>OW028612.1:10000-5010000 GCA_932294325.1 Allophyes oxyacanthae
AAGTCAAAAATTTTTGCAATTACTTACGTTTCATAACATACATATAGCTATACGACATCTACAGAAATCCACCTAAGGTGTGTAGCAAAATAAACTAACCATCATATTTCTGGTACTGTATATGATAAATCGATACGGTTTTCAGCGTCAACAATTTTTATTTAGCGTCCTGTAACATCCCTGCGAGGTTCGATCCTGAAATCTTCATAAATTCAGGAATTATTCAATTTTCTTTGTTTAAATTATTTTCGGCATAAATCCACCCCGTATTTTTAAACTTTTTTGATTCATAGGACTCCCTCTGTGTCCTATTGACGTGCGGCGCGCCTTTCAGCGACCGTGACTACCTAAATTTCAGTTATATAATTAATTTTACATACAAAATTTACAAAAAATCCGGTTTTTTGACCGTTTTTCAAAATTTTTCTACTAAACTAACCCCATTTAATTACACCATTCGATAGCCCTCGTCGATACCTATCCATTGACACCCCATTTGTAAGGGTAGCTAGACGCGAAAGTCAAAAATTTTTGCAATTACTTACGTTTCATAACATACATATAGCTATACGACATCTACAGAAATCCACCTAAGGTGTGTAGCAAAATAAACTAACCATCATATTTCTGGTACTGTATATGATAAATCGATACGGTTTTCAGCGTCAACAATTTTTATTTAGCGTCCTGTAACATCCCTGCGAGGTTCGATCCTGAAATCTTCATAAATTCAGGAATTATTCAATTTTCTTTGTTTAAATTATTTTCGGCATAAATCCACCCCGTATTTTTAAACTTTTTTGATTCATAGGACTCCCTCTGTGTCCTATTGACGTGCGGCGCGCCTTTCAGCGACCGTGACTACCTAAATTTCAGTTATATAATTAATTTTACATACAAAATTTACAAAAAATCCGGTTTTTTGACCGTTTTTCAAAATTTTTCTACTAAACTAACCCCATTTAATTACACCATTCGATAGCCCTCGTCGATACCTATCCATTGACACCCCATTTGTAAGGGTAGCTAGACGCGAAAGTCAAAAATTTTTGCAATTACTTACGTTTCATAACATACATATAGCTATACGACATCTACAGAAATCCACCTAAGGTGTGTAGCAAAATAAACTAACCATCATATTTCTGGTACTGTATATGATAAATCGATACGGTTTTCAGCGTCAACAATTTTTATTTAGCGTCCTGTAACATCCCTGCGAGGTTCGATCCTGAAATCTTCATAAATTCAGGAATTATTCAATTTTCTTTGTTTAAATTATTTTCGGCATAAATCCACCCCGTATTTTTAAACTTTTTTGATTCATAGGACTCCCTCTGTGTCCTATTGACGTGCGGCGCGCCTTTCAGCGACCGTGACTACCTAAATTTCAGTTATATAATTAATTTTACATACAAAATTTACAAAAAATCCGGTTTTTTGACCGTTTTTCAAAATTTTTCTACTAAACTAACCCCATTTAATTACACCATTCGATAGCCCTCGTCGATACCTATCCATTGACACCCCATTTGTAAGGGTAGCTAGACGCGAAAGTCAAAAATTTTTGCAATTACTTACGTTTCATAACATACATATAGCTATACGACATCTACAGAAATCCACCTAAGGTGTGTAGCAAAATAAACTAACCATCATATTTCTGGTACTGTATATGATAAATCGATACGGTTTTCAGCGTCAACAATTTTTATTTAGCGTCCTGTAACATCCCTGCGAGGTTCGATCCTGAAATCTTCATAAATTCAGGAATTATTCAATTTTCTTTGTTTAAATTATTTTCGGCATAAATCCACCCCGTATTTTTAAACTTTTTTGATTCATAGGACTCCCTCTGTGTCCTATTGACGTGCGGCGCGCCTTTCAGCGACCGTGACTACCTAAATTTCAGTTATATAATTAATTTTACATACAAAATTTACAAAAAATCCGGTTTTTTGACCGTTTTTCAAAATTTTTCTACTAAACTAACCCCATTTAATTACACCATTCGATAGCCCTCGTCGATACCTATCCATTGACACCCCATTTGTAAGGGTAGCTAGACGCGAAAGTCAAAAATTTTTGCAATTACTTACGTTTCATAACATACATATAGCTATACGACATCTACAGAAATCCACCTAAGGTGTGTAGCAAAATAAACTAACCATCATATTTCTGGTACTGTATATGATAAATCGATACGGTTTTCAGCGTCAACAATTTTTATTTAGCGTCCTGTAACATCCCTGCGAGGTTCGATCCTGAAATCTTCATAAATTCAGGAATTATTCAATTTTCTTTGTTTAAATTATTTTCGGCATAAATCCACCCCGTATTTTTAAACTTTTTTGATTCATAGGACTCCCTCTGTGTCCTATTGACGTGCGGCGCGCCTTTCAGCGACCGTGACTACCTAAATTTCAGTTATATAATTAATTTTACATACAAAATTTACAAAAAATCCGGTTTTTTGACCGTTTTTCAAAATTTTTCTACTAAACTAACCCCATTTAATTACACCATTCGATAGCCCTCGTCGATACCTATCCATTGACACCCCATTTGTAAGGGTAGCTAGACGCGAAAGTCAAAAATTTTTGCAATTACTTACGTTTCATAACATACATATAGCTATACGACATCTACAGAAATCCACCTAAGGTGTGTAGCAAAATAAACTAACCATCATATTTCTGGTACTGTATATGATAAATCGATACGGTTTTCAGCGTCAACAATTTTTATTTAGCGTCCTGTAACATCCCTGCGAGGTTCGATCCTGAAATCTTCATAAATTCAGGAATTATTCAATTTTCTTTGTTTAAATTATTTTCGGCATAAATCCACCCCGTATTTTTAAACTTTTTTGATTCATAGGACTCCCTCTGTGTCCTATTGACGTGCGGCGCGCCTTTCAGCGACCGTGACTACCTAAATTTCAGTTATATAATTAATTTTACATACAAAATTTACAAAAAATCCGGTTTTTTGACCGTTTTTCAAAATTTTTCTACTAAACTAACCCCATTTAATTACACCATTCGATAGCCCTCGTCGATACCTATCCATTGACACCCCATTTGTAAGGGTAGCTAGACGCGAAAGTCAAATTTTTGCCCGCCCACCCTCCCAGTGCCGCTTAGGCACATCAATTCACAGTGACCTTGAGATCTCTGAAATTCGCAAATAATTCATATCTCGTAAACTATAAGCCCGATTTACACGCGGTTTTCTTTATTATATAGAACGCGTTTGGAGCGTGAGAACCACATAATTTACAATAATTTACGTGGTCCTTAGACTTTTCCGGACCGAAAAAACAATAAAATTTACATTATTACTTACCTGGGTGATGCGTTGACGGCCGACCACGGTGCACGACGTACCTGAAACAGAAAGAAGGAGTTAACGAAACAACGTAAAGCCCAGTTTTGACTACTGATTATAGTTAATCATATCTTATTTACACCATTCTTTAGAATTTTATTATACACACTTACTTCTCGTACACGTCAATTACGTGTACACTTTTATTATCGTGACGAGTGCATACCTCTGACCCCCAAAATGTTCCACACCCCAGGTAAAATATCCTCCCAACTGGCTCCCGCCAAGTCCCCCGTACCACAGACTCAATGTCTGGAAGCTGGACCATCCACTGAGCCAGACCAGACCTCGAATGTGAGGCGGAGCATCGGTGAATGGGAGACCAACAGGAAGAATACTCCACCTAAATCTTCCTCACCAAAGCCAGTTAAACCAAAATTCCATAGCAGGACCATGGAAGCACGAAACTGCCTTAATAGAGCCAAATTACACCTTAACGTTTCGCGGAACCTAAAAACAGAAATAAAGACGGAGGTGACCCAGGCGATCGAGAGACTATACCAATTGGTCAAAGATTCAGAAATGGCGAACACTAGGGGAGGAAGGGGGGATACAAAACAACAGGTTGTGGAAGATAAACAGGACACTCAGAATAAGGACAAGGAAATGGAAGGAGTAAAACGGAACATAGAGCAGCACAGTGTGCTGCTGAAAGAGAGTATGGAAGGCATGGAAAGATTAAGATTGGCAATGGAACGGCAGGAAAAGGCAATGGAAGGGGTCACACAAGCGCCATGCATTGCTGGGGGACACAATGATGGGGAGCTCCTAGCGGAGGTGCGAGAGCTTAGGCAGACCACCCAGGAGATGGGCAGGCAGGTCTCCGCGATGAGGGAAACTACTCCCTCATATGCGGAGGTCTTGTCGAGGCCCAGCAAAGCTCCCATTAACACCCTGCCTAATCACTCCATCATAGTGTCCTCCGACATCGAAAAGGACACCAGTGACGAAGTGCTCGGCAAGGTCAGAGAAATTCTTGACGCTAAATCGTGCGGACTCCAGGTTCAGAGAGTTCGCAAGATCAAGAACCAAAAAGTTGTCTTGAGCTGCAGCACTAAGGACGAATTGATGAAGATGGCCAACAAAATCAGGACCAACCAAAGCCTCAAAGTCGAGGAAGCAAAAAATAAGGATCCGCTGGTGATTATTAAGGACCTCCTCAGCTATAACACCGACGAGGACATTATCGCGTCCCTAAAAACGCAAAACGCGGGTCTGCTGGGAGACCTCACCGATGAGGAGCGTTCGACCACGGTGAGATACCGAAGAAGAGCGAGGAACCCACACGAGAACCACGTGGTGTTGCAGGTGTCTCCCAAGATGTGGCAAAAATTAACCTCGGCCGGGCGTATCCACGTAGACCTACAATACGTAGCGGTGCAGGACCAGTCTCCGTTGGTGCAGTGTACACGGTGCCTCGGTTTCGGGCACGGTCGCAAGCTGTGCAAGGAACCAGCTGACCTTTGTAGTTATTGCGGTGGCCCGCATCTACGGGCAGTCTGCCCGAGCTACGTGGTAGGTGACACGCCGATCTGTCGCAACTGCAAGGCAGCCAAATTCTATGAAACGGGGCACAACGCTTTCGACGGGGACTGCCCCGTTCGTAAAAGATGGGACGCGATAGCGAGGTCTAGCGTAGCATATTGCTAACGCCAACGGCACCTTGGATAACACCAGTGGAACCACTGCTCTAAATTCCAGTAACATGGTCGAGATCAAGAAGTTCAGAATAGTGCAGGCTAATCTACAGCGGAAAAGGCTGGCCACTCAAGAGCTCCTCATCGAAGCGCAAAAAAGGCGCTTAAGTTTTTCATTGGTGCAGGAACCATATGTCGGAGCAACAGGTGAGCTCAAGCGGTATGCTGGCACTCGCGTCGTTCAGTGCGAACTGAATAGGACGAAGCCTGTAAAGGCAGCCATAATCGTCTTTGATGACGAAATTCAGGTACTGAGCGACCCAACGATGCAATCCGAGAACATCGCGGCGACATTGTTAAAAACCAGTAAATGGTCGATCGGAGTGATATCGGTATACTTTGAGGACAGTATGCCGCTTGAGCCCTATCTGGACAAACTGAAAGACGTATGTAGACGTCTGCAAACAAATGAAATTCTAATAGGGGGAGACGTCAACGCATGGAGCACCTGGTGGGGTAGTAAAGTGGAGGACGCAAGGGGTGAAGTACTCAGGGGGTTTCTGGACGAAACAGAATTGCAAATCTTGAACCAAGGGACCGACCCAACCTTTGACACTATTCGAGGAGGACGAATCCTCACAAGCCACGTCGACATCACTGTATGCACGATGGGCTTGCTAAGAAACACCGAGGACTGGAAAGTCGACAAGTCGGTCACCAGTTCCGATCACAATGCAATCACTCTCAACCTTAATCTGGAGAAACCCTCTGACGAAAAACCTAGAACGTCTACCCGCCTATATAACACCCGGAAAGCGAACTGGAGCCGGTTCACTGACGAGGTAAAAAACTTATTAGAAGAAAATAACATCACAGTTGAAAATATTAAAAAAATACAAATTAGAGAAGAAGTAGAAACGATAGTAAAAAATTATATTAAATGTATTAAAATAGCCTGTAGTAATAACATACCTTTGATTAAAATAAATAAAAATAAAAAGTACTTACCTTGGTGGACTGATGAGCTGGAACGTTTGAAGGGAGACGTGGTCACGAAGAGACGGAGGATACCTTGTGCAGCCCCCCGTAGACGATCTTACGTTGTGGAAGAGTACCTGCAATCAAAAAATAAATATGAGGAAGAAGCACAAAAGGCTCAAACCGAAGGCTGGAAGTCTTTCTGCACTAAGCAAGATAGGGAAAGCCTCTGGGATAGTATATACAGGGTGATACGAAGCACGTCAAGGAGACAGGAGGACCAACTCTTGATGGAGGATGGAGCTGTTTTGGGTCCGGATAAGTCTGTCGAATTGCTAGCATCCACATTTTTTCCGGACGATAATAGCAGCGAGGATAATCCGATTCACGCTGCTATTAGGGCTAAAGCCGGAACGATCGGCAATCCGACACCGGATGACATAGAAGACCCACCCTTCACGGAGGCAGAACTCAAACGGACTCTGAACAGCTTCAACCCCAAAAAGGCCCCCGGGATGGACGGCTTTACTGCGGATATCTGTTGTAGAGCAATATGCGCGGTAACAGAAGTCTTCCTGGAAATTGCAAACAAATGTCTATCCTTGTCGTGTTTCCCTTCACCCTGGAAGGAAGCTGCCATAGTGGTGCTGAGGAAGCCAGGAAGGTCCGACTACAGCCAAGCAAAATCGTACCGACCTATCGGCCTACTGTCAATACTGGGAAAAGTCCTCGAAAAAATGATGGTAAGGAGGATCAAATGGCACTTACTACCAAAGACCAACCCACGGCAGTACGGCTTTGTACCGCAACGCTGTACGGAGGACGCCCTGTACGACCTCATGCAGCACATCAAACACAGCTTACAGGGGAAGGAAATGGTGGTGATAGTATCGCTGGACATTGAAGGCGCGTTTGACAATGCGTGGTGGCCCGCCGTAATGTGTCAGCTCGCCCAGAAGAAATGTCCAGTAAATCTGCGCCGGCTCGTAGCCAACTACTTCGAGGACAGAAAAGTGGTGGTCCGCTATGCTGGGCAAACCTGCGAAAAGCAAACCACCAAAGGCTGTGTACAGGGCTCTATAGGCGGCCCCACTTTCTGGAATCTGCTACTGGATCCACTTCTGGACGAGCTTGATGCACAGCGGGTGTACAGTCAGGCGTTCGCTGATGATGTCGTCCTGGTATTCTCCGGGAAAACAGCCGAAACCCTACAGCGGGATGCCAACCACACCCTGACGCGTGTGCATGAATGGGGCGTCAGGAATAAATTGAGATTTGCCGCGCACAAGACCCATGCGATGATAGTCACCAAGAAACTCAAGTTCGACGTCCCAAACATGCACATGAACGGGAACGCTATCCAATTGGTCGATGAAATAAAGTTGCTTGGCCTTACGATAGACAAGAAGCTCACATTTAACACCCATGTGTCGAACGTGTGTCGTAGGGCCGCAAACATCTTCAAGCAGCTCTCCAGAACGGCCAAGATAGAGTGGGGGCTGAACTCGGAGATTATCAGGACGATATACGTGGCCGTGATAGAGCCGACGATACTGTACGCCGCCAGTGTATGGGCGCCGGCTGCCGAAAAAATAATGGTGCAAAAGCAGCTCAACACCATCCAAAGAGGGTTCGCACAAAAGATTAGTCGGTCTTACCGGACTGTGTCCCTCAACGCAGCATTAGTACTGACTGGGCTGCTCCCCCTAGATCTTCGGATCCGAGAGGCAGCCGAGCTTTACGAAGCTAAAAGAGGTAGACCAGCTACAAATCACGGGGACCGGCTGATCGAAGAACGCGTGTGCTTTATGCAGGCACCGCACCCAGCTAGGGAGGTGGACCTAGATTTTAAGTGTCTCGTTGATATGCAGCCCGAAACCCTCGAACAACACCAGCTCCCGGAAACTCTGATATTCACGGACGGCAGCAAAATCGACGGGAAAGTAGGAGCTGCATACACGTGCTGGAAAAATGGAACCGAAACGAGGACAAAGAAGATGAAGCTCGGGTCCTTCTGCACAGTCTTCCAGGCTGAGCTCTACGCACTCTACCAAGCGACAGAGCTTATCCGTAGACTAAAGCAGGACGGGGTGGCTGTGCTGAGTGACTCGAGATCGGCTCTGGACCTCGTTCGGAACCCAGACACGTTCCATCCTCTGGCCTTCCAGATTAGGCAGAACATCGCCAGTTTGGTCGACCAAGGTTGTGCGGTCCAACTCTTTTGGATAAAAGCGCACGCGGGCGTCCCAGGAAATGAGAGAGCGGATGTCTTGGCTAAGCAGGCGGCCCTTTACACCAAAGTCTCGGCCAGCTATGACAGGTGCCCCGTGTCCCATGTGAAAAATGAAATTCGACAGAGGTCAGTCGAATCATGGGACCGGCGGTATAGAGACGGTAGCACGGCGGGAGTCACGAGACTCTTCCTACCTGAAGTACCCACAGCACACAAAATCCTGAAGAAAATGGAGCTGACCCCCATACTCACCCAGGTCATGACTGGCCATGGAGGATTCTCGGCATACTTACACAAATTTAAATGTAAGGACAGCCCATCTTGTGTATGTGATCCGGAGCAAGAAGAAAGCATACAACACCTGCTTTTGGAGTGTCAAGAACACGACCGGGTCAGATACGACCTGGAGTCCGCAACAAATACTAAGCTGTCACAGGCAACATTATGTGAAATGTTGTCAGGAAAAGACTCCAGACCGTACCTGATACGGTTCTGCACCAAGATAGCAGAAACCGTAATTAAAAGGAATAAGACCAGGTGAAACTTAGTCTCTCCTGGTCCTATTCCGACCGCACAAATATGAAAATTGCGCACTGAAATTATTCATCAGAATAAAGCTCCAGTGCGCAAAATAAAATAGTGTATAAATAAATAATAGAATGTTTGTCCAAAAAGAAAAAAATAAATAAATAAAAAGTCACTAAAATTAATCAATCGATCCGAGAACACCTACTTATAATAAATCTAGAAACGATACGCTTAACGTAACCTATATACAATTTTTCGAAAATCTTGATTCAACATAACTAAAAAATTTTTACAGAAAACTCAATTACATTATCAACATCTAAAAAAGGTCTCCGACCACAATATCGGAGGAAACTAGTTAAAAAAAAAAAAAAAAAAAAAAAAAAAACCTAACCTAACCTAACCTAACCTAACCTAACCTAACCTAACCTAACCTAACCTAACCTAACCTAACCTAACCTAACCTAACCTAACCTAACCTAACCTAACCTAACCTAACCTAACCTAACCTAACCTAACCTAACCTAACCTAACCTAACCTAACCTAACCTAACCTAACCTAACCTAACCTAACCTAACCTAACCTAACCTAACCTAACCTAACCTAACCTAACCTAACCTAACCTAACCTAACCTAACCTAACCTAACCTAACCTAACCTAACCTAACCTAACCTAACCTAACCTAACCTAACCTAACCTAACCTAACCTAACCTAACCTAACCTAACCTAACCTAACCTAACCTAACCTAACCTAACCTAACCTAACCTAACCTAACCTAACCTAACCTAACCTAACCTAACCTAACCTAACCTAACCTAACCTAACCTAACCTAACCTAACCTAACCTAACCTAACCTAACCTAACCTAACCTAACCTAACCTAACCTAACCTAACCTAACCTAACCTAACCTAACCTAACCTAACCTAACCTAACCTAACCTAACCTAACCTAACCTAACCTAACCTAACCTAACCTAACCTAACCTAACCTAACCTAACCTAACCTAACCTAACCTAACCTAACCTAACCTAACCTAACCTAACCTAACCTAACCTAACCTAACCTAACCTTTTTTTTTTTTTTTTTTTTTTTTACGTGTGGAAATGCATCATGCATACCCTCCGCCCTGGGGAAGGCGAAGGGTGATGTCGGACTCCTACCGACTAAAACCACACGGTGTCCCCAAACGCACACATGAGCCGGGGTGACGGGTAGCGCTTTCGCATTCGTCCGCCATCCCGACGGTGCCGGTCCGCTCCGCTCAAGCGGACCCCTTCACGTCTTTTGGAGGGGGGGTGGATGTTAGTCCCCCCTCTCGACCTCCTTGAGGGGCGCGCGTGGAACACTACGCGCCACCACCTCGGGCCCGTTTAGTGGAGCGACGAACTTCCCCAAGTCCGCCGCTCGTGGACCGCTCTACGGAGGTCGAAAAAGAGCGTTGTCGGCCCGTCTTCGACGACCGGTGCGCCTGCTGCGGATCGGGAGAGAGGTCGTGGCTTCTCTCTCCCTCTCCGCGGCCTCCTTCTGCAAAATTACTTCCTCGCAGAAAGAGACCATTGCGTCCCATGACGTGCCACTACCAACCATACTGCGAATAATGGCCGGCAAGGACAGGTCGCCACCGATTTCCGCAACGAGAGCACGGCGCGGCTCGTCCCACGCGACACACTCTTCTACCACATGCCGCGCCGTCTCCACGTGGCAAACGACGCAATGGTGGCACCTCGAATCCGGCTCCCTGCCTATACGACACAGGTACTTGCCGAAACAGCCATGTTCCGAAAGCACCTGCGTCAGCCGGAACGTCAGGGAGCCGTGTCGCCTTTCTAACCACTGTTCGAAGACGGGCCGAATCGCCTCGATGGTTCGGTGGCCGGCGCTGGGTGACAATAGACGCCGACCCCACTCGGCCACCAGGACCCGGCGATTTTCAGACCTGCGCCGCTCGATTTCACGCGGCAACGGTCGGTGGCCTCGCTCCTGGGCCTCCCCGCGCCACCGATACATCGACGCGAGGGCTCTCGCCTCCAGGTCCCAGGGCATCGACCCCGCTAGAGCGCACGCCGCCTCGTAAGAGATCGTGCGATACCCTCTAATGACCCTGACGGCCATCGCTCGCTGCGGTCTACGCAGGATCGCGAAATTACGGGCCGTCAGGTCATCTGCCCACACCGGGGCTCCATACATGGCCATGGATCGCACGATTCCCAAATAAAGGCGACGACAAGCGGCACCAGGTCCTCCTAGGTTGGGAAGCAGCGATGAGAGCGCGGCCGCAGCGCCCATCAACTTTGGCGCCAGCAACCGAAAGTGGGGGCCGAAGTCCCATCGGCTGTCGAGGACGAGTCCCAAATACTTCATCGTCGACTCGACAGATATCCGGACCCCACCAACCACGATATGTGATCCCGACGGCGGCGCGCGCCGAGGCCCATGGAAATATAGGGCCTCCGACTTGTTGAGGGCCACCTCGAGACCCAATCGCCGGATCCTCCCAACGACTTGCGCAACCCCAGCGGTTGCTAAAATGGCTGCCTGTCGGTGTGTCTTCCCCCGCGACGTGACTAGCGTATCATCGGCGTAACATGTGACGCCCACGCCGCTAAGGAGCTCACCGCGCAGCACCCAGTCGTAACCGATGTTCCACAGGAGCGGTCCCAGGACCGATCCCTGTGGAACACCGCACGACATCTCTCGCCTATTCCACCCCTCTCGACCCGGATAGATAACAGCTCTCTCGGACAAGTAGGCCCCGACCATGTGACGAAGGTAGGTAGGCACCCGATGGTAAATGAGTGCCTCCCTGATACAACTCCAGGGCAAAGTGTTAAAGGCGTTGGCGATATCTAGAGACACCGCCAAGACAACTTCGCCCCGGGACACCGCATCCTCCGCCAGAGCCCTTACACGCATGATAGCGTCAATGGTGGAGCGCCCCCGGCGGAAACCAAACTGATTCCCGTCCAAATCCGGCCCCTCCCTGCTCAGATGACTGACGAGGCGGTCTGCAATTACGCGCTCAAAGAGCTTGCCCACCTCGTCCAGCAGCACTATGGGCCGGTATGCGGACGGTGAGTCCACAGGGCGCCCCTCCTTCCTCAGCAGGACCAGCTTACCAGTCTTCCACCGAAGCGGAAACTGGCCCCGCTCGAAGCATGCGTTAAAGAGCCCAATCAGTCGGGGCCCGAGAGCCTTCAGGGCTAGGACCCATGCACGGCCTGGTATGCCGTCCGGTCCAGGGGCGGTATTTTTGGCTTGGAGCTTTTGCACCGCCACCCTGAGATCTACCGGGGTCACTTCAGGCACCGGTTCAGTATCGTCCGCGCTGGGCACCATGTATGGCGGAACCATCGGCGGAGGTGTATGTTCCGCCCTTGAGGGGAACAGAGCGCTCACTACCCTTTCCAGCAGCTGAGGCTGCAGACTCTGGGACAGTGGGGGAGCCCAGGGGCGAAGTTTTCCTCTTACCATTCGATAAGGGCGCCCCCACGGATCGCGGTCCAAAGTCGCAAGCAGTTCCTCGCGGGCCAGAATTTTGGCCCCCTTGATTGCCGTTTGGAGGGCCTTCTTCGCTGCTCTGTACCCCTCGTACAGCTCCAGCTCTCTTTCGGTCTCGCTCGAGGAGCGGCGACGCCTTCTACGAAGCCTGGCATACTGGCGCCGTGCGGCAACACAAGCGGCACGTAGTCGCGCTATGTCTTGCGACCACCAGTACACCTGGCGTTTGTCGGGTCTGGTCTTGACACGAGGCATCGCCGCGTCACAGATTTGTGACATCGCCTCCCGGAACCATTCCGCCTCTTCGTTAATATCGACAGGCCTGTCTGGTGCTGTCACCCAGGCCTGGACAATGGCAGCCTCCTGGAGTGCTTCCCGATTGAGACATTTTAGTGCCCAGCGTGGTCCGCCTCTCCCCGGGGCAGCCCGGACCGGATCGCTGGAGGTCTGGGCGGAAACGTCGAATCGGATATAACGGTGATCCGACAGAGTCTCCACCTCCTCCATCACGCGCCAGCCCCGGACAAGGCGCGCTACAGCGGGACTGGCGAACGAAAGGTCCACTATGGATCCGCCTCGCTGCCGCACGCACGTCTCTACGGTGCCCCGATTGAGGACAATCAGTCCCGTCTCCACAGCCCACTCCTCCAGCACCTCTCCCCGCGCATCCGTTGAACGGGAACCCCACGCTGTCGATTTGGCGTTAAAGTCCCCCAAAACAAGCACGGGGTGAGGGCGGCTGCGGCTGACTACGGTGCCCAACTCTACGAGGAACCCCTCAAACTCGGCGAGAGTACGGTTAGGGGAGAAATATACTCCCACAATCATCACCTCCCCTATTAACGCTGCTACACATCCCCGCCCCCTTGTTACGCATTCTAAGGATGGGGAGTCAGCGGCTGCCCGCAGAATGAGAGCCACCGAACCGGAAATATCGTCCACCCAGTCAACCCTGGGTGGGACAAAATAAGGCTCAGCCACAACAGCCACATTGATCAACCACTCCGCCATGCTCTGGAGCAGTAGGTCCTGAGCTCTGGCGCAGTGGTTGATATTAGCCTGGAGGAGACGAAGATATGGGGCCATTAATTACAGTCCATACTATCAGCCTCCCCCAGACCTGCTTGCGACTCGACAGCCGCCGACAGAGGTGGCAGCTGCTGGGAAGCATTACAATCTTTCGCATTCTTACCTCCCTTTCCCTTTTTTGGGGGTGGCGCGGTGCAAGCTTTGCTGCCTGCCCGGTGCTCCGACGACTTGCCAGCTGCCGCACACACGACACAGTGCGGCGTTTTCTGGCACGTGCCAGCCTTGTGGCCGGGCTGACCGCAGCGGAAGCATAGGGTACTTCGGTCGACCTCTGAGGCGCATTTGGCACCGACGTGTCCGACTTCAAGGCATCGGTAGCACCTCAGAGGTTTCGGCTGCAGTACCCTTGCCTGCACCGATATCCATCCCACCAACAAACGCTTCCCAGAGCTGATTTTTTGGGCTGCCGAGACTGGACAACTCGCAAGGACTGTGCCCAATCCCGCAACTCCTTGCCTAATTTGCCCCACCTTTACTTGTTCGGGGGGGCAGGCTCCCTCCCGAGCGATGGCAGCGACAATGTCAGCCGTCGTCGCGGAGTCATCCAGGCCCGAGAGACGCAGGTCCGCAGATTTGGTGGGCCTGGAGACCCGCACATCTTCGGCGGCCAGCGAAGCCCTCAGTTGGTCGGCAAGGGCATCCGCTTTTGGGCCGCTGGTAGCCCCAGAGATTTCGAGCATGCGAGCACCAGTCGCGGTGGTCTTGCACCGGATTCCCGCAATGCCAAGATCGGCGAGATTAATTTTTGATCTTGCCTCGGTCAGAATCGTGGCATACGACATGCCCCTCTTAATAGCTTCAGGCTCGAGTGTTAGAACGACTGCCGTGGATCGAGGGGCACGGAGCTTGACCATCTTAGGCGTCTCGGCCGACTTAGCCGCCTTCGCGGCTTTTTTGGCCATCTTTATCGCCTTCTTCTTTTTCTCTTTATCTCCGACGGTTTCCCATGCACCCTCTCTAGGTTCGGGAGCCGTCGGGGACACCTTTGCTGACGACGAAGGCTCAGAGGCAGGCGCCGTCTGGGCAGCCGACTTCTTGCCCTTCCCTTTCCCCTTCTTTGGCTTCTGAGGTGGGGCATCTGGCTGTACTGCCAAGGCAACCGGCTGGCCAACCGAGGCAGCCGGCTGACTAGCTGGTTGGGTGGCTTCGGCTGTAGTGCGTGGCGCAGCTGCCTTAGCTGCATAAGTTGGCGCCTGTGCCCGCTCGGTCCCTCTTGACTTGTCCGCCGCCAAAGGCGGGCGTAGGAGCCGGCCCTCTAGGGCCGCAAATCGGGCATTTAGACTTGCCATCTCGCTAAGCAGGCGAGCCAGCTCCGACATTTGTCCCTGCGGCTGTTGAGGTGGGAGGCCCACCTCCACACGTAGGCGCTCCCGACGGTCTTGAGCCATTTCTGCACGGAGCTCCTCCTGCTCCTTGCGAAGCTCGACCATTTGGGCAGAGAGGCGAGCATTTTCTCGTTGTAGGCGGGCCGTCTCCTCTGAGGATGTACGCCTGAGGAGCAGTTCGGTAGCCTCCAAAATAGCCCCTGCCGCTTCCTTAAGGGCTTTCTGGCTTGTGCCCTTAAGCCCTTTGGAGGACTTGGCGACCTTCCTAATTGCCGCCACGGCATCTTGCAGCCTTCCGCCCAGCGCTGATGCGGTCAGATCTTCAGCCTCTGGCTCCGTGGAGGTCTCAGATAGCCGAAAGACCCGTCCTGAAGTTACCTTCCGGGTCAGTTCGGCTATCCCCCGCTCCTCTACGGCCTCCTTCTCTAATTGAAGGGCAGCTTTTTCGGCAGCAGCCAGCTCGCGCTTGGCTTTTGCCAGGCCAACATACTTCCCGCTTGTAGCGGGTCGGCCTCTACCTCTTTTGGAGGCGGTGACTTTAGCGGCCGGCACCTCTTCTTCGTCGGAAGCCGAATCTATGCGGTCCGACCGCGACCGTTTCCGCCAGAATTTCGGGCCCTGCGCGCTGGCGAAGCTCGCCACGCTCATCATGCTGGACGCAGAGTCGGACTCCGATCCCGTCACAGCCATGCTCGCCGCTGATTTCTTTGGCAAAGAACTGGGAATCGGAAGCCCACCGGAATCTGCGCCAACCACAAGATTCGGCTTGGAGCCGGAATTCGACCCCAGGCCAGATTCGGAGCCGGAGCATCTGGTCAGCACCACTACCGGCTTTTTAGGCATGGAGCCAAGGACCGACTCCACACCTACGTCTCCTTCGTTAAGTTTTTCTTCTCCTCCAGAAATGGAGCCGGGAACCGGCACCATCTCAACGTCTTTCTGTTTGCCGTACCGCGTGCTGTTCGAGTTCCGTTGTGTATGCGTTTCGTCGTCATTGTAAGATATCGGGTTGTTTTGAGATTTAAAATTTTCCATAAAATTCCCACGAGTATGGGGGATATAAACCGTCGACCCGGGCAGTGCCCCCTGTACCCGGGCAAGCGTAATACTCCAGAGGTTCCGCCGGTCCTCTGGAGGGGCGCGCTAACGACTGATGCGTGGGTTTTGAAGCCCACACTACCCGTCAGCCATTCATCCCCTCGCCGCGCGCTAGCTTGGGGTTCGGGGTGATTTTTTATTGAGGTTTTCTTCCTCAGAGCCCGGGCGACCAAGCCAAGGCCCTCTCCCTCGACGGATGTCGGTGACATTGTTAATGTACACCGACACCGTCACGTTCGTTCATTGTGTCCTCCGCAAACCGCAAACAATGCGATCTACGGATGGCACATCTGAAGAACGCCTCACCTTTTGTCGCTGGTTCGCTCGCTCAAGGTCATGACCAGAAGCGAGCGAACCATCCACCCAACCAACCAGCGACCAGCGGTCCAGAAACCGCCCTCCACCATTGGTTTTTTATAGAGGTTTGCTTCCTCGCGGCCCTGTAAACAGGGCCCCCGTTCCTCTCAGTGAGGCTTACGGGTTGCCCGACGGTGACCGAGGTCACTGTCCGACCAGTCAAACTGACTGGATCGGACCCGCCGCGCATGATCGCACCTCTCAATGAGGCGCAATCCCGCCGATGGTTATGGTCCGCGCCGGGATGAACCCGGTACCGCACATATCTGTACGGCGTTCCCCTATCCGCCACCTGGGGACGCGCCCGATGGGAGAACCATCAACTCCACACGGGAACCTAACCTTTTTTTTTTTTTTTTTTTTTTTTTTTTTTTTTTTTTTTTTTTTACGTGTGGAAATGCATCATGCATACCCTCCGCCCTGGGGAAGGCGAAGGGTGATGTCGGACTCCTACCGACTAAAACCACACGGTGTCCCCAAACGCACACATGAGCCGGGGTGACGGGTAGCGCTTTCGCATTCGTCCGCCATCCCGACGGTGCCGGTCCGCTCCGCTCAAGCGGACCCCTTCACGTCTTTTGGAGGGGGGGTGGATGTTAGTCCCCCCTCTCGACCTCCTTGAGGGGCGCGCGTGGAACACTACGCGCCACCACCTCGGGCCCGTTTAGTGGAGCGACGAACTTCCCCAAGTCCGCCGCTCGTGGACCGCCCTACGGAGGTCGAAAAAGAGCGTTGTCGGCCCGTCTTCGACGACCGGTGCGCCTGCTGCGGATCGGGAGAGAGGTCGTGGCTTCTCTCTCCCTCTCCGCGGCCTCCTTCTGCAAAATTATTTCCTCGCAGAAAGAGACCATTGCGTCCCATGACCTGCCACTACCAACCATACTGCGAATAATGGCCGGCAAGGACAGGTCGCCACCGATTTCCGCAACGAGAGCACGGCGCGGCTCGTCCCACGCGACACACTCTTCTACCACATGCCGCGCCGTCTCCACGTGGCAAACGACGCAATGGTGGCACCTCGAATCCGGCTCCCTGCCTATACGACACAGGTACTTGCCGAAACAGCCATGTTCCGAAAGCACCTGCGTCAGCCGGAACGTCAGGGAGCCGTGTCGCCTTTCTAACCACTGTTCGAAGACGGGCCGAATCGCCTCGATGGTTCGGAGGCCGGCGCTGGGTGAAAATAGACGCCGACCCCACTCGGCCACCAGGACCCGGCGGTTTTCAGACCTGCGCCGCTCGATTTCGCGCGGCAACGGTCGGTGGCCTCGCTCCTGGGCCTCCCCACGCCACCGATACATCGACGCGAGGGCTCTCGCCTCCAGGTCCCAGGGCATCGACCCCGCTAGAGCGCACGCCGCCTCGTAAGAGATCGTGCGATACCCTCTAATGACCCTGACGGCCATCGCTCGCTGCGGTCTACGCAGGATCGCGAAATTACGGGCCGTCAGGTCATCTGCCCACACCGGGGCTCCATACATGGCCATGGATCTTACGATTCCCAAATAAAGGCGACGACAAGCGGCACCAGGTCCTCCTAGATTGGGAAGCAGCGATGAGAGCGCGGCCGCAGCGCCCATCAACTTTGGCGCCAGCAACCGAAAGTGGGGGCCGAAGTCCCATCGGCTGTCGAGGACGAGTCCCAAATACTTCATCGTCGACTCGACAGATATCCGGACCCCACCAACCACGATATGTGATCCCGACGGCGGCGCGCGCCGAGGCCCATGGAAATATAGGGCCTCCGACTTGTTGAGGGCCACCTCGAGACCCAATCGCCGGATCCTCCCAACGACTTGCGCAACCCCAGCGGTTGCTAAAATGGCTGCCTGTCGGTGTGTCTTCCCCCGCGACGTGACTAGCGTATCATCGGCGTAACAGGTGACGCCCACGCCGCTAAGGAGCTCACCGCGCAGCACCCAGTCGTAACCGATGTTCCACAGGAGCGGTCCCAGGACCGATCCCTGTGGAACACCGCACGACATCTCTCGCCTATTCCACCCCTCTCGAACGGGAACCTAACCTTTTTTTTTTTTTTTTTTTTTTTTTTTTTTTTTGCGCTGGGAAAAAATGCATTACGCATACCCTCCCATCGGGGGATGGGAGGGGTATGTGGGGCTCCCCAGTCTGACCCGGTATACCCACTAAAACGACCCAGCGGCACTCCCGCTTCGTCCGAGTGGCGGGGACTGGGAAACCGGCACAGCCTTTACGTCCAGTCCCCGCTGACGATTGCCCTTCATCGCGGACCCCTCACGCCCTTCCCATGGGGAGGGGGACGGGCCCGGGAGTGACCGACGAAGATGAAGATGGTGACGGGTGCAATGCGGGCGAAGGCACCCCCGTGCCTGTCGCCCGCCCATCACCACCATGAGGAAGGAGGGGGCGGCGCCCTCTCCGACCCCTTCTTCGTCTGCGGAGCGGCGCAGCGAGAGGGTCGTCCTCCCGCGCGCGCTCCGCCGCCTCCTTTTGCGAGATGACATCCTCGCAAAAGGAGGCAACCGCTGCCCAGGCCTCCTCGCTCCCCAGCATAGCGCTGACCACGCCGGGAAGCGAGAGGTCCTGTCCAATGACCGCGGTTAGACCGCGGCGCAGCTCGGACCAAGCCGGGCACACCTCGAGGGTGTGCTGCGCCGTGTCCTCCGCCGCGCCGCAGTCGTGGCACGCCGGGGTCTCCTCCCTCCCGATCCGGTGCAGGTGCTTTCCGAAACAGCCATGGCCGGACAACACCTGCACCAGACGGAACGAGAGGAACCCGTGGGACCGCTCGAGCCAGTCTCGCAGGACCGGGCCGAGCGCATCCAACGTCCGGCGGCCAAAGGCGGCGGTGGCGAGGTCCTCCGTCCAGTGGAGGACGATTGCGTCCCTCGCCTCCCGACGCACGGCCTCCCGCTCTTCGGCGACGGGGCGCTCCCCGAGCGCCTTCTTGCGTGCCGTCCACTCGTACACTCTGGCAAGCACCCATGCCTCCAACTCCCAAGGAGGGGTGCCGGCCAGAGCGCACGCCGCCGAGAATCCTACCGAGCGGTAGGCCCTCGCCACCCGCAGTGCAATGGCCCTTTGGGGCCTGCGGATGGCAGTCGCATTTTCCCTCCTATGGAGGGAGTCCGCCCAGATGGGAGCCCCATATAGGGCCATGCTCCTCAAAATGCCGGCATACAGGCGTCGGCATTTCGCCTTGGGCCCCCCCAGGTTCGGGAGGAGCCACGAGAGGGCGTCCGCGGCCTTCAACAGGCGCGTCGACAGCCCGCTGAAGTGCGGGCCGAAACGCCACCTGTCGTCCAGCACCAGGCCCAGATATTTCATCTGGGGCTGGACCCCTATCCTGACGCCCTCCACGACGATGTGGGCGTCGGGAGGGCAGCGCTGCCGAGGCCCGCGAAAGAACACGGCCTCGGTCTTTTGCAGCGCCACCCTCAATCCCAGGCGGCGGATCCTCTCTGCAACCAAGGATCCGCCAGCCGAGGCCAGACAGGCCGCGTCCCCGAAGTTCCTCCCCCGGGCAGTGAGGAGAGTGTCATCCGCGTAGCAGATGACACTCGTGCCCTGGAGGAGGGCTCCCCGCAGAAGCCAATCGAAGCCGATGTTCCACAGGGGGGGCCCCAGCACCGACCCCTGTGGAACACCGGACTCTGCGCCATACCGCCTCACCGTGGCCGTCTTGTCCACTAGCAGGACCTCTCGGTCTTCCAAGTAGCTGGCCAGGAGGTTTCTCAGGTATTGGGGCACTCCGTGATACCGGAGCGCCTCCAATATCGTCGAGTGGGGGACGGAGTTGAAGGCGTTAGCAATGTCGAATGACACCGCCAACACTCCGTCCCCCGCCTCCACCGCTTCCTTCACCTGGCCCTTGAGTAAGGCCAGCGCGTCGATGGTCGAACGCCCTCGACGGAAGCCGAATTGGGCGTCCGACAGATCCGGCCCCACCCCCCGCAGAAGGCTATCGAGCCGGGCGGCGACAATCCCCTCGAACAATTTACCGACCTCATCGAGCAGAACGATGGGCCGGTATGCCGAGGGGGAGTCCGCCGGGCGTCCCTCCTTTCGGAGGAGGCATAGCTGCCCCTCCTTCCACAGTTTCGGGAACCTCCCAGCCGTCAAGCACGCGCTGAAAAGGTCCCGAAACCTGTCCTCCATTTCGGAGGCGGCGATCGCCACCACCCGTGCGGGGACGCCGTCCGGTCCGGGAGCCGTCTTCTTCGCGCGGAGGCTGAGAACCCCCGCGCGGAACTCCGCCGCCGTCACCGGGGGGACCTCCTCCTCCTCCAGCGAAGCCGCCCCCTGCGGGGGGTCCATCGCTGGTGGGGTGAAGTCGGTCCTGCGCGGAAACAGGGACCGGACCACCCCATCCAGCAACGCTGGCTCGAGGGTCTCCGTCAGTGGGGGACCATAGGGGCGTAGCTGGTTCCGCGCCACCTTGTACGGTCTCCCATAAGGATCCCTGTCGAGACCCTCCAGCATCTCGGCCCTCGCCGAGTCCTTTGCAGCGCCCATTGCAGACTTGAGGACCGTCGTCGCCTCTCGATAAGAGGCGTATAAGCGGTCCTCCTCTGCCCGGACTCGGTTTTGAGCGCTGCGTCGTCGGCTCCGCGTGTAGGCCCTTCTGGCCGCCACGCAGGCGGCCCTGAGCCCCGCCAGCTCCTCCGTCCACCAATAGACGGCACGACGGGGAGGCGGACGGCGAGACCGAGGCATGCTGGAGTTGCACACCTCGGTCAGGGACCCCCTGAGCCGGACCGCTGCGGCGTCCACGTCCAGGACCTCGACAGGGGGCGACAGCCAGTCCTGGAGAAAGGCCGCCTCCTTAGCCGCCTCCCGGTCCAGGCGGGTGAGTGCCCACCGCGGGAAGGGAGACTGCCCAGCGCGGGCCATCCTTCCCCCCCGCTGGTTGGAGATGTCGAACCGCACATATCGGTGGTCCGACAAGGTCTCCACCATCTCTACCCGCCAGTTGACGATGCGGGCGGCTAGCGCGGGAGTGGCAAACGAGACGTCCACCACCGACCCACCCTGATGCCGCACGCACGTGTGGACCGCCCCCCTGTTGAGGAGGGACACACCGCATGAGGCCGCCCAAAACTCGACGGCGCGTCCCCGGACGTTACAACCGGCTGCCGGGTTGCCCCAGGCCGCCGACTTGGCGTTCAGGTCGCCCAACACCACGACCTGGCGCGGCGCCGCCCTCCCTACGACTGCGGTGAGGACCTCGAGGAAATCCTCAAAGTCCGAAAGAGGGCGGTTTGGAGAGAAATAGACCCCTACCAGAGCCATGTCCCCCCACGCGGCGGCCACGTATCCCGGTCCCCTCTCCAAGAGCGAGAGGGGAGGGGAGTCCGTGGAAGACCGCGACACCAACGCCACCAAGCCGTCCCGGTCGCCCAGCCAACGGCCAGGGACCGAGTAAGGTTCGGCGACCACCGCCAAGTCCACCAACCACTCAGCCATGGTCTGCATCAGCAGATCCTGGGCCGCCCTGCAGTGGTTGGTGTTCGTCTGTAAGATGCGATGTTCGACCCTATCCATCACTCGGACATCGCACCCCCCTCCGCAGCCACCGCAGGTACGACGGCGCTAGCGACAGCAGCAGGCCCGGTCGGCGCCTGCGATTTGCCCCGCTTTCGGGGAGGATTGCAGTTCCTCCCCCTCATAACGTGGCCCGCCGGGCAGCCACTGGCGGCACACACCGCGCAGTGCGGTGTGGCGGCCTTGCAGGTGGCGGCTTTGTGGCCCTCCTTGCCGCAGCGGTAGCACGTGTCCGTCCTGTCTACCGTGGACGGACACAGGGACCGGGTGTGTCCGATGCCCAAGCACCGGAAGCACCGCAGAGGCTGGTCCTCGAGTGCCCGGACTGCACCTGAGCTGAACCCGACTGTGAGCCGTCCCTTGGCAAAGATGGCTTTGGCAGCGGCGACCGGGCACTCGAGGCGAATGGTGCCCATGCCGCCGCGGCCGGGCCTTATGTCCCGGCCTTGGACCGCCGCGACGTCACAGCCCCCTATCGCTGCGACCGCCGCTACCACCTCCTCCTTGGTGACGGAGTCGTCAAGGTCGGTTACCTCTATGGCCGCCGACTTGACTGGTCGGGCCACCTTGGCCGAATCCGCAATGACCTCCTGCAGCTTGGCTGCAAAGAGATCCGCATGGGCACTCCCCTCTGCCCCCGGGAACTCGAAGATTCGAGCCCCGGCTTGGGTTCGACGGCAAGACACGCTGCCGATCCCCAGTTTGGTAGGATCGGCAGTGGTACGCGCCCGCACCAAGATGGACGCGTACGACTCCCCTCGCTCCGCAGCCTCCGCGGTGAGCGTCACCACGACGGCCGCGGTTTTTGGGGAGACTAGCTGCCCCTTTCCCCTGCCTTTCCCTTTCTTTTTCCCCTTCCGCTTTCCCTTGCCAGTCGTCTGCGATTGGCTGGGAGCGGTGGCGGCGGGGACGACAGGGGTGGCCGTCGCCGACTTTTTGCCTTTGCCTTTCCCCTTGCGTACCACTTCCGTCCACTCGTTGGACGGGGTAGTAGACGGGAGAAGGGCGTCTTCCGACTGGGACTGGGAGGACGGCCCCGGCTCGCACTGCCTCTTATCCGCTGCGAGCGGCGGTCGGAGGCGTTTCTCCGGCAAGAGCCGGTCCTCTATCCCTGCTAAGCAGGCTCTTGTGAAGGCCCTCTCCTCCATTACAACCTTGCGGATGATATCCTCAAGGTTGCTGGAGGAGGCGGGGCCCTCTGCCGCAGGGCTCGTCTTGGCCTGTTGTGGCCGGGCCGTGGCTTCAGCCA
Source organism: Allophyes oxyacanthae (assembly GCA_932294325.1). Taxonomy (NCBI): domain Eukaryota; kingdom Metazoa; phylum Arthropoda; class Insecta; order Lepidoptera; family Noctuidae; genus Allophyes; species Allophyes oxyacanthae. The sequence goes on from OW028612.1 coordinate 32,915, forward strand.
GCTTCTGATGAAGCTGGCTGACCTCCGACTGCAGGCGATCTATCTTCGCCTGCATTTGCCGCGTCTCGTCGGTGGCCTTGCGCTGCACCAGCTCCGCGACAACACCGCGCATGCTTGCGGCCCTACATTTCAGGGCCTTCTGCAAGGTACCCTTTAGGTTGGAGGACTTAGAGGCGACCTCCACAATCTCCTCCTCGTCCTCCTCTGCCATTCTCTCCAGCTCGGCCAGAGAGTAGTCCGCGTAAAGAACGCGGGACGCCCCGTAGCCGGACTTGGCCCGGGCGGCGTGCGCCCGTTTCTCCTTGGCCGCAACCCGCTCCTCCAGCTCTTGCTGGAGCTGACCCCGCCGAGCCAGGTCCAACTGGCGTTGGGCGTCCGCGAGCCCAACGACATGGGTCTCCGAGGCCACCGTCGGCTTTTTAGCCTTCGGCAACCTCGTCGACCTCGAGGCCGAGGAGCCCTCGGACCCACCGCTCCGGTGGACGCGCTTCCGCGACCGAGAGTTGTCCGCGTCCGACACACTGAACATTGAGTCGTTGTCAGACGACTCGTCCGCCCCTCCAAAGAAGCTAGCCGCAGACGGTGCGCGGCTAGTCTCTGACGCCGAAGCGTCGGAGTGGCCCTGAGAAGGACCTTTTGGTTGGCCCTGAGAAGGGCCTTTTGGTTGGCCCTGAGAAGGGCCTTTGGGTTGGCCCTGAGAAGGGCCTTTGCGTTGGCCCTGAGAAGGGCCTTTTTGTTTTAAGAACCGCCCGCAGGCGTCCCGCGAGGGTGTCGACATTTTTTCCGCAAGTTCGTAGTCTCAAGGCAAATAGGCTACGAAAGCACAGTGCACTTTGGCCAACCCAGTCTGCCACTCCGTTACGGTGGTCAGAACTGGGCTGTTTCCAGGGGACGCGACGTGGACGCAAGCACTGTGGGGTGGTCCCCCAACCTAACCTAACCTAACCTAACCTAACCTAACCTAACCTTTTTTTTTTTTTTTTTTTTTTTTTTTTTTTACGTGTGGAAATGCATCATGCATACCCTCCGCCCTGGGGAAGGCGAAGGGTGATGTCGGACTCCTACCGACTAAAACCACACGGTGTCCCCAAACGCACACATGAGCCGGGGTGACGGGTAGCGCTTTCGCATTCGTCCGCCATCCCGACGGTGCCGGTCCGCTTCGCTCAAGCGGACCCCTTCACGTCTTTTGGAGGGGGGGTGGATGTTAGTCCCCCCTCTCGACCTCCTTGAGGGGCGCGCGTGGAACACTACGCGCCACCACCTCGGGCCCGTTTAGTGGAGCGACGAACTTCCCCAAGTCCGCCGCTCGTGGACCGCCCTACGGAGGTCGAAAAAGAGCGTTGTCGGCCCGTCTTCGACGACCGGTGCGCCTGCTGCGGATCGGGAGAGAGGTCGTGGCTTCTCTCTCCCTCTCCGCGGCCTCCTTCTGCAAAATTATTTCCTCGCAGAAAGAGACCATTGCGTCCCATGACCTGCCACTACCAACCATACTGCGAATAATGGCCGGCAAGGACAGGTCGCCACCGATTTCCGCAACGAGAGCACGGCGCGGCTCGTCCCACGCGACACACTCTTCTACCACATGCCGCGCCGTCTCCACGTGGCAAACGACGCAATGGTGGCACCTCGAATCCGGCTCCCTGCCTATACGACACAGGTACTTGCCGAAACAGCCATGTTCCGAAAGCACCTGCGTCAGCCGGAACGTCAGGGAGCCGTGTCGCCTTTCTAACCACTGTTCGAAGACGGGCCGAATCGCCTCGATGGTTCGGAGGCCGGCGCTGGGTGAAAATAGACGCCGACCCCACTCGGCCACCAGGACCCGGCGGTTTTCAGACCTGCGCCGCTCGATTTCGCGCGGCAACGGTCGGTGGCCTCGCTCCTGGGCCTCCCCACGCCACCGATACATCGACGCGAGGGCTCTCGCCTCCAGGTCCCAGGGCATCGACCCCGCTAGAGCGCACGCCGCCTCGTAAGAGATCGTGCGATACCCTCTAATGACCCTGACGGCCATCGCTCGCTGCGGTCTACGCAGGATCGCGAAATTACGGGCCGTCAGGTCATCTGCCCACACCGGGGCTCCATACATGGCCATGGATCTTACGATTCCCAAATAAAGGCGACGACAAGCGGCACCAGGTCCTCCTAGATTGGGAAGCAGCGATGAGAGCGCGGCCGCAGCGCCCATCAACTTTGGCGCCAGCAACCGAAAGTGGGGGCCGAAGTCCCATCGGCTGTCGAGGACGAGTCCCAAATACTTCATCGTCGACTCGACAGATATCCGGACCCCACCAACCACGATATGTGATCCCGACGGCGGCGCGCGCCGAGGCCCATGGAAATATAGGGCCTCCGACTTGTTGAGGGCCACCTCGAGACCCAATCGCCGGATCCTCCCAACGACTTGCGCAACCCCAGCGGTTGCTAAAATGGCTGCCTGTCGGTGTGTCTTCCCCCGCGACGTGACTAGCGTATCATCGGCGTAACAGGTGACGCCCACGCCGCTAAGGAGCTCACCGCGCAGCACCCAGTCGTAACCGATGTTCCACAGGAGCGGTCCCAGGACCGATCCCTGTGGAACACCGCACGACATCTCTCGCCTATTCCACCCCTCTCGACCCGGATAGATAACAGCTCTCTCGGACAAGTAGGCCCCGACCATGTGGCGAAGGTAGGTAGGCACCCGATGGTAAATGAGTGCCTCCCTGATACAACTCCAGGGCAAAGTGTTAAAGGCGTTGGCGATATCTAGAGACACCGCCAAGACAACTTCGGCCCGGGACACCGCATCCTCCGCCAGAGCCCTTACACGCATGATAGCGTCAATGGTGGAGCGCCCCCGGCGGAAACCAAACTGATTCCCGTCCAAATCCGGCCCCTCCCTGCTCAGATGACTGACGAGGCGGTCTGCAATTACGCGCTCAAAGAGCTTGCCCACCTCGTCCAGCAGCACTATGGGCCGATATGCGGACGGTGAGTCCACAGGGCGCCCCTCCTTCCTCAGCAGGACCAGCTTACCAGTCTTCCACCGAAGCGGAAACTGGCCCCGCTCGAAGCATGCGTTAAAGAGCCCAATCAGTCGGGGCCCGAGAGCCTTCAGGGCTAGGACCCATGCACGGCCTGGTATGCCGTCCGGTCCAGGGGCGGTATTTTTGGCTTGGAGCTTTTGCACCGCCACCCTGAGATCTACCGGGGTCACTTCAGGCACCGGTTCAGTATCGTCCGCGCTGGGCACCATGTATGGTGGAACCATCGGCGGAGGTGTATGTTCCGCCCTTGAGGGGAACAGAGCGTTCACTACCCTTTCCAGCAGCTGAGGCTGCAGACTCTGGGACAGTGGGGGAGCCCAGGGGCGAAGTTTTCCTCTTACCATTCGATAAGGGCGCCCCCACGGATCGCGGTCCAAAGTCGCAAGCAGTTCCTCGCGGGCCAGAATTTTGGCCCCCTTGATTGCCGTTTGGAGGGCCTTCTTCGCTGCTCTGTACCCCTCGTACAGCTCCAGCTCTCTTTCGGTCTCGCTCGAGGAGCGGCGACGCCTTCTACGAAGCCTTGCGTACTGGCGCCGTGCGGCAACACAAGCGGCACGTAGTCGCGCTATGTCTTGCGACCACCAGTACACCTGGCGTTTGTCGGGTCTGGTCTTGACACGAGGCATCGCCGCGTCACAGATTTGTGACATCGCCTCCCGGAACCATTCCGCCTCTTCGTTAATATCAACAGGCCTGTCTGGTGCTGTCACCCAGGCCTGGACAATGGCAGCCTCCTGGAGTGCTTCCCGATTGAGACATTTTAGTGCCCAGCGTGGTCCGCCTCTCCCCGGGGCAGCCCGGACCGGATCGCTGGAGGTCTGGGTGGAAACGTCGAATCGGATATAACGGTGATCCGACAGAGTCTCCACCTCCTCCATCACGCGCCAGCCCTGGACACGGCGCGCTACAGCGGGACTGGCGAACGAAAGGTCCACTATGGATCCGCCTCGCTGCCGCACGCACGTCTCTACGGTGCCCCGGTTGAGGACAAGCAGTCCCGTCTCCACAGCCCACTCCTCCACCACCTCTCCCCGTGCATCCGTTGAACGGGAACCCCACGCTGTCGATTTGGCGTTAAAGTCCCCCAAAACAAGCACGGGGTGAGGGCAGCTGCGGCTGACTACGGTGCCCAACTCTACGAGGAACCCCTCAAACTCGGCGAGAGTACGGTTAGGGGAGAAATATACTCCCACAATCATCACCTCCCCTATTAACGCTGCCACGCAGCCCCCACCTCTGGTGACACTCTCGATAGAGGGAGTGCCAGCAGCAGCCGACCAAATAATGGCTACCGTGCCGGTATTGTCCCCCACCCAGTCATCCCTGGGAGGGACAAAGTAAGGTTCGGCGACGACGGCAATGTTGATCGACCACTGCGCCATGCTTTGGAGTAGAAGGTCCTGAGCCCTGGCGCAATGGTTGATATTAGCCTGGAGGAGACGAAGATATGGGGCCATTAATTACAGTCCATACTATCAGCCTCCCCCAGACCTGCTTGCGACTCGACAGCCGCCGACAGAGGTGGCAGCTGCTGGGAAGCATTACGATCTTTCGCATTCTTACCTCCCTTTCCCTTTTTTGGGGGTGGCGCGGCGCAAGCTTTGCTGCCTGCCCGGTGCTCCGACGACTTGCCAGCTGCCGCACACACGACACAGTGCGGCGTTTTCTGGCACGTGCCAGCCTTGTGGCCGGGCTGACCGCAGCGGAAGCAGAGGGTACTTCGGTCGACCTCTGAGGCGCATTTGGCACCGACGTGTCCGACTTCAAGGCATCGGTAGCACCTCAGAGGTTTCGGCTGCAGTACCCTTGCCTGCACCGATATCCATCCCACCAACAAACGCTTCCCAGAGCTGATTTTTTGGGCTGCCGAGACTGGACAACTCGCAAGGACTGTGCCCAATCCCGCAACTCCTTGCCTAATTTGCCCCACCTTTACTTGTTCGGGGGGGCAGGCTCCCTCCCGAGCGATGGCAGCGACAATGTCAGCCGTCGTCGCGGAGTCATCCAGGCCCGAGAGACGCAGGTCCGCAGATTTGGTGGGCCTGGAGACCCGCACATCTTCGGCGGCCAGCGAAGCCCTCAGTTGGTCGGCAAGGGCATCCGCTTTTGGGCCGCTGGTAGCCCCAGAGATTTCGAGCATGCGAGCACCAGTCGCGGTGGTCTTGCACCGGATTCCTGCAATGCCAAGATCGGCGAGATTAATTTTTGACCTTGCTTCGGTCAGGACTGTGGCATACGACATGCCCCTCTTAACAGCTTCGGGCTCAAGTGTTAGGACGACTGCCGTGGATCGAGGGGCACGGAGCTTGACCGTCTTAGGCGTCTCGGCCGCCTTAGCCGCCTTCGCGGCTTTGTTGGCCTTCTTTGTCGCCTTCTTCTCTTTTTCTTTGCCTCCGACGGTTTCCCATTCGCCCTCTCTGGGTTCGGGAGCCGTCGGGGGCACCTTCGCTGATGAAGAAGGCTCAGAGCCAGGCGCTGACAGGGCAGCCGACTTCTTGCCCTTCCCTTTCCCCTTCTTTGGCTTCTGAAGTGGGGCAGCTGGCTGTCCTGCCGAGGCAACTAGGTGGCTAACCGAGGCAGCCGGCTGACTAGCTGGTTGTGTGGCTTCTGCTGAAGTGCGTGGCGCAGCAGCCTTAGCTGCATATGTTGGCGCCTGTGCCCGCTCGGTCCCTCTTGACTTGTCCGCCGCCAAAGGTGGGCGTAGGAGCCGGCCCTCTAGGGCCGCAAATCGGGCATTTAGACTTGCCATCTCGCTAAGCAGGCGAGCTAGCTCCGACATTTGTCCCTGCGGCTGTTGAGGTGGGAGGCCCACCTCCACACGTAGGCGCTCCCGACGGTCTTGAGCCATTTCGGCACGGAGCTCCTCCTGCTCCTTGCGAAGCTCGACCATTTGGGCTGAGAGGCGAGCGTTTTCTCGCTGTAGGCGGGCCGTCTCCTCTGAGGATGTGCGCCTGAGGAGCAATTCGGTAGCCTCCAAAATAGCCCCTGCCGCTTCCTTAAGGGCTTTCTGGCTTGTGCCCTTAAGCCCTTTGGAGGACTTGGCGACCTTCCTAATTGCCGCCACGGCATCTTGCAGCCTTCCGCCCAGCGCTGATGCGGGCAGATCCTCAGCCTCTGGCTCCGTGGAGGTCTCAGATAGCCGAAAGACCCGTCCTGAAGTTACCTTCTGGGTCAGTTCAGCTATCCCCTGCTCCTCTACTGCCTCCTTCTCTAATTGAAGGGCAGCTTTTTCGGCAGCAGCCAGCTCGCGCTTTGCTTTTGCCAGGCCAACATACTTCCCGCTTGTAGCGGGTCGGCCTCTACCTCTTTTGGAGGCGGTGAGTTTAGCGGCCGGCACCTCTTCTTCGTCGGAAGCCGAATCTATGCGGTCCGACCGCGATCGTTTCCGCCAGAACTTGAGCCCTTTGGCACTCGCGGAGCTCGCCACACTCATCATGCTGTATGCGGAGTCGGACTCCGATCCCGCCACAGCCGTGTTCACCGCCGACTTCTCCGGCAAAGAACCGGGAGTCGGAGGCCCACTTCCATCTAAACACGGCGCGGGACCGGGTTCCGACCTCGCGCCAACCTCCAGATTCGGCTTGGGGCCAGAATTCAACCCCAGGCCAGATTCCGAGCCAGAGCACCTGGTTAATACCACTACTGGCGTCTTAGGAGGCATGGGGCCAATAACCGCCACCATACCAACATCTCCTCCTTTGCTTCTGCAACCTCCGCTCTCCTCTCCTCCAGAAATGGAGCCGGAAACCGGCACCATCTCTACGTCTTTGGTTTTTGTTTGTTTATTTAAGGTATCCATACAATTCCCACGAGTATGGGGGAAATAACAGGTCAACCCGGGCAGTGCCCCCTGTACCCGGGCAAGCGTATTTACTCCAGAGGTTCCGCCGGTCCTCTGGAGGGGCGCGCTAACGACTGATGCGTGGGTTTTGAAGCCCACACTACCCGTCAGCCATTCATCCCCTCGCCGCGCGCTAGCTTGGGATTCGGGGTGATTTTTTATTGAGGTTTTCTTCCTCAGAGCCCGGGCGACCAAGCCAAGGCCCTCTCCCTCGACGGATGTCGGTGACATTGTTAATGTACCCCGACACCGTCCCGTTCGTCCATTGTGTCCTCCGCAAACCGCAAACAATGCGATCTACGGACGGCACATCTGAAGAACGCCTCACCTTTTGTCGCTGGTTCGCTCGCTCAAGGTCATGACCAGAAGCGAGCGAACCATCCACCCAACCAACCAGCGACCAGCGGTCCAGAAACCGCCCTCCACCATTGGTTTTTTATAGAGGTTTGCTTCCTCGCGGCCCTGTAAACAGGGCCCCCGTTCCTCTCAGTGAGGCTTACGGGTTGCCCGACGGTGACCGAGGTCACTGTCCGACCAGTCAGACTGACTGAATCGGACCCGCCGCGCATGATCGCACCTCTCAATGAGGCGCAATCCCGCCGATGGTTATGGTCCGCGCCGGGATGAACCCGGTACCGCACATATCTGTACGGCGTTCCCCTATCCGCCGCCTGGGGACGCGCCCGATGGGAGAACCATCAACTCCACACGGGAACCTAACCTAACCTAACCTAACCTAACCTAACCTAACCTAACCTAACCTAACCTAACCTAACCTAACCTTTTTTTTTTTTTTTTTTTTTTTTTGCGCTGGGAAAAAATGCATTACGCATACCCTCCCATCGGGGGATGGGAGGGGTATGTGGGGCTCCCCGGTCTGACCCGGTATACCCACTAAAACGACCCAGCGGCACTCCCGCTTCGTCCGAGTGGCGGGGACTGGGAAACCGGCACAGCCTTTACGTCCAGTCCCCGCTGACGATTGCCCTTCATCGCGGACCCCTCACGCCCTTCCCATGGGGAGGGGGACGGGCCCGGGAGTGACCGACGAAGATGAAGATGGTGACGGGTGCAATGCGGGCGAAGGCACCCCCGTGCCTGTCGCCCGCCCATCACCACCATGAGGAAGGAGGGGACGGCGCCCTCTCCGACCCCTTCTTCGTCTGCGGAGCGGCGCAGCGAGAGGGTCGTCCTCCCGCGCGCGCTCCGCCGCCTCCTTTTGCGAGATGACATCCTCGCAAAAGGAGGCAACCGCTGCCCAGGCCTCCTCGCTCCCCAGCATAGCGTTGACCACGCCGGGAAGCGAGAGGTCCTGTCCAATGACCGCGGTTAGACCGCGGCGCAGCTCGGACCAAGCTGGGCACACCTCGAGGGTGTGCTGCGCCGTGTCCTCCGCCGCGCCGCAGTCGTGGCACGCCGTGGTCTCCTCCCTCCCGATCCGGTGCAGGTGCTTTCCGAAACAGCCATGGCCGGACAACACCTGCACCAGACGGAACGAGAGGAACCCGTGGGACCGCTCGAGCCAGTCTCGCAGGACCGGGCCGAGCGCATCCAACGTCCGGCGGCCAAAGGCGGCGGTGGCGAGGTCCTCCGTCCAGTGGAGGACGATTGCGTCCCTCGCCTCCCGACGCACGGCCTCCCGCTCTTCGGCGACGGGGCGCTCCCCGAGCGCCTTCTTGCGTGCCGTCCACTCGTACACTCTGGCAAGCACCCATGCCTCCAACTCCCAAGGAGGGGTGCCGGCCAGAGCGCACGCCGCCGAGAATCCCACCGAGCGGTAGGCCCTCGCCACCCGCAGTGCAATGGCCCTTTGGGGCCTGCGGATGGCAGTCGCATTTTCCCTCCTATGGAGGGAGTCCGCCCAGATGGGAGCCCCATATAGGGCCATGCTCCTCAAAATGCCGGCATACAGGCGTCGGCATTTCGCCTTGGGCCCCCCCAGGTTCGGGAGGAGCCACGAGAGGGCGTCCGCGGCCTTCAACAGGCGCGTCGACAGCCCGCTGAAGTGCGGGCCGAAACGCCACCTGTCGTCCAGCACCAGGCCCAGATATTTCATCTGGGGCTGGACCCCTATCCTGACGCCCTCCACGACGATGTGGGCGTCGGGAGGGCAGCGCTGCCGAGGCCCGCGAAAGAACACGGCCTCGGTCTTTTGCAGCGCCACCCTCAATCCCAGGCGGCGGATCCTCTCTGCAACCAAGGATCCGCCAGCCGAGGCCAGACAGGCCGCGTCCCCGAAGTTCCTCCCCCGGGCAGTGAGGAGAGTGTCATCCGCGTAGCAGATGACACTCGTGCCCTGGAGGAGGGCTCCCCGCAAAAGCCAATCGAAGCCGATGTTCCACAGGGGGGGCCCCAGCACCGACCCCTGTGGAACACCGGACTCTGCGCCATACCGCCTCACCGTGGCCGTCTTGTCCACTAGCAGGACCTCTCGGTCTTCCAAGTAGCTGGCCAGGAGGTTTCTCAGGTATTGGGGCACTCCGTGATACCGGAGCGCCTCCAATATCGTCGAGTGGGGGACGGAGTTGAAGGCGTTAGCAATGTCGAATGACACCGCCAACACTCCGTCCCCCGCCTCCACCGCTTCCTTCACCTGGCCCTTGAGTAACGCCAGCGCGTCGATGGTCGAACGCCCTCGACGGAAGCCGAATTGGGCGTCCGACAGATCCGGCCCCACCCCCCGCAGAAGGCTATCGAGCCGGGCGGCGACAATCCCCTCGAACAATTTACCGACCTCATCGAGCAGAACGATGGGCCGGTATGCCGAGGGGGAGTCCGCCGGGCGTCCCTCCTTTCGGAGGAGGCATAGCTGCCCCTCCTTCCACAGTTTCGGGAACCTCCCAGCCGTCAAGCACGCGCTGAAAAGGTCCCGAAACCTGTCCTCCATTTCGGAGGCGGCGATCGCCACCACCCGTGCGGGGACGCCGTCTGGTCCGGGAGCCGTCTTCTTCGCGCGGAGGCTGAGAACCCCCGCGCGGAACTCCGCCGCCGTCACCGGGGGGACCTCCTCCCCCTCCAGCGAAGCCGCCCCTTGGGGGGGGTCCATCGCTGGTGGGGTGAAGTCGGTCCTGCGCGGAAACAGGGACCGGACCACCCCATCCAGCAACGCTGGCTCGAGGGTCTCCGTCAGTGGGGGACCATAGGGGCGTAGCTGGTTCCGCGCCACCTTGTACGGTCTCCCATAAGGATCCCTGTCGAGACCCTCCAGCATCTCGGCCCTCGCCGAGTCCTTTGCAGCGCCCATTGCAGACTTGAGGACCGTCGTCGCCTCTCGGTAAGAGGCGTATAAGCGGTCCTCCTCTGCCCGGACTCGGTTTTGGGCGCTGCGTCGTCGGCTCCGCGTGTAGGCCCTTCTGGCCGCCACGCAGGCGGCCCTGAGCCCCGCCAGCTCCTCCGTCCACCAATAGACGGCACGACGGGGAGGCGGACGGCGAGACCGAGGCATGCTGGAGTTGCACACCTCGGTCAGGGACCCCCTGAGCCGGACCGCTGCGGCGTCCACGTCCAGGACCTCGACAGGGGGCGACAGCCAGTCCTGGAGAAAGGCCGCCTCCTTAGCCGCCTCCCGGTCCAGGCGGGTGAGTGCCCACCGCGGGAAGGGAGACTGCCCAGCGCGGGCCATCCTTCCCCCCCGCTGGTTGGAGATGTCGAACCGCACATATCGGTGGTCCGACAAGGTCTCCACCATCTCTACCCGCCAGTTGACGATGCGGGCGGCTAGCGCGGGAGTGGCAAACGAGACGTCCACCACCGACCCACCCTGATGCCGCACGCACGTGTGGACCGCCCCCCTGTTGAGGAGGGACACACCGCATGAGGCCGCCCAAAACTCGACGGCGCGTCCCCGGACGTTGCAACCGGCTGCCGGGTTGCCCCAGGCCGCCGACTTGGCGTTCAGGTCGCCCAACACCACGACCTGGCGCGGCGCCGCCCTCCCTACGACTGCGGTGAGGACCTCGAGGAAATCCTCAAAGTCCGAGAGAGAGCGGTTTGGAGAGAAATAGACCCCTACCAGGGCCATGTCCCCCCACGCGGCGGCCACGTATCCCGGTCCCCTCTCTAAGAGCGAGAGGGGAGGGGAGTCCGTGGAAGACCGCGACACCAACGCCACCAAGCCGTCCCGGTCGCCCAGCCAACGGCCAGGGACCGAGTAAGGTTCGGCGACCACCGCCAAGTCCACCAACCACTCAGCCATGGTCTGCATCAGCAGATCCTGGGCCGCCCTGCAGTGGTTGGTGTTCGTCTGTAGGATGCGATGTTCGACCCTATCCATCACTCGGACATCGCACCCCCCTCCGCAGCCACCGCAGGTACGACGGCGCTAGCGACAGCAGCAGGTCCGGTCGGCGCCTGCGATTTGCCCCGCTTTCGGGGAGGATTGCAGTTCCTCCCCCTCATAACGTGGCCCGCCGGGCAGCCACTGGCGGCACACACCGCGCAGTGCGGCGTGGCGGCCTTGCAGGTGGCGGCTTTGTGGCCCTCCTTGCCGCAGCGGTAGCACGTGTCCGTCCTGTCTACCGTGGACGGACACAGGGACCGGGTGTGTCCGATGCCCAAGCACCGGAAGCACCGCAGAGGCTGGTCCTCGAGTGCCCGGACTGCACCCGAGCTGAACCCGACTGTGAGCCGTCCCTTGGCAAGGATGGCTTTGGCAGCGGCGACCGGGCATTCGAGGCGAATGGTGCCCATGCCGCCGCGGCCGGGCCTTATGTCCCGGCCTTGGACCGCCGCGACGTCACAGCCCCCCATCGCTGCGACCGCCGCTACCACCTCCTCCTTGGTGACGGAGTCGTCAAGGTCGGTTACCTCTATGGCCGCCGACTTGACTGGTCGGGCCACCTTGGCCGAATCCGCAATGACCTCCTGCAGCTTGACTGCAAAGAGATCCGCATGGGCACTCCCCTCTGCCCCCGGGAACTCGAAGATTCGAGCCCCGGCTTGGGTTCGACGGCAAGACACGCTGCCGATCCCCAGTTTGGTAGGATCGGCAGTGGTACGCGCCCGCACCAAGATGGACGCGTACGTCTCCCCTCGCTCCGCAGCCTCCGCGGTGAGCGTCACCACGACGGCCGCGGTTTTTGGGGAGACTAGCTGCCCCTTTCCCCTGCCTTTCCCTTTCTTTTTCCCCTTCCGCTTTCCCTTGCCAGTCGTCTGCGATTGGCTGGGAGCGGTGGCGGCGGGGACGACAGGGGTGGCCGTCGCCGACTTTTTGCCTTTGCCCTTCCCCTTGCGTACCACTTCCGTCCACTCGTTGGACGGGGTAGTAGGCGGGAGAAGGGCGTCTTCCGACTGGGACTGGGAGGACGGCCCCGGCTCGCACTGCCTCTTATCCGCTGCGAGCGGCGGTCGGAGGCGTTTCTCCGGCAAGAGCCGGTCCTCTATCCCTGCTAAGCAGGCTCTTGTGAAGGCCCTCTCCTCCATTACAACCTTGCGGATGATATCCTCAAGGTTGCTGGAGGCGGGGTCCTCTGCCGCAGGGCTCGTCTTGGCCTGTTGTGGCCGGGCCGTGGCTTCAGCCAGCTTCTGATGAAGCTGGCTGACCTCCGACTGCAGGCGATCTATCTTCGCCTGCATTTGCCGCGTCTCGTCGGTGGCCTTGCGCTGCACCAGCTCCGCGACAACACCGCGCATGCTTGCGGCCCTACATTTCAGGGCCTTCTGCAAGGTACCCTTTAGGTTGGAGGACTTAGAGGCGACCTCCACAATCTCCTCCTCGTCCTCCTCTGCCATTCTCTCCAGCTCGGCCAGAGAGTAGTCCGCGTAAAGAACGCGGGACGCCCCGTAGCCGGACTTGGCCCGGGCGGCGTGCGCCCGTTTCTCCTTGGCCGCAACCCGCTCCTCCAGCTCTTGCTGGAGCTGACCCCGTCGAGCCAGGTCCAACTGGCGTTGGGCGTCCGCGAGCCCAACGACATGGGTCTCCGAGGCCACCGTCGGCTTTTTAGCCTTCGGCAACCTCGTCGACCTCGAGGCCGAGGAGCCCTCGGACCCACCGCTCCGGTGGACGCGCTTCCGCGACCGAGAGTTGTCCGCGTCCGACACACTGAACATTGAGTCGTTGTCAGACGACTCGTCCGCCCCTCCAAAGAAGCCAGCCGCAGACGGCGCGCGGCTAGTCTCTGACGCCGAAGCGTCGGAGTGGCCCTGAGAAGGACCTTTTGGTTGGCCCTGAGAAGGGCCTTTTGGTTGGCCCTGAGAAGGGCCTTTGGGTTGGCCCTGAGAAGGGCCTTTGCGTTGGCCCTGAGAAGGGCCTTTTTGTTTTAAGAACCGCCCGCAGGCGTCCCGCGAGGGTGTCGACATAATTTTTTCCTTTTCTTCCCCTTCCTTTCTTTTTCTTTTTTCCCCGCAAGTTCGTAGTCTCAAGGCAAATAGGCTACGAAAGCACAGTGCACTTTGGCCAACCCAGTCTGCCACTCCGTTACGGTGGTCAGAACTGGGCTGTTTCCAGGGGACGCGACGTGGACGCAAGCACTGTGGGGTGGTCCCCCAACCTAACCTAACCTAACCTAACCTAACCTAACCTAACCTAACCTTTTTTTTTTTTTTTTTTTTTTTTTTTTTTTTTTTGCGCTGGGAAAAAATGCATTACGCATACCCTCCCATCGGGGGATGGGAGGGGTATGTGGGGCTCCCCGTTCTGACCCGGTATACCCACTAAAACGACCCAGCGGCACTCCCGCTTCGTCCGAGTGGCGGGGACTGGGAAACCGGCACAGCCTTTACGTCCAGTCCCCGCTGACGATTGCCCTTCATCGCGGACCCCTCACGCCCTTCCCATGGGGAGGGGGACGGGCCCGGGAGCGACCGACGAAGATGAAGATGGTGACGGGTGCAATGCGGGCGAAGGCACCCCCGTGCCCGTCGCCCGCCCATCACCACCATGAGGAAGGAGGGGACGGCGCCCTCTCCGACCCCTTCTTCGTCTGCGGAGCGGCGCAGCGAGAGGGTCGTCCTCCCGCGCGCGCTCCGCCGCCTCCTTTTGCGAGATGACATCCTCGCAAAAGGAGGCAACCGCTGCCCAGGCCTCCTCGCTCCCCAGCATAGCGTTGACCACGCCGGGAAGCGAGAGGTCCTGTCCAATGACCGCGGTTAGACCGTGGCGCAGCTCGGACCAAGCCGGGCACACCTCGAGGGTGTGCTGCGCCGTGTCCTCCGCCGCGCCGCAGTCGTGGCACGCCGGGGTCTCCTCCCTCCCGATCCGGTGCAGGTGCTTTCCGAAACAGCCATGGCCGGACAACACCTGCACCAGACGGAACGAGAGGAACCCGTGGGACCGCTCGAGCCAGTCTCGCAGGACCGGACCGAGCGCATCCAACGTCCGGCGGCCAAAGGCGGCGGTGGCGAGGTCCTCCGTCCAGTGGAGGACGATTGCGTCCCTCGCCTCCCGACGCACGGCCTCCCGCTCTTCGGCGACGGGGCGCTCCCCGAGCGCCTTCTTGCGTGCCGTCCACTCGTACACTCTGGCAAGCACCCATGCCTCCAACTCCCAAGGAGGGGTGCCGGCCAGAGCGCACGCCGCCGAGAATCCCACCGAGCGGTAGGCCCTCGCCACCCGCAGTGCAATGGCCCTTTGGGGCCTGCGGATGGCAGTCGCATTTTCCCTCCTATGGAGGGAGTCCGCCCAGATGGGAGCCCCATATAGGGCCATGCTCCTCAAAATGCCGGCATACAGGCGTCGGCATTTCGCCTTGGGCCCCCCCAGGTTCGGGAGGAGCCACGAGAGGGCGTCCGCGGCCTTCAACAGGCGCGTCGACAGCCCGCTGAAGTGCGGGCCGAAACGCCACCTGTCGTCCAGCACCAGGCCCAGATATTTCATCTGGGGCTGGACCCCTATCCTGACGCCCTCCACGACGATGTGGGCGTCGGGAGTGCAGCGCTGCCGAGGCCCGCGAAAGAACACGGCCTCGGTCTTTTGCAGCGCCACCCTCAATCCCAGGCGGCGGATCCTCTCTGCAACCAAGGATCCGCCAGCCGAGGCCAGACAGGCCGCGTCCCCGAAGTTCCTCCCCCGGGCAGTGAGGAGAGTGTCATCCGCGTAGCAGATGACACTCGTGCCCTGGAGGAGGGCTCCCCGCAGAAGCCAATCGAAGCCGATGTTCCACAGGGGGGGCCCCAGCACCGACCCCTGTGGAACACCGGACTCTGCGCCATACCGCCTCACCGTGGCCGTCTTGTCCACTAGCAGGACCTCTCGGTCTTCCAAGTAGCTGGCCAGGAGGTTTCTCAGGTATTGGGGCACTCCGTGATACCGGAGCGCCTCCAATATCGTTGAGTGGGGGACGGAGTTGAAGGCGTTAGCAATGTCGAATGACACCGCCAACACTCCGTCCCCCGCCTCCACCGCTTCCTTCACCTGGCCCTTGAGTAAGGCCAGCGCGTCGATGGTCGAACGCCCTCGACGGAAGCCGAATTGGGCGTCCGACAGATCCGGCCCCACCCCCCGCAGAAGGCTATCGAGCCGGGCGGCGACAATCCCCTCGAACAATTTACCGACCTCATCGAGCAGAACGATGGGCCGGTATGCCGAGGGGGAGTCCGCCGGGCGTCCCTCCTTTCGGAGGAGGCATAGCTGCCCCTCCTTCCACAGTTTCGGGAACCTCCCAGCCGTCAAGCACGCGCTGAAAAGGTCCCGAAACCTGTCCTCCATTTCGGAGGCGGCGATCGCCACCACCCGTGCGGGGACGCCGTCTGGTCCGGGAGCCGTCTTCTTCGCGCGGAGGCTGAGAACCCCCGCGCGGAACTCCGCCGCCGTCACCGGGGGGACCTCCTCCTCCTCCAGCGAAGCCGCCCCTTGGGGGGGGTCCATCGCTGGTGGGGTGAAGTCGGTCCTGCGCGGAAACAGGGACCGGACCACCCCATCCAGCAACGCTGGCTCGAGGGTCTCCGTCAGTGGGGGACCATAGGGGCGTAGCTGGTTCCGCGCCACCTTGTACGGTCTCCCATAAGGATCCCTGTCGAGACCCTCCAGCATCTCGGCCCTCGCCGAGTCCTTTGCAGCGCCCATTGCAGACTTGAGGACCGTCGTCGCCTCTCGGTAAGAGGCGTATAAGCGGTCCTCCTCTGCCCGGACTCGGAACCTAACCTAACCTAACCTAACCTAACCTAACCTAACCTAACCTAACCTAACCTAACCTAACCTAACCTATCATATTTCTGGTACTGTATATGATAAATCGATACGGTTTTCAGCGTCAACAATTTTTATTTAGCGTCCTGTAACATCCCTGCGAGGTTCGATCCTGAAATCTTCATAAATTCAGGAATTATTCAATTTTCTTTGTTTAAATTATTTTCGGCATAAATCCACCCCGTATTTTTAAACTTTTTTGATTCATAGGACTCCCTCTGTGTCCTATTGACGTGCGGCGCGCCCTTCAGCGACCGTGACTACCTAAATTTCAGTTATATAATTAATTTTACATACAAAATTTACAAAAAATCCGGTTTTTTGACCGTTTTTCAAAATTTTTCTACTAAACTAACCCCATTTAATTACACCATTCGATAGCCCTCGTCGATACCTATCCATTGACACCCCATTTGTAAGGGTAGCTAGACGCGAAAGTCAAATTTTTGCCCGCCCACCCTCCCAGTGCCGCCTAGGCATATCATTTCACAGTGACCTTGAGATCTCTAAAATATCGCAAATAATTCATATCTCGTAAACTATAAGCCCGATTTACACGCGGTTTTCTTTATTAAATAGAACGCGTTTGGAGCGTGAGAACCACATAATTTACAATAAATTACGTGGGCCTTAGACTTTTCCGGACCGAAAAAACAATAAAATTTACATTATTACTTACCTGGGTGATGCGTTGACGGCCGACCACGGTGCACGACGTACCTGAAACAGAAAGAAGGAGTTAACGAAACAACGTAAAGCCCAGTTTTGACTACTGATTATAGTTAATCATATTCTTATTTACACCATTCTTTAGAAATTTTATTATACACACTTACTTCTCGTACACGTCAATTACGTGTACACTTTTATTATCGTGACGAGTGCATACCTCTGACCCCCAAAATGTTCCACACCCCAGGTAAAATATCCTCCCAACTGGCTCCCGCCAAGTCCCCCGTACCACAGACTCAATGTCTGGAAGCTGGACCATCCACTGAGCCAGACCAGACCTCGAATGTGAGGCGGAGCATCGGTGAATGGGAGACCAACAGGAAGAATACTCCACCTAAATCTTCCTCACCAAAGCCAGTTAAACCAAAATTCCATAGCAGGACCATGGAAGCACGAAACTGCCTTAATAGAGCCAAATTACACCTTAACGTTTCGCGGAACCTAAAAACAGAAATAAAGACGGAGGTGACCCAGGCGATCGAGAGACTATACCAATTGGTCAAAGATTCAGAAATGGCGAACACTAGGGGAGGAAGGGGGGATACAAAACAACAGGTTGTGGAAGATAAACAGGACACTCAGAATAAGGACAAGGAAATGGAAGGAGTAAAACGGAACATAGAGCAGCACAGTGTGCTGCTGAAAGAGAGTATGGAAGGCATGGAAAGATTAAGATTGGCAATGGAACGGCAGGAAAAGGCAATGGAAGGGGTCACACAAGCGCCATGCATTGCTGGGGGACACAATGATGGGGAGCTCCTAGCGGAGGTGCGAGAGCTTAGGCAGACCACCCAGGAGATGGGCAGGCAGGTCTCCGCGATGAGGGAAACTACTCCCTCATATGCGGAGGTCTTGTCGAGGCCCAGCAAAGCTCCCATTAACACCCTGCCTAATCACTCCATCATAGTGTCCTCCGACATCGAAAAGGACACCAGTGACGAAGTGCTCGGCAAGGTCAGAGAAATTCTTGACGCTAAATCGTGCGGACTCCAGGTTCAGAGAGTTCGCAAGATCAAGAACCAAAAAGTTGTCTTGAGCTGCAGCACTAAGGACGAATTGATGAAGATGGCCAACAAAATCAGGACCAACCAAAGCCTCAAAGTCGAGGAAGCAAAAAATAAGGATCCGCTGGTGATTATTAAGGACCTCCTCAGCTATAACACCGACGAGGACATTATCGCGTCCCTAAAAACGCAAAACGCGGGTCTGCTGGGAGACCTCACCGATGAGGAGCGTTCGACCACGGTGAGATACCGAAGAAGAGCGAGGAACCCACACGAGAACCACGTGGTGTTGCAGGTGTCTCCCAAGATGTGGCAAAAATTAACCTCGGCCGGGCGTATCCACGTAGACCTACAATACGTAGCGGTGCAGGACCAGTCTCCGTTGGTGCAGTGTACACGGTGCCTCGGTTTCGGGCACGGTCGCAAGCTGTGCAAGGAACCAGCTGACCTTTGTAGTTATTGCGGTGGCCCGCATCTACGGGCAGTCTGCCCGAGCTACGTGGTAGGTGACACGCCGATCTGTCGCAACTGCAAGGCAGCCAAATTCTATGAAACGGGGCACAACGCTTTCGACGGGGACTGCCCCGTTCGTAAAAGATGGGACGCGATAGCGAGGTCTAGCGTAGCATATTGCTAACGCCAACGGCACCTTGGATAACACCAGTGGAACCACTGCTCTAAATTCCAGTAACATGGTCGAGATCAAGAAGTTCAGAATAGTGCAGGCTAATCTACAGCGGAAAAGGCTGGCCACTCAAGAGCTCCTCATCGAAGCGCAAAAAAGGCGCTTAAGTTTTTCATTGGTGCAGGAACCATATGTCGGAGCAACAGGTGAGCTCAAGCGGTATGCTGGCACTCGCGTCGTTCAGTGCGAACTGAATAGGACGAAGCCTGTAAAGGCAGCCATAATCGTCTTTGATGACGAAATTCAGGTACTGAGCGACCCAACGATGCAATCCGAGAACATCGCGGCGACATTGTTAAAAACCAGTAAATGGTCGATCGGAGTGATATCGGTATACTTTGAGGACAGTATGCCGCTTGAGCCCTATCTGGACAAACTGAAAGACGTATGTAGACGTCTGCAAACAAATAAAATTCTAATAGGGGGAGACGTCAACGCATGGAGCACCTGGTGGGGTAGTAAAGTGGAGGACGCAAGGGGTGAAGTACTCAGGGGGTTTCTGGACGAAACAGAATTGCAAATCTTGAACCAAGGGACCGACCCAACCTTTGACACTATTCGAGGAGGACGAATCCTCACAAGCCACGTCGACATCACTGTATGCACGATGGGCTTGCTAAGAAACACCGAGGACTGGAAAGTCGACAAGTCGGTCACCAGTTCCGATCACAATGCAATCACTCTCAACCTTAATCTGGAGAAACCCTCTGACGAAAAACCTAGAACGTCTACCCGCCTATATAACACCCGGAAAGCGAACTGGAGCCGGTTCACTGACGAGGTAAAAAACTTATTAGAAGAAAATAACATCACAGTTGAAAATATTAAAAAAATACAAATTAGAGAAGAAGTAGAAACGATAGTAAAAAATTATATTAAATGTATTAAAATAGCCTGTAGTAATAACATACCTTTGATTAAAATAAATAAAAATAAAAAGTACTTACCTTGGTGGACTGATGAGCTGGAACGTTTGAAGGGAGACGTGGTCACGAAGAGACGGAGGATACCTTGTGCAGCCCCCCGTAGACGATCTTACGTTGTGGAAGAGTACCTGCAATCAAAAAATAAATATGAGGAAGAAGCACAAAAGGCTCAAACCGAAGGCTGGAAGTCTTTCTGCACTAAGCAAGATAGGGAAAGCCTCTGGGATAGTATATACAGGGTGATACGAAGCACGTCAAGGAGACAGGAGGACCAACTCTTGATGGAGGATGGAGCTGTTTTGGGTCCGGATAAGTCTGTCGAATTGCTAGCATCCACATTTTTTCCGGACGATAATAGCAGCGAGGATAATCCGATTCACGCTGCTATTAGGGCTAAAGCCGGAACGATCGGCAATCCGACACCGGATGACATAGAAGACCCACCCTTCACGGAGGCAGAACTCAAACGGACTCTGAACAGCTTCAACCCCAAAAAGGCCCCCGGGATGGACGGCTTTACTGCGGATATCTGTTGTAGAGCAATATGCGCGGTAACAGAAGTCTTCCTGGAAATTGCAAACAAATGTCTATCCTTGTCGTGTTTCCCTTCACCCTGGAAGGAAGCTGCCATAGTGGTGCTGAGGAAGCCAGGAAGGTCCGACTACAGCCAAGCAAAATCGTACCGACCTATCGGCCTACTGTCAATACTGGGAAAAGTCCTCGAAAAAATGATGGTAAGGAGGATCAAATGGCACTTACTACCAAAGACCAACCCACGGCAGTACGGCTTTGTACCGCAACGCTGTACGGAGGACGCCCTGTACGACCTCATGCAGCACATCAAACACAGCTTACAGGGGAAGGAAATGGTGGTGATAGTATCGCTGGACATTGAAGGCGCGTTTGACAATGCGTGGTGGCCCGCCGTAATGTGTCAGCTCGCCCAGAAGAAATGTCCAGTAAATCTGCGCCGGCTCGTAGCCAACTACTTCGAGGACAGAAAAGTGGTGGTCCGCTATGCTGGGCAAACCTGCGAAAAGCAAACCACCAAAGGCTGTGTACAGGGCTCTATAGGCGGCCCCACTTTCTGGAATCTGCTACTGGATCCACTTCTGGACGAGCTTGATGCACAGCGGGTGTACAGTCAGGCGTTCGCTGATGATGTCGTCCTGGTATTCTCCGGGAAAACAGCCGAAACCCTACAGCGGGATGCCAACCACACCCTGACGCGTGTGCATGAATGGGGCGTCAGGAATAAATTGAGATTTGCCGCGCACAAGACCCATGCGATGATAGTCACCAAGAAACTCAAGTTCGACGTCCCAAACATGCACATGAACGGGAACGCTATCCAATTGGTCGATGAAATAAAGTTGCTTGGCCTTACGATAGACAAGAAGCTCACATTTAACACCCATGTGTCGAACGTGTGTCGTAGGGCCGCAAACATCTTCAAGCAGCTCTCCAGAACGGCCAGGATAGAGTGGGGGCTGAACTCGGAGATTATCAGGACGATATACGTGGCCGTGATAGAGCCGACGATACTGTACGCCGCCAGTGTATGGGCGCCGGCTGCCGAAAAAATAATGGTGCAAAAGCAGCTCAACACCATCCAAAGAGGGTTCGCACAAAAGATTAGTCGGTCTTACCGGACTGTGTCCCTCAACGCAGCATTAGTACTGACTGGGCTGCTCCCCCTAGATCTTCGGATCCGAGAGGCAGCCGAGCTTTACGAAGCTAAAAGAGGTAGACCAGCTACAAATCACGGGGACCGGCTGATCGAAGAACGCGTGTGCTTTATGCAGGCACCGCACCCAGCTAGGGAGGTGGACCTAGATTTTAAGTGTCTCGTTGATATGCAGCCCGAAACCCTCGAACAACACCAGCTCCCGGAAACTCTGATATTCACGGACGGCAGCAAAATCGACGGGAAAGTAGGAGCTGCATACACGTGCTGGAAAAATGGAACCGAAACGAGGACAAAGAAGATGAAGCTCGGGTCCTTCTGCACAGTCTTCCAGGCTGAGCTCTACGCACTCTACCAAGCGACAGAGCTTATCCGTAGACTAAAGCAGGACGGGGTGGCTGTGCTGAGTGACTCGAGATCGGCTCTGGACCTCGTTCGGAACCCAGACACGTTCCATCCTCTGGCCTTCCAGATTAGGCAGAACATCGCCAGTTTGGTCGACCAAGGTTGTGCGGTCCAACTCTTTTGGATAAAAGCGCACGCGGGCGTCCCAGGAAATGAGAGAGCGGATGTCTTGGCTAAGCAGGCGGCCCTTTACACCAAAGTCTCGGCCAGCTATGACAGGTGCCCCGTGTCCCATGTGAAAAATGAAATTCGACAGAGGTCAGTCGAATCATGGGACCGGCGGTATAGAGACGGTAGCACGGCGGGAGTCACGAGACTCTTCCTACCTGAAGTACCCACAGCACACAAAATCCTGAAGAAAATGGAGCTGACCCCCATACTCACCCAGGTCATGACTGGCCATGGAGGATTCTCGGCATACTTACACAAATTTAAATGTAAGGACAGCCCATCTTGTGTATGTGATCCGGAGCAAGAAGAAAGCATACAACACCTGCTTTTGGAGTGTCAAGAACACGACCGGGTCAGATACGACCTGGAGTCCGCAACAAATACTAAGCTGTCACAGGCAACATTATGTGAAATGTTGTCAGGAAAAGACTCCAGACCGTACCTGATACGGTTCTGCACCAAGATAGCAGAAACCGTAATTAAAAGGAATAAGACCAGGTGAAACTTAGTCTCTCCTGGTCCTATTCCGACCGCACAAATATGAAAATTGCGCACTGAAATTATTCATCAGAATAAAGCTCCAGTGCGCAAAATAAAATAGTGTATAAATAAATAATAGAATGTTTGTCCAAAAAGAAAAAAATAAATAAATAAAAAGTCACTAAAATTAATCAATCGATCCGAGAACACCTACTTATAATAAATCTAGAAACGATACGCTTAACGTAACCTATATACAATTTTTCGAAAATCTTGATTCAACATAACTAAAAAATTTTTACAGAAAACTCAATTACATTATCAACATCTAAAAAAGGTCTCCGACCACAATATCGGAGGAAACTAGTTAAAAATTAATAAAAAAAAAAAAAAAAAAAAAACCTAACCTAACCTAACCTAACCTAACCTAACCTAACCTAACCTAACCTAACCTAACCTAACCTAACCTAACCTAACCTAACCTAACCTAACCTAACCTAACCTAACCTAACCTAACCTAACCTAACCTAACCTAACCTAACCTAACCTAACCTAACCTAACCTAACCTAACCTAACCTAACCGGGCCATACTTGGAGCAGCTAAACAAGATAGAGAGGAATTTTGGCCGGAATATCATCTTGGGCGGCGACGCGAACGCCAAAAACTCCTGGTGGGGTAGCCCAAAGATCGACAAAAGAGGGGTTGAAATGGCCGGTGCCCTGGGAGAAATGGGTCTGCAGGTGCTCAATGTCGGTGACATCCCAACGTTCCATACAGTGAGGGGAACCTCACTGTACACCAGCTTCGTGGACATCACGGCATGTACGGCGGACCTGCTTGATCTGGTGGAAGATTGGAAAATCGACGAGGGCATGACGAGCTCAGACCACAATACCATCATCTTCAAGATAGGACTTGTGAGGGCAAAAGGCATACAAACAAGCAGAACAACACGCATATATAATAGCAAAAAAGCAAACTGGGTCCAATTTCATGAGAAATTGGCCCAGTTGCTGGAAGAAAACAAAATTAATAAAGGGGAAATAGAAAAAATTAAGACCGCATCAGATTTAGATCAAATATTAGGGACATACACACATTCAATAAAAGAAGTTTGCAACAGCAGCATGCCTAAAATAAAGTCGAATAACAAAGTAAAACTACCGTGGTGGTCGGAAGAGCTCGTAAAGCTGAAAAAAATGGTCACCACCAGAAAACGCAGAATTCGCTGTGCAGCGCCGGTCCGAAGGGAGTATGTCGTCGCGGAATACCTGCGGGCCAAGGAAGAATACGAAGAAAAAGCCAGGAAAGCTCAAACAGAAAGCTGGAAGAGCTTCTGCACAAAACAGGACAGGGAGGGGATGTGGGAGGGAATATATAGAGTCATAGGCCGTACCGCGAGGAGACAGGAGGATTTGCCCCTGACCAAAAACGGCGAAACACTGGACCATCTTCGATCAGTTGAACTGTTGGCCGAGACCTTCTACCCTCGGGACACAGAGGATGAAGACAGTGAAGAGCATAGGCGGATCAGAAGAATAGCCGATGAAATAAACAAGGTGGGGCATGATGAGAACCATGACCCACCGTTTACCCAAGACGAACTAAAATCCGCCTTACGCAGTTTCAATCCGAAGAAAGCCCCGGGGGCAGACGGCCTCACATCGGATATCTGTACGCATGCAGTCGAAACGGACCCAAAGGCGTTCCTCGCCTTAACAAACAAGTGCCTGGAGCTAGGACACTTCCCTAGTATATGGAAAGAGGCTACGGTGGTCGCACTTCGCAAGCCAGGAAAAGAAAGTTATAACGTCCCCAAGTCCTACAGGCCCATCGGCCTGCTGCCTGTACTGGGGAAGGTCCTAGAAAAAATGACCGTGGCCAGGCTGAAGTGGCACCTGATACCCGGGATGAGTACTCGTCAGTACGGCTTTATGCCACAAAGGAGCACCGAGGACTCCCTCTATACACTGGTGCACCACATCAGACAAAAGTTGCGAGACAAAAAGCTTGTAACAATGGTGTCACTGGATATAGAGGGAGCCTTCGACAGCGCATGGTGGCCCGCAATTAAAGTCCGACTGGCTGAGGAAAAGTGTCCTGAAAACATGAGGAGGTTGATGGATAGCTACTTGAGCCACAGAACAGTGGCAGTCAGATACGCAGGCGAGGAGCACAAAAGAAGCACGAACAAGGGCTGTGTTCAAGGGTCAATAGGGGGGCCGATCCTCTGGAATCTCCTGTTGGATCCACTCTTGAAGGCACTGGAGACACGGGGTGACTATTGCCAGGCGTTTGCCGACGACGTGGTGCTGGTGTTTGATGGCGACACGGCCCTTGAGGTCCAGCGAGATGCCAATGCGGCCCTCGCCTACGTCCGGGAGTGGGGTGTCAGAAATAAGCTAAAGTTCGCACCGCACAAGACGTGCGCGATGCTTGTAACAAACAAATTGAAGTATGACACACCACTGCTGAGCGTGGGCGGGGTCGACATTGGCATGTCAAAGGAGATAAAAATCCTCGGGTTAACCATCGATCACAAGCTCACGTTTAAAACACATGTGACGAACGTCTGCAAAAAGGCGATAGCCATCTATAAACAACTGGCAAGAGCTGCAAAACTGAGCTGGGGGCTGCACCCGGAAGTAATAAGGACAATTTATGTGGCCACGGTGGAACCTGTCATCCTCTACGCAGCAAGCGCATGGGCACCAGCTGCCAAGAAACTGTCTGTTCGGAAACAGTTGAACGCGGTCCAAAGAGGATTTGCACAGAAAATGTGCAAATCCTATCGCACAGTATCCCTAAACTCGGCACTGGTGCTGGCTGGGATACTACCACTCGACCTCAGAGTACACGAGGTAGCCACTCTCTACGAAGCAAGGCGGGGGGCACCACAGCCGGCACTAGGAGATAGGGAGGTAGAGCGGCGTACCGCGTTCACCGAAATGCCCCATCCGGCAGAAAATATCGACCTGCAATTCATATGCCTGGAAGACCAGGAACAACTTGAAAACCACTGCGGGCATACAGTGCGAATATTTACGGACGGCAGCAAAATCGAGGGCAAGGTGGGGGCGGCATTGTCTCTTTGGAGCAATGACGCAGAAACCAAATGCCTGAAGTTGAAACTGTCGTCCTATTGCACGGTCTACCAGGCGGAATTGCTGGCGATATGTAAAGCCACAAAGGAAATTTTGAATAGCAGGGAAAAGACCTTCGGCATATACAGCGACTCTAGATCGTCACTGGAAACAATAACAAACCACGGCTCTCTCCATCCCCTCGCGGCCGAAACCCGCAGAAACCTACAAAGATGCAAAATCCAGGAAAAACTTGTGCAGCTTTACTGGATTAAGGCTCATGTGGGGCTGGAGGGGAATGAGAGGGCAGACGAGCTGGCTAAGATCGCGGCCCTTAAGATGAAAACCGCGCCGAACTACGACCAGTGCCCGATTTCATTCGTCAAGCGGCAAATCCGTAAGGATACGCTTGACGAATGGAACCGTAGGTATGGGTCAGAGGAGACAGGGAAAACCACAAAGATATTTTTCCCGGATGCAGTACAAGCCTACAAAATAATGAGGAAGATGCAGCCGACAGGGGTGGTAACACAAATTCTGACAGGGCACGGCGGGTTTTCCGAATATTTGAACAGATTCAAATGTAAGGAAAGCCCATCGTGCATATGCGACCCCGACATCGATGAAACGGTAATACACATTATAACCGACTGTCCGGCCTATGGTCTAGAGAGATTTGAGCTTGAACAGGAGTTGGGTATAGAGATCAAAATCGAAAGCATGAGCAGAATAATGACAGATGCTAAAGTGAGGGACAAATTTATCAATTTCTGTGTCAGAACAGCCGACAAAACAATAAGAAGGAACAAGTAGGGAAATACTATGCTTAGTATACATATTTTGATAAATATAGGACAGTAGCATAGCGTATATATAACGAAAGTTCCAAAACACATTGTAAAAGAAATTGCAGAAAATTGTAAAAGAAGATAAATGCATACTAGTGATAGCGAAAATAAGACGGATAGTAATGTAAGATGATAACGTGATAAACTGGTATGATAATTTAAAATGTAAAAAGACCGAATAGACATTATTAAAGATTTGTAATAGTAGTATAAGAAATAGTCTAAATTAAAATAAGTAAATATATAAGGTATACATCTAAGTCTATATTATAAATAATTGTATAAATAAATAAAAACCAAAAAGATCCAAAATGACTCTGGTCAAGCCAGAGGGACACTCGTAAAAGCAATGCCCTGTGATGGCGGGTTATTACTAATTAAAAAAAAAAAAAAAAAAAAAAAAAAAACCTAACCTAACCTAACCTAACCTAACCTAACCTAACCTAACCTAACCTAACCTAACCTAACCTAACCTAACCTAACCTAACCTAACCTAACCTAACCTAACCTAACCTAACCTAACCTAACCTAACCTAACCTAACCTAACCTAACCTAACCTAACCTTTTTTTTTTTTTTTTTTTTTTTTTTTTTTACGTGTGGAAATGCATCATGCATACCCTCCGCCCTGGGGAAGGCGAAGGGTGATGTCGGACTCCTACCGACTAAAACCACACGGTGTCCCCAAACGCACACATGAGCCGGGGTGACGGGTAGCGCTTTCGCATTCGTCCGCCATCCCGACGGTGCCGGTCCGCTTCGCTCAAGCGGACCCCTTCACGTCTTTTGGAGGGGGGGTGGATGTTAGTCCCCCCTCTCGACCTCCTTGAGGGGCGCGCGTGGAACACTACGCGCCACCACCTCGGGCCCGTTTAGTGGAGCGACGAACTTCCCCAAGTCCGCCGCTCGTGGACCGCCCTACGGAGGTCGAAAAAGAGCGTTGTCGGCCCGTCTTCGACGACCGGTGCGCCTGCTGCGGATCGGGAGAGAGGTCGTGGCTTCTCTCTCCCTCTCCGCGGCCTCCTTCTGCAAAATTATTTCCTCGCAGAAAGAGACCATTGCGTCCCATGACCTGCCACTACCAACCATACTGCGAATAATGGCCGGCAAGGACAGGTCGCCACCGATTTCCGCAACGAGAGCACGGCGCGGCTCGTCCCACGCGACACACTCTTCTACCACATGCCGCGCCGTCTCCACGTGGCAAACGACGCAATGGTGGCACCTCGAATCCGGCTCCCTGCCTATACGACACAGGTACTTGCCGAAAACCTAACCTAACCTAACCTAACCTAACCTAACCTAACCTAACCTAACCTAACCTAACCTAACCTAACCTGAGCTAACCTAACCTAACCTGAGCTAACCTAACCTAACCTGAGCTAACCTAACCTAACCTGAGCTAACCTAACCTAACCTGAGCTAACCTAACCTAACCTGAGCAGGCCCTCACGAGCTCGGATCACAATGGCATTGTTTTCAACGTCAAATTAAAAAGGTCTAAAGGCATAAAAATCAATAGAACCACTAGAATTTACAACACAAAAAAAGCAAATTGGTCTGAGTTTCGTGAGAAACTCAGCCAATTAATGCAAGAGAACAGTATCAACAAATTAGTAATAGACAAACTGAACACAGTCGACCAAATTAATAAAATTATAAATAAATACGCACAGGCAATAAAAGACGCATGCATCTCATCAATGCCCATGAGGAAAAATAAGGAAGTACTTACCTTGCCCTGGTGGTCCGAGAAACTCGAGAGGATGAAGCAGGAAGTCGCAACCAGGAAACGCAGAATCAGGTGTGCAGCACCGGCCCGTAGATCAAAGGTCGTCGAAGAGTACCTGAAACAGAAAGTTGAGTATGAAACAGAAGCATCGAAAGACATAATTGAGAGTTGGAAGAATTTTTGCGCAAAACAGGACAAAGAGGGGGTTTGGGAAGGAATCTACCGGGTGATAGGAAGGACCAAAGGAAGGGGAGAAGATCAACCGCTGGTGAAGGACGGGGAAGTGCTGGACACGAAAGGATCGGTCGAACTACTGGCGAATACGTTCTACCCAGAGGACCACATGGGCAGTGACAGCCCATGCCACCGCCTTATCCGAGAAAAAGCTGATGCCGTGAATGCTGGAAAGCATGATAACTCATGCGAGCCACCATTCACGATGGCTGAGCTAATGGCGGCGTGCAGGTCCTTCAACGCTAAAAAAGCCCCAGGAGCAGACGGCTTCACCGCCGATATTTGTTGCGAAGCTGTTGGAGGCGCCCCTGAGGTGGCCCTTGCTCTCCTGAACGGCTGCCTGAAACACCACCACTACCCTGAAGTCTGGAAGGAGGCAGTTGTAATCGTGTTAAAGAAGCCTGGAAAAGACAACTACAGCACCCCAAAGGCGTACAGGCCAATCGGCCTCTTACCAATATTAGGCAAAATATACGAGAAGATGTTAGTGGCCCGCCTCAAGTTCCACTTGATCCCAAGGATGAGTACTCGCCAGTACGGATTCATGCCCCAGAGGAGCACGGAGGACTCCCTCTATGCCCTAATGCAGCACATACGCAGCAAGCTGGTGCTGAAGAAAATAGTAGTGTTGGTATCTTTGGACATAGAGGGAGCCTTCGACAGTGCCTGGTGGCCGGCCATAAGGGTCCGGCTGGCTGAGGAAAAGTGCCCAATCGGCTTGAGGAGGGTTATCGATAGCTACCTCGAAAACAGAAGGGTCAGGGTCAGGTATGCAGGTGAAGAGTTCAGCAAGGCTACATATAAGGGCTGTGTCCAAGGTTCCATAGGGGGACCAATATTCTGGAACCTCTTGCTGGACCCGCTTCTAAAGAGCCTGGAAGCTAGGGGCGACTATTGCCAGGCCTTCGCAGACGACGTTGTGATGGTTTTCGAGGGTGACACATCGCTGGAGATCGAGGGGCGTGCCAATGCCGCTCTCGAACATGTTCGGGCGTGGGGTGCACAAAACAAACTTAAATTTGCCCCGCAAAAAACCAACGCAATGGTTATTACTCGTAAACTAAAATACGACACCCCACGCCTGAGCATGGGCGGGATCGACGTTGTCAGGTCAAACGAGATCAAAATCCTCGGTGTCACCATTGACGAAAAGCTGACTTTCAACGCACACGTCGCAAACGTATGCAGAAAGGCAATAGGAATCCACAAACAATTAACCAGGGTGGCAAAAACCAGCTGGGGACTTCACCCTGAAGTCATAAGGGTAATATATGTGGCTACCGTGGAACCAATCATTCTGTACGCCGCCAGCGTATGGGCCCCGGCCGTCGGAAAGCTGAGCGTCATGAAGCAGTTGGGAACAGTTCAGCGCGGTATTGCACAAAAGCTGTGCAAGGCATATCGAACGGTCTCCTTAAATTCCGCGCTAGTGCTGGCTGGGATACTACCTCTCGACCTCCGTGTCCGCGAGGCGGCATCGCTCTACGAGGCCAGGAGGGGGGTGCCTCAGCTAGCACTTGGCGACAGAACGGTCGAGCAGACTGTCTCGGCGATGGAAGCCCCACACCCCGCGGAGCGCGCTGAGTTGGAACTCGTAAGCCTGGTAAACCAAGAGCAACTTGATGCCCAGAACGAACTTGAGGTTCGTATCTTTACGGACGGGAGCAAGATTGGGGGCAAGGTCGGGGCGGCACTCTCCATATGGAGCGGCGATGCCGAAACCAAAGCTCGCAAGCTTGCTCTCCCACATTACTCCACCGTTTATCAGGCCGAACTTCTGGCAATATGCGTTGCAACCAGGGAGATACTGAAACACAGAGCGCAATCGTTTGGAATTTTCAGTGACTCCATGGCGGCTCTCCAAACCATCCAAAATCATAACCGATACCACCCATTGGCAGTGGAGGCAAGGGCTAACCTTAAATCCCTGTCCACCCAAAATAAGGATGTTACCTTGTTTTGGATCAAAGCTCATGCGGGATTGGAAGGAAATGAGAGGGCCGACGAATTAGCTAAAAGAGCCGCAGAAAGTTCCAAACGAAAGCCTGACTATGACTTGTGCCCGATTTCGCACGTCAAACGATGCATTCGCGAAGCAACGCTGGACGAGTGGAACCGTAGATATGGTTCCGGAGAAACTGCTTCAGTGACCAAATTATTTTTCCCGGATGCGGTGGCGGCTTACAGAATAATCAGGAAGTGCAAAATCAGCAATGTATTCACACAAATTATGACGGGGCACGGTGGGTTCTCAGAATACTTGAACCGTTTCAAGTGCAAGGGGAGCCCATCGTGCATCTGTGACCCGGAAATTGATGAAACGGTGCCACATATAGTGCTCAGCTGTCCCGTCTTTGACAGAGAAAGACTGGAAGTTGAACAAGTTCTCAACACCAAACTTGATGCTGAAACGTTATGGCAAATAATAGCGGGCAAAAATAGAGAGATTTTAATAGAATTTTGCGAAAAAATATGTAAGAGGGTTATAGGGAGAAATAAAAGTGCATAAGCAAAAATGCTTACATAATATTATGTACAATATTAATGATAAGCATCGAACAGGGAGCATTAAAAATATCTATGGGTAAGCAAAAGTAAAATAAGTAACAATAAGAAGAAATAAAATGTAAAACAGACATAAGCCTGGAGTATAAATAAATGTATTAGTATAGATTAATGTATTAGTAGGGATTAATGTTATATACTGCTCTCCAGTCTCGGTAGGTCAATATAAGATAAAGAAATGTATACTACTTTAAGACTAGCTGTTAATATAGATAGAAATACTGTAAAATACAAAATAACATAGAGTAAGAACAATTAATGTAAAGGTAAAATAATTAACATTATAAATTTAAGTTAGAACTAGTTTATCCTTGTTGTAAAATTAAATAAAGGTATAAAAGGTCTCTGATCATGTTAGAGGTACCATCTTGCAAAGCAATGCCCTGTGATGGCGGGTGTTTGCACTAAAAAAAAAAAAAAAAAAAAAACCTAACCTGAGCTAACCTAACCTAACCTGAGCTAACCTAACCTAACCTGAGCTAACCTAACCTAACCTGAGCTAACCTAACCTAACCAACCCGCCGTCAGTATGTCGTGCGGGAGTACCTGAAAGAAAAAGAAGATTATGAAGAGAACGTTAAAAAGGCACAGACAGAGAGCTGGAAGAAGTTCTGTTCTAAACAGGACAGAGAAAGCCTATGGGACGGAATATACAGGGTGATCAGAAGCACGGCAAGGCGGCATGAGGACACACTCCTGATGGAAGCCGGGGAAATATTGAGTCCAGAAAGATCTGTAGAACTGCTAGCAAACACATTTTACCCAGATGATGATAGAAAAGGGGATAGTTCTATCCACCTAACTATTAGAAAAGAAGCTGAGAAGATCGCCAGCGGTCTACAAGACGACATATATGACCCCCCTTTCACAGTGGCAGAAGTTAGGAGAACGATGGGTAGCTTTAACCCAAAGAAGGCCCCAGGACCGGATGGATTCACCGCGGATATTTGCCAAAAGGCAATATCGGAAAATATTGACATTTATACCGCAATTGCCAACAAATGCCTTACCTTGTCGTGCTTCCCCTCGCCCTGGAAGGAGGCAGCTGTCGTGGTGCTGAGGAAGCCGGGAAAAGAGGACTACAGCCGGGCAAAGTCGTACCGTCCTATTGGATTGTTATCGGTACTGGGTAAGATCCTAGAAAAACTTATTATTAGGAGAATTAAATGGCACCTCTTGCCCAGGACCAATCCAAGGCAGTATGGCTTTGTTCCACAGCGTAGTACCGAAGACGCATTATATGACCTCATGCAGCACGTCAGAGCTCTCCTCCAAAATAAGGAGATTGTGGTGGTTGTGTCCCTTGACATTGAAGGGGCTTTCGACAATGCGTGGTGGCCTGCAATAAAATGCCAATTAATTAATAAAAAATGTCCGTTAAATCTAAGAATGCTTGTTGACAATTATCTCGAAGGAAGGAAAATAAAAATAAATTATGCGAGTCAATCCTTCCGAAAGGAGACCAATAAAGGTTGCGTGCAAGGTTCCATAGGCGGCCCCACGTTCTGGAACTTGCTGCTGGACCCGTTGCTTGATGAGTTGGAGGGGATGGGAATGTACGTACAGGCTTTCGCGGACGATGTCGTTCTGGTGTTCTCCGGTCAATCGGCGAAAGGGATTGCAACGGAAGCAAATAGAGCACTCGCGCATGTGCACGGGTGGGGCGTCAAAAATAAACTGAACTTTGCGGCACATAAAACCAATGCCATGCTTTTGACCAGAAAGTTGAAATTTGACGTCCCGCCAGTGCACATGGGCGGAGTATACATTAATTACGTAGAAGAGATGAAGGTGCTGGGACTTACGATAGACAGGAAGCTGACCTTTAACAGTCACATAGCCAATGTCTGTCGTAAGGCCACCGGCATATACAAACAGCTTGCTAGAACCGCTAAAATAGAATGGGGACTGAATCCGGAGATCATCAGAACGATTTATGTCGCAGTCATTGAGCCCATCATTATGTACGCCTCCAGTGTGTGGGCCCCAGCAGCAAACAAAATCTCTGCCCAGAAACAACTGAATGTAGTGCAGAGAGGTTTTGCGCAGAAGATTGCCAAGGCCTATCGAACGGTTTCGCTCAATGCTGCTCTTGTACTGTCTGGATTGCTGCCCCTGGATCTACGTATTCAGGAGGCGGCCCAGCTATACGAGGCCAAACGGGGTAGACCCGCGCCGGACCAGAAGGACAGGCAGCTCGAGGGACGTGTGAGCTTTTTGCGGGCCCCCCATCCAGCAGGAGAGGTAGACATCGAGTCCGAGTGCCTCAACGACATGCTCCCCGAAACCCTTAGACACCACCAAATGCCAGATACACAAGTATATACTGATGGCAGTAAAATAGATGGGAAAGTCGGGGCAGCGGTCACCTGCTGGGAAAAGGGGTCAGAGATTCTGACCAGGAAGCTGAAGCTGGAGTCGTACTGCACGGTTTTCCAGGCCGAACTCTATGCACTCCACCAAGCTGTTGAGATATTGCATAAAAGAACGGAAAAGACGGTGGCCGTGCTGAGCGACTCCAGATCATCTTTGGAACTGGTCCAATCTCCTGACACGTTCCACCCCCTTGCTTTCGCTATTAGGAGAAGAATAGCGGAGCTAATGGGGAAAGGACGGAAGATCCAGCTGTACTGGGTAAAGGCGCACGTCGGTATCCCAGGCAACGAGCGGGCTGACGAGTTGGCCAGGCAGGCTGCGCAGAACCTCAAAGTGTCTGCCCATTATGACAGGTGCCCGGTATCTTTCGTAAAGAGCGAAATCCGCCGGGACACCTGCCATAAGTGGAACAAAAGGTACACCGAAGGGCAAACCGCGCACGTTACCAAAATCTTTCTCCCGAACGTGGCCATTGCACGAAAAATAGTTAATAAACGCAGCTTTAAACCCATTATGACACAGGTGGTGACGGGGCATGGCGGTTTCGCTGCGTACCTCCACCGTTTCAAGCTGAAGGACAGTCCGTCATGCGTCTGCGAGGATGAAAGGGAAGAGACGATTCTCCACTTGCTACTGGAGTGTCCGAAGTACGGAATGGCCAGGCACGACCTGGAATCGGCAACAAATATAAAGTTGACCGAGTCAACATTATGTACGATGTTGACCGGTAAGGAGTCCAGGTCGCGCCTGGAACGGTACTGCGCTCTAGTGGCAGGTGACGCAATAAAGCGAAATGCGACTCGTACACCCTCATCTGACTCGCGGAGGCGGGACGGCGGATTGGGAACTGTGGGGACGAGCGCGAGCGGCCGTAGTGCTCCTGCACTCACCCAAAATGATTAAATTTTAACATAATTATACATAATAATAATCACATAATTACTTTTTACAACTTTTACAATGTTTTATGTAATACTTTAGACTTTACATGCTCTATTGAGCAAAAATTAATTAAAATAAATGAATACATGTAATTTTATTTTTAAAAATATATATATATTATACATTGTTAATTAGGTTTGAATTGAAATGTAACACTATAAATTGTAATAACATAATTGTAATAATATAATAGTAATGTAATAATTGTAAAATTAAAATTAAAAATTAAAACAAAGGTAAAAAAAGGCTCTAATCATGTTAGAGGTACCATGTCAAAAGGGAAAAAAAAAAAAAAAAAAAAAAAAAAACCTAACCTAACCTGAGCTAACCTAACCTAACCTGAGCTAACCTAACCTAACCTGAGCTAACCTAACCTAACCTGAGCTAACCTAACCTAACCTGAGCTAACCTAACCTAACCTGAGCTAACCTAACCTAACCTGAGCTAACCTAACCTAACCTGAGCTAACCTAACCTAACCTGAGCTAACCTAACCTGAGCTAACCTAACCTGAGCTAACCTAACCTGAGCTAACCTAACCTGAGCTAACCTAACCTGAGAACTTCTGCGAGAAACAGTACAGAGAAGGGGTGTGGGAGAGCATAATTATATAGGGTAATAAGATACACAGATAAAAGATAGGAGGACTTATGGTTAAAGATGGAAAGCAGGTGGGACAGGAGGAGTCGGCTAGAATACTGGCAGAAGTTTTTTTTTTACCCCGAAGATAAAGAAGAGGATGACAACTCAGACCATCGTCGGATCAGAGCTCTTGCAAACCGAGTAAATGATCAGGTTATAACCAAGGACCTGGACCTGCACCTGGCTACTGTGAACAAAATGCTGGGAATTATCACATTTTCCTACATCTTGGAAGGAGGCTACGGTGGTGGTGTTGCGGAAGCCGGGGGGGGGGGGGGGAGGACGATTATTCAAGCCCCAAGTCATACAGGCCGATAGGCCTTCTACCAGTGATGGGAAAGGTGTTAGAGAAAATGATAGTCCAAAGGCTCAAATGGTACCTGACACCCCGAACAAGCCCCCGCCAGTACGGCTTTATGCCACAAAAAAAAAGCACAGAAGACTCCCTCTATGACCTGATGACATACATACGCGACAAGTTGAAAGACAAGAAGCTCATCACGGTCGTATTGCTGGACATTGAGGGAGCCTTGGAGCTTTGGAGATCCAGAGGCAGGCCAACTTGGCCCTCGAGCATGTTCGGGAGTGGGGTGTCGCAAATAAATTAAGATTCGCACCACACAAAACATTTGCAATGCTGCTGACCAACAAGCTCAAATTCGACACACCGCTCCTGAACATGGGCGGGATAAACATTGCCATGTCCAATGAGATCAAGATCCTGGGCCTAACTATCGACAACAAATTGACGTTCAATGCTCATACTGCAAATGTATGTAGGAAAGCATTGAACGTCTACAAACAGCTGTCAAAAGTCAAAAGCATCAGAAAAGTCCGGGACCAGGGGATAGTTCTTAGCTGCGGTAGCAAAGAAGAGATGGAAAACACGGCGGCGAAGCTCAGGACAAACAAACATCTTATATTGGAAGAAGCAAAAAAAAAAACAAAAACCCACTCGTAATTATCAAAGATCTTCTGGTCTACAACACAATGCCGGCCGGCGCCATTATTACGTCATTTTTACGTGTTTTTTTTTATTTAAGATACACGAGATGCGCTTAACACGGCAGATCGAGTCGGCGTACTTCAAACAGATTATCGCCTCTTATGTTGACAGTTCCAGTCGAAACAATGTTCTTGGTCGAAACTAATAATTGCTTTGGGCAGCACGAGATTTTATTCGATCATTTGGGAATAAGAGAGACTAAAATAAGAAATAAGTACCTACCGAATATTATATTGTCGAAATATATTTATGATATTTACGATTTTATTAAAAAATAAGAGTGTCTCACACACACACATGACTATTAGGTACTTAAACAATTATTATGAGCTCACTACAATAGTGTTTGCCAGCAAAGCGGAAGTTGACGAGCATCGTTTGGTGTCACGTTTTGAATCGTTCGACGATCCTTCGCAGCGTGGCGGGGCTGACGGCCTACAGCGCGATGATTTGCCGACTGGCTTGCCGCAAGGTGCCGACGGACTTGAAGCAGGTGCTTGAGGTGCAGCCGAAGGCGACGTCGCTGAGAACTTGTCTGGACACGCGGCGCCCGCTGAAGGCGGCCCAGCTTTTGGGGCAGTCGATGTTTCGTCATACCGACACCCTGTCAACTTTTTCTGGAAATTCTTAATTGAGAGCCACGAGTCTCGCTTTCCAGATGTCGCCGCAAAGTTATTACATGAGAAGGAATTTTTGTCTGCGCGGGCGGGTGCGCATGACGCGACTGCCGATGACGCGGCCGTGGACGCAGAGGACGCGCCGGCACACGGAGCGCTCGCCGCGCCGTCCAGCGACACCAGCACCGCCACGCGCTCGGTGCCGGGCGGCACGCACAGCTCGAGCCTGCCACCCGGAGGACTCGTCGGAGCTGCTCGGCTCACACTCGCATCCACAACACGGCCGCGGCCAGCCTCTTTCAGCTTCTCCTTGGAGAGAATCATTCCTTCTAAGCCACCAGATACAGAGCTGGGTGACTTTACAGCTTTGCAGATTGCCACCGACATATGCAACCGCCGCTCGTTACGCGAGTCAGGGAGGCGAGGCGCGGCGCGTGCCCGGAGACGCTCGATAATTGTGGGGCGTCGGCAACGTTGCGGCGCGGCTGCCGGCGGTGGCAGGTTCGCGCACCAGCTCGCATCACCCGCGCGCTCAGCGCCCCTCCCCCCGGCGCAAGGAGAGGTCTGCTTCACCGCTGGCGGAGCCTTTTTCGTCATGGTATTGGCGCTCCGGTCGATCTCGATCATGACGCGCGGGCGGTGCGCGCACGGGTCTAGGTGCGCGTCGCCCCTGATGCGGCAGGCGTCGTCGGGAGCCAGCTCGACGCAGCGCGGCGGCGGCGGCGTGCGGTCGGGCCCGCAGCGGGCGCGCGGCGCGGCGGGCGCGCGCGGCACTGCGTACAGACAGCCGTCGGTGGCGCGCGCGCACTCGCGCTCTCGGCCGAGGCGGTAGGGCGCGGGCGGCGGCGCGCGCTCGACGCACTCGCTGGCGGCGCGTGTCGCTACCTCGCGTTCGTACTCCGCCCGCTGCGCCCGCTTGGCGAGCTTGAGTCGCTGTGCAACGGGATCTTGCTCACAGTCACATCCATTCATTACGCTTTGAGATGGGGTTTCTTCGAGCGCTCGGGTAAACAGCTCAGGGTTCTGAAAGTTTCAAATTCAGTATGTACCTAGTTCAGTTAATTATAATCTTAATAACTATGTGTACCTACCTATTCGGTGACAGAACAGTTTTACATTCATCATCATACACAGCCCGAGTTTACCCAACCTAACTACCCATAGCTGAGCCTCTCTTTCGTCTCGAAACATAGTTTAATATCTATATTAATATTTTTTACCGACAAATAGGTACCATGCGCTGAACGTAATGGAAAAGCACACTCAAGTCGGCCATGCTCGGCGTCAGTTCGCCCACTCGCAACATAAGGCTTACCTGATCGAGGTTGTCTTGGCAGGTCAACGAGCAGGCGGGGACGCGCGGCGCGCAGGGCGGACGGTCGCCCTGCAGCGGCGCGCAGCACACGACGCGTTTCGCGCGCCGCACAGTGGGCGGGCGCGCGCGGCACGCGGGCTGCGGCGCGGGCACGCAGGGCGCGCACGCCGGCACGTCGCGCCCGTTGCACGCGCCGCCGCCCGCCAGCACGTCGCGCCCGCCGCACGCCGGCACGTCGCGCCCGCTGCACGCCGGTACGTCGCGCCCGCTGCACGCCGGCACGTCCCGCCCGCCGCACGCCGGTACGTCGCGCCCGCTGCACGCCGGCACGTCGCGCCCGCTGCACGCCGGCACGTCGCGCCCGCCGCACGCGCCGCCGCCCGCCAGCGAGGGCGCGCGCGGCCGCGCCGCACTCATGCACGCGCGCGCTACGCGCCGCAGCGGAACAAGCAGTGCCATGTCGGTGTGTGTGAGGCGGCGAGTGAGCCGACTGTGTGCGCTCCGGCTCGCCGAAGCCATCTTGTTTCAGATCTCGTGGGTTTTGATCCGATGTTCGTTAGATATGGTTGATATTGGAGTTCAACCCAGGGCCCGAAACCGGTATGACCAACCGGTATTTCTCGGTTACGACCTTTATTATTTTTGCAGGAATTTTTAAAGGTATCTAACCTTAATTTTTATTTTCCACAAATGTCTATTTTCCACAAAATCTATGCAGTGCTGGTTCAAGTTTATTAAAAATTTCGATTCATAGCTCTAAAACATCGGTTTTTGGTAAATCGATGCCGAATCGCCATCACTACGTCAATGATAATTGAAATTGACAATAGGGATGTGAAAAAATAATCGATTATAAAAATAATCGATTAAAATCGATTTTTTAAAAGTAAAAATCGATTTTAATACTTGATTTTATTTTTATGAATAATCGATTAATAATCGATTTTTTAAAATCAATCATTCAATCAATTATTACCGATTTTTCATCTGCAACCTGGGATCTGGGGGGGCTCCCCCCCCTCTGTGCATCTATGATGGCATTCCTTCTGTGTTTTTGAAACAGTTTAGTAGATTTATTTAATCAATCATTCACTAGATGGAGTCAACGAACTGTACTATTTTACCGACATTTGGTTGATATGTCATTCATTAATATTCGTTGGTGAAACTTCATTTTTAAACGACAATTTTGAAAGTTTTTCGTGACCTAAAGTGTTTGGTGTTATTAAAAGTCTCGTTTTTAACAATGTCTACGACTAAAAGGACGACAAGTAGTTGAGAGTCAAAATTATGGCGTTTATTTTGGTCTTAATTGACAAATTGGAAAAAAATCAATTAATATAACAAAATCGATTATTTTCATAAGGAAAATCGATTATTTATTAATCGATTTTTCATGCTACAAAAATAAATCGATTAATGAAAAATCGATTTTTTAGGTACAATGTCACATCCCTAATTGACAATCTGTGTTGACAGTTAACATTTTGTTTGTTGCGGGTTGTTTGTTGTGCTTTGTGAGTTGTGAGTTTTCCTCCACGGTTTTGCTATTTTCTATCCGATGACTTTGATTAGTATTATGGCGATGACGACCTTGGCTTTACATTGGATTCCGTACCCGCTTACCACGACGATACTGGCTTGCTAATGGATATCGTACCAGTTTATCACGAAGACCCTGGCATGATTATGGATGATGATGGATCCCGTTGATGACTCCAGCTTACCACGGATACATCTCTGTGTCAACTGTGGCGTGGATACACGACAACTTAGAAAATTTACACTGAACATTTGCTGTTGGCTGTTGTATTCATGTCATGACAATTGTGTGGTTCTTGGGCTAGGCAAGGTACCAATCAAATATTTATCCCCCAGTCCAATTTCTAGATAACGTGCTTGTTATTTATTTAAATGATAACTAATAAAAAATCATAAAACTCCC
The DNA here is from genome assembly GCA_932294325.1 of Allophyes oxyacanthae. Lineage (NCBI taxonomy): Eukaryota > Metazoa > Arthropoda > Insecta > Lepidoptera > Noctuidae > Allophyes > Allophyes oxyacanthae. The sequence continues at coordinate 72,307 of OW028612.1, forward strand.
AAGTTTGTTTTATAACAACCTTGAATTTTTTTCATACAATTTTAAAATTCTGTCCAAGTTCTATGTAAATAATTGTGGTTGATTTTGTATCTATGATGTCAACCCTAATGCCTATTATTTGTCGTATTTATGGACGCCACTTGGCCAAAACCTCCTTAACGAATGGGCATATCCCTTTTGGTTTACTGGGGTCATACTGGGGTACACTAATGGTAGTCTCGTAACTTTTTTGTTGTGTGGTAGAATTCGAATCATAATTCATTTTATGTCAAATCGAATGAAGGTTCGATACCTATTTATGAAGATAAGATTTTGAATTTCAATAAAAATCAAGAACAAATATTAATGAAATATTATGAATAAATACTTATATAAGGAAGTTAATTCCATCTTTCTGAAAATTTTACGTATTGAAATTTTTTGGCACGATTTAATATCACAATTAGGCATTTTCACGGAGCGCTGAATGATGACCGCGCGGCTCGAAAACGATTAATGATATGAGTTGGAATCGACTTTAAACTAGTTTTTATAAACTTTATAGAACATCAATGACTTTATGCACATAATTTTTACAGAGGGGAAACTGGGAAAGTGTTGGTAAGGCTCCTCCTGTTCAAGATACTCAAAGTAGCGGTCCGACTAATTATAATGCTCTGTATGATGTTGCATGTGTTTGTCTACTCTTGTGCGTATAACTGCACGTGTGGTGGTAGTGAAAGGTGGGGTCGCGTCTGGCGACATCGGTCCCCGTACAAACACCGAATGATCGCCTTTCTAACCTCTTTCTGTGTTCTGTGGTCGCCACCGAACAAAAATGACTTCAAAAATCAAAACACAGACCACTGGACTGCCTTCAGAATGTATTTTTATTAGTAATAGCAACGGCAGTGACGCCATTACCGGGTCTGATAAGTTTGTGGCACTGTAGCTGTGACTGTAGTCCTGTTTTGACAGGACTGTTTTTGTGTGTGTGACAGGACAAAACTAAACGCGATTGTCTTAATATATGGAAGTGGATTTGTTGAACTTAATAAAACAACACAAGAAATAACAAAATGTTTATTTGTATAATAATTAGTTATCAAAATCTATATAACTATGAATTTTAACCATGTCGAATGACCGAAAGGACGGACGTTGTCGGCAGTAGCGGCGTGCTCCAGCGGCTCCTACTCGCAGCCGCGCGCTCCTCGCTGCGGCGTCGCGCGGCTGTGCCACACCTGCAACACGTCACTCACATTACATGGGCCCCACACACACAGCCGCAGCACCAGCCGCCGCCACTCACGTAGAGCTCGTCGCCGGCCAGCACCAGCAGCGAGCGCGGGCGCGCGGGGGGCAGCACGCAGCACACCGCGGCCGCACCGTGCCGCACCGCGCCCGCACCGCGCGCGCACGCCGCGCCCGACCAGCACCACACGCGCGAAGAGTACGAGCCGCCCGGACTGCGCACACACACACGTGACACCAGCCGCGCGGACTGCGCACACACACACGTGACACCAGCCGCGCGGACTGCGCACACACACTCGTGACACCAGCGCCACGTGCAGGCGCCGCCCGGACTGCGCACACACACGTGACACCAGCCCCACACGCGTACACTCACCAGGCCAGGTACGCGGCCGACGCGGCGGGCTGCACGTAGTGCGCGCCGCCCAGCGCGGCCCCGCCCGGCGCGGCCCCGCCCGGCGCGCGCACGCGGCACAGCACACGCAGCGCCACCGTCGCGCACGTCGCGCTGCCGTCGCTGCACACCGCCCACAGGCACCGTCCGCTGCGGAACAACATCGGTCAGCACGAGTCGGTGGACATAAACAGAGCTGGGTGATCGACTAGTCGCCCACCTTTCGTGAAGAACGAGACCGACGAGCGGAGCGGGGAGTCGGCACGAGTACACTGGCGGCGAGCAGCCGGCGCGCACGCTGGCCTCGTCGGGCTCGGGCGCTTCCTGCTCGGGCAGTGCGCGGCGCTCGCGCTGCCACCGCACGCGCTCCGCCAGCCCGCCGGCCGCGCGCGCCTGCAGCGGCGGCGGGCGCGGCGCACACAGCCGCCACGCGCCCAGCGCGCAGCCCCCGCCGGCCAGCAGCAGGCGCGCGCCGCCGCCGCCCGCGCCGGCCGGCGTCACGGCGCGCAGGTAGGCGGGCCCGGGGCCCTCCGCGCCGTCGTCACCCGGCGCCGGCGCGGCGGCTCCGTCGGGCGGCGCGTCGGCGACGAGCGCGTGCCTGCGGGGGGGACGCGGGTGAGCGGCGGCGCGCGCATTTCTGCGGTAGATGGGAATGCTCCTCACGTGATGTGCGCGCCGTCTTCATTGAAGATCCTCAGCACCGGCGCCGTCACGCCCGTGTACTCCGACTGCGTTTCCTGCACAGGACGATTTAGTATAGAGTTGAATTTACCGAAACTGCAGCGGTCGGACTGTAGACTGCGGCATTACCTGCGTAGCGGCATTCAACCAGACGGTGGTGCAGTAGAGGCCTGGCCCGAGACGACGCAGCGAGAGCGAAAGGAAGGCGTCACCTTCCGGGTCGGCCCAGCAGCCCGCGGCGCCCGCACTGCACCGCACGCGGCTCGCCACCGCACCGCACCGCCCGTCTTCTGCAATTCCCGACGAGACAGTGAGCTACCAAAAGGCGGATAGGGAAGAAAACTTAAAAATTGATGGCAACCTTCGACGCCGAGTACGAGGAGTTCCCAATCGTCAACGAGTGCCATCGGGCCGGCGAGCAACAGGCGCGCGCCGGAGCCGGCCCAGTGCACGCGCGCCACGGCGCTCCAGCCGCGCGGCGCCAGCTCGGCGCGCGCCAGCTCGCGCCACGCGCCGGCGCGCGCGCCCCACAGCGCGAGGCTGGCGTCGGCCGCGCCCAGCGCGAGGCGCGCGCCGCCCGGCGCCAGGTCGGCGTGCAGCAGCGTGGCGGCGCCGCGGTGGCGCGCCTGCAGCCGCCAGCCCGCGCGCGCCGACACGTACTCCTGCCGCCACGACACTTCCGCTGAAACAGCATCCCCCTACTCTTTAAGTCGTGACTCGTACTTCGCAGCGTCGCCCTCGTCAATAGAGAACTTGCATGTATTTTTATTTTTAGTTTAAGTTCCCGCTTTTAATTTGACTTGGCTTGCTATACTTGGATTCTAATACTGTTATTTCGGCCGTCGGTTACAATTTTTTTTTCAAATTGTCTATGTGTGTCTGATTTTGTACTGTGAATAGTAAATCGCGCAACTTGGTTTGGAAACTATGTGAGTACTTAGAACGTGAATCAATAACTGGTGGACCATTATTACCGGTACAAGTGGATAAATAATTTTGGCATGAAATTATGAATATGCTTTATTATTCTATGAAGATACCTACAGAAATGCGATTTCATATTAACTTCGGTGCCTACACTGCCTACTACATTAATAAATTGCTTATCAGATGTATTTCTTGATTTTTTATTCATAGTTTTAAACGATTATATACTCTTAGAATTTTAAATCGATTTATTATAAAAATCGATATTTTTGGTTACCGATTTATACGCTTATATATACTCGTCAAAACAAAATAAGGGCCACTTGCAAATTTCGACATTATGGGTGATTTAATGATCATTAACTATATCCATGTGGTAAATTGTACAGAGTTCTATTATCTTAAGTGTTTGCGAACACTTTAACAGCATTCTGCTTGAAAAACCGTTTTAATGGGTAGATTTTATAATTTTTTTTGAAACCAATTAATTTTACCCTGTTTTTAACGTAAACTTTAAGCTCATTTAACATTTGTATTGTACTGAGAACAGTTTAGTGTGTCGAGTCAGTGCGTACATCGGCATTTTATGAACGTAATTCCACAGGTTCGACTTCAAATGGACTTGAAACTCATCAAAAACTCATCCAAGAAGGCTATTCGTAGCGATCTGCAGTTTTACAACCGAGATTTTCGCAGCGAGCGATTCAGAATGCCTGGAATTGCTTTTATGAGATCCAAAAATTTGTCAGAAGTCAGGAATTAGGCAGAGCCAGAGGAATCACCGCTCAGGAAGACCGCTACATAGACTTACATGCACGCAAAGAGAGCACCGTCACTTCCCGCTCTTTGCAAACCCGCTAGTGCCTGGCCACAGGCACGTGACTTAGTGACCAAACAGTTAGAAACCAGTATTATGAAGACCAGCAATTGTCCAGGAGTCAAGTGGTGCGAATTCCATAGACCAGTATTCATCATGCAAATTAATAAACATCCGCAAGGCAACAATTGGACTGTAGCGTAAGTGACTGAAGCACAGTGCTTTTTACAGATGAGAGCAAAGTAAAAGTTTTTAGTGTTGACCGTTGCATAAGAGTGTGGAGATGAAAAGGTGAGTAATTTGCAGATGCCTGCATCCACAAAAATTATCGATTTGGGGGGCCCAATGTTATGGTGTGGGGAGGCATAAGGCAAACTGGAAGAACTGAGCTTATAATTCAGAACCAGGGTACAGTAACAACTCAACGATACATCCAGGAGGTCATAAGACTCTATGTGGTGCCATTTGCACAGCAAGCGGGTGCAGGCTTCAAGCTGTTGCACGGAAATGCACGCGCTTATACTGTTAGAGCCACCAGAGAGACACTAGAAGAGGCTTGTATACAAGTGTTGCCGAGGCCAGCGAACAGTTCGGGCTTGACCACAATTGAACACATGTGGGATCTGTTGAAAAGAAGAGTATAAGACACAACTTGATCAGTGGACAATGAAAGACAGCCCTTAAACATCCTAAAATCGAGCTAGGAACAAATCTCTCAAGAAACAATGCAGCATCTGATAGGAAATGCCCTCTAGGCTTCAAGAATATGTTCAGAAAAGAGGAGGTTACACCAGATATTGATTCAAAAAGGAAGAAGAATAAACGCCGTGGAATTTCATTTTTAATTGCATTTTTAGTCCAAGTGTAGTTTTTCCTGAAATTGCACTTTTTCTTGAAAACGTTGTAAAATTGTTTTTCTTTTCTGTGGGTTGTGTAAAATTTAAGCCCATTTCATTAAAAACAAATCATTGCAATTAATTTTACAACTTAGAAACCTAGGAACCTCACAATTTGCCCAGAAGATGAAAAATATAAGGTGGCCCTTATTTTGTTTTGACAAGTATATATATACATCCCAAATTAACTCAAATGATATAATAATATGTCAAAAGTGGCTTTTTAGATCTCGAGGAGTATAGTTCCATAGTTCCGTTCTTATTTGCAAAAATAGGACAATTACAACAAACCTTAAGACAAGTGGCGTATCCTACCACCGGTAAGTAAAAAATCACTGCATTAATTATATTATTTAAAGATTTTACAAATATCTAGTTGTGAAATATTTTTGACATGCATCAGCCTAATTATTTATTGACTGACCCATTTCAAAATTGTCAAATCAATGCATAACTGTTGCACAGCGCTGAGGGATATCGATAATTAATTGATAGTTGTTCTTACGGAATTATTTCATTATTATTAACATTTGCTTAATAATAAAAAATAATGTTATTATTTTTGTAGTATTTGCTTATTAGGCTAAATTAAAAGATTTTATAGTTTTCTTTTTATTTTACTAATCCTTGTAGTTATATTGTTTGAAAAGTTTCCCCTACCCTGTTTTACAAGAATGAATACATTTAATTTCTCAAAAATCTATATTCCACAACAACTGGAAGAGAGGACACGGTATATCTCAATAGCGACCAGGAGACCATACCACCTATCTTGGAAAGTGAGGTGATACATGCCATCAGAACACAAAAGATGGGTAAATCTCCAGGACCAGATAATATAACAAATGAGATGATGAAAGTCACCCTCCCTGAAACCTCAAAAAGACTAACTGCCATATTTAACAAAATCCTGAATGCAGAATACATTCCCGTACAGTGGACTAGAAGCAATATCACTCTGATACATAAGAAAGGGGATAGAGACAATATAAACAATTACCGTCCCATAAGCATCATGTCAAATGTGTACAAAGTCTTCTCCAAGATAATTCTAAACCGAATCACGAAAAAACTCGACGAAAATCAGCCAAAGGAACAGGCGGGCTTCAGATCGGGCTACTCCACAACAGACCATATGCAGGCACTCAAACAACTTATCGAAAAATGTCAGGAATATGGCTACCCCCTATACCTGGCATTTGTGGACTATAATAAAGCATTTGATTCGCTTGAGCATCGGCACATTTGAGAAAGCTTAAAGATACAGGGGATCGAACACAAATACATAAGGATCATAAAGAATGTTTACTCTAATAGCTCTGCACAAATAAAAACGGAAACGACAGGCGAAGTCTTTGAAATACGGAGAGGAGTAAGGCAGGGAGACCCACTCTCACCCAAGTTGTTCTCGCAGAATTGGAAGAGGTCTTCAGGAAACTGGTGTGGGAGAAAGACGGGATTAACATAGATGGCTTAAACTTAAACCATTTAAGATTTGCAGACGACTTAGTGCTCATCACAAACAACTCAGAATCACTAAAAATAATGCTCCAAGACCTTGTCAGAGTGAGCGGAAAATTTGGGCTTACTATGAACAAGGCAAAAACTAAAATAATGACAAACAGATCAGAGTCCCCCATAATAGTGGAAGGAGAGACCATTGAATATAATATATATAATATAACAATTCTTCCATATACCTAGGGCAAATAATCTCATTCACTGATCAGATGGATAAAGAAATAGAAAGAAAAATAAACAACGCCTGGAACAGGTACTGGTCCCTTAAAGAAATATTCAAAAACAAGCACTATTCCATGGCGGTAAAAAGAAAGCTATTTAATACCTGCATACTACCTATTTAGGACCTACCTATTTATATTACTTATGGATGTCAAACCTGGGCAAGTACAAAGGAAAACATGCAAAGATTGGTGACATGCCAAGTTCTACAAAAATGTTCTACAAAATGGGACAAAAAACGGGCTACAGACCTGCGAGAGATCACAAGACTAGAAGACGTAACACGAAACGCTACACTGTTAAAATGGAGAGTATGGTATGAGAGATATGTATGGTATATGTGTGGTATGGTATGGTATGGGGTATGGTTGGTATGAGAGAGGGCAGGGACAAATGGACCGAGAGGTTAACAAACTGGACGCCTCGCCTAAATACAAAGAGAGCAAGTTGTAGGCAACATAAGAGGTGGTCTGACTCCCCAATGTAATGTGTGGTGTAATTAATATCAAATATAATATGTGTAATATGTCAGTAAATAAAGGCTTATAAATAAATAAATAAAAAATATTCTATTTTACATGTTAGTAGCAATAGATTACTTAAATTTAGCTAGCGTTTAGTATGTACCACCCGCACAGTTAAAGAATGGGATTATATATGGCTTTTTCTCTATTCATCTCTTGCACACTGTCGCTGTCTGTACTCATAAATGCCGGTAACGATCGCAAAAAAAAACCTCAATTCATGTATTGCGATAAAAGTATTTTGAGTAGCAGAAAATAAGTGTTCAATATAATTTTATTTTAATTATATTATATTATTTTATTTAGTAATCTCCATGATTAAATTGTACAACAATGTAATTTAATTTTAAAATACCAATCAGATTGGTTCCACTTCCAACAACTCAAAATTTTCAAATAGACTAAAATGGTTTTAATTATTAATAATATAATACAGTTATTTCTATAAAATGCTATAGGTACCATTTATGCTGACAGTACAAGCTCAATGAGCCGCCATTTCTAATCCCATTCTTTATCCGCATGGAAAGTATGTTTCAAACTACACAACACACTGGTGTTATTGTTGTCAATAAATAAATAATGATATTTATGTTTTGACTACACATAATATTTGTTTTGATGTGATTGATCATTTTGCATACCAACCCCTCCCTCCTTCCCTCAAATACAATATTACAATAGTCATTTTGGGCGGTCAATAACTGCAGTCTGATAAATAGACTGGTTACCTTGGGGTACCAGTTTCTCCCCAGCCAACATTTAAGCAACACATCTGCTCATAGTTACCAGACTGATTGCATGATAAAACATGCTCATTGCATGCATCATTTTTTGTGCTCATTTGTCTGTAACATTTTTATTACCATGTTTCCTTGTGTGTACATAAATAAATAAAATAAATAAATAAAACAGACAAAAAAGAAAGTATCTTGCAGTTGGCTGGTGGAGGTGAGGTGGTAGTCACTCCACGTAAACAACTACTGATACTCAGCCAGTGACATAATTGGAAAAGACTAAGCAGCCCTAACATAATTATTCCAAGGAAATATCAGCCATTATTAAAAAAACTTTTTCTTTTACTATCTGCCTCAGGCAGCGATAGGCGACATCATCAATGGTTCCATAAACTAAAATAATATTATTATTTAATGGAACTAAAAACCGGTTTACAATGAGTTTGTGCAAATGACAACCGCTGACCACCCGTTGTTTGTAAATAAAGCCTGTTTCACATGAATATTCAGATTTGGTTTAAAAATCTGATTAATTTTAATAAAATATGTAAGTAGCTAAATTTTTCATATCTACTGTCCCTGTGATCAGCGCCAGCCTTTATTGTTATTTAAATATTACAATGAATGATTCTGTCAAAGCTGGCAAGCCCCTGATTCACCTGGTTGCATGTTTGAGAGAAGTTCTGAGTTTCTGACTAATCTGGGTATTTATGTTATAGAATGATGAAATAGAAGGTGTACCAACCTCGGAAGGTCCTTCAGGTCCACCTAATCGGCACATGCAGTGTTACATACAGTCAAAACACACAGCACTGTTAGCGCCGGTACCGTGGTGGTGAGCCAGCGCGCGCAGCGTGTGCCGCGACACGTTTGCGTGCTGCAGCAGCAGGCGGCGCCAATGCGCGGGCTCGTCGGCGGCTAGGCGCCACGCGCGGCAAGCTGCGCCAGCGCGCGCCAGCTCCACCGCGTCCAGCCACGAGAACACTTCGCGCAGCACGGCCGCGCACCGCCTCTCCTCGTTCTGCCACACACACATCCTGCTGCCCGTGGCGCTTCACGCTCGTTCTACGCAACAGTTTGGAGCAAAGGCTACAAATTACAATAGTATACCATGGATGGTTTGGAGACTGGAGAATTAAAATTGAAAAAATAATAAAATATTTTGTCAGGTTTGTGATTTCGACTCATCAAGTGTGGCCAGCAGATGAAAAAAAAAAATGGCCGAAACTTATGCTTTACCTATATTGGGCCGATTTTTGGCACGAACGAAACGCAGGTAGAAAAAAATACCATTATTTTCGTTCTCCTAGTGTAGGTACCTCATAGGATTTATCCTAAGCCTCAAGTTAATTTAATACAGTTATAGGTACGGTTTAAGGTTATTTTTAAGGTTAGGCTAATAAGTAATAGTATATGAATTATATTATAACTATTAAATTAAATTCTAAATTAAATTATTTTACTAAGGTAGTGTCCAATAGTACTGTTCTTAATGTTTCTGATACTTTTTTCATGTGTTCTTTAAAGGTAGCATTTTTTTACTACATTACACTTCTTAATCACTATCACTAAACACTAACTCTAAAGGCCTATTCAGACCTAAGCGGTATTCGCTACCGTCTGCGGCAGAGAAAACCCAGTGGGTATGCGGTAATATTACTGTTCAGACCTAGGCGGTATTCGCTACCGTCTGCGGCAGAGAAAACCCAGTGGGTATGCGGTAATATTACTGTTCAGACCTAGGCGGTATTCGCTACCGTCTGCGGCAGAGAAAACCCAGTGGGTATGCGGTAATATTACTGTTCACACCAAAACGGATTTCGCTATCCTTGTGGGTAGAATAACGTGCGGTAGTCGAGTTTCGCTCAGAGAGGTAAGAAATTTTCGCCAGTTAGTCATTTCTGAGTCGCCAAAGAATATACACGTCAGTCACGTTGTACCCACAGCGGCAGCGAATATCGCTCAGGTCGCTCTAGCCGCGGTACTTGATACTAAATACCTGAGCGAAACCCGCGCGGTCTGCACCTCTACCCACAGCGGCAGCGAATATCGCTCAGGTCGCTCTAGCCGCGGTACTTGATACTAAATACCTGAGCGAAACCCGCGCGGTATGTACCTCTACCCACAGCGGCAGCGAATATCGCTCAGGTTTGAATAGACCTTAACGGTTTTGTTCTTTTGAGTCTTCTATGTCCGTGTGGTCGAGGAGCTAGACTGCCTCGGCTTTCACATGATGATGAAGTCTACCTTCTGTGTACTTTTAATTACTTTAATTATGGACGAACTCTACTCTAAGGCTTACATTCAGAGACGACAGAAACGAGTCTAAGCGTGAACTTACGCTTCCATATGTCAATTTTACGAACAAATTTTGACAGATGGAAGCGTAAGTTCACGCTTAGACTCGTTTCTGTCGTCTCTGAATGTCAGCCTAAGGTCCGACGGAGATCGTCATTTCTTTAAATACCAAGGTGCATTTACATAAAAACCTTTGATTTTATGTATACACCATAATAATCAACACATTTTAACTTACATAAGTAGTAACTTTAACTTATCCAAATTCAATGGGTGGTGGCGGGAACCTCAATGTCTTTTTTATTTTTACAAACAAGAAAGAGAGTGGTAAATAGAGTCTAGTTTTAGCCAATGGAAGCCAGAAAAACGGACAGACTTTAGTAACAAATTAAGACAAATTTTCACCGCCACCATCAAGTGAACTTCTTTGTATGCTATGCTAATCCATGGACGGATAGATAGATTATGTAACATAAATATGTAGACAGTAGATAGGAATTTGCCAACCAGAACACTCTCAACCAATCTTTTGGATGGTTTCGCTGTCAAACAAAGGCACAAGGGCCGATGAACCACCGAGGGTTGCCAAAGGCCGTCACAGGTTTAGAAAGGCCAATAATCGGCGCTCCGGGGCTCGATCTGGCAACACTGGTCTCGCCATTCATTGACGTTTCAACGTTTCGTTTTACGCATGTACCTATGATTCTATGGATTTACGTGATGTTCTTCTTATGATTTATACCATAAACTTAGAATATTTTCGCTCCTAAATCTATGATTTATACTCCGTTTGAAATAAGATTAGACACTTTTAACAAACCCTTTTACAGTGTATTCAACCGATTTTGACTTCTATTCCGTACGCATAAGGATGGCATTATAAGCAAAAACGTATTTACGATAACAAATATTTACTGCAGCTGTAATTTGTCATGTCACCAACGTAATAGAAGTCAAAATCAGTTGAATAAAGTGTAAATGGAGTTATTTAAATTTCTAATGTTATTTCGATCGGAGTACCTATAGATACTTTTATTGCATATTTTCGTACAATGAAAAGTCAGCTTATTCAACAACTTTATCCCCGGTACCTCAAGGTCCTTCAAAGTGTCTTCGTGTCTTCTATCATTGGCCAGTACCTATACGCTAATAACGAAAATGCTACCTACATTTTCAGGTAATAATTTCAGGTGGTTTCCACAGGAGCTCCAATCCACATTTAAAGAGATGTAGGTGGTATTATTATCGAGAAAGATTAGATACATAATCACACAAACTATCTCTCGAGGAACAATTTGAGAAGGTGACAAACGACTACCTATATAATTTAATTTCCCAATAACCCATGTTGGGTTATTGGGAAATTAAATTATATAGTCGGGGTGGGTCAGGTAAATGATTGAGAGCTAATGTTTCACAGTATAAACTTTAATTGTACGACACAGGAACACACTTTACAAGCCAGTCCGCCATTCCTCTTAAAGCTTGATTTATCCGGTTATAACTCTAACATAAAAATGTAAAATACTTAACAACCAATCACAGGCAACGATGCGCCGGACCACGTCTCTCGTTGGTCGGCGCAGAGCGCATGCGCGCGGAACGTTCCGATACACGCTAGGGTGTAGGAGAGTATCACGCGGGCGCTTTACCTCGAACAATACGTCCAGGGAGTTGTCGACGTTCGGATACATCCGCTACAATTAATCGGCCTCAGACTCAGATTGTTCATCCTCCATGTTTTATTGTAAGATTAAACTTACGAAACTTAAAAATTCCTAATTAAGTATTATGTAAGGCACATGTCATAATTTTATTCATGTGTCAATTAAAATAAATAACACAAATACCTACTCATTATTATCTTTCATACATTTTTAAAATTGCTATAACATCAAAAATATTAAATAAAATATAAATAAATATTATAGTTTACAAAGAAAACTAAATAAAACGCTTTTGTCATCCAAACTAAACATGTATGCAAACAGGTCAAACGAAAACCGGGAAGTGGGTCAAATTTATCTTCCAAGATTTTTTTACATAGTTAGTTAGTTATTTACAGGTGAAGCCAATAAAAAAGTAAAAACCGACTTCAAAAAAAATTAACTAAAAAGTATAAAATAATTTTCTTAAAAAATTTAACAGCTTCTGAAGTCGGGGCCACTGCCAAGCTGCATTGTAGAATTTTAGACCCTGACTTCAGAAGCTGTTAAATTTTTTAAGAAAATTATTTTATACTTTTTAGTTAAATTATTTTTGAAGTCGGTTTTTACTTTTTTTTTAAAGTTTATTTTATTTTTCAATTTTGAGTGGCATAAACAATACATAAACATGAGATGACAGCAATCGCGAGTGATGTGCTGTTATTCATTCAAGAGTTCCATTGTCTATCTCCGAAGATCTTCATCAGATCCTCACCAAATTTAAACGGGAAAACTTCGGAAGTATACCCTTTCAAACAAAAAAAGAATCATCAAAATCGGTTCACGCAGTCGAAAGTTATGAGGTAACAAACATAAAAAAAAAAAAAAAAATACGCGTCGAATTGAGAACCTCCTCCTTTTTTTGAAGTCGGTTAAAAAGCGTTTTAATTTAAAAATTGGGAACTTAATCGTATTATATGACTAGTACAACGGACAAAGGACATTGCTATGGTTGGCCCGGTCATTAACAAAGATGAACATGAATTACAAGTGTATTTTATTATTATTACTTATTATTATTGTAGTCTTTATTACTTGCGCTGTGCTGCGCGGGGGAGGTTTAGGCTGACATTCAGAGACGACAGAATCGAGTCTAAGCGTGAACTTACGCTTCCATCCGTCAAAATTTGTTCGTAAGTTTGACAGATGGAAGCGTAAGTTCCATAAAGTTATTATTACTAGTGGTAATAACTTTATGGTAAGTTCACGCTTAGACTCTTAGACTCGTTTCGGTCGTCTCTGAATGTAAGCCTGAATGTCAGCCTCACTGTACTTAGCCTGTAAGTATATTTGTACGTAGCCTGTAAGTGTACCTACCTACCCTATACCTACGTGAATGCATTAATCATTACAGTTATTAAAACTGGGGAGGTTTAGTGTCACACCTCCTCCCTATGTAGTAAGTGTAGGTACCTAGCTAGCCTGTAAGTGCACATAACCTGTTAGTGTACCTAGCCTGTATGTGGATGCAATATATTGCAGTTATTCAACCGAAATATACGTTTTATACTGAGCCATTAACACTAGTAGCATTTTTCGTTGGCATCCCTTGGTTAACAGTATCTAGTGAATACGTTGGGAATCTATAGCTAGTTTGGCCACATAAAACTAACATTGGCCCAATACAGCAAAATATTAATATTAGATACGCCCAACCAATTGCCAACGTTGGACCATTGCGAATATTGTTATCGTTGGTTAAAAGTTGTTCGCATGTCTGGTAATAGGGCCTACGTTTTGTACAACACAAATTTCGTATTTAACGTATTACCTAGATATTGACGAACATTGACCCCTTAAAGTAAATTATTATCATTACGCCCAACCAATTACCTACCAATGTTGGACCATTGCGACTGTTTAGGCACCTTAGATCATCAGCATCCTGCATCAACATAATAAGTACTAACGGTGGGATAAAAGCTATCTGAAGCATAAAAAGACACCTATGCAAAGTTTCACAAAACTGACCACTAGATGTGTGCAATGACCACTGTGCAATGAGGTCGCGTTTCTAAATACATAACTGGCATCTGGCTGGCATATAGGGAGTTCCCCCAGGGCGAGGCCTTCCCAATCATTAAGATAACGTACCTATTTAATACGATTAAGACAACATATCCATTTAATACGTAATTTAATTCTTAGATTTTTAAAACTTTCAGGTACAACAATATAGAATAATTCATAGGTACCTTAATAACTACAAATTAAATTTAATACTAAAATACTTATTTCGAAATATTATAATAGACTAGTCTCTAAAGTAATATTAAGGTAAAAAAAGAAAAAAAAGTGTACCTAAATAAATAGAATCATGTTAAGTAGTAGACCTATTAATATTTTGATAGCGTATATGGTGTCGAGTGGGTCGAGGCATTGCTGACTGCGAGCACCAGTGTGGTGCGTGCCTCGCATGCGTACGATACGACGCGACGCCAGCAAACGGTCGGCGGCAGACGCTACAGGGCGGCCAGCTCCTTCTTGGTGATCTGCATGAACTCCTGCGTGGCCTCGAGGAGGTCCTTGTCGCCGGCGGTGCCCTCCATGTCGGTGGCGGAGTGCGTGGGGCTGCCCTCCTCCGCCTGGCGCTGCTTGAGGCGGATCTCGCGCAGGCGCGCCTCCAGGATGCGCTCGCGCTTGCTCTCGCGCTCGAACATCTGCACGGGCGCCGTAACATGAGTAGGTACGTGAGTGCAAACAATTATCGCCTCAACATACAAAATGAGTTGGTAACTCACCGCTGTTAGCAGGACCTTGTCGTTTTTGTCAGATTGTGCCAGAGCCGTAGACAGCTCTAGCAAGTAAATGTTCCCTTTGAGACTTCCGCATGTCAGTAGTGATCCCTAAACACGGCACAAGCACAATAGCTTACTTTTATTTTAGGTTATGACAACATAACATAATAAAAAATATAAAAGACAGTTCTGAGCCAATCTTGGAGTATCCAGAGGAGCCAATGCATATATTGTCAGATTTATGAATACATACTTTGTGTTCACAAGGTGGAGTGTTAAGATCAGATGGATGCATGAAAACCCAAAGACAACGCCACGCCTTTTCAAATCTAAAAACTGGCACGGATTGAGGAGCCACTAACAGTAAGGCGACTAGCACACGGAGCGGTGCGGCGCCGCCTATCGCGGCGCTGCGTGCTCGAATCTTGTGCCACTCTATAGTAATCCGTAAAGCTACGGCACACGGAACTACGTCTCCGCGCGGATCTATTTCGATGCGCTCGACCGCGTTAGGCAGCGCCACATCACTCCGTGTGTTACTCGCCTAAAAGCTAATATCTACCTACTTAGGTACTTTCATATGGATGGTAGAACGAAACGAATAGTGGGCACTTACAGCGTCGTGCGTGCGCACGGTGACCAGCGGCTCGTCGCACACCTGCATAGTGAGGACGGGTTCGTGCTGGCGCCGCAGCAGGTCCCAGATGGACAACCGCCCGTTCCACTGCGTGAGTAGCATCAGCGACAACCTGCTCTAGCGCCACATACGTTAACGAGTCGCTGCGCGTCAAACAGCGCCATGCCCGGGGCTGCGAGCGGTTACCTCGTGGGGCTCCAGGTGCCGTCGGTGATTTTGTGGCGCGTCGGCGGGGACCACAGCACGGCGGACTCGCGACAGTCCTCGCTCCACACGCGCGCCGTCCAGTCACCCACCGTCAGGAAGTTCTTCAGGAAGCCAGGGTTTCGCTCCACTCGCCACACCGGACCCACGTGCGCCTCGAACTGAAAAACATATCCAGCTCGATCCATGCGGCACTTT
This sequence comes from Allophyes oxyacanthae, assembly GCA_932294325.1. NCBI lineage: Eukaryota > Metazoa > Arthropoda > Insecta > Lepidoptera > Noctuidae > Allophyes > Allophyes oxyacanthae. The sequence continues at coordinate 88,043 of OW028612.1, forward strand.
AAGCGCGCTCGGGCGGCTGTACCTGCTGCGGGTAAATACTCCCCATACATAATTATGTACACGTAGGTATGTTATGATTTATTTTATTTGAGAAGAGCTTGAACTGCGGCATCCCTTACAAATCTGCTGATTTGCGCGGTACCTACCTATTTTGTTATGTAGCACTCACGAGCCCCTGATGTTACGTATATAATGTCACAGCCGAATTGTAGAATCCGTCGCAACTCGCAATATTAATCTAATTTCGAAACTATGTTCCACGGAGATCTATATCGGTGGTATTCCTCCTACATAGAGAACAGAACTCAAGCAGTAGTGCTACAAGGGTATACATCTAGGTAGTTGGCGGTCAATTCCATCTGGTGTACCTCAGTGATCGATTCTGGGGCCTCTTTTATTCAATTTATTTATCGCATATATCAAACAACTCTTATATTCTGTTATACGTCGACGACAGGAAAGTTTTGAAAACAGTACGCAGCCTACTTGATACTTCAACGTCATCGACTTACTTCATTACTCCAAGAAGATATCAATAGATTTGTAATTTACTGTAGAATAAATAAGCTTCAACTAAAAAATGTATCCAAATGCTTTCATGTAATTTATACACGACAAATAAAATCGATCAGTCCTGGTTACAAACTTGATAATCAAGTAATCAGCAAAGTATACAATATTCGAGACTTGGGCGTTATTCAGGACAGCAAGCTTATATTCGAAGATCATATAGATGCATCATGAATAAAGCGTCCAAATTTCTAGGCTTTATTTAGATCATCAGTGTGTTTTACTTCTTTATAAGCAATTAAAGTCTTGTATTGTTCCTACGTACGGTACGCAGGCATCTGCAATATGCGTCACAAGTATGGAACCCACAATATGAGGTGTATAAGTCGCGTACCTATTGAGTACTGTATACATATGAAATTCCTGAGGTAGGTACCTGGATGTTAAGGCGAAGCAATGCTCAAGCGATTATTCCCATCGACCGACGTAACAAATATTATAATTGCAATTGTAGACGCAACATCAATTATCTTACCTTCCTCTTAAATATTGCAAACAGCTCCATTGATTGTTCTCTGATGTTGATTCTCTACAAAATAGAACTTCAAACTCAGCACATAGGCCTTAGACAGCGACCCTTATTAAATATACCTTTTGAGAAAACTAATTATAGACGAAATGCCTTCTTCTCACGCAGCGCAGTCACATTTTATATTGATTTATTAAGCAACAGTTCAGCCGCATTCATACGCATGTTAAATTATTAAATTATATTTTGGAAAACATCGGGTTTAGTTATTAGTTGTAACTTTATATTTTCTTTTTACCTTTGCTATCAATAATTGTTTTTAATTTTTCTCTTTAATTCTTTTTATTTTTACTAATTGATATGTTTACTTTAGGTACCGAATTACTTACTTACATGTGGAAGCATGTTATTAGCAACTTATTTTATACATTGTACTTTATTTTATAATTCTTATTAGTCGATATCGAAGTGAGCGGTGCCGCGGCAGCGGCCGGCGAGCGCTTGATCCAAATTCGTCGCAGTTACTAGATGGGCACCCTGACCAGATCGGCTAGAACTGCGCGCGAGCCGCGCGAGCGTAGTGAGCGGTGAATTTACTAAACTGCGACCAACTTGGATCAAGCGCTCGCCGGCCGCTGCCGTGGCACCGTATTGTTGAACGCGTTGCTACAACGCTACAACAGTCCGCCTCAACCTGAACTAGCCGTTTTATAAAGCCGCTAGTCATTGTGTATCGTGGCAGATTCGACAACTCTGCTGCCGTTTTGTATTGTGGCGGATTCTACGATTTGGCTTCGACATAAAGACTTTATCCAACACATTACGTTTTACGTTTTGTTTTGTTTTTTGTATTACCTACTGTAACTTTAAGTTGAAATTTAATGAATACCTTTGCCGGTAACTTATCGAGGGGGGTTTTCCCCTTTCTGTTGCCGTTAATAACGTATCCGTTCTCAGTACCGACCATGAAGCGCGTCGGTATGGTCGGCTCGAACTCCATCACGCTAATACCGTTAGACCTCGCCATACTCTGCACCTCCGACAGTGAGGTCACCACGTCTATGATCATCTCGTCTGTAGGCTCGTCTATCTTGCGGATGTCCCACCATTTGCATGCGCCGTCGGGACCACCGGAGAAGAAGTCCATGCCGGTCTTGGAGTTGACGAACAGCACGTTCTTGACGTAGTCGCGGTGCGCCACGTGCGGCGGGCTGGTCACCGAGGGCTGGCTCGTGTTCAGGCGCAGGTCCCACACGGCCACCTGCCCGTTGAGCAGCCCGCCCGCCAGCACGTGCACGTCCTTCGGGTTGTACTGCAGGTCCAGCATCGCGCACGGTGGTGATATCGTTTTTAGTGGATAGTTGGCGTTATCCACGTCCCATATGTATGCATCGACAGGAGAACGCGTCTCTCTGTTGAAGTCAACCTCCACGTATGTGGCTGCGAATCTGTGCCCCCCGTCCGGCTGCCAGCAGATCGAGCTGACCGGCCGGCCCGGCAAGCTGCCGTCGCTGCCCGCGGCGTCGTGGAACACGTTCACCGTTCGACAACTGTTATGCTCCACTGCGGCCATGCTCGCTAGTTCTGAATAATATGTCTGATACATATCAATAGCGTTATTTTGTAACACGAGGCGTTCCATTCCCTGCGAAAATGTCAAACAATAATGAGCTACTCCACAGAGAACATGTACGAAGAGGGATGTCGTATGCGGCGGCGCGTGTAGGTCCGACTCACCGCGCTGAGCGCCATGATGCAGTGGATATAGCCGTCGTCCTTCTCGATCTTGCGGCGGTAGCGCTGCGTGGCCTCGATGTCGTAGATGTTCACGTCTTTTGGCCAGCCGCCCTCCGCGTGGTTGGCGCCGGTGGTGGCGTACTCGGCCCTGCAACAGGTGGGGGTGAGAACGCGAGCGGGGGCGCGGGGCGCGGGGCGGCGCGGCCGCTCACCGGATGGTGTTGATTTCGCAGTGCGAGTAGTTGGGTGCGTGCTGCGTGAGCTCGTGCACGGGGTTGCGCAGCACGTAGTGCTTGTGCTCGGCGAGGTTAGTGGGGATGTTGTCGCACATCTCCGGCCCCTGCTCGCTGAACATTGGCTGGCGACCAAAGCCGCTGCGTGGCTTGCTGTACGTGCTTGTTAAATCCATTTAACTACGTAAAGTTAAGGAGCAATCACGATAAAATATATAAATAATGAAATTCTTTAAATAAAGAAAAATCTACGAGAAAAATACTTTAGGTACAGACTTTATCTATGGGTACAGATGATAATGATTTAAACATAGATTAAACATGACACAGAACATGAGGTTTACACAAATGTACAATGTTCTTGGGTTTACATAATCTAAGCAGAACGTAAGCAGAACATGGACATGAACCTCGTGACATGCACACATTAGTGTATTATCTACAATGACCAAAGAATCAAGAATCCAAATTGATTATCTATGACACCGAAAAAGTTATGTGGGTTGAGGGAGGTTTACTTTATTTATGTGTGGGTTCTTCACTGTCTACGGTTCTCTGAGGTTCTTGGCCTTTGGTCTCTCTACGTTCTGGGCTTTAGAATATGTAATTACTTTATGTATGTTCTGGGCACTGTTTTACCATAAACTTAATATACTAGTTCTCTGTCTACGTACTAGTGGCTTTGAGTATCACTAGTGGTAACTAGTAATAATAAGTTTATGTGTTTTACAGTGCCACAAACTATTCTTCCGCTTCCGCTGATTAGTATAGGAGTGGACCGCAAGCCCTGGCCGCTCACGATCCCCGCAGGAAGTCACAAGTGTCCACAAAGTCGTTTGATATTGCTAGTTCACCTCACAATGTAACACTGTCACACGCGAAATGAGAAAGGAAATGAGAGGCTCGAAGGACCAAAAAGATGTATGATATTGTACGACACACCTTTCACTGCTAAGTTTGATATTAAATGATACGATAGCTTTTAGTCCAAATGTTTATTATCACTAAAGTTCTGATACAAATTATGATGATACAATTAGATGATGAATATTGATATTGATATTGATAATGAGAACACCCGATGCGCTCGATGACCGATTGTGAACTAATTTGTAAAATGAAATTAATTATGAATAATGGCGAAATCGCTGACGCGGTTTGTACAATTTTGCAATGCACGGTTGCACCGTACAGCGAGTGATGTGCTGTTATTCATTCAAGAGTTCCATTGTCTATCTCCGAAGATCTTCATCAGATCTTCACCAAATTGAAATGGAACCACTTCGGGAGTATACCCTTTCAAACAAAAAAGAATCATCGAAATCGGTTGTCGTGATATTGAGTTATTCGTCCATTTGTCGCGCACATACTTAATGCAAATTTAAAGGACAATGAGTAATGTTGGACCAAACTCTCAACAGTGATGAAACCTATGCCATGTGAGAGCTTTTGGGGTATTATTTAATTCATTCTATGGCAGCCAAGTCGAAATCGAGCGCGAACATGGTGTTTTGGAACATTTTCAATACTGAGAAACTTGCTTGTTTTACGACTACCGGCTCCTTATTTGACTCCAACATCAGCTTATTAGTGTCTATCTGGTAGGGATGATCGATATTTATCGATGGTAGATAAGCGGGAAAACATCAATCATTAAAAAAAAAAAAAAAAATAACATTAAAAAAAAATGTCCTCAAAAGTATCGACACACAGATGTTACGAGAATAATATCGGCCCATCGATATACTCCTAGTCAACTAGCGTGAATTGGGTGTATGTACTAGATTTCGCTGACTATGTACTAGGTTTCAGAGACTGTATCATAGATTTACAATCACTGGGCTATGTAGCACACTTTCCTCCTACAAAGGATAGAAATGAAAGCCAATTAACGACAGAGCAGGCTAATAAAATAATCTATATTAGTAACAATCATAAACTTAGAATATTTTCGCTTCCCGTAACAATAATTCGATGGGTGGTGGAAACTGTCAATAGCAAATTCAAAAATAGATCAAAATTGCTTCGCTAAGATTATTTCAACCTCCCTTTAAAAAGCTTACCTTTCAAAGGCAACTCGTCTGTTAAGATGCTCATCTTCCTCAGTTGCAAGACTTCTTGATACTAACTGATGAAGATTTAGTTATTTCCCTTGGTTCATATCAGTTGAAACTTGCACGTTCATATAATAGCGAACATTTACGCAATAATGGTCTGTATATTATTATTATAATAGAAAAATATCGAGAGAATAACCTAACGCACTTGCAACATTGCAATATTTTTGAAAATAACTTATTACTGCTTAGAGGGCGAATGCAATCACGGCACGTAAGAGCGAGGACATATTATTCTTATGTGTTAATTAACCGCGATCAAGTAGGCAGAGATGCGATAACGCAATATTATTGAAGGTACGAATCTTAACAGACAACGAGTTGCCTTTGAAAGGCTTACCTTTCAAAGGCAACTCGTTGTCTGTTAAGATGCTCATCTTCCTCAGTTGCACGACTTCCTGATGATGATTTATTTCTTAGTATGGAACAGCCGCTTTTTTCGTGAGTTCAGGATTGGTCCGATAGTAAAAGTTGTTCATAATAACGTATACAATAAATTCTTTTCGGGTTTTGCATAAACTAAAAATAATGTCCCTAAGGTTGTCTGGTAGAAAATGCCTTAGGCAATATGACCGCCTTTGTACAAAAACATTAAATAAATAAAGAAATGTTGTATGCACATCAATATTTGGGCATCAAAAATCCTGGTTCATTTTTTGGATTTATTATAAAAAAAAGAAACTTATATCATAATTATTTTGAAAGATACTGTGTTAAATAACCTAACTGTCAAAACCCCCGATTTCAACTAGAAGAAGAATAGTTACTTTTGAACGGATCAACAGATTTCATGAAACATAGTTGAGATGATACCCGATTAAACTAGCTTACAATTAAAAAAAACTGCATTGAAATCTGTCCATCCATTTTGGAGCTACGATGCCACAGACTGATACACAGATCCACAGATACACATAACAAACTTATAACACCCCTCTTTTTTGTCGGGGGTTAAAAAAGCACTGCATAAAGCTTGTCAATTCATGGTAGGTCGACTAAAACATCTGGCAATTATATCTACAATAATGTCATCTAAATGTAGTGCCGGTCGATGAAATCCATCTAATCTTCCCCGACCCAAGAACCATAATATAGATACAACATGGGCACAGCTCCCTATAGTGCTTTTACCCGTAAGATTCGTACCTTCAATAATATTGCGTTATCGCATCTCTGCCTACTTGATCGCGGTTAATTAACACATAAGAATAATATGTCCTCGCTCTTACGTGCCGTGATTGCATTCGCCCTCTAAGCAGCAATAAGTTATTTTCAAAAATATTGCAATGTTGCAAGTGCGTTAGGTTATTCTCTCGATATTTTTCTATTATAATAATATACAGACCCTTATTCCGTAAATGTTCGCTAGTATATGAACGTGCAAGTTTCAACTGATATGAACAAAGGGAAATAACAACTAAATCTTCATCAGTCAAGTCATCGTCATCATCAAGAAGTCTTGCCCAATTCACGCTAGTTGACTAGGAGTATATCGATGTGCCGATATTATTCTCGTAACATCTATGTGTCGATACTTTTGAGGACATTTTTTTTTTTTTTTAGTTTTCAATCATTGATGTTTTCTCGCCAATCTACCATCGATGAATATCGATCATCCCTACCAGATAGACACAAATAAGCTGATATTGGAGTCAAATAAGGAGCCGGTAGTCGTAAAACAAGCAAGTTTCTTAGTATTGAAAATGTTCCAAAACACCATGTTCGCGCTCGATTTCGACTTGGCTGCCATAGAATTAATTATATAATAACCAAAAAGCTCTCACATGGCATAGGTTTCATCACTGTTGAGAGTTTGGTCCAGATTCCATACAAATTTGCCCATGGTCCTTTAAGACTTATATGGTTTTCTCCATAAAGTTATAGGTTTTCTCTATGTATTATCTCTATGGTTTTCTCATGGATTCCATTATCAGAACTGGACCAAATTAAAATGGGACCAATCGGGAACCACCAGCTTTCAAATAAAAAAAGAATCATCAAAATCGGTTCACCCAGTCTAAAGTTATGAGGTAACAAACATTAAAAAAAAACATACGCGTCGAATTGAGAATTTCCTCCTTTTTTTGGAAGTCGGTTAAAAATACGTACACCACTGAAAATCTGAAAATAGTTATTAAGACACATTGTAAGATTTCAAATACGTGCGGCGTGCGGCGCTTGCTATAGATAAACGTACCTAGTGGTTATGGTTCTCTTGGGCTATAGATATAGAGCTCCGATGAAGAGCCTGCTTACAAGGAGTGTAGGGAGGTAGCTGTCGGCAATCGGGGAGAAAACTCACACAACAGTTCATATTTAATCTCAGTTATAGAACCAGATGTTGATCATGCGCCCCATGTTCTTTACAAGTATTTTCAATTATTTTATACTTTTAATCCGTTTTAAAAAGGTAGATATTATTATAATCCCTCATCTAAACACACTTTCACAATTCATATTCATAGAGATAGTATATAATTATATTATAGTACTTGTACTATTTCTATTTTCATATTGTAATATAGTGCCACAAACTTATCTGACCCGGTCATGGCAGAGTACTGACCAGTGATAAATAATAAACTTAAACGTTTGTTAAAAGTCATATAATAGGTACCTCAATAATATACCATTATAATTATAGGTACTTGATACAAATTAATATAGATACTAAAATGTTAATATTAAATTAAGTTGGGTGCATTAAATAATAATAGGTAGGTACGTCTAAAATACATTATTTCTAAAACACTTAAATATAATCATCTAAGAAATAGGTACATTATTTTAGCGAAATTCTGTATATAATCATATTGTCTTCACATTGAACGTTAGAAGGCAGTGGTTAGAGGCTAGAGCGCGGCGTGCTCCTTGCGCACGATGGCCAAGTACTCGGCGCCGCACTCGTGCAGGTCGCGGTCGCCCAGCGTGGCATCCAGCTCCGTCAGCGACGCGGCGGGGCTGCCCTCCTCCGCCTGGCGCTGCTTGAGGCGGATCTCGCGCAGGCGCGCCTCCAGGATGCGCTCGCGCTTGCTCTCGCGCTCCAGCACCTGTCACACATACACACACGCAATAGGCGGCAGTGCGCATGCACGCGCACACCGCACAGTGGTGCATGGCGAACACTCACCGCGGTCAGGTGCACCTTGTCGTGCTTGTCGGCCTGCACGAAGTTGCGCGACAGCTCCAGCATGTACACGGTCCCCTTGGCGCTGCCGCACGCCAGCAGCGCGCCCTGCGCATATCAATTCCTGTACTATCTGTCTCCAACTAAATATTTATTTATTATACTCTTTATTGTACACCAGTCATAAAACAAGTACAATTGTACAGTGTTAAAAAATATAAAAAAAAAACGCCTAACACTAACAGCTTCGTGTGCCCGCACGCGCAGCAGCGGCTCGTCGCACACCTGCATGGTGAGCACGGGCTCGTGCTGCCGCCGCAGCAGGTCCCACACGGAGAGCAGCCCGTTCGTCTTCGTCAGCATCATCAGTGAAAACCTAACAAAGTGTCACAAGTATGGTATACCGATCCTGTTGCACGTGCGAGCAGACCATTTAACGAGCGTTGTACCGAGTGGGACTCCAGGTGCCGTCGGTGATTTTGTGGCGGTCCGGAGCTGACCACAAGATGGCGGACTCGCGGCAGTCCTCGCTCCACACGCGCGCCGTCCAGTCGCCCACCGTCAGGAAGTTCTTCAGGAAGCCAGGGTTGCGCTCCAGCGTGCACACCGGCCCCACATGTGCCTCAAACTGAAAATACAATTATGTAACACCTAGGTACCTACTGCTTAGCGATCTAGGTACTTGTTCGGTTCAACGCAACCAAACACTTTTGCTAACGCAACACTTTGCAATAATTGTATTAATTAACTTAAAACTCTTGTAACTTCAGTGCATTTATAGACACCGAACCGTTCGGGTGCATTCATAAACAATTAACATTAACATTTTAACATAAACTCTAACATTAGGTCATAAACATTATCTATTAAGATCAATTTGTGGGAACTTTAATAAATACTACTTTTAACAATAAACAATTCTTTGCATTCAATACCACGCAACCTGGCAGCCCGTACAGTACTATTAGTTTTGTCGTGATATCTTGGTATGATGCTTGTGCGGCTAATAATGTGCAAGCATTAAAACGGTTGCATTTTAATACATGATGCAAGATGCATAATTATTTATGATTATCATTACTTTGCCAGGTAGTTTCTCCATAGGAGTTTTTCCTTTGCGGTTGCCAGTAATAACCAGTCCGTTCTCGGTGCCCACCATAAATCGCGTAGGAATAGTATTTTCGAACTCGAGCACACAAGCTCCGTTCGAGTTGGCCATTGACTGCTGGTCACCGCTCGACTTGATCACGTCCAGGATTAGCTCCTCGGTGGGCTCCTCCATGTTGCGGGCGTCCCACCACTTCATGGCGCCGTCAGGGCCAGCCGAGAAGAACTCCATTCCGGACTTGGCGTTGATGAATAGCACGTTGCGCACGAGGTCGCGGTGCGCCACGTGCGGCGGACACAGCAGCGCGGGCTGGCGTGGCGTGCGGAGGTCCCACACGCCCACCTGCCCGTTGATCAGGCCGCCCGCCAGGATGCTGGTGTCCTTCGGGTTGTACTGCAGGTCCAGCATGGGGCACGGTGGTGTTATGGTCGACTCGGGTTCGTTCGCATTTTCCACATCCCATATGTGCGCGTTGATAGAGGACTGCGTGGTTCGGTTGAAGTCCACGTCGAGGTAGGTGACGGCGAACCCGCGGCCGCCCTCCGGCTGCCAGCAGATGGAGCTGATGGGCCTGGCACCGCGCCCGGACACGTCGCGGAAGATGTTCACCGTGCGGCAGTCGTTATGCTCCAGCTCTGGCAGTTGACCCAGCTCCGAGTAGTACGTTTGATACATGTCGATGGCGTTATTCTGAAACACGTAGTGCTCCATGCCCTACAACACAAATTAGTAAAAATAAACACTCCCAAAAATTCAGCACGAAGAGGCGTCTTAATTCGCAGCGCCCTCACCGGAGCGATGTTCATGATGCAGCGGATGTAACCATCATCCTTTTCAAGTTTGCGGCGATATCTCTGTGTTGCTTCTGGATCATTGATGTTCACGTCCCGCGGCCAGCCACCCTCCGAGTGATTAGCACCGGCGTTGACGAAATCCGCTCTGCAAACAGAAGGCAAGTAGAGCGGCGTGCGGTGCAAGGGGAGGGAGGTGCGGGGTGTGAGTGGTACTCACCGGATGGTGTTGATTTCGTGGTGCGCGAAGTTGGGCGTGTTCTGCGTGGGCTGGTGCACGGGGTTGCGCAGTATGAAGTGCTTGGCGAGCAGCATGTCAGTGTTCAGACTGTCGCACATCTCGGGGCCCTGCTCGCTGAACATCGGCTGGCGGCCCATCGCACTCCGCCTTATACCGTACGTATACGTTATGTCCATGATTTATCAAAAAACTCGTGGCAACACAACAAAATAATGTCTAATGTATTATAAATAAATAGGAATAACAAAAAGATATTAGACTGTTTGACAGTCAAATGTTTTTTGGCTGTTAAAAAGTTAAAAACCATAAATTCCCAAAAAAAAATACATCTACAACGCAATAAAAGCATTAACGTATGATAAACGTTTAACAGGTACTATGTATTATCTCTATGCGTTTAACTTATTACGTAATAAGTTTATGAATAAAACATGAATAAAACGAATAAAACAGTGACGTTAGAGAGCTACGTTAGAGAGGCTTCTTACGTCATTGGAATAAAAGCATATAGAATAAAAGACAATAAAGCTGGCTTTCCACTATGGGATTTAATTGGATTTAATATAATTATGAGTTTTATCCCACGATTGGCCTTCACATTGTGAGATATATCTTTAGCCAGTATGCGTTCGTGCGTTCGTCATTGGATCACACCACACGCATCGTTTACAAACAAAATTGTCTTTCAAACAAAATGGCTATGCAAAATGGGCGTAGACAGTCTCTGTCTACGAAAATGGGTTTTGTTTTGCTAGATAACCTCGACAGTTCAATGTTCATTACCATTTTAGTTACGCGGTAGATTCCTAGAAAGGTGCCCTAACAGAAGGATTTGGTTGGTACAAGTTTACCGAGTTACGAACAATCAGATGGATTAAAATATCTGTGTATAGTGGGATTTTTAAGTCATTGGTATAGTGCAATGACGTAAGAAGCCTCTGTATAGTGCAATGACGTAAGAAGCCTCTGTATAGTGCAATGACGTAAGAACAAAGAAGCCTCTGTATAGTGCCACCAATAGTGCCACAAACTTATCTGACCCGGTGACCAAAATTGGAACTAACGTCGCAACGGAACAAAAATGACTTCAAAATATTGGGTACTATATATTATCTCTATGCTTCAAAACCAAGAACCTTATAGAAGGTTCTTGTTCAAAACCATAGACATAGTTCAAAACATGTTCAAAACGAAGGCGAAGGCAGGTCTGTGCTTCAAAATGTCATTTTTGTAGGGAGATGACATTGGTAAAAGCGACGGCAGCGACGCCACGACCGGCAGGGTAATCACGATACACACTCGCAATCGGAATCGATTCAATTTTGACAGTCCAACAAACTACATTACGCGGTATGTTTTTAAAACCACTCCGCCCGACAATTTGAGTAACGCAATGAACACTGTTGTAGTGTCAAAATTGAGTCGATTCCGATTACGATCGTGCATCGTGATTAGGTAGCGGGTCAGATAAATTTGTGGCACTGTACCTACTATATCCATAGAAATCAAGAACCTTGATATTCTTGATAGAAATAATAAGTAGGGCTTCCTAGTTATTAAGTCTATGACTATATCAAGAATCTTAGATTGGACTATATCTATGTAATGTGTCAACTTCAATGACTCAAGAATCCTCTGTCAACTTACTGATAGGTAAATGCGTAGACAGAGAAGGCTAGGTACATGCATGGGGTACATGCTAGGTATAATTACGCGCAAATATTTCTGAGCCCTCGAACTCTCTCCCGCTCTCCCTCTAGCACCTATAATAGTACGCTTATTATAGGTGCTAGAGGTACAGAGAGAGAGACTTCAGAGCAATGACTTAAGAATCCTGGTTCAGAGCTCAGTTCAGGGCTCATAAAGATTTGAGAGTACTATACCCTGTAGGTACCATACGAATTATTACACGAAGTCGATCAGAAAACCTGGATAAAGACCGAGTTGACCGAAGTTGACTGAATCTTGACAGACTTTGAAGAATTTTGAAATTATTTGAATAATAACTTATAGGTGCGCGACCTCTTTCTATTTCTACAAGTTATGTGGCACTGGCATGTCAAGCGTAGACAGAGAAAATATCAAGAGAATGTCGGGAATGTCAGGAATGTCACATGTCACCATGTCACAATGTTGAGCTCGGATCACAGATTAATATATTTGGGCTCGGATGAGCTCGGAGGACGCTCGGAACATCGATGTCTAGATGGCTCGGAACATCGGAACAACAATCTCTAAGAACAATCCCACTCCAGTTGGGGGATGCCGATTTATTTTTAGGCTGTAGCCATAGTATTCATGTCAGCGCGATGTGGCGACATAAAATTTATAGTAAAACTAGATATTATATATTTTATCTATGAATAAAATATTGGTAAGCTACTTACTTCGTAACTTCATATCGGCATACTTGCGTGCACCTTGCGTGTGTCTAGTTTGAAGTGCTTACCTGGGACATCGCGCTTCTACAACCGCGGTAAGTCAAGACATCGCATGCGAGTAGCAAGCGCGGCGGCACTCAGAACCTGCTCGGCTGCCGGTGGTTGCGGCCGGACGACAGCTTGATGTGACTGCCGTCACTTGGTTAATATCTTTTGTTCTGGCAAAGGCCAGAGCGAGCTTGAGGACAGTCTGTTATTACTGTTTTTGTTTTGTTCGAGGAAGAGCGCCAATTCCGATACGGTGTCGAAGCGAATGGTGTGCTTCGAAGTTAAATGTAGCGCGTCACTACAATCTATTGTGATAAGTGTGACAACTTGCACTTTTGTGGTAAAATAATTGTATAGTTCCTTAATGTAATTATCGACAGGAAACTTTAAACTTGAATATGTGGAAGAGCAGGGGAAACAAATCGTACAGTGCAAAGTATCGGAGATCGTGCTGCAGGAGTTAGATGTCTGGTCAGTTCCCGCTGTTCCGGCTGGCCACGCTGCTCGCGCGGCAGCTCAGCGCGCCCGTCGCCGCCAGGATCAAGGTGCCTAGCCGCTTTACTAGACAGCAGCGTCAATTTGAATAGACCTGGGTGTCTCTGGATTCGTTAACAAGTATTCAAAATGCCACAATCGTAATCAAATTATATGCACGAATACCATAGAGCAAAACCGCTAGGCTGTAGCGGTGCAATACTACACTTGCAGGAGAATCGGCCATGTTATGAGAAATTATCATTTAAATTCATAGTAGGAACTTGCATGCAGAACGGCAAAAATAAAAGTTAGAAACCCGACTACGGAAATAAATACTAAAAAACGTTAAAAAAATTACTTAGTTTTTCGTTGAGAGGTAATGGTTCCTGCATTGTGAAGCCATAGGCGTCGTTAAGTTTTGAAACATCAAAATTTTGATACCTAGTTATAAGTCTGACGTCTCACAATTTATATTACAGGACCAATAACTTTTGAATAAAAAAAATGCTTAGCTGTATGTGGATGGAAAATTTAGGGTAAATTAAGAAAAATCAAGAAGACTCGGGTAAAAGTTCCGGAAGGGGGAGGGGGGATTAAACTTTTTCCAATAGGATTCATATTTCAAACAAATCATAAATACTCGATATCCAACCCTCAAATCGTATAGTTGGCCCCCCCTTCCGGAACTTTAACCGAGTCGTCTTGATTTTTCTTCATTTACTTATAATTAACCCTAAATTTTCCGACCATCCACATAGTGCTAAGAATTTTGTTTTTATTCGGTTATTTAAAATCGGTTTGGTCCGGTCTATACCGCCTATGGTTTCAAAATGCAGTAACCATTATCTCTCAACGACAACTAGGTAGGTACCTGTTTTACGGTTTTTATTTCTCAGTCGTGTTTTAGTTTTTATCTTTCATTTGTTTATTTTTTGGTGGATCATGTCAGTTATAATAATGCAGTCCCTTGCCGGATGCAAACGCAGTCTTGTCTACCTATTCTGCTAAAGAATTATGATTGTAAGGATTGTTTAAAAGTTTTCTAGGATCTACATTACTAATAAACAACCATTCCAGTGTTACTAAATCTGAAAAAGTACTACTATAGCGAAATTTTCCTTACAGCTGGCGGTGCGGTCAGGTTTTTTTATACACCTGTGCTTGCAACAGCCTGTGTCACTCTTACACTAAAGAGGAAACAACCGACATCTCATATGTCAAAATCGGATCAGTAGTTTTTGAGCTACGATCGAACATCCATAGATAGATACATATACTCTTTCTTTGTTACGCCGTAATCGGGTAAAAAATTGTGTCTATTGTGTTTGTGCATGAACAGTATGAACACTAAGGTGGTTTGTCCGCGGTGTGCGCAGGAGTACGCGCGCACGCACCCTCGGTTTAGCCGCACGGTGTGCATGGGCACGGGCCGCGCCTACCACGTGTGCGAGCTACGCTTCAGGATGTGGACGCTGGCACTCCGCCAGCCGCGCACCCTGGCGGCCATCTCCGACCAGGCCGCGCTCGAATCCGGTGCCAACATACTCGGTGCGTGGAACAAGATACAACAACACAATACACTTAGTGAGATACAAGATAAGGACACTGGTCTATTTAGCGAACGCCAACAGCCTAGGAAAGGTTACCAGGCTCTACCGCACGAACTATCTCCTTTGTTGACCCGTTCACCTCGAATGCTTCTTGTTTGGTTAATGTGAAGTTATTGCATGTGTTTGCAGGTGAAGTGGTCGTGTTCGGGCTGGGAGGTTGCATCCTTGTATTCGAGGTGAATAGACAGGCGAATAAACAGGAGGACAAGGTTATGTAGCTTGTGTGCTAATAAACGTTCTTTAACTTTTGTAAAGCAACTGCTTCTACCTGTCTGATTACCAAGTAGAGCATCTTCTTAGCCATTTGTTTCCAGATTTCATTGTCGTCCCTCGAGCAGTCTATACAGCCGGGACAATATAGATCATGTTAATATGAACGGTCGATGTGCAGTCGAATTAAGACAAAATATGATGTCGGTACTTCTCTGATTACAGATTGTTGAACGAGTGTGACGATAATGTCTACATGTGTGATTAGTGGTTCATTTTATGTTTATGTCCAACGCAGGACTGCTTTTGATTTACTATTATTTTTATGAAGCAATCTTTATACAAATAATAATAAATCAAAAGCAGTCCCTAGGATTAGGAAACATCCTACAACAACCAGAATGAAAATATCAATTTCAAATGATATTACTGTACTAAGTGAATGTGCAGCAGGTGTTGGACGACGAGTCGCAGTGGCTGGCGCTGCTGGCGTCACTGGAGGAGCTGCAGCGCGAGCTGGTGCTGCAGCAGCAGGACATCGACCGCCTGCAGGCCGCGCTGCGCCCTTACGCGCCCAGAGGATTCCCGCAGACTCCGCCGCCCCCGCCCCGGTCCCCGTCACCTACACCCTCCCTGCCACCGACATCAGAGTCCCCCGCGCCGTCCCAGGCCCCCACTCCAGCTGAGGACCAGTGTCCACCACCCGACGAGCCGCTGCCCCCTTGTCCGCCTCCCCCCGAGGCCGAGGAGCAATGTCCGCCACACCCCGAGCCCCTGCCCCCGTGCGAGCCTCCGTCGCCTGCGCCGGCGCCGCCTCCAGCACAACCATGTTAACGCTTTGGTATATCTGAGGGGGTGGGGTTTCAGCCTAAGCTCCGCCCACCGGGGGAGCTTCGTTCAGATATTTTGTTTCTATTGTGCAAGTAACGTGCCACACTGTGCCACAGAATAGCAATATAATAACTAAAACGTAGCATGATTATCTGTAACGAGATAAAATAAAACAAACATGGTGTCCTATGTAACGTTATCCATTATATCGATACTTGTACCCGAGATGAACTCTTTAGCTGACGAGGGCCACCTGCCCCTGTGGCCGAGAACAATACTGCGTTTTGTCATTGAATTGCTGCTTTTCATTACGAATGTGAAGAAAGTAATAATAGATACCTATTAATGTAAAATACATAGTATTATAAAGATAAAACATTTGATTTTTTGTATGTTTATTTGTTTGTTTGTAATGGATAAATTCAAAAACTAGTATTATTTTAAAAATTCTTTCACCAGCAGCATGCTATATTATATCATTGAGTAACATATAGACTATAAGATAATTATTATAAAGATATCATTCGGGCGAAGCCGCTGGCGGAAGCTAGTAGTTTTATAAAACTAATAAAGTTTTCAATTGCTATTGAATACAATTACTAAAATTTAAAAAACGTAAGTATTCACGAAGAATCAGAGTGAATTTATTAGAAAACATTACCCTCTTTCTGTGGCAGTCGGGTGAAAAGATGCACTTTCGGTCCTGTTTTTATGCAAACAATAACACCCTTTCAGAGCATGAGTAATGAAATAGTAGTTTATCTAGACTCATATCGTGTAGTCTATACTCGAGGTAAGTTAAGAGATTATTTGTTTTACAGTTTACTCCTACTCGTATTATGATGTAGTAGCGGCTCGTGCTGCGCGGGTGGACATTTATTTATACTAGAGGTCGCCAAGTGGGCGAAATTAGATACCTCGGCCACATTGTTACGAGCGAGGCAGATATAGAAAGGGAGCGCAGGGCCTTGTCTGTGAGGGGCAATATGATCGCCCGCAGGTTCGCTCGTTGTACTACTAACGTCAAAGTAACCCTTTTTAAGGCGTTCTGTCAATCGTTTTACACGAGCGGCCTGTGGGTGTCATACACGCGGCGAGCCTACAATGTCCTGCGTGTCCAATTTAATAATGCCTTCAGGATGCTGTTGGGACTGCCATGGCGCTGTAGCGCGTCGGGAATGTTTGCGGAGACTCGCACAGATGGTTTCCACGCCATAATGCGAAAGAGAGCGGCCTCCCTACTAAAGCGCCTGCATGGTAGTGACAACAGCATTTTGAAAATGATTGCTGCCCTTAGATTATGTTAGCTTTACATAATCTAAGTTGCTGCCAGACCGGACTGCCCCTTCCAGAGATATTGGGTGGGGACAGTCATAAATTGTAAAAACTAATAATACTAACCTATTTACTTAAGCACTATTGTTACTAACACAAAAAGTACTAACAAAACTATGGACTGAAGTCTGAAAATAAACTTTATTTTATTTTTATTAGACTGCAATTTGAGCTTTCCGCACTCCTCCTCCATATAAACTTTATCAATGCCAAATCTCACTTATGGTATCAGAATCTATTTGTAGACACTAATGTGTTCTCTAAAACTGTAGTACATTATTTTGTTCTATCATCAATAATTTTCGCAGCGCATGCGATGTAAGGAATTTTATAGGTCATTTTGACACCTTGGGTGACATTATTGGAGATAAAGAAGGGATAACTATTTAAAAAAAAATTGCTGGTGTTTCTCAGTGATAATACAGCATTCTACTGGTGAAAGATTTTTGTAGTCGGTCCGGTAGTTTTTGAGTTTATTCATAACAAACAAAAATACAAAAATCCAAATTTTTTCTTTCTCTATTATAAAATATAATAAATTATAAATATTGTAGATAAAAGTAATTGAAATTTTGTTATTCAGCGGTCCACAAGGAACGATTTTTAAACGATTGTTTTTAGTGTCGGGGGATTAATAAATTAAAACATTTGAAAGTGTTCAGCCAAAACTAGAATCGGAATACGGACCTGACGAGCCGCTTGTCTCAACAATAATACCTACTATCTATTCATGGTGAAAATTGTAAGTTTATTTAAAAAGCTATGAAATGCATTTATTCTCTTACTATTTAATATTGTCTGATTAAAATATGTGATATATCATTTCAGAAAAATCTTGCAGTTATTCAATATCACCATTGTTGATTGGGTTAGGGTTCAATTTTGCTTGTATAGAAAACTTGTAATAAAATATAGTCACTGTACGAGTACGTCTTTACACACTGCTGTTTATTTGCGACTAAATGACGGATACAATGCACTTACTACTTATATCTAATAATAATAATAAAAAATGACGTAACAACTATTGTAAATGATTTGGTCACATGACACACACCCACACACGCTCGTCACACAGTGGTGGCATACCTACAGGGTGACTTGCACGTTAGTGGCGCGGTATTTGTGGTAGAGCTGCCTCCAGAACTGCAACGCCAGCGTTTCATTTCTGGGAGGTGCGGCGCCGGGGCGCTCGCCCAGCAGCAGCTGTGCGGGCGCCGACAGTGACGACGCCGCCCACCGCACCGCGCTGCCCGGAGGAGTAGGCTCCCTGCACGGTATAATCAATCACTAGAGAGCGCACAATAACACTTACCCCTTCTTTTCAACTGTTCTCTGGTATTGTATAGCGTGTCACACATCCAAGCCATTTATCACACATTATTAAACTACACAACCGATAATACTGCATACACTGACACAAAAAAATGTCACCACTCACCATGCACCACAAGAACCATCACACCCTCTCACACTGACATGAACGATTATTATTGATATTATTTCAAGTTACTAATTTGAATTTTATTTGAGTTTCTTTATTGCAATAAAATTGGGAGAAACACACCTGTAACAAGGGTACATAACCTAGCTCAGGAGTCAGTCACTGTTATCCAATGTCAATCAAATTATTTTAGTATTATTTATTAGTGTACCTATATTAACATTACACATCAAAACAAGATACAAACATGGTAATACCCCGTTTTGAACTCTAATACTAATGTTAGTGACCATGACAGTTTAAAAACTTATATAACTTAACACATACCCATATTTTGCAAAATTCGTCCACAATGTGGTCATAGTTTTAATCATTTTGGTTTCAAACATGTTGGGCACCGGAAACATGCTGAACAGATAGAAGAGCTCGTCTGCGTGGGTGGCGCCCGCTGCCGACCAGAAGGTCAGGCCTGATATCAATTTTGGGAAGTTTCTCCAACCATCGTGCTGGAACAGATAGCTGTACACAGGCTTGTCGCTAGTCTGCAGCAGGAGCTCGGTCTCAAACAGCGCGGGTAAATTAAAATATGTTTCACCAAGTAGTCTAGAAAGTTTTAATATAGTTTTCCGTGAGACCTCGTCATCGCCCATGTAAAGTATTTTCACCTGCTGTGCAGCTTCGCGTCGCTCTAATTCTGTGGGAAAGTCTAAATCAAAAATTCCCAACACTGCTTCAAAATCAATATCGCTTATTGAGTCATCATCTTCCATGGAAGCAAAAAAATATCCCTCTTCGTTGTTGCAACCTATAATGACAGGCACTTTGTTGTAAGTTCCTCTAGTGAGTACATTGTAGGGCACGTCTGTCAGGAAGGGTTCGACGCCGGGTATTGTTCGCTCGGTGCACGGCACGTGCGGTAGGTGACTGAACTTTGGCCGGCCCTTTGTTTTTTGAAGGTTTGCAGCGATCAGGTCATATATTGTCGTGTTCATGAAAATATTGTAGAGCTGGTGTGGGTCTTTGACATCGTATCCCAAAGCTTTCGCTAAAGAGGTGGCCACTCCTATCGGATCCCGCTGTCGTGCCCACTCTGCGGTGGAGGAGCCGCTTTGTAAGATAGCCTTATGAAACAGGCCTGAGGACATCGGTGACATTAAGTGATAGGACACAGAAGCACCGCCAGCACTTTCACCAAATATTGTCACGTTGTTGGGATCTCCGCCGAACGCTCTGATGTTTCGTTGAATCCACTTGAGCGCGGCCACCTGATCCTTAAGTCCGGCATTTCCAGGAGCTCCTTTTATGCCCAGACAAAGGAAGCCGTGGGCGCCTAGTCTATAGTTGATCGTGACGAGGATGATGCCTTGCGACACCAAGTAGTCAGGCCCATAGAGCAGTCGCGAGCCCGAGCCTTCGAAGAAACCACCGCCGTGGATGAACGCCATGACGGGCCGCTCACCCCCTAGCGCCTGCAGTGGGCTGTACACGTTCAGTGTGAGGCACTCTTCGGACCCCAGCACCAGTCCAGCGCCGTACGTCTGCGGACACTTAATGTTCTCCTCGACAGCTTCTAGGACGCCATCCCAAGTCGGTGCGGGGCCAGGAGCCTGGAACATCGTTCGCGGTTTACTAGACCTGATAAAGTCACTGAGTGAGGAACATGCCGGGGTATCATTGATTTATTCAAGATATGATAGAGGCAGAGCGTGCATGCACCTGGAATCTGTACTTATATTGCGAGCTGGCGTAGGGAATTCCGAAGTATTGCTCGTGCGAGCCGTCGGGCGCGAGTTGTCCGCGCAGCAGGGCCCCGTCGCGCAGGCGCCGCAGCGGCGTGGGCTGGCGCACAAGGCGCGCCGCCCACAGCGACCACAGCACTAGCCACTTGACTCGCACATACATTAATTACTACACTCTCACTGACACTCTCCTCAAAGATCTCGTTCAGATTTATCCCGTCCACGCGCACTAAACTGTACCTACCTACGCCAGTACACATAGATAATATTAATTAAACTGTTTTCTTGAGAAACGAATGTTTTGAATTATCATCATTTAGTAATAGTTATCGTTTCTTATCTAAGTATTTATCTTATTGAGGTCGATAACGTCAACAAAAGAGGCAGATATATTATATATAATTTCGGCACGCAAGTGGACGCGTATCTATAAGTTGTACCTATGTTTTGTTGTATAATTACGTCACATCATGTCAGTAGTACGTACCTATGCATAATTTATTAACGACATAATTATACAAAATTCCCAGCACTTTCAATCATTTCTTGGACGCAGTACCTACGTACTACATTTCATGTGCCTTTGGCCGTATATATTTGTATGATCTGTTCTTTTTTATAACTATATAATTATCTACATTTATTATATATCGGCATTTCATAAGTATAATTCACAAGACCGTAGGTTTGTACTTTGTCTGCTGAGTAACTTAGATATGAAACTCCGACTTAGATAATACATAGCAGTGGCGAAGGGTGCCAATTTTAAAAGGGGAAGCCGTCCCAAAAATGCCCTCTAAAAATTGCTGCAAATAATGCTTCGAGACAAAAATCCTTACCGTCTCTTATAATCTATATAGTCATGTCAGAGAGAGCTCGACCTAACTGATTATCAAGCCTTTTTTTGTCAGTTGGATCAGTAAATAATACATTATTACGCACTAACCAATTCCTAAAGGGAAGCCGATGGGAATCGGGTTGTATGGACTCTTCGCCACTGATACATAGTCATTAATTTGTCGCATTTGTTTGGGTCAATGTACTAGAATTTAGCAAACAGTTATGGGCACAACGACGTGTAACTTCGAGGGTGTGGTATCGGTCTCCCGTAAGATAGATCAGCATGTGCAACGGCCCTAAAATCGTAATTAAAGTAATGAAACGCATAATTGTGTATTTATGTACGGTGATAGTGTTCTGAACGCTCGGATAATGGCGGTATATAAGGACAGCGTGCACCCGCGGCGGTTCGGTCGGTAGCATGCAAGTGTGGCACGCATACGCAGCGCTGCTGGCGCTGGTGGTCGCCGCCCACCGCGCGCCATTACACGTCACCAGCGTGCACAAAGGTGAGAATAATCACATCAATGTTCTTGAATCACATAATCGCAGCCACCTTTTAGAATTTGGCTCCGTCGTGGCTTCTTTACCTCGACCTAATTGATCTTGTACGATACCTACTTTTTATTCGTAGCTATGTTTGTGAGCCTATGCTACGCAGTTTCCTCCGAACGGCCGCCTGATTACGTATGATAAATATGACAGTTGCTGTAGCAAATAAACGTCCTATTCCGTATCCTCTTAAGAAAACATCTATAAGCGATAAAGGGTCGAATTGCTTGTTGGTCGCCGTGGCTGTCAGGGTTTTCTTAAGTCCATGAAGTCCATGCCCGAAGTGGACGACAAATACATCTAACCAGACTATTATGATAGACCTAGTAGTGTTGCTACTGATGACAATATACGGCACGGTTACGGTACGGTTCCTCGTTGTTTGCCTCCTCAATAAGCTCCAAGTTACTCAAGGAGCTATGGAAAGAGCTATGATATAATGATATCCTCGGTTTATATCTACATAAGAAGATCTGAGAAAAGGAAACACATAGAAGAATCAAAATCGCCGACATAGCTCATAGAGTTACAACATTGAAGTAGCAATGGCGGGTAGGTCTCATTGAATAGAATAGAATAGATGATGATGATGATGTTAGCCTATATCATCCCACTGCTGAGCAAAGGCCTCCCCCCATGACTTCCAGGTCTTCCGGTCCAGAGCCAGTGTGGACCATTCTTTATAGAATATATATAATAGAATAGAATTAGAATAGAAGATTTTTATTTGTCTTTCAAATTACATAGGTAGCAAGGAGATACATCATACAAGAAGGTAAAAGACAAAAAGGTCTTGGACTCAGCATAATAGCTGGCAGCGCGAGGCATGCACAACTGCTGATATTCTGTCCAAGCCAGTCATGCGTTGAATAGAACCTAGCTCGAAGAGACCAAAACCGTGGGGGAAGAAAGTCTCAAATGGTGACCAACCACGAATCAGAGAGTGGAACTTAGCACGGCCCACTACTACAGCTCACGGTTATCACATAGATTATCACCTAGTAAAGGTCACGGGAGTCGCTGGATGTCATTGCTCAAAACTATTCAGCTGAAATACTGAATAGTTTTGGAAATCAAAAAGCTTTTTCTAATTAGTGTCGAGCCCCCCTCCAGGGGCGTGATTTAGCGTGACGTCATTTCTATATTATCGGATTGACCTTTGTTTTTTTTTACTGAACAATATGCCATACAAACGAGAGGGATCAAAACAGTCGTTTTTGAACTAAATCGAATGAAACGCGACTTAACAGAGCGCGGCGGACAGTCGGCGCCTGATACTCATGGGGGAATTTTAGTATGCCGACTGTCACCATCTGACACTGGGGAGGCTATGGAAGTATTTAGGTGTAGAATATGTGCAGTAGAAGATGTTAAAAGGTAAGTATTTTGTGCAAGCTCAGCGGTGGCCTACAGTCTTGCCGTACGTGATGACTTCCATTTGGAGAGCAGTCTATTTCCAACAGTAGGCGGAGATAGGTTTATGATGATGGTGATGATGAAGAAACACAATCTCTCAATCAATCTCTCTTTTTGAACAGAATATAGTTAGTTATCGTTAAGTTGTATCAGTTTGTATTAGAAATCCGAGTGAACGAGAGTAGGTACCACAGATCGTCGCTAAATATTTAGGATGAGAATAATTCCTAAAATAATATATTTGAGAATAAGAACTATGTACCGCTTGCAGGATCTGTATTTCTCACGATGAGTGATCTGGAGTCAAACTACATCCCTGACAAACAGTGTTCCGGTTACATCAGCCACGTGAGTACGAAATTATGTCAACGTTTTCGTTCTGTATAATAGTATGACGTCCCTTACGTGAAGCCTGTGGGTACATTTTGTGCAGGTGAAGTGTCCTGAATCGGGGATAGCGGCGCTGTCGGTGCAGGTTTGGGACGCGGAGCGGTTTCCCGACGTGCAGCTGAACGACTCGTTGTCGTCCGCCACGATATATCGGCGGAGCTCGCGCGGCGGCGCGTGCCATGGTGAGGCCGAAGTGCAGGTGAGCGTGGCGTGCCAGTACGTGCCGCGCGCCAGCGAGCCGCCGCCGCGGGTCGCGCGCCGAGCAGTGCGCGTGCCTCTGCCACCCTCACCGCCGCGCAACTGACGTCCGCGCGCAGTGTTAAAACTTCCCTTATCTGGCATCACTTAAATAAAGACTACAATACCTATTTATGTTTCTTGCATGTCATATTTTGCCATCCAGGTTTACCGACCTATTACTTCCACAATAATTATAATTATAATGCGTCGATTATGACCATGGAACTCATTGCAATCTCAGAAGCTGTCGCCAATGTTAGTATGTTGAGTGTTGATCAGGTAGTAATATTTACGGATAGTAGAAGTCCTTTACAACTTACAATAGCTCGATGCGCCTCTGGTTTCAGAGGTGCATGGAGAAATCCCCTTTGGTGGTGCAAGATCAGGCTGAAGGGGATTTTGAGCCTGAATTTGCAGCACCAAAAGGGATTATGGGACTTAAAAGTTTTAAAATTTCAAACTCCCTTTAAAGAGAAAATCGAAAGGGGATTTGAAATTAATTGTTTAAAGGGAATTTGGGACTTTTAGTGCCAAATTCCCCGTCAGTCTGAACTTCTAACACCAAAGAGAATATCGAAAGGGGATTTTGAAACTAACCTTTATTCAACGGGATCATGAGAGACCAACACTTCCCGATGCTGTGGTAAGTATCATAGATCCTGATCATACGAAAACCGAGATAGCCCGCAAATGGGGTTATTTTTTATTCATTTTTATTTAACAATTTATGTATACACAGAAAGAAGAATAATTACAAATATATAGGAAAGATGACACAGAGGTACTGTTTATTTCTAAAGAAATCTCTTCCAGCAGACTTGCGAGAGGAGAGTTTGAAAAAAATAATCTAGACTATAGTGTGGAATTAATACAAAAGGTTATCTAAATAAAACTGATGACATTATATTACATCCTAATAAAAGATACCGATAAAGAGTGTGTATTGAATTAACTAACATTCTGGAGAACAAAGGATACTACTTTTCAGCATTCCTCGACGTACAGCAAGCCATTGATAGAATATGTAGTGATTAACTTCTCTGTAAAATTAAGGCAAATCTTCCACACAGCTATTACCAAGTGTTATATTCCTACCACACTGAAAGACAATTTCAAGTAAAAGAAGCTAGCGCCGCTATAGCGCTACGTCAAAGTTCTATGAAATTAAAGCGGGAGCTCCGCAAGGATCTTTTCTGGGGCCTATTTTATATCTTATACACCTCAGACCTACAAAACTAAAATGTCACTACAGCTGAGCGATGCGCGATATTAAAGTCGATTGTTTCATTTGTTCAAACATCCCCAAAGCTTTCTATTGTTTTCTCTCGTAGTCGATGAATTTGTGTCCGACTAAGACGCGAATGGTGCTTATCGCCAAAGTACGGTGAATGGAACGAGCCCAGTTCATTCGATCCTCGGTATCTCGGAAACAGTCGAGCCATTCATATCATGCACGATCGAATGAGATGGAGACAATCAGTAGAGAAGAAGAAGGGTTATGTTTTTCGAGAATCGAGTGTATGTATGTATATTTCTTTGGCACGCTCTGTAGCCTAAACGGCTTGATGGGTGTTAGCTTGAGAGGAGTCGTTAGATTCGTCTTAATTATTGTAGGAGTAACACGGGCTAACTTAAAATAAAAAAATTAAAATGTCCGCTTTTGGCGGCATAAATATTATAAGTCTACAATATTTTATTTTTCTCAAATCCTGTCGTGTGGTATCAAAATAAATGGCTTACAAAAATATATATTACCTAAATGTTTAAATGTAATTTGGAATTAGAAATACTAAATAAAAAGAGTAAAATAAAAAAGTTAATTTAAAAAATCATAAATCCCGATTGAACTTTAAATAAAAAATCACTTTAAATAAAAACCGAAAAGAAAAAAACAAGTCCAGTAGAATTCTAAATCGGAAAATAGCTTTGAGTATTTAGAAAATAGTGACTTTAACAGTAAGGACCCATTGAAAATCGAGACCGACTCAAATCTTCCCATTAACACCTTAACGAATCCTAAATATTATGGTTGGTGTCGACCCGAGATGAGCCTAATAACAAATCTACTTATAGTAGAGACTGATTGAAAACGGAAAACAAAAAAATATTATATTCAACACTCGTTAAAGATGACGATGACGATACGATGGCATAGTTCTGTGAGGATGTGTATATGGAGGAAGAGGTCGGGTCCAGCGTCCAGCCCCGTAGTCACTGCGACCTGCAAACATTTATTGTGACGTCTTTTGCAATGTTGCAGCACCTCTTTAAGGCGTAGGCCAATCAGTTTTGTTGAACTGAGTTGTACCCGTTGTATCCGTACTGTACAGTTATTTGACAAGGTTGCTCTGAATTTGTAACTGTAACATTCGCCACGCGCTCTCGTTACAGCAGAGATAATTTAATTACATACATTTCGAAACAAT
The DNA here is from genome assembly GCA_932294325.1 of Allophyes oxyacanthae. NCBI lineage: Eukaryota > Metazoa > Arthropoda > Insecta > Lepidoptera > Noctuidae > Allophyes > Allophyes oxyacanthae. Next base: position 114,375 of record OW028612.1, read on the forward strand.
TTCGAGAACAAGTGTAATTAGGTACGTAGGGTGTAAATAAGTGGTTGGTGTGCGTCGGGTGATACCCACTCAACGTGTGAGCATGGCTGCCGCGCGTCTGCTGCTGCTCGCCTGCGCCGCTGCACTCGCCGCGCATGCGCGAGCACAAACCGCATGCACCTATGCCAAGACTGGTGAGTTTATTTTAATTTTGCAGGTGTAGTTCATAGTACTCATCATTGTGTTCTTATTAAATAAAATGAACAAATAAAAAAATCGATATTGATTGGATTCTTAATGACGTAACAGTTCTGGCCTACGAACAATGACATAAATCACGAGTTTTGTTATGAAACAGGATATAGGGCTGGGGTGCCGTACCACCTGGCCGTGACGTACCTGACGCCGGGGCTGCCCGACTGGCGCATAGCCGTGCCCGTGAGTACCACTCGCTCAGCTACTACGTGATGTGACCCGACGCTTGCGGGCTGACTTACTGAGGATTTAATGAAATGATCGAAATATGTTTTACATACTCATGTCTCATCACTCCGTCTCATTTATGTTGAATATCATATCGGGCACTGTTGACTGTTCAGATCAACTTTCGAAAATTGCCTTCGATGTACCTACTAAAGTCTCAAGATATTATGCTCCCATTCACTTGCTTCTGGTGTCCTCCAATTATCGCCAAGATGCGTTCCTGTGGCGAGTGAGCAATATCATTAATAAAAGATGTAAACAGTTTAACTTTGACATTTTTGAATCAAGTCTGCAATCTGTGAGACGTGCACTTAGTCTGGAGTTCTTCTCCAGGTATTAGTTAAGTGTTGCAAGTATTGTTTAACGTTTTGTCTACCATTGTATCCATGTACATTACTGTATTCAGTTGGCTATTCGTGGAGACCTGTTATTGGCTGGTTGCAACAAATCTTGTCATTAATATTATTGTTATTTGCTGTTGGTCTCCCTAATACGGAGGCTCTGCTTTCACAACCTTTCTGTCTTTAACTATAAGCGTATTATAATCACGTGAAAATATTACCAAAAAACACATACTTTTTTACTTATTTTTTAGCCACCGTGAGTTTATTGATTGTGATGGTAAATAACATTATATTAAACATTATACTTAGATACCGCCGCCCGAATGTGCCAACGGCTACGTGTCGGGCGAGGAGACGCTCGTGTGCGACTTCGACGTGCAACCCTTCGTGAGGATCGTGGACAAGGGCGCCATCCTCGCGCACCGCGGCGGCTGGCTGCAGGGCTACGCCACGGTCAACGTGACGGTGTACTGCGTGTTCCCCGCGTACGCGCCGCCGCCGCCGCTGCCGCCGCCCGGCCTGCTGCCCAAGGTATCGAACAGGTCGAAGAAGAAGACGACTGAAGCCACGCCGACGACGACACCGAGCGATCTAACACAGGAGTCCGACGAGTCCAACTCGTCGATTGAAATAACGACGACGTCCTCGGACGAATCTTCGTCATCGTCCTCGTCGTCGTCGTCCTCGTCGTCGTCGTCGTCGTCGATCGAAGAAGTGGAAGTATCACCTAAAAATGAACGTGTTCTGCGATGGAAACCTTCGCACTTCTGGCTACTGCCGCAGGAACTGTTCGATCGGTTCATGGAGTTCCTGCACGACAACGCTCCGTATCATGACGCGCGACGTTCTCTTAGCAAGAGTTAATCTCGCGGTAGGTTAGCTCTAAAGAACTATTTTTCTCACAATATCAATTATTATACAGTTCACATAAAGGAGATTATAATATTTGTTTTGTAATACAGACGTTCCACGTTTACTATTAAAATCCTTACACCTATCAATTGATTAATTTGTTTATAGATTTAAATCGTTAAGTCTTCATTTTATATACATATTTTATAAAGGCGTAAATTAATAGAAATTACGTAATAATTTTATACCTACAATATAATTTTAACTGGGGCCGTAGGTAAGTGTTGACAGTCATCATGTAAGTTTACATATAAGAACTTTGTTTTTTATATTTGTTTACAAAATAATATAGACTGTGATTTATGGAAAATATTGTCATATTCAATTTATTTTATTCTTAGATAATTATTGATTGGTAGTCGCAGCTTATCTATGATTTTATTAGTCTAATCCAGACCTTTAGAAACTAACTTAGCTTTTAAAATTCATTACAGACAGCAACGTGACAGAAACAAATTAGAAATTGAAATACCGTAAGATGAAACAGCACTAATGAATACGTTTTCGTTGCATGGTACCGCTAATCTATTATAAATTGCCAGACCATTATAAAAAAATTATTCTCCCAAAATTTAAGGTGACGTTAAATAACTTTTTAATATATTACATATAAAAATGTTACTACTGTGCTAAATATTGTTTGCAGGATATAATAACTTACTGTTAACTTATAAATGTTTCTGTAACTTAATTTATTATTTGTCCAGTACCTATTTTCAATATAGATATTCAGTAACTTATTGAATTACAAATATGATTTATACTAAATAGGATCACCGCTCACCAAACATTTGAATGCCGTTATCGGTTATAATACAGTGTATCTATAATGCCTTATCATGTAACAACTAACTATTCCTGTGATAAGCAAATAAATATATTATATTTGATTTGATTAAGTACCACGTTAAGTAAAGTGGGTTGGTTAAGTACATAAACCAATGCATTGGAGATTTACTTTGATTGGAGAACGTTGACGGTGAATGCAGCATGCAGTGCTGTGCAATGCTCAAACTGGAATAGTGCACAAACGAAAAAAATGGTGACGGTTTTAGTTTACCTACTTATTTCTTGTAGTAAAAAGGTTCGACTGGGAAACTCTCCCTCTCACACATTTCACCAAACGCCGATAGATGGCAATTGTGTCGCCTATACCATGGGACTTAGTAACATCGGCGCAATGTGTGTACAACAATACACCTCTGCCTAACCCTTCAAGGAATACAACAACAAATTGTGCTGAATGTGAGCGTCGCTAAGTGCACCGATAAGATAATGATGACGTGACAAACTCCGCGAGAGACCTCACGCGGCGCTAAACGTTTCACAGTCAAAATTTAACTCGAAGTGTCAATTATATCACATTGACACGAACTCCCTTGTTTATGTAAGTAAGTGCATGTTATGATTCGCTCCGCGTATTCGTCACGGTAGCTATTAATTCTTTGCACAGAAAACAATTTGTGGAACATGTGTGTATGAAACAAGTGGCCATTGGGGAGTGTTACGTTAAATAGCGGCGTGTTGTATGGAGCACGTAAGTAGTGCACGTAGCCCCACCCTGCTGGCATGGTGCGGCCGGGCCTCCTGCTGCTGGCGTGCGTCGCCGGGCTCCATGCGCACTACAGCCTCCGAGAACGACACCAACTTGTTTGCGGATTAGGCCATTACGGTTAGCTTTCACAACGATCCTCAATAATATATCCTAACTCGTATAACTAGTTGTAGACGCATACAAGTATGTCTGTGCGTCTAGAAGTAGTTAGTTAGCATCTAGTAGTACCTATTAATTGATTGCGTATTTTGAGTTTCGATTACTTTGGAACGAGGAAAATAATTTCGGAACTTCCTCATACAATAATCTTGTGCGCGTGCTCAACGTGTGTTTAACATTTTTGTGGTGAGAACGATAAATGTTTATAGCATGGGTAGATTTAGGACATCTATCTTTCATCCATCATGTACGTATATAGGGACATTACTTAATCTCAGACTCAAACAAATTGAGTTCTAGGTTAAGTAATGTACAAGTTATATTATAAATATACGGTTGTAACATGAACCGTGTAGTACCTAGTACATGTGAGTTTGGCTCCGCGCAGGCTCCCCGTTCGGGTCGGCGCAGCGCCTGGTGGTGACGCACCTGACGCCCGGCATCGCCGACTGGAACATTGCCGTACCCGTAAGTTGCCGACACCTACCCCTGCATGCTCAGAAGTAACCAGATTCAATATAAATGTGAATGTAGTAAACAGTGTGTTCCTGGATGATGCGCACAAACGACAATGTGTGAAACTAGACAAAAAGGAAATGACAGAAAAAAGGAAGAAGCAACTAATATTTTTTGTAGAATAACATGTGGATTAATAAAATGTAAGTAAAAAATATGGAGGATACGTTTTGAAAAAAGAAATCTATATTAATTTAAAGATTATATTTCCATTTTTCTGTTGTAGTCTCACGTCCAATCATCATTTTAAAAACACCAATATAAGACTATTTTCACATGTAAATAATAAACCATGTAATTATAATTCGTATATGCTTTCATATGGAAACCATATGAAAGAACATATACCTATACGAGATGCTTGTGGAAAAAGTTCGAAAGGCATTTCTAAGATACCTATATCAGTGCGTGTACTGGTTTTACCCCACATAAGTCCGATCCTAAGTTACCAGGCTACCTAGGGTAAAGTTCTCTGCAAGTCAGACGCGTCATGCAACAAATCTTAACCGTCTATAAACTCATTCACGGAATAATAGACGCACTGCACCCGATTTACACAACGGAGTCATTCGCATTTTCGCTAATGTCCGCACCTAATAATGTAACACTCCGTATACCTATTTAATATTAACTTCAGATGCCGCCGATGTGTAAGAATGGGCACATAACAGGCGTGGACACGACTGTGTGCGACGCAGACGTGCCGCCGGAGGTCACTATGAAGGATTTGGTCTCGGCGCGGGTGCACCGCAAGGGGCAGCTAAAGAGCTATGCCACGGTCAATGTTACGGTATACTGCGTACTTCCCTCATATTCGTCGTCTTCCATCACGACGCAAGCACCGCAGCACGCCGACACACGGTCAACATACGAAGTGCTGTCCAGTGAACTGATTTCAAACGAAGTGATGTCGAATGAAGTAACATCCATCGAAGCGGTACCGAGTGGATTAACGTCAAATGAATTGAAACCAAAAGTAGTAAACCCCATAACGGACGTAGTGATGACACCAGTAAATGACGCGACGACGCCGCAAAACGAACTGACATCAACTACTGAAGAAGTAACACCGGCGCCAAAACAATTGACGCAAACTGGGGATACGGCACCACCGACATACAAAGTAACTATAAAAATTACACCACCATCAAAGGAAGGCAAAAAGAACAAGAGGCCACATTCTCATAAAGTTACCGTTCCATCATTGTCTAACAAAGAGGAGTTCTCGACGCCTTACGTAGGGACTCCACCACGAAACTCTATGATGACACCAAAACATCCTGGGCCGCCACCACAGTACACAGGGGCGCCACCACAGTACACAGGGGCGCCACCACAGTACACAGAGGCGCCATCGCAATACGCAGGGGGGCCACCGCAGTACGCAGGGGCACCACCGCAGTACGCAGGGGCACCACCGCAGTACGCAGGGGCACCACCGCAGTACGCAGGAGGACCACCGCAGTACGCAGGAGGACCACCGCAGTACGCAGGAGGACCACCGCAGTATGCAGGATTACCACCGCCGAACACAGGGGCAAAACCTCAGTACGCAGGGGCGCCACCGCAGTACAGACACGTGCCAGAGCCGCATAAAGCCACCCGACCGAAGTACACAGCGACGTCAGCAGAGTACGCAGACATGCCGCCGATGTACGATATGATACCGCCGCCGCTCATTGTGGCACCCCTGTTCAGACCGATAAGTATGGTGGGGCCGCGGCTCAGGTTCTGGTTTCATCAAAAACCAAGATTGCTAATTCGTCACATTTGAGTTATTCCATAAAAAAATCTATCAAAATGTACCTACCATAGAGTACGAACCGTCGGTGCACTGCTATTTTATATTTATTTGATAAGACTGTGTATAACCCGGGGGTTGGAACGTTTTGGGGGAGAGGCTAAGCAAAATATTGTCATTCAATATGGCAATGCCATCTTTCAGCCTTGTTATTCCTTTAACAATGTGGCTTGATTTTATTTATAATAATACATTATAAACACTTAGTTAAGATTAGTAGGTTAGTTGCAATAGGAACCTAGAAAGATGTATGGGTACTTCCGGAAACATGTGTCTCAAGTACTAAGCTACACCATCATGACTATTTATTAATAAAAAGAATTGAGATTTTATTTTTATTCATTTAAGAAATGCAGCTATATGAACTTATTAGTAGTAAGAATGAATTAAAGCCTAGGTAATTAGCCTACTTTTCAAATATTAATACTTTTATACGTTTTGTGCAAGAGCAGCGGATAATAACAATGGAGAACTCAATCCAGAGAAACTCAGCGAGTGAGTGTAGTAGTGAGTGTAGTGGCAAGCACAAATACTTTTGTCACTAAGTGTAACTTCAACAATACTTCGCAATATTTCGCATAGTGTACCAACTAGTGACCGGAAGTCACAATAAATCTAATTGTAATAGAAAAATAAGTGCATATCTTATTTAATCTAATCATGTTATAAGTCGACTGCCTAATTCCTTTCACAACATATAATAAATAATTATTGTGTACCTACATACTAGAAAAACTAATATAAACCATACTAGTATGTTATTAACATAAAATAACATAGCATGCCGCCTGTAGTCCCCGAGAGGTTAGGTAGAAGTGTAACTTACGTATTGTTCCTAACAGGAAAACACGATATCACTTTTGCCCGACCTGAGAACGGACCTCGCACTAAGTAGCCGCCCTTACGACAACTTGACTCATAGAATAAAACATGTAAATTATATTATTTACGTTTGGTGACTCTACCAATAATAAAAACATTTATTCAAAATAGATTAGTTTTTGTACTTTGTGACGTCACATGAGACCCACAAAGCGCCCACCGCCCACCCATCACCGCTTCCTGAAGCCCAATTCTCGTCATTAATTTACACTATGACTGAACCACCGCTTACGAGTGAATATCAATAAAGGTATGTATATTTGTGGGAAAAAAATTAAAATGTAACTTTTTTATAATAACTTTATACAGAACACAGAAGTAAATGACTTCTTATCAGAAATAATTTTATAAAAGTCTCTTTAATTAAATTTTCTGTAACGGAAAAACGTAACGGCTAATTACTCAAAATCATCTCTTTGTGTCATAGCACCTTGATGAATGTTTTCAATTTTAAACTGTCTTATATAAATTATACGTTTTGAAACAACATGCAAAAATATATCTTGGCTACCAAATGTTTACGATAGTGAAGAACACTGACGACAACTATTCAGATGTTCTTTCTTTAGCAACAAATCCTGTAAGTAAACTTTTAGAATATATTATATTTTTTCGAGCTTTGTAAACTTTGTCTGTTTTATTTAAGAAGTGGCATTGTTTCTTACCTCTATTAGATCTCACTACTCGGCTCACTCTTAACAACACCACACACCAAGTCCACGCTTGTGTAAGGTGGTAATATTGTCAACTTCTGCCGCGAACTTAATGCTTACAATTGATGGATGGCGCCTTCGTGTCTAAGTGTGTATAATTATTGTTACATGTAATGTTACTAAATTGGTCACGGAGAGTCATTAATAATTCGCATACAAATAATTTTCGAAACATGATTGCAGGAATTAATGTTTGATGTATTGGTGACGTGTCCTGGTTAATGAGTTGTGCAGCTAAATAAGCGCGCGTGCGCTGTGGTGGTGTACAGTCGGGAACCATCGGCTCGCTCAGCATGCTCCTGCGCGCGCTGAAGCTGCTCGTGTGCGCCACCGCACTCGTCGTGGGTGTGCACGCACAAGATCGATGCGACACCGCGCAGATCGGTGAGTTGGCTACAAATTTCAGACATACACAACATCTGAGGCTACGTTGAGAACGCATCTTGAATACTAATACCTCTTCAAGTTCAAGATTAGTGAATATTGTTATGACGATAAAAGTCATGTTGCTTACCACACGTACACGCAGCATAGCAATAACGTAGTCCATTCATAGCAGCAGTGATCAATGTTTCTGTTTTCTAGTTGCACTAGCAAGCTGTTTATTGTTTACCTTTTAGAAAACTTTTCTACTTACACTTTGAATTTGCAATAACGAAGGCAGTTTGATGATATCAGTGTATGAAATTAAGGTATTACTTACATAATCAGATATGGAGCGATCTACTTTTCCCGTATTTCATTTTTTATAAAAATATTTATATCCAAATTGATGGCACTGACGCACATTATATGTTTTAAATGGAACAGGGAATATGACAGACGACGCTTATAATCTGGAGGAGAAGCGTGTGGAGCCCGACATGTTCACTCTGGAGATAAGTGAGCCAGACGTAAGTACAACTTTATCTACCATCATTTGTAATACTACACTAGTTAAATACCTATAAAGTGTTTTTTATACCACAAATGTGTCAATTAAGCTTACAGCCCGCCTGATGGTAAGCGGCTACTGTAAGCTATGGACGCTTGCAACACCAGGGGCATAGCAGATTCACCGAACAACAGTTGTTAAGCACTTATTTGGCCTTTACGGTCAAACGACCATGTTATCCAGGTCATTCATTATTAATTGTGACTTGTAAATAATTAATGATGTAGGAGTATCAATATCCTTTGTATTGTAATAATATTTAAACTTTCCAACAGGTGTGTTCGGATTCAGAACCAGTTGGCTTGAAGGTGACTGCTTGCGACTCGGACCAAGCGCCGAGGGTATACCTGGTGGATACCACGCGCGGGTTGGTAGTCCGTGAGGGTAATCTGGAAACCGCTGCCTACGTTTACATCACAGTGTTCTGCGCGTATGGTTCTGACGAAACATCAAGTGAATCCGCAGAATCACCAAAACCATTGTCTCGTTTGTCAATGACGTTACAGTCGTCGACACCACAACCAACTCTGCAGATGATATCTTCGCCGCCATCGTCACCGCCTGTGTCATCGTGGGTGGGTGCACCAAGTTCCATACTAGGGACCTCACTACCGCAACCGCCACCTTCGCCATCGCTGGTCGAATCAACTACAATACCGCCGACTCCATCTGAGAGCTCCCAGTCAGAAAACACATTACCATCGATGCAGCTAGAATCACGGTTTTCAGAAGTTTCACAAGATGCGACCTCATTATTAGATCAATATAAAGGCTCACCAGTAGCCATTCCAGTGAGCTTATCGTCAAGAGGGAAAATGTCGGTTCCAGAGAATATACCACCACTGTGGAAACACCACGCACCGCCATCACTAGGAAAGCTTAAACGTCCATCATCATCAAATTCAGATGGTGTATCGTATAGGGGATTAGTTCATGAACCACCATCGTCTAAAGGAGGATTTCTCACAAAGGCCTACGATTCATATGAGTCTTTAATGAAAGATTCATCGTCACCAGGGCATAAACATACATATTCGCCATCGTCGTGGACAGATACTGCCTTCCCATCGTTAGCAAGTCGTTTTGTGGGTTCGCGGCCTGAGCACTCACCGTCATGGATGTCAAATCGATCGCCGTCGTGGCTTAAACGCCCACCACGACGTCCAACATCATCATTGTTAAAACATAGATCATTTCCAGTTTGGGGAACACGAAAATCGCTATCCCGGATACGCAGGCGCCCATCAGGCCGTTCTTACGACGATGGCGATCCGTGGTTACCATATGAGGAAGATCCCTTGTCATTACACTGGTCAGAAGAACGGTCAGATCAGTTTCCCTGGTGGACAGAAAATCAACCGTTATCACATTCTGTTAGCGGCGGTCCGTTGCAGTCGAAATACCCACAGTCACATAGTTACAAAGGAGCATATACAGGCGCGCAGTTTCTAGAACGTCCACCACCTTTATCTGAAAAACATGTCACGAAGCAGCATTTACCATATTCCCAGTCACCTCATGAAGAAGATCCATCGCAATTAACAGAGTGGAAATATCAACCTTCGGTAACATCAAAATGGTCAAAACGACGCATCATACCCAAGCTATTGCTCTTGTTGCAAGAACAAGACCATTCGGAAACGACGAAGGAAAAATGCGCGTCGGTACATTCTGTAGAGGATAGCGAGCCGTGGTGGTCAAACCTACCCCCACAAGAGCATTCTGATGACGGCATTCCTTGGACACCAGAATATCCAACAGACTATTCTGCCGATGACGGCGATCCATGGGCGCCGCCGGGTTTTTCCTCAGGACGATATATCGAAGATAGTGAGCATTCGCGGCAAAAATACGTAACGTCAGAGAATAATGTTGAAGATCTAACGTCAATATCAGAATGGATAGCTCCAAGTCCTACACCATTACCCGGCCCAATACCAGCCTACGCGACAGAGCACCCGCCGCCTGCGCCGTGGTGCCCAAAGTGTCCCTCGCATCCGGGTGATGACGCCAATCAGTCGCGGCTACACCACCCACCGTCTCGATATAGCAAGCCGGATATAATGTCGGGACGTATTCCACCTGTACATGATCCGCCATTATTGGCAGACGACTTTAGTGGTACACGGACAGACCGTCCTATGATATCGTCCACAGTACGCCATTCCGTGTCGTGGGTGAAGAGCTCGCACTCTGCGCCACTATTGAAGAAAACGAGTGTGGCGACGGGGGAGCACGCAGAGCATCCTCAGTCGGCAGCGCCTTGGAGCTTCTTGTCGAAGCTGTTGCTCTCGCATCCGACGTTCCGGGATTCTACTCACGTGATCCGTCTTAAGTAGGCAATGCGCGCGTGGTGCGATACTATAGCCGAATATTCCTAGAAGACGTAAACTACGACACTGTCAGTCGATAGATTTGGAAGATAATAAAATATTTCTTAAGGATGGTAAAGTTGTAATTTTCCGCGTTGGGTCACTGCATTTATCATTTAAATAATATAAATTAAAATTACGGGCAATATATGGTTTAATAAATATGACGCGTTTGTTTTTATAATTATTATATATAAATATATCAATTGAATATAACACCATTATCCGTTTTCTAGGTTTAGGTTTAAACAAATTAATCTATACATCTCTCCATTATAATAGAATCGTAACGAGGCTACATCTTTACATTGAATATTATTGGAATAAAGAAAGTGCTGCGTATACAGGAACGATACAGAAGGTGACACACGTTTTTAGAATTTTTGTCTATATGTCGGTTTGTTTGTAACCAATAAACTTAAAAATCACAGTGCGTACTTGAGGTTACATTACACTTGGCCTTGGATTCAATGTATTTCCTGAAATTAAGATTTGATGTTAAATATTTATATGATCATCAAAATCGGTTCACAGTATCAAAACATATTGCTTTAAGTCTACCTAGATAATTATATTTTTATTCAGGTAGACAGGAAACTATAGTCACACTCCAGCTACGTTTCGAAGTGTAAACTTCCTACGGGGAAAAACAGGCAAAAAACTCCATGGTTACTCTTTTGAATTGGGAATTTCTTAGAATATTTTATGAAAGTACATTGTTCTAGAAAAGTTATTTGAGGATAATATAGGAAAGTTTAAACAAGCCTGGTTACAAAATGAAATTTTTGATAAGTACGCCATCGCATCTATGCCTGACCTGACCTGTCCCAACAGACGGTACCCACGGGTATGACGCATGTGTCAGCATCGCTCAACTCCACCATATTGCAGGGAACTCAACGACCCGACACACGACGCCTGTATCTGCAGGTACGGGCACCAGTGTCTATCTACAGCTGTGAGCACCTAAAACTGTTCAAAAAAACAGATAGTGGACCTCCCGACGTCACACACGAAGTTTCTACAGGCCCTTACTATTATATTTCCACCGAAATATCGATGAACACAGATTGTCGAAATACGTAGATCAGATGATACTGTAGTTAGTGACAGTGTAGTTAGGGGCGCGCGGGCGCGGGCGCGGGCGTGGGCGCGGGCCGGCTGATTGCGTCCGCCGCGTCACAATGCGCCATTGTTGGGAAACAGAAATAAATACAAGCACAAAAGACGACGCTTTCTTGCTATAATGAGGACGGCGCGGAAGCAAATAGTTTTATGACGCTCGCTGCATTCTATCTACGCGGTGCTCGTATCAGCGCCGCGGGCGGATCGTAGGAGTAGGAACAACATTGTCTCCTCTCATTTGTTTTATCTGGGCATTCCATCAAATAGATACTTCATTTGGCATCCATCAGCCAGTATGCGATTAAAAAATATAGAAATTTGTCCTTTTCCAGCCTGTTATTATTTTCCTTATCTTTTCGTGGAAAACAAAACCCCTGAAGCTTCAGACAAAGTGGCTTATGCAGCGATGATGGACTTCGGGGCCTCATCTTAATTTCCTCATTTCTCCGCCATCGAAATGATAACTGAGTACGTAGTACTTTGATCTACATTCAAACAACGATCAATGAGTACCTACAATTCCTTAAGAGAACAATAAATACATCGCCATTACAAATGACTGGATTCATCTTGGCTTAGTGTTAGCTACCCACAATAAATGCTTTGCGTCCAAAGTGCTTGGTATAGCTAACCCACGCGAATATATAAATTTTATTTTTAAATCCTTGTCCCACACCAGTTTTTCTCCTGAGTCGTGGGTATCTACAGTTTACAAAAATAATCTCACATGCACTCACATTAAGACCCGGACAATCTGTAGGTTATACAAATATTTGTCGTGTGGAATCGATCCCGCGACACGTAGCGTAGAAAGCCAATCGCTTAGCCCCTATGCCAACCATGCCGTCATGGGTATCGTTGCGTGAGAGGTGGAGAGTTCTTGACGGCAGCGCCGTCATTATTATGATGGCGTGGTTGGGACAAGTGAGAGGCATGGCGGTGGCACCTTTTTGTGCTTGTTTTAGCGCCCGCAGCTATGACACTGCAGTGCCTGCGCAAACTTGCCTCGAGATGTTAGCACAACAAGGAACTTATTAAAGCCCACTCACAAGTTGGCGCGATGGCGGGTACACGCCACGCCACGCCGCCGCAGTTTACGATCCTCGCATATTTTATGCGATATGATGAAGAAGCTCCTTGTATGAAACAATAATTAGCTCGTGCCATCAATACAATAAGTACGTACATACCTAAACATAATGAAAAATATAACGAAAATGAAAATGAAAAAATGTAAGTGGACAGGCCTTCCCGCAGCCGCGTGTCCGCCGCGCCGCGCGCGCTACAACGATGTCGGGATAACACTCTGACATTAGTAAGTAATAGTTTAGTTCATCAAGCTACGTCAGGGTCCGGGACCCGCAAGCGATAGATTGCTATTTAGGGATAGTTCCTTCAATTTGTGCAGGCGATTCCCACTTTTGACACGACACCTGTTCAAACGCATCGTTATCAACTTTGGGATTATGTTATCGGCAATATCTATTTGATTTGACGAGCAATAAGTACTTGTTTCAAGACGGATCATAATTTTTCTAAGAAAATGCCTTTAATGAATATAGACCAGAAAGCAAGTCAAAGATTTATTAGAATGAGTCATAAAAGCTACAAATACACAACAGCCTTGTATGCATAGATGTAGGTCTCATGCCGCACCCAGCAGAGCGTCTCTGGGGCACGGCTTGTTCGTCCACCGCCCGGTACTGTTTGCCCCGAGACGCGTGCCGATCCTTTCTATCGCCAAAACATTATCATTCTCCGCTGCACGTGACTTCACAGATATAGCTGTCCCTGAGGTCAAGGTCGACGATTCGATTTCTGCGTCGACAAAAATATTTGTATGTGGTTTTATCAAATAGCGGTCGTTGCATAAATAATACTGCTTATAAAGTGGTAGTCTCTGCTTGAGATAAGGGTAGAATAGCTGTTCTTCTTTTTCTCCAACGTAAACGTCGTATCGCCTATCGGCTCTAAAGAGTTTACTAAGTGTTCGGATTCGTTCAGCTGCCAGATTGGGTGCATGTTACACAAATAGGCGCAAATAATAGAACCTAATATAAATAAATATGTTGTATACCACCGTGTAATCCAAAACGTGTGCTGATAATTTTATTTATATTGTTTTAAGAAATCAATTTCGATTATTTTTTACACTTCAAGGACTTCTAACCATGTCGTACTGAATTTAGTTTTCATATAAATTCTGTGCACCAAACACTGGCAGATCCACAGGCGTGAACTATAACAACTTATAGTTGGTCTGATCAGAAGTAACTAACACGTAATCCCTTATTAATAAACGATGATTAAACGTAATTTAACTGAACTAGCTCTTACGTCTATTGCGATTGCTATTCAATGACATACAAATGTCAAGGACAGGTTTATTTTAATCAGTGTTTAAAAGTTACATGTTTTTATTAGTAAAGGAGTAACAGTATGACGAATATTTGAAATAAGCCAGTGTAGAGGTTCCTCCGGCGCCGGCGACCGTCATCACAGAGGGAGCTGCGAGACGCATTAATCAGACGTACACGCGTCTGATAACATACTACGTCACATAAAGGACACTGCACACAGCACTGGAGATACTGCGCGGGTTTGGTCGTCAGTCTGTCTGCTTACTATAGGCCACGGCGACAGTGCGGGCGCTTATGCGTTCGGCGTATTGCGTCGAGTCTTCCTCTGGAGATAAGCCTCTCCCAGAAACGGAGGTGGTAATGCTTGTATTCACCATGCTGGACGAGCTCATGTGTGCCCGCCGAATCCCTCAACTCACACTGGAGGCATTCTGATTTACCTTTGTGTGGCATAAACCCCAACGTTATTGTGTAGAGCCCTTTATGCGCTACCTGTGCCGTACGTGTGTGCGCGCTAATCTGGCGCCCCTGACGCTACGGGTGCGTGCGCGTGAACAATGCGGCGCGATGCGTTCCCGTGAGCCTGCCATACAATGCTGCGTAGTACACGCTAAGGTACTGATGAGCCCCACTCTATCCTGATTATATACCCCTTTAACTCTAATTTTGGCGCTGTGTGTTTTCCAAAATGAACACTAGAAAAAACATCTCTGTACCGTAATGTATGACTTTAAATGAAGATAGGATAAACTTAATCAAATACGATAAAGTACAAATTTCGTGATAGATAGACATTGCAGATTCAAAAATGTTGTGTGCTTTGGCTGTAACTGATAGCAGTTTCTAAAGAAAATGACGTTACCTTCAAGGAATCCATATGATTTATGGAGTCAGAGACCTCTAGCCAGCTGGGGTTATCAATCGAGCTGGTACTATCAGAATAGCTGCTTCCTCACTGTTGGTATTGAACACGAGCCATCAGATCGTCTGTGAGAGGCAATAAGCGACTCGTCACGTGCCGGGCGGGGGCACGCGGCGGCGGCGGCGTGTCGGAGGGTGCAACTGTACGCTGCTGTAATAAATCGCACCACACCACATTCCGCGCCGACTTACACTTAATACTTCACGATGTTTGCCTGAGTTCTCTCGAAAGATACCAATACCTCTTAGACCGCTAAACCATGCAGTCGTAATGAGACATTGTCATTACCACTACACGATTGACAAACCTACAGTTGAATGTTATTTTTAGCGAAAGAGGTTCCTTTTCTAACCGTGGGTAAAAGAGGTTTATATCAAGAGCATAGGTTCTTATGTTGTACATACAGCTGTACGTGAACTTTAAACACTGCAGCAATACGGAGCAGCGCTATGAAAATATAATTAGTAAGTATTTGTATAGTGCTCCGCGTGTCAGCACACCTCATTACCGGCGCGAGTGCAGTCGGTTTACAATCTGACTGCGACCGTCACAACACTGGCGCGCCGCGCTGTTCACCCGGTACTGACTCAACGTGAGATAATATTACACAAATAGGGCACGAGTGTCGCAGTGGCTAAGCGATTGGCTTTGCGCTACGTGCTGCGCATTCGATCCCTGGCACGGAACAAATATTTGTATGGACTGTATTATTATATATTTAAATATATGTATTTGTATAGTGGTTTCGCGTCTGAGTTTATGTGCATGTAACATGTATGTTTGTAGACTGCAAATACTCACGATGTAGGAGAAATCCAAGTGAGCGGCTACAATTTATTTTAAAATTAACCAAGATTGCCTCAGTTGCATAATATTAACATAATAAAAAAGCGCCTAGCCGCGCGGTTAGCCGACCACGCGGTTGACCGCTAGTAGATCGCACGCGGCTTTTGGATTTGATTCCTAGATCACGTAAACTGTTATTGGGTTTTTAATTTCCATGATCAGTGATCAGATAATATATTATATCCATAAATGAAAGTAGCAACAGGCTCACCTATAATTACATAAGACTAAATTACGGCATCGGCGTAATGTGTGTGTACATCAGCATACCTCTGCTTGCGCCTTCGAGAATACATGCTGATGCGATCATGAGTATGAATAACCTTCAGTCAACGCAGACATAATATTAACAAACAAAAGAAGTTATTATTATTTATTATATACTTTATTGTACACTTGAATATAACAATTTTGTAATTAAGAAGTATAATAGAATAAGAGAATAAAGTAACAAACAAGTTAAGCCTCATAACGCGTGGCGTTTATGTTGAAATAAATAATATTATACTTCAACATAAAAATAAAATAATAAAATACAGAGTTAATATAGCACAAATACATATTATAAATACATTAAAATATCACAGAGAGAACGATACCTACTACTACACTACTACTGTTTGTAATAATTATGTTTGTACCAGTTTGAACCGAGTCACGAATTCATACGACTGCGTCTTGTAGAGCTTCACCTTCGTAGAGGGCCTACGCTCGCTACGTAGGTGCTACGCATTGCTACGACTCAAAGGCGCTACGATCAAAGCTTTCCAAATCAAAGTGAATTTTACGTTGTACTGTACTTGTTTTGTGAAAAACACGTGCCGCTTAAGTGACAAGTTACCGAGATCAAATCTGTTGTAAGTTAAATGGAAAATATTGAAATTTTGTAAAAGATTTTTTGTTAATACATACTCTATCACTTTTATTTCGAAGTCACTAGTTGCAGTTCTATCAGTGAGTCTATCACATATTTCCGAGTACAACAGCCTTTCTCTCACTAGTTGATTGTGACAAGCTCAGTTTAATATGCATTGTATGTTTTTCTTAATTCCAGATACGCGTGGCGGCATGTCATTCGGTAGTAGTCAATGTTAAAAGGTAAAACTAATCGAATTAATGTAAGTAACGTTTATACGCTATTAGCTGGTAATCTTACCAGTTACAACCCAATATCGTGTCGAGATTACCAGCCGAATTAAAGAATATTGTAATATTGGTAGTTGTTCAACGTTTGCGGTTATAACAACTCGACTTTTGCGATGGAATAAAGACAACGGTGTGTGGTGAATAAATAAAAGAGAAACATTCGTTCGGTACATTTGTTTGTGAAGATAGCGTGTATGAGAGGATAGAGCCACGCGTGCGGCACCAGGTATCAGTCAAATGACGTCACACCTTCCTGGCATTCAGAACTCTTTGAGATTTCACTGTGACCATGCGCTTATATGACGAGGTGAGGTTTACCCTTGATTTTAACAGTAAGGAGTAATGTTATAATATACTAAGTTGTATAAAGGGACCGGGTATGCTCTATGAATTTTTTATTGTTACTGTGAGCAGTGGCCGTCGACACGGGCGCCTATGTCCACCATCCTATATATGTGGGAGTAATTTCTGGGACTGCTGAACTAATTCTAAGATTTCTTTCACTAATAGAAAGCTACACCATCTGTGAGTAATTAAGGCTATATTTTATTTTGATAACAATTTGACGCGCGGGTGACACCGCAGTCAATAGCTACTATACACTAAAACAATTTTCTTTTAATCTGTACTATTATATAATAAAATTCGTATAGTGGTGTAAACTATGTCCATCAATAAAAAGTTGAATAAAAAAATAAAAAAATGTGACCGGCAGCTCAGCACAGTAAGGAGCTCCTCCCATAACTCGGGGCTCGTTAATTACCGCGCTCCGGTGTGATACCCGCGGAGAACCTCTTAGCAGAACGTTTAAATAGCAGATTATGTGGGGCGCCCCCCTCTCAGCCTAAATACTTACCAGGTTTGCAGATGTAATTGTGCACATCGTGCTAGCCGCGTGCGGAAAATGGTGCGTTATGTACGGCAGTCCATGTCCAGTGAGCGCTTTATACATTAATTATGCGACAGCTTTTGTCATAGGCGGTACCGTTATGTATGCCATAGTGTCCAGAAGCGATTTAAAATAGACTGAGTGGTTGTGGGCTAGTCTATTGCTGTTTTGGAGTATTGAAAAGCAGCTCGAGGGGCCTGACGAGGAGATTTAAATAAATTTTTCTCTCGTTACCGGTTTTATTGTTAATGGAAACGGAATTTCAATAATTTTTCTCAAGATATTTGGTCCGTGCGGCTTGAAGCAATCTGCAGTATGCATTGTCTTCGAAAATAATTGCATCACCGCACGAACATTACCGGCTCGCTGACAGATCGCGTTCACTAATTGAATGAACATTACTGTAATAAGCGCTAGAAGCGCTATTATTGAGGTAATTGCGTTATAATTATACCGACAAACAATTATCATTCAAAACCAACTCTGTGTTAATCAGTCAGGACTCAAACAATGGACCATTTGCACGTCACCCGCTGTTTTCATACCCAATCTGTAAATATTAATTTGAATTTTCATTAATGAATACAAAATTGTATTGTTTGTTATTTATGTCACATTTATACTTACTCTCTCCGGCACACTACCAATTTCTGATTAAGCTAAAACGTTGCATTTGGATTAAATTTTTGACGCTGCATGAGTTCTAATAAATCGGACATTCTCTAGCCAATATTTACCAATGCACAAAATAAATAAGAGTTAGTTTATAGTTACAGTGCAATCCACTGCGGGCAGAGTGCGACGCTATTCATAATGCTCACGTAGGAAGCGGCATTGTACGCGACACTTCGCGGATTTCCCAGCGCGCTGCACGAGGATACGCAAGATACAAAGGAACAGAAGCCTCACTCCTATTAGCGAGTTTTTGCTGAGGTTAGACGAACTGCAGTAGCATACGCGTGCAGTCAGGTCTATTTAATCGTTATTGCATGGCAGCTGCACATTCAAGGTGACTGTGTGTTTGAAGTCAGCCTTCTTGCAAGATGTATCCAGCCAGTCTAGTTTGCTATCTATGTGCTAGTCAGTTGGATTGCATTTTGCTAGCAAATGAGCCTAGCTAGGTGCAGTGTGCACCGATACTTTTGTTTCATTTGACGTCTATGGAGTGGATATTCTGTTGTTAGCTATTCAGTGTGGCAGTCGTAAAGGCCATGTATATTTTCCGCGTGGCCGGCATTGTCCCGCGACACACGAAGACTACCGCGACACCCCCGCGACACCCCCGCGACACCCCCGCGACACAACCGAGACCGCCCGCGAAGCCATTTGTACGAACACTGCAGAACTCAGAGCTCTCAAACGGTTGCTTAGAACACTCATCCCGACACTATTCCCGAGGTGAATATTTTTAATACCTACTGAAGTTTTCATAAGTAGCATAATTAATATCGATTGGCGTTATTCAGAGGTAGACAGAGTAAGCATGTAGTAAGCATATACAATATAATATATGCACCAAGTTACAAATGTGATACGGAGTTTTGTATCTTAATTGCCGTAAAAGCAGAAAAAGACTTCTTCCGGACTGCATAGAGCATGACAGGTGTGTGCACGTGTCCCATGTCCTGTTGGGTCGTGAGCTGGACGTGGTGTACTATGAGGTGGGAATCATGTAGCCATCGTTAATACACGGGCTGTAGACACACTGTGTAATTCCTGATTTAATAATTTCTTACGTCACGGATTGGCTGGAGCGGTTTTCTTCTTCATCATGTGCTAGCTATAACTCTCGTGGTATTTTCATGCACCTCCATGTTTACTTCTCCTTACAATAGTTTTAACTAGAAATTGGTACAACGATGATCGGATTGAGGGGTGTTCTCTCGTATCGGCGGTCAACACATATTTTGTGTCGCTGAACGTACTAAGTAACTAAGTAAGTAAATGATGATCTACCTACCCTAACATCCTAACGTCGGTATCAACACATTGGTCGCACACCGAACGTCGAGTCGCGAGGGAAGCAGCCGCGATGAGTTACATTGCGGGTAGTCGGCGCTGTTTAAAAGTGAGGTGTAAATTATTTTCGTGACTATCAATATTGCGGGCACTTTTTTTGAATAATGTCGTATACACGAGCTTCCATCACCTCTGCTTGCATTAGTCTCGATAGACGGTCGTTGAGCAAATGTTGTTAAAGGTCATATTACAGGGAGCGCGGGTAATGTATACCTCTTGGGTACGAAGTTACGATATCTTCTGTTATTAAATTATGAAAGTGAGCGTTACTGACATGTAACAGCAGTACTTTCAACAATACTGGTGGGCAGATTATAATAATATTCTACTGCATATTAGGTACTTAAATAGTGCAATATTTTTCCTTGCATCTCATTAAAATTCTTTTGTATTTTGTGAGAGTACTTCTGCTAAACTCTGCTGGGTCACAAGACACGTGACCAACAGTGAAGCCTGAAGACTCACTGCTTACATAATGAAATAACTAAAACCTTTCACCGACAGTTTTGTACAAACTCCACGAACACAGCGAAAGGGATGGCAAGTCAATCAATCTAAATAAAACACAATAAGTATTACGCGAAGGTTACAAGGCCCGCGAGGCGAGGCGGGGCTAGGCGAGGCGGGGCGAGGCGAGGTGACGCAGGTAGAACTTCCCGAGGACGTTTCTGTACATTAATATTTCCTCAAATCTGTTTGTCTTTCGGCTAATTTGCATTTATATTGGATCCGGCTGGGAGCGCCTTTTTCAGTCGTCGCCAATGCGACCATCACTAGAACGATTCATATGGACGACGAACGGCCGCTCGTTAGTTTGAACCGCACCGCTTTACTATCGTGGTGAAATAGGCTAAGTAACGACCTAGTAAAGGTTAATTTAGCTGAATACAAGGGGTAACAGGAACACTAGTACTGCATAGTTCATTTATTTTGCCTCTTTAATACCACAGGTAAAAGAGAGTCATTTCTGGTTTACAAAATGGTAATCTAAACTTAGTCCTATGATTGGTGGTAGTAAGTAATTACAATGTCGTTACGTCGACCGTGGCCGATCGCGTTAGTTACCGACATACACTACTTAGTACGTATTACTGCTTCTCTAATAAGTACAACGAATTAATACAAATGAAAATGTGTTCGTATGCTCCAATCATCATCAGCCGCTAATTATAATTAAGTACACAAACATTTAGTTATACAAGCTTAGGATGTGATGTCACCGACACAGCGACGGAAGAATACAGGAACCCGTCATACATGTTACCCATAAACTTGTACATTTTGGTGTCGAGCGTCGCGGGGTGGCGGGGCCCGGCCTATGTAGACATTGCGCAACGCAACACACGAGGCAAACTGCTCGCGAACAAATCAAAACGTGTACAAATTGTTGCTTGCATGTTACATTGCATAGGCATTGTCCAGAGCTGCTTTATACCTTTCATAAAAGGTTGCAAATTCAAAACCGATGGTTCACTATTATCACTTTCTACAATAATTGCTACATGATGTCACTGCATACCACTACAGCGACCAATCCTGTAACAAAACGATGATGGTTTTAGGTAGCTATTTATGTTGAGTATAATCACAAGTATAATAATTAGACTTCATAGTCTACTAGGATTAGGAGTGCGTAACATTTAGTAGTCATGTACCTCTAAGCTGCGCAATCCTATGTAGCGTCCAGAGGTCACGGGCTGACGTCTCTGTCTGGGATACAACACAGTGTTTCAACACAATGCGGGACCGAGACGAAGGCTCTGTCTAATACCCGGACCGTCACAAATTAATTCCAGTGTGCTTATTCTAAGAGAACAATGAGGGAGTACTTTTGTATGCATAGTGTATGTACTTATGTTTGTGTGTGATATCATTAAGGATTACTGGATAACGGCAGTGTGGGTGTTTGTTTGTATTAATCTGTCGCCGGTGACTGCCACAACCCTTAGTCTGTTTGATTTCAATAAACCGAACCCTTTGTCAATGGGACTACGACAATGATGGGATTGAACACAATTGGTTTAATTATCGCATAAAAATAATGCTTCCCAATCAAATCGTAGGACCGATCGGCGGTATTTACAGAGTACACTTCAATTCAGAGTGAGAATTGAGATTAATTTGGCATAACAGACGAACTCTTCCACAGCGTACCTATACGTTATCCTATTATTAGAGAATCTGAAGTAGGTACTGCATGTTTCTGCTAGAAGAGTTAAGGTGAGACATTCGTCTAGACTGTTTAATAATATTTTTAATTAGGTTCTGTTACGATTTCAGCGAAAAAATGGAATACATGGAAAAATACATGGAAAATAATATAAAATTATTCAGTTCTGATACTTAATTATTTAATGCAAGTTTAGAATATCATCACCATCGTTCTCCTGCTCTTATCCCACTTTATTTGTGGTCGGCGCAATATGTCTTCTTCTTCCATTCATCTCTATTAGACGTCATCTCAACTCTGCGATCGTAAACTCTTACGTTCTTATAATCCATGCAAGTTTTGAATGTATTATTCATAAATAAAGCCACCTATTGACAAGTTTTACAGAAAATTATACACTATATAATATATATATATATATTTTTTTTATTTTTTTTATTCATACATACAACTAGGTGTGAGAGAGAGTGTGTAAGGTGAGAGAGGGCGCTAGTGCCACTGATAACATCAGCTCCGCGTAATTTTATTAATTAAAAATACATAACTCGCTTTTGAACCCTAATTAAGTGATAAGTGTAAAGAAAATAAGTTAAAAGTTAAGTGTAAGTGTTATCTCAACGTAATTTTCACATAAAGTGCTACAAATAACGATAGAAAAATACAGTGGACAAAAATTTGTTAACACTCTAAAACATAAATATTCTTTTAAGAAGCATAAAAAAGTACAATACAGTGTAAATAAAATATAATAAACTAAAGTGGAACAATAAATAAACTAAAAGTGCAGTGAAAGAATTGAGTTATTTAACTTTGTAGAGCCGTTATGAAAATATTTGATATTTGAATATAGTGAGCAACAAAACAATAACTGAAAATACCGCCACCTATCTGATCAAAAACCTATTAGATCGGTAAAACATACAGCATAAAATTTTGAACAACGCCATCTACAAAATAAAAAATAAACTAAAGCAGTAAACCAGTTACTTTGGAGATATCGGTGACGTATTTTATACAAGTTGCTTATGACTCATTTAGTACATAAACTAGAGTCACTACTTCTGTGCAAGTGACACCCGGTTCAAATCTCACAAGTTGTATGTCTTTTTGGAAGTTTTTCTTCTAATAAATTCTATTCACAATAATACGACTGCGACTGCGACCTTATTACGACCGACACGAGGATCTTCCAATATTCAAAATCACATTATTAAAGAAATAAAATAGAAACACGAGATGGCGCTCTGCGAAGGTTGTAAACAAATAATCCCAGATATACAATTATTCCTCACTTGTTCAACCTGCAAAGGACATTATGATCTTGATTGCGCTAATATGTCAATTAAGCAATATAAGAGCTGGAATAATATCGATGGTATAATCTGGGAATGCCAAGAATGTAAATGTAAAAGACCTAAAACTAATAATCTCAACACTCCTGCAAGACCACAATTTTCAAATATAAATTCGAGCACAACACCCGAGGCTAACATCACGCTGAGGCGTAAGCCAAGCCAAAACCTTCATAACGACAGCATAAGTTCAGAAGACATCAGCCTTTTGGGAGATACAATAAACCAAGGAAAAAATACTCTAACCGACGTACAGTCTGAACTAACACTGCATAATCTGAGCGAGATGATTTCGCAAAAACTGAAAGAAAATAATTCATCTATAATTTTAGAAATACAAACCACAATTCAAGCAGAAATTAATAAAGCTATCTCAAAATTAACTGCAGACATAAAAGAAGATACAAATCTGTTATTTTTAGAAAATGATAAACGAAAAGCTGACATAGAAACAATAAACACCCAGATGGAAAAGCTACAAAAAGAAAAAGAACAACTACAATACGAAATAAAGCAACTATCAAACAAAACATCTTTCAGAGAACAATGCACGTCTGAGTGTAATGCTAAAAAAATCGTGCTCTATGGCCTCGATGAAAACTATAAAGAACCTGAACGACACCTACATGGTAGAGTTATAACTCTGTTTCGTGATATTCTGCAAGTAGACTTGCTGGGTTACATCGAGGAAACCTATAGAATTGGAAGATACAACAATAAAAACCGACCGCTAGTAATAGAACTAATAAGCAAGAGAATGACAAAATATATAGTAGAAAACGGCCGCTACTTCTATGGTACTGGATTACACATTTCTAACTTCCTAAATGAAGATGCACTGAGAAAGAAAAAATGTATGCGTGATAAAATGCTAATAGCACGCAAAAAAGGACAGCATGCAGTTATTCGTAACAGTGAATTATTTATCGAAGGAGAACAAGTTAATTTTAATAACGAGACTTTATTGCACTCCACATCCAAAGCCGAAAATGACCAGAAAACCACCTCAATCTATATAAATAAGAAAAGCGATACCTACGACACCTCTACATTTCGAAACAACAACAAAGAAACTAACACCTTTCAGAAAAATACGACGTTCTACAGCAAGAGAAGAAGCGAAATATATGACAACCCTACATTTCGAAACTACAAAGAAACAAACATCTATCGAAAACCAAGACCTACAATTTAAGACTCTATTTCAAAACATACAAAGTCTCTATAACAAACTACATATTATAGAATCATTTTTACAAAACCAGACATACCAAGCAATATGCATATCTGAAACCTGGCTCTCGTATGAAAAATTAAATTTAATACAATTTAGTGGCTATAAAGTCGCAGCATCATACTGCCGAAGAAACCGAGGAGGCGGCGGTGTCTGCATCTTACTTCGCGAACTTATAGACTGCATAGAAAGATGTGACATCACAAATATGTCACTAGAATATATCTTGGAAGTTTGTGCAACAGAATTACCGAAGGAAAACATATTATTAGTAACAATGTACTGGAATAGAAGGGAGGAAGACACTTTCTACAACCAACTTAATAAAATCTTAATCTACATAAATAAAAAATACTCTAAGCTAAATATTATACTCGGCGGAGATTTTAATATTGATATTTTAAAAAGTAATACAAAATCTAACATGTTTTTAGACCTAATGTCTGAATATAAACTAACTCAACATATAAAACATCCTACACATATAACACAAACTGTATCAACATGTTTAGACCTTATATTTACCAACTTTAAGAATAAAAATTTACACACGTCTGTAGAAGAGTTAGGATTTTCAGATCATTGCAGCACAATTTTAACCTTTAAAACACCACACCATTATGAGAATACAGTTTGGTATACCAAAAAGCGAATGTATAACAAAAATAGTATAAATAATTTTAAATCTTCTTTAAAGACAGTAAATTGGAACGAAATCATACTGCCTAATAATAATATAAACCAAAATTATACAGCTTTTAGTGATGTATTAACGAAAATCTTAAACCAAAGTATCCCAAAACATAGAATTAAATTAAAGACATGCTATACAAAATACTGGTTGACTAAAGGACTGAAACTTTCATGCAAAAATAAAAGACTTTTAAAAATTCTCAGTACAAAATCAAATAATCCAATTATTAAAACCTACTACAGAAAATACGAAAAAATATTGAAAAGATCAGTAATTACAGCCAAAAAAATTCAATATACTAATAAAATAAAAAAGTCACAAAATAAAGTTAAAGCTATGTGGAATATAATAAATGAACGTACTAATAAAAAAATAAAAACAGAAAAATACAACATCCAGTTGCAAATCAATAATCATCTAGTTTCTGATCCAAATCAAGTCGCAAATAAATTCAATACTTTTTTTGCATCCATTGGCGAGGGTAGCATACAGTCAACTTGTAGTAAGCCTCATGGCAGACCTGTGATTCAGCCCACAGAAAATACTTTTTTTCTAAGACCATTAGACTATCGTGAAACGCACAAAATTATAAAAAATCTAAAAAACAAAAGTAGCCATGGAATAGATGAACTACCGATTTGTGCCTCTGTCGTCCCACTATCTTGTCCCACATTCCAAAGAATTCCTCGTTCGTCCCACTTGAGTTTTAAAGTCACCACTCGTCCCACATTCCTGGCAAATTCAAAGTACAGTTGACAAAAAATATTGCTATATCTTCCAATAAATTGAAATAATAGTTTTTTCTAATAACATAAAGATATTAAATACTTCCAGTTCTAGGTATGCATCCGCGATGCATGTTTTTAATTTTAATAATTAAAAGATCTATTGCAATTTAGGAAAATCTTTATTATTTAGTATCACAATCAAATCCAAATCACAGTACTATTAGTTACACCTATCAATATACACATTTGTATTTATCTTATAGAAGTACCACGTTAAGATATATATATGTATTACACATGTAATATTTATCTGAGATACTTCAACATAATTAGAACTACTTATTTAAAAAAACCTTTATTACGTGACTAATATCACAATCAAATCACAATCACAGTATTTTAATTAACCTCCTATTTATGAAAAAGTGGTATTTTAACAATTAAATTTCCAAAAAATCAACATTTGTATATAAGTAACAGTCAAATAATTATAGACCGTATACACATTTGTATTTACCTATATGTACCTTATAGAAGTACCACGTTATGTTATTTATGTTAATGTGGTATTTCAACATAAATTGAAATATTTATATTTAAAAATCTTTATTACGTAACTAATATCACAATCAAATTACATAAATAAATACATAATAATAAATACATACAAAAATAGCGAGAAATCATAGTTTTAACGCACAGGGGTAGCGCCGTGCCGTGTGGCAGCTTTTGACACTCGGCGCTCAACGGAGTTGCGCTATTTCACCGTTCGGCGCCCGAGGGGCTAAGAAAGGTATTCCGAACGAAACTATGTACAATAGTTTCGTTTCGTAGATACGAATCGTGAATAGCTATAATGATTAAAAATCATAGCTGAAAACCGACTTCAACGTGTTGAATATGGTTTTATCATACATGCTATTGTCAGAACTGAGCCAAATGAGATGAATTATAATCATTATCCTATGTGTATGAGGGTAATATTAGGTAAATTGATAAGTAAATTTTCCATGTCTTATGTATTTTTTATTATTTTTTCTTTTTTGTATATTTTTTTGTTGTATTGTATTATTATGTTTTATAGCATGTTTTTTTTTCAAACACAATGTATGTTGTTCCTGAATAAATTGAATTGAATTGAATTGAAAAAATTGAAATGAGACTACACGGGAAGCACCAGCTTTCGAATCAAAAGAGTCATCAAAACTGATTCACCCAGAAAACACTTTGTAGTTGAGAACATCCTCATTTTATGAAGGAGGTTAACTAAATTAAAATGCGACCATATGGGAAGCACCAGCTTTTACATAAAAGAAGATTTATCAAAATTGGTTAACCTAAAAAATACAGTATAACCGAGAACATCCTCTTTTTTTGAAGTTTGTTAAAATGGGTAAACAAAATTAATGTGAATTAGGGCTCAAATCAAATTATTATTTGTTCAAATTTCTAGTTAATGTGAAAAAGGGTTACTCATTTAAAAAAAAAATACTAGACGATTTCGTGAAACAGGGCCATAGATAAAGAACTCCATGACAGGACTTAGGAAACAGGAAAAAAAATATTTTTCAAAATTTTATTTGCGTCTCCTAAAAAGTAGCGATGTACTCTTTTTCACAGGAGGCACAGAGTTAAGTATGCATATAATAAAAGACCATAATCCTTAGACAGCAACTAATATAAAAGTAAATAATTACCACAATAGTGATATAAGTCAAATCATTTATCATGACTTCACAAAATATGAAAAAATCGACAAAATTATAATTATTACTTACCCTTTAAAACTTCACAAATATTGAACCTCACTCTATGAATACACCACGCTTAATGTAAACACCTCATATTTAAAATTAGCAGATGCACTTTGTAACCGCATTTGCTCCGATTGCGCTGATAACGCAAAGCCACGTCATTGGTCAATTGATTAATACAAAGAAAGCAGAGCGAGAGAGCAAGCTCTAATCCGGTCGCACAAAAATACCGAAGCTATAAACATTCAAAAACTTGTTCTAGGTTAATAATAATAGTAGTGGTCTAAGCAGTGGGGTGCACAGGGTTTGTACTTAGGGTCGGCTATGTGTACTTTATTAATGCCTTCAATCTAAACCTAAAGTTTGATCAGAAAAAAACTGTCATGGTGGCGTAACTTGTAATTTTATAATTTATATTATAGTGGAGTCTCGGATTGAATTAGTTCATCAAATTTTCCGCAACATGAGGTTATTTATCTTTCTGGTCAGTCAGGTTTTTAGGCTGACTGTACAATTAAATCAAATTTAACTCATATGAAAAAAATGTGGGACGAGCCAGGCATACGAATTGGGACGAGCGGGGAATAAAATATTGAAAATTAAGTTTTGGGACGAGCGAGGCATACAAATTGGGACAAGTGGGGAATTTTTTATGTGGGACGAGACTCTGTGGGACGACCGAGGCACAAATCGAACTACCACCGTCCCTAATTAGACAATGCGCAGATGAACTCGCCGTACCATTTTGCGTGTTAATAAATCAGTCCTTTGAGGATGGTACCTTCCCTGATCTCTTAAAAAAGGCTATAATAAAACCAGTATTTAAGAAAAACTCGAAAACAGACCCCAATAACTACCGTCCAATAGCTCTCTTGCCCACTTCATCAAAATTTTTCGAAAAAGCTATGTGCGACCGAGTTTATAACTTTTGTGAGAGATATGAAATCTTCGATGAAGGACAAAATGGCTTCCGTAAGCAACGGTCAACAGTCCTAGCGGTCTATAAATTTATACAGGAAGTTTTAAATATAATAAACGAGAGAAAATATGCAGTTGGTATACTCTTGGACATGACCAAAGCGTATGACAGAGTACAATTTAATATTCTACTGGACAAACTTTATGGAATAGGAATCCGCGGAACAGCACATCAATGGTTTGCATCATATCTAAAAAACCGAGAACAGTATGTTGAAATAGAATACTTTAATTATGATCAAAAAGAAATTATCAATATGAGATCTAACAAAAAAATTATAAATGCATCTATTCCCCAAGGTAGTGTCATCGGATGCCTTTTATTTCTAATTTACATAAATGACCTCCCCAAGATTATGGAAGAACCATGTGTCCTATTTGCAGACGATATATCCCTACTCACCTCATGCCATAATAATACTAACATTAATGAACAGCTCCACTCCATACTTGACAAAACAACTAAATGGATGAACGAACACAACTTAGAAATTAACTATAATAAAACTAAATTAATGACCTACTATCCCTATCAAAAAGCACCTCTCACTGTTAACTTCACCAGTAACGACACGAAAATAGAAATCGTCAATGAATTTACATTATTAGGACTTACTATAGACACACACATTAGCTGGAAGACCCACGTAAAAAACATCCGATCAAAAATTTCAAAATTTTCTTATGCTCTCCGTGAGATCAAAAAAACGACCGATATAGAAACTGCATTAACCACTTATTATGCCTACGCTCACGCGTGGCTCAGCTACGGCGTAATCATGTGGGGAAACAGTACCGATGCTCCTACACTATTTATTTTACAAAAGAAATTAATCCGTATACTCACAAACATAAATCAGACTGATAGCTGCAAACCTTTCTTCATAAAACATAAAATACTCACCCTTCCATGCATATATATTTTTGAAATTTGTAAATTTGTTAGGAAATATAAATCATTCTTTACAAGACGCGAAGATAAACATACTGGCCGATCATTAAGGCATAAGAATATGCTAATGCTACCATCTTCCCGCATAACGCTACACTCCAACAGCCCCTATGTAATGTGTATAAAAATTTATAATAAAATACCAGAATCAATAAAAACAGAAACCAGCGAAACAATATTTACAAACAAAATAAAACAAATACTTATTAAAAAAGCCTATTACACGATTAATGAATATATAAACGATACACAAATATTTCCAATTAAATAAAATAAATAATACTATAAATAATACAACAGTAATAATAAAACGAAATAAATGAATAGATATAAAAAATAAAATAAAAACATATTAAATTCCATAACTATTAGTTAATAATAATTTATAATAAACTAAATACATATTAGGAAATATTATTAATAAATAAAAAATTATAATATGCTATCCATATTTATTAATAAATTAAAGCAATAAGTAAACATAAGTACCATCTTCCTCTCTCCTATATTTTGCTGTGCCCTACAGGGTCCATGATTGTAACCTACCAAATTTTATTTTTACCACCTTATGTACATTGTGGAATGCAAATAAAGAATATGAATATGAATATGAATATGAACTATTATTTCATTCTATGCTATTTTGATTTGTTTATTATTTCATTCTCTCCGCTGATATTTCACGACTTGTGATAATGTTTTTTTTTTTTTTATAACATTGCCCCTCTCTTGGATGTCTCCTATGTCGAGGGTACAGTTTACAAACATGCACACACAATCAGATCCAAAACAACTATCTGTAGATCATACAAATATTTGATCCGTGCGGGGATCGAACTCGCGGCACGTAGCGCAGAAAGCTAATCGCTTAGCCACTGCGCCAACCGTGTCGTCATCTATCGTGTCGTATATACATTTTAAATTAGACTGAGCGATAATTAGTAAGATTAAATAACGTTTGTGTAATCATTATTATGCCTTTTATATAATGTAACAGAGACAGCCTGATGACGGCTTTTCCAATCAAAAGCTACAATTATTGCGATGTTATTGTCATGTATTTATTGTGTTTCATCATCTGTTTATTGTCCACTTGTTCTGCAAGTACTTTATATGGGATTATCGCTACGTTGACTGATGTAGTACGCATAATGCCGCGCGTTCCCGGGTGCGCGCGGCTAATTGTCGCGTATTGCTGTAATAACCCTAATTACCGCGACGCCGCGCGGCACCACGCGCGTTTTGTTTAGTTAATGCTAATGCCACGTAGATCGTGAGGGTAGCTTTGTGCCTGACTAATAAAATGGTTATTTCAACTATTTGGATTGCCATTATAAGTTTTAGAGCAAATAGCGTTGGTCCAGGATTACTCAGGTTAAGTAAAGCAGTTATTCATTACCCTTATTATGTAATATAAATAACCTCAAAACTATAACTATTGTATTAGGGAAACCTGTAATGATAGTTGTATGTGTTTTAAATAAATAAATATAATATAATAACTATCCCGGTGGTTTTAGTGTAGCTAAGTCAATTTTCCTTTATATCTTACAATAATGCGTCAGAGTTATTTTTTTTTTAAATTTGTCTTTTGTTTCCTTCGGAAGTTGTTGAGCTTTTGAATTTTTTATCTTTTTAAATTTAAATCGAACTAATGTTTAGTTGAAGAGTGTTAAAGAGATTTGTTAAGAACAAAAATTATGGGCTTGTTGATAGGTGGCTTCTTTTGAAGTTTTATTTCATACCCTAAGTTTGAAAAAAATCGCCATTTCAGTTAGTATTAAACAGTTACCACACCTGGCAACCTGTAAAAAAAGCTTTAGCATAAAAATCTTTTTAGGCAATAAGATTTTTGTATTTTGTAGATCAATAAGTTTTGATGCTGACTATAGTTAAGTTAGGTATGGCTATAGTAACACCGCTTGTTGCATTTAAGTAATAGCCAATAATTCGTAATTTGATTCACACAATTGCGCTTGCTTGATAAGCGCGATTAGACGCGATGTAAACAATGCGCGTACCAACTCGTGTCACGCGTCCCGTGGCGGATCGCAATTAAGTCGCTTCGCCACGTTCCTCGCTCAACGATTATCGTGTTCCAACAAATGACTGTACGTATAACTACTAACTACCAGTGATAGGTTAATCAACCGTTTGATAAGAGAGGTGACAAGAGGGTTTTAATTATTGATTAAATATTTTTGAATTAATGTACGTACATTAATTTTAGATTACAAATACCTTTGATCAAATTAATTCAAGATTAGTATTTTGTGGGTATCCCACCTAGTTAGCGTTTTCTAGTTACGTGGGATTGTGAAAAGTGGAAATAGTGGAAATCCTTTTCTCTCCACCAGTTCTTGTACTACTTACTCACGAACCTGTCAGTATAAAGAAGTCCCGCTATGTTGGTGGTGGCGCCACAGCTCCGTGTCGCCGTGTCGCACCGGTGCTGTGCACAAAGTTTAATCTTAGAACGGTCTCTTTGTAAAAATGTATGTAACCACTGCCAATACCTACGTATATTTATTTGTAATTGTATTCCTGTAACATCTTATAATTTGAAATAAGAATCTATGTTCCCGCGGGGCGTATTTACATCTTCCGTAACCGTAAATTCAAATAAATACCGACGTACATCAAATGATTTGTGATCGAAATTGATAGACGTACCGCAAGTAATGCCTTTAGATAAAGTCGCACGACAAGGCGCGGGCGCGGCAGGACGCGGCAGGACGCGGCAGGACGCGGCAGGACGCAGCGCGGTAAGGACATAAACATCGATACACTTTTACGACGCTTCCCGACTTTACTCCGCTCCGGCAATTCATCCGTAATGTCTCTTTGCGGTTTATTCGCACTAAACATTTCAATGGCGCTATAAAAATATAAAAATTGCGCCGCGGATATCTACATAATACAATTATGGCACAGTTTGTGCACTCACAAAAAGTAATCTCGACGACAGACTCTGCCGCTTCTGTTTGGGAACAAAAATTTAGGAGCGGGTGAGTGGGAGGGGACCTATTTGAACTTTATGTGATGTTACAATCACATCAACGGCTGTTGGAGCTTTTTACTTTAAGTACAAATTACAACAGGTACAGTTTGATAGCGCACTTAAACTGCCGCCACCGATGGCTCATTAATCAGGGCCTCGTCTCGAAACCATTCGCTCGTCGGTCGCGGGGGTCGGGGGGTGCCACTGGCGTTGTACAAGCGTCCTTAATGTGGCACGTGATCAGTATTCAGTGGGCATCGACGCCGCTTCCATTTCGTATCGGTTTGAAATGAATACTACAAAGATATATACAATTTGGTTGCAGCTGCATCGCGCGGGTGGAATCTGTGTGCATTACGGACGTCGGCGGGCATCTGCGGGGGGCGTGCAGGGAGGGGAAGGCAGGGGGTGGTTTAATGTTATTACTTCATCATGAGGGTGCGGCCGGACTGTGATTGCAACTTGGAACAACGACGATTGTTACTTTGCAATTGTTTATTTCTCGTGGAGTGGAGGCGGGCTCCACAATCTGCGGATGTTTTTGTCATTTTGTATCAAACATTTATTTTGAGCACCTTTTATGAGTGATACCTACTTTTTGCGAGTACGTTCATTGAGAATACCTTCCTATAGGCTACACATATTCAGACGGCATCTTTCTTTATTATTCTTAAATCATTCTGAGCTCTACAAGACAGTCACCACACTGAGGTCGCGTGGTCGCTGTGTGACAGGTTATTTTGGCTAGCAAGTTGAATGGCCAGACGAGACTAAGGTGCACCCTGTATGTCTGTTTGACGTTTTACAAAGTAGGATGCTGTAGGTTCTCCCTTACACATAATATCCTTTGGGGACACTACGCATCTATCATTTGGAAAATACCAAGATCTTTCAAAAGCGTCACCTCCTGGGAATTGATGATACTGTCGAGTATAACATATTTAGTAAAAAGCAACAGAGTGAAAAGAAAGATTACACTTCAACTATTTGTTCGCGTTCACTTCCATTACCTACGCGTCATCTCAGTCGCTGCACAATAGCGAAACATAACGCTCGCAAACAACTACAAAGTTCCGGGCGCGATAAATATTATGTGGTCGCGAATTGTTCGCGCGGTGAGTAATCGCGCGCGTGTGGCGCGGCGGCGCGTGCTCGGCGCTGCGGACCGCGGCGCGGCGGGCGGCGCCCTCCCGCGGCACCACTTAGCTCGCCCCGTGTGTTGCTGAGCTCTTCTTGGAACAGTTTTCTAGACAAATTGGTGTCTGTGAACATATTATTTTTGTGGACACTCGACACAGAGATACTGCTGCTTTCTACTTGAACGGCTTACATTTAGATTCATTTCGAAAAAGCAAATACACGATGACCTTTTGCTATAACTTTAAAATTTTAATGGCTATTTCACAAATTGGAAGAGATAACTTAATCACACTAATAATTTTACAAATAAGAAAGTAACTCTGTCTCTCTGTCTGTTTGTTACCTTTTTAGAACTAAAAGGCTGAACCGATCTTGATGAAATTTGACGAGGAAATAGTGTGAATCATGAGGAAGGACATAGGCTATGTTTGTTTATCGTAGCATTCGAATTTCACACGGACGGAGTCGCGGGCCCAGCTCTATGTATCTACCTATAAATATAATTTCATTCATCCTGGTGCCCAAGGCGCGCGGCGCGCGGCTCGCGGCGGTCAAACTGCGGTGTGTGTTTTACCAAAAGAACAATAAATAATATGAATATAGAAATGAAACTCTCGCGCCAAACGCATTCGAGATCACGATAATAGCCTACCGTCTCGTGTCCATTAAACGGAAACGTCGCGTCTATTATAAGGAGATTCCATTCTATACTCGTATTATTTATTATTCTTATGGTTTTACTACCATATAAATATCACTGTACTGGTACCTACCTATGTTTGAACGGCGTTGTCACTAGGACTAAAATAAATAATAGTGAAAGAAATACTCGCTCCTACTAAATCGGCTTGAAAGCACAAAGTATCGGTGTCCGATGTGACGTTGTGGAAAAAGTTCCAGATTAAAGTAAAATGTTTACAACTTACATACGCGGTAGGACATCACCGCAGGCACCGCTAGATGTAATCGATACTCGTTCACAGGCGGGTGCAGGTGCACATGCCCTTTGGGAATAGTTCTGTGATCTTACCTCACACATGATGTGGTTCAATGGACCAGAATACCACACGGACTAGTAATGTTACACCTAGGACTGAGGAAATATTGATTAAACCAGACAATTTTAATCATGAAAGTTCCAACGGCTTGTATTCACATCATCGTCGCAGTCGGCCAACTACAACGACCACCGCCTCCTGAGCTGCAAAAGAACTGGATCGAATTATGGTATTTCTAATCACAAGCGGCCGCGGTGGGCCTTGAGAAATGTGAATGTCTGTGTTTAGTCAGCTGAGGAGTCATCCAATCCGCTTGGAACCGTGCACCTAGTATCACAACGCTTTGTAAGTGCCTGCAAAGGCCCAGTTGAAATAATAATCTTTGACTTTAAACACATAGGATGCTGCTGGCTCCTGCCTTTTGAAATAGTTCCTTAACATAAGTAGTAGATATTCATTAGATAGGTAGCCTACTACTACTACCTAGTCGCAAGAGGTCACAATAAGGCTACACATCTGTTCGGCGGTCCCGCAGGAAGGCAAATCTCGGGATATCTATATCGCGGAATATCTTGTGTGATGGATGGCGCACCTGTGCGAATTTATATCGACTACGTAATGGTTTGGTATGTGCGTCGCGCCGTGTGTGAGCCTGCCCAGTGCCCGGGTGAACCGTATGGGTAGAGTTATGGGGAAGTAATAGAGATTCTCGTCTGCTTAGTGTTTGATTTTTTCCCAGTTTTGAATGTTTTTTTATCTAAACAAGCTTAGGTACCTAGGTATACTTAATTGATGAAAACTTGATTCATCAGATTCTGGGCATTACGAAATTTCTTTAATTCTCACAGGTCTTGATGATGTATAGTATAGCCAAACCATTTCTTCCCGCAGGCGCCGTGACAGACCACCACACATACATATTCCCATACGCGCGTTCAATGTTGCGGTTTTTGTGAGTAGCCATTCTTCAGTGGACTTTTATGGATTGAAACGAAGTAATAATAGTTGTCTCGTATATTTTCAAATACAAAAAGTATATAAATACCCGACCTGTAGGAACATACCTACCTACCAGCGTAGTTCTGTGTGGAACTTGGAACATAAATCGCTACGTGCCGCTGATAACAGTACAGCCGGACCACACAACACAACACATTACTACTGGAAACTTTATTTATTTTGAACAAAAGCTCTCAACTTTGTAACTAAGCCATAACGATAAAATATAACATACATGTGCTAAGTACCTATCACCAACTGAGAGATTGACGGTTATGGCGACCAGCTGACGAACTTCAAAGATATCAATGCGAAACCAGAGTTTTCAAGGTCGCAACTTTGCATCCGCGATCATTTGTAATTAGATTATACTCGTACCTATCAATAGCAAGATGAAGATATATTTAATTTGCCAAAACATGTGCAGATTGCAATGTGAGGACTTGGGTGACTAATAAAGAGACGTCTTGTTAGGTGTAGAGTCTATAATATAATGAATGCGGTTACATATCACTTACATCTAAGTACATAATATATGAAGGAAGGCGAGTCCCACACTACAAGATAATAATACATGTTTGAGAAATAGAAATAGAAATTTATTCGCAGGAACATGTGTTATAAAAGTTCTTATAATAATGTGCAGTACAATGTATTCCGCCTTTTCAAAGGCATTATTATATGTGTAAAATAATAGTAATAGATAAGATGTGATATAAGATGTAGAATAAATCAAAGAACACGACGTCATCATAACCGCGCATTCATCGCTAGGTTTCCACGCGAGTGCACCGGTCGCAGAGGCACCTAGCGCGCAGTGTAGCGCGTCATCACGCGGCCGACCGTGGCTCAAAGGCGCGAGCAAACAATTACAATGCTCATTACGAGCGGCTAATTGCCGGCGGGCGCTACACTGAGCCAGCAATGCACAGCGATCACGTAATCACTACGTGCGAATGTGTCACTGTAAATATAAAATACTAGGTACACTCTAATATCTATTTTTGTGCTTACCACTAATAACATTTGTTTGTCCTCTAAACTGGTTGAAAATTGTCGTTATCATAATCAGTAAGTTGGGAAGTGAAAGTGAAGTCCGTCTGCAAATCTTAGTCATTTAGACAATAAACAAAGATCTTTCCCAAATCGCGCCACAACTTCCTGTTTTGATTATACTATAGGTACCTGTAACCCTGGGCCGAGTCATCCCGCGTTACGTCTGCCTATTCAAGGTGTCCATTCTCCGTCCATTTTAGTAGTTATAACAACAGACGCGGTTTGCCCTGTATCTTCTCGAGTCGTTACTTAGGGCATCCAAAGTCTTAGGAACATTACTGAGACTCACAAAATGCCTATTGTCCAGTCTAGACTAGGATTTAATTAAGACCGTGTTCACTGTTATATAATCACATAAGCGGCGACTAATGTAAGTTTATGTAGCTCCGACCTAAGCCGCTTTGTGTCTAATGAATGGATTATGTTGTTTCATTATGACGCGTTAACGTGTCTGTTAGAGCCTAATTTTAGTAATTAATTTCTAAAATTATTTTATTGTCTGTATAATAGTGCTTAAAGGACAGTTAGGCAGTTAGGTTATGTACACAGCCGTACACCGATGTGACTCTGGTGGCGATACTACGGATTCTTCACAACAGGAAGAAGCTCCGTCAGTGCCAGTACCTAAGCTGACTTTGCAGTCCCCATAAGTTTGTCCAGCGCGGGACCCTCCTAAAGAGGATGATGTGTATTTGGTGAAGCATAGTATATATTTACACAATCATTTGCGCGGAAACCCGCAGCAACTCATAGCACTGGAGGGTTGCAATTTTAATGGCTCAGCTGTAAACTCTGTTTAAAGGAGGCGGGTTAAAGGTTACGAATGAACCTAAAACAACAACCCCTCGGAGTTTATAGCAAAAATGTTATTAATTGTAACTCGTAAAGCACTCTGCACGCTCACCGGTACTTACTGGTGCCACACAGTAGAATGCTACAGAAGGTCTAGGTATGTCCGGCCCCTTACAATGTTAAATAAACGCTACCAAGAACGGATTGACGCGCCTTGCAAACGGATTACCACTTTGAAAGATGCTACAGCCTATTATCTTGGTGATATCTAAAGGATATCAATAAAGTTTTGCTTTTTAAAACATTCTCGAGACTAAAAGGTATGGTTCGCAACATTTTTTGTTCCGTTCAGTTGAGGGTCTGTAAGCGTGGTTTGTATTGAGTGTATCTTCTGTCTCGTACTTTGTGTTGGTCCTCGCTCACTAGTATTTGCTGACGGGGCATGGCTTAGTGCGGCACTTTTTGTGACAAAAGCGAAGTGTCAGCACACTTTCCCTTGTAACTAGCCCTGCATGTTATGGTCGGTATTGTTACGTCATCACGTCGGGCTACACACTGTTGACTAAACATTTTTGTTAGCTTAGTTCTACTTACCCAGCGAGAATGCAGTGTGAGCGATCATTCATCGCTCAAACTCATTTTTGTGACGCTGTTTTGTCAGGATATGTGTGTGCAGTTCATAGTGTCAGCTCGTCAACGATTAGGTAGGTACTGCTGGACATAGCATATCAAAGGCTCAATGCATGTCATGCACGGCGACCGTCGTCATGAGGGAGGGAACATAGCTATAGTCGTCACGCGGCGCGGTAGTAGGTGCTGCAGCGTATCTCAACATGATCCCTTACGATGGCCATTGCAAGAAAGGTTTAGCCTGACTTCGTGCAATAAAAGCAGTCTCCTCGTAAACGCAAATAATCGACGGTGTACACTTTATACACGTTCGATACACCAAAAGTTTACGAGCCACGAGCCACGAGCCGGCGGAGCGAACCCGCCTCGTAAAACAAACGAATTCATAACGCGCCGGCCGCCATGAAAATAATTAAAATTGAAATAACAAAACCCATTATATGAAAATGAGTAATTACTTTTTATAATGCCTTCAGCGAGGATTAAGCCAGGTCGACACCGCACACAAAGCGCTGGCTGCGTACAAAAACTCTCCGCGAACGAGAATCGAAAATTGCGTGATCAGTGCTCAGTGTACCGTGTGCCCCGCCTTACTACACAATTTTCACTACTTTATTAAAAGGTTTTCTTTTTATAACTTTTTGTCGTTTTACTTTGACTCCGTGAACGTAATCACCAGCTTTCGTTGTAAATTACTCACAACAGCGCCGCGCCCGCGCTGCCGCCCGCCACCGGAGAGAATTTGAAAATTGTGGCTCAGGCAAATCGAGTTTATAGGAATAAGTACAGACTTTTATTTAGTTGAGGACTACTAATGTAATGGGATTGTGGAAATTTGTCACGGGTGCATAATTCAGTTAGGTCCGCGTCGACAGCGGGCGGCGCCGGGCGGCGGGCTGGCGGACAACTTGTTATTAATATTATTGTTTGTTCACCTCGGCCGTCGCAATGTTAACAGATAGCGCCACAGATTCACGTCGTCGCTATACTTGCTACTTCAGTGGTTAAACACAGAAAGTAATTAAGTCTGCAGACACTCGAGACCTACTTTCAAAATTAATTACTTATGAGGATTACCTGCAAGCGGTTATATAAAAGCTATGTGCATGTACCGGTTAATTTAAATTACCAAGCTTTGATCACTGCAAGGAATAGGAGTGGAACTGATGAAGACTGGAAGTAGCTTATGATAGAAACCTGGGAACGGAATGATGACCCTGGGGTCTAACTGCTCTACCAGCATCAGGAGCAGTCTTGGTGAAGACTAACTTTTATTTTTCTTAATTATGTACATACCTACGTATTATTAAAAGTAGTAGAAGTACTACTTTTAATAATACGTATGTACATAATTAAGAAAAAAAAATGCGAATGTTCCAATTTTTTTGAACTTGTTGATACAAGTGGTATGTTCGAGCACCCTCGTCCAGTGCAGCCACGATGTAATGTTGTATGCAAATCGTTTCGCTCCAGTAACGAGCTCTGCGCCAGTCGGTCGGCGGATAACCATAGTATTTACTCAAAGTGAATTCATAAACCTGCCTGTTCCAATGATTCGTTACTGATGTGATAGAGGTGACTGACTTGTCCAGCAGTGAACAAAAGATGGTATTTGTTAATTAGTACTTAATTTCTACGAATCAATTGTTCGTTGATATATTACCTTCAAACAGTTACATAAATAATTTGTATATTCAGGTATATAATATCAAGTAAATGAATATAAATTAATTAATTATTAAACTGTCTATTAAAATATAATATAGGAACACCATTTTATAACTTTAATATACAGATAAAGAATATATAATATATCAATTACAGACAAAACAGTAAAGGTGTGGTCCTGACATCACGATGTAAGCAAAAACAGAACTTAATGAAATGGTCCTTTTATACGAGCGCAGGCGTAAGTTCGCGGCGTTGGGCGTGCAAGCTACCTCGCTGGGAGTGTGTCAGCTGCAGTGTCGCGGTTTGTGGCGACCGTTGTGTTTGTGTCGACTGCATAAAATAGACTCGTTCGCTGTTTTTAGTCCGTCATCACCGTGCAAGCGACAAAATAATTATAGGTACGTTAGGTGTGAACTGGTACAAATCGTGTAATAAGTATCTACATGTAAACAAATATTCACTTTATATACCATTAATTAGGTTCGACGAATACCATCGTTTTAGCTACAACGTTGTGTCAGATTGTCATTCACGTCTTCGCCTGTTGAGTATAAATCGCGTTGACAAATAAATATCCAGGACTGTGTGTCTACTGTCTAGTAAACATAATAAAGCAATACATTTGGACGCGCACGGAGCTGCATATCCGCAACACAAATCGTCATGATACTGAACGACATACCATAATACGTACGGCAATACGTGAAAGCGAGGCGGACAATTTGTCTTCCTGCCACGGATTGATTTACATGTTCCGCGCGCCACATACATTACGCAGGAAAAAGATTTCTCCCCTCGTCAAAAAATAATGAACGCTCCCACGTGATGCATGCCCTAGATTACGGGAGGAGACAAACAGACGCACAGAACAAATTACTAACATAAATTGCTGAGATTAGGCGCGCGGTGCGCAGACACGGCGCGGCGGCGACGGGTTGTGGTGTCGAACCAATCTCTCTAACACGCGTCTATGACTCCTCGTAATGGCAGGTGAAATATACACTACTATATCGTCACACCCACACACCCCCACACTACTCACTTATATGATTACCTTTGAGTAAAATACTCAAAGATGATTACACACCTACACATTAGACTCCAGTCCAGTCTTTCTTTCTTTAATTATTTTTGCCTGTAGTTTAAAAGTTTTATTTTTAGGAGATTTATTACCTAATATTTGTACATTCGTTGTATATCATGTGCCCCAAGATACAGACTAACAGCTAACAGTCTAGTTTGGGGCTCACTGGTACTATCTGTTTAGAAACCTAAATAATATGTAGAAGTCGTTCGCCACATTACTATTGTATAAACTACATTTTGTACTTGTCTTTTGGCCAATAAAAGATTTTTCATCCCACCATCTCGGAAAGAGTATTTTTAATCTTCAATATCTGAGTGGAAAAGCCGTTTTTATTCTCTAGAGGATAAAGTAAATTTTCATCCCACCATCTCGGAAAGAGTATTTTTAATCTTCAATATCTGAGTGGAAAAGCCGTTTTTATTCTCTAGAGGATAAAGTAAATTGAATTTAGAACATCGTGTGCACTAAGTTTGTGAATTAAACGTTTTTTTTTTGCATTTAGTCATTTCCTCGCTGAGGTGGAATGAAAAGTTACGTGTTGCACTCGAGTGCAAAGATTTTTCACCTCGTGCTCTTTTGATTCCCTCGCTAACGCTCAGGATTCTAATTTTGAATCACTCGCTGCGCTCGTGATTCAATTTTAGAATCCTTCGCTTGCTCGGTCATCAAAATTGAACACGCGGTTTAAAAGCAACTTTGCACTCTTGTATAACAAATAACTATTATTTTATTATTTTTTATATTTCAGGTGACTCTTGTCCTTGGTTAATATCTTACTGTTGATAAAATAGAGACTCATTTTATGTTTGTCTAAGTTCATAGTGGAAAATAATATAAATGACGTGTAGCAGCTCACATTGTTCAAATAATGGAAAAGTAAACCAGTGTAGTCGGCTGTCCGCACCGCGTGATTGACATACTACGTTGTGTGCGGATATCCGAACGCAACTCTCCGCGAAACACTCCCTAAATGTAGCGCTCATTGTGCCGCGGCGAAGTGACAGCTATCGTGCTGAGAGCGGAAAAATGAGTAAATGAGTGTTGTAGTTAGGCGCTGAAGCGAACGAGCGAGCGGAGCGGCGGCGGCGAGAGCACTAGTGACTGCCTCGCCGGGTGAGTGGAGGCTGAGAGTCATCTGCCGGCTCTGCTAGTATCGCACAGGGAGATTACTATAGATAACTTAAAATACCATCCGATACTGATTTGATTGTTGAATTTCGTCTTAGATTTGCACTTTCTAAAATATCTTAATCTTACATGATTAAGATATTTTGGAAAGTGCAAATCTTGGGTACTTAATCTGAGGTAAAATTTTGATTTTAAGGTGAGATTTTAGCGGATTCATCTCGAATTGTATTTTATTTCTATTACTTCTATTGCGTGTTCAAATACGTCGTTAGCGTGTGTTTTTTGCCTTTCTTCCATGCAATTACCTAATTTTCAAATTTAAAGTAAGTAACAGTTGAAAAAAATCAAAATTTAGTTATTTTCTATAACGGTGACTAACATTAAATTTTAGCTTCGTGCATTCCTTTTTCATACACACTTTAAATATTTCAAATCTCACATTCGCGCTAATCGTCAGTGCGCGCAGTAGGTATGCTTAAAAAGGGGTACAAAGATTTCTGTCCACATCTATTATTTACTGTCTACTATAATTTTATATACGGGTGTGATATTATTAGGTTCGGATATTTTACGGGGTGTCTATTTACGCCTTAATCTTGACCACATTGGGTAATAATTTAACAAAAGTTGTACTGACACTGATTTTATTTTTCTGAAAAAAATACTTAAATAATTAACACTTCCACCATAACGTGATCATTCTAAGAAGTATAAGTAAGCTATTTTTATTTACAGTTAAACAAATTAATAAAAGCAACTGAAGATTACCTATTCGTTTTTTTGTTCCTTACGTGCATCACTACCTTGTAAGATATGATAACTAACTTTTCCTGTATGTGGCTGTATGTAGGTCATCCTGGTTGGAGAAGGATTTATAGCAAAATTAAATGTTTAAAAAAAGTTGCGAACTTTTGATAACACGCAAATTCTAAAATTCCTAATTCCCTTGATCGTAATCAACAAAAAAACTGATAAGTATGTACCCTTGTATAAAAGTCGTGAACATTTCAAACGTCAATGAAACACTCGGCTCGCGATCTGACCGTCTGAACCCGCTATAAAACATTCGAATTACATTTATCTGGCAGAGGGGACATATTCGATTAACGGCCGACGTCTTACCGCGCCTCGCCGTGCCTCGCCGCGCCTCAACTCGTCATAGACCGTTTGAATTTCATTTAAACTTACGAAACGAGTTATATAAATCTAGTTCTCGATAGTAAGACGTTTGAAAGAGCCTCGCTTCGGAAAATGAAAAGTAATTCGCGGCGGGATGAAAATAGTAAATATGATATTGCAGGGCCCGACGGCGGAGCGGCGCGGGCGCGGGTGCGGAACAAACGCGCGGTCCGCTGTATCGCATTAAGAGCTCTAAACGGATTTAAGTGCGACGAGTCCGATTTTAATTTCGTCTCGACGGCGTCACTCCGCCGTGACGTGATATTAAAGTCCAAACGCTGGTCCTTCGCTCCGCGGTATAATCGCTGGCTGCCTCTGAATTCAGTATAAAGCCTCTTTATAGCTGTTTCGGATTATTTACATAATGCTTGAGAATACAGAAAAACGTCTTAAGATTTCATTGCTTTAATGAAATCTTGTAGAGAGCTGAATGCTGAAGAGGAGTCTTTTCAGTGAGTCTCATCCTTCAAAATTTACAGCGTAAAAACGTATGCTGGCCGAGTTGACGATTATACGTTTGTCTTAGGATTATGAATAAAATAAAGTTACATAGTATTAAATGGTGCGTTTTAAAAACCAACTATTTCAGCCGATTAAGTTCCTGCTTAGGCTAAAATGTATAAACTGATATGATGGTATATTTGTTCATAATCAAAAATCAATTATGATTAGTCTATGATTATTAATGGCTAGTGGTTCTATGTATTGTGGAAGTGTTTATCAACAAAAATTGCAACTTTCGAGATTTTTTCACATAGGTACGCGTACGATAATGCGTAGTACCTATAAAGTTAGAATTAGTGGTTCCAGCCTGAGAAGAGGCCTTTCCTATTTGTAAACCTCTTTTTCCGGTGGTTACAGAATGTTCCTATCACCTTAATTAAGATTAC
Source organism: Allophyes oxyacanthae (assembly GCA_932294325.1). Taxonomy (NCBI): domain Eukaryota; kingdom Metazoa; phylum Arthropoda; class Insecta; order Lepidoptera; family Noctuidae; genus Allophyes; species Allophyes oxyacanthae. Next base: position 158,765 of record OW028612.1, read on the forward strand.
CTATTAAATAAGCTCACGTTTTTTATTAAACGACTTTAAAAAATGGGGAGGTTCTATATAAGACGCGTATGTATTTTTTAAATGTATATTTTCATCGATTTCTCGGAAACGGCTTAACTGATTTGGATGAATTAAACTGTATTCTATTAAGGTAAATCCCGAGGTGGTCCCGTATGTTTTTCACGTGACGTGAACATACGATTCAGAAAATTTAAAAAAGAAAATCATGTTTACTACATTTACATTAATTTATGTTTGTTACCGGATACCTATTTCTTTTCTGTTATGTCCATCCAAAGGTTGTCTGGAACAGATCGCTGTGCGCGATAAGACCGCCCATTGTACATTAGCTTAAGTGATTCTCAATCCTGTATTTATTACCGGTGTACAATAAAGAGTATAAATAAATAAATAAATATCTCTACCAATTGGGAACCGATTTAGATCTTAAATAAAAGCATTGACGTTTTATATTGTCCCACAAAAATATTTAAGATCTGATCATGGAGTACGCGATTGAGGAAGAGAATCCTCTTCGGATAACAGCAAAACATTCGCGACAAGCATTTTGCTATCATTTTGGGCTTGTGTAATTAAAAATGGACAAATAAATAAACAAAAAAAAAAAGTAAAACCGATTTCGTAATACTAAAACAAATTGACGGCTTCTGAAGTCGGTGCCTTAAATTCTTTAATGCACCTTAGCTTGGCACCGTTCCTTAGAGAAAACAGAACTTGGCCAGAAAGAATACTATCAGATCTTAGTAAGTACGATCGGCCAAAAGTGGTCTATCAATATTATAGAACTTCCTATCAAATGAAAATATCACTAACAGTTCGCATCCAAGTTATGTTGGACGATTTGATGCAACTTAAACAATGCAGGATTGTTTCTAGCTGACAGGAGAGGCTTACCGGAGATGACTGTTACCAATAATTGCTGTAACGGAACAATATTATGTGCTCCTACAGTCTGTGGGGGGAGCAGGGAGGGAGTTATTACCATTGGCCGAGAAGAGCACGAGACAGTTATCATTTACGATTATCAGGCGACGGCGTTTTTTAATGGAGAATAAGATGCTATGAGGGTAGTGTAGCGGTATCGTTATGTGACACATAATATTCAATTGCATCGGTACAAAAAATGGTTTATGTATAAACGTAAGTATTGTTTTACGTGTCAAGTAGCAAGCCCGCTACATTTCGTAGGAGGCCGACGGTCGCTTGCGGCGAGTGCTCGTGATGTGCGAGTGCAGCGATGATAGGTAGCACAGTTTAGTTGCTAGAGACGACACCTGACGTCTGTTTAGACATAGAAAAACCACAAAATAAACCACACCCAAAAAAGAAAAATCTTTTTTTGGAGTCATGTTACCCATTAGCCGATACGCATATAATGAAGTTAAGTTCAGCTGTTTGTGCATAGAGACGAGGTGTTCGAATCCACCACACACCACAGATAAACATGCGTTTTCGTTGGTGGGGCTTAGTGATTTAAGTATATAGTATAATTATTAAATAAATTTAAAAAAAAAAAAAAAAAACAAAAGACAGAATTATGAAAATGAAACCACGCTTGACGAGAGATTAAGCGAAGCCATTGCTACATCATATTATGATTAATACACTACCTACATTATATTAGGTATATCTCAACATTTGAAAGTAATAGCATTCTTGTAGCCTAAGGTACCCTTAAGTTATAAACATACAATACATTTATCTTCAGAAAACATATTTTATTTATACAGAATGCTATATGAAACAAGTCCGCGGATTTACTTGGCATGTAAGCTCGTAAATTCTGGCTATTTCTATATTGTGTATCTAGGACATGTACTGTGATGCCTGTGTTGTCGTGGTACCAAGCCCTATATTATTTTATTACCGCGTGTGATAAGCTGTGGAGGTGGAACGAGGCAGCGCAAGCATAAAGATTGATGGTTTATTTTTTTAAATAAGTTCCTCAACATTTACTTAGTTCTTTTGAATGACAGTTGTTATTAATGTGTCTGAAATGGTTTTAAAAAGTAAACACATACCAAATCGTAGGTTGTAGTATTATTTTGGATTTCAGCTAATAATATTTTTCATAATGGTTCTCAGCCTGGGATATATTGTTATGTGTTTACCTACCAAATAATATGCGGATTGGGAGCAGTCTAGGCGGTAGAATGCAGCAAGGTTTTGTAGTATGCAAGTGTTTCACACGACAGGATTCTCCCTGACGAGTTACACAGATATAATCAACGGTACACAAATCCCGATTCTCAACAGCCTAACATCCGTCGTCCATTCCTGGGCTGATCGCCATCTAAAGCGCTTAACTCTTCAAAATGTGAAACATTTTACTTCCAACCGATTTCAAGTATATAATAATAAGTTACTATGTAACTTCCCAACCTGAATCGTTCAGTAATAATTAAACAAACTAATGCAGAAACAGTACAGCGGACAGATTAACCATGTCGAAATGATTGATCAACTACTGGAAGTTTGAAATTTATGAGCGATGCCGTTTCAAAGGATCTCTGGAAGGCTTTACTTTCGTCCTAATCATTGGAAGCGATCTCGGATGACGGGCCGTGGAAGGGTGCTGAGAAGAATGGTTCGTTTGATCGCGATGGATGGAAGTCTGGCACCAGAGGCGCGACGCCATCACGGTGCCAGAATATTCATGCGGTGTGAAAGAGAGCAATGTCACTGTAAGACTCGAACCTAATGTACGTACCCAGAAGAATGTATGCGTTCAGTCAACGACAAAGATATGGTTAAGTACTTAACAGTACAAGATTACTGCACAGGAATTGTATAATTTTTATAGAATTTAATTGAAATCGAATTAGTGAATTTGTTTCAAATCCTGAAGCAAGTCATCGGCGAATTCTGACAATACCTACCGTCATAATTTTTTGGATGAGAAATTAGAATATTTTATTAGACGTAATTACATTGTACAGGTGGAGGTTAGTTCGATTTCAGTAATAAATGAACGAGCAATCTTCCAAAGTTCTGCAAAATCTGTTCATTTGGGACCTGCGTTGAATCCTTCATTACGTTTATTGGGTATCAAAGTTTTTGAACAAAAACTCAATTTTCCAATCAAAGCGAAAGAATAAGAAATAGGTAAAGTTATAATACGCGTAGAAATGAAGACCAAACACTGTGCGTGCCGGCTGATACGCAATGTATTCCGTACCCTCAGAACAATAGTAAATGAAATTGGTATTTATGAAAGACATGTCATAGATAACTTTTAGAAGATGTGTTTAAAAGTATATACCTATTCCTATGTTAAAAATCTTTAAGTCCTTCAAAACGATACTGCATGCCAGAAATGCGGACAAGCAAACATTGGAATCATACCAAAATAACCGTGCCATGTAAATGAAATGAGGCATGACATTTAGCGCACCAATCACTTGTAGCACATCTAACTCTAGTCGTCGTAAACAGCAATGCACAGCTGAACAGTGACGGACAGTGGTGAGATAAAACTTCGCCACAAACAAAAGAGCGGACCCGTCCGACCGACTGCGAATTATTGCAATCTTACATTATTCAGACCACGGACGAAGCAGCGATCAACTTGTAAACACCCACCAATAATTTCGCTTCCTTCTCAATTTCTCACTGTTCATCATTTATCCCATCTTTGTTCACTTATGTCCGTTTTAATAGACGGCTTTTGTTTCTTGTATGACCATTGCACGGTATCGTCCGAGTCCGCACGTCCCCGCACGATGGATTATAAAAGGAACGTTCCGCGAGAAATAACAAAACACAACGATTACACTCGATTAGGGTGCAGTCACATGGAAGAGGTCGCGAGACGAACGCCTCGACTAGCGGGCGGAGATGATCGATATACGAGGAAAATACAATACTCGTAACATAGGTATTATTCTTGACTGAGCATTTGTTAGAAATTATTTGGTGTATTACAAATTTTAGTATCGGGTTTGAATACAGATTGCGGAAAGCATAATAAGTGACCACAACCATTGCGCTCACTTTATCTACTACGTTATCAGTGTAAATATTTCGATCTCACTAGAGTCCGCAGGTATCCTCGCTGAATGCATAAACAACCGCAGCGAGCGCGCGACGGCGGCTTAACCGATGTAAATTGATTGCACGCGAGTCAATTTGACGAGGGCCGACCGCAGGCTCCGGCCGATAAATTAGTGTGGAGACGCGGCGCGGCGCGGCTGGACGCGGGTGTGACAGGAGGCCCGGCGTGTCTGCCGTACATGCGCGTCTAAGCGGCACGACGACGTATGCTCCAACGCACCTGAGTCGGGCAACCTGCATTATAATTAGTGTGTCACTGTTTTGAATTTAATTGGTTTAGCATATCTGATACTGTCAGAATATAATATTGATAACGTTACAAGGTTTATTAGCTCTGCGTGTTCTAGTTCCGTAATACAGGAATCACGTAACTTAATTGATTTGATCATAACCGCCGATTACCGCAAACCGCCGCGCACGAGGGTAGTTTTAATATTCGCAGCGCATCGCGTCGATAAGTCACTGCTGATGATCGCAACATGGCGCCGATTCCCGACTGCGCTCATTGCTGTACTGATAACACTACGAATTTATCAGTACCTACAATCACATATTATATAAACCTGACAGCAATTTATTGTTAATGATTTTACCGATATTCGATCATAATGATGTAACTGATATCTTTTATTCATTAAAATCCTGTAAACCTTATTAGCAAACTGTAATAAGTATTTTCTGCAAGGGTCTCGAACGTGATATACTCGACCTCAACCTCTATAACACAAAAGAGGTCAGTGCATCGTTGTCACCATAGATTTAGGGAAGCGAAAATATTCTAACTTTATGGTTGTCACACGAAACAAAGTCTGTTTATTTTGAAAAGTAAAACATTTAAGTACACTACCCATTACCACATCCAAGTAGAGGTACATTGCAGCCTAATAAAGGATGTGTTGATTATTATCTAATAACCTACCTACCGATAATAATGGATGAAAACTTCATTATTTTCAATGTCTCCGATCGGGATTTTTACAAAGTAAGTACACATCACAATACATATAGGGTCTTTGTTATGCTTGGGACGCGTTGCCCTATAGACTTTGACGATCCATTGAACATGTTGACCGTGAGTATCCGTGGAGGAGGTGGCGCGGACGGGTGGACGACCGGCTGTTCGGGCGGATTACTGACCTGTCACCGCTCTCACCACACACGACTGTGACCGTCTGGAACTCTAGATAGATCGCTGATCGCTGTAATGTATATAGAATAAAGATGTGTCACTAATAAGGAATATGATTACGTAAGATTTTGTTTCAAAAAATTATTAATCGACTGTTACTGTAGAGAAATAATTGTTTATGGGAAGATTAAGGTCGCAAGGACCAACATTTGAACAGCAGTAAGCAGCAAAGAATATCGATCAGGGTAACTGTTTATCATTCCCGCCACTACGTTGTACTTGTAGATACGTAATGGTTGTGGTAGGCGCGACATCATCCGGCAGTACTGGCACGTCACACAAATTGCAGAGCAACTCACAACTCGTACACATCACCTACGTGATGCCAGCTCGCGCAATTTACGAATTAAAAGATAAAGTGGGACGTCTAAGACTGGCAACTCGAAACTACGCACGACAACTTTTCCTAAAGTTAAGACGAGTTAAGTCGCGGCAGATTATATCGGGGTTTAAGGGGTAGGGGTGCGGGGTGCATGCGGGGGCACAAAGAGTCCTTTGATCCGCGGTTCCCTTCCTCCCGCGATCCGCTCGCCCCTCCGACCATGTGCTCGAGCCTCATGTACCTCTGGTCACCAGCGGTCAGTAAAACACTTGTAATGCATGGGTTGAGTTGAGATTGCTGAATTATATGTGGAGTTTAAACTATGGTATGATGGTTTGATCGTTATCTTACAAATATAATATTATTGTTGGAACCGTAATTGAGAAGTAATTGTAGGCGCTGAGAAGAATACGACTAAAGAATAATTAAGGGTTCAGCGCTAAGGTTCTTGTCCACGCTAATGATAATATTATATATTGCGTGGATATAAACATTTTCGTATAGTATGTTGGATATCTCTGTAATGTAAATACCGCATGTGAAATATTATGTTCTGAGCACCTGGTGCCGACAATATTATGATATATTATATTTCAAAGCATCACATAATATTTTTACAAGCAGTATTGGTTTCCTAAGCAGGGTCGATAGTACCTACATTGTATCGATAAGTATTATCCGTCTCGATCCGTTTACTTTACGAATGTAATATAATATTTATTATGATAAAAATCCCAGATTTTATTACCGTTGGGTTGCTACGTAATAAATGGGAACAGTCAGGACCTCTACAGTGAGTATTTTGACAGTTGGCAGCCCTGACAGCCTGACACGATTGCATAGAGATAATACATAGTTGTACTATTTCTATGCACGATTGTTATTGCGTGTTATTAGTCTATGGCGTGATGCAATAAAATAGTTTTGATATTTGTGCATGTTGAGGTCTGGATAGTTACTGGAGATACGAAGAGAATCATAGATTGTGGCATCATTAAAATAATGATATTAATATGCAGTGGGATGAGAGATGAGAATATATTGATTATTACAGCTATGAATAAATGTTACGCTTTCTTTCACCATAAGACAGAATGATATAACAGTGTGAGACATTGGAGTCATAGTCTTCTTTCAAGCTATAGGCAACTAATTCCGTAAAACTAGTACTTAGTGAGAAGTATTCAATAACAATTCGATAACTTGAATATATAGGTTATAAAAAGTCTCATTCATTTTTGAAATGTTCAAACGTGGTTTCAAACTACTTCCTGATCGCCCGGTTCGCTCTTTATACTATAATGTTCGGCGTCCGGTCACCGTACTTGAACAGTGCATGACGATAACAATGTATCTGCTATCTGCCTACGTACCTAAATGACAAGGCCGTCACAATACACGGTACTGTTAACAGTAATAGTACCATGGCCGAGATCAGAACGCCCCAACCCGATTGCCACATCCCTAGCTACAGTACGGCAGCTCGGGACCCGAGTACCGACCATTTTCCTCCGTAAGGAGCACACGGCTGCATTTCCAAAAGGCTCGCGTAAATTATCTTTATGAAGACATAAACTTTATGTATAGCTTGCAATTTTATTGAAGCTTGTCTTGATTGTCATTCTGCAATTTATAAGAGCGGTCGACAATTGGCATTTGTTCTGTGATTTGCTAAAAGACCAAAGAACACTTACACCTAACAAGCGTCGCTCAATTCCCAGTGTTGTTGTTCGCTTGGCTGAGACGACTTCAAAGCTAGTTTTTCCATTACGTTTTATTGTTCCCGCGGATAACTCGAGTTTACTCGACAATAATTGCGCAGTTTTCTTAGACGATAGATCTTGACTTGTTATGTTGACAAAGATATTTCATTATTAGTGTAGTAATAAAATTCCAAGAAAAACTGAATCAAAAGTAATTGTAACCATAGCCAGAAGTAAAAGGGGTGTAAAGGGAATATGCAAAACACACAGCTCTACCAAACTCAACCAAATGTCAACCTAACCGGCACGCATGTTCTTTCAGATGACAGAATTGCCATCCAACATGTTAAACTACAAACAACTCGGGCTGGTGAAAGTCAGCAGTCAACCAGTCAACAGACCGCCCACTGCCCAGCATGGCCACTTCTGACAACAACTTATTTCAGCTGTGGACAATATGGACGAAAACACAGCTTTATACGATAATCAAAGCCAACCTGCAAACCTTTCTAACAGATCTTTGTTCGTAATTTTTGGAATCGCTTCCTATACCCACAGCAGGCTCCTCTATACTTCGTCCACCTAGCGCCAACGTGCACTGAGTTACTGTTACCAGCAGTAACAGTGATTAACTACCACAAATGCTTCTTCCCCCATTTATTTATAACTCGTGCTCTCCTAGCATGAGCAGCGACGCAAAGGACGAAATATTATTTATTAAGTACCTATTATCTATCTGGGTGAACCTTTGGCTTGTCGCTGTACTGGGGTTTACGTTGACTTCGTCAATGATAGTACTGTTTCTTGTTAAAGGCGAGTCCATCGTCATCATGAAGCAAATCGTCATCCATCAGGTACAATACCAAATGACAGACTCTCACAAAAAATATATCCGTACAAAACAACTCTATTTGCTTGACCTCAAAATAATCAATTTCAAAGTATCGTTCGGGAGGCAAGGCATCCAATGCGGCAATCTATGCCTGCGTGGAAATTATGTTAGCTTGCCCGCGGTCATTCTATGTAGCGTGTAGCGTCTTGCACAGTGTTCGCATAAATACATGCAAATATACTTACCGCGTGTCCGACTGAGCTGAGCCGGACAAAGAACATTATCGCAGGGCTCATCGGCCGAACAAAACGTCGGCGACATGTGAGCAACCAACGGCTCGGAAACTCGCTTTGTCATCTAGTTATGTGGCGGTTGTTGAGAATGGAGGCGGTGACGGTGATCCCTTGAGGGACGACGTTGAGAATAATTCGATGGTATTGTTCTTTGATATTGATTTAAAGTGCAGATATTAGATCTATACCTACCTATTAATAATAATATATTGACGGCCCTAAGATAGTGTACCTAGTTAGTATCACAGGCTAACATATTTATAATCTACATCGTATTTCTCAAAGGCATGTACCAAATACTTATATTTTGTTAAAAGTCTAAATCGAAACAGCAACATTGAATCCTTCCATGCTCGGGGTCATTAGTTGGATCCTTCATCAAGATAATTTTGATACAGTGTGTCTTTTGTTTTGAGTCTGAATGTGCTCGTGATCTGTATTTGTAACAGCACCCACTACAATATAGAAAATACTATACCGTACCATGTTTGTTTACCTATCTCTTAAAATAAACTGTACTCGAGATAAATTCTAGGGCCCCCCCACCCTAGAATTTATCCTATATCTTGAGTACTAGAACTTCGTCTATATCGTGGGTACAGTTTGCAGACTTATCCCACAAGCATATACAACCAGTCCTAGAACAACTATCCATAAGGCGTACAAATATCGAACCCGCGACCCGGAGCATACGAAGCCAATAGATTAGCCACTACTCCTACCGTGCTGTCGTATGGAACCAATCCCGTTTATAATAATATTCCAGTATTACCAGTGAACGTTGCACAAGCAACAGATTCAAAGTGTATCTTTCATCTCCGGAACTAATAAATTCCATTTTCCTTGAGTTCGCCTGCTAGTCGAATATATACCTAAGGTGAGAATAAGGCGGTATCAGCGCGTCGATCTGCACTCAGTTCCCGCGCGGGGCCGCGACGGTGACGCAGCGGGGTCGCGACGGGGCCGCCACGCATACATATTTGAGCTAATGCGTAAAGCGAGACGGCGCGGCTCTTATCTGGGTGATACAACGACGGCTTAGAGTCGTGTACAATCAGTCAGGTGCCTTATTTATATGGAATAATTGGATAGGTGCCAGTCGATCGTTCACTATTCGATATCGAGCCTCTAGGTTGGTATTTGAACTTTAGTAGGCGATGCGTTTGGTTTTTCATATCAATTGCAGTTTTCACTTTATATTGACTGAACAAAAGAGAGTAGACTCACGGTATGTTACAACAATGCAGATTTAAAACCGCCGCTTTAAAAAAATCTCGTTTTAAATCTGCATTGTAGTAACATAACGTGAGTCTTATTCTGAGTTATGTTATAATTCTGAAAGCCACAACACTATAATTGATGTATCACGACCTTGTCGGGTCTGGTGGTGCTTGCTGCGCGCACCTGCACGGGTGTGGCACCTGCGTCCGACACCCACGTCACACGAGTGTGTCGCGACGTCGGCTTTTATTTGCCGAACACCCGCGGGTGCCACGGGTGATAACTATGATACAAAGACGTTCGCTGTCAGATTATATGAACGTGACGAGATTGTTAGCTGAGAAGTGTTATGAAGTTGGTAGTATTGGAAAAAGTCAAGTGTTGTATGTTAGGGGTTCACATTCGATAGCTAAGCTTATCTAGCAGATATACAACCATTCATAACATTGAGTTTATTATGTATTAGTTAAAAGAGCGTAACATTTGAATGGATTGGTATGCGAGATACACTGTTAGTTTAGCATCCAAAAAGTTTTCGATGGTGTGTGTCGTCCGACAACTCGCACCAGGCTGGCATGTTGGACTACAGCCTAAATCTTCTCAAAAAGAGTCCGTGCCCAGCTGTGGGACAGCAATGGGCAGAATATTACTGTGTCACTCAGGCGGGCTGCTACAGAAATAACTAGTAGGTACTTACCATATCCTTCATGATTGCTCTAGTAATATTCGGATGCATAATCATTGATTTTTCGGCTTTTACAGAATGATAATTTGACTAGCAGATAGCGATCTTTTAGAAATTATTCGGATCAAAATCGAAGTCGTTACACAATGTATACAAATGGCCGTAAAACTCAAAGGGGTTGCACTTCACAAGGCGATACATTTGTTTTACATTCCATCAACTTTTTAAATAGTCATACGACGGTTCGTTCATTTCGTTTGTGCGTCAACCTGTATCGTTGCGTCTGTAGCGTGTATACTGTATATGGAGTGTGGCGCAGAGGGTTAGCACTGTTTGTACATTTGAGATCAAACGTACGATCGCGACCTATTAGAGTGCGAGAGAAAGCTGTTGCTGCAGACATTGCGTGTTTTGTGTACAGTACGCACACATGTGGAGCCTACAGCGTAGGAAGGGTAACATTACGCGTATGATCCTAGAGTTCAGAAAAGACACAACTTTATACGCACTTTTTGCAAGTTTAATAGCAAGACATTTGAAAGGCAATGTGTCTTTCAAATCTTTATTTCCAAAAAATACATAAAATAGTAGGATTTCTATTGGCCCCAAACTAGGCAAGCCTGTATCTTGGGAACCAATTAATTACACATGTCCACATTGGTTGAGATGTTCGAATGTACTACATAATATTAAGGTAATTAGAAATAAAATAATTTTAAAAAATAAACGTACTGTAAGTATTAAATCTAATCTTACTCTAAAGTTAATACCTACCTTACTATTAGTAATTAAAGACAGATGAAAAAATGTAATAATATAAATCTAAATAAAATCTGTAAAGTGTAATTACGGTCCTACATGAAAACAGTTAATTTTACATAAATATATTACATTCGATCCTTAAGGAACAATTAGAACCGTGTAACCAAATAGCAGACAGGAAGCGTAATGTTTCTATATATTTAACATCGAGCTTGCTCTCTGACTCGTAAGTGATACGAATGACGCCGTCCTTCTATACGCGCGTGGGTACCTACTGAAACTTTTCATGTAAGCCAATATAGCGAAAGCATCAATGCTATATTGAATCCAAAACAATATTGGAAACGTTTATTATCAACAAATACGTCTATCAAAAGTAATAAAATATTTTCGAGAGAAATGAAAATGGGAAATTATTTCCGGTTCCTTCACAAAATTGTTTATCTCTTGGCTTCAGAACATCGCGAGTACTTACTTTTTATTTTGATATTTTATCGTTACGAATATAGAACATTAGACGACGCTTCTGTTGTTATTCGTGTGCGCACTGTACCGGATCAGCAAGCCTTTTGCTGCAGGTGTCTTAAACGTGACGAAAATTGTGTCCAGCAGTGGACTGCACAATAAATAGTGTGAGGTATTTATCTTATGCGCTATAGAACAACGAGATCGTTGTTTTCTGGTTGTTTATGGCAATAAAAGAGTAACCATGGCGTTTCTTTTTTATTAAAATTTTTGTTGAGGCTTCAGTTCACCGTAGTTACTATGCCAGCCTCGTAAGGTCAGTCTTAAACAATAAATGACAAAACTTAACATATAGGTACTTAAATTAATAATGACTACGACAAACTACTTTATTTAAAGGAGTTTCTTGCACGTTCTTCTCCATACGAAGTCTATACTTTGGAACGTGGCACCTAGAGTCTGACTATTCTATAATAAAAATAATTATCTTATCTTGTCTTAATATTCCGTCATCACGTTTGACCGCGGTCTCTTGTCTAATGGGCTATTGTCCACACCGTCCTCAACATCTGTCAGATATGATGTACACTTGGTGTGTGTGCTCTGTGGCTACGGAGCAGTTGCCCTGTTAGCGCTGAACAGTGTCGCTCATTCGTCACCGCACCGACTGGTGCTAATTGATCGTCCGCCACATCGGCACCCTCTGGCGTTTGTGACGACACCTCCTTTACAACTGAGATAGATAGGTACTGGTGAATGCTGTTTATATTATTACATTGATAATATTATCAAATGTTAACTTTGTAACACCGTTCATAATTTTGCTTGGAGTATTGAATTATTTTGTATTAGTCTCGTGTATTGGCCAGCGATCATTTTAATAGGGCCCATATTCTCGATTCAAGTAAAATACACACGTGCCAGAAGTGGGGTCACCTTAATAGTGCAATGGTACGGGTTCGAACTCACGACTCATTGATCGCCAGGATAAAGTTCGGTTGTAGTCGCTTAAAATTTACCTTTTTAACGTTTCAAATACAAACAGAAAATCCGCGATTACATTCTCCATCCCTCGGGCTGGGGAGGGGTGGGGGGGGCATGGCGGCGGTGGACGATGGCGGGGAAAAATCAAGTTATCAGTCATTATTGTGTTTGAGTTCATTTGTTCCCGTGGACTGCAGGAACGCGAATTAGATTACACACATCGCTTGTGTGTCGGACCGTGCTCGCCGTGTACTGCCGTACTTTGTTGTAATGATGTGTCGTCGTCCGTGTAGCCACCGGTCACCCGTTGATACTGGATATTATTATTTATTTACTGTGATTGTTATTTACTGTGTTGTTGCTTAGCAGAAAATCATTTTGAATAAAACTAGTTACTAACAAACATGATGAATCTCAGATAAAGGAAATTCCACAAGTTCCTCGCATTTCGGATCTAGACCTTACTTCACACATATGAAATACCTAAGCAACAACTGCTGGCATGTACCGCGCGTGTACCAGTCTCATAAAGGGATAGCAGCAATGTAAACTAGTTTCAAGAAACATTCAAATAATACCGAAACAAATGTACTTTGCGCATTACACTAACTGTACGAAACGTAAATACGTTCCCCGACTAGATAATATCCGAGTTTGTAATAGTTGTCAGATAAAACGGCTGCAGTAAGAACAGCACGTGCGGGGTTCAGACTGCACTCTATTTACCAACATCTTAAACCAAACTAGATACTCCAACTACTTTGTCTGGAAAAATCTCCCGCAGGTAAATGTTGGCAACCCCCCCCCCCCCCCCCAGCCCCGCGGTACCGGCCGCACAGGTGAGCTACTTGCCAACAATCCGCACATACACTGCACGACCACTTTGAAAACTTACTCTCCTTTGAGAGCATCCATAGCGTCGTAGCACCGTAGCAGCTCGTAGCGCGTAGCTCGTAGCCGCTTTGCTCCCGTTTTTAGTGAAACGAAAAAACTACACAACGGATATACGTAAAGTTTTCCCTGTAAGAAACATGTGACAGAACGCAGCCTGTCTGTAATAAACACAAGTTTTTACACGTTGTTCTTGCTCGCTCGCAATGTGTTCGCAGTTTAAATTATTAATAACAGTCCGGAAAACGGCTTCATTTCAGTTAGCAAGCATCATTGAAACAAAATGTTATAATATAATTAAGTCATAGTGAAGTTAATGATTTTGTTCATTAAAGGGAATTCGGCGCGGGAAGGCCCCGAGGAGCGGATTAACGAGGCTCTTCCTGAGTGGCCGGCCGAGGCGAAGCGAGGCTGCCTCGAGGCGCGGCTGCAATTAAGCGGACACAAAGAGGCCGGGCCCGCGCCAGACCGGCCGGATAATTATTTGGGCCCAATGTCTCGGCGAGGTTTAAGTGTTATCTTTAGTGTGTATAGTAATTACGTGTTCTAGAATTTGGCTCCAGTTAAGGAGGACGTTTGCGGTCTCCTTCAATAAGACGATGGCTCGTATTATAGCGTTGAATTCGAAGTGATAGACGAGTATGATGTATCAAATAGCGTCGAGAGATATGCGAGCTGTCAGAAGTAATTGCGAGTGCGTGGCCTATGACGGCTATTCGACACACCAGTTACAGGTATATACACTGCACTGTATCATGTTGTCATGTTGCGTGTTGATGTGAAAAAGGTTTCATTTAAAAATGTTCTTATTCTTTATTGTACACAACGTATATAATATACAAAAAAAATACAGTTTAAAGAGTTTTCTAACAGCAAACCTTTGACAAATGTTCATTGGATTGTATAGCGTTTTATATTAGAGACGGAATTCAAAGTGATAAAAATCGAGTTCAATATTTCTATCGAGTCGTTCTGTTTCAAAAGTATAGTCAGTTGAGTTTTTAAAACCTTTGGCAACGCAACCTATGCCCCACCCTGTAATTGTGAAGCTGGTACAACGTCCGTACACGTACCTACAAAAAGACTAGTACTGCAGCTTTTACCGCGTTTATATTTCAATAGCGAGCGCGGACACTGTTTTTGAAGTGTAGTGTACGTCGGGGGGCGGCTGGGAGCAATTTGAGCGAATATTGAATAACAAACGACGATCGGCACGCTCGCCGCCGGCGCCGGCCGCCGCGCGCCCCGTGCCGCGCCGCCTCTGTGTCGGTCGTTACAAAGAACACGTCGCTTGCCCACAGCCGCGCTGTAACTCATTACACCGTTGGTCTGTGTAAGCTCGAGTTGAGTATCAAGTACCTATTGATACTGTAGATCTTTGTTTTGAAAGTTTAATTTGTTTTGTTTGTGATTTTTGCATCCTTGTAAGCATAAAAAGCGTGAAGTTTTTTTTAAATTTTAAATAGATTTATTATTTTTTCTTGAAATGTTATTCAAATATTTTTGAACATAATATTTGTAAAGATAATCGATTACCTACTGGATCCTCATTTTAATATTGGCCCGATTTTAAGAACCATCCTGTATAGCTGTAGCTGCAGTAGTGCCTGACATGACCACAATGGCGGCTGCGATAACAAAGTTCAAACGATTTCACCGCCCACTAGCAAGCGGTAGATTTCCGACGAAACCACTCTACATGTTGATTACAACACGCTAAATAAACTCGTTTACTTTTTATTATGAGCTGTAAATAATGGAGTGGACGGGGGCAGAGCTGAGCGAGCGCTAATGAGAATAATTAAGATCTAGTTAATTACACTTAATAATGTATATTTATTTACACATCTGACCACTGGCTCTGTCTAGGTAAAGTCAGAGACTGACCATCCAGTAGTTGAGCTGTTCTCGAAAACTACATTATATAAGTATTATATAGTTTGTTGGTTTTGTCTTCTCGGAAACTGTTTGCGTGTATAAATTCTACTTGCACGGTGCCTGACTACGTGCTGAGGGTTTCTTCATAAGACATGTGGAATGCCCACCATGACATGTGGATACGAAATATGCTCATGTGGTTGTATAAGTAATAATTATAAAACCCAAAAAGAAACGGAGCGCTTCATGTAATAAATAAAATATTTAAAAGTCCCTAATCGGGAGTCAAGGTTTTGATCCCAATACTGTGTGTGTGTGACTGTCACACCTGCATTCTTCGGAAGGTTACGCTGAGGTGGACACTGGACTGGCCGTACACCCACATTTCAGCGATGAGTCCCGTTTAATAATAATAGGAGCTTAGGAGAATTTCCTAAATGTAATAATTATCACATTTCCCGACCTGTGAATCGAACCTCAGACTTCACAGTCGACAAATGAGGCAGACTTTTATATTTATATTGATTACGAGCACAAAAATGTTTATACCTACTGTATATGTATTTTTATGATCTTTTGATGTGACATTCTCCTTTGTACCGTTTCTGCGATGTTTATTTCGTCAATATGGTACACACGTTGACATGCTATGACATGTGGTTTGATCACCGATAGAGGCGTGGAAAGGGATGGTATTCATAAATATACCTATGTGTATTGCGGAGTTGTTATACACACTACACACGTGTGTATATTTCAGTGAGCCGAAACAGTTTGACAATGTGTACATATCATTCTATAAGGACTCACATGCTTGACGGTTATATTTGATTTATGATTTAATATTAAGATTATGGCAATATCTCCATTTGTTTTTAAACAATGCCTCATCCTTTTTCTTTCTCCTGTAGCGTCTAGTTTATAGACATAAATTTCACATGCACTTACACTCAGACCCAGAACAACCATCTATCTATAGGCCATACGAGTTTTGTTCTATCGGGGATTTGAATCCGCGACACGTAGCGCAGAAAGTCTGGGCGCTTAGCCACTCCGCCGACTATGCTGTCAAATGTAGGAGAAGTTAAGCGTTGTGTAATTAGGAGGCCCATGTTCAGCAGTGACGTGTGCCAGCTGATACGACATGCAGCGCACCGGTCTCTACATGAACCCGCACGGTCCACCTCTCACAAGTTATCTCGTACAATCGCTCAATTAATTCAACTAGGAATATATTCGCGGCGCGTCTCGTCTCCTCCCCCCGCACCCCTACCACCCCTCTCACCTCGCGACCCTTCCATGTGCCATCGGAATTATAATCTGTAATTTATTGGCTCAGGAGAAAGTTTGGACGTCCGCCTCCGTGGTTACCGGCTTACCGAACTCATGCCAAATGTTATCGTTTTTGGGATTGAATAGTCAATTCTTGTTTTAAATTACATTTGTAAGGACAATCTTTTCGACTTGGCGACTTTTGGAGTCTGTTTGAAGGTCAGGGCGGCAGTTTAAGTTGGTGAGAGAAATTGGTCGTGCGTTTTTAGACAAGCTTCCTTTCACAGCGCGAAATCAGTTTCCTCTTAAGCGTAAACTATAAGTTATGATCAAGAGTTATCAGAGTGATCATCAGGCTACAGTTGAGCATCGTGCCGAATAAGACTGATTCTCGGATTGCTGCGATTCTAGGACATTAAAACAGTGAGGCCTAAAGAATATTAAAAGTTTTAACTGATTGATTTGAAGGACAAACTTGAAAAATTGGAAAATAAATAACATACAATGTTATTTATTTTCCAATATTTCAAGTTATATAGTAGTTACAGTTAAATATTATATATTATATTAAATGTAGGTAAATATTAAATTATGTTTTATGTCATAACATAAAACATAATTTCAGCAATATTTGTTCCGACACAATAATATAAGTATCATTTTATAAATCTACATTTTAGCTGCACAACGTTCTTTGAAACTTTAACTACTTTTGTTTCGGAGAAAAGAAAGCTCCGAGTATTCGTTTATACGTTGCACCAACTAAGTACACTGTGCGAAGTTCGCGCGATAGTATCAAGGCGCTGGCCGCTATTAACTGCAGCTATGTTCACTACACTGCAGCTAGGTAGGTTCCTTTCAGAATATTAATTAACGTTTCAGAAAGTATCACTTTGCTATTCGCTTTGGAACTTCGATTGAGAATGGTTCATGTCTATTACGATATGGACCAGCCCTCGCATGTGCCTAGGTAGTTCATTTTAATATTTACTGTACGCATACTGAAATCGTATGCCTGTAGGATATCGCCACTCAATGCTGTTCTGACATTCCTATATATTTACAAGTCCTGAACTGATCAGCTAGTTCAGCATGCAGTAGCGTAATTTGCCTCCACAGCTATATATAGCCATATATGTATAGTGAACTCATGTTAATAGTTGGTATGGTGACCATCTGTCGACTATTACGACTTGCACGGCACAATAAGCAGCATTATACCTTAATACTTCAGTAGTAATACCTACTGAGCGTAAAGCGTTATAATATAATCAACATGAAATAGGATTACCTAGTGCAGTTTGTTTTAACTTATTTTCCATTTGAGGCTCTCTTTGTATGCGGTCTGCAGGTGGAAACTTTTAATTGACTCGGTTTGTTCTGTTTAGTCGATGTACGAATAAAATAATTAAATAAACTAGCGAAGCGGGTTATTACGTCCAGCGCTTGCATCGGAGAACAAATTAATTTAAAACGTAAAAGATAATATTATTTTACTGTACTTGTACCTGTGATAATAAAGTCGCTAACAGATCGGGCTTGTGTGGTGACACGTACGTGATGTTATATCCATTAGAAGCCATTAGTTTCATGTATAATATATTATATAGGGTCTTATTTTAATAATAAAAATATTTTAGAACGTAAATCTATAGGTTATAAAGACACCATTAAGGAAAAAAGAAAATTAAATTAACAATATTCATAATTATAAGTTTTCAAAATTAATTAAAATAATTGATGTTTCCGTTTGCATAAAACCTTTATTCCTCTATGTTTATCGATAGTCCTAAGGTCATGAACTTGACCATATGACCTGGCTACTCTGACACACACACGCATCGCGTCGCCGCGCCGCCATATCTTAATGCCTAATAGAGCCTAGCTTTAAAATATTTTGTATTATTAAAATAAGACATAAGATAGCACAATTTAGAAACGGACTTGTGTTATGTGACGTCGCTAACACTTTCATGCATCATATAACGCGGCATCACGTCACATCAGCCCAGTCTGTTTGCACCTTTACAGGCGTGATACTTATAATTAATTTTTAACCCCCGACAAAAAAGAGGGGTGTTATAAGTTTGTAGTGTGTAACTGTGTATCTGTCTGTGGCATCGGTGCTCCAAAACGGATAAAAGGATTTCAATGCAGTTTTTTTAAATTGAAAGCTAGTTTAATCGGGTATCATCTTAGCTATGTTGTATGAAAATCTGTTCACCCGTTCAAAAGTTACAGCTCTTTTTCTAGTTGGAGTCGGGGGTTTTTGACGGTTAGGTTATTGTATTCAATTAACTTGGTATTACATTTGCATGTTATTTGAAAATAAGAGAGCACGTGTCGTTGATTGATCGGTTGATATTCCGACAGCTACTTGCCACATTATTACACGCACGTCTTGTGGTCCTAAGACCTTAAGTAGTCCCAAGAACTTTACAACCCATAACATCGAGTAGTAAGGCTGGTGTGTAATACTATTAGCTCGGCGGCAGCTTCCACAACCTTGTTTAGAATACATATGTATCACGGGAAATGGAATACACAATGGGAATACATGGAAATGCTACTAAAACCATAAGTTCAGCATTAAACAGCGAAAGACTTCGAGAATAATTTATAGATAGAATAGAATAGAATAGAAAATATTTATTCGATAAATGACACATCGTCAGTACAGAAATAAAATAAAATTTAAACACAGAGATCAGAAAGAAACAAAAATAATAATAAGAAATAATAACAAACAAACACGGATAAATAATATAATAAAGTTGATTTTACAAAAAACAACAGATAAAACTTGAACTTGACTTTTTGTTCATCCAAAGGTTGTCTCGAAAAGATCGCTATAAAAGCGATAAGCGTTCGTCGGCACTCGATACTTTTAGCAGCAAAATCGCGCGTTTTCGCGTTCGTTGGCTTCGTTTTGCTCACAAAAAGTGAATAACGAACGAGAAAATGCGCAATTCTACTGCTAAAAGTATCAAGTGTGGATGGGCCCTAAGACCGCACATTGTGCATTGATTCACATTCAGTTCTTCTTTGTTATGTTTTTGTGTTGGTGTGCAATAAAGTATATTTCTATTCTCTTTTAATCTGAAACTGGTGGTCTAGCGCTCGTGGACTCTGATTTATGAGTGGTGGGATCCAATCCAGGTGATCATCATCAACCATATTCATGACTTATGGCGGCATTATTCATCTCCATTGCTCTAACAGTCAAGGGAAACATACTGAGAAACCTGGTATGTCCTACACCCAAAGATTTGAGGACTTGTGCATCCACTGCGCCGCATGGTACCGCGTGGTGACGCACGAGTCACAAGCCCTCTCTCAGAGGAGGCATGACCCCCAGCGGCACGTGGGAGGGTGAGGTTTGCAAAGTAAATTCTCACTAGAAAATTCTTCATAAGTACTGAAAATTATCAGAGCAAGACAAGTATTCATTGGTGTAATGTAAATCAATTCCATTTGAAGTAGTACTGAGTCAAAGTCCTGATGAGTGGAACGGAACAGATAATTCTTGTTTGACTTGTAAAGTTTGAGGGAACACTCGAGTTGAGTTAAATACTACCGATAGCTCGGTATGAATGAGGTTACGTTCCTCGCGCCAGTGGCCGACTCATCTCTCTTACTTAGTTTAATTCTACTGATACCGAGACCCGTCGGCACCAATATGTAAGTATCTTTCAAGTAGTTGTTAAGCTAACTAGCTGTACGAGTAGTTTGATAAAGATAAAGATATAGGCTTCTTTTCATGTCCCAAGAGCGTTCAGCGTGTTAGTCTTCAGTAAATGTGCGGTTATAATTAAAGAATGAGTGTCAAGCACTAGTTGCCGACATTTTTCTAGCGCAGCCGCAAAATACAATAGAATAGAAAAGTTTTTATTGCAAATTAATCAAATATTAGGCACTTTTGAAACGTTAAAGACTCGTGCACGGTTCCAAACAATTTTTTTTTTATAATTATTTTATCAATTTTTTAATTTTATTCCCGATACGATGTGATTAAACGTGCACAAAACATACTTTAATAGCATGAATAAAGCAAATTCGTGAAGCCGCCTTCGCTGAGTGTAATTAGTTTGACAGTTCACGGCGACTCCGCCCCGCTACGTGTGCTACGTCGTAGCGCCGCTACGTATTATGGTAGAATCGTGCTACGTACAGTCTACGGGATGCGCCCCGTCTTGGGAAATCGCCACTTTGTTCTTAGATGGTTCACTTTGATTCAACGTGCTTCGTAATATTACCTTACAAAGTGTTATCATTCAAAGTTTATTAAATTATAGTAGTATACTGGAAAGTTTTGTAATTTCATTATTGAAATGGTATTTTAATGGGCCTAAACCTAATGGCTTTATTAACAATTAATCTTAAATAAGTCCTAATGGAGACAAATGTATGGAATGTCTGTGTATAAACTTGATGCAGCTTATTCTAAAATAATTTTACTAATTAGAGTTTTTGGTAACATTTTGTTTTCGTTTCGTTTATTCAATAGAAATTATACAAAAAAAAATAAAAAATTGTAGTACTTTACTTCGTATATATTTTATCATACAACTAGCGTTTACCTGACACTTCCTCCACGCGGTGTGGGTGCCTCCTTTCTTTCCTTTTATAGAAAGGGATAAGTGTTGAATTTTCACAAACCCTTTCTTAGTGATACCCTTCGTCATAAAACCTACGTTACTCTTATTATGTGCCAAATTCCAAGTTTATAGCTTAAGTTGTTTGACCTGGGCTTTAGTATCTCAGTTAGTCAGGCAGTTAATCAGCTTTTAACTTTTATATTGCGAGTACAACCTTGTTAATAAGCGTCGCGTTAATATTCCGGTGACGCGATGGACAACGTGACGGCGCGGCGTGACGCTGCGGCGGTCGCTCTAGACCGAGTCCGTGTTGTGACGGAGTTTGGAAGTGTTTCTAAAGCACTTCGCCTTGAATAATACATGCAGCGAGAGTGTCGCGACGTCCTGCCGTCGCGGAGCGGAACAACCAGATGAATTGCAACTGGGTCAGGGGATGGCATGAGTAAATGAAATGAACAATATGCCGCTGGAACGTATTATTACGTAGTTCTACTCGCGGGTATCACGGATTCCTACAATATGCAATACTGGCACCGTAAATTTTATTTATTTAAACTTATGCAGAACAAAGCATCTGCAATGAACGCCTCGCGGAGTGAGCGGGGTTCATTTCAATATAGTTAGACTATCAAATTCAAATGCAAAACTTCGGTCTGTTGCGTTGTTGTGTGTGCGTTTGATAATAATACTATGTAAAGATTTTACAATTCTAAGCATTAAATATAATTTGACAATTTTATTATTTTATTCACAGTTATGCTAAACCAAACAAATGGTGTCTATTAGTTATTAACCCTCGGTATTCCGACTGAACCACAAACATCCTACCTATCTTTTAATCGGACACCTACTAATAATTTATTTTGTTATGGGTGGGAATTACTTCTGCCGAATCACGTTATCCACCCAAGGATTTGTCTGCTGCAACGAACATCGATCCTTTATCAGGCTGCTGCCACTTCAGCTAGCTTATTCTGAACGCTATGGAGGACGTTACTCTCCTACGGATAATAATACATTTTATTTTTCAATCATGCGTATCATACGTAACTGTGGCTCCATAAGGCACTACATCCATGAACTTCCACTGACACCCAATGAGCGAAGTCCAGGAGTAAGAGTCATTATAACAATTGTCTAAACAATATAAAGCAAATACGCGCCACGAATGACGAAGACGGGGAGACAATGGGGGGATACGGGAAACAGGGGGGAGACAGGGGGCTAATCTGGCAAACGAATAGTTTGTTGGGAAGTGATTTAACAAGTTGCGGGCGGCTTTGCATGTTATTATCGTTGGCTTATGACCGGCCCGGACCTCAGTAAAACTCATTGTGGTATAATATAAACTCAGTTACGTTACGATGGCCACTTCTATGCCTAAACTAGCTCTCTGATGTTCTAGAGATGCTACGAGAAGAATCCATTATAAAGTCTCCCATATGTTAACTGTTGGTCAATGGACATAATTATACTTACATCTCTTAAGATACGGATGTTTTATTATTTTTTTGTAATAGACAATCTCCGCTTGGAAACACATTATAAGTTAATAAGTACGGAATGAACATACAGGAGCAATACTATAGTCCATCGGTTTGTTTTGAGAAGTTATTATAATATATTTTTCCAATTATACGCAATTATTTGATATTGTCGATAAGTTTCGTTACACCTGAATGCGAATTCGAGTAGCAAAACGTATTTTATTCATCACGAAGTTAATTTGTTTGAACGAATCGTACGCCTCGTCAGAACAATTACAAACAAATCAAACTGCGTCAGTAAAGTTACGGCTCTACGTAAGTTCACTGAAACATAAACACTATCTGTAAACGTAGTCGCTGTTCCGAAACAACATTGTTTCGTGTTTACAGTTACTCAATTCATTGCAATAAATACACGGTTCGTAAAGTCGTGGCTCACATATCCGGCGCGCCTGCTTCCCGCGGGTTTGGCAAAGGCGTACTGTCATACACCGACGAAACACTAATTTATTTGGTCTCGCATTAATTTACTAAATTATTAACTACCTCACATTATTGTCTAAATTATTTAGACGACACAACGACACAATTGGTGCACTGGCTAATTAATAGGCTTTCGGCGTTACGTGTCGCGGGTTTGTTTCCCAGACGGGTCATGTATTTTTAAGACTTACACTTAACTGTTCCGGGTCTGGGTATGTGTGCAACACTGCATGTGAGTTAATGTATGTTTGTAAACTGTACCCCTTACACAGGAGAAATCGTAGTGTGTTTCTTAATATTATGTTCTTTGTTGTTCTTTTTATTTTATCACATTGTGTAAATTAAGTTCAAACTCAGGCCGGGGTCGCTCCCGCAGCTTCAGATATTATTGTAAATGTATTCTTTTAAAAGAGTATCCATGGTGTTTCTTGCCGCTATCTTCTCCATAGAGCCACCCCCACCTGGTACCGTGCATCACGACGTTTTGGTAGTGCGTGCAAACGCCTAGTTGAAATGAAACACTTTGACTTTAACTTTGTGGAGTAAAGTTGTAGCTGATATTGTTTTCACCTGATGCTGGTTACATTTGTTAGTGTTGATTAGATTGGATTAAAGGAAATAAAACTAACGTATGTAAAAATACTTTTTAAGTTGAACGCTTTTATTTTACATTAGATTGCGTACTAAAAGTTAGAAAATAATAGTCACCTACAAGACCAAAATAATACCAAAGGGCGCATTTAAAAATCCTTCAATTAAATGGCACAACACTATGATAATAATATGACTCAGCTATTCAATATATAAATATAATTAAAATCTCATTAGTGATCCGCTATAATTGTATTCGAACATACGATTCTGTCGAGTATAATTTTCATTTAACTCTAAAATAAGTTGAACAACTAATTGCGTTCACTCGCTCCGCGCGTCAGAATCACGCGTTAGTTTTAAACGAGGATTTAATTTACGACTGACCCCTGGTGTAAATAGCCTTTATAATATAATAAAAAATAAATTAATTGAATATATCTGTAAGCCCATCTAGATGGGCTTACAGATATATTCAATTAATTTACTATAGGTTATTTAAGACTGGCTTCGCATAAATACTAAAAAAACCTTTAACAAAAATCTTATATTTTAATTATTTTTGAGTCGTCTTTAATATTCTACTTGAGTTGTTTTTTCTATGAATTCTGTCTTCCACGAATATTGGGTCATGGGTTCGAATCCTGCTTCTGTTTCAAACATTTTTCAAGTTTTCTTTGTAGTGTTTCTACAAAGGTAAAATGATTAACATGGTAACTCATAATTATCATGTTTATTATAATCTAATTTGTAAGCTTCTACAAATAATTGAGTGACGTTTGTCTGTAGTCGTTCTGTTCAACATTATATGTCGTGTGTTCGGCAACGACAAATCCATTTTAACGAGACGAACAGATGTAACTCATGGATGTACAAATAAACTGGATGCAAAGCGTGTAATGTACCTACAGATAGGCACAACACAATTAAATAGTATAAACAGATGCAAAGCAAACTGTACCTGCAGAGCGGTTTGAAATAGAACAAACAACAACACTGCGACGCGGGGGGTGGAGGGGGGGGGGGGGGACAAAAAAGTTGTTTGGAAGTGGTGACGTCATATAACTGAGGCACGAACTGACTGACAACTCTGTGCACGTCAGGTTTGTTGGGGAAAGTGTGACGCAGCGTAGAAGTACTTGATTTACCAAGTTGACGACTGATATGAAGTACCAATGACGGAGCGTCCAATATTGATATTTATGGCTTCTTGCCGAATTTACAGGTAACTGATAAGCGACAACCTACAAGCTGATATGAAACAACTCGCAGTAATTCAATTTTGGATTGGCATGAAGAAGTAGCTACACAACGCAACTAAAATTAGCTGGATAGCAATTTACAAGCAATATTAATTTCATACACAGTTCACAAGACTTCAAGAGTAATGACGGCATATCTTGCAGGATACATGGATGTACATACTCCAAATGGGTATGAATGCAGGTCACATCTATCTCTTGTCGCGCTGCGCCGCCGTTGTTCCGTGTTTATCTAGCAGTTGGCGCTGTGATAGTTGTGTAATATCGTCCCTTCACTGTTTTTATAAATTAAATATTTTGTGCCATTTGTTCGCTCTTGTTATTTGTTTAGCTTTTAGGTACATTAGATCATTTAAATAGGTTATTTATTTTGAATCTTGACATTATTATTGTCTACAGGTGTACATACAAATAAATAAAAAATTGTCTATTTGTAATGTCAAAATAACAGCGTTTTACTAAATACATATGAAAGTATATAGGGTAAATATAACAAAAAAACAATTTTTATAATTTTTGTCTTTGTGTCTGTTAGTTCCGGCTAATCTCCAAAACGGCTGGACCGACTTTGATGGAATTTTCACTGGCAGATAGCTGATGTTATAAGGAGTAACTTAGACAACATTTATTTTAGAAAAAAAAAATGGTTAAGGAACAAAAAAATATTTCGTTAAATTCCACGCGGACGAAGTCGCGGGTACAGCTAGTCTTACATAAATTATGTCAATTACGATGACTTAACAAAACTTCTTAGCAATACAGTATTAAAGTTATCTTACTTTGACGACATTATAATACAAAAAATCGATAGAAGGTTAAAAAAATACGGTTGTATGAGATAATGGTGAACCCAATAAAGTATAATAGTCAAATAGAATGACGGTCGACAGGACGACCAGTCAACGTGGGCTGTTACACGGTGAACTGTGCGTTACAACCAAACATGCTTTGAAATGGAGGTAAGACGCACCATCCACACAGACCAAGTAATAAGTATGGGAAATAAATAATATTATGAGTAACATGCATCACGTAATACATACAAGAGTGGATGTAAGATCCTGTAATGTTTGTACGAACGCCTGTATTAATACGAGCGTGGGAGTTTTCCTGTATATCATCAATGTCGGCCAATGTTGGCACAACATTTGCACGAACGATATAGGCACTCTTCACACAGCTTCACAAATGTTAGGAATTTTGAACGAATTGTTCCATCAATATTCGATGCAATCAAGTTTTCCATTAATGTTTGGACGGAAGAAACCATAGACGAAATAATTATTTTATGGTTTGCACATGATTGTACGAAACTTTCTACCAACACGATGATGTGTGTGATCCAGTATGTCGAAGCCCAGTATTTGTACAAACAGTTGGGTCTATAATTGCGTGGCATACTGCGGCCAGACACATTGGGTCCAACATTTGCTCAATGTTTGCGCGCACGCAGTCAGAAGTGTTTGCTCAGCGTTATCGCGCCCATTGGTTTGATAACGAGGTTTTCTTTGTCTTTATGTGAACGAGGAAAAGTATCAGCATTTGATTAACTGACGATCATACTTAATCGAGCGTAACTTGTCGATTGTGTACGTGAGCTCATGTTGTGTCGTGTTTATATGATTTTATACTTTACTAGCAGTTGCCCGCGGTTTCACTCGCGCTTTTATATTTATTAAAATAAAATTTAATACCCTATATCACTCGGGGATAGTAGCTTACTATTAGTGAAATAATTTAAATCCGAGCACGGGCCGCTTCTCAGAATGAGAAGGGTTAGGCCTAAGTCCACCACGCTGGTCTGATGCGGGTTGGCAGACTACACACATAGTCGACAACTATAAGGAGCCCTTTCAGATGTGCACGATGGTCTCCTCACAATGTTTTCCTTTACCGTGAACGCAAGTGATAATCAAATAATTTCGAACCGGCTTCGAACTCAGACCCTCCTGCATGGAAGACAAACTAGGGTATCAATTTTTAATATAAGTGATGTAACTGAACCCCATGCACACTACGTCATACCGATACCACTTACCATAGAATCACAACCTGGTTCTATTCTCCCCCAAAACCTTGGCAGTTTGTTTTCTTTTCAATAATGCTAAGAGGATTACTGCTGGAGACAATATTATTTGCGGCTTCCAATTTAGATTACCTTTGAAGTGACCTTTACAGAATTACGCTCTTGTCATTATTTTTTATTATATTTAGCGTATTTACGGAGCTTAACGCGCAAATAATGATTGATACGATTGTCAGAATACACGACGACGATCAAAAACGTCTTTTATGTCTTTGATGTATTTAATAGTGGTAATTTAATATATATTTTAAATTAAATTTGTCTTTAGTGAATCTAATCATGTTAAGAGTACCTAGTGAATGAACGTAGAATGAGCTTTGAAGGCGCTGTGTCTGGGTCGCGGCGACCCTCAATGACGCCCGCGTGTGACACCCACCGGCGCGGGACCTGCAAAGCGCAGTTTGGGTAAAATTATACCATGTGTTACCTACATTTTAACATTATAAACGTTTTCCAAACAATGATCGTGCATTAATCTACTCCTATCGTGTGACATACGAAAAGGTTTATTATTTATTTATTTAAAATGCTTAATTTACAATGTAATACTAAGTCGGTCCTAATTCCGTTAAGGTTATGCCGTATTTACATTTCAGCGAGTCACCGAGTCCAAGTCACCCGGTCATTTCAAAGACCATCCCTTACTTAATACACCACAAAATGAAGTACAGTCATAATGGTGTACTAAATAAATAGCTCCTAGCTGGTACAGTCGGCGGCCGCCGCCTGCTGAGTGCGGGAGCGCGATTAGCTGTGCTAATTAACGTTATTCAATATTTGTTTGCAGCGAAAAGGTTCATTACAGCCCCCTCCCCCCTGGTCCCGGCACTCGGCGTCTCGGCGCCGGCGTCCTAAGCAAATACAAGAGTAACGCGAACGCCACACAAGCCGACGGGTACAGATGAGCGTTTCTTATCGTTTGAGCGCGAGGCTGACTGCGGCGCACTGTGTGTTTGACTAACTGCTTGGATTTATAATTATTGTCAGAGATTGTTACTTGATAATTAATTGTGATATCTATTTGTTTATACAGTGATTTCTTTGTGTTGAACCTTTTTATTATTATGTATTTAAACTCAAATACTGGTCGTATTCGTTCTACGTGAATTAACTAGACACCCGAATATTGAAGAAAAGTTAAAAAATAAACCAATAAGTATTAATATTTGAGCTCAGCTTATTTTCGAGGTTAAGTATAAAATAATATTAGATGTTATCGTTTTTCATAAGAAATCGTTTACAATAAACAATTTCAGTAGAAAATTATGTACATTGTAATAAATGATGGTGTAATGCTGGGATCTTCGATTAAAATTAATGTTTGCGTTTTATTTATGGTGGAACATGAAATTGAAATGAACCTTATTATAACGCCATTAATATTGTTTTGTTTCGTACGCGTGATACTGTACACATTAGCATCAGCAGCAGCCTGTCGCCGACCACCGCTGGCCCGCCCGAGGTACTCACTACCCGTTTTATTCACCAGTTTAGTACGTCATCAACTCAATTTTATTGTCGTAACGCCGAATGTGAAGGCAGTTTTATTATCATTCTATTCTTTTCCAAATCTTGCTAAGGACGCCCACAGTACAATAGAGTTTGTCTAACTAAAAGCGCTTGAAGATCAGTTTGTTAAGAAGCTTCTCCATTGACACAACAAATGGTTAACAAGAGCATCTGCGTAGCCCGCAACCGATGCCGTAACCTATCAGGTTAACTTGACAAGTAGTGTTCGTAGCACTTTGCTACGCCGTAGCTCGTAGCAGTAAAGTTTCTCCTATGCAATGTGCATGTATCGCGCACATTGTGTCCGTGGCGGACAAGTAAAATAAAAAAGTTGAATAATTGGAACAAGTCCAAGCCATAAATAGTAATAACAACCGTCACAATGAATTTACTGTACCTCGTATAATTACTTTATTATTTACTAGCGCCTCGCCCCGGCTTCGTGCAGGTACATTAAGTTATTTGATTACGGTTTTTCCAACATCTCCCCCCACAATAATTGATCTCCCACCAAGCGTTCCGTTCCCCGTCCCCGTACGGATACATCGCACTAACCACCTGTACGTCATTAAGATAGGTATCTAAAGAAAACGATAGCTGCGCCATTCATTTCAATAAGTAATATTCCATAGGTATTCAACAGTTTACCTGCAGTATTCATTACTCGGGTATCAACAATCAATCCGCATCGTGGACCAATCGCATCTTAGCGCACACACAAACATACGCACCTCACACACTGCTTAGCACGTGTATCAATGCTGTAGCGTGGTTCAAAGAACACATGTTACGCCATTATAATACACAGCAATGTTGATATAGAGATATATTTAAGCGAACAAGATTATAGGCAATAGCCTGCTGGCATATAAAATAAATAAAAAAACTTTGTTTCTTTTCTTTCTTTCTGTCATATAATATAATGTATGTCATTCATTAACTAAGTAGGTAGGTAGGTAATATAAGAAGCAAGTATGGGCTAGAAGATCAAGGTGTTATTCTTCGAATTAAAATGGAGCATCTTCAAAACAATCAATCAATCATTTACTTTGGTAAAAATAGGTGATTGATTAGTTTAATGAGAACAGGTAGTAGTTAAAGGATTCCTATATTATAGGTTAATGTTTCTTAATCAAGATCAATTATAGATTTTACTTGAGTTTCAGATGAAGAATCCGCTTACACTTGTATGGATTCAACAGCATTCAGTGGATCACAAACAAATAATATTCCGTTTTTGAATCTCGTATATACAAAACCATCAAGTATTTTGTATATCCTCTTCAACATTGTTTTGAAAATTATTTGAGTTAAGAACATGTCATAATAATTATGTCTATTTAATAACACAAAGCCAACCAAGGCCCGAACCGCCAAACATCCCGGGACATATTTGGCGCAGACTGTCCCTTTGAGGCGCCGACTTTGAGAACGTCGTGCGGTTTTCTGACGAAACTCTTTACTGGAACATAAGCTTCATATGAAGCGTGCAGGTCGCAGTAGTCGTAGCGGTCGCACGGTAGGGTTCACGTGGGATTAGATTCAAAACCTCAAATAGTTGTTATTAGACAAGTATTAGATCATAAATTTTTCGATGTTGTGTGTAGTACGCCAACCCGCACCAAGCCAGCGTGGTGGACTTAGGGCTAACCCTTCTCATTGTAAGAAGAGCCCCGTGCCCAGCAGTGGGACAGTAATGGGCTGAATTATAATAATTATAAGAGTATTACAAGACAGTTCAGAGAGTGTAGGCCGATATTTCAACAACTGTATAAAACTTATGTGAGTTCGTAAAAACTGTTCCAATTTCAAATTAACAGAGCCTAATACTTTTATTTGGCTTTTGAATATTGGATCTAGATCTATTTATAAAGACAATCTTTGAATAGGTTTATACGTACGCTTTGAACGTTGATTTATTGTATTAAAATAAGCAATTTTCTTATTCAAAAGAAAGGTTGTTAACCTTGGTTCGTAGATAGTTTTATGAGGTAAGGTGAACAACCTTGCTATATTGTGACACGCTGTGGAACCGATCCATACGTGTTTGTGATGTTTCACTGAAATAGAACAATTATACAAGCTCCTACCTTTATAGTCCCGACCTGTTTATGAGGTTAATATTGTACTCATCATTATGAACAACGTTTACAATGGGGCTGGAAATCGCGAAAAAGAATCTGCTGTTCCATAGAAATAATTCGTTTATACTTTTCATACAACAAATTGTTGGTTAATAAACGATGAAAGAATTTTGTGAGTTTGACTTTGTCGACGAAAGGAATTAGATAGGCATTTAAGGAAATAATGAGACTTATTTGAAACTTGTCCTATTCTTACGTGTACGTTTTTTTCTTTGCCAAACAAAAGAGCGTTGTCGATATCAATATCTATCAATATAGAGATCACATAATTTTTTCCAGAGAATATTGACAGCAAATAAATAATAGTGAGACAGGCATGCATCATCTGAGCCACAGATTAATAATTAGTATCACACGCAAAGCCTTAGTCTTGTAAAATAAAGAATGGGCTACATAATAAAGCTATTTGTTGAAACCTACCTATTTAGAGTATGTGAAAATTAATAAGCAGTAGTACCTAATGCTAGGAATCTATGGTACCTAACAAATGTTACCTGAAAGTTTCGCACTTTAGCTGAAACTAGAAATTCAAAATGTCTAACTGCCATAGCAAACGTAAATCAGAAACCAGATTTGTCTGTTCAAATTCAATTTATTCAGGAAATGTTTAGTTTTGTTTATTGTATCTAATGTATAAAATAATAATATTATGAAATGCGCGAGAAGCGATCCACGACTCGAAAGGTGGAAATCTAGTGCATAACATATTATTGTAAATTATACATTCGGTGATTAGAAGCTTCACAAGCGTTTTCTCAAACACCAAGTGATGTATTCATTAGTCTTATAATTCTTTCACCTCTTCCGGCCAACACAGATGCAGATCTTTAGCGCCATCACTTGAAGTCGGTGCACCTCGGCAGCTTAGCGCCCGACGAAGACTAATGTGCCGCGCGATTGTTCTCCTCGTCCTGACATACGAGTGGCGAACATCGACGATTTGGCGCCGTAAGTATCGTCGCGAGAGTAACGAGTTACGTGCCGACGGGAATTGTACTCGTTGTCTTAAAGTGATTTAGTGTGCACTGCTGCATTCATTCTCATTAAGGTACTGCCGCGGTCTGGCAATAAATAAACTAGCAATATGAGATTCGGTGTCATGTTATATCTTTTGTATACATCAGGGCGGCGCGGGCCAGGGACTCTGACAAACTTCTAATAGCTATTTTATGTGAAATGTAAAAGAGAATGAATTCTCCTTCCATTTTCAGAGGTAATGCGTTCTCCTTCAGATATTATTACAAATGTAGTATTATTCATCATTTGCTAATTTAATTATAAAGTGCATGAAATCATAACAACGGGAAAAAAAGATTGCAAGCTACTTAACAAATTGCCTTTAAATCGTAATATCACAACGTTTCCCAACTATCCTCAAGACGCGTCGTCACTTCTATAACATTAATCTCTTCAAACACAAATAACTATACGAAATCTCAGTGGTGCTGCCCCTGCGTGTCCTTAAACACGGCCGCAAGCCCCAGCGGTCGTAAACTGGCCGCACACGCAGCGCAGGCGCCGCCGCGCACGTTAACTGCTCGTCTCTGGGGAACGCACGTGCGTCCGGACACTGTCACGACTTAACTGTATTTATTTTTTCTCATGCTCGCTCGAATACTTTTCGTGAATTTAGTGAAAGGCTGTAAAGGAATTATGTTAAAGTGGCAAATTTCGTGTCAAGGATATGTAAGTCCTGTAGTAGATGGGTCCCGTCGAAGTGAAGGCTTGTCGTCGTTGTGTCTCGTAGTGTCCGTCGAACTTCAGTCGTACACTCAGTTCAAGTTATAACCTACACTTACAAGTGTCTAGTCTGCTAGAAGTGGCTAAATATTTTGATTACATCCAACTCCTTTGATGTTTGCTATAAACGATTCCAACGTTAAAATAAATTCAGTCTTCATTAGGTTTCATTGCTTACTGAGTTATTTTATACAATCTAGCACTTAGGTCGAGAGTAAATCCAATAAAAGAAATAGGATTAAAAAAATGTTGTTGCAAGTATCAGACGCGCCTAATGATAGTATTACTTTGAGCGATACTCTCACTATTACTGACAGCCCTTTGTCTAACTGCTCATTGTGTTCAGATAGTCCACCTTTATTTGTACCTACTTAGTTGTCTCACACACACATGTGTAGACCATTGTCCTCGACAAGTCCGTTTTGTCTGAACACATCGAAATTAATCAATTTGTTAGAGAACTTAATTTAGAAACCTTTTAAGTCTAGATATTGAACAAATAATTGAGTTTTAACACATAAATCACATTGAAAACATTTAGGAGAGAAAATCTACATTATTTTCTGATCAGGTGACCTTAAACCCTGAATTGGGTCGAAATGTCTCGCGAGTCCCGCCATTCAAGACATTAATCATTCGCTGGTAATGCAATAAAAAACTCATTTCAACCCTAAACTGCAAAGGTTTAATTCGAAACAGATGGGAGGAAGGCCGCGGTCGCAATCCCGGGGCGCGGGATTACCGTGGGAACGTGCGTAATTTATGGATCCTTGTAGAACATCGACAATGTTGAGCCATCAATAAGCGATATAAGCGCCGCCAGCCGGGAGTCGCACCGCTGTGTATAATATTGTGAACATTTCTCGGTAATCCCTACAATTAAAAGCCTACCAATTCTTAATCGTAAGACCGGCTTTACTATGAAGTATTAATATTAGAAGAGCATCATAGTCATTTTATAGTAATTAACATCTGAACAATTGCAATTTCACAATAAGGTTGATTCAACATTGAGTGCCTTATAATTGAAAACTACAATAGACCCGTAGGTATCAGTTGTCCTATATTTCCTCAAAATCTTGAGGTATTATACGGTTCCTTCAGGCGATTGGAAAAGTGGAAATGCGAACCACGTATGGGGAGAGAGTCTGGAGTGGCCGATCACATCATGCACGTGTAATGACTGAAGCGATACAAAACTGACGCGACCGTGTCCAGTATGTCTACGCATCCGTTCAAGCCAAACTGACACAGTTCCGACTGTTCAATTCAGCCACCCCATATGTAGCGGTCTTAAACTACACATTGTTTTTATAACGAACAAATCGATTACACCGCAGTTAATGAAACAAAACGTATAGTGAAAATTTAACGAAGCAACCAGAGGGGAGGCCGCGAGGGGAGCGGGGTCGAGGTGGGGCAGAAAAGTGGAAAATCACTGGAAATGCATCTGTACTCGGTGCAATAGAGATTTTTCCCGCGAATACAGCGGATTATACGCGCCGAGATATATAGAAGACATTCGAAAGAAATTCCCTAGACGCGCGTAAATGGACTAAAACATCACTAAAGCCACACGAACTTAGTTTCTATTTAAATATACTTAAGATAGAAATTGCCTTGTAAATGAAGTGAGATGTGAAGAAAAGTATGAAAACAAAGCTTAGATCCCAGCCGGGGCACTTAAACGCTGCTAGTTCGCCGAGTGAATTATGCGCGATGGCAAATGCTTTGTTCGCTTAATGCCGCGCCTCCAGCAGGAGCTGGTAAATACACTCGCTGTTACGTCGCTGATCCAGACGACTGCCGAAGTAATATAACACTATGTCTTAACATCATACGTAGTCAAATACGTAGGAAATAGTTCGCGATTTTTCGGGTAACTACATTTTCGCGATAACGATGGAAGAGTAAGTGAAAATACTGAAGACGGTCGATGATTAGCGTGGAAGCTGGCCCACAAGAGGGCACGGTGAGGCTGGTGATCACGTGGCAGTTACATTATATTATAACAAACAAGTAGTTCCGAACAACTGCATTTTGCCACAAACGTTAATAATGTCTGAGCTGCGATAGAGCGCGAGTCCAAGCGGCTCAGAGGCTTTTCTGTAGACTTAATGTAATGGTAACAGTTAACGTAACAGCACAATTTTTTCTCAAAACGGTTCGTAAACTTCCTACGCTTCGTCATGGCTTTCCCGCAGTCGTTGGTGTTCCAATAAAGCGATCACCTGCAGCCCATTTTCAATTAACTGCAAGTGAAGCTCAAATTATAAGTAGATAAAGTCATAAGACTCATTAGAATGAAGCTGCCAAACTTCTAAACATACCTATCAAAAAAAAACTCATTTTTCTTGATCAAACGACGTGGGTTCTATGCATGTAAATTTTTGTACGACCCATAGTTTTTGCCACCTGGGTGACTGTGTGGAGAGACTGTTCCTGTTCATATAAGAGAAGACCCTATAGTCGGATAAAGGTGTTTTAAAAACTCTA
This sequence comes from Allophyes oxyacanthae, assembly GCA_932294325.1. Taxonomy (NCBI): domain Eukaryota; kingdom Metazoa; phylum Arthropoda; class Insecta; order Lepidoptera; family Noctuidae; genus Allophyes; species Allophyes oxyacanthae. Next base: position 193,732 of record OW028612.1, read on the forward strand.
AGGTCCGTATCATAAAACGACGCTCAGCGGTGATCTCTGCTTGAGCAGCGTTTGAGTGATGTATTATTATGAAATGACAGACTCGAATTATTACTTAATCTGTGCTCAAGTAAAGATCACTGCTGAGTGTATTTCTGTAACCCAAAGATAAATGAAAGAACTCTCATTAGTCAAAGTTTCGACATGAATGCCAATGTTAGTGCGTATATTCGGGCGTGATACGCGCAGGATAACCGACGTGCACATGTCGCGGTTACGTTACACCGCGTCACGCTCCACAAACACGTTACTACGGCGTTAAAAGTTCATTTCACTATAAATTGCCGAGCAATGTTACCCTATAACGAACAAAGTATCGATGCTCTGATTAAAAGTTGTAATTGTATCAGCGTGATATACCTACCTATGTATATTGTATCATGATATAATATGAAGGTATGAGCTTTAGCGACGATCAGGACCGTTCGGAACCACACCAACGTGCATCAAAATACCAGGCATAGATCCACGCATTATGAAGCACCAAATGAAAAAAACACATTTCAGGAGACAAAAATCTCGTATGTTTCGGAACGAGACATACCTAAATAATATTTCATTTTTATGTCGTCAATAAATGAAACATTTTTCAATACTAAATAACCTTGTATCGACATGCAAAGCCTCCAACCTCCTCGCCCCCCTCCACCCGATACCCAATCAGACGGAGATACCCAAACATCTCTCCTCCGCAACAATTATAGAACAATTAATTTCTTAAAAAACTCCCGGGAACAAACGTAATCCCTTTTGTAAGTCCATTCTGTCGACGAGGTACAAAGGTACCGGCCGCCGGCCGCGAATCAATTAATTCTTTGATTACCTGCGTTTTTCCAATCTTTCGTCCTCCTCCCCCGCTTCGTACCTCACCTCCGCGGACCCTCTGTCTTACATCACAATGAACATTTTAATCGGCACATTGAAATGAATGGTTGTACCTAGTAGTTGATATCTGGTGCAAAAAGAGGCGCTCGTTTCACTGCATACTTACCTGGCAATGGAATCGGTATCAGTCGGGAGGTTTTGACGCCGGCCGGCGCGGGAGGGTAACGACTTTCTTGTAGTCTCACGCTCATCAAGATGTTGTCCGGTTGATTGCAATTAGGATATGTTTGCCGACTAATTGGTTACGTACAAACGGAATTTTCTTTAGTACTTAGTTATGTTTGTTTTCTTCTAGCTTTGCGACAGCAAGGTACATTAAAGTAAGAACATTGTTCTTTTTCGTTTAGTAGATACGGAGAGATAATGTGGATATATTGTGTGAGAGCGTTGACCTCGGCGGCCGACACTGATGAAGTATCTTTTGTTCTACGCAACGAACATGGCGATAACATATTACTTACTGTTACTAGGCTCACTCACGCTGATATTGGGATCAGAAGTATGTTGAGAAAAACCGACAAATCATGTAAAGTTACACTGGGCTTTAAATGTTGAAAAGGTATTGTCTGTGACCCGACATAATCTAATCGATCCTAATACAACCTAAATCAAGCAATACATAACTGCGGATATCTATGGCATAATATCATAATATTAAGTATATTATATACCTACATATAGTTTTAGTGCAAGTTTATCAAATAAAGATTTTTTGGAAATTGGACCTAATAACTGAAAAAGAAATTTTATAACTAAACAACGCAGGCGATGTCGCGGACAATAGTTAGTTATAGCAGCGTTTAGTTTATAGTATATTTGCTACAGGCTGTTTTTTTAAAGAAAAATTTAATTAACTTTTGCATAGCCTTAAAATTGGATTCAGCTTCTCGGAAATCAATGCGGCACCAAGGGCCGAAGCAGATACGATACCTCTGGCAACAGCGACCAGCGATTTAATCGCTTTTGGAAAGCTAGATATACTCACTCCGCACATTTCATCGTAGTCAGATATTGTTTTTGAACCCGGAGTTTAGAACGCGAGTCACAGCAATTAAGTGTGGCTCTGATATCTGTGGAAAACAAGACCTCCTTGCCGCACGGAGTTAGATGAATCATTTGAACACAGACAGTCGGCCAAATGCGATGCAGCTATCGTGACTGTATGGACCCTGAAGTTCTCAATACTATAGAGACAGCGAATGATAGTGGAAGGCAGAGCATGTTATGAGGTGCATAATGTATAAAGGTCACACATCATCACTCAAGTCATTACTGAGGCCGGTGACTCATTGTGAAATATCAAGGACAAACAGAATGTTATGTAAAGAATCTAATAATGTTAAAATTAATATATATAATACGTTTCTTTCAGGTAACACGAGATCCATAAATACCCACGTGAATGTATAAAAATAACCGCTTCATTGGTAAATTGGTCCCAAGCACGGCCGCTGAACATCGGGTCCTGGGTTCGATTCCCAGGTAGGGCAAAATGTTATTGTTATTAAACGTCTCTTTCTTCTTTCATAATGGGGTTTTCTGAAATTCTCAGTAGCAGCCCAGTGTAGGCTCGCCTCCTATTACATGGACATAACGGGGTCGGTGAACTTCGGGTGAACAATCAAATACCAACCCTTAGGAGAATAAAGGCGTGATATGATAAGTTATGAAAATAAGTACGGCGCGGCGGCAGTCTACAGGCAACACGTCCGCCGCAGTACCGCCGCGTGTATCGGACGGTATCGCACCTTCAATTACACTATGGCTTGATAGATGACAGATACGGAAGAGACGTGCCATAGTTTTGGACGCTAAGAGTTCCCGAATTAATTCAGTGGTCAGGAAGGAGCGGAGTGTTAGAGCCAAAACCAATTTTGTGGATCCGAGATTTTATTTCGAATGACACATGTTGTTTATTCGAATGAACGATTCATCCAATCCAAATTTGTTCGAACAGCGCGGTCAAATTAACGTTACGAAACAACGTTCATCGACGAACATTTGAACTAATGTTTTTTAACGAATGACAATTTGTTCAAATGGTCTAGATTTGGATTTTACCGAGTTACGATTTACGACAAAACACAAACACTGCTTGTCGACGAACGTTTAATCGAGATAATTGAATGGAAAAATCTGGAAGGATCATTTACGATACATAAATTTATTATTATACTGTCTAATATTTACACACGACCTCACGCAACATTCTAACACAATCTTCCATTGTATACCGTTGTACACGCCAGCGTCTAATCTCATCACCAAGTTTTTTCTGTTGTGTTATGATTCACGGTTTTTATATCGCGCCATAAACCAAGCCGGTCCCGTTCGCGCCATCCTACAACACTAACGCGGGATACGGAACCCTTTTTACCCTATTTTACCCTTACCGAAGTGGAATCGTAAAGTCTGCAACTGTAGGTAAGAATCCCTTATTTATAACCTTCATAAGCTTAGGACATAATATACGTATGTACTACAACTATGTACATATTTCTACATATTTTTTACTACATATTCCGTTTTACTGTTTCCACGGTGATGTATAAAAGAGCGCGTACCAACTGTTCCGGGAACATCCGAGCGCGAGTTGTAACGATGGAGGGAAAAATGAAGATATTGTTTTGTCTGCAACGGTTGTTGCGCTTGTATCGTAAACGAAGGCAATGACTTCACGTTTACACACACTAGTGTATAGCTACGAAAGTTCTGTTGAATCACTAATTATTTATATTATAATCAGACTGAAATGATATACATTGCTGAACATGGCTCCCAACAGATACCTACAACTGTAATCCATATATGCATATATATATAACTATGAATATATGAGATGTGCGATTAAAGTGTAGAATATAGCGAACCTATGTTTATGAAATACGTACCTAAGAAACATTACAGATTCCAAGATTGCTACCGCCAATTGGCTAGAAAAGGAGAATAATACTCGAAATACAACTGTTCCGATACTTTAATGTAAAAACATAAGTTGCACAACTATCCGCAGAGTCCGAGCGGTGGCGGCGGCGGCGGCGGCGCGGCGGGGTTGTCCGCATGCCTCCCGAAATACGCAACAATTCGATATAAAACCTTTACAGCGTTATTCAATAAAAATACGAGACCCCGTACATTTACACAATGGTTTACTACATACACGGTGGAGCTTGTTTACAAAATATATAGAAATTAATTTGATTTAGCTGTGACACCCACGTGACGTCAGCTGGAGGTCTCGCCTCATCTGTTAGGATTCGTCCTTACAATCAAATAACAATAAATAAGCCAATATGAATTTAGTTCTACGTAAATTAAATTATTTGAAATGGCTAGCATAATGCAGATGACGTGACGGTATATGCATAAACTGTCGATAAATATGTCAATTATTGCATAATGTTCACCAAAAATGGAAACGACAAAGAGTAGGTGATTGTATCGCATCATTAACCGCACTAATATCCAATAAATTATGCATTATTTGCTGAACACGATATACCGGATGGCAATAAATTAACCTTTAATATTTCGCAAGCATTTTGATTAAATTTTCCAAAGGAGGACTATTTTGAGGATGACGTAAATGGATAGTGGGTACTTACAGTAGACCTGGATGGTTGATAGACTGCTGCATATAGAAGTGCCTTGCTTTTGCGCGGAACACCTCACTGTGGTGACACGGCGAAATAATTTGAACTACCAGGATGTCAAACCAGGAAAAGCTTTTTCATAAATTTTAAACTTTATTATTCGTAGAGACCATAAAAAGGCACTTATCTACAAATCGTCAAGCTGGTTTAATTAGTCGTTTTGTGGAGAATAACCACCAAAAAACACAATGGTTACTTAAACTTAACTTACATTAAATTGTAATATCATTGATGTTACAATTTAATGGTGTAAAGACAATGCTGGTCAGCGTCGGAATAGCCTTCGGAGGAAAGTGTACCATAGAAGAGTTAAATTGACCTGCCTCACAGAGGGGGCCTGTATGTGTAGTGTATATCTTATTGGATGTATATCGATAATAAGTAAGTAAGTATCGAATTCAATACACTTAGTTAAAAAAAATAGTGTAACATAATGAAATGAAAATATATAGGTGCACATAAAAGTACTCTAACTACTATTTTAGTAACGAAATGTTTGGACTTCATTGAAGAATTTAATCTTAATTACTCATTCAAGTTAAATAACTACCCGAGAAATCCTTCAAGTAAGTTTACAAAGTTACGTAAGGAATAATTAAAATGGAGATAACATTTTACGTTTTAACAAATGAATTAAGACTGAATTAGATAATGAATGCTCTGAAAGTAATTTATTGTGTTCAAGTACAATACAATAACCTTTTTAAAATAATATTTAAATATCTTCTGTTTCAAAAGTATTTAAAAATAGATTAATGTTACCCAAGGATCATCTCAAAACACAAAACTTATGAATCATTCACAGATTTATTTAATTTTGTGGAACATAAAATCGATGGAGTCTAACTAATGAATCGCTTAATCCGTGTTGAACACGAAAACTGTCAGCTTTCGGAGTTACAGCTCCCCGAGAGCCCGAGAGCCCCGGAGCCCGTGAGCCCGGGAGCCCGGGAGCCCGAGCGGACCCGACTTGATATTATCTAAGCTGATAATAGTTGAACAGGAGTTCAACCCACTGGCAAGACAATGTTTAAACAAATATCCTGAACAATGTTATCCAGCTTTTATTACAGTCTTCATTGAAACTTACTGCTGCAGTTGTTTTTAGATGACTCGTTTTAAACCTAAACATGTAAACCTGGCTTATTATCGCAGCCAGACCATGCTCAAAAAGACCTTATCTCATCACTAACTCATAACTTTCCCGACAAGTCAAATAGTCTGTGTTTATGTTTCAACTCTAGACCAACTTGATCACAATCAGAAACTTATTCTTTTCAGTACTTTGATATTTATCAGAAGAGAATTCAGCATGGCAACAAGTTAGCGAGTTGTCGGCGCAAGTTGTTAAACGATAAAATGGCGGCTATTTTAACAAATAAATTAACAAGTACACAAGTTACAACTTGTCCCTCACGACGCGCCACTTGTTTGATCTTGTTATGCTTGAATATCCACAACATTCGGCTCATTTTTATTAAAATAGCCCAGAACAAGTTAGTGCATTTGTGCTACTCTTGTTAACTATCCGTGCTCGAAAATGAGGCAAAACTATTCTTTTTTACTGTGTTCTCACAAAGCAAATAAAAGTCTCAAGCATTATAAGTTTTTAATACGCGGAAAAACCGGCATTTTATTACATTGTGTTTTCAGAACACTTTTATCTGCCATATTTCCGCTAACCTGGAGTTGAGGAGTAAAAGTTACGACAGTATTACCTATCACGCACACTGTAAGAGTCAGTAAAAACAACTGTTTACCACATTTCCCGTTACAATACACACGAAACAAAAGCATTACCGTATCTTTGTTTGCAAGAACGTCAATGCATTCCATATTCAAAATTCACTTGTGATTTACTTGCGTAATAAATTATTTGAGATGGTCCCGCCAATACGTCACACATAAAAAGCTTAATACCGTCGTAAAATTTCCATATTGAACCATATCGGGTATATTGGGACCCCGGGCCCGTATCGATGCCGCTGATACATTGTACCTGCTCCGGCAGGTACGCAAAGGTATAATATGATGACCCAGTTAAACGACGTCTCATTATATTACTTTTTCGACATCAGAAAGGAAGATACGTATAAAATTTTGGTTGGAGGTTAAAACGGCTGGCCCTGCGGGAATATTAAATATTGAAAAAAGAAAACGACCCCTGATTATTACTATGATTAGCAGTACGTCAAATCACTGAGTTGAAAGTACTCGTAATTATATTATGTACATTTTTTATTAAAACACAAACTGCTCACAACAACACTTTAATTGTTTGAATTTTTTAACTGTTGATGATATCCGTCGCCTGAAAACACCTGGAAAAGTTGAACAAAACTGCAAATACCTAAGTGTTAATGATATAAAATATTTTCACCATATTTCAATTATAATTTGTGATTGCGAATTCCATGCATCAGCACACCTTATCGTTACTAGAATAAAGTACAATAAAATCATGTATTTGTAGGTATAACCGTTGTTCTATGAAATATTGTCTGTATTTGTCTTGTCTCTGCTCATAATAATTACACTAAGTAAGTCCCTACGGTTAATGGCGACGAGAGCAAAGGTCTATCGGGTAATGATTTATATTATTATAATAATGTTTCATACAAAGCCAGCTTCATTGTGCTCGCACATTGTTATTACGAATAGACTCGGATTCGGATACTAATTACTATAATTGTATATTATTTTAACATCAGGCTATTATTTTGTTGGCTTTCGTATTGAAACCATCTGTTAGTAGTAGTGGTCCATGTAATTGGGGATAAGATTTCGTCAAAATGTGTGTCGGTTTGACTGAAAATATTAGATCTGTCGGTGCTGTCCTTTGTGTTGTATATACAAAATTAGCTTCGTTATTTTTTTGTCGCCATGAGATGTGTAATATATTAATATCAGTCATCAGCCCGCTATTTTTCCATAACGTCCACTGCTTTCCGTACGATATTTATTTAAAGTGAGAAAAGGCTTCGTGAAAAAGCAAACACTCACCTATATAGTAAAAAATATTCTACTAGGTGCACAAGAGTTAACATCAAGCAAAACATGTCCGAGAATCAGATTGGTAAAACGCTGAAATAATAATATGATGATTCTCTCCTCCATTAAGGTGGGTGCAGACGTGCGACGTCGTAGTGAATATTGTAATGCAACAACTGCTCGTCAATTAGAACTAGTAGATGATGACTTGCGTTGAACATGAACGCACTTTAACTGACATGAGAGCAAACGTTCCCATGACCCTATTTTAATTCACAGCCTTTCTGGCACGCAACACAACACATGCACTTCCACAGGTGACCGCGAGGTGGCGCTAACAGCGGCTGTAGCTGAGTTATTGCTCAATTACTCTGCTCACCCCTAGCTGTAGCAAGCGCCGTGGGCACGCAACTGAACCCCTCTATAAATCTGATGGGAACCTTTAATAAACGCCATCCATTATACCATGGCAGTGCGGACAGCGAGCACTGGCTACAGGCGCATAGTTTCCAATAACAAAGATTACAGATGACATACTCGCTACGACAAACTCGCTAACACTGACATAATCTGTGACCAACTATGCCACAGTTCTTGTCAGTTAGCGAGTTTTTCTTTCTATCGTTCCGTGAACTTAGGTGCGTTCAATTGACTGAAAAATACCAGTTTTCTTCTTACTTAAATACCACAATCGCACACAAAACATTTGCCTGAGATTATGTCGTCTACTGTAACCTAAACGGCGCCAGGAATTTGTTCTTTATCGTATTTAAGACCTAAACGGATCGTATTGAACTGATTGATGACAGAGATCTTTTGGTAAACGGCGCGCCTGTATGAAAAGATGCATGAATGATGAAGGAAAAGAGGCGTAGAGGTCGCACGCGGCCATCTACAACTTCTACTGAGCCCCATAAAACAAGCCTGATGTATGTAAGACGTAAACTATTGAGACATGTCACTGTTTTGACGGCGCGGTTGGCGCAGTGTTGCTTTAGTTTGCGGCGCTACGTGCCGCGAGTTCGATCCCCGCACGGAACTAATCTTTACATCACCTACAGACAGTTGTCCCGGGTCTGGTTGTGTCCATGTGACATGTATGTTTGTAAACTGTACCCACGATACACGAGAAATAGTAGAGGGGGAAATGTTAAAAAAATACAAGTAATTGTAGGACAGAACACCTTTGGCATACAAGTCCTCCGGTTATAATCAAATATGTATGTCCAAGCAGCGCCGCATAAGCTACAAGTCCTGCAGTCTAAATTATTCACAAATGACCTCCCCGCTGTATAGCTAGTTAATTCCCTCTGTTTTACTTGCAAGGCGAGTGCGGTACGTTAATCTGCTATATTTTACGCTTTTCCGACGTTTTCGTATGCACACCGTGCGCTGCGGTTTTACTGGAATCAAAGTTGATATAACGAGTCTAAAGCTTTGCCAGAGAAGCGTAGAACATTCATCTTCGCCTAGTAATATCAAAAAGGAATATTTTATTTTATCCCTCTATACTACAATTCAAATATTAGGTATGTCAAGATGGGTAGCAGCGACCTACTATGGTAATAATAATGTCCCATGAAGCTGAAACAGTTTTGATATTATGGGCATGCATAGCATCTGTAATAAATAATGAAGTATATGTCCCTACATTAATCTCTTATAAACAATAAAAATAATTCTCTCCGTATCAAATATTCGTATCGTTACTTGGTCATTATTTACGTCACGCTCGTATTTGTGGCTACAATAACATAAACACATTACGTCATTGAAACGGCCAAGCGTGGCCATGACGTCACACTTATTACGTCACAAACGGATAAATGTGATCTTGTTATACAAGAAACAGATTATAATAAACGAAATAATTAAATGTTAAGTCTCGGTCGGTAGGCGCGCTAGTTTTAATATAAAGCGGCTTAGGGCTCTGGCGCATGAATATTTAACAAATGTGACCCTTCGCCCTTTGCCCTAGCTCTAATGAAAACATGCTCGGGATAATAGATAGTTTAGGATTATTTTATTTTCTTAGTTTTGGGTATGGTGTCCGTTCCGGTTTATAAATAAACTAAGGGAAAGTACCCTATGGGCCCCGGCAAAAAGACGACGCCTTCTCTTCAATGAGAGTTTATCCTAACAGGTTAGGCAGCAGCATTCCTCTGTGCATCATCCAACATAGTAACTCCACTACCCGTTTGCTGAGCGCGGTGATTATGGCAATATTCCCGCAGAAACGCTTATCAGTTTAAAATAGCGATGGATGATTCATGTTTAGCAGTGGAAGTTTACTTACTAATATGAGGACGAAAACATAATATCGAATTTACATTGAAATTAAAGAAGAATGATAATAATAGTTATCTTATTCAACTGCGTAGCAGGTGTAGCAATGGCAGGAGCTACGTTGTAGCCGAAGCTTCGTCGTAGCTGGAGCTACGGTGTAGCCGGCGCTACATCGTAGCAGTACAAAGACACTTTTTATGTCTACCCCCGGGCTGGTTGGTGAATGACCGCGCGATTTTGCAATAAAGCAAACTTTTGGAAGTAATAATTCTGCCCGTACCTGCTATTTAAATGTTTTGTTTATGCGGCGTGAGTCCCAGGCAAAGTTTGGGTTCTCCATGTTGCAGGGTTGCAAAGCTTTTGTTATCTTGCATGCTTAATTTATGTGTAAACGCATGTTTGACAAATAAATTATCTTTATCTTTAAGCCTTCGACTGAGAAATATTGAGAATTGGATAGTACGGAGATCGTGAGAGATAGAATAGGATATCAGGTAAATGGGTAGTGCCATCCATCATACTGCAACAATAAATGCATCTGTCATTATTGTGATGGTTAGGGTTTTATCACCAAGGAAGACTTTGTCAAAACGGACTTACGAAAAAACTGTATGGTTGGATTAAAAGATTTATATTGCCAAATTGTTTCAACCATAACCTAAACTATCGAATAATACCTACCACATTTTTCTACCTAAAAAGAACACCTAACAGTTAGTTCAATAGCTAGTTAAACCCACACTATTGATTGACCCCACAAACGTCTTCAAAGCGCATGCGACACCTAATTAGAAAGAGCTCGCAATTTATCCGAGCACTACATCCAAGTGTCACGCCAGGACTTCTATTAGCTTCCCGCAAAAAGTCCACGGAGAATATAAGGCCGGCTGCAAGCGGCGATGTGATATATAAAGCTCGGGAGCGTGCGCGGTTCGCCTACAAATTTGCGCTTGCGGCCGATAAATCGCTCGCTCACCTAAAGGCATTCCACTTAGATTGCAGGCGCCGGAATGTCGCCTAATTGTTGTCCTCTCCCTGAACTGCTGTCCCCCGCCCCGCCCCCGTCGCCTCGCCTCACCCCCGTTCTCACCCTGTGCATAGGTGTCGTGAGATCCTAGTGTTCATGTTACAATGGACAGAATACCGCATTGTCCGGTGAATCAACGGTTTAAATCATGATAATATTTATTACGGAAAAGGTTTTTTTTCTTGTCTCCAGAAATATTTGGTATACTTTAAAGTATAATACAAGCTGTGGGCTATTTCACGTAATTAAAGAAGTAAGAACTAAACAACACATTTGGTATTCTCTTAGCTTCAGAGAGATACGCTCGCATCAAGTTCGAGCGTCACTGCAATAACATCGGCACATCTACTAAAGTGATGGCTTGGTACCGGATGTTCGTCATCACAGATTTTTGCGTCCATGAAGTTAGGTTTTCGTATATTTTGAATTACTTGTTGTTGTTATTTTTAATTTTTAATTTTATTTATGTATGATTTTATTTACCTTCGTCCGTTACTCACTGCAGGGAGCCAACTGAAAACCAGCGCTGGGTGTTCCACACCCAGCAAATGCTGAACTGGCAACCCTTTCGATATGGGCGTGCTCGTCGGTGCAGTAAAATGTTTATTTTTTATCCGTGTTTTTATTTTATTTTTTGTTTCTTTGCATCGATGTCTATAGATATGCTTAGTGAACTCAAAAAGTGAGACGTGTCAGGTACTCCATTTTCAGAAAAATGGAGTAGTTGATCACCAGTCAAATGCCGTTTACAAACATAATTATTAATTTGTGTATTGAATAAAAAATATATAATAACAGTAGCTATTCCATTAGTGCATTTATCGCTGTTCTATTTAAAAGATTTAAATATAATTCGAACATTGTTGAATTTAGAATTTGACGTCTTCAAAAAATATGTCTCATTTTTTTAGCTTCCCTTTGTATGACAGAGCGTATCTATAGACATCGATGTTTCTTTGTGATCTCTGTGTTTCAATTTTAATATTTTTTTGTACTGACAATGTATGTCCTTTATCGAATAGAATAAATGCTTTCTATTCTATTCATATTACGATATAATTACGTGAATTAGCCCTCTGGATACGATTCTCTATTATTTCTATAAACGCTGAAGACTTCCGTATTACCAAAATATTTTGACTATTTCATAATAATATACTTGCATTAGCCGAGATAATACAAAATATCTTGTAAGATTGGCTTCGGCTTGGCATCAGCCAGCTTCTTAGTAATATTAATATGTCGGTGCAGTAATCTACGGCGACATTAGTCACTATGTGTCACTGATCCACAAGGAGCTCAGAGTAAGGCGTGTTTGGCGTGCTTGTATCCGTAGCGTGACACCGACGCGCGTCAGCTGCACGAGGGTCTCCTCATGGACCGCTGAGGGCAATAGTCGTCCGGTCCGGGACAGAGAAGTGATTGCAGTTGTTATTAGTATACTGAAAAACTGGGTTGATCTTTGCCTTACTGTAAAAAGACTGAAAAGTCACTTCAAAAACTTTTACAGCAATAATATTCCCGTACCTACATGTCATGTTGAATTTGTTTGCTTGTAGGAATTAGAGATAGTAATTTAATGTAGGAATATTAGAGCTTTGTTCAAACATGGATGGCTCAGCGTACAGAAGGGCCGCGAGGTGGCGCCAGTGCATTCGCTCGTGGCAAGGTGGGTCCGCTTCGTGACTTGCTTGTTCAACGGATTCTAGCGTGACTAATATTTTTGTCGCCTTTTCATGTTCCTTGTGAATGCGACTTAGCAAGTGCGCACCCTAAGCATTTCTCTGTTTTATCCAGTTCGGTAACAGAACGGAGCATTAAAAAAAAATTAGTTTAAAGTAAATAGAACACTAGCTATGTCCCGCGACCTCAGGTGATTTCAATGATGTTTTTGTGTACCTACTTTTGCAAACTGCTTCACTGAGCAGGATCAAAATAGGTACTATGTATATTTAGAAATCTTATTATCAACACAAGCTATGGGTTTGAAAAAGTTTCATGAAGATCGTTCTCCAGCCAAACGACAAAAAATTAAACAAAATCTATTGCATTTTTTTTTTACTTTGTCCCTCTCTTCCCCGTGCCCTACCTCTCTTAGAATCAATATGACGATATTATAGTTTTAAAATTTGTAACTGCAAAAATTCTTTCAAAGTGCATTTAGTCTTAATTTCGGAGACAACTTAATACAAGACCCGGGCAAAATTCTGGATAGTTTAACTAGATCTGTCTTAACAGAAAGGATCCAGAATTTAGAAATAAAGTCCAGTGAAAAGTTTAAATAAACTACATCTTCCTCGGATAAAACTTTCAAATTCAGAATTCTGATTATCTTAAGGTGCTGGCTGGTGGTTACTCGCAGCTATTGATCATGTTGGGCTACCGCTGAACTAACACAACTGCGGTAAATCGCTGAAGTTACAGCGCTGTGTATCAGGCGATGGCATGTTATTGCACTTACTACGTAGCACTTATTTATGATCTATAAATTCTATAGGTATCGTAAACAATTTATCTGTCAGTTTAAATTGTAAAATCATGTTCTTCAAGCATCTGATTACTGAGATAAAGCATTTTCCTTTCTAATTTGCAATTGTTCTTTGTTCTGTGCCGACTGCATCTTTGCTCTACCTACTGTTCTTTTTTCACGATTATTTCATGTTCTGGTACCTTCCTACGTACCTGGTTTACTGTAACACTTATTCTACAAACTCTGGTGACAGCCACTCCGTTAGTAATCTACTACCCATCCTCACCACGTCACCATTCACAGCGCTTCCTGTCGTGCACTCAACCTAAATTTACTCTTGCAGCCTTCGATCAACAATAGTTGTTGGTCAAACTAAACAATATGTTATTTCATTGAGGTCAAAAAGTACAAAAAAAGTCTATTATAAAGTGATTAAAATTTTCGAAATTTTAGTTTCGTGAATTTTGAATATCCAGGTGTAATAATTTTTGTAACTAGGCCAGCCAGATTGATGAGCTAATAAAAACTAAATTTGAAGGCGACGCTGGCGGCTGTTATGTCTGTCATCAAAGTTTTTATTATACCCTAATAGGAATTTTAATATTTAAATTCGTTTACTTGTAGTCAGTATTCTTCTTAATGATCCAACGTTTATAGAAAAGATACAAACTAACAGCAAAAAAAAAATCTGCTGAAAATTTACTTTATATCGCGCTAGGTTTATGAATGGGACTATTAGTGACCACGACTAGGCGACTAATGCAATTTCGCCACAATGTTGGGAATATGAAGTAGGTATCTTATAATAATGAATACGGTATTTACATAAACACCCGATCCTCAATGTTTTTAATATGTACAAAAGTCGAAAAAAAAAATGTAAAATACTGCTGTTAAAATCATAAAAAAATATCTCGAACAGCAAACGTTTTAGACAAAAGAACGTGTACCTATTAAAAAAGCGTTTCAAACCACTTTAATATTTCTTATAAATAAGTGAGTTAATTCTCGCGCAACCAGTTAAACATCAGTTATAAGATAAACTGGTCCAAACGAGTTCTGTACACAAAGGCCTTGGTTAACGCCTCACAGAGCCTGAGGCCGAACAAAAACTGCACCATCTAAGGCCGGCCTCAGGCCAAACGACGAAGTTAAAACTTAACTCGGAACCGCTTGGTCCTCGACACTATAATTAGAGTGATCGCGGAGACATTATTTTCATTAATCGATCAGTTGGGGTTGCTGCACCGTACTGATGTTTAAGAGGGGTAGGTAAGTTAGATTGTTTTACAAATAAAAGTCATATCTTAAGCGAACAATGCAAATGACGGACTTTTTGTCCGGCAGACAAAAAAGACCGTGGTTGGTAGTTGTCGCCGGATAGGACAATAGAGTTCTAACGACAACTGCGAACACAATTTGCTGACCGTCGGTCGTGTGCGTCGAGTCGATGCCGAACTTTCTTATGCGCGACAATTTTTTGTCATAGAAGTTCTTGTCCGCGGCAGTCCATTTGACAAAAAGTCCGTCGCCAGCTCAGGGCCGTAATGTCATATTAAAAAAGAAATTCTTAAAACCGAAAGTCACAGCGTAATGTCAAAATAAGATGATCGTAAACGTAAATATTTGATGCTTAAAGCTTAGTACGGCCGTAAAGTAGTAAAAAATGAAGATTCATAAAATATTAATAACCTCATTCTCTTCAGCGCAAAATAAACAAAATAATTTTATTCGTGCTTTGCTAATAATTTACACGATGCCTAAGCCGAAAATTCTGAAACTAGCGCCCAGGGGACAAGCGTATGCGATCTACAGAATGTTTCAGACATTACATGCCCTAAATAGTATCCATTACAAGTTTTTGCTCATTCTTATTCTTCACTCTCTTGGGTATGTATGTACTACATCGCTCATAACACAATATTCAAATTCAATCAATTCAAATTGGCAACTCAATCAATGTTTGAACTGTTGGTCCCAGGCTTTTCCCAAATTCTACCACGACTCCTGGCTTTCACCTTTCCACATCCAGTGTACTCTAGCTTGCTCTTATGTTGAGTCGATCAGAGAGGAGGCGTGAACACCAGCAGTGGGGATATTATAGGCGCATGACGATGAATTAATAATTTTATTAAGAAACATCAAACTATTTACAACCTATTTACAATATTTTTTTATGATGAATTGAATACAGCACTTGGGATTGATTGATATCCTTTCCCATTCTTCTGGCATCAATTCACAATCACCTCTTACGTCGGTTTCTCAAAGAGAAATCCCTTCGTAGCCCTAACTAGCCAGCAGTTAATATACCTTTAATAAGTCCAGCGCATCGGCACCCCTGAGTGACGAATGCTCACTATCGTCGCTAAGGAACCTGCGAGACGGATGGGACAGGCAGACGGATGAGCCGCCATTACTCAGTGGATAACGTCGCGATCCAGACCACGGTGCGCCGGCGCGAAGGCGCAGAGGATTTACATGACATACTGATACTACAAAATCTATGGTTTGCGGTTTTTGGCCGATAGTCATAGGTTGAAAGTTGAAACACTTCTATTGTTATTTTTTCGTTTTGTGTAGATATAGATTGTTTGGGCTACACGCCACAACGATGCTAACTTTGAGCTACGTTAGGTATGTAATCGTAGCCGATGGCTAATTGTCTAAAAATCTCAGTGTTTTCAAATATAATGGTTCGAAATTAAGATAGTAAAGGTAGTAATTCTAGTAAATTGTAAACGGATTCCATCCTCTAATACCAGGTTCTTAGAACTAGAACTTTCTAGAATTTCGTAAGTGCTATCCAATAAATGTTAACGTGGCAAATGTGCTTAGGGATTTGGTCCTTTTGTTCGGAGAAAACTATAAGACCTTTTAGGATTATATTGTTCTAATACAACTGTTAAGATATTTTCCATGTAAGTAGTTTAATTAACTTAATAAAGTGGATTATAATATATAGTTCACACATTATCACTGCATCTCAACTTGGAAAATTGCATTTAATTTAAATACACAACGCTCGCTTCGCGTTCACATTAAAATTCAGTTCCTAAGGTCTGAATAAACAAGAGCGATCTTTTGTCCACTCGAAAAATAAGAGTCACTAAATTTAGTCGCTCATAAATAATAATGTGGTATTTATAAAGCTGGGTACAGACGGCGCGGCAAGGCGCAACGCGTTTCGGCACTGGCACGCGCGCGTTCGCATATTCATCGCGCATAATCGCGTCGCTAAGTGATAGCGCATGAATATTTAAAGTTATGCACTCGCGCTCAACTGTTGCGGTGGCGCGCCGGAGGTTTTACGTAAGAGCCCAGACAAGTGACGCGAGGCGCGGCCAAATGGTATAATAAAATTATATTAGCTACTACTGAAAATCGTGTGTATCGGTGTTTTAATGATTGCATTATAGATAGTCTCGTATTTTCCCGACATTCAATTAATTTCGCTAAAGCGAATTAGTTTCCTTTAAAAATGTTAATACTTGTAGATTTGATAACATTTTCTCCCGCCATCGACTTTATGAGGACTTAACTTTACCAATATCCGATATTACATTATATTAATCATATAAGCCGATTTACCTTTAATCCTTGAAACTAAACCTTTCACTTCCATATGATAAAACACGTAATTTATTTATCAATTCTATGTTATGAAAGCTAGACCACTTATTAAATATGCTCGATTCACAGGTCTTTTGAAGTGTAGCATTATAATATATTATAACTTCACGAATGGTTTACGTTTAAAATATTCAGCGACACACAGGTAGGCAACACTGACCGTAAAATAACACTATCGGTTTGGAAATAAAGCTCATTGCACATTAAAGTGGTAAGCAGATACTAGGTACATGAGTGCAGCGCAATGATCGGCGCTTGGTTATCTGGCGGCGCGCTGCCAACACCCCTCCCATTCTCACACCTATCCCTTTCCAAGCAGGCAGCGCCCGCGCTGATGGCTTTGCGCTGATAACGTTCACAGTTTTTTATGCAGTTTCTCGGAGAACATTTTAGTTTGAAGAATAAGTGTAAATGTGCTTTCAATAGTACCTAATATATGTAATTTATTGTTAGGTACCTATAGTAAAAAAATATGAATCATAAAACTCAAATGCTAAAATGGTATGATTTATTATGATAAATCTTTGACTCTCAGGTAGTCCTAGATGTATACATCTAGGACTACTCTATCGCTTTTTAACATCTGCCTGCTTTAACGCCAGTAGATAACCAGCAGAAAGAGCCGCCATCATTGATATATTAAATAATTGTCTTTTGTTGCAGGAAATTATAGTGACAGTACATTTAAATTCTGTGAGTTGGTTTGTATATTTATTACGTTTTCCTAAACTGCCGATTTTGATGAAAATTTTCAAAGAAGAAATAGTACCCTGGGGTATTCCTTATCTCGGATAAACTTTTCACTCGGGCGAAGCCGCGGGCACAGCGTGTATAATATATTTTATGTTTAAACGTAGTACGTGACTCAAAGTCAAAGGGTTTCGCAAAACGAACAAGTTTTTAGATTACAAAATGTATCTGTTTAATGTGAACTACAGGGAAACGCAGATTTATTTAAAGAAATCCATCAGTTTATTAATGTCTTTGAGGCAAGTTGTAGAATAATATTGAGAATATATTTCATTTTACGATAAAAATAACCAAATTTTGCTAAAGGTTCCATGTGTTTTTACGTTAATATCGATAATAAAGTTTGGACGTATATAAGAGCCCGAAAACAGGCGACACGACAATACACAGGTTGCTCCGGGCCAAATGCCAAATATCAACAGTAACGGCGACAATTATGTGTCCTTACACCACCGAATATACACAGAACTCCCACTCTGAACAACACGTTGTAATAATCAGCTCGTGTATATGTACCACAAAGGCCCACCGTAGTCGCTGGGCAAGCAGACCTGTACCCAAGGAACAGCCCTCTTACAGTAGCGTTGACGTCGCTACGCATTCCCTGTTATAGTACTTATAACTACGAGTTGGATGGTTACTGCCACTGATCAGTTGCCAGAACTTAGCAGACAGATAAACAAACACACCGCGTGCAGTTGAACTAGCCGTTTAGGGAAGCTAGATGTTCTGAGGAATCTGTGACTGCCGTATTGAGACTATTCCGCTGAACCTACAACGTAGGAACGTATCCTGTGGGTTCCGTCTAAGTAAATATAACCGAAGTATTGTTTTAAAAGTGGTCCTTCTGTTCCTATTTGTGGTGTGGCTAAACTCTCAATAAACAAGGGACGCTTTCAATTTTATGACTTCATATCAGCGATACATTCGGCAATCGTCGGCATACATTGACCGGATTTACGGGGCCGCAACCATTCCGCCAACCTGCCACAAGCTTGCTGCACTGGACCGAAAGTTACGCTCAATGCACGTGGTGCTACAAATACAGTAGAATTGTCCAGCAAACTTCTTCAACTCACAAGTGACACCTTTTTACAGCTACGTTGTTGATACGGATACTTCATGTCTAGGGTAATAACAGGTCTAGACAAGATGCAAGGAAGCAGCACCTGTTTTGGTATAAGTGACATCAAGATGTAATCACCTGCCAAACGCGGGGACAGCAGCAATGTAATGAACTTCCCCAGCATTGGTCTTTGAAGACGCAAATGTGTAGAGGGTATTTACGTCCTGTTCTGATATTATGGAAACTTTTGCTCATATCGTGTAAAACCGCGACTATCGTGTTTCCCCCATCACGCCGCGACTGTAGTTACCACAAACGAGGCGCAGCGCGTGTGTTTAACGATACGTCACGCGTAATGCCGCCCGATTTACTGCGGCCCGATACCAATGCGATTTAAATAGTCCGCTATCATCCTGCAATGACTATTTTATTCCAAGCCATTGGTATATGTTTATTGCAGCCGATATTATGCTCATAAAATATTGAAAAATTTATGATTCCATGACTTTTATGTCCGGCTGTAAATATAAACTCCAATTAAAGTATTAAAGTTTTAAGGAGATCAACTGCCTACTTGTACAGTAACGGATAATTTCGAAATTGACTTTTTATCACCAAAAATGTTGTAAAACTATTAAAGCGTCGTTCGAAGGTAGACAATAGAGTCAATTTAATAATTTTCAATACCATTTTCCAAACTGGTCTTATTGTACGGAGATACATTTGTCGTGGTTTTCGTATTTAAATCATAATCATTATTATAATTTTAACGACTGCCCGGTTGTCCCAGTGCTAAGCGATTTGATTTCTCCGCTACATGTCACGGGCTCGATGGCCGTTGTCAAAGTTTTTTATATCATCTGGGTTTTTGCACGCCCTTTCAAAACGTCGTGGTTCTAGGTGCGCGGTTCCAAGTGGGTTTGTCCTGTAGAAGATACCGGCAGAAACTCTATGGATATATTGTATGGTAGTCCCGGGTCTGAGTGGGTGTGCATGTGAGATGTGTTTATAAAATGTACCCACAACACATTAGAATCCAAGGGCAGGGTAAAGAAACAATTAAAAACAATATCTCTGATTACTGTATAATTGTTCATTAACTGCTTACACGATTAATACGAAACTTTTGTTAGATTCTAATCTAGGATAGAATGTATAACCCGCTTGAAGTCCTAAACAAATTGTAAGAAGCAGTGAAGCAAATGGCACCCTTGGGAGTTCTTGGGTTCTGTCCCGCAAGAGGCAGGAACGAAAATAGACGGCTCTTACATTATTTACAAGACGTAGTACATATTTTACACTTTCTACCTTTAAAAACATTTAGTTTTGTTTAGGTCACCAGAGAGGTCGCAAGCGTGAGGTCATGGGTTCGTTACCCAGGTCCAGCAAAGCGTTATTGTGTTCATCTGTGAAGACATTCTCAGTAATAGACCAGAGTTTGTAATTGTGCCCAGTAGATGACAATAGGTTCGCCCCCTATTACATTGGATTTAATAATGGTATCGGAATGCGAGTGTACACCTCTACCTAACCCTTTGAGGACCTAATATAGGCGTGATGCTATGTTATATTAGGATCAAGAATTTTGACAATTTTCCCTAGTTTCCATTCTATTCCTACTTTTTGCTGCATTATGTGATCTTCCATACATTCCATACGCTCACGTGCTCTCCTATGACTGCATTATCATAATTCAAATGCGCAGAATAGTATTCAAGAGGCCTCAGTGGCGGCAATGCATGCGAATCAGTGTCGCGACTCTAACGACGTGTTTGCGCAGATCGGAATAAGGACCGTCTCTGGACTAGAATAGAAGGATTTTGTAGTATTTCATGAAGTAAAATGGAGAAAATTTGCTGTATTTTTCGAATTTCACAAGTTTACGTATACAGATAATATCTCTTGAAGGTGTAAACATGTAAAGTTCACGTAAAGTTTACGCCAGTGACAACATTTTGTTGAATTGCAATGAAAGAGGTCATACTTAGCTATTATGTTTTACTTGCTGTTTGAGAATAGAAGAGGGTTTTACTTTGTTAAGTGCGTATAAGGAGTAAATTTGATTAGGAGTAAAAGTTTTCGTTGAATTCTTTGACGTTAATGAACGGCCCCATAACCCAAACCTAATCTACCAGCGGCAATAGCTCAACTGGTAAGATATCGGACTGACGAGCGAGATGTCGTTAGATCGAACTAATCGCTGCAGTATTGATATAGCCGGACTCCTACCACAAACATATTTTACTCAGTTGGAGAGGTCAACACGAATACTCGAAATATGCAAGTGCAACCCAAGAAGTGAGACGAAAAAAATACAATAGAAAAGTTACATTTCATATAACGTGTAGGCACGTTTTCATTACATAATAATAATATAGATAACTAAAAAAAGTCTATTCAAGACAGGAAATGGATGAGGATAAATATGACATTTATATAAAGTGGAATGAAGCAGGTCAGTCTCCAGAGACGGAACGCCCTTTACTTTCGGAGATAGAGCGTAAAATCAGATTTTATAATAAGATCCGGGATACTCATATAATGGTATGAGTGACGGAGTGATAAGGAAAAAAGCTGAAATGATAACATTTATTTCATGGGAGAGGAAACCTCATTGCAAATAATGCGACCAAATAATGGGGTGACTTTTTTAAAAATGTGTGTAGCGAATAAGCGTTCGTCCTCTGTCATGTGCTGAGGAGTTACCAGACGGATATTGTTCATGCCATGCATTTTTTCATAATGGAAACAAAAACTAGTTGGCAAGGTTCTTTAAAGGAGTTGACTGCCTGACGTACCTGCAGGGTGTGCCTAACGTACCTGCAGGGAGTGCCTGACGTACCTGCAGAGTGTGCCTGACGCACCTGGGTATCGTCACTCAGGTAGGTTCTTTCCGCTTACCCTAAAGTGCAAAAATTAGCCGCTTTACTTCAGTGTCTATATTGAAGATTATGAAAAACATAACCCTTTTAGAATCGCAGTCGGGTAAAAGTATGTATATATTAAAATTATTGTAGGTATTTCGTGGATGTAAAGGTAAAACTCACTAAGTGAAAAAATTAATTCAGATTAATGACGTTTTCCTCTAATTGATTATGATTCTTTGCAGTTAACGAATAAAAAAATCTGAATTCGCCAAAAATGTCACTTATTAACACGATTTATTAACCTAAATGATTTATTAGTCTATTTGAATATTAACATATAATGAATGTAATCAGCGGCATTTTTTTTTAGATAATTGTATTCTCCTGAGGCTGATCACAAGGTAAACTGCATTGTTAAAATTAATTTATTAACTTATTAGACTTTGTTACCTGTGAATCACAAATGAATGATTTGGTTTTGATTTTAATCTCCATGACCGTTTCTCATCTTATAATAAGTATCCTGCATTAAATAGACAGTATGATGAACGACGACAAACACTAATTAAAAGTCCCCTTCCTGGTAACAAATGTGATGAAGAGGGTCAACATTTATTTGGACTATCGCGGCTTTTATAAGCAGCGCTCCTATCTATTGTCTAAAAATATTTAAAAATCTTATTTTCAGGTTTGACTTCGGTTATCTGATGAAAACGGCCGTTTACCCATTTATATGTTTATTACAGACGGCTGATTTGTGTCTTAACAGTCTGTTATACAGTTGGTGAAATTGCGCCTAAGACAGTCATTTTTCAAAATACGTGAACACGTCATGAAATTTTCCTCGAAATGTGTTTGATGAGTTGGAATAAACGCTCCCCTTGCAACATTGGGACAATACATGACAAAGCTTAAATACCTATCGCCACCGCAAAATGCATACGATGCCACATTTTAAAAATAACATTAATATTATGAAAATTTGGCGTTCTATGAATTCAGCAGCACTGACATTTGTTTTAATAACGCAATCGCCACCGATACGGCGCTGTACAGCGTGTGTGATATATAATTATACAGAGTGTGTCAGCCAAACAGCGGTATTGGATAATCACTGAACAAATATTTGTGTGTGCGTCGGATGTCGCTGTCATTATCTCGTATTGTGTTGCTTCCAATATACAATAAAATAGCGTGTAACTAGGGTTGACTATAACTGTTCACTATTCAAGCGATTAACAGAAAAATATACAAAAGGTAAAAAGGATATTTGGCACATCGTTATACATTGGGTGATTCCGTGACGAGTTCTCGTAATCAAATACTGTCATCGGCTTCCCCCAAATTCTCCATCATCACCAGTCCGTAAACGTCAACAACTAAACATGAACCGCTACAAATTAACCGTGACAGTAAGGTGGAATTGCTATGATCATCACGCTTGGCAGGTGTATTGATGATAAAAGTATGTTTTGTTTATATCCTGGATGTTCTTGCATATCGTTTTCAACATACTCTATACAGGATGTAAGTGACATCGTAACGAAAACTGATAAGTACCTAGAATTCAGTACACGATTCTGGACACCTCAACGTACGAAATAAGTGGCGGTCTTTTCAAAAATTTTACGATTTAGTACACAGATTTTTTAGGTACCTAGTTATAAAAAATGCGAACAAAATAGTAAACTTTTTGAAGAAAAAAAACGACGCTTATTTCTAGTGCTGAGACTCACTTATACCCTGTATAGTCTGAGTACCTATTGGAAAAACTGGTTAGTTGTCAACCCTATCTGTTTGGATTGTAATACTTATTAATATTGATGGTGGCTGATTGTGTTTATATGCAGCGTTGATTGTGGCCAGAAGAAATGCCGTATTGTATTCATGAGAAGGTACCGCAACCGGTTGCTCGGAGACGGCGGCCATTTTGTTTCATTAATTTATTTGCAGTATCGGACGCTCGGTTACAATGATCGGTTGACTTCCGAGTTTATACGAGACTTTCTTTGAGAGGTTCCGCTGTTTACATGACCGCACCCTGAGCAGACCACGCCGTGACTGGAACCTTGGTGACTAGCTAATATTTCCAACATGGTGTGAGCTAATTTCGTGTGAGAGCCCCAATACGGCGGTACAAGAACAGCTATATGAAAAATATTGTAGAAAAATAATATTGGTAGAGCCCTTAGGTGCAAGCCGCTGCAAGGCATCGTACAAAAATAACACAGATGTACTCGTAGAAGCGTCAGCTGAAAACCGGCTTAGGCAAACTATTCATCATATAGACATACATATCGTACCTACCATAGTATTTCTCATCCGCCAGTGCTAGTTGTTTCCTGACCTTCCACGTAACAGTAATGAGAGGTTCTATGCAGGGATTAGTGGGTCAAGTAGCTGTGCTAATGCATCATTAACATACTTCCGTAAGCAGCGTATGTAGATATTTACCTAGATGTACAGCTCTGTACGAGTCGTGTTTTGCTCACCACCCTATACTGGTCGATAGAGCTTCGCTGCTCTTTGTTATAACATAGCAGCTACTTTTGTCGCCGACTGTCTCATGTATGTACCTACATCCACAGATTGCCTATTACCGTTTTTGTCCCATGTCGTAAGTCTAGAGTACTGAGTTATGTCGTGACATACTCGTAGGTTATTAGATTTTTTGATACAAAAGTCCAATTACTTGCTTGACCTGAGAGACTGAATTCCTTAAAGCCAGGTAATAAATAGCTCGGCTTTGATCTCCTTTATCATAGTTTGACAGATGTCTGTATGTTCTTGTATGACGAGGATCCCCAGCGAGATCAAAAACGAGAGGACAGCACTCGTCACTTATATGTCAAACGAGCTTTGCTTATTCTTAACCGGGGACCAGACGGTATTGTACTGTCACGTCTCTAAATAAGAAAGCACGCAATTGAAAAGTAAAAGAGCTAGTGATTGATACCTATCTTTAAACATTGTACACAATAGTACTGCGGATACAATATAATATCGACAGTTTTGTGAAATTCACATTTTAGATTAACATTTTTCAAATTCCATTTATAAATTTCGTTGCATGTTACATATTTATGGACGTGACTGTACATAGTTTAATTTTTAAAGTTTATAAGAAATTCTGAAACTATTAGAGTAGATTTTTTAAAAAACCAATAAACGTTCAGTGCAATCAGCAAATCAGCAATGCATCAGGAATGTCCTTCTGAGGCCAGTGACATGTCTCTGTCTATCTAGACACTTTTAGTAATACTAGTGGTCGCGCTGTGGTCGAAATTCGACCACATAATTATTGTATATAAATTTTAGCTTTCTGCACTTCTTCTGTTTTGACCTTGCCAAATCTCACACTCAACCGTGCGCGCAATATGCTTAAAAGAGGGTACAAAGTTTTCTCTATAATATAGAAAAAAGTTTCAGTAAACTTCCTCCACTTATCTATATAGATAAGTGGAGGAAGTTTACTGAAATTTTCCATTCCCTGTTGTAATACTAACGAAAACTTGTAAATATAGAGTAGCCAAGAAAATATCGATCACACTGAATATTATAGGTACTTCCTTTTCAAACAACCTACAAAGACAATCCTCACTTTCAAAACGTATTCGTGACGTCAAACTACACGCGAGCGCTAATGGAATCATCGTCGTTGGCGATAATCGCGCGTTATCTGCGGATCATGACGTCACGAGCCCCGGGATTTGTAATAGTTGATTAACTACACCACTGTCACGCTGGGTGCCGTGACGTTATACGGTATTATTGTGACGCTGTTTTGTAAACAAGTAGCGAAGTGTATTTATTACTAAGAATATAATTGAATAGAATATAATTCTTTATTTCATGTAGGTAAACCATAGATAGGTACTTATGAAATATCGAGACTACGTGCGCTAGACTTAGGGTAAGAGCATAATATATTTATCAAGCTACCTGTCCAGTGTATTTGAAACTCTTGAAGATTAATTAAATCTCTTGTCCTCTCTTCCGAGTTCCGACCGAATAAAATTTAAAAAGGATTACTCACTCAATAATTAGAGCTAAGTTTTTGACTTGAACTGTCACGCGTCAGTCAAACACAAAGCCCGGCTCCTCAAGTTTGCAGTATTAAAATTATTTCTAGACGGCTGAAGTTTGCTAAGTCCACCGTCCGTCTCAAGAATTAACTTAAAGCCCACGGTCTTCAGTCTACAGACAGTTATACAACGCTTTATCGTAATTACATCGACGGAGAACTATTCATCCGCAGCTAATTCATTTCAATTTCTATTGCTATGTCTTGTCCTTGAGCACATTATTTTTCCTAAGAACAATATCAGTATGACGAATCTTTAGTTCTACACTATCGGATTTATAGTTGCGTTGCTTTCAGTTATTGAAATCTTTACGCAGATCTGGCGACAGTCACTCCGTCTATAATCATAAACTTACTTTGTCACTGGTTTTAATTATTGGAGCATCGAAGGCTCGCCATGTTCTTAAATTCAAATTAGATTGTATCATTAGGTCAAAATTGCGTTAGAGTAAAGATAAACTCAATCATCTCAGAGTTTCGAGTATGCACTTAGCCTATGAGCTATAACTAAAAGTAAAATCTTCTTCAACTCTGAAATCATAACAGCCCCAGATATTATAGCGGTGTTCTGTAATTGAAATCGTTTATTTATTAGCGGGGGCAGTCGGGGCATTCGGGGGCATTTGGGGCGGCATTAGGCGCGTCCTCCGGAGCAGACGGCTAAGTCGTCCCCACAGATTTATGTACACCTTGCCCTTATTTCAAATTGCTGTTTAATTTTTAACGTCGTGTACAGTCTCTTGTCAGACTACACTTCTTCTTGATGATGATAGAAATGAAATACGATAGTTCAGAAACCAAATGATATATTGTCCAAAAGGTATTTAAAGTAAATGAGCGAATGAATTGAATGAATTGAATGTGAGTGAAAATTATGTTAATACACGCGACACTTGGTAGTTACGTGGAGAACGCACGGCTTATCTGATGGCTCGAAGCGAACTGATGTAATTATTAAATGAATCACATGAGTCGCGTAAAAATGCTGACTTGAGAAAATGTACGGTTGCACCGTACATGCTCCCAAGCCGAGAGATGAATGAGAGATGAAAATATGAATGTTAACAAGATGATGCCACTTGTTCCTTATAATAAAGCTTACAGTCTCTAATTGAAATCGGTTTTACGACAAACAGGTGTCGTACACTTGTCAACTTTAGAGATTTCACTGTAGTCCGTTTCACGCGGCACTTTGCACTGATTACGCGCACTGACACTATACACATGAACTGTGGACGGCGAACCAGAGGGCCCAGCCGACCCTGCGTGCTCGGCGACCTGAGAGGTCGCAAATGCGGCGCTCGCCACCGCATGAAATGTTGCCCGCCTGCTGCGGACTCGACGTACCACGATGACTGCTCCAACTGCTATTATGATGCCTAGCATCACATAAAATGCTGTGTAGTGATGGATGTCGTGATACGAAACTTGCTGTGATAAATTTTGATTCGTTTTCAGATTGCTTATCTGTTTCTTGATATTTTCTAGTTCTTTGTTATTAGATAGTAGTGAATAATTTTGTATCAGTGGGGTTGGAATGCCTACGTCAATTATATGATTAATTGGTTCTATCTCTGGTATCTTGAATGATGCCTTTATGTTTAAATTGCTTGCACCCTCATTGTGAGAATGAACTGTGAAACTTTCAGTTTTAATCAAACAATCGTGGTCAACTCCTAATATTCCAGCCTTTTTTAGGTAACCAGCCGTCACCTGATCTTCGCATAGCACTCGTATCTGACACTGGCTACAGCAGAAGTATATATACTTGTTAATTTTGCTAATTTCTGTCCATTGATTTGAACATGCTGTTACGACCTTTTTATAGTGAAACTTATTTTCTTTTTCTTAATTTGTTTCATCTTTTTTGAATTGTCAAAATTGTCATCTGTCATACGTGTAAAACAAAATATAATATGCGATAAATTTTTTAATATTCGTTTTTTTTATACATCTGAAATCGAAAGCGGCGTCGAGCCCAAACATTGGTCCTTCTGAGCCGGATATAATATACGGAAAATCAGATCAAAACAGAACAGAAGACGGCGGCGGTGTAGCGGATGCAACGCTACGGTCGTACGGACGTGGACGGACACTACAACGGTCAGGCAGGCCGGTCGTTCCTTTTCCCCATCTTCTCTCAATTTGTGCTAATACCGTACTATTATTTTTTGGAATTTCAGTTCGTTCCTCGGGCCTTTCTATCAGCGCTTCGTCGGTGGTGAAAAACGTAAGTAGCTTTTGTTTCTACATAAACCGTTAAAATGAGCGACGACGATTACTGTGAGGCTGGAGGTATATCCAGTTTAGGCGATCTCAAGAAGCAAAGGGGAACCCTCAAAGGGCGTTTGACTTTATTTGGGAAATACATTGGGAGGTTTGAGAATGTCACGCTGTCGGATAGGCAACATGCAGAGCTTGTTCTGCGCATGGAATCAGTATCTAACATTCTCAAATCTTTCAACAAAATTCAAAACGCGATTGAACAGTTATTAGATGACGCTGATTTGCTTGAACAACTTGAGTATAGGGAATCGTTTGAAAATGAATATTTCACTGTCATGTCTGTAGCGAAATGTTTAACTGATGTTGGTAAAGTAAAAGACGAAAGTGATAGTTCTCAGTGCTCACGTATGCATAAAAATAATTCAATTTCCATAAAATTACCCCAGATAAAACTCCCCTCATTTGACGGTACGTATGATCACTGGCTCGAGTTCAAAAATTCATATTTGTCTATGATTCATAAACGAAGTGATTTAGACGCCATTCAGAAATTCCATTATTTAAAGTCGTCTCTCAGTGGTTCCGCACTCCAGGTTATTAGTGCATTAGAGTTTACAGCGGATAATTATACGCACGCATGGGAATTATTGGAGATTAGGTACCATAATAATCGTCTTTTAATTCACAATCACGTTAAAGCTTTGTTTACTACACAATCAGTTAGCAAAGAATCCCCTATGCAAATCAGAAAATTAATCGATGCTGTGTTACGTAACATACGCGCGCTCAAATCCCTAGACGAACCCACTGACTCGTGGGATACTTTAATCATTTACATCATAGTGTCAAAACTAGACTCGTCTACGGAGCACGAGTGGGAGAAGTATAGAGGCTCGATTTCTTCTGATTTACAAAAGGGTAAAGTGAAGCTGGATGATTTTTTGAGCTTTCTACGAAATCACGCAGATATGTTAGACATGGTTCATAATAATCATTCACGTTCCTCACAAAATAATAAACCTACTAATACGTTTGATAATAAAAAGCATACAAATGCGCAAGTATATCAATCACATAGTTTAGTGTCCACGCGTAATACTAACGGTAAATCCAATAGATCAACACGTCTATGTGTGATGTGCAGTGCTAATCATGCGTTGTATGCATGTTATCAATTTCTTAACTTGTCAGTTCAAGAAAGAATTAATTTAGTCGATGATAAGAAGTTGTGTCGTAACTGTTTACGGGCAGGGCACCCAATTTCTGAGTGCATGTTCGGGCCGTGCAAGCAGTGCCAGAACAAGCACAATAGTTTATTACATAACGATAGCTATGTCAATACATCCATACCGGCGTCGTCAGTGGCGAGTGCGCATAATTCACAGTCAGCTGATAACAAACCGGTGACGGTTGTATCGTGTGCATCAAATTCGTATATGCATACGTCTTCCGTAATGACACCACACGTGTTGTTGTCCACTGCCCTAGTCGAGGTCATGGATAATAACAACGGATATCACACAGCCCGAGCGCTGTTGGATAATGGTAGTCAAAACTGCTTCATTTCAGAGAAGCTATGTAAACGTTTAAACATTTCAATTATACAGTCCACTATACGTATATCAGGTGTGGGACAGTCGGTCTCACAATCGAATAAATTATGCGACATTAACATGCGATCAAAAACGAATAATTTTATGACAACACTTAAGTGTTTCGTTTTGCCGAGCATCACGTCAAATCTACCGTCAATGCACATTAATTGTGACGTACTCAAAATTCCCGACAATCTCTGTCTTGCAGACCCTACATTCAACTTGCCGTCAGAAATAGATCTTTTGATAGGTGCAGACGTATTTTGGGATTTGTTAGATGACGATCGAATCCGACTATCTAACGGGCCATACTTACAAAAGTCAAAGGTAGGTTGGTTAATTAGCGGTCCTTTAAAAAATAATAACTCACCCGTGAACAACAACACTCAGTGCAATTTTGTACAAATGTCGAACATTGATACACAGTTGCGTAAATTCTGGGAACTAGAAGAAGTTGATCGCTCAGATTCTTCTATCCTTACCGCAGAGGAACGTAGGTGCGAAGAATATTTCGTGAACACTACTAAGCGGGATATTAGTGGTAGGTTTTCAGTACGAATCCCTTTAAAGGAATCACCTGATGTGCTCGGTGACTCATATGAAAAGGCCAAATCGCGTTTTTTATCATTAGAACGTAATAAGTTAAATCGATCATCTTCATATAAAAAGATGTACAGCGACTTTATGCGCGAATATATCGGTTTAGAACACATGTCTCTGATAAAAGAATACGTGCGGCCATGTTATTTTCTCCCTCATCATAGGGTTATTAAAGAGAATAGTTCAACAACAAAACTACGTGTAGTATTTGATGCTAGTGCCACTACTACTTCAAATAAGTCGCTAAACGATATACAATTGATAGAACCGCCTCTTCAGAATAATATAATATTTTCGATTTTACTTCGTTTTCGACAGTACAAGTATGTAGCCTGTGCCGACGTGGAGAAAATGTACCGACAAATACTGGTACACCACGATCTGCAACTTATATTGTGGCGGGAAAACTCATCTGATGAATTATGCGTATACCAACTCAACACTGTGACGTATGGGAACACGTCAGCTCCATACCTAAGCATGCGTTGCTTACAACAACCTCGCACTGTTAGTATGCTATGTAATGATTCAGATAATCAAATAAATCTAATCGATTTTAATCGGTTTTCTTCATATAATCGGTTAGGGCGAGCAGCAGCTTATCTCTTGCGATTCTTAAGTAACATCCGTGTGAGTAAACAAAATCGCAAAACTGGTTCATTAACTGTTGATGAGGTAAACGCCTCAGTTGTAATGCTTGCACGGCTCGCGCAACGGCAGTCATTTCATAACGAATATAACGAACTTAATAAGGGATCAGTCGTAAAATCGAAAGGAATAATCGGTCTAAATGTCTTCTTAGACGATAACAATTTAATGCGTGTAGGTGGAAGATTAACTAATTCTACTTATTTTGATCATAACAAAAAACATCCAATACTATTGTGTAGTAAACATAGGTTTACATTGTTGATATTCCGGCATGAACATAAACAATTGTTACATGCTGGACCACAGCTCCTGCTGGCTTCCGTGCGTGATGCATGGTGGCCTCTCGGAGGGCGAAACCTGGCCAGGAAAACTGTGTATAATTGCGTTTCGTGCACGCGCATTAAAGGGAAGACTATACGGCCTATAATGGGCAACTTGCCGGCAGAACGCCTAGAACCCGGGTTCCCTTTCATGCGCTGCGGTGTGGATTATGCAGGGCCAGTGATGATATTGAATCGTAGAGGCAGGGGAGCTAATCTCATTAAAGGGTACATATGTTTGTTTATTTGTTTATGTACACGTTTTATTCATCTAGAATTAGTCACAAGTCTTTCAACAAAAGATTATATTTGCATTAAAACGTTTCATATCTCGGCGAGGTAAACCGGCCGAGATCATGTCAGATAACGGAAAGAACTTTGTTGGGGCTGAAAGAGAAGTTGTTACGTCTATTGAAAAGAATAGTTAAGATATTATTAATATCGCTACAGATAATAAAATCAAGTTCAGCTTCATTCCTCCGTACGCTCCTCATTTTGGCGGTTTATGGGAAGCAGGAGTCAAATAGTGTAAGCACCACCTGCGACGCGTAGTGGGAGGTGCTAACCTTACTTACGAGGAGTTCAGTACGGTTTTGGCACAAATTGAAGCCATCCTGAACTCTCGTCCTCTGACACCTTTGTCCATTAATCCTATCGACTTACAACCCCTTACTCCTGCTCATTTTCTTATCGGCCGGCCTCTAACCGCCCCAGTCTGCAGAGACCTGACAGCCACACCGAGTCACCGCCTGGTCCGCTACGACGTGATTGAACAGATGAGGCAACACTTTTGGAAGCGATGGGCAAAGGAGTACGTGTCCGAACTCCAAACACGTACGAAATGGAAGACGCACCAGAGAGACGTTCAGCTGAACACACTCGTAATCATCAAGGATGAAAATCTGCCGCCACTTAGATGGAAGCTGGGCCGAGTCATCCGAATATTTCCAGGAAATGATGGAATAACAAGAGTAGCAGATCTGCAAACGAAATCAGGAGTCATACGCAGAGCTTTTACGAAGATCTGTCCTCTGCCCGTGCTGGATGAAACCGAGTCTTCGTAGGTTATTGGAACCTGCTGTTTCCAAGGCCGGGCCTATGTTACGACCTTTTTATAGTGAAACTTATTTTCTTTTTCTTAATTTGTTTCATCTTTTTTGAATTGTCAAAATTGTCATCTGTCATACGTGTAAAACAAAATATAATATGCGATAAATTTTTTAATATTCGTTTTTTTTATACATCTGAAATCGAAAGCGGCGTCGAGCCCAAACACATGCTGTAACGCTTATTTTGCATGTTCTTGTTTCAGGGTCCAAATCACATAACCTTTCATCATTCTTGAGATGATAAATTGGCCTTTGTAAATAACACAGATATGTATCGGTGTCATCATGTAGACATGCCTTCACATCGTATAAGGACATAGTAATGTACGAATCCTTCTTCAAATTGATCGCTACATGCTCAGCAATCGGTGTGATGGTAGCCATGCTTGTGTTGTTTATAATTTGAGGTATTGGTATGAGCTTCATGATTGCAAATGAGTCTCTAGATACCAACGGCAATCTCAATTCGAAGATTAAATATTCTTCTGATATTCTTGCTTTTACTTTTAATAAATGATAAATGTTCCTAAAATTTGCTTGTAAATTATTAATGGGCAAAGAAAGATCTTTCGATAGGTGACTCGAAATGATGTTCAGCGTGTCTTTCAGTTGCTCCGGTGATAACAAATGATAATTGAGTCTTCCATGATACACATCAGTTATTGAATCTAATAAACTTGTTTGAATTGTTTTTAAATGTCTTAAAATGTTGTTCGTTGCTATTGAACCTATACTGAAATCGTTCATGAGTCTATTTCGCTCAGACTCGTTCACCAAAATATTCTCCATCTTATCCAGCTTAATAGATAAGAGGTTAAGCATCTTGTGTTGCTTGTTGATTGCATTTTCATTCCTCTTTAAGATGTTATACTCCGCTTCAAGGACAGAAGTTTGATTTTTCATCAAAGAAATAAAATGATTCTCATTGTGTCGTATTAATAA
Source organism: Allophyes oxyacanthae (assembly GCA_932294325.1). NCBI lineage: Eukaryota > Metazoa > Arthropoda > Insecta > Lepidoptera > Noctuidae > Allophyes > Allophyes oxyacanthae. The sequence continues at coordinate 226,926 of OW028612.1, forward strand.
AATGTTTTGTTTATATTGCTCAGCAAATCTTTCGTCGAGTACGCCGAACAGACTGTTCGCCAGATACCCGACACCGTCGATAAGGCCTCGCTTGCGCCGGCGCAAGGCTCGTGCGCGGCGCGTGCTTGAATGCTGACTCAGCAACAGGTGGTTGTAGTACTCCAGTTCTGAGAATTCATGTTGCATCTGTACTTGTATAACATCACAATGAGATATTTCTTTTAACTTGTTGCATAATTTATCTAAATAGCTCATGTATTTGCTGCATGCTGTGGTCCCTTGCCAATATGGATCCATGTCGTAATACGTCACGATCTTCCACTCGTCTCTAATTAATTGCATGTTAGAAACCTTGTCGAAATAGAGACCTTGGTTTTCTTTTAACTGTGTAATATTGTAAGCACAGTACGATGTGGTAAAAAGGCTTATAAAAGATATAAGTAACATTGCTAATGATAGAAAACTGACATTTGATCTCTTTTTTATTCGACTATGATGTTTATTATCCTCCGATTGATCGGAGTTTGATTCTTGTTTGTTGATTCTGTCATTTATAGGAAGTACGGACAACTTGATTATAGGACGCTTGATTAGTCCATTCTTTGTTTTTAACGTGACCACCCTGGTGTGGCCGTCAGACCCGGGATGCAGTTGAACGACGCGACCTAATGCCCATTTTCCAGGAGGTAAGTTCGCATCATTGATGGTTACGATGTCATTGATCTTGATATCGTTTTGAGAATGTCTCCATTTACTTCTTGCTGACAGCTGACTGAGATATTCCAAATGCCATCGTTTCCAAACATCCTGTACAATTTTTTGAGTTAAATGCCATCTCGTCCGCATATCCGTTTCAGTTTCTAATATAGACATGCTTTGATCGAGATTTATGAAGCTCGACGGAGTCAAAAAATCCAAGTCATTAGGATCTTCCGTCAGAGGGCACAGTGGTCTCGAGTTGAGGACTGCTTCCAACTGTGCCAGTATTGTGGAGAACTCTTCAAACGTGAGTTTTTGATCTCCAACAACTCTTCGCAAATGGTATTTTAGACTTTTAACCGCCGCTTCCCATAGTCCACCTGCTGAGGGCCACGAGGGCGCGTTAAAATGCCATTCGATCTCCATGCTTGTTATTTCACTGAGGAAATCTTGATCAAATGATTGATGTATCTGTTCGAATTCTTGTTGTAGAATTTTGTTGGCACCGACAAAATTGGTACCGTTGTCGCTGTACATATGTCTCGGAGAACCTTTCCTTGCTGCCATTCTCCGTAAAGCAGCTATGAATGCCGACGATGTGAGATCGGAGACCAACTCTAAGTGGACAAGCTTAGTCACCATACATATGAACACTGCGACGTATCCTTTTGTGGTCTTGATACCACGACCCTTGTTGGCCTTTATTAATACGTGCCCGGTGAAATCAACACCCGTATGATGAAACGGTTTTGCTACGTTACACCTCTGTGTAGGTAAATCTCCCATCAGCTGTGTCATCTTGCTTGGATTTTGTTTGCGACATATTACGCAAGTACGTAAACGTCTTTTTACAGCTCGATTACCGCCGATGATCCAGTACTTCTGCCGTATTGCTGCTGAAGTCACTCGTGCTCCTCCGTGGAAGGTAAGTATATGTGCATGATCTATTATTAAGTTTGTTAAGGCACTTTCCTGAGGTAAGATAATCGGATGCATCATATCTTGATTGATGCTTGCTTTTCTCAACCTTCCCCCAACTCTGAGGAGTCCATCCTTGCCAAGGAAGGGATTTAGTTGCAACAATTTGCTCTTGGAAGATATAGGTATTTTTTCTTGTAAGTTATATATTTCCTTTGCATATTCCTTTCCTTGTACATGCTTGATTATTTTATATTTCGCTACTTTTATTTCTTGCAGGGAAATATATTTGCTATTTATTATTTCTTGTAACGTAATACATGCTTGCTTGCTGTTTTGCTTTTGCATGCATAATGATTGTTTGATGATTCTTAAAATCCATGCTAAAACTCTTGTTAGTTTAGAGAATGAACTATGTCGTGTTAATAATTCATTCATAATGCTGACATCGCGCTTTCATCTTGCTGCGATATGGAATTTACTTGCTTTGCTTTTCTTGCTTCTTCATCTGTGGTGAAAATTGACCGGCCGACTTCCTGCTCTATAATGTAATTCGGCAACCACGTAGGTCCTTCCCACCACAACGAGTGTAGCTTCAATTGATCGACACTCATGCCACGACTAGCGCAATCAGCCGGGTTTTCCGCTGACTTTACATAACGCCAGCTGTCTTCTGGAATGAGTTTTGCTATCTGCCGCACTCTGTTTGCGACGAATGGCTTCCATCTGCCTTGGTCTCCTTGCAACCAGGCGAGGACAACCATTGAATCTGTCCAGCAGTATATCTTGATTGAATGATTGATAAGGCATTGCTGAATCTTGAACATCAGTTTTGCCAATAGAAGAGCGCCGCTAAGTTCTAGTCGTGGTAATGAGACGGCCTTATTTTCCGGAACTAACCTCGCTTTTCCTGCTACCAATGATATTTTGATGTCACCATCGATTACTTGTTTAGAATAGATAACGCATGCGTAGGCTTTATTGGAGGAGTCGCAGAATCCATGTAATTCCACTTGATTACTTTCTCCTGTGCCCAACCAGCGCTTCAATTCAAATTGATTTATTTTGTGCATGTCATCTCTTATGTTTATCCACTCTTTGTTGATATCTCTGGGCAATTTGTCATCCCATTGAATATTTGACATCCAAACCTTCTGAAATATCAACTTCAGCCTGGTTGACACTGGTGACAGCCAGCCAAGGGGGTCGAACAATTTGGAGATATCTGATAGAACTGATCGCTTTGTTGGGGTTTTTGTAGATGTTTCAATCTGAGACTGAAATGTAAATGAATCTGTTTTGGGGTTCCAACGTAATCCTAAAGTTTTTGTTGACTCCGCTTGCTTGAAATCAAAATTCTCTTGCTTGTTATTTTCCCCAAATACATCTTGTCGTAGTTCAGGTGCGTTGGACGACCATTTTCTTAAATTGAATCCCCCTGATTTTAATAATTCAATTAAGTCCTTTTGTAATTTTACTGCTGACGCGACGGAATGAGACCCGTGTAAAACGTCATCCATATAAAATGACTGTTCCAAAGCCTTGATTGCTGCACTGTCATAATTCTGTCGCTCATCTTCAGCTAACTGCTTTAACGTCATCATAGCCAAAAATGGCGCGGCCTTGGTGCCATACGTGACGGTGGTAAGTTGGTACTCTTGGTGTACCATATCAGGAGAATCACGCCAAATAATTTTCTGAAATTTTTGATCTTGTTCATTTATCCAGATAAATCGAAACATTTTTTCAATATCGGCAGTGAATGCTACCCGAAATTGTCTCCACTTTAATAATAAAGATTGGAGATCTTGCTGAAGGTTAGGACCTTTTAACATGAGATCATTTAAACTGCATCCAGTTGTTGTTTTTGTCGATGCATTAAAGACTACACGAAGTGCTGTTGTAGTAGATTCGTTTCGCAACACACAATGGTGCGGTAAATAAAACTCATGTTTCTCGTTACCTATTGCTGGTCTCATGTGTCCTAACATTCGATATTCTTGAATAAATAATTGGTATTGTTTTGCTATGTTTTCGTTATTGTAAAACTTCCGTTCCAACTGACGAAATTGCGCAATGGCTTTATGTTTCGACGATCCCAACTGTTTCTCAAAGTTTTCTTGAAATGGCAATCGAACTTCATAAGTGCCATCTTCACGCCTTCTTGTTGTTTCCTTGTAAAACTCTATACATTGCAGGTCATCTGCTGATATGTTAGGTGATTCAGAAATGTCTTCTATCTCCCAAAATTTTTGTACTTCATCCACCTGATTTAGGACTACATTACACTGCAATGTCTTGATAGTGCCGCATAAAATCCACCCCAATTGAGTCTGTTGCGCAATGGGTAAGGATAGACCGGCCCTGATTATGCCGTCCATTAAGATAAATGAGTAGACATCTGCTCCCAGTAAGATGTCCACAGGACGACTGATATGAAAGTCTGGATCCGCGAGCTGAATGCCGTCCAGGTGTGCCCATGATGGCTTGATAAATGTGTGTCCTGGTAAATTTGTGATCAGTGTATTCATGATTAATACATCACTTGTAAAACTGAATTGATTGTATTGTGAACAACATGTTATGTTCACGATGCCCTTGCAGCTGTTCCTCTTCTCTCCTATTCCGAAGACGACTCCCTTGCATTGCTTTCTTGATAAAGCCAGGATTTGCGCCGCCCTCGAAGATATAAGTGAAGCTTGGGAACCTTGATCTATTAGCGCGCGCATTTTATGATATGATCCGTCACTTGCTTGAACCATGATCATTGCAGTGGCTAATAATATTTCAACCACGTTGTTGCCTTGTTGCGAAACGTGCTGATTTTCTTGTAATTCTTGTTTTTCTTGAGTTCTTGTTACAAGAACCGTCGGCATTGTCTCTGTAGTCAAATTGCACGACGGGTTAGTAAATGCTTCATGTAAAATTGTATTATGTTCGCCGTGGCATTCACGGCAACGTCTCTCTGAAATACATGCTTTATCGCCATGATCACTAAGACAATTTTTGCACAAACGTAATTTTGTAATCGTTTGTCGTTTTACTTGCGGTGTCATTTTCAGAAACTGATTGCAATAAAATATTCCGTGTGAATCTTTACACAGCGGGCATATTCTTGCTGAGTTTACTTTAGGCAATGATGCACTAAGTTTTTTCTCAGAAATATCAGAGTTACTTGATTTGTTTCTTGAATTTGAAAATGTGTTGCTCTGCTTACTCGTTGATGGTTTTGAGTATTCTTTCTTGCGAGATGACTCCAACGACGTAAATTTGCTCTCTAAGAAATTCAAAAAGTCTTCTAATTTTGGCAGATCTCTAGGATTCTTCAAATGTTCCAAATATTGATTATGCGACTCCGTGTCTAATTTTTGCAACAAAATATGCACAATTAGTGGATCCCAGCTGCCTGTGTCTACACCTAGGTTCTTTATTGCATTTAGGCACTCCAGAGTCGTATCGTGAATCTTCTTGATATGATTCACTGATGCCTGTTGAACTACTGGTAGGTTTAGTAAAGTATTTGCATGAGAAGTAAAAATCAATCTTATGTTGTTGTACCGATTGTTCAATATCTCCCAGCAGATGTTGTAGTTTTCGGAGCTGATTTGTAAGTGCTGTATCAAACGTTCAGCTTCCCCTCTTACCTTGCTTTTGAGGAATTGCATCTTCTGCGCGTTTGATAGGGAGATATTGCTGTGTATTGCTTCGACAAATAAGTCTTTAAATGACACCCAATTTAAATAGTTGCCATTAAAGAAAGGGATATCCATTCTCGGAGTCCACTTATCCTTGTGAGTTACAGACCACAACTTGCTGTTGATAGCCTGTTTTAAATTATTATATATGTTTTCTTGCTTTGTATAGGATATCTCATATTCTACATTTGTACCTTCCAATTCGCTGTCCAATTCCCAATGTAAGGAATCTATTGTAGACCAACGGGATTGCAGAGTACGTAAGGCATCTTCCAACACCCACTTCTCAGAAACATTTTCTAAATTAATTCCTGAAACTGTGCGCTGAAGCGCCCTGAAATTGCTTGCCTGCTTTTTCAACATTTCGTCGAGCTTGCTTGATGAACCTCTCGACTGCATCTGGACTGGTGGAGAATGTCCCACTAGTTCTTCTTGTTCAGAACTGGTGTGACCTTGATTCTCCTGATTTTGATCTCCTTGATGAGATGAAAGTTGCTGTTGTCCAGAAGTATCACTAGATTCATATTTCATCCTTGTTAACAAACCTTGATGTTGTTGACTGATGTATGCTTTGGTTGACCTGTACAACTCTTCTACTTGTTCGTAGTCACGCTTGGTAAAATACGGATGAGACTTGCTTTCTTCCGTAAGGAGACGATCGTGATTATACTGATAATCAGACCAATACTGCTCCAATGTTTCCAAGCGCCTTTTGAAATAGTCAACCGTCTTACGATCCACGGGATCCTTCTTGAGGTTGGTAGCTAGCTTGGTCATAGCCACAAACAGCTCAGACTGATTTGCGTGTATAGCCTCCATGATGAGAACTTATTGAGAGTAAGAAGTAAAATGAAACGATCTTACTTGAATGACCTTGCTTAGGTACTGCTTACGGATCCTTGGTGATCCTTTGAGACTCTTGATAGTCTCGGATTTTGATGCACTCACAAACACTTTGTTAGTTTTTTAGTCACTGAATTGTCTCACGCAGTAAGAGTCCACGAGCACGACGTGATACGCGACACGATTAGACTAAACTGCGCAAAGTTTTTTCTCGAAGGACCAAAAGAATGTACAGTCTCTTGTCAGACTACACTTCTTCTTGATGATGATAGGAATGAAATACGATAGTTCAGAAACCAAATGATATATTGTCCAAAAGGTATTTAAAGTAAATGAGCGAATGAATTGAATGAATTGAATGTGAGTGAAAATTATGTTAATACACGCGACACTTGGTAGTTACGTGGAGAACGCACGGCTTATCTGATGGCTCGAAGCGAACTGATGTAATTATTAAATGAATCACATGAGTCGCGTAAAAATGCTGACTTGAGAAAATGTACGGTTGCACCGTACACGTCGTTTTAAATAACAAATGGAATAGACATTTAATTTTAAACTTTGTAATTATAAGCCTTCTTGCCATTAGCACTGTCTGGATTTGGAACTAAAAGCTAAAGGCTGAATAAATATATTCGCGGTACGAGAGTCGAATAAGAAATTCGAGAGTTTTCTACTGAAATTGGATATTTCACCCGTGCGTAATTCGGACTGAATGCTGATATGGTTTGCATTCTTGGATATTGTTTGTCATCTTTCCAACTGACTAAAATTTAGCAAAATATCAGAGATCATCAACCTTAAACTTAATGTAACAGTGAAACTCGTTACGTTTCCTTATGCGATTCCTTCGTAAACGTAAAACAACCGTAATAATGCCGTTTTTTATCTTTCCGTGTGTAACAATGAAAGATGCATAATAGACACATCGCATGCCAAACATCTATCACGTGTGACTGGAACAAAACGCCACATTACCCCATGAATACGCCATAATATCACATTTACTGAGACGATTCCCCTCGAGGGCATTATCCACGAACACCATCTTAGAGCAACCTCTGATGTATTTATAGCTTATGTTTACCAAGATTTATCTTGAACATGTATGAAAAACGTGATAATGGTTTTTGTTTATAAGTGGAACAAAGTGACACTGGAGTGACATACGGCTCGTGTACAACAATCTTTAGATTATCTGTCACGTCTGCGCTACAGTAAGGGTCAAAAGGGAACTGAATCATACCTAACCAGTTTGCTCGTGATGATAAAAGGAGCCAAGTAGGACGGCGGGTCTATCGCCAATAATGTTATCAAATAAACTAAACTAAGTAATGACTAAACTTCTTTTATTACATAAAGATTTAAAAAATCACATTCAAGCACAATTCATAACCCGACTAGAACTGAACATTTTGGTACTCAGAGACCTGGATGATATAAAGTTTCACTTCAGCAGCCGTGCGTCAAGTAAAGGGATATGCCAAAGTAGCTAACATATAGGAACCATCTCCGCATTCAACCAATCGACAGTCTATCGCTCAGATCAAGTGGCGTTAATTCTTATTCACACCCATATACATCTTTGTATTATTCAGCTCAGTGTCCAGACACTATTAATCCTACTTTCACCCTCGGGAACCAATCTAGCTTACTTGCACATACTTATGTGCCATATTAGGTATGTAATAATTAAGTACCAAATGATCTGTATTAGGTGCCTTTAAGATCTCGTTCAAACGTTTCGAGTCGACACTTGGGTACCATTTAATGTTATATCCCAACGCGGAGCAGCAGCGGGGAATACAAACGCGTTTATAGAATTTTACGAGCTTCGGCTGAAGGGTCCGTTTGATAAAATAATTTATATTTTATGTGCGTTTGACAAATATTTAGAAAGTTTGGAAAAAAATATAAAAATCAAACGTTTTATCCTACTCCGTTTGAAACGAATCTATTACTGTTAACGTTTTTACGGACAATAATTATTATTTTATTTTTTGGTAAGTAATATTATTGTGTTATTTATTTTTGTTCTCATTATGCACCAAAGAGAAGCAGTTATGTAACACAACATGTTACATGACTGTTAAATACAATAAAAAAACTTTTTTTAACTATTTGTACCTATATAAATATTATATAATATTATGAAAAGAGTTTCCATGGAGTTTCTTGCCGGTTCTTCTCCTTAGGATCTACTATTTGGAACCGTGCACCAAGAGTCTCGACATTTCATAAGTGCCTGCGTATCTGATTTACATGGAATGAAGATCTATTCTATTCTATATAAAAATACATAACACACACGTTTGGTGTTGGTATCATCACCAAACGTGATGATACCGGGTATTGTTCCAGCCCTTAAAGAGCATTGGAGCATGTCGGGTACTTTATATATTATTATTGTTTGCAACCCGTTCCATTTGTGACGACGGTTAAATACACACGTATAATGTTAAATTTCTAACAAATTATAACCTCAGTGCTCCTTACTATTATCTACTTTTTACCTAAAAATATTCAGTCATTAACTATCTCACAGTGGACACTCAAGAGCAGACGAACGCTAAAAATATCAAGACTATCAAACCATTTAAAAACTAATTCATTCAGAGTAGTTGGAAAGTTTAAAGAATAATAGTATACTATGTAGCCCTCCCCCTCCCCACACCACAAGAAGCTGCAGAAGGGCCACTAATAACAACAGAGTCGTGATACAGAACTCGCACATTATATTAGTTACTATGGTAAAAGTAAATAGGATTATTATTAAGCAGCTTTAACTTACCGAAGGAAGTTTTAGTTGTATTCAGATGTTTTTGTATCGCATATAATTATTACATGCATCCTGCTACTGTGCAACAAGACTCTCAACTGCCACCGGTGGCGGGCAATCGTGTGGACTCGGGCTGTATCCCTCAATAGCTCTTCAGTCACAGCGCAGTGCGGTGGCAGTTCGGCTGCTTATCGCCACCGGTGCTATATTTTTGTTTCATCCGTAAGTTTAGGTATTTTTGCGCATTGTACGGAGAGGAACTTTTGTACCAGTTTCAATGTGTCCCCACCCCCTTTCTCCTAGTGTTTCACCACCATTAATTACGTGGGGCGACCGTCCGGGACATTGAGTCGGAGGCCCGACCCGCGTGCTCGTGCGCTCAGGACTCGGGGCCAAGTCACCGGCGCAGGGGCGGATGAGATACGAAGTTAGTCGAACAGGTTTAAGTAGAGTATTTATAATGCTGGATAATAATATACACGAGCTTTTTTTTGGGAGAGCCTTGGAGTAGGAAGTATTTGATAATGTAGCAAAAAATAACTTAAATTAGTTTTATGTAATATTTTTGACAATTTATTTCAATTGTAGGTTTTAGGTATATAGACTCTATCTATGTATATTAAGACAAGCCGACTTCTATAGCTGTTACCTGCGGTTTCACCTGCGCGTTTTATTTTTATTGAAATAGAATAAATTATAGCCTTATTAATTAGTGACATACCATTTTAGTTTTTTTTTTATCGGTTTCATATTTACAGACATTACCCCGTAATAACATACATACAAACAAATTTTACCCTTTTATAATAGTAAAGATAGACATGCCTAGGTAGATTAATATAAAAAGTGTTGTCTACAGTAAAGTTACTACAACTACTTATAGTAAACAAAGTAGGTACCAGTCCTTACCTACTAGCTGCTCGCCCGCGGCACTCGGTGTTTTACTTGCGTATAGGTTACTTCGGCCGAGTTGGTGTTACACATCAGGCTAAGCTTACGGCTCAAGATGCATTTTATTAAAACAAAACAACGTCGGCATCAACTTTAGCGTGAGATAGGTATTGAACACGTTTAATGTGTTACTTATTTTAAAAAATGGAGTAAGTTGTCGTGTAGAAGAAGAAGAAGATAATAGCAGTTTGACCTTTGGATCAGCTCAAGCGGATCATTGAACTTTTGGATCTATCAATAACGTTTAATTTATAAAAGAAGTGTGCTGAATAAAAACTAACAAATTCCTTTTTGAAAAGGTGCCAAACCATTCACCTTCATCTAGTGCTACCATTAGGTAGGCTGGCCCAACATTTTTGTTCACAACCACGAATGGAAATAAATAAATATCAAAACCTTAATGTTGTATTCAAAAGTTGCGTGAACTCTTACAAAAGCTGAAGTGAATAAGCCCGGAGCTCTGGCTAATTGGAATTAATGGCGCTCCTTGATATGACCGCGTGTTCAATGCATTAGCAGGACATCCATCACGTGATATGATCGGTGGCAACACGCTGTCGGCTGCCTTTGACATCTCACTCCCGTCACCCAAACACCGCGTCCACGTGATCCCACGCTGACTGCTGGTCAGGTAATACAGTCATGTTACCATCGAAGATGTATGTGTCGCACAGCTTTGCGCTCACTCAAAGGTATAAGAAGTAATATTGTAATGGACAAAATTACTTTAGGTACCTCGCTTAAGGTAAAAAATAATTATTGATCTTGAAATCTGCGCAGACCATCAGTTTTTTCTGTCGTAAAACAATCATTGACTTTTAACCTTTACTAGAAAATTTAACAGAAATATTTCATTGACTGAATAATTTCGGGACACTAGTTAAGTTTGTACGATGGCGTGTTGACTGTAGCGCATTAGCGTGACATCCATCACGCGATATAATCAGCGTAAACACGCTGACTGAGTCTCATTGCCCAAACACTGCGATAACAAAGCAAGAAACAAATGGAGTGCACAGATAGTATTTTTCTACTATGAGTACCTATCTATAGGCCGACCAACGTGGACGGAGAAATGTCTACGCCTACCAATTTGAAAGAAATGTCTGTCATAAGATAAGCCAGTCGTGACATACTGGTTTCAGATCAAACAAAAAGGGCAAGATCTGAGCTTAGAATCAAAAAAAGTGTATGCGCGTCGTATAATAAAATTCTAGCTGTTTTTGAACATTTAATTAAAGCGGCCTAATAACACACGGAGAACGTTAGGAAGAGCTTTTCAAGCTCTTGCTCAAATTATGTTCGTTTGGTCTTAATGCACCTTCATACAGTGTACGCACGTTTTCTAGTACATGAGTGTTCCATTCGCTAACTGCACAATGTTAACACGTAATAAGGCCGCATCACACTAGCCTGATCTCTGATTCACATAGCTTTACATCGCCGTGGAGCGAAGCCAAACCGCTTTGACACACGTGCAGTGTGAAAACTCACCTTTATACGTGCACGAATGCTTCCTGCATATAAATTGTTCCCGTCTTTATATTCTTCTATTTGAGAAAGAATTTTCATTAAAACCCCGCTGTTTGGGAGCGAAATAAATGTAGGTAATAATATTTATATCGGATGGGCGTTTGTTTATATTTAGAGAATACGTATGACGCTTTGTGGAAGAAACTGGAAGTTAAGCGAAATACGTAATGACGGTATATTTATCAAGATCGAGGCCAAAGATATTATTTTCTGGTCTGTTACATCTCCTCTTGCTTGTTACGATTACAATTATTGTTATGGACATTTATTAAGTATATCTTTCCCCCACACGTTGATATAGAGAAGGGTTCAAGAGCTCTTGGTAGTAATTATGTAGCTATAGAAAAGGAGTGTCAGTTCTGATGCAATCTATTTCAACTTGAAACCAGTTTTGACGTAATCATTGTCTACTGGTCTACTGCTATGATTCTGTCATATTTAGATTTAAAACAACAGAGCATCGGATCACGCCTCTATCCCCGAAGGGTTAGGCACCGATAGATTTAAAAGTCTATAATAATTATCTATACCTACATATACCTAATGCTTTGAGGTTCTAGATACCTACTCAAAGATATAATGTCATAAATAAATGAGGATCTGTCAAATGTAATCTGTCAAATCTGTACCTAGTTTGTGTGCAACAGAGAGTATAGATGCTAATACCTTCTTTTGTCAAGTGTTGTCTAAGCTTTTGCCACAATCTGCTTTAGTTTTATCACTTCCTGCGCTGCAATTACATGACTGCCTCTAATGAGCACGAAGACTAGTGCCGTATTTTATTAATATTTGATATTAACTCAACATGTCTGAATACGTCGCTAGCGTGACCTTTACACAAATCATCTCGAAATATAAAGTAAAGTTATTACGTTTAATCTTACGCATTTTCTTATACACGTCGCACATTTTATTGAAGTCTGACAGGGACTCAGAAGTTTCTAACTTAGGCAACTTCATTATAGAATATAAACACCCCTGAACAACGTCAGACTTTTTGATTAACTATTTATTTTCATTCTTACATCTTTTACAATTACATGCATCGGGACGCCTATACGTACTTTTGGGAGGGTTTGTCAAGGAAGTGGAATGTTGTACATCGTCAGATAATCGGCGATATGATCCGCTTTCTATTCCAGCAACTGATTAAAACTTACAACTTTACACCAAAATTCAGTTTCTGATTGACCTCAGTATTGATTTTAGATCTTTATAGCGGCACGATAGTCGATTTAGTCATAGAATAGATTGATCTTAATGTATCATCCGTAATAAAACTAGCAACCCCAATGCAACCCTATTCTATTTATTTTCCATGTACAAAACCTAACTTTATGCCTTGAAATGTGATCATCTTAAATCTAATTGTAGATTAGCGTATTATCTCATCACAAACACACTAATTTAACATGCGCCTACACATAACATCCCGAATAACAAACAACCGACCAAACAACAGTAGATATATCGACCCGAGTCAATTAGCCGCTTAGTTTAAATATATCATAAAGTTATTATCTAGTAATAATAACTTTATGAAATATATTGTGTAATTTAGAGCAAGACCGCGAGTAACTTTAACTATCGGATTACTGTCAGTAGGCACTGCCGGTCAGCTAAACCACTTTGTATAGATTATGATTTACGAGCTGTCGCACTTTGTGCTAACGACCTAGGATAGTGAAGTCAGCGTGGGACACGGACAGAAGGACCAAACAATGTTTTAAATTTTCTAAACTTGTATACACACGCTATTCGATACTGGCGCGTATTTTTAAAAGTACCTTTCCTCTTATTCTTTAATAGGTAGAAGGACTGGTTTAACAATAGCACATAATTTTATATAGGTAAATAACAATGCAGAAGACTGTAGTACTGTGCCCACACACGTTTCCCAGAACCGTGTGAAACACGTAAACATCCAGACTGAACAATAATATTTGTTTAGCCTACAGATATTTATCTGTGGACTACATAAACAAAAACAGTTTTGTTCGAGGATCGAACTGGCACGATGAGGAAAACAAAGTTAACCATTTCACCAATCAGTGCGTACGCACCGGAGAAGGAATTCCACAAACCAAAAACAATATAAGATATACAGTAGCGTCCTCCTGCTAACTCCTCAATAGCTAAAAATGTATTCTATAATAAAGCACTACATTTATATTCCTCGAACTATTAGGCACAGGCAGAGGTGTATTGTTGTACACCCACATACCCTGTTATTAACTCCCACGTAAGATGGCGAGCCTATTGTCATCTATCCAACACAAAGCCAAACTCCGGGCTGCTCCTGAGAATTTCCTAACTAAAATATTTTGTCCGACCAATCTCAGGACCTAATGCCCAGAAACCGCGATTGCGATCACATGTACCACTGAGGCAGCCATTGTTATAATCAATAGCAATTATACAGGATTTTACAGGAGTTAACAAAAGCAAAATATGAAATAATAGTTAACAGGAAAATAAATTGTGTCGTCATCATTAACGACGAGCGTGGTATTCAATTTAAAACTAATTATTTCGTGTTAATGCACAGTCGGTTATATCACGTATTTGTATAATACATCTGTACGTTTTATTTGTGTCCATGTACCGATACGAACCACCTTTGTTGTCATCTCCTAAATTGAACGTAATTCTCCAAATATTGTTACTTAAGCGTACTCGTTCTATTGTGTCTGAGTTGTCATCAGTGGTCTTTGGCATGGCAAAAATGATTTTACTTTTCTATTTGTGTACTGTATCCACACAACAATTACATTCATAATTAAACAAATTACTCACGAAATGATGAACATTTTAAGGAGTGAACAAAAATAACCTTACGACATACTTGACTAATTTCCACTAAAGATACATAATTTATTTATTTATTTAACAATTAATGCACACATAAAATACATGAGAAATATGAAGTAGGAGCATAAAGTACAAAGGTACTGTTTATTTCTAAAGAAATCTCTTCCAGCAGACATTTATTTAACCCTTGGAATATTATCTATTTTAGTACAGAGCTCTGAATGGCAACAGCCGCGATATTAAATAAAGTAAACAAATAAATCCCGCAACTAATTTCCAGAAGAAACATTAATTCAACGACTCTCAAACTTTCACGGAGAAAATCTTAAAACTTTAACCTTTGATTGTTTTCCGACGAGAGGTCTCATTTTGACTTAAATTTTAATCTCTTTCAAGTGAGCTAAGAGTTTACGTGAAAACAACGGCAGTTCTAAAAATAGATTAGAATAAAAAGGGCGTTTAGTTTTAGTAAAAAAGTAATTAGAGCCGAGGCAGATATAAGCTTCATTAAAAGTTACAGTTTGCATGGCAACAGTTCAACACCTCTATCAATTATTGGTTACATCAATTTAATAAACAAAGAAAAAAAAAAAGATCTGACTGTAGTATTATTATACTACAGTCAGATCTTTTTTTTTTGTTTCATCAGTGTTATTCCTAATATTTCTATACCCATTGGCAATTTGAGTAAACTTGCGAAGTATACGTATAATACGTATAATTCAATAACAAAACGAACCTCTAAACAAAAACTATACAAAATTCCGTACAAAAGGACCTACAACTGTCAATCAGATTTTAGAAAGCTGCCAAAGGTTACGCATCGTCTGCGTCACGCAATCTTCACATTACCGCATCCTACTACTCGTCTACAAAAACCTGTGATTACGAAGGAATTCCTCAATATATTCTGACCCCTTAGACAATTTCATAAGTTTTCACCGTGTACCTTACGTACATGTACGTGTGTACTTAAGAAATTGTTTCATACTAATGCTAATGCTGATGAGTCTTTGCATCTTTTACAAAATAATAATGATCCGTATTGATAAACGGATAAAAACTTTATTAAAAATTATACGTCACCAGTTCACATGCTACATAATATTGCGTTCAAAACATAACATTGAATTTAATAATAAAACAATTTGAATAGATCTTAATGAAGCTGATCGCTGCTGTTAATTAGCCTAAAATTATATTATTTTATTATTATATTTAAATATAATTTTGATCGGACCAGTAAATTGCTTGAAGAGTCGTCTCCAAGGACCGCTCGCAAAGAATACGGCTTACGGGATTATTGCTATAATAATTACCATCTTAGGCAAGTGGATTCGTTTTTTCAGTATGATGTTCTTATTACAGAAGTAGCAGAAGCTGCCAATTCATATCATTCTTATACTATAAACATGGAAATAGACCCGCGGCAATAAATCATTGTGAATTAATATTGCCTTAATCTCCAGGGCTACCGAATCTTACCTTATTAGAAGTCAATTGAATATGGCAAGGCAATTAATAAAGATATTGCACGGCCCAGCCTCTTAACACATTCCCTTTGTCTCGTGTAATGAAATCTTAGATATTTATGGTATTCTAATACTTGCCAATAGAGCATGCCCGAATGACAGCACCTAAGTACTTCCGGCGCACCCCGAGGCTGCCAGCCCCGTTTAACGAATAACCAACTTGCTGCATATTCTAGCCACGTGAGACCACACACACCACTGAAGAGTTTTTAATTGAAAAAAAAAACACTTATCCTGTAATAAGTAATAAATTATTCTGTTATTTTGAAAGTAGTTCATTAAATGTTGTAACGGTTTAACTCTCGCGATCTTGGCTAAACATTCGTATTCATTCAGGACAAATATTAAAAATCATCAGCAAATGCCGACTGCACGGTAAGAGTGCTGAAGTTAAGTTTCTTCCAAACGATGGATCTTTGTTCAATAGATAAGACATGAGCAGAAATAATAATATAATAGGTATCTATGTGAAAGATCTTAATTTATTATCGCGGTAAATCGCGGTGTCCGATTACGTAGCTAATCATTTATCAGTGGATCCACTTGCATATTTATTACACGCTTCGCCAAAACTACTGATCGCTATTAAATCATAGCCATTTCTAAATAACAATAATCTGATAATCAGTTTATGTGATAATTGAACCTAAGTCTGTTAATAGAAGCAAACTTTAACACAATTTAATTCGAGAAATGCAATATATAATTCGCAGCAAATTTCCAGGTATCTGTCAATTCTTATCGCTTTACATCCATGGCGCGGACAATGTACAAAGCGCTTGAAGTTGGTCCATCTCATCAGGGCTAGTGCTTACACAGCGCCTGCAGCGCCCTCCCAAGACCGTCTACATTTGTTATAGTGTGTACGCCGATAGTACTCAGCGCTGCAGGAGCGCGCACCGATGCGCTCTTTTACTATTCAAACAAGCCGAGGAAATTTCATTATTTTAAAATATTTCTTACAAACAATGAGTTGTTGAATATCAGCGGTACAGCATCAAGCACTTGTAAGACAGCTACTACAAAATGAAGCGTTTATACTGCTGTCAAAACAAAAATTCAAAGTTGGTTTGCTTTTAAATATTTATCAACCTTTTTTAATAAATTAATCAATTCAAGGTATAGCACATTTAAAATAATTCATTCATTCGACGCATACAATTGGGACCCATTCGTACCTACGCATTACGCAATGTAGTAAAATATATTCATTCTGCTAAATAAATTCTTTAAAGAGCATTACTCGCGTCGAGTATTTTCTTTGCATGTTGTTTAGCTTCCCGTTTTTCCATACGAAGTAACGTGGCTCTTAGCAATTCCGATACGCGGTGGGAGCTTGCAAGTGCTCACTACGTTGCATAAGTAACCCATTTCTCTCACTCCATACAGTTTATGCAGGAAAATAATAATCAAAGCTGAGAATTCCAGCTACATTTTATTAATAAATATTTTGAATAATATTATAATGTAGTTGATTAAATAATACATTTTCATATTATATATCATTTGTCATTCAGTTTTTCAAACACGCGTATATATTAAATAATAATAAAGATAAAATAATTTTCCATATTGTAAAGGTAAATAATTAAAATAACAAATTAATACTATTCTCCTCCACACTCGGCTGCAGCGGTCAGTTTTACGGCCCAAGGTTTTAACGGCCGTAAGTTCAGCATGGCTTGCGCAAACTTATTGTGCGAGCTTGGACGCCTAACAACGGCGCATTAGTCATAGCGCCGCAGCCGCAGCCGCCCGCAAATATACGGCCCAAGTTGTTCCGTCCCGACTACCGGTCCGTTTGTAAGACGTTGTGTGTGCCGTTAAGTGCTCTGCGTTAATGCGGGAACAATGCACTTGCACTTATTTTGATGCCTCATGCAATCAAACCCGAAAGAGATAAGAAATTAATAAAATATTCTGTTTTATGACACTAAGTTCGTGGTATGAGTATTGAGAAGCTTCGTAAAGTGTAGTATAATAATTATAGTCCTGTTCATCAATTTAAACCCTCACACTATGCAGTCATTTCTACTTACGTAATAATATACCTAGCGTGAGCTTTAATCTGGGGGCACGGCAGTGCCCCAGCCAAGTCTCGAGCAAAACGGGCACGGCCGTACCATCTTTTCACGATGCGATTCGCGGCTGTTTCGCCCCCCCTATATCTTCGACGTGGACAAAGCTACGAGTTTAGGTTTTCGATGAATAATAGTAGGCATTAGAACGAGCTTAAGTTCGAAATTACATGCCAATTGAATTAATAGTTTAGGAGTTACGGTCGATCAAAGTTACACCATTTTGTCACTCACTGACTCATTGACTCACTGACTCACTGACTCACTGACCGATCATCAAAAATCTAAGGTACTTCTAGCAGACTTAGAAACTTCAAATTTTGCACCAAGATAGGTCATTAGCCACATATAAAGGAAAAATTAAAAAAACATTAAAAAAAATTATAAAAACATTAAAAAATAATATACCATAGAAAACAATTTTATATTTGCGGTTTGGCAAGAACATTGTGTATGGATTTTGACTGCATTGTTAACTTTGTTCGTTGTTTAACTATTCAATTGGATGAATAAATACATAGAATAGAAAAGAATAATATAAACTGTGGTCAAGCATACGTGGCCCTTTCAAGAGTGACTAAAAACATTAAAAAATAATATACCATAGAAAACAATTTTATATTTGCGGTTTGGCAAGAACATTGTGTATGGATTTTGACTGCATTGTTAACATTGTTCGTTGTTTAAGTATTCAATTGGATGAATAAATACATAGAATAGAAAAGAATAATATAAACTGTGGTCAAGCATACGTGGCCCTTTCAAGAGTGACTAGTTTGGGTGGATTACATTTAATAAATGTGAATTTTAGTAGTATCAAAGCTCAGGAGATAGCAATAGCTGAATATAATCGACTCCGAAGTATATATCGCCCAGACTTGTCTACCTTAGAAGTAACGAAGCCTCAGAAAAGAAACAAAAGAGATAGAGATAGAGAATGGGTTCTAAGCAAAGCAGTAGCTGAAGTCCAAGAAATTATGAGGTCACCTAAAAAAGAAAGAAAGAAATAAACTTACAAAAAATAAATGAGATCCCAACAAAAACATTAAATGTAAAAAAATGCCAAGTCTCTCGATGCAGTCTTTCCATCGTAAAAAGTTTTGAGATCTCATAGAAGCCAAGTCCTATTCAAATTATTTTGTAGTTATAAATCAAGATCAATTGTTGTTGTGTTGTGTAATTGTATCAATAGTTTTCTTTATATTATAATTATAGTGACTTGGCAATGAGCACAAGAAGAAACAAATAAAACGGCATATTTGGAGGAGTTGAAAGTCACACACCGCATGCGTAAACATTAATATCACAAAATTAATTTTCTTTTGGTTTATCCGTGTCGTCCCAACCGAATTTCGGCATCGGCAGTCAGTCTCATCCAAGACTAGTAAACTGCGCAGGATAATCTGATCACAGGTCTCGTCAGTAACATTTGCATATAATTCCAGGCAGCAAGCAGCTTTTAATTTGTGCTCATTGCCAAGTCACTATAATTATAATATAAAGAAAACTATTGATACAATTACACAACACAACAACAATTGATCTTGATTTATAACTACAAAATAATTTGAATAGGACTTGGCTTCTATGAGATCTCAAAACTTTTTACGATGGAAAGACTGCATCGAGAGACTTGGCATTTTTTTACATTTAATGTTTTTGTTGGGATATTAAATGACTCGACAGACCAAACAGTAGAAACTAGGTCAATGAACGAATTCGTCAAAATAAGGTAGGAATTAAAAACCAAAATCTATCCTATATTTTTGCAAACGCTCTTCGGTGCAGCACAAAGTGTCAGTCACTTCAGTGGTACTTATATCCACGCACACAAACAAAGCTCAACCAAGCGACGAGTGTTCGCTTCCATCCGTCAGTGTACGTAAAAGGTTGCGAGCGTACGGAAGAGGTCGGGAGCGTACGCAAGCGCGCCGAGAGCGGTCGAGTACCGGCCTTTGCACTGCCAGAGATGTGTACCGACTCAAAGGAAATCACAATTGAAACGAAGTACGCAATTAGATGAATTTAAGATTGCGGAAAATTTTGGATTACTTATCTACTTCTATTTACGTAGGTAGGTCTTTGAGCAATGCGAAATGTGAGGTCTGATCTATTTTGATACGAATGCAAAATGTATTCCAGTACAAGTTAAAACACAATAGACTTATGAAACTAGCCAAGTGCTTATGTAACAAACTTTGTTGCTATTTAACAAGGAAAACAAGGTGCAAAATACAAGATTTCTGTACTTTTAAATTAAATTTTAATGTGGACGCACCACATTAAAATTTAACTATTCTCTCACAATAGCACATCTATACCTATCACACGTGTCTGCATTGTGACGCTGTACGTCATGACGCTGTACGTAATTTAGTCGCCCAACGTCTAGTCGATAGCACAGCTTTGCCATTCATAAAGGAGACAAGATACATACCAGACACAAACCTATCCTACTGTTACAGACCCATTTACGGGCACATTAAACACAACAAGCGGTAAATCGCACGGAATCGCTTGTGCGCGCGGACGAACGCAATCTATTCAGATGCGTCCGCAGCGAATCGCACTGCTCCACCATTCATAAAGGGTCCGTGATTTGCAGACGAGTCGAATTGGTCCAGATTAGCTGTTCGCTATCGAGGTTGTTTGTGCAATATTTATTTTATTTTTATTTATTTTATTTATTTATTGATAAGTTACAAGTTACAATTTTTTACAAGTAAAATTTTTTGTTTTCTAACTTAAGGCCACGATTACAAAAGGCAATACTCCCTGTACTAGTTTGTACTGTATTACAGTTATATAAAAGCAAAGTTCACATTTAAAGCGAATAAAAAAAGAAACAATAACACTAACTCACTCATTACGAATTTTGTGGGTCTATTCTATGAAGAAAGCATTAGCTACAAAGTTTTAGGATTTTCCAAACATCAACCGTGAAATAGAGGTTCAAAATTTGAATGTTATAATATGGTTCTATCCGGACGGAGTAACTAATAATGAAAGTAAGTAAAACGGCATGTTTACCGCATTGGCTGACGGCTTTCTGCGCTATCTGTTGCGGGTTCGATTCCCGCGCGCCGCAAATATTTGTGCGACACGCAGATAATAGTTGTTTCTGGTCTGGGTAATTGTGTGTGTATGTAAAATTTGTGTCTGTAAAGTACACCCACGAGGCAGGAGCAATTCAAGAGAGAGCAACTCTTAAATAAAAAAATATTATGTTTGTATTTTATTAAAGCTTTTTAAGTTAAAAAGGAAGTTCTTAGTGGTCTGTCTCAAGCAGCACTTGACGCGACGGTATTGTAGTTGGTTTATATAAAGAGTTCATTTTGCAGTGTGCATTGTGCATAATTGGAATTCTGGTTAAACAGTTTTCTTCTTAAATTTGCTGAAAGCCAACACTTGAGTAACTCTAAGTTTTTTTCAAACAAACTAGTTGGGTTTGCATAAAATAATTATACCGAAAATGTTGTGCATTTTCTGGAGAAGAATGTTTTATTGACCCGAGCTCTTTATTAGCACTGGCAATAGTAAAATAAATAATTGTTGTTGCTGAAATACGTGATTTTCCAATATCTGTTCAAAGAAAAGAAACAGTACTAAATAAAAGTGTGTAACAGTGACTAATTTAATGATCACATTGTACACTACATAGTATGCAGTGTACATTGTGCTCTTGATGATGACATACACTATTTCCCAGTCAATCAACATACCCTGTATCTCCATAGCCGCGCGGTACTGCGTCGGTTTGCACATAATTCGGCGGCAGCCGGCGGATATTTGCAGTGCGCATGAAGCATTTAGCCCTGCGTGCCGAGAGCGTAGGGCTAACACGCAAAATTTTATGGCCAGAAACAATTTTTTTTTGTCTCTCATCCTGTATTATCTCTAATCGTTAATTATTATTAATTGTTAACTGTCGAATATTATGACGTCATTTTCACAAGAGTATTTGAGCGGTGCCGATGTAGATTTAGTTTAGATGGTTCGTTTCTCTTGGGAGTATAAAAGGGTTATAACTACAATAAGAAATTAATAGATGTTATTAAACGTTTTATTGTACGGCGCACTTGATGGACGAAACAATATTGTGCAACTTAGTTGTGAACGATGAAAGCCAATATAATGGCGACATATACGCGAGTGTGTCACTTGTGGATGTTTCTAGTACGGCATTTCAAGTGAGACGTCGAATATCACCCAATAAACACGAAGGGGGCGCGGTGTGATAACCTGGCAGCCCTAGTGCGGGGCTGCGGAAAACCTGTGATTTTTCTCTGAGCGACATGTTTTTATTGATTCGCAAGTAATGTTACGGAGGCAGCTCCGAAGGGCCCGTGAGATATTGTCACTACTGGTGCCTCGCTGGCTGAAGGTTTTCCTGTTTTGATATCAACTGTCGAGGTGCAATTACTTCCAATAGTATTCTTGGTTATTAGCTACCTTCATACCAAAAATTAGGTAAATTATATGTCGAGATTCAGCGATGCGAACTATTATTACACTGCATGCAGAAGGGGCAAGTCGTGCTTACACCGTTCGTAGAACTCCTTCGACAGAAAAAACTAAATATACAAGCATAATATTTTGATACTAGCCGGTATATTGAAAAACAAATAAACCATTTCCACTGAATCAAATTCCAAACATTTATAGACTAGTTGACAATAAAATAACATGAAAATATTTGCTACTCACGTTTCCAGCCACTATACCACAGCCCACGAGGTGTACCTACAACAAAGGTATTATTACCTATGTAAAATAAATTTTAAAATAAAATGTTTTGTGTAAAATCCATAGGTAAAATCACAGACTTATTTTTTTTATGTGGTGTAAAATAAATTTCTACTTACACATACTCTGTGGGACAACCTCATTAAATAAATAACAAATAAAATTATAGAATTATGTGCAAGTTATACAACAGTGTCGCTATTCGTAGATTAAACTTTTGACCATAAAAATCTTGTGGTAAGTCTATTTACATTTAAAATCATACAAACAACTTCCATAGACCACTAGCAACCATTTTATAGCGACAAAAGGTCATACCCATAAACTGGCCGACATCTCTCAATTTCGGTACACCATAGACAATTTTATTTCCGCAACAAAGTGCGGGGCTGTCATAAATCTCCGACGACCATTTCCCGGACAAGGCGGGAAAAACGTCGCGATATTGGATACAACTTACAACTGTCGCCTATAGGGGACTGCGTAAGGTAGAGATGTGACGAGAAAATAGTGGGCAGCATCAGTGCGAGTGACGTTTGGATCTGGAAATGATTGATAGTACTGTGTGTAGAACAATACAATATCGTTAAAGACGTTATTATTCCTAAATTGATGTTTATGATTGATTTTATTTCAATTTATTCTCAAATCCCTTATCCTGTTGTAGCCAGCGCGGCAACTATGTAGAAAATTATACCTACACATTATATCTTAACACAACAAAGTAATGGTATCTGCCTTATTGGTTACTGAGCCTGGGGTTCTGAGTTCAATAGCCAAGTCGGACAAAGTTATTGTGTTTTGAAATACTCATGCGATACGATCCCCTCATCATTATCAATTGCGGGACATGACGTGCCACAAGCAGAGTAGATACATCTAAGTGACGATATCGTGTAGTCTGTTTTATAATTAAGCTGCACAATTGCCAAGATTATGCCAGGCGTACGGCATTCTCTTGTGGGCTAATAATAGATATGCTGCGACATGCTGCGATTACCGATCTGCTACGAAGCGTGTGATTATGGGGATATCCCTTACGCTTAGGCCTGTTTGGTTTGAGACTAATATTCAGTAGTGTTATGAAGTAGGTACAGTGCTCCTCGGATACAAGCTCCCATAGTTCTGTGTACGTGTACGTCTCGAGTGCCAGCAACACTTGACTCAAAGACAATTCATGTCTTATAGACAGATGCACATAGAAATAGTACAAGGGTACTATATATTATCTCTATGCAGATGCATGTTAGGAACCAACACCGACGGCGTAGCAACGTGCAGGCCTCTCGGGTCCCTTACAGATAGGAGTAGTGTAATAGTTGCACTTTTAGCATTGTGTCCCACAAGTAGGTATGCACTACGACTCGACGTAGTAGCGCAGTATACTTCATCTACCATCAAATATTCTGCACCAGCACTCCACTCGCATGACAGTAATCGTAACTTTAGAGCACGCCTAATTTTTTCCGTGAGTTTTTCAGCTTGCATAACGTTATCGCGAGGTCTGCTATAGGTAGGACCCACACACGAGCTATCACAATTTCCGCTTCAAACTGGATTCGACACTAGTCGCAACTGTGCAAGTACTCGACCGCAGCTGCTCATGCAAGCGGCAACACGCGCCGCGCCGGCGCCGCGCCGGTGCGCTGCTCGACCGTGTTGGTGTTGCCAGTGTCACGACACCACATTTTTATGGAGCACGCTATGACTTGTTTCTGCATCCGATTGTTTTATGACCGTTATACCGTTATGCATGGAAATCTAGCATATTGCATTATTAACAAGTGATCTGTCATGACTTAATGATCAACAAAAATGAAATTACAATTAAATAAATTGTCATTTAAAAATAATAATTGTAATATCTACATAATTGTTTCAATTGTTGTCAGATCCTAAGCGTATCTACTTAGGATGTTACAGTGTTCATGACGGAAAAAACGATTACTCACAGTGCAAAAGTCGATGGCGCTATGGCACAAAATAAATAGGTACAGAAGGTCAGCTCCATACAAAGAGCGATAATAAGCGCACGCGCACAGACGCGGACGTACGGCGATCTCAAACTAAGTCAAATGAACATTGGTTTCAATTAGGGCTATGTATTTTCACCAAAATAACGGGCGTTTAAAATAAAACTGACCGTTTATCAATAAACAAATTCAGCATAAACGACGGTTTTTGTCATAACCATCTGTTATTTTGTTGGTGAACAATGAACATGGCCCTAATAGTGAGACTGTTTCGCGCAGTTTCGGCGTCTCAGTGTTACCTACCGCCGTTAATTTGGCCCATAGCAGTATTTTTGCTTGACTTAGGTTTCAAAGCCAGTATCCAGAAGCGAGAGACTAAAGCCATGTTCGTAATCATTGTACCTAACTCATATTTCATTTCATATTCTAGCTCAAAGGAGTCTCATTTTTCATCTGAAATTCGAAAATAATGTAAAAATATCAAATAAAATTATTTATTTCGAAGCACGAACGGTTTCGCTGACTAAGATTGATGGGATTTAGTACAAAATGTTTCAAAAACAGCGTCAAATTGCGAGTTTTTGTACGCTTCTCATTTTAGTTTGACATGAGCGAATTAAGCTCAACTAAAAATATATTTAAATAAACACAAATCTAGGTGAAGTTATTATTTTCCTCGTGGTTCTATTCACGTGAAAAATAATTTTTTTTATTTATTTATTTATTTATTTATAACATTATAACATCTAACAGAATAACACGTTCCAATGCGATGTTATAAGCACCTATTAACTAAACTACAAACTAAACCATAAAATATAAAAATAAAATTTCACATAAAACATTAATATCAAACAATAAAAAATAAAAAATTAACAACTATATTTGTAAACCTTCAAGGGATCTTTGAGCCGCTGATAAAAACTTCGGCATGCTAACAAAAATATCCTCTGAGGTAATCTCGTTAATAATGCGTGCGGCTCGTGAAATTGGGGCAAATTTGAGCAGGTTAGTCCTAGCCCATGGCACATCTAACAATGCGGGGCGGCGGCGCGCCCCCACATACCCGTTTGGAACGCGCAACCGCAACGTCTCCAGCACCTCCGGATGGTGCACCAGCCCGCGCAGCACCCTCACCACGTATTTCACCAGCGCTACATCCCTTCTCACCGCCAGTCTGGTGTACCCGACCATGCCCAATACAAACAGACTCGGGTACATCAGAGGGTAGAATGGGTAAACCCCATACTGTTTTAAATATAAATACCTAGTGAATTTATTCTGTATTTTTTCTATCATAAGACTATATTTGTCCTCATGCGGATTCCATATAATGGCACTCGTCTCGAGATGACTCCGAACCAAGGCATTATATAAAACTTTTATTACAGCTATATTTTTAAAATCTGTACATTGTCTTAATATAAAACCCAAATTCCTAAAGGATCTGCCACATAGGTCTATAATATGTTTACGAAACGTTAACTCGGTTACCATCTGGACCCCCAGATCACGCACATGCGTGACACGCGGCATCACGGTGCCGTCCACCACGTACTGGTTCTGTAGCGGCACGCGTGCGCGACTGTACGACATCACGCAACACTTGGCCACATTGAAGTACAGCTTATTTTCCTGGCTCCACTGTACAACTTTATCGAGATCCCGCTGAAGCCGCTCACAGTCCGAGGCTTTCGCTACAGAGAGAAACACTTTTAGGTCGTCTGCAAATAGCAAACACCTCGCACTGTCAACTACGTCAGGAAGATCATTAATCATAATAATGAATTCCAGTGGACCAAGATTACTACCCTGACTTACCCCCGAAAACGTATAATATGGTCTAGATTTGTGCCCGGCGTACTCAACATACTGCCGGCGCTCACCAAGGTAACTCGCGAAGAACTTTAGCAAGTGAGGTGTGAAACCGACAGTAGCAAATTTAGTTAATAAGATGTCATTATCCACAGTATCAAAAGCTTTCCGAAAGTCGAAGTACGCGACGTCCACCTGCCCCCCAGCATCGACGGCCGGCGTCAGGTATGACACGAATGACAGTAGGTTACTTCCCGTACCTCGACCTACTCGGAAGCCATGTTGAGCGTCGTTCAGTAGTGGGCTCACTTGTGTGTAAATGGATTTTTGTAACACTGATTCAAAAACTTTAGCGAACGCTGATAGCACGGCTACTAGTCGGTACCCACTGACATCTGACCCTGAACCTCCCTTCGGCACCGGTATTACTCGTGTTATTTTCCATTGATCTGGATACTGCCCTTCAGATAAACACAAATTAAAAATGTGTAGCAGAGGTTTCTCAAAGACTGAGCTACAGTCCTTGACAATGAAAGGTGGTATTCCATCTGGGCCCACGGAGTGTTTGGGCTTGAGTCGCTGGAAGGCAGAGCGCAACTCGTTTCGACTTAAACGGTCGATGTGTACGCGCGCCGAGCTCACGCCGCTAGCGCCGCCGCCGCCGCCCGCGCGCTCCGCCGCATCTGGGTCTAGTGTCGGCCGTGTCTTAGTGTACACAGAGTGGAAATATGAAGCAAAACACTCTGCAGACTCTTCCTCCCTCAAAGCTATGCCATCCTTTGTGATATTGGGCTTATTTCGCTTCGATTGCTTTGTTCGAACAAAGTTCCAAAATGATCTGGGATCATCTTTAAAATTAAGTTGTAATTTATCTTGATAAGCTTTATACGCTGAAGTGATTTTATGTTTAACTATTAACCGGTACCGAGTAAACGCTTCGTAATCACTCTGAGATGATGTTTTTTTAAACAATTTATGATGTCTCCATTTTCGCTTGATGTCACTTATTAAATCTGGCGTGTACCAATCTGGGTAAACCCTAGAATTATTACTTTTACCTACGAAACTTTTTTTTCTGGGAGTGCACAAGTCAATAGATTTATTCACTACATCATAAAAATAACCTAAAGCAGATTTTGAATTTTGAATCTTATATAACAAATCCCAATTTATTAATTCAAAGTTATAATACAAATATGACAAATTAGCTTTTTTAAAATTCCAATTCCGATTATCCTTGCTTTTATTTGGAGTACTATCATGCGGCGAGTTCAGCGGCGGTGCCCCCCTGCGTCGACCACTAGCACTCATGCTGACAATCAGCGGTGGGTGCTGCACGTCAATACTAACTAAGGGCTCGTCGGCCAACTGTATCTTTAGGTCATCCGGCAATAATGTCGTCAATACTAAATCTAACGTACGATTATTAATATTAACAATGTTATTTACCTGCCGAAATCCGCAATAAGCGTTGACAAATTCAAAATAACTATTTATTTCCAACGTCGCAGAAGGCATATTAAAGTCACCAAACACTAACACTTTCTCATATTTAACACACATGTTTTCTAATATACGAAACAAATGCATATATTCATCTGAATTACATTTTGGTGGAATGTAAACAACACAACATAGAAACAAAAAATTACTTCGCAGGTGCACCGTCGCACACACTAGCTCAAATAAGGCTGCGTCTACATTATCGACGGGAAGCCGCGTTAGTTGAAACCGCGATGTGGCCGCTAAGAGTACTCCTCCCTGCTTACGCCCGTCCGCTCGATCACACCTAAGTACACTAAATCCGGACGGAATTAGTTCACCATCACAGCGTCTCAGTTATAGCCACAATATCATATATTGAGGCCGATAAATTATTGCAAAAAGTCTTTGTCTTAGTTCTTAGGCCCCGCACATTTTGATAAAATATTTGGATGCAATTATTTGTGGTCTCCAGACTTCTCTGAGGTTTTACGGTAGTTTCGAAACCACACCCATTCATTGAATTGAGTATTCATTGAAGTAAGTATGAGTATAGTAATGATTATTATAGCTAAGAACATAGTACATTGTTAAGGAAAATGTCATGTATTTGTTTTCCAGCCGCTAATTTTTATTTTATATTATTATTTATGGTAAAACGAGCTTCTAATTATAAATGCGCGTAGTAACTGAAACAGGAATACTTCCACGCACATGATAGGTAAATACAAATGATATATAGTTACCGATAATAAGCAATAACAATACTAATGCACATAGCCAGGTAATCAGATAACTGATCATTACAACACGTCTGTAAACCATAACATTAACAGTTAATGCGCGGTAACTGCGCATGTTTCATAATAACTGGCCGACCGCCACTACTAGGCGGCTAATTGTTACGATGCGGCTAATCTGCGGCCATCACTGATCATGCGTGAATCATTTAGAGAGGCGTGGTCGTGGCCCATGATACACCCCGTACTAGTATAGATATAGGTGCACACAAATTGTCCATGTCAGCATTTAGAAAAAAAAATCTTCTAAAACTCATTTACATGTCATACTTTAAAAACTAGTCAGGGGTCAAGGTCTATCTCTTTCATGTAACTTTATGTGAGGACAACGTAGGGCAACGTCCAGACTGCCTTTTGAAAAGGGCCATGCCAGGGTGGGGCGACACGTCCGGTGAAAAGAAACCTAGGTGGAGATGTGAAAACATTGCCTTTGTGAACAATGTGTGTGTATCGGACACCTTGGGTTGCGGGAAAAATATTTATATGTACTTTTATGTATTTGTTCAATGAGCTAGAATATCTCGTTGAGAGTTATTTATCACATATACCTACCCAAAATTCTTAAAAATAAGTACCTATTGTTGTTTAATACCATCCCCCCAGGGGGAGCCCGGAGCGACGCATCCGACCTCCGGCCCCGGCGCCGGAGGTCGGATGAGTTGCTCCGGTTTTCACTCAAATATTCGGCTGCATTGGTTATTTGTCTGGTCTTTTCCTATATGTTTGGTAGATTCAAGATATATAACACGTAGTCCACACGTAGTCCATCCCAACAGACGACAGAGTTGGCGCAGTGGCTAAGCGATTAGCTTTCTGCGCCACGTGCCGCGGGTTCGATCCCTGCACGGAACAAATATTTGTATGATCTACAGATAGTTGTTTCGGGTCTGGTTGTATGTGCATGTGACATGTATGTATGAAAAAAAAAAAAAAAAAAACAGACTTCGGTCCAGGCTAGGCTGATGATGTAGCTGTCTAATCAGACTGGAAGCTGGTATCACCATCATTAAGTTAACTCTATGTATAAGGCCCTACTTTAATACCGGACGTCCTTTTAAGGGGTTGTAGTACTCATCATTATGAACAATTTTGAAATCGCGGAAGAAAACCATCTGTTCTATACAAATAATTCAATATTGATAGACTAAACGTATGGAACAGCAGCTTTAATTTTTTGTGATTTTAATCTTGGTTCCATAATTAAGATTAGCTAATAAAGTAGGACGTGTACTATGGCTGTAACCACGGCTGTGATAAACACACATTGTATTTAATTAACTGGTTATAATATTAATTACTCCTCCAGGCGATTCCAAGAATCCCCGACATCTTTCTGAGACTAGTGACACCCTATATAACCGTAAGTTCAGACCACTAAGTATGCCATCAGAATACCGTTATATACATTTTCAAAATGTCACAGCATTATGTTGAGATGGCATGATTAGTCTCGTACAGGTTGCATAATTTATTTTTTATTAATATTTTTTTGTGTTGTTTCTCATGTTATTTTCTGTGCGAATTCAAAATAAAACAGATTTATTTGTTATTTCCATAAACATAATATACTAGTATAATAAGTTTATGGTTCTTTCTTTCTTTTTAACATAAATATTGATTTAATTCAAGAACAATCCACTATAGTCACACCGTTATCGTATCGTATATTACCTAACTTGAACAACGTAATGTATCCTCCTAATCTCTCTTAACTGTCACAGGATGATAGGACACTCACGACACTGTAAAACCTAAATTATTATACAAACAACAAAATTATTGTAAAAAAAAATTATAGATACCTATAATAAGTATAGGAATAGTAGGTTGGCTGCATTCGATCATTTGCTACCTAAATATTTTGTGCTAGATATAACTTTGAGCTTACCAGCTGTACATTTTATGAACAATATCTACTTCTCCATGAGTCTGTAACTCCTGATCAAGGATTTAAAATCCTCATCTTCATATATCTGTCAATGGTTTCACGTGTTTAGATTTTTGCCTAAAATATCTCCTGTTTTATTCGTCCAGTCTTCCCCGAATTATTGTTCTATCTCTCTGTTGGGCTTCTACGGTAATTGAGTCGACGGTTTACGGTCTACCTGGAACCCGCTTCCTTGCACGAACAGAAGTATTAATTCCCACGCCCACATGTCCACTGACCACCAGCAGTGGGCGACACGTGTGTACAGTATCGCTCACTCGAAATTAATGTACAAGCTTGATAAGCGACGTCGCTGTAGACTCGCCCTAATATTAATCATATTCTAACTTAGACGCTACCACTTTATTTGGAGCCCGTTTTTTGTCTTAGATATCAAGTTAACTAAGATTACAAATCGGTTTAAGTGTAGAAAGGAGTGAATTTGGGAATTTTTATTAATTTTGCGAGTTTTTTTAAAGAAAGGCCCAAAGGAATAGAGTACTTTTTTATAAAGTTTATTACTAACGGTGTGGGTTTTGAATTACGTACCTAATAATATTTCTGTTGACCCCTCTATCAAAGCTGCTATGAATTTGGTAGGAGTTGGTCCATAGTCCCTCGTCACTCGTGCAATGGCTGGCATTCGAAGCCCAAACCTTAGCCGATGGGCTAGGCTAGGCTATCCTAATGCTTCAAGTTTCCTTTTATGGAATTTATATTTATAAATTACATTTCTTAACAATCTTCCTTACCTACTGTCTCTGTGTAGATTATTTCAAAATATTATTTAAGTCCGATATTCAAGCACAGGCTTTAGAATCAGAACAGTGTCTTACAATTTATTTATGAATCATATAATAACATTAACCGCGCAGACCAGTTTGGTGTAGCGATAACTAAGCTGTTTGTACGCATTTGAGCGCACCCTGACACGGCGCGGCGCGCGGCGGTCGCACGTTATCGTCCTAGTGCCAGCTCGGGAACAACATATTTGCCAGCACTGCACAGTTGCGCGGATTTGTATGATTATTTTGCATAAATTAGGTACGTATTCGTAATGTTAAATATTAAGGTCTTACTTTAATAATCCAAAATATTTTAAAACTAGGCTCTATGAATGGTACAGAATTCATTACAAACATCAAATTAATCAAGTATGTGTTTTACTGATATTAAAAAAATAAAAAATAAATAGTTTACTAATAATAAATTTACTGGCTCTGTATTATTTTCAACATCCATCCACGGCGGTTACTACGTAGGTAGTACTATGTTCATTGAAGGCGGGTGGCGGCGCCAGCGCTTAGCGGTAAGCGCGCGATATTATGAATGTATTGAATGATCGTAACCGAAAATCAAGCGCTCTGTTGCCACTCGTCGCCGCACGCGCCGCCCATTCGCGCCGTTGCCGCTCTTCGTTACACGTGACGCAGGGCGGCGCGGGAGGGCGCGCGGCGCGGGGCGGCACTGCGGGCGCGCGGCGCGGCGGCAACATCGTTTGTAGTTGTATCTGAGTTCGCGCACGGCACGAGTCACGCACGACGCTGAAATCGGTAAAATGCGCCACGGGAGAAGACCAGACCTGCATACCATTCTCGGAGCTGTGAATTATGTCTATGTGTGTGAATTATGACTAGTGACAGTGACACTTTAGTGCGCGTACAAAGGCATGTTGTACGGCGTGCCAGCCTCTGTATCCAACAGCAGGGTGGATACGTCCAACAATTTGTGTAGATAAAAAAACTATTATTAGGTAAGTGTGTACATTTCAAATCATAGTAAATAAGACTGATTCAAACTTCTAAACATGCCAAGTTATTGTTACGGTACCTAATTTGAAAGCGTAGATACGTAACCTATGTGTAAGTACCTACTATGCAAGCAAACCTGCAAAATCGGCAGTCCTAACGGGGCTTACAAAGTAGGTACCTGCGTAGTAATGTAATACGATAGGTAGGTAGGTAATTAACCCTTTCGCGTTTAAATTAAATTATTCCAGTCCAAAGCCTGATAAAATGTGATGGGAAATTAGAATCACATAGTAGTTGCAGTAGATTAATCGTTAGAAATGTTAGAATGTCTTAATTTATGAATTAAGTAGGCATTAGACCGGGCGGCGACGCGATGCGTGTGTGTGTAGCCGAGCCGCCAGTCATGTGATCGAGTTCATGACCTTAGTTCCATTCACAATCATAGAGGAATGAAGGTTTTATGCAAACGGAAACATCAATTATTTTAATTAATTTTGAAAACGTATAAAAAAATGTTGATATTTTTTTAATATTTTTTTGCTAAAAAGAGTCTTTGTAACCTATAGATTTACCACCTAAAATATTTTGGATTATTAAAATAAGACCTTATATAATTCCTAGAATGATAAGCCAAAATAAATGATGCAAATTTTTTGTATAGTTTTGTGTAACCATGCCGCGGCTTGTATGCATTCGGTTTGTATGGGTATACCTGTTTTAAACCTATGAATACTAAAATATACTTTTCTCACCCATTATTCTCCCTTTTTTAAAATAAGATAACATATTTATCCACGTCAAAGTGAACTAGGTACAGACCTACCTATAATATAAAATTTATATCCCTGACCCTTATCTTGACCCTTTCCTGCGGTCTTAAAACCGTAAAATTACTTAAGCCTTCCGTAATTACGTGAAAATACTCCCACCCAAGTCCGTACATCTTCGCAGTGTCAACACTGAGTAAGCACTAATTATCGTAAATACACAGCGAGGGATCGCAAGTGGGCGTGGGCAGTGGTCAGCGCTGGGCCACTATCTCAGTGGGACACTGTTGACTTAGGCCGGTTTGTACCGCACCTGATACATCGCGCCCAAACACATCGCTTGTGTCTACCACTTTACGGTATGGCCTCCGGCGAAAATGGTTTCAACACACGGACTGTGAGCGTTACTACAGCTGTTTTATCAAAATTAGGTACACACCAACGGTAAACACACCTTACATTCGGCTGTTATTGTTTTTATTTTAAACGACTTGATCCATACACATAACAACACCATGTTTAATGTTAAGTCTTAAACAGCTGTGTTTATGTTTTAGGAGTGCACCACAGTAATCTGGATCATATACAGTTCTAGAAAATGGCACACGGAAATAACTCGGTTCTTCTCAAATTATAAGCAAACAGTCGGACAAAAGGCTCCGCATTTCATACACGCAGAGGACCAAAGGCTCACAAATAAAACGTCAGCTGAAATGGGCGCGTGTGTGAGGGACATAATTAGGGCTGGCCCGCACGCCGCCAGCCCGTGTTGTTTTATAATTTATT
Organism: Allophyes oxyacanthae; assembly: GCA_932294325.1. Lineage (NCBI taxonomy): Eukaryota > Metazoa > Arthropoda > Insecta > Lepidoptera > Noctuidae > Allophyes > Allophyes oxyacanthae. The sequence continues at coordinate 260,812 of OW028612.1, forward strand.
GCGAACAGCCAGCCGCGCGCGCGACATCCCTGCCTGATGCCAGTGATAAAAGCTTCCCCTCTGCAAAATGGAAAATTAGCATAATAGGACATGATTGTAGAACACCTAGGTCGAGTGCGGGAGCACACTCCTTTTGATCTCGGACAAAGGCCGGTAACGTGATCGCCGAGGAAATCAAATGGCAAAGCTCACGAACTTATCCAATGCGATCCATTTCGAGACGAGTTCTTTTCAAGAGAAAAGAGTAATTTCAACTCGATGAGATTGGCTTTAAAGAGCAATTTAAGACGCGTAAGTTTGTTGCGCACGGCCGCACTTTACGCGCTAACGTGCGTTCAAGTCGCACCGCACCCGCTGTTGTATGAAGTCACATCAGTTAGTAAAGAATAATAAAACACTTTAAAGGTGAAACTTTTGTCGGCTAACGAGTTTCCTCTTCCCATTACTGCGGTCCTGCCTCAGCCTCCGCAGGTACCTACTTATACTTTTTACAAAATAAATTGTGAAGGTACTCATCAACTCTTAGCTTTGTTATTTTTATGTGGTGTAATAAAGCCTCTCTCGCCGAAATTATTTAATAATGTTATAAGCTCCCATTATCCCTACATAAAATAACCACTGGTTTATCTAATTGATTTAATCGGGTTAGTTAGGTAATCTCTAACTATTCATGAAAATAACAAGGTACTTAAAATCTTTCACATGAGATAATCCGCATCTACGTGCGATAGGAGGTCAATCACGCGCACTGATTACGGAGCTATATAAAAGAGTTGAGGGAAAGCCGGAAAATTTGGCATGCAAATGTATGCCGTTGTACATCGCGAGTTAATCCTTGACGAATGCTAAATACGTTAACTCACGCCCGTGTTCTGGAGCCGGGAGAAAAAACGTGTGGGCACCAGCAGCACCACCGGGCCGGTGCGGGGCCGCGCCGCCCGCGGCTCCTCGCGGCAGTCGCGCGGCGCCCGCCGCACTCCCTGCACGTCGCCGCACCGCACTTGTGCACTCGGCACATTACGCCGCTCCGTCGATCCGATCTCGTCGACTCGCTCGGTCGCATACGGGACACTTGGTGACGTGAAAGTGTTATGGTGAAATTTTTTTGGAATGCTAGTGTGGTGTGAATCATAGAACGGGGCTACCTCGGAGAGCTGGCACTGCTCGAGGTGGGTCACATGTATTATTTAAGAGATCGCTCTGTTGTCGCCTTTCAACGAGTTATTAAGACAGGCGGCAACGAGCCGCATAAATGTTTAATGTGCTAAGTTTACCAGTGGGCACGGCTGGGCGGCGGGATTAGTGAATCGTCCGCCGTAGGCTTGGCGAAGCGTACTGTCCGCGACAGATAAGCGGCCGGTTATACCTCCCCTTACGTCCATTACAGACTCAGAACAGTCGGGCTCACTCGTAACCGTTATTTAGTGGAGGCCTCCTTTTTATAGGCTTTATTATAAGAATTGATAAAGGCAAAAATCACTGCTCACCCAATTAAATACGACTAAACTAACTTCTAACTTTAAGTCCTAAAAAGTTATTTACGAATTGTTTCCAATCGGTATTTTCTTAATATAATGTGTCAGTTACACCTACTTAGAAATAATATAGAGATCCGATAGTCAGATGAAGAAGACAGCTCCCATATTTACGATGTATAGCGTAGACAAATTTAATAATAATTTATAGCTTTTATAAGTTTTAATTATTATTTATAGAAGAAACAACTATGAAGGAAAGGTATAAAACATAGCACACAATAATTATATGTATCCTAACCCCGGAACTTAGATAAGAATAAGAAACAAAAATATATCTTATACACATAGGCAGGTACGCCGTATCATGTAAATGCATGTTACCTACACTGGAACCTTAATGAGAAATGATGCCAAACATCTAAATAATTAAAATCTCATGTAAATCCCTGCGTTTTCACGAAGACTTAGAAATATTTTCTCTGACAAGAATGTTTGTTCATCCAGTGAAATTTTTGCTTCACACACATTTTTGCAAATATTTGGCGTTTGCCCAGAATGAAGGTACTTTTACTGATTAACCTTTAAACGCCTCTTCTACGTCTTACATGAACGGCAATAAAACATACCCTGATAAGTTGGTGACCCAATCAGCAAGCACATCATACGCTAACGGTAGTCCTGCTTACCCAGTTTCCAATTAATCAGATTAATGGTCAGAATGAGCGTGTGACTGCCAAGAGCATGTTAATCGTTATTAATTATTGTTGCACTGTATGGTTCATATTGGATGGTAATGGTTTGTTGTGTAATATTAACTTCATTGGGATCAATCCTAATGGTTTGTCGAAGATGAGATTTCGGATAAGCTTTCAGGTAAGATATGAGACATTAAATACGAGTTAACGGAATTAGAGCATATACGACATAGATACATAGAATAAATAATGTATAGCTATGAGCTGGATGTGAACTAATTTGCGACGAAGCCAACGATCCGTTTAAAGTCTCATTAAGGCTCAGTCTGGGTATTTCAGAAAATCCAGCTTCAATTAGTGAGCTTAGGAGATCTAACCTTAATCTTTGAACTTTGGACAAAGAAAACATTGAAACAACTTGAATCAAAATTAATAATATTGTGATAAAAACTTCAAAGCTTTCGTTTGAACAAAACCCTTTTAATATTTGTGTTTTCAAGTGGACCACTGATGATTCATCCTTGGACTTGTGTTAACTAATATGATATTTCACTGTTTCTTAATAGATCAAGATGGGGCTCGTGTTTGGGCTCAAGAGGTTTAATTACTCAATGGCTACCTCGCAGATCGATCGATCTGTGAGCTTAAGTTGCATTGTCGTGGTCAATGCGAGGATGGGTGACCATTTTTTACACATCGAGATCTTTTAGTACCTCGGAGAGCTTGCTGAGCCATCGGGTAGGGTTATTCAATAGGTACACAGCAGTTAGGTTTTGGAGTATCTCGATTTATAATATATTTTTTATAGATCGAGATATTCCAAATTCTAAATCACAGACAGGACTTCGATCTATTCTCAGTTCAGTTCATCCTATATAGCTGTGCCTGGGAGTGTCTGGGCTACAAGGGCAGAGGCTCGATGGCAGGCGTGATAAGCGGCAATAAACTTGCTTTATGTTCTCAATAAAACTGCGGGAGCGCCGCACTCGCTGGCTGTGCCCGTACTTGCCAAGACGTTGTTTGCGATTTGAACTCACTCAGCTACTACAATATTGTTGTAATTCAAGAAATGCGCAGAAAGTTTAATTTGTCTTTTTCACAATGAAAAATCTAAAACGTATAAAATAATTTAAAATAATTTTCATAATAAACTTAGTTAAGTTAAATTTTTCAATGCACCTTAATTTGGTATTAACATCGAATGATTATTTATTATTATATTTAAAAAAGAAATGGAATTTTCTTTTTTAAATATAATTATTAGCCTGACTTCTCTCAAAAATGGGAATAAATAAAAAAAAACATAAAATAACGTAATTATTCCATATCATAAATCAGGTTTTTACATCTTAGATCCAGTGTTAGCATGTTGTAAAGTAGGATTGTAGCATTAGATATGCGCAAATCACATAATAAAAATAAATCAAATAATGCTAATTATTTATCTAATAAAAAAGAACTACAAATATTTTAATTAGGTACCAACAAAATCACTAGTCACATATTTAAAATAATTCGCAAAGATTGGCAATAATTACAATTATCTCGTATGTTGATGACATAATAATTTATTTAATGAACAAATGGATAAACGCTGTCGTTCCACTAGGTCTTGTTATTAACTGCAAACTAGTAGCTACGAAGTGCGCTGCGATGGACATGTAATTTGTCGCATCATTGCACTGCAGTCTTCCGCACATGACGTACATGCACACGAGCTATCGTTAGGAGTCACGTAGGGCAATTTCGCATCGGATTTAAAGATCGCCGCAAACGTGATGGCTTGTACATCGCCCACAAACAGACAACCAAACCATTTTACAAGCTTTGATTTAACTCTCGAGTGTAAGTACACAAATCGTGCCAAAACTTAAGTAAGTACCCAAACTAAGACAATTTATATTAGTTCTGAATAAGTGGAGTACTACTACATAGACAGTGTTCATTGTTCACGCTTTTTATTCTTATAAACAAAGTGAACATTTCAGATTTTTCGAAGCTATGAACAATATCATACGCAAATTCCGATTGTTGCAAGAGTGAGGAGTAAATTACCATTAGTGATTCGCATGTTCAAGGAGAGCCTGGAGTTACCCGTTCACTGTTACTGTTAGCCTGCATCATGCCAGTGCTAGGCCGTTCTAAAAACTTATTCTTTTCAACTCGTGTTCCCTTTTACCTGTGTCTGACACACTTAGCAACGGCCCGCCAAGATATCAAATCCTTTCACTTAACGTTCTCTAAAATTAGCAAATAATAATTAAGCTATAAAACGAGAAAATTTAAGCCTGCGAAGCTTCGCCAAGGCCGAGCTTGTTCCTCTGTTCAGTGTTGGCTCCGCAGCCGAGTGTTTGCATAATTATGATAAACTTGGACGTAACATTAATGCCACATGTGTGTACTGGCATAACATTATCACATAATTACACTAAAATACATGCTTGTATACAAGGTCTGGTTTTCTGTTAGGTTTTTTTGTTGATCGGATGTTGTACATGGATTTTAATTTTTTTTATAAAAATGAAGTCGGTTCGTTTCTTAAAAATAAATATCGTTAATGTAGTGATAAGATAAATAATTAGCAAAAGCTTCTTATTAAAAATGTAACCAATTAATGTAACATTATGATTATCATTTGTGGAGGTAGAGCAAGAGAGTTTATTACAAACAGTTTGTAAACTTCGTCTATAGCAAAAAGCAATAAAATGTATTTACCTGCTCATGTTATTAATCCACCATACTTACGGACGTAAAACGATTAATTGGACACGCTCCCGGCTCCACAATATTAAACCGTATTTCAAATGAAAGCCAGACGTATTCATGACGTCCTCGCTGCGGGCTCCACTTGCCCGCTTTTGTCACTACTCTCATTCATTCATTTATTTTTAATTCAACTTAAAAGCAATAACGTTCTATAAAAAACTAATAAAAATCATATTAAATAACTTGGTTCTTTGAATTTTAGCGTCAGTTTTGTTACTTGTATTGTATAACGACTTATTTGATGTCTGATATTTAAGTTATATCTACGTTTTGAATTTGTATGTTGACAGTCTAATTTGAATTGAAAAGATGATATGAAAATCGTTTATGAAATTGCTTGGTATTTAGAAAGATAATTTGATTTTATTATAATGCATCAACCTTGGTAGCTTCTGGAATTTATTCACTTATAAATGCAACAAACAAAATGAATCAGTGTCATGCCAACACGAATGACTTTAACCAAATCCTAAGGGGCTAAATAATGCTACCCTATCCACAGTTCACTTATGACAGTACAAGTAGGACATTACAGGTAATTGTAAAGTTATCGAGTAGAAAACTTTTTTGTCTATTTTCTTTGAATATTTACAAAAAGAACATAACACAGACTTACATGAAATACGCTTAACATAATACAGACATACACGAAATAAACAAATCAGACAAAAAAATAGGAATAGTTTCACGTACTCAATTAGCAGTGACCAGCATACAACTACGCACCGGTCAGTGCAGACGCGTCCGCGGCGAACAAACGCGCTGTTTGTGACATTCCTTATTCATCAACCTGACCCTGATTGATTCGCGCGAGCCTCGCCTACCTGAAATATTCAGATACACACGATGCGCCGCTTTAAAGCCTGCATTAGTTTACTTTACGAGTTTTTACGTATAATGTAGGAGCGGGCAATAGAAGATCTAAATGTTAAAAGTAACAAACATGGTTCTGCTAGAAGCAAATATACAAAAGGACATTATTATCAATTATTATAGTTCGTACCGCTTACGGGGATTTAAACTCATGCGGGCTAAATTTCTTAGTTTCTGCTGAATGGCGACATTACACTTGGCTGTTACAAGGGCCGAAGATGGGGTTGTAATTTACCACAAATTCTAGTTTCTTTATCTAATCTAAACGTAGTTCATCGGCGGCGGCGTTCCTTCTGAATACTGGCTAGCTTGGCTATCTCCCAGTAAGAAATACGAACGAACGCCGAGATTACATCTATAGGTCAAAATGAGTAACTCTAAAACCATACTTCAATACGATTTATAAACGTTCGAAAGTTACTTAAAATGAACGATTTCGCAATTTACGAGACACTTTATGTGAAAACTTTCTATTACCCTTAGTACTAGCCTAGTGGTTGTAAGGAAATTGCACCAAAGATTTATTTGACGCCAAGTGCTGAAATAAATAGCCTGAGATAAAAGCTATCTCAGTAGATAACTGCTCAATTAAAAGCAAAGACGAACGTAATGGATTAAGTATGGACATAAAATATAAAAGTGCGGTCGAAGCAATAAAAATTATTGTTCCTTATCAATTTTGTTTGTCATGCCAAACTATCATTAACCATTGTGATAAAATCAATGTTAGCGCACGGCTAGTGCTTGTATCGTTGTATGACATGTGTGTTACTAAACAGCTATTTTTGATACTCAAAAAAGCGTTTAACATACTTGAGATATTCTTTATCATAATCATTCACAGATGATTGTGATGTTATAGAATATCTCATTCCAGGACTTCGGTTTTACTCTCAAAAGACAATAACCGTAACAGTAGAATTACACGTTCGACAGACAAAAAGTCTTACGAGACTGACATAGGTCAACCAGTAAAACATTCCATCGCAACATCAAACAATAATAAAGTAACAAGACGAATGATGGCAATGAGAAATAGTAGAAAAACTAAAGTGAATCGACCGTTCACGTTAACAATATTACTCGGGAGAAAAACTGGAATTTTCTAGAACACTGCTCTTGATGATAAAGGTCAATTTAGAAAAACTGAAGAACGCTTAATCACAAAGCAAGCTGTTGACAACAGCTCGAGTTTTCTATTTGACAAACGAAAAGGTATTGCAGATGCCTTAGTGCTTTGTATTCTATAACGAATAAATTACTCTTGACTTCAAAGTAGGTAATGTTTAAAATTGATGTCGGCAGATTGAATACTTTATCTAAAATAAATATTATTGAATCAAATATTTTGAGTGTTCCTTTTAAATCCCTTGCAGATAATATTTTACTTTTCATAACGACATAAGTTCGACATTTGTTTAAGAAAATTTAAAAGCAGAATCCAAGTAAAACACAAGAAAACTTAATTTAAAATTAAGTTGTATGAAAACATCAAAGTTGTAGTTAACAGATGGCATTGCGAACAGGTTAAATTAAAAAATATCAGTAAAGCAAGCAGTTTTAGTTACAAGATAACTCGCTAATTTTGACGAATAGCTAGATTAGCTAGAATAGAAAAGAAATACTCTTTATTGTACACCTGATAAAAGACGAGCAATAAACATAATAAGTACAATGAATCATTTAACTTTCTCATAGTTTATAAATATTTGAATGGATATTATGCTAAGGTCAAAACTCATGATGTCAGCAATTTAACTATGGCTAGCATTGTTAAGATGACTTTTCATTGTACTCAACAAACTCAATAATACATACATGATGACGAGAAAAAAAAAAAAAAAGTTAAAGTAGATAAATTAATTTCAGGTAGATACGACACTAGCGTCCTTTCATAAATTGACAAACACCTCTTTATGCCAAATCGGAAATATTATCCCATGACGAAATATTTACACAAATCATGAAATAAAATTATGTAGAGTTCAAAGACGGGGAAAAGCTCCAGAGAGGTTTAAATTGAGCGATAAAAGCAATGAATTTTTGAGTTTATCTTTTATCTAATAGACCCATTTAATTACCGTAAATTCCTTTTAAGGAAGTCTTTTGCTGCTTTAACGGCCTCTCTAAATAATGTCTTAAAGTTAGCATAATAATTGTATTTTAAATAAAAATAACGATCAGCTTCAATAATTATTATTGGAAAGGCTAAACGTGATAAACCAACCCTGATCATATTTCAACGGCTTGACTTGTAGTTGCTTTCTCAGGGTCTTGAATTTCGTTTCTTTAGGTGCCTTATGTTTCAGTAACTTTTCCAGGATAAATTTTCCATACAACATCTCCGAGCAGTATCTTCCAATAACAGAAAACCATGAATGCAACACATCAAACGTAGACAGAAACGAAATTTAAATATCATTCGCCGTTTTATCGCAATAGTTTGCCGGCTGCACTGAAACGGCACCTTTAACGATAAATTATTTGCATCACGCGGCAAACATGACGGGCTCGTTCAGACACAGGGTTGAGGAAATCAGCCTTCCTGAGGAAAGAGCTCGGGTAAGATTCGGGCCTGATAACGCGGCAATAAACTTGCTTTATGCGCACAATAAAAGGCAAGAGGCGCTCCAGCCTGCCCCTGTATCACGCAAATTGACGCTCCAGTTCAGACTGCGCCCTCTCCTGCGGGAGTCTTCAATACGTCACTCAACTTGTTTTATGGTGTATTTTGATATTCGTTTTTGGTGTTTGCCAAGTTTAGTATTCAGTTGGGATGTGTGCTTGAAGAATTAAATTTGGATGTTATCCTACATACATTGCATGAATATTAACAAAAATGAATTGGTTGATAGAATAAGAGTAAAAACGAGCAGTTTATTTTATCTTTTTTTGCATTGACATCTACAGGCTTATTACCTTTCAGTTACCACAAAACCAAAACAGCTCAACACCAATAACGTATCCACATACGAGAACAAGATAGTAAATATTCTCCAGTATTACTGAAAGAGTTTATGAGTTTGTTTGTTCGAGATAATCTCTGGAGGAAGCTTGGGATTTTCAGACAAGATCTGTATGGATAGAATATTTCAACTATGATACAAAAAACACAAGAGGAAACAATGAAACTATATTTGACTCGTCCAGACTCCAAAACCCTTTAGTGAAAACAATTTACAGGATCGGTTACTACCAATGCATTTTCAACATAATAAATAGATATGTGTACGAAACTCGTAGCAGACCATAAGAGTCATTACATAACAAATATTTGTTTCTAAAGATCATGAATGATGATGAATGAATGATTTGATAATTAATTAAGTAAGCGGCGACAGGTCTTCTGCGGCCAGAACAAACAGGAATGTCTACGTAGGGGTGTATGAAGTACCTGACGGCCTCCATTATCTATATTCCTTTAAGAATGGACTTAAGTTTCAGTAAAATTTTGGTGAGCTTGAGATGACTATTCAATAGCGGCCTGCTTTTTATATTCCGGATTAGACTTTTCCAAATGTTATCTTTCACGTTTATAAACACATTCATTATGAAAACTGCTGGTGAATTAGTGACGTATAATATATCATTTAACTCGTTAATGAACATAGAGTAATTATGCTAATCACCACAGCACTTTATCTACAAAGTACCTACTTAGTACGGGCAGGCTCAAGTTTACAAAGCAATAGAAACATGTATGACGTCACTGGATAAATATTTGGGGCTAGTTTTAGTATAGCACCGAGTGGAGGACTAACTCTGTGTGGTTCAGTCTACGATAAAATTATAGGAGTGCAAAGAACACAGTTAACAAACATGATATAGCAGCTAAAGGACAATGGGCAAATTGGCCCAAAGTGCCCACAGGGTTCACACATAGTACATTCGAAAGTGCACGCTTAGCTGATTATTTTTTATTATGGGAGTAAAAAAATCGGTCCTACAGGAAAAGATATTTTGAGAAATAAAGACATTTTTAAGTTTGAACCTAAACATATGAACTTTATGAAAGTTAGCAAATAAAAGTTATATATTCTGGTAGATTACACTATTCCCAACATGTTTTATTCAGAAACTAAAGCGCTACGTGCACCATACAAAATATTATTGATCTTGAAAAAATATGTAATTATTGTTGTGGTTGATTATTAAAGGTGTCCCTAGAGTAGACATATAGTGTATACCCCTTGGATCCGCAAATATTTTTTTTTCTTGCTCGGCTGACTCGCGCGATTTTCCAAAATGAAAATGGCAGTGGGCTTATGTAAACATTGAGTAAATAAACAATAAAATATAAAAAAACAAAAAACAAACAAAAAAATATTTTTGTGAAATTGGAATCCTTATTAGATTTTCTATTGGAATCTAATTAGTTTATTTAATAAACTGCACTGAATTAATTATAATAATATTGGAAAGTAGCGCGACCGGAAAAAAAGTCTAGAAATATACCTAGATTTTGATATACAAAGAATTTACGTTGAAACTTCAGAATTCATGTAAATTATACCTAAATAAGTAATATAAACTATTATTCTACAGAAATAACTTACAGTTATCCAAGAAAAACCACTTTTTTCAATAATTTTCGAGCAAAAAACCCGCCGACTCAACCATGTTTACATCCACTTGACAGCCACTTCAAACTTCAAACGTCATTTCTTTTTTTTTTTTTCTATGGTAGTCAAGTGTTATATTTTTAAAATATACTAAATATATCCATCTACCTCACACATACGGTCGTTTCTCTAGAGAGAGCGAAAAAATATACTAGAAGGCAAAATAAGAGATGTAGTACGGGAAATTCCAGTGACGGCAGATCTGCCAGATAACGAATCTGCGGTACCAAAAAAACGAAGGCAGATCTGCCGAATAAACAACGAAGGGGTTAAAAGGACACATTAGACACGTTATTTTTTATTATGGCAGCTCAAAAATCGGCCTTACAGGAAAATATATTTTGAGAGATAAAGACATTTTTAAGTTTGAATCTAAACATATGAACTTTATGAAAGTTAGCAAATAAAAGTTATATATTCTGGTAGATTACACTATTCCTAACATGTTTTATTAAGAAACTAAAGCGCTATGTGCACCATACAAAATATTTTTGAGTTTCAAAAAATATGTAATTATTGTTGTGGTTGATTATTAAAGGTGTCCCTAGAGTAGACACCTATTGCATTTAAAAGAGCACACTGAACATTTTTTTTTTATTATGGGAGTAAAATAATCGGTCCTGCAGGAAAAGATATTTTGAGACATAAAGACATTTTTAAGTTTAAACCAAAACTTATGAACTTTATGAAAGTTAGCAAATAAAAATCATATATTCTGGTAGATTAAACTATTATACCTAACATGTTTTACTAGGAAACTGAAGCGCTATGTATATTCCACAAAATATTTTGAAGTTTGAAAAAATATGTAATTATAGTTGTAGTGGATTATTAAAGGTGTCCCTAGAGTAGACATATAGTGTATTTAAAAGAACACTTTGGACACGTTATCCTTTATTATGGCAGCTCAAAAATCGGTCCTACAGGAAAAGATATTTTGAGAGATAAAGACATTTTTAAGTTTGAACCTAAACATATGAACTTTATGAAAGTTAGCAAATAAAAGTTATATATTTTGGTAGATTACACTATTCCTAACATGTTTTATTAAGAAACTGAAGCGCTACGTGCACCGTACAAAATATTTATGAGTTTCAAAAAATATGTAATTATTGTTGTGGTTGATTATTAAAGATGTCCCTAGAGTAGACACCTAGTGCATTTAAAAGAGCACACTGAACATTTATTTTTTTATTATGGGAGTAAAATAATCGGTCCTGCAGGAAAAGATATTTTGAGACATAAAGACATTTTTAAGTTTGAACCTAAACATATGAACTTTATGAAAGTTAGCAAATAAAAGTTATATATTCTGGTAGATTACACTATTCCTAACATGTTTTATTAAGAAACTGAAGCGCTATGTGCACCATACAAAATATTTTTGAGTTTCAAAAAATATGTAATGTCCGAGAATTGAACCCGCTACCCCTATGTACGAGCAGCACCGTAGATAGACTTACGTTTAACCAGTTTGCCAATCGTGCACCAAAAAGAATCCAAAATATTAAATTATAATGTAATTAAGTTGCTGGGAAAATTCGTAATACTAATTCATTATAACTCTGGAACGGCAGGATGAAAAAATAAATAAATGAGAATATAGAGTAACACTGATGTCCTTCATCGATTAGCACTGGTGTCAACCGTAGGGGCAAGCTTTTTAATTTGGACCAGCGTCCATAGGAATTTGCCCATCCTCCTTTGATTTTTATTCTTCAGGTTGATTGTAAAAAGAGTACCTTTTGTGTTTATGAATGATAATAGTCCTCCATCAACTTCTCAAAGAGTCGGCCTCTAAACAAATACTTAAAGAAAGAATCCCTCATTAAGCAACTCGACAAGCTCTAATGTTCTCAGATCATTCTTAAGTCTAGTTTCAACACTTGAGCTACTAATTTAATTAATAAACACAATGACACGCGCTTAAAGTTTGGATGACATTTACATTTTGGCTTCTTCAGTGAATACCACTCAGACGAACGAAGTCGCGAGTGGATTGTTATTATATCTCATTCTGATAAACAGCAAAGGAATAGTTCAAGCCAGCCAATTTCTACAGAAGAAACCTCTATGCACGTTTCCCCCGAACTGAGATTTAAATCCCCATTTGTCAGAGGTAAGCGTCAGACTTTATGCGACACAGATGTGTGTGATGTTTTTAATTCAGTTTTGCAAGTTTGAATGGCCTTTTGTTGAAAACTCTTTTTTATTATTAAAAACATTTCTAGAACTACAAGGTCGTCTGAAGATTCTGAAGGATGAGATAAATTAAAGAATAGGATTAGATTTTTTTTATTATTCAATTTTACGAATTTATGAAAAAACTATTTTTTTTTGGCTTTCGCTTTCTTCTTTGTTATCCTCTGCGAGTGACAATAGCTAACTACGGCAACCTTGGGCTATACGCCTCGTTGCCACTTATTACTCGCCACCTTACTGACTTTCTATTATCTCTTTGTCTATTATCATCTTTGTCTATTATTGACATTGACAAAATAACCAATCAAATCAGCCTATCGCAGTCCACTGCTGGGCATTGCCATTAATAACATTACTCATACAAAAGGAACAAAACCTTTGCTTTCAACCCCACGTTACCGAATACCCCCAGTGTTTGATCCTCTACTAATAAGATGAGTGTAAGTGTAGGTTCAGTAATCACGTTAGGGGGCGGTGGTGGGGAGGGTTAGATTACACTTTGATGTGTGGCCGCGGATTACTTGGCTTGTTACCAGCCTCCAGTCACGTGACACGCGTCAAAGAACTCATTATTGAGTTTACTGGCTAATAAAGTGGGTTATGGTGTTGTTTATAATACGTATATATTTAGAATTTAGAAAATTAAACTCCAAACTTTACCAATGTTAAAAAAACATGATAATAAAGCTAATATTTATTCTGTAGGTATCACCAATCTATTCCTCTCTAGTAAAGACATTTAAACATATCTAATGCCAAAGAAAATACATAACGATCTCTATACAATGATCCACGGTAAGTACACATCTACATCAATTCGCGCCATAATTCATCGAATACATCAAATCATCGCCAGAGTTACGAGCGAACAATAAAAGTTTAAGTACGCCCCGAGCACCCCCCGCTGGCAACAAATCGATCTCAACTTACTTTGAAAGCTTTACTATGTTCCAGTAAAACGATTATCGGTAAGCAAATAATGTTGTTTCGCTTATAATTTAAGAGGGTGTGCGTGAGACTTTTGTTGTGTCATGTTTTGTCTCCTCAAATAATCCAAGTACGTAGAGACTAAAGCCTGTACATTAATAAGTAATATTATTATGACCTATTAGATTTATAAATCTACTTATTGTTATAAGTGATCACTTACAGCATATCCTGTGATGACTGTTGCACGTGTGCACTCTACCTAAGTATTTTCACAGTTATACAAGTACTAACATGAGTAACTTTTTTATGCTCTGAATGTAAATATGATAAGGAAGTCATAATGTATAGGCCCAGACAGACGTGACTGTAATAACCAAAGCGACCGATTTCTCAGTGATGTATTTTAGTGTGTACGAAGCATGCATAATAATCATCTCTGAAATGTACCTGTCCGCCTACTATTTATTGTATAAACTATACACAATAATAATTAATTATCTCGTCTCACAATGTGTATAAATATCATGTCTTCCAACACATTAGCATCGATTCGAACAATTTCTTACTGTTTCTACTTACGTATTTATTCCTTATCTGTCACTAGCAACTGTCCGGCGCAAATAACGTTGCTCGTTAAATATTCCATCCATTCCGTTGAGTTAAACAACTAAATCTAACTGGAACAACTGTTGAACAAAGTATCAACAAATGCTGAAACAGATTCAATCTCCAAGTTGCGTCCAGACTCATCTTGGGCGGCATTTTTTTTCGATTTTAATTGAAAACGCTTTAACTTTTAATGAAGGGAAATAAAGAAAAGTTGAAAATTAAGCAAGGCGCCGCCAGCGCAGGCGCGCCTCTTGTCTTAATTAAAGCTGAAAGGCTCGACTATTTTTGTTCTATTGTTTGTTTAAGATTTTTTCCTGTAGCGGAAGGTGCTGCTGATATTGGGACCCGATAACGTTGACTGCGACATTGTTTACTTTGCGATAATTCTTACCTCACAATGGGGTTTCTAGCAGTTGGTGCTAATCCCGTCTATTGTTAATCTTGGATAGATCGTATCTATTAAGCCCCGATTTAGGGATGCTCCGGTTGTAATTGTGTTAAGTGTTTTAGTTGAATTTATTATTATAGCTTAATTCGATAAGTGACGAAACGTAAACATTAGTATTGTTTTCGGCCACAGGTGTCGCTCATTAGCATTAGCGTATCAGTTGCATAGCAAAATATTATATAATACTGTACTTGTTATTACAATCTATGGTCATTAACTTGTATCCATAATAAATTACATTTATTATTTACTTAAGTTTTCCAATATTAATTGGGTGTTTGTCCTAAAACAAACTCTTATTTGTAAGTCACAAAACTTTTGGAAAAGAACTGAACAATCCTCCACCAGGGGAACGGAAAAGGGCAAACAACAGTCAAAAAGATTACTAAGAATTGAGATTGAAGATATTTTTATTCAAGTAACTTACCAGCTGCTGTTTGTAATGTAGATTTCACCGAGGAGCAGGAACCACTCTTTTAAATTTAAACAAAAAACAAGGAAAAGACGTCGTCCTTTGAGAAGTTTGCTCGCTGTATTTTTCGCTATATATTTGTGAGAAAATTTTACTTATATTTGCATTTTAATATGAAACGAAAAGTTAAAAATATATCCAGTGTCCCTGCTGGCTTTCTGAGTAAGCTTTTAGATGACCAAAAGTGGACGGAGACGAGTTATTAATGTAAGCATAAGTTGCTACTTTATTATTCAACCCATGTTATTGCTATCTTTGTTTATAACAAACTATTAATACTTAATTTTCCATGAAAGGGATTCAGGGATTTAACTCATGTTTAAGGGTCGTCCATGTGATCGTATTGCTTACCAAAATTAAAACATTAAAAATATTCAAAGCGGTAGGTATTGTTCACTGTCATAATATAATTTAAGTACTCGTAAAGTTAGAAAATTCTTTAATCTACTAAAATGGTTGTCTCTTCCAAGGTTCTATTTCAGTAACACAAATTAGAAATTGACTTATCTAGATGGTAAAGGAAAATATATTTAACTCGCCTATTTCTGATCATCTATATCTATTTCTGTAGTATCTGTGTACAATTTCGGTCCGGGTTCGACACGTGGCCGACGCGGATGGGTGTCTGATGATGTTTGCACACCTATTAGCGAGATGTTTGCTCTGTTCGAATTACCGGCGGGTACTGTTGTCACGATGTACAAAGTGAGGGATAATGTTGAACTAATTACAGGATTCTGATCACGACAATTCGGTGTAACTTCGTTTGGTTTGAAATTATTAGGTGTTTAGGTATTGGTATTTACTAGTACCTGGAAATGGTATGTCAAAACTGAGTTTTCTACAGAGCAATAAGATTTTGAGATTGAAAAAAAAAACTTAGAATTTACACTATTCTGAATTTTCTATAAAATAAAATATTATGTCGGACCCGATTCTAATCAAATAAATTTAAATGAATGCTGTTGCTGATACAATTCCATAGTCGCCTCTCAAGTCTCAAGGCAGCGGCGGAAAATTTTCTCAGGAGACCAAATGCTGTAAAATGAACTTGATCAATATTAAATAAATCATAAGTCGTGTAGGTTGTAACTAAATCTGTTATAGCAATTTGTTAAGGATACGTTGCTTCAGCAGTTTATTGAGTTTCGTTGGATGACACATTTGTGGACACCGCGTCTTTGTGTGGAGTTTTATTTGTGTTTGCCTTTAATTTCCGGTCAGTCGGGAAAAAGCATTTTATATCCCTTTATACTCGTAGAACGACACTATTCCAAAAGGTCATGTAGTAACCTATCGTAAAATTATATTCTGTCTATGAAAAGAAATATAAGTTGGAAATAAATCATATTTTCTATACTGATAATAATAGAGAAAACTGAGAAAAATATGTTGGTGGTACTTAGGTATGTCCAACGAGAAAATGATTGCTATGATGCAAGTTTAATCTTTCCAGCCAATACCTTGTTATTCACAAACTACTTCAGGGCTTACAAAAACATGGCATTCAGAGTCGACGCAGCTTGGAATTCTACTCAGGGCTTTCCCTGAGCAGAATTGAAGAGGATACTTTGTATACAAAATCTTTAATAAAGAAGATTTTGTATACAAAGTGTCCTCGTCACGTTTTTCTGGCTTTTTGTCACGGTCTATGAAATAGGTAAGTCGTGCACTAATTATGAATCTACTAAGTGAAATTAATTTAAATTGTGAAGGTCCTGCCTGTATTCACTGGACAATCGTGGGTGACCACCAAGAATCGCTAATCCCTTAAGACGAACCAACCAAATTGGTTGCTAATTGATCTGTCAACCAATTACCATTTATTGAGCGGACGGTCTGTAGTGTTCATTATTCATCTGTCCATTATTCTTGGCCAGCCTTTATCCTTTATTGCTAAACCAGCGAATTAATTCCCGATAAGCTCTTAATGTGAACGGTTCATTTATTTAGCATCGGTTTAGATATGGTACCCGCGGATTAATTCTCCTGTGCCGTGAATATTTGATTTCCAATTTGAATTTCCCTATTCATCCTTTACAACCGTGTTTTTAAATAAGGTTCAAATGAAAAGGGGTTTATGAAACACGATGCGTTTTCAAAAGGTACGCCGTGAAATTTTGGGTTAGGTATTAACTGGCATGGTCAAAATTAACTCCGCGGCCCAATTAATAACTTTTCAGCGTAGTAGGTATCAAATGGTCCAAATTGATTTTAAAATTGAGTCGAAATGCATAAAGCACTATTAAAAAAAAATTCAATGGACACGCAATTTTAAATGTCAGTTTGAGCTACTACTACTTCTACTACTACTAATTTGAGAAAGCTTATAGACTAATAATAATATTCAAAATAGGATACGGTACATAATATAGTTCTCACAACAAGCCTGCGACTTATAGCTGACAATTATTTTACATAAGATTCCTGGAAGTCCTACTCAACCTGGAATTATATTGGTGAAAACTATTTCAGGATCATAAAATTATTTCCATGCAATTTATACTCACTAATGATCTAATCACTTCAAATTCTCCTTGAAGGTAAATTGAAAATTTGTTTAACCAACAAGCTAAAATTTATGAGCGATATTCCAACGGCTTCATAGAATTTATACTATAAAGCGTTCCAGCTAAAATAATTTCCATGTTTCCCGTTGAAAACTGCAATTTTAAAGCGAAGGAAAACTAAAAAGCAACTTTTAATTTTTCAAGATACGATGTAAATTTTCATTTGCAATAGGTACTTGTAATCTGGCGCTGGCAACAATATGGCTGGCCGTCTCTGGAGAAGGATCCCGGCTGAGAAGTTTACAATTTATAGCTTAGCTAGGCACCCGGCGCTGTCTGTAGTTAAGTGCGGTGTGGACGCGCTGGAAGTAATAGACCTGTTTTTGCCAAAATCTGATGCTTTGGGTGATTGATAGTGTATAAAAATGTTAGTAAGAATTTACTTTTCTCAAAGTTAAGATTATCAAAGCAATTGAAAGTTTATCTTTCTATTTTGTATAGGGAAGCAGGAATTGTCGTGACAGATAAATGGCAGCTTTGCCTATTTTCGGTAAAATGTATTTTTGTATTTACTTATTTTATTTATCAGCGACGGTTTACGACAGCTCTCTGAATATTTAACGTCGAAAATAATCTTTAAGATTTTAACATTCTGGAAAGTTAATTGCAATAGGAAAATTCTATGCGGGATTGTTTGAAATTAGAATTGAAGTTATGAATCAAGTATTTTATTCCGTACCCAGTAAGTGCACTATTTATTCAGTAGTGCTCTGATTTTTGTTACAACAATACAAAGATTTCTGCTTAGGTAATAGTTAAAAGCTTGACGATATCACTTAAATGGTACAATAATTACGAATTTTCTACCTTCTATGGTTAGGATCGTGGTTTCGATTACTACCTCTAGATAATTATCCCTTTACTAATAATCGCTGTATAAAGTTATGCTGTAAATAATGGCATTTTTGCCGTAAGTTTTTTATATAAATAACTATTATATTTTTGTGTAGGTATAACTTTCGTCAGCTTCCTGTATTTACGAAGCTTATAAACAATACGTACAGTTCATCTGTTCATTTAATTAACCTGCAGCTGAGCTTAATTAGCCGCGCCATACCCACACATGCATTCTTTTTACATTGCCGTCACAGCAACGACGCGACGACGACGCGACGCCGGGAATTTAATACCTAAATGCCCACGGGTACATGTCTCGTGAAGCCAAGTATTCTGATATTGGTAGACAGTTTAATGTTATCATTTATCGTTTCCATAGTAACTACTTGTCGTGTAAGTTCTGGTTGGAAATTTTTATAAATTCAGAAAGTAAAGCCCCACTTCACGAAACGTTTTGTATAGTTATATGTAGACGGTTTTAATTTTGGACAGCCACTGCGGTGCGCTGAGCACTGTGCACCGACGCGTTGAAGAGTAATTCGAACATGGTCGTGTAACATTTCTTCAAACTTAATGTCAAAACCAGTCATGGAAAACTCATATACAACTATACTCATATACAGTAACGACAAATTAAATAAAGGGATAACTAGAATAAGGCCTATATTTAATTTGAAATACAAATAGATGTCGGAGGAGGGTCTCCAGAGGTGTTTTTGAAGAGAATGCAGTTAGTATTGCTGACGTCATTACTTCCGTAATAGTTTGTCACTCATAGTTAAACACAAAAAGACAAGATAAGTTTAAAGGTTTATATTCCTCCTTATTCATTTGCATTGGTTTACTTAGCTTTACTAGATAGATCCGTACAGTCCGACGTCTCGAACACAAGTGAGTCAAACTCGTTACATCGCTCTTATTTATAGTAGTCGTAGTGCGTACAAATAAATACGACTACCCTCTAGTGAACTCATTTTGATAAATCTTATTACTAAAACTATTTATTTTGTCTTCGCGCCAACACGGCCATTCTGACAGTCGGTGCGCGCTCTGCACCGGGCCTGTTATTAGTATCTGAAATAAGGAGAACGTGGAAACTTGATTATGCTCTTTTGTTGACATTTAAATGCAATTGATCGGCCATTCGGTTTAGCATAGGGAACCCTTTGTTGGCACCTTAATGACTCTTTTGGTGGCATTTTTTGTACTCTTTTTGTGGCACTTTAATATTCTCTGTTGGTGGCATTATATTCTCTTTTGATGGTATTTTAATATTCTCTTTTGATGGCATTTTAATATTCTCTTTTGGTGACACTATATTGTGCTCTTTTGGTGGAACTTAAATGACTCTTTGAGCGCCATGTCGGACACCATTGTCCGACAAACTGTTGATTTTCTATTATCTGCTGTTTGGCAGTGAACGTGTTAATGGCTCTTTTGGTGGCAATATAATATGCTCTTTTGGTGGCACTATAATGTGCTCTTTTGGTGGCCCTTTTTAAATTGCTATCACGCTCATTAAGTAACATTTATTCAGAAGCATAGGTTCTTTTATTGTGGCACGTATTCGTACTCTTTTATTGATACTTAATTCTCATTATTGTTCTTATATTGCTCTTTTTCTTCTTCTTCATCACTCTTTTTTGTTGGCATTTTATTTTTGCTCTTTTTTTTGGCACTTCAATGTGCTCTTTGGCATTTTTAATGTGTTTTTTTGTTTCGCCTTTTTAATGCGAATTAATCGAGTTACTATTTCTTGAATCATATTTTGATACACCGAGTAAAAATTCTACTTCCCTTGAATGACGGGTGTCACTTGTTGCTGATGAACTACTGGTGATGGCATCACCATTGGATGGAGCAGTGTCTCACTGGGCGGTGTCATTGTTTATGTCCCGCTGTTCAAGTGTTCATGGCTGCGTAACGGCTAGTTGTTGTAGTCGTTCTGAGGCTCCTGGAATCATAAAATATTCGTAGGCGTAGTTTTTGTTATCAATCCCGCTTCTGATGTCGGAAGAGGGTCTCCAGAGGTGTTTTTGAAGAGAATGCAGTTAGTATTGCTGACGTCATTACTTCCGTAATAGTTTGTCACTCATAGTTAAACACAAAAAGACAAGATAAGTTTAAAGGTTTATATTCCTCCTTATTCATTTGCATTGGTTTACTTAGCTTTACTAGATAGATCCGTACAGTCCGACGTCTCGAACACAAGTGAGTCAAACTCGTTACATCGCTCTTATTTATAGTAGTCGTAGTGCGTACAAATAAATACGACTACCCTCTAGTGAACTCATTTTGATAAATCTTATTACTAAAACTATTTATTTTGTCTTCGCGCCAACATAGATGTTCTTTTTTCAGTATTGTTTGAATTTAAAATCGAAATTACTAAAACAAACCAGTACATCGTTTACAGTTTTCGTTTTATCGTCGTTTTGTTTATTTTAATATTGTAGGTACCTGTTACTTTTGCGTAGGTAGGTATACCTCTGGAAAAAAAGTGAAAAAGCTGCGTTCTATTTATGGTCCTCATCGATCACTAATAAAGATGAGATTACCTCATAATGCATGAGCACCTACTTAAATGTATAAAGAATTAATTTAATAATGCACTTTATTAGAATTCTAATAATGCATTTAGAATTTACCTCTGAAGGGCCTCCAAGGGTCGAACCCGCGTAAGCCTTTCAGAGAGCCGCTCTACGTGTATGAGAGCCCCTGACATCCCCAATCTAATAACCGTCTCAATAAATATTTATCATCTGAGCGTTGAATATATTATGTTGTGTAGGTATAATTTTAGCAATCTCCGAGGACGTGTAGTCCAGGTCATTTATCATGCTTAACTTAAATCGTCACGCTCTCTCGGGTGAACAAAGTTATGTACTGAACAACAATATGTTGAGACTTTAATATGAGAGAGCTATCATGTGTTACGTAACTTCAGTTTTACCTTAAATCACCCAAATATTTACAAAATTCTGCTTTGCCCATGAACTCATCTGCCTAGCCTGTGAGGTCCGCTATTTGGAATGGTTCCCATAACATCGAGTTTCCAAGTCTATGCTATTCGTATGAATAATGAACCTCAAATCTCATTTGGGCTTCGGCCCGCCAGGCAATATCACCTCGCCTGGTCAGAGGATCCTCCCTTTTCAATGAAGGAACACCATACCTCGTTCCTCCACACAGATGTACCTATATTTGAACAGGACACTTGTTATAAGGAGATATTATTACCATTATCGTAAACTTAAAATACAATAAAAATATCTACCTACTGTTCCATACAAATAATTCAATAGATATTACTCGATTAAGTGCCATTTGTCCAAAACACATGTGAGACATACCGGTTAACTTACTATTAATGTCATGTGTGGCCACATTTGTAACTAGTGTAATTATTAGTACCAAATTGTACGTTAAACTAATATCAACAACTTGAATTCTCTATAGTGCAGGACTATAATATTAAACTAGCAGAAGTATCACTTGGCATGGCCAATGAATAACCATTGAAATCTATATAAACTACATTTGTGTGTCAGGCTTCTCTATTTATAAAGTAGGTAAACAATTATTCAGTCATAACGTATACAGGGTGGCGACTACGATACGACATTGAATGAAACCACGTATCGTGTATCACGTTTTGTGAGTGTACACAAAACATCAATCAAATCAGTAGTGTAGCCACAGGAAATAATTAAAATTTTCTTAGTTTTACACATATCACGGTCTCTTGGCGAGGTTAGAAATAACTTAGTATAGTAAGTAGTTGATTAGTAGTAACCTGTTCTGATTAAAATTATCTTTATTTACAAAGTGTTGATACTGATAAAGATGACAAAGTTTCTACTTCGATGTCCTTTTACTGAGAGGTACAAGAGAGAATGAAAAATCGTGCGAAAAAGAATATACGTGAAAATAGTTGATTTTTAGTTTACGATTATAGAACGTGATACCAATTCCATTTAGTGTCGTACCATCATCGCCACCTTGTATAATATTTACTTACGTACAATCATAATTTGAACCCGGTGAGATTGTGTATCATGTTATATTCATATGTCCAATATTATTCACTGAACATTCCAATTAACGAACGAATGAATTAATTAATACGGATGGTTGTGTAACCAAATTCATGTGGTTTGATCAATAATAATAATAATATATATTGTACACTTCCTGCCCGGAGTAGGAGTACCCCAGTAGGACTTAGGCGTGGCAACTTTATTCGCAAAACTACTTTTTATCGAGTTATAGAAGTACCAACTTATTAGTTATTCAGTTAGTTCGGAAACTTACAAAACACCTATCACATCGCAATTGAAAATTATCAAAAGCCAATTTTATTTTGTAATGCCAACTTACATAAGCCAAATGCAAAGTCATGTCAAGGTTTGTTTTATAATTTATCCTAACAATTTGATTACTTCCCTTAAAATATTATACCTAAATAGAGCTACCCGCGGAATTTTACCGTTTTAAATCCTATTTTTGCGTCCCTTTAGGCACTTTGTCACAATAATTGTCACTTAGCTACCCCAGTAACTTCCTCTCCTACATCCAGAAATTCAAATTAAATTCACACAAGCGGCAAACAAAAGCAACGTAAAAACGTTTCCTTTGTTAATCCATTAAGTAAATTTAAGCAAAAAAAGGGAATGTTTCGAAACACAATGAATAGGAACAAAACTTGGCGGAGCCGGATCGCTTTCAAATCCCTGAGAGTGAAACTTTGAGCGAGTAATAGATTAATATGCAAATGAGTGCGAGTGGGCCGCGTCGCCGTCGCTTGCAGCGCGCGCCCCGCGGCCGCCGGCGACCGACCGACCATAACCGACGTTTTATTAATTTAAGTAAGAACGGATAACCCATTGATGAAATGAAAACTGTTCGTATTTCATAACAGCTGCTAATGAAGCATTTGTTTAGTAGATATAATTATTAAATAATAGTTCCGCTGAAACTTCAACAACTTCATTATAATTATGACTGCTTTGAATAATGGAGAGTTATAAAAGTTCACTTGTATTTAAATGTGAAACACTTCTCAACTCTTCTGTAGTGTTTTGTATAATTGAAGTTTCTTCAAGGATTTATTTATTTATTTATTTATACTTTATGCAATAAGTACAGAGGCGGACTTAATGCCGTAGGCATTTTCTACCAGTCAACCTAAGGGTGATGCAGAGAAAAAGTATGATCTTAGTTAAAGATAAACAAAGGTTTTAAGTATCAGCTGCTTATCGTACAGAACACGATATTAATGTTGGATTATGTAGCTAGATTTAGAAATAGGTTTGTAGCTATAAGATTCATGTCTAAGCAAGTAATGCAGCACATGGTCAATAATCTCTCTTTGTTCCTTCGTCGGGAATATTGCTCAAATGTAGATCTAGAGAATTTATGCACACATCACGCTCATGACCCGACGAAATATTATGAGATTGATATAAAGCTAGCTATAAAGCTTATAATATTACTGCGTTTGCGTAGTAGATACGATGCTTATGTCAATTGAGAAAGCTTATTTCTCGGTTATATAATATTTCAATCTATGCATTCTAATGTACCTAATATTATAACTTTTTATGAGTTTTACTCACTTAGGTAGGTAGGTACCTGCTAGCACTTCATGCGGTTTTTCGGTTCGCATCGTTCGTATTTTAATATTAAAAGTCTTAGTAGAGAAAAGAAGCGGCTCGTGCCCAGCAGTGGGGCTAGATATATTATTATTTCCTTTATTTAATTAATATACTATATATACATATTATAAAATATCAGGAACAGGGTCCACGCTACTGGCGACTAGGGCTCCAGAGAGAGGAGTCTCCTCTCAATGCGCACCGTGTCGGGTACCGCCTTGTGTATTAAGCTCTTGATCCAGCCCCTTAACAAGAGCCTCATAAGATGTTGGTGGAGGCCCTTGGCTATTAAGCCACTGGCCGTAACGACGATCGGCACTACGACTGCTAAGTCCACATCCCACACGTCGACAACCTCGTGTGCAAAGTCAAGATAAGTATTTAATTTGACGACTTGTTCGGCTTTCACAAGATTCTCACTATGTAGAATAGGAACATCAACAACCATTAGATATCTATTATTAAGTCCTAGTAAAGAGAGGCCTATCTCCAGGAGTGGAGTGCGATAGGCTGTGCGAGAGTTGCTAGCATCATCATTACTCACAAAATAACCTACAATTTTTCAAATAAGCTTACCATAACATACCTTTTATAGTAAGTAGAACAGTTGAGTGCTCGATAAATTCGTTGCCTCGCTTAGTTCTCAAAATTCCACGTCGTAGGCATCTCAAGCTAGAGACTGCCAAGCAATGAAAAAGCGGACCTGAATTTTAGGTCGCGAGTGCTTTTTGTTTACAATTTGCGTGTTCATGAAGTTATGATTTTTGCCCAAACTGTGTGTACAATGGCAGCCATAATGCAAAAAAATAATGTAGTGGGACTCGTTGTGGTGGTTGCCTGGTCATAAATTGTAACAGCTGCTATTTGAGGTATTCGCGTTATTCAGTATAATAATATTAAAACTGTATTTTATTTGCACAGTACGTACCTACTAGACTGTGGGGTTTATGGAATATAATAGGTATACTGGACGTTCTTCGGCTGTTGAGTTGAGATATTTATTATTTACAGCATGCTTCAGAATTGTGTGACGCCGTAACACATTCAGTAACTGCGAGAGGCCTATATCCACCAGTGTTTGTACGATTTGATTTATTGATGGCATTGACAATATTTCACTTTATATTTAGCTGTCCAATATTCACCTGCATTATGTTTAGGATCTACGCAAGCTGCCACTACCACGCCACGGCTTATCAAGTCAATAGAAATCAGACCATTATAAAATAGTTCAATGTCAGTAATAAGTAGGTACCGATAACGAATTATTGGAATACAGTCCTACTAAAATCTGCCTACTGCCAAACTCACATTGGACTACAGTCGAACTGAAATACTGCTATCAAAAGCCTTTTGAGTACAAAATCCTTTTTAAAAAGTTCTTAACAAAAGCGAATGGGAAAACAATAGATTATTCACGTACAAACCATTTCGGTAGCTATTCATTATTTGCTTCGTACAATGTGTGTAGAATTCGCATCATTAAATAATGCCCTTGTATATTTTGAAGAAACACGAATTTACACGAGTGTTTCCGAATGAACTCGTCAGAAACAATGGTTTTTACCAAATATTATTTACAGGTCACAAAGAGTTCGAAGGATTTTTACGATTTGACTATTTTGGTGTAATATTTATGAATAATGTCAAGAACAGAAGCATTGACTAAAGTGTGTTTAACGGCTAATCATTTCCACCGATGCGCCATTCCTAAAAAGGATGGTAATGTCTGTTATGCTGGGCAAAGTAATACTGAATGGTTGTAGAACTTGTAGAGCCAGCTGTCTTGTCCGATGTAGCTTGTCACTGGTTTCTATAGATATTAGGTTGGTATGTGAGTTTCAGGTCAGTAATAAAGCCGCATTTTTTAACGCAGTACTTCGTTTTAACACGACCAGAAGCCTACTTATTATTCTATCTTTTCTAAAATACACCGCTCTAAGCTTGGTCTTGGTTCCGTCCTTACCAACGTTGTTATTGTTCGCCTGAGTACGAAACTGAGTTGTCAATTCCGAGCGACAATTTTATACATATTTTGTTCTGTGATATAATAGAAAACAAATCTTCAAATTTCGATGTAGTGTATATCCCTGTTTGCCCACTTGGTATAATGGATATTTCCCAGCCCAAATTCCCCAATTGGCCATCGCCAGCTGTTACTGCTAGCTGGTTGTTACCGCTCTAACGATCGGTTCGTGTTGACGAGTTAAAGCTCTCGCCATGTAACCTGAGTGGAGTCAACTACTCCCTGAATCCGAAACAGTTAGTTGTAAATTGTGTTTGGTGACTAATTAGAAAATTGTCGAATCTTTTACTATGTTTTATTTCACAGAAACGATTCACAGTGTAACGGGCCTGTCTAATGAAAGGTTTTGATTAATTGCGGAACCCGGTGAAGTTCTCATAAGATTGACTGATTAGTAAAACAACTAGTCAGGCGTCCATTACTTATAAGGATACAGTGTTGAATGATTAGCAATGAGATAGCATGGTCGAGGTTAAACTCAACATGGCATTATTAATTTAGCTGTAAGTTTTCCATGCTCTAAATAAATAAAAATACCAATTTATAACAATCTTGGTAACAATATCTTTTACACGGAATATTAAAGCAATAGGGCAGCGTGACCCTCTATGGGGGCCATGTATTACAGACAGCATTATTGTTATCTACTGTATACTGTTATACAATATGACATAATGTCACATTCAACAGTAGGTACATAGTATACATACCTGGCGACACGAACTACCGCCGGCGATATTAATTACAACGAGCCCAGTGTATTCAATATACTAATTAACTATTTGACTTATCGGAACAAAAGTGATCGGCTCGTAACCATAGTATCGGTCGCAAAATAATTACTATACCGGGAATTGAAGCTGGCACCGATAACATTGCTTGCTATTATTTAAAAATATTTCCAAATTATTGTTAACTTTTGATGTGTTATTTTTTTTTTATATTTTTTTTTTTTATCCTCTCTCTCTTACGAGTATGTTGTCAATGTGTCTGTGCCGAATAAATGTTCTTTTCTTTCTTTCTTCTTCTTTCTTCTCTTTCTATTGTTGAATATTTTGGCCTAGCGTGAGGTCCTAGGTTTGATTACCTGGTCATGTAAATGTTATTGGGATTTTTTGTAAGAAAACTCGCAGTTTGAAATTGTACTCCGTGAATGGCAAAAAACACTTCAATTTATTACTCCGGACCAAATAATTGGCGAAATGTGGGACTACAACAGTAGGTACAACTCTGCGTAACCTTACTAGGAATATAGATAGATATAACAATACATATATACATGATAGGTACTATGGTTTGTTAAATGAAACGGAAATTGATCTTACATAAGCCTTTGACAAGTGGCTTCGAACATAAAAATCTTTGATTTCATCCTTCCTCCAAATAGTAGGCACTATGAATGTGATGTGGCATGAAGGAGCTGACTTGAAGCGAACACACGGCTTCCACTTGTAAGCCGTCGGGCGATCTCAGAAAATCGTTAAACTGTACGACTACACCGTTGTCTAGCTCGCTTCACATTTACTGCTCTTTTCGCAATTCGGCCATTTTCAGACTTTAACTCCACCTTCTAAAGGTTAACGGTTTGTTCCTTCTATTTGGATACCTTTCTAGGACCTTTTATTCGTTGTTTAAGGAGTAAGATTATTTCGGAGATTGAGGAATATAACTTTTAGAGCGTATTGGATTAAACACCGCTGTACGGTGAATATTTTTGTTTCTAGTTTCCACACGGATTATTTCCGATGTACCTACCTATTGTGTTTTAAAATGACTATATTTAAGCATGCAAGTTCTATCCACGAAGTAATAATATCAAGGTGTAGGTTTAGGATACCGGTCAATGATTAATCAATCGATTGTGCGGATTAAAAATCTGCTTTGCCAATAAGTGTGTTGTCGTTGGCACTGCAGTCATTTTGCAGCATCGAAAAAACAACTATTAGATTAGGTAATATTTTTATGACCTAGTATTAAAAGCATTAAACTCGGGCACTCTTCTCCTAAGTTCAATCTACATATCGGCAAAGCGCATTTGGGGTTACCACTGCGTGAAAAATCTCAGGCACACCCCGGAGTTGGAACTGCGCCCGAGAACTGTCGATAGTTTGCGCCCTCTCACATTAGGAGGCAATACCGTTAGCGGGGGAAGTGAAGCATTTCTGTTTACCCCTCAGGATTACAGGCGTGACGGTATACAGCTGTCAGCAGATTGCGGATTAGACAAATGGGTAGGGTAATCTTGCACACTACGTCTAAATTTCAACGAACACGCTCAAGATTGGCTGAGGCGCGCATTCCAGTTTGGAGCATGAGTTGGCATATTTCAATATGAACAGCTAGCGGAAAGCGGCGAGCATTTGCGTGCGCTTAATTTCCTTTTTCGATTATTCGATAAATTTCCATCGTGACATGAATGATTTACGAGTATTTGTCCCGCAATTATATATTCGGACAGTCAGGACATGTGACGGAAGTTATCCGGGACACATAAGCTTCTGGGGCTATCTTTGTGGCTGGTGGCTCGTGTCCGCTCCTTGGGAATGTGGGAATCGAAATTCCGTGACTGGCGCTGAAGCTATATTAAACTCTATTGTAATAAATCGTCACCACCCCAGCCAAATAACCTCAATCACTCACAGATGAACCGGGACTTTCTGTACAATTCCATAAACTTACATAAAATTATAATGTAGGTACTAGATAAAGCCAAAAATTAAATTAAATTAAATTATCGTGTTTGTTCGCACAAATTCGACGAGTGTTTCCATGAAGTTCGCAGCGATATAGATGGTATATAGGTAATATTGTATTCGATAGCCAAAACAGAAAGGGGAGCAGAAGAAAACAATCCGCTGCTTCGAGGGAAACGTATGTGCGATATATTTCACGTTATTGTATGTAAGCGACACAGGTAGTGTATTCCCGATACAAGCTCGACATGACACAACATAATCTGTTCCGCGGCGCGCGCATTGAATATAAATCACAGCTTGCGTCCCCGCGGCCTCCTCCGCTTCAGAAAAAACATCGCCGGCCTCCCCCACACATTTGTCATTTCGATTTACCGATTTTCACAAACAGAAGTGAGTACGATTAAAACTGAGCACTCTCTAAGTTAACGAGGCTTACTTTGATAGATGGTCACTCGGGGCGGCCCCACTCCACCCTTGAGTGCATATCCTAACGATCGTCCGGATTAAAGCCAAGCTGTACAGCTCGTTGGCATTGTAGCCAATCTCAGCGTTAACGAGAGAAGTGCGACGGATTTGAAGATAATTGGAAACTCTTCTGAGGATCTTCGAGAGTCCGTGTAGTCGGGAACAGGTTGGTATAATATTAGTAGAAAACCGAACGTAATTAAAAAACATATTAATATTGAGACTAGCGAGAGAATGATGCTAAATGGTTAAAATATGTACGAGGGATAAGGTCGCAGCAATCAATCGCGCGAAGTGTTGTTGCAGACGTCGGTACGCACCATTTAACATACACATCAAGCGCTCTGTAAAAGCTGTACGTATTCAGCGACAAACGAACAGTCTTTGACATAAAAGGTAAACGTCTCTCTGTAAAAAACCGAATTATTATTGGCTGTAATCGTTCCGCTGCCTTTGAACTTTCCATCTTGTGTGTGACAGTTTTATTACATATTGCTGCTCGAATCCGCGCGTCTGAGGCGTGGGAAGCGAGGAGGGCTGTTATAACATTTACAGTTCTCCCAACTGTGCAAATTTTATAACAACACTTAGCTAACTTTGATTTCCAAGTTTTAATGTCATCAATGACGCCGGGCTTTGTAGCCAGGAAGACTTGTTGGCGCTCGATGGCCCGACAAGAATGTGCTTGAGTTTGTTTAATTTTAGTTTGATCGTTATTAGCCAACGTAATGAATTTTCTGTTCTTTCAGGGTCGTGATAAGTTTAGAGACAAAAGCTTTTGTTCGCGACGTATAAATAAGCCAGTGGTGGTGTAGTTGTACTTGTACGGCGGGGTGCAAAACTTTCAGCATCAAGATTTACGAGCGCGCTTAATCTCGCGGATGACCTTGCGGGTGCAGACTTTGTAGCCGTGTCTGTGCGAAGTTCCGCAGGTACACGGCGCGAGTTGGATCTGCAAGTTGTAAACAGTTTAAAGTATCCGTCTCCCGACGCTGCACTATACGGAAGTTCCCGACGCGGCGGAATAAAAGAAATGTCGTGTTCGCGCTCCCCACGCTTTTATCTCGGAATCTCCTCAATGCAATAACGATAGAAATTTAGCGTGAGATCGAAGTGAGGCCATTAGAGTTCGTTGCGGAGCATTTGCGTGGAAAATGTAATGGTCAAAGTGAGTGCGGTGGATCCTCACAAATAAACACGAATGTCCGCCACCGTTATATGTAATTCGTTGAACCAAATTGGGTTCAAAAAGAAAACCCTCGCAAAAGTAAGACCCGCCCTTCCAAATCTGGAGCGTTTGTACCCGTGCTCCTTTATTATTGCAAACGTTAATCCGAATCTTTTAGACCGTCTGTTCTCCAATGTTTTCCACACACAGTTGGCTCGCCTGTTTATTTTGGCTCAGATTTTGACCAATATCGGGCTCGTTTTATCTCGCCAAATTTTACGACTGTGTCTACTCGCTTCCGAACAATATCATACGTTACTTCCTCTCCATAAAAACAATGTCGTCTAATGATAAGGCTCGCTATTATGATATTTTCGTAGCTTCGCTCCCCTAAGCCGACGTAGGATAGAAGCAATTTTTTCTAATCTACTTGCTGGTAATAGAATCGAATAATACGATCACACCCAGAACAATAACGTAAGTAATTCAGTGTAAAAAGCAATCAAGGTTTATTCGATAATTTTCCCATTGAAGAAGTTTCGGTTCATTTCGTGCAAAGTTCGCGTTGTTCCGTCGTAATGAGCGAGTGTCGGCGAGGGTGTGGACGCCGCGGGACCCACTATCATCCATCATCCGCGGAAGTCGACGGGTTTTTTATCCGCAATTGCGGATACAGTGAGGGAAAGCTAATTTATTTTCAGCGGCAATCATTTGCGCGTTGTATGTACACCATGACTGGAGGCTGAATAGATTTATTCAGAGAATGAAGATAAATAGTTATGGATATTCAATTTAGGGGTTTATGTCCAACCTCGGAGTTTTGGAGAAAAGGAAATATGCAAATATAAGTATTTACCCGGACGTCTATAAACAAGACGATTTTCATAATAAGCTCGGAGTGGAGGCCGAAATAAAAGCCTATCACGATGAAAGTATTGAAGATGCGTCAGCGGAATCGGCGGGCCGTAAAACAGTCCCTCTCGTAAAACGAATTTAATTCTTCGTTTCCACATTAAGGGCCGGAAGGGACTGATGATGATTTAGGAAAATGATGACGTCACATCTTCATTGCTTACGTCCATTTTATGTATTGCCATAAATACGCTTAAGTTTGCGCTGCTGTCTAATGAGCTGCCTAAAGGTCGAGGCCGAGCCGGGCACAAACGGGAAGGGCAGGAATTGGTTGAATTTATTTTGCTTTGATTATTTCCTAAAATAATAAAGTCGTGTTCCTTGTTGAATTGATATTTCTGCTTTTTGACACACAATATAACACAAACTTTGAAAACTAGAACGAGATGGTTTCAAACTTTTTAGATGTTGAAAATCACCCACCCACTCTAGCTTGGTAATTCAGAACAGATGTTTTTCTTTCTTTTCCAACAAATTTTAGATTTTTTGACTTGTATAAACATTAGAGGGAGGATACTATTGAATAAACACTTCATTAGTATTAACATTAATTTCTCAAAATTAAGTAATTCATGAAATTAAATAAATTATTAGAATATCGGATTTTCAATATTTGGTTAATAATGTACATCTCGGTTCCTCCATATTATAATAGATAGGTTCGTACTTGGAGCCATAGGGAACTATATTTCTCTTACCAAGGCCAAGGTTGTTTCTCATTGTAAGTGAAACAAACTTCTGTTTTTGAGATATAAATCTCTTAAACCTTAATCTTCTTTTATTATTCTCAAAAGATAAAAATTGGTAAGAAGATATCTTTTCAATTTATAAGAACTCGAAAGACGAACTTCGACGCCTGATCGACAGCAGATTATTGTATCATGAAACATAAAAACTGAACACTCATTTCCATAAAGGATTTTAATACAGCCCAAACAGCTCCACAGTAATTACCTTTCTTTGTGAATGGGATTTGTGACACCTCGCAAACGTCACCGTCAAAGGAACCCGCGAATACACCCGCGTATTTGATAAATGATGACTAAAAATATTTTTCTCGTCCGCCCCTCACAACGATATTGGTTTTTGATAACGTCACATTGCTCCTTTAAAACGGGATGCTGAGATAAATTCCCATCAGTTGTAACACAAAGCAACAAACGTAATCTACGGCGCTCGTCTCCCGATCCCCGCCCGGCTTCAATGAGATCTGATAAAAAATTCCGTTTAGAGGATCAAACCGTTGCGAATGCTGGCAAATTTTAATAATTATTTTTGGTCTTTTCATTGCTTAGCGTTTGAAGTAGGTATTTAGTTGTTCATTCTATTTGGGGTCATCATTATTTGCTTTTAAGATATTTTTATGTCATTTAGGACATATTTCAATGATTATCTTTATTGTTTGAAGGTTTTATTATAGGTACTTAGGATAAGTGGTCCTTTGACGAACATAATACCTATTGACATAACAATCTCTAAATCAATAAAATGGTAATTTTCTTATCAAAGATGGAGAAAAATCGCGTTTCATTTCTTAATCGCATTTGCAAGACTATTGAACAAAAGAATTTGGTTTTCAAATTTTATATTGAGCTTCTAAATTATGTATCTTTCTTCAATTTACATAGCGTGTCGGAAATGAAGATAAGGAAGAACACATAGGATTTGATAATGTGAGAATGGAATTTCAGGAAATGACTTCGTGTTTATTGTCGTGGGTTACAACCTTATGTGACGGATAAGACGAAGGAGCTGTGTGGTGTAAGTCTACGAGAGATCTGCAGCAGGTGGCGTATGTGCAGGTGATCAAATAATGCCTGGAGATGTTGTTTATTTGGTGGGGCACAGCACAAGAGCGGCCCAAGTGACCGTTACATGATATTTTATAAGCTACTAGAAATCTGTATTATAAACATTAAAAAATATGACTGCTGAGAACAATGTAACGCTGTCTATTTCATATAGTACGGAAAATCCTTGCAGGCTACATTACCATCATGAGTTAACTTGTTTTTAGTTCATATTCTTATGTTTATTCATTTGTTTGTAATTAAAACTTTATAGGGTTTTCGCCGTCGGAAATTGTTAAGTAAAATGTGGAAACTATTTATGGATAATGTTGTAATGGCTAAATATGGTTCATCTTTTTTAATATACAATGACTTGTTTGTTTACCAAATAAAATAAAATACATATAGAATTAAAGTGGATAATGACGAGCATAATAATTAAACAATCATAAATCTATTAATTAACTCTAATTATATTAATTATTATACAAATAAATTTAAAAAAATAAGGAGAAGTGACATTCAACTGTATCTGGTTGGACTGGAAGCCGGCCCCATCGTAGTACGGAACAGGCAGATGATGAAGGAGTAGTGACATTATCTCTTTCCGCTCATATGAGGTGGTCTCTTGGTCGGCCCATCCTTGAGTTTGTATCGCTTATTCGTCCGTGCACTCTGACCGGTTCTGTAACTACACGGCAGCGAACAATATCCGTGCATGCATAATTCCGGGTTCCGTTTGCTGCTGGCAAATAACCCGAACATTACAGGTAATTTGCCACAATTTCCCACGTTACGTATTTACTTCCGCGTACAATGCGAGCTTCCTCTACGTCACTCAAGTTAAATCATTTCGCTTGTTTTCAGTGAAGCTATATTAAATTTGATGGCTGTGTGAATTTATTTGATTCCCATTACGTCGTGCCCCTTACGACGGACGGAATTTCTTTTAATATCATTTCTCGGGTGTCATTCTATTTTAGCGTCATCAATCATTCTTAGGAACTTTCTCAATATATTTTTATCTTCATTTGAACTCTTTTCATTCGGAAGTTCATGATTAGATTTTAGATTATCTCCCTTTTTGAGATATGATTAATATAAAGTACCTATAAATAGAAAGATTATTCCAGTTTTCATAGTATAAAATAAATATCTTATAAGGGGATAATTTCTTTACTTAGGTGTACCTATATCGACCAATGGTACCTACTTTTTTATAATCTGTACCATTCTAACAGACGGTGATTGCTTACGTGCACAGTATACAAATGACTACTAGAAATTACTCTCTTTGTTCTGTGCTTACGTGCATTTATATAAGCTCTTGAAAGAGTATATCGTCAACTAACATAAAAGTAACAAATTCGTGAAGTAAACTTAAACTACATGAACCTTGCTCCGGGACCTCAGTGTACTAACGCGGGCCACTCCTTATGGCTGCACATTAAACTCCAAGAACTTGGTCGCTTGACTCGGCGAGATTCTATTAAATTGCTTCATTTGTTCTAGGCGACTTACGTGGTACACTCACTGTTATTATATTGTATGAACTTTGAAAATAATAAGAAGTTCTTCGTGTAGAAACTAAGACTCAATTAATAGTTTTAATAGAACTCGATGACAGCTAGAACGGTACAAAACAAGAAGGAACGATAAAGTTTTTAAAAAAGCGCGTTATCTTAGTGTACATCAATAAACTATTGAGACTGGTTATTCATACGTTCGGTTATTGCTACCTTTTAGCCCAACAAAAAGAACCATGAAAGTACCATTAACATAGCGCAAACAACCTTAACGATTGAACATAAACAATGAAATTATACCAAGAAATACATTGCTTTGATCGCCCTAAAACAATACTGAAGTAAGTTTTCACGAAGATCGAAAAATAGACTGGATACGGAGAATTACTACCTCAATGTATGTTTCTATGATGATGAGAAAATAAAGATTCTATTCATAGTTCAGAATTGGTGAAATTTAATGGGGCCTTGGTGAGGCCGACGCGAAACGGGATCTCTCACAGTATCAGTTACAGCTGTGTGCATGTTGTGTCTATACGCGCCCGCTCGCCGCATCGACACAACACTTGAATTACAGGCAGCAAATATTTTCATTTAAAAATTGAAAGTATCTCTGTTGATTCAAAAGGGAATTGAAAATGTATAAAGTGTATTAGATCTGTTTCTTTTCTAGTTAGCGGTTGAATGAAAATTGTATGATTTGGTTATGTTTCGTGAAAGTTTTTAGGATTTAGAATAATAGTAGGTATCAAGCAGCAAAGTGATGCTTCCTTTCAAATACAATTTTTTTTTTTCACATTATATCTTTACAAGTGACAATTATTAGTACCTTATCTTTTTAGATATAGATATAGATTTTTAGATTATGATTTATGATATGATTAATATGATTATGATTAGCCTTTGATAATGACTTGAAATAAAATAAAAGATTGAGAGAGATATAATTAAAAACAACATGCAATTTGAAAATGTGATAATTACCATCAGAATAATGCACAATGATAAAGATTAATTTAAAAATAAAAAATATAATTAAAATAACGTACAATATTAAAAATAATGATTAATTTACAAATTATTATTATATTGTGATATATGAGAGAGGCTTATGTTTTGCTGTTGAACGCGATTGACTAACGTGATGCATAATATGTCATACCATCCCAAAAAGGTATTGAACAAAAGCGTAGGTATTAGAAATCTCGTATTATGAAGGGAAACTCACAATATTTTTTGTTTTCTAACTTATAACTATTGTCTATGGGAAATCACCAAAGAACAAGAACATCATGTAATCGACGTCAAGAATTGTTCGCTAACTTACGAGTATCAAATACAAAGCCATTGTATTTCCAATCCCAGCTGACTTTCCTGGCACAGTAAGATAAGTAGCTGACACGTTCTGTTTTTCTTCCATTCCCACCGCAATACCTACCCATTTCGCTCGACTCTGAAATGCGATATTATTTGGCGGGATTTATATATTCCCCCGAGGCCTTGATCAGTGGGTGACAAGTGAGAAAGCAATTTCTATTCGGGTCGTCTCCGGTGACTGGTTCGAATAACTCGCGAGATTTGTCTGCGTCGGGTGTTACTGTTACATGATGATGACGAACTGACTATATCGTGACAATGGCGGGCTCCACGACTTTTATAACAAAGACTTATTGGAAACAAACGAACATTTTTAGAGATGTGCCTAGCTTACTTATGCTTCTTTTGTGAGATAGCGCGAATGTCTAGAAATTGTATATTTTGATGACATGATGTAAAGCCGTAAGGCTCATAAACTTCGTATTATTTGAAGATTGTATTTCTTGACGAGCAAAAATATGTTAGAATTTATTGTCAGTGTAGTTGTTCTTCTTTTATTATATTTTTTGTAACAGTTTGTTAAGTTTATGAGTTTCCATACATCAATTGAATGATAAGTATTATTCTTACAACCCAATTAGTATATTTTGCTTGCAGTTGAACACGAACCTGAAGTTTCCCGGCTTTAGACCGCAACACGCAACCACCAACTTCCGTACTTAAAACATCGTCCGACCCAGCCCGGACAGCCCGAACGGCACGATACGGACAAATGGACAGCTAGCCGGCAATATTTGCAACAATAAGACAACTTGAAATTTATACACTTTGTTCACTTAGTTCGTAGTTTACTAAGACAACAGAGGCGTCTTTGTTGGTTCATTTAGATTTGTGGTCGCTTATGCTTGCATTTAGAAACGATCTCGCCTCGACCTCGCTGGATATTTGAGTTAGATATTTACCTCTATCTAAGAAGAAATACTTTATTAAGTTTTATATTGCATAAGAGAATATTAGGTATTTATATACAACAGTGTTGTATTTTTATTTTTAAAGGAATATTAGCTGATTTTCATAACACGCAAATGCAGTTAAAGAGCTGATACTTCACTTAGAACAACAAAGTAAGATCAAAGATAAACGAATTTCTCATAAAAAAATATTCAATTAATTTTGCTTTGCCCTATGGACAGATGATTTTTAAAACATTATAAAATAATAGAATTTATTTATTTGTTGATGTAGGTACACACCAGAAAACAAGTAATAAGAATGTTACAGAAATATAAGCTTAATGGAACCACTTATTTCTAACGGAATGGGACTACTCGAAATATAGATAATGTACACGAATTTAATGTATTTTTTTCTAAAATTGATCGTTAACACCTTAAACAATAAATAAACAGATAAAAAGCACACCAACAGTAGGTATTATTAACCATCTCGCTATCCCATTCGTCACCTTTTTGTTAGCCTCATGAACCAACCCGAGAGGCTTTTGTTTACCGGTCAAACGCCATAAATCAGGGCTCGCAACTCTTCGACGGGCGATAACTTGTGGAGAGAGGGGAACTGATGGAAGTTGGGAGCAAAGTCCAGGTAAATACCGCCGTATGTTTTCCTGCCAGGTGAAAGTTCGGGATTGGAATATTTGCGAATAATAAGATTGTTTTCGATTGGATCTGAAAGAAAACAAAGTTTGACTATAGACTTTTCATTCAACATTAACTAACGAGCGAACATCTGTCGCCGAGAACAATACTAATGTCTGCGTTTCGTCACTTTAAACTGAAAGCAACATATTATGGTAAGTTTATGGTAGGTATAACTGTTGAATACCCAGTTCAGAAATCAATTTTAAACAATAGCCTAAGAGAAAAATGGTAGCGGTACAATACAAATGAAATATACCGTATAACGGTTCGTCGCGCAGGTTTAATAAAATAAAATGTCTGTTGTCGGATCCCACCGCGTTCCGGTTCAAATTTATTGTGTATCTAAATCTAAATCATTCGGATCTGAAGGCTTTAGGTAGGTCTAAAGCCCTCAAAACCGAATTACTTGTACGCATATTTAATTATTTTATTGAGCGATCATATTGTTAAATATCTCAATCCTGCTTATTTGCACTGCCATAGGAATAAATAAAAAATGTAACATTTTTCATGTGTAGGTATAATAGGACTAGATAAAACTGTCAACTGCGTGAAAATAAATTATGTACGAGTAGGCACGTGGCAGCTTCCATACTGATAACATGACACTTCGATGTGTTGTAAAAGCCAGAGGTTAGTTTGAAAAGTTACCAAAAAAATATAATTTCTTTCAGCGGAAAAAGGAATGGATAATAAAAACGAAAAATATGAAGGTAGAATTCACTCTAACATAAATAATCGATTTATAACTTGTTAATATTAACCTAAAGCGGGCAGTACTAACACACAACAACGTTAACGGTATGGTACATACTTTGACCCACAGGGCGTGTGTACATCGAGAGCGGTTATTGCAATAATTGATCAGCGCGCCGCCGCTCGTGCAGTCCCGCATATATTTCATTCGCGACTGAATGTGAACCTACAAAATAATAATAATGTATTGTCTCTTGAAATTATTAAAAACTAACAAAATATACAGTTAGAGTAGGGATTTTTTTTTTTTGTATATTCTTTATTGTACACCAGTAAAAATATTATACACATACAACTTGCACGAACAGAGGTAAATAGTTTTTTACTAAAAAAATTTTTTACCTAAATAATATTTTTTGACACTTACGCGGTATTTACAAATGCTACTTACGCGCTATTGATCTATCCCCGACGATATAATATTTCATTTGAACTATAGCGTGTAAGTTCTACCAATTAGCTTATAATTAGCAACCAAATTTCCGGCTGCTTAATACTAAACAATAAACATGTTTATGTTTAGTTTCAAGTTTCTCCGTACTATATAGGTAACTTATTTGTACGCAGTAAGTATTAACCTGTAGTATATTCAAATTAGTTGTCAAACAAAACAATCGACTCAGGGAACTACTTTATATAAATATTAATGTACACGGCCACGCGACCTGTAGTTATGGTTATAGTGGGGTCTGATGGTCCGAGGTCAGCGGATTGCGCCACGTGCGCCGTCTCCCTGAGGCACACGGCGCCGGCGCCCATTCTGGTGATTGATTGCTACCAGCCTCCCAGGGGAAAAATCACTGCAAGCTTTTTTGGACTGAATAGAAACGTTTAGGGGGAAGTTTGAGGTAGGAACATGATATATAATATAACAGCAGCCTTTTGCGATGTCTGCGTATGTTACACGTGTTCTTTTTATATTTTTAATTATTTGTGTATTATAATGGGTACTACGCTGATCTTAACCAATAATCAACGAGAATATATCAATCAGTTTAATAAAATAACCTAGTAATGCTTAGCATATTAATCATTAAGAAGTAAAACAAATAAATTATAGCTTCGACGTATAACATCATTTAAAGTGGATCATTACGGCGCGGTAATTACTACAGCGATAGATACAAATTAATCAATTCTGTCGAGAGTTCGCAAGATTCACATAATTGAGAGGCTCAGTTGGCCACTTCTGTTATATCTACTAGAAATACGATTATTCGGTTCACGATAACAATTAATTACCAGAACTCGGTAGTACTTCATTGTTTAGTAGGCTCAAGTGTCAAATAATAACATAATTTAAGGAAGTTTAATAATACCTATATTGTTATATTATCTACATACTTTAGGTTTTACCTCTAATAATATTGTTAGACAATTAATGAGAAATTGACATTGTCTGAATATACCCTTATAATGGTTTGTTGCCAAACAAATATTGATAAAAGACAAAAAAGTAACTTACAACCCCAAAAAGTACTCAGGGTACTTGTCATCCCAACAAATTAAAAGCTCTTCGCGTGCTCGTTGCTCGTACAGCTAATACAAAAGTAGAATGAGTGACGTCACCAAGTTGGGGTCGGCGAAGTGACTACATATTATTTACACAACTGGTTGAGACGCTTGATATAAAACCTTCACTATTTTGTGTTCATTATTATTTTTCTTGACCGCCCTATAGTGCCAATAAGCTTTTTCTGGTGTTTTACATAAAGTATTTAATTATCTACTCAGCCTATTTCCAACTACGTTGTGGTCGGCTCCCAATCTAACCAGATGCGGCTGAATATCAGTATTTTACACGAAGCGACTGCCATCTGACCGCTACCCAATTACTGGGCGATACTAAGGTTAGACTGGTCGACAGACATTTTGGGCTGCTGACTCCCCTAACGATTGCCATAGTATACGTATGACAACAGGGATCAATTGCTTAACGTGATTTCCGAGGCACGGAGGGATCTCGATATTTGCAACTGAAATGTTTATTTTAAAGGATATGAAAAAAAAAATTAATACAACTTATATGGCAAAACATACTGGAAACTTCACACCATTAATTGGAAGACCTATTTATTATGTACCAATGTTTTCACAAATAAATATTATTCTATTCTATTCTATTCATGAACGGTCGCCCATCCAAGTACTGCCCGCGGCAAGCGCTGCTTTACCTCGTTAATCGTCTGATATGCACAGTAGCTATGTAGCTACGAGTTCTTCGGGCATTTAGTATGTATTTAAAAGATTTTCAATGTAGGTACTACATTAAAATAATAATTAAAAATAAAGTTTATTTTTGAAGAATAACACGATAACATAGACAAAAAAAAAACGATTAAACATAAGTATAAACTGTGCTTACTTTGTTGTGACTTTATAAGAACAATTTGCTTTTTTTGTCTTTATAATTATGTTAAAAAGCAGTAAAGATTGTTATTTGTTTGGGCAGTTCAGAAAGAAACTACCAAATACATAAGAACAAATCTTTATAGGTATATTACATTTGATAGTTTATACTGTCTAGACTATCCCAGCATGCAGAACATTCCAATAAAGCCGCAGGGGTCACTCTATATTAAAATACTTGGCGTTATGTCCTTGCTTTCTCTATTCCTTATAAACTGTTTCTATTTATGTACCTTGTTAGCAATCCGATACTTGTAAGGACCCAGTTAGGGAGGCAAACATCTTTACAATAAGGTTAAGGACCCTATTAAGGAGTTTGGGTGCTTGAGCCAGTAATATCGTATTACGGAACCAAATCTGTAAGGAATAGGTACAGAAACATGATATTATTAATTCAAAATGAAAAAGGCAAAGGAAAATAGTACAACGCCGTTGCTACGACGTAGCAGGCTACGTTGCTACGTATGCTACGTGGCTGTAGCAGATCTACAATGATCTACGCGCAATTTTGGATATTTATTAGTGTTTATATCTTTAGTAATTGTAATGAAAAATACAAAATCACAATACCCAGAAGGGATACTTTTAGTACACATACTTCAAACATATTACACACACAACACCACGCCTATTACCTACCTAAGATAGGCAGGCGGTACCTCACTACAAAATATAAAATGCTAAGTTCATAAAACATTTTTATATCAAATAAAATATCCCATAATCTACCATAAAACACACAATAGTACACCTACCAATTTCTAAGTTGACATTAAAAGACTATTAGTTACGGGGATAATAAAGGGACCATTATTCCATGATAAAGGTATATTATAAGGAAGGCGAGTCTTCCAAGCGAGTGCAGGACCCTCCAGAGCATTATATGGGTATAATGCCCTGCTCCGCTCAAGACCACCCCGAAGCCATATAGTTGATGTATTAGGTCCGCGCGAGGTAAGAATACTAATCTTCGTGGGATGAGCCATAACTCACTCATGTCCAGTTAATGATAAATAAAAAAGCGAAGCAGCTCAGTATCTTGCTCTAACAGTTCAGGAGTTCAGGTACAAGTGTGAACGATCCATTGCTGCATTGTGACTTTAGA
The DNA here is from genome assembly GCA_932294325.1 of Allophyes oxyacanthae. Classification (NCBI taxonomy): domain Eukaryota; kingdom Metazoa; phylum Arthropoda; class Insecta; order Lepidoptera; family Noctuidae; genus Allophyes; species Allophyes oxyacanthae. Next base: position 302,799 of record OW028612.1, read on the forward strand.
TTTTATAACTATCTAGCCCATGACTCCGTCCGCGTGGAGATCAGGTGGCAGATTTTTTAATGAAGAACATAATAAAGTATAGCCTATGTTCCTCGTGATGTTATACTATATCCTTGTCAAATTTCACCAACATCGGTTCAGTCCTTTAGTCGTGATAATAGAGAGACAGAGTTATAATGTCTCATTTTGATTAGTAAGGATTCATAATACTACTACAACTTCAGCTTAGGATCACCATAATATAGTATCAAGCCTGAATTCCCCGATGGGTGGGCAGGTAGTAACTATTGCACTTAAATGCTGAAACATCCTTAGGCTCATGTTCACCGACAGTAATACAGATGTTTAAAATTAAAACGGTAGTTTACCCATGTAAGAACCATTGTCACCGACAAAATAACAGACTTTTAAGACAAAACCAACTGTTCAAAGTAAATTTCGAATCGGTAAACGGTTGTTTTTTTTAAGCGTATGTTATGTTGTCAGTAAACATGGCCCTAAAAATTTCATGTCAAACGGCTGATTTGTGTCCTAACGGTCTGTTATATTGTGAATGGGGAACTTGGGCCTTAATAGTTCTGTCAAAGGTTGGTGTCAAGAAATTCGCTTATTATACGGAAATTTTAACTTCTGAGAAACGTATGACAAAAGCCATGACATTTACGATTTGTTAATAATTATAATAGCCCTTAGCAAATTTAATATGACTACGAATAGTGGCACCCTATTACAAATACCTAACCCTGCAAAGACTAATGTACCGAAGTAGACGAGACACTCAATTAAGAAATCAAAGTTGATTCGACCGTATTGTCTGAGCACAAAGGGGTCCCAACAGTCGGCCGGTGAACATTAATCGCTGAATATTTACTGATACTTTAATACAGTTTGTAATTGACTTGTCCGTTATATTGGTTTAATACCTTTGAAGTACAACTCTGAGCGTAATTTGTTTGTAGAGTCACCAGGAACTTTCAGGGGTCTGTGTTGGTGTGTCCAATGAATTAGCGACTCGAACCAATCAAAATTAGGTCTTAGTTATCATGTCATTTGGATTGATTCAAACAAACAAACATTATGATAGTACCAGTAGAATACCTAAAGAAATAGAAAATCTTTGTTATTTTTTACGATTCTTCGCAATATATCGAAAGATTCACAGTCCGACTCAATGTTATTGCAGACTGGTTGGTGCACCAGCTATCGCACTTGTCCAGCAGCGCGGTCAACTGGCAGCAGTAACTTATAACGCACTCAATAGCAGCGACATGTGCTACTGTTTATTGCCACTAATATATTAAATTGGACGTGTTATTGCTGCAGTTCCAGCGGCTCCCATGTGTCGCGTGCACTTGGAAGCCTGCCCGACCTATAAAGCTAGGACACTACATGATAATTATATTAACGTCACGCCCGTTTTCTCAAAAAGGGTAGGCAGGAATGAACTATTGCAAGGCCATCGCCATATATTCTAAGTCGTCCTACTATTTGGAACCACGCACCTAGAGTCTCGACATTTCATAATTGCCTGAATCTGGTTTATATATATAAAGATTTATATTCTATTCTATTCTGGCTGAAACTGAGAAATTTGGAACAGAAGAACTTAATAATGGGGTATTTTGATTACGAATTCCAAGTTAATGATTAGGTGCAGGTGTTATAATTATGTACCGCGTCACCTAAGAACCGAATCAAAGATTAGATAGGTACTAATTACTACGCAAACTCTCGATCAATCAGAAGACTCTTCCCAAGACCCGCCACAATTACACAATCTACAACTATGCCGCGTCAGGGGTCAATCGGATTAAAACAAGTTTGATTTTGCAAGTCATATTCTAGCACATGCTCGCTACTAGCTCGGGTCACCGCTGCCAGTTACTGCGTGGAGGATATCGTATCGGATGTGTATCGTATCCTCTACATTCAATCAACACCTGAGCCACAGCAGCTGGCCAGCGATCGCAAAACCATTGAAATGAACAAATAACCTCATTCATTATAAGACCTGGGTAGTGAGTATAAACATTATGAAACATCAATGAAAATCATAAATAATCATAGTAATATTATAAAGAGAGAAATCCTGATTGACTGACTGACTGACTGACTGACTGACTGACTGACTTATCATCAACGCACAGCCGAAACTACTGAAGCTAGAGTCACGAAATTTGGAGAGTAGGTCCCTTTTGTATTGTAGGCAAGCAATAAGAAGGGATTTTTGAAAATTCAGCCCCTAAAGGGGGGAAAAAGGGGGTGAAAGTTTGTATGGGAGTCCCTTAATTTTTGAAGTGAGAAAGATGAAAATTGGGATTTAGGCTTTTGGTTACAAATAAAGAAATACGTGATTCTGAGTTTTTGGAAATTCATCCCCTAAAGGGGCGAAATAGGGGTGAAAATTGTTTTTGAAGTGTAAAACGTGAATATTGGGATTGTTTTTGAAATGAGAAACGTAAGAATTGGTCTTTCGGCTTTTGGTTAGAATTAAAGAAGCATGTGATACCGCGTTATTGGAAATTCATCCCCTAAAGGGGCGAAATAGGGGTGAAAATTGTTTTTGAAGTGAGTAACGTGAAAATTGAGATTTAGGCTTTTGGTTACAAATAAAGAAACACGTGATACCGCGTTTTTGAAAATTCATCCCCTAAAAGGGCGAAATAGGGGTAAAAATTGTTTTATAAGTTAGAAACGTGAAAATTGGTGTTTCGGCTTTTGGTTAGAAATAAAAAAACACGTGTTACTGCCTTTTTTGGAAATTCATCCCCTAAAGGGGCGAAATAGGGGTTAAATTGTTTTAGAAGTGAGAAACGTGAAAATTGAGATTTAGGCTTTTAGTATGAAATAAAGAAACACGTGTCACCGCGTTTTTGAAAATTCATCCCCTAAAGGGGCGAAATAGGGCATAAAATTGTTTTTGATGAGCGAAACGTGAAAATTGAAATTTAGGGTTTTGGTTAGAAATAAAGAAACACGTGTTACCGCGTTTTTGGAAATTCATCCCCTAAAGGGGCGAAATAGGGGTGAAAATTGTTTTTGAAGTAAGAAACGTGAAAATTGAGATTTATGCTTTTGGTTAGAAATAAAGAAACAAGTGTCACCGCGTTTTTGAAAATTCATCCCCTAAAGGGGTAAAATAGGGGTGAAAATTGTTTTTGAAGTGAGAAACGTGAAAATTGAGATTTAGGCTTTTGGTTAGAAATAAAGAAACACGTGTTACCGCGGTTTTGGAAATTCATCCCCTAAAGGGGCGAAATAGGGGTGAAAATGGTTTTTGAAGTGAGAGACGTGAAAATTGAGATTTAGGCTTTTGGTTAGAAATAAAGAAACACGTGTTTCTGCGTTTTTGGTAATTCATCCCCCAAAGGGGCGATAAAGGAGTGAAAAATGTTTAGGAAGTTAGAAACGTGAAATTTTGTATTTAAGCTTTTGTTTAAAATTAAAAACAAAATCGGTTTCGTGTTTTTTGAAATTCAACCTCTAAGCGGATGAAATAGTTATATGAGAGTCCGTATTTTTTGAAGCCGAACGATTTGTAAGGGGTCTGGAATTGATGAAAATTAAAAAGTACCTACCGGCTAATTTATACCCGAACGAAGTCGGGACGGGCCGCTAGTATTATATAAAATGTTATAATAAAACCCGGCTTTGATGATCACTTAAGTGGAGATTTTGTGAAATTCAACAAACGATAAAATTGTTAAAAGCCTTTTGTTATTTCGTTACTTTATGGTATACTAGCTGATGCACGTGGTTCACCCGCGCGTTTTATTTTTAAACAAAATACGTATAGCACTCGGGAATAGTTTAGCTTTCTATTAGTGGAAATATTTTTATAATCGGTTCAGTAGTGCCAGAGATTACTCTATATATACAAACAAACATATAAATAAACAATACCTCTTTATAATTTTAACAGCATTAGTATATTACTAAAAGATATAGATGAAAATAATATTTTTTAACAATGGATGTACAAGATCATGTGTAAATTATTAGAGGTAAGAAAAATCTGTTGCTAAAATAATTTACTTAGGATAATTTATTACAACAACGAAGTCTTTCGTCAATGAAGAGTTTAGTAAATAACTTCATAGACAAAAATTTGGACTTTACTCTGTACCTACTCATTATAAATAAGCCTGTCAATATACTTACTTTGTTAAACATTTTATCGCTCAAAAACTAGCAAAGTTCCCGAACGAAGCGGTTTCTCAATTTAGTAGAAAGCCGTCGTGGAATATTTTATGTCGTTCACTTCGGGGATGTGATCAACAGAGAGCTGCGGATACCCCCAATTCTTTTACGTTCAAACTTATCTTGTATTGAGCGGTGACAGCTTCGCGTCTCGCAGCTACACCCACTTTGTCGATACACTTTTGATGGAAATCGGTTTTGGTCTGTTTAAAACACGTCTGAACATCTTCCAAAACTGAAATGGATAGGATTTGTAAAATCTTTACACCAAATAGCTACTCGTAGGTATACACATCACAGTTATCAACAACCTATTGATGTTCCTGGGAGAGGGACTGGTCTGTAATCCATTACGCAGGTCTACTGTGGGATTGTGGATGTCCCAAATTTTCGGAATTTTTGCGTCCAGGGGGTATAATAAGGCCATTTTAGATGAATCATGATATAATTCACATTACAAAACACAAAATGGCCACTTAATTGACGACTCTTATTATGGTTCGCGTAAGGTTCATATTCAGCAATCATCCGTTTGAGAGTTGCTATATGGAGATTTGTAGATGAATTGCTAAATGTGGCCTTTTCATCCCCCCAGGACATAACGTTTTTCTCTCGATGTTTTCCTTTACCTAACTATAATTCTCACTGAATCAGCAAAGGTATACGAAACAAATTTTTGCTCTCGATGAACGAAACCATAAGAAAATTGTAAGTACCTAAGTTTCATGCCGACACTTGTGGGACTGTTATTTATTTTTCATAGCAAAGCTGCATTATATTTGAATATTTCGTGCCCATCTTCCACTTCAATCTGGCCGTAAAAGGGAACTAGAAATAGAATTAGCTGCTTATCGGTCCTCGCAAATCGTAAAGTTGACAGGCAAAGGGTCCCTTGTGACCGTCTGCGTGGAGTTTAGTGAACGCTCTACATCTATAGGAGCAGTTTTATCCCATATAACTTGTCGTTGTTTAGTATGATATAAACCGTAAAATACTATATACTTCAACACGATTATAATTCCTAAATCATTGTAGGTACTAGATACGGATATGGGCCGCATGAATCTTAAAACGTAACAAAACAATATTCCTGGCGCTTATAGTAGAATTTTGTTGAGTGCAGAAACACTTCTACCAACGAATCTAGACAATAACGTGTTTGATTATATTTTTTAATTTGTATGAGTCTATAGTTCCTTTGGCGCTGTTACTAAACGTAATATCGTTTTATTTACAAGCCCTACGACCCTAATCGCTAGTTTATTTACAAGTCACAAATCGTAGCTTGCAATCGTTGACATAAAATTCATAAGGGCGCATCAGTCGCAGCCCGCAAATGGCTTGCTGCCCCGGGGAGGCTTCCGCCCCACGCCCCACGGGGCACCGCGCGCTTCACTGGGCACTTGCTATCCTCGTGTGAGCGGTTGCAGTGCCAGCGGGCTGTGGGTTTATTTAACCCAACCAATATTTACAAAAATAATCCTTGATTAGATTGACTTGTGATTAGACTGTAATGTCTAGGTATAGGTAGGGTGCTGCACGTAATTAGGTGTTTGCCAAAATCTAAGATAAAAAAAGTCCGCCATCCCACACCAGGCACATTGTGGTCTAAAGCCTTAACCCTTCTCATTCTAAGAAGCCCGGGGAGGAGCACAGCAGCGGGACGGTAATGAGCTGCGTTATTTGAAACTTGCTGTGGTCCGCGGTTTGTCATGCGGCCCGTCGGATGCGAGATCAGAGGGGAACTACTTCATGTAATCTTACTGTACTTCATGTCTTGCTACCTATGTAATTTGAAAGACAAATAAAAATCTTCAACTCTATTCTATTCATTCAATCTTCTTGCTTTTGTAAAATCATGGACATTATATCCCAGTTCTCCGCTTTCATTATAACCGCACCCTCTGCATCAGTATTTCCACCAGAATGTATAATTTTGCCTTACCGGTAGTTCTGTGGGTAGTGCCCAGCACTGAGCGTCCACTACGTATCCTGTGATTGTTGCCCACTAACCTTAACACATAATTAATTGCAACTGGACCGAGACATAAAATCGTAAAATGTAGATATGGTAGGTATGTATGTTGGAAAACGATTCAGTGTTCAGATTTCTGGTAGAAAATAATTAGGCTCACATAATTGTTATGATTTCGAGGAATGCAGTTAGACGTAAGCGTAGTTTGCAGTCATTCTACACTACAATTAGTTCCACTCGTCGTTCCTAAATACTATAATACTTACCACATACGTACATGATATTCGTGTATTAAGATCATACAAGCGCAGTTACTTCATGCGTAGGCGCAGTGTTTTAGTGCCTTATTTAACATAAAATAGAATATAATTTTATTTCCAATAATGCACTTTCAGAATTTCGGTGCACGGTCCCAAAAAGTAGGTCTTATGGAAAAGGTAACGACAAGAAACTTCATGAATAATCTTTTTTAAAATATCACCTAGAAGTGTTAAATGTGCTTAACTTTACTCATCGGAAATACAAGTAAGTAGGTTCGGTACCCTGGCGTGAGCTCCACTGGAGGTAGCAGGTGCATCAACATCGTTGCGGCAAGTTATTGTTATTATTCATAATAAGAGCATCAAAACTCCCCGTCCCAATACCGGCGCACCAAACAAACAACAGGGAAACAACATTGTGTTTCATATTTATGTTGGAATGTTACGAAAATTATACGAAAATTATTCAACATTAATAAAGTAAATATGTCTAAAAATGCTATAGCTTTTGCCCGCGACTACGTCTACCTGGATTTCCACACTAATATTAAAACCCCTTTTCATCCCCTATAGGGGTCGAATTGTCCTGCAATGTGTACATTTATATGGGTAACTTTGATTGTTTAGTCTGATGGAGGGAACTACGGCGCTACTTAACGTATTTGGTGGTGACACACAAATCCCGACTACAATGCCACAACACATCGCTATTGAAAATTACTGCATACCTACTTGATATGAAGCACCGGAACCCAATCACAAATCTGTGCATTCAATTAATCGCTGACAAGATATTGCGAGCGACGCCAGGAGATCGCACAAGTATTTCCTACCATTGTTTACGATGGCGTCAAGAGGGGGATGGAAGAACACAAAATAGGTAGGACGTGCAGAAGGTCCATTACATACAAACTGCGATGCTAACATATATTTAGCATTATGGTTTCCGGAAAAGTATAAACTACCCCTTTTATTCCGGTAAGTATCGTAAAAAGCGAGTGAGTGTGTCAATATGAAACAGATATTAATTTGTGAATAATTATGATGATAATCCGTTTACCAAGCTTGGTGTTTACGGCTGTTCATAGTTGCGCTCTCTAAGGAAGCTCTCTCAGTATTGGACATTTTGGGATTATACGATGACAAGGTATATAAGTAATGTAGAAACTTACTACAGGCAAGAATGATTGGATTGAAGGAGAAGACTGGACCTACAGGTTTCTATGCAAGATGAAATTCCGGTAGTTCGTTTCAGTTTGTGCGCAGGATTTACATTGTACGAGTCTGGACATGATGGACATGTTCTTACCGAAATTATTTTGCTTTGTGGTGTCTTTAATGCGAGCTTATTACAGCAATTTATGGATTGGTCCTTCTGAACTTGTTTATTTGGCAGCAGAAGGTTGGATTGTAAACGGGGAGCGATTAATTGGTAGATATTAATAACCGTATTGTTTCGTATGCTTGTCGTCGTAAACTGGGCCCGGTTTATGAGTGGTCGTACACTTTTATTAGTAATGGGTACGCAATATCGTGTTTTGGTAGTGGTATACATCCTACGTAGTGTATATTTATAGTGAGAATATTTTTCAGGCATTCTTCTAGCTTATGAACATAATATTCTAGTTCTCTAGTAAAATATTTTTCATATACGGTTAGCAACAAAAGTATATCTGTTATATGCAGTAAAAATATTAATTTGTTCGGTGATTGTTGTAGAGCCAAAGTGAAGCTTTATTGTATCATAATCATAAATATCTGAATTAATTGGGCAGATGTTTTTTATATAGGTATATTGATGTTATACTTAAGCGCAATATTTATTGCTGACCGTACGTACGTCCACATCTTAAACGTACTGTGAACTGCAGAGAATGTTAACCAATTTTGGCAGTTTCTTTGTGCCAACGAAAAAAACAGGTTAGTTTCACATGTTAGAATCATGCCACACACATGGACATGAGAAAGCTCTTATCGTCTTCAGGTGGTCATCGCTTTGTGAAGCACACTTTACTTCTAACTCGTATCTACTTACATAATACAGTAGGTACAAAAACAGGAAGCGGAAGTTTGAAGGAAATTATTCTTCGTTGAGACTCCTGAATAATCAATGACGCCTCTACCATACAGAGCGTGTGCATTGTAAGCTTTATAAAGTTTATGTTCCACATCAAGGTACGCATATTTCTAACATAATAACTGAAATTTATATAACATGATTAATTAGCAAGTTCTTACCTCATAATAGAGGAAGGTAATAAATCCCCCTTTGTTCCTCAGGGTTGCAAGCAGACAGGTAGCTCGTATATTACGCTGCAACGTAAAGGAACGCTATCGATACTCCAGTGCCATAATGTTGTAACTTTTAGTAGCTCTTTTCATAGGGGGTAATAACAACCTGACCAGTTATTGATAAAATCGTTGTATAATATCGGTGCAGGAAACTGGCTACACTTTTGAGTACCGTCACAGTATATATATATATATACTACATAATTTAAACTGTGGTACCGTAGCGCGGCACCATTAATGCTAAGCGTAAATATTCATATTAAGATTTTATTTTTCGCGTTGTGGTATAAATATATTTTCTTTCTTTCTTTCTTCTTTCTTTACCGAGCTGCGAAATATATTTTTTCATTAGGAGACATCATTATTTTTTAGGTATATTGCAATCATTGGTTAACCAATAACCATTATTAGATTAGAAACAGTAATTACACACACAATGAGTTTACAATCACTAGTTTATCCTAATCCCAACTCTGATGAGGTCGGCTTCTAGTCAAACAAAAGAAATAGTAAGTTTCGCGAAAAATTTATGAACGATGAAAAAGAGGTTGCCAATTTGTGCATTGCAAAAAAAAATGTACATATTATACGAGACTCACAAAGGGTAGGATGCCAAAAATATCTCGTAGATACACTTCAAAACACAACTAGATATACTTTAAAATAATATATACACAAGCCGCAATATATTATGTACCACAACCCAGTCTCGTGATTGAGCTGCGGCCACAACTGCCACAATGATTCTGATGGACATTATCAATATCGAGTTAGCACAATCAGCGGGCATTGAGCAGCCAGCCTGCTGGGCTGCGGGACAAGCCTGGGCTTGTGGCCTGAATCCCTAATAGCCTGCTCGTTACGTGGCCGCGCCAAATTGGGCTTTTTGTCCTGTTCGTCTTTATTGCCATTTGACGGGCAGCGCCGGGTCATTTGTTAGTTTAGTTGGATGCTTCGTAAATATCCGCTGTCGAGATAAGTTTGGGTGATTTGTCTGTTTGTTGCTAGACGGTGCTTTTACGATGTTTTGTCGATACTGAAATATTTCAGAGTACGGTCGGCTGTAGAATATAGAATATTTTTTGTTTAATGTCGGTTTTTTCGTTAGGTTGTAACCCTTGTGGTTGGTAAACGTGGACAGGTCATAACAAACTTATCTTCTTGTCAACATCAATCTTTCTACGAATAACATGATACTGCGAACTAGTTTCTTAGAGAGATTTGAATAATATGCTTGATATTACTTAATCGGATATCAAAGCGTAGCAATATATAACGTCCCATGTCACTCCTGGTAAAAATATGCCTGGAAATATTCTGGAAAACATACCTCACATAATAGCTACCTACTTATATTGAATTTTGGTTCAGCCTATAGAGTTTCTCGCAGAAGAAAAATGTAACTATTTTGGAGTTAATATCACTTGTGAGTGATGATGTTTTTGATGATTAAGCTTAATTCATCAAGCTACGTAAGGAACCGGGTTCATTTAATAAGGACTTCACAAAGAACAAAGAGCATGTTTTACAATTTCACAAACATTTTCGTAAATACATGTCGTTTCATATTTACAAAACACGTTGTTTGTTGAAAAATATGTCATTCCGTTCACACTCTATGATGGATCTAACAGCCAGAGCAGAACAATCATCCGTTCCATGAAATATATTATATTATACGGACACAAGAATATTGGATCAAATATTTTAATCCAATCGGAACTCCGAGCAGAACTACCAACATAATATAAGTTCCGAAAACCTATGACTGAATAACGTAGCACCCAAATATTCCCAAATCTTAATCAAGCTCTAATCTCTTGGAAAAAGGTATCTGACCATGAAGAAAAATCTCGGAGCGATCCCATATCGAATAGAAAAGTATTGGAGGAGGGTAACAATCGGGGGTTACCTGGGATCCCAGAATATAATATATTTTTATAGGAACTCACTCGGACCCTTTCCCTTTTCAATGATACGTGGGGGAATATTTTGACAAACTAATATTAGCGGAGATTACCCCGCCGCCGGATAGTCATGCAAACATCGCGTGACGTGGCGCGGCCCGGATGTATTAAAGATATTTGCTTAAGTATGAAAAAGGTAAGGGTACCTTACCTGAATTTATGGACATTTATTTTAAACGTTTGTTATTGATTCCAAAATTTTGAAAGTCTCGAAAAAAAGAACTTTAAGAATGGTCAGGAAGGATCAAGATAGTATTTAATTCAACAATATGTTTTTTTTGCAAAATAATAATAATTAATTTAAAATGAATTTCTGGCGCTCTCTAAGAACTCTATTAATGATTTAGCTATTTACCTGCCTCGGCACAAAGTATGACATTGGTCTAATAACATAAATAATAAAAAGAACGTGTCTAGACCTCCTCGGATTGGTCTAGACTTCAGCAAGAGCCTAATTCTGGCATATTGCCTTAGAAATCTGAGCAAATTAATTAGGATTTGTATGTGAATATTTATTAGAATTGTAATTAAATAATGAGTAATATCACTTTGTTGGTGATAAATGATCTTTATGCTGAGTATGAATATGTTGACGCTCGCTTTTTCCAAGATGGAGATGTCATCAATTCGTGCAGGCATTGAGTTTTGGGATTATATTGTAACGAGCCCAGCCTGGCAGCTGTATAATATAAATACCAGGTTTTTTCGTTCCAAAACCATTTCCATTTTTTATTTAAAAAAAAAATGCTTCATGTACAATGTACAAAGGCGGTCTTAATGCCGTAGGCATTACCTTAGGTCCGTAGGTTTTACCTTAATTATGTCAAGTTTTTAATTTCGTTGTTTCTTGCAAAATGTTAACAATTATTTACCGTTTCTGCTGCTAATACTATGAATTTAATTGTTATCTCTGTCTTTAGTAGACTTTGAAAGTGTAAATTGTACATTTCATTAAAATTTTCTCTCCACAAAGCGAACCTATAAATAACACCAAAAGTTGGGTCCAATTAAAGTAAACATGGCGAGGCAGGGACAAAGTCTGCACTAGCAGGTAACTAGCCACCCTGTCCAAACAACGGGATGACCCAGTTCCCGACCTACCCATTTACATTGGGTTAAACAGATGTACATCACTTTTATTTCGTCAAAATAAATATAGAAGTTTAACTAAAACTTTATTTCTGTTTTTCTTTTTTCATAAAATTCGATATCCATCTATCAATAATAATTGCTTTGTCTGCATAACTAAAAAACTTTTCAGTCAATGCTAAAGCAGATAACAGCAAGCTTTATATAATCATTTTTATATTCTAAGATCCGAATTCGACGATTCAATGCTACAGAATTCTGTTGGCATGTAGGTATTTTTTTGGAAATTAGCGCGGCCTTTGTCCTTTATCCTGCTGAGACGAGTTAAATATTTTCCAGGTACTTACAAAAATAACTTGTATTTCAAGTGGCAAATGCACCTCAGAAAAATGTACCTAACTATTAAACGAAAAAAAATTCAGTAGGTAAATATACAGGTAACTTCAACACAAAAAAACAAACGCGAAAACAAAATAACTCGTTCGTAATTCAAAAAGCATTCAAATTTATTCTTTTTTAGAGCCGCGGGCATTGCAGCTCTTCAGCGCGGACATTAATCGACGCACGCAGTCCATCCATCAAAGTTTTTACCGATGCCGTGTGGTCACTCTGTGCCATTTTATTGCTATGAAACAAATATAAAACAGTCATAACGAAGCGGACTGCTATATATATGTTAGATCTTTTATTGAATAGGTAGAGTTTGAACTAGTTTGAATAAAAATGGAGTCGATTTCCTTTAAAATTTATATTTGTCACTGTTACGAGATAAACCTATGTTTATTAGAATAGAAGTTATCAGATTGATACTGTGCTTTCACCCTATCTTTTTCCGTTGCTATTTAAAAAGTAACGGTCGAATATTTCTGCCAGCCGCCAGCGTGTTTTGTTTTCATTTCATATTATTATAATCAATAAATAAATAATCAGCAATTCAGGCTACTATCGCATGATTATGCTTGTATCCCCCGAGGATGACTCGTTTTATCACGGGGTTCTATATTCAGCAGTGTAGGGGTCGATATAATAACAATACAGCGATATAAAACTACATATGCCATTCATTTCCGATATCTGATAATATTCCCGATAGCAGAACTTGCTGACACAAAAGCATTGATGGCCGCGGGCAGTAACAAATAAATAATATTGGTATTATCCGGTGCACAAGGCAGCGATGCCATCAACTTGATCGGCTGCTCTATTAGGCTGAGCGACAACATAATATGAGTGTAACCTCTTTGTGACAAGATGATATTTTTGGTAAGCTATAATAAATTGTGAAGTATAGGTAACAAAAAAGAAAAAAACCGGCGAGTGTGAGTCGGACTCGCGCACGAAGGGTTCCGTACCATTATCTATGAAAACGGTAAAAATATGACGTTTGTTGTATGGGAGAGAGCCCCCTTAAATATTTATTTTATTCTGTTTTGTTATAGCGGCAACAGAAAATACATCATGTGTAAAATTTCAACTGTCTAACTATCTCGGTTCATGAGATACAAGCCTGAGGACAGCGGAGTCTTAGTAATAATAGGGTCACGTTTTACCCTTTGGGTACGGAACCCTAAAAAACTACGGAAGGTATGAATTTGGATTAGACTGTGGGAATGAATTCCATTCAAAATTAATTACATTATTTTAAATAAAAGACCATCATTTATTACGTGATCTTTTTCTTAAACTCCACCCAGCTGTCTACCCCGTGTGTATGAGCCAGTAATGGCTATCAGCTTTCATGTCAAACCATTATTCACCGAGATCCTGTGGTCGCTGTTCGAATTATTCCAGCCATTATGTAAATGTCTTAAACAGAAACTACCAGTAATAGTAATTCCAATTCTCTCCACGAAAGGTGCTTCAGGCCCTGTTTTCCATCGCGAAGTGATTTAGTTTCTTCTAGAAGCAATTAGATCGCGTCGTCGGCAACAAGTCCGGACGATGAGTGTTTAATTTTATTATGGACTTTTCAATGTTACTTTATTATGTTTTTTTACTTGTAAGTTAGAAATGTCTTGGAAGTCCACGTAGTTGTTTTTCCTGTTAGATAATAGTTTTACATTATGTAAAAGTTTGGTGGATTAGGCATTATGATCCGCATTTTGTCATGATTTTAATTAGTATTTCGTTTCGTTCTGACATCGTACCGGTGTTGGACCTTTACATAACGCACATTTTGTATCAACCCCACACGCACGCTCGTTCAGAGCAGACTCGTTTATACAGTGTAGACCTTATTCCTGAACGGAAAAGCTGTGTTAGTCTTGCATAAGGCAGTAAAAATGCCAAGATGAAGAACAAATTACCACCGCTATGTTTTAATTATCATAATAACATTTTATGTTTTCATAAAAACGTGTTCATTTAAATATTACATTTGAATAATTATCAAAAGTAATTAATTCCAGAGGGTACTTACTGAAATTACTTTACTAAGGGATCTCGCGCACTAGACGGCCACGACTCTGGCCAGTCTGGGCTAGATGGCCATTGCGACCAAGTGCGCGATTCTGGTCGCTGAGACTACTAGTCGTGGTCGCGGCCATCTAGTGCGCGAGATCCCTAAGAGATACGACACGGTAAGCAAAACGTATAAGTAGGTATACTTACATGAATTTAATATGTTAACTGTAACTTTGACCACGTCCGCCAGTAAGCTTTTAACACTGAACATAACATAGGGACAATTTTAGCTCAGAAATAGTGAATCGACAAATCCATAAATAAGCTGTAAGTCTCGTTTGATAAACTTGCAGGAAACATATAATTATGGAACAATAATTATTGGAACAAACAGAGATCGCAGACTTTTTGTAGGTCAGATAGTTAGAAACCGTCTGTTACTATCAGTCTGCCATCAAATGGAGCAGCTGTCATTCGGCCGATGGTTCTCACCCTCGGAATAATAACTAAAGCACCTCTTCTTTCACGTCCCTACCTACGTTGAAGGACGGGGTGTCAAAATGTTCTGTTTTACTCATTCACAATCGGACACCAATTGTACTATCTTTACGTCGTAAGTAAATAATTTTGACAAAAAAGAATTGTACCTACCTACAGCTATATATTTTATTGTAAGAGTGTAGCAACAACAAAAAAATATATCTTTATCTTTCTTTCCCAGATAAATGCAGACATGCACCGCATCACGCTTGTGCTCCCTGATGGGGTAAGAATAATTAAATTTACCTACTAGCTGTTTGCCGATTAAAAAATGTTGTATAAATTATGAAGTCACATTACCAATAAATTGATTTCCACACTGCCTGAAACCATTCCAGTAAGTAGTAGGAGGTCTTGTTAAAACACGAAGTAATTCCCATAATCATCTCTAGGAAATATAATATATGTAGTGCTTCTTCTCCATTTACCATTTGCCTACAACTTAATCGTATTTCATTTCTACTTTTTGTTTTGCGCAGAACAATGAACCCGATTATTCCGTGTTTCTTTTCCTCGACAGCGCTAAAGCTATTAATTTGGCTTGCCTCTTATCTGCACAGTTAAAGCTTAAAGCGCGTTCTAGAACCTTCCAATTTAATTCCATTACCATACAAGAACCGATCCTATGAATTTTCATTAGTACTTATTTTTTCCATTAGTATCTTGAAAAGCCTCCGGTTTATCCATTAATGTCTTTTAGTTAAGTCCAGTCTTAATGGCCTCTTTGGATAATAGCAGTTACTGGTCTGAAAGCTTTAATCCGCGCTGGAACGTAAAAGTTTTGCATCTCATGATACCGATATACATGTATGATACAACACGTATTTGTACTACGTATAACTCGGAAGATATTGTAAACTTCTTGGAAAAAGGCCATTCACGAAGAACATTCTAGTTGCTAAAAACTTATAAAGAACCCCCCTACTAATAAAAACTAGTAATTTTTAAACACTGATTAAATTATACCTGTCCTTGTCATTTGTTTGCCAATATTAATAGAGATGGCAATAGACTTGAGAGCTAGTTCAGTTTAATAAAAAGAGGTAATTTTTTTAAATTAATGGTAATAATATTATTCAAATTACGATTATTACCAAAATAAAGGCGACCATCAGTTGGTTCCAAAACTGGAGATACTAGATAAAATAAAAGTTGATAGATTATTAAACTGCTCTTAAACTCTCTACCTCAGGAAGGCGGGTGAGCCAACTCAATTTGAACCTTATGACATTATAATAAAAGCCACATCAACCGGCTTTGTGAGACTGAATAACTATAGCAAAGGGTTGCCCTGTATTTATTTATTTTTACTTTAATGACACAAAGGTCTGAGACCAATTACAGTAATTAAAGATAAAGTTACAACACAAGACAATAAATTATAATAATAAAAATACATTAATGAATCCCTCTCTCTACACTACAGACAGTGCTGCAGTTAAGTGCTAGTAGATACAACACTAAAGTTATACTTTATCCCCTGAACTTTTGTGTGCGATATAATAAGCCGCTTCGTCCAATGTTTTGCTTCGACTGTCAAGTCAATGGGACCTTTTAATCCATAAATGACCGTTTTATGATCCTTCTCGAAATGGAATTATATCCGGAAGTCTCATTGGTTGATTGGCGATTTGCTTATACCAATCAGTTTAGCTCTGGATTGGCTTCTCTATTGAAACAAATGTTATTATCTCTGGTAATCGTTTATTTTACTCAAATGAAGCGGTCAGTGGTACCCTTTATAATACAATAGATCGAGCTCCCAAACATTGAAATCCTTTGATAAAACGGGTAAATCAATCTAAATCATCTCAAGAATAATTTAAGCAGAATCATAGATAAGGCAAGCCTAACAAAACTAGATTTCTTGACTATAAATTTATTACTGTAGAGACTAGAGATAGATGATTTTGCCCCTTATATACCCAAAGGCGGGTCACCTGCGCGTGTTTTTCTACACATTCATGTTTTTATTGAAGAGACGGGGAAAATTGATAATAGAACAAATAATTATGTTTTGTGTAGTCTGCAGAGCAAAACACGCACAGGGAACCCGCCTTATAACCCTCCTCTTAATAGTGTTTAAGATACCTAAAGTTAAGTACCTAACACCTACTATTTTTTTTATTAATGTAGGTAATTCCCAAACCACTTTTTTTTCCAGAACCCTTAATAGAAAACCCTGGCAGGCATATACAAGAAGAGCCACAATTAATCACTTTCCCACTTTTAGAATTCAAACAAAAAGTTGGAATCTGTGTGGGCTTAGTTTAGAATCATTACTTTGCGCTCAAAGACTAATAAAGTCTGTGGCATTAATTCTAAAGACTTTGCCAACAAACACTGGATTATATAAAATGGGAATGTACTACAAAAACTTGGAATAATAAAAATGTAAAACCCGCGAGAAAAGAATCGATAGATATCTCGTTTGCCAATGTCAGTACCTACATACAATATTTATAAAATTAAACTTAAATCGGGTAGGCTGGGAGAAGGCCACCAGTCTTCTACAGTAATTCATTCATATAAAAAGTCTTAATATGAATAATATCCTAAAGAGAAAATCTTCGTACAAATAACTTCGAATAAATTAAATTAACGACTTTTTTGGATTCTCCAAAGCGTTTAATAAAGAACCTAAATCTAGTCAGCACCAAAGAAGATGGACGTTCCACTCTGGTGCGAACATGCGCAGCGTGTGATTGCGAGGCGTGCATTATTGAGCACGCTGGCCCATCACGATCCCTGAATAATTCGCAGCTACCCTCTTATTTACTAGCCCTCGTTCCGCCGCGTCGAACACGGGCTCCACCGCAAGATACAAAGGTCCAGTATACCAACTTCACGCACACAAAGCCGATGAAAACAAAAAGCGCGTGATATCTGCGACTTGGCATATCTGAGTTCGTAATTGAGTGTTTTTAGGAGTATGTCTTCTACACATTATTTTATGTCGTACCTACACGCACTAATTAATACAATTCTGAGTATCCTTTGACCGAACCCTCTTTGTTCATAATAAAGTAATTATTTAAGCTCAAGTAGGCGGTGTGCCAAAGAAAATAATTACAAGTACTAACTGCGTATGTAAAGTTATACAACGTACCCGTATAATTTAGTCTTAAGACCGATGTCGGCGCGTCCTACCCTCCATTTTGAAGAAGCTCATTTAATTAACAGGTAGGTAATTAACAAGAAGTAATGATGATCAATTTACTTGAGCCGCAACCTAGTAATGAGTGGACATTTAGCAATCGCAACGAATCTGTCATAAATTGTATCATTAAAATGATTCCCTTAATTCTCGTAATGGCCGCCCCGTATTTGGGGTTGTCGAAATGTCACCTTGTAGCAATTAAGGGAACGAAGCGACCGCGGCCGTGTTGCCAATTAACTGCGGGTATATCGATTGTATCGTTATGAAACACTTTGATTGCGTCTGCGTTTCTCTGTGAAGAACCAAGCCCTTCTAAGGTAGGCAGGAGGCTTCCCTAATAAAAGCACTTAACGATTGTATTCCAACTGAAGTGGAAAAATGACAAACAGAATAAAGAGTTACTCATTCACTGTTCCGCTTCGCTTTTCGCCAGACTTTAATATAGTTGTCAGCTGTCGATGTCGAAACGACAAAAACAACAAAAGGGCTGAAAAGAGTTCTTTTGTGTTCAAAAATTTAAATAAATAGAGTATCTAATAAAGAGGAGAGTATAATAAATGTTGAATATAAATCAGTGATGTTAGGCTTAGATTCGATGAGCGCTGACGCTAATGACGTTTCGACGTCAATTACGTCAGGCGCCACTTGTCAACGTCACTTGCTATAAAACAGCCGCTGACAGGCGTTTTGACGATGCCTCGACCTTATTTATGGGCAGCTAGTGCTGTCTCGCTAGATGTTAATCCGACGAAGTCGCTATTGTAATTAATTTTGAAGCTGACTAAGCGAAACACCTGACATGGAGGTCGGGATGAGAGGTGACTGTTCCACTCAGATTGTAGACAAAGTTTGCTGCATTAGAGCAAAGTAAGTTATTAGAAACCGCTTGGTAACTCGACTGAGGTGTTGAGTTATGTTTCTGTTTCATGTTACCTATACGGAGTGGCGCTAAATTTTGAGGCATTAAGGGTGGCTACCCTATTATTGATAGAGAGTTTTGGTCCACACCTCTAGGTGAATTTTAAAGATATTAGAACGCCATCATTATTTCTTTGAAAAAAGGTAGGTGAATAATGTATGGGAAATAAAAAAAGTAAAGACTTAAAGTCTCCTAAGACCAGAACTCTCTTACTAAAACAACAACGGTATGAAAGGTTGCACATTTTTATGTAGCTCTCTAAATTGCATGTGATGTGTAGAATCAAAACCTCCAATTGATTCTTCTGTTATGTTCACGGCCATATGCGAATTGCTCAAGCCAATGCCGGCAATAACAATACCAGTCAACAAAGTTTGTAATGGAACTGACTGCCCAGGGCGTGCCCGTGCCCACTTAGGTACTTATCGTCAGTCGGTAAGGCCTTTGCCGTGCACCCCAGAAACACCAATGACTTGCTTTTAATGAAATAAAAGTACACATATGGGTTATGCGATATCTCCTCGTTACAATTTCAAATTTAAAATCAATCTGTTGTTTATAAAATGGCAACAAACATAAAGCTATACCACGAGATATTCGGTGTAAAGAAAACCAAATTCCCCAGCTACCGAGGTAGGAGACACAAACAGCTAATTCACGGTACTATCGCAGCAGCGGTTGATTGGGCCCGGTTACGCAATCCGCCGCGAGATTAACGCGATTAATTCTCACAAAATATCGACCAATCGACTTTGATGAGCACTTGGAACGGGCTCTTACAGTACGGCTCGGATTTCGACTCTTGTTTCGATGGTTAATGTTGAAACTTCAGATGTTTGGCATAAAATTGCGTTTGTCTGCAAATGTATAATATAACTAACCAACCAACAACCAAACCTGATACGTCTTTAAATTCTTTGTAATGCACATAATTATACAAAACTTCAATATCTACTCGATCCAAACGTATGGGACAGCTGATTATTTTTTCGCGATTACAATTTTCGTCCCTAATTAAAGAAACTTATTCAGTTTGATGGGCACCCTTAAATACGACCACACATTTCTGATACACGTTGTATAAAAACTTTCTTCTTCAGAATTTGAACAGCGGTCGGGGACAGTAGGCACTCTCATTTACTGGTAGAAATCTCAATTATAAGTTAATCTCGTCTTTGTACATTTTCCAAATTATATAATGTTACTTGTCTTTTTGTGTACCTACAATAAAATAAAGAAAAAATCTTTCGCTTGTTTATAACCACATGTAAACAAATATAAATAAGAATACACTTAATTTTGTATATTTTCCGCTACCATAACCGCGCACGCAGGTCGTGTTACCAGGAGTTCAGCAGTTCACGAACCTGTGCTTTGAAAACCTGACGCCTTGCTTGTGGCTTCCTGCCTCGCTCCCCACCCGTTTATTATTTAAAGCAATTTCACATTTTCCTAATTAACTTGATGTAGAGAGCGAACGCTTTGAGACGGTTTGTTGTGATGTTGACTAAACGTGGTTTGTTAATTTTGTAAAGAACAAAGTTATTGGTTTTGTTGTCCACTGATTTTTTGTGAAAATATTATTTACTTTTTTTTAATAATATTGGTCTTGATTTATACCGTATAAAATAACAGGATAAATATATTACGATCAGTGAATAGAGCTAAACAAGGTATGTTTTTAATACACTCGGGAATTTTTTATACGTGGTATATAAAATTTTTAATACGGTTCACCAACATAATAAATCTTAATATATCGGAAATTATTTTATTATTATTATTATTTTATGGACTATTTATAAGCTAAACATTCGTAGTTTCCGAGATATTAAGGTATATTTGGTGACCCAAATTCATTGCTCCCGAGTATAATTACATTTTTAATTACACCGTAACGTATTTTTATCGATGTTTCCGGCTTGATACACAGCATAATTTAATCTAGGTACAATACAAACGTTCTCAAGTCCCAAAGAATTTATTCAAAGAGGAAATTCAATTTCTCAAAAATACCTTTGTCCCGAGGCTCAAGCCGAGGCCTTAAAAGTGTGCTATCGAGCGCTTTACACATTATTCCAACTTGTGACGCCTGTCAAACTTCGATAAAGGGTATTCTATAAACGTGGTGATTTTTTCGCGATACTGCCGGCCATGACTGTGCTGCGACTCTCTGGGCAATTTGTGTCAAACTCGCGCGAAGTTGGCGCTAATTTATTTCACGCTCGCGCTCGCGTTCAATGAAAGATAGTTACTTATTTCATTTTGAACACGTTAAACTTTAGCTTTGAATATACCTGAATGGTAATAATTCGCAATTTATAATTCGCAATGTATACGGCCTTGCGTTTCCATGACAAATGGAGATTATCTAACAATGTCGGTTTAGAAATTTTACGTACATTCAGCATCAAATGTGAGTGATCCTGTAGGTACAAAGTTTTATATGTTTTCAGAATAATATTATCACCAATTAAATACACTTTAAAATTCCATAAAGTTCATCGACGATGCTGACTGTACAGTAGGCAATGTATTGTCATGGTATTAAATTTTAACAATCTTGGAAGGCTTAACCCGTCTCTTGAACTCCGACATGCGTGTAAATTGACATTAAACTTCCACCATCTGTCCCCCGGCATCAACCCTCACGCGCCGCAGGTTGCCGAACGTTTGCCGATTCATAATGCATGAAGTGTTAAACTTCGGCCGCTCAACTATTCACCCCCTTTCCCTTTTGAGTTACAACTTTTGTGAGCTTTAATATAATACATTCATAGTATCACTTTTGTGAGGAAAATCTAGTCAAACTGAAGAATACTTTTGCACATTACATACTACCATACAGGTTAAAATCATTACCCTCCTTTTAGGTTTCGCCGCAATTGGGTAGAGCAATGCGCAGTCTGGTAAATATATTCGCCTTTTATAATTTGATATTATTGAACCTTCTAAGAGATAAAATATACCAAAGGTCAGATAGGACTTAAAATTTAAGTATATGATTGTGTTTCAGCATTCGTTGTAAAAATAAATAATATAAATAAAAGATTCATTCGCAATAAGTAATCTCACCAATAAAGTTCGCAGAATACACTCAAATTCCGGGAAATTATAATAATTATCTTGAGATCCGATTTCCAAAAGCATGTTTGATAGAATTTCTTGAGCTTTTGCGGGAAAAATTTGGTCTGATTCTCAATTTACCTCAAAACTTTCAAGAGTTCTGATTCTGAACTGTACAAATAAGAATATTCTGAATACGTACAATCTACATACGTTATTAAGATACTTGACGTAGGCGAGACAAAGGCGAGGGATACCAATACTAACCCTAGACTTTACGACATGACACCGAACCCGCGACCTCCAGAACAAGGACGATCCTTGTTACCGTAGATAATTTACGACACATTTTAGTGCCGGCACAAAAAGTGGAGTACCTACATATTCCTCCGGTGCCGAGTAACATCGATCAGTTTTATGACAGACAGTCAGACAATTATATCGGCCATAACTCTTTTATGTACGAATATTAAATTACCTTTCAGCTATCTGTTTGTCTACAAGCTTTTACTTTGACTTTTTATTTGGCTAATTTTTTATAAAATTTGGCATACCTATAACTCTTTATTTTAATACATATCGTATATTATTTTAAACAAACTTTTCCCCGCTCTAGGAATCCTGTATCGTAGGTGCGTTTACAAACACAAATCTTCACGTGCACAGACGTCTAGACCCGGAACTATCTGTAGATCATACAAATATTTGTTCCGTGCGGGGATCGAACCCGCAGCACGTAGCGCAGGAAGCCAATCGTTGACTACAGCGCCAACCGTGCCGTCGAATACAATGTAAACATTTTTTTATTATACACCTTTGATATTGATGCTAAAAAGTCCATAAAATTATGCTTGATGCACGAATCTGCATCCAATACCTACATACATAACATGGTCCACAAAAGAATTCCATAGAACGGTTTTTCGGACGCACGAATAAACAGACAACATTTCAACTCTGTGTTTCGGGCTCTAATAAATAGGCAATCATAAAATTTTGTAATGAAAAAAATTTCACAAGTATCTAGTTCAAGACTGAACGGTTATTATTGATCGACAGATGGCTTTATCACAAAGAAAGTACGGGAATCTGAACGGTGATGCACAAAAGTCAAAGTCAAAGTCAAAAGTTTTTATTTCAACTGGGCCTTTGCAGGCACTTTCAAAACGTCGTGATTCTAGGTGCACGGTTCCAAGTGGGTTGGTCCTGGAGAAGATACCGGCAAGAAACTCCATGGATACTCTGTTCATAAATCAAGATACTTAATTAACAATAACATATGGAGCCGCGGGAGCGGCCCTAGCTAAAATTCGGCCAGAATTTACACAATATTACAAAAAAAAAAAAAAAAAAAAATGGAACAACAAAGATCTTATTAAGTACTACTACAATTTAAACAGTACACGTAGGTGCATACTTAACACTCAAGCCACCCAGTTCTCACAGTAACTATATAAATGACAGTAAGTAATATGTTCAGTGATTTCTAGCTATGTTTGTAGAAAGTCACCTCTGTCCAGTGTCCACTCTTGCGAGGATCAGTGGATGACGTAATGTGGGTCACATTTGCTATGAGATAAGACAAATGGGTCGCGGAACTACCCAACCACATTGTGGTATCCTATCTAGCTACATTAATATGTATACAGACGGGTGCCGGTCAGTTTCGACAACCACGATATGTAGGGATGACCACAAATTTGTGGCTATCCGTGGTTTAAGCAGCACACAATTATTGTGATAAAATTAAATCGGTTCCATTAAACAACTAGCATATTTTTCAATCGCGTATAAAAATAATTAGTAGATACTACATTGAATAACAATTCACAGAGTTCTGATTTCGCTCTGAAATATTATTTTATAAAAAAAAATTGTTTCCGTTTTTTGAATTGTATACAAAATTGTGCCTCCCAGCCGAAGTATCTTTGTTGCGACAGATACAATGCAACGACATGCGACTGATTCGTCGCACGACCGCTGACGCAACATTCATTACTCATATTTCACGAAACGATCAAATTCGTATCACTTTCGGGGGGAGTGATAATTTCCCTGGAGACGACACGGAAGAAAACACGCCACAATTTGATGAAAGGGTTCGCAAGGAAAGTATTTTGTTTTTAAAGATATTTGCCAACGCAAGGGTCGGGCCGGACGACAGGATTGTTCAATTAATTGATTAATATTTATTATTCGTTAAAAAAATTGAATTGAGACAAACATATTTTACAAGGTGAATTAGATAACAGTTGGAAATCTAGTAATTACAGGAAACAACTGTTAGGAGCAATCAAACTGAAATACAGTAGTAAACTACGGTCAATTAGTAGGTATCTTATCACTTTTTATGGGCACAGATATCTGTGATAGAATTTGAGTATTTAGCATAGATCTGGGAGAGTGTGCAACTGTGCATGGCCAGTTCATCGGTAAAAGGCTGTAGTCGAATGCAATATATATTTTTTTAATATTGTTTCTCAAACTACGGTCATGATTAAAGTGTTGGAAAATTCAATTTCCAATTCTCCAGAAGCTTCCACATAATTTTCTCCCATATTTCCTCTCCCACATTCGCCATAATTTTATTCCATTTGTCCGTCCGTCAGACACGAGTGGCCGATTCCTGTCCCCCCTAGCCTTTGTTTACAAACGCTTTAAAAGCTGTTAAATGAGTGGTGTAACGAGCCCCGTGTCATGCTCAAAACATAATTACGCGCTGAATATTTAAGTATAATTCATGAAACATACATATTTATTTGTGCACAATTTAGTCTGTTTTGTTTTTGGGTTATAATTACGCAAAAAGGTAAGGTGTCTTTTTTGCAAATAAATGTTGATTTTCAGGTTGGAATATGAAGATGAGTAAAAACAATGTTATTATAGACTAGCTGTACCCGCGGCTTTGCCCACGTGACAATATTTCGATTATTCTAAGTTAAGTGACTCCACATTGTAAGAGTCGCGAAAGTTTAACAACATTTAACTTGACCTCCATGAAAAAGTGGAGTTATCCTTCATCATTCATAATTATTATCAAAAACTTACAAAAAATATGAGATCGATGCAATTAAATGCTGTATTTTTTACTTATTATCCAAAATAATAACATAGAATTTTCCTATGCGAAGTGAAAACACGCGTTGCTTGGATGGGAGTTCTTTACTCTCCTAGGAATCCGTCCGGACTTCAAAGACCACGATAGCTCGCATTCACGACAGTTAAAAAAGAATACATGATAAATGATAGGTAATTGTAATAGTTAGTCGATAAAAAAAGCAAAAGTCTCGCAACCGGTCAACCGGTTGTGAGACTTTGGAAGCCTGAAACTTTGTTCGTATCATGTGCTGTAAAATTACTTGTTCATACATTTAACCAAATACTTACCTACTGTATTGTACCTATTTTAGTAAGAGAAACTCATCAGCGAATGATTTACCGCCAAGAGACATAGGCAGATTCGCCTGGATGCCACGCCGCGCTGGCCGATCGTGTTTCTCTCTCTAGCTTGCATCACTTCATCAAGCTCAAACTGTATATGAAGCATAACCTATAATCTTTGGGCCCTAGTGTAACCATAACATTGACATCTACTGCTGGAAATCGCCGCAAGAGAACTCTAATAATTATGCTTTATTAACCGATTTGTACGGTGCACCGCTAAAACCACAGCTTTCACGCTATTTTAGTAGGTCCTCGGATATTTACCGCTTATAAGATAATAATGAATGAACACTTTGGTTTTATATACATATACAGCATTTTATTGCTATTTAAGTTAATAGAAGAGGAGTAGAAACACAATGAGCAGGGAAGTAGATGACATTGTTTGTGGGACAACGCCACATCTATATCCTGTCGCTGTTTCGACGATATAGAGGGACTTGGGTCCGGAGTCGGTTTAACGGGCCATGGCTGAGGAACCCTTGCCTTTGTTCTTTTAAAGAACGGTGCAGTGCCGTCTTTTTAAACACTGCATTGGTAATTAAGCGCCTAACAGTGGATTTCTGTTGTTGGACTGCAATGTCGGCGTCGCTGTGAATTTGTAGAGGTGCTATGCTAGCCGTAGGATAAACTATATTGGGCGGGGTCGGTTTGAAGCAGTCGGGGATAGTCCGACATGTGTAACCGTGACCGACGGCGACGATTACTACTTTTGCATGCGTGGATTATTTGTTGATTTTCAAACAATCGTTTTTATGTTAACATTCTGTCACGGCTGAGGTATAGGTAACCATTGCTTAATCTTGACTACTTTCCAAGTTATTTTAGTCTTGAACCGCGACCAATTAAAACAGCAAGCTAGCCGTAGTCATTAAGACTACCCACTACTATCTACTATTAAGACTGGTTTAGAAAACGTTTTGACTTGAATTACATATAAATGTAATAAATTGTTAAAACCCTGCCTTCAGGTGTCTGCAATATCAAACAAAAATTCACCTTTTTTTCATTTTTAAATACAACAAACTCACTTAAAAATTACTACTAACGCCATCTTGTTTCAAAAAGTCGAAATTAAAAATGAAATGGCTAGAACTGAATAGAAAAAGCTCGTAATCCGTTTAAAAAAGTTATCTTTAATGGTTTAGGAACAACCTGGGAAAACTGGTAAATAATTTCATCAAGCTTTGTATTTATGGAACACGACAGGGAGTGAAATACGTACCTAGGTAATTATCTAAAAGTAAGATGCCAAAGAGCGAACTTCTAGTAGGTTGTTAATTTTAGTTAGTATGTAATACCATTACCCTAGGTATACCGTGTCACTGGAACCCGTCTTTACTGGTTCTATTAAGGAGTTTAAATTTACGGAGACATTACGAACAATTATTTTGCTCAGCTCCCAACAGAAATAGCGTAATGATTTCTATAACATAAAATAATGTTGACCGGACCTATGAACTACAACAATATAATATTTCAAAAGGAGTCGCCAGTTCTACCATGACTTATAATTGTACACAGACATGATGATCTATTGCTTACCCCCCTTTGGTAAAAGCGTAATAATTTGTAGCCTATATGTTGACCAGCCTTATAACGAACATTCCTATAAATTTTCATGAAATTCTGTTCAGCGGTTTTGCCGTGAAGCTCGGACATAGATACAGACAAACAGACAAACAGAAAAACAGACAAAAATTCTAAAAACTATATTTTTGGCATCAATGTCGATTATAGATCACGTAGCAGTTTTTTTTTTTTTAATCTTCAATCAAACAAACCGACCAACCGACAAACAGACAAAAATTCTAAAAATGTATGTTTCGGTTTCTGTATCGTTCCTAGTATACGTAGCACTTTTCTGTATCGTTCCTAGTATACGTAGCATTTACTTTTTTTTATATTCAATGTACAGATTTAGCCTCGTTACGATTTTATATACATTTAGAGGTACTATATTGAAGACTGCTTTTATTCAATAGATGTCACTGTACATTCGTGGCGTCTTTCTGAATGGCGGTGTTAAGATTTTCCGCAGTTTAGTTGGGTCTGTTTGAACTAATTTGTTTTGTCACTCTGGTTTCCCTTCAAAACGCAACGATTTTATTATAAGTATATAGATATAGATATATAGATATATAGATGATTTACTCTGTATGATGAATTTGTTGCTTGACAGTGAGTAAAGCAACTGGGTGTGCTTTGTATTTTTCTTTACGCAAGGTATGGCCCTCATTACGCTACTTAACGCGCTATTGCGATTAAAAGACTATGTTAAGATAGATTCTTATGGTTACATAATCAAACTGTTTAAAAAAAGCATTGTACGTTGGTATGTAGGTACTTACATACATTACATAGATATCGTTGAAAACTATTAATACATAACGTATTCTGATTATCACGCGAGTTTTACTGGCATGATGTATCCTTGTCATTGACGCCATTAGTGCATCCCATTGTGTAGCTTGACCAGCAGCAACTTAGCCGGTGGGTGCAGATGGTTCACCGCTGCATACCGCATCGCATTACACGTTGTTCAAGATCAAAGAGACGCTCACTCAAATTATCATAATTAGAGTTACTTTACTGAAACAAAATCTTGATGGTATAAAATCGACATTCGACATCTATAATTCCTGTAATTGCTCTTTGCGTTGTATAATGTTGTCACTGAGAAATCAGTTCACCTGGGGACTACCGCTAGTAAAATGAACAACAGAGAATTGGTTGATGCTTAAATAATACTCTTGAAGTTGTACAGGTAAACGCTGGGATGAATAAACATAAATGAAATAATAAAAAGGGCTTTCTTTTCCTAAAAACGTCTTCATAAAACTCATTATCATCCCCATTAAGAATTCATATACAAACAAACCATTAAAAACTTAGCAAAGAATATAAAATTAATTAACTTCTTATCAAAAGAAGCCTACATTTCGTGTTGCCGTTAATCACAAAACAAAGCTTCGATAAAACAATGTTTTTAGACATAAAACAAAAAAGATTAATCTTAAAAGGAAATTCGGCTTTTCTACCAAAAATACTAATAAATAATACTTAATATCTGATATACTTACTGAATTTAGAGGAACAAAGCTGGGTCCGGAAGAAACAATTATTATAATCCTCAGTACAAAGGGAGGTAATGCTATTGAATTAATGATGTCTGAGGGGACAGTGAAGTGGGCTCTTACGTCACAGAATATTGGCGGGTCCGTTATTACCAAGACTTCGTTACGTGGACCCGTGTTATCCAATCAAATGTTATCTCGTTTTTCTGAGCGAAATATTTAATAAATTTGAGAAGGCTATTATTTTCATATTTAAGTGTACACTGATTTGGCTATGAATATCAATTTCACATCAAAAGGACCTTATATAATAAGTGTATAATAAATGATTTATTTTTAACAATTGGATAAGCGTTAGGATACCTGAAATAAAAGAAAGTGTTATAGAGACGACAATGACACACAGTATTGGTTTCGCATGAAGACTTCAATAAGTCCAGCTGCGATGTGAACAATCCAGGTTTTAGAAAAACAATAAAACCGTTGACTGATTATGCAAAAGATCGAAAAACAGATTGTGCTTATCAATCGCATTGCATTTACGACCACTAATTGTAAGAAAGATAACAACTGACAACAGGAAATATAATAAAGTTCCTATAACGAGTTCCTAAACGCAAAATATA
The DNA here is from genome assembly GCA_932294325.1 of Allophyes oxyacanthae. Classification (NCBI taxonomy): domain Eukaryota; kingdom Metazoa; phylum Arthropoda; class Insecta; order Lepidoptera; family Noctuidae; genus Allophyes; species Allophyes oxyacanthae. The sequence continues at coordinate 331,817 of OW028612.1, forward strand.
TAAGGAACTAACTGACCCGGCGAACTTCGTACCGCCAGTATAAGAACTATGCACGTACCTACCTACCCACCTACCTACCTACCTACCCTACTTACCTACCTACCTATCTACCTACCCTATTTACCATACCTACCTTCTCCTTACAATTATAACAAACACAACTAAAAAAGAATTAGCGAAATTGGTCCAGCCGTTCACGCGTGATGCCGTGACCAAGGGAAATAGGGATTCATTTTTATATATTATATAGATTGACATGACTTCAATCAGCTCAACGCAACTAAAAATAGAAAATCAAGCATTCTGTTCTTTGAGTCCAAAATAGACAAATGCTTATGACGCAAAATTACACAAATCAAAGAGTTTCTACATGACATCCCAAACGAAATGTCAATAAGTTATGATCGCGAAACCGAACGTCTGTTGCTTACGCATTTTATTTCAAAGCAATTTGTTTTATGTCAGTCGGTGAAGGATCCGCGGTGAACGGTCCTTCGATCAAACAATATCTTATTGCTTTTCATCCAATTTTGCTACTAATGCCTTTCGGCTAGTTTCTGATCTAGGTCACATATCAGAGAGTTGTTCATTATATTATTTTTAGACATTTCAAGTTATGGAGAAATGTTCCGAATCTTATTTGATTAGGTAAATGAAAGAACACTTCGTCAGTGTAAAATATTTCACTGCATAAATCTTACGTCGGAGTTTCTATTACTTTTCAAGTTGTTTGGTATCTTGAATTCTTATGATTACAAACGTTTAGAACTTCAGACACCCCAAAAATGGTAATTAGTTCTAAGGTACCAACTTTCCCAAATGTGGTTAAAACTATGTGCGCTTAATTAGTTCTATAATAGCTTTCCTAAGTATGCATATAACACGCTAATAACGTTACTAACAGCATGTGCTGGCACAGCCTCGACGTGCAGCAACATCGGCTTAAGATAGTTTAGTCTAACTAGTTACGCCACACAGTTACAACGTATTAAACTCAAAACAACGTGCAAGGGAAATAGGATTATAATATTTACAGTGTAACACACGTACGTAATAGAGTTTCATATAGCACTTAACGAATTATAACGCAATTTTCGTACATAAAAAATTCACAGTTTCGAAACAAAATCAGCGTTGAAGTGGAAAAATATTAGAAAAGATACACGATATATTATAAGATGATTTTGATACAAATATGCACTAAAATAGCAGCACATTTATATAGATTTTCCGATCTGTTAGAGCAGAGAATGAAATACAAAGAGGAAACACTCTCGGAACTTGTATTCACGAGAATTCGAAAACCAATCTTACGAACAACTTGATAAAAAATTCACGAACTAAAACAAACAATGAATTCTTTAAACTCGCAACAACCTCTCACCTATTTACGTGAAATTCTATCAAAGAAAAAAACTGAAGGTCTCATTCTGTGACCGAGAGTCTCGGAGTTGAAACATTCGTATGCAGATGACGCTCGGAACGTCCCGTCGACGTATCGCTGGGTCCCCGCGCTCACCTAACGATATGGGTCCTACGGTACCTGGGAGCCGATACTGAGCCTATATCTCCTCCGAGGGAATGCAAATGGCGGTGAATGTTGCGTATATTTCTTCGTATATGTGAGCCGTAGAAATGAAATTTAAAAGGATGGAAGTTTGGTAAATATCGGTTTCTTTGTTTGGCTGTGGTTACTTGGTTATGAAAAGTATTTGATTATTGGCTTAATATTAAATGACTCAGAAGCTGTGATATCTTTGTGGATGAATGCTTACCTTCCGTGCGGGAGGGTCTGAGGAGATGTAATTAGTGATACATGAAGAATGAATTCATATTACTCCCATGTAGGCCATAACTTCCAGGCAGATTTCATTCGTAAAAAGAATTATGTCCCTCTCACGCAATGTCTAGTACAAGCTATTACCCTGAATTGAGCAGAATAGGTTATTCGCGACGCCTAACTAGCTATTTGTATTCATTACTCAATTACAATTCAAACATTTCTCTTACAAAAGTCTAAGAATTGCTAATATTGTTCTAAGGTTCAAAGGCTTGTAATTACAATCCCACTACCATGAGGTAGTTTGGGAAACTTCGATAGCAGCTATAAATAGTTCGATAGTGGTGATAGCTTCCTTGAATTAAATGCCAAAGTCCGTGATTAAAACTGGATGAAAGGCCCAGACGGTCGCAATCAATTTACGAATGTATTTTATGAATGTCCGTAATGATAGACTACAAAGTGACATATACAATATCATTTTGCAATTTATGTATCTTTTTCTTTTGTCAATCTTTTTCATTCTAAATAAAGTATACTTTCCAAGTATTGTGTTAATAATAGATAACTAGTACCCAGTACTAGTAGTAGTAGTAGTAGATAACGTCATCACAGATTTTTTTTTTTTTTTTTTGCGTCCGTGGAGTTGGGTTTTCGTTTCGTTTATTTTGAATTACTTGCTGTTGTTTATTTAATAAGTATTATTATTATTTTTCTATTATTTTATTTATTTTTATTTATGTATGATTTTATTTACCTCCGTCCGTGACTCACTGCAGGGTGCCAACTGAAAACCAGCGCTGGGTGTTCCACACCTAGCAAATGCTGAGCTGGCAACCCTTTCGATATGGGCGTGCTCGTCGGTGCAGTAAAATCAACTTTATTATATTATTTATCCGTGTTTGTTTGTTATTATTTCTTATTATTATTTTTGTTTCTTTCTGATCTCTGTGTTTAAATTTTATTTTATTTTATTTCTGTACTGACGATGTGTCCTTTATCGAATAAATATTTTCTATTCTATTCTATTCTTTAGTAGGTACAATAAATGTTGCGGTACTTACCTACATGCAATTTATAAAAAATCGTTAGGCACCTGTAACAACGCTAGCGGTTAGAGATGTTGTATTTTTAGGCTAGAACAAGGACGTCCAATGAAAGGGCGAGCCAAATAGATATCCTAAAAGTGTTTGTTAGTATCAAGTAATATGTTTGCTATACGTGTCGTCGACCTTTTGATGCTGGCACTTCACATCTTGTATTTGTACGAATATTCGCTTTATATGGCCAATGCAAAAACACATTTGCGTACTTTACAAAACGTTTCTTTTGCATTGGCCATATAACGCGAATATTCGTACGAATACACGATGTGAATTGCCAGCATCAGTTAGGCAAGTTTTAGTATTCAGGTCACGTCGCGATAGGTTTTTTGCCTAATAGGTGGCCAGGCCAAACGATTTCAAAAGCCTGTACAGGACACTGCTTGTATCAGCCTTTCGCAAGCAACCCTCTCACAAAAGGTAACTTTTAAAGATTCTGCGAACCGAAATCAAAGCACACACGTGAGCAAGAATAACAGTCAAAGGGCACGAAATATACAATAATATTTAAGCAGAAGCTTTTATTATATCGACAAAGAAAATATTCTACATATTTGAAGCGTTTACTCATACCTAAGTTGGCAACTGTAGCGTGATGGGGCATGACGGCCGGTCTCGAGCCCCATTCAGCCTCGTCTGCACCCGACGTTACGAGACTATTTGTCTTCCGCCCCGCGCCGGCGGCAAAAACTAAGCCACTTTTTCCCCAAACTTAACTTTTGTGGAAAAGAAACCATTTGGCAGTGCAAAAACATTTCTAAAGAGTTGGATGAATTCCTGGTCCTCAAAGATACGGAACAAATTAATTGGGAAACTTGGCGCCGTGCCGTGCGTGCGTCGCCTTATTGTTGTTTGTGTTCGATGATTGTTCCCACTTCCTTATTGTGTGATCGGCTTTTGATGTAAGCTCTTTACAATTTCCATTCGTGTCGCTACAAAGAAAAGTTAATCAAGGTGGGAGTGGATCGTGAGTTCTGATCATTGCGCGACGTTTTCCTGTTTCGGAACGTTTCTTTTGTCTCATTTATGATCAAGCTAAGTTTGCGGATATTTTCACGTTTGTTACGTACGTAATGTTTCAAGATTTTCTCGTGTAAGAATTTAATATTAAATAGCAGATATCATTTTTACTATAGAACCTCCTAGACCGTCATTTTTCTTTATACCTTTATACGAAAATATTATTATTTCTACGTCACGTCACTCTCCTCACTCATGCAGTGGGTTCATGCCAAGTGTGTCAAATCCGACAGGTTGAATTACCTTCTGCATCTGAGTAGGTACTCTTTTGTAAGGGGGTAATTTTTCAAACAATCATGGTCAACTATTTAAACCTGCTGTCACATCTCTAGCGCTGTGAACATCATTATAAAGTTGGACTTCATTATTAATTACTAAACGGTCCGGCGTACCGACGGTGCGATAATATATGCTTTATGGGGAGTAAAGTTCTTTTCATCCCACCATCTCGGAAAGAGTATTTTTAATCTTCAATATCTGAGTGGAAAAGCCGTTTTTATTCTCTAGAGGATAAAGTAAATTTTCATCCCACCATCTCGGAAAGAGTATTTTTAATCTTCAATATCTGAGTGGAAAAGCTGTTTTTATTCTCTAGAGGATAAAGTAAATTGAATTTAGAACATCGTGTGCACTAAGTTTGTGAATTAAACGTTTTTTTTTTTGCATTTAGTCATTTCCTCGCTGAGGTGGAATGAAAAGTTACGTGTTGCACTCGAGTGCAAAGATTTTTCACCTCGTGCTCTTTTGATTCCCTCGCTAACGCTCAGGATTCTAATTTTGAATCACGAGCGCAGCGAGTGATTCAATTTTAGAATCCTTCGCTTGCTCGGTCATCAAAATTGAACACGCGGTTAAAAAGCAACTTTGCACTCTTGTATAACAAATAACTATTTTGGGTTAATGTTCAATAATAATAATGACAACTAACATCTGGCGGTCCTTTATTTCCAAGGTTAGACCAGCTTGGAGTATTAACGGTTCACAGCTTCACTGGTGCCTAAAGACTTGCTCTGCACCAGTACCCTCCTTCAACTCGTATCCTTGAAATAGACCTATTGTTGCCTCCTTTGCCGAAAGCTACGTCTTGCAATCTCACTGTAGCATCCTGCATCAAGTGAATAGAGCTAAGAGTAAAATGGAGGGAACAGCACTTATATGTACTGTTGTTACAGCCAATCGTCGCGTGATGGCGCATGGAGTGCTTGCGGACGGCGTGGTGCTGGTGCGCGGCGCTGGTGCTCGCGACGCTGGCCGCCGCCGGGCCGCGCTACAGCTCGCGCATCGTGCACACACACGCAGGTGAGTGCTTACATAGTGTGCCATAATATAGGTAACAAGGATAATAAAGGAACCAGCATTGGAGAAAATATAAAGTATTTTAGATAAGGAAGTAGCACCTTGGACAACAAGACTAATATCATGGGCTTGTATGAAACTATGTTTGCATTCGCTGCATTTTTGGACAGGGCGAACCAAAATCATTCAGCTCACGACCTCGCTGGGTGAAATAGAACTCAACTAGTCACCCATCCCTGAAATAAGCACGTGAGAGAAACCGTACACACTCATTTAAACAAGGAAGAATTGTCTTGAGAATAGGGACCAATATCGAAGATGACATTTTGCGACCTTTGAAAAAGGTCGGACCCTTTCACTTCGATAGGACGGGTGACCTTAGTTGCACAAAGAGACAACTGTATTTGACTAGATGTTATATTATTAACAAACAAACAAACACACTGAATCAACGCACACCCCTTAATTAGAATATAACAATAAGACAATGACTAAGACATTAAACCGTTTTGATATCTGACTGATCCGAAATCCCGCGGAATTTCGTCACAAAGTGTAAACACAAACTGAAAACAAGGGTTACTACTCCCTATGACAACGAAAACGTGTAACAACAATTTCCGACCGTGCGCCCACGTAATAGAGTTATAAAATTCACAGTTGTGTAGCAGCCAGTTACAAAATGAACGTTGAAAGCTGAAGGGTCGTTTTAATACGAGTATTACGCAAATCATAATACTATGCGTAAACAGCACCGCGCTAGATTACCCGCACGCGACATAATCCGCGGAGTTTGTTCGACACTCCCGGCTCGCACCCAGGTCCCCATGGGGCCAGGCTTCTGAGGATTTAATTCCGTCAGATCCCGGGACAATCCAATCAGGCGGCCCTACGAGGTGGGTACATGCTGGGCAAATCATGTTGCCCCGTTTTGCAGACGCGCCGTAGGAATGCGGGATCAAATTAATTATTGTTTGAAGCCGATTCGGGCGTGCCGGCTAATGGGATAAATGGCGGCTTTTCCGATACGCAGGGCGGGTGATTCGGCCAATTTATTTATACACTGCTGTCTCGATTCGGTGGCAGTAATTTGAGTTCATTTTTTCATTGGCTGTCGATGCGATGGTTACGTCAAAGGGAAATACTGTTACCGATTGTGCGAATGCGAATGTTTTTTGTACGAGCCTGACACAACAGTTTTTGTATCAACGTTGTATTTTCCTGAATGTGATGAAAATTAAAATCGTAGAATCGATACAATGATAAATGAAAGAAAGGTGGATGATTTATCTCTAGTAAACATAGATTTCAAGTTCTATGGTTCTTGGGATGGAATGGAATTATTAATAAACACTTGTCCGAATATTGATTCATGTTCTAGTCCGAAGAATTATGACTATTTTGTATCTCATTATAAATTCATGTAATCCGTATCTAGATTCTATTAATATTGATTGAGAATTATAATGAATGCGGCGAAACACAATATGTTAAATGATACCTAACATAATAATTATGAATACACTGAATTTCGGATTAATTTGAATATTCTTCAATAGAAAAAGTGTATAAAGCTTTTAGATGAATGTTATTTTATAAATAAAATGTTGGTATTGGAAAAATAAAAACCCCAAAGGCTTTTTATAGTAAGCCCTACGCGCTTTTTATTTTAAGTGCTTAGTTTCATACTTTAGTGCCTTTTATCACAACTACGATTTTTTATTTTATGTATATTCAAGTGCAATCGGTTGCATTATAGCAGAACTCACGTATTATTTACTGAAACCATTGGTGGAATTCCGCAAGGTTCCATAATCGGGCCAACAATAAGCATATTCACGGATAAAAACTGCTCTCTTTTCAACTAGGTGCGATCCGCGGCATCATAGTAGAACCCGCGTCCCGTCGTCTGGAGCCAGTGGAGGTGTTTCTAGGGGTGCCATACGCGGGCGCTCCGAACCGTTTGGGGCCGCCGCCGCAGCCCCCCAACTGGCCGGGCACTCGCCTCGCCGACGCCTTCGCCCCCGTCTGTCCGCAACGCTATCCAGACATATCCAACAAGTTAGTATGAAATATAACCCATTTCTAAACCTTTTATGTCTAAGAGACTTGATTATTCGGAAGACTATCGTGGTGTCATGCAATTCAGTCTAAAGTTACACCAAATCTTATTATTTGGTGCAACTTCAGGCTACTTGGACTGATGGAGTGGCTTCATCTTCAGTTGTGTCGCAACAGTTATCACATAGAAATTGCTCGTGTCGTAGTGGAAAGATTAGTCAGTCAGCAATGGCGGTATTGAAGCTGACACAGGATGTCTCTTAATTCCTTGCTTATTGCAAATTAATAGCTTTTTTAAAACTTTGAGTTGTAAAACATACTTAGATACATTTTTAAGCGCTTTAAATTTGAGTTTCTATAAGAACTTCATTTATTATATTATTAAGTTTTTCATTATTGTTTCATAGAAATGTTCATGTTTTTATACTGAAAATTGTAATGGTTAACTGAAAACTTTTGTATCAGAAGTGCAGCACTGACCAAGATGCCTCTAGGCATATACAACGAGCTGAGAGCGACGGTGCCTCTCCTCGCCAACCAGAGCGAAGATTGCCTCTACCTCAACATCTACGTGCCCGGTAGCGGTGAGTCTCCCTTCAGCACTATTTCCATGCTGAAGAAAATCTTCCACTTCATCTTTTGTAGAATGGCTTTAAGCTTTTACATAAAGCATCTGCTATATAACTTCTTCGTCTATAAAAGAACGATTTACGCAATATTATTAAAATGATGTGGTTAGGCATCGAAATTCACGGATAGATAAATGCGTTGTATGGAAACGGATATACAAATGTATTCTTCTTGGAGTTTAAAAACAAGCTGTTTGTCCTCATCGAAGTTTTTTTCTCTGTTAATCAATAGACTCACATAATGAATAGCCGGTTTACTAGAACCTTGAAGGTACTGATTTCTAGTATTCTTATGCAGGCGCGCGCGGCGTGGAAGCGCCGTACGCGGTGGTGGTGTGGGCCGGCGGGCCGTCGCACGAGTGGGGCACTGCCAACGCGCTCGATGGCGCCGTGCTCGCGGCGCGCGCGCACCTTCTCGTCGTCACCATCAACTATAGGCTAGGTTTGTTAGGTAAGAACCACCACTCATCTACCTAAGTACTCAGCGTATAGCAGTTAACTTTTCTCTTATGAATCGATATGCCTATTGTCACCATGGTAACGACAGACCCCAGAGCAAATCTTTTTGCACTGGTGACAACCTCGTTATTGCACCGTACGCGGGTTGACATTTAGCAACCCTGAATGTTCTCGTCCACGATACGTCACCTTCGATACGTCCTTTGAATAGAATAATTTGTTTCACATTCTATTCTTCTACTCATCTTCTCCATTATGAACAGGTTATTTAACCCCGGGCGTGAGATCAGCGCCGGTGCAGGCTGCTGGTGGTGCCGCGGTACTGGATGTAGCGGCTGCACTGGGCTGGGTGCGCCGCAACGTGGCCGCCTTCGGAGGAGATCCGAGACGCGTCACTTTGGCTGGCCACGCTGCGGGGGCTGCGCTGGTCAATGCGCTGCTCATGATGCCCGAAAGTAAAGGTGAAGACACTTATGTGACGAATGAAATTAATGATTATTTCTTTGGTAGTATTATTGCATTGCGGGATGTACATGATTGATTATGATACTCCCTGCCGTATCTGACGGCACATTTCGGCCAGGCAGATGAGGTGATAAGCTTTAGATTCTAACAAAGAATTGGATCAATGCATTTGCCTAACTTCACATGATTTAAACTTACGACCATTCTATCATTAGACATCGCATAAGCGTTTGGGCCACTGCTAATAAGAAATTGCGTCCTGATTTTCTGTATAGATCGAATACTTCTATTGAAAAGAGCTGAATTTATTTATCAAGAAGTCAGCCACCCCAAAGTTTGATAAACGTAGAATAGACTGCCTTTATGCAAAAGCAAAAGCTTTATATTTTAAGAGATAAAGGTAAAGACCCTAAAAAAACTACAATTGAATCATAACATTAATTTTTTGTGTGACCTTTAAATAATAACAAACATTTTCTTAGATCTTTTATCGCGTCTAGACTCCACCTGAGAAATTGCCATCTATTTCATTGCTTACAAAAATTCCCAGAGCGGCCGTTTGAAGGTTTTCATAGGACATTGCATTATAGAAGTAATGAAACATATCGATATCATAGCAAAGATATAGAATGTACGAAAATATCAGAATTTTTAGATGTACGTAATTTGAAGGAATTGTGCAATATTTTAGGGTATTACAGGTGGCTACCCTTTCTACTATAGTTTAAGAGTTCAGAGGCCCAATTCTCGTAATTAAAAATGTTCAAAATATAGTTCGGATCTCATTCCGATCTACTACCAATTTCATAAATGTCACAAATGGTATTCTCCTACCCTAACAAACAACGTCAAACGTGACATTATATTTTAATGAGATCGAAAGTTGAATAAAAGGCAAATCGGTATTCTGCTAACATTTTGAACTGACACAGATAATGAAATTGACACTCTCGTCTATACACAAACGTCAAAAATGAGATTGAAATGAGTTTGTAAGAAGATTGAATCCAAATCATACTGGAATCGGACTGAACTTTAAGAGGAGTAGAATACATGACTTTTTGTCAATTCATAATATAATCTCAGTTCGGTCAACTTTCAGTCATATTATAAATTAATTACGAGAATTGGGCTTCTGATCTTAGGAAACTTTTAGTGCTTTTTGAAGATATTTTGTTTTTAATATCTTCAAAATGCACCGAAAGTTACCACCAGTCACCCTGCTTAGAATAGCTTTCTGGAACTTGTCTAGTCTTGGTATTTTCTCTAATATCATTATTTTGTTTAAAAATGTCCATATTACAATGCACCAGGCCTGGTATCTCGCGTCCTTCTGCTGAGTGGTTCAGCACTGAGTCCAACCGCGCTAGCACCCGACTCGGCATTGTCAAGAGAACACACTGCACAAGCGCTGCGATGTACGCCAGAGTCCACCAATGACGAGAACTGGTAAGAGTTTCTTTTTTCTTTTTCTATTTCTACACTAGAAACCTTATTCATCCTGATATAATCCTTGCCAAATACGATAAAAAGTACAGCAAACAAATTAAAATTATAATTTATGACAATGATGAAGATTTTCAATTTTACAATTCAATTCAATTCATTTATTTGCATAATATGGGTTTACAAAGATGTTGCAATGAAATAGATCCGCCACATTAAGCCTTTCAGCATGCAAAAATTAATTATTTTTTTTATTTTTTTTACTTTGTTCTTTGTCTGTCTTATTTTTTATTTGTATTTTTTACTGTTTAAAGGTTTAAGTATTTTTTTTTATTTCTCTCTCGTGTGTTGTCAATGTCCGTGCTGAATAAATGTATTTTCTTTCTTTCTTTCTTTCTTTCAAAAATTCTAGTAAATAACAATTAAAGAGATACAATGCGAGTAGCTATTGTAAGAGTGTATATTTCTCATACGTGGACGATAATGAAGTACTACGGATTTTACAATTTAAAGAAGCCATTTTGGGCGGTCCAAAGTTTGATTCTTTTTATACATATTTTGTAATCTTGACATAAGATCTAATAAGCACCTCAAGAATTGTCTTAACTACACATAAGCCAATGTCACCAGGTTCGTCGAATGCATCCGCGCCCGACCACTGGCGGCCCTGCTGGCCGTGGACGCGCCCCGGGCGCGCTTCCTGGCGGGCTGGGCGCCGTCGGTGCCCGCGCCGAAGGACGCTCCCTCTCAAGGCCAAGCCCCCACTCGGGCCCTGCACGCCAGTGAGGCGTTTCTTGACTGCGCCCTCGCCGTCGTGGTGGCTACCACTGAGAGCTACCAGTTCTTTAGTGAAGAAGATATCAGACACGGATTTGAAGAGGAGCATAGGTACCTAATGTTTGACATGCCATATTTCCAAACATTTCTTGTGCTAACTTAATCGTTTATTTCTCTGGTATTTTCTTCTGAATTATAATCTATTGGTACCTTCCATTCTTCTTCTTCCATCGGCTATTTTGCTTTCTTTGTTTCTTCAATGACTAGGTACCTTATTCTTATCGTGCATCGTGTTTGTTTTGGCATTAATTTCTATACAAAAAATAACCATTCTATTGTCATTTTCTCCTCCGTTACCAGAAACCGTGTTCTCCGCACTTACGTCCGCAACGTGTACCGGTACCACCGCAATGAGATCTTCGCGGCCATCCGCAACGAGTACACCGACTGGGAGAAGCCCATCCAGCATCCCATCAATATCCGGGACGCGACCCTGGAGTCCCTCAGTGATGCTGCAGTGGCTGCACCAGCGCTAAGAGTGGCACAGCTGCATGCGAGGAGGGGAGCGAGAACATACTTTGCGCATTTTGCGCATCAGAGCAAAGATGCTGATTATCCTCAGGTTAGATAAGACGTTCACATGACGATGTAAATTATTGATTAGAAACCAAGGATAAGCTTTTGTCTTTCAAGAGCTTCTACGGAAAGATTATTTTAGAAGCTCATATACTAACTTATTTGTATACTATTTTCATTATCTTGACTAATTAATCATACTAAATATTTATGACGGTTAAATTACCCCGGTAGCGACAGCTTATTATAATATGTCGTAATATGTAGAATGAATTAGAGAGGTGCGAGGTCATTAATTAGTTACAATCTACACGATCACGGAATTTGTTTAAAGTGCCTTTGATGAATTTTAGATCTTTTATATACTTATCACCATTAAAATTATACCATATTAAGATTCCTTGAAAAATGAATTTTGTAGTTTGCAGTTACACTTGTTACAAGTTTAAATTGCTTTCTTTCTTTTCTTTCGTTGCAGTATTGGCTAATATTTTTGTACGACCTTAAAAAATCACAACGGATTTTCTTTTCTTATCTCATTCGTTGTACTAACATAATAATTTTAATAGAAGTTCTAGCTGTACCTAACAAAATACCCGTTCATTGCCAACAGCGTCTAGGCAGCGTAACAAGTGAGACACTACCATACTTCCTGGGTCTGCCCCTCGTCGGAGGCATGCAGTACGCGCCTCGGAACTACTCTCGAGGTGATGTGGCGGTAGCAGAGATGACTGTGGCACTACTGGCTGCGTTTGCCAAGACTGGGGACCCAACTCCTCGAGCTGATGAGAGGCACCACGAAGGTGTGACAAGTTGGCCCAGATATGAGATGAATACGCAGCAGTATTTAAGTATAGGTAAGATAAAAATAGACCCTTTAGATTTGTAATACAGGAACAGCAAGAAAGGAAAATAACGTGAGATTTTCTCCAACATTCATGTAATTTATTAAACAACACCGAACCCAAATCGAGGTGTTGTTTCAATTGGTATGCAGATTAGCCATTTCATGTTTTTAAAGCATCTTCAGAATTCAAAACCTCCGAAATAACAAAAACGACATCAAGGAAAATTCTTTGTCATAAAAACACGCTACCACATTTTGTCAGCAACTTAACTCACTTACGTCAAAAACAAGGCCCCATAAATAGGTTAATCAAATTCATCATAATGAATGTCACAAACTCATACGTACATAACAAGGCAGAACGGAATAACAGAGGAATTTTTCATCCTAACTGATCCAAAATAAAATCTCGCACGGCGAAGTTAATCAGATAAAGCCCTATTCAAAGTTTCGGCGGCCGTATTGTGTCGAATCTCGTTATTTTTACGATCTGCTTTCCCAACGAATGTGCGTGTTTTCTTCCCTCTCCCTACTGTGAGGGTTAAAACTTTTTTTAATCCTTTCACCTAGGTTGGAGCTCGGTTTTGAAGCGAGGATTGTTTCTGAATGTATTTATATAATATTATAAAAAAATGTTTTATGACGAACTCATTTTCATGAACGCCAACCACATATGCAACACTTACTCACCGCCCAATCTTTTTTACATAAGTAAGTTATCTTTGGTACTTTTCACCAAGCTCACCATGATAAGTTTTTAATTTTCCTCATCTGAAGTAACCTATATATTTAATTGGGTTTCAAGCTACCTGTGTATTCTTTGAAATTGGTTCGACAGTCCAGCTCTAAGTAACATTGTGAAATAAAACAGACAAACTTACTTCCGCATTCGTAATAATTGTTTTATGAGGTTTGTTAATATCATAATACAATTTAAAATAGACAATTGCCAAATGATATCAACTGACCCGTCGCAACAGCGTCTGATAATGTATCCTTCAACTACACTTGAGACTTGAGACAACTATGTCTCCAGCATCTCGGACCTTTGTCCGGCGCCCAATTTAAACGTTAGGAAGGTTTTGTAATTTGAATCTTAGAATGGCACTCTTCTTGCCTCTGTTGGGTAACACACGATCTTACTCAACCATGTTTCAAACATCCATCTTCCACATCTACAAAACCTAATTTTATACCATACACTACACTTTATTTATAGAGAGACTATCTCCTGATTTATTTTGCGAACAAAATGGATAATTACTAACTGACGTATCCCAGGTACAAAACTCCGAGTGAAGAGTCACTACCGTGGGCACAAGATGGCGCTGTGGCTCCATCTTATTCCACAGTTGCACCGGCCGGGGGCTGCGCCACGACATCACCAGTTCAGATCCATACATCCTGATATGTTTGCAGGTCAGTACCAGTATTAAAAATTCTGTTATCAACATTAGTTTTAAGTCATTATCATTAGCAATATGATTATCTGTTGCTGCTGTTCATTTTGCTTTTCAACTTAAATCACGTTAACGCTTAATATTTCATCTCGAATGCTTTATTTATGAATACTTTATAAAACTTTCAAATATGGACGTTCGAATCGATCAATTCTAAATGTTAAAACAATAGGTATTGGTAACATTCGTTATAGTAAAATGATATTTCGCAAACTTGAATATGGCAACAAACATTAATTTTAATTTAATTATCAAACGGAATACAAATTACGGTAAGCGCTAGCTGACTAGAATCCAATTCGTAGTGAATAGCCAAATTTGGCCAATCACCGCGAAACGTAGATGCTGCTTTAATGGAAGGCAAATTGGTAACGTCTACCGCTGCTTAAATTGAGCATGCCTTATTATCCAGAGCCATTAGTGCCATTTCCTGGCGCGGCGCGTAAACGGAACGCCCTCATTAACCGCTTCCCCCTCCCCATTCTAAATGTTCAGGAACACTATAGCCGGCGCGTGAGCGGAATAACACCGCCGAAGTTAATAACACGCGTGAGATTGTATTAATTGGAAGATACGTCACTGAAAGGATTGGAATTTGGAAACTCGACGCTCTCGGAATACTAAATAATAGAGAAACTCAAAGAGAATTATGTTCCAGAATTGTTCAAGCGTGAGAATTTAATTCGTAAGACACACGCAACTATTTGTTAAGCACTCCTCGTCTCTTTTGTATAAAATTTTGCAGACATTACTCAGTATAATCGGCACTTAGGCGAGCGAGCCATTAGGTGAATGAGGTCTCCCTAGAATTTATAAAAATAAAAACTGTCGCCAAAATATTTGGTGGCGAAGTGATTAATGGTAGAAGGTGTCACGAATGAAAATAAATCGATCAGGGAGTGTTTCGGGTGGGTTGGAGCTGTTATTAATTGTCCACGAATGCCTGGAATTCCTCCATAATGAGCGGTATGCGAAGAATTGCGCGGTCTGGTGGTGAACAATGCCGCCCTTTGTCACGGACAAGTTCACTCGCTGTTCCTCTGACACGCATACAATCATGAAATTCGTATATTGTTTGGTGTGAGATATGCTCTTTAATGTCCGTACCCGGAATTGTTTTCTGAATGATATTTATGACCACTTTAGGAGATATTTTTATTGGACTACTTTCGTTTACCTACTTTGATAAAACAACACAATGTTTTCTGGCATCTCGCTCTCTATATTGAATTTTGATATTAGAGCATACCAATTTTTAGCACCACGAATTATTTTATAGCATTTGACTTATAGACTGCAATTCTCTATGATGTACCCAATTTATCATTAATTTGAGTTATTTGTTCTTTTTATTATTATTTTTCTATAGAGCCACAACTAGATAATTATGGATTTCTTTACTTGTGTATCAACATTTCTTTCAATATCTTTGCTAAATTGAAAGGTCAATTGTTCTGAGGAATGACCTGTCATTAGAAACAAAGCTCAATATTTTTGTATACAAGCGTCATTTCCTTGGTGCGTCATTTCTGCATGGTTCTGTCGGAGCTAATTTATCCGCCATTGTGGGGACCGCCGACCGGTAATTGTGGCTCGCCGGCGATCGCCTTTTGTTTCGAAGCAATCGCTCGCAAATTGGCGCCGTGTCGAGTGAGATTGTCGTGTATTGTGCGAAATAGATGCGCAGAGGTGTTTTCAATTTTCGTTGAATTTTCAACTTTATTTTCTTGGTTAAATAATGCTCAATATTCAGCTACCGCTGAACGGTATTGTACATACATGACGGGTAACAAGAATATATATTTTTTTATTCAAATATCCTAAGTGAGACCTGTACTTACTATTTATTATGAACTCATTCATATTGAAAATCGTATCAGGATTTTTTAAAACCTTTCTGTCCCTCCATTAAACAAATAAATTAACTCTTAAATCCCGCAATATCCATTAGAAATAATTTGCTCAAATCAAAACATTATCTCCGTGAATAGAGTGTCAAACGGTTAACTGTCGATAACTGAACTACGAGCTGAGATTCCGCAGGTTTCCCTGCGGTTTCTTTGTTCAGTTCCCTGCCACTCCGCGCAGGGTTGCCAGGTATCAGCGAGCAAAATTATTAACTATAAAAGAAACCAAAGATAATCAAAATTCTTTTCGTTGATTTTGTTCACCTATAAAATATTACTGCCTAAAATAAGTCAGTTACTACATTGATGTTTGTTTTAAAATCTATCGGTATAAGTAATTAGAAAATTGCCTAAGAAGCGATTTAAACTAACCTAGACACGAGCCTGTGCAGCACATCCCTATCCTCAACAAAAGAGGGAGTGCGGCGGCTTCAACAATCGCTCTTTGTGTGGTAGGCACAACTTGGGATCGCTGCTTTGTGCCGCGGACTATTCATTACCACCCTTTGATAACTTCAGGATCGGTTTCTTGTTGAGATATGAGCTATGGATCGTATTGGTGAAGTGTTATGTACTTCGCCCATTGAATTCGCGCTGGCCGGAGTGTCATGTGAATATGATGTCTCTTGTGGACCAAATATAGGTCTACATCACTCACCAGTCCTTAATTAATGTATGACATGACATCAATCAGTTTGTCAATAGGATTTATCCAACAGTGTACTGCGATAGGCAGCTGTTTGAATAAATAATAGAATAGGTTTATGTGTAATTTATTAGGATAGGCAGTTACTTATTGTCCCTATGGAGTGCACGCTACGGTTCTTAGAACTAATTTAGTACATACTTTATTACCTATATGGCTAACACTTTAGTATTAAACTTTGAAACGAAATAATAAAGTGAAACATTCCTGGAATTGAAGTGAGTTGACTACATCTAACAAGAAGCCTATTTGAACAATATGAGCTTATTAAAATTCTACGCGAGGTTTGCCAACGAGGGCACTTTATAATATAATTATCGCTATATTTACTTAGCCTAAATTTCAGTGCCTAGGTTTAAAAAAAATTACGCCACAATTTTAGTTGGCAGCCTGATTTTCTAAATTCTTCAGTTCTAATGAGGTTAATTAACTTTATTTCACAGTCTGAAAACCTTTGCGAAATTTTAAATTTTAAATTGACAGGTCCTGTAAAGAATGGTACACACTTCAACGTGGCATTCTTTTACACAAATGAAATTATTGTCGATAAAGTGCGCCTAGAGTGAGTCTTTTTGTAGAAGGTTTGGTTTTGTAATATTATTTCTCTTAGGCGAGATATTTCCGGAGCTGTACACGACAACAGCAGCCCTGGACGATGAAGAAGATAGCACGGAGGCAGATGAAGACTCTTCTGAAGTGGAAGAGTGCGAGCCATCCCCCTCCCCGCGACCCGCGCTCTCCGCCCTGCCAGCGCCACAACCCTCGCCCAAAGAAGACTCGCTGACCAATCTGGACTCACAGTATTATAGGTTAGTACAAATTTTAGGATTCTGATTAACCTGACCGCCAAATAATCAAACAGTAACTCAACTTTAAGTTATCGTTAAGTTTGTCTGCTATAATTATTACTTTACGGTGGACCGTAGCGAATGTAGCGACACAGTGCAATTGTGTAATGGACTATTATTCTTGTTATTTTCTGCGAATTTCTATCTTTAGACGTGTTTTACAAATTTCACGCAATTTCGATGGCATCTAACTAAAATAGTTTGAGTGTCTAGTTTCCGAAATTAGTTTGCTCAGAGAAACATTATTTGATGTTGAACTCCGATTTCAGTCCCAAGTTGTACGTTTCGGTGTTGAATTATGGATTAGCTACAGCTTGTTATAACTTCGGCTAGACCTTTAACACAATATTCACTCAAAATATCGCCAAATCTAAAAATAAACTGTCATTAATGTAGCTCAGATCAACGGTATTGATGCCGCGGGACACCACCTATAATAACATAATAGCAATATGACGCAAAATTCGCGTCCAATTAGGAGACAACATTCTGTATTCCTAAAGCTTTTATAGGAAAAAATGAAAGGAGCCCCATTGAGGGAATTCTGAAAGCTGCATAAAAAACGTACGTAACGACGTTTCCCGTAATAAGATAAACAAGTGACGAAAAAAGAATTTCTTGAGCTGAAGGGAGCGTCGGTCTCTGGGGTACTGAGCCAAACTAAACAAGCTTCCTAACGACATAACAGCGAAGTATATTCTGCCAATAGATAATAGTTCTGAAACTCGAATGTTCGTAATCATTATGATGTTGATCCATTTCTAAAGTCCTGTGCTCTCAAGTTTTTCTTTAGGCTCCTAACTTCGAACTATACTCAAACTTTCTCGAAGTTCCACAGAGACATTCTGCTTTTCGTGTACATGTTTTTATCATCGCAGAAGTTGGTCGGAAAACAGCAGCCATTTTCATCGGATGTTTGGAAAAGTTTGGTCTAGTGTCCAAACTTATATTCGTAAACTATGTCGACATATATTAAAAGGATTAGTACTATTTCTAAATGACACCATAGCTATTCACAATTTATGTCGTACTTTATTCTCGATTGTAGTCTCTATTTGATAAACAAAACAACAAAAACCGAACAGGATAACGATCAAAATACACAAAGTGTTTCCCACGAACGTTGTTACATTTTCATAACATGTAAATTCCCCAGTGGATCGCTCGAAGCTTCCCGGCGCCGTGACACCTGAACCTCAGGCTGTACCGACTCTAAACAAGATTGATCGGGGCATTTTGTAGCGAGACTCGTAATCTAGCTAATGTGTTTACTTACCTGTTTACCTTCCAGAATCCTGTCCCTTTTGTCTCGTATAATGTCTTAATGCCGACCCATTTCTCAAGGGGAGCATTTTTTCTCTCCAGACAACTGGATACTGCTGATAATGGTAATGGATGGCGCCGAACTTCGGACTGAATTAACTGGACTTCGCGTCACTCCGGAAATAATGATAGTAATATTTCAAACAGATGCGGCGAGATATTCATATTTTTCTGGCAACGTTGACATTGAGGCTGATGTAACCAAATTTATGCATCACCCTTGAGATTATTAAAGATGATTTGAAATTCTGAAGCACCCTCAATATTTCGTCTTACTTTTTAGGGGAATAAAACGCAAAAAATATTGTCATTATTGCGTCCTTCTCTATAAGCGTTTACACGACAGAGGTCTCCTTCATTTGGTTTAATTGTATTTTTAATAACTTCTTCCTTTACAATTAATTACATGGACCCTTATTTCTTTGTCGTAGTTATACAGTGGCGCTGGGTGTAACAGTGGGAGCTGGTTGCTTCCTGCTGGCACTCAACGTGCTAGTCTTCGCAGGAATCTACCTTCAGAGAGGCCGACGGAGAACAGCTCATAGACGTCCTCGGAGAGAAGGTCAGAATTATAAAAACTTTTAATACTTTAGCTTACTCAAGATGGTTTTCTGGCAAAGAAATTCCAAAATGTAACCTCACACAATTCTAATATTGTTAGTGTCTACATATAATAATGAAAACATACTTAACCGAGTCAACCGCTATCTTTCCAGCCCAATGAAACGTGTCAACTGCAGAAAACGATTTCATTCCAACATGATCGTAAACGATTTTTACAGTATAGATAATATTTTCCATGTGTAGTATTTACCTACATCTATAATTTTTTTTAGGCCCTGAATATTCTTAGAGAGCAAAGCAAACACATTTTCTATAGTCAGGGAAAAAAGACGTCATATCTAAAACCCATTTTTTATGACCGACCACTTGGGACCTCAGACCGTACCATAAACCACAAACACGATTCTCACTTAACCGCCGCTGGTCTATGGTTGTAAATAACGGGAGTTACGTCCGTTCGAGGAGAGCGACTTTGTTATTCATGGTAGGGACTGGTGATAACTCTTGCAGTATTTGAACTGGTGCCAGTATGGTGATGATAGGAAAAGGAGCTGAGTTATCAATGCTATTGAGATTCGTTGTGATTTTTCGGAGGTTAATGAGGTTTTGGTAAAAAAATATTTGTAGGTATAATTTATTTCAGATTATTTGTATGTAAATATAGTAGCGTTTTCATTAGGAATGTTTGGTTTAACGTACTCGTACGAGTATTTATTTGCCTTATCGATATAATAGAGGTACTAGCTGAAACCTTTTTGTTGTTTCATGAATTGTTATTATTTATTTTCTATCCCAATATTGGTGGGGTTAAGAAGTTTGCTTTATTATCATAAATAAAATCTGTATTAATAGTTAATCAAGACCAAAAAGAATGTCTATCTATTGGCCAGAAACCAACAGAACATCTTCATCTTGTCGGCAACAACTATATATTATATTTTATTAAAGACATCGTTGTGATTTATTTGAGGCACACGGTGTGGTTACATTCATGTGCCGTTTCAATGCACTCTTCGATTCAAAGGCTACAGAGATTTAAACATTCTGGGCGGCTCAAATATTAAAATTCGTAAATTTATTTCTTTTTCAAAGGAAACGTATTCTCTGTCTGTCTTTTGATAGTCTATTTGGGTTGTATGTTTCTTGGATGTGCTATTAAATTTTACAGTTCATCGTTTCGTTCTACTAACTTAAATTTTGTAATATCGTGTGACTCGGAATTGTAAGAGCAATAAAATCCCTATTTCTCTCAGGGAGTTGCAGCAGTCGTGGTGGAGCTTCTTTGAGCAACGAGCCTGCTTCGATTACCTCTCCCCGCAAGAGTACTCTTAAGGTAACAATATCGTTTGATAAGTTGTAATATTATAATGGAATTTCAGTAGTTCTATTAGGATATAGAGAACGAAGAGTGTCTATAACAGAACAGGAAATGATTATAATCATGTTTTTTGATAAATTATGTTACTTCAAATAGGGCAAAATTTAAATATTCAAATAAACAATAACTGAAGGTATAAGTTTTTAAACTGTCATGGTCACACTAGTATGAGAGTTCAAACAATACAACAACAATATATAAACATGGTAACCGTTTTGAACTCTAATACTAAACTCAAGCTATTCATGCCGTCGATAAAGTTAAGCAGACGATGCACAATTTTTCTTGCAGATACCAACGAGTCATGTATTATGATCATACTCAAAAAGTGTAAAAAGCTTATGCATCCATTAACATATCTTTCGATTTTCACAGCGCAGCAGCGAGTCAGAACTCAAAGAGAGGCCGAGCAGTGCCGGCGCAGCGCCTCCAAAAAAACGCGTCCAGATCCAAGAGATATCTGTATAGACGACTTCTGATCTGGCAATGTTAGTGAAAGAACCATTAGCATTGCTGATGAACACAACTAATCTAAATGAAAACATTGCCACCGGATATGTTATCAATGCTACAGATATGCCTGATAAAACCACTGATGATATCAAAGCTATTAGCAATAGAACCAGTGTCATTACTGATGAAACCGTTGCAGCTGCTAATGAAAGCACTGGTATAGTTGAGATCAAAATTGATACCTACGCAAAATAATAACATCAAGGTAAAACGTTGAAGTTAACGGTGCAGTGAGCGTTAGTAAATAAAAAGTAAAATAGATTGAGACCTCAATTGTGGCTCAAAATAGTGTTGCGTCGATGTTGTAGAAACTTCATGTGATCCGTAATGGACGAACGCGCGTGATCCTGTTTTAATTTGAAGAAACTCTTTTGAAAAGTTGACTTTGCACAATTTAATTAAAACAATGAGTGATACGCATGTCAGAGCCCAAAGTATTTGATACCCGAGTGTTTTATTGTGAACGAAAGATTGCTCTAACGTGTCCGAGCGTGAGAAAGCCTCGGCTGAGCGGAGTCTTGCGCTCCGCTGACCGAGTGCAGCGGCGAGCGATGCCCGCACTATATACTGTATGTTATGTTATGTATCCGTGTGTACGCGGCTCAAAGGGTTCTCTTTTCAGTGCCGGAATACACTGCTGGCTTAAACAGTCCACCTGCGATCCGATTTCAAAGTCAGTGCACTATCGATTCGTGATCCAGAGATTTAAACGCCTCTGTTTGCGCTAGACTGTTGACAAGGCCAGTGTATTCCGGCATTCGTGTATCTACCTCCTGACCAATTTAATGGTTTAGTGCAATTTCCATTTCTGTTATCTATGTTATTGTTCATCTTGAATTTATATATTATAGTCTACTTCAGTGTTTAGACACCTCTGTTAAAAACTGATTCTATATTAAGTGATAGTTGAATATTATAATCAAATCAATATTTGAGTTGTGAACTCTGGTACTGTTTATATTTCTTTGTAAAGACTTGTTATTGATACTGTACATATATTATATAGACCGATATAGATATCTCAAAATCAATTTGTGGAAGCGAATTCGTATGATTAACTTTGTATATAACTACTATTAGTTTCTAATAATATAACATTGTAAATATTAGATTGTCGTGAATATCTGTGAACTCTGATGATTTTATCATCTATGAAAAGCGGTTTTAATAAAGACCATTTTTTCCGAAAAATGTTTGTCATTTATCTCTTTCATCAATAATTTCCAGTTCATAAAGCATGAGAACGGAGCAGTGTCATAATATGTATCAACATAAACAGATTGGTACACGTAATTATATACAATATCAGAGTCGAAACGTTTTGCAGGTGATTTGAGATCATAATTAAATTCAGTTACGTATTGACCTGAATCCTGGAATGATGACGGAAATTTAGTCTCAAAAATTGTTCAGTAGCCTTGTAGAGGGAACACTACGAAACTGTTTTCAAACAGAACAATCAATTAATACAATATAGAAATCTCAAATATAGTTTATCATTGCTTCCATTACAACAAGCTAAATGTAGAGCAAAATTCAAAGCTATTTAAAATAATAAATTCCTTTTACACGCGTAAGATGGTGGCGATAATTTAGAAGTTAATTAATTTCAAAGCGGGCCTTATCATCTGATCGCGGCCCAAAGGTGACTGCGCAAAAACCATAGACGGTTACCCCCAGCGAAAGTTTTAATGCCTTGCCACAAGTTAAAAAATTACAAGAACTCCCATCATCAACAAAATTATGTTGATCTTTATTGTACAACATTTTGGAACGCCCACCTTTTTGCCAGCCTTTATTATCCTGGTACGAAGTTTGGCGTGGGTAAAGAATCCTTTAGATTTTGATAAATGACCTTAAAGGTCGCGATAAAATTAGGTTTTAAATTACGGAGCAATGTTAGGAAACTTGCGCAATTTTGATGTCGGCTAATTATTGCGCAAAAACTAAAGATAGAAAGCGTAAACAAAGAGCCAGGAAGACTACAAAATAAACATTTGTTTCAGCATACAAACCGCAACAAGTGCGCTTTATGTTTTTTTAAATACTGTGGGACACACCCACCTTGATTTGTGATCAAACAGCAAAAAGTATATGGAAGTTTCAAGACAAAGAAGTTAGTAATTCAACGACCTAGAAGTGTTTCCAAGCACAGGATGAAGATATGAATCTCCGCCAGATAAACTTAGCGAGTTTTTCTTTTTTGAAAGAGTATCCATAGCGCCTTCAACCTTTTGAATAATTTTTCCTAACTTATTTTCTTCGGGATCTTATTTTATTCTTACAGATCTTATTTTCTACTTATGCTTTTTAAGCAATATTTTGGAAGGATTCTTTAATATGTCACACGTCCTTCTAATGACTTTTTAGGGAGTTGTCTCTTTGCCACAATAGGTACACGCGTATCTTCACTTTAAGTTTATTTTATTTAAGCATTCTATCTGGTTCTGTTTGATACTTGCGAAACAACTCAAAGGAAATTGAAATCTACAGTCTATGCTACACGACTGTACATTTATACTGATACTCGTATAAAAGTACTTCCATTAATTCTCAAATCAAATTAAAATCAGAGCTTTAAAATATGAAATATCGTGCCGCACCCACCTGAAAATCCAACACGAAACACACCATAAAATAACAAAAAAACGTTAAACCTTTGATTACTCACGGCCATACAGACCGAACAAATGGTCAGGTTTATTAAATTCGCAAACAAAAAGCGGGGAGGCATCGCCCGGCCAGCTCCGTGGAACAATTGCTATTGAACTCCCGGCGTTTTATTGTACGCCAAATGAGAGTGCACTTAATTTATGATCGAGCTATGAATAGTGAAGACTGGGAGGGGCTCACGGTCATCAATCAGCAGCGGAGCCTTCCATGGAAATGAGATATCTTACAGTCTTTTGAATTTAATGTGCGAAATGGAAATTTTAATGTGAATGTAAGTATTGTTGAGATGAATCTGTAACGGTAAGACATGTAGAATGGTATACTTAGATGTATTTGAAGCTTGTTTCCAACCTCTTCAATTGCTGGAACGAGAAACAGTCAAACATCTATACACAGTGCCGAAGCGTTTTTTTTTAAATATAATAATTTATATAGTATATGGCGAGCATACGAGACAAACCATCGCGGGTTAACAGTGATATACCTATCAGACACAACAGCTCGATACATAGGTGTACATGTTATATTATACCTACCTTTTAAATTACAATTTAAAAAAAAATCAATTGGTTTTTAATTGTAAAAACCAATTGATTTTTTTTAAATTGTCTGCCTAAATATCCAATGCTATGAATGCAAAACATTGGTTTTGCATTCATAGCATTGGATATTTAGGCAGATCCATATAACATACAAGGCAGCATGTCCACGTCCGTATGACAAACAACGCAACAGCTTAGACCTTACATTTTTTTCTTTGTTCAAAAAATATATGTATATGTATGTATATGTATTTTTTTGTTTTTTTTTGTTTGTTGTTTTGTTTTTTTTTGTTTGTACAGTCAACTTAATATACTTTTTTTTTTTTTTTTTTAAACTGTCTACCCTCTACTACTACTATTAATAATTATAATAATATAAATTGTTTTTAAGATCTTTTTATTTTTTATTTTGATCGCGTTTGACAGCACCTAACCTGATGGCTGATGGTAAGTGACAATGTTGCCGAGAATGGATCACGCAAGCTCAAATAATGCCTTTTCACTCTCGCCTTGAAGATTAAAGTATCTATCGGGGAACACAGACGCCGCGCCAGCAGAGAATTCCAATCCTTGACCGATTGCACGAGAAATCATCAAGTAAAACGCTTCGTGCGTATGAGTGGAAATCGACGACAAAGGGGTGGATAGCCTCACACCTGGTCGTGTGATGATGGAATGGAGAAGGGGATATAAGATGATGAAGTTTCTGGGCACACTCACCGGAATGAATCCTGTAGTAAAATAATTTATTTCTTTCGCTTCCTCTTTCTCAGTTTATACTTATGTAAGTATTATATCATATATGTAATTCACATAATACAGATTATCGTTGATGACATACATGATCCTACTCCGAGACATGATCGATGTGGGGTCTCTAGTGGAATTTATTATCTATAATCAGTCTTAGGTATATATGTGCAAATGCGCTGAAAAAATTGTAATATGGAATTGATAATTGTATGCGGCTAGAGCTGTTATAAATGTAATAGGTACTAGGTGTTTTATACGTGTTCGTACACTCACATATATTGCTCTACTAGATGCCCATTCAACTCTGGTTATATCCAAACACTACTCGTCACTACTCAATTTACTTACCATACACGTGTGCATTCCTAGTCCCTAACTCCATTCCGGGCACACACGGGGTACTACACCCTTTCTGTACGGAATGGGATAACATGCCCCTTTGTGTCGCGCATTCGTAAGGCTAACTTTGTGTTAGCTCACAGCTTTCGTCTAGCTGTGAAGACGCTGTGGATTCTGCTTGTAAATAAGACTACAGAATTTGTTTTCTTTGGCCAAAGGATTTGAAGGACGAAGCTATTTCAAGGATTGTCTTTTTGTTAAACTTTTTCTCTTATCTGTGGTCACAGATAGACTCCCACGACTTCAATTAGTCCCAGCTTTCCTTTTGTTCCTTTGAGATATAAATTCATCATTCTATGTTCAAAGTTAATAAAGCCTACTTTTCATGCATGAGCTTTTTCGTGGAAGCTGTAATAACTAGGTAATATTGATTAAAAGTAAAACATTCGAGTTTAAAAGGCTTCAGTGTGGTTGTCAGGTGAAGACATCGCTGATTTCGGCGAATGCAGCCAATTATAATTATCGATTACTGAAAAAAACGGGACACAGACAAAAAACTGTAAATTCGAAATTATATTGTTTGCACTATGTTTTTTACAATCGAAGATGTCTTTTTTAACAACGTTTTCCAGTAATTTGGTTGCAGAGGTCAGGTGGTAGCCCCTCCGCATTTACTGTGAATGAATATGACGATTGATTTTGTCGCAGTCCAAAACGAATGGTGTGCAATGTGCAATTGTGCATCCACGCGATATTAATTGTCAATGTGCCTCTCACAATAATAGTATGGGTAGATACCATTATTAGAGTTGGTTACCAACTCTTAGCTATACAAATACTTATTTTATCATGCTAATCATAATGAAGTACTTCACTCAAGCCGGCGTAGGCTGGGCTGGTTAAATTTTTAATTACATGTCGAAGTTTAAAGTGGGCGCCCGGGGCGTGGGGCGGGGGTTCGAATCTGATTACACGGTAATTTTCACTTATTTGTTGCTCAGTTAATTGAAAATTCTTTGCTACGTACTCCTCACATCCCCTTCAACTTAATTTTGCGATACTTGACGGCTGAGGGTGATAAATATATAGCATCTTTCTGAATTGCCTGGGTTTATAACATGTTATGTTATGTATAATACAATTTATAAAGTACTTTGGTTAGCATTAATGTAGAGTTAAGGACATATCGTCGTTGATAGTCCCATACCACGTAACTA
Organism: Allophyes oxyacanthae; assembly: GCA_932294325.1. Lineage (NCBI taxonomy): Eukaryota > Metazoa > Arthropoda > Insecta > Lepidoptera > Noctuidae > Allophyes > Allophyes oxyacanthae. The sequence continues at coordinate 358,499 of OW028612.1, forward strand.
ACATTGTTAAAAACCGCGTATGTATATGTACCTAACTACCTACTACAAAAAAATAATAAAATTGAGTTTTCGCGTCTGTAGATATGTGATTGTTAATGATTGTAGGAACTCTGCAAAACATACTCGCAGTACCTACTAAAAGTGCAAAATAGTAACAGAAAACAAAAAAGTAAGAAATGAAAATATGGTGCAGCTATGACCCGCCAATAGTCATTTGTAGTGTAAAACTCTAAATTGAAATCTTACTAATAAATTAAGATAATATTTCTGCTACCAACATTGACTTCACAGTGTTTAATAAACAAGTCTGCTTAGTGTCACATTGTCACTTACTCGTAAGTGTTACCATGTGTCACGACAGAATACTATCTGTTATTATCATTCGTGACTAATAAACTTGTATCTAACGTAATACTTATAGTGTTCCTGACGACACACCGGCCCGTGTGGCGAACCACTACGGACCGGTTCAGGACGGTGTCCCCACTGTGGACTTGTCTGCCCTAGTGGCCAACCCCTTACCACTCACTCGCGTGCGGACGTATCGGCAATCTTTTATCTATTGTAATCAGCTTATACCTTCGAAATACAATTAATATTGAAGTTTAGTAATTTTAGTCAAAACACCCCATGACACACCTGGACCTTGTCATGCACACATATAGCTATGAGCATTATGAACTTGAAAGTAATAAGTATTCATACTTAGACTAATCGTGTTTATACAAGGTTCTTTCAGACGGACTGAAACTGCTCGTATAGTAAGCGTGGTTTTTAGTTTTAATTGAATATAAACGTTTCATTGGACGAATAGTTAATTATGAAGATAGATTGCAGCAAATGTTTAAAATTATATTTGCTAATTAGTCTGGAAACCGTCTGCTGTCTATGTTTCTAAATCATTATTATAAATACTCTTCTTACCAGGTGTTGTTTCTTTCTCTGTGCATATAGAGGGCAGATAAGCAAGCGGATGAAATAATACTAATCCAAGAATGTCGACGACTGCTTTTAAATAATTAAATACCTCTAGGTGTCCCTAGATGTATTTAATCTGTATTATTATTTTTTGTTTGAAAATATTTGTTTGTAATGTGCTACTCGTCCAACTGTAAAAGTTATGCTGTGTGTACTGTAAGTGTCGTGTGTGTGTGTGTGTGTGTGTGTGTGTGTAAAAGAATGAGTTATTCGCACAGTACCCTTATTATAATTCCGTAAATATCTGTATATTAATTTGTGCTTGAGTTGATGGTATGCGTTATAAATAAATTACTAAAGTCAGCCCTTAGTCTGCTATAGAGAGCAGCCCCAGTTATAGTATCATCCCCTTTCAATCCTAATGCTCCAAAAAGGGTGTTGGAGCTCGGTGGTTGGTCACTCTTTGTGGAATATTTAAACCCGTGTCAAGCGACATAAATAAAAATATGTATACATAAATTAATACTCCCTTGGCAATACGCCAACAAAGTGTCAACCATAACGCAATAACTTTTAGTTGCAATATGCCTGAAAATATTTGTAATTTTACTCAAATTTCAGAGCGATTTTCTATTTTAAATTCAAATCAGATAAAAATATAATGACGTCACACGATGTTGTTGATGTTTTAGATAAAAATATGTCATAGGATGCTCTGAAAAATTAGACATGGAATATTCGTCAAAGCAAATTCCATTAAGTATTTTATATGTACAACCATCGTCATACTCTACTAAACAAGTATTTTTTGTGACTCTCCAGTGAAAACACTCTAACAAGTATTTACATTTTCTATATATATCTCAGTACATTCGCTTGAAACAACTACCCCATTGGTCTAGTGGCGGCAAACATCGAGCGAGCGCGTCAAGTACCGCCTTACCCAGGTGATCACCCCGCACGGTGGCCTGCGTGAATACCTGAATAGGATCGTATGCGAGACTACGGCAAACTGCCACTGTGGAGGTGCCCAGGATTCTCCACTGGCCCATGCAGAGCAGACGACGCTCGAGGCGGACTCTAGGTGGGCTGCGGAGTGGAGATCAGGAAAATCAGGGGCAGTGGTCTCTTTCTGTGAAGCCGTTATGCTCCAGAAAGAAGTCACAGGACAGTTACTCGTTTAAAATTAAAATAACTTAATAAAAAGACAAAATAAACACATTAAAAAAACTTTGCGTCGCGCAGTCGGGTAAAAAATACCTGCGATGGATGTACTTACTCTATACTACGAGTATCGAGTCGAATATCTGCTACGATAGCGTAGCAAGTATGTAGCCCGCTACGCCGGCTCCGTAGCAACAGCGCAATTTTTTATTCTACTTCAACGACTGTTAACAAAACTCGCGTAAAATCATACTTAGAAAATGGACGAAAGAAAAATAATATATTGTTATATAAAATACCTATTTAAAATTTTCCAATAGAAGCAGTATTTTTCTTTCTGTCCCTTACTATTATTATAACATAGTATCACGTCTGTTCCCCGAAGGGTTAGGTAAAGTTAACCACTGTACGCATTTCGCAGAAACCGTTATTAAATCCTATTTAACAGGAAGCGAGCCTGTTTTAACTTCAATATAACATTCGTTTGGAATATCTCATCTTGTTATATTTGCATCAAAGCAAGAACACCTGACATTCCGGTCATTCAAACGTGTCGAATTGTCAAACTATGAGCGACCGCAACTATTTAGGGTGTCGGCACGCTTCCCGCTAAGTTAAGCTATGTTTCCACTCCGCCAGTTATCGTTGTGACGGAGTTTGTCGCCGGCTGAATAATGCAGGACTTGGGAACACACTGATACGGCGATGTAGTGCCATCTGACGTCACTAGCCACTAGCTTCCTAAGAGTATGAATAAGATAAGCTATAGGCGTGCCTGTAGAACTACGAAGTTACAGCTCGTACCTTCCGTCGCTCGTCCCTTATTTTATTCATATCTTGCATCGAGCCTCGATGCAAGATATGAATAAAATAAGGGAAAGCTGTATTCGTAATTTATTCACATTCATTTTTATTTAATGATGAATTAATAGAATTTTCCTATTTATTCTATTCAACTTCTGTTCAAATTACTTAATTCGCCCGATAAATACCAACATAGTTTACAAGCTGGGCAGAAGACGATAATTATCAAATAGGTAACAACTCTAACAAATAGGTACATTAGTTTTTACTCAATGCCTCGACATTTCGAGCAAGAAGGCCGTCTGTCCCCCGTCAAGCGTGCTGTGGACCAATGAATGAAAGATAATGTTACTATCCATATAAGATGGAATCCAATTTAACTGAAAAAATTACTAAAAAACATTTACTTTCGGAGAAGCTATACAAACAAGTGAACATTTTACCCGCGGATAGTACCTACCTACTATAAACTTTGACTTACTCATACTGCATGCTATCCTACTAAATAATGTGCTTTGTTTCGCCAGGCGCGGAAAGGCTCGGAAGATGGAATTCATTTAGGAATGCCGTTATGAGCTCCTGTATGCCGTATATGCCGTGTTATTATGACTGGTACGTGTTCATTTGGGTAGGTATGTCATTATGAGGTCTGGCTACTAATGGCGCTCGTGTCATGTTTTCTTGATAACATTCTTTTGTTTATTCGTCGGAAACTATTATAGCTGTGTTTTGATACAGTCGGCTTCAGAAAGCTACGAAGATTACCTTTAGGTCGACTGATATTTTCGGACCTCACAAGATACAAGCCATTTTCTTGTGATAGTATATTATATGAATTATGTTGGTACAAAGTACCTACATGTCAAAAAAAATAGCATAATAAAATGTCTAGTCTATTATTTATATTATATTTTCTCATCATCGTTCACCGTACTTATTGTAATGGATCTTGACTTAAAGTTTAAAATGTAGTCAGCATGGCTCTTTGGCACCAACTAGCTATTAGACAAACTCATTTCCAGAACAAGAAATGTTATTCTTCTACTTTTAAAATCACAAACAATCTCTGCCATGAAACCAAACTACGATTGCATTCTCGTCTATTTCGTTTAACCATCGTGCCATAACCGCTTTATTAAAACTGCGCTGTAAGCCTGTAACCATAAAATTAAACGACATAGCAGACATTACGAAACCTTCAAACAATTATGTTTAGTCTGCTCGGTTCCTATATGTAACCTTCCGTTATTGGTTAAAATTACGACGTGTGAATCTGTTACCAATAATAAAGTGTTTTCATAGCGTAACGTAGGACCCCCTTCTATCCGTTTGCAGGATCCGCAGGAAAAATTGGGTGCTTTATAGGAGAGATGAGTGAGGCGGCGCAGATGATCGTAAATACTACGTAAGTAGACAAGTAGGTTTTCTTACAAATGGTAAGAAAAGATATTACTTTTTGCATAATATATGGAACCAGACATTACGTTTATTTTTACAATAACATATGTATAAAATGAATGTTTCCTAAATCAAAGTTATTTTGAAAAGAAGGAAGAATACGCTTACCACGCAAGTCATGCTGATAGGGTGCCAACAGAATTATACATTCTTTTATTCTTAAAATAAAACAAGTTAAAAGGTACTGATGGAATATTATGAAATACAAGTGAAATCGCGGGGCTAATTCCCGCAATGAACGCTGGACAGCAAGTCAACTTACTTCCCATATTTTTAAGTTAATATCTGAATTCTGATACCAAGCTTGATAAATGGGTAAACTCCAGTTTTCCACTTCGTTTATTTCAATAATTTGAGCCATAATACTTACGCACCGTCATATTATATACGATAGACAGTCTACAGTACATGATCGTCAATAGTTTTCTCATTTTGGCGAGGTCCCATCGGCTTCAGAAGATCCCGGGATCGCAAGAGTGGCGCGAACTTGTTATGAAATGTTAACGAGCGACATCGTGGCGTGGTACATCAGGATTTGGAGCCAAGGCTAGGGTTTAAACTTTGAAGTATCACCACATTGCTGTGAAAAGTGTAAAGTAAAGTTTTTTATAACTCTATACTATATGTAGTACAACGTTGGATAGTTTATGCAGTTTTTATGTTGCAAAATTAGAAGTTGAAGGCTAGAAAAATTTATTTCCATAAACTGCGCAAAATACCTCAAAGAAATCTTGCAAAATAATTTAGGTATGAAAATGCACTCTTGGACAGCTTTTTGGTGTCAACCATGGATAAAACTTTTGAAAAATCAACAGAATTACACTATACAAAACATTTACAATTAAGAGACATTTGACCAAAATAACTTTGCCCCACTATTCTATATTCACAATCACACACGTGTTTGGAGATCCGTCAAACGAAACATAGTTTACAACATCGACAAACAAATCGTTCACATATTTATGGCCTCTGTGAGGTCCGGGATGAGGAATGGGTCCACTTATAGCCAGCCTGTATCAATAATGTAAGAGTCCGCTTTTGTCTAACAGCCGGATATTGCCTACACAATCCATTTCTGACGATCGCTGTTATTTGTCGGATATTGATACTGAATTGTATTTGAGTGCTGAAGTGGGTAAAGGAAATCTAAATTTAAAGGTGCTTATCTTTTTCTGTTTGATATCGGAAAAAGCTATACAATGAGAGGTGTGACGGGATATGGGATAGAGGACCTTTGCCCAGCCGTGGGACAGTACGGGTTAGAGTGTTTAGGTAAGGGTTTTTGTTCACTTTGTGACATTTAAGTCTTTTTAGCAATTCAAACAAGGCATCGAAATTGGATTTTGCTTAACTTCTTATTTTAAATGCATAATATATTTAAGAAGGCAAGGCTTAGAAATCTGAATGTAGGTCATGAATTGACTTCCTAGTGAACTATAAAATGGCTATAGGCACGATAAAAATCCTAAACATCGAAGCCTAACTAGCTAGCTAGCTAGTTCCTAAGAGTTATGCATAATTTTATTTTATTATGTCTTAAGTCCCTAAAGAAATGTACTCACGCTTCGTACGTTTCCTCAAAGTAGGTACGAGCTTTCCACGTTATGCAACTTACTAAGTTACCTAAGAGTTATTAAACAATGCTGAGTTACACCACACCTCCAGGAGTCTGGTACTTCCATTTAAAAACGTAGGTACACTTTATCCAGGATTTCAATTCCGTAGTAATACTTTTCCATACACATTCCATTCGGCCATCGATTTCTGCAGCTCCGTACGTGTTCAGTTAATAAGTTTGGACGCCTTGGGCTCGTACGCGGGTTGAATCTGTGTATACGACAACCCTACGCGCTCTCCAACACACTGAAAAACATTCCTTATTTTCGTAGGAGTAAGGTTTGTTTGAACTGCGAGTTTATGTTGGTGTGAACTGCACATCGTGGGTAGACGTAACTCCGCGTGACGACGAGTGGCGATATATTAGCGTGTCAGCTCAAAGAGTTTCTGATGTGTTATAAACTGCCAGATTGATGGGGAGTCAACGAATCACTGGGTATTTGAAGCGTGCTTTGGGTATGTAAATACCATCTTGTTTGAAGGTAGTTATTTTGCGGATGATGTACGAGTTCCCTGTAAAATGCTGATATTAAGCCGCATCATCGATTCGGGTTAGACTGGAAGCCGATCCCAACAATATTTGGTAAATGCTATAATATGATTTGTGAAAATGCTTGTTATCGCAAGTATACCAATTATTTTACTTTTAATTTGGCTGAATTATAATGATGGTTTATTTAATAATTTTATCTTCTGTGAAAATGTGTGTCTATGTGCATGTGCAATATTGACTTCACTATGTCCTGTTTCATATACATCCACATATAGAATTCTGAATAAACGTCAAAACCAGATATTCGAGTGAATTCCCCATTCACTTTGCTTATATTATAAAAATAAAGTGCAATATTAATAAAGCCAGCATTACCATCACTGGCAGCTAATCGGGGGAGTTTCCGAAAGTCGCAAATTTCCAACAGCTCTGTCATATCCTGCCATGGGAATCACAGCTTTATATTCAAGTTAAGAAGGCCGATAGTTGGTGACGGAAGTCTGGCTATCTGCCAAACTTGGGCGATTGATGTTAGTGGGTGAATCGCGTGGTACAGACAGGACTACACTCTGTATGGAGGTCCTCAGTAGTTACAACGTAAATATGAAACTAATTCTTGTAGTTCAACACTTGATATGAAATTACCGCGTATCCAGAGACACCTAGAGTAAAAAAGCATGGTGAACAGAAAATTGTTATGAAAAATACTATAGGTCCTTTGAATCTGTAAAATTACATAGGTATAGGTATAAATTGGATTGAGAGCCTTTCATTTAGTACCGGTAGCAACGATGACAATTTTAGCAGCATAGATTCTATTTTTACGCCATGGTATGTTATTAGGTCTACGAACGTTTAGGTTGTCGATGCGACCATTTCCAAGAAATTGTTAGAGCTTGAGATGTACAACAACAATTGGGAACAATAACAGCGTTTCCAATTATGTTGTGGACAGCCTAGAACCTAAACTAGATGCGGCGAGTGAAGTGTTAATGTATCTATGTGCAGTAAATATCTACATGGATGCATTTCACTATCGTCTAAGAAAAATCTTTAGTTATAATGGATGGTAGGTATGTACAATATTTGCGCTGTCTACGATGCGACACAATATTCCAATGATAACATAATTATATTATGATATCGTGTACGACACATGCATTCAGTGATCAGTGATAATAGTATCTTGGGGGCGAGGGGGAGACACGTCGCAGTTATCAAGTAGTAGGCTGCCCAGCCAGGACAATGCTTCTGACAGTAGGTGAGGCATGGCGCCTTGTAGGAGGCGTGGGCCGTCCGTCGGAGACCCAGTAGGGACTGAAACAATGTGATTATTGTTCTATTTGATGTGGTGTAAACTAGAAGAGAAGAGCGAGCTCGAAACTAAAGTAGTGTGAGTGCGGGTAACATTCAGATCTATTCGATGTGCCGCAAGTTACATGTGGAGGCAAGGTTACGTAATTGCCTTGATTACGTAAGAAAAATGTGACACCACAACGATCAAAAAACAGTGCACCCCTTTATCGCTTTTTCATAAGAGGATATGGATAGTATATTTATTAGAACTTAAATAAATAAATTAGCGACAACTTACAGATATTTTTTACGTAGTCAGGGGGCGAGCTCTGTATGTATGGGTCATTAGGCCGTCCAAATGACGAGAACGTAGTGTGAATGTGATTCGATGTGTTGCAGAATAAAGGACAATAGAACAAGGTGTCTTTATCATAAAGTCTCCTCTGTGTTTTGGTCCTTACCTCAACTTATTTTTAATCACTAAAAATCCTGGAGCTCCTAAGTGAATAAAACCTTGTCTTTTCACATTACCTACAAGGTAATTCAAGAGATTTTTATATCATCAGAGTAAAGTCCCGCTGCATCCCATCCCTTGACCTATAGTAAGAAGGGATGAACGCGGGAAAAACACGAAAAATGTGTAGCACCCGGTGTCGCCGCCATTGTCGGGTCTAATGTGCGGACGCTATCGCCTTCTGCTTCCTTTAACAGTTTCGAATGATCTGTGTTCTTGATGATATTAAGAGTTTATAATAGTTCAACACCATCGGTCTAATGGTCGATTCCCAGGTCGGGCAGTGTAGTCGGGTATCTCCGTCATTCTCATAGAGTTTGGATGTGTCCGGCTGACCATTTTGACAAGGGGCTTAATAACGGAATCGGTGAAATGTAGGTGTACACTATACAATAGTACTCCTCTGTCTAACCTTTTGGGGAATATCTAAAATACTTTTTTAATATAATGATTATTATAGTGGACCTTCGGCAATACATCTAAGAACATAATAAATAAACAAAATGCTAATCCGTGACGTTTTAAAAACACTTGTAAAGTTCAATTGAATCACATTTAATTAGATACATTTTGAATCGGAGTTTGAACGACAACGATTAAAAGGCTTTGAATTTTAATCTGGCGTAATAATCTAATTTGCTTGTTTCAAAGTTCGAGCGGGATGGGCCCTTAGTAAGCAGTTCCCTAAAATAAAAGTAAACCAACATCACAATACAAAATACAGCACGGTCGTCACCACCTGAGCGAGTACCTAAGGAAAATGGCTTTTTTTAAGTGCTAATGTTAAAGTCGATGTTATACCAGATACATCAGCCGTGCTGCATCTTGCATATTTTCCGAAAACAAAATTGTGCGTTGTTTTTTCTGTCGTTGCCGAATCTTCTCTCTTACAAAATGTGCTAAGTATTTGTAGATATTATCAAGGCCCAGTGTAGGGGTCCGAACAAAAAGAGACCCTGTCCCTTAGCAGATGACGCGCGTAAGCGACCGTGTCATTTCCGCTCCTCCCCCCATCATTACAGTCAAAACTGATGATACCTTATGATCAGAAATGTTGCAATCAGACAAAAAAGAAATTCGGAAAATTTAGTCTACAGAGAAAAATCTCCGTTGTATATTTATATATGAGGGTAGACGAGGCCATTACGTCCATGAACTAGCAACATTATACAAAAGACTTTTTGACAATAACCATATACGTAAATTTTATCTGGCAGAAGCGCGAACTCGACGAGTGGCGGTTACGCGCACTCCGAATCATTAAATACGCCTCCAAGAGCTCTAGCGACGTGAGAAACAGGAGCTATAACATGTCACCGTTCAACGTGTTATGTCAGCGACAACAGCAAACGGTGGTCCCAAAAAACTAGCAATGGTGCGTGAAGTAAACGTCGAGACGATTGTCGTCCAAAATGTCGCCAGCCGCTGCAAGCATCACGGTACCGAACAAAACGCGTCCCGGCCGTCAAGCCATGCGGAAACTGAGCACAGTAAATATTACCCCCGGACTGAACTATCCCAGTAAATAAAAAGTCCCTGTTATTATCAGAAGAATTTTTCTCCAATATTCTGCGGGTTCATATCGATTTAGACAGGGATTATTTCACTGAGTCTGAAAGGCATCGTATCTTACGAGATACCTACTTTTAATAATAGACTCGCTAAGTCAAGGGTGTAGAAAAAAATAGAGATTGGAGCCAAGACAAAGTGAAGATAATGTAATATGAAATCGGTCATGATAAAACATGTTTCGGCTGAGATACATCATGATGCTTATCTAATAAACTAGAGGGTTGAGGTATTATGTCAATGTTGTTGAGACGCGATATTTCTCTTTTCACTGTATTCATTCATCGAGCTATTTATTGTTTGTCTGACGACACATTCATATTCCACTAATATATTACGTTATTGTCTCAAGTTTTACTTAAGTTATTAGCACAATGTTATTTAATTCGTTTACAATTATACAGAGCATCTCGCCAGTTTTTCCCGAAAGGTTAGGCAGAGGTCTTAATTCCTCTATAGCAGAGGTATACCTACTAATTGTATAGTAAACCCACAGTTCGTCGATGCCGATATTAAGTCCGGAGCAGGGCCTTTTGCCATCTGACGTGTTTAGTTCCAAACTAAGGGCTGCTACTGAGGAATTCCAGGAAACCGCAATAACACTTTGCCCTACTTAGGACCTCATGCTGAACAGTCACTCATGAGACCTCTACACCAATGAGGCAGTCCAATTAATTTGTTTAACATTAATTTATATCACGTCAAAGCCCTTGCGGTGGTTGACTGCGATTAAAGCTAAAATAATTAAAATACTTACCTTTGAGAAACGATATTTACTTTGTCGTATGATCTTTCGTAAAAAGAGCACATTCAGTTAGACATAAGGAGCGTGGTCGTATTGAAGTGGTCACAATGAAAACAAAAGAAAACCTCAAGTATCATCACTCGCTTGTATTCCTTTTAAATAATAGGGAGGTTTAATCAAATGTCACTCGTTGCGAATACCGGGACCTCATTGTATTCCCGGTGTGGGATCTCTCACGCATTTCATGTCATGTTTTATCTATTAGTATAATTTTAACAGAGTAGTGTAGATGTGCTTCTAAGGTTTACCCTGTGTTAGTGTATTAATTTCACATCCAAAAAATATACGAAGCTATCTCACTTCATAAACGTTAATCACTAACTAAGTCATATAATTCATCTCTCGTGTAGAGGCCTGTTAAAAAACTAAGGAGCTTGTGTAATTTCGGCGGATCCCGTAATTAAGTGGAATCCCGCATAATCCCGGGTAATTCTAATATAACACCGGGAATTCCCACCACTCGGCGTATAATGCGCGCGGAACTTTTTTATTAATGGATTCTATTTTTTGACGGGGAATTTAATTAATTAGAGGATGCCGGGGATAACTGAATGACTCCCGGGAAAAAGTGATATTTTTTAGATTATAATTGAAAAAGCGATTTGTGTGGACGTCGAATACAGGTATGGTGTAACTCCACTCCTAACAGGTAGTTTGTGTCAAACATGAAATTAAAATTCTGTTTGAAATGTAAAATCCAGTTTCAAAAGGATAGAACGCTTAAAATGTAAATTGATGGATTACGATGTTGGACTATGACGAAGTGAGGAAACTGTTTGAAAATGTTTTTTTTTTTACTTAAAAATGTGAGCGTGAAAAATAATGTCAGGATTAGCGGCGGCGCGGTGGCTTTGAAAATACTTTGCAAAATTATGCAGTCGCCATCTTGCTGTATATCAGCAAATCCTTGCTCTTGTTATTTCATAGTTAGGTACTTGAGTTAAAATTCTGCTACCGTCGCACTTAAGCCTTAAAAGTTTAAGCACGTAACTGATCAATGCCACTTTGAACCAGCCTCCCCTGCTTTTTGAAAAGGTTTAACTTAATTAGAATGAATTTCGGGTTACTTAATTGATGAATTCAGTTTATTATGAATTTTTGATAAATAACAATTTTTTAAAGAATTTTTATACCTATCTCTTATTTTATTATTCGGTTCTTTGCGTAAAATTTCACCCCTTACTAATAAAATCTGTTTGACGGTATTTTATCATAACATTTTTTGATGCTGCCGCTTAATATAACTTTATTCAACATTTATAATAATAATAATTATTCATTCAGGTAACATGATCTATTTTGTTTGTAATGACATACAACAATGTTAGTAAATAATACATTTTGCTACCGATCTTAATCAATTGTTTAAATATCCGAGCTGCGGACACTTCCCACGTTGGTATTACGTGAGAAGGCGGTCTCAAAATTATTTTGGAGTCACGCTTTAAATAGATGTAACTTGGTTTTAAATAGTGTGTATTTTCGTATTTTAATGGACAATCTCAATAAATTCAAAACACTGAGAGAATATGCAGCAGAATAGGTGCCAATAAAATTGTATTAACTCACGCGTACAGATGCTGGTGCCTCAAGTATGTAGGCTTTTCTTTTCTGATAAGGTGCAAAAGTTAACTTTCAGTAAGAAACAAATATGACGACAGCATATTAATCTAAAAGTTAGCAACGAGTTTAAAATAAGGCGATTGTAACAAACTCGGCAATATGATAAAGTCACTAATTTCCTTAATGTTGTTCCTTTCTAAGTTAATCGCTTATAAAACAATCGTCACACTTTATATCTTCATATAAATATGATTCATACTTCCGCCAATTTATTTGGTCAACATTTTCGGCGTGTCGCGTGACAAACTATGTTTGTAGTCGCCTCGCTGGCGTGCACAAAGTGTTGTCACGCCGAACACAACCAGTTTGCGGCCGGCTTTATTAAAATTTTAGCAAAGCAAACGTTACCGCTGCGGTATTTCATGGACGCCTTTAGGAAATTGACACATTTTTGGACATTATAAGGAGAAAATTGGTTGAGTGTGGGCTGTAAAGTTTTACGTTATGTGCCAGTGGTCGTTTTCATTTGTATAAAAAGCTTTTTATAACTATTCTATTTCTTTGGTTTACCATGTTTATTGTTTATAAAATAGAATATAATAAATTCTTGGCACAAAGAACAAAAATATTTTGATTTGATAAACGCATAACTTATACCTATTGTCTATTATATTCTTATACGTAGCTACATACAAAACGATGGCATGAACTGAAAAATATTCACAGAACTGCACAATATCAACAACACAATCTGTTACAATTCAAAGAATCTTGCAAAAGTCACGGTACGCTTAGTTTCAAATATCCACTTCACATTTATTTGCAGCCGGATCCGGATCCGGTCCGATATCGCAGACGTCATTTGTGTCAGCTGCGAGAAGTCAGTCATGCACGAGCACGATTGTACGCTGGTCTCAACTGGCCCCACTCACCCTTATAGATATGGATATAGAATAGTCGTGTGATCCAACTTGACCCAGCTCACTCATTTTAGCGACAGATAAAACTTGTATTATTAGCAATTTAGAATTTATTAACGAAAAAAACCTATGAAAGACGTTATCGGTAGTCAGAAGTCGAAAAAACTGACATCCGAATTAAAAATAACGGCAGTTCGTAGTAATTGAATTGTGAAGTTAAAATGGCAGTCACTTCGTATAAAATACAGATATCCAGTCACATCTGATGATACAAGTCGATACTAACATCGTTGGGAAAAAAAAGGCTATCGATAGCCTGAAAGGTTGAGACTCTATCGACATGTGGATCGACCCCAAAACCATATTTTAACAGCCAAGCTTGCAACCAATAGCTTTTTAATTTAAACTGTGGATCGATCCAGACTGACAGACATCCATTTTAGGCACAAAATCGGGTGTAAAATGTATCGGAAAATATTCCACTTTTTGGTTTCAGCAAAACGTTTTATTTAGATTTTTTGTACTGCACTAGGAAATATGCGCCACTTTTTTCAACTACGAAAATGCAGTTATGGAATGCTCACGATCGTATATGGGTTGAAATTGAGCGATAGGAATATAACGTTGATTGTAGATACGTATTTGTCTGTTGTTCAAAGTGTTTTTGAAAAACTATTTATTTGAATAGAATTATTATATTTTACTCTTTAGTTTTTATGCACTAATAAGAACCAAAATCATGTAAGTACCGTAGTGGTTATCTACCATAGCCTTGGAGTAGGAGCTAAGACATACACAAACCTCAAGAAAAACATCTACAAAGAACTAATAAATATTGTCTGTAATCCATACTCAATATTTTGATCTGATTTATTTATTTATTAGATTTATATGGGTGCAAAATCATCCGTTTTACGTAATCTTGTAGTAAAACTACGAGTCAGCACTTTTGAAATAGACTTTTTCTCGGAATAGACCTAAGATCAAAATGTTATGTAATTTATGTTAACATCATAAGTTTGCGAAATGAATAGCTTGTGTCATAAATTATTATAGTTATTTACGAATACGCTATCTTTACTGAGATTTTTCGAGCCCGCAGTTTTTTTTTTTTTGGTTTGTGTGTGTGTGACAGAAACAGCGTCTATTTGAAATATTTTTTCTTCTGAATGAGTAGCTAATCTTGTTATATCCATAGAATTCTCTTCATTATACAAAAAGGATTCTCAAGGTCGTGGTCGTGGTTACAGATAATTATGTTGAAGGAACACCGTGGGGTTTGAGTCGGTAGGAGGCCGACATTACCCTTCACATAAGGCGGAGGTCGTGACGTCGGTATGCATGACGAATTTCCACACGTAAAAAGTTGCTATGCTCGTATCACGTCTTCGTCTTACTCCACCAGTTCTCCATTATAGAATGAACCCGTAGGCTGAACTTCAACAACAATCGTTAAACTTTATAGCCACAAAGACAGCCAACTACCCTCGATATTTTCCATTAATGCTCAAACCAACAAAAAATACACAAAGGCCGATTACCAGCCTTTAAAATGCAAATGTACTTACACTTTAAAAACAAAATTCTCATTGTAACTGGAACAAAAAGTTTGCCTTTTCGCACTAACACTGAATAACTGTATAACCACTGGAAAAAACCGCAAACTGCTTCAATTAAACGAAACGCCAGCGAAAACTTGTGAAGGCGAGTATTAAAACAATCGACGCGGTATGAATTGAGTGAATTTAATTAAACAGTAGGCACAGATCAGATACGTACAGTAGGCTCACTTCTAAACCAAGCAATTAGGCACAATGCCGGCGGGCGTCGTCATATCAGGGATACGATCATAAATAGAAGTTAGATAAATACAGAACAATATTATAGTGTATCCACTTTCGCAGAGTAACAATTCATACGCCATATTGAATTGCCATGCCATTTAAGTATGCATTTGAGTTGTTATTAGAAATAAACGGTGCCACGTCTTCAGTGGCTTTTTTTCCTGTTTGGAGTAAAATATCGAATTAGGCTCCCAAACGACCCCACACCGTTATAGCCTTAGTTTTCTAATTTAGTACTTCAAAAGGTAAAGATATATCGCTAAATAAAATAGAACCGACTCACACCACTGCAGTTGCAGATAACCCGGTTTTCGGCATAATTTTGTTGTGTTATGGCGCATCCACACATGCCGCCGGCTTATGCCGCCGGGTTCACTCAGATGACCGATCGGTGACGAAAAAATTATATATACACGAGTCTGTCAGTCATCTGAGTGAACCCGGCGGCATAAGCCGGCGGCATGTGTGGATGCGCCCTTAGACATCAATGTATTAGTTATCGTAACGAATAAAATCGGTATCCCGGAATCAGGATCATAAACGTTTATATTTATATTATAAATAAAACAAGTTCTTTCCATATTTTTTTTTGTGTTTTTTGTTGTCTGTCAGTTTTTTATTACACGTGGTCCTATTACACACATTCTTATACCGTGGTAGGGGCACGATGGCTGTAGGGCAGGGGGGCGGTCTCGGTTGGCCCCGGGCCAGAGTGTCACACTGTGGGTTTGGCACCAGGGCCGCAGGGCGATGAACTATTCGTTTTTCTTGTGTCAACTTATCGATGTGTTTGAAGAATGCCGCGTCTGTGTGCTTACCGTAAGGCCCGCTATCTATCTTTTGTCACGGAACTGTGAGTTTCAGAATCACCAGCTATATTGCCACATGCACGTACACACGATCCTCAGATATTTCCTGCGATGAAACTCAAGTTATTGATATCGACAGAATTAAATCATAAGCTTCGATAATATTGATACGTGCCGGTCGTGATGGGTGGTTGATGGCAAAATAACTCTATCGTTTAGTGCAACTCTCTCGTATCTGTTTATTGAGACCATAGATATCCGTGATTGAGACGTTACATAGAAGTGATCGACTTCTTATCCTTGTAACACCATCAGCAAGGTGAATCACGCGCATATATGGCAACGATTGCAGAAACTAACGTAACTGCCTTTAGAAATCAGAGGAGTCTGTATCTTCCAGGCAAGCGTGTTTCAACGTTGACCACATCATCACTCAACATCAGGAGAGATAGTAATCAAATACAAGCATGATGTAGAATAAAAGAAAACCGAAAACTAGTCATAATAGTAACACGAAATTAAGAACAAGACGAAGACTAATAGTCACAGGACCAGAAAACTTAGCTGCGTCTTAGTGTACTTCTGGCAGCTTCCCAAAACGTAAGACAAAAATCTCAAGTGACAATTTAAAGAAACCTAGTAAGTAGCAACAGCACGTAACAATATCTGTTGTGAGTGCGACACACACGGCTCAGATGCAGTTGTATTCATGTTGCTGGTTTTAGGACAAGTGAAGTGAAGTATGTGGTGAGTGTCGGAAGAAACAGGATATGGGGAAGTGCAGGCAATTGGAGATGACTTCCTGTAGCTTCGAGGATATAATGTTGCAGATGTGGACTTTTAATTTTTAACCTACTTCCAAAAAGGAGGAGGTTCTATGTTAGTCTGTATGTATTTTTTAATTATTTTTTTGTATATTTTCATGGATAGTTTCGCCAGTTGTGAACCGATTTAAAAAATTCTTGTTCGAAAGGGTGTACTCCCGAGGTGGTCCCATTTAAATTTGGTGAAGATCTAATGAAGAATTTCGGAGATAGACAATGGAACTCGTGAATAAATAACAGCATATCACTTGCGATTACTGTAATCGCATGTTTATTTATTGTTTATGCCACTTAAAATAGAAAAATAAGATAAACTTTAAAAAAAAAAGTAAAAACCGACTTCAAAAAACTAAAAAGTATAAAGCATAATTTATATATAATTAAAGTAAAAAGTATAATTTTCTTTAAAAACTTAACAGCTTCTGAAGTCTAGGCCTATAATTCTTCAATGCACCTAGCTTGGCAGTGGCACCGACTTCAGAAGCTGTTAAGTTTTTTAAGAAAATTATTTCATACTTTTTAGTTTTTTGAAGTCGGTTTTCACTTTTTTTATTTTTTTTTTATATTCGTCGTAGGACTTTAAAACGCCACGACTTACTACATCTTGAAACTTATTTTGGGCTTTCTATCATGCATGCATTCGACATACTTAAGTAAGTATGTGCTGATTTCCATGAATATGAGTACCCCTTTTATTTAAGAGCATAAAGTTAGGCTGACACAATTTCCTGTTGCACTAAAAGTCTAGATATTTACAAATCTTCATTTCAATGAGGCTTAGCTGTTTTGATTGATCAACACCAGCAGTCAATCATGAGCTGACATGAGATTAGACGGTTGTTAGATTTGATTAGACTTTGAGAAGCCGAGTGCTACTCTCTTTATCTTTCTTAGCTCCCATGAGATTTTCCTCATATTTATTATGGGACGGTGACATCTTCAATTATTCGATTGATTTTGACAGTAATCAAAGTCTAATACAAGATGGCACGATTATTATCCAAAACTAGGTCAACCGCGCTTCTCTACTGATCCGGAACTTCGGAGACCACAAGATTGTATGTCGTTACTGACAGATAATCTCAGTTGCTTGGTCGTGTCTACCACCGGAAATAATTTCCCCCAGACGATGGGATACCTGACAGATGTCAACCTGACATCGCACAAGATTTGTATCAATGTTGGTGGTTAGAATTCTTTTTGTTGTCAAAAGATGTGATGATATTAATTAACAGTGTTATTTGCAAGTTATAATATTTCGGCGTCCACTGCTGAACATCGGCCTCTCGAATCGCACGCTAATTTTACTTCAATTAGCAACATTATTTCCACCATTCAGTTAATCAAGTTAAACTCCACTACGCAAACTGAGAGTTTAATAGAATTCTAGGTAGTTATATGCATTACCTGGCAGCACGGTTAGTAGCTTATATCCAAAATATTATGTGGTGCCAAATTGCATAACTCCTCTACAATTATATTCTATTATCTTTCTGTTTCAATAATATTATTATATTGCCTTTTAGTTTATTTTTCTAGGGACAAATCAAATCAAATCAAATCTTTATTGCTGAACACAGGTAGGTACAGTTTAGTACATTGCAAGATGTTGGGTGAATGCGCAGTTCACTATGTTCTACCAGTTTAGGCACTTAGGGACTTAGGAGTCCCTAGAAAAATAAACTACTATAGAAAAAATAACGAAAGGCGATAGTGATTCAAAGGTTCTCTGTTTTACCGTTTTACCCTTCCTATTTCCTCCCCAATGTTTTAACTAGAAATACAACATACTTTTCAATTATAACATCGGCGGCCCAACACATCTATAGTCCGCGCGCGAGCTCCGAGGAATCGGCGCCTGAGCAAACGGGCACTTTGCGCTGCGCCCGACCCTTCCTCATATATGAATGGTGTATGCCCGCACTCTCCCAGTACCAGTGTCTCGGAGTACCACTGTGGGCCAAAATAACCACGCAGTGGAGCCCTGACACAGCAAAACGGCGACGCGGCAGACCGCGAAAGAGATGGTGGGACGAACTAGACACGTTCACCAAGGACTGGTCATCATTGGCACATGACTGAACAGTATGGAAATCAAGGCGGGAGGCCTTTGCCCAGCAGTAGGATGATACAGGCTATCAGTAACAGATGATGTTTTATACATAATTTTGTTATTCTGTAGAAAACTAAGATAAGATAAACTAGCGCGTGAGTAGCGACATTATACCTATGTGGAACTACGTCAAGTGTAAATTACTATTCTTGAGGTTATGGCACGAGTATAATAAATTAACTATGTTGTTTATGCAGAGTTTAATAATATTATTGAAATATTTAAAAACAGGAAACTATCTGTTGCCATAGTAGATAAGAGTAAGTGTATGTAGATACTATAAGGCGTAGAAATAAACATTTTTGATAAATAAATGTGTAAAAATTACCTACTTCATTTTTTCATTCGCTCCTCCGAACTTTATTGGTATTTGTATGAATTATAATAATGAAAGATTCCACTTATTTCACAAAGTTGATTTTATTACATTAACGAACATACATTGATTAATTCATATAACAATTAATTAAAAATTTAATTAAAAATCATTATTAGAATTAATTTATACTATCATTAAATTCTTCAACATAACACTTTATCATGAGAATGCATGTTTCCAATGCTTCGCCTCCACTCCTGATATTTTGGAGAGATTTTTCATATCATAAACTAAATTTTTTATAAGGTGTGTTGATTGGTCCTTGTCGTCTGAATTAGTCTATAATAATATGAAAGACGTTCCTCGTCCACCATCTCGCGCCACTGGTGATGATAGTATCGAGTACATTCTTTCTGTTTTTGGCTGACAGGGTTCACTTTAAACCCAAAAGTATAACACATCATGTAAACAGTATTTACTCACAACAAGTTACAAAAATTACACAAAATGAATGTAAATGATGACAATTAAAGACAGTTCTATATGTGAGTGTGTTCAGATGAAGGAACCCTGGATAATTTATTGGTAGCGGAGTGACTAATATAATAATGTAGTTAGTTGTGTAGCAATGTACCATTTTAGGTGAGAGTTAGTTATTGAGTATTATTTAATACATTATATATTATATAGTATTATGTAATACATTATTGTGACTATGTGCAGTATTACCTACACCTATTGAAATCTGAATAAACCCTATGGTTTTGAGATTGTAAGCTATTGAATGTTTCGTAAAAATTCTGTTATAATAAAAAAATGAAAAATATATTAGAGTCATACTTGGATATCGTAAATGAACCAACATCGTTACAAATCGTTAGTGAAATCTACTCGTTAAATATATTCCACTTCAACGAACAGACATTACTTACCTATCTTAATTTTGTGAGTCAACATGTTTAGCTAATTAATCGGGTTTAAACATAACAGTCTCACGTGACCCGTGGGACAGATTGATACCACCATTGGTTCCCATCAATTATACATTGTTATACTGAAACATTTAAAAAAGATTCATTCAAGTCTAGAAAGTAATGATATGCTGCAAATGACAGGCTGTACACAGGCTGCCTATGAATCCAAATATTGACAAACACAATTCTCATCAATACGTAAAATGGTCCAGTGTGAGCGTGGCTAATCATCTGTATCCAAATTGCTTATCAACAGACAACCACCAAGAGGATATTATCAAGTATTTTAAAAAAGAATTGTAAGCGATAAAACTGGAATACTAATAGGATTCTGTATTTTTTAACAACAGCTGAAAATGTATAAATTATAATTTCACCGCGTTTGGGGATCGATTGTATGCGTTATATTTTACAAGATTCTCATGAGAATAAGCAATGCGAAAGGGGTGCTATCATACAAACAGGAACGGTTAACACAAAGAATGAGCATGGAGAGAACTAAGCTCGAGTTTGCATGAAAATATATTTTACTACCAGTCATAAAGCGTGCATCTCTATCTAACCCTTCGGTAAATACTGGATGTCCTATGCTAAAACACAAAAAGTGTGTATTTACTGTCTAGTCCTATAACCAGGAATCCGGGATTGGAGTACGCCATTACCACTGACCAACGCGGTAGATTACTAAATACACTTCTTCACGTAAAGATATCAGGTCATGTTCAAATGTGCCTCATCCATAATAAATGTTCAGGATCTTCTATCTTCTGCCGTCAAGTCATTACCCTGCAGCCCGGATGATGGATAGTCGACCGATATAATAGCTCGCACAATTTATAGCGATCGACAATTGATTGAACTTTATCGTTTCCGTTTGTTGTATTTACCTCGGCTACTTAGACGCTATGGTTTGATTCATACTTCATATCTCGTTGATTGGTTCAGATAATTTGGAAATCGGGGAGTCTGTGGATAATAATTGCTAAAATAACAACAAAAGATCGTGTCGTGTTCTGTTATTAAAGGTTTTAGTATTTATGACCTGTTCAAATAACCGTTAGCACTACTGTCTGCGCGAGCGCCTATGTTCCCTACATTTCATATAAAAATTAAACGTAATGTCGCGGCGTCAGCGATTTTAGGCGATATCTATAAAACAACACTTCCTCGTCAGCGTTTTCGCCGACGCCCGTGTGTATAGGCCTTTACAAGAACCTAAACAGGGGTTTTTTAAAATAATATCTACACAATACTCTATAATTTTTTCGAGTAAGCTCTTAGTACTAAGAATATTACCTATCCAAATTGACAAACTCATAGACACAACTCCTACAGATACCAAACAAATTATCCTCTAATCATAATATTATTAATAATCCATAGTACCTAATAATTAATAATAAAACCATTGATTCAGTATTATTAAACTAAATAGACCTCTACTGTAATTGTTTATTCACTTTAAATCATATTAGTTCATATGAATTCCTCAATCAAAACATTTATCCCAATAATTAAAGAATAATATTAATTTCTTATTCCGTTTTATTCTTTCTTACTAATAAAAAAATATCAAATCGGTACAACATAGATATAACTAGATACAGTGATATTGAAAGGTAATCAATGTTTATTCTTCTCCTTTGACCACAAACTTGTTTACTACTGCTAATTAGTTGTCAACCATTTACGATTATGCTAACGGCACTAAATTTATGTTAAATACTTACTCGTCACTGATAAACATTATCTGCGTTCACAGTATATATTCACGATCATGAATTATTTCTCTCATTCTACAGAGACAAAGCACACAGACATGATGAAAGTGGCTGTGGTTACCGGTTCTAACAAAGGAATAGGCTTCGCAATAGTTAAAGGACTGTTGAAGAGGTTTAAAGGAGTAGTGTACCTTACATCAAGAGATGAAAGCAGAGGAAAAGCTGCCGTCGCTAAACTGAACGAGCTCGGTCTTCAGCCGGAGTACCACCAACTTGATGTCATCGATAGGAAGAGCGTCGCCAGGTTCAGAGACCACATCAAAGAGAAGCACGGAGGTATCGACATCCTTATCAACAACGCTGCAGTCGCCAACAGTGGGACACTGTTCAATTCCTACGAAGAGTGCAAATACATTGTGGAAATCGACTATTACAGTATACTGATTATCCAGGAATTGCTATTCCCGATAGTAAGAGACAATGGACGGATTGTCAACATTTCCAGTGACTGTGGGCACTTGTCGAACATAAGGAATAAACACTGGATACAGAAGCTATCCAAGAAAGACCTGACAGTGAACGATATCAATGAATTTGTGACCTGGTATTTAGACGGAATGAAGAATGGAACGTTTAACTACGATGACATAGCTGATGAAGGAACAGCAGCCGCCTACAGAGTAGCGAAAGTAGCCCTGAGTGCAAACACAATACTACAGCAAAAGGAACTTGAAATGAGAAATATTTCGGTAAACTCTATGCATCCAGGATTAGTCCGCACCGAGATGACCTTGTTCGCTGGCTTTTATGATACCGATCAGGCGGCTGAAACTCCGTTATACCTTGCGCTGGAAGCTCCTCAGAGTCTTAAAGGAGCCTACGTATGGTACGACAGAAAAGTTCTGGACTGGTATGATTATAAAGCTGATTACTACTTCAAATCCAAAACTTTAAAAGCCTAGGGCCATAACTAGGTTAATGAGAAGATATTTAAATTAATAAGTTATTTTGAATGTTAATTTTGATTTATTGGTCCCTCTAAATTAATTTTGTAGCAGTTCATAATGGAATCTTTTTTCTCTTTAGCTCCTAAATAATTATCCAGTGCTGAGTATGGAACCTCTAATGACTCGTAATAAATAGCTGATGATCCTGGGAATGTTGTCATACATGATGTTTGGTAATACTAAGCCAGTTTCCTGGCAAAGAGTTATCATATTATTATTATGATTGTCGTAAAAAGACTGAAGGGTTTATACCAAGAGGATGAGCAACATAATTCTTATGTTTGCTTATAAAATATAAAATGGTCGCCAATTTGCCAAGCTTGGTGATTATGACAATATTCCCTCATCATCATCTTCATTGACAACCTTTTTTAACACACTGCTGAGTATAGGCCTCCTCTTAATATTCCCTCACCACTGATAATTTTACTAGTCTATTAGGAGGCTGATGCGTTAGTGGATTTTAGTATGACGTGACACCCATCATCCTGTAATATCTCTTGGACATTTTCTAAGACCACAATGGTTGGACAAGGCCAAGTTCCAACGATATTTGTTTCAACATACTGCTCTGCGTGACTTTGCCACCGTTTGATGTTTTCTCACAAAGTTTTGATTAAATTGAAACGAAATACAAGTTGTCGCGAAAGTATAATAAAATAAAATGTTTTACTATTGTATTGGTCTTTTGACTTTCAGTTGTTACCAAACTAGCATAACTTTTTGTGATAAATCAGCTTACTCTAGACTTGATACAATTTTCTTGTGTAATAAAAGTTGTATTAGGTACCTTAGAGGGCAATTAGAAGTCTCGACTATGAAAAGTCTAAACCAATGTATTTAATGCGCAAACAGACTGGGCTCATGTGACGTAAGGCCACGTTATAATTATTATGATATTTGAAAATGTCAGGGACGTCACATACGATAGGTATGTTAGTTTCCAAATTGTGCTATTTAGTATATTGGGCCATCGCTAGGCAAAGACGACAAGTTACATCGATTCCTTAAGGGAGTTTATCGGCTTCGACTTCCAAAGCCCAAATATTATGTGATTTGGGATACCAACTATGTTCTTGATCATGTTAGTGCCCTGTCTCCGAATGAAGTTTTATCTTTAGAGCAGCTTTCAAAGAAAACTGTCATCTTATAAGCTTTAGTTACGGCTCACCGAGTACAAACATGAAATCCGAAGGCCTCTGACGGACATAACATCACGTAGTGCACGTTACGTCACATAAGAGCAATCTGTTTGAGACATTTGGGGTTCACGCACCCATAAATAATACTCGAAGACACACGTACCCAAGTCATCATCACCTGTATACAGGATGGTGACGACATTAAATGGAATCACGTATCTGGTATCACGTTCTGAACCCTTTGCAAAATATTTTACTCTACTCTCATTCTTCTAGGTGAAGGTTTGAGTATCTAGAACAGGTGAAGGGAAATCAAATTAGAAGCTTATATCTTTATCTATTCTATACGTGAAAATAAAGATTATTTTGGTAAGAACAAGTTACAGACTTTTCAAGTTTTGCCTATAGATCATGATATGTGTAAAATTAAGAAAATTTTAGTTCATGTGGCTCAACTACTGATTGGATTAGATTGATTTTTTGCATACAGTCACAGAACATGATACCAAATACGTGGTTTCCTTTAATGTAACATCGTCACCACTATGTATATTATTATTTTATTTTTGAGGTCAAATGGATCAGAATGTTGGGCCATAAAAGGGACGGATGAAAGGCAATTGCATGCAGCGGAGATGCGAATGTTAAGAGGGATGTGTGGTGTAATAAGATTGGACAGAATCAGGAATATACTCAATATTAGAGGAAGTTTGAAAGTGGCACCAGTTACAGAACAGCTCCAAAGTAACCGATTGTCATGGTAACAATATGTAATGCGGAGAGATGAGAATCATGTATTAAGAAGAGTTGTAAGTAGGTATGAATATTGATGGCTATCAGAGTAGAGGCAGACCAAAGAAAAGATGGATGGACTGTGTGAAACATGACATGAATGTGAAGGAAGTGAATCTGGAAATGACGTCTGATAGAGATGAATGGAAGAAAAAGACATCGTCATTGTTGACAAGTCATTACAGAAATATTGCGCCGACCCCAAATAAAAAGAGGTAAGGGCAGGAGAATGATGATGATGATTTTTGAGCTCAAAAGATATCAGTAGGTAATATTCTCCACAAACATTACATGATTTAACTTATCAAAGTTATCATTATTTTATCATTTCCCCGCACAACTCGCGGCCCCCATTTGCCATAAACAACTATTTGGTTGCAGTCGCGTTCATAAGACAGCCACAGCTAGGCCTTTTACCTACTTAGTACCCAGGACTATGACCTGGACCTGGTGATATGATTGTGATTGTGGTCCTCAAGTAGGGAAGGGCTGGTCCTTATCTATTACTCCTATTCGTTCCCTGCTAAGTAGTAGGATAAGTGGTGTATTTGTCACAATATTTATCAGTGTTTAATGTAAAAAAATCGCAGCTAATTAGCCCTGCACATAATATTATTATATTACAGACAATTATTACATAAGCCGGTATTACATTAACGTTTTTAGAACTCACTTGTCTGATTCTATTCAAATTACCAGCTTGTTTGCGAGCTCGGCGTTCGGCTCTTTATTCGGCAAAGTTTTGATTAAATCCAGACGAAACAATACTGACGCGCTGCTCTCATAACATAAATTGGACCTCGTTAGTTTGTATTCTGACTTTTAGACCAGTTACAATGTTAGAACTACAATTACATACTATGTTAATTGCTGTATCTATATTATTGTATTCCAAATATAAACGTTTGTGATAATATTTATTAAATAAGGTGCTCGAAAACATTTTCCACGGCTGCGATGGGAGAAATTATCATGTATATTATGATATGTGTATTGTTTACGATAGTCCCTATTTAAACAAATATTTTAAGCACCTTTTAAAACTATAATTAATTGCACTGTCACCGAATATGGCAGATTTTTTTATGGTATCCGGCCTGCTATTTTGCGGTTTACGGTGATAATTGCTGGAAAACAAAGATAATAAGGCTGAAATTAAAGTTAAAGTTCAGTTAGTAGAGCCAATCCCTTTCACAAATTTTAATAATGAGCATTATTATATCAACATAAGTACGGATATAGCTGTTTATATTCAGTGCATACATGTCACATAATGTTTATATGTTCGATATTGAAGCTACTTAATCAGGGATTGTGTCGTGATTCTTTTCTGAATAACTGATTAGCAAACATGCAATAATAAACTTTGCACAGAACTAGTACTTCTAGAAATACCGAGATCCTATATAAAGCATTAAATTCAATAAAAACGTAATATAACTTCACGTCTGCGTTCCCTGAGGGTTGGGCAGACATGTTCTTTCATCACATTGTGTAAATTCAAATCGATCTGTGGCCCCAGATGTTATTGTAATTGATGTATTATTTTAAGAGTGTAGCGACACCTATCGCCACATATAATAACTACTGAGCAAGGTAGCAAAAGCTAACTACAGTGGCGTAAAAATATGAATTCGACCAATCAGATTACGAGGCCTGCATCACGCAAGGAAAAAGAATATCGTATCTAACACGTATACAACTGACCGACATCAACTATTGGGCTTCGGCCCGCCAGGTGTTATCACCTCGCCTGGTCGGAGGATCCTCCCACATTTCGCTGATGCCGTTATAACCGCCGCCGTGTAATAAGGAGCGAGTCTAATGCTGTCGATCAGGCGCACTTCCGAACTGAGAATGTCCTTACATAAAAACCAACAACACTTTGGCCGACATGGATATTACATCCTGAACCTTACATTCAGACACCGCCCTTGCGACCACTAGGCGTACGAGACAGCTCATCAGATTACATTGAACGATGATAATGCACTGCATCAAAATCAATTCAACTGCAGCCATTATCAGACACTCGTAAAATACCGCTCTTAGATAACACACAAAGCGATCAAATTTATCCCATAACGATCCATTGCTCGCTGAATATGAATAATTCATGATGTGTCGCGCCGAATCCCATTAACGCATTGCCATGTAAGCGGAGTATGTTTAGTGTGTCGTTTTTACAAAGATTGTTTCTGGTGTAAACATTGAATATCAAGTGAATAAGAAGCGTGTTGTGCTCACTGCATTATTTATTTGGTAAGATTCACAACTTCACATCCCGCTTTCCATCGAATTTGTGTGTTAGGAAAGTTTTAAAGGAGCGAGTGTTTTATTAAAATGTCTAACAAAATTCTCGTGATGTTAGGGTAAGAAAAACTTCTACCTCAATTCTTGATGTTGCTAGAAGCAAAGATGAGCCTGAGCTGTCTTTATCAACCTTTTATATTTCTCTTTAATATGAAAGACCTATTTATACCTACTTTTAATAACCTACAAAACACATTATTACTTTAAAAACGTAGGGAACCGAATCTAGCCCGGGCGGAGTACACCGATAAATCGAATCACGGGGAGCAATTTGGCGCGAAGCCTATTTATCCTAGGTTTTATTTGATTTTATAAATAACTGCATTGGTATTGCAACGAAAATATTTTAGAATTGTTGAATGTGCAAGATTTATAGAAAACTGTTAGCCAAATCTTTCAGCGCAAAAATATTTTTTTACCTACAAGAATCTATATTATATTATATTATATTATATTATAAGAATCTATATAATTATCAATCTATATTCAATAGGCAAATTGTACAGTGACACTTCTATTTATAAATGAACTGTGGCCCAGATAAGCTATCGTGTATTAACTGCAGCTTATCAGTGAACACAATACTCGACATTTGCTCATTATCTTGGGGCACCCGACCGAAAAAAATCATTATTATTCATTCAGTTATCGCTTGACTGTTGCCGTTTACACAACAGTCATGGTTAAGGTCGCTGTGGTCACCGGTTCTAACAAGGGGATTGGATTCTCCGTCGTGAAAGGGCTTCTGAAAAGATTCGATGGAGTAGTTTTCCTAACTTCAAGAGACGATGGCAGAGGAAAAGCTGCTGTCGCTAAATTGAACGACCTTGGATTTCAACCGGAGTATCACCAGCTTGATGTTACAGATAAGAACAGTGTCACCAAATTCAGGGACTACGTCAAGGATAAGTACGGAGGCATCGATATCTTGGTCAACAATGCTGCCGTCTGCAACTGCTCTGATCTGTACCTCTCCTACGACGAGAGCAAAGAAATCATCAACATCAATTACTTCAGCTTCTTCATCATACAGGAGCTGTTGTACCCTCTCATAAGAGACAACGGACGCATTCTCAACATCTCCAGTGATTGTGGACATCTGTCCAATGTGAGGAACGAATACTGGATCAAAAGGCTATCGAATAAAGATTTGACAGTGAAGGATATCAATGATTTTGTGAACTGGCATTTAGAAGCAGTGAAAAACAGAACCTTCGACAGATCTGATATAGCTGATGACGGAACAGTGGCTGCGTATAGAGTGGCGAAAGTAGCTGTTAGTGCTTTAACCATAATTCAACAGAAGGAAGTTGAATCAAGGAACATTTCTGTTAATTCCATGCATCCTGGCTTAGTTCGCACTGACATGACAAAAGGAGTTGGGTTCTACGATGCGGATCAAGCAGCTGAGACTCCTTTGTATCTGGTGCTGGAGGCACCTGGAACCCTCAAAGGTGCGTACATTTGGTACGACAGAAAAGTATTAAACTGGTATGATTCAAAAGCGGACTGGTATTTCAAATCCAAGACATTTTACCAATAGATTGTAGGAATTTTGAAGTCAATAATATCAATATAACGCCTCACGATCCATACATCTAAGTAGAACTTACGTTATAATCAAATAAAGTCGAAATAATATAATATCGTTTTTAATTTACTGGATAAACTTTTGGTATGTATTTTTACTCATTCGCTAACGAACGGACTATGGCCAAGAATATAATGTCTGTTTCGTGAATTACGGATGGGTGAAATAGAAATAGTATTCTTCTCCGATTATTCTCATTTTGATCTATCATTACAATAAACAGATTCTCACTGCCAATACACAATTTAGCTATCAGTGTTCTCTTCTCAGCAGGGTGTATCAATGTAGGTCAGTAAGTATTGACATAAACGATTTCTTCAGCGAACCAATCATCATTATCCTTTCTCGAGCCACCGGTCAATTACACAATGTCAGGTTCATTGCCGAAATCTATCAGATAATACCTACAGAATATATACAGAAATAAACTAACAATACACTATATTATGTAACTATAATGTGTGTGTGTGTTGCGTATGATTAATGCATGAGGCCAGAAACTGTGGGTGGTAAGCGGTAATTATTATTAAAAGTACGATATACGAGTAGTGGCACAGCTCTCTGAAAATGGATACGTTTAAGAGTGCTTGATTCCTATGATAAACATTAATGTGATCTACTATTCTATTTGTTACGATTTCATGTGTATTTGACACGAAATCGACACTATGACGTCATAGAATCCTAATGTATAAAATGTAGGTTTCTTAATGTGAAGAAACTTTATGGTTTCTTCTCTTTTATTATGTCTTCAAAATATCTATCCAAAAACAGTCTTCCACATAAAACTAAAAGTTCCAGGTTCACGATAATATTCACCTGCGTTACTTTCTGAATAACTTACATCGAAGCGCTCAGAACTCTTCAATCAAACTGATACGCCGCAGATAAGTAATACAACGATTAAACTTACATTAAAACACGAAACTTGTACAATAACAATAATTCAAACTTTTCCTTCTTCATAAGCAATTTCCCGAATTCACATGTCTTCAAAACACACACACCAATGTAAAACCAACCTTAAATTTTACGAATAAGGTTGTTAGTTCAGTGCATGTGTGTTGTAAAATGATAATTCCCAAGTGAATATTAACGCGTCTGGTAATGGAGTAATGGCACTCGTACATATGAATAATTCACGTATCGAATTAAAGCGAGCCAACTTTTGTTCTGTTTACACTGGAATTAAAAAGTTTCCCAGCGAGGGGAGGGAGGAGGGAGCCAGCATTGAATTCGCAAAAGCGGCAATTTCCGTAAAAAGGGAGATGACACACGGGAAGTGCGGTGTGGACTGCCCAGCTGCCGTTGAGAAATGAAAGAGTTAAAAAATACTGGAGCCGTTAATCTTTAACATTTCTGGCTCGTTTTAAAATTAGAACTTTAGAGTTCTAATTTTAAAAGTTAAATGTTTTAAAATTTTTAATGCGTCAGAGAGAAGGCAAAGCAAAGTCAACCATCTATGAGAGGAATATAAGTTTGATCATTTATAGCAAAATACGTTGGGGTTGTCTGCTATAGCGCATTAATAGCAATAATCCCCGATTTTCTTATCTTTGCGAGCTACGGAGTAGGATAACACAGAACGGTCTCAGATAACAGCCGTCGCAATTGGCGAAAGATTATCATTGCAAGTTTTATATAATGGGCCTTCTGTACGAATCTCTTTAGTGGCGGTATATTGTTCCTCCATCGTCAATAGGTACTATTTCCAGCCAGGCTAATTATAAATTGCGTGGCGCGATAAATAGCAAGCACACTGGTTATTGTTCGAGATTAACTTGTAAATAAACATGGCATTAAATTAGATAATAATATCATTAATTTATGCATTAGGTTATCATTTTCAGCGGTGCTGGCACTATAAATCAGCATTATTGTTATACTAATATTCAGCTTATCTAAAACCGAATATTACTTATAGGTATATTTAAACCCTCTACTTAAACGCTGAATAAAGCTACGTCAAGCTTATTATACCTACGTTAAAAATGTATTTAATTCGATTTATTGGTCTTTTGACATTATAATGTACTTAGACATGTCACAGAATAAAATAATACCAAAATCAATTAAAATCATAATTTATGTGTGTGATGCCATTTTGAAATAATAAAATTTAATAATGCCACAATAGCAATATGAAAACTAGGTAGCCATCTGCATTGTCAAACAGTAATAATTGAAACAATATAATTTAAAAAAAAGATGTATTAAATGTTAGCATCAGATCCAACGTCGTCAAAAATATTTAAAACAATATTAACTTATTCTACAAAAATGCTTTTGTGATCTTCAGAATTACTAATATTGTAGGAGCTCTTCTGAATTAAATAGTTCTCCACAAAGCTTAAAACGTCATTGATATTCATGTATCTAATCGACATAGGAATTTTATTCCAAGACAGAAAAGTGTCACTAAAGGCATTCTATCTATACCAAAATAGATAGAATGCCTTTGTTCAAGTCCCAACAAGGTACATACAGCGTTTATTAGTAAAGTGGATAATCTCTATTTGTCGTGAGAGGTTTTAGATTGGAAATTCTCAAGCTGTAATGGAAACGTAACAATGTCAGCAAAGTTCGTAAGCAGCAAAAGGTGCGACGAACATACTTATACTTATATATTATCACGTTGGAGGGGCTCTCTAGGAATTGGAATAGCATCTGATCTTCTGTCATAGAGTCAATACGAGCACCATTGATAGGGTGACAAAAATATTATTTTCTTCAAATAATGGCGTGTGGATCATAAGTACTCTGATTATGTCAGCGATACAAATAATTTGTTATCAGCATCCAAACTTTTACAAGACCGTCTATGTTCAGGGGTGCTTATAATGATAGTCCGTTATTTTTTTATTACGTCGGTTTCCAGTCTTTCCACCGAATAGTGAATAGATAGATAACCTTCCTAGCCAACGCAGCGGACCCGTCCCAACTCTCCCTCCGTATATTCCGTGAAGAGTGTGTGAACGTAATGTGATGTGGTTATGTCAGGACTCGTGGAGTTCGTGACGAAATTAGATGCGAGTCGAGAGGATCAGCTGTATTGTGATAGTACGGGGCGGGTGCATTGTGAAGATAACCATCTTGCGCGTATATTGGAGATAAATCTGAAGTGTCACGCTTGGGTAAGTCGGGAATACGGATTGGATGTAAATGGCGGAAAAAAACTACTATAACAGGTAAATAATGAGGTACATATGTTTACATGGTGACTTGTTACTTTGTTAGTCTACAATTGCGTCAAAGTGAAACTATTCTAGGTAGAAGTTCGTGTTGTGAACTAACAACAGCAAAACACTTAAGAAAGGCAGGGTATAGCGGGACCTTCCGCTCAAAATAGGAGCTGCCCGACTGGGGCAGTACGTCCACCTTGCAGAATATCGTAGCCAAATAACACTGCTCTTTTGCAGTGTTGTGTTCCTAACGGTGAGCAAGGTCGCCAGTGCTCCGTGGGGAAGCGCCGTGTTGGCAGAAATCAGAAATCAGAACGTTTATTGCTTCATGTGGTATACATTGGTGTTTTATACTATGTTATTTCCAGAACATGAACCCTGTTAGGGCACTGCAATTTTTACAATTGTAGGTTTTTCATTTTTTTTTTTTTTTTTTTTTGTAGTTTTTAGCATTAGGGTCAAGCCTCCATAGGTTACGGTAACCGCTTACCATCAGGCGGGTCGTATGCTTGTTTGCCACCTAAGAAGTATAAAAAAGCAATTGCATTTCCAAAGAAAATTAAGTCAGGAATACGCTAAGGTAAGTAGAGAAGAAACTGTATGTAACCGAGACTATGATCCGTGCTGTAATATACTTAGGTAAACAGGGGTTGGAAGCGTTTTTTTATTTTCTTCTAGGCTGCATATCTAATGTACAGTCGTGTCACCTTACAAGTCTATAGGCGTCTGATTTATTTCAAATCGCCAATCCTATTCTGATGATATCTGCCGAACACACAACAATGATTGTCATCACTGTCAGAGTAGCACTAAAATATATAAAATTAAAAATATCTTCTTATCTACTACAAAACTTTAAGCTCCTCCTGCAAATCAGTCGTGAATGTGAAGTAAAACTATTTATCATCTACAAACGTACTCCCCCCTGTGGGCGGTCGTCACGCGTGCATAAACGTCAGTCGTACATTTGCGGGTGCGCTTTGTAAATACATCGTGAGGTACAAGCGGCCGGAGGGTAGTTGGTACTTGACTGACCATTGTTTTATCAAGCGAAGCATTATGTGCTCCCGAAAAAATCAATTTCATGCATTAAACATAACAGTTATTTGATTTTTTTGAGACACAATGCCCTATCCGGTCGGTTTCATCCTCTGCTCCATGATGTGCTGACGCAGCCCCTTGTCGAAAGCGATTTGATCGTCCACTCATTTAATTGTTAAAGTCTAATAGGTACTAGCTCTACATTCCGTTCAATTTCAACATTACCTACCTATTACCTATATAATTGTTATGGAGTCTGGCGTCACCACGCTCAAGATTCTTGACAGTTTTTCGGCACATTCAATAGCTGCATCTTGAAGGGAAAAATATGATTTCTATTATATTTTTGTCGCCTCACCTTGCCATGTCCTCGAAAGTCGCATATTGCGAAAGTGTAGAGCTACGATTATACTCGGTTCAATGAATGTGGTAGATACGCGCCCGCCTCTCGTTCGCCACATGTAAACTGGCCAGTATATTCACGACTCTCGTAAAAAGCGTCGGCTGCTTATGCAAATATCTGCATAATTATGCACATTTTTCGTGTTAAAATCTACATTTTATACTACTGTGAGTAAGCGTAGGGGCGACCAACTCTCGGTAGTTGTTTTACTCAATTTATAAACACGAAATCTGTTTTTGTGTCCCTCGTAAGGTTTAAAATATAGATACGTAAAGTTGGTGTGACACATGGATTTAAAATACTCATAACTGTTTCATTGTACGATTTCAGATTATCTACGACTAAATGATTCAGCTGAAAGAGAATGCCCTCACTAAGTTTCATATCAATATTGAAGGTCCACTGATCGCCTCTCCCAGAAAATAAGGTAATGCCGTAGTCGGCATGCTAGACACGCTGGTCAATGACCGCACAGCTAGTTGTCGCACATGTGATACGTGGCTACCCGTCACCTACCTAGGAACCCAGGACTGGCAAGTTGGACGGTTATTTCGCCATCAGACGGCCATCATAATTATCATGTAATTCAAATTAACTATAAAAATATATTTATTAAATAAACTATTATAGTCCTCTAAGTATTCAGAAATATGCGCATAAATAATATATTTAGTGTTTTATGAAACTGTGAACCAGTTTCTTTGAAGTGCTAATTACGTAAACTATAAGTTATTTAATTATAAGTTTTTCTGTGAATCAGATGCTAATGAGTTCAGTGTCATTTTATTTTCAATTCTCTGTGAAAAGCTCATAGAAATGGATTTTGAGTGTTGGTTAATGAAAAATTAAATTTATAAAAACTCATTATTGTCGTAGCGGACGCAAAATGATCCAATTTTATATTATCCGTTATACCACTAAAGTGACAAACAAGCATACGGCCCGCCTATATCTACTGTATAAAATGTAATGGACATAGTTGAACTACCTATACACATCTAAGTAGTAACATGGATGTACCTGAAGACGCGCGCAGTTCGGAACCGAGTTTGCCGATGCGACTTCTTAGTTGTGTCGTACCATAACAACCTATTTAAAAACATCTATAGATCATGTGTTCTTAAGAAACCTGGTGTCCCTGTACACCAATGTCTTTGTTCAACTGTATTCCCGCTGCTATCCAAAGCTATATTCCCCTTCCTGTGTTCTTGCAGTAAGCAATAACATAAAACAACAATAAAACTCTTAGTTGACATTAGATAGCCGACAGCGATGGCGGCGGAACACCGTCGTTATGGTGATCAATCACACAGCATCCGCAAACAACGAGACTTATTGATTGCGGATGTACCGGATTCCTTATCGAAAATAAAGCTTGGTGCAATTATCTGTAACTATAATGAAGCGTAAGAAATATACTGCTGCAGAAACGTACAAATGGCTAAATTGCTAAGAATTCATGTGGTTAAAAAATAGCAGGAAAACAAAAATTACTTGATAGTTTCGTACTTTTCTTGTTTCCATGACAATTTAAATAAATAATTTAATTACACAAATATTACAACAAATATTTGTATGATCTACAAATAGTTGTTTCGGGTCTGGTTGTGTGTGCATGTGACATGTATGTTTGTAAACTGTACCCTCGATACAGGAGAAATCCTAGTGAGGGGCAATGTTTTGAAAAAAATAAATAAAATAATAATAATTGAATACCTATACTTAACACTTTATTTCTTTCTTTTCTTTCTATATTATTATATTGTCATTGGTTAGTGACTTGTATGGGTTACCGTTCTTAATAGATTGAGAGTCGTTGGTCGTGGTTGAGACGCATATCTACCATCACTGCAATCGTTACGAGCATCGGAATCAGCTCGAAGAAAATCTGTTGACATATTATAACAATAATTTTATTAAACGTCTTGGTCACAATCAACTTCCTTAAACTGACTTGCGTTTTACATTCAGAAGTATGACGTATTTGC
The DNA here is from genome assembly GCA_932294325.1 of Allophyes oxyacanthae. Lineage (NCBI taxonomy): Eukaryota > Metazoa > Arthropoda > Insecta > Lepidoptera > Noctuidae > Allophyes > Allophyes oxyacanthae. Next base: position 393,686 of record OW028612.1, read on the forward strand.
AAGACAAACGGCAGTAGTATGCAAATAAAGAACTGTCCAGTAATGTTAATGATGTTGTGTCCCTCTTCTACTCCGTTCAGCGTCATGACAAAGGGATAATTGCAGTGCAACTTCATGTTTAAATATATTTTTATATTCAAGATGATATCTAGAGTATTTACAAGGTACGGATAAATATTTGAAGTGGTCACAAGTTTCGACTCTCAAGACGGACAAAGTATAAAGTGGTGTACCTACAACAGTTTACCTACCTCTTCCTAGTGACTCTATCCTGTCTTTTTAGAAACAAGGTATCTATCTCACTTGACTCGAATAATAATAATTAGGCGGGTAGGTAGCCAGATGGTAAGACATAAGGGCACGTCACGCACGAAGCAGGAAGATTCCTGCCTTGTGCGTGACGTGCCGTGTGTTGCGCGTGATATCGGATGTAAAGGGTTCTGTCTAAGTAATAACTGTGTATCGTTCCATGTCTACCCATTTGATTGACGTTCGATTAAGAGCCACAGACTGCACTCAAAGTGGTTTATTTATTTCTTTGCCAGACTCAGTAAATCTTGTTGCTAAGTTGCCTACTATTCGAGTACTCGTTTAAAAAAGGAGACCCTTATAATCCATTGTCAATCTCGTAACCTGGAACGGGATAAATAGTTTCCAAGTGATCATCACGATTATAAGTATCAGGCATGACTCCTTTGTAAACCATACGTCCTTGATTTCCATAACGAACAGATGAGAGTCACTTACATCTAGCAACGGCTTTCTGTAACCATCACTAAGTCACCGGTATATTTAAGGACCAATACTAATGAACTAAAAAATAATTCACTTAAACCTTTTCTAAAAGGCAGGCTAACCAAAAATCGCTAGTACCTAAAACCTGCAAAATTGCATTTAAAAAGTACGCCACCTAAATTCGACGTAACGTTGGCTATTCCCACCATAATGGAAAAAGCGCGGGAAACATGACGCGGCCGCCATATTTGCATAATTCGCAATCCCGCGCCGGTATTGACGGCAATCTAATCACCGATTTATTTGCGAGTCCAGGAATGGAGTTACAAAAGTTTATATTTCGAGGAGTTATGCTGGCTTATTTGAAATTTTTATTTGAAACAAGAACAATACGAGCTTGTAGATTAGCTCCCTTTATAAAGGAGGAATAAAGTTATGTCAGTGTTACGTCAAAAATAATATGGTTATCATGCAGTTGCGTGCACTCCATAGAGACAAAGGGACACTGCCTACTCTAATAAATTAAGCTTTAAGTAATACAAACGTTAATTATCTCTGTAATAGTATGTAACTTAAGTCTTAGGGCGATGTGGCCAATCACAAACATCATTTACCTTGACAATACAACGCCACTGTTTTCATGACATAATTCCATAGAAATAATAAGTAGGGCTCCCCTAAAGTCTATGCATAATTCTTATTTTTATTCAGCAGTAGGTATGATATAGGAGCCTTAAGTTATGTACGATTCTGTTTTCTGTCAAATCAACAAAACCTATCAACGAAATCTATCAAATTCTTAGGCACCTACGACAATGGAGTGAATAGTAAGTACTCTTTATTAATAATAATTCCATAATGTAATGACTATAGGACATAATTTCGTGTAATGATGTTAATATTAAATTCATAAATTTAAATTTGATAATAACAAATTTTTTTTTTTTTTTTTTGCCTTTTATTCGGAATCATTATTTAATTTTTTTAATGACTGAAACAAATTATGCTAAAACCATTCCTCATCACTAATTTGTACGCCACTATATGCGGCTGAACATGACGGAACATAATTTATTTTGTTTAAGATCTTGCATGCTTTGTATGTACGCCATGTTTAAACAAATAAAGAATATCTTATCTTAGTCTCGTTCTACTCAGAAAATACTGCACTAAGCTTTCCGGAAAGCGAATATCGGAATACAATTCTGCTGTACTCTGTCTATTTGGCCACCATTCAATTCTCCATTGCCGATACACCACGGCACGATTTTGATTCGACTCTTACCCAGGTACCCATCCCACTTCCGCTTACACAACAACAATGGTACCTATATCGAGCGCTGGGGTACATTCCGACACTCCCCAAACCGATCGCCTGACACCTCCGCGAGTGTTATTGCCCCAATTCTCCAACTATCACGTTATTACAACCACATATTCCATAGAAAACGCCATTTGTGGCTTCAAACTACTGACAACCGTTTGTTTGCTTGGCAGAATTGTGACAGTGTAGGATCACTAATAAACAAGGTATCATGTAATTGTCTATTATAGGATAGTGCAATGGTTCGTTCATGGGATAATATTGTATTTCAGAAATTAAATGTAATGTGTGGGTTCTCTAACATGAGGAATAAAAGTGTTATCAAATGAAATACATACACAGTACACACCCATACCTAAATAACATTGCACTTTTTCCATTAGGGGCAGGCAGAAACTACAGATCGTCACGTGCCTTACGTGTATCTTTTTCGATTTATCCACAGTCATACATCTTTTCATACATAAAGAAAGAAAGCAAAAGAATTTACTGACACGACGACTAAAAAATTATCTGGAAATACGACGCTGGTTTTCAGCTGCAACCCACGAGTGCCGTACATGCACGGGAGGCGTAACTGTTATTTAATCAATGGTACTAGGCACCTGATCCTTTTGAAGGACTTCACCAATAGATTCAGTAGATATAAGTCCTAGGTTATCTCCTCCCTCCCCTCTCCCTCCCTCCCCCATTTTTACTGTAATGAAATAAAGAACGTGCAAACCCACTCTAGCATCAAATAAATTAGTAATATAATAGTGTACTAGAACAGATAATATTTTCGCTATAATCTGTATGCCGATAGTACCTACGGTACTTCAGTCTTCGCCACATAGATACAATGTTAAGTATCATAAAACATTTCTCCATAGCAAGCTATAAGTTCACGGGGTGTTTGCCTGACAATAGTTTATCAAAGGTGACACAGCTAGAGGTGCGACGCCTCAGTAATTACTTCCCGGTACCGTTACTACCCCGATGGCGTCGGTAATTACGGCCGGCGCTACCCCTTTGTCTTAACTTTGTTTCCCGTTATAAACAGCATATTACTTTGTTGCAGGTCTGGTACAAAAAGAGAATAGACACTCAAGTTCTTGGTACAAGACATATACTTTCATTGTCCTGTTCTATTATATATTGAGACTCCAATATTGTGTATTAGATAATGGTTATTATAATTTAAATCTGAATTGTTATTACAGATACATCGAGATTATCGAAAATTTCTTCAAGACGGATTAAAGTAAAATGAAACATTGTGATATTATTTTCAGTAATTTAACTTAAGTGGATAGTATAAATGTATAATTTAATAAGAGTTTAGAAACTATCTATTACTATTAATACTATCGTTTAATTTACACCGTCAGTTAACCAAACTGTTTGCCTGGCGACGGCCATGAAGAGTAATTATTCCTCCCATTTCATAGAAAGCTAATACCAAGGCGAGCTATTTTTATTAATAATAATGTAATATTTTTTCCAGGATTCGTAAATCGTCGTTTTTTTTTTAATAAACATATTATGTTTCGTAGTCACTAAAAATAGACGTTGTGTCTCCAATCAAACCAGAGCGGATGTATATCAGTTTTCTTTTTAACTTTTTGCTTCGACATCTCCACAATAATGATTAATAAACATCTAATTAGTGCGACGACTATTTGAGTAACAAAATGGCGGGTGTTGTTCTGCAGTCGCTCGACCAAGCCTCTTTTAATTGGCCGCGGGACCCGGGCGAGCCCACTGATAGCCCAGCAGACATAATTAATAACGATCCCAAAAGGCTTTAAAAAATAACTGAAGTGCAATACTCATTTACTGCTTACGTTTGTAGACTTCGTTAGGTTTAGAATAAAAATGATCTATTATCTAATTTTTCTAGTGAGTACTAAGTCCGGGGATTGGAACTGTGCTCATTAAGTATCAATAGGCTCGCTTCCTATTACAGAGGACTCCATAACGGCATCGGGGTGTAAGGAAAGTCTTCACGAGTGACGATACATGAGATCGTCTCGCACACCCTGGGCTGTCAGCCTCGCTACCACCATGCTGATCTGGCTAATCTTACCATTACGGCATGATGGTTTCGTAATGTATGTATACTCATGTTTGAACAAATAAAGTTATCTTATCTTATCTTATCTTACCGAGTCTCATGCGAGAGCTCGTGCAACAACAGAAGAAGAATAACAAAATCAACGAAATATCGGTGTACAGCAGTACACCTCTACGTCACTCTTCGAGGAGCACAGGCGTACGTGCTATGTTTCATTTTCGTATATTTCGCGTGAAATAAACGTTTATTTAATTTAAGTAATTTTACAAAGGGAATTATGTCACTCATCTGTGTCTCTTTGTATTTGTTTAAGAAACTTTTCTTTTGGATATAATATAAAAGTTTTGACATTTGCAATCTTAATGGACGTTAATAAATTCCAGAGAGTAATTAGGATTCAAAAGTTTTATTTTTCTCTGGATTTTTAAGAAGGTTGTTGATTAATATATTTTTCATCCCACCATCTCGGAAAGAGTATTTTTAATCTTCAATATCTGAGTGGAAAAGCCGTTTTTATTCTCTAGAGGATAAAGTAAATTTTCATCCAATATCTGAGTGGAAAAGCCGTTTTTATTCTCTAGAGGATAAAGTAAATTGAATTTAGAACATCGTGTGCACTAAGTTTGTGAATTAAACGTTTTTTTTTTGCATTTAGTCATTTCCTCGCTGAGGTGGAATGAAAAGTTACGTGTTGCACTCGAGTGCAAAGATTTTTCACCTCGTGCTCTTTTGATTCCCTCGCTAACGCTCAGGATTCTAATTTTGAATCACTCGCTGCGCTCGTGATTCAATTTTAGAATCCTTCGCTTGCTCGGTCATCAAAATTGAACACGCGGTTAAAAACCAACTTTGCACTCTTGTATAACAAATAACTATTAATCTGCTCCATCTTAATGTTTTCTTTGGGATTAATTCTGATTTTGTACTAATGTGATTCGAGTCTCTAGTTACAGAATATACGGGCTTCTTGGGACTGAACTTAAACGTACCTAACATTATTATGTCTTCTAGTAACGTAAACTAATGATGACTAATGTTTCTCATTTAAAGCTATATCTAGTTCCAAATAATCATAATAATTATGAAAAGGTCGTATTACTGGCTGAAATATCTAGTCCCATTTATAATAATCTGTATGCTTTAAATACCTACATTATGCTATGAGTTTAAAGTCCCAATACCTATCTATAAGTTTGTCTTGAAAATCTTCACTTTAGACAAGTAAAACGTTTCGTTCGTAGAAAAACCGGATATTCGAAACGATGTTATCGTTAATTAATACTTTACAAAGCACCTGTCTATAACAGTTTAAATACAATCCCTCTCTATTATCGTATCCAATATCCGATAGAAACCACAGACACCGCCTACACGTAGTTCAGGAAATCAATCACAAGCAAACGGATATTATTGGCATCAGCATCAATCTCAAGTGGTCGACGTCGGTCATACATTGTGTCGCGTCGCACGCACCTGTCGCACGCATCGGTCGCAAGAGACAGTCGCACGCGTGGAGGATGTAATCAAGATCGCAGATTGCGAGCGATACGATAATTACTATGCATTACTGGTAACACACGGTTGTTGCGTTCCGCGGACTAAACCGAGGATGCTTAGGGATTTATGGTTCTGATTTCCAAGTATAACAATATCCTATGAAAGTCAAGTATTTTATACGACACGAATAATAAATTAATCATGCCTTATTTATTACCCTAACCCTAGTATTTTCTGTGTACATAGTGTTAAATAAATGAGAAAGGTAAAGATAATTAGATCAAAGTGTAATACAAGATTTCTGAAAGATATGTGTTCTTAGATTACTATTTTAATTAATCATGTAAATAAAGTCTTACTTCGGCTACAGTAGATGCCATTGTACACGAAACTGATAATAAAAATAAAGTACTTATACCAATAAGTGACTTAACTCGCTCTCCTATCCCTGGGTCCGTACCCTCCTTAGCACACAGGGGTTCAGACGCGGATTACCGAGTGCGCTCTTTACTGCGCTAATATAGCGAGCATCGCCGCGGCTCCGAGCTAGCGCGCTTATTAAATTAATAGTAGCGAGATATTAGGCACTGAGAGCTTCCCTCAGGCTATTACCACTAAATCGGTTACACAGAAGACTAAAAAGTGTAGAAAGCATGTTATTAAAATAGCAGGTTTCCAAATGATACCCCGATTGCACACGGTTTTTACCTTGTATTTACATCCCGTCTCTGACTAAAGAAGCTGTGTTGATGCAAGGTAGACATCAAACTCGCCAGATACCTCAGGTGACGGGTAGTAACATTGCTTGTGCGAGTGGAGCGTGTTTGCAGTCCGTTAGCTGCTAGCTCAGCGTGTTCGCGACGTAGTTTAAATAATTATCGCTTTCTAGACAGAGAGATTGATTTGTGTTTAATATAAATTTTAGCTTATACTACATCACGAGCTATCCTCGTTATATTTTACATGCTGTACTGTCCATCCAAAAGTTGTCTGTAAGAAATCGCCGATTGCGATAAGACCGCCCATTGTACAATCTTAAAATGATTAGTTGTAAAATTATTATGTTATTTGCCTCTTTTTTATCAGGTGTACAATAAATAGTATTTCTATTCTATTCTATCCTATACACGTCGTATAAAAATCGCTAAGTCGTAAAAGTTCGGCAGTTGACATCCTTCTTCAGTTTTTACAACGTTTCTTCTACACCAAAGCAATTATTTTTGAATGCAATACTTATCATACGTTGTTGCGAGTAGTACTTCTGAACGTTTTTTGTTATGTGCTGTAGATCGTACAGATCGGGTACGGTTGTTGTAACCAAATGTTCGTAATGAGGAAGTTGCGAGCGTGTACTTGGGTTAGCAAGATTCGGATAGCTTCGGAATTATTAGGAGCTAACAAGGGGCGCAAATTAGTTTGGGACTTGATAGTTTTAAGATTTGCTTTGAGGACTTGAGTTTATAGAACATTTCCTACCATGCCAGTGGGTGAATTTAAGCTACATTCAATCGTATTAAGTAAATACTTACCGCCTTATTAATAAATAATGATGAAACATTATATGACTAAACTAGCCAGTAAATGATTTTAGATAAAGCTCATACAAAGGTATGTTTTCATAGAAAATGTATGGGAAATAGATATTTTGTATTTTTCTCAAATTCGGTAACTACGATGTCGTCGGTTGTTTGGAGGACACTACTTCTATTGGCAAATAGAGTCGATTGAGCCCCACTTAATTTTTTGAGAAATATCAATTTTCTCGCTGACTGTACCTTTTTTCAAAAAACTAATAATAGGGTATTTAATATCTTCAAAATTCACCTCAGGATTCCTAAGACCAGAACTCTCTTACTATAACAGAAAGGGTAGCCGCCCCTAATGCCACAACTTTTATTGCATCTATGGTAAATTTTTCAAAATCGATGACGACGAACGTAGGCTATGTTTTCGTACTGTCGAATTTACCAGAAGATTTCTCGAAAATCTAGGTGCGATTTTGGAGTTATTGAAATTCAGTCCATTAGCTAAATTGCGTAAGTACTATAAAAGGTAGTACGTTTTTCCTTAACCCAAAAACTTGTATATAGTGCACCAATTTATTTTTAAGATATCCGCCTTCTAAAACAAAGGAATTAATAATACACAAAGCAAGGAATTTCACGCTTAGTACAAAACCTCAAATCGAGTGTTACTCGCGATTTCTTAGTGAATTATGTAGGTCTGACGTCACTTGCGCGTCACAGTGACACGACGGGACGGCATGCGATATATTATTCACAGAACAACCCAACATTACATACCTTATACTATTTTACTTCCTACATTCGACCGTATTGCACGCACACGATAAAACGCTACCTGCGTGTGTTCCAGATAGCCACACTATGAACAAGTCCCCTCTCATTCCTTCGATTCTTATATAAATTAGTGTTATCCATGTGTGCGTGCGTCAAAGGTCGCGAGGTAACATTAGCTGCGAGTATATTATTTACAGTATGAAGAGTAATGTTAAGGCCGCGCGGAAGCTTCCTTTGTGTTTCGAGTTGTTTTCGTAGGTATTTTAAACTGGAGTCGAGAAAATGTTGATTAAAGTTGGTGAGCTTAACTTAAATCAACAACGGTTAAAGAAATTATATCCTCAAAAGAATCAACAAATTCACTTACAGAGAAAATTTTATTCTAATTTACAATATTTGCTCTCAAGCGTGGCTTGATTGTAGAATAAATAGAACATCCAAGATATCTCTTACTCCAAAAGTACGTAGGGCTGCTTTCAAATAGCAATTCTTTTTTGCTGTTTATACAAAGGACCCAAAAAGTAAATTATAATTTTATAACAGATTTTGAGCCGATGACCATAAAGAATTCATTAACGAAACCTAAAGAAAACATCTCACTTTAGGTTTCGTGTGGACCTACGCACTAATAATTTATCGATATTTACGACTTCATTACCAAGCTACTAAAACTCACACAGCAAAACCTGCAATATATTATGAAATAACAATACCACACGTCCTCAAACAAATGTTCAACACGCCATTTCAATGGCGCGCGCTCGATGCCGCTTTAATAGTTAATATTCACCATTTTAACTAGCAGTTAGTAGTGTGTGTTTAGTGATCCTTGTTTGAAGATTGTTAGCTTAGTTACAAGAGAGGGAGGCGATGTGAGATGATGTCTTTTATGTATGTTAATAAAGACTGAAATTTTAAAATAAATAAAAGTAATATTTGTGGAGCCTATAATTTAGGAGATATCGTAGTCGATGCAAAGCCGCCAAGTTTCAAGAATATATTTCTGTTAAATTTCGATCTACGAACTTGGGAACTTTCGATTTCACGACTTCTTTTTACGGCTATCGAACTTGGCCATTACTTCACAGAATGTTTTTTGAGAGGTTCTACTTTCAGAACCTAATTTTAAAGTTTTGAATGTTATTGTAATATTACCTATTTATGTCTTGTTTATACCTGGATGAATTAACATTATGTAAGACCTAAATCCCTGAAATACCAAAGTATGTACACCATAAAAGGACAGATGTGACGGCAAACAAAAAATGCTACCTCAACTTCAAAATATTGAAGCGCTTAGTACTCCGTTGCTAGTTTGAGTCTGGATGTTTCATGTAGATACTCAACCAACACAAATTCATCCCTTAATTACCCCCAACAGTAATTAAACTCATCGTTGAAACCCTTCAGAACCCTTCAGAGAGTCGCAATTACACACCGGTACATAGCTCGTAGCGAGTACGCGTAGCAGCGTAGCTCGTAGCGGCGTAGACCAGCCGTAGACGCTCACGTAACACACAAATCAGGGGCCAAACAATCTCATCGGATACACACGGTTTTTAGGCGTAGCGTACAACGAAGGGCACAGTTTTTAGATTTTTCCTAATGAGTCGCAGTCAGTGAACGCATTTCAGTCAATAGCCGCACCGAGATCCGATACCTAAGTATCTACTTCTGGCGCACCCTGGTCAGTCATCTCTGTTACTAATCATGGTGACTATCTTTTCACCATGAGTAATTCTATGTGAGGGAATTTGAATTGATATGAGCTCATGGTCGAGACGACAGAAAAAGAAGTATCATAATTAACGATAATAGCGCGGGTGCAATCGAAGTCTGAATAATGTGCGTTATGTATCTGTAATCGTACCCATTTAAAACGCCAGATTTTCGCTTTTAAAGAAATAAACCATATAGGCTACGTCACGCACTACTAGTAAATAGGTTATATTGCTAGTGTGCATTTAAGATTATCCTTTTGCCATGACTTACTCCAGTATACGCTACCCCTAACCCGTCACGTACAACTCCAGTTTTATTTGATATGTAATTTACTTTTGAAATATTTGAAAAGATTATTACTTTTTGTTGTTCGTACTGTTTCAATATTTACTGCGAAAGCCCTCGGGACTCTTGTAACAGCGAATTATGTTTCGCGTAGATTTGTGGAGTGCTTGATTTATGGCTTTAATATTGTATTTTATATGAGAGCAGTGTGAGAAATATTTGAATATAGGGCCCTTTATGTCTGCCAGCGATCGCCTTTTGTGTTGAAACTAGGCTTCCCGAGTCTGCTCAGTTCAGGCACCTGCCGTATTATTATTGTTAATAAGTTGTTCGATTGGACATTTTAGCTCGAGCTGCGTGGACCCGCAGGCGATAGGGACATTAAGCAAATACGGTCCAAGGAAAGAGCCTCTACTAGTGGCGACACATGAGATCGTCTGGGGCACCCTGGGCAAGCCTCGATATCACCACTACCCTGGTGGGTACGAGCTGGGCTGGTGCACGTGACGACTCGACGGAAGAAGCGGCAGTATTGCAGCCGGTTTAAATCTGCAAGTTTAAATATTCGCAGTGTAATATTTATTACCAAACAAACACGGAAACATAACTGGTTTTACTACTCATAATTAGCCCATTATTCTACTGTTGGAATATTTTCCACTACCTCAAAATCTTTCTACTAAGATATATCGAGTAGTAAAAAATTTACTAGTTGGGAAACAAAATATCGTTCTACAACATCATAAAAATAAGATACGCTTACCTTTACTCTATTCCCCCCTATTTAGCGCGCACCATTCGCAGTAATGCACCAACACTCAAGTTTTTACGACTGCCTTCGCAGAGCTACTAAAAGTGGGCTCTTTCCTCTTTATACCCACTAGCAGATAAATCTTTACTGTCCCCAAATCGGATCTCTAAACTAAATCCGACTTAGATTTGAAAATTATTCGAAAACAATACAACTCGGGATTATCCGCTTATAAAGGAAACCGGTAGATATAGGCAAGGTAAAAGTTTTGTGTTTTATGTTATAAATATTTGTCTCTCAAGGTTTAAAAGTTCGTGAGCATCCCATTCGACAGTGAATACGCTGAAAGGCATTTGTGCTCCTTCGTAGACCACATCATCACTTACCATTAGGTGGGATCAATGATAGTTAAATAGATATGCGGAATAAAAAACTTTTGGTGATAGGTATACTAGATCAGAGGACCAAAATCCGCAAACAAAAGATTTTTTTACTGTATTTTCTGTATGCTGCTGCTTGACGGGTTAATTCTAAAATAGCATAGAACACTAACCAGAAACTTAATATGACTATAATATAGTCATATTATGTAGTATTTCTTTTATATTATGAAAGAAATCAAGTCACGGGTTGTGTGATAGTTAAGGCATATTTCCGACCTGGATACGGATCCCACTACCTCAAGAGTTTGCCAATATAGGAAGACCATTCTTATACATACCTGAAAAAATCCATTAAAGTAGTTAATAATTAATCTTTCGCTGAGTGTTGCCAACAGCTGGTATTATGTGAGAAACCGTTAGACTTAAAGTTCACCAGTTGTGACAGCAATCTCATTAAATTCCTTTCAACAATATTTCCCTAAAAGATCCACGCGCGCGTGTATATAAAACTGAGCCCGCACCAAATAAAACCTGCTTACAAAAAATATTCCACGTCATATTTTAAACGTCGTAATGAAAAGACCGCTCCAAAATGTTTATTTATCAAACGAAATCCTTTTAGCCAGGCTCATAATTATACATTTTTCGCTTACACAGCTAATATAGTCGCTCAGTACTATTTACCTAATGGCTGTGGAACCGGGCTTTTGGTATCTAACCCTGTTTATAGTACCAAACATCCGACAGACGAAATAGTGCCGTCATTAGCAAAGCAAACTCATAAATCGGACGGACGTAATTACCAGTACGGATACTCGGTGTTTGCCGAATATCCACCTATCAAATATTCAGCTATTCACAAACGGTAAACACTTACTGCTTCCTTATTGTTGACGCCGTCGCAACATGAATTATTCATCAATATCACTTGCAAAGGTTTTTCTACTCAAACAGATACCTACTTGGTGTTATAATGCGTGTTTAGTAGTGACGTGCGCGCTCCGTGAGTAATGACTATCCGGCTCTCGAGGCGAGAATCTGTCGGCGCTTGTTATGAATATAATAACAGAAAGCGTGCATACGCGAGAAATAGATTATGTAGGGTTATTAAAGAGCGGTGGCTTGGAGTTGGGAACTGCATTTAAGTTTTGCTTATGCTTTTATTCTAAGTGAAGCTCTCAACGGAACTCAGTTAGGTCAGCATGCGTTATTTACTTATTTTTTAGAATGTGTGTTTAATTGTGAGAATCGTTTCCACCGAATTATTGCGATAATTAAATGAAAGAGTTCCTGATATCGGCGATATAATATAATTATCCCTCGATCTTAATGTAAGGAAATAAACTAGCCAGTTCGAACCGAAATATTATAATAAAAAAATCAAATAATGCATCTGGTCGGATCATATACACGAACATTAGATTGTGATATTTGTACCAACAATTCTCATACCAACAGCATTGAAACGAAAAACTTACTTCACGTGCTATTAGAATTTTAGTTTAAATCCAAATCGGATTTTGTTTATCGATACCAGATTTCGTATCAGCTATCAATTCAATTCCTGGTAAACGAAACACAACAAAATCCACCATAATGCGACACCAACGAATTGTTCGCGATTTTTATCCTTTAAACCAGATTACCAAACGACATCGACACCTAATACGAATATCCGATTAGCGTAAGCCGGATAGTTTTCGGCATTCCACGTATATTCGGCGGCGGTGCATCACTAGCGCGTACATATTTAAAATGGCGCAAGTCTGCGTGACGGTTTGTTGGACAAATCCAGCTGTATCGGGAACGTCACTTTGTTCGGAGTATTCATGAGATGATGGGTGGAATCTGGGGTAAACAGAGTTTCTTATGTTGTATGTTATGGCAATACTGAGGGATGTGAGCGGGAATGGTCGCAATCAATCACTCGTGGCGTCGCGATGTAATTCAATATAGTATGGAGTATGAATGAGCTATGTATGGCTGTGTACCGAGTAAGGAAAAATAAGAACGCGTATTACGTAGAGACGAAGTTTTCTTATTGATTACGTTCTTTTACCAAATCTGACGAGCAGATATTTTTTTCCGTCATGATTTTTCGTGTGAAGACGTTAATAAATATTACATGCAAAATCCCTTGACAAGGAACAAATTCCACAAGGCTATTATAACTATTTATTATTGTGAAGTGTATTGATGTGATATTTTTTAATTATGGAACATCAACAGCCAGAAACAAAAGAAAAAATAAAGTTACATAGAATGCGAAAAGAACGTTACATAATGTTTATAAAAAGCGTATTGCCTGAAAGCGACAAAGCCTTTTCCCTGTCACAATTGAACAACAAGCAAAATTATAAAAACATTAGCTTTACAAACATTATAACACTTCGTTTGTCCTTTCCAAACAAAACAGAGCAATGTAAATACAACCGAGCTAAGTGTAATTAATTTCGATAACACCCCAAAGTACCCGTTTAGTTAGAGCTAGTGTAAGTGGTACGTAAGTGTGTGCTGAGCTACAATATTGCCAGGTACGGTATTATTGCCACCGCAGGTTTACATGGCAGTTAAATTTTGAAAAGGTGGTGGAAATTATAAATATGTTTTACTAGAGATCTAAATATTCGGGGACTACTCTACATAATATATTACATAGTCATAGGTATTATACTTAGGGGAAATAGGTAGGAATTTTTTTACTACCCAAAAGAAGCCCGTTGCATGGAACTCTACGAACTCTACTACAGTAAAATAACAATAACAAGTCGGGCTTTAGTGCATCATCAAGGAATCAATTTTATTACTACGATGAATACAATGCCATATTAATAGTGATTCTTCACCAGGTAAATAATTACAACAGTATCCTACAGAATTCGATCCACCCTTTTTTACTCGGTAACGTTAGGTTAACTGAATATTAAACAGTGTGAGTTTTTTTTTAAAACGTTGCTTTTAATATTTTTTTTGTATTTTTAAAATAACACATTTTGATATTCCACAATTTTTTTGTTCAAATAATTTTTTGTTCATTTTCTAGTAGTTACGCAAAATGTATGAAATACAAAATGAAAAATTTTCACCAACCTAAGAAAAATGTGTCTATATATAACTTTTTATTCGTTATTCAGGGTTCTATTATAGCGAAAAACTTAATAAATGTAGAGTGGTACGGTGGGTGCTTGTCTCCCAAACTCGAACCCGTAATGACGGCACTCTAAATGCAAACGGAGCTTCCACACTAATGAACCCACGGCACCAAAAATTTCAAATTCTGACCCGCAATGTGCTATATTGGTATAATGATTATTTCATACGGTCATAGACAGTGAGTGTACTCGTCCGACTTTTTTATTTTATATGAAATGGAAAGCATAATTATATTTTCTTCACTACCTATTTGTTGATAACATTTTTTTGTTGATGGTTGGTTAGTGTATATTTACGGAGTTATTTACGTACCGTATCTTTATCTAAACATAAACCATCAATTCCATCCAGATGAGTGTGTGTCATTACGCATTAGAAACTTTAATAATTCAATTTATGATATTATTATTGATGGGGATGATGCAGTGTCGTAGCAAAAGCAATAAAATTTGCAATTCAATACCTTTTAAAGAGAGAGCATCAAGAATTGAAAACAATATATTACCTATAATACATGTTTACAGCAAACAGCGATGTCGATTTGAAAACAGAATTACTTATTGAGCTCTGATAGGGTTGCTAAAACGACAAGAAAACCGACACAGAAATGTCCATACAATGGAGCATTCTATATGAAGGACGGAGAGTGCCTACCTAACCTTTTGGAGATAAGGAGAATATCATGATTGCTACGATGATACGTTGCTAAGACCAAAGATCATCAACATGGTAACCCAGTCCTCTGCCGGACATAGGCCTCCCCACAAAGTACATATTGCTGGCAATCCCAACGCTGGACAAGATAGCAAGGCAATGTACAATCAAGACATCTTTTTATAGCCAGACAAAATGTATAGAAAGTCAGGAAGAAGGCTGCCCCTGGCTGTCACGCCAAGCTAATAAGAAATATGTCGAGAGCCATACACGTCCAACTAAAGCCCGGTCTGGCAACCATAAGCGCAGAGCAATATCACCAGCAATAAAATCCAAACTCCATTTCAATTCTATTTTTATAAATAATATTGTGCACCGCCGCACGGTCGCCGCGTGCGATTTATTACCACGACAAAATAAACGCAGCTTCACCGTCTGTCGCACATTTCACCAGATCTTTATCACTTGTTTATTCAATAGAACGATGAACTGGCAAAGGGAAGCGCCAAGTTTTATTGGGGAATTGTATGTTTTTAATGCTTTTTTAAGTAACAGTGCTTTATTTTTCGTATGGTGTCTATCAGTAATTAGAAACATTCCAGCACCAATTTTTCTATTTCTGTTTCTACTGATATTTATTTCTCTTATTCATACATTTAACATGACCGCACACCACACGACAGCTTACCTGACTATCACTAGGTATCGCCCAGAAATTCAATTCTGAGATAGGACTGAATAGATATTTTATCTATTATTATTTGATAAAAATGACTCTGAAATTCGTTACAGGTTTTTTTTTTTATTCAAATTTTTATTGAGGCTTCAGTTCACCCTGGTGACTATGCCAGCCTCGTAACGTCACTCTTATACAATAAATGACAAAATTTGTGACGCATTTATTTAGCAGACATCAGTAAATAAAAACTCTTAAACCGATAACTTAACCCAATTTACCACAAGTCATCAATTATTCTCGCACGTGATCGACCGACCAAGAAGTTGCAGTCGCAAGTCGAACCGTGTCGTAATCTTGTGTGCAAACTTAACAGGATTACGAACTCCGGCCTTGTTCGAACTATAATGTATGTACTTACTTTAGTTGAGACGCTTAAATATTCCGAATATTGTACTAGTTGTGCAAAGTTCGTGGGATGGCGATGTTATTGGGTTACTTAAGAGGTGACAACGTATGGGATGTGTTAGGGAGGCCTGTCAAGTTCCCAATAGTTTGATCATGTTAGGATAGCTTTTCGCGTGAGAAGGTGCATAATTAAGATGGGCCACAGATAGTTGTTCCAGGTGGGTGTTTGTCTATGTGAAGTTATTATGTGTCTGTGACTCATTATCATTCTCCTGCCCTTATCCCATTTTATTTGTGGTCATGCAATATGTATTTTTCTTCCATTCATCTCTATCAGAAATCATTTCCGTTGCTTCACATTCATGTCATGTATCACACAGTCCATCATCTTCTCTTTGGTCTGCCTCTTCTCTGATAGCTATCAACATTCATTGTGTGTCTGTGACTCAAAGAAGAAAGAAAGAAAGAAAAGAAGAAGAAAGAAAAAACATGACTCATGATACAAAAGATATCCTGATGTGACGCATCGATTCAAAAATAATAAAAAATAAGATCATTGAACTGACTTAAAGGTAGGGTTGGGTAACAAAGGCTTCGATTTCTAAATAATATGAACAAATAAATAATTAATCGTGAATGACACGTAATTTATTATACGTTATTTTAATACCGAATATTTTAAAATAGTAAGTAATATTAACTAATCAAATTACAATAGAATAGCAAAATACCAGAATGTTAAAGTTGATAAATTAATTTGAATGAATTCAGCGTTCACCCACTTCCCTCATTTTTATTTTCTCCATATCTTCCATGAAATATATTCCAATGACAAAATCCGATTAAGAACAATCAATACATTACCTGAAAGAACTTTGACACAAAAGTTTGTCACAAACAAGCGAGTTTTATCCGCGGATAGCAATAGTTCAGAACTAAGGATCAGTCGATATCAATCCTTTGATCCCTCCAGCCGTATCGCCGGATTCCGAGAATATTCCGACCTGTACCAACTTGTGTTGTAGACTATACGTTATCTTGTTGAAGGGAACTGGATGTGTGTACGGTTATGCTGTTACTTGGGCAATGGATGACCCGAGGCCCGGAGGGACAAATATTTGTACTGCCTAGGGATATTTGTTCCGAGTCTAGGCATCGTAGGGGCAACGTAGAATCGTTTAGATACTTGCAAGATAAATGACAATCTATATCTACCTATTCATATTATAAAGAGGTATGATTTGTTTGTTTGTACGTAGGGGGTTATGTCTGGAACTACTGAACCGATTCTAAAAACTATTCCACTAATAGAAAGCTACTCTATCCCTGAGTGATATCTAGGCTATATTTAATTTTGATAAAAACAAAACGCACGTGTGAAACTGCGGGCATTGCTAGGAAATTAATGGTGGCTTAGGATTTTAATGGTGATTTAATTTATCACCAATATTCTGAAGCCTTTTTTCTTCAAACGGCATTAATTTACTTTACATTGAAATAATTTTCTTGAACTCCGAATTGAAGATCAAAGACCTCAAACATAAGACATAGGTATTAATGACGTAAGTTTAGATGAATAAACTGAAAATCTATTTTATATTTCCTCATACAAACTTAAATCTTCAAACATAAGCAGCGCTTTTCAGAACCTCAGACTGAAAGGCGAGAACAGATGAATGGGCTCAGACCCCAGACCCCAGGTTGCGGATTGGTATGGCCTTGAGTGAGCTTAAATGGGCCCGGGCGTAATTAAGACCGGGTTGCTCGGATCTAATTACCGACAGTACAGTATTTAACGAGCTTTTAAAATACTACACCGACGACTGGTGTTCGGGTTTTCGGAATTATAGGATTATGTTGTGGAGACTTGCATTTATATTAGTTTGATGGTGGGGAAGTACACTGATTGATATTACAAAATATGGCAATTTGACATAGATCACTATGGTTTATTGATTCATCTATTTTTATATTTATATAAAACATTGTAAAAACTGACGTTTTATATACGCTTTATAAATTATAGGCACCTGACATTGTCACTTTCATATAAATGAAAACAGGTGACAACAGTTTTTAATTATTAAAGGTTTATAAAACGATTATGAATACAGTGGTAACAGTTTTTAAAATGAATTCTTAGAAAGCAGTACCTTCTCCACTTTAAGAAGATTTTTCAATGATCGTCATCATATCTGCCACAAAATATCCTATGTTAGACATAGGTCTCCAACATCGATCCATTCATCCAAAAGGAGCTATCTGGAGCAGCTCACATCCTACGGTTACCGACCGGTTACATCAGCATGTATTAAGACAAGATTACATTATTGACTCGCATACTGTACCTCTCATAAATTCAAAACGGTCAGTCGTCATCAGTTTTTGTTTTGCTAAGCGACTATATTCTACTTCATCGATATTACGAGATATCTGATAGCAACTAGAGAGCTTGATATCTATTCGAATACTACAACCATTTGCATATTCACACCATTACACCGATGATACATAGTACAAAGTCAAACATAATAATTCTTAAACTAGAAGGTACATCGGGCTCTCGCTCTCTACATAATGTATTGTGTTCATTAATATTAAAACATTCTATTCAGAAAAGGATAAAGGCAAGGCATGATAATGAAACTGTTGTATAATAGCGGTTAAAAGTATCACACGAGTGTTTTAATACCTAGTTATGTGCAGCTTCATAAACTATTTTATCTATATCATGCAATACGTAGTTAGTTACCTATCTATATATTAATACGTGAACAGAAAAGCGCGCACATTAGGAATGTGATATTTGGCTTAATTAAAGTTTATAATTATGGAGAAGGAGTGCAGAAAGCTAAAATTATGATCGAATTTCGACCACTGGGCGACCACCAGTTTATCTAAAAGACTAAAGTTGAAACAAAAACAAACATGTGCATAAAGTATGTCATTATTACCTATGGTATAATGGCACTTTTTTAAATTTAGTTAGTAATTTACTATTGTAGATAATTAATAAATTAATTCCTTATGTATAGACCCATTGAGAAACTTCTCATAACATACCTACGATCCTACCTCAAGTAAGACGAAAATGGACATCGATAAATCAATTTAGTAAAATTTTGCATACAAATGAATTCTCTCTTTTATCACAAACCGCTTTATCAACAGTCAGTTAAGACTATAATAACAGCGCCGACGCATGACAGTTAAATTAAAAAAGAGTCGCAACTTTGTCCCGGTTACGCGACTCGCGATTAAGCTGCCAGCTACACGATGTAAATTATGAATTTTGAACGTGCAACGTTCTGTTTATTCATTAAAAATTGGCTGCGTTTATTTGCATAAAGAATTTTGTTTGCGCTGTGATGTGCGCTATATGTGTAGACATATGATGTGGCTTTTGAAAACAAACTGGCAGCGGGATCATGTTGTAGATTAGCAAAATCATATAAATGAGATTAGTTTTTATAAAGTACTACCTATTGGTGTAGTGGTCGCAAGTGCGGCTGCTGAGCGTGAGGTCCTGGGTTCATTCTCAGGTTGGGCAAAGTATTATTAGGTTTTTCTATTAAGAATTTCTCTGTATTGTAACAGTTACTTCCCCGGGAAGAGGGGAACTCACCACGGACAGAAAATAAATAAAAATCCCGATTCAACAGACAAAATTTTAATAAAAAAACAGTATTAAGTAAAATAATGGGAACGATGTGGTCGCTTGGCTGATCATGGATATGGTTATAGTTAAAAAGTTATTTTAAGTTTTAAAGGTAACTTATTTTAATATGAAGTTACAAAGTTACACATACACAGTCCGAAGTTTGGGATTATGCCCGGTAGATGGCCATAGGCTTACCCCCTGCTCCATAGGACTTAATATGATTGGCGTTTGAGTGTATTCAAGTCACTCAGAAAAACCCCTTGGAAGAATACAGGCGTGATGTTATGTTATGTTTTTATATAAGTTATAATAATTATATACAATATAATGACAATCCAGTTTCAATTTATTATAGGTTGTCGGGACATATGTTAAGAGTTTTTTACTTTTTCGAATTTAGTGCAGTATAGGTTTCAAAACTACCTCCTCGAGTTAAAAATACAGCCAGCATCAAAGTGTAGTTAACTGATATCTGCTGTATGACCTATATTTCTAAATAGCGAATGCACTGAAATACACCGCGGTGCCAATTTCGATGAACACTAATACACTATCATTTTACGCCTATGATAGTTAGATTAAATGAGTGCAGTGCTCTTATTCTCTTCAATTCCTATATAGACAATAAATTGTACACAAAAGCTTAGCATCACCTGGACGACGAATCATATTGCTGTTTGATGATCCTTTTTTATTTTTGAAATTAGAAGGTGACGCTCCCTTCTATAATGAAATGAAAATGAAATTTATTTCCCTGAAGTATGGTATAGATATATGGTATGGTATAGATTTTCTATAGTGTCTACTTTGCGTCGCTTGAGGGGTTCAATACTAAAGTTATATAGTACTATATCTATCAATGAACATTGGAAATGCACAAACGTTGCCCATCCCAATATCCCTGATAAAAAAGAAAGACAAGAAATAAACGTCTATTCGACACAACGCACTAAACAAGGAAACGAAAAATAGTAAAAAAATACTCTTAAAATATAAGTTTTGTACGTCGAAGCTGTGTCAAAAAGGCTAAAGCTATCTCTCAGCACCCACTGGCTATTATAGCGCAATAATTTAACAATATTAAGCGCGTGCCGGCGCCTGATAGCAATGAATCAATCATGGCGGACGATAAGCGCGCGTTGCATCTGTCATATTTATTTTATTTAAGAGTAATGTACTGTGACTTCGTTTGCAGTTCCGTTGATAATTTTATCATTTGGGTCATCAGTTTTTAATTAATTATGCTTTTTATATGGGTCTTTAATATGTATGCAGACAAACTATTACAAATGCAATCCATATAAAATGTAGTTTGGATAGAGCTAGCAGTTAGCCTCACTGTATCACAACAGTTTCAATGCAACCGTTAGTCAAGCTATCATACGAGTGCGCACTGCAGTTACATTGACTGCATGCTAACTGCAATTTACAGTTAGCATCCGCTGTTATATGTACCTAAGATGGTAATGAATATTATCATTATTATTTTTGGTTAAATAGAAAGGTCCATCATTTTAGTAGGAACAATCTGATTACAAAATAATATTGAAAAAACTGTGTGTTTTGACAGTTGTGTTTCTAATTTAATTTAAATTAATTTTGTTTACAATTTTTTTTCTCATTTCCTATTTCTTTGCCTAGTTTAAAAGTGCATGCCGTGGTTTCCTGTCATTGAAGGAACAAAATTCTTACATTGCTAACCAACTACTGTTAAAAAAAAAGTCATGTGATTGTAAATCTTTTGTTGGAAATGCAAATAAATAAACACCTTTGCATTTGCTAAACGTAATTGTAAACTTAATAATTATGGCAAATATGGCCACAACTTTTTATCATTCCGCTGTACATAGAGGCCGTTGTTCACCAGTTGATTTAAACCTGACTGGCATTATAAATAACAAAATAATTACGTATTGTAAATGTTAATAAGCTTAAATAAATTTAAAATAACTTCATTATAATTTAAATATTTATATTCAAAGTATATTAAAAAAAGCCCATTTCTACCCTTACTCTTAACATGCAATTTTACAATCTGCACGCAAGTTTAAGTGCACCTCAAATACTGGATTACATAACTCTAAATAAATAATGTTGTATGGTCACGTTTTTGAGCCTGTTCTGGCGAAACAAATATGTACCTACACTACACATGACAACACTCCAGTAGTGAACAACGCGCTCGGCAAACGAGTATGTGAAAAATATTTTGGGAGACATAGGTATATTTTACCTGTGACAAACAATAAATTAATTGAATTGAAAACTTTTGGCTATACAATAAAATGCACTTTATTGCACACCATAAAGAAAAGAAAAGTTAATTAAAATACATAGAATAAGAAATGTACAAAGGGCAATTTTATCGCACTCAGCGATTTCTGCCAATATACTGATCATTTCCATCAAAAACCATTAAGTTAGCAATGATCGCATACTCAGAATAAGATAGGAAAAATAAGCGCTTTGGTAAGACGACAAGCCGACCCATAGAAGAACAAGAAATTAGAAGAAATGGACCGCGAAGGTGAGAAAGAACGTCTCATCTGCTATTGGCTTATGCAGTGCAGTTCCCTGCGCCGCTGACAGCCTGTGACAGTCAGTACCACGGCAATGCCACGGTAAGAATGTCATCACCACGGTAGTGCCTGTCAGTCATTATCGTGATTGACAGATAGGTATTTAACATTTAAAACCAATAAAAAAAAATCAACAAATTAGGCCAATGCTTGACATATTTTTTATGTTTTCTCAAAGAGATTCAGTTTCGAAGATGCTTAAATTCTTCACCTTTATGAGAAAACTGGAGGAAAAATAATAATACACTAGTTATTGTGATATTGAAAAACGTTTTAGCGGCACATATCCTGTCAGTTAGCTAACCTGGAGCCGCGCCAGCGGAACTAAAGCTTGTACTGCGGCGAAAACAAGGCTTACATTTAATAAAAATATATTATATTGAAGCGAGTAACACTCCTGCTAAGTTGCTAAGGCATTATACGCTTTGGTTTAAAAATACAATTATATAAGGAGCGCACTTCATATTTTTTCAATTAGAGAATAATAATAATCCATATAAAAATGAGATTATGAGAGGGCAGAAAAGTACTATGGTAACTTTGCAATTAAATAACTACGGCAAAATCGATACAATGATAACATATTATGCTTGGTTTGTATTTATCTCATTCTTATTCTTTATTGTACACAAATTATGGAATATACAAAAATACAGTTTAATAGTAGTCTAATATGAAAGTATTGATGATATTTTATCACATATGAACCATCGACAAACTATGGGTATACTCTATAGGTACGTGACGTAATAGTCACGTTCAATAACAACGTGAAGTCCACCTCGGGGGTATACCCGAATAATTAAAATAGTCCATTAAACATGTGAAAACCTCGTATAAACGCATCGCTTATATCGGCTCGTATCCAATCAGTGCATCGCATCGTTGAGCATATGAAGACTGGCGGTATGTAGGTCAGGGCAGCGGGTTCGAGGCCGGCTAATGCAACGCGATCCCCAGGCTTTGCAAGCACCACAATTGTGCGGGACCGGGCTGTGCGACAGGGAAGCAGCCGTGAATTGAAATTGATTGCTGATGTTATACAATAAGATAGTGTTCTCCAGTTAAAGCGAAGCAATTGAAGCACTATCGAAATCTATACCTGTTTTTAATAAATTTCCCATATAGAATACTTTAACAACTCCTGAGATGTTGATTCCATTATTTAGCACATGTTTATTAAGTTGACAGAAATTATTAGTTAGGATCATTCATACTTTGGTATCATCTCCTTAGGGTTCGCTCTCAAGCACCATTTTAATCGCAGTTTATTAAATCAGAAAAATAAATGAACCTCTTGATAATTAATACCCGACCACAAATGTAATGCAAGCTTCGCTTATAATAAGCTGGGTACAAACGCTACTTAGTATTAAAAATAATCAAAAGTATAAACTCTCCATTAGTGAAAATTTCACTAACGCTCTGGAGTACCTTAAAATCCAACAATACTACTTATACTATGAGAACAACAAAGTCTAGATTTTAAAATTAAAACACAAACTAATCGTCGAATCCGTCGGTTTAAATGAAGTCAAATAGTGAGTGGATTTAATTAGAGCTTAAAACTGTGGCCAACTCATAACTGCGGGGTGCGGGATCGGACCGGGGTATTAAATTCCGCCGTTAATTTCGTTTGTGATCCCTTATGATATTAGATATTAGTGCGAGGTCTTGGGTAGATTCGAGAATTCTTCATGTGTTTATGAATTATCCGTCATGTAGAGATTAATAGCTAGCTATTTCGTGTAAGAAGATTTGTAAAACGAATTGGTATAAAACTTTTGTCGGACCTTTGTAAGCAAAAAAATTGTTGTTATCATTATGATAATAGTACTCAGAAACTCAAAACAGCTCTCATTGTTCAATGACGACTAAACCAGTTTATCTTTCCATCACAGCACAATTATACACAGTAAAATATACTGCTTCGTAGTAATGTTGCTACGACGTAGCAGGCGAGACAGGGACACGGCTACGCCAGCTACGCGGTCGTAGCAGAGCACAAAGCCGCTGTGTAAGTTATTGTTTTTATTCGAACTAGAATGTTTGGACATGCCGTATGTTGGTTGGGACTGTTTTATTTCAATAAAGCGATTATTTTACTTTTGGAAAAAAGGATTACATTAATTAGGTTTTATTTTTACTAAAGGATACCATTATCCAATACTAAGTATAACTTTCAGATATTAACAATGATTACACGCAATTTGTAAAGTGCATCATATAACAAACAAATATTATATTCAAATCTAACTTGCTTTCAACCACATAATATCATCCAAACTAATATTGTGACCCGTAGTGTACACCGCGCGATACACAGGCTTAGTGCACGACGCCGACGCAGTGCGCAGCGACGCTAACCCGAAGATGAGCCGCTTTGTATGTTCACACGATGATACATGTACCTAATGTAGTGTATAACTATGTTATTATAATGATAATTACGAGTAGCCGTATTCCCTCTCTATCATGTGATGTATATCATCCAATGATTATGGTAACTCACTACTGAGACATAAAGACACCGTTGTGATCGCTTGCATGTTACGTAACACACGGCCAGCTAGTATCGTCTGTCGGCCGGCGCTCGCGGCGCGGCACTGCACTGATACAAGTTTATTAGCCGGCCTGTGTCTGTAGTTCCCGTCATATTACCCATAGATGATACACTTATGTACTGAGAATGGTAATAACACTATTTTCTAGGCGGGTACCCGCGCACACTGTTCTTATTACTTATCAATGAACTACATTGTTAATTTCTTTATTTTTTATTTTAAACTTTATTAAAGTTAGGTACTTTTAGCTAATGTATATTTTTGAAATATTATGTACCTATAATTATGTATTATTTATATATTTTGTGGCAATTTCCTTTTTCTTTCAATTGTTTTTAAACTGTTAAATTGACATCTGTGAGTCACAAACGGGTTCAGTTAAAACTTTTTAGTTTCAAAATTGTACACCAAATTAATCATGAATCGACTTTGCCTCACGATCGTTGTACTAGCTAAACTAACAGTAACACATAGTCTACTAATATCGAGGTTGTTTGCACTAGTCAAGTGCACTGACCCGACTAACTCGCGCCGATGTAGCTGTATTGTAATTTACATCTAAAGCTCTAAAACACGACTTGCCAACTATTTGTTGTGTTACAAGTTACTGCCTTGTCCGGGGAGACAGAAAAGATTGTCCGTACAGTGATTCTTCTACTCCTTGGCATGTTTCACATTTTATACATACGAGTCGTTTACGTGACCGCCAAATTTTATGGCTCGATTACAAAGATATTCTAATTGAAATGTCTCTTGAGAAGAAAATATGCTTATTCTCACTGTAATAATGGGTCCGACTAATTAGGCTACCTTACTTTACTCTATTTCCATGAATATCATCAGAGGTAACTAAGTGACCAATAGTAATTAATGCAGTGAAGTCACTCTTCTAGCTAAACTTGGAAATAATGGTATTAACATATGATACCTAATCAATTACCAGAGCGTTCTATGGAGAGACTCAGCTGAGTCTAAGTTCTACCAAGCCCCTACTTTTAGGCCTAAATTAATTAAGACACGCAATAAGTATTAGGCTCTAACACATAGACTAACAGACAGTCGCAAACAGTGAAGCGAGGCCACGCCCTTATGATGTTCTAACTAAGACGAAGCCTGCAGGTAATTCTCGAAATAGCTTAACAAGTTTTAAAAGTCAATCGTAGGAATGGGCTGTTTTATAGGTAATAGTGTTGCAACCTGTAAATATCCAGGCTTCTGAATTTTTTACACCCGATACGTTATTGCAGTTCAGGAGTTTACATCGTGCAAGACGCGGGCAGTACTCGGGGGAGATATTGCAGATGGCAAGTATTGAACAATCTTGGTTCACAGATAGTTTACTAACTTGTAACATCGATGTATTTGAAACTGAACATAATCTCGTATGTATTATGTAGAAAGCGTTATGATTATGGTAATATCGTAGTGGTTATTGAGAGGCTCATGTAAAGCAGTAGTCATACAGTCTGAAATTAATACAATGAAGAAAGTTATCAATCATCAAAGCTTATCTTTTTATCTATACTCATCGCGTCAGTAAATCCGTCAACATTCATAATTTGAATCTTAACAAGTCGTGGGATAGAATTTTAGTTAATTAGTTCCATTGAAACGCTGTCCATCAACTATGAAAGAACACAGTGAAATTTTGTGTAGTTTCTGATACGTTAACAAATGATGGACCTACTCAGGATAATGAACAACTTTGCAAAAGGATAACTTTTTCAATGCTAAAACATATTTCGGTTTCCCATACATAACTACCTAATGGTACGATCAGCTGCTTGAATTTGTATGTGAAGTCGAAAAATTGTTTTGTCGGCGATTTTTTTTTCTTTTGCGTTTTTATTGTTCATTTCCCTGAGTACAATCATTCGTTAACGTATCGGAAACGAACTAAACACTGTGTATAATTCAGGTTCAATATCCGACACTCAACCACTTAATCACTCAGTTTCCAACATTACTCTGTAACATTAATCCCCCACCTATCGTACGTCATCTATTGAATCCGACACCTACCGATTGATCTCTCAATGGGTTCTATAAATTGAGAAATTGATACCAACGCCTCGACGGCTGACGTAAGCATGACGTGGCAGCTCGACGTATCTTCAACGTTATATCGAATATTGTACTATACTCTCCGAAGGGTTAGAGTCAGAGGTGTATCGTTGTATACACACACATTTCACGAATACCGTATTAAAGAATGAAAATAAAATCATTAAAAAATAATATTTTAAGCACTTTTTTTACGATAAATTGTTATTACAAATTATTATCTCCGACTTTTTTAAATGTCTGTAAGTGTATTTTTATTGTAATTTTAATTTGCATTGTTAATTTAATTTAATTATAATTGTAAATTACTTTAATTTCTTGGATATACAATAATTATACATAATTGTCATCGGTCCTATTTATTAGTTTGCACGCCTACCATGTAACATAGACAACGCTAACAAAAAATAGATAAGGCCGAAATCATGTAAACCACCTATGCTCATTGCTCAGCAAATAAAGATTTATTATTATTATTAAGTTCCATGCATTAAGGGACGAACTTATTATCATTTACCGGCCACGAATCTACACTCCGAGCTGTTATCAAGAATTTTGTAACAGAAAATACGAATTACAGTTTTCCCTAACCCAGGACCTTTCGCTCAGTGGCACCATCACGAGCCGAAAGCGGACCACCGTGGTGAGTCTAGTCGGTGAGGTAGCCCTCCCACCCAGGCGGAGAATAACCCAAGATCACTGTTACTACACTAATGAAAAAAATACCTTTGAGCACGAGACCAAGGGTAGAAAACCTGAATCAGAAAAAAGAAATCGTAGGTGACGGCAAAACAATAATTGTTTGGTGTAGGGGTGCTCACTCCTACTTTGTTAACAGTTTGCCCAGTATTATGAATCAACTTTGATGCTGGCTACATAATAAAATAAAGATGACTCCTAATTAATAGGTTCGGATTAAACATGGATATATACTCGTCAAAACAAAATAAGGGCCACTTGCAAATTTCGACATTATGGGTGATTTAACGATCATTAACTATATCCATGTGGTACATTGTACAGCGTTATGTTATCTTAAGTGTTTGCGAACACTTTAACAGTATTCCGCTTGAAAAACCGTTAAAATGGGTAGATTTTATCAACTTTTTTGAAACCAATAAATTTTACCCTGTTTTTAACGTGAACTTTAAGCTCATTTAACATTTGTATTGTACTGAGAACAGTTTAGTGTGTCGAGTCAGTGCGTACATCGGCTTTTTAAGAACGTAATTCCACAGGTTCGACTTCAAATGGACTTGACTACAACGACCAGGGCCATAACACTCATCCAAGAAGGCTATTCGTGGCGATCTGTAGTTTTACAGCCGAGATTTTCGCAGCGAGCGATTCAGAATGCCTGGAATTGCTTTTATGAGATCCAAAAATTTGTCAGAAGTCAGGAATTATACAGAGCTAGAGGAATCACCGCTCGGGAAGACCGCTACATAGACTTACATGCTCGCAGAGAGAGCACCGTCATTTCCCGTTCTTTGCAAACCCGGTTGTGCCTGGCCACGGGCACGTGACTTAGTGACCAAACAATTAGAAACCAGTTTTATGAAGATCAGCAATTGTCCAGGAGTCAAGTGGTGCGAATTCCATAGACCAGCATTCATCATGCAAATCAATAAACATCCGCAAGGCAACAATTGGACTGTAGCGTAAGTGACTGAAGCACATAGCTTTTTACAGATGAGAGCAAAGTAAAAGTTTTTAGTGTTGACCGTTGCATAACGGTGTGGAGATGAAAAGGTGAGCAATTTGCAGATGCATGCATCCACAACAGTGATCGATTTGGGGGGCCCAATGTTATGGTGTGGGGAGGCATTAGCCTAACTGGAAGAACTGAGCTTATAATTCAGAACCAGGGTACAGTAACAACATAACGATACATCCAGGAGGTCATAAGGCTCTATGTGGTGCCATTTGCATGGCAAGTGGGTCCAGGTTTCAAGCTGTTGCACGGCAATGCACGCGCTTATACTGTTAAAGCCACCAGAGAGACACAAGAAGAGGCTTGTATACAAGTGTTGCCGAGGCCAGCGAACAGTTTGGGCTTGAAACCAATTGAACACAAGTGGGATCTGTTGAAAAGAAGAGTATGAGACACAAATTGATCAGTGGACAATGAAAGACAGCCCTTAAACGTCCTAAAATCGAGCTAGGAACAAATCTCTCAAGAAACAGTACGGCATCTGACAGAAAATGTCCTCTAGGCTTCAAGAATATGTTCAGAAAAGAGGAAGTTACACTAGATATTGATTTAAAAAGGAAGAAGAATAAACGCCGTGGAATTTCATTTTTAATTGCATATTTAGTCCAAGTGTACTTTTTGCTGAAATTGCACTTTTTCTTGAAAATGTTGTAAAATTGTTTTTCTTTTCCGTGGATTGTGTAAAATTTAAGCCTATTTCATTAAAAACAAATCATTGCAATGAATTTTACAACTTAGAAATCCAGGAACCTCATAATTTGCCCAGAAGATCAAAAATATAAGGTGGCCCTTATTTTGTTTTGACGAGTATATTTTGCTCCACCCTTCACATAATTTATCTTCATAGAACAAACCAATCAATCCTCCTGACACAAATTGATCTTGGATTGAAACACTAAATCACTCTAGTTTACACCACGCCATGGTGACGTCACGCGTCGTCACTTGGACGAGCAGTTGTAATTGCATCGGACACGCCGATATAAACCGCTGGCTCAAGACGTTTCATTGCGTCACTCTACTGGACTTTGCCCCGGAGTAGTGAACATAATAGAGGGTCGGGTCGTGTTTTAAGAAAATATCACTTGCAGCCCGAGAGTCGAATGGCGGCTGATAAATGGCGATACTTTCGCCTCTTAGTCATTGTATTACGACATAGTTATGTTACGCATATCTGTCTCTACAATCCAACTCATCCAATTTGTGGGAAACACGGGAGAGATGTATGTCTTGTTTCGATTTATGACTATAGTGAACATACGCACAGTACCTATACTTGTAATTTCGGAAGCAAACATTCGAATTCACATTAAGACTCTATTTTCTAAATTCTCTTTGTATTCTAAAGACTATCTTATTGACCGGCTCTAGGACACAGGCGTAATCAACACGCCTGGCAGGCAGTCTGGACGTCGGATGATGTTGATGGAAAACAGTATCGGTATGTGAACGTGATGTATCCTTCAATAGCTTTAGAGAAGCGGTTGGAATGCAAATAGATTTATAAAATCATTTAGAATTAATTTTTCATTTATACTCTTTCATCACTAGTTTCCACTTGTCCATTGTATTTGTAGTTAAAATGAGCTATTATTTGCTTTATTTGGGTGCAATTCAAAACGTTATTTTTTTTACTTTTCCTTATCTAGCAATTCGTAAGTCACTAACCTCTGAAACGAAACAAACTATTAGTTATCGTTTTTACTTTGTTCTGTATAAAACCACGTCTCATATAAACACCGCATAATACAATAACGTGTGGCTCAGCCAGCTTTCATTCCGAGTATCCAACAAAAAATACAATATTAGCGAAACTAAAAACGCTCATATTCGCAACAAAGCGTGCGCCATGTTTATTTTAAAACAGGCTCACTACAAAGGTTTAATATGTTCCTAACTATTTACGTTTATTCGCTTGTTTTCGCGTATTTTAAATGTCCATTTGTTATTAAAGCCTGTTTCAGTTTCAAGCACGATATATATTTGCCATTGCGTGCACCCGGCGTTCGCAACGCGTAAAAATCTGGATAAGCCACGTTCTAGTTAAAGTTTTTACTGTTGAATAAACCGACCATTCGGCTATATTCGGTTATGTTTCGCTTTTGTACCGATTGCAGCGACAATGGTCGTTTGTTGGGAGACTGAGTTGTTTTTGATTAATAGAGGCACATGAAAAGGATTGTTTGGTGAACAAAATAATTTGTTGTTATGTTATTGTTGCGGAGGACACAATAGGCTTCTGCCGCTACTTTTACAATATTTTACACAATTCCGGATATTGTTCTTGTATTTCCGGTGTCAAATTGCATCAGACAAGCATTTTACTTGGACACAACAAATATAATTTTTGGAAGAGGTATACTTCCAACGGTTCATTGGGTTAGCTAATTGAATTAAATTCTCTGAAGCATTACACCAACAAATGGAATTATGTAAATGAATGTGAATGAATTATTATGTAACCATCAAACTCAATGAAGGGTTATCTAGAAGATTTTGTCGACAATGGTGGATAATTATTCAGCTCAATGTGATAGTGGATAGTTTCACGATATTTATTAATTTGACCTATATTGCCTAACAAACATTCTAGAGGCACACTATACCAGGATCAGTATAATTCAGGACCTCACGATCCGCTGTCAATTGTCCTTTATTATTTTCACAAAATCCTCCTGAACACTCAACTACAGGGACTTTACTATGCTTAAAACTTCCCGTATTTTGACTTAAACCCAAACGATATAATAGTGTCCAGTTAGACGCTCACATTACTGCTCCAATGCAGCGTGTTAACCCTTTCTTTTACGTCATATGTTTTTTACAGTCGTATATTAAAACCGGTGATTCCTACCTAGCCACCTTGCTAGTGAATGACTATGTGGAGGAACGAGGTATGGTGTTCCTCCATTGAAAAGGGAGGATCCTCCGACCAGGCGAGGTGATATTGCCTGGCGGGCCGAAGCCCGACGGTTGATGTCGGACAGTTGTATATATGCTAGATACGAATATCTTTTTCCTTGCGCGATGCAGGCTTCGTAATCTAGTAGTAGTTCTTCTATGTTGCGATAGATGTCGCTACAACTATTTCTTTTTTTATAAGGCTTGCAGCCTGGTATTATACCATAGATATTATACCTATAAAATAAATAAATTTAACAATTACTATATACCAACGCCACGCTGTACGCAAAGCCTCGCCTCGTTTAAGACGACTTAGAAGAAGGATGCAACGACTGAACGCTACATAAGCTTTTCAAAAACGTTTTTGTAAAATGCTGAAAGTCACCAAAATACAGCGTCGAGTCAGTTGCGACGTTAGCCCCCAATGCTAAAAGTATTGTGTCTGCGCCGGGCGTTAAGTGCAACTATAGAGCAAGGGTGTTGTTTGCCCCACAAATATAGCTGGCGTGAACGGTGAATGGCGAGCGCCGCTTCGAATGTATCTTAGTGGGTATATCTGCTTCTAGGGCAAACAGGATGGGGCCAGGAAAATACCGAGTTGAACACGCCAACGCCGATACAAAGCCAGCCTAATTCATAGCGACGAACACGCTAAATGCGCACGGGCAATAAATCGTTTTTCAGTATAATATGCCGGATTACAAAAGGACAGTAAGGAAGGAAGGTAGCAGCAGCCAAAACCACGCAACGGTGACAACACCAAACGCTGTGTTTGTATGAAGTATTGTGAAGGTTGTCGTTATCCTTTTCGTACTGTGGCTTCTATTATTATAGCCCATGCCTTGAGTAGAGAACGTGGACGACGATATTCTTCTTCTATACCTTTTCCGCAGAAGACCAATTCTTTTACTTCGACACGGTTGGCGCAGTGGCTAAGCGATTAGCCTTCTGCGCTACGTGCCGCGGGTTCGATCCCCGCACGGAACAAGTATTTGTATGATCTACAGATAGTTGTTTCGGGTCTGGTTGTGTGTGCATGTGACATGTATGTTTGTAAACTGTACCCTCGATACAGGAGAAATCCTAGTGAGGGGCAACGTTTTTTAAAAGAAAAGAAAGAAAGAAAAGAAAGACTTCTTCCTATGTCTGGCATCATTTTTTTCCCTTTGCCCTTAAACTGTCGCTGTTTCCCTAGCCCCATTAAACGCAGCGTCTGTATGCAAATGCGAGAGGCACGTTATCGCTCCACGCCGCAGCCTCCACACCGCTCGCAGACGTCTTGATTTCACGCGAGCACTGATAACACTACCGTTTGTCCTCGCCTTTAGTTACTTGGATTATTGCTACTTTGTTCGTGTTGCCTAGATTTTTGTTGACGTAAACGTTTGTATGATAAACAACTTTATGACAACAACTCCGCCGTCTCGTAACTAATCATTTCTTTACTTCTCAATCCGTGTTACACAACAATGTTTAATTTAAGTTTCTTTTTGTTAAGTTTGAATTACATTTTCTTGTATATTTTTACTAAACTATAGGCAAGAATAGAAAGTTTTATTTACTGTTAACTATTGTTAACAAGTTTGTTTCCCGTGCTTTTGTGATTTTCTTCTTTCTTGCTTTCTTTCAACTGAGTGGTTCTATTACCGTTATATTTTATAAAAGCTGTACCTACTGCTTCTGCATGCTTTGTTTGTACAGCGTTGACAGACAAAGTGTATGTTTATGAAATAGGTTTCAAACTTCTAGTAAATATTTTGCGGAGTTACTGCTATTATTGTAGTTACCGCTATACCTTAACATCCCTCGGGACACTTCCTTAAACAATCAATACACGTTACTTGAGCATTATATCTGTACTCGATCTTATCTCAACAAGGACACGGACAATATACGTGGATGTTATGGAAATATAGGACAATTTTAAATAATTTAAAATTTACTTCATCTATCAAATTAAAGAGGTATTGTTTCAGCCAACAAGTGACTTCAGAACCTGAACCGGTTCTATCTACTTCCCATATACGTGTCCAATCAATCCCATTCAATCACCCCGTGCATAGGGTGTTTTACGACCCCCCTCGGCTCCACCCCATCGGCTCGAGCTCAAATGGCCCGCATTTTATGAGCTCTTTACCTAATTATGGGTTTGTACCACCGTTATGGTGCAGTGGTTAGAGGGATGTGCTAGGAATTACTTTCTCAGTACTGGCACGGAAGATTTCAATTCGCAATATCAAAAAGGCAAACAAATAGCTCGAACATGAACAAGTGGAAAAAATCTGGATATTTGGACTCTTCAAAATATACCATGTTGGGCACGTTGTAGGACAGTGACCACAGATAGAGGAGGTTATGCATCGATGTTACTACTTATTTATGGTTATACCGTAATTACTCATCGGCCCGTGATTGTCCACTGGTGAACATGGGACCTAATACACCGTTTATATGAAGGTTCGTGAAAATATATTGCAACAATCACCACAATTGGCAAACGCATTGGTGATCGCAATATGTTTGTTAATGCACTAAAGAATACTGCAGTGTCATAAACCCATATTCTAAGTACAACTTTACAGATAGGGTGACCGGAAACCGAATGGAAAACCAATATTATGGACACTGTGAAATAATACCCACAACCCAAATCACCTTTCAAAACGGCTTTGTAGTTCATCTCATTGAAATTCGCGATACGCTGCGCAACGGTCGCGCGATCGTCGCCGCGAACGGCACGACCGGTCGTCAAACAATTTTATGGTTGACGCCCGAACTGAGCAGTGACGAGCTGGCAGTGAATCAACTTGAATGAAAACATTATAAGAACGGTCGCTGTTTACTATCAGTAAATATTTTATGTTCAGTTCAAAACCTCTTCATGTTAATATTTATTCTTCAAACTTAGTTTACAGACTCGTATTTATTTCGTAGTAAAAGTTACGACATAAAATTGTTGATCCTGGTGTTCCAAAAATATAAAATGTATCCAACTTGGTACTCATCATTCTCACCCTGCGATTGGCTAAGACTTAAGAGACAGCGGACACCAACATTTCATTCACATTGTGACCATTATAAATTCTCCTCAATCTTCTAAATCTCCACTTAAGATGACACCAAAAAGATTGAATCTTTCCCTCTCATAAATGTCCATTCATAGGAACTTATCGCTGACAATCTTTTTTATGAGCGAGCATAGCTTTAAGATTACTTTGAGAATGAATTACCGCTTTCCTTAGAGTTGCTTGCATTTTATTTTAGAGTGAGAAAGTTTAGAATGCACGTGCGTATGTTCCTTATCAAGGAAACTGTACGGAACTCGAAACTTTGACTGTAACTGGAAAGGAGGCTGTCGTGAAAGACCACTACAGGGATATTATATCAAGAGCATGGGCAGCAGTAGCTATCCTTCTTTTCGCTATTATCAATCTATTTGCCGCACTTGGTGATCATGGCAATATTTCCCTCACAACTTTTATTTTAGTCGTCAACTAGGATATTTGCAAGCTAATAATGGTGACACACCAAAAAATCAACGCTCTTCCGAACCTTCACCAAAAAAGTGCCTTAGAATAGGACCGCACTGGATTTAGTTAACTGGTAAACGAGTAGGTTTCTCCAGTAGTCGACTGCGATATACTGAGAAAAGTAAAGAGAAAGAGAATCAATTATTCCAAATAACTTGTGCTACTGTCCCAAGTTTACTCTGAAGGTTAGCACCCTTCACCCAGTCTCCAGCAAGTTAACGACCCGTCGAATTAACGAGCGTGATAATACCGCCATTAATCGTACACCTCACTGTTATGACGTCATTACACTGTGTATGCTAAGACCGGGGTAAATGGAACCTCACACAAAGGACGTATGGGAGCATTTAAAAAAATTACATGAATTGTATGCACGCTGATGCCTGCTGCAAACGTTATTTGGCTAAAATATAAAAAATGTACCTCTTTTTAAGCATCTTACACGCACAGAGTTTGAGATTTAGCAAAGTTAAGCTTTATATGGAGTGCAGAAAGCTAAATTTAATGAAAGATGGTGGAATTTCGAACACTGGGCAACCACTAATGAGTTATTATTCCACCATTCGTCAAACATCAGACCCTTGCCAAAGAAGCTTTTTTTCATAGAGGCGGTATAGTTTGATGAAATTAGTGTAGTACCTACACAGTTGTATTTGCCCCTATATAACAATGCCTCAATCAAAAACATCAGATAAAAGGTAGCCTATTCTTCGCCTAACACTTCACAAGATAGTCTATCGCTAACAAGCACCACAAAATCCATATTAAATCTACCAAATTGAATATAATTTCCATTGCTATAAAGTCCAGATGGACCACAAAAAATCACGCTTTTGTACATCATTATTACCCATAATCTAAAACCACTCACTGCGAAGTATAAAGCTTTATTGCCATATTATTTTTTCTCCGTGCTAATGGCACTCACGTATGACCTACGATTTTGTTAATGTCACTTTTTAACCTACGAGTCAATTATCAAACCACGTTAAATTCGCGTCCCATTTTATCTGTACAAGACATATCTACTTGTATATTATATTCACGGTAGATTCTGGGGACCTGGCAGAGAGCCAGGATGACATTAAACAGAGTGGGCTAACGACTTGAAAGGGTTATGTGGGTTAGTATCCTACATAACAACGCTTTATGTTGGGAACTATTTCGGAAGTCTGCAACGAGTAGTTGGGATAGAGTGCAAATGTATCAATATTTAGGAGCATTTTAATGTGGATAAGTAGAAGAATTCAATTTGAATACTCACCCCCGGTTATTCAGTTTCTCTCGAACACCGTTTGACATACAAAGAGTACATGGCACAATAGCTCTATATTACCTGTACCTCTTCCTTCAATGTCATAATATCATTGTGTTCAAAAGGCCACTTTCTTTAGCAGTGAAAAATATTTTGATATCTAAGAAGATAATTGGCTGTACTTGCACTTATCGGTTCATTCCTGTATTATAGGGAAATTGATTCATCATCGACAAAATTTATTATCGAAATGACGTGACTTCCGGAGATACACTGAATAAGGCAAGCGGACTGACTATTTCCTGATGGCAGTACATCTGAGAAAACTTGCTTTCAACGTCTGTTTTAGCAATAATTATAGGCTGCTATTGGCGTTCAGGGAAGCATAAGGCTAGTTAATTATACTATGTACTAATCAGTTTAATTATTGTAATTGCATTATTCTGGTATGCATTATAATTATATCATGTTTGTATCGAATTACTAATTGTGTCTGTTTACCGTGGCAGTAGCGTCGACCATTACACTTACAATAGCGGCCATATCACCAAAAGTACTTATCACTTAGTAAACGAAGCATAGAAGTAATACAGCCATAAAATTTGTGGCTCGTTTGCTTAAGGGCGTCTCATAAAGTTTTTGTCCGAGGGTAGGTCGTAAATTGTCCCGACTATTAGTGGGTACTGGGCACTCATAAAGATGTAGACACGCCGTTATAAATTGATTCCATAAGTTTTATGTGGATTTTTATTACGTAAGTGGACATTACTGTCATTGTTTTTCTGATATATTTTAAACATTTTCAATTCGATTCTCATAATTGGCTAAAGATAATAGCTAACTTTTCTCATCATCAATTCGCTTGATAAATTGATTGGTGATCGCATTGATTTTATCAGCGAACAAGGAAGATGCTGCTGTACAGTACTGAACAGTACCATAGCCGCCTTTTACAACTCCCTCGGGAAGAAAAGGGGCGCCGGAAACAACTTTATTTGATGTTGTAAATTTTTGCAGTAAAAATGTTTTGGTATAAGGCGGGATCGAACATAGGCTACTAGCAATGTAGTCAATCGTGCAATACAACTAAAAATCACTTTTAGCAATCATGTTAAGCAAGGTGCAGTTCGAATCCAGTATTATACTTACCACGTTGCATTACATGGATGTTATCACTGCATATTTCACAAGATTCACCCACCCAAAACGAGACCCTCGCTTCTCAACAATCGCAGTCCATTGCTTGACAGAGAACTTAAAACATATAACCCTCTCCGTAGTCGGGTAATAAATGAAAAGTAATACTATTCGCCAGTCTGGGCAAAGGTTAGTGCCTGGACGGGCAGTGCACTCGCCTTCTCATTCTCATAGTTTCGTGACTGGCCAAGAATAAATGACTTTGTGTGGTGTCCCACGAGTGTCATAACTTGCAGCAAATGTTTATTATAAACTGAATATGTATATGAAAAGAGTGCTTCGCCAAGTCTGCTCTACTTAGATTTATGTATCCTCAGTGGATATACTTTAAGCTTTCATATTATAACAGCTTTTCCATATGAAAGCTTTTCGAGACGCCACATAATAATCGGTAGCTTGCAGCAATATAGACCGAGTGCAAATAAAAAAAAAGAATATACGCCTGTACGACAAAAATAAAACAAAAAATACAAAGTTACCATTAGATACCGTCTCCAAGAATGTCTTTGCCGTGTAATCTCTATGTAGAATGAAACTTAATGAGCCTTGTACGCGATAGCTGAATTCCTAGTCAATGCTCATGGCATGCTACCAAATGTATATCTAATTATCCGTAAAGATACTAAATTATGTAGCTAAGTAAGTTGCACATTTTTGTAATCATTTATCTATTTTTTGACAAGACTAACAAGTCCATAACTACCAGCCAGTCTGCCCGGCCCTGTACATACAGGGTATTAAATACTACACAACTTGTTCACGGTGTTTAAATAAACTCCACGACATAATATATAATAGGAGTAGGTAGTAGGTACATACGTCCAGGTACCAGAAGTTTACGTAAGTAAATTACTATGGGTAAATACTTAATATAGGTACACCGGCGAGAAATCTGTTTCGCTGCAGATTATTAATTTTTGGCCAGAAACCAGGGCAAAAAACAAACTAGATTTATTTTATTCCTACCTGCGAGAATAAGCAAGAACAGTCGAACACATTCGAATCAGTTCTACAACTAAAAATAAAATTCCCCCATAAAGGATACAACACGAAAAAACTACTACACAATTCACTACTATCACTCCTCGACTGCAAACAAGCCGGTAGTTGAAGGAGGCCAAATAGAAATAGTTGAAATTGCGCCGAAAACCTGTGAAAACTGGCCTTTGTGAAACAAACTCGACTCGACATGACCTGCAGTGCTTACTGACTGTTAAATTTAAAATCCTAAAGGGGACCTGTGCCATAAAAACCCTCGGAACAGCTACAGTTTTTGGGTTGTCGGATTAGAATAGAATAGATGTCAGCGAGGACATAAGGTAAGTAAATCAAAATGCGAAGATGATGATAACTTGAATTACTTATATTATTAGTTTAAAATGTTACAACATATGGAAGGCGGCCGTCTGAGTTGTCTGAGTGGACGGCCGAACAAAAGTGCAGTGGCGTGATGTAGCGGCGGCGCCGGCGATGGCCCCCGCGCCCCCCCGCATGCCCCGCGCTCCCCTCGCCCGACCAGTTCAGAAATCGCGGCGGTGACGTGGGCGCGAACATCCTAGGGGCCCTTGAAAGTCTGCTTTCAAGAGTCATTGAAGAGAGGGCATAATCGATTAAGAGCTCGTCGGATGATTCCCTTTGGTACTTTGATGTCAGCAACTCTTGGAACACCGTCAGCGCCAGGGTACAGCTTAGATACTCTTCCTAAGCGCCATAACAATGGTGGCAAAGCTTCATCCTTTATGAGTACAAGATCTCCTTCTTGTAAGTCCTTGCTTCGCGTCTTCCATTTGCAACGATGCTGGAGCTCTGTGACGTACTCCGCTTGCCAACGTCGCCAAAAATGTTGCCTCATATGTTCGAGTAGCTCGTATCTGTCCAGCCGCCTTGGGTTGTGGTCCAGTAGCGCCGGAGCAGGAAGTGATGTCAGCGACCTGCCAAGGAGAAAGTGTCCCGGTGTGAGCGCTGCGTAATCATTGGGAGAGGAAGATAGGGGAGAGATGGGTCGGCTATTAAGGATTGCCTCAACTTGGGAAAATAAGGTGGACAGTTCCTCAAAGGTAAGATGCGTATTGCCTAAGATGCGCTTGACATGAAACTTTGCCGACTTAATGCCTGCCTCTGCATAGCCGTTAAAGTGGGGAGCGTAAGCCGGCGAGAATATGAAGTGTATATCTTGATCAGTTGCAAACTCTGCTATAGAGTCAGAATATTGCTTAAAGAAATTGTTAATTTCTTTTGCAGCCGCTACGAAGTTCCTACCATTATCACAAAAGATTTCCTTGGGTTTACCGCGGCGTGAGATAAAACGTCTTAAGGAAAGTATGAAGGAGTCCTTTGATAACTCACTTACAGCTTCCAAATGAATACATTTAAATCTAAGGCATATAAAGAGGCATAGATAACATTTTGTTATTTTACAGCCGCGCCCACGGCGATCAGTGATTAAAAATGGCCCAGCAAAATCTAGGGCTACAGCAGAAAATGGAAAGTCTGGAACTAGGCGCTGTGAAGGTAAGTCACCCATAATGTTTGACATTGTTTTAGCATTAAGACGACTACACGTAACGCATTCACGTGCCGTGCGTCGCGCCAGGTCCCTGCCCCCGATAATCCAGAACCGCTCGCGTATCGAGGACAACATGAGCTGCGGTCCCGCATGCAAGAGACGTATGTGTTCATGCTTTAAGATGAGTTTGGTAAGTGTATGTTTAGCGCATAATAATAAAGGATGTTTACTTGTGTAATCTAAATTACATTTTCGTATCCTCCCCCCTACCCGCAAGAGGCCATAAGAGTCAATAAATGGCGTTAGAGAGGCGAGTGTTGATTTAGGATTCAATGTTTTGTTATTATGTATTATCGTAATTTCCTTCGAAAATGATTGTTGCTGCGATTGCTTTATCAAGACGTTTAACGAAATTTCAAGTTCTGTGAGACTGAGGTGACCTTTTGGAGTTTGTTTTTTACATTTATTTATAAACCGCAACACATATGCTATGATACGCTGTAATTTCTTAAAACTTGAGTATTTATCGAAATTTATTAAAGGAGTGATTGTTTCGATGTTAACAATGAAGGAAGATTTTTTTAACTCTGGTAAGTCAATAATTTTATTTTTGTTAGGAAGGCTAGGCCAGTTTTCCTCTGGTTCTAGTAAATAAGCAGGCCCGTGCCACCATTTTGTTTCAGATTGAACTTGGCGAGGATCCACACCGCGTGAAGCAAGGTCAGCAGGATTGTGAGCTGTAGGTACATAGCGCCACAAATTATGTCAGCGAGGACATAAGGTAAGTAAATCAAAATGCGAAGATGATGATAACTTGAATTACTTATCTTATGTCCTCGCTGACATAATTTGGCGCCCCCGGGTGGGCAAAGTTAGGAAAAAAAAGCAGGCTCACGACACTCCCCTTGGACAGGATGATGAACACGCAGCGTGGCAATGATGGTCTCTGGTGTAGGCAGGTACGCACACGTGTTGGAAGTCCCGGTCATCTGCTTTATTCTTGAACTGCGTCCATAAAATGGCGGACAGCGTCGGCGTTCTTTCTTTGTGTTTCTTGCCCACCCGGGGGCGCCAAATTATGTCAGCGAGGACATAAGGTAAGTAAATCAAAATGCGAAGATGATGATAACTTGAATTACTTATATTATTAGTTTAAAATGTTACAACATATGGAAGGCGGCCGTCTGAGTTGTCTGAGTGGACGGCCGAACAAAAGTGCAGTGGCGTGATGTAGCGGCGGCGCCGGCGATGGCCCCCGCGCCCCCCCGCATGCCCCGCGCTCCCCTCGCCCGACCAGTTCAGAAATCGCGGCGGTGACGTGGGCGCGAACAATAGATCTTTATTTCATGTAAACCAGATACAGGCACTTATGAAATGTCGAGACTCTAGGTGCACGGTTCCACATAGTAGACCTATAGACCTACCTAGATTCAGAATTTTAACTATAAATCTGAGTAGAGACTGTGGTAGAGATTTGTAGTTCGCTTTGCGACTTTAGTCAGAGTGTGCTTGGATGTCAGAAAACAATAAACAAATTAAAATAATCAATTTTCCTAGCACACAGATTTGTAATTTTGCTGCAAATTCTTAATTTCACACCCAAAAACCAC
Organism: Allophyes oxyacanthae; assembly: GCA_932294325.1. Taxonomy (NCBI): domain Eukaryota; kingdom Metazoa; phylum Arthropoda; class Insecta; order Lepidoptera; family Noctuidae; genus Allophyes; species Allophyes oxyacanthae. Next base: position 435,214 of record OW028612.1, read on the forward strand.
GACACAAACATCTAGTCCCAACTCTAATCATACAAACACCTGTCCGCTTCTGAGTATCTTGGAGACACATAGTACGCTCTCTGACCATGCCATTTAGTCAATTAGGTCGTTCATGAATGCAGTGTCCATTCACTAATGTCCTCTTTGTCCATTGCGCACTAACTTCACGCCTTCGCACGCAATAATGTGCAATTGTGCGTAGTGTACAGCGTATACGATGTACGATATAAGACCAATAAACTTCTGTATAATATAGTTATGTACTGATATATATAGGTAATTAAGTAGATTCTTATATGGATGGTCGGGGTAGTGTGTATTAAATATAAGTTTTCAGGCGACACATCGGCTCAGCTAAGCATGGACATTGGAGACATCTTTTTATAAATAGATTGGAACGAAAACATTCTGACCCTACCGTTCATGACGTTTTCGATGAAGAGGAAGATCACGATCCCCGGTAAGGAGCAGGAGGATGTTCGGTCGTAGAATGGTTTTATAACTTTTAACATAAACTTTAAACTACGCAATCTTAAACCCGAGCCATAACTCAAATGCCGCCAGGTTTCACAAAATTATGAGAAGAGCATTTTTCCGAAAGCATTTCACTTAGCGATGGCGTGAATCAAATAATTTTACTTAAAACTCTTGGCGGCTTGCCCACTGCTTGCCTGTGACACCATGAGTTATGGTGGAAACGCAGCTGGACCGGTCGTGATTATGCGGATTTGCTGTGGTAATAAGCTGTGACTGCGATAACAGCAGCTTAACAATAAGCAATTTTTTTAAGACCTTGAGATCTTGAACAATCATTATATAAATACGATAGAATCGCTTTACACATTACACTTGCATCTGAAAGCCACGTGACTATAGTAGAGAAGCCAGTTTGACCAGGTCGATCTGCGGGTATTCGGCCTGAACGAATGCGTGCACATAGGTACACGATAGAATCGCATTAGCTTTGGAAAGATTTAAGTTGAGTTTCGTTTTCTCAAGTTCTTGCATGCAGATATGACGTCACACTTGCGCCCAAATCAAAAATGTAGTACCACGAACCTGCAACCTGCGTGCAAGATAACGTTTCCATAAGTTGCTTGTAACATGCAGCTTGCATGCGAGCTACTTGCATAATAGAAACGCGGCTTCAGTGGTCCCAGCCGTGCGAGGCGCCTCGACTTTTCAAGGTGTTTTAGCACACAGAAATTTAGTTTCTTATGTGTGACGACCTTAGTTTATTACTTATTGTGTACCTACACTGTACATAAATATCCTCCTTGAACAAACCGAACGACATTAATTCCGCATAATTAAACCTAAAGCAAAGATGAAATACGGGGGCATAGTTCACGCCTCCCATAAGCTGTCGTGAGCAGCAGGGCTCTAACAATGGATGCTGTAACAGATCGGTTCAGATTCGAATGCAAAAACCTATCGACGATGGGCCGGGGGATTTTAGGCGGCCGGCTTGGATATAATAATAATAAAATCATACTTCTCTAGCAAATACTTTTCGATAGCAGCCTGAAGTCAGCCCGAAGGACTGTATCAGAAGCATCCAGGGGCGTGTCAGGGCATGCCTCCTCATCACCTCATAATCAGATTGATCATTCTAGTTATGTAGCTGTAAGTACCGTTTGCAATTGGCCCATGCCATATCATATCCAATGTATTGTTTAGTTACTTACCTACAGTTAGCTGAAAAATCAATTTAGCCGATCTCCGAACATACGTACGTACCTACCTAATAGTTTTCCGACTTCTTACCTACTCAATCATTCTTCTATTTGGCTTTTAGCCCTTTCGGCTTTACGTCCGATCACCTTGTTTCTGTGATCTGAGACTTTTACGAAGCCATACTGACGGTACTGTCGACTCTCCCTTCCTGATATATAATAACTATTTGCCGATCATAAAGATGTGCAGCAGTTCATAATCAAAATGATGTCCCAGGTGTGCAATTTCACTTTTTCTCCATGTTTAGATTTATTACAATAGGTGATATTGTCAATTTTTCCATAGGAAACCTAATTACTGCCATTAACAATGAGGTATGAAGCCCTATACCTCTTGAGCATTATAGTCCCCAACCATTCTACCACAAACCCAATAGAGTGACCTTTGTATTATAACTGACAAGGCACAACCGTTAACACTTCGTCCGGGAATTGTACTCGAATATCAAGCGTTGTTTTACAGCCGGCCCGGGTCCAAACCAGCGATAATTAGTTCTCGGGACTAACTGGACTTGTATCTTGTTAATTTGTCCCGAACCGCGTTTGATAAGATACAAATTGGTAATCTGTACGCTTTTATCGCGTCTCTTCAAGTAACCGTTAAATGCCGCAATATCAAGATCCACCCGTTTCATCGGAAAGGAATCGCCAGCTTTATCTTCAGACTACTGGCGACCATTGCTGAAAATGGGAACATCCTATTCATTAAGCCGCGCACGGTCGCTGGGGCCCGCAAAATATAGACTTTCCATTGTGTCTACGTTTCGCCACGTTGACGGGCTATGGAATAATAGCATAATCACAATAGCCGCCTCGCCGCAATACCAACTTAACTTTAGAAATAACATTGCAGGCTTCATACATCTGTTTACATGACACTTACATTCAGCCATAAAGATAAACCCACTAATCCTTGATTGCTAAATTAAACCCGAGTGTTGCAAGAGGAATGTAAATAAACACAGGGGTACACAGTGCTGCAAGCGTTGAATTTATCACACCACGCGCGAATAAATCTGTTACGGTGCAGAGGAATGAGGTATATATATATATAACACGAAATGGAGAGGAATAGAAAGCACGCTACACATAATAAACAAAAACAATCTTGCGCACATGTAGGCAAAGATTGATACGAAAAGAGTCACGTAAGGAACTAATCTAGAAGTGCGTTTTCAAATTAGCCGATAACGGTACTGACATGTGATGAAAACAACGGTAAATATCGGCGTTGGCGACGACAGTGTGAAGGATGATTAGTAATAGTTAGCAACCCTTTCGGTACTCGCATGCCGCAAGTTGCTTATCCTATCTTTCTTTGCTAATCTCAGTTTGTTTTTACGTTTACGCATTGTGTTATCTAGTGTCTAGTCCGAATAAATGATTTTACTTTCTTTCTTAATAAATGTTTGAGATTCTATATTATGTTTCTAATTAGCGTCGTGTAGGTTGGGTCTGTGTTGAGCCCAGAACATTTAGTTCTTTGAAGAGAAACTCAACAATGTTCAATATTTATACAGGTATGTTTACATGTTACCGATTTACCGTATTTGTTACGGGATAAGTACCTATTTATCGTGTGACGTGAGTTGCCATCATTACACATAATTGTATAATTTGACGTTTATTCGTGTAGTTCACGGCAAAGCAAAAGTGACTAAAGTCAAAGTCAAAGTAATCGTTTTTTATTTCAACTGGGCCTTTGTAGGCACTTCCAAAACGTGATTCTAGGTACACGGTTCTAAGTGGGTTGGTACTGAAGAAGGTACTGGCAAAACACTCCATGGATTCTCTTTTCATAAAATGAATTTACCAAATACCTATTAAAAAATAGAAAGAACAGCAAAGATCATATTAAGTATCAATATGATTCTCGCCACAGAGTGTGTATGGTTAGGACGTGTGTCTAGAATAACTAAAAAAATTATTTTGCTTTTTTGTGTGATATTGTGAATTTGCTTCTTATTTGTGTGTGTTGTTATCTCATTAGTCAGGTTTGTGTAGTTTTACATTCCTATTAACCATGGATAAGCTAAAACCGCCGGATCCTCCAGATCCAGTTTCTCCAGATATTCCTACTTCTTCTACTTCCACATTTCTACCTTTAACCCCCATGTCAAATGAAAACAATTTATCCCAATTAGCTGAAGTTGTTTGTTCTTTCTCTGAGTCCCAAGACTTAGCACAAATTAATCATCGTAAACGTGCCGTCGATGAAGAAGCTAATGAAGTTACAAGCCGTCCTTCAAAACAACCGCGCAGTCTCGTCGGACGTGACAGGTACTCTGCCATAGACAAGGGCCCTTTTATTGTTCATGTGTCTCGTATTGAAACACAACCTAATGCCGGTACCACACTTCATCCAGTCAGTTTTGGCGTTTTTCTATACAAAAATAATATTGATAACATTGTGCGTGATGGAGTCAAAAAGGTTGGCAGAAACCGTGTATCGGTCCAGTTTAAATCTTCTCAGGATGCAAACTCGTTTCTTTCAAACAACGTACTTACTATTAACAAATTCAATGCAATGATCCCTACTTTTAATGTTACCCGTATGGGTGTCGTAAGTGGTGTACCTACTGAATTGTCGGAAGAGGAAGCTAAACTCTACATAACTGTTCCGCCAGGTTGCGGACAAATATTAAAAATTCGTCGTTTCAACAGAAAGCTCGTAAGAGATGGCATTCCTGAGTGGAGACCAACTGAAACATGCGTGATCACATTTGATGGCCAGATTCTACCTCAACGAGTTTTCTGTTGTTACACTGCCCTACCTGTGGAACAGTATGTCTTCCCCACAATTCAATGTCGGAAGTGTTGCAGATTTGGACATGTGGAATCCCTGTGTAGATCAAAAATCCGCTGCAGCAGATGTGGCCGTGATCACCTTGGTGATAGCTGCGATATCTCTGTAAGTGAAGCTTTTTGTGTGCTTTGCTCTGGTAATCACTTTGCCAATAGCAGGGATTGCCCGGAGTATGGCAGACAGAGAGCCATAAAGTCCGCTATGGCCGAGAAGTCTATTTCCTACGCTGAAGCCAGCAAAACAATCCCCGTTAGCTCTCGATCCTATGCGGATATTGTCAAAAATACTTCTCAGTCATATCGGAAAACTGTCTTCTTAAAACCAAAGACCCATGCCCCCCTTTCTCCTTCATATGATAAAGATGCTCATCAAGTTTTAACTAGTTCTCCTCAATCTTCTCAACCGAATGGTTCTGCTCTAAATAACCCATATTTAGAGTCTTCTGAAAATATTATGTCTATTATCCAATTACTTATTAAAGTTTTGAACACTTTTATTTCTTCACCAAATTCTAATAATTTTCAACAATTACCGTCCAACGTTGCTGATAAACTAATAAATTTTCTTGTTAATATTCAAAATAGCGCCCCAGATAGTGTTTCTCCAGTGGAACGTTAGGAGCGTATGGCATAAGAAGCACGATCTAATATACCTTCTGAATAAATACAAACCTTTAGCATGTAGTATAGCTGAGACTTGGTTAATTCCAAGCCTTAGTTTTCGAATCCCACATTACAACATTCTCAGATGTGATAGATCTGATGGCTATGGAGGGTCTGCTCTCTTTGTTAACAATAGGGTTCCACTTTTATCCTTATCTTTGCCAGCTTTTAATGGGGATATGAGTATTGTAGCGGGTAAAATCGAAAGCATCACAGTTTTTTCCATTTATATTGCTCATTTTCATTATAATTTTTTGTCTATTTTAAGAAATCTACTTGAGAATGTAGATGGTCCTGTGCTTGTCATGGGTGACTTCAACTGCCACCATTTTAGATGGGGCTCGGAGCGTTGTGATTCCTTTGGAAATGGTTTAGTTGAAATCCTAGATGACCTCAACCTGTGTATATTGAACAACGGTTGTCCCACTCGGAGGTCTCTTCCTGGACAGCGTAAAAGCTGTGTGGATCTCACATTCTGCTCTCTCGATATCGCCCCGACGGCATATTGGCAATGCTCTGATTTAACTCATGGTAGTGACCACTATCCTATAGTTATTACTTTGACAGGTAAAACATATTTAAAAAAAACCTCTCCTCCTCTTTTGAGGTATAACTTGTCCAACCCAGATTGGACTGGCTATTTGTCAACACTGGAGGATAAAATTGATATGCTTCCTTCATTACATTTTCAAAATTCTATTTCTTCTGATCACTACCATGCCAAGAGCTGTTACGACAATTTCGTAGTGGCCGTTACTTCTAGTGCTGAATCCAACTTTCCTATTAAAAATAGTGCTCGTGGCAAAATTCCCTCACCACCATGGTGGGATCAAGAATGTACTACGGCAATTAGAGAAAGAAAGGTGGCAGAAAAAAGATTTAATCAAGATATGAACAATCAAAATTTAATTTTATATAATCTTGCCTCTGCCAAAAGTAAAAGACTACTTCGTAAAAAAAAGCGTTTAGGATGGGTTAAATTCTGCACCTCCTTATCCCCATTGACTCCAGCATCTGTGGTTTGGAAGAACATTAACAGATTTCGTAGTGGATGTTCTACTTCGGTCTCATCCCCTATCACTCGGGAGACAGCTGAGAGGTTTTTCTCTAAGCTAGCTCCTCCTTATGTTCCCTTAGATTTAGATAGTTTACATTCGCCTGTGTTCACACCAGAGGACCCCCTTGATGTTCCTTTCTCTATGGAAGAATTGGATACAGTTTTAAAACACGTTCATGACTCCTCTCCAGGTATAGATGGAATCCCGTATTCCTTTATTGTGCGATCTGGTCCAAAAGCTAAAAAATATTTTATAGATCTGTTGAATTTTTGTTACTTTCACAGTTGGATTCCAGTTCAGTGGACAACTCAAATAGTGATTCCTATTTTGAAACCAGGCAGACATGCAGATGATCCATATGGTTTTAGACCAATTGCTCTGTCATCTGTTTTAGTCAAGCTTCTGGAACACCTAATCAAAAACCGTTTAGAATGGATAGTAGAATCCAGAGATTTACTGCCGAACTGCCAATTTGGTTTCAGGAAAGGTCTTGGTACAATGGATAGTGTTGCGGTACTAATAGCGGACATACGCATATCCTTGTCCAAAAACGAATCTGTGGTTGCAGCTTTTCTCGACATATCTTCGGCATATGACAATGTCCTTCTTTCCATTCTTAGGCAGAAATTGCTACAGCTGAGATTACCGGTTAAGATGGTAGAATGCATATGTCAACTTCTCATGGATCGCTCGTTGGTTTTGAGGGTTCAGGGAGAGGAGCTGGAACATAGGAAAGTATGGAAAGGCTTACCACAAGGCTCCGTTTTAAGTCCTTTACTGTATAACCTATACACAGCTGATATTGGTTCATGTCTAAACAATAACTGTCGCCTTCTACAATATGCTGATAATCTGGCTCTTTACATAACTGATCCCTCTATTAATGATGCTGCTTCATCCCTTTCTCTCTCACTGGAGTCTCTGAACCAATGGCTACAAGATCACGGTTTGTCTCTATCTCCTTCTAAAAGTTCGGTGGTTATTTTCTCACGTAAAAGACGGGTTCCCCAAATTGCTGTTAATATCCAGGGTCAAAATGTCCCAATAACAACTAAAGTCAAATTTCTGGGCGTGTATTTGGACTCTAAGTTGTCCGGTAAACGGCATTTGAATTATTTAGTACAAAGGTGTGAAAGAGTGATTCCTATTTTAAAAGTCCTGGCTGGTGTCTGGTGGGGTGCTCACCCTTATACTATGAAACTAGTATATAACGCCTTAATCCGGAGTGTAATGGACTATGGGTCATTTCTCTTGATTCCATGTAACAAAGGAGCATTGACAAGGTTGGATAGGGTTCAGGCTCAGTGCCTTCGTATTATTTCGGGGTGCATGAGGTCTTCTCCCGTCAACGCATTGCAGGTCGAGTGTGCAGAACCTCCTTTGGCTTTGAGGAGACAATACCTGGCTTCTCGCTTTATGTCTCGCATAATTCGTAATACTTCTCACCCTCTTAATGTTAAATTGTATGAGTTGGACATTTTCTGTAGATCTTCCAATTTTTGGCGTCATAAAGAGATTCCCCTAATCATAAAATCATTTCGACAGATTACAAATTTAGATGGCCATATTATTAAATTTCAAAGACTTCCTGTTTTTAATTTTGAATACAGTATCTTATGCTTCAAGCCAGATATCTTTTTAGGCATTGGTATTTCCAAAAGCTCTCCCATGGCTGACTCGACCTTCAATGCGGTGGTTTGTGAAAGATGGAATGGTTTCGAAAGATTTTTTACAGATGCCTCAAAACTGTCTGGTTCCAGTGTCACTGGTGCTGCAGTTTATTACCAAAATTCAAAAATTATTTTAAAATTTAAGTGTCCCAAGGAGTCTTCAGTGTTCACAGGGGAGTGTGTAGCAATATTGGAGGCATGCCTTTTCATAGAGTCTCACAATATTTGCAGGGCCGTTATCTTTACGGACTCGTTAAGTTGCCTCCAAGCCTTAGAAAACCATCCATATAGGAACAAATTACACAGCTCCCTTCTTTTAGATATAAGGCGATCTCTATTTTTCTCTGCAAAGAAAAAAAAGACAGTTCAGCTAGTTTGGATCCCAAGTCACTGTGGCATTCGAGGAAATGAATGTGCAGACGAACTTGCTAAAAGTGCTGTAACATCTGAATCCTCTGACCTCAAACACTTCTGTCATGAGGGCTATGATCTGCTGAACCTTCCCAAACAGAATTTGCTGTCTTCATGGCAAGCACACTGGGACACAACTAGCAAAAAAAAAGGTCGATTTCACTACGCTATCCAACCAACTATAAAGTCAAAACCGTGGTTCTTTAAATATAAAAAAGTTTCTAAAACTGTAATTTCGATTCTATGCCGTCTTCGTATTGGTCATTGTTGCTCCCCGGTGTTTTTGCAGAAAATACATGTTAGGGACTCATCACTATGCGAGTGTGGATTGGACGAAGGTAGTTTGGAGCACATCTTTTTTAACTGCTCCAAAAACAACCCAGCTCTAGATCTGTACAAACATTTGCCAAAATTGAAAATCCTTATCCCTATTAATTTTCCTTCCCTTCTAACCTATTCTTCTCCGGAACTCTGTGTAGCATTGATGAATTTTATCAGATCCAATAACATCAAGTTGTGAATTCGTCTGTCATTATTGGTGTAAATAATTTTATCATTTATTTAATTATTTCGATTTGTATTTATCTGTTTCTGTAAAGGTTTCTGTGTCGTATTAATATTCCAGCAAGTTTCACAATACAATCAAAAAGGTTTTCTTTATTTATTTTTTAACATTATCTCAGTTGGCAATTTTTACTTTAACTATCACCACACGTCTTTCCATCACCTTTGACATTGGCAGAATTGTCGGCATCGGCACCACTTGCCATAACGAAAAATAGAATAGAATAGAATAGAAGTATCACTATAAGTTAAACAATACATTAAGTAGGTACAAACTTAACACTCAAGCCACCCGATTATGAAAACAAAGACTAAGATATCATATCTTGACATCAGTCAAGATCAACAGGGGCTATAACAATTCTTGTCTAAGCTCCATATCATAGAACGACGCTCAGCGGTGATCTCTACTTGAGCAGCGTTTAAGTGACGTAGGTATTTATATGAAATGAGAGACTCAATTCTGTGCTCAAGTAAGAACACCACTGAACCTCGTTCTGTATGGACCTTATCATGGAAATATGTTCATTCAATCATCACCCCAATTCATTTGGTCGAATACATCGATGTCATGTCTAATTATTCCCTCTTGACACCCACGAGAACACAATATTTCGAGGGTGGGTGTCCGTGTGTTCCCCTTACAGCCCATATATTCTACTGTGTATATTATGTAATACACTGTATGGTACGCGTCTTCGTCCTACCCTACTCTAATTGTGTCCATACGACGTACGGTCTTCTAAGAGTATTAAAAGCTCAATACGATGAGTAAATGAAAACCAACGAATCAATATCAAAAAGCCTGAACACAAAACAAATTAATTTACCTTTAACCAAATTACTCAAAAAACGCTACCACAATATATTTGACACAAATTTAATCGAGGGTGAGGTTGAATCAGAAACCTTTGAAATCCGCCCCTGAAAGGGTTGAAAGCAGTTGTTTCATCTATAGGGGTTGAGTTCAAGTGTAATTACGGGCTGAAACTCATTATCTTGCCCCACTGAGGCAGCCAACGACAAATCCTTTACAATTAAGCAACATGAAAAGTGATTTAATAAGTTTAGGAATATTGGAAGTGCTTGTTTGGTTATTGTTTAAGTTCTAGTAATTATTTCATTGAATACGTTTTGGTTTCAGGTAACCGAAGGTTGGTAACTCTCTGTATAATTGGATAATAAATGGAAAATACCAATTCAGTTTGAGCCACTCCTCATTCTTCTCAGTTGGAATAACTTCTTTAAGTTCATTTAAGTCATATTAATCATGGCCTGCTTGGTAAGCTTTCGCGACATGGTTCATTTTCTGCGGTCTTCTGCGGCATGCAACACATCGAGAACTGGTCTATCACCAATCGTATGCTGCTGCCTCGCCTGGTCAATGTATCTTATTAAACTCCGCCCACGTGACCTTTTACTTTCTATACCTGTGATAACGTGACGACAGTTTTTTTTAAATATCTTTGACAGATATTTTTTGAAGAAGCACACATACTACACATATGATTTCTCAAAGCAAAACACGCCTACAGCAAGATAAGCACTTATACGAACATGCGTAATCAGACTCCACTTTACCTCAAATAACCACAGTAGAGTGAGTTAAAGTGACTCCATCAGATATGTCCTAGCTTACCTATTAAAATTTTATTCGTCATGCCGAAAACCCGACGGCTTAAAAGCTCGGAACCAATAATAATTTTCTCGTGACGCTGGAATTAGAAGAACGTAGTTAGGATTGTCGTACACTGTGGTGTATCAATAAAATTAAAGGCAATTAAACTCAAATTGCATTGCCGGATCTAGAGTCCCGTTGTCATCAACCCGCATGTCAAGTGATGAGTAAATGATATGAGTGTATGATCTTTCTTTATGAGAAAATCTTTATAGCGACCAACAGTTTTATCCGAAAGATGTAGTTTATAATTTTATGCTTTTGCAACTAAAACATTAGGAAAACCACGGTCGGTAGTTTGTATTAGGTACAAATTTTTGTACAAAGGTCGTAAAGTTAATGTTGTTTCCAATAGTTCTTATATTGGTCTGACAGCCACGTTAAGAAAATTATAAACATAAACGATATCTAAAATTTTCCAGCATTCATTGAGATCCTATCAAATATCAATAATTGAAATATTGTTCACGTTGTGGTAAGGAACCAAACCGCAGCCGATTATATTTTGGTATTCGTAACTCGTTATTTGCATTATCCCATATTTAATTACCTATAATATTATATTGTATTAGGTATATTTGTAATAGTGTTCGAGCGAAACTGTTTTCGAACCAAAAACAAAAGATACGCTGCTAGTAAAGTTTAGTGATTTAAAGATCATTTGAATAAAATAACTTGTATTAATCGGATAGCACAGGATATTTATTTCATCATTCTCCTGACCCTATCCCATTTTATTTGGGGTACCCGAAATATATCAGGATATTTAATTAACTCTTAAAAAGTATACATTCTCAGAATAAGTAAAGTTAAAATTATGCAATAAAATCTCAACAATCTTTTAACAAAAACAAAATCACAACAAAACCTACACGAGGCATCTCAAAAATTTCCCCCAAAATTCTTGGGACATGAATATTCACACACATTGTCATAACGCCACCACCGCAGTGCGCGCAAGGCTTAAACTCGCCGAAATTAAAATGGTAATGCCTTAAACGACCGCCGGCATATTAAAGAGATACGGGAAAAAAGCATTTAGCAGTAATTTGCATACAATTTGTGGACGACTAGACGCGACTTTGACGCTGCATAGCAGTTCAAGTTGTATTTCATTAGAGACCATGTGGGGAGCGTGAGGTAAAACACACATGATGATGTTACGTTAGGGTGCAGCCAGATTTGTTAAGTGGTACAGAGTGCGCAGTGTACACACTTTCTGCGATAGTCCACTAATAGTTTTAAATAATAATAATTAATATATTATTATGACTTATATTTATATGCGACCTAATATGGAACCATAAATCTTTTTTCTTTCTTTCTTTCCATAAGGAATTAAATTAATAAACCTCCAGCTGATTAAAATCTTCCATGTGTGCATCATCAATGTTGTGTTTTCAATACAATTTTCATAATTTCGATACTAGACCATAGATTATCAAAATGTCGTAAAATAACGAAAGAGTGAGGACGGCAATCAGCGTAAGCATTTATGAATATGCCTAAAGCTTGCCGGTATGGTCTGTCCCTACAATAATTAAATATCCAGCGTAACTACAACATAATTATCTTCCCTTTCCCTTGTGTTCGTGTCAATGGCTTTACTTTATTTAAAGCATTTTGACCAAGAACTGGCCACTTCAATTCTCTTATTCCTAGCCTGCACAGAGTCCTTCCAGGAACAGGTGATGTCCAGCGGTGGTCTGCGATATACCTAGGTAAAGAAAAGAAAGAAGAAAGAAAATACATTTATTCAGCACGGGCATTGACAACACACGAGAGAAAAAAAAAAAAAAAAACTTAAACCTTTAAACAGTAAAAAATACAAATAAAAAATAAGACAGACAAAGAACAAAGTAAAAAAAAAAAAAAAAAAAAAAAAAAAATTAAGTAAAATAGTCATCCTATTGATTAGTGTCGTCAAGATTGCCCATGCCGAAAGGGTAGCCAGCTCAGCATTTGCTGGGCGCAGAGAGCCCAGCGCTGATTTTCAGTTGGCACCCCTCAGTTTTCAGTTGGTTTCTGGTACTATGTAATGTCATAGTCAAGTTCCCAGTTCGCTGCCTGTGAACTCACCATTCTGTCTGTTCACCACCTTACAAAGTCAAACAGTCTTTGCATTTGATATGAGTTTGTTTAGTATTGAGATTAAAATTATATTTTATGTTGACAGTTTGTTTTTCTTTGTGCATAGCTGTGCTGTGTACACGGTTTGCCGAGTGATATTCTGTTTGATAAAGGGGTTTCATTTATATCGTGAGCATGACTTTTTGATGTTATAATTGTTTCTTAGTCCGATATAATATATTATGTTTAATGCTAATCTGAAGTATGGATTTGAATTAATAACTAGATATGTTTTCACAAGCATTGCAAATTATTTACTAGTTTTCCTGTTGACCCCTCCATCCAACTAAGCTATTAAATATATGGTTGTGGTAGAAGTGGGTCCACGTCAATAATGCAACGAGCGGTTCTGAACCCACAACCTCCCCCCACCTGTCAGTCCAACGCCGTCCAATAGCCGTAGCACTATTGCCACACAATAGTTTTTCTAATCAAACAATAATTGTACATCCCAGTACCCCAACTCCCACACTTCGCCTACCGTTCACCGAACAATTAGAGATGCTCCATTCCTACTGAACCCGTCGGTTGTTTCAGCCTCTTAATTAAAGCGCGACGTGAGTTGCGTACTGTCGCCAGGGGGCGCCACTAAATCTGGCCAGATTGCCTGATAGTTTGGGGACAGCTTTATGTGGCTGTTGCCGCTGATCTATTGAAGCCTGATTGGGAGGTACGGATTTTTCCTGCTTCGTTTCTGCTTACAATCAAGTCAAGTCTCGAGGTTTTCTCTAAAATTCTTCATTATGAAAGCTTTATGTAATCTTCGTATGTCTGGTACAGAAAATGATTACAGATAAAGTAGTCTCGGACTATAACTACAGGTTCCTATCACGACAAAGTTAGTTAATAATGATGGGTTGGTCTGCTAACCATAAACTTAGTTAATACGACATCGTTCTCTGAGTTTTTCATCCGAAAAGTGGGACCACCTTCTATTATGTTCTCAGATGTGCTTTAACGTGGACATTATGCATGTCTTAAGCGAAAATATATCAGTCAGCTAGGTCTGACTGCTCAAGGTGCACCGGGCATACGATTAAGTTATCTTCACCCGAGAAGGATCTTCCCGTGCTCTAAATCCCGCAGCAATATCAACAGAAGTGTACTGAGCTATTAAATTATTCCGCTAATACTAATCATCTAGTAATATGTTCATACTAATTTCCCTACAGCTTGCATAGGCGGTCCATGAGATAGGATTATGAACGATATTGGACGTCTTCCAAGCTGCTTGATGATCATCATAATGCAATGCGTATGTGTACATACTATATTATTATTATTTAACATGCTAAACAGCCTTATGTAAACGTACTAATTAATATAACTTAGGTAGGAAGGTATACAATTATTATGGTGTTAAATTGACAATTGAAGTAATTAGATAAATTGAATGACGAGGATTAGAAATATTCACGTAAAAAGACCTAAGAATTTTAACAATATTTTTCCCCATAATCAAGTTTGCATTGTAAATTGTGTTTGTAAATTTTTCCTTACTAAAAGGCACCCCTCTTAGAGGATAGATATCATTCCTCTAAGGCACCCCACTTTTCTCAAGTTAAGAATAATATTGGTTGACGTGTATGGGATTAAAAGGGAGGCCTGATAGCTACAGTAGATGACCAAGGAATGTTCATTATAGACTAAGATTTTGAAGTCGCTCATATTATTATATTTCCCAAAAGAAGCAGTTAAAATTTTCAAATATTTTACACATTATTTTGACGTTTTACTTTTGATTATCACCGCGATCTATGTATTAGACAACAACCGATATTATACCTCAGCGTATCCAGTAGGTATCTATACCAACTCTCCACGGCCTGCCTACCCTCCAGCCACTGGAACGAATTCCCCCGGCTGCCATCTTAACCGCTTATGTCGCCTGTTTATCCGGCGATGTCATAGCATTTCCTTCCTAATTAGATCACGTACTGCCGCTGTAGATTGGACTCCGCAATTGTACTGAGCCTGATGACAGGGAATTAACTTATATTCACGGTTCTATTCTCTTTTGAGTTAGTAAGATTTGGAGCTGTGGAAATCTGTGGCACAGATTACCTAACAGAGTTTGTCTAACCCAAGTTGAGACTGAATTTAGCCCGTAATAAAGTTCGTTCGGGAAATACTAAGTATTTTCATAGATTATTAGCACTCATTTATTTTACAAGTTCATTGTTGAGGGTTGAGAGATAAGTAGTCTTGTTTTTTTAATATCGCGGACTAAATTCACTGTCAACTTTCGTTAAACAAGCTACGTAGAATAGAATAAAAATATAGTTTATTGTACAATAAGTCAATAACACAAAAAGAAACAAAACAAACAGAGTGTTAAGGCCATGTTGACCGACAATATAACAGATGTTTAAAATTAAATCGACGGGTTAACCATACAAAAAATCATGGTAAAACGGTTGATTTTACTTTAACCTCTAACCGTCTGTTACGTTGTCGATAAATACGTGGAGCCTTAATCAATGCACAATGGTAGGTACGTATTGTGTTTGTTAAAGTTCAAATTGTACTTTAAATATGAACTGGGTGTGCTTCCCGCCACTTCAATGCGCTTCACTAAAGTCTGAAATAAGCTTTAAGGCGCTTGTGAACCACACGGAATTCTACGGATTACGCACGCCGCGCTCATCATCATCACTACATAGTATAAAACAAAGTCGCTCCCCGCTGTCTGTCTGTCCCTATGTATGCTTAGATCTTTAATATGTATAATACTTTCATATTTAATGTAAGGATAGTAGAGAAACTGCATCCGTGCGAAGCGGGGGACGGGTCGCTAGTCCATTGATAATGAGCAATGTATGAGCGCGGGACGTCCATAATCCGTAAGACCGGCAGGGTAATCACGATACGCACTCGCAATCGGAATCGATTCAATTTTGACAGTCCAACAAACTACATTGCGCGGTATGCTTTTAAAACCACTACGCCCTACAATTTGAGCAACGCAATGAACACTGTTGTAGTGTCAAAATTGAGTCGATTCCGATTACGAGCGTGCATCGTGATTAGGTAGCGGATGACTACCATAAACATATGAGTAGATTTGCTTTTATCTCGTACCTATGATCTATATACCTTCATACTTCACTTTAATTACACATAATTCACTTTCAGTAACCTGAATGTGTTCAAGAAAATTCAGCAGAAAAGTGGACAAAGTAGAATTCAATTTGGATAATATAGAAAATATATAGGTACCTATTTATCATCGGCCCACTAGTAGGTAATAATACAGAAAAATAAATGTTATCCTGAAGATTCGCAAGGGTTTACATACGACCCACAAAAGGCTAAGACTAAAAACGTATCTACAGATCTTCATTGAAGGATCACCAATGACAAGTTACCAATCTTCGACCTTACCATGTTCTTAGCCTATTTCAATGTTTCTTGAACGATAACCCAAAATTCAATAACAAACCCATCCACACGATTTCCTCAAAGGAAATTACAAATGAAACGTTAGCTTACATAAAACACACATGCATTTTACGCGAAACGGAAATTTTAATTTGAACTTATTACCTACCACACCCCTGCCCATCTCATTTGCAAGCCTTAGCGCCTACCACACACCCTTACTTTACCACACGCAATTTCAAACCTTACTGCTACGCAATAGGGGTAGGGAATTGAGTAGGCACAAGAAGACCCCAACACGATGATTGCGATTTTAAATGAAAACGATCCAGATTATTGTAAAAACTGTGTACTTATGTTCTTAATTTCGTAACCCCAATTGAGAAGGGGTGCTACCCTTACAGAGGGTTTATTTGTATATTTTATTATACTGTTATGTACCCAAAAGATTATCTAAAGGTGGGCAATCAATTTTATGGACATAGCAGTGTAGACATTACAGTCATTAATGACAATGACCATGGGATCTAATAAAACTTTTGTTTTGTGCAGCCAGCAAGCGGGAACCTGCGGGAACCAAGCTAGCGTCGTGTTATGATAAATCTCGTTTATATTTATATATGTTTTTAATTAGAAGCAGAGTTTCCTGTGACTTGCATATTAACTTCGTCTATGATTACATCTCGTCTCTTCGCTTATTATTATTAATTTAATTCATGTATAAAGGTTAACGAAGTCCTGTTCTCGCGAGTTGTTCGGGGCTCGCTACCTAATTGTTACCTAATCATATAGATTTACTGTGAAAACTGAAACTAAAGGGCACGGTGATAGCACAACAGTTGCAACGCATAAAAGTAACGAAACTAATCAACTAATATAATGGTGCCCAAACCGAAAAATTCAGTTTGTTATAACTTTTATTCTAAGTAATCAGCAAATGCCGAAGGCAGCAAACATGCTGACGTTTATACCTAAGAATTAAAACATACTTATAGAATAAATATACCGATTTACTGGTTTAAAAAATCCTGTAAACCAGTTAGAGTTACATCGTTATCGCAAAAAACCAATCTATCGAATATTACATAATTTGTGCTTCTTTTACTGCCGAGTTTTTATAAAAACATCGTTATAACTTTTAACAATCTTTCTTACGTAAAAATGGCGAAGT
Source organism: Allophyes oxyacanthae (assembly GCA_932294325.1). Lineage (NCBI taxonomy): Eukaryota > Metazoa > Arthropoda > Insecta > Lepidoptera > Noctuidae > Allophyes > Allophyes oxyacanthae. The sequence continues at coordinate 452,481 of OW028612.1, forward strand.
CTTATTCTGATTAACGACGGCTCCAATGGCGGCAGCTACTCACGTTACTTGCCGTAAACCTGGACAGGGTTGCCAGGTTATGGGGAAAAATATTGGGATTCAGGTAATGTCTACCGGGAAACTTACAATGGAAACTGTCAATGTACGGGAAAGGTCCCCGAAAAGATGGTTTAACGACTTTAAGTAGAAATATGTCTCGAGGAACTAGGAATGGCGTCCCTCCATTAAATAACTTAAACAAATAACTTAATTAAATAACTTCGTAATAACTCATGTCAATACTTGACATGACGGTACCCATCAAAGTGGAAAAGAGCGGAGATGTGTCTTCACACCCAATGGGATGTCGTTATTAAAGCTACGTAGAGATGTAAAAATTACGCTATCCTATTGGTTGTTAAAACACATCTCCGCTCCTCTCCGCTTTGGTAGATACGAGGCCTAATAACTGATCCTTACTTATATGTCTCTCTTCGTCCGTTGACATAATATTATGTACCTAGTTTATACTTAAGAGGTTGTCTCCTTGTATTTAGAAGGAAGCGTATTCAACAACTCACAAAAAACTGCATTCATAACTTGACTGTAAACTCAAAGAATGGCGACCCTACTCGAATATGAAACTGGACTTACGAGAAACCAATTTGGTTGCGCGTAAATAACTGTAAGTCGTTGTGGAGTGAAATGAAAGCTTTTTGTGCCTACCTGAGCACTTTGCCGGATTTGTGTTGCCAGTGTAAAAAAAATGCAGGAAAAGTTTCCGAGACGGTCGAGCCACTCGTTGCTCTTGGTGGGAGAAGGATTAAAAAATAACTTCCGACTTTTTTAAGAAGTTAAAATGTTTGCAAATGTTTTTATTAAAAAGTTTTTAGGTAAATTGTTTTCTTTTCTGTATAACAATTTATGATCTATTTCTATACCTGAAGCTGAAAAGCGCGTTACCTAAAAATTTACCTAGAAAATTCACCTGTTAACTACCCAATCTAAAACTAAGTTTTCGCATAATTTTAAATTTTCCTTCGGTCACACTACAGAGAGGCAGAATTTGGGCTGAATTCCGGTTTAGGAAACCAAGGTATGTTCAGTTTTTACACTATTGCTCTGGCGAGGAGAAAATCGAATCAGTGAGCACGTCAAATCAAACTTCCTGTGCCGAACGACGACATGAATTCAATGGGGAACTCTCTATACTCAGTATAAGTATAGATTATAGCCGGTTTGACTGCGATGAACTTAGTTAATTTTTATAATTGTCTCATCTTTAATTACTGTTAGGTAAGGCAAAGTGTACTTACTGGCAGCATAAAGTTTGCTTATGACAAATATAATATTAGACAAACCAAATATTTTTGCATGAATTTTGTATCTTGCACGGGCTTATAACGGGCCATACCAGTTCCTCCAACCATAGGGCAAAAAGATAAATTGTTAATACACTACACAGCTCGTAGCACGGAAAGAACTTCACCGAGTCCCCTGGGCAATCCGGCCCGTTACGAATGTTGCAGACTCGGTGATCTTTACACCCCATGAGCAGTTCTCACGTGAGACCTCTCATAGAGTGTTTATAAACAGAATCCATACAAAGCTATACCTCAAAGCACATTCAAACATACACCGCTAATTGCGCAAGAACCCAGTCCACATTGAATTCATTGGCAACAGAGCCGAGGGTGCAAACGGTGCAAAGCCGATAGGGCTGAAAGTGACGGGCCCGATTAATTGCCCGTTTACTATTCATTGGGTTTCTTTCCACCCGCCACGATGTTCCCTTTGCTTAGTCAGATATTTGGCTTTGTGTTGACTTTGTAACAAGTTTGTTTAATTGAATGGAGGAATAATGTAGGTAAAGATCAATGAGGCATTCAAAAGTACGTCGATTGAGATATATTTCCAGTTTCTGTTTTCGACTTCGGTAATTACATGTATTATTAGCAAGGGAGCGGTTCCGTCGTCCATAAATTATGATGGATTATTATGGTCCTACTTACCTTGTTTTAATTGTTATGACGTAATGTCTGCCATTCCTCCGATGACTATTTTAAACTTCATATTCAAACACTGAGTCACAGATTAATATATTTACTGAGTCACCCAATTTAATAGAATTTATCTTCTTAATTTTTAATCTTTATTTATTAATGGAGGTTTGTTCATATTTGAACATGGGGTGACATGTAAGAATTTATCTTGAAACGTCTTAACAACCTGCCAAGTCTGTTTCTGACTTCGCATACACGTAGTTACATAATAAATAATATATGCTAGTTTTATTAACTTGTCCAGTAAAATTAAAAGTAACTATTCCTAGTTTCACGTATCTCTAGAAACGAGATAATTCTAAGAATACAAAATTAACTTCGATTGGAGTTGTTACATCAAGGCTGTATATTATAGTCATAATGTGACGGTATATTTATGTAAATACACAACATGAGCCACCATGAATCTTTATCTGAATATTATACTGTTACATTTCTACTAGTAACTGAAGAAAAAAGTTAAGCACTCAATCTAGATTTAAGCGTTTTGGAGAAAAAATACCTAAGACTTAACAGCTTATCTCTGGTATATTTTGCTTTAGAATATTTATTCAAATGGAAGTTACAAAAATGTTGAATAATTAACAGTTAAATAAGCAATGTCTAAGAAGAAAAGGTTTAGCCACTTTGTTTGAGAAGTCAGTATTATTCTACTGAGTGACTTTTCACACTCATATTTTTTGTGCTTTTCATGTAGATATAAAACTTCTACTTATGCACTAGGTACCTACTTCTATTGCTGCACTCCAAAGGTCAACCAAGATTGGAAAACAAACGAGACAAACAAGACAATCCTTCTCACAGTTTTGAATAACACATCGCTTTCGATTCCTAAGAAGATAAGCAGTTATTGCAAAAACACTAGTAGGTTAGTACTTCAACATATTGAACAGTTGGTCTCCCCCGGAACTTACGTATTAATGGTGATAGCAGTAGCTCTGTAAGAAGTAAGTAAGTATATTGTTTTTAGCACAAAAGAAGACGAACCTAGCATTATGTAGTACAAAAGCAACTGCTTTTATTATTCCAGACTGCTTAGCAGGAACGCACAAATACGTGCGTATCAACTCTTATTGCCCGAAAAGCTCGTGTCATCGACCTCCGCTAAAGTTATGAAGAGCGAGTGAAACTCACGAAATAATAAATTTTAACGATCTCGAAGACCAAGTCGTCCTCAGATAATTTTTCAGGTCGAGCAACGCTGAAGTAACTCGCTTTGTTTGCATTGGCTCCGGTTTCATTTGCGCGATCAAGATGCTTGGTTACTCTTAAACTAATATTCTAAGTTCTAAAAGATATCTACTATTACAGAAAGATCATAAAATGTTTTATATTTTGAATACATAATTTTTTGTACAGTAAATGTTTTCGGTTTTGAATTATTATTTTGAAACGGTATCACACAAAATCGTTCATTTTAATCACAGAAGACGAGATAGTTTTCTGGATCCGTCCAATCCATGCAAGAACCATAGAGAAAAAATCTTTCATTACATTGAAATTCTCTAGTGAGGGTATCTGGTTAGACTGGAAGAAGGCCCGAACATACTTGAAGAAATCCTAGAAGATAACCAGCAATGGACTCTACCTAACATAACGATACGCTTTCACTTCACGTACACTCTGTTACACGTAAAACAAACCACGCCCCATAATTAACGAGAGAATTATTCTGCCAGTGATATAATGAAAACGAGTGCACACGAGGGTCTGCGGCGGGACCCCGGGGTCTGTCTGAATAAAACATACCTAGATAACTAGCTGACTGGGGCTGACTGTATCTTCGCTGGTCCAACTTGTACTTAGTACCGTGTGGTAGAAACTAGTATATATCTGTTATTTACCTGTCCCAAAAAATATACCTTGCATCTACATTTTGTTAATACCGCCAGTAGGTATTATGGAGCTGGCCCATTGCACTGTACCGGGAAAAATTCCAAACCCCAGGCTGCTATTGTGAATTTCCCAACAGAAAATTCCAAAAACAGTATCCAACCTGGAAATGTATCCCAAGACCTCATCATATTCAGGGACCAAGCTTGCGAAGACGAGACCAATGAGGCAGAAACTTGTGAAAGATGAAACACATTTCAAACTTGTCATGGTGTAATCAAACCTGATTCTCAAGGGGAGGCTGTCATCGATTCAACACGATAGCGACCGCAGGGAAATACTAATTAATTATACATTTGTTTCTAAATTAATCAATGTCACACGTTGCGTTGAACATTTATTAACGAGGAACGGAGACATAGTTAATTAAAATATTCATCATCATCTGCTCTAACCCATTGCTGGGAGTCGCGCCTCCTCTCTGGGAGACGTACTGGGTCATCTCGTATGAGCCTAGTGAGGATCGGTGCATATTACAAGTCTTAGATTTTTGGCTGTAGGTACGACATGCCGGTTTCTTCATGTTTTTCTTCATTATTAGCGCAGGATAATGAATAATGCGTAAATCATGAATAAATCTGAGCCGTTGGAACCGTCTGGATACGAACGGAGTCATGAACATCATTGCTTACTTTTATTTTTGATGCTGTGCAAATACACACAGTCGCCTGCGCGGCCTGATTCTCGTTATACGCCTAAAGTAGTCAAAATAAACAGTACCTAGGTACATAACGGAAGCTAATTAATGACCTGTCATTATTATCACCATTCTCTTTATGATCTGTTATTATTTAATTAAAATAGCTTCACATTTGCGTTTAATTATAAACAATGCATTCTGTTGTTCGTACATTGCTATTTTAATTCAAATGAGCCGTGCCACGATCGCCCATGCGACTCACATGAAACACTCTTTTATACTGTGTGCACGCAAAGCCGCGAGCTTTAATGAGCTTATTAATACAAATAAACATTTAAGGAAACAAAACAATCGAAATATAACTTTAAAGTATGAGTTTCAAGGTTCAAAATCAAGTGTAGAGCCAGTATTATATAAGTACCTAAATGGAATATATACGAATGCAAGTAGAAATTAAAATGGATTAATGGTGGTCACGCTAACCCGTCGGTCTCAGTTAAATTAAAGGTAGTATTAACCGTTAAGTAGGCGTGTTATTCTCAACGCAAAATCAAGGATGCCAGCAGTGGGCACTGCTGGGTCTCACTCTGGCATCCTTAGTTTTAGAGCCCTCTCAGATCTGCCCCCGATAAAAAAAAGACGTATCTAACAAAATGTAAAAATGGAGAAATAAATGTTTTAATGAATGAAACGGGAAATAGTTTGCTGTCTTCGAGTAAATTAAAATATTTACATACTTAAAGTTGAAAATAATGCCCACTATAATAGGCTTTAAGTTGGTTTCATAAATAATATGAATTTCTTAAATTATTATAATAAAAATAATGAAAAAACTGTTTCATCTTAGCATAAAAAATGAAGAAAAATATTACATACTTAATTGAATGGACATAAATGGCTAGATGCGTCCTTTAAATTTCAAACGCTTTTAGCTGTACTTTTCTTCTAAGTATTTAGTTTATCTATCTAGTATATGATTTTAACAGAAATGGGCGCATATAGGTATTTCCGCCTTTTTTCTTAAGAATTAGAAAGTATGTAAATAACCCTTGGCTTAGATAAAATGTTTATAAAATTATTTAATAATCCTTTTATCTAAGGTAATATATCCGAAATCGTACAGTAGGTTCGTGGTTATCATATAAGCCATAGCCTAATTTATTATTTGTAAATAAAACAATTGATATAGTCAAGTATTTATTTTAAACTCTTGACCCACAGAAACAAAAATACTATCCACGGCACAATAAATTATAATGAAAATCAGAACTATGTATTGGGTGAATATTTCATTTCGTGCATATTATGATCTTTTGGAGAATAGTCAAATAACTGTGCCTAATCATGTTCTTTATATGTTTTTTGAAAGTGTTTAATGATGAAAAGTGAAATATAAGAAAGGGACAGTAATCAGACTTTTAGTTTTGAAGATTGTTTGTTTGTTTTTTTTGAAGGAACGGTAATGAGATTTAAATCTCATTACCGTTCCTTCAAAAAAAAAACACAAACATCAATATCTTAACACCAATTTCTTTTTGTGTTAACACAAACGGAAATTAGATATCTATTTATGGTAATGAGGTAGAAAAATGGTAGAATAGAATAGAATAGAAATATTCTTTATTGTACACCTGATAAAAAAGGAGCAATTGACATAATAATTACAACTAATCATTTAAGATTGTACAATGGGCGGTCTTATCGCAATCGGCGATTTCTTACAGACAACCTTTGGATGGACAGTACAGCATGTAAAAAATAACGAGGGTAGCTCGCGGTGTAGCATAAGCTAATTAACAATAGAATTTATATTAAACACAAATAAATATATTAAATACTAATACATATATATATAATATAACAATAAATATAAACCTAACACACACATTATGATATTCAAGTCTGAAGAGATACATTATAAAGATAAATAGTGTTCTTTACCAGTGTTTTAAATGTTGGCAGGGATTGAGCACGTCTTATTGAAAGAGGCAGTGCATTCCAAAGTCGAACAGCTTGAACACTAAAAGATTTGTCATAAAAGCCTGTAGAATGCGCAGGCATCTTCAGGGTTAGACTTTCCGATGACCTCAGGGAACGCGAATGTGTGTCATGAAGGAACTTGAAACGTTCTTTAAGATAGATGGGAGTATTGGGACTGTACAAAATATTGTATAGAAGATAAATAATATGAGCATTCCGGCGATGGCGTATTGGAAGCCACTTGAGCTTAGTACGAAATTCAGAGACATGATCATATTTACGCAAACCAAATATGAATCTAATACAGAAATTTTGAAGGCGTTCAAGCTTATCAAGTAGATCCTCTGTGAGATCAAGATAGCTGGTATCGGCGTAGTCAAGGATAGGTAGGAGAAGTGATTGCGCAAGTGCAATTTTGGTGGCAGTTGGGAGAAAGTTGCGCAATCTTCTCAACGACCCAGCAGAGGCATACATTTTGCGACTGACTTCCTGTATTTGAGGTCTCCAGGAAAAGGTCTTATCAATATATATACCCAAGTTCTTCACTTTGTCACTTACGGGTATCGCAGTGCCATCAAGTGCCAAGTGTCAAGTGTATATGTACGCAGACGACATGTGTCTTGCTTATGCATCGAAAGATATATTGGAGGTACAAAGGTACGTACAAGAAGACTTCGAAAGTATTACCAAGTGGGCACATGACAACGGCATTATATTAAATTTAGCAAAAACCAAATGCATGCATATACACTCGCCATACAACCAACGTGCTAAAGCTATAAACAAACTAAATCTTGCCGTAATAGGACATACATATGGATGTCTGCATAGCAACAAAAGCAATTGCAGCTGTATTAAACTAAAATATGTTGACACATTTAAATATTAAGGCCTAACTATTGACAGAAATTTTAATTGGAAAACAGTTCCTTACTACGCTATTAATGTGAGCTTCAAATCTAAGTTCTGGATCTGTGACAAGGCCTAAATTACGTGCTGCATCCACTCTTTCGATACCATCTCCCAATCTCCAAGATCTCTTTATGAAAGTTAAACAACTTACTGGATCTTTCAAACCGAGAAACTGGATAATATATGAGAGTAAAGGTAATGCTCTTACAGATCTGGATTTGGTTCTAGAAAGATGGAGGACTGTAATTATGAGTTGTATCGGGATGATGAGAGGTACTCCATGGAGCGAAGATGGGATAATCATTCGGAAGAACCAAATATATTGATTACTGAAGTGGAGGATGCTATCCAGAATCACGCTGCGAAAAATTGCGCGACCGGGACACGTGGTGCTCCTACAACCTACTCGGACGCAACTGAAATAGAAACTGGTCAGGCGCCGTACTAAATATACCCCGCCCGACCCCCGCGCAATCTTCGCTTGATTCACAATTCTAGGAAAAAAGGACGTTTCTGCACACATGCGCCTTTTTTATTAAGTATCATATTGTATTTCTTTATACAACGTAACGTATAAAGACGCTTATGGCAATTGCGCCTATGCTAAAACAATTTTACGAAGTAAATAGGGCGTAAGTGGTCAGATGTGGTCTTTTTTTCTTAATGTGAAAGCAGTTTTTTATTAGTGCGTTAGACGCAAATGCTTATTTGCGTCTTATTAACTTCATCTTAGAAATAGGGACCAATATGCGCCTTTTATATTACTGAACTAAAAAAAAAACTATAAAGTATAAGGACATTATCTACATAAATGCGACTTTTTAATTAAGTTTCACATAAATTCGTCTTTTCATCTTCAATCGGGTGTAAAAAAATAAACAGAAGCGCCCTATTTTGTTGTGCTAAAACCGCACTGGAGGCAGTTAGAAAAATATTAAAAATACAGGCAGATGCGCCTTTTTTTTCTGATTCCGGCAATGTATATAACTCAAATCTGGAAAAAATGTTAGATGCGTCTTTTCTTTTATCGGGGGCAGAGATGTGACGATGTTTTCATTTACTATTAACACAATTAAAGTCTAATCAGCACTTGATTTTAAAAAGTCAGAGGGTCGATTTGGTTTCGAATTCAGACTTCCTATATGGAAGGCGTATTCAAGTACTTAGCTGACCAGCAATTACAGAATATAATCCGAATATTATCGATAAAACCTAGGCTATGTGAAATACGTGTTACAATCACTATCAACAGCAGTAATGGAATGAATCTAGAAGTAATAGTAATTTTCTTTGTTTTATTTTCCATGGTATTGCATTTATTCGGTTAGCATTAGCCAGAACCAGTGTCGGTGTGACGATGACCAAACAACGCAAATATTCGACAACGTGCAGTGTACCAGCCGTAAACAGAGAGAGCTACGCGCTGAAGCGATAAATAGTACAGTTAATAGCAACCCCACTGATCTGTACCGCATTTATGAAACATAGACGACGTAATACACTTTTCACTCCACGGGCAGACAGGCGACGAATACGACAGAGGGCTTCAAAGATAGTTCTTACAGAATTCATGCTGGAGAAAAGCATCACCCGGCTCTCCACCTCAGGTCCAGTGAGGTATACTTGATGCAAGATGGTGGAGAGCAGGCCATCGCCTACTTTAAAAATCCAGCCCATTACTGTCCCACTGCTGGGCACGGGCTTCTTCTCAGAATGAGAAAGGTTAGGTCTTAGTCCCCCACGCTGGCGTAAAGCGGGTTGGCGGACTACACACACCATCGAGAACTGTGAGGCCCTCTCAAGTGTGCAGGATTCTTCACGATAGTTTCTATCACTGTTAATGCAAGTGATAATCAAATTCTGATACAATACAATACAATACAATAAACTTTATTGTACACCAGAAATACAAAAAAAAACATTATCATAAATATATACATGTACAATGGGCGGTCTTATCGCTAAAAGCGATGTCTTCCAGACAACCTTTGGATGGTGATGACTTGGAAGAAATAGAAAAAGGGCATTCTGATCTGCACATGAATTCGAAAACTCAGAGGTGCAGGCCATACCCTCCTACTTTGGACTTATGTATAACTTCTAATCTCACACGCTTGCTCCTATCCCTTGCACCGCCGCCATATTGACAGCAAACACACATCGATCTTGGCAGGACGGGCCGCATGTCGCACGACTCGGCTTCGAACCCATTACCCGCGCCGGACGCGACAGATAAATTGTTATAGATAAGCTTTTGATATCACTGTCACATGGACATACGTATCCATCAACATTTTTGTTCATTCATTTAGTTTTTCAGAAGCCATTTGTAGATAAAAGGTTTGATGCTGCATAAAATATGAATGGATGTGATTTGAAATCCACGGTTTCAAAAGCTGAATTTGAACATGGGCAGAATATTAATATGATATCAGATTTAACTCAGTTTTTGGGTACTAACTGCATAATTGATCGTACTTGGAAACTAAAATTCAAATGGCCTACTTATTTTGGAAGAGCACGATCTATACAATCTATACATGCCTCCACGTCCATGACGTCTACACATACCTACTCAGAGACGGGATTTTGGTCTTATTAGACCGACCAACAAACGAGGAAGATTGTACCTTGACCAAATCGTCATCATCACCTTACGGGTGAGATTTCGGGCGTCCAAAGAGACTGTAAACTTCGAAAGATGTTAAATGGCATCTTTATGTTTATACGTTGCCCTTTTATACCTTGCCACTATCATTTCTTCTGTATCGACGGTACAGTTTACAAACATATATCTCACATGCTCAGTTGCCCCCACACCCAGACCCGAAACAACCCACGGTACGTAGCGTAGAAAGCTAATTGCTTTGCCACTGCGCTAACCGTGTCGTCATATGACCTACTAATATATTAACGAATAAAGTTTATCTTCTGTTGAATACCAGTTTATAGAATAGAATAAACATGGCTATCGAGGACGTTGATCGGACAATGGAATGAATGTCGAGGCGAAATAGGAACACATCTAGATGATCTTAGATCTTAGCAAGGTCCTAGACATTATAATAAGGGACGCTCTTGAATCTCACCCTTGATAATACGAGCTCCATAAAAAAACCTTCCAACTGAACCATTTAGCAAACCACAAAATATGTAAACCAACGTCTGCAGGCCATAATTTGCGAGCACCGCCAACGCCAGAAGCTTGTTTTCAATATAACCTCAAATTCGGTTAGATATTAGTGGGCCGAGGTCGCTAAAGGGCTGGAGAGACTAGAGGGCGAATATCGCTAATTTATTGCGAGTGAGCCCGCAGCTAAGTGCGAAGCCAAAGTGGGGTCGACTGAGCCCTGGACAGACGACACTGAGGCCTGTGTTAGATGCACGGGCTAGGAGGAACGTTTTCATGAAACATGAATAAAACACTCTGTTGTTTTAATTTTTGTATGTAAGCCAAATGTAAACGTTTGTGATTTCCATAGAAAATTCTACTGGTATTTTGATAACTGTGAACTCCAGGCTGATAGGAATATTTTAATGAATGATAGGAAACGAATTCTACTTGACTGTACCCTCATTTACTATCATACTTTATCTATCACTCAAAGGTTTGCTGGTAGAAAACTCAAATTTGGGTTAAGCTCGCCTGTGTACATAGAATATATAGAATTCACGACACCTTTACATAAATCCCATTCTCTTTGGGATCGGCATTTATAAACTCCGATCTAATATAGGTAATCTTGATATTCCGTGTAGTTTGTAGGTAAATTTTCTGTGAATTTATTTCACTAGTTAATTTTCATTATAATTTCCATTCAAAAGCCAGACATGAAAAGAAAGTTCAATGAAATCATAAAAAAAGAAAAAACGTAGTTCCTCTTAATGCACTTGCTTTACGCAAATCAAATTCTGCAGTCGTTCGAAAAATTGCTTATTAAATAAAGTCTCAATGAACATTTGCCTGTTCAACTTTCGCCTAGACGCAAGCCAACACAGTGTCTATCTGTGGTTTGTTGGAAAACCAACGGCCGTCGCATCAAAGCGAGGCACAGCTTTATAAATATGCATGAGCGGCACGCTATCCATTAGGGCTCCTCCGCGATTGACGAAAATACCGTTATTAATATAATTCCAAAAGTCCACGCTTTTATTTGTGCACACCCTCAGAATAAATATATGGCCCTGGCGGTCATTAGTAAGAAATCTTGTTTGCTTTTCTGTCTGTCAGACGCTGAAATAGAAAATAATTATAGTGGACAATACGTCGCAGAATACCAAAACTAAGTTTTAATAGCTAAAATTCCCCATGCAGAATAAGCAAGCTGAAGCCAGTAGACTTCTAGCATTGGAGCAGACGAATCCTTAAACGGAGACCGCGAGCTAGCATCTAGCATACCTATACAGGACTCCCCGCCACATGGTCAAGTGGATCATCGACGTCAATGTCATTTCAATACCGCATTTGTCAAGTGGTCACAAGCATAACTAGCTAGCGTGAGCAGGGCCAGTGACAAGCTAGGTTATTCAGGTTAGTTCATTTTTCAAAAGGCCCGATCTGTTTGGAAAATTTGGTCATTTATAGTCATAATCTCGCCCGTTTCACATGGATACTAAAATTACGAACCTGCGAACTGCAGGCGGGTAACAGTAGCTTTACCTGTTTGGGGGTTGCTGATGTAACTTAATAACAAGTTCATCGTATCAAAGTTATTTATTTGGACCATTTACAATATCACCGCGTACGTCCTTAACACCTCATGTATAACGCCACCGTCGCGCAACTATGCGGCAACACTCGTTACCGGACTTCTCGATAAACAACTAATAACAAATTAATATGTAAAGTTGCAGCCACACCGCACTTCAACAAGCCGCGGGTTCTCAAACTTTATGGTTTACTCGCCGAACAAGTTTACTCATACCTCTCAATCGACAACGAGGTTAAAATTAATGAAGGAGTTCTTAGGAAACATAATATTTAAAATAGTAAAAACCGACTTCAAACAACTAAAACGTTTAAAATTATTTTACTTAAAAAACTTATGGTGCATTGAAGAATTATGGAGTTCAGAAGCTGTTAAGTTTTTTAAGAAAATTATATTATTCGTTTTAGTTTTATGAAGTCGACCTTAAATTTTTTCAAAAGATTATTTTATTTTTCTATTTTGAGTGGTATAAACAATACATAAACATGCGATTACAATACTCTTTCAAACAAAATTGAAAAAAAATCATTAAAATCTGTTAACAATACTGAACATAATATAGCAAAAAAAAAACAAATAAAAGCATACTGTCGAATTTAGAAACTACCCCTTTTTTTCCTCGGTTAAAAATAAGATAGAATAATTATGGCATATATCGTCCAAACTCCGCTTGTTGCTAGTCATCTATCTACTCGTAGCAGTGGTCTACTTTTGACGTTAACTGTTTTGAACGGTAGCTTGGGACACGACCCCTGCCGCCACCTCTCCATACATCTCCCGAGTTGAACAACTATAAGTAGTTAGGCTGTAATCATACGGTCAAAAAGTGGGATATGGGATACGTAATCATACGGTCAAAAATAGCTGTTGTACAAAATACTATGGGGATACCACATTTTAATGTACTATGAGTGATAAGTAGGACAACATTGCTTGTTACAAATTAAACAAGTTGATACAAAAATGTTTATTATTCTAATCGCTTGTAAGAATCAAAGTGTAAATAGGCCTTAACACCACTTTGTTAAATGTAAATCAACATGAAATACCTGATCATGAATTCCACTTCACGAGACTACAAACAATCCAAACTTTACGAGCCACTAGCACTTCAGCCGGGAATCGAAGCCAGCAAGTTGTGTTGAAATTAATTGAGAACGGCCGCCCTGCGGTGCCGTGCAACAGCCGGGCATTGTTCGCGCGACACACGCCCCTCCCCTCTTCCCCTAAAGTCGGCAATTAAATCCATAGAAGCTAATTTACAGACATAGTTGGATTGTTCGAAAACCACTGTTTATTGAATAGGTACTCTTTGAACTAGTGAAGTTCCGCGCCTCGTGTTTTCAGCTTCGACAGTTGCTGAAAGCAATTTTAGAATTTAATTTCGAGGGTATTTTGTTATACTTACCTAATTACCGGTTGGACCCAGTGAAGTGGAACTGGGAAAAGGTCAGGCAATAGCCAAAGTTGGCGAATGTCGAAATGTCGCCGGAAAGGTCCGATACATAGGTATTCATGCTTATTCCATACCTAAAATGTAAGACCTACGTTTCAGATAGTGCAAAAAAATATTTCATCTTTTATCCTAACGTATTTCCAAAATATTGTACATAATACATTTAAACAATAATTTAAGACATCGATGTAACTTTCTACCAACTATTAGTCTGAAATACTGTTTTCAAAAAGGTAGATTAGTTCACTATTAAAATGGAGTACTGCTTATTTACCTATATCCCAAAACAATATTTGAAGCAAACGGTTCACCAAACGATATTCGTATCCATAATATCATGACATCTAAAAACCGCCCCAATTTATAATGACGGTTCTCCAAAACCGAAACATCAATTAACTCCCGGGAAAATGTCCCTAAACGCTTACAGATGAATACGATTAGCGCGACACTGTCTCTAGGACGTCTTGACCCAATTCAGAGCCCTGGGACACTCGGGAGCCCCCGGGGAGCGGGTGCTTGGTAATTACAATATCAGTATCAGGAATACATGACGTTACACTGGAGGATTTGCAAAGTGTTCATGTTTATTATTAGGTACTGTGAAAAAGAGTGAACTCATGATCCTAAAGTACACTGGGTTGCCGGGGATCTAAAAGACAACATAGACATTGAAAGGGAGCGCAGGTTGCAGGCTGTCCGCTGCAATATGTTAGCCCGCAGGCACCGCAGCCCGCAGGCAGGCAGGTTTGCACGGTGTACAGCACAGGTGAAGGTGACGCTGTTTAAGGCTCTTGCAGCCTGTGGGTGGACTACACGCGGCGTTCATACAGCGATCTGCGCGTCCAGTACAGAACAACGCGTTAAGGGTGTTGTTGGGGCTGCCACGATTCTTCGGCGCGTCGGGTATGTTCCCCGACGCGCATGTTGACGGTTTCCATGCCATCATGCGTAAACGATGCGCGTCTCTGCTCGGCCGCTGGCGTGGCAGCGCCAACGCCATCCTGGGCGCGCTGGCCGATTGGTGGGACAGCCCGATGTTCGCTCACTGGATGCGACTGCACAATTCATTATTGAAGGCCCCCCCAGTTAAGATTGTTTTTTTTTATTTTTTTTATTGCATATTTGTGTTCAAATGTTAGTTATCATTATTATTACCTTATATTAATGATTCCAACCAATCATTCAATTATTGATTGATTATTGATTGTCAAAGATTAAAGAAAAGTAATAATAAGCAATAGTTATATAATAACCTATTGCTTATTATTATTATTATTTTCTTATGTAATTATGAATTATTTTACAATGTATAGGTGTAGATACTCGAAATAAAGAATATTTAATTTAATTTAATTTAATTACATACACATTTTTATAAAGAAACATTGTTGATACTCAATAACAAAGAAACGACGAAGGAAACGTCAAGAGCTGTCAGCTCAACAGACGTGGAAACTTGTCACAACGTGAAATATGACATTTATTATAGGTTCGTTTGACGGGGCCATAACTGAATGGTAAAACAGGAAAATTGATGTTTTATCGTATGTATTTGTATTTATCATAGCAATAGCAACATATAAAAAGCGTGTTAAAAAAAACAGCAGGTTTTTTTTTATGAAAATTTAAATATTACATGAACTAATTTGTAGCTGCAAAAGCCGGTAACAACAATGACATTTTACAAATGTCATTGGGTAACAAGATCGGCACTACACCATCGTCGTGAAACGTTGTAAGAATCTCTTTTTGAAATCTTACACCTGAAAAATATGACTCTCCTATAAAAACAGAAACCTATAAAAAGTCTCAAAACATTCGTCAAGGAAATTCCATACTTCGGTTCTTGTTACCATAACGGCGGCAAAGTTGAGAGGCGCGCAGTTCGAGAGGCCATACAATTTAGACAACAAGAAAATTAATATTATTATGAAGAAAGATATCTGTTTCTGGACGGATCGTTTTATTTTGTGGTACCTACTCGTTTTACGCACGAGTAGCCACGAAGATGTTACACGTGCTTGAACATAAGACCGTAACATGATTATGTTTTTCCATATTGGTTTGAAAGGAAAGCAATAAAATTAATTCTTAATTTGTTGTATTACTTGTACAGTCAGCGTGAAAAACAGCTGATCATTGTACACAGTTTTAAGTATATTAGGTTTTCTATGAATAAAAACTTGGTTATTAATTATTATATTCCTTGAACAATAATTATATTCCTTGTTAGAGGACTATGGGGGATTTTTAATTATCCCGTCATAATTTCTAAATTATGAAAAGTTCTTCTACTTATGTCGCTGATTGTACAACCCACAGAGCTAGAACGAATTCAGACTGAGTACTTAACATTGGATGATTCTTTCTTTATCGAGAAGTGTAATTCACACAAGTCTAACACACAAACATCCAAACCAAAACGAAATCTTTAACGCCTGCAAATAATTCAAAATTTAATTCATTCAAAAAATCTAATTATTATTGTACAGATGTAAAAAGTGCTGCCAAAGCTGTGCTGTGTTCCGAGTGTGCCAATATTTATCTACTGTATACTAACCGTCATCAAGATCGTACAATTTTTCTTTTGTTTCTTTCAATGTAACTAGTTTGGCATAATGTCCTAAACACAGCTGTATGTATATATATGTATAAGTCGTATAACAATTATATATCTAAGTCCAGATATAGACTAGGCAACGTAAATCACAGAGACTACAAACTTTACGGTTCATCGGAGTGCGCAACAAACAGTGTCGCTCGTCTGCAGCGTACTAACGACGCTGGCAAGGGCGTTTATTTGCAGAAAAATGCGCCTTTTGCGAGCCTCCGCCTCAGCAGGATTGTAACTCGTGTGTTTGCTCGGAGAAAGACATTTGAGGATATAGAAATATTTTGAAATGCAGCAAGGTGGAGACAAGTCTGTTGTTTGAGATAATAGGTAGTTGCGAAGTTAAATTCGAACAAAACTTTTGTCCCAAAACATCTCAGAACATAGGCGAATGTCCGCCGTGGTTCACTACAATAAACCGTCGACGAGGAAATTGCCATAATGATATTGGCAATTTCAACGGATTGGTGATCACAATAGGTATATTGTTCTTAGCACACAATGAGGACACTGCTTACTACTACTTAATCCTCTTTTATGGGGAACCACATGGTGAAAACGATTATAAAATAAAATAAAAATAAAAATAAAATAAAAATCTTTTATTTCAGACCTTACAGTCCATAGTGTTAGTACAAGGAAAACTTATAATCTAATGTTAGTGTACAGTTATAAGGAAACCGAAGAAAGCGTAGCGCAGAGAACATAGATCTGAAGGTCATACTTACACATAATTTACACAAATATTAGAATCCAATTCCACCATTTGCACAAAGGCAAACTGCCTTATCACTACGCCAGGTATCTAAATTACCTATCCATATCTATAATTCAACTCAACAAACTATCTCTGATGACCTTGCAGGCAGAAAAAACTTTCAGTTACGGAAGGGTCTCTAAGAATGTAATGTTAAAAGCTTTGAGTATTTATATGTTAAGTGCCTACCTGAATTCTTCCGAGGCAGTTTGATACATCAAGAGATGTACCGTAATTAGTCAGAGCAACTCAACAGCCTTTTGTGAAGCCTCTTTAGGTAATTTTATTTAAAGGAAATGTGGCTAATTTAGGGTTGAGAGTTTTTACAAAATACATAGTATTTTCCTGGTAATTTATAAACGGTATGACCGGTTTCATTTTGATAAAATAATTACAAAGCTGTTTCTGTTATTGGTAAAGTGTATATCTTCGAGCTCGGCTATTTCTCCAACCTTCACGGTCCTACGTGAGCTCGTCCCAAGCATCTTGCTTATTTATATTGAAAGCCAGCATGTTTCTCTTGACTCGAATCTTTGAATGGCAACATGTACCTCCCAACCCTCCACTTTCCATTATCCATATAAGTAACATATAATGAAAAGCAAATATATTATTTATCTAAAGAAAGACGCGGGAGTTATTTAAGTATTCATATAAGTGAGAACTTCTGAGAAGTTTTATCATTTTTTTAGGTTTATTTTTATGTATATTCAATTTATGTTTGCTATATAGGTAAAAATATGGAAGTCCGCCACAAACAATCGTCAAATAGAAACGTATTTTGTTACAAAGAAAACAACCAACATATAGGCCATAAACACAAGATTTATCAAACACCGAACGAGACCCAATTCATCGGAAATTCGGTACCTAAACAAAAACACGGTTCACTAGCTCAGTACCAAAGAACAAAACATCGCCGATGCGAAAAACTAATTCTCTAACAAAACATAGGATTGAATTAAAACAACGGAATATATATCGTCTTTTTGCGAAAGCGATAGATACGGCGACTGTTTTTGTTCGTTTGTCCCGGAACAAATAACGTCCAGGGTGATATTATTATTTAGGGGTGTACGCAGACGGGACACTCAAGGTAACGACAGCGATTTAAAAGTCGTTGAGTTGTTGCCTATTCGTTATAGCATGTTTAGGTTGACAATGGCTCGCTAGTACCTATTGACTAAGCTAGTTAAGTACTGATTAATAACCGACCACTAAACCATTAATCATATATTAATCTCAGACGCAGCATGAAATCCTAAATAGGTAATTCCCATGTCAGACAAAGGATAATTTGGTTTAATATATTATGTCAGTGAGAGTTTCGAGTATAGATTCCATCTTCATCTTCTATTATGTCGTACTAGTTGTGCCCACGCGTCCGTCCACGTGGACTTTCTGGAAAACTGAAAAAGTTATTTTCTGGGGTAAAAAACATTCTGTCCTTCCCCAGTCGGGCTAACATGAGCGCCACGACATAATGTTGTCGTCGTATTATCTCGTGCGGAAATATGTTTTTAGAGGCATTAACTCGTCTTGTCATGATGACAAGATTCTGTCGCGGCGCGCATATTAGCCGTTAAGGCGCGATTGACTAACAAACATCCAAACTCACAAACATCGAAACTTTCACATGTATAATATTAGTAGGATAGATAGTAACCAGGGGTTATCAATACACAACAATAACAACAACTAGGACATTTTGACCGCGCTGCCCCTGGGCAATGCAAAAACGAGAATTTCAATAATAACAATAATAACACAACATAATAATTATTCGTCTAATGATAAACATAGCATCGATTTCCATAGCGATCCAACTTACCTACCTACTTATTAATTTATCGGTTTTCTTCCAGTGAAAATTTCCCGTTTCAGACGTGCGACATGAAATTGTGTGTCTCCGATACGGTACTGGATGAAAGAAGTATTAGATTATTTATAATTGAATTGTCGGCATGTTGTTTTACGTTCGTTTGTCAGCAGACGCCTTTATTGAATTATGTTCCGTGAGAAATTTGTTTTTTTTTGTTGTGTTGTCGCGTCGGTACACGACTTTACAAATAAAGATATAATGCTGTTGGAATTCAATTTGAAGGAGTCAGTTGTTATTTTAATTTGTTCTATTGTTTCGATTGCATTAATTCTTTAATATTTTTACGATGTGATGGATAATCGTATTACCTACGTAAATTGAGTTATAGTCAATATCCAACACAGGTGTTTTCAAATCTTAGGTATGATTGCTATAACAGGTGTCAGTAGGTATAAATATGTGGTTGATGGTATGACATGTGGTAATTCAAGAATCAATTCAATCCACATTCTTAAGTAAATATAAATGAAGGTTCTGAAACTTTAACCGGGATACTCCCTTGGTGTTCCATCATGTTCCAAAGAAGCTAATTATGTTATTTACAATCTATCTAGTGACAGCAACCGCCAAATTTTTTTTTTTCGTTTCATTTGTTTTTCTGGCATAGGAAACTTATCCCATACAGCCAACGCGACTATTACATATCTACCCGGATATAGATTATTGTCATAATTATAATAGAGACGACGCGTGACTTGATGTCAATCAGAATGCTTAAGTATAATTTAGATTATGCAATACAATTCCAGGAAAATAACCCATTTCATTTTTCCATCCCTACAATTTTTTAATTCAACGGACCAAATCGCTACTTCTCAGAGCACATTCAAAATAATTGGTAAGGAATAGATGATCTCTAACGGTGAAGCCATCGTGACATCGTCATGACGAAACCGGCAAATCTTGGAACCAAATATTCGAACAGTATCTGGGCCCACGTGGTAGATTACAGACCAGTCCCTGTCTCACAGAAATGACATTAGTCCTAGCAGTGTTGATGATACAAAGGTACAAACAAACCAGAACCTGACGGATTGGCCTTCAGAATGACTTCACATCTTGATGCCCAACATGTTTGTCCGACTGATTGGATTGGCTTGATCACTTCGTAATCTTGTCTGTTTGTTCATGCTCCAAAGTTACACTACGACAATGTACCCTGTTGGACTACGGAACTACTGTAAACAATGCTATCGTCTCCGCAAATAGTAATTTCCGTAGTAAACTCAATCTTCATCTCGACACCATTCAATACAATAATTCGGTATTATTTGAACGAGCATTTCCTTATTCTCCTGGACAGGCCTTTTGTTTCTGTGTTGATTCTGTTATTACCAAGGGCTGCTTTGCCTTAAGGGCCTAATTGGTTACTGATTAGATATTTTTTTCGGAATATACCTACCTAGAATAATATGGATCAGTTTATTGCGTATAGACATGTCACAAACTCTGCTCTTTAAAATTGAGAACTTCACAATTTGATATTTACAATGCACCTTTAGATTAATGTAGTCCCTTTCTCTCCCCTTAGTACTCAATTATTAGGACCCGAGGTAAAAATGGTAGCCTATTCTATACCGGATTGCGGAAGTGATGAATAGCTACAATTCATTAGTTTCCTAGTTGCTGTTCATTCGTTAAAATGTTTTAAACCACATTCAAACAATATTCTAAATCGTTCGTGGTTAACCAACCTGCGGGTCTACCGCGTAACTAAAATTGTATGAACATCGACATCGGTATTAAACTTCAATACGATCGTGAGAGCCTAAACTTTGAGCTAACTTGTATTTTTTTTACCGATCATGAAGATAAGTGTCCCAACTATATGATAGGTAATTTTTTTACAAGTTAGCTCAAAGTTTAGGCTCTCACTATCGTATTGAAGTTTAATACCGATGTCGATGTTCATACAATTTTAGTTACGCGGTAGACCCGCTGTTCGCGGAAACTGACGGAGCTTTTCATTCGTATCTCATCGGCAAATATAATATAAATACGAGGCTCAGTAATTTATATGATCAAGGGAGTTGGTAGGGGGGGAGGGACTATTTGATCGGCTATCCGCACTGAGAGGCTTTCCCGAAATAAATATTATATATTTTCCTCAAATCAACAATATACTTTTCATGATAAAATATTCATTTTCGATGATAACAGCTAGGCTTGGGAAATTATTTTCATTTGATTTTGTAAAAAGCTGAAAACATAGACGTCATGGAACTGGTTAGAAGAATTTTCAGATGAATCAACACAGTAGCAACCAATACTTCGATCGTTTGGTGCTTACTGTTTCTGAATTTCTAATCCACACGTGAATGGTTTTTTGTTAGAATTTTCTGTCATTTTCAGGACTGGAATATTTGTTTTACCTACAAGGTATCCCGGTTTACACTAAAAATAGCGTGGAAATAACAAAAGTATGCAGTGCTCTGAATAATTTTCATTTTTCGCTCGACGGCGACTGATATTCAGAGATTATAAATGTAAGAGGCGAAGAATTCAGTTTAAAAGAATTTAGGTTAAAAGAATGTTCGTAACTGTCTGGAATAAAGATGAACGTGACTCGCTACTCACCGAATTAAAATTAAATAGGCTGGATGTAGGTATGATTCAAACTATTAATTTTATCAAGGCCAAAACTGGAGGCTGCAAAAAAATTATGTCATTTGATCACAGTCGTTCAATAATGATTTATATTTTAAGCTTTGTGTATACTTTGTAATAAATTATGATGGGGTTGGCATGTCCTTATTGGATAAAAACCCCTAAATAAAAAAAAGATATTTAAAAAAAAGAAGTATTTCGCGTGGATTAAATGCTTATAATTTTCGTGTACCTATATTAAACGAATATATCCCACAATTTCTTTCAATATAGGTATACCGTAAAAGACGAATAAGGATTACTAATAAATTTTTGTATGAAGAGTAGGTAGTAGGTAGTAGGTGCAGTAGGTACCTATCTACTTTTACAGTTAGCTACATTCACTACCTACTATAAACTACACTGCCAAAACCAGACCTTTCTAGTTAGCAACACGGGTGAAAAGCATGGTCGTTACAATACCTACAAACTTAATTTTTTATCTCATCAATCACAAACACTTTCCCATCCCTGCGACAGTAGAGCGGGGGTTCGCCCGCGAGACAGGTAGGTAAGCCCGCGGCCGGGTCCCATCCCCGACAGGATATAAAGCGGTCGCAACCCCGTCTACTGTCCACTGTCCCCACTGTTGATATTAGTTTATGGTCGAGTTATTAGTGTAGGTTTGTTCGAAATGATCCAGTGTCTAAGCGGACCCTGGCAATGGCTGCGTTTAATAAAGTCGGGCAGAAGAAATTTCGTTCCAAATGGTTGCGTTCAACGTGCTTTACAAATAATATACTCAATAGAAGTTTTTGCATATTAAACCATAAACTTTACCTACCGTATAACTCTGGCCACTTTTGACCCACACCTAAATAGCGTCACTAACAGCAAGCAGATTTTGGACCAAACGTATTTAATGGTAGGTATCTACCTATTAGAACCGTCTTTTTAATATCGTCATTTCTTTATCAATATCGTAGATACAGTAATGGTAGCCGTAGGTATTAACAACCTCAGAACTAGCTCAGGTAAAAACTGCACACGTGTAGCGCGACCAACTATTTCAATCAACGTGGTATTATTAAACTAGGGGCGATCTGTACTAGGTAGTTCCCGACATCCTTATTGCGGGTAAGTTTAAAAAGTTTAGATACCGTGTCGAGCATGTTCCTGGGGAGTATTTTAACTTAGTCTTAGAGACTAAGTTCATAGTAGATACCTATATATCGTAAACTTGGTAGGTAAGCAAAAAATTTTTAAGCTTCAACCATTTTATGGAGTTTTATTACGGCCACACAGCTCAGAAAGAAAGAAAGAAAGAAGAAAGAAAATACATACAGCTCAGGGATTATTATCATTATGATGTCTGAAAATGTCCACTTACTCTTTTTCAGTAAGTGTCATACACGACCACTAAGCGTCATGAGGATAAGCAGCAGCACCCTTATTGAGATCCGTTAGCTTAGTTTTATGATAATTTTTAATTCCTTCATACAAGGTTCGCAGACACTGATCTAAGTAGGTACTTATTCAAGAAAATCATATAGGTATAGGGTGTAGGTATAAAAAATAGGCGGAAATATAAATAGGTAGGCGTCGTGTTAAGTTATGTTACGACTTAGGTACTGTTGAAAGCAACATTATAAACTGATGCAACTATGTATGTGATGGATCCCCTTGACCAAATGTAGATAAATCAAATCATATTTTTTTTATTTTTTTATTGAAAAATTCACAAATTGACACATAATTGGCATAGTCCCACAAAACCGTGTATTCGGTTTGACTGTGGGATCTGTGAGTCTAAACATATTAGTTAGGGCATCCAGATTCCAGACGTACGTACACACGTACGTTACGTATTATCACGTCATATTACATAAATAGTAGATATCTAAATACCTAAT
This sequence comes from Allophyes oxyacanthae, assembly GCA_932294325.1. Taxonomy (NCBI): domain Eukaryota; kingdom Metazoa; phylum Arthropoda; class Insecta; order Lepidoptera; family Noctuidae; genus Allophyes; species Allophyes oxyacanthae. The sequence continues at coordinate 475,865 of OW028612.1, forward strand.
TATGTGATACAATTTTGTACCAACATGTAACTATCGTAATCCACCCACTTATTCAAAGCCGCACAACAGTAGGCAGTTTACAAATTAAATCCGAACATTCAGAAACTTTACCTACTACCCTGCCCTACGTATTCAATACGATTTGTTACTTCAAAACTTTGCCCCTCGCGGTAAGAAAACTACAGACTTGAGCGAAATAACAATGTTTCAGCAATTATTGCTCGAGTAACTTCGCCATCGGCCATAGAAACCGCGTATTTTTCTTCAAATGCCAAGTTGGGAAGTTTTTGATATTTTATATAAATTGTGATGAAGTTAGCAATAAATAACAAATAAATACGGCTTGTTTAGAATTGAAATTTTAATTGTTGATATTGTGAAATGGAGGCTTGTTTATTGAGGTCTGAGAGTTATCAATTTTAAATGATAATAAATTGTTAGATATCTAATTTGTTCAGACTCCTTAATTATCCTGGCGTTTTTTGTTTTATATTAGGTAAAGGGGCACACGAGCATGCGGCTCACCTGATGGTAAGTGATCACCGCCGCCCATAAACATCCGCAACACCAGAGGAGTCACCGATGTGTTGCCGACCTTTCAGGATGGTGTGAGCTCTTTTCTTGAAGGTCCCCATGTCGCATGTGTTTTCCAAGTTGGTAGGTACTACCTAAATCTTGAGTCCAATCATTAACATCTAGGTCAGTATCCGGACGTCCATGACTGATAAAAAATTATCAGAACGCTGCTCATCTTTTTTCGGTTTAAAGATATTTATTTCTCAAAAAAGAACACAATAAGTTCACTTACATTGAGAAAAAGTATAAATAAAGATAGGTATATAAAGCATGCATTAAAATATGTGAGTTCATTAAATAATTTACTATTGGTACAACAACCAATAGGGTCTTGCCATTTTCGATGACATGGAGGTGACATTGACAAGTAAGTTGATTTACATTATACAATGATTTTATAAAATTCAAACAAAAAAAAAAAAAATATATATATATATATATATTAAAAGTAGGTAAATTAATAAGGAAACTAATGTGATTTTCTGACATACAGTTCTAAACGTTTTTTGAATACACATAGACTTTGACTATTTGTTATGTCTTCGGGTAGGCTATTATATAATTTTGCCCCCTCATATAATATGCTTTTCTTACCATAGTTCGTTCTGGGGTGTATTAACTCTAATTTGTTACGTCGTCTAGTGCTGTATGTTTGTTTTTTTTTATTAAAGTGTACTTGTGAGTGTGTTTCTTGTGTTATGATTTTTCTCACTAGAGTGCATGTTTTGTAGATGTATAACTGATTAATATTTAGAAAATTTGTGTCTTTATATATTTTTGTAGTGGGAGTTAAGTAGTCATAGTTGTAAAGTGTTTTGATAATTTTATTTTGTAAGGTTTGTACTTCTTGTGCGTTAGATTTAGCTGCAGTTCCCCATATCTAGATCTGGTATTCAATGTGGGGTTTAACCAGGGAATTGTAAATTACAGTACGTATTTTTTTAGGAACACATGCAGTTATACGACGTATAGCACCAATGAGAGGAGATATTTTGGCTTTAATATGACCAATGTGGTTTCTCCAGGTTAACATTGGATCTAGAACCAGCCCTAAATATTTTTCTTGGTTTGATTTACGAAGTAATTCATTGTTTATTGTAAGTTTAATCTGATTAGAAATTTTCTTATTTTTTGCTGCAAATATCATATATGAAGTCTTTTTTGTATTTATAGTGAGTAGATTTGTTAAGAACCATTCATTCAAAACATTTAGGTCAATTTGAGCTTCTGCATTAATGTCGTTTAGGTCATTACCAAAATAAAAAAGGCATGTGTCGTCTGCAAAAAGTGTGATATTGCCAGATATTTTGACTGTGTTTATGTTATTTATGTACACGAGGAATAACAACGGTCCCAAAATTGAACCTTGTGGGATGCCGTATGTTAATGTGGCAGGTAAGCTTTGGTAATCGCTGATTTTAACTACTTGTGTTCGGTTATTTATGTATGATTTGATCATTTTGTGTGCTAATCCTGCTATACCCACATCTCTGAGTTTTTGCAATAGTAAGTTATGAGAAATTGTGTCGAACGCTTTCTTTAAATCTATAAAGATACCAAGAGCAAATTGTCTCTTATCAATGGCTTCTTTTATTTTTGTAGTAAGATCGATAGTTGCAGATAACGTGTTAGATTTTGGTCGAAATCCATACTGATGTTTAAAAAAGAAATCTATACTTGTAAGGTAGTTATTTAGTCTAGTGTAAATAATCTTTTCAAAAATTTTTGATAGCACAGGCAGTACCGAAATAGGGCGATAATTACCAGCGTCATCCTTGTTTCCGGACTTAAATATTGGAGTTACTTTTGCTATTTTTAAGCTGGCCGGAAATAACCCTTGTTTGATGCACTCATTAACGCAATTTGTTAAATTTTCTAAAATTAGGCTTTTGATGCATTTTATTTCTTTTACACTTATTCCATCTATTCCGTTACTTGTATTATTATTTAGGTTGTCAATAATATCACTGACTTCTTTGGGCGTGGTTGGTTCAAATATGTGAAGTTCAGAACTGTTTGATTGTGTTTTAAGCGTGTTGATGTTTTTATCATGTGTCTTTGGTATTTTGCTAGCTAAAACGGAACCAACTGTGGAGAAGAAATTGTTAAAATGTTCGCAAATTTGTTGTCCTTTTGTTATTACTCTAGTTTCTGTTTTGAGTTTGGTAGGAATAGAACTGGTTTTATATTTATTATTAGTTAGAGTGTTGATTAATTCCCACATTTTCTTAGGTTGGCTTTCACATTTTTTGAAGCTTTCATAGTAATAATTTTTTTTGGCGATTTTAATTGTTTTAGCAGCTGTGTTTCTACTGGTTTTAAAATTTGTTTCCTTTGTAGTGTTGTCGGGGTCCTTTCTGTAATCTCTCCATGAAATATTTCTGTTGTGTAGTTCGTTGAGTACTTCTTTTTTTACCCAATCGTCACGAGGCTTATTTAAAATTTTAACTTTTGTTTTCTTGCTGGATGTGATTTGTTTTTTTATAAAAGATTCTAGCTGTTCATAATCATTCAGGTCTGTACTTGGTCCGGAGTTTTCAACTAGTTGATATAGTAGATTATAGTCTGTTGCTTGGTATTCTTGTCGTTGTTTATTGGAAATTTTTGGCTTTTGAAGTTCTAGGTATATCTGTTTATGGTCTGATAACGGCGTATCAATTAAAGCCATGTGAAAATATTCTTCTTGTATATTCGACGACACATGGTCAATTATTGTCTTGGTGTTCTTTGTTTCGCGAGTGCAGTAGTCGCTTTGTATATTATTCAGTAACTGATAACCGGTTTCGTCCAGTATAGAAATGTAACTCTCTGTGTGTTTATCATTATTTAGTAGGTTTATGTTGAAGTCACCAAAAACCAGTGATCTCCGGTTTTTCTCCAGCATAGGGGCGTATATTTCCAAAAAATCATTGACGTCGGTATTTGGTGGTTTGTATATTACACCGATATTTAGAGCATACTTCTCTAGATATATCCAGAGATATTCATTTCGACCTTTATTGCACATTTCTAACGTTTCATACATTACACTTTTGTGAACAAACGCGGAAACACCACCTCCAATACGCCCTTTCCTGTATGTATACACATGGCTATAGTCAGGTATTTGTAATGTCTTGGCTTCAGAATCAGATTTAATCCACGTTTCCGTAATTAGAACGACATGTATAATTGAGCTTATGGATTTTAACATGCACATCAGTTCGTCTAATTTGTTGTATTTTACTAAACTTCTAATATTTGTGTAGAAAAATTTTAATGACGATTTTTTTGAATATATATCTTCGCAACAGTTAATGTTTTGATACGTGATATTTGGTTTGTCTTCTATATTTTCTATTCGTATGTGGCTGGGGTAGTCTGGTAAGCTTAATCGTTTTTTGTATTCGGTTTTATAATTTTAGGAACGCCTCCAATGTATTTAATAATAAGATCGGCTTCGCCGTTTTGCTTTCTATGGTGTAATTCGTCGCGAAGTTTTTTCATAAATTGTTGTTGAAGAGCAGTTTGGTCGGAATACATCTGAATATCACCAGAAGGAGCCTTGTTTTTATTCCGTAGGATATACTTTACTATGTCTGGCGATTCGAAAAACGCTTTTAGCGATCGATTTTTGTTTGGGTTATATTTGCCCAATCTTTTTATCATACATGGCAGCGGACATTCCGGGTAAAATGCGTTAATAAATTGCATAATCTTGTTTTTATCGTGTTCGTATCTTGTGGTTTTGTTCTGGTTATTTATTTCTGGTATACCCACTAAAACTAAGTTCTTTTCTCGGCGGACGCGTTCTTGTACTTCGAGGATAGTGGCTTCGTAAGTAGGCGTTGGCGGAATTGGCACGGCCGTTTCGTTATTAGATTTGAGATGTGATATATCGCCTTCGAGCAGCATAAATTTTCGTTCATAAGTTGTATTAGCGGTCTTCAACTCAATTAGTTCTTGTTTTAATAAGTTTTGCTCTGTTTTTAATAAGTCCGACTTTTCTTTAGAACTTTTAATTTCGTTTTTCATTTCTAATATATCTTGTTGTAACTGTGAAAAGTTTTCCTGTTGTGATTTAGCAAAGTTGTTTAGGAAAGACATCATTTCTGTTCGGAAATCCGCTAATTGATCGGAACAGTCACAGCTGTCCGGTTGTTTTCTCTTCCTTTGTGTGATATTAGGCAAATTTTCCAATGTTCGTAAGTCTGGAGTCGAAACGCCGCCGCCTCCGCTTGTGTACTTTCCGCTATTCGGTGATCGGTGTACATTCATGTTTATATTTTGCTTGACAAAAACACAGTGAAGTCAAGGAGTGAGCGAGTTAAAAAATAGCACCGCACTCGTTTCCTCACGGGTGTGAGGGGCGCCTCGGCACACACCGGATCCTTTCACTCCGCACAATTTATTTCGCAAATGATTTAACACTCATTAACGCTGTTGTTTGATTTTAAGTACTGTTCTTTAGGCACAAGGGTTGCAAACTATTTCTGTTCACTTTAATAATATAATTAATTTGTATTATTTTAGCAAGACACGTCTGTTTGCGGCGCTCACAGTAATGCATTTTTACACTTCTAATCAGCCTACGACCAAAGCCTAACCTTTTCCCCATAAAAATATCTTTGGGACGGCTTTCAGTCTTAGCTGCTCATGCTGAAATCCTACTAGGTATGTATACCTACTTAATCATATTATTATGCATTTATTAAGTAGGTACCTAGGTAAAATGAACAAGTCTAGAACATAAGACACCAACTACCAACTAAGTTATTCGAAGACACAAACTTCAACTCAAACCTTTTAAAACTTCTAGTCCACCATAAAACGAATACCTACTACATTATACAAGTCTGAAACCAGTTTGGAATACAACTTTATAGTAACTAAGATTTACTGTAAAATGCAAAGTTATTGAGTTGAAAACAATTTTGGCCCAGCTGTGATGGCTGAACTTGGCTGTACGTCAAGTCACGTAATTTTTTACTTTGGGCTTATGAACTTGGCCCTTTTATCTTACCCTTACTTATAAGGTAGTGTGTTAAAACGGTAGTTATGAGAAAGGCCCATAACCATAATTATTATTATGAATCATGTATGGTGGGGTTTAGTAATAATCTTACAAAAGCTTTTTGTTTCAAGGAGTTTATTTTGAAGGGTGATAAGTAACAATTCAAAAGAAAGAAAAATACTTAGCACGTCTCCTAAGTGTCCTTCTCGAGGTTTGGTACATTAATACAAATTTAAATCTCACATACCCAGGCTTGCAACAAAATATATTATCTCCGGTAATCCATACAAATATTTGTCCCACTACCGATGCAGGGATCGAACGCGCGACCCTTTGACCAGAACTCTCCACCACTATGCCATCGTCATCGGCACATCTAGTTAGGCTTTAAATCCTAACTAGATGTGCCGAGTGAGGGGCAATGTTTTTTAAAAAAAAAAAAAAAAAATCTAAGTTATTTACCAACTGCATGTGATTTAGTTACGAAACCGAAAAAACAAGAGCTGAAAAATGAGATAAATTTCAGTTCAAAAATATAATGCAAAAACTACCCCCACTTAAGCGGGACATTAGGTCGCTAACCCGCGTCCATTATGCAGCGAAACGCCGGGATGTTGTTGCCCGAGCTTTGGCACACTTATTGTGGGATAATCTGGATGAGCCCTTACTGTTGACTTTACCGCTGGACATGGCTAGTGCCACTTTGTACAGAGGACGAGTTCTTTACGGTAGTTTAAAAATGCAGAATTTACGTACCCACCGACTTAAATGAAAACCAAATAGCAATTATCTTGCCTACATCAAAGAGAATAGCAAAAAACGAATAAAACGTTAAAAATAGACCTTTTTCATAGATTGCCTAAAGGAGTTATGTAAAGGGAATGGGGTACTAGCATCCCTCGTATCTCTGACATAATCAAATCAATCGTTTGTTTGCAAATACCTATGTGTAGCTAAACAAGTTGTTATAACAGTGAGTAGTTTCACGACTGGCTGATAGTTAGAACGCTTCACTTGAAAGCAGACTTTCAACAAACTGAAAATTGTAAATGACGAGACAGTTCACGAAATTCTTTAGACAAAAAAATTACGTTAAATCAATTCAAACACAAGATATGAATATAAATCTTTTATTATAACCATTGTTATAATACATTTTCACTTATATCTATGAATTACAACACAGACTATAGAGCATAGCCCGTTCACTTCATACAAACGGCAGTGCATTTACGTACACACGACATATAGGTACCTACTACCTTACGGTTATCATTGAAATGCCTTACGAGTGAGGTAGATGATCATAGACGTAGTGTAACATTACTCTTCTTCTGCCTGCGACTGTCTCTTCTTCTTCTTCTTCTTGTCACTCTTGGGCTCCTCCACGGCCTCCGCGGCCTCCTCCTCGGGTTGGCTCTCGGACTTCTTCTTCTTTTTCTTCTTCTTCTCTGATACTGGCGTGGTAGGTTCCTGTTCCTCTGCGACTTCCGCTTTCACTTCGGTTTTGATTTTCTTTTCCTTTTTAGGTGTGACCTGTGAAAGAAGATTGGTGTTGATGTTTTGAAGAATTTAGTGCGTAATGTATACAATTGCGAGTGCGACCCGGTATTTTATTTTGATGGTCCGGTACCGGGTCACGACCCGGCAAATGGGAAACGCTGCTGCATACTATTACATCGATCCGCGGCATATTAAGAGCGTATTTCGAAGTATGGTTATCGTAATAAATGTACACTTTATTACACACATACATTAATAAATTGCTTGTTAAAAGAACTTACATCATTAGCACCATCTTCGAGTTTGATCTTCTTGGCGGAGACCTGTGCGTCTTCTTCAGGCGAGTGCTCGCGCTTCACTGGCTTCTGACCCAGGGTGCTGTCGCCCGCCACTGGGTATTGGAACACCTCGCTGTGAGAAACATGGGGACATGTAGTACAGAACCAATTAGGTTAACCACTGGCTCTAAATGATTTTGAACTTACTCTATCCCAGAGTGATTATAGCTACATTTAATTAAAAAAAAAAAAAAAAACTGTTGTTTCCGCGGGTGAGACCGCAAGGGCTAGTATCATATAGTATTGCAATCACCAATCCACCTCTACAGTGTGGTTATTATTTCCTGTACAATAGTTATTTGCTGTAATTTATAAATGGAACTTTTCACAGAATAGATAATAATACACCAAGGAGTTACAAGTCCTTTCAATCCTAAATAAAACAACACAAGCCAATCAGTAATGTTAAAAATAGATATTTCCCCACAACTCACCTCTTACTGTGGTACTTCTCAAACTTCGCTTTAGCCTTGCCCGTTCCACTGATTCTCCTCAGATTTCCTTCTTCTAGCAGCCTCAATCTGTTCTCCAGCTTGACTTTGTGCTCAGCTCCAAACTCGAAGGACACATCCTCTCCGAAAGCGTCCACTCTCGTAGCCAGCGCAGCTTTCGCAGCCAACATACGGGACATTTTACCCTTGTTCTTAGTACTAGACTGACCTACAAGTTGTGCATGGTAGATCAAACCATACTTTGGTGTATCTTTCTTTGTCTTTAGAGCCCTAAACAGAGCCTTTTCTGCACCAAAGATCTGGATTGTAGATGCAGGGTGCTTAGCTAAATTCATTAGGGAACCGGCATGAGCAATCAACCTAGCTCCTATATGCTCACCGATCAACACGGTGAGGTTGGGCGCCATAGCCATCATTCTAGCCTTCAGGTAGTCTGTCAAATGTGTCCTATATTCTGTTATTGCGATAATTTCATCACATAAGTTTTGGATATTCAAGATGTCATCCTCAGAAATCTCTGTGCCCATTGAGATCTCAGCTGCTTCCTTAACTTTCTCTTCTAAATCTTCTGGTAGAATGTCAGATAGATCTGTCTGGGATGCATTGTCTCGGGTGCCAATCAATTTGACTATTTTGACGAACAGTGTGTTGTCAGTGATAACCTTTCCGAGTTCAGGGAAATGCCAACCGTACCATTCTCGGCACCTCATGACATAGTTGTTTAATTCCTTGTCTAGATCATCAAGCAAGCATTGAGCTTGTACAATCATTGTGTCTATCTTGTCTGGTGAGAACTTCAGCTTGTATCTTGACAGTGAGTGAGCTAGACCAAGGGCCATAGCTGTCATTTCCTTCTTTGGTAACCCAGCGAGGAGGCTGTCCATCTGTGAGCGTATACATCTGAGCAGTTCCTGCACATTGTTGTTAGATACACATTGGAGGTCAAACTTTTCTCTGATGGCACTGCCAAGCTTGGCATCTCCGACCAGGAGTTGGTCCTGAACATCCTTGCTGATGTACTTCTTGAGTGCTTTCTTCAAAGGTTTGGAGATTTTGCCTTCAATAGCTGCTGTGGTTGCTGCCAAGGCTTCTGCTGTGTCTTCGAACTTTATGAAGTTCTTAAGTTTTACACTGTAAAAATTATAATAAGTAAATAAAGAGCTTACCAAGTCCAAAATGTTTCAATAACATCTGACATCAATGATAAAATAATTATCAAAATAAAAATGATCACAAAGTTATATACATCAAGGCATAGCTGAAATACAATCATTGTAGGTAATGTGTGTGAATGCTGTTACTGAAACGTTTATTAAATTATAAATATGAAAATAAATATTTTAATCTAACTCTATTATTCTGTAAAAAAAAAAAAACTTACACAGCAGAAGCCCCCTCAGGAGTGTTGAACTCCTGGTGCAAGTCGTCAATCTGTGACAACTTGGAATCATCCAGTAGCTAGAAACAAAATCAATAAATATTGTATTATGGCTCTCAGTGTATTTGAATGCAAGTTTCTTACAATTATGTTATTTACTTGCTTAGTGAATTAGGTTATTCTTCAGAATATTAAAAACATCTTTAAGCCAAAATAACTCTCAGTATTTTTATAGAACTTGGACCTTAGTGCTGGGATTTAAAAAAAATATGGTTAAATAATTCATGTATCATAGAAAATAAAAACCAAATTGTTTAACAATACCTAATAAAAATGTGTGCTGAATAGAAATGAGGTTATGTAAATATTTACTTGTTATCAAAAACTACTACCATCAGTATAGAAAATAACAGTAAAGATTCAAAATATATTGTATGGTTTGCATAATACATCATTCTGGACACACAAGAAGTAGGGCAATGAACTTTATCAACAATTTTATTAGCTAATGGCTACTCTACCAAAATATTTTATCTAATTACAGCTGTAAGTGTAACCGAATTATATAAGTGTAGACAGGCTACAATAACCAAAACGAGGTTAATTATATGGGTTTGTTGTTACGAAATACTCTCATACACTATGGAAAACGCGTTGACAACCAGATTCAAGGCTATGATAAAACATTGTTTACATAGGACACAACCCGAAATATGAATAAAACACTCAAAAACAACGATATACCAACTCATTTAACCCTATTATTGTTGAAATAAAGTAGTAAATACAATATTTTTCTCTTTTATACAATCGCGTTCAGTCATAGGTTAGAATCAACACGTGTTGGAACTTACCTTGAAAATGGCGTACCCCGCAGGGGTTTCGAACAGCACCAACATCTTAGAAACTCACAATAACAATAATTGTAGTCTTTTTCACTTATTTATTAAAGCTATTTAGCCATACAAAATTTATTTATAAAATAAGCAGACGCTGCTACAACATCGCGGGACTTTCACGCTGACAAATGACATTGACAACTGTGGTAGTGTTACCATACATAACGGGAAATTATTACTAAAATGTTTTTTGATAGTTTTGGTAATTATTTAGTAGTTTTCTCTTCCCTTTGCGTGCACTGACTTCTTCATTACAAACTTAGATTACAAAGTACTGTATTATCCTTTGAGTATCTAGAATAGAGTTCTAGATACTCAAAGGATAATACAGTAGTTTGTAACTCAAAGATATTATCAGATAACATTAGTATAATTCAGTATCTGCGTGATCCACGACATTTTTTAATGTGATTACGTCTAATACTTACATACTTATTATTAAATGAAATATTAATGTGTATTTCTCTATTGTGTACCTAAATATTTATTTGTCCCTAAACTTTCAACAACGTTACGGGAAATATGAATATAATTAATATTTAATATAGGTATATAATAATATTATATAATGAATAAAGGAGATATTAATATACACGGTACACATTGTTGAGAGGTTCCTCTCTCTATAGCCTTGACCACCGGTAACTTGGACCCCGTTGCCGATGCTGGCGGGCTATTACTGTTTTAATAAAAAACATATTATTTTATTTTAATTTTTTTATTCTTTAAAATATTATTTTAAAATATTTAAAAGTATGATATAAAATTGAATAAAGGATATTATTATCATAAATAACTAAATAGAGACAATACTAATTTTATTTTCGAATGCTAGTTCTACATGCATACACGCATGATAAGCGGAAACCCTTGGCCGGATGGAACAGGCATTTAAACGAGGCTCACAGGATTGCCAGGTTGGAATTCAAAACATGGTGATGGAATGGACAACCTTCCACTGCAGTGGTCCCATATAAGATTCAATGATGATGGACTGGAAGATCTTGAAGGGAAAGCAAACCACCAAGTACAAATCAATATCGATGTATTAGCCAAACACAATTCCAATTCTAATAATAAAACTTTCTGGAAAGACACAAAGAATCCTAGGCCTGGCATTCCTATGAGTGTCGACGGAGTTTCTTATCCTAGGGATATCGTAGAGGTATAAACACAATTTGCTATGTAATCACCACTGGGACCGCCATACGGGGAGTTTGATGCTGGGCCTGAGGGTGCGGAGATGCCAACCTGTCATCCATGCAAAGGAAATCAGGCACAATAAAAAAGATATAACAACAGAAGAATTTATTTATTGGTCTGAGTGGGTAGGTTTGTATTTGTAAGAAAGAAAGAAAGATTTTTTTATTCTGTACGGGACAGCCCAACAACAGGATGCTATTATGAATCAGTTTCTTTTCTCTTCTTAAAACACCCAATAGAGGCGGTTCTACACAGAATTAACCATACGGTAGGTATGTGGTCGTGCTATCGTCATTAAATTTACTAGCTTAAGATTTTACCACTGCCTCAGCTAGGTACTCTTTCAACAACAACCGGGTATTACTAGACGTCTGGTGAAATATTGGTACATCACTATCGTCAATATTTAAAAGTTAGTCAATATTTTAACGAAGAAAAACAATGGATAACGTTCACACGACGCTCGTTTCCCCGTACAATATAAATGGGTATTTTCCTGGATAGATTCTTGGCACTTTTTAATGAAGCTGTGCATACAGAATCCTTGCCAGACGTAAGTAATAGTAGGCAGCGTGGCAGTGGTGGGTCGAGTTGCGGGTTGGATACCCGCATCGATCATATAAACCTATGGTTCCATGCGGCATACAGAGTAGGTATATCTGTGAAGGAACGAGTTTTGGTGTTCCTCTATTGAACAGGGGAGGATCCTCCGACCAGGCGAGGTGATATTGCCTGGTGGGCCGAAGCCCGATGGTTTATGTCGGATAGTCGCTGTTATTTGCCGAGAACATTTTTACTTGCGTGATTCTGGATCTGAGCTGCTGCTAAATTCTGATAGGCGACGTTGGCGTAGTCTATCGTCATGTTGTTAGTAGATAGCTATTTCATGTTGCAACAGATGTCGCTACACATTAATTGTAACAAATCTTGATATTTATAGATTGTTTCCTGTCTGGAGCGGTGTATGCCAACAAATAACGATTCTGGGAATCATTGTGTGAGGCAATAATCAAATTACTTCACCATAACATATTTACCTCCCCACGCAGCCTGATACATTTAAAATCAAAATAAAGAGCACGCTCCCAAACTTATTATCAACATTAAGTGCCTTCCCCATCGTTACGCGTTACATAAATATTTGCCAAATGGATTTTTGTCTGCACGCCTCGCCTCGAGTCAGGCGCTACGTGGATTCGGAAATTCAATAATTCTGCATAAAGGCATGCATCCACTTGCTAGCGGGGTGAATGATTGAGCGAATGAACGAGTGAATGGATTCTATCGAGCAGAGCGGTGAGTGAACGAGTGTCTGCGTCAATCCGAGTAAGGAACGTGATTATTTTGTATATTGGAGGTTCCGATTGAAACGTAGTTATTCCGCTTATTTTCAAAACATTTTAGGCTTTACAAGAAATTGGATTGCGCTGAACGCTTTTAGATTTTTCTATACAATATTGCCTCAGTGTTCTCTGAGTAATGAGCGGAAATATAAAGTAGATGGATTCAATACAGCTGTAAAATGGACTTCATATTTACGATTTTAAGAAGCTGGGTGACTAGAATTTAAATCACTCGATCGCTGCTCACGGGGGTTCTTAAAGGTGACTCGAGCGCACCCAGTGTAAGTGGAAAGGAACGTTAGGTTAAACTTATAGCATTACAATTGGTGTTTAGGTAATTATTCCATGACTTCTTATGGTGTGTGAATCTAACGTCACTAAGAATGAACCTCGTCTTACCCGTTACTATTATAAAGTCTTAATACCGTGGTCTTCGATTCATAGTGTAGGTAGGTATAGGAGAACTAATATTTGATCAGAATCCTTTTATGTCACCCACGCTAACCGATCCTAGCTCACTCACTCACTCAATCTATTATACTACACGTACATCAGGAATCGATGCTTTTGTGCGGCAACTGGGTCAATTATGTTTAGAGCCTTTTCCCATCCCTCGAGCAAGAATCAAACATTTGAAAATTTAAGATACATAATAAAAAGAAAATACTTCAAAGAAACTGATGAAAGTTGAATATAAAATCTTAACGATTTTATGTTTACAGCGAGTCGTTAAAGCGGGCTCGGCTAATGTGGGCCGAGGAGGGTCGCCCAAGGGAGCGATTAGCCAACAGTATCGACAAGTGATCCGGAGCGAGGGTTAGGCTATTTGATGGCTCACCGCAACACCTGACGACTGCCAGACCCGCGTTTATGAGCCTCGGTGGTGACAGCGGGTTTGAAGATAAATGCTATCGTTATCGCTCTGCATGTTACCTACGTTTAGATTTGTAGACGGCGATTTTGGGTTGATCTTTATAAATAGCTGCTTTCGCATGTAAAATTTTAGGAGAAAACAGGGTTCGGGTATCGTATTCAAAGAATTTGGGGTTGAAAAAAGGGTGGCAACAGTTTCAGAAAATGTAACAACTGATAAAGTCAGAGAATTTTCTAGTGACTAAGTATTTCTTTTGTGAAATTCAAGCTTGTATGCGATGTGATTAAGGACACATAAAAATTAATTGAGTCATAGTGAATGCACGGTGGGTGACATATTGCTAGATTATCGTCTCAATCGTTTCTTACATCACCCACTCTTCCAGGAGATAAAGCGTTAACAGTTCATGCAGTAGGAGTAGACTATTTATTTTCGGTGGTGAACATTCAGTTAGACAACAGTAAGTTAACTTTATGTTGATCTTTAATTCAGGAGTCTTTCTAACGACGGAATTTCTCTACTCATATTCCAACCTTTTACAACACTGATAACCGCCTTATAACAACATTTAAAACACCGTCACACTATACATACCTACGTGGCGTGCATTCCATTAAAACAAAAAAACACTATCGATCCCAATAAATTAAATATTAATTAGGTAATACAAACGCCAATATTTATTTATTTATTTAAAATGCTTCATGTACAATGTACAAAGGCGGTCTTAATGCCGTAGGCATTCTCTACCAGACAACCTTAGGGTGATGCAGAGACAATGAAGGTAGATGCACCAAAAAAAAAAAACTTAAATGAGAGGTATAACTATTATACTTAAAAACAACTATATAAACTTACATAAACATTACCAACATAATTTTATATAAATAAATATGCAATATGCTGAATAAACTAATTACACATATATAAATAATAAAATACAATTCGGAAAAATCAGAGTCGAGATGAATCTGCCGCCGTCTTGTCACGAAAGTATTTACGCACTTTAAATTTAAATGAGAGCTTACTGTTAGCCATCCTGATTTCAAGAGGGAGTGCATTCCATAGTAGAATAGATTGAACGAAGAAGGTAGAATGAAGTAGTCTGTCATTTCAGGTAATTTAAGGATATGGGTGAAGTGGCCTATATCACAAACATAATTTAACTTAAGAATACAATACTCAAGTTGATTTTGCCTTATAACCTGTAAGAAATGTCTGTGCACGCCACTGCTACACATACGTGCCAAAGTTACTCCTGAACATAATTTTCTCGCTCCCAAGACTATCGCAGCGATATTGAAGAAAATTGCTACCATTATCAAGCATACGCCTAACGTAACGGCTTGCCTATAAAGCTGCCTCGTCCGGGACTCATAGTACCGTACTAAGCCTGGTCTTGTAAATAACTTACAATATCCCTAGCTTATGTCACCTACGCAAGACGTCGTCTAACTTTGCTAAGATTGCATTATCTTGATCAAAGGGGAAATAAAATTTGCTTTTAAAGAAACAAGACTTTTTATGTATGGTTCAGAAATTGGATTCACTATCCGATAAATTAGACCACTTCCTGTTTATTCCTTTGCTTTTCTATAGTATCTTAATATTAAACCATGTAATTATAAGCGTGTTCACTGTAATATGACTGCAATACAGCAGACAAGTGCCTCTCGAAGCGAACGTTCAACATGACAAGTTCATTTACTTTGATGGAACATACCATTATTACTAGTACTTCGCATACAATAACGCTTGAATTGCTCTTGATGTCAGATAATGTGTATCATTATTGGCTTTACACCAGTAACATAAAGTAATTGGACATCATCATTCATCATTATTCTTTTAAATAAATGGTATTTTCATGTTAGAAACTTAAAAACACCTCTACCAAAGCTAATTGAACCACATTTTCCGTGTTAAATACAATGTATAATGAGTTAATGACAGATAATGTTTAATCAAGTATAATTACAGCAGTTTAGAATGTTTGCCGACACTAACAAGCGAGCTAATTAACAGCCAATTTGGATCGCGTGTCGGCGCCCATAGATTGATTTATTCCCTAATGTAATAACGATTGGCACCTCATTAAAATTATGACCCGACAAATTAGTGACAGGAATGGGCCACTGTATAAATTATTAAGTTGTTTTTTTTCTGTGATATACCTACCTAATTCGAATTCTATAGACACTTAAATAATTTCGAGATTTTTATGTCAGTGTAACATCCGCGTGTATGCATAGAATTAAAACTGAGAATTTCTAGAGATGAGTCCGAACTCCGATATCATGTCACATGTATAAATCATCGATATTCTAATATCATTTTGTCATGCAGTGACAACGACAAAATCATTAATGCCTAAAATCATCACTCGATATTAGCCATGACTGAAGGACAAGATGGCAACATGCAAGTTGCAACGTATGAATGCGGTGACAGTTCGATGTAATCATTGATACCGAAAAATCATCACTCAGCCCATTTCTAAGAATTTCCAGCGAAGATGCGTACAACCTGTCGCCTGTGGCTAAGAGCAATACTAATGTGTGCGTTTCGTTAGTTACTGGACTAAAGAGAAGTACATATTAATTCTGGAAATAACAAAAATTAAGAAACAAAAATATATGAGATAATCTCAAGAAAACTTCTGATTCTGACCTAGTTACATTTTACCCATCGTCATGTACAAGATAAGGCAATCTTTTCTAATCACTTTTTACCATCCGTGATCCCGTGAGCACGAGTGACGCGCATCACTAATTGCTTGCCGAAACGTGTCGCGAACGAATAATCCCGGGAGGCCGGGCCAGGGTTGCCAGCTTAAGTCTTAATACTGTTTGGTAGTTACAATAATGTGATCACATGGTTTCTACACAGCAACAGTCAACAACGATTATCGTGATTTATATAAAAATTGTACTACCTATAATTTTGTGCCCATCAAAGAGTATGATGCTGTTTTCATGGATTCACGTACCTAATGTTGATAAGTAGCGTATTTATCTACATTACGTGAATCCATCTATCTATCTTTCTTATGAACCCTGGCAACCCTGTCCAACTTCTAGTGAGACAACGGCAAATTGGGCACTGATAACTGTGGACTCATCCTAGATAGTAGCTAAATGTTAGCGTTCGTCCAATAAGAGCGAGCTTACCCAAACATTATGATATTAGTTTAATGAAAAGTTAGCCTTTCTAGCTATTGAATGTAGATTAATTTAAAGTGAAGTACCTAGAAACGATTATGTTACCTAATATCTAGTTTCTTTGTCAAAAGGATGAGCTTCACGTGAGCATATCTACGTATAACAACATACTGCGCGAATACGTGTGCGAAACAGGCAATTCCGCGGCCGCTTATTGTAGCATTATGTCATATTATGTGGTAGGTATAAACGTAGGTACATGAACAGTATGTAAAAAAACCTGTCCGATCTGGAAGTTATTGTTCTCATCATTATAAACAACTTTTAATATGGGACCAACGATGAAATCGTACTCGTAGAGAAGTAGATACTTAATGTGGCAGGAGTTCACATGTCATAATATTATCAAGATTAATTTCAGACACACGACATTACCACAGTATAGTTACATTACGCCGCATGTCAGCGTGGGCTGAATGGACACCTACGCATTTACCACTTAATAAATACAGAAATCCTACTCCTATTAGAGGCACCTATATGCATAAATATATGACATGTATCGCTAAAATAAGACATTTGTGACATCTGTCGCAAGAGTCGACAAAGTGACAGACGGCCGAGTCCCGTTTGTTTTGCGCTTTGCAGACATACCAGCACATTCACGTTGAAACATTTACTGCCACACAAAATTCGACGACCTTTTGACACAAGGCTGTTATACTATTATTATTTTAACGGCGACACAAATGCCTTATCTGTGCGTACTAGAACAGTTTCGAACCTCTGCCAGGAATTAGAGGCAATCATTTTATTTTCTACAGAAGCAATCTGTGTCGCAGTTCAAATGCTTTCACGATATTTTTGTGATCTCGTCAAGTGAACCTTCTGTTACGATCAGTGTTGTGCTCCAACCAGCTCCAACCTACACGTGTGAAAGTCAAAGTCAAAGTCAAAGTCAAAGATTTTTATTTCAACTGGGCCTTTGCAGGCACTTTCAAAACGTCGTGATTCTAGGCGCACGGTTCCAAGTGGGTTGGTCCTGGAGAAGATACCGGCAAGAAACTCCATGGATACTCTTTTCATAAATCAAGCTTAGGTACTACACAACAAATGTGGGGCCGCAGGAGCGGCCCCGGCTAAAATTCGACCTCAATTTACACAATATTACAATAAAAAAATAAAAAAAGAACAGCAAAGATCATAAGTACCACTATAATATTATAATTATACAATACTAGTAGGTGCGTACTTAACACTCAAGTCAGTCACCCAATTAAGAATAGGTACCTACCAAAAAGGTACAAGGGAAGCGTTAAAATTAGTGTGTGAAGACAGGAAGCAGTGGGTCACCAGGGAAGCCGCATGTGCAGAAGATAATCACTTCCATACATCTCTATCGTCAACATAGTCTTTGATCCTGTAATAGGCCTTCCTTATGAGGATAAGCTTAACACGAGTTTTAAACTTTTTATCAGTAAGCTCGGTAATACTTTTTGGGAGTTTATTATAAAAGCGTACACCGTTACCTAGAAATGATTTGTTTGTTTTGGTCAATCTAAATTTAGGGACCACTATTTTGTACTTATTTCTAGTATTAATTTTATGAATATCGCTATTGATACTAAACATATGCAGGTTTCTTCGGACGAACATAATATTCTCCAAAATGTACTGTGATGGCAGTGTTAGAATGTCGGTGTCTTTGAAAAAGTCTCGTAAAGACTCGCGTGGGCCCATGTTATAGATCGCACGGATCGCCCTCTTCTGCAATATAAAAACCGAATCTACATCAGCCGCTGATCCCCACAACAGAATGCCATAGGACATAATGCTATGAAAATATGCGAAGTATACACTAATCTCGCCGTAGCTGTATCGGTTAACTGTCTAATTTTTCTAACTGCAAATGCCGCAGAACTAAGTCTTTTGGACAGAGCTGTGATGTGAGGACCCCACTGCAACTTGGAATCAATTGTTATCCCTAAGAATACGGTTTCATTAATTATATTTAGTTCATTTCCATCAAGCATTAAATTTAAGCCTACATGAGCTACATTTGGCAGTGAGAACTTTAAACATTTTGTTTTATTAGCATTTAGTAATAAGTTATTAGCTGCGAACCATTTAGAGAGTATAGTTAGGCTATCTCTAATGTGTAAGACTTCCCTATCTTTTCTACTTATTTTAAAAATGAGGGAAGTGTCGTCCGCAAATAGTATTATATCCGATATTTCGCTCATTATATATGGGAGATCATTAATATAAGCCAGAAACAAGAAAGGGCCAAGGATTGAGCCTTGAGGCACACCCATTTTAACCAAAGAGCCCTCAGATATGACACCATTGACACTTACTTTTTGTTGCCTCTGAGATAGGTAGGATAAAACAAGATCAGCAGCTCGTCCACGAATTCCGTAGTGGTTTAATTTACGGATAAGTGTATCGTGGTCTACGCAGTCGAAAGCCTTGGAGAGATCACAAAAGACGCCAATTGCATCCTGTGACCCCTCCCAGGATTCTAAAATGTGTGTGACTAATTTCACTCCTGCGTCAGTGGTCGACCTACCCTTCGTGAAGCCGAACTGCTGACTATGTAATACTCCGTTTATATTAAAGTGTGTTAACATTTGGTCAAGCATGATTTTTTCAAAAATTTTACTTAATGCGGGTAGTACAGAGATTGGTCTATAATTGGAGGGATTATTCTTACAGCCAGATTTGAAAATTGGAATTACTTTACTATGTTTCATCAAATCCGGAAAAGTACCGCTATCTAAGCATTGGTTGAATATATCTGTAAGTATAGGGGCAATAGTATCAATAATATCTACAATAACCTTAACAGAGATGCCCCACAAGTCTTCAGTGTTTTTTATATTAAGACTTTTAAATGCTTTTTTAATTGTACTAATACAAATATGTTTGAACTTAAGGTTCGGCACGTCCTTACGGAAATTCTCTCTAAGCAATGATTCAGCTAATGTACAGGACGAGGCAAGGGTTTTCGTAATCTCTATCGGGATGTTAGTGAAGAAGTTTTCAAATGTGTTGGCTACTTCCAACTTATCAGTTATAGTACCTTTGTCTGTTTTTATAAATAGTTCGGTATCGCGCTGTTTTATGTTGCCAGTTTCGGTGTTAATTACCTGCCATATAGCCTTTATTTTATTACTAGAATTACCTATCTTATTACTTATCAATTTAGATTTGGCATGGGTACAAACCACCTTGAATAACTTGGAATAATTCCTTACATATTTATGGAACGTTAGATCAGAGGTGAGTGATTTTTGTTTATATAAATCGTATAACCGATCTCTACTTTTCCTAATGCCTTGTGTAGCCCATTCGTTAAATTTTGATTTATTTGTCAGTTTTATTTTCTTAATTGGACACGCTTTATTAAATTCTTGGCATAATGTAGAGAATAGAGTAGAGTAATTTACGTTGGAAACGAATACCTACTCATTAATTTCAGCCATCTTTATTTATTATTTATTTATTTTATTTATTTATGTACACACAAGGAAACATGGTAATAAAAACCATCTTTTGTATTAGTTCCACTTTTAAACGAACGATAGAACACTTTATTCTTGAAAATGTTGCCAGAGGTGTGATGTTCGTTCACACCTAGATTCAGGTAGCGAAAATAAGATCTTATTGTAAATGCAATCGCCTACATGCAGATTTTTTGGTAAATGGAGTCCATTTACCTGGTGTAATCATTAAGGAGATGAGGTGACTGTTTAGTGTTTACACATATAAAGGTATGGTATTCCGTAATTTGGCAGAAGTTTATAGGTCCATTAGTGGACCGTGACAGCGTGAGAGCACAAAGAGCGTGCGTGAGCGTGGAGGGCTGTTGATTCCAAAACTCTTTAAAATCTTGGATCATTCATCCAGACTCAAAACAGGCTAATATTATTTTGTTCCGTGGCAGATTGAACAATTTGAATATGCAACCCGTAATGCTAAATCCATACGCGCTTAGCCAATACGCCCATCGAGCCGTCAATTACTATAAAACCTAGGTTTTAGATACTATACCTGTATCGAACGCAGCTGTAATGTGGGCCGGGTTGGGTATGTTTTACATGCGATTTATGAGCGACTAAGCGATCCGCGGGGACGCTGCCTTAACTGAACCCAACTTATGGCTTAGACCGCGTAATTTGGGTACAGAATATGTTGTTTTCAGTACATGTTGTAAAGTAGGATTAAGGTTTATTATATGGAGGATAATTTTATGTTACAACAGGTATTATTCAGGTCAATGACTCGACTGAACATTATGTCAGATTCTTTTAACAAAAAAAAGTTTGTTATTTTACGATAATAAATTATGATCTGTCGAAAGGAATATAATAGCGATCATAAGCGAATATTGCTACAGTCAGTGCGCCTGATAGACTGATATTGGTGATTACATTATCACAGTACAGTAGACTATTATTATGGTATGAGAGTACGCTGACCATCAGCTTGAATCTTTCTTGGACACCCACGGGAGGATTAGGGGAGGATTTGGTTTTGCCGGAAACCACTAATAGTAGATACCAATGCAATTTTTGTCGGTCTACGAGTATGTTTATGAGTACCTACAGCAAATTTTAGCATCCATACACAGGGATCCTTATTAGCATATAACCTAGGAAACAAACAAAGAAATTATAGTGTCCAATTACTCGTAAATGATGAACATGAAAAGTTTTTGTTCAAACACTATTCACCTAATAAAACAATAGTTACCTAAATAAAAATATCAAACGCAAGCGCCTCTGAACGTGACGGGGAGAGCAATAAAAGTCCTCGTTAATCTAGCTCGCACTTCACAAAAACTATTTTCACCAAGAGCATTTATTTTCAAGAATTTTATACTTAATTTTGGTAAGTGTTACTGTTTGTCTCTCATAGCACCATGCAGTATTATCTGTGTTCTGGGCTGGTTTTCAAACGAAGATAACAATTAAACTTGGAATACACACCAACCCCCTTCCCTGGGGGTTGTACAACGCGTACTAGGAGGATGAGCAACAAACATGTTCTACAAAATCATTACTTACTGAGATTACTTGGACAAGCGTGGTGGTTACGGTCATACAAAATGTTTATTGGAAGAAACGTTTACCTTCATATCAGTTTATTAGAAAAATTACCAGATAGACTTGTTTTTGATCATGATGTTGAGTGACGATGAAGCACGCTTACTTGTATGATACCACTGATATGCTATTCACTCGTGAAGTCGTGACTTGATGACTTGTACTATATTATTATTTTATTATATCGGGACACACAGACTCTGAAATGGAGTTCGACTCCTTTGTAAGTATGGATACCTACTCAACTCTTTGTTAACTTGCGTAAACATAGGTACTTAATCACCAATAAATAAACCTTGTCCTGTAACGCATACACACGCGCTATCTCATTACCTGCACAAGTTAATTCGGAAATTCCGCAAGTTGCTCGCGAGGGGGGTGTGATTAAACTTTTCCTTAATAAAACATCCGACAGGAGGACCAAGGGGCTCTGAGGAAGGGAGGAGGGGTGATATGCAGCTAGAGTATGAATAAGACAAGCAATACATGAAGTATATTGTTGGCCGTGTGCTTTGAAGCAATGAAGGTAAAGATAATGGGCGACTGAGATTATGTCAAGACGAATGGACGGAATCATCCCCTTATATCATAATAAGACCATATTGCAACCACCAACCCGATGACCATGCGTAATTATCATGACAATTTCTTTAGTGTGTCGATATAATTATAATCCTGAGAACGATCATCAGTGGACGTTCATAGGCATTTTTTTTTTTTTTTTAGCATGGTCAAATCATCAAATGAGTCCTCCCACCCCGGGCAGGGCGGGAGGGACTGTCAGACTTGTACTGACTAAAATCCAAGGTGTTCCTTCGATAGCCCTTTACGTTTCGGGGTTATGGTAATGAGATAAGTCCCGCGACCGACGTTCATAGACTAATGAACCATTAGTAGTTTAAATGACGATGACAGAAGAATGAAACGATCCGAGAATTTTACTTATTGCCGTAAAATCCACACAGAATCAGTCATTTTAAATGGTGTGCAACCCGACACGTCCAAAAACCTGTCACAGCTAAGCCCTAGAAATTAACGTCACTCGACCTATTTTGAATAAGTATCGTAATCTAACTTGTAGGTACCAACGATATAAATGTGCTCTATAGCTGTTCATACTGTATCGGAAGGCAGCATTCTTCTCCAAGGTATGGAAGTACGTGACAACTTCGTCGTCGCTAACTAAATTATGGTCTGCGTCCTTTCTGTTACTTTGCGAAGTCTTTAGAGCGGAAGAAGGTAAAAATATATAGGAGCTAGGTACTTACGTCAGTAAAAGGAAAAAAATACTAAACGACGAATACTAATCTCTTAACATAATATTATTAGGATTTTTCTATAATATACACCAAGCACAGATCTGTGTAATTATTAAATCAAATCAAAATAATTTAATTATAAATTTTATAACGCATTTACAGGGTGACTGGTAGAACGAGGGAATCCTTGAAGGAGGGTGTTGTACTCATCAATAAGAACAACTTTTACTATGGGACCGAACCAGAAATCGCGAAAAAAAAATCAGCTGTTCCATATAAATAATTCAATATTAATCGACTAAATGTAAGGAACAGCAGATTTTTTTTTCGCGATTTCCGGTTCGGTCCCATAGTAAAAGTTGTTCTTATTGATGAGTACAACACCCTCCTTCAAGGATTCCCTCGTTCTATCAGTCACCCTGTATACTGATATGTTTAGTCTCACCGGATAAATGATCTTCATCCTCAGCCTAGTCAGCCTATCGCAGAGACATCCTATCCCTTGTTGTTTTAACCCTTTTCTAAAATAATACAATACCTAGCTAATCTATCAATCAATAATACCAAGAGGCTCAAGAGTCTTTTGAGAGGAGGGTTTTCTTTGTACTAAAAATAAACTGTATTTTTTCGATTCAATGATTAAAAGAAAATTGAGAATCTATTTTTAGATCTTCTAGACCTACTGTAGATGTATGTGTGTGGTAATAATACTTGTGTTTTTCAGAGAAATCCATTACCTATAGAATAAATAAATGAATGTTTGGATGTTTGTTACTTATTCACGCATTAACAGATTTGGATGAAATTGAACACACAGATAGACCGTGTCTTAGATTGGTTTATATCTGGGTACATTAAGCAGTACCCCGAGGATGCGAGTGAAACTGCGGCGGGCAACAGCTAGTCTGTCTATAAAACTCGCAATAGAATCTCCAATAGAGTCAGTTCAGTAGTCAGTGAATTGTATAAAAACAAGAAAAAGATAAAAAGAGTAAAAAAAAAGCAAAACTAAAAAGTAAAGTAGGTACCTATGTAAAAGTGTTGTATTGTATCTAACTCTCTCTCAGAACAAGAAAGGCATAGTAAGATTCGCCTAATGAGCAAGAAAAATACCGAGCACTTTGTCAAAAGTCAAATATCGATAAAGCGAGCGCATGCTATTGAAAACGTTCTTACAAAGCTACGCAGACGTTCGAGAACATTCCCGTACATGTGTGTGCTCGAATAAGATCGCAAACAGCACAAGTTGCATCTGAACCCTCTTTGTTTCCCCCGAACTTAGCGCAATTCGCTCCGAGGCAATATTGACTGTGCGTTCGAACGCTTTACCTTGCTCTCGTGTAAAACTAATTGTATGCAACTTGGGAACTTAGACGGCAAGATTTTGTTGAGATGCATTGATAGAGTTCTTGTAGTGTTATGTAGCTAGAGCGGCTAAATTCTATAACTTCTTTCTTCTGCTTCTTCTTTAGCCTTCGTTGACTAATTGTTTAGTGTAGGCGTCCTTCAATCCTCTCCATTTCCCTCTGTCATGGGCAGTTAAAATCCAGTTGCTACCCGCCGTCATTTTGATGTCATATTTCCATCTCACTTGCGGTCTCCCTCTACGTCTTTAAATAAATATAAATGATAAAACAATTAAGGTTGTCTTATATTATTTCCAGTGTAGACATATACCCCAATTTGCCCAATTTAGACAGATACATAAACACATATATCTCAAACAAACAGCAATTAATATATTTCGGCACCGCAGCGCGACAACGACGCGTGGAGGAGCGACGTTCCCGCGCGTATGTTGACGCGCGCCCAATATCGAGGAGTGGCACTACACTTAGATGCACACTGCACTAAACTTGCCTGTTGAGACACTTGTCTGCGATCTTATTGCACTAAATTATTGTTGCGAAATTTGGATCTACAAGTTTTTAGTTTAGGTATTTTTTTTATTATTTATGTATGTGTGTTTTATGTATTTCCTTGCTTTCTAGATTGAATATGAGTTTGTGTAAACCGTACCACCCTAACTAAGGGATTAGGAGGAAAATCAAAAATTAAAATTTACTTTGGACCAAATGTCTACATAGGCTACTTTACGTTCAGGAAAACTTAAAAATATAAATAATTCACGCGGGTAAAGTGGCCGCTACAGCTTGTTTTGAATACTCACTGATAGTCCACATTGACACATGCGGGGCTGCACTGGCTGCACAGCCACAAATTCAGCGTAAAAAATATCATAAATAAGAAATCCGGAAATCCGATAGACAACAGTCCATCTTTACTTTAGACGGACAGTATTGGAAACTGAACTAGTTATTAAGCAAACCTTGGCTCAAACCCGTAAACTAAATTATTATAATAACAAATTCAATTAAAATCGCTTCAATATCGACAAACCGCAAAAAAAAACGCTTGTACAGCAAACAAAATTAATTTAAAACATCAATATTATAGAAAAACTCAAAGTTTTTTAATAAGGCGCCAACTGTACCGGGGGATAAGGCGCGACACTCAATTACATCGCGAGTAATTGGTCCTCGGAGACGCGCCTGTGATGGATGCGACTTTATCACACGAGTTCGTCGTCGCGTGTTTGATACACTTAATTGATCTTTAAGATTGTATTGTTAGTGTTATGTTAGATTAAAGATAATTTAATGCTGTTGTAATGTTAGTTGACACATGTCATTGGTGTTATTTATTTGGTTTTATAGTATTTTTATGCCATTATGTCAAATTAAGAGCATTTCTTGTGAAAGATTTTAATGCATTCAATTTATTGTACATTTGCAAAATTACTGATATGCATAATATGTATGAAGTAGTAATTTTCTTCTTTTGTATTGTGTCTGCATGAACTCCCACATTGAAATTACTTATAGTGGATTAGTTCGGACGGGCTGATGGCACGGGCCGGAAATAGCCATATATAGGTATTCAAGAATCATTAAAAATTTATAAATTGCAACCTTATATTCAAAACCATTTTCTCTTTACCACACATAACGGCGAAATAGGTACAATCAACCCAATAACAAGTAAGTAACTCAATAACAAGTATACCGTAACTCTCTCGATATCTCTTAGTTATGCGAAATGAATCGGATAATGGAGTTTATTCCACTTCCTGGATGTAATGGGTCGGAATATCGAGTTGCAAAGCATATCGGTATTCATTCCAAAGTGCTAATGTGTGCCCATTAGCTGTAAATAATTTTAATCAGAATCAATGATAGCGATTAGGTTCTTAGAAAGTTACGCAATAACGGTAGGGGATAATTATAACTTATTAACGTAATAGAATATTATTAGCCTGTAATTGAATGCCATGAGGCTAGGAAACTACTTGGAGCTACAAGTAGTGATTCTTAGCTTATTAGAGATAGCCTCGCTAGCTACACAAGGATCATTATTATCCATGTCTATCTTAATAAAAAGTGTATCAAACGGTAGCCATATCTGTACGGATTGAACACGTGACCCTTAAGAATAAGAATAAGAAAATATTATATTTATTTAAAAATATAAATAATATGTATAAAAAATGAATAAAAGATAATAAGAATAAGAATAATTTATTTGCATGAAATATGGTTACATCGGTGTTAACATTTATGTTGTAATTTGTACAGCATATCTTAGCACAGACAGCGTCGGTCATCGATGAAAACCAGCGTCATTGGTGTTGCCAATGACAACAAGCTGATCGATGCCCATTTTCTTGCACATGAGGGACACACACTTCCATGCTTTATTTTTCATTGTTTTTATTTTATGTAATTTTCTGGTTTTTTTATTTTTTATGTTTGTTATGTGTGCATGCTCGGTGTCCTGTGTGCAAAAAATAAATTGATTTTCTTTCTTTCTTTTCTTTTCTTTTCTTTTTCAGAAAGCGTTTAGCAACTGCACCAAACAAGCCGTCCAATAATATAAACAAACAAGTCTATTATCAGAAAATGAAATGAAAACCATTTTTCCTGGTCATTGAGTATTAAGCGACTTTTACGAATGCATATTTCAGTTCATTAATAAATTAGCGACAGAATTAAATCAGTAATCAGTTCCATTGAACGGGGGACTGAATGCGATTTCAATTCAGATATAAAATCATTACATTATTATCATGTTTTTGAGTGCATTTACTGAAAAGGCATCAAAAGCTGCAATTATGCTGTTTCATATTGGAATATTTTATTAGAACTGATTTGTTAAAATATTGTTCATGATTTTCCTGTCAGAATAATAACGTACTTGTTATTTTAAAATTATTGGTGTATTTCCTGCTTAACTGAATTATATGAATGCTATCAAAAATATTTTTGATATGATTCATAATTTAAAGCACTATTTATAAATAGGACTACAGTCCAATTTGATAAATAAATTATTATATTTCAAACATTACAAAAAAAACCGTCGCAAGAAAATTTTGCAAAATTAAAAATTATACGATTTAACAATTCAAACAAAAGTTCAAAGTTAAATATAAATAAAAAGCAACAAAACATATACATATCTCGAACTGAAATATAAATAATCAAATTCTCGACACGAACATTAGCAATACAACGCTACGAGCTACGCTTCTCGCAGCGGCTGCGTAGCTAGCGCTTCGTAGCACGTATTTGCAATATCCCGTAGCAGTAGCAGTTGGTTCTGCGAATGCTACTTTAATATTTGCCTCTATTGTGTTTCAATTTTAATATTGCATTCGTATTTTATATTGCATTCTAAACTTCTAAACTAGGTGCCAAGTGCAGTTTTGTGTGAAAATACTTTTATTATTTGCTATTTGTGTGCAAATTCGTAGCAAAGGATTGTCCATATATCTGTCATCTGTCAGTTACGTGTATAAAATGAGCCTACATTACGTACACTTTTTTTTTTACTAACACTTGTTCTTTTGAGAATTTTTACCAACCCTTTGAGACTTGTTCTCGAAATAAAGTTTTTCTATTCTATTCTATTGTGAAGGAGCAGACTGTATAATTTATTGATTAATTCGAAATAGTAATTAAACAGGAATTTTGAAAACGAGGAAATCATTTCATGGACCAATAAATATTTTCATTACATAAAACCCGTTAAACAATAATTAATTTAAAAGACATCAAATATAAAAAATGGTGCATGTGAGCCTTCAGTTCGGGTTATAGATTAATCGCAGCAAAACCAAAGTAATGATCGGATCCCGAACTGCGATGCGTACTATATAATATATAATGAACGAGCTGTCTCGATTTTATACTCCCGACAACTAACTACGACGCAATAGAAGACACGAGTTGTTCGCCGTACCATCGTATCGCACCGTGGCCCGGGCCAACTCGCCCATACCGCGCACGCTTACTGTGACTTGTTTGCGGATGGATGGGCGGATATATTGTCGGAGTGTCTGCTTTTTTGTGAAAGAGTTGTATGACTGTGTTCTTTTGTTTATATGTGTAATTAATTACCTATGTGCCTATCTTTTATTATTGTAATTGGTTTCGTACCGTTTTTAATAAAAGTAAAATAATCTCCAACAGTAGCGGTTGCGCAGATGAAATGAAACAACGTATAGCGATTACTAGAACTTCAATGGACATGCTGAAGACAATATGGAGGAACCGAAAAATCACGAAAGTCACTAAGATCCGTTCGAACACGCATCTTAAATATATTTCTGTACGTTGCTGAGACATGGACACTGTGAGAAATGGAAATGAAAAGATAGACGCTCTAGACAGGTGGTACTGGAGAAGAATGCTTGGGATACCTAAGAACTCGGCATCAAACAGCACCTATCTGCCATAGTCCAGAGTAGCATATTGAAACTTTTTGGGTACTTCTCAAGACGGGAATAAGACTCGATAGAGCAGCTTGTCGTGCAAGACCAGGTGGAAGACACCAGACTGCGTGGAAGGTTACCCATGCGATGGACTTGCATGAGTACATCAGAATGGTACCAACAGAAACCTATGGCGAGATATAGTGAGGCGAGCCACACCCGCCCCTGATAATGGTACTACATGACAACCGCGACAGCTCTGTCAAGGGCGAAACTACAAAGAATAAGAAAACATAAAAACCCATTATTTGATAATACACGACAGAGTAAAAACGCATAAAAGTCGTTCTTGATTTATCTTAACAATAAAACTGTTCAAAATAAGGAGCCTATCTGCCCTTATGTCATTTAAAATTAGTATTCCCTTCCCGTATTCACCGATAAGGACAAAAAAGATCGGACTAAATAGATTTCGATGATCTAATCAACCCGTTGTTACTAAGCTCTTTATTTTAGCAGGGTAACGAAACAGATGGATGTCATTTAAAATATTGTAACTAAGATTTTTAGTTCAGAAACAAATATTGGATTTTCAAATGGACTCAAATATCTACTTCTGGGGTCTGGTTGTGTGTGCATGTGACATGTATGATTGTAAACTGTACCCTCGATACAGGAGAAATCCTAGTGAGGGGCAATGTTTTTTAAAAGGAAAAAAAAAATGCCTTGTCCGACCAGTTTCGGACACGATCAAAGCTTTATCATGAGCTTTATACGGCGGGTTACGGGCCAAATTATAACATTCTCAGATCTATAGTGTATTGATGTATCATTCAAAACTATAAGGTATATTCGATGTTGCCCTCTAAAATCAAATAAACCTCACAAGGTTTCGAGGATCGAAGTTCCGCATGGCTTATTCATAGCCGAAAATCAGGCACAGATATTTATTTCCAAACTTTATTCAATACCACTTGGCTTCTCAGAAACAAAACCGAATTTTACAAAACCCTCGACTCAAATGTCACTCTAAATATAGACAGACAGGCAATTCATATTACGAGTTATTCTATAACTCCCGTCAACCCGTACCCAAAGATGAAAGGCAAATTGCCTTTTAAGAAACAAAAGTACAATTGTTTCATGTTATACATAACAATTTTATAAATTTGCACATACGTATCGGAGCTTCGAGTTCTGATAAAATGTTTTATATCATATGCGAATTATGTTTTGTTTCTGGCTAACGTTAGGCAGGCTACATGTGAACAAACTTGTTATGTCGAGGTGGTTTTATAACAAATGTCTTTTTTGTCATTAAATCATCAATATTTGTTGTGGTCTTAAGACAATATTTATTTGGCTTATCTTCTCTCAGCTTTTAATATATGATGGATCACAGTGAATAAATAAGGTGGGTTTATAATACTGTACAGTTTGATGTTCTTAATAAACCAGTTGGCATTAAAATAACACTAATTGCCACGCTGACATTTTTGATATTAAATAGCTTGCGAATTCTATTTGCCGAAAATTAAAGCTAATATTAAGGCCCCTTATTAAATTGTTTTTCCTTCAGTTCAAGATCATCCAAAGTCAATATGACGTACAGTACTATTGTATCATAAGCAGCCGGCCTTAATCCCGTCAGTCGGCCGCGCCCTCACGAGGGGAGCATAAAGGAAATTTACATATTATGCGTAAATTTCTCGTGAAAAACTCGTCAACACTTAACGTACCGCGGGGCAGATGTAAATATAACCTGAATCTGCTATACGTGCGCGAGATTTTTACATTATCCCCACGCATCGGGGATTCGGCGTTGTTATCTCGAAAGTATAATAAAGTGAATTTATTATCTTGTTGTGGGTATGAGTCAAATGAGTTCTTGCCCATTTTTGTTTTATACACGACCTGTGTTCCTGCTCGTATCTGTCTAGCTTGAGTACGCATCTAATGCATACGGTAATATGCTAGAGTGTAACATATATGTACATATATGTTTTATATATTTACTTCATATAAGGTAGGTAGTTTGTAAGGTAAATATAATATATGGGCCATAGAAGCCTGAGAATAAATTATTATATTACTGACGTATATCTGAGCGTGCGGGATTTGATATCTCGATTTTTTGCTTATAAATTAGTCATTATCCATTATTATCAGGCCAACGATATTTGATAGAATGATCAAAAAAATTACTTTGTTTGTTCTAAATCAAGCGTAAGCATAATCACCTTCTAAGTTTTCGTATTTCTAAAGCCTCTAACTATTACATGTCGGACATAACTATACAGTATCCCTACTATTCCCCATGTCTGTTGCGACGGTCGGCGGCGGCGGGGAAGGTGTCAGAACTAATAAAACTTGGTTAACAACGGGATGTGTCCCGCACACCGAATAGTGCTACTTGTGTCCCGGAGGACCAGGCTGTTAGTTGTAAACCGGAGTGATACGGGAACTTGTGATTGATATTGGCTTTACAGATAAAAGTTATAAAATATAAGTTAAACGTTTCAATTCCGTTAAAACTTGCTCAGAATTGACCAGCAGAATTACTGTAGATTATAATTAGTCAAATTATATTTATTTTTTATTTTTTTTGTTATAGAGATAAAAGGTGATATATTGTTAAAAATCATTCTATTTGATAAAAATTGGACTATATTAAAAATAATAACCATCCATGGTTAAGTAAATAAGATACGTACCTACATACCTGAGTATGCAAGGATAATATTCATTAGCATCCAGCTTACCTCATCAGCGACCTGCAACAAGATACATTACAATCAGCATTAAAAACAAAACTTCGTTAACATCACAACTCTTAAATTATTTCCCTAACATTTTTAACATGAAAAGTACATTTGGAACATAAAAAGGCACACACACTAAAACGCAATTCTAGTTTAACTTCCAACAGAACAAAGAAATGAACAGAAGGTTTATTCCATGGAATGTGCAAAGCTCACATAAATAGGTATATGAAGTGAACGTTTGTCTCCAAAATGTTGCAACTTCATTAATTCGCCACCGCATCCATTGTTGTGACTGTCGTAAAAGTCGACTTAAATATATTATAGATAATAGCATCTTCCTGTGTGTTTGCTCCTGTGCACTAATCCAGATTCCGAGTGTGGTAATTATGACAATACCATGAACATCGAAACCATCTAAACATCGGCACCATGTTCAGCAGACTTCTAAGGGGATATTAGGATGTATGGAGTGGTCCTTCTGCCCTCATCTATTTTGTAACAACCAGTACTTGCAAATGCGCACTTTTAAAGGCCGGCTCACATTAGGAGCACTCATTACAATTTTATTAGTCGAGTAACGCCAGTACAGTGTGTCACAGTAATAAAACTCTACATAATGTAGTCGTTTCCCGGGAATTACTCAGTAATACTTATTGCGAATGTTACTGCGACGTGACGAGAGTAATTCCTGTGATGCGAGTTACAAACTGTTTTGTTTGATAAGCTGTCTATGTTTTGCGAAGTTTTTGGTGATACGTATACAAGGAAGTCACAACGATGAACTTAGATGTTTTTAATTATTAGCTTTCTCTTGGCGTTAAATTCGCTCATATTATCAGTACTTCTACCATGAGTTTTCCGTGCCGTCTAATGTTCACGTTCACATGCAATATTTGTATGGGAATTTTTTCAGCGCCTCTAGGGATATAAATAATGAACTGAAGTCACTATACAAATATTGCATGTGAACGTGAACGTTAGACGGCACGGAAAACTCATGGTAGAGGTACTGGTATCATGAAGTTGACTAAAAAATTATGTCAAGTATTTGGATAGTCCTGTGCTCATATAGGAACATATTATTCACCGAATCGCCTACCAAGCGTGGTGATAACATCAACATCCCTGCTGTTACCTATAGCAGTATATATTTACCTACCTTATTTTTTATCTTTTTGAGAACACGTCATGATCTATCCTCCACCTGGGGGGACGGAGGGGTGTCCCGGGCTTCTACCGGTTAAACTAAACACGTTGGTCCGCTTTCAGCACCTAATGGTGGACTTCGGGATTTCTTAGAAACTGCACCGGATGGTGCCACGCCTGTAAGTGCCCACATCACGGAGGAAGAGACTGTAAAAAGGTCCCCCCAGGCTTTTTTATCTACCTACGTTGCCATAACTATAACTTACCTGTATTGACTCTTGCTAAAACCTCAATAAGAACGGTGCCTTCAAACAAACTGCTCTAATCCCCAGCACATCCCCTTTAAACTGTTTACATATACTAATAATATAAATTTAACTAAAAGCAGCACATGGCAGCAGTTAACTGTATCCCAGTTCCGGTACACAATAGCGCAAATTGATTTATCAATACCCCGATACTTAAGTACCCTAACACCACAAAATAAGTACACACAATGAGTCCACTCCGTACGATGCACTGACATGCGCACATAAACTAATACCTCACGCACGAGTCCATTGCTGGATATAGGTATCTCCCAAAAGGGGAGGATACAGGATACTAGTGGTAAACGCAATGCATGGTTAACGAGAACTGTTGTAGTCATAATAATGTAATCGCTCGATAGATTGTGTATGTAAAAGCTTATCATCAAGACCTAAAAGCACCCCAGATATATCAATAATTGGCACCTTAGGCGCTATTTAAATAAGTCCCATGTTTCTAGTCCCGATCCTTTTAAGGAGTTATTGAACTCAACAACACCAACAACAACACATTCAACAACAACAACTTTTACTATGGGACCAATATTCAAATCGGGAATAAAAATTCAGGTTTCCCCATACGTTTAGTCGAGTAATATTGAATTATTGTATAGAACAGCTGTTTTCATTTTTCGCTTTTTCAGGCTTGGGCCCATAGCAAAAGTTGTTGATAATAATGAGTTCAATAACCCCTTAAAGGGATCGGGACTAGTAAGGTATTATTAGTGTTAACTAGTTCACGCAGCTAGTTGTCGGTTAGCCCTTCTGTGCTATATTTTGCAGCATGGTACAGGGATAGGTTGGCTCCCGTATAAATCACAACAATTCTTGCGATAACTTTTAATTGATTCCCGAACTCGGCTGTCGGCTTTCGGCCGTCGGTCGGTCCACTGTTGGTTTATAATCAGCATACATTCCTATTATACTGTGAACCTTTAATATGATTTGGTTTTATGATCGGGGAATAAAAAACTGGTTGAAGCTGCTTTTAAATAACAAACTAGCTGTGGCCGTGGCTTTGCGCAACAAAAGATAAGTTGGAATGAAAAAAGATTTGTGCTAATCTGACTTAAATTAGTAGATAACAAATAATTAATATTTTAGAATTTATAGTATAGTGATATTTAAAATTTATTAAGGGAAAACGCTAGGAACAAAACATTTTCCTAGACTGTAACTTTCTGTGTTAGATCATGAAATGCGCTCGGCACTACAGCAGTGATAGATTGGCAGAACAACGCCTATCCATCAGTCCAGCAGTCATCCATTGCCTCGGTCCATTTTTAGAGATGCGCAACTGAAAAAATCTACTTTTTTCGTTTATTTTGCCATCGTCCGAAAAGTACTGTCTTTCCACTCATAAACGAAATATTTAATAAATTTAGGTATCTATAGGTTCCATAGGTGCTTTATAGCAAAAATGTACCAATTATATTATCATAGTTTTCATTTACGCTTTTGTCATACGGCACTTCTTTTCGGTATGTGTAAGATCATTCACGCTGCCATGCCGCTGTTACTACGTAGCAACTAGCGTAATGGGTGTTGAAAATAATGAGATGTCAGTATTTTAGAAATACGTCCAATCAAAATATATTTAAAAAAAAATGCGTTATAAAAAAAACATCGTTGGCATCTGTACGGTAACTACTACAACCTCTTAAAATCTTTCGTGTAAAAAGGGAAGGACTATATATTTCCAGATGGACACAATTTGTTCAGCTTGATGCTGGAACTTAAATAATTGATATCGTTGTGTACAAAACTCCTTTCTCCTTTTCACAAACCAATGTGTAAATACAAATCTGGAACACAGACCCAAAAACCTTCAAACACAAACACGCATTTCCAGCATGTTTCTATGTCAAACGCTTCAGGGCTTAGCAATACATTTCTGTAGATTGATTCCTTGCCTAACCCTCAAACGCGACAGTCGTCACGTCGCGTCACGCACGGCCGGCGACCGTGATAGGGTTGGTACCCGCTTTGATGTCAGCCGGCAATCATCACGCTCGGATCCACAAAGAGGCTGATGTTATGGGGGTGGTGGTTTCGGGAAGTATTTATGTGCACGAGTACCGAAGTACAGCTGGGGTTTAGGTATGCACGGGGTGGCATTATAAGGGTTATCATGAGATACTCGAAATTACGTGTGTGTTTTATGAATTAAATACAGTACAATACATAGAAATGAGCGGACTCATTTACATTTAGTCGTAAAAAAGCTGCCTCGTTGGCTTGGAGTGATACGTGAGTCAAACTGAGTTTTAGGCCCTGGATTCGAATCGCAGATACTCTCAAAACAGATCTGATACTGACTAGAAGCAAATCTGGCGCAAACTAGCTTTAAAGATCCAAATAACAATGCTCAATTGTAATATAATAGGCTCAAGCCTCTGCCGGGTATACTGACAACACGCTAGCATGACAATGTAAGAAATAAAACGTAATAACTTTTAAGTGTCTGTCTCAATATCTACAAGCTTTGCCATAATTCGCTGGGAAACAAAATTTATGGAAATTTTACGATTTATTTTAACGCTCCGTGTGTTATTAAACACAATTACGCCTCAGTTATTATTTTAAGAGGTTTAAAGTAATAACACACGTTATAATTATTATTATGTAGCGAACATCTGGCGAGCTTTATTTGGGCGGACGAGATAATTCATAATTATGACGGACAGCGCACCCGAGCGGCGGCGCTAGGGTTGTTACCGAAGAATATGAGGATCATAAAAAATGTTTTAGATTTTTTATTTCGTGTTTTATTTTACTTTTATGCCATGGGATTTCTGGCTACAAATAGATGAAGACAAATATGAGGCGTTGGTGGCTGAGAGGAACCCGCGCAGAACGATCTCCAGATATGCTGCGCTTGATACGGTCATGCCATGGAACAGTGACCGTTCTTTACACAACAATATTAAGGATGTATAATAATAAACACGTTAGGGCCAGCCCTGTCTGTTAATGGTGGGCGGACACTCACGAATGGCCCACATTATCCACCTACAGATAACTTATTATTACGTCTAATTTATAAGCCTCCTCCATACGTTATTATTAGTAATATACCTAGCGTCACATCTTTAATACATTAAGTGACGAAACGCACAGGTTAGTATTGTTCTCGGCCACAGGTGTCCACTCGTCAGCTGATGAGCGGGTGCAATAAGTTGCCACGAAATAAATGATACAAGATGATGTTTCCCACGTTGGTCCTGCTTAGTCGTATTCCTCGATTATAAACCTAGTGTAAGTTAGAGGGATGTCATATCAGCCCTTAAACGTCCACTTGTGAACATGAACCTACTATCAAGCCATATAGACAGACAGATTGATGATCGCTGTACGTTGTTCTAAGCACACAGACGGACGCAGCTGCCCATCCCTTCGACCGAATAAGTTAGTCGCCTTGTTCGACACCCACGACTGAAGCGGAAGTGGTCTATATTATATTTAACCAATGGACATAGGACTTGTAGGTAAATGGAGCGATAAGATTACCCTTGGTGATGATACCGCACTATTCGATACCTAAAATTGAATAACATGGCTAAGCAATAACCAAAAGCAACTTTAAAATTGATAAGATCGCCGCTCCCAAACTTCGATACTTGAATTATAACCGCCACGATAAGTTACAAACAAGAAAAAATCAAAACAAGACGGCATCTAACTCTTCCTTAAGTTCGGCAACTTGTAAGTAGATTAGGAAGATTTTGGAGCCTTCAGGAGTTCGATGCCTGTTCCTTAATTATTTATCGTTGCGCTCCGAGCTGGCGGGACAGGTGGGGATAGGGCTCTGAATAAAATAATTTCTATTTTTGGAGGCTGGAACTGTAAGATGTAACGAGGGTATTCTAATTTAACAAACTTGAAGCTAGGTACAGATAGGAATCTATAGCTAATACCTACAAACATTCTTCTAGATACAGCCATAAAAACAACAACGGACATAAAGGACGTACGATTCACGTTTACACTATTCGATTAGCCAAATAAAAAATCATAAAATATATGAAACTTATTATTAGAAAAACTCGTGAATTTCTAACTAAACAACTTTTAAATCCAATTGAGCAAAATTTTGCTCTATCACATATCGCCGGATGGTTGATCGAGAACCAGCCCATCGCATCCCAAGACTGTCTTTTTTATGTAATCACTATTTGCATGTAAATTATCATTTTAACCGACTTCAAAAAAAGAAGGAAGTTCTCAATTCGACTGGATATTTGTTTTTATTTTTTTGTATATTTGTTACGCGATAACTCCACCGATTTTGAAAATTCTGTGATTAAGAAAACTATTTCATACTTTTATTTTTTTTTAAGTAAATTTTTCCCTTTTTTTAATTTATTTTATATTTTTGCAACTACAGGTATGTGAACAACGTGATCAAACAATTAAAGACTGTCCACTCTCCGTCGTCCGGTGATTAATGTCGCAGTGATCGATCAAGCATCGTCGCTCGCACTCAAGTGATTACTGACGCTAATTATGACGGATGAATCTCGCCAAACATTGTTCATATTTTAACTGTGTTTGCTTCGTCCAGTCTGGTATGGATAGTTTGGAAATATCAATCGTAAGATTTGTTTATACCAGGACATCGTAGTATATGGAGCATCCTGACTGATGATACCTATTATAGGTATGTATGTTCGGCGTATCCTGAACACTCAGATTCATACACGACTTATGTTATGAGAGTATAATTCATCACCACTGTGTTAACAGGACAAAATCAACATAGCCTAGAACCAAATATTTGAAGATTATGACATCTTCAAAACCGAACTGGGCTGTGGTAGATTACCTACAGCCCGGAGGAAGCCTGAGCCCCAAAAAGTATTAACGATCACGTGATCATTTCAAGCTAAGCTCAGTTTTCGCGTATAACTGAGTTCAGAGCTCCAGTTTGTATTTCACCAACATAAACTCAACGAAATTCAGGCTGAACCCAGTTTGACTCCTGAACGCCCGAATTTCAACGTTCAGCTCACCTGAATTTTGCGTTCAACTATTGACGTATTGACGTGACGTAGCTGTCATGCGAAGATAGCTTTGTAAGCTGCGTGTAGAGATACTGAAATATTTAGCTGGTTGTAGTTAAAATCGCAGGAGGTCACTTCACATTGTGCTTCACATGTTGCAAATGCTAAATGCACCGCGCTTATATGACTTAATTTATATAGGTAGGTACTATGGCATCGAAACTTGGTTTTCGTAAACCGAGATCAAAACCGACGGTTGAATTCGTTTATGCAGAACTTAGTTTTATTAAACTCGTTTTGTAATACGAACAGTGAAATCGGCCTAAGTTTAGGTTCTACCTTACATGTGAAATTGGGCCAACTATAAACACTATACGGACCGTTACTCGATTTCCCTCTGAATGTACTGCAATCCAGATCCTAATAGCGACTGATACATTAGCCAGACGACCTTGTTTACTGGTCCTAATAAGCAATCAGCCGTCCTGTAACTAAGTTAGCAGATAACCGAGTTATATGTCGGACGATTGAGCGCAACACCGCCTGTGTTTAGGAATGGGAGGCTTTTACGGATTGAGGCTGTTATTGGTTAAGTCAGTTTGTATCTGATTTGAGATTAATCATCACAGAAGCTCATTGCTGGTTTTGTTATTCTGTAACGATGACATTCGAATTTGTCCAGTAGCATGGGTACAGTTTAAAGATACAGTCGCGCCTAGACTTGTAACAATTATCCGTAAGTAGGTAATACAAATAATTATATTTTCATGTGGGAATTAAACTAGCGATCCGTGGCACAGAAAGGCAATCACTAAGACACTGTACCAACCTTGCCATCTTTTCAATATTTACTAGTCTTTGAAAGTTGTCCCTAAGTACTCATTAATTATTTGTTATAAATAAGTTTTTATTCATTAAACTTGAAGCAATAATAACTACCTTTTGATGCCGACTGTTCAAATGAAATACTTTCGGAAGCAAATAAACTTCAGTATAACTGTGACTTGTTATAATAATTATCAGAACTTATGAAAGGGAAAGTTATCACAAATCTGACAGATTACTTCCGAGTAAGTTGCCGAGATATGTTCCGGATCAGATTTTGGAATATATTCGAGAGATATATGAGATAGGATGAGAACTTCTCCATGGTTTTATAATAACATAAGGTAAAGGAACGGAACCCTGCAAACCTTTTTATCAATTTCAAATATTTTCTTATCCTTCCCTTAACGCCGTATAAAAAATAAGGGTCCCAATATATTTTTTCGTTTTATTTATAGGTCATACCCTGCAACAGAGACTGAGCATCTCTCTCTAACAGGACCTACAATTACCATCTTCAAATATTATTACATATCACTGTCTTTATAAAGCAAAGTGTTACCTGTTGCGTATCTGGATCGGCTTGGAATTACTGGAGGTATTTCATTACGATACTAGCGAGCCGTCCGCGGCTTCGCACGGCTGCAATATCCCTACTATCCTTACATTACATTAAAGTATTATACATGTAAACTTTCCGGAAGAAATCGACTTTATTTTATACTATGTAAAGATGATAGTTTAAATGGTTTAAATGCAGCAGTACTACAAGCATAGAAGTAAATTCCTACTACATACTCGTATATCAACGCCCTTATAAGTCAACAATAACACCAGAACATTTTTGAACATTGAAAAGTCCCATGTTTTTGGCCAAAAATAACCATCAAGATGTTCCCAACTACCCACTTAGCGGCTTCTTAACGCCTATTATCATACGGGGCACGGCAGAGTTCCGGCTGAGTTATGTCAGCAATCGGGGCGCTATCGCTCCTCCCCGACACTTTAATTAAAATCCACTTGGCAATCAATCCACCCTGTCGACATTTACTGAGATTACACCGATCTCTGATTGAGGAAAAACGGCCAGATGTCTTTGGTACAGTTTTTGAGTGTCCTCGCTTTTACGTGCTAATTTTCAGGCCTTTTCGAGCTAAAGGCTATCTAGGAGAGAGATCTAACGCGTCATCCAATCAATGCCATTACACTTGTGTTCGTGTGTCTATTTGTGATTACATACTTTTAAATATGAATTAAGTACAGACCAAAAATATGTAGGTACACATGAAATGATAAGATGGGTATTTATAGAAAGGTAGTGTTCGAAATATTTTGTTTAAGTAGTTGGGGTGCGTACCCCATTAGCAATATAAACACATGTGTGAGTGTGTACATTGTATCGATTACTTAAGTTTCGCTTACTCTCCCTTAACCCATCAAACTGTCGTTAACAATATAGCAGAGTACAAACAAATCCTTTAAATCTGTTAGCCCAGAGCTCGCCACTTCTCGGACTGTTACAGGACTATAGTGACCCGAGGGTTTATTGCGAAACTTTCGAGTAAGGAGCCCATCGAGCCCAAGGAGATTTCCTATAAAAAGTTTGCAATTGATAGTTGGGATTGGCTGTTTATAGAATCTCATTAATTGGGTTTTGAAATTGGAATACAGTATACGAAGAGCGATAATTGAAAAATAACCGACTAGGAGCCATCTTAGTTTGTATAAGGCCATTCACCTATGATTTTAGGACGAAAAATAACAAAGGCTGCTATTTTATTATTTTCTATTATATTAGATCCAAATTCCAATATAAAAGCACGCTGTAGACTAAAGAAACATTCCAATCCTGCATTTTAAACGACATTACCAAGAAAGAAGTTGGAAGCAGGTTCAAAAAGTTGGGCACTGCAATCCCGAGGTTATTACCCGACTCGACAGAAATATTATACCAACGACAGTCACAAATGCACATTGTATAACAATAGAAGCTGGAATTGGACTGCATAGTGTTGCTGAACATTTTATTATTTTTCATTTCAATAATTTCCACGCGATCAAAAGCAGCCCCGTCGGTGTAGCTAAGTTTGTCGCAGAAGCTGGATAGTGTACACTTAGCTTCTTTACACCACAGCCATCACTTTTGGGAAAAATAAACAATAATCAGTGTCCCAGCACTGGACATATATAGATTCATTATAGACATAAATTTGTGAGTGAAACTATGTATATAGCCATAGTGCACAGTAAACGCCACACATAGCTTAAAACACAATCACCTTCATAACATAAACCACAAACTCTACCGTGAGTAAGACCATGGCTTATTTTTACGGAGCCACTTATTTATTCAGGGTCCGCAGACCGTAACTAGTGGATCCGGGTTGAATATTCAAGAGCTCCTAATCCTGAGGACCGGGTATAAATCCTATCAAAGTAAATTTGTATCATGTCAATACATATGTATTTATGATAACTACAAAAGGCTTGCGAGATAGCTGGTTGATGGGTTTTGCATAATATTCCCAATTTCCCTTAGGGATAAACCTTGGATAATCAAATAAACATAATAATATTATAACTAGCTACGTTTATTGAATAAAGGTTATTAGAACGTAGAGAATATAGTAAATTGTTTATAATTGAAATTGACATTCAAATAATGATGCTAGATATTAATATTCTTTTTAGTGTCGGTTTTTTAATTTGGTGAATGAGGCATTGCCACATTGCCCAGATGATTGCCCAAATCATCACGCTGGAATTTATGATTACAGTGTGTAGTTATAAGGGAATATACCTAAGGATGCGGCGGCTTCCTCTTGATACAATCCTGTCTTTTTTATATTATATACAGGGTGGATCGAGATCAAATTATTGTCAGCCGAGATTTTTTTTTAAAGCATTCTTAAATAATAAACGGCAACAGCTTAATAATCTTCATAAAACGTAACATATTTATAATAATCGCCTCAAGTCACTAAGTGTCCCTGGCGACTTGCCAATTAACCTAATGGGTCGTGGCTTCCGCCTAATAATGGCTCCAGCGTCTGCCTCCGTAAACAAACCACTAAATATCCCCATGCTGATTGGAAGGAATTAAATTTATTAGATGGGAGCTTATCGGTTTTAATGAAATTAATGAAAGCTTTATAAGTTATGGGTATCGGTAAGAGTCCGGGCGAACCTACTCGTATTTCAACTTTGATCATGAACGCAGTAGCTCTAATATTGTCATGGTCATAGTTCTAACCGAAGTAATACTTCTGTCAAAGTGTTAACAATACCGACCGATTCGTAGTAGGTATTCCAGTTTAGGTATCTAAAATTTCCTTTCTTCCCAGCGCTTATATACTACATAAAGATTACAAAAAAATATGGAATGAAAAATTCAACCACGATCAGGAATCGATCCTGCGACCTTCTGGTCCAGTGCACCAGCCGCTCTAGCCACCTGAGCTACTGCGGTGCCTGCTTTTTGAATGCGTTCATCCAATATAAGCAATAATACACAAAGCTTCTGTTTCCTTTTATTTTGTGCGTCACAAAATCAACAAATCACGAAATATATTCAAAGATATTTTACTTAAATCCCAATTCACACTTGACCGGCAATCCTTTTGTTCAAAAAATGTAAATTCATAGCTCAAATATAACACTGTCCCGAATACTAGCAGCGTACTGAATACAAAATAGATTCAATAATAAAACACAGCATTATCGTGAAATATGTTTCCGTTGTATTTGTCCGTGACAGCGACTCAATCGTTGTTGAATAAGCGCCCGAATTAATAATAATTTATCCTGAAACGAAAGCATTTAAAGAGCCTTCCGTCCGCCCCCATTATTATCGGGGCATTTGGCGTAATTTATGCGGTCATAAAAATTTTAATGCACGCGTCGCGCCGCGTCCTCGTCGCGCCGCGTCCTCGTCGCGGGCGCGGGAGACAGTCTGCACAGAAATTATTCACACCTTTGCACAGACAGTGCGGGACAAGCCACGTAGCACAAATACATACACACCAACGACTGTTTAGGGGTGTAGTGTCCGCTTTCCCACCCAGATGCTGTCAATGTGTGCATCCCTTAGCATTTATATAGCTACTTCATTCACTTCTTTGGGACCTCACTCACACATCGTTAGTGTGAGTGAGGGCCCCAATGAAGCGAATGGCTTATATTTATATCGTCATCCGCCTTCGCTTATCTATCACGAATTAGTATCGCTCGACTTATTTAAAACAAAATAAATTAAGGGATACCAAGAAAATACGGTAAATAAATTGTGACTTAGTAAAGGCAGTAAAGGTCACATCTGTGCATTAGTGGCCACAAACTGGGGTATAACTCTTTTGTTGAAAATATAGGTCTGCGTTCGGAAAGCTTTATGTTATTACATCGTATCATGGGTTATTTAGTTTTATGCGTATACGTATTCGATTAATGTCGTAGTAAATTGTGAGTCTAGCCAGAACGCACAATTTGGTTGAATAGTAGGTATTACACACAGTTCGATTGAATCATGCGTGGGAAACTGCTGTGTGTGCGCTTTGCTAAATAATGTGTAGGTATAATTTTAAAACGAAAGATTTAAAGAGGTCATCAATAACAGACTGTTTTTATTCTTATGGAATACAAAAATATAGCCTTGCCTTATATTATTTTTAATTGCTCAGGCGGCGGCGGTAACGACATTGCGATGGCCTGTACTGAACACAGAATCACACTTATTTTTAGATCCCAGGATCTCACGCAAGTTGAGGTACCTACTTGCAGTCAATATACTAAATTGATAAAAGCGCCCAAAAGCTGTGTCTATTCTTACTAGATCAGACCGGGAACATATAGTCCTATAGACATATTAGTAAAACTGTCCGGTTTGCTCTCAAACTAAATCTGTGTTGACTTAAAGTTGGGTAAACTGCCAATAGTAAAGTTTGTTATCATCAACTGTAGCTTAATTGTTAGTATCCAGATAGGATAAATGCATGTCTAGACAAAGCATTGGTTATTTCAACTGTCAATATTGTTTATAGTTTACGATTTATTTTTGATTTTGTAAAATCGTGGATAAAATTTTAACGATTTTTAAAAAATCATATTTCAGCAACTAGTCACATCTGTCACCTGGGAGTTTCACTCGTGCATTTATATTGCTTTAAACTATTCGAATTTGGAATAAAAAGACCATGTCACAAAATCAGGCTCCATATCACACTGTGCTGCATAAGTATTTATAAAATCCAAAGTATAAAAAACATCATAAAGTATAGAAAAGATTATGAAACGAATGTATAGGTAATGTTGATAAAAATACAATTTAAACCTATAGAAATGAATTGGGCCACTTACCCCCCACTTGTCTTGCAAGTAGTAAAGTGGCACAGTATCATGAAAACATTCGGGCCAGTCAACCACTAGCAAATTCAAAAAGTAGTAAACTCGCACTCGTACCATTTTTGGAGCGTGCCAGTAGCCACCTACGCCTACTAAACGTAGTGTAGACGATGCACCCAGGTTTGGCGATACCGTGACGAAGCGATTTATATAAACATGATTTATATTAATAAACTATAACTTATAGTGGCGAAGTTCAGTCTTAATTATATTTTGGAGGTTCAAAATTTGTTTTTAATACAATATTTTACTATAATTTTATGAAATTAGAAAAAGAACTCTCCAGTATGGTAGGTACTTAAATAAAACCCACTTAAACCAATTAGTGCAATGACATCTTACAAAAAATTTACTCTTTACGATTTACTCTTGCAGAGTTTAAGTTTACTAGCCGAATTATTTTAACAGTCCTTATCATTTATGAAAGCTATTCATTCTCGAAGCTTCTCGTGCCAGATAGAACTAATATTTAGCTAGAACTAACTCCAAACACGTTTTACGAGCCGTCTTTATAGTCGGGAGTATCCTTTGAAAGTATTCGATGCGAACTGCCCAGACTGGTGTCCTCTACGGGTTATTACGTCACTTGACCCATATTCGGGGTGAGCAGAAGTCAGCTCACCATTTTAAAGCAATATTTTAAGGACCTTATTAGCTATAACTTACTACACAATACATTAAATC
This sequence comes from Allophyes oxyacanthae, assembly GCA_932294325.1. Classification (NCBI taxonomy): domain Eukaryota; kingdom Metazoa; phylum Arthropoda; class Insecta; order Lepidoptera; family Noctuidae; genus Allophyes; species Allophyes oxyacanthae. Next base: position 520,853 of record OW028612.1, read on the forward strand.
ACATGGTGTTCATTTTTATTTACACTACTGGCGATAGATAGATAGAACGATAGGGCAATTGGGTTTTTCTGCCAGGAAATAAATAGGGCCTGTATACTATGGGATCTTAATTTCAAGAGTAGTAGCAGTCCGAAGTTTGGTATCTGTGTTTGGTAAATAACAAGGGGCTCGCCTTAAATACGAACACTACCTGCAAAATATGGGTTTACACAATACTACCCCTCTGCCTAGCCCTTCGTAGAATATAGACGTGATGCTATGCTGTTATGTTATAAGGATTTCGTTCATTGTTTCCATAAACGCCCAGTACTGCAAAATAATACATCATAATTACTCGTAGATCTTCAAAGTCAATCATTAGAATAGATTGTGTTAAATCAGGCTTGACATAGCACTTGTCTAATTGCGTGTTGAGCAGGCGATTAACGAGCAAAGCCAGGCGTGCAATGATGCGTGCTGTGTTAGAGCGGCTCAGACTGACCAATGAGCGTGAGCCCGGGTAGATTACGGTGCAGCTTCAGACCACAGAAACAAGGGTAAAGCGGTATTATCGAAGTAGATTTCTTTATTAAACTATTTATTTGAATGTATTTTAAAGAGAGAGATTTCCTATGAGATTAATAAAACAAATGTGAATTTTTTTGCGGCTTGCTGTTGTGAAAATTGAATACATTTTTTACCGAAGCATCATAATCGTCAACCAGGGACTCGTCACATACACTGGTTTGCCTAAGATAGTAATAGGTTTTATAACAGCCTGAGCAATTCTAATTTCTATAACGAATTTTTCTTTTAGGCACTAAAATATATCTTCTCAGTTCGTAACAACACATCAGTACAAAGCCCAAGAAAGATTTCGGTGCAGATCAGAAATGTTATGATATTTCACTGAGACGAGAATTTATGTTATTCACCATTTGGAAGACAGAGAGGAAAAATTGTACACACGCAGCGGCGTACAGTTCGGGTTCTCGTTTCAGAAGATTCGCGAGTAATAAAGAGTCGCGCTACAAACGAATACTTTGGATTTCTCATGTTGCTTTTATGTAGACCAATAACTTGTAGACCTTCAGGTTCATATATGAACGGAGTTTTGTATATTGGTGGAATTCCTTCCTTTCAATTTTTCGATATTCAAAGTGTTATTTCAAATAGCCCATTTACTTAAATGTAACACTTATGTAGCGTTAAGATTTCGTTTTGAAAGTGCCTGCAAAGGCCCAGTTGAAATAAAAAACTTTGAGTTTGATTTTATTCAGTCAACATAATCAATCCCTTATCAGCTATAGAGTTATAAAAACGTTCATCAGGACTAATTACGAACTTCAGCAAGCGAACAACTAAATCATTTTATCATTTGCTATCGATATACACAAGTCATTGATGGCATAATTCTAGCAGGGCGGGATAAGCTGAATTCATTGGTCGAAAAATTTAATTCAAATATTTTCTCGGTCTTCATCAAAATCACTGCGACCAATAGATACCTAGCTACCCATCAAAACACATAATATGGCTAAATACGCCCGTCACCGGACACCACCGTTTAGCGCGACGGCAAATACGCCAGTTTGCACAGGCCCCCGTGCTGGCTGTGCAAACATTTGCACACTTTTGTGCGGACCTACTAACGTAGTGTGACAACCTATGTTTCGAATCGTAGCCAATTTTCGTGTAAAAATATCATTGTCCATGCCTTTGCGATGATATTTTAGGTTTCAACGCAAATAATTTTAATAATTAAGTTAACTTGGCAGTGAAGGCCTGTCGTTACCTGTAATGTTATTTACTGGAAATCAGGTTGGGTAGGAGGTCCACTTGTAGTATTGGTTGGTCATTTTAATTACCTACGTTACGACAACGAACAAGGAGGAACATCGTTTGTTTTCTAGCCGGTATAGGTAAGTCTGGCATCATCCTTCGCCTACCCTAGAACGGGAGTTAACCATGAGGTTAGGTAACCACACGCTAAAGAATTAGGGTCACAGATTCATCGAGCGTCCTGCCATTCTTCACTTTACAACCCTTCTATATTCAACAACTTAAACAAAAACGCATCTGTAAGCTAAAACGAAACATTTTTCTACTAGCACTTGAAACGTTCGGTGCATTTCAAGTAGGAAATGTTGGGAGCGTCCGGACCATAAGTATTCCGTTTTCTCATATCCTGTAGCAACACTAGAACCGACTGAAAAATTAGGAGTACTTCTGTTTGAACGAGGACCGTTGAGTACATTCGTTAGGTTAGGTTAGAGTTCTACTAAGAAGAAGAACGCTATGAAATATCGCTTTGTATATTCTCCCGATAATACATTTATACTTTTTTTTATATTTTTAGCTAATTGGCGACCATGCAGATCGATTGATTTACGAGGTTAAACTACGCTTGCCACGGTTTCTCTTAGGAGTTATGTACCCATCGAGACTCCTCTGTGCTTGGAGAGCACGTTAACAATTGTTTGCGAGTTTCAAACGAATGCCTATGACAGTCGTTACGGTCAGTCAGAAACCCAGAAAGTCTGACAACCGGTCTTATTAGCATTTCCCAATAATTGGGTAGCGAAACCAGACAGCAGGCGCTCTGTGTAGAATTCTGATATTCAGCCACGTCTGGTTGGCATGGGAGTCGAACACAAAATAGTTGGGGAAAAGGCTAGGCAGATGATAAATACAAATTACATAAATGTAAATGTTTATTTTCTCATCATCACATTACAGAGTCACAGTAAATAACATCTTAAATAAGGACTGGTGCCTGTGATATGTTTATACTCAAAAGTTCTCACTTTATGTATATTGAATCACCTCGATTTACTTTCACGAATTTATTCGAACGTTCAAAACAATTGGAGTTTATAAAAAATATGCACATCGATAAATATTTTATTCGTTTTGCCATTTTGTATTTTGTGTTTCATTTCAATTATAGTAGTTGAATGGCAGGTTAACTGAAATTCAAACTGAATAACATTCTTGTTATTATAAATGAAGCCTTATTTGAACTTTATTTTGCACAAACATACCATGTGGGTATGTGAAAAGATTTATTTTAAAAGCTGCACTGCACGTACTATATTTATTGGAAAAATAAATTCACGTTTTACGCAAATTATGATATTTTCTATTCATTTATTACTTATTAGATTTTTTAGTTCCCACTGTTGGGACTTGGGTTGCCTCTCTTAGTCATGAGATGAGGATGCCATAAGTATTCAAATGTTTGATACAACGAGTAGGACATGCTTCCTCACGAGATGTTATACCGTTAGGACAATAGTGGACTTTAAATTTCAGCACCGCATAGCTTCGCACCTCTTATACGACACTTTTTCTCTCGGCGTCATTATGCAGGACGTGTTAAAGTTTGTAACAAACGAGCGACTCGGCATCACCCTCCCCCCCGCGGTGCAGCTCCTCCCCCGGAATAGTTTACGAGGGAAAAACTAATGGTAGCCTAATGAAGACGTGGACTGATGCGATGGGTAATGAGGTGAAATGCATACATAATGTTACGCTTATGAACCCTAATGCAGTCTGAAGAGAGCAATATAAAGTGGTCCTCACACGCAAAATACGCCAGATATTTTTCGCCCGTTTTGAGGTCCTTATACGCACGGCTTTAAATATGATGCCCTGTATCTTAGGTCATAGGTATCATAGACAAATGAACAATCTAGTTGGCTACCAACAAAGGTACTATTCCTGTTCCGAATTTTGAAAATTCGACGTCTGGCAATCGCGAGCGCAATGTCACTACAGTCGTCCAACACAATTTGCGATCCATTTTGTATAAAAGTATGACATAAAAATTTATGATACCTATTTCAGTACGCAAGTTACCGGCTTTACGAAATAACAATCGTTTTCTCGCAACAGAAACCTATCAAGGTTATAACAATTAAAATAACAGAAATGGCAGAAATTGTAGCTAAATTAAATTGTTTCAATTAGTTTAATTATTATTTTAATGACGCCGTTGGATATTCTAAACCACGTTGCTATTTCATTTGAGGGCTCAGGGAAAATTTATGGGAAAATTGTAGAATGTTATTCATTATAATCCAGAACGTTTAAAAGAAGAACAGTTTCGTCAATTTAACCATTTTCGACTAAGTACTTGTTTTTTGTGAGCCTGTTGATCCGTAATTAAAACCATTTAATAAGACGTAAACAGCCTCACCTTCGACGTTAAAATTAAAAAGTCTAATGTCTAATTTACAATTTTATTAGTACCAAAACATTTCATAATTGTCCAGCTGATCATACTAGCACGTCTATAACTAGCTCTCCAACCCGCTTGCTCAGCGTAGTTATTACGAAAAGCTTCCCTTTTTACTGCGACTGTCTGTATAGACAGACAAATAGTGAATCCCAAAAAAATATTTTTACATATGAGTAGTTACACACATTCAATAAATGTATTTTCTTTTATGCTTTTTTTCCCTCAAAATAGCAAAGCGCCACTATTTGCAGTAGTTATAATCTCAAATTTCAACACAGAACTGGTCCACAAGAAACTGGGTAGCTTTTTAGCAAGGATTAGGTGTCGAGACACAGCTGGGACTAGCCGCATACAGATACGAACAAAAGGTCCACTCCTTCGTAAAATGGACTAACATAATTTCCCGCCACCTCAACAGTCAATTTGACACTACCTGAAAACGCTCTATAACGGGTTTTTACAGTTTCCCAGTGAACATGGGCCTTCCTAGGAATACTGCCATAATCACCACACTTGGCAAACAGATTGGTGATCACAGTATGTTATGCATATTGCTAGCTAAAAGCACCTCAAACCCTGAAAACTTGGCCACCGGTGTTAGAAGACTGCCTGCGGTCATAAACCAAATGTAATGCATATTACGGTTAAGAGAACTTGAGTAGTGGCGATTAATTTACATTTAAATTCGTATATGAGCCCTTTGAACCTTCTGTAGTTAGTCATTTTGTAGACAAACGGACAAACAAACAAGTGGTCACCATGTTTGCTCTGTATTTCTAACTGCTGCTCTTGGTCGCCGTTACTCTTGGGATCTTGTTAGTGTTTACATCACGCTTTGAAATGGAGGCTCTATACCATCAATTGAGTATAGTTAACTATACATAATTTAACCATTTTTGCCAGTAGCTGTAGCTTCATGATCCTAACATAACGTTAAGGTTCTAACTAAGCAGAGACAGAGTTTGTGTCTAAACAAGATAGACTTGTTTGACAGACAAAACAGTTTTTCGCCCATCTTGATAAATAGGTTGGTAGGTATTTTAATTTGTAGTATAGTAATGTTCAATGTACACTAAAAGAAACAATATACTAACACGTTGGTATTTAAAATTATAATAACATAAAGTATTACATTGTACAGTGGATATTTGCAAACTCAAATACGAGCGTAGTCTAATGCTACGAGAGTCTACGATAACGCTACGAAGTCTACGAGGTCTACGACTCTAGATCCATACAAATTTTATTAGAGCAGAAATATCCTACTTATGTCTGTATTTGATAATATTTTCATCAGGACGTCAATCAATCAAATATATTTTTATTCATGTAAACCAATTCAAGCAGTTATGAATAGTCAGACTCTAGTTGCCTCGTTCCAAAGTGTTAATTTTCAGTGCAGAAGATTGGACAAGAAACTCCATGGTTACTGCTTTTAACTCAGAATATTGTATACAATATTAAATTAACATTGATCTCGAACCAAAATCATGTGAGGACAATGTAAAACAAACGTGTATTTTATTAAACTTTTAGTGCTAAACACACAAACGTAGTATTAAAATTACGAGTAAAAATTTTACAACGCAACGTTTTGCTGTTACATGTTAAAATATAAAACCAAGTTCTATCTCGGAACATTTAAGAAACCGCAGATCGTATATTGGCGATGATAAAATAATAAAAATGTTTACGCTCGCACGGCATTGTGGTAAATAAACGTCTGGGAGCGTGCGCGGACACAATGGGAAGGTACAAATGTATCGCCGAGATAGCGAGACAATACTGGATGTGTTTGGACTGTAACTTAGTAAGGTGGGAGTGTAGGGAGGCGAGTAAGTTGAGTTTTGTCGAAAAGTAGTGAGCAAATGACGTGATCCCTGTATATCATCGTGACAGTCGCCAGATGCTGGCGATCCTTTGACGAACGTTGGTCCACTATCTCATCTGAGGCACAGTAATTAATATTGTACAATATATGTATACAGTATGTATGTTGCATAAAACTAAAAAATTATATTTGTTATTCAAAATATGCTTACGTTAACGTTACGAGACGTTAAAAACATTCTGCCCTCTGATTTTAAGTGAAGATGCTGTATACAATAAATCACGCTCGTGTGTGCTTGCTTGTAACGATGATTGTGTTACAGTTTTAATTTGGTAAGTATTTCATGAATGTCACACTAGTTTCAAACTCGCACGAAGCTCCTTGTTACGCGCTGTTCAAGAGAGAAGACCAACAATATCACCAAATACCGTATTAATAAAGGTAGGTATCAGGTAAGTAAATTGTGAGCAAGTCACTAGCCCAATGTAAACGAGTCACAGCGAACAATGTTATATTATCAGGTGGTCCGGCGGGAACCGAACTGTTTGACGTCATACATCGATACCTAGTTTTATTGCTACCAACCAGAATGTTGTAGCTTTACGTTACCAATGCAACGGTTAATTATTGGCAAATAAAGATACGGATTACAATTAGAGCTACGAAATCAGAATTAAAACAACATGTTGTTGGTTCAAAGTATCGCCTTTGCATGATTAACGTTTTGCGAACATTCAAGAGCTAGGACACCTTTTATCTATATTGATATAGTAATTGCAAAAAACTGAGCTCTGGAGAGAGTTCGAGGGCTCATAAAGATTTGCGCGTACTATACGTGAAGAGAAAACTTTGTACCCCTTTTTAAGCATATTGCGCGCACGGAGGAGTGTAAGATGTGGCATAGATAAAGTTTATATGGAGAATGAGTAAAGAAATCTAAAATTACGGTCGAATTTCGACCACTATACATAAAAGTATCATATTTCATCCCGCTATATTGTAATTTCTCCACAAATCCGGGTTACCTCTCAAATTGTAAGTTACCACTTTTGTAATTTTGCTAACTCGGTTCCTTGACAAGAGTTCTTAACGACGGTTACAGCGTTCGAATGATTTAGAATGGAGTATTTATCCTCGCGCACAGTCAAGCCATTGAACTTTCTAGTTATATTGTGCACTATAGCATGTAAACAAAATGTTAACACATTGTTATCAATTCTGTTTGGAAGGGGGGTCGACCCGATGACATGACACATGCGATACCCGCGAGTTATTACTTCCAAGATAGTGGACGACGGCGTCCTCTTGTTTTACTTACTGTTGTATTGATTGAGGAAGGAAAACAATGTATCAGCCCGCCCATCTGGGGCTAAAACAAATACAGAACGTATCATGCGCTTAAACATGACATAGTGTTCTAATAAAAATACGGTACGTGTTGTTGTTGGTGAAATATATCATACTATAATTATAGTATAGTCGTGAACTGTGGTTTAGTGGTTATCACCGAGTTTAAGCTATACTTGCACCTTGGGTTGTCATCCATTCTTCAAACACTCCTCTATGCTTAGGGGATCGATCCAGGTTTACCTGGAATGTATTCGGTTTTAATTGATTCTCTCGTTTTCTAGCATTTTGATTCCTGGCAACACTGTGGAATTACCTGTACACATGGTGGAGTCAAAATCTCTTATTTTTTTACTCTATTTCAACCTCTACTTTAACTTTTTTAACAAAGGTTTTATAAGTTAATATTGTAACACATACCGATACGTATAAAATTCTTCCAATCCCCAACTGCACGGCCCCACATCTTGGCAGTCTGCGAGCATTAGCACGGCAGTACATCAAGTTAATTTATCGCTACGGCTTCACTTACTGCAGCTTCCTGCCTCACTTAAGTGCGCCTGCAGAAAAACGCTGTCATGGCGCTAAAAATACCGCATACTCGCAATACCCGCCAGACATGTAAACATGAATAAGTAGATTAGTGTTGATTTTTGTGTGTAATAAGACAACAATGTAACGGAAGTTATACGATACTTTGGAACCATAACTATAGTCTACCTCATTTTTTTATTTTTTTTTTATTGAAAAATTCACAAATTTACACATAATTGGCATAGTCCCACAAAACCGTGTATTCGGTTTGACTGTGGGATCTGTGAGTCTTCATCTGTGATTGGACTAGTGGTCGCATGGGAAGCTCAGTGTGAGGTCCTGGGTTCGAAATGAATTTTAGATTACTAATCAGTTGCATTTCAATACTAACAATTATTATACTATAAGAACGAGGAGCCTAGCACACGCTTGCTAACGGTTATCGGCCCGCTACTCTTTGTATTTATTAGTCACTTGTTTCAATATTATCAGCTTGTATGTAAGTTAGATTCGTTAGTATAGAGTCATGTGAGAATAGAGCAAGAGTCCACAAAAGGTCTGCTTGAAATATAAACTTCATTTCTTTCTTATTTTCTTTCGCAAAGTTAACTGAAAACAGACAGATTTGTTTCAAGAGAGCGATATCCTTGTACAAAACTACACACATCTAAACATTAAATCAGCTGCGCGGGCGAGACCCGCCATTACCGGGCCCCGTTAATCTTACCCCCAGCTAATGTGGCCATGTCAACACTCAGAACAGAGTGACACAACCGGACATTTCATCATGCGAGCCCCAAATATTAAATAACCTTAGTTTTAACAGAAATCTTACACTTGCGATTTAAGAATTAGTTACTCAACATTAAGTATTGATATTTAAGATGATGACAGAATTACGAAATTAAATGAAACCACGTATTTGGTACACGTTCTGTGATCGTACACAAAAAATCTAGTTTAGCCACTGGAAGTAATTTAAATTTTCTTAATTTTACACCACGGTTTCTAGGCGAAAAGTTTCCAACTATTCTTACCAACATAATCTTTATTTACACGAATAGAATAGATAAAGATGACATAAGTTTCTACTTTGATGTCCCTTCACCTAGACGAATTACAGTAAAGAAAGAAAGAAAGAAAGAAAAATATTTTATTTCTGCAGCAAAAACGACACACATATAATACAAAATAGCAGCATCTAAACCAAACATTTGCCATACCAACTACAAAACAATGAATAAGCAAAGTTTGTTGTGTACGGTTTCACCACCCTGTATTATGCAAAGTGAAAACAAAAGCTTGACATTTCTATATTCAGATAATTGTACAACGTCAAGCGTAAACAATCATAATGATTATATAATTATCATTTATTTCACATAACTATGAGATTTTGTGAGTAGCTCCCCAGCCAAATGCACGACGACTTAGAGACAGCTAAACTAAACTTCAATTGGAAGGTGCAGGTGAGTCCGGGTATTCAGTTACAAACCGCTGATGACCATGACATGTAAATTAAGAGACGGAACAGGCAAAACATGTCATGCCAAAACCCAGACTCGTGGTCACCCTACCACAGCTCTTTCTTACCCTTCCCGTTGAATATATGCCCTTCACTCAACTCGTATGTTACCCCTAATATGCTTAGACATCTTTGTATGAGAGCGTTTACCTCAACAACGTATGTACGGATTTGGATTAGGAAGCTACCAGCATTTATCGCTGATGAGAAATGATTAAAAAGATTCTTGTAAATAAAAGATAGGCCAAGTGACTTGGCCTATATTATACCACATAGTATTCTCCTATATAGGAGAATACTATGTGGTATGATATAGGCCTATAGGTATATAGATAGATTTCTACAATCCTATCCTACATATGTAGGATAGGATTGTAGAAATCTATCTAGATATAGTAATTCCCTATTCGTCTTGTTGGCACTCTAAATCTCACATTATAAATAATGCTATGATGGCGTTTTTGATGTGTGCCCGCTCATGAAAATCCGTAAATATTGAAAGCTAGCTATAACGTATGAAGAAACAATTGTCGTACTTTTCTGCCAATAGTGACGTACCGCTGCAGCTATAATTTATCGAATCTATTATTTTAGAACAACAAAATTAATTTAGTATTAACTGTAATATATAATTTTATAAGTTATTTAAATCTTCAAATCAAATCAAATCTTTATTGCATTCCATAATATAAAGTTAAAACAGATGGTAGGCTTAATCTATGGATCAATTATGGACCCTGTCGGGCACAGCATGGTTTGGTAGGAGAGAGGAAAAGCTGCTTTATTAATACTTTATTTATTATAATGTAGTTATTTAATTAATGTAGTTGTTATTTATTATTTCACTGTTGCCGATATATTTTATGACATACTTTTTGTTAAATATTTATTAGTTATCCATTTATTATTATTATTTTGGTAAATTATTTAATATAAGTATCATTTTTGCACTATCTTTTGACGTGAACCTTATGTTATGTGCCAATGAATAAGTATTGAAACTTTTAAAAGTAAAATATAACAATGTATAATGGTCACACAATTATAGCGCTTGCCAGTTCTTCGTATACTATAAATTTGTACGTCCCTCTCTTCTTGCGCTGAGCAGACGATGGACATTTTGTCCGGCGGACTTCCGCGGGCAAGAATATTTACGACAGTAATTAATAGCCGCGGACAAGAAAATTCAGCACAGACTCACGCTCACGACTGTTATTATGGTCGCAGTTGTCGTTAGAAGTCAAGTGTCCTCACTGGCAATAGTTACTAACCACGGAAATTCTTGTCCAAGGCAGTCCGCCAAACAAAAAGTCCGTCGTCTGCTCATCTCCTCAGAAAATATGTTTTGTCAAAACTTTTTTTATGTAGCTACTACTTACTACTCACAAAGACTTATACGACTCGCAACTGACTATAATTTTATCGATAAAATTTTGAAATGTGTCACGCACTTTTGTAAAATGTCAAATACACCATCATGATTCATGGCGTGCCGCTCGTAGTCGAACTTGACACAGAACAAAAATTTTATCGATCGTTAACTTAATATTTTTCGTTATTTCCGTGCTGCAATTTCTACTTTTTATCTACCAAAATGTAGTTCCACCGAAAATCTGTTATTTTTAGACCATAAAATAATCCAATTTTCCTTTATATTTCAAACTAGCGCAAGAAGATAAGAAACAAGAAGACAGAAAGGAAAACAGTCTGCTTCACGATCTGTTTGTTTTTCATTCCCAATCAGTGGAAACTTATAAGTAAGTCGATTCTACAACGATGAAGTTAGGGGAAACAATTTAGTGCTAGTTATAAACTTCAATCTGTACGAAAACTCGTTTAAGTTAGCTCCAATTTATATTACTTAGGCAACGATATTTACAGACTTCCATAATTTTTGAACAATTTCTCGGTTCTTCGTTAGTTTGGCGGTCTATGAGGTGTACTGGCTGATATGATGAAGCTATATCTAGGTCAGTTTTTATTTATGTGAGCTGACTCGCCTGAATTCATGGATGAAACTTTATTAAGCAGATTTTCACAGTTAAGCCCCAATATCCACCATGACACCTCTAGTTTTACACCGAACAACTCCATGCGCCCACCACCACCTTCGAATAACAAAATGTTCGTATACTGAGGCATTAACAATTGGATCACATCTAGTAGTATATTATTCTAACAGTTGTATTCTGCTCCTTCCGCATCTTAGAACCCAGAAAATGAAACAATTTCCCATTCGTCGCTCGCATTTAAATATGCTGACAATAACAAAAAAACGTCTTTCACTCTATTCTTTTAAGCAAATTGAACCCTGGCAATTGGCCAGAAAAACGTTACGAAGAAGAAATATTAACATTTGATATTGTAACGGTGCATTAGGAGCGGCAGAACCCGGAATTACGTCATTTATTCGCAAATTGCGCCCGCGCCCCATTACAGTAATAGCACATAATTTTAACATGTACGTGGCTTTGTTTTACTATAATGGAGGGATCGAAATACATTTGATCGGTAAAGCGACTGAGTTGATGCGGATTTTTGACATCTTTTGACTTTTTGGCCTGATTCTGTTAATAACTGCGTGAATGGGCATTAATGGGCAACCGTATTATCAGTTCAATCATCATCACTTTTTCGACTCGTAGACTTCATGGAACAACAAAACAAAGGAACACGTCATGTTCTTTTGTATCGGCCTGTCAGATAAATTAAATAGATTTTTTTTTGTTAGTAAATTCTTTAGAAATAAGTACTAGTTCCATTGTGCTCATATGTCTGTAACATTTTTATTACCATGTTTCCTTGTGTGTACATAAATAAATAAAATAAATAAATCAATAAATAAATTAAATACAGGTATCGTCATTTGGGGAAGCTCTTTTAATGCACCTCAAATAATGCCATAATCACCAAACTTGGCAAGTTAAGTACGGGTAGTGGTCGCTACTGATTAACGAGTCATAAGAGTTCCTTTAATACAAAAGTATATATTGTATATATTCGTACCAATAGCAGTATTATTTAGATGAAATACTATTTTTGGCGGAAAAATATTTACAGAGAAAATATAAAAAATACTATTTTAATGAGCCTCGGAGTAAAAGGTGCGCATCACACGTGTCGTGTTACCTCGTTGTATAGCGAGCGATATTTGCTGTACCAAAAAGAAACCGGAACGGGGATCGCAGCTATTTCCCCTTAAACTTCGGCCTAAATCTTTATTAAAGGATTTAGCTTCTGACTCCCAGAGGCCGGCTGTTTCGACGGCAAACGAGACGAAGTAGTACATCGGCTCCAGGTTCTGATACTTCGCATGCTTGTGCGTCGCTGCGTTCTCAGCTGCTGATCTACCTGAACTCAGCGTTTGACTCAAATGCGAAGCAGCATAGCTACTGACGCAAATCGCGTCCCAAATGAGACTGAGGTTTCTGCCATGGCACCAATGTCAGACTCTCTGGTCGCTTTCATCAGCACGGCTACGAGTTATATGTTATATATACAAATAACTTTGATTTTCCAAATTAAGTCTTAGTTACTAATAGTAGAACTTAGTTCATAAGACAGCGTCACGATGACAGGGTTGGCCTATTTATTGATAGCCGTCCACACGATCTTATGAAATAAATGCGGAATACAACTTCGCAGCCCACATATAAACCAAACTGCCTCTGAAAGACATCATACAAGTCTGAACTCTCAACTCCAACAATGCAAACTTGGTCGTGTCCCACACATATCGCAAACTTATAGCATCAGATAGCTTGCAGTTAATTAGTATCTATATGCTGAGAGTTAAAAAGTATGCCCCGGGCAGTTGGAAAAAGTGATTGTAGGTTTCGTTGAAAAAGAAGTTGAGCTTAATGAAAAGTTAGAAAAATTTACTTTTTGAAGAATTTCATCAGAATATAGAAAAATATCAAATTTGAGGCAAGTCTGATGCATTGTAATATTAAGAAAACAATACCTTCAATCAAGTATTAAAAACAAATGATACACATAATTCAGAAAACTAAAACCATTTTTCCCGATGCCAGAAACCATCCGACCGCAATATTTTCAACAGCAAGTAAACACTAAACAGTACTCAGAGTTAATTAATCAAGCAGTTACAGTGGGGTGACCATAAACATAACACAAGTTGGGACACGCTCTAACCGCCACCATCGTTAAAACATTATTTACACTCATGCTATGGCAACTAGGAGTAATACAAAAATTTCGCTAAAATACTGAAAACAGCGCCGTCTAAGAAAAAGTTAGGAGAAACAAAATTACGGTGTTGCTATATTTAAATATATGATTCTTATGCTGGGAGTTTCCATAAAATAGAAATCAATAAATAAAATAATTATCACAAGTTATTGGTAAAGTGAATAAAGAAAAATAATAGTGTAATAAATTCAAGCATATTGAGGTTATTAGCATCAGCACAATAATACAGAAATCATATTTTTGTATTTAAAACGTGCACAGTTTTGTTTTCTTATGGGCACACTTGTATTGCAAATGGCCGGTGTGAGAGTGTTTACGCTCCTGCGCATTTTCCTTTTGCAATAAAAGTCTCATTGTTTCGCAAGTGCATCTGCTATCCACGTTGAGTTGAGCCTCTGTTCCTCCGTGTTGCCGTGCCGCGTTACAATATTTCTTTCGTTTGTAAGTTTGTGTTGAGTTGAGTATCCTCCTCCGTGGGACGACATACCGAAAGGATTAGAAAACTTGTGAAGTTACTGTGGATTACTGACTGCGCATAGGCACTCTTTAGAGTTTGGACCCATAATTGCAAACAGTGAACAGTGAACTTCAACCATGTCACAAAATTCTTGCTGTGTACCAGGATGTGTTGTGGTTAGGAAAGATGGTATGTAAATTTTGTTTTTCTACCTTTATTCGCCTCACCTGGAGGGTTACACTCTATTCGTCATTATGTTTCACATATTGCTATTGTAATAGCCGCAGAGTACATTATATAATATATACCATTTACAAGGAGGCCAACGTTATAACAGTTATTTTTATCAACCTATGTACTACAATGCTACATTAAATTGAAATTGATGTAAATACTAATTGTAAAGGTCTCCTTGGTAATTTAGTGATACAAGGAATATACTACTCTCTAACGACAGCAGGTTAATTGATTATGGGATATCAATTTTACGGTCTAAAACAGAAAATTACTTCTTTTTCAGCGCAAATTTCTCAACAACTTTATGATATCCGATTTTTTTAATGCATAGTTATACATCTTCTATTTGTCTATGCAGTTGGAATTATGATAACAACTCAATATAAATTAGGAAAAATAAAAATCAAACACGTTTTTACGTAAGCACAAAACACCAACTTTTTCGATCACTTGTTTAACTTACTGGTAACGAATAACACTGTGAAAAAAAACGTTAGTACTGGGAATAGTTTATTATGCAACCTACAATTTAATTTTTAAAAGACAATTGAATTAGTACTTTAAAAAAATCCTTATAAAATCATGTACAAAACCGACGTCAACGCTTAAGAATTTATTGAAAATTGCAATTAAGTGGTGAATATTTTAAAATTTGAGGTGTTTATCTACCAAATGAAATTATTTTATTTTATTTTTGACTAAATATTTAGTTGTAATAAAACATCTAAATAATGTCTTATAAGTTGAAGAATTGCAACCGTTGTTTAAAAAAATTAAATTCATAGACTTAATAGATATAATAACATAATAATTTTTCAGTGCAATAATTTGCACTGAATAAGTCGAATTTTCTGTTTTTCGAACTCGAAACTGATAGGGACCCTTAATTATATACATATTTACATCTAACTAGTTGTGTCATTTTTTCAGGTGTGCCTCTACACCATTTCCCGAATCCAGAGACACAGCCAGAGAGATTTAAAACGTGGATTTCGAATATTGGTGGTGCAATAGCTACATTGGATCATCTTACTGTCTATGAGAACAAACGTGTCTGTCATAGACATTTTGAAGATATTCACAAGTATCCAACGAAAAGACTGAGTAAATTAGCAATTCCAGTATTGCATATCCCAGGTAATACTATTGTTATACTATAATAATCTTCAATACATTTATTTTGTAGAAGCAAATAATAAACATAGACAATTTTTTAATATTATTCTAGATCTGGAGGCACAATCACTTGGTGAAGCAGTGGTTATGTCAGTCTCTGAGAAGTCCCAACGAAATCCACTACGGGAATATAATTTTAATACATCAGGTATGTCTTTTATTACAAAATTTTTTTTTGGTTCAGATTTATTATCTTCTTTTCAAACCGGTGTGTGATTGCTTTTTTGAGCCTCAACTGAATAAAGTTATTTAATTTTGTATTTCAGGACATTACATATTTACAATATAAACTATTTGACAATAAAATAATAGAATAAATTCAGCCCATTACTGTCCCACTGCTGGGCATGGGCCTCTTCTCAGAATGAGAAGGGTTAGGCCTTAGAGGCCCTCTAAGGGGTGCAGGTTTCCTCGCGATGTTTTTCCTTCACCGTTAAGGCAAGTGATAATCAAATTGCGATCTGCACATAAATGCTAAAAGTCAGAGGTACGGGCCGGGTTCGAACTCAGATCCTCCTGCATGGAAGGCAAGCGTTCAAACGCTAGGCTATCACTGCTTGACAATATGAATATTTAATTTACAGGACATCAAAATGTTGTTGTGGAGTTACAACCTGACCAAATTCAACGCAGGACCCAGAAAAGAAAGAAAACAATGAAATCAAAAAGTATGTATATAATTTAATATAAAACACTATTACTGAATTGCACAATTAAACTGGAATGAAGATCCCGCCCAAGGTTAGGTCATAAATGTAAAAAAATACTTATTTACTTTGAATACTTTGAAAATATTATCAGCTACAATGAGAGGCTAAAACATTATAAAATCACCTCGTTAGCAGACAGAAGGAAACTGGCCGACCTGATATTCCCGCACAAAATATTTAATGGAAGCGTTTGCCGCGAATAAGTAGCTATAACCTATTTAATAATATCCCATGATCCAGAACAAACCTAGGGCATTTCGCCGTTCTGTAGGCAATTTAAAGACATATCAAAATGTTGTGATTTGGATATTGCTCTCAGTAAAATAATGTTAATTTTACTAGTGTTTCTTATTTTTGAATACCTTGACTGCTTGGAAACCACTGGCGTTGTGTTTGCTACCCTAATAATGACGGTTTGAATGACCTAATATATACGACGTTTTTGTTGTTCCGATATATTTGTGCAAGATGGGTGTTCTGAACAATTTGACGACCATGGTTGACAGGATATCAGTGATTACTTTGGATGTTTCTAAATATTAGGTCACTTTGACTGCCCCTAACAATATGATGATGACTATACCTAGTAAGTGAATGCTGTGGTCTCCTATAATTGGAGGCGCACAATTAATACCAACCAATGAAATTATTTCAAATGTCATGTGTCTGTGTAGACTTTGTTGGGAGGTCCTATAAATAAATAATATACTTCATTTTTAACTCTTGAATATGTAAATCTTTTTTAAAGCTTGATTATAATTTTGTTTATAAGAAAATACGTGTTTTTCAGGTCCTCGTGTAACTTTGGCGCAACATAAGGAATATAAATCGATTTTGAAAAAGTTAAGAAAATGTGAAAGCGTTAAGAAGTCTTTTAAAGCAAAATACATGATTGCTAAAAAAATGAAAACAACAACTGCATTCAATATTGTTTGTAAGCATATGTCTAATACTGCGAAGTTATTTTGCCAAATGCAAGCGTCTCAAAGCGGCAAGAAAAAAAAAGGAAGGCGATTCACGCTTGATGAAAAAATATTGGCGTTGTCTCTTTACAAACCATCTCCAAAGGCATATCGCATACTGAGCAACATATGTATTTTGCCAAGCCGAAGAACCTTACAAAATTTACTACACAAAATAAACCTGAAAGCTGGAGTAAACAACATAATATTCGAAAATTTAAAAAATAGAGTCGCCAAAATGCCTAACAATTACAAATATTGTGTTTTAACTTTCGATGAGATGGCAATTGGACCCGGTATTTCCTACGACAAAAGAAATGACAAAATATCAGGATTTGTAGACAATGGTGAAATAACCGGAAAAGAATATTGTGATCACGTACTGGTTTTCATGATAAGAGGCGTTGTGAAAAAATATAAGCAGCCTCTGGCCTATTATTATTGTAGTGGAAGCACTAAAACTATGGAATTAAAGAAACAAATAAAGATTATTATAAAAAAAGTGCAAGAAACAGGACTGAAGGTCGTGGCAACAGTATGTGACCAAGGCACCTCCAATGTGGCAGCTATAAACTCCTTATTGAAAGAAACACAAGAAACTTTCTTACGCAATGGACAAGAATATAAAGAGGGTTTTTTTGAGGTGGAAATGGATAAAATTTTTCCAATATATGATCCACCTCACCTCATAAAAGGTATGAGAAACAACCTACTTACAAAAAACCTTAAATTTACCATTAAAGGTAAAGAATGTATTGCAAAATGGGACCACATTGTGACATTGTACAAAAGGTGTCCAGGTTATAGAGGCGTGAAGCTGGTGCCTAAATTAACGGCTCACCATGTATTACCTGCATTAATACCAAAAATGAGGGTTAAACATTGCACTCAAGTGTTCAGCCAATCAGTTGGGAGTAGCTCTTGGATTTATGGCAGGTAAGCAGTTTGTTATTTTTATTAATTTATTATTGTGAATGTTTATAGATACATAGCTTTTAATTTCCTATCTGTCTTTACTAATGTTACAATCGTGAAAATATCAGTCAGGTTTTTCAATGATATAGGCCCAAGTTCACCGACAATATAACTTATGATTAGAGCAAAATCTGTCGTTTAAACATGAATTTTTGTATGGGTAATCAGACCATTAATTTTAAACATCTGTTATTTTGTGGTTCAAAATGCCCCGTAGTCTATTATCATACAGCCAGATTTAATTGCCAACTATCGTGATCTGCGGGTCTACCGCGTAACAAAATGGTAATGAACATCAGACTCTGGTAATACACTTCGATACGATCGTGAGAGATTAAACTTCGAACTACCTTGTAAAAAAGAAAAACCTATCATGTAGTTGAGACTCCCATCTTCATGATCGGTATTTTTTAACAACGTAGCTCGAACTTTAATCTCTCACGATCGTATTGAAGTTTATTACTAGTGTCGATGTTCATTACCATTTAGTACGTTGGAGACCCGCTGAATATTGCCATAACCACCACCCTCGACAAAACAGATTTGTAATCGCAGTATGTTAATTTCAAACATGATGATGCTACTTCCAATCTTGTCATAATCTCTTAGTAGATATTTAAAACGCGCACAGAAAATGATAAGGTGGCCATGAGAAGACAAGCAATTGTTATCGATACAAAAAAATAATAATTAAGAAACAAAATAAAATAAAAACACTTGCATCTGAGGGCCATTTATTTATTTATTTAATTACAACGGTTGTGTTACAACCAATTACACTGCCAAAGTACATTAGCTACATTTTTCAGCAGAATCCTTTTGCTTACATTAAGTGAATAATGAGTGCGAAATAAGCCCTTAATAAGTCGAAGTGTGTGTGTGTGTGATCATATTGTTAATCAAACTAAGTCCAATGTAAATAAGTTTCGTTCATAATCATCATACTCGCCTGTTAAGTTCCATTGCTGAACATGGGCCTCCCAATGACTGCTACCATAAACGGTCTTTTGGGACATTGCCAGAATCACCACACTTGGTATACGGATTGCTGATTGCATGTTCTTAGCACAAATAAGGATGCTGTTGTCCATCCTCTTTACACGATCCCTAAGTCGCCTTTTACGACACGCTCAGACGGAGAGTGGTGGTCTATTCTTTACCGAGAATCACACCGATGGATAGTCGTGTTAATATATTTTATCTACTTTGCAGGATATGGAAGTCTAGAAAAGGAAAGTACCGACACAGCAGATTTACTCATGTTCTTCGATGATTTGTTTGACAGCGTCAATGGGAGTTTTAGCGGGATAAAAGGAGGAAAAATCTACAGGGCTGCAGTGACCCCAACCTCACCTCACCACAAATTGTGGAACTATAGTCTACCTATTCTCAAAACTATGAAATTTATTAATTCAAATAACCAAGGAGTAGTGCCTTCGTTGTCAAGCTGGATCAAAACCATAGAAGGGTTTAAATTAATTGTAAAATATTTAAATTCCAAAGGGATTAACTCTTTATTGCTGCGCAATTTCAATCAAGACGCATTGGAAAACTTTTTTGGGGCAATTAGAGCTCATGGTTACAGCAACATTATGCCTACGTCGTCTGCATTTGAAGGAGCCTTCAAAACTCTATTAATTAATAATATTTCATCCTCACATTCAGTTGGCTCAAACTGTGAAAAAGATGACGGTGTTTGTCTCCAATCACTAAAATATTTTTTAGCGAAACCAGGAGACAACAGCTCTACTGAATGTGAAGGGGAAATTGACAGTGCTCATTTAAATGTAGAACTTTTAAATACAGACGACCTAATACAGAGCCAAACTCCAATGGACGTTGAAAGAAGCGCAGCAATAGGGTATTGCAGTGGGTGGATAGCACAACTTGCCAAAAAGCATATTTATAAAAACTGTGTGGCCTGCAGAAACAATATGGAAGCAGAAGAGCTACAAAGTTTCCACAAATATATAAAAATGAAAGAATTTGGCAACAAAAGGTGGTTGTGCTATCCTACAAGAGCATTGTTTGATTTCTTTGCCCAAGTGGAACATATATGTATAGAAATATTAAAACATCACAGCAATAAAGAATATATATCGGCATATATAAAATTAATTATAAATGTAAATGTAAATTTATCATATATTACTTGTGCTGAACATAAAGATAATTTGCGTAATTATTTAATAAATAAAAGCACAATGTTTTTCATACACAATTGGTGCAAAGATATCAACAATGTTCTCATTGGAAAAATAACCTTTTGGGATATAAATGATCCTATGAAAGAAAAGGCAAATAGACACTATCTAAAACATAAAGGAAGAAAAAGAAAAACACAAAATAACATATTAAATGTATAATTTAGTTTAGGAGTACTTAGACTCTCATTTTGTACCTATAAATTCAATATTTTCCCAGTTTTTCGTATTTTTACATAAGTAAACATTAGATATTGATATAATTTTGATGTCTGCGACAGCAACACATTTTATGTAGATAAATTCAAATGATTGTTTGCCTTTAAAATAGCATGGTTAAATAGTATTCATGTAATGTTTATAAAAGTCGCAAAATATACAAATTTACACCATTGATTGAATTTAGAAGATATTTATAGCATAATAAGTGCATAAAAAAATATTATGTTGATTAATAAAAATAAAAATTTACACAAATAACCAAATACTTCTCAAAAATTTCTCTAACATATGCAAAATAGCAAAAAACCTGGATAAATATTGAATTTTCAGCCACAAGCTGGAGCATCCCTTTAATATGCAGTGTACATAGTTAAATTTATTTTATAATAAATTATGTTAAAATATTAACTGTTTTATTCATAATTTTCAATAACTCTTCCTACGTCACTTGACATATAATACGTACCTAGTATGCAGCGTACAGCTATAGGTATATGTAGCTATAGCTAGGTACCTATACCCTTAGTTCCCCTACCGAAAAAATAGATGGCGTTGCGGTTGATATTAAGGTTAATAATAAAAAAAGGCCGAGCTGCCTGTCTATGTCCGATATACTATTGTAGTCTTTGTTTACACTGTCGCAAATTTCACTCTACGATGCCTTTTGAGAGCATGACGTGGAGTCAAAGTGACTTTGTAGCGCGGTTATGAAAATGTGTATATAGTAGAGATGGTCGTTATGTGTTTTTGTTATCTTTTTTCTTATTTCTTCATACCAGTTTATGCAGAAGCAAATCTATCTTTCTCCTTCAGGATTGTTGGTTTTCTGTATTTACGTAGTAACTATACAGTATTCTATGATAATCTACCCTTCGCTTGTACCAAAATGTTAAAAAATATATAAATGTAAGATTTTCATAAAAATTCAAATCACATTGATAAGTACAACTTTTAAATCGCTCGTAAAAACAACCCGATCGCTCACGTAGTTCTTATGATAATAGCTCGCGGGTTATCCCGTCTGACAGACACTGACTTGAGCTCAGAAAACTTTTATGTAACTTCTAAACGCGTCCTACTCTAGCACTTACAATAACTATTAGGAATATTGCAGTGGCGTGCATTCCATAGAGACAAAAAGACACTGCCTACCCTAATAAATTAAGTAATACATGGCTATTTTTCTTTTATGTATGTTTTTATAAAACTATATTATTTATTTTGTTGCTATAAATTCTTATAGCTGCGCGGCGCGGCGGTTTCTATTCAAATATACCCGCGCGGCGGCAGTGCGGCGGCGCTCACTCATAATAACAAGACAGCCTAAAAATTCTTCAAATGTACACATTCAAACATCTATATCGTATACCGACACACAATTTATCGGTGCAATACACGCACACTAGCATTTTCGCCTAAGCGTGTTTTTGCGTGAAAGAGACAGATACGCTCGGTGTGCGAGCGACGCGACCACAAGATAAGTCGTATACGCGTTCTCTGTCTAGCGGGGCTCTGAGTGGCTCTGAGCGATATGCATCTGTATTAACCGTCAAATTGTAAAATACGCATGTTCGATGTCATTTCAATAGAGAATAAAGTACATTACAATTTGGTCGTTCAATTTCTGTTGACGTTATAGGCGTAAATCGGTCTAGCGGCGCTCCTATTGGTTGATAATCTGTATTAGCCAATGAGCATGAGCGATAGCTCATGCCACCTCGACAAATGATAATTTAGCAACCGCAGAAGCTGTCATACGCAATTACGCATTGTTTTTGTTTGTTTTTATTATCGTTTGTGGTGAATATCAAGTGAATTACGTAATTAATTATTGCCGAAAATGGAAGAGGTCACATGTGAGAGCTGTCCGGGAAATGTGTGTTTGCAAAAATTTAAGACAGGCGTCTTTACTTCACATAAGTTTGACGATAAAATTTGAGTAATTAAAAAAGGTCGGTACGTACCGGATTTAGAATTGTTTCAAATAAAAGGTAAAGTTACAAGAAAATTCAATCCTGAACAATATCAGACATATTATGGTTGGTTATCAGGTTGTAAACAAACATAGCAATCGTCTCTTGTTTTCCATGTAATTATTTTCAAATTGGCATAATGTGTGGACCGGTTCTGTTTACGAGGACGTACATAATTTCACTACAGCTGCAAAAAAACATGAACGATCTGAAAAACATTTAGAAGCTTCTATAAAATATATTTTATTTGGGAAAAATCGTAGGTATCGAAACGCGTTTAAATTCTCAGTTAAAAATAAATATCAACAAACATAATGCGAAAGTCGATCGTGACCGTAACATATAAAAGTTTTTTTGTCTACCCTGTTGTAAATGTCTGTGCACGCCACTGGAATATTGTTACTGCACATCCGTAAATATGTCCGTATACGGGCCGCTCAGATAATGCGCTAGCCGGATGATACGAGTAAAGTTTGACACTTTTAGTTGGCAGTTCCGGCGAATGTGGTCGTATACCGTTTTTATGGACGATTTGACGTTACGTGCGCGGAATCCCAATGTGTCACGTTTTGAATCTTGGTTTTGTGCGAATAGATGTGATTAGGGCCTCGGTTTTTGTGCGACTAAAGATATGTGGTGAATTGTAATGTAGAGAAGGTTCTGGAGTCCTCTCCGTTTGGCTTATAGTAACACAAGCCATTAGGTGGACGAAATCGCAAGGCGGTTCTTTGCGCAATTACTCGGCTTGGTTCAGAAACACCTCTATTCATAATCATTCAAAATAACATCAACCTTAAAGTATGAACAATCGGCAGTTTTTCCGGTCGACCATCGTTCGCGCCCGGCATCCAAACGCAGTGTTACTCCGGGCCACATTCGTTCAAACAATTTTGTTTACGAAATGTATTACCGCAAAGTATCGTAACTGTACCTTTATACACGAATGCAGTTTGCCGACATCATAGTGATAAATAGAAAATTTCTTTAAACCTCATAATGCAATGGAAATTCATTGAAGCAGGTTATTAGATAAGTACTCGCATCTCGAACAATCTATTTCTCGTGTCGACGAGCGCAGACTGTGAGTCGTCTAAATGCTATAGCTATAGTATAAAGTCTATAGAAAAGCGTTCAGTCGCTCTAACGTGCCAATTGATAGAGAAGAAATTTTATTAAGAACCTATTCGATATTAATAGAGGAGAAAACTGAGAAAGAAAGAGACTAGGTATAATAGTGAGCGGATACGTATAATATTGAGGTTCTCTTAAAAGCGCTCGAGACAACTTTTAAATATATCAGAAATGCGTGGTCATATTTTATGGTGTGATCAGACCATCAAACTGAACAAATTTCTCTATGGGACCAACATCGTAATCACGAAAAAATTGTCAGTTGTCCCAAACGTTTGGGTCGAGTAGATATTGAAGTTTCGTATGGGACAGCTGATTATTTTTTGTAAACGGCCGATTTTATCTTGTCGGTAAAGACTTAACCACCTAATTTATACGGCCAGTTATTCGTATTTTCACACACGAGTTAAGAAGAGAGAACGATACAGCTTTCCATATTAAAATTCCTATCGGGAAAAACAATATGTCGACGAACTTTACCCATAAACAACTTTTTATCGACGATATGATCGAAACAACAAGTCGATTTCGGTAAATTGAGGTGAATTTTATGGTAATTGAATATAACGTGTATTTTTACTGACTACGGCATAACAATGGAAAGTTAATTAGTTTTTGTTTATGGATATCTGTGTAGATATTCCCTCGCTTTATTTTAATTGCTGACCAGTAGTGACCTATGACCTATATTGACATGCGAAATACAATTTTTCTTAAATACTTTCTCTCCTACGTCATTATTCAATGTTCCAGATCTGTATAGCTATCAAACGCTAGTAACAAGTGGGTTAGATACCATTGCTGTATACCTCCTCCTCCTCTTCCTATATCGGTCCCTCAATGTTGAGGATCGTGACTCCTTCTCATGATTTTTTAGATAGTTGATCT
The DNA here is from genome assembly GCA_932294325.1 of Allophyes oxyacanthae. Lineage (NCBI taxonomy): Eukaryota > Metazoa > Arthropoda > Insecta > Lepidoptera > Noctuidae > Allophyes > Allophyes oxyacanthae. The sequence goes on from OW028612.1 coordinate 545,459, forward strand.
CTATTTGCTGCATTCATTTGACCACCTGTTTGGGCTGAGACCTCTCGGTCTTTTGCCTGTCACAATTAGTCTCTCGATATAATCGGTGTTTCTGCAGTCAATGTGGCCAAAGTATTTTAATATTCTGTGCAGGGTAACAGAAGACAGCAATTCTGCTGGTGTACATACACCCTTACAAATTAACGTTATATAAAGTTATGTCAAACTTATACGTCAAAAAATGTTTAGACAACATTAGATAGCGTAGTATCAGGTAGGTAGTGAAAGTATCCTAAGTCTAAATGAAAATGTGTGTAAGTGAGCTAGACGTCGATGGTGAGCTAGACCTAGAGGTCCTTTCTTATCGTTATTTTTATTATAGAGGCTTACGTGTATCCACTGGTTCTCACCATGTTACGGTCTAGAAGAAACCTGTGGAGGAACAGGTATGGTGGTCCTCCGTTGAAAACGGAAAATCCTGATATTGCCTGGCGGGCCGAAGCCCAGGGCTGATGCCAGGCAGTTGTATATGTGTTCGATACGATAATGTTTTTACTTGCAGGCTTAATACTAATACTAATAATCAATCAGGGTAGGAATCTGTTTACAGATCGGATGACACAAGAAATTACATTATTCCCTTTACACTTTAGCAGTACAGTGTACCCTACGTGGGACACGGCGATTGTTTAACTATTGTGTCTACTGTCTGAACAAGAACGGTGTAATTCTACCCTTAAAATAAAATTAAGCACTTCTTTTACAAAGAATAACTAAATTTTTGCCACCTTTAAAAAAGTGCAGAATCACAAAATGCATTAATCACGTAACTCAATATCCTGACACTGGGTGACCGTGACACGCCAATTTGTGCCTTATGTAGTGTAAATATAGCGGCGAGATTAGCAATCACCGACCACTCATAAATCTGAACAGCCACTTCGGAAAGGTGACAAGGCTTCTAAAAATGTATCGAGTTTAAGAAAATATAATAATACTTTTATGGGTTCAATGGAAGCTGTGAGTGGTTTCAGAACTTAAGGATTGAGGTTAATTATTTTATTTTAGATCAGAATATTGAATTATGGTGGACTGGTATCGATTTTGGTAGGTACTGGTAGGTACATAATATTACCACGACTTATTTAAAAGTCAAAATAATTGCTATTTTACGTTCCTACGACGAAAAAAAAGATATACCTACATCTTAACAGAGTTGAACTCGACACTGTGATAGAGTGACCAGATTTTCAATGACAAAAATTAATAATGACGTTGTTGTTTTGTTTTATTAAACGTGTACGGTCTGCGTCAAAAATTCTAGAAAGTCATTTTTATTCGGAAGTAAACATTATAAAACAGTAAATAAGTCAATAAATACTTATATCAAATGCGGTTTTAGGATAGTAACCTACAACCCTGCATTTGACACTATATAAACGAGCCATTATATAATAAATAGTAAATAATAATAATAATAAAAGTTTATTTACCAGAAATATACCAATACATTTATGCCAACGAGCCACAAACTAAGCAAAGTTTGTATCTTGGGGCTCCGGAGTCTGGAGTACAATTTATTATAATAAGCATGGTTACAGTTTATAATTATTCTTATGTTATTAAACAATATTATTAATATTATTCAAGTAATAAAGTTATACGCATAAAAATTCTTCGAACTTAATCAGAAAATAATCTCCATACAAGTGATCAGGTCACAGTGTAACGTCGTTAGTCCACACGACACACGCGACACCGCGTCATCCGCGTGATATATTGACGCGCGACACCGACACTGCCGAACACCGCTACTTGTCGCCCTCTACTTGATGGAACACTTTTGTTTTTTAAGCTTGTATACAGGTGTTGTTTGAACGACGTGTCAATATTGACTTTCAAAATCGTCGGCTTTGATAATATTTTTGACTGATTACATGTTATGTATTATCTCCTTACAAACTATTAATATAAATCAACGTAGTATTTTGTTCTATTCTAATTTCAGTAAAATAAGACAGATTATAACAAGAACAAATATGTTGCTAAAGCTACCAAGAATCGTATCTATTAGGATGCTGAATTGCGGACGCTTACAAGTCCATGAAGGTCCCTGTAACATTGTTAATGGAGGTGCTTGTTTCGCCGTGTAAATAAATAATAGTACTGCAGTCACAACTCGCGCGATGCGGTCTGCATCTGCACAGCCTGCAACCTTACCCCTTTCGGCAAAGCCCGGAACTAATCGCACAGTTATTCCCAATACAATATTCAACTCAGTAATATGGATGTAGGGGAGCCCTACTTATTATTTCTATGGTAATATGTGACACTGTTGAGCCAGGCAGGCGAGGGCGTCAATTAGCGCCACAAAAGCTTAGTTTCTTCGACAGGAAGCCATTCGTCGCGTCGTAATTAATTCTTATACAAAACGCGAGTAATGAGGTCGACCGATGGCAAACTTATGTTTCAAGGAGTGTGTGTTTATTAAATTAATTATTTTGCTTTTCCTGTGAGTGAAGAGTGCCTCACGGAATGTGTGGGTTTTATAGTAAGGACAAACACAGACTTGCAAGTCATCAGAGGGCCGAGCAAGAATGTTTTGACGTATGGTAACGTAAACGTAAGCTAATTTTGATTAATGTAAAAATTCAATTTTATGAAATACACATGCTTGTTTCATGAAAATGTAAAAATAATGCATGTATTTTCGAAAAAATATCATGGATTATTTTTAATTCAAAATTTGCTTACTTTAACGTTACTATAACTCAGAACATTCGTGCTCGGCCCACTGATGAAGATGCCATAAACATTCGCAACACAACACAAGAAGAGCCACTGATCCGTTGCAGACCTTATAGGATACCTAATAATTATATGATTGTCTTGAATAAAACGTAATATGATACAAGTTGGAACCGACCGATCTACGTAGTGTACAATAAACTCAGTAATATAACAAAGCCACTAAAAACCAGAAGTCGTTTACTAAATCATATCAGTACATTCAAAAAGTAAACCCATAAAATTGGACAATATTTTACAACACGTTTATGGCACTATAAACTGCGCCGTGTGCTGATAGTATTTGGACGCCATAGATATGTAACTTGTATGGGCACAAACATGTAATAAAAAATGTTAGTGTATTGCCTAGTTTGGGGCCAATAGAAATCCTACCATTTTATGTATTTTTTGGAAATAAAGATTAGAATTTTTTTTTTTTTTTTTTTTATAGAAATCGCTACTAATTTCAAATCAGTAGGACTGATGGTTATACTTGGTAGAGGTTAATGTCTACCAACGGGCGAAGACTAAGTTGAGTTTAGAATTCTATTATATTTTGACTATAACTGATCTGTGGATTATTAACAGGTAACAGAAACTTACTATAATCATAATTATAATGTGTCATTACGGCTACAAGTAATGATCAAAAATCAATGTTCTTTCTGCGCCACATGTCGCAGGTTCTATTCCCGCATGGAACAAATATTTGTATAGCGTACAGATAGCCTAGTTAGTAGATCTAATTGTATCTACCATACGTGCTCTTCATACAACTAGGAACATACAATTTAAACAAGCATTTACAATAATTTCCTTCGTACCCTTCGCATTGAATGCGCACAATGTGTGTAGTCAAAAGTTAGGAACATAATTGGCACTGAAGGCGGCACGCCGCTGGCGCCATCTGCATCACAGAACACGTACTACAATAGAATAGAAATATTACTGAAACGCTCTTGAATACGACTGTACGGCTAATTGGGCTTATTAGGAATGGGATTATCGGTTGTATTGTTGCAATCGGTAAATGAATTAATGTAGGAAAAATAAACGCTTATTATGCCTAAAAATAATATTATGAGAGTCACCCTCTGATCAACCGAAGGAGTCAACACCACAAAACCACCTATTACTGAATTTTTTTTACATATAAAACAGATCAGGAAGGAATTTCTCTGCATAAGATTGATATACGTAATGCTTTTAGTGGATTTTGGAGTGATGATAATAAAAAATATTGGAAATATTCTATCACATCAATTTTTTCTTTTATTTTTCGACTATCGGTCTACGGATACTTCAAAACAAAACAAAAAAGATGTGGCAAAAGTTTGTAACTTATTTCTCATACATAGACGTATACCTACTGTATCATTTTATAATAAATACTATTTGAGAATAAAACCAACGTAGTTTCTTTATCATACTTGCTTCGGTAATTACTTTATCACTGAAGTTTCATTTCATTTTTTCATTTCGTGTTCTGAAATATATTCAAAAGTGATAAAAATAATTAATATATATTCATAATCAGCAGATCAAAGATTACGAAAACACTTAGAAAATTCGAGGGAGTGAAAAAAAATATTATGGTGTAGATCGGGGTAGGCAATTATTATATATTATTATGTTCTTGTACTATAGATTCTATGGTATTAAGTCAATTGTATAGATTAAACTCTATGGTAAATTGTTACCTAAGCCAAATATTTTAAGACTCGATCCCATAAGTACTATGTTCGGCAGGCAAATGTTGACTTCATGGCCTGTTTAAAATAAGTTATAGGTAAAAAAATGGGTTCAATTCGCCTAAATAGTTTCCCTGAATGTGATGTTTTTATATCAAATACTTATACTAAACATGATTTAGCATATGATATTTTTGCAACAAAACTCGTTATTTCCCTCCATGATTCGCAAAACACAATAACACTGAACGTTCCCTCTACGATATGCAACGGGTGCGCTTTACGCTTCTTTAAATTGGAAAATTGAACGAACCCATTGGCGCTGGCGCTTGCATACGGAACCCTTTATTTTTCATCTGTGGCATCTGCGTGCCGCGGAGCCCTAAAAGTCCGATCGACTAACAACTTCATTTAGATTTGTACGATGGAGTTGTTCTCGAAACTGGAATAGTCTTTCAGAGATTTCGGCCGTGAAAACGGTTTTTTGAGATAGGAAAACTGTGCTGAATTGGTTTGGTATTTGTAGCGGTCAGTACCTACGTATGTACCCCATGTTCAGCAAGTGGGTACAAGCCGCTATTATACACAATTTAATGGCAAATCTTTTGGCAATCAGTGAGAGCTGAAATAGCCTAATCTGTCATCAATCCTGCTATGAAGTCAATAAATCTACTAATATATTACTAAAGATAAGATATGATAACTTTATTTGTTCAAACATGAATATAAAACCACTTTCGTGTAACTTATTTACCTATCAACTATATGTATAGAGCGCTAAAATACGCAATAGCTTCTGTTCTTAATAAACAGCATAGTGTTTCTTTTCCATATAAATTAACATATATACTCATAATTAATATTTGAACAAGTTAACCACACACGCACGTTCAACTCCTAAGGGAACTAAAATCAAATGACCTTTGATTTAATTATGTCCTCAAATCAAATTAGTTTGAACAAGAGAAAGTTGTTTCATTTGAAATGTTTGCGTTACAAATGTACGAACCCTAAAACACAAATTAATTTGCCACGTGTATCATCATTTAGAGTATCACGCTTACATTTCATAATGGAGCGAACAGTACTCCAAGTGGTTACACTTTTTCCACCTTTTATACCTGCATAGCATCTAAATGATTTCCTGCAAAGATTTACGCAACGAAAGCTTCTGACTCGCTTACGCCGTTCTGTGGCCTTCACAATATGGTCACCTATCCATGTTATAGAGGCAGTACATCCCTCACTATTCTCGGTTCTCTAGGACAAATTATTCTGGCCTGACTATTGCCACTTCAACTTGTTAATCTTAAAAAGAACAAATAATTGCATGGAATAATAAACCGTAGACGAACTATCCATTTCTCTTATAAAACTAAATGAACCGCAGATAAAACCACAATTTTCTTTGGTTACAAAGTGAAGATTCTCTCTTGGAAAGCGAATGGTATTCTTCGAAAGGAAAATAACTCAGGTTAGAAGAGCGGTGTCGATAAGCCACGAACACTTCGCCACGAAGTTGTCATTTAGCGGAGGGTTGCACTGACACTTAAACTTAGTTTACACAACTTAATTTAATTTCCAACGAATTCTTTTTTATTATCCATGAGTTGGCGAATCTTCACCTATAGGTAATTTGTCAAAATGCGTTAAGCCCGTGCAATGTTTGGCCAGAGTTAATTAAGAGGAGAGGTAACAGTCTCTTAATCCTTTCTGTAACTTTAACAGACAGCTAGTAAATACCCACCCATTTCTTTCGAACTAATTGCGTAAGATGAGAAGCAGTTTGAAACCAACCCTATTTTTATCCTTTTCCAAAACAAACTGAGTCACAAGCTCCAGTTACCGCTGTGCAACCAGCCGGTGTGATAGCTCACAGTTTTTACCAACGTGTTCAACCACAGTCACTCACTCACGACTCACCATCCCTCCTCTCTACGTCTGCACTTCTAGTGCGAACACAGTTTATCTGACGACCATCCTGTCACTGGGTAACGCGATGTTAAGGGGATGCACATCGAATACCTTAATCAAATAAAGAACCACATTAAGAACTCAAATTCCGATCGTCAACAAAGATCAGAGCAACCCATTCGTAAATATGTAAACCTATCCCAGCATTACTACAGCTACTACCTATGCAAGTATAGCGACCCAGATACTGTCGGTAAATTCAAATGATTTCTACAGATGTATCTAAACTTTAAAATCTACTGTCAGTATACTGTAAAATTACTGACAGTATCTGGATCAGTTCTAAAGAAATAGGTACTGTGAAACTCCGTCCGGACAATAGCCGGAAATGCAATATGCATAAGGAAAAACTAAATTCATACGCCATTGGTATCCAGCCCACGTCCATCCTACGCCACAATAAGACCAACCTAAAAATCCTTAGTTATTAGTTCTTCAACTATCTGCAATACAAGCCAAGGAAACTATTTAAAAATGTCAATGCTGCTCTAAAAGCAAAATAAAAAGCGAAGAAAAACTTACTGAGCTTCACTCTTACAAAGTTGCGAGCCATCGCCTTAAGTCCGGGGCCTTCACAGACACCCCCCACCCCCTCCTCACAAGACGTTCGAGTATCTGATATGAATTCAAGAAACACAATACTCCCCCAGCATAATGACTTTATAGTACCAGGGAGTGAATTAAATCTGTTGTGTATAGATGTAGGACGGAAAACGCCCCGTGTGGTCGCCCGCTAACAATAGATATCTAATCTTTTGTGGAGGTAACGGGGACAATGGATTAAAGTATCAGTAGAATAATTCTGATCGTCTACTGCAGCTGTACATACGCCTCCTCGTAGAGCGGATACAAAACGGTCATCAGGTTCTATTCCCATGTCACTATAATTACGCTGTGACGTTTGGCAAACAGATTGATGATAGCAATACACGTATAATATTAACGCACAAGAGGATGGTGCTTTCGTAGACGCATTGCATAAGTCGAACGACAGTCAATGAAAAACTGGATACCAGTTCCGCAGTGTTCGCTTGCTACTTGTTACTACGATGCTTATATTACTTTCTAAACTATTTTAATCTCGATTATGCAAGGGTTTTAGAGTTCTTAATCTGTATTAATTATAATTATAACCCTTAAATAAATGCATCGTGAAATTAGTTAGAATTTTGAATTCACTCCGCAACACAGACCTGCCTTCGCTAACAGGCTCCGCAATACATTCAAAAGCGTGAATCGACGACAGTTTGTTCAAAGAGTTTCTTTTCATATAAATATAGCGTTTAACAGATTTATGTTAATTTCGAAGTTAAATAATTTTCTGGATTTCGTGTATAAATTATTTGCTTTCTAAAAACTTTTAGCACGTAGTTTTTGAGTTTGAAATGCTTTATAAATGTCTAGACATAAAAGACTTGAATTTATCGAACACAGAAATACCACATGTCTGACAAACAGCAGCGTCCCTAGTGCGAGATTGCTTTGAGGTTATCAACCGACTTGCCCAGGCATGGTGACGACGGGCATCATCTTCCAATGTGATGTAGACTGTTATAGGCTCTTGTAGGGCGTAACTAGTCGTCCAGGTGACTATTATTTACGTGGTATCAGTCTGGTAGCTTGAGATGAAGAACTCCTTTCGTAACTTTACAGTTCAATACGAGAGCGACACAAACAGCCACATACTCTGCCTCGGAACTGCACGCGCCCGCTGAAAAGGTTTGTAACAATGACCATAATCTTGTGGTACCTACCTATGCTTATTATACAGGATTGGTGCGAGATCTGTTACAATAATTATAATAAAAACCTTTAATAACAATTTAATATACCATAACAGAACCAGCGATGCATAAAATGGACGTGCCAAATGAACTGCGAATCATTACGGAGCGGCGCGGCGCCGCGTCGACACCGCAACCGCACAATTACAACCGCGTCGATATACCTCCCGCTATGGTACGGTGAGGTGAATCACGCAGGACTCTGCTGAGCGTGTTAATGGTGATGTGTTTAGATGTACAATATTACCTAAACCGAAAAGATTTAGGGACAGTTAAGAGTAGTGGCAATATACCGGGAATGAGATAAATCACACAGGACGGAGCGTGACGCATACGTGTTAGAGTGCCGACGTGTTATCAGAAGTTTTTCCTTAGCGCGCTCCATACATACGAAGTTTGATCACATTTTGAATATAAACCAATTAAAGTCAATAAAATTTGTAAACACAATCTAGTAACTAATATCTGTGTCTGTTGTTTGTGAGATTTCCGTTAAAATATAAAGTATCAAAGTTACACTAGCTTAAAAACTTATCTATAATTTTCGATCAAAATAAGCCCAACTCCATCCTAATGTTTTAAGACAATAATTAATCAATTTAGAACTATTTGGAAAACGCACACATAGAAAAATGTATGAATATAAATTATTTGAATAATCGTCAAATTCGTGACTTTCGACTGAGACGACAACACCTGACCTAACTCAAATACGTAACACGGTCACGCGGCTGTGCGGTCTGTGGGGAAACTAATCTTAAAATGTGAGGTTTAAAACATATGAAAGGATTTACAGGACTCGTCGCCGGACGTCCGTCAGTCAATTGCTGAATAGTTTGGATATAATAGACAGAAATGTGTGGGAGTGGTCTAATTCGGTATGGAAACCGCAAGCCTGTGCAGTAATATCGCAGGCAGGTATATTTTAGAGCCAAAACGTGTTTAGCCGCTTAAGCGAAGCACGGTTGAATGGTGCGCGGCAAATTTTACCGCAACTACAGGGGTGTCACTTTATTACGTATGGATGCCGTTTGTTTTTAGAATCATAATAAGCTCTTATACATACGACGAATAACGATTTAAATCAGCTCGGGGCTTATTATCCTGCTGTAATTAAGTATTTCCAAACAAAAAACGTCACTTGTTTATTTAAGTGTCCCCAAACTGAGGACTTAATGCAGAATTCAAAGCAATAGAGATCAAGAATAATGAGATTTTAACTCAGCCTAACTCAGTCAAAAGTCTCCTCCTAATTGCGTCCAAATAGCTCGCGATGACTATTGTTGATACCCCAATTTTGATGCCAATAAACCCAGAATACAAGACAAAACGGAATCTATGGGCTAATTAACAGATAATGGATCCAGTAATTGTGCAATGTAGTGATATTTTAGAGCAGCGCCGTGTTTGGCCATGGAACACGGCGCGGCTAATTTTAACGCTTTAGTAGGGTTGACTCTACGTTTATATAGATGGCTTATTTACTCGAACCAACATTCAGAAAAGGACGTTAAATTACGTACCAGATCCAACCATCATATGCCATATTTTCCTAAAGGCAGTGATTTCGCTTGCATACTATCATATCAAAGAATTCTTTGACTTTGACTTAGTGAAAAACGACATACACTTTATTTTCTCTTTTACTTTCAAACACGAAATATCATTATAAAATCACAGCTGGTGAGTTTCAAATAACGAGTCTAGCATAATAAAGCACAAATGGGAATGGGCGGGTCACGCCAGCCGTATGCATCACAAAATGGGTGCCTAAAAATGGACGACGCCAACGAGGCCGGCCCAGAAAATGATGGTGAGATGACCTGGACACGTACTAGAGAGGCTGGTTCGGGATGATGCAGGAATGAGAAGTATGGAACAACTTAGGGGAGGCCTTTGCCCAACAGTGGGACAGTATGGGCTAGTAAAAACTATTATAAGAATAAAATAATATTACCGAACATGGTAGCTCTAAAACATGGCTAGGTAAATATTATGCCGCGTTGGTTTTGCCGTTGAGAGCATGTTGCGACAAGCTTCTTCTCTGCAAATGAATAACAAAAAATAGCAAACAAATCCCAATATCTTCCGTGCCAACCCTGAGTAGTGCTCACTTCGCATATCGATTATGCATTGCATTCGGCGGCGCGATGCGGGCGCGGTCAGTACATTTATTTGGGCGACACCGCACTGACAGCCCGACCATTGTTCAGATGTCCTGAACATTTCAGACTACACCTGTAGTATGACTCTTTAATGACTTGGAATATTTTGGTGGAACCCATTCAGTAATTATATCACAAATTAATAAATTAAAATGCTATCGCCACAGTTACGGTACCTATTGTATTAATTATAGATAAAATTGTGTTTTTACTAGAATGTTTCTAATTACTCACGAAGTTTACAACGGAAAAAATTATCTAAGTTTCCATGTATGTGTGTACATATTATTATTAGATATTATTTCGAAATAAATGAAAGCAGCCTGCCTCAAAAAGGCTCGCCTCATGATCTAGTGGTCGGTTACTCAGCGTAAAGTCCTGAGTTTGATTCCCGGGTCGTGCAGTGTCATAGGGTTTTTCTGTTAGAAAATTCCCAATAACAGCCCAGAGTTTGGAAGTGTGGATGGATGTGGTGGATGGCAAAACGCTTGCTCCCTAATACATACATTGAACTTAAAAACTGCATCGGTGAAGTGTTGGTGCATAATAAATACCTCTGCCTAAACCTTCGCGTAATACAGGCGTGATGCTACGTTAATAATCTCGTACTCTAGCCATGATGAGGAGTTTCCTCCGTATAATCTGAACGCGTCACCAGTGTCAGAACACCCGGGATGAATAATGGAGTGTCAGTCGTACATCACTTTGATTGACACAGAATTAAATACTTCCGGTGAACCAGCAATAGTTTATGACGACAAGTTGTTTTTTGTGTTTTGACAGCTTCTATGACTGGCATACTTAGGTAGAGCATTGATATAAAATGGACATTCAGCGATTTAAAACTAAGAGAAAAAAAAGCGCACGAATCGAAGTTGGTTACCTATTGCGTTTAGTGTTATTTCGATCAGGCGTATACGCAAATGCAAGCCGCTCAAGCGACGGTTCAGCTCAGCATAGTTTTTTGAAAACAATTAATTTCTACCGTACGTGGCTGTGTGACTGATATGTATAGTAATAATATTGTGTACTTAACCTACGTTGTGCTATAAGCAGGTACTTATATCGACAACATTTTTATACCTTAAACTGTGCATCTTGAATTTTTATATCAATGAGAGGTTTACCTACGTTTCTGCAGTTAAATCTCGGACAATGACTGGCCTCATACGTTGGCATCCGAAAATATCTTGACAGCTGACTTGACTATAGATTTGAGTTGTGCCAGTGCAAAGAGTACATTTTACTACAGATTTCCACACGACACAGCCGATTTGCCCCAAAGGACTAGATACCGATTATATTAAATAATTCTGAGTCTTGGTCCCAAATTCTGGTTAATTAGCTACCCAAGCTGCTTCTGAATCTTGTTTTCTTACCTCACGACTCTTAGAATAAACATCAATGCGTTATTTCATATACGGTAAACTACAGACCGCGCCTAAACAATTTCTGAACTACTTTTTCACGCGGGAACTACTTCGGTCGTCGGTGAAAAGGTTCGACTACGGTTCAACGAAATAGGTGCTTGTATCGCTGTTTATTTGTGTCTAAACTTTCATAGCCCGGAAATCTGTGTGGTGCGGGTGAAGGGGCTGGTTCAGACGATGACATGTTTTTGTGGGCGAATTGTGAACAGGGATTTAATTATACCGTGCATGTAATCAGATTGCTCGACTAATCTCAACAGTCTGTTTACGCGGGCTTTTTCTAAGTTATTTTAAACTACCTAGTAGGTCCTGGGGCGCGTCACGCGTGGTATCTATAAAATAATACGTGAAAACTTTGTATCCCATTTTAAGCATATTGGGCGTACGGAGCTGTGTGATATTTGGAATAGTTAAAGTTTATAGAAGGAGTGCAGAAAGCTAAAATTTGGTCGAATTTCGACCACTAGGCGACCACTAGCTAAATTAAATGCGTTCACCTGCATTGGATTACATCGGGGTTACTAATTTAACAATTAATAATTATAATGACCATGTCAGAAAGGCATCTATCTTCATACCTACCCATCAATTTGCGACTTCTTTTAAAACTTGCAGCTTCGTCTGAACAAAACCTGCCGCAACTAAGCCTATTGTTGGTGGAGGTCGTTGCAAATCGCGCGTAACGTAAACAGAACCAAAAAAATAACGAAACAGAACCAAAAAGTTCCTAACGCACAAAAAGGATCGCACAATACAAACAAACGCCGTACTCTAGTTGCCTCTGGTTGCCTCTCACTATTTTGTACTAACTTTTTAGGCGATCACCAAAAAGGTGCTGTTTCGCAAAAAATCAATATAATATATTTTAGTATTTTGGTGATGCATGCGACTTTTAGATACCTACATAATAGAATGAAATAAACTGGTAAAGTTGATCGGTAATTTGGTATGGCAAGAGAATTATTTTAGGAAAAGTTTTTAAAATGATCTGTCTAATCGATATTATATATAGATAAGTATCACTACACCGCCGAGCAAAGATGGTAAATTATAATTATCCAGTCATCAGTGTAGTCAGTAAGAGTTATTATAGTAGTATGTTGCAGTTATACAGACGAGAAATATATGCATATACAACTGCTACTCTCAACAATCCTGAAAAATATTCAAACCGAACGACGCGTTCAAAATCTTCAATATTTCGCGAAGTCGAGAGAAACGTAACAAAAGTTATGAAGTCACGAATATATCAAAATCAAATTCCTTTATGCAACACGCGGACACAATAAAATATAGATCTATAGACAGCCAATCTCTGAACCGAGGACTCAATTTCAAGAGCATATTTTCTAGAAAAATCGAGTGAGTCCTGGCTCCGAATGCAGACGCGAATCAAATAAGCATACAGATAGACACACGTGTGAAACTACACTTTGGAACGTTAGCGAAGGCAGGTCTGTGCTTTGGAAGGATTTTTTGACAGAAGTCCCTCTCGCATTTTCATGACGTTTGGGTTGAAACAGAATAAGAAATCCTTGATGTTGTGTACATAATATTGTTTCATGAAAGAGCAAATAAACTTATAAAATCACTGATAGATCTACAAAATGGCAAATTCAAGTGTTTGTTGTAAAGTTCACTGTAATGGACCAGCTTTTATTATTAACTTTAGTCTACGTCACTACGACGTCACACGACATGCGACTAATTTGAGAAAACTTTGGCTAGCCCAGTCCAAGAACTGTGTTAGGCGGCTACTTCTAGTTTCAAAATAACAGCAAAGTTTTGCCTCTATCAAATATAAGATTTTGCTGTGTTTATATACCAACTTCAAATACTGCCTTCACGAACTCAAATGTATGAACAGAAAAACAATTTTGTACGCAAATAACTCTTACAGTGAAGTAAGTACCTTTGTAAATCTGAAATAAAAAAATGTATTCCAGTTAGTGGCGCTCAGTTCTGTAGTTCTTTTGTACAATTTATGGGCCTAGGTTTACTTTGTTGAATGTATTGTTTTGTATAAAACGTGTATTAGAAATGCGTTGGGTCGAGTAGGTAATGTATGGCACAGTTGATTATTTTTTCGCGATTACGATATTGGTCCCATAGAGAAAGTTGTTCAGTTTGATGGTCTCAACCACACCCTTAAAATATATGACCACGCATAAATTTCTGATACACGATGTATACTCACTTCTACTTATTTTAGCAGTTTTAGTAGGTATATAAACATAATCAAGGTGTTGTCGTTTCTTAATCCGTCACAAAGTTGAGCTTATTTTTATTCCATCCCTGGAGATTGCTACACTCCCATACAATTTTTAACTGAAAAACAAACCCGATCTGTCTGAAGCTCTGAACAGTTGTATGGAGCCGCTCAATTTTAATATCCATTCTATTTTGTAGAACAACGAGCATACACACACAATGGCTGTTGACCGTATTTACCAACTATATCCAGAACTGTGGGCGGAAGTGCAATGCGGCGTAAACACCAACGGTGAATGAAGCCTGAGGCGATATATTGAAACAGCGGTCGATTCTACTAAATCGTACTGTTTAGTTGTGAAATACCTACGCTATAACAGTATCCATACATAATTATTATTTAATCTATTGAGTAGTATTAGTAAAATCAGCACCAAAGCAGTTACCAAACATCCCGTGCAAAATTACGCTGCTCCGTAACTACCGTGTTCTGTTACTACCAAAAGAACTGGTTGAAAAACTTTACACACAATTAGTAGAAAATATTATAGTAGTACCTAGTAGTTTTTTTTTCTTCTAAATGTTCGAGTTAAATACATCTCTTGACTGTTGAAATCTAAGCCTTGAAGTGATGATACCCACCCTGCACATCCTGTACATTTATTAAACTCCCATAAAGTAAGAACCATAATAGATGAGATGAGCATCAAATTAACTTACGCTAAACCTAGTTTGTAAGCGATAGTAAAACGTTCGAAGCAAATGTCAACTACTCCCACAGAATATCGATGTTAAGTACCAGTATGTATACTGTTCCGTTTCGTTCGTTGAGTGTGGAACGTCGGAAGCCTGATTCCTCCCTTAGTCCCCTTCCTTTTCCTTTTCCTCCCTTTTTCCTCACACCCCTAAAAGGTCGGCAACGCATCGGTGACTCCTCCGGTGTTGCGGGTGGTCATGGGCGGCAGTGATCACTTACCATCAGGTGAACCGCAAGCTCGTTTTCCTCCTATAATATAAAAAATAAAAAACTACTTGCAAATCATTTAAATTTTCAGTTCCGCACCATTCTTCCGTTACACACCCGCCATATGAGAGTCCTCAACGCGCGTCGATATCAAAGCTAACAGACGCGCCGCCGCTTAATCCCGGCTAAACGTGCGGCAAACAATGCAGGCAAACAGGCAAACATGACAGGCAAACATGGCGGGTCAATACGGGAAGCGAATCTAAAGTAATTAGTTCCACTGATATTATATTAAGATTCTAATTTCAGTATTTCACTTTCCATAGGAGTTAACCTCCTATCGAAAGTGAAATAGTGAAATTACAATACATAAATGTTAAAGTTAAAATATGAGGATAGTTAAACATTGCAGCGTTTGTTAGCTTTAATGATTCCCTGGGACTCGCACTATTAGTATCTGTCTAGATAATGAGATAGTAGGACGTCATTTGTTTGTCTGCTTATGTCACGCCATTCGGCTTGAGGATAAGCGGTATGAGTAAAGTAGATTTCGAAAAAACAAAATATTTTTATTCAACAAAACTGCTTTTGAAGTCAGTGCCATTCCCAAGCTGGTGCATCCATCCCAAGGTGCATTCAAGAATTAAAGGCCCCGACTTTAGAAGCTGTTAGGTTTTTTATGAAAATCATTTTATACGTTTTATTTATTTATTTAACAATTAATGCACACATAAAATACATGAGAAATATGAAGTAGGAGCATAAAGTACAAAGGTACTGCTTATTTCTAAAGAAATCTCTTCCAGCAGCCCTGCGAGAGGAGAGATAAAAAAGAAGAAATGTAGACACAGTGTGTAAAGGATACGTATAAATAATACTTACGTGTACGTGTAATAATCCGTGTGTACGTTTTAGTTTTACGAAGTCGGTTTTTACTTTAAAAAAGAAGTTCATTATTTATTTTATTATTCAGAGTGGCATAAACAATACATAAATATGCGATCACAGCAATCACGAGTGATTCGCTGTTATCCATTGAAGAGTGCCATTGTCTATCTCCGAACGTCAACAATCTTAACCAAATTTAAATGAGACCACCTCAAGTGAATACTCTTTCAAACAAAAAAGAATCATTAAAATAAGTTCACAAGAGACGAGGATACAGTTGAAAAAAAATCTGTCGAATTGAGAATCTCCTCCTTTTTTGAAGTCGGTTAAAAAGGCAAATCATTGATCCTCTCAAGTCTCTCCTCTCAAGGCAATATTAAACAATATATTGCGATTAGGGGGTTGCCAACTTATGATAACACTATACCCCACGATCGTTCATTGTACCGTTACATGGGGAGGTCACTATTTGTTTCTGGGCTGATAAAAAAATACTCTATCATCACGCCTATATTTCCAAAATTGTAAGGAGATGCTGTCTTCCACAATATTTCTCTATAGTGTTAAATATTTAATTCTATATGATAAACCTACGTTTAATTTCAATAAAATAACAATATTTATTTATGTTAAAGAAACCTTGACAAAAAATGATTCCGTGAAAAAGCATAAATAGTTGTTTAAGAATAGTTCTTAAGCAGTATCGATAACTTCCTAATAAGTGTACAACAGAGCTTCGAGGCAATTACGAGCGAACCCGGGCGACACTATTAGCACTCGAAACGAAGTAGGCAATTAAAGACATTGTGCTCGATGGATTTAACGAAGTTTCTTGTACGAGACAAAATTGATAACGAACTAACTAGTTAGGTATTTGGTAGTAAGCTTTTACTTCAAATATAAAATTGCAGTTGCTTTGTTATTACAAAGCGACTCAAATTTTGCCGATGATGTCCAAGCAAATCTACATAAGTCGGGAAAAAAATCTGTCATTATTACAGAGGCAATAAGAAAAGTGCTATTGGACACAATCTTAGTATAATTTAATAACATAGATTATGTTATATTTAAATTACTTATTAGCCTAAATACAAGGCAGGATTGTAGTAAGATTAGGGTGCATCCTAGGATGTACCTTAGGAAAAGAAAAAGAAAAAGTAATTATTACAAAAATTGTACAACCACCCTAGATTTTGAGATGCTATACTGAGCACGATCGATCCTCAATTTGGTTATAACGTATCTATCTGAAACTGTAGGTGTACTATACAACCATCCGACCATTTAATTTACTTCAGACTGGCTGCGTTCTCCTACCCGCTTGCCCAACGTGGGGTTTGTGACCCACTTTTAGGAAAATCATAATATTCTTGGAAAAATCCATCAGTGAACTGGAAAAGGGTGGTTTAGATACATGGTGTTCCATCACCGTTACCACTTAACTAGGGTCTTAGTATAGTCGGCCAAGAAAATGATGTATGAATTTCCATGAAAACTCTTACTTAAAGAAAATTTGCCTATGACTGTGATTTTTATTATATCATAGTATATAGTCATAGAAAACCATAGCTACAACGCTGTTTGATACAAGAAAATTCCAAGTGGCATGATTTGGAAATCTCTCAACAATACAAAAACAAACGCGAACAATAAATTACATAAAATCCCAGTGAAACACAAAAATAAATAGGAACCAGCAAGTTACAAGTCAAGAGAATGCCATTTTGTAAATCATTTTTATGTATTTGTCGGTGCGCCGTTATCTTTTTAGGAGTAAAGACAAACAAAGAATGTACCTGTTATGTATGCTCACCATCGTCACGTAAATCAAAAAGATCTACGGAATGAAAAAGATTATTGTTCAATTCAATTAATCATTATACAAGGTCCTACCATACCAGTCCTGATCCCTTTAAGGGGTTATTGTACTCATCATTATGAACAACTTTTACGTTGGGACCAATATAAAAATCGAGAAATGGTTACAAAATTTTATGGCTTACGGATATTTGTTCCGGGATGGGGTGTGTGTGTGTGTGTGTTCTATGTCTGTAACCCACGATACAGGCGAGATCCAAGTGTAGGGCATAGTTTAGATTAAAAACATAAAAGAGACAAGTGGGAGGGTTGGGCAACGTGTCAATACACACTTAAGTAACCTATACATAAATTACTAATAGTACAATTTTATCAAATACTGTTACTATATAGGTAACGCAACAAATGCATGCGTGTTTCAGTATGTGGAGTGTTTCAGCGCTAACTGAAACTCTGCTTAACCTATCAGGTAAATGGTGTGAATCTTAAGTCTATGTTTTATGTAGTTCGTTGTGCCGAGCTCTCCCGGCAAACGTTTTGCTCGCTGACGGCTTGAGCTCTCCCAGGGCTTATGCCACGTCGAGGCTGACTTGCTGCCTGCGTTGATAGCTTACTGTTTCCAGAGAACATTAAATAACAAGGCAGCCGCCTTATTTGTCTAGCGAGCAAAGAGTTAGGCAAGCAAGGAAGTACCTACTCTTGTATACCCATTTTACCGGTCAAAATGTCCTAATAAGTAATTAAAAAACACTTCGCCTGATCAGAGGATCAAACCCAGGACCTAACACACAACAAGACAATCGATCAGTACCTTCTGTTCCTATTGATCTTGCTTATTCATAACGGAAAGGACGACTTCTCGTTACATTGATAAGTAAGAAAGTGGCACACTGCAGCAATTCTTTTTGTTTTTGTTCAGCCAACCGACTCTACTGCGTTCCTTCAAAGGTCATTGTGACGTTACCTGCATACACAAACATACCCAGTGAATACAACGACTTTTATATTCTTCTTCTCAAGATTTATTTAACTTTTTGTACTTTTCATGGAAAGTTGTTGTACAAATGGTACCCTCCGGCCATATTCTATTTTATACCTCGGAGCAATCTTCACTCGCGGAATTTTACCATTCATTCGTGAACGACCCGAGATTTAAGAACAGGGCTGTCACGCTGTATGAAATGTTGCATGTATCTTGTCACCCACTGCTTTTAATCTTTCACAAAAAGATATCAATCTCTCTCACTCCTGTGCTCATCACAAATTGTGTAACTTTGATTCATAAAAACTGATTTAATTTATTAACTGTGGTCGTAATAAGTGTCGTCCAAAAAGGAAAGCGGATTGATAACAGGCAGCACATTGATAGATAATTATCTGCTAGAGGTGGTCGTCTTGTACCGATGTGACACTGCAGCCTATTCCCGATCTGTGCTATCAGGCATGGTCTTTAACTTATCTGTCGGTATCAGAGCGTCTTTGTGTGCACATAGTGTTGATAATTTACGATTCCGGTCTTAGTAAAATGTACCACCTCATCGTGGCAGCCCTGCTCACCCAGTGCTGTACTGACGTTTTCATAAAGTTTCATAATAAAATTCTTGACGAACGAAACGTTTTATTTCACTTGGATGGTAGTTATTTATACTTATTTAATCTTAGGAGTTTCACATAAAGAAAATTAAAAATGACCGCGTACTTCAGAGGAATTTGGGAGGCTGTTGGAATGGTCCCAAAATTTTAAGGAAATTCTCCCGAAATGAAATATCTAGTTGAGCCTTATAAGGAAGGTAGCAACTAGATATTTCATTTCACAGTTTACGACTTGTGAACTTGTAGTTAAAATAGGTCGTAAATCCTTTTAAATATATAGGAAACTAAACTTGTTCAGAGCTGAAAAATCTAATGGTTTTGTCAAGTATAAGGCACTGTACACATTAGCTGATTTAATTTAATTATTCATCTAAGAAATAACAATAATAGAGACACAACCAGATTACAACTGCACTATGATCCAAGTATATCCAACAATCAATAAGCAAACAATAGTCATCAATGAACGCTAAGATAAGTGATAACGTCTGCCCTTATCCCATGATAAAATGGGATAAAGGCAGGATAATGATGACGATGAGTAATTGATGAACTGTCGCTGCCTAGATGTCAAATCACAAACGTAATATTTATGTTCATAATTTTATAAAATACAATACCAAAGTAAAAATACAGTTTAACTTAATTGAATAAACCCAGCCTCAGCAACTTCTTGGAGATTTAAAAGCCCCTGTTTAAATAAACTAAGTAATAACTTAAGTAAATGAAACACAGAGCAATGTGGCCATGAAGCGAGATGTAATTCCAGGCAGTAAATAAAAGAGATTGTATTAAGATGGCGCCGGGGTTCACGCTTAGTAGTACAAAATGTATAAAGGAAATACAGAAAATGTGCAAAGAACTCTATTTTTGACCAAATAAGAGAAATAATATTATAATCTTTAGTCTAAGTGCACGCTAACATATGAAATCGTGTAAATATCAACAAATCAATAATAGAACTGGATTGTAAATTCAAAAATTCTCATGATGCATGTACCGTTTGAAAGGCTAGCGTCTTATTACTAAGATTATCACGAGTGGAACTCTCATACAGGTGAATGCCATGGACAAATGACTGAGTGCCCACCGTACCTGATAGATAGTCACAATTAAGGCAGCAAGTTACCTCTCTAATCACAGTAGGTACCTACAGAAAAGGTATAATAATATATAATTATTATAAGTGACTGAAAATAGGGAAAAAGTCCGGACGTTATCAGAATATACGGGCAATTAAATAATTTCATTTTGAAGATGTTCATTATTTTGTGTGCGGTACCTACTGTTGTTGTTTATATGAAGATGGAATATAATCTACAGGGATATTTATCTGCCACACGGTAAGCAGATGTTATTCAAATTATAAATTTTATTAAGTTAATCAAGATTACACAGCAGGATACGAGTAGTAGTCCATCTCCTGTAGGTTTAATGAGAGGCGACTTAGATTACTTCAAGTAGATGGAAAGCTAGCCGTGGAAACTAGGAAGATTTCCCTTGCGAAGTGAGCCTTGAGCAGTGTAATTACTCGTAGTTGTATCTACGGCTTACACCAGACTTCATTACATAGCATCACGCCTGTATTCCCCGAAGGGCTGGGCAGAGGTGTGTCTACTTTCACCCACATTTGGCTTATTCCGTTATTAAGTCTCATATATCCCATCACCGGATACAGTTCCAGACCCTAGGCTGCTACTGGGATTTTTTGCCAGAAAAAATAAATAATTCTTATACTTATTTTCATACAAAATTAAAACAACATTTATAACCGTAACCGTAGCTTAATAAACCTGTTTTTTTGTACGCTTCAATGCAAAGCATAGTTGGACACATTTTATACCAATTATTGTAACATCCCACTTATTACCTATGTTTACAAAATAAAACATTTCTATTTCTATTTCTAACATTTATAAAAACACCTATGTACTATACCTATGTTTGCAAAGAAATAAATGATTTGATTTGATTTGAAAAAAAAATCAAAACAGCCAACGTAGGAGCAAAAATAACACGTAAGGTTTTCTCCAAATACTTTTAAATTGCTACCACCCACGCAAAGTATCTACTTTATTAGGTTAGCTGTTAGCACTTTGCTTGTCTAAAAGCGGAGGCAGCGAGACATTAATTCTATAGTGACGAAATAACAATATCAAAATACCGCCTACAGGATCGATTTACATACACGTGTAATACTGAACTACCTAACTTGTATAGTAAGACCAAATAAAACACATTTATATGGCTGAACAATCAGCCGAACAAGGTCCAGTGCTGGACGGAAGCCGGTCCCAATGATAGAAGACCTCACCTTGCTGGGCAAGATAGTCATGGATTATAATAGATACTTGGAAAAAATATATCCGTAAAAGCTTGATATTTTACGTAAAAATCACACTACTACTCTAACTACAAATACAAAACAAAATATCGAAAGAAAACCTGAGTCAAATAGAAAGCGGACTGCAACTTTAAAATACAAATATAAATCATGTCTTGTTGAACCGAAAAGCAGCTTTTAAGCAGTATTTAAAAAAAGGCTACAAGGATGATGTATGCAAACTAACAGTGACACATAGTAAACAATATCTTTAGTTATCTTATTCTTTCATCCCATTAGTTGTGTTGTGAGAACAAAGCAACTCGATAGAGCTACATTAGCGCCGGGTCTTGATACAAAAACTTCGCAAATGAAATCACACGGGATAAGGGACGAATTACAATAAGGCTGGATTCGCATGAGGTGGATACACGCTTCAAACTTTCGTTTTCCTCGTAAAACTTACAATATGAAAAGTACTTCAATACACAATATTTTCAGTTCTGTGTGATTCCAAAGGGCTAATGGCTGAAATTTACATGCTCCCACAATTCCAATGACACCACTGGGGAAAAGGGAAGAGCCTCCACGGATGACGAAACATGAGATCATCGGTAAAATCAAATCTAGACCATTCGAACAAATTTTTAGTCGTTACCACCATTAAAGTTACTGAGTAATCTGTCTACAACGGCAACGGTTGGAGCAAATATAATAGATTATGCCGACAGGCAAAAAAATAACAATGATAATGATTTAATTCAATTAGCTTTTTCAGCAAGTCTCACACTTCTTCGCTAGTCTCCAGACAAGTAGATAACTCAACAGGTTTTACCAGGCAGTAACTCTACATGAAATCCTAAATTCCTTAAATAATTTGCGCTTTAACAAAAAAAGTAGATAGCAGCAGAAGAGAACGCAAAAACTAAATCGAAATCGAACGTCTCCAAATCGCTGATAAATTTCCCTCCGTGACAGATAATACCTACCTTTCTCAAACCTATACATTCTATAACGTATGGGTGTCGCGATATCGTCCGTCAGCCCAGCCGGTGATAAATTGAGGCGTAAGGACCAAGGTCGCACTGTTATATCGCTTTCTGTACCTTGCTCTACGCGTCAAGGACAGGGCTCAAACATAATATAAGACTACAAGGCCCACAAATATCATGAGGAACGGTTGAATAGTTACTACTTTAAAGGTAAAATAGTAGGTAGTAGATCAGTGTGGGCACAGTTGCAGAATTCACGGATTATATCTTAACAGTCCATAATTATATACATACCTATTCTGCGTCACTCGGGATCCAAACGGACTTCTACATGACGTACATGCACTTCTGTGTTTTTATTCTCACGTTTTAGTAAAGCTTCTGAACTATCCTACTTTGTACTTCAATCGATTACAATAATAAAACAGGATTAAATGTTACAGTTGTATATCCAAAATGTATGGCAACTTATTAATATAATTATCTTCATACATCCACCAATCCGCACTGGGCCCACGTGGTGAACAACAGCCTGGTCCCTCTCCCAGAGACTTGCAGACAGGGAGGACTGCCGGGCTGTCCTAGCAGATCCAACTAGTATACAGTGTGATATATTTTACCATATACCCAGCATATCAGATAATTTAATTGGTATTTGGTAGCTCTACGTAGTTATTTATGTTTGCCGATTTCATGGTTGCCCGACTAGTTAAATAAAGCTCTTGATTAAAGATTCCAATTTAGTCGGAATTTTGTCGGACATCCCCCGATCGCAGAAGTGAAGCTGTACTGTGCAATACTACTCAATCCCGTTATAGTCAAATATTCCAAATATTTATCCTTTGTATAGCACGCTTGTATTCTTCGAAGGGTTAGGCAGAGGTGTGTTGTATGTTGTACACCCATATTTCAAGTTCCAAGTAAAAGAGGGCGAGCTTTCTTCGCGCACTATTCCAAACACTGGGCTGCCATTAAAAAAAACAATACCAACCACTTAACAGCCACGCTTAAGAATTATGACCGTCACCAATTAGATAGTTTGTGACTCGGAGGATGAGCTCCAGGATGCTTTGACCAAATTATCTCCGGAGCAAGACCCTGTAGCTAACCAACAAGTCTCATGCTAGATGTTGTAAGGGTTGATAGGTATGAGAGTCAACCAACAACCATGTGGATACATTAGAAGACTGCCAAAATAGAGAAATTTGATTCGGAAATCAGACTCTCGAAACTGATAACGCTAGGCAGAAGAACAATGTAGTTTCCACATATTAAAATTTAAAAAAAAAAACATTTTAAATAAGATGTGCGCATCTTGCTTACCAGAAAAATACTACTAGATTTTCCTTACAAAACACGTGAAATAACGAACGAAGACGCGAAAAGAACGTTTCCAATCTCAGTAAAGAATTCTAAATCCGGATTTTCTTTCAATAGTTGGACGCCTCCTAATCGGGCCGGCGCGTACGAACCGTCTGGTCCATCCACGGCTTACTATCTTGCTTTTGTTAACTTCTGTACATAATTGGTACCAGCATTTTACCTACGTTATTTGATTTAGTATTTGCCCTGAAAATACAGGCCATTGGCAAACAAGGTATTTTTTGTAAGAGTTGATTTAGTTAAAAGGGTTCGGCGGATGAATTTGTAATTTAATAAAAATGTTCGAGTGTCTAAATAATCTTCGAATGGAAAAAATATATAATAAAAATCTGAAGCACCAGACATGTTTATTTATGATCAAAGCGGCGTATAACGTGATATACCTTATGTTTTCTGAGAATGGATCACTCTGTACATTTAATCTGTAAGTACCTCTACCAAGGCTCAAAGCTCCAGGTTCCTTGAAAGTTGTAAAGCAAAATAAACCCAAGCAGAAACCCCAGGGAACCAAAATTACAACGTTGCCAAGAAAATAACATTTTTAACATATTTTAAAAGTCCCGAATGAGCGGAGCGTCTCTTTACACAAATAACCCACGTCAGATTAAACGAATATTTGAAAGGATGCTGCAGACAAACTTGGGAGTTATCTTAGCCAGGCTTTTTCGCGGTTTAAGCAAAATATAACAACATAGGTATTAAGTACATGGTTAATAATTTGATAGTATTTTTGCATGAATTCAAAACTATCTCTGCAAGGGATCTGAATTTGGGATCTGACTTGACGTTAACACATTTCCTTATTATGGTATTTTTTGAAGCCCAAGTAATCTCGTCAATTCCTCTATAATAATTCTCGGGCAAACTCCAGACTATTTTTATTATTCTGCAACATGCATACCCGAAGCAATTACCTCATACTTACATGGTGTTACGCGCGACACCCCATCGGACGCGCGTCCAATTACCGACGCTGCTCGGACAATTTGTCGGCCGCGCGACAACGCGACGTCGTCGCTTCTTGGAAGGGGATCCAATCAGGAGCACTATACGAGCGACGTATCGAATGTGGAGCACTAAAGGGCTTTGGATGTGGTTTATAAAACTCAATTTTATTTCAGTTTATGATAATTTGCCTTTGTATATCTACGTATAGGCTTAGAACTGACACCCGGTTTTTTACGTGCCTTGTGTAAGAATCACGATACCTCCCTTCAATTAGGTACGCATCTGTCAAGACTCCCACATAGATTCAAGGTCTTCTTATTTCCATCATTACCATTCTCAAGTTGTAATTACTATCATTTCTACGAATGCCACAAATCTACCAAAGATTTATCTCCAACACCATTCAGGTGCATCGTTCTCTTTAATTTATTGCCCAGGCTGTTGTTTAAAACTATCACTAGATGGATAATAATTAGGCATTGGCATTTTTTATTGAACGTCCATGCGGTTCCACTGGCCAGCCTTCAAATGCCACCAAGCATCCCGTTTACCTCCAGTTTTTATTTCCATCATTACCATCCCCATCGAATGCCGCATCCATCACGCATAACACATCACTCCTACATCTCCTTATTTCCGAACAGCGCTGTTGTTATGATTCCCCATCGCCGGTCATTACTCTTGTACTGCGCTCGCGCGGATCCCATTTCCTGCCATTTGCTGAAGACATGTTCTAATCTGACATGTTATTGTTCGGAGCTTGCAGTTTTGATGGAATATGTGATTGATGCTCGCTTTGATCAGCTAAAGAGAAATTGAAACTGTTCGGTGAAGTCTTTTGAGATAAGAAAATTGTTAGATGGTATTTGTCGTCTAGTATGGTAGTAATATAAAAGTAGTGGTTCGCAAAATAGACACTTTGTTCGAGAATCGAATTTGAATCCTAGGAATTTCTACAAACGGAATCTCTCAATTATTAACATTGTAGCATATAATGCAGAGGGCAGTATGTGCACTGAAAAAGACCACCAAATTATGCAAATTTGCTTTATCAAAACATGTCAGACCGTAACCCTCCTCTGCGGAATTGTGCGATTGCGATTAGCAAACCAGATTGATGTTTACAATGCGCAACGCAGCGCACTGGGGGATACTGCAGGCTGTCCTGCCCATTCTCTTAACACAATCAGTCGCCTTTTATGACAATATGACTGCAAAAGAAAGAAGACGTATAAATAGCCCGGGGTTCTTTGGATTGACAAAAAGCACAATACTACACACCCTCAATTTACCTGCATTATTTTTAACACCTCTATTTTAGTAATAACAGAAGTAGGTACCTTTATTGTAGTACTGGTGTGCCATAGGGACGAGGGATGACAATAATTCGTAAAACACAAGCTTTACGGCCCAGCTTTATTTCCGTGACAGGCAGTATTTTTAACGATGGCAACTTTTATGCGTTTTATTTAAATTTTCGTGATTTTTCGCGACAATTTAGGTGGCAATAATACCCTTGATATGCCGTAAAGCAATGAGATTGGAGTTCGTATGGTTTGTTTATTTTTTGGTATGGCGCCCAAGTTATTGTTTAATTCATCAAACTTTTACTGTGATTGGTTGTAAAAGAAAATATTGTATCAGCTACACACAGTACCTACACATTTTTGTAGACCATAATATAATTCATAGAATGTATTTGTCGACATGTAAAATGATTTTTATTTCTATTCTACAAGCAGTAGTAGGGATTTCTTTTTTCCTCAAAAGTATGTAGTTGAAGATTGTGCAACTTGTAACTTCAGATGATACAGTCACAGGTAGCAGCACAATTGACAGACGAATTCATGATCATGATCACAGTAGGTATGTTTAGGCTAGATACCTGCCCTTGGATTCTCTTACTTTTCCAAAATTAGCATCAGGTGTCAAAATATTAAGCTTTCTTGAAACATAGCTACCGATTCTCTCACTTTGAAATTGTTCATGCCGCACTGGAAAGATTAGAGAGATGGCAAGGTTCTTAACCGACTGCCCAGGGCTTGTCTACTCGGTGCCCAGGGTGCACCGTACGTGCATAGGTATCGTCACTCGGGTCTCCTTCCGTCCACCCCGTGCAAATCAGATGATGCATTTACTAAGATTAATAGTAGCTCTTCTACTAGTAAATAAAGCAAGATCAATAGAATAGTAGAATAGATCTTTATTTCATGTAAACCAGATACAGGCACTTATGAAATGTCGAGACTCTAGGTGCACGGTTCCAAACAGTAGACCCTATAGAGAAGAACTGGCAAGAAACTCCATGGTAACAATATAATCTACAACGCACAAGAACCACGAAAACTTAACTCAAACAGTATCGATACCCTCGATCAAGCCAATAAGGTTTGTAACGAATCGAGTGCAAACATGATTAATCCCAATCAAATAGGGAGGGCTAATTGAATGAGAACAAATTAGTGCTCCCCGCACCTCTCCCCGCAACCCTCCGGCAACGGGTTAATTACGAAATATTATGAATAATTAACGCCGGGAAAATTATCGGATTGGTCGTTTAGCTGCCTTGCTGAACGGAAAACTTCGTTGGAATATAAATTCAAAATGAGGATAGATCAATGATGAGATAAATAATATCGCTTTCCAAGGATTTACACTAGTTTGACGGTTCGCGGTTACTGTACTCTGTGGTTCGCGGTCTCCAGTCAAAGACTTGTCAGCTCCAACAGTAATCGGTCCTACGCAATGTAATGGGACGGGGAGAGGAACTGGTAACCGGTTACATGTCGGTATGCGGGATGACGCGACGGGATGGAGTGGCCGTTGTGCCTACAGACACACATAAAAGGGTTATGTGAAGATTTTACGTGCGATATTAGAAGAGTCAATGGTGTAATTTTTTCATGTGTTTGTTTATGTTTATTTGCTCTTTAGATAATTATTTATGATTGTGTGTGTTTTATTGTGTTTATTAAATGTAATTTATTTCTTTCTTCGATAGAGATAGCCAGCTAGGCGATTTTACGAGTACTGATGTTAGCTGATTTTTCACGAGTAGACAGTTTACCCGAAATATTTTTTTATTGAATTGCCGATATCAATTTAAGCAGCCGCTAAGTGTGCACGTAATTTGACACTCAAACGAATACTGGACTAAAGTATTTAAGAATTTAAATTGGAAACAGACAAAACTAATATTAAACCTACCTAGCACCGTTATCATATTAAACCGTAGAATTTGCTCAACAATGGACATCGCAGCGCGTTACAAAAATAGAGCAACCAGTGCGCCGCGGTTATTGCAGATCCCAGGCAATTGTATTAGAGTGGACGGTTTTAATTTCGCGACCCCGCTCGCTTCCAGGCCCGCACCCGGCCCGCGCCCTCTGTATACGCTACAATTGTAATTTGTTAGTTACGGCCGAAATTGCTAAGTTTTTAACGTTTTTAAAGGTCCGTGTAACCAAAATGGTTTCAGAATCACTTTTGTATTTATGTTTGTTGTTAATCGTAGCTTAACTGCAGATGTTGTAAGGATAGCAAAATTGTTGTGTTAATTTCGACGATCTACTTGGACGATGGCAATAACCACAGAACTAAAGACAAATAACTGATCTGTAACCAATAGGAATGGTCATCACACAGAATATGATAAGAAATATACCTCAGTCATAATTACGTCAGTGAGCTACAGCTTTTATTAACACATTGCCCCATACTGGTATCTCTCCTCTATCGTGGGTACAGTTTACAAACATACATCTCACATGCAGACCCAGAACAACTATCTGTAGGTCATACAAATATTTAGTCTGTGCGGGGATCGAACCCGCGGCACGTAGCGCAGAAAGCCACTCGCTTAGGAACTGCGTCAGTCGTGCCGACAGATCTTTACATAATTATTGTATCAGCCAAGTAATGTTTGAGTTTAATTTATGTTGTTAATAAAATTTTACATTTATGCATTTATTATACGTACACTAGCAGTGCCCGCGACTGTACTCTAATAGGACAATAAAAAAATAAAATGCTAATAAAATACGAAAATTGAATACAATAAGTTATAGTCCTGCGACCGGATTCGAACCTCAGCTTCTATCCTACCATTTAGCGCTACCCTGCGTGGTTAGGCGCGAAGCTCTACGTTTTCGTACGCATTCACATACCTTGTTAATTTGAAAGTTTTGTGTTTCTCGTTTAGTTTATTTGCAAAAGAGATTCAATTTTATTCTCCATTCACCGCACAGATGACAAAAGCACATGAACATAATATTGAATACAAAAGCTAATCCATACTGTAAATATGGATATTCATAAAATAGTGATAATCGTAAATAAAAAACGGGACTTCACAGCAATCCAAAACAACACACTGAGCAAAAATATTACTGAAATCATAAACAAACACCCAGGCTTATGCCAAAATAATAAAGGTATTAAATATGTATATCCTGGACTGCAACACAATGAAATATAGCCTAAAGCTTGAGCCGAACATAATTATATCCATAACTTTAAACCGCTGGGTTACAAAGACTTGCCCCAGTACTAAATTGTACCTCATAGCCCTACACTGAATAAAAACACTTTATTATCCCCGTGCGTGATTCAAACATCCCCAACTTCGTGTTCAAAACATTTTTATAACCAAAGAAAACCACCCATAAAGTATCAAAATTATTCCTCCTCCCGGAGTGACTTAGCGATTATTTGTGATTCTTAAAAAGCGACTCGCGAATCCCCGCCGCTCGGGGATTACTGATAATCCCCAAAACGCACCCCTCAACCCCGCACTCAATAACCTTCGCCTTATTTAAAATGGCGGCGACCGGCTTACGGCTGCTGTAAAATATAATTGAGTTAGAGCAAGCTACTAGATTTATTTTCCATGGAAATAAGAGAAATGGGTGTAGTTTTGTATTTATGATTATTGTTAGGTTAGGTATTTAGAGCCCTAGTTGCAGGAGAGCACGTGAAGCCGATGGTCCCAGAGCTAGCTTGCCAATATACTATTGCCATGAGCCGTAAAGAAGCCCAACAGATTGACCAGCCCTACAATCCTGTAAGCATTTCACTTCTAACCGTAGTAAATGACAGCTGTCACAGCCTGCCTGTTCTAGCCCTCGGATATGAGCAGTCCCACTAGACTCCGGATGGATAGTGAAGACAGGAGGTCATACGACATACGCGACACCGACAGTATAGACTATAGAGCATCATACGAGTAGACCTGAAGCTTACCTACTACTAGCCAGGATGATGATTATAGATTTATGCCTATAACTACCTGGCCACAGTTTCAGAGTTACGATTGATAAAGTGGTTGGCATAAAAAATTTAATAAATTTATTAAAACACTAGGCACTACTCTGTATTTGTAGTTTTTCAAATAACAAACAAAATACAATTTATTATGTAACGAAGTGTTTTAACTTTTTAAATTCATTTCAATGCGCTTCACCCGACTGACCACGGGTACTGTACAGAACGAAAATATTTTATTTTTCACAGTTAATATTTAAAAAGTCAATCAGAATTGTTGCAATTGGAAATGATTCGAGTCTGAATATTAAATTTTCCTTTATACACAGTTTGTATGTTTTCACGAATAATAATGCAATTTGCTTTGAGAATTTAATTTTATTATATTGTGTTTTTAATCTGTTTCGATAAAATCATGAAGATTAATTGAAGCAAACAAGATATCCTAGTGTTTTATCAATATTTAATGTTGAATAAATTAATATTAAGTATTTTTAACTGAATAAAATAA
Organism: Allophyes oxyacanthae; assembly: GCA_932294325.1. Classification (NCBI taxonomy): domain Eukaryota; kingdom Metazoa; phylum Arthropoda; class Insecta; order Lepidoptera; family Noctuidae; genus Allophyes; species Allophyes oxyacanthae. Next base: position 576,165 of record OW028612.1, read on the forward strand.
CACATTCACCACGCTCAAACAGTAAAGGAAATCATTCCGTAAAAACCGGCATGTCCTTGGAATAACAAATACTGAAGACTTGTGACATCTATCAATCGGCAATCCTCTCTCAGAGAGGATGCCTGGGGCTCCGTAGTACAACAAATTATGCGCTGAAGAAAATCTAACCATAACTGTTAATAATATTATATTTTAACGCCTTAATAACATTTTCCTTTATTCTGGTTGTATTTTACACCGAAAATAGCACCTTATGTATGTGATACACAGCCAGACACACATAGGCTATGTCTGGCTATGTCTAATAGAACATTTCAAACAAAATCTCGCCAGTTACCGCGTTATTTCATCTAAATCCGTCCTCCATTCGCTTTCATTAAAGTCGGAGACCTACTCCAGCACTTAATTGCGACCGCACGTACCGCTTCACATCCGACATTATACCTGAACGTACAGCTATGTACTACATCGTGTAATTAAATCTTTCGTATTGAAGAGTTTTTGCTGTCTACTGGTCTAGTTAAAATCATGCCAGATTAATCTTCTCAAAATTAAACAATGTCGTGATTTTCGTCGTGATTTGTAAATTTAAATGTACAAGTATCCAATACTTTCGTCTAGAATTATTTCTGAGAGGCCCCAGGCCAAATAATCACAGCTATACCTTGAGTAGGTATCTACGGCAGGCGCACAGAAAGACCCTCCCCAGGTGATGATATTTGAGTACGTCCGAAGCACCGTACAGTCATCTTTCCACCATGGCATGAGACTTTCCGTGTGAAAGCTTATGCCGAAATGACAAAAGATAAAAATGGCACTCAATTTTTATGGTCAAAGGGACACCTAACATGATTATGGGACCTAATATCGTCATCGCCTATCTGTGGGTAGATAGTACACCTCTGCTCTTTTGAAAGCCCAAGCGTTACGGTTATTCAGTGTACGTAATTGAATCCCTCGTATTTTAGAATTATTCCCATTACGACACTCATTTTTCTCCCGCATGAGTCCTTGGGAACGCATTAGAGGGCCCAATAAAGTGTCTCGAAGGAACGTGCGCATAAAGAAGGCACTGTCACAGGGAAATTGTTTCAGCAACGTTTATAGTGATTGTAAACACGCGAAATTGGACCTTATTGCTCCAAAATAAGGGTGTGGTGGCCTGAACAGGTTGAGGCTCAGTAGAGTGCGACATTTGGCAAGGGAATTGTAGGAAGTACTCGGCAAGCGGGTTCCGTCGGATGTGTTAACGGCAGACGAAAGTCGACGGCCTGAAGTTGGTATGCTATAGAGCTGGAGTATAGAAATCACGATTTTTGATTTGAGGATATTACGCTCAGGGCTGCCTGGAAGTATATATTGTTTCTTGTAACCCTGAACAAGATTATCATGATCTTGGGAAGAATCTAGTCTACGTTCTTGTATTTACTGATTACTAAAAACAAAATGTAATTACCTACAACGGGCGCAGTCGCTAAGCGATTAGCTTGCTACACTATAGATCGTGTGTTCGCATTTTGCGATGTAATCTTGCTGTTGAGCCAGCGTACAGGAACAAAATGAGTCTGTTGTTCGGAATTTACGTGTACCCACTAATTTTTTATTGTCTTTTTAATTTATCGTTCTTGTTATAGGAAATATGTTTTATATTATTTATGTATATATTTTTTTTGTTTTGTAGGCCGCAACTCTTTTATTTATTTATCATAAGTATTAATTATAATTTTAAATAGTATCGTATTTACCATATTTATATTTAGGTATATGAATATTTGTTTCCTCCGTCCGTGTGTCACTGCAGGGGTGCCAACTGAAAATCAGCGCTGGGTGTTCGTATCCCCAGCATGCTGAGTTGGCAACCCATTTGGTACTGGCATACCGACGGCACGTTGTTTTAATTGTTACTTTTTGCTTTTTTGTTTTTACTTTTTTATGTTTGTGCACTGTGTTGTCTGATGTCTAGTCCAAATAAATGATTTTTCTTTGTTTCTTTTCTTTCTTTCTATTCAATCCCCACACAGGACTAAAAGATCTAAAAATATTTGTATGACCTGCGGGTATTTATTCCGGTCTGTATTTGTGCACTACACAAAATCTATCGTTTCTTTTGGAAACTATGGTCAGTTTGACCACTGTGCTGAATTTACGATATTTATTTTACATTAACTTAATAAAAGCTCCATCTCCCTAGTACATTGCTCCTATTCTGCTCACACAGCATCTTAATTCAGTAAACCGTGTTACAGGTGCATCGTATGTGAAGCGACCAGCGAGGTGGAATGGCTCCATTTATCGGAAACCATCGAGGGCTCTCTCAGCTCACAAGATGCTCTCAGAACTGCTCGATTAACCTTAAGAAGGAACCTATATAGACTTGAAAATGTAGGTATGTGTTTCAGTCCTACTACCAATACTCTAGAAGGACGTAAATAATTCAATATGTACTACCATAAGTGGGAATATGTGGAACAATCTGTTGGAATTCACATTGTATAGATTTTTTCTATTGTATTCGTTTTAAACCGGTCTAAATATTATGCCGGCTTACATAGTTTTGTCAATTTTGTCAGAGCAAGATCAGCAATTGAGCTTTAGATAGCACGGGAAACAGACTTCCTCAGATTGCAATTAAGTAATTAAAATCAGAATTTATGAGATATAATTAATTAATTAATTTCATTGTAATAAATTTCTTCGCGATAATAATTTGTACTTATCTTTATTTTATCTACTTTAAAATTATCATAATTTATATATATTTTTTAATTAATGTGTATTGTTTTTCTTATGTATTTTATATTTTGTTATTATTGTAATTTTCCGTTCTACTGATTGTTAGATTTTTTTTTAATATGCATTCTATTTTCTCGTCTAACTGAGAAAGCACAGAACTCGAAGATTGTTATTGTAAGCTTTTGATGAAATGTGATCATTTCTTGTTGGAGATCCTAATAAAATAAATTTTTCATCCCACCATCTCGGAAAGAGTATTTTTAATCTTCAATATCTGAGTGGAAAAGCCGTTTTTATTCTCTAGAGGATAAAGTAAATTTTCATCCCACCATCTCGGAAAGAGTATTTTTAATCTTCAATATCTGAGTGGAAAAGCCGTTTTTATTCTCTAGAGGATAAAGTAAATTGAATTTAGAACATCGTGTGCACTAAGTTTGTGAATTAAACGTTTTTTTTTTGCATTTAGTCATTTCCTCGCTGAGGTGGAATGAAAAGTTACGTGTTGCACTCGAGTGCAAAGATTTTTCACCTCGTGCTCTTTTGATTCCCTCGCTAACGCTCAGGATTCTAATTTTGAATCACTCGCTGCGCTCGTGATTCAATTTTAGAATCCTTCGCTTGCTCGGTCATCAAAATTGAACACGCGGTTAAAAAGCAACTTTGCACTCTTGTATAACAAATAACTATTATTGCGATGTATCAAAAGTACAGAGCCGTCGTAAATTCCGTTTGCCACACTTCAATACGCCATAGTTTCATTACATCTGCTCAGTCGTGGTCACTCCACACCAACGTACACGTCTCATAATATTTTTAATTCCCAGGCAATTTCAGTGAGCAATAAACAATTTATGATTATATTATTACTTTTACAACCGCAGGCAACAAAGTTAGGTAACGTCATTTCCCCCAGAGAAGCAATAAACTAAGTTAAAAAGTCCAAAGCGACAATGTCTCGGCGCTTTGATACAAAATTAAATGGATGCCTGAAATATGTTGAAGGAGAATCGGTTCGGTGCCAACATTTTAAAATATTCCTTCTTCACTGTAAACAGGGCTGCCAATCATATATTTTTGGCAGAAAATTCCGAATATTATATGCTGCGGACGGCATAGTCGCAATTCGGGCTCTAGCAATGAAAGAAGAAGTCGTAACTAGATATAGCGAGATTTACAATTCATCAAATGATACTACATAGCTATGCGGTTATGCAATGTATACATTATTCGTATTCCAGACGGTAATATCTGACGAATAACAATTGTATAAACATACTAAAATTGAAGGTTTGCAGTGACTAACTCAAATGCTAATTTGGTCTAGAAAATTCATGAATTCAACATTTTCTAGACGGTATACTTTTCCGGTAACCACTAAAACTTTGCAACCCTGACCGGGAAATATGAGGACATTCATCACGGTCGTGTTCGCTGGGATAAGCAGAGTTCGACCCCCCCGTGCAAAACTTGCGGATAACGCGTACGATATGTCGACACAAAAATGGTTTATACTATATGAATGAACAATAAACATTGTACATTATCAACTATGAACAAAATTCACAACTTAACAAAAATCTCATGTAGGTATCTATTCATAATATGAACTAAACCATGACCTGGTTTATATATTGTATATCTTAGTTCAGATAAGGAGATAATTGTGTTAAAGGAGTCCTGTGGCAGAGAAATATGGCATTTAAAACAGTTTTAAAAGACCTAGGGTACAGTTCTTTTCATAACTCCAGAATACAAGAAACCATAGTAATATTTATGTTGTTGGATTTTGTTATTTAATATTTATTTATGTCAAATCCCTGGTATATAAATCCACCAAAAATACTTAGGAACATTATAAACTGGCAAAATCATTGAATCCAAATCACGTCTTGAGCTAAAATATCTACCTACATAAATACACGTCAAAAAGTTATCACTATGTTACTTTTATTAAGCTGTCAGCCACAGATAGTAAAAAATACGTTTCTTAATTCAACTTCAAAAAATAAACAATTTTCCTCCAGTGACCTTTGCTTTGTCCATGTGTCACACCGGCCAGACTCCTTTGGGAACATCCCAAAATAGCCTACCTTCAACCGCCGCCATTTTTATCATACTATTCATAAAACAGCGCCAAGCCAAGCATGAGAAACCTTTGAATTTCATAACAAAACTCCCAAAGGCACTCTCTATCCTCTGCAGAAATTGTAACTCGATTCTTGCACAACTTTATAAAAAGTCGAGGTGAAGTTCGGTCGTTGTAAAGTTGAGACAACTAAAACTCAGTTTGTAGGAGATATCATAAACCTAAGCTAAGTTTAAAGTTGCTGCAGCCAGGGTGCAAGTTTTGTGGCCGATAGTGTTGGTATCGGTAAACTCGAGTGTTGCAAGCAGCCTGGCAGCCTGCTCGGGACATCACGCGTTCCGGCTCACTGAATAATTTGGCTACAGTTTAATTACTGCACTATAAACTTCGGCTAATTAGTTTCAAAATTGTTGATTCTTCATTATATTAGGTATTGATTAGTAAATTATGTTCAATAGCTGTAACCTGCAGTTTTATTTTTATCAAAATAAAATATAGCCTATATCACTCAGGGATAGTGTAGCTTTCTAGGGAATTTTTTTTTTCAGTAGCTCTAGAGATCACATAATAACAAACAAGTTTTACCTCGTTATATAATATTGGTATAGGTAAATATTACGTGCCGAGACCGGTCTTCATTGTAAGGGTGACATTATATTTTGAAGTCTTGCAGAAATATACTAATTTTGTATTTGGCAGTACCTATTTGGATAAAATGACCGAGTCTTCTGAATGCTTTCCCCTAGGGTGTCATGCCTGTCATGACATGTCGTGTCATGTTGGACCACGGTGCCTCAACGTACACACTAATTGTAGTCTATTATAAGACCGCTCATCGGGCTATGGAGATACAATGCGTAAAAAATAGTTTATAGTTACAGTCACAGATATATTATTAGCATAAAAAAGAGGCAGCTTTGCTTACCTGGCTGTGTGAAAATATTAGATAAATTAATGAGATTATCTCCTCCACCTCGTTCAATAATATCAAAATGTCTGCTTTTCAAGAGCGTTGGAACCTAGTTGCCCGGTACAACCTACTCGTGGGAAATCTATCGATGGCCACACACTTGGACCATAGAATAAATTAGACACAATTCGATTACTTCGTTGCATCGTAAACCTAGCAACGTATACACGTCGCTGAGCAACGTATCTGGAGGGTGAATGCTAATCGGTGAACCATATTATGCAATGTGTCTCACTGTCTCACCATAGACGAAGAACCAAATGAAGATATAATTTTTAGGGGAACGATGCACGAACAAAATTTATTTTCTTTTAATAATAAGATTTCTGTAATCTATGGGAGTAGTCTGTAACTCTAACACATAAGTTCGAATCTCACGGTGAGCTGTGTTTGCTAAGACTTTGAGTGTTAGAATATAGAGGAATATGCGTATAAGCACTCTATTTACTGCTCCGTGGACGACAGAGTATTAAGATGCGGCCTGCCCGAGGGAAATCTGCTAGATGTATGTCCCCGTCCGTCTATCACAACGTCTAGCGGTGTTACGCATAAATTATTAGTGATCAAGTTGAAAGTGTTTTGAGTCTTGCATGTCATGTCTGAAGGACACTTATTAAATGTTTTTCTAAATATTGTTCTGTGTCCCTTTTAGTTTTTGACGACTCGCAGTGTGCCTAGAACTTCATTAAAGTTCCTATTTTATAAGTTTACTGTTGCAAGTTGCGGGATAAGAACAACTGATACCCAAGTTTCTCAGATAAATCGATACGAGAAGCATTATAAAACCTAGCCAACAGAACTAACAGCAACACGTCCGATCGCTCAAAAGATTTCATCTGTAACGCAAGACTTCTTTTTTTAAATCCTTTATAACATTTTTTATTTTTTTATTTCACAGATCTGGTGTTCAATCTCACTTACAAAATTAATTCCAGCTAATTAAACGTTATTTTAATTGACATCTACTAGATGTGAATACAGCTTGCATAAACTTAAGGTAAACGTAAGTAATTTAATAAATTACTACTACGCTTAAAAATATTTGTTAATTTATCAGTATACTAACGTATTATATCTTTGTGTTTAGCCTTTACAGATATTAGAACCAGAAAATTATGTCTCTATCACTACGTATTGAGTTCTTATATCATTTCCTAAAACACCTTACAAATCTCAAATCATTCCAATATGTCCAGTTTCGGAGTAAGCACCTTAGGTGGACTATTTCGGATGATGGCACAAGACGCAGTCCACGGGGAAATCACCCGGCTACCCTCGGAACTGCTCGCTGAATAAATTACCAGCTACACTTAACGCTAGCTACCACCTTGGATCATTTCATTTAATACCGAATGTTGTTACACGTTAATACATGTTTAATAACCCATGATAACATGCACATACCCCTTGAGCATCAAATACCATGTCGTAGCATATTATAGAAACCCGGCAGAGAGCCAAGACGAGCCCACGGGAGTCGGTACGTCGCGTCGCGTCAGCGGCGCGGCTTAGCGTCGCGTCCTGGCGAAATGAATAAATTACATCAGCGAAATAATTCCCACAGCCGAAGACCTTCTGTAAAGAGTTTCTGCTCTCACCAGTACAGCTAAATTCAGGGGTCTGCGTAGTTAATATTGTAATACCCCTCAAAATACGCTGCAACTTGCTTTGGTAGTAATGGATAGATCGATTATTGCTGGAATCCAGGGTCCGGCTGGCGCAGTGGCTAAGCGATAGGCTGTCTGCGCTACGTGTCGAGGGTTTGATCCCCGCACAGAACGAATATTTGTATGGCCTACAGATAGTTGTTCCGGATCTGGGTGTGTGTGCATGTGATATTTATGTTTGTAAACTGTACGCACGATACAGAAGAAATTCTAGAGAGAGGCATTGTAGATAAAAAAAAAAAAATAAGTAAAGACTTCTAAAGGTGATAATAAAACAGTGAGCACGTAATTACTCATTATACGCTCTGTGGTGGACACTGGACACGTAACTACAACCTTCCGTAGTTTACAACCGCTTCTCTTTATGACAACTAACTACAACTACTAGACAGCTAAAATTGCGTTCCAAATAAACGGTTTAAACTATTTTTTTTTTTTTTTATATTATTCTTTATTTAAAACATTTCATTTTTCGCACTCGTCAAACTGCTCATGCAGATATTTTACTCTTTTTAACAGTTTTTAAAACTGAAATACTACCGTTGTTACAATATTATTTTGAAATATATCTTATTCGCTACTCCTAAGTACCTATTAGTACCTGTGTATGTATTATTACAATTTACTTTCCAGGATTTCCTAATAACTCTCTTATTTTCCTTTTTCTTAGGTCGTGTGGTCCTTAATGTATAAGAAATTTTCATGTGAGGCTTACATGAAAATTTCTTATAGGTACATTATTGGAAAGATGAGCCAGTCAGCGAGGTTCGTAACAAGGCTGACTGCCCAACTTATACGACTAAATGAAGCATTTAACTAATGGTTTGGAAAATTGGGCACTGATGCCATCCAGCTTGGATTAAATACTTAATTTTGGAAAAGCTTATACCATCAGTATCAAACAGCAAACTTTGAAGTAATTTCGGCGACAATTCGAAATATGCGACTGATTAGTTACACACGAGGGTTTCATTGGACCCCTCGAGGGATCTACTAAACTGGAGATTGGTTAAATGGTTATCTACGTATTGCTTTGCAACAAAAAATAACTATCGCCTCGCTGTCGCAGGCAATAATGGAATAATTTGCTGTACCAAAAAGAAAACATACCCTTTAGAAATGGACATCAAAGAAAAAAATTAATACCTACCGCAGAACATGAATCGATCTCTCATAAATAACTACTGAGCAAAACCATAAAGTCTATTCTCAAACTTGTTAACAGCAAATCGAAATAAGATTTCATGCTTAATGAAAACCGCAGACGTCTTCATTCGGCGCAAACAACATTCGGAAGCCATGTCCCGCGCCCGGGGGAAATCAGGCTGCCCCGGGCGTCCGTGCGTTCCGAATCCTTTGTAGCGGGCAGTAATTACACTGACCACAGAAAGACTGAATGGCATTTTTCTTGCATCAAATACTTTTAATTAGTGGGTTTGTGACTTCAAAAGAACTGAATGGGTAATACCCATTTTGCAAAGATGGACAGTTGGTGTCAATAATATAGTTGATTGTTTTGTCATCATTATAATACCTAATATTTTCATCAATTAGGATATTAATAATTCGTATCAACCCACAAAACATGGGTCCCAAGAGACACTAAGAGTAAGTAAATTATTGTCCCTTCACACAAACTATCGCCATGATCAATTCGTTTGCCAATCTAACTAAGACTAAGAGAATGAATAATAATTCATTCTCTTAGTCGACTTTGATAACATGAACAGAAATGGTGGTATTTTGTTTGCCGGTAACCATCCAAATACCAAAGTATTGCAAATCCAATCGAGCGACAAAATGAACAACTATCAACATCTATCTATCTATCACGGTATCTATAATAATTAGGCCCAAGTTCAACTCATTCACGTTACATTCTGTCCTACCAACAAGAAGAAGAGTGCTGCTAGAACCTAGACTTCCATCTTCACCGGGAGAGATAAATAAATTAAAACAAACAGTCAAATAAAATCAAACCCATAACATAACAAAAATCAAAATAATCATTCATAACAGAGTTACTTAAATTACTTTCGGGATCCGCAAAAAAGCTATAGAATAAATGTCGGCGCTTCGGCAGTAAAAACGTACGGTCTATAATGTAACGTTACATTCGTTAGGACGCCGTGATTGCGAGCCTCGGCTAATGGAATTAATAATTTGCCAGATCATATGCAAAAATGGGCGCGTTCGCGGGTTCTGGGAAGCTCGCTTAGATTATGCTTGTATGAGAGGTGATTTTTTTAATAGCTTTACAATATCTGGTCCTTTTTGTTGCATCGTGTCGTCTACGTGTGCTCTCGCATGAGAATTGTTCATGCCACGGTGGAAAGATTTGCCTTTCAGCAAGCTTTGTAGCAAGGTTGACTGCCCCAGGCTGCGAAGAGCATACATTGGTATCATCTCCTGGGGAGGCTCTTTCCGTTCAGAAGTATGTAACCAACTCCTGACACCTTTACAGCGCCCTTCCAACACCGGGTTGCACTCACTTCCTAATTTCAATCTCCCATAATGAAATTGATAGAAATCATTCATTTTATCCGATAGCCACTGTCATGTAATGGGGTTTGCTAACTAAAGTTAGCTTAATTATCCCAGTTTCTGAACTGTAACGACCATAATGGTGGCCGGAGACGAAAATTCTCCCATCAAAATAAAACAAAAATGGCTGCTCGTTACTCCGCCACACGGTAATCCAATCAGGTTGATTCGTATTGACCCTTTCAGTAGCGTCAAGACTGCGAAATACCTGCGAAATACAACGTATTTATTTTTATCAGATATGACCTATGTTTTTTACGCGTAGGTAGATATTAAATTTACTGGCCTGTATATTTTGGAACGATCCGGCTTTTTCTCGAAGTTTTTTTTTCACAGTTTAAAAACGTAATTATTCTATAGTCTAGGCGTCTGGCCACGGCAAGAACCTTATACGGCCACGGTAACTCTGCAATGGAATAAATGGGCAACCCCAAAAAGAACCACTACAACCGACTGCAACCTGAACCTTTACGAGTTTGTTATTATTTCAATGAACAGTTCGTTTTGCCGGTTTTGCCCATAAAGTTATTATTACTACTAATAATAACTTTATGGTTTTGCCAGACTATGTAACGAGGTACGGATCTGGGTAAGCTAACTCTATAGAATATTAATGATAACATTGCAAAGATTTTCATAGTGATTCATTAGTGATTGTTTGCGGTGTTGACATAATTCTTCTGCAGAGTTAGCTTAGCCAGAATCTAGTCGCAAGCACTCACGAGTTCATAGGAACCTATTTATTAGCCTCATTATAATTATAATCAAGCCTTTTTCATAAAGGGACAGATAAAAAGAAAATAAGTTCAAAAAGTAAAACCCGACTACTGAAAAGGTATGCAACAAGAAAATATTAATAGATACCATATTCATAGTGATGTTCAGAGGATAGCCGTGGTCGTATGCCAGTTTGCCCTAAAGCTTACTACTGTTAGACTGTATTGTTTTGTTAGGGTAGCTGTAGGTGGCATACGACCAAGAGTTATAGGTAATAGTGACCTCAATGAGCGCATGCTACGTACAATACATAATTAATAAAAAAAATAAGTGAGAAAGTCACCCGTGCGAGTTTCGCTTGCTCTTCAATTTGGGAATAATTGAACGGCTTCGGGTGACCCACGGCCACAACTGCGATAAGCGAGTGACCAATCGAACAACTTCAAAATCTCTGTCGAGTCTACGAGTCTACCACACGGACTACAGTCATTTGGTTTTGATCAGTTGACTTGACAGCAACGGCCTTTCGCCTACTATTTTACGGGGTGACAAGATAAAGATAAAGATATTTTTATTTTGCAAACATGGGTAATACACAAAGCACGGTGAAATAGAAGAATTTGGGCTCGGCCATGTTTTACCTGTAGGCGTGACCGGTGCGAACGCCACACCCGCTCAAATTTTAATAAATGAACGGTTTGATGCATAAACTTATTATACTATTACCACTACTCACTAGTAAAATAAGTTTAAGTTTATGGTTTGGTATTATCGCCCGTTCTGAAACACCCATTGAACCAACATTGAACACGCATTACGCGTTCGGTAACAATCTGCGAAACGGAACGTTAAAGTATTTGTAATCTGTGCAACTCGCCAGCTGACATTGACAAATGACAAGTTTTTGTATTTCAATATTACAAAATAAATACGTAAAAAGTGTTGTGTTGTGTATGCTATGGCGTTGAGTTATTTTAATGAAAGCGAGGCGCCGCGGGACTTCCGTGTATCGTCCACGGAGAGTGATGGCCACTACAAGAAGTGCCTCCTGTGTTACACCGTCAAAAAGAACTTTTATTGTTCGGATTGCGTCAGGGCGGGCAATTTCGTGCATTCCTCGATGCCTTACGCAGACAGGTGCGTTGTTTCCCCATAATTACGCAGCAGTATCAATGAACTCCTATATTTATCACAGTCAGACTGTCTTTACATCAATTCGAGATGTTTTTTTCTGTCGAAAATGGATGGGTATTTGCGCCATACGTTCGGTTTGAGTCACCATATGCGTCGAATTTATATGTAAACAATGCGGAAATGTTGTTTGCGTTGGTTATATGTAGCGAGATAAGTGCGGAATTCAACATTTTGTGCAAAAACTCGAAGTTATAAGTTACTGTTGTGGTAGCAGACACTTTTGGAAGTCTGTTTACAAACTTACATAACCTTGAATGTATAGATGTTAATGTTATGCTGTTTATTGTTTGTTTCGTCGCCTTTATGACTCAGCTTTCTATTTACTAAAATCTTTTGGGATACCTACAAAAATATAGGTACTACGTCATATTGAGCTAATTTTGTTTTCTTATTAGAATTCATCTAAATTTGTAAGTTGGGATTTCAAACTTAAAACTGCTATTCATTTATTCATGACACGTAGGAAGACTTATATCTAAACAAAGCCATTTTAAAGGCACCACAAAAAGGATAAGGTTATAAATTTTAATGTAAACAAATTAATATACAATACTTATTCTAATTGTACATAGGCGGGAAAACTATTTTAGTTGCAGACCAATTTTTGCCACTGAATTACTTAATTTAAAGATAAACAAAATAATTATACTGTTCCATACATAATAATATAAGTTGCGATTCTTACAGATACGCAGAAAAACAAGCAAAACTACTCAGAGTAAAAGTCAACCGAAAACATATTTTAGACAGATGTGAAAAATTATTGGCATCAAAACTAAAGAAGGACACATTATTGACGGAAGCAAAACAGTCCAGAGATAAACTAGATCTCCTAAGATTAGCCATAGAACAGAGACGGAACAATATCGAAGAGAAGCGGAGAGAATTAACAGCTCTAAAAAATTATAATAACGAGTTAATATTAAAGTTGCCAAGGTATCATAAACGGGTGTCCAGCCTCGGTAAACATGCTCAGATACAGAGGATGGAGCTGGAGAACAAAGTCAGTACGTACAACGAACAAGCAGAATCATTGGCAGCATTACGCAGGTCACGGATACGGCAGCTCACGAAATATATATTTCCGGTTTATATGAGTTATGATGCAAGGTATGTAATTTGGATTCTGTATATAATTTACTATAATATAAACCATGATGTTTGAAAGTAGATCAAATTAATTCAACTTTTATAAACATATTTATTTATTTGCAAGCTTGTGTTTTAACATAATTTATACCAGTCACCTGTGTATTATTAATTCATTAAGTAAAGAAATAAAGACATTAGTATTGTTCTTGGCTACAGGTGTCCACTTGTCATTAAACATATTAATTACCAGTGTTCCTGCCAAGGACAGTGACTGTCATTTTCCTCCTACAGTTGTTTATGTAAATAATGTGAAAATCTAATATGATTTTCAAGTACATCTTGCTATTAAAAAAGCATGGTTGACATATTATTATGATGACACATGGCGTCACATACCAGCATTCTTTTGGACTTGGATTAACTTATACTCAACTTATACTCATTGCAGACACAAAATATCAGTCTGATTATTATCTATCTAGTACATTAAAACCATGTTAAGATTAGATTAGATATATCATATCAATACAGGAATTAAAGTCAGATTAATTTACCTATACTGTCAAATTAGCGAATAAATAAAAATTTGTAATGTGCTGTTTTCAATGTCCTAAATACTTATATTAAACGTGACATTAGCATCACAGACTTATTTTAAATTAGAATAAACGGAAATAACTTACCATTAAAAACGAATGTTGCAAGAGCAATTGCGTCATCTACGACCAACATTCAACATTCATTGGCGTAATTCCTTATATAAACTATATCAGTTTTAAACAGGAAAATAACTGACAAAGAAAGATACACCTAATGATTTCGATTATGATCTTCTTCATAAGCCTTCATATGCCTTCATATTTGGCTTATCTGAGTAGAAAAGCATGTATAATACTAATACAGAACTTTAAATATCTTAAATTTGTAAGTCATATTAATAAATATGTTGCCTGATATGGGAATCAAATCCAAACTTTAACCAATAAAACTTCGAGAACAGGTGGCAGACAGTTCGCCTTGTCGGTGCCATTTATGCAATTATGTCACCGAAACAAGCAACTGTAACGTTTTCAACTTACACATGATTATCCCGAGCTCGGAGTTCTTCGACTCGATTACAATTGACGTAATTACTATTCCAGTGAAAGTATAGAAGATATGGAGTTCATAGGTGAGGACACGGAGGAGGAGCCTCCAAAGAGGCCGCAGCTGCACATTGTGGCGCCGTGGATCAACACGGACGGCGACTACTCACAAGTGCAGGCCTGGCGTGAGTATCATCTACTAGCTGTAGGCAGACCCATGGGCAGACCTCTCCAAAATAAAGTTCTCGGGTAGTGACGTCGCTGGGCAATCCCGTTGATCGCGAAACTTATGCTCTCTTCGGACACTGCTGGCCAACACCGGTTTTCATTTAAGATGGTGAATTGCATAAACTTGATATTACTAGTGGTAAAATAAGTTTATCGTGAATTGTGTGGTTATCCCACCATCTGTCGGACCGTCAGAGCCATGTTGCTTAAAGATATTATGATGAACAGCATTCAGGCGACGTAATTTGATGGTTGGATGGCGGGCGCAGCTAAAATGACTCCATTGTGTGTCCTCAGTGAGTTCTTTATCTCTTGCAACACGCTCCCGTTTGCGAATATAAAATAAAACCAGGTTATGTTCATGCACAGTGCGTCAGAACAAGGAGTCGTGTGGCTCGGGCGTCACTTGCACGACCAGCCCGGCGGCGCGCGTGTGCGCGGCGTTGTCGCTGTGCGCGCAACTGCTGGCGTTGCTTGCGTGGGCGCTGGATGCGCGGCTGCCGCATACCATATCGCTCAAGTGAGTCTTACGAATACTGATCCACGGCCTTTGAAGATGACACTAAACAGATACTCAACAGCTTTTAGGTATTCGGATACCGCAGGGCGATCAATCCACAATCATTATATTAATTTGTAAGATTGTACAGTGTCGCTAATAATAACACAGTCATGTCATATTGCCTGTTTATCAACGGAAATAAATAATACATTAACATCCTGTACATCTTCATAACCAATCGGGTCTCCAACACTAAAGTATAAGTTGAATCTATATGTATGTATAATAGGAGATACCACACTATTACTAGTTATTGTTGATCAAAGCACATAATAGGCATATCATCAAAATATGGTTTGACTGAAAATATACCTAACATTGAAGATTATTATCTAAAAGTTCAAATACCTACTTACATATGAAACAAAATTATTATTGTAAGAATGCTGGTTTTACACCACACGTGTAATGCTTACATTACCTACATATAAACTGTTTCAGCTTTAGCACTCAGTTGTAATGAATGAGAAATAAACTCGTGATTAAATATTTTGAGAAAAGCGCGTTTCAAATCAGTTATAACAATTACATGTAATTAACCTACTTAATAATTACATAATTGTAATTAACCTACTTATCCGCCTCAGAAGATATAAATGATGTGCAAATCACATAATATGACATCATTATTTATGTAATTAAAGTTGGCAGAGTTAGAATGTTGCACGGTTGTTCCCCTTCTCTACCGGTATAATGCGAAGTAAAACATTATTAGCGCTTTCAAAATTTGCAAAAATACGTGACATGAAATCACTTATGAATAAAACATTGAGAACATGCCCAGAGGGTTAACGCGAGCGTATCTCAATTCTCACTAAAGCTAAGAGAATACCAAATATGTTATTTTGATCAAAATTTTACTGCAACTGCGCGGCAACTGCACTTCTATAGTTAGGTACATAAATTAGCCTGCTGGAGGCAGCACTAGCAGCTTAATAACAGCAAGTTGATTAGGAGCCTCCATAGCTCAGGGGTTAGAGCACTTGTCTTGTAAACCAGAGGTCGAGAGTTCAAATCTCTCTGGAGGCAAGACATGATAGTTTTCTTTTGACATGCTTACTATATTGTAAAAAGTTTCGAAGTATTAAATGTCGTAGAAGAAACGTTGTTATGTTATAACTTTATAATATAAAGTTAGTGCTAAGAGGTTTCGGGTATTTTTTCAATTATCCTGTATAACATCATAGCCTCAGTGTGAGAACACGTTTATGTATTTATTTATGTTTATTTGGGATTTGTGAGGTCACACTGTTATCCGTATAAGTTTTATTTCGACTAAGGAAAGTGAGTTATTTAGTTTATTTATAGTATATTAGAGTTAGTTAGTTTATATAACGTATTTCGTGATTGAAAACGTTGAAGATTATTATCAGATAACTGTCACCCTCATTTCGCAGCAGCCGCTATAAAGCTCCATATAGGTATTTAAGAAATAGCTATAGTTATTTGCTATATTATTTTCGTTGTTCAGTGTCTATTTGGCTTCAAATGTAAATATATTTCAAAAATAGATTTACTTACTTTTGCATTTAATAGCTATTATTTTGCTTTTATATATTTTTTTACCTTTAGCGGTACCTACCTAGTTAGTGCTCATGTAGCTAATATAATCATAGCCTAATAATTTAAATTACGAATGTACGCCATAGTTATGAGGGTTTGCGAGAGTATGCAATGTTTAATGATGATCCTCTCCCCCAGCGAGTACTGCAACTGGCGTGTGTCGGAGGGCGGCGTGACGTGGCGCGCGCGGCGCCTCAGCGCGTGCAGTGCGGCGCTGTGCGCGCGCGCCGCGCTCCCCCCGCACCCCCCGCACGCGCACACTACTCCTCCACACGCGCTGGCCGCACTACATACGCTTGTTGTAGCCGCGAATACTGACGACCCGATGCTGGGCAGGTAAGCCGCACTTATGATCACCAAGCGTTGAATATCAGAAGGCAACATTAGCATTTGCACCGGATCCGGAATTCCGAACCTCTATTCCAGCTGCGTTCTGGATCGACACCCACGTCCCACTAAGGGACGCCCACCGCTGCCGTTGCTTCACTAGCATCGCATCGCAGTCTCAAAGTAGTGGTCAGTAGTGTACCCATTGTGAACGAGCCAGCCAAGTGTGTTGGTGACCGCAGGTAATTCTCTGGCTCCAGAAACGTTGCTGTCCGTTACCACTGTTAGCAGCCTCGGATTGTTGACTATATCTATGTGTTCCTCGTGGCCACGACCACTAACCACATATTTTGACGATTGCCTCACTGGATTATATTTTTTCCGAATTTCTTGAATGTGCTATAATTATACTGTTTTCTTTAAATATTTTAATTTAGCACATTCTATGATATTTCAGGGTGGAATCATGGATGAGCAGTTGCGAGGCGGCTGTTAGATCCGTGTGGGCGGACGCTATCGCAGCACTTGGGGACCTGGACAACGACGACAATGAGCCTCCAGAACATCTGCACTGGCCGGAGGCTATGGAGGTATGAGTTTATGCTAGGGTCCGTATGTACTGATCCTTGGTCTAATCTATTTATGTGATAACTACCTGTAGCCCGCTCTTTGGTAACAGGAGCTAATTTTCAAAAATCCCTTCTTAGTGCTAGCCGACATTATATTCCAATTTTCAAACTCTGCGGTTTGGCGTGTAGGTACATTGATATTGTCAGTCAATTAGTTAGTTCATAGAAATAAATGAATACAATATAACTTTTTGCTTGATTTATCACCGCATTTTTGTATCAATCCAGATGGAAGAGCTAAGCTGCACGCCGCCCACTCCCGCGCCCGCGCAGTCGCTCGTGACGTCAGCGGCCGCGTCGCTCGCGTCCATGTGGCGCGTGTTCACCAAGTGACCACCAGAGGGCCGCACTCGCGTACTCACTCCACACACTACACACTACGCCAGCAGTCACCACGGGGAGTGACGTCAGCACCGCACTGGCCCAGGGCCAACGTGGTGATCATCATTTTCAAAAGAGGTTGTGGACAATGTGTTCTCACAATCATATTAGTGCCCCGGTGAGCACTTTCAAGTCATCGGTATCAGCTGTCGTACGAATATTGTTATATCAGATATTCACAGACAATGAGAAAAGATAGTGTAAAATCTAATCTAGATATACAATACATCCCTGCTAGTTGAGAAGCAGAGAGGACACAATTCCAATCGGGGTTAATATTTAATAAACTCCCAGACACTCACACAGCCAGTCGCGTACTGCGCTGCGAAATTCTCCAGCAATTAAACGCATTCGTAAGACAGATTTTAACGGAACGTAGGAAGATTAGGAAGTAGCGCATCTGGCTGCGCGCGCTCTTAAATATTTCAATTATGTGGAAGAAGAATTATATAATGCCACTAGATTATTTAATTCTTAAAGAATGTTTGATTTCAACAGCAATAGATTCAAAGAAGTTACAGAAATAATCCCCAATAGTTTTAATTCGCCCTAATACAAAATATACGAATGACGGTTAAAATTTTAGAATTGTTTATAAAACTATATTTGTGATGGGGTGTCGTAAGTATATAAGTTCACAATAACTGAGTTGTAAGCGAATGGAGTAGTACATTTCACCATTACGGAAGGGTAGGGGGGCAGGTAGTCGACATAATAATATGTATAGATATTATTATTATGATTGACATTATTGATAACGTCAGTTTAACTCGCATCCTATTGGTTGTTGTAAGTTAGTGCATAAGTGCTGCCATCTGATTTAGTTTTACGTTGCCTCCCCCATTGATTAGTTCATTATAATATGGCGTATTTCCATGGAGCATATTCCACGTTAAGACTCCATTCGCTAACTACTCTGTGTCTGCAATCGTCTAGTCATACTGTATAGGTATAGACATTGTATAAAATACTAACTGAATACTGTGTTGTGAGCACTTATGAAACATAATATTATGTTTTAATAAATTTACTGTTGATTATAATAAAGTACATCCTTCAATTTATAATGATGAATGAACCGCTCTCATGACCTAATAGGTTACTTAACCTTGAAATAATAATGATTAAAAAATGTATCTTAGAATCTTAGGATATAAAGATGACGTTTACATTTTAGAAGTGACTCGCCTATTTAAACTATGAGCTAATGCTCATATTTTAAATAGGCGAGTCACTTCTGAGACTCTGTGAGATACTGTTAATACAGTATCTCAGTGATTTTATACTATCGCAAGTTTATCGACATGAAAACTACCTAAATACTGTTTATCTGTCAGTAATCTTCAATAAATAAAGCTTTTTAGTTGTTAAACAAATAGCTGAACGAAAGTTTTTCCTACTATAGTTTTTTTACGTTCTTTTTTACTCGAAAGCTTCAGCACTCCATAGAATAATAAATATTACTTTTGGTGAGAAATAATTTGTACAATAATTTAAGATGATAAATACTCTGCACTATTTGTATATTGTCTCGAAATAATTTATACCAGTTAATGGCGATATCGGCCGATGCAGTTCAGTCTACCAGTCTATTCATTAAGCCAAGTCCACACGTGCAATAGCACGACAAAAAAGGGGACAAGAAATCGGGGATAAAACCATCTCGTTACCGCTTTCTCTTTAGATTTTTCGTTTTGTTTTCTGTTAAGGAGACAAAGAGTGGATAAAACGGGTTTGTGCACCCGCCGTGCCGTGATAGTCCTGCAGGCCACAAGTCGCAATACAGTATCGCTATTATATCGCCGCATTTTCGGCACAGGTGTATTCCATGTCCTGAATTAGAGCCTATGCATACCACTATAGTCAGTCTACCGCTTAAAAATGCGCCCACTTGGAGCAAAATGGATAGTAGACTAAGGGCCATGTTAACCGACAATATAACAGATCTTTAGAATAAAATCGGCTGATTACCCATACAAAAATTCGTGTTTTAACGGCTGATTTTGCTCTAAGCGTCTGTTATGTAGTTGGTGTACTTGGGTTTAAATTATCGTATGTCAACGGGAAACTGTCTCAAGTCTACGGCATTTGGTAGAGAAGACTTCTATTAACATCCTGATTACAAGTGTCGTGACTCGTGCCCTGGTGTGGACGAATCAGTCAATTTTAGATCGAATATCTAGATTGGATATGATATAAGGTCATTTAAAATACCTATTAGACTATTCTATAGTTGACCACAATGAACTGGCGTATCTAAGTATTAAGCGGGTTGTGTAAACTTTGTTGTTCGCCGAACTATCGACAAATTGTTCGTTTCTTTTTTTATATTTTCGTGAATAAATATACATAGTTTTATATAAAACAGTGTTTTCATTTGTACTGATAGGCAAAATTAAGAATCCCAGGAAAGTAACAATATTGGTTCCCAACAATTTTAGAGTTGACTTTTAATAGTTTTCCACTGGCAACTGGTTTAACAAATGGAATGGCACGCTGGGTGCGCTGGGTCAGCAGTGAGTGCAGCAACACAAATAAAGACATGCACCGATGGAACGGACGGCACGGTACGCTGAGAGAGGCTGCACAAAACTAAGCTACTACTGAACTCGGAGCGGCTGGCCTACCGCGTAACGAAAATGGTAATGAACATCGACTCTGGTAATAATCTTCAATACGATCGTGAGAGACTAAACTTTGAGCTACCGTGTATTTTTTTTACCGATCATGAAGATGGGAGTCCTAACTTCATGATTGGTAATTTTTTACAAGGTAGCTCGAAGTTTAATCTCTCAGGATCATATTGAAGCTTATTACCAGAGTCTGATGTTCATTACCATTTTAGTCACGCGGTAGACCCGCTGATTCTCTCCGGCTCGTTCTCGTAGTCTCGGCAGCGCTTTTTTGCTACCTCTTGATTACAATACACAAGTTCACTAGGTTCTAGCAGACTACGCAGAGTATGTTAATGGCGAAGTAGAACCACGAAGCAAGTGACTCAAAGATAGTGGTCAGAGTGCCCATCACAAATCCGACAACGACGCGAAGCCATCTCAGGCGTATTAAGTAAAGCGAAAGGATCATGCAGTAAGTAGTACCTCCCTACCGTACCTACAGAATCAGATGAGGATAAGTCTAGTGGTTGACAACCACGAGCAGTGGACCCTTAACGAGGGCCAAACGTAGACTGTTCGAGAAGCTAATAATTATTTATTGCAGCGGAAAAGACGAGGATGGATTGATAAAATAATTATGATGAAAATAGTGAGCGCAAACGACTGCGCGTCGTGAGTCGTGTGCAACGGGCATAACTATAAAATATTTATAAGCGGTAGGGTATCTATCACCTACAGTCGCGGCCGGTGCAAACAAAAAATTCGATTTTTAAAATAAATTATACAATGAACCAATAATGCATTACGATAGTGACAAAACAATCGTTGGTACCTACCTACCTACGTTCTTTTATGGAGGACCTGGAACTTACCAGAATTTTCCCTTCACGCTGGCAGGACCACGTTCCGAAGATCACTTGTATCACATACAGGCACAAACACACACCACTTTAGTTTAACATCATCCAAAAGCGCGAGTTCAGGGGGAAATTAGCATATGATCTGCACACACAACACTAGAAGTTCAAGATAGGAACTTAGTTTTGAGAAAAAAAACACGATACAATAGGTAGGTACCCGAAAATAAACGAAAATTACCAGAATCTGCAATTCGAATTGTTCTCTCGGTCACGGGTCACGACGCGATACAAAACTGAGACGGTTTCGTTACATGGCGCCAAATCGTACGCCGCAGCCAATCAAGTGGCATATTATGCATGAAGTAATAGAAAATTTAATTTGACAATGGAATTGTTCTCATTCAGCCTGAATACGAAAAATTGCGGTAAGTACCTACTTAACACGTGCTGTGGAGGAACTTAGTGTGGTTCCCCTGGCAAAAGTAGGTACCTACCTAAAATTATCCAAACCATCTGCACTTGAGGAGCCTTTCCCAACAATGGGGAAAATAAAACAACGTCATAAACAAAACAAAATTGTTATTAAATAGATACTAATAAATAAGACTAGTAAATAATACTGTTATTACTAAAATTAATAAATAAATGCACTAAAATGTCTTTAAAATAAAACTACTAAATGCCATAGGGTGCAACCTTGAGTGATAATATTTGATTAGGATCGCGTGAGAAATTCCCTATTAGGAATTTTGGTGGAGCTTTGCAAAAGACCAGAAACGTTCTGGATATGTTTAGCTAACCAAGTAAAGGATAAATTGCCAGAAATTGGACGAACTTATACACTATAATACCTACTATTACTATCCGTCCGATTTTTACAAATTCCTGTTTATTCGTAAAAGTCACTGATATCAGTTCGCTCTGTTTCTTAACTTTTTCCCAAAACCCTTAATACGTAACAGTCACCAAGATTATAGTCTTGAAGGTTCAGTACTTAACTCAACTGAACTTCTATACGCAATCATCAACTACCACATTTTAGCTACAGCTCCCGGCTTCTGCCTTCAGCCTTTCATGAGTGTAATCACCTAACTGTTGGTCTACCCAGTCACCGCGGGTCGTGAGAGCGCGTCCAGCGCCGATGTCCGTCCGCAAGCGCTTCGGTCAGCTGTTCAACACGGAGGAATAACGCTTCGCTGGGTGACACGTCGCGCTGCATGGAGGACAACAGAATGGAATAAATTATTATTTCAAATATTTTCATTTAATTATTATTAGTAAACTAGTAAAAGGCACTAATGAAGTTCCAAGACTCGAGGCACACGCGCACGCGGCGCACGTCGTGGTGGCCGCAGTAGAGAAAAATCTTTTATTTGGACTAGACATCAGACAACACAGTGCACAAACATAAAAAAGTAAAAATAAAAAAGCAAAAGGTAACAATAAAAACAACGTGCTAGCCCTGCACGTCCGATACCGCGTCGCGCCGGATGGGATCCTGCATGCGCGTCGCACATCCAAGCAACCCATCAGTTCAGTGGTGTGTAGGTATACGTACCGGCGCGCGCTCGAGGCGCACGCGCACGCGGCGCACGTCGTGGTGGCCGCAGTAGGGGCCCTGCACGTCCGAGCCCGCGTCGCGCCGGATGGGCTCCTGCATGCCCGTGTCGCACATCCACGCCTTGCACCGCTGACACACAACAACACGTATGTTAGGAGAATCAATCCTATACCTACACCACATTACTAAGACTCCAACTTACGAGTAATTATTGAAGTATAATCTTAATATTCATCACCACTATGAAACATGAGAGTTTGCAACTGGCAAGCAACTGGAAAAAGTTGAAACTCAAAATAAAACGCCAGAACCTAATAAGCCTCAGAGTTGCTCATGGCTACTACGCAGATCATCAATCATCCTTAGATGGACGATGGTTTCTTACACATCGAGACCCCTCCATATCTAATTGACATAATGATCTCAGTCTCACCCTATATACACACGGTTTCTTCCTCGCCAGCCGTATCGGCGGCACAGGAGTTGACGAACAGCTAGCCATCTCACTCGTACTTGGCCGACACGGATCCCGCCTCTCTACTCCTTTAGAACAGCAGCTCCGTTCGTCTCTGCTGGATAAACACTTGGAGCAAGTAGCTGTGTTCTCGCTCGCACTTGTACGCTGTGACTCACTCTGTCTTTCTTCTAGACGTTGCTGGAGGGCCGCTAGAAGAGCGTCTTTCTCTTTGATTATGTTTTCTTGTTCTCTGCAAAAGAGAATTGATAAGTACCTATTACTTAATGAATGTGAGTATCTTTTGTAACAAGCCGATTTAAGTTGTAAGTATCTGCGTTATTTCATGCAATATGGGAAACATTGATATTTTGTCTGTGTACAACAGAGTTCTCAGACTTGTTTGATAATTTTGATCACAAATCAAATATCTTGACTGTAGTTATATCGCGGTTTCTTGGTAAACCCGTTTCATGAAAAGTAGGTATGTAAAGAAATTAATAATGGGTTATTAGTTTATATTAATATTACCTGTGCCTGTCACGCATGCGCCGCACCCATTGCCGCACGGCGCACACGGCGTGCCGCGCCTCCCCGCACAGCGCGGCGCCGCGCGCGTGCGCCTCTTCTAACTGCGCCTGCAGTTCTGCCACGCTACTTGCTTTCTCTCTGAAGTAGTAAATTGGATTACATCAATAGTTCCTGGATCGCATAGGTAAGTAGGTAACGTTTGCATGACCAATAGAGGAAAGTACGAAATCCCGACATCATCATCCCGTCGGGCATCCCGGGTTGCCAGAAATATCACCCGCCTGCCTAGAAGATCTACCCATTTCGTGGAAGGAACATCGCGTCTCATGCCTTTCT
The DNA here is from genome assembly GCA_932294325.1 of Allophyes oxyacanthae. Classification (NCBI taxonomy): domain Eukaryota; kingdom Metazoa; phylum Arthropoda; class Insecta; order Lepidoptera; family Noctuidae; genus Allophyes; species Allophyes oxyacanthae. The sequence goes on from OW028612.1 coordinate 600,300, forward strand.
CCAACAGTAGCACAAAATAATAATATAACAGTAAACTGTAATAAGCTGACCTGAAATACAATGTGCGTACCTGTAACACGCGTCGATATGCGCGCAGTGCGCATGTGCACACTGCAGCTTGCTCTCAAGCGCGTGCACGCGTCCCTCGCTGTCATCTAATTGCGCGCGCCACAGCGCCACCTGCGTCGTCAGGTACGATACCTCGCTGCGCATCTTGCAGTTCTGGATAAATGACAATGTGTGTATCTAATAAATTAATGACTCCTATGCAGCAACAAACATGGGAACACGGGAAACACTGGGATCATTTCTAAATAATATTTGCGCAAGTAAAAGCAGAGACGACAATGGTCGACGCCTGACGACTACTACCGGGAAGAGTCAGTATCGAAAGGCGGCGCGGTACTAAAAGGTATCGGCGCGGCGCCGCCGCCCGCCGGTATCCTATTAGGGTGATGGCTAGTTATTGAGCGTCGGGCTAGTTATTAATCATAAGGGTATTAATATATAATGCTTCAGTGCTATAGTAAGTGTAAGCGCGGCTGCTGAGCGTGAGGTCTTGACTATTCTCGGGTAGCATTGTTGGGATTTTTGTTAAGAAATTCTCAATAATAGCCCGGAATTTGGATTTGTGCCCGATAGATGGCAATAGGATCACCCCCTTCTCTATAGGATTAATAACGGCATCGTTGAAGTATGGGTGTACAATAGTACACCTCTGCCTAAGCCTTCGAGGAGTACAGGCGTGTAGCTGTGCTATGTCACCTCTTTGAGCATCTGGTCTGCTTTCTCCAGCTCGTCGCGCAGTTCATTGATGGTGTTCGCTTGCGTATTGTTCAGCTGTTGCGTTTGCACCAACTCCGTGGCCTTCTCCTCCAGTAACACTGTAAAAGTAGTATCTAGTAACACTCTTAGTAACTAGGTAAATATTAATTTATATACCATGTTCAATTTCCTAAAAGTTCCCAAGGGAAGCCCATGGCTTCGCCAAAGAAAACACCGACGTCAGGACGAGAGCATTTGTTCAAAAGAGTGTCAGAGTGAGACTCGGAGAAAATCTTGGCACCGCCATTTACATAGTAAAAAGCGTGTACCTACACCGAAGGAGACATAAGCTGAGGTCGGGTGTTCGTCAAAACACTCGACCCCGTTGAAGATTTAAATCGCTTGAGTTATTCACAGACCGTCGTGAATACTGAAGCTGGCATACAATGAAGAAAATACGGTGCTATATAATAGTACTATTACATTCCTTTTACTTAATGCTAGCCTAAAACTGCCGAGAGTAAGATCATACTTTGGGAGTGTTGCAGCTGCGCCGTAAGCGCTTCATAAGTAGCGCTCTGATTCCTGGAGTCGTTTTCTAAAGCTGATAACTGCTCTTTTATGCACTGCAACTGGAACAACACCGTCACTTTAAAGACTCAATACAAATTTCTTATAATTATGATCAGGTTTTTGAACTATCGTAGGTATTATGTCAGTATAGTGAGGCCAGATGGCAGTCGATCCGTGCAACAGACTCATATTCAGTTGCATCTGCTTCAACTGGAAGACGATCCAAAAATATTGTAGCATTGGAGCGTTTCCGGTTTGGTGATTCCTTGCTTATTCAGTGGAGGCCCACGTGCAAAAGTGTGCATCTATAGATTGATGATTGACGTAATGAGTTAGTTTATAGACTTACTTCCCTCTCTCTCATCTCAATCTCTTCCCTATTCTTCTGATCGGCGTTGTCCTTCGTGACCAGAGTGCACTCCAACTCACACATCCTCCTGCGCAACTCGCTAATTTTTTTCTGCAATAAAGTAACAAAATTAAAACATGTTTCTATTTTATTTTTGAAACTTAAAGACGATAAAAACCGAAGACATTTTGCTACAATTTTCTTTAAAATTTAAAATTTTAATTTAAAAATTTTAAAGTTTCTTTCGTCTTGATATGTGAAGAGTTGATACTCAAAGTGTGAAGATGTTAAGATTTTTTTTATTTTTTTGTAATTCTTTTACTCACTTCTAGACTCTCAACTTCCTGTTTCATTCTTATACTTTCTTCTTGAAAGCCACATGTACAAAAGCTCTGTAAATGAAAATAAAAAAATAAAAACAAAAAAGTGGGTAGAACTAAATAAAATCAATTAGTATATAATATTAAACATTACATAAGTGTTTATGGATACAAGGTTTCTCATTTCTCTTAAACCCAATTTTTTTATAAAAAAAGGTTGACATTATTACGATTAAAAAAAATTTTTCTCTCATGTATATAAGTAGGTAGGTTATAGGTACCGTATATTTTTTAAAACAACGTTACATCTAGTTATATCAAATCTTATTATTTAGCTCATGAACGAGTGCCAGTAAGCACACAAACACACTTACACTTACGTCACCTACAGTGAGCAAGCCCTGCAACCGCAGGAGTTGTTCCGTAACGTCCTGCAGGTCCTCCTGCGCGCCCGGCGCAGACGCAAACGACTCCTCACTGCGCTCCCACATACCCTGGCGTCAATGAAACAGTATAGATGTCGGAGTGGTTTATTTGTTACATTAGTTAGATTATTTACATTGTTAGTATCAAAAAGTCTATGTTATGTAAATTACTGCAAGTATTCATAAATATCAAAGCATTATTGACATTAAACTAACATAATTAACTAATTATACAGGTGTAATGAAAACCCTGTCCGATCTAGAAGGGGGTCATTGTACTCATCATTATGAACAAATATTACTAAGGGACCAAACATGAATCGCGAAACAAAGTCAGCTGTTCCATACATGTACTCGGGTAATATTGAATTGTTTGTATAGAACAGCTGACATTTTTTCGCGATTTCAAAGTTGGTCCCATAGTAAAAGTTGTTCATAATTATGTGTACAATAACCCCCTTCCAGATCGCACTGGTTCTTTTTTACATAATATTTTATTTTACTTTTACAAAATAAATGCGTTCATGCGTTCATCATAGCGCGTGCAATTTTATCTAATTTCGTATCTATACATAGCATAAAATATTTTTTATAAAGAAACAGAATGGACATTATTCATTCGTTTTAAATTTGTAGGTACAAGCTATGTTGGCGCCCTGCGCCTACGTCAGCTTCTCTTGAGTGTTGCCTTATTAGCACTTATTACTAGACCAACAATAGGTACCATTTAAAAAAAAAGCTATGGTTTATTAGGACTGTAGACTTATTAGTGTTGCAATACAAATATGCAATGTTAGTTTATACAATATATATGAAATACCGAGTCGTTGTTTGTGGATGTTGAACTGTGCAGAAAATTTGATATTTCCATCTTCAGGTTGTCTACATCTAACGAGATGTCCTGCAAATGTAAAATCAATATCAATCGGTGAAAGATCCGGTGCAATCAAACAATTCTGCTGGACATGGCTTCTATCCATCGTCGCTATCGTCTATCCTAACCGCCTTCCTCATTTCCTGCCAGATTCGGTTATAACTACGAAAAGCAGTTAAGTATACCCCCGCGGCCCCGTGCGCGCTAATCACAACGTACAAGCAGCAATCCGTTCGCCAATTAGTTCAGTGTAAAGGCTATGAACCCTTACAAAGTCACACCCTTTCAATGCTGGGTCTATTTAAAAGTCCATTTACAACAGTGGACGTTTGCACCTTGTTGTTTAGTGACTATGATGGGTAGGTTACCTGACACCTCTCCAGCGACCACTTCTGCGTGTCGATGACTGTCTGCAGGCGTCCGATCTGGTCTGCCTTCTGTTTGTCCATTAGTCGCACCTCCAAGCACGAATTGCGAAGCATGTCTATCAGACTGTCCTGTTTCGCCGTCTGAAAACATGTAGCTGTATTGTTTACGGTCGAGATATGTCATTTGCTAGGTACCTACATGAAGAAAAAATACATTGGCTAAGAATAACACCTCTTCTTCTCGGTTATATGTATAGGCGACTAAGGAATGTTGTTGCAACTATAATCACATCTTACTGCAATTACAACGTTCTGCTGGCCAAGCCAGTAGATTACAAAGACATCATGACCTCCTTCTAACGAGATCATTTTTTTGTAAAGGCAACCCGTGTTTTTCTATAAATTATATTACTTAATTAACTTTTAAAACACCAGCTTACCTCATAGAAGCACTCTCTGTACAGATCTTCTATGACGCACAAGTTGTTCTGCAGCGTGATAACTATATCATTTTGATCTTCCATCTAAAACGAGCCCCAGATTGTGATACATTTTGAACATGTTTTAAAACAATCACACAACAAATTAAATAATAAAGAAATAAGTTGCTTAGGTACTTGCTCTTTTTATAATAGAAATATTATAACGTATCACACTGATAAATTGATACTTAAGTATTTAAAATTTATAATTTATAATTATTTTATGTAATACATAACGTTAAATAAAATATCAAATAATGAAAATTATGTTATTAAAAATAATAGTAAGCAGGTACCGACCTGTTTTTCCGTAAGAATGCAAACATCATTTTTCTCAACTTTGCAGCTATCTAAACACTTGATCAATGACTGACACTGAAATAATAACATAGTTCATGGTTAATGATGAGTTTAATATTTTTAATAAACTAATGCGTCACAATAATGCAGAAAAATAATTAAAACGTTATTTTATGATGTAAAACTTTGATATAGTATATAGTAGTGTTGCATTGTACGAGTATTATCCTGGGTTGTTTTAATTATATGCAACTTAGCTGACAGCTTTATACACAGGTCGCTGGCGAGGTCAGTGCTGGCTGCGATCACCACCACCCACGATCTTGCATCCCTCTGCACCCGGGTTTTCTCTTTAAGTTATGAATAGTTTATGGCGAGTTACAGTACCTCCTTGGTCTTCTTGTCGAGCTCTCTGTGCAGGTGAGAGGCGCGCTCGGTGAGAGCTGCGATGCGCTCCTCGGCGACCGACAGGCTCTCTACCTGCACCCGGATCGTCTCCTCTTTGTTCTTTAGCTGATGTAGCACACGAGATTAAATATTAAGTTTCAAATAATATGTGGTTTTTGTTTTTGATAATGTCAATAGACTGCACGCAGTGTACTCAACCTTGTGATGAGGCTCTGAAGCCCGAATTGTGACAGGATAGCCAACGTAAATACCTCAGCCTGGTGGACTGCAGCTTCACCGGTGAGAACTGCCTGTGCTTACCAACACGCAGTGTGGTCACTGTTAGACTGTTACGGTTACCACCATACTACCGAAATTTTGTAACTTAGAATATTGTTTTACCGGTATTTTTTAATTAAAGTTACCTCCTGATAGTCTGACATTACTGTTTCTGGCAAATGATGCTTCTGTTATAATAAATATGTACCTAGGTACTACCTACAAAAAACGTCTGGAACTTGAAAATTCTATCAACAGTTTTCGAGCATTTGAAATTCATTCATTTAATTTTCACCAACACGCTCGTGAAGATCAACAATCTAGTGTTGATTGATGCGTTACCTACCGTTGCTTATAAGTAGAGATGCTATGGTGGATGAAGAAGAAGTAGTGTATAGTATACCGCTCCAGACGCGTATCACAGACTGAGTGACGGATTTAAGATAACGTATACTTACAATCTGCTGTGTAGACAGCAGCTTATTGTGGTAGTACTGCGCACGAGTAGCTGCGTCGCAGGTCGCGGTCGAGCTGTCCACCAGGCTGCACGTGCCGCCGCTGTCCTGCAACACACGGAGACTTCAAATAGGCACGCAATACTACCGATAAGTACACGTCACGCATACTCCCCAAACGTATATGAAGAAATGGAGATTCTGTTGCACGTCCTCAGTTCGCCGATGATGGTATTTGTACCGAAGTAATTGTGAGCGATCACCTTTAAGTAAACAAATTTTTAAACGCCGGTTGCTAAAAGAGATAACTGGATCACGATCCCATCCTGGGAATCGATCTCACAATCTCGACTTCAGAATCTACATAAAGCGCAGGGTGCACTAAAGTACTAGGTAACTACTTAGTTAGAAAAAGGAAATCAATTCTCCAACTTCTAATTTTATTCTAGTGTCAGCGGGTATGGTTGCTGTTCCAATTTTTAATTAACGAATTTTTTTTCTTGGAAATATAAGTGTGCCAAATAACACTCACACCATAAAGTTCGATAACATCTTTATCTAATACTTACATTGTAAAATTACGTAGGTAATATACATATTTACAACAACAACCAATCATCGAGTTGCATCATTATCTTAAAAGTTAATCCTTACTCGACAGGTGTATCAACAAATGAATATCCACACTTCTAAATCCCTGCTACGTGTTTTTCTTCAACATGCTTTACTATAACTTTATATATTTACGTATGAACTGTTAAGAGAAGCAATGGACTGCGAATAGTATGAAGTACCCTTGTGTGAGGTGACGGAGTGTGGAACAGCCTTGTAGTTTTAGGTGTTAGTAACGCTACACTGGCATGAAATATTAGAAACGTGTCGAATGTCGATACATTTTAACCCTGTCACATATGTACACTTCACTTCGACGACCCAGGCAGATAGGTAGTATCTAGTATTTTCACGCATTTTGCTCCAGTTTTCCGACGCGACGACAGTATCCAAACTAGTGCTGCCAGGTCCGGTGTGCCAACTTTGGAAACAGAAGGTAAAAACAATCGGGATATTGGTTTTTATTTCGGGACAACTAAAGGAAACCTAATTTTTATAACAATATTTTTCATTTGCACAGAGTTGATATTTTTTTGATGACCGAAGTCTAAATCACCCAAAATCGGGACATTTGACGTCCCAATCATGGGTAAATCGGGACGTTTCCATGGACCTCTGGAAATCGGGACACTTGGCAACGCTAATCGAGAACCATGTAGGTAATATGGGTCAATACTAAGCTAAAGGCGGAATGGTCCTGAGAATTTTAAAAATCTAGTAACGTTATCGTAGCGCAACTTTCTGTTTCAAAGGTCTTCTTTATTTGCTTGATGGGTTTGACCCAGAGGCCAACATTTGGAACTTTATTAACCTCACTTCATCCAATCAATGGCTGCCAGCAATACATACACACATACCTACATACATAATTAAAATTAATCGATTTAATCTCCTGACCAATATTTAAGTTCAGGAAATCTTTTACGACCACTTTAATAGGTATGGAAGTTAAAAGCCAAATGTTTCTATTGAGGTTACGATCAAATTGATCAAAGAGTTTGATTAAAGAGCGCTCGTTTGTATAACGGTGCTTACACACTGAAAGCTGCCTGACTCAAACAATCGTCGGCGCCACCGGCCGCCGCCGCAGGCGCCAGCGGCAGTAGCGACAAATTTTTAAGACGATGTTATGGGTATGAATGGCTTCCGTATGGTTCGACTTTTGAAACGAGTGCTTTTAGATAAGAAACCCGAGACTTTAGTCATGCGGAATTCTAGAAACGGACTCGACTTCAGAATGTCAGCTATTTGCCAGGCGCTTTTGATTACATGAGAAGACTTGATTGGTGGTTATAATTTATTTACCTATCTTCAACGGTAAAAGTCAAATTTAAAGGTTTTTATTTCAACTGGGCCTTTGCAGGCACTTTCAAAATGTGATTCTAGGTGCACGGTTCCAAGTGGGTTGAAAAAAAAAAGCCGGTATTATCAATTTGTACTATCCTATTCTACTCAATCATTTACTCAAAACATTAGGCAGCATTTATACCGTAGAAGCTCCCCTTCCTTTTATCTCATGGTAAGTACTAAGGCAATTAATAACCATAACATTATTAATTAAGACAGATAAAAATTATCAAAGTGGATACGCAACTGGGAGTCTGAAAGGGTTCAAGTGAATAAAAACATTTTTTTTTTTAACCGACTTCAATATAATGAAAAGGTTATGCATTAGACGATTTTTTTTACGTTACGTGTACCTACTCTTAATAGGAATCTCCGAGATTTCTGGGCCGATTTACGTAGGTATCACAGAACACAGAAAAGAGGTTTCTCGGTGTTCTGTGTTCTGTGGTAGGTATCTAGTCTTTTTGTGTTCTGTGATTTCTTTATTTACACGATCTACAATTTTTTTATTTATACGAACTCTCTATAGTAAAGATTCACAGTAAATATTACTTATTTTGTTTATAATGATAGCAAAATCATTTTGGGATTGTGTAATGTTTATTCAATAAAAAATGGACAAATAAATAAACTTTAAAAAAAGTATAAACCGACTTCAAAAAACTAAAAACGAATAAGTAATTTATTTTTTTCTAAAAACTTAACAGCTTCTGAAATCAGGCCCTTTAATTCTTCAATGTACCTTAGCTTGGCACCGACTTCAGAAGTTTTTTATGAAAATTATTATATTAGTATTTGTTACTGCTGTATTCAAACTTTTGCTGTATTGAACTCTATTTAAAACCGGTACAGACCAAAATTATGGAAATAGGTACCAATAAGAATTTAAAATAACATTACAGAAGTTGAAAAATTATGATGAGAAAGAAATCTTTATCAACGATCAACGTATTCAACTCAATAGCCAATTTCCACAGAAAATATTTTAAAATAAAATTCCCAAAAGTTGTGAACCAGAAATGTTTACATCAAAGTTCATCAACTTTAAACCAGCATAAATCAAAACGCTCCAAGCACAAATCACACAAAAAACAATTATACTTCGTTGCTGCATCCTATGAGATTTAATAAACCATGTAGTCCGTCTTCTGTTGTACTGCATCATCACACGAATTTTAGATCTTAAATAAAATCAAGAGTTAAAGACTAGTCACTAACTGACTCCACTACGTAGTGTTCCCACTTGTCAACAGATGGCGCTATTTTCATTCGTCTTTTCGTGTGTACGCGATTCGCATCATCCGTGTCGTACTCTCCGAAATATTCTTATTTTGTTGAAATCTTTGAGTTTTTAGTGAATATTTACAGTGAAAGTGTTAGAAAGGAAGCTAAGGATGAGTTTAGATACAAAATTCAACGCTTGGAAAAGGAATTGCAGTTCCGACAAAAACCGCTGGCGTAATATCAAAGTGAAGTTACCTACTAACTAATAGCTGTGCTTATGTTTCGTAATAAGTTTACCGCTTACACTCAGAATAATTGTATTATTATGGTAGGTATAGTACAGTGTACATTATTATAGTGGTGATCAAGAAATAACCTTAACGTGGCGTGATGCCACCCAAAAAGTTAGTACCTACCTATTATTATTACTACAAAAAATAATTAAAGAAAGGCCGTAGCCTTTATAATCACAACTGGCCGCACGAGGCCATGAACAAGTGTCGACGTGTGTCACAACATGAATTTCGCCTCTGGATGTGATAATTTTCCCAGTGGTCCATTATTTCCTCAGTGGTGGCACGCGATGTCATCCGGAAATAAAAATACTTTCTTCCTTAATGTGGTGCCACGAGATGTCATCCAGGAAGTAAAAATACTTTCTTCCTTAATGTGGTGCCACGAGATGTCACCCAGGAAGTAAAGATCACGCTGATTTAGCCTTGTTCCCCTATTAAATCCTGAATAACAGCCAAAGGAAACCTTTAGGAAGAAGATACCCGGAGGTCTCTAAACGCTGGGGTATAATCCTACTCGAAGGCCTAACAAAGGATCAAAAGGAGAAGTTGTTGACCTGTTCGACCAATACAATGAAAAACTTTAGCTGGCTAAAGAGCTCACACCTCTAATGCCGAATGCCACGGTGCGGAGGGACAACAACTCCCCCCCCCCCGTCAACCGGGGAGCGGCGCAAACGCCGCATCGCCTCCGCCGCGCCGCGCACCGCTGGCGACGAGCCGCGGCCCGCGGACCGCCCGCCGCCGCCGCGCCGCAGCCGTGAGCCGCCGCGCCGCCGCGCCGGCCGCCGCCAGCGGCCGCTAGAGGTACCTACCAAACACTTGTCGTATTCTTACACAATTGGTTGAACATAACTACGCCGAATATAGGATGATACCTATAATAAAAGGTTATAAATTACCATTTACTAGAACTTGTGAAACTATGTAACCCACCTTGTTCAAGGACCGAAATGTTTAAGTTTATTGAGAAACTTGAAAGATTAAGGTCTATTGTGCCATGTACCGATCGATTATGATGGTCAATTTATTTCCCCTATTATTATTTTTTCTAAATCCAAAAAGTAGGTAACGGATGTTACCTATATTATTAAGACATAAGTGAATTATTATCTGTAACATTAGTTATACACCTAACAACTTCACATTGCCGGCTATAAGAACGTTAAAATAATTCAAGGGGAATAACGTCGATAACCGAAATGCATTGTCTAGTTCGGCTACAGATGCTGATTCATTTATTTGTAAAAAATATACCAAGTTGTTTGTTAGGTAGTATTCCTTCCTGATAAATGAAAATATTATTTATTTTACCGATTTATTCTTAACTAGCTGTAGCCCGCGGTTTCACGCGGATTTAGTTTTTTCAGCATAGGTAGTTATAAACATAAGCTATATCCCTCAGGGATAATGTAGCTTTCTATAAATGAAAGAACTAGGTATTAGTTTTAGGGATTAAACATCCCGTATGATTTAGTGGCTAGGATACCTGGCTTTCACCCAAGAAGCTCGGGTTCGATTCCCGGTACGGGAACCACTAATAATTTATAAATTTACATAAACATTCAGTATTACATGATATTCGCACAGCATCATAATTATTATTTAATGAATCAGAATCATTTATTTGTCAGAATGTAGTATTACATAGTATGGTGTTAAATGAAGCGTATATGGCAACAATACATCCCAAGATGAATATTTTTTGTGACTGGATAGTCATGGATATAAATCGTGCAGAAAATATCTACCCACTAACGATTTCGTTTTATGAATTTTTTTTATGAATTCACCTACCTACGGTAGTATAGTGGTAAGTATTCCCGCCTATCACGCGGGAGACCGGAGTTCGATTTCCCGCCGGAAAATCGTACCTACGCAGCTAGTTGTCGCAGCAGTTTGGTAGTACTTAGGTGATCCGTAGTGTATGGCATAACTACGTTTCACGTATAAATATGATAATAATAACTGCTTATAATCTGGAGTGTTTGTTTCTTAATAATTAAGAAAAAAGTGTTCTCATACGTCGCAAATTTCTTAGAATTCATTGCGTCCCCAGTACCTACCTATAACTATTATTTTATGTTTAGTATTACCAAAGGAAATACGTTGCAAAATATATAAAACTATTCGAAATAAATCTGCTAAATCATCAATTGAGATGAGAGAATTTGCTTAGTTTATAGGTAGTATAACAGCTTCATGTCCAACCGTAGCTTACGGCTGACTATACTAAGTGCTTGGAAAGAGAAAAATACCTCGCACTGTTCTCGAAATATCAAGATGTAAATTTAGCCCATCCCTTAGAGATTATATTTTATAAAAAAAAAAAAAAAAAAAAAAATCCTAACTGTTCTCTATAACTGGAGATTTCTTCGGAATCCCCTCTTTCGGGGTTGGGAACTTTCTTCAATGGGGTAATAGCGGTTACCGGTCACAAGAAGAAAGAGATAAGCTCATCAATAATTATTTGTACTTATTAGCTGTCTTTATCGGAGTTCATTGCCTTTGTCAAACCATCACCAATTCGGATCTGTTGCTAAGAATTGACAACTCCACCGCTATAATCTTATACCTATCAATAGCAATGGTTGGACGTGTTCTCTGAATTCTCTCACTTCAATTATATAACTCGAGAGACATGACTGTGTTGCTGTTCATATTTGTTTCCTATATAAGAAAGCCTCGAGGTTTCTCGAACATTAATACGGAGCGGGAATTACACATGGATCTTGTTTCCAAGATATAGTACACTCGCCGAATTCACTAATTCGGTCGACCAGAAAAAGATGTGATTACCTCTCGAATTAATTTTAAATACTCAAATTTGGATCTTGGAAATGAGATCCGAACGCCTACAACATATTACGTATTTCTGTTTACGCTATTAAGATGTGTCAAATTTCCTTTTTACGTAGGTATTCGAAAAATGAGGCATATTAGTAGCACCTTATTGGCCAAACCAACCTTGGTCCCCGCTGTATATGTCCTTTACCATTTCAAAAATACTATATTTGGAGCCACACATGAAAAAATATTGCTTTCTCCTTCCAAAACCCCGCACCTTTTATGGCCGAGCCACCTGTTTTGCGCAACGCTATACGGGTAGCGTACGTCGAAAAATCATGAGATAATAATTCCATAGATATAATCACGCAGTTGTTATCATATACCAATTACTTTGCAATAGTATCTAAATTATGATTTGTTTTTTTGTAAAGACATTAATTTAGATTTTTTCAAACTATCAATGATTTTTTAAATACGACTCTTTAAATTCATATAGATCAGCATTATCACGCGTCACATGTAAAGAAACTTGTGTAATTGACTGCGATTGCCGATTTTAGTACAGGCCTTATTTGTCTAAAGATAAAAATACTAACGTGGCGTTGTCTTACCTATCTGATAAAACTAATGAATCGTTAGATTGATCACTAAAACTAACTTGCAAACGCTAACATTTATCAAGATCAATAAACATTTCGTTCTGTGAAGCAGGTGTTCACAGAATTGTATTCGAAATTATTAAGCCATCAGCACCCAATAGGGCGAATCCTAAATTGATAACTCCATTCCATCACGAACAACCAAATATTTGCCCAGCGAAAGTTCTCTCTGCTTATCTACCTAAATAGAACGAGAGAATCTCGAAATAAATCGTGGACAGATAGATTAATCTTAACTATTAAAAAGCTACCCTAATTGCCAGTTCCCAGTCCACAAATCAATGGATTAAACAAGTCCTTAAGAATAGCGGAATCGATGTCGGGTTTACTCGCCACACAATAGGCACGCTACACGCTTCGACGTCCGTCGCCACGTCGGTGGCAAAGTGTGCGTCTCTGTAAAATGTCAGCAAGCATGCGAGTGGCTCGACTGCCAAATCTCTATGCTTCGCTAAATTCGATAACTTACCCTTGACAAATATATAGCAGGACAGAGCTTTCGTTACGCTGCACTTAATATGGATAACTAGGTGGTTCGTTGATTTACAGTTCATGAGTATTGGAAGAAAGGATTATTAAAATAAAAGTGTAATAGATAGTAATTTAGGATCTCCGATCCCTATTGCCTTTTCTTACATGAACTTGATTTTCAATACTAGTTGGTATATAAAAATCTACTTATTTGTCATTCCACAATTACCTAGGCGCTAAACATCTACATGGTTTATTAAATCTCATAGGATGCAGCAACGAAGTATAATTTATGGTTAATGGAACTTACCTTAAGTGAACTTCAACCATAATTATACGAGTTGCTGCATCCGTAGAGATTTAAGATCCCGCCCTCCCTAAATATATATCCCCAAAGTAATTGAAAAATGACAAATTGGATGTTACTCTGAAACGAATGAAAATAGCGCCATCTGTTGACAAGTGGGAACACTACGTAGTGGAGTCAGTTAGTGACTAGTCTTTAACTCTTGATTTTATTTAAGATCTAAAATTCGTGTGATGATGCAGTACAACAGAAGACGGACTACATGGTTTATTAAATCTCTACGGATGCAGCAACTCGTATAATTATGGTTGAAGTTCACTTAAGGTAAGTTCCATTAACCATAAATTATTTTCACACACAAAACAAATCACCTACTTTAGTAACATCACTAGCATCCGAATCCCCGCACATCAGTAGTCCATTGAACATCATCATCACAAAATTTACACTTCACAACAATGTTATTGACAAACAGTTACGTTTAAACGACAATGTGCGTACGCATCGGTCGCGATCTGCGCGCGAGTGGATGCGCCTGCGACGCTGCACGCGTATATTTAGATCGTCGTAAATAGTCATTTTTGAAGGGACGGTGGCCCACTTGTGTTCTTTATTCTCATAGCTTCACCCGTTGAGGTGGACAGCGTGTTTGTGCACGACAGACCATCAAACCCGGGACACGATTGAGCCCAACTAATGTGATTATAGTGCTAAGTTAATATATCAATGTTTAAGTAGTATATAAATGTGTTAATGTTGTTATTTAAGTCTGATTATATACTCTTTTAGTAACACCAATGATGTATGATTGTATTTGAACTGTTCTACACCTTTGTTAACCTTTTATGTATACCTATGTGAGTAAATGTACTTAGACTATGTACATAGGATAGTACATAACAATAATAGAGCTGCAATAGTACATAGATGTGCCTCCTGCGCCGCTCGGGCGAGTAATGGTAGCTCTGCGGGAAAACGCGTGGTTATATTTATAACCTCGGTACGCGGCAGATAAGGAACAATGCCGTTACCACGCGTTATCCCGCAGTGACCGAGCGATGCAGGGGGACAATCTGCACATGACACAACCTTTGATAATTGTTAAATTAGGTCATGTGCAGGTGTAGAGTCATTATTAGCCAAAAGTGGCTCGGTAAGGGCTGGACCAATCCTGAGCATGTACGCGAGTTTGCTTTGGACCGCTGGCCAGCTCTTTCCGAGCCGACTATAAATATAGGAACAATAGAAATGATTATTCAGTGTCTTCTTGTTCGCAATACTATGACGTAATGTCTTATTGACCGAAAAAGTATCTTCTTTTATTAATTAATTGTTTGATTGTTTACCTGTGTACTTTAATCTCTGTGTAATAATAAATAATGTGTCAAGAGAATAAATCGGTGTGATAAACAAGTCCGTGTCGTTTAACTTATCCTGAGTTCCCGATAGAACCGTTACGTCTCCGAGTGGAGAACCAGCTCTGCTGAGTATCTTTAACAGTGGTCCTTCGCGAGCCGAATCTTCAGAAAATGGTGGTCACACGGAGCCGCAGCGGAGACTCAGGACAGGAACAGGCCCAGCAAAATCCTTCGGTGGCCGTCAGACCGGGGTCTAGCGAACCAGCCCCGGCGTCTGGCACGAGTCAGGCCACTGAAACGGATACGGTTAGCGGGTCAGAAGGAACGACCGGCACCGGTACAACTCAGACTACGAGTGACACCACAGAGAGAGACGATGCCGAGGCTACCAGCTCGCATAAAACGCTGAAGCCCGGCAGCATCCGGTCACGCCGCACCACAGCCTCTAAGAAGAAGCTTCTGACAGAGCTCGAAGCTAGAGAGCGGCTAGCCGAGATGAAGGTGAAACAGGCACAGGCAGAACAAGAGCTACAAGAGCTCCGCCTGCGACGAATAAGAGCAGAAGCGGACTCCAGTGAAGAAGATGACCAAGAAGACCTCACCTCCGTACGAATAGGGACGTGGCTAGCGCGAACGGCGCCGCCACCGGAGGGCGAAGCCCCACCGCTGCCCCAGGACGCTGGCGGCGGGAGGCCTACGGCTGAGTCAACGAAGACTAACGTCGTCGAAAGTGTATATCCAGTGAATACGTTGAATACAGTGAATATGGTGCATACGGAAAATGAAAATGCAGTAAATAATAAGATGATCGACGTGAGTACGCTCGCTGCGGCGCTGGCGCAGGCCACGCGCAGCACGCGCGAGCCGCCTAAGTATATACAGCAGCTGCCATTCTTCGATGGAAAGCCCGGTGAGTGGATATCTTATAAGGCCGCGTATCGTGACTCACACATTTATTTTTCTAAAATAGAAAATGTTGCTAGGATTAGGATGAGTGTAAAAGGTGCTGCCAAAGAGGCGGCCGGCTGCCTGCTTTTCAGTCAGCCCGATCCCGAAGTCGTCATAAACGCATTAGAGAGACGTTTTGGTAGACCTGAATCCCTAATACTAGCAGAATTAGATAAAATAAAGTTGTTACCTAGATTAAATGATAATCCTAGGGATATATGTATATTCGCGAGTCATATAGCGAACACGGTGGGTACGGTAGAGGCGTTAAAACGTGTGCATTATCTACATAGCCCCGAGATGTCAAGAGTTATAGTAGAAAAGTTAACGCCTATACTTAGAAATAAATGGTATGATTACGCCGCGAATAAAAAGGGTGAAGATATACCCGAACTTAAACGACTGTCTACCTTTTTGAATGACGAGGCGGACAAGTGCGGCGCGTACGCGCAGCCAGAGCGCAATTACGACGAACCCAGCGGGGTACGGCAGCGGCGCAAGACAGAGCGCACGTTTAATGTGCACAGGGAAGCGGCGACACAAAGTGAGCGTTGTCCGGCGTGCAAACAATATGGGCACAAGCTACCCGACTGTGCTAAATTTAAACAGATGTCAGTAGAGTCTCGCTGGGAAATTGCTAAAACTAGTAACTTGTGTTTTAAATGTTTAATAAATAAACATAGGCGATATTTATGTAAGGCGCCCACATGTAATGTAAATGAATGCAAAATGAATCACCACAAGTTGCTACATCAGGAGCGGAAAATACAGGAGCCACTCAACGTCGCGACGTCTGTATCGACACATGAATCTGTGACGTCAGCAAGAGAGATAGTGACGGCGACCACCCCCCTCCAACGCCGAGCTTATCTGAAAATAGTGCCAGTAACACTTAGCGGACCGCATGCGACTATAGATACGTACGCTCTATTAGACGACGGTAGCACGGTAACGCTATTAGATGCATCGATAGCCGACGTTCTAGGTGCAGACGGCCCAACCCAGGCTATGTGGATACAGGGCATCGGCGCAGAAGTCAAACACGAGCGCAGCCGAATGGTCAACTTATATGTGCGAGGCAAACATCAGTCTGACATATTTAAAATAGATGCGGCGCGCACAGTAGACAGACTCGAGATCACGTCACAAACAATAACAACCGAGAACATAGAAAGCTGCGAACATCTGAAAGATATAAGAGATGTGCTAATATATGAACACGCGCGGCCTATGATTCTGATCGGTCAGGACAACTGGCATTTGTTAATGTCTCAAGACACACGCGTCGGACAGCGAGATCAACCTGTAGCATCGTACACTAAACTAGGCTGGGTACTACATGGCTGCCAGTATTCAGCCAACAGAGTTATGACAGTGTTCTGTGGCCATATTAAAACTAAAGACCACGATGATTCAATAGAAGCGCAGATGAAGAATTTCTTCAAATTAGAATCACTAGGAATTGAACCTAGAACGCCTAAAGACGATCCTCAACAGAGAGCACTGCAGATATTGGAGCAGACAAGTCGCAGGTTACCTAATGGAAGCTTCGAAACGGGACTACTATGGAAGCAGGATGAACCTAGGATACCTAACAACTATCTAGGTGCCCTAAAAAGGCTAGATAATCTAGAAAAACGCCTAGAACGAGATCCTGACTTAAAAGTGAAATATGTAGAACGTTTAGATAACCTTTTCACTTCGGGGTATGCAGAGAAGGCGGACAGTACACCAACAAAGGACAAGACTTGGTATTTACCTCACTTTCCAGTGGTTAACCCATCTAAACCACATAAACCGCCACGTCTAGTGCACGACGCCGCAGCAAGAACAGCGGGTCTGTGCCTAAACGATCTACTTCTCTCTGGACCCGACCTGTTACAATCACTGCCCGGAGTATTGATGCGTTTCCGACAAGACAAGATAGCCGTGTCAGCCGACATCAAGGAAATGTTCATGAGGATTAAAATAAGGCAAGAAGATCGCGACGCGCTTAGGTTTTTATGGCGAGGAGACCGGCGGGAGGGAACGCCGGAAGAATATCGCATGACATCAGTTATCTTCGGTGCGACGTCGTCCCCATGTACAGCGTTGTACATAAAGGATCGCAACGCTAACGACTACGCCGATAGGTACCCAGCAGCGGTGTCAGCTATCAAACATAACCATTATATGGATGATTACCTTCAGAGCTTTCCCAGTGAAACAGAAGCTGAAAAGGTAATCGAGCAAGTCGATTATGTGCACAGTCAAGCTAATTTTCAACTGTGCGGATGGACATCGAACAACATGAACATCCTGAATGCCAGCGCAGCGCCTATTTGCGACACAAAAGTGCTATGTGGCAACGACGAGGGACATGCCTTAGGACTGCGTTGGGATACGAAAGACAACTATTTCAAATTTAGAATAAATAATAATAATTACGCCCGTCTGCTAAGAATGCCAGTAAAAGTTGTCGGCCGTATAGGCTCAGAACGACGAAGCCAGCCAACCCTTCCACCGCGGTATCGGCGATATACCGTACCCCCCGCTTAAGCTAATCTTTTATGGGACTCGACTATTTCGGGCCCATATTAATTACAGTACGATATTAATAATAATAATTCGTGTATCGGTGTTTAGAGTTAGGCAATTACTGATAATTTGTATATTAGGATAGAACCCAGGTGATCACGAGATATAACATCTGTGATTAATTTTATTAAATAAAGTAGAGGTAGTTTATTCATGTCAACAATAGTAGGTTGTCCTAAAGGAATATGGAGCGACAACGCTACTTGCTTAAAATCAGCCGATATAGTTAGGCAAGAGCGCCTTAAGCGCATTAGGGTGTGAGTCCGGTGCGCGGTCCATGAGATGGACACACATACCTCGCGCATCGCCATTTATGGGCGGAGCATGGGAGAGGATGGTGAGGGCACTGAACCTGAAGCCCTCACGCCGAATCATATTTTGATCGGCCCCAACTCTCACGTGCCATCACCGGGCACATTCACCAGTGAAGACCTAACAGCTCGCCAGCAGTGGCGGCGCGCACAAGCCCTCGCCGACGTCTTTTGGCGACGATGGGTGCGCGAGTACCTGCCGCTACTGCAAAACCGGCGGGAGCCCCACGGGAGCGGTGTACCACCCAAGGTCGGCGACGTAGTCGTGATCTGCGACTCTAACCTCCCGCGCAATACCTGGCCCAAGGGACGCATAATCAAGGTGCTCCCGGGCGCGGACGGTGAGGTTAGGGTGGTCGACGTAGTCACCAAGGGTGGCCACATCCTGCGGAGGCCTACCAAGCGTGTCGTCGTGCTACCCACCGAGTCGCCTGAAGGCGACGGCGGGAGATGTGTGCACGACAGACCATCAAACCCGGGACACGATTGAGCCCAACTAATGTGATTATAGTGCTAAGTTAATATATCAATGTTTAAGTAGTATATAAATGTGTTAATGTTGTTATTTAAGTCTGATTATATACTCTTTTAGTAACACCAATGATGTATGATTGTATTTGAACTGTTCTACACCTTTGTTAACCTTTTATGTATACCTATGTGAGTAAATGTACTTAGACTATGTACATAGGATAGTACATAACAATAATAGAGCTGCAATAGTACATAGATGTGCCTCCTGCGCCGCTCGGGCGAGTAATGGTAGCTCTGCGGGAAAACGCGTGGTTATATTTATAACCTCGGTACGCGGCAGATAAGGAACAATGCCGTTACCACGCGTTATCCCGCAGTGACCGAGCGATGCAGGGGGACAATCTGCACATGACACAACCTTTGATAATTGTTAAATTAGGTCATGTGCAGGTGTAGAGTCATTATTAGCCAAAAGTGGCTCGGTAAGGGCTGGACCAATCCTGAGCATGTACGCGAGTTTGCTTTGGACCGCTGGCCAGCTCTTTCCGAGCCGACTATAAATATAGGAACAATAGAAATGATTATTCAGTGTCTTCTTGTTCGCAATACTATGACGTAATGTCTTATTGACCGAAAAAGTATCTTCTTTTATTAATTAATTGTTTGATTGTTTACCTGTGTACTTTAATCTCTGTGTAATAATAAATAATGTGTCAAGAGAATAAATCGGTGTGATAAACAAGTCCGTGTCGTTTAACTTATCCTGAGTTCCCGATAGAACCGTTACGTCTCCGAGTGGAGAACCAGCTCTGCTGAGTATCTCTAACAGTGTTCTTATATGTGGTTGAAATAACATTTTTTTAATTTCAAAATATAGGGCCTGTGACTGTTACTATTGTGAACTGTTTTTACGACTGTGAAACATTACTACCTCCATAGGGAATGGTCAGACAGTGTATTTTTTACAAAGAGAATAGAACCACTTTTTCGGTTTTATTGTCGTTGGATTTGTACCTATCTACTAAAACCACACTAGATGGTCTCCTCAACGTATATCTCGAGATTCTTGATTCATAATCAAGCAAATTATGAATTTTTATTATTGCCAGAGTGTCCTCTTGCCTCCTTTTCTTCAAAGGACGCAAAAACATTTTCTGACGCTTGTGCTAAGCATAGCTTAAAAACATAGCCGTAGCACAACTTGAAAAATCAAGTTTAATAATTATATTATCATACTAATATGTATAAAAATAATGATATTTCCCACGACGCGACTCTATTGGAAATTCAACGCAAAGATAATTGGGCGGCCTCAGTCGCGAACAAAGCTATTGGTTACAGAATTAGCATCACCCTGTATGATCAGGTAGTTCATTAGTAAAAAGCGCGACGCATGTTGGGCATCGGTTTCCGCCGGCCACGTCCGCTCGTTTCAACACACTCGAGACAAACATAGATCTGCTCAACACTTGGAAATTATGTCGTTTTCCAATTAGGAGCTCTATATCGATATTATTTGTACTGTATTCAATCATCAACACTGTCCTTTTATAAGACGTCACGGTACTCTTACTGAATGCAGTTATCAATATTTTACACGAGCTAAACAAGGAATCTAAGCTCTAGTTAAATAATAAAAAAATCGTTCTCTTTTCGGACTTACCTAAGGAAGAAATCGTTAAAAATTGTAGAAGAAAATTGAAACATAATAATACTTACACTTAGTACACTACACATACTAATCGATGGTTATTATGGTACAAGTACAATTTATTACTTTGTCTCCTTATTCTAGAATTAAGAAACTGTAGAATTCTTACCTTTACCATCCTGCCGCACGACCGATCCATTACTTCCTTTTCTATCTTCCTGAAACAGTTTGATTCTTTTTAGTTTAGGTGAAGGAAGTGAAAATCTGATATATCGATCGAGATAAATCTATATATTATATTTTTTATTTCATACATTATGATGAGCAAGCCCGGTGGCCGATGCGAGAGAATCACCTTCTCGCTACCCCAACATGACTAAGGGATCTCTCTCACCAGTCACCTCCTATGCCTGCATGTATATGCATTAGAATAGAATAGAATAGTTATTTATTGTGCATTCCTCCAAAAGGCCTATGTCTCCAAGTAGCAGTAGTCTGTGATACATAGGCCTAGTGAAGGGATGTGTTGATCTTTGACACAAGAGAATCTATCCAAGTATCCATGTCATATAATCAAATTTAATTACATAATTATACTCACGTCATCAGCATAGAGGAACGCAGTGGTCTAACCTGGATATACAATGTAACGTTAAACATTTTTATATTAAGATATATGCAAATCTGTTGCAATGCTTTATACTGCGGGTGATAATACGTGTGAAAATGTTGCTCTTGTTGTGACTTTACCAGGTGATTTATTACTGAAACATAATTTTTTCGTTGATCTTGACGGTAGGTATCTACCATAAAGTTATTATTACTAATCAACTTAACGATAAATCATTCCTTCGTTGTCATTTATGAAATTTGTGATGGTTGGAAGTAGAATATCCAAGAGCCGAGGGCATATAAAGGATTACCTGTGTCTCACCATCAACTTAATCAACGTCCGTTTGCGAACCGCAACCGTTGAATACGAGCGGCCTAAGCAGAGGTTCATGTTAAGAACACATACATTCTACGAGCCAATATACCTACTATAATAAAGCCATAGACCACAAGCAACTATAATAAAGCCATAGACCACAAGCAACTTATGTAGACGTAGGTATACATACGGTCCTTGTTTAACCATAACCATGCACAAACTACCCTTATGCGAATACTCGATGGTGTTTACTTGATTTACCACAAAAATATTAGAATTACCTAAATGAATAAGAACTGAATCTCACCTCGCGTTTCCCCGGGCACTCCTGGGTGTTACATTGACCCCTGAAACCAGGTCGTCGATATAAAAACGTCCGCGACTCGTAAAGCTAAACTAGTCAACTTTGGGCAGCGAGTTTGTTGCTCGGTATATTTAGACATGGAATAAATTATGGATTAGCTGTTTATGGGATTGTATTACAGGTTACAGGGGAAGATCAGCCATTAATCTTGAGTGCTGGTTGTAAATGTCACTTTTAATTTTTTACTTTTATGCACGTTTAGCTTTGGTTGAGCACTCCAAAGAATAACTCGTTAATTCCAATGTTTTACTAGCGAACAGATCCGGTCAAAATATTCCGCTTAGATTCTTGAACCAAGCGAGCTTACTGACAGGATGATGGAGAAATCATTTCTAGCGACTTCATGGCCAGAGTCAACTTAGCTAAAAGTAACTTTGTTTTTTTTATTTGAACGTTGCCCCATGTTTCGAGTTCTCCTGTATCGTGCGTACAGTTTACAAAAATACATATCACATAATACGCACACACACACGAACCTAGGCCATACAAATTTTTGTTCCGTGCCGGGATAAAACCCACATCACGAAGCGCAGAAAGTCACTCCACTACCCTATCATATGCCTGACCACCAGTTACAATACTATCGCGTCTTCGACACACTAAAAGAGTTGAAGCCATTATTTTTATGTTTTATTGTCGTGGTGAGTAGGTACCCATCTTTGGCTATCCTCCGCCTGGGGGGAGAGGTTGTTCCGGACTCCTACCAGCTAAACTCACTACGATGGTCCACTTCGGGTACTCTTGGAGACCGCACCGAAGCCCACCATTGTGCCACGCTTGTTAGGGCACTTCTCGGAGGGGAGAATGTAAACACGTCCCCCTCCCAGGCACGTCCCGGAGCAGACTGTAGAGAGGTCCCCCCGGTACCCTCACTGTACGATGCATCATGCATGGCGTGCATGACCAGCCAATGTGCGCCGTCTTCTCGAAAGTCGCTTCACTAAGGCCGCAACAGAATCCCTACTCTGTGCACTCGTAACCCCGTAAAGTGTTGGAGCCTATCTTATCCCAAAATTTATTTCTACTTAAAAACACAACCACTCACCTAGGGCTCGAAGCACCACTCTTCTTGGCCTCATCATTGAAGTACAACTCCTCAACACAACCAGCCCTGTTTGCTCTCTCCGGGATCTGGATGTGGACGCAGCGGGTCAATGACTCCTTTTTGACGCAGACGCAGGATCTGGGGGACCCATTCGGACAGCAGGAGGACCTGGGAGACTTGTTCGAACAGCTGGAGCCCTCGGAATCTTTTAGAAAGGAACTCTTGGATGGACAGCATTTCTTGAGGCGATGCGCAAGGTCGGCTATTGAGGCGTCTGACACCAAGATTGGGGCTGATGTGGACTGGAAAAACATTATTATTTAGATATTTCGGAACAACTATAGTGGATATTTTAAAGGGATATATTATTACGCTTTTTTTTGGCAGGAAACGACAGCGCGGCAGGCCCAAAAGGAGATGGCAGGATGAGCTGGACATTTACATAAAGGATTGGCCCCAGATCGCAACTGACCGTGAGAAATGGAAAGAGGGGATGGAGGCCTTTGCCCTGCAGTGGGACATTACAGGCTCATAATAATAATAATAATAATTACGCTTTCGAGTCTCATCCTCACCATGACGTTCTGATTGCTTGTTAGAAATTTTTGAAAAATGTTCATTTCGAATCATCTTGGGTGTCCAGATATGCACTTAATACCAAGGTGTGACAGGCCCTGCACTACATTAACTACATCTATTATAATCCTCGAAAGGAGCCGTCCACGCCTAGTACCTTCAAATACATTAATTCTAACGACAATTCGTGACGCTTAATTACCCAACCTGACTCATAGTAACTGTGTCACGAAACGTGAACATCAAAGCAAAATTAAAAACAAAACAAAACAAAATAAAACGCACTCTCTCTATGAGCGATACGTCGGGCGATGACGTGTGTGCGCACACGCAGGGACGTAAGCTCACGTTAGGCGTCGATGTCGTCCAGTGGTACGATGTGGAAGCCTGCAGATTTTATGAAAAAAGAAAGACAGTAGAGGCAGTTAGAGGTGACGATGGTCCACAGGCTAGTGATTAATTGGCGATACAAGTTTATAGTAGGTACTTTTATCATATCTTTCCGATGCAATATTGTAGGTAGTGTACGTAATCACCCATAGTAGAAAAAAAAAATAGGCTAGTGGGAGGGATTTCCAATAAAATCATGTTTTAAATTACTGAGGCTAATAATTATGAATAAACAAAAACATAAACTGTTAATATTGGTCCAAACACAAGATACTGAACGAATAAATCAATTTAGGAAGAGCTTACTAATTATAGTGTTATTATTAAGTGAATATGAATACTTACCTCAGAAATTATAGTTTCCTATTACATAAGCGCGACAGTCGGTACTTCATCAAAAAATATAATAACAATAAATTGCGAAGATCACAAGCATTCTCCAACAACAAAAAGGAAGCCATCTTTCGTTTTAGACTCGGAATAATCACCATTATTTGTAACAACGCGGTTCGAATATCTTAGAGAAATTATTATCTATATACGTTATAATGATGGAAATCAGCATCTCCCGTTCAATGTGCACTATAAGTTGGAAAAAGGCCTCTTCAAAAACGCAGATCATAGGATCAGGCAAGTGGCGATCGTAGAGTTACGCTATTAGCTTTCACACCAGTATGTGGCACTGCTACTCGTCAGAATGTTAGTGTTCTTTGCTCTATTAAAAAAGTTTGAGTACGCGTCAATGACAGTGAAAATCTACCTGTGTTCTACGAGGTTTCTTGAAATCATTTGATTTTCTATAGAATACTTTCCTGAACATTAAATTTTTAGGTTACCGCAGCCAACTAGAATTTAAATATATGCTACAGGATAATAATCTCAAAATATTTTAATAATTGAATAGCGCACATTGATTGCTTGGTACAAAGAAGCGTATTCTCATGCAATGTCACTTTGGGCACAAATTAATTAATAAGTATTTCTAATAGTGCTTTGGGCCTACGTCGCTTGTGCGGCTAAGCGCGCGTACGCACGGTATGTGGAGTCGCGTCTCCAAAGACCACTTTTATGCCTACGTAATATTTTAATTCTCTACCATTTTCGAGGAGTGCATCCTGGAAGGTACCTACCTTGTAGGCCCTGGTAGGACCTTTGTTCATTTTAATTAGGTAAGTGTTTTGGATCGTACGTCAGCAAATTGTAAAGTAACTCAGTCACAAAACTAGCTACAAAACGTCAACTTTAAACATGCCTTTTTATCTCATCTCTAAAACTAAATCCAGCTTTAATACCATAAACCGCATTACAAAACCATCAATCAATGTTAATAGAGTCATCGTTGGATAGGTTGACAGGCGTGCGACAGTCAAACGGACGCAGCGCGCTCTCGCGCAGCGGCATGTCGCGCTTGCGCCGCGGCTGTGCGCGCACGCACGCGATTGTTACTGAGTCGTACGACACGGACGAGCCGTGCGGACAATCGGCGTCGCCGCTCACGTAGTCTTTGGACTTCATGCTGGTGATCTCTGAGGTATCTTTTAGCTGAGGAAGAAACAATAAATAAAGTAGAAAACATTTTATAGTCAGCTGCTATCTGTTCAAAAAGCTCTCAATCCATACCTAGGAGAATTAAGCTCAGTTTATATAGTTAGGTATATAGCGTTTGAATGACGTATAAAATATATATGAAATGACAGACTTAAATCTGTGCTCGAGTACAGATTACCGTCTTCCTAAAATACCGGCATCCTAAAATAGGGGCCGAAGTTTTACAGGTTCAGTTATCAAGTATACTTGAGTCTTGATTGTACAGTAAGTAACTACTCGAAGAATACCTAGATTTTAGCTTCAATTTAAAGGTAAAATGTTGACCCGATGGCCGATAATAAAGTCAATAACCCGGTTTCAGTACCAGAAAGAAGCAATTAATCTAGTTTTATCAAAGCTATTACAGTTACCGTTTTAAATAACAATAGCGATTTCGTAGTAATGAGTACGATAAAACGTTTTATTAGAAGCGCAGCTACTTTTCATTAGAAACAAACCTACGTTCAACCTAGATGTTCTTAATCCTACCTAGGTAGGTGTAGGTACGAGGTGCATTCAATAAGTACCTAGCCTCATCGCCAGAGGGCGCTGTAGTTTCAAAAGAGTTTTACCACAGTGTAGCACATTCTTTTTAAATTCTTTTTTCAAAGAATGATGGCCAAATAAGACCTGACCAAAAATGGAAGGGACCATTGCTGGATGCTACGCAGATATGTATATTGATAAAGGAGAATTTAATTACAACAATTTAAAACTTTTATTAGAGCGGGAGTAAATAATTAATTAATTATTTGCATCATGCCATATTTAATCGTGCTAATGGTTTTGAACGCATCTTATTATTCCGCAAAACATTCCGTTTTGTTACAAGCTGTAGCGAAGATGTTAATAATTTATTTATTTTTCCTTTTCCAATGTTTACTACATTTATTGCTCTATGTGGATATTTTTTTATGGCCGATGTGGGTGTTTTCTGGCAAATAAACATAATTATTGTATATTCCCAACGAACTATAACGATGGGACCCATTTTGTAATATAAAAAAACAGATAAAACGAAACGGATCGTTTTTGACGCTAAGTGATAGCTGTCAAAGATATGTCACTCAACGTTCGTGCCTCCTCCGTAACGTCGTTGCGTACCGTGCGATTACTAGTGTTGATATTGTTTGTTTTTGTGTTTTTACGGACTCCAATTGATCCCTCCACCTTTGACGACCCTGCTTACGATTCTCGGACTCTGTGTGATACCTTCCATAGCTGACGATTCTTGGCTTGCGCTTATTGGATACCGACTTCCTACGCTTTGTGATTTTCAGTGAATCACCATGCAGAAACCGCATTCACGTACCAGCACAGTACACAGCACGTACAGCAGCGTGTACTTTGTGCTAACTGCAATAGATAAAGAGAGAAGAAGAAGAGCGAGAAGGCATTTTAGAGTGTTGTTGTAACTGTTTATGGGACGTCGCACAATAGGATGTTGTGCGCATGTCATGACTTTAGTGTGGTACCTACCTTGGATGGGCTAGATTTCAGCCAAACATATCACCTCCAGCACCATTTTTAGACGATGTTTTGGAAGATTTAGAATAAAATAAATGAATATTATAAAACTGATTATTTTATTGTATCCTGTATCCACCTTTCTTCTGTCTCTTCTCTACTTCAGTTTTATTACACCGTACTTATACTTACACAGGACTATACCGTATAGAAAAGAGTAGGTATACACTGATATCGTATCCTACCATGTTAGTTGTAAGTACCATACTGGAGGTTAGTTAAGTATAATGACAGCTCGCCAAGGATAAATTATGTATATAATTTATCCTTGATATAATTAGCCAAGGATATAATTAGGTATGGGACATGTCTAGAGAAGAGGTACATGCCACAGTGGAAAATAATAGACTAACTGACTGTTTTATAAATAATGGCGTCACAGTCGTAATCCTAACCTCAAAACAAAACATAAAAAATGTACGTATTCACCGGTTTAAAAAAAGAAAAACCAATAAATATTTTAACATGTGCCTAATGAACAATCAATTAAGCCATACTTCATTAATGGTCGCGTCACTTTACGGTCAGGTCATAGTTTGTATGAAACTGACCGACCTTCTTTCATTCCAATCCCTTCATTTGTTTTAATTTGACAACTTATGGAAGCCAACGTGTCGATCGGTTTTACAAAAATGGAAAAAGAGCAATATCGTTCGGTGATTCGATTCCTATTTTTGGAAGGGAAAACGCGCATCGAAATCAAAGAGCGCTTGGATGCTGTGTACGGTGACTCTTCTCCATCGATGGCCACCGTCAAGAATTGGTTCAACGAGTTTGCACGTGGCCGTACGTCGGTTTTTGATGAACCACGTCCAGGTGCACCGAAAACAGCTGCTACGGAGGAAAACATTAAAAAAATCCATGATCTCGTATTGGCAGATCGCCGATTGAAGGTTCGGGAGCTAGCTGAGACTGTAGGCATTTCAGAAGGAACAGTGCATCATATTCTTCACGAGAAACTCGGCATGAGAAAGCTGTCGGCGCGATGGGTGCCGCGTTTACTCACACCAGAAAACAAGCGCAACCGTGAGACCACATCGGAGACGTGTTTGGCGCTGTTTAAGCGGAATCCAGCGGAGTTTTTGCGTCGTTTTGTGACCGTCGATGAAACCTGGATCCACTGGTACACACCAGAGACCAAGGAGCAATCAAAACAATGGATCCAGACCGGGGAACGTGCTCCAAAGAAGGCGAAAACTGTAAAATCGGCCGGAAAAGTTATGGCCACCGTTTTCTGGGATTCACAAGGTGTGATCTACATCGATTACCTCGAGAAGGGTAAAACAATTACAGGGCTTTACTATGCCGATTTATTGGGCCGATTCGACGCCGAATTAAAGAAAAAACGACCCCATCTGGCGAAGAAAAAAATGCTGTTTCACCACGACAACGCACCGGTTCACACGTCTGCCGTTGCCATGGCCAAATTGGTCGAATTACGCTACGAATTGCTGCCCCATCCACCGTATTCTCCAGATTTGGCCCCTTGTGACTTCTTTCTGTTTCCTAATCTGAAAAAATCACTCGCCGGGAATAGATATGGATCGAATGAGGAGGTCATCGCCGCCACGGAGGCCTATTTTGCAGAGTTTGACAAAAACTATTTTTCGGACGGATTAAAAAAGTTGGAGCATCGCTGGGCTAAGTGTATCGAACTAAAAGGAGACTATGTTGAAAAATAAATTCCCACTTTTCCAAAATTTTCGTTTACTTTTTGTAGGCTAAGTATTTATTGAATGACCCTCGTACTCTGTCGGCTTAGGGTTTATACTAAAGGTAAACAACAATCTTGACATATTTACCAATTAATGTAAATATTACAGAAAATTCACAAAACGTTTACTTATTTATATTATAAAAAAAATTAAGCGTTCAGATTTTTTAAAAGCAAGTTTGAATGTCCTGTCAAGATTGTTTGCCTTTAAAGTAAATTACCTAAGCCGTCAATGTATAGAATACATATAATAGTGGTTAAATACAGTCAGAAGCCCGAAAGGGTGAAAATCTGTCTACTAATTGGATTGGTTACCAATCCAACCATACTATTATATCTGTCCCTATCCTTGAGTACATAATTGAGGCGCGTGATTCGAGCCCTAAATCCCAGCTAGGGATAGCAATGTAGAATTAAATTAAAAGCTAGGTACTTTCCACAAACGCGGTAAGCTATAGAGTGGTTTAATCTTAACTGTAAAGCTGCTGCTTAGACCTGCTGTTTTAGACTCTTAGCACCTAAGACCTACTCGACAACGATATCTTGTCACTCCGTGTCCCCCCCTTCCACATTCGTCGCCCGCAGAATTTATAGTGTTCACTCCCTCACAAATACATACGCACAAAGTTACGTACGCTACACGCGTCTGAGAGCAGGCGAGCGGGGAAGTGAGACACCAAGTGGCAAGTTATAGGTACTTGTCTATAGTAACTGACCTCTTCTGTCAAATGTTACCTTAGCCTTGGCCTGCTTCAGCTGCCGCCGCATCTCTTTGATGATGTCGTCTTTAAACTGCGCGCGCATGTTGGCGGCACGGCATTGCTCGTCCAGAGCTGCGCAAACGCGGCGCATTGCGTGCATCTCTTCGGAGAGAGTCACGTTCACCTTGCGGAGGGCGCGCACGCTGTCGCCGCTGGACTGTAGACAAAATACTTTATAAGATAAATGATACTGATACTTGGATATTGTTGATCTTTGGATATTGTTGGGTTGACTACCTACCGCTCGACATAGACCACTTCTAAGTTGCGTCATGACGCCGTTCTGCACCCTCCAATTTTCAGTCCATTCTACTTATCTTCTAGTACTTCAGGTAAAATAGAACCAATAAACAGGAGCCAAGCTACACAGCACAGCACAGTATCTCACAGTATTCGATTGATGATATACCTTTTTGTTTAGTTGGACAGACCTTTCGACAGATCACAGAAGCGCTTGAATAGTTGTGAAATGTGATACGAGAACTTACAATATTTTGTATGAGAAAATTGGAAATTGATAGATGATTGAACTGAAATCAGATCAACAGAAAATGAAGAAGAAGCCAGTTATAACGTAAGGCTTCCGATCTAGAATCCTTATAATGAGGGACGAATATAGAGCACCACAGTTCGTAATACCTTCAGATTAGACTCCATCTTCTGTATGCGCTCCTGGTACTTCAGTGTCTCGTCTCGCAACAACTCGCTAAAGTCCTTCACGGGCTCCCATTCGCCACACTAAGCCCGGACACCGAATGAAGATATACAAACAATAAGGTATTAAGAATTTACGGACCTTATAAGTGAAACAAATACATGGAACTAACCCTGAGCAAAATTATTGCAATCTAAAAATAATTTCGGTCACCCATCCAAAAATATTATGGCAAGAGCGAAGTTACTTTTATGAACCTCTTGCAAATATGTAAGTCCTCATCAATGTAAGTATTAGTTATATGATATCCACATAATATATTGCTTTTTTTTAATGCATAGGTATTGCTAGCAATACTACGAAATAGAAGATTTTTAATACTCGAAGACAAATAATTACAACGAGAGTATCATGTGTTTGGACCAAAATAAACGTAAAGTAGATAACTTGAACAAACAAAATCGTTCGTACCTCAGTCCCGGTGCAGCACATGCCCGCCATAACCTCGGCATCCTTCTTAGACACCTCGCTACAAACAGGAAATTAGCTGACGAATGATTTGTCACTACCCGACGCTTTGAACAAGTTAACCACAAGATTAACTCCCATTCGAGTATGAAATAGAAACAATGTATTTTTGTGTCGTCCGTTTGTCATCCGGATTTAAATCTATCAAAGGAAGTCGTTTATGAAAATCGTGCATTATTTCTATCTTTCAGTAAAACTTTGAATCTGTAGGTATTATAAAGGCTCTCTTTCTATAGGTTAGGCTATCTGTAGGTTTTCCGAAGGGTAATTGCATTTTGTGCTTTGTATAGGAACCCTATCCAATTTTCCATTGATCTTAGATATTTCTATATTTTGCGGATGTCAGACCGTTCTACGTAAACTTAAAAACAACGTAACAATAGCATTGCTGTAACGGATCAGTCGGCGAGTTCACTGGCACGCAATAGCGAGTGCAGATCACTCTTCGAATCCTATATCCTATAGATACTATTTGGGACCGTGCACCTAGAGTCTCGACATTTCATAAGTGCCTGTATCTGGTTTACATGAAATAACGATCTATTCTATTCTAATTTATCCAGTACACGTCTGATCGGTCGGAGGCATTTTAGGTATGATCGCTAGGCTTAGCCAACGGATTCGTGATATCGAGAGGATGCTACTGCCCACCCTCCGCATATAAACCCTTAATGATCTTTGACCACAGCCACAGATACAGGGTAGAGCGTTCCTTAGCCATAGGAAACATTGAGCATTGTGAATGAGTAAATAATAAACTTACGGCGTGTGATACTTGCAGAGCGACATCTCCCTGCGGAGGTTCATGATCGTCTGCTCGTATGTCTGGGCGTCCTTGTTCAGCTGTCTTATCTCCCTGCAAAGCATGATAATTGTAGAGAAGAGAGGATTAAGAAGCAGACAGAGAAGGACGACGAACGTTAGTAAAGCGATGTTAATGGCAGATAAAATTCTACGCATGATAATACAAACAGATAATGAAAAAAATCGTATTATGGCAAGATTGCATTTTTGTGCTGTGACTGTTGATGTGCTTGCTATACCTTACATGCTACGTAACAGCTTTCGTATTCAGCCGATTAGCATGTCTAAGGCATTTTTTGTTTAGCCCCGCCACTTATAGGTAGGTAGTTTTAAATGGTGCTAACGGAGATCCAGCTGTAAACAATGACTTATTGGTATATTTTACCTGTCTTTGGCAACATTCTCCTTGTGTAAAGACTCGTTCAAAACCTTCAGCTCCGACACTTTTTCACAAATGTTCTTCGAGCTCTTCTGTATGATACAAAATTATACTTTGCTTTATTTCATAGAACTTGTAGGTCCATGATTTTTTGTTTGCGATACCATTACAAAAAGCATATGTGTTGTATGGATGTGATTAGAACAGAAAGTGGCGCAAAGAGAAGTCTTTACTCAGCAGTGGGTAGACTCAGGCTTGCAAAGTGGCATTGCTAATAATTAGGTCTTAGGTCAATGGTACAGTCGTTAAGTGCTGTTTCCTTAAATAAGTAAGTAGGTATACCTATTTGTTTTACGTTTCATATGCGTCATAAATCTGTAGGAGGAAACGTCTGTCTGGTGCTTAATGGTTGGTTACCAAAGTTAAAAATACATAGTTGAATTGTATAGATACCTACTGCTTCTAAATGCTTATATAAAATATTTAAACGTCTAAACTTAACTATGTACAAAGAAGTCCTGCTAGTTACAGTTTCAGTACTATCACGATAATTGTAGGCATAAGGACAAAGAGAATATGCAAAGAAAATACACAGGAAAGCCAAAAAATGTATATTCAAAAAACAGTATAAAAAAATAACAATAATTACAAAAAACTATACAACTCTGTAATGCCGGCTGCTCTTGTATCTGTTTGAGTCTTGTTTGTAATTGTTTCGTTGCTTGCCCGAGTCTCCCTGCTCCAGCTTTTTTTGTCGCCTACGAAATAACAAGATACAACTATTAGTAAATAACTATCAAATGCAGTACCCAGCAAAGTCACGGTTTGCATGAAATAGCGTCGAAATCCCTCAAAAGCATGCAAATGGCAAGCAGTTCATTTATTAGCAAAGTTACTACTCCACAAAGAGAACTTGCAACTTGGCATCAAACATCCCAGTAGGGTAATCACGATACCCACTCGTAATCGGAATCGATTCACTTTTGACAGTTTAAGAATGTACATTGCGTTGTTCGAATTGTCGTTCAGTCATTTTTAAAGCATACTACGCAATGTACCTTGTTGAAAAGTCAAAATTGAATCGATACCGATTTCGAGCGTGCATCGTGATTACCCTGCTGGTCCCTGCAGGCCCGCTCGCGCCCGACTGGAGCGTTGACGATACTGTGAGTACGTTTGTGAGTTTACACTGTATCAATTTTGCGTGCAACGACTGAGGGGACACGTATGTAGAAGCGCGAGACGCGGGGTGACAAGTTATCGTTATCGAATAATACCAGTTTTCCATTATTCTGGATAGGATCCTAGAACCTCAACACACAAAAGACCAGCATATAATTTTTTTCTTTCAAAAGTAAGTAATATTTCAAAATAATTAGTTCAAAACTGCAGACTCACCACTCAACCGAGCCAAATATATCGGACTCGGTGACCTCGAAGAAGTGTATACCGTCCAGCGTGCAGTAGTCGAACTCCCTGAGCCTGCGCAGCACCTCCACCAGGCCGCGCAGGTCGGAGTCCTTGCGCGCCAGGCGACGCCGCAGCGCTGCGCACTCCGCGCGGAGCTCGGACACCACCTGATGATGACCACGGCTTTGAATCGGGGAACAGGATAAATTTTGTACGGGGATAAGTGTTCAGTTTTGATTGGCATTGACCTATGCATACAGCTTTATGGGAGAAGCTTCTTACCCTAGCAGCTAGGCCTACCTTACCCGTTGGGTTTCCTTCAGTAAAAAATATAATTTAATGGTAAGGTCTAGATCAGGTGGTGTTCGAGTCCGTAGGTACCAGATTTCAAAGATAGAGAAATTTGGTCGATAGTTTGGGACCGAAAATAGGTTTTAGTTTTTAAAGCGATAAAATTTCATAACGTCGGTGTAGGTACTCAAAGCATCAAAACGACTGCACCAAACTGTATTGCACCACTGCTAAGAGTGAAGATACAACTAGAAACGTGGTTCCCCGTTAGGAATAAGATCAGTTCATTTAATGAAATCGTAGGAGACAATCATTATTAGATTCTACCAGAATAAAAGACAGCCATAGGTAGATAAGTACCTAAATAGTTACTGCTCATCGTCACCAGCTTACAGCGTCCTGACGACATTTACGATATCGTACTAAGATCAGCAAGCCTCCTTCTTTTTCCAAGAAAATGGTCTATCTTTCATTAAGCTTAGGCCACAGGCTTTTTGTATATTTTACTACCTATAAAGTTTTCACTATTTGTAGCACAATAAGCAGCAAAACCACATACCTCGCTATTTCTCCGGCGTTCCATGAGCAGTTTGGTGGTGGCTTCGGTCTCCAACTCCTCGACAGCACGTGCCAATAATGTGTTCTGACCTACCAGGTCACTCACCCACGACCTCAGCACGTCCACTTGAAGCTGTTACAGAAATGCATCTAGGTGAAACTGGCTGAAGGAAAATTGTCTGTCAAGTGCTCGGTTACCGTGTTAAGTTCAGCAGTAAAACAAGGCACCTACGTATGAACCTCATTCTATTCAATTTGCACCTCTACCTTCGTACCAGGGAATATAAAACACAAGAGGAAAAGCCAAGTAGGCGGAGCGACCATACCATAATTATGCGGAATTACGCAAACTTCATAAGTTAGTGTTTTTGTTTCGCGTTATTCTATTCAGATTTTTTCATGTGACCGTACAGCTTGGTCGAAGGTAAAAAGACTTTTGCGAGTTGTGAATGCGTGACTTTAGCGACACCAGTAAAGTTCTCTTAGAAAGAAATATCAATGCCTCTTGTCTTAAATATTCCGTGCCTCTTAATAACTTAAAAAAATCGCCTTCAGGATCAGCAGGATAAATAACGTCATCAACATACGAGGTGCATTCAATAAGTACCTAGCCTCATCGCCAGAGGGCGCTGTAGTTTCAAAAGAGTTTTACCACAGTGTAGCACATTCTTTTTAAATTCTTTTTTCAAATTTACATTCCAATCCCTTCATTTGTTTTAATTTGACAACTTATGGAAGCCAACGTGTCGATCGGTTTTACAAAAATGGAAAAAGAGCAATATCGTTCGGTGATTCGATTCCTATTTTTGGAAGGGAAAACGCGCATCGAAATCAAAGAGCGCTTGGATGCTGTGTACGGTGACTCTTCTCCATCGATGGCCACCGTCAAGAATTGGTTCAACGAGTTTGCACGTGGCCGTACGTCGGTTTTTGATGAACCACGTCCAGGTGCACCGAAAACAGCTGCTACGGAGGAAAACATTAAAAAAATCCATGATCTCGTATTGGCAGATCGCCGATTGAAGGTTCGGGAGCTAGCTGAGACTGTAGGCATTTCAGAAGGAACAGTGCATCATATTCTTCACGAGGAACTCGGCATGAGAAAGCTGTCGGCGCGATGGGTGCCGCGTTTACTCACACCAGAAAACAAGCGCAACCGTGAGACCACATCGGAGACGTGTTTGGCGCTGTTTAAGCGGAATCCAGCGGAGTTTTTGCG
This sequence comes from Allophyes oxyacanthae, assembly GCA_932294325.1. Lineage (NCBI taxonomy): Eukaryota > Metazoa > Arthropoda > Insecta > Lepidoptera > Noctuidae > Allophyes > Allophyes oxyacanthae. The sequence goes on from OW028612.1 coordinate 635,638, forward strand.
TCGTTTTGTGACCGTCGATGAAACCTGGATCCACTGGTACACACCAGAGACCAAGGAGCAATCAAAACAATGGATCCAGACCGGGGAACGTGCTCCAAAGAAGGCGAAAACTGTAAAATCGGCCGGAAAAGTTATGGCCACCGTTTTCTGGGATTCACAAGGTGTGATCTACATCGATTACCTCGAGAAGGGTAAAACAATTACAGGGCTTTACTATGCCGATTTATTGGGCCGATTCGACGCCGAATTAAAGAAAAAACGACCCCATCTGGCGAAGAAAAAAGTGCTGTTTCACCACGACAACGCACCGGTTCACACGTCTGCCGTTGCCATGGCCAAATTGGTCGAATTACGCTACGAATTGCTGCCCCATCCACCGTATTCTCCAGATTTGGCCCCTTGTGACTTCTTTCTGTTTCCTAATCTAAAAAAATCACTCGCCGGGAATAGATATGGATCGAATGAGGAGGTCATCGCCGCCACGGAGGCCTATTTTGCAGAGTTTGACAAAAACTATTTTTCGGACGGATTAAAAAAGTTGGAGCATCGCTGGGCTATGTGTATCGAACTAAAAGGAGACTATGTTGAAAAATAAATTCCCACTTTTCCAAAATTTTCGTTTACTTTTTGTAGGCTAAGTATTTATTGAATGACCCTCGTAGGTATTAAAGATATCTACTCAATCTACCCACTTAAATGTTTACTAAAACGAGTACCTACTATCTAATCAGCTTGACATAAAGTTGCAGTACCTACCTACGAACCTAAAAATACCGAGATGATAGGTAGGTACCGTGCGTGCTATTCCCGGCAATAAATTGGCCACTGACACTCTCTTCCTATTAGTTGTCGTAAATGCGACAAGTACCTAATCACCTCAAGAGAATGAGCACGGGGAGCGTCTTCATACGGGCTAACAACAATAAGATGTCTTCTGATGATCATTGATTGTAGCGGTGTTCAGCAAACTTCTGAAGTAGGTAGATATAAAACTAGCTGTCCTCGTGAGTCCGCCCGCGAGGTATTCGGAGGCGGCGATTTTTTTTTTAATTAGCCTTTTCCTTCCTCATTAACATGACGCACACTAAGTATTTCCTTGTCAAATTCCAGCTAGATCATTTAAGATCGGTTCAGGGTTCAGCCGTTTGGTCGTGAAGAGGTAACAAACAGACAGGAGACTTACTAAACTACTAAGAGTTACATACTTTTGCATTTATAATAGATATTATACTGTGATTCCCACCTGAATCTTAGTCGACCCTCCAGTTTTATCAATGATCTCCATCTTCTCCTCATACAACTTCTGTATGTCCTTCAGTATGTCCAGGGTCGGCCCTCCCTTGCACACGCACATGCCAGGGTCCCTCTCGGCCAGTTCACAATCCACCGCGTTATGATCCATCGGGAATTAAGGCTGTTGCTAAAAATACTGTTTCATTGTAAAAAATGTGCGAAAATAGGCTGCGTCACTTCTGATAGTCATTAGTTTTTTCTACAACAATAAGTATATGGCTTACTGACGACTATCAATTGAGGCCAGTGATATGGCTGCTTTTGAATTCAAACAAGGTTTTATAGATGACAATTATGCATAAAACCTTTTTTTAAATTTTGCCATGCAGAATTGCTTGACTATACTCCTCGAGATCTAAGAAGTCCCTTTTGACAGATTTATAGAACGATAGCATGTAACTTGACAATGTTACTATAGGCTGTGAATAAAAACCATTTTGAATATACACTTGATAATAATTATGAAATTATTATAATTTTTTGAGATACGTATAAATTAGCATGGTATATAATTTCATAAGTATTGTTATAGCATCGAAATATTTTTAAAATGCATGTTTATGTACTACCGAAATATCATAAAAATGGTTACGTTCTCAATCAATTATTTTTTAAATAAAGGGATGTGATCACTAGAATCGTTAAAATCGTTTGAAATATCAGTATAAAATTACGTAGGTATTAAAAACTCTTTAAAGGCTGTATGACACGTACATTATATTATTATAATTAATTTAATTTCTCTATGATCACAATTTGCTTGACACTGGCAGTAATGACAATGACATCTGTGCAGTTTTTCGCGATTTTTCCAACTAATTGTTCGTTCTCTCAACGAGTATTTCTCGGATACCTCTGTTTTTGTGATCTGGCCTTGATTTTGGACTGTTCCCGCTTTTAAGTTGACTTGGCTTACTATAGGTACATGGATTCTAACAACTTGGTTTGGAAACTATGTGAGTACTTCGAAAGTGAATCAATAACTGGTGGACCATTATTACCGGTGGTGGTAAGTGGATAAATAATTTTGGCATAAAATTATGGATATGTTTTATTATTCTATGAAGATACCTACAGAAATGCGATTTCATATAAAATTCGGTGCCTACTACATTAATAAATTGCTTATCAGATGAATTTCTCGATTTTTTATTCATAGTTTTAAACGATTATATACTCTTAGAATTTTAAATCGATTTATTATAAAAATCGATATTTTTGGTAACAGATTTATACGCTTCACATCCCAAATTAACTCAAATGATATATGTCAAAAGTGGCTTTTTAAATCTCGAGGACTGTAAAAACCAATATTTTTTAAGTTAGTCTGTTCAAAACAGAAATCCTCTACAACAGTGGTTCCCAAAGTCATACGAACCGCGACTCACTTGAAAAATATGCCAAAGTTAAGGACCCACGCTACGTCCTACGTGAAAAAAAAACAATGTCTTGTCGTGTCGTAGTATCTTCTCCAGGACCATCTGAGAGACCATCAGAAAATCTTTGACTTTGACTTTGATGTAGTGTAGTCATGTCCGCATGTTCTCAGTTCTTTGTGTCTAACTTCTTCATTTCTTCCCCAAAGTACAAAACATTAATTTTCTTCGGGGCTTTCTTCGCCGTAGATGAATCTATGTTCCTTGTTCAGAACCCAATATTCGTCTGCGACCCACCAGAGGGCCGCGACCCATCCTTTGGGTAACACTGCTCTACAAGGTCAGGATTGAATAAAATGACTTGAGTTGGGATCCAGGGATAGTAGGCAATGAGTGAATAAAACCACATAAATCTTATACAAGTGTGTATATTTGGATTATATTAATTTGGCTAATTCTTTGTACCTAGTGTATATTCACAGTAAGCTTCTATTGCTAGTGTTTTACACGACACATACATACACACTCTTTTGTCGCGACAGTTACAAGAAACACACATTATAACAAAATATTGTAAAGATTTTGAGACAGAGGTTCTTTAAGAAACATCTAATCGTAAATTTCTATTATATGGTTAAGCTGCAACTATACTATTCTAATTAGTATTTTACGACAGAGTAATGAGAATATGGAGAACTAATACGCATATGCAACGATCTGACTTAGATTATCTCGTCGTGCCATACGGCGTTCATATAATTGGCGACTGTACCGTCAACAATCGCAGTTTTTGTTTAGATGTGTTTAGATGCTTGAACGCTTATTGTCACTCCATCGCTTACTACTCTGTGTATTATACTAACTATTAAAAAAAGTAGAATCTGAATACATCGGTGAGCGCGCACCTGACAATATAACAACGTGCACGGATCGCGGAAGCGTGCACCTCTGCCACAACTCGTGCAAGGCTCGCGAGTAGTTCGAGTGCATCTATAAAACTTCCGTGTTTGGCTTCGCCAATGTATACCCACCCTAACATGCGGTTCTTGATAAAAAATCTCTGAAAGTTAATGATTTACATTTTTGGTTGTTATTTGTCTGTATTATTTCGAAAGTAACGCTAGAAAATAAAGATTCAATAAATATATTACAAAATTGTCTACTTAACACTACATAGCTACGTCAACATCCAATTTACAAAGTTTACAACTTTTGTATCCTATCCAAACAACCGAGAGAGAATGAGAGACCTCCAAGAGCCAGTTTTACCTGTATATTTAACATCATCCTTTACAATAACTGAACTGAATTATACAATAGATGTCAATGTTTACAATCCTTTATACATGAACGTTTTATACAAGGCGGTTACGACACTGACTGAAAATTATATGCGTTCTACGACCGTATACAAAAATCTTATTAATTTTATACATTTCAAGTACTCTAGGCGAAGTTTTATCTCCAGATTTACTATCTGGTACTTACGTGTTTGAACCAAAATGATCCTTATTTACACGTGTGGAGAGATAAATCCAAAACGAATCAGTGTAAGCGAAATACAATTTCGCATCCACGATTAAATGCGTGATATCATTTTTGTCCCATTGTTTTTTTTGTATGTCTGATACCCAATCATCTACTACCCGACGTGACCACATTCTAAAATAATAGTTAGGTAGTGAGACTCGTTTAGAAAACTCTTAACTGTTTTACGGATTGGGTGGAAAATCACAACTTTAACAACTCCATAAAACGAAACGCTTATCATCAATAAGGGAAAAAAGGCTAATTTATTCGGATAGAAACAACATAACATTACAAAACAACTGTACATAGAACACTTAAGAGTAAAGTTAGTCTAAAAGTCAGCACTGTGTGCCTTAATCTCACCATGATATGTCTCACAGTTGACGTCATCCAGTCATCACCAGTGATCGGTATAGGTGGTGCTAATTCACCTAAACTTCGAGGCACAGAGACAAAAAGTGGAGACTTCATTACGACAACATTTTTTCTGGGACAAAAATTGTTCTAGGTTTCGGGCACAATTTCGGGACATCACTTAAGTATATTCGGTTGTATCCTTGTTATATTCGATTTTCTACATCCTATCATAATAAAAAAGAATATATATAGTTAGAAATCTAAGATAACGAGAAAGTCTTCTACTTTTTAAAACGATAAAACTCGTGTCTTCTGAATTTATGTCAATTCTGGGAAACAAAAATCTGAATTCAATTCTGTTCGCTTACTGTATTAATAACATTAATTATTAAGTACATAACTGATGCCCCGAAACCTGGGACAATTTTTGTTCCACAAAAAATGTTGTCGTGACGAAGTCTTCACTTTTTTGTCACTTTTTGTTAGGTGAATTAGCACCACCTATTCCGACCACTGGTCATCACACTCATCATCAGCCTGTCCCAACCACGTCGGGGTCGGCTGCCAGTACAACCAGCCGCTGTGATAGCGAACCACGCTTGCAATCAGAATCGCTTCAATTTTGACCATAAAACGTTCATTGCGCAGTATGTTTTAAAAATCTCTCGCTCGACGACTGGCAATAGGCAATGAACGTGTTGGACTGTAAAAATTATAGCGATTATGAAATTGTAACGCAATGAGGAGGCAGATGCGACTGAATACCAGTACTTTATCCAGAGCTACAGCCATCTGACCTCCAAACCAACTCCTAGGAGATGCCGATCACGGCCTGTGATGACTACAATATTACACAATCTTCCCTTAACATAACAACGATACTACTTACTTAATAATCAAAAGCTTTGTTTATAAATGTCAAGAGTTTATACACCTTTACATGACTAATGTACATGCTCACGCACGTGCTGTGCACGCACGCATGCGTCTTACAACGCACGCATGAATACGTCGGTGATTGAATGTATACGGCCCGAGGTCTCGAAATGCACTGCGTAACATATTGCAGACTACATTCGAGTGTATAATTAATCTTTCAGATGTACAGTATAGATTACAAAAACACAACATCGAACAATAACACGTATAAAACATACAGAATTAAGGACACTATCCACCAAAGTGGAGATGTGTCGTTATAAGCATGAACTATTAGGATTTCGTTATTAAAGTTACGCGGAGACATGTAAAAATTACGATATCCTATTGGCTGTTAAGATACATCTCCGCCCTCCGCTTCGGTGGACAATGGGCCTTAGTGTGAGCTACGCTTATTAAACTATAAGTTGAACGTAAACTATTCACAATCAACATCGTAGCCGTGTTTTATATTGGGTCGGCTCCTCGAACCAGATGCGGCTCAACATCACTATATTACACGGAGCGATTGTCATCTGACAAAAACATAATATTAGTATCTGTAAGTTAACGTATCACAAGACAACTTAATATCTATGAAGGAACATACAAATCAACAAACTTTCTGTGTGTGATTTTAACATAAAACCTACAAAAAGCTCATTTATTTCGATTAGTTAACACTTAACTATACAACTAATGTTTTGTGTAACTATTCTACTTGATGTGTACCTACAAGATAATATACAATTGTCTACTCATTACAAGCTCACTGTTTTAATTGTCTAAAAAATCCTGCGAAGATTCATAATAGAAAAAGTTAACGATACCGTAGATGATTACAAATATAATAAAGTCCTTTCATTATGAAAATAAATAATCAGTATCGTAAATAAAAGATAATTTCGATCAACAGTAAAATCTCATTTTTATGTTTCACAAAATAATTAAAATTTCTCTCACTGTGCAGAACATACGCATTTTGTTAGTCAAAATAGTCCATTCGTGTTCGGTATAGTTCGTAGACGAACTGTCAAGGCGTAGCGAACAGTTACTATCACTAACTATAAATTATAATATAAGCTCACTCATGCTCCAGCCTTCGATTCATCTACGTAATGGCGATCTGGAAATAAATACAAAGGATTTTAGTTTGGACTCATATTTTTAGGTAAATGTAGTAAAACTAACACTTATTAAGGTGGCCTCACGAAGCCCGCCAAATTCAAAGGACATTGCCTGTCTTATTTATTGATACTCTTTATGGAAATTGCTACACCGACAAGTGCCTAGCACTTAAATTTTGGATGGATGGATAGATTGTACGCCAGGTAATACAACAGGATTGAGATTCACATAAGCTCATAATGGGCAATGTAATCTTACTATAGGATACGGTCCACATGTACATTTGGTCGCTAACATCGACTATGTCTAGAAATGAAACAAGTCAAGCAATACTGCTGAATTCAGAATATGGGCGCGTCCAAATGAACGGGCAAGTTGGTACGATCACGACGCTTGGGTGAAGTAGAAGAGGATGGTTTTGCTAATAGATTGTAGAATTTAAATAATCAGGATGTTTTACAAAGTCCTACACTTCTAATCCCGATCCTCTCGATTTTAGGAGTTATTGTATCATCGTTATGAATAACTTTTACTCGGGCAAAAAACCAAAAACCGCCAAATAAATTTGCTGTTGCATACATTTAGTCGAGTAGCATTGAATTATCTATATTTGGATCAGCAGATATTTTTTTTGTTATATAACCCCTAAAGGGATCGGCACTAGAAAGGGACCATACATGTGTCTGTTTTTGGGCGAGGCCTATTTCCAGCAGTGAACTGCAGTACAACCTACATAAGCACTCACCTGATCCCCAGTGACACAATCTAGCTAGGCCCGTCCTCAGACGTGGCGTGCCGTTCAGTACATCTGCTTGAGGTGTTCGTACGTGAGGAAGAAGATGATGTTCCACGGCCCCATGCGCAGCCACGTCGGGGTGAAGCCCTTGTACATCGCCTGGAAGCCCTCGCTGCGGACCGTCTGGGAGAGTGGGACAAGTTATATTACGGTATTGTTAAGCCACTGCAAATGTTACAAAAATTCCCCGAGGTTCTCTGAACATTTTGCCAAATTTCCGTGACCGACTATGCTTATTAACCCTCGACAAAAAATAGGGGTGTTATGAGTTTGTAGTGTGTATCTGTGTATCTGTCTGTGGCATCGTACCTCCAAAACGGATGGACCAATTTCAATGCAGTTTTTTTTATTTAATGAAAGCTAGTTTATTCTGGTTTCATCTTAGCAATAATAATAATAATATAAAACTTTATTTCGGGTGGCATAGACCCATAGAAACCTTAACCTAGTACAATATTTAATACATTTTTTTTTTGCCATGACTCACCACACTTACACAAGACATGACCCACTAATTCTGAAAGGAACAGTCAAAACGTACAGCTATTGCGTTCTATGTTTCATGACAATCTATTTAGTCGTTCAAAAGTTACAGCTCTTTTTAGTTAGAGTTTAGGTATACCGATTTTGATGATTCTTTTTTTATTTGAAAGCTGGTGCTTCCCGTGTGGTCCCATTTAAATTTGGTGAAGATCTGATGAAGATCTTCGGAGATAGACAATGGAACTTTTGAATGAATAACAGCACATCACTCGTGATTACTGTAATCGCATGTTTATATATTGTTTATACCACACAAAATAGAAAAAAAAAACTTAAAAAAAATCTTTTAACTTTTTTGAAGTCGGTTTTTACTTTTTTTAAAGATTTTTTGTTTTTACCGACGTAGTATAGAGGTCCGATATATTAAAATAAGAATACCATTATTGACTCACCTGTAACAGACAGTCTACCGTCCCTCTGTATATCCTCTCGTTCGGCTTAGCTACTTGGTCCTTCAAATTTCTTTGGTTCATTAGTCTTGTCTGCAATAGAGAAAAAAGTATTTAGTAAATACATGTCATGACAGTTAAAATACGACAAATCCTAAGCTTATAATAATATTCGCATGCTCGTCCGTCGCACTTCAGTGCTGGTAAAAAGCCTCGCGATGTGCTTGAACTTCCGGATTGCCTAACTTATCCAGTCAGCTCTAGCTGCCATCTTCAAGTCATTGGACTTAGTGTACACTATGTTGGCAGCTTCGCCCCCGACGCTCACCCTGATAACGTCGAGCGGCGTGCTGGCCACGGCGCTGCCCAGGCTGGCCAGCAGGCTGGACGCCAGGTGGTTGAGCGGCGAGTCGCCCAGCGCCGGCGTGAGCCTGTGCTTGCAGGCGTCGTACACGGGCAGCTCCACGCCCGCGATCACGGCGGCGCGCTGCGACGTGGGGCCCACGCCGCGCCACAGCCCGCGCCAGCCCTCCAGCCGGTGGATGTCGATGAAGCAACGGACTAGGTTGCGCTTCTCGTTGCCCATCTGAAACAGTTTGTCATTCGACACCATTCAATTTTCAATGATCCTTTGGATTCATCAAGTATTTCAAGTAAAACGAACCACATATCCTACAGAAATTACAAGATTCTAGAGATATTTCAACCAAAAATTTATCATCTAACTTAGAAGAGCAGACCACTAGACATACGATGTTCTACATCACTCCACAACATATAACTCCAACTTCCAGCTCACCTGCATCCGAACTTTAAGTACGTCGGTAGGATTAGCAATCGCGCTCGACAGTCCGCCAGCGAACGCCGCGCAGAACGTATTCGTAGGCACATGCTCTATGGAGCCCCCGTCGACTCTGTGCTTGGCTATCCACTTCTTCATGGAGTAGTAGGTGCCAAACTTTATCGTACCGTAGGTCGCCTGCCGCAGGACCGCTGGCCAAATTCTGGGGGACGAGAAAAGGGAATCATTGAATAAGACTCAAGATCGTGTTTTCCTGTGGGTGCATATTTTTATATGATGTGAACTTTCTTTTTAATACCTAAATATGCATTGAAAATGAAGACAGTTGCCAAGTCTTCAAGGTCTCGTCAAGCACATCAGTGTTTAGATATTTATTTTAGTGCAGTTTCGGTTAATATTCATTACGAATAAAACAACCCGTACTCCCTGGAGTGACGTAGCGAGTAGGATTTTTATGAAAATAAAGATCGACCTGTGTACTAATGATAGCATATTTTATAGTCCTCTACATTGTCCTGCAAAGCGTGTCATTTTCATTTCCAGTTCTCTTTGAAGAAACTGGTTTCGTAAACGAAAAATAATACATTGGCCAAGAATTAGAAATTATTATAAACCTAATCACAATGACAGATTTTGAATTAGTGATCTAAATTAAATTCCTTAGTCATAAAGTTGAACATTCGCCAAGATTATCTGCGATTCTACGTTATTGTGTATCCGTGTTTCCTAGATAACACTTATTTATGTGCCCTAGTTAGCAATTAACCTTAATTATGGTATATTTTTTTACAATAGCCTCTTACGGAGTCCAGAAGTAATAATCTATTCTTAGTAGAGAAAAGATAGCTGAGGATGCAAACAAAACTAGGTACTACCGCGCAGCCTTCCGCGATACTACTGGACAAAGGCTCTCTCAGGGTACCAAAATAGTGCCCATATTCGCCACCCCTGGGCTAATAAAATAATAATAAATTGCATTGATATACTTCTTACGGAATAAACAGAGTCAAAACAAAGGTCAGTCAACATGGCCGCATGGATAGCTCTCGCAAATGTCACAGTTGCATCATTTTATTGTTGTTTAATATCGACTTAATGATTCCTAAAGGGTAAACTACTTATACCTAAATAACTGATTGATTTGAGTGTGTGGTTCAGTTATAAAATTAATAATGCAGTAATTTTCCTGTGTATCTGTCACTATGATGAGTGAAACTGAAGAAGAATTATAATCAAAATAATTTACTTCAGTGGTATTTTGGGAGGGCTTTACGGTGCCCTTAGACTTTTATTTTGTGTGGAATACCACGGCCTCAGTTGATATGTACAGATAGGAAACAGCTCCAATATTTTAAAAATAAACATCGTAATGATCCATTAGCCTCATAAGTCTATATTTGAGCTATTATTATGTTTGAGGCTAAACAATCTAGTTGATGAATTGTATTGACATTATTTAAGAACATGCGCGAACGGCGCGTATTCTGTCGAGGCCAGAATAAATCGCGAGACCGAGACGTTTTGTCTGCATTTGTGTAGTCCGTGATAAATTTCACAATGCTCGAGTCGTACGAAGGTCATTTGTTGCAAGGCCTATTCCGCCCTTGTTTGCCACCAGACATTAAGTTGGCCTCGCTAGAAATCGATTCCTTCGAATCGGCTTTTTTATCGTCCCAAGAAAAAGGTAGGTACTAAGCTTGATGAAACTGCCTTCGAAATAGATGTCCCTTTGTCAAATAACCCTGACTCATCAATTATTACTTAGGAATTAAGTTTGTAGACTATATTAATTTTTGCCGTGAAATAGACAAATATGTAAAGCTTGAGTCAAAAGCAACATAGTATCCCAAATACAATCAGATTTTCAAAAACGACAGAATTTAAAAGCAAGGGCTTCTGAAGATTAGGTTAAATAAACATGAGCCAAGAAAATTGCGAAGAAATAAAAACTGTAGCCAAAATCTACTTTATAGATCATTGAAGTAGGTCATAAATATTTTTAGGCATTCTTTGAAACTTCAGGCAGACTGCTGAACACGCCACCGCGACGTCACGAACATCGTCGAAAGACATAAACAAACAAATTACTTTGTCTCTGTAGCGTTCGCGGATATAGATAGCGAAGTACAAGGGCACTGCTTAATGCTAACGACACATTTGCAGAGCAGCCGATATTTTTAGTATTATTGATTGTGGCAAAATGTAGGGATAATCTAATCTATTGATATTTTGTTAACCTAGTCTGTCTGTTACACGTGATACGTAGCAACGATTACTTGGGCCATGCTCGGTGTTTCTGTACGTTACGGAATCCGAAACGAGGCAACACGTAGAAGGACCAAAGGACGAAAGTTCGTTCGGAAGACCGATAACCTTTGGAATTTTAAAATGCCGACCAAAACTAATTGGAAAGCGGATGGACGGCCCCCACAAGATGAACAGACGCCTTGTATTGGTGAGGGTCGCAGGGAGTAAACCGCTCAAGACAGCTCGTCGTGGAGGCCTATGTCCACCCGTGCTGATACGTTGAAAATAAACGTTTGGACAAAAAAATACATCGTTAAAACTAAGCCTTGTTAATGATATTAATAGTGTTTATATTTATTTTAATACTCGTCTAAACGTGGCTGCACTATTTTTTGCATTTCAAGGATATTCGTTCAGTGACATCTTGGCACTAATTTAACGTAAAAACTGTTGTAAATATAATATCATGATAATTCTAACGTAAACATGTGAAACAACGTCACACCAGAATACTTATATACCTATTACCTATATACATACATCTTCAGATTCCGATATTAACCATGTTTATGTCTAGTTGTTTTCGTCTGATAAGCAAAAGCTACGAAACATGCTTATCGTATGATTTAATATATTGCGTAGCGTATTGCACGCGATTTTCACATCGCGATAACAAGCCGTGGGACAATAGATGCGTATCGGATTATCAATGACCACTTACCGTAGCAGGCAGCGACGGGTGCACGCATGCCTGTCTGATAGCAAACTCGAGAGTTGAAAGAGACTCGACTATGTATAAGTCAAGTGCTAATGTCTACTTAATTCAATATCTTTGAATCGAACTTGAGTTAGCATTAATTTGACCATGACCGAGGACTAAGGATCATTAAAAATCTCAAACATAATGTCTTTTGAATAACAATCTGATTATAATAAACCATATTGATAAGAACCGTGTACCTAACATTTCGGATTTGAAGTTTTCAATATTTAATTCTGGAGTCGAATCTTTGAAGCCTTCACCCTTCGTTTACTGCTTTATGGCCTTCTTTTTGACCACAGCCTGCCCCGACTGTGATAGTCACATGGACTAGGATATACAGAAAGACGATGTCTATTGAGAATAATCCATCCATTCATCATAGGTAATAAAGTTCGATCCTAAAACTGCTTTGAGCTTCCTTCCGACAAACACATCAGACTCAGTAGAATAAGAGAAGACCCACCATTATTATTTAATTATAATAGATCATTGAAACAATTCCTCGGGACCTCGGAGGCAATTATAATTACAATATCAGAGCCATATATGTATTTTGTTAGGTGTATAAACCAATGCAACAGTAACACTAATTAAAACAGATTGTTTATCGTTCCGATTGTTTAGTTTATAAGAAAGTTGTTTTGCATTGAATAGGCAAAACAAAATGATGACAGCTGATGTAAATATAAATGTAATGAAGGCGGGGATGCCCTGCTACTACTATCAGAGTTGTTATCAGCCGACGTAAGGAATAACAATAGGAGATGTTTTAATTAAACACTGAATTTATGAAATACATAATAATATAATAGAAAGATAACATTTCTCACCCGCAGTACAGTGCTTTGACTCCTTCCTGCTGTGACGTCTTAACGAAGCAGTCCACCATGCCGGTGTACCGTAGCTCCACATGGCGAGGATCTATCTTCTGACCCTGGATCTGGAGACGGGTCTTTGTTGTGTCGATTGGGAATGTACCTGATATAAAACAATATTTCATTTGAGTTTTTTTACACTTTGAGTATAATAATTAATAATCATAATTACATAAGTTTCAATTGTTTAGTTTGATATTTTTTCTATAACTGGGGTGGCCAGTATGCATAAGGTGGAGGAAGGTGTATAGTGTTGTTGACAGGGTTGATAAAAAAAGAAAAAATAATATTTGATTTTTATAATTTTAAATCTGACTTTTCGATGTATTCAAACTTATCAAATTTATCACTTTAGAAATATGATTACTTACTATAATTATTAATAGAACATTCTATTAATTATTAGTAAGTTATCATATTTCTGAAGTGATAATTTTTTTCAGATTTAAAATTATATCTTTTATCCAAAATGTATTAAGAAAAGAATCCCTATCAACATATAAGTAGGTAACAATTATTCATAGTTTATATAGGGGGAAGTCCCTAGACATTTTTGGCTGGTTTGTTTTCATTGCAGTGAAAAAGATGATTTAAAACACAAGATTGAAAAAATAATGTAAATTGCATTAAAGTACCAATAACATATTCAATGAGTAGCTATTACTTTGACGGGGCAGTTAACATATTAAGTGTCCCGACAACAGGCAACACTTAAACAATCACCGTGTACCACAAGGGGTACACTGTACTGCTAACACAATAAGTATAGAGTGCTAAACAAAGCCATAGTCAAAAATTTTGTTCGGGAAAGGGGTTGAACCCTGAACAAAAAATGTCTTTCTTGTTCAGGGTTCAAAAAGGATTTTTCATCATTAGGAACAACTTTTTGAAAACTGTTATAACTAAATCTTTAAAAAAAAACTGAAATTTAATTGAATGCTACTTTTTGGGGCAAAAATTCAATAAATAGTGTAGACACCTGCTCCATACGCTTTTGTGGTATGTACCTACCTACATGCGACACAAAAACGACGTAATTTAACTATCTGTGGTTTCGGTGGGTGATCACTTCTTTATCTTATTTAATTCTGGATAAATAAAAATACAATATTTACTGATGATTTATGGTAATTTTTAAGGTTATACCCAGCGAATCTAGAATTATTTGAAAACTCACCAAATTCGGCAACGATCGACGCAAGGCCGCCGTAAATAAACGGTCTCCAGTCTCTATCTCCCATCACACATGAAGGAATTGAAGAAAATAAAGTGTTTACTTGAGCACCCGGTGAATCGGGGTCCCAACACTATTCTACAGAGATGTAACGTTAAAATGCAACGATATCACGATAACCACATAGTTTTAGATAACACAAAACTGTTATGATGTGGTTTCAATTGATATTCTCGTTAAAGAAATAGAATATTAATATTTCATCAGCACTTCCACTGCACACGACTCGATCCTCCTCGGTTGACAACTTGACATTTGGTTGATTGACTTGACACTGACAGTTGATGACAAACCCTGCGGTCCGAATTGCGTTAAAAGTGATCGCGATTCCGACCAAAGTAAAAATTATTATTATCACTCATAGGCTGACATTCAGAGACGACAGAAACGAGTCTAAGCGTGAACTTACGCTTCCATCTGTCAAAATTTGTTCGTAAGTTAGCCTTATAATAAGCCTATAGTCGTATTTTTAATTAGACGAACTACGACGAACGAATCAACTGACGTTTACTGTGTTGTCAGTTTTTGATGAAATAAAAATAGTGTTGTGACTGCCGATACGGGGTTCGAATTTTAGTCGTGCTTTGTACATACCAACGAGTTTTCGACGACTATGTTCCTATAGTCTACCTATACTGAATACCGAGTGTTTTAAACATTGTAGTTACATACTACTAGTAACTTATATCAGAGCACTTTTATACAATTTAATTGTAAAATAGAAATAATATTCTTTTATAGTTTGAAATGATTAACTATTCACACTCATTGTTCATTCATCTGATTGAACGAGAACTGAACGCATCACTATTACTTTAAATATGGCAACATTATTTTACAAAGTGACATTAGCTACTGTCAGTTGGCTTCGTCTAATTTTATATACGACTTTAAGTAGTTTATGTAGAAGGATAGGATCCCAACGACCTATTGCTTATTTTAAATGGATTTCCAGCAGGGAATACCAGAAAATTGTAGTAAAAACCCCTGTGATTAGTCAGTGATGTCCATCGTGTGAGACCACCATAGCTATTTCACTGCAGTTAGTAAAACGATTTTGATATCTACTAGGCACATCAAATTAATGACAAGGTAAATTATTGTTATTTACTATTTTTAATCGACTCATCACACCGGCTGGCTTTGTTTGAGCTTAATTAGAGATCTCTGTCAGTGTGTAACCTTAGTGGGAGGTTTGGGCGTGACCGTAAACCATTCTTAGCATTTAATACATTTTTAATCTAGTTTCACTTTTACATCTAACATAGTATTATTGTTACTGTTTAGATTGAGGAAGGAAATTTTGTATAAATAATTGATTACTGGCGTCAACATGTGAATATTTTTCGTCACTAGTTACATAAATGCATGAAGTAGGTAATTGAGTACCTATTAGAAATAACAAAATTTTGTAAAAATAAATCTTAACCTTTTCACAACTGCTAGTCAAAGTCAAAGATTTTTAATTTCAGGGGATTCCCTGAATCTACCAAGTTAGCTAAACATTGCACGTCTGTGTGCCGTAGCTTATATTGGGGGAAGTTTATGGCTGGTTTCTGTCAACAAAAACATAATAATTGATTTAATTCACTTATTTTTTTAATTGTTTCAGAGTCTAAGACAGAATGTCAAACTACAACAGCAACCCGGAGTCACCTGCAGAGAGGCCTACAAAGATCATCAGGTTGGACAAAGGCTATGTACAAACTGTTCCGGGTATTTTGAAGCTGGTTCAGTTGGTAAGCTATAATAACAATGTTTCCAGCATCAGCCTGGGCTACCCAATAGTTAGCTACAAACATGTTTGCTAGGGAACATAGATTTCCATGAATACCATGCTAGCATTATGTTGTGCATCAAAGGTTAAGATGAGCAGCACCCTGCTGCTCATCTTAACCTGTTCCCTAGATATAATCTTTTAGCCACTTTTACAAGACCTATGTAATGAGGTGTGGCTTATACTTTGGTGGAAAGTTGGGAACTGTAATCTTTGTAATTATAATCCGCGCGGAACTAATTAGCCGCGCCTTAGGTGGGAACGGGGGTGAGGACGGCGGGTTGGGTGATGACAAAGCGCCCCCGCCACCGCTCACATACCTAAGGCGCGGCCAACTAGTTCCGCGCGGACTATAAATAATATTATGGGGTAGTATCGTGAAGTGAAATATAGGTTGACCGTCAACAAGAATAAATTACCTAGCTATTATGTTTCCCTATGCTCCCGCTTACCGAATGCCGTTTCCTAGGATATACGGGAATAATCTCCCGTACATCCTAGTAAACACTGCACTCTAATAGGTACTAAGTTTAGATTTTGTTATGTGGGTCAGTACAATGTCTGGCCCCTTTAAACGCTTGTTAGACAATATTGTGAAGATTGCAGAGTATCACATTCACGGTTTAATCCAGTTCAGGAATAGAGAAATCAGTGTAGCAAGTATTAAAATTGACTGATTTAAACCTAGTATAAAAAAAACATGATTTTATCAACCCTGGTATGCAAGAGCCCTTTACATATTAATAGTGTGTAGGTAGGCTAACTGTAACTTACTTTGCTTATTTGGAAACTTGGAAAGGTGTATTACAAGTAAGGTATAACACTGAGTTGATTAACTAGTTAATGTTATATCTTCTCATCCAGATAAGAAACTGTAATCTCTTATATTTTACACTGTGTTGTTATCTCTTATTGTTTTACCTAATGAGTATAACGATTTTCATAATGATAAGTTATCTTATCAAAAACATTCTGCTATTTTCAGACATGCAACTTCATTGGTTTCATATGCATCAAGATCTCCTGGTCATGGTTATCAGCAATTTTCTACAACATTCTCTACTGGGTAGGCAACATCGTCACCGGACTGCTTCTCCTCATGTATACGTTCCACTTCGTAGAGAAGTATGACAAGTTGCCGTGGCTAAAGTTTGAGTTCTTCTTCTGCTGTGTCATATCTCTTACGTATATTGGATGTTCAATATTCGCTACTACGATTGGAGAAAGTGTGGGGTATGCAGTTGGGGTGAGTAATATTTGGTTTCACTCTTTAGCACACCCCATTATTTGACTCAAGCTTAGCCTGAGACTAATAATAATAATAAATCACCGATAGTCGTTACAGCCAATGGTTTAATAGCCAAGAGCCTCAACCATACCGAGGTTCCTCCATCTGCGGCCCTGACCACCGGTAGCTTGGACCCTGTCCTGATACCGGTGGGCTACTACTTATAATATTTTTAAATGCGATTTCATCCGTATTAAAAGTTGTTCATAAATTATAGAAAGAAAAAAAGAAAACAGATTTATTCTGGACTCGCCAAGAACAAATAAAATTACAAAAGTATAAAAATAAAAATAATAACAAAAGAAAAACAATAATTAAAGCAACCAGGACGAGACCAAAAATGGCCCCCATCTCAGCATAATGCTGTGACATTTAGAAATAGAAAATGTCACAGCGCTGGTATTATGATGGTACCGTGAGTGATGAGTGATATGAGTATAATACGCTCACCCTCAAATAAATACGCATACCCTCACATACATAGTTTTTGATTAATTATTACAATATTGTGTAACAGAAACTTCACGGTTGTATTAAAAATTGAAGACGTAGAAACTCCGTCCCTTAAGATACAGGTCTGCGTACCTAGTTTAGGGGCCGGAAATTAGACAATTATTATGCTAAGACTCTGTTGTACAACCTGCTGTATACATGTACTCTGTATCGTGTTTTTTTTTTTTTTCCTTATGTACAATAAATAAATTATTTATTTATTTTATTTTATAATAACACCTTAAACGAATCGGGACTAGAAAGATAGGACCTTGTTATAGTTACAAACCTTCTTTCGTCTGTGGTTGCAAATGACAAAATTATGTCATTGTACGATGGCGGTTCCCTAATAGGTAATTATCGTAGCAGAATAGGCAGTGTTTGTATTTGTACAGCAGTATGCCGCCGCACGGCGTTGTTTGCCCGTCTATTAAAACTCCATTTCCTGCCTACTCTGTGAAACTTTGACTAAAATAATTATGAAACACATTCTTCTTCCATTCCAGTTCTTCGGTCTCTGCGCGATCATCGCGTACAGCTTCGACGGGTACCTGAAGTTCAAGGCGTGGAAACGAGGGCTTCCACCGCAGTAGACGTAAGATCACATTCACCATTAGCTTATTGACTTGTATTATTGATTGTACTGATAACTTTAACACTGAACAATCTGTTACTTCTTTGTTTTTAGTGTCCAAGCTTTAGTCAGAGAGTGACACGTTATGTTAGTCTTATTTTGTTTGAGATACTTAAAAATATACGTTGTTCAGTGTATTTTATGCTTAGAATAAGAAATGACTTTGAGCTATTTTTAAGTATACTTAAAGTATCATATAGTGTTTATTTGTATGTTATACTTACTATACATATATTTATAACGATTTATATAAAGTTCAAACTATCAAATCTTCAACTGGGGTAGGCAAAACTGGCTACCAATTTCTGCCTACGGACAATAAAGATAGGCTACAAGAAATCTTTGTACTTCCTTACCATTATCACAAAAGATTTATCTGTAACTAGTTCAGTGCCGTAGAATTTCATTGATATAAACATACTCGTAATTGTTTAAAGATTTCTACAATTTTGCAACTATGTCAATGCATAAAGCTTTCCTACGCACAGGGTCTACCAATGTATTTTAAATGAAAAAAGAAATGTGTGCTGGGACACATAGTAGAAGTGGAACTTCAACGGACAATATATCGTCTACCCCCTCCACGCGGCCGTAACGCTTTGTCGGGACAGAAAAATCCTTATACCCCCCGTCTATACAGAAGTTTCACTTCAAAAAGTATATTTTTCGTACATATTGAGATTTTACTACAAACATAATGGTATATTCAAAATATTCAAATGTTGATCTATGACTTTTTAGGTTCAACAAAGATTTTTTTTTTCTTTTTTATTATTATACACCGATACAGAATTTCCATCCAGACCAGGAACAATTATCTGTAGGCCATACATTTATTCCATGCGGGGATCGAACGCAACTCAGAAAGCCAATCACTTAGCCACTGCCCCAAACGCGTCGCCATTTTATGTTATGTATTGAAAATTTAAAATAAATATTTATTATATACACGGATGTAATCTAAATTGTAATCAAGTGACTTTATACTTAATTTTGTGCTTGAAAATGCTTAGTATAATATTATCATATAAAGTCGTCGACCATTATGATAGCTATAGCAGGAGGAGGAAGCGCGGGAAAATGGTTGAAAAAAAAATTGGGATAAAATTTTTAGGTGTACATTATAATTTTAGATAATGGCACTAGTTCACATGCTGGACTGTGAATATTACTTGAAATTATTTTTTATGTATGTAATTCGTATAAAATAAAACAAACCGGAGTATACCTCCACCGAATCCCCGCGCTGTCGCCTGTCGCGTATTGTTGTATGTGCCTTTATATCTGTGTGCCTATAAACTGCTTAAAAATCTCATGGATTTAAAACATAGTCTACAAGAATAACAGAGAATGAAATGAAATGAATTTATTAAATAGATTAAAAATTATAACGAAGATTTCATATGTTGTGGTTAAAATAAGACGGATAAATCTGTTTAGCAAATTCGACAACAATAACTTGTCACTCCGTGTCATCCGCTTCCACATACGTCACCCCTCTGTCGCCCGCAACTCCTTCAAATACGTCGCGTGCGCTCCAGTCGGGCGCGAGCGCGTGCGGGGAAGTGAGGCTACCACTGACAAGTTATGGTTGTGGAGTAGTAGTAAACTGTTCATGGATTGCTCTTAATATAACCAGTGGCTCCATTATCAAATTAGGAGTCAGTTGTTTCAAGCTTTTTTTTTTTTTTTTTTTTTTTATCGTGGTAAAATCATCAAATGAATCCTCCCACCCCGGGCAGGGCGGGAGGGACTGTCAGACTTGTACTGACTAAAATCCACGGTGTTCCTTCAATAGCCCTTTACGTTCCGGGGTCACGGTAATGAGATAAGTCCCGCGACCCCGGCAGGCTTCGGCCCTCTACAGGGGGGGCCCCGTCATCTTGCTGACGTTCTTTGAGGCGCGCGTGGAACACAACGCGCCGTCGACCCGGGCATGGTCCATGGTCGGACAGCGAGTTGAGTTGTTTCAAGCCTTAACAAAAAACTGTCTGCTTTACATATTTCAAAACTTCAACAAGCCTGAAACAATTGTAGAGAATAAGAACCTGCATTTAAAAATTAAATTTATGTGTATAAGATGTAGGTAAGTAATATTTAGCAGTCAAAGTATGTATTTTTATAAGACACCGTAATATACAATTATTTATTTTTTAAATATATATTTCTAGGAATCACATCTCTTTGTATATAATACGTTTTGAAGTAATTTACTTACAATGTATATTTTGAAGAATTTTAACTAATTATAACCCACCATACTTTTGGATAGTTATTCTCAACAATGGGTCCAATATCTTTGGTCATTTTACATTTTTATAGACTTTTATAATCGTTCATGAGAAGATTTGTAATAGATTACTATTTCAATAAAAATGGTTGTTGAAAACAATAGGAATTAGTTATAAACAAAATTGTTATTGTTTAATTTTAAGGGTAGGTTCACTGAAGTCAGTTATGTTATAATTTAGTAAGTATTATTTTATTAGTTAATCATTGTTCAAGTTACTTTATATAATCGCCAAAGGACACTGCTCCGTACCTGGTTAACAATAGTAATTAAGAAATACACATGTTATATGTTACATTTGTTAACAGATATTTTAAATAAATATTCTTATGGCAATTAGTAACACAGTCGAACAGTCCTACATTAAATTCATAATTATTATTGCAGTATCGCTATCATACTTATTTTTTTAACCTTATTTAAATTGATTATATTATTAGAATATAATTTTAAGTTTAATTTGCAGGAGATATTTTTAATCGTCGTTATTAAAATAATAATCAGCCATTTTAAGACAACAATGTATTTTGTATTTTTACATTAATCTTCATTTAGTTTGGTGAGACTAACACCCGGTTTCTCAAAAGCTGATCAAATCTCGGGTGAAATTCGTAACATGAGATTTGGAATGATCAGTCATTAGTCCAGCCTTGAAGAAAAGCAACCTGTTAATTATTAACGTGAGGCCTATAAGATCTGTATCATTTGCGGCCACACTTACTGTAGTTCACAGTAGACACTGATGTGGCGCGGCATTGGTCCATTCTGGTCCATTACTTACTCTGTTGTACTACATAAAATATTTATGCCAAGTGTGCGCATACGCCAGGACTGAAGACAAATCATAGCACGTCTGCGCCTTGTACTGTGTGAACTGCGCCTAATAAACATGGCGATTTAAGCACATTTTTAGACGAAATAATAAGTGTTGTTGCTTCCCAAATTTTATCCAGTTTTGATACATTTGTTGATTGTAAATGTTCGAGTGCGCACATTGATACGTATACTGTTATCACAATAAAAAAACTTCAATAAATTTAAATGGTTTTATTTTATAAAACAACGACATAGAAAGTGAGGAGCTCGTAGCTACATAGCTACCGCGCAGATCAGTCGATTAGCGAGGTTAAGCTGCGGTTGCCGCGGTCAGTCCCTGGATGGGTGACCATGTCTTCAAACATCGAGACCCCTCCGTGCCTCGGATAGCACGTTAAGAAGTTGGTCCCGGTTGTCATACGAATACCTTTGACAGTCGTTACGGGAGTCAGCAACCCAAAAAAAGTCTGACAACCGGTCTAACCTTAGGGTATCAGTGTCTCCCAGTAATTGGGTGGCGGAGGTCAGATGGCAGTCGCTCCGTATAAAATACTGTTACTCAGCCGCATCTGGTTAGACTGGGAGCCGACCCCAGCGTAGTTGGGATAAAGGCCAGGCAGATGATGAACGACATAGAAAGTATTAACAAAGGCCAGTCAGACCGGAATATTTTTAAACAGTGCATTTTTCATGTTTTTCGACAGTCCAAATGTAATCGAATATATTGTAATAAATTTAACCTGGTTTCTGAGATTGGAGGGCAAATTCTTAAACTCTCCGTTTCTAGATGTGGACGCACCCATAAGTTGAAGACATGATTTTACATTGAAATACAAATCCATACATTCCATACAGGATATTTTTTTATGTATAGGGCAAAATTTGCAGAGGTGTCCGCTCCCAAATGCAACCGCAGTACTAAAATTCACTCCAAAACAAAATATAGTTTTTTTTATGGCTTGCGCTGGTAAATTATGCGTGACCCCCATACTAAGTCGAATTTTCGTTTTGTTTTAAAGTGTATTTGTACTGCGGTTGCATTTAGAAATAGAGACTTAATAACTCTACAAATAATGCGCACTACATAAAAAAATATCCTGTATAAAACATCGAATTAAAATAAATTTCAAACGCAAATGAGTCATAGTCCTTGACCTTGATCACCATTTATTTATAGGTTTTCTGATTTTCCTTGTTTTACTATGAATGTTATGCATCAACACATTGAATAAATGCCGCTTATACAAGCTCCAACCTTTCTAGTCCCTCATCATTATGAACAACTTTAACTATGGGACCAACCATAGAACGGGAAAAAAAATTGCTGTTCTATACAAATAATTATACATCACTCAACTAAATGTATGGATCAGCAGATTTTTTTTTTCATGATATTTACATGACCCCTGAATGGCGTTGGCACTAGAAAAGTTTGACTTATATTAAAACGGTCGATATAGCAGGCAATTATAATACAGCCTGTGGTAAAGAACTGCCCTCACAATTCGTACTATGGTCTATTATTAGGGCAATTAGTTTAATTTACACTGAACTGCCCAGTGCACAGCAAGGTTGTTATACTACCTACGATCATGACGATTGTACAATAACAATATTGCTGTCAAATAAGCGTCATGTGGCTTGAGTCTCAGACAGTCAAGCCACTTTCCTAAAGCCACATACAGACTAAGTATTTCATTGTGCTCTAATATTAATTTCTTGAACGATAGCTCATTATATGAATATAAATTACATTAAT
Organism: Allophyes oxyacanthae; assembly: GCA_932294325.1. Lineage (NCBI taxonomy): Eukaryota > Metazoa > Arthropoda > Insecta > Lepidoptera > Noctuidae > Allophyes > Allophyes oxyacanthae. The sequence goes on from OW028612.1 coordinate 658,945, forward strand.
TACTTATAATAAATGTGTTAAGAGCAAAATTTACAACTGTGAGCACAATTTGGCAAATTCACGTCATAAAGATTAAATATACATTTGACACATAATGTGAGCAAAGCTTTAGTGGAAATATTAAATTGGACGGAGGTTTAAAGACATCTTACGTCTATGGTTGTAACGGTCAAGCAGCGACGTCTGTACAATAGGTTCATTAAATAATTCAAATCAACATGTAACTGTTCTACGCATTCTGACAATTTGTGTGGAAAGTCGCACGACTGTGTCGCAACTTAATCTTTTTGGTAACACAATGTATGCGGAACGATACAGTCGCACGAAAAAATCGTAACTTATAGTGCGTAATTTGACTTAGCCCAGACTTTACTTAAAACTATGCTAAGCATATTTAAATGCTTAACTTATACTATGATTTGGAATTTATAGTCATACCACGTTGAAACTGTGCTGAGCATACGCTAAGAACGACGAAGTCAATTAAGAAGTACCTATTTGATAAGCAAAGTCTAAGGCTTACATTCAGAGACGACAGAAACGAGTCTAAGCGTGAACTTACGCTTCCATCTGTCAAAGGTACGAACAAATTTTGACAGGTGGAAGCGTAAGTTCTCGCTTAGACTCGTTTCTGTCGTCTCTGAATGTCAGCCTAAGTACGCTCTATAGATTTCAGCCTTAGTGCTATTTGTTGTGTAGACATCACTTTATAGCTAGGTACTGGGTAGATGGAGATAAAACCATTGTGCCTACCTGACTGCCTAGTACCGTAAAACGCATACTCTATTAATATGTTAAAAATGTACTTGTTGCAGAAAAATTTCAAATGTAGTAATAATTGATTAAAATGTATAAATATCATAAAAAGTAGGTAAATACTTTACAAACATAGATTCGTTATTTACAATTATGTTTATAAACATGGTTAAATAAATTAGCACTTACTATATTATCACAAAAATGTCTAAGATTAATAGATTTTATAATAGCATATTATCTACAAAACAATATAATGTAATGTAGATTTATTTTTGAACATTATTTAATACAACATTACAAAACAAGCTCTAGGAATAAGCGGGAAAACCATATTGAGGATAAAGTATAATTCCATTTTATTTTATTTTAATTCCATGATTATTTTGTTCTTGTTGCATAAAATACTTTATGTGAATAAATTGTAAATCCGTAATTGGATGTAAGATTGGTTCGTATCATCACTTGTTAAAATTAAAAGTTGTGGATTTTTAATCATAATAGGTACAATAAATAAACAATGTTCAAAAACAAGTAACAAAACATTTCAATAAGTACACACTGAGGTATCTGAAGCCCTTGTGCAAACCTAACATAATAACGCCCAGTTTCCGACACTCCATAGACAAAAACATTATTCTATAATATGTTTGATTCTAAACCTTGTATATTAGGTATAGGACATAGAAGCGGAAATAGCTAGACATGGCTATATTTTTTTTTTGTCTTTCAATAACTAATTTTAAAATGTGCACGCCAAATGTGAGCCAATATGTAGAAACGTTTTAAATGACACATGTTTAGGCTATACTTAAATAAAAATAGCAATTTAGTTCTTGTATGGAGCTAACCGCCGAAAAATAATAACGCATTTTAACTGATTGGTGTCGTCGCTACCGACATTGACTAGGAATCAAATGTTCATATTCAGATTCTGCCCGTTATAATGTACGGTAAGTACACTCCTAATAAAAGCATCCGAGTTGGAAACCAAAGGTACAATAGTCTAACCAACGAACGCTGCCACAGAAAAACGGAGGAAATAAAAACAAAAATTGAAGCTAACTGAGCACTGCATAAACGGAGTTGATACTATTTAATAATACTTGAATATTTGTTAAATATTAAATAGTATCAATTCCGTTACGCAGTGCTGCTACTAAGGTACTACAGTGAGGACAGATTCAGATGTTTTAATTGCCGCCGTTTTTCTGGGACAACTTTCGTTGGCCAGACTCTAATAATATACAACAGCCAAAACAAGTCATAAAAACGTATAATAATAATATGCACATATTGTAAAACTGCAACTTGTATGTTATTGGGGTAGGATTTATCTCAGTCGAGTTATTTTCAGTTTATCATTCGTCCAGCTGATACCGTTGACACACATGATTAATCTCCGTGCCAGAAACTGGGCAACTAACATACACGTAGTTGGTGGGAATTAAATACAATACAAAATAGTACACTTAAACACTAGTCTTTGTAAATAAATTGTGATTCTATCATCTTTGTCAATCAGTACTTCGTTTTATGTAAGACGTCAAGCTAACATTGATATTTAGCCCTTAAAGCTTAGCCGTTAAGGTTGACTTTGTGGCTGAAAATATCGCAGTTTTCGAAATATTTCTGCAACTGTGTCATGCCAGTCTTACAGACATTTAGTTCAGGATATCAAAAATATGAATTTATTTTGCAACAATATTACCCAACTTGTTACATAGTTAGATAACTAGCCAATTACCGAAAAAATCTGCAAATGATTGAGTAGGTACTTACTTTTCCGGAAAAAAATCAAGTCAATTAGGTAATTTATAAATAATGAACGCGGAATAACCAATGCAGAATTAAAACCTATAATTAAATGGTTCTAGAAACTCTATTAGTAATCGTTAATAATAAGAAACAATTAATTCATATTTGTTTCCTTAATATGTGAATTTCCTGGACTCAATATTGGTAGGACAGAGTTGCAGAGTTTACCTAAACGAGATGATACCTAGATGAACGAGTCATCTACTAATTCATTAATATCAAGTAACCGCACCAGTTAACAACGAGATAGTCAATGATTTGCAAGACTTGCATTCGGCTATAGGTACAACGTTTTTCATTTTCACTTGGTCGATTGACAACATCTCATCATTTATTAGTCTACTAACACCTTGTAAGTGTTCCATCATGGCCGCTTATACCAGCCCTATATCACAAACAATAATCTCATCCGTCAATTCTGTCGTCCATGTATCCCTTACCACCTGTCATGCTATGGCAGCGCGGGCGGCGTGGTGACGTGCGCCTGCTTGGCCTGCACGCGGTGGCCCTGCGCCAGCTCACCAGCCTTCAAGGCTTTGTACTTCAGGAAGGCATCACCGCCGTATGTCACCATCGCTAGATAGCCGAAAAACTGGAAACGATTGAAGGATGTTAGGACGATAAAAACAAATAGGTATACGGAATAATTATGGGGCAGAGAGTAGTAAGCAAATGGAGTGTTAATACGTAACTTGGTCCAAGAATTGTCTAATTAAAACAAACACCGTGAATTTTTATTACATTATTCGGTAAATTAGAAATATTTGGGCTTAAGAACTGTGCTATAAATAACGATATGCTCATATCACATATTCACATGAGACTTACTATCATCGGCAAACTACGCTGGTATGATTTTGCATAAGAATCTACTGTTTAGTCATGGTCTAGCTTGCTTATCTGCAATCTGGGACATAGAAATCTATACGAGTGAATTGTTTAGAACGAAGCGGCCGATACACTTTAAATATTTTCTATCACATCAGCATGGAATATAAAGCATCTATATCTAATTAATATTCTTTGCCGACTTACGACTACATAGAGAAACTTGTGTCACCTCTGCGTTATATAGGAGCACGTTCCCGTTTCACATTATAATAAACAAATTACTTTCCGTAATTAACGCTTTAAAGGTACAGAGGTCGTAAAGTTAGCCCATAAAGTATATATGATGTCACGTCACGCATCACGACACGACTCACGGTCTGTATTGGATAAAGGGCCGAAGGGAAATTGAGTTCATAGCAATATGAAAGCTGTAAATGATTTGTTAATCCACAATATTTACGATTAGCATAACTAGAGGATTCTTGTGTTTTCTCGTTTAATGACACAAACATCAAATGGAAATATAACTAAGGACAGATCCAAACGGTAACTCGACTCTGGTAAAAATTCAATAGCTATAAGTAATTACTTTACAGCTTTTTTTGATGTCTTGGAGCCCAATACGAGAATAACCTAGGAGCGTACACATGATGCAGATTACTGATCGAATATTGACTTCTAAAAAAACTTAATTAATTTACCTCATTTCAAGCGTTAATTGATAGTAAAACGTAATAATCGGTCACGTCACGGACATAATTATTTATAGCTCGGTCACGTAGCCGGCACAATGTGTGCCAGCCAGTCGGCTTCCAACGACAGGCTATTGTTTTGAAATGAGTTACACAGGTGGGCACTCACTGATACAATGCAAGAGTACGGTTGTCTTTGTATTGTTTTGTTGTTGTAGTAATTACATGATTATGAATAATGTTTGTTTTTTTTTCATTCAACATAACATCTGGTATATCAGTTTCAATACGAACGATTTTAATGCATACTATGACATACTTACTTATCGCTATAGTTTTGACTTCTGGGAGATAAACAAAACATTGGTAAATCTGGCACATATTGCCACACCCAAGTAACAGGAGCTAAGAATACGCTTATCGGATCTAGCAGTTCATTATTTACAAATACCAATCGCTGTTTTCCCATGGACGTGAGTATATTTAGAGTAGGAATGTTTGTAATTGTAATAAATTGTGTCGACACTCCACACCACAATCACAGATTAACAGAATAAAAGGATGTGCTTGATCTCAGCCTACCCATAGTCCATCGTCACATATAATCATCTCCCCAGCTACGCCATAAAACTTCTCCACCTTCTCATCAAGTCCTAAGAACGTACAAGGCTAAGTATTCAATGAAGACTCACCCCGGCAGCAGAGTAAGCCGCAGCTCCAAATGCGACGACTATTGTAGACGCAATGAGGTACAGGAACACCATCACAACATACGCGATCATCTCCATCTTCAGCCACTTGATGTTGTGGTATTTCTCCACCATGTGGAACAGGTACAGCACCAGCAGGATCCCGGAGAACCAGAGCCCCAAGTGGGCTACTATGTTGAAGTAGACCCCTCGACCGTTAGACCAGAAGGCGGAAGACTGTATGCAGATGAACCCGATTAGGTTGAGCACCTGTGAAAAGATACCGCGTTATAAGAGATAACATTACCATCGCTCTTGTGAATAGTGAGCAGCTGAGCAGTGGTGTAGGTACTATAGCTCCCCTACAGTTATAAGCCAAAGATCGTTTTAGGTAGTTTGCGATAGGGAGCAGTGCAAGTTCCGTTACCAGGCACAATTTAAAGATGGGGTGCCACTATGAATCTTCTTAAAACCCCGATAATACTCCGACTAGAAGATTGAATTGAGGATCATGAGGTCTAGGGTGTTAATATGAGAGTTTAATAAATATTTACGAAATTATTGCTTTTGCATTAGTGTGGGTGCGACACAACAAAGAGCATTTCCATAATCTGGTGTCGTCGCTCCGAATTACAATTTAAAGATGATCGTCTTATACTGTAAGTGCTGTGAAAACCTGGAAATTACTATCTTGAGGAAAGATTGCATTTTAATCAGATGTATTTACCAAGAAGAAATTGAAGAAGAGAAACGTAATAGGTACTGAGCACACACTACAGACTAAACGGTAGGTCAATAGTTGCCAGATTTAATGTAGGAATCGAAACGGGCGAATATGCGCACTACCATAATCCTCCTCATCACCTTTGTATCAGTCCAGCCTGTAAACGTTAATTAGATACTGAACTCGGGCCTTACTAAATAAATCACTACTTTAGTGATTTTCTAAAATCTATCGACCGGTTTATCTTTTAGTTCCTGTTAGCCTATCGCACCGCTCTGCTGGACAAAAGGCTCCTACCTAGATTTCCATGCTGTTAAATTATGCATCAATGATGATCAGTCTTGGATCGTAATAAATATAATTCAAGGAGCAAAGACCTCTCACTGGATAGTTGCCAGGTGTGCCTATGTCATCATCATTGCGTTTGCGATTACTCACCTGTTAGTAATGTGTAAATAATGACTGACTGTCGTAACTACCCTGACGGTAACAACTACCATTACAACTATTTGTTTTGTTTCGTGCCAATTGCAATGGTGCGTAGTGTATTCAAATAGTATAAGGCGATTAAATGTTTCACGCCAGCTCTCCGTATCGTGTGCTATTTCTCGAATTCCTACACTATAACAAAGATAAAGTAAGGACCTTGGGACTTTTGAATGTTTTTTCTTTTTTCGAACCTGTAATCCATTCGAGTTCAAAAAGCGGAAGCTCTTTCTTTCCTATTAGACTTTCTGAAAAAACAACGATCTTTCATACCCGGCTCGACGTGCAATACGTCGAGTTATGAGATCGAACTTCAAACCCACCTATTGCAGCCAGCTTCTTACACGAACATAAATATCAGCTTTAGCTGGACTACCTGGAATACTCGTAAAACGTAAATTGCTTATAATTCTAATAATAATTCTTTAAAGCATGACATCTATCATGAAATCACTCACAACAACGACAAGTTTAAAAATCCCTGGCACGGTCTTCAGATAGGAGGGGTCAAACCGCGTCTCTGTAATGAACACGGTGTTCGTAGACCCCATGGTCTGGGGCGGTGGCGGGGGAGGCAGCTGGTTTGGGTACGCCATGGTGGAAGCTTACCTGGAATAGAAGTATATAGTTTAATACGTAATACAATCACCGAAGGAGTCAAGAGTTTTAGGCTAGCATAATAAGCCTTCTTTAGATCAAGCTTCGTTAATCAATCGATTTACGTGAACCAACTTTTCATAAATTCACATATGGCGATATTCAACCCTGTTCTGTAATAACGTGTGTTAACGCTATTTAAAGTTTTCTCATTGTATTCTTCGGCACTACATCCACGCACGCACCACGTCCATGCACGTGGACGCTAGTACGAAACATGCCTTTGAGTGTAGCCGATTCAATTAATGACGTATCAGATGGAATCGAGCTACGGAGGTATAAAGTGAATCATTCAATTAGTAACATAGAGCATAGAGCTGATAGGTCAATAATAAATTGACCTTAGTGCTACCAATCATAATTGGTCATGATTTATTACATTTTAACCCAATTATGTGGAAAAAATATTCCTACATGTGTAGAAAACAGGAGCCATAGATACTATAGTTAGGACTCTGAAATGATTGGATCGCTATCCACTTCTGGACATAGGCCACTCCTTGCGATCATTATTATGGCACTCTTAATCTGAAACACAGAGTATTAAGCAAATGGAGTGATTATATAAATATATACAATCGAATTACGAGAGGGAAATGCGTTTATCACGTCGTTGATGGTCGAAAATCGGACTACATATTGATCGGAAATATGATGCGATGCTGGTAATCGTCCAATCGTTGTGATACTAATTACTAATATTCCATGAATGAAATTCGTTAAGGCAATATGCGTATGAGCACTCCATATACCCATCTGCATCTGATGTAAGTCTGATTGTGTCGCCAAAATGATGATGATGATACATAAAATTGTCAATGAGTAAAACTATCCTAAGCTATATAGTATAATAAAATAATATTAATATTTAATAATATGCATAAAATGAAATTTCTTAAAAAAAAAAACTTTCCCCTCACTAGGATTTCTCCTGTATTGAGGGTACAGTTTACAAACACACACCTAGACGCGGAACAACTATCTATAGATCATACAAATAATAATAATAAATTAAGAAATTAAGAATAATATGAACTGTGCTGAAACTTCTGTTTACCCGTCTAAGGTATCACAGGTGATATACCAATACAATGAAATAAATATGGTATTAATGAGTGACATTATAAAAATAATGTCAGTAACAAATTTAAATATAAACCTGAAAATCTGTTTAGCATCATCTGAGAATAAATTAAATATACTTACTGTTTGATAATTTTTTTTATTGAATTTTAAACCAGTTTTGTAACGTAAATGACAAACAATGAAATTATGACGTAAATTATAGAAAAAACAAACTATTTTACAATATTAAGTCTTTATCTAAACTCTCCAGTGAATGATAAAAAGATAAAAGATGTGATAACGATACAAAGAACTCTCAGAATGGTAATGAAGATTATCCTTGAAACTGAACTTGAAATTACAGAAACTATTAGCATACATAATTGGATTCGTTAATTAACGGTTTCTAACTACTAATATTGATAGATACCATAATTTTTAATTAACCCTGACAAAGATTATGCCTAAAAACTATTTCTATTCTATTCTATGTGCAAGCACATTATATTTTTATTTATTTTTACATTGATTACATACTTACATATTTTAAGTGTAAATAATTAAGAATAGATAAATAATTTAATTAAGTAATGGAAAGAGGGGAGGGAGGCCTTTGCCCTGCAGGGATATTACAGGCATTTATTAATAAGTAATATTCTGTATATATGATGTAAGACTCAGAATATTTCTTTCTTTATTGCCCCTTAATATGAATATTTTTTTAAGTACACATAGGTACATAAATAAGCAATAGTAATTACATAATTATTTATACTTACATAGACCACGGCGCGCTATTCTGCCTATTATAAACACTAGTGCACCACTAAGGAAGGAGCGAATCACGTCAACTGAAGCCTCCACATCGCGATAAGCGAGGAGCGAGGATGCTCCGTAACTATTTAGTCACCGTCGCCTTGACACTATATTACTAACCGATACTGAGCCGCGTAAAACATCAATGACTCATCATCATAAATAACATACCGCAGTCGTACTTCGTGGGTGATTGTTTACTCATACTAAGCGTCTTCACATGTAGGTAATTATTTTCTAAGTAACTGGTCTAGCTATTTTAGAAGTTTATGTATTGTTGCATATATTGCAACGCGGAGTTTCAATATTTACTTTATTTAATAACTTTAGATAATTCCTGTAAGATTACACTAAGCAAAATAAACGAATGAACACAAACGGAACGAAAACACACCACATTCACAATAAGATTGTATGCTGTTTAAGAGAGGAGATTTAAGATACAGAACAGATTACAGGTGACTAATTAGAAAATCTTATTGCCGACTATACTCAATAGTGTGTTTTTGTATTAAAAGACAATTTCAATAGACGCAGGATTTCGATTTTTTTTATGGCCATCCTTGACGTCTTTGAAATTTATTTTGACACTGACAGCTCGATCACTCAGTGTTGCCACCTTCTGATTTTGATTTTCCCCGGACTCCTTCCCTGCGGTCCGAATCACGCCAAAAGCGTTAATATCGCTCAAAGTTGCGGTCCGAATCAGCGTGAGCGCGCTAACGACACAAGGCGTGACGTCATGAATTACCTGCGCCATATTGGACTTACAGAGCCTTTGCTCCTGCGCGAAATCACTGGGTGTGTTCAGTTATTACGGCGGACGACGCTCGACGACGCATTATCGTCCGGATGACCGTTCAGTTATTTAAGCGGGCGTCGTCGGATGATCGCTCCGGTCACTCCGTAAAATAGTAGGGTGAAAGTCGCACTCGGTCGCACTGCTATCAACCGACCAATAACTGTAGTCATAGGATACAGCAGATAATTTGAGGTCGTTCGATTGGTCACTCGCGTAACGCAGTTGTGGATTGCTTGAAGCCGTTCAATTATTCCCAATGACCGAGTGACTTTCGCACCGAAAAATGAATTACTGAACGTAGCCACTGTGAGCCAAACGTCAAATTGACATTTGTACAGTAAATGGAGAAAATTTTAGAAAATTGCAGCCCCAGTAAGAGACGCAGGTACAGGGTAAACGTAGTGATTACATACTCTTTGGTACAGGGAGACAGTCTGCGCTTTATTTGACGCCACAAGAAATTAACGAGCGAATTCGGGTGAATGGTTTCATTTGGATTCTGTGGTGTGTGTGTGGTTCTATGTGTGTGTGTTGTGTTGTATATACAAGAAAGCGGTCTGATCTTAGGTCCGATTCAATAACACGCTAAGGCTGACATTCAGGGACGACAGAAACGAGTCTTATGCGTGAACTTACGCTTCCATCTGTCAATTTTTTCGTAAGTTTGACACATTCCATTCCTCTACATCAAGTAGTTTTGTTTCGATCCTGTGAGTATGGCAAGATTGATTCTATGTTAAAATTACTTGGTATCTGATCGAAAATCCACTTAACTTTTATGTTTCCCTATTAATTCCCATAAAGTAGATTTTTAAAGTTACCGAAGTAGATGTTCAATTTAAATGTGGTCACACTGTTTATGCGTTCAAAACCTGCCAATCCTACGCACTCAATTTAGGTAGGTACTTTATTTACTGTTAAAAGCTTCAAAGTGCTAAATGAAATAAACTTGATTACGAAAATAAAGTTTGAATATCAAAAATTGTGAAATAAAATTTCATGCAGGTATTTAATTACTAAAATAAAATAAAATGAATGAATGAATTGTATTTATGTAAGTTTTCCTTACATTTGAAAGATTACGTATTAGAACGGACGTAGTGGGTGGGTGTCAAATAGGTGTCAAAATGGGGTGTCAATTTTTGTGCGTTCCATTACACTTTTGGAGAATACGGGATTATTTAGCTTGGTTTCTTGGTAAAGTGTTGTTGTGCTACTCACACCTATGTAAAAATGTGACTAGAATTTTTGTATTTCATAATTTGGATGCTGATGTAAACGATTTGTACCTATATTTTTTCTGACGTTTGTCATATTATTTTGGTTGGTCAGTCAATCGATTTTTATCACCTGATATTAATTTACACCTATTTTTATTTGTAACTTGTTGAAGTGCTGTAACTGTGCAGTGTACCTATTACATTGTAATTAGGGAATAAAGTGCATGTGGCCTAGCTAAGAGTAACATCCAAGGTAAGATTACAAATTGCTATTTTCTAATTTGCAATGTTGTGCTTATTTCTGTTGTGCGTTGGTTGCTCAATATACGCTATTTTAGGTGGTGACAGGCGGCATACCGTGTCATAATGTGCTCGCTAATAAAACTGCAGCATACATTGATTCTAACGATGCTTAAGTTACATATTTCAAAGATATATATCTACAATCACTAATTAATATTAACCATCATATTATACCTTCTTAATAAATAACACATTCTGAGGATGGTTGGAAAATAATAAGGGGTCACACCCATTTTAAATTGGCCTCGGCCTTACAACAATAATTCATAGTAGTCGTATTTTCTTAGCATACTATTTCTCATGTTTTATCATTGGAAACTCAAGCTTCATAGAATAGATACACTTTATCTTCGTAGCAAATAAAATAATAAATGTTCATAAACAATAATTATTTTGTATGTTACATCAGTACCTATGGGTGTTGTTGTGTGAGTAAAAGTAAACAACTTTCTCCTCACTATACAAGTTGGTACTTGTAAGTCTACAGTGTCTACCAGTCGCACTTTCTTAACCATAATGGTTATATGGTTATATGGTGGTAATAAGGTAGTTTTAGTCTATACTAAAACCTTTTATTAATGTTATGTATAAGTATAACTCATGTGCCAACTTGCAAGGTCATTGTATGAAAATGATAAGTTATCAGTTCATGAACTAAAATTTTTGTTAAATGAAATTGTACAAACAGAAACAAAATATTTGAACACCAATTTTTTATAACATTATTTAATATCCTCTTTAGTTATCCACTGAAAACATGTTTCAGTGTTCCATGATAATGTATGAATTCTCTGTTAATGTAGAAAGCTGAAACTTTTTTAATAATAACAGAATTGCACATAATACTTTGTACTTCAGCATGACGGTTGAACAAACCAAAAAATTGAAAGAGGAAATGGTAGAGAGATGGTTTTGTCCCTGATATTCTTTCTCCGCTTTTTGCCGTACTAGCCCCGTTGGACTTTGTTTCAAAATGAATTGAACAATTTTAGTCTCTAGTAGAATTGAAATTGTATCAAATTTCATAGAGTTTGTCATATGGCTCAAATGCCATTCACATAAAAGGCAATGTGACGCTTATCAGTGTTATCTGCCGCATGTAATTGGTCCCTAATGAATCACGCGGTTTATCTATCAACAAAATTGGTTTCACCAATCAATCTGCACAGTGGGGAATTTTGAAAATCTATACTTTTATGTTCATAGGTATTTATGGCTTAAGTAGATTAGATTAGTGCCAAGTGTTGTGTACATATGGATTTAGATTAAAAAATTGGCAAATGTTATTTTGATTTAATAAGAATAGATTGATTTGTTATGCAGTTAAACACACTGAGAGAAGTTGGAAAAAAATAAATTCTCAATCTAAATATCTTTAAAAAATGAATTTGCTTTCTATAATTTAAAGGTAAAACAGATGCAAATTATGTGCACTACATAAAAAAGTCAATATAATATCTGTGGGTACAACAAATATTAGATCCTAACTTAAGAATGTATGTCCAAAATCGACTAATAACTCGTCACAAGACTACCTATTGTTGTATCTAAAAAATTCTGTCTGTATTTAAACTGATATAATAGGGAGAAACACAAAAATCTTAATAATAAGTTAGAATCCAACCCAGAGCCACATGCTAGGCGGTTGCTCTGGTGACAACTACAACATAATTTCTAATATACTAGTTGTGCCTGCGACTCCGTTCGCGTGAACAACAGAAAGAGCCATTAAAAATAATTTATATTTCCTTCCGATCGCCACATTCAGCCCTTTAATCGTGAAATGGTAACAAACAGAGGGAGACAGAGTTACTTTTGCATTTTTATATTAGTATAGAAGTACATACTAATATAAACATCCGAAAGTACTAATGTTAAATAAATATTTGCACACCAAATCTTGTGCAAATATTTATTTTACATTAGTACTTTCGGATGTTAGAATGTAAAAAGGCCTTTAAAATTAAAATGATACTTTGTATGCTACTACTACTCTGGCAAATAAATAAATTTGAAACATTGAAATTGATTACTAAGGATTTTGTCTCCAGATAATCAACAATGGCGGAAGTGGGTTTCCCTGGGCAGCACACGACGACAACGACAGTGACGTCCAGTACGGCCGTCCAGACCAACATACGTTTCGACCCCGCTTATATTAGAACCATACCGGGCATACTGAAGATTGTTCAAGTTGTAAGTACTACAAAATTCTCATATCGGCTCACAACTGAACATGGCACCTTGAATATGCTACTATGAACAGTGGTGAGAGAGCCACACCACAGCATCTTGTTAGATATTTGTTGCAGCACCTATCGGTTTCATTTGACGTTGGGTTTGGCACATCCCCGTTTATGACTAAACAACACAATGGCTGTGTGACATCTTCAACCACATCATACATAGTCATAGAGTTAGCTAGACACTCAGCTTGTATATACGACAACATATCAAGCTATAAATTTCCAGTATAAGCTGGCTTTGCATTGTATAGGCTTTCCGAATAATGAGAGGTCAGCTTATACTGAAAATCTATAGCTTGATATGTATCCGTGTGTACTATCTGATTTACATAATTATTATATTGCCTGTATCAACATCATTTCACGAAAGGTGGAAATAATCAATACTACAAAAAGCCAGGGTCAAGTTCTATTGTTCAGACTGAAATATGTTTTATTCATAGGTAAAAGGCGAGTCCTTGCAGGAAAACGATTCAATGTCGAGTTGTCGAGTTATCGCGTTATCGCGTTCATCGCTCCGCAGCCGTTACGATGACGTAGTCCACGGTGTTGGCGCTGTGGGGCTGCTTGTTTCTTTTTACGGCATGCGATATAACGTGACTTTTGAAATAATACGCCTAGTCCCCGAAGGACTGGGCAGACAGAGGCGTGCTACATAGGTACATGCCGCGAGGACGCCATGGGGGCTACTGGCATGATCCAAACATGGCCCGAGTGCGAATGTACTACCTTTTTGAGTTTGCTAGTGGTTGACTAGCCCAAATGTTTTCATGAAACTATGCAACACTACTCTGCCGTCTTTCTGCCGTCGTACAGTTTGTAACGAATACTGAGGGTAGTCAACTAATAGGTTTTTCATAAAACTACAATAATTTACATTTGTAATGGTATTTACCATCGTTTGATTATCGTACGCAGCTTGCGTTTGTCCAATTTAACCTACGGTTGTAACGAAGCACCCTTTTCTAGAAGATACCTAAAAGAGAACCCATCTTACTCAAAAAATACACTTCAATAGAATCTATTCGTCATAGTAAACAACTAAATCGTTTCCTTTATTGCAATGAATCATTTATTTATAGGTAGGCAATTAGGCATTATTCACACGGGAACTTGCGCAGTCGGGTAATTGTAATTACGTGTTACTTATTTCTTAGAAATCTTGGCGTTTTTTAATAGCTTTAAAAATTAAATGTTCAATTTACCTACTTTGACGACTGAATGTTTTATATCAAAAAAGTATTTTAATTTCAATGTCACTACCACTGTCTTCCTCTGTTACTCTCGCTCAAAAATACTCGTGATCTCATGACATTACACGGCATGACGGGTTAGGTTTCATGAGATGGGGTCGAACTTTTTGATATCTGGATTACTACTGTAGATTTTTAAAATCAGAAACACATTATGTTTTCCAATTAGCACAGAAAAATGTTAGAAAGCAGGCAAAAACAACGTACCTACCTATTATTGTATTTTCAAGTTAAATTATGTTTGTGATAGGCCAACTTACCCTAAGACCTTAATTAACTAATATTAAATCAAATCAAATCAAATCAAATCAAATCATTTACTCGCTTAATATGGGTAGACAGGTGGTACATTTCATGTTATTAGCAATAACTAGTATCCGCATATTGACCATCACTGGTATGCGAGACTTAAATCAAGAATAAATTACAATTTATATTATTAATGAACAATTATTGAATCATTACACATAACCATTACAATTATATCATAGAATATTAACAAATAACAAAGTAACCAAATAATACTATTATACAATATAGAATAACTACAAACAATTTCATTATTATTAGAATAGGTAAACAATTATATTTCAACAAATTCATTACAACAGAGATACAAAAATTATCAGGTATTATCCAGATACTCCTGAATACTGTACAGACACTTATCTACTAACCAGGTATACAGTTTCTTTCGGAAAATAATTATATTACAGACATGTTATCGTTTGTATTCCTTAATACTTAATTTATAAGGGTAGGCTGTGCACTATGGTATGAGCGGTTCCCATTTGATAGTTCGTGCTGTCTCGACAGGACAAAAACTGCCTGTACACGAAAAATTGACACCACGATCATCCAACCTTTCTTCACAGTTATGCAGTCTCCTCGGCTTCATATGCATCCAATGCTCCCGGTTAAACAACCTGAGCAGAGGGTCCTTCTTCAGCTGGATCTCCATGATCGCCTTCTGGTTCACGGGCATCCTCCTCGGCTTCTACCTGTTCCACATCCTGGAGAAGTTCTACAAGATCCCCTGGCTGAAGATCGAGTTCGGTTTCTGCGCGCTATGGACCTTCTTCTACTTGCTGGTGTCTATTCTGGCGACGACTGTTCATGATGACCCACATTCTGCTGCCGCGGTAAGTTTTACAAAATTATACTATGTGAGGTAATCACAGTTAAATTAGTGGTATAAGTAGAATTAGTTGATTTTAATTATGTTCTTTGTAAATTAGAAACATCTGCATTCGGAACAGTTATTATTAATTTCTTTTTCATCCCACCATCTCGGAAAGAGTATTTTTAATCTTCAATATCTGAGTGGAAAAGCCGTTTTTATTCTCTAGAGGATAAAGTAAATTTTCATCCCACCATCTCGGAAAGAGTATTTTTAATCTTCAATATCTGAGTGGAAAAGCCGTTTTTATTCTCTAGAGGATAAAGTAAATTGAATTTAGAACATCGTGTGCACTAAGTTTGTGAATTAAACGTTTTTTTTTGCATTTAGTCATTTCCTCGCTGAGGTGGAATGAAAAGTTACGTGTTGCACTCGAGTGCAAAGATTTTTCACCTCGTGCTCTTTTGATTCCCTCGCTAACGCTCAGGATTCTAATTTTAGAATCCTTCGCTTGCTCGGTCATTAAAATTGAACACGCGGTTAAAAAGCAACTTTGCACTCTTGTATAACAAATAACTATTATCGTGCACAATGCAATATATTTCTTATTTCAAAAATAATAACTTAAGGTTTATAGCTCAATGCTCCAGTGGTATTTCCAGTGGTATAGAATTTACATAAGGATATAAGTTTTTAATTGATGATATTCGATTGCATGACTTCTTGGTCACACGTCGTGGTTCATCTTTGATGTGTTTGAAATCTACAATCATAAGGCACTTAAAATTTTGAGACCAAAGCAAATCTTTCTATATCATTCCTTCCATTATCTACCACACCGAAGAAAATTCTAAGAGATCCTCCATATTTCCAGTTCTTCGGCTTCGTAGCGATGTTGGCGTACGGAGGCGACGCGTACCTCAAGTGGGCCGCGGCCCGCGCTGGGGGGCTGGCGCAGGGCTCGCGCGTCGTGTCCAAGCAGACCACCTCCGCCGTGGAGTCGCCGCCGCCCAGGGAGGGGTACTAACTAGGTAGGACAAGTGCTTAGGAGGGAATACTAACAGTAGTCCGACAAAGAGACATCTAATTTGAAGACAGGTCTAGTTTAATTTGAGTTTTTAAAGAGTGCTAGACATATTCGGCATGGGAATAATACCATTCCATTTTATACACAATAGCCATTTCTACGAAAGCTTTAACCACACTTTAGTAGACATAGTCCAGGGGCCTTAGTGTAAGTTTCTTTTAACAATCTCGATTTTACGCATCGATCGCGTTCGGTGCTGCGATTGGTGGAGAACTCGGAGCGGGCTAACCGGCACGCAGAACACGGTTTATGAGTAAAATTAAAATTGTTAAAAAAACTACAAGGCCTCTACTGGCTTACTGATTTATGGCTCGAACTGTGTGACCACTAATTGGTCAACTAGTTTAAATTGGAGGTCAGTAGTTCGCATAGAAGTAGATTGGTGAATTGTATCGGCGTACGCGCACTGCACATTGAAAAAGTTAGATGTTGTAAGAAATCCAGTTGTCAATTTTTAACCGGCGCAGGCGTTGGATTTCCTGAAGCGAACTCCTAATCACGCCTACGATAAGATTGTATGGAATTAAAAGACATTGGCACTGTAAATGCACTGTATTGTTGTTAAGATGTCTGTAAATAATATTGCGCAATGGAGATGACACAAGTAAAATATTAATTTCTAACAATTCTATATTTCCTATTGAATGTGTTGCTACCTGTACCAGTCATTAAAGTAACGTTTTTGATAAGATAAAGAGTACACAGTACTTTTATAGTTCTGTGTTTCAAGTGAGAAACTGGAGGGCTAAAAAGGCCGCTTCAGATGAATCACAATATGATTCATATTACGAATGTCAAAATGTCTACTTAATTGACGACTCTTAATGTCATCTGCATAAAGTTCATATTCAGTAATCATCTGTTTGACAGTTACTATGCAGATCAGTAGATGAATTGCTCAATGTGGCCTTTTTAGGCTCCCAGGTGGGGCGCCATATTGTTAAAATGGTCACTAAACACACTTGTACACGGTGCATCTAATTAACGCATGTTGAAGCAGCTGTGCAGATTATTATGTATCGTATAAAAATGTCCTACGTGTGGGTCCAGTGCCTTGCGCATGTCCCGACGCGAGTGCCCTCACCAGTCGCCACCCGCACGTTCACTTGGTCTAGTTACGTCCGTCTTGTGCCCAAAAGAGCATGTGACATGCATTTGTGCATTTATTTGTTCCCGTAAAAGTTGTTTGTCCCGTGAAAAGAGTTATAACTTTATTGACTGGTACCGGTAGCAACAAAATTTATTTTAATTCGCTCACGACGCAAAATTCTTAATACTTATAAGTAATCAATGTCGTGTCCATTTAAGCTCAATCACTCTTTTTCTGGTCTAATGTAGTTATTTAAGCCAAATGTTATTATCTAGATTAAACCCGAACAAAATCATGTACTTATATTATAATTAATTTACAGTAATTTTTAATTTTACACTATTTGCTGACATATGCAATCAACGAATCAATTCTACCTTTTATTAAACGATGAAATTTAACGGTCATGCCACAAAAACGTTAAACAAATCGAGATTTAATAACCACTACTTAACAATCGTTTAACTTTTGTGGTACGACCTTAATATTATAGCCATTTTTTATAAATCTATACACTAGTTTTTAAATAATTTTACTATGCTAGCACTACCAATAGTTTTATTTTTAAATAATGTATTATGGGTACTAATTGGGGCGTGTAACGGTGCAGCGGTGTAACCAAAGAATCTATGTACCTACAGGGTGTGATGGCTCAAATGATGATCTGATCGGAATGTAATCATGACACTTCACAAATCATATTTTTGTATCGTCTTTTGAAGCACTTTAGAATTTTACATGTTATTGTTCATAGAATCATAGCCAATTGTAAAAAAGAGTTTTTTTTTAAACTTTTATAGTCATGAATGTCTTGTTCGAAAGCACTACAGCACTATTTGTAAATGTTCCAACTTCACGTTATCTACAGTTAAAATGAGCCTTATACACTGAAAGTGCCTTGTGTTCGTCAGATATTGTATTTAATATTGCTCTTGTAGGATATTAAACTTTATTATATTTTAACTGCCTATACTCTAAACCTATTAATACTACGCTGTTTTAGACTAACAACGAAGTATTTAATTATAGGTTTGTTTAAAAACGTTTATTCTGGCGCATATTCTGCAATTATCAAGTCCAAGTTCACCGAAAATATCGAACGTTTTGTCTAACCGACTTTGGGCCAGTTTGCTCAAAATGTTTATCTGAGTATTGAATGCGGTTTATGTATAGCAGTGGCGTGCATTCCATAGAGACAAAAAGACACTGCCTACCCTAATAAATTAAGTAATACATGGCTATTTTTCTTTTATGTATGTTTTTATAAAACTATATTATTTATTTTGTTGCTATAAATTCTTATAGCTGCGCGGCGCGGCGGTTTCTATTCAAATATACCCGCGCGGCGGCGGTGCGGCGGCGCTCACTCATAATAACAAGACAGCCTAAAAATTCTTCAAATGTACACATTCAAACATCTATATCCTATACCGACACAAAATTTATCGGTGCAATACACGCACACTAGCATTTTCGCCTAAGCGAGCCTAAGCGTGTTTTTGCGTGAAAGAGACAGATACGCTCGGTGTGCGAGCGACGCGACCACAAGATAAGTCGTATACGCGTTCTCTGTCTAGCGGGGCTCTGAGTGGCTCTGAGCGATATGCATCTGTATTAACCGTCAAATTGCAAAATATGCATGTTCGATGTCATTTCAATAGAGAATAAAGTACATTACAATTTGGTCGTTCAATTTCTGTTGACGTTATAGGCGTAAATCGGTCTAGCGGCGCTCCTATTGGTTGATAATCTGTATTAGCCAATGAGCATGAGCGACAGCTCATGCCACCTCGACAAATGATAATTTAGCAACCGCAGAAGCTGTCATACGCAATTACGCATTGTTTTTGTTTGTTTTTATTATCGTTTGTGGTGAATATCAAGTGAATTACGTTATTAATTATTGCCGAAAATGGAAGAGGTCACATGTGAGAGCTGTCCGGGAAATGTGTGTTTGCAAAAATTTAAGACAGGCGTCTTTACTTCACATAAGTTTGACGATAAAATTTGAGTAATTAAAAAAGGTCGGTGCGTACCGGATTTAGAATTGTTTCAAATAAAAGGTAAAGTTACAAGAAAATTCAATCCTATACAATATCAGACATATTATGGTTGGTTATCAGGTTGTAAACAAACATAGCAATCGTCTCTTGTTTTCCATGTAATTATTTTCAAATTAGCATAATGTGTGGACCGGTTCTGTTTACGAGGACGTACATAATTTCACTACAGCTGCAAAAAAACATGAACGATCTGAAAAACATTTAGAAGCTTCTATAAAATATATTTTATTTGGGAAAAATCGTAGGTATCGAAACGCGTTTAAATTCTCAGTTAAAAATAAATATCAACAAACATAATGCGAAAGTCGATCGTGACCGTAACTTATAAAAGTTTTTTTGTCTACCCTGTTGTAAATGTCTGTGCACGCCACTGATGTATAGGTACATCAATACAAAGCGAAGCAATGCACAATCGCCACGTAATATTCTATGTAGAAGTTTCCTCTTACTTGGATTTTCCGCAGTCAGTCGCGAAGTTTGCTGCGTTGCGAATTCGTATTAATCTTGATATGACTCCGAGCCCTTCTGTCTATGCCTTAACAATGTCGACACAATTTTTTATTAATATCGTAACTTCTAGAGCACCTATGGAAGAATCTGTACAGTTTATATTAATTGTTCAATACCTATGTTAAATAATTTAGTTGTTACGACTTAACCACCTATCATATTAAGTGTTAACTTTAACTGTTCTACTATTTCAGGTACATATGTATACTATTTCGTTTATACATATTAACTTTTTATTAACTTAGTGGCTTTGTAAGATTTTTTATTTCAAAGCATTTAAATAACAAAATATTTAAGTGACAAAATAAAACACTTATTAATAGTCAATTTTATTATAAATTATGGCTTTGTAAACTATTTATTTTTAAACGGCGCTGGTCTCAGACCGTTGTCATTAAAGTAAAAAATATATAAATGAATTTAATATATTATTTAAAATTCCGACATTATGCTCATATTTAGAATATACTTTTTCATATACAAACGAATACGACAATGATACCTAGTATTTATTATTAATAATACTATATAAGTTTGTAATTCCACTGGCAGTTACTATTGCAATTATTATTATTTCAAATGTTTACTCTGTTCGTATTTTATTGTAATTTTTTTGACATAAATCAATTTCTTTTATCAAATTAAGTGAAGATTTTTAATATATAAAGAGTATTGACTAAGATTTTTTTTTATTATGAACCTATTTTAGGGATAAGTAATTTCAACTTAGGGAGCGTACACAACGATTTTTGATCGTCGAACATACACGGTAAACTCACAATACATAGCTCATTTTATTCCATATAAAGCTCACCAACTCGCCACGTTCGCATGTGTACACACCCTTAGGTGGATATTGCAGTTTTATTAAGATGTTGTTTTTTTATGTAATGCCTTATAACATTAAACTATATTTAAGTAATACTTAAATAAATATTGTTATTATTATTCAGTTACAGTTTTCCATTCTCTTAAATATGAAGTATGGCCAAAAATATGCATCTCGAAATGAGATGCATTTGGCATCTCAAAAATATGTACCTACGTCTATTGTGAAACAGACGTCGGGATTATTGCTATTGGATCATTATTATTCTTGTATGATGCATTTGCTATTTTTATTAATATTTGCTTTTTATGAGTGCCGTGTACTTTTTATATATTTTTTTAGTATGCTTCTTTGATTCTATTTCATGTTGATATAATTAAGTATAACAACACGACAAAGCTGGTTATTTAATATTGATTTATGTAACACTTATAACATAATGTATGAATACATGAACTCAAGCTTAATTATTAAGTTAAATATTAGCCCCTCTACTAATAAACGTAGGTAAACTTATGTCAAGCTTATTTTGTTAAAAGAATAATATTATTTATGAAGTTGATACAAGGTTCTACCTTTCTAGTCCCGATCCCTTTAAGGGGTATTGTACTTATCATTATGACCACTTTTACCTTGGGACCAACATACAATTTAGTCGAGTAATATTTAGTTAAATGTATGGATAAGCTGTTTTTTTTTGCGTTTGGCGTTGTTTTATGTTTGGGCTTATAGTAAAACTTGTTCATAATGGAGTACAATAACCCCTTAAATAGATCGGGCTGGAAAGGTTTGATCTCCGCTAATAACGTAGGACCTATACTGCGTTTATTAGTAGGGGGGTAGATCCACAACGCATTTTGCAAATGTAACTGCTTTTTATTAAATATAATATTTTTAGATATATTTGTCAATATCCACAAAGAAAGGTGCCTTACAGAATTCCATGTACTTACATATTTTAATACATCTGAACATACATATCGATCCCAAGAATCTATTGAATACTATAGAAGTGTACTTCCATCCATAAAGGCATGTTATGAAAATATTTTCGGTGTCAATAGGTTTGGAGCCAGTATATTTTTAAAATACCGATATTTTAGCTGGGTATAAACCGGGGCAATATAACATACGATAACGTCGGCCTAGTTGTTTCTTGATCCCGTTGACTTTGCTTAACATTCAGAAAGGGACCATAGTACGAAACACCTAAGAAGTTACAAGATAATTTTACAACTTATTGCGTGATCGTAAAGATCATGTTTTACTGCAGTACTAATAAACATTCGTGGTCGCACTCAGTTCGGAAGTGATCGGTTTCACGAAGTTTGCCGATGCGACTTGTTAGTTGTGTCGTACTGTACCAAAGCTGGTGTCTATGCAGCATTATATAATGTACTAATTTATTATATTTCTAAGACTACATTGAATGACTTTATTGTTGAAGTGCAACTTCTATTTTATCATGCACAATGATGTAGTTTATACTCTAATATACCTACACCACAATTTTTTAATTATCAGAAATAATTTAAGAATAATATGTTCTGTTTATTAAAACGCTTCTATTAGCTTCACCTGTAACTATGTAAAAAAATCTTGGCAGTTAAATTTGACTCACTTCCCGGTTTCCGATTGAGCTGAAATTTTGCATGCACGTTTAGTTTGGATGACAAAAGTGTTTTCTTTAGTTTTTTTTTAACTATAATATTTATTATGCTACACATCGTTTATTATAGAACCAAATCTGAAATCGAGAAAAAAGAAACATCTGTGCCATACAAAAGTGGATACATAACCGGTTGTCTACAAAATGGAAATGAATATCGACTCTCTAAAAAAATTACAGATATTGAAGATGGAGATCGGTAATTTTTTTACAACGAATCTCGAAGTTTAGGCTCTCTCGATCGTATTGAAGTTTATGAACAGAGTCGATGTTCATTACCATTTTGTTACGCGTTAGACCCGCGGGTCCAATGTATGGGGCAGTCGATGTTTTTATTACGATTTCAGAGTTGGTCCATAGTTATGTGGAATGATCAGTAGAGTATGTTCTTAAAGTCTTTCTGGTAATAAAAAAAATGGAGATGTATTTTATTTAATTGAAATCATGTTGATGTAATTGCCTTATATTATTTTTAACTGTTACACTGTTACTCAATGTATTTTGGAAATTATACGATAGTATATAGAAATAAAAGTGTTAATAAAATTTTCTTCGTTTTATTTATAACTTTAATAATACCTAAGTATTATTAGGGCTCCCACAGACGGTCGACTGATCACTGACAGAACAATTTAGTCGTAATGAAAAGCTTTACAATACATGAGAACGCGCACACGAGGACAACTGAATTTTTAAAGCATTTCAATACGACTAAACTATTGTGACGGTGATCAGTCAGCCGCCTGCTGGAGCCCTAATATAAAGGGGTACTAACCATTGTAGCATACCAATAACTGACAGCTAGTCGACTCTTTGTCGGCTTTCAGAGATTGAGGGCTAGGTAGGTGTATAGGTCAAATACCGAAAATTTCCCAGTAATATTAATTTTATGCAAATGAAGTAAACAAAGAACTGGACGTCGGTAAATATATTTATTTTAAATGCAATATATTAATAGGTAGTTATAGTTTATAATAGTAACAAGTATAGGTATAACATAACGAATACTACAGCTTCAAGCGCTTGATATCTTCCATTTTGAAGTCGGTCCTGAAACAAGAAAGTAAGTTTTATTTTTAAGAAACTACACGTTAGACTGAATTTGTGGGTAACGTCACGGGAATAGTTGTCCCGCCGGATGTTCCGCGCGGCCGCCTGCGTCAGTGGATGTGTACCTGCGCGCCAGTATATCCTTGGCCTCGGGCGCGGCCAGGCGGGCCGTCGGCAGCATGGCGTCGCGCGCGTGCGCCGGGTGCTCCAGCGCCAGCAGCGCGGCCGCCTGCGTGAGGCGCGCGCACCGCTCGCGCGCCGCCCCCGCACTGCTGCCGGCCCAGGCCGCCACCCGCCGCGCGCGCCGCTCCACGGCCAGCCCGCCCTCCTGTACAGACAGTATGCATAACATCACGCCTGTATTCCACGAGGAGTTAGGCAGAAGTCTACTGTTGAACAAAAGATTTGGACGAGGGGCGTTAAGTCTCCTCCCGTACCCGATCGTATCTGTTGTGCAGTATAGCGCCCTCAGCCCGCGCGGCGATGTCGGCCAGCGCGGCCAGTAGCAGCGTGTCCACTGAGCGCGATGACACTTGCGCGCGCGCAGCTTCCGTGAACTGTTCCAGTGCTTGGGGTAATGCGTCCGCATCGTCTTCCATTTCCTCTGGAAATGAATAATTTGTGTTTAGTATTTTACAGTATTTATTGTGTAAAGTGTTATTTGGTTCTGCTATATTTACCTCAGTCAGAGTTAACTAAGTTTCGGTCAGTTTGCGGCAAGGTGCAGATTGCATTTGAGAAACTCAAATACAGTAGTGCTAGTGCAGCGCCTACCTGCTTGCGGCGCGGGGTCCACCAGGCGCAGCGCCCAGGCCAGCAGGCGCGGCTGCAGCGCGGCCAGCGCCAGGTGCAGCAGACATGTTACAGTAGTGCTAGTGCAGCGCCTACCTGCTTGCGGCGCGGGGTCCACCAGGCGCAGCGCCCAGGCCAGCAGGCGCGGCTGCAGCGCGGCCAGCGCCAGGTGCAGCAGACATGTTACAGTAGTGCTAGTGCAGCGCCTACCTGCTTGCGGCGCGGGGTCCACCAGGCGCAGCGCCCAGGCCAGCAGGCGCGGCTGCAGCGCGGCTGCCAGCGCCGCCAGCGCCAGGTCATGCGCAGCACGGAAGGCGGCCGCCGCGGTGCCGAGCCCGGCCGCGCATGACGTCAGCTTCGCTCGCTCAGCTTCGCTGCGGGCGAGCGCGCCTGCTGCCATACATGCTTCGCTCGCAAGACGCTCTGCCCAGTCCGCGCCCGCTTCTGCTTCGTTCATGTGTGCCTGAAATTGAATACATGCAGTTATTCAATACTGTTCAAAGATAGCAACGTCTAGATAAAACAGGTTGATAAGTTTCGATAACGATTCTATTTAGTCGGCGGGGCGGGGGCAGCGCCGGCGGGGCAGGGGCAGCGCCGGCGGGGCGGGGGCAGCGCCGGCGGGGCAGGGGCAGCGCCGGCGGGGCGGGGGCAGCGCCGGCGGGGCGGGGGCAGGCTCCGGCTGCGCGCTCACCTCGCTCGTCACACACTGACCAGATACAGCTGGCGCTGCGCCTCCACGTCGCGGTTGAGGCGGCCGGCCAGCTCGGGCGCGGCGTCGGGCGGCGGGCGGCGGGGCGGGGGCAGCGCCGGCGGGGCGGGGGCAGCGCCGGCGGGGCGGGGGCAGCGCCGGCGGGGCGGGGGCAGCGCCGGCGGGGCGGGGGCAGCGCCGGCGGGGCGGGGGCAGCGCCGGCGGGGCGGGGGCAGGCTCCGGCTGCGCGCTCACCTCGCTCGTCACACACTGACCAGATACAGCTGGCGCTGCGCCTCCACGTCGCGGTTGAGGCGGCCGGCCAGCTCGGGCGCGGCGTCGGGCGGCGGGCGGCGGGGCGGGGGCAGCGCCGGCGGGGCGGGGGCAGCGCCGGCGGGGCGGGGGCAGCGCCGGCGGGGCGGGGGCAGGCTCCGGCTGCGCGCTCACCTCGCTCGTCACACACTGACCAGATACAGCTGGCGCTGCGCCTCCACGTCGCGGTTGAGGCGGCCGGCCAGCTCGGGCGCGGCGTCGGGCGGCGGGCGGCGGGGCGGGGGCAGCGCCGGCGGGGCGGGGGCAGCGCCGGCGGGGCGGGGGCAGCGCCGGCGGGGCGGGGGCAGGCTCCGGCTGCGCGCTCACCTCGCTCGTCACACACTGACCAGATACAGCTGGCGCTGCGCCTCCACGTCGCGGTTGAGGCGGCCGGCCAGCTCGGGCGCGGCGTCGGGCGGCGGGCGGCGGGGCGGGGGCAGCGCCAGCGGCTCGTGCGGGGGCGCCCTCAGCCAGCGCCGCAGCGCGCCGGCCGCTCCGCGCTCCAGCTGCGCGCTGACCTCGTTCAGCACTGCGCACGCGCCGTCCACGCTGCCCGACGAGATCGCTCGCCTGGGGGGGGGGACCACATGAGTACGAGCTAGCGAGCTATGTGCTCCATATTGATGGAAGGTTCGGTATGAGAGCGATATCCGAGAGCGAAGTCCGGTTTGACTGGCAGACTGACACTGACCTATCATCAACGCAGAGCCGAAACTACTGAAGCTAGAGTTGTAAAATTTGGAGAGTAGGTTCCTTTTGTATTGTAGGTAAGCAATAAGAAAGGATTTTTGAAAATTCAACCCCTAAGCGGGTGAAAGTTTGTATGGGAGTCCTTTCATTTTTGAAATGAGAAAGATGAAAATTTGTATTTAGGCCTTTGGTTAGAAATACAGAAACACATATTTCCGCGTTTTTGAAAATTCATCCCAAAAGGGGGCGAAATAGGGGTGAATTTTTTTTATGATATAAGAAACGTGAATATTGGTATTTAGGCTTTTGGTTAAAAGTAAAGAAACACGTGTTTCCGCGATTTTGGAAATTCATCCCCTACGGGGCGAAATAGGGGTGAAAATTGTTTATGATATGAGAAACGTGAAAATTGGTATTTAGGCTTTTGGTTAGAAATAAAGAAACACATGATTCCACGTTTTTGGAAATTCTTCCCCTAAATAGGGGTGAAAATTGTTTATGATATGAGAAACGTGAAAATTGGTATTTAGGCTTTTGGTTAGAAGTAAATAAACACGTGTATCCGCGATTTTGGAAATTCATCCCCTAAGGGGTGAAACGTAATATGGGAGAGGACATTTTTTATATGAGAAACTTGAGCATTAGTAATTTAGTATTTAGGCTATTGGAATAAAAGTCAAAGATACGTGTTTTCGCATTTTTGGTATTCAAGCCTTCAGCAGGGGACAAAACCATCTCTTTACCGTTTTGTTTTCTGTCAAGGAGACAAAGGATGGAGAAAACGGGTTTGTCCACCCGCCGTGCTTGCTCTGTAGGGGGTGAAATGTGGAACGGAAATTAATTATAATTTAGCAGAGTCGTTGAAACCCTGAAAAACTCGAAAATGAACCTTAGTCACCACTAAACTGGAATACAACGAAATTAAATAAAACAATGCTCACCGGATAACCTTCCTAGCTATAAAGAATACATCATCGACGAGGCTGGAGGTTGTAACACCAGCCTGCGGTGTTGCCATCTTCAAGGCCTTGTTCACGCTTTCTTCCAAAAAGTACCTACAGGCAAGGTCATGAAAATTTAAAGTAAGTACTTTAATGTCACTGTCAAGATGTATTGGCAGACAGACAACATGCATACCTTTCTAAAGCCAGATAATGAGCGAGTATGTCCTGTGCAGTCCTCATGAGGTCGCATTCATTAATGATCTTCTCTACAGCGTCTACGCACGCTTTTCTATCGGCTTCCTTTAGAGGCGCTGCGTCGACCTGTTAAGAAAACCCTTAAATACTTCATTATGTCACAATCACTAGTGCTTTACTTGAGTAACTTGGCTGTTCTGCGGCAAGAATATTATGATAATAAAAGTAGTGCTGTAAGACCCATTATAAATGCAGACCTGACTCTATTTTCTACTATATTACTGACCTCGGCCTTCCTCCTGAGGAACGTGAAGTACAGCCAGATCCTGGAATGTGTGAGCGCCAGTTCAGCCAGCACCGGCTCTGCGCTGAGTGCCGAGCTGCCGCTGCGGTGAGGATCCGACTCCAGGCGACGGGCCGACACCAGCTCGTTGTAGATGCGACGGATGCCGGCACACACCTACATAGGCAGATAAAAATAAGTAATTTATAGGAAAAACTAAAATTTGATGTCTGTAACACGAATCCACGCTCTTGTTTCGGGAAATCTAGTCGGTGATAAGTGGCGCCCAACGTGGGACACACTTCGTTCGTCTGGTAGATACTCTGGTACACGCGCCACTGTACAGTACATACCGCCGGCTGTATGGCGCCCCGCCTCCACCACACGCGCCACTGTACAATACATACCGCCGGCTGTATGGCGCCCCGCCTCCACCACACGCGCCACTGTACAGTACATACCGCCGGCTGTATGGCGCCCCGCCTCCACCACACGCGCCACTGTACAGTACATACCGCCGGCTGTATGGCGTCCCGCCTCCACCACACGCGCCACTGTACAGTACATACCGCCGGCTGTATGGCGCCCCGCCTCCACCACACGCGCCACTGTACAGTACATACCGCCGGCTGTATGGCGCCCCGCCTCCACCACACGCGCCACTGTACAGTACATACCGCCGGCTGTATGGCGCCCCGCCTCCACCACACGCGCCACTGTACAGTACATACCGCCGGCTGTATGGCGCCCCGCCTCCACCACACGCGCCACTGTACAGTACATACCGCCGGCTGTATGGCGCCCCGCCTCCACCACACGCGCCACTGTACAGTACATACCGCCGGCTGTATGGCGCCCCGCCTCCACCACACGCGCCACTGTACAGTACATACCGCCGGCTGTATGGCGCCCCGCCTCCACCACACGCGCCACTGTACAGTACATACCGCCGGCTGTATGGCGCCCCGCCTCCACCACACGCGCCACTGTACAGTACATACCGCCGGCTGTATGGCGCCCCGCCTCCACCACACGCGCCACTGTACAGTACATACCGCCGGCTGTATGGCGCCCCGCCTCCACCACACGCGCCACTGTACAGTACATACCGCCGGCTGTATGGCGCCCCGCCTCCACCACACGCGCCACTGTACAGTACATACCGCCGGCTGTATGGCGCCCCGCCTCCACCACACGCGCCACTGTACAGTACATACCGCCGGCTGTATGGCGCCCCGCCTCCACCACACGCGCCACTGTACAGTACATACCGCCGGCTGTATGGCGCCCCGCCTCCACCACACGCGCCACTGTACAGTACATACCGCCGGCTGTATGGCGCCCCGCCTCCACCACACGCGCCACTGTACAGTACATACCGCCGGCTGTATGGCGCCCCGCCTCCACCACACGCGCCACTGTACAGTACATACCGCCGGCTGTATGGCGCCCCGCCTCCACCACACGCGCCACTGTACAGTACATACCGCCGGCTGTATGGCGCCCCGCCTCCACCACACGCGCCACTGTACAGTACATACCGCCGGCTGTATGGCGCCCCGCCTCCACCACACGCGCCACTGTACAGTACATACCGCCGGCTGTATGGCGCCCCGCCTCCACCACACGCGCCACTGTACAGTACATACCGCCGGCTGTATGGCGCCCCGCCTCCACCACACGCGCCACTGTACAGTACATACCGCCGGCTGTATGGCGCCCCGCCTCCACCACACGCGCCACTGTACAATACATACCGCCGGCTGTATGGCGCCCCGCCTCCACCACACGCGCCACTGTACAGTACATACCGCCGGCTGTATGGCGCCCCGCCTCCACCACACGCGCCACTGTACAGTACATACCGCCGGCTGTATGGCGCCCCGCCTCCACCACACGCGCCACTGTACAGTACATACCGCCGGCTGTATGGCGCCCCGCCTCCACCACACGCGCCACTGTACAGTACATACCGCCGGCTGTATGGCGCCCCGCCTCCACCACACGCGCCACTGTACAGTACATACCGCCGGCTGTATGGCGCCCCGCCTCCACCACACGCGCCACTGTACAGTACATACCGCCGGCTGTATGGCGCCCCGCCTCCACCACACGCGCCACTGTACAGTACATACCGCCGGCTGTATGGCGTCCCGCCTCCACCACACGCGCCACTGTACAGTACATACCGCCGGCTGTATGGCGCCCCGCCTCCACCACACGCGCCACTGTACAGTACATACCGCCGGCTGTATGGCGCGCACGGCGCGGTGCAGCAGGCCGTGCGCGTGGTTGGCGGCGGCCTGGCGCGCTCGCTCCACGCCCGCGCCGCCCGCCTCCACCACACGCGTCACTGCGTCGGCAAACACCGCAGCCTCAGAGCTTATGTCTGATACTACGCATGCCCGACGAATTGCCGCTTCTGTCTGGAGAAGAAAATACATGGATTAATAAACAGTGCTCCATTTAAATCAAGTTCATCAAATAAATTAGAGTAATTTATACTAACTTGTGTGGCAAGATACTTGGCGAGTAGGTCCACCCCCTCCTCCGCGCGGCCGATCTGCGGGAACAACTTGAACAGCCGCTCCACACAGGGCTCGTCTTCCTTACGAGCTGCTTCATCAAATCTTTGGGAGTTCAATACAGTAGTTATCATAAGAAATCAATAGAACATAATACCTGCAACATGATATCACACAAGCGCACTTGTGAAGTATGAGGTCACAGTGGCTGAAACGTGTTTGGTTACGAGAAGTCTCATGGCGAAACATTCTATACGTACTTGCGGACAAGATGTTCACGCAGTGTGTTGGCAGCTCGTGTCATAGCATCGCGCGGGTCAGGTGCTCCACGTGCTCGCGCTGCTGCCACAGAGCCAGGGTCCATGCTGAGGAACCGAGATACATGACCAGCACCTGAAATATATGCATTTCAAGCCTGGTAGTATCATTCTGCAATTCGGACCATTTAATAAAGTTTTTACAATGTGTCAAGGCATGGTTTCTATGCTCACACATTTTCAGTGAGCTTCGAGCCTTTTATTGCAAATAGTCTACATACCGGTTTCATAATCATGTGCCTTGATAGCAGCCTCCACTCCTGCACTGCACAGCTGCAGGTCTATCAGGTCATGCACACGACGCTGACACTCCGCCACACGAGACTGAGAGAAACCTTAAGTTATAGGTATTGATCAAAATAAATGTTCTGAAGTTATGTGAGTATCCTCTATATTTAAATGAATTGATAATTCAGCTGGCTACTTACTCTTGCCAGGTCTAGCTGCCGCACTTTAGCGCTAACATCCCGTGCTAGACCGGCTGTCTTGTCGACCATGTCAGCCGCGATTTGAGCATCCGATTTCACTTCACTAAGCTTCGTGTACGCCTGGCTGGCGGCTCGTAGACGACCCTCCAGGGAACACGCCCGCGATAACACTCCTGAAAGGGCCTCGTCCACATCCGACTGCCAAAATTGATTAGGTACTTTATGTTTACCGATTGAAACTTGTGCCACCGTCATCAAAATAGCACAACTTACCTCCTCTTTCTCGATCTCGTTGAGCGCTTTCTGTAGGCCCTCGTCAGTAGATACATCGTACTTCTCTAGAAGAAGACTTAGTGACATTCTCAGTGCAATAACGAGTCTTAGGTTTTTATTTACTAACAGTAACCTCCGCCTCCAATACTCCGAAAATCGGAAATTCGGGACGTCAACAAGTCAACAACTAAACGTCAAAATGACATTTATTGTCAGCTGGCTTGTGGCTGGCTGGAGGCCACCGACCTTTTACTGGAATCAGTCCTGATTTCGATTTGATTCCTTTTTAATTGTAGAATACTTCTTATAGTTTAAGGATAAAACAACTAGCTTTAGGTAGGTACCTATTTAATTGTGTAACAAATATTTATTCACTTTGTGAAAGAAAATAATAAAAACAATTTTTTCAAGGTGGCAATCAAGCTCACGACTTGACACCTAAAAATACATTCGGAACCTTGATAAAATATTTTGTCTAATGACATAGATATAACATTATTGTTGAAAACAAAAAGTTTTTCACACTAAAGTAGAGGAAAAATATGTGAAATAAAGTTGTAAGTGATAAATTTGCATTCGTTTTAATTCCTAAGCAATGATTTATCAAAATAAGTCTCCAAGTGACGGTCGTTTGTTACACGGTCGGTTATTTTGATCAGACCTTCAAAAAATTGACTAGTGGACAAAAGTACGATACCTATACTGCAACATTAGTAAACACAAAAACTCGTGAAATCGTAAAATCGATGTGACTATAACTGTTTTTCATTCCTCAGAGTGTTTAATAAGTTTTTAACACTCCTTTGAGGGCAGATTCTTTGTGAGGTCGAATAGGAATCGTCAAAGGTGAGTGCTGAGTGAGACTGGGCATAAATTGCATAAATTAGTTAGTATTGGCAAACAGGATTGGTTTTTTGTGTGAAGCGGGGTTGTTTCACGGTATCGCTGGATGGTGTAATCGGTGTGTTGCAGATTGACTCCGTGTGGGGTTGGGCTTCGCCCCCGCTGCGGTTGCAGCTGGGTAACTCGCGCGGACACAAGAGGTGAGTGAACTTTCATATCATTGACAAATAATTATTGGCACGAATATTTTTTTCGCATAGTTGGAATAGTTTTTTAATTAATGGCTGTGAAAACATGAAACATGAAGTCATTGTTTTGTCTTTGGGTGGTTTGTATTGTAAATATGAGAATGGCAACAGCTGATTGTTTATACATCCTAGTAGCATCAATATTAACATTTGATATGTTTTGTCTCATGTGTGAGAAGGAAGCAGGAAAATATTATACCCAGGTATTTTATTTGATTTTCTAAAGCAATACTAAATATTAATAGCAATCTGATAATTTCGAATGATACCCGCAGTTTTATCAGTTACCAGTAGGTGTCAAATCACTACCTTGTCATACTATAAAAACTTTAAACAATATTTTATTGGTTAGTGTAAATAATTTAAATCTTCTGACCTTGCAATGTGTAAGTGTATACATAGCTTTACAGTGCGTGACAAATTGAAACTGGCACAACAGTAGTTTAAAAAGTATTTTGAACAAAATTGGGTTAATTTTTATGTAAAACATTGTTTTGAGTTTATTTATTAGCAAACAAGCGGACACCCTGTGGCCACAAACAATACATCTCCATTTTGTCACTTATTTAATTTACAAGTAGTTTATTAGTATTTATTAGTGTCCAATACTATCTATAGGCCACTTGTCTACCCCAGTAAGTCAAACAAAGTATTTTCTGTGCCATGCTGGCCATATTTAAAAAAATGAATTACCGTGGCAAGCCATTATCATATAAACATAATCCGAGTACTTTTCTATAACTTGTGGTAGTCTTCCTTAATCCTTCTGATTAAATTCAGGAGTATATTAGTACCCTTGAAATTTATTTAACACTGACTGCCATGCAGCAGACACAATAGACAATTTATTGTTTTCAGTCACCAGTTTGAGTGATACAGTGTTTAACCTGTTAACTGATTGAGAAACAAATCACTAATATTTCCTATTTCAGTCTGCTATTGGAAGTTATCAAAGGCAGATTTATTTCGCAACTTATTTTAATAATCCATAGCAACACGTAATATAAACAACACAGCCTCCAATTATAATACAATCAACCTACAAATTTAATGTTTATATAATTAGAATGTTTACGGCAGCATAGTTACATCACCCTTGACTTACCACTGACATTACACAAGGTGATTGTGTAAATATGTGAATGAGTGGCATGAGCAATTTTTTTCCTAGTTAAATTGGTTACGGTTAGGAGAGAGTTGCTAGGGAGGCCAAGTAGGTGTCTTTGATATGTAACCTTTCAACTATTATCAACCTCTATGTCCGTATATCACATATAATATGTAGAAAAAGGAGGATGATTTGAGAGAGAATCAAAGAAAAGTTGTATACAAAGGTGAAAAGCAAATGAAAATATTGAATTTATTACATAGTAAAATATGCCCTGAATTTTATATTTTATACCTGTCCTTGTCATTTGTATGCCAATTAATAGTGATGGCATGGCAATAGAATTAAGAGATAGTTTAGTTAATTTGTAACATTTATTGTTTATTAGAAAGGGGGTCAGTGCTGCAATCAGAAAATAAAGTTTATTAACCGACTTCAAAAAAAAGGAGGAGGTTCTCAATTCGACGCGTATGTTTTTTTTTTTATCTTTCTTCCAACAAAGTTCTTCTTTGTATTATCTTTGCAGTGTTTAAAGGAATTGCTTCTGTGCTCTCATGCTAGTGCTCATTCCTCTATTGTATGTCTAAGAGAAGAGACTAGGGTTTATTTTCGCCCTATGATTTTATCAGGATATAGTCCGCGGGTCCACCGCGTTTCTGAAATGGTAATGAACATCGACTCTGGTAATAAACTTCAATAAGATCGTGAGAGACTAAACTTCGACCTACCAGACCTACCAGAGTCTAATGTTCATTACCATTTTGTTGCGCGGTAGACCCGCAGATACTGTTACTCATTGCGTATTTCGTAGACTCTCGCACTGGTGGCGTGGTGTCTCTGGATCTAGCGTGCTGTGCTCACGCTGAGTGACGATGGAATTCTAAAGTGAGAGAAAAGCTAGGAATTATCGGGACCAAATATTTGGCGCCTGCGCGATGTTAGCAGAATGTTTGGTCATCACTTTATTATGCGTAGACGCGATTTACGCTCACAAAACCTCCTAATTCAAAGTGTATACTAGGGCTTCGTCCTTCATATAGGTATCGTAAGAAGGGCTACCGTGGTTATCGATGTGTGTAGTTAGACCATGCTTACAGTTTTCATTTCTTAGTAACATTACCATTCATAACTCGTGTCCCTGCCGTGTCTGATCAATAAGAGAAATACCCGATCTCCAAGTTACAACATGATTGGGTAAAAGCTAGAATTACTATTTGCTCTTGTGGTAGAAGTGCGCACGAAAATATTACAAAACGAACCTAATATTTAATTCAGTTGTCTCATGCCTGTATTTTCAATTGTGGAGTAAACCGCATCTGGTGTCGTCATCACAATGCCGTATTGACATGAAACTAGCATGTTCCAAGGTGCTTGACATTTTAGCACCTCGCTGACCTACTTACCTAACTTAGGTAACTTTTCTTCTAGGTAATAATTAATTATTTCGATTGTTCGGTTCATTTTACTGTACGTATATCCGTTGCCGTTGAGATGAGAGGCAGCAGCGTTCTCCTGTGCGTTACGAACTACATATTGGGATCATCAATCCTTTGTCAAGCGTGGTGATTATAACATTACCTGCACAACCACGACCGTTTTTGTTTTATGTTTCTATCTCCATATTCTTGAGTATCTATCTGTGTTTAAATTAAGCTGATTCATGCTTCATTGGTTCTGGTATCCTCGGCAGCCCTGAAAAGTTTCTCTCTATCGTTCCCTTTCTCTGATAGCTCCCACGTGTTATAGAAGTCATTGAAAGCTTCGAGTGTATTGATAGCAGAATTCGTTATCGGATGTAACCGCCTTAAACTACATAACATTGTACTAGATGTGCAAGACAAGTTCCTTAAGATAAATATATCCGCGCCAAAGTGTGCGGATTTCAAGAGATAGCGCACTCAAGCCAGAAATGGAAAAGCTACACTGAAATGCCTTTTTGTTTTATGATAACAGACTATCATTCACGAGACAGAATCAAATTCTTGATGCTTATTTACGCCAATTCGAGCCATTAATGCCAAATCACAATCACATATTTTGTGTGGTGATAACACGGTCAATTGTGATGGAACAGGTAGTGACCCGTATAGTTTCATGGACATAAATAGTAGGCGAGGCGACAGATCTGGGTCATGGAGCGATGAATGAAACAAGGATAGTTTATTTATAATGACGCTATAATATTGTAGAGTTGCAAATGTTCTAATTAGATAAAAGCGGATACTTTTTCGAGTAACGTCCTATGACTAATGTTTGCGTGGATGGCGGGAATTAGTTGATAACTCCATGTTGATAAAATATATATTTTTTTAATTATTTCGCAATTTTTGATCTAACTCTTTTCTATTTTTTTTGTTTAACAGCACTATATTTACTCCTTACGTAGACTATGACTAGACACCATAGTATCCAGTAGTCACCAACGATTTGTCGTAGCCCATGGCTGGACAGCAGCCTCCCCTAAATATGACGATGACGTAGCTTCAACCAAAACGCTTTGGCAGCGAGTTGGTAATCGCAGTTCTGTGGCAGCTGTGACGCTACTGCGCGTCACCGGCCTGAGGTATTTAGGCTGGCATGTCGAACGGTTATCTCGTCAGCTACCGGGCATTACCCAATTATAAAGATTTCATGGTTGCGTAAAAGTAAATCTCTTTGGCTATGGCCAGACTGCGTTTTTCCGCTCGCGGCTTTACGCTTCTGCATTGGGATGAGCGCGTTGGGCACACACTGCGTCCCCTTACTATACATTTCCAAATCCATAGAATACAAAACAGAACCGCATGCAGAAAAACGCAGTCTGGCCGTAGTCAGACAAACAAAACTTTTCTCTGTAGTTGCTAGTTATAATATGAATATTATTGACAGATATTAAAGTATTATTCAACAATCAAAAATCGATTTGTCAATTACAGAGCTCATGTACGGCTTTCTACTTAATATTCTATTGCCTTTTCTAATGACTGTATTACGGCGTGGCCACGGAGTTCCCGCGACAGGAATTCGCCGCTGTGCGCTGCTGGGTAAAATTCGCGCACGGTGGTGCCGATTGCGGCCCGGTGTGGACTCATTTATTTCTATACATTTATTTGCAATATTTCGCACTACTACGCGGCACAATGTAGGATTTGGCCTTATTTACCAGGATGAACTTTAATTACTCGAAATTAAAATCTAAATTACTTATCTGAGAGATTTTAGTTTTTTAACACGCTCATTGCCAGACAGCAGACACAATAGAACATCGATTGTTTGTTGGGACACTGTGTCCGATATGGCGCTCAAAGCATTAATAATACCATATTTCATTGGCGCGTTGTTAAACATTAAGCATTTTGTTTCAGTCGAAGTCGAGCCGTTTGAAATTTCGCTGCTATCAAATTTTCCCGTGGCCACGCGGTTAGAACGGACATGTACTTATTCTCTTGCATTATTAATAGCTTCAATCGGAGCTGATGTGTCATGAATACGTCAGTTATCGTTTCTCAACATATGTTGTGTCCCTTCTCCCTGAAAAGGCTCCAGATACAGTATGAAGATGATCCCCTACCTAATGATAAGGCATACGTAGTGTATTACTGTTCAAATAATTAGGCATTAGTAACGAAAATAATTTGTTAATCCCGAACTATTAGAATATAAACAACTCTTTTAAACAAATAATTAAATAAGCAGCTCTTTTTATAATTGTAAATAATATGCATTTACTATTATCTGACCGTGTGCACTTCATATATTATATGGGACCGCACCCTTAGGTTGAGAACCTATGACGTAAACCTATGTTCTATTTCAGCGATCGGTACGCATCCTGCATCTCGCGGGCCACATGCTGCCCTTTGGGCTTTCTGTCCGGCCCGACGCCATTTTATGCGAGGCCCGGAACATGAAGTAATTAACTTTATAATACAATTATGATTCTCTTAAACACGGTTAAAACTGTCTACCTAAATAAACGTATTTCAATACGAAGAGGCCCTTCACATAGTAAAGTCTAAAATTTGAAGTCAGTCCGAGTAAAGTACTAGCATCAAATCGTAGAACCTAAAAAATCCTATTAACATAATAATTAACCTTGTCCCTTAATCACTTGTCGCCGTGTATACGTAACACAAATCAAACAGCATGTAAGGAGCTTCAATCTCAAGAGCACCTTGTATCTGTTCTCAGGATGGGCGAGGGCGGGTCGCCGGGCGGCGTGGGGGGCGGCGGGGCGCGGCTGTCGCACACCTCGGAGAAACACCCGCGCGCCATCCTCGGCGAGCTGTCCGCGCTGCGCCGCCACCGCGAGCTGTGCGACGTGGTGCTCAACGTGGCCAACAGGAAGCTGTTCGCACACCGGTACATCACATACCTCACTTAGTACTAGTATTATATTAGGTGTATTTTCTCTACCACCACAATCAACATCGCCCACAGCGTGAGCCTAGCAGCTGCTGAGTATAGGACTCCGTTTCTACTGATGACGCTTTGTTTCGTTTGTTTAACGTATTTTTTTATTTCGCCCCATCGCATCGGTTGAGCTTCGATCACCCTCAATTTGGCTCTACCTGCCATAATGTAATCTGGCCATTTATCATGCCCAATTCCACTCGAATCCCATCATTCTGCGGCCAACTTTGCGAACTTCTTCTATACTACGATGGATTTCTACATTATAGATTTTCATACGCTTCATGACTGTAAAACTTACCATATACGAGTTTGTACAGTCTTCTAGTTTCCATTTCGATTCATTTCTCTATTAGCCATGGTAAACATTCTTTGTTGAAAAAGGTTTTGTTGTATCAATTTATGCAAGCGAGACTGCAGCTGGCAGGCGGCCAGTGACTAATACCAGTACAAAACCCACTAGCAACGTTATAATATTTACAAACAGTTGTATGCAATGTTATCATTCGCAAGGCCAAAGATATCTTGCGTTTATCTTTAAAATATTTACTGTGGAAATCGTTGACCTATTTTTTATATTTCATTTATTTACACGCTATTTCCTTGTATACATGTTCTAATCTTCACCAAACATCTTCCTGTATGTTCCATCAGTTCTGTCAAATTTTATTTTCTTATATCCTATTATCTACTATCCTACTCCAGATGGATAAATCTTCTAAAAACAAATCTTCCTATCTCTAAAGGTGAGCATAGCTGCAATAGAGATCTCTAAAAAAACTCACCTTTATAGCTATATGGAGGTCGGTAAACTTTTGAAAGTTTCACCCTCGACATTTCAAACTGGTGTTCAGCAATCGAGTCGACATGACCTCGAATTAGACCGATCTCGTCTGTTTTCAGGGTCATACTCTCAGCATGCAGTCCGTACTTCCGCGCGATGTTCACGGGCGAGCTGGCCGAGTCGCGCGCCACCGAGGTCACCATCCGGGACGTGGACGAGCAGGCCATGGAGCAACTGGTAGAGTTCTGCTACACAGCACACATAGTGGTCGAGGAGAGCAACGTGCAGGTGTGTATTGCCTACAATGTTCGTCCCGACCTTAAAAGCGGCAGTTGTAAAGTACCTTGTCCTTGTCAAATACTGTGGAACTTCTTCTACCAAGCTTTAACAAGACCTTGCTCTTTGACCTTGTTCTTTTTATTAAACCCCAACTGTCCCCAACGGAACTTAAGTCCAATCTCAAAGTCAAGGGTTTTTATTTCAACCGGGACTTTGCAGGCACTTTCTAAACGTCGTGATTCTAGGTGCACGGTTTCAAGTGGGTTGGTCCTGGAGAACATACCGGCAAGAAACTCCATCTGAATTAACTTAGGGATGAATTAGGATTCCTTAGCAAATATTTTATCAGTTGAGCACTACATTTATAGCTACCATATATGATTCTTTACAAATAAATGTCGTTTACTGATCCTTTCGCTGTTTGCCCCGCAGGCGTTGCTCCCCGCGGCCTGCCTCCTGCAGCTGCAAGAGATCCAGGACGTGTGCTGCGAGTTCCTCAAGCGTCAGCTGGACTGCTCCAACTGCCTCGGCATCCGCGCCTTTGCCGACACACACTCTTGCCGGGAACTGTTACGGATAGCTGACAAGTTCACACAACAAAACTTTCCAGAGGTCAGTATGATTCCTGGATCCTATTTGAAAGAATTTTTAATTTATTTTTGCCCTTAAAAGCATGAATGATCTCTCTAATCAAGAGGAGATAGATTTCGGAATGAAGTGTCATTAGTAAATCTCTTATTCATCTTTTTTCGACAAGTGGGTCCATATGCTAACTATAAATAACGTTTGTGTAGGTAATGGAAAGCGAAGAGTTCCTATTGCTGCCGGCCGCGCAGCTGATCGACATCGTGTCCTCGGACGAGCTCAACGTGCGCTCCGAGGAGCAGACCTTCCAGGCCGTCATGTCCTGGGTCAAGTACAACGTGG
Organism: Allophyes oxyacanthae; assembly: GCA_932294325.1. Classification (NCBI taxonomy): domain Eukaryota; kingdom Metazoa; phylum Arthropoda; class Insecta; order Lepidoptera; family Noctuidae; genus Allophyes; species Allophyes oxyacanthae. The sequence continues at coordinate 698,752 of OW028612.1, forward strand.
CCGAGAGGCGCCAGCATCTCGCGCAGGTACTTAACTGTCACTATTACGCTCAATAACAGCTATGTGAAGTGGCCATAGGTAAGAATATTAAATTTTGAACATGATCGCGTGCTTTTGTGTGCACATTGGTGTACCGAGAACGTGTAGAGTACGACCGAATGCGAACGAAGATCTTCGTTTGCGTTCACTTGCTTTCGGTGAGCCATTGCGCGCGTCCGTCTGTATAAGTTCGTTCCCTCTCGTTCGCTCGCATAATAGCTCAGTATAAGAGTGGCTCACTCACCCCCATTGCTTTGTACATACGATACCAAACAAGTACAGTGAGAGTGGCCTGTTATTAGTCCAAAACCACACAACTAATGATTTTTTTAATAGTTATAATGTCCATTCCAGGTCCTCCAACACGTCCGCCTGCCCCTCTTAAGTCCCAAGTTCCTCGTCGGCACAGTATCGTCAGAACTGCTCATCAGGTCAGATGACGCGTGTCGAGACCTGCTGGATGAAGCCAAGAACTACCTGCTGCTGCCTCAGGAGAGGCCGCTCATGCAAGGACCTAGAACGAGGCCCAGGAAACCCACGAGAAGAGGTCAGTGAGAACTCCACTACTTAAGTGCCCTATTACATTTCGACTGTGATTTTTGCGTTAAATGGCAAACTTTGGCGTTCTTATTCTGAGCAACTGAAAGATTTCGATAACTTTGACTTACTGAGTGCTGGAGAATAGTTATTAATATAGTTTATAGCGGGCTCGCTTTTCGTAATTTTTACTTACCTGTTTATATAAAGCCAAAATTCCGAAGCAAGTTTTTCATAAAATACGCAACTGCACTTTTTCGAGCTCGTGGATTGAACTACTGTAATAAACAAATGTCATGAAAAATTTATAATAATGTCTCTTGAATAGTCGTTTATTTCATAGCGACCTCAGAATTTTGAAATATGTATGGAATATCTATAAAAAAATTCCCATTAAAAACTATAAAATTACTAAAAACCCTCAGAATTAACGGTAAATTTCCCCTAACTACATTAATATTATTACGTAAAATTTATACCAGAATAAATTTCAGATCATAAGAAATTAAAATTTCATAGGTTTTTTTTTTTAATAAACAAATGATAAAATTTAAAATAAACGTAATTACAACTGCCAAATTGCTACATAATGCGATACGTCGCCGTGCTTCCTTATATAATATACTAGCGGCCCGTCCCGACTTCGTTCGGGTACAAATTAGCCGGTAGATACTTTTTAATTTTCATCAATTCCTGACCTCTTACAAATCGTTCGGCTTCAAAAAATACGGACTCTCATATAACTATTTCATCCGCTTAGAGGTTGAATTTCGAAAACCACGAAACCGATTTTGTTTTTAATTTTAAACAAAAGCTTAAATACAAATTTTCACGTCTCTCACTTCAAAAACAATTTTCACCCCTATTTCGCCCCTTTAGGGGATGAATTTCCAAAACCGCGGTAACACGTGTTTCTTTATTTCTAATCAAAAGCCTAAATCTCAATTTTCACGTTTCGCACTTCAAAAATAATTTTCATCCCTATTTCGACCCTTTAGCGGATGAATTTCCAAAAACGCAGTAACACGTGTTTCTTTATTTCTAACCAAAAGCTTAAATTTCAATTTTCACGTTTCGCACTTCAAAAACAATTTAACCCCTATTTCGCCCCTTTAGGGGATGAATTTCCAAAAACGCGGTAACATGTGTTTTTTTATTTCTAACCAAAAGCCGAAACACCAATTCTCACGTCTCTCACTTCAAAAACAATTTTTAACCCTATTTCGCCCCTTTAGGGGATGAATTTTCAAAAACGCGGTGTCACGTGTTTCTTTATTTCTAACCAAAAGCCTATATCTCAATTTTCACGTTTCTCACTTGAAAAACAATTTTCACCCCTATTTCGCCCCTTTAGGGGATGAATTTCCAAAAACGCGGTGTCATGTGTTTCTTTATTTCTAACCAAAAGCCTAAATCTAAATTTTCACGTTTCTAACTTCAAAAACAATTTTACCCCTATTTCGCCCCTTTAGGGGATGAATTTCCCAAAACGCGGTAACACGTGTTTCTTTTTTTGTAACCAAAAGCCTAAATCTCAATTTTCACGTTTCTCACTTCAAAAACAATTTTCACCCCTATTTCGCCCCTTTAGGGGATGAATTTCCAAAAACGCGGTAATACGTGTTTCTTAATTTGTAACCAAAAGCCTAAATCTCAATTTTCACGTTTCTCACTTCAAAAACAATTTTCACCCCTATTTCGCCCCTTTAGGGGATGAATTTCCAATAACGCGGTAACACGTGTTTCTTTATTTCTAACCAAAAGCCGAAACACCAATTCTCACGTTTCTCACTTCAAAAACAATCCCAATATTCACGTTTTACACTTCAAAAACAATTTTCACCCCTATTTCGCCCCTTTAGGGGATGAATTTCCAAAAACGAAGAATCACGTGTTTCTTTGTTTGTAACCAAAAGCCTAAATCCCAATTTTCATCTTTCTCACTTCAAAAATTAAGGGACTCCCATACAAACTTTCACCCCCTTTTTCCCCCCTTTAGGGGCTGAATTTTCCAAAATCCCTTCTTATTGCTTGCCTACAATACAAAAGGGACCTACTCTCCAAATTTCGTCGTTTCAGTAGTTTCGGCTGTGCGTTGATGATAAGTCAGTCAGTCAGTCAGTCAATCAGGATTTCTCTCTTTATAATATTACTATGATCTAATCTGTCAAAACACAATTTTGTGATAGGGCTCTTAACATATGGACTGCCGCAGCATCAGACCAAACAATAGTTATTTGTTATGCAAGGCTGCAAAATTGTTATTTGGTGCGAGTGCTGGTATTGAATACCAAGCAAGCGAACGACTCTAAGATTGAACCACGAGCGAAGCGAGTGGTTCAAAAATAGAATCCTGAGCGTAGCGAGGTTGCTGGATTACGTAGGTTGGCCGGTGTAAAATCACCCTTCGATTTCAGATATGTTTCTACTACTGCAACATGTTTTTTTGTCTGGTTCTAGGAGAAGTGTTATTCGCCGTGGGCGGCTGGTGCTCGGGCGACGCGATAGCTTCGGTGGAGAGGTTCGACCCGCAGACGTCCGAGTGGAAGATGGTGGCGCCCATGTCCAAGCGGCGCTGCGGCGTCGGCGTCGCCGTGCTGCACGACCTGCTGTACGCCGTGGGCGGCCACGACGGCCAGAGCTACCTCAACAGCATCGAGCGCTACGACCCGCAGACCAACCAGGTATGGCGCCATGTCCAAGCGGCGCTGCGGCGTCGGCGTCGCCGTGCTGCACGACCTGCTGTACGCCGTGGGCGGCCACGACGGCCAGAGCTACCTCAACAGCATCGAGCGCTACGACCCGCAGACCAACCAGGTATGGCGCCATGTCCAAGCGGCGCTGCGGCGTCGGCGTCGCCGTGCTGCACGACCTGCTGTACGCCGTGGGCGGCCACGACGGCCAGAGCTACCTCAACAGCATCGAGCGCTACGACCCGCAGACCAACCAGGTATGGCGCCATGTCCAAGCGGCGCTGCGGCGTCGGCGTCGCCGTGCTGCACGACCTGCTGTACGCCGTGGGCGGCCACGACGGCCAGAGCTACCTCAACAGCATCGAGCGCTACGACCCGCAGACCAACCAGGTATGGCGCCATGTCCAAGCGGCGCTGCGGCGTCGGCGTCGCCGTGCTGCACGACCTGCTGTACGCCGTGGGCGGCCACGACGGCCAGAGCTACCTCAACAGCATCGAGCGCTACGACCCGCAGACCAACCAGGTATGGCGCCATGTCCAAGCGGCGCTGCGGCGTCGGCGTCGCCGTGCTGCACGACCTGCTGTACGCCGTGGGCGGCCACGACGGCCAGAGCTACCTCAACAGCATCGAGCGCTACGACCCGCAGACCAACCAGGTATGGCGCCATGTCCAAGCGGCGCTGCGGCGTCGGCGTCGCCGTGCTGCACGACCTGCTGTACGCCGTGGGCGGCCACGACGGCCAGAGCTACCTCAACAGCATCGAGCGCTACGACCCGCAGACCAACCAGGTATGGCGCCATGTCCAAGCGGCGCTGCGGCGTCGGCGTCGCCGTGCTGCACGACCTGCTGTACGCCGTGGGCGGCCACGACGGCCAGAGCTACCTCAACAGCATCGAGCGCTACGACCCGCAGACCAACCAGGTATGGCGCCATGTCCAAGCGGCGCTGCGGCGTCGGCGTCGCCGTGCTGCACGACCTGCTGTACGCCGTGGGCGGCCACGACGGCCAGAGCTACCTCAACAGCATCGAGCGCTACGACCCGCAGACCAACCAGGTATGGCGCCATGTCCAAGCGGCGCTGCGGCGTCGGCGTCGCCGTGCTGCACGACCTGCTGTACGCCGTGGGCGGCCACGACGGCCAGAGCTACCTCAACAGCATCGAGCGCTACGACCCGCAGACCAACCAGGTATGGCGCCATGTCCAAGCGGCGCTGCGGCGTCGGCGTCGCCGTGCTGCACGACCTGCTGTACGCCGTGGGCGGCCACGACGGCCAGAGCTACCTCAACAGCATCGAGCGCTACGACCCGCAGACCAACCAGGTATGGCGCCATGTCCAAGCGGCGCTGCGGCGTCGGCGTCGCCGTGCTGCACGACCTGCTGTACGCCGTGGGCGGCCACGACGGCCAGAGCTACCTCAACAGCATCGAGCGCTACGACCCGCAGACCAACCAGGTATGGCGCCATGTCCAAGCGGCGCTGCGGCGTCGGCGTCGCCGTGCTGCACGACCTGCTGTACGCCGTGGGCGGCCACGACGGCCAGAGCTACCTCAACAGCATCGAGCGCTACGACCCGCAGACCAACCAGGTATGGCGCCATGTCCAAGCGGCGCTGCGGCGTCGGCGTCGCCGTGCTGCACGACCTGCTGTACGCCGTGGGCGGCCACGACGGCCAGAGCTACCTCAACAGCATCGAGCGCTACGACCCGCAGACCAACCAGGTATGGCGCCATGTCCAAGCGGCGCTGCGGCGTCGGCGTCGCCGTGCTGCACGACCTGCTGTACGCCGTGGGCGGCCACGACGGCCAGAGCTACCTCAACAGCATCGAGCGCTACGACCCGCAGACCAACCAGGTATGGCGCCATGTCCAAGCGGCGCTGCGGCGTCGGCGTCGCCGTGCTGCACGACCTGCTGTACGCCGTGGGCGGCCACGACGGCCAGAGCTACCTCAACAGCATCGAGCGCTACGACCCGCAGACCAACCAGGTATGGCGCCATGTCCAAGCGGCGCTGCGGCGTCGGCGTCGCCGTGCTGCACGACCTGCTGTACGCCGTGGGCGGCCACGACGGCCAGAGCTACCTCAACAGCATCGAGCGCTACGACCCGCAGACCAACCAGGTATGGCGCCATGTCCAAGCGGCGCTGCGGCGTCGGCGTCGCCGTGCTGCACGACCTGCTGTACGCCGTGGGCGGCCACGACGGCCAGAGCTACCTCAACAGCATCGAGCGCTACGACCCGCAGACCAACCAGGTATGGCGCCATGTCCAAGCGGCGCTGCGGCGTCGGCGTCGCCGTGCTGCACGACCTGCTGTACGCCGTGGGCGGCCACGACGGCCAGAGCTACCTCAACAGCATCGAGCGCTACGACCCGCAGACCAACCAGGTATGGCGCCATGTCCAAGCGGCGCTGCGGCGTCGGCGTCGCCGTGCTGCACGACCTGCTGTACGCCGTGGGCGGCCACGACGGCCAGAGCTACCTCAACAGCATCGAGCGCTACGACCCGCAGACCAACCAGGTATGGCGCCATGTCCAAGCGGCGCTGCGGCGTCGGCGTCGCCGTGCTGCACGACCTGCTGTACGCCGTGGGCGGCCACGACGGCCAGAGCTACCTCAACAGCATCGAGCGCTACGACCCGCAGACCAACCAGGTATGGCGCCATGTCCAAGCGGCGCTGCGGCGTCGGCGTCGCCGTGCTGCACGACCTGCTGTACGCCGTGGGCGGCCACGACGGCCAGAGCTACCTCAACAGCATCGAGCGCTACGACCCGCAGACCAACCAGGTATGGCGCCATGTCCAAGCGGCGCTGCGGCGTCGGCGTCGCCGTGCTGCACGACCTGCTGTACGCCGTGGGCGGCCACGACGGCCAGAGCTACCTCAACAGCATCGAGCGCTACGACCCGCAGACCAACCAGGTATGGCGCCATGTCCAAGCGGCGCTGCGGCGTCGGCGTCGCCGTGCTGCACGACCTGCTGTACGCCGTGGGCGGCCACGACGGCCAGAGCTACCTCAACAGCATCGAGCGCTACGACCCGCAGACCAACCAGGTACCACAGCGGGTACTGCTAGTTCAATTGTCGCTGTACTACAAGTTGATAAAAACGCACTATTTAATTTGATATAAATATATTTTTAATATTGCCTCGTGAAGTATGAGATTCAGAACACGAGTGCTATGACACAGCACGGTGTTCTAATACATAACGGTCCGTATCCCCCGGGCCCCGTATCATCCGCACCCCGTACCCCATGTCCCTAGCGCCCCGTGTCTCCCTCTGCCCGTATCCCCCGCGCTCCATGTCCCTAGCGCCCCGTGTCTCCCTCTGCCAATGTCCCCCACGCCCTATGTCCCTAGCGCCCCGTGTCCCCCGTGCCCCATGTCCCTAGCGCCCCGTGCCTCCCTCTGCCCGTGTCCCCCACGCCCCATGTTCCTAGCGCCCCGTGTCTCCCTCTGCCCGCGTCCCCCGCGCCCCATGTCTCTAGCGCCCCGTGTCCCTAACGCCCCGTGTCTCCCTCTGCCCGTGTCCCCCGGGCTCCATTTCCCTAGCGCCCCGTGTCTCCCTCTGCCCGTGTCCCCCGGGCTCCATTTCCCTAGCGCCCCTTGTCTCCCTCTGCCCGTGTCCCCCGCATCCCATGTCCCTAGTGCCCCGTGTCTCCCTGCGCCCCGTGTCTCCCTCTGCCCGTGTCCCCCGCGCCCCATGTCCCTTGCGCCCCGTGTCCTCTTCCCGCGTCCCCCGCACCCCATGTCCCTAGGGCTCCGTGTGCCCGCGCCCCATGTCTAGCGCCCTGTGTCCTCCTCTGCCCGTATCCCCCGCGCCCCATGTCCCCCGCGCTCTATGTCCTTAGGGCCCCGTGTCCCCCCCCTTGCCTCTCGTCTCCCTCGCCTCACGTGTTTTTGCTGCTCCAAGCGTTCACGATCGATTCAATATTCTCTGAGGATTGTAATCTGTTTGCAATCGCTGTTTCAAAGTGGTCAGTCCCGAGTCCGACAAATTGAGGCTGTTCAGTGTCAATGTCAGTGCCAACCTTTAATGTTGAAATTGACACGGCTTAAAGGTGGATTTGATGCGGGAAGCGTGTGATACATAAGTGGTTGTACTCGGCAGTGGTGCGGCTCGGTGGCGCCGACGTCGTCGTGCCGCACGTCGGTGGGCGTGGCCGTGCTGGAGGGCGCGCTGTACGCCGTGGGCGGCCAGGACGGCGTGCAGTGCCTCAACCACGTGGAGCGCTACGACCCCAAGGACAACCGCTGGACCAAGGTAAGCACCACTACATGTACACTCACCGAAGGTCCGAGGTGTCGGATAAAACACCTGTTCGGTCGAATCCTTAATGTGTGAATGGTTGTCGTACGTATACATGCATGTGTGTGAGTGCCTGCATATTAGTTAGAAAATAATATTTATAAAACAGTCGCGAATAAATCAGCTTAGCGCAAACATCTCTTTCTGTTCACCTAAATTTCCACAAGCCAAATTGAACCTTATTACTATAACATTTTGGTCGACATCGAGCCGGATACTTGTTTCGACTTACGACGTTTTACGCACTGAGCGCATATACAAAGGACGGATCGAGCGGCGAGCCGAGAACAATAGAAGGAATTTATACTTGCAATAATTAAATGCATAAAGTTATCAATTTGAAGAAAACAAGTTATTGTACGTAACTGTGAAGATTGAATCGGCCTATTTATAGATTTGCAGGCTAGTTAGTACTTATAATTACACAGGATGGCCAATACTTTGGAGCAACTACTGAGTTTGTTAGAAGATACAGCTTTATTGCTAGGAAAAACTCAAGCAAATTTAAAGAAATGTCCCAAACAACGTTTAACAAAAGGATACATAGAAGCACGGATTAAAAGTATTGAAGAATATTGGTGTACATATAAGAATACTCATCAAGAACTAGTGAAATGTGTTCCGAAAGCGAATCGTCAAGACATTCCACACTTCGTAAATGAAGATTACTTTATTCAGGAAGATTTGTACATTTGTTTATTGGCCGATCTAAATGATGTATTGTTTTCGTTCAGCAAGTCGTCGCCGCAGGTACCTATGCAAGCTGACAATAGTTACGGTGGTTCTAGTTCTAGTGCATATAAGGAAGTGCAAGTGAAATTACCTAGGATTCAACTTCCGACATTCTCAGGTATTTACGATGAGTGGCCTGCCTATCAAGATCTGTTTACTTCGTTAGTCCACAACAACGAAATATTAAGTAAAGTACAAAAGTTGCATTATTTAAAAACCAGCCTAACGGGAGAAGCCCAGTCACTATTACGGCACGTGCAAATTACAGAGGTTAACTATGACGAGTCATGGAACATGCTTAAGGCGCGTTTCGGCAACAAGCGGATTATTATCAACTCAATATTGAAAAGATTGTTTACGCAAAAGAAGATAACTGTGCAAACAGCAAATAACATCAAAACGTTATTGGATACAACGACAGAGTGTCTAAATGCACTAAAGAATCTTGGATTATCAACAAGCTCCTGGGATCCACTCATTATATTTCTCGTTGTTCAGAAATTGGACCTAGAGACGCACCGTGATTGGGAAGAAGTTGCCTACAAGGAGAATGCCGAAGAGTTACCTACATGGGACGCACTTAATAAGTTTTTACAAGCTCATTTCCGAACGCTCGAGCTTGTCACGCCACCAACAAGAGAAAAACCTACACCTAGAGGAAAGGAATACGCTGTTCACTTATCTACTACTGATACTACGACCACGACGAAACCTAGAAGCTGCGCTATGTGCAATGACAACCACACATTGTGTCATTGTGAGAAATTTATCAAACTAAGCCCAACAGAGAGATGTGAGTACGTCAAACAACACAATCTGTGTTATAATTGTCTGGGACCTGGACACTCAGCACGTTTATGTCGTCTTAGGATGTCATGTCATAAATGCCACAAACGTCATCATACGCTTACGCATCAATCTACTCCTATGACGTCATCAAATCCACCAGACAACAAGCAGCAAGCCCAACAACAAAAAGAGGTTGAAAATCATCAAGATTCTGCACAATCAGCCGAAACCAACGTTATACTTTCATCGCATGTCGCTGCCAATATGTCCACTGCATTACTGGCTACAGCCCTCGTAGCGGTAAGAAATTACGAATCGGGACAAACGACAGTGCTCCGTGCTTTGATTGACCACGGCTCCCAAGCTACGTTCATGAGTGAAAGAGCGGCCCAGATGTTACGTTTGAAGAGAATGCCCGTCAATGGCACTATCACTGGGGTCGGCTCAACCAAAACAACAGTTAAACATGCTGCAGAAATCGAACTTCTATCAAGACACGACGCAAGTTTCAACCTCAAGATCAAAACGTACATCATGTCAACGCGACTCACTACCCAATTGCCGTCACAAACTATCTCCAGCAGCACCTGGCCGCACTTGCAAGGACTTGTCCTGGCCGATCCAAGCTTTAACCAGCCAGGACGAGTAGATCTATTACTAGGTGTTGACGTATGTGCCCAAATCATGAAAGGTGAAGTTATCAAGGGTCCCCCAGGAACACCGTGTGCTCAAAACACCAGCCTGGGTTGGATTCTATTTGGGACCGTGGAAACCAAAACAACTGGAGAAGAAATGATTGTCATGCACCTCAATCTTGATCTAAACGATATCCTTAAACGAATGTGGGAACAAGAGCCATACGATAAACGAACACCTACAGCTGAGGAGCGAAAGTGCGAGGAAATTTACGAGACCACGACTACAAGAAGTAATGACGGACGGTATATTGTGACGTTACCAAAGAACACTAACATTCTATTATCAACACAGGGAGATACGAGATCAATAGCTCTGAAGAGACTATATCAATTAGAAAAAAGATTCACGAAAAACCCTAAACTTAAGGAAGAGTATGCTACAGTCATGAAAGATTACGAAACAAATTACATGGAGGAGGTACCAAAACAAGAAATGAACAATCCATCAGTGTACCTACCCCACCACGCTGTTGTTAAAGAAGAGAAAGAAACAACTAAATTAAGAACAGTTTTTAATGCTTCACAAAAGGGAATAAACAATGTGTCACTTAATGACGAGCTCATGGTAGGACCACAGTTACAAGATGACATGAGAAGTCTAATCATGAGATGGCGTATGAAGAGAGTTTGTTTCGTCGCCGACATCCAAAAAATGTATCTGCAAATTATGGTTTCTAAAGAAGACAGAGAACTGCAACGAATACTGTGGAGAAATAATGATCTGGAACCTGTCAAAGATTATCGCCTTACTAGAGTCACGTTTGGTACTGCTTCTGCTCCTTACTTGGCAGTAAGGACCTTGCACCAAGTAGCCAAGGACGAAGGTCAAAACTATCCCGAAGCTGCGGAAATCATAAAAACAGATTACTTCATGGATGACATGATGTCTGGTAAGGACAACGTAGCAGATGCAATCAGAGTAGCCAAAGAAATAGATACCATTCTCGAGAAAGGAGGATTTAAACTGAAAAAATGGTGTTCTAATGATGCTGGCTTCCTAAAGGAATTTGAAGAATCTGAAAGAAGCGCTCACGTAAAAATAGATATTACACTAGATGGAATCACAAAGGCATTAGGATTACATTGGAACATGGGGAAAGATCTATTTCAATTCAGCTTAAACTTACCTGCCACGGCAAAGATAACAAAGAGAACAATTCTGGCAGACATGCAGAGATTGTTTGACCCACTAGGCTGGCTCGCTCCTTCTATTGTACCTGCAAAACTTCTCATTCAAAGACTATGGCTGCAAGGAATATCATGGGATGAAGAAGTAAATGATGAATTTACTGCAGAATGGAACAACTTGAGGAAATCCTTCCATCTATACTTACAGGATATTGAAATAGACAGATGGCTGCATACTTCTGAAACCACAATGAATAACGTCACCATTCACGGCTTCTGTGACGCGTCGTGCCGAGCTTATGCTGCAGTTGCCTATCTACGAGTGAGAACACCTCAGGGTGACGTGAAGTCATCAATCATCGCTGCCAAAACAAGGGTAGCGCCAACCAAACCACAATCCTTACCTCGTCTAGAACTCAGTGGAGCTGTACTGCTTGCTGGTCTCCTGAAGCAGATAAAAGAAGCAATGAAGGTACCTGCATGTCAGATATTTGCATGGACTGACTCCACTATTGTGCTTTCTTGGCTGTTCGGTGATCCTGCAAGATGGAACACGTATGTTAGAAACAGAGTAATTGAAATACTTGACACCATTGGTAATCATAATTGGTATCATGTAAAATCACCAGAAAACCCTGCTGACACTGCTTCGCGAGGACAATCACTGCTTGACCTAAAGAATGATAAACTATGGTGGATGGGCCCAGAGTGGCTGAGAGAGGGAGAAATCCAGTACAGCAGACCAAAGGTGATGATGACAGATCTGGAAGGAAAAGAAACATTACAAGTAAACCTCAAACTAGACAGTGAAAAAAGTATAAGCACAAAATTTGAAAATTGTGACACATTGCAAGAACTGCTTAGAGTAATAGTATACTGCAAACGATTTATGAAAGGAAGAAAAATACAAAACAAAGACTTACCTGTAGCTACGAAGGAAATAGATGATGCGTTGAAGACCTGCATAAAGATAGTACAGAAGGACAGCTTCGAAGAAGAAATACGGCACCTGAAAGCAAAGGAACAAATTAAAATAAAGAGTAAAGTTAATAATCTAAAACCATACCTGGATGATGATGATATCCTCAGGGTGGGCGGCAGACTGCGTCACTCTGACCTGAATGATGACGCCAAACATCCAATTATTCTTGATTGCCAGAACAACCTTACCGCTCTTCTCGTCGCTGACGCACATCTGAAGACGCTGCATGGCGGAGTTCAACTAATGCTCTGCTTTTTGCGAACTAGATTCTGGATCCTGAAAGTAAAGAATTCAGTTAAATCAAAGATTAGAAAATGTCTAATTTGTGCGAAACTTAACGCTACTGCAAAATCACAGCTGATGGGAGACTTACCTCGAGTTAGAGTCTCACCTGCTAAACCTTTCTTGAATACTGGCGTAGACTTCGCTGGCCCTTATCAAGTCTTGATGTCTAAGGGCAGAGGAGCAAAGACGAACAAAGCATACATCGCACTCTTTGTCTGTATGTCAACAAAGGCAATCCACTTGGAGTTGGTGGGAGATCTCACTTCTGAGGCATTTATCGGAGCTTTCCGAAGGTTCATAGCCAGGCGCGGAAGATGCTCTCAGATCTGGAGTGACCAAGGACGCAACTTTATCGGGGCAGCCAAAACGCTGAGCACAGATTGGGCTGAAGCCAAACTGCAATTCGAGGGTCCAATTGCTGAGACGCTGGCGATGGATGGGACTGAGTGGCATTTTATCCCAGCCTATAGTCCACACATGGGCGGACTGTGGGAGGCGGGAGTCAAGTCCATGAAGCACCACTTAAAAAGAATCATGATCTCTCATTTGACTTACGAAGAGATGAGCACCTTATTATGTCAAGTTGAGGCCTGCCTCAACTCCCGGCCGCTAAACACTGTCGACGCGGACCCAGACAATATTCAACCATTAACCCCCGGCCATTTTCTTATCGGTGAATCACCTATAACTATTCCAACACCAACTCTACAAGATATCCCAACGAGTCACTTATCCCGATGGCAGCACCAGCAAAAATTGTTGACCGACTTCTGGAAAAGATGGCAACAAGAGTATCTGTCAAGAATGCAACAACGTTCGAAATGGCACAAGAAAGTCAAAGAATTTGACATAGGACACATTGTCCTAATCAAATCGGATAATTTGCCTCCGGGTAAATGGATGATGGGACGAATAACTGACAAGCATCCGGGTGCCGATGGTGTGACGCGTGTATACAGTGTGAAGAGTGGGGATACTATAGTGCAAAGATCATTTAATAAATTGTGCTATTTACCAATAGACATTACAACATAAATTTTGTGTAAAGTAACTTGCTTGATATCTATTGTACCTAATTAACTGTTTGATTTCTCATAAAACCATTCATGTTTAAAATACTTATATAGTGATTATTGTACTGGCTCTTTGATAATATGTTGGACAATTGTTAAAGGGCTAATAGGCCCTTTGGTGGGCGGTATGTTCGGTCGAATCCTTAATGTGTGAATGGTTGTCGTACGTATACATGCATGTGTGTGAGTGCCTGCATATTAGTTAGAAAATAATATTTATAAAACAGTCGCGAATAAATCAGCTTAGCGCAAACATCTCTTTCTGTTCACCTAAATTTCCACAAGCCAAATTGAACCTTATTACTATAACAACACCACAACGCATTGTCGATGTATTTTGTCGTTTAATGAGCGTTTTCGTTTTTTATGCCTAACTTATACACTATCAAATAAATCACACGCGCATGCAATGAGTGGCAGAAATATAAAATCAATATAATGCAAGGGAGAAATCGCAGAATGCAATCGGAGGGTTCTGTGATCCTTCCAAAGCATTTGATTTCGTTCACCACGACACGCTATTATGTAAACTTCGCCATTATGGGGTACAAAATGTGGTACATGGCGTAATCACCTCTTGCCTACATCATAGGGTTCATGTCGATATTAATGGTGCGAAATCTTCCAGACTTATAGCTGTTCAATTAGGCGTGCCTCAAGGCTCAATACTAGGTCTGTTCTTATTTTGGTCGTACTGTTTACTGTCCGCCAAGATGGCCGCCGCGTAGTTTGTGAAATTTTTCATTATCAATTTTTTTTTCGACTTCCGGTTATTTGCGACGTATGTCTAGACGTTGTCGCCTTTTTCGACAACATTAAAGGCGATTACTGACTGTATTATTCTTAGACTGTGCCCAAGTGTGGTAGGGTGTCGAGTAGTACTGACGGGTGCGTGCGCAGGTGGCGGCCATGACGACGCGCCGGCTGGGCGTGGCCGTGGCCGTGCTGGGCGGCCAGCTGTACGCCGTGGGCGGCTCGGACGGCCAGGCGCCGCTCAACTCCGTGGAGCGCTACGACCCGCGCACCAACAAGTGGACGCCCGTCGCGCCCATGTCCACGCGCCGCAAGCACCTGGGCTGCGCCGTGTTCGACGGACAGATCTACGCCGTGGGCGGCCGGGACGACTGCACCGAGCTGTCGTCTGCCGAGCGGTGAGTCACTGTGTACATGTGGGCGTCAGCTGCACGTGTGGGCGGCAGCTGTACGCCGTGGGCGGCTCGGACGGCCAGGCGCCGCTCAACTCCGTGGAGCGCTACGACCCGCGCACCAACAAGTGGACGCCCGTCGCGCCCATGTCCACGCGCCGCAAGCACCTGGGCTGCGCCGTGTTCGACGGACAGATCTACGCCGTGGGCGGCCGGGACGACTGCACCGAGCTGTCGTCTGCCGAGCGGTGAGTCACTGTGTACATGTGGGCGTCAGCTGCACGTGTGGGCGGCAGCTGTACGCCGTGGGCGGCTCGGACGGCCAGGCGCCGCTCAACTCCGTGGAGCGCTACGACCCGCGCACCAACAAGTGGACGCCCGTCGCGCCCATGTCCACGCGCCGCAAGCACCTGGGCTGCGCCGTGTTCGACGGACAGATCTACGCCGTGGGCGGCCGGGACGACTGCACCGAGCTGTCGTCTGCCGAGCGGTGAGTCACTGTGTACATGTGGGCGTCAGCTGCACGTGTGGGCGGCAGCTGTACGCCGTGGGCGGCTCGGACGGCCAGGCGCCGCTCAACTCCGTGGAGCGCTACGACCCGCGCACCAACAAGTGGACGCCCGTCGCGCCCATGTCCACGCGCCGCAAGCACCTGGGCTGCGCCGTGTTCGACGGACAGATCTACGCCGTGGGCGGCCGGGACGACTGCACCGAGCTGTCGTCTGCCGAGCGGTGAGTCACTGTGTACATGTGGGCGTCAGCTGCACGTGTGGGCGGCAGCTGTACGCCGTGGGCGGCTCGGACGGCCAGGCGCCGCTCAACTCCGTGGAGCGCTACGACCCGCGCACCAACAAGTGGACGCCCGTCGCGCCCATGTCCACGCGCCGCAAGCACCTGGGCTGCGCCGTGTTCGACGGACAGATCTACGCCGTGGGCGGCCGGGACGACTGCACCGAGCTGTCGTCTGCCGAGCGGTGAGTCACTGTGTACATGTGGGCGTCAGCTGCACGTGTGGGCGGCAGCTGTACGCCGTGGGCGGCTCGGACGGCCAGGCGCCGCTCAACTCCGTGGAGCGCTACGACCCGCGCACCAACAAGTGGACGCCCGTCGCGCCCATGTCCACGCGCCGCAAGCACCTGGGCTGCGCCGTGTTCGACGGACAGATCTACGCCGTGGGCGGCCGGGACGACTGCACCGAGCTGTCGTCTGCCGAGCGGTGAGTCACTGTGTACATGTGGGCGTCAGCTGCACGTGTGGGCGGCAGCTGTACGCCGTGGGCGGCTCGGACGGCCAGGCGCCGCTCAACTCCGTGGAGCGCTACGACCCGCGCACCAACAAGTGGACGCCCGTCGCGCCCATGTCCACGCGCCGCAAGCACCTGGGCTGCGCCGTGTTCGACGGACAGATCTACGCCGTGGGCGGCCGGGACGACTGCACCGAGCTGTCGTCTGCCGAGCGGTGAGTCACTGTGTACATGTGGGCGTCAGCTGCACGTGTGGGCGGCAGCTGTACGCCGTGGGCGGCTCGGACGGCCAGGCGCCGCTCAACTCCGTGGAGCGCTACGACCCGCGCACCAACAAGTGGACGCCCGTCGCGCCCATGTCCACGCGCCGCAAGCACCTGGGCTGCGCCGTGTTCGACGGACAGATCTACGCCGTGGGCGGCCGGGACGACTGCACCGAGCTGTCGTCTGCCGAGCGGTGAGTCACTGTGTACATGTGGGCGTCAGCTGCACGTGTGGGCGGCAGCTGTACGCCGTGGGCGGCTCGGACGGCCAGGCGCCGCTCAACTCCGTGGAGCGCTACGACCCGCGCACCAACAAGTGGACGCCCGTCGCGCCCATGTCCACGCGCCGCAAGCACCTGGGCTGCGCCGTGTTCGACGGACAGATCTACGCCGTGGGCGGCCGGGACGACTGCACCGAGCTGTCGTCTGCCGAGCGGTGAGTCACTGTGTACATGTGGGCGTCAGCTGCACGTGTGGGCGGCAGCTGTACGCCGTGGGCGGCTCGGACGGCCAGGCGCCGCTCAACTCCGTGGAGCGCTACGACCCGCGCACCAACAAGTGGACGCCCGTCGCGCCCATGTCCACGCGCCGCAAGCACCTGGGCTGCGCCGTGTTCGACGGACAGATCTACGCCGTGGGCGGCCGGGACGACTGCACCGAGCTGTCGTCTGCCGAGCGGTGAGTCACTGTGTACATGTGGGCGTCAGCTGCACGTGTGGGCGGCAGCTGTACGCCGTGGGCGGCTCGGACGGCCAGGCGCCGCTCAACTCCGTGGAGCGCTACGACCCGCGCACCAACAAGTGGACGCCCGTCGCGCCCATGTCCACGCGCCGCAAGCACCTGGGCTGCGCCGTGTTCGACGGACAGATCTACGCCGTGGGCGGCCGGGACGACTGCACCGAGCTGTCGTCTGCCGAGCGGTGAGTCACTGTGTACATGTGGGCGTCAGCTGCACGTGTGGGCGGCAGCTGTACGCCGTGGGCGGCTCGGACGGCCAGGCGCCGCTCAACTCCGTGGAGCGCTACGACCCGCGCACCAACAAGTGGACGCCCGTCGCGCCCATGTCCACGCGCCGCAAGCACCTGGGCTGCGCCGTGTTCGACGGACAGATCTACGCCGTGGGCGGCCGGGACGACTGCACCGAGCTGTCGTCTGCCGAGCGGTGAGTCACTGTGTACATGTGGGCGTCAGCTGCACGTGTGGGCGGCAGCTGTACGCCGTGGGCGGCTCGGACGGCCAGGCGCCGCTCAACTCCGTGGAGCGCTACGACCCGCGCACCAACAAGTGGACGCCCGTCGCGCCCATGTCCACGCGCCGCAAGCACCTGGGCTGCGCCGTGTTCGACGGACAGATCTACGCCGTGGGCGGCCGGGACGACTGCACCGAGCTGTCGTCTGCCGAGCGGTGAGTCACTGTGTACATGTGGGCGTCAGCTGCACGTGTGGGCGGCAGCTGTACGCCGTGGGCGGCTCGGACGGCCAGGCGCCGCTCAACTCCGTGGAGCGCTACGACCCGCGCACCAACAAGTGGACGCCCGTCGCGCCCATGTCCACGCGCCGCAAGCACCTGGGCTGCGCCGTGTTCGACGGACAGATCTACGCCGTGGGCGGCCGGGACGACTGCACCGAGCTGTCGTCTGCCGAGCGGTGAGTCACTGTGTACATGTGGGCGTCAGCTGCACGTGTGGGCGGCAGCTGTACGCCGTGGGCGGCTCGGACGGCCAGGCGCCGCTCAACTCCGTGGTATCATTTGTCCAGTATCGCTACATGGTAAGCGCCGGCTCCGAGCGGACGAGGGGCGGGAGGCGGGGCCCCCTGCCCCCCCCCTCCCGCCCAGCACCTCCGTCGGCATTACAGCCGGCGCCGCGCACACGCGATCCTTTGGTGTTGTCAATAAACCACTACTATTATTCATACTATATGTGTACTGTGTAATGTTTTTCACTGACTTCGTGCAATTTTAGACCACATCTGCCGCAAACGAATTCAGATCATCTTAACATGGTGATTTTATTTGAATATCCTTAGATACGAGCCGCACACAGACACGTGGTCGCCCGTGGTGGCGATGACGTCACGGCGCAGCGGCGTGGGCTTAGCTGTGGTCAACGGACAACTTTACGCCGTCGGAGGCTTCGACGGCACCGCCTACCTTAAGTCTATAGAGGTATGTAGAGATTTTGACAGATCATCATCATTGTCACAAGATTACTTAACTCAAAAAGAATTAAACAAATGCCAAACGGTCGACTGAACATTTAATCCAAACCTACCACCCCGTATATCTAAGGCGCGGGACAAATACTAGAGGCGTCGGGCGGAGGCGAGGCGTGGGCGCGGCGCCACACTTTGATATTTCATACAAAATGTATCCGAGGGCGAGCAAGCGGCGCCGCGCCCCGCCGGCTCAGTGTCCCGCGCCGCACGTCTTCTATACATTTTGTATGAAATATCAAACAGTGTCCCCGCGCCCGCGCCCCGGCTCCGCGCGACGCCTCTTGTATTTGTCCCGCGCCTAATGTCCCAAGCAAGCGTACCGTAGTTCAGGAAATTCAAACTGCTAGCTTTAGTATGTCCCAGCTGTGTCACTGATCTGAGAGAAATAATTTGATGTCAACACTGCGCTGACACATCGTGGTAATTATAGTAATTATCTAAATTTTTAGGTTTTGTACGTATGCTTTTGAATTATTAGGATAGCTGGATATTTTTAAACCCCGACAAATAGAGGGTTGTTATAAATTTGTAGTGTGTATTTGTACTACTGTGTACATAAAAAACGGATGGACCGATTTTCATGCAGTTTTTATTTATCGGGAGTTACTTTAATCGGGTATCATCTTAGTTATGTTTCATGAAAATCTGTTCAACCGTTCAAAAGTTATACCTCTTTTTCTAGTTGGAGTCGAGGATTTTTGCCGGTTAGGTTATGCCTAACTTAAATCGGGTGGTGAAATGAAGTTGTATGCTAAAAAGAATCAATTTTCTGCAGGTGTTCGACCCGGAATCGAACCAGTGGCGTCTGTGCGGCGCGATGAACTACCGACGGCTGGGCGGCGGCGTCGGCGTCATGCGCGCGCCGCATCACGACAACCACTATATTTGGTAACTACCACTTATATTCAATATATAAGTATTTTATTCAAATTTTTTACAAAGCCGGTACGCGATTTGTCATTGAAGTGTTCGCGTGTATATAATATATTCGTTTCGCAGTATATTTAATACTAGCTTCCGCCAGCGGCTTCGCCCGCGTGATATCTTTATAAATTATAGCCTATGTTACTCAATGATAATATAGCATTCTGTTGGTAAAAGAATTTTAAAATCGGTCCCATAGTTTTTGAGTTTATCCATAACAAACAAACATACAAAAAATCTAATCTTTTCTCTTTATAATATTAGTTTAGAAGAATTTGTCTTGAATATCTTTTTATGAAAATAGACAGCGGCTAGCGTTATGCATTCTGTGTTCTGAGTTTTTCGAACTCTAAAATCGCCGAAATCGTTCCTTCGAACAAATTTCTCTATCTCTTATAGTTTCAGACATCCCCATACTGACCCATCTTGATGGATCACTCA
Source organism: Allophyes oxyacanthae (assembly GCA_932294325.1). Classification (NCBI taxonomy): domain Eukaryota; kingdom Metazoa; phylum Arthropoda; class Insecta; order Lepidoptera; family Noctuidae; genus Allophyes; species Allophyes oxyacanthae. The sequence continues at coordinate 718,247 of OW028612.1, forward strand.
GTATACAGGATTTTTTTTTATTTAGTGCGTATAATTTGCTGAGTGATTCAATGTCTGTTTATAAATACAACCGCAGTATTGGGACTCATTTTAAAATTCATTCATTTAAAATTCGCCTTAGTATTGAGGCACCATACCACCTTACACGTATAATTTACCAGCGCAAGCCATCAATTTTTTTTATTTCGTTTTGGAGTGAATTTTTGTACTGTGGTCACATTTGGGAACTGACACTGAATAATTCTGCAAATTATGCGCACTACATAAAAATTATCCTATATTTTATGTTTTGTTTCAGGAACAGAAAAGACTCAGTGGTGTGAGGCCGCCGCGCTGTAAGATATTCCCCCTCCACTTTATCAGTTAAGTCGTTACTCAATTATTTTACTGTTAATACAAATATATCATAATTGACTATTTATAAATAAATGAAAATACAAATTTTAGAATATTATACAGTGTTTTATTTTACTGTTGGATTTACACCCGGTTTCTGAAAGGCTGGGCAAATTTCTGATCATGTTAAATATCATGTTAGCTGTTGTGATTAATGAACCAATATCAATCTATTCAACAACCATAAATTCAATTCAATTTATTTCCATAAATATTCACAATATAAAATACCTTCCATTGGTCTCAAACTAGGCTAGGCCTGTATCTTGGGCACCTTTGGAGGTAGTTGACAAAACATATTTTATGATAAATGCAAAAATTGTGTTAACAAATAAGGCTTAGGAGTCAAAGTCAAAGTCAAAATCTTTATTTGTAGAACATAGGTATAAATGGATGTTAAAAATATAAAATATAGGAATCGCTATGTCTAGCCTTTAGTAGCGTACAAATTTAAATTAATAGTAATTAGGTACTATATTAAATAAAACTATAAAAGATCACACAGGACTATGTTAGTAGCACTTCACTTTCCATCATATCACTTGACATGAGATTTGACGGCTGGTTAAATTTGATCAGCCTTTGAGAAACTGTGTGTTAATCTGTTTGGTTTTGAACCAGAGATATATTTTTAATAATCTTAATTTTTTTACATTTCGAGGACGTGAATAATTTCAATATGAATCTTATCCCAGTGTCGTAAAAGCCACATGACACTTACTCGTCCCGCATCGTAGTGAAATGTCATAATACCTCTTACACTCTTCATTCATGTCATTTCCAGCATATACAATTTTGTCGAATACATAATTTACTTAATTTATATACATAGATAACGATCGTAAACTTTAAGACAAACAAACAATAATACTACTTCCTTTTCAATCATCTCTATTTTTTTCTGCTTTATCTGATCTCCTTCCTCCATCTCCGTGTCTCCTTTTCTACGTTTTAAATCTCCTCTAATGCGGCGTGGCAGGCGGCGGTGACGTGGCCTTGTCCGCATGCTGTTCATCATTATCCTCGTCATCTCCTTCCCCGTTCTCCTCTCCTTCCCCTTCTCCCTCGCCGTCTTCTCCATTCTCCGCGTCTCCGTTCGCTTCCGCGTCTGTGGTCTCGGTGCTCTGCGTGCGGTCTGGTGCTTCTTCTGCGTTGTCATCCGTTTTGTCGTGACGTCTCTGAAAATTGAAAAATTTGTTCATGTCATATTGTAGAAGGTAATCGAATTTCACAATAAGAGTACCTATATTTTTTTACAAAATAATCATAATTTTTTTTAGAACAACATCTTTATTTTTCTTACCTAAACGGAGGCTGAATATCAATCAGTATTTACCTACGCTTTAGGAATGATTAGTTACCTTCTTCTTTTTCTTACTCTTGCTCTTGGGCTTTCGCTCCGGCGCGCTGTACCCCGGAGGGAAGAACTTGGCGCACTCCTCCCCGCCCCGCACGGCGTCCGCGCTCACGTGCAGCGGGCCCAGCGTCAGCAGCTCCTCAGGAGGACCATCAGGGATGGACTCCTCCGGCTCGGCTAGTAGTGGCTCTGCCAGACCCACTGCGATCATCAGGATTATAGTCTCGCAACTAGAACAAGTAGATAGTGAAGTTAGATTTGTGTAATGGGCTTAACAAGAAATTGGCGATGATATTAATGTATAGTTAATTATAGTTATCATTATTTTAGACAGAGGTCTTTCACTGAAACCAACACACTAACTCGAGTCCTACATTGTGTTCACAAATGATCAGAAAGACATTACGCTTCTTTGGCTTTAACATGGAACGACTGCCAATTAACCGGGTCCACACTGCACGATCCACCGCGCCACGATCGAGCGCGGCCTGAGAGCGATCCAAAGGCGTGGTCATAAATCGCACTCATGACGCGCGCGTTCGGAGCGCGCTAGATCGTCCAGTGTAGACCCGGCTATTCAGCGCTTTCCAGACCAACCCAACAATACTGATTATTGCAGTATATGTAGTTACGGTGTTATTCACGTGAAGTTGGATGCTATCAACACGAACTACCTTTTAACGCTCGAATCACGTAGAGAAAAGTCTAGAACAAAACATACTATTCCTTCTCCGGCCTCAGTTCGTACTGGTCAATGTTCTTGCTCAGCAGCTTCGGCTCCTCAATGTTAGCGTCTGCGAAGAACCCGTAGCGCAAGAGTCGTGGCGCCACGTTGGGCAGCCCCGCCATGCTGAGCACGGCGCGGCGCTGCCACGCGCCGAACATCATCGCGATGTGCGGGGGCTCCGCCGGCGCCGGGGGCTCCACCACGGAGCCCACCATCTGAAAACCACGATCTGATGAAACGGAAATGTGCATAAAATAAAACTTCAATAGGCATGCTTTTTAACCCCCTAGAAAAAAGAGGGGCGTTATAAGATTATAGTGTGTATCTATGTATCTGTCTGGCATCGTAGCTCCAAAACTGATTAACCGATTTCAATGCAGTTTTTTTTTTAATTGAAAGCTAGTTTAATCGGGTATCATCTTAGCTATGTTTCATTAAAATCTGTTCAGCCCTTCAAAAGTTACAGCTCTTTCTAGTTGGAGTCGGGAGTTTTTGCCGGTCAGGTTATCTGAAGATTGACAGATAAATGTTCTTTTGTGTCTACTGCGCTGCTTGAAGGGTTAAAACTTGTGTTTACCTTAGGGAACAACACGTCTAGTACAGCAGCGCGCTCGTGCCTGTCTTTGGGTACATATAGCCCGATGGTGTTGTTATCACGGAGCTCTGTTGATGGCAACTTCTTCCTAGCGTCGTCGTCTTCAGCAAGACCGTCTCCGCAGAGCGCTCGGCGGCACATTTCTACATGAAAAAATATAGTTAAAGGGATATGCCCATTCGTTAAGGAGGTTTTGGCCAAGTGGCGTCCATAAATACAGCAAATCATAGGCATTAGGGTTGAAATCATAGACACAAAATCAACCACAATTTTTTACATAGAACTTGGACAGAATTTTAAAATTGTATGAAAAAAATTCAAGGTTGATATAAAACAAACATGGAGTTGACTGGCAAGCCAGTGTCGTCGTGGTAAGCGGGTACGGAATCCAATGTAAAGCGAGGGTTGTCATCTCCATAATACTAATCAAAGTCATCGGATAGAAAATAGCAAAACCGTGGAGGAAAAATCACAACTCAACAAGCACAACAAACAACCCGCAACAAACAAAATGGTAACCAATGGTAACTGTCAACACAGACTGTCAATTTCAATTATCATTGACGTAGTGATGGCGATTCGGCATCGATTTATCAAAAACCGCTGTTATAGAGCTATGAATCGATATTTTTAATAAACTTGAACCAGCACTGCATAGATTTCGGAAGACAATCAATAGACATTTATTTTACCTATTCTATAGAAATTAAACGTTTTAATATGGGAAGCGAAACAAAAGAAAAAAGTTTTTCAGAATATCATTCAGTTCTCGATTTATTTGATTTCGATTTTTGTGACATTTGCCATCACTACTTTTAAGATTGACTACCGTGCGGAAATGAAGATTGCATCACATGCTTATTTGATTGAATATCTTTTTAATATAAGTTTTTAATTCCCGAGTGTTACAAACAAATAAATAATAACAATATTTTCGTTACTAAATAAGATTTTTTTTTGTATTTTTCACATTGGTGTAACGAACCTGCCTACCTACTGGCCAAGAGTGGGCGTTTGCCTTTGTTGTGTCTACGCGTTCTTTTTCATCATGTAGCAAAAAAGGTACCACGAAGAGGAAGAAACAAATTCTAACAATATAGTGGTCGTCCATATGGGCGAGTAATATTGTGATCTTGTCGGTTTGCTGGTAAAGTTCGGGATTCTTACTGCCAGGGGAAAAGTTGCCATAGAACAAGTCAGTTTTGGTTCAATAAAGACTATAATACCAATGATATCCCCTTCTTTATCGGGCATCTTCTTGAACAGCAGTGCGAGTGAAGGTCTTTCGATCAGCGCCGCCGCGGCAGCTTCCTCGCCTAGCTCCGGCTCCTCCACCGCCAAGATCTTAGCGCCCTCCTTGCCCACTACGATGGGACACTTATCCGCCATCAGTATGCCTGGAAATGCAGATTATCGTATGTCGATAAATAAAATCATCATTGAAAAATAATTGTACAAGGCCCAACAAGTTAACTGCAGCTTGCACATGCAAGCTACTGTCGGACATTTCTTGCAGAGGGCTAATTCACATAATTTTAAGACGCGCCGATCGTATTGCATTAACTCTCGAACTTGACGCGAGCGTATCTCACTGAAGCTCAGAGGATACCAAATGGCAGAATAGTCGACATCGGCTCAATTGCCATAACGAAAGAAGAAGAAGAAGATTACCAAATGTGTTGTTTTGTTCAATATTTTATTGCAACTGCGCGGCAACTGCACTTCTTTAGTTACGTGAATTAGCCTACAGGTGGAGACTCACCTAGGCCTAACGTCCACTAATGAACCTAGGCCACTAAACACTGCGCAGCTGGAGTTACAATAGTGAGAATGTGTGACGGAATTCTGTTAGGGAACCAGCACTTGCCCGCAACTTTGACTGTTGCTACCTACTCTACAGACAATTTTTAATAACATATTTTTGTGTACATGGGTTATAACAAGATGCTATAATAGAAACCTACATTTTAGGATCGGCTATTGCGCAGAGAATGGCTGAACAAATAAGCCGTGAATGTGGAACACAAAGTCATCTTTCACCTCGACAATAAATATAGTTTATGCTGTAATTACACACCAAAAGGTTCAATGGTGTCGGTGATCTTCCTCAGATGTTTCTGTGCGTGCGGCAGCATCAGCGCGGGGCAGATGTCATTGAAGTGCATCTCAAGCCGCTTGGCGCGCGCCTCCCTGCGGGCGAAGCGTGCTTCCTCTACTGCGGCTGCCTCTTTTTCTTTCTTTTCTTGTTCGATCTTCTCTTGGGCTGTAGCTACTTCCTGGAAGTATCCAGAAGTGAATCGATAATACCATAGACCAATAAATATCATCCATGATAATACATAATTATTAATTATATTATATTGTGGGTATCTCCTACAGTCTGCTAAGAAAGACTAAACGTAGTGATTACATACTCTTTGGACTAGACAAAAATTTTGATGAACAAAAATTTTCCTTTGCCTGCAAGTTGCAATCTTAAAAAAAGTACTTACCTGGCAGTTTGGGTATGCCGGCTGTGCAATTTTCCAATAATGTATGTAATATGAAATTACACATTACATTAGAAAATTATTGGAAATATCATAGCAAGCGGCAAGTTTTCGCCAATAATGTAATAAAAATTTGAATAAAATAATATTTTCCAAGTGGCATTTTTTGACAGACTGTACACATGTTCTAGGTCAAAAAACTTATTTAAAAAAAAAAACACGTTTTTAATTTATTGAAATATACCCGCGTTTTTTTTTAATAATTGGCAAAAAAAAGAACGAATACACGAATAAAGAGCGAGTTGCGCATCTCGATTCTCGAGTAAATAGGCGCACGCGTTGGTTGTAGACTTGTAGAGTGTAGACCTTTTTATCGTCTCACGCAAGTCTTCGGGTGCGCGTAATCCGCGGTGCCGTTAATTAAGAATTATAACTAGGTACGTGAAGTGTACATTGAAAAGTGGTGAAAGTTGGCGCGCAGTCGCTACGTGCGTCGGGTACGTGGCGCCAAATGGGGAGTAGAACAATTCCTTCAGTATCAGTGAAACTTTGGTAAGTGTTCTTAGTACCTACCTACATAATTTTTAGTGCCTGTTGTCACCTCGTCAATGTAGATATAAAAGAATGGGAAAACGCAATACACGTGGTTAGGTTATAAGCTGCCTACATCGTCTTATGGAAAAGAGATGAAAGTATATCTCCCTTACCTGTTCCGGGGTGGTCAGCTCATGCGGAGCTCTCTTCGGGCGCTCCAGTTCTCCCTTTTTGGCCAGCTCCTCGTTCCTTAGCTCTTGTTCGATGGTGCGCGCGATGCGGGGCGCATCGGCTCCAAACACCACGTTCAGGAGCTGACCAGACTGGAATTATGACATGATAGAATTAGATTAAAGAACGCACGGAAAATAATTAGGCTTATAGCATCACAATATTTTTAAGCAGTTCTAGAGTAGCTGGTCTTTGAGGCCCAAATCCAACAGTGGACTACGATAGATTGAATTAATTTTGATATTCTAATTTTTGTTTTTCTTAAATATTTACCCGCGAGAATCGATTGGTAAATAAGAGTAAAAATTATTATGATGTAATTTTTTTGTCTTGGACTAGCTTCTAGGTGAGTGTTTCAAGTGATTCTAAAGTTTTACCAGCAAGAATTCAAAGTAGCTAGTTGCCATGAAACTATCTCATAACTTCAATGATAAAATAAACTTTTTAAGCGAAACTTTTACTAGTAGACATAGATATGGAGTGAGGTTTTTTGAGCGTTTGGTCGATATCTACATCCGTGCCAGTCCGCCACAAATCAGTGCTACATATGAGGTTATAGACACAACAATACATAGACAACTACATACAACACATAGACAGCTACAATACACACGCGCCTATAGGTACATATAGACAGCTCGTACGGGGCCGTACGAGGCACATGTCTGATGTCTGGTTCGTTCATTGTATGGTCCTACCGTTTTCAAGTTGTAGTTTGTCATTAGCCCAGCCCAATTTGAGTAATGATGTGTGGGGAATTGTGTTTTGTCGACACGCAAAATTACTCGTAGTAAAACTTCGCGTTTTAGTAACTCGTTTGAGTCTTATACCTCAGATTAAACGGCAACTTATATACTTAGCTCGCAACAGATACTTACATACCTAATCTGAGCAAGAATCTCTCCTTTACGTATATACCTAGATTTATCGAAAATAAAGAGTTTTCATAAAGCTACGTGAGGACCCCGGAACCTGCAAATAATAGGGAGATTTTCTATTGTGTTCATTGGCGCAGCTAGGGCCTTTTCCTAGCTCAAACCTTGCAGTTTTTAATAATGTTAGCGTTCTCGGAAAGGGCTGTGACGGTTTCTATAATATTTTTCTCAAGATAAAAAGTTCAGTACTTAGGTACCTACTGTCGATTTTTCTAGGTTAGATAAGTTTATATGGTGGACTCTACTACGCCCATGATTGTGTCTAGTTCACGCTGTTTGACGGGTTGAAATGAAAAGTCTCAAGATTTACAAGTCTAAAATGACTTATTTGGGTATGGCTTCAGATAAGTAATAAATACATGTTAATTTTCTATGATTACATTAATCTCCGGAGAACTTACCGCTATGAACATCCAGGTAGGCTCGCTGCGCTTCCTGAATCTCTTCAGACAATCTATCGTGTCAGACTTGGCCTGTGTAAAAATTACGAATAATTAATTTTAAATTATTTTCTCATAAATTATCTGACCTTTCTGCTACCATTGCTACATTATTATCAATATCACGTAAGAAAGCATAAATATAATATGTAACTCAAATCTTTGGACAGTAAATAATTATAATAATAATCATTGTAAATGCACTTGTTCATAAATTTCTTATGGGATAAAATTCTGATGATGACTCCCACCCTCCTCTGGGAAACTAGACTACAGCAGACCAATTATACATACAGCGGTCGACCTTCGGGTCATGTAGGCATATTTTAAAGGAAGTAGAGACTGATCTCGCTAATATCCTTAATGGAAAGTTGTTCATAAGTAGCTACTTAGAGTAACCTTTCGTTCCAGAATAACGGCACCGCTAGTGTTGAATAAGTATCTATTAGTAAGTCTTACCACGGCAAGATGCAGGTTGTCTCCTCCCAGTTCTACCTTGATCTTCTTGAGGTTGCCCACCATGCCGATGCATGGTCCACACCACTCGGAGTACACGTCCACAACTGACCATAGCAACAATATCATCAAAACTGTATATTGGTGGTATGAAGTATTATCATCTTTGTAGGTTTATACGAATTAATAATAAAATTCACTTTATTGCACACCAGAAAGGGAAGAACAGATATCATAAATTAAAAAAAATAGACATGTACAAAGGGCGTTTTATCGTATTTGGTGATTTCTGCCAGACAACCTTGGGATAGACTGCAGTTTATAAGAGATGGGTATAATCTTCACGATTAGTTATTCTCATAAAGTTATTATTAGTAATAATAACTTTATGGTTATTCTATGTTATACGATTGACACCATTAGTAGGAATTAAACACCTTAAAAAACAAATTAAAACTCTAACAAAAGAGATTTTAATTAGGTACCTAATGCTTCTGGCATTATAAGTAGATAATCCAAAAGTTACATTAATCTCAGCAAACTTACCCAGCAGTCCATCTCTGGTCAGAAACTTGTTCCACTCATCATCGGTGTTGAGCTCGGCCTGCAACTGAACCTGCGCGGCCTTCTTGCCTGCGCCGGCCGCGGCAGCCGCAGCGGCAGCGTTGGCGACCGCACTCGTCAGAGCCATGCACTCGAGTGATGGGGCGACGTGTGAAAGGTGCGAAGTGTACGTGCGAGACGTTCAGAGATGTGAGAAAGAGTGGATATGTCATGTAGGTGATATTATTGAAGTGCGGCAAAAGCAGTTTCTTCGTGGCGAATCGTGTCGTTGGCAACTCCGTCAAAGTTATGCACTCAAGTGGTGGAGACATCGTGCGGTAGGTGCGAAGTGAACATCCCCGGGTCAATGATGCGTGAACGAGAGTGGACAGGGTTTGAAGTCGCAGAAGCGTTTTGTCAGTGGCGAAGCGTGTGGTTGGCAGCGTCAATCACAGCCGTGTACCTACCTACTTTTGTGCCGGGGAAGACTTAGGGAACGTACGAAATATACCTATGTGGGAAGGAGATTGATCGATCGACGTGTGAAATAAAGTGGATAGGTTTAGTAGGCTGTGGATGATAGAGGAGACATTTAAAATTTTTTCTACTTTTATTCAGATGCCATAGCAAGTCGGCAGGGGCAGCGTTTGTTAAATCTAGATATACAATACTGTAAGTAAGTATAGGTATGTAATGTGTAAAAGTGTGACGCATGTATTCCCTCAACAAGTACCTACGCCAATGATTGGAGTTTAGCAACAGGTAGTAGACAACAAATATATTATTTTGTGAAAAATTCCGTTTCGAACTGGGAATTCAAGCCGAGTCTGGTCCTGGAGTCAAATCTAATCTTAATACTTATGGTTCATTTTTTATGTAGTGCGCAAAATTTGTAGTGATTCAGTGTCCGTTCCCAAATGCAACTGTAGAGCTAAAAAAATATCCTGTTTAGCAAAATACCTAAGTATATCGTCAGCTTCCTAACTCTTTGTTCCTCGCATGTCGGCGCAAAGTAGCAAAAAGAACATTTTATAGTCCGCAGATTGCTATCTATCAGTCGTCCCAGCCGTAGAGACAAAGGTTTACGAACATGTTGGATCGATTTATTTTAGAAAACTATTTTAAAAACCATTTTATTAGTCAAAATAAGGGAAAATACAAAACTACATAGATACCGAATTCAGTATTCATCAATCACCATTGGGTATTTATTAACAGTCTATCTCAGTCCATTGTTAGACAATGGCTTCCCGGAAAACGAAGACTAACCGGTGCCCTTATTGTCTATAGAGAAATACTGCTAGCAGTTTTTCTAACAGTAGGTAGGTACCCATTAGCCTCATATTGTCATTGACTAGGTAGGTGCCCTAATAGTGGTCATGATTCGGTATGCATGCGACAATGGTAACAGCTACCAAGGTCTCTATGAAAAGCAAGTTCTAATAGTAGCTCCATCTTTTAATTATCCGTTCTTGATGCTTTGTTTTTTCTGTTACGCCCTCTATAATAATTTAGCGAACTAATCTAACAGCGACATCTATGAAAGAGCAGTGCGAATAAAATTATTCTTTACTACTCGCCGCTAGATGGCAGAATAACCATAATTAGTTTGAGTTATTAGAAATATATACTAGATGGCGCTTTATGGTTGCTTATTTCAGTACGTTAGCAATTTGAAGTAATAAAATTAATGTTCATCACAATATTGACTTTTGCAAAAACATTTTCAGTTTGTCCCAATGTAAACTGCGTAGACTTGCAAGTGTAAACTGCAGTTTTCACTTTGCAAGTTAGGGTCAGCGGGTCGGCAAGGCATTTTCTCTCGGAAGTTTTCTTCCAAGTGGAAATTATTATTTTTCGTTCGTGATTTTTAGGTACCTAATTGTCTGAAGAATATTTTGTTTTAAAATCTCATAATACATAGATACTTAATAATAATACCGCTTAAGGCAATTTGCGTCATCGCGTCACACGTAGGTACCGCATTACTAATGCCCTATTTCTAATTGCGTTAAGTTATTAAAATTTACTGTCAGCAATACATTCATGTTCCCAATTAACCATGTATTTTCAAGCTCAATTAACTTCAACGATATTACATATTAGACTTGCTAATCGGAAAACTCGGCGTATACATTACTTGACAAGTTAACCGTCAGTTGGTAATGGATTACTTGGTGGTCGCAACCGTCGGGCTCGCAATCTGTCACCATCTAGTTAATGCATTAATGCAATCTTTTAACCCAACCTCCCCAGGCCCGTACTTCGAGGGAAATAAAGACGAATAGAAGCGTTCAGCGCGTAGGGTGTAGCAGTACGCGATATAAACACAAATTGATTGTAATGTGGGGATAGAATAATGTCGTCTACAATCGTCACTTTAGAGACAGATATGGCACTGATTACTTTTAACAGTTACTACGTATACCTACAACGTGCTTATCAATAATGTTAGAGATACTCAGCAGAGCTGGTTCTCCACTCGGAGACGTAACGGTTCTATCGGGAACTCAGGATAAGTTAAACGACACGGACTTGTTTATCACACCGATTTATTCTCTTGACACATTATTTATTATTACACAGAGATTAAAGTACACAGGTAAACAATCAAACAATTAATTAATAAAAGAAGATACTTTTTCGGTCAATAAGACATTACGTCATAGTATTGCGAACAAGAAGACACTGAATAATCATTTCTATTGTTCCTATATTTATAGTCGGCTCGGAAAGAGCTGGCCAGCGGTCCAAAGCAAACTCGCGTACATGCTCAGGATTGGTCCAGCCCTTACCGAGCCACTTTTGGCTAATAATGACTCTACACCTGCACATGACCTAATTTAACAAGTATTAAAAGTTGTGTCATGTGCAGATTGTCCCCCTGCATCGCTCGGTCACTGCGGGATAACGCGTGGTAACGGCATTGTTCCTTATCTGCCGCGTACCGAGGTTATAAATATAACCACGCGTTTTCCCGCAGAGCTACCATTACTCGCCCGAGCGGCGCAGGAGGCACATCTATGTACTATTGCAGCTCTATTATTGTTATGTACTATCCTATGTACATAGTCTAAGTACATTTACTCACATAGGTATACATAAAAGGTTAACAAAGGTGTAGAACAGTTCAAATACAATCATACATCATTGGTGTTACTAAAAGAGTATATAATCAGACTTAAATAACAACATTAACACATTTATATACTACTTAAACATTGATATATTAACTTAGCACTATAATCACATTAGTTGGGCTCAATCGTGTCCCGGGTTTGATGGTCTGTCGTGCACACATCTCCCGCCGTCGCCTTCAGGCGACTCGGTGGGTAGCACGACGACACGCTTGGTAGGCCTCCGCAGGATGTGGCCACCCTTGGTGACTACGTCGACCACCCTAACCTCACCGTCCGCGCCCGGGAGCACCTTGATTATGCGTCCCTTGGGCCAGGTATTGCGCGGGAGGTTAGAGTCGCAGATCACGACTACGTCGCCGACCTTGGGTGGTACACCGCTCCCGTGGGGCTCCCGCCGGTTTTGCAGTAGCGGCAGGTACTCGCGCACCCATCGTCGCCAAAAGACGTCGGCGAGGGCTTGTGCGCGCCGCCACTGCTGGCGAGCTGTTAGGTCTTCACTGGTGAATGTGCCCGGTGATGGCACGTGAGAGTTGGGGCCGATCAAAATATGATTCGGCGTGAGGGCTTCAGGTTCGTCTGGTGCCACAGTTACATGCGTCAACGGTCTTGAGTTGACGGTATTCTCCACTTCTACTAACAAAGTATAGAGTGTTTCTTCTGTAGGGTGAACCTCCTTTAATGTTATGTGAAGCGCCTCCTTTACTGCTCTCACCATCCTCTCCCATGCTCCGCCCATGAATGGCGATGCGGGAGGTATGTATCTCCATCTTATGGACCGCGCATCGGACTCACACTCTAATGCGCTTAAGGCGCTCTCACCTAACTCCCTATCGGCCGCTTTAAAGCAAGTAGCGTTGTCGCTCCATATTTCTTTTGGACAACCCCTTCTAGCTATAAATCGCCTGAGTGCGGCAATGGCTGAGTCCGCACTCAGTGATTGTGCTACCTCAATATGTACAGCCCTACAAGTTAAGCAAGTAAATAGCGCCCCATACCTCTTTTCTTTATGTCTACCTACTGTTATGGACATTGGTCCGAAATAATCGAGTCCCGTAAAAGTGAAAGGTCGTTCGTTATAAGCTAAACGGGGGTACGGTAAATTGCCGGTGGAGGGGTTGGCTGGCTTCGCCTTTCGCAATCTACACGGTAAGCAGTTTTTTATCGCGTCTTTAACGGACGGGCGTAGTCTAACTATCCACAGCCGCTGTCTTAACTCGTTCACCGTTATTTCCGTGCCTCCGTGGTGCAGACTTTCGTGTACATAGCTTATGTACCGACCGACATATAGTCCGACCGCATAGTCGTGCTCGAGGGCGACAGTTCTTGTGAGTCGCGCTCCCAACAAGGCCGCTTGAAGTTCCAGCCTCGGCACTGATATGGGTTTCAGAGGTGCCACCCTACTCTTAGCCGCTGCTAATGCTACATGAATGGTACCATCCGGTCGCTCTGTTCGCCAATATACCGCCGCTGCGTAGGCCTCCTCGCTCGCGTCCACGAACGTATGTAGTTCGCGAGCGGTGACGTCTCCATAATCGTAACAGCGTGGTATTCGTAATTTCTCTATATTGCGTAGCGACTCCATCCATTGTTTCCATTGCGGTTGTAGTTCTTCAGGTAGTGGCTTGTCCCACTCGGTTTTATATCGCCACGTGTGATGCAGTATCCTTTTGGCTGGGATAGTGATAGGTGATATCAATCCTAGTGGGTCAAAAATGGCCATGATAATGCTCAGCGCCTCACGTTTGGTCGGTGGGCGCGTGTTTCTTAGTAACTCGTCAGGCGTTTTGTTACTATTTATCCTAAATGTAAAACAGTCATCTTTTGTGTTCCAACGCAGTCCCAAGGCCTTCTCTTCATCGTTACCGCCTAGTACTTTTGTGTCGCGGATAGGCGCTGCGCTGGCATTCAGGATGTTCATGTTGTTCGATGTCCATCCGCACAGGTGAAAATTAGCTTGACTGTGCACATAATCGACTACCACTACTTGCTCGATTACCTTTTCAGCTTCTGTTTCACTGGGAAAGCTCTGAAGGTAATCATCCATATAATGGTTATGTTTGATAGCTGACACCGCTGCTGGGTACCTATCGGCGTAGTCGTTAGCGTTGCGATCCTTTATGTACAACGCTGTACATGGGGACGACGTCGCACCGAAGATAACTGATGTCATGCGATATTCTTCCGGCGTTCCCTCCCGCCGGTCTCCTCGCCATAAAAACCTAAGCGCGTCGCGATCTTCTTGCCTTATTTTAATCCTCATGAACATTTCCTTGATGTCGGCTGACACGGCTATCTTGTCTTGTCGGAAACGCATCAATACTCCGGGCAGTGATTGTAACAGGTCGGGTCCAGAGAGAAGTAGATCGTTTAGGCACAGACCCGCTGTTCTCACTGCGGCGTCGTGCACTAGACGTGGCGGTTTATGTGGTTTAGATGGGTTAACCACTGGAAAGTGAGGTAAATACCAAGTCTTGTCCTTTGTTGGTGTACTGTCCGCCTTCTCTGCATACCCCGAAGTGAAAAGGTTATCTAAACGTTCTACATATTTCACTTTTAAGTCAGGATCTCGGTCTAGGCGTTTTTCTAGATTATCTAGCCTTTTTAGGGCACCTAGATAGTTGTTAGGTATCCTAGGTTCATCCTGCTTCCATAGTAGTCCCGTTTCGAAGCTTCCATTAGGTAACCTGCGACTTGTCTGCTCCAATATCTGCAGTGCTCTCTGTTGAGGATCGTCTTTAGGCGTTCTAGGTTCAATTCCTAATGATTCTAATTTGAAGAAATTCTTCATCTGCGCTTCTATTGAATCATCGTGGTCTTTAGTTTTAATATGGCCACAGAACACTGTCATAACTCTGTTGGCTGAATACTGGCAGCCATGTAGTACCCAGCCTAGTTTAGTGTACGATGCTACAGGTTGATCTCGCTGTCCGACGCGTGTGTCTTGAGACATTAACAAATGCCAGTTGTCCTGACCGATCAGAATCATAGGCCGCGCGTGTTCATATATTAGCACATCTCTTATATCTTTCAGATGTTCGCAGCTTTCTATGTTCTCGGTTGTTATTGTTTGTGACGTGATCTCGAGTCTGTCTACTGTGCGCGCCGCATCTATTTTAAATATGTCGGACTGATGTTTGCCTCGCACATATAAGTTGACCATTCGGCTGCGCTCGTGTTTGACTTCTGCGCCGATGCCCTGTATCCACATAGCCTGGGTTGGGCCGTCTGCACCTAGAACGTCGGCTATCGATGCATCTAATAGTGTTACCGTGCTACCGTCGTCTAATAGAGCGTACGTATCTATAGTCGCATGCGGTCCGCTAAGTGTTACTGGCACTATTTTCAGATAAGCTCGGCGTTGGAGGGGGGTGGTCGCCGTCACTATCTCTCTCGCTGACGTCACAGATTCATGTGTCGATACAGACGTCGCGACGTTGAGTGGCTCCTGTATTTTCCGCTCCTGATGTAGCAACTTGTGGTGATTCATTTTGCATTCATTTACGTTACATGTGGGCGCCTTACATAAATATCGCCTATGTTTATTTATTAAACATTTAAAACACAAGTTACTAGTTTTAGCAATTTCCCAGCGAGACTCTACTGACATCTGTTTAAATTTAGCACAGTCGGGTAGCTTGTGCCCATATTGTTTGCATGCCGGACAACGCTCACTTTGTGTCGCCGCTTCCCTGTGCACATTAAACGTGCGCTCTGTCTTGCGCCGCTGCCGTACCCCGCTGGGTTCGTCGTAATTGCGCTCTGGCTGCGCGTACGCGCCGCACTTGTCCGCCTCGTCATTCAAAAAGGTAGACAGTCGTTTAAGTTCGGGTATATCTTCACTCTTTTTATTCGCGGCGTAATCATACCATTTATTTCTAAGTATAGGCGTTAACTTTTCTACTATAACTCTTGACATCTCGGGGCTATGTAGATAATGCACACGTTTTAACGCCTCTACCGTACCCACCGTGTTCGCTATACGACTCGCGAATATACATATATCCCTAGGATTATCATTTAATCTAGGTAACAACTTTATTTTATCTAATTCTGCTAGTATTAGGGATTCAGGTCTACCAAAACGTCTCTCTAATGCGTTTATGACGACTTCGGGATCGGGCTGACTGAAAAGCAGGCAGCCGGCCGCCTCTTTGGCAGCACCTTTTACACTCATCCTAATCCTAGCAACATTTTCTATTTTAGAAAAATAAATGTGTGAGTCACGATACGCGGCCTTATAAGATATCCACTCACCGGGCTTTCCATCGAAGAATGGCAGCTGCTGTATATACTTAGGCGGCTCGCGCGTGCTGCGCGTGGCCTGCGCCAGCGCCGCAGCGAGCGTACTCACGTCGATCATCTTGTTATTCACTGCATTTTCATTTTCTGTATGCACCATATTCACTGTATTTACTGGATATACACTTTCGACGGCGTTAATCTTCGTTGACTCAGCCGTAGGCCTCCCGCCGCCAGCGTCCTGGGGCGGCGGTGGGGCTTCGCCCTCCGGTGGCGGCGCCGTTCGCGCTAGCCACGTCCCTATTCGTACGGAGGTGAGGTCTTCTTGGTCATCTTCTTCACTGGAGTCCGCTTCTGCTCTTATTCGTCGCAGGCGGAGCTCTTGTAGCTCTTGTTCTGCCTGTGCCTGTTTCACCTTCATCTCGGCTAGCCGCTCTCTAGCTTCGAGCTCTGTCAGAAGCTTCTTCTTAGAGGCTGTGGTGCGGCGTGACCGGATGCTGCCGGGCTTCAGCGTCTCTGTGGTGTCACTCGTAGTCTGAGTTGTACCGGTGCCGGTCGTTCCTTCTGACCCGCTAACCGTATCCGTTTCAGTGGCCTGACTCGTGCCAGACGCCGGGGCTGGTTCGCTAGACCCCGGTCTGACGGCCACCGAAGGATTTTGCTGGGCCTGTTCCTGTCCTGAGTCTCCGCTGCGGCTCCGTGTGACCACCATTTTCTGAAGATTCGGCTCGCGAAGGACCAATGTTAGAGATACTCAGCAGAGCTGGTTCTCCACTCGGAGACGTAACGGTTCTATCGGGAACTCAGGATAAGTTAAACGACACGGACTTGTTTATCACACCGATTTATTCTCTTGACACATTATTTATTATTACACAGAGATTAAAGTACACAGGTAAACAATCAAACAATTAATTAATAAAAGAAGATACTTTTTCGGTCAATAAGACATTACGTCATAGTATTGCGAACAAGAAGACACTGAATAATCATTTCTATTGTTCCTATATTTATAGTCGGCTCGGAAAGAGCTGGCCAGCGGTCCAAAGCAAACTCGCGTACATGCTCAGGATTGGTCCAGCCCTTACCGAGCCACTTTTGGCTAATAATGACTTTACACCTGCACATGACCTAATTTAACAAGTATTAAAAGTTGTGTCATGTGCAGATTGTCCCCCTGCATCGCTCGGTCACTGCGGGATAACGCGTGGTAACGGCATTGTTCCTTATCTGCCGCGTACCGAGGTTATAAATATAACCACGCGTTTTCCCGCAGAGCTACCATTACTCGCCCGAGCGGCGCAGGAGGCACATCTATGTACTATTGCAGCTCTATTATTGTTATGTACTATCCTATGTACATAGTCTAAGTACATTTACTCACATAGGTATACATAAAAGGTTAACAAAGGTGTAGAACAGTTCAAATACAATCATACATCATTGGTGTTACTAAAAGAGTATATAATCAGACTTAAATAACAACATTAACACATTTATATACTACTTAAACATTGATATATTAACTTAGCACTATAATCACATTAGTTGGGCTCAATCGTGTCCCGGGTTTGATGGTCTGTCGTGCACAAATAAAGTTTTCCCTCTTACTCGACTTAAAATAGGTTTTGCGCCTTTTTCACTTCTTGTAGGTGCCAAACACGCAGAAGATGTTAATTTTAAGTAATAAGTGATTTTACTATTAAACCTTTGAGGGTATAACAAATGTGTAGAATTTAGGATGTACCTAATTAAAAACATAATAAAGAAAAAGCTTTATCTATTTTAAGACAGTGGTGTCGAGTCTGTTGCGCTTTTTGACAGTACCTACTAAACTAGATTAAACGCATCTCAATTAAATTATTTACCTATTGCATTCCATGATGTAATGTTAAAACAAATGGTATGGATCAGTTGTGGACCCCTGTCGGGCACACCATGGTTTGGTAGAGAGGAAAGGCTGCTTTTATTAAGGACTATAATTTAATATTTGTATTTATTGTTAATTACATTATTCCACTATTCTGTCACTTTGTTTTTCTATTGAAACACAATAAAACAAACGCCTTTACTTTAGTTTAGTCCTGTCAACGTGCGCAACATCTAATATATTCTATAGGTACACCAATATATTCTTTAACTATACCAATATATTCTTTAATTAGAATAACCCTTCACAAACCTGTTCAATGAAGGTCAGGGTGACCGATTTCTTGCTGAAAAACAAGATTTATGTCTAAGCACTAAGAATATAGTACTGTGTCTATAAGTATTCGTGAATAGTAGAGGACTTGGTTCTATTTTTATGACAAGAACATTAATTTTGTAGAAAACTGAAAGAATTGTTGTACGTTTAGAGACACAAAATGTATTGTAATGTAATATTTAGTTACGAGCATCAATAAGAGACGGAGATAAATAGGTTTCATGTTCAAGGTGCGGTGATTCCATGACCTTGAAATAGAAAACTGAATAAGTTGTCTTTCAATACAAAGAGAGTTTTAGAGCTGAAATGGCATTTTAATAGAGAAAATTGCTAATTTAGGTTTGAACGTGCGTGTCTTGGTCATGAGAGAAGAAAGAGCTTTAATTCAATAAGGGCTGATTTTTCAATCGCCAGATAGTGTTTTATCCTACGAATAAAGACAATTGACAATTGATTTTGTATAGAAAAGGTGTCAAAAATTCAAAATTCCCTCGGATAAAGTTAACTGGCGGTTGAAAAACAACCCTAAGTGACGAAACGCAGACAACGTAGTGTTCTCATCCGCAGGCGACAGGTTGTGTGATTAAAGTATAGATTTACGAAAAAAAACTAAGTTTATGGATTAAAGATTAAATGGGCTTAAAATCAAAATTTACTGTGAATGGATCATTCGTAGCTCTACCGGTATAATTGACCCAGACCAGGTAATATCACGTTGCCGAGCCATGACCATGTGGAGACCAATCTTATTGAAAACGGAGCGTGGAACTTCCTGCAACATCATGACAACATGACGGAAGTAAAGAGAAGTTTAAATACTTAACAACTATTGTACCTATGTATCACAAATAAAGTTTTACATACTACTTACTTACTTTATAGGAACTCGGTAAGTAAGTCCGTCCAGGAGGTGTATGGTGTTAATAAAACCTAATCTCACACAAATCTCGAATTGTTTAAATGCGGCCCATACAATTAAGAATTCTGTTTTGCCTTCAGTAATCAGATATTTAAATTCCCAAGGTCTTTGGATACAATGAACGAAGTACCAAACTGACAAAATTTTAAACGAGGATCGCATGTCTTAGACCGCTGCCGGCCTGTCTCGTAAATAACGGCGCAATGTTACAAGTTAGCGAATTCATGAAATAAGTATTTGATATATTGCCTAATGCAAATTGTTGTGCTTCCTGCCGAATAATCGGTGCTATTGTGTCAAGTCTTTTGGACAAACTGTCGCTTTTCCCTTGATGTGGGAGCAGTATCTCAGTCTACTAGTATAGCACACGTAGCATGACCATTTCTATTCTTGAAAGAATAGACAAAGCTCTTTCTATCTATCTCGCCATCTAGTCTCGCGTCTCTACGTAGACAAAGACAAAATATTCTTTACAGAGCAACGGGGAAGTAATTAGTGATGTAGATGTCTTGTATGCATTCTACCAAATCCTTTACCGAAGAGTAAAAATATTTCTATAGTCTGTCATTTTGTCTATTATTCAGTAGACAAAATCCGTTTTTATAGTGAACATGCTACGCGTGCAGATGTGGCTGAAAACCAGCATTTTACACGAAACAGGCTAGGATGATGATCGGATGTGTCAGTACTTGCAACTTTAAACAACAATAGCATCTAAGCTAACCTTGACAGAGTCTCGAGTTTCAATCTTGGCGGTTGTACCATTGTTGTGGATCCTCTCGTATATACAACCTAAAGGCAAATGCCCACTCTTGGCCAGTAGGTAGGCAGGTTCGTTACACCAATGTGAAAAATACAAAGAAATATCTTATTTAGTAACTAAAATATTGTTATTATTTATTTGTTTGTAACACTCGGGAATTAAAAACTTATATTAAAAAGACATTTAATCAATTATGCATGTGATGCAATCTTCATTTCCGCACGTTATGTCAATCTTATAAAAGTAGTGATGGCAAATGTCACAAAAAATCGAAATCAAATAAATCGAGAACTGAATGATCTTCTGAAAATCTTTTTTCTTTTGTTTCGCTTCCTATATTAAAACGTTTAATTTCTATAGAATAGGTAAAATAAATGTCTATTGATTGTCTTCCGAAATCTATGCAGTGCTGGTTCAAGTTTATTAAAAATATCGATTCATAGCTCTATAACATCGGTTTATGATAAATCGATGCCGATTCGCCATCACTACGTCAATGATAATTGAAATTGACAGTCTGTATTGACAGTTAACATTTTGTTTCTTGTGCTTTATGAATTGTGATTTTTCCTACACGGTTTTGCTATTTTCTATCCGATGACTTTGATTAGTATTATGGCGATGACAACCTTGGCTTTACATTGGATTCCGTACCCGCTTACCACGACGACACTGGCTTGCCAGTCAACTCCATGTTTGTTTTATATCAACCTTGAATTTTTTTCATACAATTTTAAAATTCTGTCCAAGTTTTATGTAAAAAATTGTGGTTGATTTTGTTTCTATGATGTCAACCCTAATGCCTATGATTTGCTGTATTTGTGGACGCCACTTGGCCAAAACCTCCTTAACGAATGGGCATATCCCTTTCTAGTTTTTAAATCAACTTGCCCCACAAAGTTACCCAACCATTCAGCAACGACATCCATCACAACCATTAAAATAGAATGAAAAGAATTCCTAGGTTAATGCAAACGTTTCGCGTTTCGTCGTTCCTCGTAAATCAGCTGGGGTTGTTCCGTCAACGGTTATGGAGTTACTGGTTAATTTTATGGATGTCTTTGATTCATGGCGGGGTGAACACGCGAGCCGCCACGTGATCCCGTTTGTTGTGCCTCCGATGACGTATGCTTGTAAAATTTTCAGTGCTATTTTACTTGAGTTGCCTTGATTGGTAATGTAAGTACGTATGTATTTTTTATGGTCGAAGAGAAATGTCGATCTAGAGCTAAGGGGCTTAGATTTCCGCATCGGCACAAATATTTGTATGGCCTATAAATATTTGTTCATGTTCGACGACTGACAAATGGCAGAATTACCATTCAAATTGCCAGAGTTAATATCTCAGGCTGAAATAGAGCATCATCACCGGGGTGGAAGGAATGACTACCTACAATCGCCAAATCACTTACTCAGCATGTTGGAAGTGTGCTCACGAATGTGAAGGGATCACTGCGCCAAACTATTGATGATGATTAATATGTGGGTAGGTATAGGCCATTTGGAAATTTAATGGTATTTTAAATTTAGAAGAACGAGATATATTTTAAAATAATGAACGCTCAGATGAAGAACCCGCTTAATGAACGCTATGCGAAATGACTTTGTTTGTCCGTCTGTTTATTTCGTCCATGTTTCGTATGAGAGTTAAACTTGAGATCAGGAGAGGGATTAGGGCTAATTTTTCTGGAAAATGGAAAGCTTTTTCGAGCGGACGGAGTCGCGGGCTCTACTTGTGCCTCCATAAATATAATCCATCTCTATCTTATTTAACAGTTTGGCCTCATTCTGGCCGCGGATCGCCTTACGTTCATCAGCGTAATGGCCAAGATACAGACCTAACTACGGTTAACTACGGAGCTATCGTTTATCGACAGAAATAGATTAATTTAACTGAAACTTGAGCCGAGGTTACGTAAAAAGAAAGCTTGGATTTAGGTCGGTAAATTTAGAGTCATAGTACGACAAAAGTAAGAAGTCGTATCGGCAAACTTCGTAAAACCGAACAGTTCCGAACTGCGCGCGTCTTCAAGACCACGAATATTTGTTAGTACTGCAGTAAAACATGATCTTTATAGAATAAAAAATAATAAGTATAGTATAGTATAGTTAGTGTAGTATAGTTTTATAATAAGTTGTACAATTATTTAAACGAGCGACTGCTATTGGTTGTTCGATCAAGTAAGTACATCGATGTTACTTCTTAGTTGTGACGTACTGTAATGCTTGTGTATAGAGATATAGCAAGATGAGAATTATGATGAATATTTTTAATTGAACATTTCTTTTTCTGTAGTGTTGGCTTATATGCCGTGGTGGACAGAATGCCTTTCTTGGGTATAGTCTCACAATGTAATGAGACGGATTTTCATGCTAGCAAGTTGGTCGTGTTATGTGTACCGAGCTTTAGCAAACCAAAGTCTGAATTTTTTCCCACTTTTGAAGTAATCTATTAAGAAAGTAATGAGCTAAGATGTAAACCAACAGGATTACGAGCTTATGGAACCAAAATTGCGTCTGAATATAGTGACCGTAACAGGAGGTCTACCCATGTTCTTCTGGTCATGGTTAGTGGAAGCCGTTTACAGGCTGGTGAGGCTGGTTTGAGAAGCTTTTATACACCAGTGTCAACAATTTTGATTTCGAAGTTAACAGTTTTCAAGGAAACTCCAAGGTTTGATGAAACTGATGCTGTAATTTGCGCCTGCTTCCTCGTCGTGTCGGCTTGGAACCGCTAATCCATGAACTTAACGTAGGGTGTTGTAGACGAAAGCTTAAGGCACGCAGAACAAGGTCTATGTAACATTTGGACTGACTACACTCCATCAAAACAATGTTAATAAATAAAATATGAGTCAGACCAAGTTTTACCGCACGTTCCGAACGCGAGTAGCCCTCTGGTCCCGAGGGTTCGTTTGTGGGGCTTTGCGTAAGCGCTGGGGCTCATCGCGGAGCTAATGCCAGCCTTAATTATGTACGGAGCCACCGGATGTAGCGGTCCTCGGCCGCATTAATATGCTAATATTCTATTTTCATACGCGGTAGTTGCTGGGTTCTGTTTCTGTGAAGAGGGACTAAGATCTTTTTGTTTAGCTTTTCAATTGTAGTAAATCTTTGGAAATTCGGTACTTTTGGAATGTGGGAGGAGTGTCAGTATTCGTAAAGTCACATTAATAATTCATTATCGATGTGAGAGTAATATTGAAACTTGATATTATAATAAGTAGTATATATTCAGCATGGAGTCTGGAGTGCAAGGAGAAAGCCTTCACCTCAGCAGCCTTCTAGTTATTACGGTCTTGCATTTGCGTAGAACTATTTTGTCGTTAATTATAGATACGATTGAAATATGATACCTACCTCCATAAATTAACACGTGAAATAAGCCCAAAGATAGATGTTGCCTGTTTACCGTGCATAATAAAACACCCATAACGCGTGTAGGGGTGTGTGTATGTATTAATACGCACACACGCACAGGGAGTCATTTAATATTATCAAAGCTGTTCAAAAGGCATAATTTTATCATGTCGGCACTAATCTCTCCGGGGTGGAGCAGTATTAATATTAGAACATTTCCTTCGCGGTTTATGGGATACTGGACATGGTTATTTTATTTTTCATGGGAAATGCGTTTCCGTTACGTATTTTTTTAATTGGCAAAAGGAAACTGTATTAGGTATTAATGCTCGGTACCATTATTAAGTTAGTTTAATAATGCAACTCGTAGTGGTTTGACATGTTTGTGTTACCTACCTTTTATTGACAACAAACAGCAAAACATATAACCCTCTCCGTAGTCGGGTAATAATACATATCACCAACACTAGTTACCCTTGTTATTTTTCGCATGCTGTACTGTCCATCCAAAGGTTGTCTGTATGGAATCGCCGATTGCGATAAGACATTGTACAATCTTAAAATGTTTATATATTTATTTGTAAGTATTATGTTTATTGCTCCACTTTTATCAGGTGTGCAAGAAAGAGTATTTCTATTCTACTAGTGGTCGTCCATTGGTCGAAATTCAACCGTATCTTTAGCTTTCTGCATTCCTTCTCCAAATCTCACATTCCTCCGTGCGTGCAATATGCTTAAATAATTATATAGATTCTATTAAATCAAATTTGGGCATTTACTATTACTGCTTTATCGAAGTTAATATTTTAAACTAGGTAGGCGTTTTAAAATTCCGACAATATAGGTCACACACAAGACCAACCCTGGATCTATATTGTCCACCTATATTGACCGGAAAGAGACTCCATGCATTATACGCTTACAATGTTCATTGTTCAATAATACATCAAAACATAACATTTAGTTTGAAATATTGCATGTACTGATATTATGTGCAGTACAAGTCATGATTAATGAAGGCGTGCAGGTCAGCTGGGAATGCAATTAGAGAACAGACATTGCCGACACTGCGTTGGTGAAATTCTAAACATATTTTGATGTCTAAGTGCTAAAGTAATTATTGTTTTGTAGTGCAAGCCGTGTTTACAAAGCACTTTTAAAATAGCTACGTATCTTTCAGATAATAAATATAAGAGATTTAAATAATTGAAGCGGTTAAGGGTGAGCGGGTGTGTGCTGTATTTAGAGAATTCATTGATTTTTGACAATTTTAAATATATGATTGAAATCTGGACGACTAAAGGGTTCAGTAGGAGTGTATAACGCCATATTTCCGTGCTTGTGTGCTGCTATCTATTGAAAAGCCCCATGAAACTGTTGAAAATTCGTGAAACAAGTCGGTTGCAAATTGGTGCCAATGTTCTAACGACTCTGGGCTATTCTGTTAAGCAACTCGAATCTCATTCTTGTTGTCGGTGTATATTTGATTTGACATACGATAATAAATGTGCAATGAGCTGTGAACAATGAACATACTCTAGTTATGATCACAGCTCCTGTTATTAAGTTGTCACGTTTATAGTTTTTAATACGAATCGAGATGCGCATTGGTTTACAGAATAGCCATGCAGTCCACCAAACTAATATTGGACACAATTCAATGACTATCGCTCTGTTTGTATAGTAAAGGTTTATAAAAATAGAGAGCGACGCAGCAATGGACTTCGATCTGTGGCCAGCATTCGTCTGTTGGCCATCGTATAAAGGCAAGGTTACTGACGAGCTAGTCTCATGGCGGGAGCGGTTCACGAACTTGTTACACTAAGTCATATAAGTAAATTTTTTTTATGAACGATCTTAAAGTTTGGGAAGTAAAGTTTGTTTTTATTTAATTATCCATCACTTTCGAGTAGACTCAATTATTTGATTGTTCGGATTATTTCTTGTCACTTTTTGTTCGGCAACACATTTTTTTTATTTTCTGTCCCACTCTCACGTGTTACCACGGATGGTATGAATTCCGTAGCCGCGGATGGTAAGCGTGGTGAACCACGTCGGGTGCCGTCGCGGGCTCCACTGCGCCCCATCGGCGAACCTCCCCAATTATAAGTTGGGGCAACACGCGATCAACCCTCGCCAGGTATTCTTACATTTACATAAGTAATTTAAACTCGCTTTGAGGTAATTTGAAAATAATTTGGTTGTAAAATCTTTTATGGCTGAAATATGAATGCATGGTTACTTCTCATGATTTTGGGGAAGGAATGAGTTATGTATTGACTGTTTAACGGCCAAATACGACCATGCGAAGGCTTCAAGGCCAGATCCGCCACACACGGTCCGGATTTCTATCCGGTCAGGCGTAGGTAGACCGGATAAGGGGTCATCCTTTAATCACGTGAAGCTTTTTAAGCCCTCTCACCCCTTGGTGATGATATATTTATGTGGTGAGGTTTCAGGCTCCCCCCCTCCCTCTGTCAACATAACGTGTATTTTTTTACTAATATATTTTTTTAGAATCTGTGTTAATGAAAAATTTAATTATCATAAAATCAGATTCTGAAAACCATAATATTAATAAAATTGAGAAGGTCGCGCACGGGACGCCACCTTTGCTTTATAGGCACAAATTCGCTCGCTCGGGATTTCACGTGGTCGCGCGAAAATGTACACGTGATTGTCACAACATCCCGTTGATTGTCACAACATTGTTCCGTGCGGGGATCGAACCCGCAACACGAAGCACAGAAAGCCGATCGCTTAGCCACTGCGCCAACCGTGGCGTATTATTATAGACGTCATGAGGCCTGACTATTATTTTCGCCGTCGCGACGGCTGTACGTATTATTATTATTAATTTAATTTAAAAAAGAGGGGTTATAAGATTTTAGTGTATATCTGTGTATCTGTCTGTGGCATCGTAGCTTCAAAACGGCTGGACCGATTTCGATGCAGTTTTTTTAATTGAAAGTTAGTTTAATTAGGAATCATCTTGGCTATATTTCATGAAAATCTGTTCAGCCGTTCAAAACTTACAGCTCTTTTTCTAGTTGGAGTCGGGGGTTTTTGACGGTTAGGTTATTAATAGTACAAACACCTTTCGGTGAATACAATCATGCTTGATGCTGTGCATTTATCCGAAATAACTTATGTATGCAAAATAATATGGCAGCCACCAGAAACATTCTGAAAAATTGCTGAATAATCTGTTCACGAGCAATTAGCTTCAAGCTTGCCCGTAAGCGGGCGAGCAGAGAGCGGGCCCGGGCGACGACCTCGCATCACACTGTCACCGGCAGAGCTTACGGGCCGCGGGCCGTCTCCCCACCCCCTGCGGGCGGTGTTGCCAACACTAGGCAATTTGGCAGCCGTGCGGCGCTAAATAATAAGTAACTATGACAAATAATAATATCCTTTACGGTTAGTTGAATTTCATAATGTGGGATTGGGTTTAATTTTGCTAATATGTTGATAAACTATGTTTGTGGTTGGTTTTTCGGGTATTGCTGATAATTATAATTATTTTCGTATTTGTTCATTTTGTTTAGCTTACGCTAAGTTTAAATGGCAGTCGCTCTGTGTGATATATTGGTATTCAGCGGCATCTGGTTGGACTGGAAGCTAACTGCAACACGGTTAGGGAAAGTCTAGGGGTATATACTATAGTCTATACCGCCTCTATGTGAGTGAGACAGGTAGACATCTCCTCAAAAGTGAAATGGGTAAGCTATAATAGGGCTATATATGGGTAGGTTTAGATAGATAAAAAAAACTATCGGATTGATCAGCTATTATATGCCGTTAAAGGTAGAATAGTTTATAGGAATTTAGTTACTTAAAATTTTTTTCACGTCTTTATACTACCTATCCAAAAAAATCTTGTGCTATGAGTAGGTTCCCCTCAGGGATGTGCCTGGGGCGTGGATACACAGCATCCCCCCTCCCCGAGATGTACCGTTTTAAAAGGCGTGTTCTCCTAAGAGTTCCCGAGGCCTATCGTCAGGTGCCGTGGTGGACCTACCCCACACAGAGGATACGCCATGAGGATACTCAGACAGATAAAAAAGAGGAGTAGTTTCACAGTCATTGGATGATCGTCACTTCTTTCATAAATGTCGCTTCCTCTTTATTATCTTTGTAACACCACTTGATCCATAACGATCTACATAATAACTCCCCGAAATTGTTCTAAATTGTCACAGTGTCCCGGTGTCATAATGTCTGAAGCAGGCAATATTTTAGCTCGTAGCTGGCAACCCCACGACATTAATCACTGGTTGTAGCCGTTGTAGGCGCTCGCCGCGTAATGAACTATTGTTACAATCAATAACCTGTGCATGTTGAGTGGCGGATTAGGATTTTGGGGGCTGCTTGAGTTACCGTACGCATTTTAGTGTTAATTTTGTGAGGGGTAAGAAAGGTGGATAGCATCGTCACGCCCTGTTCCTATTACCCAAAGGGTTAAGGCACAGTATTCTAAATAATAAGTGATTATTTCGATTTCTATGGGTTAGGCAGAGGAGTACTTTTTAGTCTCCCTTCGAGATTTGCCCCAACAGGCATGACATGACAGTCACTTTGGAGGGCTTCGGCGCAGTCGTCAAGAGTTTCCGAAGTCCACCATTAGGTGCTGTAAGTGGACCACCGCCACTGTGGTGAGTTTAGCCCGTAGGAGTCCGGCAGATCTTTCCCCCCCATGCGGAGGATAGCCCATGATGGGTACTCACCAAGTTAATTAAAAAAAAGTACTAAGTATTGTTGTTCACCCACATTTCGCAGATGCCACTGAGTCGCATGTAATAGGGATTAGGAGGCCAGTCCCTTGCCTTCTTCCAGGCATAATTTTTGGAGTTGTGCAGGCTGATACTGAGAATTTATTAAAAGAAAACTCCATTACACTTTGCCCAAACTGGGAATCGAACTCAGGACCACACGCTTAGCAGCCGTACTTGAGCACCAATGAGGCAGTTAATTAAATTACACTTTAATCATTATTATAAATAAATTGTGAAAGTAAAACTGTCTCTGTGTGTTTTTTACCTATTCACGATTAAACGCCTGAACGGATCTTGATGACAAGAAAATAGTGTGCATCATGAATCTATGACATGAGGAAGGAAATGGGCAAATGGAAATTTTATTTTTTCGCTTCGTCTCTTTTCCACGTTCACGTCTAGTCAATAAATAAATGGATTTTTTTCCACGCTTCACATGAACTGTGGGGCATTTCGTGTGAAATACCTATGAAACCATACACCACACAAACAGATACTTGAGCGTGATTTGTCTGACAGATAACACTTGACTGAATTTCTAGCCCATTGGTTCTGATACCTATATTAGATTTCCAAAATACTTAATTAGTAAATGATATTATATAAAAAACTGATATGAATATAGCGGTTAATGAACACATCGAAAACAGAATATAATTTGTTATTTCCGAGCTGGAATCAAACCTGAGACTCATCTAAACTATATAATAATAATTATTATAAATAGACAAGATTTGATTTTTTGTATGTTTGTTTGTTTGTAATGGATAAACTCAAAAACTACTGGACCGATTTTAAAAATTCTTTCACCAGCAGAATGCTACACTATCAGTGAATAACATAGAGTATAATTTATTAAGTCTAGTCTAGTCGTAGTATGTTTACAGCTGTACTTTCATTGTTCACTATGTAAACTGGTTTTATTAGCGAGAGGATCGCCCATTATATGCGCATATATGTTTGTTTTTATACACCAACAAAAAAGAAGGGTGTTATAAGTTTGTAGTGTGTATCTATCTGTGGCATCGTAGCTTCAAAATGGATGGACTGATTTCAATACAGTTTATTTTTAATTGAAAGCTATTTTAATCGGGTATCACCTTAGCTATGCTTCATGAAAATCTGTTCACCCGTTCAAAAGTTACAGCTCTTTTTATAGTTGGAGTCGGGGGTTTATGACGGTTAGTTTATTATAATAATTAATGTATCTTTTGTATGTTTAGTGTAGATACAATAAAGATAATTTGTATTCTATTGTAAACAATCTTGCCAGTTCTTCTCCATAGGATCTACTAATCATTATTCGTCATATAGGTACTTATTCAATCTTTTTAATGCTAAAAAGTAAAATATACAAAGAATAGTTAATTTCCTGCAACAGGTTTCCAGCCGACCTTAACTTCTGTTGTCAACAAGGTGTTGTCCAAAATTAGTGAATACGTAACTTTATACGTAATAATAAAATCCCGCCGTTTATATTAAGTGACAAGACACATTAATGTGTCACATTACTGTCATGGTCGAGATTAGCGACACTGGGATGCAATATAAGTTGTTTAACATCGCTTTTGACAAGTTATAGCATACACCACTAAATAGTTAATAATTGTAAAGCATCACCTCTGTATTTCCTGAGGGTACACAGAGGTGTACCGTTGTACACCCTATTGTAATCGCAGACGAGTACGATGTAATTGAATACACGCAAAAATTGACTATTGAATCGATTTCAATAACTTTTAATACGTAGGTATTTTTTCCAAAAAAGATGAAAATCGCTAACACAATGCTCAATTGCACCAAAGAAAATTATACCTTATCTCAAGACAATAAGACTCAATTTTAAATGCAGTAAGTAATGTTAGATTTAAAACAATTTTCTTAAAAATAATAGTTAACTTTGTTATTGAATTATACTTATAACTGGATATTATAATTGAGGTGTGACTGTGAGGTTTCGCGTTAATTTAATCACACGTTGAATAAGGTCCTACATTATTAGCGGAGGCCTTTTAAGGGGTTATAGCACTTATCATTATGAAAGGATAAGATATATTTTTTTTCCTTTTTTATCTCTCCCATTTTTTGCATGCCATGCTAGCTCTGCAGCAGTTGGCAATAAAAGACGCTGCTGCTTCTAGAGCTCAATTATTAGATTAGCTCGCGGTGTGACCAGAGCTTACTACCTATACGTGAAGAGAAAACTTTGAACCCCTTTTTAAGCATATTGCGCGCACGGAGGAGTCTGAGATTTGGCATAGTTAAAGTTTATATGGAGAAGGAGTGCAGAAAGCAAACGTTTATATAATATATGTTTTTTTATGTAAAGATATGTGGTCGAATTTCGACCACTGGGCGACCTCTAGTTTTTATAATTTCAGGTATTTTGACTGCCCTTGCAATTAACTACCACAGTACTCTCTGGGTCACCCATTTAAAAATATTAAAAATAAAACCACATTCATGTTCCGAAGGTTATATTCAGTTGTGACAGGACTATACAATACAGCATAACATTTCTATGAATCAATATACCACAGTCCTATATGGAATATGTTTCGCTGACATTACTGTGGTCGTGACTAGTACAACCACCTGCTCAGGCTGTAGCATATACCTCTAGGAGTTACCACACCAAATATTATGTTAATGTAACAATATACCGTTCACATAATAAAATATTGACACTCCAATATAAGTTATATTATAAAGTGAGAAAGTCACTTAGTTCCCATTTCCCAATCCTCAATGGAACTTGATTAACATTGTCAATTTACAGTTTAGGCACACTTCAATTTTGCGTTCTTTACCTTGGTCACCCTTGATTCTTAGACTAAGGACCGATTTTCCAGTGGCTGCATAAAGCCCGATTCGTATCATTACGTTTTCTAGAATTGCCAAAAAAATAATTACTGACCATCTGGATGAAACCTAGGCATGTAGTCATTATTTCTGCTGAACTAGTAGTCTAAGCTTACAGAAAAATATCTCTTAAAAGTAATGGAAAACGGGAAAACGGATGCATATGGTCCGGGCCTTATATTAAAAATTAATTTTATTCCTTAGATACATAAATTGGTTTAATTTCATATTATAACATCTTAATACGGCTCAGGGACATTAAAAACCATAAACTAAGTAACCATTTAGTTTATACATTTTAAACTACCACCATACAACTTAAATCAATCACTAACCACACAAATTCAGTCAAAGAGATCCAACAACGAGTATTAGTTAAAATTTAACATTTAATGTACTTAAATATAATTCTATAAGCAAACATAATATTTATTTAAACAATTTGTTTCCCAAGTTGGTAGTTTTTATAATATTTGCATACAATATGACCGCATTTTTGTTAATAAATTATCACAATTAATTTTCATAAAAACTTGACAATGCGCAGTTTTATTAAAAATGTATTTAATTCACAGAATAATAAACATAATTTATTATTTAAGATAAAGATACATACCTATTTAAACAATTTGCTTTGTGGTTTTTGTATAACAAAAAGGCGGCATAAAAATGAGGTTTTTCAAAAGATTTATGTACCAAGACAATTTAATATTATGCCAGAAAATAACCAACATGATGTATCGTTTACAATTATATTTATTAAACATTCAGAATAAATACCGGTTCTATAACTACTAATAGCTAATAATATCATTATTTCTTATTCAGTACTTTAAGTACACCAAGAAATATCAATCATTATGGTCCTTTGCAGTTTCCTTAACATCAATTCACACTCTCAGTCTGTAAAAGAACGTAAAATCAGTCTTTCCAATAAATGTGTTTACATAGCGGCCGCCAAGTTGCGACCTACTTGAAAATATTATTTCTATATCAACTCATGTGACATGCGTTTTAAGTTCTCCTCTCACAGGTCTGCTGGAAGAGATTTCTTTTGTGTAATAAGCAGTACCTTTGTACTTTGTTCTCCTATTTAATTAATGTTTTCTGTGTCCTATCATGTGTACACATAAATTATTAAATAAATAAAATACAATAATGAAATTTGCTAATCATTTAAACAAATTAATGTCCCAGTTAACGATTTTTAAACTTTCATAATTAGGAATGACAAGTAAACACATTAATCAACAGACGCTAGAAGCAATGGAAGATAACGTTCCAAAGGACCATAACAATGAGTCGTTATTCAACTTATTTCGAAGTCTCGAAGGTGCCGTACCAAAAGGCACCATTATAATATAATAACATTATAAATCCAAAAGAAACTTACCCTGAAAAGTCTGAGAACCGGTCTAACCTTAGGGTATCAGTGTCTCCCAGTAATTGGGTGGCGGAGGTCAGATGGCAGTTGCTCTGTATAAAATACTGTTACTCAGCCGCATCTGGTTAGACTGGGAGCCGACCCCAACGTAGTTGGGATAAAGGCCAGGCAGATGATGATGGTCATAACGCCATATTTCTTGTAAGTTTCTTTCAGGTTTCATAGATGTAATCGTAGGTATATCAACAAATTAAAGACTGGTTACTATCCGCAACTGGCTTACTTGATGTGTCGCATGTTCGTCACCTGCACCTGCTCCGGTTGAAAGTCAGCGATATCTCCGAACCTGCAACATTAATTATTACAATTTACATTAGCAATGTCACTGAATGGCTAAAAAGTTAATGACTTGCAATCACGAGCGATACGGTCAAAGAAACGATTTAGTTAGATTTATTGCGCTGGATCATTTTCTCGTGAGTTATGTGTGCGATAAATATTATTGAACGACGAGTTATTTGAAGTCTGGGTCTAGTGAAAATAGGGTATCCCCTTTCCTGTGGTTGTCGCAAGATGATTTTTTTTTGTGGAAAGAAATATTCAACTCTTTCTTTTTTCTTTTAAAAAACATTACCCTTCACTAGGATTTCTCCTATACCGAAGGTACAGTTTACACACATACATGTCCCATGCACACACTCCCAGACCCGGAACAACTCATATCATACCAATATTTTTTCTGTGCGGGGATCAAACCCGCGGCACGTAGCATAGAAAGCTAATCGTTTAGCCACTGCGCCAACCGTGCCGTTAAATTCTGGATCAGTACACCAGGTGATTAGTCATGACAACCTAAACTATACAGTACTTTAAACTCTCCTGACCATCAACCAGGCTCACTCACTGGAAGTATTGGTCTTATTTGGCAACAAGCGTCAATTAGGAATTGATAATAAACAAACAATTACTAAATGATAGCCACAGTTGTGTCCAAATTCACAATAGCGTAAATTATACATAATGACCGGCGCGTTTCGTTCGATACATAGCACGCCGTAATGTGGTCCGTTATTGTTCGAACAGAACAATCGGCCCGTTAATGTTTATATCGTTAAATATCGTTGAGGTCTATGAGCATAGAAGCAACGGAGATATTCAAAAACCCTTATGCATAATAATAACCTAATCGTCAAAAACCCCCGACTCCAACTAGAAAAAGAGCTGTAACTTTTAAACGGCTGAACAGATTTATGTGAAACATAGCTAAGATTATACCCGATTAAATAGCTTTCAATTAAACAAACTGCATTGAAATACTAGGGTCTACTATTTGGAACCGTGCACCTAGAGTCTCGACATTCCATAAGTGCCTGTATCTGGTTTACATGAAATAAAGATCTATTCTATTCTATTCTATTCTAAATCGGTCCATCAGTTTTGGAGCCAAGATGCCACAGACAGGTACACAGATACACACTACAAACTTTAACACCCCTTTTTTGTCGGGGGTTAAAAACAGCCCTGCCCCCGTGAGACAATACCGCATCAAAAAATCTTTAAATTGTCATAAACATCATGTCCACTACCTACTTCCTGTTTATAAGAATCGCTATTAATTATCTTTACCTAAGCAACCTGAGTAGGTATATAATAATCAATCTAATAAAAATAAAAGATTTTTTTGGAAGATACATAAAATCACACAAGAATGCCGCTCGTTGCTTTTTTAATGTTGTTGATCAGTAATTTGAATAACCTGCGCCATATTTCCATGGAACCAGTAGCGCAGTGTGGCATCCACTACTGTTTATGACCAAAATCACACATAAGGTTATACGAGTAATATTGATATATGTAACTAAACGCAGTTTATTATTGCTACAATAAATAATGTGTAATGTGTGTGGTGTGTGTTTGTGTGTGTGTGTGTGTGTCTGTGTAAGTTTATGAAATGGCAACCCAAATGTCTAAAGACAAAATATGGTGTAAAATAATCTGGTCTATAAACCGCAATTATAATAAACGTGGTAATATCCGCAAGCTTTTTTCTATGTTCCTAAAAACCTCGGCAGCGGCTCAATAACTGCGTGAAACAACTACAATAAGCACATTTTGTTCATATTAAAGCTACAAGAACGTGGTGCATTGGCACCAATCTCGTTTGATAACTCCTGGGTTGCGGACCGGCCCTGTTGCGACTGGCAACGGTTGCTAAATATGGCGAATAGTTTAGTATGTTTGTCTGTTAATATGATGTAATTACGCCCAATACGATTGTGGTTGTTAAGCCCGCTGTGATTGTGGTCCCAATACGGTGTGGTAATTGAGGCATTGAGTGATGTGAGGTGTATTTGAGCGTCATTTGACCGGTCAATTTATAGTCGTTTAGGATTACAGTGGGGAAAAATTTGTGCATTTATTTAGAGTGACTCTTTATACTTGATATCTTTACTTATTTTCTTTGTCATGTGTATGTGTGTGCATAAATAATAAATAAAACAAAAGAGTTCTAATTACCACATAATATTTAGGTACATAAGTTCATGTAGCAGTCAGTTAGTCCGCCAGTTTCTTTTTTTATAGACATACAGACAGATGTAAAGTATACCTAAGTTGCGACAAATTGGGACGTGTCTGCTGTTTGATCTCTGAATGAGTATTCTAACAATATTTTAGAGTTTATTTTATCTTGCACAAGGAAACACAACACCCAATATAATACACAAAACAAATGGTGCGTGAACTGAGTCATTCGTATGCACGACACCTACTGTTTCAAGGTAAGCAGTGATTATGTAATTCCTCCACTCAATCACAGAATAACTACTAGGTGCTACTCAACAGGCGGATCATATGATTATCGTAATAGTTAGGAGTAATGTACGGCCATGGTTTTTGCTGTAATTATAAACACGAAGGGATGCTTTGGTCTTCCGGATTTGCTGATTGAGTGTAATTGGCCTTAATTTTATATTTAAATGATCTTCCTCGCTCATAATTTATTTATAGGTAATTTGTT
Source organism: Allophyes oxyacanthae (assembly GCA_932294325.1). NCBI lineage: Eukaryota > Metazoa > Arthropoda > Insecta > Lepidoptera > Noctuidae > Allophyes > Allophyes oxyacanthae. Next base: position 753,617 of record OW028612.1, read on the forward strand.
TTTAAGTATTACCCTTCGCATTCACCATTCAAAGTGTAAGAAAACAATGTTTGTTTTTCTTCCGTTCAAAAAGGGTCTCTATAAAAGTTGGTCGCAAAAAATATGGAAGAAATTATTGCCGCAGTAAGCAAAGTATAAATAGCCAAAAAAGTAACAAAAAGAGCGAAAGATAAAAAGTTAAAAGGAAAATGTTAACAAATTACAACGTATATTTATTTAACGTAATTTATCGTTACCTAATGACTCTATTTTTGTTTTCCTCGTCTGAAATCGGGTAACAAAATCAAGAATATTCATATCTATGGTAGTTAGTGCATTGTTTGCAGTACCTACTAAAAAGTCATGATCGTGTATCGTATGTGCGTTGCAGGGACATTGCTGGAACGCGCTTTCGATAAAAATCCTAATCATTTTACCAAAATACGAGAAGTGTAAAGTGTTCGGTAAAATCACACGCAAACATGGACATATTTTAATTAGTAATGCTGAGCGGAAGCCTTTTTGACACAGCTGCGACGTACAATCCATTTTTTATTTTAGATAAATTTTTTTTGTTTTTTTTTTGTTTTACATGTTTTGTTCTTTTATTTTTGTTATATTATCTTTAAAATTGTTTTTGTGCTGTGTCAAATAAATACTTTTTCTTTCTTTCTAATCTAGTGCCATTTTTTACCCAATTTAAATTTTGTGAACTTGCGGATAATGTGGTGGGCTGCAATGTTTTTAATACTACGTAACTACCTTTTATTTTATATGTATATTGTATCTGTTTATTATCCCTAAATAAAATAAAATATTATGAACCCACCCACTATAATGACTGTATAATAATATATCAGTGGAGAAGGGTGACAGTTTTAAAAGGGGAAGCCGTCCCAAAAACGCCCTCTAAAAATTGCTACAATGAATGCTGCAAGACAAACATCCATACCGTCTCTTGTAATCTATATATAGTCTTTTTTTTTAGTTGTTTGTGTCAATAATATATTATTACGTTGGTTTATGCACTAACCAATTCCTAAAGGAAAGCCGGTGGGAATCGGGTTGTATGGATTCTTCGCCACTGGTATATTTTAAATATATAATAATGAAAACCTATCAATTGGGACTTAAGGAAAGACCCTCCACGAATAACGAACCCTGAGATCATCTGGTGCACCCTGGGCAGTCAGCCTCGATAACACCACTGCTGACTGCCCAATCTTTCCACAATAGCATTAACGATTCCCATGTAGCTCGTGACGCCTCCACAGAAGAAATCCAACCAAATAATTCTTAATTAAATTGTTTTTAACCTCAACAAAAGAGAGGGGTGTTATAAATTTGTGTATCTGTGTTATGTGTGTCTGCTCGTGGCATCGTAGCTCAAAAACGGATGGACCGATTTCAATACAGTTTTTATAATTGAAAGCTAGTGTAATTGGAAATCATCTTAGCTATATTTCATGAAAATCTGTTCAGCAGTTCAAAAGTTACAGCTCTTTTTCTTGTTGGAGGCAGGGGTTGTTAACGGTTAGGTTATTTATAATACGACACGGTTGGCGCAATGGTTAAGCGATTAGCTTTCTGCGCTACGTGCCGCGGGTTCAATCCCCACACAGTACAAATATTTCTATGATCTACAGATAGTTAGTTGTTCCGAGTATGAGTGTGTGTGCTTGTGAGATGTTTGTAAATTGTATCCTTGATACAGGAGAAATACAAGTGACGGGTAAAGATATTTAAAAAGTAACATTAATTAGTAAGCAACTAATTAATGACTAGTTGAGTGACTTTTAACCATAACTGACTTTGGAACTTGTTCTCACTATCAAACACCTTTTTTATATCTTTTTACAGCATTGCATTTGCATTATTTAATTATGTAGTCTGACATTATATTTTTTTGTACAATAAATATCATTTTTTTATTAGCCTACATTTGTTTTAATTAACTGTGACGTTGATGTTACTGTTTTAGATGTGACATTTATATTATTTCCTGTTTATGGGGCAGATGACGTCTAATAGAGATGAATATTGATGAATGGAAGAAGAAAACATTACTGCACCGACCTCAAATAAAACGAGATAAGGGCAGGAGAATGAGGTGTGTAAATTACCTGAATAAAGATAATTTTATTTATTTATTGCTCCACACTATATAGAAAAAATAAATGTAGTGTGTGTGTAATTTGAAGAGTGATTCAGTGTCTGTTCCTAAATGCAACCGTAGTATTGAAATAAATTTTATAACAAAACGAAAATTTGACTTAGTATAGGGTACACTAATAATTTACTAGCGCAATACATACAAAATCAATTTTTCATTTTGTTTTGGGGTGAATTTTAGTACTGCGGCGGCACTTGGGATTTTGCGCACCACATAAAAAAATATCCTGAATTTCTCTTGTTTACAAGCATACATCTCACATGCACACACACCCAGACCAGAAACAACTATCTGTAGATCATACAAATGTTTCATCCACGCTGGAATCGAACCTGCGATACGTTGCGAAGAGCTTAGAAACTGCGTCAGCCGAGCCGTCAAATTACACAAACAATTAATTAGTAATATCAATCAGTCCTCGTAAACAGTTGTAGGACATCACTATAGCAGCCTAGAATGGTTGTTGATGGCTGGCCACCTATCGCGTGGGACCTTATATAGGCATCAGCGAACCGTGTCTGTCCGACGGCAATGGCTTTACCCACCTCGGAAGTCCTCTGCCTATCTCACGGAATGTAAAACAAAAGAGGAAAGAGCAAGTAGGCGGAGCGAGTGTGCCATAATTATGCGGAATTACGCAATTTTTTAAAATCGTTTTTGTGCTGTGTCCAATAAATAATTTTATCTTTTCTATCTATTTTCTTTCATACTTCATAATAGTTTGTATTTTAGTTTCATGTTATTCCTCCTTTTTGTTAATGTGACCACTTTTTCTTCCGTTGGTAAAAAGGCCATTGTGAGCTGTGAATGTGGCTATATCAACACTAGCTCTCGTAGAAGGAATCAGTGCCCCTTCCTCTTGTTTTTTATAATCTGTGGTCTATCCCTACTGGTTCTAGGAATATTATAAAATAACGCACTGCAATATTCTCCTGCAACATTGTGTATACGGCTTCGGATTGCGGGTGCGATCGGTACCGGCACGGCTCGGCGCCGGTAATTAGCTCTTTTACCGTGTTGCCAGCTCTAACCAGGAAATTGGTACCGGAGAAGATTATATTGAGGGTTCTTGAACTTGGCACGCGAATTTACTAACGAATAAATGAAAAACTTGTTTTGATACTTATCAACCAATAGAATAGAATATAACCGAAAGAATAAAAAACCATTTATTCGATATAGGACAAACTTGACAGCATATACAAAAAAATTGAACAAAATAAAGATAAAACAAAAATACACAAACACGAACAAAAAATAAACATTTAATAATCTGATTGTGCTGATAAGCACGCCCATAGCGAAAGGGTTACCAACTCAGCATTTGCTTGGTTTTAGAACACCCAGTGCTGATTTTCAGTTGGCATCACCCTGCAGTGACTCACGGACGAAGGTAAATAAAATCACAAATAAATAATGCTCAACAACTTTCATGGGATTTGATCAGCCTTTTATCAACCGGTGTTACTTTCTCAAGTGAGGTCACCTAGCAGTTAGCCTTTTCCAAATTATGTTGTACTCGGCAACAGAATGCTCGCACCCAATTACTAGGGATTGCTAATATCCTTGTTGAATTCTCAAACGCCACTCGAAAGTTAAGTTACCGTTAAGTCTCATGTTGTCACTTTAAGGTGGACTGTACCTACTCACAGAATTACCGAATTGACAAAATCAAAGTTTTTTCTTCGAGAATTTGGGAGTAAATCTCGTAGACTGATTAATTCGCGTGGTTCCTAATAAGCTACGAGTCCTCTACGGTCTCCCAATTTTTAAACATAACCCCGATCTCCTGGGAAATTCAGTTCAGTGGAGCTAGCAACACATCGTTACGTAGTTATAGCCGCCATACTGTCGAATATTGTTTCGCGTGTCTACTAATGTTTTGGAGCAAAAAAGTTCAAATGTTTGTTTTACTTACTGGCTGTATGCACGCTTTATCTCAAGCAATGTATAGAATAGAATAGAATAGAATAGATCTTTATTTCATGTAAACCAGATACAGGCACATAAGTAATGTCGAGACTCTAGGTGCGCGGTTCCAAATAGTAGATCCTATCGCTTCATCCTCGGACTGAGGGGTATTGAATTTCTTTTTAGGGTACCCAAATTTTTCTTAGAATTGATTGAATATAGAATTTATTAAGTCTTGAAGGAAGCTGAAAAGTTGGAGGACCAAGTGTTGTGACTTCAATAGGTTGAGTTTAGAATTTTTAGTTGGTGTAGGTAGTTATTTTTGACATCCTCAATAGAGGCCACAAGCGCGGTTACCTCACGAGAACTTCCAAGTTTGACCACTACTGGTGGTCGAGCGACCAGTCGGGTTAACATGAACGCTGCGATATTAGGTATTTTGTCATCGTATTATCTCGTTCGGAAACAGGTTTTTAGAGGCATTATCTCGTCTTGTCACGACGACAAACTTCTGTCGCAGCGCACATATAATATATGGTTAGCAGGGGGTGAAAAGAGGGCGATCGGATGAACCCACCTTACGCAGACGAAGTCGTGTGCGCGGCAGCGGCCGACGCGGCTAGTGCCAGAAACGACTATTAATAGTGAAGTAGGTATATTTTAGAACGGAATGTTTGAAATTATCAATTCTAAAATATACACGATTATTACGGAATACTGATATACAGTTTAGAACGCTCGATCATCTAGGTAATTATGTGTATTTTAAAGTATACGCGATTAGTTCGGGCGTCTGCGTACTGGCCTTGTATACTACGCAAATACGCGTCGTGGGCGCAAATTATATCTGATTAAGTAAGAAGCCGGCCCGCTGTGGGCCCGCGGGTCACGAACGTGTTTATCGATATTACGATAAAACAAAGTTAATGAGTTTCATTCAATCTATCATATCTCAGAAACGATTTATTTATACAGCTGATACATAAATTAAATTCAAGATCAGTAGATATGTAGGCCAATGGTTATTAGACTAATGGGTAAACACGTATACAATATCTAATTTTGCCTAAAGATTCGCTCATATTATGATTATCCGTAATTTTCCGGTTAAAAACTTTATTCATTACAACTAAGTTGTCTATTTCTATTCTATTCTATTCCTGGTCTTGAACTGATATCCTGCCACGACTACATGGGCACCAGGATCCTCGCATTATATCCCGTTGGTCAGCAATTACGGTCTTCCAACGAACGTCACATCGCCTGGGACGCACATAACTCTTTGAACGCCATGTCAGACACCCGTGACGACAAACAATATATTGTCTATTTTGTCTGCTGCGTGGACATGTCCTCTCAGACTCGCTGACTTCAGAGTACGCAGGACCGAAAAGTTAATACGTGCAGAGCTACGTTGGATGTGGTAGTCTGCTGCGTGCTCGGGTTCAACCTCGGTAGCGCCTGACGGTGACCACATTCCGTATATTATATATTCATATATTCCACGTGAGAAATTAATTCAAAGAGGCCTATTCAGGCCTATTATATCACGCCGCACTTGATTTCGGACTGTTCCTGCTCCTAGATGGGCTAAAGGCTAACGTTTCGGAGGTCAAAACATCAAGACGTGATACTAATAAAAATGATAATTTGATTTTAAATATTAAGTATGTTGTAAAATTTTAAAAGGATATGATAATTCGATTTAAATTGCTCTACTGTTTTTAATTAACTATACGGCAAACGTCAAAGACCAGAAATCTAAGATTTAAATAAAGTGACGCATAATTACACAATATTATTTGTGGGCTTAATTATGTAGAACTTTCATATCAACAAAAACATACCTACATAATTATTATAATATTGTTATACACATATGTATAGATAAGCCCAGACGTTATTATTAGCCACGTGAAGATAATTATGTTTATGATTTTTATGTAGTGCGCAAAATTTGTAGAGTGATTCAGTCTTGAAATACTCTTTACAACAAAACGAAAATTCGACGAAAATTCGACTTTCAATGGGGGACACGCAAAATATACTAGAGCAAGCCATTCAAAATCAAATTTCTATTTTGTTTTGGAGTGAATTTTAGTACTGCGGTTGCATTTGGGAACGGACACTGTATCACTTACAGTATCGCTACATAAAAAATATCCTGTATAATTATTAATTTAAACATAATAGTAATTATATTATCAGTACTGTATTATCAGTACTCTAGGCTCAAGTAGGTACTTAGGAAAAAGATCTGTTCGATACGTCGCTATCTAGAATTAAATATGTATAATTTGTATGTTGCAAGTACGGCGGGCTGTGCAGGCGCTGCTGCTGCAGAGCTGCTGAGACCCTCAAGCGGCGCAAATACTGTAACCTTAATGGTTGTTACAGATTTGAGCCATTTGGGGTCGAAACGCTCGGGTCATGGGGTCCGAGTGCGCGTCACCTTTTTAAGGAAATCTCTCGCCGTCTGGTCGACACTTCGCGTGACCAGAGGGCTGGCTCTTTCTTTGGCCAAAGAATTAGCATTGCCATTCAACGTGGCAATGCTGCCAGTCTTCTGGGCACGTTCCCGGATGACAGCGATGCGGAGGAGTACTTTGACGCCGCCTAAGTGTTCCCTCTTTGTTTTTATTTATCTTTAATTTTTAATTAATTTTTAATTTATTTGTAAATATTTGTAAATATTTAGTCTATGTATGTAAATATGTATATAATAGTAGTTAGATAAATATGATTTTGGAAAACATATTAGGTATTTGTGGGTATAGTCTAAAAAAGTTATTTTTGTCATATTTACACACTGTCTACGTGTCTATCATCCATATCTCCAGTCGCGGGACTAGTGGAAGAAATTTCATTAAAAATAAGTAGTTCCATTGTGCTCATATGTCTGTAACATTTTTATTACCGTATTTCCTTGTGTGTACATAAATAAATAAAATAAATTATTGTAGAGTCCTCGTGTATGAGTCATGTTATGCTGAGATGGGGGCCATTTTTGGTCTCGTCCAGGTTGCTTTAATTATTGTTTTTCTTTTGCTATTATTTTTAAGTTTTTTTTTTGTACTTTTGTAATTTTATTTGTTCCTGGTGAGTCCAGAATAAAACTGTTTTCTGTCTATGTGATTTGGCGATAGAACTAGCATAGTATTTACCGTACCCTTGTGATCGAAGGTGCCCTTTTCACTGAACACTGCGCACTGGATCCCTAACAATTCCCTACGCTAATGGATTTTTAATAGATCTTTTTAACGTTTATGAGAATAAAGTCAGTTAAATGTCAGCTTATCAAATGAATAATCTTTCATCTTTAATGAGTTCAGCATGTAAACAATCACTGTTATAATATAACAAACAACTTAAACCCCATTAATTTTATTTACTAATGAAAATTACTATCGTACTTTACACATCATTCTACTCAACTTTTACTATCTTACTAACTCTGAAATTCTCACACACACAGTCTATCTATATTTTCTTTGGTCTGCCTCTACTCTGATCGCCATCAACATTCATACTTACAACTCGACTTCCTATAATATGATTGCATATTCTTCTTATAATATGCGCTTACTAGAAAATATAATATACTTACTAAACAAAGCTAAACTGTAACTAAATATTTGAGATTTTAACAATAACTCAAATTGGACTGTAAAATTTAAATTAATCTAAGGCATACATGATCATTACACATTATTAATAACATTTCATGTAACATTTTCCCGAACAGCTGACCGCAAACAATAAAACTTCTATTGTTTCTCATCGAGTTTCCCGCTAAGTGTTAATACACAAAAATTAAGAATAATAACCTAACCGTAAGAACTCCCGACTCCAACTAGAAAAAGAGCTGTAACTTTTGAACTACTGAACAGATTTTCATGAAACATACCTAAAATGATACCCGATTAAACTAGCTTTCAATTAAAAAAACTGCATTGAAATCAGTCCATCCATTTTGGAGCTACGATGCCACAGACAGATACACAGATAGACGCTACAAATTTATAACACCCCTCTTTTCTGTAGGGAGTTAAAAATCATTAATTATAAAGAGTTATATTGTAGTGGAAATAATAATTTTCAAGTCCTTTTTGTATTTTGAAATTGGGTTAAGCTATATGAAAATCACGTTTTTATATGTTGTTGGGTTGCCTACAGAGCCTTGGCAGAGCGGCGAAATGTCCTAGCCTAGGTCATGTAGAATAATGAGCAGAATACATAATATGCTTTTAATTATTTCTGGTAATTTAGAATTAAAGGTGACATAATACGACATTTAAAATAAAATAAAGTGAGGTAGGTCATAGCGGGATGTTTTGCTCGAAATTGTTTCTGCTCTACTGGGGAAGTAACTCCACCTTGCAGAATATAAGGTCTTATTTTAATAATACAAATATATTACGAAGTAAATATATAGGATAAAAAGATTCGGTTTAGCAAAAAAAATATTTTTTTAAGTAATATCAATTTTTTTATATGTTGTCTAAATTCATTAAAATAATTGATATTTCAGTTTGCATAAAACTATGATTATGAATGGCACTAAGGCCATGAACTCGAACATATGACCTGGCGGGCTCGGATACCCTGACACACACACGCATCGCGTCGCCGCCCGATCTTAATGCCTACATAATTTATGAATCTACTGTAGCTTTAATTTGATATATGAAATGAATTCTATATACCATTCATAGAGTCTAGCTTTAAAATATTTTGGATTATTAGAATAAGATATTATATTGTAGGCAAATAACACTGATCTTTTGCAGTGTTGTGTTAGCGTTAGGAAACAGTGAGGAAGGTCGCCAGTGCTCATTGAGGAAACGTCGTGTTACGACGCAGACGCTACTAAGCAACGTGTCAGTGATGCCACTGGTGTTGCAAGTGTTTATAGGTTACGGTAACCGCTTACCATCAGACAAGCCGTATGCTTTTTGCCAACTTAGTAGAAAAATAAATCCAGCCCATTACTGTCCCACTCTCAGGCACGGACCTCTTCTCAGGACGAGAAGGGTTAGCCTAAGTCCACCACGCTAGCCCAGTGCGGGTTACGGACTACACACACCATCGAGAACTTCATGAACAAACAGACAGACAAATAGAGAAAAAATAAAAAATAAAATTATACCGTACCTATATACTTACATATAATGCATTTAGTAAAAAGCCGTTATTGCCGTGACATTACAAACAGACACTTAAATTCTATTTATTTTTATAGATGTATAGATATTGTCATACCTGAGATCATATAATATAGTTCCTGTCGGGCTCCCGTCTGCCGATAGCGAAGGGCCAGGCCTTCGCCCGGTCAGCGGCGTCGACGTCCCCGCGCAGCAGCGCCACCACGTCGTCCAGATAGCGCAGCGCCAGTGCATCCGCGCTAAGCGCACGCGCATCTGCTACGCACTGCCGCGCCCGCACTGATGAATCCTGAAATTAAGAGATTCCTTTTAGTTTAGGCAACTCTTTGAGATTTTTATTGCTATTTACAGATATTCTTGGAACTCTTATAATATTATAATTGTACAAGTAGGCAGGACTCTCACAAAAAAATATAATAAAAACCGTCTAAAATTGAAGTATAACATAAAAAAAAACTGGATAATCTGACTCGACACTTAATAAATGAACGTATTTTGGTCATCACAATGTGTAATGATTTATAATCTTTCTTAATATAATGTCAGTGATGCTGAGGTCGCTGGATGTGACAAGTCGCACGATATACCTATCATATACAGATATATTTAGCAATCAGAATGATTTTTTGAATAAAACAAAGAAAGACCACATAGATGGACACAGAGTATGTCGATTACTCTGGTTCTCTGTTCTCTGTCTGATAACCTCATTTTCGGATTCGATCCTTCAGAGAAAATCCAAGCATAGCCCTTTCTATACCTCGTTAAGCGACTTTAAATTTGCTAGACACAGCCGTACCGTGAGTGTCCACGTCTCAGCTCCGTAAGCCATGACAGGTAGGACGCACTGAATGAAGACTTTAGACTCTGTGGAAAACGCAACGAGAAGATTCGACATAGCTTCCTAAACGCGACTCAACTCAGCTGTACTCTTTTGCTAGCCTGGGATCTCATCCCAAAGTAAACGTAAAAAAAAATGCTATGTTACGTAGTTGTAATGATGGCCTATTTTGAAACATAGCACAAATAATATGCTTCTTTGTTTTTAGTTAATTATTTCCTTGTAGCATAGGGAGCGGATACACAATACATGCAAACAGGAAAGAATATAGAATTAAACATTTAATTGGAACTGTCCACGGTAGAATGTTTCAGGACAATAATTGTAATATTGGGTATGGGTAATATGAGAATATCAACGCGTATTTTCGTATGTTACGTATAAATTGTGCCTATTGATGTTCTAAATCCCCCAGTAATTGGAGGAGAAGGAGGCGGCGGTCATTGTAAGCCCATAGTTGGAATGAAGGTCAGCTGTTATCAGTACTTGAGTAGCTCTTGAGCGACGATTTTGTATGCTCTGGGGACTTACTATGAACTATTATAGCAGGACAGAAATTGAACTGCCCAGACACTTCCAGTATGAGCTGACCTCGCATTGTATAGGCTTTTCGTACCATGAAAGGTCAGCTTATACTGGAAATGTCTGGGCAGTTCAATTTCTGCTCTGCAATGAGATCTGGTAATAAGCCCCCTGTGCGTGCACATCACCGCTTAGCTTCATTCTAAAGGGCAGAGAGTCTCATCTGGTTAGTCTTGAGGTCGATAACAACATAGCTGGGAAAAGGTTAGGCGGAAGATGTCCAAAAATACCAATCACATTTGTTAGACTGGAAACCGATATCAGCACACTTACAATAATGATAAGAATTTTTTACGACTGTTAAGTACGTCATATGCATAATCGTAGGTTAGATCTAACAAGGTGACTTAAGTACTGTAGAGGTTTTATGGATTCAGTCAACCTTCTTTAATTAAAGGTTGGCAGATAGATGGCATCCGCATTTGGATTTTTATTAGAATTTTTATAAAGGCTAGAAAGTCCTAGATTATTTTTTGTTTTTTAATAAACGTTGCCCCACACTAGGATTTCTCCTGTATCGTGGGTATAGTTTACAAGCATACGGCACGTTTGCAGCAGTGGCTAAGTGATTAGATTTCTACGCTACGCGCCGCGGCGCGGGTTCGATCCCCGCACGGGACAAATATTTGTATGATCTACAGATAGTTGTACTGGGTCACATACTGGGTGACATGTATGTTTGTAAGCTTTATCCTCGATACAAGAGAAATCATAGTGAGGACCAAAGTTCTTTTTGTTTTTTAAATATCAAGCAAAAACCAAAACAAAACATATTCTGTTTTTCTTGCTCATACAAAATTTTAATACCTACTTGACCCAAACGTATGGGACAGCTGATATTTTTTTTGCAATTACGATGTTGGTCCCATAGATAATGTTTTTCAGTTTGATGGTCTGATCCACACCCTTAAAATATGACCACACATTTCCAATACACGTTGTCAAACGTGACTCAAAGAGGTTAGATTGTCACAACATTTTAACCATACTTAACCCTTACTACGATGATAAAAGTGGGATGTTATCTATGTATTAATGTTTGTGCATGAAGATATATAAGGTTAACTAAAACGAGAAATGTTCCGTGCATGCTCGTCAAGTTTGAGCTTACAAATCTTATCAATGTTATTGTTTGAATTGCATTGACATAAATATTTGCAGTCTGAATTTGTTATCATAGCATGATTACGCTTGAATCCTTTTTAAAATAAAAATAGTTTTATAAAGTTTTTGTTTCCACTCACACCTAGCACTGAAAACTCTATGTTTGGAAATATTCCTGAAGTAATAGATAAAAAATAATTAGATTGCTCTACATATGAAGCGACAAAATGGCGTAGTACTGGAAACTAACTACATTATCCTTTGCTCCTGAAATCAACTTGAAAGTCTTATGAAAACGAAGAAGAAACGAATTACTAAGAAATATACATACCAGTCTAGATTTTCATTCTAAACATATGCATTCAGAAACAACTTACGTTGGCAAAGATTTTCGCAATATATTCACTTCAGCGGAACAATATAAACTCCTAATTAGCGACGAACACAATTAGATTCGATCACTAACCGAAGTTATGCAGCGATAGACAGAGACAAAACACAAGTGAAAGTGGCACGGACACAAGATAATGCATTACTTAATGATGTAGTACACTGGATCGGTTTGTTTAAGTGCACACAAATATCAGACGGCAAATTGACCATTGATTATAATTATTATTACCGACCGAACTGAATCAATTTAATTATATCGATGCATCCGCTTGCGATACTGCCCATATCCACTGAGAAATGCTGATGAGTCAACCCATATTCCACTCGAATAAGCTTCCTTAGACTAGGAATCATTGTACAAAAGGAAATTAATTTCCTCCATCGAGATCAGTGCTAAGTGCGAATAGAAAAAAATTGTTGGTGCGAAGCGTGCGTCGTGAGGCGGCAGCAACGGTACCAACGCGTCAGGGGAGGGGGCGAGCCACGCGGCGGGCCAGCACCTGCAGGTCAGCGTGGATCTCGTGCAGCTCGTCGTGCAGGTCGCGCGACTGCGCCAGCAGCGCGTCCAGGCGCCGCGCCGTGGCCGACAGCACGCACTCCTCCTCTTCCTCCGCGTCGTCCTCCACGGACAGCGCCAGGCGCCCCAGCCGCTCCCGCTCCACCGCTTCCCTCATGCCAACACTGCGCTTTCGGATCTCGCGCAGCAGTTCCCGGCGGATGGAACCACCCGCACGCTCTTCTTCTTCGGCCTCCTGGAGCTCGTCCGCCAGCGATCGATCCGCGTTTGTGCTCTTTGGTTTGTGACTAGTTTCCTCCGCGAGTTGCGCTGACTCTGGATCTTTTTCAGTCTCTGGCGGCCTGTGATGAGGCTGCGGCGTAGTAGATGTGGAAAGAAGTGGACTGGGGGATTGTAGAGCTCGCTGAAGGAATCGCCGTGTGTCCTCGTCAAGCGGCCTGGATAGGCGGCGCGAGGCGGGCCTCACGATAGCCTCGAGGGCGTCGCGGCCCGGGTCCTCGGGCCGCAGCAGCTCGAGAATCCTGGCGTTCGGCGGCGTAATGGTGGAGCACACGTCGTAGTGCGCGACCAGCTTGACTTTGCTGGACAACGTGTTGATGTCGCCAGAGGGTGTGCACGCGCGGATGTTTTCGTTCAGCATCCGATAGTTGCGCAGTTTGACGTTTGCTTCTGGTGGGAGCGTGGAGGGCTCGCAGTTCGCGGGTTCAGGTTCCACGATTTCGATGTAGTGGGTGGCGCGGGGCTCTTCGCGCAGCGACTGCGTGAACGCACTCATGTCGCGCTCGGGCGGCGCGCGCGGTCGCACTGCGCGTGCTAGACGGCGGAGCATGTGAGCCCCGCCGCTGAGCGATAGCGCCGAGCGGGGACGCTCGCGGCTCGATGGGACTCACGGGACATAATGCATCGCACGCCACTAGTCACCTTCACCCCACGTTCCGCTAATTTAATTAAATATACTACCATGTCGGTCTAAAATTACTGCCATACACCTCAGATATTATATGATTATAAATAGCGGCGTGGAAATTGTAAAACTGTTCGCATTCCGCGGCGCCTGGCGGCATGTTGCATTTTCTAGAAGCAGTCGAGTGGCTGTTTCACTTATTATTAGCTGGCTGGACGTTCCGTTGCTCATGAAACGTGATTTTTATTTCTTCAAACTGTATTTCTTATGGCTTTACAGTAAAGGTGGCGGTACTTTTTCACTCAGTAGGTACGATCATTATTGTTAGTTCCGAAAAGTTTTAATTAACTGTGTGTAGTCTCTAACAATGTTCAGTGTTACAAAAACGTATCCAATGTTTGCCAATCAAGATCTCTCTTATAACTACAAAGTTAAATTGAACCAATTAACGACCATTGTTCGTTATCAATTGGTTATAAAAGAAATATGAGATTGTCTTTTGAGTGCGCATACGAATTGATAAAATGTTATGAATTTTAATAAGATGGTTAAGAACTAGTTTGTTGCAACATGACGTACCAAACTTGTTCCCTAATGTTAACTGTGTGTCACGTGTGTTGTTAGGTTCAAGAATATCGTATCTCATTAAGATATGAAATTCTTTGCATAAATAATGGAAATTATTTCTTATTTTAAAAATTATCATTAAAATATAATTTAGTAGTAGATATTACTAAACTTTACTCTCGTAAACTGGTAAATCAAGAGTAACATTAACTTTAATGAATAATTCAGCAGTTTTGAAATTCGTGTGATCATAACTACTTTTGATGTTAATTGTACATCATCTACCATTTGATGCTGATTCGAAAAGGTCCTGTTCCTTCTTCTTTCCAAAGTTCTTCCTCATCCAGTACAGCATTGTGATACGGGGAGGCTCTTGTCGGGCACCCCAGCAGTGGACTGGGATTGGCTGAATATTAGTAGGTGAACATATAGTATATGGTAGTAGTATATAGTATATGGTTCTAATTAATGATATGTTTATGTGTGCGTGCAGTAATCAGGGTACACAGGAGGCGAGGCCGCTGTTCTTTATGTGAAACGCTCTAGTAAGTCTAGTTCGCGTGCGCCGCTGTATCGATTTATGTAGTCGCAAGCGCATAGCTGCCCGAGTGCGGGCTACTGGGTTCAATTCCTTGGTCAGTTAATTCTCAGTAGAAGCTCAGGGCTTGGAATTGAATCCGGTAAATGATAATCAATTCAAAAATAATTTGAGACTGTCTCTAAGCCAAGAGAATTCGTCTGGTAGAAGGATTCGGAATCGGTTTTCATGCATTTCGTGCTTGAATATGAGAAAAAATAAGGCTATATTTATTGTTAAATTACATAAGGGCCTACGATTAGAAAGAAAGAAAGAAGAAACATTTATTAGGACTAGACATCAAACAACACAACTACACACTGACAACGACAACACAAAACACGACAACGACGACGTCAGAAGCCCAATTCTCGCAATTATAAATGTTCAAAATATAATTCTGATCTAGTATCAATGTCATGAATGTCACAAATGGTATTCTCCTACACTAAAAAATAACTTCAAACGTGAAATTTATTGTAATGAGGTCGAAAGTTGATTGATGCCAAAACGGTATTCTGCTAACATTTTGAACCGACACAGATAATAAAATTGGTATTCTCGTTCATACGAAAACGTCAAAAATAAGATTGAAATGAGTCTGTAAGAAGATTGAATTCAAATCATACTGAAAACAGACTGAACTTTAAGAGTAGTAGAATACCGATGTTTTGTCAATTCAACTTTCAAGTCAAGTCATAACTTTCAGTAATAGTGTAAATTATTTATGAGAATTGGGCTTCTAATTACTGACAATGTTGTTACTATTACATGTTTTTTTATTAATAAAGTATGATTCTTTCATCCAATCACCATATAATCTCCCGAAAAACCATCTCACTATAGCAACAGAAAAAAAAATAGTAACAAAAAAAACTGCAAATTAAATGTAATGCACATGGCTAATCGCTCCAATGATTAATTACAGGAATCAATCAAGATTAATCGTCAAAAAAAGTTGCAAGATAAAAAGAAACAATTGGCAGGATCAGCAGAGGTCTCGAATACCAACCGGCCGGGCAAATGGTACAGAGGCCGCTGTTAGGTACCCCAGGCCACCGCTGATGATAATAGGCCGTCGAATTTAGCCTCTACTTGTACGTATCTCCGATTGTTTCGGCGATAGCGGCTTATCTGCGATAATTTGTGCCGCGCAGGTAAAAAACTGATAGTCTATCGTGATTTTTATTAATTGTTCACGGACATTCGTTATTGTTTGTTGATATGTTACAACGTTCACGCCTATTAAGTGTCATATTAAGTATTTATTTACACAGAAACAGAACAGAATATAATAATATATTTATTTATACTGATACAGAAAAGTTGTTGATTGTTCTATGTTAAGCAGTATTTATAATTTTAATTTATTTAAACATCTTTTATTAGTTCGTTAAGTTAGTCCCTAAAATTATATAAGAAATCTTAGGAAATATTTATATAATAAGTTATTCCTGCACTTCTGATACCTGAGGTACAGGTTTATCCTAGTTCAGGTAGGATCGTATTACATTATACCTTTTTAGATTAAGGCCGTCATTGTAAATATTTATGTAAAAATTTATTTAAATAAACAATTCAATTTATTATTTATGTACACACATACACATGACAAAGAAATTATGTTAAGATATCAAGTACAAAGGTATTGCTTATTTCTAAAGAAATTTCTGCCAGCAGACCTGCAGAGTATGCTGCTGAGTATCTTTGCTTTTAATGAGTTTATCGTCCGTGTGTCACTACAGGGGTTTCAACTGAAACTGTCAACTGTCCCATGCATATGCTGAGGTGGTAACCTTTCTGTATGTTTGCTTGACAGCACATTTAGGCGTATATATAAATGTAAAATTATATTTTTGTGTTATTTTCTTGTGTTAAGTTCATTCGATTAATCGAGTTATTGTAGCCATGTCACGTCACTAGTTTTGACAGAAAAAGAGTGTTGTCCATGAACGAACGGTGAGCCATTCGAATATCGGCGTTAAGCGTGTAACAAGTGTTTGAAATATTAATTAATAAAAGTAATTGTGTCCCGACAAATTCCCTGTTTTATTGAAGATCTTTCTGAGCTGTCATACTTGTGACTGTTGTGTTGCCCTATGTGGAATTTTGTTTTTCTTCTTTCTATTGCCCCGAGTGTGGAGCAGGCAGAATTTAACTGCATATGCAGTAATTGTTAATGTATCGTTAGGTAAATGGTGGTATGGTTGTACTCTATGACCAAACACCGTCACTTAATGTCAACGGCTGGGCTGCAGCATCTTCCTATGTGCTATGAACAAAGTAGGTAATGTACCACCTTGATCAATTTCTAATTATCCACACGTGGTGATTAAAGAATTGTTCTCTCACGGTCGTTTATAGTTCCTCTTTTTCAGTAACGGGCTGTTCGATGAAGCTTATCGCAAACAGACAGAGATTCAAATACAATGATCTAAACAAAATACTGACACTTTTTGCATTGAACACAAAATAAGACCACATCTATACGAGCAGGAAATCGCGCTCTGAAATAGCCGCGGGCGTCACTGTACCGATATGACCACCTCCACTGTTTACGCTCGCAATTTCCTACCCGACACTCTGTGACACGGTTATCGCGATTTCTAGCTCGTGGGAACAGGGCTTTAGCACTTTTTTAGGAGTGTGCATTTTGGAGGAAAGGAAACAACGTGTTCAATTTTGATGACCGAGCAAGCGAAGGATTCTAAAATTGAATCACGAGCGCAGCGAGTGATTCAAAATTAGAATCCTGAGCGTTAGCGAGGGAATCAAAAGAGCACGAGGTGAAAAATCTTTGCACTCGAGTGCAACACGTAACTTTTCATTCCACCTCAGCGAGGAAATGACTAAATGCAAAAAAAAAACGTTTAATTCACAAACTTAGTGCACACGATGTTCTAAATTCAATTTACTTTATCCTCTAGAGAATAAAAACGGCTTTTCCACTCAGATATTGAAAATTAAAAATACTCTTTCCGAGATGGTGGGATGAAAATTTACTTTATCCTCTAGAGAATAAAAACGGCTTTTCCACTCAGATATTGAAGATTAAAAATACTCTTTCCGAGATGGTGGGATGAAAAATAATTTATTCGGTAGCTTAAGTGAGACCATAGATAATTATATTCTATATCTATGAGCGAGACTCCACAAAAAAATAAACACAGGTATAATGTGTGGGCTTCACGGCTGCACCAAAAAGGTTCAGTTCAGCGTAATGCCAGAAATTGGCCTGGTGCAGCCTGGCGCCGATTTTCAAGATTGCTGATTTTCTTGAAAGGAAATTGACACGGTTGGCGCAGTGGCTAAGCGATTAGCCTTCTGCGCTACGTGCCGCGGGTTCGATCCCCGCACGGAACAAATATTTGTATGATCTACAGATAGTTGTTTCGGTTCTGGTTGTGTGTGCATGTGACATGTATGTTTGTAAACTGTATCCTCGATACAGGAGAAATCCTAGTGAGGGCCAATGTTTTGTTAAAAAAAAAAAAAAAAAACTTATTTGTGTTTATTGTAGTTTCACTACATAGTATAAAATAAAATTCGCCCACCGCGTCTGTTTGTTCGCTACTACTTCATAACTAAACAACGCATTTTGATGCAGTTTTAACCATCAGTTTGAGCATTTCTTCCGGAAGGTTTAAATGTATAATATTTATATGTATATACATTAAAAGTGCTGGTCGCCTGTCCCGCCACGCCACCATCAACGATGTCATCCGGCGGGCCCTTGCTACCGCTAACGTGCCGGCTGTATTAGAGCCGAACGGCATTACACGTAGCGACGGCAAGAGGCCTGACGGAATGACACTCGTTCCTTGGAGCATGGGTAGATCGTTGGTATGGGATGCAACTTGTGTCTACACACTTGCCCCATCCCACATCAACTCCAACTCCAATTGTGCGGGTGCAGCGGCTTCAGCGGAAGGCGCCAAGTGGCGAAAATATGCGGCTCTCGGTGAGGGTTTCATGTTTGTATCGTTTGGCGTTGAGACCATGGGTCCGTGGGGGCCAGAGGCGCGACAACTCTTTAAAGAATTTTCGTCGCGCCTCATTGAAGCCACAGGCGACAAGAGAGCTGGCAGCTACCTCGGCCAAAGAATCAGTTTGGCCGTCCAACGAGGCAACGCTGCCAGCCTCCTAGGCACTATGCCCCGCAGCGGTGCGCTACAAGAATTTTTTTATTTGTAGATCCTAATACGAGTATGTATTTAATTATATTTGTTTAGTAATAGATTTAAGTTTTTATTTAATTAGTGGACATTATTATTTTGACATAGAACTAAATACTTTAATGATTTATTATTACTATTTTATGATTTTTGTTATTAATGCTTATAGAGACAAATTTTATATAATATTTGTGCGCCACGAAGGCCATGATGACTGTTCTTTTTATACTTTTGTACATCTTGCATGCAAAATTCATGTAAACTCATGTTTCCACAAATAAAGAATCTTATCTTATCTTATTTTAAATAATTGTGACGTTGATGTTACTGTTTTAGATGTGACATTTATATTATTTCCTGTTTATGGGGCAGATGACGTCTAATAGAGATGAATATTGATGAATGGAAGGAGAAAACATTATTGCGCCGACCTCTAATAAAATGAGATAAGGGCAGGAGAATGATGGGTTAAAATTACCTGAATAAAGATAATTTTATTTATTTATTGCTCCACACTATAAAAGATATTTTTTTTATGTAGTGCGCATAATTTGTAGTGATTCAGTCTCTTCTTAAATGCAACCACAGTATTTGGATACACTTTAAAACAAAACGAAAATTCGACTTAGTGTGGGGACACGCATAATTTACTAGCGCAAGCCATAAATCAAATTTTTATTTTGTTTTGGGGTAAATTTTAGTACTGCGGTTGCATTTGGGTACGGACACTGATTCAGTCTCCAAATTTTGCGCACTACATAAAAAATTATCCTGTATGTTGAGCTTTGTTACATAAGAGTGACGTTACGAGGCATCAAGGTGAACTGAAGCCTCGACAAAAATATGAATAAAAAAGATATTTAAAAAGCGCCGGGGGCGGGTCACTTTTAAAGAATAAAACAACATACCAACACCTCTGTATTCCCGTTTTTCGGGGCTTTTCGGTGTACCTTTGTCAAGTAGAGATGTAATTTGTATACCCACATTCCGCCGATGCCGTTATTAAGTCCCAGTCATGCTCGTGAACGGGTGCCGTCGGGACTGATAGGCCCAATTCTCGTAATTAAAAATGTTCAAAATATAGTTCGGATCTCATTCCGATCTACTACCAATGTCATAAATGGTATTCTCCTACCCTAACAAACAACGTCAAACGTGACATTATATTGTAATGAGATCGAAAGTTGATTAAAAGGCAAATCGGTATTCTGCTAACATTTTGAACTGACACAGATAATAAAATTGACACTCTCGTCTATACACAAACGTCAAAAATGAGATTGAAATTAGTTTGTAAAAAGATTGAATCCAAATCATACTGGAATCGGACTGAACTTTAAGAGGAGTAGAATACATGACTTTTTGTCAATTCATAATATAATCTCAGTTCGGTCAACTTTCAGTCATATTATAAATTAATTACGAGATTTGGATTCAGTTTGTATCTGTCCGTAATCTTATTCAGAGGCAAATCGTTATTATCCTATTCTTATTTTTTATTCACATTATTATTGTGTTATGTCCCAGTGTCGTACCACCCACGTGTATTTTATACGAAGAACAAGTAAAACGGGTATCAAAAGTTAAATATTTTGGACATTTAGTTGTTGAGAGCCTGATAGCGATGGGCTAAGTGATGATTTTTTTATACCGATGACTAAATGACAATGACAAAAAATATCGATGACTGGAACAATGACAAAATCATCAATGATTTTTACTTCAGTGAAAATGCCACGCCACGTCATGTAAAATAAAACAATGACTTATGAAATACTAAATGCTAGATGAAAAGCATTTGCAGTTGTTTGTCGTAATTTGACGACACGTTTGGCGCAGGGGCTAAGCGATTAGCTTTCTGCGCTAGGTGCCGCGGGTTCGATCCCCGCACGGAACAAATATTTGTATGATCTACAGATAGTTGTTTCGGGTCTGGTTGTGTGTGCATGTGACATGTATGTTTGTAAACTGTACCCTCGATACAGGAGAAATCCTAGTGAGGGGCAACGTTTTTAAAAAAAAAAAAAAAAAAAAAAAAAAAAAAAAAAAAAAAAAATCATCTGTCTTTGTCGAATCTAGCTAGATTATTGTATTTTTTTTCACTCTCTCACGCACAAAATGTCGACATGAGTTAGGCACGTGCACTGCGACATGCAACGTGCGCCATTCATGTCATCGAATATCTCCTCTGTCACCGGATTCACGCATAGCATGTTTTCATCATGTCATTGTCACAGCTCGGTCACAGCCCAGGCCGAAGTTCGCGTTCATTCATTCCGTCATGAGTCACGTCATTATCGAGTGATGATTTAATCATTCTCATTGCATTTGCTTTCTGTTGATCAATGTACTTTCTTCTTAGTCTTCCTCTTTTTCTTTTTGCTTCTATTTTCCCTGCTGTAATGGTGGTAATAAACTTTTTATCTATGTTTAATTTCTCTTCTTAGTATTTATTAATTGGTTACTTTTTCTGTCCTGTACCTCTACCATGAGTTTTCCGTGCCGTCTAACGTTCACGTTCACATGCAATATTTGTATGGGAATTTTTTCAGCGCCTCTAGCGGTATAAATACTGAACTAAAGTCACTACAAATATTGAATGTGAACGTGAACGTTAGACGGCACGGAAAACTCATGGTAGAGGAGGAAACTTTCTCCATTCGACGCCAATACCAATTTTAAATGTTTCTGCCTTTCTCGATCTCTTTTATAATTACTATTCATAATAATATTATTTATTATTATTATGACTGGGTATTCATAAGCGGGTGAAAATGGTTAACATAAAAAAATAACAACTATATGAATATTTTTTTTGTATTTATGTCTTCTATAACGATATTCTAACGGGCCGCCACTAGAAGATAAGGATATGACTCATTAGCGATTACTTGCTCATTATATAATTATGTTATCTTTAATGTTATCAATCTTGTATTTAGTTCAAATAAAAATCAAGTGCTCGCACGCTGTTCACCTTGCTACTGACGGACGAGGCTCTGACGTCGAGAGACGTTATCTCCAATCATCATCGCCATCATGAGGGGCTCTTGGCTATTAGCCATGTGGCTAGATCAGCTCATTCGATCTGTGAGATTAAGCAGCGCTGGTCGCTGTCAAACCTTGGATGAGTGACCGTTCTTCACATATTAAAATCCTCTGTGCCACGGAAAGCAGGTTAAGTGGTTGATTCCGGTTGTCATACGAATTTAGGAGACATTACGAACAGTCAGCCCAAAAAGTCTGATGGTTTAACCTTATGATATCAGATATCAGTGTCTCTCAGTAATTAAGTGGCGGAAGTCAGATGGCAGACGCTCCGTGTAAAATACTAATATTCAGCCGCATCTGGTTAGACTGGGAGCCGACTACAATATAGCTGGGAAAGTGTTATGCAGAGGAAACACCATCATCATCAGCTTATGACATCCAATCGGACTTCACTTGACATCATTTTCACCATCCCCTTTGGACCTTTGCCATTTCAAATATCTCATAGGATCAGCAGAAGCGAGAATACTTGCTAACCTAACCAGTTAGTCCAGTATCATGGTCAGGAGTATTGTCCTTGAGATCTTCTGCTGCTGGCCCGTTTGGCGCAACTACTGATTTTATTTTATTTTTATTTTCTGTGTTTTTAGCATGTATGTGCCAATAAACTTTATTTCTTTCTTTCTTCTATCGTTTCGGCATGAGCCGGACGTGGAAATTGCTCATGTTGTTAGCAAGGTTCGCATCGGGTATCGCATCGACTTTCGTGGAGTCTGTTTGTGAAATCTCTTTGAGATAAAGGTGGTAATGTGGATGAAAAATTGGAATTGTATTTTTATTTGATTAAAAACGGCCATACTGCACTGCAATGAAGCTTCAGTGTTAAAATTATATTTATTTCGATAAGTCGTTACTGGAGTCAGCAACCCAAAAAGTCTGACAACCGGTCTAACCTTAGGGTATCAGTGTCTCCCAGTAATTGTGTGGCGGAGGTCAGATGGCAGTCGCTCCGTATAAAACTGATATTCAGCCAACTGGTTAGATTGGGAGCCGACCCCAACGTAGTTGGAACAAAGGCCAGATGATGATATGATTCAGGACCAAACGATAAAATTGGAATAAAATAAGTACATGATACATAGACATTAAACATTTTGCATTACTTATAAGCTAATCTTGACACGGTTTCATAATTCCATATACTTAAAACTTGTCAAAAAGATACCTTTGTGTGGAGGGCCCTCGAGTGGAGTGTCCTCATGAGGAGTGGCGGGGCGGGGAGAGGGGGGCTCGGCTGCAAGGGTACCCTTCTACCGTCAACTTGACAAGTCGGCGTTGGTCTGAGGACCTGATACACGCTGGTTCGAGACTAATACCGACTTTAGGGGGTACCGTCCTTCTTATCTATACAAGTCGGTATATTTTTATTTTTGGATGTTTTTAAGAAGGTTGGAGGAATGTGAGCGTTATCTGAGCGTTCAATAGTGAGTTATAAGGAGCCATACAGTTGTTTCAACCTCTCCGCTCGATTAAGGTCTGATTAAATTGAAAACATAATAGATTTATCAGAATTGGTGGTCAAAGGGTTTAGTAGTTTTGTCAGTGTTATATTTGCTTTTAAAGTTTTTTTACATTTGCTTTTTTGCTTTTTCATTTACAAGACCCAACCTTTCAAGTCAAAAACCCCTTAAAGGGACTGGCCCTTTAAGGGGTTTTTGTACTCATCATTATGAACAACTTTTACTATAGAACGAAGTCAGAAATTGCGAAAAAAAATCTGCTGTTCCATACATTTATTAGAGTAATATTGAATTAATTATTAAATTTCATGCATTAGATTACATTTTTGTTATTACATTAATTAAGTTATACATTAAATAGTTATAACATTTCTTTTTTAATTATGCGTTACTTACTACAATTTATTATTTTATATATAAAATCAATCTTTTTATATATATTTATATTCCGTGCATTTATGTTCACATAACTCGACAAAACGTGTGGAACAGCAGATATTTACTTCTCGATTTCAGAATTGGTCCCATAGTAAAAGTTATTCATAATATTCCATAGAAATCGATTAGAAATCGATGTAATATTCCTAGAATGTTGCGTGCCTCACTTACATAATATTGCACAATCATTACATTATTTACAACCTTCGTAATATTTCACGATTGATATTGATTAATATTATTTTATTACCATTATATTTATTTATTAAAATAATCGAACTTAAAGATAGAAACAAATATTTTTTACTAAACAAGCCATTACTTTGGAGACCATTTTTTGTCGTATGGAGAATAGGCCACCCCACTCATTCCAACTTATACGAATTTTGATCGTCATATTTTCTAGATTTCAATGGTATTTATATTATTTCTAACGGGAATATTGAGAAATACGACATTAATAATATGTAATTATATGAATTGAATGACTGATGAATGACACTTAATTTTTTTAATGACCGAATTTGTTCGTTCTGAATTCTGATATGAGGTTCTGAACATTGTGCGGCGCGCCATTGTATATTTATTAAATCCTAACCACTAACGTACGTCTGAGTGGCATACACTTAAAACTATTAAAACTTCTGGTATCGTAGGCGCACGAACTTGCCCCTCCCTGTACCTTCCTAGGATCCTGTGACGCGCGCGCAGGTGACACGAGTGGACATGCGGTGCGCCTCCAGGTCCTCTATGGGGTTCATTTTAACATAAATGTGAATCAGAAATTTAATTGATTATAGGCTGTAATGATACGTTGAGTGTATTTGTCTAATTTCAAATGAACAAGGAAAACATACCTAATATTTTTTACTAACAATAAAACAGGTAAATATTGACTTCATAATTAATAATCGTCTGTGGGACGCGGCGCCAGTATCAATGTAAGATTTTGTTTTGGTTTTAGGGTTTTAAAGACTTTTAATGGCTTCTAATAAACGCCTTTGCTCTGCTGGGTGCTTAACATCAAATAAACAGCCTCGAATCAAGCTAAACAGTCCGAGTTTGGAGAGTTTTGTAATGGAAAGCCTTGCTTTTTCGGAGTCCAATGATTCATCAGCTAATGAGCATGAGATGCTGACACTAGAATCTATAATTAGGTGTCTGAAAATGATCACATCACATCCATAAAAATAGTTTTTTATCATGCAAATTATAGAAAGACCTAGTATTAGTATAGTATATATGTAAGAAACCAGTCTATTTGCAGTGTTAAAAACCTGCTTGTAACACATGCTGGTAAAAATAATGTATATTTTTATAAAGTGGCATTTTTATTATAACTTTAAGATTAATATACAGATTTTTAAGTGTTATCAGTTCTTTGATAATATTAGATAATAAGACTGATAAGGTATTAGTCACAGGTATTAGTCGTTAGAATAGGATTACTATTTTTATGAAAGTAGATTTTTTTCAAGGTTTTGATTTTGATTTAAAAGTAAATACCTAACTATAGATTTAGGAGGGAAGCGAAAATATTATAAGTTTATGTACCTAACAGTGGCGAAAGATGACAGTTTTAAAAGGCAATAAGATACAAAATAAAATAATGTCAAACGGACCAGACGGAATCAGAACCTTACTTTTAATAAGATTGCATGTTTCCGGTTAGACTTCAATCTAGTTTTTGTTTTATTTTAGGTAATTAATTGAGGTCTATTTTTTTGGTAAAAACATGATTTATACGCAATAATTATATGGCCCCAAATAAAATTGTCTCCTTTATCCTGTTTGATAAAATGCGCTATGTGCCTGTGCGAGGCTGCGGGACCCGCTTTGTAACTAAACTGCGTTATAAATCTGTTGCACACACATGGAAGATTTTGCAAGGTTAATTTTTGCAACAGTTAAATAGCGGTGTTTGCTGTCTCCTAAACTAAATAAATTATTAGACAACCGGTTTCGCAGACATAACGCTTTGGTAATTAATGTAGATTGCATAAAAAACCCATAATAAATAACAGCTTTACAAGCGCAGCGACGATTTGCCTAAGTTTATATAAAAAGTAGAATAGTCTTGGATGAATATTTACAACTATAATATGGTTTTATAAGGATATTATACAGGCTCTTTACCGTATTTGGCTAGACCTACCCAATGTTACGGAAATACAATAATAAAGTACCTAGTACCTATCGAGATAAGGAGAGGAAGTCAAGAAATAATATTTAAACTTAAATCTCCTGGTAATATGTTGGCTTAGTTACTGGATGTACTGCGTGACTTCGGTTCATATTCATTGACAAATTATTATTTATCTATTTATTTACGTGAAGAGAAAACTTTGCGTGTACGGAGGAGTGTGAGATTTGGCATAATTAAAGTTTATATGAAGAAGGAGTGCATATAAGGTGTTATTTTAATAATGCAATATATTTTAGGAGGTAAATCTATAAGTTACAAAGATTTATTATAGCAAAAAAAAATTTTTTTTTAAATAACATCATTTTTTTTATCAGTTTCCAAAATTAATTAAATTAATTGATGTTTCCGTTTGCATAAAACATTTATTCCTCTATGATTAAGAATGGCACTAAGGTCATGAACTCGACCATATAAACTGGCGGGCTCGGCTAACCTGACACCCGAAACGCGTCGCCCCGCCCCCGGTTTAATGCCTGTCTACATAATTTATGTATCTATTGCAGCTTTAATTTGATATTTGAAAACAATTCTAAACGATTCATATAGCCTAGCTTTAAAATATTTTGTATCATAAAAATAAGACAGAATTACGGTCGAATTACACTGGGCGACCACTAGTTGTCATCAATTCAGTAACAAATATTATTACCGTCACGCTTGGTATCCCTGCCGAGTTAGGCAGAGGTGTTCCATCAGACAACCATAGCTGTTCGAGTATGTTGCCAGTGTAAAAATCCAACGCTATATCCATATATCGCTATATCCATCGCTATATATATGGTGGTGCGTTTTGTTTGTGGTGTAAAATGTTACTAACTTAGTACTTACAACATTAGCTATGGACTGCATTGTCTGAAAATAAAAGTTTTTTTTTTTTTTTTTTTTATATCTACGTATTTTCTGTAAAATAACAAAACTTGTTTTTGAAGAGCAGTGCTGGCTGTCTGGAGTCAGTGCATCTGCTGCAACTCCTCACCAGCGATATTTAAGCTGGCAAGGTGAATGGTTATCCTGACACCTGCCAGTATTAAGAACCTTGTCAGTCAGTAAATATTTTTATTTCATGTAAACCAGATACAGGCACTTATGAAATGTCGGGACTCTAGGTGCGCGGTTCCAAATAGTAGGTCCTATAGAGAAGAACTGGAAATAAACTCCATGGAAACTCTTTTAAAATAATAGATTACAATCTTGATTAGTACAATGTTGTGGTAAGAGTTGCGGGAATAATGTAATTTAATGTAAATAAAAAATATGAATGGGATAATAATGAATGTTGAATCACTTTATGCGTTATGGCCGCCCATTGTACTTTAATACTGTAATCTCCTTATTTACAAAATTGTTATATTCAGCGTACAAACAATAAAGTAATTATAATAAATAATTGTTTTTTACGGATTTTTTTTGATGATTTTAAGGAGTGAAAGCTTATTGTCTTATTTGGTACCACAAGCGAATGAAATAGTAGGGTGTACACTAATTAACGCATATAAATTTGCGCTTCACAATTGTCATGAAGTGTTACTAGTCGTTTCAAGTTATTGTCTACGTAGCGCTACTTGACTGTTGTGAAACGCAAACAGGATTTGTCACTTCCATGTGACTTTACTTGGACATTGTGAAATAACCCTTACCCTGATAATACTTGTACGAAAACTGATACTCATATTTTTATTTACAAACACGTAACGTTATTGTTTAGTGACTATGATTGTAATTGCTGTAAATTTAAATGTTTTTCTTGTTAATAAGTATTGTATGCCAACATGGCAGGTCATAGCAGTACATTTATTTATATGTTTAACAGCTATATTTTTATCCACCTATGTACCATGATACTTAAATAAATTGAATTGAATTGAATTGAATTGAATTGAGGTCGTTCGCAGTATTTTTAGTCAGTTAAAAAAAATGCGAATAAAACTGACTCCATGGTATCAGATTTCTCTTCGTCACACAACGACACGTGCTTCGTAACATAAAGCCTTATAAGCGTTTAATTGTAAACAGTTCGCTGCTACGCGCTACGCGAGACGTCTCGACTGGCGTAGCAGCGACGCCTACGACTTCCGCCCTCGGGTCGTAGGTTCGGTTCATATGAGTCTGAAATTACAGGATTGTATCTACTTAAGCGTAGAGGAGTGGAGATACAATGCAAAATATCTTATTGCACACCAGAAAGAGAAGGAAAAATACAATAAATAGAAAAAGAGATGTACAAAAGGCGGTCTTTCTTATGTCAATTTCTGCCAGACAACCTTGAGATGGGCAGATTTGGAGGTTAAAAGAGTGGGAGATGTGTCGTAACAAGAAGACATAAAAATTACGATATCGTATTGGTTGGTTGTGTCCTCTCCGCTTCGGTGGATACTGGCCGCCTGACGACGTATGATAAATATGACAGTAGCTGTCGCAAATAAACGTCCTATTCCGTATCCTCTTAAGAAAACGTCTATAAGCGAGAAAGGGGTGCATTGTTTGTTGATCGCTGTGGCTGTCACATTGTTCTTACGTAATCAAGGCCGGTCTTAAACTTGGTCAGAACTATAATAAGCTTTATTTGCTTTTATCCTTTCATTATAATTATCACCCTAGCCTTTTCCTGCTTAAGTTGGAATTGGCTTCTAGATCCGGCTAGATATCGAGCGAGTTCCTTCAAACAGTTTTCTGTCTTACACGGATTCGGATGCGGGCGCGAATTCCATAGACACGATCGAACGTCGCGTCGTCTCAACGCCCGCAATAAACTGTAGAAAAGAAGGTTGTAGACTATCCGTGTCCGTATTCAGAGACTTCGGACGGCGGCACCTGTGTGATACAAAAAACGCCCTTACTTTCGTAACTCAACTAGTGGGTACACCGCTTTACTCCTGGTATTAGGATTGTCCATAAATGTCGAACTTTCCAACGATTTTTTTTCTTTTCTTTATTCTTATTCCGTATTCGAAAAATACGAGTTGTTAATGCCCTAAGCTGTATGAGTGTTAGTAAATAGAGTAGTAATGTAGCATTGATTGGCCGCGCGTCGGGCGCCGGGCGTCAGGCGTCGGGCGCTCTGCCGGTCCTCGGGCGCGTTCGGTTCATTCACTCAGTGACTCATCGGGCGCCCGAGCCCGCGGGACGCCGTACGAGACCCAAATAAGACAGTGTTGCCAGGAATTAGGGGATTTTTACCAGGCCCTTTTTTGAGATTTCTACATTTTTTGTCTAATCTCTATGTTGGAGCGTCGAATGATATAATCTATGTAACTGATAATATTTTCCTCATAGAATACTCTGTGCAAATTCCACATGTGATGTGGAAACTAGTTTAGTAGGCAGCAATTTGAACGAAATAAAGCCATAATCCAATTGAAATGCCGTCATTCGGATTACCACCGTTGTTGGTCGTAGCGACGAAGTATGGGGAAGAGATTATTTGAAGGTTGCTTGTCATCCTTGGAAGTGATAATTTGCAGCGCCTTCTATCATTAATACAGAAGTCGTTGTTAACGTTCATCGAAGGTAGCTGCAGTTAAAAATAAAATTCCAAGATACTTAGTACAACTCATGATCTGGCGATTGATTGCTTTGCCAAGTCTTGAAGAAAGCTCGCCTCAAAACGTACATAAAACTTTTTCCTATGCAATCTTTTTCACCCAATTTTGATTGAAGGAACTGCACATGATAAGCGTAAACCATCAAACAATTTTTTTTCCGCAATTTTCCCATTTTCTTTCATATTTTCTCAAATTTTCTCCAACAACAACCCTACGTAGTGGTAGTGAGCGCGTATGGGGCGAGGCTGTCCGGGAGAGGGGGCACGCATGCGCGTTGCGGACGCTGGGTCGATAGGGCTGAGCGCTCAGTCCGCGCCGCGCCGGGCCACAAAGAGCCCGCGCCGCCCCGCCATGAGGGCGCGCGCGCTCCTTTTACTCCTCGTGGTTTATGCTACCTACAGCCATGCCGAGAAGAGCAAATTCTGTGAGTCTCATAACTATAACTCCTTTAATTTCCTCGAAATATTGAAAATTATGTGTGTTGAAATTGGCGCGGATTTGTCTGTCTTGTGTGTTAGGTGTCCAGTTTCAGCGTCTTTTATTTTCAGGCGGACATAATTTATATTTGATGTACGAGTATGTTGTATGGGTATATTTAAGTTAAGGTACGTATACATGGAATTTCGCGGGAACTAACACGAAAAAGTCGTCGACTCGTAAGTAACTTTGTGCCTACTTACAACTTCCAAAAAGTCCTAAGTCCTTTACATAAAAAGTGGGAGTTAAGCCTTTCTTGCACAAAATACGTTCAGGTTAGTTATGTAAAATTACGTTTCTCTTATATTGCCCGGAAATAGGTCAGCAAGACAATAGCCTCCGAAATGTATAAGCGGCGCGCGTCGTCCCTTCACAGTGTGCGTCTAATATAGTAGCGATTCATTACCCCCCTAGTTTGGGTGTACGACTTTCTTTATATCGTACGTATCCTTAACAATATTAGGTCGTTACGGCGACGTGTCGTTACGTCTAAATTATACTTCATAAATGTGTAATCTGTTTGGTATTGTTCGTGTCGGGTTTGTGTGCTTGATGGCGCGTTTATTGATTTTAATTTGGTTGAGGTCTTCATTTTAATGTTAAATGTAGGGTGTCATTTAGATAATATTGTATATATGCTTCATTTAGAGTGTCATTCAGTTGAAATACACTGAATTCAATTTTAGTTTGACAGTTTCTGTTTGAAATCCATCTTTTTGATATTAATTCAACATTACTAATCTAGAATTCAGATTTACATTGATGTCTTGATGAAGGAATTATTTTTATAAATTCTGTAATTTTATCGCCTTGAAAGTTATCATCGAGGAATAACATAAGAAAAGATTCTACTTGTTGCAGAAACAACTTTAATAAAAACAGTTTAACAATCAAAACAAAAACGAACTTCACGATAACCTGACATCATAAAAAGGTCGCTAATACAAAAGTGGCATAAGTCTGAGTCGATACGTATCAGAATAAACATGATTATCTTTATTAAACCAAACGTGTATAAAAGACAAAATTACCAATTAGTAATATATTGAGGAAGTAAAAAGATACAGTTTGGTTTTTATAAAAAACGGTAAATGAGTTTAAACCACTCTAGCACAGGGTAACTCTAATAGGAGCCATAACACTATTTTTACAATATATGCCAATAACACTATCTATATATTACTGAAGTACTTGTTCAGCTTCTGCCAGCCCTCTGACAATTTATTGGCAATTTTATCCACTGGGCCTGGTCCTCCACAGTGCCTAGGACCTCCGGCAAGTAGCACCGTCTCCCCAGGTGCTAATTTCAAAGCCTTCTCCATCACTAAATGTGAAGCGACGGAGAAGCTGGATCCAGTAGAACTGGTGGCTACGGTCATCTCTGGTGGTATACCAGGGATCCTCGAAGGTTGGGCTTCAGTAGGCTCTTTGGCGAGGTTAGAGATTAGAAGGAGAGATCCCGCCGCACCCCATCTGAGGATCGCCACGGCTCCGTTCAGGCGTTTTATCTGAAACATTTAGGGTACAAAAAGGGTTGAGAATTAATTTTGATTGACATTTTATCAAGTGGCAACGTGTACTGTTAAGAGAAGCAAGGGTTGAACACTCTGGCCCTTTTATTTGTGCCATGAGGGTTTTTTATTAGTACTGACGTTTTTAATTAAACACGCGTTAGGAGAACTCATTAGTAACTTCAAAATGTTCTAAATTTTAAAAATAGTATGTCAAGGCTTTTATGTTGTGTCAGTCTGTTTGATCATAAACATTCCTTTAACGATAAACTCAATTAACTTTTATTAAAATAAGTACTTTTTATAGACATCATAATTTATCATGATACATCTGTCATCCAAATGGGCTAGTGTAAGAAAAATATACCTAAACGTGTAAAAAACGATATTCCAAACGAAAATAGATAATCAGTCATATCGTGAATTTGATACGGATATTGTTAATGAATTACGGTCGCTTATGCTTCATATTTTTCTATCACCCCCATGAAGCGGAATATCATCTCCCAACGATGGAAAAATATAGGCTATAATAGCCCCTTATCTCGCGACGGGCCAATCGAGGGAAATGGCTTATTGTCAATTGCGCAGGCGTTTGCTTCAAAATCAGTTATAGATTCATTTCGCGAGGATGCTTCGTGTGATTCTTATGATAGTAATATAGGGTTCAAATTCGAATGTTTTGTAATTGAACATCTATGACTAGTGTCGGTGTATCTATCCGCTCTAGACGACTCTCGTTTCATTTTGGAATGATATTTAAATTGTGTCGATATTACTCAATACACAGTATTCAGTTTAGGATTGTGTCGTTTTTGAGAATAGTTTATCGGAGTAATTTTTTTATTTATATACATTTATCATTTATAACAAGCATTTTAGTTGATTATTGCAGCTATGTATGTACATCTACAGGTTTTTTAAGAAAGCCTATTTACAAAGCTAATTATTAATCAAAATGGCTTGATAGACTATTTTTGTCACGTGGGCAAAGCCGCGGGTGCAGCTAGTTACTAAATAACATAAAACTTTTAATTCTTTAACTACCTCCACATGAGGTCCAAAAGCCGGCGATTTCCTCAGCGCAGAAGCGACCCTCAGAACCCCAACATGGCTGAAATCATTCGCAAACTCTGACTTCGCATTCGCATATCTGTAGTTCGGAGCCAACGGTAGCCATGGCTCCCCACTCGTGAACCCAGCTGTGGGGGAGTCATCCCAAGGGAACGGGGCTGCTGAAGAAGTAGCCGGGTTCGGCCAGCAAGTGGTGCCGGTGGCCCATTCTAGGATGGTATCAGATGCCGCTAGTTCGTCTCCTTGCTGGATGACTGCTGACCCTGGCAGGCTAAGTGCCAGGAGGTTCACAGCGTCTACCATGTCACTGCCGTAGCGTGTTGCTGTTCGACTCTCGTTTGTAGCACTTGTCTGAAAGAAGAGAAGATTACGAAGGGTTCATTATCCTCTTCAACAGCTTCTACTGGAAATAAAGAAGAATAGATGGAGAGATAGGGTATAGCGTGACTTTCCGCTTAAAAATGGAGCTGCCCGACTGGGGAAGTATTTCCACCTTACAGAATATCGTAGAAAAATAACACTGCTCTTTTGCAGTGGTGAGTTAAGTCGCCAGTGCTCCTTGGGGAAGCGTCGTGTTTGCAGTAGAGGGTACTACCAACACGACGCTAGTAGTAGGGTCGGCAACGCGTGCGTGATGCCCCTGGAGTTGCAAGCGTTCATAGGTTACGATAACCGCTTACAATTAGGCTGGCCGTATGATTGTATGCTACTTAAGTGGTATACAAAGATACGTACATCTATTCTCGTAAAAGAAGGGATTATTTTACTTTTTTAAAACTCTTTTATTAGCTTCACCTGTAACTAACTATGTAAAAATATCTTGGAAGTTAAATTTGACCCACTTCCCGGTTTCCGATTGAGCTGAAGTTTTTTTTTAAACTATAATATTTTTAAAGAATCATGAGCTTTTCTCTCCGCCTCATGATCTTCTGTCGTGTCGGTACGATCTATCTCATGGGAAAACTCATGTCGTAGTTGAAAGCCAGTCAGAATCGATGATATCGATGCTGACTGCCCAGGGTGCATCAGATAATGTACACCCGCGATTGTAACCAATCAGCATTTAGGCGACCAAGCTACAAGAACGTAATCCAATATCTAATTACGATGAAAATAGCCCACAGATTCAATTACTTTCTTGTTTACCCAGTAAATACTTCAGAGCGGCTATTCTGGGTCCCATGGGTAATAAATAAAGTTCACAAACCAAACCACAGACAAAGCAAACGCCAAACAAGTCGGGTCCCTGGAGACCCTGGCTATTATGCTTTGTCGTCCTGATTTCGTTACATACCCTCAATATTATGTTAAAAAATCTCATTAAGTAATGACTTAAATCGTTTTTGCAAGAGAATTAGCTAAATATGTGAGCTATCTTTCTAATTGAGCATTAATATGTAGGTAAATAGCGCGGTCAAGTACTTAGCAAACCACAATGCAGCTTTTCCACGAATAATGCTCTCATTTTGTTTTCACCTCACTGCACACATAATTTTAGATGTTACAATAATTTTGTTTTGGTTTCTTTTAAGTGTCTCTTTTTTTTTAAATCTCTTTCCTAACCTCTGTGTCTTTGTGCAAAAAATAAATTTATTTTCTTCCTTTAAAACAACAAACAAGTCAAATTATCTCAATTATAACCTAACCGTCATAAACCCCCGACTCCAACTAGAAAAAGAGCTGTAACTTTTAAACGGCTTAACAGATTTTCTTGATACATACCTAAAATGATAACCGATTAAACTAGCTTGCAAGTAAAAAAAACTGCATTGAAATCAGTCCATCCATTTTGGAGCTACGATACCACAGACAGACAAACAGATACACACTACAAACTTATAAAACCCCTCTTTTTTGTCGGGGGTTAAAAAGGAAATACAAAACTCACGACCCAGGTAGGTAAAACATCTTGTGGCGCAGTCAGCATCGATGCATGGAAACCGAGCACCATGTCAGGAGTTGACCTCGAAGGAGACGTTAGGGCTTTGCTCAGGATGCTGTTGGCGCCTACTCCACCGTCCCCATAGTACTTGGCAGCTTGCTCCGGTTGCAGAGAAGACTCTACTAAGATCACCCTGAGGAATATTTGAAAGATGGCTTTATTTTTCAATTTTTATGGAAATAATTCGATCAGGAATTGAACTTGTGACCTTTTGGTTCAGTATACCAGTCGTTCGAGGCTCTGAGCTACCGCAATCTCGATGGTTTTACTGTCAATCCGCTGTAAATATATTCCCTATGTTCCCATTCTTAATATTTTAACACAGTAATACAAATCCGTTTAGTTACCAGATAGAATAGAGTAGATATTTATTTCTTGTAAACCAGATACAGGCACTTATGAAATGTCGAGACTCTAGGTGCACGGTTCCAAATAGTAGATCATATAGAGAAGAACTGGCAAGAAACTTCACGGAAGCTCTTTAATAATAGATACGTTGGTATTGAAGTTGACTTAAGACATACTATTCTAATCCTCGCTCTCATAATATCACTGAGAGCTAGAGTCACGGTCATAGGTTCCATAATATTAGTATCTTTCCTATCTCCAAGCTATAATGATCTACTATAAATGCAACAATAGTAAATAAAAAACCCAACTGCTTAAAAAGTGAAAAAATTTAAAACCCAACTGCAAAAAAACGAACTAAAAAGATGGATACAAGATGAAAAGAAAACCGAGTATCCTTTATCAAAAATTATAACATGCAGTCAGAGGCATCTAGGATGTAACGAAACACGAACTCGCAAGTTTAAGATAAATCGATTGATGTAAGAATCATCAAAATCGGCCCCACGCGTTTGGTCTCTAGAGTTCCACAAAAGAACAAACATACATACATACATAGGCTGATAAATACATTACCCTCCTTTGCGTCGCGCAGTTGGGTAAAAAACTATAGCTTCGACTTACGGGGTTACCAAACCGCCACTGCGCGCGCAACTCATAGCATCGGCCACCAGTTTCCTCAACAGCTGCTCCCCACATCTCTGGTCTCTCGGGAAGTCGGGGCTGAGGAGTACTCCTGACACTCCTCGCTTAAGCCAGGCGCACTGGGCCGCTGATAACGCTGCTGTGACTGATTCTGAGCATAGGTTCAGAAGGGCCTGGTTGTTGGAACTGCCCCAATAAGCTTTTCGGGTCTCGTGCCAGGTCCAGGCGTCTATACCGGTTTCAGGCTGTGAAACAACGACATCAAAGTAACAGTCAGGTTGTTCAAACAAATACAGATGATTGTATTTCGGAATAAAAAATAAAAATATCGAGGCCAAGCAATAATTATAATAATACGACGGTACTCCTGGACACGGTGCGTATTGTTAGGAGGTTCCTCTCTCTCTGTGGCCTTGACCAGCGATAGCTTGGAACCTATCCTTATACCGGTGGGTTACAACTTTTTATGTTTTTAAATGTTTCTTTTTGTTTTTTTATGAAAATATTTAAAGATGTAAGTTTTATAAATTATGAATGAACAAATAATAAAAAAAAAAAGGAAGTAACATAACAAGACTAACATGAATAACTTAAAGATTAAGGTCAGACAAAGTATTATCCGATTTTCCTGTTAGTAAATTCTTGCTCGCTCCTATCTTATGGTTCATGACCGTACTGATCGTCTTCGGTGTATGTGTCCCTAAGGGTCGAACATGTGTCAATGTTCCACCGACTGCTCTGGTGGTGAAGGTGTTCATGAGCGTCCCTGATCTCCCACATCATGTGACCCGCATGCTCGCTTGCCCCCTATGCTATAAACAACAATATTACTTACTGGTGGAACTTCATCAGCCGATCCATCCTTCCACATGACCCTGTCTTCGTACCCAGTAACGCGATCTGCACTCGACGTAAACCACTCGGATACTGGACTGACGGTTTGCAGGGGCAACGTGATCACCACTTTGAGTTCTGTGCAAACGGTACAGGGTTTAAATTCGTCTAGCTAATAATAATCATCATTATGAACTCGGACTATAGGATTCCACAAATCCATTTTGTATAGTCTTCTTCTTAATTGCACCAAAGCATCAGTCTGCCACCTTGCCCAACATAGCTGGATGACCTTCCAATTTATATCCTTCGGGATCATAAACGGAGAGACCCAAACACTTGATAGAATAGAATAGAAGATTTTTATTTGTCTTTCAAATTACATAGGTACTCGTAGCAAGGAGATATATCATACAACAAGAAGGTAAAAGATAAAAAGGTCTTGGACTCAGCAAAGTAGTTGGCAGCGCGAGGCATGCTCAACTGCTGATATTCTGTCCAAGCCAGTCATGCGTTGAATAGAACACAATTTTTATAGTATTATTTATAGGACAGGTATATCTACCTATACATACAAATGCCGTAATATAATGTAAATAATGAAATGGATGAACCAATGACAAACACGCCGCAAATTCTATAATTGAGTCCCAGAAACCAATGATAGCTGATGTCGAGTCGTGGACCGTTGTAGACTGAGTAGTTACTCCAGAAGATCTTACCCAACTTCTTAGCCTTTTCCATCAGGTTATTGAAATTGTCCAGGTTTCCATATCGCTCGTCTATCTGTGTGAAGTCCAGGGTCCCGGGTTTGGAGCAGTCAGTACTCCTGGCTGCTAATGGTGACAGGATGATAGCATCTGCGCCTAGTGCTCGTACGTAGCTGATCTGTTTCAATGCCCCTGGAAGAATATTAAGTGTAATTGTATCTAAGGGGTAAGGGGTGTAGGTAATTATATTAGTAGGAAAATTATTGTCAGGCGTTTCTTGAGTTTAAAATTAATGTGTGAAGTGTTTATTTTTAAATAAAAATAAACTTTGTTCTTGACAACCTCCAAAGGTTACGGCGAGGTCGTGCACTCATAGCCGATGACCGTATTTATGACCCATGTGATGGCCAGCATATTCACAATTTTAGAATCAGTTTTCTCATTAAGAATCGAATCGTGGACCTTGATATCTTAAACCCACTAGGTAGGCTAATAAGCTAAGAAGGCTCTTTCCGGGCACTTGCAACTTAATTCCTCCTGTAATTATGTTCAAAATAATCATATTCATAGCAATTGTGAACAAGAGTGTTTGAACAAGTATTTCAAACACTAATTTTTAACTCATTATGCCATGAATTTGGAACATTTGCTATCTGTCATG
The DNA here is from genome assembly GCA_932294325.1 of Allophyes oxyacanthae. Lineage (NCBI taxonomy): Eukaryota > Metazoa > Arthropoda > Insecta > Lepidoptera > Noctuidae > Allophyes > Allophyes oxyacanthae. The sequence goes on from OW028612.1 coordinate 791,404, forward strand.
TTCAGTTTCCGAATATGTTGATACAGTTTCTAGAGTTCAGCGGCTGAAAACCAGTATATTGCAGGTCACCTCGCCTTCGCCTCCAGAATCTTTACAATAGGTACTTTTAGTTTGTATGCAAATACAATTTACGTACTATTTTATGACGTATACAAAAAAATAAAGTTGAAAAATTATTCTCACCTGCCAGATCCCCCAACCCATCCGCGTCGCCATCCCTAAAGCTGTCCACCAGGATCCTGTAGTACACGGCATTGTCCCACCACGGTGCGACCACGTCACCTGCAACCCTGCCCACCACACACACGACAATAGCCCACAACATCGTATATATAAATAACCTAACAAGGTACTTCATACGGCCTTGTTGACCAGTGATGGGACTTAGCTAAACTTGGTTTCGGTATCAATTATTTATGTACCAGGTTCAGAAGTTTAGCGAAGTTTAGTTCTGATGGATTAATGTCGAAAGTTCATAGGTGCGGGTGTCGAGGGAATAATTTATGGTGTCTATTGATTTGTTTGTGGCGCTCAGGTGGGTAGGTCGGTTCTAAAATAGACGTGGTATTGTAAGTAGGTTATTCGACTTACTTTTCAAATAGGAGAAAAGGCTTAAGGGATTTTACAAATAAAAAAATTTGGTGGTTTCTGACCTAGCCAATTTTTTTTTCTACGGCATGGATAACGAAACATAGCTAAGATACTATCATGCTCAGTAAAATGTTTTGTATTACTTCGTTCATAACTAAACTTAGAGCTTGATTTCTATGAGACATAGGAGCTCAGGATGTATCAATGGCAAAGACCCTATTGACGCAGTATTTAACGGTTTAGCTTTCTGCACTATACTTGGCTTGTTCAAACCTCGTAAAGAATGAATTATAATCACCAGACGTTTCATTCTAAATCCTAATGACAATTTTGGTACGCAGTATACACTAAAATTATATAGTTTATTTTAGGTTAAAATCAAACACATTTAGTTACGATGTTTTTTATAAAAGTATTACAATTATATTCTTATTATTATAAATATAAATTAGTTTTCAAATAGTATAATACATCGATACTAAATCACGATGGTGGTGCGCGCAGCACTACAGCTTCACCGGCCTGCAGGGAGATGGGACCTAAGGGCACCGTGTTCCTGCGAACAGAGTGTAAGAGTGTAATAAATATTATAGTTAAAAAAAAACTAAACAAAACGCTTTTGTCATCCAAACTAAACGTGTATGCAAAATTTCAACTCAATCGGAAACCGGGAAGTGGGTCAAATTTAACTTCCAAGATTTTTTTACATAGTTAGTTACAAGTGAATTCAATAAAAGCGTTTTAAGCGGTTGTAGATCACTATCATACCTATCAAGTAAAACTATAGAAATAATCATCGGCTCGTACACGTCCATTGCTGAATATGGGAGTAGTTTATCTAATTTTCTCGCATGAAATTCGTCTCGAGTGACAAATAGGTGAAGTTTGAAATAATATTTTGACGAATTGACGCCAAAAAGAAAATTTCACATTCTACCGATTGTGTATGAGTATTTTAAAATAATATTTACTAGCTGTTGTTCGCAGTTCCACTTGCATCCTACGAGAACTACTTCTTATTTATATCCGGATATAAATTCTATTCTTCCCACAGATCACTATAATAAACGGACGTGGGTGTCGGGTTATATTGCTATAACCTATTCGATCCTAACAGACGGCACCCGTTCACGAGTGTAACGAGTACATCAACCTTATGTAGGTTTAGACTTGCTAGATAGATAGGGACTGGTCAGCTGTCTGCCACGACAATTTTATAAAAATGTTATTGTTCTTCATATCAGGCTTGTTTAGTCTACAGATCTTATATAATTATCATTGCACGAAACTTTGTCAACCACCTCCATTTCTCACAATTTCACGAGCTCATTTCAGTGACATCATAATTTCACTAAACCCACGCAGTGATATTGCAAGGCAGTGGAATTACAATGTCACTGAAATGAGCCCGTGAAATTGTGAGAAATGGAGGCGGTTGACAAAGTTTCGTGCAATTATAATTTCACTAGTGAAATTATAATATCACTGATGTGACAATATCCCTGTGTAAGTAAAACGGAGCGTTCTGTTGCCAATCTCCCCGATTTTCTCTCTCCCGTTTTCTGCCGTGCTAACCGCTGCTGGAAGCGAACACTTTGTTTATTTCTATACGTTTCCTTTTTAAAATGGATCCTATTTGTCTATTGTTATATGAAATAGTGCATTTTTAAGTACAATGAGTACAGTAATTGATTTCACCAAATTATCTGTGAAAGACCAAACCGGAGCTATAAAGATTAACTTATTTGCTTGTTACTCGACTGCGTTTTATTATGTATAATAATGATAATATTCATTTATATTTTGGCCTTGATACTGTACCTATTTATTGAAATACCTAGACCTGAGTCTTGAAGGTTAAAATGTCATTGATACGATAAAATGCAGATAGGTGTTGATAATGGCCCCCAGCGGTATATTTCACTTACTCGTAATACTAATTTCCCTGATTCATGCCTGGAAAACGTTTCATCCATCTACTCAGACATTCATGGAGAGAAATGTGGTAATTATTCACAGCAAAGAATTTCAAAGACAGATTTAGAGACTCCGAAGACGTCGTTGGTCTAGTGGCCGCAAGCACAACTACTGACTTAAAGGTCTTAGGTTCGATTCCCTAGGCAATCGCGACATATGCGTGTACAAGAGTACACAGCTTCGGGAAATACAAACATGATATCATGAGTTTATGTACTCTCAGTGCCATTTTAAGCGCGACTGTTTTACTAATTTGTCTAGACGACTTTAAAGAGAAAGCCGTCCAGATTATCTGCGGCAACGAATATACTCGTAACATGAAAGCAATTTAAAATTATATCCTTAAAAAAATACTTACCCGGAGACCCGGCTACTATGAACACTAGATATATAAACTGTCAAAGGTTCTGCCAGGAGCGAAACTTGACTGAGGTCCACTGTATCGTTCTCCGTGCCAACGTTGAAGATCAAGGCATAGGTGTCGTAGGTTCTGAGGTGTCGGATCAGGATCAAGGTGTTCTCCGTCAGGGCTCGGACGTCATAGTCCCCGTGTGACAGGGTTCGCTCCTTGCGGAGTTTCGTAAGAGCTTGGTAGACCTAGAAATGGGTAATCAGTTTTATGGTTAGCCAGAAAGTTTGAACTGCTTCCTAGAGCTGGTTAAAGAATAAGATTGATTGAAATTATCACTGGTACCAAAAATGTTTGGCGTAAATTACAATAAGTCGGGTATACTTCTTTTATCAGCAAAGTCTTTCTAGGAAGCTACCATAATTTGAAATCAGATACCTTTCATACTTATACTTGTCTTAAGGAAGTTTGACTACCTAACCTTAAACTGACTCCTATCAGCGTCTCTCTGAGCTTGAAGATTGATTTCCAAGTAATCTTCGGCTACTGGTAGCCAAGTCCTGATATTGGTCGAGAATCCGGCACTAGTGGAGTTGTTCCAATGGTAGGGCGTCCTGCAAGGGTCCCTGGAGTAGTCCAAGTAGTTTGAAGCATTGCCTTGGTTCAGGGCAGCCACGTCAACCGTGTCCTCCCAGCTGACGTACCCATCCCTCATGCCAATCTCCTCGCCCTGGTAGGTAACTGCTACTCCTGGGAGCAACATGTTGAGGCTGTTTAGTCCATCTACCATGTTGGTCCTAAATCTGGACGGCATGCGGCTCTGGTCGTGGTTTCCAAACTAAACAAAGATTCAGAAAGGTATTACTTATTTGAGTAGTGGTTAACAACAAGGGACTTCCTTACAAGCTTATTGTTAATTTGCTTACGAAATCAGATTGGGTTGCAAATGCCGAATTACTGAGTACTTAAATTCATAATCTAAGTTTAGTTCTATCTTCAAGTCAAATCTGTGGGTAAATCAACTTACCACCCAATTAGCCACCTTCCCCTTCGGCATATACGTGAGCCAATGTCGGATAACGAAGGCGAAGTCCCTGGCAGTAGAACTGGCAGAGAGGCTAGTGATGAAGTCAAAGTTGAAGGGGAAATGAGCGCCGTCCCTTCCTTGCTCGTCTCCGTAGTATAACATCGTCATGCTGATGTTAGCATACGCCTCTGCCAGGAGTACTCTGATGGAACAAGAAGTATTTTTTAGGAAGGACTTATTAGGAAAGATGTAATACACTACACTTTTTGGACAGTATGTGAAAGCAGTAAGCTGGGACTTTTGGTATAATAAGAGATAATTGAGAATATGAAGTGGAAGACAGAAATAATACTAATAAAGGTTTCTCACTTAGTCTCAGATTTATTCTCTTCCGCCCACGAGTCAACAGCTTTCCTCCAATCATAAACAACATCATACAGCTCAATTAGATCCCTCACATGGATTTGCGTAGTATACCCCGGCTGTTCAGGGGTCAAAAACATGTTCCCTGAAAGAGGTTCATCAGGATAGTTTCCATACGCATCAGGAGCTGTTTCGAATAAGTGAGGGATGGCATCGACCCTGAACCCGTCAGCTCCTCTAGCGATCCAGAACAGCATGATGCGGATCATCTCATCTCTGACTTCTTGCTCTCGGAAGTTGAAGTCGGCTTGTTCGATGGCGAACTGGTGCAAGTAGAACTGTTGGCGTCTGTCACTCCATTCCCAAACAGAGCCACCAAATTGACTGATCTGTAAAGTTCCGGTAATGTATTCAATCATTCTTCTTTTGTCAATAAATATCATAAATTGCCACACACACACGGTGGACAGATTAGCCAATCAGTAATGTTCCTAACGAGACTAACTGCGTAAAGTACCTCCGGACCTCGGTATATCTGGCGCACTTTGCGCAGTCAGTCTGTGCCTCAGAGGTATAGAAAGACAGAAAGAGAGCAGAGAGAGCGGAGAGTATGCTGTATAAGTCAATGAAGTCAAGTGTCAAATTCCACTGTCAAACCTAACGGTACTTGGTCATTCAAGCAGATTCATATTTTTTACCCCGCAAGCCGATACGTAGGTACTTGAGAAGAGACAAGAACATGTTGATATAAGACTTACCCAGTTAGAAGGCACCATAGTTTCAGGGTGCGCTGGATCTATACGTGGATCTGCCCACACGAAGTAGTTTTCGAACCCTAGTTCTCTATTTTCCGACTTGATGAAGTATTCGGAAAAAGTACTGGCGTGGTTTGGCACGTAATCCAATATGACTTTTAAACCTAAAATGTAAGATGTTATAAATTATAGATTTTTCTGCGGCTCCTATTATTAGTAATAATGAAAAGGATCTGGGCGAGTGATCAGCGCAACTTGGTAGAGGCCTATGTCCAGCAGTGGTCTGTAGTTGATTGTTAATCTTTCACTTCCCTCAAAATACACCAATATTGTTACCGTTCAAAATTTTACAAATAAATTACCAACATCTAGTTCATTTACAATTGAAATGAAAATTGGATGGATAAGCTCCATATTAACTGTTAATAATAATGGATGAATTAATAATGAAACAGCTTTAAGTCCCTTACCTAACTCATGCGCCTCCCGGACCAGCTCATCAAAATCCTGCATGGTACCATACTCCTCATGTATGTCGTAGAAGTCACTGACGTCATACCCGAAGTCTATCATCGGCGACTTGAAGATGGGAGACATCCAGAGAGCCCCTACACCAGCATCCACTAAGTGATCCAGCTCACTTGTGATTCCTAAAGAAGAATATTCCATTGGAACGCTTAATCGCACCTAGAGTCTATTTGGTTTACATGAAATAAAGATCTATTCTATTCTATTCTATGCTTAATGTTTAAACCGTAAGCAGCACTCTTCTGGGAACCATTCTTAGGTCGTTTTCTTCACAAGTATACAATTTTTTAAATTATCCTATCTGTACCTCTACCATGAGTTTTTCGTGCCGTCTAACGTTCACGTTCACATGCAATATTTGTATGGGTATTTTTTCAGCGCCTCTAGCGGTATAAATAGTGAACTAAAGTCACTATACAAATACAAAATTGCATGTGAACGTCAACGTTAGACGGCACGGAAAACTCATGGTAGAGGTACAGACTATCCTTCTAGTGATCAGTGATTTCTCCTTCTTTGTCATCTAATGATGTTGTACGAAAGCAGGTACAATTAATTTTTCACCTGCATCTGCGGAAGTCTTGCGTATCAACTAGGCTTAGGCAGCCAAAGTCCATACAGTTTTTTAACAAGTTTTTCACCGTGTACTTGTTTCGTCCGAGGATATTACAATCCCATTCATATTCCAAACCAAATTACAAAACAATACTCGTAAATTGCTCAATTGAAGACACCTTTGAGTGGATCTAAATCCAATTTAGGCAAGATTAAACAAGTCTGGGTCTAGTCTAGCTGTCTCGTCTCTCACAAGTGTCAGACCTTTTAGACTTAATAGAAAATTAATTGGCAACTTTTTAGGATTAGCAAAGACGTAATTATAAAGGACTTATACTTAATACGCTTCGTAGAGAGACCTGCATATAGCAGGCACGTCAAGTATATTAACATTGTAGATTACAAAAACAGGGTTCTTAAAATCACATTGCCTATTAAGTACTTGCTATAGAAAGTTTTTGATGATTATAAAAGGACGTGCAAATGTAGGCCCCTTTCTGTCCACAAGCAAGGCATAACATAAACAAAAAAAAAAAAAAAAATCCCTAAATCTCTTCGTAGTGCTTACCTACATAATATAAGGTCCCAAAAAAATACCTGGACAAACTTTTACAGAAAATTAGTGCACCACAAAAAAGAGATTACTTGTTCAAAAACATTGAAAAAAATACCGATAATATAAATACACTGAAAGCGTTGATTACTTATGCAAAGCTTAGCTAGATGTTAGCTAAGCTTACCATTACGTACTTACGGTCGCGGAGTAAGTGTACTCACGCATAACAAATGGATGTGTTTATTCTTAGAGAGTAAGTCGAAAAACAGAAAAATCGACTTTTTCAGTGCAAATTTCACAATAACCATAAGAAATCTAGTTGTTTTAATGCATAAATATTATATTACCTATTTATTTATCTAATAAGTCTATGAATTTTAATTTTTAAAACCACGGGTGCGATTCTTCTGCTTAAAAGACATTATTTTGATGTTTTATTACAACTAAATAAGTAATCAAAAATAAAATATAATAATTCAATTAGGTAGATAATTTTCGATAAATTCTTACGCGTAGACGTCGGTTTTGTACATGATTTTATAGGGATTTTTCAACGTGGACCACATTTTTTTAAAAGTACTAATTCACTAAAAAAAATAATTTGTAGGTTGCATAATATATGCAGTACGAACGATTTTTTTCAGATTGTTATTCACTATCAGTAAGCTAAACGAGCGCTCAAAAAACCTGGTGTTTTGTGCTTACGTAAAAACGTGTGTTTGATTTATATTTTTCCTAATTTATATTGCATATAAAAATAGATAATGTATAACTATGCATTAAAAAAAAAGCAGATATCTTATGGTTGTTGAGAAAGAAGTAATTTTCTGTTTTAGACCGTAAAATTGATATTTGACCTTATTTTTTGTTAAAAAAACACTTGAAACACAAAGATTTTTCTTCACGTATATAGTTTATACAGAAGAAAAAATTAGTTTTCCCACCTTTCAGATCCCCAATACCATCTCCATCACTATCCTTAAAAGATCTCGGGTAGATCTGATATATCACTGTATGCTCCCACCAATCCAGGGTCCTGATCTCTGGCGCTGCCACCGCTTCATTCCTCATCAGAGCCCACGTCACCACCCCCACTATAACCCCCACTAACAGGGCACTAACCAACGCAACCCCTACCGTTCTTCCCCACGACATCTTGGCTGAACTGACTCCGGATCAAAAGACCTGCATATAAAGACTCCTTATCTAGGTCTTTAGTAATAAAATGTTATCTATATTGATGGTATATTGTTGATGTTTATTGCGTGAAAACCGATGATAGTGTTTCACGATGATCTGATATGGTAATCATTGGCTATCCTATGTTATCTATGTAGTTATCGATGTTATAAAAAACATAAAAATAATGTTTTTAAACGACAAACATGAGTGGCGGGCGCTCCATAAAGACACTGCCTACCCTAATAAATTAAGTATTAAGTAATGCAAACGTTAATATGTCTGTAATATCAGACAATTTAAGTCTTAGGGTGAGGTGGCCAATCACAAACATCATTTAACTTGACAAAACAATACTGAGATGGTTTTGCCTATCCTTTAAGAAATGTCTATGCACACCACTGACTAACATCATAGATAGTAGTCTATTATTGGATCTATCATGTTTTTTTTTTGGCAGGAGGGTGAGATCCCTCATGGACACCCAGGCTGCCTCACTGGTGAGCCAGTCTGGGTAGTAACAGACTTTATTTATTTATTTATTTATTTATTTATAATATTTGTGTATCCATAAGTAATAGTACAAGCAGGTGATAGGCTTAAGTATATGGTAACAATTATGGACCCTGTCGGGCACAGCACAGTTAAGTAGGAGAGAGGAAAAGCGCTTAAGTTTTAATGTCTAATTATTATAGGATAATTGTTATTAGATTATTTTATTAAATGTGTAACTATTATTTTAGAATTAATATTATGTGTTATTTTAGAATTAATATTATTTGTTATATCATATTTTATTAATTGTTAGGTACTAATTTATTGCACTATTTATTACTTTATAATTATTACATTATTCATTATTATTTTGGTATTTATAAGATATAATAATAATATATTTTCTTTATAACAATTCATCATTAAAGTATTCTTGCATACTGTAGTAGCTTCTTTTTAGCAGAAAGAGTTTTAGTTTATTTATAAAAAAGTTCTGTTTAGTTTCCTGTCTGATGGGTTCTGGTAGCTTATTATATATTTTTATTGACATGACAAGGGGGCTAGAGGAGTGCATTGTTATTCGCGAAGTTGGTAGGTTTAATCTGTGTTTATGTCTAAGTGTATATTTAGTTTGTATGTTTTCTCTTTTGCTATAAAATTCTGGGTATTTGCGCACAAATTTACACATCTCATAAATATAGATACACGGTAAGGTTAATAATTTTAAATTTTGAAAATGGGGTTTGCAACTGTCGGTTTCTTCAATGTTTACTAGAATTCTGATCAGTTTTTTCTGTAGGGTGAATAACATGGGCGCATCTGTACTGTTACCCCATAAGATGACGCCATATTTAAGCCATGCATAGGCATACGCATAGTAGGTGACAACCGCAGTTTTGAGGTCCGTAGATTTTTTGATCTCGCGGAGGGCGTACGAGAATTTTGACATTTTTGTTTTTACTTTTTGAACGTGCGACTTCCAATTGATGTGCGAATCTATGTCTATGCCTAATAGGGTAAATTTGTTTACTACTTCTAATTTTGAGCCATTGAAGCAAAAATCTACATTTATCGGTGTTTTTTGGTGGGGATGGAATGTTATTAGTTTAGTTTTGTTGAAGTTAATTTCTAGATTATGTTCGGACATCCAATCTATTGTAGGGTTGAGTATGGCATTTAATTTCTCGTTTAGGTTGATATTTGTTTCACACGATGTAAGTATTGATACATCATCGGCAAACAAAACACAAGGTTCATAGATATTTTTAGGAAGATCGTTAATGTATATAAGGAATAAGAGACATCCTATTACGCTTCCTTGCGGGATTGAGGCATGGATTGATTTGTTGTCGGACCGTATTAATTCTATTTCGTTTGTTCTATGGTTGTAAAATTCTATTTCCACCAGTTGTTCTCTATTCTTTAAGTAAGATGTAAACCATTCGTGACATTTGCCGCGGATTCCTACACTGTATAGTTTATTTAGTAGTATTTCGAATTGCACTTTATCATAAGCTTTAGTCATGTCAAGCAGTATCCCGCCAAAAACATTAAATGTAAAAAAATGCCAAGTCTCTCGATGCAGTCTCTCCATCGTAAAAAGTTTTGAGATCTCATAGAAGCCAAGTCCTATTCAAATTATTTTGTAGTTATAAATCAACATTTAGTAATTGTACCAATAGTTTTCTTAATATTATAATTATAGTGACTTGGCAATGAGCACAAGAAGAAACAAATAAAACGGCATATTTGGAGGAGTTGAAAGTCACACACCGCATGCGTAAACATTAATATCACAAAATTAATTTTCTTTTGGTTTATCCGTGTCGTCCCAACCGAATTTCGGCAATGGCAGTCAGTCTCATCCAAGACTAGTAAACTGCGCAGGATAATCTGATCACAGGTCTCGTCAGTAACATTTGCACATAATTCCAGGCAGCAAGCAGCTTTTAATTGTGCTCATTGCCAAGTCACTATAATTATAATATTAAGAAAACTATTGGTACAATTACTAAATGTTGATTTATAACTACAAAATAATTTGAATAGGACTTGGCTTCTATGAGATCTCAAAACTTTTTACGATGGAGAGACTGCATCGAGAGACTTGGCATTTTTTTACATTTAATGTTTTTGGCGGGATCTCATTTATTTTTTGTAAGTTGCACTTTATCATAAGCTTTAGTCATGTCAAGCAGTATTCCTATTGCATATTTTTTTGTATTAATAATGTTGATAGTTTCTTGGATATATTTGTAAACCGCCAAGATTGTTGATCGATTTTTACGGAAACCATTCTGACAGTCGTCAAATATACTATATTTTTCACAAAACGCATAAACACGATTGCACATGGCTTTTTCAAATACTTTGGAAGCTGTTGGTAAGAGGGCAATAGGACGATAATTGTTTGGGTCAGTTTTTATATTTTTCTTATGGATTGGCTTTATTAGGGCTTTTTTTAGTTGATCAGGGAATAAGCCTTCTTCAAAGGATTGATTTAATATTTTATAGAACGGCAAAGTTAATTCATCTGCGCATTGTCTTATTAGAGAAGGCGGGAATTCATCAATTCCATGACTCTTTTTGTTTTTTAAATTTTTTAGAATTATGTTTGTCTCGCGTGGGTCTACTGGCCTAAGGAAAATTGAATTCTCTATTGGGGAGATCACAGGGACTCCTTTCGGTTTACTGCCCGTTAGGCATGTGCTACTTTCCCCAATAGAAGCAAAGAAATTGTTGAAAATGTTGGCGACCTCCTTGGGCTCTAAAGTTAGTATATTATTATTAGTTTGTAGAGATATGTTATTTTTATTACTCTTAGTTTTTTTATAATAGACTCCCTAAAACCTGAACCTCCTGCCGTTACATATGTTCCGCAGACGCAGTCTGCTCTTATTTGTTTGTTATTTTATTGTTTCCATCATTTATTGTGCTCCAGATTCGAGGCATCAAAACACACTTAAGTACTCAATATATGGGTCAATATTGACAAAATTTTGCATTTGTTGATATTGACCCATATCTTAAAATCTATGTGAGTCCATCACAAGTTAATAAAATTATAAATCTCTCATTACTATTTACATGCATATTTATAAATGATGTGTTCTTATCTAAGCTAATGTTGAAATAATATTATTTTGTTTCTCCAACTCTATCATGTTCAGTACCAATGGTCCATGAAGTCCTTTTCGTGATACCAGAAACTTCGTAACTCTCTACATCACTACGCTGAGCGGATGTGGGGTCAGCAATTATCACGGTCGAGCGGTCTACTCCGCCTATTACGAAATTATAGTTCATACGGTTATATGAGACCCATAAGCATGCAATTTGCCATAGTTAATCACCGTTCGTTTCGTATCATAAGGATTATAAATTGAATTTGTAAATACTTAATTTATTCGAATCATGTTAAATGATGACAAACCAATGTCTGTAAACGTGTATTGCTGAAAATTTTCCCCGTGAGTGAGGGCACTTCATTTTAATGACAAATATGGCGTTTATAGAAAATAAGTTTAAACATCAAATTGAAGTAATCTCCTAGAATAAGTGTAAATGATTAATCAAATCGAAATCACAAACATTTTCTGCGAATTTTTCGGTTTGCACTATAACACTAATTAAGAAGCTAAAGCAGATGGACTACCTGCGTACACATAACATGATTATTTAATTCCACTACAAGATAGAAAATTGGTTTCTAAGTATAAAACAGAAGTAGAAAATCGATAGCTACGTAAGTGCCAAACTGTCTCGTCTATCATTCGATGTAAATCATTTATTCAGAGGTCCTTTCTCAGTAGTTCTGAAGGACAAAAGGTTATATTAAGGTTACCTAGATATATTTCAGGTCTACAAATAAGTCTATAACCTAACATATTTGACGACGTAGGTAGTTTGGATAAGGGCCTGATTCTCCGAAGACAAATATTTAATCATGACAATGGCAAATATCGCTTAGAATACTCTGTTTGTTAGCACGATAATTGCTCCTATACCCTGTTAACAATTTACAGGCATTACATCTCATAAAAAGCACAAACATTCAGAACAAGTACATCATAGAATAGACAGGCACATTATATCGAAAACTTAGATAAACTCCATGACACACTGGCAAATAAGAAAACTACTTTGATGTTGATAACAATGATATTTATTAATTATAATTTAAGTCTTCGGTAACCGCAATACTAAAGCTTCTCCAGCCTGAAGTGTGACTTCCTCGAGCGGAATGGTATCCCTGGAAAAAATAATCCAGATTGAACATGTTGATGAAATTAGTTACAAAGTCTTTAACAGTTGTTAAACAGTGTGTCTGTCTCTCTTTTCTTGTCTATTTCCATGTCTAGTTAGACGTGGAACTAGAAAAGCAGAGAGAGACAGGTTGCCCTTTAACAGTGAGAGTGAGGCACTTATTAATAGATTAGATTGTTATAACATAATAATGTTCTCATAATGGAAACGTGAGAATCCGTGGGATATGTAAAAAGTATTGGGTGTATCTAGATGAGATCAGCGGTTAAAGTCTGTCTTCGTAACAGAGGTGAGGACCTTAATCAACATTCAAAGACAATAACGACCAGTTTTTTTTTTAAATCTTAAAGGAAGGGGGTGAAGTTATGTCCTCTGTAACTTATTCTACTAAAAAACGTTCTACAAACTCAAACGCATACGTCACAGCCCAGCCAAAAGACGTCAATATGTCACCAGCTAGGGTTGTCACTGAAAACCAGCGCCGCTGGTGTTACCAGTACACCACAGTAGTAAGCTGAAAGACGATCCTTTTTTGCGCAAATGAGGCGCACTCTTCCATGATAGGTTCGTAATTTTTATCCTTTCTTGATTTTCATTAATACCTTTTTATATTTTTTAAATTCTGTTCTGTGTCTGTTTGTCATACTTCTATTGTATTTCTTTCTTTCTTATTCTTTTCTACAAGGACAACGAATTAATAATATCACGCATTTCATCTTACCCGGACTTCCTTCTCGAATGCACACTAGTCGTATACACAACCATCGGCTCCTTCAACAGACTGTTCCTCCTCAGATCCACTGCATCATCTACTTTCCCCAAATTGAGCAGCAGAGCATATGAATGGAAATGGTTTAAATATCGCACTAAGACCAATGTGTTTTCAGTAATGGCTTGCAGTTCGTAGTCACCATGAGAGAGAGCTGGTTCCTTTCGAAGTTCTGTGAGAGCTTGGAATACCTGGGGAAGAGGTTTTTAACCTTTATTTATATCGCATTTCACTAGATTCATAATTACGCCTATCTCATTTCATGCGACAAGGGATTATATTTTGTGGACGGGCAGTAGCATCCGAATAAAATTTTATTTAATTATCCTTCCAATTAGAAGAGACTTCGCGATTGAGACTAAACGTAAGCTCTTAGCTACCTTTCCATTAATGTAATGTATATGAAGCTTACCTTATAGTGGCTTCGCTCCGCTTTCTTCTGTGCTTCAAGATTATTTACTCTATAGTGTTCACTAACAGGCAACCAGGTACTTCTATTAGTAGAAAACCCAGCACTGGTGGTGTTATCCCAATGGAAAGGAGTCCTACCAGGGTCTCTAGTGTATTTCATATAATTGCTTCTATTGCTAACTTCGAAGGCCCTAACATCAACCGTGTCTTCCCAGCTGATGTAGCCGTCTAGCATGCCGATCTCTTCTCCTTGGTAGATGCAGACAACTCCTGGGAGCATCATGATTAGAGAGTTCAGGCCGTCGACCATGGCAACGCCATAGCGAGTCGCCACCCTATTTTTATCATGGTTGCCAAGCTGAAAGTAGGTAAAACACACAAATAAAGTTAGTTTTTTAGTCTGTTCGATTTGGTCAAGTTATTCAAAGGATTTTTTCTTATTTTGATTAATCTTAGGATGTTGACATAGATGCAAGAACATAATATATGATGTTTTGTAATTTGGCTCAAATGTTGTAAGGGAAAAGACTATGAACTTAAAGAAGTGTAGAGAACATCAATTACCATGAGTACATCAATAGATGTTACTATGCTTCAATTAATAATAAGTTAGATGAACTTACCCCCCAATTAGCGACATGCCCATAAGGCATATAGATTAGCCAATGCATAATAACATAAACAAAATCTCTCGCATCACACTTGGCAGTCAGTTTATCGACGAGGTCGAAATTGAAAGGGAAGTGGACCCCGCGTCTGCTATGGTTTCCGTAGTACAGCATCGTAGTGGTGATATTCGTGTAGCCTTCAGCTAAGAGTAATCTGGAAAGGGTAAGATAGTAAAAACTTATTTTGATTTTACTGACACTAACCTGGTTTGCACATATTTATGTGGAATTCAAAAACAATTCTAATTCAATTCATAAGTAACCTATTTAATGTCATCAAAAGCAATGACTTCATTCTTTGACTATAATATATGACTTAAATTTTAGGACTAATGCTCACCGGGTATCCACACCGGTTCTATTCTGCCAACCATCAACGAAATCCCTCCACTCATAGACAATATCGAACACTTCATTCAAGTTCTGAGTAGACATTGTATTCAAGTACCCTTTCTCCCAAGGACGCAAAAACATATTCCCTGATAATTGCTCATCTTGGTACAACCCATTCTCATCAGGGGTGGCTTCAAAGAAATATGGTAGAGCATCGATACGAAATCCGTCAGCTCCTTTTTCTAGCCAGAATCTTAGAATATTGATCAGTTCTTTTCTGACAGCTGGCTCCCGCAAATTGAAGTCAGCTTGAGATACAGCGAATTGGTGCAGGTAATATTGTTGACGTGCTTCGTTCCATTCCCATATTGAGTAGCCAAAATCGCTCACCTGTGGATGAAAATGACGAAATCTAAATAGTTTGTTTAGACAATAATGCATAATTATGTTTCGAGGCAATCTTGTTGAACTAGTAACTAACTAACGAACTATTAATAACAAGTAGTTTTGGTTGGATTGAGTAACTTACGCAGTCCAGTCGCCGCACTCACTGTCATAATAGATCACGATTAATATTATTTTTAGCCTGTGTTGTCCCACTGCAGGGCAAAGGCCTCCCTCTCCTTTTCCCTCTCACTTCTGGTTTTTGCTAGTAGGGACCAGTTTTTTCGGTGGGAGTCAAGCTCGTTCCGCCATCTTCGCCTCGGTCTGCCGAGATGCCGTTTAATATTTACTGGGACCACTCAGTTGTTCTTTTGGTTCAAGGCTCGTCAGACATGCGACAGACGTGTTCAGCCCAATCCCACTTGAGCTTGGCAGCTTTTTGGGTAACGTCTGTGATCTTAGTTTTGGAGCGCAGTATTGTGTTCTTTACACGGTCAGCAAATCAAATTCCTAAAATACTGCACTTCATGGCTCACTTTAATAGATCACGATTATAATGGAATAAAATTAAGTAATAGATATGATGATGATAAAATAATCAACAGAATAAGTAAGTATATTTAAATATTACCCAATTGGAAGGCACCAGTCGGTTGGTAGCGTTATCTGGATCCGGTTTGGGGTCCGCCCATATAAAATAGTTCTCGTACCCGGGCACCCTGGCCTCCGATAGCTTGAAGTATTGGGACTCTGTGCTCGCATGGTTTGGCACGAAGTCGAACAGAACTCTGATGCCTAGACAAATGACATTTTATGTGTGTCACGAAAGGCCACTTAAAGATTATGTCAAATAATAGGCAACAGGATATTCATATGTATAACATAGTGGAACCCATGGAACCAATCTATTTACCAAAAGTCAAATATTTATCACTATCCGTCATTCGGCATTATAATAGCGGTCTATGAGGACCGAGGATTGAGGATTCGTTTTCGGACTGATAAAAATGATATAATGAAATTATGTCTCAAGAGAGAATATTCTTGCTTGTGCTTACCGAGTTCATGTGCCTTCTGCACTATTTCCTCAAAGTCAGTCATGTTACCGTACTCATAGTGTATGTCGTAGAAGTCGCTGATGTCGTACCCGAAGTCCACCATGGGCGATTTGAAGAATGGAGTCAGCCAGATGACGTTTACACCGGCGTCAACAAAATAATCTAATTTACTTAGAACTCCTGTAAAGAAGGGTAAGACAAATTGTTATATTCAGGTGTATACTAAAGTATATAATAAATATACAAGACATTGTCTGAAGTCTAAAGAACTGTAAAAAGCAGACTCTAGGTAGAGTAGTCAGGTAGATGTTAATAGTCCTGCTAATGATCTTGTCAAGACTTCGTTCTTTTAAACCAGTGAAAGACAACATGAAATAGAAATATAAATGTTTATTTGCAAGAAACATGGTGATGGGAAGTTACAATATCAGAGGTAAGTACATCATATTCCGCCTATTATGGGCATGCAAAAGTAATTTTTTTCTTGGATTTTCTTTAAATATCCTATGGTTCGCCATGCCCATTGCGCTATTAATAATGACCATTTAAAAATATGCATAAATAGTATAAACCTTACCTCTGAGATCTCCAATTCCATCTCCATCACTATCTTTAAAGGATCTTAAGTAAATTTGATAGACGACAGCATTCTCCCACCAATCTAACTGCCTCAACTCAGGTATATCTTCTCGCTTACTTCTCTCTAATGTATATTTATAATCTCTATCTGAGTATTTGTTCTTATTCCTGATTACAATGGCTATCAACCATGCCGTGATCGCTATTATTACCAAAGTGAATATGAATATCAAAATCTTCATTATTATACTTAATTTCATCTTCTTTTGTACGAAGATTATTGTTAACATTAATATTCTTATCAGTAGGTTGTACATTGATATAGGCTTCACTGGTAGTACCTCTTTCATCCTGGAAAGAATGTAAGTCATGTTTTATTGTTTCTCGATGCCTCCCACGTAAGTTGTTGTAAGCCACAAAATTCCGATTTTATGTTTTTTACATAAAAATGACTATTTTTATTATGTATTTAATTTATTTCAATTAAAAAATATATAAAAAGATATGTTTTTCAAGGCTTTATGAGATGTATAATGTTGTATGATAAAATAAAAAATTGAGTTTTTATTCGCATTTGTATATTCAAAACGCTCTGCTGTAAAATTTCATTTTTGGAAATACAACAACTTTCGCGGGAATCATCGTTCTTTTATGTTTTTATGACTAGTTACGTTCATATTTCGTTTTTCACGTGGTGAGGCCCTTTTTAGAAAGTAGTTGGGCGGGCACCCATAAATTATATCTTTAAGTAAATCAGTAGCTGGTATATTACACAAATATTATACAAAAGTAGAAAAATCATTGTGAGCCTAAAATATCTTTGTTAATAGGTTAGAAGAAAGAGTTTGCACTTTATTCCGCGCTATCACGATCAAAAAGTTCGTGTTTGTGTACCGTTGTTTTGGAATAACAATAGGAAGGCATTCAGCTACAATTCATTTTAAGCAGTTTTTTTTTCTTTCGAACTTTTGTTTGTGTTGCTTATTTACATGGTAATTTTTCCTTATAAAGTAAAAAGTTTTAAGTACTTACTTCATTTTGTAATAAACTATCTAATATTATAAAGAGAAACGTTTCTGTAAATATTTGTACATTGACTCTGTTTTCTTTTTTTGTGTTTTTTCTCATGTGTGCAATAAAGCATACCTATCTCTATTCTATTTTATTAATATATAATCTACCTACGTAAATTTTTGATAGATATTTTAAAATAGTATTCTTTGTGTAATAATCACACATATTATTATTAATATCATATAAAGGATACGCATAATAAAAAGGAATAGTAGAAAACAAAAAAAATAAAAATTACCCTCTTAATTAAAAAATAAATATAATACTATTAATTAAATACCTAACACTGGAACTGTTTTCTAAAAACTGGAACTTGGTACCTACACGTAAAACTAGTTTATTTAACTGATACCAGAATTAATACGAATGTATCTTTGAGTAACAATTTTCTTACAATTATAGCACCTAAGTATTTGCATTTCCTTACTTAGTACGATAATACTTGTAACTTGGTCCCCAATGTTATACCTAAATGTTGAAATTATGTTTCCTCTTGTAAGTGAACATGTAAAATGTTCTTTTAGCGAAATCAATTCTTGAAACAGAATAATCGTGGTTACAAGCAGACTCAAACAAATTAAATAGTTTTTTTCAGAAATTTAACCATTCACGTGCATTTTTCTAATAATTGGCACGCTAAGGAAACTCTATCGAATATAATGCCAATATGTATTTATTTATTTATTGAATAATTTATGTACGTACACACATGAAAAGACACAGAAAACATTATAATTATAGGAGACCAAAGTACAAAGGTACTGCTTATTTCACACAAGAAATCACTTCCAGCAGACCTGCGAGAGGAGTATTTAGAACACGAAATGTAGACAGCGATGTACAAGAATAGATTAAAACTACAATTTAAATACAATAATATAAACATATAAATACAAACACATACATACATAAATTGCCCATCTATACATAATATTTTTTTTTATTATAGTTTAAAAAAGTTATCCAATCTGAACATGTATGCAAAATTTCAGCTCAATCGGAAACCGGGAAGTGGGTCAAATTTAACTTCCAAGATTTTCTTACATAGTTAGTTAGAGGTGAAGCTAATAAAAGTGTATTAAAAAGGTGTAAAACTACCTTTAATTATAAAGTAACTAAATAGCTGTGCCCACGAATCCGTTCGAGTGGAAATAGGATGAGGCGTTTATAAAAAATTGCCTATGTCCTTCTTCATGATTTATATTTTCCTCATCAAATTTTATCTAGATCGGTTCAGCCGTTTAGTCGTAAAACGATAACAAACAGACAGAGAGACAGAGTTACAACGTTAGTGTGATTTGGAAACATTTTTTATGTGTTTTATGTTCTTATATTACTAACACCCAACAAAAAAAAAAAAAAAAACAAATGTCCGCACTCGGGGTCTGCCAAAGAGCAATGGCACGTGGCACGCACTAAGGGTCAAACTTACAGACCGCATAAGGAACTCGATACTACGTTCCAAAACACAAATTGCTGATGCAGGCCACACAGCTGCCAAATTAAAATGGAACTGGGCAGGTCACATCTGCCGCATGCCGGAGGAGCTTTGGGCAAAAATAACCACACAATGGGTCCCTAATAGCAAGAAACGGCAACGCGGCAGGCCCAGAAGGAGATGACGTGATGAGCTGGACGTCTGTCTAAAGGATTGGCCCCAAATTGCTATAGACCGGGAAAAGTGGAAGGAGGGAAGGGAGGCCTTTGCCCTGCAGTGGGATACTGCGGGCTATTAATAATAATAATAACCCCCAACAAAAAAGAGGGGTGTTATAAGATTGTAGTGTGTATATGTGTGTCTGTCTGTAGCATCGTAGCTCCAAAACGGATGGACCGATTTCAATGCAGATTTTTTTAATTGAAAGCTAGTTTATTCGGGTATCATCTTAGCTATGTTTTATGAAGATCTGTTCAGCCGCTCAAAAGTTACAGCTCTTTTTCTAGTTGGAGGTAGGGGTATTTTTATAAGCTGTTATTCGCGATTTTACTCGCATCCTAGAGGAACTCCTTCATGTACCTGGATAAACTTATCATGTTTGATAATCCGTACAGCCGTTTATATGTGATTGAAGAACAAATATCTTCACAAACTTTGACATGTTGCCCGGCGTCGGTTTCACTTGCATCCAAGAAGATATATTGTTTTAATACGTATCCCCATTCTACATCTATCTGTAGACCTTACAAATATATGTTCCGTGCGGGGATCGAACCCGCGGCATGCAGCATAGAAAGCCAATCGATTACACTGCGCCAAGCGTACCGTAATACGAACTAAATCAAGTACCTGGATAAAATATATTAAGTATAGATGATGTAGTATGATAAATTCTATTAAATAATACACTTACTGTATCTACGACAGCACCAACACGAACTTATTCATTAGCGCTACAAATAAAACTGATGGCAACATTCGTTCATTTATTCAATTAATTAGCTTATTTGCATACTGTACGCTGTATTTGGCAGACTGCGTCGCTTGTTGATTTAATAAGTACATAAAATTTACGTACATTCAGCAAAAGTGTGGTATGCAGGCAACTTACGAATATGCGTACTTACTACACGGGCAACAGTGATTGTTTGGCCACTCTGTATAGTTACTTTGTTAAAATGCAGATGTTTGAGTTGCTTGCAATCATATTAACTCTTCCGCCGTCCGTACTTATTATCAAATTATTTATAAGGCTAGGTTCGAACTACGATAAAATTCCTTACATAATTCTTACCTTTTCCATCACGTACTTACTGACCAGTATTTCGTACTTTCAAGTCACAAACAACAATTAACAGCGTTTTAGCATCTCGGGTGCCTGTTATGGTACCTAGTAACAAATTCACGGTTCCCACATTTAATAAAAGTGGGCAGAAGTGAGCCATAGGCCTCTATTCGCTTTCATTTTAAATGCCATTTCCTCTATCACGCTAATAACATCTAAAAACATTGTAGACAAATCAATAGTCAATTGAAAATTTAGAAATAAAAAAACAAAAGTAAAAAAAAATATTTCTTTTATTGTAAAATCTTAAAAATAAATAATTATCTATGTACATTTGGTATCATTATTAGTATGTTTCTTAAACTGGTGGTGCCCGTAGTACCAAAGCTTCTCCTGCATTCAAGGTCAGCTGATCGACATCGACAACATTTCTGAAAAGAGCGAGAGGTTGCCATAGTACTATTTTTAAATTAAAAAATGTTGCCCTCTCTATTATTTCTCCTGTATCGTGGGTACAAACATACATCTCACATGCACATATCAGACCCGCAGGGTAATCACGATGCACGCTCGGAATCGGAATCGACTCAATTTTGACACAACAACAGTGTTCATTGCGTTGCTCAAATTGTAGGGCGTAGTGGTTTTAAAAGCATACCGCGCAATGTAGTTTGTTGGACTGTCAAAATTGAATCGATTCCGACTGCGAGTGTGTATCGTGATTACCCTGCTGGAACGACTATCTCTAGGCCATACATACGAGTATATTTTGTTTAGTGCGGGAATCGAACCCACGATACGTAGCACAGAAAGCTAAGTGTGTAGTCACTAAAGTCAAAAAGTCAAAGTCAAAGTCAAAGATTTTTATTTCAACTGGGCCTTTGCAGGCACTTTCAAAACGTCGTGATTCTAGGCGCACGGTTCCAAGTGGGTTGGACTAAACCCTAAATTAAGTTATACAGGTTTTTTATGTAGTGCGCATAATTTGTAGAGTGATTCAGTCTCTGTTCCTAAATGCAACCGCAGCTTTGGGATTTACTATAAAACAAAACGAAAATTCGTTACGAAAATTACTGTCGCTTCAATGCATGTAACTTTTTTATTATTTTGTGTCAATGCGATGTAATCGCCATATATGAATTTTAATGTGCCAAACTTTGTAATGGGCTATATAAGTTCATAATTATAAGATTATGTTTTCGAACTTAATAGCTGTAAAGTTTGCTATATAAATAAATAAATAAATAAAATTCGACTTAATACGGGGGACATGCATAATTTACTAGCGCAAGCCATACAAAATATTTTTTTTGTTTTGCAGTAAATTTTAGTACTGATGTTGCATTTGGGAACGGACACTGAATCACTCTGAAAATTGTGCGCACTACATAAAAAATATCCTGTATATACATAATTACCGTTGTAACTAACAAATGTTGAATGAAGTTATTATGACAAGCGTTATTCAAGACATCACTATACCTATTACTTTAATTTTAAACTCATATTTGTATGCCTGAATGGCAAAACATAGCGCACCACCTATTTAGTTTATAAGATCTTCACCAAAATACATATGTTTAACAAATAAAATATTTTGATTTGATTTGATTTGATAAGTGGATAAATATTAATGAACATCTCACCCGGCAACTCTTGTCGAGTGTACGCTAGACACATAGACAGTAGCTGGTAGTTTGAGGTGCGGGATCCTCTCCAATACGATGGTGTCAGGTTCTTCTCCAACGTTGAACAGAAGGACCAGGGTGTCGTGGGTCCTAAGGCTTCTCACCAGGTAGAAGGTGCTGTCCGATAGGGCTCTGATATCGTACTCCCCGTAAGACAGCGTCAGCTCCTTTCGGAGTTTTGCGAGGGCTTGGTATACCTGGATAACAGATCAATGCAGATTGTTTTAGTATACAAAGTGTATCACAAATACGCGGGATATTTAAGGGTGTGGATCAGACCATCTAACTGAACGATTTTATTTAAGAGACCAACATTCTAATCGCGATAAAACAATAGCTGTCCCATACAAAACTTTAATACCTACTCGACCCAAACGTATGGGACAGCTGATTATTTTTCGCGATTACGATACTGGTCTCATAGACGAAGTGGTTTAGTTTGATGGTCTTCTCCACACCCCTAAATTTTAATATGACCACGCATTTCGATACATGTTGTATTTTAAGATGAACATAACGTTACGCCGGCATTCCTCGTAGGGTTAGGCAGAGGTGTACACTGTTGTACACTAACATTTCAATGAAGCTCTTATTAGATCCCATGTGATAGGGGCGAGTGTACTGCCATCAATTGTATAGTCTGAAGTGCTACTGAGGATTTCTGGTTCTACTTCGCGTGGCCAGAGTGCTGGCTAGATCTTTGATCAAAGAATAAGCATTGGCATTCAACGTGACAATGCTACAAGTCTACTGGATATGCTGTCAGATGGCAAAGATATGGAGAATGCCGGAGTACTATTTTTGTACAGTTAATTTTTTATTCTGAAAATTACGTAAAAATAGAAGCAGCTTTAATTAAGGCCACTCACCTTATAATGACTCCTTTCATCCTCCTTCTGTTTAGCCAGATTAATTTCTTCGAAATCTTCAGCTACAGGTAGCCACGTGTCCACACTACTGGAAAAGCCAGCACTGGTGGAGTTATTCCAATGGTAGGGTGTCCTGGCAGGGTCTCGTGAGTACAAATGGTAGGTGTCGGGGTCCCCTCTGTTGCAGGCTTCGACATCGACCGTGTCCTCCCAGCTGACGTACCCATCCCTCATGCCGATCTCCTCGCCCTGGTAAGTCACTGACGCACCAGGAAGCATCATATTGAGGGCATTGAGTCCATCAACCATGTCGTGACGGAAGCGGGTCGGCATCCGGTTGTTGTCGTGGTTTCCGAACTGGAATTGAGAAGATTTTATTCAGGGTTTTCATCGAAATGATACAATCAAGGACGATTCTGACATCAGAGATGATAAAAAGCATTGATCCTAGAATAGCTCCTTGGGGAAGCCTTTATTTTGCGTAATGGTACTACATTGTTAAGTTACTCTGTACCGCCTCTCCCAGAAAGGAAGTAATATGCGCACTCTGGGCAAGCGGCCATTACCTGCCAGTTGGCTACAGCACCATGTGGCATGTAGGTGAGCCACTTGAGGATTGTGTACACAAAGTCTCTGGCGTTCGACTTGGCAGACACGTCGGTGATGAAGTCGAAATTGAAGGGGAAGTGGGCACCAGTGTCGCCGTACTCGTTGCCGTAGTACAGCATCGTCATGGTCACGTTGGCATAGCCTTCGGAGAAGATGACCCTGAAAGTAAAGCAAGGGATTTAAGGTTCTGTAATTTTTTATGGTCCTTTGGTACGCGTATGAGCACGCCCCGTATCTTTAATTGATTTCTCTTTTCCCTTGTTTGGCTCTAAAGTTGGTCTATGATATTATTATGACCTTTATCAAAAACACTTCAATGGTGATTATATATTTTAAAATGGTCCAACCTAAATTTTGAAATCATCTAAAAATGTGCTTGTATTACGGCTTGGGCAAATAATTTCCTTTGCCTAATGCAATGGTGATATTTAAGTATTACGAAAATCGTTAAGTATTAATATTAGAAAATTTCAAAGTTTTTAATCTTAAAATTGTTGTTAACTGAAGCATAACAATTTGGGGCCTTTCAGAAGATTGAATACTTGCGTAGGATCTGAATAATTAAAGAGTTTCGCTACTTATAGAACAATTGGAAATATTTGAATGAATTAGCGTGAAATAATCCGTAAAGTTTGTTTCTTTTTGACGAATAACATCGACTGAGAAATATTTTCCTTACTAGCCTTCGCAATCTTCATTTTAAGGTGTTTCTGGGCTGCTACAAGAGCTTGATTTACTTCGTTCATATT
Organism: Allophyes oxyacanthae; assembly: GCA_932294325.1. Taxonomy (NCBI): domain Eukaryota; kingdom Metazoa; phylum Arthropoda; class Insecta; order Lepidoptera; family Noctuidae; genus Allophyes; species Allophyes oxyacanthae. Next base: position 815,959 of record OW028612.1, read on the forward strand.
TACAAATTTCCTGTCATAGCCTTCCTCTATTTCACTTGCGCTTTCTAAGTAACTTATCTAGTGCTGTCAATCGTTTATCCAAAAACTTAAAACCAGTCCTTCATTTTCCTAAAAGAAAGCTATTCAACACCACTCACCTCGTATCACCACCGTTCTCTTCATTGTACTTATCAAAGAACTCCCTCCATTCATACACAATATCATACAACTCAATTAGGTCTTTGGTATACAGAGGGATCGTGTACCCAAGCTGGTGGGGCTCAAACTCTATCTGTCCGCTGAGAGGGTCATCAGGGTATCGTCCCTCATGGTCAGCGGGGTCAGCCTCCATCATGTACGGTAGCGCATCCACTCTGAAGCCATCAACTCCCTTGTCAAGCCAGAACTTCATGATGTTGAACATTTCGTCTTTCACGGCTTGATGTCTGAAGTTGAAGTCTGCTTGCTGGATGGCGAATTGGTGAAGGTAGAACTGCTGTCTTTTCTCACTCCATTCCCATGCTGATCCTCCGAATTGGCTCACCTTAAACGAACATTACGATTTTTGTACCGGTGGAATTGGAAAATAATAATTGATTACAAATCAGAATTTCTTATTGGTTTTTTAATCATGCTTGGCTACTGATCGTGAAGTTCCAGATTTAATTCTCAGTTCGAGCATAATATGATTTTTCGGTTAGAAATTCTCAGTTGCAAGTTTGCAACCCTCGGTTGAAATGATTAATGCTTATGGAACATTCAGCGAAGTTAAAAGTTGTAATCTGTTGATGTTTATGGAAATTATCTTTTTGCATACTTAAAACATTTTTGAAGTAACATAATGGCTTGGGGGAAGTTATCGACAACAATATTATAAGGTTAAATGTTTTGAAACAACATGCTGTTCAAGTAATGGCCAAGTTCGATAGCCATAAAAAATGAGAAATCAAAAGTTCCCAAGTCCGTAGTTGTTACAGATGTGTAGTCTAGAAATTCGGTTGTTTTGCATTTCGCTTAAAAACGCAAGCCATAAAAACATAAATTAAATATATATTGATTGGAAGCCATAAAAAATATCTGTTCCTAAAACAGTTTCGACTAGCAATTGGTAACTAATATAAGTGAGTTTAAATTGTATTTACGTTCAGGTATTGCGGCGCAACCGATCGCTCGTTAATTATAGCGAGCCAACCAAGCTATGTAGAGCTGCTATACTTAAACTGTTCAATTAAATACAACAATATTTTTAGTTTATGCGAAAGCCGAAAGTAGGTTATTGTACTCATCATTATGAATAACTTTTAGTATGGAACCAACACTGAAATCAAAAAATATCTGCTGTTTCATACATTTAATCGAGTAGTATTCAATTATTTGTATTTAGGGGTGCCAACTGAAAATCAGCGCTGGGCTCTCCGCGCCCAGCAAATGCTGAGCTGGCTACCCTTTCGGCATGGGCATGCTTGACCACACTAATCAATAGGATGACTATTTTACTTAATTTTTATTTTTTATTTTTACTTTGTTCTGTGTCTGTCTTATTTTTTTATTTTTTACTGTTTAAAGGTTTAAGTTAATTTTTATCTTATTTCTCTCTCGTGTGTTGTCAATGTCCGTGCAGAATAAATGTATTTTCTTTCTTTCTTATTTGTATGGAACAGCAGATTCTTTTTTCGCGATATCAGCGTTGGTTCCGTAGTAAAAGTTGTTCATAATGATGAGTACCTACAATAAGCCTCTTTCGACTATTGTAAATACAATATACAAAAAGAAAGTTATATACGATGAGGTATGGGTGGCGGGTTACAAATATATCTAATTACGTATAATGTCTTGGCTTTTACATCTATATAAGCAAATAGGTACAGATGTTTATATCAATTTGTTCTAGGCCAGTATACCTATTAAACGAAACATTCTACGTTGTACGTAGGTACATTCGGCTCAAAAAAGTGGTCTATCAATGGTAACAACTTCCTATCAAATGAAAATAAATCACTATAATTGAAACTTCATTATTTTGACAAGAGAATTTGACCTTTGTGTTATTTTATGATGTGCAAACAAATTGCAACGAGTACACCAATTCTTTAGCCGACTGTACAATTAGGACCTCAAATAGCAATTTTATTTATCAAATGTATATTTAAATTATTTAATTAATTCAATTTATGACGTCAATGCCTACGCTATTCCTACAAAAAGCCATATATTAGGCTGTCAGATAACAATATCCACAATGATATTCGGTTACAGTGCCACAAACTTATCTGACCCGGTGACCAAAATTAGAACTAACGTTGCTACAGAACAAAAATGACTTCAAAATGTCATTTTTGTAGGGAGAGGACATTGGTGAAAGCGACCGCAGCGACGCCATGACCGGGTCAGATAAGTTTGTGGCACTGTACAGTGGTAGCACCCAGTGTTGCCATCTGACATTATTCTGAGCTGAGGCCCTTTTGGCATAAACGTACTTTTTTCTATTAAATGTGATGTGTTTTAATTTTAATATAGCCAATAAACGCAACTTTCTTTCTTACCCAGTTTGATGGCGGGAATCTGTTGGAAGCATTGTTAGGGTCTGGGAACCCATCAGCCCATACAAAGTAGTCCTCATACTCAGGGTCGCCGTCCTCTGACTTGACGAAGTATTCCGCCTCGGTACTCGCGTGGTTCGGCACGAAGTCTAGTAGTACTTTGATGCCTAAAGTGGACAATACATATTAAGTGTAGGTTGCACCAAGGGCTAAGTCATTGTTACTGTCAAAGTTAACTTTAACAGTAACAATAACAATGACCATAGAATTTAACTATCTTCTGTTGCACTGTCATGTAAAATGAAAAGTTAAAGTTAAAAGTTTGACAAGTGATTAGACTTTATGAATAAGTTATTTCATGTAGATATTATGTTACATTCGACGTGTGTGACAGTAGTTACAGATAGTTAAGATTAACAATAACTAGCGAAAAGGTTAACGGTTTCAGTTAAAATTTGACGTTAGCTAACAATTGTCAAATGGTGCAACAAATGTTTTGCTTAAACCGGTACTTTAACTGAAGATTCGATGTTTGTTATAGTTAAAGTAAGATTGGACACTCATACATTAAGATAATAATTGTTTTTCAATGGATAGATGGTCGCAATAATTTTCTACTAGCACACAAAAAGGTAATCCTTAAGGTGCGCGTCGACTTGTCTGAGACCACGCGCCACATGCAACAGATTTGTTCAAAAATCTTTTGAGTCAGGGTGGCGCACACGAATTGCAATGCCATGACAATAAATATATTTAATGTATACGTGTCGTATGCGCCTTTTAGCAACACCCGTGGGTGATGCTAAAAGGCGCGTACGCAGGATTATTGCTTGTCCAATTCTGTGGCGGAAACCACACGGATTCATTGCCTGTTATTAATTTTTAAGCTGCATTAATTAATGTATCATAATCTTGTCATTTAAAGAGGATTATCCAGTTGTCGGATAACATCTGATGGTTGAACATTGATAAATCTATATTATCTATAGTAACATTATAAGGAGGTATTTGTTTGCTTGTTTGTTTGTATGTAGAGGAAAATACTGAACTAAAAATTCTTTCACTAATAGAAAGCAACATCATCCCTGAGTGATATACATTTTATTTTGATAAAAATTAAACGCCATTGAAACCGCGGGCAACAGGTAAGTATTAATAATAATAAGTGTTATTTAATTAAGTGACGAAACGCTGACTGACATTTATACCATGCATATTAGTCTCGGCCAAGGATGTCCGCTCGTTAGCTAATTTAGAAGCCGGTACTGGCTGCTTATCTTCTGAGCCAGATATACATAATGATAATAGAAAAAAATAGAATCATTAATCGTCACGTGGAGCCGGTTATTCCTGGAGAACAATAAGGGCCATTTTCACCGACAAGACAACCGACAATTGGGACAAAATCGGCCGTTTGCAATGATATTTTGTGCTAGCAAACGGCTGATTTAATTTTAAACCTATGTTATTTCGTCGGTGAACATAGCTCTAAGTAAGTGTTCTTCGTATAACACCCACAGAGTTACATTTATGGTATTAGGTCCTATGTGAGAGCGAGTCTATTGCCATGTCACGGGCACAATCCCGAGAGTATTCAAAATATTCTTGCAAGAAAATTCAATCACATACACGGATCGTTGAATGGAAACCGAGAGCACACATTCAGCAACCGCGCTTGCGCACGATCACAGTATGCATTGGCTTATTTGGCTTTTACCACAAATACTTTTGACTTATATTAGAAAAAAGTTATTGGGTAAAATTGAGTTGCTACTTAGGTGATTTTTTTTCAGAAGATTCCCGAACGCCTATAGGCCTATGTCAATAGGCGTATTGTACGCGTGCGATTCGTCTTTCACTTTCAACTTTCAATGCACGGCCGTTGCATGCCTCATGTACCATGGTGATGGGTAATGTATTTATTCAATGCTTTTTATACAAAGGCGGTCTTGTCGGCGGTAATATTTCCCAAAGATGTAGTAGGTAGGTATCTAAAGACATGCATATAATATATACGTCGTCACATCTATGATCTTTCCCGTTTTTTGATGAGTCGGACACAAGTGGCATGGTACAATGGTTTTTATATATTCTCGTAAATACCGATGTTTTTCCTAAAGCTATTTAAGTGATTAACATCGATTTATTTACCTATATACTTATAAATAACTTATCATCGCGTTTATGAATATAATCAGATACTACGTTATCTGAGTACATATGTAACGCGGAGGTCTTTGCCAAGGATAACATTAAAAAAATAATCTTTTAATTACATCAATGTACATACATGAACACTATTTATCTGCATTTTAAAATAAACAGACTGTCATCAATTACCTGTTTGGGGAAGGCAAACACGTTTATTAGAAAAAAAAAACATGGTCTTTTACCAGGATCCTCTCATATAAAAAACTCATCTGCCTGGCCTGTATCCCAACTACGTTGGGGTCGGCTCCCAGTCTAACCAGATGCGGCTGAGTAACAGTATTTTATACAGAGCGACTGCCATCTGACCTCCGCCATCCAATTACTGGGAGACTCTAAGGTTAGACCGGTTGTCAGACTTTTTTTGGGTTGCTGACTCCCGTAACGACTGTATGACAACCGAGACCAACTGCTTAACGTGCTATCCGAGGCACGGAGGGGTCTCGATGTTCGAAGAAATGGTCACCCATCCAGGGACTGACCGCGGCAACCGCAGCTTAACCTCGTTGATCGACTCATATAAAAAACTAATCTTACCTAATTCATGTGCCCTCCTCAACAGTTCCTCGAACTGCTCCATAGTGCCATACTCATAGTGTATGTCGTAGAAGTTGCTGATGTCGTACCCGAAGTCCACCATGGGTGATGTGAAGATGGGAGACATCCATATCGCGTCCACGCCTGCGTCCACAAAGTGCTCCAACTCGCTGATTATACCTGCAAAGATAATAAGGGCTATGTTCACCAACAATGTAACAGGTGATTAAAATATAATGACAGTTTACTTAAACAACAAGTTCGTGTTAAACGGATGATTTTTATCTTAAAAACGTCTGTTATATTGTCAACTAGCGAGGCCGTCCCTAGCTTCGCACGGATGCAGTTTCTCTACTATCTTTACATTAAATATGAAAGTATTATACATATAAACCTCCCTCTTGAATCACTCTATCTATTAAAAAAACCCGCATCAAAATCCGTTGCGTAGTTTTAAAGATCTAAGAATACAAAGGGACAGACAGACAGCGGGAAGCGACTTTGTTTTATACTATGTAGTGATGATGCCTTAGAATATACTTATCATAGCTTCACGATTTAGCTTCGAGTGGAAGAATTCCATGTTATGGGATCGACTGGGGCGGTACTAATAGTAATTTAGTCTAGTCCAACCTATTTCACCTGCCATAATAACAATGTGTAAGTGTGGGTGTGTTCCGGGGAAGGAATAGCCAGGGAAATTACCGAAACACAAGGCATTCCAACTTTTAAGCCTTAGGTCGGCTGTTTATGTACGGTGCGGTTTGGTGCGGTTTACACCAAAACGGTACCGCACCGACAAGTGAGAAAGCAGCTTAAATATTATGAGGCTATACAATATTCACATAAATATCATTGACATGACCATTTGTTACGGCCGGTCATTACTCGCTAATGTCGCTATAATATCGGAAGTCGCAATTATATGACGATCATGGCACAAAAGATAAAAGATGTGATTATTTTGTAAATATAGGTTTTTGAGGCGATATTACCTATAATATACGAGCAAGCGACAACCTTTTGTATGGTAAACAACGGTACGTAGGTCAAGTACTTATTACTGTTGTAGTTTTTCCATACTCTACCGTTTATTGTCATATACAGCGTGTCCTGTGAGACACGCTGTGGTTGCTATCGTTTATCAAGCACGCAAGTGTTTTTGAGTGTGTTCCGCTACAAAATACAAACTCACTATTACAGTTTAACAAAAAATCACATACATATAACACAAGACGACGAAACAAACTAGAATTACTAAAACCCAGAACCAATTATGGAAAGAAGAATATACTATATGAGGGAGCACAGCTTTATATCATACCCGAGGAAATCATTAAAAGCAAAAATTTATTAATATTTAAAAAACGCCTACAAGAATATGTTAGAAAACAATACTGATACCAAATACATCAATGTTACAACTATGTTCATGTTCAACTATGTTCTATTCTTAGTCTTTTAAGATCCACAGATTTATGCATGATTCATCAATAGGTAAAATAATAATAAAGCCTATTTATTTCCAACAACCTTAAATAACATTTTCTCTTATTACTAAATAACTATTACTACTCTATTATTGGAACCCCATGCTGGGTAAAGGCCTCCTCTAGCTTACTCCATAATTTTCTATTTTTTGCTTTGTCTCTCCAATTTTTTCCTGCTACTAGAATTATTTCATCGATCCACCTGTTCCTTGGATGACCTCTTTTTCGTTTTCCCACCGGACCTTTCCATGTTGTGGTTTCTAATGTCCATCTATTGTCTGTGTATCTCGCTATATGCCCAGCCCATCGCCATTTTTGTGTGCGAGCATGATGAAGTACGTCTATTAAGTTGGTTTTTGCTCTTATGTCTTTGCTTCTTATCTTTTGAATTTTTCTTATTTTTAATATACTTCTCTCCATCGCTTTCTGGCAGTTTGTTAGTTTTGTTTTTATTTTTGTGTTATACGTCCATGTTTGGCATCCGTATGTGAGAGTCGGTAGAATACATGTATCCATTACAGTCTTCTTCAGGTGAAGGGGGAAAGTGCCTTTTAGAATTTCCTTTAGACTCCAGTATCTTTTCCACCCAATGTTCATTCGCCGTTCAATTTCTTCTTCCTCATTATTGTTACTGAATGATACTTGTTTGCCGAGATATATATAGTTGTTTACGTATTCTAGTGGCTTGTCATACAAGTCGATGATGGTGGTTTTGCTGTTTGTCATTAACTTGGTTTTATCTTGGTTCATCATGAGCCCAACTTTTTCGCTTTCTTCTCTCAGTGTGCTTATCATATCGTCTAGTTTGTCACTGGTTTCGGCGAAAAAGACGATGTCGTCAGCGAATCTTAAGTGAGTTAGCCTCCTCCCATTTACTCTGATTCCGTGTGTTGGCCACCGCAAATTCTCAAAGATAAGCTGCAGTACCGCTATAAAAAGTTTTGGTGAAAGAGGATCTCCTTGTCTTACTCCCCGACAGATTGGTATATTTGTTCCTCTTTTTTCCAGTTTTACCTTGCTGGTACTTCCTTTGTAGATGTTCTTTAATACCTTTATGTATTTTTCTTGGATTTTGCAGTGATCCAAGGCTTCCCATATAGACTTATGAGAGATTGTATCAAAAGCTTTAGCGTAGTCGATGAAAGCTATATATAGAGGTTTGTTGAATTCTTTGTGTTTTTCTATAATTTGTTGAATAACGTGCATGTGGTCTGTTGTGGAAAAGCCTGAACGGAAGCCAGCTTGTTCTAACGGTTGGTGTTCATCAATTTTTGGAGACAATCTGCTTTGCAGAATTGACATAAATAGTTTGTACACGCTGGAAAGAAGGCTTATAGGTCTGTAATTACCTACGTCTTTCGGATCTCCTTTTTTGTACAATAAGATAATATCGGATCTCTTCCATTGATCTGGCACCTGACCAGTGTCTAGAACTTTATTAAATAGGAAAGTGAGAGGACGTGCTAGGAGCAGAGAACCTGTTTTTAGAGCCTCGTTATGTATAGCACTTTATTATCTGGGTGGAACAATATCTCAAAGTAAAAATAAGCTACAGCGAGATTCAAGAAATAAAAAGAATAGGGAAGAAAGTAGAAAAACCACGCCCAATAGTTGTGACTTTCTTAACCCTAGGCACAAAAATAAAAATTATAAAAGAAAAAAAAACACTAAAAGATACAATTTATTACATTAAAGAAGACTATCCAAAATACGTACTGGAGAAGAGAAAGGAACTACAAGAACAACTACATCTGGAAAGAGAAAAAGGGAATATAGCCAGAATTATATATGACAAACTGATAATATCGAAAAACAACACTAAACGAAAATTACCTACCTCACCCGAAAATGCCGCTGCACCCATTATAGAGAAGAATACACATATAAATAAAAAGAACAAAACACAAAAAATAGGTGAAGCGGTCAAGAGGTCTAGCAGTTTTTCAGAGGGAGTCATAAAACAGGGTATACTAAACTATGTAGTCAGAAATACAACGGATAGGAATGATACTCAGAACAACCAAACATAGCAACTAAGCGCCTCCTCCTCCGACATAGAACGAACAAACACGCAACCAATAAACCAAACAAAAACTCCCCCAAGCCGGCTGGTCCCCGTGGGGGAAAGAGACCTTAACCCTCTAGCTAACACAAAAACACAAAATGAAATTCTAAAAATTGGCACATTTAATGTCAGATCATTAGGGTCAGAGATAAGGTACATAGAATTAATGTACTCACTACAAAATATAGAAATAGACATACTCGGTATAGCGGAAGTCCGAAAAATGGGATGCAATATTGAAGAACATGAGAATTATATCCTATGCTATAAAGGAGAAACGCCTGGGTTATACGGAGTAGGCTTTCTCATCAAGAAAAAACATAAGAGAAACATAATAAACTTCACAGGCCTTTCAGAGCGGGTCGCTGTACTACAAATGAAATACGATCATGAAAGTTTATCAATAATACAGGCATACGCTCCCACAGAAAAGGCATCAGATGAAGCAATAACCTCATTTTACAAAACCTTGGAAACAGCTTTTAACCTGGTAGGAGCACACGTCCTTCTGATTGGAGATTTTAACGCTCAGGTAGGACAAACAAATATGAGTGATAGTTTAGTCATGGGAAAATTTGGCTACGGAACCCGAAGCGAAAGGGGTGAAAAGCTAGTGCAATATGCCTTAGAAAACAAACTATCGATTATGAACACCTTCTTCAAAATGAGAAAAAACCGTAAATGGACGTGGCTATCCCCAGATGGAAAACAAAAAATGAAGTAGATTATATTCATCAATAGGTATATATGTACTTTTCTCAAATTAAGTGAACTGTAACTGTTCTTATCTGAGAAATAAATTTCTTTAAACCGAAACCTGCTTTGTCAAACCTTCGCTTCTCTCGCACACTCGACCAGCATTGTAGAACAGGAGAGATAAAAATCGGCGACAAATCATCTCTTTACCGTTTTCATTTTGTCGTCTGTCAATTGGTGCGCTCTGCTCTCTCGGCTTCGCTCGCCACCTCCCCCTACTTGCTTGTCTCGCGCGCTCGTTCCACTCAGCGGATCTACCGCGTAACTTAAATGGTAATGAACATCGACTCTGGTAATAAACTTCAATACGATCGTGAGAGCCTAAACTTTGAGCTAGCTTGTAAAAATATACTGAACATTAAGTTAGGACTCCCATCTTCATGATTGGTAAAGTTTTTAAAAGGTAGCTCGAAGTTTAGTCTCTCACGATCGTATTGAAGTTTATTACCAGAGTCGATGTTCATTACCATTTTAGTTACGCGGTAGACCTGCAGAACTTCCTTCGCGAGCTTCTGGTCAGGCCAGAGTTTGACCACGTGGAGTCGAGATGCCGTGATTCCAATTATCAACTATTATAACATATTTTTCTACATATCAGTATTAGAAGGTTTGATTGATGTGATAAATAACATTTTGATATGGAATTTAGTGTAGATATTAATTGTTATGATCAATGTTATGAGGAAAAATATAGGTAATTCGTTAAAATAGATAAAATATATAAGACTATTTATAACGATAATTATGAATTACGAGTTATGCTAACTGATATAATCAAAAGGGTGTATTAAATATACTGTTATCAGTCTAATTAATTAGCTAACCGTTTTAGGGCTGATGATGTAGTAGATGCGATTGCATATCAACATAGAAGGAATGCGATGGGTAGGTCTGCCATCTACCCATAGCTACCCATCACTGATTTCATACTTTTGCGCTTCTCATTGTCCGCAACGTCGGTTAAATAAGGTCCAATTGTTCTACTCCGAATCCGTTTAAGGGAGCTTAAAGGGGTCGGGGCTAGAAAGAACCTATAATAGGCATGTACAGGAATCTGGAAAGATAATCTGTAAAGAACATCCCATTCAACACACGACCGTGACAAGCGCTGCTTAACCTCGTAGATTTACTAAGTATCATACCGTTCAAATCGCCGATCCCGTCTCCATCGCTGTCCTTGAAGGATCTTGGGTAGATCTGGTAGAGGGCGCAGTGCTCCCACCAGTCCAGGGGGATCAGCTCAGGAGGTGGCAGTGCCGGGGCATCCCTTGAGGCCAGTACGCCCCAGGTGATTAGACCTAGAAATAAGAATAGTCGGTAAACATTAGAGAATCGATTTCGGGTTCTGGTGAGGAGCAGCCAGGGTTCAGCCAATTGGCTATAAAATTATTCAGAAAAAGAGTCAGTTCTTCTTCTGTTTTGATTATACTTTATAATGAAGTCAGTGAATATCTACTGTTTAGGCTACGAATAATACGAAGTCGGCTTTATTTCCTGACTTAAAAACCTAAACATTAAAAATCTCCGATTCCAACGAGAAAAAGGGCTGTAACTTTTGTACGGCTAAACAGATTTTCAAAAAACATAGCTAAGAACTATCGCGATTAAACTAACTTTCAGATAAAAAAACACATTGAAATTGATCCATCCGTTTGTGAGCTACGCCTACGATGCCACAGACAGTAGGCATCAGTCTTATAACACCCCTGATTTTGTAGAGGTGGTTAAAAAATCGTTTCTAAGTGTCATCGAGTACCGGCAAAAGTAGTAACATTTAGGGTGCCTAAGTAATTAAATTATTATCTTTAAATACACATTTGTAGGTAACTGGTATAGAGACATTAATACAGGATATTTTTTTATGTACTGCGCATAATTTGTAGCGTGATTCAGTCTCTGTTCCTAAATGCAACCACAGTATTGGGATACACTTTAAAACAAAACGAAAATTCGACTAAGTATGGGGACACGCATAGTTAACTAACGCAAGCCATACAAAATCAATTTTTTATTTTGTTTTGGAGTGAATTTTATTACTGCGGTTGCATTTGGGAACGGACACTGAATCACGCTGAAAATTTTGCGCACTACATAAAAAAATATCCTGTAGGCGTATTTACCTCCAATGACCCCCATGGCAGCCACCACCCCCACGACGATCACGACCACATGTAGCGTCCTCATGTTGTCCGTAGTTCTGTCCGACTGCCGGCCACCTGCGGCGTTATCAAGGATTATAATACCCCGTATCTACGCGATCGAGGGCGACATCTTATTATGCGTTAATTTATCGGTTAGATAACGTAAAGTTAACCTTAGGCCCAAGTTCACCGACAACATAACAGACGATTAGAGCATAATCAGCTGTTTAAACATGAATTTTTGTGTCGGTAATCGTCTGATTTCATTTTAAACCTCTGTTATATTGTCGGTGAACTTGGCCCTTAGAGTCGTACCAATCTAGATCAATTGTTTGCCTATGCGTCTCACATGAAATTCGGCTCTAGAGACGAATTGGTGATATTTGTAATAATGTTATTTAGTTGTCGTCAATTCGTCTCGTAGGCGGTGAATTTTTAAGTAATGTTTTTTTATTATTTTACTGTAAAAAAATATTGCCCATCCCTAGGATTTCTCTCGTATTGTGGGTACACCTGATTTAAGGGATTTTGTGCCCTTATGAAGCTCTTTCGAGACGAATCGACAAACAACTCATCTAGTATAGCATCAAGGTTGTTTCCTGAAGGGCTAGACAGAGTTGTACTGTAGACACTTACTGTCAGGGATTTGAACCGTATACCGTACCTACCGTGAGTGCTTATCATCAGCCGAGCCGTATGCTTCTTTGCTACCTGAGATATGAATACAGAGAAAAAAAAAAAAAACATTCACTTAAATTCTCATTCCCATTTACTTGTAAATTTCCAGGAAAAATAATTTAAATGTGTCCACAACTTTTCATAATTAACCTTTTCAACGCATTTTCTGTTAGACCACTATTTATTGAAGAAACACACATAAAAAATAATAAGTAGGGCTTCCCTACAGAAACACACTAACAAAAAAAATCGTTTTTCTGTATTTGAAAACAGAATATGTACTTGTACTGTTTAAAAACCGAATCACAACAGTAGTCCACGCCGCTCACTCAGAGAATGAGTGGTGACCGAGTATGGACTGACATAATGGCCGATATTGTTGCATTGTTGAACAGAGGAGCCATCAGTGAGGGTCAGGTCGAGGAAATTGCGGTTCAAAATATAATAAACGCTTGTTTTAAAAGATGCTAGGCCGTTATCCAAGGTCCAGCGTCTAGTCTAGAATTAGTTAGTAGAGTAACCAAAATAGAATAGAGTAACCAAAAGTTGACCTCCGCATTCTCGACCTGGGAATCGTAATCAGGATCTCAGTTATGCAGTCTTAATTTCCAGAACACCTTAGTAAGTCTCTACATAGTAAATATAAAATAAAGTTGCTTTCTGCGTCTGTCTGTCTGTCTGTTTGTATATCCGCTAACTCCTCCTAAACCACGGAACGGATTTTGATGTGGTTATCCCCATCAGTTAGATCATTTTTCGCGGATGGTTTACTAGTAACTTGCACCCGTGCGAAGTCGGGGACGGGTTGCTATTAAGTAATATATTTATTTGTCAGAATATTTTGTTTGTATTTGTTACAAATATTAAAATGTCCATAATATTCCGCCGTTTCCAGCGTACCAATATTAAGGGTCACCATCACCAAATACTTAAACTTATATTTTTAAATTAAATTCTCGCAACACCATGTATCCGGCAGCCATGTTTTCAAGACAGCATTGAGTTCCGTTCCCGACATTTTTAGCGTTCGCACATTAATCACGAACGTTCGTAGCTTAATTAATCTCTTTGGGGGCAAAAAGGCCTGTCGATACCACTCCCGCCCCCCGGCGTTGCGCAGCGAATATAAAAATTTCCCGAACTACTTTGCTACCGTGACGCTGCCTGTTGAATATAAGGCGTTTTTTCTGTTCATTTTGATTCATAATATTTGTTTTTGTTCGGAGATGCATGTTGGATAAAAAAGGAATATTATGAGATGGGTTGGTTTGATGACATAACCAATACTCACGTAATCCTTATCACGTTGGCAGTCCAGTGTACCCTGTGCGGTACACAGCGATTGTTTGACTATTGTGTCCGTTTTCAGGGGGGCTAAAAAGGCCGCTTTAGATGAATCACAATATGATACATATTACAAATGTCAAAATAGCTACTTAACTGACAACTCTTAATGTCATCAGTATAAGGTTCATATTCAGTAATCATCTGTTTGACAGTTACTATGCAGATCAGTAGATGAATTGCTCAATGTGGTCTTCTTAGGTCCCCTTGACAGTAAACGTGTTAAAGGTGTAGGTGGAGCTGGTGTACTCCATCCAAAACTTAAGTGCTAAGCGCTTGTCGGTGTAGCAACTTCCATTCAGTCCTATCCAATGCCAAATCTTTTAAACCTTTATGTGTTTATACATTTGGTTTTTCTTTCAGCTGATCAATGTTTCTTCTTGATCTTCCTTTTTGCCTCTATTTTCCCTTTTATCCCCTATGGCGCGCGCCTGCTGTCCCGCAGCATGAATAAAAATCGCTTGGGCGCGCAATGCTGTCCCACGGCACGGCCACTTGAGATATTTTTTTTTTTTGATTTCGTCTCCGTTCAAAAACTAGTCGAGGGACTTGAACCAGGGGATTGGCAAACGTTGACTAAATACATTAGCAACATTTTGATACCAATTTAGTGACGGTTGGTGAACGAAACCGGAAAATATAGATTTTTGAATATGGTCGAGATTACGGTGTTGATTTAGCGTTGCGCACATATGCATATCTACTTGGGTCGAAATCCACTTGGGCCAATATCCAATAGGAATTTTTTTCTGGGTAAGTAAATTCCATTAGGTATCCATTTTTAATAAGTTTTAGAGCTTGGTCACACATTTTTACGTTCAATTTGTGGTTTAAAGTGGTTTATAGTTAATCTTGTGCAAGAATTCCGCCAAGACCTAATGTTGGTAATGAACTTATCGTGCCTAATCAAGTGACCAATCATGCTTCAATATTTGTCTTTTCTCATGATGTTTTCTTTCAGTTTTAGAGCAGTATTGATGAATAATGCGCACATTAGTCATGAATAATCTGAAATTGGTGCGCGCTGGCGTGGATTCAAACCCAAGACTTAGGCGCAGGCCATACAGGAAGGGCCTCTGGCACTGACACGGTGCGTGCGTTTTGCCGTTCCATCCAGATTTCATACAAAACATATGGAAATAAGGCGCAATTTAAAACACCAAATAGCATGGCGCGGGCGGCCTTATGGCGCGCTATTTCGACGCCCGCCCCATATTGCTTGCCGTCAGTTCGCAGCTTGCGCGTGTTTGCGACGCACGTTTGCTAGGCATGCAAAAATACGTGATAACATCGAGTCTTAGCATTTTATGACTTGATGAAATGACTGCTCTAATCTCGTACTTGTGCCATGTCATATCAGCGCCGCAGCCATGCTATTTCTGCGCCACGTCCGCGCCATATCAGCACCAGATATAATTTCTATGTCACTTCGGCCTTACGGCTCCAAGTCGGGGTCCCCACTGCCCCATAATATTATTATCTAACTTCAAAAAAGCAAGATATCCGCCCAATGACCTACTTTACAGTGATTGCTTATTATATCCTGCAGATACTTCAGTCTTGATAGACAAGTCTGAGCCCCACGTATAATATAATATCTTCCGTAATGTCGATACGTGATCAAACTACGCAATACGTCCGTTTCAGTCAATTTCGCGATATCGGTCTAATAGTTGTTAGCACAGCTGCCCAGTTTGAGGTCCAGTTACAGGAACAATTTAGGTAACAGTTAGAGGTAATATTGTACACTTAGAATAGAATAGAATAGAATAGATCTTTATTTCATGTAAACCAGATACAGGCACTTATGAAATGTCGAGACTCTAGGTGCACGGTTCCAAATAGTAGATCCTATGGAGAAGAACCGGCAAGAAACTCCATGGAAACTCTTTTCAAATAAATAATAGATCTTGACAATCTTTATCAGTACAATGTTGTGGTAAGATCTGCGAGAATAATGCAATTCAATGCGAATACAAATAAAACTAGGATAATAATGAATTGCCTTAAATTGCATAAACTTAAAGACGATCACGGTATCTGTTACTTACAATGAAATAGGGGGCTGGTCTTTTGCCATTTACCGGACTGCTATATCCTAACGAAAAAAAACGAATACTTTGGCCGACTTGAGAACCAAACGTAGGACCTCGCGCACATGCTCTCATCAAGTGACCTACTTTACAGTGACTACTTATTATTTCCTGCAGATACTTCAGTCTTGATAGACAGGTCTGAGCCCCACGTATAATGTAATAACTTCCGTAATGTCGATACGTGATCAAAATACGCAATAGACATAATAGGCCTGGCTGGGGGATTATTGCTGTATCGGGCACCCGAGCCACGCTAAGTGGGGGTAGGGCAGAATAAGTAAGATGTCGTTTTAAGGTTGTAGTACCAATTTCATGTTTTGGATATGTGGTCTTAATGTGTATATTTTAAATAGTAATCAATTCATGGTATTGGAAATTAAAATAATTCCTTATTTATTTATTTTCTAATTTTATTTTATTTAAGTACTTATCCAGGTTATTTGCCATAGGCATAAAATAATAATAATAATAAAGAAGACAGATGACAAAAGCCTATGATGATTATAGTCTTATAAACAAAAATACAAATGCTTAAATAAAAACACATATCGATTTATTATTTTTTATATTTAGTCACAATGTTCCTAAGTTTAAACGTGTGCCATTTTATTCCTTACATACCCTACCGCGACGTCAGTACAACAAAATAACGGGGTCTACTTATGAATTGTATTTTATAACCATTTCTATCATGCAATATGAATAAAGCTACAAGTACCTATTAATTTTATTTGACCTAAAGCCGAATTCGGAATCTTAAATGTTCATAATTATAAAGAAATATCACTAACTAATAGCTATCTAATTTAAATCAAATAAAAACACAATTATACCGGTATTTTAATGAACAAATTTATTATCCACTATTTCCTATTTTGGTCACATAAAGTGCTAAATAGTGCAATAATGTGGTGTTTACTGGCGCGCGCCGTGTCCTCGCGCATTTAATGACGTCATCGATGCCAGGCCATCCGAAATGTTCTCACGCTAAATTATGTGTTGTTTATAGTTAATTATTTCCATAAATGTTATTGAATCTCTTAATTATAGATTGTATAATTAAATGCAATTGTATAATTTTATATTTGAATTTGAATTTTTTCTTCTAGATACTTATGCAGTGAACATAGTAAAGTTTATTTAGCTTGTAATTAATGTAAGTTCAAAAACTAAAACCCGACTACTGAAAAAGTATGAATCAATAAAATATGAATACATAATATTCATAGTGATGTTCCGAGGACAGCCGTGGTTGTATGCCACTTTGCCGTAAAGCTTATGATCGCTTACTACTGTTAGACTGTATTGTTTTGTTAGGGTAGGTGGCCTACGACCACGGTTATCCTAACAACGAAAAGGATCCAACCCACATTGAGCTCGTTTTGAGATATTTAATTTTAAAGTATACATCGTAATTTTAAAGTATACATCGTAATTCTTCTTTGATGCAGTGCTGTACATTTTTTAGTTTTATTGGTTTTAAAGATCAATAGTTAGGTTTGGTTTCATATTTTATATGATACTAGCTGTGCCCGCGACTCGTCCGCGTGGAGTTCGGGTGCCCGAATGTTGTTTTTGAAAATACATATTACTAATGATAAATAACTGAAAAAAAAAAATATTCAAAAAGTTATATCTAATGCTGAGACCTGTTTCGAAACTCTGTCAGCTTCAATCCTACTATTTACCGCTACGCTACGTGGTTTTTACTTCCAATAAAATAATATCACTATGACTAAAATCTCTGTGAAATTATGTCAATTAATATTATATTTTTCAAGTAGTTTTATAAAAAGTTATAATATTATCTATATGTTCTACATAATTAATACGTGAAGAGAAAACTTTGTACCCCTTTGTAAGTACATTGCGCGCACGGAGGAGTGTGAGACTTGGCATAGTTGCAAGTTTATATAGAGTGCAGAAAGCTAAAATTACGGTCGAATTTCCACCACAGGGCGACCACTAGTAAAATTAAATATATCAAAATTTGCTGAATATAGGTTGGATCCTTTTCGTTCAACTTCCAATTCGACCATTTATATCAAACATGATTAATATTCAGGGGACGATGAGTATTAGATATCGCTTACTGACGCACCATCCAGACTGATGGAGTGTGGGACCCAGGCGTACCTTGACTGTCACCTGCTGATTGGATTTCTATGATGGGTAGCCGAATCAACATCCCGTTAATTTAAATTTTAATATTTCAATAGGTTGGCACGAATAATGTCCAATTTGAAGTACCTAATATGTAAACAATAAACTTCTCTAAATACATAGTATAAAATAAATTAACTTTCCGCGTCTGTCTGTCTGTATATCCGCTAATTAATCCTAAACCACGCAACGGCTTTCAACGCAGTTTTCACCATCAGTTAGATAATTTTTCACGGAAGGTTTATATGTATAATACTTTGATATTTAATGTAAGGATAGTAGAGAAACTGCACCCGTGCGAAGCAGGGGATGGATTGCTAGTATAACATAATATACTGCAAGCAATAATTTGGCGGTTGAATACTTGCCTTCTATGCTGGAGGGTCTAAGTTCGAACCCACTCCCGTCTCTGACTCTTCAAATTCATCTGTGGAACACAAAAAAATTATTATCAAAAAAGAACCAAATGGTTTGTGTAGTCCGACAACCCGCAAGAAGCCAGCGCGGTGCTCTAAGGCCTTAACCCTTCTCATTGTGAGATGAGGCCCGTGCCCAGCAGTGGGACAGTAATGAGCACACACACATGACCTCTGTGGCACAGTAGGTAAGCGCAGTGCTTTCTATGCTAAGGCCGTCCTCTCATAAATATTTGTAGGCCATAGTGATTGTTCTGCGTTCGTATTTGTGTGTAACGACAATCTAGATACGAGGAATCCGGTGTAGGGTATCGTTATTAAATACTTCATTCATTACCATCATCATCCTGTAACTGTTTCCACTCCACTATTATAATGAATGACCTATCCTTCTTGATGTAACCTAGATTTTGTGCAAATAGAATTTTCGATAGTTATCTATACTGCTGGGACTCGGGCCTCAGGACTCTGAGAAATGGTACTGAAGAAAATTATTTATTTATTAAGGACCCCCAACAAAGGAGATACACATAAAATCACAAAACATTATAAATAGTAATAGTATTATATCTGTGTACTCCTTCAATTATAGGAGGACAAAGCATCCAAAAAAAAAAAAAAATTTTACTTGGATAGAAAAATATATCGGCCTGGGGTTCTTTTTAAAATATTTCATATATTTAAAGTAGCCCATATGTTTCGTTTCATTTACTTACAATAAGCCCCGGGATTCATCAAACTGTCATAAAAATATTCTCCTCCGCAATATTAGGCCCCGTTGAATTTGTAACGAGATCCCATAACGACAAATGTTCCACTCTAATACTTACATTGTTCTAAAAACAAATAACATACAGCCTCAATATTGGACCAAAACAGAAAACACAGGATAAAGGGAAAAATGCCTCTGGTAGCTACGACGCTACGAGGCTACGGCGTAGCTGCCTACGGTACGGCTACGCGGGGCGCGGGGTGAACGACCCGGTGGTATAATGGCGCGGGTCGATACCCTCGCCTCACCCCTCCCACCGCCCACGCCTCCTACTTCTAAAGAGGGTGTACTCCCGACTTCGTTTAGGATGAGTGAAGTGCTTTCCAGGCCATTATCCGATAGCCTAAAAGGTTTCATATAAAACCTTAAATATATTATCTTAGAGAATTCTTAAGTGTCATAAACTTAACTCAAATATAGCAATAAATGGCACATCTGGAACTAAAAAATAACCTGCGGCTTAATATTTTGTCCTCCAACATTTTACGACAATTTATAACTTCATTTACAAACGAGTAAATGTGTTTCTGTAATCTTTTTATATAATAATTTATAGTTACTCAAAATAGTGGAATGTCTAATAGTAGTAATGTATTATACAGGATGGCGCCGACTGTATCACATTAAATGAAATAATGTATTTGGTATAATGTTATGAAGCCGCACAAAACGAAAAACTGCGATTTTCACCTGTTTCTTGCATAATATTTCACTGTGCTAATATCATTCGTCTAGATGATGAGACATTGAAGTAGAAATTTATGTCACCGTTATCTGTTCTATACGTGTAAATAAAAATAATTATGGTTAGAATTTGGCTTTTCAAGCTTCGCCTAGAGATGATGATATGTGTACAATTAAAAAATTTTAAATTACTGATTGGATTTGATTGGTTTTTTGCGTAAGATTACAAGAACGTAAATACGCAGTTTCATTTAATGTTATACCATCGGCGCCACCCTGTATAGCAAGGCTACAACTTATTGCAAGTTTGAAACTTTTTATCCGCTCTAACTTAGCCATTTATGTATCGCCCGCACTCTTCTTTCTTCGTGAGAGTTTTAGTTTTGAGTGTTGTCTGTAGTGTTAAGGATGTGTACACATGAGTGTTAGAAGCGATTTATAGACGAGATAATCATTTTCATGTGTAATGTACTTTGCTTTATTTTGCTGTTTTTTTTATGATGCTGGCTGAAATTGCTTTTCTAATGTCTGTAATACCTACTATTAACATACTTACTAAGTTATGAATGTATAAAATCTTTGAGTATCTAGGATGCTAGTAATAGTTAGTATTCTTTGCTCAAAGTGTAAAATTCATAAAAACTTCCTGAGGTCAGGAATACGTTTTTCAAGTGCGGTGATTATGGCATTATTCCCTCATAAACGGTGATTGTACTCGTCTACAAATAGGCCTATGTTCAGCAGAGGACGTGTGCGTTCTTATTTTCGCTTTTTAATTCTTCTCCGCACTGTACGCGACCAGCATTTATTCGTCTTATCCTATTACGCATTACACGTAGGTCGGGTGATGCTGCACAATTTACTCATCGCTGAATCTTACGCGTAATTTACTCAATATATGGAGTGTGCAGCGTAACTTACAATAATTATTTTTGGTTCCTTAAGCAATGTAGATTTTTATAGAGAAAATATTAATATAAATCAGGCAATTATGAAATGTCGAGGCTCTAGGTGCGCGGTTCCAAATACATAGTATGTTCTATCGAGAAGAACCGGCAAGAAACTCTATGAAAACTCTATTAAATTAATAGATTACAATCTTGATTAATACAATGTTCTGGTAAGAGCTGCGAGAATAATGTAATTTAATGAGACTAAAAAATTTGAATGGGATAATAATGATTTGCCTTAGAATAAGATTGCCATGGTACTCACAAGCTGACCAGTCTCGACAGATGACGGCCGCCCACGAGCATGACGCATACGTTAGCATCGCTAAGCTCAACCATAATTTAGGGAACTCAACTTTCGCATGAGAATCGCCCAAGTCGTGGTGGAAAGATTTGGAACGGGGCCGATCACCCTGGATTAACCGGACGTGCAGTACGTCACTTGGAGAGGCTCTTGCTGTGCTCCCCTTGAGATGTAATGGCAGGAAAGGTGATAAATGAAAGACACGAAATTCAATTTTCTTGATCCTCGTTCAACTTTGCTCGTAGATCCGCCAGTAGCAAGAGTAACTATCAATCTTGTTTAACTCATTTAAATTACAAACTGACAAGCGACATCTAAGAAAGTCAAATAATTTCAGGTCCCAGGGCCAAGAAACCGCAATAAATTATAATAAAAAGGGATAAAGTACAGCAACCTTACTTTGTTAAATTAAAAATTCCGTATTTAATATTATTTACGAGGACCTCTGGTTTACGGCCAGTAAAAACGAGTAATCATAATTTTCGGACAGGACTTGTGTATTTCTGCTATCCTGGTACCTACAGATGGAAAATAATTCAGTTGATTCTGGGCGGCATTTGGACAAATCGTGGCAATGTCCTATTTTTTATATCATTTATTTACTCTCTACTATTACAACTCTTTTTTTCTACATTGGCCTGACATAATTTTTGTAAGTAACCATGGAGTTTCTTGCCCGTTGTTATTCATTGGAAATCAACACTTTGGAACCAGGCAACTAAAGTCTGAGTCTGAGTATTTAGAAGTGCCTGAAAATGGTTTACGTCAATAAAAATATATTTAATTTAAATTGAATAATTCGTAAACATTTTTGCCTGGGTCGACTGTGTAGTGGTTTTAGAGAATCCCAGGTAGCTATAGGAGATAGGAAGTGTGCCTGCGGGCAATGGGCTTACCCCCCGAGATGTGTACCTACAGCCTCCGAGCCTTCAGAGAATACACGCTTGAAAAACGGATTAATTCTCGTAGTATGATATTATTCGTGTACGAGATGCTCGTACCCGTTTATTGTAATTATGATCATAATCACACAAATCATTATTATCCTAGTCTGATTTTTATTCACATTGAATTACATTATGCTCGCAGCTCTTACCACAATAAAGATTGTAATCTATTATTTTAAAAGAGTTTCCATGGAGTTTCTTGCCGGTTCTTCTCCATAGGATCTACTATTTGGAACCGCGCACCTAGAGTCTCGACATTTCATAAGTGCGTCTATCTGGTTTACATGAAATGAAGATCTATTCTATTCTATTCTTAGAATATGTAACTGGGGAGGATTGGGCGCGGAAGGCTTAGTACCGATTGATATGCCGTTGCTTGGAAAAAGCCTATATTCAGCACTGATTAAAGGCTGAGTTAATTGACACTTACGGGAAAAACCAAAACACAGCACAGAATGATACAGTGATCTAAATATATCCGCCAAAGCAACAGAGATAGAATAGAAGGCATTAACAAAATGGCGTCTCCCCGCTTACAAGCCTCACTAAATATTACATTTTGAACAAAAACCTGGCATCACAATCTTAGTGTGTCGCTCTAATTTGCTCAGGCTTTTTGCGAAAGCCTTTCACGAGGGTATTAACCCAGTTTTTACATAGCCCACCTTTACCGGAGTCGGTTGACGGACGGAAGGGTTTACAGCGGTTACTCTGGACCTCTTTGAATGATGTGAAATTATAATGAAGTCAGAAATTATATGCTTAAGTGTACAATGTGTGTATTTAAAAGGGATTTGTGTGTGATGTTCATACATAATGGATGTACACTACAGTTAGTAAGGGATTGTGATGGGAACAGCGTGGAAATCAAGGAGGGAGGCCTTTGGCCATCAGTGGAATGATACAGGCTAAGTAACAATAAGATATTAAAAGAACGTATCTAAATACAAGATACAAAATGAAAATAAAAAAAAGGATTTCAGATATAAGATGAAAATTCGTATTTTGTATCTTGTCTCTGTATTTCAAATACGTTTATCTAATATAAGTCACATCTATGAGAATGCCCCTTTTTTCAGTCGTATTTTACTACACTTATAATTGTGTCAAAATGTGGGTCTATAACACTAGACTTCTCTGCTTAATCCTTCTCGGAATATAGGCATGATGATAAGTTATAAAAGAGTCAAAATATCACAAGTTTTTTTAAACTATATCGGACTATTATGATGCGATTGCCAGACAGCAATAGTTCGTAATTGTTCTCGTTCTATCGCCGGCTTGAAAGGGGCGTCGGAGTAGCAAGCGAACACAGAGGGTAATGTATGTCAAACGCTTGTCTGTTTCCGTATGTAGGTCAATGTGTCGGTTTCACGTGACGTAGTACAGGGGACCCGGACAAGATGGGTCGTTGCTTATTAGATGGATTAGCTTGATATCTGTATAGCGTAGATGTATGTCGTGTGTATCTATATAGAGTAGATGTATGGGTGTGTACCTATATACAGTAGGTGTGTAGCAACAAGGACCCTTTGATCTGGCAAGGCCCAAGGGACACAGATATGTCAGATGCTTGGTTTCACATACATTTTCCGTTAACAGATCGGATCAGAGATATTTTTAATTAAATATATCCCCACTTGGGTATATAGTTAAAAAATATAATATTAAAAATAACGCTTGTGTCGAAACAGCGACAAAGAACTACCTGATAGATTTTATTTCTTTATCTTAGATCTTAGTAACACGTATATTAAATTAATGTACCATTGTTATGTATGTACTTAAGTAATATACAGGATTTTTTTATGTAGTGCTCAAAATTTGCAGAGTGATTCAGTGTCCGTTCATGCAACCCCAGTATTAAAATTCACTCCAAAACAAAATAAAAATTTAATTTTGTATGGCTTGCGCTAGTAAATCATGCGTGTCCCCCATACTAAGTTGAATTTTCGTTTTGTTTTAAAGTGTATCCCAATACTGTGGTTACATTTAGGAACAGAGACTGAATCACTCTTATTATTATTTGAAATAAAACTTTTCTATTCTATTCTATTGTAATTTATTTATATATTCTTTATTGTACACCAGTAAAACAAACATTATAACACATACAACTTGCACGAACAAAAGGTAAATTGTACAATGGGCGGCCTTATCGCACACGGCGATTTCTTCCAGGCAACCTTTGGATGGACTAGAGTGAAATGATTATGTTATGGGGCAGTCAGTTATGTGCATTAAATAGCACTACTATATATAGCAATATAAAATAGACTGTAAGTATGAATAAATAAACTATATATTTTATATATACACATATACATACATACACACATATTGTATATATATATATATGTAATCTGACATTTAATTGAAATAAATAAATCATTTTGTCTATCCTACTACTTTTTGGTTCCTGTAGGAGGAATGGGTGAAGATGGCGTCATTATAACTACGCAGGGGAGGAAGGGGATGATAGTGGCAGTAAATATTACGTGGCGTTGTTATTGCCCTGTGGCTATTGCCACTTAGTTGTTATTGTTGCTTGGCGTTTATTGGCCACCTGATGGACACAGTTCGCGGCAATGGATGCTTGTATCCTGTATGGGTAGGCTTATTATGTGTCTTATGGACTTATGGTAGTGTAATGTTGGTAGTAACTAAGGGACAGGTGCTCATACCTTTACCATTTTTTTTAAATTAAGCTGTTTTGTCTCACTTCTGGGCAAAACTCTCCCGTATATTTTTAGAATAGAATAGAAAATATTTATTCGATAAAGGACGCATCGTCAGTACAGAAATAAAATAAAATAAAATTTAAACACAGAGATCAGAAAGAAACAAAAATAATAATAAGAAGTAATAACAAACAAACACGGATAAATATGCATTAAATAAAAATAAATAAATAAATAGGTATATAATATATTTTTCCAAATCTCTCGCTTTTTCCGTTTAACTTTTCCGTAGGACTGATTTTTTAATTACTTACAACGTCTAATGTTTCAGCGGTTTTACCGATTAAACCATTTTTTTTAATGGAACTTTTATTAGTTATAAAAAACATTATTATCAGCAGTATGACAACGATAAAGTTCATTTCTTATAAAAACACAGATCATATAAACCAGTAGGTTGCTTTTGCCATTTTCCTTCGAAGTCAACATTACCATTGATTTGATAGCCCCAACTAGCAGTAATGGTGAACGGTGGTGGCAGACGTGACGTCATGAGCACTTCGTTTGACGTCGGCTGATTTCGGCAATCTCCGGATTCTTGCCATTGGCCGAAATAATGAATATTGGGCTAGGAAAGATGGGTTTGTTTTCATTGTTATAAGAAGTAACGGTGATTGTATGACGGAACCCGGTCCATGCTAAAAACTTGAAGTATAGATAGTAAAAAGATTTAATCTGGTTAGGAATGGAAGAGTTTTGTGACTTATAAGTCACTCGGCTTACTCACCACCGATGTGGATCGGGTAAATTGCTAACAAAAGAAAGAATGAAAACGTGTATTAAACAATAAAAAATCATACACTAAAAAAATCAAACAAGTAAAGAAAATAGTAAAAAATAAAAATTAACCCACTTAATAAAAAAAATTGTTTTTTTTTTAATTATTTCACTTAGCTGGAACCTGCTGTAACCTCAATATGGGAGTGCTTGTCTCAGCCTGCCTCAGCAAGGGCTCACCTTAGCAAAGTACCTACTACAGCTAGCACTAGGTAGTGTTGGGTAGATTTCACCTAACAATATCTCTTTGGCATGTATGATAGATTCATAGCATATCCAGCCCATCCTAGATCTACACAGCTTCCGATGTGGATTGTGTAATTTTCAATTTTTAAATCAGTAAATTGAAGGGCGAACCAGTTTCTATAACTACATGCTAACAAATGAAACAATTTAAAAACCTATAGATATTTTTAATAAAAAATATAAAAAGAAAATACACCAAGCTTCTTTAGGTACCTACACATAAATTGCGTTAAAGACAATAGTGTCGAGATACACACGGCAAAAGCGTCACGTATGCAGGCAAGTAACGAACATCCATGCAGCATGCAGACAACTGTCATTGATATTGTTTGCGTAATAACTTACGCAGAAGACACGCTCAGTGAAGCGAGTACAAAGGCTTGGTCGCAACACGATCACTACTATGTACTATGCAGATTCTATTATTGGCGCACTGGCTAAGCGATTAGTTTTCTGCACTCCATGTCGCATGTTCGATTACTGCTTGGGACAAATATTTGTATTGAAATTGAAATTAATGTATGACCCACAAAGAATTTTTCGGCGCCTTTATTTAGTAAGTAGAATCCGATTATCTACAGCGACCAACAAACAATGCATCCCTTTCTCGCTTATAGATGTTTTCTTAAGAGGATACGGAATAGGACGTTTATTTGCGACAGCTACTGTCATATTTAACATACTAATCAGGCGGCCGGTCGGGGTGTGTGTGCATGTGACATGTATGTTTGTTAACTGTAGCCAGTACAGGAGAAACGCTAGAGAAGGTAAATTTAAAAAAAAAACGATTTCGTTAGTTACCTACATACTTATTTGTATTGCCGTCCGTACTAAGTTAATAAATTGTTCTTATTAGTACTAAGTAGAAATACATGCACTTGATATTTAAGTTTCCCGTGTTCAGAAAATCTAAGGTTTCTTGTACCCTAATATGCTTCGACGTAACAAAACACTATGTACTTTCCAGTATGCTTGAACGAGTCATGTTAGTTCATTGCTCAACGCTCTGATTGCTCAACAGCCAGAGCAATTTTCAATTTTCAGCAACAAAATTAACAAAATAAATTGTTATCATAAACTCCTAAGTATTTAGATATAAGAATTACTAAGTCATTATTCACGTGTACATTGTTAATTGGCTTACTGTAGGTACTTGTTGGGCAACTGTACGTACCTACAGTAAGCAGTGTTAAGATAAAATAAATAAATAAAATTAATATTAGGAAGTAAGTAATTACATCTAAAATAGTCCATCTAGAACTTATTTAGTCTTTACAATAAATTTAATCTACTTACTATTTTATTATACTAATAAAAACTCGATCAAGTAATATACATTTTTATAGTACCGGTTATAACCATGTTTAAATATCAGAGTCTTTAACTTCTAGAATTTATTAATTACCTATTTATCATACAAATGACTAATTATAGCATTGAAACAATTTAAATGTTTATCCTCACCGTGAGTAATAATACCTACAACAGATTATTCACATAATCAATAACAACATCGGATATTAAAAACTGGTTTTTATGTTTATCAATTAAGTAGGAAGTTTCCCATTAATTATCGTTTTCAATTACACAAAGGTAATAAAAATCGATGTCTCAATTCATGAGCTTCCATTTTCAAACAGATAATTATTAAAATCAATCACAAACTGAGTATTGAGCATCCGATAGCATTCGTATTTTTTTTGTCAATACAAAATTCGCTTTTTGCGAACTGTGTTTGAGAACTTGTTATTATTTTTAAAATTACTTTCACTTGTCCATGCTACTTCTTCTTTCTTGCAGAAAAGTAGCAGACGGTATATCCCAGAACAATTTATATAACTTTGATAAGTTCTATTATAGTAATCTATGTTATGGTAATTGTATCTTAAATCAAATTATTTAATACTCTTACCATTCCAATGAAATTTTGTACTGTAAATATAATATCTAGAGTCACTATACTAAAAATTATATTCTAGATAACACTTATTCACACTTTTTCCTAAATATAAACGCAGACTTATCACACAATATATTCTCGAATTCACTTTTCAACACAAATACAGTTCACTCGGGTTCCATTTACAAAAACGTCTCTCATTTCAAACGTATTTACTATTTTATCTCGTTCTGATAATACGATATCTTTCAGAGATGCTCCAATATTTGCTTAGATTCCAGATTCCTGAGTTTCGTTTGCTGTTTATCTTTGATATTCTCAAATTTCCCCGACGCGGGATCTGCATGCTTTTCCTTTGAGCCGAATTCCTTGTCAACATTAAATACTTCTGCTGCAAATGAAGTTTATTTCGGTAGTTATAACTTTTTAGAATTCTCAATTTCATGTATTTGCATGGTAATTGACAAAAAAATTAAACATAGTAGTTATTTACTTACAAGTATATCTACATTTACAAAATATGTGTAAAATAAGGGTGTTCTTGTGAAGAATGAATAAGCGATGATCTTTTACGCTTCTTTATACTAGCAATTTTCAAACTCGGGTTGCTATGCCTTAAAAATCTGGCCTTATTCTCATAAAATCGGTCACTCATGTGTTCAATGATTCATCGCACTCACTCGGTAATTTCAAACACATAGACCACCATATTTTAAGTAAATAATATTTTAAAGTACTTTAAAATAAAACTATATTGCGATTACGATTCCCTTATCTTCTCTTATTTTATCGTTCACACGTTTTTCGTTGTTATCTAACAAAACTTTATCTTCAGATTGGAGTTGATTATTATCAATTTCTTTTCCTGGATTCAACAATAATTTTCTTTTGCTCTATTTATTCCATATTTTCTCTCTTTCGATGTGGTATAGAATACCTTGATATTATAAAATATGGCTTCGTGATATATGTTTTGTATGTAGTTAAATATCGTAACTATTTTAATAAGATATACCTATTTATATTATTACCTTCGATTCGTGTCAACTTTATACTTCCGTACGCTATACCTATTATCGTAAAGCCTGGTTGGTTTTGATCATTTAAATCCAGACACTACTTAATGACTATCCCAATTAGGTACTCTTCTTGTAAACACCTCTATATAATATTCTCCCATTAGCCCTTTCATCTCGATCATCTGGAACCACTTCATCACTTTAGTTCGTATACACTTCTATATTCCCATTGCTATCCGTATGCACGTTGATCACCAGTTGAACAGAGCCAGTTCCAACTCCTGTCCCAGCAGTGACATCGGTAGGCACCTCGAGGCCGGTAGTAACACCCGATACCATGGTGCCAAGGATTCGCGTGACTGGTGCTGATGATGAACCGGCTATCAAGACCACCAGAAATAGTACTACACTATAGTTATGCCTGAAATTCATAAAATTCATTTTAAAAAATCCAAATTCATCAAATTCTGTATAGAGTGTCTATACCTAAATACATTCGTGGGTGCAGTGATGCATCGAGCTCTGATTCAAGATCTCTAGGAATAGAAATGGCTACCTAACCGAATATTATGTTAAATCGAGCATCTTTATCATCTTTGTACCAAAATACCCAAATAAAAATTTATGACCACTTTTCTTACTATCACATTATCACACTCAATATCATCCGTAATCATCTACTGCTGACATGGACTTCCACATAGACCACTATAATGAAGGAAATGAACTCAAACCACAACAGTGGTGACTGAATAATTACAAAACTTGGGTAACTAATTAATGATCGCAGATTAATAAGTGCATCAGAAAACACTTCAAAGTTTAAGTAACAAATCGCACAATATAGAAGAATTTACTCACATATCTAAAGATGCAGACAAAAGTCTGCGACTAGCACTTGTTCTTTACGCTTGCTTGCTTCCTGAGGACTGGCAGCCGACCAACAGATAAACTGTCTTTGATATCTAATCTTTATCTCATCAATATCGGGAACAAGTGCAAACTGATTATGAATCTTAACGTTAAGAATTGAGAATTGAATATAGATTGAGAATAGCGTGTGAAAGTTACTCTCGTCATAGTTTGCGATAAATAGAAGAATGCGATAGTTCCTGATATAATATTTTTATCAGGAATTAGTGTAGATTCATTGAGAAATAATTTGGAAGAAGTAAGAAATTGTGGGCAACTATTCCAAAATCTCTCTATTATTAATTCGATGGAAGAAACTATTTGTTAGTATCGTCATACACATAAGTTACGAATATATTATCTGCAATTTTTTTAAAATCTTTTTTATATTGCAGGACTGTATATTTTAAACCGTTCCTAAAAAATCCCAAGAGTTATTGTCAGATTTGTGGTATCCTTTTCGACCTCCACCTTTGAGGGAAGAAGTAGAGAATAAATTAAAAAAAATATCTCAGGGAAATAGGGAAATAAAATTTGAAATAGGCCAAAAAGTTATGGTTAAAGATTATCGGAAGGGACATAAGCCATGGGTTCAGGGACTAATAATCGAGGAGTCTGTACCAGGCGTTACGTATGTATTAGATGTGGAGGGGTGTAAGTGGAAAAGGCATGTGAACCAAATGTTACAATGCTCAGAGAATGTTAATACTTAAATATAATATATTAGGTATTTTATTGTTATATAATTATTATTATCAATATAATTATTGTTTCTTTTTAGTGTGGGAGAGTGTGGTATCCCTGGCTCTCTTTTGTCTATGGTCTGTGTCGGTGTGGATTAGCTCTGTGTTATAAAACAATAATTAATTAATTTACAGTGTTTTATTCAAAATATAATAAGATTGATTCCTTGTGACATCTTAATTTTATTTGTCAAAATCTATATCTCAAGAGTTGTTAATTTTACTTACCATAGTTTCACAGAATCCTCGAATCAATCCAAAATCGAAATCTAAAATCTAATAACTTACACTGCGTTTTCGACTGCTCCATTTATTTTTACAGCGGAATCTTTCTAATTCAACCTATTATTATACACATAAATTACTATACGTTAGAAATTGCAGTCTTCAGATAATGATGATTTACTCTTGGTCTTCATTTATGTCGCCCTCTGAACTTCTGAAGGATGAAGATAATCGAATGTCTATCTTCGAGGACTTGTGTTTGTCTTTCGACGTATCCACGTCGGTACAGTGTGACAGGGCACTAATTGTCACATCAAGACTATTATCGATCGATACGAGAGCTTGTTTGGATGATCTAATCTCAAAAGTTTGGTTAGATTTTGTCGTCAAGTGTGGTACCTATGGTTAGGTTCTTCTTTTGTCATTTGTATGTCTACTGTCAATGACACAAATCACCTGTTTGCATGCGATATAATTATGGCAATATTTCCTCACGCTCTTTTATGTAGCGATCTATTTGGAAGCCAATATTCAGCAGAGACTTTTCAGTCGTATCACTACGAGCTCCCAAAAGGCGACTGCCGTATTTAAAAAAATTACCATCGTGTAATGAGTTTAAAATGCGCTACACTGAAATATTAAGCTTTCCGCGTACCCAGAGACCAAATAATTAGTTTAGACGAAGAATATTGATATCATACTAAATCTCCTTCTCCTTGTCCCCAGATTACATGGAGTCCTTGTGTAAGGACCACTTCCTACAGCGACAATACCGTAAGGTGGATGGCGGCGTGCTCTGGTCACGCAACGAACGGAACCTGGACTGCACGGTGACCTTTCAGACGCACAGCATCCTGCAGCGGTTTATGCTACACTTTGACTTGCTGCAGCTCGACTGCAACGATCATCTGTATGTGTATGACGGCGCACATGCTACGGCGCCACCTAAGGTAAGAATTTTCAATTTTGTTTTCATAAACTAGCTTTTGCTTGACAATTAGGTAATCAGCGTGAAAGTTGTGTTCGTCCAAAATGGAATCGTGCTTTCGATGCCACCTTTAATCTGACACTTAAGAGCCTGATCACAAAAGCAATACGAGCACTTTTTAGTGGCCCTAAGAATCATCTTAGCAAACTCCGGAAAGTACCCAGTTTGTCTGAACCAATTTTCCAATTGAAAAGATTTAAACCAAATGGAAAAATAAACGAATGGGTATTATTTATTAAAGACGCCTCCACGGTATGGTAATGAGTGGCTAGACATTACACTGACCAGTGACCATTCAATTTACTATTGATCTTCGTTTACCTAACTTAATCGAAAGCTTTCAGAAGGAATAAGAGTTTATTCAGTACTATTTTTAAATTGGCATTTCTAAAGCTTTGTTTCGAAGTCGTCAGGATTAAAAATTTAAGTCGACTAGCTCGATTGTTACAGTGGCTTAGCGTTCGGTTCGATCTCGCACGGAATTAATTATTGTATGGCATTTGTTTATGGGATAATATTTTGTAACTGTAAACACATCCACGATAGCGTGGTATGTTTCGCGTGCTACCATTACAGTTTCCAAATTCGATAGTGCAGTTAATATTTACAACAAAAAAATTATATAATATGGCTTAATCGGAACATTCACAATGCGTTATGGTAATTTTTTCTGGTCGTGTTGGTCTCTGAGTCAGACTTAATACCCATTCATTATTTGCAGAACATAATACATGATGATATACACCACTATTTTTAATTGCCTCTGTTCTTCATTCTACACTTCTTTCGTTAGGGAACCAAATTCGAAATCGTGGATACCTAATTGGGTCAAAATGTATGGAGCAGTCGATCTTTTATCAAAATTTCAGCGTTTGTCCGATAATAAAAGTTGTGTGAAATGATGAGCAGACTACGAAAAAATATTTTTCTATTAATAAAAAATTAGGGGTGTATTATATTTTTTGATTCTATACATTTCTATACAAAAATGCATTTGTAATTCTAACTACTTGTGTTAAATTTTGAGTCATCTTCGATTTTGTCTATAGTACTGTCTTGTTTCCTTTTAAACAATCTGTGTACACATGTTTGGGAATACTGTCTTGTTCGAAACTCGCTACCTTTTTTATATAATTATTATTGACTATATACAGTAAATATACATCATTCGCAGCTATGTCTTCATCAGCCACGATTAAAGTAATTAGTATAATATCAGCCGGTCCCCAAAGTCATTATGCATTCATGCTATGTCCCGCCAAGGTGGGTATATTAAACGGAACGCCATTTTGTTCAATCTTTACATACCTCTGTGAAATTTCTCCGACGCTTTCATCTCTCTGTGAAATATTTTAAGACGCCACGACCAGTTTATAGAATTAGACAGTGGGTATCTTATTAACTTTTGAAAAGAGCTTTCATGTTGTGTTCGCTTAATTAACAAATAATATTCCAACGAACCAATTGTAATCCACAACAACTAAATCGCACTTAAATCCAAAAAACGACAAAGATGCCGCCAGGTGTCGAAACCGAAATAATTAACAAAGGAATTTGATGCAACTTTTGTCAATTTTAAATTTAAATTCGCCAAGTTCTGCCAACGGGTTTTGGAACAAAGAACGGCCAAGTTTTAGCTCCCATTGTAGATTTGCCAAGTTTTGTGCCAAGATGTTTATTTTGTTCCGCTAGGCTGTTTATACTTTGTGAAAATTGTTAATTTATATTAATGGTAAATATTGTGATTTGTGAGTTGTCATAGAAAATATTAATTTGGTAATGATGTATTTTATAGAGTGATTAACGGCCATTTTCAATAAGATATCTGCGAGTCGACCTAATAGAGTTCAAACTTTGTTTAGATTTTATTACTTTGTAGGAATTACTATAATACAAGTAATAACTATAAATTAATGTATCTCCTATCCTAAACTTTACTATCCTTAATGAGTTAGATATTTTACATTACTCATATAGAACTTATGCTAAATATCTTTCTGTAATATCTATCTCTTATAATCTCTAATGAGGTAAACTGCAGATAGTTTTTTTTATGGCTGTTATTTTATTTCTGTAAACTTAATGCAATAACTACATAAATTATTGTAAATCTTATTTTGTCGCCCAAGTTGTGAAAGTCACGGGAGAGAAAGGGAGAGGTAAAATCTATAATGATATTAAATATATTGTCAAGTATAATTTTTTTTTTAGTTATTTTAATCGTAGAGTTAATTATAGTGTCAAGTTAATCGCTAGCACTCTCTAGCACTATTGAACATCAACTAAACTGTCATCGAATTAGAATGTTTACATTCAAAACATTCAGTAGTCTATCCTAGAATATCTACTAAATCATAAACTCTAATTCGGATCATCACAGATCGCACTACTATCATATTTCAACCAATTTCTGACATTCAAACTTTCCAATCCAAACTTCCATATGTAAAATATATCCCCGTATTCAGTTGTCGGACATTTGACAAAAGGCGAAGTTATAGCCAACTTGGATTACCCTGGCTCCAACTTCTGCACTAACCTGCACTGGCTAGTGCTATTCTTGGCCATACGTAGTTGTCACTAGAACTTTGACGGCTAAATTCAATTGAAAGTTATAATGAGAAAACTGTTTCTGGATACCTCCTACGGATGTTACTTCAGGCTGATGTCTGTAATTAAATGCTAAGTGAAATGTGAACAGCGGGTAACGGATTTTAAATATATCGCGTAAATGAAAATGTATGGAAGAGAAAACGGTTACCTAGTTGTTAACTGGATTGTGAAATATGATACATATTATAATTATGATTATGATACGGAATTCAATCCAGTTTAAAAACATCCGTGGCTAATGGCCGTCCATAATACTACTAGGTATTGTACAAATTCCAAATTTGGTAAGGTACATTATTAGAGTAAACAAAACTATAGCCAGTAACTTTAGTAAACAAATATTAAATATAAATTCCAAAATCCTTTACGCGAATTACTTTAACCAACACCACATCACACGAAACATTTCCACCGACCAAACTTTAACATTCCATTTAAAATATTTCGTAAAAAAATTCCACAAAATGCCGAAACAATACCAACATGGTTGAACTTAAATGGAATAAATTTGTAAACTCAGTTGAACTATTCGTGGATTCATTACGCACAAAGGGAGGAGTTGGGATCACCTGTGTGGAGTTGGTCAACTATCCTGCGACAGTTTCAGACAATATAACACACACTTTGATGATGGCTACCGTGGTCCGCGATGCCTGGAATAGTTTCGGAGCTATGCGGGTGTCGAGATGTTGTCGTGAGGAGAATGGTGTGTGTTTTGTTTAGGTTGATGTTGAATTTGCGGTGAACGAAGCTCAAGTTTATGTTCACATAACACAGTCAGGTGAACGAATTTTGGAACATGCTATGGTAGGTAGCTACTCAAAAACTACAGTAATAGTAGAAACTGATTTGATTTCATTAACTATTGTTATTATCATCGGTAATAATAGTATCATCGGTAGATTTACTATTATTTTATTTAATCGTTACATAAACGATTTATAACCATTTATTAGTACCGTCGCATTTTCATCCAATTTCCTTCAGCAAGATTGAAGTATTTTATTTTTTAAAAATATTATAGCTACAGCTCTTATTTAAGAATGGCAAGAAAATATAGTGGTCCTGCTTATATTTCGAAGCACGTAGTACGGAACGATTTAGAGAAATAAATGACTAGTGTTCACGAGGGCGATGGGCGAACAATCTATCAATAGTTAAACGATATTGCAACCTTTTAGCACATTATTGTTATTAATGGCTGAAAGTGAAGGCGTCGTTTGGAACTAGGCTTATTTTGTTAGTTGGCAATTTAGTCGATTTTTCTTGTGGTTTAATAAATAAAGTCTCATTGCCGTAAGTTTCAGCATTATTATTGCTAAAACCTACGGTATCTAATGATTAAAGTCACACAGAGACAGAAGCTGTGTCAGTTAGTGCTTGGAAAGCAATTTTAAAGGTATGTTCGTTTATAAAAATACTATATTATAATAAATCAGAACGTCTATGGTATATAATCTCTTAATTCTTTCTTGTATGAAGCATTTCAAAACAAAGTAACAACAAAAGCATTTCAAATACGAAGTTACAGATTCTTCACGACTTGAACATAACTTAACCAACCCTAACTAGTTTGAAGCTCCCTATTTAACTCGAAGAGTGAGGTCCTAGAAGCAGCATCACGTTTTAAAGTTACCGTAGCGCTCATAACGGGGGACTCAGTCACGCGGACTCTGAATAGCAAGTAGGTGCAATCTTCACTTGCATTGTGCGGCAAGAATATTAGTTTTGTACCCTTTTGTTGAGAAACGAGCACTCGTAATAAAGAGCTCAGT
This sequence comes from Allophyes oxyacanthae, assembly GCA_932294325.1. Lineage (NCBI taxonomy): Eukaryota > Metazoa > Arthropoda > Insecta > Lepidoptera > Noctuidae > Allophyes > Allophyes oxyacanthae. Next base: position 851,968 of record OW028612.1, read on the forward strand.
TGTGATGTAATTATGGCTTGGATTTTGCGTTATTTACCATGCAATACAAACAAAGAAATAGATGGTTGTTGAAACGAAAATAAGATAGGCAATGAATAACTAACTAAACTAACTCGATACAGGGGAAATCATAGAGAGGGCAACGTTGTTTAAAAAAAAGAACTTTTAGGTGAAATGAAAATTAACCGTAATTCAATAGAAAAGTTTAACAACCACCGGCCAAAGTGTATGGAAAATATATTTGTCTTAATTTAAAATACAATATTAGATAAGTACATTTCCATGCTCATTTCCTTTAAGATTTGTAGCATAGGAAATGTATTGCTAACGACCTCTCATAATTTCAACTAGCTCTTGAATTTTCACGATGATATAAAAAGTAATTGCATTTTCATTTCTTCCATTACTAAATGAACATGGAAATTTCTACTGGATCACTGAAAAAGTCTTCTTTACTTCGCTGAAAGTGTAAAACTAACAAGACAGTGACAAACAAGAACTGTTCCGAACTTTCCACTTGCAGAAAGAGAACTCGTTAACTCATTTTGCTCAAACTTCCAAGTGTTAAAACTGATTCTCTCCAAGCTAACTAATTAAAACCATGTTTAAGGCGAGCAATAGCTATTAAAATCTTTAATACAGGCACCCGAGGCATAGTTTGCATAACCCTTCTTAATTCATTCCTCGCCGTAATCTGGAGCTAAGGAAGAATTTTTAATATCAACCCGAGAACTTTATTAAACGCAGTATATAAGAATAAATGCAAGTCCACTAGTGCCTTTGAAATGCAAGGGGGAGGGTGTCTGGGTGTCCGGCGAGACGTGATGTATTGGACGGGAGAAGGGGGGTGTTCAAATCCGGGGTCGTCACGTCTTCGCTATCGTTCTCCCTGAAATATGACAGCGATATAGCCCGGACATCGTCAGTAAGCCCGGCTCGATGAAGAAAATATTGCCGGCGCATGAGCGATCAAGCGACTGCCACCAATTTATATAGACTCTCCGTAAGCCATGATTGAACACCGTAGGAACTGTTGTTCGGTACGATATTCGTATCGATATTGAAGCATAAAAGTATTATGAGTGGAACATGCGTGGGGATATTATCAATTCTAGTTCGACATTTTGAATTGAATTTAGTTTTAACAAGGTTAAATATGAATTTGGGATTAATCGTGTTTCAATTTTTATTAAAACAAAACGAATGAAGGAGTATTGGTATACGAGTCTAGAACTGCAGTCAATTGGTTGTATCATTTATTTATTATATGTGGATGACTTTATAGTAATTTTGTATATTATAATTTTAACAATAAACATAGGTACTTCAATTTGCATAATAATAACGTAGGTACCTATTGCAAGAAGATTGAACAAAATCTATCAATAATCATGAAATGATAATTCAATAAGAACAGAAACGCAAAAAATCATTACTTATTCATAAATATGTTTTTAATCCGTTTACATTAACACATGTAAAATTGTAGATACTAGATATATTGTGACTATTTTAATTTAGATCTTTTGATAAGATTTATGATATTTATAAAAAAAAATACGCATTCAGCTTAATTGATCATAATGTTTTATTAATTGCTTCCGTGTTTTGGTTCCATTTTTCATTGTAACGTAGTAATAATTATGAAGATAAAAACACTGGTAGGCTTAATGGTTTCACTTTCAAAAGTACTGAGTGTATCCATCAATTTGATTATTTTATAATTATGGTTGTGCCAGCGACACTACTTGCGGGAGACACTATTTTTTTCGGCTTTCAAGGTCTTTGCCTAATTTTATCCAATTATGAACGGCAGTTTAGTAACAAACAGAGAGACCCATCGCTGTCGCATTTATTGATATTCATACAAGTATGGAGTATGATCGGATAAACCTGCTTTAATATTTTTCTATTACCCTAATGTATACTTAACATTAAAATTAAAATTAAGAACACGTTGCAGTTTAAAAATAATGTGTGTCACAAAAGATGTCAACATACACAAAATAGATTTAGTAACAGAAAAAATCGAAAGATATAATCTTAATTAATTTACACAACTTTAATAAAAGAAATATGCTTGAAAATGTAAATAGTGGTCGCAGTAGATTTATTAACACCGGAGACCAGCTGCTCATTAATAGAGACGTTAATTATCTATAGACTACACATTAGTATAATGGACCGTTTTATTATTCCACCTAATAAGAGGTATCGCGTTTATTCCAAATTTCGTAGAAAAAGATCACAATCAAATCAAATATTATCATTAATTACAAATCTTGCTAGAAATATGCGAAACTTAACAGAAATTTTGAGAAATAATGGATTTACAACGAAAAATGCAAAAATAATAATATAAAATATGCACACGATGGAAGACATTTTACTTGTAGTGTTTTCACATGTAATGTTTGAAATCTTCTATAATTCTACTAATAGTATTCGCTTATTTAATTATTAATAAAAGATCTACATTAAAACATAGATAGACATATACATAAAAGTCATCTAAATTATCCTAAAAATTCTTAAAATATTACCGACGTTCATGGGTTAAATAAAAATTTGCAAATTTAATTGATAGTTTTGACTTATTAGGGCTGTTATGAGAAGAATACACACTTGCTTTGCAATGATTAGCTTAATTGTCTGGCAGAAATCGCCGAGTGAGATAAGACCACCCTTTGTACATCTCTTTTTCTATGTATTGTATCTTTTCCTTTCTTTTTTATATTGTATTGTAGTACTTTAATAAATCTAGCTTCATACATAAAAAAAAATCTATGGGAGTTTTTACTGACTGTCTATCTGATGACAATATTCCTCGGCACCAGAGGAAGAGGCCTATTTACAGCAGTAGCAGTATACGCGGTGATAAGATGGTGTGATTAAAATTCTTCAAGTTAGTCTATTGCTGTCACTTGCTGAACTAGCCCTCTACCAAGTTGCAACACATTACTCTGTCCGTCTTCTGTTTCCATTTTACACTAACTGGCTTCTCTTCACTCTCCTATTTTGATTCTTAAATTAATTGCAGATATTTTCGAATGTCAGTCAGAAACTGGGTGCATAGTTTCCAATTTAGTCTAATCTAGCTGCCGTCACTAAATCTCCGAGGGCAATTGTAATATGTCTGTAGTGAGTGTTCGACATGACATAGTGTGCACTGTCTACGGACAGTAGTTCATGTCTAAAGTGACAAATGGAACGATTCTCCGTCTTCAGATATACAGAAGTGATTGTTGTGTTGTGGCTTTTGAATTTGATATTAGTAAGAATACGGTGTCGATTGATAATATAAGTACGATACTACGCGTGGCTTTCGGCGCTATTTCGCAGTTTCGATCCTCGTATGGAATAATAACTATATATGCATGTTTTTTTTATTGTTATTTTTTTTTTTTTTTATTATAAGTGTACCTACCTATTTCTCTTTTTGTGTTTCGTCTATTGTGAATGTGGCGCCGTCATTATCCCGTACGGAACAAAATTATTTTTCTTTCTTTTCTTTCTATAGGTCCTTAATTTACTTGTTACAAGAATATTTTGCATTAGCTAAACGTTTGAGTTTCTTAACTGTGGGGTTTGATTGGAGCCTACGGATATGGGAGGCAATTTTCGTTTCCTGTGACATCATCTCGGAATCGATTTTACACTACGACCGCTCTTTGACGTTTATGGTGGTTCGAATTCGAAATGCAGGTACGTCTCGAATGGTACCGCGGCCAGCGGTTTTTCTTCGACAAATGTCGGACTCGACTTTTCCAGAATAGATCAACTTAATTTCGAAATTTTCTCGAATTCGAAATTACTTCGATTGCACGAGAATTGCCCCCATGGCTTCACTTAGGTATAAGTGTATATAATATTTATGTCTTTTAACTATCTATCATACAGCAGCAAATTTTAATATAACTACGGAAAACGTTTAAAACTGCCTTTATAACATATTTCTGTTAAACATTTCATTTATTTTTCAGGCGGACCTGTCCTGCCGGAACACCAAGCAGCAGGTCGGCGCGCTGTTCACGCGCAGCAACTTCGTGACGCTCAAGTACGTCACAGACAACTGGGGGACCGACGCCAACGGGTTTCGACTCGTCATCACCGCCGTAAAAGACCCCAGTGAGTATAATTATTGATTTGACTTCTACGGGGCTGCGAGCTGCGAGCCACTTTTTTATGTAGTTCGCAAAATTTTCATAGTGATCCAGTGTCCGTTCCCAAATGCAAGCGCAGTAGATACGAAAATTCACCCCAAAACAAAATAAAAATTTGTTTTTGTACGGCTTGCGCTAGTAAATTATGCGTGTCCCCCATACTAAGTAAGACGACACGGTTGGCGCAGTGGCTAAGCGATTAGCCTTCTGCGCTACGTGCCGCGGATTCGATCCCCGCACGGTACAAGTATTTGTATGATCTACATATAGTTGTTTCGGGTGTGGGTGTGTGTGCATATGACATGTATGTTTGTAAACTGTACCCTCGATACAGGAGAAATCCTCGTGAGGGGCAAAGTTTAAAAAAAAAGCAGTCGAATTTGCGTTTTGTTTTAAAGTGTATCCCAATACTGCGGTTGCATTTGGGAACGGACACTGAATAACTCTGCAAATGAGCACTACTTAAAAAAATATCTTGCATACATTACATCATAGGTAAATAAATGAATATGCAACTGATCATTATAACAGAAAGCGCGCCAACTCTTGCAGAACTTATCACTCAGGCAACTAACGAAATAGACTCAATTTCCTTCCAGTGACTCGCAGAGGTCCAAAAATTGTATAGTTACTCGTACAGTTAGAATTCCAGGCTTAGGATGGGTGAAAACAGTGGCGCAGGTGGCTGTACGTAGGAATAAATCGAAGCTATAAGTTATAAATGAATTGTGCTGTAAATTTAAATTGATACTGGTTATTCGCATCTCGTAACAACTGGATTCTTAGTAGGATAATTTTACTAAACATTATAGAAATTCTATGTAAATGCTGCATTATTCACATAATTTTGATAATTATCGTACCTACTTTTCATAACCATCAATTATCACATCGCAAATCTATCTATAAATTAATTAAATCATCACCTTCAATTTCCTTGGTCTCCTTTCCAAGATCCGTTTCAGTAACTTTTATTTCATCTATAATAAATACTGATACAATTTTAAGTACATAAAGGATAAAACTAAATAGAAAATGAAGCAATAACCGTCTATTTGTCCCAATAAATACAAGTATCTGGAGGATTTTATATAAAATCTCGAAGCACGCGCCCGACCCTCTGTCGTCACCCTGTTTAATTTCACCAAATGTTTATTTATTTGAACAAACAGTCGACAGGGCAGTTCGTTTACACATTCCTCCCCTTTAGATATACAACACAATATTATTGATACCTATTTTATTGCGTTCCCTTAGGAATCTAGGTCTGCCTGTACGCCATTTTCTATTACCTGTTGCTTTGCTTTTAGTATCGTGTCGTAGCTTTTATTGTTCTTTTCATTCATAACTCCTTTTACATCTACCGTAATTTTTTCATGGTGTATCAATTGATTAACATTTGCATTAAAGAGATATTCTCGTGCTATATTCTAAACGGATTTAACAATTGGTGTAAAACCCTATCACACACCCGGAGTAAACTACGAGTACATTAATATTTTTTAAGTCCATCATTTGCTGAACCTTTACATTTTTTAAATAACATTATTATTTTTGTTTCATTAAACACGTATCTAGTGAAAACCTTTTAACGTTTTTTTACTATCACACTTTTTTAGATTTATCGTCAATATTTTTTTATCCCCTCACCTTTTATTTCATGAACGGTCGTTCAAGTCATTATGGTGCTCATAATGACTTACAAATTGCTCACGCCTATGTATGCTCGCTCATACGGGACCGTCGATTTTTTCATTATCTATGTACCTCCCTAATGGTTGTAATGATCGTTATTGTTATTACTTTTTAATTAAATTTATGACCGTTTACTTACTTTATACCAATGCCAATAAAGTACAAATTCAGTTTTAAATGTTTTCTTTATGGGTTTATTTCATGCTTGAGCAAATATTACGCAAACCATCGAACATAACTACAAAGACCTAAATATTCAATTTACAGAAAATGTTATTTATAAAGACATCACATTATATGGTTTCATTTGCTTCACCATTAAAAATAACTATAAAAATTGAAAATATGTCTTATACAAACGTTTGAAAGGTAAACGCAGAAGTGATGAAAGCATCCTCACAATTTAATTAATCCAACTCATCTCTTTCACTCAAGTATGCATATGAAAATAACACGAAGACGCACAAAGGAAGCAATTAAATTGTCCAAAAACATTATTCAAGCAGAAACGTTTGTTTCGTCTACACCTTTGAGCCATACATAACACCAATTAGATTTTCCGCTTGGCCGCGTGGAAAAACATACTCCAAAGGATTTAGAAACATACGACGGGGACTTGGAAGGATCAAAGAAAGAAACTGCGAACAAAAGTCGCGACGATTCGACAGCATAGAATTTTAATGGGAATCTTATTGCGTGTAGACATTTTTGAACGATTTATTAGATGGGTGATAAAGACTTTGTAGAATAATAAATAAGAAATGGTTATTCGTTTGTGTACGTGGGTAGTTATACACTTATAAACAGTATAATCATCCAATTAAATTAAATGAATAATACTATAAATAATACAACAGTAATAATAAAACGAAATAAATGAATAGATATAAAAAATAAAATAAAAACATATTAAATTCCATAACTATTACTTAATATTAATTTATAATAAATTAAATACATATTAGGAAATTAATAAATTAAAAATTATAATATGCTATCCATATTTATTAATAAATTAAAGCAATAAGTAAACATAAGTACCATCTTCCTCTCTCCTATATTTTGCTGTGCCCTACAGGGTCCATGATTGTAACCTACCAAATTTTATTTTTACCACCTTATGTACATTGTGGAATGCAAATAAAGAATATGAATATGAATATGAATAAAGTTTATCGATCGGAATTAAAGTGGTCCAAGTATAGTTCCCTAGAGAAATTCACTGTCCATTTAGCGTGTTCTCATTTATCATATTTATTATGAAAGTATATGAAGCTTTTGCCACATTTGGGACGGCACCTTTCAAACTAAAAATTTTAATTATTCCGTTAATTAATTCAGTGTGTTCATGTCAAAAATGAGTATTCCATCGTTCTACAGGAAAACTGCTACTCATATTATCGAAAGCTCTTGTGAGGCTAAGAAATAAATTTGTTTTGTACAGAACCATCATACGGAATTCATATTGTGTAAAAATTTCTTTTGTTCGGCCAACTGTGAAAATGTGGATACATTGATCCATTTGCCCCATATTCATAACGCCTGTTGGGAAAATGCTCAAGGAAATATCTACCAAAACTGGATCATATTTTGTAGAGATGCTCCAAAAATATCTCAAGATAAACAAAATAAACGAAAACAAAAAATTGAACTGATTTTGAGGTCCTCAATAATGCATAAATCCCATCCATACATTTACAGTTACACTTTGAGTACAGTGACAATAATGCATTAAGCCTAAACATTAATTAAACCTGTTTTGTTCTGTAACGAAGCTACATGTTTTATAGATTATGCGTTCTAAACCAAACGTACATGATTATCCGTTCTTAATTGTACACTAAAACACTAAACGCTTGGTATCTCTTCGAATTAATAATAAATAATAATAATAAAATCTTTATTGGCCAAAAGATAAGTACAAAATGTAGTTTAAACATAGGTATTCTATTAACTAATAATTCATTATAGTTCATAGTTAATTAACAGTTGCTAGCGTAATATGAATGAAATTTAATACTAATGCATAAACTTAAGCTTTCCACGTAAAAGCAACATAAAAATTGAGTTTAGGTAAGGCCTGACCTGCATGATCCATCGTCGACATTACAAACAATATGACTGTATCGAGTGGCATTTATCAGAGCTATAAAGTGGCACCATTAAAGTGATCCATCGTGGATGAGATCTCGTATCGTTTTATGTCACGGACATTAAATCCGAGGCCCTTAAAGCCTTCTGCGTGAAAAAGTCCAAGTACATAAAGGAGTTATAGACCATTATACCAGTACTCATAAAATCAATGGAATAGTTGACAATTTCAAAATTGATTAAATTGTTTTATCATGTATAGGTATCCTTTTGAAAGTTTTATCACATTTTTAGATTGAAATTAATGCTTATGTAGGTAGGCTGATAGTAGTGCCTGACAATCTAGAAGTTGTTACTACAAAAACTAAAAGTCCATGTGATTATTTGAAACAACAAACAAAATCATGAAAGCAAGACACCTCAACAGATACAAACCCTTATCGATACATCGAAACTTGTCGTGCAAATGTGTCAACCATTGATGCAACTTAGTTCATATCGCTTGGCGTTCGATAATGAAGTGTGTGAACTTCCGAACTTAGCCCATTATGGCATAGTTGGTAAGCGACCCCTCGGGAACTCCTCTGGACAACGGCTGGGCGACTTTGCACCTCCACTTGCTTGCATACTTCCAAAGATTGCTCGACTTGATTCTCTAGGAAAGTTTTCAATGCGATTTGGTAGTAGAATGTTTTTGTTTCCTGATAGGATTTGATATCTACACTGTTATTTGTGTTCATGCAATCTCTTCCTGTACAGTTTATTGTCCACCCTTTTCACCAATTAAAGGATCTTTCAAACATTCTAAATTTAAACAATCCTTCCAGTAACAACAATTTTCCCTTTGTACCCACAAAATTCTATTCCTACACAAATTCTTCTTAAATATCATCTTGAACTCTCAAACAAAGAGTTTGAAATACTCGCGCAATTTTAAAATTTCGCTGAACGCAACAGACTTGTCTCACAAAGCAGGATATGTTAAGCGCTCATGCCATTGAATTATGCAACAAAAACGCGCTACGCGACACTGCCTGAGACGCCGGAATAAAATTTTAAACAATGCATTTCATACATGCCTCGCACAACACAAACGCCGCCACCCTTATCGCCTACCTGTACACCGATGTATATGCGGCGGGGACGAACAATCCCCCTTTGGAGATCAAAAGCAGTGTTTCGGTGAGCATCTCCGCCCGCCAACTGTTTTCCTTCGCTTTTGAAGAAAATTTCAATTGGTAGAAGTTTTGAAGGACGCAATTTAAAGGTCGGTTGTGATGGCGATTAACGTTAACCGTATCGTTGCGTATCTGGTTGGAGCTCGTTACTACGCGGCCATTGTTCGGGTCTTTCGGGCGGATATTTTTTAACGATGAATACCCAATTTTACCGGAGCACAACGTCAGCACTTTGATTGTCCGGTTGTGACAGGGTATTTAAAATAGGGATATAAATTTTTAACGGATAACGATTTGAATCCATTTTGCTTTTAGTTTAATGTAGACCATTTTTTTTTTTAAATTCTAATTTCTACTTCGTTTGGTCATAATATAAATCCCGCTCTTGCAATCAACATAAAGCTTCTCAACTTCTTGACGTGAAAGCATACTATTCTCGAGCCTTGCCATAATGTACCTATTTTATTCGTTACTCGTAGAGTTCTCTTAAGTGCTGCGAGAGTATTAATCTTACAGGGAATCTAGTTATGGACATAATCCACAACATCAATGTACGGTACAGTTTCTTAAGGCGAACCGCAATTTATAAATATGTTTTCCTTTTTCAATCAAAAGCAGGATTTCGGGTCAGTTCGCTTGGTTGGCGGATGTGCCGCCTTCCTTATATTTTATTTGTTACAAAGAAGAAATGGAGAAGTATTAATTTTTTCTTTCTAAATAATATATTGAATGGCTTTCTGGCTTCCCTTTTGAACTGTTGTTTGATATTGTTTGACGACTGAACGAATATAGAGTATTCGAAGCCATTCCATGCACGATATGGCTCTTGTGTGAATTTTTTGTCAAAGCCTTTCTTGAAAATTAGTTTTCAAAGCAATGATTGGTAGTATTAGCTCTACCATGAGTTTTACGCTACAATTGCCTAAGAACAAATTGCCAGTGGTCAATTTAAATTCTTAATTATGGACATTAATTTAAAGATTTCTTATCACTCTTTTAAACTACCAAAATCAAGAAACATACCATGACCCGCAAGTCTGATTGAAAGTAAAACAAATTAACTACTTATAAATCTTCAATTGAGTTGGTTTGTCTAGTCAGTAAGTGTTTCGTTTCGAGTGCATATCTGATGAGTTCTCCCTATTTTTGATGTCTTTTCGCACCGTTGTTCCAGAACATGGGTGCAAGGAGTTCCGGTGTAAGCAGCGTGAGTTCTGCGTGAGCGCAGACCTCATGTGCGACGGCGTAGACCACTGCGCCGACGGCTCCGATGAAGACACTGCCGCGCTTTGCCCAGGTAAGCTCAATATCAACCAACCCGTAAATCCGCTGCTGAACAAAGGCCACATTATTGCCACACTGAACGGCTGTGAGGGATATTGCGTTGAACATCATGTCACAGGGAGCACCTTCACCACTCCCACATAACGTACATGATCGTTAACCATGTGAAGTCGGCACCTTACCTAACCAGATGCAGAGCTTTTGCTGATTGAAACAGCGCTGCAATGAACGTCGTTAGAGATTATCAAGCAAACAGATAGATGGACAGTTTATATTGTGAATTGTGGCTATAGTCATGTTTTACGACAATACTCCTTGCCGGAAGCCATTGGACCGGAAGTATCCATAGTGGTTCTGTAATTGTATTGTTTTCTGTGACAGAGAGCGGCAGCGGCGGCGCAGGAGGTGCGTGGATGGTGGTGTACGTGGGCGCCGCGGCGCTGGTGGCGGCGGTCGCCGCCGCCGTCGCGTGCTGCGCCTGCCGCCGCCGCGCCGCCACCCAGCGCACACGACTACATTGTGAGTATATCGCCTTAGATATGTCGCCTGAGCAGTAGCTCAAATAACCTTGGTTCCACACACTGGCCCCGATTATTACCTAACTATTCGGGCGAGTTTGTGGGGCCGGGGTCAGCCTTGAATACGAGCCATTCCGTGGACCACTACAATCACTAGGTCTTGAGGGAATATAGCCAGAAACACCCCAAAAAACGATTGGTGATCGCAGTATATTGATTTGGTGGTAACGGATCTTCTCTTAATCCTTTTTTACGACACCTATGTGAGGACAGGCTGTTGTTGTTATAATCATATGGTTAGATTCTAAACCAGCGTCCACGAGCACGTGACCGCAGAGCAGGTACTAGCACTCGATGATTATGCTACTCGTCGGGGCTATTTAGGCTGGCAAGTTAGTAATTGACTCTCTTTGGAGCTTCCCGGAAGAGCAGGAAAGTTTCACAAAGTTTGCTCTATTTTAGAAATCCCACAAATATAATAAAGTACTTGAAAGATAGGTACATAACAAGCAGCTGATATAAAGCTGAGTTGATGCAATTAATAACATAATAACTGTGGAACTATCCCTACTAGATTTAGGTCATTATGGATTGATAGATGAACACAAATAACTTGTCACAATTTGCGTGCAGTGCAAGAGTTGGCGAGCAGTAACGGCGGCGGCGGCAGCGGCGGGTGCGCGGGCGGCGAGGGCGCGACGCGGCTGTCGGGAAACCCGGCGCCCCCTGCGGGCCCGTGCGGGGCGGCGCGGGCGGGGGGCCGCACGCGGCGCAAGGCCTGAGCGCCGCGCCGCACAAGGACGAGTGGTTCGTCTAGCGGCCCGGGGCCCGCAGGGGGGGGGCCCGCAGGGGGGGGCCCGCCCGCCCCCGCACGCGCACCCAGTGTTACGCGATGTAAATTTATCGATATGACATTAAACATTTTTGGCTTATCGTTCGTATGTTATTGGGTTGAATTCGCCGACCCGACTCCTCATCCTCTGTTTGTATACACGTTGTAATTCTGCGACTATTCATAGATATTATAGAATAATAATTGTAATCGTCAAATAAATAAGTTTTTTGGTATGAGTTTTGAAAATTGCTGTTATTCCTATCCTCTTTAGTCGTATAGATCATGAAATCAACCGCCCTCCGCAGCCCACTGCTCCTCCGCAAGGAGGCACTGCTCGTAGCATTCACGCTGGGCAAGCAGGTTGGTGACCACAGATCCACGTGTCTGATTGCTGCCTGTTCTTGTATACCAAAGTACTTACTGGCCAGTAAGTAGAATGGATCTCGCAATTTGCCGGTCGTCAAGAGCCTCATAAAAAATAGTATAGGATACTCAGCCTACTGGTAAATTCAACGCTTGAAGGTTTGACCCTATCATCAATTAAATAAAGAAAATGCCTATCGTGTTCCAATCTGACTGATTTCATAGTACAATCTTTATTTATATACCTACTAAATTTTATTTATACTGTGCCACAGAACATAGAGAGTACTTTTTGGTAGTGTAATCGACAGAAGAAGAAGGTAGTGTAATTAATTACTGTATTCACACTAGGCAGTAATCTTCTTACCCCGCCAACAGTCTGTTGTCAAAACCTGAATATACGACGCCAGAATATATGCCTAGTTTTGACTCTACCTATATTTGACCTAGGATGATAATTATGTTGAGTTCTGTGACCTAAACTTTAGGCCACAGAAATGTTTAGACTTTAAACAAATACATTTGAAACTTTATTTCGATCAATTTTACATTACAGCCAGTAACAGTGCCCAAGTTAATAAAAATAATATTTAAAAAAATATATACAACATTAAATGTAAAAAAATATATACAACATTAAATGTTATATTGTATTCGATCTGTAAGGCTGTATGGCTTTGACCTTTGCCTGCTTTATAGCAAATCTTATAAACAACGTATTCGATCTGTCCTGTTGAATTGAGGGTAGTTTGACAAATCACCTCTGACGTTTACAACGGTGGTGGTGAGTATAGCCATGACCATAGGCAGGCAGTAACGCTTACATGCTGATCTGTATGGACTCGTCTTCAAAGTTAGACGGTTTAGCATCTGTGTACGTAGTGTTTGTGGAATTGTGGACTCACTGCAGTGTGTGACTTTCAAAACATGAACATAGAAAACAATCTAGACTTACGCTGTGTGGTGTGCCCTGTATGCTTGGAGCTCCAGCATCTACTGCCTCTGGGAGTTGATAGAGGTAAGTGATGTTCAATTGCTGTTTTCGAGACAAATAGGTACGGGATAACCGTCAAAAACCCACCACTCCAACTAGAAAAAGAGCTGTAACTTTTGAACCGCTGAACAGATTTTCATGAAACAGCTGAGATGATAGTCAAATAAACAAGCTTTCAACTAAAAAAAAAACTGCATTGAAATCGGTTCATCCGTTTTCGAGCTACTATGCCACAAATACACATATTATACACAGATACACACTACAAACTTATAACACCCCTCTTTTGTGCCGGGGATTAAATGACAAGTCTACAGATAACTTTTTAATATGAAACGGAACGATATCTATCATATCCCGACGCTGTGACCGAATTTTAGCAGCCGTGGCCACGGGCTGACTGCGCCCTGCGGTGTCGGAGGTGTGGGTCGGGTTTATAGACACCATATCTACATCGTTCCGTCACAAGAGTCATTTATTTCTTTATTATTTATGTACATACATATGACAAAGAAAATAAGTAAAGATATCAGGTATAATACTGCTTATTTCTAAAGAAATTTCTACCAGCAGCCATCGTACTTTATCAATACTTACGTGATTCAGATTCGATACCTAGTGTTAAATCATGTGTCGAAAAAGTTTAAAAAGATTTATTGTCATTGTATAGGTCGGAGGTCGTGTGTCGTCTTGGATAGATATTTTTTGTAACAGCAACATGTAACGCCATCTATTGTCTATATTAAAAAAAACAATTTTATTATTTTTTCTGATGGAATGAGCTATGATCAATAATAATATTATCTTTAATATTCTTGGCTATGATCGCCAATCGTAGCGGCATTGTATTATTTTCTATTCGGCCAGTCAGACATCCTTTATATTCAAAACCACACTTGACAATTTTTACTACTTGCGTCCTTGTGACTTTTGGCACAAAAGAACAAGCTTCCAAAGAGAACGGTGCCTTTATCTTATCACCATCAGATAATCTTTTAACATTAATTTTAATTTCCAATAATTTTCAGCTAGATAGACCTCCATAAGATGCTAGGCAACCGTAACTTATTTTATTTAGATTTCTGTGCCATCGCCATTGGATTGTGAATAGTCTGTTAGCTCACGAATTAAATGTTAGCATTTTTAAATGTTTATTTTTTAGGTACCTAGGTAATGGTGTACGTAAACAGAATTTTAATTGATCGTACGTACTACGTAGGTACCTACGTAGAAAATATATGAATAAAAGTAATAAAGCAAATAGAATAAATGCAAATTTTCTTCCTTTTAAAAATGTAAAGATCTATCAGCGTCATCTTGTGTCGAGTAGCGATACTACATAAACCAGTTTTGTACTAAAACAACACGCGAACGAGGAGCTTTGAATACAGCTTTATAAATAAAAAAAAGCTCTCAGAGTATAAAAATACGATTTTTTGAATGAAAACTAGTACCAATAATAACATTTTAATGATATTCAGACACAATTTGAGTGTTGAATTTTAAATATACAATGCGATTTCAAAATTTAAGTTTATTTGTTGTGTGGGGTTATGTCCGATGTTTTCATGGGCTTCTCGGTCTGTGACCGGTTCGTGTCAACTCGGATCAAGTCGGATAGAGAATCGGCGGCGGCCGTCAGTCGACCACTAGCTTTTGGTAGCGTAGTGTGCGAGCTTATTCGTGTTGTTTCGTATTTTATATCGTGCGTGAACAAAACTTTCGTGTTGATCAACGAAACTTTACTTATATTTATAAACGTTTGCGTGTGAAACGTGAAACGTGTTCTATTATGTAGCATTTTATAACGCAGTGTGATTAAGTATCTATAAAGAAATTGTAATGTCTAGTGTTTGGTAGTGGTTTTTCGTTAAAAGTTTGTGTTTCAAACATATCGTTCGTGTTTTCGTTGTGTTGTGTGATGTTAGGATGCGGTGGGGTTGGCTTTGGCTGGCGCTGCTGGTGACGGCAGTCACTGCCAGGGGGAAGAAACATCGGCATCACAAACCTGGTGAGTTGTTAGTAGGAATAGAAATTATTTATATATTAATATGTGAAGATAAAACTTAGTACCCCTTTTTAAGCATAGCGCGCACGGATGAGTGTGAGGTTTGGCAAAGGTGAAGTTTATATGTAGAAGAAGTGCAGAAAGTCAAAATTACGGTCGAATTTCCACCACTGGGTGACCATGACCACTAGTCATAATAATACTCCTAATGTTATTGGTCCTAACTCCTAAGCTTCCAGTCCAGATCGTGATAATTTCAGATAGGCACCTATGGGTCAGAGGATCCTATAATTCCTTAGTTGTTGATAGGTATTTTGTACTGTGTCAGGGTGCTGTTATGTTTGTTAATGTTTATCGGTCCCCGGGCCTTAAAATTATTAAGTATTATCAAATAAATAAAAACCGCTCGTAGTCATCATGTCAGCTTTTTCATAAAAAAACTAGAAGTTAGGTAGCTTACAACCTACCTACCTATTTATAAAAAAAAACCTTTGTAGGTAGGTATTATGGTTGGTGACAGGGTGATCTACGTAGAACCTAAGTCTTTACCTACCTAGGTATCAACTAGGTAAGTGCCTACCTAGGTACCTATTTGTACATCGAGTTTAATTAATTTACTCAATAAGGGCCGTAGCACACTAGCAACTTTTTGCTGCAGAATCGTGCGTTTTTGAGTTTGTTATTCACTTTTTAGTAAGCAAAAGGCAGACAGCGAACGACAAAACTTGCGATTCTGCTGCAAGAAGTAGCTAGAATGCTATGTTCCTAAGAAGTACGTACCACTCACCTCTATTTACCAAAGACCACTACTTCCCATGATATCGACGACTGTCTTGGGCTGACCGACGGCGTCGCGACGACGCGGCGACATAGAGTAGTCTACCCTAAGGTTATTTAATCTACACCGGTTAGCAAAAATTTCTCATTGAATGCAGAATGGCTCCTGACCGTCTGTGGCCAAAATCGATTCGATCGATTAGTCCACAGCCAGACATAGACCTGACCTATTCCAAGTTTCGCCACTACACCTGGTTTCACCTTTCCGGATCCAGGCTCCCAGTTAACTTTTTTCAGGTAGTTGGTCGATCTGGCTGGGGGTGTCAGGAATGTAGCCGTGCGTATAAGATAGAGTATCTACTTTATTTGGCCGAATTATAGAAAGCTTGTCTCTGGGCAATAAACTCTATAGTCAATTGGTCTTTGTGTGGAACAAGCGGGTCACTGTTTTAATTTAGTTGCGGACCATTGACTTTGACTACTTTCATTAGATATAATGTAATGGATGGAATCTCGAATGAAGAGCTTAGATACATCGCTTACGAAATCTGTCAACCGGCGGTCAGTCCTTGGATGGGTGACTGTTTTTTTTAGACCTAGCCTACGTGCCTCTGAAATCACGCCAAGCAGTTGAAAATCATGCGAATAGTTAAGACAATCAGAAGCTCCGAAAAGTCTGACAATTCACAACAACCCTAACCTATGGTAGTATCTATCTATCTTCTAAATTCCCAGTAATTCGGAGGCAGAGGTCAGATGGCAATCACTCTGTGAATCGTCAAGAACCCCCGGCTCCAACTAGAAAAAGAGCTGTAACTTTTGAACGGCTGAACAGATTTTCATGAAACATAGCTAAGAAGATACCCAATTAAACTACTTTTCGAATAAAAAACTGCAATGAAATCGGTCCATCCGTTTTGGAGCTACGATGCCACAGATACACAGATACACAGTACAAACTTACAACACTCCCCTTTTTTGTCGGGGGTTATAAATACTGATATTCAGCCACATGTTGTTAGACTGGGAGCCGACCGCAACATAGGTAGTTGGGAAAAGGCTAGTCCGATGAAAATAACATATAGAATCCAATATTCTAAGTAATGGAACATTTAACATATCCCTACTTATTATAGGTACAGATATTATAAACAACACAAATGAACACCGTTCTTTAATGTCCAGCGCCGCATAGCCAGATGAGGCAATATATTAATGACAAAATCGTGTCATAACCATGCGATCTGAAAATGGTAAAACAGGTTGAAATCTAGACCTAACTACTTTACTACGAATATTTCTAACTAGTTATGTCATAGTAAACCAATAAATAATTTGTACAGAAGGTCCAGGTCTTGCAACAAGAACCATGTATAACCTAACCTAACCGTCATAAACGCCCGACTCCAACTTGAAAAAGAGCTGTCAACTTTTGAACGGCTGAGCAGATTTTCTTGAAACATAGCTAAGAACACTCTTATTAGTACTTTTTTTTTTGTAACGTTGCCCCTCACTTGGATTTCTCCTGTATCGAGGGTCCAGTTTACAAACATACCTACATGTCACATGCACACACAACCAGACCCGAAACAACTATCTTTAGATCATACAAATATTTGTTCCGTGCGGGGATCGAACCCGCGGCACGTAGCGCAGAAAGCTAATTGCTTAGCCACTGCACCAACCAAGTCGTCAAAGACACGCGATTAAGACGCCTTTCAAACGAAAAAACTTAATCAAAATAGGTTTATCCGTCCAGTAGCTATGATGCCACAGACACAGATACACACTAGAAACATATATCTTATTCCTTCCTCACAAACAACACATACAAACATATATTTTATCCTTATTTCTTTCTTTTTTTCTTTACATATATCACATTCACCCCTCTTTTTCGTCGAGGGTTAAAAATATTAATGTCGGCGACGACATTATAATATCTGTTGAAGTGGGATGGTATCGGGTACCTATTTTATGATGCGCCTGGGCACATGATACAGCGCCACTTCATGATATGCCAATCATAACGTTCAATGCTCGTTCGTCGATTGGCCAGACCTAACTTAGTATTATTGATGCCGTAGGGCAACCATGAAAGTTTATTAAAAAATGCAAATAATTTAAAGATACTTTCTTTTTATTTCTCAAACCAAAATTATTCAGATAGGTACTTAAATGGATAAACATATTTATTGGTAGTATAATAGATTACAAGTCAATAAAGATTACAAGAAATACTTATGTTTATATTTTACGAATATAACTTGAATAAAAACGTTTTAAAATTAATATGACTTATAATTATGTAATTATTGATTTAATATTTAATTTTGTACTCATTATCTATGCATTAATATTAAAATATTATTATGTATACAATATATCATTTTGTGTCGTGTGTGTGTCGTTCGCAATTTCGCAATCTTGCATGCGTATGCACATTGCCCGGAGTGAAAAAATGGACTTTTATGTTTACTACTCGTACCTACATATATTTTTAACCTACAATAATTGTGGCATATCTACTTTAATATTATAAACAGAAAAGATTTGTATTTTTGTTTGTAATAAATAAACTAAAAAACCAGGTACTGGACCGATTTAAAAAATCTTTCTCCAGTAGGTTGCTATAAACATAGGCTATATTTTATTTTCAAAAGAAATAAGGTAGACATCCCTACGAAAACTCCAATAATGTAACCCAAGGTGTAATGTTTAATATACTTATAGAAATGTCCACCTGTGTGAAGCCGGACAGACTGTTTTTTTTTTTTTAATAAGTTTCTTATGAAATGTGTGAACCACAGAACACAGAAAAAAAATCTTTTCTGTGTTCTGTAGTGTGAACCTACATATTCTTCTGTCAGTTTTGTGGCCGAACCCAGTTTTGGCGAAGTAGCAGTGTTGTTTATTTTACATTTTGATTTCTTTCTGGTTTAAGACATTTATTTCTCATAAGAATACAATATTAATTTGTCTGAGAAACACAAGATTGAATTTAAAAAAGTACATGAGCACAATAGTGCCAGAGTTTCTTTTAAAAGACTGTCTCATGTGTGAAGAGCAGCGGTCCCCTTTTCTGGCCTACCTATAACTATTTTTAACGGCACCCTAACAATGACGAACTTTTTTACAATAGCAGAATCCTGGCGACCTTCCACAGGAACCCAAGGGTTCCGTCACGTAGAACTCACTTTAGGAATCGTGACCAATATTGCTCAGATAGATCGAGGATAAAGTTTGGGTTCAACGTCCGAAAATTGCTACGTTATGGATATTTATAATGGGTAGTATGTGTGAAGGGTACTTCGAAAGCAGACCGAACTTGCGACCGTACGCCGAAAGTTAAGCGCTTGGCCACTGCGCCTGCGTCGTTCCTTATCGCACATTATTGTAACCTACTGTTCTTTATTATGCTCTTGGTCACATTGTCGCGTCACTTTATCTCCCGCCGCTATAAATATGCGCGCGCGCAGACTCGCCCACTGATGTGCGCATGCGCATGTGTGGAGCATCTTCTATTTATTACCTAATTACCTGCTGCGATGTGCAGTCGGTACAGTACCTACATACTATATTGAGAAAAATATGAATCAGAGCACATCTTCGTTGAAAGGTGACTCATTCCTGACCTGGAAGTACGAAATAGTCAAGTGCGTGTCGAACCGCGTGGAAGTCTGGGTTCCGTAGTTATAATGCTTTACCGTTGTTTGTTTAGACGCTATTAACTATTTATTCGAACAGAACAGGGAGCTTAACTTAACTGTGAGCTATTAAAGCAGGGCTGAAATTGAACTGCCCAGATATTTCCAGAATAATAATATAGTGCCAATGGATGAAATTTTTTGGGTGAATTCAGACTAACTGACGTACATAATTATGCCTCAGCGCTAGCGATATCGTCAATGCACATGTGAAGAGACCATTTGGAAACCTTTCGACACACGAATTATAAATTCTGAAATCAGAAAGCCAACAGCTTGTTTACAATATCACTTAGATCAGATATATTAAATCCGGCTTAGAATATTAGTAAAAATATTTACATCCGTCGTAAATAACGGTCATTTCGTTTTAGTGAGCAAGTTGCACTTCGCTTGCTAATAAAATAAATCATAAAATTCATTTGGACCCTGATAAGCAGAAAAGATCCAACCATTTCTTTTTGTAAAATCGAGTTAGAATAGAATAGAAATACTCTTTATTGTACATCTGATAAAAACTTAATAATTACAATTAATTATCTACGTATCCATAATAATACTCATCAAACATATAATTATGCACAAAAGATTTTCTTATTTATTTAAAATGCTTCATGTACAATGTACAAAGGCGGTTAATGCCGTAGGCATTCTCTACCAGACAGCCTGGGTGATGCAGAGACAATGAAGGTAGATGCCCCAAAAAAACAAACTTAAATGAGAGGTATATGGTATTATAATTTTGTTATGGCCTATTACAACTACTAACTTTCAAATAGGTACTGTATCATACGATTTTTTTATTCTTTGCCTAACGTTAAACTGCCTTTACTCAAAAGTATAAAACGTTGGTAGGATGGGTCCATTTGAAAATTGGATCTGACTAACTGACGTCAACGCGCAGTGCAGCCCAAACCGCTGGGTCTAAAAACTTTAAAGGAACATAGGTTTTCTTAGAGACGATGTAGGCGTACTAAGTACGTGTATTTCGAAAACACCATCCTTCAAATACTCAAATTAAAACGTTGGTTACCGGTATTTGACGGTGACTAGCCAAGCGCATTGTTGGGTGAGCAGGTAGGGCAGGTAGGCCTTTCGGGGAAGGGCTATTGTCTTGTGTGATTAGGCGCATTATGTGTCCGCCTAGAGCCGGTAATTATTTACCTACCGAATAATATTACTTAGTAATTATTTGGTTAAAGCAGTGTTCATCTTCATTTTCTGAAGATGTTCTCTGTAATGTTCAGATTTTTTTTCTAATTTTTAACCTTACCGTGAAATACCCCTACTCCATCTAGAAAAAAAGCTGTAGCTTTTGAACGACTGATCAGATTTTCATGAAACAGCTAAGATGATACCCGATTAAACTAGCTTTCAATAGAAAATAGCTGTATTGAAATCGGTATATCCGTTTTGGAGCTACGATGCCACAAACTGATACACGCTACAAACTTATAACACCCCTCTTTTTTGCCGGGGGTTAAAAACTGTAACAATGTTATCCAAAAGGTAGAATCTGTTAATTATATTAGCTAATTATATTATCATCACTTCAATCATAAACACTAACATGTCTTATCTTCTGTCTTGTCATAAACACTTTTCTTTGAGTCTTCTTTCTTGGTTTTTGAGTGTTATCTTTTCATTATTATTAGACATTCATAATGTCTTATTGTATTTTGGCAGATGAGAATGACAAAATTTTATGAGTAGGTACCTTATTTCACGGAACCAGATAACTAAGTGCTCAAGTTATTATAAGCCGATCATAATAAAATGATTGTCAGTTTTTCTATTCGAAATGACAAAGCCGGAGTCACACTGAGCCTGTGTACTGAGCCATAAGAAATAATAAACAAGAATTGTCACGACCACGGCTCGGCTCGGCTCGAGCCTGTCACTGTCGCATGTCGCTTGTGTCAACTCAAGAGCGGATGACAGCTGTCGTATTCGTAATTGAGCGTGTAAATATCGTTTCAATCTGTCATAACGTTTAATAAAAAGCTTTTAACATGCTGTCCTAGAGTGGTATACATGGGGCTACCCATTTACTGCCAAAACTGTCAGTGTCTCTTATCATTTGATAAAAATCATGAGTTTAAAAAGTACTTATAGCAATAAAATCTGATTGTTTTGATTTAAATCAAACTTTTTTGATTTTTATAATAATTTAAACACTTTTAATTTGGTATTCAGTTCTTATGTAGCATCTACTTAGACTTAACAAAACGCATTAACATTTTGGTTTATAATTTTCTTTATTAAATAGTTTATTTAATTTTTCTATTTTGAGTGGCATAAACAGTAGATACAATATAAACATGCGATTACAGCAATCGCAAGTGATATGCTGTTATTCATTCAACAGTTCCATTGCCTATCTCCGAAGGTCTTCCTCAGATCTTCACCAAAAAATGGGACCACCTCGCATACTTTCAAATAAAAAAGAATTTTCAAAATCGGTGTCCTATTGGCGGAGTAATCGCGTAACACACATACAAAAACATACAGTCGAATGGGGAACATCCTCCTCTTTTTGAAGTCGGTTAAAAAGAAAGTGACTACGGCCCACAGAACACAGAAAGAGGTCTTTTCTGTGTTCTGTGCTAGGGCCTCTGTGCGGATTGGTGACTGTTACAAAGTCTTTGACTCAGACTAAAAGAAGAATCTTATTCTTTTAATCTGAATTCAAAGATTATTTGATTCTAGGTTTCCGGTTTCCTCATGACGTTATTCTTCACCGTTAAATCACTGGTGATGAAGGTCTTGAATAAATCTGACTCATTAGCCTGCCTGGATGCGAACCCATGACCTGCGACTCGTAAGTCCCGCATCTCTAAATAGGTACAATAAAATAAATTTCACAAATTGGAGACATAAACAATAGTGTCACTATACAAGCTCAAACAAAACAGTTTTATCTAGAAAATATATTTTCTAACTACGCGGGGGTAAGTGACCGGTGATTCATCTCGCACAATTCAAATCTTCATCACATGTCACTAGTTACTGCCAAATTAATTAGAACTGTATCGTAATTAGCATAAAGCTGATAATTGTTGGCGCTGTCTGGGACATATGCGCTTTTGGCGCGGTCCCTCTTGCAATCTATATCGGTAGTCCCCCCCTCCCCCCCTGTCGTCGCGTACTATATTTCTGCGCCCCTGCCTTCAGCGGCTCATTGAGCAAATCTGTGTGGAAATCATAACGCGGTAGACATCACATCTAGCCATGGGTTATAACACTTATAACAGTCACCTGTGTTACTGTTATACAAAAATAACAGGATGAAATATCTGTTACAACTAGGGTTCCCAGATCAAAATATCAAAAATCCGGAGAAAATTCCTGATATTCCATGAAATTTCCGGACAATCTTGTTGATTTTTTATTAAAATCGTTACGCATCGTGCAAGTAAATAAACTAACCAAATCGATTGCCAAATCGTTCGAATTTTGACACGCGCGCGGTGAAATGGTATGACGCGGTGATTTTCTTTGATTTAGAATAAAAATAATTAATAAATAATTTGGTTTTTTCATTTTTTATTTCACTCTTCACATAATTGTAGAAATTCCGGACGGTTTAAGATTCCCCCCGCATTCCGGACAAAGACCTATATTTCCGGACTTGTCCGGAAAATTCCGGACGTATGGCAACCCTAGTTACAACAGCCTGTTATTTTCATACTTCCAGATTAAAACCCACCAACACAACAATATTTATTTGAAGCACAAAAACGATTTTAAAGGCAACAGATAAATAAAAGAATAAAAACATAAAAACAAAAATGTTAATATTTATCTTAATATATAAAAATGGATTGTACGTCGCAGCTGTGTCAAAAAGGCTTTTTCTAGTTGGAGTCGGGGGTTTTTCACGATTAGGTTAGGTATTCTAATCCTTTTATAGTTGATGTACCTACAGGATAGCAGGTCCTAAGTGTAAGCTGTTCGTCATGAGCGTTATTGATAAGTCAGTCAATCAGTTTCGAGACATAATCATCCAGTCCGTAGGAAGGTTGCCCGTCATCGCGTGTTTGAAAGTTCTGGCGGATGTTGTAACAGCTAATGCGTTCAATCTTAATATTTGTTTTGATCGTTTTGATGAAGGAAATCAACGAAACTTAAACAGATTATACATTGGATTAGGGGCTAATTCATCCATAAAGTATCTACGTCACACTAATTTCGTGATTTTTTGACCCGTCCCCCGTCCTTGTCACAGTTGATCATATATTTTGTGAGACCCCTCTCCCTAGTGTGACGTCACATATTTTGCAATTTTACATCTAGAAAATATTAAATTAAAACAACAGTTCCGAAATTAGTTGTATTTCCATTTAAATTATTTTTTAATATGATTTTGAAATGTGACCTCACGAAACTTAGAACCCTCCTACCCATTGTCACATAATGTCACACTTTGTAGACCCCCTCCCCCCTTAACGTGTGACGTACTTTATGGATGGTCCCTTATACATTGAATTTGAAAATCACTTGTTGATCAATTCTAATGTGTGAACTATCAAGAAGTACATAACGTAATATTTGAAAGCCAGCGCCACGGCATTGATTTTAACTGTCGCAGCCTATGCTGAGATAGGGGCCATTTTTGGCCTCGTGCTGGGTTTTTTATACTTGATTGCATTGGTGTTGGTGTTTAGGCCTTCGCCCATCATTTTGGCCTGTTGCGGGCTACACACACCATCGAGAATTTTTTGTTCCCCGCTTAGATGTGCAGGTTTCTTCAATATCTATGTCCATCATTCTAGTCTTGTGTTTGTGACAAATAAATGATTTTTCTTTCTTTCTTTCTTACACTTTCTTTTTGACACAGCTGCGACGTACAATCCATTTTTTATTTTTAAGATAAATATTTTTGTTTTTTTTTTGTTTTACATGTTTTATTCTTTTATTTTTGTTATATTATCTTTAAAATTGTTTTTGTGCTGTGTCAAATAAATACTTTTTCTTTCTTTCTATGTTCTTCGCTATAACGCAAGTGATAATCAAATTCTGTTCCGCACATCAATTTTAATAATAATTAGTGGTAGACTGTGGGTGTTCGAACGGAGACTTTCCCACAAAAAATAAGCATTTAATTGCTAGCCTTTGAATTGGAATTATCAAAATGGAAGCACTTACCTACCTTACAGTCCCCACTGGTGGCCAAACAAAGCATTTATTTCAGTCCACGCCAGTCCGTCTCGCGGTCGTGTGCCAATCTATATTTGTCTGGAACCGGGGCAATATGAGTCACTGTCACCATGCGATTGTGAGTTGTGACTAAGTGTACCATCTTGGCATTGTCTTACAGCTGGGGTTTTGAAAATAAGCCAAAG
Source organism: Allophyes oxyacanthae (assembly GCA_932294325.1). Taxonomy (NCBI): domain Eukaryota; kingdom Metazoa; phylum Arthropoda; class Insecta; order Lepidoptera; family Noctuidae; genus Allophyes; species Allophyes oxyacanthae. The sequence goes on from OW028612.1 coordinate 876,926, forward strand.
AGTCGCCTTCTCCTATTGCGAGGGAATCGTGAAATTCTACTAAGGGATGGACTTGATAACGCACGGGCAGTATCTGCAAGTCTGGTAGTTGAGAGATAAACCCTCAGACCAGTAAAGAAGTCATCATCATCGTTCTCCTGCCCTTATCCCATGTTATTTGATGTCGGTGCAATATATATCGTTTTCTTCCATTCATCTCTATCAGACGTCATTTCCAGATTCACTTTCTTCACATTCATGTCATGTTTCATACAGTCCATCCATCTTTTCATTGGTCTGCCATCAACAATCAACATTCATCTTACAACTCTTCTTAATACGTGATTCTCATCTCTCAGTATTACATGTCCATATCACGACAATCGGTTACTTTGCAGTTTTTCTGTAATCAAAGAAAGAAGTATACTTATTTATTGATCTGAGGATAAACCCCACTTCTTATTTAAGTATTTCAAGTTTTGGTCTATCAGCTACACTCTTCTATCTGCGTTTCTGTAATTAACACCAGGATTTCTCTTGCATCGTGGGTGTAGTTACAGACACAAATCTGCACAACCACTGACACTTCGACAGGATTCATTACAAAATTTGGGTCATACACTTGTTTTTTTGTTGCTTGGTCTTCTAAGATCTCTTCCTACGGACTTCACGCAAGAACTAAATAAAATAAATATAAAAAAGAAATTCTTTCCCCTGTACAAAAGAAGAAACCGATAGACTGACTGATTGACATATCAACCTACAGCCATAAGAACAATTCTTAAAATAGAACCATATTTCCACAAAGGATTCTTATATTATATAGGCATAAGGCAAGTACTAGGAGATTTTGAGAGATTTTAAGAGATTTTGGGAAATTCAACCCTATAGGAGTTGAAAAAGGGCGTTCAACTTAATATATAAAATATGAATATCCACGCACAAGTCGCAGGCCCAAGCTCTTCATATTATAAACACTGGTCAACGACGCGACGTTCATTCCGAACCTCCTTATAGAAAAGAGGCAACACATGAACACGATTCCCGTGCACGCCCATGTTACATAACAGAACCTTCCTATTAACACTCAATTATACATACAAATTCCATTCAGAAGTACCCGAGTGCTTGAACGAGCAAGCTACGAACCCGGACCATCGAGTAAAACTATATTAGAACCGGTTTTACCCCAATTACCTCCTCCCTCCCAACACTAATTGGCTCGCCGTTGAACTCAACGTATTCCTTTTAAGAACACCGTGTCGCCTTTTAGAACATATTTCGTTCGGGAGGAAACACTGTGTTCGGATTCGAGTATGATTATGTGCTTTGGCATCGCTACTGCGAGGTCGCGGTTTTCCAACTACAGTCACTGTGTGTGTTATTGAGTGATTTGTGTTAAACACAGCGTTCATTCCAGTAGTTTTTGACTGTCTATGAGATGCCGCCGCCGCCGTTTTCCAACTGCGGATATTGTGTCAGTTTGAAAGTGAATTTGTTGGAGAGATTATGACACGGTGTAAGTTTTAAATATGTGTGTGTCCTTCTGTGTGCTATAAGGACATAAGAGATTCCTTGAATGTCTTAGTTCTCAGATTCTTTTAGACTTGTCTGCTTAGTTTTTGTTTGCAAATATGTCGGTACCTGAATGGAATGGTCAAATCGGTTCAATGAAATTGGAGTGAATAAAGTGTTTTTCCTGTTTGGGTGGATTGAAGCACTCAGTACTATTAATAATGTTCTCCAAACAAGTGGCTACGTACTGGCAGCAATTTCTTATGCTGCATACCATCATATTGTCATCACCACTCTATTGGCCAAGAGAGGTCATTGGGACATGATATGAATTTTAAATAAGTCATCGCGCTTGCAGTTTAACCGGTAAACAAGTGGTAATACATCCGAAATCCCAGGGTCTGTGGCCACACGCATCGCATTGCGCAAGAGCAGGCGTCGGTGCAGTCACGAATAGCAGACCTCTGTTTACTTAACAAACACTGGCCGGTTCTGGACCCTAAAGTCGTGTGGGCTACGGTTCGAGCGATAGCGTTTTAAGTACAGGCAATAACGAAAACAATTTATTGTAAAGTATACAACTGTAAATATTTATTGTAAAGTTGTATCAAGTACATTGATGTCCTAGGTTGTATAAAGGGCTCCATTCATTGTTACACTAATGTACCTACATTAATATATTATTATAAGTAATATTTTAAAGAGTAAAGATTTATATTTTTGTTTGTAATTAATAAACTCAAAAACTACTGGACCGATCTTAAAAGTTCTTTCACCAGCAGAAAGCTATATTATTACTAAAAAACATAGGCTATATTTTATTTATTTTTTTAATTAGGATCCCTACGATACGTCCAATATTGTAACCCAAGGTGTAAAAAATGACCTATAAAATACCTTACAACGCGTGCGCTGCGCAAACTATTGATGATGGAACAAAATAATGTGCTACAGTTTTAGAGAACATGTTTAATATAAATAAATGGCCACCCGTACGAAGCCGGGGGGGCCGCTAGTTTCACATATATTAACTTTTGTACCTGAAATTATCGTAACCGTACCATAATAATGGTACCAATAATACGGTCGTTTGTACGTACGAGTGTCTACTAAAACATGTCTGTACCTACTCCATTTACTGCATATCCAGCACCCAGCTGTCTTCATGTCCTCTGCCCTTCAGTATTATGTTCGTTACCTAATATCCCACAGTCGCTGACGCTGATGCCTTACCCCACTCATTAAGTTTGGTATGCAGTGAGTGAACCGACTGCGGCCGACAATAGGGAAGTTGTGCGTTTCCTCCGAGATTGCCTAACTTGGGATTTGCCGTGAGAACTTTACTGTGCTTATTACTGCTTACAAAATTATTTATTTATTAAGTTTCGGTTACGCCCAATATGTCCGCACTCTGCGTGGGTAATTGGGTCCCCAATCTAATACTTTTTTCAAAAATTCTTGTTTTTACCCTACGTCATAAAACAACATCTACTGTCCATATTTTAAGTTTCCAGTTGTCATTCTCTTCATTAACAGCTCTGACGAGTAATTACGCACTGCCGGGTATAAAACCTTCTTCTTCTTCTATTGTAACATAATTAATTCATCAAGCTACATAGGGTCCCGGGTTCAGCAAACAATAGTGTCTACTTTACACTACTTGAAGGGTTATTGCAATTATTATCGATCGATACCTACCAAGTCCCGTTAGTAGTATTCTATTCTGAGTTCGAGTACTAACTTAGTTTCAAAGTACAATTTAGTCAGTCGAAAATTCTTTCGAATACATTTCGAAATTATATTCCTGGCCCACTGCTGGGCATGTGCCTTAGAATGAGAAGGGTTTAGAGGCTTTAGTCCACCACACTGGCTTGGTGCAAGGTGGCGGATTACACACACCAACGAGAACTTTTTGGAATCGAGAACCTTTCAGATGTGCATGTTCTCATTATGATGATTTCCTTTTATACCTTTTATGAATCTGATTGAATTGATTATTGAATCTGATCGGTGAATGAAAACGGTGTAAGTACGTTTTCATAGTAATGTATGTCTGCTAAGAACCCCACTATAAGAGGATTAAAGAGGGTAGGTGAAGCACCCAATCCGTGGTGTCCAGAGACGCCTTACAAATTCAATTCATATTCCATACAGAAACCGTATTTTGTTTATGTGGCTGGGAATCACTAAGTTACGATTTTGAAGTAGGGAAATTGGTGTTGTATTCCAGAATCCATAATTTTTAAAACAGTAATCGTTTGGCAGATTCAAACTTGAAGTGTTGTCGAATCTGCTATCAATCGTCTTTTGTTTGTATGTGCTTGAGGTATGATGTGAACGTAAATATTGCAGCCAATGATCGTAAGCGGAAGTTTGTGTAATGGTCACAAGGCGCAGAATGCACAAAACGGTGTAAATCCGCAAATGTTTACACTTATATACGTGTTTATAGACACGCACATTTGAGGTTTTTATGGGTGTACAACAGTACACCTAAGCAACTCTTTGGGAATCCAGCAGCGGATGTCTTGCGGAAGAATTAAGGCTGTAGTTCTCCATCAGCTTTGGAGAGGAAAAGATGATTGCCGACAAACCACAGTAACAAATATATTATCTAATATAGTATAGTTTATAGAATTTGTCCATAATTAGTGGGGAGATAACACTAGGACATTAAAAGCACCGCCTCGGGGAGAATATCGTACACTGCCGACGTCGTGTGATAAACGGGCACCGGGTTGTAAAGGTGTGGTCCTTATGTCCGCGACTAGCCACCAATACACATTTAAAAAACATACGGAGTTTCGAGAATTTGTCCACAATTAGTGGGGACATAACAGTAAGACATTAAAAGTGCCGCCTCGGGAAGAATGCCGTGCGATGTGGACGTCGTGTGATAAACGGGCACCTCGTTGTAGAGTTGTGGTCCTCATGCACGCGACTAACGATCAATACACATTTAAGAAACATACGGAGTTTCGAGAATTTGTCCACAATTAGTGGGGACAACACTAGGACTAGGACATTACTAGTACCGCATCGACTAGAATAACGTACGACGTCGGTCGTGTGATATACAGGCACCGGGTTATAAAGGCTTGGTCCTTATGTACGCGATAAGCGACCAACGCAAATGTTACAAAAATATTGCGAATAAAGCTGGATTGTTTGATACTATTGATAGTTTCTCAACGCCTCAATAATTAAAAATCATTAGACTCAGACTAATTACCTATAAACTTTGAGACAAGTACATGCGTTGTAGATTGTAACAATTTTTAAGATAATACTTAATTATTAGTTAGGTATTATTCGTAACCGGAGGGTCACAAGTTCGCAACTCAATTTTTTTTATTACTTTTATTTTTTTCTCACCATTACGCCTTAATAATTAATAGGGTAATATTGTCTTATATACAGTGTTGGTTTTCTTAATAAAAAACAAAAATCTGTGGATTATTTATGTAATCAGAAGTTTAAAACGGGTCGTTAGACTCGTTCCGCACAAGCAACAACAATGGTCGTAAACCAATTATCCCCAGAATACACTCATGTTTCTCATGAATACAGAATCATTATCATACCCACAGCCACCCATAGGCAAGCCATTCAGTTTTATTGCATCTACATATATTTTTTTTATAAATGATGTTGGCTGTTTATATTTTTAAATTACTTACCAGCAATAAGCCAAGTTAATGTTTTTATCCAGTCGCGTACACGAAGACCACACCTTAACCAATTCTAATTTTACGACAGTTACCACAAAGCAATGTCATAAATTGTACCTATTAGATATACTTGAAATCATTTCGATCATCAATATGCTTCTTAATCGACCTTAATAGAATAATTATAAAGTTGAAATTTGTTTGTCCTTCTTAGGTTACGCAGGAATCTCATTTTTCTTATGATACGAGACAAGGATTGGGATGGGGCAATATGACTCACAATAATGTCTCCAGAGACATTTTAATGACAAACACGGATACCTACTTTATTCTAATTTGTGTATCAACTTTTATAAAAGTGCAGCGCGACGGCATTTTAGTTTTGAACAAAATACCTCTACCTACTAGATGTTACTACTTCTAAGAGTAGTTGGGAATAAGAACATAATCTCTGCACCATCACATGATCACAAAGAAGAATAAAAAAGAGATAAAGCCTCGCAGAATCGCAATCTAACACAACTTAAGTGAATCACCCCGGTGTAAAATCTGTGCAATATCTTGCAAAATGATGGTCATATTCGTAGACTTTTTACTTTCTTTATTGGCTCTCAATAGGACTTCTCATGAGTCGTGGGTGTAGTTTACAAACACATCTCACCTGCACACACACTCAGACTCGAAACAACTATTTGTAGATTATACAAATTAATACTTATTAGTTCCGTGCGGGGATCGAACCCGCAGTACGTAGCGCAGAAAGCTAATCGCTTAGCCACTCCGCTACCCGTGTCGTTCGTGTAGTACAAGTTCACATCATGGGGTGCCAAACTCATGATGGGAATTTGTACGTGATACAAGGGGGACCCGACTCCTTAATTAATTATTATTTATTTTAATTGAAAGCTAGTATAATCGGGTATCATCTTAGCATGTTTCATGAAAATCTGTTCAGCCATTCATAAGTTACAGCTCTTTTTCTAGTTGGAGTCGGGGGTTTTTGACGGTTAGGTTATTATTTATCCGAGGGGTGATAGCTGATAACTGATATTTAATCGAGAACCCAACGAGTGCCTAAACATGCTTTCAACATCTCAACATTTTTATTTACGACCCCCAAGCCAATTGGTTTGTGCTCCATACACTCACTCGGTCGGTGCTTTCAAACACACGATGCTCGTAAAAGGATCGTAAATACGGACAAAGAACTATGTGTTGACCGCTGGCTGAGCTGAGTGTAAAACTGTTTGTTAATGTTGTCATCCAAAATGCTTGGAGTTCGGGTACTATTATAGGATCCTTCAAGCATATTGCGTTTTTGGATATTTCTGTCATGAATACGCATCGGTATCAAAGATGCGGCATCCGATATCAGTATCGTTATTTTTGGCATCGATGCCTACTAGTATAATCACAATAGATGAGAGATGAGATGAGATGATGGGTGATGGTGATGAGTAGATGAGTTTACTGTCTACGATACGTTATAGAATAGAATACATCTTTATTTCATGGAAATCAGATGAGAAATGTTGAGACTACGTGCGCGGGTCCTATGGAGAAGAACCGGCAAGAGACTCCATAGAAACTCTTTTATAGATTACAATCTTGATTAATACAATGTTGTAAGAGCTGCGATAATAATGTAATTTAATGTGAATTATAAAATAAGAATGGGATAATAATGATTTTCCTGTGAATAAGATTGCCATGGCAGTTACAAGCTGACCAGTCCCGACAGACGGCACCCGTTCAAGAGCATGACGCATGCTTCTCTAATCTCAACCTTAATAAAGGTTATCAATATGATGTCGATATTTGAAAGCACCAGCGATGCCAAGAGCTACCACTAGATGTCACTGGCATCCGTTTTCAACATGACACGGAATCCGATATTGAGTGTCATCGATGCCTGGCTTCGTTAATATAAAAACGCCCATTTCTACTCAAGAGGGCTTTAAGTTACTGTTACTGTTAGCCTGTATTATCCCACTGCTGGGCAAGGACCTCCCTTGATTTCTATGCTGTTCGGTCATGTGCCAATCCTTGTTGAACGTGTCTAGTTCATCCCACCATTTCTTTCTTTTTACAACTTTTATTTTATAAAGGTGCAAAACGAAAGTTGTGATTCCTATTTTCATGATTGGTATTATTTTTACAAGGTAGCTCAAAGTTTAGTGTCTCACGATCGTATTGAAGTTGAAGACCAGAGTCGTTACCATTCTACGAGTAGTTACGCGGCAGAGACCGCTACGTGAGGTGTAAATCCAATACACTATATCTCGAAAACACCAGTTTTGAGAAAATGAGGAATTAAGATTTTTTAAACCATATTTTTTTATGAAATACAGTGTCTTTGTAGTCCTAAACCTTTGGGTCTTTGTAGTTTATCGAGAATTTTTTACCATAGATGTATAGAGGACATTAAAAGGAAGCGATTGGGCTCTATTAAGCCAAAACACTGTAACTCGAGTTACAGTGTATTGGATTTACACGTCAGCTGGCGAACTCTGCAGTAAAATTATAACATTGACAACATATTCTTATAAATAAGTTAGCTTGGCCAGACTTTATGAGAGAAATAATCACCTCACGCTATCTTCCATATGGCGGGCTGAGGAGTCAAATTACAAGACACGCAGCAGACAGCCTAAGGGCTTCAATCACCACCATAACAACTTATTTTATTATTTAAAAGTGCTGTTTTGTTTGCTATGAAGACGTAAAACATTCCTGTTTTTATTAAAGGTTCCCACTTGTAAGTTTGTTTTTTAAACATTACGACACGGATACGATTTGAGAATCGTATGTTTGTCTTGATTTATCTTCATGAAATGCAAGTTGATGATCATTATTATCCTATTCTTATTTTTATTCACATTAAATGGCATTATTCTCGCTGCTCTTACCACAACATTGTACTAATCAATATTGTAATCTATTATTTTATAAGAGTTTCCATGTAGTTTCTTGCCGGTTCTTCTCCATAGGACCTACTATTTGGAACCGCGCACCTAGAGTCTCAACATTTCATAAGTGCCTGTATCTGGTTTACATGAAATAAAGATCTATTATAGTCAAGGAAAGAGCTTCCACAAAACAAAAAACAGGAGATCGCCTGTGGCACCCTGGGCAGTCGGCCTCAATACCAGCATTGCTGACTGGCTCATCTTTCCACTACGGCATAAGCAACTCCCATGTGATAGCTCGGGGCAACTCGACAGAAGATGAACCTTGATGATCTTGACCTTATCGTATCGTTTTTTTCTTTACGAATAAGCAGTACGATACGGGAATAATTGCTTGACGTTAACCCAGTACCTAACTGATAGTTGATACATCAAAGGGTTCTAAAGTATTCGGCTTTGCAATTTTAAAACCTAGCAACTGACATTTTTTAAAAAATCGGCGTTTTTGCTTTTTTCACTTGTTAAGATTCTTAATAAGTGAAAAATGCAAAAACTCCGATTTTTTTAAAAATGTCAGTTGCTAGGTTTTAAAATTGCACAGCCGTATTATTCACGTTTAAAAATGTCGTTACCCCACAACTTCTACAATTTGTTTTGTAACGAGGGTAAAGTTTATATCTCACATTTAACACACTTCTAGGCTCAAAAAAAATCTAAGTGTATGTTGGCCATACAATTTTTTATCAGCGCCTTATTATCCTGGCGATAAATGGAAAAAAAAAACTAATTTTACATAATATGATATTTTTCAGTAAATTAAACATAAATAAGCAGGCGGTTTTTTTAATAGAGTAACAGAATTCCATTCGGCCACGCGGCCCACCGCGAAAGAGATGGCGGAACCGTGGGACTAGACACATTCAACAAGGACTGGTCATCATTGGTACATGATCGAATAGCGTCGAAATCATGAGGGGAGGCCATCCCAGCAGTGGGATGAGACAGGCTAAACAGAATTCCAAATTGAAAGTGAAGGCGATGCTGCCTTTTTTTAACCCCCGACAAAAAAGAGGGTGTTGTAAGTTTGTAGTGTTTATCTGTGTATTATGTGTATCTGTGTATCTGTCTGTGGCATTGTAGCTCCGAAACGAATGGACCGATTTTAATTCAGTTTATTAAATTAAAAGCTAGTTTAATCGCGTATCATATTACGTATGTTTTATGAAAATCTGTTCTGCCGTTCAAAACTTACAACTCTTTTTCTAGTTGGAGTCGGGGGTTTTTGACGGTTAAATAGGATAGGTTAGCTATTAACGGTCAAAAAGTGCACTAAGAGAAGATCAATTCTCAATAAAATATTGTTACATTACTTTTACTTTACCAAATAAATTATTATCGTTTCCATATCGTAACGTTAAAAACTCCTTCAATTAACAAATGGTACTTATACGTATGATTATGTTTTATAGTGGTTGTATGGGAGTGAATGGCTGCAGGAGCCGACTTCCATTAGGGAGGGCTGTCCGTCAACGCGTCCCTTTATGAAAACCCATTTTATTATGCTCCTCAAGTTTTTATTTTTCTTTGTGACTCGTGGGATAAAAGTCGCTTGGTATGACCATGGTTTTGAATTGGTGAGATTACCATGTGGTTTAACTATATAGTTAAACCACATGGCAATCTCACCAATTAGGTATCCGTCAATTATTATCTGTCTTTGATAGTGTGTATCTGTAGCTCCAAAACGGATGGACCGATTTCAATGCAATTTTTTTTAATTGAAGCTTGTTTAATCGGGTATCATCTTAGCTATTTTTAGTTGGTTTTTTTCTAGTTGGAGTCGGGGTTATTGACGGTTAAGTTAGGTTATTCTCAAATCGTTACGAAAATTCTATTTTAACTAGAATGATTCAACGGTGAGCGGTTAAGTGAGACGGCAGGTCGACTCCGTGTATGGCCCGCTCGTTACCGCCGCCATATTAGGCACCGGCGCAAGCGCTTGAGAACGATTTACACCGCACGATGTTTTTGTTCAAAGTGTGTGATAGAATTAGGTAGTTAGTTAGTTTTTTGTTTTGGAGTGTGAAGTGAGGTATATTAAAATGGACGTGTAACGGTGGGCAGGTGATCGTTTCACTCAATATTTGAAGTTTCAAACAATCTTTGAAACTTCTAAAATAATTAAGTATACTTGAGCTTGACCATGAAATCGCGAAAAGTATCAGCTGTTCCATAAATTTAGTCGAGTAATATTGAATTATTTGTATGGAACAGCTGATTTTTATTTCGCGATTTCAGGTTTGGTTGCATAGTAGACAAATTGATCATAAAGATGAGTACCTACTCTACATATAACCCCTTAAAGGGATCGGGGCTAGAACGGTAGCTAGACTAGGTAGGTATACTCAATTGACTTCGAATAAGTTGCCATATCGTACAGTGTAAAGCGGCTGTAAGGGTCGCCACACATGAAAGGGCTGCGCTTGCGCATTACTGTGCATTGATCAGCACCAGTTTGGAACTTATAATGAGAGGAAATCACAAAAGGAAACCCTTACGTGTAACACCATAAACAGACGACGAGAATGAAGTTATTGTTACAGCTACGGCGGCGATACATAGAAAGGTTATGCCGATTTATAAGCGAGGTAGATAAAGATCTTATATGTATATATACATACAAAACATAACCTAACCGTCAAAAATCCCCGACTCAAACTAGAAAAAGAGCTGTAACTTTTGAACGACATAAATAAAACACAATAAAGATTTTCATAAAACATCTGCTAAGATGATACACGATTAAATTAGTCTTCATTTAAAAGAAATTGCATTGAAATCGGTCCATCCGTTTTGTGGCTTCGATGCCACAGACAGTTACACAGATACACAAATCCACAGATACACATTACAAACTTATAACACCCCTCTTTTTTATCGGGGGATAAAAATTGGGCTGCGCGTACACACAATCTAAGAACTGCTTAGAGCCTTAGACTGTGGCGTATCCTCTCTGTTTCTGCGTATGCACATTCTAGTAATAAGAACTAAATACAGGCAAAACTGGTACCTGATACAGGTGAAATGCTGGGATATGACTAGTGTCTCAAAAAGACTCATAGCAAACGATTTCTTTGCGAATATTACACTGTATCTTAGAAACACTAATTTATCTACTGTCTACTATTATTCTACGGCATTCCTAGCTTGCACGAATGTATAATTGTTGACAAATGCTTCAATTGTTCGTCTGTATATTTATCAAGTATTGTCTATATTAATAATTAATATACGATAATTTACAATGCTCTTCATAGAAATCAGTGGAGGATCGAAAGTGGAACACACAAACAGATAAATATGGAATGATATCTAAATAATAATACGTGAAGAGAAAACTTTGTACCCCTTTTTAAGCATATTGCGCGCACGGAGGAGTGTGAGATTTCAGATTTGGCATAGTTAAAGTTTATATGGAGAAGGAGTTCAGAATGCTAAAATTACGGTCGAATTTCGACCACAGGGCGACCACTAGTAGATATAAATAGGTGAGAAGCATTTTATTTCTTTCTTCATTCTCCATAACGAGCGATATTGTGTTAAATATAGGTACTTTACTTTTATACTTATCAGAGTGCACACAACCTTTTGACAAACTTGACTAGTCTGTCAAGTAATAACCCTTGTTTTCTGCCGTAGCTTACGGTAACACCTTACGGTTAGTGCTTGTAAACGCGGCTGCTGAGCCTAAGAACCTTGGTTCGATTGACGGATAAGACAATTTGGAATTGTGCCCAGACGGCAAAAGGCTCGCCCTATTATATGGGACTAAATAACGGCATCGGCGATATGGTGACGCTATGTACATTTTTTTTACCCTACAGTAGGCTAATTAACGTAACTAAAGAAGTGCAGTTGCCGCGCAGTTGTAATAAAATATTGATCAAAACAACACATTTGGTAATCTTATTCTTCTTCTTTCGGAGCCGATGTCGACTATTCTGCCATTTGGTATCCTCTGAGCTTCAGTGAGATACGCTCGCGTCAAGTTCGAGCATCACTGCAATACGATCGGCGCGTCTTAAATTAATTACGTGAATTACACCCCAGGGAGAAAATCTAGTTGTTCTCACGGTGTAAACAGTCGACTATTTTAAGTGTCTGAACAGCTGATTGTATTGTCGATATCAATAATATGCTGCGCTTGCTTCGCGCCTCAGTTGCTTACACTAGACTTTTTATGACCACTTAAGTGGTCGCTGTCACTGATTACTAGACCGACGCGATGCGTGTGCGCAAGTATTCAGTGTAAACAGAACTCCAGATTGTACCAAATCTCACGCTGGTGTGGTACCTACTTTGGATTCGGATAAACATTACCATCATAACTTTATTATGGCTCCACAATAAAGTTTATAAGATTTCTAAAACATCCCCAACACAGTCGCGCATGCGCATCGCGTAGTCGCTTATTCAGGATTCGTTAAAAATCTAATATCTCATCTCTTTCTCTACATAGTACTAGAATAAAGTCGCCTTCCACGTCTGTCTGTCTGTCTGTAAATCCGCTAATTTCTCCCAAACCACGCAACGGATTTTGATGCGGTTTTCACCATCATTAGGTATCAGGTAGACCTCGGAAAAAACAGATTTTGTAATAAAGTCGGATTTAAACCGGAATTAAAAGGTTTTACTTTGAAACCTAGTCGTTAGATTTAGTCTAAACTCAGATTTAACATATCTCTTGTAATGAGACCGATTAGGTCTTCCGTTACCTGTGTTTCCTGGTTCTGGACTTGTAACTATGCTGTAAGGCCAAAAATGTATCTCTAATGACATAAGTACCTATTAACTTGTTTAAAATGTCATAAAAATATGTTGTCTACATTCATTACCTATACAATTTATGGGTACATATTTTAAGCATCTCGTGCAGCAGTCAAGTTTATGAAGTCATTAGGTGCGTGTGGGAATCAAAAAAATATAAGAGGGAAGTGGAGTTTTTTAGGGTTCCGTACCCAAAGGGTAAAACGGGACCCTATTACTAGGGATTGGAAACCCGCAAAACGGGATGACGTATTCCCGCGGGATCCCGCTGCGTTTATTAATCTGCTGGATCCCGCACCTTCAAAGCGCGGATCCCGCAAATTAAGGTGCTAAAACTTTCTTAAGAGCCTATTGTCAAAAGTTATCACCATAGGTTGATATTATAGTAATAGCATCTAAGAGAAAGTTGTGATTTGATTATTAGTCAATAAATGAATAAGACTGAATGATAAAACTGGATCTCGCGTGATCCCGCGCGGGATTGAGTAATCCCGCGGGATTGAATGAGCTGCGGGATTGCAATCCCTACCTATTACTAAGACTCCGCTGTCCGTCCGTCTGTCACCAGGCTGTATCTCATGAACCGTGATAGTTAAACACTTGAAACTTTCACAGATGATATATTTCTGTTGCCGCTATAACAACAAATACTTATTTTTTTTATAAAATAAATATTAGAGGGGGCTCCCATACAACAAACATGATTTTTTTTGCTCCTTTTTATAGATAATGGTACGGAACCCTTCGTCCACGAGTCCGACTTGCACTTGACCGGTTTTTTATTTATTGTTGTAATTAAGAAGTGTTAATTGTTCGCCTTTCCAACTAACTGGTTTGAGTAATATAATAGGCATTTATTAGAACAGTAAATATGTCCATATGCTTGGATGGTGTATCGAGTACTTAGGAAAGAGAGAAAGGGAATTAAAAAGAAAATACGTAAAAATATAACGAAAAAAATCTGCTGTCCCATACAAATAATTCAATATTGCTCGACGAAACGTATGAAACAGCTGAGATTTCAGTGTTGGTCCCATAGTAAAAGTTGTTCATAATGATGAGTATAATAACACTCGGATCGGGACTAGAAAGGTAGGACCTTGATATGTATACAGGGTGGCGCAAAATTTTGGTGCATTAAGGGTGGCTAAGCTTTCGGTTGAGAGTTATAAGTTATTTTTTAAAAGGTATCTATAGTCAGCGAGTAACTTGACATTTCACACAAAAAAATTAAGTGAGGCTCAATCGACTCATTTTCCCACAGGAATGTTTCCTTCAAAGAACCGACGAAATTGTTCTTACCGAATTTCAGAAAAATACAACAAACTATTTCCTAACCATTTTCAATGTAAACATAGGTACCTTCGTATGGACGTAATCTAAAATCACTGTATCTTACCGATCGATTAAGTTTATTGTTTTACACACAGATACAATTTATTGAAAATAATTATATAAAAATAAAATTTAAATTTAAAAAAATTGCCTCCGTGCCTCGTATAGCACGATAAGCAGTTGGTCCCGGTTGTCATACGAATACCTGTGGCTGTGACAGTCGTTACGGGAGTCAGCAACCCAAAAAGTCTGACAACACCCGTCTAACCTTAGAGTGTGTCTCCCAGAAAATGGTTGGCGGACGTCAGATGGCAGTCGCTCAGTATAAAATACTGATATTCAGCCGCATCTGATTAGGCTGGGAGCCGACCCCAACGTAATTGGGATAAAGACACACGACACGACGACACGGATGGCGCAGTGGTTAAGCGATTAGCTTTCTGTGCTACGTGCCGCGGGTCCGATCCCCGCACGGAACAAATATTTGTAGGTATGATCTACAGATAGTTGTTTCGGGTCTGGTTGTGTGTGCATGTGACATGTATGTTTGTAAAATGTACCCTCGATACAGGAGAAACCCGAGAGAGGGGCAATGTTTAAAAAAATAAAAGACCCGGCCGTTTATGATGATTTAGAAAAATAAAATTACGGATGACGTGGGTGTCGGGGTGTGGGAATACAATGCTATGAATTAAGACCAATAAATTTAATTCAACAGTGCAAGGTACAGTGATTTTAGATTACTTGCATACGAAGGTGTTTGAACTCTCTAACTCAGAGAGGGTAATCCCCTTAATGCTCCTAAATTTTGGGCCATCCTGTATATTATGGGTTTACGGGAATCACTCGTCATTATCCACACCCAAAATATACCTACGTACATTCCTGACAGATACGCTCTTAAAATCCCATAGAAATCAGAAATAATTTAAGGACTTCCATTTGTCACGGGTCCGCCACGCAACAAAGGAAGAAGTCGTGTATTTTTAATAGAGTGCCGGTTAAAGACACGTTTTATTGCCCGTACACAGCGGGGTACTGCCCAGTGCCCAGTCATGCAGGTAAGGACTCTGGTGTTATTTATTCTGTGGCGTTGGTGAATGATCCGTGGACGTGGACACGAAGGAGTAAGCAAATGGAATGATAGTGTGCGGGCGAAGTCGGTATTAGAAGAACGGTACGAATAAGTTACCTACGTTCGTACGAATGTTGTAGGAAGTTGTTGGTTACTTCGTTTGTTTTCTCTATGCGAATGCAAGTTTATTGGTTTCTGTGTGCGTCTGTTATGCACCTTACACCGGCTAACTCACAATCCACCTTGAAAGTAAAAAAAAAAACCATTCATACAATAATAGTACCATCCTTTTGTTAAATTTCACCCTTGTCAGTAGAAGCCCCGTCGGCGCCGGCGCCCGCGGCTTAACATGCGTATGCGCAGGTAAAGATGGACGCACACTGAGAGCGGCACGTTCGCGGTAAAACACTTGTCGTGCCACTATTGTTCGTGATATGTGTTTGTAGGCAGGTTTTGATATGCATGATTTAATTTTGTTACGAAAACTAATGTGAACACGAGTACACCTACGCATTAAAATAAAATGCATACATGATACATTCATAACCTGAAATAATTTTAATAATCTTATCTATGTCTGTTGAGTCAAGGGTCTTTGAATACATACATCTAAATCACAAGTTACAGGAGTGATCAGTACACTTCTCACAATACCACCTTAACAAAATAAGAAAAAAAAAAATGGTCATATAAACTGGACAATACAGTCCCAAGTGCGCCTCTAACTTAAGACAAGTAATTTGCTACGCTCCATCGGACGTAGTCGCACAAAGCTCTGCGTCTGCGCATGCGACGCGATCCTTCGCTAAACATGTCCCACGCCAATTATTTTGGCTGATTCACCAGTTTATTGTTTAGCCCATAATGAGGCACCAATGCTGCCTTCTTTGGCATTTTTGAGACATATCTAGTTATACATTTTCAGTATAATCTGATCTCTCATTGTATTAAAAGCCTATAACAATGCGAGGTCAGCTTATACTGGAAATGTATAACTTACCAATATCCCTGATAAAAGGAACGGATATTGCCCGATTTTTAGCCAAGCAATAAAAAATTTTTTTTTTAACCCCCGGTAAAAAAGATGTATGTTATAAGTTTGTAGTGTATAGGTATCTGTGTATATGTGTATCTGTGTATCTGTCTATGGCATCGTAGCTCCAAAACGGATAGACCAATTTCAATGCAGATTTTTAATTAAAATCTAGTTTGATCGTTCATCTTAGCTATGTTTCATGAAAATCTGTTCAGCTATTCAAAAGTTACAGCTCTTTTTCTAGTTGAAGCCGGGGGTTTTTGGCGGTCAGGTTATATTCCTTGGCATGAGCTGAGTATGGACCGTGGAAGAAAAGGCAGTTTATTTAATTTCCTCATCCTCAAATTACCCGGGAAATAATTCAATTAGAACCCGGACACGAGTAACCTCTATTGTGTGTGATTTATCACCCGAGTGGCTGGCCTTATACGACTGAATAGATGCGCAAGAGTCGACTGCTTGTATGGAATTAGATCTAAAACAGGATAACGGGAAGCCGTTGATCCTTCGCCGTATGTAGGGGTGTGGGTCGACCGAAGCATGGTTAGAATATTACATCATTGTTATGCAAATAAATATATCTTTATCTTTATATTATTATGCATTTTACCATTTTAATTGTATTGTTTTGAAATGTCAAAACAATAAAATTAAATAAATAAATAATAAAATTACGTAAAATAGAAGTGTATTCTAGTACACACAGTTCGCTAATGATGGTATTAGGTCCTTTTCAAGTGTGATTAAGAGAGGAAAAATATAGCTGAAAAAATTAAAAAAGTAAAATTACTACAAAAATTCCGTAAAACAAACAGAATTGAAAAAAATACCATCCTAACAAATATATACACAATTTAGTGTCATCATAAATTTCAACGTCCATATTCTGACTAACGATAATATCGTCAGTGGAAAGCCAAAACTACTAAAGCGCCAATTCGCTGCCAAACTAACATAAGCTTTACAGGGGCACACTTTTAAGTTTAAGTTAGTTTGGCAACGAATTGCCGCTTTAGTAGTTTTGACTTTCCACTGACGATATGGTGATCGACAGCCCTGCCGGTTGTCCGTCGGGGCATTCCTTCGGGCACCGATTATTGCATTCCCCGTGCGAAGGCCTTCCCGCGCCAGTATGGTGGAGCGGTCGTAGGCGATGCTATCGTGGTCTCATGGAGGGTAGCGCTGTCTTTGTCACTTATTTCTTAGAGGAAATGTAAAGACCATTACCAATTTTATATGGAATTTGGTCCAAAAACTGCCCAGAAATGAAATCAAACTGTAATAGAATTGGCCCGAGAATATCCTTAAAAAATTAAGCGGTACTATTGAAGCGGCATTATTATCGGAACTGATAAAAAAATATTGATACTATCATCATGATATATTAAATGCATTAGAGATAAGAATATTAGGTATAATTCATAGTTATCACAATTCCATTATAAAAATAATTAAATAACCCAAAATTATCAAGATTTTATTCATAATCATAAAACACTTTTGAAACGCACAATCATTACTTTAAACTTATAAATAACTAACATAAATGTTTTATAAATAACATAGCTTCATGCCTGTAATCCCTTCTAATTTTATTACAAACAAAGTTCTAGTGAAAAATAAGAAATTAAGTGCGTGGTCCTTGTTTTTAACCCCCGACAAAAAAGAGGGATGTTAAAGGTTTGTAGTGTGTATCTGTAAATCTGTGGCATCGTAGCTCCTAAACGAATGGGCTGATATCAATGCAGTTTTATAAAATTGAAAGATAGTTTGATCGAGTATCATCTTAGCTATGTTTCATGAAAATCTGTTTAGCCATTCAAAAATTACAGCCCTTTTTCTAGTTGGAGTCGGGGGTTTTTGACGGTTAGGTTATTGGTTAATAAACTTTTAAACCTTATAACCTGAGGTCTAAAAACTAGCATGATTATTTTCAAATCGCAAGCCCTGTAACTCGTCAACACACTCATAATACGATTCGATCGTACCGTTTTAACATCGGTCGTCCCCATCAGTGCGTCTGGAGTAACCTCACAAAAACGCGTCTCCGGACCGTATTTGGTGAGGTCTAATGAGCTTAATGGAGCCAAGAAGTCCGCTGGTCACTGCGCTCCCACGGAACAGCTAGCCTTTTTATATCGCTCTCCTTTTTCGAGGATAACTATCCCTTTTGAGGCTTTCTTGTTAGTTGTGTTGATCTCGTGATTTTTTGTCCGGTTAATAGGAACCCCTGCTAGTAATGGTTTTTGTTACTAGTAAGGAGTCATCCATAAAGTACGTCACACAAATTTCGTGGGCCCCTCCCCCGACCCCCGTCCTTGTCACAGTTGATCACATTTGTGAGACCCCCCCTGCCTAGTGTGACGTCATTTTGCAATTTTACATCTAGAAATTATTAAATGAAAATAGCAGTTTTGAAATTAGTTTTATTGCCATTTAAATATTTTATTAATATATTAAATCAATTGCCTACAGATAGGGAAGTTGGAAATATTTTAAAGCTTTTCGAAATTTGGCATTTTAACACCTAGATGTAGATATAGATACCTATTAGATTTTGAAATGTGACGTCACGAAACTTAGGACCCCCCTTAACGTGTGACGTACTTTATGGATGGTCCCTAATCGGGCTGTTTACAACTTGTTAGTTTGTACGGAGTTGAACTGGAACTCCAAAGTTAATCATTAATGTATGAAGATAATATATTACACAGGAAATACGGAAACATTATGTATTCCCACGATTTGTCGTTTTGGAGGGAAATAAAGCTTAGAGCTTTCAGTATTTCCACATCGAAAATAATTTTATGTTCTAAAATATAATTACTGGTCGTGCCTATCCATGCATGCTAGAATTAATAACAAGCTATAAATCTGTGAAACAATAGGGTCGGCAGTAAAGGTGCAGTATGCGTGCGCAGGCGCCGCGGCTCGCACAAAGTGACTCCTACGCATATTTCACAGCTTATTCTATTGCCGCCTCATTGGTCAGGTGTTCATGAGCGCGGTACTTGAGCGTAAGGTGATGAGTTCTGGATTTTTACAACATACCTACAGTCAATGCCATGGACAGCCAAACACACAAATGTATCTATCCTTACCCAACTTGACATCAAGACCCGATTGTCCACAGTTTGCTTACAGCGTATTTTGTCCTATTTCGGCCAAAGATTGCGAAGAGGAGATAGCAGCCTTGAAAAGCTGGTCATTGTTGGTAACACCGAAGGCAAGCGAGCGCGAGGCCGATCGCCAACACGATGGTCCGACCAAGTAAAAGAGGCTACGTCCTCAAGCAAATTTCAGCAGGTGGTGATGGCAACTTCGGACCGGAGTAGATGGAGGCAGATTGTCCGTTTAAAGGGGTCCAGTGACCACGATCCTCAGTAATGAGGGACCGACTGAAGAAGAAGAGACAGTCAATGCTTTTTATTACAACAAGGGCCTTTGCAAGCTCTTTCAAATCATAGAGATTTTATGTGCAAGGTTTCAAACTGTGGGTTGATCTTATGATAACCTAACTGACAAAAACCCCCGACTCCAACTAGAAAATGTCAAGCCGTAACTTTTGAACGGCTGAACAGATTTTCAGGAAACATAGCTAAGATGATACCCGATTAAACTAGCTTTCGATTAAAAAAAACTGCATTGAAATTGGTCCATCCGTTTTGGAGCTACGATGCCACAGACAGACACACAGATACACAAATACAAAGATACACTTATAACACCCCTCTTTTTTGTCGGGGGTTAAAAAGAAATTAAATTATTGTATCTTTTTAGAAAGTTATATACGTTCATGATTTTGCGGACTTAAGACGGACATTACGAATTTGTAATAAGAACTATTTATTATCATCGATACGACAAAAAAGACGTCTCATATCAAACATCACGAGCGCTGCCAGAGGCGGCTGCCCTGCGCTCGCGCATATCTGCGGTCGCTACACCTGCAATGCCAATTAGTCGCTCGAGTGTTTGTCTCAACGCTTCGCGAATGCAAATTCACTGATACCAGCCATCCAGCGCTCATTTGAATAAAGGCTCCTTGCACGTTAATCTAAAAAATAAACTAGAACCTTTCACACTTTTACTCAGATTCGCTTTGTCGTGCATGCACATGTACAAAGTATAAATCCCATGCACAATAAACACTGCAAGAATTAACATATTTAGTCAAAATATTAACAAAAATTTTCATTGTATTCCTCTAGCTAGGGAAATCAAAACAAGTAGGTATTAGTTTCAGTTTCGAAGTTAATTTGAACTCCTCACTCTCGATTTAAACGTATATCCAATATGTATACTTACACTCATATAGCGCAAGTTGCGTGTGGTCCCACCCAGGTTCGACCGCAGACCGCAAGATATTGGCTTTGACTTGAAAGGCACTGTCCAGGGACACTTTAAGGGCCCGTTCATACGAGCTACTTTTAGCATCGGCGGGTTCGATCACCGCACGGAACAATTATTTGTATCAGTGGCGAAGAGTCCATACAACCCGATTCCCATCGGCTTCCCTATAGGAATTGGTTAGTGCATAGACCAACGTAATATGGCTTGTTATTTAGTTAGGTCGAGCTCTTCCAGACCTTAATTAGACATATAGATTACAAGAGACGGTATAGATTTTTGTCTTGCAGCATTCATTCATTCATTGACAGCCTGTTTCTACCCACTGCTGAGTATAGGCGTCCTCCTTTTCATGCCATATTTCCCTAGTCTGTGCCAATCGCATCCAGGTCTTTCCCGCGGTTCTTTGCAGGTCATCTGTCAACATTAATCAATCTTGCAGCATTAATTACAGCAATTTTTAGAGGGCATTTTTGGGACGGCTTCCCCTTTTAAAACTGTCACCGTTCGCCACTGATTTGTATAATGATCTGCAGATAGTTGTTTCGGGTCTGGGTGTGTGTGCATGTGACATGTATGTTTGTAAACTGCACCCTCGATACAGGACAAATCCTAGAGAGGGGCAACGGTTTTTAAACAAAAAAAAACAGGCTATAACGGAACTAACACTCAGTTTTTAAATCCCTTATCCACTCCTACCTTTATTCTTTATTCTTATCCACTCCTACCTTTATTCTTTCATATACTTTCACATAAACCGACCATCCTCAACATTCTCCTGTTTTACTCAACCTTGACATTGGCAATGGCGATGGAGCCTTTAAATTAAAATTTGAATTGATTGAATTGAACGAAAACTCAGTAGGTACTTACATGATTCTTCAATTATTTAAGTATCTATGTATTAGTGGCGAAGGGTGACAGTTTTAAAAAGGGAAACCATCCCAAAAATGCCCTCAAAAAATTACTGCAATTAATGCTGCTAGACAAAAATCCATACCGTCTCTTGTAATCTATATAAGTAGTCATGTTTGGAAGAGCTAGAGCTCACTGAATAAAAAGCCATATTACGTTGGTCTATGAACCAAGCAATTCCTAAAGGGAAGCCGATGGGAATCGCGTTGTATGGACTCTTCTCCACTGCTATGTATACCTCATAACATAACCAAACTTATCCTAAAATCTGTTAACTTAATACAGTAAAGCATCAATCGTCAGCTCTACAGGTAACAACACGTAAACAACGAGCAGGACTGCTAGTGGCTGGGTTAAGGAAACGGTTACCGTAACATAAACCATTTTATTTTAGTTAAGACGTGTGGAAGCCTGTTGGGGTGAATGTTTATTTACGTTGAGAGTAAGTGCTTCGGGCTCGTGTTGGACAGAACTGAGCACCTAGTGTAAGTTTCTTTTAAAAATTTCGATTTTACTCGTCGATCGCGTTCTGCATGCCGATTGGCCCGCTCCGAGCTCTTCACCGAAATGGGATTTAGGTACTCATCAATCGCATTCTGCATGCCGATTGGCCCGCTCCGAGCTCTTCACCGAAATGGGATTTAGGTACTCATCAATCGCGTTCTGCATGCCGATTGGCCCGCTCCGAGCTCTTCACCGAAATGGGATTTAGGTACTCATCAATCGCGTTCTGCATGCCGATTGGCCCGCTCCGAGCTCTTCACCGAAATGGGATTTAGGTACTCATCAATCGCGTTCTGCATGCCGATTGGCCCGCTCCGAGCTCTTCACCGAAATGGGATTTAGGTACTCATCAATCGCGTTCTGCATGCTGATTGACCCGCTCCGAGCTCTTCACCAACTTCGATTTTACTTATCGATCGCGTTCTGCATGCTGATTGGCCCGCTCCGAGCTCTTCACCAATTTCGATTTTACTCGTTGATCGCGTTCTGCATGCTGATTGGCCCGCTCTGAGCTCTTCACCAAACGTGGTCGATGCGTAAAATTGAGATGTTTATAAAAGAAACTTACACTACTATGGCCTCTGATAGCAGCACTTCACTTGTAGTGTTATATTGTGCATTAAAAAACTCCTATATTACAATTTTTATTTAATTTTTTACTTAATTAGCGATATGTTATTTAACAGTGCAGTGCTTCGTTGTTTACATTTTAAGATTTTATAATATTTTCACACGAAGTCTTGTAATTATCTGTTAGTCTACCTTACTGTTTTTTTCTCTGTTTTTCATAGCAATAAAATTGTTTTTCCTTAAATTTTTTGTGCAGTTTCCTGTTACGTAGTAAGTGACTACGTAACTGCATCCACTATCTCATCTGCATAGTCTAAAATAAAATCACTTTTCGCTTGTCTGTCTGTCTGTATATCCACTAACTCCTCCTAAACCACGCAACGGATTTTGTTGCGGTTTTCACTATTATTTAGATAATTTTTCACGGAAACTTTATGTGTATAATAATTTGATATTTAATGTAAGGATAATAGACAAATGCACCCGTAGGAAGCCGGGGACGGGTTGCTAGCGAGTCATAAGTGACATTATCACACTATCAAATACCTCAAAATCTCTTCAATACGCAATCAATAACATTCGTGTACAAACTGATCGATCCATTAGTATATATAGTGGTTCCACATGCTCAATACCGTGTTATCACAAACACTTGTGTGAGAATGTATCAAGTTGGCATTAAGTTGATGTTTTAAGTGCTGATAGGAGATAAGGGAAGAAACGATTTGGTTGTGAAGCAGCGTTTATATTATGATAATATGCCACGCCTGGTATTTCTTTGAAGGTTTAGGCATTTTACGTACTTAATATTTGTTCGGGTATCTATTTAAAAAGTCATAACTTCTAAACTAATGATTTTCGCGAAACGAATGATTGTTGTCTAAACTAATGATTGTTGCGTTCAGATGATTACGAGGATGACCTGGACCCAAAAAATATATTTTGACCACTATAAATTAGCCAGCCTGTATAAGTAAGGATGCACTATACTTATAACTAAAGATAGTTAATAAAATTCTAAAAAATGTAAGAAATAATTCTTCTAGGCGATTTTTTTAAATCGATATTCGTCATCTTGTTTTTTATTTTGTATTTTTAGTTAAATTGTGTTATTATTTTTATAACAACATTGGCAACTGGCAACGTCGTAAAACAGTTCCTTGATAAAAAAAAATTTGTAAAAGATCAGGTTTAAAAAAAGAAAACAATTTAACCATTTAAATCGAATGCAGCGAGAAAAGACAGGCCGGATGCTTTTGGATGAATAAGATGATACTGCTTATAATATTTTGTTAGCCTGCCGAAGTTTGTATCAGCGGCTTAAAGATCCCTTGAAGGTTTACAAATATAGTTGTTAATTTTTTATTGTTTGATATTAATGTTTTATGTGAAATTTTATTTTTATATTTTATGGTTTAGTTTGTAGTTTAGTTAATAGGTGCTTATAACATCGCATTGGAACGTGTTATTCTGTTAGATGTTATAATGTTATAAATAAATAAATAAAATTAAAATTAAAAAAAAAAATCCTCTTAATAAACGAGAAATCGGAATACGCAGACGTATTTCGTACCACCTATGTTAAGGATGTGGAATCGCAAATACTTGGAGGAGTTTCGGCATTATGAGGAATAGGAATCCTGATCAACCCCACCTACTTGGGGTACTGTATCAAATCGCAGTGCCCCTTAACCATACCAACAAAGTAAAAAACAATTGAAGCAACAAACAAAAAAAACCCACCTACTTTAGATACTTCGTACCTTGCTAACGATAATTTGATCAATGATTTTAAGTCTTCTTTATCTTTTGTTTCAGGGCGCGCGCTGCTAGACCGCTTGACAGGTACCACGGTGAGCGAGGTGGCACTGACCAGCGGAGCCACAAGCGGGCTGGTCCCCGCCCCGCTAGACGTGGCACCGTACTCCAGAGTGGCCGCCAACGCGAGCTGTGGGGACGCCGGCGCCGAGGAATACTGTCGTGACACGCCGGGCAAGTGAGTCCTACTAAATACTTATATAAATTTACCATATCGTTTAAAGGTCAACGTTTGATGATAATTATGTCAATCCACGTTTAACCATGTGATGAATACAATAATCCCTTAAAGGGATAGGGACTAAAAAGGTACGGCCTTAAGTACTATATCCTAAAATGATGTTCATTTGTTTACAAACCAGACGAGGGGTGGTATGTGACGTATGCGAAGGCCTGGACGGGTCGTCCGCGCGGCGGCACCCGGCGGCGCATGCGGTGGACGGCGACCCCGCCACGTGGTGGCAGAGCCCCACCCTCGCGGCGGGCGAGTACCAGCACGTGGACCTCGTCACCACCCTCCCTGATGTAAGTAGTAGGCTAAGCTGGTGATGGGTTGGCATGGAATATTTTATTCGTATTTGCCATAATTTTGTGACTTATAAAATAAACTGCACCTACTGGCTGAGGATTATCTTTTATAGATTGCGAATTCAAATATCAACTTAAATCTGGGCAAATATTTTTGATTAGGTATATTTATCGGTCTATATTTTATCTTTATAAATTGTCCCACTGCTGAGCACGGGCCTTTTCGCAGAATGAGAAGGGTTAGGCCTTTAGTCCACAACGCTGGTCTGGTGCGGGTTGGCGGACTGCGGACTACACACACCATCGAGAACTTTATGAGGCCCTATCAGGTGTGCAGGTTTCCTCACGATTGTTGTATATTATATATATTACATGTTGTACGTTTTATTTTTATCCAAAATAAAGTATAGCCTATTCGGAGATAGTGTATTTTTTTTTTGTGAAATATTTTTTTGAATCTGTTCAGTAGGTTCCAGTACCCCCTACATACAAACAAACTTTTACCTCTTTATAATACTAGAAGGTATAAATGTTTATGTTGATATTATGTTTATAATTTAATACAATTCAAATATTTGTACGCCTTCGATGGTAACATATAGGTCTATAATATTTAACACCATTCCATGCACGTCATTGTATTCTGCAAATATCACAGCAAATAATTATTATCTTTATCTTTACATGTAAGGTCATCGAACTCTTTTAATTTCGGCAAATTATCATTTTTGTTTTTTTATTCGGAATTCAGAGATAGTAAAGATTTTTGTACATAGAGCACAGGTACTGCTTATCCGTTACTCAGCGTGATATCGACGGATAATGCCTACCTATATAAAATAAATTTATTTTCTTTCTTTTTACCTTTTACGACTTACAAACTGTAACAATGCCATTGAAGCACACACAAATTCAGTCCAAGAGTGCATTCATCGTAAAAATCAAGTAGGTACATATTTTCTATCTTCAACACGCAGTGTTTTTCAAAGTGTGGCCTCCACAAGGGCACGGTAATATTGGTAATATTATCTTAAAATTATCGTAACAAGGGAGTCGCGGAAGGTAGCTAAGCGTCAGAAAAAAAAACAAAGTTCAAAAAGTATTTTTATTTAGAAAATGTTAAGTATATTTATGACATTTATTAGGTATAGGCTGAATAAAGAACAAAATTAAAAAAAATACCCATTAGTCACTTTCATAATAGTAATGTGAAGTATGCACGTGATTTTCGTTAACCAATTTTTCCCATCGCTGATCCGTTTTGGCTACATTTAAATAATAATTCGTTTTCTCAAATTTAGGCGATTTATCTGTTTGCTTTTTATTTGGGACATTGAAGAAAACATCAACTCGCACAAGTAGGAAATTGCAAATGGTATCAATGGCTTTGTTAGCTCTAATACTGTCGTATCGCTTTTCCATGGAGGCGATGTACAAATATCTGTTTTAGGCACATAATTATGTATTTAACTGATACTTGCTAATGTATAAAAATGTTGAACGGATTTAATATCTATTTGTAATATAGGGTAGCTAATCGCAAAATATTTTTACAAGCTGTGGGAGTCGCGCCATCAAAAATATTGAAAAACACTGTATAAAGACTTAAATTATACAAAAATAAAATATTAGGTGTGAACGAACATATTCTAAAAGAAATTGTAATAAGTAATATATTTTAAAAATAATTGGTGTCACGTGTGGATAAAGAAATAAATAGGGAATTATAAAAAAATAATAAAAAAAAAAGTTTTATTGGCACAAAAATACATAGTCACACAGCAATGGACAGCAATTATTTTTTATTTCTGTAATAAAAACTATGTAGAAATAATACTTGATCGATATTTTCAACCTGCAATAGATTTCTGCGATTAATAAATACTACCGAATCATCAGACTGAGTAATCGAAGTCGCGGGAATGCATAAATATTTTTGAGATAGTTCGTACAAACCACTGTATTTATGTTTATTAGCTTCCCAAAACTGAAACGGATTATCAGTTCGCTTTATTGGATGTAGTTCAGCGTATTGTTTCACCTCTACCGCAAGTGCGGAAGATGATTCGTTACTCACACGATCTTGTACTTTTTTATCGAAATGGCTCCATAGCGTGGACTTCCATTGTGTTAGATTATTATTTTCTACGATTCGTTGCTGTACTGGTGGGTTGCTAGATGTTGCAATAACTGGATTTTCTCGATCATTTAATTCCTTAGACAAAAAGTGTTGCACCGAAATTGAATTTTGTTCATTCGAAAAACCCTCCTTTTTAAATCTGGGATCCATGAATGTTGCCACTGCTGCTGCTTCACTGGTTTTGTTTTCGTAATATCCGAAATGTTTGTCAATTGTCTCTAAAAATTTCTTCTTAAAATTCTTTCCCATAATAGAAGATGGAGAGTATTTTGTTATTTTAGACTGGAAACAGCAAATAAGTGGAATTATACAGGATAAAGTTGGATATTCTCCACTGAATATAATTTTAAACAGAGCTGCAAATTCATTTAAAATTATAATACATTCTTTAAGGTTTAGACGATCTGCTTCTATTAAGCGAGGAGAGTTATATGCTGCTGAAATATTCATATATGCAATCTTCCATCTAAAAGGTCCAATAATGTTAGCGGATGTGTCTGGGATATTTGAGCTTTTATATTTATTATCTATTAATTCTAAGGTTTCTTCAATAGCTAAGTTGAAGGTATAAGCTACACAAAACCTGTGCGGTTTTCTCAAATGGTTTATCACAGCTTGAGTAAGAATGTCATTCTTTTCATTTTTATAAACAATACACACCACTTTATCAAAAATCATCCATTTTTCTTCCAAATTTTTTCTTATCATAATGGCAATTTTTTCGTGTGTTTGCGTTGTTGTCTCTTCGGTACACAAAATACGAGCTTCTAATTTTCCTTGATTAATGAAATGTACTGTCAGAGTTACCATATTACGACCAGTATTCCCTAATTCGCCAGCCCCTAATCTCCAGTGTTCTATTGAGACCGCGATGTGACTTAGTGACTGCAATATACTGTGTAATTCATTTTTTGCGATAATGTATTGTTCGGGCAGTAATTTTTTACATAGTTTGTCTTTAGTAGGAATGGTATAATTTGGATTTAACTGGTGTATTAAATTTTGAAACCCTGTATTTGCTAGAAATTGCAAGGGCTGTAAAGCTAAGCAAAACATTTGTACTAATGCTCTGTCTGTATCCTCGGAAGGTTCTTCTACTGACGACGTAGTCATCGGCATCATCGCTTGCCTTTTACGCTGTGTTGGCTCACCATTTTCATAATTTGGTGCCGACATATTTTCTCTTTTGTAAAATTGCACTATTATTCTGACGACACCTCGACCGACTTTTTATTTCTTGCGGTGCTCGAATAGTGTTTGACGCTGTTTACACTCGTACTAAGTATTTTATTATAATTTATACTTCGTCTAATACACATGAAGAAATTCAATGCTCACAATTTCACATATCGAATCAAATGAATCGCGAACGACTATGTTGTGGAAAATAAATTCCGTACTGAATTAAGTTGAAACCTGTAATTTATCCTTATCGTCATTGCAATATTTGCGATTAAGCAGATAGTAAATAATAAAGCGATAAAAATAATCTATTGGTACTACATAATAATAATACCGTAACGATAAAACTGTATAGAGTAGAATAAAATATAATAGATATTTACTAAATACCTATCTGTTGTCTGGTACTACGAGTCTGTCATGCCCACTAAACTGTCTCGCTGATGGTGGCGTTGTGTGTCGGGTCGTTGAGTTCCGTGCATTATAGTTGAGTTTAGCGATGCTGAATTGCTGATGCATGCGTCATGCTCGTGAACAGGTGCCTTCTGTCGGGACTGGTCAGCTTGTAACTGCTATGGCAATTGTCAATCTTATTCAGAGGCAAATAATTTTATTATATTCTTATTTTTTTTTATTCACATTATATTACATTAGGTATTCTTGCAGCTCTTACCACAACATTGTACTAATCAAGATTGTAATATATTATTTTAAAAGAGTTTCCATGGAGTTTCTTGCCGGTTCATTTCCATAGGACCTACTATTTGGAACCGTGCACCTAGAGTCTCGACATTTAATAAGTGCCTGTATCTGGTTTACATGAAATAAAGATCTATAACATTATTACTTAGATCATGCTCATGCAGTGGCTTTCTCTTGCATTTTGCAAGAGTCGCTTAGCCAACGGAGAAAAGTCATATTACCTACACTACAGATATACAAGTACTTTAAAAGCAGGGATAGCCTAGCAGTTAAACTCTTACCTTCCATGCAGGAGGGTTTGAGATCGAATCCGGCCCGCACTTCTGATTTTAGAATTTATGTGTGGATCAGAATTTGATTATTACTTGCGATAACGGTGAAGGAAAATATTGAGAGGAAACTTGCGCATCTGAGAGGGCATCATAAGGCCTTCTCGATGGTGTGTGTAGTCCATCAACCCGCACCAGGCCAGCGTAGTGGACTAAGGCCTAACCCATCTCATCCTTTTTTTTTTTTTTTTAACGTGTGGAAATGCGTCATGCATACCCTCCGCCCTGGGGAAGGCAAAGGGTGATGTCGGACTTCTACCGACTAAAACCACACGGTGTACCCAAACGCACACATGAGCCGTGGTGACGGGTAGCGCTTTCGCATTCGTCCGCCATCCCGACGGTGCCGGTCCGCTTCGCTCAAGCGGACCCCTTCACGTCTTTTGGAGGGGGGGTGGATGTTAGTCCCCCCTCTCGACCTCCTTGAGGGGCGCGCGTGGAACACTACGCGCCACCACCTCGGGCCCGTGACCCTTCTCATCCTGAGAAGAGGCTCCTAACCCTTCTTATCCTCAGAAGAGGCTCGTGCCCAGCAGAGGGACAGTAATGGGCTGGATTTTTTATTTATTTATTAAGTAATTTAAAAAGAACAAATGCAATACAAATAGTTACTACAGGAGAAAGTTATAGCAGAGGAGAGAATTATTATTTATTTGTGGAAATAGAAAACAATTCCCTACTTATTCCTACTAAAGATGGGCTGAGAGATGATTGTTCGATATCAATGACTACATGACAATGACAACAAAATATTGACGACGGGAACAATGACAAAATCATCAATGATTTCTACTTGAGTATGGAGATCACGCCATGTCATTTAAGTGCATGAAATAGTCTGTCGAATCTAGCTAGATTTTGTATCACCCCCTCGCGCACTAATTGTCGACATGAGTGCGCCGCGACATACGCCGTACTCCATTATTTTACAGTGCCACTAATGGCGTCGCTGCTGTCGCATTTACCAATGTCATATCCAAGAACATTGAACATAGAACTGGACGTTGCCTCTAGAATAAAACAGTGAAAACCAAATAAATGGCCTTGAAATAAATCAGTTATTTTTTGCATCTCTTTCATCAGGGTGACCAAGTTTTGAAGTGAAACTTCCATATACATAGACGGGGAGTATTAGGAATTTCTGTCACGAAAAAGCGTTACGGCCGCGTGGAGGAGGTAGACGATATATTGTCCGTTGAAGTTTCACTTCTACTATGTGTCCCAGGTCCTAGCACACATTTTTTTTATTTGCGTTGGGATTTTATTAGGAATTAAGCAAATTTATAGAAATTATTCATAATTGAGCACGTATTTCTTTGCTAATAAAGATAGAACTGGATATTGCATCTAGAAGAAATAACTGAAGGGGAGTTCATTCACCTTTAGGTATGTTTTCCATCTCACTCATACTATAATAACAAGATGAGATCAAAAAGACGACCGATATACAAACTGCATTAACCACTTATTATGCCTATGCTCACGCGTGGCTCAGCTACGGCGTAATCATGTGGGGAAACAGTACCGATGCTCCTACACTATTTATTTTATAAAAGAAATTAATCCGTATACTCACAAACATAAATCAGACTGATAGCTGCAAACCTTTCTTCATAAAACATAAAATACTCACCCTTCCATGCATATACATTTTTGAAATTTGTTAGGAAATAGGTATAAATCATTCTTTACAAGACGCGAAGATAAACATACTGGCCGATCATTAAGGCATAAAAATATGCTAATGCTACCATCTTCCCGCATAACGCTACACTCCAACAGCCCCTATGTAATGTGTATAAAAATTTATAATAAAATACCGGGTTATTCCCATCGGATCGCGCGATCCGTTGCTTGTTGCATCTGATATCGGAGAAAGTTCCCATCGGATCGCGCGATCAGATGCAACTCCAAAAATAATTATTTATTGGCCCATCGGATCGCGCGATCCGATGCAACTCCAAAATTTATTAAACATTGGCCCATCTGATCACGGTCCCCTGCTTTAGGAATTTTACACACGTCTTATTCAATCATTTAAAGTAGAGTCTGTACCAATTTACCTAGTACCTACCTACGGTGTGGGTGATGCGTAGTTGCGTATTAGGGTCTAAGCAAAAAGAAAATGTTACTATCAAGAAAAGAACAAAAGAAATAATAAATGTTTTCGGGTTATCACGTGGAACAGTGGCTTTTTTTTTTGCATATGTTAATAAATGTTAAAAATAATTGTAAATAAAATTATCTCTTTCATAACTTTTCTATACAAAGTTCAATTTTCGCAGTGTAGAATAGAATAGATTTTGTAGATCTTTATTTCATTTAAAACCAAATACAGGCACTTATGAAATGTCGAGACTCTAGGTGCGCGGTTCCAAATTGCAGGTCTTATGGAGAATAACCGGCTGACCGGCAAGAAACTCCACGGAAACTATTTTTAAAATAATAGATTACAATCTTAATTAGTTCAATGTTGTGGTAAGAGCAACGAGAATAATGTAATCCCATCAACAACATTTTCATGTAAAATGTTGCCTAGACGAGACCAATTATGACTCGCACTGTCAAAAAGTTATCTGATCTCATGTAGAGCCAAGCTTCTAACTCTACACACCCTGTTTCTACAAGGCCTAACTTCACAAACTCTACACCTTAAACAGTCACAGTCAGTCTACAGTCAAGTAAAAGTTTTCAAGATAGTTGTGCACAAATAGATAGGAATGTTTATGTTGAGGGCCATTTGGTATCCAGAAACTATTTTAAAAGCTTCTAGTATTTTTAAAGTCATCTTTAATTTTTTCTGCCTATAAAAAGGATGTGTTGATTGAAATAATTATTTTATGATATTTAAGTTTACCCCAATTTTATGAATGCATTCCTAGGCTGGTAAGACTGATGGTCTGTAAAAATAATAATTTCAATGACATAAATGACATGTCAACATTGTCAACTTTCTTCCACTTCGAGTGTTTGCTAGGCGATTTCTGAGGATATACTAATTATTTAACAGTGCTCAATCATGTATCGTATATTTAAAGATTGTGGAAGTGTTTGGAACCCAACATCAAACGTTATTTTTCATAGGTAAGTACGCTGATGCCATATTAAAAATTACGCCAATTTGTACATATTTTTACGCAGTTTTAGAAAGATCTGCCTATATTTTTATTTAAAACTGTGTGAAAAACGTTTCTCTCATTGTGAAATGTCACCATTTAGTTATTTATGTGGTTATATTGCATATAAATAAGGGAACAGTCGCATTATTAGATTGGACGTCAAGATAAAATGTTAGTAAACAAAGAAGTGTAGAGTGACCATAAATGATTGCTTGAGGCGGAATTTAACGTGATATGATTTTTCGTGGTTGTGTAATGAGCTACAAAGTCCAACTGGAATTCAAAATCTTCAGAAGTTTTCTTGGTCAAACCTGATCATTGATTGCTAACATCAGTGGACTTTCTTAGATGATTGAAAACACGATTGCATTTGTTTCAGTTTTCCAAGCGATCCAGAGAAAAGGCGTAGATGGTGGTATGGTGGTCCAACATACCTTTGAAAGGAAACTTCTATGAATCTGCAAAAAATTGTAGCCTAAAGCAGAGCACTATGACATAAGGCCAAATCGACTAAAAGTTGGTGAAGATCTGATGAAGACTTTCGGAGAAAGACGATGGAACTCCTCAATGGATAACAGCAAATTAGTCGCGATTACTGTAGTTGCATATTAATGTATTATTTATGCCAGTCAAAATAGAAAAATAAAATAAACTATGCTAAAAAGTATAAAATATTTTCTTTAAAAACTTAACAGCTTCTGAAGTAGGGACCTTTAATCCTTCAATGCACCTTAGCTAGGCACTTATTAGTTTTATGAAGTTAGTTTTTACTTATTTTAAAGTTTAATTTATCCATAAATCAACCCGCAACTTTGGACCAAGTGATGACACGTTAAATCTTCACCATGGGTTAACCAGAATTTAGTACCTACCTATTTGGTACTTATGGTTACTGTTTTGGTACCTAACTATTAGCAAACAAATACGTGCTCAATTATGAATAATTTCTACTTGCTTAATTCCTAATAATATCCCAACGCAAATAAAAATCTTTGTCACCCTGATGAAAGAGATGCAAAAAATAACTGATTTATTTCAAGGCCATTTATTTGGTTTTCACTGTTTTCTTCTAGACGCAACGTCCAGTTCTAGTACAATGTTCTTGGTCATATCTCTACAAAAAAAACATTTTGAAGCCACGTTTTGAAGTCATTTTTGTTCTGTACCGACGTTAGTTCCAATTTTGGTCACCAGGTCAGATAAGTTTGTGGCACTGTAACCATTTAACCCATAATTTAACCGAATCTCTCTCTAACTGTTACCGCATTGACTGTGAGTGATGATGTTGTCGTTGTTACTGCATGAGGAAAATTTTAAATATCGATAATTTATACATGTGACAAGATATCGGACTCAACTCTATTTCCTTTAAATAAAAAATCCATGAAGGGTACATGCTTTTTATTTTATTTTATAAAAATGATTTATGTCTGTATAGACATACAGACATACATACAATGAAATACAATGTTTGTTTTTTCATAAAAGCATAGACATGCTTTTATGAAAAAACAAACATTGTACAAAAAATACAAAATTAGTTGTGTAGGTTTTCTAAAGATTATAGTAATAATACAAAAAACAAAGTAGAAGAAAGATAAAAATACAAAAATACCTACTCCATAGAAAACTGGAAAATAAATATTGAAAGGGGCGGGACTCTTACCCACGAGGCCACAACCCGTGGCGAACCGAGTCACACACGTGTTAATTAATATTTTATTTTGAGTATTTCAAATTACAAGTTTAAAAGACCAAGTTTATAAAAAAACAATTTAAAATAGTAAATAGTTAGAACGGAATCATTTTGTATTTCTGCAATAAAAGCTATGTAAAAATAATATTTGATCAATATTTTCAAATTCCAATAGATTTCTGCGATCATTATAATATACCATCGAATCATCCGAAATAAAATCTGCTAGAGGAATCGAAGTCGCGGGAATGCATAAATATTTTTGAGATAGTTCGTACAAGCCACTGTATTTATGTTTATTAGCTTCCCAAAACTGAAACGGATTATCATCATGGTCAATGTTAGGTAGTTCAGCATATTGTTTCACCACTGACGCAGGCGAGGAAGATGTTTCGTTACATAACCGAGCATGTACTTTCTTATCGAAATGTTCCCATATACTTTCAGTTAGATTTTCTGAATCTGTTAGTTGTTCTGAAGGGTTGTAAGAAGTTGCAGGAGCTGGATTTTGTTGATCACTTACATTATTACTATTCAATTCCTTCAACACATCTTGTAGCACCGAATCTGCATTTTTATTCGATGGTAAACCCGACTCTTTGTACCTGGGATCCATAAATATAGCCTTTGCCGCAATGTCACTAGTTCTGTTTTCTAATAACACAAATTCAAAATGTTTGTCAATTGCGTCAACAAGCTTCTTCTGAAAATCTATTGCCACATTATTAGGTGGAGAGTATTTCTTTATCATTAACTGAAAATAGTCAATAAGCGGAACTATACGTGATAAAGTTGCATATTGCTCACTTGACAGTAAGTTAGTTAGGTAAGTTAATGGTTCTAAAATGGCAATGCATTCACGTAGGTATTTCTTATCTTCCTCGGATATATCAGCAAAACCATCGTTTTTCTTATTAAACTGTTCACGTGCATCTAACAATATATTATAAGTATAATGCCAAGAGGTCGCTCCAAAACATTTCTTTTTCAGTGTATTATTATAATATCTGTAGTACTTCTTGAAAAAGCTCTCATATTTTTCGTTGACCAACTTTAAACTATCTTGAATTGCCAAGTTTAAAGTGTATGCTAAGCAAAACATATACGGTTTTTCTAAAATTGTTGTCACAGCTTGAGTTAGATTGTCGCGCTTATCATTATTAATAACAATACACACCACTTTGTCTAATATGTTCCATCGCTTTTGCAACACCTTTTTTATTAAATCAGCAATTTTTACGGGTGTTTGCACTTTTGTTTCTTCAGTACTTAAAGTCTGAGATTCGAATTTCCCCTGATTTATAAAGTGCACTGTCAGAGTCATCATTTTATGACCTCGTTTCCTATTAAAGTCGTCGGCCCCCAATCTCCAGTTTTCAATTGTAACAGCTATATGATCTAGGGATTGCAATTTACCTTTTAATTCCCTTTTTGCGATATTGTACTGTGCGGGAAGTAAATCGTTGAATAATTTCTCTTTAGTAGGAATGATATAATCTGGATGTAGGTGGTGTATAAAATTCTGGAAGCCTTTATCTCTTAGTAGTTTCAAAGGTTGTAAATCTATGCAAATCATTTTTACGAACTCTATGTCTGTATCATTGGAAGGTTCTTCACCTGACAAAGAAGTCATTTGCATCAGCGATTGCTTTTTACGAGGTGTTGGTCCATCTTCACAATTTGGATTTGTCATATTTTCTATTGTAAAATAGCTATTACCGTTATTCAGAAAACACTTCCTTGTCACTGATGTATTAATGGTGGTTTAATTTATTTATTGCGTCACTGTTGTCTTTATCACTGTTTATTATTTTATATACTTTGTCTATTGCACTATTTCACTGCTCACTATTTCATATGCGTCTTCATAGAACGTTTCATTACATTGAATAAAATAATAACAGTATTATCGTTAATGTGATAACGTTACAGGTAACAACGAAGGAATGAAATGAACGAAAAGGTGTCTGTAATGAGTGCGTTCAGTAATTTGATAGATAAGCTATTTAGAACCTGTAGTCGGGCGTCATCGTTATCATTGGCAACCATGTTGCCAACTGATGTGACTCACACTCCTGCAGCAATATGATTGGTAGATATCGATTGATAAGGTGATTGTATGCTTGGATATTATACGCATATGCAGGTTGATTGAGCCAGGTTTGT
This sequence comes from Allophyes oxyacanthae, assembly GCA_932294325.1. Lineage (NCBI taxonomy): Eukaryota > Metazoa > Arthropoda > Insecta > Lepidoptera > Noctuidae > Allophyes > Allophyes oxyacanthae. The sequence continues at coordinate 913,292 of OW028612.1, forward strand.
TGGGCTTGCTGCTCATTTCACGAGTTGCACGAAACGCACCAACATAATATTAGAAATTTTCCCCAGTATTTTGAGAGAGCGCAGTTCTTTCCCATCCATCTGTTGGCACTGGTCAGTTCATAGCTGCCTCAACAATTTTATCAAAATTTTTGTATTTTTAAATATCGGACTTGTTTAGTTCACAGACCTTCGATAAGTTTCAACTCTTATTAAATTATCCTCAAACAACTTTTGTTCGAGATCAATGTATGATTTAATATTGTATATAAAATTCATGGTTTAAGATCAGCGCAGCCATTTAGTCGTGAAAAAGTAATATTGAACAGACAGGGAGATAGAATTCATGTTGAATTTATATTATTAGTAAGGGTCTACATATTAAAATATAATTCTATACATTTTATTACATTTTATATATGATTTATTTCTTACACAAATTACGACACACATTAAAAGTAAAAAAATTAAAATTAAAACAAATAAAAAAAGAAGTAACAAATGAAGACAAAAAATAAAAAGTAAAAATTAAAAACACGATCCAAAAAAAAAAAAAGTAACAATTTTTAATAATAAAAGTCTGTGGCTTGTATTCATTCGTCCACGCTTTGAACTCATCATGCGTCGCATTTGTGCAAAAAAATAGGTCATTGTTCAGCATATTGCTGAGGTATTGGAACGCGCCTGGCGCGTTCCAACGCCCCAGCGCTGTTTTTCAACGATGACCAGCGCTGTTTTTGAAACGAGGTGTGGCAGAGGTACCTTGTTACCAATTTTTATGTTTGTTAAGGTTTCGTAGTCAAACAAGGAACCTTTATAGTTACGTATATCCTCTGTTTGTGTGTCACAGTCCGTAAGGTGCAACGCGGTGCAACGGCTCTGTAAAGTAACCTCAAATCTATCAGAAACCCAATTCTCGTAATTAAAAATGTTCAAAATATAGTTCCAATCTCGTTCCGATCTACTACCGATGTCATAAATGTCACAAAATAATGGTACAGTGCTACAAACTTATCTGACCCCGATCGTGGCGTCGCTGCCGTCGCTTTTACCAATGTCATCTCCCTACAAAAATGACATTTTGATGTCAATTTTGTTCTGTAGTGACGTTAGTTCCAATTTTGGTCACCGGGTCAGATAAGTTTGTGGCACTAGGTATATTCTTCTACATTAAGAAATAACAGAAAGTTGATTGAAGCCAAATCCGCGGGTCTACCGCGTAACTAAAATTGTAATGAAAATCGACACTGGTATTAAACTTCAATACGATCGTGAGAGCCTAAACTTTGAGCTAACTTGTAAAAAAATTACCTATCATATAGTTGGGACTCCTATCTTCATGATCGGTAAAAAAATACAAGTTAGCTCAAAGTTTAGGCTCTCACGATCGTATTCAAGTTTAATACCAGTGTCGATGTTCATTACAATAATAGTTACGCGGTAGACCCGCAGTATTCTGCTAACATATTGAACCGACACAAATAATAAAATTGATATTCTCGTCCGACTCATTTGAATCTAATTTTTTATGTTTATGCATAAACATAAAAAATTAGATTCAAATGAGTCTGTAAGAAGTTCGAATATACACATACTGAAATCGGACTGAACTTTAAGAGTAGTAGAATACCGATATTTTGTCAATTCTTAAATTATAATCTCATTTCGGTTAACTTTCAGTCATAGTGTAAATTAATTACGAGAATTGGGCTTCTGGTCGTATCTAAAAGTACTTATCTTCGTAAATTGAAGGTCCTCTAAGTTCGGGAGAGTCGGACAATAGAGTCAGTGGCCTAACAAAGGACGCTATTAGCCCATATAATGTATAATGGTAGAGATCTGTATCTATGCGTTTATCGCCGACGACAGCGTAATGGAGCTATGGGGCGCCTCGTATATCATTGGACAAGACGACCATGAATGTACCATGGATACGATAGCTTTTTAACCGACTTTTAAAAATCAGGTTTTTGTATTTATAGATTTTTCTACAATTTACGGCCCCACTTTAATATCAGAGGTCCTTTTAACGGGTTATTGTACTCATCATTATGAACAACTTTCACTATGGGACCAACCATTAGGACCCTCCTTTTTTTGAAGTCGGTTAAAAAGGGTCAGACTTAAAATGGTAGGAACTTATAATATAAATTCCTTTTAGTTTAGAATATAGGTACTTAAACTGGTCAGCGACATAAGTAGATAAACTTTTCGTAATTTTGAAATAAATTTATCAAAAAGATTATGGCTTAACTAACCATTACACTAGTAATAATTAATTTTAAAAAGTTTTTCGTGGACTGTACAATAGACTGTACGGCCAGGATTATGCCGTGTCAGCCGACAGCGCCATCTATTCTGAACACTTACCTCCTATGCTTACCTCAGATAAAGCGCCTGCGAAAACATTAACAGCAAAACCTTGCGCTTAAGAAAAATTGTAAACACCTATTCAATGCGAAAGAGAAATAAATAAATCCAGCCCATTATTGTCCCACTGCTGGGTACGGGCCTCTTCTCGGAATGAGAAGGGTTAGGCCTTAGTCCACCACGCTGGCCTAGTGCGGGTTGGTGGGCCACACACACCATCGACAACTTTATGAGGCCCTCTCAGATGTGCAGGTTTCCTCACGATGTTTTCCTTCACCAGTATGGCAAGTGATAATCATATTTTGATCCGGACATTAATTCGAAAAGTCAGAGATGCGGGCTGGGTTCGAACTCAGACCCTCCTGCATGAATGCGTTCAACCGCTAGGCTATCGCTGCTGATACAAGATAACAATTTATTGATCTATTATAATTAAAACGGCCGCAGGCCAATTTATTATATTAATTATAGACATTAATAATACTACAAATAACATTCATACACTCATCTCACAGCACTCCAAGCATACCAACATTAGCGACTTCCATCCGTCCGCAAATACGTCACATTCAGGCTTGGCTTCCAAGAGGCCGTTGAGCGCGGACAGTGTGCGAGGAACGGGCCATTGGGCTCGCGAGACAGTGCGACACGGGGGCACAGCAAACAATCTTTGCCTCCTACTACGAATATAGTTGTCGGGAACAAATAGTTGGGTCAGCTCATCGTGTAGTTCAGGAGCATCAATATTACCAACATTGACTTTGCACATGGTCGTCATTAGGTCATTTTTTTCTAAACTGCCCAGTAAAAACTTTATAGGATACATAAATGGATAAAATCCATTTAGGGTTGATTTTTCAATTGCCAGATAATGTTTTATCCATCGAATAAATTTGACACTCGACAGATTTTGTATAGGAAAGTTGTCAAAACTTAAAATTTATTCCCTCGGATAAAGATATCTGGCGATTGAAAAATCAGCCCTTCGTCTTTTGTACAGGTACCTAAGGCAGGTAAGCTTTTTGTACCTTCTCTAATGCCAATATGTATTTACTTCTTCTCATGTGGGTTCCAGACACTTGCTAGCTAGACCCTAGCTTACTACGAACAAGCACACTAAATATGGTACAATATAAACTTCAATAATTTATTTTCCAAATAAATTACGACATGGTTGGCGCAGTGGCTAAGCGATTAGCCTTCTACGCTACGTGCCGCGGGTTCGATCCCCGCACGGAACAAATATTTGTATGATCTACAGATAGTTGTTTCGGGTCTGGTTGTGTGTTCATGTGACATGTATGTTTGTAAACTGTACCCTCGATACAGGAGAAATCCTAGTGAGGGGCTTTTAAATATAAAAAAAATCAAAATCAAATCAAAGGCATTTTTAAGATCCAAATCACCGCCATTACTTATCTGTGGACCACACGTGTTGAGAGCTGAAAAAAAATGTTAAACGCAACATTCACCGAATATCCTGCGTGCAAATTGACCGCCGCCATTCTTATCGGTCTCAGAGATCGGCGGCGAGCGCACGCGCCTTTTCGCGATGACCCGATATTACGTCACAGTATTATTAAGCCTTAAAACTTCGCTTCCTCTCATTACTATACTTATATAACAGGCAGCTTGCGTGCGTACTACTATGACTGCTTGTACTTGTACATGACGTGAGGCCTCATGCGTAGAGTAGCTTCGACATTGTGTCGACACATCTAGTGCGTAGATTGTTTCGTCTACGTCTTTTAGTGCACAGAATGTCTCGTCTGCGTCTTACGATAGTTCCAGGCTTATTTGAAGACCTGCGAACCGCAATTCCACAATAGCTCCCAGCTTAGCGTAGGTATTGTGCTGAAGGCGCTTACCATGCTAAGGGGTAGTTGATTAAGATAAATATATATATAGATAGATAGAGCTTCCTAAGGCGGTGTAGTAGGGCCTCTAAGTGCACCCGTATCACCCGTATACCCTCAGGCGCGGATACAGGATTTCGTTTGGGGAGGGGGGGCAATTTTTGTGTGTTTTACTTATCGTCCAGAAAATTCATTCTAAACAAAAACACGTATAAACTTTTATTTGTTACTAGCGGCCCGTCCCGACTTCGTTCGGGTACAAATTAGCCGGTAGATACTTTTTAATTTTCATCAATTCCTGACCTCTTACAAATCGTTCGGCTTCAAAAAATACGGACTCTCATATAACTATTTCATCCGCTTAGAGGTTGGATTTCGAAAAACACGAAACCGATTTTGTTTTTAATTTTAAACAAAAGCTTAAATACAAAATTTCACGTTTCTAACTTCAAAAACATTTTTCACTCCTTTATCGCACCTTTGGGGGATGAATTACCAAAAACGGAGAAACACGTGTTTCTTTATTTCTAACCAAAAGCCTAAATCTCAATTTTCACGTCTCTCACTTCAAAAACAATTTTCACCCCTATTTCGCCCCTTTAGGGGATGAATTTCCAAAACCGCGGTAACACGTGTTTCTTTATTTCTAATCAAAAGCCTAAATCTCAATTTACACGTTTCGCACTTCAAAAATAATTTTCACCCCTATTTCGACCCTTTAGCGGATGAATTTCCAAAAACGCGGTAACACGTGTTTCTTTATTTCTAACCAAAAGCTTAAATTTCAATTTTCACGTTTCGCACTTCAAAAACAATTTTCACCCCTATTTCGCCCCTATAGGGGATGAATTTTCAAAATCGCGGTGACACGTGTTTCTTTATTTCATACCAAAAGCCTAAATGTCAATTTTCACGTTTCTCACTTCAAAAACAATTTAACCCCTATTTCGCCCCTTTAGGGGATGAATTTCCAAAAACGCGGTAACACGTGTTTTTTTATTTCTAACCAAAAGCCGAAACACCAATTCTCACGTCTCTCACTTCAGAAACAATTTTTAACCCTATTTCGCCCCTTTAGGGGATGAATTTTCAAAAACGCGGTGTCACGTGTTTCTTTATTTCTAACCAAAAGCCTATATCTCAATTTTCACGTTTCTCACTTGAAAAACCATTTTCACCCCTATTTCGCACCTTTAGGGGATGAATTTCCAAAAACGCGGTGTCACGTGTTTCTTTATTTCTAACCAAAAGCCTAAATCTCAATTTTCACGTTTCTAACTTCAAAAACAATTTTACCCCTATTTCGCCCCTTTAGGGGATGAATTTCCAAAAATGCGGTAACATGTGTTTCTTTATTTGTAACCAAAAGCCTAAATCTCAATTTTCACGTTTCTCACTTCAAAAATAATTTTCACCCCTATTTCGCCCCTTTAGGGGATGAATTTCCAATAACGCGGTAACACGTGTTTCTTTATTTCTAACCAAAAGCCTAAATCTCAATTTTCACGTTTCTCACTTCAAAAACAATTTTTACCCCTATTTTGGCCCTTTAGGGGATGAATTTCCAAAAACGCGGTATCACGTGTTTCTTTATTTCTAACCAAAAGCCTAAATCTCAATTTTCACGTTTCTAACTGCAAAAACAATTTTCACCCCTATTTCGCCCCTTTAGGGGATGAATTTCCAAAAACGCGGTATCACTTGTTTCTTTATTTCTAACCAAAAGCCTAAATCTCAATTTTCACGTTTCTCACTTCAAAAATAATTTTCACCCCTATTTCGCCCCTTTAGGGGATGAATTTCCAATAACGCGGTAACACGTGTTTCTTTATTTCTAACCAAAAGCCGAAACACCAATTCTCACGTTTCTCACTTCAAAAACAATCCCAATATTCACGTTTTACACTTCAAAAACAATTTTCACCCCTATTTCGCTCCTTTAGGGGATGAATTTCCAAAAACGAAGAATCACGTGTTGCTTTGTTTGTAACCAAAAGCCTAAATCCCAATTTTCATCTTTCTCACTTCAAAAATTTAGGGACTCCCATACAAACTTTCACCCCCTTTTCCCCCCCCTTTAGGGGCTGAATTTTCCAAAATCCCTTCTTATTGCTTGCCTACAATACAAAAGGGACCTACTCTCCAAATTTCGTGACTCTAGCTTCAGTAGTTTCGGCTGTGCGTTGATGATAAGTCAGTCAGTCAGTCAGTCAGTCAATCAGGATTTCTCTCTTTATAATATTACTATGATTCATACTATAATTATTTATATAATACTTGTAATTGGCATAGACACCGAACACAGAAAGAGAACCTCTTTTCTGTGTTCTGTCGGCATAGAAGATGATTTACCCCCCCTCTGTATCCGCGCCTGCGTACCCTTACATTCCTTCCGTGTCGGAAAGAGCCGCTCCGTGTGACGATACCCAAGTGCATGGACGTAGGTATCCATTTTTGATGTAGGGGGGACAAGTCGGAAATTTCCCCAGCTTTTGGCCAAGGGGGATTTAGGAATTTTAACAATATATACTTACCTACGTATAGGCACGTAATTAACCAGCTAAATGTATGAGAGGCAGGAAAGGTCCAAGTGGAGGGGGGCAGTGGCTCTCTCCTGCCCCGGTCTGGTCTTTGCTGATTGCCTGATCTTTCCAACACACCTGCACGAGCAATTTCCATGTCAGCATGAGGAGCTTATGCCGATTGGAATGTTCCTATAAAAAAAAGCCTTTAAAAAAGTAAAAACCGACTTCAAAAAACTAAAACGTATATTTTTTTATTGTACAATAACAAATAACAGGCCTTTCAATGCACCTTAGCTTGGCAATGGCACTGACTTCAGAAGCCGTCATGTTTTTATAAAAAATATTTTTTGTTCTAGTTTTTTGGAGTAATTTTTACTTTTTTAATCAGTATAAGTTGGCCTCTTATTGTACGTCAAGCCTATGCAATGCGAGGTCAGCTTATACCTGAACTTTATAGCTTAATATTTAGCCGTGTGTATAATCCAGACACACCGATGCGCCATTTGAGCTGCCACCATTTTAATTGCCATGATTAGTGTTACCTCGTTTGCAACGAAAACCACTCCGGCGCAAGTACTTAAAAACTTTTATCGCCAAGATTAATGACTGCTAAGAGAAATGGGCTGTGGTTGCTATACATCAACCAGAGGCGTGGTTAGTTTAAGGTTACAGGTTAATTTTTACGTGAGAAATGAGATCTTTATCTGTTTTAATAAATAAGTATATGTAGATAATCTCAATTTAATACAGATTTTTTTTAAATTGACCTCTTGATTGCAAGCCCAACTGCCGAGCGTGAGGTCTAAGGTTTTATTCCTAGGTCGGCAAAGTGCTATTGGGCATTTAGGCCCGAAGCAGTGATGTAGCTATGGGCCGCTGGCCCCAGTATTTACAAAATACTAAGAAAAAAAAGATACAAAATGAAACTTAAAAAAAGGATTTCAGTGGGCCGAGCACGAATGTTTTGACGTATCGTAACGTAAACGTAGCCAAATTTAGAACCAAAAATACACGTTTAATCTATGATGTTTTTATGGAAATACATGCAATAAGTTTTCATTTTCATGAAACAAGTGTGTTTGTTGCATAAAATTGAACAAAAATGCGATAGATTCATCGTATTTTATCATCAAAATTTGCTTACGTTTACGTTACCATACGTCAAAACATTCTTCGTGCTTGGCCCTCTGATATAAGATGAAAATACGTATTTTGTATCTTGTCTCTGTATTTCAAATACTTGTATCTAAAATAATCACATCTCTGGTCAGATAATACCTATCCAGCATGTTAAATAATTCGTGTCAGTTTATCTTCTAACGACGTTGACGTAAATAATTATATCAAGCACGGAGGTGTGTAACTGTGTAGGGAAAGCACGGTCATTGGGACCGCGTCCGCACCGGCAAACGATGTTTTACCTTGTAACTTGATTAAAAGCACCGATTCCGAGAATCGATTTGCAGCAAACAAACAAAGAGCAGTTGTTCACTCTAGATATTGTAATCGGTTATTATGTTATCGCTTCCATATAATGCCGTCAGCCAGGGAATTACTTTTATCTGATCCACAATTTTTCTGTTTTTCAAGATATGAAGGTATTCATCGATAATCCGCTTTCTGAAAAGCTAGGGCATTAACTTGTTTTTCTACAATCAGGTTGCTAATTTATTACGCACTTACCCGTTTTTGACATCTGTAACGACCCTTTTTTTTTCTTTTTTTTAGCGTGGTAAAATCATCAAATGAGTCCTCCCACCCCGGGCAGGGCGGGAGGGACTGTCAGACTTGTACTGACTAAAATCCACGGTGTTCCTTCATTAGCCCTTTACGTTCCGGGGTCACGGTAATGAGATAAGTCCCGCGACCCCGGCAGGCTTCGGCCCTCTACAGGGGGGGCCCCGTCATCTTGCTGACATCGGTACCGACCCTTAGCATTCTGTTAGTAGCTAGGTAGGTATAGTATACGGTAGAGGTTGACGGATATTACGGCTTTAGTTTTTCAGCTTACACTACAAATTATTTTTATAATTCCATCTGCTATGTATTTCGTAAGCCTAATAACCTAATTTCCATTTCGCAAATCAGGAATTTTCAGCAGTACTTAGTCATAGACAAATAATTAACCAGGTAAACATATGGGATATACCGTATACGCCTTATACTATTCGTAAGTAATTCAGAGATTCAGGTTGAAACTGCTCGATCGGGCAGATTTTTCAATGGCCACTATGGTTTTATCCGTCGAACATATTTGATACTTTACAGATTTTGTATAGAAAAGATGTTAGAAATTCAAATTTATTCCCTCGGAGAAACTTATCTGGCAATTGAAAAATCAACCATAGATTAACAAAAACGAGAATGACTAGGGTTGCCAGATGATCGGGATTCGTCTAGATTGTCCCGACATTTCATATGATGTCCAGAATCCCGACAAAATTAAAAATGTCCCGACAAACAGCATCTCGTAAATTTGGGTATATTTAAAAAAAAATGCCCGCCAAATAAAAGCCGAGTTAATAATAAGACTGAACTTCGATGATGATGATGTTTGAATTTTAAAACTTTTAAGGGTACTTCTCAAGGATCCAAATTGGTGGATTCAAAGAAAGAAAGAAAAAAGAAGGAAAGAAAAATAATTTATTCCACATACGACAACACAACGGTCACAAGAACATAACAACACAAAAGTAAAATTTTACATTAGTTAATATACCTAAATGTGCTGTCGAGCATGCCCATGTAGAAAAGGTTACCAACTCAGCATGTGCTAGGCGTGGGACACCCAGCGCTGATGTTCAGTTGGCACCCCTACAGTGACACACGGACGAAGGCAATTAAATAAACACATAAAAAGGATAATAAAAGATAAATAATATTCGATAGATAATAATAATAAAACATGTGAATAAATACTTAAGGTATAAGAATATTCAGTAAATTACTAAGATAAATAATATAATAGTTATATTAAAAGATATTCAGTTACGAGGATTCAGTTAAATCTAATGCCAAGTACACGTGGCAACGTAAAAAGTACATGCATATTAAAAACCTATGTCATGATACTCGTAATATGCCAATAATGTTAATTTTGATTTATAATTTTATTTGTCCTGACAACGATTCCAAAATCACAATATTTTGAAATTTTGCGTAGATATTGTAATCTTCCCATCTGACAATTACTGTGACTGAAGTTATATTAGATTATATAATTATTTTGAACGTCTGATTTGCTTTGAAAAACGATTTGAGAAATAATCATAAACTAACACACATGCATGACAATTATTTATTTACAAAATGTACACAACTACACAGCCTTATAAAATGTTCATACAAATAAGTTGCGCTTAAGTTTATTACGTATATAATTTAATTATTCTTATTATCGCTAACTACTTAACTGTAATGGACAATTATGTAAAATGTAGTACACGACACCTATCCGTGTAGTATAAAAAGGACTAATCTATGGTTTAAAATGACTACTCCCTTGGCTAAGCTACTCTTGCATAACCTAACCGTCAAAAACCCGCGACTCCAACTAGAAAAAGAGCTGTAACTTTTGAACGGCTGAACAGATTTTCATGAAACTTAGCTACGATGATTCCGATTAAACTAGCTTTTAATTAAAAAAAACTGCATTGAAATCGGTCCATCCGTTTTGGAGCTACGATGCCACAGACAAGATATGGGAAAAAATGATTTTGATTTTTGATTTTGATATACACAATACACATACATACTAAAAACTTATAACACCCCTCTTTTTTGCCGGGGGTTAAAAATACAAGAGAAAGCCACTCAGTACAATCTTCGCATAAAATTAATAATATAGGTAGTATATTACTAAATATGAATAAGACTAATTTTCTTATAAATATTTAGTATTATTATTGACTGAAACTTGCTTGTATACAAGTTACGCCCTCTACCGGTTTCTCCTCTTTCTCATCAGACTGCGCAGCGGCATGACGCATCCTGGTTGAATACGACGTGAGTTCGCGCATGCGTCGTAGCTCAAGTTGAAAGAAAAATGAGGAATCGCGAGAGTATTAAAAAAATACATATTTTAGTCTCTAGCCGCGATAAGTTTGCAATATTCTAATCTTGCCGTTATCGTGATAATTTAGACCAAAGTCCGAGCTATAAACGGTTGTAACAGTGTTTTTGCTCGTTGCGAAATATCATTTGGATTTGGACTTTATATACAGGATGTAAGTGAGATCGCAACGAAAACTGATACCTTGGCTTCAGTACATGACTCTGAATCCTATAGCAAAAGAAATAAGCGTCGGACTTTTCAAAAATTTTACGTTTTTGTTCGCATATTGTTTCGTTAGTTAGGATTAGGACCCATCCACAATCGATACTTTTAGCTGCCGAATCGCGAGTTTTCTCGTTATTCACTTTTTGTGAGCAAAAGGCAGCCAACAAACGCGAAAACGCACGATTCGGCTGCTAAAAGTATCAAGTGAGAACGAACGCTAAAAACCGCGAAGAAAATCAGAAAAGTTTTGAAAACACCAACAATTACCTGATTCTTATGCTGAGGCCGGAAGGTTTCAGAATCATGTACTGAATCCATGGTATCAGTTTACGTGACGATGTCGCTTACACCCTGTATAGTATGTAAATTATCTCAGTGATATTGCAAGATCACCGGCGATTTATCAAATACAGCGGGCAAGTTTTATGTTCAACAAATTTCACCATAACATTCTAATTTCCTTCAGATTTTCTCGAAAAAAAGCTAAGCATTAGATTTGCGGCAATGTTAATAAAAGCAGTATTTCTAAAATAAATTATACTTAAAAGAAATTACAACATAGTTACCTACTTACGTACTACCGACTTAGTTCAAAAACACTCCATCACAATTTAAAAGGCCTTATTCAAAAGAATCCCTCATATTATTCTTCAACAGTCCAGCGAGTCTACCGCGTAACTGGTAATGGTAATGAACATCGACTCTGGAAATAAACTTCAAAACGATCATGAGAGGCTAAGCTTCGAGCTACATTATAATTTTTTTATCAATCATGCTGTTAGGACTCCCATCTTCATGATCAGTAATTGTCTTACAAGTTAGCTTAAAGTTTAGTCTCTCACGATCGTATTGAAGTTAATTACCAGAGTCGATGTTCATTACCATTTTAATTACGCTGTAGACCCGCTGATTCCACACGTTTATGTTTTACAACAAAGCAAAAGCAGGCTCAAGATGCGTCACTTGTCTGTTCTCTAGTCAGGAGCGGAAGACCTGAAGATGCCTCCAATGACGTCTTCGGGCCTTCCTCTTTTTATTGCCAGGGCAACTACCAAGCCTATCACAGCGCCGAGGAATACTCCCGTGACTATAGCGAGGACTCTCTTCGCGAACGACCATTTTGAGCAGGTCCAGTACTGTTCCCGGTATACACTGGAAAATAAATATCATCTCGTTAATTGTGAATGACGTTATCACTGGTCTAGGGTTGGATTCCCCAGTCGGGAAAAGTGATGTAGGGTTTTCCTATAGGAAATTTTTCGCTCGGAGTTAGGGATTGTGCGCGGATGACGATTGGGTCGTCGCATATGGGTCCTAATAACGACATCGGCGAATTGTGAGTGTACAATAGTACCTACACCTCTGGCTAAACCTTCGGGGAATACAGCCGTGAAGATAATATGTTAACCCGTCGCGGAACGCAACGTAGACACAATAAATAACCTAATCGTCAAAAACCCCCGACTCTAATTAGAAAAACAGCTGTAACTTTTGAACGGCTAAACAGATTTTCATGAAACATAGCTAAGATCATACCCGCAGGGTAATCACGATACACACTCGCAATCGGAATCGATTCAATTTTGACAGTTCAACAAAATACATTGCGCGGTATGCTTTTAAAACCACTCCACCGGACAATTGGAGCAGCGCAATGAACACTATTGTAGTGTCAAAATTGAGTCGATTCCGATTACGAGCGTGCATCGTGATTAGCTAGCCGGTTAAACTAGCTTTCGATTAAAAAAACTGCATTGCAATCGGTACATCCGTTTTGGAGCTACGATGCCACACACATATACACAGATACGCACTACAAACTTACAACACCCTTCTTTTTGTCGGGGGTTAAAAATATATTCATATATAAACTCCTACTTTATTAGCGGAGATCCGGGTATTGTACTCATCATTATGAACAACTTTAACTAAGGCACCAATCATGAAATTGCGAAAACAAAATCACCTAATGGACCATAATACAGGGAAAATCCTTTACTGGGGCACAGATAATATAATACTGTAACATTTCATTCAGAAAAAAATAGGCAGTGTCTTTTCGTTTCTATGGAGTGCACGCCACTGCAATAGACTGTTGTAATCGGAATATATTCAATATTGAAAGTACAACAATGTACATTGCGCAGTAAGCTTTACACATCACCTCCCTCGACCGGTGATACAACGCAATGAACATTCTTGAACTGTCCAAATTGAGTCCATCATCCCGTAAACGTAGTGTACGTTTCCTAAATTATGACTAAGTGTTAAGGATCTGTTGTATCTAATTAATTTTAAGACCTAATTGTACCAACATTTAGATACTGAGAAGCCGTCCCAAAAATGCCCTCTAAAAATTGCTGCAAGACTAAAATCCATACCGTCTCTTGAAATCTATAATTATGGTCATGACTGGAAGAGCTCAATCTAACTGAATAACAAGCATTTTTTTTGTCAGTTGGAGGAGTATATAATATATTATTACGTTGGTCTACGCACTAACCAATTCCTAAAGGGAAGCCGATGGGAATCGGGTTGCATGGACTCTTCGCCACTGATACTGCAATTAATCTGGGTCACCAAAATAAACCTTAATATATAGGAAACTTAGAAACATAGCTTATTTTTTATTTTTTTTATAGTCTATTTAATACTAAGTACTCAAATAAAACGCCTCGAAAACTGAAAATTGCATTGATAGAGGAATGGGAGAATATTCCCCGATATCGCCTATGAAACTTGATGTATAGCATGCCGAATCGCATGACATCTGTATTGACAACACGGAGGTAATACAAAGTACTAAAAATGTGAGAAAATTATATAGGTACGAATATCTCTAAATAATTTTTTCTTTTTTTTTTCTCTTTTTTTAATTCAAATTTAAAACTAAAGAAAACGCTTTAGTCTTCCAAACTAAACGTGTATGCAAAATTTCAGCACAATCGGAAACCGGGAAGTGGGTCAAATTTAACTTCCAAGGCTTTTTTAGATAGTTACAGCCTTACAGGTGAAGCCAATAAAAGCGTTTTAAAAATAAAAGTATGGTTATTTTTAATTTTTGTTATGCATTAAAATTAACGCATTTTTAATTTATGTATTTTTAAGTAAAACCAATAATAACTAAGAAGTTTTATTAATTTTATTTAAGTAGTATTAAATAGTCTATAAAATACTTTTTATTTGAATAAGCTAACATTCTTAGTTTCCGAGATATTAAGGTTTATTTTGGTGACCCGGATTCATTGCTCCCAAGTGTAGATAAGGAGCTATTGTATAATTTATAAATAATTTATTATCTAATAACCGGACAATGTGTGATTATGTGTAGATAATCTCCAATTTATCACTTTTCTGTCACATAATCTATATTAATTATACATTATATTATGATTCTATACAAACCTTGTAGGCGGCTCGTGTATCCTTACTTCGTTAACACTGTTCAGGCTTCCAACATATGCTGAATTTATGTACACAAAGTCACTGGAGCGGCTCGAGACCTTAGGCCCGCCTTTCACGCTTCCTTCATAAGACACGGCGCTATGCGTGTTCCGTCTCTTGTGCTTCACTGGCTCCACCTTCACGACTTTCAAGTCTTCGGACTCAGGAGGAATGGACTTGCCCTTCTTCGACATTTTCGCGAAGTCGAGCGCTTATGAGCGCATTTAACGAGTGACTGCGCGAACGTTATCGTTTGCGATAAGATATGGAATTGGTAGTGTGTTCTGATATTTTTTATTGGATAATTTTTACTCTTTTGTGATATGTTAAGGTTTTATCGCACCTGTTCCGAGGTAGGCGAAGTGACAGGTGGTATCCGTTATCAGTATCATTACTGACATTGTTAGGGCGCGTCATCCTTTTGTTAATAATAATAATGTTTATCATTTATTGGGCGAGATTCTAGCTCAGCACTACCATTATAACAAAACTTAAAAATTCACATAATGATGTTAGAGTTGTAATAAGACCGTGGCAATGGAATTCAACCCTCGGACTCCCGGTAATAGGTCTCAAAACCAATGAACAAACATGAATGAACTAACCTAACCTAACTATACAAACGTAAACAGATTTAAAATAATAAACAGTAGGTACCTATATTAAAAAGTATCGTATTGTAACAGACTTAACCTGACCTTTATCTATCTGTGCATTGTAAGATTAAAAAAACAAAAATCTTTTAAAATAATCTACGGAGAAGCATTTTATCAGTTGGTTATCGCAGCGCGAATCGTTTCAGTAAACAAACCAAAATGGGTCAGTACTGTACTCCTAATGATTAATTTTGAACTACTTGCATTACATCAAGAATTGGTGTTATTGCTTAGAAATCTATTTAAACTAGAATCCAACTGGAAGCAGAATGTGCAGCTAAATCATCTGACAAATAACCTAACCGTCAAAAACCCTCGACTCCAACTAAAAAGAGATGTAACTTTTGAACGGCCGAACAGATTTTCATAAAACATAACTAAGATGATACCCGATTAAACTAGCTTTCAACGATGCCACAGACAGATACATATACACAGATAAAGAGATCCAAAGATACACTGATTTACAGATACACAGATACACACAACAAACTTATAACACTCTTTGTTGCCGATGGTTAAATAAGGAGACTCACAAAAAAAGTCCAAGAGTTGAGCATTCGAATTTCAAATCCAGTAATTTTATGACAACACGGGATTTTAGAACGTGCGTCGAAAAATGACTAATATTATTTCGTAAGATCTTCAACAAACAGCCTCTACGCCATAGTTCGAGTTTTTACTAACTTCTTGCATTCCCAATGGGTAAAGTGGAGTCTCCAAACTGTGTGAAGTTATTTCAAAACCTACAAGTCTACCGCATAAATAAAATGGTAATCAACATCGACTCTGTTAATAAACCTCAATACGATTGTGACTTTGTGAGAGACTAACTTTGAGATGCCTTGTAAAAATAATATCGATCATGAAGATAGGAGTCCCAACTTCATGATTGGTCTGTTTTTTTCCAGGTAGCTCGAAGTATTGTCTCTCACGATCGTATTGAACAAAGCCGATGTTCATTACCATTTTAGTTACGCGGTAGACCCCAGCTAGGGTGTCGTACTGGTTTGGAAATATAGGAATCAAGTGCAGAAGCAGTAATCGTTTAAGGTAATTTAATGTTTGTTATAATGTCAGCATAGAGATAATATAAATAGTATCTACCTATAACCCTATTTCTATGAATGTCAGTGATAGCGTCAAAGTTGAACGCTTGCCTTTCATGCAGGAGGGTCTGAATTCGAACCCTGTCCCCACCACGCGCCTTCGAAATCACGTACGGATTAGAATGTGACTCGTACGGTTATTTACACAAATTACGAGGAAGGCCTTAATAAATAAAATAGATTTAAAAATAAGATTATTTGTTGCTGTTTACAATGTTATCATGAATTTTTGAACTTTTGCGACTTGTACGCAATCATGATTAAAATTATCACCTTATCGGACGGTAATCGCATGAAATATTAAAAGCTGTGTCACAAAATATAAAGAATTAAATATTACCCGACAAAATAACACACAGTTAAGACAAAAACGGGCGGTTAAAGTTCAGTTTTTGTATTGACAAACGGTCAGTTTTATTATAACCGTCTGTTATTTTTTCGGTGAACATTGTCTCTAAATGTATGGAACAGCTGTTTTTTTTTGTGATTTCCGTGTTGGTCCTATAGTAATAGTTGTTCATAACGATGAGTACAATAAGCCCTTAAAGGAACCTCCGCTAGGCACTAATAAAGTGGGACCTAATATGTAACCAGTATAACAAGTTTAGAAATACCTCGATTTTATTCTTATCCAACAAAGGGTGTTCATTATACAAGAGTATTAATAAACCTGGATGCCATAAGGGCTAATTAGAAAAATGTCTCGTTAATTGTGCAATGACGCAACCGGTAGCAGTCGCGGTCGCCTTGTATGGCGCTACTAACGAGGTGCGCGAGCGCAGTCATCCCGCCGCACTGTTTTTGTTAACTTTTATGTCTGTTGCCATGGTTAGCGGTTCTCAAAAATGCTGCTAAAGGATTTAAGAATTTTTCCTTGAAGAAATTAAAAGACGTATAGGGCTAGGTCTCACAACGTATAAGCCGCAATAGTCCAGCGGCTAAGGTATCGCACTGCCGAGTGAGAGGTCGTGAGTTCGTATCCTACCTGTTACATAATTATATATTTTTTTAATGTGCTAATGAAGCGCTTTCATCTCAAACTCAACACGGCATCAATAAACAAAAAAATATTTAGATCGTTTTCCTTTACTTTCTCTATGGCCATATTAAATTTAATGTGACGTCACATAGCCTATAGGTAACCAGCGAACAATCAAGACACTTCCAACGAATAATGATAAGTAGTTTCGAAACAGATGAACATACATACCGGTTAAACATATAACCCTCTCCGTAGTCGGGTAAAAATAAGCGTAGTACTCATAAATTCTATTACAGCGTTAAAAGTTCCTGTTTCAAATTACAGAAGATGGAACTCCTCCACGTGATCATCAAGTCGGGTCCCTCCCCGCGCCCCCTGGCCTGGTCGCTTGAGGTCTCCTCATCGGAAGACGGCGAAGACTGGAGGATGGTGAGGGCGTTCGGCGACAGGGACCACTGCCGTAAGCTGTGGGACCTGAGACCTGAGAGACGGCGACGGAAGGCCAGGGGGGCGAAGAGGACGAACAGAGCTGATCAACCCGCCTGCTCTACACAGTTTGCTAGCCCAAGACCGCTGGAGAATGGAGAGGTATGTTCCGGTTTCCTATCAAGGAAAACTACGAGCTTACTATTAATGAAAACTAAGAAAAATCTAAATAGCTTGCATATTCCTAACTGAAAAACACAATCATATTCTATGCTTGCGGCTTTTCTGCCAGTTCTTTCAATTCTTTATTTTATAAGTCTCGACGAAGACAATTATGGGAGGACGCTCACACAACCAAGAGTCGCGGATCTTCAAGGGCACGGCGGGCGCGGGCGTGTTTGCGAAACACACCAGGAATTCATGCCACGTCCGCGCCACGACCCCGTCTTGAACGCGCCACAATCCCATCTCGAACGTGCCTCGATCCCGTCTCGAACGCGCTTCGATCCCGTCTCGAACGCGCTTCGATCCCGTCTCGAACGCGCCTCAATCCCGTCTCGAACCTGCCTCGATCCCGTCTCGAACGCGCCTCGAACGCGCCTCGAACCCGTCTAGAACGCGCCTCGACTGCACCTAGACTAAGACTTGACTTTAGTGCACGTCCGCGTTAAAATGATGACTACTAGACTAGTAAGATGTGTACTTTCCAATCCATATAGATGCACGTCGGAATTGGAGAGGGTGTGACCGCGCGTCGCGTGCGCGTGTCATTCCGCGCTGCGCACGCGTCGCCGCCCCGCCACCAGTATTACACTGTGCGCGCACTCACCGTCGCCGCGCGATGTCTGTGCCACGGACATGCGACCAAATGCGCTGTGGATGCTCAGGTGTGTATGATTATTATTATAAGTGAGGTATGATGATACATAAAATATGTTGTACTGCTTAGCTCCTATGAGGGACAGCGTCATGATTTTGATACTAAATCTTCCAAATAATTTCAGTAGTTTAGACGTGATGCGTGCGCAATCAATTAGACCAAATATACATAATATACCTACTTACAAATTACAAGAATAGAATAGAATAGATTTATTTGCTTAAAATGTAGGTATTATAATAGATGGTACAGTAACTTAATAAAGACCCAGATACATTTTGCCGCACTTCAACGTGCAAATATTATTTTTACAATTTAGTTTTGAATAAACATTTCAAATCAGGCAAATTTTATTAATCAGTAACAATAATGATCATAAAGAATAGAATTATTAAAAATATAAAACAAAAATTAAAATGTCAATAATTCGTAAGCCCATAAAGCAGCAATGTACAGCCACGCGAAACTTTTTACGATTACTATGTTGATCTCATAGAGAAAGTCGTTTAGTTTGATGGTCCGATCCAGACCCTTACATATAAAGAAGGAAAGAAAGAACATTTATTTACCCCAAATACAAACCACACTAGAATGATAGACATAGGTAATAAGAAGAGGACAGGTGCATAGACAGAGAAGACAATATGACCACGCATTTCTGATACACGTTGTATTTGATGCATTGTGTAAGCCAGGTTTCATAAAAACAGGGGGCTTACTACGATCTCTTATAGCAGGGCTTAAATTGAACTGCCCAGTCATTTCCAGTATGAGCTGACCTCGCACTGTATAGGCTTTTCGTACAATGAAAGGTCAGCTTATTCTGGAAATTTAAAATTCTATTTTTGTGAATCTTTCCGTGCACCCCATTCATAAAACGAAATAGCTGACCTTCATTTAATGTGAGGGTAATCTATACCAATGATGTGCTTACTTGTTCCAGGGTGCAAAATGTGAATGTGTCCACGGCACCTGCGGGGCGCACTGCCAGCGCTGCTGCGCGGGCGCGCCGTGGTCCCCGCAGCAGCCGTGTGCGCACGGCGACGGCAGGGAGTGCTCCTGCGGGGAGCGGGGAGCCTGCTCCTACGACGATACCGGCGCCATACTTTGTGTTAATTGCACGGTTCGTATCATTTTTATTAGCTGAGTGGATAAGTTCACCTAGAATCTCGACGTTATGAAAGAGCCTGTAGAGGCCCAGTTGAAATCTAAAAATTTGACTTGGCTTGTTCTTGTCTGGTTCCGGTGTGATTGCATGTGACATGTATTTTGGTAAACTGTAACCACGATACAGGAGAAACCCAAGTCTAGATCAAGGTTTTAGGTGCGACCTGTTAGACATATTGAGTTATTCCTGATGTTCAGCAAAGAATAAACATCATTGTTTTTCCTGTCGGTATCGTAAAAGGCTAAGGACCGTGTCCAGAAGAGAAGGGGTAATTTATCCCTTCACCAGCAACTGCACCGTATATTTTCTTCATTGGTCATGGACCTATTGTTTGTTTTATAGTTGGTAGATTTTGACGTACGAGTAAGCCTTTACAAATTCTTAAGAAATACGTAGATAACCTTCTTCTGTAACAGACAGGATGTTGAAGTGTCGCTTACGATATTTTTCCTATCGAGCACAAATCCAAACAATATTAAGAATTTCTGTAGGGTCGACACCCGATAGTTCGAAATGATACACTTGTTTAACGGATATAAAAATTGTTCATTGATCACCCACACGATTACTAACTAATGTAATGATAAAATGAGTTAATGCGTAAATGAGCACGCGCGGCTTTCTTGCTACCGAATCGCGAACTGACTTACAAGATGAAATCTATGTAAATTAGAACAAATACGCTCTGCGGAGAGCGCAATAATAGTGCGATTGCACCGTACAATTTCCGTATCAAAAAAACGCAATAATACTGCCCAATCCAGGAACCGAACCCAAAACCTAACGGCGTAATTTCTCATGCTCAGCAGCCGCGTTGGCGACCACTAGATCAATGAGGCAGACCATTGTTGGCATTACCATTGTTGAGGCAGAGTACCATTAATTACCATTGCTGTTCTTATTTCAGGAGAATCGAGCGGGACCACTGTGTGATCGATGCCTCTTTGGGTATTACAATGCTCTGCCCGATGGACCCTGCGTGCCGTGTGACTGCGACCCTCAAGGTTCTGATGGTAGGATGATACTTATGTTTATCTACTGAGCGTATTGCTGGATATAGGCATCTCCCACTATCTCTGATGATTGATGAAGTACTTAGACTTTGGAAATGAATTTAAGATAATATGAAGTCCGCGAAATTATGAGTATTTCTTCCGAAAGGTTTTTAATAAAAAAATACATTCATATTATTATAAGGATAGTCTGCCTAACGAAAGCTGTCCCAGAAAAACGGGGCAAATTAAAGAAGTCTGAAGCTTTCCTCACTGACTATACACTGCATAAACGAAGTTGATACTTTAAAATAATATTAAATTGTATATTGTTTATTTTATTGTTGTATTGTGTATCTATTGATAGCTTTCGTTGGCCAAGCTCTTGAAGAGAAATTGCGCCAGTACGAAGGTGGGGGTGCTTTATATCACCTTTTACTATACTCACAATACGAGGCAGGGTATTATTTTCTGGAATCCAATAGATTGATGTACTTCACTTCTTTAACTTTTCTCTCGCAGGCTCCTGCAAGTGGGATAAGAAGCACCGGCAGATGACCTGCAACTGCTACCCCGGGTTTGTGGGCCACCTATGTGACTCCTGCGAGGTTCCGTCGGCGGTGTTCCCCAACTGCCAGCTGGCCGCCGCGCCGGCCTGCAAGTGCGACCCGAGGGGCGTGGTGGACCCTGGCCGAATCTGTGATGACGTCTGCGAGTGTAAAGTGAGTTCAAAATGCCGTCGTATTTTCTATAACGTTCTTAGAAAGAAAGAAAAATCATTTATTTGCCACAAAAACAAGACACACTAGAATGACAGACACAGGTAATAAGAAGAGGACAGGTGCATAGACAGAGAATACATTATTTTAGAATGGCAACAGTGTAAAATTGAGTAGAAAAAATAATAATTTAAAAGAATAAATAATATGTGGTCTTGTCTATGCTATTATTATATTTTATCCAAAGTTAGTCTTCTGTGCGCTTCTTCATGTATTCCAAAGTTTATAAGTGGAAATAAATTGAAGTGTGAAAGTCTTAAAATGTGTGTAAGTAATATGTAGTTTATCATGTTTTTTTCCAAGTAGTTTATTTCGTAATCGTAATTAGTTTTTGGATTATTTTAGTATATCATAAACGAGTTGTTTTAATATTTTATAACACGCCTCTATTTTTTCGGGGGCTAAAAAATATTCAAACAACTTAATTAAGATATACTAAAGTAATCCAAAAACTAACGGATCGACCGATTACAATGCAACTGTATTTATCGAAAGTTAGTTTAATGAAAATCTGTTCAGCCGTTCAAAAGTTACAGTTCTTTTTCTAGCAGTGGCGAAGGGTGACAGTTTTATAAGTGGAAACCCTCCCAAAAATACCCTCTAAAAATAGTTGCAATTAATGCTACAAGACAAAAATCCATCCCGTCTCTTGTATAGTCATGTCTGGAGGAGCTAGTCCTAACTGAATACAAGCCTTTTTTTTGTCGGTCTATGCACTAACCAATTCCTAAAGGGAAGCTGATGGGAATTGGGTTCCATGGACTCTTCGCCACTGTTTTCTAGGTGGAGTCGCGGGTTTTTGACAGTTAGGTTATTAATTAGGGTATTAGGCTATGTCTATGTGTCTGTTTATCCATATTTCCAGCCGCAGCATTACTGGAAAGAATTTCTATAGAAATAAGTGATTCCATAGTGATCATATTTCTGTAACATTTTTATTACTTAATTTTACTGGTGCCTACATAAATAAATAAATTTAGCTTCATCGTAAGCCTGTGAACTTCCACAGCTAAATCCTTTCTATGGATTTCAGAGCAACGTGGTGGGAGAGAGATGCGACGCGTGCGCACCAGGGCACTTCGGACTTAGTGAGGAGTTGCCAGCTGGCTGCAGACCTTGCTACTGCTCCCACATCACCGACTCCTGCAGCCTCGCTACTGCTGCAGACCAGGAACCACCCAGAGATGTTAGTACTTATAACCTTTAAAATAAAGTCTTATTGGGGTCAGTACGGAAACGAAGCTAAGTATACCATATCGTTAACCACCGCTGGACATGGGCCTGCTAGTATCCGCTGCAATGGACGGTCTTAGGGCAAGCGCATCACAGTATGTTATTATAAGGACATTAGAGGACGCTGCTACTCATTCTCTTAACCCCTAGTCGTCTATTTCAAGTCCAACTAAAGGTAAGGATGTCCTGGCAGGAACTACACGAAAAAAAGCTATACACTTAGCTAAGCTAGCATTGTAGTATATTATCTGGAAATTGTCAATGAAACTAATTTTATTAAAAGAAAAATAAAATGGTTATGAAAATGGTTTACCAGTACTTTTACCAGTATTTCCTATACCTATAGGCGATTTTATTTAAAAAATATATTTTTGCAGGTTATATTGCCACTAGGAGAAGCATGGCTGATATCAGACTCCCAAGGAAATGCGACGATAGAGCCCTCTGTCGACGAGCAGGGGAAACCATTCGTCATTAGCTATGAGGTGAGAAACATTATTATAATAACAAAAAGAAAAGTAATATTTTATTGACTACCTCATTGGCGTAGTGGTCGCAAGCACTACTGCTGAATGTGAGGTCCTGGGTTCGATTCCCTACAATAAAATACACGTACAATGTGTGGTTGTATAGCTAATTGTAACATGTTAGATTTTTGGCTTTGGGAGACTGAAATCCAAAAGCAGTGTGAAACAATTTATTGAGATAAAAAGGGTTGATTTTTATTTAAACTTAAAAAAAATCATCATTAGATTATAATTATCACTTTTAGAGGTAACCATGTAATAATAAATGAATATCAATTATTATTATTATTGTGGTTTTGCAGTAATGATGTGAGCTCATTGACGTATAAATTGACACTTATAATGTTTCAGGTAGAAGGGTGGGAGTACTTCTACTGGATGACGAGCTCGTTCAACGGGGAGCAACTGTCCGCGTACGGGGGCGAAGTCCGAGCGTCCGTCTACTGGGGGATCGTGAGGGGAGATACCGGAGGGAACCCCACGTTTGGACCCGATGTTATACTTATTGGGACAGGTAAGCAACTAAATAGGACTGTGCAGGAATAAGATTTGAAACTATTTTGTAGCACGGGACAAACATAGACGTAATTTTAATTCTTCACGACTTTGTAGGCTTCTCTCGAAAATAATTTCAATGTCAATGGAAATCCAATGTATTTTTTATATTAACACGCTTTTATTAGCTTCACCTGTAACTAACTATGAGAAAATCTTGGAAGTTAAAGACCCACTTCCCGGTTTCCGATTGAGCTGAAATTTTGCATACACGTTCAGTTTCGATGACTAAAGCGTGTTCAATAGTATTTTTAAACTTTATTTTTATTGTTATTGCTGTGTTTCATTGTTTTTTTTTTGTAAGTATGTTTAGTTCAATATATTTTTGTATGTACAGTGTACACCACAATCTGCCCCATAACGTGTTAGTCACTGCATTCCATCCAATGGTTGCCTGGAAGAAATTAGTAAAGCCCGCAAATATTCGTTTATCTGTGACCATGGCGCTTGCAATAAATCTTCGCAAGTCGCAGTGACAAAGGGGCTTAGGACCCTACCACTTCGAAATAATAATGGCGCTTGCAACAATGCCGAAATATCGGAAGCTCAAAACAATCTGTAAACATGGTAAATACCCATTCTGAACTCTAATACTAAGGTTGAAGACCATTTCCCTTTGCAGATGGCACAAAGCTAGCGTACTCCAACACGAGCCATGAGACGCCAGGCCAGCTGCAGCTCTCTGTGCCTCTGCTGGAAGGCAGCTGGGCCGTGCTGGGGGAGGAGCCGGCCGAGCTGGCCTCCAGGACACAGCTCCTGGACGTGCTGCGGGACCTCCGCGGGATCATGCTCAAGGCACATTACCATTTCGACCAGGATGAGGTGCGTTGAGCTTTCGCAGGATATCAAGCATGACTGAAGTAGCTTTTCAGATTTATGCAGACTAAAGCCGTGTCACAGTCAAGTATTACTGTGACATTATTATCTTGACTGTGAGTAACTGTAACACGGATAAGTTCTCTAAGAGATGTTTTATTTGGTTTACATTTTGAAAGCAATTTAGGGAAGGATTTTTAGGGTAAGCGGGTTCTTTATCTGAGGATTTAGGTGATATGCAGCTCGCGTCATTCTTTATGATCACTCTGAAGTTGCCCGCTCGCTCCTCTACAGTGTACGTCTGTCCCGCTAATACGCGTTCTGCGCATCGATACGCGGCTACATTCAGAGTGGTTGACACGAGGTATATTCTCAGCAATTTTGAGCAATGTTGAGTGTAATATCATCACAGGCCTAATCTCAACACTATATTTTGATCTATGCTTGGTTCCTAGGTTCGCTTGGAAGCTGTAGGGGTTCATGGCCCTACAGAAGTCTTAAGTGAGCGCTGCGCATGTCCGGCCGGCTACACGGGCGCGCACTGCTCGCGCTGCGCATGGACACACGCGCGTGTGCAGCGCGCCGCCGCAGTGACGCCGCGCTTCGAGTGCGTGCCCTGCGGCTGCAACGGACACGCGCCCTGTGACACTGGTCAGTACTCAATATGTTCTGGTTGTGCCCTGTGGGCTCCCCGCGCGCGCACTGCTCGCGCTGCGCATGGACACACGCGCGTGTGCAGCGCGCCGCCGCAGTGACGCCGCGCTTCGAGTGCGTGCCCTGCGGCTGCAACGGACACGCGCCCTGTGACACTGGTCAGTACTCAATATGTTCTGGTTGTGCCCTGTGGGCTCCCCGCGCGCGCACTGCTCGCGCTGCGCATGGACACACGCGCGTGTGCAGCGCGCCGCCGCAGTGACGCCGCGCTTCGAGTGCGTGCCCTGCGGCTGCAACGGACACGCGCCCTGTGACACTGGTCAGTACTCAATATGTTCTGGTTGTGCCCTGTGGGCTCCCCGCGCGCGCACTGCTCGCGCTGCGCATGGACACACGCGCGTGTGCAGCGCGCCGCCGCAGTGACGCCGCGCTTCGAGTGCGTGCCCTGCGGCTGCAACGGACACGCGCCCTGTGACACTGGTCAGTACTCAATATGTTCTGGTTGTGCCCTGTGGGATCCCCGCGCGCGCACTGCTCGCGCTGCGCATGGACACACGCGCGTGTGCAGCGTATGGGCAATATTTAACATGGTTTTAAAGACAGCCTGTAAATCGCCAATGGATACAATGTATATTTTTTATAAAAAAACTAAAAATACACCCAACATTCGGATAAAAATTGTTAATTTAAACGCATCAAATAATAATTTATGAAAAAAAAAGATATCCATAACTACACAGTTTAAATGATTGGCCATCTTGATAAGCTTCCATGATTGTCACGTTTTGCCAATTCAAAAATAAACTTTAAAAAAAAGTTTTTTGAAGTCGGTTTTTACTTTTTTTTTAAAGTTTATTTTATTTTTCAATTTTGAGTGGCATAAACATGGGATTACAGCAATCGCGAGTGATGTGCTGTTATTCATTCAAGAGTTCCATTGTCTATCTCCGAAGATCTTCATCAGATCTTTGCAGCTTTTAGCTTTTCTTATTCAGGAGAAGAATTGAATGCAATTTTTTTTATTTCTACTGCAGTGGACGGACCTTGTGGACCGTGTCAGCACAACACTACCGGACCGCACTGCGAGCGCTGCCTCCCAGGGCATTACGGGAATCCAGTTCAGGTACATTCACTATTTTAAATTATATTTAAATCTTCAAGAGCTTTTAGAGAAATGCACATCATCCAGCTCTGACGACCAAGAGATGGGCTAACTATCTAACTTTTTATTAAACGCGTGTTTTTTCCCAGGGTGCGTGCAAACCGTGTGCTTGTCCTC
Organism: Allophyes oxyacanthae; assembly: GCA_932294325.1. Lineage (NCBI taxonomy): Eukaryota > Metazoa > Arthropoda > Insecta > Lepidoptera > Noctuidae > Allophyes > Allophyes oxyacanthae. Next base: position 939,819 of record OW028612.1, read on the forward strand.
TGTATGAAGCGAGTAACAACTTCAGTCCGAACTGTGCCCTGGCCAGCGCCGAGGGGGACGGCTTCGTGTGCACGCAGTGCCCTGACGGGTACACCGGAGACCATTGCGAAAGGTAACTCATCACACTAACACGGTTTCCAAATCTTTGATCATTAATTTTGCTGTTAAATATCAAGTCAACTGATGTCATCGGTTGTTGACTTTGAATTTTGTCCATTATTTTTATATAAATTGTTGATGTTGGTCAACCAATCATAATAACTATCATAAAAACAACTATCATAAGATTGAATAAATCAGAGATTTAATCAGCCTTTAAGAAACCGGGAACATGTGTTTCTTTCGTCCTTATGTGGTTCTTAATAACGATGCCCGTGTTTTCCTGCAGCTGTGACTTCGGGTACTGGGGCTCCCCCGCGGCGCCGGGCGGGCGCTGCGCGGCGTGCGCGTGCGCCGGCTCGCCCTGCCACCCCGCCAGCGGCCGCTGCCTCACCTGCCCCCCGCACGCCGAGGGCGCGCGCTGCGACCTGTGCAAGGTACGCGCGGCGCTGGTGGGACTACCTCGGTACACATAGAGTCCAGGCGTTGATATCAGTGTGTTGTGCGCAGGAAGGCTACTGGCTCGGGGCGGGCGGCGCGGGCTGCGTGCGCTGCGCGTGCGGCGCGGGCGCGCTGTCGGGCGCGTGCGACGGCGCCGGCCAGTGCGCCTGCCGCGCGGGCTGGGCCGGCCGCGCCTGCCACACCTGCGCGGAGGCACACGGCGGTAACACATCACTTACATTACACCGAATGTTCTGTGTGACTAGTAGAACCCGATTCCAAAATTTCAAGCCCTAAGTCCCAAAATTTTGAATCCCATTGTGCGACGCCTAAATAAATAAATAAATAATAGGGAGAAATTCAATTTAACTTCATTCCATAGGTGTATCAGCCGGTTGCCCGCCTTGTCGCTGCGGTACTGCGTCACTCAATGCCACGTGCGACCCCGTTACTGGCGAGTGCGCATGCGCACCAGGCGCAGCGCCGCCATCTTGTGACAGCTGTCTGGACGAACACTACGGGTTGAACACTACGGGCTGCATGGGTGAGTCGTTTTGTAGTTCACGCTTTTACCAATAGATGGCATTGTTGTAAAACTTGTGTTATTTTTTTAGGTTTTAATTTTGTTAAATCTAAAATTATTAAAAAAAAAATACGTTTGAGTATTATTTCAATCGTTTTGGTTTATAATTATTTTGTAATTATTATTTTTTTACAATTTACAAAAAAGAAGACATTATTTTGATGAATTTAATCTCGGACGATACCAACTTTTTTACTTACCATGTCCAATGCACGACGCAGTATGTACATTGTTCGTGAACCACACATAGTATTGAGATGAAAAATTCATTTATATGCTTCATATAAATGAATCTACTACTTGTTATATTTGTTACCATGAAATTAATATCTGTCTCTGTAAATACATAATATAGTATGTAAATACGGTGTTACAATCACGTAAGCACCCATTAATTGTTCAATAAGTCCTGGAAAGTTTTTAGATGGGCGAATGGATAATTGGACTGTAAAGCGTTTGTAAAGAAAAGTGTTAGGTTTTGGACTGTTAAAGGAAAGCTTTAGCGGTTTATTATTTAAATTTGGGCGATGATGAGTTTACACAAACTTGATAAGAGAATATCAAAGTGCTGCGGATGAGATAAGAAAAGACGAAGAAAAGTTCGGAAGAGAAATATTGCACAGTACCTTCTGAGTTGTCGAGAGCCAAGTCTCGAGATAGTGTTTGCCCTGTTGCTCTCTCTTGATGAAGAGTGCTTGCTGCTTACTGTAAGGTTCGAGAGACGAGTTCTTCTTGTTGGAAAGTTCAAAGGAAGACTGGTTTTGAAAATCGAGACCGTTGTTAATTTTGGCGGTTGCGGAAGTGGACATTACCACGGTTTGACCCTCTTGCTCATACTTACACCAGTGGTAGGTGCAGGAACAGGATGGGGTATTGTCTCTGTTTTGATGCGTTCCTTTACAAGCGACACAAAAGGCTATATTTTATTTTGATAAAAATAAACCGCCCTGCTGTTACCGCGGGCACCAGCTAGTATATCATAACAACACGCTTACAATTTACATACGCCACAAAGCTATCAGACTACGCACTTAGACCACGTAACCTAAGGCTAGGAACAGACTTTATAAACTTGTACCACGCGCACTACAATTTGCGTAATTCGAAAACTGCTCCGTACATGCCCTAAGGACAGCGTGTCTCAACATTTTGGTTCTATGTATTTAAGCGATTCACGATTGTTCTAAAAATTATTATCAGTAATTGGGAAGGTCTTCCTGTAAATAATAACTTAAAAAGATATAATTTAGACTTTGTATCAGGAATTCTCGAAGCTTTTTAGAACATGCGGTGCAATGAGCAAGGGCATACCGGGGGGGGGGGGGGGGGGGAGGCAGCTGTAATTATTTTTTTACTACCTATAAAGCAGGATCTCCTTTGGGCGTTTGCCCTACACACAACATACACCGAATGTTTCGTGTAGATGTCTTCATGTAGTGTAAAGGATTTAGCGGGGGGCCTGGCTTAAGAAATTTCTGATCCCCCCCTCCCCGGCCAAAAGTTGGGTACGCCCGGCCCATGGCAATGAGTATTCTAGAAAACGAGTCTATTATTTTTTCTTAAACACGCAAGCGAGCGCAAACGCGCAAACGTGCTTGCAATCCTAATTATTCCGGTAATTTCGCTGACTATTCCTTCCCTTCCCCCGGTACATAACTACACATAGGTACCCATAGTTGTTCTGACGAGATAGGTAGAACTAGTCCTGCCCCAGTCGAGCGCGTAACATGGGACTACTGCCTATAGTTTGAGTAACTCTAAGACCCACCGCATTGTTACTGCACCTCCAGCTATTTGCCGATTGCACCGCGTACATTGAACGTTTACTGCAGCCATTTTTATTTCGTATGATACGAACCCGCAATGTATAGCTCGCGTATGATGTAGTATTGTGCCATTATCTTTGGGGCTAGGGCTGCTTATAAGTTTATAAGAAACTTTAATAAAGAAGTGCACAGCGGGTCGATGAATATACGCAACACCAGAAGAGTCGCTGATGCGTTACCGACTTTTAAGGGGGAAATAGAGGAGAAGGTTTCAAGGTAGAGTAGGATCTACCATCTACCACTACCAATTACATGGGTTAGCAAATGTTAGAAATTAAAGAAAACTTAAAAGATTAGTATTCTTTTAATCCATACTCTCTTGGTTTTTGTTTTATGAAAAAAGAAACACTTTCCACAAAGCGTCTAGCATCGAGCATACGTTGTTCTATCGATTATTAATTTGATTTTAAAACGTCCAGTTGGTTTTTGAACACATCCTAATTTGATTTATGAACATATCCTGGAACGCGTGTATAGTGTACGTGATGTCTCTGCCAGGGGAATCCCCATCTCGTCTAGAAACTACTGCACAAACTGAGCCGAATTAACCCGAACGGTCGATCGTCAAGCGGTTCTTATTTTCCTGTCACACATATGCCAACCATTATGTATCTGTAAGCTTTTTTACCATAGATAAACTTTCAATTTTCTCAAACTCTAGAGAGAGGGGGCGACATTACCAAGTTTCTGACCCGGTTTGAAAAAATGTAGATCCGTGGCTGATATTGGGTACAATTTAGAGACATAAAATATCGCCTGCACATGTTGTCTTTAACATCCCCTAAAGCTGGGTCCGACTGTTCTGATTTGACGTGACAACCCTGTAAGGGCAACGATGGGGCCCGTAAATTGTGACGTCACGAGAAAATTGCCCATTTGTTTTGATTACTTTAAATTGTTAGGTTCCGATGGATAACTTATATTTTTTACTTAGTTTTTGGCTTTGAAGTCCTAAACACTATTGCTTTTTAATGATCTTATTTTTTTAGTTTAAGAACTTAAGGGGTCTACTTCGAACTCTGCAGGGCAGAAATTGAACTGCCCCGACATTTCTAGTATGAGCTGACCTCGCACTGTATAGGCTTTGCGTACAGTGAATGGTCAGCTATTACTGGAAATGTATGGGCAGTTCAATATCTGCGCTGCTATACAGGATGTAAGGGACATCGTAACGAAAACTGATACCATGGATTCAGTACATGAATCTGAACACCTCAGCATAAGAATTTTGCGTCGGTCTTTTCAATTTTTTTACGATTTTGTTCACAGATTTTTTAGGTAGGTATAAAACTGCGAACAAAATCGTAAAATTTTTGAAAAGACCGACGCGAAATTCTTACCCTCTGGTGTTCAGATTCATCTGCTGAATCCATGATATCAGTTTTCGTTACGATGTCACTTACACCCTGTATATGAGATCGTAGTAAGTCTGCTGCTTTTGCTCTAGTAACCGCCACTGCTCGTTAAGCTCTGACTGCTCTTTTACCCCTTGATACGACTCGACTCCTTTCTCCTTCCCTTACAATGCTTCGGTTAGGCCTTTCTCTATCTTTCCTTCGATTATTTTCCTTGCTTTTAATATGCGACTGAGTTGATCCTTAGATTGTGTGCTAATCGTAAAGAATAGGTCTACTCCTCGTTCCGTGGAGTGTCATTCAAACCGACAACGGGATTTTATCACGAGGATAGGAAGTTCTATCTTCATATGCTTAAATCGAACCTCCGACCAGTAGCGCGAAAGACAATGCGCGAATCAAGCCATAAGTTGAATTTGGTGAAGCTGGATTTCAAACAGGTTTTATATTTTTCAACAATTTTCCATACAATTTTCTCAGCAATGGCAGCATGCAATTTTTTTTTCCTTGGGTAGATGGTCAAAATTAGCAAGCAAGAATCGAATGCGCAACCCTTAGCAACTGTGACAAAGCGTGTCGAAATTGAAAACATTAAAATCTCACTATTTTCTTCTTGTAATTATTAGAACGTTAACTATCCATTAATCACTGTTGAAATAAAACAACCACAGCTAGGCGTAGTTTACACTGCATGAATCATTGCAGCATTGGTACACTGGCGTGCAATAAAGTGTACAGCCCTAACCAATGTCGGTGCGCCAATAAACAGACCACGAACTGTATCCAAAGCTCCGCATACATCGGGATATAAATACGCCGTACAGTGTACCTACACTGCAGGACAATTAATAAGGTGCACAAAAAAAAAAAATATTTGGCCCACTTTTGTTGCATTATAGATATTATGCATTATTCTCGCAGCTCTTACCACAACATTGTACTGATACATATTGTAATCTATTATTTATTTGAAAAGAGTTACCATGGAGTTTCTTGCCGGTTCTTCTCCATAGGATCTACTATTTGGAACCGTGCACCTAGAGTCTCGACATTTCTTAAGTGCCTGTATTTGGTTTACATGAAATAAAGATCTATTCTATTCTATGACCCAGATTCGTTACAAATATCTGTAGGTAAATTTCTAACAATAACTCAATTAATATCCGACCGAAGTTCGAATCCAGGGTTCCATATTATGATTATAAGTCATATTTTGTAGTCGCATAATGCTTATCATACTCGTCCTTTCGCATAACGTCTATTCGCATAACCTGATCAGGCATAATGACAGTATTCGCATTTGGCCAAAATTATTTTGTGTGTAACATACATGTTCACGGCATTGGGTTACCAAACAATATTATAGTAATAATAATTATGCGAAAAAACTTTATGCCAAACATTTTAATACAATCGGAGTTACTCGAATCCAATGTACCACACAGTCCGCAGTAGTATTTGCGATATTTTACAATACCAAAATCACATGATTGGTTTCGTTTACCTGAAAATAAGGAAACTTTTCTTACTCGAGAAATATGGACACATTCCTTGCCAACTATACATTACGATGACTAACACCACAAACATCTCTGCTTACCTTTCATGGAAATGCCAGTGTAATTATATATAATATTATGATAAAGTTAAAACGTCCGCCGGTGTAAAGGGCTTCTGTTTATTTTCAATCGCTGCCAAATAAGCGCAACCAGTAGCTCCGGTGGGCGACTTCAAAGATCCGAGGCGATCATGTACAATGACTAAGTTATAGCACGAATAATAGACTGGACATAGCCTTTAGTGTAGCATGCCAGTTAAGTACCTACCTACTTGAAAAAACGCGTCATGAATTGGCGCGAGTTGCGTTGGCCGTCTAGGTCCCAGTTCTGGTAGAGGTTTAGACAGGCTAAAGGTGTGTTTTGATCTTTCCGATTTGATCCGTGGCTAAAAGGGACTCCCTACTAGTTACGTAGTACATAATAATAATAAATAAATAATAAACCATGTGTTAACTTCTCATACTAATAGTTACCGTTTTTCATATATTTTGGCCAATGTAAGTAATGGTTAATTTTTGACCATGAGTCTGACAACATCTTAGGTTAATGGTGTCTCCCATAGTGGTATTAGATGGCAGTCACTCCGTGTAAAATACAGATTTTCAGGCGCATCTGGTTAGACTGGGAGCCGACCCCAACGTTGCCGGAAAAAGGTTAGGCAGATGATGAAGATATGTCAGACTACCCACACTATCAGTCAAAGGTTCGGCAGACGGCGTACAACGCCTCCCAGAATAATAAAAAAACCAATTTCGCGTGCGTTGGCTGCATATTGTTGTTTTATAAAAGTGAAGAACGAAAGCGAAAACGCGCATTTATGCAATAAATAGGTAATGTTCTTATGCCGTTAAAGCTTCTGGATAGACTGTCCTCTCTACAACACTTACCATTTTATACTCTTTGCCGGGTACTTAACCGCAAGTGCAAAAACAAACGCTTTCCATGAAATATTTTCACGTTCAACCCACTGATTGTTTTTGTGCATCTCCTTATGAATCTTCTTGCCTTTTATAAATCTGTTAAATAGGCGTGGGACAAGGAATGGGGGAAGGTATTTTTGTTCTGACTTGAAAGAACGAGGGTCTTTTGAGTCAGAGAAGACCAACTGTGGATGGAACTAAACCACAGATTCTGTATGAATATTTCAAGGATGGGACTGATGGCCATCAAGTTGCCAGGCCAAAAACTCTTTGTCATCCAACCCGAGCTTTAATTGGTACTTTATCTAGACCATAATAATGGTCTATTATTTGTTTATTTATTTCAATTGCTTGCCGCACTTACAGTGTTCACCAACGCGCACACGGTTATTGTACTCCATGCGCGCACAGCAAGCCAAGCAACTACAGAGTAAAGAAACGAATACAAACATTGAGAACAAAATTAAAATTATTAAAGAACTAGCTTCCGCCAGCGGCTTCGCCCGCGTGATATCTTTATAAATTATATCCTATGTTACTCAATGATAATATAGCACTTTACTGGTGAAAGAATTTTTAAAATCGGTCTAGTAGTTTTTGAGTTTATCCATTACAAACAAACATACAAAAAGTCAAATCTAGAAAGAAAGAAAGAAAAAGAAAGAAAGAAAAAAGTATTTATTTGACACAGCACAAAAACAATTTTAAAGATAAAGTAACAAAAAATAAAAGAATAAAACATGTAAAAGAAAAAAAGAAAAAATATTTATCTAAAATAACAAATGGGTGGTAATCTCTTCTCTTTGTAACATTAGTTTAGATATGTCTAGGTACTTGTGGTTCCTGACCAATTAGGGCGTTGAGCTTTACGGCCTATATGTACGGTAGGTAATATTTACATCACAAATCCGTTCAAATTTCGTAACAGGATTACAGGAACGTCCATTGATCTTACACCGTATGCGCCTCATGCGCGTGCGCAGCTTGCCTTTGATGACGTATCAAATAAACATTGGTTGCACGTGCGACCACTTATGCAACTTCTGCACGTACCACATACTTGTACTCATATTTTCATAAGGTTATTCTGCTGTATGGGATGAGTAAATGGAAGTAAAATGTCTTTTGGTACGCGTATCAGCTAGGACTGCGAACCAGGCTCGGTCGTGGATGGTTCGACCACCTCTAAGGTTCTCCAACTTGCACTGTCTTCTGCGAGCTCCTCCCATGCATCATGCTCGAGGTTAAAAGCTGCTCCGCCCCCCTTAAAACTATATTTAAATAGAAAGAAAGAAAATATTGCAATTTTAGCAAATAAAAAGCAATTGTGTAGTCATAAACAGGGGGGCCTAACACTTTTTTTGACTTATTTCGTTAACGTAAGCAAACTTTGAATCAAACATACACGTTAAATCCATGATATTTTTTGGAAATACATGCAGTATTTTTAGATTTTCATGAAACAAGCATGTATGTTGTGTAAATTTAAACAAAAATACGGTAGAATTATTGTACTTTTCTTTCTTTTGATTACGTTATCATTACGATACATCAAAAACTATTGTACTTATGATGTTGTCTAAATCGTATCTAAAAGACGTACATAAGTAATCCTCTTATATTTCCCCGTCGAGTTCCATGTAAACGGACATTGCCAATCAGCGCGCGCGCAATGCGACGAATATAGGAAGTCTTATACGTAACTACCTATATCTGTGGATATAGACCTAGGCACTGAGGAGTATTACTATAATGTCCAAAGGTATGCGAGCGTCGCGTCGCCCTGTCTGTCGGTCTGACAGTGTTGTCGCCCGCGCAATTAATAGCGCGCGGCGTCTTTTTGCCTGCGCATACGCATCAGAATAGATCAGATTCTGCGAATAGATGGTAGTGATTGCTGTATACTTTTTTGTGTGATGACGGGATATATATTTACAGTAAAAAGATTTAAGTCAAGTTATAGCTAACATAAAAAATATACAAACATTGACGCAATGATGACAAAAATTAATGTTCTCCAAATGTTGATGTTGTTGTCCGCTAATCTGCCAATGAATGATTAGTTTACTAAAGGTGGCCAATTCATCCAATTTAAATCCCTTTCGCGGTCTACCGCGACTCTTCATTGCTGTGCCAGGGTTACATTGCGTTTGCGTGGTTATTTTGGCCTTCTCAGACAGCATACGACAGACGTGACCAGCCAAATGTCGTTTTAAACTTATTATACCAGCGGTAAGATTACCTTAGCGGCTTTTCGAGCAACGTCAGTAATTTGTTTTCGGAGCATGAAAAATCATGAGCCGCTTTACTGTAACTGATTGCCAGACAATCCTATTGTTCAGCTCTGATCGGCTAAATAAATACAGCAGCAATATAATGCATGCATGAGTCATACAAAAGCAACTGCAACTTGCATGAGACACTCTGCTGGCGCGTCAAACTGTCTACCGCGTCGTCTCAAATAGATACGGTTCTGAGAAGACCGTACGTTAGAACGGAAAAGATTAATGAGCTGTACTAATTAAAAAGCGGAACGAAGTTATGTCGTAACCGAACGTGGAGGTGACAAGAGAGGCCCATCACCAGAGTGCACGGGAGAGGGAACAGTGACGTGACCTTGGATCGAGATCACATCGAGGTATAGATAAACTAGAAAGAAAGAGAGAAAAATCATTTATTTGCCACAAAGAAACAAGACACACTAGAATGATAGACATAGACAGAGAAGACATTTTTCTTAGGATGGCAACAGTGTAAAATTAAGTAGAAAATAATAATAAATTATAATAAAATAAAACGAAATGTGTGCTGAGACTGGGACACATAGTAGAAGTGAAACTTCAACGAATATATCGTCTACCCCCTCCACGCGGCCGTAACGCTTGTTCGTGACGGAAAAATCCTAATACCCCCCGTCTATATAGAAGTTTCACTTCAAAAATTCACGTAACTCGATTTTGATCAAAATGTTACTTGGATCCGGCGATCCTTATGAACTAAGGTATCTATACTATGTATTGAGCTGGCATGCGACGGTACGACCGCGCCACTATGTCTCGACGCGTTATCCGAATGCATTTCGATGTGCCAAATAGATTTAGTACTTTGTTCTACGGATGCATGGCTTAGTAAGATTTATAGCGTGTGTTATGTAATATAAGCTAGATTTAGAGTAGTGACCACCCAGAAATGTGGGTAATACCAATAGTCAAATGTCGATGACGATCGTAATAGGCTTCCCTTGGGCTTCACCTATTTATTACATGGGACTTAATACTGGCATCGGAGAAAGGTGGGTGTATAGCAGTACACCTCTGCCTAACCCTTTGGGGATTACGGGCGTGATGCTGTTTTGGATTTTTTTCTTCTTCTTAGTGTTATCCAGCTTATTATCCTTGCTTTATCCTTATCCTTTATCCTTAGCTTTATCCTTGATACCAATATCCGCTTTCCGGTTGATTCTTCACTTCGGGTCTTTAGCATCCTCCACAGTCATGTCAATCACGTGCTACATTTATAAAAAATGCTCATATATCATAACATAAATCCTCTGATTTTTACAAAAAGAACAGCAATAGGGATATAAAAAAGCACAATTGGCTGCCTTATCGCAATGCGGCGCAGCGGCGGCGGCGGTTCATCTGTTAGCAGGTCACTCAATGTTCTGTGTAATTGTTATTTATTATGATACCACGTCGATGTGATAGCCTAGCGGTTGAATGCTTGCCTTCCATGCAGGAGGGACCTCATATTTTATTTATTTATTTCTAAAGTCCTAGATGGTGTGTGTTGTCAAACAACCCGCACTGGGCCAGCCTGGTGGACTAAGAACTAACCCTTCCCAACCCGATTAGTAGTGGGAACTTAGCAGGTTGTTAATAACCAGCGCTAGGGCGCTAACAGCAACAAAATGATTCTCCCAATAAGAGCAATTCATTACAACACAATGGCACGGATTGGGAGCGGCGCGTGCACATGTAATCTAATCGGGGGCCCCATGAATCCTGCGCACGCCTTGTCTACTTGATATACTGCTCATTGTGGGCCAGCGTGAGGAACTTTTGTTTTTTCATGACCATAATCTAATTAAAACAATATTTTTTATGGTCTAGGAATGCGGTGTCAGGATTTTTATATTTAAGATGAGCTTGATTCTGTAAGATAGAGTTCGTTAGAGAAAACCTTAATTACTCTTTTTTTTAACTTGATAATCGAACCCAAAAAATCTGTAGTAACCGATAGAGTAATGAGACGACTTTATTCCTATAATACATATTCCATAGATATATAATAATTCTGAAAGTGTTTGTGTTTGTTTGTTCTTTTTTGACGCCTCAACTATTGAACCGATTCCAACGAAAGGCACTAAACTTAAATGAACTTGAGGACATAGGATACTTTTTAACCCCCGACAAAGAAGAGGGTTGTTATAAGTTCGTAGTATGTGACTGTGGTTCTGTGTATCTGTGTGACTGTATGTAGCATCGTAGCTTCAAAACGGATATACCGATTTAAATGCAGTTTTTTTAAAGCTAGTTTAATCAAATATCATCTCAGCTATGTTTCATGAAATCTGTTCAGCTGTTCAAAAGTTACAGCTCTTTTTCTAGTTGCGAGTCGGGGGTTTTTGACGGTTAGGTTATTATCGCAGAATATAACTCGCGGGTGAATCCGCGGCAGCAGCTAGTAACATCATATTTATTATAATAACTATCAACTTAATTTAAAACATCTTTTTGTAAATGATGAATGACAATGATTCATCAGTCTATTCCTAAAATCAGCATAATGGGCACACAGTTAGTTAGTTCTGTTAATTTGCGTTTCCCGGAACACTGCGCTACACAGTACGATCTTATCATGGATATGTAATTCATTGTACATGGCCGACTTTGGGAGATATGTACAAGAGCGAGAGATACGAATGAATTTAACGCTATATCGTTGTATAACTTAGAAATAAAGGAGTTTATTGGTAGAAAAAGATAAATAATTACATCACATACAAGATTAATACCTACTATAATTTAAGAACCATGACAGTAAGTTGTAGAGCCAACCGGGCCGCAGCTCAGCATAATGTCAGGAGGCAGTAATACTGTCCTGACGCTGGTTTTCAGCTGCAACCCACGAGTGCCATACGCCCGGAACTAATACTAATATTTAGAAAGAGCCTGTAAAGGCCCAGTTGAAATAAAAAGGTCATTCAGCTTCACTTTGACTTTTTAACCCCCGACAAAAAAAAGGGTGTTATAAGTTTGTAGTGTGTATCTGTGTATACACTGAGGGCATCGTGGTTCCAAAACGAATAGACCGATTTCAATGAGTTTAATTGAAAGCTATTTTAATCGGGTATCACACTGAAAAACAGAAATAACCGAACTGTTTCGGTTATTTCAGGAAATACCCGAATTTTGTTTAGTCATTAACAAAGTTTATTTGAAATAGCAAACTGGCTTACATAATAGGCACCAAACTTAACCACCTTTTGTTATGTGTTCGCATATAGTTTGATTGTCATATAATTTATGTAACTAGAAGATAAAGTTTTGCGAAAAAAAAAATTCAGTGCATCTTAGTTATGTTTCATGAAAATCTGTTCGGCCTTTCAAAAGTTACAGCTCTTTTTCTAGTTGGAGTCGGTTAGGTTATTAGATTATGCAAATTTTCGTCTAGTTCCTATACTTAGCACTTTCTATTATGTCCTGTTCGATCGTGATAGGTTAGTATCGGCAAGCCCTTGCTCCTTTCACTTACTTGCATATCTTTACGCTTATTTAGCGTATGTTATCAGCAGTATTCCGGCTATCAAAACATTAACGATTGCTAATGGGATCTGGTAGCTCACCAGCGACAAATAGCAAACGGTTCATTTTCAAGCATTTTGTTATAAATCCTATGAATCGTATTCATTTCGTACTAGGATATCTCTAAATTAGGTATGTCTGATTTTGATTTTAGTCTGCTGAACGACCGAACAAGTGAACTATTTTGGTCTATAGCGATTTAATAGGAGACACTTCAAATAATATATTTCTGTATGATGTCAGTGTCAATTGTAACTTCATGGTACGACAATGAGTGAATGAAAGTTTTGTTACCAACGCTTTGAAGCTTCAATTCGAAGTTAAAAATCCTATAACTGAGACATCCTGGTACAAATAACCAGCATTATTAATTTCAAGCCCTAAACATAATTGCAATAAGAGATGCTGGTAGGCCCCTGTACGTAATACTGATGTATGGTCTAGAATCCAGACTCTAGATAATAAAATAAATCCAGCCCATTACTGTCCCACTTCTGGGCACGGGCCTCTTCTCAGATTGAAAAGGGTTAAGCCTTAGTCCACCACGCTGGCCTGGTGCGGGTTGGCAGGATGCCTGGATGAGCAGGTTTCCTCACGATGTTTTTCCTTCACCGCGTTATCGCAAGTTATAATCAAATTCTAATCCGCACACGAATTCGAAAAGCCAGAGGTGCGGGCCGGGTTTGAACTCAGAACTCAGACCCCCTGCATGGAAGGCAAGCGTTCAACCGCAGCTATCACTCTAGATAATAGTCTTAAAATTAATGTCTAAGCAGAAAGATTTAGGATGACAGAGTCAGTAAGTCAATTTTGTTATAGTAGAGCAATTTACACTAACAAAATATACAACTAGGTACCATTCCATGGTGGCATGGCGGCCATTCGCCAGCGCGGAGAGTTGAGGGCTTTGACTACCCTGTTCTCTATCCTCGACAGACCCACTTCCTCTTCTTATTTGACTTCTCACTTTCAATACTTATGTACTGCTTATGTTTGTCTCTGCATCACCCTAAGGTACACTGGCAGAAAATGCCTATGGCATTTAAGTCCGTCTTTGTGCAGTGTTTTTTTACCTGTGCATAAAGCATTAAATAAATAAACTAGGTACTTATAATTTTGGCGAATCCGAAACGAATGTACGCGTAAGTTACACTAGTTGTCACCAGCGATTGTCCTAGCTGCCCACCGAGCTATCAGTCGCGATGGATGCAGGGCAGGGACCGGCCGACCACCCGCGCGTTTTTATCATCGCTTATCACCGCGGCAATCTCTAGATCAGAACGCGGCCTAATTAGTGGACTCGCGTGCCGGCAGAGGCCGATAAAATGACGCTTAATTAACCTAACCTAACCATCAATAACCCCCGACTCCAACTAGAATAAGAGCTGTAACTTTTATAGAAGAATAGAAGAATAGAAAAACTTTAATTCGAGAACAAGGCTCATAGGGTTAGTAACAATTTTCTTATACATAAGTGTTAGTAAAAATAATTATCTAAAACATACATCGTTTTTATACATGTAACTGACAGCAGTGAACTATGTATGGACAATCCACTCTGTCAGCTATCATGTTCAGGACCCTGTTGGGGCTGGCCCTAACTCGACCCACAAGTGAGGCGGCGCGCTTGCGCATTGTGGTGTGAAGGCAGTTAACGCGCGCGTCAGCAAACATTCCTGACGCACTGCAACGCCAGGGCAGTCCCATCAGTTTTCTGAACGCATTATTATATTGAACACGGAGGGCTCCATAGGCCGTCTGCGAATATTTCTCCCACAGGCTGCACGTGTAGAAAGATGTACAAAAGGCTCTAAATAGAGTTAATAGAATAGAATTTTGAACGACTGAATAGATTTTCATGAAACATTGATAAGATGATACTCGATTAAACTAGCTTTCGATTAAAAATTAAACTGCATTGAAATCGGTCCATCCGTTTTGGGGCTACGATGCCACAGATAGATAGGTACACAGATACACCGATACACAAATATACACTACAAACTACTCGACCTCTCTTTTGCACAGTTAAATTCACTTTCAGAGTTTAAATTGACTAATAATTAGTTTTTAAACCAGCTTGTGTTCATTGGATCTAGTTTTGGATGATGGACCATGAACGCCATGTTTGAAACACATGACGTTTATGGGTTTGATTTTAATATGAAAGCCGTTCTTGAATTCAGAGAAGAATGAGAAATAAATTCTAACGGCAGAGTTTAGAATCATTAAGAATTACGTGGTGTCATTATTACGAATTGTGAAGTCAAAAACACTTATAGTAAACTTAGAATAGTTTAGGACGTTCTTAGATATTACTTTTTGAGGCATTGAAGACCAATTTTATTTATTAATTTTACAAGGACATAGACGGAACCTGAGATAGTACCTAGATTTATGATAAATCATACATTATCAAACATTTTGAAGTTGTAAATGCTCTTTGCGTTTTAATTACTTACGTTTTAATAGCATGTATAAATAACTTACATCTGACTTGCTTCAGACAGTTCCATATAGTATTCCCACAAGGAAATAAAGTCCACATCACTTCACGTCTTCGGGGCGAATAACTGAAACAAAAAGCTCTCCAAAGCTTTCGGAATTCGTCCAAAAGCGCAGTCTTAGCTGCCCAGGACAGCATGGTGTTTGTGCGTAG
Organism: Allophyes oxyacanthae; assembly: GCA_932294325.1. NCBI lineage: Eukaryota > Metazoa > Arthropoda > Insecta > Lepidoptera > Noctuidae > Allophyes > Allophyes oxyacanthae. The sequence goes on from OW028612.1 coordinate 955,068, forward strand.
TCCTCGGACACAACTCGGCCTGCCAGTCGCCGTGTCACCGCCGGCGTGCACGCTCGCGTTTCAACTGCCAGCCGAAACGTTCCAACTTCGAACAATAACACGCGGTTACGTTCATTCATTGTTACTTACAAACACAATTCGGACTCGGTGTTTCACAAAGTTGTGAGTTCGAAATTCTGATTTTGAATGAGGAATTAAAATGGCGTTTATATAGAAAAGTGTCCGCGAAATAAGTTATGGTTAAGTGTTAAAGTTGAACTTAAATCAGTTTTGCATAAATTAAACATTTATGTTCTAGTTCTAATGAATGGTTATCGCTGTTTTGTTTGGAGTACTCTTAAGCTTGTTTTAAGTTGTAATCAGTGTTGAATGGAGTTTTCTTAGTGATAAGTCACGTAGTGAAAATCCGGTGTTAGTATCGAAACTAGTGGTAGGTATGTGAGTACCGCAGGTCCCCAAAAATTATGGATAGCGACTGAAAGGATGTTGTAGTGATGCGTTGGCTGTTCCTCCTCACGGCTATGGCCGTCGCAGCTTCGGCTTTGACGGCTTCTAGTCCTCGTCGATGCGCGGGAAGACTTGCCCGCGAGCGGCTGAAGGCGGCGGAGAAGATCAGGGACAAGAGATACTTCCACCTGTGCTGTACCCCGGCGTGTGGGTCCCCGTACCGGAAGACGAGAGTCCCGCCCACTACTAGACGCTACCAACCCTTCCATAGAACGTGGCTCGGACTCAAATATGGTACGTGGTTTAGAGACTTTTAAATAAACTAAGTTCTCTGTTCAAGAAAAAATCCTGGACTGAAAACACATAGAGGAAGCCGTATAAATTACCTAAGTATGGACTCTTTCTCTACTTTCGAGTTTGTGGTACCAATTTGTGGCTCAAGTGCTCGTAAGCCTTGGTGCCCTACCTGGGACGAATGACATCAAACCAAATAATCTTATCCATGTTAGGAATGATATTACCTGACGCTAGTGGTTAAGTCCGTGCGGTCTTATCCACAATTTGCTGGGCAGCTGTCTGAGTATCGAAACGCCAAATCACTCGAAGTGGACGAGTCGAACAGGGATACAATTTTTTTTTTGTCTTATAAAAGCGTTGCCCCTCTCTAGGATTTCTCCTGTATCGAGGGTACAGTTTACAAACATACATGACACAATATGCATACACACTCAGGCCCGAAACAACGGTCTGTAGATCATAGAAATATTTGTTCCGTGCGGGGATCGAACCTGCGGCACGTAGCGCAGAAAGCTAATCGCTTAGCCACTGCGCCAACCGTGTCGGCGTCAACTACTACTATTATACTATCTGTGAAATGATAATGATGACGTTAGCCTATACGTATCATCCCACTGCTGAGCAAAGGCCTCCCCCCATGACTTCCAGGTCTTCCGGTGCAGAGCCAGTGTGGACCATTCTTTATTAGTTCTATCTAGCTCGTCTCTCCATCTCCTTCGTGGTCTGCCGGGACGCCGTCTAGCTGTGTCAGGGCTCCACATAGTGACAATTTTGGCTCACAGCTCATCATCCTCATCATCTGTGAAATAATTAATTAAAAAATTACAACAGTTGTTTACAATTCGCCATTATTGCCTAATTGATAAAGTGATAACCCTTGTTTCTAACGAAATAATAATGTATATTATTTTTATCATTTTTTTCATTCTGACTATTAAAATGTGGGTCGACGGATGTGGATCACGCTCAGTAGCGGCGCGTGAGACCACTACACCAATGGGGCAGTTAAATCCTACATAGAAAGAAAGAACACATCACCAGGCTGAATTGCTGGTGAATACTGCAGCTCGATCAAAGAGACTAGTCTAGTTTCCTGCAGGCAGAGAGTGTTCAGTGGAATACCTTTCACAAAATTATCATATCATCATCTATATAAGAGAAAGCTTTGTACCCCTTTTTAAGCATATTGCGCGCACGAAGGAGTGTGAGATTTGTTTATGTGGAGAAGGAGTGCTCAAAGCTAAAATTACGGTCGAATTTCGACCACTAGGCGACCATTACAATCTGATATCGCTTAAATAGCCGATGACAGATAATAGTAAGGGAAAAAGAAAGAAAATTATTTTATTTTTACAAAAAACAAACCTAGAGTGATCTTAAGAAAATAAAGATTACGTTACTATACCGAATCACGACGTTGTCCGTACTGTCAAGCCAAATAATTATGTATGAAAACGCGGGCATTTGAGTGAACTTCTATAGAAGACGGGCGCACACTTTTTTTTTATTAAAATAGAATAGAAAAGAACACGCTTTTATATTAGCTTCACATGTAACTAACTAACTATGTAAGAAAATGTCTGGTAGAGAATGCCTACGGCATTAAGACCGCCTTTGTACATTGTACATGAAGCATTTTAAATAAATAAAATCTTGGAAGTTAAATTTGACCCACTTCCCGGTTTCCGATTGAGCTGAAATTTTGCAAACACGTTTGGATGACTAAAGCGTGTTCTATAGTTTTTTTTTAAACTATAATATTTTATTAGGCTTATTATAAATTTTTGGTTTTACGGTAACTATGGTCGAGGCCCAGGAAAACTCAACTGAATATGCATATGCTATGGGGGTAGACCTCAAAACAGTTATTTTTCTGAAGGGTAGACAGGCTACAAAGCGCCACGTGCTGTCTTTACATGCTAATTGCTTCTTCCTCATTCATGCATCTTTTCATACATGCTCGCCAGGAGCAGTCGAACCTGACCTTTTTGCAGGATGTTAGCATGATTAGCACGGTACTAATGACTTTCTGAAGCGTCCCCAACATTGTCACTGAAATATCTACCAGGATGTACTCGTAGTACTGGAAATATTATGTTTAGATGAGCTGTCTTTGATTAGTTAGTATTTTAACATCCGTTTATGCCTTAGATAATATTTGGATGCCTTAGTTCAAAAAGTCACTTAGTCCATTTTCTTCGTTTTGAGATATGATCATTTAAAGTGCAAAAAAAAACATATGCAAAAGAAATGGCTGTACCTAAAAATAAATTTGGAAAAAAAATAAAACAATAGTTCTTACGTCATTTAATTGAAAAAAGGATTAGACCAATCGATAGAGAAAAAAACAATAGAATTATTTTGAACTGGCTAACTCAAAATCGATAAAAATCACTAAGTCCATACCATACCATATTTTACCATATTTTGTGCAAATAAATGAATTTGAATTTGAATTTGTCCTTAGTGACTTTTAGAACTAAGGCATCCATTTTGAGTTAACCAGTTCCATAAATTTACAATTTCGCTCATAAATCTATGGCCAGTTCTAAATAATTCTTTTCTTTTTCTCTATCGATTGTACTAATTATTTTTTCAATTATATGACGTATGAACTATTGTATAAATTATTTATTTTTTCAAATTTATATAAGGAACTGTAAGGAACCATGTCTTGTGACCCTTCAAATTAATCCGAAAATTTCTCCGCCTTTCGCCGTGAATACCGATCGCTCCAATTTCACGAGAATCTCAATGTAATTGGACCACATTGTGGCCCAACTGGTCCCCGACCTTTAGCAAGGAGGTGACGACTTCCTGTCAAACGTCTCGCTTATCACGAGATTGTTCTTAGAACTCGTTTTTTGCAAAGAAATTGGGTACCTATAATTTTATCTCATGTGGCTGATAATAATTAATAACTAAATTACTGTCACATTAAACTTTGTGTGGTCTTTGTTATTTATGATAACCGAATCAACTTCACGCTTATTCCCAGAAGGGTTGGGCAGAGGTGAACTGTTTGTACATCCACATTTCGACGATTAGGCCACGTCAGGAAGGCGAGGTACTGTAGATGTCAAAGGTGCATCTTTCAATATTTTCAAGGCTTTTTTACCGTCCATGGTTATATCTGTACATCTACGTAGATACACGTGACCAAGACTAAGGTCGATAAAACCTACAAAAAACCAAGTTAACAAAAAAATTAAAAACCTGTTTCAGATCTAACTCTGGCAAAAAAACCGCGCATAGGAAGTTCAAATCTCGGAATACTTACATATGTATAAAATTATACTATCATCATCATATTATATGCCCACACCACCACTGTTGAATATACGCCCAGCCATAGATAAGCCTTTATTAAACTTCCGCAGCACAGCTTTGGACTACTTAAGTTTCGAATTATTAATACTAATTCTGTTAAGAATCGCAATTTTATACACGGATATATAAACTATACAGCCCTTTAACCATCCAAACACAATCTAAGGAAGTTTCATTCAAGTCAGCGCACGCGCAGGTTATCGCGCGCCGCAGGGTCAACGACCCGCTGTTGTACCGTTGCCAAATCCATTCATGAAGTAGCTGATAACAGCATAATAGCTGCTCTGCTTTATTGGATCGGGATGAGATAAATCAGTACTGGTTGATGATGTCATTTATTTGGTTTATAAAAATGTAACAACATTAATAAATCATGCTTATTATCTTTCACGGGTTAAGTAATATAAATGAGTGCCTACCGAATCACTTATTAATGCTAATGGTGTTGATCAATTATTTCACAAAATTGCAGCATTTTTTATAGAAACTCTGAGTTTAAATACAGGATAACTTTTTATGTAGTGCGCATAATTTGTAGAGTGATTCAGTATCTGTTCCTAAATGCAACCGCAGTACTGGGATACACTTTAAAACAAAATTAAAATTTGACTTATTATGGAGGATACGTATAATTTATTAGCGCAAGCCATACATAATCAATTTATTATTCTGTATTGGAGTGAATTTTAGTTCTGCTGATGCATATGTGAACGGACACTGAATCACTGCAAAATATGCGCACTACATAAAAATTATAACTTTTGAACGGCTAAAAATATTTTCATGAAACATAGCTAAGATAATCCCCGATTAGACTAGGTTTCAATTTTAAAAAACTGCATTGAAATCGGTCTACCCGTTTTGGAGTTACGATGCCACCAACAGACACACAGATAGGTACACACTACAAACTTAAAACACTCTTTTTTGTCGGGGGTTAATTAATGAAGAGTCTTTAGATATGATTGACTGCTTCTAGTTTATGATCTGCATAATTCGAGAGGCTCATTTTGTTAAACAATTGAATAATAACGGCCGTTATAGAACACTATATCGTTGAGTAGGGTGAGTTGCACAGTTATCGGTTCAACACTTACGAAACTTTATTTTATTATTTTACTTGCAGTGTTTTTCCAGGTAAATGAAACTCAATTAAAGGGTTATAGATTTATCTTATTAAGTACCACATTAATTTAAGATTGCAGCTAAATCTCAGTTATGAAATTAATGTACGATCACGATACGTTTCGGTGATACATTTCGCAAACAAAATGCATTGAACGACTGCGGTCCACTTAGAGTTAGTACAGGTCTTTCCTCCACAGAAGCCACTATCCAAGTGTTGAAGTTGAGTTACTAAAAGCGCAAAAGATTCCTTATATATGGTCGACCGGATCTTTTTCGACGGCTCGCTCACGGCTCACGACTCGTTGCTAAGATTTGCTTGGTGTAGGTACATACATAGAATCACGCCTATTCCCCGAAGGTTGACGTAAAAGTGTACTGCTGTACAAAATTTCGCCAATGCCAATATTGAGCCCCATGTAATATAAGGCCTATTGCCATAAACCGGGCACAATTTCAGACTCCCGAAGCGGTAATGAGAATGTCTTATGTGGTTCGGTTAACAGACATCTTCGCCTTAGACTCGACATCGGCTTAAGACTATCCTTACCGACTCCGACTGTTATACAGTTTCTGAAGAATTAGTTGAATCTTGTTCAATTAATATCAATTATATTAAAAATGTTGAAATGAGATGTGATTTCATGTGAGGGCCTGGTTTTTGATCTGGAAGGCAATTCTCATTTTCTGCTAAATCATCTCGGAATCGAGTTTGCACTTCGAACGCTGTTTCCTGCTGGTTCCTGCTGTTGTCCTCTTCTTATTACCTATGTCTATCTTTATAGTGTGTCTTATTTTTATGTGGCAAATAAATGATATTTCTTTCTTTTCTTTCTTTGTTTGACGTTTATGCTGGTTCGAATTCGAACTGTACATCTCGAACGGTACCGTCCAGTCGAAGCAATTCAGCCCTTTCCTTCGGACTCAACATTTCCAGAATAGATGAACTTAATTACCACTCGAGATAAGTTCCAATTCGAACTATTTCTGGAATTCAAGACTACTCCAATTTTACGAGAATTGCCCCCCAGCCTTAGAGACAGCGAATGGTACTCGTAGTGTTCTTATGACAGCAGGCACTAAAATAAAGCTGTAAATAAACTTGAAATTTCAAATAAAAAGCAACACCAATCTTCTATCCAATTAACATAATTCAGTTTAGTATTTACTGCCTCTTTTAATTAAATTGTAGCCCTTAAGCAGTTACAGAAGCTGAACAATATAAATTTTACTGTCCCTCGTGGTAAACGAAATGTCCTTCGCTGCAATTAAATAATAAAGTCTACTCATATTAATTTCACTATAATTGCCTGGAGTTGTGAATGAGGTGTTTTCTTTTTATGGAGGTTAATTCTTATCGTTAAATAAATAATATCTCCGGTTCTGCCGTACGTGACGAAGCCAAAATCTGATTGCAATAGGATCCTCACTACAATAAAACCTTACCGTCAAGATCTTCGACTCCAACTAGAAAAAGAGCTATATCTTTTAAACGGCTGAACAGATTTTCATGAAACATGGCTAAGATGATACCCGATTAAACTAGCTTTCGAATGAAAAAACTGCATTGAAATCGGTCGATCCGTTTTGGAGCTACGATGCTACAGACAGATGCACAAATACACAGATACAACGATACACAGATACACACTACAAACTTATAAAACCCCTTTTTTTTGTCGGGGGTTAAAAACAGATGAAGGTGACCAATAACTGGAAACAGAATAGGTGATCGCTAGATTAACAAAGAAGAATCGTTGTTTCCGTTGCCCAAGTAAGAAAACCATACTCGGCATTTTTTTTTAACATAATATTTATCACTGAAAAAATATTTCCAATAACCTAGTCTAGCTAATACGGCTTTTTATCTAGAAACAATATTAAAATAATATAGTTTAAAAGTTAATTTCCTTCTCTACTATCGGTACATCCACCCTACATATATTACAGGTACCTATAGTGTTGTACCAACGCGGGACGATCAATCATCCGAATGAGCCAATCAATCGTGGGGCTACATGCAAATATATATACTAACAATGGACCTTGGGAGACTACACGTCTGGAATAAAAGTAGGGATAGGATGGGAATCCTGTTTCTACAACGTACGGTTTTGGAATTGGATTGAAATCATAGTTTAGGAAAATAATAAAATTTTACCGAATTATGTATAGGGTTTTGTCTGAGCGTAAGGTTATAAAAGCTCAAAAAAGTACACGGTTTTCTGTTATTATATTCTCAGTTACAAACAGGGATTCAGAACATATTTACCCGGTAAATGGCAATAAACTTGCCCCAAATACATCAAACTTCATTCGACTTTGGTAACAAAAGAGAAGGTTATTCCCCGTAAGAACGAATAAAGGCAATACTTGAAAACAAATCTTTTGCACCCAGAAGCACCTAAATCAAATGCAAATAAATATTTACCAGGCCGCTTTATTCAGTACAACTCCAATAAATCAGACAGTTACCAACATTATGCAACCTGCAATCTTGCGCAGGACTATATTATTTCTACATCAGATAATCTGCCGCTGATGGCGTCCCGCATAATATTGTCATCATGTTACCGCAATCTGATAACACTGTAATAACGAATAAGTCTCAATCAAGTGAACGCATTTATCAATCCCGGGAATAGGGCTGCCAGGAGTTCCGGGTTCACCGGGACTTCCTGATTCGTTTTACAAAACGGTTTACATTTTGCCGGATGGTATTCCCATGTAATAGAAATAATAGAGCATGGTTTTTAAGTAACGGCGTGTTGCAGCTGAAAGCTATATTTGATAAAATAATTAAGATTTATTAATTACGGACACCTCTATAAGAATTTGTAGCACAAATAAAATAATTATCATTATCAATGAAAACAGAACATGGGAATAAACACTTCGTAGAACATTCATAATATAATGAGCTTATAAAGAAGCATTTACAACTCAATAACCTTTACCTACATTACAATCAACATTTTACATCACAATATATCTTTTATTTTTACAAGGGGCCCACTATAAACGATATGTATGATAACTGATAGGTACAGTCTCGGTCATTAATGCAGTAGCAGTCTCACAAAGCAATAGATTAACACTAATGAGTTGACTTACGACCTTCTTTACGAGTTTCTATACTCGATATCGTGTTCATACTATAGAAACTCACACACACGCACTGTTGTCTGCAATCTGCAACCGATTGTATTTCATAATTTCAATCGTCTTAGAATATGGCATGCTAGCGTAGCGGGTAAGGCGCTGTGGTAGGTGTGTTTAAACAAAGGTATGCTGTGGGTTCGTATCTCACGTGCGGTTATAGTTTTTTTAAAGTTTTATAAAATATTCTTAAGTCTTAAGGCATTTATTCATTAAGTTTAACATAGTGGTTCGATAATAATAACAAACCTACCGCGTTATCTTGTTCAATTATAAATTGTAAAGTAAGTAGGTAGACAACAAAAAAATTAATAAATTATTTCGATTTCTGTAAGGTAGACAGATGCAGTTACGATTCAGTCATTTAGATCGAATAGAACTTTGTTGGAAGTTATTGTTGGTTAGTGATTTGTGGTTAAATCTATTATAGCGGTGTTGTGAATAAACTTTTCAAAATACAGGCAAGAGTATTATTATCGAAGCGAAAGCGAATACCTATTATTGCTCTGCCTAAAAGTGGACGTTATAAATAAAACACAAATATCGAATAAAATCGGACTGACTGTGAGTAATTTATATATTTTATTAAACATAAAACTAAATCAAAGATTGATGATCCTTTAATTATTTTTCAAATATTTATTATTGATCATGATGTTCAAATAAAACAAAAGAAAAAGATAAATCATTTATAAGTTTATTTATTTAGATTATTGAATGATGAATAATAATTCTAATAATTTTATTCTTAATATTGTTTTGTTTCTTTAATTATTAGATATATATATCTAAGTATAATTATATATTTTTAATTATATATTAATATATAATATATACTTATACCTATATAACCTATTTCTATACATTATAATATAATGTATAGAAACGGACTTTCTTCACAAGTTTTAAAATCCCGGTGTATTATCCCGACCCCGGCGCCCTAGACCCTCAGGGAAAAGGAAGTTAGGTTATATATAAGTATTTAATGTTATTTTGTTTCTAAATTATTATAGTATAATAATTTAGAAACAATATAATATTAAATATAGAATATATAATAATAATAGTAATCAGTTTTAGTATTTTGCTTATAGATGTTTAATAGTATTTCTTTTTATTGTTCTAGAAAAATACTATGAGTCGATGGGTTAAGTGATACCTATGAGGAAGAAAGTAGCCTTGGTAGTCGAGAGCGAAGTGGAAGGCCGGGCAGCGACGACACATGGTGAACGAATATAAAACATCAAACAAGTGGTTTTATACCAACTAAATATTTTGCAGAAGTATTCGACACGTCATTACTAACTGTTCGCCATGCACTCCACGCTGAAGGTGTGCATCACCGAAGACCAGCTCCCTTTTTGATAGAAAAACAAGAACGTTTCGCAAGAGAATATTTATACTTACTTCAACTGAGACACTTATTTAACTACTATATTTATATATATACTATATTTATACTACTATATTTTCAGATGAAAAAAATATTCTATCTAGCCAAAAGGGAAAACTTCATTTATGGTGTAAGGATAACACACGCTATAGTGAATAATACATAGTTATGTGGAAGTATTATATGATGTCATATTGCATGGAGATATGAGAAAATATAAGAGGAACGTAAATATGTTTTAATCTTGTGCTCAATGTGTCGACACTTACTTGACTGTATCGAGAACAATGGAGATCATACTAAATGTTGAAAATTTGCAAGTGCTTTACCCCCTTAATAAACACTTCATTTTTATTCACTCATTGTCATTTTCATATCAAAGAAAAGAGATAACAATAAACTTAACCATGAGTTTATTAGTAAACGATGGAGGGGTAAAAGATAAGTTGTAATTGCTGACCATATTAAAGTTTGTCGGTAGTTAAAGAATTAAAAGATTGAGGTTTAGTTTCAATCTTCTTTTCGTCAAGAAAACGAATACTTTAAGCTTACCTCAATAACTAATAAGTGTTACTGTAAGGATTATTATTGTAATTAAAACAAATAAATGTATTTTGTTATAATTCTTTTTATTTTTCTTAATTTTGCATTAATGACCTAGAAAATAATCACTTACTTTATAGTATTAAATCATTAAGCGAATCCATCAATTAATAAAAATGAAAAAAAGAAATACAATGTTTTGTCAAGGATTCGAACCCACACGCCTCGTAAATCGCAATCCTACGCATAACGCATGTAGCTATTGGTGCTTATTGTAATTTCTTGAATTATAGAATTACAACAGTGGAATGGACCGTCCAAGGTCATTCATACTGACAAGCGAAACAGACGTATTCTTTCTTTCGTTTTATTTAACTTCTGAGCGCTTCTGAGTGTGTGTGGTGACGTCTCATTACGTTGTGTGCGTTGAGTCATCACTCACACAAACAGCTCGTACGCCCCGTAGCATGCGATTACGAACTCTAACATGCCACTGGACTTTTGTCCCCTTACTGTACAATATAGTGTCAATTCCCGCGACCATTGCCAAGCTGGTTATCGTACGATTATGGAACGGGGGCGGTACCGCGCGGCCGAACCGGTGCGACCGGCCGCGCCGGCGGCCGAATCACTCAACGGGACCGATTTATCGATGCGTCCCATCACTATTCTATTGTCTCAATCGGAACTGACGAAGGCATGCTTTTGGAATGTGCGATCTTTGTTTATCTAGGACGGCTGCATACCACGGTGTCTGATCTGTCTTCAACTACTGTTATCACGATTCACCTATGGTCGTAAAAAAAAGGAGCAAAATTTCATAGTTTGAATTTCATGCAACTTTTAATATTCCTGACCTTTATGAAAGACTCAATCCGGCGATATGTAGGTTTATAGGGTTAGCCGCAGTTTTTTTTGCGGTTCCAGCGTTCGTACCAAACGTTTAAACAAATAAGTCAAAACACGAGATGTTTTTCCTTCACAATATAACCCGCGTTCATCCTATTAGTTATTTGCTTTGCTGAGATAAAACCCGCGACCGTTACTGCAGAAAACGTGATACCTTAGTTATTTATTCTGAGCTTGAAGATAATTAATTATACCTAGCTCCATGTTTAATTTAACATATTCCGGACACACATGGTTTGAATTCCATTCACTGAATCACATGACTACATAATGTGTACTCACGCCAATCAATGAATTAAATGTTTATTTATGAACCAATAAAGCCATTAAATCATTCAGTAAACTAGTGCTGCACCGCTTACGGTAAATCACCATATCGATTTCGATCAATATTGAAGCAGTTGCTGACACTACAAATCCATCATACCATGACCCGATTGTGTAAACTAAGTAATTTTAAATTATTCATTCTTATGAAACCATTATTAAAGAAAGGTTTATATGTTCGTGTTATTACATACCTCATATTTATTATGTAGAAATTCGACGATCCCGATGACGTAACGGCTAAATGGATTTGGATAAAACTTGGGGCAGATGTAGAATAGCCGCAGCTTATGCTAGGAAGACGATAAAATAACTATATTATAAAATATTATACCTACTGCGCTACTAATTAGCGGGCAATAGCGCAGGTTCAGTAGCTTGGAACATCCTACTATGCTCATGTGTCAATGTAAATATCAATCATCTATTCTAGTTCCATCTTTAAAATAATAATACACCGAAATAGTGTTGTGCATGTCATATCGATAAATCACCGCCGGTCACATCGATACGATCTATAGTCAATATCGCGGCAGTCAGCGACACTACTCATCGATCATACACTCAGTTGTCGTAACTTACTCTAGTTCATTGTTATACCTAAGTTACTTTAAGAAGTATGTAGCTGGTTGTCACGCGATGTATAGATAGTTAAGGGGAGGGAAATAATTTTTACAATGTTTGATATGATCTACATAAGTATATTCTTTTAGTTCTTATAAATATAGCTAACAAAGACGATAAAAAAGTATGCTTAAATCAAGATCAAACACATCTACAGCTTTTTATGGAAGATTTTATAAACTCTCAGTAAAATAATATCATGGATATGAATACGTTTCGCTCCAATCAACATTTTTCAACTTTGACGTAGAAACTATAAAGTTGTCTGCCAAATAAAATAGGCCCACACGAGAGCTATAAAAAGATAGTAATATCGCTATTGCTTTAAAATCTTCCTCGAAATTCGTCACCTGGACACAGAAAATAATTATAAAGTTTTTTTTTTAAATATTAAAATTAAACAAGTCATGATTTACTTGGGTTATTAAAATTTTAGTTATTTCTTTTTAATTTTGCGTATATCGGAACGCGACTTTTATGACGAACCAAAGGGGAATTCCCGCGTGGTTTTTGGTATATTTACTGAAGGAATTTTATCCACATTTGGAATGGTACAAACAAAATTACGAAACAAGTTAGGAAACAAAAAGGCTGGAAAATTAGTTTTGTAATGGTTATTTAAATACCTTTATTATAATTATATTAATAATCCAGACAGTGACTTTGTGATTTACTGTAATTTTTAAGTTTCTCGAAAATAAAACTCTTTTGATTAAATCATACCAAACCATATCATACCATATCATACCATGTTCCTTGCAAATAAAAATGATTTATTATTTATTCTTTATTGATTTTTATTGAAAACGTCGTTTGATTTAAATCATGATTTATTTATGCAATCCCTGTCAGAATATTTTTTCTACTGAAACGCTTTTTAAAGTACGCGGTTAACCTAATACGACACATATTGAACCCCCTTCGAACTTTATCTACTCGCCCTCACCGGAACAACCGCACAGTTCTCCCAAACAAGGCTCCTTGTCTCTGACGGCTCAATCGTACCGCGATTGTACATCAAAACAAACGCCATACCACGCCACCATTCAGCTTGCGAGCTGAACCGTGACCCATGGGTCAGTTCAAGGAAACGGACTGCCATACGCCAGGAAATGCAGTAGGATAATAATGAAGGGATTCATAATTTTCGTAATTTTGCATGGTTTCCTCAGGGGGTCTAAAAAGGCCGCTTTAAATTAATCATAATGTGATTCTATTACACAAAATATCCACTTAATATGAGGCTTACGTTTATAATATTAAAAGTCATCAACTTTTAATATTATAAACATAAGCCTCATATTCAACAATCATCTGTATGACAGTTTTCTTTTTGTCTTATAAGTTATTTTTTTTATTATTTCGGTGTTTTTTTCTTTCTTTCTAGTTACCATGGAAATTCCTAGGTGAATGGCTAATTGTGGCCTTTTTAGGCCTCCTGTTTATTAAAATGTTACCAGTCACAATGTTGCCACTACGCTGTCATCTTCTATCGTGTCAGCACAAGGTATCGATGGTTATCGCTCATTCCGTAGTGGATAGATTGGGCAATCAGCATTAATGGTATGGAGGTCTGCCCAGGGTACGCCAGACGAACTCCGAACACGTCCCTCGTGGAGGCCCTTTTCCACCCCTATGATATGTGGTTCTGTCAAAGAGGTAATGACTTCTATTTTTGGGCAATTTGTGTATGCGGTAGTGCGTCATAAATTCAATCAATTACTGACACATTTGACGCACCTATCTATCATTGATACTAAATTGACTACTGACACACCTGCAGCGCCTCTTTTCCGTTCCCCTAAGGACAAAAGTGTGAAGGCGAGGCGTCATTTAAACAAATGTACCTATCTATCTATGCGTGACGTATTTGGAGTGTTATGTCGAGGTGTGACGTCATGGGTGACTCGTCATCTATGAAGAACGGTTGATTTTGTTTTGTTTCCATGAGTTTCGACAGGTCTAGGATATGCTTCAATGGACTCGTGTATAGAATAAGTTCTATTGAATTATTCTGTGATTGTTTTATAACAACATGTTTTTGTTCGAATCAGTTAAATGTTTTTATGGGTAGTGAGTTTTTAAACATCACCTGTGCTTTAGAATCAATTTATCAACTCAGTCTGTTGCTATCTACTGCACAATACGAGCCTTGCCTTATTTCTCATTGTTATTCAAATCAATAAAAAAACAACGGAAACGTTAAATGCTTAATTGAAATCTTGTTTTAATAACCCATTACTATTTATCATCATAATAATCACGCCCCAAATTAACCATTAAAGATAACCACAAAATAATTACAAGCAATACTAACTGATGTTCCTACACTGTGGCTTGTTCGTCTACGAGTATAATTACACAACAAAGCCTCCTGATCGTAAGATAAGCGAGAAAAAATGAGGGCCCTGACAGGACCTCAGCATCCATTGACGTCTGTCGGGGCGACGACCCCAGTGTCGAATCGACGAACAGGTCAAAATAGATAATATAACCTAACCGTCAAAAACCCCCGACTCCAACTGGTAAAAGAGCTGTAACTTTTGAACGGCTGAACAGATTTACATGAACCATAGCTAAGATGATACCCGATTAAACTAGCTTTCAATGAAAAAAAATTCATTGAAATTGGTCCATCCGTTTTGGAGTTACGATCCCGTAGATATACAGATACACACTACAAACTTATAACACGTACTCCTCTTTTTTGCCGGGGGTTAAAAATGTAACACATTGAGCGGATTTTGTATCTTCAATTCAATCACAAAGGTTTTCACTTTTCTATTACTCCTCCAAATAAGCTACCACAAAGTGCAAAATTCAGACTCGCATATTCATTACTGCAGTGCCTTGACTATCGTTGTACTTGTCTTGGATTTTCGAATTCTAATTTCTGCTCCGTCCCTTATATTGTAGCGTAGTAGTACCTAATAGCAGTAGCAATAATATGAATTAATTTAAATCGCATTTTGGTCCCTCGGAACTTAAAAATCACTTCACTATAACTACATACTATAAAACAAGGTCGCTTCCCGCTGTCTGTCTGTCCATGTCCATGTAAGCTTAGATCTTAAAACTACGCAACGGATTTTGATGCGGTTTTTAATAGATAGAGTGATTCAAGAGGAAGGTTTATATTTGTATACTACTTTCATATTTAATGTAAGGGTAGTAGAGACTCTGGATCCGTGCGAAGCCAGGTCGCTAGTGAAATATAAACGTGTAATATAACATTCTTCAGTGGTACCGACGTCAGACACTGACATTTTTTTTAAATAGAAATAGAAATATTTTTATTCACAGGAAACATGGCTACAGGTTGTTACAAATGTTGTATAAGTACATCATGTTTCGCCGAAGAACGGCATGCAAAAATAGGTTGCAAATTTGCCTAGAGTAATAATTAAATTAAGACTATAATATAATAACAATCACCAATTTCAATTAATAATAAATTCTCTAATAATAATTTAAGGTGTCATTTCATCAAAATAATAAGAATACGATTCCATTGAATAAATACGAATAATCCTATGACAATCACATTAATATCCCATATTATAAAAATCAATATTCCTACATATTTTCTACAAGAAAGAAAATTACTTTTTACTTAATTTTTAAGAAAATTACTTTTTATTTTTTAGTTTTTTGAAGTCCGTTTTTACTTTTTTTTTTAAGTTTATCTTGTGACTGTTGTGTGGTCCTATGTGGAATAAACTATTTTTCTTTCGTCCTGTATTTAAACTTTTGGATCTACAAATCCCACAGAGATAAAAACAACAAAATACAATCTGTCGCATATGTGATTCTGAACATGTCTAACATTTTCTTACAAGCATTTCAAAAGGTACCGGATCGCTTAACAAACTATTTGCATAGCATTGACATTTGCATTGATGTAACGAACTTGAGCCTGCACTTACTTTGAATATTATTTGTTAGTCTGTCTGTTGTTATACTTTCCATCCTCAGCTTTAGTGCTTTGAGAGAGCAGGATAGCAATGTCTGTTAAACTCTAGAACGAAAAAACTGCAGAAATAGGTACATATGTATTTATCACTGTCACATAACCTATATCTAAAAATACAAAAAAAAAAATAAGTGGGTGTCTGTTTGTAATGTCAAAATAACAGCTTTTTACTAAATGCATACAGGTATGCGTATAGGTAGCATAGGTACGAAATTATTTAAGGTAATTAAAAAAAAAAAAAAAAAAAAAAAAACTGTTTGTTCCGGCTAATCTCCGAAACGGCTGGACCGATTTTGACGGGACTTTCATTGGAAGATAGCTGATGTTATAAGGAGTAACTAAGGCTACTTTTTGTCTTATTTTATGTCCTGCAAAAAAAAAACACATTTTGTTAAATTCCACGCGGAGGAAGCAGTAGTAAAAAAAATATTTTTATAAAATAACATCTAGGGTAGTGCATAGACTTGGCAGATGTTGTCAAATAATCCTTTTTCCTTACTTTGGAATCGATTGCGGAAGCTGAAGGCGTTTGCTCTATCAACAGACGAGCATGCCTGACTAACGAATGCCCGTGTGATAAGGTCCTAAGATTTGGGACCGTGAGAGGTCCTACTAACCTATTTCGGCTTTGATTGGCCGATTTCTTTCCAAACACATATAGTGCCACAAACTTATCTGACCCGGTGACCAAAATTGGAACTAACGTTGCTACGGAACAAACATGACTTCAAAATGTCATTTTTGTACGGAGATGACATTGGTAAAAGCGACGGCAGCGACGCTATGACTGGGTCAGATAAGTTTGTGGTACTGTATGTGTACAGTTCTTTATTGTTACGCTATGCAATGTACAATTGTACATTCATGTGTGTCCATGTATGGACAACAATGTTGGCCATCCGTCACGCCGTTAGTGGATGCTTTGAAAGTTACGCTGTACTTTCGTAATCGACGTGACAATAGTTTTGGTCTGTCTCTCATTCTTAGAACATTTTATCATACTTTCTATCTATCAGTTATTCAGGAACTGGTCAGCTTGTAACTGCTATGGCAATCTTATTCAGAGGCAAATCATTATTATCCTATTCTTATTTTTATTCACCATTAACATTATTCTCGCAGCTGATACCACAACATTATACTGATATTATACTGATCAAAGTCAAAGTCAAAGATTTTTATTTTAACTGGGCCTTTGCAGGCACTTTCAAAACGTCGTGATTCTAGGCGCACGGTTCCAAGTGGGATGGTCCTGGAGAAGATACCAGCAAGAAACTCCATGGATACTTTTTTCAGAAATCAAGCTTACAACAAATGTGGGGCCGTGGCAGCGGCCCCGGCTAAAATTCGAACTGAATTTACACAAGATTCATCATCAAGATTGTAATCTATTATTTGAAAAGAGATTCCATGGAGTTTCTTGCCGGTTCTTCTCCATAGGATCTACTATTTGGAACCGCGCACCTAGAGTCTCAATATTTCATAAGTGCCTGTATCTGGTTTACATGAAATAAAGATCTATTCTATTCTAATTTGATTTGTTCTTTAACTTGAAACCCTATGAATGCTGCCGGAGATTACCGAATAGTTAATTATAAGCCGTATTTATTTTACAAGCTTTTAGATAATTAACCCCTGGTTTCTGATAGGCTGGTGGCATTGCTAATCATTTCAAGTCTCATGATAGTTGCTGTGAGTCATAACATCAAGAAATCAATTCAGTTACCAATCATTATAAACCTAGAATCTCCACGTTTTAAAAGAGCCTGAAAGGCCCAATTGATTTAAGGAACGTAGGTTTTTTTATCAGATGGCATGAGATTTCTTGGCTTGTTAGATTTGATCTTGCCTTGTTAGATACATAGTGTAAATAAAGTCGCTTTCCGCGTCTGTCTGTCTGTATATCCGCTAACTCCTCAAAAACCCCGCATTATGATACGGTTTTCACCATCAGTTAAATAACTTTTAATATATTTTTTAAATTAAAGAGAAGCTTTGCCTCATCTTATAAATATTAAAATTATGATCTAGCTAATCTGCACTTTACCGGATTTACGCACATTACCGGTAACAAATAATTATACATATAAAAAACAAGTTATCTCCCAAGATCAATCCTTTATAATATCTGTTAGTCTGTTTTGCGCATGCGCACCCAATCAACAGCCGATGCTATCTGCATGACAAACTGCCCCCCAATGGCTTCGATTATCCGTCTGTATTTGCATATGCGTGACCGAATCAATTTATGCCTATAGATTTTAATCGATTTTGATATCTGAGAGATAATCTTTTCGCTAGATCTTGAGTTACACACATACCTACATAGCATCACTCCTTTTTCCTATGCGGGTAGGCAGGAACCACAGAACATCACGAGCTACGTACCTGACATACCCTCTGTCTTCCATATTAATTTATTCTATAGATTTTTATCTTTAATCAATTATTTCATCGGCCAAATGTGGGTGGAGGTACAACAGTACACCTTTGTTTGACCCTCTGCAGAATACAGGCTTGATGCTAAATATTTAATACCGTTGCCTTCGTTTTCCCTGGCCTGCAGAGATAATGTAATAAGTATAATCTATATATTAATACGTGAAGAGAAAACTTTGTACCCCTTTTTTAAGCATATTGCGCGCACGGAGGAATGTGAGATTTGGCGTAGTTAAAATTTAAATGGAGAAGGAGTGCAAAAAGCTAAAATTACGGTCGAATTTCGACCATAGGGCAACCACTAGTTTTAATTAAACTAAGTATCTAGGACACCGGACTGGCCGGTTTTCATCAGTCCGTCATTTCCTGGGAGATAAAATCATAACTTGATGGTAGAGATACATAACTCATATTAGTTTATTTTACTGCATAAACATTTTTATTTATTTTATGTGTTGACGCGAATATCATCTTATCTTACAGATGCTCATCAGCCTATAAACGTCTACTGCTGATCTTGGTCTGTTACCAACGCAACGGTTACAATTAATGGTGATAGGATATCGCCAGCACCACACTTGGCAGACCAATTGGTTAACAAAGTTAATTGTTTTGTTAACTTAATTTAGTTTCATTTTGTTTTTATTTAGGCCATAATTTTATATTTATAGTTACCTACTACTACTATACTGCCCGCCTGACAGTAAACGGTTACCGTAACACAAGGACTTGGTCCTTGTGTACCAGGCTCGTGTTTTCGCGCCAAACCTACATGAACATGAACCGAATAACTCGGCCGAGTACTCGAGTCAGTGATAACAACACCGAGTTGAACTCTATAATAATAATAAAGAAGAATTCAGTTAAATTCTAATTAGCAAATTGGAAGACCTGCCGACCATCCTCAAAAACAACATGCGACACCCACGGGAAAAAAAGGAGTGGTACTTCAAAAAAGCATAATTTCCCACATAAGCCCAACGTAAAATATGACAAGTTTTTACCGCAGCACAATCACGACCATTTAAAAGCTATTAAAATAAAATTGGCACGAACAAATTATGTGAAATTAATTTGCGCGGTCAATTTGTTGAGAATTTGTCGATCGGCTGAGCTCAGTGCGTCGCAGGCGCAGGAGTACGTAATAAACGCGAAATGTTAAATATGGCGTAGGCACCATTCATTTGGTAGGGCTGGTCCTTTGATACGGTTTCGATATTTTTTTATCAATAAGACCCTGACGGCAATTACTGTCCTCTTAAGGCGCTTGTAGCCTCGCCAGGCTGTCCCAAGTGTCCACCCACATGATAGTGCAATGACTATAACCTAAGCGATGGCACATAAGCCAATAGGTTGTTTCATAAATTTCAAAATGTCAGATTATATTGAGATAAAGTAACGGACCCTGAGGCGTTGAACAGACAACGGAATTATTGTCCGGCGACAGATACACAGATACATAGACACACAGATACACACTACAAACGTATAACACCCCTCTTTTTTGTGGGGGTTAAAAATAATAATAATAGAATCACGACGTTTTGAAAGTGCCTGCAAAGGCCCAGTTGAAATAAAAATCTTTGACTTTGACTTTGACTTTGACTTTAATTTAGGTATATAGGAAAATCAGGAAACAAAGTTTATAGGTAACCGAAACATACTGGGTTATAAATATTATTTGGCAGCCCTACGGTCGGGGCTCAGGTGGGAATTTCATCCACGTTTCACAGTTAGCGGGATCCACCGAATCGATCTAACGGAACGATACAGCACTTTGTTTTGCCATTAATTACTCGATTTGCATATTATTAATTTGTGTTCGCGTTATATGTGGTATGAAGTGGTTTTATCGAGAGTTGCAGACATTAAGCAGGCATTAAAGACACCTTTAAACCATGTAACTTGTCACCGATTACATAATAGCACAGAATAATAAATCCCAGTGGTCGCCAAGTGGTCGAATTTCGACTGTAATTGTAGCTTTCTGCACTCCTTCTTCATATAAACTTTAACTATCCCTAATCTGTCATTCCCCCGTGCGCGCAATTTTTCCCTTCACGTATTAATATACATAGATAATAATGATTACGTAGGTAATAAATAGGTAGGTACTAAAATAGTCGTATCTGAAGTTCAGAAACGGATGTTTAACCATTTCTTTTTATTGGTTAGGCGTTTGACCACCTTCTCATCTGATGGTAAGCGAGATGCGGCCTAGACCAAGAAGATGTCTATTCAAATAGAATTTATTTGATTATGGAATCTATTGAATTTATCAGGGATTAAGAAGGATGGCAAGGCATTCCAGTCCTTAGGTACGCACGATTTATGTAGAAATATAAATATAGATTTATAAATATTAAAAATTAATTGTTTTATAATTTACTAAAGGAAATACAATTAATAAGAAAATAATTTATATAATAATAATTTATATGTTGTGTTTACGTGTTTTGATCCTGTTTTAATTATTTGCATCTTTTATGTATTTAATTTATGTTATATGTTTGCACACCTAATAATAAAAAAAATAGAATTAGGTAGAATATGACGGACTGTTCACTAACCAATTTTTTCAACCCTGTAACTTATATTCATGCAAATAAATGATTCTTATTCTTGTTCTTAAACAAACAAAAACGTTTTGTATCTAAGAATTATTGGCGGAATGTGTACGATAAGGCAAAAGTAAAATAACTGACCCAAATGGTACAGTCACAATCGAAGTCATATAAAAATATATATGCACAAAGTCGAGCTTAACTCAGAGTGAGTTTTCTTCCAGCAAACCTTTGAGTGAAAGAGAAATGAAGATGTAGAGTGAGAAAGTCAAGCGTACAATACAATTACATTACAACTTAGGTATCATAAATATAGTAGTTACATAATTTATATTACTATATCTAAATACATACAATTATATATGTATATATTTCCGAGTTCTTTCTTCAATAATAACTGTAAAACATTTCTGAACAGTCCAACAAGGAAGTACATGTATAAATAATGCCGTCAATATGCTAAAATCAGATCAAGTTCGCAACTTCGCAAGTCGGACCGTTGGTTCCGCGAACCGGCCACACAGACCGCGCCACGAGGCGACATAGTGTGACCCGGTTATACCACATAACATGTCCTTTTATAACGCAAACTTCACACCTGTACAGCCTGCCGAGAATGAGTGGAAGAGACTTCTGCTGGAGATGGTGGAAGGCCGTGTTCAGATTTTTTACTCAACATTTTATTTTACTAAGTTTAGACAATTTACAAGCGATCTATTCTTTTTTGACAGATCTCCTCTAAGCTAGACAATCTATATTTACAAAGTAAAAGTCTAAGTGCCCGGCCACGACCTTGCCGCTATGAGCGGTAGCTTAGAGCGGGGCGGCGAGCGGCAAAAACAAAATGTATTAATCATGCCACGAAGCACCGCTCACAGCGGCAACGCTAGCGGTTTTTGCCGAGCGGTTCGCGGCAGCGGCGGGCGGCGCGGCGCGCGGCTTGAACAAATGTACGGACGAGTGATTGAGATGCCACGACTCCGAGCGGTGCGGCGAGCGGCATTGCAGCGGCGGACTCAGCGGCGAATGGACGAATAAAATATTTTAGACGATTGTTGCGACGATTGGTGACAACACGTTTGGATCTGATATTTTGATGTTGCAAATGAACTTTTATGTGTTCAAGAATATAATCAAAAGTTTCTAGACTCATTCATGTGTACTCATATTTTTGTCATATATTTTATTTTTGTACTGATATATTTGTGTCCGGATATTTTCTGTATTATTTGTATAAATCACGGAATTCACTATATTTATACCAGTTATTATTTACTTCATGCACTCCTTCTCTCAAAATTATTCAAAATATCCTGCTTTCAAGGCAAAGAAGAGCTACTTTGGATAACACCATGTCAATAAAAAATAAATGTCTAAATACGTCCACCTCGGTTGCCGCCGCTAACGCTACTGAGCAGTACGTGGCATGCACAACGCGCCGCCTGCCGACACCGCGCCGCTTGCCGCGCCGCACCCCGCTAAGCCCAAAGTCGTGGCTTCCACGTAAGGGCGACTTGCACCAAAGTCATTTAAATCATATTTAAGCTAAACACGTTTAGCCATCAGTCTGTCACATATCTCACAGTATACAAATAGAAAGGGAGAGAAAGATATCCAAACGTGTTTAGCTTAAATAACTTTGGTGCAAGTCGCCCTAAATCCCGAGTTTTAAGCTTTAACTGTTTTTTTTTATGTGAAACTTCTTTATTACAGACGGGAGGTATTAGGATTTTTCGGTCGCGAAAAAGCGTTACGGCCTCGTAAACTTCAACGGATATAGACCATATATCCGCTGAAGTTTCACTTCTACCATGTGTCCCAGCACACATTACGTTTTTTTTAAACATCCCCACTAACATAGGTACTGTTTAACAATTTTTAACTCTAGACTACAACTTGTAAACACCAAATTAAAAAATTGCGACTAATTGGGAGTAACTCACGGACGAGTAAACAAATGGAATGCTAAAATTCAAAGAAAGAAAGAACAATGGGAGGGGAACGAACGCGCCTGATAGTTGGCAATTGTGAAATGGAATTAATCCACAGATGATCATGAAAAAAGCTTCTATCTTATCGCGCACTTCAGTAATATGGCGACTTTTGAGTAAACAAATATGCGTAGTTAAGTACTCCATTTGTTACTTTCCGTGTTTCAAAATACCTTTTTCTAATTTCCCTCTATTTACACTTAGCCTGCCTTCATATTTACACTTAGCCTGCCAGCTCCACAGAAATTACGTCCATGGATACAAGCTAGTCATAATATACCGGTTATCTGATTTATAGCGTGGCGGGTGCGCAAGCGCAGGCCGCTCTCAATTGATTGTGCACTGCGCTTTAATGCTAGCTCCGTGTAATGTCATCATTTGTTCCGGAAGATGATGATGATGATCGTTTGAAATATACGCTGACTTATTAGTGGGTTTAAAGTACGGTTTCTTTTGGTTATAATATTGTTTCATAGAAAGAAAAATAAACTTTCGAACAAACTAGACGCATGCAAATAGGTTTTAATATTTTTGTTATAGTAATAAAAATCCAGTTAAAACTATAAATAACTGTTATTATACAAAATAACACGAATCAACGACGTCGTGACCATAATTCATAGTGATGGTGGATTAATAAAATAAATCCGTGTGGTCATCAGCGTAAATCTCTTCCCTTGCGGATACTCGGATACTACGCCCAACACTAATAATTCAGGCGAACATGCGGTAACGATAAATATGAAGTGGGAAGAGGGGAAAATGGAGATAGTTTTTAATTCTTCAATGAAAATATGGAACGAAATTATTGAATGGATTTGACAAAAGCCAAAATTGGGAAAAAGCACACAATTACTATTAAGAGCATAGGTACTCGTACTTTTTCCAGTGAGTAATACTTATAGGTCTTAAGAATACTGTGATGTGATAGCGGGTCTCGTTTAGCATGTTACCATTACCAATTATAGAATAAAAGAATAGAACAAGAAAAACAAAGAACAAAACATCAATAATAAATCCCATAAACTTCCACTGATGAACGTGGCCTATTAGGAAAGTCTGTTTAATACCGAGATCGATCAAGCTAGAATATTTATCTATTGTCCAAATCATTAAGTTCAAATCCTAACCGCAAATAATAAAATATATCCGAAAATTTTGCACATCACTACGCCGGCCGTTATAACATCATATTTATTATCGCGACGTGTCCGTTAGATCGTGGACTGGACTCCAGGGTCAATACAGGCACTAATTCCGTGACCTCGGGGTCAACTGCCCTGTACTTACGACCCCGCTATAGTACTAGGCACTACATAATTTCAATTTTTCGAAATTGGTAATTTCTGTTATTACTGGATTTTGAGGTCTTTAATAAAAGTAATGAAAGGGTTTGTAAAGGTCAGCGTTGGGGGACTGTAATTTGTAAATTATACTTAAGTTGATGATGATGGGAATATTAAAGTAAGGGTTGTCTGGTTCGCTGGCAGTCGCGAAGATTTTGAAGAATAAATAAAACAGATCGACGGCACGGTTGGCTCAGTGTCTAAGCGATTGAATTTCTGTGCTAGATGTTATGGCTTCGATCCCAATACGAAACAAATATTTATATAACCAGATAGTTGTTCCAACAACAAGTGAAAAGTGAGGGGCAAAAAAAAAAAAAAAAATTTTTGTAAATGGATCCTGTCTCGTACCCGGTGTCTAGGCTGTTAGATAGAAATAAGAAGCTAGGTCTTGTGAACTAGGCATAAGAGATACCACACGATCGCAGCGTTGTAGTCATTAAGTCATAAAAAAATGCGAGTGAAATATTATATTATATTTTCCTTGAATAAAACTCGCCCAACTTCTGAAGTTTCTTACACTGGAAGACACTGCACACGTATATTTTTGTATGTATATTACTTTTATTTAGCATATAATTCATAATAATTAATTATGTCTATTTTGTTTTTTGTTGCCTCTACCTTCATAATTATTATGTCTGCATCACCCTAAGGTATAAGGTTGTCTGCTAGAGAATGTCTACGGCAGGTACGGCGGCCTTTTGACATTGTACTTGGTGCACTTTAAGTAAGATAAATAAAATAAAATATTTCAGCACTCCATTTTGACTTCTCCTTGGCAAAATAATCCTACGAGTTTCATTGACCCAGAGGCGACAAAAAGTGAGAAATATTTATCTATCTTTATAATCTTATGCTCTTCTACAAACCAGATGAAACACATAAATCTGTTTGACGTAGTATTATGACTTAAGTTAGAGAAACGGTTAACACATGTGATAACCATTTTCCATTTATTATGATCGTCAGTTTTTCCACTGCCATGTTTGTAATCCTACCAATTTTAAATACGAAAGTAACTCTGACTTTTGTTACCTTTGAGGACTAAACGATTGAACCAATCTCCATGAAAGACAAGGAAATAAATTGTGCGCATCATGAGGAAAGAAAGGAATTTATATTTTTTAAATTTTCGCGACATTGGATTTTGACGGTTACGGATTCGCGGGCATACATAGTTGTATATAAATAGTAGCATTGATGAAGTAAACTAATATTATAAAGAGAAAAGATTTGATTTTTTGTTTGTTTGTAATGGATAAACCGCCAGACCGACCGCAGGAGGTTGTAGACCGCCTTTGTACATTGTACATGAAGCATTTTAAATAAATAAATAAACACAAAAACTACAGGATCGATTATAAAAATTCATTCACCATCAGAATGCTGTATTATCACTGCTATAATTTATAATGATATCACGCCGTCGAAGCCGCTTGTAATAAAATGGAGCAGATAATAATGTAGGTCATAGTTTACGCTGGATTTGGTTTCAACTCAAGGGTTAGGTTACAAAAGTTACCGTCACTATCTCTCACAATGAAAGGACCGGTCGTAACATTAACCTGCCCAAAGAGTTTGTCCTGATTTTGGACATAAAAACGGAAAACATTTCAGCGATCACGTTATTTACTTAAAAAAAAAGGAAAAACTAACTTCAAAAAACTAAAAAGTATGTACCTATATCTAAAATATTTTTCGGTTCTTACTTTTTTTAAGGTTTATTTTATTTTTCTATTTTGATTGGCATAAACAACACATAAACATGCGATTACAGCAATCGCGAGTAATATGCTGTTATTCATTCAAGAGTTCCATCGTCTATCTCCGAAGGTCTTCATCAGATCTTCACCAAATTTAAATAGGACCAACTCAATAGTATAAATTATAAAAAAATCAAAAATCAAAATCGGTCTGCAACAGGCGGAGAAGTCGCGTAACAAAAAAAACATTCAGTCGAATTGAGAACCTCATCCTTTTTTTAAAGTCGGTTAAAAAGAAATAAGTACTGACAGCGGCCTAAATATGACCACAATATTCCCATTTACTGCCATACAATTTGTGCACCACAGACTTCCTATAATCCGATCATAGAAATCCACAAACTGCTAAGTATTTCATGTAAATACTTAGTTACAAGCAAATGACATCTGACGTAAATCTCGGCTAAACTCGGCTAAGATCGCGGCTTACAGTTAGGGTCTAAACATGGCTTACCCTAGTTCTTACACAATTGGTGGACATGTTATGGGAAAGGGAAATATGGAAGTAAGTCTCATTGGAGTAGTGGTGCCAAGCGCGAGCTGGCTTGGTCTTAGATTCAATGTTCCAGCCGGAGAGCTCAATGATAATTATTATAAGTAAAAGGTGTAGATAATGTTTCATTTCTGTTTATTTTTCTTTTTATAAGTCGTTGCCTCTCCCTAATATTTCTCCTGTATCGAGGGTACAGTTTACAAACATACATGTCACATGCACACACACACCCCGACCCGAAACAACTATCTGTAGATCATACAAAAACTTGTTCCGTGCGGGGATCGAACCCGCAGCACGTAGCGCAGAAAGCTGATCGCTTAGCCACTGCGCCAACCGTGTCGTCAAAATATTACCGACAACATTTTGGTCATCACAAATGGCACTCTAACGTATACATTTATTATATTCGAAACTTAGCTGTTTAATCAACTTTTGTTGCTAACTGTAGGTACCATGAATCAATCAGCTCGGCCTATTACAGTCCACTGCTGGACATTGACCATCTATATTGCTGTTTAATGTATTCTGGGAATAATATTCCCTACTTTTGAAGAATTGATGCTATGATGGGAAAATCATGATCATCTAACATGAATCTAAGGCACAACATAATTAAGAACACATCAAAGATAAAGTCAAATAACATGTCAATCATTTCATCTAATCTCTATCACAGCAAACATTACACCGCTTAATCTGTATACGAATTTAAACTCAATTTCTATTTGCATAAAGTTGAAAGTAGTATAAGTGAGATTTTAAAGCCAAGTACCATGTCCAATCGGCCAGACCATCAGATAACATTTTCTTTTATTTTTCTTACAAAAAAAGTGAAATATCGTAATTTTTCTTGTCTATGGGCCTCCCAAATTGCGATAGGTTTGCTACACCGAGCCAAGCATGGGCTTCATAGATAGCGATAAACTATGAATAATGTCATAAACTAATAGAAAAAAAAATACTTCTAAGGTGGCAAACAAGCATATTGCCCGCCTGATGGTAGCAGTTCCAGTAACCTATGGACGCTTGCAACACCAGGGGCATCACTCGCGCCTCGCTAACACTACTACTAGTGTTGTGTTGGCGACAGGGGAACACTTACTGCCAACACGACGCTTCCCCAGAGCACTGGCGACCTTGCTCACCGTTAGGAACACAACACTGCAAAAGAACAGTGTTATTTGGCTACGATATTCTGCTAGGTGGAGGTACTTCCCCAGTCGGGCAGAAACAATTTGGAGCGGAAAGTCCCGATAGACTTCTTTTCTTAAACTCATTTGCGCATGTGCTGGTCGTTCCGTACCGGTACACTTGATAAAAGCTCCTCAGTGTTCCCTCAGCATTATAGAGACACGAAACGACATCCGATCGAGCCGAGCGTGCCGAATCGATTAAATGTTTATCGATCTAACATCGAAGTAGGACGATGAAGTAATCGACGCAGATTGGATTGTGGCGTTTACGATTTGTCTTACAGCAAAAACTTGGTTCGTACCAAAAGTTGTTAAGTTAGTCGGGCTCGTGGCAAATTGATTAAGTTTGTCGAAATGATACAGCTTTTTTGGTGAGAATTTTTTCTTAGCGGTAATCTCTAAGCACAGATTTGAGCCAGTCATATCATACAAATACCTACGTCAAACGTCTTAGCGGTGTAACTTTTGAACGGCTGAATATATTTTCATGAAACATTGCTAAGAAAGAAAGACAAAGAGTTTATTAGCACAATACCAAAAGAACCCAAGAACTTAAGATGATACCCGATTAAACTAGCATTCAATTAAAAAAACTGCATTGAAATCAGTTAATTAGTTTTGGAGCTACGATGCCACAGATAGACATAGATACACACTATAAACTTATAACACCCCTTTTTTTTGTCGGGTGAAATGAATCTTTCTATCACTTTATGACCAGATGTTAATCTTCTATAAGTGATTAGCAAAGAAGGGGAGATCTAATTGATACTGACGTGTGGTGTGTCGAAACCGTTCTACAGTAAGTAGCGGCGGAGATAATGCCGACATTAACATCGCAATACTGGATAAATCAGTGACAGGTTAAAAGCTCCAGGTAACCCGTTTACTGCCGGCTCGTAAACCTGCACTCAATGATAAGGGCATGTAATAGGTTTTTTTTTTTAGATTTTTAGTTAGATGTTATCAAATCATACAATTCTGCTGCAAAAAGTAGCTAGTGCATGACATAATTTCCAAGCTACATAACATAGCATAGCGCCTGTAGATATTCCGAGTAGGGTAAGGCAGAGGTGTAGGTCGACTATGTTATAGGTGACGAGCCCAGTGCCATCTACCGGGTACAACTTCAAACTTTTGACTGCTACTCAGAATTTTCTATCAGAAAAACTCCTTTGCCCGACCCGGCAATCGAACCCGGGATCTCACGCTCAGCCGCGCTTGCCACCAGTAGACCTAATAAGGCAGTCTCTAAGCTACTGACTCAACAAAACAGATTACTCGATAACTCGATCGTTTTTTAACACACACACACGCGCAAACTTACAAACACATTTGTAATGATTTGTATCCACACCTCTAATGACTCGCACACAATTCTTACTAACGATCAAAATAAAAATTACCATCAAGATGACAGATCTAGGCAATATATCATTCGCCCGAAGCCGGTGATCAACAATCAAACTGATGACGGTCAGCTGCGCTTGCGCACCGAAATAATACGCGCGTGATCAATCAACGCGGCTTAAATCAACAGGAGAAAAAAATATACGTTTTGTTTTTAGGTTTCATAGACTGGTTTAAAAATTTAAATTAAATTAATTTGATGTGATTTGCTTATTACTAATTTTGTAAGGTTAGTTAGGTCTAGATATTAATAACTTTATTATTTTGTAGTCTACTTCTAACTTATAACACCCCTCTTTTTGTCCGGGGTTGAAAATAGTTAAAATCATCAATGGTTCGTTGTCTCGGAAATATTGACATGCCTTATTCTATGAGTAGGTCAAGTCACGCCATTTTGGCTAACGGATAGTGCGATAGTGATCAAGACACCATTCGGCCATCTCATGGTGGATCACAAAGCTTAATCACTAGCAATAAGGTCATATGACACAATGGTAGGCGTGACACTATCATTCGGGTTCAAATAATCACTGACACTAAAATATTAAGAAATATTCTTCTTTACAGTTACCGATATCAGCTTGCAAATGGTAGTTTTTAGCCCGTTCTCATAGCATAGAATAGAATCTATACAGGGTGTAAGTGGCATCGTAACGAAAACTGATACCATGGATTCAGTACATGATTCTGGACACCTCAGGGTAAGAATTTAGCGTCGGTCTTTTCAAAAATTTTACGATTTTGTTCGCAAATTTTTTACGTAGTTATAAATCCTGCGAACAAAATCGTAATAATTTTGAAAAGACAGACGCCTTTTTCGCCTTTTTTTTATTTTTTTCTTGTGTGTGTTATTTTGTGTTGTTGTGTAGTTTTCGTTACGATGTTACACCCTGTATATTAATATGTGAAGAGAAAACAAGTTTCTTCTTATTACTTAGCAACCCTAATTCAAATGTGATCGTGTTTGATAAATCCGAACTTAGGAGCGGCGCACAAATATTTTGATTGCCTGTTTTTTATAAACTATTTTATTAAAGCTTAGACAGCGATCCTGAGAGTTTATAACTAAACTAACTGCTTTATTTCCTGAGACGTTAATAGGCCGTTGGCACGATATAAAAGTTCTATCAAATGTAGATGCATTTGCATAAATTCCATTGTAACACCGATGGCCCGAAGCCAACGCCTTCTAATCAACGATTTTTTATAGAATAATAAAATTAAGCAAGAACGATAGTTAGCACTTCTCCTGAATTTTAGGAACAGTAGAGACCCGAAACAACGATCTGGAAGCTTACTATGAGCTTTTATAATAGCAGGGCAGAAATTGAACTGCCCAGACCTTTCCAGTATGACCTGACCTCGCACTGTATAGGCTTTTCGTACAATGAAAGGTCAGCTTATACTGGACATTCCGGGCAGTTCAATTTCCGACCTGTTTATAAGAGTTCGAAATAAGCCTCCTGTAGGCCATACAAATATTTCCGTGCGGGAAACTAAACCGTGACTAATAGCGTACACTAGCGTAGCCACTGCGCCAACGATGCCGTTCTTTACACATCAAATCAAATCAAATCTTTATTGCATTCCATAATGTAAAGTTAAAACAGATGGTAGGCTTTTTTTTTTTTTTTTTTTTTTTTTTTTTTTTTTTTTTTTTTTTTTTTTTTTTTAGCGTGGTAAAATCATCAAATGAGTCCTCCCACCCCGGGCAGGGCGGGAGGGACTGTCAGACTTGTACTGACTAAAATCCACGGTGTTCCTTCGATAGCCCTTTACGTTCCGGGGTCACGGTAATGAGATAAGTCCCGCGACCCCGGCAGGCTTCGGCCCTCTACAGGGGGGGCCCCGTCATCTTGCTGACGTTCTTTGAGGGTAGGCTTAGTCTAAAATTCAAAAAATTCAATATTCGTTTAATTGTTTGTCACAGGTAAAATGTACAGATGATAACATAATAAACAAAGTGCTACTGTAACATACCTATGGTGTACAATATAATTAGTTTTCCTTAAATATATTAAAAACACAACGCCAACATAGGTAGCAGCGGTAGAGAACAGAAGTATAATTATTATAATTGAACAATTACCTACTTACTATCAAAATTAGGACACACATTACAATACATCATGACATATACCCACTATAAAAATAATCAAAAAGGTCCGCAAATCGGTATTATTACATTTTATATTCAATACAATTATTACATGAGGTAAATTTTATATTCATGTCACAAAAAATTACGTAAAAGTGTCATTTAAAAAGTCATTAATGCTATAATAATCTAAGGATCAATTATGGACCCTGTCGGGCACAGCATGGTTTGGTAGGAGAGTGGAAAAGCTGCTTTATTAGTACTTTATTTATTTTAATATTGTTGTTATTTATTATTTCATCGGTGCCCAATGTTGCATAACCTCACATAAGTTGACATCGGCTCCACAATATTAGTACCATCAAGTGTAAATAAGGCTCTGCCCACAGCGCTCGACACCCAGACGTTTATTGATAATATTTATGTCACAGTATTCATTAGACATGCGACTTTCTGAGAAAGTCGACCAGTCTGCAGTTGATTAATACAGTGCTAAGGGATCGGACATAAATCATTGTTGGAATGTGACAAACATTTCCTGGTGCTCTGGATAGCAATGTTACAAGGTTGTGTGGAATTCCAGTGTTGAAGTACGAGGAGTCGAGGACCAACTTGCCATTCTTAAGACTATCAGCTTATTTTTTTAACCCTTGACATAAAAGAGAGGTTTTTTAAGTTTGTAGTGTGTATCTGTGTGTCTGTCTGTGGCTGTTCTCGTAATTAATTTATAATATGACTGAAAGTTGACCGAACTGAGATTATATTATGAATTGACAAAAAGTCATGTATTCTACTCCTCTTAAAGTTCAGTCCGATTCCAGTATGATTTGGATTCAATCTTCTTACAAACTCATTTCAATCTCATTTTTGACGTTTGTGTATAGACGAGAGTGTCAATTTTATTATCTGTGTCAGTTCAAAATGTTAGCAGAATACCGATTTGCCTTTTATTAAACTTTCGATCTCATTACAATATAATGTCACGTTTGACGTTGTTTGTTAGGGTAGGTGAATACCATTTGTGACATTTATGACATTGGTAGTAGATCGGAATGAGATCCGAACTATATTTTGAACATTTTTAATTACGAGAATTGGGCCTCTGGTTGCTAGGTAGAGTCCAGAATTATTGACTGAATCCATGGTATCAGTTTTGGTTACAATGTCACTTACATCCTGTATAAACAATCATAGGATGTTCTCAAACGATCGAAATAAAGTTTAGGTTAGCTATACAAGCTTTCGTAGCTCGCGCGCATATGAATTGAAATCGATTCCCTTTCAGTAATCACTCTATTCATTCATAAACAGTTACCGTATTTATAGCTGGGTATCTGGCACATGGAGATCTCAAGTGGTTAGTTGGACTCATTTCAAATATAGTTACTATGCTGAAATTTTTGAATAGTGTCTAAGGTTCTGTACACACGGGCGTTGGCGATAACGCTAACTCAGTCGCAGATACTTCATTTAGTATGTAATGGATGAAAACCATTCACAAATTAGCTAACCCAGCGTCGAATTGGCTTCAATATTTAAAAAAGAAACTTCAAAAAAAATCCGACTTCAAAAAACTAAAATTAATAATATAATTTTCTTAAAAAAATTAACAGCTTCTGAAGTCGGTGCCACTGCCAAGCTAAGATTAATTGCAGAATTAAGGGACAACCTCGAGATAATATTTTTTCAAACAAAAAAGAATCATTAAAATCAGATAAAAATTGGGGACGATATAGCTGAACAAAGATAAAAAAAAACATTCAGTCGAATTAAGAACCTCCTTTTTTTGAGGTCGGTTATAAATGTGATATTACGCCGCATTAGCGCTTACGCCAACGCCAACGGTCGGTGGTGGTGGTGCTAACGCTCGTGTGAACAAGCATTTAAGATAATTTTTCGGTACTTAGTTTGCTAGAATATTATTTGGTAGGTTGGTGAGTAAAACGATTTAACTGGTGATCTCTAAAAAAATTATAGACTGAAGTGCTCAAGTACGAATGACCCGAGAGCGTCATTATAAGCATTCGTAATTGGCTAGTCTGAAGAGCAACTCAACAAATTGATTTATTTGTACCTATTTCAATACCTACCCCTGTGCATGTCTCATCTGATCTTCGAAACAATATGTAGCCTATGTAACTATGCTTAAAATATCGTGAAGGTATTTCCAAAATTATTTTTGTAGTATAGAATAGAATAGACAGCATTTATTCGATAAAGGACATACATTGTCAGTACAAAAAAAAATTAAATTGAAACACAGAGATCACAAAGCGTCACACCACACGTCACACGTCGAACCAGCGTCATTGGTGTTGCCAATGACAACAAGCTGATCGATGCCCATTTTCTTGCACATGAGGGACACACACTTCCATGCTTTATTTTTCATTGTTTTTATTTTAAGTAATTTCCTGGTTTTTTTATTTTTTATGTTTGTTATGTGTGCATGCTCGGTGTCCTGTGTGCAAAAAATAAATTGATTTTCTTTCTTTCTTTCTTTCTTTCAAAGAAACAAAAAAAAAAAAAAAACACGGATAAAAAATATACAGTAGATTTTACTGCACTGACGAGCACGCCCATATCGAAAGGGTTGCCAGCTCAGCATTTGCTGAGTGTGGAACACCCAGCAAATGCTAGTAAATAGTTGATGAGACTACCTCAAACTAACAAGAAAAACTTTACTGCTTTATCATAATAGAATTGATTGCCTTTGACTTTTATGAGACGTAAAAATTGTTTCTGCTCGACTGGGGAAGTACCTCCACCTTGCAGAATATCGAAGCCAAATAACACTGCTCTTTTGCATTGTTGTGTTCCTAACGGTGAGCAAGGTCACCAGTGCTCCTTGGGGCAGCGACGTTAATAGTAGGTTCGGCAACGTGCGAGTGATGCCCTTGGTGTGCAAGCGTCCATAGATTACGGTAACTGTGCTTACCATCAGGCGGGCCGTACGCTTGTTTGCCACCTTAGTGGTAAAAAAAATACTTCTAAGTTCAACACAACGCGAATTCATCTCAATTTCCAGATCTCCAGTCATTTACTGTGCGGACGCGTTTAGTCCACCGTAACACGAGCCCCTTATCTCCCAGCTATTAAATTCCAAGCATTCCTCTTACGGATGTAGTCGCATTTCATAATAGTAATTACACACAGCTAGTCAAATAAAGTTTGAAGTATGGCACTGATAGTTGAGAATATTAGCTTTTGGGTTTAAAGAAATTTTATTCTCATAAGAACATACATTGTTCACTTCAATTCAAATTTTAATTTAATGGCTCCATCGTTACTTTGCGACGATTCTGCCAATTTCGAGGTAGAGTAAAACAGGAGAATGTTGCACTTACATGAGATATATTAAGACAAAGTAATTAAACTGTCTTGTGACGAAGCATGCATTAGTATAGAAATTTTAAAATAATACTTATCAGTGGCGAAGGGTGACAGTTTTAAAAGGGAAGCCGTCCCAAAAATGCCC
The DNA here is from genome assembly GCA_932294325.1 of Allophyes oxyacanthae. Classification (NCBI taxonomy): domain Eukaryota; kingdom Metazoa; phylum Arthropoda; class Insecta; order Lepidoptera; family Noctuidae; genus Allophyes; species Allophyes oxyacanthae. Next base: position 989,976 of record OW028612.1, read on the forward strand.
TTTAAAGTTGCTGCAATTAATGCTGCAAGACAAAAATCCATACCGTCTCTTGTAATCTTTAAGTTGTCATGTCTGGAAGAGCTCGACCTAACTGAATAACAAGCCTTTTGTTTGTCAGTTGGATGAATAAATAATATAATATTACGTTGGTCTTTGCACTAACCAATTATTCCTAAAGGGAAGCCGATGGGAATCGGGTTGTATGGACTCATCGCCACTGATACTTATGTAGATAGTATATAAAATATTGTTGGCCGAGTTTGCTAGTAAAACCAAAGCATCACCCAGATACCTTCATTGATGCATAACTATAGAAATTTTAATTACCTTGTGTCTACTGTCTACTGAGTTATGTATGAGCAATATCTGGCCTAGTGTAGTCCTCATACTGCAGCAGCGGCGGTTCTTTGTATATTAGAAACACATCAAAGTTGGTAATTATAGTAATTTTTAGGGACACCTTTCGCTACTTCGATACTGAATGTACACCAAAGTAGATTTTTCAGTCAATCATCATCTTTCTCCTGCCCTTATCCCATTTATTTGAGGTCGATGCAATATGTCATTTCCGGTCATTTCCAGATTCACTTCCTTCACATTCATGTCATGTTTCACACAGTCCATCCATCTTTTCTGTGGGCTGCCTCGTCTCTGATAGTCTTTTTATAACATGATCCTCATCTCTCCGCATTACATGTCCATACCACGACAGCCGGTTACTTTGCAGCTTTTCTGTAACTGGTGCCACTTTCATACTTCCTCTAATATCTTATATATTCCTCTAATATCTAGATATAATTAAGATTTTTCAGCAAAGGAAGGTCCCAAATTATGAAGTCCCTAATCGTATTAAATAAGGGACTAGAGAATTTTGCAATTAACAAAACATAACATCACTGCTTCCCTGAGAGGTTAGACAGAAACTTGATAAACACGCACATTTTGCCAATGCCGTTATTAAGTCCCATCTAATATAGAACGAGTCTATTGCCATTTACCATTTCCAATTTCAAACTCCAAGCTGCTATTGAGAATTTCCTAACAAAAAATCCCAATATCACTTTGCCCGACACGGGAATCAAGCCCGGGATCTCATGCTCAGCAGCTGCGCTTGCGACCGCTAGTCCAATGAGGCAGTTGTATTAAATATAATCCAATTTAAAAATCGAATTCCAAGCAGCCTATCAGCAATCATATTTTTTGTAGATCAATCTTAACCATGAGTACACTTCTATTTTAGCATAACATACACTATGGCCAAAAAACTCGACAAGTTACATGTATTCATGTTGACATCATCTGACCATAATTAACTTTGGTTTTTATCGCACTTTTTACTGCAGGCCTTTAATCGCTGGATTAGCACTTTTTATAGCCAATCACAGTCTAGCACTGAGGTCGCAAACCTTTGGTATGTGTGTCGTAAGTAGCACGTGACATAATATTTTACAATGAGACGATCGATATCAACAGTGGAATTCGCAGGGATCGCAAGAAACTTGTTGACTGACAATTTTATAAAAAAACAATGTTTTGGTACTTTTTCTGTCCACATTTGAGTAACTTCACCATAGAGTAAATTGATAATAATAAATATTATAGTTTAAAAAAAACTAAAGTAAACGCTTTTGTCATCCAAACTGAACGTGTATGCAAAATTTCAGCTCAATCGGAATCCGGGAAGTGGGTCAAATTTAACTTCCAAGATTTTTTTACATAGTTAGCTAGTTACAGGTGAAGCTAATAAAAGCGTTTTATTAAGAATTAGAAATATTATGTTGGGAGTTATTAAAAATGTTGACGATCAATGAGTTTCTTTTGTGTATTCCACCAAAATTCTAAATATATTTACTGGTCCGCGGTTGTTATAATGTTTGCTCTCCCTGGCGCGGCATGCCTCCATATAAGGACCGGCGGACCATGATTTGTCAGAATGACGTGAACGCCACGTAATTGTGCAATATTATCAAATTTTTATGCCGGATAATCTATGTAATGTTGATGATGATAACCTTTAAAATGTGAAGTACCTAATCTAGTATTTAACCGACTTCAAAAAAGAAAGAGGTTCTCAATTCGACTGTATGATTTTTTCAATGTGTCACGAGCAATGCATGAAATATAACGATAAAATACATTTACTAATTTATATAAATTTCATTACAGTACCTACATATTTATATTGTAAGAAGCCTTTTATCAATCATTGTCAATAGATAAAAACGTATTTTAAATACAGATGTTGAAGTTATTCTTCTTAATTCGGCTCAAAGTGTTTAAATAAGAAAAAGAAACCCACACATCAATTAAATACCGCCCACGTGTAATAAAATGCGCTAAAAACGCAAAACCAAACATAATAGCCCAATTAGCGCACCAAATCAAACTTACGCTTTAAACACAATGCAGAGGAGTACAGAAGGTTTACCCCATATTGCGTCTGAGCAAAGTGATGTAACCATTGACGTCATACAGAGTGTGTGGAAGTGTGTGTTGTGAGTTTTTATGTGAAAGCTTGTAAATGGCCCACATTTTCACTAATATAAATATTTTATTTTATTGAAAAGCAAAACTTTTTACCTGTGTCTAAGTTTAGTATATCTGCTCTAGCATAATTGTTACTATGTTGGTACTTGTGAGGACATGTAATTGGCCTACTATTGTTAGAATGTTTTTTTTTTTAAGTGAATTTGTGCTGTTTGTCTTCCTAAAAAATAAATAAATAAATAAATTTTACTGTATGTGCTGGCTGTATTTTTTCCGAAAACAATAAAATAAATAAATAAATACACACATAATTTGAATGATACACAGGAATACAAGGTCCTAGCTCTCTAATTCCGATCCCTTTAAGGGGTTATTGTACTCATTATTATGCGCAATTTTTAGAAAGCGACCAACACTGAATTTGCAATAAAAAAAATCAGCTGATCCATACAAATAATTCAATATTACTTGACTAAATTAACTTAACTGTACCCTCGATACAGGAGAAATCCTAGTGAGGGGGCAACGTTTTTATTATAAAACAAATTTAAATGTATGGAACAGTTGATATTTTTCCGCGATTTCACGTTTGGTCCCATATTAAAAATTGTTTATAATTATTATGAGTACAATAAACTCTCATAAATATCGTGATTATAAAGGTAGGACATTGTGTATTTTTCGTTCACAAAATCACATTTCAAGGTTTCTGATAGCACTGGGATCCGTATAAATAAAAAAAATTACCCATAAATGGCTGACATATGGACGAATAAGTGTAAGAGAAAAAAAACAAAAAAAGATTATGTTTAAAAATAGTTAAATACACGGTTAATTAAAACGCATCATCGAATACATGGAATCATTCGATATTTGATATTTGTTTCTTTTTTTCAATTTCTTCCTTGTTTGATCTTGTTTGGCCTTCTATGTTTTCTTTTATATGTATCGAATCAACAAAACCGTCCCCATGGCAACGATGCGCGTGCGCTCGCGATCTTATCGATGCATTCTTGTGAGTGAATGGAACGTTTGTGAGTGAACGATAGCGCTCGTAAACTATTGTATCTGATTGTGTAGTTATTACCAATATTGTAGTAAGATAGGGTTGTCACAGGGTAGATTTAGATTATTCGGATATTTTTAACCCCCGACAAAAAAGGGTGTTATAAGTTTGTAGGGTGTATCTGTGTATCTATGGATATGTGTATCTGTCTGTGGCAAAACAGATTGATCAATAATTTCAATGCAGTTTTTTATTGGAAGCTAGTTTAACCCAGATACTGCGACGGGACTTTTAAAAGGCCCAAAAAATCAATTAAATCTATCTGCATTTTTCGTATTATTGTAATAAATTGACAGAGATATTTATACTGTCACGTTTCTTAGTACCTATTAACGTTTGATTTGATGCAGTTACGTTTACGACTGGACACACGATTCCTTGTTATTTTAATGTTTTTGAAGAACTTGTGAGTTTTTTTTTACGATGCCTGCACAAAGGTAAGCTTTTATTATATTTATATGCGAAATATGAAAATATTTCACTATGATATTTGATTTTAGATATGTTATCAAGAAAAAAACCTTCTAACCTTGTTTAAAATCAACAACTAAACATTCTTTTTTTACGTTTGAAATGGATGGCCTTTTAAAAGTCCCGTCGTAATATAGGGGTAACAAAATAATTATTTTATTTGTACTACGCAACCAGTGAAAACACTGAATTTCAACTAAATTGATTATGAATTGGAGTGATATGATGAAGACACTTTATTGCCGTCCCAAATAACCATTTTTCAACCTGAGAATGCTAACGCGGTTATTACGATATATATATATATATCGCGGTTATACGATACGATGAAGAGTTTGTAAACATTGCAAAATCTTAGAGGTAAAGTAGGTAATTGTTTATTATTTATTTTCGGTGTCAAAGAATTTATGTTGCCTAGTTTATATAATCACAACATATTGTATGTTTTAGGCTCTCAACTAAGAACTCCAGCTGAGGTAGCCTTTTATGAGAGTTCTGACGAGGAAAATATCAAGCCTTTGTCAAGATTGCGCTAAAGAAGATGTACGACTGACACGATTGCTGATGACAGTGAAGTTGCTGAACCTTCCACATCTATTACTCCTACACCAGGCGTGTCAAGCGTTTCTAGTAGATATTGTTGAGCCGAAAGTTCCGCAAAACTAAACAGACTGATGGAGAAATCATCATACTCTAAACAACTACAGCCAATAGAATGACGAGCACGGTCCAAGAACCTTACACCACCTTTATATATTATTTCAACTTTATGTTCAATGATGGTATAATTGAGTTACTGGTGCAATATAAAAAGTATGCAAGACAGTGGAATAAACTGGATAATGTAACCTCCTACATTCAGCGGGTATGTTGTTCTATCTCGTAGATTTATAAATTGGGACACATCTTCGGATGCTGATTTGTATTTTATGCACAGCGATATACCGAGAATCTTCTCTGTATGATGGGATTGATCACTTGGTCCAATCAAGTCTTTGAGTATTCAAAGAATATAGTGCACCCCAACTCGAAGCAAAGTTTGCAGAATAAAAAGCTTTTGCGGAAGTGTAATGTGAAATTTACACCAGAATATCAATTTTCTTGGAATATCACAGGCAAACAGTAATAAATATATTTGCTTGTAATATGTGTCTTTCTTTAAATAAGTTAAATTCTGTAATTTTGTGTTTATTACTAGTTAAAATGATTAAAAATTCTTTGTTTCATTATTATACTGCCACATATGTAGACCATCCCCATATTACGACAGGCCTTTTAAAAGGCCACCTTTTCCTGACTTTCCCAGAAAATCTACATTTTTTTTATTATTTTTCCTAGTTATTATGAGTCATTTGTTGAAACATATCCAAAAATCACGATGATCGGAGATGAAAAATAGTTTCAGTAACATCTGGGTTAATCGAGAATCATCTTAGCTATGTTTCATGAAAATCTGTTCCGCCGTTCAAAAGTTACAGCTCTTTTTCTAGTTGGAGTCGGGGGTTTTTGACGGTTAGATTATAAATATGTCACAGCTTATTATAGAGGCATTTGAGGATAAAGGAACTTTATTTAACTGTTGAAGTAATGTTGCTCCTATGAGTCGCTTTTTGATGTTCAAAAATCATTTAAATGTTTGCAATTTGACATAGGAAGTTAGGAACAAACGTAAAGAAATACGGTAACTTTTTTATGGCTGTCTTTTGTTTTTGTCTATTGTCAATTAACGTTTAAATACTTCTTGAAATCAAGTGCTATTAACACCAACAAGGGTCACCCATCTCAAAGTTCTCCTGCGTGACAACCCTAATCAAAAAGATTATTTTTTTCAACTGGACATTTACCTTCACTTATAGAAGTAATACGTCGAGAGTACTCGAGAGTCTAGGTGCAGTAACAATCACAGATTTTGTAAGTTAAATAATAATTACAAAAAGCTTTATGAGCCTTTGTATAACCTATAATTCATAATAATTGATAATTTTAATTTTAATATTCCAATTGTATTGATATTTTAATTTAGTTTATTGTAATTTTATTCTGTTAAATAATTGCTACATTAATTTAATATGTAATATGGGTTTTAGTTACCTGAAATAAATGAATTTAATTTAATTTATATGCTAAATATATAAAGAACTAGCTTTCGCCAGCGGCTTCAGCCGCGTGATATCTTTATAAAATGTAGCTTATGTTACTCACTGATAATGTAGCATTTGGCTGGTGAAAGAATTTTTAAAATCGGTCCATTAGTTTTTGAGTCTATCCATTACAAACAAACTAACATACAAAAAATCAAATCTTTTCTCTTTATAATATTACTTTAGATAATCGATACATAAACATTCAGTTAACCACAGTTGAGTTCCTTGCTATTTCCCCCAAATATTTACAATCATACACATTAATAATAAACCTTAGCAATTCCAAATACATAATAAATCGAAATGCTTGCAAGTAATTTTAGATTAAGTTACAACGCGCAGGATTTGAACTCACGACCTCTCGATCCAATCAACACCAGTCTATAATCGTACCAACTCCCCCCAGTTCAGTGACCGAACTAAATATACTAAGATCTCAAATTACAAGCACTAATAACAGTTAGCTCTTAATTCAAACAATGTGAAGCTAAACAATGCTGCGCCTGCGCTGGCCGGTGTGAACCCCGATACAGATTCGTACAAAAGGCCCACTCCTTACCAGGCGCGAGAAGGAGGTGGATGCATAGAAAGTGCAAGACCCTGATAATTACAATGTATTATTTTTTTTAAACTCGAATTATACCTTAATAAAATAACTTAGAGGTTAAATTCTTTCACGTACTGTAGCATGTCGCGGCATGCTTAAGGCCATCACGTATGGCGCAAATTGAGGCTCTAAGTCCATTCCATAAGATTCATTTTGTGTTGTTTCTCAAACAACCTCACTCTCACGCGGTGTATATCGGTTTTGAAGGAGTACACAACACAACTAAATTCAAGCGTCATTTTGTACGCAATTGCAACCACAGTCTTGTTCGATGACTATGAACTTTAGCTGCTTTTGGGAACCTTACCCAAAAGTAGGTAATGTTCAGCATTAGACTGAAATAGTCCGAGTAGACTGAATCACATAACAAATGGCATACTACGATAGTTACGAATCTATAAAGTCGCATATACTCTTGTTTTTAACCCCGATAAAAAATAGGGGTGTTATAAATTTGTAGTGTGTATCTATCTATTTATCTGTGTTTCTGTTTGTGGTATCGTAGCTCCAAAAGGGATGGACCGATTTCAATACAGTTTTTGTTTATTGAAAGCTAGTTTAATCGGATATCATCTTAGATATATTTCAAAAAAAATTGCTCAGCTCTTCAAAAGATAGGTACAGCTCTTTTTCTAGCAGGAGTCGGGGGTTTTTTGAACACACATTCAGCGTCTCGTGCGTTTGTGTTTTTATGTCAAATCGTATGTGACTTTGTGAATGTACAGTGATACTTCTGTAACTTCCATCTGTGTGGCACAAATCGCTTCCGACCCGCCAGTCACGATTCAAGTTACTGCATTCCCGGACCTAGAATAGTGATGGGGATACTCACCTAATAAATAGATAAATAAATGTAACGATTCCATCTCGCCTGTCCGACATTTTGTTAGCCATGTTGATTCCAGAAAATAGGCCCCCTTTCTTCCTCTAGCAGTGGCGTGCACTCCATAAAAACAATGAGACACTGCCTACCCTTAAAAAAAATTGTATTAAGTAATACAAACGTGATATGTCTGTAATATCAGTTTATTTAAGTTTTAGGGCAAGGTGGCCAATCACAAACATCATTTAACTTCACAATACAATACTAAGTTATTTTTGCCTACCCTGTAAAAGAAAGAAAGAAAGAAGAAAGAAAAATCATTTATTTGCCACAAAAACAAGACACACTAGAATGACAGACACAGGTAATAAGAAGAGGACAGGTGCATAGACAGAGAAGAAATTATAAAAAAAAAAAAAAATGTATGTAATGTCTGTGCACGCTAATGTCTTGTAGGGGTCTTAAAAGGCCACCAAGGATCCTCAGAGATTATGTTGAGAGGATGTTAGCAGCATATTTCTCCTTTTGTGGCTGACATGTTGATTATAAAATTGAAACCAGTATTGTTTACAACTGGACCACCCACTTAGTTCATCGCAATTCACTTCTGAGCACAGCCTTTCAAATTGGTAGCACCCGGTTCTCTATCTTCCGCTTCCAGTCCACCCTGGACGTCTTCTTGTGGTTTTTGCTATACCTAGCTGAGTAACTAAATCGATTATAGTAGATACTAAGTTGCGACGTGCATCCTGCAATACGTTTGTCGATTAGTGTTCTTCCCTTAGACATTTCTGCTTTAGCAACCTTTTTAAACGGACATTTTGACCCGAGGGGGCCTAAAAAGGCCACAGTAAGCAATTCACCTACTGTTCTGCATAGTAACTGCCAAACAGATGATTACTGAATATGAACCTTATGCGGATGACATTAAGAGTCGTCAATTAAGTAGATATTTTGACATTCGTAATATGAATCATATTGTGACTCATCTAAAGCGGCCTTTTTAGCCCCCCAGTGCCAAACTAGCGTAATTGCCTTTTTTGTATTCATGCAAAATTGTCCATGTTTATCGATAGTTGTTACAGTTCCCCTCTCTAGTCACTCAGTGTAAGCTCTGCAAACAGTGTTAATACGCGATACTTCAGCACAGAAACGATACAATCCACGTCGAGAATACGCCCACAAGCCCTCACTGCTTACTGACCGGATTATTATAAATCTATTGATTTTACGTTAAGAGTTGATGACCGCGCAGTTGAACGATCTGCGAGGTTAAGCTGCGCTTACCGCGATTAATCCTGGATGGGTTCCAAGAAGTGATACGATACTCACCTAACCCTTAAAAACCCCCGACTTCAACTAGAAAAAGAGCTGTAAATTTTGAACGGCAGAACAGATTTTATTTATTTAGATTAAGGATCGTCAACATTACAGACACTACACAATTATTAAATTACATAAACTGCTCGCTTTTCTAGTGTTGTAACAATTATAGACAACCATATCAATAATAATAAAAACATTTACAATTTGGTGTATAAACAAAAAAAAATAAGTACAAGACAACATAAAATCATAATAAAATAAATTTCTAATACAGTAAAATTAAGACTGACAAAAGAATTAAAAAAATATATATATATATAGTAAAATAGTAGTATTATAATTATAGTAGTAGTGGTAGTATTTTCATGAAACATAGCTAAGATGATACCCGATTAAACTAGATTTCAATTAAAAACCTGCATTAATATCGGTTCATCCATTTTGGAGCTACGCTATTATTATATATAGCTATTATTGCTATTATTTATTAGCTCTTATTGTTTTGTTATTTATGTTTCATGAAAATCTGTTCAACCGTTCAAAAGTTACAACTCTTTCCCGTTGGAGTCGGCGGTTCTTGACGGGGTTATAAAATGAATGCATAGGTATATGAAGTGTTCAGCCACAATTTAAATCCCGCTAAATTACTTCGTTCGATATAAATAACAACATTCTACTACTAAAATAATATCAGCATTGGATATTTAATGTATTCCAAACATTTATTACACTTTCCTACATCCTATAGATAAGGGATTGGAAACATTTTGTACTAATCCGCGTCCGTTTGTCAAATTTTGTGCGATAATTATGCTTTTTTTTTTAAAGACTGCTATTTTTATCTGTAGGCCATACAAATATTTGTTTCCTGCGGGAATCGACCAGAAAGCCAATTGCTTACCCACTGCGTCAATTTTCCCATTTCTATGATTATACACCATGCTGAAACTATAGAAGAAAATCCCCACTATTGCGAATTAGCTGATACTTAGACTAAGATCTGTAGTGCGCACTGTAACTTAGGCATTAGCTCAGAATCTTATACTTTGCTAAGCTTATTTATATGCTTAGAATAGTATAGAATTCGATGTTTTCATACTTTTGTTGAGGCTTCAGTGCACCTTGGTGACTATTTCTTCCTCGTAAGGTCACTCTAATTGATTTGAAATTTATAGTCATAACACGCTGAAATTGTGCTGAGCGTACGCTAAGACCGACGAATTCAAGAAACAAAGTCTAAAAATCAAAAAAGAAAATATCTAATTCCAAAGCAAAGTGAGAAACATACAAATATGTTTCAGCCTTAATCTCTGTCGATCTGTCTGTCATAAAATGGTCCAAAAGGTTTGCGAACCCTGATATAGACAGGGCATGGTAATACCGTCGCGGTGGGAGTGTCTTCGTCACTATCGGGAGATATCGCAGTACCAATAAGTGCTAATTGACTCTATTACGAGATTACGACGTATTTGACATGCGATTATTAGAATTGTACCAGGATATTATTATTATAACCATGTTATTACCTGCTCTATTCAGATATCACCTGTATATTGTATCAATGGTATTAGAGAGAGCTAAGGCTAGCTCCTATATGCGGTGATATGGGATTGTGGGTGTGTAAGAAAGGTGCTCCTGAGCTGTGACATTCATGCATACAGCGTAAGTAACAACAGACAATACCGTGTAACTTATGTGCAAACTTTACAGTAGAGCAAAAAAACCTAGGTAAATATCTCCTCTTCTACTTATCTTAGACGTGTCTGAACTTTAAGTTATTTAGAAATGTGCTTTGTTTAACTTTTATGATATTATCTAATTCAATCCAACCAATCAATTCAATCAGCGTCATGATCTCATAGCCGCGACGTCTCTTTGCTACTTTTGCACTTCCGCGGTATCATCCACTGTTAGTTCCGCGGTATTGCAGTATCACCGACGATATTGCACACTTCAAAAAAAGGAGGAGGTTCTCAATTCGACTGAATGTTTTTTTAGTTTTTTTTTAGCTCTTTACTCCGCCAATTGTAGACTATTGATCGGCGCCTCAGTGGCACCGACTTCAGAGCTATTTAGTTTTTAAAAGATTTTTTTTTATACTTTTTGGTTTTTACTTTTTTTTAAGTTTATTTTATTATTAATGTAACCGAGTAAAGCTCTAAAGCTCCTTCAATCAACGACCCCGCTTAAGCTTTTTATCTAAGAAAGCTCGTGAACTGTGACTCTCATGATATATAGTCGGAGATAGATCAAAAGCGCGTAAATAGCATTGGTAAATGCCGCGTAAGTGACAAATACAATTATTTTCAGGAGAGAGGTTCATCGCGTTCTAATTACCATCTCAAACCATCTCGTTTGGTATTCATCTCGACTCTAGCTCTGCGCCTGCGTCCGAATGATCTTAACATCCCATTATCCCACCGTTTCACTCACACAAAATTACCATAACTGAGCTAAACTAAATAAATATGCAACAGCAAAATGATCGATATGCATAATATTCCGCTTGGCCAGCAGCTTTCCTTTCAACCATTATGCCACAACATAAGAAATACAGAAGATCCATAGGCGTATTCACGTACCTAAAGAAGCGCAGTTACTGCGCAGTTGCAGTTAAATTTTGATAAGCTTGATGTAATCTTTCCCCTGGGATTTCTCAAACCATTTATTTATTTATATATTCTTTATTGTACACGAGTAAAACAAAATAATATACACTTAAAACTTGCATGAACAAACATAAATTGTACAATGGGCGGCCTTATCGCACACGGCGATTTCTGGCAACCTCTGGATGGACAAGAGTGATATGATGAAGTTATAGGGGCAGTCAGTTATGTGCATTATATATCACTATACTCCATTTGAAATAAGATTAGAAATTTAAATAAACTTTTTTTACAGTCCATTCAACCGATTTTGACTTCTATTGCGTTAGTGGCATGACAAATGGCAGCTGCAGCAAATAGTTGGTATTGTAACCACGTTTTTGCTTTTAGTGCCATCCTTATGCCAACGGAATAGAAGTCAAAATCGGTTAAACAACTTTAAAAAAGGTTTAGGTATTACAATTTCTAATCTTATTTCAAATGAAGTATACACATTTACCATTACTTGGTGCGTAGGTAATAGCTAAATACTGTAGTTGTGAAATGCACGGGCGGTATTAATTTTTTTGGTGTTTGTACCGAGTGGGCCTTTTGTTTTTACTACTTGTTGTGACTTTGTAGAGCAAACACAGAATAAATATCTCGTGATTTACGATTTTGAACTATGCTGCGCTTAAAGGGCGTTTACTTAGAGGATATAACTGAATATCGTTGTGTTGAAGGTAATTTTATCGCTTATTTCAACTTGATAAATTAATAATTGTGTTTAAGGTTTGTGTTTATCTACTACAGAATTTATTCTCCATACAAAGTGCTAATTCGTCATCATCATCACTGCTCTGATAGTGAAGGAAAACATCGTAAGAAAACCGTTATGTATAAGAAATAGATATTTTAAGACTTGAGTTATTCACCAATACGCTAGTAATGGGCTGATTGATGAATTTTCGATATCAATGACAAAAAAATATCATGAAAATCTGTTCAGCTGTTCAAAAGTTACAGCTCTTTTTCTAGTTGGAGTCGGGGGTTTCTGGCGGTTAGGTTATGAACACTATTGATTATAGTTAAACTCTATCGTGAAAAAAACCTGTTCTAAGATGAGATAAGATATTCTTTATTTATTTATTTATTTAATTTATTTATTTATTTATTGAATCGCCAACAGAGGCTACACAATTACATGCGTATTAACAGAAACATGGACAATACAAGTGTGCGCTTCCAATTATAGGCGACCACATCATTCACTTATTATCTAGGTAGGTATAACAAGTTTGACAAGACAACATCAACATTAATCAAAAATTAAAAATAAAATGTGAGAAAATCGTAGGTAAAATCATCATCATATTTGTTTTCTTTGTTTGTCTAAGGGCTAAGCTTTCGCTACCGACCGTTTTAAACAGCACGGCGGCTGCTCGTGTGCATTTATGAGTCGGCAGTTTGTTCAAATCAATGAAATATTTTCCTCAACAAAATGTAGTTTGAAATGCTATCCATCTACCCTTAGACAAAATTCTCAGTATCTCCAGACAACTGTATCTGCATAGTCGTAATCCAGCCAGTCGGACCGGCCACGCCACTTAGATCGAATTGACGCACGCGTTCGCAGGAGTAAAGACACCATTAGCGTGACATACTACGTGTCTGTGTGGTCCTCAACTGGGGACAGGCCACCCGGGGACTAAGTTAACAGATTTTAATTATAACAATAATATTATTTTTGGAATTTTGAGGCAGAATATAACTATAAGCCAAATCTCCTACGCCAAAGATCTAACAAAATAAACTTTAAAAAAAAGTATAAACCGACTTCAGCTAACTAAAACGTATAAAATATGCCAAGCTAAGGCGCATTGAATAGAAAAATAAAATAAACTTAAAAAAAAATTAAACCGACTTCAATAAACTAAAACTTTTTTTTTTAAACTTACGTCTTCAGAATCCTCCTTAGACAAAAGCTTTGGCTTTAAAGGAAAGTAAGTAGAAGAACGACACTTTCTCGTGGTGGCAGGACTCCACAATTCGCTAGTAAATAGTACCTCAAAAGCGAAAAGTCAGCAAATAGTATCAGGCATCAATGTTATCGGTTTGATAGTGAGCCCGTGGAACCGGCCGCGCCACTTAAGGGTATCGGAATTGCGCACGCGATGCTAAGGAGTCGGTAGAACATTAGCCCGATATGCTATGTAAACATCAGATTACTGGCAGATTATGAGGTATTAGTGCAGTGTTTGTGTAATGATAAACTAATTAAAGAAGGATAATTATATTCTTGGATCTGACAAGACTTAAGTGCCTTCGATCAGATTGAGATACACATCCTTCTTTTTAACCGACTTTAAAAAAGGAGGAGATTCTCAATTCGACTGTTATGTATGTTATGTTTGTTACGCAATTACTCCGACAATATCGGATCGATTTTGAAAATTCTTGATTTTGATTTTGTTTGATATTCTCGAAATGATCCCATTTAAATTTGGTGAAGACCTGAGTGAGTGTCAGGATGGCAGGTAGACACCAGAATTCGTTATCGCAGATAAGCTTATAATTTAGTAGTGAGTGAAGACTTTCGGAGATATACAATGGAGTTCTTGAATGAATAACAGCATATCACTTGCGATTGCTGTAATCGCATGTTTTTGTATTGTCTATGCCACTTAAAATAGAAAAATAAAATAAACATAAAATAAATAAATAAAATAAAATAAATAAACATTTAAAAAAAGTAAAAACCGTCTCCAAAAAACTAACAAGTATAAAATAATTTTCTTAAAAAACTCAACAGCTTCTGAAGTCGTGGCCTATAACTCTTCAATGCACCTAGCTTGACAGTGGCACCGACTTCAGAAGCTGTTAAGTTTTTTAAGACAATTATTTTATACTTTTTTGTTTTTTGAAGTCAATTTTTATTTCATTAACCCCCGACAAAAAAGAGGGGTGTTATAAGTTTGTAGTGTGTATCTGTGTGTAGGTCCGAAACAGATGGAAAACTTTGGCAAAAGTCCTAATTATTCAACGCTTTTAACATCCTGCATTTATACTGAGAACCTCTCGACCTTAACGATTTACTCAACAGCTTAGCTTAACAGTTTCTTAATTAAACTGCGCGGCCCTTAACTTTAAACCGTTTGAGAACTACCTGCAGTAAAACATCTTAAGTGACTAGATACTTAGTTAACCTAGATCGGTGTAATTAACAGGTCCAAGCTAAGAGTTGCACCGTTCGGGCTAGTTCCAGTGACCCCGGGTTTAAGTAAATGCACTTGGTGAAATATTGTGCCTGGCCCTGTTTCAAAAGCTAGCCGTGAATATAAAGGTGGTTAGCGTAATGGCGTGATAAATCTTGAACACGAGCTGTTTATTAGACCCTATTGGCAATGGCGTGCACAATTTTCTTACAGGACCAGGGTAGGCAAACAAAACTTAGTTTAAATTCAAATAAAAAAAAGAGGAATGTTGTAATTTTGTAGTATGTATCTGTGTGTCTGTGGCGTCGTAGCTCCGAAATAGATGGACCGATTTCAATGCAGTTTTTTATAATTAAAAGCTAGTTTAATCGGGAATCATTTTAGCTGTATTTCATGAAAATCTGATCAGCCATTCAAAAGACACAGCTCTTTTTCTAGTTGGATTCGGGGGTTTTTGACAGTTAGGTTATCATTCAAACCATTATCATCCTATTCTTATTTTTTAATTCGCATAAAATTATATTATTCTCGGAGCTCTTTCCACAATATTGTACTAATCAAGATTGTAATCTATTATTTTAAAAGAGTTTCCATGGAGTTTCTTGCCGTTTCTTCTCCATAGGACCTACTATTTGGAACCGCGCACCCTAGAGTCTCGATATTTCATAAGGCCTAAATTTGACCTGAATTTACACAATATTACATAAAAAAAGAACAGCACAGATAATAAAAAGTTACACTATAATAATTTAAACAATACTAGAAGGTACGTACTTAACACTCAAGCCACCCAATTAAGAATACAAGGGAAGCGTCTACCTATTGTGTATATCTTTGGTAGAATCGGCGTGATTGTGGTCCCATTAACACCACAAACTCAAGAAACACCAAAACACATAAAAATTTAAATAGATTCAGGAAATAGAACATTCGCCTACCTCTTAAACCAAATCGATAACTTTACTAACATTAAATAACTATAAAACATTTATCAAACCATCTGAAATTGACTTCTGATCCACACTTTAAAATATCAATCATTGTTCTATGCGAGAGAAAGACAGTACTCTGTATATAACGCTATCTCTCTCACACTTCGGGTTAAACAAACTTTTAAAATAGTGCTGGCCAGTATACGTTTGGTGCAGAATCAAATATCCATAAAGAATTTTTACGATTATTTTACAACTTGTAAAAATGGCTAAACTCTTATGATAAAACATCAAGTGGTTTTGATATCGGTTAGAAAAGTAAAGATTTTATATTTTATGGTAATCGTTTTGTTCCATATTACATTTATATTGCTATATTAGAATGTTTATGGTGAGAAGGTTCCATGTGTGAAACTGTAGTTATAATAAAAAATAGCGGGAGATTCCGCTCCAAATTGGAGCTGCCCGACTGGGGAAGTACCTCTACCTTGCAGGATATCGTAGCCAAATAACACTGCTTATTTGGCAGTGCTATTTTTTTGTTTTGTGCTTTCGTGCTTGCGGTTCACCTGATCACCGCCATGACCGCCATAATCGGCAAGTGATCACCGCTGCCCATGACCATCCGCAACACCGGAGGAGTCACCGATGCGTTGCCGACCGTTTAGGATGTTGTGTTGCATTTGGGTACGGACACTGAATCACTCTGCAAGTTTTACGCACTACATACAAAATTATCCTGTAGGTATAGGTATATATTCAAATCCCTTCATCTCAAGAAACTCTGTGGTGAATAAGTTAACATTGTATATTACTAAAGTATCTATTGAGCTGACAATTTGTTGATTTGATTGAAAATAGCTGAGGAGTGGTCGTTGGCCCAAGACCACTCCTTAGCGATTTTCTATGATTGTTAGTCACAAATGTCATTTAACTGTGAACGTTCATCATTACGAAAGTTTATGAATGTGCAAAATGTCAAATGGGCTAACACGTGACATTCTATATGTAGGCAAATTGCATCAGATGCACATATGCACAGTATGTTAATTTACACCAAGATTTCACTAAGTACCTATCAAGTAGAATTATTATGTGGCACGCGATTAACATCTGTACAAATAACCTAACCATCAAAAACCCCAGACTCTAACTAGAAAAAGAGCTGTAACTTTTGAACGGCTCAACAGATTTTCAAGAAACATAGATACGATGATTCCCGATTAAATTATCTTTCAAATAATAAAATTGCAGTGAAATCGACCCATCCGTTTTGGAGCTACGATGCCACAAACAAAGAGATACATAGATACACATTACAAACTTATAACACTTATCGGGCTCTCGTTTCCAGCTATTACATTTATCAAGTTAACAAGATTAACGATATCAATAAATGCACTTAACATTACCAATAAATATTTAATTAAGTACAACAAATTACTATTAACGCTAGTTTAAATCAGTCTAACATTAATGATCACAATAGGATCACTTTCAAGGCTGGTTTAGTGTCTTACAAAACGAGGTTCAGCGGCGGTCCCTACTTGAGCATAGATTTGAGGCTGTCATTTATAAAAATCATTATAGTTCAAAAAACACTATATCAAGCCCAGTTTTTTTTTTTTTAATTTACTAACTTCTGACATTTTTTTTATAAGAACTTTGCCCTTTGCTGGGATTCGTCTTGTATCGAGGGTACAGTTTACAAACATACATGTCACATGCACACACACCCGGACCCGGAACAACTATATGCAGATCGTACAAATATTTGTTCCGTGCAGGGATCGAACTCGCGGCACGTACCGCAGAAAGCTAATCGCTTAACCACTGCGCCAACCGCGTCGTCATTACTAGTATATTACTATTAATCCCTTCAGCTTAGCTAAATATGCTTGTGATAGGCTCCACGTCAATATTCCAATGTGTGGAGATCGAACTCGAGACCTTTCGCTCGTCTATCGTCCCCTTACCCGATGAGCTATTGCCGCTTTAATTTAGATTGGATTTTATTTATTTGGATTCGTACCCACGACGTACCTCTCATCGGGACTTCTGGCCACATCCACTGAGCAACCACTACGTATGCCGAATTGCCGATGGTTAGTTAGTGCGCGCTGATTGCGTCTTCCAATTATACTGATTGTGCTAACCATCAAGTTTCGGAGCGATCGATGTGCTGCAATCTCCAATTACATCGATAGCCGTCATAATTGTAATTGTTAGTTTTGTTTACTGCTGTGTGAGGTTCTGTTTGAAGGAATTATGTCAATAGCGGGTTCGCTCGTTGGCTAGTATACCCTACAGTGGCGAAGGGTGACAGTTTTGAAAGGGGAAGCCGTCCCAAAAATACCCTCTACAAATTGGTGCAAGACAAAAATCCATACCGTCTCTTGTAATCTATATATAGCATGTCTGGAAGAGCTCGACCTAACTGAATAACAAGCCTTTTTTGGTCTATTGGATGAGTAAATAATATAATATTACGTTGGTCTATGCACTAACCAATCCCTAAAGGGAAGCCGATGGGAATTGGTTTGTATGGACTCTTCGCCACTGATACCCTATTCGAGGAAGGAAATAAATAAATTACAGTTTAAAAAGAAACACACTTTTGAAAGTGCCTGCAAAGGCCCAGTTGTCTGCAAATTGCTGGCTACGCCCTTCACTGAGCGACGGCTTCGATCGTCAAAATTTAGACAGATTGTGGGCATATAAGTGGTATTATGCTTTGACATGGCTTGTCGTGCGTCAATATCAAGCAATAGTTATGGGGAAAACTGTAGGCACCTTAAAATATCTTGCCCAACACCGCATAGCTTCTCACATCAATACGCTCATTACCAAAGGCACTATTAACCTTTAATTATCAGATTCAATCAAATAAGGCCAAGAGAAGCCGCGGGCAACTAGTTAGCAATTAGGCAACCGATACATTCATTATGTTCATTTGTTTGTTTTATTTATTATAGATCAGAATGTTGGTAATCATTTCGTAATTCAGCAATGGATCTTGACATAACCTAACCGTCAAAAATCCCCGACTTCAACTAGAGATAGAGCTGTAACTTTTGAACGGCTGAACAGATTTTCATGAAGCATTGCTAAGATGATACCCGATTAAACTAGCTTTCAATTAAAAATAACTACATCGAAATCGGTCTATTCGTTTTGGAGCTACGTTGCCATATACAGATACACATATACACGGATCCACAGATACATAGATACACCGATATTACACATATACACAGATCCACAGATACATAGATACACTGATGTCCGATACACAGATACACACTACAAACTTACAACACTCCTCTTTTTTGACGGGGGTTAAAAATACTAGTAGTGTTCTGTATTTATTATTGAAAATATTTACCCATGTTTGACTCAAAATGTTAATTATCATTGGCAGGCAATTACGACCGGTTATAAGCTAATGAATGTCAATTTTGTAAAACGCGGCAATTAATTTGAAATGTTCTATTGCCAATGGTATCTCAGGCCTTTGTTATAATGCACTTATGTATGTAATTAGAATTTATATATATTAGTATTTATTTTGTAGTAAGTAAACCTATATATATATACATAATATTGATAGTTTCGAGCGTATGGCACTCGTGGGTTGCAGCAGAGAGGCTTCTTTGGTCATCGGTTGCAGCTGAAAACCAGCGTCAGGTGGCCAGTATCACTGCCTCCTGACATTATGCTGAGCTGCGGCCTTTTGGCATAATAACTCTTATATTTTATATGTTTTCTTTGTTATTGGTTTTATTTATTTTTTGTTGTGCTAATAAAGTATTTTTCTTTCTTTCTTTACTTTAATTAAACATACCTTATCTGGGGGATATGACGAAACTAGGAATTTCGCTTGGTGTTGCAAGCGTCCATAGGTTACCGTAACCGCTTACCGTCAGGCGGGCTAGTTTGCCAACGGAGTGGTATAAAAAAAACCAAATCAAGAATACCAAATTTAATAAAAAAAGTATCTAAATTAACCGTAACCTACTGAAGCCACGGTAGGTTAGGTTTTCTATTTAGTTGATTTTAATCAAGATATGACTTAGTAAAAGTAACGAAATCGAAATGATTATGTCCCTTACAGTAACCTACGTTTAATTAGCATATAATATAATTTATGAATATTAAACTATATACAACCATATATATAAACTTAAATATGTACACTATTATTATTATTATTATTACAAGCCTATGCTGTCCCAATACTGGGCAAAGGCCTCCCTCCCTTTCCTCCACTTCTCGCGATCCCGCGCTGTATCGGGCCAGTCTATAAGGAAGGCGTTCAATTCGTACCGCCATCTCCTTCGTGTTCTGCCGCGACCCCGTCTTACTGTCTCAGGACACCAATTCTGTGCTATGTGGGCCCACAGGGCCCAATATGTACACTAATTATTGTTAAATAAATAAATCATAAAATAAATACAAATATAAAACTGAGCACCTAGGCGTCGAAGTACTCCTCCTCATCGATGTCAATAATTGGTAGCGTGCCCACAAGACTGGCAGCATTGCCACGTTGAATGTATTCTTAAATGTTTATAACAAATAACAGTTCTGAATATACATACGTCAGTTCCCAGTATTTCACGAAAACCCTGGTGTCGTAATTTACCTGCGACAGGCATGTCTCAACTTGGGTTCCGCGAACATGTCCTCCGGGCTCCGCGGACACATCTTAATGTAACCTGATTCAGATTCAAAACATGATGATTAATCATGTTTCTTTTTATTTCAAAGCTCCGTGACGACCATCGTTGATCTCTTAGGGTCCGCTTAAAAGAGGCTGGGAAAGGCTGCTATAATAATCTTTGATACCATAACATACTAACCTGAGTCTCGTCTGTACCTAACAGATATCGTACGCGCAAATCTTTATGAGCCATCTGAACTCTCTCCCTCTCTCCCTCTAGCACCTATAATGGTACGCTTATTATAGGTGCTAGAGGGAGAGAGAGAGAGTTCAGAGTTCAGTTCAGGGCTACGACATCAGCTCAAAACAATTGAAATTACCATTTACTAGCGATCCGCCCTCGCCTTCGCTCGGGTGCAATTTATCTACTATCCTTACATTCAATATGTAAGTATTATACATATAAACCTTTCGGAGGAAATGCTCAAAATAATAGTGAAAACCGCATCAAAATCCGTGGCGTGGTTTAGGAGGAGTTAGCAGATAAACAGACAAATGCGGAAAGCGACTTTATTTTATACTATGTAGAGAAGGAAAAATAAGAAACTTAACGTATAATAAATATTATAGTTTTAAAAAAATCTAAAGAAAACGCTTTTGTCATCCAAACTAAACGTCTATGCAAAATTTCAGTTCAATCGGAAACCGGGAAGTGGGTCAAATTTAACTTCCATGATTTTTTTATATAGTTAGTTAGTTAGTTACAAGTGAAACTAATAAAAGCGTTTTAAAAACTACAACCAATCCTTCAACTGTGCATCGCTATTTGAGACAAAACTATCAGAACTAACAACAGAATGTCTGACACTTATTGCAAGATCTTCAAGAGAAACCTAACTCGATTAGTGTCCAACATTGGTGTCATTTGTGTCGCAGTCTCCGAGTACAGTTAGACAAGCTCCCAAGGAATTTTAAGGCGATTTTCTCTTAGATTTATACAAATTGTTTAATTGCTTACAAGATTACCTTTATTTACGAGAGGTGTTCACAAGAATGGCTGAATAAATCTTTCGTTAGCGCTAATTATATAAAATAGGTAGTTGGGGAAGTTTGTAGATATTAATCTTAATTTTCGCTGTCTCAACTTAGCATTTTACGTACAATCTAGGTAGTAATTTGACTGGGTTGCAGCTGAAAATCAGCGTCAGGTGGTAGCACCTGGTGCTGCCATCTGATATTATGCTGAGCTGAGGCCCTTTTTGCATAATGTACTTCTTCTTTTTCGATTTAATGTTATGTGCTTAGATTATTGATTGGTTGTCGCAGCCGCTCCAACTAGATTCCGCCGGCGTACTAATAAAATGCGGCAAAACATACTACGCAAGAATAGGCGTACTCGAGTGAGTCGGTCATAATATTCTTGGTCGGTCATATTAAAATGCCGGTTTACGTAGTAAAATTGTGCAAAAACAATACAACCAAAATTTAAAAAAACACTGGGATATGTACTATCAGTAAAGATTGTATAATTTCCGAAATAATTTCATAATTTCAATAATAAATAAACAAACCATAAATGACAATCACCCTTCAATCACCACATGACAATCACATGTCAATACATGAGTTGACCAAGTTGACGCATTCAAGTAGCCATTTTTCTTAGTGCGGTATGCGGTATCCATAAAGTTATTATTACATGGCGGTATCTTGGCGGTATCTAGTTGGAGCGGCCGCGACAACCAATCAATAATCTAAGGCAGCGGTTCTCAAAGTTTTTTGGTCACGGAACCCTTTTGACAAGCAAAATACTTGACGGAACCCTACAATAAAACAATAGTTTTTAAAAGTGTATTCTTTATTTTTATTATATAAGCATAATAAAAGTACAATGTAACAGTTACTAATTATTACTTACTTTACCACATGGCAAGTACAATAATAGAAGATATTAAAAATGAAAAAATCTTAACTAATGGGAGGTATGAAACTGTTTTTTATTTTTCATCAATTGGTTGATATCAGTGGGCCTAAAAAGGCTACATTGAGCAATTCATCTAATGATCTGCTTAGTAACTGTCAAACAGATGATTGCTGAATATGAACCTTATGCAGATGACATTAACAGTCGTCAATTAGGTAGATATTTTGACATTCGTAATATGAATCATATTGTGATTCATCTAAAGCGGCCTTTTTAGCGCCCCAGGTTTGATAGAAGACATTTGAAGTCTCATATCAGGTTCGGCGTCCAGTCTATTGCGATATTATGTTTTCGTGGCTGCATAGGTTGAGAATCCTGTTTCGCACATAATGTTGTTGGGAACGGGAGAAGAATATTCAGAGCCATTCTGCCAAGCATTGGATATTCATCACGGATTCTGCACCAAAAATCGTTGAGAGGCGTCATTTTTAAAAGAGATTTATATATCTCGTTTGACATACTTTCGGGCTTTTGCAAGTTGGGTAAAAAAGGATTATTACAACTGATTATTTTTTCGCGATCACGATGTTGGGCCCATAGAGAGTTGTTCAGTTTGATGGTGTGATCCCACCCTTAAATGTGACCACATATTTCTGATACACATTGTGTATGATACCTAAACCATGGCAAGCACAGTTAAATTAGTTCATAACTGATATGATTATAGTAGTTCCCATATACTAGGGGACGAGTTTAAAAAAGGAGTATTCTTGCGGAACCCCTACAGGGGTATCACACACTTAGAGTACCGCTGATCTAAGGTTATGTGTGTGTTTGAGTTTTAATTTTAATTGTGCCAATAAACGCAATTTTTTTTCTTCTTTCTTTCTAAATAAATTTGGCGCAGATACTGTAAAAATAAAACATTTTTTTTTCTGTCTTTACATAGTTTACCTATGTATTAATTTCTTCTTGAATAAATTCTCGTAGTTAACTATCAAATTATCTCATAATTGACTCACCATTTCATTGAGTTCTCTCTGTTAGCATTATTACATTTCCGGTTCACAATAACTGGTTGTCTCAATCTTTCAATTGATATGTAGATTTTCAATTAATTGATATCAAAATTGAATATCTATTAGCATTTCAATTAATCGAAACGTAAATCGATATGTTCCAATAACTTTGAAAAACGTGGGAACAGAATCTCGAAATATTTACAACGAAATGTTACCCTTATTCAGATAATAATAAAGTTGGAAATCGTATATATTTGTGGCTGGGTAATAATTTATATAGGTACAAAGTACACCTGCATTTTGATATGCTATTGTTTTACTGTTGCTAACAATAACAATCCAGTGCATGCTTGGGTCTCGAATTTCTATACTCTGCTCTAAATACATAATTACCTATGCATTGAGTACTAACAAATTCTTAGAATTAGTTCTTTTAGTTTTGTTAGCGATTGCAACGACCCGCGCTGGCGCAGTGGCTAAACGATTGGCTTTCTTCGCTATGGATGACGTGAACGATCCCCACACGGAACAAATATTTGTATAGCACAGATCACCCGTCAACATTGAAACATGACGCTGGCAGAATAGTCGACGTCGGCTCAGTTGCCATAAAGGAAGAAAAAAAAAACAAACGAAATAAATAAATAAGTTATTTCACAAAATTCAACTTTTTCGTCGATATTCTCTGTATTTTCAGGGATTTTTATTTTTTTTACTTAATTATAATAGCATTTTTTATTTTAACTCGACGAATTATTCAATATAATGTGTATATTCTGATTAATCTAAAGAAAACCCGCAAAATAATGTTGATTCGCAGCTTATCACATCGCGTCGTCAACACAAAATTATGATTTGAAATTTTCAACTTTATTTATTTCTTCATAAATGTGAGTGTTGTGTGAGTCTTAGCGTTTAAAACCGTAGTCAGTCCGCGCCTTAAGCTTTTAAACGGCCTGTACCCTACATTTATCCTCTAAAAGACAATCTTTGACATAAATGTTATCTTAATCGTATTGTTTATAACAAACCGATGCCGCGATGATATCGCAGCTTTTCGTGATAATGTGTATTATCTAATTTGTTAAAACAAATTGCTTAAAATGTGTAATACTTTACTTCGAAATTCGAATGACGTTACGTGACGATCGATACCTCGACGAAAGGTATACAACACTTATTATAATATTTTATATTAATTTAGATAAAATTTAGAACAGAAATATTTAGACCATTGTGGACTTTTTATTCGTGTAAACGAAGAAAATTTCTGAGGAATGGAAACAGGCATGAATACTTCTAAACTAATATTATAACGAGAAAAGATTTGATTTTTTGTATGTTTGTTTGTTTGTAATGGATAAACTCGAAAACTACTGGACCGATTTTAAAAATTCTTTCACCAGCAGAATGTTACATTATCAGTGAGTAACAAAGGGTATAATTTATAAAGATATGACGCGGGCGAAGCCGCTGGCGGAAGCTAGTTATTAACTGGACTGTAAGAACTGACATAAAAGTTTTTTTTATTTTTTTATTTATTAATAAGCTGTTCAGTTAGTAAACACCCAATATTCAAATCCGGCACGAACGAATCCATGTGCCATCTCTACTTAGATAAAAGCATCTTTATAGCTCGTATTAGATAACAAGACATTAGTGAACAGATAACAAGACTTAACAGCGTCTCGAATTTTAATAAGTTCTGGCCAATACGAAGATTGAAATGTCAGGTGCATTAGCAAATTGATATGGAACGCTTGTGGGCGTAATTTTTAACTTTTATCCTCAATAAGGAACTTCCATCAATATTTTAATAAGAAATTTTGTTAAAAATCAATAATAAAAGTTATGAAAAGAGTTTTAATGAAAAAAATCTACTTTGTTAACAATTTTTATAAAGGACGTAAAACGGAACGTTATTTCAAACACGTCCATCACGAGTTTATGAGGTCATTCCTTCGCGTAAAACGGAACGTTATTTCAAATACCATCATCGCGTTTATGACGTCACTCCTTCGTGTTTCCTTGGTAACCATAATTACACACTATAAACGAGCGATGCAATGACATCATGTCATGTGACTCTGTGTTTAGGCGCGAACAAATTGAAAGTAATAATTAATTTGTGGTATTTTTTTTTTGTTTTTAATATATTTATTTTAGCCTTCAATCTTTACAATTAAATAAAAATACATGTACATATTGTGGATTTACAACAACATATCAACACCTTTGCTTATTTATTTACTTTCAATATTCTTGTTACAGGTTGCAACTGTTCATCGATTGGATCGGAGAGCAACGTGTGCGACATCCGTACAGGCCAGTGCCGTTGCAAGCAACACGTTACAGGCAGGGCATGCGATACTTGTGAGGTAAGAACTAGTATCTCTCTTATCATAGTGGGTATGGGTATGGGAACGGGCGGATACGTTTGGGTCGAGTAGGTATTGAAGTTTTGTATGAGAATGGGACAGCAGATTTTTTTTTTATGATTCCGATGTTGGTCCCATAGAGAAAGTTGATCAGTTTGATGGTCTGATCCACACCCTTAAACATGACTATGCATTTCTCATACACGTTGTATGTCAGTACCAATAGATTGTAGTGTGTATCTGTGTATCTGTCTGTGGCATCGTAGCTCCAAACGGATGGACCAATTTCAATGCAGTTTTTTATTGAAAGCTAGTTTAATCGGGTATCATCTTAGCTATGTTTCATGAAAATCTGTCCAGCCGTTCAAAAGTTACAGCACTTTTTCTAGTTGGAGTCGGGGGTTTTTGCCCCCCCCAGGCGGAGGACAGCCCTAGGATGGGTACTCATCACGTTAAACAAAAAAAAAAAACGGTTATTAGAATTTACCCACGCCTTACTCCGTGGTAAATGCCAAAATGTATAATTGAAGAAAAGGTTCGTAACGTTCATGAATGTTTGCGTTGTATGTTTGGCGATCGGCCTGTTTATTGATGAACACACAGCTTAAGAATGACAAATAGCCATCATTATAGTAACCAATAGCTCCTACATATCTCCCATTCTCATATTAGTACAGTTACATTTCTAACCTAACAATTTACTCGAACATTCGTACTTTACATTGATATTCAAATAGCGTTGTGAAGCAAATGTCTGCGTGACATTTCTTAGCAATAAACGGAATGAGCGCGGCCTCAGGAAACGGAGCGGAATTTATTCTCTGCCACTGTGTATAGCCAGAGTTGTATACAGGGTTATTTGTAACTCACCGACAATGCTTTAAGGGGTGAAAGTACTCATCAATATGAACAACTATTACTATGGGACCAACACCGAAAAAACGAAAAAAAATAACCCTGCTCAATCAAAATGTATGAAAAGTTTGAATTCTTTTTTGCGATTTCAGTGTGGGTCCCATTATAAAAGTTGTTCATGTGACTAGGATAGGACTAAGTAAATAGGTACTTACAAACAATTGTACTTACTGCAGTAAATGCTGGCGAGAATGGGCTACAGAATTTATACGTTGTCACTTCAAACTGTGTTATGCAGGGGCGGACTTGCAAATAGATTACAACTCAAAAAGAAATTAGAATTTACTAAACAATCATGGAAAACAAATCCTACACCGCGCGCTGATGTTTGACGAGCAAGTATCATCGAGCGTCACTGAGCTGGAGTCGACACTGACATATCTAATCATTCGGTTGGACTTCGAACAATTCTTTTCTTATTTTTGTAAAATAGAAGAAAATCTAAATTAATAAGCCGTCTTATAACCATCTATAATACTTTCGTTCCTGTGTGATTCAACATAGGTAAATATGTTAAGAACTTACGTGATACAGAGAAAAATTATGAAGCGAAAAACAAAAAAATCGTAATATTCTCTTCTGTAAATAAATTACTAAAACTATTATTTACTACTATATATCTATACCTATGTATATCTAAACTATTATATATCTATTTACCTATTTTGAACATATGAAAAACTATTTCTAGTATCTAAAAGTATCTAGTAGTTTATTTGCAAATAAAAATTATTTATTCTTTTATTCTGTATTCTAAAAGTATAGAAATAGCTGTATAAATTTGGTCCCCAATCTGGCCCTGGGAGCCATAATGCCAATAATTGGTGTCGGCGGTATCGGAATCGTACCGCAGAGTCTCAATTAAATGTCATTGGAACATGCCAAGTATTTGCGAATGTGGGGCACCGCTGGCGAATATCTTATGAACGTAATAAAACGGGATTGTGGAGACAGGTCGCGTTTGATTTGTACGACTTCAAACAGAGCAGACGTATTAATTTATTGGACTATAAACAGTAATTTTTTTATTCGCATTTCCTAAATTTCCTTTTGCAAAGTTGTTCATCATCATAAGCATACCTATGCAATATTATTTTAATTTTTGTGTTCTTTGATTTAATTAATTTTGGATTTTAATAAAAAAAAAAGAACTTATCTGGGTCATAGCGTCGCTGCCGACGCTTTTACCAATGTCATCTCCCTACAAAAATGTCATTTTGAAGTCAGTTTTGAACTGTAGCGACGTTAGTTCCAATTTTGGTCACTGGGTCAGATAAGTTTGTGTGTATATGCTGGTGGTGTACCTAATATAAATATATAAGCAGAATCTTTCGTTAACGTATCCGAGACGACTTAAAAGTCACGGTGTATACAAGCACTGCTAGTTATGACTTTTGACATCATACCTTATGAATTCCTAACATCATCAGTATTCATCAGCCTATGCTTCCAAACTTGGGCTCCTTCTCAGTGAGACACTGTACCGATAACTAAACGGGTCCAGTGCGGATTCGCGGATATCACAAGTCTTTTATTTTTTTGACTTTAGAGCATTCCGCTTTCCTCACGATGTTCTCCTTCACATCAAACGTTGGTGCGCGCTTGCCTAGATTCGATCGCTTGAGCAACTGATGGCTCTCTCTCATGAGCTGTTTATGTTATGTTTGTTGTAAATAAATAAATTTTGAAAGGTAATCCCATTGAATTGAGTGCTGCTCAATCATGAAGATAACGATTATACATACAAGTAGGTGTACGCAACCAATAGCTTCGAAATTTATGTTGTTTGGTATTGGAACTATTAAAATCCCCAATTTATTTGCTAATCCATATAAAATAGCGTTTCCAGTACTTAAATAGGGATCGTAATAACTTACAATCGCCCTTAAATCGCAAGTAAACGGTTTATTAGGATAGTAAGTTGAATGAATCAAGTTTAAATGTCAAATTAAATATTATGAGGCACTTAGATAAGCTATTTAACTACAATTCTCTGTCTAAGTGACTAGGAATCTAGATTATCCTTAGATTTAACTGAAAATTACAAAGCAGTAGGAGAGTGGCATGGTGGGCCACCATTAGAATAGAATAGAATAGATCTTTATTTCATGTAAACCAGATACAGTCACTTATTAAATGTCGAGACTCTAGGTGCACGGTTCCAAATAGTAGACCCCATGGAGAAGAACCGGCAAGAAATTCTCTTGCCAGCTATCAGGCGTGAGGCAGTGGCGAATACCTTCACATTTGCCACCAGTACGCTATTAAAATTTTGCAACAGCTGTCTATGAAATTTGAAATGATCACAAAGACCAGCCTTTTTGAAACCTATCTAATCCTGAGTTTAGCCGGATGATCTAAAGTTAAGCATCATTAATACCAACATTACCGGTCATTCATTTAAAAGCCCACCGCGCAGTGAACACGCGACATAATTGTAAAATATACCTCTACTCAAATTGCTTATTCGTCGGATATATTTTAGAATCAAGAACTAAAGGAACTAAAATTTCAAAAATGTCCAAATCCAGCTTTCTTGACGTGGGCATCCAGCGGATTGGCAGACTGCACACTAGAACAGAAAGCGAGTCTTGGTCACGCGCGCGTACGCATTTTTGTGCGGGTCAGATAATAGCTAACGGTGTCGGGAGTTCGGGATCCATTGTCTTGTTTTCAGTTGTTCTTTTAATGTTTTCTTCTTTGTGTGTTATTCTTATTACTATTTGTGTGATTGTGTCGGAAAACGATTTTTCTTTCTTTCTTTCTTTAAGGTATATCCGATTACAAGTGTATTAAATGCTGAGTAGAGGTACATTTTCAATAATGCTACGCCGCGCGTCTTCGATCGTATCGCCCAGGCATTCTTGCGCGTGAATGGGACGTTTGTTGAGTGAGCGTCGACGCCGATAGCTCTACAAAACCTTTGTGCGAAGTTCAATGGTCGATACGTTGAGAATATTAGAAGTTATTTGCTTACTAAAATAAATTGTATGAAGTTTTGCATGACTATTCAAATTATACCAAAATATCATGCAACGTGTATCAGAAATGAGTGGTCATATTTAAGGGTGTGGATCAGACCATCAAACTGAACAACTTTCTCTATGGGACTGTAGCGACATCTATCGCAACATAGAATAACTACTATCAGATTACGAATCCTGCATCGCGTAAGGAAAAAGATATTCGTATCTAGCATATATACAACTCTCCGACATCAACTGTCGGGCTTCGGCCCGCCAGGCAATATCACCTCGCCTGGTCGGAGGATCCTCCCTTTTCAATGGAGGAACACCATATCTCGTTCCTCCACAGGACCAACATCGTAATCGTGAAAACATTATCAGCTATCCTTATTTGGGTCGCGTAGGTATTGAAAATTAGAAAAAATTATATAATTTAAAATCAATAAGAGATTGAAAAATAACTGTGGTACGTACATCAATCGCATCATGCCTCGTCGCTAGTGTACGCTGTTCTTTACGTGAAATGGCACATGGCACTATCTGGGCACTGTGCCAATAGGACATTAAATTGATTGATTACGATAAACAGACGCAAGATTTACAGATGCGATCAATTTTAGATTATAATTTGAAGTAACTGGGTTAGGACGAATGTCTTTTGCGAATAGGTTCGGAGCATAAACGTAGATTTTACGAGATATGTTTACAATATGAACAATTTACTAGATATTATGTATTATCATAAACTCTTGGATGACCACATTTCCTATCCTTGTCTTACACATTAACTAATCGCCCTTAGCTGTCAATTCAATTCAACTCGTGCAACTTTTTTGAATATCCTCGTTTTCTGCCAAAATTACAGCTACAATAAATATCCATAGAATTTTTGTCTTTTACGATACGCAGCACACGTAACTAGGGAGAGTCTCATGTCCAGCAGTGGACTGCAATAGGCTAAGTTTGATTCACATGACATCCACGAGTTAGGTCCTTACCTTATTGGGAACAATAGTGCAAACGTCAAAAGCCTTTTGTAAATGTCCATTAACTCGACGTTATACGTCATACTATAATAGGTTAAATTCAAAACTTGTTTCACAGGAGGGCTACTGGGGTCTGCAGCTGGGCGGCTGCCGTCGTTGCGCGTGCGGCTCAGGCGCGTCTGCGTGCGACCCGGCGAACGGCGCGTGCGCATGCGCGGACGGCGTCGGCGGCGCGCACTGCGACACCTGCCTGCCCGGATACTACGGGTTCGGATCCGCTGGCTGTCTGCGTGAGTTGTGATTAAAACAATAACAACATTTATTTATACGATGATTTCTGATCAAGTATCCCTTTTTCGTAATCGGCGTACAGAGGGCTAATTCACGTAATTTTATGAAGCGCCAATCATATTGCAGTGACGCTCAAACTTGACGCGAGCGTATCTCACTCAAGCTAAGAGAATACCAAATGTGTTGTTTTGATCAAAATTTTACTGCAACTGCGCGGCAACTGCACTTCTTTAGTTACATGAATTAGCCTACAGATTTGATTCACGCGGCAGTGTAGATTAAAGACGGTGTATAGATATCAGGACATAAATCATAATTAATTTGTATTGTACTGTATTATTATACTAATCAAATCAAATCAAATCAAAACTTTATTGCATTCCATAATGTAAAGTTAAAACAGATGGTAGGCTTAATCTAAGGATCAATTATGGACCCTGTCGGGCACAGCATGGTTTGGTAGGAGAGAGGAAAAGCTGCTTTATTAATACTTTATTTATTATAATGTAGTTATTTAATTAATGTAGTTAATGTAGTTGTTACTTATTATTTCACTGTTGCCGATATATTTTATGACATACTTTTTGTTCAATATTTATTAGTTATCCATTTATTATTATTATTTTGGTAAATTATTTAATATAAGTATAATTTTTGCACTATTTAGTATTTATTTGTGTTCTTTAGATATTTAATAATATGATTTAATTTATTGTACTTTTTATCAATTGTTGTTATTGCTCTATTTATTATTTATAATTAAAAGTTTTATAATTATACATATTTAATATTATTATTTAGTAACTATGAATTTAATTTTTTTATTGCAAGTTTGATGAATATGGCAATATATAATAAGTAGTATTTAATTTATTGCACTTTTCATTATTTGCTAGTACATTACCTATGTAATATTTATTAAATTATTTTTTGAAATTATTGCATTATATATTATTCATAATTAAATGTTTAATAAATTATTATTTAGTAACTATTAATTTTGTTAGTTTATTTCAATTTTGGTTGAAATATGTAATAAATAATTGTGATTATAATTTATTATCAAAGTATTCTTTAATGCTGTAGTAGCTTTTGCTTAGCAAAAATTTTTTTAATTTGGTAACAAATTATTAAATTTGTTTTCATTTTGAATGACTTTTGGCATCTTGTTATATATTTTTATAGACATGACCAAGGGACCTGAGGAATGCATTGCTAGTCGAGAAGTTGGGAGATTTAATCTTTTATTATGTCTAAGTATAATTTTGTTTTGTATGTTTTCACGTTTATTATAGAATTCGGGATATTTACGAACAAATTTACATATCTCTAAGATATAGATGCATGGTAACGTTAAAATTTTGAATTTTTGGAAATAGGGTTTACAAGTATCAGTTTCTTCTATGTTAACTAAGATTCTTATTAATTTCTTTACTAAATACTATGTATCTCATTATAAGTGGACTGTAAGTTTCTTATGAGAAATAAAATTCTTTAAACCGAAATCTGCGACATTCCGTAGTCTAGACATCGATGTACGCCGCGGTGTGTTATAAGACGTAGATTCGTCTAAACTCGGACGCAATGAATCCATCACTTAATGTTAGATTATTGAAATAAAAAGCATTTTATAGACTATTTAATATACTACTTAAATAAAATTAATAAAACTTTTAGTTATTATTTGTTTTACCTTTTAAAAACATATAAATTAAAAATGCGTAAATATTGCAAGTTTTTTTTTTTTCAAATATTTCATTTTCTCACATTTTAATACTTTGTATATTTGGTATACGTAGAAAGTTTTCGAGGCGATGTTGGGGAATATTCGTCGAAGCGTATTATTTAAGTACCTAGTATGAAATAGGTCTATATAATACTTTTTATTTGAATATGCTATCATTGTTAGTTTCCGAGATATTAATTTTTATTAATGATTTTATTAATGAATGGATTAATTGCGTCCGAGTGTAAATAGTATAAAAAAACGCTCCTGTTCCGTTAGTCACAAATGAAAATGTAATATCTATCATACTCTTGAATATCATGGCTTTTTTCAGCGTGTCCGGTGTGTTCGGACGGCAAGGTGTGCTCCCCTCACAGCGGACGCTGCGTGTGTCCGGGGGGTTCCATGGGCGCCGGGTGTCGTCAGTGCGCGAAGGGCTACTGGACAGAGGGCAACACTTGCAGACCCTGCAGCTGTGGCGCGGGCGCTGTGTCCAGTGAGTTTCAACTTATACTCATTTATTAAGTATTAACGGTGCGTGCGACTCCGTCAGCGTGGACTTCCTGGAAACCAGTTTTATTTTCCAGGCTTAGATTATTGATTGGTTTCCGTGATGGAGTGGCAGCGGAAACCAATGAATACTCTAAGTTTCCAGGATTAAAAGTATCCTATGTACTTCCCCAGGTTGTATTTAAAGCGGATGCCTACCAAATTTCGTTGACTTCCGTTCAGCCGATGATTGATTAATAAAAATCCAAATTCACAAAGTCCCAAACTTCATCTACAATAATATTATAAAGAGGAAAGATTTGTATTTTTTTTTATAATGAATAATACTTTCACCAGTAGAAAGCTATATTAACATTGAGAAACATAGGCAAAATTTTACTCAATTTTTGTTTTTGAAGACTCCAATAATGTAACCCAAGGTGTATAAAAATGACCTATAAAATGTTTAATTTATATAAATGTCCACCCTTGTATCTTTAATTTATTTTATAATATTAGTAGAAAGTAGGATAACAATACACGAAAGGGGCCCATTTTCTATATTGGTTTCAAAAATTCTGAATGCTACTTGCTCAAGCAGCAGTTTAAATGCTAATTTTCTGCACTCCAAGCTCCATAACTCCTCTCTGATACCCAACTCTAACGTTTGTCCAGACACATGTGACCCCCACACCGGGCAGTGCAAGTGCCGCGCGGGCTGGGAGGGCGGCGCGTGCGAGCAGTGCGCGCGCGGGCACTACGGACACAAGTGCCGCCCCTGCCAGTGCCTCGCCGCCGGCACTAGGGACTGCGTCGACGGCCTGTGCCACTGCGACGACTGGGGACGGTGCCCTTGTAAGGTAATCATCGTTTGTCATACAAGTGCAAAATATCCAGCTTTTACACGACAACCTGCATAGAATCCATCCAACAGGACGACCATGCTCTGAGGGTATATAGACAGCGGCATAACAGAATGTTCCTTGTCGCTGACGGGCACACTTAATTATTTTGTAATATTTTCAGATTTTTCAAAATTGTAGGCGGTTTTAATTATAACTTTTTCTGAGTGGCGTTTCTTTGAGATTTTTCTTGTCAGTATTATGGCTAGAATGTGTGTTCACCTGTTAAAAACACAAAACAACCAAATTCTAACTACTAGTACCACAGAATATGATCACAAGATAAAAAAATCTGTTTCGGAGAAAATATTACAAAATAATTAACTTCTCGAAAACTACAAAATATCGTAGAACATACGAGTACATGGGGGTTCAATCGATGAGTATTAGTGTCCCCTGACCACAGACCTTCGCTGGTACAGGTTTCCTGGGACACCCTGTATATATTATAAAATGAGGGTTGCACAAAGGCCCATGGAGCGTGCCATGTTAGGTATCTCATTGAGAGACAGAGTCCGGAATACAGAAATTAGACTCAGGACTAATGTCCAAGACGTCGGGCGACGTATAACTGCTCTGAAATGGCTCTGGAATGGTGCTTACCCAGCAGTGGGTAGAAACAGGCTGTCAATGATGAATGATGATCTAAGTGTCATCATAAATCCATGAACACATTGCATATTCGACATTTCCACAAGCCACTTCAACGACTGTAGCACTTTCTTTACCACACTACACTTTCTTTTTTCTTTAGGAGAACGTAGTAGGTGAGAAATGCGATAGCTGTCTCTCGGGTACATTCGGGCTGTCGGCAGAGAACCCGTCGGGCTGCACGGCGTGCTTCTGCTTCGGGCGCGTGTCGCAGTGCGCGCAGGCCTCGCTGGCGCGCGCCGCCGTGCACGCCGCCTCGCCGCTGCACGTCACGCTGCAGAGGGCTAACCAGGACGTCATTACAACTGTAAGTCGATGGATATAACATGTCATTTCTCAACTGGAAGACATAAAGCGCAACACACACACACATACACACCCCCACACACATGCACACACACACGCAACATCTTCCAAAAGTCTCTGTTCTATCAATCTCAATCCCTTGCTCTTATTCAGTAGGTATGGACTGGTATGGACATCCTTTCACATGGAAATTGCTCATGGCATTCAATCAAAGAAGAATCAACACCATATTGTGGACTATGTTTAGCAATGTCGAAATGCGGTGTTATTTTGTTTTTAAAGTATTTTCTACGCATGCTTTCATACCAGTCTATCATCATCTGTTTCATACTCATGTAAATATATTTTAAAGTAGATTATTAGAACCAATATGTAAAGGACAGTAAGAACGCCTAAATCTGTGAAATATGGTCGACAGCTCTCTCCCTGAGAAATGTGGACAATGGTTCGGATACCTCTTTTCTGTAGAATAAAAGCCTTTTGGCAGTTTGTAATTGTAGCTATTTCCCCAAAACTGTTTGCTATACCTTTAATGCACCCCAAACTGCACTCTATGGGAAAAAAGCAAAGAATCTTATGACAGTGAAAAATCTGTCTTCATTAAATAAGAACTGATGAGGAATGATTTTTCATCAGATGGACCAAGACTCCCTGTTAGCGATCCATACACACACCCCAGACGCCACCATCACGATGCCCTGGCCTCCAGTCCCAGTGTACGTGGAGCTAGACAAGCGGTTCGTGGGAGACCGCGTGACGTCATACGGGGGGTCGCTCCGGTTCCGGGTGGAGGAGGAGGGGGGCGCGGAGCTCAGTCGGGAGGTGATGGCGCGGTTCCCGCTGGTCAGGCTGTATACCAAGAACATCGTGTTGGACTATTTTGAAGTGAGCATTATAAAAATAATTTGGCTCTACTAATTCGCCTTTCGTTCGCAGCATATAGCGAGAGAGGCACAAATAGACTGGATTTAATTTTAAAAAATCTTACCTTCTAGCACTTGTCCGGGGTGAATGGCTCGTACAGCGTGCGTTTTCACGAGTCACTGTGGCACGTGCGTGGGCGCGGACGAGCATCGCGCTCGGCGCTCATGCTGGCGCTGCGGCGGCTCGACAAGCTGCTCATCAGGCTCACCAGCAGGGCGCCCACCTACCAGGAGCACGTGCACGCATTGTAAGTACCACGAGTCGCTGTGGCACGTGCGCGGGCGCGTCGCGCTCGGCGCTCATGCTGGCGCTGCGGCGGCTCGACAAGCTGCTCATCAGGCTCACCAGCAGGGCGCCCACCTACCAGGAGCACGTGCACGCATTGTAAGTACCACGAGTCGCTGTGGCACGTGCGCGGGCGCGTCGCGCTCGGCGCTCATGCTGGCGCTGCGGCGGCTCGACAAGCTGCTCATCAGGCTCACCAGCAGGGCGCCCACCTACCAGGAGCACGTGCACGCATTGTAAGTACCACGAGTCGCTGTGGCACGTGCGCGGGCGCGTCGCGCTCGGCGCTCATGCTGGCGCTGCGGCGGCTCGACAAGCTGCTCATCAGGCTCACCAGCAGGGCGCCCACCTACCAGGAGCACGTGCACGCATTGTAAGTACCACGAGTCGCTGTGGCACGTGCGCGGGCGCGTCGCGCTCGGCGCTCATGCTGGCGCTGCGGCGGCTCGACAAGCTGCTCATCAGGCTCACCAGCAGGGCGCCCACCTACCAGGAGCACGTGCACGCATTGTAAGTACCACGAGTCGCTGTGGCACGTGCGCGGGCGCGTCGCGCTCGGCGCTCATGCTGGCGCTGCGGCGGCTCGACAAGCTGCTCATCAGGCTCACCAGCAGGGCGCCCACCTACCAGGAGCACGTGCACGCATTGTAAGTACCACGAGTCGCTGTGGCACGTGCGCGGGCGCGTCGCGCTCGGCGCTCATGCTGGCGCTGCGGCGGCTCGACAAGCTGCTCATCAGGCTCACCAGCAGGGCGCCCACCTACCAGGAGCACGTGCACGCATTGTAAGTACCACGAGTCGCTGTGGCACGTGCGCGGGCGCGTCGCGCTCGGCGCTCATGCTGGCGCTGC
Source organism: Allophyes oxyacanthae (assembly GCA_932294325.1). Taxonomy (NCBI): domain Eukaryota; kingdom Metazoa; phylum Arthropoda; class Insecta; order Lepidoptera; family Noctuidae; genus Allophyes; species Allophyes oxyacanthae. Next base: position 1,026,914 of record OW028612.1, read on the forward strand.
GGCGGCTCGACAAGCTGCTCATCAGGCTCACCAGCAGGGCGCCCACCTACCAGGAGCACGTGCACGCATTGTAAGTACCACGAGTCGCTGTGGCACGTGCGCGGGCGCGTCGCGCTCGGCGCTCATGCTGGCGCTGCGGCGGCTCGACAAGCTGCTCATCAGGCTCACCAGCAGGGCGCCCACCTACCAGGAGCACGTGCACGCATTGTAAGTACCACGAGTCGCTGTGGCACGTGCGCGGGCGCGTCGCGCTCGGCGCTCATGCTGGCGCTGCGGCGGCTCGACAAGCTGCTCATCAGGCTCACCAGCAGGGCGCCCACCTACCAGGAGCACGTGCACGCATTGTAAGTACCACGAGTCGCTGTGGCACGTGCGCGGGCGCGTCGCGCTCGGCGCTCATGCTGGCGCTGCGGCGGCTCGACAAGCTGCTCATCAGGCTCACCAGCAGGGCGCCCACCTACCAGGAGCACGTGCACGCATTGTAAGTACCACGAGTCGCTGTGGCACGTGCGCGGGCGCGTCGCGCTCGGCGCTCATGCTGGCGCTGCGGCGGCTCGACAAGCTGCTCATCAGGCTCACCAGCAGGGCGCCCACCTACCAGGAGCACGTGCACGCATTGTAAGTACCACGAGTCGCTGTGGCACGTGCGCGGGCGCGTCGCGCTCGGCGCTCATGCTGGCGCTGCGGCGGCTCGACAAGCTGCTCATCAGGCTCACCAGCAGGGCGCCCACCTACCAGGAGCACGTGCACGCATTGTAAGTACCACGAGTCGCTGTGGCACGTGCGCGGGCTGTAGTGTAGTGGCACCTTTAAGTAATAGATATAATCATATAACATACATGTAACCGCATAAGTATTTAAGTATGACTACTTATTGTATTCTTTACTCAAACCAAACTTTCATACAAAATTATCATAAAAACACCCTCGCATAATTCGGTTGGTAAAATCACTGAATCCTCTTTCAATGTGTAAATACAAAATGCAACATTTCACATCTTGGTGGTAATTTAATATACCTATTACAAGTTGCATTGCCAAACACGTTTCAGTATCATTCTTAAATAATTTGATTGTGTCTAACTCTAAATATAATTTGCATTCATACTTCATTAAAAAGTCTATGCCTAAAATTCCATCACCAGTGCAATATATCTCTTTGAAAACATGAAACCTGTGTATAAATTCTTAATCCATAAAAGTCAACGTTAGGTCAACATAAGCCACCGAACAAAGTTCACCACTCATTCCGTTCATCTTCACTCGCCCTATTTGGAATGGCATGTTTTGTTGTTGCAACCTGTCATATTTCACGGCGCTAAGCATAGACTTATAACTATAAGACTAGCAACGGTATTGTTAGAGTAAGATGTGTAGATACGCTATGGTACGAGTGCGAAAATGATACAGATACTTTTTTCTGTCCTTATCGGCGTATTCAGTTTTTTGCTGGCGGAGATTGATAACTGTCAAAATGTCTGCCAAACAAAAGATCATAATGAATAGTTCATGTTTTCGTGTGGTTTTATAAGTTAAATAGTGTCGTATTTTGTGAGAACTCGTTAGAGAAAAAAGACAAAATTGTGTTGATAATGGGTGGTTGTAGCATTTCAGGCTGTGATAGGCATAGTGAAAGAAAAGAAGATGGAATACAATTACAACTCGTAAGTAAACATTTACGTATTTTTTCACCCTTTGATTATGCTGAGAATTTCCATTCTTATACATTTATTACCCACTTTGGTTAGTACATGGCCTACAAGGTTGTTCTATACCAATTTCGTCATAAAATATCATAACAAACCCAAACAAACCTAACGACAGAAGAAAATAGTGTTGCCAGATAATTTAAAAAAATTCCCACTAAGTAATGATTCAGTACATTCTACAGGTTTCCATCTGACCCTAGTTTACGAAGAAGGTAGATTGATGCTACCGGACGTAAGAATCGGCTGCTACCAAGAAAAAATATATTTATCTGAAGCCATTCGCTGTACCAACCAAATACGTGGATTATATTTATACATATCAGAATTGCTAAAGAATGATTTGGAGGCGGAACAGTCGACAAATTCTAAATCAAACAAAAAAACATACACCCAAAAATTAAAATATTCCACCGCCACGCCCGCCGCGCCGGTGAAGAAACAAAAGTTGGTTAGTAAGTTAGTAAATTTAGTTAGTTTTTTTGCATAATAATTTATGATGTCATCTGTTATATCATCTTAGTATGTCGCCTCATAAATTGTTGCAGGTCGAGATTCCAATCAGCTAATGTACGACAATATACAACATGTCCCAAAATTCAACGATAAGCGGGCACCAGAGGGTTGACATGCTCATGACTACGCGAGAAAAAAAAGAAAAGAAAAGAAAAACTTAACTTTAAAGAAATTACATAAATAAATTGAAATCCTTCAAAAATTTACACCCCTTATGATATTTTTAATTACCATGACCACAATGTTTAAAATATTTCTGAATTTCTTTTTATACCGAAAACCTAAGTAGCCCTGCTACCCACCACAACCCATAAAAAATCCAGAATGACTGTAGATTTGACACAAAAATCAATCAAAATTATTTTATACCCTAAAATTTTGATAGATTTTTACTTTGTGCACATTTTAGAGGGCCTCATAAGTTTCTCGATGCTGTGTGTAGTCCGCCAACCCGCACCAGGCCAGCGTGGTGGACTAACGCCTAACCCCTCTCATTCTGAGAAGAGGCCCGTGCCCAGCAGTGGGACAGTAATGGGCTGGATTTATTTATTTTTAGTAAAACATAGATTCAGCAACAACAAAGCAAAATAACAATTATTTTGCTTTGTTGTTGCTGGAAAAACAAAAACAAATTTCTCATCTTATTTAAAGGTCATTGAATAACTGAATATAAATTACTGTTGTAAAATTGATCTCATTTGATAGAATTTTTAATTAATAATAATAACAGTTTTTTTTAATATACACTTTTAATTCAAACCTAACATGTTTCATTATTGTGAATTCCAAGTTTTTAGTGGATAGAGAAGAACTTCTATTTTCGCAAGTTTATTTCGAAACCAGTTCTAAAGGAAATTAAATATCAAATATATAGGAGATGGCGTATTTTAAATTAATAACTCAATTTCGTGAAAATATCATTTAGTATCGGTTTCAAAATAAAGATGCGAATATGGCTGAATTTACCGTAATGTAGTGGAAATAGTATTTTGATGGCAACACACATTGTTAAAGCGAGACACATTGACGTAGCCACGTAAGTTATCCGTCTAGTTGTCCTATGTCTATGGCGCTAAGTGATTCTCCCGTATCAACTAACCAATTAAATGAGCTGTTGTTATGTGATAATTGAATTGAATTATAATGAGTATAATGACATATTTCCTTTATCTGCCTACGTATATCTAACAACCCCTTTTCAATTTTTTTTCAATATAATGTCAGCTTCCTCTAACTTCCTTGATCTAACAGTACCTGCTTGACGTCGGTGTGGTCCTATTTTATTTAATTATGTATTTTCTTATCTCTAACAATGCGTTTTATTATTTATCAAAACTTTCTGCCATGTATTATAACAAAATAATAATATACGATTACATAATTTTTAGTAAATCAGTCCTCTAAATAAGTCCTTTAAATACCTAAAGCCATCATATTATGTTCCTTTTTCTTACGTCCCACTCGTTTTGCCTCGCGACACTTTCACTTGCACTCACTTATTTACACAACTCTTCCGTTTCCTTGATTCTCCTGACCTCCTCTTGTCTCCCGGCGCCGAAACCAACTGCTCGACCTCAGCAAATTATTTTCTTGGATTTCTCTTTGCATCCACTGCCGGTGACATTTGCCGTAAATACGGAATCCATAATAAAGAAAAGCTAGTACAAAGATTGTACTCATCACTCCAAGGATCCAAGTTGTGTAACTGGTATGATATTTCAACTGCTCCAACGAAGAAGAATTATCTCCTCCGCCAGCATTTTGAGCTATAATAACTGACTCCTCCTTAGATTGCGTCTTTCCCATTTTGCAGATTTTGATTTCTGGGTAAACGGATCTTTCGACTCGTGCGATGCACCAAGTAATAAAATTATTGAACACATAATTATCGTTTTTAGAGACACACGTCCACACTGTTTATAATTATACTTCCTAATTTAGCGATCAGAATCTAGTGCGAACCCATCGCTTACTGGCAGGGTCGCCATGTAAGGATGGGTGCGTGGAGAGGAAATAAAAGATGTTGTTCGTATGATATACCGATGTAATCTGCCACTAAATACAATAAGTAGTCATACTTAAATACTTATGCGGTTACATGTATGTTATATGATTATATCTATTACTTAAAGGTGCCACTACCGGTCTTAGAATTCAAACCAATAATAATGCGAGAGAGTGGAGCACCTGGGTTCCGTATTGGAGTTTTACTTACAATACTGTACATACTTCAACAAAATTTACACCATATGAATTGGTTTTCTGTAAATCCTGTATATTACCCAGTAATTTAACCATACCGTGAATTTAACTCAGCAAGTAGAAGTTCTTTACAATTGTGATGATTATCCAATGACTTTAAAATACAGACTGCAGAAATCACATGAACAGGCTAGAGAAAATTTGTTATTGTCAAAAGAAACACGAAAATCAATTTATGGTAAAAAGATTAAACCAATTGTATACAAACCTGATGATATGTTATTGTTAAAAAATGAGAATTGTAATAAATTTCAGAATGTTTATAATGGTCCGTTAGTAGTAGAGGATATCTCACCAAATGTTCGTATATTGAAACAAAATTAAATTGAGACTGTACACAAAATAGAACAAAACTGTTTAAAACTTAAATTTTTATTTACTTTTTGTTTTTTATTTAATTTTTGTTTCCATGTAAACGTGTTACATTTAAGATCCTAATTTTAACTTATTGTATAAAAAAAAGTTTATACCCTAAAGATTAACTTTTTTTTTCTGAATGGCGGGAGGTGTAGTGTAGTGGCACCTTTAAGTAATAGATATAATCATATAACATACATGTAACCGCATAAGTATTTAAGTATGACTACTTATTGTATTTAGTGGCAGATTACATCGGTATATCATACGAACAACATCTTTTATTTCCTCTCCACGCACCCATCCTTACAGGGCGCGTCGCGCTCGGCGCTCATGCTGGCGCTGCGGCGGCTCGACAAGCTGCTCATCAGGCTCACCAGCAGGGCGCCCACCTACCAGGAGCACGTGCACGCATTGTAAGTACCACGAGTCGCTGTGGCACGTGCGCGGGCGCGTCGCGCTCGGCGCTCATGCTGGCGCTGCGGCGGCTCGACAAGCTGCTCATCAGGCTCACCAGCAGGGCGCCCACCTACCAGGAGCACGTGCACGCATTGTAAGTACCACGAGTCGCTGTGGCACGTGCGCGGGCGCGTCGCGCTCGGCGCTCATGCTGGCGCTGCGGCGGCTCGACAAGCTGCTCATCAGGCTCACCAGCAGGGCGCCCACCTACCAGGAGCACGTGCACGCATTGTAAGTACCACGAGTCGCTGTGGCACGTGCGCGGGCGCGTCGCGCTCGGCGCTCATGCTGGCGCTGCGGCGGCTCGACAAGCTGCTCATCAGGCTCACCAGCAGGGCGCCCACCTACCAGGAGCACGTGCACGCATTGTAAGTACCACGAGTCGCTGTGGCACGTGCGCGGGCGCGTCGCGCTCGGCGCTCATGCTGGCGCTGCGGCGGCTCGACAAGCTGCTCATCAGGCTCACCAGCAGGGCGCCCACCTACCAGGAGCACGTGCACGCATTGTAAGTACCACGAGTCGCTGTGGCACGTGCGCGGGCGCGTCGCGCTCGGCGCTCATGCTGGCGCTGCGGCGGCTCGACAAGCTGCTCATCAGGCTCACCAGCAGGGCGCCCACCTACCAGGAGCACGTGCACGCATTGTAAGTACCACGAGTCGCTGTGGCACGTGCGCGGGCGCGTCGCGCTCGGCGCTCATGCTGGCGCTGCGGCGGCTCGACAAGCTGCTCATCAGGCTCACCAGCAGGGCGCCCACCTACCAGGAGCACGTGCACGCATTGTAAGTACCACGAGTCGCTGTGGCACGTGCGCGGGCGCGTCGCGCTCGGCGCTCATGCTGGCGCTGCGGCGGCTCGACAAGCTGCTCATCAGGCTCACCAGCAGGGCGCCCACCTACCAGGAGCACGTGCACGCATTGTAAGTACCACGAGTCGCTGTGGCACGTGCGCGGGCGCGTCGCGCTCGGCGCTCATGCTGGCGCTGCGGCGGCTCGACAAGCTGCTCATCAGGCTCACCAGCAGGGCGCCCACCTACCAGGAGCACGTGCACGCATTGTAAGTACCACGAGTCGCTGTGGCACGTGCGCGGGCGCGTCGCGCTCGGCGCTCATGCTGGCGCTGCGGCGGCTCGACAAGCTGCTCATCAGGCTCACCAGCAGGGCGCCCACCTACCAGGAGCACGTGCACGCATTGTAAGTACCACGAGTCGCTGTGGCACGTGCGCGGGCGCGTCGCGCTCGGCGCTCATGCTGGCGCTGCGGCGGCTCGACAAGCTGCTCATCAGGCTCACCAGCAGGGCGCCCACCTACCAGGAGCACGTGCACGCATTGTAAGTACCACGAGTCGCTGTGGCACGTCCGCGGGCGCGTCGCGCTCGGCGCTCATGCTGGCGCTGCGGCGGCTCGACAAGCTGCTCATCAGGCTCACCAGCAGGGCGCCCACCTACCAGGAGCACGTGCACGCATTGTAAGTACCACGAGTCGCTGTGGCACGTGCGCGGGCGCGTCGCGCTCGGCGCTCATGCTGGCGCTGCGGCGGCTCGACAAGCTGCTCATCAGGCTCACCAGCAGGGCGCCCACCTACCAGGAGCACGTGCACGCATTGTAAGTACCACGAGTCGCTGTGGCACGTGCGCGGGCGCGTCGCGCTCGGCGCTCATGCTGGCGCTGCGGCGGCTCGACAAGCTGCTCATCAGGCTCACCAGCAGGGCGCCCACCTACCAGGAGCACGTGCACGCATTGTAAGTACCACGAGTCGCTGTGGCACGTGCGCGGGCGCGTCGCGCTCGGCGCTCATGCTGGCGCTGCGGCGGCTCGACAAGCTGCTCATCAGGCTCACCAGCAGGGCGCCCACCTACCAGGAGCACGTGCACGCATTGTAAGTACCACGAGTCGCTGTGGCACGTGCGCGGGCGCGTCGCGCTCGGCGCTCATGCTGGCGCTGCGGCGGCTCGACAAGCTGCTCATCAGGCTCACCAGCAGGGCGCCCACCTACCAGGAGCACGTGCACGCATTGTAAGTACCACGAGTCGCTGTGGCACGTGCGCGGGCGCGTCGCGCTCGGCGCTCATGCTGGCGCTGCGGCGGCTCGACAAGCTGCTCATCAGGCTCACCAGCAGGGCGCCCACCTACCAGGAGCACGTGCACGCATTGTAAGTACCACGAGTCGCTGTGGCACGTGCGCGGGCGCGTCGCGCTCGGCGCTCATGCTGGCGCTGCGGCGGCTCGACAAGCTGCTCATCAGGCTCACCAGCAGGGCGCCCACCTACCGGGAGCACTTCGAAAATAATTTTCACCCCTATTTCGCCCCTTTAGGGAATGAATTTCCAAAAACGGAGAAATGTGTTTCTTTATTTCTAACCCAAAACCTAAATCCCAATTTTCACGTTTCTCACTTCAAAAATAATTTTCACCCCTATTTCGCCCCTTTAGAGGATGAATTTCCAAAAACGCAGAAACATGTATATCTTTATTTCTAACCAAAAGCCTAAATCTCAATTTTCACGTTTCGCACTTCAAAAACAATTTTCACCCCTATTTCGCCCCTTTAGGGGATGAATTTCCAAACACGGAGAAACGTGTTACTTTATTTCTAACCATAAGCCTTAATCTCAATTTTCACGTTTCTCACTTCAAAAACAATTTTTACCCCTATTTCAAAATTTCCTTCTTATTGCTTGCCTAAAATACAAAAGGGACCTACTCTACAAATTTCGTGACTAGCTTCAGAAGTTTCAGCTGTGCGTTGATTGAGTCAGTCAGTCAATCAGAACTTCTCTCTTCGTAATATTACTATGATTATTAATATTACTATACTATGATAATTAATGTATTCAAATTATTAGGCTCCTCAACGTTTCTCTGGACACCGCGATCCCTGGCCTCAGCCGCTCCGAGCCTGCTCTTGGAGTGGAGCTGTGCGCGTGTCCGCGCGGGTACAGCGCCAGCTCGTGCCAGAAGCCAGCCGTGGGCTTCTGGATGCCGCCGCCCAAGGTCCTGATGACGGCCGTGTCGGGGACCATCGTCATTAACCTGGAGGGAGAGGCGCAGCCCTGCGTGTGTAACGGCAGGGCCACGGAGTGCGATCCTGATACTGGAGAATGTTTGGTGAGAGATTTCTTCTGTTATAAGTTGTAGTGGCGCTCGACGCGGTAAAATAATTAAATAACGTAAAAATTTGTGTATCAGAACTGCACGGGTGGTACGGGCGGGCCGCGCTGCTCGCAGTGCGCGGCGGGCTACTACGGCGCGCCCGCGCTGCCCGGCGGCTGCCAGGCCTGCCCGTGCCCCGAGCGCGCGCGGAACTTCGCGTCCGCCTGCGCGCTCGCGGGCGACGGCAGGCTGCAGTGTCTGTGCAAACCTGGTGAGTGTCATACTAACTGCACGGGCGGTACTGGCCGCGCTGCTCGCAGTGCGCAGGGCTACTACGGCGCGCCCGCGCTGCCCGGCGGCTGCCAGGCCTGCCCGTGCCCCGAGCGCGCGCGGAACTTCGCGTCCGCCTGCGCGCTCGCGGGCGACGGCAGGCTGCAGTGTCTGTGCAAACCTGGTGAGTGTCATACTAACTGCACGGGCGGTACTGGCCGCGCTGCTCGCAGTGCGCAGGGCTACTACGGCGCGCCCGCGCTGCCCGGCGGCTGCCAGGCCTGCCCGTGCCCCGAGCGCGCGCGGAACTTCGCGTCCGCCTGCGCGCTCGCGGGCGACGGCAGGCTGCAGTGTCTGTGCAAACCTGGTGAGTGTCATACTAACTGCACGGGCGGTACTGGCCGCGCTGCTCGCAGTGCGCAGGGCTACTACGGCGCGCCCGCGCTGCCCGGCGGCTGCCAGGCCTGCCCGTGCCCCGAGCGCGCGCGGAACTTCGCGTCCGCCTGCGCGCTCGCGGGCGACGGCAGGCTGCAGTGTCTGTGCAAACCTGGTGAGTGTCATACTAACTGCACGGGCGGTACTGGCCGCGCTGCTCGCAGTGCGCAGGGCTACTACGGCGCGCCCGCGCTGCCCGGCGGCTGCCAGGCCTGTCATATTTATGTTTGCAAACGAATGGAAGGTGATCTTGTCGGAGTAGGTACATGGAGTACTGCCAGAAGAAAGCATGACAGCGGTAGCGCTGTCTAGTCTTTATGATTATTATTTTGTTTGTCTTAATGTTTGTTCTACTGTTGTCATGCAGGCTACGCGGGCCCGTCGTGCTCTACGTGCGCGGTGGGCTGGCGGCGCGCGGCGGGCGGGGAGGGGGGCGGCGCGTGCGTGGCGTGCGCGTGCGCAGCGGGCGGCAGCGTGTCGGCGCAGTGCGACGCGCGCGGTGCGTGCCGCTGTGAGCCGTTCGCGACCGGCCTGCGCTGCGACCAGTGCGTCGCCAGCAGGACGTTTATGGATGAAGGTGGCTGCAGACGTAAGTTTGACTTTAATTGTAACAATAACAACTTGTTACTTGAAAAAAAGTGCAGATTATAAAACTACTGGCCTGCGTAAAACTCCCAAATTTTTACTTACTGGTGTTTCTGTTATGCTTAATTTAAAAATAGTTCAAATATCGAATATCGAACTTTACCAAATAAGGAAATTACATATATTTTATGTTTAGACCGCAGTAAGTAAGACCGCAGTAAAACAAAACAATATATCTATGCACGAATAATTAAAATATCATAAATTAAGACATGACTTTCAAAATATGTTCGCGCCAAAACAGAGTCACGTGACATGACGTCATTGCATCGCTCGTTCATAGCGTGTGAATATGGGTTCCAAGGAAACACAAACCAGTGACGTCAAATTTCAATGATGATGTTTGAAATAACGTTACGTTTTACGTAATTTTTACTTAAGATAATAATTTGTGAAAAACGGTATAATTTTTTAATAACTCTTCAATAGAGCACTTTTCACGACTGTTATTACTATTACTTTTACATAATGAAGAGAAGAATGAAAGAATGAGTGATAGTATTGTGTTTTATGTTTTTTGTGTTATACCTACATATTTTTATTTTCAAATCAAATCAAATCATTTATTATTGTTAAACATAGGTAAATAATACAGTTCTCAATTTTTTTTTGTGTTTTTTGTATTATCAAATAGTGTTATTGGCTCCGGCCATTCTGTTTAATATAAATAAATAATTTCTCATTACAATATAGACGGAAGTTCAATATTAATTTTTAAAAAAAAATACATTTTAGATCACCATAAACAATTTTGTAAGATCAATTCAAATACCATGTTTCATGCAAATAAATATTATTTTCTTGTCTCTTTTCAGCATGCGATAACTGCACACAAACCCTTCTAGACTCAGTCGAGCAGTTAACTTCAAACTTACGCACAAACGCCGACCCCGAAGAACTGAAGAGAATACCCAAACCATTCGGCACTTTACGAGAATTCTCCAACAACGCCACGTCACTACGAACTAGTCTCAACCATTTAAAAAACAATCTAGTACATTCCAAAAACATAGAAAATATCTTGAGTAATTTAGAGAGCAATGAGCACAGAATATTTACAGAAGCAAATACTTTAAAATCCGAAGCGTCAAGAAGGGAGAAAGAAGCAGACTATTTGAGTTTGGAAAGCATGAGTGCTTTGGAGGAAGTGTTAAAAGTTCGAAGGAAGGTGAGCGAGCAAGTTGAGGCTTTAGACGAGTTCGCTCGAGGAGAGAAGCATTTGAGCGCTCATAGAGCACTGAAAGAAGCAAGGCATTTGCTTCGACAAATTAAGGACATGAAGCTGATTGATTACTTGACGGGGGCTAATGATGTATTTGATTTGGTGAGTGATTTGATATTTGCGATCTTTCCCAAGTAGAACTATAACTGTATGTAAGTTCATAGAAGCCAAGTATTTTTTATCATAGAAAGTGATGTGTGGGCGCTATATTTTATGTATTTATTTATAACATTACAACATCATATTGAGTAGGTACCAAAGACTACAATATATACTTGGACAGTAGGTACTCCAAGGCGATGTTATAATTAGGTACCTACATACAGGATAATTTTGTATGTAGTGCGCATAATTTGTAGAGTGATTCAGTCACTGTTCCTAAATGCAACCGCAGTATTGGGATACACTTTAAAACAAAACGGAAATGCGACATACATAGTATGGGGGACACTCATTATTTACAAGCGCAAGCCATACAAAATCAAATTTTTATTTTGTTTTGGAGTGAATTCTAGTACTTCGGTTGCATTTGGGAATGGACACTGAATGACTTTGCAAATTTTGCGCACTACATAAAAGATATCCTGTATATTAAACCAATACTCGTTCCTTCACCTTCAGCGTCCAGTTTACGTAGTATTTTGTCTGACTGCCTCGGCGCCATTTGTTTCACCAATACCTCCTTGATCATCAAAGACGTTTCTAGGCACATCTCCAATCAACAGCAGTCCAAGAAAACAACTATCGCTTAGAAGATACATACAGGCGGCTCCAGAACTTGCGATTGAATTTGGACACCTGGGAGCAGAAGTCTGCAGACCTGCAGAAGTTGGGAGAGACCGTGTGGAAGGCTGATGACGCGGTGACGGCGCTGAGGGAGCGGGTGAAGCCCCGGCTGGCTGCCGTCAGGGACATCGGGCTGCGGTGCCGGCTGGTGCTGGAGGTACGTGGCATGGGAATAGGAGATAGGCACTTTATACCTGTCCGAAACTAGTCACGAAGATGATCGAAGGAAAGCTAATACGAGAGTGTAGAAGGGCACTTCGGTTCGCTTCGTGCAATCTCGGCTCGCGTCGGGCGACTTCTGATCGTTGTCGATTTTGTGCCCGAGTCAAAGGACTCAAGGGACTCCTCTCGAGGTAGCATGAGTGAATAGTACTTCGTCGAAGCAACTTCGCGAGTAGTGTAGTGCCGGCTTAAAAGCTGTTCCTCTATCGTGTTGGTGGTACGCTTGATATCGGTTTAGTATACAGACATAACAGACGGCGCTTTCTCCAACGAAATATTGTTGGGATACATGGAAAGAGCTTGCGTCCTAAGTACCTACGTCCGGTGCACCCTGGGTAATCAGCCCCGTTAAGCTTCAACCTAATCTTTCACATTGGCATTTGATTTCGTGACTGAAAGTTTCGTAATGAGACTGTTCGCCTAAGATGCGTCAGGAGGCTTAGGCTTACATTCAGAGACGACAGAAACGAGTCTAAGCGTGAACTTACGCTTCCATCTGTCAAAATTTGTTCGTAAGTTTGACAGGTGGAAGCGTAAGTTCACGCTTAGACTCGTTTCTGTCGTCTCTGAATGTAAGCCTTAGATATCGTCACTCTGAGAAGCCCCTTCACCGCGAGCTATCCTCGTTATTTTTTACATGCTATACTGTCCATCCAAAGGTTATCTGTAAGAAATCGCCGATTGTGATAAGACCGCACATTGTACAATCTTAAAATGATTAATTGTAATTATTATGTTAATTGCTCCTCGTTTATCAGATGTACAATAAAGAGCATAATTTTCTATTCTCTTTTACTTAAAACAAAGTCAACCTTACTTGACGTGTTCGCCTTCTCCCTTGCACAGGACATCACAACTTTATCAGCTAACAACATCACGGACGACATTAGGTCATCCCTCCTCCAAGGTCAGAGCCTCGGCATCAAGTTCCCAACCCTGGCTGCTGAGCTGGCGGTGCTGACGCTGGCTGCGGAGGAGAAGGAGGGCATCCTGTACAACCTGACGCCGGTTTATAGGCAGAAGTATTTGGAGACAGTAGAGAAACATGTCGCCGAGCTTGGAGTGAAAGCCAAAGAGTATAAAAGGTGAGTGAGTTGATTCAATTTTAACTACATGTAATTAATCATCATTGCGGCCCATGTTGTACCCATTTTTGGGTGTAGGCCTCCTCCAAATTCCTCCACTCCTGGCGGTCTTGAGCCCTTGTCATCCAATCCGGACCTGCGTGTCGCCTAATGTCATCCACCCATCGTTTAGGTGGTCGTCCTCGCGGTCTGGTATGCTGACGTGGTCGCCATTCCAACAGTCTCCGCGTCCATCGTTCCTTTTCCATTCGAGCAATGTGTCCCGCCCATCTCCATTTGCGTCTGGCTATAATGGATACTATGTCCTGGGTTTCCGTCTTGGACCGTACCCATTCGTTCGTCTTACGGTCACGTAAGGTGATTCCGAGCATAGCTCTCTCCATTCCTCTTTGCGCTACTCTCACCTTTTCTGCAGACAGTTCCGTAAGAGTCATAGTCTCTGCTCCATATGTGAATACCGGTGACACACATTGCTCGAAAACCTTTACCTTTAGGGCAACGGATAACTTTCCGCGCAAGATCCGGCTATTTGCACCAAAAGCTGCCCATGCTTGGGAGATGCGTCTCTCGACCTCTGCGGTTTGATTTTGACTACCGAGTGTGAGTTTGTGTCCGAGGTAAATGTAGTCTGTAACGGCTTCGACAGGCAGTTGGTAGTTTTGTGCGTCAGGGAGGTTGGACATGATTTTCGTCTTTGCGGTATTGATTTTCAAACCAACTTTTGCAGATTCTGCTCGGATGTCTTCAATCATGCCAATCATCTCCTCCACGTTGTCGGAAAATAATACTAGGTCATCAGCGAACCTCAAGTTCGTCAACCTTTCTCCGTCGATGCTGATTCCTTTCTTTTCCCAGCTAAGTTGCTTAAAGATATTTTCGAGCGCAGCGGTGAAAAGTTTCGGAGAGATAGTGTCGCCCTGTCGCACTCCTCTTGCCAGTGGGAATGGTTTCGTCTTCTCGTGTAGACTTACGCTTGCTGTAGCATGGTGTTGGAGATATTTCATTATTGTGATATACCGCTCGTCTACACGACAATCCGCAAGTGCTTTTTCAACTGCCCATGATTCTATAGAATCGAATGCCTTCTCGTAATCTATGAATGTTATAATCATAGGTTTTTGGTATTCATGACACTTTTCTATTAGAGTTTTAAGACTATGCAGATGGTCGCACGTACTGAACCCACTTCTAAAGCCGGCTTGCTCTCGCGGTTGGTATCCATCCAGTTTGTTCTTTAACCGATTCACAATAACACGCGTAAAAACTTTGTACATGTGAGACAGGAGACTTATTGGCCTGTAGTTTTCGAGTCGTTTTATGTCCCCTTTTTTGTGAATGAGTATAATAATGGCATTATTCCAAGCTTCGGGTACACGTGATTCTACTAGACATTGAGTAAATAGTGCAGCAATTGCTGTTTTAAAAGTTACGGTGGTAGACTTAATCATTTCTGGAATAATGCCATCTTCTCCTGGGGCCCTACGGTTTTTGAGCTGATGTAGAGCAAGTTCGACTTCATCAACTTTCACATCCGGCAGCTCCTCTGAGCCAACGTTTAATATTTGCGCTCGCCTTCTTGATTGCTGGTTGTATTGAGGGTTTGGGGCTTTGCTTTGATAGAGATTAGCATAGTACCGGTGAGTGATATGAAGCAACTCTTCTCTATTTGTGATGACTTTACCTTCTTCATTAACGAGTTTAGAAATTTGCTTCCTTCCCGTACTTAATTTTAGCTTCATAGATTTCCTGCTGGTGTTTGCTTGTATCGTGCTTTCAATCAACTGTTCCTCGTACCGCTTTAGATCTTTCTTTAAATCTCTTCGAATCTGTTTTTGGAGTTGGGTATACTGGGACAGATCCGACTTGCCTTCGGTTCTCATCCTCCGTCTTTGCTCTATCAAGTTCAGTGTATTTGTAGACAGCTTTTGTTGTTTCGGTTTAGGTTTCGACTGACTTATGCTTTCGATGGCAGAGTTCATCGTCTCTAAGAGATGGTCGCTTAGATTTTCGATAGACATTCTTCCGATTTCTCCGATGTTCAGGTGTTCTTCTATATGCTGTTGATAGAGGTCTTCGTTAAACCTGATATTCAGAATTTTTTCCTCGTTTGGCAATGGTTTCTGGGACACTAGGGTTCTTCTTTCCTTTTTGATGTTAAAAAGGCAGGTCGCTCGGACTATCCTATGGTCACTGCCAGTTGTAAATTGGTTTAAAACCGATACATCATAGACAGGGCCTTTCTTGTCTGTAATTATGTAGTCATACTCATTCTTGTGTATACCATTTGGATGTCTCCAAGTCCACTTATTTTGGGGTTTTTTATCGAAGAATGTATTCATGGCAAAAAGGTTTCTCTGGTGCAGAAAGTTTAGAAGCATTTGCCCGCGAGTATTTCTTATTCCCGCGCCATGCCCGCCTATGCTAGTTTCTTGATCTGATACCTTTTTACCAAGTCTTGCATTGAAATCACCCATTAAAATGGTGAAATGGGTTTTGACCTTTGTTAGCACGCTAGAGATGTCATCGTAGAAGAGTTCCATTTCATCGTCTGTATGATCGGTTGTGGGAGCATATACTTGGATTAGCTTGATATCATAC
Organism: Allophyes oxyacanthae; assembly: GCA_932294325.1. NCBI lineage: Eukaryota > Metazoa > Arthropoda > Insecta > Lepidoptera > Noctuidae > Allophyes > Allophyes oxyacanthae. The sequence goes on from OW028612.1 coordinate 1,042,566, forward strand.
ATAGAGGATAGTCTCAACTTGAGATACGCGACTCGATCAGAAACACTGTTTATGTCTGTTATCTGGTCTTTAAGTCTTCTGTTGATTAGAAATCCTATGCCTCCCACTCCTGGTTTAGCGCCTTCTCTGTAATACAGTACATTTCCAGACTGGAGTGTCATCGTCTCCTCACCCTTTCTTCTTGTTTCGCAGAGGCCCAGAACGTCCCACTTGATTTTACCCAATTCCAATTCCAGCTCAGCAAGTCTGTCATCTGACGACAGCGATTGAATGTTATAAGTATTTATAAATAGTTTCTTTAGGCAGTGTGTCAACTCCCAGGGATTACTTGTCGCACCCCTGCCCCGTGTCACCTGCCCACTGCTGAGATCAGGGAGTGACGGAGCGCTGGGAACTCGGGGTCGATGTTGATTTTTGTCAGTCATTTTGGGGTTTGGAGGGGGTTTTAGCAGTAATCACCACGTCAGCCACGGCGGGTTGGTGATCGCAGTACAGTAATCGTCTTCGGCGATGGCCTTCGATCTGTTTCTTCCCACTTCGCCTGTTGTCCCACTCCCGGGGACCAGCCTAATGCGGGGCCAACAACGCTGCTTCCCGTTATTGGAGTAGCGCTTATTTAATGGCGGCGCTGACTCGCCATGTCGCAGGGGTTGTTTCGGGCGTGTGCAGCATTTTATAGGGGAGTTCACACTACTGAACTTCCCACTGCGCCCTGATACCCTTACCGCCTCGGTCCGGGACTGCTTATTTGGGTTTCCCCTTATTCGCAGCTGTCCTGTATATCTGCAGGACGTTTCGCTATCCGCCGCCTGCGACCCGGGATGTAGCTGAGGCTCGCCCATCCTGCACCGTACTTTATATCATGTACGCTGAACCCTCTATAATGTGGGATTGAGAGTTGGACAGAGAGAGAGGGATAGATAATTAGATACAGGTAGATACAATAAGAATCTTATTAACTTAAGGAGATTGTTATAATTTATTACAGTATTTTAAATATCTGTTTATTTCTCGGTGATCTTTTCCTAAAGACTAATTTAAAAAATGTTGAAATCCTATACTATCCAACGCAAAGTTCATGTTTGAAGCGGAGATTACACTGAAACAGCCAAAGTGATCATAAAAGTGGTCTGTTTGTATTTGACGCTGACGGTACCTTTGATTGTTTCGGTCAGTTTGTTCGCGGGCAGTCGCGCGGCGGCGTCGCTGGGCGTGTCGGCGGCGCAGGCGTGGGCGCGCGTGGCGGCGCTCGTGCGCCACGCCGCGGCGCAGGCACACGCCGGCGCGCGCGCCGCCGCCGCCGCCGCCTCGCTGGCGCGCGGCAACGTGCCCGTGCCCACCAGCGCCGCCCGGGGCAAGGCGGCCTCCGAGGACCTCAAGCGGCGCGGCGCGGCCGTTCTGGCCAAAGCTGAAGGTATGTATTTTAAATGATGTGTTTAAAATATCAAGTATTCGTTGTTTTCGTATGCCCCAAAACTTGAAGGAATTTAATAATATGATAGAGAACAGTCATATTGACCTTGAAAGGATAAATAATAACAACGCCTCATCATCGTCCATTTTACTCGATCATAATTTATCTCAGAGCTGCGCAAGCAGCTGGAGCAGCTCCGACGCGGTGCGGACGTGGTGAGTGTGATGCTGCGCGGGCTGGGCTGGCAGGAGCGCTCACTGGGCGCGCGGCCGCAAGCCGGCGTGCTGGAGCAGCTCGGCGCCGCCAACGACCAGGCCGACCGTGTGTTCGCCACCACCCGCGTGCTGTACGACGAGGCCAGCGAGCTGCGCCGGAGGGTCCGCTACCATCTCAAGAGACAACTCACGGAGCTGCAGAGGCACGGGGACACGGCTCTGGGAGCTGCGCAGGAGCACGGTAAGTGATTCAAAAATTGTTTAGCTTTCAGAATACTTTCGGCCCTTAAATATACTTTTGAATAATTTATCATATTTTCGTGGTAGTATCCCAGATCCGCGGCAACACGGTCCGCGGCGCTGAGACAGCGGACGCGCTGGCCGCCGCCGCCGCGGCGCGCGCCCGCCAGCACGCCGCCGCGGCGCGCACGCTCAGCCCCGCCGTCAGCGCGCTGCGGGACAAGGTGCAGCTCGCACGACATGCGGCGGAGTCGGTATGCCCTCGCACACACATTTTTTTGTGTAGTAAAGCGTAATGATGTGTAACACAAACCTTTATTTATAAAATTTAAGTGAAAATTGAACCGAGAATTGTATTTTATAAAAGAAGAGAAGAAACGATATAGGAATTATATGAACAGACGACCCAAAGGGTCTGTAGTGAAAATAGAAAATAAAAACGTGTCTCAGTGATTGGTTGTGCCGCAGATATCGGTGTCCCTGACGTCACTGGCGGGTGCGCGCGTGGGCTGCGCACGCGCATACGCGGTGAGCGCGGCGTCGCCCGCCGCCAGCCGCGTGGCGCTGGCGCTGTCGTTCGACGGCGCCGTGCGGGACGGGCCGCTGTTGTACCTGCTGGACGATACAAAGGTAACATGCTCTTCAAGGGTTTATCGGGAAACTATAAAAAAAAGTATGCCACCATAAATAATTCGCCCAAGTAAAACAAATCTTAAATTTTAACATCTCTGCACCACCGTATGGTTGTCTGGTAGAGAATGCCTTAGGGCTTAATTATGGAGAAGCCGAAAATCGCGCGGAGCTCAACACGGCGCACAACACGAAGAAAGGTGCGTATCTCCGTTCATGGAGAGCGAGCGAGAGAGGGACACGCCGCTTTGCGCGCCGCGCGACGCACTACCTCTCCATAATTAAACCGTAAGGCATTTTAAATTCTGTCATAAAGTTTAATTTTAAGAAAAAATCAAAAAACTTGTACAAATACTGAGGACTGTTGTTCACACACTTTTTTTTGCCGTGAAAACCTACGGTTTATTTGCCGCAAGTAGCTACGGTCGTCAGTATTGTACGGGGGGTCTACCGCGTAACTAAAATGGTAATGAACATCGACACTAGTAATAAAATTCAATACGATCGTGAGAGACTAAACTTTGAGCTACCTTGTAATTTTTTTACCGATCATGAAGATAGGAGTCCTAACTTTATGATCGGTAATTTTTTTACAAGGTAGCTCACGCTTAAAAACTCAAGCTCAAGCTCAAGCTTAGCCTCTCACGATCGCATTGAAGTTTATTACCAGTGTCGATGTTCATTATAATTTTAGTTACGCGGTAGACCTGCGGATCACTATGGAAGTCCGTTGACAGACACAAACGACACGGACGAAACGGCACGGCAACGCCGCCAATGTACCGTGTCTTTATTCGAATCTTTATCTTCTCCAGGAAACAGAAGGCTACATGAAGCTATCGGTAGTGAGCAACAAGCTGCACTTATTGTGGGACCTGGGGGCAGGGGAGGGGGTGATAGTGCACCCCGAAGTGCTGCAGCCCACCCACGACGATGCCGACCATACCTCCTACAAGGTCGAGATTGAACGGTAAGTTTTTTGGGGGTTATAATTATAATTTAACTTAGTCCAAGTAAGCTATTTAGTATTTATGCTTGTGCACCGCTTTACTACGAACGTCCAATATTACTACTAAGTAGTTCCTTTATTGTTGGGCTATTGCCTATTGCCGAATAAATTAAAAAAACTAAATATAAAAATTAAAAAAGAAGTCTTTGTCATAATAATTTGTATCTTTTGTAATTATTTTAATATTTATTATTATTTGTATTTTTGTTTTAACTAATGTAGGTAGGTATGTTGTTTTTATTTTTTCATTTTCTATTTTTTTTGTAATATTTTTTAAAAATAAGCTTGCTGTTTTCTTAGTTTGTTTGTAAGTCGAAAGCACAGGGCTCGAAGATTATTATTATTGTGAGCTTTGATGTATTGTGTATTTCTTGTTGGGGATTCTAATAAAATAAATCAATCAAAATAGGCAGTAGTAAGCTGGTGAGTTTTGCGTGCCATGCTTATTAAAATACGTCCATAGGATGAAACACTGTAATATTAAATGCGTCTCTCCAATCAGGGTCTGGAACATAGTGCACCTTCGCGTAGAACGCGCCGGCAGCAGCGTGGTGTCGGCCAGCAACAGCAGCTCTCCGTCGGCGGTCACGCTGCAGGCGTCGCAGCTGTGGCTGGGCGCGCCGCGTGCTGGTGCCGGGCTGACGGGGGGCGCGGGGCGGCCGGGGGGCGCGGGGCAGCCGGGGGGCGCGAGGCAGCCGGGGGGCGCGGGGCAGCCGGGGGGCGTGGGGCAGCCGGGGGGCGCGGGGCTGCAGGCGGGGCTGCCGGCCTGCGTGCACGCGCTGTACTCCGACGACCGGACGGTGGGGCTGTGGAACTTCCAGCAACAGCCCAAGGACGCGCACTGCACGGGCTGCACGCAGAGGTGGGTACCAGGGACCACTGCTTGATGGTAGTCAGGTGATCATGTGCTACTGCTGGAGTCGCGCCGCAACGTCAACTCCAAGGCGTTCGTGGTGCGAGTTCCAAACTGTTTTCTGCCCCTCGTCATGGAAGAAGCGGTATTTAAGTGTGTAAGGGCCATGGAAGCTTGAAATAAATGATTAAATTATATTATCTGTATATTAATACGTGAAAAGAAAACTTTGTACCCCTTTTTAAGCATATTGCACGCACGGAGGAGTGTGAGATTTGGCACAGTTAAAGTTTATATGGAGAAGGAGTGCAGAAAGCTGAAATTACGGTCGAATTTCGACCACAGGGTGACCACTAGTTATTATAAAGTCAAAAACAAGACAACGATATAACGATTGTATGACTAATCTAACCACTACCAGCGTCGAAGTACAATAACTATGTACCTACCTATTTTTAGTATCTAGAACTTTCCCTCTCTCCGTCCTCCGCAGATGGTACAGCGGGCGGGGAGGAGAGCCCTCCATGGTGTGGTTTAACGGGGCCGGCTACGTCGAGCTCAAGCAGAGCCGAGCCAGGCCCGCAGACCGGAGGCAGTTCAGCGTCGCCTTCACCTTCCGCACCAGGGACGAGGACGCTCTGCTCTTCATGGCGCTGGATACTGCTAATGTAAGAATACTCTACTCTTTTGATACTAGCTACTAGTATCAAAAGTTCCTGAGGGTCGAAGGGTAGGCCGATTAGGGATTATTTCATTACTAAACGGCAAATTTGACAAGGAAATGGTATGCATCATGAAGAAGGATATAGTCTTTTTGAACCACTGTTGTTTTTTGGCCCACGCGAAGGGACTCGCGGGCACAGCAAGTTAAAAATAAAATAATAATAAAGTTTTTTTTAATAATAAAAAAAATAAATTGAGACAGCATTTGGTATTCGCCGTCACCGTTCACCACTTGCTACGCGTTCCTTCTATAGTTCTATGTTCCCCCTGTGGCAGAACCGCTCGGTGTCGGTGGTGCTGCGCGGCTGCCGCGTGGTGTTCGCGGTGCAGTACGGCGGCGCGCGGCTGCAGATCACGGCGGCCGGGCGACACTGCAGCGGCCGCCCCGCGCACGTGCAGGCCATCCGCGTGTTCGCCAGCAACAAGCTCGAGAAAGGTAATGTACGCTGGACTATAGGGCTAAGCTTTGGAGATATTCATTTGCCCTGAGGTCTGCTATACACATTCGGCTCGGCCCTAAGACGTGCCATACACATTCGGCTCGGCCCTAAGACGTGCTATACACATTCAACTCGGCCCTTTTTGTTCGATACTAATACTTACTATAATTGATTCAGTCGCACTGTTGTGCCAGTTCGAACATGCAGCACGCCTAAAGCCGGGTTTCCACTGGGAAAGGGTAATGGGCAAGTAATAGCTGGACGGAATGAACCCCAACTAGCTAAAATAGGTTTTACCTTCCATTAAGAAAAAGTTTTGACAATTGCCTTCCACTGCAAAAGAGAAATGAAGAACGAGTTCGTTATTAACAATTTTTACTCGTTCAGTCATCTCCGTTAGACTCTTTGTTGTTCAAAGCACTTCTATGAAGTTTACCGTTGCAAGTTAAACGGAATCCATATGGAGCCCGTTCTGCTGGCAGTGGAAATCCGGTAATCGACTTCGATACCGTAAAACTGCCCAACTTTGCCTAGACTCCTAACTTTACCTGAGGTAGTAAGCCTTTAATTACTTAAGTACTTGTTATTACAATGGCAACGCTTAGTCCGGAAATGTTGTAGGTAACTACAAGGCAAAATGACGTCAAGCTCAGGCGCGCAGATTTACTGATATTGTACTAGGCAAAGTTAGGAAGTTTTACCGGTACCCGCGCGGGTGAGGTCGGCCCGGGTGAGGTCGGCGCGTGGTCGCGTGGTGTCGGCGTGTATTGAGGAGGTCCTGTGGCAGGCAGCCTGCGCGTGAACGGCGAGGAGACGCTGGGCTCGCCCGCGCCGCCCGTGCAGGCGCCGGCCGCGCTGCCCGACCTGGCGCGGGCGCGCTACTGGCTGGCCGGCGCGCCGCCCGCCGCGCCGGCGCCGGCGCTGCCCGCGCTGCTGGGCTGCGTGGGCGGCGTGAGCGTGGACCGCGCCGGCTACGACCTGCTGGGCGCCGGCGCGCGCCACGGCCTGGAGCCGCGCTGCGGGGAGCGGGTCAGTGCACATACTATAATAATCTATTGCATACAAATAACACGTCAGTAAGAAAATCTAAAAATGTACAATCCTATGTAATTGTCTGAGAAAATAGTCTTCTTTCCTCCTATATAACTATTTATGAAAAAACGTATTTTATAGTGATTTATGTAATGTCAAAAAATTATGAAAAAAATAAAAGCGTAAATAAAAAATTTAACTCAATTAAACTCAATTTTGAGTTAAGCTTGCCTATGTACTTGTACACGTAATTTCTTTTAGTGTATTTTACTTGTGTTTATGTGTACAATAAACAATAAGAATACATTTTAAATACAATATATTTATGTTATTGTGAACATACTCTAAACTCTATCAAGTGTCTCAAAGCTTATAAAAATATATTGTTTTAAATTAAGATATAAATCAACGTATTCGAAATTGCTTTATATCGCACCTTCGGTAACACAAGGGCCGAAGTGCTAATTTTCAAATTTTTCAGGTCTTTCTACTGGTAGAAATTAGTTTTTAAGGCACTTTGGCATATTTAACTCATTTTCAGAAATTTTCGCACTTCGGCCCTTGTCTTACCGAAGGTGCGATATGGTGAATCCTGTATATTTATTTATCCCATTAAGTTCAAATACTCACCCGCAGACGCTCCGCTCAGCAATTCTGAAAGGCACCGGCTACATCGAGCTGCCCTCCCCAATACTCCGCCGCAAGGCATCCCTGGGGATATCATTCCGCGCGCGCGCAGCAGACGGTCTGCTGGTCTACCGGGCGCCCTCGACCCTGGCTGACAACGAGGTGCAAGACGAAGACACCGACGACAAGCATTATCTGGCACTGGTCATGGTGGCAGGTATGTCGCTTATGTGTAGGGAATATGGTTCAATTTACAGTACATAGAACATCAGAAATGCATGGTCATATTTATGGGAGTGGATCAGGCCATCAAACTGAACATTGAACAACTTTCTATATGGGATCAACATCGTAATCTCCAAAAAACTAATGAGCTGTCCCATACAAAACTTCAATACCTTTCGATTCGACCCAAATGTATGGGACAGTTGATCATTTTTTTTCGATTACATTGTCGCATGAACGCGGCCATCTTTCTATCTCATACCACATTCACTTTGTAATAGTAGGACTAATTCCAGCCTTATCGTTGTACAGGAGAACTAGAGGTGGTAGCATCGGCTGGCAAGGGCGAAGTTCGGCTGCGTAGCAACGGCACCAGGTTCGATGACGGCAGACTGCACACTGTGAGGATCATTCGGATGCATAAACAGGTTAGTTAAGACAGTTCCTTCGAGTCAAGGATTGTAGTGGCAAGTCTTTTATCCGAGTGTATACAGGTGGGTAATTGAAAAAATACCCGAAACCTTTTAGAACTAACTTTGTATTATGACCCTGAACAACGTTAGGAGTCTCAAATCACAAGCCATCTCGCTCGATCCTCGGCTACTCTCATCTAGCTGCTATCAGCTACCACTGCGATTTGTATGTAAGAAAATAAATACTTTTTCAGTCTGTTTTTTAATTTTATTTCAATTTGCTAGAACGACTTGGACAAGATTCGAAATGGAAAAATGTAATGTCATTTTGCTATCAGTGATGGTCCGGGGTGATAAGCTTATGTTGGTTGCAGCTAGAGCTGTGGGCAGACGAGGCGCAGCTGGGCGCTGTCCCGCTGGGCGGCGCGGCGCTGGCGGCGCGGGCGGGGGGGCTGTACCTGGGCGGGGCGCGGGAGGGGGGGCGGGCCCCCGTGCCTCTTGCCGCCTTCCAGGGGACCCTGGCCGACCTCATCATTGATGCGCAGTGAGTCATTCAATCTCTTTGTGTTTACAATGTTTCCATATTTTTTATTTTTTTATAATGTGTGTTTATTAGTCCGTTGTTTTTCCGTTGCCCTACATAACCCAGTACGTTATTTCCCAGGCTGGTGGGGCTAGAGACTGCAATATCCTGGAGCGGAGCTCAGCTGGGACGTGCGGACGGAGAGCCGCAGCACACAGCACGCACTGAGCCACGCGCGCTGCAGGCTCAGCCGGACAACGCCGCCGGGTGCACCAAGGTAGGCACAGCTAACAGTACGCAGCACACAGCGCGCACTGAGCCACGCGCGCTGCAGGCTCAGCCGGACAACGCCGCCGGGTGCACCAAGGTAGGCACAGCTAACAGTACGCAGCACACAGCGCGCACTGAGCCACGCGCGCTGCCGGCTCAGCCGGACAACGCCGCCGGGTGCACCAAGGTAGGCACAGCTAACAGTACGCAGCACACAGCGCATACTGAGCCACGCGCGCTGCAGGCTCAGCCGGACAACGCCGCCGGGTGCACCAAGGTAGGTTTTAGCTGTAATTTCAGTCGTCGTTGGGAAGACAAGACGAATATATTTTGGGATCCCACCTTTCACGTTGTATCCGGAAACATGTGAAGAAACAGTAGAGTATGTACCTTAAAATAAAAACCATAATATTTTGGGAAACCAATTTTTTTTTTAAACATTGCCCCTCTCTAGGATTTCTCCTGTATCGAAGGTACAATTTACAAACATACATGTCACATGCACACACACCGAGACCCGAAACAACTATCTGTAGATCATACAAATATTTGTTCCGTGCGGGGATCGAACCCGCGGCACGTAGCGCAGAAGGCTAATCGCTTAGCCGAATTAAACTATTTGATACATCATTAAAAAAAAATTATTAATATTTTTATAACTATGTTTTATCATCTAGACATCATCCTACACAGTGGAGGCCGGAGCCGTGAAGTTCGGGGACAGCGCCCACAGCCACACCACCCTCAAGCTCAACAAACGCTCCAAGGAACTACTGCTGACCCTGCAGTTCAGGAGCTACGCGCCCGACGGACTCATCCTACTGGCACCGGTAATTAAAAATCATTTATTTATGTTTATTTAATTTGGCAATACATCATTCAATATTAAGGGTAACTAAGAGTCTAGTACACTGTCTAGTACACTAGCTACTTTTTGCAACAGAATCGCGCGGTTTCGCGTTCTTTAGCTGCATTTTATCACAAAACTTTTTTCTTTCAATACAGGAACAGAATTCTCTTAAAACAGCGCCAATCCAATTCCAATATCGAATTCAGTATACCCGCTAATCGCCTCATAAGTTAACAAATGTGGCATTAGTGGAATCCTAAACCAACATCATTACAATACCAATCGATCGGAATATTTTATGATCTTCCAGGGTTCTAAAGCGAAGCCCAAGCACTTCATGGCCCTAATGGTGCGCGAGGGCAAGCTGCGCCTGGTGGTGCGCGGCCGCAAACGGAAGGAACTCACGCTGGCGCCCACCGTCACCGACGGGACCTGGAGACAGGTGAGCCCAACTATATATTAATACGTGAACAGAAAACTTTGTACCCCTTTTAAAGCATATTGCGCGTACGTAGGAGTGTGAGATTTGGCACAGTTAAAGTTTATATGGAGAAGGAATGCAGAAAGCTGTAATTACGGTAGAATTCGAGCACTAGTATTCATTATTCAATCAAAACATGTTGAAGAATTATAATTTGAATTACAGACATCTCTAGGATTTTGAGGAATTATTGTAAAATTGCGGGTGTTGCGTGCCATATTTCATGATCGTTCTGAACTTTGTTACGATTGATAGTTGCAGGTAAATCACACAGTGAAAAGGTAATCATTGTATACGAATACGTACGCACGTATTGCACACGCATATATTTTTGTAATTTAACATCTTGTATGTCCTGTGTCTGTACGTATGTTTGGAACAAATAAATGATCGAGTATCTTGTATTACACATGTGCATCTGCTGATGGTAACGATTCCATTGGTTGTAGGGAGACCGAGGGGAGTTGAAACAATTTTGACATTTTGTTTCATACACCAAATACTATAGACCGAAATCGTATGATATTAGTACCAATCGATAGCTCATTCTTTACACTTGCGAATGACTAACATAGAGAAATTGTAAGCGTTAAATATTGTGGTGAAAAATCGACTTAACCGTAACAATTTAAATTGTTTCAACTCCCCTCATACCGAGGTAAGATGAAACAGGGGTCGAGGAGAGTTGAAAAATATGATTTTTGAGAAGTATTAAGGGCTGTAAAATAAAAATGATGATATAATTTTAAATGTATTTATTAAAACTTTTCAAGTACGAAACAACTCTTTTTATTAATATTTTGTAATTAAATATCAGTTAAGTAGGTAACTACAGGTCTAATACAAATGATCAACTCCTAAAGTAGTTAAAAGTACCATAACGTCATATTCGTAACATTAATCTATAATAATAACATTATTTTATAATCACCTACTGATTATAAAATAATGTTATTATTAAAGATCACATGTTTTATACTCCCCCATAAAATATTCCAAACATTTTAGTGCATTAAATTAGCCCTAAAAAAATATATAAATAGGTATTCTACTATTTTTACTGAGACATAATTTTAATATTTCTCAAAACGCCTTTTTAGTACTTACAATTTTTACGCGGGTTCCAAATATTGACTCTCTTCAGCCCCTGATCTCGATAGGCCCAATATGTAGATGCCCTCTAGATATATTTTACCCTCTTGTAAGTATTCTTTAATATTTGACTAAAAGCCCAAGTACCAGTGGCGAAGAGTCCATACAACCCGATTCCCATCGGCTTCCCTTTAGGAATTGGTTAGTGCATAGACCAACGTAATATTATACTATTTACTCATCCAACTGACAAAAAAGGGCTTGTTTTTCAGTTACGTCGAGGTTTTTCAGACATAACTATATATAGATTAAAAGAGACGGTATGGATTTCTGTCTAGCAGCATTCATTGCAGCAGTTTTTAGAGGGCATTTTTGGGACGCCTTCCCCTTTTAAAACTGTCACCCTTCGCCACTGCTAAGTACCCATACTCATATTTCTGACTTCAAAAACAAAGGCACTCACATACAATTTTCGTCCCATATTTCACCCCCTGCGGGCTTGAATTTCCAAAAACACGTTATCACGTACTTATCGCTGAATTTTGATCCAATAGCGTAGGTAAATAATAAAGATCAAGTTTCTCTTTTAAAAAAAATACGGACTCTCATATAACTATTTCATCCGCTTAGAGGTTGAATTTCGAAAAACACGAAACCGATTTTGTTTTTAATTTTAACCAAAAGCATAAATACAAAATTTCACGTTTCTAACTTCAAAAACATTTTTCACCCCTTTATCGCCCCTTTGGGGGATAAATTACCAAAAACGCAGAAACACGTGTTTCGTTATTTCTAACCAAAAGCCTAAATCCCAATTTTCATGTCTCTCACTTCAAAAACCATTTCCACCCCTATTTCGCCCCTTTAGGGGAAGAATTTCCAAAAACGCGGTAACACGTGTTTCTTTATTTCTAACCAAAAGCCTAAATCTCAATTTTCATCTTTCTCACTTCAAAAATTAGGGGACTCCCATACAAACTTTCACCCCCCTTTTCCCCCCTTTAGGGGCTGAATTTTCAAAAATCCCTTCTTATTGCTTGCCTACAATACAAAAGAAACCTACTCTCCAAATTTTCGTGACTCTAGCTTCAGTAGTTTCGGCTGTGCGTTGATGATAAGTCAGTCAGTCAATGAGGACTTCTCTCTTTATAATATTACTATGATGATAATTGATACTCTAGGTTTATTTGAAAAATTAGATATAATATGTATGATCGTCAATGTGTCAGGTGTCGGTGCGCGTGGGCCGCACGCGCGTGCAGCTATCGTGCGGCGGCGCGGCAGCGGCTGCGCGTGCGCCGGCGGCGGCGCGCGCGCGCCTGCTGTACGTGGGCGGCCTGCCCGCGCCGCCCGCGCTGCCCAACCTGCCCAACGCGGTAAGTCATACCAATGTGTCAGGTGTCGGTGCGCGTGGGCCGCACGCGCGCGCCTGCTGTACGTGGGCGGCCTGCCCGCGCCGCCCGCGCTGCCCAACCTGCCCAACGCGGTGAGTCATACCAATGTGTCAGGTGTCGGTGCGCGTGGGCCGCACGCGCGCGCCTGCTGTACGTGGGCGGCCTGCCCGCGCCGCCCGCGCTGCCCAACCTGCCCAACGCGGTAAGTCATACCAATGTGTCAGGTGTCGGTGCGCGTGGGCCGCACGCGCGCGCCTGCTGTACGTGGGCGGCCTGCCCGCGCCGCCCGCGCTGCCCAACCTGCCCAACGCGGTGAGTCATACCAATGTGTCAGGTGTCGGTGCGCGTGGGCCGCACGCGCGCGCCTGCTGTACGTGGGCGGCCTGCCCGCGCCGCCCGCGCTGCCCAACCTGCCCAACGCGGTGAGTCATACCAATGTGTCAGGTGTCGGTGCGCGTGGGCCGCACGCGCGCGCCTGCTGTACGTGGGCGGCCTGCCCGCGCCGCCCGCGCTGCCCAACCTGCCCAACGCGGTGAGTCATACCAATGTGTCAGGTGTCGGTGCGCGTGGGCCGCACGCGCGCGCCTGCTGTACGTGGGCGGCCTGCCCGCGCCGCCCGCGCTGCCCAACCTGCCCAACGCGGTGAGTCATACCAATGTGTCAGGTGTCGGTGCGCGTGGGCCGCACGCGCGCGCCTGCTGTACGTGGGCGGCCTGCCCGCGCCGCCCGCGCTGCCCAACCTGCCCAACGCGGTGAGTCATACCAATGTGTCAGGTGTCGGTGCGCGTGGGCCGCACGCGCGCGCCTGCTGTACGTGGGCGGCCTGCCCGCGCCGCCCGCGCTGCCCAACCTGCCCAACGCGGTGAGTCATACCAATGTTCTTTAGGTCCTCGAACTAGGTGCTTTCGAGAGGTTTGACGACTTCTGGCTGAGGCTGAACTACGTATTTATGATACGTTGGAGTTCACGTGTAAGTAATCATCGCCATCCGTAAACGTATACCTACACGGTGTAATTGAATACAAGCAAAATCTTAATAACATATCAACCTATACATTTCCAGTATTATAAGCTTATACATTTCCGTACAATGAGAGGTCAGCTTATATTGAAAATGTATAGCATGATATGTAGCCGTGCGTACATCTATCTGTCCATGGAATTACTTGTACTTACTCTTCTCCATACGACCAACCGTCTTTAGAACCGGCCCCCTAACGTCTCGACATTTCAAAAAGTAAAGTTTTCCGCAATTTGGTGTTATCTAAAAACAATTTGTAATATAGCACAAATTCCACAGATAAGGCGCGTGCCTGGGTTCCGCGGCTGCATCCGGCGCGTGACGCTGCTGGGGCGCGCCGAGGACCTCGTGCGCGACGCGCGCGCGCACCACGGCGTCGGCCAGTGCTTCCCCGCCGTAGAGCAAGCTGCCTACTTCGGTGGTAAGTGGTTCTACTTCATTTGTCCGTAACTCTTCGAGAAATCTATTTCCCCGAAAAACATTGACAACGCTCACTTGTTGAAATAAATAAATAATATAATAAAATACATTAAAGATTTGTTCTAAAATATTGTCACAGGTGACGCGCATGCGGTTTGGTCGAGCTCTTGGTTGATGACGTCAGACGGCTCGGAGAGCTCGACCGAGATCAGATTGCAGTTCAGAACGAGCGAGCCCAACGGAGTGCTGCTGGCGGCAGCAGGACTGTTACTGCAAGTTAAAGATGGCGCTGTAAGTTCACTTTGAAAAAGTCTGTGTTACCTACCTTCACAAATTCTAAGGTGCCAGCCCTAGTGGGGCAGAATCCAGAGACTAGTGGAGTCTACCCTATCAAATTTTTAGGCATTCCAATTTGCCCCACCAGTGCGGCTGGGTGGGGCAAAGTGGAATAATTCGTGTTAAAGATGGCGGCGTAAATTCACCTTGTTTTTATATGATTTTCCATTCCTTTGTTGAGTCTGAAATTTCTATACTTACTCATAGTAACTGAAGTTTAATTTTCACAACTTTGTATGATCATAGCATGAGACATTGCATTGATAACCAAAGTTCACACCGGTGAGAGGATTCAGCCCTTCTCTATAAAACCTATCTATTGAAGCTGATTACTGAAATATAAATTAACTGACTGTGTCCGCGACTCAGTGCAAAAAGATTATTTCACTTTTTTTTGGTTATATTTTAGAAAATGCAAATGTCTACATTAAAATAAATAAATAAATTGTTTATTTACATTGTATATAGAAACGAGTTTGTAGGCATTATGGTTCCTGAGATCTCGCGATAAATGGTATCTGATACCCCCGTTGGGCAGGTGGTGCTGTCGCGTGCGACGGCGGGAGCGGAGCGCGCGCGCATCGCCACGCGCGGCACCAGCGGCGGCGCGTGCGACGGGCGCTGGCGCCACGTGCGCGCGCGCCTGCACCCGCGCGCGCTGGCGCTGCAGCTGGACGCCGGCCCCGAGCTGCGCGACGCGCCGCCCCTCGCGCTGCTGGACGACGCGGGCCACGCCGCGCCCGCGCCGCTCTACGTCGGGGGACTGCCGGGTACGTAGTACATACCCTCCTCTCTGGGGGAGGGACAGTGCATATTGGTAGATAACACGTCTTCAAATTTATGACATGATGTTTTTGTTTATCTTTGGAGCAGTGGTAAGGAATAATGCGCACTACCTATACCTACTTGTAAGCGACCCGAATTTAACGAGCATTATGCAAGAAGCACGGGGGTACGAAAAATGAGCGCGGGGCAGGGTAGCGCTTGTGGAATCATCTTGTAGTCTAAATACAAGTCCTGAATACACCACACGCTGTTTTAATACGTCGCAAAAACTGGAGGATTTTTTACAAAAAAATATATTATAATATCTATCTAGTAATGGTCAACTTTTCGTCTCAAGTTATCTTCTGCATACCATACTTCTATCAGTACTGTTACACGTGTTACACGACTTACCCAAATCTTTTCTCAGAAGGAGTAATGGAATCAATGGACGGTGGGAAGAACTTCAACGGCTGCATCCGTGACGTCACCGTGGGGGGGCAGAAGCGAGACTGGACTGACATGGAGTCGTTACACAACGTTCTACTCGACTCCTGCCCAATACCACAGTAGACTCTATGTGCGAAGCTATAGGGTTCAAATTCTAATGACTAACCGGTCGCCAGTTGACGAACAAAGGTGGAATGTAAAAGGTACACAGAAATTTCTTTCTGTGGTATTTTGATGATTGTTAAAAAGTGCCATTCTTAGCCTTTATCGAAGATAGTTTAGCAAAATAAACTGTCTTTAGCTTTACCTAAAAGTCGTAACATGAAACTTGAATTGTGATTCTTCTTCAATCCATTTTCATCTATTGAGTACGTATAAAAGATGGCGGCGATATTACGACATTAGATCACGTTCTGAAACCGTACGCAAAAAATCCGAATTTCACGCATGTTATTTTTGTATAATACTCATAAAATCTCTCCTCTCGTTCGTCACAACATCAAAGTAGAAACTTATGTAATCTATATCTAAATAAAGATTATTTTGGTGAGAACAGGTTGGAGACTTCAAATTTCACCTAGAGATTGTGATATAATATTATGTAAAATTAAGAAAATTTTAATTCGTCCCTGTGGTTGAACTCCTGATTGAATTTCATAGATTTTTGTACGGTCACAGATCGTGATACCAAATTCGTGGTTTCAATGTCGTAACATCGGCCCCACCCTGTATGACTTCTCGTAGGAACTCTACGAGAGTTCTGATAATTCATTCGTGTTCAAAACCAGCGGCTAGAATATCAGCGTCTCCGTTTGTCATTCCTATCAAAGTTTACGTAGCTAGCGATTAACTACGAAAACATGGTGCGCCACTCCAAAATACAAAACGTTTGAAAGTATTTACAAAGCGCCACCAAGACTCACAATGCATGTGTGCGTACTGAGACGGCCGGCAAACAAAAATAAATCCAAAGCTTTGTTGCTCGGTAAGGATGTGACTACACACATTGAAACAGTACCTAATTTGGAGAGGCGCGCCGTGTTATCGTAGTTTATCTCTAAGGCCCAAGTTCACCGACAACATAACAGGCGATTAGAGCAAAATCAGCCGTTAAAACAAACATGGTTCGGTTCAATAGATTGCGCTCGCGCTGGTTATTGCTGCCTATAAATAAAAAAGACAGTCTGTAAAGTGCCTTATGTAGTTATAAGTCTTACCAAATAGTGCCATTATAATCTGTATTCAATACTTAAGTCGACGGCTGATTCATGTTCGTACCTATTATACACATATTCGGGCGCCGGCAGTTTTGTTGAACGACAGAGCGCAGTACAAAACAACAGTTAAATAATGCTGTTAGGGTATTATAGGCTATAAAAGAAGCAACACGAATATGTTGTAAAAAAAAACTGGGGGCCTAAAAAGGCCACATTGAGCAATTCATCCACTATCTGCATAGTAACTGTCAAACAGATGATTACTGAATATGAACCTTATGCGGATGACATTAAGGCTTACATTCAGAGACGACAGACACGAGTCTAAGCGTGAACTTACGCTTCCATCTGTCAAAATTTGTTCGTAAGTTTGACAGATGGAAGCGTAAGTTCACGCGTAGACTCGTTTCTGTCGTCTCTGAATGTAAGCCTAAGAGTTGTCAATTAAATAGATATGTTGACATTTGTAATATGAATCATATTGTGATTTATCTAAAGCGGCCTTTTTAGCCCCCCTGGTGTAAAAATGTGAACTGCCGCAAGTATCCAAGATGGCGATTTAATTACCTACCTGTAATAATCAAGGGATAGTTTGAGCTTAAAAATAATTAGGTAGCTTTTAATTTGTGTTCTTATTGATAGATTAATCGTAATTAAATCGCCACCGTGTATAGGTATAATATTACGAATATTCTCAAATAAATACTGAAATATTATGTAAAATTACACTTCATCTATTGATGTTATGTCAACTTATCACTAAATATATAATAAGGCCCTACCTTTGTAGTCCCGATCCCTTTAAGGGATTATTGTACTCATCATTATGAGCAATTTTTACTATGGAACCAACCCAGATATCGCGAAAAAAAAAACCAGCAGATCCATAGAAATAATTCTACAATCTAAATGTATGACACAGCTATTTTTCTTTGCGTGATTTCCGGGATGTTCCCATAGTAATTTTTTTTCATAATGATGAGTAGGTATAATAATTTCATAAAGGGATCGGGATTAGAAAAGTATACCTTGTGTATTCAAACAACCATAATTATAATTTTAGCGTTTGATTTTCATAACAACTGGATATAAATAGTTTATGTTGACGAAACAATTTTACAATTTTTTTCAGCTATTACAAAGGAAAATGTAGTACTTACCGAATGTTTCCTCCGCAGCGAGGCTTTACAAAGAGGCTATGTGTATAATTATAAGTTAACTACACCACTTGAACATCAAATACTCGTGTAAATAGCGTACTTAATATTTTCTACCAGTATTCTTACAATAATTGTACATAGTTTAGTTTACTTTGTTGTTAGAAGTATTTTTTTATTTTAATATAATAATGGCATGGCCACACTAACTTTGTATTAAAATTTAAATGGCAATACCGCAAATAACAACTTTAATATTTACGAAATAGGTTGTCATTATTCCAATGCAGAGATTGCTTTGCCAGACTAGGTAATTAGGTACGAATCTAGATAAGCTAATAATGAGGTAGGTATTGGAATAATGGCAACATTGCAAAGATTTTCATAGTAATTGGGTGCGCTGTTGCCATGTCTCTGCAGGGTTAGCTTGGCCAAACTACTTTAATAGGGATTTTTTACTAATAACAATCCGACACAATCGGTAATCGTATTGCGCTCGCAATAAAGGAACATATACAAGGTCAACATAATTAAAGCGCATACATTAGGTACATTATAAATCGCTATGGCCGTATATCAGTAATGTATCATCCAAAATGGAGGTGAAGTGAGACAAGAAAAACATACACGTTTTACCTCGTTTACTTAATTTCATCGAAAATGTTGATGATAGCCATTCACCTGTCTTATCACGGTTTAAACTAGGGTTGAAACTTGTAACGGAATTCCGCTTCCGCATAAAATTGAACCTCCTTAATAGAGCGGAGAGGTTAATTAGTTGAAGACGTAAATACAAATATAAGTACCTACTCTTGAAATCGATTTTGTTGTTTATGTTTAATTTGAACAACATCGTGCATCTATAGTATAGTTAATCGAGGCGCGTGTTCAATATTTTCATTATACCTACACTAAAGCCCGTCACACACGTAGCTATAATATATATTAATATACTGAGCTATATATATTACATTATAGCAAGCCCCCATACGTGGTAGCTATACTATAACATATTTTGATGACGTAATAGAAATATATATTATAGCTGCGTCTGAGGTCGCTCGAAGATTACTATGGAAAATATATCGTAATATGTCTTGCTATAATATATATTATAGCTACGTGTGTGACGGGCTTTATTGTCACTGATGTTCAACAAAATATGGGCGTTTTCCCATTAGGCTGATATTGACACACCAACACAATAACGGCATGTCGGCGGCACTGACATAATTGTGTAGCCGACAAGCTTAGTCATCTTTGTATTTGTTCTTCCTAATTTACTGTCGTTAAATAATCAGAATATTTTAGGTACCTATAATTGTGGTAATTTATTTAAGTCTTGAATAGAAAGCCCATCACACAGCGCTTATCCGCACACGTGAGTCAGTACCTTCATTAAACAATATCAGTGAAAATTGCACTGTATTCTTACGTATTCTAATTCTGATTATAGGATTGTTATTATATTTACAGAACAAACCCTGATAAAATTGGAAAGCTACTTTGCTTACATATGAATACTGTACAAATAAACTAAGCTATTAGCTAACTTTTTAAGCAAATAAACTGATTTGATTTACATTTTTAGTTGGACCTGACATGTGCGTATCTCGGACTTTTCGAGTCCCAGTTCTAATAACGATACACTAGTAACACGTCGGTAATTTTCAAGTGTGTAGATCAAGGAATACCTACCTATACTAGCAGTGACGTAACTATACCATCTGGGGCCCGTGGCAAATTCTTTTGATGGGGTCTAAAAATGAATCAACATCTCTTTGTTTAGGTTGGTTGAAATGCTTAACGATTAACTTTAAATTGTATTATGGTCTTTAGTTGTCTCACTTTGGATTTTAAGCAGAACTTATAAAAATATACTTTTCAAATAAGATAAAATACTCTGGTACAATGTAAAAAAATATTTTTGAGCTCGAGGCCTCTTGGGCCGGGGCCCTCTTGAGTCGGGGGCCCGTGGCATTTTGCCAGCCCTGCCACCCTATTGTTATGCCACTGTAAACTAGATACTCTCTAACGAGAGGTGTAGATAGTAATTAGGACTCACGTTAGATACGTTGGTTTTCAGTAGTGTGTTGTGAGAATGGACGATGCATTTAAATATAGTCACTAGATTAGTGTACAGTTACAGTACCTACTACTTTACAGCAGGTTATGTCAAACAGACACATTAACAGCTCTTTAAAAGTTTTAGTTAGGTAATAAAAGGTTTTTAAAGTTGACAGGCTAATTTCCTGTCTTGTTCAGCAGGGTAATCACGATACACACTCGCAATCGGAATCGATAAAATTTTGACAGTCCAACAAACTACATTGCGCGGTAAGCTTTTAAAACCCCTACGCCCTACAATTTGAGCAACGCAATGAACACTGTTGTAGTGTCAAAATTGAGTCGATTCCGATTACGAGCGTGCATCGTGATTATGTAGCAGGGTCCAACCCCCTCCAAACAAACTAAATTCGTGGCTACAGCCTTGTCTCCATCTACGTTTTGTACGTCGGAAATAATTCCGATAAAATCCGCAGGTTTCGATTAGACATGTACTGAGAATAAACCAATGTATTGTAATGCATGTTGCAAAAAGACTTGTCATAATTAGAAGAGAAACATACATTACATACGGTACCTAAAATTGTTAGAAAATAAAAATGTGCGGCTCTTGCCATAGCTCTTAAATTGAAGAATAGTTTGTTTTATTAATTGTCAAGAATGGTGTTATTTCGAAATCCTAAGTCTATGTGTAATTTATATCTAAATCCAAAGGATCGGATATACGACCGACATTTGATTAATATTACAATAATAATGCTTTTGTTTTATTTTAAACGTATAGTTATCGCAAAACTTTATGAGCTCTAGGAATTTAAACGCCAGTGGCTGCGCAGTATGCTTATTATAGGTGCTAGAGGGAGAGAGAGAGAGAGAGTTTAGAGATCAGGGGGCCTGAAAAGGCCACATTGAGCAATTCATCTACTGATCTGCATAGTAACTGCAAGCAGGTGATTACTGAATATGAACTTTATGCGGATGACATTAAGAGTTGTCAATTAAGTAGATATTTTGACATTTGTAATATGAATCATATTGTGATTCACCTAAAGCGGCCTTTTTAGCCCCCCTGTTCAGGGCTCATAAAGATTTGCGAGCACTATACCTACTTTTGAATATAGTCATATATTTGATTTCGAGAAAATATCGATGTTTTATCTGCGGGTCTACCGCGTAACTAAAATTGTAATGAACATCGACATCGGTATTAAACTTCAATACGATCGTAAGAGCCTAAACTTTGAGCTAACTAGTATTTTTTTTACCGATCATGAAGATAGGAGTATATGATAGGTATTTTTTTTACAAGTTAGCTCAAAGTTTAGGCTCTCACGATCGTATTAAGTTTAATACCGATGTCGATGTTCATTACAATTTTAGTTACGCGGTAGACCCGCGGATCCTTCTAGAACTATATTACGACAAAAAAAGCATTTTTTATATCCAAATAAGTATGCGTCCCTAATATTGAAACGCTTATCAATACTCACAACAGCAATAAATATTGTTTTGTAAATAAATATATAGGGATCAGCTTTAATAGTTAAAATGAGCGATTCTTTGTCACAAATATTATAATTTATTTAATAAACAAGTGTTCAGTAGATATAATTGTACATAATAGTTTGGTCGATGTATATAAAATACGTATTTATTGTAACTGCTTTTCAGAGGAAGAAATAAAAGTCGATTGTGGCAATAAAACGCATTTATCTTGTTTTCTTTTAAAATAGTTTAATAGGACATTTCAGAATCACCGCACCATTCGATGCAGTGCGTTATCTTAACAAACACTCAAATTCGACTTAAACACCACCACTTCAAATTTTAATCACCACATTATCCCAAGTTTTTTTTAATTTCAATTCTTTTACGCTCTACAGAAATAAAATGCAAAACAAAGGGCGTTTGTCTCTTTCAGTTTCAATAGAAAAAAAAAGTAAAAACAGACTTCAAAAAACTAAAAAGTATAAAATAATTTTCTTAAAAAACTTAGCAGCTTCTGAAGTCGGGGCCACTGCCAAGCTAGGTGCATAGAAGAATTATAGGCCCCGACTTCAGAAGTTGCTAAGTTTTTTAAGAAAATTATTTTATACTTTTTTAGTTTTTTGAAGTCGGTTTTTACTTTTTTTTAGTTTATTTTATTTTTCAATTTTGAGTGGCATAAACAATACATAAACATGAGATTACAGCAATCGCGAGTGATGTGCTGTTATTCATTCAAGAGTTCCATTGTCTATCTCCGAAAATGTAATATGAATCATATTGTGATTCATCTAAAGCGGCCTTTTTAGCCCAGATCGCCATCGTACGCGTCTGGGTACGCGAGCCTGTTAGCGCTCGCTTGTATTGATGCGGCCTTACCTAATCTATTTTGTGAATATAATAATTATGCAGTATTATGGCTAAGTGAAGATGAAGTCAGGAATAAATAAAAGTAGACTGTGGCAATAAAAAACATTTATTTCTTTTTTTCGAATCGTACATCAATCAGCACAGCTTTCGAAAAAATGAATATTTGATACTAAACTAAGTTGAGATGATACTTAATTTTAGTATTAAAGTCTCATTTTTAGTTAGAAACCGAATCTGCTATACAGCTAACTTGTTTAATACAAAAAGAATCAATTATATATATTATGTTAAACGATAAAAATATTAGTTTGCCAAGACAGCTGTATAGTAGATGTTACCCGGAATCAAACGCCGGACGATACCCTTCCAGTTCCACCACCTAGCCTATCATCTGCAGTCGATTATTAGCAAGAAACTCAATATTGCTCACAAATAGTTGACTTCAGTTAGGTACATACTTATTCGACTGCAAATAACATAGCGTCAACACTGGGCAACTCATTGCCTTTTATATTATTATTATTTTTTACTCTGGCGACACAGTATTTAATTAATTGTCTTTTTAGTCTGTGGTTATCAGTGCTGCCATTCTCAAACAAAACTTCCAACTTTTTAAATATTTTAGCAACATTTTAACGGTGTTTATTGTACTTAGATGTGTTTAACTATACAGAAGGCAACATTTGATAACCACAGATATACATAGATACGATACAGCAATGATATTGTCCAGCTTATAACTGTTACACTTAAAATAGTCTGAATATTAAATTCTAATAAAAAGAGACACTGCATTCGTTTTATTACAGACTAACTATACCATAATGGTTTTTAATTATATTTACGGATAGTATGGACATTTTGACAATAAATTGACTCCATATACATATAATGTTTTGTTATACGTGCATATAACTGAAATGATAATAAAATCTTTGGACTAAACAAAGCACATAAAAAATATAAGTCTAACAAAATTGGAGGAATAATCAAATAATATTCATATAATATTGCAATTTTTCGACGAACAAAAAATATTACTCTACGGTTCTTCTTCGTTTAGAAACTACTACTACATCACACTTTTACGATGTTTTGTATCTATTCAGGATTGTTTACAATTATTAATTTTTTATACTACTTATTATGGCCGAAACAAACATGGCTTACAATCGTTTATTTTTTAAAGAACAGTAAACAGTACTCGCTTTTATCATAGCATAGTAATTTTTGGGAATTATCTATGACAAAAGGTACCAACATTAAAAAATAAATAGTCAGAAACTCTTAGATAAAATTTCATATGATACCTGAATCAATTAATTTTATCAAGAAATAATCAGTATTTTGCTTTAATTTTTGAGCAATTTCAACTATACACCATTCTGACCGCTAAAAGCTAAGTTTTTTTCAATTTCAATAATGTTTTTAGTAAGCATGGATTTGTTCTGAATTTAGATAGCTCAATGGTCGCCTAACTACATTACATAATTCAAGTATTGACCGGTCAATGCGGAAAAAGGCAACAATGAAATTGTCAACAATCCAAGGATGTGACTTAAAATAAAAACAATGGAATTACGTATTTGTCACTAATATTTTCACTCTAACCGGTCAGAGTACATAATTATTTAAGGTGAAGTAAAATAACTTATAAAATGATGCAAAAACTAATATTCTTTGTTTAATTATTTTTTTCATACTTTATATATGCGGTCAGATATGAGGACATTACAATGACAGTGTGGGGTAGGCAGACAAGTGGCATCTCGCCATTTAGGTAGGCTCGGGTAAATGCGACACAAACCATGTATAACAGTTTTCTATATTTTTTATATATTGACTACGGTCGCTTCTCCGAGCGGCTGTCACCTGAAAATACAATTTTTTTCTTTGATAAGACATTCAAATTTTTAATCTGAAACCATTGGCTTTTTGTCTTCAGCTGGTATTGTTGTAATATTTTAATCGATTAACGAAAAAGTAATTTGGTAGGGCTATTTGGAAAAAAAACATAAATTCAGCATTCTTGAATTGTTACCACCACTATACGTCAAACTATTGGTTCTTGGCCTACAGGTGTTGCCGCGGTACTCACGTGAGCAGCCTACATGGAGAGGTACCCGCGCGCGGCGGAGCGGCGCCGGCCCACGAGGTAGGCCACCAGCACCACCACCACCAGGCCGCCCAGCGCGCAGCCCACCGCGATGGGCACCGCGTCCGGCACGTCGTTGCCGCCGCACTCACGCGCTGGAACACAAACAAACATTTACATTGTGTTCAATACACACCGTCGCTGACACTGCAATACTGCGTAAGTCACAACACAGAGAAAGAAAATACATTTATTCAGCACGGACAGTGACAACACACGAAAAATAAACCATTAAAAAAAAACAGAAACATGAGAAAAAATAAAAATAAAATAAAATTGTCATCATAAAATATTGCATTATGTTGTCAAGTATGCTCATACCGAAAGGGTAACCAGATCAGCATTTGCTAGGCGTGGAGAGCCCAGCGCTGATTTTCAGTTAACACCCCTGCAGGCCAGTGACACCCGGACGAAGGCAAGGCAAAAAAGGTAAAATAAATAAATGTGGTAATTGAGCGAAATGCGCTTGGGGTCACGGAACCGTCTCAGTTTCTGTGCTGCGAAGTCACATATGATTATCGTAAGGGTGGGTAAAATAAGTAAACCGCTGTTCCATAAATTTAGTCGAGTCATATTGAATTATTTGGACCAGCTGTTTTTTTTTTCGTGATTTCAGGGTTGGTCCCGTATTAAAAGGTATTCATAAAGATGAGTACAATCATAGTAATATTACAAAGAGAGAAGTCCTGATTGACTGACTGACTGACTTATCATCAACGCACAGCCGAAACTACTGAAGCTAGAGTCACGAAATTTGGAGAGTAGGTCCCTTTTGTATTGTAGGCAAGCAATAAGAAGGGATTTTTGAAAATTCAGCCCCTAAAGGGGGGAAAAAGGGGGTGAAAGTTTGTATGGGAGTCCCTTAATTTTTCAAGTGAGAAAGATGAAAATTGGAATTTAGGCTTTTGGTTACAAATAAAGAAACACGTGATTCTGCGTTTTTGGAAATTCATCCCCTAAAAGGGCGAAATAGGGGTGAAAATTGTTTTTGAAGTGTAAAACGTGAATATTGGGATTGTTTTTGAAGTGAGAAACGTGAGAATTGGTGTTTCGGCTTTTGGTTAAAAATAAAGAAACACGTATTACCGCGTTACTGGAAATTCATCCCCTAAAGGGGCCAAATAGGGGTGAAAATTGTTTTTGAAGTGAGAAACGTGAAAATTGAGATTTAGGCTTTTGGTTACAAATAAAGAAACATGTGTTACCGCGTTTTTGGAAATTCATCCCCTAAAGGGGCCAAATAGGGGTGAAAATTGTTTTTGAAGTGAGAAACGTGAAAATTGAGATTTAGGCTTTTGGTTACAAATAAAGAAACATGTGTTACCGCGTTTTTGGAAATTCATCACCTAAAGGGGCGAAATAGGGGTGAAAATTGTTTTTGAAGTGAGAAACGTGAGAATTGGTGTTTCAGCTTTTGGTTAGAAATAAAAAAAACACGTGTTACCGCGTTTTTAGAAATTCATCCCTCTAAAGGGGCGAATTAGGGGTAAAAATTGTTTTTGAAGTGCGAAACGAGAAAATTGAGATTTGACTTTTGGTTAGAAATAAAGAAACACGTGTTACCGCGTTTTTAGAAATTCATCCCCTAAAGGGGCGAATAGGGGTGAAACATGTTTTTGAAGTTAGAAACATGAAAATTGAGATTTAGGCTTTTGGTATGAAATAAAGAAGCAAGTGTTTCTGCGATTTTAGAAATTCATCCCCTAAAGGGGCGAAATAGGGGTGAGAATTGTTTTTGAAGTTAGAAACGTGAAACTTGAGATTTAGGCTTTTAATTAGAAATAAAGAAACACATGTTACCGCGTTTTTGGAAATTCATCCCCTAAAGGGGCGATATAGGGATGAAAATTGTTTTTGAACTGAGAAACGTGAAAATTGAGATTTAGGCTTTTGGTTACAAATAAAGAAACATGTGTCACCGCGTTTTTGAAAATTCATCCCCTAAAGGGGCGAAATAGGGGTGAAAATTGTTTTTGAAGTGCGAAACGTGAAAATTGAGATTTAGGCTTTTGGTTAGAAATAAAGAAACACGTGTTACCGCGTTTTAGGAAATTCATCCCCTAAAGGGGCGAAATAGGGGTGAAAATAGTTTTTGAAGTGAGAGACGTGAAAATTGAGATTTAGGCTTTTGGTTAGAAATAAAGAAACACGTATTTCTGCGTTTTTGGTAATTCATCCCCTAAAGGGGCGAAATAGTTATATGAGAGTCCGTATTTTTTGAAGCCGAACGATTTGTAAGAGGTCAGGAATTGATGAAAATTAAAAAGTATCTACCGGCTAATTTGTACCCGAACAAAGTCGGGACGGGCCGCTAGTAACCTCATAAAGGGATTGGAACTAGAACGGTTGGAACTTGAATATCCATTACTGCGCACGAGCCTCTCAGAATACAAGGACTTTAAAGAAAACTATTTGTTTTTGTTGAATGCTCACCTATCCAATAGACAAACTTATAAGTAAAAATACAATATTATTAAAAACAATAAGCTTGAACGAACAGACAAATTATAATTAACTAGTGGTCGCCTAGTGGTCGAAATTCGAACGTAATTTTAGCTTTCTGCACTCCTTCTCCATATAAACTTTAAGAATGCCGAATCTCACACTCCTTCTCCATATAAACTTTAAGAATGCCAAATCTCACACTCCTCCGTGCGCGCAATATGCTTAAAAAGGGGCACAAAGTTTTCTCTTCACGTATTAATTATATAGATTACAATATTGTTACGGTTATGCGCACTATCTTGTTGTAAAGTTGTACTGACGTAAATACAAATACTATAATTTCGATATGATAATTATCATCTTAGACGTCTTGTATAAATATTATTACAACAGCATGAACACATAAAATCAATTGTACCACAACGTAGCATATCTAATAGGCTCGTTGACTAAATTTGAAAAATCGGCTAATACTTTGCCTTATTAACTATTAGACCCCAAAAACATATTATTTTTAAAAAATTCTAACATTTCCATTCATTATTTTGCGTTTTCAAAAACCAATTGACATTTACCTCAAAAACGCTCAAGACTGTCATGGCGTCTTAAATCACGTCATGCCGTGCGAAACATTCAATATCTGTGTAGGGCAATTGAAGTTTTCATTGAATTAAAAATGAACTAAATATTTACAAGTACTGTTGAAGCGCCCAAGTGTAAAAGCACAACTATAAAAACACCAAACAAATTATATAAATATGATCTAAACAATAAACAAATACGGACGTGACGTAACACTTTCTGATTGGTGTTCACTGTCACGTGACTGAATGCCTAATTTTGCCGAATTTATTTTATAAAAATAACAATAATCTTTATGTTTTATAATAAATAATTTTGATTTTTGTTAACTGCATATCATGATTAGTCATTAAAAACTCTAATCCATCCGATTTATTCTTAGTGGACACAAGCCTATTATCTACATGCTTTGAGTATACGAGTACAAAGTTATTGGTACCTAATAATGCTTTATTAGGTTATTGAACTTATCATTATAAACAACTTTTACTAAAACCCAACACAGAATCGCGAAAAAAATATCTGCTGTTCCATATAAATAAATATTACTCGACTAAGGGCCAAGTTCACCGACAACGTAACAGACGATTAATGCAAAATCAGCCGTTTAAACATGAATTTTTGTATGAGTAATCCGCCGATTTAATGTTAAACTTCGGCCATTTTGTCGGTGAAAATGGCCCTTCATGTATGGGACAGCTGAGCTCCTGGCCGCGTGACGATACCTATTTAGTTGGTCCTATATGACTGCTGACAAATAAGGAAATTATTGTTTATTTTAAAAACAGATATTAAAACAATGAATTAACCAGGGGTCTTGAAGGGCACATCCATAAATAACGTTACGCGTGTTGTATGGAAAGCGCAGTGATTACGCCGCGACCTGCGCACGCGCCGCCAGACGCGCGATAACGTGGGCTGATATTACATTTTGCGATTTATTGGAAATTAATATCAGACCAATTATTTATTCTGAATGTTGTTTGGCTGAGGAGGCTAAATTACAGTTCTCGTATGTTTTTGTGACATCGTCAGCTGGCAGACACAGACACCATGGTCATACAGTACTACAAACGCAGAACTCACCAGCACTAATACCATTGCCGGGAGTGCAGCGGTAGGCCTCCTTCTGCAGGTAGGACAGCGTCAGCGCCGCTACCCACTAGCAGGGTCTAACGCATGTTTACTCCAGACGCAGAACAACTCACCAGCACTGAAGCTGTTGCCGCGAGTGGTGCGGTAGGCCTCCTCCTGCAGGCGGGACAGCGTCAGCGCCGCTACCACGCTGGCAGATTCTGACGTCATGTTCAGCTGGGTGGCCGGCTGGCAGCGGTAGGATGTGGCGAGGGGGGTCTGCCACTCGGCACCGTGATACACCTCGATGGGATCCGTAGATGCTGTAACAGAATTTAACAAAGATGATGTCATTTATTCATCACTCATCTAGGGTTGCCAGGTGGCCGGGAAATTCGGGATAATCGCGGAATTTTGCGTCTGTTCCCGTGTTCAATAATTATATTATATTATATTATATTATACATTACTGTCCCGGATACTAGATTTTCTTGACAAACTTATTGTATTGCAGTGGGCGTTTTTTGCTAGTTTGTTGATTTTTATTTATTTATTTATTTATGTACACACAAGGAAACATGGTAATAAAAATGTTACAGACATATGAGCACAATGGAACGACTTATTTCTAAAGAAATTTCTTCCAGTAGTCCCGCGAGTGTTTTTTTAAATAGTGGTAATGTAATTTTTACTCAAATATAATATTTTTCGACAATTACATAAATATTTTTTATCGCAAGAAATAAAGGCGATTTAACTCTATTTCAATATTTTTTCTAGTGTAACCCCCTGATATGTCCAGAAAAATAGTAGCCTGTATCTGGCAACCTTGCACCCATCGTCCTAGCTGGGGGAGCGACAACGAAATCACGTCACGCGACAAGATGAGACACAGGCGACAACTGGGTGGCATATTATAGAGATGTGTATAACGGGAAAAATAATAAGCGTATTTTACATTTTTTTTAAATAAAAATAATAATATAAATAAATATAAATATCTAGAAACGAAACTATTACAGTTTGATAAATTCTTGTCGCGTGTGATCATGTTGCTTTATCGCCTTTTTTCCTCATGTGGGACAATGGGTCACACCGGTGACGCCTAGAATTTCTTCTGGATCCGGGATGACTCACGGTTACAGTCATTTGATTACACGACCATTCGTATAGAGTCTTCGATAACTATATAATAATAAGTTATGTGTACTTTATTTATGTTTAAACTGATGCAGACTTGTTCAAGCAGCAGGGGTTAATAGGAGGCCCAAAAAGGCCACATTCTATATCTCTCATCATCTACGAATCTAACTGTCTAAACAGATGATTGCCGAATATGAACCCATTGCCTTTTGTTGACAAACCTAATAATTATATTATACTTATTTTAGAAATATTGTTTACGAATACGACTGTACTCAATTTTTTTTAGTCTATTTGCTCATTGGACGTTCTGCTACATAGATATTTCGATAGTTGAAAGTTTTGCTATAAAGTAAATTTCCTAATTAGACGTATTGCTAAATATAGTGTCACAAACTTATCTGACCCGGTCGTGGCGTCGCTGCCGTCGCCTTTACTAATGTCATCTCCATACAAAAATGACATTTCGATGTCATTTTTGTTCCGTAGCGACGTTGGTTCCAATTTTGGTCACCGGGTCAGATAAGTTTGTGGCACTATAGACATTTTGATTATTTGGACGTTTTGCTACTTAGTCGTATTGATCGTGAGGCAACTTTTGCCCCTACTTTGTGGTACTCACATGCATTGACAAAGTTCTCCGGAGCCAGGGAGACGTTCAGGCTCTTGAGTCCGTAGTTCT
The DNA here is from genome assembly GCA_932294325.1 of Allophyes oxyacanthae. Lineage (NCBI taxonomy): Eukaryota > Metazoa > Arthropoda > Insecta > Lepidoptera > Noctuidae > Allophyes > Allophyes oxyacanthae. The sequence goes on from OW028612.1 coordinate 1,072,866, forward strand.
TGGTGGTTTCGTTCTTGTGGTACACCAGGGTCATGTTGTTCGGCAGCGTGGCGTCCTGGCCGCTCAGCCAGCTGAGGGTGACCCACTGGTCGGCGTCGGCGCAGCTGCCGTTGACGATCGACGCGTTAGCGGGCACGTTGAGAAGCACGTACCAGAGAGAAGTGGCTGCAAGAGGAAAAAGGTTTATTGAACAGTTTCTGTTAGCTTTGTAAAGTCCTTACTTTCTAGTCCAGACCCCTTTAAGGGGTACTTATAATTAAGAACAACTTTTACTATATGAAAAAACTGAAATCGCGAAAAAAATCATCTGCTGTTTCATACATTTAGTCGAGTAATATTTAATTATTTGTAAGGAATTGTTGTCTTTTTTTTTCGCGGTTTCTGGGTACCTTTTTTGCATACATTTACTATTAGTATTCTTAAATGTATAGCGCTCTATAGAACGAAATACAATAGAATCCGGATATAACGACTTCGCTTATAACGACTAACCGTTTTTAGCGACGACGATGTAAACTCAAGTTAGGTTTCACGGTTAAGTACGTAGGTCATAGGTAGGCCGTTTTGTGCGACGACCGGTTAGTACGACAGAGTGTCACCGGGCCCTTGAGTGTCGTTATATCCGGATTCTACTGTACAACAAGTGCCCGACACGCCCCCAAAGACCGCCGTACATTTTGTCTTTAGTGTGCAGCGTTGCTATATCAAGTCCCTTACTGCTACTCTGGGCTGTCAGAACATTCTGATGCATATTTTACACTGCATCATACTATGAAAATTAAGACTATTTCTCTTGTCGCAGCGCTTACACTTTCAATGAGCCCGCATCCGATGCGAATCAGGAAGTCATTGAAATATACGCGCTCGGTATGTTGTTGTTGCCGTGTCTGTACGTTAACAGAGCAAAACGATACCGAAACACATCAGAGTCCTTCCTTATCATCTAGCCGTTTTATATGTTGGGGTCGGCTCCCAGTCTAACCAGATGCGGGTGAATATCTGTATTATACACGGAGCGACTGCCATCTGACCTCCGCCTCCCAATCACTGGGAGATACGACGGTTAGACTGGTAGTCAGAATTTTTGGGCTGCTGATGGCCCCTATTGAGTGTCATAGGCGTCTAGTTTGGGACCAATGGAAAGTCATCATTCATCATTCTCCTGTCCTTATCCCATTTTATTTGTGGTCGGCGCAATATGTTTTTTTCTACCATTCATCTCTATCAGACATCATTTCCAGATTTACTTCCTTCACATTCATGTCATGTCCCACACAGTCCATCCATCTTTTCTTTGGTCTGCCCCTACTCTGATAGCCATCCACATTCATACTTACAACTCTTCTTATAACATGATTATTATCTCTCCGCATTACATGTCCATACCACGACAATCGGCAACTAATTATAGATAGGTATCGGATTGATATTGGTATTTTTTCAAAAGTAACCGACCAGGATTTTCCTCTTGGATTGCGTCGGAACGCAGTTGACTGTTCGTATAATACAGTTTAAAGATATAATATAATAATATATGCACAAAGGCGAGCAAACAAGTTTTCTTCCAGCAAACCTTTGGGTGAAAGAGAAATGAAGATATACCTAGAGTGAATAAGTCAAGTGAAGTCAAGCGTACAATACAATTACAAGAAATTGAATTGATATTTTGTTTTATACATATAACACGAGTAGGTAGTAGTTATTAAATATTTAAAATTAATATAAATATGTCAACGCATGATTCATTCTCAGTTCGCAATAAATTTAATCACAAAAGAATACAAAATACCTACTTAAGTACAAAGTTGCAAAATACATAATATTCCGTTTACAGACAATAAACATTGTTGTTTAAAATTATATTGTTAATGTTATTTTTATTATTCACGAGTATTCAATACGTTCTTCTAAGGGTTTCTACATTAGAATTGAGGACGATGATCCTCTAATAGATCAAGATTATCTTAAGATTACCAATCCAAGGATGATCCTAGGTATGGTGTAAATCTGCTCCACTCACTGTCATTTTTTTTCAAACGAATGAAACGCATCAAGTACCTAATTTTCATACAAAAACTTAACAGCTTCTGAAGTCGATGCCATTGTCTTTCGATGCCCTATCTTGAAGCAGGCACTGACTTCAGAAGCTGTCAAAAATACAATAATTCTATCTCATTCTGTTTTTAGTTTTACGCATCGTTCACACCCTGTTTCATGAAAATGTAAAAATATTTATTAATTTATTTTTGTTTAATATTGTACCTATGTATTTTCATCAAATATCACGGGTTAAACGTGTATTTTTATTCAAAAAATTCTTATTTCAAAAACATCCGTCCCTTTAGACATTACAAAAAAGATTATTATTTATTAAAAAAAAATGATTTTTTCTTTTATTTTTGGCACTGATGAAAGTTTTCGAGCCTAGAAAGTCAAGAGTTAATGTAAACAGAGTATTTTAGCGTACTTTATTAGTGTAATAGATTAAAATTATTTAAATCTATTACACTAATAAAGTATCAAATTATATTTTATTTTATTTTATGTATGTGTGCTTTATACTAATCATAAAGAACACACATCAAATAATACAATACTCTATTTAAGACTACGATTGCCAACCCTATAACCCTACGGGAAATACAGGTACAATAACGCAATTTTATACAGAATTGATACAAACATTACACAACTGCAGTTTTAGAGGTGCATCAAAAACTGGTTACCAACGCGTAACCTTGGCGTGTGCCTTACGACCTCATTGTGTACACGGCAAATAAATAACAGCATTGTTGATGTGACCCGTAGAGTCGTGACTCTATATACCGATTAGCTTATAAAAACCGTTTATTGTGTTTTCTATCAGCAATGAATGACAGTTATTGACAATATTGGTTAAGGCCCCCTAGTCATAAGGTCTATAGCGTTCGTTCACACTTGATACTTTTAGCAGCAGAATAGCGCGTTCTCGCGTTCGTTGGCTGCCTTTTGCTTACACAAAGTGGATAGTATCGAGTGTAGATGGGCCCGTAGTCGAGCCTTTAAAATCATCCTTATTGAAACTTTTTATTTATTTAAACTATATATTAATTCATACCATGTGTTATTGTGCAAAATGGGCTATGATATAGTAGTGCGAATAAATTAGATGAAACATTTCATAATTATTGTGATTTCATGTTTGTTCCCATAGTACAAGTTGTTCATAATGATGAGTACAATAACCCCTTAAAGGGATCGGGAGTAAAAAGATAGGATATTATAATATTACTCAAAATATATAAAAAAAAAAAAAAAAAATATTTATGTAAAAACCGACTTAAGAAGCTGTTAGTTTTTTTATGAAAATTATTTTATGTTTTCGAAATCATATTTAACTTTTTTTAAAGATTAATCGGTTCAACCGGTTGTAAAAGTGAATATTACAATTTAAGAATAGCCCTCAAACGTCTCCTTTTTTCGGACAGACTACGAAAGAATATATCAACTAACACCGAAATCATTCTTAACATCATAATATGAATGACTAATCTGTACAAATCAATCTGTTAAACATAATATCTAATTATAATAAGAAACCCGAGAAGGATAAATAAATAAAGTATCAAGACTTGGCACGCGATATTGTCGATGTGGGATGTGGACTCGGCAATCATTGTATCGGTAGCTGTAACGGCTAATAACATAGCCAAGAGCTTCAACCAACACCTGAAGAGGCTTTCGATAGGGGGTTGGTGCAGAAAGTGGGACTTTTCAATTCCTCTCGTATTGTTAGGTTCCTCTCTCTGGAGTCCTAACCACCGCTTGTTTGGACCCTGTTTACTGAGAGCAACATTTTTTTAATGTAATTTTTCACGGGAATAGATAAAATGTAATCCTATGTATTTATTTATTTTATTTAACAATTATGTACACACAGAAAGAAAAATAATTACAATTAAATAGGAAAGATGACACAAATGTACCTACTGCTTTTTTCTAAAGAAATCGGTTCCAGAAGACCTGCGGGAGGAGTTCTTGAAAAAAAAAAAAATATAGACCTCTTCTTTGGCCGACTGTATCTATTGACGGAGTAACGATAGATGCATGTATTTACAGTTACGATAATCTTAATATCTGAATCCAATCTATATTCGAATAGTGCAGGAAAATTCCATAAACCATGACTCGGAACGCAATCCCGTTGGTTTACATAATAAATTTCATACTACGTCGAAATAATTTCAAATGCTGCAATTTTTAGTGATGCAGTCCGTCCGTTGCGAAATGGCGCATTCATCTGTTGTTTTTGTTTAAAATAACTCACTTTCACGTTTTACCTAAATGAGTAAAACTTCCGTATCGGTAGTCGGCACGCTCGAATACAATAGTGAAATAGAAACGACAATATAATTACACTTGCCAAGCCAACAAGTGTTTGGCAAGCGACGTAAATTTCGAACTGTTAACGCATGCAATTTTTAAGGTTACTAGCAAAAAATATTTCAGTATCAATCCAGTTCTAATGTAATTTAGTTCAGTAAACATCCGCTAGTTCCCTCAAAATTAAATAAACGTGGCGCTAGTGAGTACGAATACGAAGACGTAACAAATTATGATTGGGGTTTCTATCTCAAGATGGCGTATCAATAACCATCTTTACTTTTTATCTTATTTAACTTAATAACTATTTTACTTGACACTGGCAGAATAGTCGACATCGGCTCAATTGCCATATAGAAAGAAGAAGAAGAAATTATGATTGGCTGGGGTTTCATAAATTTTACGATCAACAGTCCTTCAGTAAAAGGACTGATATAATATTAACGGTTACTCTTAAATTGAATTGATTTCGTAGAGTAAGGCTGCGGTAACTTGTTGTTGCCTTGAGTCAACCTAAACGTAGCCTACTTTTTAAACAGTGATTGTCACCGATCACCGTCTGGTCGACGTTGCGACATGGTGTGCTCGTTTTATTTTATATTCCTCTTTGTGACTCATTTCAACTAGAAACGCGTTTCACGGATAGTATTTTTCTATAGAATATATTACTTTACTACTTTTCTTTGCAGCCGATAGTTCTTATAACGGGATAATCCAATTAGGTACATGTTGCCCGTCATGGCTTGGATATTGAACTCAAGTTCCGTGGCCTTGTTGACGATTACTAGATCAACTAGGCATTTTTAACCCCCGACAAAAAAGAGGGATGTTGTAAGTTTGTAGTGTACATCAGTGTATCTGTGTATACGTGTATCTGTTTGTGGCATCGTAGCTCCAAAACAGATGGACCGATTTCAATGCAGTTTTTAAATGAAAGCTAGTTTAATTGGGTATCATCTAAGCTATATGTCATGAAAATCTGTTCAGCTGTTCAAAAGTTACAGCTCTTTTTCTAGTTAGAGGCAGGGGTTTTTGATGGTTAGGTTATTATTTTCCATTTTGTCTGAAATGACAAAACACATACGACAGGATCTATTTATGGAAGTCATTCGAAACGACTAATCATTTTTAAAAATACGGTAATTCCCCGGCTGCCCGCGCTTTGTACAGATAACCGCTGTTAATAACTCTATACATAAAAGTCACGTATGTTACAGGAAAGGGCAGACACTGTAGACAGAGATATAACATGATGTAGATGCAAGGGTTTTATTATTAGCTTCCATGAAATTGGGAGCGATCAATCGAATGATAGACTGTGGAATCATTGAATATCTGTATACACTAGTGGTCGCCCAATCGTCGAAATTAGACCGTAATTTCAGCTTTCTGCACTCCTTCGCCATATAAACTTTAACTATGACAAATCTCACACTCCTCCGTATATGCAATATGTTTAAAAAGGGGTACAAAGTTTTCTCTTCACGTACCTATTAATACATAGACTAGTGGTCGCCTCGTGGTCGAAATTCGACCGTAATTTTGGCTTTCTGCACTTCTCCATATAAACATTAACTATGCCAAATCACACGGCCCTCCGTGCGCGCAATGTGCTTAAAAAGGGGTAAGAAGTTTTCTCTTCACGTATTAATTTTTATATAGATTAGTGTTTCCCCAATCAGGGTCTTTATGGACAAAGACAAGACAAGTCAATAATATCACGCAAGTAACGCGCGTTATAATAATTGTATGAAAACTTCACGCAGTTATCGAGTTGCGTGAATACTTTTTAACATGACATTATATGCGTCTACGTCTACAACTCTACACGCATCAGTGGCGTGACACGTGTTCATAGTATTTCTCCACCATATTGTAGCCTACACGTCAACAGTTAGTAGTCTTCACTCCGAAAGCAGGGTGTCCTACCCTGCTTTCGGAGTGAAGACTACTACAGAGGCGCAAAACATTTTTATCCAACAAATACTATTGTACAAAGTTTTACGTTAGTTCCATGTAACTACCGCTCCATACAACAGTTTAGCTTGTTATAGCTACTTAACGCCGCACACGTATGACAAGTAGGCGACCGCGTTTCGTTCGACACACTTTACACACTACGCATAAACAACAGAAGTTTCACTCCTAACAAGCTCACAGAAACGCTAAGTAGACGAAGTAAACTATCAATCGGGACTAGAATAGCTAAGCTGCATGTACCGGTACCTTCTCTCGCCGAGGCAAGACGCGTAATTAAAACTCAGGCCACACCACGGGCTCAATCAACTTAGCTGATCAAGTTAGCTTTCAACCAGCTATGCGAACTAATCTTAGCTAAAATATCTAGCGCAAATTCCACCGCAAGCGAAGCTAAGCTAGGACCAACTTAGTTTAGCTTTGCTCACGTCGTCGTCACGAGTCGTTTTTATAGTTTTGTTTCCACTACGAGCTAAGCAAGTTTAAACAGATCCAGGTAGGCTAACATGCGCGCTGCGACAGAAGTTTGTCGTCATTACAAGACGAGATAATTCCTATAAAAACCTATTTCCGCACGACAAATCTATGGTGGCGCTCATGATAGCTCGGCAGGTTAACTAAGCCAAAAGTTTAGCTTAGTTGCCTTAGTTTTATTCGCGGTGGATCCTGCACTAGTCGGTCCACACCGGAACTAAGGATGTAGTGCGATTTACAACGGCAACACTGTTAGCTTTACACGTGCGAGGGCGAAGGGAGGCTGAAGGGAGATAGAGTTCACATACTAGGGACAGGTTAGCTATGCCAGATAGTCTGAGTTGGTTGCTTAGCTTTAGCTCTGCAGTTCTGAAAGGACGCCACAGATGAGTGAGAAGACAAGTGCAACACCACGACCGAGTGACGTCGGGCCACCTTGACCATGCTTCGGTTCGTGGAGATTTCTTGGCGTGCGTCAATATATTTACATAATAATACACTGCAGTAAACAACTGAGTAAATAAAGCGAGAAACGAGATATTTTTTTATAAATATTAATTAAAATTATGGGCTTTTACGAAACAGTATAAGGGTAGTGACAAAAAACAATGTAGCTACTACATTTTGCAAAGTGGAAGTACTTCCTCAAACAGGCAGCTCCAATTTTGAGTGGAAAGTCCTGCCTTCCGGGTTTATATACCCTTTCCGACTAAGGGACCATCCATAAAGTACCTACGTCACACGTAAATGAGGGGGGAGGGTGTCGACGAAGTGTGACATTATGTGACAAGGGGTGGGACGGGTCCTAAGTTACGTGACGTCACACTTCAGTCATTTAAAAAAACAATTTTAATGGAAATAAAACTAATTTCGGAACTGCTGTTTTAATTTAATAATTTCTAGATGTAAAATTGCAAAATATGTGACGTCACACTAGGGAGGGTCTCAAATGTGATCAAAGAAAGAAAGAAAATTGCGTTTATTGGCACAATTAAAATAAAAACACATAATATTTAATACATAAAATTAAGTACATTTATGCCAAAAGGGCCTCAGCTCAGCATAATGTCAGATGGCAACACCAGGTGCTACCATCTGACGCTGATTTTCAGCTGCAACCCACGGGTGCCATGCGCTCGAATGTGCCTAAAACAACTATGTAAGCTAAATATATTATGTAAATAAACAATTATTACCTGTTAATAAATATTTCGAACTAAATATCCGAATGAAGGTAGTGTGTAGTGCACAGACAAAAGAAGAAAGGCAATCAATTGTGACAAGGACGGTGGAGGGGTCAAAATATCACGAAATTAGTGTGACGTACTTTATAGATGACATCTAGTGAGCCTTCTGTATGTACTTTGTGTACGTTTGCATGTATATACATACAGTACCTTTGAACAGTAATGAGTCACCTGCCTGAATCACCGCCAAGTAATGTCGGTAACATGTTTACAATTTTACATCTCCACCTTTTTCACAGAACTGAATATCAGGCTAAGAATGTAACAGGTATTGCCATGTTAATTCCTTTGACGTTTGTGGCTGTGTCCCATACACATGTTGGATATTCCTGGGCTTATAGGATGGAGATGTTTTCATATCTTTATCATCTTACTAGCAATCCCCGGCTTCGCACGGGTTCAATTTGTCTACTATCCCTACATTAAATGTAAAAGTATTGTACACATTAACCTTCCGTAAGATATGATCAAAATAATAGTGAAAACCGCATCAAAATCCGTTGAGAATTAGGAACACACAGAGACGCGGCGGGCGACTTTATATTATACTATGTTAGTGATAATGATGACACTGCCTCATAGGTCTAGTAGTGGCAAGTACGGTTGCCGAGTGTGAGGTCCAGGGTTTGATTCTTAGGTCAAGCAGAGCTGTTAATATTTTCTATTATATATTATATATTCTTAGTTACGTTTTGTAGTACTGAATTAATTTTGTTACGAATATTATTTGAATTTTGCCTCTTATTTGCTTTCCAGGCAAAGAGACAAAAAGAAAAATAAGAAGACCAAGAAGAAAGTACATTAACCAACTGAAAGAAAGAGAAAATGTAGAAACATAATAGGGAATTCAAATATTTAGTATTAGATATAACCTAACGTTCAAAAACCTTCGACTCCAACTAGAAAAAGAGCTGTAACTGTTGAACGGCTGAGCAGAATTTCATGAAACATAGCTAAGATGATACCCGATTAAACTAGCTTTCAACTTTGACGACACGGTTGGCGCAGTGGCTAAGCAATTAGCTTTCTGCGCTACGTGCCGCGGGTTCGATCCCCGCACGGAACAAATATTTGTATGACCTACAAATAGTTGTTTCGGGTCTGGTTGTGTGTGCATGTGACATGTATGTTTGTAAACTGTACCCTCGATACAGGAGAAATCCTAGTGAGGGGCAATGTTTTTTAAAAAAGAAAAAGAAAAAAGAACTAAAAAAAACTGCATTAAAATCGGTCTATCCGTTTTGAAGCTACGATTACGATCTGATCGATTACGATTTGGAGATACGATCTTTTTGACGGGAAAAATTGCTACACCAACAAGTGCTTATATGGATTATTTTGATTGAATGGGGGAGAGGGGGTTCTTGGCCACCGGCTTGTACTCCCTAATTATCGTAACTAATACCTAGTCAGAGCTACATCACGTCTCCCGAGTCCAGGCACTATTTATCAAAGATTACACAAACACACATGTGTACTACCTTCGCGCATGTACCGATCGAACGTGACCGATAACACAGAAGTAAGCACGTCTACGAATCTTGTTGATACTTACAAGAGTTGAGATTTCTAACTGTAGGAGTCAAAATAACTGTTTTCTGCGGTTTATTTTACAAGACAACTGAAATATGATTCTTCATTATATTTTATGTATTTGTGTATGTCTGTTTATCGTGTGTAGATCGCAATAAAGTTGGAGTCGGTGGTTTTTGACGGTTAGCCGTCAAAAACCCCCGACTCCAACTAGAAAAAGAGCTGTAACCTTTGAACGCCTGAACAGATTTTCATGAAAAATAGCTTAGATGATACCCGATTAAACTAGCTTTCAATTAAAAAATATGTCATTGAAATCGGTCAATCCGTTTTGTAGCTACGATGCCACAAACATGCACAAATCCACAGCACTAAAAACTTGTAACATCCCTCTTTTTTGTCGGGGGTTAAAAAGGCACGAAACGACAACGTGATTGGTCCAGAAGGCAGGATGAACGGGGTACTCATCTGACATACTGAGCAAACAGCAAAAACCGAGAAAAGTGGGAAGGCAAGGGGGGCCTGGACTCATCATCTGTTTTCCCAACTCGGTTGCGGTCGGCTCCCAGTCTCAACTAGGGTTGCCAGATGGTCGGGATTCGTCTGGATTCTCCCGACATTTCATATGACTCCCGAGTCCCGACAAAACTCAAAATCTCCAGACAAATAACTTCTCGGAAAGTCTAGCAAAATAATAATTTAAAAAAAAAGAAGAAGGAAAGAAAGAAACGCTTGACGTTAGTCCACGTTTGCCTGTTTGTAAGTTCTGAATACCATTAAAGGATCCAAATTGGTGGACTCAGTAAAGTCTAATTCCAAATACATGTGGCAACCTAAAAATAAAGTGTATCTATACTGAAGTTATTTTTGGATCAATATTGTTTGTGTTTTTTGTAGTCTATTAATTTTAAAAATAAAATTTCTATTCTACATTTTTATTTCTCCAGACAACAACCACAAAATCCCGACATTTTGAAAATTTGTCCAGATATTTTGGTCTTCCGATCTGGCAAGCCTAGTCTCAACAGATGCAGCTGCATATCAATACTTTACATACAGACATAAGCTGGGCAAAATAGAGGTGAACGCATAAGTTTACAGTAATCATTTCTATACAATGAGTATATTGTAGGAATCAAACAGACAGAGTAAATCCACTGTTTAATAAAGTTGAACCGCGCAGAAATTATTATAATTAATTGTAATTCAAACATACTATTGTTTGGTTAAACATACAGCGACATAACATAGGTGAACAATTTTATAACAAATGTGGTGTTCGCCCCAGACATTTGAACAAACATTTGTTTTGTTACGGCCTGACTTCACTAAAAGTTACTCTAAACCTTTTGATCAGTAGGCTAATTCACGTAACTAAAGAAGTGCAGTTGCCGCGCAGTTTCAATAAAATATTGATCAAAACAACACATTTGGTAATCTTTTTCTTCTTCTTTCGTTATGGCAATTGAGCCGATACCAAATGGCAGAAGAGTCGACCTCTTCTGCCATTTGGTATCCTCTGAGCTTCAGTGAGATACGCTCGCGTCAAGTTCGAGCTTCACTGCAATACGATCGGCGCGTCTTAAAATTACGTGAATTACCCCTCAGGTGTAATTTACAGTCTATTAGAGACTCGTCCTCGGTTTCGCACGGATGCAATTACTCTATCCTTATAATAAATATCAAAGTATTTCTACATATTAATACGTGAAGAGAAAACTTTGTACCCCTTTTTGTCGAATTTCGACCACTAGTACATATTAACCTTCCGTGAAAAATTATGTTAGATAATTTTTGATGGTGAAAACCGCATCAAAATCCGTTGCGTGGTTTAGGAGGAATTAGCGGATTTACAGACAGACAGACGGACGCGGAAAGCGACTTTATTTTACACTATTTAGAGAAGAAAAGAGTTTCTTCAATACCGTGTGATCTTGATTTAGAAAGAGCCATCTCTAATCTTCCATTTTAAAGAGGCGATTAGATAGACATTGGGGCAGCCCCAGCACAGCAATCACGGCAAAAAAGGGAAGAGAAATTAGGAGACAAAACCATATTTTTACAATTTTCTCTCCCAATTTCTCGTTTTGTCTTCTATGAAGGAGACAAAGGGTAGAGAAAACGGGTTTGCCCACAGAAAATTCGGAGACAACACCATATCTTAACAGTTTTCTCTCTCGATTCTTCGTTTTATCTTCTATGTAGGAGACAAAGGGCGGAGAAAAAGGGTTTGCGCACAGGAAATTCGGAGACAAAACTATCTTTACACTTTTCTCTCTGGGTTTTTCGTTTTATCTTAAATGAAGGAGGCAAAGGGCGGAGAAAAAGGGTTTGCTCACAGGAAATCCGGAGACAAAACTATCTTTACAGTTTTCTCTCTCTATTTCTAGTTTTATCTTCAATGAAGGAGAAAAAGGGTTTGCTCACAGGAAATCCGGAGACAAAACTATCTTTACAGTTTTCTCTCTCGATTTTTCGTTTTATTTTCTGTCAAGGAGACATAGAGTGGAGAAAAGGATGAAATCATACCTCTGCTATACATGCCAGAGCATGTTTACGGACTGATATGATGAGGACAGTTGAAGAGCTAGACACACAAGTCTGGGTCTGGCACATAGATAATATATGAACATTATGTTTTACGGACAAAGCTCCATTGACAGAATAGTATCATTGAACGTTTGCGAGGGGCGTTGCAATGCGTCACATTATCAATACCTACGTATAGATATATGTATGTGTACTTGAAGTGGGATTATTTTTATTTATATACACGCCCTATTTACCTACAATGGTCGCCTGACTTTCAACCGTAATTAAATTTAAGTAATCGCAATTCTTGGAAGGTTTACCGGGTCGTGTGACGTAGTTTGGAGCACCTATAGCAGCGGATTAGTTGCGATACCTACGCTAAGTTGAATAATTGAAACAGTTTTCCCCTTATTACAAATGATGGTCGAATAGAAGCGAATACGGATATGTGGAGGGCACATTTGCTTTCACTCACGACGGATATCGGAAGAATGATGCCGAACATTGGCGGATGTCAATGAATGCAGGCGAATGCGCCCTCGACGCGTTCGTGTTCGCTTCCATATGGCATCCATTCGCCTCTATTCGCCGAACGTGTAGAGAGACCTTAATAATCGGACAATAGGCACGACAGACACCAGAAATAAATATTGCAGCTGTAAATTATTAAAACTTTTTGATTTAACAACGCTGGGCGAGCGGATTGTCGTTCGCAGACAGAACGTTATCACATTAAACGTTATCAGTTGGTATACCCGATCGCTGCCCTGCCTTGCGGGAAGAGGCGGTCTGTAGCTGATAACCATTCGACTATAGATATAATTACAGAGCTGTCATCATCATATCAGCCCCTAAAATGTTCACTGATTGCACTTCGTAAACCTCACCCAAACCGCTCATAGGGACCTATTAGCCATTATTCTGTCTTCTGTCCTGTGAGCTCTTACTTGGGGACTACTCTCCGTAGTGGACAGTTGAGCCAGTCAGCAAGGATTGAAATTGTCGTAACGACGGTAATATTGACAGTTGAACAATGAACATTAAACAGTATGCTTTAAAAATCACTCCATTTAACAATTGGTACAACGGAAAAAACTTCCTGAAAATGTTTAATTCAAAATCATTCATTTGCATTTGCAAAACAGGTGAGAGATACAATGTTTATAAAATAGTAGGTAACCAATTTTGGTGGTTACTGAAAGATACTGATTTTGACTTTTTCAATACCAGTGTACTTCGTGCGAGAAATACTCTGTGTGTAAACTTTTTCTCTTGAGTTTAACAAAATTTACAAAATATTTATTCAAACAGAAAAAAAAATACTTTTTTTTAAGTTTAGTATATCTATTCTAGTAAAATTGTTACTATGTTAATAATTGTGAAGACATGCAATGACATTTTACATGTAACATGCAATGACATGTAATTGGCCTACCATTGTTACAATGTTTTTTTTAAATGAATTTGTGCTGTATATTTTCTTCCTAAAAATTAAATAAATTGGTACTTTAAATAAAGAAAAATCCGATTACGCATGTGTATCATGTATCATGATTCTTAGTCATGCAGAGCGCACCGGACGCACTTTAGTATCGTCACTGGACTAAGAGCATTTCACTCGAGGAGTCGATCCACGCACCACATCATCACGTGATAATAAAGTTGAAAATTTTGTTATGCTCACAGCACATTCAACAATTAATCAATATTTTCATAAAAAAATACAAGCTTATCTCTCGTAAGCTATTGGGCGAGCGAGTCTAAACTCTAATTAAGGCCACAGCCGTTCATTACGTACATTATAATAAATGAGAAACATTATCTACTATTAATTTATTTATCAAAGCATTGTTCATTAAATCATAACAGTTTCGTTGTAACAACATAAAATTGCACTAATATTATAAATGCAAACGTTTGGATGTATGTTTGTTCCTCAATTCGGTAAGTGGGATTTGAGTTGATTTGGATGAATTTGTATGACATTTTCAAAGTGTACGTCTTTTTAAGCGGGTTAAGCAGAGCATGTAGGGGACCATCCATAAAGTACGTCACACGTTAAAGGGGGGGGGGGGAGGTCGACGAATTGTGACATTATGTGACAAGGGGTGGGAGGGGTCCTAAGTTTCGTGACGTCTCATTCCAAAATTATATTAAAAAATAATTTAAATAGAAATAAAACCAATTTGAGAACTGCTGTTTTAATTTAATCATTTCTAGATGTAAAATTGCAAAATATGTGACGTCACACTAGGGAGGGAGGGGGTCTCACAATGTGATTAACTGTGACAAGGACGAGGGAGGGGTCAAAAAATCACGAAATTAGTGTGACGTACTTTATGGATGACCCCTAGGTAGGTGGTATATTTTGGTTTCCAAAATTTATAGCATCCTGCTGACTAGTGCTGACCGCTTTGCGCATAGTAGTAAAAGGGAAGGACCTAAAAACTACAGAAGACAATAATAAATAGGCGCCAAGCAAAGCAGTTGTAATCGATTTGGACGACACGGTTGGCGCAGTGGCTAAGCGATTAGCTTTCTACGAAACGTGCCGCGGGTTCGCTCCCCGCACGTAATAAATATTTGTATGATCTACAGATAGTTGTATCGGGTCTGAGTGTGTGCGCATGTGAGATGTATGTTAGTAAACAGCTGTACCCTTGATACAGGAGAAATGCTTTATAATAAAAAACGGTTAATACATTTTAATATGAGTACTCCGTTATTTATGTGCCAAAAACTACAGGAAAAAATTTAATTCGAAAAAATCCTTTCTCCCGAAAACACCATAGGCAAACTACTGTTTCCACTCAATTATCAAACCCAGCCAGCTACCTACTTCCGTTTATAGCCGGAACAAACAGATACGTAAGAGCAGCCGGGAATTTACGTTATAGCCATACAAAACAAAAAAAACCTAATTGAAAATTCCCAGTTAATGTTTTTCTTATTTTTGGCAACGTAAATGTCTGACCAAAGAGATAGAATTACTGCGTCACGCGTCTTTAGGGTTGCCACTTGTAACCGGACTTTATAAAAAAGTATTGTAGTACATTATTTCGGGCAAACATACTTTATGGGAGCGTAAAAAAGTAAGTAAAAATATTTTATTTTACCTATTTTCACTTATCAAGGATTGTTAATTATAACATATTAAATAATGAATTATATAAGAATGATGGAGATCAGATCACCAGTAGCAAGTATTTGTTAATTGCTGAAAAAAACATAAATTGAAATAAAAAATAGCTAGTCTACTCGATACTTTATTTTCACACGTTGTACCTACTTCATTTTGTTATCTTAGAAAAATAAATATAATTTATTTCCTCAAAACAAAACGGTGGCAAATGGCAACCCTATCCGTGACGCTGACTAATATACTGAGTAGGTACCATTACTGCCAAAGGCCAAGTAGATACGTAATAATAACAAATCACTAATTTCGTAGAATATTGGAGTAAATTTAATAGTATAAACGTAATGATGTTTTATTTAAATCATGCTCCACATTCTGTCCTAGAGTTCCTACAACACTAGGATTGCTTGTGAAGTGGGCTACCTAATTATTATTTTCTTAAATTTCATTTTGACCTTCGCAGTTTCTTTCAAAACTTCGTGAATTTTGGTGTACTATACAAAAGCATTAACAAAGATCATACAAATATATGTTCTAATACGGGAATCGAAGTGACCTTGAACGCGAAGCGAACTGCGCCATTTCACCGTTCGGGCCATCACTGAAATGACCCCGTAAGAATAACGTCAGCAAAAACCGCAGGTCTTTAAACCCGGAACAGTCCTTGGGCCACGTTAAACTTTTTAAACAAAAGAATATCCAATCAGGAAATTGTGTTGCTTGCAGATATAAAAACACAGTGCAGTGACTGCACAAAAGAATTGCCACAAACTGCTGGACTAATGCAATTGCGATAGCACGTGAACCGTGGTTGTGACGCACGGAGTCGCGACAGACCTCTATTGCGACACGTTACCAGGGGGCTTACTATGAACTCTTATAGCAGGCCTGAAATTGAATTGCCCAGAAATTTCCAGAATAAGCCGACCTTTTATTGTACGAAAAGCCTATACAGTGCGAGGTCAGCTCAAACTGGAAATGACTGGGCAGTTCAATTTGAGCCCTGCTTCTGTTCAAGTAAGCCCCCAGTACTAGCTCAGTAGTCGTGGCCTTACGATTCGTAGGGAACACACTTATGGGTTAGACTGATATATGACTATATGCGCATGATTCGTCACCACTGTTTTAACGGTCAAGGAAAACATCATGAGGTTTTTTAAAAAGGGAGTGAAAAGGTTCTGACGTGGTTGACAACGCGCTAGTGATGGTGTTACAAGCGTCCGTTACGGTAACTGCTTACGATCTGGCGGGCCGTATCCTTGTTTGTCACCTTTAGTGGTCTCCTGCTAGGCTAAAATGCGCCGCGACAAATTGTTGTCGTCATGATAAGATGAGATAATGCCTCTAAAAACCGCACGACATAATGCGACGACAAAATTATGCTGCGGCGCTCCTGTTAGCCCGGCTGGAACCGAACATTAGAAGACTTGTGATGTGACGTCCCCTTTTTACGATCGGCGAAGAGTGTACAACCCTGAAACCAGTGCCTACGCCTCCGCCTAATCCTGCGGGGAATAGAGGCGAGATGATATACTCTGATATACTAGACTAATTTAGGCTGATTGGATTGAAAGATTAACCGATATCTGTGCGCTAACCTCATCCGCAGATACCGCGTCGCGTCACAGTGAATGTGTTTTGTCAAGTTAAAAGAAGTGTTTGTAACCACCGACAAAAAAGAAGGGTGTTATAAGTTTGTAGTGTGTATCTGTCTGTGGCACCGTAGCTCCAAAACGGAAAGACCGATATCAATGCAGTTTATAAAAAAAATTGAAAGCTTAATTTTGTAGTTCAATCGTGTATCATCTTAGCCATTACATGACGCCGTCATCTACTGTGCAGCAGTACCTAGTTTAAAATTTATTGTTATCATGTAATATGTATTAGTTTATTAATTTATTGTAATTGTTTTATATTTGTGTATTTTATTGTATGGGCCAAGTTGCCCGAAATAAATGGAATATTATTATTAGCTATGTTTCATGAAAATCTGTTGAGCCGTTCAAAAGTTACAGCTCTTTTTCTAGTTGCGGGTCGGGGGTTTTGACGGTTGGGTTATTGCGAATTAGGTTGCCGAGGTCAGACGACGGTTGCTCTGTGTAAAATACTGATATTCAGCCGCATCTGGCCAATGAGTGGAAGCCGACCTCAACGAGGGATACGACCTGACTTTCTCACATTAAGGTACATTACAAAACTATGCTCAGCAGTGATTGAGTTCACTCACAAAGCACAGATTGGAGTCTGTCATTTCGTATAAAAACGTCACTCAAACACTGCTGAAGCAGAGATCACCGCTGAGCGTCGTTCGGACATTAGACCGACACTTCACATAAGCGGAGCGGAGACGAATTTAACAAAAAAAAAAAGAAGACAACAAACATATTTTCTATTCTATTGGGTAATTTTTATTATTTCCGCTATGAAAGAAAGAAAGACATAGTTTATTGGCACATACATGCTAAAAACACAGAAAATAAAAAATAAAATAAAAATCTCAGCTATGCTCAGTTTCAATAGGGAGTCGTCACCCATTTATTTTGTAGTATAGTGTGTCAAGCTTATTCGTCTCGAATCTTCTTCACAAAGCCTTCGCCACTGGCCGGCAGCGGACGCAACGAACGCAATACACACGAGACGTCACGGATTTCAGCATTTCCACTTTACTTTGTATAAATTTTAATAGATTGTCTACTTCGTTTTCAATGTATAAGTACGCTCCGGACGGACTGTCGCTCAATATTTTTGAACGCAAATCGTGTTTCATGCAACGTGTTCACGCGGACCAGTCAACGCGAATCTTTAGCTTATGGCAGCTAATTTTACACGAGTCACTGATAAGCACATCGTCATAAAAACATGACTAAATTAATAAACAATAATGCATACGTTTCATTTTACTAATGTTATCTGTTACATGCCTACATAAATATAGATATCTAGTATCTTTGAATGCGGGTAAATTATGTGATATAAATGTAAAATCGATAGTTTGCTTCTTAATCCGGATTTACGATACACTTTCAGAGGTCAATCTTAACCATTTGGAACAGCACGATGAAGATGACGTAGAAGAACTACCTTTTTAAAACGTGAACAGAGTTTTTAACCTCTACACAAAAAACATTTTTTACCTGCCATGACTAAAAACATTTCTAAACAAGTTTAATCGCAATGAAACGACAGACATTACAACTATTCCAATTAATAAACCATAAGTAATTAGCAGTTTGACCACAGAATAAATAACCATTGACGAACTAATAGGTCTAGAGAAAGTGACAACAATACATCTTACGGTCATTAAAATCTGCTTTTTTTACTTGGAAAGAAACCTCATGGACTATCTTCCGCCTGTGGTAAACAAAGGGACCCCGGACTCTTCCCGGCTAAACTCACCACGGTGGTCTACTTCTAGACCTGATGATGGGTCCCGAAATACTTCAAGACCACATCAAAGTTTCCAAATGTGCCTACAAGCTGTCTATGCTTTTCTCAATGTTTGGATCGGCTTCCAATCTAACGAGACACGTCTGAATACATGTAATTTACTCATTGCATTGCCGTCTGACATCTGCAACCTAATTACTAAGACACAACGATAATACAAGGTCAGGCCGGTTGTCAGACTTTTCAAACTGCTGACTACCAGTAACGACTGTCATAGATATTAGTAAGACAACCAGTCCACTGATTACGTATGACAGTTGCTGTCGCAAATAAACGTCCTATTTCGTATCCTCTTAAGAAAACATCTATAAGCAAGAAAGGGATGCATTCTATATTGGTCGCTGTGGCTGTTACATTTTTTTACGTAATCAACGCGCGGGACTGACTGCTTAACGTGCTGACTGAGGTATAGAGGGGTCTTGATGTAGATCAATGACAGCAGAGTAATATCATTTATTTCATAAATACTTGACACTAATTTACGAGAAAGAATTCTCGTGTTAATCGTGAAGGTATATCCGCACGATAGAATCTTAAAATAGCAATTGAAGTGTTTTGATTATCGACACGTAATAAGACCATTGCATTGGCGCTGCTCAATACTTTAGTTTAATGTGCAATGTTTTGTGTGTTTTGATATAATTACGTTAAACTTTCCCATATTACCCAATGACTGTAAAATGTCATTGATATTACCTACTTAATTATGTTTACTTTGTGATTGAATACTGTCGCTACGGCACTTGTGTGGTACTTTTTTAACTTCAATCTTCTGTTTCTTTATAAAAATAAATGTTATATACATATGAGAAATATGTCTTCAACCAGAAGGTGCCATTGACCATGGTGTGATATTGACACTGTCTCACAAACAACTAAACTAATATTGATAAGATTTCAATAGCACTGACATAGTGTAGGAGGCACTTATTCATTTTTATCCCAACTTTTTTATAAGAACAGGAAAACCAGTTCGAAGAAATACCTATTGAATTTGGAGTGGGCGTTTCTGAATAAATTATATCAACATTATTACGTTAAAATAAATTCCAATGTGTATAAATTTGTAATGTTATGAATAACTTTGTTACAATTAATGATAACACTAACGAATTTTAAATAATAAAGACTTATTTGAATATTATAAATTGATTTCCTTATATGATCTAAAATCTCAAGACCATAAATATTTTACAAACCGGCCAAGTGCGAGTCGAACTCGCGCACGAAGTTTTCCGTACCATTATCTATAAAAACGAGCAAAAAAAATCACGTTTGTTGTATGGGAGCCCCCTTAAATATTTATTGTATTCTGTTTTTTAGTATTTGTTGTTATAGCGGCAACAGAAATACGTCATCTGTGAAAATTTCAACTGTCTTACTATCACGGTTCATGAGATACAGCCTGGTGACAGGCAGAGAAGTCTTAGTAATAGGGTCCCGTTTTACCCTTTGGGTACGGAACCCTAAAAAGTGATTCCTCAAAATATCATAAATTAATTGACTCGGCCTGACATAAGACTCTTCTCCAGAGTGCTACGAAGAACATTATATTTTATGTATGATCACAGATATTGATAATTATAATAAAAAGGTTTACTCACCATTCTCGACGACCTTGGTGTATGTGACGTTCAACTGAGCCGCGAACTGCACCACAATGCACGTTACGTTATGGTCAGAGTAGGTCCATGTGCCCTGGTCTGGGGGAGGCAGAGGTCCTGGGGCGGGTGTAGGTGGAGGTGTAGGCGCGGGTGTCGGTGCCGGAGGAGCAGGTGTCGGCGCAGGTGTAGGCGCAGGAGTTGGCGCAGGTGTAGGCGCTGGAGTTGGCGCTGGAGTTGGCGCTGGTGTTGGCGCTGGTGTTGGCGCTGGAGTTGGCGCTGGTGTCGGCGCGGGTGTTGGCGCGGGAGGAACTGTTGTATTTGGTTTTAGAAGAGGCACTTCGGTATTTGTGATGTCAGGTATAACTGTTGTAGGCACTTTCTCAGGCAACTGGTGAGGCTCCACGGGAATTATGACCGTTTCTGGTATTGTAGATGGTAATCCAACACCAAGACCTGTATAGAAAAAAGATTACTTAGAAATGGTCACTGGATTTCCATTTTCAACAATTGATAAGTAAAAACCTCTTCGTTAAAAATGTTCTATTGTCTAGGAATAAGCCAAATTAACCTTACGTACTCTTGTTATATAACAAGATAGTTATCTTAATCTGTTTAGCAATGCAACATAGATACAAGAAAAATCTATAGTACTTAAGTAATTCTCGGCCACGGGTGACCGGTTAGAAAGGAATGGATCTAATCAAATGTAAATACTAAATAGCAAATACTTCAATTCTGTCTCTATTCATCTTGGTAACCAAAGTCAAAGTCAAAAGTTTTTATTTCAACTGGGCCTTTGCAGTCACTTTCAAAACGTCGTGATTCTAGGCGCACGGTTCCAAGTGGGTTGGTCCTGGAGATGATACCGGCAAGAAACTCCATGGATACTCTTTTCATAAATCAAGACAATTAACCACATTTCACAGTCATACAGAGCTATACAAATGTTTTGATAAAACTAGTTTAGTGACATGAATGGAACATGCTACACCAAAAGAGTCATACTTACTCTATTATTTATTAATAAAAAATCTGTAGTCTATAGAATTTTCCTACACCAAAGAATTTAAGAAAAAATTTTTTTCTTACATTTCATCTTTATACAGGGTTACTGGTAATATGACGGCAATCCGTTATGGGGATGTAGGAGAGATCATTTGCAACCAAATGACTCCTGATGACTCCTACGCAAATGTCAACTATTTTCGAGTAATATGTCATTTTATATTTTTTGAAGATATTCACATTATACAACTTTGAACATTGATAAAAAAAAAGCCAATGCATACAATATTTTTATATTAATATTATCTGTTTGCTAACATTTTAGTACATTATATTCAATGATAAAATGACAATTATCTGCAATACTTTTGAAATCAGAGGCCCAATTCTCGTAATTAAAAATCTTCAAAATATAGTTCGGATCTCATTCCGATCTACTACCAATGTCATAAATGTCACAAATGGTATTCTCCTACCCTAACAAACAACGTCAAACGTGACATTATATTGTAATGAGATCGAAAGTTGAATAAAAGGCAAATCGGTATTCAGAAGCCCAATTCTCGTAATTAATTTATACTATGACTGAAAGTTGACCGAACTGAGATTATATTATGAATTGACAAAAAGTCATGTATTCTACTCCTCTTAAAGTTCAGTCCGATTCCAGTATGATTTGGATTCAATCTTCTTACAAACTCATTTCAATCTCATTTTTGACGTTTGTGTATAGACGAGAGTGTCAATTTTATTATCTGTGTCAGTTCAAAATGTTAGCAGAATACCGATTTGCCTTTTATTCAACTTTCGATCTCATTAAAATATAATGTCACGTTTGACTTTGTTTGTGAGGGTAGGAGAATACCATTTGTGACATTTATGACATTGGTAGTAGATCGGAATGAGATCCGAACTATATTTTGAACATTCTTAATTACGAGAATTGGGCCTCTGCTAACATTTTGAACTGACACAGATAATAAAATTGACACTCTCGTCTATACACAAACGTCAAAAATGAGATTGAAATGAGTTTGTAAGAAGATTGAATCCAAATCATACTGGAATCGGACTGAACTTTAAGAGGAGTAGAATACATGACTTTTTGTCAATTCATAATATAATCTCAGTTCGGTCAACTTTCAGTCATATTATAAATTAATTACGAGAATTGGGCTTCAGAGCTACAAATCGTTACGCATTTCATAATTTTGAGCAGGTCGTGTGACTAAAATTGTCGATTTCTGCAAAATAACACAGAAGTACTTTATCGGCAGAACATTTCGAAAACATGTACGACTTTTCAGCTATCCAACGAGATACAATAATCTAACAGAAATCAGAAATTGAGTGAACAGAATACAATTATTGTGACAAAGACAAAACAACTTCAACCAAAATTGCATGCTGTCCTCCGCCTGAGGGGGGCGGAGGGGTGTGGCTACCGGTTAAACTCACCACGGTGGTCCACTTCGGCACCTACAGGTGGATTTCGGGTACTCTTAGAAAACCGCGCCGAACCTAACCAAACCTAACCAAAACCTAACCTAACTTAAGATTTTTTTTTTACTTGGTGAGAACCAACCCAGAGGTGAAGGCGTGTGCCGGACATTGGGGTTAAGTCTGGGCATCTTGCTGGCCAAGGAATTGGGCCTCCTCTGCTAATCCATCGATTAGGAAAGTTGGCGTCTAACCATTGGCGAACAGTGATTTTTCAGTCTCCAGTTACACAAAGTAAAAAAAAAAAAAAGCTTAAGTTAGGTTAGGTTTTGGTTAGGTTAGGTTAGGTTCGGCGCGTTTCTCTAAGAGTACCCGAAACCCACCTGTAGGTGCCGAAGTGGACTACCGTGGTGAGTTTAGCCGGTAGGAGACCGGCACACCCCTCCGCCCCCTCAGGCGGAGGACAGCATGCAATTTTGGTTGAAGTTGATTTTGTCTTTACCACAATAATTGTATTCTGTTCACTCAATTTCTGATTTCTGTTAGATTTTTGTATCTCGTTGGATAGCTGAAAAGTTGTACATGTTTTCGAAATATTCTGCCGATAAAGTACTTCTGTGTTATTTTGCAGAAATCGACCATTTTAGTCACACAACCTGCTCAAAATTATGAAATGCGTAACGATTTGTAGCTCTGATTTCAAAACTATTGCAGATAATTGTCATTTTATCATTGAATATTATGTACTGAAATGTTAGCAAACAGATAATATTAATATAAAAATATTGTATGCATTGGCTTTTTTTTATCAATGTTCAAAGTTGTATAATGTAAATATCTTCAAAAAATATAAAATGACATATTACTCAAAAATGGTTGACATTTGCGTAGGAGTCATCAGGAGTCATTTGGTTGCAAATGATCTCTCCTACATCCCCATAATGGATTGCCGTCATATTACCAGTAACCCTGTATATATCGTTCAAAATATTGAAACTACAGCTGTTAACATAATTATATCATGTTTACAGTATTTTATTTATTTGGTATAAACCTCAATAGCCAGTAAGTTCATTGACTTCAGAGTCGGTGTCAAAAGACAATTTGCTGATATGGAATAGTACATACATATACAAAGATTATCATAAACATTCCAACACTCCAAAATATTCAATGAAAGGCTTAAAAGACACAAACAAACTGGCAAGGGACCAAGGGCCAACCAGCATATCTTATTTGGACCTACTATTTGGAACTGTACACCCTCGACATTTCATAAGTGCCTGTATTTGGTTTACATGAAATAAAGATCTATTTTATTCTATTATTTTAGTTATGTTTAAGGCTTGAAATGAATAATTCTGCTCATTCATACCGGGACATCGCAGAAACAAGGCTTTTTTAAAATTTTACATAATAGAAACTGCAAAAGCGCTGCTAACAAATTTCGTTCAGTCATTTTCGTACCGTGATGTTACAATTGATAGTACATTGACATCATACGAACTTATATTTTAAGTGATTCCTGACAAATTGTCGCTATAGCCCAAAATAATTCACTTGTTTGGTTGTTCAGCAGACTTAAATCAGACATGATTTAGAGACGTCCTGGTACGAAGTGAATACAATTCTTATTATGGACTTATAACGAAATGCCTTGAAGACAAACTGTTTGTTATTTAACGCTGGTAGGCCTCTGTTAAATGATGAAGATAACATAACAAGGCTGAAACGCTGCCCAATACTGCAGCTGATCAAAGAGATTATTCTACTTTCACAATTATATAAATTTAGATGTTGGTATTTTCATGATTTGACATTCCTTCATTTGGTAATATGTTTATTTGTACTCATTATTAACAATAAATGTGTAAAAAGAACAGTAATAATGAATTAATTATATTTGTATCTAATCCATAATCTGGTCTTGCTGAATACTATACCATGTTAGATTATCCGCACAAAATACCTGTTTGATATTGTACACCAAGAATGGTGAAATGTGAAAATCTATTTTAATTTATTTAACATCTTTACCCATACCTACCACATTTCATGCAAAGAAAATAATTTGATTAGATTAGATATTTTGATTGGCTTGGATAGCAGAAGGTAGGTAGATGAATAAAGCGGAAAAAAAATATTTGATTCCATATCTTCAATGTCATTGAAATATTAAGTTGCAAAGAAAAGCTTTATTAATTTTATTTTTAATCTCAAGGTGATTACAAAGTTATGATTGGTACAGTAGTTTTTTTAGAATGTAAATCAAAAACTTGGGGAGTTTCAAGAATGCAACTAAAAACATGTCTGCACAAATGTGGGTCAACCTAAGTTATTGTTTAAAAAATATGTTCATTGTTTGGAGTGTGAGACATTTTTAAAATCATATTGTTGAGAGATTTTCCTGTTATGGTGGAAAAATTCACACAAAAAGGTATAATTTCAGCATTGTCCTTCATTCATCATACAGTTAATGATACTGAATGAATATGACCATATCATATTGTTAAAACCAGCTATTCAAGTACTTAATATAGATAGGTAGGTATCCAATTAAGTATTGAAACTCAATTGAAAAAAGTTAAAAGTAATAGTGGGTACATTTTCTAGAATCTCACGGAACGAACGACGGTAGCGCAAAATTGAGCTCTTTTTTGTCGCTAATTGCGCAAATAACGTCCAATCACGACAACAAAGCGCTCGAACTGTGCACTCTCGCCGACATAACGATAAAAAGCAACAAAGAATCTATTGCAACATAAATAGTTTTATGAAATACCACTCACCGTTTTGCAAACAACTACATAGCACTGCCAACAAGAAACAAAACCTGAGACGAGACATTTCTGGTGTATTGCGTATTTACGACGCAATGTTTTAGATGAGTGTGCACGAACTGTCCCACAATTAAAAATGCGGTGAAAATATAAGTGATGCGACGATAATCCGGTTGGAGAAACGTCCACAGATGTCGACGAATGCGGAATGTCAATTATGGACAGCTGAGCTGTGTTGCCAGTTAAAAATTTTGGAAGCTACTAACCCTGCGGTCCGAATTGCGCTAAAAGTGCTTATATCGCGAATCCGAACAAAGTCACAAGTATACTTACTTACTCAATAGCCCATAAATTTTGTGACTATTAAATTTGGTCGGATTCACGATATTATCACTTTTAACGCAATTCGGACCGCAGGGTTAACATAATGTTTTGTTAGGTAGCAATAACCACAGATGATATTAAACAACAATCTACATATTCTTTGTATCATTAATTTCGTGACAAGACGTCCGTCGCGTCGGTAGATTTATCTCGACTCAGATTTTTCCGAATTGTATATTTCTGTATGTGCATTAAGTTTATTTAGCAGAAAATGCATATTTAAATATACAAATTATAAAGTAATTATGTTGGTAATGTTCATGTACTACCTGTGCACATAAAGAATGGAAATAAAAATGGCATCGCCTCTATTCACCTCTCGCTTGCACACTGACGCTGTCTTTACTTACACACGCTGGTAGCGTTCACAAAAAAAAGTTATTCACGCGTTGCAGTTTTTTGAGTTATAACTTCAGTCATACATAGTATCATAAGTAGTCTCAAGTCTGTGTGCTAATCTGTGAGATAAATGCATTCCGAGGTTCTAAGAGTTTTCCGAGTTATTGATTGATGGATAAAGGTAGTTATAGTTATATTTTGTTGGTTTGTTATTGTTGATTAACTAACATAACGTTTCAATATCGTTATTTCTTCTGACATAACGTTATTTGCGTCGTTGACGCTGTAAGTACCGAGTATGCTGACAATACAGGCTAGATGAGCCGCCATTTCTAATCCCATTCTTCATCCGCACGGATAATATGTAAGTATATATTATATATGTCGCAGCAATAACGTCAAACCAGTGATATTATAATTTTACTAGTAAAATTATAATTTCACGAAACTTTGTCAACAGCCTCCATTTCTTACAATTTAACGGGCTCATTTCAGCGACATTATAATTCCACGGGGACACGGAAGGACCTTAAGGACCTTAAGGGCCTTTTATTCTTTAATGTGGCTTAGTTTGGTAAATGGCAATGGCACGGACTTCAGAAGCTGTTAAGGATTTTATGAAAATTATTGTATACGTTTTAGTTTTTAAAGATAATTATCACATATGTATTTGTATACTTTAGCTCTTCCAGTTTATCTAACGCTGACTGCACAGAATTTGTACGTATAATTATTTTCTATGCACATGGTAAAAGTGCAAACACATCTTTGAAATGTTATTGTGAAGAATTTGTTAAAAATGCATTGTAAGATTTCTACCATTTAATAAATACTTAGAACACTGG
This sequence comes from Allophyes oxyacanthae, assembly GCA_932294325.1. Lineage (NCBI taxonomy): Eukaryota > Metazoa > Arthropoda > Insecta > Lepidoptera > Noctuidae > Allophyes > Allophyes oxyacanthae. The sequence continues at coordinate 1,099,977 of OW028612.1, forward strand.
TAACATTATTAGAAACATTACGTTGGCCAGTATGGATAGTCGACAATTAGGCAACTTTAGCAAATTTAAAAACGTTGTTTCTTTTTCTCAAAGTTTTATAGAAAAAGACAAAAAATCTTTAAAAATATAACATGTTTCTGGCGGCAAGTTTAAATTTATTTCAACAAAATTATATATTGGTGTCGATTCTGTTGCGCATTTTGACAGTACTAAATTTTAAATCTATGGTACTAAAGTCTGTCACTTTCTTTTTCTATTGGAAATGAAAGAGACAAACGCCCTAGTTTAGTTCTGTCCACAGAGTAGCTACTTTCAAAGTGCGCAACAGAATCGTAACCATTATTCCATAAAGTTATTATTAAATAATAACTTTATGCATTATTCACTTTATTAAATTTCTTTACTTACATACTTACTTAATGTATAGGAGTAATACAGTAATACTTTATGTCAGGAGGGAGGTATTGTTATAGTTTGGTGGGTAATGGCTAGATATGAAATTATAATTTTAATATTTATTTATTCACAAATCGACACATACACAAAAGTACGTAACATTATAACTTAACATTTAAATAAGTTAAATATTTACAAATCTTATTATAACAATTAATCAATTTAGAAGACAACAGAGATCGCTCGCTTAATTTTAAAAGTTAAAGTTTATCATTTAGGCACATGCAAATGGTTACAGAGGTCTTCGATGTCCATAGACAAGCTTAGCGTAGGTACTCAAAAATTATTAATCTCAGAGCTTAGATTATGTAGAAGTTCTACTTATTCTATGTCTCAGAGTGTCAGGTACCTCCTGCTCTATTTTCCGAATAATTTAATAGCAACGAGATAGTATATATTTGGCATATTTTATTCGTTCAAAGAGGTAGGTTTTTTATAAATATAATTATATTTTTCTTGTTAACAGGAGTAGAACTAATATAAATGGTTACTTTATTACATAAATATAATAATTTTGAATATTTTTTATAACCTTAACTTTAAATAATGAAGTTACAAACGCTCTAGATAAATCTAAGCTAGAAATACAACATCTAGATCTACATACATCTATGTTATTTTTTAATTAAGTAATATATTAATAATTGATCTTTTATAAATAAAGTTTATGATTATTTACTACTAGGTGTACTTAATTAATATTAGCAGCATTTGAGAGATGTTAAATTATTTCCATTATTTAGCCGTACCTAATAAATTAATAATATCTACCAAATGTCTCAGGTATTATAAAATAAAGTTTTTATTATGATGATTCTTAACTATTTTTATAGGTATTCTTATATTAAATAATCATAATTAAGCAATGCGTTATGTATCGTTATTGCTGGATATTATATCAAAAATGTAACACTCATGAACGCATGCGATAGATAAATTTCCGCATAAATCGCTTGTATCTACGTATAACTTGATTCATTATTCAAGTGCGGAATAAAGAAATCAAATTATTAAATCAGCCATTACATTTTTTCTTTGCTTATGGTAATAAAATTAAATAAATCATAAATTAATGATACTGCATTAATGACCACTTCTCACATCCTGTCTTATTCTACGAGAAACATAATAAAAAAATCCTTTTTTTACTTTTATTGAATGCAACTGGATCCAACAACGTCGTAAAAAGTGGCCAAATGTTCAATAAAAAAAACTAATTAATTTTCTCCACACACTGTAATTTCTTCATCGAAAAATAACGGACTTTTTGAATTTATGTGATTCTACCGCGCGTAGTGTTGCCAGATTATTCGACGTGCAGCTCGAAGCGGGCCCGTCCGACTCGGCTCCTGGGATCGTAGTAGATGTCTCGGGTCCAGATACGACACTCTACGTTGATAACTACTCCACCTGAAAGATAGGAAAGAAATTTTAAATGTTGGGTTCTGGCTTCAACTTTAGTCCATACAGTATGGTAAAAACAGCGTGACAAGCCATTGACAGCGGAGTTACAAAGGCTGCGATTTATAGATCGTAATAAGTCTTTGCTTTGGAATTACGAGTATACCTACCTAATTTATTGACTTTAGACTTCGTCGGTTTTAGCGAATGCTCAGAACAATTTCAGCGTGTTATAACTATAAACTCCAAATCAAAGTATATATACTTTATGCCCAACAGAGGTGAAAGGCTTTGCTAAGCATATAGGTAAATAAACTTAGCAAGGTTTATGTAAAGTCTGAGTAAAGTCAAAGTACGCACTGTCAATATTGGCTGACGCATGGATGTCTCCAAATTGGCCACTTTTACGCTACAATCTGTGATAATGATTCAATCCCCGCGATATACTTATACATTTTGAAAAAGGCCTTCCTACTAGATACAATCAAAATACTTACGTCGCGGATTCTCAAAGTGCACAGCGACCAGCGGACCTGGGACCTGATCGGGCAGGTTCCTGGAGGAGTAAGGGATGCGGTCGGCAGTGTGCAGCCGAGTAAGGGGGAACCCTGGCGGAAACTCCGCGGGGATGTACTGGATGGGGCCTATGTTCTCCTTGTCGGCGCTGAACTCGCCCCCACAGGATACCCACACGAAGTCTCCGTACTGGTGGGCGGGACGATGACGCTGGTGGAATGAAATTAAGGTTTTATATGTGGTATCAATTTTGTGGAACGAGGTACGGTGTTCTTGCATTGAAAAGGGATGATCCTCCGACCTGGTGGCCGAAGATCGACAGTTGATGTCTGACCGTATCCGCACAGTAGGTCATACAAGTTTCTTCCTTTTACATACGTCATTTTTCCCTGGTTTGCGTCAACCTTGTTCAAGTGTTTAACTTTTACATTTTGTATGTGCATTTATAGGATAGTGGTAGGTGATAGGATAACATTCACACCACCAACGTTTTTGACAAGTATTATAAAGACAAGTGGCCATTTTCAAGTCAATGCTATTTTGATAATTTAGATGATACAAGTTAGTAGGTACGTAAGTATGTACTAAGTTCGTAATAATTAACTTAACTTACCATAGCCTCTCTGATGTGCATGGGCATCTCTGGAGGGATGGGTAACGGTGACGACATATTATAAGGCTCCGGCACCCAGTAATGAATCTGCACAAAAACAATGGTTTCTTGTTAAAACCAAGGAAATAAGGCAACACTTCTAAACTTTACTAATTTCTAAAATATCATCAGAATAATTACCTACGTTACTTTACGGGACACTGAACGTACGTGGTATATGGATACGGTGGGTAATGCGATAATATGTAACAATAGTTGCTGTCTTGCTATTAATAAGTATAAGCTCGTGTTCTCACATTAGCCAACCGGAGGAAGATGCACGGCTTTCCCCTGGCGTACCCGTAGAAGTCGTCGGCGGTGCAGGGCGCCCACATCCTCATGGCCATGTCGCAGGGCTCCGAGCGCAGCTGCTGGTCGCGCCGGTTGTGCACCGAGCACGGCGCGCGGGGGGGCTCTTCGGGTATCGCTGTCTCGTAAACTGGAGGCGTGAAGGACGTTACAATGGAAAGAGAATTATACAGGATAATTTTTCATGTATTGCGCATGATTGGGCAGCGATTCAGTCTCTGTTCCTAAATGCAACCGCAGTATTGAGATGCACTTTAAAACAAAACGAAAATTCGACTTAGTATGGGGGACACGCATAATTTATTAGCGCAAGCCATACTAAATCAAATTTTTATTTTGTTTTGTAGTGAATTTTAGTAGTTACTGCTGTTACATTTAGGTACGGACATTGAATAACTGCAAATTTTGCTCACTACTTAAAAAATATCTTGTATAGTACTTTAATTTGTAGTTTTCTATGTATGTTATCATTATTATAAGTATCTATATCGTTGACATTGGTTTCCTTTGGTTGCATAAACTCTGATATATTAGATGACGTGCATAATTTAAGTAGGTAGTTTCCTGTTGCAAATTGAGACTTTCGGATAGTAAAGAACACAACTTAAATATAATTATGCACGCGCTACCTAGGTATACTTAGCTGTGAAAAGACGCGGCTCATGAGACTCTGTTTGGCTACATCTCCACAATAAGATGATAAAATTGTTACAGTCGGCAATTTTTCCGGTCCACCATCGGCTAAAATCGTTTGCGCCGTCCAAACACAGAGTTACAAACTTAGCGAGCCACAATCGTTCAAAGAATTTTTGTAGCGAAATGTATCACCGCGAAGTATCGTGTCTGTACAATCATGATCTGGATTGGGTTGACGAATGAGGTACTACATGAATGAATGAGGTAGATGCTCACTTCTGAGGAAATCATTGAGGCGTCGGTACCAGCCATGCCAGCTGCCAGGGTCATTGCCCCTGACCTGGATCAGCGGTTGGTCCCAGTTGTACTCCTCGGAACGAGGCCACACCTCCAGCTCTGTCGCATGGCAAAAAAGCAGAAAAGATAATTAAGCTTCCTCTGTGTAAGTTATTTGTCATCTAAGCCGACTGAAATTCGCCCGAATGGCCGAGTGAGCATAATTCCAATTTTTTTTTAGTGAAAATATGTGCATTTTATTTGCTATTGATTTAGCATAATTACTTTCCATCTATCTTATCTATTAAGTATATCATTAAGACGCGATTTGTCATAAACATTAAAAAATACGCTTTTTATACCTGACTGTACATAACTCCCTTAGATTTTCATTTTTGATCGAATAGACCACAAATATATGGTTGAATCGAACGGTGCCAAGTCGGCCATTCGGGCGAGGTTTACTCGGCCGAGATGACTATTAACTCGATTTGTTGGGAATCAACAGTTGCCTTGAAATAATTACCGTTAATTTCAATATCCGGATTTTATTTATTGTTATTATAGTGACACCATCGTGAGTGACACCAAGGTTATTTCGTATTTCTAAGACAGGGATTTTATAAAATTGCAGGCCTTGCTGAGAGATGATGTGGACTTACCGACATAGCGATGAGGTAACAGCAGACCAAGCAGCAGTCCGATGACGCCACCTGGAACAAAGAAGCTGATGAAATGCCTCTCACTGGCATGATGAAAACCGAAAAATCATAATTATTAATTATAATCTATTTCTATCTATATAATATCTACTAGCTTGCGCCAACGGCTTCATCCGCGTGATATCTTTATAAATTATAGCCAGATGTTACTCCGTGATAATATAGCAATCTGCTGGTGAAAGAATTTTTAAAATCAGTCCAGAACTTTTGAATTTTTTTATTACAAATAAATAAAAAATCTAATCTTGTCTATAGAAAAAAGAGAACACAAAGATGAAAGAAAAATAACAAACATGCACAAAAAATAAATAAGAAATTTTAGTGCACTGACGAGCATGCCTAAGCATGAGCATGAGCTGAGCAGCCCAGCATTTCAATCAATGGGCATTCAATGGGTGACTGGCATCGAAACCCACACAAAGTTTAAAACGATAACCCCTATAAATACTATTTAATACTAGTAATGAGAGTTAGTGAAAAGTCAAAGGTTTTTATTTCAACTGGGCCTTTGCAGGCACTTTCAAAACGTCGTGATTCTAAGTGCACGGTTCCAAGTGGGTTGGTCCCCAGTAAATGCCCAATGTACTTATTAATAAGATTACCTAACCGTCAAAAACCCCGACTACAACTAGAAAAGAGCTGTAACTTTTGAACGGCAGAATTTTTTTTCAAAGAACATAGCGCGGCGTGGCTAAGGTGATAACCGACTAAACTAGCTTTCAATTAAAAAAAAAACTATATTAAAATCGGTTCATCCGTTTTGGAGCTGCGATGCCACAGACAGATACACAGATCCACAGATACATAGATACACACTACAAACTTATAACACCCCTCTTTTTTGCCGGGGGTTAAAAAGGGCGAGGAAAATAGTCTTATTATGTATCTATTAGCTGTTGCCCATCGCATAACCCGCGCGTTTTATTTTTATCAAATAAAATATAGCCTATATAACACAGGGACAGTGTATTTTTTTTTTATTATATTATGTAGTATAGTACGTGCCGGAGTTTCTGAAGAAGTTGCGCGGTGCGGGAGGGGTGTGACGCGAGGTGTCAGTCACAGGCCCATGATACGCACCATAAAGCTTAGCTTAGCCAATAGTACGCGTGTGTCATACCCTGCAAAACTATCTCATATTATGCTCTCATTATGCTGAGATGGGAGCCATTTTTGGTCTCGTTCAGGTGGCTTTGACTATTGTTTTTCTATTGTTATTTTTTATGTTTTATTTGTTGTTTTATTTTTGTACCTTTTACTTTTATTCGTTCCTGGCGAGACCAGAATAAAAATATTTTCTTTCTTTCTTTTCTTTCTATATAGCAACTAAGTATTTCTCGACACAAAAGAGCTCTGTCTCCTGAACCAGTTTAAAACTTTATCTCAGGAAACAGTGATTTCCCTAAATTTTCGTTCAAAGTATCTATAGCTTTCTATAAGTGAAATAATTTTTAGAGACATTACCCCCTGCATACAAACAAACTTACCTACCTCTTTATAATAATAGTATAGATAAATATTCATTAGCTCTTTAACTACAGATAGTATTCAACTAATAATCCAATACTATTTCCCTTACAAATGAATGAGGTGCAGTTTTGCAGTGCATCACCCGGTAAGTAATTGAATGCCTAGCCTTCATTACGGTGACACTCCAGCTATAAATCTATACGCCGCGAGGAAATCTATACTTCAGTCAAGCTATAAATAGTTAACTATAAAAAAAAGTAAAAACCGACTTCAGAAAAATCTAAAAAGTATTAAATAGTTTTCTTTAAAAAACTTAACAGCTTCTTCAAAAAATACTTTCAGGCAGTCGAACATAGAGCTTTTTTGAAGTCAGTTAAAAATTGGTTGAACGACACTGCAAAAGCCAACAATTATGAAACAAATCTGACACGATTGAAATAGCAGAATTAGTGCCAAGTATAAGTTCTTTTAAAGCCTGTATAGTGTAAATAAAGAAGTATTAAAAAAACTTATTGAAATCCTCTCAATGAGAAAATCTGGTACGCATTATAGATATGTGGAGGAACGAGGTATGGAATTTACATAAATTAGGTCATACTTGTTCTGTGTCCAACTTTCATGTGCAGTGTATCGTTAAAAAAAAAAAAAATGTATAATTCAGACACGTTAAAGTTACGTTAAAGTGTATTCCCCTTCTGTAACTTTGTGTTTTGTGGAACATTATAACACTGAGTACTAAAGACTATTTTATTTACCGTTCACCTGAACTCGTAATCGGTAGTGCTCATAACACCACATAACTATAGATACAATACCTATATCCAGATGCCACACTGTCTGGTGAAGCGAGTTCTTTATTCAAGAATAGTACCCAACCATTCAACCGGATTATTGGAGGTATCGATACGATGTAGACGCCAAGATGTCGCGTCTCGTTGTCTAAGCTAATGGACTTTCCTCGTTGGCGTAGTTATTTTATTTATTTCCAATGTTTTCATGTTACACTAACTTAAACAACATGTATCAAAAATGAGTGTAGACAACGCGATAACGCGTTCAAATACACACACACTACAGTGCCACAAACTTATCTGACCCGGTGACCAAAATTGGAACTAACGTCGCTACAGAACAAAAATGACAACAAAATGTATTTTTGTACAGAGATGACATTGGTGGTAGGTAAATTCGACGGCAGCGACGCTATTACAGGTCAGATAATTTTGTGGCATTGTACACTATGTTAATTTAATGGCTCCATCGTGACATTATGATTCTGCCAATGTTAAGGTTAAGTAAAACAGGAGAAAGACTCATCATGTTAAAAATACATACTTACATACAGGTTAAAAATATTACCCTCCTTTGGGATTCGCAGGCGCAGTCGGGAAAAAAATTAAAGATAGTTTTATCGCTTCGCGTGACCACTGGTGCGCTGTCCCGCAGCCAAGCCTAGGAAGCCTTATGACTTGTAGGTTTTGCTACGAATGAGCTTTTATTAAGTTCTGTAGGAATATCCGGTTTCATACGTAAAAGCGTAGGTAAGTAAGCATTTTATTTTATAGTTAGAATTTTTTAGATATCTAATTCCATTGTAAGTAATCGAGGGAGCCAGAACAACGGCAAATATGAGTGATTGATTGCAGAAATCTTTTTATTTGGATTTTCATAAGGAAAGCCGCGCGCCGTAGCGCCACCGTAGCGCCCCGTAGCATTCTAGTAATGCCTAAAAATATTCACAGTCGCAGCCAAATCGTATAATACGCCGAATTTTAAAAATGCCTAGCCGCTGTACTTTACAGCACTGTAAGTGTGCATTTCAGTGGCGAAGGGTGACAGTTTTGAATGGGGAAGCCGTCCCAAAAATTCCCTCTAAAAATTGCTGCACTTAATGCTGCAAGACAAAATTCCATACCGTCTCTTGTAATCTATATATAGCATGTCTGGAAGAGCTCGATCTAACTGAATAACATGCCTTTTTTTGTCAGTTGGGTGAGTAAATTATATATTATTACGTTGGTCTACGCACTAACCAATTTCTAAAGGGAAGCCGATGGGAATTGGGTTGTATGGACTCTTCGCCACTGGTGCATTTACATTATTATGCACTTCGGGTTATAAACAACACTAGTGTCTTTTTTGTATCGTGGGCCTGAATCTTGTAATAACTGTATAATGACGACACGGTTGGTGCAGTGGCTAAGCAATTAGCTTTCTGCGCTACGTGCCGCGGGTTCAATCCCCGCACGGAATAAATATTTGTATGATCTACAGATAGTTGTTTCGGGTCTGGTTGTGTGTGCATGTGACATGTATGTTTGTAAACTGTACCCTCAATAGAATAGAATAGAATAAATTCACACACAGGACACAGACACAGACACAGAACACGATACAGGAGAAATCCTAGTGAGGGGCAATGTTTTAAAAAAAGCAAAAAAATAAATGGTATTATAAAAAAATCTCTGTGCTTTTTGCAGGCTAGTCCGAATAAATGTATTGTCTTTGATTCTTTCTTTTCTTTCATAATTTAAATTAGCATTCTGCTTCTTCGTGTCGATGGTACATCGCTAAACACCAGCCTAGAACGTTGCCGCCTTTGCAGCGATATTAGTGGTAGGTGCTGGGGAACAATGAGCAGGTCAGTAGATGTGACATTGTTTGAGGGACAAATTTAATAATTATGAACCGTTAATAAAACGCTAGGCCATAGTATGAAGGCCTCGTAAAGCCCCGAGATTTCGTAGAAGGACACTTTCAATGAATTTTAAATTGGCTATTGAATTAATATGTGTATGGAATATTCCGCAATGTATTTATAGTTGAATAAATTTTCTACAGGAAAAATTTCCAGTAGGTACAGTTGAGAAAATAACCATAATGGCAAATAGTCTGCCCAATAGTGCGCATATTTGCCAAAACGGTTTAATTTGCCATCGACATGACAAAAACAATGTTTTAAATAATTAGGCTGTGTACATATTTAAGTTTAATTGTAAATGGTTGCTCAACTTATTTATTGATGGTTTTTTTGTTTGTTAAAAACTTGAAGAATATTTTTTTAAGATAAAAGATTTGATTGTAAATATAAAATTAAGAAGTCTTGACATTAAAATGAAATTGATCTTTCATAGTCACACCACAGAAATATTACCTAAAAGAAATATTACAGAAACACAATAAAGAGATAGAAATAAGGCTGACAATTACAATGTTCTACAATATTTTCACGTGTTTTCCGTATTTTAATTTATTAGTAAGAAAGTTAATTACGTACTATTATATAAAATATAGATATCACTTAGAAAAAATATATAATGAAAGGTACAAGTAATTTTTTAGATGGTCTAAAAAATCTGTAGAAATTCCACCATATTAAATTGGCTCAATTAACAAAAGACCTCACAAATAGATGCTAATTATTTTAAAATACAAAAAAATATTCAAACATATTTTTTTTTACAAAAATGACAGCTAGAACAAAAGAACAACTCACCAATAACCAGTACGACTACGGTGACTATCACAATGATCTTGATGGTGCGTTTCTCCAACCCCATGGCTGCAGCACGTCCCGCCGGCCAGAACCGTCGCCACAGAATACTGGCGCTCTCATGCTATACTCTCGGAGGACCGGGGCGGATGAAACTGCATCGCGTACATTGCTGCTCCGGAATATTTCGATTAGTTAACAAAAAAGTTAAAAAGAAACAACTGCGACGTATAATTCATATTTAAGATTTTGTTTTTCTTATCATTGTTTTATGTGCTGTATCTAATAAACATTTTTTTTAAGAAAAAATTGCTAATTACAAGAACAAAAAATTTTACTTACCGATACTTTTTCCGCCAATTGCCGACCGAGTTTTGTTTTCTTTTTTGTTTGAAAGGGTATAGGTAGTTCCATTTTTTGGTGAAGATCTGTTGAAGACCTTCGGAGATAGATAATGGAACTCTTGAATGAATAACAGCACATCACTCGCGATTGCTGTAATCGGATGTTCATGTATCGTATAATCCACTCAAAATAGAACAATAAAATAAACTTTTCCAAAAAGTAAAAATATATAAAATAATACAAGTGAACTAGCACAAGCTTTAAGGTACGTGCCTTATACATGTTTTGTTAGTTCACCTAGGTATCGCATATGCGCCGGCCGGCCGTACAGTACCGGCTGTGGCACCGTCGCGCCTCATACATTGCCCACTCTCCTGCCTGGGCGTACTATAGCAATAAAACGCACGATCTCCATTCTTTTAGAAGTACGAAGAAACTAAGCCAGGATGTTAAAAAATATAATTTCTTTTTTTGCAAAAATCATTTTCCAGCCAGCAATGTACATAAAACTGGAGGGTGGCTTGCCCCGGCGACGGCGCGCCGCCATCACGCGCCATATTGGCGCCAACGTAGTGCCCGATTTGTGAACCGTAGGTACCCCTAGTAAAAGCCAAGACGAAAGACGTAGGTGATGGGTCAATAGCCGATACTATTGATATAAGAGTTTTATAATGCGTCATAATTATTATTCATAATATCGCATAAGATTTACACACAGAGAAAAATACTGTAATAATAAGACTACCAAAACGCTTAGTAAGTTGAGAAAGAAGAAAGAAAGAAAGAAAATACTATTATTCAGCACGGACAGTGACAACACACGAGAGAGAAATAAAATAAAAATTAACTTAAACCTTTAAACAGTAAAAATAAAAAATAAAACAGACACGGAGAACAAAATAAAAAAATAAAAGTCCAATAGTCATCAAAGTTGCATCAACTAACCATTAGAACTCCATAGTGAATATTCTATTCATAAATAAATACTTTGGCTTAAATATAAAAACAAAAAATTGTCTCATTATAGCACCAGATTCTTTGTAATTACAACGAGATTTTTTTCTCGGTGTAGAGTTATAAAGGTAACATTTGAAAACAAGTTTGACATCACATTACCTAATATTAGAAGTTAAAAATGTGTTATACCAATGTAAAAGAAGCAAAAGGAAAGTAAGGATTGCAGCACGAGCCGTTTTGAAGTTTCTGTTTACCCTTAAGGGATAAGGGGGTGATGTTATAAATGTATGTGAATTTTAATACTTTGTAGTTAGGTCTGGTCTGCCTAAGGTTACAGGGCTACGCAAACTGCTACGTACAATATGATGTTCTCAGTGAAAACGCTACGAAGTTTTTGTTTCATCAAGCGCGTAGCCCCGCGTAGCAAAAACATAAAACCCGACTGGTCTAGGTTGTAACGAACGCCATAAAACATGCGTCCGATTACATCTTATAATTATTGGTAAAGGATAATTCGTTTTTCTTTTCTTTTCATCTATTTCCCATCTCGTTCTGGTTCGTTTTTTTGCAGTCTTTTGTTTTTTTAATAATTTTATTTTAAGCAAGATATTCTAGAGTCATAATTAAAGATACATTGTTTTGAAATCTTTGAAATCGTCTCTTCGAGCCCTTCAATTAGAAAATTCAAAAGACAAGTCACGAAAAAAGCAGGTAATGACTACACTTATTGGCGGCCAAATGTTGGGATTTTTTATATTTTTTTATATTCGCGCCTTTAAGACGAATCTAAGGACACCTCATTTCTTTAAATCAGTTCACTCGTTTATAGTGAGATCCGAGTCGAATTGCGAGATATTTTTACAGTTTAGCTCACCTGGCCAGAAAACATCTTGAGGAAACCGATTTTTGTATTCGAAGATTTGTGATATCCTTGTGGAGATCAGTTCAGTCCTCTCAAAGTGGTGAGTCCCCGGTCCCGATGATGACTTATTTTTAACAATAGCACTCGATCATTTTTCCTTGATTCCTTTCTTTCTGTCTCTCAACTGACCATATAAAGTTGACGACACGGTTGGCGCAGTGTCTAAGCAATTAGCTTTCTGCGCTACGTGCCGCGGGTTCGATCCCCGCACGGAAGAAATATTTGTATGATCTACAAATAGTTGTTTCGGGTCTGGTTGTGTGTGCATGTGACATGTATGTTTGTAAACTGTACCCTCGATACAGGAGAAATCCAAGTGAGGGGCAATGAATAAAAAAAAAAAAAAAGGTTGCCTGGATGAAATTGCTGTATGCGATAAGTTCAATTCAATTCAATTCTTTATTGCATATCACATGTGTTTTACAAGATCTTCATAACAATAATTATATGTTCACATGGACCCTGTCGGGCACAACAATTCAACTTAGTATAATTTAATTTAAGTAGTAGAATAAAATAAAATTACAAGTATAAATCATAATCATCATAAGATATAGAGATATAGATAGTAATCATTGTAAGTTCCTTTATTATCCTTTTTGTGTTTATTTAATTGCCTTCGTCCGTGTGTCACTGTAGGGGTGCCAACTGAACATCAGCGCTGGGTGTCCCACGCCTAGCACACGCTGAGTTGGTAACCTTTTCTACATGGGCATGCTTGACAGCACATTTAGGTATAATTTTACTTTTGTGTTGTAAATTTCTTGTGACTGTTGTGTTGTCCTTGTGGATAAAATTATTTTCTTACAAACTTTATACATTCAGGTGTAATATACAGTATATTAATAATTAAATAAATAAATATAGTTGTCTCACGTCATCATCACAAATATCACCAAGTAATTGACCTATAGTCCATTGTAATCACGCTAATTAACACGTTCACTGCGTTACGTGGCGAATTAAACCTCGTACGACGTCCGCACTCAGTGCGCGGCCGAAAAAGCTATTCCTCTCGCTCGTGCGCATTGAATTTCTACTACAAATTTCGTTGTATGAGTGAAATGACTAAAATAGGTTTGAAGACCATCTTCAGTAGTATTTAATTTTTGAATAAAAACGTACGAGATATTATTCGCCTCGTACCGACCGAATAGTAAATGTTTACTTTACGTGCGGTACAGGGTGCATAGAACCTCGTAACGATCTCGTACGAGGCAGGTCGATAAATCTGAGCATTGTTGTGACTGTGTCGATAAGTGACGGACGTAATTAATTATGGATGTAAACGATAATTCTAAAATCTTCCTGTGTATAACAGGAAGATTTTAGAATTATCGTTTAATAAAACATAATGTTACTAGGCCAAAATACATGTCGCTCTACAAAGAAGTGTTTAGTCGAGCTTCTCATCAGCTGGTAGTACCATATATTTATACTAGTCCTAGTCCAGGGCATACATTCCAAGAACTAACCAACATTGTGTCACCGAGGTCACCACCCCATACTTATGTTAACAAAGTAAGTGATTCCATTATTGATTTGTCAACTACCCCCAAATCGACGGTGAAAGTAGCAACGAAAGAAAAATTACTACACTATCGCATATCAAAATGTTACAGATAGTTTTCCTTGTCAAAGTCATAGAAAACATTATAATTCAAAAGAAACTTTATTTTTTAAATAAATGCTCCTCGATAATTTTGTTTCTTGTTTTGTTTACATCCCTATTTGTTTATCGATATTTTGGAATAAGATGCGATACGCGGTTGAGCTCGCCTCGTATTTTGATTTCTTTGGGTGCGGGGCGGGGTGTGAATCATCTCGTAATATGTTTTATGGGATTACTATGTCAGTTTTGAACCAATCCTCGGGCGTGCTGACATATATAATATACAGACAATACACTATTTAATGGTATAAACCAAAAAAAAATCCAAGCAGTTTTCATGAAGATATTCTAGTTTAAAGTAACAGTACCGTACGAGATGCTTTGGACCTAGCTCCGCACTGGACAAAAGTCTAGTACGACATGATCTTCGCCTCGTAACGCACCAGTTTGAAGGTACCCAAAATTACTGCACGCAGTGAACGTGTTAAAACGTGAATTTACCTCGGGGTCACGGTCAAGGATTGTTTATTTCAGTCAACAAACATTGCATGTGTCGGGTATTGAACCCGTGTGACCATTGATAAAGTCGTCGAGTTATCATGTTATTTACCGGAGAATGTAGTTCGGCCACATAGCTAACTTTTTCGGTTAATAATAATGGCATTTTTGGGATAAAGCGGAGAAGTTGAGTTACCTACAAAAAGCAGTGATGGCGTAGGCAGCGGTTCTGAACCATAAAGTATATTAAAAATAGTAAAAACCGAGTTCAAAATACTAAAAATAGTATAAAACAATTTTCTAAAAAATCTTAACAGCTTCTGAAGTCGGTGCCACTGCCAAGCTTAAGGTGCATGGAAGCATTAAAGGCCTCGACTTCAGAGCTGTTAAGATTTTTAAGAAAATTATCTTTCATGTACTTTTTAGTTTTTTGAAGTCAGTTTTTACTTTTTTTTTTACTTTTTAGTATGTTTTGTGTTCTCGTAAAGTGTGGGTGGCAACCCTAATTCCCATAGATTGTCAAAATCTTGTGTTTTATCTACCAAGCTAAAGTTTTTCGAAAACTAACATCACATCGGCTGAGGATAGTGTAAACATACAAACATATTTATATGTATAATGTATATAGCTGTATAGTATAGGGGTTGATGACATCGCCAAGCGGATTATACGCAGGGGGACTTAATGGGGAGGTCGGTAATATACACATTTGTATGTTGATTTATTGGAAATACTGCACTTTGCTTATAGGATTTTTTAATATATTTCCTTTGTTATTACATTTTGTAGATCTTTTAGGACCTGATAAAAGAGATGGAAATATTTTATTAAAGACACAATCACTCTTCAATGCCTTATGGAGTAATTAGAAACAGTCTAAGCCAGGCAGGGCTTGGTGCAATTTTAGCATGTATTTTGTTGACCAATAGATAAACCTTAGATTATTGATAGCGGCTACGACAACCATTCAATAAAATAGAATAGATAGAATAGAATAGATCTTTATTTCATGTAAACCAGATACAGGCACTTATGAAATGTCGAGACTCTAGGTGCACGGTTCCAAATAGTAGATCCTATGGAGAAGAACCGGCAAGAAACTCAATGGAAACTCTTTTCAAATAAATAATAGATCTTGACAATCTTTATCAGTACAATGTTGTGGTAAGATCTGCGAGAATAATGCAATTCAATGCAAATACAAAGAAAACTAGGATAATAATGAATTGCCTCTGAATAAGATTGCCATGGCAGTTACGAGCTGACCAGTTCCGACAGACGGCACCCGTTCACGAGCATGACGCATGTGTCAGCCTCGCCAAGTAATAATAATCTAAGAGATAAACCTTATTTCTTTCATTCTTTCTTTCCAAATGCATGCAAGAGTAGGTAGTCAACATGTTTCCTTCTTTTAATCAACATTTACAAATTATGACACGATTCCACGATTCACTTCTTGATAATAGAGATGAATGGATGAAATTGAAATTGCGCTGTCTCCAAATAAAAATGGGATAGGGAGAGGAGATAATGATGAGATGTACAATTGACATCTTTGCGCAAGTAGGCTATAGCAATTGCAATTATAAATAAATACGTAAGTACCCATCTATTCATAACTGAAATAGACGCTTGCGCCAGACAATATGGCGCGGCGCCGTTATTGATATAAGCAATAAGCATGTTATTTTTGTGCCACGGGTTCCAAGAAAAAATACAGGGATAGTATCGGTATCTCCATTCATTGGGTTACTGTGTTCCATGGCAGTTGTCTATGGTTAGGCTAAAAGTAGTCAAGACTAAGCTAATTTACCTCTAAGGGATATACTAACACGTGCATAATGTTACGATTTAGCTGTATTCTTGCAGGTTGGGTCAAGAAAATATACGATGAATGATGCCCAGACTGTGAGGAACGGGCCGTGGTACGGGAATTCTCTTCTAAAGGCAAGTCCAGACGTTGACCTACACCTTTCAGTAATATTTAACACATAAATATGTCCATTTATGAAAATATATCCTTTTATTTTGTTGGTGTTTTTCCATATAAATGACACTGAATCAGCTCGGCGATTGGTAAGTGTTTTGTCTATACAAACGAAAAAGGTTTGAGTTTTAGTTCTATAGGGAAAATAACATTAGAATCACACTACAACTACTAGATGCTACTGTTGGCATAATTTATTAATGTATAATACAAATAATGGAGTACACTGGCTCCTGTAATACAGTTTGTACTAGCTCAGGGGCCAGGGAATTCATATATTGTATATGTAACATGCCTGTGTCAATAAAGATGTCTATTTCTACTAGTTCTACAACATAGTTCGAGATTGGCGACATTTCGCGCGAACCCGTTGGCGCCAGGCAGTCGGCGGGGCCCTCACCTCACCCCACCGACCCACCATGCCCTACTTACGGGCTCTGTGTGCCCCATAGCCCGTAGCCTATACTACACACCTAATTACAACCGATGGTGTCATGTCACCCTTAAGAAAGTGTTGCAGTAAGTACCCAGGTAGTTACAATAAATAAAATGGTGAATTTTTAAAATGGCACATTTTGCTGTAAATACTCGTCTTAAATTTATTTATTTATTTATAAGCCCCTGTATTCTGAATTGCTTTCTCTGTTTCTGTGTATTGTTAAATTATATCCCTCAATTCAGCATGCCTCTTGGCAAAGGCCTCCTCTAGCTGTTTCCATTGCATTCTATCACGAGCCACTCTCCTCCAGTTAGGGCCTGCTGTAAGTTTTAACTCGTCCTCCCAACTCTTTTGTTGTTTTCCCCTGCTCCTTTTACTACTCCTGGGGTACCAATCTGTTACCACTTTACACCATTTTTCCTGTTTTTCTCTCATCATGTGGCCAGTCCTCCTCCACTTTTGCTGGTCAATTATATCGTCTTAAATTAACATGTTTTAATTTTTTTAACATGATTCTATTTCTATTTTCCGTGCCTCAAAATACACGTTATGTAGTTGGCCCCGGTTGTCATACGAATACCTATGACAGTCGTTACGGGAGTCAGCAGCACAAAAATCAGACAACCGGCCTAACCTTAGGGTATCAGTGTCTCCCAGTAATTGGGTGGCGGAGGTCAGATGGTAGTCGCTCCGTGTAAAATACTGATGGTTAGACTGGGAGCCGACCCCAACGTAGTTGGGATAAAGGCCAGGCAGATGATCCTGTTTCTAGTAAAGTGAGTATACTTTGGCCATAGATATTATTTCCGTCTAGGTACCTAAAAAAAATCACGTCCATTTCTATTTTACTAGTGGTCGCCATAATGGTCGCAATTCGACCGTAATTTTAGCTTTCTGCACTCCTATGCCAAATCTCACAGTCCTTCGTGCGCACAATATGCTTAAAAAGGTGTACAAAGTTTTCTCTTCGCATATTAATATAATACATATTATATAGATTTTCGATATACAGGATGGCACAAAAAGTAACATTCATAGGAGAAACCTAGACGTCCAGTATCTTGGCCTACTCGAAATTACCACCACATTATGTGATATTACAAGACAAAAAAAAAAAAAAAAAAAAAAATCAGATACAACAAAATAGACCGTGTTTACTTTAGCTGACGCGGTAAAAATACGTTACGATATTGTGAAAATGACGTTCTTCCTTGTATGGTGACGCCAGTGAAGCCATGGCAAGGTGTTGGGCACGTGTTATACTATACACACGTCACTCACCACACTACTAATTAATTACCATAAAAATAACGAGGCAGCTATTTTTACACTTAAGAGTCATTAAAATACTCACATGTGAAACGAGTTTAACTATAACATAAAATTAACATAGCAATTGGGGATCGAAAGTGGACCTCACGCACAGCAGCGTTTGTGACAGATTACTAAATATTATATTATACACGAATAATAATCATGACATCACATCACATTCTGTGAGTATTTTGTTGAAATTAAAACATTATAATTATAACTAAATAACTAATATAATATAAAAACGATGTATAAGTTAAGTGTTATATCAATTATATACTAACAATAATTTCATTATTATGATGTGATAGTGTACTTATCTAATTTAATTATATTTTAGCATGTAATAAAAGGCTTTTTATTTTATTTTATTTATTATTTTTATTACACTAGATCAGCCTTTATCAACCATTTTCAAGGGTAGACCTCTAGCGCCATTAACACGATCCGCAGACCCCCAAAAAACACCACTATGCTTTCGTAATATAAATTTGTAATTTTCGTTTATCCGCGTACCCCCTGGGATAGGTCTGGGACTCCAAGTTGGGAAACCATGCACTAAATCAATGGTTGTTATTTATAACCTAACCGTCAAAAACCCCCGACTCCAACTAGAAAAAGAGCTCTAACTTTTGAACGGCTGAAAATATTTTCATGAAACATAGCTAAGATGATTTCCGATTAAAATAGCTTTCATTTAAAAAAAAATGCATTGTAATCGGTCCATCGATTTTGGAGCCACGATGCCACACCTCTTTTTGGTCGGGGGCTAAAAATATACCCAGGGTGTGCTGGACGTCGCAGTCACTCGGGGAGGCTCTTCCCATGCCCCTTTCTATTATTACTATTGATCTGTTTATTTGGCATCGTCCTAGATTGCTCTCACTGATTCTGTCGTTAACTTTTAGTAGGTATAAAGCGAGTATTGATCGCAATTAATATTGAAAGACATGGTTAGGCTTTTATTATTTGTATATACATTAACATCTGGTGAATTAAATCCTGTCTGAAACCCCATATTTTTTTTGTACTACCTTGCCTTGTACTTTACGGGGCAAATCAGGAATTTACTTAGGGCTCAATTATACAGAGGCGGAAAGTCGCGCGGCGCGCAATGCGGCGTGTCGCTCTCTCACTCGTTCTCCATGAATGGCGATACATGCCTTTCTCCACGTTGCGCGCCGCTTTGCGCTCCGCGCGACTTTCCGCCTCTCCATAAATGAGCCCTAGGCATAGGTGCATTAATCAGCAAAATGTATGGAAGGCCAAGTCGAGGAGCGCAGCAGTCGGCAAAAGGTAGTTTTTAGCATTTTATGGCATTTATATTAGTGGCATGATCTCCAATCGACCCTATTAGCCATTATCCCTATCCTAGCACCTTAATCTTGGCAACTGATTTGTGTTACTATCATAGATTCCACACACTCATGCTTATAATTATAATTAAACAATATTATTAATTGGAGTTTATTAAGTCGTAAACTGGACCGACTTAATTTGTTCTTCCGTGCTTCCCACGTAGACTGCCAATTTTTCCGGTCGATCATCCTTGGGCTAGAATCGCAGACTTACTAACTCGCGCGCCGGAGTCGTTCAAAGCATTATGTTTGCGAAATGTATCTCCGCGAAATATCGTGACTGCAGATGCATGTGTCTGTAAACCTCATTTGTTTTTTACCGAAGGCGTCAATCGCTGTGCACACCACACCATATCCACATTCCTATAGATGTTTGACTTTCTAGATAATTTATTTATTTATCTTCAAGTATCAAGACTCATAGTGTCAATTACAATTTCCTTACAAGCTATGTTAATACAACGGTATTCATTCATTTACACAAAAGTTCGCGAAACCATTACCGCAAGGTCACAGGACCAGCTGAAGCATTGCAGCAGTGGTTTACAAACGAGCAGTCCGTCTGCTAGCTATTATAAGATGCCGTTGGCGCCGGCCTGAACCCGACGGCCTAAAGATGTGCATCGCTTCTGCATCACTGCATAGAAGCAGCCCATGTGAGCATCTGTGAACATCCCTGATGCGCTGCAGTAGCGGGGCAGCCCCATTAGCACACTGAATGTAAACCGTATGCCATATTTTACCATTATTATTTGGGGCCGCCGCAGGGACTCTGGCCAAGATTATTTTTATATCCTTTCACAATTTCACTATTCATTTTATGTAATTATTAAAATTCACTACAGTATTTTTTCTTTATTCTGAAACTACCT
This sequence comes from Allophyes oxyacanthae, assembly GCA_932294325.1. Taxonomy (NCBI): domain Eukaryota; kingdom Metazoa; phylum Arthropoda; class Insecta; order Lepidoptera; family Noctuidae; genus Allophyes; species Allophyes oxyacanthae. The sequence goes on from OW028612.1 coordinate 1,120,212, forward strand.
AGCCTCCCATTCTTTTTCCCTCAGTCCTTCGACGCTTCCTACCAATTTTTTTTGTTGGCAATATTTATCAATAGCCAATGCTTATGTGAACGTGTTACGAAATAACTAACTTTGCAGTGAAGTCATTAGATAGACTTTCTAATAAATTATGGAACTATTTTATGTATTACATTGATTTATTTTGAATTCTTCGGGACTATTCGCGACAGTCTGCAGGAGGGATGTGTATCGGGACAATCATGATGAAATAAAACACCAATAAAAAACCTAAATTGGAACCAACTATTGCGTGTTTATTGACTCTCCGTCCAGAAAACGTTACATAATTACATAATAAATATTCAATATTATTTTAAATTTTATTAACTTTATTTGAAGCGTGACAAACAAAAGTTAAAATCAGTGGCGCCCTCTGGCTTATTCTAAAACGAATACAAATTAATCGCCGACTATGTGGCTATTGCTAATGGCGCTTGGCAGCCGGCCTGGCGTGACCTCCTTGGCGACCTTGGCGACTAACTGGTAACCATGATGACCATACAACACTTAAAACAACTAACATAGCCGGTTGGGACCGGGAACCACCAATTAGCATGACTAGTGATCAACTAACGATCGTTTGGCAGTAAGTTGATGAACTTGGCCAATTGGGGGTTTGGTGACCTTGGCCGGTAGGCGATCAGTTGGTGACCTTGGCGGCCAATTGGCGGTTGAGCCTTCGACACACAGAACGCGCGAGCGGACACAACCATTGGGAGCTCACATAAACTATATTAACCACTCAGTTGAAGAATGAACTGCCTTTCGATGATCACTGAACAAATGGTTCAGTCTAAGCTAAACTGATCGGAACTTGACGGCTCAAACATTAGTGGTTGTCCCCAGGTTTAAAGTATGAATAAATAAGACGTAGGACACCCAAAGGCCTCCATGTCCCGCGAGCTGTGTGTCGATAGCTCTGCTTCGGGCCAACTGGCGACTGGAGTGTTTAGGCGCGGTCTACCATCAGCTCGAAGTGCACCGAGCCGCGCCGCTCGTAGCGGTCGTAGAAGATGTTCTTAGCCCAGGCCTTGCACTCGATGTTGATCAGGACGCCCGCTGTAATGTGAGGATCAGTGTTAGAGTTATGGGAAGTTCATTGAAATAGCCCCCAAGAGTTATGATACCTACTAGTTTTTGCATAAGCACACTAGAATACGAGTACTGTGACTCTGAGTGGGAAGCACCCCAGCACATTTACTGCAGATAACCGATTTTTTTAGAGTACGGAGACCCTGTTGACTCAGACAACTGTAGCTTTGAGGGGAACCAAAAAAGCAAATTTCTGATGCTAGAACTAGTGGAGCCGTCATCAGAAAGTATCTTAGCAAAACATCTCCGTATCTCGAAAAATATAACGTAGAAGTACTGATAATACTTACTCCTGGGCTTCTCAAAGAGCACAGCGACGAGGGGGCTGAGGTACCCCTCCTTGTTGGTGAAGGGATAATAATAGGCGGGGAAACCTCGACGAGGGATGTACTGTACTGGCCCAATGTTCTCAACGTCCGCAGGATTCTCACCACCGCATGACACCCACACCGTGTTCGCTTCAGGCTTGCCAGACTGAGAGAAGACAAGTGTGGTTAGAAATAAAAATGGCTGATACGCTAGATTAAAATAATTTGATTATTTTATTTTTAGAAGTACTTTGGGCAAGGTCCTGTCCTGGTCCTTTACTGTGTCTGATTGCTCCTTAAGTGACTCCAAAAGAATCACCTAAAGAACCACTATGCCAGTTATTCTTTATACTAAGGGTTATATCGGCTTACCAGTAGCAAGTCTTATAGTAGGTACCAAAGGATATATTGCAAGGGTCAAAGGATATTATGAGCACAGCAAACGAGAATACTTACGACCATCTTGATGTGATGCTTCAGGTCTTCAGGCATGTTGACGGGCAACTCCTCGGTGTTGTTGTACGGCTTCGGGATCCAGTTGAAGATCTGGAATATATCACAGTTTCTGTATTATTGCTGAATAAGTGGTGCTTTAGAATCTGAGGAATACGAATCAATCTTGATTAGAAAAAGGGATGAAATGGTGCTGTTGTGTGCTTCCTCAAGGGAAGGAATCTAAGAGGATCTTTACATCTCGAAGAGAAAATAAACCCGCGATAGTCAACTATAAAAACGTCGTCAATTTTAGGGTCTCGGAGACGTATCGCCTGTTAGTATGTATAGTAGACTAACCCTATTCAACTTGAGGAAGACGCAAGGCCCGGCTTCCTCGTAGTTGTACTGGTTGGCAGAGGTGCAGGGGTGGAAGTCATCGACGGGCACCTCGCAGACCTGCTTCTCACCAGTGGCGCCACTGGAGGGGGAGCATGGCACTCGGTTCTCAGCGCCGGGAGCCTCGCCAGCACCACTGCCCTTCTTGCGGTACTCTGCAAGAAGATCTCGTGTTAGAAGAAGTGAACTAAGAATTCGACGATAAGAAAAGTGTAGACTGACGTAAATCTGGTAAGATATCGCGGGGGAATACGGAAGGCCTTCGACTGCTCGGGTTATTCTGAGTATAATTCGTAATACGTCCAAACATTGTCTTTTTTTTAATAAAACTTTTTTGTTGTGTGTTGACACGTGCAAATAAGCTTGTTGATGCGTAACTTTAGTGGAGGCCTGAATTTTAGCAACACGGGTGTCTTGGCTAGATTTTCGTAGTCCAGCCCAGGAAACGTCACTCAGTTAACATGGCCTTTCTTGTTTTTGTTAGATTTTTGCAAGCCACATCTAAACATGTATCCATTAAAGATAAATAGTTACTCTTCAAATACTAATTTACGCGATTGTCCTTATTGTAAAAGTAGCCTTGGAGAGCGATTAGCGGTGGATCCCAGTAGTGATAAAGAGCAATGACACGATGACCCATTAAGAGAAGCCATAGCAGTCGGTATCATGCACTTCTGGGAATATAATGTAACCGTCAAAAACCCCCGACTCCAACTAGAAAAAGAGCTGTAACTTTTGAATGGCTAAACAGTTATACATGAAACATAGCTAAGATGATACCCGATTAAACTAGCTTTCAATTAAATAAAACTGCATTGAAATCTGTTCATCCGTTTTGGAGCTACGATGCCATAGACAGGTACACAGATCCACAGATACACAGAACTAAAAATTTATAACTTTTTTTTTTGTCGTGGGTAAAGTAAAATATGAAAGTACATCAGTGTGGATACTATTACCGGGGCAGGATTTTTAGGTATATATCACATCTACAGAATATAATAGATCTTTATTTCATGTAAACCAGATACAGGCACTTATGAAATGTCGAGACTCTAGGTGCACGGTTCCAAATAGTAGACCCTATGGAGAAGAACCGGCAAGAAACTCCATGTTAACTCTTTTCACAAAATAGATTATTATCTTTATCAGTACAATGTTGTGGTAAGAGCTGCGAGAATAATGTAATTTAATGTGAATAAAAATAAGACTAGGATAATAATGATTTGCCTGTGAATAAGATTGCCATGGCAGTTACAAGCTGACCAGTTCCGACAGACGGCACCCGTTCACGAGCATGACGCATGCGTCAGCGTCGCCAAGCTCGACCACAATGAAGGGAACTCAACGGCGATTGGATGTGTCTACTGTCTACTGACAATTATTGCCACAATGGCTCGAATGAAATGAATGAAACTGATCATAATTATGATGGTAATAAATAAAATATTATAAGTTAAAAAAAACTATAGAACACACTTTAGTCATCCAAACTGAATGTGTATGCAAAATTTCAGCTCAATCGGAAACCGGGAAGTGGGTCAAAATTAACTTCCAAGATTTTCTTACATAGTTAGTTACAGGTGAAGCTAATAAAAGCGTGTTAAAAATACTCACGTAACAGGAAGTCATCGATAACTTGTGCCCACTTCAGCACCGAGCCCTTGTCGTTAGCCCTGTAGTAGATAAGGGTGCTCTCTGCGTTAGCAGTCTCAGGCATCGGCCGGAAGCCCAGACCTGGATAAAACGAAATACTCATTAAAAAACCGCCCAAGCCCAAGTGCGAGTCGGACAGCACAGAGGGTTTCGTACAAACTTAACATTGCCGTTGGAAAACTATTGTCCTCATATATCGACATAGGTTGCGGTCAGTTTACCAACTGTAAGATGACAAAAGCAAACATTTTTTTTCTTAATCTACTAAGTTACGGTTTTCGGATTTTTTCCTTTACTTCTGCTTTAAGACATTGCTTTTTGCCAAATTTCCGGATTCTAGGTCAAGGGGAAGTACCCTACGGTTTTGGTTCCCTTTAAACATATAGTGGTTGATTTGAAAGGTGACGATGAGACGCTGTGGTCTTTCTATAATTAATTACGGTAATTAAAAAAGCAGTAAAAGGGATCCTTGTAAAATTACTAGACACAAACAAAATCAAGCTAGTCAAATAGGAACGCCAATGTTCCCACGAGGTAAGAGCTTAAAAAGTTAAGAAAAAAATATTTAAAAATTGTAGCCGAATTAAAACTTGTGGAAAGTAAACAAAACGCCCTAAATTCGGCAACAAAATAAATATAAATCCAGCCCATTACTGTGCCACTGCTGGACACGCCTCTTCACAGAATGAGAAAGGTAAGGCCTTAGTCCACCACGCTGGCCTAGTGCAGGTTGGCGGACAAATTCGAAATTCGCCAATGGTAAATGAAAAAACCAGTAGATAAAAAGAAAAATGTAGTAAATACCTAGGTATAGTTATCGCAAAACTTTATGAGCTCTCGGAAGTTGAACGCGAGTGGCTGCGCAGTACGCTTATTATATGTGCTAGAGGGAGAGAGAGAGAGTTCAGGGCTCATAAAGATTTGCGCTCTTGCTAGTTTTTACCTGGGTTGTTTCCGATGACCGAGCCTTCCTGCTGCCATTTTGGCATCTTCGAGTCCAGGGTCTGATAGAAGATCGCCAGCATCGCGGCGAAGAAGCCCACCAGGATTGCATAGAATATCAGGTAGAACAGCAAGATTTTAGCTGTGGACAAGTAAAATTATGAATAAGGGTTTTTTAATGATGTGTTGGGACCTACCTATATTTTTATGATTGACGATAATAATAATAATACGTGGGACGTGAAGTCAGCAATAATTGTGATGATAGTCGCTGATAGTGGCTTAATTGCCAAGAGTCTCGACCAACACCTCGAGAGGCTCTCACTAGGTGGCTGGATCAAGGGCTTGATTCAGAAAGCAATTCTCCTTGAAACGACGCGCATTGTTAGGAGGTTCCTCTCTCTAGAGCCCAGACCACCGGTAACTAAAACTCTGTTATATAAGGCTACTACTCTTTTATATATATATTTTTTTTTATAAAAAATTTAAACATTCTTTGTACAAATATATAAAAGTATGATGTAAAATTGAATAAAGGAAATAATAATTATCATTAGCTTGATACTGAAGGCGGTACTCCTCGACACGGCACGCATTGTGAATGTGTTTTGTTTCATTGTGTTCTGAACCTATCGTGAGTTATCCTTCACGTTGGGGCGGAGGGGTGTGCCGAACTCCTACCGGCTAAACTGATTACTGTGGTCCGCTTTCGGCACCTGATACTGAGAACTCATAAGGACCGCGCCGAATCCCACCACGGTGCCACGCCTGTTAGGGCACGTCGCAGGGGAATATTGATAGACCTACCTTCACTGGTAGGTATACCTACTACTTATACAGCCCATAAAAATAAATAATATCACGCAAGGCAGTAAAAGTCAGTGGAAACAAACGAGCCAGTTCGGTCTGGCCCTAATTCCCACGCGATTGCCATCTGTATGTTATGGCTGTACGCAGCTAAAAATAACACTAAAGTAAGAGCTGGCAACCCTATTTGATAAGTAGGTCACAGACCTATCTTTAAAAAGGGTTTCCTTTTTACTATTCACTCTTTGTGGTCTAAGTATCGATATCCGGATATCGAACGATTCAAAATTCAGACATGAATCAAATAAAAGTCTCTTAAATAATAATCAATTCAACTTTAAGATTGGAGACTGTTGTTACATTAATATTTATTTATTTATAGCTTATGCACTATGTACAGAGGCGGATTTAATGCCTTAGGCATTTTATACCAGTCAACTTAAGGGTGATGCAGAGAAAAAAAGGATGGTAGGTGTACGGACCAGATAATTAAAACTGTATTAAACATACTGCAGCATACTACAGTATTTCAGAGTTTTTGATGGAAAAAAATTGAATTTTGATTTCTAATTTTATTGTTTAGTTTTTGTTCTTTTTTACTGACATACTTTTTAAGTAATTATTTGATTGTGTTTGTTAATTTTGATTTAATTGCTATTCTTTATGATTATTTATGATTGTTTGAGACCTGATTCTGTGATAACAGTAGTTGACTATTACTAGAAATTGATGTAACATTTTGACATGTTGATATTTTAATTGTAACTGGAATCTGAATTTTTATTGACTGACTAATTATTTTTTATTTTATTATTTCATTTTTGTTCACCACATTCTGGTTGATCATGACGGACAAAATATTAATATAATGCTATTATACCTACCAACTTAATGTACTCATTATCATGCAAAATAAATTATTCTTATTCTTATTCTTATGTTACTGTAATTTATTTAGTTTTTGTATTTTCGACACAGTTATTTTTTGCCTTGACTTGTAAGTTAAGGTCTTTAAAGAACATTTGTTATTATTTCCTAAAACTATGTGCTCTCATAACGATACAAGAATGATCGTGAATATTTCAAGGATTTTACGGTCTAAGCATGTCGCGAACACATGCACGCATGTGTGTGAGACATGTATCGAGCCGATAATTGATCACAAGTGGCGGCAATAGGAGTTTCCTAGCAAATTGTCCGCCAAACACTGACCGCATTTCTATCATCCTACACTATAATACTCTACTCTATTTATGTGCATTAAGTAATTTTTAAGCAACTTCAAAAAAGGAGGTGGTTTTCAATTCGACTGTATATTTTTTGTTTTTTTTTCCCACTAGAGACAAACAAAGTTAACTTAAAAAAAAAGTAATAAAAACCGACTTAATAAATTAAAAGGTATATCTAAACTTATCAGCTTCTGAAGTCTGGGCCTTTAATTCTTCAATGTGCCTTAGCTTGGCTTCGACTTCAGAAGATGTTAAGTTATTTATATATTTTTGAAATCGGGAGTTTTTATTTTTTTTAAGTTTGTTTGTAAAACAAATACTATTTTAGGAAACTTATTCTGTAATATAATTTCCGATGCACGAAGCCTGAAATGTGTTAGGGAAAAATCGTCGAGTATATTTGGGTGGTAAGCCGTGACGTTGAAACCTTAGAACGTCCATCTTCCCCAAACATCTGAGGACGGACGTAAGTGAAGATTCTAAGTAAGTGAAATTGATATGGCTACCTTAATTATTACAATTTCAAAATTCCAATTTTAAAGTTGCTAAAAGGCTAATTAATAATCATTGAAGCCCGTTTTCAATATAAAACCTAACCTTTTCTGTTCTTACCTGTTTAAATAAACGCCTATCTGCGAAGCCAATCAGTGCTAAGTAGCAATAATGTCACTTTGATTATGATAGCAATTCGCATTGAACTGCCAACCGGTGCATTTAACAAGTGCCTGCAAAGGCTCTAGAATTAGGCCAGTGACATTAGTTAGCCTCAAGGTAATGGCTACTGGGGCATGCGCGTGCGACGATCTTGTAAAACGGTGTGGCTCACCTTCACAAATTTTTTGGAGGGAAGTTTCTTGGGTTGTCTTAATGAGGAAGGAGGAGGTCCAAGTGTTGTGGCGTCACTTAGAAGGAGCCTATGTCCGGCCAAAAATACACTGTCAGATTTGCCGATCGATTTGAAGAATTATAATTATATGACTATCACAAAGTCTATCGATAGCATTATTTAATATTTCAAAATGGAAGAAAATGTCGAGTTTTCTTGAATTTTCAGAAGAACAAGAGTTGTCTTTATATATATAATCTTTATCAAATACTTCGGACCAATTCGGGAGCGGTCGGTATATTTCGTTGTAACAGTCTTCAAAATAATTGCGTACCCCAACTAGTGCTGGAGATACAGGTATTCCGAGGGTAAAACGAATACAAAAACGAATATATGACGTAGCCAAAGTTAGCTAAAGTTTCGAGCAGCTGGAAGCTTTTGCCATCATTAATAACCTAGGTAGGCTCTACTTTAATATGCATTCTGTAAAGTGCTTTGGATGGGAAATGCGGAAACGCTAAACTGTAAAGTTATCCAAACTAGTATCATTATAGTTGAAAATCCCCGTAGTTTTAAAGTTACAAATACAATACGGTGCTTCATGAGTAATGATACCTGCGTACTCTGCGCTATGAGCCTGTTGACTGGCTACAATAGTGCAACAAGTGGAATCTGAACCCAGGACTTCTTTGTTGCCAGTCAGATATCTTAACCGTTGGGCTTTTGCCGCTTACTGAAACGGTTCAGTACACAATTTTCCGCCCGGAAGCTGTGCAAACCGACTTGATGTAAGATTGCGTATTCTCGTATTTGTTATACGCTAGGCAATTGTCATTGTTCAGACAAATTCTCATAAAGGCTCTATGTGAGTACAATGAAGGGTAGCAAAGGAAACTATGGAAGAGGGAGTGATCAGAACCACGTGTTTAACCATAGGTAGTTAACAGTGGAGAAGGGTGAATATATTTATTAGGGAACCCGTCCAAAAAATAGCTTAGCCAGGCGTGCCACATGCTGTGCAATATTAATTTAACTGTGGCTTGAACTCATGTAGCAACTTACTTGCCTTTAGATATTTATCAATACATAATACATGGTATTGATACCTATTGGTAATGGCCACTTAAAGGGAAGCCGATGGAAATCGTGTTATATAGACCCTTTTCCACTGGTAGTTAGTATCAAGAACCTTCAGTGTGCAAAAATAGCTCGTAACGTTCGATCAATATCGATGGCGCCTCTATTATAAACCCCTTCTACTGCGGCAGCGATCGATACCAACTGGCTTCTAGGAACCAGCTCGTCAATATCGTATGCAGCCCATGCATCGCTGCAGATCTATGTTATTTATAGAGCGGCCAACGAACGCAACGGGTCATGGAGCATGCGCGGAGGAAAATCACCTTTCGACCTTTTTGGACAGAGAATGCTTATAGATTTTTTGAGCTCGAATCTCTCGTTTCCTTTGATTTCGTTATTGCATTCAGTGATCTCCTCTTCATGTGAGTTATAAAAGCTGATGAAGTACTTCTGTTAAGTGGAATAAGGCTGTGGCGGCCAAGGACTGTAAGTAGGAATGTCGGTTGACCGGCGGCGAGATGGGCGGACGAAATTATTGCCATCGCAGGTCAAACCCGGATGAGACCGGCGCAGGAACGTGGAGACTGGCACAATAAAAGAGAGGGCTATGCCCCATGCCTATGTTGAGCGAAGTCAAGCTGTGGATGATAAAGATGATGGACATACGACTGAAGTTCGACTGACAACTACGAAATACCACTGACTAATCAGGAAATCTTAGGAATTATAAAGCCTACAAACTTGAAATTTGGCAGGTAATTTCCTTATAGAAAGAAAGAAATAAATTTGAATTTTCGCACAGGAAATTAAAAAACATATAGAAAAAAAAAACCTGCACAAGATCAAGAGTGGCTCCTATCTCAGCATATACTGCAACAGATAAAATAAATGTCGCAGCGCTGGTTTTCTGATTATTTAAGAAAAGTGTAACTCATCAGCTAAGAAAAGATTTTACGAAAATCTACCACTTAGGCTGACATTCAGAAACGAGTCTAAGCGTGAACTTACGCTTCCATCTGTCAAAATCGTATACGATCTTACCTAAGGGGGTGAAATGGGGGTTGGAAAGTTGTATGAAAATATTTCTACGTGACATAGTGGGGAGCATAGCTAGTATCATAATACAATTAATTATCATAATTGCAATCCAGGCCAAACGTACTTATTCTGGCAACAATCATTTACGCGACGATCATACTAAAGTTTAGAGCCACACCCATGAGTGCTGAAGATATGCTCGACATTTCACAAACAACTCGTGCGATCGTCAAAAGTTGTGAAGAAAAATGTCTAAAGTGTCGACAGTTTTTCTGTCAACACTTCAGACATTTTGTTCAAGACAGCTTATTGATTGATAAAATCGAGCAACTAATGGTCAGTTTATGAAACTATATCTATCAGAGGTTATTCTTACGTAAGAATAGAATAGAATAGACTCTTTATTGTACACCAGTTATATATGAGTCATAATTAATATAAATACATTATAATTACCAAAATGATACAATGGGCGGCCTTATCGCTATCGGCGATTTCTTATAGACAACCTTTGGATGGATTTATTGCATGTTAAAAACAAAAGTAGTCCGCGGTCTAATAATTAAAATTAGAAGCTTTCTCTTCTCTACGTAGTATAAAATAAAGTCGCTTTCCGCGTTTATCTGTCTGTCTGTATATCCACTAACTCCCCCTAAACCACGCAACGGATTTTGATGCAGTTTTCGCCATCAGTTAAATAGTTAGATTTAGATTTAGATTTAGATTTTTTATTGTATGTAAATAATTACATAAAGTCACATAATACAGACATAATAATAAACTATAAACAACATCATATCATTTTAGGTAATAAAGATTAAAAATAATTCATAATATATAATTGATATATATTATATATATTGAGTTTAGGTTGATATGTATAATACTTTCATATTTAATGTACGGATAGTAGAGAAATTGCACCCGTGCGAAGCAATATGTAGTGGTATGCTGAGTTGGTAACCTTTTCGGTACGGGCATGCTCGGCGGCATGTTTTCAATTTTTTATTAGAATTAGTGTACCTATTTCTTTTTTATTGTGTTTTGTCTATTGTGAATGTGGCGCCGTCATTATCCCGTACGGAATAAAATTATTTTTCTTTCTTTCTTTCTTTCTTTCAAGGGACGGGTCGCTAGTAAGTTAATTAATATAATTAAACAAAAATGAATAAATAAGTTTGATTTTTTATTTATTTATATGGACTTCAATATCATCGATGTATTTAATGTCTATATTTATCTGTAATAGTTCAAACCACTGATAGATAGGATATTGAAACTGGCCGTGACGCTACGTCATTTCCCCCACGCGCTCAATATTTCAGCACCGTGAGCATAATTTTGGAAGAAGCTTATATCCAGCAATGGACTGCGATAGGCTGGTATAAATGATTGATTGAAGTGTATTTTTGAAAATTTCCCGTACAATGCTTTCAGGATATACTGAAAAAACGTAACGGCAAAAAATAAATAATTTATTGCTATTTTCAACCGAATAACTTGGTTCGGATGAAGCCTGCAAAGTTGATTTTTCCGTACTGCTGCTCCTTAGAGATTCCGCCTTCATGACATTCTAGTCAAAATTACATCGACTGTTCTAGCAAGATTTTAGCCGAACACGGCAAGTCATTCTCCGGTCAAGTGTATTAATAAAATCATTTTCTAAATTAAGCTCTCTATTGACCATGTCACCTATTAATTACGCTACTTTATAAAACGGTGCGCGTGCACATACGAACGTTACAATATTTTCAGCCAGTCTGCCATTTTTTGCTCGCCGCATATGGTGATTAGCATTCAAAAATAGAACTGTATTTCGTTAATTATAGTTAATTTTAATTGTATTTGGTAAAGTTTTTCAATGCCATGTGATCGTCAGTTAGTTCTCTCTCTCTTTTCATCTCTTACTGTGGATCTAGATATGAGCGAGAAAGAGAATGATATATTACGACATCAGTTTTATCGTGTTCACTGAAAACATCATAAATAGTATACTGTGACATTTGACATTATTTTTAACCCATAGAAAAAAAAGAGGGGTGTTATAAGTTTGTAGTGTGTATCTGTGTCTGTCTGTGGCATCGTAGCTCCAAAATGGATGGACTGATTTTAATGTAGTTTTGTTTAATTGTAAGCTAGTTTAATCGGGTATCATCTTAGCTATGTTTCATGAAAATCTGTTGAGCCGTTCAAAATTTACAGCTCTTTTTCTAGTTGGAGTCGGGGGTTTTGGGAGGTTAGGTAATATACTCAAATTGCCCCATGTAATATTGTATGGCACAGGTGGGTAAAAATCATGTTCTCCCAAAACAAATTAGAGCCCTACCATATTCCAGGAAAAGCTAGAGATGTGTAGGTCTCATTAAGATCACACACACACTAGCTACTTTTTGCAGGAGAATCGCGGGTTTTCGCGTTCGTTATCTTTATTTTTTAATTCTGCTACAAAATGTAGTTAGTGTGCTGTGGCCCTAACTTAGTATTACGTACGCATAAGCCTATGTATTCTGTAATCCTATATACCTTACAACACGTGGCCGCACTTGTATAGTGCCTTGGTACAATCAACATCACAAGTAAGTGATCATCAGTACATGTTCAAAACTACTGAACTTGAAAGTTTACGATTTTTACAATTCCGTTGACTGTACTACTTTTTCCCCCTTGAAATACTGCGTTGTCTAAAAGGAATATTAGTTCATCAATCTAAAAAGTGGGAGGCGGGTACCAATTGTTCCAAAAAAAACGAAAGTTGTGACGTTTTCGTAGCCATTTTACTAAAGTCCTGTTGGGACCCCTTGCTGTTGATACCTCTTGTGTAATAAGATAAAAATGTACAATCCTTCAGATAAAAATCTTTACGTAATCCTTCCAACTCAAGGAGACTCACTGCGCCCAATAAAATAGGCAATGATTGATAAATTGTGTTCTGCATAAAAATTCCAAAATTGAATGTACCGCTAACTTAATTTTCGAACAGAATAAGGATTCCAATTTCAAAAGTAGGGTACATCAGTAAGATGTCGTTCGTCCTTGGATCGATCGCGGCAAGGACGAGGCGCGCGCATCCCTCGGCGCGCGCCGACATGGCGCGAAAAACTCGCAATGACATGCATTTATTTAGGCACCCGTTTATTTATTAAATTGTCATTGTAATCGAATTTACTTGGAATATGATACATTTGTTAATTTACACTGATAAGGAGAGTTCAAATGAGTTTAATATCGAGGCCTTTCGATCGAACTGAGGTCCACTTCTATGATGGCTTACGTAACGTCAAAATGGTTTAGATTTTTAGGGCGACACCTGCTTTTTTCTTTTAAGAAGAAGGCACTTTCTTTATTCTTAAGAATTTCCTCCCAATTTATAATAGAACATTTTCCTTGTGTATATTTACAAATTTAGTATGTTTTACATGCTTATCGTTATACGTAGGTATATCACCATTATCGGAGCTAAACGGAAATAAACATTCCACATCTGCAAAGTTCATAATTTAAAATAGGTACCTACGAAGATATTGCGTTACAAACATTACGTTATTTATGGTCAATTAAAGAAATAATAAACAGAACAGATAGGGAGTTACCTATTTTACTTGAAGGAACTTGTAGCTATTAACAATGGGATGGTATAGAGAAGGTTCACTTTATTCTATTTGATCATGACTTACATAACTGTTCCACAAACCGTAATAATAAAAAGGACTTTTCCACTGATAGGACAATTTTCATATCGAGTTTTCCCATCGATTGATTATCGATTTTCCCTCCAAAAAAGCAAAGGAACCCCCATACAGCCAGGAACAAAAACATAAAAACTTACCCCAACTCGATCCCGTGCGGCCAAGGAACTGTCCAGTCTCGCCATTCCACAGGAAAATCCTGAACGACTCCCATCCGCCTAGATCCGGCGGCGGGGCGTAATATTGTTCAGCAACCTTTGTCTTGTCTGCCATGTTCGAACGCCGAGCCGGACTGCGGACGGGAATCGATTGCCGGCGCCTTCGCCCTGTCTTGTCCCCCGCCCCGCGCTTTTCACACCCCTCGTGCGCCTAGCAACCCCTGCAACCCCGTACCGGCCTTATGTAACGATTACGTAACGCGGCGCGCGCACGTTTCAGACCTACATAGCATACCAGCGTACGTAGACCCCTTCAGACTCGCGCTAAATCCCTTTTTTGTCATGTATTGTTTGATTTGCGAGGGGAGCGACGGCTCTTTGTGAATAAGTCCGGAAATAGGGTTGCAAAATAATGCTTTGCCGTCAAATGGGCTTCCCACCATGGCGTTAGAGGCGGTTTTAAATTGTGTGGTTTTTGACTAAGCTTGTAACTCAGTCTGGTCATTGTGCTAGGTTATTGGTCTATGTATAGAAAATTGATTTCAAGTCTGCGTAATCTAGACCTTATTTAGCACCCAAATTATTATTGTTGATTTTTTCAATCACGATATTTAACGGGAGTTTCTTCTTCTTCATAGGACCAGCCCACTTGGATCCATGCACCTAGAATCACGAAAATTTGAAAATGCCTACAAAAGGCCAGTTGAAATTTTTATTTCAACTCATCTTTGACTTTGAGGTAAACATCGTTTGATCATTATATCTCCCACCCTTTGAAACTGTATCTACTAGCCTACAGTCCTTAAATACGCCAGGCTGGGGATGAGCAGTACATAGTATCCCCAATTCTATGATAACTTGCTGGACCACACCCCGGATTGCGCAGCGTGGTGACTAGGAGCAATAGGCTGGATATGAATTACCTCATAGGGAATCGTCATCTTCATCAGCCTGATAACATCCACTGATGAATAAGGGAGAGATCAACAACAATGCTTGACTTTCTCCCTCTATGTCTTCATTTCTCTTTCACCCAAAGGTTGGCTGGAAGAAAATTCATTCTGAGTTAAGCTCGCCTTTATGAATATATCTGTAAATTATATTTTTTGTATATTCCATATTTTATGTACTACTAGCTTCTGCCAGCGGCTTCGCCCGCGTGATATCTTTATAAATTATAGCTTATGTTACTCACTGATGAAGTAGCATTCTGCTGGTGAAAGAATTTTTTAAATCGGTCCAGTAGTTTTTGAGTTTATTCATTACAAACAAACATACAAAAAATCAAATCTTTTCTCTTTTTAATATTAATATAGATAGTATAGATAAGGAAGAAGAACATTAATACGGGGAAATTTGGCGTAACTTCTACACATTTGGAATCTATGAGGAGTGACACTTTTTGTAAAAGGCACAGAATCATACACAACCGGAGGGAGAGTCTGGAAGTCTAACAGGTTCAAAAATGAGAGCTTGGGATTTGGCTGGGTTAAGTAACAATCCGAAAGACCTCGCCCACTGGTTGATGTTTTAAAGGTCATTGTTGATGGCATCAACAGCCGCTACAAGGTCGTACTTTGAAGTAACGATAAAGCTCGTCTGAGTAGACAAAATAATTAGGAGTTAGGACCTTAATGACGGCGTTTATAAAAACGGAGAAAAGGAGAGGGGAGAGAACGCAACCTTGAGGAACACCCGCAGCTAGATCACACCACTCAGAGGAGACCTCGTCGGTGCGAATCGACTGCGAACGACCCCGAAGATAATGAGTTGAACCACTCAATTGCTGGTGAAGAGACATTAAGAGAGGATAGGATACCTAAGAGGATATCAAAATCAACTGAATTAAAAGCACTGCAAAAGTCTAATAAAACCAGTACTGTTAAAAATTTGTCTTCTAAGGCCAGGCGAATGTCATCTGTTATTATCACAAGTTCTTTATTTCTGTACCAATCGATCAACTCATCCTTTCACAGTACACTGCTGAACATAGGCCTCTCTCCTATCGGGCACTAACAAATCAAGACCACTTTACTTGTTTATTTTTGTTGACCAATTAGTTTATCCAGTTGTAATTTGATCGTTAAGACAACGAGGTTACGAATCAATTAAACCAATTTGTTTGATAATTTCCATTTGCACGCCTCATTGGTCTTTTGGTCGCAAACGCAGCTGCAACACAGGCATGTTCGATGCCCAGCTTTCCATCGTCATTATCAGTACGTAAGTATAGGTACGCACGGTTTCATATCAAGCAATACATTTTCAGTATAAATTGACTTCTTATTATACGGAAAGCCTAATGCGAAGTCAACTTATACTGGAAATGCATAGCTTAATATGTAGGCATGTGTACGTCTACTGCTAAACATAGGCTCCCTATATAGACCGCCACAATAAATTGGTGTAAGGGAATATTGCCACAACTACCATGCTTGGAAAATCGATTGAAGGAAGGTACTCTAGTTACATAAGCGTCCAAGTGGAAGATGCTTTTATTCAGCTCATTGACTTATAATATAAAAAAAATAAAAAAATATCTAGATTTTTTTATCAGCATTTTGTTTTGAGATTATCATGGTCAATGGTCCAGCTGTGAACCGGTTGTTCAAAGTGTCAATACAAGATCTAGCCAAACCATAAAGTTATTATTACTAGTGGTAGTAATAATAACTTTATGATCCAAACCAAGTATATAATAATAAAAATACTAAATAATTTAATAAATATTTATATTTATATTAATTTAATTTCGAACTACTTACAATACCAGCTCCATTATCTATTACATTGACTCTACGTGACTCTTACAGATTCTGAACTGTTATAATTTATTTATAAGAAGAAGTTTAGTAAGTTTTTACCATGACCATTATTTTCGACATATTAAAACAATTTTGAACAGTCAAATCTAACATATTTCGATGTACCAAAAATAAATTAACATGAATACAAACGCCTGTTGAAAAAGTTAATGCAACAACTTTCCTTACAGTAAATTGCTATGTAAATTTGATTAGGAACATCATTCTGGTTTCTCTTCCTTTAATTCTTCATTTCTCTGCGATGGATTAGCGTTAAGTAATCCGTTCTGAGGCTTCGTCCACGCCTGGCACACACATGTTGGCCCTGGTACACCAGAGTTATGACCAGAGGATATTTGGAAGCCACCATTGTTAGAGCCGGTTATTCCTGGCCCAGCACTTTGATTACCTGACTGACCTTGGAATTGTGATGTCTGATGGTGTTGACCTACAAATGCAGGTTGCGTGACCTGACCCTGAGGGTGATTCTGTCCTACAACATAGTTGTGTGTTGGTTGGGTTTGCCCCCCGAAGCTACTTGTCTGTTGGTTGCTGGCAAAATTATTTGATGGTTGGCTACTGGCAAAATTATTTGATGGTTGGCTGCTGGCGAAATTATTTGATTGTTGGTTGCTGGCGAAATTATTTGATTGCTGGTGCCCTCCATAAGTCCCTGTAGGCTGTGGTTGAGCGACAAAACTACCTGAAGGCCGATAGTTTTGCTGGCTGACCACTTGCTGAGAACCTTGGAAGTTTGTGTTAGTGGGTTGATTCTGGTTCACAAACTGGCCAGATTGATGATTTTGATTTTGAAACTGTTGAGTCTGTACTTGGACTTGAGTCTGCTGGCCTTGACCTTGCACTCCAGTTTGCACTTGATTCTGAAACTGGCTGACTTGTTGGCCTTCAAAAGAGGCAGAAGACTGTTGATTTTGAACTTGGAACTGGTTTCCAGATTGTGAATTCTGAGGGTAGGTTTGATATTGTCCTTGAACTTGCGATTGGGATCCTCCGTACTGCTGCCCAGATGGGTATCCCTGAGTATTTACATAGCTTCCTTGAGGGTAGCTGGTCCCTGGTTGCGGATAGCCATAGCTCCCGTACTGTCCTTGATACTGTGCTTGAATTTCGCCAGTCTGGTAGTCAGTATTCCAGGGGGCATACTGTTGGGGGTATCCTTGGTTTACCTGCAGTTGGGCTTGACCCTGGATAGTGGCCTGCTGGGCGGGTTTGTTCCTGTGTCCCTGGACGATGTCGATGACTCCTCCGATTATCTTCTCTGGTATGTTGAGCACTTTCTTAGCTTCTAACGCGCTTGTTATGCTGTTCAGCGCGACGATGAGCAACTGGAAATTAAGTGAAGTGTGGTAAAGGCACGGTTAATTACATTATAAGAAAAAAATTGAGTGCGTTCAAATCAGAGACGTTACTTTAAGTGGCTATACATATGAAGCTATACATAGACCGATTTTGTTTAAGGTATGCCAATTAGCAAATCATCATACGGTATACGAATTAACATGATAGATGCGATGCAATGCGATAAGTATTCTCAGCATAACTATTATTATTATTTAACGAATTGATATACGATAGTAAACGTGTAACATAACAGGAGCCGTGAACATGACTAGAGCATGTTCACAGCTGAATTATGAATAAATATGAACCGACAATAAACCCGCCTTCCGACTGCGAAAGGGTAATGAGAGAGAGATTCGAAACGAGATGGGAGATGTTCTTACGAAATAGCTGCCCAGGTCATAAACCTCAAAAACGAAGAGGGCGATTTAAAAAAATGTATTTTTATGACGAAATAAAAAAGTACTTATTACTGTATACTTGACACAGCACAAAAACGATTTTAAAGATAACTTAACAGAAAAATAAAAATATGTAAAATAAAAATAAAATGGATTGTACGTCGCAGCTGTGTCAAAAAGGCTTCCGCTCAGCATATCCTGCCGCGCTGCGAGCAACCCGACAGCGCTGGTTTTCAGCGGGAGCCATATCAAGTGACGGTATGTGTTAGGCACACATACCGTCACTCGACGTACTCGTGTACAGAAAATAAATAAATGAAATATGAATTAAAAAATAAGATAAATTATTATCTAAAGCTATATGTCTACCGGTTTGGTTAGGAAAGGAAGCAATATAATCTCGGGGTCGCGAGCGCACAGAGTGGGGACTCTGTGCGCTCTCACCGAAGCGACCCCCGAGAAGACGGTGCGCACTGGTCGGTCCTGCGCGCCGTGCACCGCACAGTGAGGGTACCGGGGGGACCACTTTACAGTCTCCCCCGGGACGTGCCTGGGAGGGGGACCTTTCTACAGCCTCCCTCCCCGAGAAGTGCCCTAATAGGCGTGGCACCGAGGTGGACTTCGGCGCGGTCTTTTAAGAGTACCCGAAGCCCACCTGTAGGTGCCGAAGTGGACCACCGTGGTGAGTTGAGCCGGTAGGAGTCTGGCACACCCCTTCGCCCCCCCCAGGCGGAGAACAGCCCTATGATGGGTTCTCACCACGTAAAATAAAAAAAAATGAAGTAATATAATCTAGCCAACCCTCCACTGAAATATTGACATCGCGCGATACCCGATAGTCACGAGACATCGATTTGGTTCACAATATTTGGTTTCTGACACCGCAGGGAGTAATAACTACTCTAAACGCACGTTAATACGGTTCAATTTTGCACAAAAAACATTTTAACATAACATAGCATCACGCCTGTATTCCCCGACGGGGAAGGCAGAGGTTTAGTAATGTACATAGAGCATAAAACCGAAGGAACTTTGTAAGAAATAGGTGTAGTATATAGTGTTATTGGTCATTAACTAATAGTGCTTTTATGGATTATTGTACTCATCATTATTCTTTTACTATGGGACCAACCCAGAAATTGCGAATTAAATAATCTGCTGTTCTATTTATATAAGTCAATATTACTCGACTAAATGTATGGTCCAACTAATTTTTTTTTTGTGATTTCATGGTTTTTTTGTTTTTTGTTTTTAATAAACATTGCCCCTCACTAGGATTTCTCCTGTATCGAGGGTACAGTTTACAAACATACATGTTACATGCACACACAACCAGACCCGAAACAACTATCTGTAGATCATACAAATATTTGGAAAAGGAGCTTTTCACCTGTTTGTACCATAATGTTATGTATCACCTTTGTGAAGAGAGAAATAAAGCATTTATTCATATTTGTTCCGTGCGGTGATCGAACCCGCGGCACGTAGCGCAGAAAGCTAATTACTTAGCCACTGCACCAACCGTGTCGTCATGGTTGGTCCCATAGTAAAAGTTAATCATAATTATGAGTACAATAACTCCTTAAAGCATTATTATTTCATTACCAATAATCATTAATAGCGCGATGTGCAACAGAGTCCGCACTATTGTAATAATATAGAAATAGAGGAGCCGAAACAAACGAAACTCACAATTAAAGAGGTTTTTATGTGTCCTTCCATATTGATGCTTTGGTCCTGGTCGATCCAAGGTATGTACCGGTGCTGGTCCAAGGTGAACACTGACGCTTCGCTTCAAGGACAAACTTTTATATTGCAGCCACCATCAAAATCATTTGTAGGGCTGCCACACGACATTTCTTTTTGCTTAATTCCAAAATTTATTAATAGTCTTCATTCTTTGATTTATTTATTTTGTATAAATAAATTAATTTAAGTTTGCCACATATTTAGAACTTTGTTACAGAATATAATTAACCTTCCTTAGCTTCGATTAATTTAAAAAAATGTAAAAGGACAAGTTTTAGGGAAAAAGTCTATTAATATTTCTCGTAGATCAACCGTAGACTTTGCGTAGACTACGCGTAGACCGTCCGTAGACAATTCGTAGACCACATTTTCTAACTATTAAACGAGTACCTACGTCTTTATACGCAAATAATTTTCTACTGAAAATCACATTTAAAACTATACAGCTTAGCATATAGATGTCCACTGCTGGAGATAGGGCCCTCCATAGAAAACTTTATGGAGTCCTCTCAGATGTGCCGGTTTCCTCACAATATTTTCCTTCACCGATAACGCAACTGATAATTATATTGACGGCACTGTTGGCTTCCTGTGCTTCGTGTCACGGGTTCGATTCCCGCACACGGAACATATATTTGTATACCTACAGATAATTGTTCCGGATCGGGATGTGTGTGCGTGTGAGATGTATGTTTGTAAACTGTACCCACAATACAGGAGAAATCGTAGAGTAGGGAAAAGATTTAAAAAAAGGAATGTTTTCGTAAACTGCGGGCCGGAGCTCGGACCCTCTTGCATGGAAGTCAAGCTTTTAACCGCTGAGCTATCGACGCTGTTAGAAAATTGTAAATATCATATTTTCTTCGTAGTGCCAACCCTGTAACGTACAGTGTGCAAGATGTGATCGAAGGCGTCGGCGCGAGTTATCTCACCCTGCGCGCGAGTACCGCTATTTGAGCCTGTCCGGTGCGTGCGAGGCGAATATCGACAAATCATTCGCTAACAAACGAATATCTATAATGATGGTGTCTGAATCGTAGTTTTTTTATGTGCTGTATACAAGGGATATTGTTGAGTAAATACCTGTTAGATGGACAGTCGCTTGGCAAGCCTTTTTTTTTTTTTATTTGAATACGTGATTTCTAATTCCATTATAATTTCAAGATCAATGTAACGGCAAAAAACGAACAAAGAAACTAAACCAGATAAAAAGGATATCTTCAGAATAAAACGCTCAGCAGTTATAAAAATAATTTCAAGTAAAAAAACGTATCGATATTCGAATTCGCTAACGATACCCATCTCATCTCCCGCTAACCACACTGTCCGATCGTATGATTGACGCTGCGCCCGCGCACCCGAATAAAGAGCATAAACATTCCCTTTTGTTTTTTTCACGAAACATTGTCGATGGCCGATTTATTATCACACCGAGTTTATTCGCCGAAACCGAATGATTAAGTACCTTCGGCTTGAATGATTCTTTATCGAGTATTAAGGAAAATTACTTTGAATGATCGTGTGTGGTATTCTTGTTAGTTTTATTTATGCTCGTTGGTTACGGTATTTTTTGGCGAGTGATTTTCAAATTATAAATCTAATATTGATGCCTAATTATTTTGAAAGAAAAAAATATGTGGAAGAATATTGTTTTATCTTTTACAGTTAAACTACTCTTCGAGGTACCTATAGGGTTTTTCTTATGTTTTGACCCCGACATCATACGTCAATTACGTATAGTGCCACAAACTTATCTGACCCGGTGATGACGTCGCTGCCACTTTTTGAAGTCACTTTTGTTCTGTAGCGACGTTAGGTCCAATTTTGGTCACCGGGTCAGATAAGTTTGTGGCACTGTACGGTGGTTTAACTGTGACTCTGTGAGTCTGACTCTGTCACAGTGATTTTCTTTTTCAAACATTGCAAAGCACATGTAAAGTAACTAAAATTCTACCAATTCTAAGGTCAAACTCAAAGTTTTTATTTCAACTGGGCCTTTACAACCACTTTCAAAACGTCGTGATTCTAGGTGCAGGTATGTTCTGCCATTCCAATGACGTGTGCAAATAATGGCGAGCGACTCATAGTTCGCGCATGCGCAGACGGACGCACCTGATTGTAGTCGGGGCCACTTCCTCTGCCCGACCTCGCTACACTTTACATACGACTTTATTGCCGAATACTAGAAATTGGAGATGGAGAGACGAGCTGGATAGAACTAATAAAGAATGGTCCACACTGGCTCTAGACCGGAAGACCTGGAAGTCATGGAGGGAGGCCTTTGCTCAGCAGTGGGATGATATTGGCTAACAACAACAGCAACAACTAGAAATTCAACCAAAGTTTCGATAGTCGGAGAAAATTTTTGGTATACGCGGAGACAGAGCCTCCAATCCTTATCGCAGAAACCAATTGTCATCAGGCCGTTACCTACGTTGTAATATCATCATTGATATTGGGTTCGTATAATAAGTGGCCAATTTTCAGCAATTCAACGACTAATACTTAAATATGTAATTCGAATGTCGAAGTTTAAAATAGCGATGTACGATATGGCTGCAGTACGGAGTCCGATGTACCTACGTACGTTCGATGGTATGATATACTAAACTTCGACCCTCTCATTATTCCTCACTTTTTAACGTCATATAACATAAATATTTTAGTTTAGAAAAAACTAAAGAAAACGCTTTTGTCATCGAAACTAAACGTGTATGCAAAATTTCAGCTCAATCGGAAACCGGAAAGTGGGTCAAAATTAACTTCCAAGATTTTTTTACATAGTTACTTAGGTAATTAGTTACAGGTGAAGCTAATAAAAGCGTTTTAAAAAAGGACAGAGCTCTTTAATTATTACCATTGCGACGTACGTTTGATCAAAATTTTGTTGTGATATACATGTCAAGTGTTTTCGGGAAATTATTAAATACGTTCAGTTATGGCGCTCGGCGGCCGCTACCACCGCACGTTCGGTTCGCTCTCGCTTTTGGTCACAAAAAAACCTACACGAAGGGCAGAGGCGTATTTAGAGATTTGGCGCCCCGGGCCAATTAGCTTTGCCGCCCCATTAAATGAAGATAAAATATTTCATTTAAGAAAAAAAAATGGTATAGGTATGCAACAGGTACCTATGTCCAATAGGTACCTATGAAACCTATGGTACCTATGGTGTGAAATAATCAATTTATAAAAAAATCCTATTAATGAACCTTTTGTTCACAAGGTAAATATTTAGGGCCTCGCCGCCCCTCGCTGCCTGCCGCCCCGGGCCATGGCCCCCTTGGCCCTATGGTAAATACGCCCCTGACGAAGGGTATACTGAATGTCTCCTTCACGCGCTTTGCTCGCTCATGAGTCCTCCGCCAAAGGGTATGGCGAAAGCGAGCGTGCCACGGCAGCAGAAACCGAATGCTAGAATTGGCAACGGCATTCGCAACGGTAAACTTCATAGAAGTGCTTCCACCAACCAAGATCAAGAAGACCAAGTCATTCAAAATGAAAACAAATTTAATATTTGTGTTACCAAATTAAAAAACTTTTTGCTAAGCAAAAGCTACTACAGCATTAAAGAATACTTTGATGATAAATTATAATCACAATTATTTATTACATATTTCAACCAAAATTGGAATAAACTAATTAAATTAATAGTTACTAAATAATAATTTATAAAACATTTAATTATGAATAATATATAATGCAATAATTTCAAAAAATAATTTAATAAATATTACATAGGTAATGTACTAGCAAATAATGAAAAGTGCAATAAATTAAATACTACTTATTATATACTGCCATATTCATCAAACATGCAATAAAATAAATAAAATAATTAAATTCATAGTTACTAAATAATAATATTAAATATGTATAACTATAAAACTTTTAATTATAAATAATAAATAGTACAATAATTTTCAGTTAAAAAAATAATTACCTATAACATTAAACCTATTTTAGTTAGTTGGGGTCCGTTCCGTCCAGCTATTACTTGCTCATTACCCTTTTGCAATGGAAGTGTAAGATCAACATACTTTTCGCGGTAAAGGTGTTCGCAAATGATTACGTCTCTTACATAAGTGATATTAATCACAACCAGCGTGATTATTAAAGAAGTGAGGGGGCGAGCAGTGGTCGTCGTAATGTGCAATGCAGCTATCAAATGTGTCATTCATTAAATATTTAGATTAATTTTGTATTAAACGCTGCGGGCTATATGGAGTAAATCCACAAAATCCAGTTTCCAGAGCGAGAGAGCTTTGCATTCATCAAAACCAATCTATACCGTTGGCTGTTGCTAATCTTTTAATATAACAATTTAAGTTATATATAAACGTCGTGTGTTTTCGTTATATTAATGGTGAAAATTGCATCCAAATCCGTTACGTGGTTTAGGAAGAGTTAGCGTATATACAGACAGACAGATAGACGCGGAAAATGACTTTATTTTATACTATGTAGAGAAGAGATGGTACAGGTCCATTGAATTAGGGCATTTACTTCCTTGAAGTACCTGCTATGTATGTACCTGGTACTTAATGATGTTAAAACTAATTTGAACTGGAATACCTTAACCAACGCTACAGACTCAAGTGTCTAATGAACCGTATCTATCAATTGACGTCTCTCGCATAGAGCCGTCCCATTATCCTGCGTGGTTAGTTACCGTGCGCGAGCGCAGTCGCAGTGCGCATCCACGCGCGCGCACCGCTCTCATTCTGAGACAACTGACAGGTGACCAGGGTAAGTTTTACCACCTTACTGCTTTTTACAGAATGAGGAGCTGAATGTGGTAGATTTGGGTCTTAATATCAGCATACTGTAAATATAGTTGATAGCTCTCTTGTCTTAGATCATCTTTGATTGTTATTGCTACAGACAGCACAAAATATAGGCAGATGAGTAGTTGTCTTGACATTCAAACAAACAATGCATCCCTTTCTTGCTTATTACCCGACTATGGCGAGGGTTTTGTTTTTGACCGGTATGTATGTATGTTCATCTGTTCCCTCATAATTTCTAAACTACACAAAAAGTATGAAACAAGAAAATATTAATACATATTCATAGTGATGTTCAGAGGATAGCCGTGGTCGTATGCCACTGCCCTTAAGATCGCTTACTACTGTTAGACTTTGTTTTGTTAGGGTAGGTGGCATACGACACTATGAATATGTATTAATATTTTCTTGTTTCATACTTTTTCAGTAGTCGGGTTTTGGTTTTTGGACATTTTTTTTTTAAATTATTTTAGACGGAATAGGTTGTTTTATGATAACAACTTTCGGATTTTACGTAATCAAGGGGTGGATAATCTTTCTACCACTAACAAAATATATCTATATATAATATATATATCTTCATTCTGTTTAAACTCGTGCCGACACAGAAGAATACTATAGAATAGTATTTTGTGTAAAATAAAAAATAAGAAAGAGTAAGAAAGAACAAGAAAGAAAATCATTAGTCATCCTCTGAGATATCCCATCTCTTCTTTACAGTACCAAAACCCAGTCAAGATGACAGTCACAAAGAAGAGAACGTCGGACCTGACGAGCTTGGAGCGGTTCAACTTGTACTACAAGGAGAAGGAGGTCCCGCTGACAGGAGCCCAGAAGGCGAAGAGGTTCATCTGGAACCCGAAGACGAGGCAGTTCTGTGGCAGGACTGCGTCCAGCTGGTGTGAGTGGCTTTTGAAATATTTGTGTTTTTATATCGTTAACTTAGATTGAACTTACTGTATTGCTTGGAGTTTTATAAAGAAAGAAAGTTAGAAAGACAGAAAAATAATTTATTTAGATACAAAATTAAGGCAATGCATAAAAAATAAAAATAAAACAAAAGAACAAACACAACAAGAGAAACAAAAATGAAAAAAAAGAAATTAAAATAATCACATAGATATAATATAAAAAGTATGTATAATCATAATCATAAACCTCTATTTCTCTCATCATCATATTACATAATTACATAACCATGCTCATATCATATAGAGAATGGTGTCTGTAGTAGGAAAATCCTGTAGTACAGCTCACTATGTTCTCCACATTGTGCAGTCAAAAACAATGAAAAATGTATGCATGTATGTAGGTTATATTACGATCGTATGGGCCTCACGGCTGCACCAAAAAGGTTCAGTTCAGCGTATGCCAAACATCAATGCCCGGCGCTGATTTTCAACTGAACCCGAGAGATATAAATTGATGGTTGTTATGTCCCCAAAAGGCGTTTTCTAGATTTCACCGAACAAGCCTTTGAACAGGGAACGATACTTCTATAATATTATTTCTTGGTCCAGGGGGTATAATTCTAATCTTAGCGCTCCTGATAATTTCATAACAGAATTAACAATAACCTAACCGTCAAAAACCCCCGACGCCAACTAGAAAAAGAGCTGTAACTTATGAATGGCTGAACAAATTTTCATGAAACATAGCTAAGATTATACCCGATTAAACTAGATTTTAATTAAACAATACTGTATTGAAATCGGTCCATCCGTTTTGGAGCTACGATGCCACAGACATACACATTACAAACTTATAACACCCCTCTTTTTTGTCGGGGGATGAAAATAACTCTTTAGCCGACCTGTGAATCAAACTCAAGACCTAAGAAGCCATGCTTGCGACCACAAGACTAATGAGGCAGACAATCAAAGACATTCGACTTAGAAAAGTGTCTTCTCTGTCTATGCGTCTGTCCTCTTCTTATTACCTATGTCTATCATTCTAGTGTGTCTTGTTTTTGTAGCAAATAAATGATATTTCTTTCTTTTCTTTTCTTTTAAAAGTGTGCAATTTCTAGGACACAGAACATGTCTTAATGTTGACCTAATTAAGTTGTCCGTGTCTGCTAAGCCAACCACCTTAGTGCACCATGACTCAAACTC
The DNA here is from genome assembly GCA_932294325.1 of Allophyes oxyacanthae. Classification (NCBI taxonomy): domain Eukaryota; kingdom Metazoa; phylum Arthropoda; class Insecta; order Lepidoptera; family Noctuidae; genus Allophyes; species Allophyes oxyacanthae. Next base: position 1,147,118 of record OW028612.1, read on the forward strand.
CCAAACTCCAAAATGAATTCCGGAGACTTGGCAACCGACCACAGCTTAAAGAACTGTGCACCGGAAACGACGACGGCCGTTCATTGGTTCAATGAGATCATTGGAACATCCTGCGCGCGCGCCGCTCTCCGCGGGTTCTAACCGGACAGCATGCAGATACATCGTGGCCTTTCTCTGTTAGATTTAATAGAAGCAATCTTGCTAATTTGTTGAAGTTAGCTCGTCACCAGCCTAGTACTTACCGTTCCTGCTGGGACTCACCCCTAATCGTTGAGTCAGCCAGTCCCTCTGACCCATCCATCACAAGGGCCCAGTGCGTTACGGTGGATTCGGTTTAAAGATCTTCATTTCCCATTATGGCAATTGTCACTCATGAGAACATAATTTTGTAATTATAATTACAAGCCAACTAAAATTAACTACAAGATAACTTTTTATGTAGTGCGTAAAATTTGCAGAGTGATTCAGTTTCCGTTCCCAAATAAAACATTTCAGTGATCTGTTTTAATTTTCAAATTCAACTTGAACCATTTTAAGTTTACGATAAGTAATAACTTTCCTCTCATTGAATACACTTTATTAAAGGATCCCATTTTATCTCGGAAGTTTATAACAAGGACCTTTTAACACCTAACTAATTCCATTTCAGCCAAAATAATGCTATTCTACTTTATCTTCTACGCTGCGCTGGCAATCCTCGTGGCGATCTGCATGTGGACCTTCCTGCAACTCCTGGACGCGCGGCAGCCCAAGTGGCAGCTGGAGAAGAGCATCATCGGCACCAACCCCGGACTAGGGTTCCGGCCCATGCCTCCAGAAGTCGCCAGCAGTGTCATTTGGTACAAAGGCAACGATCCTGGGAGCTATCATTTCTGGGTTAAGGAGTTGTCTAAGTTTTTGACAGGTAAGTGCTTACGAGATGGGGTCAGGTGCATGATAGTGAATTAATAAAAAATAAAAAATTGAACATATACTACATGGGGACCTTCAAAAAAAGAGCCTACACCATCCTAAAAGGTCGGCAACGCATCGGTGACTCCTGTGGTGTTGCGGATGTTCATGGACTGCGGTGATCATTCACCACCAGGAGAACCGCAAGCTCGTTTGCCTCCTATATTATAAAAGAAGTAACCCTTATAATAAAACAATTGAGCATCCCATCTGGAATCTCACCATTTCGTGACTTCTATAGCTGCATTTTATACTTCTTTCCTGTTCTTCTTATTACGTTAAATTTCTTAGTTTGTGATCATACTTTAGACTAAGCAAGCCTACTCATAACGTTATATCACACTTCACAGAGGCCAAGGACGAATGTTTTAACGTATTGAAACCTTAACGTAACGTATAACGTAAACAAATTTTGAATCTAAAATGCCCGTTTAAACCATGACATTTTTTGATAATATCTACAGTTATGCAGTGTCTTTACATTTTCATGAAATAAGTGTGTGTTGAAAGATTCATTGAATTTTTTATTCAAAATTTGTTTACGTTAACAAAATACATTAAATACATTGTTTTCCTAAGAATCTAAGTAATAACTTTCAGTTTACAAACGAGATGGCAAGAAATCTGGAGCGAGCCAGAACATCCACAACTGTGACTTCAAACTCCCTGCCCCTGCCGGCAAGGTCTGCGACGTGGACATCAGCGCCTGGGGACCCTGCCTCGAAGAAAACCACTTCGCCTACCAGAAGTCGACTCCCTGCGTGTTCCTGAAGCTCAACAAGATATTTGGGTGGAAGCCAGCCTTCTACAACAGCTCTGACAGTCTGCCGGGTGAGATGCCCGAGGACCTGAGGGAGCATATTCGAAATATGACGGCATATGATAAGAATTATGTAAGTAGATGCATAGGACGTCCAGCTGTGCGATGGGTAGGGCGATTAGCACAGGACTGAGGAAAGCGGCATAAGCAAAGAGAGGTAGAGAGGTATTAAAAAAAATTGTGTTGTGAGAACTCATGGGCTTTCCTCCACCTGATGGTGGGCTTTGGGAACTGTTAAAGACCGCGCCGACTACGGTACCACGCCTGTTAGGGCATCGATATCGAAAGCGGTATTATAAAGAGCCAATAATGGAAAATGTTTAATCCTTCCATAGCCATAACCATAATGACTATTATATCGAGCAGTGTAAAATACAGTGATTTTAGATTACGTGCATACGAAGATATGTTTTCATAGAAAATGTATGGGAAATAGTTTTTTGTATTTTTCTCGAATTCGGTAAGTACGATTTCTTCGGTTGTTTAAAGGAAACATTTCTGTTGGGAAATAAAGTCATTTGAGCCACACTTAAGTTTATCGAAAAAATATTTTTTTCTCGCTGACAGATTTTTCTAAAAACTGTTATTAAGGTATTTAATATCTTCAAAAGTCCAGAACCCTCTAACAGAAAGGGTAGACCCCTTAATGCCCCAAAATTTTGCACCAACATGTATACTTATATCACTGACTGTACCTGTCGTAACTGAAACTGTAGAATAGAATAGAATAGAATAGAATAGAAATTTATTCGCAGGAACATGTGTTACAAAGTTCTTATAATATTATGCAGTACAATGTATTCCGCCTTTTCAAAGGCATGCAAATATTCGTTTCCACAATAATTATGGTAAACGTAGGCAAGTGAGTCCACAACAGAAACAATTAAATTCAAATCAAATACAGTAATAATCAGAATAATTATGAGTCAAAATTATAAACTTAATACCATTATGAAAATACAATATTATACAAATCAAAATCAAATGTCAAGAGGTAGGTAAAGGAGCAAAGTAAAATTATTCTATGTAATGTCAGTGAATTAAGATTAGATTAAAGATTAAATTTCCCTATAATTTTATGGTTTAGGAATTCATTAATATTATAAAAACACTTTTCAATCAACCACAGTTTTAGTTTGACTCTGAATTGCCGTAGAGGTAGTTCGCGAATGGTTTGAGGTATCATGTTATAGACTCTTATTGTCATGATTGAACAATTTTTACTAATAAAAGCACTTCGGCAACTATTCATCTTCAGCTTCGTTGGATCTCTATGTAAAAACCTATTATCTTCACTCGCTTTGGGAAACATGTTATTATGGTTTTTTACAAATATACCAATTTCAAAGATATATAGAGATACCAAAGTCATTACGTTTAGTTTCTTAAAAAGTGGTTTACATGTTTCTAGAGGTCCTACTCCGCATATAGCTCTTAAGCACTTTTTAGTGAACTAACTTATAACTTATCTTGAAGTGTAGAACTAACTTATAACTTATCTTTTAGCTGAACATGGTGTGGGTATCGTGCCAGGGTGAGAACCCAGCTGACCGGGAGAACATCGGCCCCATCCAGTACATCCCGTACCGCGGATTCCCTGGCTATTACTTCCCTTACACCAACCAGGAGGGCTACCTCAGTCCACTCGTCGCTGTGCACCTTCAGAGGCCTAAGAGTAAGTCCTACGAATTTTGATTTAATTATTATCTCGCGTAGTAGCAACACGTGGTCTTCAGGTCGGCGGCAGTCGAAAATCAGCTGTTCCATACATTTAGTCCAGTAATATTGGATTATTTGTATGGAGCAGCAGATGGTTTTTCGCGATTTCAGTGTTTGTGCCATTGTAAAAGTTGTTCATAATGATGATTACAGTAACCCCATAAAGGAGTCGGGACAGAAATATTGGACCCTATACAGGATAATTTTTTATGTAGTGCGCAAAATTTGCATTCAGTGTCCGTTCCCAAATGCACCCAATGTACTAAAATTCACTAAAAGTCACTAAAATTCACAAATAAAAATTTGATTTTGTATGGCTTGCGCTAGTAAATTATGCGTGTCCCCCATACTAAGTCTTTTCGTTTTGTTTTAAAGTGTATCCCAATACTGCGGTTGGATTTAGGAACAGAGACTGATCATTCTACAAATAATGCGCACTACATTAAAAATTATCCTGTATATCCCTATAGCCGTTTAACAGCCTCCACAAGGATTGTAGAGATTACTAGCAAGTGCATATGAGCAAGTGAGGCTATATCGATGAAACGGCCACAGGATGTAGATGCGATGTCCCTGAAACGATGTCACATCTACTGTCCTGCTCCTTGTGCCTCTACACTTGCACCCTGAGCGACTTCTGCTCTGTCACTAATAACGCCGCAGACGCGGCAAAGTCCTGTACCTCTACCATGAGTTTTCCGTGCCGTCTAACGCTATCGTTCACATTCAATATTTGTATAGTGACTTTATTTCACTATTTATACCGCTAGAGGCGCTGAAAAAATTCCCATACAAATATTGCATGTGAAAGTGAACGTTAGATGGCACAGAAAACTCATGGTAGAGGTACTGGACTGATGGAATATGGCGATCTACCATCGATATGAGGAAGGAGAAATGGCGAACGTTCACATGCTGGTATGGTATGTAATCTAAATTTTACTGTCATTTTTTATTTGCAGCGGGCATGCTTATCAACATAGAGTGTCGCGCATGGGCACAGAACATCAAGTACGACAGGCACGAAGCCATGGGCGCAGTGCACATCGAGATCATGATCGAGTAGACCGGAGTTCGGTTCTAGGAGAGGCAGCATCGAGTGAATTATGGACTGTAGATACCATTGAACATTTTTGAACCAAACGGAAATGATATTTTTTTATGTAGGGCACAAAATTTGCAGTGTGGTTCAGTGTCCGTCCCCAAATGCAACCGCAGTACTAAAATGCACACCAAAACAAAATACAAATTTGATTTTGTATGGCTTGCGCTAGTAAATAATGCGTGTCCTAAGTCGAATTTTAGTTTTGTTTAAAAGCGTATCCCAATGCTGCGGTTGCATTTAGGAATAGAGACTGAATCACTCTACAAATTATGTGCACTACATAAAAAAATATCCTATATAGATTAACAAAATTATTATTTTTGGAGTGGCTTTGATCTTTCTTTTGATTTTTTCATGGCCAGTGTTCTTATTGCTGAAATAGTACACTACCAAATTCTTTTTTAACTTTATTTAGTTTAAGAATTCACCTGGAACCTTCTGGAACTTCACAAAACTTTTCAAAAGATAAATGATTACTTTGTCCTTATGAAAAAGAAAAAAAAAAATGTATAAAAACCTGTTTTTATATCTGTATATTTTGCAGCTAGAATACCAAATGTTTGATTGCTTATTAAATCATATTTATTTATTAAAGTATTGCGAAGATTAATGCGTGGTTGTCGATACGATGAGTGAGACTAATTTGTGATTTATTTTATTAAATGTAGATTGGTATCTTCTGCATTTTGAATTACCTCCTATATTCCATGTTCAGACCAAATTCAATCCTTCTGGACCTCAAAGTAGGGTCAGTATTAATAAAAACGCTTTACAATACAATATACATATTGTAGTTAATGTTGCCATTTAATACCCATTTCTAAGATAAAGACAGACTTGTGTCTGTCTTTATCTTAGAAATGGGTATTAAAAGTTAGAATATAACAAGTGAAGTAAATAAAAGAATGGTGGACATACATCACAATCTATTTAAGTACTCATTTACAAAAATATCAAGACATCTTACTATGTAATATTAAGAGGTAAATAAATACAGTGTTTGTTTCATTAATTATAAGGTAGCTGCACATTACAACGTAACAGAATTCTAAACCAATAATATAACAAGCAGGAAATACACTGTATTACCTATCTACATTCGATTTCCGAATCAAATCTAAACAAGACCTTATTATCGCAATACAGTCATAAAAATTTCGTTTTCAAAATGGCCTCTGCGTATGACACAAGCTCCTGATCGGAGTCTCCTAGTAGCTTTCTTCAAAGAATTTATTGTATGTAGTATTTTTGGAAGGCTTGGCAGGCTTGCAGATTCGCCAGACGCGTCCAAATATGAGTATTTCCCAATCATCTAATGTATTATAATATCTAGCCTGTCTTGTGACACCACTACAGAGTACAGAGCAAAGGCCTCCCTCTAATTGTCCCACCCTTCTGGTTGCTGCCAATATGGACTAGACCTTTCGTTACCACTCAAGCTCGTCCCGCTCTCACCTTATCCGGCTTAACCCCACTTAGCAGTAACATCAAGAGTGAGGCAAGAATAAAAACCACTTAGGAACGATATATCATATCGCATTGCCCCCATTAACGAGTCGACTTTACGCTTCAGCTACTTCAGAGACTAAATGGAAACAGAAAAGCATAGAGAGCGAGGAAGGAATAATCACGACTTGGTGGTAAAGTATCAAATCGTGTTGCCCCCATTAAGCGTTTGTTCACACTTGATACTTTTTGCAGCAGAAACACGCGATTTCACGTTCGTTGGCTGCCCTTACAAAAAGTGATTAAAGAACGCAAAAACGCGCGGTTCTGCTGCTCGAGTGAGGATGGGCCCTCTAAAGTGTCGTCCATTATACAGTAGTGAGACACAAACCCATACAAAACCAACAATTTTTTTTAAAAGCTACTTCTCTTAGCTTGGGAGCCTATAGTGTAGTGCATTAGGGATCTTAGATGAAACTGGCCAAGAAAGATAAAAATAAATTGCATTGTAATGTGCGCGTACCTTAATGATTGAGTCTACAGCCACGACGAACTATGTATTTCACGTTATTATTGGTCACATTCATAATTTATTAACAAAATAACTATTATTCTTCTACTGACTTTTACACTAGTATTTCCTACTTTGTAATTAAGACACATTAAGTTATACTTAAGTGCTAGAAACGGGGAAGAGGCAGTCTGAATTATGCATGTCATCGAGAGCAATCTCTGGAAGAAATGAAATAACATATATAACACACGATTATTAAGAATCCTACCTAACTTTGTGCCGGAAAATATACTCTAAAGTTATCTATTTAATTAATAGAAACGACAAGCCATCGAACTAAATATAATATTAATGTACTTGGGAGAACAAAAAGACAAAGAGACTGCTTTACAATCAAATAAAAATTCTTACATTCAAACTAAACGCTTTTTTGTTTTGGTAAAAACGAATCATAAATCTACAGACGCCGAATACACAAACTTTTAGTAATTTTAAGTACCTAGTCAAAGTATCGTTATATAATAAAAATTATTAAAAAATTAAATAGTGAATATAGAATAGAAAGAATAGAAAAATCTTTATTGACACAGGCATGTTACATATATATAAGAATTCCCTGGCCCCTGAGCTAGTATAAACTGTATTACAGGAGCCAGTGTATGCATGCACTGCATGCTGTATTGCATGGTAATTGTAGGTATATATGAATAATAGTAATATAATAAGAATTGTTTTGTGTATTTAAACTCAATTAAAATTTACACGCTTGCTTGTAGGCAGAATACAATGACACTTATAGGATAAAAGATCTCATCTTTACCAAAACAATGTATTTCTGGAAAATAAACGTTTGATTTGATTTGATTTGCTGTCACTTACTGCCACTTTAAGTTAGTGGAGACAGAATGGGGTGGGTTGCACCAAGAGCTACTTTATTGTTACTGTCAAAGTTAACTTTAACAGTAACATTAACAATGATTATAGAATTTAACTGTCTACTGTTGCATCTTCATGTAAATTGTAAAAGTAAAAGTTAAAAGTTTGACAATGACAAGACGTTATATTCGACGCGTCTGACAGTAGTTAGATAAAAATAGTTAACATTAACAATAACAATAACCAGCGAAGCGTGGGCGGTTAACAGTTACAGTTAAAATTATGACGTTAGCTAACAATTGTCAAATGGTGCAAAAAATGTTTTGCTTAAACCGGTACTTTAACTGAAGATTCTATGTTTGTTATAGTTAAAGTAAGATGGTGCAACCCTTTGAGTATCCTTCAGAAATCTATTAAAGTGCAACAATAACATGAGCCCAGGCTGCCTCTCCCCAGCACGTAAGGCACTACGGCTTCAGTGGTCCCCGTTCAGTCGATCATGATCTCCAGATGCGTCGACCCCAGCCTCTCCTTCAGACTCTCAGTGTACTGGATGTTGCGCGCCCACGCACGGCAGCGGATGTTTATTATTTGGTGCACTAGAAATAACAGCACTTCGTTAATTAACATCTTAATGACATGTGGTTCCCGGTATCCGTGGGCCTAGAATCACGACGTTTTGAAAGTGCCTGCAAAGGCCCAGTTGAAATAAAAAACTTTGACTTTGATACTAACACTTCGGCTTCATAAGCTGCACAGCGACCAGCGGGCTCAAGTATCCAGGGGTATTGTCATACGGGAAGAACGTCTCCGGCAGACCTGGGTAAGGCCAGTACAGGAGAGGCCCCAGAGCATCCACGTCCGCCGGCCGTTCGCCCATACACGACACCCACACTTTGCGACGCTGGAACAAACAGACACGATTGTTACTTCTCATGTGGTGGTTTTAAAAAATTGACGCTCGATATTCTTATTATATTTTCCCGAGGATGGTAACTGGAAACACAATGAGAAGTAATTCGTTGTTTGTAGGGTCCGAAATAAATTAGGGTACAGGTATCGAAGAATTATGGTTACTCCTAAGAATACGGTTACTGCTATCTGGGTCACCAAGTTAAATAAACATGTTACCTCTAGTTTAGGTAAACCTAAAAATGCCCGCCCCTTGACTTTATGCCGACGGCACGTGTAAGATAAAGGTAATTTTTATATCGGTAACCGGTATTAATACCGGTTGTATTCAATTTGATGGAACTAACTTAAAAATTAAGGTTACCTTTAAAAATACTTGTAAAAATAATAATGGTTGTAACCGAGAAACCATTGACCATTGACCAATACCTGTAGTATTGGTCAATGGTCATACCGGTTTTGGTCCCTGGTTAATTGTAATAAAAATTTATCGATTCTTAAAATCGACCCATCCGATCCCGAGTATGGTGTTCTTGAACAGACAGTGCCTACTGGTTTGATGATCTCAACCAGGCCTGGCCAGCTACTGGGCTAATGACACGACAAGGAGAAGAAGCTTAAAAAATATTCAGTAAGTTATCTGTGATCAAAATGAATACATTCATGAAAGGATAAATTATGTATCCTTGATTTCTACTTACTTGTTGAGGAGTGGCATTGACGATGTAGTCTCGGATGTCAGGTGGCATGTCTGGAGGTAAGTCACCGGGATCGTCGTAGAAGTCAGGGTTCCAGTCATATAACTGAAACAAACATTACCAGCCGCTTATAATGTGGACAATCTTCAGGTTTTTTATTGAACTACGCCTCTTCGAAGTCATGCCTCTCACCATACAACATTTTGAATCATTCTCTGATCCCTATATCTGTGGCTATCTGTAAGTTTATATCTATATTGGTTTGTCAAACGTGTCTGAACCTATCCATTTTTCCACGTATCTTGTTCAACTTCGGTTTCTGGCTGACGTCATTTCTATATTATGTATATCGGATTCTCCTTTGTATTTTTTTCAACAAAACGGTTTCTTTTTTTATATCCTCATCTTTACTGAACAATATGCCATACAAAGGAGAGGGATCAGAATAGACGTTTTGTCGTTTTTGAACTAAAGTGAATGGCGCGGCGACATTCGGCGTCGAAACTCATGGGTGAATTTTATTACGCCGACGCGACTTCGCTATCCGACACTTGGGAGGTTATAACTTGTCTAAAATCCACATTAGGCCTTGAAGTTCGTTGCAACTTACCCTGTTCAACTTGACAATAAGACAAGGTGTTTTATTCGCATATCCGAAGTCATTATCACTGGAGCAGGGTCCGAGGCTGTTAGTGTCGAAGGCGCAGACCTCGGCGCGAGGAGGCTTCATGTCGCCGCAGACTCGCTGGTTCTCACCCTGGTTGATTAGCAACGTTCTGTTGTTATAGGCTGGAATGAAAATGAGACAAATAAGTACTTGTTTTGTTTAGTTTTATTTTCTTTATGCACTTTATACAGAGGCAGACTTAAGGCATTTTCTACCAGTCAACCTTAAGGAATGATGATGCAGAGAAAAAAGGATGGTAGGTGCACGTACAAGAATACTTATAGTTTGCCATGATGTTGAGGATATGAAGTTTTTGGGACAGGAAATGTTGTTGGAGGTGCATTACCTGTGATTTGAATAGCGATCGACGAGCGAAGAGTCTGATAGTGTGAGCCTATGTTCAGTAGTGGGCTTTAATGGTAGGTCCGTTAAAGCCCACTGCTGAACATAGGGTTTCTAATGATAACTCAGAACTACTGAGTGTATTGCTATAATCGTCTCACTCATTACCACTAAGCTCGTTGCCAATTGCTTGGCAGATATGGATTTCTGATCTAGTGATCTATATTTTTTTTTATTGAGAATCTATACAATACAATGCAATACAATACACTTTATTGCACACCAGTAATAGAAGAAAAGAATCTATGTGTCTTTGCATCTTCCACCCCCACCATCTTGACGGTATGCGGTCCACTAGCGGTCGATTCACGCACCAGTTTTGGCCACGCACCAAGAAACAGTGGAATCAATAATTACCATCAGCTGTTTTCCTGAACAGTTACGATATGGGGACCTTGAAGAAAAGAGCCTAAACCATCCTAAAATGTCGGCACCGCATCGGTGACTACTTTGGTGTTGCGGATGTTCATGGGCAGCGGTGATCACTTACCATCAGGTGAACCGCAAGCTCGTTTGCCCCATATAGTATTTAATATTGTGTTTAATGGGGTACAAGGATCACTCCACCCACTTCAAACAATTGCTTATTGTATTGGCCCCTGACAACCTTTTCTGCCCCCGCGGCAAACATGCTGCACACGTAAAATAAATTATTTTAATTTGATATGTAGGTAACTCACGTGCTAAAAACTCATTGATGTTGTCGACGTACTTCTTGACCTGGGTGGCGTTGTCTGCGTGATACCAGATCAGCGCCCCCTCCTCATATAGCAGCGGTCGGTGACCCATGCCAGGGTTGGCTCCTGGAAATTATGACGTCAATTGTTCAGCAAGATAATAATTATGCAGATTATACAACCACCATGCTTGGCAAACTTAAGTGACTAGGTGTTGTTATAAGCGCGACCCTCACTAAGTCACCCTCTTCGACACTCATTGCCTGGAAACAGACGAAGTGTTTTTATTCTTTTTTGGAGTTTCTTGCCCGTTCTTCTCAATAGCAAGTCAACACTTTAGAACATGGCAACTAGAGTCTGAGTACCTGTCTATGGTCTACATGAATAAAAACATATTAATTTATCTTTGAATTTACCAGGAAAATGATGATGCAATTTGTTCAGCAAGATATACAGCTATTTATAACTAAATGTATCTTTCAAATAAATGTAAAAGTGATGAAACACACGCCGTTATTTCGCAAACAAAGTCCTTGACCTCATTCTTATAAAAATCTAAAAATATACCTTTTGGTAAATGTGGCTGGCTATTTAAACGAAACATCCTGTATACGAACGTTTCTCTCGTGGATATAACAGTATTCACGTGCAAACTAAAGCTTCAAAAATTCTAAAAACTAGTTGTATTTTATGTCGATACTCCAGCGCTTCCTGAGACAGTTAGCCAACGGTACAAACCTCCCTGCCTTGCCAATCTTTCATCTCCAGCGACTCATTGCACACCCGTTTGTGGCCCTCCAACATGGCATGCGCATGGCATGGCATGCTTTTCGGTACGGGCATGCTCGACGGCATGTATTTTTTTTTATTTTTTTTATTATAAGTGTACCTATTTCTTTTTTATTGTGTTTCGTCTGTTGTGAATGTGGCGCCGTCATTATCCCGTACGGAATAAAATTATTTTTCTTTCTTTCATGCATGTGTCATGTCTTTTTCTGTCGATAGCCTGAATAAAATAGGAATAGGCCAAAGATCTCTCCACTAACGTAACTTCAAAAATCAGCCCTCGCTTCAGGCGACTATAACAATATCATAATTATATAAAACTGATAACACGGCTTACCTATGATAGAGTCAGCCAGCGTGAAGTACGGGATCTTCTCGTCCATGGTCGCCATGAGGCCACACATGCAGATGGAGAAGAAGATGATGATGCAGATGTACATGACTAGGTAGATCAGACCTATCACACCTGGAACCAATAGAAAATTATATTATTATTTCTCGATATTCAACATTATCCGGGATTTCACGAAATCCTGGTTTCGTCATCTCCCGGTGACATTAAGATTTAATAATAAACAAATATTTACATAAAACTTGAAAGAAATAATAACTAAATTATCTCTGCGATTTGATAGCAGAAAGAGCAATTTAAAAAATGATCACATCACTGGCTGTATGCAGTATGTACTTGGTGATCATTGCCTAATAAAAAAAATAAGCGTCGAAGGACCATAGAGATAATAAATAAAGTACTTGTAATATTTCTATGCGAAGGACAGTGCGAAGAAAAAAGAGTGGGTAGTTAGTTAGTAGTTTAATAATGGTATAATGGCCGTATGGGCTTAGGTCCCTTTGCCTGTCCAAAAAAAGGACGAACAATACAAAAAAGAATAAATTAGTAAATAAATATATCGATTTTTAATGAAGTTAAATTAATTGTGACAAGAAAGGTAAATAGATCAACTGTCAAAACGATGTTGTGAGAACATGGACAACGGTGGCTTCAAATAATGTGAGTGAGTGATATAGTGTGGGAAGAACGATTATTTGGTGAGTGGTTTTACCAGTAACCGTCAACCACCCCAACTTTGCCTAGACTCCTAATATTGCCTAGTACAATCTATATATTATTACGTGAAGAGAAAACTTTGTACCCCTTTCTAAGCATATTGCGCGCACGGAGGAGTATGAGATTTGGCATAGTTAATGTTTACATGGAGAAGGAGTGCAGAAACCTAAAATTACGGTCGAATTTCGACCACTTGGCGACCTCTAGTATCATTAAATCTCCGCGCCTGAGTTAGGAGTCACTTTGCCTTGTAGCACTACAAAATTTCTGGACTAAACGCTGCCATTTTTATGACACGTACCTAAGCAAATAAAGACTTTCTATCCCAGGCAAAGTTAGGAGTCTAAGCAAAGTGGGGCGGTTGACCGATAATAGCTCTAATGAATACATAACAAATACCTATACTGACTAGTTTGGTCTTCTTATTAGCGGCGCATACGCATAGTAACTTATCATTAGACATTATCACATTGTAGTATACGTATAATATGGTGCTAAGTGGTAGGGAACGAATTGTTTAAATTGAATGGAAATATGTATATTGTGTGAGAAATTTAATATTTCTTTGTGTATTTGAAAAGGAAATATTAAATGGGAGTGGAATTCTGAAGAAATAGATCTTTATTTCATGTAAACCAAATACAGGCACTTATGAAATGTCGAGACTCCTAGGTGCGCGGTTCTAAATAGTAGGTCCTATGGAGAAGAGCCGGCAAGAGAGTGAATAGGCATTATTTGAGCTTCCGTGATCCATCCTCGGCAGCATCGTCACTTACCATCAAGTGAGGAGATGCCAAAGGTAAACAAATGTAAAAACACGACTTGCATGACTTAACTGTTAATACTTCCGTTTCCATGTGAGGCTGAGCAAGTTATTTAATTAATTATTTATTATTGAAACTATATGTATATGTTGTATATTTATAATAGTACCCTATTGAACAGCTGAACCAAAACTTCTTAAAACAAATAAATACCTACCTAAGTACTTATTAAATTAAATGAAGTTAATTTTAGACCATGTAAAATGTAAATACACCTTTGCAAATCTGATTTGCAACACGCCGTTTTGTATTGAGTGCATCCAAAGCTTTTGGCAAATAGAAGTCGTAATGCAATGAGCGTAATGGCAATTGACGTTGTGCAATAAAATAAATACGTTTGTAACTTAATACGCTCTTGCCCGACTAAATGGAAAATCGGAAGGAAATGAGTGAAATCTAGAAGTGTGTTGTTACAACTAGTGCTTATTAAAAATTATCATAATCTTAGTTTAAAAGAAATGTACGTTTATTTAACACGCTTTTATTAGCTTCACCTGTAACTAACTATGTAAGAAAATCTTGGAAGATTTTGACCCACTTCCCGGTATCCGATTGAGCTGAAATTTTGCATACACGTTCAGTTTGGATGACAAGCGCGTTCTATAGTTTTTTTTAAAGTATAATATTTTATTTAACCATCATTTTTATTATAAGTTTGCAAGAGATCACGTCATCAAGTCCTAGGAAAACATAACAGCGCGCGCATGGGTTAATATTTTTTGATGACCGAAGTTTTAATCTTATCATAATGGTTAAACCGGGACATGTCTACGGACCCCTGGAAATCAGGATGTCCCGCACAAATCGGGACACCCGACAACGCTACTCCAAAATCACTCAAGTTGCGAACCAAATCTAAAAGACTCATCGGACTACTTTAAAAGAGTAAGTAGGTATCATAAACTTCCACTATAAAAGCTTTTATATGCCCACTCCGAAGTATTCCTCGCCAAAGCATAGCCGCAAAATTGCAGTAAACAAACAAAGCTAAAGATGGCGGCCGCAAGCCGAAATAGCTCGCAACGCAAACCGGTCACGGACTGTTTACATTGAGCATACGTCACAACTAACAGGGATGCCATTGCCAGGAGTGGCGTGTTTGGGATAAGTTACAGAATGTAATGCTATCCTTGTTTCTCGTCTAGACTAAGATTCAGTGCAGTTTGAGAGGCCGATTTCGATTATGGTCCGCACGGAACTAGTTGGCCGCGCCTTAGGTATGTGAGCGGTTGGACGGAGGGGCGCGGGCGCTTTGTGATTACTCAGTACGGCACGCCGTACAGTAGTTCCGCTAGAGGTCAATATTAAAAAAAACGCATATAGTATTTTCACATCTTAAACACTGTCATGTCGTTGGCCGATACATATACTATAATATAAATAATACAAGGCGCTCAAGGCTATAATATAAGGCGCGCCGTCAGTCGTCACCAATAGGCAACCCGCCGCCCTCACCCCCGTCCCTACCTAAGGCGCGGCCACCTACTTCCGCGCGGACTACAGTTCCGCTGACACACATACAGGATATTTTTTTATGTAGTGCACAAAATTCGCAGAGTTTTTCAGTGTCCGTTCTCAAATGCAACCGTAGTACTACAACAAAACAAAACAAAAATTTGATTTTGTATGGCTTGCGCTAGTAAATTATGCGTGTCCCCATAGTCGAATCTTCGTTTTGTTTTAAAGTGTATATACATATACCTATACCTACTGCGGTTGCATTTAGGAACAGAGACTGAATCAATCGGCAAATACGCACTACATAAAAAATTATCCTGTATGCTGTCTTTAGGATGCCCTCGTGGCTTGTTCCACACAAGGGCAGGGGAGCGACGTAGAGTAGTAAGCTAAACAGTATTGCTACTATTTGAACGCGTGTGCTGCACGAGAACAGTGATGACCTAGTTGGAATGCTTCATGGGCATGTGTCTCAAAGTCCAACTTTGAGACACATGCCCATGAAGCATTTTTAGTTTTTATTTCTTTTCCCTTTAATTTTGGCCCTCACTAGGATTTCTACTGTATCGAGGGCACATGTTTACAAACATACATGTCACATGTACACACACCCAAACCCGAAACTGTCGATCTGTAGATCATACAAATATTTGTACTGTGCGGGGATTTAACCCACGGCACGTAGCGCAGTAAGCTAATCGATTAGCCACTGTGCCAACCGTGTCGTTAATTCTATGCCATTCTCTTCCTTCATTCTTTGTGTGTTATTTCTGTATGTTGTGTCCAAGTAAATATTTATTCTATTCTATGTCACGCGCGTTCAAACAGTAGCAGTACCTGCTGTTCTGCTCGCCTACTGTAAACTTACTACTCTAATCTTGTACGAAATCGGCATAATAAGCCTATGTCACGTGACATACGTAATGTTATGTCCAACAGAACCCATCAGCTTTCATGTATAATAACGAAACTAGCGACTCGTCCATCTCGTCTCGACTCGGCATCCTTACATTAAAATTATGAAAGTATTAAACATATATAAGCCTTCAGTGAAAAATTATCGCATCAAAATCCGTTTAACCGTTTTCCTTTAAGTCCGTCCGTTTGGTGGTTTAGGAGGAGTGAGCGGATATAGGAACAAACAGACGCGGAAAGCGATTTTATTTTATGTTATGTAGAGAAGAGAAGATGTGTTTTCAGTTTATTAATTTTGGAGAGTTTTATCGTCACAAATTCAGATGGCGCTACGTAGCGTACCTAGTAGTACTTATTAATAGTGGCAGTACCCGTGTTCCTGCAGTGTTTACCTTCGCAGTTGGAAAGTGGTCGTTAATTCTAATAGAGCACACGTGTGCCTGAAACAAATGGCTTCAAATGCCAGGGTTTGAGTTGCGAGTGACTAAAACCATAGTTCTTCTCATAACTTTCTTGTACTTTTAGCGGAAATGGTATTTTTACGTGAATGCAGGTACTGTCGCCGCCAAAAGCAGCTGATCATTGCTGAACGCAAATATTATTTTAATAACAAGCAGTATATCATTATATATTATATATAAAATATTTGTAGTAAGTATTATATTTTATTTTGCAGTATACATAGTTGTGCACTTGACTGTACCCCCATTTACCATTATACTTTCTCTATCACTCAAAAGTTTGCTGGTAGAAAAATCAAATTTGGGTTAAGCTCGCCTGTGTACATACCATCTCAATTGTATTTGTTTTATTAAGGAATTTTATGTACAATAAAAAATTAAATTATACATTAGGTACTTGCTTTTGTAATTAATTATTAGTTATACATAGAAAAGCGTAACTTTATCTATTAATGTAATAGTTAGTCAAGTTAATGATTATTTCTCTTTTTTCTGACAGCCCTAAGCTTTCATAAAGCGTCGATATTGAGGCGAGCGGGTGGAATTGGCAGAAAACATACAGGGTGGAAAATACCGTAAGACCTTGCGGGATTTTCCATTTGTTGTTGTTTGTTTGTGCTGTTATTATATAGATATTTTATTCGTCCTCCCATTACAGGGGGCCTGAACATTGTATACAAGTCTTTTATGTTATACGAGTGTACTAATTGAAAAATTGGAGCCCAAAAAAGTCTGAACAGAAAAGATGACTGGATTTAATTAGGTCATCATCTGCCTGGCCTGTATCTCAACTACGTTGGGGGCGGCTCCTAGTCTAAGCAGATGCGGCTGAATATCAGTATTTTATACAGAGCAACTGCCATCTGACCTCCGCCACACAATTACTGGGACACTGATACCCTAAGGTTAGACCGGTTGTAAAACTTTAATTAGGTATTAGATTTATTATTATAAGTTAGTATACGCTTTTCTAGTTTTAAGAAGCGACGTACAGGAATTTTGGTGCAACACAATTCGAAAATAGTACCTGAAGTATAAGCTGAAAACTTTGTTCGATCCCAGCAATCATTGAAGTTACGAGTAAGAAGCTTTTGGGGCTTCTTGTTGGGCACTTAGAAAAAGGAGACACTATAGAAAATCTATCGCTTGCCAGGCGCCGGCGCCGGCGACAGTGTGCGTATGACCACAATTAAATCAAAATCGCGTTCTTTGCATATCTCGCCCAATCAAGCTATAAATACATTCTAGTGGTAAGATACATTTAAATAGTGCGACAACCTCAATATATACTTTTATAGTTTTCGAAATAGTAGATATTTGCACCGATAATTTTAACGCAGTTAGATCGTATTGTGTTATATGGGGTAATAATAAAGAAGAATCCTGTTTGTACAAAATCTAAAATGGAGTATACAGCAGTGGCGAAGGGTGACAGTTTTAAAAGGGGAAGCCGTCCCAAAAATTGCTGCAATTAATGCTGCAAGACAAAAATCCATACCGTCTCTTGTAATCTATATAGTCATGTCTGGACGACCTAACTGAATAACAAGTCTTTTTTTTTGTTAGTTGGATGAGTAAATAATATAATATTACGTTGGTCTATGCACTAACCAATTCCTAAAGGGAAGCCGATGGGAATCGGGTTGTATAGACTCTTCGCCACTAGTATACAGTCTTGCAGAGTGCGTTAAAAACCCGATAGTTATAATAAATATTAAAATATCTGATATTAGATATATTTTATGGAATAAGGATGACTTTCTAGGAGGGACCGAAAACCGCTATAAATTAGGGTACAGGTATCGAAGAATTATGGTTACTTCTAAGAATACGGTTACCGCTATCTGGGCAACCAAGATAAATAAACATGTTACCTCTAAATTTAGGTTACCATTTTAATACCGGTAACCTAAAAATTACCGGCGATATACACATACCTACACACACAGGCGCTGCCCGCGCTTTGACTTTAAGCCGACGGCACGTGTAAGATAGAGGCAATTTTTAATTAAGGTTACCTTTAAAAATACCTGTAAGAATAATAAAGGTTGGGACCGAGAAATACAGGTATTGTTCATACCGGTTTTGGTCCCTGCTTTCCAGTCCCGAACCCTTTAAGTGGTTGTTGTACTTATCACTACGAACAACTTTTATCTTCTTCTTCTTCTTTTATCTTTTTTTTAACTTTTATTTTGTCTGTATTATGTGACTTTATGTAATTATTTACATACAATAAAAAATCTAAATCTAAATCTTTTACTGTAGGACCAACACTGAAATCGCGAAAGTAAAATCTGCCGTTCCATAGACTAAGTAATAGTAGTAAAGTGGTGTAAGTGGTGGTAGTGGTAGTGGTAGTGATGATGGTGGTGGTGGTGGTGGTGGTGGTGGTGGTAGTAGTTAAGTATTGACTTATATATGTGTGGAACAGCCTTATGTTCATGAATCATTTTTTTGCATTGAATAGGTACTCATTGTCTTCCTGCTTAGCTTACATTAATAACATTATCTTATTGTCTTCTTCTTTTTCTCATTCGATCTTCCCAGAAGTTCTATTAGATTGCCATTTTGGTATATAAATAGATATTTATAAAACTGTAGTTTTTGTCAAGTTAATAATTATTTCTGTTCGTTTTAAATCGTGCTGCTGGGGTTGCCACGATTTTGCAGTGCGTCGAATATGTTCGCGGAAGCGCGTACAGATGGCTTTCATGCCCTTATAAGAAAGCAATGTGCGTCGCTGCTGAATCGTGTAAGGTCCGGTCACAACGGCATGCTAAGCGTGTTCGCGGATAGGTGGGACTCTCCACTGCTGCGCCACTGGATACGCTTGCACACCGCACGGTGATCAGTGGGCAGTTCCACCTTGACCCAGTTTAATTTAAATTTATTATTAATTTATTGTGTTGTTTGTGTGTCATGTGTTTACTTTTGTGTTTATTTAATTTATTTTTTGTGTCACTTAGTTGTTTTTATTGTGTGATTGTGTATTGTATTGTATCTACTTATGGACAAATGTCTGAAATAAATGATTTATTATTTATTTATTATTAAATTATTCAATCGGCGTTTATTAATTAACAATTTAAATTATTATTTATTGTTAAAAATATGTAAGTTACATAAATTAATCAATCAATTTAAAGGAAATTTCAATACAATTTTGGTACTTCTTCAGCAATTCTCAGAATTACAAGTGTTGTACCTATTAGGTATTCTAAGTTAAATATCCTATCTGCACCCTACTTAATCGAGTTTATTCACTTTTTCGGCAGATTTTTAGGGCTGTGTTCAAATATTTTTGGTGAAAACTATCACTGTGATTTACTGAACTACTGTTAGGGATTCGGTTCCAAGACTTATGCCCAAGGATTGTATATATAGGGTACCTCATACGCCCTTAAAGTATTATTTCGGACTTCTGTTATGTACACGTGGTATATTTGGTGACCATACCATTCTGTTTTATTAGCACTCAAATCATCATAAAAACGTTATCTCTAATGAAACTACGATAGTTACTAAGGCATCATGGCCGGCTTTTCTCAGTAGAATGAACATTTTATGTGTGAAGCTATCGGTCGCACTGAACAAACATTACAGGATTACGTTTACGTAGAAAATGTAGGTATTTTAAATACTTGTTTGTATGAAGAATATTAAAATAGTTTGATAGTAATACTGTACTAATAATAATGTGTGTAATAGTGTACTGATTTTAATGAAAATGGACAATAGGCTTTGTTTCACATTTTTTTTGGAAACTTTGCCCTTCACTTGGGTTTTTTTTTGTATTGTGGGTGTGTTTGCAGACATACATACCTACAAGCAGACCCGGAACAACTATCTGTATATCAGAAAAATATATGGACCTCCGAAACACGTTATTTTTTAATCCATTTTCTTGCTAAAGTGGGCCTTATTTGGCTCATTTTTATGAAATTGAGTATAAGTAGGCCAATGATTGGAAGTGAAAATATCAATCGACCGGGGCGGCGAGATGGACGGATGACATTTTTGCCATCGCGGGTCGAACCTGCAGGGTAATCACGATGCACGCTCGAAATCGGAATCGATTCGATTTTCACAGTTCAACAATGTACATTGCTTGCTTGCTTTAAAAATTATTCTGAACGACAATTCGGACAACGCAATGTACATTCTTAAACTTTCAAAAGTGAAACGATCCCGATTACGAGTGCGCATCGTGATTACCTTACTGGATGAGACAGGGGCGGGAACGTGGAGACTGACACATGCGAAGATAGGCCTGTGTATTGAATAGTAAGTTTTAAAGGTGTTCAAACCATTGCTGCATCGAATAGCTTTCTTGTATGTAATTCCTTAGTTATGTTAGTATAGTAAGGTGGCGCTCGCCCGTCTGTCGTCCGGTTCCGGTTGTCTTGAAAGACATGTAAATCATTTTTTTACCAAATAATAAAACGACTAGAAGCCTCGCTCAATATTTTTCATTCTATAGTAGGCTATAGAATGAAAAATATTGACCGAGGCTAGTAGTAGTAGTAGTAGTATTAGAGTAGGCTCTAATACTATCCCCTGGAGTGGGTGAACTAAGGCTGTGGATGAGTCGCCTCAAGACCTTCAGTTTTCAGCAAGGTACTACAACCACACAGCAGTTACCCCCTGGCCTTGTATAACTACAGTACAAATATAAACGCTGGATCATTTCAGCCTGTATATGTTGCCGAGGTCGGCCACTATTTGCGGACAAAGTTTACGGCGTGACGCGGCTATTGCAATATTTGTGATGGTTGATGTCAGAAGCCGCTTAATATGTTATAGGTACATGGATAGAACAGTACCCCGACCTCGAACGTAGGTACCGTTAAGCCAAAAATGTATGAAACCAATGGCCGCGCGATTTGAGTGAACTTGCTAGGATCGTGCACAAATTGGTTGCGCCACTTGCAATTTTCGCTCTGAAAGACTTTTAAACCCAAATTTGGTTTCACCAGCCATATTCGCGCTTATAGTCGAAGCTGACAGGGGTCGCCATTGACAGAATACGTCAAGGCGTGCATTATCATCATCATCAGCAGGTGATACATTCGTTTCTGTATCTGTATTGCAGTTCAACTAACTTTTATAAAGTAATTAGCTGTGCCCGGTATGCCTTGCAATTACAAGTTTGTAGTCTGTGTCTGTGTATCTGTCTGTGGCATCGTAGCTCCAAAATGGATGGACCGATTTGCTGATTTTTAAATAGAAAGCTTGTTTAATCGGGTATCATTTTAGCTATGTTTCATGAAAATCGGTTCGTCCATCCAAAAGTTACATTTCTTTTTCTAGTTGGAGTCGCGGGTTTTCGACGGTTAGGTTATTATCGATACTATTCGCGTGTCCGGG
This sequence comes from Allophyes oxyacanthae, assembly GCA_932294325.1. Classification (NCBI taxonomy): domain Eukaryota; kingdom Metazoa; phylum Arthropoda; class Insecta; order Lepidoptera; family Noctuidae; genus Allophyes; species Allophyes oxyacanthae. The sequence goes on from OW028612.1 coordinate 1,168,785, forward strand.
CACTTCAACTCACTAAAGTTTCATCGTAATCGGATTAATAACATAGAATTGCATAAAAGAGTGTTTTTATTTTTTTATTATCAGAAACCTTTCCGGGCGCGCGCTCAACAATACAACAAAAGTTCACTTTATTGTCAACTGCTTTCTGACAAATTTATGAATCGGAGTTGTACCAAAAGTGCGTTTAATAGGGGTCCAAACTTCGTGATGTCACTTCCTGTTGAGCGAATCTCAAATAGATAGACGGTGGACCTACATAGACGATGTACTCGTATATAGCAGCATTAGCCCAATTTCGATCAGTGTTCACGTTCTAAAATTCCCGACCATCGGTTATGATGGGGATAAAATCGAAAATAACTCTCGATTCGTGAATATGATTCATTGAGATTGCTCACTCACTACACTACTCGGTATAGGTACGATTCCTTACATTTTATATACGAAAGCCCATACATACGCAATTCGGTGCTCAAACACTTGGCCGCGTGGCACGTACGCGCGTGCTGCGTGGTGTAATTGTGTGATGGACAAAATTTCGAATGAAGTTGGCTGTACCTGACTAAACGATACTACCCTTTTCTTTGTTTCGCTCTTGACAGAGCTGACGTGGTGGTCATTGTCCATTGCCAGTGGTAGATATAAGAAAGAGAGAAATAAGGTTTATTGGTCAACACAATACATGTTTTTAAATCACACCATATACAGTAAGAAACAGAATAGCCGGAAGTGACACAGCAATAATTGCACATTGCAGCAGGCTCACTTGCGCACACAAATATAAGCTATGACCATCGATGGCTATGACATTAAATTAGGCCCGGTGTGACTCGCCTTACTCGCCATCGTTTTCTGTTGGTATACATTCTGATGCACTCATGCAAGGGCCCGACCATACAAGATTTGATATAGTCGATCCATCGCATATGTATGACCTCTGGCGCGGTCTGGTACCTTCTACCTTTTCTCTGATCGATAGTAGATACTACTAGGCAATAATGTACAGTCATTTCTAATCGACATGACAACTATGAAAATATCACCGTGTTCTTACTGGACGATATTGTTCTCCGCATTCCAGCGAGAAATAAAGATCAAAATCATAATAATAATGGTTATTATAACGGCCGATGTCTTTCCAGGCTTCTTTCTTTACAGACTGGGCTCCAAGTTTGCTATTTCAATTGTGTCAGAATCGGTCAGAATAGTTTCACAATGATATCATAATTGCATATTTTGACAGATTTACCTACCTTACAAAATCTGTCAAAATGTATAATTAAGATGTTTAATTATGAAGTGATGTCAGGGACGTCACATAAAAGAGTTCTGTTTCCAAAATGATCTCATCTTTATTTCATGTAAACCAGATAAAAGCACTTATGAAATGTCGAGAATCTAGGTGCACGGTTCCAAATAGTAGATCCTATGGAGAAGAACCGGCAAGAAACTCCATGGAAACTCTTAAAATAATAGATTACAAATCTTGATCAGTACAATCTCGTGGTAAGAGCTGCGAGTATAATATAATTTAATGTAAATAAAAATAAGACTAGGATAATAATGATTTGCCTCTGAATAAGACTGCCATGGCAGTTACAAGCTGACCGACAGAAAGCATGTCTTCTAATCGACATAACTTCACGAGTGACACGTGACAAGCCCAATATGTTTGCGCCTATCTTTAAACATTGTGGTTACTTCCCAATATTTGCAAACCAGCACGTGAATCGAAACATTAAATAAATAGTGTTACTATTAGTTTTATAACTCAGACGTTCATCGTGAACCTAGCGCCAACCTTGACCAGTGTTTATAAGAGATTTAAAATATAAAACTATGCCGAACGGTCTGTGTAAGTATTCTATATATTAATACGTGAAGAGAAAACTTTGTAACCCTTTTTAAACATAGTGCGCGCACGGAGGAGTGTGAGATTTGGCATAGTTAAAGTTTATATGGAGAAGGAGTGCAGAAAGCTAAAATTACGGTCGAATTTTGACCACTTGGCGACCACTAGTATACATAAAACGATATACAGTATATTTTTTTATGTAGTGCACATAATTTGTAGAGTGATTCAGTCTCTGTTCCTAAATTCAACCGCAGCATTAACAAAACGAAAATTCGACTAAGTATGAGAGACAGTATAATTTACTAGCGCAAGGCATAAATCAAATTTTTATTTTGTTTTGGAATGAATTTTAGTAGGTACTGCGGCTGTATTTGGGAAAGGACACTGAATCACTCTGCAAATTTTGCGCACTACATAAAAATTATCCTGTATTATAAAACTAAATGGATAGGTATTTATTCGTACGGTATATGTAGTTCATTGTATTTGTTATCTATGTAGTTTATTTCATAGGTATGTAGTTATTGGTTTAGTTTAGTATACCATAAGTTTAAGTGGTCTAAAGAAGTTATTTTTGTAATTTTTACACACTGTGTCTACGTGTCTATCATCCTTCCAATCGCGGGACTACTGGAAGAAATTTCTTTAGAAATAAGTAGTTCCATTGTGCTCATAAGTCTGAAACATTTTTATTACCATGTTTCCTTGTGTGTACATAAATAAAATAAATAAATAAATGGAATGTATGATCGCGGCTCGTACTGTAAAACGGTAACGCGGTTAATTCACTTTGATGATTGATGTACTTCGTGAAACAACAGCGATGGTAGTAGTGTAGATACTTTGTCTATTTCTTCTTATCGACGTAAGGTAAGCGTCACGGGAAGTATAGGTACATCTAGCTACACGCTAGACGTTTCTCAGTTGAAGATAACCGATTGATCTATTACGCACGGAGGCGGAAGCGAAAATTCCGCGTATTCGAGAAATAATTTACAGATTTCTAATCCTTGAGTTTTTATACGTGATAATGATGATTGGTTTTTGAAAAAAAAGTCCTCAAATTCCAAAAAAAAAACGGTATTCGCAAATGTTTGGGCTACGGCAGTTTTACGTTTATTTATGGGTATTTTGCCTAAATTACTAAATGTAACTGTTAACTGGTGCTGGGACTGAGTTCACGTTACTAAATGCCACCATACATAAATCCAGCCCATTACTGTCCCACTTCTGGGCACGGGCCTCTTCTCAGAATGAGAAGGGTTTAGGCCTAGTCCACCACGCTGGCTCTGTGCGGGCTGGCGGACTACATACACCATCGAGGAATTTATTAGGCCCTCTCAGGTGTGCTGGTTTCCTTACAATTTTTTTCCTTCACCGTTAACGTAAGTGATAATCAAATCGCGAAACGCCACATGTGGTTTTTTTTTTTTTTCTTTTATGTTTCCTCCGATATTGTTGTCGGAGACCTTTTTTAGGTGTTTTTATTGCAACTGATTGTTTCTTTAATAATTTTTAGCATCAGAACTTTATAATATGAATACATACTAGGTTACGTTAAGCGTATTATTAGATTTTTTCAAGCATGTTAATTTTAGATTTATTACTAGTGTTCTCGGATTTCTCTATTTACTTACTTTATTTAATTTTATTTATTTATTATTTTCATTTTTAATTTTAGTGATATTATATTTGGAAAACATTCATTTTTTTTATTTTTTATTATACACTATTTTATTTTGCGCACTGGAGCTTTATTCTGTTGAATAATTTCAGTGCGCAATTTTCATGTTTGTACGGCCGGAATAGGACTAGGAGAGACTAAGTTTCACCTGGTCTTATTCCTTCGCCACATGTGGTTCAAACGCGATTGCTAATCCGATGACGCCGCCATTGCGGGTAATAGTCACATAATTGCAACACGAGTTCGAGTGTTGCTTAGGTTTGAATGTATATACTACAGATATTAATTATTTCGAGACTGGTATATTTATACAAATTATTAAGGAAATCTACTTACGAGTATAATCCTACTGGTAAACTGCTTCCACAGTACTTAATTAAGTAATAGATAAATCATGGCACATGCACATCATGAAACACTTATTTTAAATTCCAAGTTGAAACTAAGTTTTGAATTGGATTCCATATCGTTGCAGGCGTTAATAATTTTTACTCATTTACTCTACAAATTAATACTCTAATGGTAATCGTTTTACGACATATAATATACAATAAAGGACATGCGTTGCTAACTGGTTATGTGAGTATTAAGACAATGGTCTTGTTTTAGCCAAATTATTTGCAAATGGCTGCCCAAGGAATTTAAATAAGCATTAAAAAGATATTTTTTTATTTTATATCGGATCTGTCTAATTAATTTTAAAAGGGCACAATGGGCGGGCTAATGTGATTAGAAATTTAAAATTGAATACACCCTTATTTCATGTAAACCAGTTTCAGGCACTATGATATGTCGAGAAAGAAGCGCGGTTCCAAAAAACATCTCGATTTTTAATTTAGTAGTAGCTAGTTTTTATTTCTCGTTTTTACTATTTTTATGTTCACTTGTTTGGTTTTATGTACTTTTTTTCTTATGTTTGTGTTTTTGTGCTGTCTAATAAACTTTTTCTTTATTTCTTTAAAATAGTACAGGTCCTATGGAGTGGCACCGGCAACCAAGGAAACTCTTTTAAAATAATAGTTATAACAATTTTGAATACTACAATGTTAGAATGTAATATTAAATTCAATGTAATTTAATTCAAATTAATTGTGAAGTGAAGATACAGAAACCGTTACTAAATTTAAACCGGAACCAAACCCAAGCTCATGGTCTACCTTCCCCATCACTTACCCCACCGGTGAGGAGTTCTTCCAAGGAATGTTCTGTCTTCAGGGTTCCAGATGGCATACTGGATCCTCTGGAGGAAGGGTCGTTGTGGTGGTCTGCGGCTATAGTTGACCACGCCGTTAGGTTTGTCGGCGCCCATCGTGGCGGCTCGGCGGGTGAAGACTGACGGATAAGGCGAGGCGTGAGCTGAAGTGTTTGTACAGAGTTTTCTGCCTATTTTCGAATGTTCTCTGTGAGGCTTGGTTTAGATTTCTTGGGTAGCGATGTGGAGTTTGGCGATAGTATCTAATGATAGTAATGGATCTTTTTTTTTTCTATCGCATCGTAATTTCTTCGAGAATCAATTAGACTTATATGATTCAACTGTTTTAAAGTTACCTTTATGTTACCTAATATTTATTTGCAGAATTATGGGGTTCTTACAAACAAGACAACAAATATATTTGAAATGATATTAGAAAATCAGACTCAGCCTTTAATATTATATAATTATTTTTACATGCTTATATTATACATATAAGTCGCGTTCGTGCTATTCATAACTTCACTGTCAAGAGTTCAGAATAAGAGCTCCGGTAGAGTCCGAAACTAGTTGAACATAACGGAAATATGCTCCAAATATCTCAATTTTATAAGCACTTTTGAACCCATTTCCATTTCCACGTTACTCAAAGGCGTCCCTTCTACAACCCACCTGATCTATGCCCCAGATCTGCCGCCCAAATCTGCCTGTAACCGGCCGACCGCCGCCCGCCCATGGTTGCCGCCCAAGCGCCCGTGGCCGAGCCCTGAACTACAAACTAATGTACTAAGTGCTTAAGTGACAACTTGTTTAACTTAACCAAGGCCAGGTTAACAGGTGCGGACTAGAGTGATGTGAAGTGGAAATTGAAATAATTAAAACATAACTTTGAAGGAATTAATAGACTTCTCATTCTCAGTCAACTTCTCTTTAAAAAATCCATTGCAATGTATTTTATTGAACACTCGTTGTATCATCCGGGGTTCGTAGCTAGGTAACGCGCAGATCAGTCGATCAGCGAGGTTAAGCTACGGTTGCTGCGGTCAGTCCATGGATAGGTGACCGTTTCTTGGAACGTCGAGACCCCTCCGTGCCTAAGATAGCACGGTCCCGGTTGTCATACGAATACATATGACTGTCGTTACAGGAGACAGCAACCCAAAAAGTCTGACAACCGGTTTAACCTTAGAGTATCAGTGTCTCCCAGTAATTGGGTGGCGGTCTGGCGGAGGTCAGATGGCAGTCGCTTCGTATAAAATACTAATATTCAGCCGCATCTGGTTAGACTGGGAGCCGACCCCAACTACGTTGGGATAAAGACCAAGCAGATGACTCGTCGTATCCGCGTGGTTTATTTGTATTAAAATAAAATATAGTCTATATCATTCGGGGTAGGTACCTAATAGTGACAGAATTTTTAGAAGCGGTTCATTAGTTCTAGAAGTTACCATTAACATTTTTTGTTTTACAGTATATCAGTTGTTCTATACATTTCTTCTTCTTCAAGTTTAAGAGCCTTGCTCTTGTCGGTGTAGCTGATCCAGCTTTCTCCATTCTCCCTCTCCAGTGCAGAGGAATTGTGTGCGTCAGGAGGAAGGACGTCGGCTATATTTTTTCAAAAATCACCGCGTCCTTCATCCTCTCTGACGGAATTACGGGCACAAATTATAGTACTTACTGCAATAAAATTATTTATGCGTTTTACGACCAAATCAATGATTAAGAAGTATTGTTTTATTTAGCATGTATTTTTTATTTATTTTTCTGGACTATAAAGGATTTTCTTAGATTATTTCGTTCCGTGGGGGTCAAACTGACGGCAACCATTCGTTATAGCCATGAGCCTTATTTCTGTGATCTGTGGCCACAAGGGACCTTATACTTATTGGGTGAAATAACATTCGACTTATTCAGAATAACCTAACCTAACCGTCAAAAACCCCCGACTCCAACTAGAAAAAGAGCTGTAACTTTTGAACGCCTGTACAGATTTTCATGAGACAGCTAAAATGATACCCGATTAAACAAGCATTCAATTTAAAAAAACTGTATTTAAATCGGTCACTTCCTGTTGGAGCTACGATGTCAGAGACAGATACACCGATACACAGATTTTTTAAGTCGGGGGTTAAAATAAATAAAAGTAAACAAAATCTCAATTTGATCTAATCATTTATTCAAAATCAATTCTCATTTTCACAAACAACATGGAATATTTTAATTAAATAGGTTTTGTACTCATACCAGGCATTACATAGTCTAAACTACGAATATTTATAACATCTTCAAATTATTTCAAAAATACATTTATAATCACGTTAGTGAAGGTAGGTCTGTGTTCATAATAGTTTACAAAATATTGTAGTAGTAAAACTATTTTGGCAGATAACGCATAGAGCAGACGAGCTTCTTTTTGAAGTATCACGACAATTATGTTGGAGGCGTAAACAAATGATGGATCTGTAGACAATCTTAATACTCTTGTACTATATAAACATGAGATTGACCTTCGGTATTACAAAAGTCTCGTTAGCTTTAATTTCATTCGTGTAAAAACAATGTTTTCTATGACTTTTCTATGCCTGAACTGAAGTTATAAATTTTGAAAGCAACAATGTTGAAAAAACACTACCATTGTCTACAGATTGTTATTGGAGAACACCTTCGATTAGTACGCTGTCTACCTTTGAATTCCAGTTCCACCTCGGTTTATCAATCTGTAGAAATAGTGTTGGACCAAGGGTATATCCCTGTGGCATTCCGTAAATACTACTGGCGCATTTGCTTCCATATTAAGAGTATTTATGCAAACACGTGTGATATCAGTCTACGGAATGAGTTAAGAGAGATCCCGTGTCAGGTGATCATCATTATCTCATTGTCTATTTCTGTCAGAGATGATATTTCTCTATTATACCTTATCGAATCCTTATGATATGTCAATAGATAATTATGGTTTTACTTGCAGATACATACATTCAGTAAATATTTAAACTTCATAGACATAGATGGGAATTATAAAATTATGTTTTTTTTTTTTTTTGCAATCTCTCTATCTTATTCATAAAAGATTACAAAAGTCTTACGCCTTTTATATATTTTCCAATCTATCGATCTAAATTGCTTGTTTTGTCATCTTTTACTTGAAAATGTTGAAGTCAGAAGAAATTTTATGCGGTTACCATATTTAAGACCAGTATAGCCCGAAATTATCAAATATTCAAGTTAGATTGGAAGATATAAAGTAAGCTTAAAAATGCAATGTAATAAAAAGGTTTTTTCTCAGAGAGATTGAACATAAAACACAAAATATTGCCAATAATAAAATTCTTATTGTTGTAAAGTTGGCTGTTTTCATAGATTTAGAGAAATCCTAAGTCTATGCCCGTTTCAATATACCTACAAATGACCTACATTGGTATTTGAAGGAAGCAATAATAGAGCACGGAATAGCTGAAAACAACGACAGCTCCAATTAAATAACATTATTTATCAGCAAGTGCACTTCATACATAGGACACATTCACTCATATGCCACTCTTGATTCATCATAAATTGTTATTTATCAACGAAAATAAACCAGAATTTAATTCATTTATAAACAAATTGATATTTCTACTTATGCATAGGTATCTACTATGGGTGGGATGTGTAATGTTCTAAGTCCATTTTGCAATATAATATCTACTATGTCAAAAAATGTCACGCGAGTAACGCGCTAACCATGTGTTTTTTGTACGTAGATATCACGATCGCGTTACTTGCGTGGCATAGAGAATAAGGATAAGAGGTATTGTAAACGCATGCTTTAAATTAACTTCATTATAAATTTAAATGAATGAGGTTTAAATAGGACAAGCTAAGTAAACTGCTGACACCTCATGGTGTCATGACTCACGACTGAACATTGATCTAATTAGATTCTCTAAGGCTTTGTACGCATTACGAAGTTGTTTATTCGTACAGTTAGTAGAACCAGAGGCGCTACTAAAACTACAAAATAATGTTCAATACAAGTTCAAGTTCATTATGAATCAACCAACATTTAAAAGACAATAACATTAGAAACAAAACCCCACTGAAAAGGAAAAGAAATACACTTTCTGTAACTGATACCAAATTAAACGAACTACTTACTTCTAAAACTACTATAAGTTTGAGGAAAGTTTTGTATAATAATGATAACAAAGCAAAGCTGCTAGGGCCTTAGGCCTTACAACAAATTAATCCCAACGACAAATACACCTCATAATGCGTACGAAGCCTAAACAGTACTACGTGTTCCATTACTGTAACAGAACGTGACTATCGCTATGTATAACTACAATGCGGTTTATGTTATGACTTCTGTGTCGTTTGCGCTTTCATTCCCTTCAATGTACAGCTGGAAGCGAGTGTATCCCGACGGCTCCTTCAAACTCTTGTTGTGGATAATGTTCTTGGCCCACGCCCTGCATCGAATGACGATGTTGTGGTTTGCTGGAATTTAAATAAGTTTAATGTTTTAGCCTTTTACTAATTACATGAGAACTATATTTATAAGGCTCTGTGAGTCAAGCCCGAATGTTTTAACGTTAACGTAAGCAAATTTTAAATAAAAAATTAACGTTATTTTTTTAAATACATGCAATCTTTTTACATTTTCATGAAATAAGTGTATATGCTGTATTTATTGTATTTTTGATTCAAAATTTGCTTACGTTAACATTATGATATTTTATGTCAAAATAATTCTTGATTGGCCCTCTGGTCTTTATTAAATGTAAATTCATGTTATAAAATAACAAACGCCAAGTTTTTAGCTGTTACTGAGAGCCAGTAACCGTATTCCTGGCTATCATTAGACATTCAAAGTTAAGAAAGGTTTTGTCACCTATAAGTATTTTAGATCACACACAAAATTTCAAGATCAAGGAATTTATAGAAAAAAATACAAATACACATACAAATAGATTTAAAAACGTGACCGAGGTTGGATTCTATTATGTTTGTGAAAATATATTTATTTTTCACAAATCAAGACACTAGAATGATAGACATAGGTAATAAGAAGAGGACAGATGCATAAATAGAGAAGATTTTTTTTTTCTGTTGGCAACAGTGCAATATAATAGACTGTCACGACGAGGTTTACTTTATTTATGGTCACGACTGTCAGTATTACTCGGTGCTGCCACTTAATTAATTTAATTATGTTTTGTTTAGGAGAACAACTTTGAGTATAGATACTCAAAGCAGAACAATGATAATTTTTAGTATTAATTGATCTTGGTGTAAGTTTATTTAAGTTCTATGCGTCATACTGGGCGTAAAAATAAAAACTTTTTATTTATTTCTTTCTTTCTTTCTAATAATAATAGGTAACAAGATCTAGAACCGTGTTACCTGGCGGTGTTGACAGCTTCACAGCGATAAGCGGGCTCCTGTAGCCCTGGTCGTTAAGGTACGGGTAGAAGGCGCTTGGCAGTCCTCGCCCCCAAGGGTACTCCAGCTTGGTGTCATTCGCCTTCTCCTCCACGCATGACACCCACACTTGCTTTTGCTGTGGATAGAAAGAACTTAATATTATTTCGTAGTGTCGTCGCCATCGTTGGCTGATACTGCAACTTGCATTTTTTGTTTCTCTAACCGCAAAACATTTTAAGGCATTTTAATTTCAAAGAGTCTCATGTTCTCTCTGTGAACTTCGAGGTGGACAGTAGACACAGAATTACTATTAAAAGCATCAAAACTACAACAGAAACTAAAATTTAAAAAATATAAAAATATCCTTATTATACTTACTCATATTCCTGCAAATAAATAATTCTTATTCTTATTCTTATTCTTATCCTTGTGTAAAAAAAATAAAAATATCCATGTATTTAAATTTTTTTAAAAAAGAGAAGAAAAAAAAGATGTGTAACAGAATCTATATAATAATGCGTGAAAAGAAAACTTTGTGCCCCTTTGCGCGCACGACCACAAGACCACTACGAGTACGAGTGGTATTTCGACCACTGGACTGGTCATCCAGTGGTCGAAATGCGACCATAATTTTACATAATTTTTCTATTACAGTTAAAATACATTTCATGATTTGGCGGTAAGATACTAAATTGATCGGGTTATAGAGTCTGTGTCTTTACCTCAGTCGGGTTAAGTCCTTGTATGTACTCTGTAAGGTCTTCAGGCATATCTGCAGGCAGTTCCGTGACGTCATAGAACTCTGGTTTCCAGCCAATTATCTGGAATTTAGAAAAGGAGACACGTAAGGTTTGCTTTCATAACAATCATACTTTTATGGAGCTCATTAATAATCATGACCACTTTTCGTATCCAGCATAATATCGGTGAAGGATTCGAAGTTTCTTTGTTGTTCATCCTCGACAAATGACTTTTTACTTATTTGAACCAGACGAGACTGTGTTTTTTGGGGTTCCGTACCTCAAAAGGAAAAAAGTAACCCTTATAAAATCACTTCGTTGTCCGCCTGTCTGTATGTCAAGACCCTTTTTTGAGGAACGCGTGGAGGTATCAAGTTGTAATTAATACCAAATACTCAGATCTGCAATCTCTTGGAGCTGTGACAAAATTCAACGCAATCAAAAGATATTATAGCCGTTTATGCCGCATATATTATTTTGACACTCGTAAGGGAATCAAAACCGGCTACTTCCCGTTGACCTAGAATCATGACAAGAATTTGGCAAGAAGCAATGTCTTATAGCACAAGTAATGGGAAAAACCCGAAAGCCGTTTTGTAGTTACTTACAAAAAAGAAAAAAGATTTTTTTTTGCTATGAGTAACTTATTTGCGACCTATGTCGATTTATAGTGACAACAGTTTTCCAACGGAAAAGTTAAACTTGTCCCTCAATCCAGTTTATCTTTTCTTCGATTTCCAAGATGGACGAACTATTTACATACCTACAAGTTTGTACGGAACCCTTGTTGCACGAGTCCGACTCGCACTTGGCCGGTTTTTTTTATTATAAAATCAAAATACTACGCAATCATTTACTTTATCTTTTTAATATTTTATTTTTACACTTACTTTGTTAACTTTGATGAAGAAGCAGGGGTTGTCAGGGAAGCCATAGCTGTCCTCTGCCGTGCACTCCTTCTTGGATGAGTACCAGCGATCGCTGCTATAAGCTAAAGACATAGAAATTGTTATATAAACGCCTATCATAATATAAAACTGCCTGTAAAATAACGTATAGGTACTCTTCATTAAAGAATATAAAGGATTTCGTAAAAAACTTAAGTATTTGCCAAAATAATATTTAATAATTATATAAAACATAAATTATTTAGGTACTTAATCCTTGTTTAAATTCAATCTTAGCAAGTTCAGCCGTTCATTTATACCCATCATTAGTGGGTGTTTCCTTTAAGAAATATAACTTGTTTTCTGTAAGGAAATCTTGTCACTTGCGAACTAATACCGACATAGGCGAACTGTGAGTGTACAATTATTATTGGAAGTTTCCGAAAGAAAATATCACTTGTTCTCTTGTAGGTAACCTCGTCATTTGCGCCGTCACAGGTGGACTGTACGTAGGTATCATCTCTGTTTACCCCTTAGGGATCATTGTCGTGATGTTCGTTATGTATGTTAGTAGAACATCCTCGTTCTGTGCCGGTACTTTTCCATTGAGCTATCGATTCGCCACAAAGCCTTGCTGAAACCTATACATGGACAAATAAATTACTTCGTAGTGCGGCGCGCCTCAGGGTGTGGTGCCTATGTGTACTTGTGGACTTACATTCACGCTGAGTAACCTAATGGGGTAAGCAGAGGAACCTTTAATGTCTTAGTGCAACGTTGTACATTTTGGCCTAGGTGTAGAGGATTGAATGTATAAATAAAAATAAAAACCGACTTCAAAAAACTAAAAAGCATTAAATAGTTTTCTTATGAAACTTAACAGCTTCTGAAGTCGGTGCCACTGCCAAGCTAGGTGCATTGAAGAGTTCTAGGCCCCGACTTCAGAAGTTGTTAAGTTTTATAAGAAAATTATTTAATGCTTTTTAGTTTTTTGAAGTCGTTTTTTACTTTTTTTAAGTTTATTTTATTTTTCTATTTTGAGTGGCATTAATTAACATTCCATTACAGCAAGCGCGAGTGATATGCTGTTATTCATTCAAGAGGTCCATTGTATATCTCCGGAGGTCTTCATCAGATCTTCACCAAATTTAAATGGGACCTCACTTTCGAACAAAAAAAATATGGAAATCTGTATTTATAAGACGGAGATATGCCCGAAAAAAATAAAAATATTCGAATTGAGAACCTCCTTCTTTTTTGAAGTCGGTTAAAAATAATTGCATTACAAAATACAAGTCTTATTAAGTAAATAATTTCATGCCATTCTCCCATGAAACTTTGTGGCAAAACGTAGATATCTTTAGAGATGGACGAAGAACGAGTTGGTTTGATACCATATTTTGAAAATGAGTTTCCCTTATAACCTTCTATGAAGATTCGTATAAACATTCTTAACTGTAAAAAAACTAAGTGGGATATACCTACCACGAGACATAATAGATTTATTGATCATATCACGACTAGGCGTTCAGCGAGATACCGTCTCTCTTCTGTCCGAAAACGGTTTGACGGATTTTGCTGTGATAAATAGAGATAATGTACTATTTCTATGGCTTAAACTTTCTGTAGTGGTCATGATTAGATGATCGATACAAAATTGTATGGTTTTCCAAATTCCACGCGAGTAGAGCTGCGTGCAGAAGCTAGTTACAATAATACCCACGTCCAAAGAACTCCTTGAGGTCATGTATGAATGACTGGTACTCAGAAGTGTTGTCAGTGTTATACCGGAGCACCGGGGTCTCGTACAGAGGCCGGAACGCCACGCCGGGGCTTGTTCCTGAAAACGGACAAAATAACTAGGGTTACAATACAGTACAATAAATAAATAAAATCATCTTTATTCAGGCAAACTACACCCATACACAAGAAATAATTTAAATGTCACACCAAAAAATAGTAATATCGAAGTAATAATTATTAATAAATATACAAATGTCAGCTAATATAAAAATGAGTTATGTACATAATACACAAAGGGATGAAATGTCAGACTAATTTATGTAATTACACAATAAAATAAAATTAAAATTAAAATCAATCATAGTACAGTAAATAACAGAATTAATAATAATACAATCAAGCACAACAATACAATCTATATATTAATACGTGAAGGGAAAGCTTTGTACCCCTTTTTAAGCATAATGTTGCACTCACGGAGGAGTGTGAGATTTGGCATAGTTAATCTTTATATGGAGAAGGAGTGCAGAAAGCAAAAATTACGGTAGAATTTCGACCACTTGGCGACCTCTATAAACTTTATTGTACACCAGAAATACAAAAGATAGATTATTAAATAAAGCTGCCGCCAGCGGCTTCGCTCGCGTGATATCTTTATAAATTATAGCATAAGTTACTCAGTGATAATATAGCATACTGCTGGTGAAAGAATTTTTAAAATCGGTCCAGTAATTTTTAAGTTACATTACAAACAAACCTACACAAAATCAAATCTTTTCTCTTTATAATATTATTATTAGTTAAAGTTATTAGTTTAGATTGAATGCAGCTGGATAAAAAGTAGAGATAAAACAGTATTTCTAAGCTAGCAATTATTTGGAATCTCTAATTAGTCTGTGCAGTTAGGTAAAGACAAAATGAAAGTTATAGCTGTGGTTATAGTTATCCTTCGTGGAAAAGCTGCATTGTCGCATTCAATCATACTAACCAAAGCTAAAAAGCAACCATTTGCTTTGGATCTACAGCTATAGATTTGCAGGCGTGTCTGTAACACCTCATAAATAGGTACTTAAGATAACCGAATTCCTTCTTATTTAACGTATAGGGTTATCCTTGCCCAGTGTTGCTGGTAATTTGTATACTAAATAGTTACAATGTTAACGTTTGTACAATGTAAAACGGGGCAGGATGTGAAACAATTCACACAAGTAATTAAAATAGCGACTCCATTGTTTGTATCCCTTCACCTACCTACTTATATTTTAACGTGATACAGCAGTACTTACCTTTATTAAGGTCAAACCATGCACATTTTTTTTTTCTTTTTGTTTTAAAAAGCTTTGCTCCTCACTAGGATTTCTCCTGTATCGAGGGTACAGTTTACAAACATATATCTCACATGCACACACACCCAGACCCGAAACAACTATCTGTAGATCATATATTTTATGTATACAAATATTTGTTCCGTGCGGGGATCGAAGCCGTACGTAGCCAGACAGCTAATCGTTTTGCCATTGCGCCAACCGTGTCGTAATTTTAAATTTTTAACTACGGTTAATTGATAAAACTTAGAAAAAATCGTTTCTTGATAACATACCGAAATTATTTCAATGATACAACTAAAAAAAACAAGTTCAAAAAAGTAAAAGTTATAAAATAATAATTTTCATACAAAACTTCCTCCTTTTTTCAAGTCGGTTAAAACGGCTTTGACCGAAGTTACGATTACAGATAATAATTAGGTTAACAGATTAATTTTTGCAAACCAAAATAAATCAACAAAGTGTAAAATAGCAAAGTCTGCAGATCTTGACAGCGTACAACACTTGGTTTAAAGGATGGGTCCCGCCTTAGAACAGATTACAGTTAACCATCTTTTTACGTTGAAGTTGTGAATGTAGCTTAGATCTTGGATATGGTCGCGAATAAAGAAACATCACAAAGAAGTAAATGGATTGCAGAATTTTTATTTAAGATAGGTATTTTTTATTATGAAGCAGTAAGTAATAGCTTAGCGGTTGACTGCTTGCCTTCTGTGCAGGAGGGTCTGAGTTCGAACCCAACCTACACCTGATTTTTGCAATTCATATGCGAATCAGAATTTGATTGTCACTTGCGCTAACGGTGATGGAAAACATCGTGAGGAAACCCGCACACGTGACTCCTGTCAAGTGCAAGTTTCCACAAGATAAAGGTCTCAATGCTGTGTGTATTCCGCCAACCCGCACCAGGCGAGTGTGGTGGACTAAAGCTTAACCCTTCTCATTCTGAGATGAAGCCTATGCTTAGCAGTAGGACAATAATGGGCTGGTAGTTATTTTTTAATATTTTTACTTAATTCGCTCTTTATCGTTTACACTTTACAGCCTATAGCTGGACAATCGCTTACGAAACTATCCTGAGTAACCTAGGTACAGTTACACTAGACTGCTCATCTATTACAACATTCCTTTAAAATTCTACGTAGGTAAACCTTGTCATCCCACCGGCTCCCAGCCAATTGCCCCCCACTGAAAGGAACTGCTCGAAGGAAGCCCATTACATAATAAAAAGTGCGGAACACGGACCGACCTGACCGACGTCTAAATGCGACATGACCTCCTTACAATTTATAGCACGACGGCAATACATTAATAGCTCGTATACTTTACTACTTGCGAGCAGTTGCCAGTAGGGCTGCCAACCCTCCAGCTTTGACCCGGAAACCCCGGGTTTGAACGGTGCTTCTCCGATCTACAAGTGACATCGTATGTCTCATTATCGGTGGATTTAATGTGGGTTCGGTTATTGAAAACTGCAAATATATTACTTGAAAAAAAAATGTCCATCACCATATAATGCTTATGTGGAACGCCTTTTTTCTCTGATGGAGGATTTATGGACAGATGTGCGAAATTGTTTATCAGTGGGCATGGTTAAATCGGAGATAATGGTAAAAATAAGTTTTAATATGACAGGTCAAGAATTTTTAAGGTTTTTAAATAAACCAATACTAATACCAATATTATTGCTGATGAAATCAAAGTCAACGAAAAAATATGATTTTAAAAATTAAGCTAAACCTATCGGCTGTGATCAATTCCGTTCTTTTTTAAATAAATATGTTAAATGACAGTATTTTTTAAATACAATTATTTTCAAGTCTCCAGTTTATGCATTTTGGAAAGTTGGCAGCCCTAGTTGCTTGTAAGTATAACCAGTCGTTGTTTGTGCAGGCGTACGTGGCGGGAAGCAGTAACCAATGTAAATACCATCGGCTCATAGTTTACCATAGTCGAGGAGAAAAGAGATTCCCATGCATATCGCGACTGCTCCAGCTTCCTCCTCATGTGCATAGGCGAGGTCTTAAAGCAGGAAGCTATCTCTCAAACTTCGTACTAGGATCCCTTTGTGGTCGATTCCTAAATTAGGCAGTTTCATTGGGTACTTCCGAGGACTTTGCTGTCGCCTCCTTTGTTTATTTTTGAGGATATCAGAAAATATTTACTGAACTTAAAAACAATGGTGCTGATTCTGTTGTTTTAAAAATAAACTAATTTAATCTCACTATATTTCTTCTCAACAAAAACATGAGAAAAAGATGGAAGATATTTAATTCTGTCAAAAATCCTTTTGCTTGTTATCAACGTGAATTTAGCATAGAAATAATAAGTAGGGCTCCGAATTTAGTCACCATTGCCATAGATCGCGTCAAATTTCCCGTAAATTACAAGGGCGTAGACTTATTTGACAATTATAAATATGTTCCGTCGTTTTTCAACGATGCAATAAAATATAATAGAAATACTCTTTATTGTACCTACACCTGATAAAAGAGGAGCAATAAACATAATAATTACAATTAACATTTTAGGTAAGAGTCAAACCATCATTGGTAGTCCCTCACAAATATGTATTAGTAGAAAGAAAGAAAGAAAAAATCATTCATTCAGCACGGACACATTGACAACACAAGAGAGAGAAGATTAAAGATAAAAAATAAAAAATAACACTCCAAAAAGCGACAAATAAGATATAAAATATAAAATTCTTAAAAATATATAGGTATACTGCCAAGCATGCCATGCCGAAAGCGGCACGGAGAGCCCAACGCTGATTTTCAATTGGCACCCTGCAGTGACGCACGATAGTAGTCATTCTTACCGATGAGCGATTGTTCCAGGAGGTAAGTGGGCCTGTTCTGCTCCAGCGTGAGGTAGAGTCCTCCCATGCATAGCCCGAACATCAGCGCGAGCACCGCGTAGAATACCGCATAGAATGTCAGCACTATACCTGCAACATAATAAAGGTTTTATGAGATATACTTTATAATAACTGTCAATGGACGTTTACGCGTTCGCTGATAACTACACCGACACGACAGTTAAAGTGCCACAAACTTATCTGACCCGGTCAGGGGGTCGCTGCCGTCGCTTTTGCCAATGTCATCTCCCTACAAAAATGACATTTTGATGTCATTTTTGCACATTTTTGTTCCGTAGCGACGTTGGTTCCAATTTTGGTCACCGGGTCAGTTAAGTTTGTGGCACTATACACGTTGACGTTGTACGTGTTGACGTTGACGTCACTAGCAGTAACAAATACAACCAAAATTATCAGTGTCGTCTACAATATAGTGTGAAACTGGTTAGTAATAAATGTATGAGTAAGTATGAGTATCCACCGATATCGTTATCGGTGTCGTGTCGTGTCGGTGTCGGTACTATCTGAAGTTAAAACGCCTATTGTTGCTTAACCTTTAGAAATACAGCTTGAAAATAACATACTTCAAATATGCGCTGTGAAAGTGCTTCACACCACGTCGAATTCGAATTCGCGACGAGATTTTGTCGCATGGATCAATAATGGCAGCGAACTTTGAATGAAGGTGTATTCATTTGTATCAACATGGTGTCTGTACAGTATTTCTGTGAGAACCAGTAGCTCTACCGTAAGTTCAACGTAGACGCGAAACGATTCCTCGTGAGTCGTGGAATCGTTTTGATCATTCTACAGCTACCTTCACGCTTTATATCAAACCTTGTACGAACATTTGTAAATTTAGATCAGCAAGTTAAAAAAAAATCTATTTATAATTTAATATCTTTGTTTCAAAATCAGTTGGAAATAGCCGAAGTAGGTACGATTACAAAAATATCCCTTTTGGAGTAAACAGATATGTTTTGTCAGTCGTCAGATACTTGGCACTGAATTAGTCCACGGTCCACGTGGTTAGTTTGGTTCGAAGACTGAGTTAACTCTCCTATGTTCTATGGTCTGACCCATGATCTCGAAATATTTTTGAGGAATCTCCTCACTTACGGGTACTTTTCTGGTTTAATATTTTTACTTGGTGCCGTTGGAAAAAATGGCAAACAAAGTATTTTTGGATTAAAAATGATAAAAAAGAAACGTCGACTTCTTCACCTGATTAATTAAGTGGTTACGACCATTGTGAACATGGACGTAACCAGGGGGGCAAGAAGGGGATGCTGCCCCCTCTGGAGCTAGTTGCCTCAAAAACATTTAGCTGATTTATGTGCCTATGCCTAAGTAAATTCCCGATTTGCCTCCCCTAGGCCAAAAGCAGGGTACGCCTATGATTGTGAATGATGTTGATTTTGATGACCAATCCAATTTTTTTGGGCTGATTCATCGCAGATATCTTTTTAATTAGATTTCTTCCTTTTTAATAGGTACAAGTAAAGACATGAACCGAAACTATCAATAGAACCGGCCCTATTAAACAAATCGTCTCACAAACCACAGTAGATCAACAGGTAACCATGCTCCACACGCCCTATGCCCTAGCACACATAACAAACGTTCTTCCTACTAACCTAGATCACCACCAAGCCATTATAGACCTTACAATCAACAGTATAAAGTACACTTCGCAATCACTTATCGATCCCAACACTAATCTATGACGAAAGCGTTCTAATTTTGAATGCCGTATAGAAATAGCGCGGGCGCATTTCTTCGTATACAAAATAATGTTTTTTATGACATCTAAATTGATGGGACTGTCTGGAGTGTTAACATGGGGATTGGTTTCTATTATTGTTTTTGGAAGGAAGGTAAGCAGTATCAAGCGTATACAACTTGTATCAGAATTCAGAAATGCGTAGTCAACGACGTATTAGTACCCTACCTCTTCAAATAAATAATAAAATATAAAACTTCAATACCTATTCGACCTAAACGTATGGGACAGCTGATAATTTTTTCGCGATTACGATGTTGGTCCCATAGAGAAAGTTGTTCAGTTTGATGGTCTGATCCACACCTTTAATATGATCACGCATTTCTGATACACGTATAGGAATCTATATCGTGCACTGCTGAATGAAAGCTACTACACCAGTGGTGGATTTAGGCTTGAACTTTTTTTTTATCGAAGGAGAAATCCTCTTGGATGTCCTTCGCCCTGGGGAAAGGCAGAGGGGTCTGTCGGACTCTTACTGTTACTGTTAGCCTGCATCCTCCCACTGCTGGTCAAAGGCCTCCTCCCATGATTCCCAGGCTTTTCGGTCTAGAGCCAGTGTGAACCATTCATTATTAGTTTTATCAAGTTCGTCCCGCCATTGCCATCTCTTTCGTGGTCTGCCGCGTCGCCTTCTTGCCATATCAGGGCTCCACTTAGTCCTTGGCCCACAGCACATCAGGTATCCAGCAGACATGGCCAGCACAATCGGACTCTTACCGACTAAAATACCTGTGGTACCTATAATTATGCACCTTTGTGCCGGGATCGCGGGAGCGAGCACATATTCTTCCGCGAGAGTAGCCTTGAACCTAAGGCGGCAGATTTTAGGGGCAACAAATTTGGAGACCGAACATGGTTCTTTCTTTTTTATTTCGTTTGTTGCATCTCAGTCAGCACGAACATCAAAATGACTTCCGGTTTTCTGATATCTTTTGTTTTACCTTTAACTTTGGATTATACAAAGTAGATCTCCTATATTATACTGATGATTCAGTCGAGACTCAAGATCAGCGGGTCTACCGCGTAACGAAAATGGTAATGAACATCGACTCTGGTAATAATCTTCAATACGATCGAGAGAGACTAAACTTTAACTAAACTTAACTTACTTTAAATAAATTGAATTGAATGGAAAATATCGCATCCCCGCCCTAAAGTCATTCGTCACAGCCCTACACAAATATTCAATGTGGGTGCTACAATACACAAACAACGTACAAACAGCTATAGTAACTGTCCGGATGCGGGAATTGAATCCGCGACCCTGAGCACGCAGCGGACACTTCACCATTGCGCCAATTGGGCGACGGACATCAAAATTAAGAGCTAGATATTAGTGACGGGACCTGGCTTGTGGTACCTCTAAGGCTTAGGACCAGTGGCTATCCCCACTACAGGAATTTGTAAGACATTTTTCATGTGTATTATGTACTATGTGAGAGAAAGGTTCAGTAAAGTTCATTCTATGCTTACTGATAAAAAAAAGGTGAAAATATGTCCAAAAATGTCCGTCTTATTGTATTATACGTAGGCTAAAATACGGATCTTAAATCGGGCTGGATTTCTAAAACCGGGACATTTTTCCCCTTTTGAGTATTTTGAAGATTTAAACTATCAAATTCGGATTCATTTATTGCAATCATAATTATTAGGTATTACAATAAGTATTTAAATAATTAAATATAATAATAAAAATAAAAAAAAATAAAAAATATAGTGAAATAAGTAGTTCCATTGTGCTCATATGTCTGTAACATTTTTATTACCATGTTTCCTTGTGTGTACATACCTAAATAAATAAAATAAATAAATAATAGATAAATAAATAATAAGTTATATATATAATCAAATTCAAAGATTTTTATTTCAACTGGGCCTTTTCAGGCACTTTCAAAACGTCGTGATTCTAGGCGCACGGTTCGAAGTGGGTTGGTCCTGGAGAAGATACCGGCAAGAAACTCCATGGATACTCTTTTCATAAATCAAGCTTACAACAAATGGGGGGCCTCAGGAGCGTACCTAATATTAAAAAAAAAACAGTACCTCGAGACACTGGTACTGGGAGAGTGAGAGGTATGAGCGACGATCGGGCGCAGCGTAGGTACAGTGCCCGCTTCCGCAGCCCACGCTTCCTCGAAGTACTTACCATAAATTACATAATAATGGTGCATTTAAATCTTAGTAAGTATTGTGAGGTCCTGCACGCTTCACCGGGTGACGTGTGCCAGTGAATGAAGGACGTGTGTCCATTCAGTCGTTACGACCGATATTCACCTATTATATCAAATACTAGTTGTGCCCGCAACTCCGTCCGCGTAGAATGATTTTTCATACATTCCAACTAGGGTTGCCAACTTTTTTTAGAAGTAATAAAATATATCTGATTACAAAAAGGGAAAATAAAGAGAAACTACCCTACAGGCTTATAAAAAAGAGTGGGTACCAGTGGCGAAGAGTCCATACAACCCGGTTTCCATCGGCTTCTCTTTAGGAATTAGTTAGTGCATAGACCAACGAAATATTATATTATTTACTCATCCAACTGACAAAAAAAAGGCTTGTTATTCAGTTAGGTCGACCTCTTCCAGACATGTCTATATAGATTACATGAGACGGTATGGATTTTTGTCTTGCAGCATTAATTGCAGCAATTTTTAGAGGGCATTTTTGAGACGGCTTCCCCTTTTAAAACTGTCACCCTTCGCCACTGGTGGGTACTAAACAATTTTATTATTATTATTACTTATCCCTTAATCATTTATGTACTACTATTTCAATGCACCTAGAATCATGATGTTTTGAAAGTGCCTGTAAAGGCCCAGTTGAAATAACAAACGTTGACTTTGACTTTGACTCTGAATGATTAAAATCTGGTCATTTTTTTATGGTTCGGCTGGCACTAGTGAACTATTTGTATGAAAAAATCAGAGTCAATGTAAATAGAGAATTTTAGCACGTTATAAATATTGATGTATATTATAAAGTACACCTACATAAAATACGAGTAGAACACAATACTATGAGCACAGAACATACTATTCTATGTTCTGTGACTATGAGAATATTCGATTTTACAATACTATGAATTGTCTAATTTAGAGTGCGGTCTTCCTTCCAATTCCAACCTAATAGGAGTGGATTTTCGTCAACTTCTTTAAAGGTATATTTTCGTCAAATCTCTTCTTAGCGAATGCCTACATACGAGTACTATACGGAACTTACCTGATAAAGTTCAAAGTTAGTCAGTGAGTAAGGACACGGTTGTAGTGCACACTGGGTAAGCGATTGGCTTTCTGCGCTGTGAGTCGCGGGTTCGCGGTCATAATACGCCAATGACAATAAATTCCGGAGATAGCATCGACATAATATAGCCAATAAATAGGATAAAAAATAAAATAAATAACTCAACCCATACATTCCAATCTAAATTAAAACAAAATTAAATACAATACAATACATTCTAAAAGATCTTCATAGCGGAGAAGAGACCTTATCTGCTACAGTCTTCAGAATTCCGTTGCAGCTGCCACGCACTCTGCAGATCAGGGATACAGTTTTCTTGCGGATGATGGCTTGAAAGCCATCGGAAAGCTCATCGGAAAGTCATCGGCTCAATCTCCAAGCTGACTTTAAGGCTGAGATGTATAGAGCGTACTTAGACTTTGCTCAGACTGCTTCAGAGTTTTTTTATGAAAATTCTTTTTACCATTTTCTATCTCGAGCTTCGTTTTGTCTTCTGTGAAGGAGACAAAATGTACAGAAAACTGGTTTGTCGACCCGTCGTGATCGCTCTGCGGGAGAGATCTATTTTTGTTTTGTTACCTTCCTGCTAAAAGACGTAATTTGTGAAGGTTACTCAAACTTTGTTTACAGACCACTGAATTGTATTATTGACCCAATTGAAATACTTTGATTGTTTCAATCTGCATGACAGCTCAATTAATTGTATTGCGTTGAATGGGCAATCAATATGATATCAATGGTCGATCATGTATCTCGAACGTTCATTACAGGTCTAGGAGGAGCTAGAGCTCCTGTAATTGCTGAACATAGCGCTATGTTCAGCAATTACAGGTTGATAAGATTCCAGTTCTTTTCAACCGATTTCAAAAAGGATTGGTTCTGAATATTTTTATTATTCATGTGTTGTTATTTGCTTATTTTATGTTTTTCAGCATGGGACCACTTAGCCTAAGGCTGCGATGTCACGAGAGTAGTGAGAGATAGCTTGAGGAAAAAATCCACCAATAGAATTAGTTCATTCCAAGTCCGCAGTCATCCTATTGGTGGACTTTTTCCTCGCGCATCTGTTAGCTACCTCGCACAGCTTTCGAGAAAACGCAGTCTAAAGATTACTAGGATGATCTTCATCAAGTAGATTTGTTTTGCACCAATCTACAAAGTAAGCGCGAACACACTTTTCTTTTGAACCCTATAAATATTTTCCCAGGGGACGATCAGAAGCCCAACACTTCTTTTTAAAATGTCAAGTGTCCGGCCAAGTAATGACCACCCATCCCACCTCTTCCCGGATCATAATGCTATCTACTTACCTAAGGATTGTAGATATTCAGACGGTAGTTTCTGTAAGCCTATCTACTGTAGTATTTAGTCTTGACATTTAAGTACCGACCGAGTTGACTTTGACTTGAGACTAGCTTTATATTCAAATTGATACTTTGAAGCCTAAGTGCTCAGTTATATTTGTATTTTTATTTTATGTTTTAAATAATTTGGCTGTGTAGGTTACATAGTCAAGTTTAGTTAGCAAATAAAGTTTACAATTGAGTGGGGTCTAATTCTGAATACCATGGACATCTCCAGTCGCAGTTTTTCTAAAAGTGCGAATGAATATGTAGGGGTATGATCAGGCATGATAATGTGTAGTTACTGTATGAAGAACATGTTGAAATATACCTATTGTTTACTGACTGCAGTCAGTAAATCAGATTACATAATTAATATTTACAATATGACGAGCGACCTTACTATGTAGCTGCGGGGAGACGACGAGACGACTGCTGCGCTGCGCTAATGCGATCGTGCGCCTCAGTACCTACACAAAACTATAAGGCGTCAGCAGTGTCCCTAAAAATAATATCTTCCTTAAAAACATGTAGGTAATTTAATTCCTTTCAATGGACAAGCCCGTCACATGAACAGAAGGGTCGTACTCAATAGGTATTGAAACCGCTTTATATTCAAGTACTGTGTTGTAATCAGTCTTTTATACCTACCAAGGCCGAGGGGATCTTTGTGTCAACTGTTCAATAGCTTGGTCAAACGATAGATAGGTATTTTTGACTTCAAAAACAAAAGGAAGGTTATTGCATTCGACGCGATGGTATTTTTTTTAGAATAGAATAGAAAGCAGTTATTCGCTACAGGATATACATTGTCAGTACAAAAAAAACATCATCATGTATTTAAAATCATGAATTTCATGTATTTTCTCTGATTTATCGGGAACAGCTTAGGCGATTTGGATGGTTTTTATTATGGAGGATCATGAGGTGGCCCCATAAAAATTGATTAAGATCAGATCATGATTTACGAGATGTAGGAAGGGAACTCTCCATCGGATAACAACAAGACATTCGCGACAGGCATTTTGCTGTCGTCTTGAGTTTCTGTAATTGTTTGTTCCACAAAAAATGGGCAAATAAATAAAATTTAAAAAACGAGATTTAACCGACTTAATAATACTAAAAACGAATTTAATAAGATAATAATAATCCGGGATTTTCTCTTCCCCCCTTTTTATTGCTGTTCTAGCCCTGCAGGGGGGTACAGCGTTCTATATACTTAATACCTATCTAAACTTCAAAATCACAGAGGGCTTTATTAACCAAAGTCATTCAAAAACCGAGCTACGGCTGTACAAAAATCTATTATTAAATTCAGCACCTCAGCTACAGCCGATGAACTTCTCAATGTAAAACCCATTGGGTACTTAATAAGTACCCAATTTACCAAATTCCGACGACGTAAATCAAGTTGAAGAATTCTTATGAACCATAGACTCGGGCGCAGATCCAGCCCTCAAAAAAGGTTGTCGTCACGGCCACCTGAAGTCAGGCCAAGTGCGAGTCGGACTACGGACTCTTTCACGATCGATACATTGCATTTCTACAAAGGAGATTTTTTTTTTCTTTCACATCACAATAAATAAATCACACCTAGACTCCAAGTCCAAACTACTGAACCGTATTTGATTAAACTTTTACAGTTTAAAACTTTATTATTATAACCCGAAGGTCTTCAAATCACGAGTGCATTTACTTTTATAGACACGCCTGCTTCATCGTCGTCCATATTGTATGAAATTGACCCAAACCAACCGAAAAATAAACTATAAAAATTAAGTCTTCATAAAAACTAGACATCATTTTAATTTTGACCTCTCATCTTGACCGAATCAATTGGCCACTTCGACCAAAACATAAATTACTTAATATTTATCAATCGACACTCTTGGGTCTTGACAATGTCACCTACCAATATCTTAATATTGCATACAAAAGGTGAAATCCTTATCGTGTTGTTTTAATACAAATGTACTTTAAACTTTTACGGTCATGCAATTATTGTTTGATAATAAGTGTGTGAAATAATAATTGGCACAGAGAACTAATTTCCTCAATTGCAACCAAGACTTGGATCTTGAATGAAAGTGATGTGTAAATCCAATACACTGTAACTCGAGTTACAGTGTTTTGGCTTAATAGAGCCCAATCCCTTCCTTTTAATGTCCTCTATACATCTATAGTAAAACATTCTCGATAAACTACATAGACCCAAAGACATTAGTATCCTAAAGACACTGTATTTCATAAAAAAATATGGTTTAAAAAATCTTAATTCCTCATTTTCTCAAAACTGGTGTTTTCGAGATACACTGTATTGGATTTACACGTCGAGTTATCTATGGTAAAATAGAGAAAGGAAAAAAAAAGATAACTTCACTCTTGCATTACTCGCTGGGAAGGAAAGAAGTTAACTTTATTTCTTTTCACCACAACTTCTTTTCTCCTGTATCATCGGCCCACACCAGAATCTCCAAAATATCCAGTTCCCCCCCCCCCTTTCCCCATAAGCAAAATGAAGTTCAGGATATGATACAAGATCATAATTTATACTTGCATCGCGGACATGGGTATAGAATAAAATAAAGTATTAAAAAAAGTGAAAACCGACTTTAGTAAATAATTTTCTTAAAAATCTTAACAGCTTCTAAAGTCGTTGCCTCTGCTAGGCTAGGTGTATTGGAGAATTAAAGGCCCCGACTTCAGAAGATGTTAAGATTTTTAATTAAATTATTTTATACTAACGTGTATCAAACATAAAGTCGGATTGAGAACCTCCTACTTTTCTTGTTGTCGGTAAAAAATTAACATGAAGTTTGTCGCGTCATTCCCAGCATGCAACCAATAGCCCTCCCCCGCACTTCAGCGAAGCATTTCTCTTGTCAGGCGCGGATTCCCCCTGATTCCAACCAAACACATTATTAAGACACATTTGTATGGAGAATTTGTGGTTCGCCTTACTTTCGCTAGGGGCGCTTGATTTTTCTCCATACAAAAAACAAGTAATGGAACGTTTAACCGGTTTCCTTATTTAGTCAAATACAAATATTAAATGAATCTTCTTTATTATCGTCTGTCTGTCTGTATATCCGCTAACTCCTCTTAAACCACGCAACGGATTTTGATGCGATTTTCGCCATAACTTTGAGCATTTCTTCCGGAAGGTTTATATGTATAATACTTTCATATTTAGAAAAGAAAGAAAGAAAGAAAGAAAAAAGTATTTATTTGACACAGCACAAAAACAATTTTAAAGATAAAGTAACAAAAAATAAAAGAATAAAACATGTAAAAGAAAAAAATATTTATCTAAAATAACAAATGGGTTGTACGTCGCAGCTGTGTCAAAAAGGCTTCCGCTCAGCTTAAGCTGACGCGCTGCGAGCAGCCCGACAGCGCTGGTTTTCAGCGGGAGCCACATCGAGTGACGTTATGTGTGCCTACGTGTACAGAAAATATATTAATTATTATATTATTATTTAATGTAAGGATAGCAGAGAAATTGCATCCCTGCGAAGCCGGGGACGGGTCGCTACTAACAAATAAAAGTTTATCGATTTCTTTGTTTAGAACGAATTATCTGGAATATATGTAAAATCACACAAAATTTGCCCCCCTAAAAAAACCCCTAAAAATCCTGTATCCGCGCCTGTTTCTTGTACATTGTTGTGTAGTTAGCAGCAATCTACGCACGCTTCCGCAAACATTATCGATGTTCTACAATAGCGGGGAACCTTATCATCCTGAACACGTTGTTAAACTGGCCACCATGTGCCAAGAATGAACAGCAGCATCCTGCTTTGTGCTAGTAATGATGTTCATTTATCATTTGATGGCGATTATGGCAAATTCCCTAACGACAGATCATTTGTCGTCCATTACGAGGCCCACTTCCAGTGGTCGGTACGGCCGGATATGAGAATGTCGGCGTCATGTCGATGAGTCATGACGAGAGCCAGGACTAGTACAATAATGACTGGATTCAATATCAATTCAATGACTTCAAACTTAATTATGAAACTGGCTGTGCTGGCGGTAGTTATATATTTGAGCCGTTGGGTGTCGAAAGGCTCGGGTCAGGGGGACCAAATGCATGTCTCCTATTGAGAGACATTGCAAAACAATTGGTCGCGTCTTCTGGGCACGCTACCAATTGACAACGATGAGGAGTACTTCAACGCCTAGGTGCTCAGTTTTATATTTGTATTTATTTTATGATTTATTTATTTAACAATAATTAGTGTACATATTTAAGTTTATACCTATCACCTGTTATAAACTTACATGCTATTTCTTGTACCTATCTGTAATTTTTTTTTGATGAATTAAAAATACTATTACTATTTTCTTTGTCATGTGTATCATGTATGTGTGTGCATAAATAATAATTAATAATAATAAGTATATATTATGTTTGTAAATACATAGTTTGATGTTTCTTAATAAATAAATTCGATTATTATGAAACTACATACTGTACTTAATGGAAGGTTTCAAAACCCATCAGTATTTTCACAGAATGAAAACGCGAAAACAAATTCTGCCGTTCCATACCAAGTCGAGTAATATTGAATTATTTGTATGGAACAGCTGTTCTTTTTTTCGCGGTTTCAACGTTGGTCCTAGTAAAAGCTGTTCATAATTATGAGTACGAGAACCCCTTCAAGAGATCGGGACTAGAATAGTAGACCCTTGTTTACTGACAATATAATAATTATTAACAATTGTATATTATTTTGACTTTAGTGAATTAATTAATTTAGTAAGATTTTTCACTATTTACAGCGGCATTAGCTCAACGCTTCAGGCGTCGGACTGACAAACAAGCGATCGTACCATGAGATCGAACTCATCCGTTTCACTGTCAACATGTAAATATTATGATATTCTAGTAATTACTGTCATTGGAGGATATTCCGTTGTAATTAATTAATTAATCAAGAAATGACCACTCCTATCGCAAGCATTTTTAGCTTAGTTGGAAGGGTCAACAGGAATACTAGTCAGGGGAAACTACTAAATACTTAACCTTTATGTTGATTAATTAATTATTTATTTACATATTTAGCTTACATAGTTGTTTTAGGCACATTCGAGCGTATGCCACCCGTGGGTTGCAGCTGAAAATCAGCGTCAGGTGGTAGCACCTGGTGTTGCCATCTGACATTATGCTGAGCTGAGGCCCTTTTGGCATAAATGTACTTAATTTTATCTATTAAATGTTGTGTTTTAATTTTTAATTGTGCCATTAAACGGAATTTTCTTTCTTTCTTTAAAAAACTGTCGAAATAATTTGCAAATATTGACAAAGTCTGAAACACTATAGAAACTTCTCGACCTTAACATAAGACTGTCTCAATATACAGTTTAATAAATCGTTTTGACATTTCCGGGCTGCTTGCGTCTTGTGTCGGTAACAGTATCACTGCGCATCATATTACTGCGCGTGCGCATCGACATTGCAGCGCAGTGTATTGACGTAGGTCGATAACCGTCGCATTATCTAATAATATTCAAGTGTAACAATAATGTAGCTGAATTGCATTGATTGGATTAGTATAATGATCATGTAGTTGACTTAAAAGGAGCGCTCAAGGTTTTAAATGAGTACTTGTGTGGTCTGTAATAGATAAATACACACATCAACAAAGTCTAGGGATATTTCAGTTATTCATTGTTAACTAAAAAAATATCGGAAATAGCTTAAGACAAGCTTATATGCAAATAAACTTTAGTTTATGAACTATCATAAATAAAAATAAATAAATCACCATCAAAATCTTTTTGAAGTCCCTAGTAGTTTTTGAGTTATGCAAGTTAGTATAAAATATCCCTAGACTTTGTTGATGTGTGTATATGAATAGAATAGAAAAGATCTTTATTTCATGTAGGTAAACCAGATACAGGCACTTATGAAATGTCGAGACTCTAGGTGCACGGTTCCAAATAGGTCCTATGAAGTTCTTTGGATATAAAATAAGAGGCCTTATTTCTACCGTGAATGTTGTGCAAATACAGCCAGTCAAACATCGAAAGTAAAAGTATCTAAAAGTAAACTATACTAATTTTTATGTGTATCTAATACTGATTATCTTTGTACATATTCGGTCGAAACATCATGTACAAGTTGTACTTGTCATTATGAACAACTTATACTATGGGACCAACATAGAAATCGCGAAAAAAAGTTGAGCTGTTCCATCAACTAGTAATACCTATTATTTATATGGAACAGCAGATTTAGTTGTTCGCGATTTCAGTGTTGGTCCCATTGTAAAAATTGTTCGAGGCTAGAAAGGTATGGATGTGTTTTACTTGAGGTGTTACGTTCGATACAGAAACTAGCCGTTAGTCGTAGTCGATTTACTGGTAGACAACAATAACATGACACGTTAGAATATATCAACAACCTACCACACAGTCTACTGCTGGACATAGGACTCTTCCGAATATTCTTTATCAACACCCTGGAATATCAGGATATCCGCTGAGCCAGCCTTCTGGCGCCATGCACCAATCATAGCCTGTAAACAAAATGAAAACTCCCGACTCCGATCGCCCGAGGATAGAAACGCTAGCATTCTAGGATACTCTGAGAAGCATAAACAATCTTGTTACCCCGTATAAGGAGACAGGATACCGTATGTTAGGTTTGACTCACCTTACAACGCAACCCCCGCGCTGCATGATTGCATAGATTTAGACGTGGTCGGACTGTGCTAGTATGGTGATAATGACAATGTCCCCCCGCAACAGTTCTTAATAATGATCTGTGGGCCGTGGGGAGGCACAGGAGTGGACGTTTATAGGCAATTTGGTTTTTATGATAGTAGGAGACGGGCCAGCAAATTGTCGCTAATAGATAATAGCATATTCTTTATTGTTAACCAGCTGTATGTAGGAGGACCTATGTCGAGATATGACAGGCAGAACAGGGACTTGCTTATAAAAGAATAGAATTGAATAAAAAACTTTTATTCGATACAGGACATAAATAGTAAGCAAATAAAAATAATTGAAACAAAGAGATCACAAAGAAACAAAAAATAACAAACAGGAATAAAAAATAAACACGAGATTTCACAGCACTGACGAGCTCATCCATATCGTAAGGGTTACCAGCTCAGCACTTGTGTTTTTTTTATTTTAGATTTTAGTGCGTTTGACAGCACCTCACCTGATGGTAAGAGACGAGCTACTGAGAATGGTTCACGGAAAGTCAAATAATGTACTTAATGCCTATTCACTTTCTCCTTGACGAGTCCAAAATTATATGAATCGGTGAACACAGACAGCAAAGAAGCCGTATTGCAATTAAAGTATAAATCCTTGGCCGTTTGCAAGAGAAGCGAAAAAGTTGCATAGAAATCGTCAACATAGAATAGAATAAACATAAGTACCGGTTAACCGCCCTAACTTTGCCTAGACTCCTAACTTTGCCTGTGCTAGAAAGTCTTTATTTGCTTAGGTATTTGTCATAAAAATGGCAGCGCTTAGTCCAGAAATGTTGTAGTGCCACAAGGCAAAGTGACTCCTAACTCAGGCGCGCAGATTTAACGATGTTGTATTGGCAATATTAGGAGTTTAGGCAAAGTTGGGGCGGTTGACGGTACCTTTATTTCATGTAAACCAGATTCAGGCACATATGGAATGTCGAGACTTATCGGTTTCCAAATAGGTAGTATTTAGAAGAACCGGCAAGAAACTCCATGGAAACTTTTTTAGAATAATAGATAATACAATCTTGATTTATACAATGTGAAAGAGTTGCAAGAATAATATAATTCAATGTGAAAAAATTGGATATATAATAATGATTTGGCTCTCAATAAGATAGCCGTGGCGGTTACAAGCTGACCAGTCCCGACAAAAGACATCCATTCACGAGAACGGATCAGAACGGATCTCTGAAGAAGGAAGCCATTATCATCAGACAGATCAGATTTTAAGGTCTTCTACCAGTACCGCAGAACCATAAAGTTATTATTACTAGTGGTAAAGTAATAATAACTTTATGCGCAGAACACAGAAAAGAGACCTCTTTCTGTGTTCTGTGACCAGTACAATAAGTAGTGAATCGAATTGCCACATACCGTAACGAGCACAATACCAAGGCTATAGACTAAAAGCGTTCTTTTGGAAGACTCAATAACACTTTAAAATGGGAAATGGATCTCTGGACCGTAGGCATGAGAAGAATAATAATACAAGTACTTTTTTTTTTATTCTTATGCCTTACGCTGCGCAAGTGTGCTTCTGACTACAAAACCAAACCAACCACAGAACTCAAGAGAAAATGATTAAAAAATTAAAAACAGAATCCTAAATATTGAGGCTGTTAAAATGGTGTCTGTTTATGCTTAAACTGTGAGAATCAAAATAATTATGTGTAGGTAGATACTTACAATATCGCACACAAAACAGATTGATTATACGAATTTGACGGGTAAATTATCTTGAAGTTTAACAAAAGCGGGTAGGATTAGAATTTCATACAATCAACAATTTGATTCAATCAGATTGATGACTGACGAGCTTATTTTGCAGTAGCCATGGTAAATTGAGATTACGCCTGAGTTTGTATAGGTGAACCTTAAAGGCGTGTTATGTACATTGTATAATAAAATATTATAGTTTAAAAAAACTATAGAACACGCCGAATTATTTGTATGGAACAGCTGTTCTTTTTTTCGCGGTTTCAACGTTGGTCCTAGTAAAAGCTGTTCATAATTATGAGTACGAGAACCCCTTCAAGAGATCGGGACTAGAATAGTAGACCCTTGTTTACTGACAATATAATAATTATTAACAATTGTATATTATTTTGACTTTAGTGAATTAATTAATTTAGTAAGATTTTTCACTATTTACAGCGGCATTAGCTCAACGCTTCAGGCGTCGGACTGACAAACAAGCGATCGTACCATGAGATCGAACTCATCCGTTTCACTGTCAACATGTAAATATTATGATATTCTAGTAATTACTGTCATTGGAGGATATTCCGTTGTAATTAATTAATTAATCAAGAAATGACCACTCCTATCGCAAGCATTTTTAGCTTAGTTGGAAGGGTCAACAGGAATACTAGTCAGGGGAAACTACTAAATACTTAACCTTTATGTTGATTAATTAATTATTTATTTACATATTTAGCTTACATAGTTGTTTTAGGCACATTCGAGCGTATGCCACCCGTGGGTTGCAGCTGAAAATCAGCGTCAGGTGGTAGCACCTGGTGTTGCCATCTGACATTATGCTGAGCTGAGGCCCTTTTGGCATAAATGTACTTAATTTTATCTATTAAATGTTGTGTTTTAATTTTTAATTGTGCCATTAAACGGAATTTTCTTTCTTTCTTTAAAAAACTGTCGAAATAATTTGCAAATATTGACAAAGTCTGAAACACTATAGAAACTTCTCGACCTTAACATAAGACTGTCTCAATATACAGTTTAATAAATCGTTTTGACATTTCCGGGCTGCTTGCGTCTTGTGTCGGTAACAGTATCACTGCGCATCATATTACTGCGCGTGCGCATCGACATTGCAGCGCAGTGTATTGACGTAGGTCGATAACCGTCGCATTATCTAATAATATTCAAGTGTAACAATAATGTAGCTGAATTGCATTGATTGGATTAGTATAATGATCATGTAGTTGACTTAAAAGGAGCGCTCAAGGTTTTAAATGAGTACTTGTGTGGTCTGTAATAGATAAATACACACATCAACAAAGTCTAGGGATATTTCAGTTATTCATTGTTAACTAAAAAAATATCGGAAATAGCTTAAGACAAGCTTATATGCAAATAAACTTTAGTTTATGAACTATCATAAATAAAAATAAATAAATCACCATCAAAATCTTTTTGAAGTCCCTAGTAGTTTTTGAGTTATGCAAGTTAGTATAAAATATCCCTAGACTTTGTTGATGTGTGTATATGAATAGAATAGAAAAGATCTTTATTTCATGTAGGTAAACCAGATACAGGCACTTATGAAATGTCGAGACTCTAGGTGCACGGTTCCAAATAGGTCCTATGAAGTTCTTTGGATATAAAATAAGAGGCCTTATTTCTACCGTGAATGTTGTGCAAATACAGCCAGTCAAACATCGAAAGTAAAAGTATCTAAAAGTAAACTATACTAATTTTTATGTGTATCTAATACTGATTATCTTTGTACATATTCGGTCGAAACATCATGTACAAGTTGTACTTGTCATTATGAACAACTTATACTATGGGACCAACATAGAAATCGCGAAAAAAAGTTGAGCTGTTCCATCAACTAGTAATACCTATTATTTATATGGAACAGCAGATTTAGTTGTTCGCGATTTCAGTGTTGGTCCCATTGTAAAAATTGTTCGAGGCTAGAAAGGTATGGATGTGTTTTACTTGAGGTGTTACGTTCGATACAGAAACTAGCCGTTAGTCGTAGTCGATTTACTGGTAGACAACAATAACATGACACGTTAGAATATATCAACAACCTACCACACAGTCTACTGCTGGACATAGGACTCTTCCGAATATTCTTTATCAACACCCTGGAATATCAGGATATCCGCTGAGCCAGCCTTCTGGCGCCATGCACCAATCATAGCCTGTAAACAAAATGAAAACTCCCGACTCCGATCGCCCGAGGATAGAAACGCTAGCATTCTAGGATACTCTGAGAAGCATAAACAATCTTGTTACCCCGTATAAGGAGACAGGATACCGTATGTTAGGTTTGACTCACCTTACAACGCAACCCCCGCGCTGCATGATTGCATAGATTTAGACGTGGTCGGACTGTGCTAGTATGGTGATAATGACAATGTCCCCCCGCAACAGTTCTTAATAATGATCTGTGGGCCGTGGGGAGGCACAGGAGTGGACGTTTATAGGCAATTTGGTTTTTATGATAGTAGGAGACGGGCCAGCAAATTGTCGCTAATAGATAATAGCATATTCTTTATTGTTAACCAGCTGTATGTAGGAGGACCTATGTCGAGATATGACAGGCAGAACAGGGACTTGCTTATAAAAGAATAGAATTGAATAAAAAACTTTTATTCGATACAGGACATAAATAGTAAGCAAATAAAAATAATTGAAACAAAGAGATCACAAAGAAACAAAAAATAACAAACAGGAATAAAAAATAAACACGAGATTTCACAGCACTGACGAGCTCATCCATATCGTAAGGGTTACCAGCTCAGCACTTGTGTTTTTTTTATTTTAGATTTTAGTGCGTTTGACAGCACCTCACCTGATGGTAAGAGACGAGCTACTGAGAATGGTTCACGGAAAGTCAAATAATGTACTTAATGCCTATTCACTTTCTCCTTGACGAGTCCAAAATTATATGAATCGGTGAACACAGACAGCAAAGAAGCCGTATTGCAATTAAAGTATAAATCCTTGGCCGTTTGCAAGAGAAGCGAAAAAGTTGCATAGAAATCGTCAACATAGAATAGAATAAACATAAGTACCGGTTAACCGCCCTAACTTTGCCTAGACTCCTAACTTTGCCTGTGCTAGAAAGTCTTTATTTGCTTAGGTATTTGTCATAAAAATGGCAGCGCTTAGTCCAGAAATGTTGTAGTGCCACAAGGCAAAGTGACTCCTAACTCAGGCGCGCAGATTTAACGATGTTGTATTGGCAATATTAGGAGTTTAGGCAAAGTTGGGGCGGTTGACGGTACCTTTATTTCATGTAAACCAGATTCAGGCACATATGGAATGTCGAGACTTATCGGTTTCCAAATAGGTAGTATTTAGAAGAACCGGCAAGAAACTCCATGGAAACTTTTTTAGAATAATAGATAATACAATCTTGATTTATACAATGTGAAAGAGTTGCAAGAATAATATAATTCAATGTGAAAAAATTGGATATATAATAATGATTTGGCTCTCAATAAGATAGCCGTGGCGGTTACAAGCTGACCAGTCCCGACAAAAGACATCCATTCACGAGAACGGATCAGAACGGATCTCTGAAGAAGGAAGCCATTATCATCAGACAGATCAGATTTTAAGGTCTTCTACCAGTACCGCAGAACCATAAAGTTATTATTACTAGTGGTAAAGTAATAATAACTTTATGCGCAGAACACAGAAAAGAGACCTCTTTCTGTGTTCTGTGACCAGTACAATAAGTAGTGAATCGAATTGCCACATACCGTAACGAGCACAATACCAAGGCTATAGACTAAAAGCGTTCTTTTGGAAGACTCAATAACACTTTAAAATGGGAAATGGATCTCTGGACCGTAGGCATGAGAAGAATAATAATACAAGTACTTTTTTTTTTATTCTTATGCCTTACGCTGCGCAAGTGTGCTTCTGACTACAAAACCAAACCAACCACAGAACTCAAGAGAAAATGATTAAAAAATTAAAAACAGAATCCTAAATATTGAGGCTGTTAAAATGGTGTCTGTTTATGCTTAAACTGTGAGAATCAAAATAATTATGTGTAGGTAGATACTTACAATATCGCACACAAAACAGATTGATTATACGAATTTGACGGGTAAATTATCTTGAAGTTTAACAAAAGCGGGTAGGATTAGAATTTCATACAATCAACAATTTGATTCAATCAGATTGATGACTGACGAGCTTATTTTGCAGTAGCCATGGTAAATTGAGATTACGCCTGAGTTTGTATAGGTGAACCTTAAAGGCGTGTTATGTACATTGTATAATAAAATATTATAGTTTAAAAAAACTATAGAACACGCTTTATGCCCGGTTTCTGAAGTTCCAAGTTAAACTCTCACCAGTTATTGATTCAATAAAGTTAAGCTTAAGTTAAACTTCGCTTAATTGTCACTGCGTTTCTGAATACGCAAGGAGCCGTTCAATAACTATGTGACCGATAGCCAGTTCCTTAATATGCCACTAGATGGGTCTCGTCAAGAGATCGAGATTAAAATTGAGTTTATCATTATAATTCATCATTATTAAATGTTTAATTAATAACAATATTTGTTTTGCAGGTAATTAAATCACATAATACTGTTTTAGTTATAAATTACGACAATTCGTTATTTATAAGCGACTTCTATGCACGAAATGACTGTCAAATCCAAAGAGCAAAGTCAAATCTTTAAAAAAGAAAGCGTCATGACGTCATGATGATTGTTTGTTTTTGTTTCGCGCGTGGTATTATTTTTGTTTAGCAGCAGTTTGATTTTATATTCAGTGGTCTTTTTGGTGTCGTTTGTGATTTTATGCCATAATGGTTATGCATTTTTTTGTAAATTGTTAATTATTGGAAAAATAATCTGAAAAACGAAGTAAATATTTTACGGAAAGAGAAGATACTTCTTAACAAAGAGCCAAAGAATTTGTATGTTGAATTCACTGAAAATTAATAGAAATATCACCTATAAGTAGTTGATGTATTTTGTCACAAATGAAACGTCAAATAAAGTTATGGAACTGATAAACGGCACATTTTGGTCAGTTAAGTTAAACTAAGTTTAAACGGATTGTATCCTACATTGCGTTCTTCGGAAACGCATTTTCTAAAGTTATCGAACCGATAGCGCTAACGAATAGATAAACGTCCGATAGAAGTACCTCAGAAACCGGGCATTAGTCATCCAAACTGCACGTGTAAGTATGCAAAATTTCAGCTCAATCGGAAACCGCGAAGTGGGTCAAAAACTTCCAAGATTTTCTTACATAGTTAGTTATAGACATTAGTCAGTTAGTTAGTTACAGGTGAAGCTAATAAAAGCGTGTTAATAAATAATATGGTACGGGACATACCTCCTACGGAAGAAATTCGTAGATATTTTTTTTAAATACCAACTTTTCTCCACACTTGGATATCTCCTGTATCGTGGGTATAGCTTACAAATATACATGTCATATACACACACACATAGACCCGGAACAATTATCTGTAAGCCATACAAATATTTGTTCCGTGCGGGGATCGAACCCGTGTAAAGCCAGTCGCTTAGCCACTGAGTCCATCGTGCCATCAAAGGGTAGGTAGGTACCTATCATACACCTCAGATAAAGGACCCGCTTACGCTAACCCTTTGTTTCATACCGTGCAGATATTTTTGACAGTTCTTCGATGACAGTTTTGGATGCCGGGTTCTCTAACTGAGATGGCCGCCCTTGGGGGAACTGTCTAGTGTGTAGGGGAGCCCTACTTATAATTTCTATGGTCTAGTGCTAAGAGGAAGGACTTTAGCAAGGTCCTTAGTCTAAGGACTAGTGTTTGTCTTATGGTCGAGCTCATAATCTATGGTCGGGCTATTATCATTTGATAGTACTGCGATGTTACATGAAAATGTGTTTTGGAACAAAACATTTACTTGATCGTTTAATAAAAGATTAGTAGCCGCTAGAAAACCGTTTTAGATTCAGCCTGTGCAAGTAAACAGGTCGTAATTCATCCGTTAAAAAGTAAACGAGACATTACGGCTTTAGATTTTATATATTTCGTGAAGACCTTAAAAAAACCCATCAAGGGACTTTAGAAATACCTTAATTTTATCACAAAAATACAACTGTTACTCAAAGAGATCCCAAAGCTATCAGTGGCGAAGAGTCTATTTATAAGATTTAACACGATTCCCATCGGCTTCCCTTTACGTGGCCATTACCAATAGGTAGGTATCAAACATACCATGTATTGATAAAATATCTAAAGGCAAGTAAGTTGCTACATGAGTTCAAGCCACAGTTAAATTAATAGATACTGCATAGCATGTGGCACGCCTGGCTAAGCTATTTTTCAGACGGCTTCCCTAACAAAAATATTCAATCTTCGCCACTGAAAGCTATATAATTAAATAAACATACCCCATCTCTTCGCCGTTCGTCCCAGGAAGCTTTTCTCCTCATGATTATAGATCGCTTTCATAAACCTGGACCAGCAAGTGCCCGGAGGTGGGGGCGCTCGGATCCACTCCTCGACACCATTCGCTTTGCTGGCCATTTTTAAGTCAAAATTCCGACTTTTAAGTAAATCTAAGTTCTCTTTTACACGTAAATCAAAATTCCGGAATGTAAATCATGCGCGACCGTCATTCGCGACGGTGTCGGGTAGACTGCGCGTACGCATGGTCGCGGTGCAGTTAAAGTGTAAACTGGGTGTTGTTGTGAATGTCTACTTAATTATTGGTTTTATACATGATGCTTTATTGGTGTTCCTGTTGTTATGTTGAGGAATTATGGAGAGTTTATGTGTGTTCACGTGTGGACTAGGTGAGATCATAATGAGATTAGCTGTCGGCTACAAGCCTAACGTACAGCCATAAGTCTACCTAATAGTAGGAACAAGGTGTAGTCTTAGAATAACCCTAGGAATTAATACAACATATAGAGAATAAGTTTGTAGCGGCATACATAACCTGCACCAGAGAATCTACGGCGTAGGTAAAATGGTAATCAACATCGACTGGGGCTAATTCTCGTTTCCTTCGATATCATCTCGAAATCGAGTTTGTACTTCGAGCGCTTTTTCGACGATAAAATCTCCCAAATCGCAATTGTTTACTTGAATCCCGTATTAGGTACATACACTAAGCACTTGAAGTTAATTTAGATTAATTCTAAGAATACGAGGTTCAAGTAAACAATTGCAATTTGCGAGATTTTGTAGTAGAAAAAGCGCTCGAAGCGCAAACTCGATTTCGAGATGATCTCGCAGGAAACGAGAATTGGCCTCCTGGTAATAAACTTCAATACGATCGTTGAGAGTAAAATTCGAGCTACCTTATAATAAACAGACCAATCATGAACTTGGGACTCCTATCTTCATGATCTGTAATTGTTTACACGGTAGCTCATGTATTAGTCTCTCATGATCGTATCGATGTTCATTACCATTTTAGGTACGCAGAATACCCGCAGATCCATACAAAATAGCTGTAACTTTCGAACGCTTGAACAAATTTTCATGAAACATAGCTAAGATGATACCCCATTAAATTGCATTGAAATGTGTCCATCAATTTTGGAGCTATGATGCCACGGATAGATACACACTACGAACTTATAACATCCCTCTTTTTTGTCGGGGGTTAAAAATTACCGTCGTTTGCGTCGAGTCCGTGCCGAATTGTCTTGAACGCGGCCATTTTTTGTTATAAAATTTCTTGTCCGGTCTCCGAAGCAGCCCGCCAGACAAAAAATCCGTAGACGCCTTAAATAGTCTTCCAAAAATGTAACAACATCTAAATACTCATACAAAAATATACTACCTACTACATAAATAATTCCTAGATATTTCACGAAAATTCTGACACGACAACGTGCCTGCTACACTCGTAAACACGCACGTTCAAGGGGAACATGTGTGAAAGTGTGTCTCCACAGTTTACCAGATGAGGTTTTTGTGACCAGAGACATTATGCGTCTATCTATTCAATCCAAAATTCTCATTAGCGATGCGGTCGGGTAGGTACCTACCTACCCGATAGTTCTGTTGTCATTTTTTATAGAACTTTTGTTTCTAAGCCGGTTTATTGTGGAGAAAGATTGGGCTCTCAAAAGTAATTTAAAATTAACGCTTATGACTGGTAAGAGATGCATTTTCATATACCCCGGGATCCATTCACTGACATATTTATTTGAAGAATTCTTTTTATCTTTTTTTAAAATAACGTTACCCTACTTTAGGGTTTTTTCTGTATCTTGGAAGCAGTTTACAAACATAGGTACATCTCACATGCACACACACCCAGAACCGGAAAAAATATCTGAGGGCCAAGCAAACGCCAAATTTTGAATTCAAACCACCTACACGTTTAATCAATGATATTTTTTATTTAAATATTGCTGTTTTAATATCTTTTCTTGAAACAAGCGTGTATATTGCGTTCGTACTCGGCTCTGTGTGGGCCATACAAATATTTTTTCCGTGAGGGGATCGAAACCGCGGCACTTAGCGCAGAAAGCTAATCGCTTTACCACTGCGCCCACCGCGCTGACAATTTATAGTTTCATAAATTTTATTAATCGTATGGCAACCAGTGATGAGCTGGAACAGCCTCCTTATATCCTAGTCTATAAAATAACCCACATGTTATTCAACATAATAGTACCTTAGGTCCTAAGCAAGATTTTTCATTGAGATAAATGTAATGAAACTTTTTGCCCGACCTTGAAATCAAACCCGGGACTCCTCGTCTAGTCTGCATCCGTAGTTGCTTCCATTAGAACAAAGAGGGCTTAATAGACGATTAGTAGATTATACCACCGGCTCTTCCGCGTCGGACTGGGGACCGTGAGTTCCGAGTCTCACTGTGGGGTTATTGCTATAATCTAAGGTTCGGTTTAAAGACATTTATTTCTCAGATAAGAACAGTTACAGTTCACTTAATGTGAGAAAAGTACATACATATTGATGAATCATGCATAAATCTGTGGATCGTATAGACTAAGAATAGAACATAGCATGATGTATTTGGTATCAGTATTGTTTTCTAACATATTCTTCTAGGCGTTTTTTAAATATTAATAAATTTTTGGTTTTAATGATTTCCTCGGGTATGTTATTATAAAGCTGTGCTCCCTCATATAGTATATTCTTCTTTCCATAATTGGTTCTGGGTTTTGGTAATTCTAGTTTGTTTCGTCGTCTTGTGTTATATGTATGTGTTGATCTTATCTACAGTGCGGATCAGAAATGCGTGGTCATATATAAAGGTGTGGATCAGACCATCAAACTGAACAACTTTCTCTATGGGACCAACATCGTAATCGCATGAAATCATCAGGTGACCCATAGGTACGTTTGGGTCGAATAAGTATTAAAGTTTTGTATGGGACAGAAGATAATTTTTAGCCCTAAAAATTGGGGCCTTTAATTCTTCAATGCACCTAGCTTGATAGTGGCACCGACTTCAGAAGCTGATAATTTTTTTGAGAAAATTATTTTATTCTTTTTAGTTTTTGAAGTCGTTTTTACTTATATTTAAAATTCTTTTTTTTTTAAGCTACTGTTATTGTATTACGCTTTATTGATATTGTGTCGCTCTATTCAACGAGCCCTTTTTACACATGTGGTAATAGATTTCATGCCTTCTATTCTTGACTTGACCCCTTCAACTTCGTACGCAGGGGTCAAGTGACCTCGAGTTACCCCAGCCTCTTTCAATCGATGCAGCGACGAGAGGGTTGTACTGAGTTGTACATAAAATGAAGTAATAAAAGAAAATATTATTTTCAAATCTTTATTGCTCAAAAATACATTTCTAGGCACTTGGATATGGACAGAAATCGTTCACTCTAATATACATTTTATTGCCTAATAATAAAGCTTATAATTGTATGGAATATTCGTCAAAACATCTTTTACTTATCATAATGATGCATACACTGGACATAAATATTAAACATTACATTGGACGGAATTTTATCGAATGAGATTAATTTTCTTATTTGAGAATTTTCATAGATTTAATAAGATAAATGAATATTATTATATTTAGAAGTATTAGTCAATAAACAATAATAATAATTGGTCTCGACCGTACCATAAAAATAAATATAAAATATTGTTTTTCCTGTTACATCCAGTCAATAAAATGAGACGATATAATATTTCTGTTAAAAATAATATGTATAAGTACAAATAATATCGTAAATCACTGTATAAAGTATATTAATAATATAATAAAAAAATCGTAAAAAATTATAAAAATGTTTGACGTTGTCTTTTATATAAATAAAAACATAGAATTTATTTGAAACTGTCCATCGTTTTATATCAGTCTTAAATGTTAAGATTCTGAATTATGTATAATATAATTATACTGAGTAGTTATATATACAGGGTGACTGATTGAACAAGGGACATATTGCAGGGTAAAATAGCAAAAAATATAATCTGTAATTCTATACAAATAATTCAATATTACTCGACTAAATGTATGGAACAGCTGATGTATTTTTCGCGATGTCTTGTTTGGTTCCATAATAAAACCTTTCCATAATGATGAGTACAATATAGTCACCCTATATATTTTGATAGTAAAGTATATCTATACAAATGTGATTACACTTGTTGAAGTTTGCGACCTAATCATAAGAACTACAAAACCGATTTGGAAATTCTTTCACTAAAATAGGTCATAGTCCATAGGTCTTGTTCTCCTCTCAGCAACGCCCTAAGCCGAGGCCCGAGTCCATCTATGGGGCTCCCTTAGCTGTGTGTTTGACTAAGTATACCTAACTAGCCCGGCTGTAGGCCCTTCTGGTCTCAACATTGATCGGTTAAGCAGTGAAAACTCCCTGAGCTCCATGCGAGAGACAATTAAAAAAACATAACCCTCCTTCTGGCGCAGTCGGGTAAAAAATACAAGTTCAACTTGTATTTTTTACTTTTGTATTTGATAACTGCATATTATGCAGTTATCAAAATGTATATTTTTTATGAATACTGGGACTACTTTCACTGGACTACTTTTACTATCTTCCTTTTTAAAAGGGGTCTATGGCGAGTTTATTTTTAAGTGTACTAAGTATAGATATTCATTATTCATTAAGTCGTTTTAAAAATAAGCTGCACTTAGATGCTTAGAGTCGGTAGACATACTTTACTTAAACTATATTTATT
The DNA here is from genome assembly GCA_932294325.1 of Allophyes oxyacanthae. Lineage (NCBI taxonomy): Eukaryota > Metazoa > Arthropoda > Insecta > Lepidoptera > Noctuidae > Allophyes > Allophyes oxyacanthae. The sequence goes on from OW028612.1 coordinate 1,212,442, forward strand.
CTTATAAACTAATCAACACAACACACAATGTACATACACAATATAAATAATATATCAAAAAGTTAGTTTCCTGGACGGATTTAAAATTAAGTAGAGCATAAGTAATACCTTTACACTTTGCAGATTTGGCATAATGTTTTTTTTTGTTTCAAAGTTTGAGAAATCTTGGAATTTTTTTAAACATTTTGTATGGCTTGCGCTGGTAAATTATGCGGGTCCCCATACTAAGTCGAATTTTCGTTTTGTTTTAAAGTATATCCCAATACTGCGGTTGCATTTAGGAACAGAGACTGAAACATTCAACAAATTATGCGCACTAAATAAAAAATTCTCTTGTATAATTAAGCGCAACCGATGCAAAATTTACATCAAAATCTGCCATGTTTTTATAGAAAGCCTACTAATATCTATACCCTGACCCCCCCCCCCCCTACCCCTACTATATCCTGATTAGATTTTATACGGAATTTAGTAAAGATAATTATATTATGTATGTCTAACAAGATTTTACGATATATTCATTTGTCTGTCACTTAAAAAATATTAGTTTTATTCTAATTAGCAACTGTATTAGCTACCTTGAGATTTCTTCAGATTACAAGTCTTTTATGTTTAGAAATATCTGCTTAAAATATAAAATATATATTTATACACACTGGTACTCAAAAAATACAACTTTCAATGTCAATTCGGTCTATTAAAAGACCATGTCTCAAAAGACAATTCTCACACATTAATATCAATAAAACATTACACAGCTAAATTTTGGTCTTTTCGGTCTACTGAAAATACCTTGCAGTAATACCTCTACTACTTATAAAATATATAAGAGAAAATATATTTAATAAGGAAAAAACGTATATTTGTATATATTTGTTGCAATTTACTGGATGTAGAGATAAACTCCGACAACATGGCGCGCCCCTCCAAATTACTGTTTCAATGTGTGTAGTCACATCCTTACCGAGCAATAAATCCTTGGACTATTTTTGTTTGACGGCCGTCTCAGTACGCACACATGCATTGTGAGTCTTGGTGGCGCTTTGTAAATACTTTCAAACGTTTTGAATTTTGGAGGGGCGCGCCATGTTATCGTAGATAATCTGTACTTTGCAACAAAAGTACTATAACATGTCACATTGCGTCGCACGACTCACCCGCACGTTTCTACGCACGGCTAATCAAGCTCCACATTTTCAGTATAAGCTGACCTCTCATTGTACGGAAAGCCTATACAACGCGAGCTCAGCTTATACTGGACATGTATAGTTTTATATATACCTGTGTGTATTGTGAGCATACACAACGTTGAATGTGCGTGTGAGTGCACACTGTATTAATTTAATAACTGACGAATATAGAAACGGGAGACGCAGACACTGTTTGCCAATAATGACGCAAAAATGTTAGTAAATGACTTCGACTTAAGACTCTTTAGTTTTGATATAATTTCGAGGTATTACTGCACCAGTACTACGTGTAAGGCGCAGTGGGACAACACAGACAGGACAAGATCAACCGAGCACTTTCATACATTTACCCTTTTGCGAGAAAACTTTGTCTCCTTCAAGATTTCAAAGGCGTATTACTCCATCATTTATTTATTGATTTAATTATTTTATCATGTATTTTTTTATACCTACTTTAAAGGAAAAATACTAGTCTATTTTTAAACGAAATCTACTACAGTACAACAAAAACCAGAGGTTCCATCTGTTAAAGGTGACCGCACATTTGTCCGCACCGAAGTCAACGAAACGAATAAAAAAATCGACCGCGCCGAAAGAATCGAGTGCATTTCCTTGACGTATCTCGCACGGTCATTACATTTCGTTTTTGCCACCGTGTAACGCTACTGGCAGAATGCGGGCGGACCGGCCGCTTCGTTCGCATTGTCCGTTCCGAATCTGATGACGTCATCCGAATTCGTCTGAGATTTTGGGTACGTTTCGAATGTTTCCGTCGATTCATAGGATTTCATATAAAGAATTCTAAAATTCGGTTCGTTCGGCTCGCCACGAACCTAACAGCAACCATACACGCGGACGCGGACATAATGTGCGTTCACCTTTAGCGAACGCGCTTAGTGCCAGTAAACCAATACCAATTTTATGTCTTTCCAATAAGCTACTCGCATTTCAATCGGCAAAATTCGGCTGTGACGGAATTCCGTCACAGCCGAATTACAACAATTAACAAGCCAGAGGTATCATCGGCTAATTAGCCGATGATACCTCTGGCTTGTGTCGTATTATACCATTGTCATTTCGCAGAATCACCTGTTTACTTCGTCTTGTCTTATGTATTGTATATATACAATAGGATGACAATTTTACTTTTTTTTTTTTTTGTCTCTGTGTCTGTTTTATTTTTTACTGTTTAAAGGTTAAGTTAATTTTCATTTTATTTCTCTCTCGTGTGTTGTCACTGTCCGTGCTGAATAAATGTATCTTCTTTCTTTCTGTTGTCCCGCACTGCCTTCACAGTAGACTCCTGGAGAGCTGACGTAACTATTCGATCATCAGTTCGAAGTGCACCACGCCCAGGCGCTCCCTCCGGTCATACTTGATGTTCCTGGCCCAAGCGCGACATTCTATGTTTATCAGTATTCCAGCTAAAACAAAATGAAATAATTAAAGTTTCCAAACTTCTTTGGGGTAATTAGAAAGTATTATACATATAAACCTCTAAAACTCTGATACTCCAACACTCTAGAGATAATAATAATAACCTAATATTACTTTGTATCTCATTATAAGTGAAATGTATGTTTTTATGAGAAATAAAATTCTTTAAACCTAACCTTCCGAAAGAAATTCTCAAAATGATGGTGAAAAACGCATCAAAATCCGTTGCGTGGTTTGCGAGGAGTTAGCGGATATACAGACAAACGCGAAAACTTTACTTTATACTATACATAATATGTAAAATTGATTAAACAAATAAATAAATAAATGTGTGTAGTGGCGAAGAGTCCATACAACTTGATTCCCATCGGCTTCCCTTTAGGAATTGGTTAGTGCATAGACCAACGTAATATTATATCCGAAAACCAGCGCTGTGACATTTATTTTATCTGTCTCAGCATATGCTGAGATAGGGGCCATTTTTGGCCTCGTGCAGGATTTTCTATTTATTTTAATGTTTTCTTTCTGCATGTAATGACAAAAAAAGGCTTGTGATTCAGTTAGGTCGAGCTCTTCCAGACATGACTATATACAGATTACAAGAGACGGTATGGATTTTTGTCTTGCAGCAATTTTTAGAGGGCATTTTTGGGATGGCTTCCCCTTTCAAAACTGTCACCCTTCGCCACTGCTATGTAGAGATCACTACATAGTATAAAACAAAGTCGCTTCCCGCTGTCTGTCCCTATGTATGCTTAGATCTTTAAAACTACGCAACAGATTTTGATGCGGTTTTTTTAATAGATAGAGTGATTCAAGACGAAGGTTTATATGTATAATACTTTCATATTTAATGTAAGGATAGTAGAGGAACTGCAATCGAGGGTACAGTTTTACAATCATACATGCCACATGCACATACAACCAGACCCGAAACCACTATCTGTAGATCATACAAATATTTGTTCCGTGCGAGGATCGAACCCGCGGCACGTAGCGCAGAAAGCTAATCGCTTAGCCACTGCGCCAACCGTGTCGTCAAATAAAGCACTTACTTCGAGGTCGCTGCAGGTGTATAGCGACCAAAGGACTCAGGTATCCCTCAGCGTTTTCATACGGGTAGAAGTATCCAGGAAAGCCGGGGAACGGCAGGTAGCTGATGGGGCCGATGTTCTCCTTGTCGGCCGGCGTCTCGCCGTGACACGACACCCACACCATGTTGGCCTGGGAACACGTGACTGGTAGTCAAGACTGAAGCCAGGAATTTAGTTCAGGGAGAGGTTGAACCCTGAACAAGAACAACGAGTGTCTACATTTTAAAAGTAATTTATCAAATCAAATTATTTATTTGCTCAAATATGGTATTATTACAGGTGTTATAAACTTAAGATTAATTACAGCATATTCTGCCCCTTGAGGCGTGCAAATTGGATTTATAAAAGACACGAAAAAATTAAAAAAGATATAAAAAAGATGAAACATCCATATTATATCTAATATATTTATATTAGTGCCCTTAATATTCCTTATTTGTCTGAGATGGGAGCGGCCTTTCTGGTATAGTACGCGCAAATCTTTATGAGCCCTAAACTGAGTTCTGAACTCTCTCTCTCTCTCTCCCTCTAGCACCTATAATAAACGTACTATTATAGGTTCTAGAGGGAGAAACGGAGAGAGTTCAGAGGGCGCATAAAGATTTGCGCGTACTATAGTAAAGTTCTGTTAAGGGCTCCACTAGTGTGGTACTATAAGTCCACTACTTCACTCACTATGACCACTATGGGTAAGCGAATCGGTTTTCAGCGTAACTATACCAACGATTAAACTACCTTTCGATAAAAAAAAACTGCATTGAAATCGGTCCATCCGTTTTGAAGCTACGATGCCACAGACATCGAACACAATACAGTCGAATTGAGAACCTCCTCCTTATTTTGAAGTCGGTTAAAAATGGTAATAACTATGTATACTCACATAATCCCTGTTGTAGCTGGTGATGTTCCTGATGTGTGTCTGCAGGTCCCTGGGCATCTCCTCCGGCAGGTGCTGCGTGTCGTTGTAGAACTCGGGGCGCCAGCCGTAGATCCTGCAATATGAGAGATAACAGAACACGAAACTGAACTGGGGAGCTATTCTGTAAGAACATATCGCATCTCGATTCTAATCACACTTTTACTATCTGTGGGCCGAGCACGAATGTTTTGACGTATAGTAACGTAAACGTAAGCAAATTTTGATAATAAAATTCGATGAATCTATCGCATGTTTGTTCAATTTTATGCAAAAACCGCACTTGCTTCATGAAAATGTAAAAATATTGCATGTATTTCCAAAAAAATATCAGGGATTAAACGTGCATTTTTGGCAAATTTGCTTACGCAATTATGCTTACCAAATTTGGAAAGGTTACGTTTACGTTACTATACGTCAATACATTCGTGCTCGGCCCACGGTTGATATTTGTCAAAATGACATGCGTTTTTTTTTGTTTTTACTATGTTTATTTAAGAGGTCACACACACATTCTATGAACACACACATTTCATGACACAATTCGACACATCATTCATCATCATCATCATTCATTTCATTGCGTTTTTTTTTTTGTCATTTCGGGACATTTCAACTGTGGTTTTTGCGTTAAATGACCAATTTTGTCGTTCGTATTCTGAGAAACTAAAAGACTTCGACAACTTTGACTTATTGAGTTGTGGAGAATAGTTATTACTATAGTTTTTTTTTTTTTTTTCTTTTCTTCTGGCTTCGCACTATTCGTGCATTTAGCCAATTTCGAGTAAAGTGGTAGGTTTGGTAGTTTGTTTGGTAGGACTTTTGGTAGGATTATAAAAGGTAGGGAAACGAGTTTACAATCAATACAGGAAAAGTAGGGAATTTGGATAAATCAGGTAAGTTTTTTTTTTTTTTTTTTTTTTTTCATTTTTTTTTTTTTTTTAAATATAAAATTAAATAATTATTTACAAAAATACAAGGTACTTGAAAATATAATCAAAATTATAAAGGACAAAGAACAACGAATTAAATATTTACAGTCTAATATTATTATTCAATACAAAAGATGATATACACTTATAAATTAAAAGATTGTTAGAACAAAGTAAAGAAAGAATAGAACAGGGGAAAGGAGTATGGAGAGAAATGAGGTCATGGAAGAAGGAACAGCGGTCATATAGGGGACAGGAAAATAATATATGGTTTAAATCAGAGTAGTCTGCTCCACACTGACAGCTAGAATTATTAACAATGCCAAGTCTGGCAAGGTGTGCCGGAGAACAAACATGACCCAATCTGGATCGAATTAAAATTGAAGTCTCCACCTTGCCAAACTTAGCTTTGAAGAACCATGGCTCTATCGGTATGTCAGGCTGTATTAAAGAAAAGTAACGACCTCTTCTTCGACTAGACAGTTTCCAAACCTCTTTCCATGATTCGCGCAGAAAAACTTTCGGCAATGATACAAGATCTTGGCAGTAATTTTTATAAGGAAACACGTCACCACACTTCACCGCATCACTGGCAAGTTTGTCAGCAACTTCATTTCCATGAATACCAGCATGACTAGGAATCCATGCAAAATGTACAGTGTAACCTGCTAAAGTAGCCTTATATACAAGATCTCTTATTTCAAAAATTATAGGTAGACATGATTTTAATTTAAAAGGAAACTTACTAAGTGTTTGAAGGGAACTTAAGGAATCTGAAAAAATTATGGATTTTTTGAGTTTGAAGGTATGGACATATTCTATTGCTTTAAGTAAACCAAAACATTCTCCTGTATAAACAGAAGACTCCGGAGGAAGTTTAATTTTTTGGACTATATTATATTCAGAGTGAAAAACGCCTATTCCAACGCATGATGATGGTGATTTCTTAGAAGAGTCACAATATATATAGTGAAAATCTTTGTAATGTTCTCCTAGCATCATGTTAAAGTTTGAATTTATGTTTGGGACAGATTTATTAATGAAATTATATTTAATTATAGGAGAAAAAACTAAACTATCATAACTACTACTGAATAGAGGGAGCCTATTAGAACGATGTGTGGGAGAGGATAACGAAGAGAATTTTTGGAAACTTATAACTAGACATGGAGCATTTTTATGTAACCAGAAACTAGATGATTGAAAAAGAGTTAAAAGAGATTCAATTTTTGGAATGAGAGGATGATTTGTTAACTGAATAACCCGTAAGAAAAATTTATCTGAAAGAAATTGTCGTCGCAGGTGTAAGGGAGATTCACCACACTCTACTTGAAGAGCATTAATAGGACTTGACTTCATAGCTCCTGATATAATGCGCAAAGCTTTTGACTGGATCCGATCCAGCTTTTGAAAAGCCATTACATTACCTGGTTCTAAGAGGAACATTCCGTAGTCAAAAATGCTTCTAATTATAGCGTTATATATCAGTTTCAATGAGAATGGGTGAGCACCCCACCATACCCCTGTAAGGCACCTAAGGATATTTAAATGATGTTCACATTTTTTAACAACATATTCACAATGAGGGACACCATTAAGCTTAGAGTCCAAAATCACCCCCAGATACTTAAATCTATCCGTTGATGGGATAGGAATATCATGGTAAAAAATGTTAATAGGAGGCGGGATTCTCTTCCTAGTGAACAAAACAACAGCACTTTTAGAAGTAGATAGATCTAAACCGTTTAAATGAAGCCAGGAAGAAAGAGAAGATAAAGCAGAATTAAGAATCGAGCAGGAATGTTCAATAGAAATACTTGAATTATACAGAAGTAAATCATCAGCATATTGGAGAACATTAACCTGACTAGAAAAGTACGAATCCAAATCATAGGTGTAAATATTATATAACAATGGACTCAAAACAGAGCCTTGTGGGAGGCCGCGCCATACTAGGCGGGACATGTGTTGATCTGAAACTGCTATATTAACAGATCGTTCATATAATATATTGAGAATGAAATTTGAAAGATTTATTGGGACATTAAGGGCATGTAATTTATTCCGTAGAACTGACAATACCACATTATCATACGCAGAACTTATGTCTAAAAAGATTGCAACAAGGGAATTATTATTGGAGAAAGCTAACCGAATATCGGAAGTAATAATACCTAAGCAGTCAATGGTACTCTTGCCTTTTCTAAAACCGTATTGGGATCCCGCTAGTAATCCTTTACTTTCAACATACCATTCCAGACGATTTTTTATTAAATGTTCAGCTAATTTCATTAGAACTGATGATAACACAATGGGACGATATGACGAAACATCAGATGGTAATTTATTAGGTTTTAAAATTGGCAATACTACTTGACGTTTCCACTCACGTGGTAGAGTACCTGTTGTCATAATGACATTAATCAAATCTAGAAAATAAATAAGAATATTATCACTAACATTTGAGAAAAAAGAGTAAGGTATGCCGTCTATTCCAGGAGTAGAGTCTACTGTATTGTGGACAATTCCTTTAAGTTCAGTAAGAGAGAACGGGTGCCCCAAAGAGTCACCAGATTGGTCAGAATTAACATTAGGATAATCAGACAGTGAAAGTAAATTCATAGCCTGGGGAACCCAAGGAGGAGCCAATTTATCCAAGAAATCATTAGCCAATGAATCAGTAATATGAGAACGAGTGTGATTATTGTAAGCGGAACGGAACTTTCTTATGTTGTTCCAAACAATAGTAGAATGCGTATTTGGGGAGATGGAAGAACAGAAGTTTCGCCACCCTTCAAATTTTTTCTTTTTGAATAATGCACGGGTTTCTGTAATTACCTGAGAAAGAATTTGAAAATTATTGGGGGACATGTCATTATTGTAGGTATACTCTGCTTGTTTACGTTTTTTAACGGCCTGTGAACATTCTAAATCCCACCAAGGAGGAGAAGGGATCTTGTTATTGCTATTATTTTTCACAGGGAAAACTTCATCTGCTGCCAAAAGCATTATGCGTACCAATGACTCTGCACAAAAATCTTCACTACCAACTGAGGGAGCAGGAAGAGAAGAGAATTTTGACTCAACAATAGACTTAAATTTGTCCCAGTCACTATCACCCCTCTTAGGAAGTTTGTATTTTAAGTGTGACTTTTTAACAGGAATACTAGGTTTATGAAATGGGAAAGATATGACAATAGGGAAATGATCACTTCCATAAGAAGAGGGTAAAGTGAACCAAGACAAAGAAGATGCAAAATTAGGAGTACATATAGATAGGTCTATTGCACTTCGGCCTTGGTTGGGATCAGACCGACGTGTAGATGCCCCTGTATTTAAAATACATAGGTTGTGAAAGTCTATTATATCAAGCAAGTCTTCACCATAGGAATTTGAGTTAGAACATCCCCAAGACTGATGATGACAATTGAAATCTCCAAGAATTATGTAAGGTTTAGGAAGAATAGAAAAGAGATTGTTTACCTCTTGAAGAACAGAAGAAGAAGGATGAGAAATATATACAGAAACAAGACACAAGTTATTTACATTTAATTTAATAGCTACCATAGATATCTCATCACTATGAGATGGCAAAGAGATAATAGAGAAAGAGAAAGAATCTTTAATAAGTATGGCAGCACCACCATACCCATCAAATCTATCCTCTCTTATGGTTATGTAGCTAGGTAATTTAAAAATATAATTAGATTTGAGCCACGTCTCTGCTAGGGCAAAGGCTAATGGCTCATGTTTATTTATTAAATAAATAACGTCACTTTTTTTATTTATTAGACTGCGGCAATTCCACTGAATTAGTTTGGCTGGTTTGTCCATTGTTAGGGACAGAAGTTATTTTATCAAGTAATGGAGCAGCGTTGGACGGTGTAATTTTAAACTGGGACAGAAGACTGAAGAGAGCCGACAGAAACTCATCCAAAGAAGGTTGAGAGTCTGTCTCATTTTTTGAGTTGTTAAAATTAATAGCACAGCCATTTGATGGCTCTGGAATACAAAATTCTTTGATAACATTATTGTGAGCAGTCTTATTGTATCCCTGGACAGATTTAGTAGGAGTATGAGGTTTTCTAAAAACAGTTTTTTTATAACTTGTAGGAGAGAGAGGGGAAGAAGTTTTGTTTTGGTTGTAAATAATGGGAACATTATCAGAATAATTTCTAGAGGGAGAAGTATTTAACACCGCATCTAAGTATGTTTTGTCTACTGGAGGGTGGACCTTGGCTGCTTCTTGGTAGGAAACGCAATTGTGAGCCATATAGGCTTTGATATTTTTCTGCCTAACATATTCAGGGCATGTTTTATTTGTTGCATAATGACATCCAAAGCACAAGCAACATTTAGCATTATACTCCTCTATGTTACACGAATCCGCAGTATGATTTTGACCGCACTTAAAACACTTCGGTTTAGATCGGCATTGTGCCTTGGTATGTCCAAAGCCGCAACAATTAAAACATTGGATTGTCGGGAAAATATATAGGTCCACAGGCAAGGCGTTAAAACACATAAAAATGCGTTTTGGCAATACTTGGCCATCAAAAGTTACCACGATTGTCTGTGACGGCTTCCAAATAGCTGAACCTCCAATAATGGTTTTAAAATTAAGGCGACGAACTTTGATTACTGGCCCACATCCTATAGGTGTCGATAAATTTTCGATTACTTCCTCTGGAGACCATTCTGCAGGAACACCACGGACTAATCCCATTCTTGTAACATTAAAAGTGGGAATAAATGCTTTTAACCCTTGTTTTTCTAAAAGATTACTATTATTAATGAAAGCATTAGCATCATGGTAAGTAGAAAAAGCAATCGAAATCTTATTGCGACCAATCTTCTTGAGGCTACCTTCAACAATGTTATTAAAATTATTACGTTTAAGGAACTTGCCAAAAGTAATAGGGTGAAGTGTGGTGCCGTCGTTGGGAGAGACTTGACTTTTCTGAACATGAACCATATAAGAAACACTATCCGTTTTTTCGTAAAGTTGGCGACCTATTGGAGTTGTCGTGGATTTCGTTATAGGAGCGGGTTTAGAGTTAGATACAGTAGGAGTGGAGTTTAAAGAAGGACCTGTCTCATTGTGTACTTTTCGTGTTTCGTGTGTACTGGGTTCCGATTGTATCTGCACTAAATCAGTACAGTTACAACCTGACGACTGATCGGAACCATGGTGTCTTCTTCTACGTTTGTTGCACTGCTTGCAGACATGTATACGACTTCTCTTGAGAGACCGTGTTGAAGTGGAACAATCGGTGTCCATACCCGATTCATTGGACTGAACTATTGTTATATTGTAGCCGACCGGGGGGACAGAGCCCCCCGGGTCAGGCGGATCGTTCATGAAATACTATATATGTACAAAAAACTTACCGAAGGATAGAAGAAAATAAACACTAAAACTAAATATTTAATAAAAAACACTACAAATATACTATAACTACAACTTAGCTGATATTATTTTTAATTTTACAATCGCAGCTAGAAAAAACACGTCCGCCAATTTTTAAGTTTCCCGCGCTTTTTCTACTATAGTTTATAGCGGTCTCGCTTTTCGCAATTTTTTCTTATCTATTTATACAAAAAACAAAATTCTGAAGCAAGTTTTCATCAAACGCGCGACGGTACATTTTTGAACTCGTGAATCGTGTACTACTGGACATAAGCAAATGAATAGCAGCCTCAGAATTTTGAAATATTTATGGAATATCTATAAAAAAAAATCCATTCAAAACCATAAAACAACTAATTCGCTCAGAATTAACCGTAAATTACTCCTTACTACGTTAATATTATTACGTAAAATTCATACCAGAATAGACGTTAGCTCAGTTTTATTTTTTTATTAACTTAAAATATAGGTACATCAGTACCGTACAATTTTGTGATAGGATCTTTACGATAATCTAAAAAAAAAAAAAATACATACAAGTTCGGTATATTGTACTAACTTGTTCAACTTCAAAAATATGCAGGGCGAGGACTTGTGGAAGGAGAAGTGGTTCTCGTCGATGCAAGGGTCCCACCCTCGGATGTCCACGTCGCACACCTTGCCGGGGGGCGGCAGGTGCTTGAAGTCGCAGTTGAAGATGTTCTGACCAGCGCCAGCAGTCTGACCCTTCTTTTTATACACTGTGGACATAATATAAGTTGTCGCTAATATTAGTATTACAGTTCAAAACGGGGTATTTACCATAAAGTTATTATTACTAGTGGTAAAGTAATAATAACTTTATGGTATTTACCATGTTTATATCTTGTTTTGAGTTCCCAATATTTCGGCACTGTTGCAAGCGCCATGGTCACGGATAAACTAAAAGTATTTACGGGTGGATGTAACACGAATACAAAACAAATACTTTTAGTTTATCCGTGACGACTGCTTGCAACAGTGCCGAAATATAGGAAGCTCAAAACAATCTATAAACATGGTAAATACCCCGTTTTGAACTCTAATACTAATGTGGACATAATGTTTGATATTTTGTTGCTCATATTATGAATTATACTTCGTTGCTGCATCCTATGAGATTTAATAAACCATGTAGTCCGTCTTCTGTTGTACTGCATCATCACACGAATTTTAGATCTTAAATAAAATCAAGAGTTAAAAACTAGTCACTAACTGACTCCACTACGTAGTGTTCCCACTTGTCAACAGATGGCGCTATTTTCATTCGTCTTTTCGTGTGTACGCGAATTCGCATCATCCGTGTCGTACTCTCCGAAATATTCTTATTTTGTTGAAATCTTTGAGTTTTTAGTGAATATTTACAGTGAAAGTGTTAGAAAGGAAGCTAAGGATGAGTTTAGATACAAAATTCAACGCTTGGAAAAGGAATTGAAGTTCCGACAAAAACCGCCGGCGTAATATCAAAGTGAAGTTACCTACTAACTAATAGCTGTGCTTATGTTTCGTAATAAGTTTACCGCTTACACTCAGAATAATTGTATTATTATGGTAGGTATAGTACAGTGTACATTATTATAGTGGTGATCAAGAAATAACCTTAACGTGGCGTGATGCCACCCAAAAAGTTAGTACCTACCTATTATTATTACTACAAAAAATAATTAAAGAAAGGCCGTATAGCCTTTATAATCGCAACTGGCCGCACGAGGCCATGAACAAGTGTCGACGTGTGTCACAACATGAATTTCGCCTCTGGATGTGATAATTTTCCCAGTGGTCCATTATTTCCTCAGTGGTGGCACGCGATGTCATCCGGAAATAAAAATACTTTCTTCCTTAATGTGGTGCCACGAGATGTCATCCAGGAAGTAAAAATACTTTCTTCCTTAATGTGGTGCCACGAGATGTCACCCAGGAAGTAAAGATCACGCTGATTTAGCCTTGTTCCCCTATTAAATCCTGAATAACAGCCAAAGGAAACCTTTAGGAAGAAGATACCCGGAGGTCTCTAAACGCTGGGGTATAATCCTACTCGAAGGCCTAACAAAGGATCAAAAGGAGAAGTTGTTGACCTGTTCGACCAATACAATGAAAAACTTTAGCTGGCTAAAGAGCGGTGCGGAGGGACAACAACTCCCCCCCCCCCCTCCCCGTCAACCGGGGAGCGGCGCAAACGCCGCATCGCCTCCGCCGCGCCGCGCACCGCTGGCGACGAGCCGCGGCCCGCGGACCGCCCGCCGCCGCCGCGCCGGCCGCCGCCAGCGGCCGCTAGAGGTACCTACCAAACACTTGTCGTATTCTTACACAATTGGTTGAACATAACTACGCCGAATATAGGATGATACCTATAATAAAAGGTTATAAATTACCATTTACTAGAACTTGTGAAACTATGTAACCCACCTTGTTCAAGGACCGAAATGTTTAAGTTTATTGAGAAACTTGAAAGATCTATTGTGCCATGTACCGATCGATTATGATGGTCAATTTATTTCCCCTATTATTATTTTTTCTAAATCCAAAAAGTAGGTAACGGATCTTACCTATATTATTAAGACATAAGTGAATTCTTATCTGTAACATTAGTTATACACCTAACAACTTCACATTGCCGGCTATAAGAACGTTAAAATAATTCAAGGGGAATAACGTCGATAACCGAAATGCATTGTCTAGTTCGGCTACAGATGCTGATTCATTTATTTGTAAAAAATATACCAAGTTGTTTGTTAGGTAGTATTCCTTCCTGATAAATGAAAATATTATTTATTTTACCGATTTATTCTTAACTAGCTGTAGCCCGCGGTTTCACGCGGATTTAGTTTTTTCAGCATAGGTAGTTATAAACATAAGCTATATCCCTCAGGGATAATGTAGCTTTCTATAAATGAAAGAACTAGGTATTAGTTTTAGGGATTAAACATCCCGTATGATTTAGTGGCTAGGATACCTGGCTTTCACCCAAGAAGCTCGGGTTCGATTCCCGGTACGGGAACCACTAATAATTTATAAATTTACATAAACATTCAGTATTACATGATATTCGCACAGCATCATAATTATTATTTAATGAATCAGAATCATTTATTTGTCAGAATGTAGTATTACATAGTATGGTGTTAAATGAAGCGTATATGGCAACAATACATCCCAAGATGAATATTTTTTGTGACTGGATAGTCATGGATATAAATCGTGCAGAAAATATCTACCCACTAACGATTTCGTTTTATGAATTTTTTTTATGAATTCACCTACCTACGGTAGTATAGTGGTAAGTATTCCCGCCTATCACGCGGGAGACCGGAGTTCGATTTCCCGCCGGAAAATCGTACCTACGCAGCTAGTTGTCGCAGCAGTTTGGTAGTACTTAAGTGATCCGTAGTGTATGGCATAACTACGTTTCACGTATAAATATGATAATAATAACTGCTTATAATCTGGAGTGTTTGTTTCTTAATAATTAAGAAAAAAGTGTTCTCATACGTCGCAAATTTCTTAGAATTCATTGCGTCCCCAGTACCTACCTATAACTATTATTTTATGTTTAGTATTACCAAAGGAAATACGTTGCAAAATACATAAAACTATTCGAAATAAATCTGCTAAATCATCAATTGCGATGAGAGAATTTGCTTAGTTTATAGGTAGTATAACAGCTTCATGTCCAACCGTAGCTTACGGCTGACTATACTAAGTGCTTGGAAAGAGAAAAATACCTCGCACTGTTCTCGAAATATCAAGATGTAAATTTAGCCCATCCCTTAGAGATTATATTTTATAAAAAAAAAAAAAAAAAAAAAAAATCCTAACTGTTCTCTATAACTGGAGATTTCTTCGGAATCCCCTCTTTCGGGGTTGGGAACTTTCTTCAATGGGGTAATAGCGGTTACCGGTCACAAGAAGAAAGAGATAAGCTCATCAATAATTATTTGTACTTATTAGTCTTTATCGGAGTTCATTGCCTTTGTCAAACCATCACCAATTCGGATCTGTTGCTAAGAATTGACAACACCACCGCTATAATCTTATACCTATCAATAGCAATGGTTGGACGTGTTCTCTGAATTCTCTCACTTCAATTATATAACTCGAGAGACATGACTGTGTTGCTGTTCATATTTGTTTCCTATATAAGAAAGCCTCGAGGTTTCTCGAACATTAATACGGAGCGGGAATTACACATGGATCTTGTTTCCAAGATATAGTACACTCGCCGAATTCACTAATTCGGTCGACCAGAAAAAGATGTGATTACCTCTCGAATTAATTTTAAATACTCAAATTTGGATCTTGGAAATGTGATCCGAGCGCCTACAACATATTACGTATTTCTGTTTACGCTATTAAGATGTGTCAAATTTCCTTTTTACGTAGGTATTCGAAAAATGAGGCATATTAGTAGCACCTTATTGGCCAAACCAGCCTTGGTCCCCGCTGTATATGTCCTTTACCATTTCAAAAATACTATATTTGGAGCCACACATGAAAAAATATTGCTTTCTCCTTCCAAAACCCCGCCCCTTTTATGGCCGAGCCACCTGTTTTGCGCAACGCTATACGGGTAGCGTTCGTCGAAAAATCATGAGATAATAATTCCATAGATATAATCACGCAGTTGTTATCATATACCAATTACTTTGCAATAGTATCTAAATTATGATTTGTTTTTTTGTAAAGACATTAATTTAGATTTTTTCAAACTATCAATGATTTTTTAAATACGACTCTTTAAATTCATATAGATCAGCATTATCACGCGTCACATGTAAAGAAACTTGTGTAATTGACTGCGATTGCCGATTTTAGTACAGGCCTTATTTGTCTAAAGATAAAAATACTAACGTGGCGTTGTCTTACCTATCTGATAAAACTAATGAATCGTTAACTCTAGATTGATCACTAAAACTAACTTGCAAACGCTAACATTTATCAAGATCAATAAACATTTCGTTCTGTGAAGCAGGTGTTCACAGAATTGTATTCGAAATTATTAAGCCATCAGCACCCAATAGGGCGAATCCTAAATTGATAACTCCATTCCATCACGAACAACCAAATATTTGCCCAGCGAAAGTTCTCTCTGCTTATCTACCTAAATAGAACGAGAGAATCTCGAAATAAATCGTGGACAGATAGATTAATCTTAACTATTAAAAAGCTACCCTAATTGCCAGTTCCCAGTCCACAAATCAATGGATTAAACAAGTCCTTAAGAATAGCGGAATCGATGTCGGGTTTACTCGCCACACAATAGGCACGCTACACGCTTCGACGTCCGTCGCCGCGTCGGTGGCAAAGTGTGCGTCTCTGTAAAATGTCAGCAAGCATGCGAGTGGCTCGACTGCCAAATCTCTATGCTTCGCTAAATTCGATAACTTACCCTTGACAAATATATAGCAGGACAGAGCTTTCGTTACGCTGCACGTAATATGGATAACTAGGTGGTTCGTTGATTTACAGTTCATGAGTATTGGAAGAAAGGATTATTAAAATAAAAGTGTAATAGATAGTAATTTAGGATCTCCGATCCCTATTGCCTTTTCTTACATGAACTTGATTTTCAATACTAGTTGGTATATAAAAATCTACTTATTTGTCATTCCACAATTACCTAGGCGCTAAACATCTACATGGTTTATTAAATCTCATAGGATGCAGCAACGAAGTATAATTTATGGTTAATGGAACTTACCTTAAGTGAACTTCAACCATAATTATACGAGTTGCTGCATCCGTAGAGATTTAAGATCCCGCCCTCCCTAAATATATATCCCCAAAGTAATTGAAAAATGACAAATTGGATGTTACTCTGAAACGAATGAAAATAGCGCCATCTGTTGACAAGTGGGAACACTACGTAGTGGAGTCAGTTAGTGACTAGTTTTTAACTCTTGATTTTATTTAAGATCTAAAATTCGTGTGATGATGCAGTACAACAGAAGACGGACTACATGGTTTATTAAATCTCTACGGA
Source organism: Allophyes oxyacanthae (assembly GCA_932294325.1). Lineage (NCBI taxonomy): Eukaryota > Metazoa > Arthropoda > Insecta > Lepidoptera > Noctuidae > Allophyes > Allophyes oxyacanthae. The sequence goes on from OW028612.1 coordinate 1,229,419, forward strand.
TGCAGCAACTCGTATAATTATGGTTGAAGTTCACTTAAGGTAAGTTCCATTAACCATAAAATATACATGAAGCAAAAGAGGTATGTAGGGCAGTGGCGTAACTACAGTGGGTGACACCCGTAGCGAATAACAGGGTGTCACCCTCTTAAAATAAATATAAATTGATTTTATAATTTAAGTATTATTTTAGTTTTTTTTTTTTTGCTAATTTTCATTGCATACTTCTTTGTACATTGGACAAATCGTTATGCGTACCTATGAGCGGGTGACACCCTTGCGAGGGTGTCACTTGAGACAGACCGCCCCCACCGCATCCCTTAGCAACCTCACTTAAATAAGGATCATAGCAGGCGGTCTGTAGTTTTGCCTACACCATTGTGAAAAGACGTAATATTATATATGTTGTAGCATCAATGGATTTGAGCACCATTATGAGCCCGAAAAGAGCTGAGCGGTGTGAAGTTCACGAGAAATCCTGCGAAACACCCGGTGCACCCTGGTAACAGCAGGCACTTGGTAACGCAGAGTCCAGCTGGCCAAACTTCTCACCACGATTATCCCACAAAGACTCCCCTATGACCAACGCCTCTTTTCAGAGCCACCTCAATCAGCATTTTCTAATGTATCTTAATGATAGAATAGGCATCGCTTTATGCTCTAATGGGATTAAAAATTACGGCTCCGGTATGAATGACGAATGTCGAATATTCGACATTTTTGCCAAAAGATTTTTGGTTTTCTCTAAAGGTTCACACGGTATCCTTACGATAAAACCCCATATTCGAGTAATATCGCATGAACGCCGCGCTGTGTGAACACCGATCTCGCAACTAGCCTGTAGGCTAATTCATATAACTAAAGAAGTGCAGTTGCCGCGCAGTTGCAGTAAAATTTTGATCAAAACAACACATTTGTTATTCTCTTAGCTTCAGTGAGATACGCTCGCGTCAAGTTCGAGCGTCACTGCAATATGATCGGCGCATCATAAAATTACGTGATTTAGCCCTCTGATCTTCCACTGCCACATTACTGCCGCCCTCTAGCGAACATTTGAGCAATCACGATATGTCTACCACGAACTCACCTGACAAGAAATCAATCAGCTGATCTTCCCAGTACTTATAGCTGTCGTACCCTGTACCCTTGTACCAGATCAGGGTGCTTCGTACATCGGGCGGCAGCGGCCGGAATCCCAGCCCGGGACTGGTACCGATGACGCTGTACTCCTGCTGGAGTCGTGGCACGCGAGGGTTGATGAAGTGCTGGAGGAAAGTCACCATGCAGATCGCGAACAGAGCTATCAAAACCGCGTAGAAGATTGAGTAGAAGATGAGAATTTTACCTGTAAGAGAAAAAAGATTTATTTATTCTAAAATTGCTTGTTGGACATTCATGACAGCTACAGTAATGATATCTTTGAAAAAATTGTATTGTAGAAAGGTTTGTCATCCCTGGTATTAGGAAATGTAAATTGGCATGTTGTAAAAAAAAATTGCCCATAGCTTCGTTATGAAAATATCAAAAAGAAATCTTGACTAAATCCATTGTTTAAGCTCATAACTTTAGTTCTAACTACTTTTAACCCATTGAATGTTATCTTAAATAGATTCTTTACAATTACTAATTATCATTGCTTGCTACTAACAAAAACAATAATGTGACTAATCCATTTTAATTATCAAAGGAATCTTGTTACAGATGTAGGGCTGCCACTTGAGAGATATAAAGTATGATTAATAATTTGTGATTAAACGAACTTACCTGTAAGTGAAGTTCTATCATAATTATACGAAGGGCCTCGTCCGAAGAGATTAGCAATTTACACTTGTAGTACCACATATAATGTCGCCACTCATGCACTTAGTTTATAGAAAAACTCTTTTTTTTTTTTTTTTTTTTTGCGGGTAGATAATTATCCTCTATTCTGTTCACCGGCAATACTTCATTAAGTTTAGAGCTATAATGCAATTCAACTGATATTTTACGTATAGGGGACGTACTGAAAAGTAATGGGTAGGGTGGGTTGCTAATCTCTTCGGACGAGGCCCTTCGTATAATTATGATAGAACTTCACTTACAGGTAAGTTCGTTTAATCACAAATTATACTTCGTGCCTCGTCCTCAAGATTAGCAATTTACACTTGTAGATCTTGAGAAATTATCGTAAAATATCAGATGAAAGAACAGTTGTACTTGAACTTATTCTTTAATCATCTCTGTAATTACAAGAAAAAATAATTCTTATTTATTTAAGAGTGAATTATGCTAGAAGCATATACATGTCTACTATTATAAAATCTTGCAAAAGATTTTGAATTATCTGACCATCCGGCAGTTTTTCTAATAATATCTAAATTTACACCTAAACTGTGGGCTTTTGATGTACTAGCATGTCTGGTACTATGCGCAGAAAATATTGAAACATCAATCCCACTTGATGCTAATGTATTTTTTGATCCACCTGCTTAAAGTTTGCGAAGATACCGCATTATGAGGTTTTTTCTGGCTAATAAACAGTAACTCATGTTTTACGCAAACATGATGAGGTCTTTGTTAAATTAAGGTACAAACAAAGTACTTTCACGGGGAAAATTTCTGGTTTGTTTTCAAAATATGGGAGAACAAGCCTAGGTTGTAGGGAACCAAGCCGAGATGTTTTAATAAGATCAGGGATTTTTATTGAAATTTCGTTAGGAAGAATATCAATATTTTAATTAAGATTTTTGAATATGTTTGTACCCTGTGCGCCGTTACTAAGGCGAGTAGTGTGATTAACATTTTGCGATTTTTTTCTAATGATAGGTTCTCATTTGGAACCCAATTGGCTAGAGTATCTAACACTATTAAAGTATCCCATGTAGAATCGTACTTGGGTAACGAGGGCCATAAATGAAATACTTCTATAAGAAAACGTTTAACGATATCATCTTCGCTAATCTGACGTCTGAGAATAAGAGCCAGAGAAGAACGGTAAGTATTTACAGTACCGTACTGCGCAGTAGACTAAATATTTTATTTAAAAGATCTACGATGTTTGATACCGATATATTATAAATATCAAAACTTCTTCTTTGGCAGAAATAAATACCATTTCTTCAAACATGAATCATATTGCTTGAAGGAATTTTCAGAGAGCGATGCCAGCATGACGTCTATGGCATAGGGTGACATGCCCTTTGCTTCTTCAATAGAAATGCCCGGATAATATACCGGCCACCAGGGTAGTCCGCCGATGTATTTGGCGGCTGCCTGGTTGGGTCGGCCATAAAGGTACTATAAGTATACCTCTAGCTTTATCTGACATGATTTTTCTTAAGGTTTTAAGAATAATTGAAGAAGGTGGAAAACCATAGCAAAAATAACCACACCAATTTACAGAAAAGGCATTTATGGCATAGGCATCTGGACCTTTATGCCATGATATATATCTTTGGCATTTGTTATTGACCCTATTTGCAAAAAGGTCTATATTAGGGGTGCCTAAAGTGTTTATTACTTTTTGAAAGGCGTAAACAGAAAGTTCCCACTCGTATGTCAGGATGGTTTTTCCCTGACTCAGTATCTGCAACATGATTGTCAGCTGAACGAATATATCATGTAAATACAAATAAATTACGTTCCTCACACCATTGCTATAACTTCTTAGTAATATTTGTGAGGTAAGGGGATTGTACCCATGCGGTTTATGTATGATATTGCTGTGGTATTATCAATACGCAACAAATTAGTCCAATGAAAGCTGCAAGGAGTTCTAGATAATTTATATGCTTGAGTTTTTCATTTTTACTCCAAATACCCCTCGCTGTCTCGTCTGCACAGGCAACACCCCCCCCAGTAGTTAAGGCATCCGAAAATATCTCAACACAATATTCGTCGAATTTAATTTTGTTGACAGAATGGTCAATGACTTTTATCCACCATTCGAAATCTGAATGTAATGAACTTGATATGGACATATATTTTTGATAATCATCATCAGATTTAAGATTTGGGAATTTGCATCGTTAAAATTGTTTGGTGTATAATATAACCAACCGTATTCTACAGCGGGACAGGCAGACGACAGTTGTCCTACTAGGCGTGCAAATTCGTGGATTTTACATCGGGTAAGTAAGTTAAATTTTATTAATTCGTTTTTAATTATTATTCCTTTTTCAGGTGGTAAGCTGATCTGCAGATTTATAGAATCTATATATCGAAGATACTTGCAGGTATTACTAGGTATTATTTTACTTTCTGTATTAATAATAAAACCTAAAGTTGTTAGAAGTTTGACTGTAATATTGACAATTACGATTACATTCGTAATATTTATGGCTATTAAAAAATAATAATATTAAACAAAGGTCATCCAATAAATGGTAGACATGAAACCACATGAGCGTAGTAATCTAACTACTGGTTTCATAATTTTTGTATAGATATACGGCGCTGTATTAACTCCAAATGGTAAGACGTTAAATTCATGTAGATCAGGAATGGCCATCTGGTCGATCGTGATCGACCGGCCGATCGCGGCTATTAGTCCAGTCGACCGTGACAAGGCAAAAACCATTTAATATTCATTTTCATTTAAAATTTCAAGAAGTATGTAATTGGTAGATCGCACAGGATTTCGTCAGTAAACAGTAGATCTTGGGTCTAATCAGGTTGACCACCCCTGCTATATAGGTATGTTACGGTTACCCTGATATAGATTATAATTAATCTTCCATATGAACCGCAGAAACTTTCTTAAATTTAATTAGAAAGTATGCATCCTTTAGATCAATAGAGCTCATAAAACCTACTCTAGAAATTAACTTTATAGTGGTACGTAAGTCCTCTAGTTTAAAATGTTTTGATTCAATGAATTTTTTAAGATTTTTCAAATTCAAGTAAACCTAGTTTTACCATTGCTAGTTATGAATTGCCCTTCACAGGGCTTTCATTGTGAAATAGCATCTATTGTTAACAATTTGTTAATAGCTTGATCGAATTGAACTATTTCTACCTCAGTATACTTTTTACAAGTAGGTATAGTATAATTTTGGATAGGTGGACATGAGAATGGAATCTCATATCCGGTTATCCAGTAAAGTATGGTTCTATCGGATGTAATCCGTAACCATTGCTTGTAAAAATATGATAGTTTACCAGCGTAGCGTACCGGATCTAGCGGCGGCTGCTGAAGTGCGTCTGCTGCGACGCTCTCGACGAGTGCGAGCGCTGAAGCTTTGTCGGCGCAGGCTCTCTGGTCCTCGATGTCCCCGATGGCGACGCTTGCGGCGGCCCGCGACTCGGGGGCGGACCTTTCCAGTTTTTTGCAGGGGCAGGTTTTGTTTGTTCGGCACAGGTTTTGATTGAGGTGTCGATTTTAATTCTGCTCCTGACTTATAAATTAAACTAATTTAAATTCATTTCTTTCAGGTAAAACCCATATTACATATAGGTAAAATTATGAATTGCTTTTAATGTTTCTGGTAATTCTTCACTAAACAAAAATTTTTCAATTTTTGTTCGCTGTCATTGATTTTTTAGTTCCTTCTTTAGAACTGTTAGAAAAAAATTACGCCTAGTTATCGAATCGTTATATTGTGTATCACACAATAATTAATTTATTTAATTAATGTTTTTCATACAAATATGTACAAAGACGGTCTTACTGCCTAAGGCAATAGTCTACCTGTATCCATTAAGATCTTTAACATTGAGGGATCTTTATCATCTTTCGATAACATCACGGCTGCATGGTGATTGCCTCACTGACTGAGGATATTGCAGACGCAGTCTGTTTTTGTTTATCAAAAATCGCTTTATCCCTCTTGATCACAATCTCGGTTACAGCGGCTTTAATCTCGGGATTCAAAACAGGCGCGTCAATCAGACAACAGTTGCCAGGAGGTAAGTACTTGTCAACAAGTTCTTTACGTAACTCCTTATTCAAACCAGAAGTAACTATGTAAATGTGCATAACGGATTGCTAAATCCTTTTGTATATTTTTTCCACAGGAATTATATACTGAGGGATCCACTCCCAAAATCTACAATGTTACCTCGTCTAACTCGGCGACTGATGTTTCAGCCGTGGACGCCGATGGCAATGCCAACGGTATAGCGGGCGGCAGCAGCGACTGCATCACTGCCGGAAGTGTTACCGGCTCGCAATCAGTTTCCGACACTTGGCCGCCAGGTGGCGCAGCCGTGTCTGGTTCGCTTGTAAAATCTTCGACAATGTCGGATTCTATTGGCTCACTTGCAATTCAGTATACCAATATTTACATACCTACTAGTACCTATGATATGTATTGCGTAATAGATATCGAAGGTAGGTATAGATTCATATTCGTGATATGAATTAAGTGATTACTTTAACCAGTGTACTTATAATCAACGTATTTGTGCATAAAAATGCATACGATTATTAAAACAACTACCCACTCTGCAAGCAATAGCGGGAGCAGCACTAAAGTAGGTCAAGTAATCATGCATTAAGATAATTTTATTGTAATGCGTTAACAACGGGTAAGGTACACCTCGAAGTGTTGTACCGTGAACCCGAGTTTATTTCCAAGACAAGTCACACCTCAAATCGTTGTGACGTTAGTCTCAATTGTTTACAGGTAAGTAACACCTCGATTCGTTGAAACGTGAACCTTTATAAAAATAACAATACCTTGTGGGTCCTGTGACCTTGTAGAAACATCCGAACTTGACGATGACTTGCGTCGTTACCGCGCCAATTTCTTCTAACTTCTTCAGTTTCTTCTTTAGGCGGTCGATGGAGTCACTATCAGAACGCTTCCTTTTCAGCATGATAATAACTAACGCTTTTTAACGAAAAATCTAAAATAACGTTAAAATGCGTGCTGACTGGCGGAGCACTAAAATGTGAATGAAGTATTGCCGGTGAACAGAATAGAGGATAATTATCTACCCGCAAAAAAAAAAAAAAAAAAAAAAAGAGTTATTCTATAAACTAAGTGCATGAGTGGCGACATTATATGTGGTACTACAAGTGTAAATTGCTAATCTTGAGGACGAGGCACGAAGTATAATATTTATTTTTAACATTATTCATAATAAACAAGGCAGATATCCTATAAAAATGACTCATCTTTTGTAAACAAATTCAATTTACTTTAAAATATAGATGTATTTGTATTTTGATTTCCAGCATTATTATCAAAAGAAATACTTATTATTTTTATTAAATCCCTCCACGCCAAGAATATAGTCAATTTTATTATTGACTTACGGCTAGAGGGAGTGCTGTAATAATACAAGAGGCATCACAATAGATCTTCGCAAGGGATTTTGATTGGAGTGTCGCTTTAAGGGCGCTATGAAGCGAGCACTAGATTTATTTTTGAAGTCTGTTTTTTCACAATTTTTTTAAAAATTTTTTTGCTTCTCATACTGCCCCTAAGCGTATACTCCAACTCCTACACTCCGTCCCTAAGATGACACTCTGGACCGAAATTTTCCAAAATGTATCCCATAAGAGAATGAAATTATGATTCTTCACAAACTTGTGGCCAAAACCAGGGCTAAATAACCAAGTTTGTGTTAGATAATAGTGGGACAGCTTAATAGCCAAAACACAGACACACTGTAAGGTTTCTAAGATTAGTGACAATCGTAACATCATTTAAATACAGATTATTCACGGCCACTGAAAGGTTTGGTTTAATTAATTGGATTATGGCCTTTCTGGATGTGGCTTAGACCTTTTTACTCCTCAATATTAAATCTACATTTTTTAAGTATGGATTGTACTTTCAACGAAGTTGGCAAAAGTTTATATTCAGTGCAAACATTGTCTGAAGTATTGGATATAAGAAAACATGCCCTTGAATTACAAAGCAGAAGAGTTCTAGATAAAGATTTCCCTAAAATGTTAAATTACAACAACATTTTACTAAATTCACTAAAATTGCCATTTTCGAATGATGCCAATAAGCCACGCCCTCCACTAAACTGTTGTTAGATTACAAAGTAAATGAATTAAAGTCAAGGTATTTATATGGAGTAAGTAATTTATAAATATCTCTTGATTTTATATATGAAAATATAAATAAAAAGTGCACTGACCCCAACTTTCAGGCGTTCGTCCCAGTATTGCTCCTGTTTCTTCATTATAGAAAAAATTGGTAAAGTTTTGCCTCCCCGACCTATGTGCGGGCTTTGTATCCATCTGGAACTCTTCTAGCCTAGGATTTCTAATCATTTTTTCTTTCTTGTAAGCACTTTCTTTTATAAAAACACGAAATTAACTGAATGATCAACACAACACACACCCAGCCGCTGCCGCAAATTTGAAATAACTAGTGTTGTTGCTGCTCTCGCATAATTAATATCGATCTTGCATCTAAATTTTTAGTCGACTCAGGATTGATTATTCTATCACCAGATTTATTTAATTAACACTACATTAACACTAACATTACAGGGCTTCCCAATTCGTTACCATGGTCCATAAGTATTACTACTAATAAAGATAATTATCTTTATCCATCTGTTTGTTTATCCGAGGGAATAAAGTCAAGCACTTTTATTCAATGGATAAAGCATTAACTGGCGATTGAAAAATCTGCTTTAAAGTGGTTAAGATAAAATTAATCAGCTAAGATTGCAATAGAAAAGTGCTTGTCACTATATTTGATAATAAATACAGGATACCGCAATTTAATTTTTTTTTATTAATTATTGACGGAACCGAAACGCAGACTTTCATAATGTTCTTCGTCGCAAGCGATCGGTTGTGATTAGAAATTCAATGTTGTTGCTTGATTAGGAATTTTCATTTTAGTACTCAAAGTATATGAACCATGTCACTTCATAGTAGATTTTGAATAATTATTTGATAGTCGATTGGCAATACTGTGAAAATAGTTTTTATACATCACTATTACGAGTTTGTCATTGGTTGTCTGTCTGTCAGTGTTTTTTTTTTTTTTTTTTTTTTTTTTTTTTTTTTTATTGGCAAGTCGCTATTTGCGCAATGCCACTAACAAAAACGGGGAAACTTGGTAGAAATAGTAATATTGTAATTGAGGATGCGGAATTTGGAATAGGTTAAACATTGGAAAGGATCAGGAAAATAGAAATAAAATTAACACAACTACATTAAATAGACATCATACACGAATATTGTTGAGATTAATAAAAAGCGATAGATATTTATATATTATAGGGTTATTGGAAGCCAGTAAAACATTAATAGATGTAGGAAAGGGAATGGAATAGGAAATTAATGAGTTAATAAAAGGAGCATGATCATGAAGAGGACAAGAAAAGAAAATGTGGTTCAAATCCCCCACACTTTCACCACATTCACAAAGATCACTATTAATAATCTGGAGTCGGGCAAGATGGGCTGGAGAACAAACATGTCCCAACCTCATGCGAATAAGGCAGCTAGTAGCAACCTTGCCTAAATTTAATTTGAAAAACCAGGGCTTTATAGGGATATAAGATTGAATATATGAATACTGTTTTCCTTTGCACAAACTGCTATCTACCCATGAATCCCTCCAGGCCTCCTGAAGGAATTTCATGGGCAGACTCGCCAGATCATAACTATAATTTGTGTAAGGAAATTTATCTCCACAGTCTACAGCTTCATTAGCTAGCTGATCAGCTTTAACATTACCCATAATATTGTTATGACCCGGAATCCACGCGAAAGACACGGTAAGTCCACGCTGGAAACATTTGTATAGAAGATTCCTAATAAAAAGGATGATAGGAAAAATGGTTTTAGATTCAAAAGGGTTTTTATTAATAGCTTGCAATGCGCTCAATGCATCCGAAAATATGACTGTTTGTTTTAATTTCATAATATGGATATACTCAATTGCTTTAAAAATACCAAAGCATTCTCCAGTGAATACAGAAGATTCAGGTGGAAGTTTAACTTTCTGTACTATATTGTATTGAGAATGGTATACTCCAACTCCCACAATTCCTGAAATGGAGTGCTTAGAAGCATCAGTATAAATATGATGCCAATTTGCCCAATTGTTATCTTTAACAATATTAAATGACACGTTTGCAAAATTACTTTGTTTATTTATACCTAAGTTAAAGTGAATATCTGGGATGTACAATAATGATTCATAACTACTGGAAAAAAGAGGCAATGAAACTGAATGATAAGTTGGAGCTTGTAAAGCAATATATTTTTTATAGCTATGAACAAGACAAGGCAAAGATTTATGGGACCAATAATTAGAAGAATTTATTTGATAAAGAAGAGAATGAAGTTTTAAACGTAGTGGATGATTAGAAAACTGCAAGGATCGGAATAAAAATTTATCAGAAAGGTACTGACGACGGAGGTAGAGAGGAGGGTCTACACATTCGACTTGTAGAGCATTAATTGGGCTTGACTTCATAGCTCCGGAGACAATTCTCAATGCTTTTGATTGTATATTATCTAATTTCCTAAATGCTTCTTTATTTGCAGGCTCTAGTAAAAATGTTCCATAATCTACAACACTTCGTATTATTGCATTGTATAGAAGTTTTAAACTATAGGGATGGGCACCCCACCAAACTCCCGCGAGGCATCTTAGCATGTTTAGTCTTTTTTCACATTTGGTCATGATATATTCACAATGCGGAATACCTGTAAGCTTGGAATCCAAAAGGACCCCTAAAAATTTAACAGAAGATTTTACGGGAATTAGATTACCATCAAAATAAACAGAAATAGGAGGAGGAAGACGCATACGAGAAAATAAAACTACTGAGCTTTTAGTTGGAGTTAAATCAAGCCCATTGGAATCAAGCCAATTTTTTAATAAAGTTAGAGAGGAAGATAATATAGAGCATGCCATTTCAATAGATCGATGAGAACAGTACAGAACTAGGTCATCAGCATATTGAAGCACACTAACTTTACTGTTTAAGGAGGATTCCAAATCATGTGTGTAGATGTTATATAATAAAGGACTTAGTACTGAACCTTGTGGAAGTCCTTTCCACACTACTCTGGCTTCATAACTTAAATCATCTAGTAAAACATTGATATGTCTCTCAGATAACATATTCATAATAAAATTAGAGAGAATTATGGGAACATTTAGGAGACGAAGTTTATTTTTTAAGATTGAAATAACCACATTATCATATGCAGAAGTAATATCAAGGAAAGTAGCTACAAGGTGGCTATTTACAGAAAAACCTAACCTAATATCAGTGACAAAAATACCTAGACTATCTATAGTGCTTTTACCCCGCCTAAAACCAAACTGACTGTCACTCAATAACCGATTACTTTCTATGTACCATTCTAAACGGTTCTTCACCAAATGCTCTGCAACTTTTAACAAGACTGAAGAAAGTGCAATAGGCCGATATGCATTACTGTCTGAGGGACTTTTATCAGGTTTTAAAATTGGTAGAATTATTTGCGATTTCCAAGAATTTGGAATATTGCCAGTTAACATAATAGAATTAATAAGATTTAAAAAGTAAACAAGTGACATTTCACTCAAATTTGACAGAAAAGAATACGGGATGCCGTCAGCTCCAGGTGCAGAATCTTTAACGTGGGACAAAATACCTTTGAACTCAGCGAGAGAAAATGGACTATTGAGTTCTGAAAGATTATTATAGTCTGAAACAGGAACGGAATAAGTGATTATTTCCTCAGGGACATATGAAGGTGCCAGCTTATCTAGAAACTGGTCTTTTATTGACGATGGAAGTAAAGGTGATGAAGTTTCCTTGAATGCAGATCTAAACCTACGAATGTTACGCCACATAACCGATGGATGAATACCAGGGGATATATTTTGACAAAAACGTCGCCAACTTTCAAACTTCTTCTGTTTAAATAATTTACGAGTTTCAGTAATCGCATTACAAACAATATCGAAGTTTTCATCTGTGGAATTGTCATAGTATTGAATCTCTGCTTGTTTTCTCTTATTAATTGCAACTGTACAATCACTATCCCACCATGGAGGAGATGGAATGTAACCAAGAGCTGAATTTTTAATGGGGAAAAGGCTATCTGCAGTTTTTATTATTAATTTTGCCAAAGCTTCAGCACATAAGTGTTCATCACCAAACTTTATTTCAGGAAGTTCAGAAATTTTAAAGTCCAACTGTTCCTTAAATAAAGACCAGTTAGCATCAGTAAGTCTATACTTTAACCGTGGAGGAGGCTTAAAAGAATGTTTATTAGGAGAGGGAAAAGAAATTACTATTGGAAAGTGATCACTACCATGAGAAGAAGGTAAGATATCCCAACACAAAGAAGCTGCAAGGCTGTTAGAGCATAGTGACAAATCAGGAGCACTAGTTCCTTCATTGGGAGCCGTGCGTCGTGTTGGAGAACCATTATTAAGAATGCACAGGTTATGAGTGTCAATCAGATCTAGAATATTAATCCCAAAACTATTGGTTGAGGAGCTACCCCAACACTGGTGTTGACAATTAAAATCACCCAATACTATAAAGGGTTTAGGAAGAATAGAAAAAATATTTACAAGTTCATTAAAAATCAAAGTAGAAGGTCTAGGGATATATACAGAAACAAAACAAATGTTATTTACAACTGCTGCAATAATAGAAAAATCACTATTATGAGTAGGGATAGAAAAGTGAGAAAAAGATTGAGGATGTTTGATGAGTAAGGCAACTCCACCATACCCATCAGACCGATCCTCTCTGAGACATGCATAACCTGGGATCTTAAATAAAGAGTCCGGTTTAAGCCATGTCTCCTGTAGTGAAAAAATGCATGGTTTATGTTTATTAATAATATAATATATTTCAGACTTTTTAGGAATCACACTTCGGCAATTCCACTGGATTACCTTGTCCATTAATAGAAGAAATACAAGAAACTGCGTTGGGTGCAGAAGCAACGTGGGACGGTGAAATTAAATTTGACTGAGATAACGAGTGGATTAATGCTATGATTAAATCTCTTGTTGATTCGGATAAATTATTCTTGGGAATCAGAGCAGTACCATTACTTGGTGAAGAAAAGTGATTATAGTCCTTGATAAGATCATTATGAGATTGACGATCATAACCTTTTGGGGTTTTTGGAGGAATACGAGGTTTAGAATACACAGATTTTTTATAAGAAAAAGTTTGATTTGATGGAGGCTTATCATGGGGAATTTGAGAAGAAAAATTATTTGAAAGAATTGGAGTAGAAGCTAAGGCATCAACATATGACATTCTAGAAACAAAAGGGTGCAGTTTAGAAGCTTCTGCATAAGAAATACAACTTTTGGACATAGACTCTTTAATCAACTTCTGCCTCTCAAATTCAAGGCACTTTTTACTAATAGCCTCATGAGAGCCCTTGCACAAACAACAAGAGACATCATATTCATGAGTTGAACAGGACTCACCTGTATGTCCTTCTCCACATTTATAACATCTAGGCTTGGACCTACAAATACTTTTTACATGGCCATATCTGCAGCAGTTATAACATTGAATAGTTGGGTATATGTATAAGTCAACTGTCAAAGCTGTATAACACATAAACACCCGTTTTGGTAAAACCTGACCATCGAATGTTAAAATGACTGTCTCTGTGTTTTTATATATATTATTACCATCAATATTGGTTTTTCTTTTCATTCTCCTAACTTTAAGAATTTTCCCACAACCTATGGGAACAGAAATTGTTTCCAATACCTCATCATCGGACCAATCTACAGGAACGCCTCTCACGACGCCCATGCGAGTAATAGAAAATGACGGTATAAACGCCTTGTAATTTTCCTTATTGAGTTTTACGTCACTTAAAAATAAATTGGCGTCTTCATATTTCGAAAAGCCTAATGTCAACCTATTCCTCCCAATCTTTTTTAGACTACCATTTATAATATTATTAAAATGATTGCGTTTTAAAAACCTCCCAAACGAAATAGGATTCAGATACGCATTTTGTTCAGGTGTTAGTTGTTCACGTTGTATGTGAACAACGTATGGAGCAGCATCTAAAGAGTTAAAAGTCAATCTAGCAACTTGAGATGTAGACTGCAGAGGCTCATTTTGGGTTACTATGTTTCGATCAACTGATTGAGAACACGATTCCTGTGTGGGATTAATGCTTTGAGGTTGGGAAGTGTCCATTTCCTTCACTTGATCACAACTGCAATCATTCGCTTTTTTGCCGCCATTTTTACGCCTTTTTTTATTACAATGCCTGCAAATCGTAGGCCGAGCTGATATTCTTTTTCTTTTAGTATTTACTGAGATTGAACCATCAGTATCAACAGTCGAATCATTATTTGAGATGACAACGAAATGAGCTACGTCTGATGGGACAGTCCCTCCAGGGTCCCCTGGAGGGTCCATACCGTAAGAAAAAACCAATAAAAACTTACCTAAATATACACCATACACTAAAACTAACTAAACTACTAAATAAATATACACAATATGACTAAATATTTACACTAATTGACCCAATCCAACTTATTTCTGAATAAAAATTCAACGAGAGAAAAAATACACGACCGCCGTATTTTACGTTTCCCGCGCTTTTCTGTCAGTGTTCGTTGCTTGATTCTTTCTTGCAGGGTTGCCAAACGTACGAGGTTCCTCGTACAAATACGAGACTTGTGGTCTGCCGTACGAGGTACGAGGACAATGAGGCTCGTACCATTTTATAATTTTACGTTACGTAATTAAGGTTTTCACTGTTTTGCCTACAATGGGTGTACTAAATGAAATTTAGACACGCTTGTCCACTGCCCAGTCTGTCTGGAATAAAGTCATTATCTGTTTGAGAAAACAAAGTCTACGCCGGACGACCTTTTTTAGGGTTCCGTACCCAAAGGGTAAAACGGGACCCTATTACTAAGACTCTACTGTCCGTCTGTCACCAGCAGGGTAATCACGATACACACTCGCAATCGGAATCGATTCAATTTTGACAGTACAACAAACTACATTGCGCAGTATGCTTTTAAAACCACTCCGCCCGACAATTGGAGCAGCGCAATGAACACTATTGTAGTGTCAAAATGGAGTCGATTCCGATTACGAGCGTGCATCGTGATTAGCTAGCAGACTGTATCTCTTAAACCGTGATAGTTAGACAGTTCAAATTTTTACTGATAATGTATTTCTGTTGTCGCTATAACAACAAATCCTGCAAAACAGAATAAAATAAATATTTGAGGGGGCAATACAACAACGTGTTTTTTTATGATATTTATGATAATGGTACGGAACCCTTCGTGCGCGAGTCCGACTCGTACTTGGCCGGTTTTTTAGACGATCACATTCATTTCATGTCTTATTTTGGCATTTTATACGCTTGAGGGGAATGTACGAGGTTGCAAAGCCAAAGTACGAGATTTTTTGGTGTACTTAAACGAGGAAAAAAGTTCTATAGTTGGCAACCCTGTTCTTGATTGATTTGTCATCTTGTAAATTTTTCAATTCTGTGTGTGTTGACATTGCACTTATTTTTTGAAAAATATTGTTAAAATACTGCAGAATACTACAATGGGTACTTCAGTACATAAAATAATTGTTATAGTAGGATTCTTATCGTTATTTCACTCAGCGTTTTCGGCAGCCCAGCGTAAGTGTTTACGCCACACAGCTCGACACATTTTTACATTTTCGTAAATATTTCTCCAATATCCGTGCTACAAAACTTTTAATTTTACAGATCGGTCATACCTTCGGATAACGTCACAGGAATTTACGACATTACCTCTGGACGTAAGTAGTAATACAACGAATTCAATTTGATCGATAACATGCTCCTAACATGATCATTTCATATAATTTGGAACTTCCTTTTCAGATTGTAGTGCAAGCCGTAGCGAGTTTATTCGCGGTAATGTGGGGAGTGTTGAATGTGGCTGGTAATTTAAGAGAGATACCAGCTGCAGCTGAACTGAACACTGTAAAATGGGAAACTCAAAGGAATCTGCCATCTTTCTACATCTTCAACCATAGAGGAAAAGCTTTGGCAGATAATTACATACCCAGTGGAGGAAAGTGTGAATTAGAAAATATAGAGTAAGATGTAATGTGTTGAACAGCCCTTGAAAATCATAATATGATAGCATAGTCATAAAAAGTTCTAAATATTGTGGTAACATGATTTTAATAGTGGAGGGGTGTCATACAGTGGGTTAGGAACAATGATATTTTGATAGCCTTTGATAGTGTGCTAAGTCATTTTGTCAGTGAAGTTCTAAAATATAGCATGATATCTGCAGTAACCAGCTCTATTTTTTATTATAAGAATTTTCTTTCATAGTATAATTTTGTGAATATGAATTATAATTCAAATTATTGTAGACATTTGTTCAAATTTTGCTGTCCACTTTGATGATAGTTGTTGCAGATTTCAAATTATATATTTATTACCCTTTACCTCTCAGCTACAGATACTACAAACTAATAGATCTCTGCAACTTGCAATGATGTATTACAATACCTATATCGTCGGTGCGCTTGCCAATTCTGACATGTGCATTTGAAGAACTTTTCAGGACAACAAAATGCACATGTCAGATTTGGCAAGTGCACCAACAATATATATAGTAGTTCCCCATGCAAACCATAAAAAATTACTATAACTCTAGCGTGGAAGGATAGTCTGTTTACATTTTGTATTCAATGTTCAGTTTATGTTTAAGGTGATAGCAAAATGTATTATCAACTGGAAAAATGAATTAATATGTGGGACAAAATTATCAAAATGAAGATTTGAACTATTTAGCAAGTACTAGATACATAGGCCATGGCATATTACCTGGCAACAGCTGGAGAAACACCATGTCTTCCTCCATAACACCTTAGATTTCAAGTCATTGATGTTTTGTCTCATATTACTCATATTTTCAGTTCTTATGGTGTATGAAAATATATCTTAATTATTTATTTTATTTCATTGATGAACACTTGAACAGGTTAACATTAAATAAAACAACTTAATCTTAAAATATAGCTTTTATTTCTTAACATTAGATATTCAGTTTTAACAATGCTTTTTTTAACTTTTAGAATATTTATATGAAGTATCAAAGTATTTACTCTCTGTGAAGTAAATCAAAATAATCAAATTACTAAGAAAATTTATGCTTTAAGCCTATTTTTACTGTCATCATTTTATTGGTAAAAAAATTACCTTAAAACTTAAAATAATTATATTTATACCCTTAAAAGTAAGGCACATTAAAATTGCCAAGAGGTATTTTGATGGTACAAAGACTGCAGTAATTGATTACATTTTATACAAACACAGTAACTTAGCGAATGGGGGTTACAAATTAATGCAGCTGTCTGTACATTCTGTACTTAAAATAAGTCCATTTGATAGTTCTTACAATCAACGTTTACTGGATGCTAAGCTCATGCAAGCTTTACTGAATAAATCATATATTTTCTAAGGATATCATGTATCCTACAAGTTCTATTGCAACTTGTAGACTGTATGTTTCGTACTATTACCCATACCTGTGGGTAAATAAGGAAGCATACAAGGGCGGTGAGGATCCTGCTCCAAGGATACATCAACTTCATATCCTATCCATTCTTACAGATCCCCACATGTCAACCTTAACAACAAAGACTAACACAAACTCCTTAACTCTAAATGCACATAATCAATGTCTAATCATCACAGGTGGACTATCGGCTTCCTCGTCCACCTCTAAAGCCACCACCTCCCCTGTTGAAGCCGCCGCCGCCGCCGCCACCGTAGCCGCCACCGCCGCCGCGGCCGAATCCGCCGCGACCGCCACCGCCGCCTCGGCTAAAGCCGCCACCTCTGCCTCCACCGCCGCCTCGGCCAAACCCGCCGCCGCCACCTCGCCCAAACCCACCGCCGCCGCGAGGACCTCCCCTGCCGCGACCGCCTCTCTTCGCACCGGGCGGTTGTGGCAAGAATCTCTTTAAAGGCAACAACTTTGCGGGATCAATGTAAAACTGCTGGCCATCCTTAAAGCTATTCGCTTTGAAGTTATCACCCATCTTAACAGATACGAAGTAGTCGCGAAGGTTGCCGAATATCTCATCGATTTTGCCAATCTGTTCTTTGTTTTCCAGGAAGATGGGCGCATTGAAATAAGGCACGTCTTCGAGGTCCACCTTGCAGATTAGGTCATCTTGAACTGTCCAGCCGTAATGTCCTAGAGGAATGACGGATTCCGGTGGGCCTTGGTCCATTTGTCGGTACCCGCCGCCACCGCCTCCTCTGCCACCTCGGCCGCCGCCGCGTCCGCCGAAGCCGCCTCGTCCGCCGCCGCCTCCACGGCCGCCAAAGCCTCGGCCTCCACCTCCGCCGCCACCGCCGTAGCCACCTCGACCGCCGCCGCCACCACCTCTACCGCGGAACGACATGATACACTTTTATGTGCCACAAAATAAAGCGTAATTGAGAAATAACCTCAAATCGTGCGTGTTATCACCATGCACGCTTGACTGACAGTTGCTAAGCAAATGTTGCCAGTATAGGAGTAGGCAGATAAATATAAAGCAGTCTCCACACGTTCGCATCCAGTGTTGTCAGCGGTTTACCTTTTTACTCTTTGGTTGTCAGCAGATGAATAAAAAAATGGTTTGTGTTAGAGTAGAGATGTTATATTAAGGTCATTTTTAGATATTCCTAATATTTAATTATATTCGTAATCTCATATTATGATCTCATAGTGAACCGATTCAATATTCGCTATCAACCTTTTGACTAATATCTGGTAGCCTATCAGGCTATCACTCTATAATTCGCATATCCTAACGCCTTGTATTTTAATGCCTACCTATACCTTTTATGAATATATTCGTTACACCTCTAGTTTGTGTGCTATGTTAACCCATAGACAGGTCGAATATAAATACCATAACAGTATTAATAATTATTTAAGTAGTCAATAATTTTAATATACTTTAAATAATTATTTATTTTATTCTTGCAGGAATAAATTATTTTCCTTTTCTTTCTTTCTTAATTGATTATAAAGTACACCTACAAAAAATTGACACATTATACTCTACTATTTAGAGTACGGTTGGCAACTGCAGAGGCGCCGTCCATCGCAAACAGTCGCAACACTAACTTTAAAGGATAATAACACGTCACAAATCTGTAAATGAACACAATTATTGCAGATAGCTGTACGATATTAGAGGCAAATACCTACGAATGCGCAATCGGCGAATTCAGGCGAAAGTGTGGAGCCCCCTTTAGATTACAGTGCTATAGAGTGCTAGGCTCAGAAATATAATTTCTATGGCTAGGCCATACCTTTTTACTCTTTGGGCTAGGCTAAAAAAAAAGCTCCCAAAGTGCTAACTTGGCAACACTGACAATTAGCGGTGGGTCGTTGACACATTTCTGGTTAACGAAACTAGACCGTCCATTTTCGATCATGGACGAGTCCATCGACTAGTTGAATTCGACGACTAGTTAACGTATTTCGACTGTCTAAACTTTGCGACGATATCTATCTATGGGTTCAAATATGAACTCTGTCCCAGTTGACTTAGAGTTCAAATTTATTTAAATCAACGATGGAATTGACGTCGTAGATTGAACTAACATCGTCGATTTAAATAAATATGAACTCTGTCCCAGTTGACTTAGAGTTCAAATTTATTTAAATCAACGATGGAATTAACGTCGTAGATTGAACAAACATCGTCGATTTAAATAAATATGAACTCTGTCTCAGTTGACTTAGAGTTCAAATTTATTTAAATCGACGATGTTAATTCAATCAACGACGTTAATTCCATCGTCGATTTAAATAAATTTGAACTCTAAATCAACTGCAACAGAGTTCATATTGTTAGAGTTTGTACTACAGGTTTACATACTCTTTTGATGAAGCTATGGCACCTAACTGGTCATTTATTATGAAGGTAATCTGAATGATTGAAACAGGTGTTCTATGTCACCCTATTTTACCGTAGGAAAATTATCTATTGACAAATGTAAAACAAAACCTACAATAAAACTATAATTTACTTTGATTTACTTTATTAATTAATTCCATCATCTTCAATGATAATCACGGATCCCATATATCTTATGCTGGCGCCTCACATCGCTATTCGTGTTCGCGTATTCGTCTTGTTCGTCCAAATACGACGATGTGTAGTCACTCTATTCGCCTATATTTGCCTATATTTGCACGAACAAGACGAATACGCGAATACACGAACATCGTCTCCGCCGGGTTGTCGGTTTTTGGTCACATATCAAAGGATTGCGAATATACCGAATATGTTCGTATACCGTCCACACATGGCTTGCTCAGTAGAGCGTGGGTGGTGCGCTTAGATTAGAGGTTTACATAATCTAAGGTGGTGCGCGACAGCGACGGATTTGTTTATCATAGATAATATATTAAGTTTAGTACTTAGGAGTTTTAATACTTCTATATACAGAAAATAATAAGCCGCTGCTGCCGTCAACAGGTCCATCTTTGCGTTCAAGAATATAGCAAAAATATTCGTGAATGTTCGCCATATTCGCTGTTCGTGACGATGTGTGGACGGTGTGTTCGAGTTATTCGGACTTCTACACGAATATAGCCGAATAAACGGCGAATAAAACCCCGAATACCGAATAGCAATGTGAGGCGCCAGCATTAAAGCATATTTGAGAGCGTGAACGATTACGTTGATGGACTGGCCGAATGTTGACGAAACGACGAACGAACGAATGAACTTGTGTTGAATTCAACTATTAACCGACTACGTTCACGCGTCGTCGTCGTTTTGCCGTCGCCGTCGTTAGGAACGTGGTGGACTCTCACGTTAGCCGTCTATGAAATAGACTAGTCGATTGAATGACAGTGAACCGTCCATGCGTTGATTGTACGTGGACGTTTTATTTAACTAGTCCGTTCATTCAACGCTCATCGCTACTGACAATAACTATATTTGACATTGACATTTATGGTTTGCTAGTTTGTCAGATTGTCAATTTCAAAATTTGTCGAGGAGTTTTACCGAAATTTCTACGATTATTATTGATTATGGAAGTTTAAAAATTATCCTTGGTGAATTTTAAAGTGCACATATTACGGAATCAGTGGTTTGTACTATAGCTACAGTTATATACCGAATATTTAGTAATAAGTGCAATGGCGACTTATGAAGATGAATTAAAAGATTTGAAAGAGCAAAACAATGAGCTGGCTCAGAAGGTGCAGTACTGGAAGATGACGTCTGCCCAGAGAGACGACGAGAAGCTGGCTCTGATGAAAGAAAACAATGACTTGAGACTTAAATTGAGCGTGAGTATAAATTCGTGTCATAGCTACTTTGCATATAAATTCTACCTATTTTTGTTATTGTACTGTTATCGCAATAGCTTCTGGTTACTTTCAAATGTTTATGACCACATAAAGCTAGTTTTAATTAGTTAAAAGTAATTTTGTGCATTTAATGCAACTTTTAGTGCATTTTTTGTTTCATTTCAACACTATTTTTAGTATCATAATACACACAATGATAATATTAATTTTCAAAATCATGGTATTTATTTTTGATTTTTTCTATAAAGCCTTACCTACTTATGTTTTTTTCTATCAGAGGCTCAGTAACACTGGAGGGCTTCGAGCAAGGAAACTTGACACTGCCTTACAAGCAGCCAGCGAGAAGGCCATCTCACATCTCGTTAAAGCTTCAACAGAAATTGCCAAGGGCATGGAAATGGTCAAAGAGTACATGAGAGACCTACAAGAGTTGGATATCCAGTCTCCTAGGTGGAGCTCCATCGGTGGTACGCCAACTAAGGAGAAATCGGATAGGGTACATCGAGTACAGCCGATGGTCGGTGGGCAGTCTATTATACAACCTGTGATATCACTTAGAAGGACTGTGTTGAATACCAGTAACCCAAGTAAGTTGTTAAGTTTCTATGTATTATAGGGTAGATGGAAAATTGATTTATTTTTGCTACTTCAAATGCAATTTAAAGTATGTTTTTTAAAAAACTTGTCCATAGAGAAGACTGTTAAATTATGTTTTTTTTTGAAAATTCCAATCCTGAAAGTTTTATAACATTTTCTATAGCAATAAGGCTTTTTTTTTATTATATTGTACATTCATAAATTTATTTATACATCCAAACTATTATATCACCTTTAAATTATTTATTTCTCAATGCCAGAAAAGCATGAAATATCCTGGAAGTTCATGTTGCTTTAATTCAAGCTCAAATATGGATTGGTGGATTTTATACAGAGCACTATTTTCTCACAGCATAGACAGAAACTACAGATTATTCTTTTGTGTTTGCACGGGTTATCACATGAGGCCCATGCATTATTGAAACCTTTAATAAGTATATATATTTTTTTTATATATTTGACAATGGGTTCAAACAGTACCATAAAATTGATTTGTATCAATCCAATAATATATAGGGTGTAAGTGACATCATAACGAAAACTAATACCATGGACATCTACACCCTTATTACAAAAAATGGTTTAGACCAAGTCTAGTAAAACGGAGGTTTTAAATATTATATCCATCACTTTCTAACGTCATACAACAAAAAGAGTTGGGGCTATCTTAAAACCTGAGTTTTACAGTACTTGCTTTAAACCATCTTTTGTAATAAGATGGCTAGTGTTAGAAATATGGGAGGGATTAAAAAAAATGTTATGACCAACCCAAAATTCTAACACAGAAGGTTCCAGAATCATCGGAATCCGTGGTACCAGTTTTTGTTACGATGTCACTCTTACACCCTGTATGAATGTTATTTCAGGATCTACATCAAGGAGTCCGAACCACAATCAAAGCTTAACTGAGAGGGCTGTGCCTATGCACATGTTACAAGGTAACTAAATATCACTAAACGATTTTACTACAATTTCTGTACACTTTTTAATGTCATTTTTATTAACTCCAACAGACAAGAATGCCAAAAAGAAACTATCACTAAACCTTTAATGTATTGTTCAATTTGGACATTTTTTCAGATGTGTATATACCGTTAACAAGGATAGATGTATCAGATCTGCCGAACAACAGCTTGGAAACAGAAACAGAAACAAATAATGCTGATGACAGTGCGGCTAACCTGGGGCTAGATGGTGAGCAATGATTTAGGGCTGGCATACATGGGCAGCTTGAAGCAGTCAAGATCGACTGCTTCAAGCTGCGACTGCATAGTGAACTACAGACTTCTACGTACGTACATACACAAACCGCTCAGGCAGTTGCAACTGATTCGGGCGGTTGGCAGCACTGTGAAATTTCATCATGCGGTCAAGCAGTCGCCAGGCATACACTGACTGCTCGAGCTGTCGACTGCTCTCGCGCAGTTACCTCCACCCGCGCTCTAATATTGGATGACCCCACAATTTTCTATTTTTATGCCGCCGTCGTCGTCGTATGAGCAAAAGCAGCAGAAGTGCTTCCTCCTCAAAATCCATGATGCTACTAATTTCAAATTGCCAGCTGCTCGAGCAGTTATCAATGGCAGCCTCAAGCTGTTGACTCTTGACTGCAAGGGCGGTCCGTGTATGTTGATCACTAGGTAACTGCTCGAGCAGTCCGTGTATGGCGGGCCTTAGAGTAACCATTATCATATTTCTATCAGAGTACCGCTTTAAATAATTTTTTTCATATTATGAGGCCCTTCAGAATTTGATATCTAGCATTTCTAGCTGCTTATGGCCATTTTGACATTGCAGTATTGGACTTTTGTGCCTAGGGCTGCCAGCTTTTTTAGAAATAACAAAAAATAAATTAAGATTACAGACTTATTAAGAGAGATTTTTTTTAAATCTGTTTTGGCACGTTCCAATGTACCATGTGCCAAAAAAATCTGTTATTTTAAATAGATTATTGTAGCGTACTTTATTAGTGTTATAGATTATAAAGACTAAGTAGACTATGGGAATTTTTAACACTGTGACATGTAGATATCATCAAAGTTGCTGCTTGTTTATGATCAAATAAATAAATAAATTATACCTACATAAAATATAACAGAATACCATTGCCCTACGACGGATATTGGGTCCGCGCTCAAAACTGTGCGAGCCAAAAGAGTTCCAAAACGAAAAAAGAGTTCCAATCGCGCGCCAGTCTTTGTTTTGTCAACCGACAGAATACACGTCAAAAATGCCGTACTGTATTGTGAAAAAGTTGAATAGGCTGTTAAATTGTCGCAAGTAAAATTAAGCTATTTACTAATGACGATACGGTTTAAATTAGGATGTTATAGTTTTTTATATTTCTTTAAATGTACCTAGGGTTATATAGGTCGACTCTGGACACATTTTTCGTGAATATTGTTCTAGACTCGTCGTCCATTTTAGTAGTAGATTAATGCAGAATACTCTATTTTAGAGTATGGTTGGTTAACCTTGTCAATTTTTTTCTAGTTTTCATCATTAATTTGTTATTAATTTTGGTTACAGATGACAACGAATCCGATGACTCAGATATGTCAGTAGATGATCATGAATACGATGCGTAAGTCGAACTTTTAATATATTATTATCATTTTCCTTAGCTAAAGAAGTCGGCCCTCTTGCCATAATACCTCCACCTTGCAGAATATCGTAGCCAAATAACACTGCTCTTTTGCAGTGCTGTGTTTCTAACGGTGAGCAAGCAGTGTTCCCAGCTTAGGGGTTTTCCCCCCAAATTTAGGGGGTAAATAAGTGGGCTGGGATTTTTTTAGGGGTTTTATTATATTAGGGGTATTTTTAGGGATTTTTTTATTCTTGACTTTTACTGTGAAGTTTATAATGATTGTGACGCAGTTGGCTGTAAACTTTTTGAAAATGTTTCAATTATTGTATATTACAATTTGTTTATTATTTTTACAGAGTATTATTTTTTTGGGGGGGATTTTAGGAGTTTTTAGCTTTAGCTTTGGGGATAAATATTTCGGAGAGTTGGTAACACTGTGAGCAAGGTCGCCAGTGCTCCTTGGGGAAGCGTCGTGCTACGTCGTACGACGCTTGTAGTAAGGTCGGCAATGTGCGATTGTTGCCACTGGTGTTCTAGCACCCATAGGCTATAGAAACCGCTTACCATCCGGCTAGCCGTATGCTTGTTTGTTGTAGGGTTTTTTTTTTTAAAGATTCTCTATGGCAATTTTGTAGCTAATGTAATCATTTAAGACCCTATATTCAAATATCACTTGGACGTCTAACGAAGAAGTCTGAGTGATATTTGAAAACAGGATCAGGAGGTGTCGTGGTCCTATCCGTGACCGCTGAGTGTGAAATCCTTGTTCCAACTGTAGTTTGGAATTTTACCTGGAAGATGGCAATAGACTTCCAATTACATGGGAATCTAAAAGCATTGGTGGAAAAGATTCGGACTCGCATAGAAAATTACAAAAACATACATAATGGAAACAAAAAAATAAAAAATAAATAACGTATAAAAACCCTGCATAAGGCCAAAAATGGCGCTTATCTCAGCATGAATGAATATGGGTGTATCTACACCTGTACGCGCCCAGCACTAGGGCGAGCCGGGGGACGAGGGACGCGGGACGCCAACGACGCGAGCGCCGACCGCGCCGCGCCACACTCCGCAAACTACAGTCGACTGCGCATAACGCTTCTCTATAAATTATAATTATTTCAACCTACTACTACTCAAATGTTAAAGTTTATATTTCATTATACAGTTTTCTATTTATTAGTTGTTTAATTCATAAACAACACCTCTGCCTGACGCTTCGAGGAATACAAGCATGATGCTATGTCAACAACAAATTGTTTATATTTGGATAACTTAGTTATAAAAGTCACTAAGTCCATTTTTATCGGTTTTTGAGTTAGCCAGTTCAAAATAATTCTTTTATTTTTCTCTATCGATTCGTCTAATCTTTTTTTCAAATAAATGACTAACGAAATATTGTTTTTTTTTTCAAATTTATTTATGCAGCCATTTCTTTTAAATAAGGCATCCATTTATTTAACTTCGCAGAACTAAACTTCAACCGGTAGAAGAAGAAGAACCGGAAGTTAGTCCAAGTATGTTTCCGGTCCGGGAGCTCCCGATACGAAAGTATGTTGTAATATTACAAGTATTCTTATTTTTTACTTAACTTTTTTCGTGTTAATATTGTCTTATGGAAGTTTTCATGTCGTATTAAGTATCTACTATCTTTCCTCTTTTAAAACCATTAGTAATATCTATCGAAATAGATCTATAAAAATATAACATTTAATATTCTAGTCTGAGGCTTCATATAAACCCACGGTATGAACAAGAGGACCGTCTATGGAATATCGAACATGCTAAATGGCGGGAAGAGCGACAGAGACTGGCGAGCCAACAGGCTAGCCAGCGTAATAGTCAAGAGGCTAGTCAGCAGGACACCCAACAGGCTAGCCAGCAAGACAGCCAACAAAATAGCCCGCAGGATAACCAACAGGGTAGCGAGCATGACAGCCGAAAGACTAAGCAGCAGGACACCCAAAAGTCTAGCCAGCAGGACAGTCAAAAGGCTAACAAGCAGGACAACCAACGGTACAGCCGAGGAGACCCCTTAGAAGGCCCCAGTTGGTTACTAGACCAAACGCCTCCAGATCCTAAGGTATGTGTGATTGACATAGACAATACTGTAATATTATCGTTATGATGCTGTGTTTATCTATGGTTCGCGTGATGATCATCATCATAGTAACTATTGTCGTCCAATACTAGGATTATTGTTTTACAACGTATTTTACATAATCTCATTTGAGAGTAAATCTAAATGTATACTATAAAGAGAAAAGAGTTGATTTTTTGTATACAATACAATAAACTTTATTGTACACTAGAAATACAAAAAATACATTATCATAAATATATACATGTACAATCTTGGTCTTATCGGCTTGGGTGTATGTTTGTTTGTAATGGATAAATTTAAAAATTACAGGACCAATTAAAATAATCCTTTCACCATCAGTATGTTATATTATCACGGATGAGTAAGGCTATAATTTATAAAGATACCACGCGGGCGAAGTCGCTGGCGGAAGCTAGTTAATTTATAATAGTAATTTTTGAGTACCGTCACAAAGCCCACGTGGCATGGCTCGTTGATGTGTATTACCCTTTGCATTGTCGTCTATTTACAGAACAGGAGGCCTAAAAAGGCCACATTGAGCAATTCATCTAATGATCTGCTTAGTAACTGTCAAACAGATGATTACTGAGTATGAACCTTATGCGGATGACATTAAGACACGTCAATTAAGTAGATATTTTGACATTCGTAATATGAATCATATTATGATTCATCTAAAGCGGCCTTTTTAGCCCCCCAGTACCTCAAAAAGTCGCGTGACCCTAGAGCCGGACTCCACCACAGAGCTGGACGACAGTGCGCGCAAGGCTGCGGACACATCCGGCGCGAAGGTGCCAGACAACACAGAGGTACGGTTCAGGCAACGAAACATGAACTTTGCGTAACGTGGAATTTACATAGTTAAACTAGTATTGCGAAACCGTAAATTTTACTATTTTAAGCTTGATCCTTATTATTTATTCATAGAGATAAACTACGATAACATGGCGCGCCCCTCCAAAATTCAAAACGTTTGAAAGTATCTACAAAGCGCCACCAAGACTCACAACGCATGTGTGCGTAATGAGACGGCCGTCAAACATAAATAGTATATATAGTAAAAATAGTTTAAGGATTTGTTGCTCGGTAAGGATGTGACTAGAAACATTGAAACAGTAATTTGGAGGGGCGCGCCATGTTATCGTAGTTTATTTCTACTTCATGTACAAAAATTCCCTAAACAACTGCGTCTTCTGCTTATCGGTAAATCCGTCACTGCTGCATCATGCCGATGTTGTACCGCAGACGGAGTGCAGCCCGCTGCAGTCGCGCGAGTTCTCCCCGACCGTGCGGCGGCGCAAGCGCACGTCGTCGCCGCCCTCGCCCCGCGCGCCCCACTGCTCGCCCCCCTCGCCCCGCGCGCCCCACTGCTCGCCGCCCTCGCCCCGCGCGCCGCACTACTCGCCCCGCCCCGCCCCCGCCCGCAGGACCAGGTGAGCACACGGAACGATCCCCACCGCCCTACACACACTACTACTAACTACGTCTGTGAATGGAAGACTTGTTGGATCTAAAATTATATTTATTGCTTTCTCAGTTACTCACTAAACAATACAATATATTCATTTACTTGGTAATTACATACTTTCAAAATATACAAACTTTGTTATTTATACATGACAACCTAACCGTCAAAAACCCCCGACTCCAACTAGAAAAATAGCTGTAACTTTTGAACGGCTGAACAGATTTTCATAAAACATAGCTAAGATGATACCAGATTAAACTAGCTTTAAATTAATAAAACTGAAGAAATCGATCCATCCGTTTTGAAGCTACGACGCCACAGACAGATACACACTACAAACTTACATATAACACTCCCGTTTTTTGTAGGGGGATAAAACTGCTCGATAGTTTTTGGAAAATTGTTGTTATACTTTGTATGAGTGAGTTGTAGAGGAAGTATGAAAGTGGCACCAGTTACAGAAAAGCTGCAAAGTAACCGAGTGTCGTGGTATGGACATGTAATGCGGAGAGATGAAAATCATGTTATAAGAAGAGTTGTAAGTATGAATGTGGATGGCTATCAGAGACCAAAGAAAAGATGGATGGACTGTGTGACACATGACATGAATGAGAAGGAAGTAAATCTGAAAATGACGTCTGATAGAGATGAATGGAAGAAAAAGACATATTGCGCCGACCCCAAATAAAATGGGATAAGGGCAGGAGAATGATGATGTTGATATACTTTGTAATGGTTGCAGTACGTCCGGGCGCGTGCTGAAGGTGCTGGTGGCCAAGATGCGGCTGGAGCCGGCGCGCTCGCCGCCCAAGCGCGCGCGCTCGCCCTCGCAGTCGCCGCTCCTCGCCTTCGACGCGCCCAGCCCCAACGGCGCCACCGACTCCAGGGTTATTGTGTAGTGAGTGCTCTGTACTTATCAAACTCCATAAATAAACAGTTATTGGGTGCAATGCAATGTTTTATCAATATATTAAAACGTAAAAAGTAAACTTTGTACCCCTTTTGGGATAGTTAAAGTTTATATAGAGAAGCAGAAATGATGTCCATGATGTGAATGGTGTGGTGTGTGTGATGATGTGTGGAATGATGATGATGTATGATGATAATGTGAATGATGTGATGTGTGTGTGATGTGAATGGTGTGATGATGGGGGAATGGTGTGTGTGTATGTGTGTGATGATGAGGAGTGATGTGAATGGTGTGTGGTGGTGTGATGATGGGGGAATGGTGTATGTGATGATGATGATGAGGAGTGATGTCCCGAAATCTGGGACAATTTTTGTCCCAGACAAAAAGTTGTCGTAAGTAAGTCCCCACTTTTTATCTCTGCCTTCGAGGCACGCACTTGACGTCACTAAAGCGGGCACCTGATTTGAGCTCTCGCGTCGCATCACCACTCCCCTCCCGCACCGCGCTGCTACCTCAGGAACCGACAGACAAGATCTACTATTTGGCACCGCGCACCTAGAGTGTCGACATTTCATAAGTGCTTGTATCTGGTTTACATGAAATAAAGATCTATTCTATTCTATAGTTGGTATTATGTAATACTTATATCGCATGAGAAATAAATAACTTAATAAAAACCTCTTGTTCTCCGTTCATACTAACATAACTATTCTCATTTACTTCAGTTTATTGCATAAGATTTCCATATATTCACAGTGAATCCCGAACCACACCTCCCGACAGTGAAATAACCACCGAATGTGACACCAGGACCACTAGTCCTCGCGAATCTCACGACTCTGAGCACCACAGCCGAGGGAACAGCCAGCAGGACGGGGTCACCCACCGGAGGCGGCCCAGCCAGGGTCCCCCCCGGGGCGGCGCGGGGCGGGGGCGCCGGCTCCACAGCCAGGACGGCCGGGACAGGTCAGCTCCACAGCCTGCCTGTGTCGGCAGGCTCCCAGTCGTAGATAGGGCTGCCAGCTTTCAGAAATGCCTGACCCGGGGGGCTAAAATGGCCGCTTTAGATGAATCACAATATGATTCATATTACAAATGTCAAAATATCTACTTAATTGACAACTCTTAATGTCATCCGCATAAGGTTCATATTCAATAATCACCTGTTTGACAGTTACCATGCAGATCAGTAGATGAATTGCTCAATATGGCCTTTTTAGGCCTCCCGGAGATTTGAGGAAAATAGTAAAAAAAAAAAAAACAGTAGTTAATTTAAAAATGAATGGAACCGCTCATACGTAATAACTATGTAGACCAGGGGGCCTAAAAAGGCCACATTGAGCAATTAATCTAATGATCTGCATTGTAACTGTCATACTACTACAGATTACTGAATATGAACCTTATGCGGATGATATTAAGAGTTGTCAATTAAATATTTGACATTTGTAATATGAATCATATTGTTATTCATCTAAAGCGGTCTTATAACCTGCCAGCTTGATTTTTAAAATCATAATTATGTCATGAACTGCGATTTTTTCAGCAGTTTTTCATATTGTTTTTTTTTAATCTTTTATACTTTATAATTCTTGACGTTATATTATAATTATTCAACCATTAGCTCCACCGCTTAACCATGGCTCGCGTGGCCG
Organism: Allophyes oxyacanthae; assembly: GCA_932294325.1. Lineage (NCBI taxonomy): Eukaryota > Metazoa > Arthropoda > Insecta > Lepidoptera > Noctuidae > Allophyes > Allophyes oxyacanthae. Next base: position 1,259,997 of record OW028612.1, read on the forward strand.
ATTACGGACCAGTCTTTCTCATACAGAGCAGCTAACATTGCTGTTTTGTGTTAGAAAGAAAGAAAGAAATATAGTTTATTGTGCCAGGGTTAGCTAGGCGTAATTTGTTTTCCAGTCCTTTGCGGACGTCCGCGTCACACTTTGTCCGAGCTGATGATGTATTGACGTTCTAAGCCAAAGTGTTGTGACTGCAGCCGCCAGGAGCCGGCCGACAGCCGCGACAGCGACAGCAGCGCCGGCGCCGGCGACGAGCTGGGCGAGGGCCGCACGCGCCGCGCACGGAAGGCCGTCATCTACAAGGAGAAGCCGCTCAACAGGTCAATTTCAATCATAACCTAACCGTCAGAAAAAAAGAAAAAGAGCTGTAACTTTTGAACGGTCAGCCGTTCAATCATATTATATTATCATCTTAGTTATGTTTCATAAAAATCTGTTCGGACAGATTTTCATGAAACATAGCTAAGATGGTACCCGATTAAACTAGCTTTCAATTATAAAAACTGCATGGAAATCGGTCTATCCGTTTTGGAGCTACGATGCCGGACAAATACACGCTTCAAACTTATAACACCCCTCTTTTTTGTCGGGGGTTAACAAATTATATTTTGTTAAAATACATGCAGTATTAAAATTTCTACATTTTTATGAAACAAGTGATGTTTCACACTGGCTCTAGACCGAAAAGCCTGGAAATCATGGGGAGGCCTTTGCCCAGCAGTGGGATGATTCAAGCTAACAGTAACATTTATTTATATATGTTAATGTTTATGTAAGTTTATAATTATAGTTGTTTTTAAGTATAATAGAATATACCTACCCTCTCATTTAAGTTTGTTTTTTGGTGCATCTACCTTCATTGTCTCTGCATCACCCTAAGGTTGTCTGGTAGAGAATGCCTACGGCATTAAGACCGCCTTTGTACATTGTACATGAAGCGTTTTAAATAAATAACAGTAAGTGATGTTACATAAGATTAAACAAAAATACGATAAAATTATTGTATTTTTAATTCAAAATTTGCTTACGTTACAATGCGTCAAAAACATTCGTGGTCGGCCCTATGATAAATTTATAAGAAAATTTCCCCCCCAAGAGAATTTCCAAATCGATTATTTTCGTTTCAGGAAATTGCGGAGGTGATCAGCGAACGAAGGTTAACGTGCTTAAGTAATGGTCGAATGTAGCTTTAAAATAGTTGATTATTATCCATGTTTATTAGTATTACTAATGGCCGAGACTGGAGCTACATTACTGCTGATACTATGGAGTTTAATTTAATAGCGTTAATGTATAAACCAGAGAACCAAGTATTTTGTTGGATATACTCGTTAACTTTTAATGAAACTTGTTATGTCATAGCCAAATGGTATAGAACTTTAGGAATGACGTTGATAATATTGTCCATGACTTAGAGCCGTATTCACCAACGAAATAACAGAGGTTAAATAAATCTGCCGTTTACTAGTACAAAAATTCATAGTAAACGGCCGATTTTGTCTTAATAGTCTTGTTTTGTCGGTGAAAATGGTAATGGGATACTTTCGAAAATAATTTCAATCCAATTCCAAATATTTAAAGATACAGTGGACATCCGATAATCACTTCAAAATTGTGGAACAAGTGAGGGTGCGCACTGACATACATCCAATACAGATCGATTGGAATTATTTTCGTGAGTAACCGCTGAATGCTCAAACACATGGTAAGCCTCCCCTATCCCCCCCCCTGCTCAACAGCCTTGAAATGCCAAAAAGGGATTTATTGGTTATTAGCTACCCGTCTCAGGCTTCGTTCGGATGCAATTTCTCTACTATCCCTACATTAAATATGAAAGTATTATGCATTAAAACCTTCCGGAAGAAATGCTCAAAATGATGGTGAAAACCGCATCAAAATCCGCTGCGTGGTTTAGGAGTTCGCGAATATACAGACAGACAGACGCGTAAAACGACTTTATTTTATACTATGTAAAGATAAAGATTTTCAAATGTATTTGAAAAAAAAGAAATGTGTGCTGGGACACATACCCTGCGGTCCGAATTGCGCTAAAAGTGATAATATCGCGAATCCGACCAAATTGAATAGTCACAAAATATAAGGGCTATTGTGTAATAATAATACTTTTGACTTTGGTCAGGTTAGCGATATTATCACTTTTAGCGCAATTTGGACCGCAGGGATAGTAGAAGTGAAACTTCAACGGACAATATATCGTCTAACCTCTCCACGCGGCCGTAACACTTTTTCGTGACAGAAAAATCCTAATAACCCCGTTTATATAGAAGTTTCACTTCAATAAAGATAACAATCAATAAAATTGTTAAAGGAGACGTTACAGGTTTTTAACACGCTTTTATTAGCTTCACCTGTAACTAACTAACTATGTAAGAAAATCTTGGAAGTTAAATTTGACCCACTTCCCGGTTTCCGATTGAGCTGAAATTTTGCATACACGTTCAGTTTGGATGACTAAAGCGTGTTCAATAGTTTTTTTTAAACTATAATATTTTTTGGTGTGGTATTCATGTAAAAATAACCCGTTATAAATAGACTAAACACGAGAGTGCGTTATGGTCAGCTGGAAAGGTGCGTCAAAAATTAGTGGGGGTGGGGGGGTTTAAGTATTCGGCAGTTTAGCCCTTAAAACTTTTATTGTTATTTTCCTGCATTAGTAAGTAAAACGGAATCATGCCTATTAATATGTTAGAGATAATTGTCATTATTTATGTCTCATGTTGTATTTAGATATTTGTAATTTAACTAACCCAAAACCCAATAAGCCAATGTTAGAATATTGAGTTAAAAGCATAATAGAACCGCCAAAACTTAAGTTTATTTTTAAGAAAATGGTGTTGAGCCTATTACTGCTACTACTATTACTGCATTTAAAATTGTGACTTATTTGTTTGAAATAAAATTTAATTTTCTTTAGCTCAATCTTCGTCAGTATGAAGAATGAATAAAATTTTAAAAAATACTGATATTAAAAATTACTGTAATCGATTCAATAGTCAATTATAATCAAAAATAAAATGTTTTGGGTTTATTAAATTACACATTGTAGGTATATATCGAGTTTTTTTTTATAACACGAATAAGACCCAAATGGTATACCTTATATTATTATGTTAATAAAGTAATTTTCAAAATTAAAAAAGTACCATTTGGTACTATTTTAGGTATTCATAATGTATGGAGGGACAAAACAAATATTCAAACTAAATAATAAATTAATTGTTCTTGCTTGACTTTAAAGTAATATGGAGTTCATTTATTACGTAAGACGTTATAGGGGAGTTAATAATTATTACATTGTGGGTGAAAACCTTATTCTATCGAGTCGGAATGAACATCTCTTATTATGAGAATTGCTTGCGATTGATCGATCAGAATTCGTAACTGCAGAGTAATCACATTCACAATACAAGTTCGTAATTGGCATCGATTGAATTTTGACTATTCAAGAATGTTCGGTGATGATGATGTGATTGTTAAGCGAAGTGATTTTAAAACATACTAGAGATAAACTACGATAATATGGCGCGCCCCTCCAAAATTCAAAACTTAAAAGTATTTACGAAGTGCCACCATGACGCATGTGTGGGTACTGAGATGGCCGTCAAACAAAAATTTAACGGAAGATTTGTTGCTCTGTAAGGATGTGACACATTGAAATAGGTAATATCTACGTTGTAAAAAATCCTACGTAATAAATGAACTGTCCCTGTCAATTGATTTTATGAACTGGGAGTCTCAAGCGGCCGCATTAGATAAATCATAATAAGATTTATACTACAAAAAACAAATTGGCCACTTATTTGACGACTTACTATGGATATTCGTACAGTAGGTTCTGCGATTAATGTTATGCGCCTCGTCAATCTTCATGATTCCGAATTAGTACGAATATGCCACCAATGTCCGGTCGTCCGCGCCGTAAGTCCAGATGTTATATCCTTTTATTATTCTTTATATCATTATTTCCTTTATTCAATTATTTACATTCTTTTTTAAATTTTATAAATATTTTTACAAAAAAATATATAAAAGGGTAGTAGTCCATCGGGAACAGGGTCCAAGCTACCGGTGGTCAGGACTCTAGAGAGAGAAACTTCCTAACAATGCGTGCAGTGTCAAGGAGTACTGCTTTTGGAATCAGGCCCTTATTCCTACCCCCCAACGAGAGCCTCATAAGATATTGGTCGAGGCTCTTGGCTATTAAGCCATTGGCCGTAAGGACGATCGGCACTATGACTGCTGAGTCCACATCCCACATGTCGACAACCTCGTGAGCCAAGTCAAGATATTTAATTTGTTTATCTTTCTCAGCTTTCACGACATTCTCATCATGTAGGATAGTAACATCAACAATCATTATTATTATTATTCGTATTTCCGAAGGCAGACAAAGTTTTCCGAGACGCATAGCTTTAATCGTAGTACTGTACATCGATGTGGCTTTTTTAGGCTTCCAGTACTACCCTACAACAATAACTTGTCACTTGTCGTCCCACTTCCCCGCACGCACTCGCGCCCGTCACGAGCGTACGCGACGCTGTATGGTTGAACACTGTATCAATTTTACGGGCGACGTATGTGGAAGTGTACGCGTAGTGACAAGTTATTATTGTCAAGTAGTTTTTAACATTGAAGATTCCTAAAGCAAATTTTGTGATTTAGAATGTTTGCCTAACCTAGTAGTGGTACAAACAGTATTTATTGTTAGTTATTGAACATGTTCGTATATACTTAGACAATATGCCCCGCCCCCTGATTACTTAAGAAAAATCTGACAGCTGCTGTTGTTATAAATGCATGAAAAACATGCTATTTCATTTCTTCTTATGAAAAAATATATAAGCGAGAAAGGGATGCACTGTTTGATGGTCATTGCGCCCGTCAGAGACCCTATTGTAAGTTTCTGTTAACAATCTTGATTTAATGGCTACGTACAGTAATTCATTTTTCGGGGTGAAAGTCGGCCGTGCGAATGTCGCTCGCTCATTGGTAATAATTGAAAAGCTTCGGGCGACCTTTACGCACCGACAGCTGCTATAAGTGAGTGACGAATCGGAAGACCACAAAATGTCTGCAATTGGTCAATTGACAGCAGTGCGACTTTCACCCTACTATTTTACGGGGTGACCGGCGTGAACGCCCGACGACGTCCGCTCAAATAACTAAACGTTTTGTGTGTGATCGGGGCGTCGTCTGCCGTAATAACTGAACACACCCAATGTATCGACCGTGTTCGGCGCTTCGATTGGTGAAGAGCTTGGAGTGAGCCTATTATGAGCACGCAGAACGCGGTATATGAGTAAAATTGAGATTTTTAAGACAAACTACACTTGGGCCTCAGATTTATCTTCGGTAACCAACCTGCCGATCATTTATTTATTGCATTCATGTTGTATATAGGATGTTACATGGGTAGTATACATTTTCTGAGATGAACCCTGCTAGGGCACAGCAAAATATTGATACGACGTTGTTGATATTAACTTGTTGATTTGACTGATAAACTTATTATAAGTTAAATGCATTGACTTACTACTACCATGGACATGGGGTCCGCGCTCAAGTGTCCGAACCAATAGAGTTCCAAAACGAAAAAAGAGTTCCAATCGCACGCCAGTCTTTGTTATGTCAACCGACAGAATACACGTCAAAAATTCCGTACCGTATTGTGAAAAAGTTGAATAGGCTGATAAATTGTCGCAAGTAAAATTAAGCTGTTTACTAATGACGATACGGTTTGAATTAGGTTGTTATAGTTTTTTATATTTCTTTAAATATACCTACTCTTTATAGGTTGACTCGGGACACATTTTTTTCTAGACCCGTCATTGTAGTATTAAGTCAATGGTTAAATGTATCATAAGATTTCAATAAATGATTGAATATGTTATAGTTTATTGATTTTGTCGTGTCGCGGTTTTTACGGCTAATGGGAACGCGCTCTTTGGTCGGCAGGATACGCCGCGTGCGCAGGTATTGGGATGCAAGGGTTAATAGGGACAAAACTGGGAAAAGATTTCAATGTTGAAATAACATTTATGTATAAGGTTTTAAACTGTCATGGTCACCAACCTTAGTATTAGAGTTCAAAACCTATTTAACATGTTTATAGATTGTTTTGATCTTCCGATATTTCGGCACTGTTGCAACCGCCATGGTCACGGATAAACTAAAAGTATTTGTGGGTGGGTGTTGATTGGCAGAAAAAAACGGTCTACCCTCCTTCTGTTACGTTTTGTGCGCTCGAGTCCGGTACTACTATCACTTAAGCTCAAAACAATCTAGAAACATAGTAAATACCCCGTTTTGAACTTAATACTAACATTTATGTAGTTTGTTGCCAAAAGTACCTACTACTTGTTGGTAACAAAGCATATTATTTCATCGTTGAAATTCTTTCAGTGTTGTTCCCATTTACCCCTGAATCCCAATTCACCCCATTTTACGTTATACCTTACATGTAAGGGAAAAGTAATCGAATGTAAGATTTACCAGGTTGAAAAACCAAATCGGTTACTGTTATGTAATAAACAACAAATAATTCTCAAATTTTATTTAAAATAAATGATATAATCCTAACAACACCATCGTACATTGTGTACGTATATCTAACAACAACTACTAACACTGAAATAACGCGAAGTCACGCGTATTCAAAACAGACAAATAAATTTCCCAACAATGGACATGTTATATTTCTTATGCTGGGGCTACATTAGCGGGATACGGCGAATATTCGGTCGCTAATGTAGCCCCAGCATTAGAGGTAAATTATCACTCCTCTCATCACTCACTTTAATCGCAAGCTTGTTATAATTCTAGCACATACGTTCTGCATTCTAACTACCTGACACGCTCGTAATCGCTTCAATTTTGATATTTTTAATAACGCAGTAAATACTACGTTGTTCCAATTTTGATAGTTCAACAGAACTGCCAAAATTAAAGCGATTATGATAGTGTAACGCGTTTAGAGTGCAGAATAGCTAATCTGTAACATCTCATCTCGATTTGAAACTCACTTTTATTGTCGTTCGATATTTGAACTTGACACACTATAACTTAATAATGGAGGTCACAGCTCCTGTTATTAAGTTACACGTTTAATATCTTTACAGTTTTAGGGCCATTTTCATCGACAATCTATCAGATGTTTAAAATGAAATCGGCCGATTACGATTACCCAAACAAAAATTCATGTTGAAACGGCTGATTTTGCTCTAATCGATTGTTATGTTGTAGGTGAACTGGAGCCTTAAAGTACGGTTAAAACGCTGGTTAGTCGAGCAAGCTTTCTACAGCATTGACGAATTTTTAATTTTTAAATAGCCTCTGCTATTTTTTAATATTATACCAAATTGTAATTAATTTAATTATTCAGACTGTATAACTATGGATCATCATCAGTTATAATTGTGAATTTTTTATTCTTTTGTATTTTTAATTCTTCTAACTTGTTATTTTATTGTTACCAATAAATTGACTAAGACGATCATGTCAAGTCGTCAAATATCAAACGACAATAAGAGTTTCGAATCGAGATGCAATATATGCTTACGGAATAACTCCCCTGGATAGCCCTTTATTAGGGTGAAGCGAGATTCCCGTTTTGACACCGTGTTCGAAGGGTGAAGGGGTGAAACGAGATTCCCGTTTTGACACCGTGTTCGATCGTGTCATATTTGGCGCCCTTACCCGCCTACCCGTTGGAGTAACCACGGTCGTTGTGTATCCAAATTGAATGTTTCGTCGGACAATCTGCCCTCTTTCAATGATATTTGAGTATGTCATATAACCCCAAACAAAAGAATCTACTATTTCAAACTGTACCCAAGTACGCCAATGAAGAAAATGTGATATAAGATTTAAAATCTGTTTTGTATCAATTGAATTATAATATTGATATATGAATACGCGGCTGTACGTGTAGGAATGCTTATATATCGTTACTATTTTAAACGTATGAAACTATGTCCTATGTGTTATGTATTCCATGGTGCAAATAATCATTTCTTGAATATTATGTTCATTTTAACGTAATGGCTGGTAAATAAGCCAATTCCATCAACCATCATCATTATTAATAATAGTCATAACGGATATAACGATGTTAATAAGTAATTCATTGTTATTTTACATATCTATAGATATGAATTTTTTTTCCAGTAAATTATTTCGTTTAATTTTTTCTAAAAATAACCTAAAATTCAATTAAAAACAAAATAAAATAGAAATAAAATGTTTAATCGCTACATCTAAGTTACTTAACGTAATAAATTAAGAATAAGTTACAATTAGGTACACACAAAGTAAATAGAGCACGTAAATAAATAATAACTAAGATTTTCATACAAATGTCAAAATTTTGTAATCTTGACTGTAAAATTATACAATGTGTATGTAGCCCATTGATGTAGAAACACATGGACAAACTCGTACAAAATTCTTGTTCACAATGGCTAATTTTGTAGATTCAACTGCACCACATGACACATTGACGTGTAGTTGCTCGCTTGCCCACATGAAGAGTGACGCGCGGTTAGTCTACTTTTCACGTTTAGGCTACATTCGGTTCGAACATTGTTGATCGCTGACACGAGGTCCAGATGTTTCTACGTCAATGATGTAGCCTAACATTTTGAAGTTCATCTGCCATGCAAATGTCGACCTTATTTCTTGGAATTACAGGTCATTCTCAATCGTTTTGAAATATCAAATTGAGACCTTTCAAAGTCGATCGTCGAGCCCAATAACTGAGTTACCCAGGTCTAAAATAAACCGCATCTTTCTCTTCGTTCTAGAGTCGATTACATGGTCGGGCAGTGTTACTGACTTTTTCTGTCAAGAAGTTGCACAAGTTTTTGAACTGAGCCGGTAGATGGCGGTTTAGGCTTGTCCCTATTCCATCTTACATCTCTGACTAACGCTTTGACACATACAGGCGTAATGCTATGCCAGTTCATAATAGAGGTATTGCAAAACATTTTCTTTCTTTATCAAAATCTGTCCAGCCTTTACCCAACTACGTCATAGTCGGCTCCCAGTCTAACCAGTTGGCTGAATATCAGTATTTTACACGGAGCGACTGCCATCTGACCTCCGCCACCCAATTACTGGGAAATTAAGGTTAAACCGGTTGTCAGATTTTTTGTGCTGCTGCTTCCCGTAACGACTGTCAAAGGTATTCGTATGACAACCGGGACCAACTGCTTAACGTGCTATCCGAGGCACGGAGAAGTCTCAATATAAAACAATTTCTTAATTATGGCTATAAAATACTGTAACTGAATTCCATTCAAATTCAGTAGAATCCGGATATAACGGGGACACTCTGTTGTACTAACCGGACGACGCACAAAACGGCCTACCTATGACCTAACTATGAAACCTAACTTGAGTGTACATCGTCGTCGCTAAAAACGTTTAGCCGTTATATCCGGATTCTATTGTACACAGAACAGCAAAGTTTTTATATCCTTCATTATAGTTAATATTTTCTCTTCTACATATCCATAAATCTCTTCAGGGATTTTACCGCTTAACTAAAATGGCATCGGTCTCTGGAAATAAACTTCAATACGATCGTGAAAGACTTAACTTTGAGCTACCTTGTGATGACGTAAATACTCTTGTCTTCATGATCGGTATTTTTTTTAACCCCCCAATAAAATGAGGGATCTTATATGTTTGTAGTGTGTATCTGTGTATCTGTCTGTGGCATCGTAGCTCCAAAACGGATGGACCGATTTCAATCCGGTTTTATAAATTAAAAGCTAGTTTAATCGAGTATCATCTTAGCTATGTTTCATGAAAATCTGTTCAGCCGTTCAAAAGTTACAGCTCTTTCTAGATGGAGTCGGGGGTTTTTGACGGCTAGGTTAGGTTACCAGGTACAAGATGTAGCTCTCAAAGTATAGTCTCTCACGATCGTATTGAAATTGATTACTAGAGTCGATGTTCATTACCATTTTATTTACGCAGTACACCGCTGGCCTAGCTAGCTAACTAACCAATCTTATCAGTCAGCACATCCCACATAATCTTATACAATATTTAGCTATATTGCTAACAGGAAAAAAGTACATTCGTGTATGTTGGATACAGTTCAATAAGTTAGTTTACACGTCAATTTTTAAAAAAATACATTGTCTTTTTTAATTTGTGCTAAATTCTTATCTGCAAGGCTAGAACTGCGGGTAGACAAACCCATTTTCTTCATCCTTTGTCACCTTGACAAAAGACAAAACGAGAATTCAAGATAAAAACTGCAAGGAAATGTTTTTTTGCCGTGGTAGCTCTGCAGCTTATCGCAATCTTGGCAAAAATGGCGTTTCAAGCAGGTTAGTGATAATAAAGCACAGAAAGTGACGATAAAATGAGTACGTCCGGCGTACTCTGGACAGCTTCGTTCAGAATCTCGTTGACAGGCAAAATTTCCGACAGCTTCGTTACGAATCTCGTTGACAGGCTAAATTTCTGACAGTTTCGTTCCGAATCTCGTTGACAGGCTAAATTTCTGACAGTTCCGTTACGAATCTCGTTGACAGGCAAAATTTCTGACAGTTCCGTTACGAATCTCGTTGACAGGCTAAATTTCTGACAGTTTCGTTACAAATCTCGTTGACAGGCCAAATTTCTGATAGCTTCGTTACGAATTTCGTTGACAGGTTAAATTTCCATCATACATGAGTTATTCTCAAATGAGAACCCAGCCTGAAGATAAACGTAGAATCATTTTCTCGCCTCCGTGGAGGAAGCAATAGTTACCCGAACATGAAATGTGTCATTTTCCATAGCCCTTCTGGGCGGAAGCTTATGGGGAATCTATCCAGTTGATGACGTCATACGGCTAATAATGATGATAGAGTAAACGGACTTATTGAACAGTATTTGTGTTTGTTACTCGTCCTTCTTGTCAGGCGGCGCAGGCGCAGGCGCGGGGTCGCTGGGGTGAAGCGTGATCGTTGCCGTAGGCTCGGGCGTTGGGGTTTGTTCCTGTTAATAATTTTGACAAACAAATATAGGTCATGTGTGCAATAATATAAATAAAAAGGGAAAATAATTTATTTGCCGAAAAAACGAATGGATAAAAATATCAAAAGACAATAACTAATTCTAAATCATCAAAAACCATCTTGAAAATTTTAAATAATTGGAATATGGAACCTAATACCTATACCTAACCACAAACACAATGTAATGCGAAGTACAACATGTATCAAAAATGTGTGGTCATAATTATTATAGGGTGTTATTTTCTTGCGATTACTATGTTAGTCTCATAGAGAAAGTTGTTCAGTTTGATGATCCCCTGGCCTACCGCGTATAGTCTGTCAAGAAAGTCATGAAAAGGATTGAGGGCGCCACTTGTATATTCTCTTGTTTATTTTTAATATATTAATGCCGAAAACATTTTTTTATCACAAAAAATCTACACAGAATAGTAAAATAAACACATCTTTGTACCCAAACTGACACCTCCGGTACTTATTTAGGGTTGCGAGCGAAGAAGAATTTTAGTTCCTTCAAAATCCTTTTCATAACTTTCTTGACAGACTGTAACTAAAATTGTAATGAACATCGACATCGGTATTAAACTTCAATACGATCGTGAGAGCCTAAACTTTGAGCTAACTTGTAAAAAAATTACCTATCATATAGTTGGGACTATTATCTTCATGATCGGTAAAAAAAAATACAAGTTAGCTCAAAGTTGAGGCTCTCACGATCGTATTGAAGTTTAATACCGATGTCGATGTTCATTACAATTTTAGTTACGCGGTAGACCCGCTGATCCACACCCATAAATATGACCACGCATTTCTGATACAAGTTGTATACGAAGTCTTAAAAAGTGAACTCTAAGAATTTCGTGCAGTTATTGTACTCGTCATGATGAACAACTTTTACTATGGGACGAAAACAGAAAACGCCAAAAAAATCTGCTGTTCAATACAAGTTATTCAATATTACTCAACTAAATGTATGGATCAGCTGACTTTTTTTCGCGATTTCAGTTTTCTTCCCATAGTCGAAGTTGTTCATAATGATGAGTACAACAACTTCACAAATTTTTTAACACCATAAATTGCTTCGATTAAGAAGTAAAAGTAATTGAAGGCAGTGAGTACCTCCTCAGTAACAGTAGAGGAGCCGGTGTCGGCGCCATGTTGCGGACACTCGTGAGAGTGTTCGTGTTGATGCTGGTGCTTGCCGTGCTTCTTCTCCACGTGGCCGAAGCAGTGCTCGCATTCGTCGTCGCTGTCTTCAGAATCTGATTCTCCAAATTTGTGTGGCTTCTCATATATGCAACAGCCTGAACATAAGAGATGTTCCTATAGATTGCTATGGTTTACTAGGAAAAATAATTTAAATCATAAGTTTAAATAGACTTGGAGCGAATGAGCGCGTCCGCGAACATACTAGAGACACTGCCGAATCGCGGCAACCCCATCAGCATCCTGAATGCATTATTAAATTGCACTCATATTGTAATGAGTCTATGAAACTTATTCCCAACAACTACCGACAAAACAGAAAACAGACTGTTTGCTGTTCCGATGTGCCGCACTGTAGCACGTTGTAGATCTCTGATACCACGGTCCCTCACCGCGCTCAATGGTCTTCTGGATGCTCAACCAAATTGTGATGTGTTTGCGGATGATTGGAAGGTGATATTGTAGGAATGCATGGAGTACTGCGAGAAGAATGATAAATAGTGGTGCCTGTGGCTTGATTATTATAATCTTTTTATTAATGTATGTAATTGGCTGAGCCGTATATATTAATTAATTAAATAAATAATAATAAATGATTATTATATTATTATTAGTACGATACACTTACATTTAGACTTCTTCTTGTTCATGTGTTCATTGTCGACGGTGTCTTCGGTCCACACGACCTTCTTGCGCGTCTGCGTGCGCGTCGGGCGGAGAGTGATCACCGCTACACGTTCTACGGGCTCTTGCTGTAAGGTTATGAAGTAAAAGGTGAAGCAAAGTGCTGAGAATAAAGAGTATTCCAGCAGTTTGTATGCAGGGTTATTTGTAATTAACTAATAGTGCTTCAAGCGGTTATTATACTCATCATTATAAAAACCTTTTACTATGGGACCATTAATATAAGTTCAGTACAACGACGCTCTGAGGGCAGTGTTGAGAAAACCCCGGTACTGCAGTGCGTCCGCAATGTTTGCGGATGCAGCCATCGATGACTTCTTTGCCATCGTAAGGAAAAGAACTGCATCGATGATGCGCAGGGTCCGTGGTAGCACCAACACTGTCCTCAGAGCGTTAGCGTGCAAGATCGACAACCCTTTTAATGTGTACTGGGCAGGTGTACACCTGCACAAAAATAGGAAGTAGATTTTAGTCATTGTTATGTAACTTGTATTAATTACTAACACCTTTTATTTTGTATTTTACGTGTACTACTAACAACCCTTACTAACTCTTTTTTTGTAAATTTATGGACTGAAATAAAGTTATTAAATAAATTAAATAAATCGCGAAAAAAAAATCAGATGTTCCATTACAAAAAATAATTCTATATTACTCGACTAAATGTATAGAGCAGCAGATTTTCTTGGCGATTTCAGAGTAAAAGTTGTTTATAATTTATGAGTACTAACAGTAGCCCCTCAATCTGTGCCCACACGAAGAGATGAGCTATCCTTAAGCCCTAGAATAGGTAAGTTTCTGTTAACAATTTCGATTTTTCACATCGATCGCGTTCTGCGTGCGGCATTTAGTCTGCTCCGAGCTCTTCACCAATTGGAGCGCCGAAAACGATCGATGCGTAAAATCGAGAATGTTTTTTTTTTAATCTATTTTTTTTTCGGGGCTTCGGTCGCTCTATAATACTATGCCAGCCCCATGGGGAATCACATATTATTATTGAAACTAAGTATTATCAACTCGCGCCATTCAACGGTCTCCTTGGCCTCATACACAGCCTCACGTAGCAGAACAATTTTTTACAAGTTTGCGACACTGGTTTTGATCGAGAATGTTAAAACACTAGTCTCTGATTTTAGCATGAAAACGACAAAAATTATCATCTAAAAGTAGGTACTTTAATATGATACATAATATGCATAAGATATTCTATATACGTGAGTTTTAATCTCGTAAGATAAACATACTCGGCACATAACAAACACGGTATCTTATCTGTCGTAACATTGTTTATAGTTAAGTTACGGTAACGAGTAGCAATTTGCGTTTATTTGCAGATGCAAGACACATGCAAACTGTTTGTTACAAGCAAATGTATGAAGGTCAAATGGCATATGATACAAAATGTTAATTTCTTTCATCAAAACTATTTACAGATTTATGGATTTATGAAGAAAACAAAATGTTAGCAATAGTTATTAAACATTTATTAAACTTTTATCATTTATGATTATATATTTCACCCTGTAAAAGTATTAATCTAATCGTCTTGTAAAAAAAGCTATAATAAAACCTTTAAGACGATAATGGTTGCAGTTATAATTCACACTATTAATATCCGCAGTAGTACAGATATTGCTGCTATTTTAGACAACTGATAGTATATATATGTAGATATTCGTTCAATACTATACATGATGTAATTGAATAAACGGAAAACCTGAATATAGTTTGTCCCTAATTCCTAACGAAACCGACGCTCGATTGAGCCAAAAGAATTAATCTTATATCAAGACAGTGAGGCTTACATTCAGAGACGATAGAAACGAGTCTAAGCGTGAACTTACGCTTCCATCTGTCAAAATTTGTTCGTAAGTTTGACTTATGGAAGCTTAAGTTTACGCTTACTCGTTTCTGTCGTCTCTGAATGTCAGCCTAAGACTCAATTTTAAATGCAGTAAGTAAAGGTAAGCTCAAAACTATTTACTTAAAAATTAATAGTACGGTAACTTTAAAAACCTTAAGTCTTGGTTATTTAATTATGCTTTTTAAATAGAGATTCTAATTGTGGTGAGTGAGGTTTTACGTTAATTAAATTACACGTTGTATATGCCAGGAAGTTTGCTCATAATGTTTTTTAAACACGATATTTTTTATGTAGTGCGCAAAATTTGCGATTGATTCAGTATCCGGTCCCAAATGCAGTCGCAGTACTAAAATTATATATAAAAATATATCCTGTATAAGTGTATGGAAGTTTAATTATATATGTTTGTTTATAATGGCTAAAGTCGTAATGAGGTAAAATGAATCCTGAATTAGCACTCTAGGGTACTTTCACCATGGAAAAGCTAGTTAATGTAATGTAGATTTTACTAGCGATATAATTTTCCGAAGAAACCATAAGCAAACACAACAGAGGAGCATATTTATCTAGAGCTGTATTTACGCTTTAGTGTGAAATTACATTATCAGTGAAACAAAAATCTTTTTATCAATTTGAGTCTTATATAACACTGTACCATTAAAACCATTTTGTGTAAAATCAATATCAAAATAGGTATGTCTAAAACTATAACAGAATTTATTAATCGTTTAAAAAATATAATTATAACTTATTAATATTGGCACTATCGCACAACTTTATCCTCAAAGAGGCTTTCAATTTTTTTATCGTGGTACCCCAAAAAGTTTGACAATATATCTCTGGTATGCTGACCCAACTTCGGGGGCGCAGTCCTCGCATCGTTCCCTCCCAATCCATATACAGTAGGAGGCCCCACAACCTTCACCGACCCAGCATCGGGATGAGGCAATTCCTTAACTAAATCTATGGCTTTCACATGGTCATCTTCAAACACATTCTCCATTTTGTTAATTGGCCCATTAGGAAATGATGCATTCTTAAAAATCAACGTCCAATCCTTATTAGTCTTTGTCTTAATAACATCACTAATTATTTTAACAATCTCATCTCTATTTTCAACTCTATTAGAATTATCCTTGAATTTATCATCAGTTATTAATTCCTCTTTGCCGATCAACTTGCAGAAGTCAGCAAATTGGGCATTTGAACCTGTACCGATGACCATATACCCATCTTTCGTTCTGAAAGCCTGATAGGGTACTAGGTTAGCATGCGCAGTGCCCCAGCGTTGTCCTTCGATGCCACAGTTCAAGTAAATCGTGGCTATGTTTATCATGCTTGATATCTGTGTGGACAGGAGGTTGCAGTCGATCTTCTGTCCCTTTCCTGTCTTCTGTCGGTAGTAGAGGGCCGTCATGATGGCTCCGAAGGCGTGGAGGCCTGTGGTGATGTCAGTGATGGCGACGCCCGGCTTGCAAGGGTCGCCATTGCGTTCGCCCGTCGTGTTCAGCAGACCGCCCATCGCCGATGCTATCACGTCATACCTGGAAATTTATGAACAATGAATCTAGTTACTGCCAACCTCTATGAGAAACAGGCATGATGTAATGTATATAAGTAAACTTGATGAAATCTGCCGCTCCATACATTTAGTCAAGTAATTTTGAATTATTTGTATAGAACAGCTGGTTATTTTTCGTATAATTAACTTACAATATTTATGTAGCAATATTACAATAGCACAGATTCAACAACTGCTTTGTCAAGTGTGATTTAAAAGCAAACTAGTTGGCTGTGAAGATACATTAACTAATTGCAATTTTATTGACTTATTATCACCTGAACAAGTTAAGCTACACACCGTTGAAACAATTTATGCCACATTGGCCCCACAAAGTTTCACCTTGCATAAAAAAATCCTAACAGATCTATGGATTTTTTTATGCAAGGCGAAGCTTTGTGGGGCCTATGTGACTAAAATCATTTAATATCTCTAAACTGGTTTTCAAAAGTTACTGTATTTTAGATTTGCATGGTATGCAGCATGTTTGGATCAATCTTGGTTCTTCTAATCCCAACAAAGGTATGGTGATGACGATGATGGAGAATGACCACTCACCCAGGCTTCTTAGCGTAAGGTCCAGTAGAACCAAACCCCGTGATGGCACAATATATAAGCTTCGGATTAACCATCTTAAGTTTATCATAGCCAACTTCCAGTTGGTCTAACTTGCCCGGCACAAAGTTCTCCACTAAAACATCGCATTTCCTTGCCAAGTCATATATCACTTTCTTTCCTGAAATAAATTTTTAGTTTTGGACATATTTTGACTATACAACAAGCACTTAATAGTTACTTATGTTTAATATGACTCATTCCTTAATAATTTCCTATTCATAGCAAACTCAACTTTATCTCATAAAAATTAAGTTTATTTTAGTATATCAACTACATTTGAGTATGAGGATATTTTAAAGGACTTGTCAAGGAGTTAACAAGTTGTGACAAATACTCCTGATGCTGATGTCATTCTATAAAATGAACACCAAAGAATTAGCATATTGTTATTACATATGTGATGAAAGTGAATCTGGAAATGATGTCTGATAGAGTTGAATGGGGGAAAATGACATATTGTGCTGACCATAAATAAAATGGGATAAGGGCAGGAGAATGATGATGAAATGATTTTATAAAAATAAATTCAACCCGTTACTGACTCTCTGCTAGGCCTCTTCCCAGAATGAAAGGGGTTAAGGACTAAGCATTTATTTTTATAACTATAGGGCTTAATTTGCATTATCCTTAACCATTAACACAAGATTTTATTGTTTGACAAGAGATCAATTTATTTCATGAGTGAACTAACAGTATAATTTAAAAAGCTGCCTGCAATCAGCTTCAAAAATAAATACACATCATTTCCAATAACCTATCTATATCAGGTTTGTAGAGATATAAATCTAATATTACTTTTGAGTGAGCTTGTCTTCTAGCTGTAGAAAAGGGTAAATAGCAGACTACGGACTACACAAACAATGTGCAGTGTGTACTGTAGGTATTTTTTTTTAATAGGATTGAAATAAATTAATAATTTTTTTTTTTTTTTTTTTGGTTTTATCTACTATCAGTCCTTGGACTATAAGCAAATTGGTTGCTATGTATTTTATTTATATTAATAAATTAATATAAATAAAATTTCATAATGTCAACAAAATAATCAAGAATAAGCTTACCTTCTTGGGTCTTAAAATCAATGCAAATGCTCTTCTTGTTCCTGTTCACAGACAGAAAGTAGAACGCGTCCTTATTCTCATTGATGAAGGGTGGCCCCCACCGGCGTGCTTCGTCGCCATCCAAACTCTCAACTTTCAACACATTCGCGCCCAAATCGCCCAGGGTCATGGTACAAAACGGCCCAGCGATCACCCTACTCAGATCTAACACGTTAATGTCGTTCAATAATCCTGATTTAGTCGAGTAATCATGTTTTATTATCCTAAATTGCGTTGTCAAAACGCATCGGCCGAATCTTCTCAAGTTTTCCATGGCGCCGCCGAAAACAATAAATATGAAAAGTCCAAATTGAGACAGATAACAGTACCTATCACGTATTAAATGATCAAATAAAAGAGATAAGGAAAACACAACAACAGTTGGGATTACCTCCTGTATTTGTGGGGGTACGGTCGCGACGGCGGTGCTGGTGGTAGCCATTTCTTCGGGTCCTGCTATACGTTGTCGCTCTCCCATCAAACAAAACTTAACTCGAGATATATATTCACATTATACGTTTTATACTAAAGGCTAATAACGCCTTGCAGACCGTAATAATTTTACACCTTTTTCTCAGGAATTTATTAACCTATTCATGGAACTGTCAATGTCAAATTGTCAACAGTTAAACTGTCAATTTGACATTCGCTAGGGAACGACAAAAATACGTTAGATACCGATAGATACCAAACAATTTAATATCGATACTTAAATCGATACCAAGCAAGTACACTTTCCATCCACTCCGTTGCCAGCATGACAAATAATATTAATTAAATAAATTTAATCCAGTATTTAGGCTAATGTTTGGGAAACCCGTCTGTGACGATTACGATCAAGATAAGGTTCTTGATTACGATACAAGGGCTACGTTCAGTAATTCATTTTTCGGTGTGAAAGTCACTCGTGCGAATGTCGCTCGCTCATCGGGAATACTTGAACGCCTTCCAGCAATCCACAACTGCGTTACGCGAGTGACCAATCGAACGACTTCAAAATATCTGCTGTATCCTATGACTACAGTCATTGGTCGGTTGACAGCAGTGCGACCGAGTGCGACTTTCACCCCCCTATTTTACGGAGTGACCGGAGCGATCGTACGACGACGCTCGCTCAAATAACTGAACGGTTTAGTGTGATCACCCGCGTCGTCGAGCGTCGTCCGCCGCAATAACTGAACACACCCATTATTCACCTTTTTAAGTGCTTTTTCAATACTATAGTTATCATCGATACCGTTTTGTAGAAATTGATCATTTATTGTTTATAAATAATAATTTATATATATAATAATATATATATCTATACCTTTCTATGCGTAACTACTTAAAACGAGACAGAGATACACTTTTAAACCGACCTCGAGTTTTCAGTTCTTTAGGTATTGGTGAATAATAGCTCCACTTCATATTTAACTTCGTGGGTGCCAAAGATTTTAATAGAATAATTAAACACTATAATAATTATAATTATTAAGAGGTGCATAGATGTAGAACCCGCATAAATACACCTGTGGAGAAGTGCCACTGGGGGCGGGGTGCCACCAAGGAAATAATAAGACGTATTAATATTAAATGTAGGTACTTCGTACAAGTACAAGTAAGTACTTTTTATTTCCAGCATGGGTGCCACACTAATTTCACACTCACAGTTTTCCTTGGCTACGTTCAGTAATTCAGTTTTCGGTGCGAAAGTCACTTGGGCGAATGTCGCTCGCTCACATCAGGAATAATTGAACGATCCACAACTGCGTTACGTGAGTGACCAATCCGGACCAATCGAACGATTTCAAATTATCTGCTGCTGTATCCTATGACTACAGTCATTGGTCGGTTGATAGCAGTGCGACCGAGTGCGACTTTCACCCTACTATTTCACGGAGTGACCAGAGCGATCGTCCGACGACGCTCGCTCAAATAACTGAACGGTTTAGTGTGATCGCCCGCGTCGTCGAGCGTCGTCCGGCGTAATAACTGAACACACCCATTGTCATATGAAGTTACAGTCTAAGCGTAAGCGAAATCCTGTTCTCAGTTAAAGAACCCGAAGCTTTTATTCATTTTATTAGTACCTTATTAGCTGTTTTATTAGTTTAGTTTATTATTGACTTAGACACACTACCCTTTAAAATAAAAATACCTTGTATTATAGAGGTCAAAGGCTGGAAATATTTTAAAAAATAACCGGTTTTTCCAACTGTCGTATGTCGGTGTGATTTTTATAGCACCTTCTTCGCATTGTAGGTGCTAATTTTGATTACGAGTGTGTGTCGTAATTACTTTATTGGCTGAGCGGTTCCCACGGTTAGAGGTATACCCACAGACATCTGTGGGTATACCCTACTTACACTCACACACACACACTTACTCACTACAGAAGAACAAGAATACGCTATAAATCCCTTTGATTAATCTGTCGTCCTTGTTGGCATAGAAATAAAGTTGGGCAACTGCGCAAAATTCTGCGAAACATGTAGAAACCGTGGAAACATGTTTTATTCTCAGGCCCAGTCATTTTATTTAAAAGTTACCTACTAGTAATGTGTTGCATGCACTGCAATTGAATCGGTCATTTCAAAAACCTCTTAAGTCACATTTTTTGCGAACATGCTTTTTTTGCTGAAAATGGTTCCATAAAGGGAGATGCGTATTCTAGGTAAAAACCACGTTAGTCGATACATTCCTTCCTCTTCCAATAATACCGTGTGAAAGATATTCATTGCATAAACAACATTAGTCAGTGACTTAAGAAGTTTTTGCATGCTCTACTAGATGGCGGACGTAGTTTATGACTGAGTTTGACGTTTTAAATTTGCTTTGATCTTCGACATAATGCCACAAACTTATCTGACCCGGTGACCAAAATTGGAACTAACGTCGCTACAGAACAAAATTGACTTCAAAATTTCATTTTTGTAGGCAGATGACATTGGTAAAAGCGGCGCCACGACCGGGTCAGATAAGTTTGTGGCACTGTACATGTGTTTTCTGTATGATTCAGATCGAAAAGGTACTATACTATCATAGCCGAGGAATATATTGATGGAATGATTAAACATTCATTCGTATCAATAAAAAAAATTACAACTTCTGTTTCACTTCCATCAGCCAAAGCCCAAAACTTATGATTTCAAAGCTTATGATTTAAAAGTCCCCATCAATAAAAAACAAAATAGACTATTTAAAACAAGTTCAGCATAGCATTCTGGAAGAGTAGAGTAAGTTCTCTAAATATGGACCGGTCATGTAATATAGACCACTGAACTATTTCGGTAGATGTCAATGCTATTCAATTGAAGTTACCGTAATTCGACGCCCCTGCCCCCGCACCACATCGTCTGTGATCACAGTGGAGTTGCATGTGCGTTTCTGTTAATGGCAGCCATTTTAATATTTTTGCACCATTTGATATGTTTTTTCGGTAAGTTTTGTAAGGATTTGACTACTTTATTAATAATATTTAAGCTTTGATTGTCCACATAGTAAAATATAAACATATCAATAGTTTTTTTCTGATATAACGCGTAAATATAGCTCTCTTCAATATTTTCTTAAAATTAAATAACGTCAACAAGTAACCCTTTTATAATATGGACCTATCAGTGAGTTTTAAATATGGACTAGTGGTCCATATTATGGTCCTGTGGTCCATATTAGAATTCTAATTATTTTTGTTTAAAGGACATGGCATCGACATCAAAGTAACCAATTCAACAGCAATGGGACAAAGATTCTATGACCATGGATAGCCATAGTTAGTATAGACTAGCAGTGCAAAATAAAGAATAGGATATTAAAAAGCCTCGAAAACCTTCCGAGTGTCAAAACTCAGTAATAAACGTTTATGTCAAAACAAAAATAAACCTTTGGAAAAGGTGACCAATATGAAACTTGGAAGGAAGGCAACATTTCCATATAGGAAACTAATTTGGCTGATATACATATACCTACTTCAGTTGGAGGAATCAGGATTTGGGTCAACACGGCGTGATAGACATTAATTTATAGCGTATCAATTAGCGGAAAAAACAAACAAAAGAGATACAGGCTGCTGGTAGAACGTGGAGAGCTGTGGATACAATGTCCTTCTTGCAGCCGATGGGCACATGAAGAATTTGCTGGTGTCTTAGCTACCAAAATGTTACTGTGGTCCATATTCAGCACCCTGGGTCCATATTAAAAGCCTAGTGGTCTATATTTAACTACCTTTTTCATAAGATCTAAGTTTGAGCTTTTGTACAAATTATGTAAATTTGTTAGAAATTTTGTATTTTAACAACTTTTTAAGTATACATTATTATTGCTTATAAGTTTATCAACTGATTAAAACAATAAATAAATAGATAGCTTCTAAATTCTGAGTGTTATTTCAAAAAGTCGATATGGTGGTCCATATTTAGAGAACTTACTCTATATGCCATTTTATAACAACATTTTTGGCTGGCCTACTGCAAATGTTGAAGATAATCCTTAAAGATATTAAAACATGACAAATTAATACATGTAAAATTTTAATAAGGTTATTTTAAGTGTAATTTTCAATAATAAGCAATAAAAAAATATGATTACTACGGTTATTTTGGTCAAATTATATACCACTAACCCTATTTCTCGCTAAAACAACATACTCGTAAGTCAAGAACAGTCTTTCAGGTTTTTTTCATTATTTCTATTAGTAAACTGTGAAGGTTATTCGCTATTTTAATATTTTACCACTCAAATACTAAATTAAGCATAAAAAAGTCCTTTAAAACTCATTTGTTTATGTATGAAACAGTTTTTATTGATTCCTGAAAAATTCTAATTGAGTGACTTATGAGGTTTTTGAAATGACCGATTCAATTAGTAAGTAAGTAAGTTTATAAGGAAAGTAAGGAACGATTTTTCAACAGCTGCATAAACCTCTGTTATTTCTCGTCAATACTAACACTGTTCATAATTCAAATTATCAGTTAGATATATTTTATCTGGCCATAATTTTTATATTTTTTTTGTACTTATTTTTTTTTTTTTGGTATCCTATAAATTAGATACTTACCTACCTATAATCATAGACGTAATATACGTCTATGGATATAATATTATTTATTTTTTTAGGGTTCCGTACCCAAAGGCTAAAACGGGACCCTATTACTAAGACTCCGCTGTCCGTCCGTCCGTCCGTCCACGTCCGTCCGTCTGTCACCAGCATAGACTTAGAACTGGTCACCAGGCTATCTATATCTCAATGAACCGTGATAGTTAGACAGTTGAAATTTTCACAGATGATGTATTTCTGTTGCCGCTGTAACAACAAATACTAAAAAACAGAATAAAATAAATAATTAAGGGTAATCCCATACAACAAACGTGATTTTTTGCTCGTTTTTATAGATAATGGTACGGAACCCTTCGTGCGCGAGTCTGACTCGCACTTGGCCGGTTTTTTTTCAATAACTGTTAATTTAATAAATGACCCTACCTACTCAGTATGTACGGGGACCTACTTATTATTGCTATGGCTTGTACCTATTCAGTGATTCAAAAGCACCTAGACCAATTTCGATATCCATCCTCCCCTCAGACGAAGAACCCGCTTACGATCCTCCCATTGGCTCCTTTTTGTATTTAACACATTGGCTCTGACAGCACTAAACGTGGTCAACGTGTGGCCGTGTGTAGCTGACCCAAAGACATTAAATTAGTAGGTAGGTTTAATCTCTTTGAGCTGACCTAATTAGGCCAATATTATTACCTATCTAACTAGTCAATAATTCTTCACGTCATTATGCAACGAGTGTCGATTCACAACCTCGATACGGGGCAACGCAACAAAGGTCGTGTACCTACAGGTCAAAGTCAGATCAAATAAAAACATACCTTCAGTTTTCTAAGAGTTCCGGCCCATGAGCTTAGTAGGTAGGATCTACCTACGGGAAATTGTAAATTTTCTTTATGATGCGACGCCGCGGCGCCGCCCCGTCGCTCATTGCATGCAATAGTTTTTCGTTTCCCAACACAAACCATGAAAATAAAGTGTTTTGAACCCGGCAGAATTCTTTGGAATAATTCCAGGCGACCGCTAGCCGACAAAAATTATCACGGTTACAAAAATAAAAATAAATAATTGCGTAGGTACCTACAAAGTGCAGTGATCTTTGTAGACAGGATAATTTACTGTTTTAGGTACGGTAGGGATCAGAAATGCATGAGCAGTCTCACAAAGCAATAGATTGACGCTAATGGGTTGACTTACGACCTTCTTTTACGACGTAGTTTCTATTTCTATACTATAGACACTCACACACATGCACTGTTGTCTGCAACTGATTGTATTCCATAATTTCAATACTGCTAGTATATCTCAAGCCAGCTAAGTTGATAACGTTCCCTGGTATTCATTAGTGATTGGTGAACTGTAGGTTCAAACCTCACAGGCAGTGATAGTTTTTTTTAAGTTTTAATAATACTCATAAATCTTGAGGCATTTATTCATCAATGTTTAACGTAGTAGTTCGATAATAATAACAGGCCTACCTACCGCGATGTCTCGTTCATATAAAATGAAAAGTTAGCAGGTAGACAACAGAAATATGAATAAATTATTTAGATTTCTGTAAGGTAGACAGATGCAGTTACGACTCAAGTCATTTAGATCGAATAGAACGTTGTTAGTGTTGTTATTATTGGTTAGAATGGTTAGTGATGTGTGATTAAATCTATTAGCGGTGCTCGTAGTTATAATATTCAAAATGCAGGCTAATATAATCGAAGCGAGGGGGGAATATTATTGCACTGTCTAAAAGTGTACGATATGATTATAATACAAATTATATCTAATGTAACCGGACTGACTGTGAGTGTTATTCATGATCTTTAAATAAAACTAAAGAAAAAGATAAATCATTTTAAAGTTTATTTATTTAGATTAATGATAATAATAATGATGAATAATAAATTTATTCTAATAAATATATTCTTATTATTGTTTGGTTTCTTAATTAATATATAGAAGTATAATAAACATGTGTTAAATATATATAGATATAAGTAATATATAGATACGTATAATATATATATATATATATATTATACCATATATATAGTAATCAGTTTTAGTATTTTGCTTATAGATGTTTATTAGTATTTCTTTTTTTTGTCCTAGAGAAATACTATGAGGCGGTGGGTTAAGACCATGAATGAGGAAGAAAGTAGCCCTGGTAGTCGATGGTGAACGAATATGAAACAAGTGGTTACATAACAACGAAACATTTTGCAGAATTATTCGACATTTCATTACTAACTGTTCGCCATGCACTCCACGCTGAAGGTTTCCATCACTGAAGACCAGCTAAAAACCCTTTTTGACAGAAAGACGTAAACAAGAACAGTTCACACGAAAATAGTTATTTATACTTACTTCAACTGGGACACTACTATATCTTCAGATGAAATAATTTTCAATCTAGCCAAAAGGGAAGACTTCATTTATGGTGTAAGGATAACACACGCTGTAGTGAATAAAACATAGTTATGTGGAAGTATTATATGATAATATGTCATGCTGCCTACTGTGCTCATCGTTTATCCAGCTGAAGAGTTTAGAGATATCTTCTGTCCAGGATAATTGTCCGATTCACCGGGCGAGAACCAAAATGTTATAGTCTTCTACTAAACGTGTCGACACTTACTTGAGTTAGTTAATCACTCATGGTTTATTCGTAAGGGGTAAAAGATTTAAATTTGAGGTTTAGTTTCAATCCTCTTTTCGTGAAGAAAACGAATACTTAAACTATAACCTCAATATCTAAATAAGTGTTACCTACTGTATAATGCGTCAACACTTACTTGACTGTATTGAGAACAGCTGTGGAAGTTACAATAAATATTGGTAATTTTAAAATGTTATACCCCTTACTAATAAAAGCTTGTAATTTTTGTTCACTCATTGTCATTTTCATATCAAAGAAAAGAGATTACAATAAACATAACCATATGTTATTTACTGTCTGGTCATCGTTTATAGGTATAATATTTAAGCCATATTACATATAGGTCGTTAGTTCAAGAATTAAGTTGGTCTAGTTTCAATCCTCTTTTCGTCAAGAAAATGATTAAGCTATAAACTCAATATCTAATAAGTGTAACTGTTTTGTTTTATAAACATAGCTTAAAGCCCGTCACACACGTAGCTATAATATATATTATAGCAAGACATATTACGATATATTTTCCATAGTAATCTTCGAGCGACTTCAGACGCAGCTATAATATATATTCTATTACGTCATCAAAATATGTTATAGTATAGCTACTACTGTGGGGGTTTGCTATAATGTAATATATAGCACAGTATATTAATATATTTTATAGCTACGTGTGTGACGGGCTTTATTGTAATTAAAACAAATAAACGTTTTTGTTTTGCTAACAATCCTTTTTTTTTACAATTTTGTAAAGATAACCCAGAATATAATCACTTATATTAATATTTATCATTGAACGAATCCACCTATTAATAAAAAAAGGATAATTAATATCTAAACAAAATAACAGTCTTCCCTAAGACTCGAACCTACGCTAAGTTAATCGCAATCCTATGCACTATGCATCATAGCTATCGGTGATTGTTAGAATTACTTGAAATAAAGCAATACAATGACATCGACGAATGAATGTCACCAAGGTCATGCATACATTGACAAGTGACGGCAAATAGATTTACAATTTCGCTCACGCTCACACGCTAGATTATAAATCTATGCGACGACAATATACTTTGTTTCATTTTATTTAACTTCTTAGTGTGTGTGGTAAATGTGGTGATGTCTCATTACGTTGTGTGTATAACTCACACAAACAGCTCGTACGCACCATCGCGTTGCATTCGAATACAGTCTTTAGTATGCTCATGCATTTCTGATCGTGTACTGTACCTACCTACACCTGTACTTACCTAGGTGTACAGAATGGCGTAGATGTTATCACATTAATTAATTAATTCCACGTATTTGGTTTTTGGTATGATGTTCTGAAGCCGTAAACAAAAAATCTGCGATTTATATGCAAGTTTTTTTTGCATCATATTTCACTCTGCTATCATTCGAATAGGTGAAGAAACATCGAAACAGAAATTGATGTCAAATATTTTTCTTTTTGGTATAAATAAAAAGAATAGGTTGGAGACTTCACAAACTTTGCCTAAAGATCGTGATAAGTGTAAAATTATGTATTTTTTTATGTAGCTAAACAGCTGCTGATTACTGTCACATCAGACGTTGCGGGCGCGCATTACAGAATCGATCGAGATCATATCGAGATGCATGCGATAAGCGATAGCCTACTAAGGCATGCTATTGATAGCGCTGCACGCTGTCAGCCATAGGTTTCTCTGTCTACGGCCGGTCAGTTGTGTCGATGCCACAGACAATTTAGCCCAATATAAGGTTCTTGCCCAAGCATAAATAAAGTAAACCTCTTTTTAGGGGTTTACACAGTGACGTTAAGAGAGGCTTCTTACGTCATTGGGTTTATATAATCTAAGTGCCCAAGCCTTATATTAGCCCTAGATACTCAAAGGCCTTCATAGACGTAATAAACTACTAAGCACCTCACCTAGTATATTACGTCTATGTTAATTCTTATAGGTAGCCCTTGGGCTAAATTGTCTGTGGTCGATGCACTGTGCAATTACTTCGACTTTGAATACCTTACAGACAAGCGGCACTTTGCCGGCTACCTTTGCCAAGAGCAGAGTGGAGCAGAGGTTACTGCAGCCGTCTTTACAGCCTATGACTAAGAATCACGTAAATACTCGCTTATTCCTTCAACACGATACCTAATCGCAGCGTAGGACCGACTTACTAAGTTTGATGCAAATATTTAATTAGTAGAATTTCTGAGAGCGGTATGTGGTTGTTGATGACACTGCTTGGACACATCAGCTATTTCGGTGCACTGGCCTGGAAGTGCGACAGTAACAGCGGGGGCGCGCCTCCGTCGACACAAGTTCACAAATACATTGATGTTATGCTGGCGCCTCACATCGCTATTCGGTATTCGGGGTTTTATTCGCCGTTTATTCGGCTATATTCGTGTAGAAGTCCGAATAACTCGAACACACCGTCCACACATCGTCACGAACAGCGAATATGGCGAACATTCACGAATATTTTTGCTATATTCTTGAACGCAAAGATGGACCTGTTGACGGCAGCAGCGGCTTATTATTTTCTGTATATAGAAGTATTAAAACTCCTAAGTACTAAACTTAATATATTATCTATGATAAACACGTCCGTCCATCTGATATACTATTGTAGTCTTTGCGTCCGTCGCTGTCGCGCACCACGCTCTACTGAGCAAGCCATGTGTGGACGGTATACGAACATATTCGGTATATTCGCAATCCTTTGATATGTGACCAAAAACCGACAACCCGGCGGATACGATGTTCGTGTATTCGCGTATTCGTCTTATTCGTGCAAATATAGGCAAATATAAGCGAATAGAGTGACTACACATCGTCGTATTTGGGCGAACAAGACGAATACGCGAACACGAATAGCGATGTGAGGCGCCAGCATTAGAGATAACACGCTATTTCCGTTAGGTACTTGACTTCTAGTCCTGGCGTGGAATTTTCTTGGGTATGTTATTACCAAGTTATTACACTACCCCCGTTACGTCCGTAGGACATGACAAGACAATGACGGAGGACAGCGTCCTCCATTAGCGTCATACGTAGTATCTCTTTGTAGTCTGTGTTAGCGTCCTACCTAATCTCAAGGCATAATAACGTGAATAGAAAACTTTGTACCCCCGCGCACGGAGGATTGTGAGATTTGGTATAGATAAAGTTGATGTGGAGAAGGAGTGCAGAAACCTAAAATATATTTTTCACTTCAGTAGCTCAAACATGTAGGTTTTGCTGCCTGAAATCAGTGAGCAAAATGCGATTTTGCTCACTGAGTGAGACAAAGTAACTTTTTAATTTTTGTTTTCAGAAAGCCGCGAATATCTTATTCAGCCTTGGGTTAATCATACAATTCGAAATGAAACATTCACACTCTATCTCTTTCCCGCCATTAGAAAGAGAGAGAGACAAAGACCAGCCCTTTCGAAGTTCCGATTTTGAATTCGACCTCAAAGATCAAAGACAAACACGTTCGGAATTTCGTACTGACTAAAGAAATTTTGCAAAAAGACAATTATGTCCAATGACCAAAGAATCCTCTCTTAATTATGTCTTATAGTGTAATTAATTGAATTTTTAATTTATTGTTGTATTTAAACGAAAATAAGTATTTACTGCAAATAAAACTGATATTTAACCTGTAAATATTTATTTCTAGTTTCAATAATGTTACGCGTTATCTCCTAAAGTGTTCTCGCTGCTGAAGTGAAAAGTTATGTGTGTTACACGAGAGCAAAGTTTTTTGCATCTCGTGCCTTTGAATCCCTCGCCACACTCAGGATTCAACTTTAGAATCACTCGCTACGCTCGTGATTCAATCTTTGAATCCTTCGCTTGCTCAAGATTCAAAATCAGCACTCGCAGCAAAAAACGACTTTGCTCTCTTGTTGCACAAATAACTATATAATATTACGGTCGAATTGCGACCACTAGGCGACCTCTAGTCATAATTATTAAGTAGGTACATTTTTCTTTCATCAGCAGATATGTTTTTATTTGGTCAACACAACAAAGAAATAAAACTAGGATAGGTATAAGGGTACAAGGCTCAGCCTATAGGGGCATTATTTACTTCATTAGGTAGGCAACAGGCCACCTGTGGCTGACAGCAATATGTGCGTTACTGAATTATATTTGTACGTATAAGAAATGAAAAACTTCTATAACTGGGTACTCTCTCACAAGATCAAAGGTGACCAAACAAACATTAAAGCTGTTTAAAAAAGCATGGAAAACAAGATAAAAAGAATTATCTTCAAAAAGAACAATCAAATGAAATAAAATGTGCAAAACAAGGGAATTTAATTTTAAAATTGAATTTACGATTTATACGCTTGGCACACTATTGTGTAAGCAGATATTAATGTAGAAACCTCAGATCACAGAAACTGTTTATATGTACACCTTGAAATGCATCGGGTGAATGAATCATCCGATCTAATAAAAACTGCGATACTCCAAGATTTTACACACGTTTATTTCAATGGAGGAATGACAAAATTAGAAGTGCCGTCACTAAGTCATCATGTGGAATTAGGCGAATTGCAAAATAAGGCAACTCTACTGCAGAAGGATAGAAAGGAAAAAAAACTACTTGTTCCCGGTTGGAGAAAGACGAAAATCAAGTTCCTCGTGGTTCATCTGATTAGGTGATCGGGTAAGACGAAGTTTGGTAAAGTAACAAAAGAAAAGATAGGCCATGTTACCACAGAACAGAACCATGTGGCACGAGTCTTGGCTACTGCTTTGTCCTACCTACTTACCGGGTGTAAGATTGTCGAATGTAAAAGGCGACAGGGACCATAGAACAGAATAGAATAGATCTTTATTTCATGTAAACCAGATACAGGCACTTATGAAATGTCGAGACTCTAGGTGGTTCCAAATAGTAGGTCCTATGGAGAAGAACCGGCAAGAAACTCCATGGAAACTCTTTTCAAATAATACATTATAATCTTGATCAGTACAATGTTGTGGTAAGAGCTGCGAGAATAATGTAATTTAATGTGAATATTGCCGTGCACCCAGCACTTCCTAATTGGTACCGATTCTTCAACGCAAGGCACTACTCGACTCGACAACGAAAACTTGTCACTTGGTGTCCCACATCAGAATAGGATAATAATGATTTGCCTCTGATTAAGATTGCCATGGTAGTTACAAGCATCATCCATTTCCTACCAGGCGTGGTAAGGAAATATTTCTTCACCACCGTTCATGGCACTTTCTTTCTTTTCTTCATTCTTTCTTACCAGTGATAATAATTATTTCTGTCCAACTGGTGGGCACGGATCACTTCTCAGAATGAGAAGGGTTAGGTCTTAGTCCACCACACCGCACTGGTTTGGCGAACTAAACACACCATGGAGAACCTTATGGAGTACAGTTTCTTACCGATGTTTTCCTTCAACATTAAAAGTGATATAAAAAAAATTCTGATCCTCACATGAAAACCAAAAGTAATAGGCCGTTTTCAAATACATACTCCTGCATGGAAGGTAAGCGTTCAACCGTTTGGCTACCATTGCTAGAATTGAATAGAAATACTCTTTATTGTACACCTGATAAAAAGGAGCAATTAACATAATAATTACAATTAATAATTTTAAGATTGTACAATGGGCGGTCTTATCGCAATCGGCGATTTCTTACAAACAACCTTTGGATAGACAGTACTGCTGAACTATATAGTTCCAGCATCTTATGTGGTTACTTAAGAGCCTACTCAGAACTGAGATTGGTTTATTAATACGGCCCTAGGTGCGCAGTTCCAATAGGTAGATTATAATTATTTCTGTGGTTACAACGGAAGGTTTAAGGATTCCTCGCAAACTAACGAAATCGCATTTCGCCAAACCCAGTGTAGGTTACCTACCTACTGTGTTACATGATTCATATTAAAGGCGCGCGTAACACATTTGATTTATCGGGCCAAAAACTTCAATGAACAAATGCAACAAGTGTTTGGATAATGGAAATCGAATTTATCGACCGTATAAACATGTTGAGAAATATTTTGACTTTCAGTACAAGTAATTATGATTCAATAGCTTCGGTCTGGAAAAAGTCGATTGCATAGTACGCGCACACGCACAAGCAAAACTCCAGCGCGGAAATAGCCCGTTTTATCATACTCCATACATGCGGATTGAGCACAGGCACGGACTCGGCAGCGCTGGAGAATTCCAGACATTTTTTTCCATTTTGATTTTTTTTTCTACGTATTCTTACTACATCTAAAAATGTGCAGGAAAAAGTTTGTCTAACTATGGAATTATAATATGATACTATAATCGTCATAATGTTTTATGCTCAAAAGCATCTTCAATATACCTAGGTACGAATCGAGATAAAAAATGGTAAGATACGAAAAAGCTTTAAAAAAATAATGAAATCGTAAACAATGATCTTGTGTCCAAATATCCCAACTATTTTAAGCCCGCTTCGATGCCAAAACAATATGTAAATAAAATCGAAATGGACATAGTGAATTTAGCGTAAATTTGTAAATAAATACCGAATCTTAACAACGAAGAATTTTAACAAACAAGACAGCAAGTAAATCACGTGCGTCGCCAAAAAACAAAAAATAGAATATGTATCCGTGACGTTTAAACAATTAGATACATATATATCAAGCCGAGCCCCACAGTTTTGTTCTCAATCTCGTCTGTAACGTGTGAGAAGCAACACCATGAATTCCGCTGAAGGAGCTAATCTTGTGGCGACCTACTGCATCCTGCTGCTACTCCTCATCTCACTATGGCTCTTATATTCAGCATTCTAAGGACTAAATGTAAGTGGAGTGCTTGTGTTAAAAAATACTTGCTTTTTGAGCAACGCAAAAGCTTGAAATTCGTGACTGAGTGTAATAAAAAGTGCTGTGAGTGTGTATCAAAAATAACACTGGAATCATTGCCGCGACATTTTCAGGTTTCATATTACATAATTCGATAGATACGGAGAATTCCAAAGGACTGGCAATTTCGTATCATTAGGTTTTTAATAAAATCTTTTTCGGTATATAATTGTGTTGTTATTATACCCGTTAAACCCACATGCGACGGGTGATTTGTACTTTCATTTTATGTGTGAATTGTTTATAGCAGACCTAAATTATAGATAATATTTTTTGCGTAGATTTTCCCCAGATTGTTTTATTAAATAAGATGAATGGATTTCAGGTGTGCTTTGAGCTTTTTTTTTTAGTTTTGCATATTTTACACAAACTTGATCGAAGATCTGCATTTAACTTTATTGTAGAAAACAAAGGTTTCTTTATCTATTGCTACTGAGGATTACGATAGGCTAACACGATTGGTTGATTGATTGAATTATCGCTACGTACAAAATAATGATGAAATGTAATTATTGATGAACGTTAATATGGCGGGATCACTGTTTATTTCTTGAAATCTTATCATCAGGATTTAGTACTTATTTGGTCCTATTTGATACCAATTTAAATTAAGGTTAAATTTTTAAATTAAGAAGCTGTAGATATTATAATCAAGCGAAAACAAATCATTTCAAATAAGTAATGCTAGGTAGGTACCATCTTTGTCGGCAATTTGTAGGCAATTTCTTTTTCATATTTGAATAGTCTTGCGTGTGACAACCGATGGTGACTCTGTAGAAAGATACTGTATGTACCTTTTTACAGAGATAATAATAGTACTGCTTTCATAATTTTTGTTTAATTGTGGTAGAGAGAGATTGTAGGGACCTTCAGCTTTGTTTCTCCACTTTTCGTAGTTGGTTGCTGAAAACACTTTGGTACAAGTCCCTCAGGTTCCAAATAGGTGTTCGTATGGATTGAGCGAGTCAGATGTGATTTTTGAACGCGGCTACTATCTTTATTTAGTTGCAAATTAGCCGATTTTGTAGACCCAATCCTGGATTTTGTAGTAAAACCCTTTAAAAGTTACATGACGTTAAAGGTGGCTCCTCAACTCAGACGTTTGAACTGAGCCATAGACGATGGATATTTTTGAAAATTATGTTGGATTTAGTACCTAGTCATTTATAATAAACCAATATGCTTTTTTTAAAAATTCCATCATCGATTATTTTCCTATAAGTACCAAAGAAATAAAAATCTACTGGAGCCTCCGCACTAAGTTGGTCCCTGTGCTCTGACGCAAGGTGGTGCCTCAAGCGGCCGGAACATCCTCCAGCGGTCAGTCCAGCTTGCTCCGTTACATTGCAACCATGGCGATCAACGCGGAGACGGTCAACCTGGCCGCCACCTACATGATCCTCGTCATCCTCCTCTTCTTCTTGTGGCTTCTGTACTCCACCGTCTTCTAAAGTCCATCATAAGTTCAGTGAGTGTTACCGTGCTAAGTGATTATTTTCACCCAGTTCGCAAGTGTCCACTGTCGAGTGACAAGACAACAGGAAATTCAGTAAAGGCTGCATAATAGTCCTAGACCATTATGCAGCCTTCTTCTATCTTCTTCTTCTATCGTAATTATAGCTAAGCGATAGCCTGATTGCAATGCCAATTATCCGCAAAATCACGACACCTATCAGCGTACCAACAGTCTATTAATGTACATTCATATTTATAAATGTTGAAAATATTTCGCGTGAGAAATAGGCGTGGCGTAGCGTAGGCGATCGGCCGGCGGTTCCAGCGTCTTCAGTTCCCTGGAACCGCTTGTCCAGAGAAGGTGTCCAGTAGCCATCATGCCCAACCACGAGACCACCAACCTGATCGCCACGTACCTCATCCTGGTGCTACTCCTCGCCAGCCTCTGGCTGCTCTACTCGGGGATGTTCTGAGGTGCTTTTATTTTACATTTTCGCTTCTTGAGTGATTTTGAGTTCGTAACCTATAAGTTATAAAGTCGCGCGAGTTGCATCATACTTATCGAATTTTATCTCCAAATTATTCATAAAGTGCTCTTTCGATATATCGACGAAATAAACGCGTTTTTATCGAAATATATCGTATTGTTTAGATATAAATGTTTACAGTCAATAAAATAAAATGTTTTCATGAATAGCACGAGATCAAAGGATCGATCGAAGGCTCAATTAGAACCAAACATATTTATCCATCATTGATTATAACGCAAAACACCTGTATTCACGAAAACCAACGTAAAAATAACAATTGAGATGAAACAAATTTCTTTCAAAATGATCACAGTTGATGATGCGTACACCATTGCGTTATTGAACGTCGGATATCTAAAATAGTTCGCCGACCGGCGCCTGCGGCTTCTCCACAGAAATCATAACATTCCCGCGTCTAAAATAACTGAAATTATCTCACTGAAATACTGAATGGGCTCTCGTGAGATATAGAGACCTCGATACGCTGTTATATTATGTACTTTGCACTTACTTTTGTTCAGAGGAAAATTGCGTATTTGCCAATTGTTTTATTTCAAATAATGCGAGTCGGATTTGGAAAGTTGTAAACATGTCAACCGGTGATGAGGACTCCCACACTGCGCTACGGTAATCCTCGACACAAAGCCAGGGATTTAAAAACTAGACGGTAAACAAACGTTTGGATCTTACGAAACACATTTGTTCGCAATCATAACAAATTTAATGTAGTTAGGTACGTCAGCCGTCGGCGTGGGTACGTCAAAGTATAGCTTTTGTGTAGGTAACACTAATCTAATATTTTTCCAGTTAATATGCACCCAATTTCAAAGAACTGAAGGTGTAGAATAGAATAGAATATTAGATATCTTTATTTCAACTTCAAGTAAAGCAGATTCAGGCGCTTATAAAATATTCGAGACTCTAGGTGCGCGAGATTTTCCTCTGAATAAGGTAGCTCGTCCATGGCAGTATAAGCAGACCAGTCCCGACAGACGGCACCAAAATGTCATTGGACGGCACCCGTTTGTGTTTTAAAATATATAAAACGAAGATTTAGATAGTAAAATAATAAAATCCAGAAAAATGTGGTCTGATTTCTAAATAAAAACATCATTGTGGCATCATCAGCATCTAATCATTATCGTTGTCAGAAAATTTACGCTTCTACAATTCTTTTATATAAATCCTCTAAGCTCATCGTAAAATAACGACAAAGATGTAGCATTCTTCTCTGTTCCTACAAGTCAATAATCTAGGAGTAAACTTATCTACATTAAGTATTTGATAATTATTATAAACAAACATATCCATCGATGATTCTATCTCAACGGAGCGGTTTTTGCAATAAACATTACGTTGTACAGACTAAACAATATTGCAGAAGGCAATTTATTAAGATAGTTACCGCCCACAGGCGTAGATAATTCCAGGGAAAACGTTTGATGTTACGCAGACGACAGAAACTGTACTTTAACGCCGAGACGTCGATATCACTAATGTAATAGCTATATACTATATAGCATTAGAGGACCTAGAAAATAAATAAATATTTAACTCTGTGACCGCATAAATAACGATACTGCAACCTAAATTCAAGATTTCAAACAAAAACAATAGGTACATGAAAAGTTTAGTCAACAAAAATACAATTAAAAATAAAACAAGCACATGTCAACCCAATTTAAAATACCGCCAAAATGTCCCCAAGTATTAAAATAGCTTCAACATCTATTTACGATTCAAATTAACCTTCATTTTAAAATAGAAAATTCAAAATAAGAACGATGGATCTTGTGAAAAACAATAGTTGGAATGACGTAAATCTTAACTCGACGCAAGAAGATGGATTGGCGGGAGCTAAATCTAACTCACAAACGATGGCGACGAGAAAAAGTAGTGACAGCTCGGTTAACGATCGCTATTAATCATTTGGCACAACAGACGTCGATACCTGTGCCATGGTGTTGGAAATAGAGGAAAAACATTTAGATTACTGGGTAACGTTGCCAACTCCAACAGAAGTGTTATTTATTACAAATCTGGAGATTGTTGATGGACGACTGCCGAAGGCTTATAGTTTTATTTTTCGAAGAAAATCTTATGGGAAGTGATGTTAGATTGATGGTAAAATTTATCAGTTCGACATTTTTATTGAAACTAATTACACTGGATAAATTAATTAATGTTAAAATCCAAAGAAAAAGGCGAAAAGATAAACAACAAAAAAAAATCTGCGTGAATAAATCTGTAAATAGTTTAATAGTTGTATATAGTTGTAATAGTAGAGTTGAGGGCTTTGACTACCCTGTTCTCTATCCTCGACAGAACCACTTCCCCTTCTTATTTGACTTCTCATTTTCAATATTTATGTACTGCTCACAATTTAAATCTTCGCTCCACCCATAATCGTCTTCTACAATGTCCCTCTCACCGCACTGATTTCATACACTCGTCCTTTTCTGTCCAGTCTATCCTCCTTTGGAATGCGCTCCCACTGAACATCAGGATGGCAACCAGTCGGCTTTCTTTTAAAGTGAAGGCGCGTGATCACATTCGTAGGAAGTTGGCAGAATTGGCCCAGCGATGACTTGCTGGATTCGTTTTTCACTATTTCGTATTTTTGTGTATTTTGACGCAGTATATCAATATGTATGTTTTCTTTTATGGTTTATAATAATATATGTATGTATCTATGTATTTATTACTTGATCTTGAATTTTATTTTTCTTTCCAATTTTCGTTTATTTTACGTTGCACCCACCATGTTTGTCTCTGCATCACCCTAAGGTAGACTGGCAGAAAATGCCTATGGCATTAAGTCCGCCTTTGTGCAGTGTTATTTTTACCTGTGCATAAAGCATTAAATAAATAAAAAAAATAAAAAAATATTACATTCAGAATTATCTTTTGCTTTCGATTTAATTCGTGTCTGCATAGCTGTTATCTAAGAATATCTCGCATCTCAATTCCAATTTCTCTCTTATTTTCAGTTGATATTTGACGAATTGACTTACGATAATAAACGTGTGAGCATGTTCACAGCTCCGTTATTAAGAGTTATCGTGTGTCAATTAGCGAATATCAACTGACAATAAGAGAGATTCGAATCGGGATGCTAGATGCTCTTACACACACGCAAACTCTTTTACTGCTTTGCTCGACATCCGTATGTCATAACCGGGGTCCAGCAGAATATCAGCGTCAGGTGTCATAGCCTGGCACATGCTGAGCTGGACACCCATTTGCTACAGCTCGGGACACACACTGAATAGGTGATGTGCAGTCGGTGCAGTATACCCAAATATTTTTTATTCTTTTAAATTATTTTTTTTTCTACTCAATTTTACACTGTTGCCATCCTAAGAAAAATGTATTCTGGTCTATGCACCTGTCCTCTTCTTATTACCTATGTCTATCATTCTAGTGTGTCTTGTTTTTGTGGCAAATAAATGATTTTTCTTTCTTTTCTTCTTTTTCTTTCATAATTATTTATATAGCTATGCTGTTCATTGTTCTCCATCTACTACCTATATCTGTTTTCTCCACCTAGGTATAGTTAGGAATATTAAACTATCTATAATATATACGTGAAGGGAAAGCTTTGTACCCCTTTTTATGCATATTGCGCGCACGAATGAGTGTGAGATTTGACATAATAAAAGTTTATATGGAGAAGGAGTGCTAAAATTACGGTCGAATTTCGATCACTTGGCGACCTCTAGTTTTAATAAATAAATGAATAATTTTATACACACAGTTTTTAATGTAATCACGGAAACGATACATGTTAAAGTTGATAAAGATCTTTAGTCTTATTTATATTATGTAGATTTAGTTTCTGGAAGACTTCAAATTTAATTTTGGATTGTGTAAATGATTGAAACATTCGCTCTTCTATGTTTTGTCGATTTCTGTTTACTACGCATCGCATGTCTACGCCTGTCTTGTAACATCATTTTTTTTTTCTGCCGTGTTATTTTCTAGTCGTCATGTTTGCGGTTTATCTTAGAAGCTGGCCCTTTGCTAATGGTGATGAAAACACACGCTGCACGCTCATTAGATGCTTTTGTCGGTGAATGAGAATTAGATAAATGCAAGGCAACAGAATACATAATTTATGATAACCAAGACAATGATTTTCTGGGCAGACGAAATACCAGAGACGTAACACAACATCAGGATTACATGCAACAAGTAGTGTAAAACAGTATTGACACAGAAATAATTAATATTATCACTGCATCAGAAATAACTAACGAAGTTTTTAATATAGCTCGTTATATTTTTATGTGTTGTAGTAGTTTACATGGATCTTAGAAATATATACGATTTTATGATGTTTAAAAAAACAAAATGTGATTTACTTGACGTAGAGCACTTACGAATTACTGGCCACGACTTCTAACCGTGGGAATGGGAGCATTGCATTTTATTGCGTTATTCAAATTTTTAGAAGAAAATATTTTTTTTAAATTGACGAAACTTAAAATTTCAAGCATATTGTATTGTAACCACACTTTATGATTGATAACATATTTTTACAAATGGAGAACATGAAACTGAACAGCCTTATTAAACCCTTGGATCGATCAATTACAAACTAGTGGTCGCCCAGTGGTCGAAATTCGACCGCAAAAATATGTAAATTTTAACTTTCTGCACTTCTTCTCCGTTTAGCTATAATGCCAAATATCACACTCCTCTGTACTCGCAATATACTTAAAAAGGGGTACAAGTTTTCTCTTCACGTATTAATTTAAAGATGAAAAACACAGAAGTGAAGTCATTTGTCTGAGAACAAAAAATTATAGAGCATAGAGCGCATTAATTTTTTTTTTTATTCAAGTAGACTTTTCCTGGCGACCACTGCAAGCGACACTAATTTTAAAATCATCAAAGCTTTTATTCCATCGCGCCCACACGGTCACATCGTCATAATTTCTTGATGTTTCCCTGACTACATATTCATAAATAGTTGCGACTGTACCGCAGTATATTTAAAACATAAATAACTGATTATTACGACAGTTAAAGACTCGTAAATATTTGTCAACTATTTTTTATTTAGTATCGAAATAAAATATAATTCATATAATATAGAGTGCACGATGACGTCAATTCTGCGTCAATGCTACATTACCCGCGGTTTTATAATTATATTGAAATAGTGACACTGGAAATCTAGAATTCTGATCGTAAAAATGATATACCGGATGCCGCCAAAGTAATGTGTGAGATTTATAATTAATTTTATATATCTTTTTTTTACAGAAGCTGTCCAGAAACAACTCAAAGTTGAGACCAATCCAAGATGGCAGTCAACAAACATTATAAAACAATTTAATATTTAAGAAACCGTAATTTTAGTAAATAAGTTAATAGTAGGTTAAGCAATGTACACCCAAGCATTTAAATAACTCATGACCGCAAGACATGGATAAAAGGAGGTCACGTGCAAAATGGAACACTCACAACATCTGTCGAAGAGTAGAAATATGGAAACAGTGCTGGGCATTCCAATATTAATAAAGTCTAAAATAAAAATATATGTGAAAGACAACATATTAAATGGCAAATATCTAATATATCAGTGCAATGTTATTGAGTTAGCTAATTATTGTTGATGTTCGGTGCAAATCATCCCGTTATGGATTATAAATATTGTTATGAGCTAAGAGAGTTTTTGTAATAAAGGCCTTTTTAGAATACGTGCCTTTTATTTGATAAAACTATCAATGTAATACCATATTTAAAGTAAAACATAGGTAAATAACGGTAGAAGAAGTGTTGGAAGACCGGCAGCCAGATGGACAGATGACCTGCAAAGAATCGCGGGAAAGACCTGGATGCGATTAGCACAGACCAGGGAATATGGTATGAGAAGGAGAGGGCCTATACTCAGCAGTGGGTAGAAACAGGCTGTCAATGATGATGATGATGATAGGTAAATAAAGAAATGATGATAAAGAAACGAATGATAACGAAAATCATTTCTTTATCATCATTTACCATCAGGTAAATGAGAATGTAATGAAAAGTTTGTGTGCACCAGAGGCGAAGAGACCATACAACCCGATTCCCATCGGCTTCCCTTTAGGAATTGGTTAGTGCATAGACCATCGTAATATTATATTATTTACTCATCCAACTGACAAAAAAAGGCTTGTTATTCAGTTAGGTCGAGCTCTTCCAGACATGATTACAAGAGACGGTATGGATTTTTATCTTGCAGCATTAATTGCAGCAATTTTTAGAGGGCATTTTAGGGATGGCTTCCCCTTTTAAAACTGTCACCCTTCGCCACTGGAGTGCGAAGGGTGACAGTTTTAAAAAAATATCCTGCCTGAATACGTACAGGCAGGATATTTTTTTATGTAGTGCGCATAATTTGTAGAGTGATTCAGTCTCTGTGCCTAAATGCAACCGCAGTATTGGGATACACTTTAAAACAAAACGAAAATTCGACTTAGTATGGGGGACATGCATAATTTACTAGCGCAAGCCATACAAAATCAAATGAGAACGGACACTAAATAGGCAAATTTTGCGCACTACATAAAAAATATCCTGTATACAGGCTGTAACAGAAATCGTGCTCTATTAGACTCACCTCGAAGAAATTTTTTCGATTCCGTAAAAACAAAATTTCTTAAACGTATCATCTGTTACCACAGACAACTTAGCCCAAGGGCTAGGTGTCCTACTGACGTGCGGCACGCATTTCAGCGACCGTAACTGTGTAAATTTCAGTAATATATTTAATTTTACATACAAAATTTACCAAAATAGCGATTTTCCTGGTACCATTCCTCATCCGCGCGGATAGTACGTGTAGTGCCACAGTACGAATAAAGTTGTAAACACAAATTTATTCATCTATATTTTTAAATTTATTCATCTAGGATTTTTCTGTCACGAAAAAGCGTTACGGTTTCGTGGAGGGGGTAGACGATATACCCGTTGAAGTTTTCACTTCTACTATCTATGTGTCCCAGCACACATTTCGTTTTATTAATACGAACATACGGCCCACCTGATAGTAAGTAACCACAGCCTATGGACGCTTGCAACACCAGGGGTATCAATATCTATACCGACTTATATTATAAAGAGATAAAAAATTGTTTGTTTGTTTGTAGGAGGAAATCTCTGGAACTACTGAAACGATTCTAAAAAACTTTCGCTACTTATCAGAAAGCTACACAATGCTGGAGTGATATAGGCTATATTTTATTTTGATATAAATAAAACACGCAGTGGAAACCGCGGGCAACAACTAGTATACTATAATAACAAATATCGTAGATATTAAAGCATCAAGTAAAAGAAAAGAAAAATATAAAAAAATAAGAAAAAATAAGACAAACAAATAAAGAACTAGTTAGAATCCCTTCTGTAGGGTTTTCTCTTTGGCGTCGATTCAGTGTTCTCAGGCGTCGTCGACGCGGAAGTTGTTGCCGAAGTTGTAACGGAAGTTGTGGCCTCGTCGTCGCCTTCCGTACCGCCTCCTACGCTCTTGTCAACGCCGCTCGTTGGTTCGTCACTATCAAGCGCATGCGCAGCTTCTCGGTCTTCTATCGCCTCAACCTCCGCAGCATCGCTGTCATAACTTTTAGCGTCGTCTTCTTCATTTTCTGGTTCGTAACGCACTTGAACGAAACGTCTGTTCAAATTCGAAGCCGACGTACGTGTACCCTCCTCCTTCGTGTCTATGTCTTGCGATGACTTCGTCTTGTCTAGTGTATCTTCCGGTTCTGCTTTTATAAGATCTCCTTCAAATGTGAGATCAGTCCCTCCACCATCATCATCATCTAATTTACTCGGGTCGAAAACGATTTCTTGTTTAGTAAATGAGTGTGATCGCGCCGCAGGAGCTTTGGGAGCTGGCGTTTCGGGGGCAGCTGGAGGAGTTACGAGGGCAGCTGGAGATTCTGCAGGGGCGATTTCAGATGTTAGAGTTTCGGGGGAAACTTCCATAATGCTTCTAACTGATTCAGTTCTGGGCAAATTTTTCTCAGGGGCCGGTTTAGAAGGTAGTTGGCTTTCCGCAGCCTGGATATCCGTAGTGACTTGGGCAGCTTGAGATGTTTCGTGGGTAGTTTGAGATGTTTGCGTATCGGCGGTGGCTTCGGTAACTTCAGTATCTGAGAAAATATGGACTAATTCTACCTCTGAGACTGATTTGGAAGGTGCGCTAATAGCATTAATAGATTCATCTTCAGTGTCTGGACGACCCTGGGTATCTTTGGTAGTTTCAGGACCGGAAGCCGGAGTAACCATTATCTCTTCATCAGGTTTAGCATCTGTGGTCTCTCGGACAGCTCCAGTATCTGCAGTCTTATCATCAGGTATAACATCCATTGTCTCTCGGGCAGCTCCAATATCTGTGGTCTTTTCGTCAGGTATAGCACCCATGGTCTCTCGGACAGCTTGAGTATCTGTGGTGTCTTTGTCAGGTATATCACCCGTGGTCTCTTCACCGGCTTTTGTACCTATGATATCGGGGGTAACTGGAGTATCCGAGGTCTCTTCTTTAGATTTTTTGTCAATGGTCTCTTCATCAACTTTAGTATCCGTGACCTCACGGGTAATTTGAGTATCTGTGGTCCCTTCATCAGCTTTAGTGTCCGTGCTCTCCAGGGCCTCAGAAGTACCTTGAATAGTTTCTATTGTG
This sequence comes from Allophyes oxyacanthae, assembly GCA_932294325.1. Taxonomy (NCBI): domain Eukaryota; kingdom Metazoa; phylum Arthropoda; class Insecta; order Lepidoptera; family Noctuidae; genus Allophyes; species Allophyes oxyacanthae. Next base: position 1,303,250 of record OW028612.1, read on the forward strand.
GAAGGGATTTCGTCCGCTTTTGTACCCGTTGTTTCTTCGGAAGTTGGAGTATCTATGGTCTCTAGGACGTCTTTCGAAGAGATGATCTTATGCGGAGTTTGGGCATCTACGGAATCCATGGACTCACTTTTCATGGAAGGTTTAAGTTTTGGACGGCCCAGATTAAGTACATCTCGAGTATCTGTGGCAGTACTTAATTCATCATCCTGATCATCGCGCATGCGCATCGGTCTCATCGCTTCAGTTTGCTGCAACTGATCAGTTTTTGATTCATCCATATCTAGAGTAAGCATGTGTTTTTCGGTACCTTCGTCGTCAGACGTACGGACTACATTCTTTCTTTTGCTTTTTTTTGACGCCTTTTCACTTTCTTTTGTAGCTGCCTCAAACTGCGCAAGGAGAGCCTCAGTTGCTTCTTCGTCTTCTTCAAGTAACAATTCATCTCTACCTCCGGATGCTGAGCTTAACATGTCAGTATCGGAGCCCCTACCCATTAGTTTTTTTGCAGTGTTGGCGAATTTTCCAAAGAATCCCTGTTTTGTCGGCGCTTCTTGGGTTTGATCGTGGTCTTCCCCCCGTTTTTCTTCGCGTCGCTCAGTACTTGCTCCATCAGCAGCACCTTTACTATCTGTTGGCCAAGCGAAGTGTGATTGTCTCCTAAGAGAGGACGGAGGCATAATGGGTGATCCGTCATCGACTGTAGAGCGTCTACCAAAATGCCTCTCAGTTCCTGGAAATGGAAAACCTGTAGCAGCATCATAACCTTGATCATCGACAACTTGCGAAAGCGGTTCGACATCAGTAGTGACCACAGGTTCCGGGGTACCTCCAGGCCAATTACTATGATCCGTATCACTGTCGCCTAATTGCCTCATATGTTTGTGTATCGCATCCTTGCTATCTGGGAAGTGTTTCAGTAAGTATTCCCAGTCGTCGAGACGGAGAGTGAGCACCTGGGACTTGATCATCGTTTCGTATGAGTGTGTGTATGGAGTATTGCGTAGTAAGCCCTGTAACTAATGTTTTATTCTGTTGTAAAAATATATGTCCTTGCGTATTTTACATAAGATTATTTATTATTTTATTAGTAATATACTTACAATGCCAAAGTATGAACCAGCCGGGTAGACCCTGGCGCTGATATCCATGTCTTCGCAGGTTTCCTTTACTTTTCCGGTATGGATCACGTACATGGCGTCCGTTATTTCACTTTCCTTCACGACGAACATGCCTAAGATAAAAACAAAGTTGTATTTAATTAGAGTTGGGTATTATTTTATAATAATTTCTAGCCTGTATTATCTCACAGCAGGGCAAGGCGTTCCCTCTTCTTTTCCATTATCTTCTAGTGAGTTGTTGGCAATATTTAACGGTCCTTAAGATAGGAGGCAAGTTCATCTTGCCATCTTCACTTAGATCTAACAAGATGCCACTTAGCATTTATTGGGACTTTTTGGCACAAAGCTAAACTGTATCTGGCTCAGTCTTTCTTGAGCTTGGCAGCTTTTAGGTCACATTCGCTTTGGTAAATTTAGGAGCGCTGTATTGTGTTCCTTACACAGTCAGAAAGTCTAACTCCTAAGATGCTACGGTCCATGGCTCGTTGGCGATCCTTTGCTGAAGGAGAACCATGCGAAATATTGGGAGGTCTCCCTTCAATAAGTCAATTACATTTTCCAGGCGCTTTCGGTGCAAAGGCAGGTGGTAATACAGCAGAGCAGAAGGTAATAAATTTGGCGCTGGAATGTTGTGGTATGAACACAACAATCTAGACTTCTTATTTAGATTACTGTGGGTATTAAGCTTTGCTTGTTCGATACAGGGTGACTGGTTAAGCGAGGGAAATATTGAAGGAGAGTATTGTACTCATCATTATGAACAAGTTTTACTATGGGAGCAAAAATCCGCTGTTCCATACATTTAGTCAAGATTTTATTTTTTTATTTTTTTGAGATTTCTGTTTTGGGCCCATAGTAAAAGTTGTTCATAATGATGAGTAGGTACAATACCCTCCTTCAATGTTTCAATGTTACATAGATAGTTCGAAAAATAGCAGATGCCATCTTTGTTTCTCGTTTCTCGTAGATCAACTACAAGACAACTGCGTATTATCGTATTTATTTACCTTCGTTATAAGTATATAACTTCAAGCAGCCAACCAGCTGTCTGAGGAAGGCAGGCTCGCATTCTTCAAAGATATGATGCTGTAATAAATACATTCATTTTATTCTCTATTAAGATTCTCGCAACGACACATGAGCTCCAACTTAAACAGGATAATTCTTTATGTAGTGCGCATAATTTGTAGAGTGATTCAGCATCTGTTCCAAACTGCAAACGGAGTAATAAAATTCCGTTAGATGGCGATAGGCTTGCCTATTCCATGAGACTTATAACGGCAACGGCAAAATGTGGCTATACAATTCTGCTGAATCCTTCAAGAAACACAGGCGATTTGCCGTGGTATGTAAATATCATTCTCTAGGACCCTCTGAGAAAACCTTACTACGTTGAAGTGTTGGTATTGGTAAAGAAGCCTCCGCGACGGTGCGCGTATTTTGCGTATGGGTGGGAATAACTTTATTCTAGCCAACCCAACTCCTCGAGGAAGGCCATCAAACATTTGATGTTGCTGGCTATCTACCGGAGAGTAGGTACGCGGGTTACCGAAGTACTTGGGTACTTGGCCCTGAAAGAGGCTACCTCTGAGCAGTTCAGGAGCACGTGGGCCGCTATTTCGTCCACCTCCATGCTAGCTTTATTATAATATACGAGGAAACACGTATTTTTTTATTTCTAACCAAAAGCCTAAATACCAATTTTCATTTTTCTCATTTTGAAATTGTAAGGACTCCTATACAAACTTTCATCCCTAATTTCACCCATTTAGGGGATGAATTTTTAAAAATTGTTTCTTATTGCTTGCCTGCCATATAAAAGGAACCTACTCTCTAAATTTCGTGATTCTACCTTCAGTAGTTTCGGCTCTGCGTTGATGATGAGTCAGTCAGTCAGCCAGTTAATCAGGACTTCTCTCTTTATAATATTACTATGATTATGTTGAAATATGATCAGCGGTAAGTTGATACATACCCTGGTGATGTGATGCAGGTACGCGGCTGACATGATTCGCAGCCGCAGGGACAGAGGCGCATTCTTCAGAAAGTGCGGCACTTGCAAGCCGCGTGTCTCCCGCCACAAGTGCAGCGTGTACTTGTTCACATAGGTCACCAGGTTTTTAGATACCCTGTTGTTGTTCATAAACTCCTGCCGAAAAAGGTGGTGTTTGTTCACATTTTTTTTTTAAATTATGTTTCTAAACTGTGACTATGATAATAATAATAATTGCCAAGAGTCTCGACCAACACCTCCAGAGGCTCTCGCTAGGTGGCTGGATCAAGGGCCTGATTCAGAAAGCAGTACTCCTTGACACTGTGCGCATTGTTAGGAGGTTTCTCTCTCAAGAGCCCTGACCCCCGGTAGCTTGGACCCTGTTCCTGATACCGGTGGCCTACTACTCTTTTATATTTTTAAATGTTTTTTTTTTATTTTTTTTCATTTGTAAAATTATTTAAAAATATGAAAAAGTATGTTAAAAATTGAACAAAGGTCATAATACTGGAGCAAAACATAGTGCGAGGCAAAGTTAAAGTTATTTATTTCAAATGGGCCTTTGCAGGCACTTTTAAAACGTCGTGATTCTAGGTGCACGGTTCAAATTGGGTTGGTCCTACAAAAGATACCTGCAAAAAACTCTATGGAAACTCTCTTCAAAAAACAAACTTACAATAATATCTGAAGCACAAGAGCGGCCCCGGCTAAAATTCGACCAGAATTTACACTATGACAAAAATAAAAAAAGAACAGCAAAGATCATAAATAAAAAGTGGGTCTCTAAAGGATTTGTGTCCCTAGCAGTCATCACCGGCAACTCCCTGGCATTGGTAATACTGCTGTTCGTCACTGGCCTAGGAATTGCGATGTTAAGAGGAAACGCGGGCGGCATTTTGTCTATACAAACGTATTCCTGGATTGTCTCTCTGGTTTTCGATACGAGCGAGTGCATTGGTTTTTTTTATATGAGATAAAAATATCGACCACTAACATGTCCCTACGTTTAGCTTCTTTTGATTAATTACTTCTTATAGGTGGTGTGACCTCCCAAAATCCATAAAATTGCCCAGTTTGAACGCCCAGACGTTCAGTATGCAAAGTTTAACAGTGTATTATAAAAACGCAAAACGTAGAGACATAGAACAATGTTTTTCAATACATTAGGTGAAAAAGACGTAAAAATCGGTCCGCTTTTGGAGGAGGAAATAGGGGAAAACAAAACCTAGATATTGACGATTTTATTTAGGTCTGGGGGTCTAAAAAGGCCGCTTTATATGAATCATATAATAATTATGATTCATATTACAAATTATGCCAAAATATCCACTTAATATTAGGTGGATATTTTGGCATTTGTAATGACTTTTAATATCATACGACTAAGGCTCATATTCAGCAATCATCAGTTTGACAGTTACCATGGACATTCGTAGGTGAATTGCTAAATGTGGCCTTTTGTCCCTTTCGCTTTCGCTCACTTAACGACATGCGCCCGCAATAGCAATAGTTTTTTTAAATACCTATTCTATAAATGTTTCTGTGACCGCATTTCCTCTTAAGAGAGGATGGGCATCCAGCCATCTAGTTGGTTTATTTCACCAGCAAATAAAACCTCAGGGTCTTATACCAAGCATCTTAACGATTGTATATTTTAATACGCAAGTTTTATTACATAACGTGTTTATTGCATAAAATAGTGTTGTATGATGTTTTTATGTTTTCTTAAGCTAAAAATGTCAATACGTTGTTATTTTTTCACCGCGCACGTCATGTCACTGCAACTCTCTGCCAAATTTTCGAGTCAATGCATTGATGCTGACATTTTTATAAATTAGTCTTGTAATTAACTCGAAACGTGTTCGGAATGTTCAAGTAATGAGTTGTTTATCACTGATCTATTTTCAGATTTACAAACAAACATGCGTAAAATACCTACTAGGTTTATGTTACGGCGCGGTTATAATATCGTTTATTCGGAAATAACCATAATTATGAACAACTTTTACTATGGGACCAACTATGAAATCGGTGGAAAAAAAAATCTGCTTATCCTTATATTTTTTTTAATTTAATTCTTTATGCACAGGTAAAAAGAGCACTGCACAAAGGCGGACGTATGTCGACGTATACTATATATGTCATTATTTATACGGAGCAGCATTATTTTTTCCTCGATTTCACGTTCACTACAACCCCTTGCCATTTATATAGGTACCCTTTTCGACCAACCGTGTTTATTACAATAAATTGCTAAAACATTACATGATCGACCAAATCAATTTTTGAATTTTTTGTATTTGATTCTACACCGAAATTTACTGCACCATCAAAATGAGCGGCCTTAAGATTTAAGACACCCAGTTTCTCAAAGGCAGATCAAATTTAACCAGCCGTCAAATCTCATGTGACGTGTTAATTATGATTTGTTGTTGAAATGATTGTTGACGTAGGTCAACAGCTTACAACAGCTAACATGATCAGAGATTTGATGACCAGCCGTTCAGAAATCGAGGGTAAATATCCCTCGATTAATCGGGAAACTAATATTAAAAACCTTCATGAGGATCTTACATGTCTGCTGAATGAGTCTTTGTAACCTATTGCTATATTGAATTTGAAACAGTGATGGGAGCCGTGTTCAAACCCAGACTCTCCTGCAGAGCTATAATAGCACCGTAAAAGGGGGAGAGAGAAATACCAGAGACAAAATTATATCTTTAACGTTATCTCTCTCTAGTTTCTGTTTCGTCTTCTGTCATGTACATGACCTAACAGTCAATTAAGTTCAAAAACAAAAACCCGACTACTGAAAAGGTATGCCACTTTGTATTGTATTATTTTGTTAGGGTCGATAACTGTAGGTGGCATACGACCACGGCTATCCTCTGAACATCACTATGAATATGTGTTAATATTTTCTTGTTTCATACCTTTTCAGTAGTCGAGTTTTGGTTTTTGTACTAAAGTTTTTTTTCAGAGCCTCGAACATCTGCTATCAATATACAAATTTTTGAAATGTGCTACTAAAACCCTTTAATTTGATACCCAACACGGCATAACCAAACAATTTTTTTTTTACTTCTTTACTTTATGTCCTTTATAGGGCGCCATATTAAATTTCATGTGACGTCACATAGCCTATAACCAGCGGACAATCAAGACGCTTCCAACGATACCTCATTTGTCGAATTGCGATAAGTAGTTTAGAAGTTGTGAGGGAACAGATGAACATACCGGTCAAACATATTATAACCATCTCCGTAGTCGGGTAAAAACCCCTGACTCCATCTAGAAAAAGAGCTGTAACTTTTGAACGGCTAAACAGATTTTCATGAAACAGAGCTAAGATGATACCCGATTAAACTAGCTTTTAATTAAAAAAAACTGTATTGAAATCGGTCCATCCATTTTACAGCTATGATGCCACAGACAGATACACAGATACACACTACAAACTTTTTGTCGGGGGTTAAAAACGGGTTTCTCCAGCCGCCGTGCTAACCTTGCTACATGGAAAGCAAGCGATTATTTTTAGATTTAGAATAATAGGTATTGTAATTGACATAATTTGTTTTTGAGCAACACACAAGTAACGTACAAGAAACCATTAATAGGAATCACGAGTAAATATTAGCGGGAATACATAAATATTTTATGTTATTTTGAAGACCGTCCGCGTAATACTATGTCGATTACATAACCGGCGGCAGTATATACAGACGCAAATAAATTATTCGTTTTGGATGATTTTACGAGTAGTAAACTACTTGAGTCCGGTCTCTTAGTACCGATAGACGCTTCCCGTGCAAGTCGTAAAAAATAATTGAGGAAAAGGGCTTAAGAAAATAATTGGGGAATATTAAATACTTTAATATTTCTCTCATATGCGGCCACAACAATATTATCAAAAGTCAAAGCTTTTTGTCTGAACTGAGCCTTTACAGACTTTTCTAAAACATGGAGATTCTAGGTCCATGGTTCTCTCTGTGTTCGCGAGCGCACAGAGACTCACTCTGTTGCGCTCTCATCGAGCGGCCCCCGAGGAGACGGCGTAACATTGTGGTCACAGCGAGGGTAACAGGGGGACCTCTTTACAGTCTCCCTTCCTCCCCGATGTGCCCTAGCAGGCTTAGCGCCGTGGTGTGCTTTCGCGCGATCTTTTAGAGTTCCCGGAATCCACCACCAGGTCCCGATAGTGGACCACCGTGGTGAGCTTTGTAAGATTCCCGGCATACCCCTCCACTCCCCCCCCAAGCGGAGGATAGCCCATTATGGATCGTGCCATTGAGGAGAAGAGTCATCAATTATATCAATGTTAGTATCCAAATTGTAAAATACACCGTATTACAAAACGGCTAGGCGTTTTATAACGTGGCGGAGTAGTTTATAGTATTTTTATAATGAGACTGTGTAGTGTGTAGTCATAAATTCGTAATTTATTTATTTAAAATGCTTCATACACAATGTACAAAGGCGGTCTTAATGCCGTAGGCGTTCTCTACCAGACAACCTTAGGGTGATGCAGAGACAATGAAAGTATATTAGGTACACTTAGCTAGGTAGCTTCCGCCAGCGGCTTCACCTTGTGATATCTTTATAAATTATAGCCTATGTTACTCACTGATAAAGAAGCATTCTGCTGGTGAAAGACTTTTTTAAATCGATCTAGTAGTTTTTGATGTTATCCATTACAAACAAACATATAAAAAATCAAATCCTTTCTCTATAATATATTTGTTTAGATGCTACCGTAAATGTTGTTGTGTGTTGTTGTTATGTATGTGTGTGTGTTGTCTTGTTGTAACTGTAATAATATGAAATGTATCGTCGAACCTTACCTGTAGCTCGAGGTACTTGCTGTAGAAGCTGAACGAGCGATAGGACTGGAACTGGAGGATGTTGGAGAACTCGCCGACGTACATCATGAACACCATGGTCGAAATGATCTGCAGTATCGACACGAACATCACCTGCACACAACAGGAACAATGCAATTCATATAACTACATTATATGTAGGTACCAGTGGCGAAGAGTCCATACAACCAGATTCACATCGGCCTCCGTTTAGGAATTGGTTAGTGCATAGACCAACGTAATATTATATTATTTACTCATCTAACTGATAAAAAAAGGCTTGTTATTCAGTTAGGTCGAGCTCTTCCAGACATGGCTATATAATATAGATTACAAGAGATGGTATGGATTTTTGTCTTGCAGCATTTATTGCAGCAATTTTTGAGGGCATTTTTGGGACGGCTTCCCCTTTTAAAACTGTCACCCTTAGCCACTGGTAGGTATCTACATTACCTCATCGTTCACAACGGAGGTGGTGGTAACGAAGTTGCCGATGGAAAAGGAATGCAACCACAACAGTGATGTATGGACCATTACTCTGTGTACGGTGCAACTGTACATTTTCTCAAGGCAGCATTTTTACAAGACTCATGCGTTTCATTTAATAATTACATCAGGGGGCCTAAAAAGGCCACATTGAGCAATTCATCTACTGATCTGCATAGTAACTGTCAAACAGATGATTACTGAATATGAACCTTATGTGGATGATATTAAGAGATGTCAATTAGGTAGATATTTTGACATTTATAATATGAATCATATCATGATTCATCTAAAGCGGGCTTTTTTGCCCCCCAGTTCGCTTCGAGCCATCAAGAAAGCCAAAATCTCATAATCACGAGTGTCGCGTATATTAATATTATTTTCACTCACATCCAATTATTCGCTCATTTACTTTAATTACCTACCTTCTGGAAAATATATCATTTAGTTTCTGAACTATCGTACCTATTTCATTTCTATCATCATCATAAGAAGAAGTGCAGTGTTAAAAGAGACTGTACAATGTACATACACTCTATTCTTTGGAAGGTTGTGGTTGATTATTGGTGGCTGACCATACCTCCGACCGTTTCTTGGGCATGATGTCGCCGACGCCATTCTGCGTGAAGGTCGTGATGATGAAGTACATGGAGCAGACGTAATAGTTTTCGCACTGGACCTTGCCCGGCCCTGAACAATAATAAATCTATATATTAATACGTGAAAACTTTGTAACCCTTTTTAAGCATATTGCGCGCACGGAGCAGTGTGAGGTTTGGCATAGTTAAAGTTTATATAGAGAAGGAGTGCAGAAAGCTATGATTATGGTCGAATTTCGACCACCGGGCGACCACTAGTTTAAATAAATAAATAAGTCATTACTGTCCTACTGCTGGACAAAGGCCTCTTCTCGGAATGAGAAAGGTTAGGCCTTAGTCCACCATGCTGGCCTAGTGCGGGTTGGCGGACTACACACACCATCAAAGGCTTTATGAGAGCCTCTCAGATGTGCAGGTTTCCTTACCATGTTTTTCGCAACTGATATAATCAAATAGCGAACATTAATATTAAAACATTATTATATTATATACAGAAAAATGAAGCTAATAAGGGGTGAATGGGGATAAAACTTTAAAAGGATTTTAAAATTGAATTTAACATAGTTTGTTGCCAACAAGGACATCAAGAATAAAATAATACAATTTAAAAAAAAAAGTCCTTGTTGGCATAAATCTATAATACTTAATTCAACGTTGAAATCCTTTCAAAGTTTGGTCCCTATGGATACTGTTACGTTTCGTTCGATGAGTGCGGAGCGCCGGAGACACAATTCCTCCCTTAATCCCCTTCATCCTTTGCCTCCCTTTTTCCTAACACTATCCTAAAAGGTCGGCAATGCATTGGAAACTCCTCTGGTATTGCGGGTGTTCGTGGGAGGCGGTGATCACATACCATCAGGTGAACCGAAAGCTCGTTTGCCCCCTATACTATAAAAATCTCAACACCTTAATGTACTTACTCTATTTTATGTGGAATAAATATAATTTTAGTTCATTTCATTAAAAAAAAATGGCGTCCGTTGTGTGTGCAATACCCTAAGGGTGGGTTGCACCAAGGGCTACGTTATTGTTACTGTCAAAATTAACTTTAACAGGAACAATGACCATAGAATTTAACCATCTACTGTTGCACCGTCATGTAAAATGTAAAAGTTAAAGTTAAAAGTTTGACAAGTGACAAGACGTTTTAGATAGGTTATATTCAACGCGTCTGACAGTAGTTATAAATAGTTAACATTAACAATAACAACAACCAGCGAAGCGTGGACGATTACGGTTACAGTTAAAAATATGACGTTAGCTAACAATTGCCTAATGGTGCAACAAATGTTTTGCTTAAAGCGGTACTTTAACTGAAGATTCGATGTTTGTTATAGTTAAAGTAAGATGGTGCAACCCAGGCTTACTCTCCATAATACTTACCCGTATGTATCCAGGACGAGTTTGGCGTAAAACGGTCTTCCATCATGCCGATGAAGTGCCACATGCAGGTCGTGGTGTGGACAAAGAGCGTGAACCAGATGAACAGAGCCATAATTGTAGTCATCGTCAGGTTCACTGTGATGATCTCATTGCGTTTCTTGAGACACTTGTACACCGTCGCCTAGTACAGAGAAACTTGTCAGATTTGGTCTTGATACTTGCCTTGTACGGAAAGAAAAATATACAATTTGATTAGCTCAGCTGTTTTTAAAAAGGGATTGAACGTGTACTTTATTGATAACTGATATTTTTAAATTACTATGATAGATCGAACTCTTCTTTATAATTAAATTGATTTTAATTATATTTAGTTAAGTTTCTCATATAAGTGAAAAATGTTGTTCTTCTGAGAAATAAATAAATCTTTAAACCGATTTTCTATTCTTAGGCTGGAAATCAACGTCGTAGCTCAACATACACTATGGTACAGTACAAAAGAACTAAGAAGTCGCATCGGGAAACTTCGTAAAACCGATGAGTTCCGAACTGCGCGCGTTTTCAAGACGAATGTTTACTAGTACTGCAGTAAAACATGATCTTTACGCTGACGCAATAAGTTCTACAATTATTTAAACGAGCGACTACCATTGGTCGTTTGATCAGGTACATCGATGTTAGTTCTTAGTTGTGTGGTACTGTACTGAGAGAATGCTCTTTCAAACAAAAAAAAACATTTAAATCGGTTCTCAGTTGGACGTAGATAGTTACACGAGAAAAGAATCCAACCCACATTGAGCTGAGATATTCAATTTTAAAGTTTACATCTCAATTTCTCATTGATGCAGTACCTACTGTAAAGGAAAATGCCCATCACCCATACAAAATCATGCCTGAGATGAATAAAAATGAGTTATACGCCAAATTATACTTCAAATTAAAGGAAATCCTTAAAATTTCAATTATTATCTAAAAACTAGGGAAAAGCTTGACAATTTTTTGGTAAAAGATAGGTTATTCTTCCTTCCGTCGAATAATTCAATCGCGAGGAAGTCATATTTGATGAATGATTTTATAAATCAATCATTCAAGACCATTGACCTAGTACTACAATGGACGGTGGAAAGAAGACTGGCGCGCGATTGGAACTCTTAATCGGATTAAAAATATATCTAAGTAGAGAATGGTCTTACGATTCTGATCGTCCTGTTGAGACGGAGCCAGGAGAACCACATCCACGAGTGGTTTGTGGAGGCGTAACTAAGCAGCTCAAAGGGGAATATTGAAAAGAAGTCGTATCTGAACTCTCTCTTGAAATACCTGCCACCATGAACGATTGTTAGTATTAGTTATTGTTATTTTCTTCTTTTCTTATAATAATAACGATACACCACAGTTAGTACGATTTCTCCTGTATCGTGGGTACAAGTTACAGACATATCACACATGCTCATACGCACCCAGACCCGGGACAACTATCTGTAGGCATAATGTATAAACTTTAACTGTGCCAAATCTCACACTCCTCAATATGCTTAATAAAAAGGGGTACAAAGTTTTGTCTTCACGTATTATTATATCTAATAGATATCTAGAAGCAATTTTCAAGAAAAAAAAATTAAGTAAATAAATATGGCGAGTTTTGGGCAATAGTGCAAATTAGGTGCATAAATTTTGCTAACGCTGTTCGCAACAACGTATTTTTGTAATAAAATCCCTTTAAGAGGTTACCAACCCTGAAATCGGGAAAAATAACAGCTGTTCTATACAAATAATTTAACATTACTCGACTAAATGTATGGAACAGCAGATTTTTTTGCGGTTTCTGGTTTGGTGCCGTAGTAAAAGTTGTTCATAATGTAGTGACATCTATCGCCACATAGAAGAACTACTTAGCAAGACAGCAAAACTAAACAGTGGCGCGAAAATATGAATTCGACCAATCAGATTACGAGGCCTGCATCGCGCAAGGAGAAAGATAATCGTATCTAACATATATACAACTGTCCGACATCAACCGTTAGGCTTTGGCCCGCCAGGCAATATCACCTCCCCTGGTCGGAGGATCCTCTCTTTCCAATGGAAGAACACCATACCTCGTTCCTCCACAATTATAATGAGTACAGTCCCTTAAAGGGATTCGGACCCTTCTTCATAAAATTATACTCACATCTTCCGTATAGGCAACATAAGTTTCTTGACGCTTCTATTGGTCACCAGCAGCGGTATGGAGTGTTGCGTCAGGATCTTCCACAAGAAGCAGAAGTCCAGAATATACAGCGTCATAAGGAGCCACTGACTGTTATCCTAAAATGATAATGAACATCGACTCCGGTAATGAACTTCAATACGATCGTGAGAGACTACCCAAACTTTGCGCTACTTTGTAAAAAAAATACCGATCATGAAGATGGGAGTCCCAACAACATGATCGGTAAAAAAATTACAAGGTGGCTCGAAGCTTAGCCTCTCGCGAGTCGGGGGTTAAAAATGACAAAGTTCTAGAAACAGGAGCTACGTTTGATTACCTATACTTACAGTGGCGAAGAGTCCATACAACCCGATTCCCATCGGCTTCCCTTTAGGAATTAGTTAGTACATAGACCAACGTAATATTACATTATTTACTCATGCAACTGACGAAAAAAAGGCTTGTTATTCAGTTAGGTCGAGCTCTTCCAGACATGACTATAATTGTATAGATCGCAAGAGACGGTATGGATTTTTGTCTTGCAGTAATTTGTACAGGGAATTTTTGGGACGGATTTCCGTTTTAAAACTGTCACCCTTCGCTACTGATACTTATATTATTGTATAGTAACCTGAAATCCCGCGTTATACAAGTCCAAGTAGATGCAGCCCATGCAGACAAAGATCAAGTAGATCTGGACCATTCCCTCTTGGAAGTAGATGTACTTGACGAAGTCTTTCTTGCTGTGCTGCGGCGTGGTTGCGACGTTTCGCCTCAGCTTCGCTTGGGCCTCGCTGCCCAAGACGTAACCCTGTAAAGATGGTGGAGGTGGGTGGATAGGTACCTTTAAACCAGGGTTGTTTCCGATGCATATTTTTTTCACATCAGCGGATGCTATTTTAATGATTTTCTTAAAAAAGCAGGGGAAAATTTGTGACCATTATGAATTTATATCTAAAAGTTGCACTATTTTCCTTGGTATTGAAATAAAAGAATGTTTCAATAATTTTGTGACTTACTAAAAAACAATTGAGTCAAACTAAGTACCTACTTTAGTAATAATTAATACTAGATTAGTAATTAAATACCTAGACTAGGTTTTTTGTTTATGATAAAAACTGTTATCGCAACGCGTGAATAACTTTTTTTTTTGTGGACGCTACCAGCCTTTGTGAGTATAGACAGCGTCAGTGTGCAAGCGAGAGGTGAATAGAGACGACGCCATTTTATTCCATTCTTTATGTGCACGGCTAGTACATATGATACGCCTTTCTATCTAGCTATTCTGTACACTGTACCTTCTTATCTGGTCCCCTGTACTTGTTCATGAGCTCTTTGACGGCGGGGAAGTCCTTCACCATGCTGTAGAAGACCGCTGACTTGATCATCAGCAGGTGGAGGCGGGCCGTGGCGACCACGCTGTAAGGACTCCGGTGGCCCGGCGTGCTCTCCAAGTTACCGAACACGCTGCATCGGAAACCATCGAATTACTCACTCCATACTCAAACCCATGTTAAGTTTGAGAAGCTCTTAACTATCATTCTGTCGCTCCTAGCTACATAAAGTCCCGTCTCGTGTACCGGACCCCTGCCGGCTAAACTCCACGACGATAGTTCGCTTCGTGTTGGGACCCACAGGTGGGCGTCGGGTACTCTTAGAAGACCATGCCGAAGCATACCACGGTGCCAAGCCTGTTAAAGAATTTCTCGGGGGGGGGGGGGGGGACGGACACTGTACCGAGGTCTCCCCGGTTCTCTCGCTGGGCCTAAACGACCAATGCGCGCCGTCTCCTCGGAGGTCGTTTCGGTGCTAGCGCAACAAGAGTCCCCATTCTGTGCACTCGTGACCCCGGAGGTGTGTTGCCTACCTGCCCCTAGGCAGCCGCAAGATAGAGTTCATGTCGCCCATGGCGACCCTGATCTCCACGCCGCCGTAGTCCACGAAGTACACGTGGGTCACCATGTCGTCATGTTCGATGATCTTCATGTCGCGCAGGAAGTACACGCTGCGGACCGACCGTCCAACGAGGCGCAGTAGGGACACATCAGAAGATAGCAAAGGGCACTACGGGTATATAAAGAAAGAACTTGGTGGTTATTTTCCCTGAAAAGAGGCCCACGCCCAGCAGTGGGACAGTAATGGGCTGAAATAATACAGGATGTTTGATGGACATTTAATTGGTAGACTGCGGGTTATTTATGTGATTATCACATAAAAAGTGACCGCACATGAGTAGGAGGTACCCGTGGATTTAATTAGGATGAATATTCTTTTACGAATTTTAGTATAATAAATTTTAGTTAATAGTTAAGTATCTACCATCTATAAATTCCTTATAAGTACCTTGTATTTTATATTATTCGATTATCTCCCTGTGATTCTAGACTAAGTTCTGTCTTATTGTTCATAGTCAAATGCTCGGAAACAGCTTCATTAATTTAAAAAAAAAACAATTCTTCACTCGACTCTTTTCGCTACGCAAAAAAATCTAACAAAATAACACGCTAGCAATTTCCAACACGGCAATATTATTATTTTCAGAATTAATCTAGGTAGTTTAAGTACGGTATTTGTCGCGTCTATTCAATTTAATTTCATAATAAGTATTACCTTAGTAAAGGTTGGACCATATATGTGCAAGATGGTGTCCGTCCTGAGGGTGATCTGGTCGCACAGTTTGAGGACCCCGCGGTAGTCGATACCACCCATCTTCTCCCAGTTGTACTCGTAGAAACGCCGGATTTCTCTGATACGAATAATAAATGATCTTTAACGTTTGCTGTTTAGATCAGAAGATTGACAGATTTTAATGTCTAAAAGAGAAAAACGGAGTGATTGCCTTTAGTTCACTGAAAGGAAGTGAGCGGACATTTACAAAATGGCGCCCGTCCAACTGTTTCCTTATTTGAAAGTAGGCTTAGAAATTATTACGACGTCTGTGGTATGGTATCATTACTATGTGTGTGTAGCACGCACTAAATATATATAACATACAATATTATAATAAGGTATTCTAAATGATTTGTGAATTATAGATAATTAATCAAGGACTTTGTCGGTTGTACACTTCGCCGACAAAACTCTTTGCACGGCTCCCGATGAGCTAGCCACACCCACATTTCACACTCGGCAAAATATGGGCATAGATAGCTTATCGGGAGCCGTGCAAAGAGTTTTGTCGGCAAAGTGTAGGTACAATCAGTAATGGGGGCAATTGCACCCATTGCCCCCATTGCTCTGTATCCGCGCCTGACCCATGTAGGGCATAAGCCTTTCTTTTACGCCGTTCTTCCCTGATTGCGCCAATCTTGTCCGTCTTTCCAACAAACTCACTTAGGGCCTTAGTCATCGACCCCTCTTGAAACGGCTTTGAACAAATAATGCCCAACCAAATATGCCGTAAGTGTAACAGTTTCTGTAGCTAGCCTAAAGGAAAAATAAACAAACTTCTGCAACTCCCCGTCTATCTTCTCCCTGGTCATGTACACGTTGATATCCTTCATGTGCTGTTGGAAGCCGGCCAAAGACTTGTTGACGTTCGCCCGCATACTGATGATGCGCACCGAAAAGTACGTAACAATCATAGTACCTGAAATGTCATCATAAAATCGCTTCAAACTGGCGAACAGTTATAACGGGTAGTAAAGTAGTTGTGAGGCTCGTAAATACCGCGCAGTTCAATCGATCAATAAGGTTAACCAACGCGTGCCGCGCCTTAGACGGGTGACTGTTTCTTCGAACATCGAGACCCCTCTGTGCCTCAGAAAGCATGCTAAGCAGTCGGTCCCGGTTGTCGTACGAATACCTATGACAGTCGTTACGGGAGTCAACAGCCCAAAAAATCTGACAACCGGTCTAACCTTAGGATAGCGACTGCCATCTGACCTCCGCCACACAATTACTGGGAGATACTGATGAAGTTATCTCCCAGTAATTGTGTGGCGGAGGTCAGATGGCAGTCACTATGTAAAATGCTGATATTCAGCTGTATCTGGTTAGACTGGGAGCCGACCGCAACATAGTTGGGAAAAAGTGAATATAATGGTCGACTCAGCCTCCTCATTATTTTGGCTCAATTTACAGATCGGGCAAGGTGTTATTTTCTGCCAAGAAGTTCTCAGTCTCTCAGAAAAACAAACTTGATTTGGACAGGCATCAAACTCAAAAAGCTCAGCTCCAAATTGCCTAACCGCTATCATCATCATCATTGACAGCCTGTTTCTACCCACTGCTGAGTATAGGCCTCCTCCTTTTCATGCCATGTTTCCCTGGTCTGTGCTAATCGCATCCAGGTCTTTCCCGCGATTCTTTGCAGGTCATCTCTCCATCTGGCCGCCGGTCTTCCAACACTTCTTCTACCGTCTATCGGTAGCCGTTCTGTTAGGGCTCTACTCCACCTACCGTCATTATGTCTTGCTAAGTGTCCTGCCCATCGCCATTTCAGAGCCGTCATACGTTGCACGACGTCTTGGACTTACCTAACTGCTATGCGTATCATGAAATGACGAGAACTTACTGACTGCCATTCCGACGAATAGGATCTGCAAGATGTCTTGGTTACTGGGGTTGAACTGGCCGTAACCGGTGGAGGTGCACTCGTACACCACCCAGAAGTAAGTCGCCAGGTGCAGGTTCCACGGGGTTCCCGTCAGGTTGAAACGATCTATTTCAGTCGGCATTAGGAAGAAAATGTATTTATTGGCACGTATCTCGTTGATCGTATCACGTTGATCTCAACAACAATAAAAAGAACAAAAGCGATCCCCAATTTAATAAGTATAATTATAGGTATATTATAATATAGTTAAAAAACTAAAAACACTAACCGTAGAAATAGTAAGTAGGTATTCCCGTTACTTATTTAATAAGTCAATGGCACTAACATATTGAATTTAGAGTGACGTCATTTGCACCTAGAATCACGACGTTTTGAAAGTGTCTGCCAAGCCAGTTGTAATAAAAAAACTTTCGACATAGGTACACTTAATATTTTGTATTCTTCAAAGCAAACCCTTTCATTTGATACCCATCTCACGATGATGTTAAGAAAATTTTGTCCGCCATCTTGGGGCGTCCGCCATATTGAATTTAGTGTGACGTCATTTTATTGTTCGTATTCATTAAATTAGATTATCGTTTGCGTTAGCGGTGAAGGAAAACATCGCGATCTAATGGTTCCTTCGCTGTGCATGATCAGTCAATCGGACTTGCGTTGTATGCTTATGCTTATATTCAACGCTGGGTCACACCGAACACAGCATGTGTGTATGCGCAGAGCAGTGAGTGTGGAAGAACATACGACATAATACTGTGCAGTATTGATGCACTGGGCTCAGTGTGACGTACATCAACCCTGCTGAATCGCACACGTATCTACTACTTACTGCCCACGCGCACGCTCTGCTACAGTTTTAGCCAGCCTTAAATCCCCAAACTCACATAACGGTCCAAACAAAATCACCCAGGATCCGCCGTTGTCGTCGAATGGCTCGATCAGCCAATCGTATCCGCCGTCCTTATTCTGAGAAAAGTAGATGTTCACGGAGTAGAACACGATCATGCAAGTCAGCACGTTCAGTATCGCCATGAACAAGGGGATCGCTTTGATGCTGGAACATTATAATAATGCTACTAAGTATTTACTAGTGGAAAACTAGGCACGGGGTGACTCCTCGACTGACGAAAAGATTTTTCCTCCAGCGTGCAGCACGTCCGGGGCAGTCATCCTCGCTGACTGCAGCTGATCTTCCCACCACCGTAAGAGCAATTTTTATGGAGCCTGTGCTGACACGACAGAACGAGTCTTAAGTCTTTTCCACTAAACGAATGGTCGCGGGCGGTGGCCCGCGTACCTCTCCTATTTATTCAAATAAGTCATATACCATACCCATAGGTGCGACCGCGGCTTGGAAATCGCCGCAACTGCAAAGGGACACGCGACCGGCAGCCGCGCGCGACTTGACATACTTAGAGGCGCCGCACGGATGGCCACTCCAGCAGATATAAATACTGCGCTAGCCGCACGCGACTATCCGTTTAGTGGAAAATGCGTCTATTCAAACCTAGTCTATTCAAATTCAAAGTACTCTCGCTGGGTCAATAACTCTCGCCTTTGCGCGGGTGTCATAAAACGCGACTAAGGGGCTATTTCAACAAGGAGAGCGGGTCTCACCTGAAACAATATCCAACATGCAGCGATAGTAGGCCTATGACCAGCAGTTGTCGATATAGATAAAATGCTGATGATGAACTGTCGCTGGCTTATTTTTAGTACCTTACGTCATAAAACCTATGTAGGTGATGTCAAAGTTATTATAATAAAGCATGCCGATTGCTTTTGTGGAGGGATGCATAAATAGATTGCAAAGTTCGTACACCATGACGATGTCCCGTCTCTCGATGTATTCCTTGAGCACCATCATGGCGCTGGGTAGCCGGTACAGCTGCAGCAACCGGTTCAACATCAGGAACTGCTTCATTGGAGTCACGCGGAATTTGCCATCTGTTTCCAATTAGGAATAGTTAATTATTGCACTTGAGAAGTTTATGTAAATTTTAAGAAGATCGAGAAAATCGTGTTAGACCTCTCGTTTCTACTGGTGATACGTATTGCCCTGGTGCGATGCTTAACCTGTCAATAGGTTTGGCATCGTAACCTGATGATTGTTGTTAAGTGTACTTCGTTTGTTCCTTGTTTTATTTTATTGTGTCATATCCTTTATTTTATTTTCGTGTGTGTTAGTTTTTGTGGTGGTGATAATTGTTATTCTTTCTAAAAAAAAATTAACTTTGCCTCTTTCTACGATTTCTTCTGTATCGAGGGTACATTTACAAACATACGTGCGGGACTACTGGAAGAAATTTCTTTAGAAATAAGTAGTTCCATTGTGCTCATATGTCTGTAACATTTTTATTACCATGTTTCCTTGTGTGTAGGTACATAAATAAATAAATAATACGTGTCACATGCACACACACCCAGAACCGGAACAACTATCTGTAGATCATACAAATATTTGATCCGTGCGGAGATCGAATCCGCGGCACGTAGCGTAGAAAGCTTAAACGATTAGCTATTGCGCCGTCAGTCTTTCCTTCTTTCTTTAAATTTTAATAATTATTACCGTAGCTCTCCTTGTGCGACGCCTCCAAGTTTTCAAGAGAGAGACACCCAAAGAGGTCCACAATGAAGGCTCCTTTCATGTAGTAGGCTGCGGTACTGGACGGGTGGTAGATCAGGATGCCATCTTCGTTGAAGTAGCCCACCAACATGCGTTGGAAACTGATATAAATAGTAACAATTAATTAACCCGGCTTATCGCAGTCTCCTGCTGGAAACTAACCTGTCGTATCCAATCTAGCTGCTTTCTTACGTTGTCATAAATGATATCTACTATTTGGAACCGTGCACATAGAGTCTCGACATTTCATAAGTGCCTGTATTTGGTTTCCATGAAATAAAGATCTATTCTATTCTATATATTATATAAATCTCCAGAGGCGGATTTACCAGCAGGCTGAATAGGCTTGAGTCTAGGTCGGCAAATTTGGTGAATGGAACTTTTTTTTATTACTTTTGTACTGTTACCCTTTGATAAAAATAAATTCAGCCCATTACTGTCTCACTGCTGGGCACGGGCCTCTTCTCAGAATGAGAAGGGTTAGGCCTTAGTCCACCACGCCGACCTAGTGCGAGTTTAGCGGACTACACACACCATCGAGAATTTTATGAGACCCTCTCAGCTGTGTAAGTTTCCTCGCGATGTTTTTCCTTCAACGTTAACGCAAGTGATAATCAAAATTGCGATCTGCACAAATTCTAAAAGTCAGAGGTGCGGGCCGGTTTTGAACTAATATTCTCCTGCATGGAAGGCAACCTTTCCACCGCTAGGCTATCACTGCTTGTCCTTATCCTTATCCCTTGTTATACAGGATTTGTTATACGTAGTGCGCAATTGCAGAGTGATTCAGTGATCGTTCCCAAATGCAACCGCAGTACTAAAATTCACTCCAAAACAAATATTTTGTATGGCTTGTACTAGTAATTTATGCGTGTCCCCCATACTAAGTCGAATTTTCGTCTTGTTTTAAAGTGTATCCCAATACTGTGGCTGCATTTTGACTGAATCATCTATGTTGTTTACCTATGTTTTTAACAAATTTTCCTTTATAGTCTTTATAGTCCTTTATAGTATTTCCTGTATAGTCATAAAATGGTCGTAAATTATTGTGCTTTAATTAACTTAGAAATATAAACAAAAGATATTTTTTTGGAAAATTTCAACGAAATTGCTGAATTGCAAAAATAAGAGAGGAATTGATAATTTCTAGGTAAGGGCGGCAAAAATTTTACACCTTACACTTGGAAAATGTGTAAATCCACCACTGTAAATATCGTAGGATGAGGATATCAGGGATTTCGTGAAACCCCTAGGAAATCCCCACAAAATCATGGAAAATGGGTTACAATGTGTTTACTAACATATCGAACAAGGCAGCAAAATCCAAGAAGAGGGTGATATAGTAGAGGAAGGGCCACTGCAGCACCAGGTAGGTGTAGTGGGGGAAGATCTGAGCGGACACCAGTGCGCACACGACTCGGAACCACTCGTAGCGCCGGAGGTACGCGCCGTCGGGGCGGATCGTGTACCGCGGGAACACGTAGCTGGCAGACAATGATATAAAATCTTACCGTTAAATACACAGACGCGTGTCGAAGTCATTTTTAACCAGAAAAAAAAGAGGGGTGTTATATTTGTAGTGTGTATCTATCAGTGGCGAAGGGTATCAGTTTCAAAAGGGGAAGCCGTCCCAAAAATGCCCTCAAAAAATTGCTGCAAAACAAAAATCCATACCGTCTCTTGTGATCTATACAATTATAGTCATGTCTGGAAGAGCTCGACCTAACTGAATAACAAGCCTTTTTTTTGTTAGTTGGGTGAGTAAATAATATAATATTAGGTTGGTCTATGCATTAACCGATTCCAAAAGGGTAGCCGGTGGGAATCGGGTTGTATGGACTCTTCACCACTGGTATCTATGTATCTGTGTATTTGTCTGTGGCATCGTAGCTCCAAAACGGATGGACCGATTTCATTGCAGTTTTTTTTATCAAAATCTAGTTTAATCGGGTACCTATCATCTTAGCTATGTTACATGAAAATTTATTAAGCCGTTTAAAAGTTACAGCTCTTTTTCTAGTTGGAGTCGGGGGTTTTTGACGGTTAGGTTATGTCGATAACACTTTCAAACCATATTTTGTCTGCTAGTATTAATCTGCTAAGTAAACAGTTTTTAACATAGTATATCAGTTTTTCTTACGATACGTGGAAATATTTTCGGGATAATCTAACCGTCAAAAACCCCCGACTCCAACTAGATAAAGAGCTGTAACTTTTGAACAGCTGAACAGATTTTCATGAAACATAGCTAAGATGATACCCGATTAAACTAGCTATCAATTAAAAAAACTGCACTGAAATCGGTCCATCCGTTTTGGAGCTACGATGCCACTGACAGATACACAAATACATACTACGAACTTATAACAACCCCTATTTTTTGTCGTGGGTTAAAAACAAGTAGTAAGACAAGGCAGCTACTTACCGTAAGATAGACAGAAATCCGAGTCGAGTAAAAGGATGCAAGTACTCGGAGTCAGGCTCGTGTTTCCTGGGCAGCCGGAAGTGCATCATGTTGGGCGTCGGCGGCGGCGGCGTGTACTTGAGGAACGAGGGGAGCCCCGCCTGCAGCCGGTGGAACTCCTGACCCGGGCATAGTACGCATAAAATAAATACACAGCAGACTCACAGGTTAGTGTTCGTTCAGACTATTAGCAGCAGAATCGTGCGTTTTCCCGTTCATTCGCTATCTTTGGCTTACAAAAAGTGAATAACGAACGCGAATACGCGCGATTCTGCTCTGCGAGTGTGGATGGGCCCTAAGGTTAAGTTTAATTTTAATAAACTAGTTGTATTGTTATTGTGATGGGTGACGGTGGTCCATTAATTACGTGAGACGACTTTTTTTACTTGGACCCCTCCCGTTTTTTAGATTTATAAACTTTATTATTTATAAGTAATTAAATTATGTTTTCTAAAAACTTAATGTATATATTATCTGCTAAGAATCTTAGTACATTTTATATTCTCTGAATTAAAAAGTTGAAGATTTCCTTTAACTCGGGATCCTTCCCCCTATTTTGAGCTAACGTAATTAATGGACGCTACCTGATGAGCTACCAATCACTGGACGCAAATCAAAAGAAAGTTACATAACTATTGCATCTTAGATTCTTAGCACATATTACAGAAGAAAGATTTTAATTTTGTTGCGACTTGCGGGTGAATCAGCTGTAAACGAAGCGTCACGGAAATTTCCGAATACCCCCGAAACCATGATCGGCTAGGCCGACTAATCGGCCAACTAGTCGGTCTCTTTACAACCGACTAATCGGCTAGTCGGCCAAAGTCATAGTCGGCACATCTCTATTATTTACCTAAAACTTCGCATGCCGCGGAGGGCGAGATGTGATTGTAAACTTTTAACTTCTCTAACAAAAAAAGTTAGAACTTCATATGCTGGATTGCCTGGAATAGATTCAAGTTTATCACTCACTGGTCGCGTCTTAAGGAAAGCAATGGTTTGTTTCATCGCAGGAGTCTCCATTGCTGACAGCAGACCCTTCCTAGGTATGCTGAAGACCTGCACGTGAGTTACTGCGCGGATCGTGTAGTACGCGGGCAGACCTGCATGACACACGGCACAAAGTATTAGGCATGGCCGATACCAAGCGTATACAGGATAGTTTTTTATGTAGTGCGCATAGTTTGTAGAGTGATTCAGTCTCCGTTCCTAAATGCAACCAATGCAATTATTATATTTGTCCGCCGTTGTCCGATGGACCTTTTGTCCGCCGTGTGCGTTGTGCATAGGATTCCCTCTACAGATAGTGTCATCCACGAAGACGCACCCCACCTTGGCTTAGATTGCAAGTGTGCAATGTTCTGAAAATGTGTTAGTTCTATTTTTACACACTAATTATTTTCTATGGTCAACATACGCACAATAACATGAATTGTTTAATCACGAGAAAGCGTCACAGTCGAGAAAAGATGCTCGCGAAAAATAGTGGGGACCATCTTCGTGGACTATCTGTATTATCGCGGCAAAATGTCCGCCAAAAAGTCCGTCGTCTGCTCCAGAGAGTAAATCACAGGTTTTATACGTCAGGTTCTTGGTACATGGCAGAAAATAATAGATTTTGACATGAATGCTGAATTATCAGACCCAGGCAGTCGGTGTGCTAATTGTACACACTCGGACAAATGTCTCATTTCTATTTTAGCGGTGGGAAACTAGGATCACAAGCATGATATTCAACACAAATAATTAAGAATCCTCACTCACGTAACATGCAGACCAGAGCACCAAAATGGTTCTTCGCGGTCAATTGTCCAATCACCTTATGAGTTTTTGGACATAAAATCTGTAAGCACATAAAAATCATTTATATATTTATTCGTACAATATTGTGGTAGGTAAAGTTATTAAACAGGAAAATAAAGAGCTGCTATGACCCGTTATATAGGCATACAATAGTTAATTAAACTAAGATTATAGACAACTTAAATAATTAATTTGGGGTTATTAAATGTAAAATTTTACATAGCAGGGTTATTCGAGAATTCATTCTAATTAGGTATAATAGCATTTTTCATTCATTAAACGTGATCAGAGATTTGACCAGCCTTTCAGAAACCGGGGTCAGTGTATCACGCTGACTGTACATGGTTTGTTCCCAGTTTCCCACTAGTTCTACTAAACAGTCCTATCCTACGGTAGAACTAATGGGACTTTTTTTTTTAATAGTCCTACGATATAACTTTTTACAAAATAGTAGAACTAGTGAGAGTCTCTATTCCCACTTGTTCTACCTGTTCTATTACTCAGTTCTACGGTAGAACTAATGGGAGTTTTTGTTCTCACTAGTAGGTACTACATTTTGATATGTTCCAGAATAGTAGAACTAGTGGAACTTTAGGTCCAAGTATCCAATAATAATTAAGTTTCCGTAAACCTGATATTGAGGCATGGCTAGCATACTTGGTAATACATTTCTTAGCGTAGAACTACTTGGAACTAAAGTTCCACTAGTTCTACTATTCTGGAACATATCAAAACGTAGTACTAGTGGGAACAAAAACTCTCATTAGTTGTCCAATCCTTATAACTTGACTGACCTCGCAGATTCCCTGCTTGATGACGTAAATCTCGTTGGTAAGTTCTCCAGTATTTAGCAGTATTTCGTAAGGTGACGTGTAGAAGAGTTGAGCGGTTGACGACACTATTCTGAGATCCTCCTTGCTTATTAGCTGTAACAACCAAATGGCGTTAGGAGCAAGTCAACCTCATGACTCTTGAAAATACCGCATGTGCTGACGACGATTACCGAGGGTAAGAATCCCACACTCCTTGGGTACCATCCATAATGTACGTTACACCTCAAGGGGGGGAGGGGGGGTCGACGAAGTGTGACATTATGTGACAAGGGGTGGGAGGGGTTCTAAGTTTCATCCATTAAGTACGTCACACTAATTTCGTGATTTTTTTACCCCTCCCCCGTCCTTGTCACAGTTGATCACATTTGTGAGCCCCCCCTAGTGTCACATATTTTGCAATTTTACATCTAGAAAATTATTAAATTATAAAAGCAGTTCCGAAATTAGTATTTTCCATTTAAATTATTTTTTATATGATTTTGAAATGTGACGTCACGAAACTTAGGACCCCTCCCACCCCTTGTCACATAATGTCACACTTCGTCGACCCCCTCCCCCCCTTAACGTGTGACGTACTTTATGGATGGTCCCTAATGGCCTACGACGCTACGTCGAAACTTCAGCACCCTACAAAAGGTTTCCCCGAAAAAAGTTATGTTGTACATACCTTCATGAACGGTATAACGAGGATATACTTGCTGCGGTTCCTACCCACGATATCCTGGTAGACGTGGGGCGGCAGGTCGTAGAATATCGTTGAGTGCGACTTGTGAGTCATCTTGTACGCCTGGACAATACAACATCATCACCAACCTTACCGCATACAAGACCAGAATGGGATCACCTGCTAGGCCCTCCAAACAGATGCAGTGGATAACCAGTACCAATTTTTTTTGTTACCCTTCTACTGACATGTTTATATGTTTGACCGGTATGTATTTATGATCATCTGTTCCCTCATAACTTCTAAACTACTTATCATAATTCGACAAGTGAGGTATTGTTAGAAGCATCTTGATTGTCTGCTGGTTAGAGGCTATCTGACGTCACATTAAATATAATATGGCGCCCTGTAGAGGAATAACAGCAAAGGACTAAAAAAAATAATTGTATAATGGTGTCGTATTGGGTATCAAATGAAAGTACATTTCAAAAATATATATATTGAAAGCTGCTGATCGCGGCTTTGAAAAAAAAAAAAAAGTTCAGAAACTAAAAACCGACTACTGAAAAGGTATGAAAAAAGAAAATATTAATACTTAGTGATGTTCAGAGGACAGCCCGTATGCCACTTTGCCCTAAGGGCCATACCACGGTTACTGTACTAGCTTTCAGAAGTCAGGTTTTAGTTTATGAACTTATTTTTTTTTCTATTAAATTTTGGTTCTATTAGTGCTAGTCCAAAATACATATTCCTTCCTCTTTCTATCTGCGAACTGTGAGAAT
Source organism: Allophyes oxyacanthae (assembly GCA_932294325.1). Classification (NCBI taxonomy): domain Eukaryota; kingdom Metazoa; phylum Arthropoda; class Insecta; order Lepidoptera; family Noctuidae; genus Allophyes; species Allophyes oxyacanthae. The sequence goes on from OW028612.1 coordinate 1,329,603, forward strand.
ATTACCTTATCGGTGTGCCAGCAGAGCTGCAGGTAATCGATGAACCGCCTCCGCAGCTGGGGATCCACTTCGGTTCTTATCAGGAAGTTCTTCACCATGTTAATGCGGTCGCCGTAATCTTCCCTGTCATATTTGTGCACAAACTTTAGTGAGTATACTCAAAATCTATTGCTGTTGGAATCGCTAGTTGAAGCGACAGTGATAAATCAGGCCTGAACGCCCACTGCTGCCCCAACATTGAAGATAATTATTATTACTATACAACGTGTATTATAGTCCGCGCGGAACTAGTTGGCCGCGCCTTAGGTGGGGACGGAGGGGTGGGGGCGGCGGGTTGCCTATTGTTGACGGCGCGCCGTACTGAGTAATGACAAATCGCCCCGCCCCGACGTCCGCTAGCTAGTAACTAGTTCCTCGCGGACTATAGAATGCATATTTAAGCGTGTGGATCAGATTACCAAATTAAACAACTTTCTCTATGGGACCAATAACATCGTAGCGTTCGTTCACATTCGATACTTTTAACAACAGAATCGCGAGATTTCGCGTTCGTCGGCTGCTTTTTGCTTACAAAAAGATTCACTTTTTGTAAGCAACAAAAACATAAATACAAAAACAAACACATAAACAAAAACAAAACCACAAAAACATAAATTATAAATACAACAAATTACATACCAAGTACTTAAAATGATCAATAAAGTGGGGACTTTATTGATCATTTTAAGTGATTTCATTGATCATTTATTGATCATTTATGGGGATAAAATACGACGACAATCAAATACCGACACCAAACCCGTCGTCGCGTCACAGGGCAGTGTTTACTTACCACCTTTTATGCGAAAAAGAAATATTAACAATTCAATTTATCACCTCAGAGCCGTGGTAACCATGATAGTGGCCGAGTAGACCGCCTCCATGAAGATCCGCAGAACGATGCAGATCTCCAAGATGAGCAGAGTGTAGAGGACGTTCTTAATGTGCTCTTTACCCCAAGTTTCCCTGTGAACTATTTACCATACGGATTACATACAATAACCATAATATTGACCACTAAAACAACGGATATTGGGTCCGCGCTCAAAAGTGTCCAAGCCAATAGAGTTCCAAAACGAAAAAAGAGTTCCAATTGAGTCTTTGTTTTGTCAACCGATATAATACACATCAAAAATGCTACTGTATTGTGAAAAAGTTGAAAAGGCTGATAAATTGTAATAAACTGACAATAACATGGCACACGTAGCTCATGGCTGTAAAAGCCATAGTTCAAAGAAAATCACTAAGTCCTTTAGATAAGAAATTTCGGAAACCGGCTTCATTTCGCTTCATTTGGATTTGAATGACAAGTCGATTACAGCTAGCTGTCTCTTTCAATCTCATAAGCGCGTGTATTTGATAAAATAGTACCACTACATTTGAAAAGTTCAATTAATAGTATACTCTTCTAGGTTTATCATATTTCTATGGAACTAGGCAGTCAAGTTGTGACAAGTGGTGTAACTTACAGTTGAAAGTGATCATGGATATAGACCAGTACAGGCCGAACCACAGCCTGGCCCCGACCGTCTCCGTATCCAGTGCCGCAGGACCCCAAAACGGCGCATGCGTCAAGTTCGTCACCAGGCAGTAGCCAGAACCAGACCTGCGCAAATGATACATTTGAAAGAATTCTGACAATGGAAAGCTGTTAAATTACTGAAAATAAAGAAAGAAAGAAAGTATATTTATTATCCACAACAACACACACACACGATTATAAATATGCAATGACGAATAAATAAATAAACAAGGTTACAGAAAAACAAATCAAAAACAACGAAAAAAAAACAAACGTTATCGTGTCATCGCACGCCTCCATTCCCTACTGCACACTACTGTGTGCTGTGTGGCCGTAAAACAGCTATAAACATTTTCATTCTTTATCTAAAAATTAAAAACCACTAAATCTGGAGACCACGGAGAAAATGTTCTAGAATTTTCTGATAATTTTCTCCTTTCCAAATAGCTTAGCATGTTCGCACTTACTGGAAGCACATGAAGCTTTGCTGCATGGCAGCGATCAGGTAGCAGGCGATGAGCAGCAGCAGGGTGTAAGACATTAAACGAAGGATGTTGCTGCGGTACACGCAAGTCTCCTCCATCTCCTTCAGCACGCGGAAGAACTGAGGACAATAGTGTAGGCTAAGCCTGGAACCGAACTGCAGAAGGAAGTGAGAGAAAGAGACTCATGTGTTGACTGTTGAATCCTTTTTCTTTTTTTCCTTTTGTAAAAAACACGTTGCCGCTCTCTAGGATTTCTCCTGTATCGAAGGTAAAGTTTACTAACATACATCTAACATGCACACACACCAAGACCCGAAACAACTATCTGTAGCCCATACAAATAATTGCTCCGTGCATCGGACCCGCGGCACGTAGCGTAGAAAACTAATCGCTTAGCCACTGCGCCAACCGTGTTCAATCGTCGTTCCCTTCATTGGTTGAGCTTAGTGACGCTAACGCATGCGTCATGCTCGTGAACGGGTGCCGTCCGTCGAGCCTGGTCAGCTTGTAACTGCCATAGCAATCTTATCATCATTCAGAGGCAAATCATTATTATCCTGTTCTTATTTTTTATGAATGTTAAATTAGTTACATGATTATCGTAGCTTACCACAACATTGCATTAATCAAGAGTTTTCATGGAGTTTATTATCGGTTTTTCTCTATAGGACCTACTATTTGGAACAGCGTACCTAGAGTCTCGACATTTCTTATGTGCCTATATCTGGTTTACATGAAATAAAAATCTATTCTATTCTATGTGTAAGTAAAACCACCGTGTTCCAAAACAATTTAAAAGAGGAACATTGGCCGAACTATAGTGCTGCTAGCGTGACGTACGACAGAGTTCAGCCATCAAACCTTGGGCAGTCTTAAGATCTTGTTGAGGCCGGCAAAGTGTCCTTCACCGATGAACTCGAAAATCGGCAGCGTGGCCACCACGTCAAGTACGAACCAGTGGCTGCGCATCTGTTGCGATGACGTCTGCGTGAATGTTATCGGCACACCTGGACATACAAACAAATAACAGGAAATAACATATGAAAAATACTAAATACTAAGAAAATTATAAGCAACCTGCAAGGGAGTAAAAATGGCTCCTATTTCAGCATATCGCTACGACATTTGGAAAATGTCACTGAAATACCATAGATTGTTTTATTATACAGAAAATACAGTGCATTCTTAGTCTAGGGATAGGCACAATTGAATATTTAAGACCTTAGGTGAAGAAGCTAATAAGTTTCTATTAGGAAAATCTCAATAAAACTTTGAAGGAGCTATAAGACAAAAATACCTTCTTCAACGTTGGCTCCAGTAGACAGATGCACCACGTGATCCACCACAAATACAAACGACATGATGTAGTCGAAAAACCTGAACTCCACAGGAACTGTCTTCCTGAACACCAAGACGTAGGGATGAATCTGCGGTGAAAAACTTTTGTGATTATCATTAGCCCGTAAACATCCAATATTGCACCATGGTTCAATAGAATGCTACAATTAACAGACCTGAAGGACCATAATGACTTTACAGACAGAATATTTTTTTATATAGTGCGCATAATTTGCAGAATAATTCAGTGTCCGTTCCCAAATGCAACTGCAGTATTAAAATTGAATCAAATACCAAATAAAAAAATGATTTTGTGTGGCTTGCGCTAGTAAATTATGTGTATCCTCCATACTAAGTTGAATTTTCGTTTTATTTTAAAGTGAATCCCAATACTGCGTTTGCATTTAGGAACTGGATACCAATGCCAACAAAATGTATGGGATGCTTGGACGTTTCTATTCTGTGGCGAACAGTGGTCATCATCTTGTCGAAGTATCTGTCCCCACGATGCGTTGCAGCGGCGGCGGCGGCGCGGTGTTCTACATAGAATGAATATCCATGGTATGCCACACGGTGCGCTCCGGTGCCGCGCCGGACTTGTAACCAGGTGAGAACGCGGTGCAACGACGTTACGATACCGCAACGCATCGTGTGGACAGATCTTATGAGGGCTGCTCCCATACTTTAGTTAAAAACGGCACACCACGCAACACTGAAGGCTTACTACGAGCTGTTACAGCTGTACCAAAATTGAACTGCTCAGACATTCCATTACCTTTCATTGTACGAAAAGCCTATACAGTGCGAGGTCAGATCATACTGGAAATGTCGGGGCAGTTCAATTTCTGCCCAGCTATAATTAAGAGTTCGTTCGATACTCACGAGGCAGACTATTAGTATGAGCATGGCCACGAAAAAGTTCCAGACTACCAGGAGCGAGGAGGTCGGCTGCAGGATGCAGGGGAACGTTGGCCGGAGACATATCTCATCGGACTGGTCGGTCAGGGTAGAGTCCGACTCCGGACGCTAAGGTTAGAAATCAGTATTACGAATCTGGGTTGGATTAACAAGACTGACAGTAAAGACTGAGCCATACTCGTGTCAGTACGTTTACAGCGTACAATTTAATGTTGCACTGGAGAGGATTTTATTTTAATTGGTTTAACCTGCAATATGACTATGTGTCCTTATATGTTATTGGGAATATGCTGTGCCTCAAGGATCATAGTTCATCATCATCGTCATACACAGCTGCTGTCAACCCAAAGACCTGGCATAAGCCTCCTCCCTTTTACACCATTCTTCCCTCTTTTGCACCAATCTCCAGAACTTTCCGACAAGCTTATTTATGTCATCGACCCATCTTGTAATCGATCTTCCTACACTCCGTGTGCTCGGTTGCCATTCCATCAAGGATTTACCTACACCACCTGCCGTCACCAGATCTAGCCAAGTGTCCTGCCAAACGCCACTAGAGCTTTATACGATCATAGTTAGTGCCTAACAAACCTGGATTTGGTAGGCAAGTGGATTGATGCAGACTTAAAGTCTCTATGGACTCGCTCTATCACACGGGACCGAAAACCGTCGAGGTTGTGTCGATGTAAGATCCTACGGGGAATGAAACAGTTCAAGGAAAGAATCCCCACGAATGACGAAACTTGAAACCCTGAGCAGTCAGCCTTAATAACATCATTACTGACTGGCTAATCTGTCCACTATGGCATCAGCAATCCTATTTGGTAGCTCGTGACGACGCAAGAGAAGAAAACGGGAAACAGAACCGTGGCTGTTAACACTAACGTTCCTCATGATGTAGCAGCCAGCGACCTCCAGGAACACGTCGGAGCTGGCCAGCAGCAATTCCCCCTTTTCGTCCCTCATTGCTTTCAGCGCCATCAAGTTCTGGTTGAAGTGCAGGATGCTGCTCTTGTGACTAACAAATATATGTTTATGTTAACGTTATCTTTAGTAACATCAATATTAAGCGCCATACTAAAGGCCGTTCGAGATTGAGGGTACGATTTAGGTCTTAACATGAAATTATCCCACTGAGTGAATTTAGTGATTTTTACTGTCAAAGTTAAATTTAACAGTAACAATACATTATCAATGACCATAGAATTTAACTATCTACTGTTACAACGTCATGTAAAATTTGACGACACGGTTGGCGCAGTGGCTAAGCAATTAGCTTTCTGCGCTACGTGCCGCGGGTTCGATTTCCGCACGGAACAAATATTTGTATGATCTACAAATAGTTGTTTCGGGTCTGGTTGTGTGTGCATGTGACATGTATGTTTGTAAACTGTATCCTCGATACAGGAGAAATCCTAGTGAGGGGCAATGTTAAAAAAAGGAAAAAATGTTATATAGTTAAAGTTAATAGTTTGACAAGTGACAAAACGCTATAAATAGGTTATATTTGACGCGTCTGACAGTTTTTACAAATAGTTAACATTATCAAGAACAATATCCAGCAAAGCGTGGGCGGTTAACGTTAACAGTTAAAATTATGACGTTAGCTAACAATTGTCAAATGGTGCAAAATTTTTTTGCTTAAACTGGTACTTTAACTTAAGATTCGATGTTTCTTAAAGTTAAAGTAAGATGGTGCAACCCAGGCTAAGTATTTAATTTCAAAGTTTAAGTTATAATTAAATTACTTATTAGTCTAATTACAAGGCTAGATTGTAATAAGATTAGGGTGTAGCCTATGATGTGTAAATTACTAAATAAAACTCACAGGGCGTCAACTGGGTCCTTCATAGAGTAATGTCTTTTCACTTTTTCTATGTGGTCCTGAAAAATGGCACTCTATTACCACCATCATTGTATTGTATTGTATCATAGAGTCTGGCCAACGAAAGCTGTCCAAGAAAGGAAGCAATTTAAAAATCTGTAGCTGTTCTTGAATATTCCTTGATTATTAACTAAGTATCAACTCCATTTATGAAGTGTCTATTTAATGAGAACAGGTACAGATAAGCTACCTACAGATTTTTTAAATTGTCGCCCTTTTTCTTGGACAGCTTTCGTTGGCCAGACTCTAGCCTAAATGACCATGACAAGACCAGTAACAATTATTTGCCTGCCTTATTCGTCTTGTGAACGTAAGCACGTCTACTGTGCGAGATCTTGGGAACCATTCCCAGGTAATCGCAAAAATTGTTCCAATGTCATTCAAATGATGCTATCAAAGTTAAATAAATGTGTGGTGAAATGTATGGGAAAAGTTTTTAGCAATTTCTGACATTTCTAGTACTCAAATCTCAGTTGGTCCAGTAGAGTAATTTCATCCTTGTAAGAAACAGGATCGGTGGGCATCAAAAAAGTATAATATATATCTATAAATGCAGATCAAAATATCTCCAAAAGTTAAGGACAATCTCCTAAGAACGTTTTCCTGTAGCTTCAAAGGTTAAGGTAGGTACCTACCTGTCCTTACTGCCCCATCTCAAAAAACCACTCTATATAATATTTAAGTGAGCGACTGACTGTGAAAGAAGCCAATATCGGCCCCGCGTGGTCTTGCGTGACGGAGTGCTTGGACACGATCCTCCAGAGGTCGGCGGCGGAAAGCACGTGCGCCGTGCAGAAGGTGGCGGCGCGCACGGCCAGGTGCGACTGGCCCAGCGCCGACGATATCGCGCCGCCGCACGGCGTCAGCACGGTGCCACGCGTCATGCGCAGTATGGCCGTCGTGTCGTCTTCCGCTGTCAGCATCTGGGTTCAATTTATATCAGGATATTTTTTTATGTAGTGCGCATAATTTGTAGAGTGATTCAGTCTCTGTTCCTAAATGCAACCGCAGTATTGGGATACACTTTCAAACAAAACGAAATTCGACCTAGTATGAGAGACACGCTTATATTATGTTTTGGAGTGAATTTTAGTACTGCGATTGCATTTGGGAACAGACACTGAACCAATCTGCAAACTTAGCGCACTATATAAAAAATTATCCTGTATGTAGCCAGAAGTCTTCTACAGGAATTTTGTGGGCACGGCATTAATGTTGAGATAATCTAAAGAAAGATATTTTATTTTTAGTGTTTTTCCCCCACTAAGCTAAGATTATTTGCTGGCACGTCCCGCCACATTTAATATTTCTTTGAGAAATCATAATCATAAATCTTTATTTCTCTCATCATCATGTTACATAATTACATAAATATGTTCAAATCAAATAGAGAATGGTGACTGTAGTAGGAAAACCCTGTAGTACAGATCACCATGTTCTCCGGAAACCAGTTTTAAATTGGCACGGTCTACGTACTAATTCCTTCAATTGTGTAAAGATTCGCCCTCCCTGACATACATGACACGAACGCGACGATTCTGTATTGTTTCAGCCTCTTCAGCCGCCGGATGTGCTCTGGCCTCGCGGCTTAATCCCTCATGTAGGTATAAGTACTGATTACCATCCTGTCTGACCTGGAGATGACGTAATAAAACACAGCCACAGCGACCAACAAACAATGTATCCCTTTCTCGCTTATAGACGTTTTCATAAGAGGATACGGAATAGGACGTTTATTTATGACAGCAACTGTCATATTTATCATACGTAATCAGGGGACGGATATGCGGCCCACACTTTGGGCCCACATCTGTAACTTACTTCAACATCTCCATAAGTGATGTAAATTATTTTGCACTTTTTGCATCCCCGCTTGAGGATTGCGTCTCCAGGGATGTAGTGTATCGTGTGCATCTTCTTGGCGAGCTCTGACAGCAACTGCAATGACAGGTCGCGAAGGATCCGAGCCTATGAAATAACTGAATTATAATAATGACGACACGGTTGGCGCAGTGGCTAAGCGATTAGCTTTCTGCGCTACGTGCCGCGAGTTCGATCCCCGCACGGAACAAATATTTGTATGATCTACAGATAGTTGTTTCGGGTCTGGGTGTGTGTGCATGTGACATGTATGTTTGTCAACTGTGCCCTCGATTCAGTTAAAATTCTAGTGAGAGGCAACGTTCTAAAAAGACATTTAATCTCATTTTTACGCCCCGCTGTCAAGCATGAGCGACATAGCATGGTACAGTACGAGGTACGACACAACAGCTAAGTAGTTACATCGATGTACCTAATGGAACCACCAATGGCAGTCGCTCGTTTAAATAATTTTACAACTTATTGCGTCATTTTTTTAATAAATGAAAGCTCCGTATTTATGGAATCTTTTAAGCCATACACGAGGCGAATCGGTCCAGTAGTTTTTATACTATAAAGAATGTAAGCCGACGCGCCGGCCGCGGCAGCCAGCGACGGTGGCAGCCGGCGGTTCATGGCACTCCCACCAAATTCGGCAAAACCGCCGGCTGCCGACTGGCACGCCGCTGGATAGGTGAGTAACAGTGCTTACTTTCTGCGTAGACTCGAAGTAGATATCAGCGTTGATGAAGGCGGGCAGGGTTGGCGGGAAGGTGGGCAGCAGCTTCGTCCCCGACACGGCGCGTTGCTTGTGCCAGTACATCTTGTAGAACGTTTCCACTTTATCGCGGAGAGAGGCGGGCACGTGCGTGTCTTTCTGAATTATAAAATAAGTTCGAAGAAACACAGTTAGGCAAACACCGACCGTACCAAAAATGAGTTCTCTGACTCTTGGGTTCCATGAAAATACAATGGAGATTTGGAGTGATTTGTGATTAAAAGTATCAGACTTACTAAGAGCAGAGATAATTATAACTTACATACCTAAGTAAAATGTTTTTGACGGGATTTTATTTTACCGCCCAATTCAATTAAAATTCTAAATTATTTATTTGCGTGATACATGAGATGTTAGTAATTCTAGTTAGGTAGGTACATAATATTCCGCCTAAAATAGGGCATGCAAACATTTTTTTTTTTATACAACATGTAACGGAATAAACGCAAGACCTCAGACACGCCAATTAGAATATTAAATTATAAAACTAAAATAACATCTGTAATTTAATTTAGTTAAACCAAACCAAATCACATAATATAAAATAGTTGTCCTGACTAAACGTAAAACGTTTGAGCATACTATTCTCTACGCACACACTCATAGCAACTGTTTATAGCAGCGAGCGCACACCCGCGCACACCAGTTCGCCCGCCATCAGCTGGCTAAGCACTGCAAGTGTAGTCACTAGGTACGTCAGTTCAATGACCGAAAATTATGATTCCATCTTTCCATCACACTTTCACAGGCTTTGGACTGGCGGTTTTGAATAATTTAATTTAATTTTACGATTGTATTAAATAATCTACATTAGCAATACGAATCTAAGATATTAGGCTTAGTAACGGGGATGTATTTTTAAACCAAGCGACATTTTGCCCGACTGTGATGTATCAGTAAAGTAGGGCGGAGCACCCGGGCGGCGGCGCCCGCGCCGCCAATCGCGCGCCCCCCGCCGCGCGCCGCCGGCCGCCGCGCCGACACGTGTAGGTAGGTACTATCATCGGACACCGGGGAACGCAGAACTTTTTTATCTCAGACGCGTAACTTTCGCGACATTACCCTCTAAACCCTGATAAGTCGTGTTTACCGTTTATTACGTGTAAAAAATATTCAAAGTCGGCGTGTTTAAAAGATTTGAATCATAATATTTACAGTAATTAAAATAAAATCGTATTAATAGGTACTTACAGAATTTACACTAATTTACACTACTTCTTCGTCCCATTTTCATTAAACTTTCAAAATGACCACCGCCTTGTTCGATGCACTTTGTAGCACGCTTTCTTAAATTTAATTTTAGTTTGCTAAGAACCTCAGTGTCATTTTTCACTATCACAAATGCGTGTTCGATTTTTTGTTTGAGGTCATCGACACTTGTTGCCTCGTTTACATACACAAGGGATTTTATTCGACCCCACAAATAAAAGTCTAACGGCGTTAGGTCAGCCGATCTGGGAGGCCACTGTACAGGTCCCCCACGACCAATCCAACGCGTGCCATATTCCGCATCAAGATGCCGTCGAACGGTCCACGTGAAATGCGCGGGAGCACCATCGTGTTGGTAAAAGACTTGTCGTAAAAGTACGAGAGGGACGTCGTCTAATAACACCGGCAATGTCTCCTGCAAGAACTGTAGGTAGGTATCTCCAGTCAACCTCGGTAGAAAAACGGGGCCGAGTACGTGTGTACCGATGACGCCCGCCCACACGTTTACAGAGAATCTGTGCTGGAATGAATCCACACGGCATGCATGTGGATTCTCGTGCCTCCACAAATGTTGATTATGTTGGTTGTACATCCCAACACGAGTGAATGTACTCTCGTCGGTCCAAATAATATTTTGTTGCCAGTTCTCCAACACCCATCTACAAAACTCTAGACGTGGCAAGTAGTCGCTCGGCGTTAGCTCCTGACAACGTCGTAGGTGGAACGGGTGTTCTCCATCAGCATGTAATGTTCGCCACACGTACATGTGACTGCAGTCGAACAATGGCGCTGCCTCTCTCGTGCTACTCTCTGGATGCTCGTCGAAATAATCGAGAATGTTTGCTTGCAAACGAGTACTGCGCACATTTGTCCCTCTATCCAAGGCCGTGTTAGGACGAAACGTCCCGGAGTCCCTCAGACGCTGAGTTGCACTTAGCATCGTCCTGGCGCTCACTCTGGTGCCATATCGTTCATTCATCACTCGACAAGCTAACTCGACATTATCGTCACAACGAGCCAGTGTCCTCACCATCTCCGTGTACTGGATATTGGTATAACGGAAAGCCATCGCGCGCGTAAACAATAAAATGTGACAACAACAACGAAACACAACCACTGAAACATGTCAAACATGTCAAACGTCAAAGGGGTAGCTGGTAAATCGACATCGGCTCAATTGCCATATCGAAAGAAGAAGAAGAAGAAGAATATATGCATCTCGCTCTTTCACATTATTCTTACTATTGCAAAAAACATTTTGTCATTTCTCAACAAAACTTTGTGAAATGCGAACTACAAATTCTGTCGTGCATTTAAATAAGCCTTATTGGTTGGTAATAAGGGTTAAATTTCCTTAAATTAACTATTTTATTTAATGCACACTACCTCAAATGTAAAATGCATTGATATTATTTACGTGTGTGTATGGATATCTATGAACGAACTACAAATTCGCTCGTGCATTCAAGAAGGCTTTATTACTTTGGAATAAGGCTTAAATTTTCTTAAAGCAAAGATTTTATTAACTTGTTACGACGCGGTGGTTCTAATTTAAGATAAATAAAAGATTTTTTAGGGAAAAATTAACATATATAAATTATGATGGAAATCGATTCAGAAGCCGATTCTGAACAAACAACTTTCAGGTCTTGCGTTTATTCTGTTACAGGTTGTATAGGTAGTATAACAGTTTGAAACTATATATACTACACAAACATCAGGCAATTGTAATTTATACTTATACATATTTATTATTATTACCATTTACATAATCATGTTAGTTAATTTTGAACTTTTAATATGCTTACTATAATTTATAGCCTATTTTGCTGCTGAAAATGTGTCGCTCTCTCTTTGTGTGATGTTACAACCTACTTAAAACACTTCTTCATGAAATAAGTTTCGAATCTTTCATTGCCTTATAGTTTAGTATTAGTTAGTTTTATTTAGTTTTTTTTATTCCTTGAATAGATTGTAGATACACCTTCGGGAGTTAAGACCAAAGTTGTTGACAGCTGATGCATACTTACCATTAAATTGTCTTTGGTTTTCTTAGAAAATTAACACTTCCGTTAAGCCTCGGTTAAAAGATAAGCTAAGAATCTAAATTAAGAAATTGAAATTTAATTGTAACCTACCATTTCTTGTATAATGAGTCGATACCTCGACCGAAAGGTCTCTTCCGGCCGCATGTAAAGGCTGATGATCAGGGACAGGGACGCGACGGCCGCGCCCGTCACCACCAGGACTCCCGATATCATGACCATGAGGCATAACAAGCGTTCCACGTCATTGTCTGGATACACAGTAGGTCTAAAACGAAACATCTTAATTGAAATCTTCTTGTTACTTAGGGGTCCTCCATAAAGTACGTCACACTAATTACGTGATTTTTTGACCCCTCCCCCGTCCTTGTCACAGTTGATCACATTTGTGAGTCTCCCCCCTCCCTAGTGTGACGTCACATATTTTGCAATTTTACATCTAGAAATTATTAAATTAAAACAGCAGTTCCGAAATTAGTTTTATTTCCATTTAAATTATTGTTTAATATGATTTTGGAATGTGATGTCACGAAACTTAGGACCCCACCCACCCGTTGTCACATAACTTCACACGTCGTCCACCCCCTCCCTCTTTAACGTGTGACGTACTTTATGGATGGGCCCCTATAAATAAATTAATGTTATTTATGGCGTATGGCCACCGATATAGCCAAAATATCGGTGGTCGGTATATCATTAGTCGGCCGCTAGAGGTTGCGTGGACAGACAACCCTTCAAATACATGGGCTGCCATATCGGACCGACATGTTGGTTGTCGTTATCGGTCACGGTGGACAAACGGTCTTACAAGAAATCTTTAGCGATTAATTGTTCCCGTGCCGTTGTTGTGTATGTTGTTTATTTATTTTATTTATGTACACACAAGGAAACATAGTAATAAAAATGTTACAGACATATGAGCACAATGGAACTACTTATTTCTAATGAAATTTCTTCCAGTAGTCCCGCGACTGGAAATATGGATGATAGACACGTAGACACAGTGTGTAAAAATTACAAAAATAACTTCAACCTAGTGTTGTTGCCTGGCCAACGTCCCAAACGTGCCTGGATCTTACCTAGTTTTTTTAATTCATTAAATTTACTTCGGTTGACCGAACACCATCTCATCTGGATGTGGATGTAATGTAAATAAAATATTACATTTATTTGGCTGATAATTACCCAATAGGTACGAACATCTTGTTGATGATATAAACAGATCTGAGAAATTTACGGCTTGTAGGATCACTGGTTTCCGTCCCGCTCAGCTTACGAATCGCGCTGCGCCTTGCCAATTTTGACGCCCAGTCTAGATAGTACATCTCACCTATCTATGAAAAGAAAACAAAAATCAAAATATAATTCCTTCGCACCATCGTTTGTCATCTTAGGGGCGGAGTTAAATTCAATTTATATCCATAAATATTTACAATATAAAATACCTTCCATTGGTCCAAACTAGGTTAGGCCTACATCTTGGGCACCTTTGGAGGTAATTGACAAAACATAATTATACACTAGCAGTGCCCGTGACTTAGTCCACGTGGAGATCGAATACTCGACTTTTCTTTATACAAAAAATTACGATTATTACATACCATAAGTTATAGTGCTGGGACCGGATTCGAAATTTCGAACCTGATATAGCCGTCAGCTTCTATCCTACCATTTAGCGCTAACCTGCGGTAGCCTGCGGTTAGTCGCGATATGTGTTCAAATAACCGTCTCTACTGTGGAAAATATATAGCTTAGTTCCCTTTAGATTAAAGTTTTTAGTTCTTTAGTTAAGTGATGTTTTTTATCATTAGACCCGTTTAAATCACAAATTTCATAAATATCGACCATAGTGGATACACAAAAAAATATGTAGCACTGATGTTCCTATGAGCAAGGACTATGTGAGTAGCACTTCACTTTGCACTATATGAATAAACTTGCATGATACATTTTTAGTTTATCGTACTTATAGATTGAAGAATTTTGATACTTAAGTACAAAACTGTCTAAAGGATTGGCCCCAAATTGCTATAGACCGGGAAAAGTGGAAGGAGGGAAGGGAGGTCTTTGCCCTGCAGTGGGATACTACGGGCTATTAATAATAATAATATTAATAAGTACAAAACTACAACACTTACGCGACCCAAATGTATGGGACAGCTTATTATTTTTTCGCCATTTCGATGTTGGTCTCATAGAGAAAGTTGTTCAGTTTGATGGTCTGATTAGGACCACATTTCTGATATACGTTGCAGATTTGAGCCTAAATGACTACATGTTGTAACAAGTCTGTTGTACGAACCCAATCCACGTGCATCCACGCGTAGCCCCACGAGATTCGTAGCACCAAAAATATATAGCAGAATTTTAATGTAGTTCCTAGTATACTGCCTTTTAAGTTGTAGTCACTCAGAGACCCTGGAAGAGCACATGACAAAATTAATTGTAAAACAGTTACGTGGTAACCGCCAAAGACTGAAATCTATGGAATTGCTAATAAGGTACCCATCGCGCCAATAAAAAACGAATCTCAAATGGTGGCTGTACTTTTATTTACGGACGGCCGGACAGTCAACAAAAAATATTCATTAATATTTTTATTTTATCTCTCTAACGCACATGAAATTAGGCACAGATTATTCCTAGATTCTTAGCTTCAAAGCTAATAAAACTACATAACATTTTATATGGTGACCAGTTATGTAGAGTTACATGATCCACGCTACGCGACGCCGGCGCCGCGCCGCTAATCCAGCGATCCCAGATTTTCGTTGGATGGTGGAGGGGGTACGTCTGACGGCGAACGGCGCGCGGCACCGTCGGTGGCGCGGCGTGTGCACCGTTGCATAATTATGCATTGTGTAGTTCTACATCTCCACTCTCCAACGTCGGACGAGTCATTGTGCGAGCGTTGACTCGCGAGTTTAGTAGACTGATGAATGCTACACGTGTACGTTATGCGTCGGTGTGGTGTGCACACTAACCTTACACACGTGTGATGCTGTCACTTCACTTGGTGTATTTGTACGAAAAGTAGCGTTATATACGCGTTTTGGCCATTGCAAAAAAAACCTTTTGTAAACTACACAAATGTGGTTTTCTCATTGCCAAACACCGCGAATATTTGTACAAATACGCCAAGTGCAATGCCGCCATGGTACTGTAGCGACATCTATCGCCACATAGAATAACTACTTACAAGACAGCAAGTTGACAACAGTAGTGGCGCGAAAATATGAATTCAACCAATCAGATAACGAAGCCTGCATCGCGCAAGGAAAAAAGATATTTGTATCTAACACATATACAACTGTCCGACATCAACCGTCGGGCTTCGGCCCGCCAAGCAATATCACCTCGCCTGGTCGGAGGATCCTCTCTTTTCAATGGAGCACCATAACTCGTTCCTTGTTCGTTACAGACGTGTATAGGTATGTGCTGTGAATTATGCAACAAAAATAAATCATTAGTAATCGTAACTCAAGGAAAACTTACAGAGATATCTGAATGGGCGATGCAGTCTAACGTAATAGCAGACAAGCTTAAAAAGCGTTTCGCTGTTTTGTCCGTAATGCGCGAACGAGATGAGATCCACAAGGAAAGCCACTGAAATTATACAGAATAAATAAATAACAATATTTAATGTATTTAATATGAATTTTTTAAAGTTATTTTTACATTAAGTCTGAGCGCTATGTCGGTCACAGTCTGCTATAATGAAAGATTTATTCAAAACCTTAAAACAAATTATCTCTATTATTATTATTAATACTATTTTAAACACCATCATCGAGTGTATGACGTCACTCCTTCGTATTTCCTTGGTAAAATTCACACGCTATAAACAAGCGATGCAATGACGTCATGTCACGTGACTATGTTTTGGCGCGAATATTTGAATCTCATACTTTTATATATTTTATTTAATAATAATTCGTACACATTCTTATTATTTTGTTTTTACTTTGTTTATTTTAATTTTTCAGTCTTTACGATAAACTTTAAATAAAAGTACTTGCAAGTTCCCTATTAAAACTGGTCTCGATGTTTATAAAAGTTAATGATACTAACGCACAGTCCAAAACGTGATATCAGTGTTCTCCAGCTCTGAGACCACTTTGTATCCGATAGCAAACACGTGGATGGCGTAGGAGATGTTATAGATGACGTCAATTATATCGAGGTATATGCTGTAGATCTGGCAGACAGTCCACACGACCGCGGCTAGCACGAGCACGCAGATGTAGCAGTTCCACGTGGTGTCGTCGGGTAGGTTCCTGTACCAGGCGACCAGGCCTCGGCGGGTCCACCACGGTGGGTACAAGGTCTGAGAAACATATATTATGTAGTGGCAGTTCTGTGAAGGCGCTATATGTACAGGCGTAGCAATATGTTTCAGCAACTGGCAACCCGCAACTAGCTGTTTAGAAGCTGCATTTACAATGAAAATGCGCAGACAGTGTGGAGAAACGAGGTATGGTGTTCCTCCAATGAAAAGGGAGGACCCTCTGACCAAGTGAGGTGATATTGCCTGGCGGGCCGAAGCCCAACGGTTGATGTCGGACTGTTCTATATATTGTGTCAGATACGATGTTATCTTTCCTTGCGCGATGCAGGCCTCGTAATCTGATTGGCCGAATTCATATTTACGCGCCACTGTAGTTAGCTTGCTACCTTGCTAAGTAGATTCCTATGTGGTGATAGGTGTCGCAACTCTATTTGCGAGTTACGGAAACTTCTTTTGTATGGAAACTTTTAAAAAGTTGACAGTTGCTTCAACTCAAGTTGCTACGTCTGCACAGCAAGGAAAACGTCCATCATGAGATACCTCAGTCTGCCGTATAAAAAACTGGAATTCTATCTCTTTGGGCGCGCTGCCACGCATGCTGGCGTGCGTGCTGCTGCGACTCGTGCGACTGGTCGAGCGACTGCCGCCCTGACTCGCCGCACGACTCGCCTTTCTATCATTCCACCACATCTTGCTTCTAAATATAACACGATAAACAACTAACTTATTAAATTACAGCAATAATAAAATAACATTTCTAATAACATTAATAATCGCTGATAAACGCTTCCACTTTTTGAAAGTGTCAAATCTATATAATGATTTTCTATTTTTGGAACGTTTGTAAAAAAAGAATTACTTGAAAGAGGATTTATATTAAGACTGTGCTAGTGGTGTTATTGGCCTGTACTTAGTGTACCAGTCAATGACTAAAGAATCCTGTACCAGTGTACAAGCCAGTGTTTCCACTCCCCAACCAAGAGATGACGTTGGGTGTTTATAGGTAGACCCACTAGTAATAATAACTTTATGAGGTAGACGAAGAATTCTTGTACAAAAAAAAAGATTGCTTATTTTACACAAACACAAGAAATAATGAAAAACCAAACCTTAAAAAGGGAAAATGAAATAAGTAAAATAGATTAAAAAAAAAAAAGCCGTTTGTCGCAGCTGAGCCGGTACAAGTCCCTACATTCTCGATTTACGACGTATTTTGAATTATGTTATGAATCCTTTTAATTCAAGCTTGAGGCGCCTGAAGACACAAATTATACAGACGGCGAGTACTACTATTTATGTCTATAATCGGGTTCGTACACAATAATTACAGTATATTTATTTGAAGTAGAACAATAACAATAACAACAATCTTTGGCAACTAAACTTAACTATGTACACAGCCTAATTAATTGAAACATAATATAAAAATTCCACAGACCTGCCTTCGCTAACGCTAAAAATACAAAATATAAAACTGAGCACTTATAGACGTCAAAGTACTCCTCCTCATCAGTCCTCATCGTTGTCAATTGGTAGCGGGCCTGAGGACTGGCAGCACAACAATGACTTAAGAATCCTCTCACACAATAATTTATTTAGCATCATTTTTCTTCTATGCGTAATCATTCAATAAAACCAAACCGTACTTAAATAAAAATGATTTAATTATTTACATTTTACAAAAGTTAGGTACACTCACTAAATATTATCACAATTCAGATACTTATTATACAAAATAACAATATAACTTGTCTCTGCAAACTAACTAAAACTTAAAAGCATTGTTTGAATTTATACTAACATGTGACTTTTATGACTCGACTTGAGCATCAACCAATTTTACTTACTACAGAATATGTTTTTATGTAGTGCGCATAATTTGTAGAGTGATTCAGTCTCTGTTCCTAAATACAACAGCAGTATTGGGATACACTTTAAAACAAAACGAAAATTCGACTTAGCATGGGGGACACGGATAATTTACTAGCGCAAGCCATACAAAATCTATTTTTTATTTTGTTTTGGAGTGAATTGTAGTACTGCGGTTGCATTTGGGAACGGACACTGAATCAATCTGCAAATTATGCGCACTACATAAAAAAATATCCTGTTTAACATTTTTATCTACTCATTTTGGCAAAAGCTTATACAATTGGTGGTAAATACACGCTGAAATATATATCGCTTTCATCCTGCTGTATAGCGACTCCATATCAGAAGTACTATAAATTAGAATGGTATTTTCTTTTTATTTTATTTTTTTACTTAATTTAATTGTTTTGTCAAAGATGGTGGTAAGTCCCCACGACACCTGCTTTAATGGGTTATATTGTGCTCATTATTATGAAGATTTTTTACTATGGAACCACATATGA
This sequence comes from Allophyes oxyacanthae, assembly GCA_932294325.1. Taxonomy (NCBI): domain Eukaryota; kingdom Metazoa; phylum Arthropoda; class Insecta; order Lepidoptera; family Noctuidae; genus Allophyes; species Allophyes oxyacanthae. Next base: position 1,348,345 of record OW028612.1, read on the forward strand.
AATCGTGAAAAAAAAATCAGCTATTCCATACTTTTACTCGAGTAATATTGAATTATTGATCTTTTTCGCGATTTCAGTGCTGGTCCCTTAGTAAAAGTTGTTCTCTCTCCAATCGATTAAGATCCGATTAGATTGCGAACAAAATAGATTTCTCAGAATTGGAGCTCAAAGGGTTAATGGAGAGTTAAATAACCCCATAAAGCAGGTGTTCTGTTTAATTAACCACCCTTTAAACATTTACAACACCTTATATTTTATACAGCGTGTATATATTAATTTGTAAGCGAGGTTCGTAAGCCTATGAATTTTTCGAATATAAATCAAGTGCACTAATATTTTATGCCCTCAATTATCTTTCTGAAATCAAAAATATTGTAAAAACTATCCTTGTTTCTCCATCATCAACATTGTACTATAATATCAACTGAACGATACGTCTTTTATGACACGTACAAAAGGAAGCCAGAAGTAGGTATAAAACCTCAATGAACGTTGCCTACAATTAAAAAGGCCACCTTGTATATCCCTTTTAGACTAAGATTATGTAAACCCTAATCTAAGCTTTTAGACAACAAGACATTCTCCGATCACCACAGAATAAAAATGTATGGATTTAACATTTACCGATTACAACCGTTCGAAAGCTGATGTCATTGCAGTTGAGTTTTTTTAAGGCGTTTCTATCCTCTTGCGATGAGAGATTGTCATTTTGTGTACAGGCCCAGGAGTCCTGAAGTACCTAGTGACTTTCTATTATAATTCTTTGTCCTTTAGTTGGCCTTAATCTTGGCGTTCTGCAGGTACTCCTGGCGGAACTGCTCGTTGAGGTGCATGCCGATCTTCGTCCTGATCCATACCGGAGGCATTTTGATGAAGAAGGCCTGAAAATAACGAATAAAAACTTTAGTGGAAGTATTGTAACGGCATAATTCTAGCGGTGAGGCGTATTTATCGTCACAGATAAAAATAACAGATATTTAAAGATAACAGATAACAATTGTTCCTGCTAATGCCAATTATCTGTTATAAAAAATAACAGACACTTTCATTCACAGCAAACCTTGCTATAATAGCAAATAACAGTTTTGCTCTCACTCTTACTAACTGGATTGACGCTTGCTAGAAAGAGAGACACCTAATATTTCATACATAAACAGGTATAAGTACTTATGTAAGTATTTGGTGGGTTATAGTGTGGTAGTATAAAAACAACAGGTTGTTATTAAGTAACAGGTATTTCATTCTGTTATTTTTGTGTAACAATAACAAAGATAACAGGTAACACAATCGGCTGTTATAACACATCGCGAAATAATTCCGTACTTCTTGATATTTCTCCTAATACAATAAAGGCAGCAGCATCCACTGCTACACTGATAATACGCAGTGATAACCAATCAGCCTGCCAAGCGTATTCTCAAAGGCAAGATTGCATCCAAGGCCCTAATTCTACTATTTCCATTGTGTCTCAATCGTGCCAGAATGATCACGTAATAGCAAAGGTAAAAAAAATATATAATTATTTCACTTGCTTTTTCAAGAACACAACCTCACTCAAGTTGGATTGATGGGTGAAATAACGGTTTAAAAACCCTTTTCATCCCACCATCTCGGAAAGAGTATTTTTAATCTTCAATATCTGAGTGGAAAAGCCGTTTTTATTCTCTAGAGGATAAAGTAAATTTTCATCCCACCATCTCGGAAAGAGTATTTTTAATCTTCAATATCTGAGTGGAAAAGCCGTTTTTATTCTCTAGAGGATAAAGTAAATTGAATTTAGAACATCGTGTGCACTAAGTTTGTGAATTAAACGTTTTTTTTTTGCATTTAGTCATTTCCTCGCTGAGGTGGAATGAAAAGTTACGTGTTGCACTCGAGTGCAAAGATTTTTCACCTCGTGCTCTTTTGATTCCCTCGCTAACGCTCAGGATTCTAATTTTGAATCACTCGCTGCGCTCGTGATTCAATTTTAGAATCCTTCCCTTGCTCGGTCATCAAAATTGAACACGCGGTTAAAAAGCAACTTTGCACTCTTGTATAACAAATAACTATTGTAGTACCGTTCCAGTCGGGGTCGTAACATGGAACTTTTAACTAGATTTTATGTTCGTTAACCGACCACCGATCTGATGTTCTTAACTGGCCGAGGTCTCGTTTTTTGTCTTTTTCTTTCTTATGTGTAAATAGTACTGCAGGCTACCTGTATGCCGTGCAGCCAGTAGCCCGTGGTGTCGTGCTGGCGGCCCAGCGTGGCCACCGCGTGCCGCGCGTACGTGGCGGCGTCCGGCACCAGGAGGTTGCCCTCCATCAGGCGCTGCGAGAACGCGTTGATCTTGGTCGACACGAACAGCGGAGCGAGGTGCTGGATGTGGATGCCTTTGGAGGAGTACTCCTCGCGGATAGCATGCGTGAAGCTGTGGATGTATGCCTGGAAACAAGACAGACAATAGGGTAGCTTAATTCTAATACGCTGAGCTTCCACTGGTAACGGAGCGGGCTTCTCCGGAGGTCTTCATCAGATCTTCACCAAATTTAAATAGGACCTCGAGAGTATACCTTTTCAAACAAAACTTTCGAATTGAGAACCCCCTCCTTTTTGGAAGTCGGTTAAAAAAGAAGAAGGTACCTTGGTGGCAGCGTATACAGTCATAAGCGGTAGTGGCTGGAGCTCAGATCCTGAAGACACGTTGACAACAGCTCCAGTCCCGCGCTCCACCATGCCGGGCAGGATGAGCCTGGTCATGGCGGTGACTGCGCCCACGTTCACGTTGATCAGCTCCCAGGACTTGGAGGGAGAGGTCTCGCACAGCGGCATCGGGTAGTCGTATTGCACGCCTACGTTATTGACTGGAATTACAGAAGTTTTGATTAGATTTTATACTGTGAAGTCTGTAGCAAGATTAAGGTTCTGCGTCTCTGCTTGATCGTGATGAGAATTTAGGTTCTTGTAACTTATATCATAAATGATGTTTGTAAATAAAGACATTCTTTATTTTTCTTTAGGTTATTTCCGTAGACGTTACGACCCTCGACGGTCTACCTCTTGTAGCTTTACAAAGACTTGGGTCCATATGACAGAGACGCTCAACGATGATCTGTAATTGAGCAGATTTGCGTCTGTCATTTCATACAAATACGTCTCTCAAAAGCTGTTCAAGTAGTGATCACGGCTGAGCGTCATTCCAGCGGGCCCTACTTCAGTGGCGAAGAGTCCATACAACCCGATTCCCATCGGCTTCCCTTTAGGAATTGGTTATTGCATAGACCAACGTAATAGTATATTATTTATTTGGGGTAGAGGAGCGGTCTTTGGGTTTTTTCGATGTTAGACAGTGGTAGCGGAAATCCTAATAGTTTGTCGGCAATATTATAACAAGTTAGGCATTAATTGGTGAGTGAGATTATTTTGGTGGGGATACTGTCCACTGGCCACTGTCCTACTTTACCTAGTATGCCGACGGGTATGTCCTTGAGCTCGTCCTCGATGTGCGGGTACACCTCAGCCCCCTTACTGAAGTCCGCCATCACAACCTTGGTCTTCACACTGTGTTCCTTCTCTGAAAAATATTTAAAACTATTAATCGACATCAGTTCCTATGGCAAGCTGGCAATAGATCAGGGGGTCTACCGCGTAACATCAAATCTGGTAATAAACTTGAATACCATCATGAGTTCATGAGGGACTAAACTTTGAGCTGCCTTGTAAAAAAAATACCTATCATGAAGCTGGGACTCCTATTTTTATAATAATAAGATTTTAAATAAATAAATAAGAAAGGTGCCATGATTGCAAATAGGAATAGTAAAAGTGGTCCACTGAAATAGAAAAACGTATTCAAAATAGACTAGGTAGTAATCGTAGTTCTTTAAGAGGAATATTAGAAAAATAGGTATTTTAAAAACCTATACCTATCGCTGTCGCTAGCGCATACCGTTCTCGAGCAAAAGCGAAAGGGACAAAAATGCACCTCAGACAGACCAAAATAAAATCGTCAAATTCAAGGTTTTGTATTCCCGTTTCCTCCGTCAATAGTGGACCGATTTTTATGTTATTTTCGCCTTCTGTGTTGGAAAACATTGTTCTACGTCTGTACGTTTTGCTTTTTTGTAATACACTGTCAATCTTTTCATATTGAACAAACTTCAAGGTACTCGACTTAGTGTAAGCGGGTTCTTCATCTGAGACTCGACCTAAACGTATGAGACAGCAGATAATTTTTTGATGATTTATTTATTTATTTATCAAGGTTTCCCCACAGCTTGTGGTGATGATTACAGTATTGATCCCATAGAGAAAGTTGTACAGTTTGATGATCCACACGGTCCACACCCTTAAATATGACCACGCGTATCAGATACACGTTGTATAGTAAAGAAAGGGATGGAGCAAAACAATGAAAACGCGTACAAACTAAATGAGAGTCATACAAACAAATTATCAGAACCATTTCTTAATTCCCAAAACAATCATCACAGAACATTGGGCCAACAATACCGATTGTGAGACAGATACCATCACAATGGTATGCATCGTTGCGACAACTACCAAAACTAACGATGTATTGTTTTGTAATGCTCGCAAAGATGCAGCAATGATTACTGAATACACTTTATAATTAATTTGGAATTCATTTTCTTAGTTATTATTTATTTGTTTATTTCACATGGTACAATTGCAAGTTCGCCAGTTTAATCGCGAAAAAAAAAGAAACGGACAAACTCACTTTTGCAATTTATTGTATTGAAGTAAATATAATTTAGATTAACTGGAATGACGTAAGGATTTCTAGACGTCTTCGTTATATTTTCTCGGGTTTCATCATTTAGTCCGTAAATAATATTGAAGTCTTTGGTAGTCTGAAACCAAAGTGGCATTATGACAGACTTACAGATGCGAAATCCGATATTCTAAACCAATACCACAATAGATTCGATTTGATACAGTGTAAAAGCGATATTACCCACGCCTAAACCCTTACTCTGAGATATTATAACCAACTTATTCACAGTCCTGTTTTGTTTTAGTAAGTACGTAATATGGTTCGGGTAAAATTACCTCCCATAGTTGTATTAAGTATTTATTTTACTCTCCACACAGACGTTAAGTTTTAACTAATCAATACCAAAGTAAGTACAAGTGGTGTGTAAATGATTGGCCTTCAATATACCATTACACTTGTAAGTCCACACAGACATCTTCCTCGTTTTTTATATTTATTCTACGTTAATTTATTAAACATGAGTAGCTCTTGAAAGTAAATTATTCACTCGTCCATTAGAGATAAATAATATAATATTCCGCCGCATTATAAATAGCAGATAGCTGGATAAACCTCAGACAAGTTAAATTGCTAAAAAGCTAAGCTAAGCTGTAAGGTTTTCTCTTCCGTTTCTCAAAATTCTGGCATTTTAAAATCGATACTTAGTTTGATTTTATCGGTTTTCCGGACACATTTGTGAACACCGGGAAACCGTTCGTTATTCCAAAGCAAAGCGATAAAAAATATTATAGTTTAAAAAAACTATAAACACGCTTTAGTCATCCAAACTGAACGTGTATGCAAAATTTCAGTTCAATCGGAAACCGGGAAGTGGGTCAAATTTAACTTCCAAGATTTTCTTACATAGTTAGCTAGTCGGTTACAGGTGAAGCTAATAAAAGCGTGTTAAAAAAGACATTGACGGTGCTGAGCTCAAAGGTGATAACGTTTGTAGAACAAATTATTAAAATTTAAATTCAAAAAAACGTTTCCATACAACCTTGACCATCAACCTTGTTCGATCAAAATGTATGAAAAGTTTGATAATGATATCTTCGAGATTTCAATTTTTAATAAATCATCGTTTATACGATAACCCGACATCAACCGGCCCGCCAGGCAATATCACCTCGCCTGGTCGGAGGATCCTCCCTTTTCAATGGAGGAACACCATATGTCGTTCCTGCACTGAGATACTAACCAATTTCCGTGGCCACAGCCTTCAGCTTCTCAGGGTTACGGCTGATGAGGACGACGCTGATGCCGCGCCGCGCCAGCTCCAGCGCGTACTGCTTGCCGATGCCATCTGTTGCGCCGGTTATTACTGCAATAAGAGGATAAATATATAAATAATTTAATACCTATTAATTATAATAATTATTGAGTCTAATAATAGTTTTAAATTTTCGATGAAAATGATATGGTAGAATAATTAGAATTAGAATAGATCTTTATTTCATGTAAACCAGATACAGGCACTTATGAAATGTCGAGACTCTAGGTGTGCGGTACCAAATTAAATAGTAGACTCTATGGAGAAGAAACGGCAAAAAACTCCATGGTAACTCTTTTCAAATAATAGATTACAATCTTTATCAGTACAATGTTGTGGTAAGAGCTGCGAGAATAATGTAGTTTAATGTGAATAAAAATAAGACTAGGATATTATAATGATTTGCTCTGAATAAGATTGCCATGGCAGGGGGCCTACCACTAGCTCAAAAGCAGTATTATTTTAATATTACTTCAGTGCGGGAAAGAGATGGAGCTATACGTCCTGTAGAGCTTCATCTCTTTCCCACACTGAATTAATATTGAAATAATATTGCTTTATGATCCGACAGACGGCACCCGTTCATGGTATATTATGATATTGTCCTATCAAAAATAAAATGCTGTCACGGCATTCAGTCCGGCTGCCACGTTCCTCCGCCCTAGGAATGCCAATACCTTTGGGGACTGCAGTAACCATCCCGGTCAAGAACTCAGGACATATTGGAGTCCAAAATACTAATTTTCTTGCTTTCCTTCAGAAACAAAACATGAACAAATCATACGTAACGTAGAGGCCGTCCATAAACCACGTAACTTTTTATCTCCCGGTTTTTGTACCCCCCTCCCCTTGTAACACGATGTAGACATTGGTGGTAACCCTTCGTACCCCCTCAACAACGTTTCTTGTTTCGAACGACCCCGTAGCTATACGTATAATAGCTATGTAATCACATCGTAATTCACTACGGTCATTATAATACAATTGATTTTTAAAATGAATAATTGACGTAATTCGGTAAAAATGTTTGTTATTTAAATAATCTTGACCCGTGAAGGCCAGTAGCGTCACGTACTTGATATTTTGACGGTTCTTGATCATTGATCATCCATACTAATACTTAAAACGCAAAAGTAACTTAGTTTGTTACCTTTTCAAGACTAAACGGCTGTACCAATCTTGATTGAAATTTAACAAGGAAATAGTGTGCTTCATGAGGAAGGACATAGGTTTTTCTTTTTTATAGTTCGCAGCTTCCAAATTCCACGCTCACGGAATCGCGGCACAGCTAGTACCTACATAATATACAGATTTAAGATGACAAGATAGTACGATACGATCGAATTGTTTTCAGCTATACGTAATATACGTATACGCATCAGAGATCCTATTGTAAGTCTTTCTTACAATTTAGATTTTATGCGTCGATCGCGTTCTGCGTGCCCATTGGCCCGCTCCGAGCTCTTCACCAATAGGAGCGCCGAATGCGGTCGATGCGTAAAATCAAGATTATTACGAGAAACTTTCATTAGAGCCTCATTTCTGGCCATGGGCGTAGTTACGAAGAAAAACAGGGTGCCATGGCCCACCCCAAAATTGAAAACCTGGCGCCCCTAAATCACTTCACAAGAAAAGATTACTCTTACGCAATCATCAGCTAAAAAGGGAAACCCTGCCTACTGTTACATAGGTAATTCGGGTCGAGGTTTACAAATATCGATGTGTTGTGGGCTATTAAATCTTCATATCATACGTATGCAAAGTTCTAAGTCGCTGAGAAGTGCTTCACCAAGGTAGGACTTGGCACCCCTTTGTCGGGCATAAAGGGGTACCAAGTACCACCTTGATTGATTCTTCTTTGATTCTGGGGTATTCTCAGATTTTTAAATCTGAGAATACCCCAGAATCAAAGATTGCTCCACATATAAGTATGTATCAAAGTTCAAGAGCATTGATCGCCCTATTTCTCCTACTTCTATGAAAGTCATCGACCTTGACGGCCGCCGAGCGCGTGCGCAACCTGCGTATTACGTCACAAGTCGCGTCCGCCTTCGAATTATTTGACATGTAACTTTTAATTTATTATTGATATTATTGGTACTTTATATTATTTACTTAGGTACTTATTATGCAAAATACGAGTTGTTAAAATGTAATTAGGCTTTCATTTTTTTCGTGTCCTTTTATAAATAGAGGTCCGTAAATTACCGTAACGGCTCAATACAATACAATACAATACAATACACTTTATTGCACACCAGTAATAGAAGAAAAGATACAGTAATTAGAAAAAGAAATGTACAAAGGGCGGTCTTATCGCACGTGGCGATTTCTACCAGACAACCTTAGGATGGACAGATTTGCAGTTTAAAAGAGGGGGGTAGTTCACGGTGTAAGCTCAATTGGCGTTGGTGCGATAGCTAAGCGATTTGCATTCGCAGACGATCGTAAGCCTGTCTTGGCTGCTGAGCGTGAGGTCGTGAGTTAGATTTGCAGCAGAGTAATCCTAATCACGAGACACGGTGGTAATCGAAATCGATTCAATTTCCACAGGACAACAATGCTCATCGTGCAGTAGGTATGCTTCAAAAATCAGTCCGCTCGTCAAATGGAATAACCCAACCCAATAAAGATTCTTGAACTGTCAAAAATTCAGAATCGATTCAAATTAGGAACGTGTATCGTGATAACGCTGCACTCTGAGTCAGAGGTCGGGTGAAGTTTTCTTGGGTTTTCTGTCAGAAAATTTTCGGTAGCAGTCCAGAGTCTGGAATGGTGCCCGATGGGTGGCTACAGGCTCACTCTATATTTGCATGGATCTTATGAGCATCGAGAAAATTTGGGGTGTGGAACACAACACAGAACCTCTGCTTAACCCTTCGCAGAATTCAGGCCTGATGCTCTTTTTTGTAACGTTACAAGTACGATAATAGAGGGATGTGTTGTGTAGCAAGATTGGATAAATTCAGGAATGACTCTTCCAGAGGAAATATGAAAGTGGCACCAGTTACAAAAAAGCTGCAAAGTATCCGGTTGTCGTGGTATGGACATGTAATGCGGAGAGATGAGAATCATGTTATAAGAAGAGTTGTAAGTATGAATGTTAATGGCTATCAGAGAAGAGGCAGACCAAAGAAAAGATGGATGGACTGTGTGAAACATGACATGAATGGGAAGGAAGCGAATCCGGAAATGACGTCTGATAGAGATGAATGGAAGAAGTCTTATTGCAGCGACCACAAATAAAATGAGATAAGGGCAGGAGAATGATGACAAGTACGATGGGTAATACGGATGTGTGTGTGTATGTGAGATTTGTGTCTGTAAACTATACCACAAAATGGATAGGTAGAGGTACAGCAGGACGGCTACATACAACTACCGATAACATCGATACAACGAACGTTCGTTTGACTAGAGTTGAGATTACCATACGTCCTCATGATCTACGTGTACGTGTTAGAGGTGCCAGATACAGGTTTATCATTTCCAGGAGAATTCCAGGAAATCACAGTAAAATACTAGTCATAGTAAAATATTATAAAATTAAATAGGTATTTAATTAAGCCACAATAATGATCTTACTTGTTGTATTTTTTTAAGAGAAAAGAAATATGCAAGTTCGTTTCAATTATTTACTCTTATTTCAGGTAAAAGTTACCTACCTACATATTGTGTGTATACTATACATAATTATTCAAAGTCAAAGTCAAAGTCAAAGATTTTTATTTCAACTGGGCCTTTGCAGGCACTTTCAAAACGTCGTGATTCTAGGCGCACGGTTCCAAGTGGGTTGGTCCTGGAGAAGATAGATAAGATAAGATATTGTTTTAGATATACTCGTAACTTTGTGAAAAAAATTAGTAGGTGTTCGGAATCCGGGACAGTAAAGTTTAATTAGGGACCATCCATAAATACGTCACGCGTTAAGGGGCGGGAGGGGGTCGACGAAGTGTGACATTATGTGACAAGGGGTGGGAGGGGTCCTAAGTTTCGTGACGTCACATTTCAAAGTCTAAAACAAAAAACACCTTAAAAAGATTTCCAACTCTATCTCGACACCAGCAATTAACAGTACGCTAACTTGAATTCTGGGCAATTTCCATTTTTATGTCAAATTGTTTATCGACTTTAACACAAAATAAATAATAATTTCGTTTTTGTTTGTGTTGCGGTCAGTCGGTATACTTGCTTTACTTGATTATTCATTGTTTTGTTGCTGGTATGGCAAATGTTTGGCTTAGGTGCTGCTATTTTGTATTGTATGTGTGTCGTTTTTGCTGCAGAAATAAAATATTTTTCTTTCTATAATATGGAAATTCCAAATATAAAGAAGTTTTGAACTAAACAACGGTAAGTGAATGTAATTTTCGTAATCGCCCGATAATAATTATGTACACTTCAATGGACTCTGGTGTAAAATCGACTTTTTCAAGTTAACGTAGTGTTCATTGCTGGTGTCGATCTGTAAGGCAATTGATTTATTTTAATATATTATATTAAAAAGTAATCTAAATGGAAATGAAACTAATTTCGGAACTGCTGTTTTAATTTAATAATTTCTACAGGTAAAATTGCAAAATATGTGACGTCACACTAGGGAGGGTCTCACAAATGTGGTCAACTGTGACAAGGACGGGGGAGGGGTCAAAAAATCACGAAATTAGTGTGACGTACTTTATGGATGACCCATTACTGGACACGGGACATAGCGCAAAATTCCGGGAAATTCCCGCATTTCCCGTCCATCCGGCAAGCCTAGTACGTACGACTGTTATTGCTCGTTGTATGGAGTCAGCTTTCTGAAGTGTTCCCATCTATTTTGTAACTGTACCTACGAATCATGATACAGGAGCAATCAGAAAGGACTATGATGGTTATTTCAAAAAAAAATTTAATATCGCTCCTCTGTTTGTCGGTCATCTCAAACGATAAAGTTTTCTAGAACTAAGGAGCCATAAAACGAGATCAAAAGACAATATTGCAAGAACCAATTTATACTTTTGTGTCTTAATATCGGTTTTAGATACTATAAACCTACCGCAACTTACCATAAATACCACAAAGTGGTACCATCTTAAATTGTTAAAACATTTGCGGCGACGAAACTGGCCAAAAACTCACGTTACCTAGGTACAATCATTTCGCAATGCAGGTGATGTTAGATAGGCTGACGGCCAGTTTATTAATCGACAGTTAAAAGAATGACAGGTCACAATAGATCTTCGCAGGTCGCAGTGGCAAAGGGGTTTAGTATCTACCTATACCTATGTATATTATAAGGGCGCATGGTGCGAAAAGACAAATTAAGATTATTGTATTGTATTGTATTTTAATCTTGTTATAAGAGTTGATGGTAGGCCCCCAGATCGACCATGAAACTTATATTTTTTTGACAAAATGACTTGGTTTGTTCCTGCTAGATCTACTAAACAGTCCTACGGTTTAGGTACCTAATTTGAGTTTTGCTGCAGTAAAGATTAGCGATTAAAGTAAAATAAAAGCAACACCTTGGATGAAGAACCCGCTTACGCTAAGAAATAGCTAAGAATAATCCTAGCTTTGCTCAGCAGTGGGATGATATAGGCTAACATCATCATCATCATCATCAACATTAAATATGCACATTATGCATAATATTCATACACATACTGATACAGATAAAACTATGGCTATTTCCTTATGTCCGCAAGTTGCCGTAGAGCGTAGAGCAAAAGATTGCCAATAACAGTATAACAACCCATTAAAATCAATTTCGTAACATTACGTTGTAGATATTCAAAACCCATATTTTGGCCTTAGTCGTGCGAATTTCGTGAGTGCTTATAGCCAGCCGCAGATAATAATGACTCGCTGAATGCGCTGGCGCAACCTGCGCAACGCGCGACGCATGCGCGGGGTCAATGCTGAACTGCTTTTTAACATAAGATTCCAGAGGCGGATTCAGGAATCCTTTTTCGGTTGAGAGTTTGTCATCGAAATCTTTAATTTTGATTCTTGAATTAAATGGTGTTAGATGGAAATCTCAAATCTATCAGCACTTAAGATTTGGAGGAAGTTTAAGCCCCTTAGGCCCCACCCTGAATCCGCCACTGTGAGATACGATTGACTATTACTACATAACGTTTTACAAGATTAGTTGTAACAAAACATCTACTACTTATAAGGTACAATTAAAATCGGAACTATTTATGTTTATCCTATGTATCGTGATTACCCTACGGCAGGGTAATCACGATACACACTCGCAATCGGAATCGATTCAATTTTGACAGTCCAATCAAATACATTGCGCGTTATGCTTTTAAAACCACTACGCTCTACAATTTGAGCAACGCAATGAACACTGTTGTAGTGTCAAAATTGAGTCGATTCCGATTATGAGCGTGCATCGTGATTAGGTAGCAGGTCAGAACGCGGGGCGATACACAGAACGCGTAAAACAAAATTGTTATAAGAAAGCAACAATAGGGTCTCTATAAAAAAAATCTATTATTGAACCATGATTGAACCACTAGGCACTAGCTAGGCACAAAATCTTTTTTTCAGTTGTGGTAAATTATTTTCTTATTTGTATTTAACTTTCACGCTCTAGTTGCGACGGAAAAGATTTTAGTGGTGGAAGAAACCTAGATAATATTGTGTTGTTTTTATAACATTTAGCAGCCATGACAGTGAAATTGAATTCGGAAGCGATTGTTTGTATTAAAACGGTTTTATTAGCTTGGCTTTTATTAGTTACCTGTAAGTAACTAACTAGGTAAATCAAAAACTTGGAAGTTTTTGACCCACTTCCCGGTTTCCGTCTAGTTTGGATGACAAAAGCGTGTTTTTTAGTTTTTTAAAACTATAATATTCTTTTTCTTTTGAGCGATTTGATAGAAAGAAATAACAGTAAATAATTTTGAGATAATTGTGTCGCAAGCAATTTCTGTGAAGCTTTAAGATTTCAAAGACAGTTGGTTGCTAAACTAAATGTCTAATAAGCCTCACGATCTATACTTTTGTATCAGTGGATGGCTATGGGCTGTGTAAAACTATAATTTATCTCAATACACAACTGCAGAATAACTACCAGACAATGGTTACCCACGCAATTGGGCAACATGGTTGAGCAACTGAACATTATGCTTACATCTTCGACTCCACGATTAACGTAACGTTATGTATCTGCTAGACAAATGAGGTTAAAGATGAAATGTTGCTGCAATAAGCCAGTGACATAATGTACAAACTTACAAAGATAATTACGACTAAAATCTTGCTCAGTAATATTCTGTATGATAAATAAGAGTAGAGAATAGCCAAGCTAATTTAAAATGTTAATTTAGCTTCAGAGATAGCGAATTTCAAAATTTAGAAATAATTATTTAGCTTTGATGCTGTCTGCGCTGTGATTTAATCCACAGAAGATTAGCTCTCGTAACGAAACACGATTTTTGTCCAATGTGCATTTAAAATACTTATGGCGAGGTTTTAGTGCTTTTCATCTTTTTGAACCTCTTTAAGTCTAACTAATGTAAATATTGGGCAAAAACAAAATCATTTTATTAAAATTAAACATACGGTCAAGTGCTGTGTGAAGACAAAAACATGAATCATAACATGATAAAAGAAAGATGATTATTAACTACTTATTTGAGACTTGTATCCTGCTAAAATTCCTTCAAGAAACCATGTATTTACCTATCTATATAAATCAAAATTATGTAGTCTTTAGTATTCTTAAATAAAAATGGATAAAACTGAGCAGTGCAAGCGCTCGCGCCCGCCGCGCGGCTCCTTAGTCCTTCATTACACGACGCAAGCCCTATTACTGCGAATAAAGGTTCTTTTTAAAAAACCTACAGATAGAAAAACTCCATTAGATTCGATAAAACCTCCATTGCAATCTTCTTAGTAGTTTGTAATTTCCATGTATGAATAGAAACAGAAGTATAACGTATTCTTACGAATGACAATAATTTATTACGAAAGAAATAATTTAATATGCTAAAATTAAAAGGTCGCCTGTCATAATAATTACGAAATTTTATTTTTATAAAATACCAATGAAATCTCGAATGATTGCAACTTGCTACATTATTTGCCAATAAATCTAAAGTTTATTTTGATTTCAATACTTCGACAATCGTTAAGTTGTAGATTCAATAATTAGATACTACTTATAGTATTAGTTCTGTATCTGTGCTTATAGTAATAATGAATTATTAACAGCAATACATTTTAGTATTAATGTCATAAAATGTAATCGACATCGTCGCCATTTATGACAACGACAACAGTTGAGTTCTCGTGTTTCAGTATTTATAATATGGGTCGTTGCTTCTCTCATAGCATGAAATATGTGATATAATATCTAATCTATCGCTAATCTATACTCTATATATTCCATAATCTATATTAATACGTGAAGAGAAAAGATTTTACTCCTTTTTAAGCATATTGCGCGTATGGAGGAGTGTGAAATTTAGTATGGTTAAAGTTTTTAAAGAGGAGTGCAGAAAGCTAATATTACGGTCTAATTTCGACCACTGGGCCATCACTAGTATGTTTAATAACGGGTACAAAGTTTTCTCTTCAGGTATTAATATAATACATTATATCGACGATTTGTATAGAAACTGCGTGACTTTTCGGTAGCTTGGTCACAACATTAATCATGATATAATTTTCTAGTCTGACTTCGATAAAGAAAATCGCAGATTCGCAGACTCAGATGCAATGTGTGCAATAGTTGCCATAGTAGGACAACTCAGCTTACTCAGCATAGACAATACGGAAAACGATATACAAGCAATTGACTAAATCGACACGTACAGACATACTGACACGCGTGTATTGATGACCGGATTATGCAATGCGCGTTCAAATTCAATTCTCGCATTACTCATAGACAGATAAACTGACATACGAATTGATCTATTAATCTACTGACTTTATTTTTAAATGTATCATTAACAGTTTTTAAGTAAATCGATAATAGAATTTCTTGTTTATTTCGGGCATAATTGATGAGGTTCGGCGCAAAAGACCAACGGCGCTTCTATCGGTAAGTAGGTAGTTATATATTTTGAAATTTTACGAAAAATCGTATTAGGTACGTAAGAAGTCGCAGTTATTACTATAGGTACAGGATGTAAGTGACATCGCAACGAAAACTGATACCCATGGCTTCAGTAAATAAGAAATTTGGGACGATCTTTTAAAAAAGTTACGATTTTTTTCGCAGTATTTTTAGTTAGTTATAAATACTTCTGGTGGTAGTAGTGTCTCGCGGGCATGTCGGCACGACCGGGGAAGTACTATCCTCCCACAGAATATCGACATTAAAGTAGCAGTATGCATACTGCTGCGTTTCGTTCGGTGAGTGTGGAGCGCCGGAGGCCCAATTCCTCCCTTAGTCCATTTCCTTCTCCTTTCCCTCTCTTTTTCCTAACACCATCATTTCAATTAAAAGGCTGGCAACGCATCGGTGACTCCTCTGGAGTTGCGGATGTTCATGGGCGGCGGTGATCACTTACCATCAGGTGAACCGCAAACTAGATTGCCCACTATGCTATACAAAAATGCGAACAAAGTCGTAATTTTTTTAAAAGAACTTCGCAAATTTCTTACCCTGAGGTTTCCAGAACTATGTACTGAATCCATGTTACCAGTTTTCGTTACGATGATGTTACTTATACCATGTATAGGCAATACTTTTATTCACCGAAAACCTAAACTCGTAGCTTTTGTCCACGTCGAAGATATAGGGGGGGCGAAACAGCCGCGAATCGCATCGAGAAAAGATGGTACGGCCGTGCCCGTTTTGCTCGAGACTTGGCTGGGGCACTGCCGTGCCCCCAGATGTATGCCTACCTACGTCGACGACGTTAGCTTCCTGACTGAGATAGGGCCCCACAATATAGGAGGAACGCCCATCCTAGGACCCTAGTTATCCCAGTGCTCATAAATTTGATTTAATATATTTTCCTTTGGAGACATGGTGTCTCAGCGGTTGACTACAACATCGTCAACATATCACAAACAGTATTGTCAAACACAAACTAAGAACTCTTGCACAACTCGACACTAATGTTCTGTGTTACATGTCATACTTCATAAGTAGTTAGTGTTGCCACAACGAAGGTCTGGCGATGCTATGGAGATGCTATGGCATTGTGTAACCATGGTGTTCTGTTTCTGCGTAATATTTCTACGGGTCAATAATGCCACAGTATAGGTATTTTATACAGTAAGTGACATCTTAACGAAAACTCATACCTACCATGAATTCAGTACATGATTCCACTTATATTGAATTGAACCACATATAGTCAGAATAAGGCGTCGGTGTTTTCAAAGTTAGTGAGTTTTTTTTATAATACATGATTATATTATAACCATAATACAATATATATATACAACATAATAACGCACAGAATTATTCAGTTACTGTTAAATAAAATAATTAATAAAAATTACGAAATATTACGAAACTGCGATTCTTAATGCAATTTCAGAACTCAATTGAATACCACAAGTTATTAAGTTGCCACATGATTTATTTGTGTCATTTTATTAAGATTTTAAATAATTTATTCATTGGTTTTAAATGATTTGATCATTAAAAGACAACTATTTTCGGATTCCTCTATTTTTTCGCTACGAATATTCCTTGCTAATCCAATGTATACAACAAAACGCTAAAATGAAATAAAAACAATATGAGGACCTACTACAAGTACTAGCTGGTCAATACCTGTGCCTGGAACAGGTAGGCCGATGTTAAAAACAAATTAATTTCTACTGGTAATCACAGGAATTGGCCTAAACTCCAACCAACTCAGTGTAAGCAAAAAAGTTTAAAATTTTATTAAACAAAAAAAGATTACCAAATTAAAAAATAAATTATGGTTCCGTTTGCTTAT
The DNA here is from genome assembly GCA_932294325.1 of Allophyes oxyacanthae. Taxonomy (NCBI): domain Eukaryota; kingdom Metazoa; phylum Arthropoda; class Insecta; order Lepidoptera; family Noctuidae; genus Allophyes; species Allophyes oxyacanthae. Next base: position 1,365,291 of record OW028612.1, read on the forward strand.
AAATAATGACCGCCAGCAAACCTTTTAATAATGTGGAGTTTTTTGCACATTGTTTGTTTGTGTCGGCTCTTGAGAATAATAAATAGGTGTTATACTCGTATTGACGCAGTTAGAACGATTTGATCTGTTGCTCCTTAAATGGAATTACTTACTGATTATTTTGCCACATTTTTACTGTTTAGTGCCTCGCTGCTCTAGTGGCCACAAGTGCGACTGCTGCGTGATGGGTTCGAGTCCCGGTTTACATGGAAATTCTGAGTATCACCCGGTATTTTACAGCACTTTAGCATGGGAATCAAATTTTTGCCTCAAAGGTGGCAAACAAGCCGTAGTGCTTAACTCGCGCTTGCCAACCCTGTAGAAATCTTTTCACTCCCTTTTTGAAGAACCCTATATGCTGTAGTATCTTGGGACAACCTCGATGGAGAGCACTACCGCTATCAGCGAAATTTGCTGTATGTGTGTCTCCCTACCTACCTAACCGGGGGAATTCCAATCCTAATGGCACGTCTACCTACCTACCTAAGGACCGATTTTATACTGCGAAAAAACTTTTAAAGTTTTATGACTTTATTAATAATTTTAATTTTAATGAGCTAATTAGAATACAATAGTTAGGGAACTGCTTAGTAATTATTCCATTTTATTTAGATCTTGAATAAATTTCATGCTTATAACCACAGAACACTTTTTTTTTTATTAATTTTTTTTATTCAATAATTATAATTCACACACTTAAATCACTGAGCCCCACCAACGAAAACGCAGGTTTATCTGTGTTCTGTGGTTATAACTCATAAGCCAATTTATACAATAGTACTCTGTGCAACGAGCGGACTGTGGCCGAGACCAATATCTAACAATGTCTGCGTTTCGTCACCAAATAAATTAAATTCTGTGGATGGGTACTTGAACATTATTTAAACACAATATAAAAAACCACACTTGTATATTATTATTATTATGTATGAATATTAATGAAATTGAACTACTGTCATTCAGAAATCATAAAATATAAGAGAAAGAAACCTTATCAGCAGTTGGCAACGAAACGCTCGGGTCATGGGGTCCGAATGTAGGTACGTCTCCTTTTTAGAGATGTTACAAAACGGTTGGTCGACGCTAAAACGCGTGACCCGAGGGCTGGCCTATTCTTTGGTCGAAGAATAAGCATTGCCATTCCACGTGACAATGCTGCGAGTTTTCTGGACAAGCTACCAATTGACAGCGATGAGGAGGAGTACTTTGATTGTGCTCAGTTTTACATTAAATATGAAAGTATTATACATATAAACCTTCCTCTTAAATCACTTGATCTATTAAAAAAACCGCATCAAAATCCGTTGCGTAGTTTTTTGCGTTTGATCTAAGCATACCTAGAGACAGACAGACAGCGGAAAGCGTATATTCTAAATAATCTATAAAAAAATCCGTAAATAACCCAAAATGTTCTTGTTGATAAATCGGTTTAGGTAGGTACACAAATTATCAGTTATTTCAATGATAATTAAGACATTCTAATCATTCGGTTTTCGGACGATAAAGGCCTAATGTATGTCATTATGGCAAACCAAATTAATAAGACTACGTACATGTGGTCACAGTAAATTCCAGCCTAAATTGACACTCGATTGGTGTTCTAAATCTAGTTCTCCTAATCACTTTGACAACGGAAAACTCATTAATGTTAATTGAACCTGTAATTACTGTCTGTGAATAAATACCCACATCAAGTAAAATAATTAGTATCGCATTTAGTTTATAGGTACTACCTACATAAATAAAAGGTTTAAAATAATACTGTTACGGTAATGCTAGCTTGCATCATCCCACTGCTGGCCAAAGGCCTCCCCCATGATTTCCAGACTTTTCAGTTTAAACCACAGAACACAGAAAAGAGGTGTGTGTGTCTCTTTTCTGTGTTCTGTGGTTTAGGTTTAGACCCAGTGAGAATATAAATTATATCTTTTTTCTATAACTTTGTCTCACTAGGAATCATTCCTGTATCGTGGGTGAATTTACAAACACATCACATCCAGATCTGTAGGCCATACAAAATATATTTGTTCCGTACGGGAATCGAACCCACGACACGTAGCGCGCATCGTAGTTTGGAATAATAATAATAGATCGTACTAAAATTCATTGGCAACTATGAATAGAATAGAATAGAATGGATCTTTTTTTATGTAAACCAAATACGGGTACTTATGAAATGCCGGGTGAATAAACATTACCTATTTAGTTCCTAATCATTATTATTGATAACAATTAACTTATACATACATGCCTACTGTATGTTTTAACTCTTTTATGTTAATTTAACTACCGCATCGAAACAAATTTACTGTCTTATTAATTAACCACGTTATCTCAAACCTGCTTCTTTTAGATAGGCTGCAAGAACTAACTATCTCAATGTAAACGAGTACCTATTAATACCTGTGCCTATAAAATTTATAAAATCTACTCACCGGCCCAAGGTCCGAACCTCTTGGAGAGCGGCTGCACCTCAGCGGGCAGGAAGTATGGCATCAGGTACGAAGAAACGAGCTCCAGCACACTCCATAGGGAATCAATTAGCATAAGACACACGGCTATAGCCCCCACTAACGCTAAAACTAGTAACAAAAACATGGTTTTTATTATAAATGCACTGCTCCAGTATAAAAGTGAAGACGCCAAATAGTTCGCGCGTTTTTTTTTAAATGCAATGTTTATTTTCTGTGGTAAGGCGCGCGTCGCGCTGTCATGACTGTGCAGGGCGCACTGACCGAGCGAGTGTTGCCTTGCCTTACTGCCTAGTTGTCTACATTTAAGTTACGTTATACCGATTGACCTATAAACCGCTTATGTCACTGCTGCTTATCAATACGTTCGTTATTTGCCGAATCACGATATGATTTCAAAACAAAGCATCATCGTCTATACTTGTTTAGCTCGCCAAGGCGAATTTATCCCAATTTATGACTAACTTTCGGGATTTAGAAAATCTAAACGCCTGCGGAAATTTTGCAAGCAATACTTGCTAAATAAAGTTATGATCATATTATCAGGCGTTACTTATAGTACCGGTGCCGCGGTGCAGATGTATTCTCACGTTTCCCTTACCTTAGACTGTGACCTCATGTAGCAATATCTAGAACCTAGTAAATTTAGAAATCGTGACCAAAATAATACCACTTAAATTTTAATCAAAGCCTTACACAAAACTTTCATTACACTAGAACATTAACGAAAGCTGTAGGGTTAGCACGGCAAAGCCAGAGAGATTTCTCTGATATTTCGAATTTATGTGCGGATCAGAATTTGATTATCACATAAGTTAACGGTGAAGGAAATCATCGTGAGCAAACCTGCAAACCTGAGAGGGCCTCATAAAGGTTTTGAAGGTGTGTGTGTAATCCACCAACCAGGCCAGCGTGTTTGACTAAAGCCTAACCCTTATCCACATACTACTAAGGGATACAACGTACTCTTATCATTCTGAGAAGAGCCCGGTGCCCAGCAGTGGTATAGTAATGGGCTGGATTTATACTTACTGCTAACTTGACGCAGTGAACACAGTTGATATGCAGCGGTAGACTATTTTCAAACGATTTAAACCATAACTTTATGATTTAAACATTAAACTGCCTGCCATAGAGTACAATCTGACTGATCCGGACTGATCGTATTTAAAAGAAAGAAAGAAAAGAAAAAATTCTTTCTTTCTTTCTGTTCTTTCAATCTGACTCATCATATTTTAAATATCTGACTAATCGTCATAATTTTGGTGCTACGCATTATCCACTAGGTACATTCTTTGAAGCGGGTTGGAAATAGGTAGTATATAACAATAGGATGAGATAATAAAAATAATACTCTTGTATTCATGGTAAATATTTATTTATATAGATGTCTAAAAATAAATGTCAACAATATGTATTAAAAATAATCACATGACCCATTTATGGCCAAAAGTCACAGCACCATTGTCCACCTACTTACTTACTTATTATTTAATAGAATGGAATAGGTTTATTAAATTGTAATCATTTTTAATGTTGATGTCGATTATATTCCGCATTTTGACAAGACTAAATTAGAAATAAGAAATATTTATTTGCATAGAATACAGGTGTTACCAGGTATAACATTGGTGGTTTATGTACTACATTCTGCCACTTTAAGGCATGCAAATTTAGGCAATTTATTTATTAAAATATTTATTATTCATCAAACATTTATATGAGATATTACATTACAATTCTTACTTAATATTAACACATGTCATCTTTATGTCGCATGAATTCTTCAAAATTATAAAACCAATTATTTACCAACCATTTACGCAGCCTAATTCTAAAATATTCAAATGGGAGCTCCCTAAACATTTTTGGTAATCTATTAAATATTGTTATGGACATAATATATGTATGTAATACGTTCTTTTTATTTAATGTTGTCCTTCAAAACGCACAGATGCGTTTATTCCCGTAGAATTCCAGTTTAGTACTGTCAAAATGCGCAACAGACTCGACAATGTTACCTCATACACAACACAACAGAGCCCATGATTCAAGAAGACACACTCCAAACCCAAAAGAAAATTAAACGCCAGCAAACTAGCAGTTAAACAGTCATGTAATCTGTAAATGATAATCCTTTACTGGCGTTTCTATCTGAAGATCGGAAATTTTCATCTTGTTTAGAAAGGCAGACATTTTTAACGGTTTGGACAACGCAAAGACACGAATCTAGAAATAAACACAGAATTCATAATTTTACTAGTGTAAATTCCATTTTTCTAGTGAAGTCATCACATTATGGGGTGCCAGGTTTTCTGAGGGGCTACTGGTCAATCTGGGATGAGATGGGCCACTCTTGGCTTCTTCGTAACTACGCCCCTGACTCGTTTATATATCAAAGTACTTAAATTCATGTTTGAAACTATTTTACATATTTATTGTTTTAAAAAAGTATCTTTCGATAATCTAGTTTTTCTCGATACTCCACTACTTGTAAATCAAACTGTCTCTGAGATGCTGTACGGTTTGGAGTCAGGGCTCCCTGGCGGAGGCGACTCCTCCTTTAAGGTCTTCATGCCTTTTAGTGTGTTCTTCACCACTTCGTAAGGAGCTGAAACAAATCAAATAAAAAACTTAGTAGATAACCCAATTAATAAGAAAACCACTTTGGTTACTTAACACATAGCTACCGAGGCCTCGCTACCTACGTGTTCAATGGACAGATTTCTATAAGTGTGACGCATAATTATGTCGATTCTGTTGCGCTTTTGGCATTACTAAATTAGACTAAACGCATAGTGTCATTTTCTTTTTCTATTGAAACCATAGACTTATTGGGGAGCCCTACTTATTATTTCTATGTTTGAAAAAGAAAAAGACATTGACAGGACTAAACTCTGTCTACGACTAAACTAAACTAACTAACTAGTGTAGTTTAGTCCTGTCAGAGTGCGCAAAAGAATCGACACCAACAAATGCATTTTTTTTAATAAATTTGTTCCATACTTGGTACTTATTATGATTCTGATAATGGGACTTGGTCCTTCATTGTCCCAAGGAACTTACTGGGAGCCCGTAAAGAATTTAAGTAATCAGTAGACAAATAAGAAAAGAAAATTATATACAGGATATTTTTTTTTTATGTAGTGCGCATAATTTGTAGAGTGACAGTCTCTATTCCTAAATACAACCGCAGTATTGGGATACAGTTTAAAACAAAACGAAAATTCGACTTAGTATGGGGGACACACGTAATTTACTAGCGGAAGCCATACAAAATCAAATTTTTATTTTGTTTTGGAGTGAATTTTAGTATTGCGGTCATTGCGGTTGTATTTGGGAACAGACCACTCTGCAAATTATGCACACTATACAAAAATATCCTGTATAAGTTCAGTTCTTAACTATGCAATAATGGTTTTATACATCTTCACAATTAAATACAATATAGTAAACAGATGCGTATAAAAACACACTCTAAAATGCTTGACGTCACAAATTACCAAACATTACCTACAGTACCCATAGTACAACTTGTTAATATTGTCCAAATGTCAATCAAAGATAAAACGACACTACACAAATTAGTTCAGCCTTCAAGATCTTCAAACAATAAAAAAGCGCTGACAACTTTGTCATTTTCGTATTTAATTATTTTTGCCAGAAAATTTTGCGTTTAGTAATGCAAAACCATACAAAACGTCATTGTCCACAACAGACACAGAACACAGAGAGTATTCTGTTGCTATGAGTAGTCGACAATTATTAATTATTCTACTTTAAACAAGAGCTCGTCACTTCCTTGATTATATTAACAAATATTTTAAGTAAATGAAGATGAATAACAAATATCCTACATCGAACTATTGTCGTAATATTGAATTATTTAGCCTTAGAATAACGCATATACGCAATAAATCAACTAACCGTATTCTTAGAATAACAATTGATTCCAAGTTGCAGTGGGGGACCCCACTTGTCCACTTGTCCTCATAGGTATGGAAAGCCTATTACAAGATCAAAAACTATGTTGACGATGGAGACGTATGGAATGATTATTTTCTGCACTTGCGGATTCCCTGGCCCGCTGCTTCCTGTCTTCACAAGCTAACTTTAATGACGCTTCCCTTGTTTTCATAATTGAGTGGCATGAGTGTAAAGTGTGTACCCTATTGTTTAAATTATAGTGGTACATAATACGATCTTTGCTGTAAGTACTTTTTTTGTAATATTGTGTAAATGCAAGTCGAATTTTAGCCGGGGCCGCTCCGGCGGCCCCAGATATTATCGTAAATTTGTTTTATGAAAAGAGTATCCATGGAGTTTCTTGCCGGTATCTTCTACAGGACCAACCCAATGTGAACCGTGCGCCTAGAATTACGACGTTTTGAAAGTGCCTGCAAAGGCCCAGTTGAAATAAAAAACTTTGACTTTGAGCGATTCTCATGTGATGGCTTGAGCCGACACATCAGAAGAAGACTAGATGTTTTTTATATAATCGAATATTGCTGTATCAAACGAGCACGCATTCAAAACAACTTTTGCAATGTTATCGAACTACTTGGTTACAAAACCCTCGATTTAAGCTCGTAACTTTGTGGATTTGTACATAAGTGCATATTGAATTGCATCACGGTTAATATCAGACACCCAAAATAATCTTTCGCAACCGGCCACTATACCGGTCTATCGAAATCCGACATACATATCAAGGTTGGTTCTGGCATAACAAATTAGTTACTGTTCTATGAAATATGCCAGCAGATGTGACGCAATTTACTTACTTACAACTTATTTTACTTACACCCGAATACTCAAATAGTATCTTAAGTTTAAGTTGCCACTAACTCTCGTGCTGTCACTGTCATTTTAAGGTGGACAATACAGGGTGACTGGTAAATCGAGGGAATCGTTGAAGGAGGGTGTTCTACTCATCATTATAAACAACTTTTACTATGGGACCGAAACTGAAATCGCGAAAATAAAATCAGCTGTTCCATACAAATAATTCAATATCGACAAAATGTATGGAACAGCTGATTTCTTTTTCGCGATTTCCGCAAAACCCAGAAACACTTTGCTTAACCTGGGAATCGAATGGTCCTCCTCACGTTCATCAGGCGCGTTTGCGAAAACAAAATCAAGATATTAGTTAAAAAAGTATGTCTTCTAATGAAATTCCTTCGCCTATTAACTTCTCAATCATTTCTTGCTCGGTCTTTACTACCCAATTCCTCCGAGGACTCAATACTTAAGTAATCCATAGAGGTACCGTGTCACACATTACAATATATTTTTATTATTTGTATTTCAGTTATGAGTCAACTCTTAAAACGGCTTTCATATTTAGTAACATAACATATTGGCGACATTTATAATTAAACATAATATTTTGGTCCATAATTATTCTTACAAAATATGGCCAAGGCTACGAGACTGAAAGTTTTTAGAAATGGCCAATTAAAAATAATATTTTGCAAAATAATACTCGAGAATATATTTTTTATTTTCTTATACTACATTCGAATCTCATTGAAGAACCCGACTTCATAAGATAGGATTATAAAACTCTTTGATAACCCAAATACTCCCAAATATTTATAAGTTCAGTCAAAGAACTCGCAAAATTGCATTCATTGCATCAATAGCATCCTGTATTGCATCAATAGCATATTATTTTGCATTGCATCAATTGCATTTTGGATTGCATCAATGGCATTGCATTAATTGCATTTTTCATTGCATCAATTTATCATTTACGATAATACAAAAGTTGTATAAAATGATAAGTACAATACCCTCCTTCAATGATTCCCTTGTTCTACCAGTCACCCTGTATATTCTAAAAACTAAGTGTTACCCTCTTAGATATCAAGAAACTGCGATGATTACGATCATAATATCGAAAATTTTGTAGTTACATGTGAACAATTAAATTAAAATAACAATGCCCCAATCCCAACAGCTACTCAATCGCTATAGGAGATCGTAAACTTTTATCGCCGTTTACATGGCTAACTGGGACACGTGACTTATACCACCACGGTTTGATAACAACATTGTATACTTAACTTATGTTTTTAGATTCTAGACGCGGAAGTGTCCTTTGGTAGCGGACCCAGAATGGGACCCTGCGAGACACCCAAGAAACATTCAGCATTATTACAGTTTTGACTTTTGATAACTAATCACGCAATACCTAACTACTTACTACTACCTACTAGTTTTTTTCGCGATTTTATTGTTAGTTCCATAGTAAAAGTTGTTGATATTGATGATTAGGACTTCTACCCCATAAAGCACTATTAGTGAATTACAAATCCCTGTATCAATCGAAACTGAGCGACTTTAACAAATGTGGCTGGCTAGAATAGTTTCTTTCATTACCATCACGGTTTGATTACTTAGAAACATCTTTAGACGATTTTGGGGTGCTCAGAATAGCCTCCGCGAGTGCATCGGTGCCGCACTCGCGGAGGCTATAATGCCGTGGTTGAAAATTTGCCCATAAGCAACTGCTTATGGGCAAATTTTCATCCACGGCATTGAACAATTCTCTTGAGAGGGCTCATGCTGACTCGACACGATGAAGATCGCCATGTCATTTCTGCCAGAACAATGGCGGAAAACAAATCATGGTCATAGAGATAATATATAGTACCACTATTTCTATGATCATGGTACAGTGCCACAAACTTATCTGTCCCGGTCATGGCGTCGCTGCCGTCACTTTTACCAATGTCATCTCCGTTCTGTCCTCTCGTTCTGTAGCTACGTTTAGTTCCAATTTTGGTAACCGGGTCAGATAAGTTTGTGGCACTATACGAACATCTCCCTAACTTCGTCCCACTAACACTTTGTCCTCATTGGAGCCAGTATGCCTAGTGTAAGTTTATTTTATCAAACGAAACGAAACGAAAACGTCTTTCTTTGCGTTTACCACGCTATGCGTGCCGCTTGGCCCGCTCCGAGCCCTTCACCAATCAGAGCACCGTATGCGGTAAGAACGACGAAAGACCTTAGAAAAACAAAGTACACTAAAGCCTCTAAGCTCTTCACCAATAGACAAAATATACGCAAAGAAAATCGTTATCGTTTATTTTTTATAAAAACCTGCACTAAGTATAATGGGAAGGTCGCGGGACTTATCTCATTACCGTGACCCCGGAACGTAAAGGGCTATTGAAGGAACACCGTGGATTTTAGTCAGTACAAGTCTGACAGTCCCTCCCGCCCTGCCCGGGGTGGGAGGACTCATTTGATGATTTTACCAAGCTAAAAAAAAAAAAAAAAAAAAAAGTATTATGGGAACGTTATAAATCTAAGCAAACTCACTGTAGTATGTAACGTGTAGGTATGTAAAATATTTCAAAATTTGAGATTGTTGCAAGTTGCAATACAAAAGTACGTACACAATTGCTATTTATATCTTCGCCACAAGACATCGTACTTATAGATGTTGCAATATAGTAGTTAAGTATTACATAAGGCCGTCATAATCTTGCCTTTGGTAGGCATGCGAACAATGTATACAAGACAATACAAATCCACTTTTTACAATTTATTATTATTATTATTCAAATTAATTACGAAAGAGTACATTATTTCACTATTTTGAACAATTATATATACGTTCACCTCTTTTGATGATTATCTTTGGACCATACACTTATTATCTATTATAATAATTTACATAATTTATTTTATTTATGTACCTATCTTCATTATGATCTATTATCTTCACTTAAAACAGTAGTGTTGATGCTGGCAGAATGAATATTTTATGCTTGAAATAACTTTTTATAGAATTTTTACGTCATCTATGTTGCTTGGCCAAACCTCATTTACCGGGAAACAATAACTTTAACCTTGCTATAACGTGTTAACTTATTTAGCTAAGACAATACAAAGAAATACATACCCGACCACATTCTTAATCTCCTTTTCGACGCCTCATTATCATACGTACATAATCTTATTATATCAAATACTGCTAAAAGTGTTAAGAATAGGAGTAAACAATACACGATTAGTTGCAACATATCAACGAAAGGCACGCACAACGACACAAGCTACTCCGTCGACGACAATCATACGACTAAAAACAGTAGGTGTATTAAATACAGGTTTTTCAACTTGAACTTGAAATGCTAACTGTTTATAAAACTTAATTTTGGCTTGATTTGTGTTAGTGGCCTTTGCCCTGTGCAGGTCATGACGAGTGCATTACGGAAGTACGAATATCGCTGGTGCAAGAACTGCAGTGCGAACCACGGAAGATCGAATGCACGCTAGTGCGAAGAACTAAAGACCGACATCAACATAGCCGTAGCGACACCACGGTAGTTCAATCGAGTTCGACACAAGATCGATAGGTAACTGCAAAGACTACAATAGTATGGTAACTGGTAAGTAGGTTCGGTAGATCGAAACCACGCTAGTGCGACAACTTATTTATTCGATATTTTGCTTTTTTATGTAACAACCACGTAATAACTATGTATAATAACTAGAATAAATGTCTACCTATAGGTACATATTTTTGTTATACTACATACATATTTGTTTGTTAGTTTATTTGTTAGTTCTAGATACGTAGTACTTATCTGTAAGTAGTGTGTGAAGGTGAGAACCCGTGTTAAATTTCTACATTCATACATACCTACCAGTTAATGTGCACCTCAAATCTTGCAATGCAATCTGAATTTCAAACCAGCATAGCATTTACCCGACTACGGAGAGGGTTATATGTTTGACCGATATGTATGTATGTATGTACCTATGTTCATCTGTTCCCTCATAACTTCTTGAGGCAATGACTGGCAATGAGGCAATGAAGCAATGTTGGAACCACGGATGGTTGGAACCGTCTTGATTGTCCGCTGGTTATAGGTGGTGCCCTCATAGAAATAATAAGATAAAGTATGTTAAAAATTAATTAAAGGAGATAATAAGTCTATGGGCGCCCTATAATTATGAACATTTCGCATCTCGATTCGAATTTCTGTCAGTTGATAGGTACCTATTTGATGAAATGAAAAACGTAATCATGATTACTTACTCCTGCAATATAGTTCTATAAGTACCTACTGATAAAGAGTTAGCGTATAATAGCATTATAATATTAGCTCAGGTGAAGAACTCGCTTACGTTAATTAATAGGTAGGTACTAGGTATATATGCCGAAATGTATGCCAATGTCAATCGGTGGCTATCCGTTATGGTTTATTAGTATAATTATGGACTTGGCCGCAGCGGCCTTGCTTACTGTCCTACCGGTCTCATTTCCGCAGTTAGCCGACGATAAATGTTGAGAATATTTACCGCTCTGAAAAACATAGTTTGACGGCAGATCATTTGTAATTTTAAATGAAAACAAAATAAGTAAACATAAGAAGAGATGGATACGTATAAATATTGTGCAATGCAATGGCAGGCTGTAATTACTGATTTACTGAACAATGTTCAATCAACTGAATGGAAACAAGTCTATGAAATAGCGGCATCATAGGCTGTTTTTAGATCAAATAATGAAGAAAGAATAAAATAAAAGCACTATTCATAATATTTTATGTTTTTTTTAGCAATATTAAACATATTTCCGAACGTAATATATTCTAAATTATTTTTGACATTGTACTGTGCGCACTGCGCGTTCCAACACAACCATTTTTATCATAGAAGTGAGACAGCTTGATGTATTTTATAAACATTAGAAGAGTCTAGATTTTTTGCATGCTTAAAAATGTGAAGTTTATTGACATTTGACGAGGAAACACAATTGTTTTCATTTCCGACATTCAACAATCGCTGATTTTCTCAAAAATACTTAGTAAATATGGAGAAGGATTTAGACAGAGTAGTTGAGGAGATAATGTCGACTCCGAACGTGAGTGGTTGCTTAGTAGCCGACCACCAAGGGCTGTGTTTAGCTGCTAAAGGTTCAGCGCACGTTGACTCAGCGGGGATCGTAGTAGCGATATCGGAGCAGGCATGCAAGATACAGCCCAACCTGAAGCCGCCCACCGTCTGCCTGGAGACGGAGAAGAAGCAGTGTTTGATTCAGCGACATGGAACGATCACAGGAGCGATATATAAGCAGAGAACATAGTTAGTACCAAACTTTGGTTTCTGTAGTAAATATTATAAGTTCATAGACAATGGCAGCATTCACCTGAGGCCACTATAAGTTTCTTTTAACAATCTCGACCTCTGATCAGTCACTTTGTTCTTAAGCTGAATATGAAGAATAGCAGAATATACATATTATAGCGGTTGAACACTTGCCTTCCAAGCAGGAGGGTTTTAGTTCAAACCCAAACCGCACTTCTGACTTTTCGAATTTATGTGATGAATAGAATTTGATCATTTGCGATAATGATCTAGGAAAAGACGGACAAAACCTGCACATCTGAGTCCTAAGTCCTCTATGGTGTGTGTAGTCCGCCACCCCCAGACCAGGCAGGTGTGGTGGACTTCTCATTCTAAGGACAGGTGCTCAGCAGTGGGTCAGTAATGGGCTGGTTATATTTATTAAAGAATATCACTAAATAATTAAAGTGGTAGGTACCTACTCCCATTTCAATCCGTTTGTTTCCTGAACAACTATATTATGACTTGACTGTAATCAATATTAAGATTGTTACATTTTTCACTGAAATTGTAAATTTTTCCGTGTCCTACCTGAGATGTTTAGCTCCATTTGTACACTACCCATTTCAGGTGTATTTAAAATATATCAATGCTGACTTATTTTACTTTTTACAGATTAAATAGGAACCTGGTAATCATCCAGAAAGACTGATGGCAAATTCCACGAGATCTTGGATTGATCAATTTTGTGAATTTGATTCATGGAGAAAAAAAATTCAACTTTTAATTCTTATATTTAAGCACCAGCTACTTTGTTATATAATTATAAAATGTATGTAGTTATTTATAAATAATAATATTATGTAAAGTCTTTGTAAATAAACAATTTATTATTGATGTAAATTTTCTTATGATTCTGTAGTGGTCCTAGGATGTAATGTTATTCATCATATAAGTAGATTCTGTTGGGTAGGCAGGGATCAGAAACTACAGCATTCACATACAAAATCATTTTACCAATCTTGTTCATAAAAATAAGATACAAAATAAAAGTCAGTTCAATATACACACATTTATTACAGATATGCTTTCCTAAATATAACATTAACTTGACGAGAAACAACTGCAACTGCTTACACTATACAACTAGTATACACTTACTGTAGTGTAATGAACAATCTCTGCTAATTCTCTGATACTTGGTTTTAGTGCAGGGATAAATACAGGCACGTCTACATAAGGATTGAACGTACTTACGAACTTGCAAGTAACTGCCTCTGCGACTATCTGTTCCACTACGAATTATGAAGACAGACAATCGCGTGCACTGCGGTCTCTCGACACAGTATCGATACCAGTAAAACTTGTATTCACCAAAGCGGAGACGAGCAGAGAGCGGCTTTGCAACTGGGGTGTATCCACCGAAGCTGAGCAGAGATGTATGCTGGCTAGAGCGAGCTGAGCGGAGCGGGACTAGTAGCGCTGCTGTAAATTCGCCGAACACCGTTCATATTATCTCCAGTCGTCTCCGCTGCGCGCTGCCGACTGTTTGCGACAAACCGCTCACATCTCTACTTCGATCACGCCTAACAAATAGGAGACATCTCCTCTCTTCGCTTGAACCATGTCCACTGAAGCGTAGCGGAGAGAAGATGTTTCATATATTTAAATGATGAGGAGGAAGGGATGATGATGGGAGGAACTTAATTATGTGTTAATAACGAAATCCTATTGGTTGTTTACGACACATCTCTCCTCTACGCCCATCTCTGCTTTGGTGGATACCGGCCCTTAAGCCAGGCTTCCACTGGCAGCGGAACCGGCTCCATATGGACGTTAAACTCGCAACGGTAAACTTCATAGAAGTGCTTCCACCAACAAAGAGTCTAGTGGAGAGGACTGAACGAGTAAAAATAGTTAATAATGAACTCGTTTTTCATTTCTCTTTTGCAGTGGAAGGCAATTGTCAAAACTGTTTCTTTTAGCTTAGCTAGTTGGGGTCCGTTCCGTCCAGCTATTACTTGCTCATTACCCTTTCGCAGTGGAAGCCCGGCTTTACGCTCTCGCGTGTAACTACTTTTATCTCTGCACTATAACTATTAACGATCTTCAATAAATAACCATTGTCTAACTGAACATTAACTAACCGAAGTTGCAAGTGTTTAGACTAAGCAATAATGTGTAACTTATCAATTTAATCATAGCATATACTATATACAATCTCAACGTAAATTCTTATTTTAACAATTAATTCGCTTAATATACATAAATAAATCGATGCATGTAAAATCATGATGCCATAATTTAAAAAATATTCAAATGTAAAATATGGAAGCACAATAATTAGTGTTGCGAGTTAATAAATTCATTTTATACTTCCCTATTTTGTAAACTAGCAACACTTTTACAAATTGAAATAAAAAATCTTTCACTAAAATATTGGCTGTGTGTGAGCAAAAATGTTAAAACTAGCAAAATATTACCTAAGACTAGGGCCATTCTTACACACAATAATACTAACGCAGTCGCTGTGGCGATTTATATTATTATAGTTATTTTACAAAAATATCTTGCAATTACAGTAACAGTGATATTTACTCTATTTAAATTGTGTTGCAGAATAATTTTCTAATAGTTATGTGTCAAATGTTTTCGTAAATATTTCTATTATACGGTAATCCGACCATTTTGTGGTGCACCGAACGTTTCGGTGAAGTATTCGCACAGTGCTGGCCAGATATTGATAAACGTACTATTACAATTTAATAAGTGTGATACGCAATTATTTCGGCCGTAAGGGAGTTTTTCATGTAATTACTCAAGTGCGACCCCACACAGAGACTACACTTATCATAACTATCTAAACACATACACTTCCTCAACAAATTGACATTGATATAACAATGTTATTTTACCCAACAATCGCAGGAACTACGTAAGTATAACTAGTACATTTTGAGTCATGCAAGATATAATAATATTATTTAAAAACGATTAAGAGAAGACCCATAAATTCAGTACAATTTCGGAATGCATACGATAGATACAAATATTTCTACGCCTTGTGTATCAGATAATACTTGACAAGAAGTGGAGATGACCTGACAACAATTTTTCTTTTTTGTAACATTGAAATAAGATTTAAGCGTCAATTGTGGAAAGGCTCCAGTCTCGCGGAGTGTAAAGCGGCGCGCAACGCTGAGAAAGGCGCGTATCTCCGTTCATGGAGAGCGAACGAGAGAGCAACACGCCGCTTTGCGCGCCGCGCGACTTTCCGCCTCTCCATAATTGAGCCCTCATTTTTTGTGGGCAGCAAAATTTGAGGACTCGGACCTGCCACCAAGGTCGTACTACCATGGTTCAGTAGACTAGCCGCTCTTGCCAACCGAGTTACCACAAGCCCTGCTCGCAGAAGCGAATCCCACTTCCACATGAAGAGTGGAATTTGCAATAATGATAATGTCCTCTGTGTGATTTTGAGACATTTGCTTTGAACGTTTCAAATGGTGAAGGAAAACTTAGATTAGAATTAAAGGAATTTTGGCCATTCATTATAATAGCAGAGGACCCTTTACATGTTATTTGTCTTATGGTGACGGTTAGCAGTGATAGCCTAGCGGTTGATCGTTTGCCTTCCATGCAGGAGGGTCTGAGTTCGAACCCGGCCCGCACCTCTGACTTTCCGAATTTATGTGTGGATCAGAGGGCCGAGCACGAATATTTTGACGTACCTATAGTAACGTAAACGTAAGCAAATTTTAAAAGCATATTTTTGTTCAATTTTATGCAACAAACACACTTATTTCGTGAAAAAGTAAAAATATTGCATGTATGTATTTCCAAAAAAAGATCATAGATTAAACGAGTATTTTTGGTTCTAAAATTGCTTACGTTAACGTTACGATACGTCAAAACATTCGTGCTCGGCCCACAGAATTTGATTATCACTTGCGCTAACGGTGAAGGAAAACATCGTGAGGAAACCTACATACCAGAAAGGGCCTCATAAAGTACTCAATGGTGTGTGTCTTTCACCAATTCGCAGTAGGCCAGCGTGGTGGACTAAGGCCTCACCCTTCTCATTATGAGAAGAAGCCCGTGCCCAGCAGTAGGACAGTAATGGTCTGGATTTACTTTTATGGTGACGGTCGTCGGGCGTCTTTCCATAAAAAATGGGTAAATCCCCTACGCAGGTATAATGCGTTTTACAAATATAAATTAAGATAAATGTTCACGGTATGATAGAGGCATCATCACAAGGCGAAAGTAACTTACCTAATGTCTTTATTTCTTCGATTAAATACAGCAAAAAAAAGTTCTCGAAAATACCACAAACTACTTCATAAGATATGATGGAATATCAACTAGCGTAAGGATGGCGTAGGCTATACATGTATATTAAACACCTTACACCAACAAGAAAATACAATAAAATTTCGCTAACTACTATACTAATTATAATAAATTTGGATCTAACTTGTAGATACGACATATGGCCGCACAATCTTTTCCAGTTCATAATAAAAATAATTTAAAGTTTTAAACAAATTATGAGCAATAATATTAAGTTTGCTTTAAATTAGTGTGACCACACGATTTATAATAATTTCCTAAAGAAAGTCACGTGACAAAATAAATATATGCTAACCCAAAGCCAGGTTATTCTGAAGATATGTATAAAATACAGACGTTTACCTCTGGACGACCAAAAATAAGTTAGGAATTTCACTTCAACATTGAAAAACAATACAAAATCGTATTCCTCATCTGATAACAATCATTAGAATACAAGATTGATAACATTACATTAATAATAAATTACTGATTAGAACAAGGCGTTATTTTGTCCCTTTTTTTGTTATCGAAATTGATCATTGAGTGAATAAATTCCTAACGCTTCGATCCCCGAAGAGGCATATATTTTCTAATAAAAAAACTAATCATGAGCCGTCGGGCACCGTTCAACTACAATAACTTAACATTAAACAATTAATTATACTATTAACAGCCCTCGACTACGTTACGATTACAACTTGCTACCTAAAAAACGAATAAATATTATGAAGTTGCCATGAAGGATAGGTCTTAGTACAAGGTGAAAGATTTTCTCCTAAGTTTTATATTATAACAATACGCCGTGACTTCAAAATTTATATAGCGATTAACACGATCACATAATTATAACGAGAAACCGCCCATAACGTTAGTAATTTATTTCTATACACCAGTTTCTTGAAGCCACAGGCTTTACGATTTAGTAGATTAGCCATTTTAGACAATAATATTCATAAATAAATACTTCTCCTACAAAAATTAGTTCTGTCTGAGGTTCACTTTAATTAATAGATTCCAAATGCATTGGTCCTTTATTATGAACATGTTATTATTAAAAAGACCACTTATTACAAAACAGCCTCTATTGCAACCAATATAATGACTATTATAGTTCAAACTCCTTTCGGGCCAAGCGATATGGTACAATACGTCTAGTATATGTGCTTATTTCATAAACCTCTATAGAAATAACAAATATTTGAATATTATAATTTATAATACATGTTGAATATAATTGTCATAGACAAACATTAACTATCTACAAGCATAATTCCAAATAAAAATTGTTGGCAATCTTATTATTTTGTATGGAGGACACTGGTGTTTTTTTATTGGCAACACTAAACTAAAGAGTTATGTTTTACTGTGGAATATTGCGGAACGTCTCGAACGGGAAGCTTTTAATAAAACTTACACCGTCAGTGTTGACGTCATTAAAGTCTTGGTAGTGATAACTATGCGCTCCATAGTACCAAAAATATAAAACATCTTTGTAAAAAAGCGGTCATTAAGTACCGAAAAATATTTTATATAAATGTGTGGGTATTTTGAAACACTCGCAAGTAATGAAGAAAATACATTCATAACATCTGGGCCTCCATGTAAAACAGACGTGAAAATGTTGGTTAATGCCTAAGCTCACGAATGACTTTTAACAATATTATTCACAATTCGACTAACAATACAAAAATCGACTAATTCACACACAAATCAATAAAAAAACTTGAATCCAAATTGACGTTTGTGTATCGAGTACCAGGAGCGCATATCGTGCGAGAGACTCACGGACTTGTCGGGTCAGTTGCGCGCGGGGACGCCGGTGAAGCTGATTGGCTGTTCGTTGGTGACGAGGTTGGCACGCGGGGCGCTGTTCGGCTGACCCGCGCCCGCTTCCAAGTTAGCCGCCGACGTCCTCATGTCTTCTATAGATCCTCTGTTACAAAATAATGATAGGTACCGGTTATTATCTGCTTATCTATTTTGACACGGAGTAGTAAGTAAATGAAGTGCTCGTACAAACCTCATTCTCCGAATTTGTGAGGTGTTTTACAGGGTTCTTATTGCTATTCGCGACTGCGACGATTGTAACAATATTAAAACTTATTTGACAGCAACTACAGCTAAAACCGTCGCGGTCACAGACTGCTAATAACCTTACAGATTAGCGGTTATCGCGATGATACACGAAATGTCTTTGCAAACCCCTTTCGCGCCTGCACATTAACACTTCATTCGCTTAATACTCTGTTTTTGTAGTTCATACTAGCAGAAAAATATTGTGTCGATGAAAAATAAAGTTTGCGATATAAAAATGAACCTAATGTATAAGAAAATAATGAAAATGAGTCGTGATTACCGATAAGTGTCATCAAGTCATCAATTCGGGAAACATAAGTAGTAAATAAAACATCTACATTTCACAAATAAATAAATTTGAATAAAAAATTAAAAATTGTGCTTTTTTAACGCTGAAATGAAAAAAGAATCGAACCCTGTGCAAAAAAGATTCGGAACCTGTGCAAAAAAGAAACAAAATCAAAATCGTTCCATCTCCAAGCAGCAACATGCAACTATAGTTGATTTCAATAGAACTTTCCAACAGTACATAAAAACGAACAATTGTCAATACACTTGACTTGATCACATTTGATTATTACAGAAAATACCAAACAATATAATTTGAAAATTCCATTAAAATCAACTACATGTTCAACTCCGCACATGCAACCCCAAGCCAATAGCACAGACACAACATGTTAGAACAGGATGCGTGCCTCGTTTAGTTGGGGCGCCACACGTCGGGGTCCTCCATGAGCGTGACGCTGTGGTCGTGCGCGGCGGCGTGCGGCGCGCCCGGGGGCGTGCTGCCCCCGGCTGCCATGGCCGCCATGTCGTCGCGAGAGCCCCTGCCCCCGCGCACACAACACGTTATACACAGCGAATTAGTTGTACACACTACACAGTACACACTAAGGGCCATTTTCACTGACAAAATAACCGATGTTTAAAATTAAATCTGCCGATTATCCAATAGAATAGAATAGATATTGATTTCATGTAAACCAGATACAGGCACTTATGAAATGTCGAGAATCTAGGTGCGCGGTTCCAAATAGTAGATCCTATGGAGAAAAACCGGCAAGAAACTCCATTAATCATATACAAA
Source organism: Allophyes oxyacanthae (assembly GCA_932294325.1). Classification (NCBI taxonomy): domain Eukaryota; kingdom Metazoa; phylum Arthropoda; class Insecta; order Lepidoptera; family Noctuidae; genus Allophyes; species Allophyes oxyacanthae. The sequence goes on from OW028612.1 coordinate 1,385,394, forward strand.
AATTAATGTTTAAACGGCTGATTTTGCTCTAATCGATTGTTATGTTGTCGGTGAAGTTGGGCCTAAGTCATGGATTATATGAAACCTTTACGGTTAACCCAGTTAACGATAATGTAAGTTTTAATGACGTGTGCAATTATGAATGATGGATATAATCGAAGCGACTCATTACTAATTCTGATAATCGATTAATAATTAGGTAGGAATTAGTAATAAGGTACGAGTACTAATAATAATAATCGAGATATCTCGAGACATCTTCATAATCGAGTGATTCGATTAGTATATCTCATAATCACGCACCTCTAAGTATTATGAAGCTGGGATGGTTAGCAACTATAGCTGAAGTTTCCTTGGTATGTTGGTTAACAAAATTGTTTTTTTTTCTGTGTTCTTTTTTTTATTATAATGTAGTACGGAGCTCCAAATAGTCAATCTCCGGTACTATATTCCTTGCTTTAGAATTTCCTGTACAAAATAGATTTTTACTTGGGTATATGTAAAATTTGATGGAGGACTTGTAACGCCTAATGAATCGTTTCATTTAAACATCTTTGAAGTGTTTAATTGACAGATACAACCTTCACCAATACTGAGTGAACACGAAACATAGGACAAGGTAGATAAGTTCATAGGAATATATATTATAGGAATGCATAGTATTGCAAGATACAAGACTCATTTCCAACTGCATTACTTTTGATAGAATATACGTCATTTATAACAGACAGTTTATGCAATAGCTATACAGGATGACTGGTTGAACGAGGGAAACATTGAAGGAAATTGTACTCATCATTATGAACTACTTTTACTACGGGACCAAACCTGAAATTGTGAAAAAAAATCCGTACATTCCAGTAATACTGAATTATTTATGCGGAACGGCAGATTTTGGTTTCGGTATTTCTGGTTTGGTCCTATAGTAAAAGTTGTTCATAATGATGAGTACAATGCCCTCCTTCAATGTTTCTGTCGTTCAACCAGTCACCCTGTATAAGGTCCTACCTGTCTAGCAGTGGCGAAGGGTGACAGTTTTAAAAGGGGAAGCCGTCCCAAAAATGTTCTCTAAAATTTGCTGCAATTAATGCTGCAAGACAAACCGTACCACCTTTTGTAATCTATAGGTATATAGTCATGTCTGGAAGAGCTCGACCTAACTGAATAATAAGGCATATTACGTTGGTCTATGCACTAACCAATTCCTAAAGGGAAGCCGATGGTAATCGGGTTGTATGGACTCTTCGCCACTGCTGTCTAGTGAAATGGGACCAGACAAGAAATCGTGGAAAGGAATATCTGCCTATTCCCTACAATTAATTCAATACTACTCGACTAAATGTATGGAACAAGTGATTGTTTTTCGCGATTTCCATGTTTTTTCTGTAGTAAAAGTTGTTCATAATGATGAGTACAATAAACCCTTAAAGGGATCGGGAGTCGAAAGATAGAACCTTGTATAAATACTCCCTACGAATGCAATCGTCGCGAGCAAACACACTTGATGGGACCAAGGATCAAATCCAGCTAAGTTTACGGTATGAAATTAATTGGTAACACAACTACACGTACAAGGCGAGATTCGACAGTGTTAAAAAACTAGTTCACCCACACCCAAACAACAGTTAAATGATATATTATTATTTTTTTAAATCAGGGAGCGGTATTTATATGTAACCTCTTAACGGAAGCAGTAACTGACAAACATTGCAGTCAAATTAATATATGGTCATACCTTTCTATAGTACGACCGCTTAACTCTGACGGTTGTGAAATTGGGGTAGTTATGCGGTGGGGGGGGGGATATGACACACGCCTACTATTGGCTAGGCTAAGCTTTATGGTGCGTATCATGGGCCTGTGACTGACATCTCGCGTCACACCCCTCCCGCACCGCGCAACTTCTTCATAAACTTCGGCACCAACTGTCCCAATTAAGCGGTCATACTATAGTCCGGCTACCTAATCACGATGCACGGAATCGGACTCGACTCAATTTTGACACTACAACAGTGTGCATTGCGTTGCTCAAATTGTAGGGCGTAGTGGTTTTAAAAGCATACCGCGCAATGTAATTTATTGGACTGTCAAAATTGAATCGATTCCGTTTGCGAGTGTGTATCGTGATTACCCTGCTGATCCCTTAAAGGGGTACTCATTATTTCAAACAAATTTTAATATGGGAACAGCTGTATTATCCATACAAATAATTCAACATTACAATTAATTTTTTTTCGCCATTTCCTCGTGCCTGCCACAATAAATGATATTCATAACGATGAGTACAATAACCTCTTCAAGGGATCGGGACTTAAAAGGTAGGGCCTTATACCCACAGCGGATTCCTTGATAGATTCATCATCGCTTGAGTTCACGAATATTGGGTTAAAAATAATGTTTACATACAAACAGAAGCATGTATTTGATACTGACTTTTTGCCGAGCGCCATCATTCCGTACACGATGCCGGTCGCGAAGATCAGCCCGCTGCCGAACCACGTGCTCATGCTGACAAAGCACATGAAGAATGGCGGGACTGAGAGCCTGAAGATGTAAAGAAAAACAGGTTTATTCATTACGTGACGCAACACAGACATTAGTCTTGTTCTCGACCACAGGAGTACGCTTGTTAGTTAATGAGATAAAAAAAAAATTAAAATAACCTAACCGTTAAAAACTCCCGACTCCAACTAGAAAAAGAGCTGTAACTTTTGAACGGCTAAACAGATTTTCATGAAACATGGCTAAGAACACTCGGGATAAAATTATTTATGACACAAAAAATACTAAACGAAAATCGGTTCATCCGTTTGGGAGCTACGATACCACAGACAGACACTTTAAACTTATAACACCCCCCTTTTTGCGTCGGGGGTTAAAAACCGCCGACTCCAACTAGAATAAAAGCTGTAACTTTTGAACAGCTGAATAGATATTCATGAAACACAGCTAAGATGATACCCGATTAAACTAGCTTTCAATTTAAAAATGTGCATTGAAATCTGTCCATCCATTTTGGAGCTACGATGCCACAGACAGATACACTGATACTTACACACTACGAACTTATAACACGTCTCTTTTTTGTCGGGGGTTAAAAAATACTGGCCATTACTGTCTCACTGCTGGACACGGGCCTGTTCTCAAAATGAGAAGGGTAAAGCATTAGTCCAGCGTGCTGCCTAGTGCGGGTTAGCGGACTACACACGCCATCAAGAACTTTATTGAGGCTCTATCAGGTGAGCAGGTGGTAGTAGTATGTGTCCAGGCCGTCAAAACTAATGCACTTTGGTTAATAAAGACAATTCACACAATTTATTTCCAGAAATGTCATGAGGGAATAATTTATAACATGTAGAACAATTCATCAACAAACAACTTAGGGGACGTCCATTAGTTACGTGAGCTCAAAATGGGGGGAGGAGGACAATGATAATCTCACCTCAAATTTGATGAACAGAACAGTTTAGATAGATCCTAAACTCACCACATTTCTGTATCATATTAGGGCAAAACGCATCTTTAAGTCCGTAATAAAAAATAAGTTATAATCAGTCAGTTGGTTCATTATCATTATAGTCAATAACAACAAGTAACAAGGACAAAACATTGAGTCATATGTTTTTCAGACGAGAGGATAACGTTATTATTTAACACACAATGCTTCGCGGCCATTGAATTGGTCGTGACGTTGAGCACCGATTAGTACAACACATGCAATTAAATTTAACTATAATAATGGTGAAGTTTAAGTGCCATACTTGTTGTGTAAGGAAACAAAACTCGAGCAAACGTTAATAATCTCTACATAGTATAGAATAAAGTCGCTTTCTGCTTCTGTATAGATGTATATCCGCTAACTTCTCCTAAACCACGCAATGGATTTTAATGCGGTTTTCACCATCAGTTAACAATTTAATATTATATGTTTTAATATACTGATAAGTGCCTTTTATTATTAAATTTTAAATAGAATCTAGTATTCCCGAAATATTGTATTAACTAACATAATAGGTAATAAATTATAGGCATAAAGTACAGAATATCGTTTAATTAAGAAATAATTTTAAAAGTAAAAGATTTCTTCTAAGATAACCGGTGTAATTGTAATTGTACGTTAACAGGTTGAGATAAGGCTAAATTAAATGATATTGTTTTGTTTACGTTCCTCGTGATAACATCAAATCACAATCTCGACACGGACGTCTTCAATTCAGACATTATCATTAGTTACTTCATTTCACTAGTGGTCGCCCAGAGGGCTAATTCACGTAATTTTAAGACGCGCCGATCGTATTGCAGTGACGCTCAAACATGACGCGAGCGTATATCACTGAAGCCCAGAGGATACCAAATGGCAGAATAGTCGACTTCGGCTCATTGCCATAACGAAAGAAGAAGAAGAAGATTACCAAATGTGTTATTTTGATCAATATTTTATTGCAACTGCGCGGCAACTGCACTTCTTTAGTTACGTGAATTAGCCTGCAGTGGTCGAAATTCACCCACATTATTATATATAAATTTTAGCTGTCTGCACTCCTTCTCCATCTAAATTTTAACGATACAAAATCTCACACTCCTCCGTGCGCATAATATGCTTAAAAAGGGGTACAAAGTTTTCTCTTCGCGTATTAATATAAAATTTTTAGTTTTCTGCACTCCTTCTCCATATATAAACTTTAACTATGCCAAATATCACACTCCTCCATACGCGCAATGAGCTTAAAAAGGGGTACAAAGTTTCCTCTTGGCGTATTAATATATAAATTACACAAGCAAGACTATTATTAATACATACCTACAATAGGGACAAATTATCGAATCATTTTCCTTCCGACCAATTGAATTACGATCTCATTAGCGTTGATTCTACCGCAACATATAAAGAGGAAGAGAGCGCGGTATATATTTACTACATAGGTAAACACGGACCAGGGGGGCCTAAATACACCAAGACAAAGTACTTAACAGTGCCGTTGGTTCAAGTTAAATAAGGGCACTGAACTTATAGGAAAACCACTCCACTTTGCTCCGTATATTCGATTCTCGTCGGAAAAATATTAAGCGCTTAAAGTTTTTCTTCAAATTCTTTATTATTAAGGGGTTTCTAAAAAGTTAAGTTTTAAATTCGGCCATTGAACTGTGTGTGTTAATAACACCCACCACCATGCCAAATTACAAATTCCTACGCCAAGAATTTTCTAAGAAAGACTGCAATAACAGGCAGACATGCGGACACGTCTAGTGATCTTATAAGGGTTTCATTTTATCCTTATATAAGATACGGACCATAAGTAAAGAAGGTATCGACTCACCCAATATACAAGGCAGCCTTGTTCCAGTACGGCCTGGTCTCCAGCTTGTCGCTGAGGGTCTGCACGTAGTCTATGAAGAAGCAGCAGCATGGCGCCTCACACACTATTAATATGAACCCAGCAAGCATCTGCCAGATGCCGGCGATGAGGCACGACACGTTCAGGATCACGATACTGATGCAGTTGATCAGTCCCAGGACTATGGCGACTGGAATGGGAGGAAGTTGCAGTTAGTAAGTAGTTTTAAATATGTTCGAATCGATCCCTAAAGGTGTAAGTAAATTCTTGAAAAGTTGAGAGATTGAGACCGATTTTGGCAACTTGTAATAGCATGTTTTATTATATCGACTTCCGACTTGACTGACGCGAGATGAAATTCACATTCGAGATTTTTAACTCCCAAATCGACATTAAAACAATGTGTTAATTAAAACACTCGTGTTTTAATACCCCCTATTACAGCATTGTTTTGTTAGGGAAACTGTATCGTCATAAAACTTTTTAATTTTATTATAGTTGCACGTGCATAAAGGCTGTCATTATAGTACTATTTTTTAATTCATAATTAGAACTTTACGATATGAGTGTAGATAAAATCTATTCCAATTTTCTGTTATTTATCACTGGTGTGAAATCTAAATATAACCCAGTTAAGCTTCCCATTTTGGGCAACGACCTTCCTACACACGAGCTGACGAGACAATTGGTTATAATGCCCGAATTGATCAAAAAGACCACATCGCACTGTCGCATAATATATTCATAGCACCAAGGTCATTTTATTTCTATTCCGCTAGTCAGTCGGATGTATTAATTAAATTGTAAAAGGATTATAAAAACAACAGGATTATCTGCTCTTTCTACAAGTTTTGCGATGACACGCTCTAGTAAACTGTTGGTTCTACCAAGCGCCCGTTGGCTGCCAATCAGGTCTCAATAAACTTCAATATGATCCTGAGACTAAGCTTGAAGCTACCTTGTAAAAAAAAAAACAATCATAAAGTTAGGACTCCCATCTTCATGATCGGTAAAAAAATTGCAAGGTAGCTCAAAGTTTAGTTTCACGATCATCATCATCACATCATTCTCCGGCCCGTCGGCGCAATTATTGAAGTTTATTACGAGAGCCGATGTTCATTACCATTTTAGGTACGCGGTAGACCCGCTGGCCCGTAAATATAAAACTTTCTTACATGATGCTCCTCTCAGATAATGTTGGTCTCTTTTGGAGTACAATAACAGCTCATGCGAAAACCTATGACTGGTTTTACATATTAGTTAAAATATTTCGGAAATTAATAATTGAATTGCATAATTGGTAGGTATTTTCATCAGCGAGCCTATGGCAGAGTACATGTTACGATCATTAAATTATCACAGGCAAGCTACTGTAGAAATTCTAAGGGATTTAAGAAAATGGCTAGTTAGTTGTGTTTGTGTAATCGAATAATTGACGCGTATCAATCGCGTATCATTCACAATCCACCAGGGCCCATAAACTTATTATACTACGTTTATGCAAGGGCCACGTCCCAAAAACAAATGCCAAGATCAAATGCTTCACACTACACTATTCTCTATGGGTAAAAGAAAAAGATGTTTGATGGTGATGTTATCAGCCAAATTCGTGTAAATAAATGACTTTGGAGTGATTATAATGTTTATTTAGGTAATAGAAGTGGAATTTTGAAAAAAACCACTTCGTGTATGATTGATTGTGTGGACGCCTTTATCTCTCTAGAGATATGAATAGGTATTATTTAAATAAAAATTAAGTAACTTTATCTCTCCTTGGTAAGCAGGGCCGACCCTAGAGTGCAGCGAATGGACCGGTCACTCCAAGCGCCGTGTGGGTGGCGCCAAAATCAAGTTTCATAAGGCTTCGTTTGATTAAAGGGCCTGTCACTTTTCACAAAATAAAAAATACCCTTTTCCCAAATATTTTAGGGTCAAAATATGATGTGTACTTCATCATCATCTGCCTGGCCTGTATCCCAACTACGTTGGGGTCGGCTCCCAGTCTAACCATATGCGGCTGAGTAACAGTATTTTATACGGAGCGACTGCCATCTGACCTCCGCCACCCAATTACTGGAGACACTGATACCCTAAGGTTAGCCCGGTTGTCAGACTTTTTTTGGGCTGCTGACTCCCGTAACGACTGTCAAAGGTATTCGTATGACAACCGGGACCAACTGCTTAACGTGCTATCCGAGGCACGGAGGGGTCTCGATGTTCGAAGAAATGGTCACCCATCCAGGGACTGACCGCGGCAACCGCAGCTTAACCTCGCTGATCGACTGATCTGCGCGGTAGCTATGTAGCTACGAGCCCCTCATGATGTGTACTTCATGGTTATGCTAATTATCTGATAAGTTTAACATTTGATTTGATTATCACAGTTTAGAGAACCGGTTCTATAAAAGAATTTGATCATGGGAAATACTATTAACTACACTTATATAAATCCTGTTTGATACATATTTGGTGTTCATACATATTTAGCACTTATCTACTCATTTTGGTAGGTATATCATATTATAAGTTTATTTACTGATACCCGGGCCTGACAGATTTAATTAAGCAAGAAATTTAAAAAAGTCTGTTTGATTGTAGGTTACCACAAACTTGGCTTTTATGCAAGTACACGGCGATGGCCGCACGGGGCCACGCGGCCAAAATCGCGGCCGAAAGCAAGTATTCAAATATGATTCTAAATGTATGAATGTATGAGTTTATGTAACACTTTGCATGATAGAAATGTTATATAACTATTTTAATTTATTTGAATACTATATTAAAATAGAGTAGAATAGAATTTATACTTTGTTGCACACTATGAGAAAAAACAGACAGAGTATATAAATCAATGGACAATGGGTGGTATTATCCGTAATTATTATTGCTTATAGTGATCTATATTCTAGACAATATTTCCATATGTACCTGTCTGGGTTACCCAGACTGAAGGAAATGCATAATCAAATGATTCAGTTGATTTATCAATCGTGTTATGCTAGTTATGTAAATATATTATGCAATGAGCTGGCAGCTGCAAGTACTATGTGAATAACTTGATCACAAGTAATGTTATGGAAATTATGGATAGGGTCATTGGTCAAATCAATTTATGCTATGTTTGGTAAGTATTATTTGGATATACATGTTAAAGGAATAGGACCCAACCGATCATCTAGCAAAGCTAGTTTTGAGATACTTAATTTTATAATCTAAACCGATATCCGTGATCTAAACTAATATTATAAAGAGAAAAGATTCGATTTTTTGTATGTTTGTTTATAATGGAGAAACTCAAAAACCACTAGACCGATTTCAGTAATTCTTTGACAGGCAAATTGCTATATTATCACTGAGTAACATAGGCTATCATTTATAAAGAAATCACGCGGGCGCAGCCCCGCTAGCGGAAGCTAGTATCATGTTAAATATGAAACCAAACCTAATTACACATATTTAAGTTAAAAAATATAAAAAGTGTCAGCCTTAAATTCCTATAAAACTAACATTTACAGCACTGCATCAATGAAGAATTATGATCTAAACTTTAAAATTAATTAATGTCTCAGCTAAATGTGGGTTGGATTTATTTATATACCAGGCTATTTATTTTAGGTGGTGCTTGCACATCATAATTAACAACTTTTACAAATTACTGTGATCACCAAACCTTTTGTTAAGTGTGGTTATTGTGGCAATATTCCCCGAAAGCCATTTGTTGTTATAGTGGTTTGGGCAGAGGTGCAGATCTAACCGTATGCAAAGGCTGTTATGACATGAAATCGCCATGGAGTATTCAGTAAGGTGTTGTAAAGCTAAAAATAAAATAAAATAAATCTTTGAGATTAAGTCAGCCACTATACAACCCAGTTTAAATTAAAAATGTAATTTTATGCATGACATTTCATTATAAATGTGTCGACAAAACACCATATAGAATATACTGAAAGGATAAATGTGTAAATAGCAAGAGTAGGTCATGTCTGAATAAGTAAAGGAGGCAGTAGATTGAACTAGAATGACCTAAGAAGTGCATTGTAATCAATAAATATGCAGTCTGTGGCTGAATGATGCAAGGTACTTTGGTTATTGTTCTCCTTTCTGAATGGATAACATTCTTATAGAGCTGTAAAATCAAGCAAGAAAAAAGAATATTAATTTCTTTGAATCATTTCAGTATGTTGGATTAAAAGATTATAAATAATCCTCCTTGATTTTATAGGCTCATGATTTAATTTTACTGTTACTATAATGCACTCATTTACTTTTTTATTACTGTAAATTTAATGCTCTAATTAATATCTAAGCGGTTTCTGAATTAATAAATACACAAGTCATTATCCCTTTGTTTGAGAAAATTGAGACGCAATAATTACATTGCAACTCATACCTGCTCATTATTTTAGATTTCAGGTTCATTGTCCAATACCAAGGGTGGTGTACCTACATTATGGTGACCATGATAAGTTAATACAACTGTGATCTTTTGCTCAACCTGTTTATGTTAGCACAACTATTATATTCTGCTTGCTACGTCCAAATGGCATGTATATGAAATTTATAGTAAAACAATACGAACTTAAACCGCCAACTGTCCCAAGTCCCCGACCACCGTAGCGCATCCACCAAGGCACGTCATCTTTCTGGGCATTATCGCCGCCCGGCCGGGCCATAAGCATAGTAAGCTTGTCTGCTAACGACTGGAACAATTATTAACATGATTATCAGCTTACCTTGTAGATTCCATACCAAATAATTTAATATTTACGATTAAATTCTTACCATTTTCGAAAAAATCAATTCACTGCCCTGTCACCTGTCAAGTCAACTAAAAGAAAGCTTGTTCTCTTCTCTCTACGGTTTAGAAGTGATTGCGTTCATAATGTTCTATTGTTTATCGAATTAATTTTTAGCCGAACGATAAAACTAAAAACGGATGCAAATAACTTTGATCAATTCTTTGAACATGCTACTAGTTATTTCAGAGAAATTACTGTGGCTGTTTCATGAATGATTTTACTTAGTAGTAACCATAGTTGTAATTGAAAACAAGCTTGAAGTCCCTCCGTGCGTTTCGTTATTTTTATTTTATTCAAAAAGATTATTATATTTTTTGAAATAATAATTTTAAACGAGGCAATTCTAAATGAGATAAATAAATTCATATTCAAATTTTACTAATAAGATATGATAAATTGTAGTGATTCTATTGTTGAAAAAGAAAGTAATACTTATTTTGTGCGAAATCACGAAATGTGACGACAACAAAACGCACTCTCATGTCGGTCGTCGGCATCAGCGGTTTGCTGTAATATTTGCATGATTTTTTGCAACTACGATTCTATTGTGAATTTGCGTTATAGTTTCTGAAATTCATGTGGAAAGTGCAAGATTAGATCAGTAATGGCACCAACTACAATGCTTCCAAAGCTTTCGGAAGCCACTCAAACTATGTAAGTGACATTGATCGAAACTGAATTTCGCTTTTGATTTATCGCTTACGCAAATAAATACCGACTTCCAAGTGTATCCCGCTTCGTAGAATACGGCATTTAGTAGTGCCTGTATATATTTGTAATATTATTTCTATCAAAACTACTGTAACCTGTTGCCTAAAAATCCGCGTAACATGCACGAACATCACGTAGACAACCCTTATAGCTTCTTAATATTTCTACATGAAAGTTAGGTTAAATGTGAGACATTCGTGTTATTACTAAAGCTTACACAGTAACATAAGATTTGATAAAGAGATTTTGGTTTCAGACTAGAGAATTAGTTACAATTTAGTCTACCAACTAATTGATTTTTGAGCAAGTTGGTGTGTTGATTATTGTAAATATAATTATATCTTTTGTAGGGAAGCCTTATTATAATACAAACTAATGAAATTATCATCAAAGCTTGTACTTATAAATAGCAAGCAACAGTCAAGCAATGTAGATAGGCACAATAGAAAATTTCTTAGTTGCGAGAGCTGGAAACTGTTCAAATCTTGATGAATAATTAAAGTATAAAACTTGACTACTGAGAAAGCGATATTATTGTATGACTAGTTCTGTCTGCGTCTATGTTTGCATAGAGATTGGAAGATGTGATTTTTGAAAAAAAGAATTGGCTTTATCCTTCCTTATGATGCACACAATTTCCTTGTCAAATATTATCAAGATCGGTTCAACTGTTTAGTCATAAAAAGGTAACAAACAGACAGAGACAGAGTTACTTTTGCATTTATAATATTAGTAAGGATCAGGCAATGAGTTGGTAGCCTATCCCTACATTGTTAAATTAAATAGACTGGCAACCAACCATGTGAAACAAAAAAGTAGCTGATGTAGCGGTGTCCGAGGCTCTGCATGACAGGAAAGCTCTTAGTTTCTCATTGGTCATGTGGTATCACATAGCTATTGTCTGTCTGTTTAGGTGCCTGGAGATTGTATTTGTACCTGGTAGATGGCATCATCCCCTTTTTCATGGGACTTTACAACATCATTGCCAAAGTGTGGATGTACAGTTGGCCTAAGAATTGACCACCAAGTTGCAATTTGTTTGTATGTCATACACAAAAAGGTCTATATTTTCTTGTCAAAATAATAAATAGAATAGAGTAGAAATACTCTTTATTGTACACCTGATAAAAAAGAGCAATCAACATAATAATTACAATAAATCAGTTTAGATTGTACAATGGGAGGTCTTATCGCAATAGGCGATTTCTTACAGACAACCTTTGAAGTCCTATGAACCTAGGCCTATGAAGTGTCAACTTTAGTGATATTTTCATTTGATAGGAAGTTAACTGTTAAAATTGATAAACCACTTTTTTGGCCAACTGTACCCCAGTACATCGCCACTTAACCTTGGAGTAATGCTATGTTATATAAAACTTTACTCATTAATTTGCATCCATTCTAGATCATTCTCCGATGGAGATGGAGTGTGCAGTGCGGAGGTGTACTCCACCAATGTGATGGTGAACACCAACGCTGGCAACCATGACCATGGCAGCTCTAAGGTGAAGCTCAAGAACTTGGTGGACTACAACTGGGAGCCCAAGTTCTATGCGGGGCAGCTCCTGGCCATACACACCAGCGGGAAGTACTTGGCATACTCTATTAAAGGTATGTGATATTTTATTTTGTGGGTATAGCATGATCAAACAGACAATTTATCTCATGACTTCCCAAAGTCTTAAAGTTTATTACAAAACCTCCTTGATATGTCCACCAACAACCTTCTACACAGATCTCAAAGTGACAAGAGTTGAAGAAGAGGCCATTAAGTGTTATGTATGAGTCATGTCATCATGTGGGTACTTTAATAACTTTTTTAATAAAGAAGTTATTTTCATGTACTTACCCGACTTGAATAGTTGTTGATTGTCTAGTACTACTTAGTGCTTACCAAGTAATAAAGCAATGTTACATAATTGTTGTTTTATTGGATATAATATTAAGCACATAAAGAAATACCAACAAAAGCTATTCAAGCATGTTTTATCAAAACCAGTAATGTCCAGCAAACATCCTGGTAATAGACTGAGGCGAGGGAAAATACCACAGACATAATAACAGCGAGTGAACCCTTATAAAGATTACCCGATCAATATTTTCTCTATGAGTTTCGTATCATTCAGAGCTCCCTAATTAGACGATGTGAGCAGTGTGCATCAAGTACAACTTAGTTTGTTTTGAAATGTCGTGATTAAAGACTTAATGTTTTTATAATTATATAGGTTTTTTTTAAAATTAACTATGTATTGTTTTCTATGTCTATAAAAATGTGTTCATGGTCAGTGTCATGCACACCTGCTATTTGTATGATTGCTAGAATGTCAATTTTAAATGTTATTTTTATTTGTGTGCGTATTATAAATAAAGGATCACTGGATGCATACCTACCAGGCCTACTCACAAGAACTACAAGTTCAGCTGATTGTCCTCTATTAAGGACATATTGCAACAAAAGGGATAAAAAATGTTGTGCTTAGCTGCGCATGTTATTTCACATCACCCTAAACACATTCTATTGCATAATAAATTATAAATTGGTTGTTTATACATTCTTTTTAACTTGTAGATATCTAATAATTATTCAAACTAGAGGTCGCCTAGAGGTCGCAATTCGACCGTAATAATAAATAAATTTTAGGTTCCTGCACTCCTCCATATAAACTTTAACTATACCAAATCTCACACTCCTCCGTGCGCGCAATGTGCTTAAAATGGGGTACAATTTTTTGTCTTCACAGTTTAATATAAGGACAAAGAACGCCTTGTCCGCCATGTTGGTGATCTTAATGTTCTAGACATTAAAAGCTGTGCTGGAGAGTTTAGATTTCCTCTCGGTGTATTTCTATATTGTAATTTGAATAGTAATCTACCGCCAATAACTAAGTTTTATTATAGATTTACTTTGCCGTATTTGAACTACAAGTTAGTAAATTATAATTTTCGCATATAAGATGTTTAGAAGGCAACCTTTATTATGCCAGCTATACAATCCATAAATACCACCTTGCATGTCTCCTTAGATATTTTTTAATGCAATGCTCACACTTATTATTGTTTATACTTTATTTATAAGCATACATTTGCTTGGTAACTGGAGCAGCTGCCTTGAATAAGTACCCTTATCTATTTGTTTACTCCATAAAGCTGTTTAATAGGCTTATTGACACTTTCAAGAAAAAAAAATGCATCCAGAGCGTGATGATGTACAGTGGGAATCAAAAATATTTACACATTAAACAAAATCAATAGATCATAATCAATAGATCAAAATCAATATTATGTCTGTACAAAATCACTCAATTTTTTTATTTATTTTTTCAATATTTTTTAGTTTAAGTATTGTCCTCGCGCGAGCTCCGAGGAAGCGGGCACTGTGCGCTGCACCTGACCGTCGCTGCGGGGTATGACTATGAGCTACGGTCGGGCGCAGCGCACAGTGCCCGCTCACTCAGCCCCCGATTCCGGGGAGCTCGCGCGCGGACTATACTTGTTGAAGTCCACATAAGACAGCATCCCCAAAACCCTTCACCACTTCTTAGTGTTGTAGCTGGGAAGGCGAAGTGGCGCACTTTTTAATTATGTTTAATGTGTACATATTTTTGGTCGTGACTCCTGAGCATGGTCATTCAAAGTTAAATCAAAGATTTTTATTTCAAACGTCGTAATTCGTGGTGCCAAATTCCAAGTAGATTGGTCCTATAGAGAAGATACTGGCAAGAAACTCCATGGATACTCCTTTAAAATACTACATTTACAACAACATCTGGGGCCGAAAAAGATGGGCGCACTCTTTAGTATAGGCATGGTATTATATATATATTGTGTTACAGTTTAAAATGAGCATACTTGGCAATTTTAAAGGAAGTTATAAAGATTTGTAACCAGACCCATATAGGCTTCTGTTACATACATGCAGCTCTTTGACTTTCTTATCAGTTCATTGAACTTCAACACCATAGGTAGGTGCGTCAATAATATGTAATGTTTTGTCACCAGCTCCAAACGCCGTGAATCCTGGCACGTGGAGCGGCATGGTGCGCGTGGTGTACAACCCGGAACCCGGCTCCGACCGCCGCGCGCTCATCAAAGGAATGAAAGGCGAGGTGAGATAATTCCTTGTGGTTTTCCTATGATTTGATAGTCCGATCCTCTGTCGATATCAAATGGTAATCCCTACTGCCGTAGTGGAAAGATCAGCCGATCAGCAACTGCTCAGAGTTCTTTTTCTTTCTTTCTTTCTTTTGTTATTTTTATTAAAAACCTTGCCCCTCACTATGATTTCTCCTGTATCGAGGGTACAGTTTACAAACATACATGTCACATGTACACACAACCAGACCCGAAACAACTATCTGTAGATCATACAAATATTTGTTCCGTGCGGGGATCGAACCCGCGGTACGTAGCGCAGAAGGCTAATCGCTTAGCCACTGCGCCAACCGTGTCGACACGACACCACCACCACCACCGTGTCGCGACGAGTTCGCCAGACGATTATAATTATTGTAATGTATTTGTTCAGACATCGAGACCCATCCGTGCCTCGGAAAGCAGGTTAAGCAGTTAGTCCTGATTGACTCACCAATACATATGGCAGTCTTTACAGAAATCAGCAGCCCAAAAAGTCTGACAACCGGTCTAACCTTAGGTTATCAGTTACTCCCAGTCATTAGGGGTGCAAGTAAAAGCCTCCACAAGTGACGAAACCTTAGGTTGGAATATAAATGTTTGTTGTATGTTCTGTTCCCAGGTGCAAGACTTGGCGTTTGCGCACATACAGAGCCAGGTGGTGCTCGCGTGTATTGACGAGCAGGGCAACTTCTACGTGCACGAGATCGAAGTCACTGACGGCGGTCTTAGGTAGGGTTTGAAATTAAACTGTATACAGGTTTTTTTTTTATGAAACGCTCAAAATTTGCCGATTCATTCAGTGTCCGTTCCCAAATACAACTGCCGCAATAAAATTCACTCCAAAACTAAATAAAAATTTGATTTTGTAAGCTTTCAATAAAAAAAACTGCATTGAAATCGGTCTCTCCGTTTGGAGCTACGATGCCACAGACAGATATAGATAAAAATAATGTAGCTCAATACTAATATTGAGACCCTCGCCTTACTGGCCGCTCCTCAATCCTCAATATTTTATTGCGTTTCGAGTATTGATATTTATAACTTACATACTATTCTTTTCTTTTTAATTCAATTTATTTAAATATCATGGTAGTTGGTACATAGGCGGATACAAATATAGCTGTTAAACATATAATAAATGTACTGCTATGACCTGCCATGTTGGCATACAATACTTATTAACAAGAAAACATTTAAAGGCAAATGCCCACTCTTGGCCAGTAGGTAGGCAGGTTCGTTACACCAATGTGAAAAATACAAAAAAATATCTTATTTAGTAACTAAAATATTGTTATTATTTATTTGTTTGTAACACTCGGGAATTCAAAACATATATTAAAAAGACATTCAATCAATTATGCATGTGATGCAATCTTCATTTCCGCACGTTATGTCAATCTTATAAAAGTAGTGATGGCAAATGTCACAAAAAATCGAAATCAAATAAATCGAGAACTGAATGATCTTCTGAAAAACTTTTTTCTTTTGTTTCGCTTCCTATATTAAAATGTTTAATTTCTATAGAATAGGTAAAATAAATGTCTATTGATTGTCTTCCGAAATCTATGCAGTGCTGGTTCAAGTTAATTAAAAATATCGATTCATAGCTCTATAACATCGGTTTTTGTTAAATCGATGCCGAATCGCCATCACTACGTCAATGATAATTGAAATTGACAGTCTGTGTTGACAGTTAACATTTTGTTTGTTGCGGATTGTTTGTTGTGCTTTGTGAATTGTGATTTTTCCTACACGGTTTTACTATTTTCTATCCGATGACTTTGATTAGATTTATGGCGATGACAACCTTGGCTTTACATTGGATTCCGTACCCGCTTACCACGACGACACTAGCTTGCCAGTCAACTCCATGTTTGTTTTATATGAATCTTGAATTTTTTTCATACAATTTTAAAATTCTGTCCTAGTTTTATGTAAAAAATTGTGGTTGATTTTGTACCTATGATTTCAACCCTAATGCCTATGATTTGCTGTATTTATGGACGCCACTTGGCCAAAACCTCCTTAACGAATGGGCATATCCCTTTACAGCAATCATAACTTGGCTGTTTGGATTAAAGGTTACCTAACTTATTTTAACCCTCAGATGTACGCTGCTAGCGGAGGTTCGCGAAGATACCGGCGTAGTGGGTACGTCGCACCGTGTGGTGTGGTGTCCGTACATACCCGACGATGAAGACGAAGCAGCTGACGATGACGTGGCGCGGTTACTGCTCACCACACACGATAATATTGGTGAGGAACTACCTACTGCTGTAGAGATACCCGCTGCCTTGCTCTGAGATGACAAGCTGGTAGGGTTTGAAATTATCAAGATAAATATGCCCCTAATTATCCAATAATTTTATCAAACAGATATTCAGTCAAGCAACCCTTTTTTAACTGGTATTACATATCATGATATTATCAAAATTTACAGTAGAAGCAAGTAGTTTAGTAAATAAATTATACACATTTTACAATCAAGGTAATCTTTTATGAATTTTTTGTTCATAATTTCGTGACCAAAACTAAAATACGAAAAAATGTCGCTAAAACATTTTTTAGGGTCTATGTCTTAAAAATAAACCGCTAAAGACCTCAAATATCCGATAGATGTAGCGACAAAGTCGCTAAAACGGCAACACTGCGAAACACGACGATGCGGGGAAATTCCCCGCTATTGATGTTAAGTGGCACGTGTTCCGAAACACGCAGTCGATGAATTCATGCGACCAAAAAACAGTGGCAAATATTTTTGACTGTACTTATCAAAGATAATTATCAACCTATATTTATCTTGATAATTATCAAAGATAATTATCAATTATAATTATCTCTTCGAACCCTGCTAGCTGGTTTGGGGTATTTGTAAAATGAATGGTTTTAACACCATTTATTTGTTGCTGCAAGTCATGTAGTCATGTAGTCATGTAGTGATGTGGTCCCCCCCCGCAGCCCGCATGTGGAACACGCGCAGCCTGTCGGGCAGCGTGCTGGCGTCGCAGCGCGTGGGCGGCGCGGGCGCGCTGTGTGCGGCGGAGCACGTGGCCGCCATACTGGACGCCGCCTTCTCGCCCGACGGCAGCGCGCTCGCCACCGCCTCCGCCGATGGATATGTCATGTTCTTCCAGGTATGACCGTTTTTATAAATCTGTAGATGAATAACAATAATAATTAATTATGTAAAACACGAGTACTTTCATACTTTAGCTATAAAGAAGGAAAAAAAATTGGTAGCATTCTAGCGCTCCGCGCAGGTCATCGATCTTACGAAAGCGATCCGGTCTATACAGTGTGATTGATTGAACGAGGGACATACGAGCCCCGATGCAAAATAGTTCGTCTAGTATGGAAAGTAGTGCAAAGCGTAAAATATAGAAAGTAAATATTGGTAAAATAATTAACCCTTACAGGACCATAAGGTTACCAATTGTAAATCTAAGCATTTAATGTTTTTTTGTAGTCGAATAAGATATATTATAAATGTAAAATATAACAAAATAACGAAAACTATTACAGTTTTTGTAGAAATCTATGGGAAAAATGTTTCCCAGTGGTCTCTAAAGGTAACTCAGTAGAAATAATTGTAATTACTTTGCATGCTAAAAAGACCAAGTTTTTCAAAATAAATGAGGGTTTCGAATACAGAAAAAGGGTTACGTAATGATACAAAATAAAATAAAAGAATAAGGAATATTTTATTTATACAAATTTCATCAATGGTATTCGTTGAAGCAATTCCTTTTGCTGGTGAAACAAAGGTGAACATTGCATTTGATACATATGTTGTGCGTCCGATTTTCGATGCGGTTTTTAGCGCAATTTACGCATCTCTTCATTTTATCGCTTTTTTGCATATTGTGAGCAGGTAAAATACGCTTTACACCGATGCGGTTCTTTGCTTTTGTCACAATGCTGGGCCTCGACCGTTGTCTGCAGGTGAAATCATTGATCAAGTTTCGAGCTATGTGTTGCCGAAACTCGAGGCTACTCAACAAAGGTCCTTCTACTCGTTCAGCACCATGCAACTTGACGTAAATCACATACGCATTATTCATCGCTAAATCCGCGATATCAAAAAATAAACGCAAATAATATTTGATTTTTGCCTTGCGATCGACTTCGTAACAAACTTTGCGCTGATCCATGAGATCGACGCCTCCCATATTTTTGTTATAATTTATTATAACGTCAGGGCACGTAACATTCAGTTTCTCTGCTGACCCTGCTTGCCTTCTCTTCACAACAGCAGTAGGAATTGGTGATAGAAAATTCGTCAACATGTGAACGGATCTGTTATCCATCCATTTGATGAAGGAGATGCCCTGAAAGCTCACTGAAAATATATCACCTCTACTCATACTTTTGTCTGAAGGCAGTGACTATGGAACATTTTTTCTATTAGTACGAACCGTACCGCAGGCTTTTGTGTTCTGCATCATCAATTTATATTGTAAACCAGGTGAGTTGAAAAAATTATCGAAATATATTTCACAACCCAGTCCAGTTATCGATTGCGTAAGGTCGAGAACGACAGATTCCCTTAAGCCCACTTCAGTGTTTGTTTTCTTGCCTGTATATAAATCGAATTGAAATAGGTATCCCGTTGATGACTCAGCCCGGCACCACATTTTGAAACCCCATTTTATTGGTTTGTTCTTGATATATTGTTTCATTGCATTATGACCTTTGAACTTGACCATATGCTCGTCAATAGATTGAGTTTTTGAACTGTTCATGCAAGTTTGAAAAGTTGAATTGAAATGCTGTATAATAGGTCTTATTTTGTATGCTCTATCAAATGTAGCCCCCCTTGTCTCGGGCTGACCGTCATTATTACAAAAATGAAGATTATGTCGTATTTCCTCAAATCTAACTCTAGGCATGATATTGGCAATAAAAGGCACACCCATGTCTTCATCAGTTGACCAGTAGCTCCTGATTGTTGGTAACACGTGGTAACCCATTACATAATTCATACCTATAAAAGCTTTCATTTCCTCTTGACTAATAGTAAACGATCTCCCATTTTGATGCGCATATCGTTCCGATTCCGGTATTATTATGTTATTTACTAAATCATCGAATTGTGTGGCTTCCATGAATATTGCCATTGGCGTCAATAACTCATTCTGTCTATTCGCGAATATATTTATACGTCCAAATTCAAAGCCACTGTCGGTAAAATTGTGGGGTACGTACGTGTTCACCCTCCATTTGAATGATGGAATTCCGGCAGTCTGTACCTCGGAATGTGCTAGTATACTGTCTTCCTGACTGGGACATTGCCTCGGGTCTTCAATCTCAATTAAATTTATCCCACTTTCAATATCATCTGCTATAAAATCTTGGTCCTCTTCATCAAGTTGGAGCGCATCTTCTTCATCACTGTTGTCGGCCATAAGTAGCTGCACTATCTCATCTTCGTGGACATGAAACTCTCTACACCCTCTTCTAGCCATTTCTATGAACAATAGCACCGATAACATATAATAAAAGTAATTATAAAATAAAACAACTTATAGTAAATTTATGAAAAAAGAACCATTGACGCTCATTGGGAAACATAGTTCCCTTGTAGTATTTGATTGAAAATTACAGTTTTGTTGGAGCTTTTGCATGAAATATATACCATAACATAATTATTTACTTACCAAATAATATAAAACAGCAATTCGAAGACTGAATAGACGCTCTAATAACACCACAATAATAATAATGTTTTCGACTGTGACCAGTGAAAATTTTGCTATTGCCGCGCAATTTTTTTGACACTTCGTGGCAGTCAATGTTGCCAGTTTAGAAGAAAAAAAGGTGAATTGTACATTATATTATCACGTTATGCCAATTAATAACTGATAGTAAATTTTTAATATCGGTAAAAATGAGAAAATATTATTGGGGAAAAATATTTCCCTTGGTCCTGTAAGGGTAGAACGTTTAATAAAAAGTAAACCACAATTTGAGGAACATTTTAAAGTTTATTTTAACATAACTGAAATTCTTTCATGACTTTACATAAGATAAAAAATTTAAAAAAAAATTCTAAAAAACATAACGCAAAAGTATTCGTCTACCCTTGTCACTCACGCAAAATAGTTCGTCTACTACTTAGTTGTGTCGCCTTTGCTCTCAATGACAGCTCTAATGCGAAGAGGCATGGTTGCAACCAACGCTGCACACTCCTCAGGCGTAATTGACTCCCAGACAGCCAAGAGTTTAGCCTTTAAGTCGCAACTCGATCTTGATGGATTTTTACGGAGAACTTTTTTCATTTTCCACCATATAGGGTTTCGATCGGCGACAAGTCCGGGCTGTTAGATGGCCATTCGATTGTAGGGATGCTTTTCGCCAGTAGCCACGTCTTTGTTGTCCTTGCAGTATGGCAGGAAGCACCATCCTGTTGAAAAATGAAGGAATCTTGATGCTTAAGTGACGGAATAAGGGCAGTAAATTCTCTTCCAAAAGGTTTTGATACCTTGCAGCATTGATAGAACCATCCAAAAACTGCATACCACCAACACCTTGTGCAGACATGCAGTCCCATATCATAAGAGACGCCGGAAACTTCACTTTGCGTTTGAGACAATCAGTATGAAATGCCTCATTTTTGTTCCGAATAACTTTTTTCCTTTCATCGCCGACTGTCACTTCAAATTTGGACTCTTCACTCCAAATGATACTACGCCACTGATCGGAAGTCCAATTTAAATGATCACGAGCAAACTTCAACCTCTTTTTCTTTTGTACAGCAGTCAACAGTTTCTCCTTAGCGGTGTAAAATCCGTAACCCATTCTTTTTAGGACTCTTTTGCAAGTATCAACTGAGACGTCTTTGTGAATCATGTCCTTCCATTGCACCGTGAGTTCTCCAGCTCGAGCACGACGATTATTTTTGATAATTTTCTTCAGGATTCTGTTTTCTACTGCACTTGTGATGCGTGGTCGACCCGTTTTCTTGAAACTAGGAAAAGTAGGGATCGTTTATACGATTTATATAAACAAAAATCACTCACCTCTGATCTAACGTTCCATAAATATGTAAGGAATTATTCCAAGTTATTCAAGGTGGTTTGTACCCATGCCAAATCTAAATTGATAAGTAATAAGATAGGTAATTCTAATAATAAAATAAAGGCTATATGGCAGGTAATTAACACCGAAACTGGCAACATAAAACAGCGCGATACCGAACTATTTATAAAAACAGACAAAGGTACTTTATCTGATAAGTTGGAAGTAGCCAACACATTCGAAAACTTCTTCACTAACATCCCGATAGAGATTACGAAAACCCTTGCCTCGTCCTGTACATTAGCTGAATCATTACTTAGAGATAATTTCCGTAAAGACGTGCCGAACCTTAAGTTCAAACATATTTGTATTAGTACAATTAAAAAAGCATTTAAAAGTCTTAATATAAAAAACACTGAAGACTTGTGGGGCATCTCTGTTAAGGTTATTGTAGATATTATTGATACTATTGCCCCTATACTTACAGATATATTCAACCAATGCTTAGATAGCGGTACTTTTCCGGATTTGATGAAACATAGTAAAGTAATTCCAATTTTCAAATCTGGCTGTAAGAATAATCCCTCCAATTATAGACCAATCTCTGTACTACCCGCAATAAGTAAAATTTTTGAAAAAATCATGCTTGACCAAATGTTAACACACTTTAATATAAACGGAGTATTACATAGTCAGCAGTTCGGCTTCACGAAGGGTAGGTCGACCACTGACGCAGGTGTGAAATTAGTCACACACATTTTAGAATCCTGGGAGGGGTCACAGGATGCAATTGGCGTCTTTTGTGATCTCTCCAAGGCTTTCGACTGCGTAGACCACGATACACTTATCCGTAAATTAAACCACTACGGAATTCGTGGACGAGCTGCTGATCTTGTTTTATCCTACCTATCTCAGAGGCAACAAAAAGTAAGTGTCAATGGTGTCATATCTGAGGGCTCTTTGGTTAAAATGGGTGTGCCTCAAGGCTCAATTCTTGGCCCTTTCTTGTTTCTGGCTTATATTAATGATCTCCCATATATAATGAGCGAAATATCGGATATAATACTATTTGCGGACGACACTTCCCTCATTTTTAAAATAAGTAGAAAAGATAGGGAAGTCTTACACATTAGAGATAGCCTAACTATACTCTCTAAATGGTTCGCAGCTAATAACTTATTACTAAATGCTAATAAAACAAAATGTTTAAAGTTCTCACTGCCAAATGTAGCTCATGTAGGCTTAAATTTAATGCTTGATGGAAATGAACTAAATATAATTAATGAAACCGTATTCTTAGGGATAACAATTGATTCCAAGTTGCAGTGGGGTCCTCACATCACAGCTCTGTCCAAAAGACTTAGTTCTGCGGCATTTGCAGTTAGAAAAATTAGACAGTTAACCGATACAGCTACGGCGAGATTAGTGTACTTCGCATATTTTCATAGCATTATGTCCTATGGCATTCTGTTGTGGGCATCAGCGGCTGATGTAGATTCGGTTTTTATATTGCAGAAGAGGGCGATCCGTGCGATCTATAACATGGGCCCACGCGAGTCTTTACGAGACTTTTTCAAAGACACCGATATTCTAACACTGCCATCACAGTACATTTTGGAGAATATTATGTTCGTCCGAAGAAACCTGCATATGTTTAATATCAATAGCGATATTCATAAAATTAATACTAGAAATAAGTACAAAATAGTGGTCCCTAAATTTAGATTGACCAAAACAAACAAATCATTTCTAGGTAACGGTGTACGCTTTTATAATAAACTCCCAAAAAGTATTACCGAGCTTACTGATAAAAAGTTTAAAACTCGTGTTAAGCTTGTCCTCATAAGGAAGGCCTATTACAGGATCAAAGACTATGTTGACGATAGAGATGTATGGAAGTGATTATCCTCTGCACATGCGGCTTCCCTGGTGACCCACTGCTTCCTGTCTTCAAACACTAATTTTAACGCTTCCCTTGTACCTTTTTGGTACCTATTCTTAATTGGGTGACTGACTTGAGTGTTAAGTACGCACCTACTAGTATTGTATAATTATAATATTTTAGTGGTACTTATGATCTTTGCTGTTCTTTTTTTAATTTTTTTATTGTAATATTGTGTAAATTGAGGTCGAATTTTAGCCGGGGCCGCTTCTGCGGCCCCCACATTTGTTGTGTAGTACCTAAGCTTGATTTATGAAAAGAGTATCCATGGAGTTTCTTGCCGGTATCTTCTCCAGGACCAACCCACTTGGAACCGTGCGCCTAGAATCACGACGTTTTGAAAGTGCCTGCAAAGGCCCAGTTGAAATAAAAATCTTTGACTTTGACTTTGAAACAAGAAGTCGTTCTATTCTTTTTATAGTGCTGAATGATAGATTGGACTGTAGACCTGGGAAGTATCAAGTCTTTAGATATTTGGTAACTTGATTTGCCAGCATCGACCCCACAAACTATTCGCTTTCGAAGCTCTTCACACACGGGTTTGCCACAACCCATTGTTATTTGAAAACTAATGAAAAAACTGAAATTTTCAGAATTTATACTGTCTCACTTAACAAATGACACAGAATTACTTTTACAAATTTAAATTATGCAACATAAATGTACAAAGAAGGAATAATCTTATTTAACTCACCGATAGACGAACACTTTTGCATCGATTAACAATTAGACGAACTATTTTGCTTATAACTTCTTCGCATTTAAACCAGGATATGTATAAATTTAAAATGCTAAAATAGTTTATTGGTTCATAATTAAAAAATGGCATAAGTAACGCGACATGTGATAGTAGATCAGCTTAATATTTTATATAGATATACAAAAATAATGAAGTTAGAAAAAATCTCACAGAGAAAATTTCACACTAGACGAACTATTTTGCATCGGGGCTCGTATAGAATGAGGGCATTGTACTCATCATTATGAACAACTTTTACTATGGACCCAACCCAGAAATCGGGAAAAAAAAGCTTAAAAGGAAAACTTACAGTTAATTACAAAAAGCCAATAACAAGTTTTCACTTATAGTAAGTAATACACTAAAAATTCAAATGTCAGCGAACAAATGTTATAACTCGCAATAATAATTATGTAACGGTGGCCGTGGTGTGATGTAGAATAAATAATACCAGTTTTCCAGTCCTTTAAAGTATATTTTATTGTAATTGTTGTGTTTTAAGATAGTTTTATATTTTGTTTAATTTTTTGTATTTTATATTATTGTACACCCAATAGTATGTTATAGTGCCACTTGCTATTTACTATTAAGATCTTTTTTGTATTTACCTGTGACAAACAATAAATAACTATTCTATTCTAAATGCGTTACACAGATCGAGTCACGCGTGGCTACCAATCGCATTTTGTTTTACAATCGCAGCTATTTGTAACCGCGGTCAGTCGCCCGCGACCATCCGATTAGTGGAAAATAGATCTTAATGTGATAGTTACATAATTTTGTCTGGTCTCCAGGTGTACATGCACGCAGACAGCAGTCCCCGCTGCCTGCACAAGTGGCAGCCGCACGGAGGCAAGCCGCTCAGTTGCCTGTTCTTCTTAGACAACCACAAGAACTACAACACTGAGTGAGTACTTACTGTTCAGTTACTACTGTCTAGTTTGTTGTTTGTCATGTTCTTGTACTGTTATTTATGCCAAACATTTATGTATAGCATTATCATGCGCTGCAGCAAAGAGATGGCGCGTGCCCCGATTTACGCGTCGCAGGTTCCAATTGAGACGGGTGTCAGCCATTCCACTGATCAATTATTTATCACCACTTCTCACAACACAAAATTTAACAAAAAAATAAACGTTTAAAAATTAAAAACCATCATCTGCCAGGCCTTTATCCCAACTACGTTGGGGTCGGCTCCCGGTCTAACCACATGCGGCTGAATATCAGTATTTTATACGAAGCGACTGCAAAAATCTAAAATGTATAAAATAGTTTTCATTACAACTTTACAGCTTCTGAAGTCGGTGCCACACTAAGGTGCATTGAAGAATTAAGAAGCTGCTTCAGAAGCTGTTAAAGTTTTTACGAAAAAAAAAAATTGATTTTTATTTTTTGAAGTCAGTTTTATCATCTTATTTAAATTTTATTTTACATAATTAAATAAATCTGGGCTGATTATGTTAGGTACGGGTCTCTTCTTGATAAAAGAAAGGTTTATATCTAGGTTTTACTAAACAACATTATCTTACAGCGTCCAATTCTGGAAATTCGCGGTGACCGGCGCTGAAAACAATACCACAATCAAGATCTGGTCATGCAAGTCCTGGACCTGTTTGCAAACCATCACCTTCACGCCCGGGCTGGGCACCGAAGTGACCCTGGGCTTGAAGGCCATGCTGGACACCAGCGCCAGCTACCTGCTGCTGTCGGACTTCAAGTCCAGGAGTCTGTACGTGCTGAACATGGCGAGGGACGCTGAAGATAGTATGGCGTACTGCAAGAGCATCTCGGAGTTTCTGCTACCGTATCCCGTGTTGAGCTTCTGTATAGTGGATGCTGGTGAGTATTCTAAACTTAGTACCATTTATCTATACAGAATATTTTTTTATGTAGTGCGCAAAATTTGCAGTGATACAGTGTCCGTTCCCAAATGCAACTGTGTTGTGTATACAAACTTGTTTGTATAACTATTAACAAAAAGTTCTTGTATATGGTCTTTACTCTATACTTGTCAGTGGGTGCAATAATAATAAAATTGCTGTGATGAATCCTCGTAGTTAAAATCTTTTTATATACTTTCCTCACCCTATTCGATACCTATGACCTTCAACAAACTGCGGTACTAAAATTCACACCAAAACAAAATAAAAATTTGATTTTGTATGCTAGTAAATTATGCGTGTCCCCCATACTAAGTCGAATTTTCGTTTTGTTTTAAAGTGTATCTTATTCCCAATACTGCGGTTGCATTTAGAACAGAGACTAATTAACTCTAAAAATTATGCGCACTACATAGTTTTTTTTCTTGTATAACTAATCTAATTGTATAACATTGTCCAACAGAGGAACAACAGACGAAGTGTGAACCGAGCTGCGACGAGCCGTTCCACCGCAACGGGTCGGGCGGCGACGCCGACTCGCCCATAGACTACGAGCTGCATCACGACGTACGTTTTATATCCTAAACTCTTGTACATAAAGTGAGAGATGTTTGTTAACTGTAGCCACGATACAGGAGAAATCCACCCATCCAGGAAAAAAAAAAACTGATTTTCCAAAAAGAAACTAAAAGAGAAGACTTTTTTTTTGTGTTTTCCCTCGGCTTTTTATACGGCGTGTAACAATCTTAATGATTTATGTACAGGAGGAAGGTTCGGGCGGCGAGTGCAGTGAAGACTGGCGGCGCGTGTGTGTGCGGCTGTACATCGTGCAACCCAAGGGGCTGCAGGAGGGGCGCCTCGTGTACACCCCGCCCCGCCCGCCGCTGCACGCCGACCTCATGCACGGTACGATACCTTCACTATGGACTGGTGTACATCGTGCAACCCAAGGGGCTGCAGGAGGGGCGCCTCGTGTACACCCCGCCCCGCCCGCCGCTGCACGCCGACCTCATGCACGGTACGATACCTTCACTATGGACTGGTGTACATCGTGCAACCCAAGGGGCTGCAGGAGGGGCGCCTCGTGTACACCCCGCCCCGCCCGCCGCTGCACGCCGACCTCATGCACGGTACGATACCTTCACTATGGACTGGTGTACATCGTGCAACCCAAGGGGCTGCAGGAGGGGCGCCTCGTGTACACCCCGCCCCGCCCGCCGCTGCACGCCGACCTCATGCACGGTACGATACCTTCACTATGGACTACAGACCGGCAAGCTCGGTAGTGACGCTCCTATGGTGTGCGGGCGACAGGGGCGGTACACTGCGGGGGTGGCTAGAAGTGTTCGGACCGCCGAGCAGGAGCGTCGGTCGTGTCGCGCGACATTCGTTGTGACCCGCCGCCGTCGCCCGCGGACCTGCGGAGTACTATGTACCAACTTGCCGACCTATAATACCGCTCAACTGTACACGTGTACGTAGTGTACAGTAGATAGTATATGTGTGGTAGATTTCTTTCTTTCTAGTGCTCACGAGTCGGATAAGTTGAAGTAAAAGATGTTCTAGTTACTAGATCGAAAGATCTGAAAATTATGGGAGAAGATTTAGCTTAGCAGTGTGATGATATGGGCGAAAAGTAATAGAAACAAATGCGGCAAATACAGGGTTAGACATAAAATACAAACATAGGCAGAAAGTAGGTAGGGGTTTACAGCCAAATGAGAGTTACCGTTTGACATGAAGGGTTTAAGCAGGCAACTTTATTTTATAATATGTAGTGACGATCCTCAAGTTCATTCCTGGGTTTAATTTAGTCATCGTCAGTATTTTAATGGTTTAACGCTTAGTAATCAAATAAATGTAAATGTTTTAAAAAAAATGTTTGTAGAAATATATAAAAGTATGTTATAAAGTTGAATAAAAGAAATTTTATTAAACTGCAACAAATAACTGTGTCACCCAGGTCTATCGGAGCTGGCGCTGGAGGACAGTTCGTCGGAGTCTGCGCCTGCGACGATCGCGTCTAGCATCCTGCAGCAACAGAGCCAGCAGCTCAAGAACCTGCTTATGAGATCGCAGGTCAGTGTCACACTATCTAGCCACCTTTTCCTAGTTCCTACAACTTTCGCCACCCACTCATAGGCGCAGAGCTTATTATGTAGCGTGGTACGGTCAGCAACGAAATTAGATTAATCATTCACCCACTACGGCGTAAATGCATCGCCGTGCCTTGTACGCCAAGCCAAATATTCAGCGCATCTATCTACAAAAAAAGTGTATTGAAATACATACAAAATTTAAAATGTTATTTGATCGAGCTACGCTGTTCATTGACCTTTGTGTGTAATTTGTACGTCCTACTTATTTATGCATATCGCTATTGTTAAGGTTTGCTTTTCTTAATTATAATAATTATGTAATTGTAGAATAACTCTGTAATTATATTTAGTAGCAATAAATCCATCAAGAATCATTCAACATAACATTATCACTGTTGGGTATTACGTGTTACACATCGAAGGACCAAATGTTGGGGACATTTGGTCCTTCGAGCCGGATTTCGTGTTCGTGTGTGATTTAATGTTCTTATACTCTGTTAATTGTAGTTGAAATATTAGTTAACCAAGATGCAGCTTTAATTAAGTATGTATCTGAATTAATTACACTATAATTTTTGAAATATTAATAAGGTAATCAATTGTTAATCAACTTTTGTTGCTGACTGTATAATAAGATTTCTTCTCACATATTGAGTGGAGCGGCGCCACTTTTAATGTAATTTTTTTTTAAAGCTTACTTTAATCAGGTATAATCTTAGCTATGTTTCATGAAAATCTATTCAGCGTTTCAAAAGTTACAGCTCTTTTTCTAGTTGGAGTCGGGGGTTTTTGACGGTTATGTTATAATTTGAGAACATATTTTGACGACACGGTTGGCGCAGTGGCTAAGCGTTTAGCTTTCTGCGCTACGTGCCGCGGGTTCGATCCCCGCACGGAGCAGTTATTTGTATGATCTGCAGATAGTTGTTCCGGGTCTGGATGTTTGTGCATGTGAAGACTTGTGTTTGTAAACGCACCCACGATACAGGATATTAATTCGTAGAGTGGGGCCACGTATTAAAAATAAAAAAAAATTGCCTTATTCCCTACAGACGCAGCCAGGAAGCCTGATCGGTACTCGGCCGGAATCTCCCACCATCGCGCCGCAGTTGAATCTCATGACGCCCGACGCCTTTAGGTATAGTTTATCACTAAGTTTTACCATGGCTACCATGACTTGTTTTGCAACAAAATGTCCATGAAAAATCCACCTTGTATGAAAAATCCACTTTACATTTTTTTTTTTGTAATATTATTCAGCAGCCAGGTAGAGCAAGTAGCCTAGCGTTTGTACGCTGCCTTCCGTGCAAGCGGGTCTGAGTTCGAACCCAGCCCTTACCTCTGACTTTTCGAATTTATGTGCGGATTGCAATTTGAAATCAATGAAAAAACGTGAGGAAACCTGCTCACCTGAGAGAGCCTCATGAAGTTCTCGATGGTGTGTGTAGTCCGCCAACCGCACTAGGCCAGCGTGGTGGACTAAGGCGTAATCTATCTCATACCGAGAAAAACCCCGTGCCCAGCAGTGGGATAGTAGTGGGCTAGATTTATTATTTATTATAATTATTATTCCGTTCGCTATGTCTTCATTGCTGATGATTATATAAATATGTTCTGTGGTTAGCTCCCCAGGTAAGCGCGAGGAGGACGACCCCCCGCTGTCGGCGACGCCTGACGTCAGCAGCAAGCCGCGCAACTCCACCGGAGGTACTTACACTTGACCACTACATTTAACTGGATGCCTTTCCAAATTATACTCCTCAAATTACAACACATAATATCACAATAATTTAAAAAATATTGCACCGTAGCACTGGTTGTTCTATAGTTTCTGCCTACCACCGCATGGGAACATGAATGTATGTAATTTTGAAGCGTCCCCACGTAATTGCAAATAATATCATTTTTTACATGAGGACGCTGAAATTTCCTTATAATCCAACAGTGTGAGTAATAGGTAAATTAGCCCTACCTATTCCGCCCACTGATTATGTACTACGAACTAGAGGAGGCACTGCATTTCATTATGCTGTCCTATTCAATTGCCGCTATATCGCCGCACTTCGTGCATCTGGTTTTCTAATCCCTTTCCCCGCGCCTGCGCTCCTCCTTCCCGCGTGTGGCGCATAACGTTTATTTGTCGTGTCGCCTCTAATACGCAGCACATAATAGCTCAATGTCTGTAACAAATATTTTACCAAGGGGATTATTACGAACTTTTATAGCAGGGCTGAAATTAAACTGCCCAGACATTTCCAGTATGAGCTGACCTCGCACTGTTATAAGCTTTTCGTACAATGAAAGGTCAGCTTATACTGGAACTTTTATAGCAGGGCAGAAATTGAACTGCCCAGCAGTGGCGAAGAGTTCATACAACCCGATTCCCATCGGCTTCCCTTTGGGAATTGGTTAGTGCATAGACCAGAGTAATATGGCTTGTTATTCCGTTAGGTCGAGCTCTTCCAGACATGACTATATATGGATTACAAGAGACGGTAAGGATTTTTGTCTTGCAGCATTAATTGCAGCAATTTTTAGAGGGCGTTTTTGGGGCGGCTTCCCTTTTAAAACTGTCACCCTTCGCCACTGCTGCCCAGACATTTCCAGTATGAGCTGACCTCGCACTGTTATAAGCTTTTCGTACAATGAAAGGTCAGCTTATACTGGAAATTTCTGAGCAGTTCCATTTCTGCCCTGCTATAGGAGCTCGTAGTACCCCCTGATAAGAAAAATTGTCTGACTTTTTTATTAATATATGCAGTGCGACAACGATAACTTTCTCATCATTTGCCTGCACGCACCCGAATCTGACAGGAGTGCGGACGACGTCGTCAAAGTCAAAGTCAAAGTCAAAAGTCAAAAATCTTTATTTGTAGAACATAGGTATAAATGGATGTTAAAAATATAAAATATAGGAATCGCTATGTCTAGCCTTTAGTGGCGTACAAATTTAAATTAATAGTAATTAGGTACTATATTAAATAAAACTATAAAAGATCACACAACTCAGACAGACCAAAACCAATTAATTATTGCACATCAGATTATTCTTATCAGATAGGTAATCATTTACAGAGTAGTACGATTTTTGAAGCAGAAATTTTTGAAATGAATTTTTAAAATCATTTAAATCATTTTTTTCTCTTATTGTTTTAGGAATATTGTTAAAGATTCTTGGTGCCATGCCTAGAAAGCTTTTAGTGTAAAGTGTTGTATTATGTGGAATGGCACAAATTTCATTATTGCGTCGTTTAGATTTAAGTGCTTCAAAAAGATTTATGTTTGTTTTCACAAATATTGCAGTCTCATAAATGTACAAACAGGGCATTGTAAGAACTTTAAATTTTTTGAAAAATGCGACACAACTCTCTGTTGGCTTTAACCTAAACACAGCACGTAGACATTTCTTCTGGGCTTTAAAAGCAATTTGTTTATCAGTAGAGTTTCCCCAAAAAATTATACCAAAACGTAATGTTGATGTTACATAAGCATTGTAAGATACCATTACAACGGATTCGTTTACTATTTTTGACAAGTTATAGAGAGCGTATGAAAATTTATTTAATTTTTGACAAATAGTGTCTATATGGGTTTTCCATGTAAGATGACTGTCTAAGTGTAATCCTAGGAATCTAGCACCACTTATTTCAGCTATTCATTCGTTTGCATACATTATATTGAGATTCAATTTGTTTGTCCGTTGATAAAATGTCATAATTTTTGTTTTTTCCAAGTTTATTTTTAAATTATTCACTATTAACCAATTAATTATACATTGTATGGAATTATTAATGTCATTTTCATATGTAAGTATATTTTTACATGGAATAATTAGTGTACTGTCATCAGCAAATAAAACAGTTTGATGTTCAGTACATTTTGGTAAATCATTGATGTAAATCAAGAATAGCAACGGTCCAAGTACACTGCCTTGGGGTACCCCACATCTTATATTTCTCATTTTTGACATATAAGATCGCACACACACGATATCAATATGGCGGAAGACGTGAAGTGACAAGTTATAATTGTCGGGATTGTTTTAAGTAACTTTTATCGTAAAATATGTAGTTTTCTCTATAGGTCCGTGTATCGAAGAGTCGCTAGCCGATACAGCTAGCAAGCTGCCATCAGCGGGCTCCAGCCCCAGCAGAGAGGTTCAGCAGATCATGGCGCACAACGAGCATCCCTTCTTCAAGGTAAATATTATTAATTACTCTCCGTAAACTGCCTACAGAAACTGTTTAGTTCCCTTGGACATTGTGTTAATGTTTAATCACCAAACCAGAAGAATGAAATTAATAAATTAATGTAAATACTTTAATCAAAATTGAAATAACTGTACACCTTTTTTTTATTGGCGTGGTGAGTACTCATCTTGGGCTATCCTCCGTCTGGAGGGATGTGGCGGACTCCTGCCGGCTAACCTCGCAACGTTGGTCCGTTTTCGGCACCTGACAGTGGGCTTCGGGAACTCTGAAGCCGAAGCCCACCACGGTGCCACGCCTGTTAGCCTACATCTAGGGGGGGGTGGGAGAATATCAAGGTGTCCGTCCCCTAGGCACATTCCGGGGGTTACTTCAAAGATGTTCCCCCGTTGGAACTGTGCACCTAGAGTCAAGATATTTAATAAGTGCCTGAACCTAGTGTATTTAGAATAAAAATGCTCATTGATGCCAAGGGAATTGACATAGTTGAGTTAATGATTCGGTGTGAATGTAATGTGGCTGTCGCAGGAGGAGGAGGTGGAACCGACGCCGGTGGCGGAGGTGGTGGGCGGCGTGGTCAACGGCGCGGAGCCGCTGCTCACGGCGGCCGACATCTACATGCAGCAGGAGGCCGAGCCCGCGCTGGCGCACAAGCTGAGCCATACCAGTGAGTATTACTACTGAAGTGTTACACAACGGCGCGGAGCCGCTGCTCACGGCGGCCGACATCTACATGCAGCAGGAGGCCGAGCCCGCCTGTCTTAAATCTCCTTCTAAATTCTTACTTAAACAGAAAATGTAAACGGTCTATGAGCATTTTCAGCCTTTGTTCTATTGTTGCAAATTTTGTTTCAGACAGTGAAACCTGGCCTCAAATTTCACTACCCCAAATAACGGAAGTAAACCAACGGAAAGCTTCAAGCGACAAATCCAGCAGTCAGTCGCTCAACACGTCGCTGAACGTGTCGTGCGTCGAGCGCGCGTGCAGTGAGGACGTGCGCTGTGACAAGACGAGGCTCGAGGCGCTCGAACACAAGCTAGACAAACTCACAGGTACTTTACTGTAAGATGTACAGCGAGCAGTCGAGCAGTCAGTCGCTCAACACGTCGCTGAACGTGTCGTGCACCGACACACTCTTATAAATATAGCCAACTGTTTCATGATTACTATTGTCTTCACAGATATGGTTAGCAATCAAAGTCGCGAACTGCGCAGCTTGCGCGGCGCGGTGACGTCACCGCGCGAGATGATCGACGAGGCGCTGCACGCGCATGCGCAACGCACCGCTGCTGCCGTCGAGAGCGCACTTGCCGACGGGTACGTATTGCTTATAAACTATCCACGCGCAAAATTCGTTAACGAGATCACTTCCCTTAAAGATCTGCGATTACATAAACGTATTGAACGGCGCGCATTATTCTCTGAGATAACCTTGCTCACTATAGTTATGTCTAAAAAAAAAACGGTTTGATCCACAGCTGGGAGCGCATATCTCGCGTGGGCGAGGCGGCGAGCGCCCGCGCAGCGCAGGCGGCCGGAGTGGGCGCGGCGCGAGCGCTGGAGCCGCTGGCGGCCGCGCTGCAGCACGAGCTGGCTGCCAAGCTCACCGCCACCGACCTGCTGCTCAGGGATAACATTGACAAACTGGCCAACAGCAAGGTATGTTATGTTGTACCCACAGCTGGGAAAACATATCTTAATATATTAGTAGATTTATTTAGGAATAAGTATGGAAAACTAATCGCATTATTATTATTACCCTCTCCTCGTAAATTTATTTATTTATTTAAAATGCTTCATGTACAATGTACAAAGGCGGTCTTAATGCCGTAGGCATTCTCTACCAGACAACATTAGGGTGATGCAGAGACAATGAATTGGTAAATTGCTAAATTAATAAGGTAAATTGGTGACCCTGACCTGGTAAAATTCTAATAAAAACCTAGAGCCCATAATCGAAGCATTATTCAATACAGCATAATAAGTATGATGATGCTCCTGTTGCCGCAGACGGTGATGGAGCGCCTGAGCTCGTCCATAGCGAAGTCCCTGTCGGACATGGTGCGCGAATCGTTCCGCGACGCGCTGTTCGAGAGCGTCGTGCCCGTCATGGAGAAGGCGCACGCGCAGATCTTCCGCCAGATCAACCAGGCCTTCCAGAATGGTACCAAAGAATGTGAGTATTATATTATTTTGTTCCACAAATAGATTCAAAATCATTTTATTTGTATAAAGAAGTTTATAAATTATAATAGGTACAAGATTTTCTTTGAGATAAAATTGATGGTTAGGTCTTTTCTCTACCCACTATTTAATTATTGTCAATGCTGGACAAATGCGTCTTCTAAAACAATGACAATGACCATAATAGTCCCATAAAAATGTAACCAGATCTTCATTTATAGGGTTCCGTACCCAAAGGGTAAAACGGGACCTTATTACTAAGACTCCGCTGTCCGTCCGTCTGTCACCAGGCTGTATCTCATGAACCGTGATAGTTGACAGTTGAAATTTTCATAGATGATGTATTTCTGTTGCCGCTATAACAACAAATACTAAAAAACAGAATAAAATTAATATTTGAGGGAGCTCCCATACAACAAACATGATTTTTTTAGATAATGGTACGGAACCCTTCGTGCGCGAATCTGGCTTGCACTTGGCTGGTTTTTTCTAATAGGTTTTGCCAAACATTCACGAACGTAAGATAGCAAAATAATAAAAATGTTCCACCCGCAGTCGCAGCGAACACAGAGGCCGCAGCCCGAGCGGCCGCCGAGCGAGGAGGCGCCGCAGCCACGGCAGCGCTGCGGGCTGCGCTGGACCGCCACACCGAGGCGCTGGCCGCGCACGCCGGCACGCAGCACCACCACCAGCTGGCCGACGTGCTGCGGGACACTGCGCACAGGTCAGTCACGTACTCATAACTGAAAGACTCGCGTGCACTCCATAACACAAAATTCACTGCCTACCCTAATAAATTAAGTATTTGTAGAGGATCGAGGTATGGTGTTCCTCCATTGAAAAGGGAGGATCCTCCGACCAGGCAAGGTGATATTGCCTGGCAGACCGAAGCCCGACGGTTGATGTCGGACAGTTGTATATGTGTTAGATACGATATTCTTTTTCGTTGCGCGATGCAGGCCTCGTAATCTGATTGGTCGAATTCATATTTTCGCGCCACTACTGCTGTCAGCTTGTTGCCTTGTTAGTAGTTATTCTATGTGGCGATAGATGTCGCTACAATAAAAACAAACAATACAACCAATTACAAGTATACAAGTTTGTAATTAATACAAACGTTAATATGACTTTAATATCAAGGTGAGGTGGCCAATCCCGAATGTCATTTTAACTTGACAATACACCACTAAGTTGATTTTGCCTACCTTGTGAGAAATGTCTGTGCACGCCACTGTTGAATGATAATGATTTGTATTAGTCTCGCCTGACGGTTGAAAATCAGTCAGCTAGTCGAGGCTACTCGCCCCGAGGCTGGTTAAATGGATAGTTAAGAAATAAAACTTACCTTAACTAAACGCACGGTTCAGACCAAGGAACCTGTGCTCGTCACTCAAACGACATTCAAAGAATGACTATGCTTAGCATTTATTCGTATTGTACATGTACAGTACGACACAACTAAGAAGTCGCTTCGGCAAACATCGTTCGTGCAGACACG
This sequence comes from Allophyes oxyacanthae, assembly GCA_932294325.1. Classification (NCBI taxonomy): domain Eukaryota; kingdom Metazoa; phylum Arthropoda; class Insecta; order Lepidoptera; family Noctuidae; genus Allophyes; species Allophyes oxyacanthae. The sequence continues at coordinate 1,421,942 of OW028612.1, forward strand.
AACACACGATTGCCGACAACGTCCGAAGCTAAATCAATTTATAATCAACCTTATGTAAAGCCCTTTAGGTGTAAAAAATGACTACCGTGCCGTATATTTCTATTTCGGTCACTGACTGAAGGTGACATCGATGCGATGTAGCGATGATGCTCTCCGATTGGTTGATCAATTTCTCTCGTATTTAATTGTCAACTGCGCGGGTACATCGGTGAGCAATATAAGTTGTGTCGTACTGTACAACATTATTTCATAACACTTTAAAAAGCAGAAATATAGATTTTGATGGTGATGGTTATATCTTAGCGTGCTGGAGAAGGAGCTGTGCTGGTGGCGCGAGCAGGCGCGCTCGGCCGCGCTGGCGTCGCGCGCGCACTCGCCCGCCACGCCGCACGCGCACCACGCGCAGGACCGACAGGTACGATACTATAATCATTATAATATCTTCACTGATATTGTGATAACAGTACCTATCATAGTTTTATTAGCTTTGTTGACATTTTTTGACCACGGCTATCCTTTGAACATTACTATGAATATGTATTAATATTTTCTTGTTTAATACTTTTCAGTAGCCGGGTTTTCGTTTTTGAACTTATTTTTATAGATTTATGGAAATAGACGATCTAGCCACAGGGTCTATATCTTCCATGCTTAAGTGCCCTATTACATTTCGACCGTGATGTTTGCGTTAAATGGCAAACTTGGCGTTCTTATTCTGAGCAACTGAAAGATTTCGACAACTTTGACTTATTGAGTGGTGGAGAATAGTTTATAGCGGCCTCGCTTTTCACAATTTTTTCTTATCTATTTATTTAAAACCAAAATTCCGAAGCAAGATTTTCATAAAATGCGCGACGGCACTTTTTTTATAAGCAAATGAAATGAAAAATATATAATAATATCTCTTAAATAGTCATTTAGTTCAAAGCGGCCTCAGAATTTTGAAATATGTATGTATGGAATATCTATAAAATAAATCCCATTAAAAACCATAAAACTACTAATAACGCTCAGAATTAACAGTAAATTTCTCCTTACTACATCAATATTATTTCGTAAAATTAATACTAGAATAAACGTTAGTTCATAAGAAATTAAAATTTCATATGTTTTTTTTAAATATACAAATTCTAAACCTTAAAATAAACGTAATTACAACTGCCGAATTGTTACATAATGCGATGCGTCGCCATGCTTCCATACATCTACAATACATCATAGTCATAGTAATATTATAAAGAGAGAAGTCCTGATTGACTGACTGACTGACTTATCATCAACGCACAGCCGAAACTACTGAAGCTAGTCACGAAATTTGGAGAGTAGGTCCCTTTTGTATTGTAGGCAAGCAATAAGAAGGGATTTTTGAAAATTCAGCCCCTAAAGGTTGGAAAAAGGAGGTGAAAGTTTGTATGGGAGTCCCTTAATTTTTGAAGTGAGAAAGATGAAAATTGGGATTTAGGCTTTTGGTTACAAATAAAGAAACACGTGATTCTGCGTTTTTGGAAATTCATCCCCTAAAGGGGCGAATAAAGGGGTGAAATTTGTTTTTGAAGTGTAAAACGTGAATATTGGGATTGTTTTAGAAGTGAGAAACGTGAGAATTGGTGTTTCGGAATTTTGAATAAAATATAAAGAAACACGTGTTACCGCGTTATTGGAAATTCATTTTACGGAAAATCATTTCAATTTTACGATTTTGTTCGCAGTTTTTATACCTAAAAATTTTGAAAAGACCGACGCAAAATTCTCATGCTCAGGTGTTCAGATTCATGTGATGAATTCATGGTATCAGTTTTCGTTACGATGTCCCTTACACCCTGTATTTTATATAATATTTTATACATACCTACTATGTATTTAAAAATGTAAAAAAATATTTATTAAAATGTAAAAAAGGAAATAACAATAGCAAAAAACATGTTTGCTAGTTTGGGAAAGGCATGGAAATCGTCATACTACATTTTGAATTTGATGAGCAAAAGTTTGATAATTAAGTAAAAATTAACTACTGATTGGAAAACAAAAATATTGAAATAAGTTGCTAAAAATAGTCCAATCTACAAAAAAAAATACTACTTAAGGAATTTTTATATATTATTAGATTTCGCATCAGCTATTATTATTAATTCTTGCAGAGACCCCATCGCAATGTCACAAGAAATTGCGTCCAAGAGTCGTTACCTTTCCTTCTACAAGTATTATATTCTGTTTTCTTTGTAGTTTGTGGCATCCAATTATCCATCGAACCAGACTTTTTTCCTACTCCATAAAGTTACATTTGTAGTTTTTTTGTAAATTTTCCCATATTTAATATTTTATATTCATGAATTTTATTAAAAAAGTCGACAGTAAAAATCAATTATTTCATTGGACGTAAATTTTTTATTTTTTTGTTGTTACGGCATAACATAAAATAGTGTTCGTATGTTCGCTATATCCATTTATTATACTTCAAAGTACTAAATTCATAGACTAGACATCCATAAAGTAGTTCTAATCTATCACTGAACATTAAAGTGTCTTCAATACGCCAAGCACAATTATGTATACAGAGAGCATAAAATTTCATCCATACCAGTTTATTCGAACCCAGACTAAAATTAAATTATATATGTAGATGCAAGTGGCCCAGATCCAGTCAATGATAGCGAGCGGCGACGTGAACGGCGCGTTCCAGCAGGCGCTGTCGGCCTCAGACCTCGCGCTGGTCATGTGCGCCTGCCGCGCCGCCGACCCCGCGCTGGTGTTCGGCCCGCCCTGCAAGCTCAAGCAGCACGTGCTGCTGTCGCTGGTGCAGCAGCTGGCCGCCGACATGGCCAGGGACACGCCGCTCAAGCACAGGTCGGTGTACTGCTCCTACTGACAGGCGCTGTCGGCCTCAGACCTCGCGCTGGTCATGTGCGCCTGCCGCGCCGCCGACCCCGCGCTGGTGTTCGGCCCGCCCTGCAAGCTCAAGCAGCACGTGCTGCTGTCGCTGGTGCAGCAGCTGGCCGCCGACATGGCCAGGGACACGCCGCTCAAGCACAGGTCGGTGTACTGCTCCTACTGACAGGCGCTGTCGGCCTCAGACCTCGCGCTGGTCATGTGCGCCTGCCGCGCCGCCGACCCCGCGCTGGTGTTCGGCCCGCCCTGCAAGCTCAAGCAGCACGTGCTGCTGTCGCTGGTGCAGCAGCTGGCCGCCGACATGGCCAGGGACACGCCGCTCAAGCACAGGTCGGTGTACTGCTCCTACTGACAGGCGCTGTCGGCCTCAGACCTCGCGCTGGTCATGTGCGCCTGCCGCGCCGCCGACCCCGCGCTGGTGTTCGGCCCGCCCTGCAAGCTCAAGCAGCACGTGCTGCTGTCGCTGGTGCAGCAGCTGGCCGCCGACATGGCCAGGGACACGCCGCTCAAGCACAGGTCGGTGTACTGCTCCTACTGACAGGCGCTGTCGGCCTCAGACCTCGCGCTGGTCATGTGCGCCTGCCGCGCCGCCGACCCCGCGCTGGTGTTCGGCCCGCCCTGCAAGCTCAAGCATTTAGTTTTTCGCGTGAATTAATAACGCATATTTTTTACCCTAATTAGCATCAGAGTGCAAAATTTTAAATCAAATTAAACAATTTATTCGCAAAAGTAAAAAAAATACTCACCAACAATTATTCCCAATCCCAGGTACCTAGAAGAAGCCGTAATGAACCTGGACACGTCCAACCCGGTGACGCGGGAGCACCTGCCGGCGGTGGTGCGCGAGCTGCAGAAGCAGCTGATGTCGTTCCTGTCGGCGTCGCCCAACCACGCGCTGGCGCGCCAGCTGCGCATGCTGCTGATGGCCACGGAGGCGCTGGTGAAGGCGGCCGCCTGACCGCGCTGCGCCTGCGCCGCCCGCCGGGGGGACTGGACCCAGTGACAAGTGCTGTGTCATGTTGGACTAGTGGACAAGTGGAGTGTTACTGTGCATTTTAAAACAAATTGATTGTATCATGTCACCGTGACCGTCATATAAATTAGAGCCCATTATCAGCATTATAGGCTCACGCAAACAGAATTTGGCTTTGTGTTTCATTTCACATTGACACTGCTGTTTATTGGTAAACGCTGTAATCATCCAATGGAAATTTAGTTGTATGATTTTAGTATGCATATTAACATTCCATTTATTTACTAATCTGTGGATCGACTGAAGTTTTGTGTAATTGTGAGATATACTCTAAGATATACTATGCTCTGAACTTTGATTTGAATAATAAATTATTACTACCACATAAATGTTAAATTACCATTTTCATTCAACACTGAATGATATAGATATAAAATTAAACATTTTGTGTAGTATTAAAAATAAAAAAAATCCTATAATTAATAATATTTTGAGAATTACACTCAAATTGTATGTCTTAATGCAAAGTGATAATATTCTGATATATCCCTCACATCACATAATATGGAGTAGAACTCGGCGTTCCACGCGATATAATAGTGACATTCTATTGTTTTCAATGAGTGAAGTGTGATGTGCTTGTATCCTATTATATTGTGCTGCTTACGTCACGCGCTATTTATACAGAAGATCCGTGAAGCCATGTATAAACTGCGTGTTCTAGTGTACGCGTACCCTGGAACGCGCTGCTTGTACCTACAGCCTCGCGTAGATATAAACTACGATAACATGGCGCGCCCCTCCAAAATTCAAAACGTTTGAATGAATTTTCAAAGCGCCACTAAGACTCACAACGTATGTGCGTACTGAGACGGCCGTCAAACAAAAATAAAGCCAAGGATTTGTTGCTCGGTAAGGATGTGACTACACACATTGAAACAGTAATTTGGAGGGGCGGGTCATGTTATCTTAGTTCAAAATAGCTAGACTACGCGTACACTAGACCGGGCAGTCCGTACGTGGCTTTAGGCGGCGAAATGGCGCGATAGCGAATTGAGAAAAGCGTTGTCTTTTGTCTGCTTTATTGTTCGTGATTACGTAAAAAAGTCCGACGGTTGCTGTGGCTAAAGGGAGAAAAATAATTGCCACATGATGCAGTCCTGAACAGATTCGTTTGATTGTCAGTCATGCATCAGTAATCTGGTTGCTTATAGACATTATTCGAAACCCTCTTAAGAAAAAATATACAACGTGTATCAGGAAACCGTGGTCATATTTAAGGGTTCTGTAAACAAAACTTTAATACCTACTCGACCTTATTGTATGGGACAGCTAATTATTTTATTGCGATTGCGATGTTGCTCCCATAGAGGAAGTTCGACGAATGGTCAGTTTGATGGTCTGATCCACACCCATAGATATGAGCACGCATTTCTGATACACGTTTATGCAAAAAAGGGGGCGAAAATCCACTGTTTGCTGGTAATTCAGCCGTAACGCAATCCCGATTTTCGTATAAAAACCTCGCAGCTAACGCGTTTCTTACATAATATGGTCCCAGGCCACATCGTCGCCCGATATTTCTCCTGTATAAATACCGCGTTCCATAACTTAAGACATAGTCTTTACCGGCAGGACTGATTGCTTATATAGTGCAACAAAGTAGGCTCCCATGTGATATTATAAGGACTATCTCTAGCATATATTGTTGACGATGTTCTCCAGAAGAAATTGTACTTTTTTTAAGTTTGATCCGTGTAAAAAGTAGTATTTTTTAATTTTATTTAGGAGCGTAATCTCCATGGAGCTTATGTTATTTATAATTGCTGACATTTGTTTATATAGATAAGTGTAGAAATAGACAGTTGATCGTTGAAGCTCTATAGTCCGCGCGGAACTAGTTGGCCGCGCCTTAGGTATGTGAGCGGAGGGGCGGGGCGCTTTGTCATTACTCAGTACGCCCTCACCCCCGTCCCCACCTAAGGCGCGGCCAACTAGTTCCGCGCGGACTATAATACAAAATAGAGATGAGATCGCTACAAAATTAAAAAGACTTAAAAACATCTCAATGTTTATCAAAAATGTATTACCATCAACCATTTTGTATTAGAGCCATTCGACTTTGAAATGCTAATCATACTTACATTAGTTTTAAAATAATGAATCAGAAAAGATAACTTCCTTAGAAACTCGCGCGAGTCCGAAAGAAATTGAAAAAAATATTAACCAGCTGCCTGGGATAGGATAATTTTTTATGTAGTGCGCATAATTTGTAGTGAATCAGTATCTGTTCCTAAATGCAACCGCAGTATTGGGATACACTTTAAAACAATACGAAAATTCGACTTGTATGACACGCATAATTTACTAGATCAAGCCATACAAAATCAATTTTTTATTTAGTTTTGGAGTGAATTTTAGTACTTCGGTTGCATTTGGGTACGGACACAGAATCACTCTGCAAATTTTGCGCACTACATAAAAAAATATCCTGTTTAACTGTCTTAAAATCTATTAAAGATACGCCAATAGGTGCTAGTCTTATTCAACTAATATTCTTGTTTGAATGTTCGAAAAACAATAGAATGACTGAGGTACTTCCTATACCGTATCCGAACGAAGAACATTCACGCGATAAATCTGTGAAAACCGCTTTTTTAGACCCCTCATTGTCTTATTAACCCTAGTTTTAAGATAGCCCCGTCTCTTTTTGTTATATGACTTTTGAAAGTGACGGATGTATTTAAAGCCTTAGTTTTACTCACAGACATTTAATACCAGTAGAAGACCAAACATGAATGAATTCGATGAGTAGGATTCTCTCGTTCTTTTACCTGTTGTCACACTGACTCACTCATAGACAAAATTTGACGCGTAGCTTGTTTATCCCGCGCCGTCATAATAATAAGACACATAAGTTCAATCGCATTTTATAGATTAAATCGCGTTTAAATGAAAAATATTACTTGTTTGGGATGTAATAGATAGTAGAATAATAAAATAAAATGGTGAAGTGCTGTGCGTACCGGTGTGACAGTGCTAGCTACGACAAAACACCGGAATTGACCTTTCATAAGTAAGTCCTTGTGTTCGTAATGGCTACGTAATTTTCAGCGAATGTTTGGTCTGCTACTGGTATTATATATCTGTGGTTTTACTAGACTTTGATTATACCATCTTTTGCAATAAGGGTCTCGAAAGGCATTCCCGAACTCTTCACTCTAAGGCAGCGTTATGGTTAGCGACAACCCTTCTATAAATAGAGCAGTATTTTATTTTCAGAATTTTATAAACCCGTATTCTGTAATAAGACGGGCAATAACCCAGCTTGTCTAAAACAGAGCCGTTTCGTCAGTTTCGTCGATATTATGAAGTTGCCTTACTAAGGTCTGCTCAATAAAAGCATGATTGATACCTCTATGACGTATGGGTGACGTATTTTAGACTGCTTATTACATTTGTACTATATAGGTTTATATGTCGGATATTTTGCAAATTAGATGATTGAAATTATAAGCAGTGGTTTGAAATTATATTAGGTTTACAGATTACTTAGTACAGAACTCAAAAATCCGTGGCGTGTATTGTACTGTCGTGTTCTTGACTGACAAACTAGTCTTGTTTATCTCAAGCCGGGTTTCCACTGGCAGCGAAGCGGGCTCCGTACAGAGTCCGGTAAACTTCATAGAAGTGCTTCCACCAACAAAGAGTCTAGCGGAGAGGACTGAACGAGTAAAAATAGTTAATAACGAACTCTTTCTTTATTTCTCTTTCAAGCGCTATTTATACAGAAGATACGTGAAGCCATGTACGGACTGCGCGTTCTAGTGTACGCGTATCCTCTGTTCGTACCTACAGCCACGCGTAGAAATTAACTACGATAACATGGCGCGCCCCTCCAAAATTCAAAACATTTGAAAGTATTTGTGAAAGTATCTACAAAACGCCACCAAGACTCACAACGCATCTATGCGTACTGAGACGGCCGTCAAACAAAAATAAATCCAAGGATTTGTTGCTCGGTAAGGATGTGACTACACACATTGAAACAGTAATTGGGAGGGGCGCGCCATGTTATCGTAGTTTATCTTTACGGTGAACTAGTCTGTCCACCTGATGTAATTTCAAAGGAAATCGTTTTTCGATTTATATTGCTAATGTTGAAGACTGCAGGTTTAATGTTACATTGATGTCTACGACAGTAACCTATTCTTACGTGTACAAATGCGGAAACCTCAGATATTGTATAGATTTATATTAAGTGGTAAGCATTGTAGGCTAGGACGCATTGCATGTCCATGTTCGGCTTCGTACGTGATTTCGAAACGTCAGCATGTTGAAGACTGTAGTGAAGACTGCCAGCACTACGCTAGTAGTAAGGTCGGCAACGCGCGAGTAATGTCCCTGGTGTTGAAATGGTTCATAGGTTGCGGTAACCGCTTACCATCAGGTGGGCCGTATGCTTGTTTGCCACCAAAGTGGTTTTTTTTTTTTCTAAAAAAATAAAGATCAATAAATTTGATAAATCATAGAAGTGAAACGAATTTCTAAATAGATATTTCCACTTCATAATAGAACTAGACTTAAACATTTTGTGATTGTATAGATTTTTTATTATGTCTGCTACGGTACCTAGCTACTATTGAAAAATTACGTACGAAGCCAAATATGTGAAAGAGCTATAGATTTAGACACAAGATAAATTCGTTTACTTTACTTTAAATATAAATACTTTACAACATCGCTCAGGCCAGGCGCGTATGAAACTCCATCGAACATCTACATAGGAATTATGCATACAATATATGTATATCAAATATCATCCGCGCATAGTCCTTAAGTAAAGACATTGACGTAGAAACACATGGACCTCTGGTCAGCGCTCAAACGTGACCGAACCGAATGTAGACTAAAATGCGAAAAAGTAGACTAATTGCGCGTCACTCTTCAGTTAGGCGAGCGAGCAACTACACGTCAATATGTCAGTACGGTGCAGTTGAATCTTCGTATGTTGAAAAATTTTAGGCATTGTGATGACGACAGAATTTAAATTAGTTTGTTGGTAATTTTAAGTTTAAATAATATTTAAAGTCAGGGCACTTTCTTTTGTGAATTTTATACTAGACCCTTACTCCATGTGTCAATTATGATAAGTCCATGTGTCAATAAAATGGTAACACTATTATATGGTGTAGTATCGCCCTTAGCGAGCGAGCAGTGAAGATTGAGGTGCTCACCACAGATAATATTACCACTTCACCACTATTTAGTGCTCATAGAACCCAACTTGCGCAAGACCTCGTTTCGCAGTTTTGTCCTAAGCAGAGAAACATGTCTAAATCTATAGCGCGATGGCAGTTAAACGCAGCCTGATCGCTTATTGTTGATACTATTTAATTTTCTAGTTCATGATAGCATGCTGTATCTTAAGGACTCCTCACTCAATCCTTCGAATGATGAAGGAATAACTGATTATTGGACCTACAAGAATTGTTTGTAAAACCTTTTTTTATGAGGTCATTGTGAATCTAATTCGGAACTCAAGGATTAAATACAAGACTGAGTTCTAATCTCAACTAGGTACATAAACGCGTTTTACTTTGGAAATTCAGCGCATTTGCCATAAGAACTTGAGCATTTGCTCATGTTTATTTACATGTGCGTTAGGTTTAATATTTTTGTAGGTTCTTAAATTCGCTTTTATGTATGCTAGTTTTTGTACGCGGCTTCGGCTAAGCTTTGACGGCATCCATTAATTACATGAGCTCCAAATGCGGGGTCCGGATCTCATCAAATCTCAATTAAATGGTCAATGAAAATCTGACGTCATCTTTTTGATTCAGAGAATAATTCTAAATTATTATAACAGACATTACACATTATTGTAACAGATAACAGCGGGGTATTTAGTGGTATGAAACAAAATACATGGACAATTGAACATATCAAATTAACCGCCCACAAAGAGTCTCCACATTTCATAAGTGCCTGTATCTGATTTACATGAAATAAAGAGCTATTCAAATTATTGATAATAAATAAATCTCACGTGAGGGGAGCCCCGAGGTCCCACCGCGTCTTACCAAATTCCACCAAGGGGGCGGAGGGTCCAAATTTAACAAAAAAAACCTCACGTAATTAATGGACCCTATTATACCTTTATACAACCGACCCTGGATAACTTATAGTTTATCTTTGTGCCAACATCCAAATCGGTCAGACATTTTACCGATAATAGCTATATAGTAATTATTTTGATTTACAAATTATTCACTTCAACTAATTTTCCTGATATTTGATCAACATATTCCTAGCTTTATAATAAACAACCAATTGCTATTGTTTAAACTGATAAATAGCTGTTAGGTACTTATTGATTAAACAATCCCGCGATTGTCAATCGTATTGAGACTGATTGTAAGTTCTGATTGTTTTTTTTGTAGCGTGTATCTTACGATTTCCAATCGTTTTAGCGTAGAGTGAGGAGTCCATGTTATTTTTTTATAAGATTATTACTTTTATCGACGCTATAGGTACTCTTGACATTGATAGTATTACTCTAAGAAATACATTTATCAATAAATGCTATTTGATTTGTAAACGTTTTTTTATTTCTATTCAAGAACCTACCTGTGTAATCCCGCCGCCTGATTACGTATGATAAATATGACAGTTGCGGTCGCAAATAAACGTCCTATTCCGTATCCTCTTATGAAAACGTCTATATGCGAGAAAGAGATGCATTGTTTGTTGGTCGCTGTGGCTGTCAGATTTTTCTTACGTAATCAAGGCGCCGATCCCAACAAGCGTTTATTTTAGTTATCATTAAATACAACTATTACCACCAATCCTAAAATCGTGAAAATAAAATCAGCAGTTCCATATAATCATAGTAATATTATAAAGAGAGAAGTCCTGATTGACTGACTGACTGACTGACTGACTTATCATCAACGCACAGCCGAAACCGCTGAAGCTAGAGTCACGAAATTTGGAGGGTAGGTCCCTTTTGTATTGTAGGCAAGCAATAAGAAGGGATTTTTGAAAATTCAGCCCCTAAAGGGGTTAAAAAGGGGGTGAAAGTTTGTATGGGAGTCCCTTCATTTTTGAACTGAGAAAGATGAAAATTGGGATTTAGGCTTTTGGTTACAAATAAAGAAACACGTGTTTCTGCGTTTTTGGATATTCTTCCCCTAAAGGGGCGAAATAGGGGTCAAAATTGTTTTCGAAGTGTAATACGTGAATATTGGGATGGTTTTTGAAGTGAGAAACGTGAAAATTGGTATTTCGGCTTTTGGTTAGAAATAAAGAAACACGTGTTACCACGTTATTGGAAATTCAGCCCCTAAAAGGGCGAAATAGGGGTGAAAATTGTTTTTGAAGTGAGAAACGTGAAACTTGAGATTTAGGTTTTTGGTTAGAAATAAAGAAACACGTACTCGTACTTCTGCGTTTTTGGAAATTCATCCCCTAAAGGGCCGAAATAGGGGTGAAAATTGGTTTTGAAGTTAGAAACGTGAAAATTGAGATTTAGGCTTTTGGTTCGAAATAAAGAAACATGTGATTGTTCGTTTTTGGATATTCATCCCCTAAAGGGCCGAAATAGGGGTGAAACATGTTTTTGAAGTTAGAAACGTGAAAATTGAGATTTAAGCTTTTGGTAAGTGTCATAACCTCATTTCACTGTTACCTTATTTGACTGATTTTATTCTTCTTAAGTGTATTGACAACTTATGTCATATTTAAATAAACACATAATTTAATTAATTTATGTAGTTTTATTTCAAGTTATAATAATTGGCGACGAGAATATTTAACGAATTTACGCGAAGATATTATAAGAAGAAGAATATTAAAGAATAATATAATAATTGATAGTGAAGTTAGAGTCAGTACCTTCTACTAGTGAAAATTTTGTAGTGGATTTACCGAAAATGTCTTCAAACATTTATAACAACCTTTCGATGGTCGAGATTTCGACACGTTTCAGACTCAATTGCAGTGTTTAATTACACTGAATGATGTTCCAGAAGAGAAAAAGGTTGCACTTTTGATTACAAAATTAACACCCAAGGTGTTTGAAAATCTTAATTATAAATGTGCTCCACTAAAGCCAACTAAAAAGACAATCTTGCATCCACTTTATGCATGTACTAAAAAAGGGAATCTTGTCTGGACTAATGAATGCCAAAAAGATTTGGAAATAGTTAAAAAAAAAAAAAAAAAAAAAGATTGTCTAAGGCTTATACTTATAGGATTAGCTCCAGGGGCTACTTATTTCGTGGAGGTAGAAGGTCTCCAGCGGAAAAGACATGCGAATCAAATCCATAAACTGTAATTTCTTAGTTCCTGATCTGATGTAGTTGGATATATTTTGAATTTTGTTTATTGATAAATAACTAAGCATAAGTAGTGAGTTTTGTTAAGCGGGGAAGAGTGTCATAACCTCATTTCACTGTTACCTTATTTGACTGATTTTATTCTTCTTAAGTGTATTGACAACTTATGTCATATTTAAATAAACACATAATTAATTAATTTATGTAGTTTTATTTCAAGTTATAATAGTAAGAAATAAAGAAGTAAGTGTTTCTGCGTTTTTGGAAATTCATCCCCTAAAGGGGCGAAATAGGGGTGAAAATTGGTTTTGATGTGAGAAACGTGAAACTTGAGATTTAGGCTTTTGGTTAGAAATAAAGAAACAAGTACTTCTGCGTTTTTGGAAATTCATCCCCTAAAGGGCCGAAACAGGGGTGAAAATTTTTTTTGAAGATAGAATCGTGAAAATTGAGATTTTGGCTTTTGGTTCGAAATAAAGAAACATGTGATTGTTCGTTTTTGGAAATTTATCCCCTAAAGGGGCGAAATAGGGGTGAAACATGTTTTTGAAGTTAGAAAGGTGAAAATTGAGATTTAGGCTTTTGGTAAGAAATAAAGAAGCACGTGTTTCTGCGTTTTTAGAAATTCATCCCCTAAATGGGCGAAATAGGGGTGAAAATTAGTTTTGATGTGAGAAACGTGAATCTTGAGATTTAGGCTTTTGGTTAGAAATAAAGAAATACGTGCTTCTGCGTTTTTGGAAATTCATCTCCTAAAGGGGCAAAATAGGGGTGAAAATTGATTTGAAGTGAGAAACGATCGATGGTTTAAGAGAAATTAAAAGTTCTTTGAAAGTTGACACTAATTTTACATAACCTTAGGACCGCGACGTTGTGATGTACGGTGCGATGTATTCGAGAACGGGAACGCTTTGTAAGAGGTCAAGAATTGATGAATATTAAAAAGTATCTACCGCTAACTTTGTACCTACCCGTACGAAGTCGGGACGGGCCGCTAGTATATGATATAATTCAATATTACTCTACTAAATCTATAGAACAGCAGATTTTTTTTGCGATAATATTGTTGGTTCCATAGTAAAAGTTGTTCATAATGGTGAGTATCTACAATTACCTCTTAAATGCATCGGCTCTAGAAAGGCAGAACCTTGTATTGCATTACATATCTTCCGGACTTACTTCACTGCTCATTTCCCGAAATACCATCCATGTCTGAAGATTAATAAAACCATTTTTAGTATTTAATGCGAAATCTTTAATATTTCAAGCTGCTGCTAATAGCAAATAGCTACAAATTCCCTCAGCATTGTGGGTCGAAGATTTCGAAAAGGAAAAATCACTTTACAACCTGATAATCGAACCTGCAATAGAACCTCACGTTCAGGAGCTTGGTTTGTGCGACTGTGCAGTGGGAACTGTATAGCATGTAAAAAATACGCTGCTACGATCAACAAAATAATATTATTAACTAAATATTGGTAAATCATTGTTGGCGCCGATTTGATGGTATACCATTATGTGAACAGTGTGCCAACTTCCACCACTGTATACAGACAAGCTAAAGCAAATATTATTATCATCACGAAATGAGGGTACCTAACCAAAAAAAATTCATAAAACGCCAAACAAAATAAAACTAACCTACCCACATAACAAACGATCACCGTACACGTCGAAGAACATACAACTTGTACCATGGAACCACCGAAGCGAAGAATTGGTGAAAACCACGAGCGGCAAAGATGTCAGTCTCTTAGCTCCTTGCACAGTGAAGAAAACGACGTGACGCTGTACAAAAATGGGCCTTGCGTTCATCGCACGTACAGCGAGTCTTCAGTCGATATTTGCGTGCACTCAGACAGTGATGAGAGACACATGGATAGCGGAATTTGTGATAAGATGTTCGATGGTGATATGCTGGGCGTGTTGGAGCACAAAATTGATCGGTTGAGCGGTGAGTACTGACTAACTGATAATGGGTTTATGACTGCGTGTCTTTGTTGTAGGCATAACCGAAATTGGTTTTTGAACCAAGTATAATCGTGGAGTGAAAACTTTGTACCACTTTTTAAGCAGATCGCGCGCACGGAGGAGTTTGAGATTTGGGATAAGACGGGAGACGGAGTGCAGAAAGCTAAACTTTATAATATACTAGCGACTCGTCCCCGGCTTCGCACGGATGCAGTTTATCTACTATCCTTACATTAAATAAGGAAGTATTATACATATAACACTTCCCTCTTGAATCACTCTATCTTTTAAAATAAACCGCATCAAAATCCGTTGCGTAGTTTTAAAGATCTAAGCACGGATATCGAGGGATATGGCTTGTAGGCGTGACATAGCATCCCTATATAGTTTGTGATACATAGGGACAGACAGCGGGAAGCGATTTCGTTTTAATATAGAATTGGGTCGAATTTCGACCAATGGGCGACCCAGTAGTCTTGATTAAAGTAGAAGACAGTATTCAGTGTTGGTAGGTAAGGTATCTCTCTAGGTATTCGCAAAAATGTTTTCTTTACAGATATGTTCCTCGAACAATGCCAGCTGCTGACCACTATGAAGGAAGAGATCCGCAGCTCCAAGACCATGATGGAGAAGACTGAGCTCGCGTACAATCAAATGCTGGTTGATATGCTGAAGAAAACTATTGCACAAAGGTTTGAACTTTTCAAATTCAATTTATATTATTGACTCACCACAACTTACATAGGTACCTACATAACATCGCGCCCTTTACAGGGAATCAACAGGAACTACAAAACGCTAAGTTAATAAGAGCCTTATCACACTGGCAAATTGCAAGCGAGTTAAAAACGAGGCGAGTGTGTAGCGCGTTCAGCGAATAGCGCTGAAGACGCCATATTGTCACACATATGTTGTGACTGTCCAAAACGCGGATCACGCGACGCGAGTACCTACGCCGCGCCGCGAGCTCACTGCGCACTCGCGCCGAACTCACTGCGCTCAACTCGCTCGCAAATCGCCAGTGTGATAAGGACCTAAGGCTATGCCACATGACACCTTTACAAACGGTCTTGAGTATCGATAGAACAAAACTGTTCATGGCACCACGCTCCAGAGTCTCGCTGCCTTGCATACTCAGTCTCCAAACCACTTTACGTAGTATCTACATTGAGATTTTTCTTCTCAATGATTCACGCGTCACAAATCCGTAAATTCCGACGACAACGCAGACGCAGGTATTCACGGTTTTTTTTTCTATATAGGTACCGAGAAACCCGTGTAACATCTTCAAGTTTGATAAATTATATAGATAGCTGTACCTACCTAATTATAAATTTCATAGCATAAAATAATATAATTTCTATGAAAAATTGTTCGATCGGTTTTCGGGCAGTATGTTCCCATCCATCCATGAATTACCACTTACAGAGTCAAAGGGCTGGGTGTGGCGGAGTCTAGCCGACAAGACAATGAGACAGTGAACAGCCGCGCGAAGAGTCTGCTGAACGCCATCGAGTCCAGGAAGGAGGTGTCTCTTGACAGCGAGATTAGATCTAGCCTCATCGGCTTCCTGCAGAGCGAGGTAGGTAGTCACGATACGTTGTGGTGATACATTTCGCAAACAAAATGCTTTGAACGACTGCGGCCCGCTTAACGTTGTATAATATGTGGTCCTATTATGTCCAGGAGTTAAAAGACCAGATGGTGCGCGCGACGGCGGAGTCGGTGCGAGGCCTGATCGGCGGGTGCTTCAGCCGCGACATGTCCACGCTGTACCTGCCAGTCCTGGAGCGCTCGCACCGACGACTCATCGCGCACATCCACAGGATCATAGAACAGGCGTTTATTGAACGTGAGTTGGATAACCATTTTGGATTAATTTTTCTTACATACATACGTAAACCTCACGAGCTTTTCCCATGAGGGTAGGCAGATACTATAGAACGCCACGTGCCATCCTCATATGCCCTTGCTTCTTTTCATAAATGCACATATCAGTTGCGAGTAGGTACTACGAACCTGACTTTTCAAAGACCCAGTATAATAGTAATAAATAAATAGTAGTGTAGGCCTTTTTAAATGTCCCTTTAAAAGCTTGCCGTCCCTACATTCGCACTATAAATCCCGTTGGAGCAGTCGAAGCATAGGTAGGTACTGTTCTATTTAAAAATCTATGGATATTTAGGTACCAGTCTTTCGTTCATATAATTTCACTCTATCGCTCGTACGATAAACGCCTATCGGTGTGGTTCGATGACCTGCGCCTACTATTTTACGACATTTGACATTGAGCTGAAAGAGAATGAAATAAAAATCCACACTCCATCATAATTATAATACTGATTAGATAATTTAATCCCTATAATTTTCTCCTCTCTTTTTCTCCATAGCATTCACGCCTGTATAGCCTGCTTAAGCATCCTTGCAACTGTCAATGTAGGTATGTGAAAGGATGCATAATCAAGCGAACGGATGCTTATGCATGCGAACACACGTTAACGCAGCTAATTATTAATTCTGAAATAATTATTTGTTTAATAATTTAGAAACAACAACACCGGTGTGGATTGGTACTTATTTTTCCAAAATTCCCCACTAGGCTGAGTTTATATAACTAGTGGCGATTTGTGAAAAAAAAAATAACGATCCCCAGTGATGGGGATTTCTGGAATATAAACCTCTGCTGCTAGTGCGATAGCATCCTAATAGCAGCTAAAAGTGTGCGATAGCCACCTTTATTTACAGCCTTTACTCACGATGTGTATAGGTAAGTATACATAGGGGAAGGACGGATCGGAAACCATCCAGCTAGATGCGAATCGATGGGAATATAATATGGAATTCAGGCCTTACCCATATAAAAGTTCTTGTCAAACAGCTGATTTGTGACCTGTCTGTTATAGGTACCTATTGTTGGTAAACCTTAGAAGTTTTATTATTATTATTTATTTATCAGGCAGGCAGTTGAGACAACTGGTAAGTGCCTGTATCCTGCTGTTCACCACTTGGTTTTATTCTTGCAGTTGAGAATACTTGTCAAGTCGATTCTTGAACTGATTTATATTTTGGGCTGAGACTACGTCTTCTGGGAGCTTATTCCACGCCCTGACTATTCGATTGCTCAGAAAGTGTTTGTGAGGGTTATTATTTGAGAAGCTGGTACATAACTTAAGGTGGTTGCCTCGTAGATGGACGTTATCACTACGTGTAAACAGCTTATCAAAATCTTTGAGGTCGTAATGTCCTTTTAAGATCTTATAAGTGCCAATTTAGGCTTAGAGCTTTTGTCTACCGGGCACAATTCCAAACTTCGAGCTTAACAAAAATCCCCAATAACACTTTATTCGACCTGGGAATCTAACCCTGGACGTCTCGCTAGCAGCCACGCTTGCGACCACTACACCAATGAGGCAGTTCCTTCTCTAACTTACTTTTCTTTGTTCTGCCAGTGGAAGATAAGTCGTCATCCCTGTTCAAGTCCGTTTACAAGACATCTGGAGCCCTACGCCGTGCGATGGAGCGCCACCAGTGCTTGCTGGAGGCCACCGCAGACCCTAGCAAGAATCTCGTCAGCACGCTGCAGTGCACTGTTGAAGAGTATGGAATTTAACACCCATATTTTATCTTTATACCCCTAAATGGATAGACACGCGCTGTATGGTTCCCGGAAATGAATAGCGCATCCCTTTTTAACCCCCGACAAAAAAGAGGGGTGATTTAAGTTTGTAGTGTGTGTATCTGTGTATCTTTCTGTGGCATCGTGACTCCAAAACGGATGGACCGATTTCAATGAAGTTCTTTTTAATCGAAAGCTAGTTTAATCGGGTATCATCTTAGGTAAAAGTAAAAGGTTCAAAAGTTACAGCTCTTTTTAACCGACTTCAAAAAAAAGGAGGAGGTTCTCAATTCGACGCGTATGTTTTTTTTTTTTTTATGTTTGTTATGTTTGTTATTTTAAAGTTTATTTTTATAGTTGGACTCGGGAGTTTTTAACGGTTAGGTTATTCATAGGCGGAGCTAGCAGTTTTTTCTAGAGTGCGAACGAGGAAACTGGTACAGGTACTACCTTGTTGTAGCACTTCTCAAGGTGCTTCTCCACCTGTAGGCTAATTCACGTAACTAAAGAAGTGCAGTTGCCGCGCAGTTGCAATAAAATATTGATCTAAACAACACAGCAACACAGCTTCTAGTTACGCATAAACCTTTTTTAGGCTTAAAGTTCGCTAAAGTAAGACTCGTTCACACAGACTTAGTGCCCATAATATATAGTACAGAAGCAGACAATAGGAAAAGAATGTGAGAGAATTTTCCACTTTAAAACAAACAAAAACATACGTTCTCGTTATAGTTATATCAGAATGAGATGAATAATAAACACGCCGACGATGTTTGTTATTTAATTATTAAATAACAATAAATTCTCAACAGCAACAAAATTGTTTTCTTCGTGTTATTGCGAAATCTCGGTTTGTCTTTGATTTCCTATGTATCGTGTATATCATACACCCAGTCCCTGAAAAACTATCTGTTACTGTTACTGTTAGCCTACATCATCCCACTGCTGGGCAAAGGCCTCCCCTCATGATTTCCAGGATCATAGAAATACTTGTTTCGTGAGGGAAATACAATCGCATAGCCACTGTGCTCACCGTGTGACTAAGGCTTACATTCAGAGACGACTGAAACGTGTCTAAGCGTGAACTTACGCTTCCATCTGTCAAAATTTGTTCGTGAAATTGACATATGGAAGCGTAAGTTCACGCTTAGACACGTTTCAGTCGTCTCTGAATGTAAGCCTAAGGGCCATATCACTACCTATAGGTACTCTATTCAAGGAAGGAAAAACCAAATTGAGACAATTTTATCATGTCCTTTTGTGGTGAAATACGAAACTAGGCAATATTTGAAACTTATTTGGGTGAATATTTCATTTCGTGCATATTGGGTCTCTTGGAGAATAGTCAAATAACTGTGCTTAATCATGTTCTTTACATGTTTTTTTTAAAGTCTTTAATGATGAAAAGTGAAATATAAGAAAGGGACAGTAATCAGACTTTTAGTTTTGAAGATATTGATGTTTGTTTTTTTTGAAGGAACGGTAATGAGATTTAACTCAAACGGAAATTAGATATCTATTTATGGTAATGAGGTAGAAATAATGGTAATTAGAAATAAAACAACAGTTTGATAAATCAGCCTTTTAATTGCAATAAAATTACTCAGGAACTTTAAAAAATCAATCAGTTCTGGTTGCTCCGTAGTGTGAACTAAATAAACGGTTTGGGGAGAGTAAGGGGAGAACTGGTAGCAACATCTTATCCAAGCCAAATGTCAAACACCCCTGCACGCGTCGCTCTGACGGTGTCGGTCAATATTCGGCTGCCATGGTACTCCCTTCTAGACAACAAACGGGGCTCTGGCAATCGAGCAATGGCAGTATAACCATACACGCAGGTGGGAAACCGGCTGGAAGAGGCCACAGCGACCTTGGGGCATAAATAACTCTTCAAGTGACTGGTGTAGAAGGCAAAGGGAAACCACTGCACTATTTTCCCAAGAAAACCATGATGAGTCTCCAAATTAATAATGCGATGTCATGCAACCCGACTAACGCTCGGCGCCATGAGAGTATCGGACAGCGTGGTGTGAAATATGCTACCGATCATTCTTCTGCGGACCACCAGACTTGCACCGGACTATTTGTTGTAACAGGTACAACATGGTCACAATCATGGTTATGGTACAGGTACAACAAAGCCCTCACTAAGGAAACATCTTCACGTGGGCACCTGGAATGTTAGAGGATTACTACAACCGGGCAAGCTTGAAGTAGTGGAGAAAGAAATGGAAAGGTGTAGGATTTATATCCTGGGACTAAGCGAAGTTCACAGGAGAGGTAGTGGGCATTTTAAAACTAGCAGCGGTAATATGATGTACTTTTTGGGTGCGAAAGACCGTAGTAGGAATGGAGTAGCTCTCATAATATCTAGAAAATATATAAATTGCGTGAAAGGTTATCAAACTCCTAATGACAGAATGATCTCAATAAAAATTGATGCAAAGCCTGTGCCTATAAATGTTATCCAAGTGTACGCACCTACGGCACAATCAGATGATGAGGTATCGGATGCATTATATGCAAATCTAGAAGCGCTACTTCACAATATTCCATCCAAAGAAGTTACTATAGTACAATGGGATTTTAATTCCAAAATTGGCGTAACGAAAGAGGATATTGAAAGGAAAGATTGTAGGTGGTTGTGGTCTGGGAAAGAGAAATGACAGAGCTGATAAGCTGTTACAGTATTGTGTAGAGAATCGGCTGTCTATTATGAATACCTGGTTCAAAAATCATCCCAGAAGACTGTACACTTGAATCTCGCCTAATGGATACCGCAATCAGATCGATTTTATTATGATCAAGTCCCGATGGCTTTCCTCTGTAACCAATGCTAAAACACTACCCGGTGTGGATTGTAGAAGTGACCATCAGCTAGTAGTAGCGGATTTCAGACTTCGTTTGAGACGTACGCATCTAAAACATCAGAAACAATCTGCACTTGAAACAAAACTTCCGAAAAAAGGTCAAATCTCTTAAACTCGACCCGTTTGACTCCAGCGATGCGGATTGGACAAACCTAAAAAAGGTTATATTAGATACCGCTGAGAAGAGTAGCCAGCTATTTAGGATTGTCAAAAAGAAAGATGAATGGATTAGTAGGGATTCCTGGACACTAAGAGACGAAAAGAGAGCTCTTAAATGCGCAGGATTACATACTCAGGAACAAAAGAACAGGTACAATAGGTTGCATAGTGAAGTGCAGAAATCAACAAAAAGGGATAAAGATAAGTTTATAAATTTAGTTTGTAACGAAATCAAGGGGAACGCAAATGGGCACAAAGCAAAGATCTCTTTATGAAAGTTAAACAACTTACCGGAGCTTTCAAACCGTGAAATTGGATAATAAATGACAGTAAAGGTAATGCTCTTACAGATCTGGATTTGGTTCTAGAAAGATGGAGGACTTACTGTTATAAGTTGTATTGGGATGATGAGAGGTACTCCATGGAGCGAAGATGGGATAATCATCCGGAGTTACCAAATATATTGATTACTGAAGTGGAGGATGCTATCCAGAAGCTCAAACATAAAGCATTGGACCCCGATGGCGTGTCAGCAGTGTTTTATTTACCATCAAAATCCAAATGAACAGTGCGGTTTTGTAACTGGGAAAGGTACTCGTGCAAACAACTCTGAACCATTTCGTACGGAACGTGGTGTAAGACAGGGATGCATTCTTTCTCCGAAATTCTTTATTTTGTATGGTGAACACATAATGAGAAAAGAGCTTTCGAGGTGGTGTGGTTGTGTGACAGTGGGTGGCTAAAAAATCACTAACCTGAGATATGCGGATGACACAACCATAGTTGCTTCAACAGAAGATGAAATGGCAACACTACTTCACACAATTGAAGTCTCCGCTTCAATTGTGTGAAATTGGGTCTGCAAATCAACCGTTCCAAAACAAAGATAATGGTGGTAGACCGAGCCCAATCTTTCACGTCATCTGATACTCTCAATGGATATGATAAATTAAGTCAGTTCATATAACTAGGATCAATGATAAATAATGAAGGCACTTGCTCGGAAGAAATCTGCCACAGGTCCGCGATGGCGAATAATGCTATGTCTAATCTTGACAAGATATGGGGGAACCGAAGCATTCAACGCGGAACTAAAGTCCACCTTGTAAGAGCCCTGATTTTCTCCATATTTATGTACGGTGCCGAAACCTGGAGCATGAAGAGTTCTGATCGAAGAAAAATCGATGCCTTCGAGTTATGGTGTTGGAGGAGAATGCTCAGAATTCCATGGACAGCATTCAGAACAAATGAGTCCATCCTTGTGGAGCTAAATGTTAAAGTGCGTCTTTCTGCGATTTGCCACCAAAGAGTTGTGAGATTTTTCGGACACATTATGCGATCTCCAAAACATAGCTTGGAGAGTAGGCTCATACCGGGTCACGTGGAGGGCAGGAGAGTGAGAGGTCGGGCGCCCGTCAGATGGAGTGATGCTGTCAAGAGAGCGGTTGGCGGCAACATACAACTAGCCGTGCACTCCACGTCTGACAAATATAAATGGAGACGAATTTGTGGTCGCAATCCTCAGTATTGAGCGACCGAGGAAGAAGAAGAAGAAGTGCTGGTAAGCAAAGTCAACTGATAAGATTGGGAAATTATTTATTATAATGACTGAATGAATATAATCTATTATATTGTAAGTATTCGTTATATCCCATTTAAGACAAGTAAGGATAAATACAGTGTATACAGAATTGAAACACAGAATCTAATCATTACCGTTCGGTTTTTCTCATTACCATTCGAATCAAGAAGAACGGTAATCAATGGTAATTAGAAGAATGGTAATTAGATTCATAACATTTTCGATAAATTACCGTTATTTGGAACAGGTACTGCATTGTTAAGCTTGTCAGCGGTAAAAGAGACTTATACCGAATACATCTGGCAAATAATTCTTTGATAAAAATAAATATAACTACCTTTCATAACACGAACGGTATGCAGAAAAATTCCGAACCACGTCACTTATCGAACAGGATAACTTTAATTTACTTAGCCAAAATCACTCTTTCACGCGTGTGTTCGGCTTGGTAGCCGAGCGTTGACTTTCGTGGATTATTTAGTGCGAAGCTCGGTGCACAGTGAGGCCTAAGTATTAAAATATCGGATCCAACATACCGTCAAATGGTAATTATGGGAAAGTGGAGGGACATTTTTCAAAGTTGTATGGAACCACTTAAATATGTTCTTCCATAAACAATAAATCGTCTTTGTATAGATTAAACATCCTGTTTTCCTAAAAAGTAATAAAAATGTCGTTCTTCAAACACAGTTTTTTACAGCATGTTCTAATTTACTAAAATCTGGGAAAAGGGACACCGATGGTAATTAGATTTTAGATTCTTTGTTATAAATTTAGTGCATTTCTAATAAAAAAAAAGATGTTCTAAGGATTGCGCCTAATAGAACACCAAGTTAACTATACAAAAACTACGTTAGTTTCAAATTCTTTCAACGTTTAATATATTCTTTAGCGTCCGACGTGTAATATGCACGAAATGAAATATTCACCCATTTCATGAAGAAGTGTTTCAGGTATCACGAATTTTTTTTTTGTTAGAAGTTAATGTTTTGAAATATTTTACATTTTTTTTATTAAGAGGGCAATTTAGTTAACCTATCAGCTAAATATATGGGAGGCAAGTCAGGTCCATGGGAGGAGGGGGTAGCCGCTCCCCCTAAGTGTACCCTCGCAGAATTATAACATAACATCCTGTTTCTATAAGTTTTTTTTTTTTAATTCATTGCCCCTCTCTGGGGTTTCTCCTGTATCGAGGTTATAGTTTACAAACATACATGTTACATGCACACACAACCAGACCCGAAACAACTATCTGTAGATCATACAAATATTTGTTCCGTGCGGGGATCGAACCCGCGGCACGTAGCGCAGAAAGCTAATCGCTTAGCCACTGCGCCAACCGTGTCATCATAATAACGCTGCTGTTCGTATGCAGGTTGCTACAAAAAGAGCTAAAGGAATGGCGTCAGAAAGTCGTGGACATCTTCTCAGCCCAGTTCCACCCGGAGCCACTCACTGAAGCGGAGACTTCTGTGCCGCCGCTGGACTACAGCCCAACCAGTCCGCCGCAGCCCGCTGGCCCCGAGGTGAACGTGATCGACCAGCTGGTAAATATCTATCTATGCTCTGTTCAGCCTACGTTCCAGTGGGTACTTAAGTACAGTACAGCTGAGTGTAGAGGTTCCTATAATAAGTATGTAGGGTCAGCAACAAAATTATACATGCATGGAGCGATAATAATTTATGTAGAGCCAAGATGCAGCTTTAATATCATGGAAATATCTGATTTAATTAAGCTGTAGGTATTTTTTAAATATTAATATAAGAAACTCAACTGTTCTTAATTTTTTGTTGCTGACTGTACCTAACTTTGGACTGTTAGATTATACAACAAGTGACGATGACGAGGAAAGATGCTAGAGAGCGTGAGGTACTGGAGTTCGATTCTCAATACAGGCAATTTTTTTAAGTTCGAACGTAGTCTTTGATATTCCGGACTCCGGAGTGTATTTGTGGTTAGTAAATAGCTATAAACTTAGCTTGCCCTGTCATGCGACTTATAGGCATCAGCGAAATGTGGGTACTGTACAACAAAGTTCTGCCGAATCCCTCGGGGATTATGCGTGGTGTTCTTGAACAGACCATGCGACACTTACTCCAATAAGTGCCAATAAAAGTACCTACTGCACCAGCACCATGCATGACTGAACTCGACCAGGCAGACAACGCAATAGACGTGGCTATAATAAGTACCTACCATTTACAGGACAAAAACCATAATGTATAAACCCCCGACTCCAACTAGATAAAGAGGTGAAATTTTTCAACGGCTGAACAGATTTTCTTGAAACAAATCTAGGATGATACCCGATTAAACTAGCTTTCAATTAAAAAGAACTACATTGAAATCGGTCCATCTGTTTTGAAGCTACCATGCCACAGACACACTACAAACTTATAGGTCACACCCCTCTTTTTTGTCGGGGGTTAAAAAGGCAAATACACCTCCAACGTTTTTCTTAATGCAGATGCAAATAGCGCTGATCAACAAGCAGCTCCAGGACGGCGACGTGAATGGTGCGTTCGAGCGCGCGCTGTCCGGCGCCGACCTGTCGCTGGTGATGGCGGCCTGTCGCGGCGCGGACCCCGGGCAGGTCTTCGCGCCGCCCTGCAGCTTGCAGCAGCATGTCCTGCTGTCGCTCATACAGCAGCTCGCCACTGATATGCTGCATGAAACGCAGCTTAAGTGCAGGTGAGGCTGAGATATCTTCATGTAAGATAGCTTAACATAGCCTCGCGCCTGCTTACCTCGAAGAGTGCAGTAGTTTACTGCTGCACATTAAGGTTGTAGCGGAGGTCCGCTTCCACATCTGCAAGTGTGGAACTTCCGTATAAATTGTACATCCGCATCCGCCTCCGAATCCGCTTCCGCAATATTTTAAGCGGATTTTTAACGGAGGTTTTAATTGCAATAGAACAAATAAATAACATGCTTCCCACATAGGTCATTGGCATTATAAGTAGATATGTCACGTGTAATATCAATTGTTTACGGTTTGATAAAATAATTACATCTCATTAGATTTAATAATTTCAGAAGAAAGCTTTTAGTTCCTGGTTTATGTAGTTTCTTAGTTATTTTCATTACGAAAATATTAGGGTACATAATCAATATTTTTATATATTTCATCAACCTCCACCTCTGCTTCTGTTAAACCTTCGAATCTGCGGATGTCAAGCCCTGAACCTCCGCTTCCGCATCCGCTAAGATGCTTCAGTTACAACCCTACTGTACATCCTCATTTCGCCGGCACACAGGTCCGATGGAACCAGCGTGAGCCTATTTATTGCCAACTACTAGGCACGGTTCTAGACTTCGAACTAATACTGAGAATTTGCCTCACCTGGGAATCAAACTCAAGACCTCATGATCAGTAGCAGCGCTTGTAACGTTTAGAAATCACGTGATTTGTAAAATATAACAAACTCTATACATTTTTTGCGATTCATATAAGTACTATATTCTCTGGTTATCAGAGATTTTCATGATCTTGTTTAAGGGGGGCAAAATTTCTCGCCTAAGGGAAGTTGGGGCAGATCGGTAGATGATTAATTGGCATAATGATAATGTTTTGTCGTAGATACTTGGAGGAGGCTGTAATAAATTTGGACGTGAGCAACCAGGACACTCGCGCGCACCTCCCGCTGGTGGTGGGCGAGCTCCGCAAGCACCTGTCCAAGTTCCTCGCAGCATACCCCAACCATGTCGGCGGGCGACGGATCACGTTAATCGTGATGGCCGCCAACAATTTGTTGAAATAAACCTTGGTAGCAAAATTAAATTGGTGTTTTTATTATTATTTCCAACCCGCGGTTTCCTGTTTTTTCTCATAAAAATATCAATTTCCAGTTTCACCCCCATAATGGATGATTTTTTAAACAAAATGCAGCCTGTTTAAAAAAAGAATTGTAATTTGTGAGATTACCTCAAAATCACAATCAAACGTTTATTAATTAGATATAATAAGTAATAATAATGTATCAAATAATATTGGCTATCAAATTTTTCAAGCCTAAGCCCTATGTAGGTCGATCTTTATTTTTTCATCCCATTAATAAATTGTGCTTCGTTAAAGGCACAAATCTTATTCCAACGGTTCTAAAAATAGTCGCCAGAACGTGATCGATCACTAAGCAGTTGAATTCATTATAAACGTAAGATGCGCCCAATCAAAAGCGATTATTTTGTATTAAGTAGGTATGCGGAATGTAAACAGATGCATCCGCCCTGAATACGTAATCCCAAAACCTAGTTTCCCAATAATCGACCCATACTAATGTGGCGATCGCAGAAAATTCTCCATTCTTACTGAAAATATTATCCTTTTAATTATTTTTCTTATCGGTCTTTTTATTGATGATCACTTGCGTTAACGGTTATGGAAAACATCGGGAGGAAACTTGTACCTACGAGGGCTCCTTGAAGGCTCCAAAATGTTCTCGATTGTCGGTCACGTCGTGGACTAAACCCGTGCCCAGCAGTGGGATGTGGGACAGTAATGGAATATGTTGGAATTTTAAATATTTTTTGCAACCCCTGATTGTTTTCTTCCAAAAAAGATTTTTTTTACCTGGCATGGCAATTTGGCAATGGCAACACCGACTTTAGTGTCATAAAAAAAACGTATGTTGCTCGCCTTTTTTGCTCCGTCAATGTTATTTTGGAAAATAAACAATATATAATTATACTGAATTTGTATAATAAAGCCGTCAAAGTGAGGTTATAAATAATAAAACTATATCGAAGTGCCAAAAAATGGCTTTCAAGTATTTCTTGAGTATTTTGTTGACTCACAACATGTTGCTTTATTGTGCTTCGGCGGCGGTGCACGGGCACAGCGTTGACACCCTCGAGCGAGAGACGGATGGGAGCTTCCGTGCGAGGGACTACGAGCACTACGGCGACTCCGGCCACAACTCTGAGTTCGACCACGAGGCCATCTTAGGTACCGTACCAGTGTTTTACTGCTTTTGTTGTGACGTCGGTCGCCGCCGTTTGCTAGGTATTGCAACAGTTTGTGTGTGCTCAGTTGATAAGAAATACGATAGCGGAAGGCGCGCGCCGTGATGTCGGTTAAAAACGCTTTGTTTATTTTGACTCCCATTGCATTGGCCTTCACTTATTACTTTTCTCAAGGGAGCGTGAGGGAGGCGGAGGAGTTTGAGAAATTAAGCCCCGAAGAGTCCAAGCGACGGCTGGGGCTGCTACTGTCCAAGATTGACCTCGACGGAGACAAACTCATAGACCGGACAGAACTTAAGAAATGGATTTTGCAGTCATTTGGGTAAGTTATTATGACTTGCTTTTTTTACAAGCGTGTTAAAGCAAAAATAAAGATTAATTGGGGTTATATAAACAACATAATTTTTTGTTAATTTGGTGGAAACTTACATATTTTCTCTCTCTTTAAATTTCTTCAAAATTATATTGTTTTCAATTTAAAAATCTCATAGTTTAGAGTCAAATAGGCATTAAGAAATATTGGAATTTATAATTAATTGAGTAAATTATTGCTGATTAGAATCCACATGGATCATGATAAGCTTTATTACTGTTTGTACATTAATTCAAGTTTAATTATGGAATATTATTGCTCTACTGAAATGCTTGATTGAGAACCAAATCTATGAAAAATTATTGAGAAATACAATATAGTAATTAATACTGATGGAAAACATTATTTTTAAAAATCCTTTTTACCACATTTTTTTCTTATTATGCAGACATATCATAAGTTAAAGCTAGAGCAGATATAATGACACCATTGAAAATATAAGTCAAGTTAATTAATGCTTTACTTTAGCTTAGCTAGAGAAAGCTTATAACTTTAAAGACTGCACAATTTCATATACTATACGGCAGTGTTTCCCAAACATTGTTCTGCCATGGCCCGGTAATTTTCACACTGCTCCTACGTGACCCACTTAATACTTTTAAACCCACACTGGTTCCATTAGGGAAAATAATACACATTTATTAATAGTAAAAATGTTTTATTAATAATATGTATAATATAATAATAATAATACTACATATTTTGGTATCGCCTATTTAGTCACTAAATTTAAGTGCGAAGTATGAAGCTGCTTATTTTTCACTAAAGAATCCAAGTTAGCGGAAAATGACGAAAGTTTTATCCTAACGTCTGGTTCAACTTTAAGTGGGTTTCAATTGGAAACGCTGCTATAGGGCCATGCAGTCAGCTTTTTTAGAAATGATGAATAATTATCAGGCAGTTCAGAATCAAATAGAATAGATAGTTTTTATTACAAATAAAACCAAATGTAAGGCACTTTTGAAACATTAAACACTCCGGGTGCACAGTTCCAAATAAGCTTAACTCTTTGAACACCAATTCTGAGAAATCTATTAGTGAAAGAATTTTTAGAATTGGTTCAGTCAATTCATAATATTAGTATAGATTTCTATATATAGGCCATCATGTTTCTGGAAAAATACAATAATAAGGAAAACCAGTGCTATATTTATCATCATAGTTATCGTTAGGTCAAGTAATTTCGGTATCACTTTAATAAAGATTTTTATTATTAGGTAAAGGAAAGGAAAAGATCGAGTGAGCTCACTCAATGTTTGAACCCTGTATATACATGGGTCATTGGTTTATCTGGCTGGTTTGCTATTGAGCGATAAATCAATTGTCGCAATATCATTGAATATTAGCACGTCTCTGCAGTTGACTTCCATGTCACGAGACTGATCAACTTGTCCCGCTGCAAAAACCCCCGTCTCCAACTATAAATAGAGCTGTAACTTATGAATGGCTAAACAGATTTTCATGAAACATAGCTAAGATAATTCCCGATTAAACTAGCTTTCCATTAGAAAAATTGCATTGAAATCAGTCCATCCGTTTTGGAGCTACGATGCCAGACAGATATACAGATGCACACTACAAACTTATAACACCCATCTTTTTTGTCTGGGGTTAAAAATACGCGTGAGATATATTAGATATATTAGATATATTGATCAATTATACTTGGTTACTCATCTCCCCACCAGCAAGCTATCCCGCGAGGAAGCGTCGGAGCGTCTGCTGGAGGCCGACGAGGACCGCGACGGTGACGTCACGTGGCAGGAGTACCTGCACGATGCCTTCGGAGCTGAGTCCGAGGAAGACATTAGCCCGCATGACACGGGAGACACCGGAATGGTATGTACACCATTTTTGTATGTTATGTGGACTTTTTTACTGTTTTCTAGAAATTGAGTAACTTAATTCTCAATTTGTCCTTGCATGACTACTGGGCTAACATGAGCGCCGCGACATAATTTTGTCTTCGCATTATGTCGTGCAGAAACATGTTTTTAGAGGCCTAAAAATTTATGACCACCGAAGCTGCGATTTCGGCCACCTTCGGCCGAATAATGCACCTCGGCTACGCATCCGACTTCCGACAAAACCAGCTAACGTTATGGTAGTTTTAAATCAGTTTCTAATATTTCGAAGTATGGTTCAATCTTCGGTTTGGACAGAAGGTTATGGGAAGAGCCGAACAATCAGCTTTAGCTTCTGCCAGGAACTGATCTTCAGTAGTACAATAATAAAAATGTTGGTACAATAAATTAATGCGTTATTTGTTATTTAGCTGCTAAAAGAAGAGAAGGCGATGTGGATGGCAGCCGACTCCAACGGGGATGGACAACTGGACATAGTGGAGTTTGAGGTCAGTACCTACTACCATATCGCAGTCCAACCCTGGATATTATAAGCACCATAGCGTTCTGCAGCAGGCGTAGCATGACCACCATACAAACTACCTTCAATTTTTAACCCGTGACAAAAAAGAGGGGTGTTATAATTTTGTATTGTGTATAGGTATGTCTGTGGCATCTGAGCTCCAAAAAGGATAGACCGATTTCAATTCAGTTTTTTTTATTGAAATCTAGTTTAATCCGGTAACATCTTAGCTAGGTATGTTTCTTAAAAATCTGTTCAGCGGTTCAAAAGTTACAGCTCTTTTTCTAGATGGAGTTGGGTGTTTTTGACGGTTAGCTTATAGTTTAATTGGGTAGGATCTATTAATATTTAGCACCTAACATCTCAAATTAATATTTTCTTGGCAGAAATTCACGAACCCCGAGGAGCACGAAGAGATGCATCATTACCTGATCAACCACACCCTGATAGAAAAGGACACCAACAAAGACGGCCGCATTGACTTCAACGAGTACATTGGAGATAGAGGTAAGTAGCGGTCTTAGTTTTATCCCACCACACCACAGATAAATAAATAGTTACTACGAAACAGACAGTTCACTCTCTTGATCGAAGTACGCTATTTTGAGCGCAATTGCCGCGCCGCTAAAGTTCATATTGCTTTGTTTACCGGCGAGTCGGCTAGATCTAAGTTACCCGCGCCCACCCAAGGCCGCGCCGACCCCTCCAACGCCTGTGTGCGAAATCTATGAAGCGCCTCTTTTTTCACGAATATTCATGTTTCAACTTATTTCTTATTATTTTTTAATTTTGACCGAAATAAATGTTCTCCAGTTTTATATAAGTGTAACAAAAATAATTTCAATCGCGGCGCCCCTATTGTCTTTGCCCCTGTGTGCGCCGCCACTGCGGCCCTGCGCCCACCACCCGCACTGTACCCGCGCCCTCCGTCGAACGCCGGTTCTCAGTCGCTTGCACGCTCGGGAGTGCACTTAGCGGTAGACATATAACTCGCCTGATACAGCCAGACTACACACACCATCAAGAACTTTGTGATGCCCTCTCAGGTGTGCAGGTTTCCTCACGACGTTCTCCTTCACCGTTAACGCAACTAATAATCAAAAAGATCGCACTTAAATTCGAAAAGTCATAGGTGCGGGCCGAGTTGGAACTTCGACCCTCCTGCATGGAAGGCAAGCGTTCAACCGCTAGGCTATCACTGCATTAAAAATTAAGTGCATTTAATTAACAAGCTTTAATTAAATCTATCGGTAACACATTAAACAGTAAACACATTTCTTATGCACGATAGCGCAACGCCCACCTCGCTTCAGGTCAGATGCCAGCGGCCAGCGCATAGTAATACCTCTGTGTAACGACAATATTGTTGATTATTTATTAGTCATGTGTCAACTACTTCATGAAGCGATAACAGTTTATTATGAATCACCTTACATTCATTTAGGTGGAAGATACCGTAAGGTTTATAGGCCAGTTAATTACGAAAAAACTTCAATACGTACGAGTACTTGACCCAAACATAATTATGGAACAGCCACAGGCAACTTAGCCCAGAGGACACCTCATTAAGTAAAATTTTGTTTCAATATACAATCGCCAAAAGTCAGGCACAAATTGAGTTGTAATTGGCACCGATGTTCCCGATGATAAAGTGGGACAGTAATATATAAATTATGACGTGAAAGAAAGAGTTGTTTGAAAGTAATGTTTTCGTGATTACGATGTTGGTCCCATAGAGAAAGTTGTTTATGGTCATTTATGTTGTTTGATGTTTATGACTGCGCATTTCTGATACACGTTGTATGATATAAATATTTATACAGCCTGTATATTGCTTGAAGGGGTCGTTGTACTCATCATTCTGCTCAACAAACATGGTTGCTATGTCATCTACGTTGAGAGAACACTGTGAGGAAATCAACGCGTAAACACATAACCGTGAGAACAGCGAAATAGTAAACAAACATGTGCAATGAGTAAAGCGTAGCTGATCGTCAAACGGCAGACATCTTGTTTTCTGTCACGCTGTGCATGGGATGGCAACTAGAAACGCGCTGAAATTGACTATGACGAAACATCGACTGACTAAAACTAGTAAATGTACAAGCATTATTGGGATTAAGATTTACAACGCAGTACCTGACTCAATAACTAATTTAAGTAAATTTAACATATTTAAAAATAAATTGAAATCATTTTTTATAGACATAGCACCGTATAGCGTTGAAGAATTCATTCCAAAAATTATTTAATATAGGTACGTACAATAATATTGTTATTTCTGTGAAGTTATTTAAAAATATTATTATTAATCAATTAGGTATATATTATGAATTATTTTTAATCTTTATTACCTGAAATGCTATGATGTTGTTTATAGTTTATTATTATGTCAGTATTATGTGAGTTTATGTAATTATTTACATACAATAAAAATCTGAATCTTGTGTAAGTAATGAGATTGTTGCATTGCGCGTCATATATCCCGACCGCGTACTGTAGCATTACCAGGGGTAGTTATCTTAAAACATTATCGGTTTGCAGCGTTTTTCTTTACCGCCAGTGACATCTGGAAACTGGTTGACAAAATAAGCTTGGTAGCCATCTTGTTCTGCCGTCATAAATGTCATTCTATTGTCAACTCTGGCTTTCGGATGTTGATGATTCAGTATTAGTGTATAATCTATGTTGATGATCACCAATCAATTAGATTTCCCACTCAACTGATTAATTTGTATTAATATAAGTCCAAATTCTTATTTAAATACAAATTAATTCAGTTGATTGGGAAGTCTAAATAATATAATCCATGAAAATCTACCTACGATATAATATATACAGGTATATCGTACCTATAGGTAGGTATGCACGGCTTTAGTTCATCCGCAAACCAGCAGGTGGCAGCACTCCCATACATGCCATTTATTTGCTAGAGTTGCCACTCTTTCTCAGTTTACCTTTTTACTCTTTGAGCATTACACATGACTCGACCAAACTAAGCATGGCACATGACACTCAAACATGACGCACGGCGCGCTGTTCCGTGTTCGTATTATCTCCGATCTCGGTCATTTTCGCTGTGTGCAAGTGAGAAGAAGCATGCGCCGGTCGGCTGGTTGCGAAATTAGTGAACTATTATTTAAAACTGTATTATTCATGTAATAAGGTTCTGATTCCGTTTATAGTATTAAACTTTTATTGTAAATGACACTCGATGCCATTGTTCAGCCATTTATTCCACAGAGCGTCTACAGAGTGTTGCCAGTAGTTTATTTATTTATTTATTTAATGCTTTTCATACAAATATGTACAAAGGCGGTCTTAATGCCAAAGGCATTCTCTGCCCGACAACCTTAGGGTGATGCAGAGACAAAAAAAAAATGGTAGATACACTAGTCATTATTATGTTAGTAAATTAAAAATGTTGTTGTTAGTAGTTATGTCTATACTAAAATTAACCTTAACATATAGTACGACCGCTTAACTCGGACGGTTGGTCTATGAATTTGAAGTAGTTGTGCAGTGCGGGGGGGAGCACACACGCCTACTATTGGCTAAGCTAAGCTTTATGGTGCGTATCATCAGCCTGTTACTGACATCTCGCGTCACACCCCTCCCGCACCGCGCAACTTCTTCAGAAACTCCGGCACCGACCGTCTCAGTTAAGCGGCCGTACTATAGTCTTGAAACAAACTGGTAACAAACACACAGACAGTTACTTACGAATTATAATTTCAGTGTCGATTGTCTCATAATAGGATTTCTCCTGTATCGTAGGCAATTTACAGATACAAATCTCACATAAGTCAAAAGCCATACAAATATTTGTTACGTGCGGGAATCGAACCCGCGATCCGTAGCGCATAAAGGGAAAGCGCCAACCGCGATGTCGTCGTGTCCGATTATGATTCGATTCTATTTTGGATGTTTGATTAGCGATTTCATTAGACTGAGTGATCTTGGGTACTACTACTCCACACTTTGATTCCATGACAGAAGTAAGGGTTTGTCCACCTAGCATACTAGCCGGCAGCATCCTAAGTAGAAATAGGTCTATAGTTACACACTAATAGCTTTTCTCCTGTTTTGACAATAGGTACTTCCAATCCTTCCTTCCGTCAAGGGAAAACGCCGTCCGTAAGGGATTGGTTGAAAATAAGTCTTAAGGGTAAAATTTTAAGGTTATGTACTTAAATATGTAGTGTAGTATGTAATAATACGTTTATGGTTTTTTTTTTTTTTTTTTTAAACTTTGCCCCTCTCTAGGATTTCTCCTGTATCGAGGGTACTGTTTACAAACATACAAGTCAGGCACACACAACCAGACTCGAAACAACTATCTGTAGATCTTACAAATATTTGTTCCGTGCGGGGATCGAACCCGCGGCACGTAGCGCAGAGAGCTAATCGCTTAACCACTGCGCCAGACGTGTTGTCAATTTAAAAAATTCGTCAAATTAAAAATACACTTGGAATTTTTCGTAGGTAAAGTTTACTTAGAGGGCCGAAGCCTGCCGGGGTCGCGGGACTTATCTCATTACCGTGACCCCGGAACGTAAAGGGCTATTGAAGGAACACCGTGGATTTTAGTCAGTACAAGTCTGACAGTCCCTCCCGCCCTGCCCGGGGTGGGAGGACTCATTTGATGATTTTACCACGCTAAAAAAAAAAAAAAAGTATAGTTTACTGACATAATTATATAGGTGTCCCAGATGTTATGACATCAACCGCGTATTTAGTACCTATCTAGTTCTGTGACCGTACACAAAAATCAATCAAATCCAAACTGTAGTTTAGCCACAGGAACTACATAAAAAATTAATAATTTATCACGATCTGTAGGCAAAGTTTGTAAAGTCTCCAACCTATTCTAACCAAAATTATTTTTAAAACGCTTTTATTAGCTTCACCTGTAACTAACTATGTAAAAAATCTTGGAAGATAAATTTGACCCACTTCCCGGTTTCCGATTAAGCTGAAATTTTGCATACACGTTTAGTTTGGATGACCAAAGCGTTTTTTTTTTTTTTTAAACTTTGATATTTCTTATTTACACGTGTAGATCAGATAAATGTGACATCAATTTCTACTTCGATGTTCCTTCATCTAGTCGAACTATAGTTGAGTGAAATATATGCAAAAAAACTTTCGTAAAAATCGCCGATTTTTTGTGTACGGATTCAGAACAAATGATACTTAATACGTGGTTTCATTAAAATTTAATGGTATAACATCTGGGACATCCTGTATAAGATCGCACCTTTCTAGTCCCGATGCCTTTAAGGTGTTTTTGTGCTCATCAAGAACAACTTTTACTATGGGACCAAAATAGAAATCGACAAAAATAATCTGCTTTTATATACATTAGGTCGAGTAATATTGAATTATTTGTATGGAACAGCAGTTTTTTTTTTTCAATATGTCTCGTTTGGTCCTATACTAAAAGTTGTTCGGACTAGAAAGTTAGGACCTTTTATTTCACATGCACACACACACAACACACCTTGACTCGGTATAACTACACACAGGCCTCGTAAGGTGCGCAGGATTCCTCACGATGTTTTTCTTCACCATAATTTTATTCATAAAGATTTTGATTGCTTACAATGCAAGACGTGCTGCCATCAATTGGTGTAAACGTTTTAAATTCGTCGCTCGGTGTGCGCTTACGCAGGATTGCAACATTAATTGGGGACAACTGATATGTGTCGCTGTCTAATTGGATCAAGTATAGTATGTTTAGGGTTCCGTACCTAAAAAGGGATCCCGTATACGATCACTTCGTTGTCCGTCTGTCTGTCTGTCAAGACTCTTTTTCTCAGGAACGCGTGGAGGTATTAATTTGAAATTAATATCAAATACTCAGGTCTGCAATCCCTTGGAGCTGTGAAAAAATCAAACTTCTATATCAGCGCAGTACGGCCGTTTATGCCGCATATTTTGACACTCGCAAGGGAATCAAAACCTCTAGGCTTATTATAGGCTACTAATTAACAACATGTAAAACCCATATTCGCAAATAAATAAATTGAACTGAATTACTTCCAGTTTATCTAGAATCATGAAATTTGGCAAGAACCAATGTCTTATAGCACAAGTAAAGGGAAAAATCCGAAAATCGCAAATTGGTAGTTTCATAAAAGAAAAATTTTTAGGCAATTCTAAACTTATTTGCAGTTGGTAATCTGACCGCGACCTATGTCGATATATGGGGACAACAATTTTCCAACGGCAAAATTAAGTTTGTTTTCCTCGATTCCCGTGATGTAGGTACCAATTATTTTCATACCTATAAGTTTGTACGAAACCCTCGGTGCGTGAGTCCGACTCGCACTTGGCCGTTAAGTTTAGTACTGTATGATACGTTTAAACCTATAAATTAAAATTAAATTGAAATAAATGTATAAATTGATTTAATTGATGGCTAGTGCAGTACTTCAGCGCTTGGCTTTGTGCGGTACGTGTCGCAGGTTCGGAACCCGAACGTTACAAATATTTGTATGGCGTACAGATTATTCTTGGTCTGTGTTTGTGTGCATGTGAGATATATGTAAGTAAACTACCTACCCTTATACAATGTGACTGTTCCTAGCCACCCCAGGCTAATGAAAATTTCGTTTTTCCTATAGTTATAAGTATTTGGTTGTTTGAATGAATCGTAGAATGAGATGGGGTATATAAGCAAACGATCCGATATAGGTGTCGCAGGGAAATGACGAATCCTGGAATTTCGGGAAATCCCGGGAAAAGCCTTATTCAATATTATCAAATAAAAAATTACCGTAACCTACTGAAGTCACAGTAGATTAGGTTTTTTTATTTTATTTGATGTTAAACGAGAAATATGACGTACTAAAAAGATGAAATCGAAATGATTAATAAATATTATTTCTCATTATTCGACATTTCCCGGGATTTCACGAAATCCCAGGTTTCGTCATTTCCCTGCGACATTTAAAATAAATAGTCTTACGGCTACTTACAAACATAGACAATTTATGACATCTATCGCGTACAGACAAAATAGCCTATTTATTCTCTCAACATTTATTTATAGAATGACGGTACTATAAATTTTATCCCAACAGGTGCTCAGCAGGACAAAGGGTGGCTGATCTCCGAGAAGGACAAGTTTGACAACGACCTGGACGTGAACAAGGACGGCATCCTTGACCTTGACGAAATACACAAGTGGATCATACCTAACAACGAGTGAGTATTCTATATCCATTAGTGACGCGCACACATTTCATACAGGGTAGGCAAAAACAACTGTGTTGTATTTTCAAGTTAAATGATGGTTGTGATTGGCCACCTCCCCCTAAGACTTAAATTAAATTATATTACATTACAGGCATAACGTTTGTATAACCTAATACTGAATATTTTAGGGTATGCAGTGTTTTTAACCACCGACAAAAAAAAGGGGTGTTTGACTACAAACACCCCTTTTTTTTCACAGACAGATACACATATACACACTAGTGTATATGTGTATCTGTCTCTGGCTGTGACATCGTAGCTCCAAAACGGATGGACCGAATTCAGTGCAGTTTTCGGGGGTTTTTGACGGTTAGGTCTTTATGGAGTGAACGCCACTGGTATCCGGGGTGTAAGTGACATCGTAACGAAAACGCGCATATGCATATGCGCGCGTATGCGTCGCTGCGACTGCGCATGATAAAAGGAGTCCAATATTAGATTTATTTGACGGCGGAGAGATAATGATATCACTGACACTGAAAAAAGTCGCGCGTTAATATTCCTTATCGACAGAACTTACATTCAAACAATTTGCACGAATGTATGTACCCGTTAATAATCACAAACCGTTACAAATTGCAGCATATGTACGGAGAATTGCATGCAAGTTATATGTATATTAGTATATCTATAACCTTGAAAACTATGTTCAGATGTTGTTACTATGCAACAGCTATATTATTCAATCGTTAGATTACTGCGATATAAAAACTTGTTAGACCTATTTACCCATTAACCGGCTAGTCGCGGGGGGTAGGCCGCGCGATTCGAGTTCTTTATACCTACCAACAAAAAAGAGGGTACACACACAGTACAAACTTATAAAAGATTGTAATGTGATGATGATGATGATGATGTTAGCCTATATCATCCCACTGCTGAGCAAAGGCCTCCCCCCATGACTTCCAGGTCTTCCGGTCCAGAGCCAGTGTGGACCATTCTTTATTAGTTCTATCTAGCTCGTCTCTCCATCTCCTTCGTGGTCTGCCGCGACGCCGTCTAGCTGTGTCAGGGCTCCACATAGTGACAATTTTGGCCCACAGCTCATCAGGCATACGGCAGTGGCCAGCCCAATCAAAATCCCACTTGAGTTTCGCGGCTTTCTGAGCTATGTCAATGATTCGTGTTTTGGAGCGCAGTGTGGTGTTTCGAACATGGTCTGTTAATTTTACAGCTAAAATACTGCGCTCCATCGCACGTTGGCAAACCTTGAGTTTGGACGAAAGAACTAATGATTGTAATGTAACCGTCCAAAACCCCCGCCTCCAACTAGAAAAAAAGCTGTAACTTTTGAACGGCTGAACAGATTTTCATGAAACATAGGTAGATATCCTACTAAACTAGTTTTCATTTAATAAAACTGCATTAAAATCGGTCCATCCGTTTTGGAGCTACGATGGCACAGACAGATACACAGAGACACAGATACACACTACAAATTTATAACACCGGTCTTTTCTCCGGGGATTAAAAAAAAAAGAAGGGATCGAGACTAATCGAGAGCAGTTGAAATTGCTCCACATTGCTCTTAAATTAAAGAAGAACGAGTGACAGCATGAGAATTAAGTCTGCTGTCAATGCTGTCATTGTCACTTTAAAGCTGTAGTGACAGAAAGAGCGCCTGAAAGTTGCGTTTGAGATTCTAATCTAAGATATTTAGCTGTAAAACTGTCTCTTTGTTCAAAAAAACGTCTAAAAGAGCACTAACTTTGTTCTGTTACATAGTTTGTATTTTATGTAAATTTACACGTATCCTTTACACACTTTATCTACATTTCATCTTTTTACACTCCTCTCGCAGGTCTGCTGGAAGAGATTTCTTTAGACATAAGCAGAGTACCTTTGTACTTTATGCTCCTACTTCATATTCATGTATGTGTGCATTAATTGTTAAATAAATAATATTAAAAAATACCTTCCTCTCTATTACAGGGAAATAGCAGACGAGGAAGTAGACCACCTATTCGCTTCAGCTGACGACGACCACGACAACATCCTGACTTACGACGAGGTGCTGGAGCACCACGACGTGTTCGTGGGCAGCGACGCCACGGACTACGGCGGCGATCTCATGGGAGAACACTTCGAAGACGAGCTCTAAGCTCTTCTTCTAAGGTAGACAATTGTATGTGGACACTCGAGGCCGCGTGGTCAATGTTCACTGAATTTTGTATGTAGAAACTCATAGAAACTGTTAGGCGCGGCGCAGACGACGGACTTTTTGTC
The DNA here is from genome assembly GCA_932294325.1 of Allophyes oxyacanthae. Taxonomy (NCBI): domain Eukaryota; kingdom Metazoa; phylum Arthropoda; class Insecta; order Lepidoptera; family Noctuidae; genus Allophyes; species Allophyes oxyacanthae. The sequence goes on from OW028612.1 coordinate 1,461,530, forward strand.
CGGCAAACTACTGCGGACTAGAATGATTGTGGTTGGTAGTTGTTGCCAGTGAGGACACTAGAGTTTTAACGACAACTACAAACAAAATAACTGTCGTCTACGTTGAGTCCATCCCGAATATTCTTGTCTGCGGCAATTTTTTGCCGTAAAATTTCTTGTCCGCGGTAGTTTGCCGGACAAAAAGTCCATCGTCTGCGCCGCACCTTATCGTGATGTTGATTATTTCGAGGTGTATGGCAATTCTGACGTTTGTCTTTCAAAGAACCCAGAAGCACAATTCTCGTAATTAAAAATGTTCAAAATATAGTTCCGATATTAGATCATGTAATAAATGGCACAAATAGTATTCTCCTACACTAACAAACAACGTGAAATTATGTTGTAGTGAGGTCGAAAGTTGATTGAAGCCAAATTGGTATTCTGCTAACATTTTGAACCGACACAATAAAATTAGTAGATATTCTCGTCCATACATTGTGGAGGAACGAGGTATGGTGTTCCTCCATTGAAAAGGGAGGATCCTCCGACCAGGTGAGGTGATATTGCTTGGCGGGCCGAAGCCCGACGGTTGATGTCGGACAGTTGTATATATGCTAGATACGAATATCTTTTTCATTGCGCGATGCAGGCTTCGTAATCGGATTGAAGTAGTTCTTCTATGTGACGATAGATGTCGCTACAACATAAACGTTTAAAATGACATAGAAATGAGTCTGTAAGAAGATTGAATTCAAATCATACTGAAATCGAACTGTTCTTTAAGTGGAGTAGAATACAGTTTTTTGTCAATTCATAATATCTCAGTTCGGTCAACTTAGTAATAAGTTGAGGGAAGCGAAAATATTCTAAGTTTATGGTAATAAGTAAGTAGGTAGTGGAAATTGATTACGGGAATTGGTCTTCAGTGAATAGCATTGATACTCGTGGACTTAATTTTAATTAATTTTTCTCCACCCCACTGCACACTGTTATAAATAGATAATTTGTGTAATTTTTCTAATTTCTTAGTTTCGGATTTGGCCTTACACACACACTTGAAGAATTCATTCTGTATATACATAATAAATTCATAAGTCACAAAGTACAGTATTATATCCCCATTTGAAAGTCTCATCGCTGCAACTCACACGACTGAACTATTTAAGATTCTTATAATCCGGAGTAAGCCGATGTATTTGCTTAGTTCTTTGAAATTTATCTAATACTTCTCGACTATGATATCTTGTCATATGGCGTCCCAGTTTAACTAAACTCAAGATGGCGCCGACTCCGCATTCGTCGCACACGTAATGGTTAGAATCACTAATGGTTCTAACCATTATGTACCAATGTGTAGAATAGGTCTTTATTTCATGTAAACCAGATACAGGCACTTATGCAATGTCGAGACTGTGTGCGCGGGTTCCAAATAGTAGGTCCTATGGAGACGACCCGGCAAGAAACTCCATGGAAACTTTTAAAATAATAGATTACAATCTTGATCATTATAAGTTGTGATAAGAGCTGCGAGAATAATATAAATTAATGTGAATAAAATAAAAGAATAGGATAACAATGATTTGCCTCTGAATAAGATTGCCATGGCAGTTACAAGCTGACCAGTCCCGACAGCCGGCACCCGTTCACGGTTCAAGTTAAGTGGTGCGGGCGCAGTGATCGATTTTAACCATTATGTGCGCGGCATAACATGCGCAGTAGCCGCTTTCTTGGGTTAAGTTATATTGCGACTACTGTAAGCAAGTTAGCAGACGACAGCGGGTCGACTTACGTGGAAGTGGTAAACGCGAGTGACCAGAGGGCCGAGCACGAATGATTTGACGTATAGTAACGTAAACGTAAGCAAATTTTGATTATAAAATACGATGAATCTATCGCATTTTCGTTCAATTTTATGCAACAAACCACTATTTTCATGAAAATGTAAAAATATTGCATGTATTTCCAAATAATATCATGGATTAAACGTGTATTTTTGGTTCTAAGTTTGGTTACGTTTACGTTACTATACGTCAAAACATTCCTGCTCGGCCCACTGTTATCGTTGGCGAGTAGTATGTACACTCTAAAGATGGGCTGAGTGATGATTTTTGAAAAGTAACAGTCCGATACGCTATTGTGTCGTGTGCAAATTATTATTGTTCTTATTATTTATTTACTTACTCAATATTATAAATAATTATGTAATTCTAATTTTAGACTAGCTACGGCCTAATTTTATTGTATTTTGGTGCTAGAAATGTTAGTTTTTGAATAGGTGTGCGTAACCTTTCATTTGGTTCACTTGGGCCCAAGTTCACCGACAACATAACAGTCGATTAGAGCAAAATCTGCCGTTTAAACATCGATTTTTGTATGGGTAATCGGCCAATTTTATTTAAAATTTTAAACATCTTTTATATGTCAGTGAACATAGCAACATTATTACATTAGAACATTAGTAAATCAAGAAGTAACCATTCGGCTGATCGGGTGTCGATGTCCAGTGTTGCCTGCCTTAATTTACTGTATATTTTAACATAACTAGCGCCATATTTTTGTGGTAACTCTGAACTACTTAACTATGAATTTAGTGTTGCCATAAGACCAAATTTTTTATTAATTGTAAATGTACTTCAATATTGTACAAAGATATTTTATAATATCAAATAGGTAGTTTAAAGTTCTCTTGTATTATGTTGCACAAAACATGCATATATTTAAATTAAATACATAGACTAGTCATAAAATATAAATATATTTTTTAGGATATGAATTTATATAGATGAACATTGTTTAAAAAGTTAATTATTAGATCTGTGTTAGACTATGTAGGTATGTAATTAATATAAACACTAACTAAACAGCAATTAATTGTACGTCAAAAATGCTTATTAAACAATGTTTACTAATGCACTCTTTTATTTCTCACGAATATCACGGCCATTCATAAGCGGTACGTAGACCGGCTGTGTTTATTTATTTATTTATATATTCTTTATTGTACACCAGTAAAACAAATATACACATTAAACTTGCACGAACATGGGTAAATTGTACAATGGGCGGCCTTATCGCACACGGCGATTTCTTCCAGGCAACCTTTGGATGGACAAGAGTGAAATTAATAAGTTATGGGACAGTCAGTTGTGTGGATTAAATAGCACTGCACATTATCTGGCAATATAAAATATACTGTGTTAAAATATGCTGTGTTATATTATAAGCTGATGAAAAGGATAAAACTATGTTCGATTGTACCATTAATTTTTGTACAATAGCAACATCCCACATAAAATATTTTAGCCTATATATTAACCCTTCTGCCCCGAATTTTTTTTTTTCTTGCTCTGCTGACCCGCGCGATTTTCCAAAATGAAAATGGCAGTGGGCTTATGTAAACATTGAGTAAATAAACAATAAAATATAAAAAAACAAAATACAAACAAAACAATATTTTTGTGAAATTGGAATCCTTATTAGATTTGCTATTGGAATCTAATTAGTTTATTTAATAAACTGCACTAAATTAATTATAATAATATTGGAAAGTAGCGACCGGAAAAAAAGTCTAGAAATATACCTAGATTTTGATATACAAAGAATTTACGTTGAAACTTCAGAATTCATGTAAATTATAACTATATATGTATATTACAACCGTAAGTTATTTCTGTAGAATAATAGTTTATTATTCTACAGAAATAACTTACAGTTATCCAAGAAAAACCACTTTTTTCAATAATTTTCGAGCAAAAAACCCGCCGACTCAACCATGTTTACATCCACTTGACAGCCACTTCAAACTTCAAACGTCATTTTTTTTTTCTTCTATGGTAGTCAAGTGTTATATTTTTAAAATATATTAAATATATCCATCTACCTCACACATACGGTCGTTTCTCTAGAGAGAGCGAAAAAATATACTAGAAGGCAAAATAAGAGATGTAGTACGGGAAATTCCAGTGACGGCAGATCTGCCATGGACTGAATTTGCGGTACCAAAAAAACGAAGGCAGATCTAATAGAAAGAGCAATATATTATATTATCAAATATAAACTAACCCCCGGGAGAGAAAGGGAAATAAAAATAAAACACCCAAAACACTTCCATTTACAATGTTTTTTTAATCAATATAATAATATTCTTAATAAATCCAAAATATTTACACAATACAAAAACATACAATACGACCATGATCGGCGTCCGTGGCCGGCCGGAGACGGCCAGTGCTACTATTACTAACCAATTTCGGGGAACTGCTTGCAACAACTACTCTATTGCGTTGGCTTAAAGTCCAATATTGATTGCCGCTTCCGTCATAGGATTTACTGGCCACAATACAATTTATGAAACAAGTAATTTGTTTAACAAATAACTGTTTATATTGGATATCCACTGAACTTGTGGTAACGTGACCATTAAATTAAGATATTTATGAGAAAGCGGCGCGATCAACGCTGCCCATATTGCACCATCTCATGGTACGCCATGACGTATAAAATACGCATACCGAACTATCGCCAAACGATAGAAACAGGACAATGGCGTACCATGAAACAGACACTTTCAATAAAATTCATCTACAAGATTTGATTAACAACTTTTGACACGAGCGCATCAACAATTTCATAGACAATTTATTCCCAATTAGTCGACAGGCTGGGATGTGTATAAAATCCCTGTTACAAAACTGACGCGTCAGGACCTATTCCATTCTTGCAAAGGTGTTAAGACGTTACCTCACTTCCTATAGATAAAAATAAATTGCTAAGTAAGGAGTGATTTAAGCCTTTAAAGGAAAATAACGTGATTTCTAATAACAAGCGATAACTGACTGCGTTCACGCTGCATATTATATACAGGATTTTTTTTATGCAGTGCGCATAATTTGTAAAGTAATTCAGTCTCTGTTTCTAAATGCAACAGCAGTATTGGGATACACTTTAAAACAAACGAAAATTCGACTTAGTATAGACACGCACTTTTTACTTGCGCAATCCATTCAAAATCAAATTTTTAATTTGTTTTGGAGTAAATTTTAGTACTGTATGTAAATTGCATTTGGGAACGGACACTGAATCACTGAAAATGTTGCGCACTACATAATAAATTATCCTGTATAGCGACATTCTAAATCAGTTTGAGTGGATTGGAAACAGGTGAACGGTATAAATAACTTGCAATATATCGACAAACAGTGATTGCTATCGGAGAAGATCGTTGTCAATTCTACAGCCTAATATTATCGACATTTTGAAAGTTTCGGGATCCGCACGCCCTAGTGAATCCTCCCTGTATGGAATGCGATTATAAAAAAAAAGGATACGACAATAAATGACCCCACCGTTTACATTTTACTTATAAAATATAAATTATACAAGACAATATACATAATAATTAATAATATGTATAGAACAATTTATCCATCGAATAATTATTAGTGTTTTAAAAATAACTATATAACTTCCTAACTGAGAAGTGTAAATCTATTTTTTCATTTAATAACTATGCCATTATATTATTTTGAACTAAAATAATGATTGGATGATTGTACCTAAACATTTCAATGAGAAATGGGTTAATTTTATTATTAGTACTATGAAAAATTCAGATTCACGATTTATTCCCAATAGATACATTTCAATGGGAATTTTCCCAGTCGACACACTCCAATGGGAATAGTTCGCTCAATATTGTATTGAAACGTCTAGGAACAAACGTTTGATGAGATAGGTGACAGAAATTAGCCTACAACCTTGTGGACACGAGAAGTTGCGAGCGAAGCTAACATCGAACGAATCAGGCGCCGGTTATCATGGGACCTTCATGAATGACCATGATCACCTACGTAGGGAAGTACCCTCACTTATAAATGTTACTCTAATATTTATATATTATAGTAATACAATATATTTACGAAGCGTAACGTGTTTTCGTATTGGAGACACATATTTGACATTACAACAATTTTCGACCCTCAAACGAATAGCTACGAATAATATTTTACAAAACAGTGAAGAAAATAACATTTATAAGTAAAAGAATGTTGAGATGGCTAAACGCAAGCTTTTTCTGTGGCGATCAACAAGAGGACAATTTTCACAAAAGTATGTATTCTTGCAATTGTTATTGCCAAATGGCAACCCCATAATTATGTTTCTTGTTGATGGCCACACTGATATAAACAGATGAATAAAATAATATTAATGTATATGTAACGATACACGAATGTAAATGCACCTTCACCGAATTTTTTTGACATTAAACGCTTCTATTTCAGAAGCAATATACTTTAGCTGGAGAAAAAGTATTATCCTAAAAAAATTAACAAAATCAGGTTATATCGGTATTTTTTTACAAATGTTTTTTATGTAATATTGATGAATCTCTCGTTAGTTTCAATCTAGACAGTTCCCCCAACTGAAGTATATCTTATGTTTCTTTGTAACACAAGCTCATTGCTGCTAGAACGAAGGAATCTAGTTATGTAATGCTACGGCACAGTGCACTGCTAACTTGATACGAACAAAAGTAATATAATCATTTTTATTACATTTTTCATTACAGTTACAAATAAGTTTAAAACTAGTTATCATTTTTATAATTAGCTTGTTTTTTTAATATTATATTATAATGTTTTAATGCGGCCCGCGTGAACGTACAAACACACTTTTATATATATGACGCGAGGCAGCCTCGCGAAGCATATCTGTTAATTAGATATATAATTATATTGCAAGAAATATGTAAATATACGTATGTATACAGCTGTAGACTACCTCGCGAGGCATAACTCAATAACAATTTCCTAATTTGATGAGAAAATATAAAACGTGTATACTACACCAGGCATACGATGGAATAGATAAAGTAACAACTTTTATACTTGACGAGGCAGCCTCGAGCATGCGAGACATTTTCTGGTGTAATATTCCTAAACTAAACGAGGCAGTTACAAATTTACAATACGACACTGCCTCGTGTAGTAAAATTACTATACTATACGAAACATACGACCCCACTTTACTTCGTCTAATATAAAAATTGGTATACCAAACGAGGCACACGACACAAATCTGCCTCGTTTGGTATAACATTTAAACATGTCCCAAAGTATTTCTCCAAGCTGCCTCGTCTAGTATATATGACAAATAGCACGTAAGTGTGTGTGTGTACGTCCACGGCGGGTGACGTCGGTGTAGCAGGCCCGGGGTCGCGGGGGCTCCGCCCGGCGGCTGTTGTATCGTTACCTACTACATACCTCAACCCGCGCGCACGCCCTCACCAAACGGCGATTTTGTCTGAAATTGGAGACAATCAAGTTTTAGATATCGGTGAGAAGAACACATAAGGACATAGAAGTTAATATTTGCTTCAAAGAATTACGTATCTCGAGATATAATGCTTTTGAGACACCTTTGAGAACCGACAGCATTTGAGGATGTAGTAAATGGCGACTTTATCGACAGGATCAGTCAACATCCTCTTGTGCAATCATCATCATCATCATCATCCACAGCCCGACTTCACCCACTGCTGGGCCTAGGCCTCTCTTTGATTAAGTCTCTTGCAATAGAAACCATAAAATGCTGGAATTTTCTTTGCCAACAAATATCCAGGTAAGTTTATACTTAACAGACATTGATAAGTCTGCTAATAAAGGATATTTTTTATGTAGTGTGAATAATTTGTAGTGATTCACTTTAAAACAAAACGAAAATTTGACTTAGTATGGGGGACACGCATAATTTACTAGCGCAAGCCATACGAAAGATTTATTTTGTTTTGTTTTGGAGTGAATTTTAGTACTGCAGTATTTGGGAACGGACACTGAATCCTGCAAATTTTGCTCATCATCATAAAAAATTATCCTCTATGATAGTGGTACGATGAGTACCGGAACTGGATGGTCTTTGCCCAGCTGTGGGACAGCATCGGCTAATAAAACTTGTCCTCACCACATGAGCGGTGCGGTATCACTTGCAGCAGGAGGAGCCGCGCGGCTGCTCGGCGTCCCCGAGCCGCCGCGCGCCCGCCGCCGCCGCCCCGCCGCCGCCCTCGCTCTTTGGTAACTTGTTCGCTGGAACATTCAAAATATCTCTTAGCTATACATTACATACACATATACTATACATACACATATACAATTATACATTATCATTATATACATTTTGACGACACGGTTGGCGCAGTGGCTAAGCGATTAGCCTTCTATACTTCTTGACATTATTATAATTTTGACATTTTTATACTTACGTGCTATTTAATTATTGATTGGAAATGTATGACATTTCCAATTGCCGTAGGGTGTACCTACCGGCGTATGGCAGCCAAAATTTGCTGCAAAGTGTACAGCGAGTCACTTTGCAGCAAATTCCAGCCTCACCAACTGGGGTTTGGCTCCAAAGGTGGCTGTGAGGCTGCCGTACACGCCCTCTCCACTTACTTAAACCATGGTGAAGGTGAGGTCATTTTGAAGGTTGACATTAAGAATGCCTTTAATTCAATAAACCGGGACACCTTGTTGGCAGAAGTCAAAAATGAAATGCCTGAAATTTACAGTTTTCTTTGGCAGTGCTACAGACACCCATCAAAATTATTATACAAGGACAACCTTTTGGAATCCGCAGTTGGCTGTCAACAAGGTGACCCCCTCGGGCCAGTCATTTTCAGTTTAGCTATTCATCCTGTCATTAGACAACTAAATTCTAAATTCAACGTATGGTATTTAGATGACGGTACCCTGGGAGGTGACATAGATACCGTTCTTCAAGACTTACAGTTCTTAAAACAAAAATTCAACTTACTCGGCCTGGACCTTAATACTTCTAAATGTGAAATTTATTTACCTGACAGCACTGACAGACATTCAACCCTACTAAAATTTAACGCAATAGCCCCACATATTAAAGTTACTGAAAAAAATTCCTTGCACCTCCTAGGGTCCCCCATCTTAGAAGAATCTTTTTCAGCCTTCATGGATGAAAAAATCCAAAATTTTAGTAATATTTCGGAAAGACTTTCCAAAATTACCCTACATTCGGCATTTACAATAATTAGATACTGTTGTTTTGGCCCTAAATTTATTTATAACCTCCGCTGTTCTCATATTTGGAAACATCCTCAACTTTTAGAGAAAGCTGATAAAATTATTCGAAATTCTTTGACATCCATTTTAAATGTGGCGTTGGATGACCGAGTTTGGCTGCAAGCAACCCTGCCCATTCGTTTGGGTGGCCTCGGCATCCGCAAAATTTCTAGCGTAAGTTTACCGGCGTTCCTGTCCTCGGTTCACAGTACTGAAAAATTAACCAGGAAAATTTTAGCATCTATACTGGTTGATTTTGAGGTACCGTGCTTGACTGATGCTATGAACGCCTGGAAAATAGCTTGCCCGAGTTCAAGTCTGCCCGAAAATCCATCGTCCCAGAGACAGTGGGATGGGCCGCTCTGCAGTTTAGTGCAAAATGATTTAATTAATACGTCCCGCAATACTGCTGAGCGTGCCCGTCTCCTGGCTGTGGGAAAATGGGAGTCGGGTCTTTGGTTACAGGCACTTCCATCATCCAATATAGGCACTATGTTGGACGATACTACGTTTCGGCTCGCTACTTGCCTACGCCTAGGCGCTCCTTGTGGTGCTCCGCATCGCTGTCACTGTGGGGAAGCTGTCGACTGCCTCGGTCACCATGGCCTGTCTTGCTGCAAAAGTGCAGGTCGCATAGCACGGCATGCCAATATTAACGACATTATCCGTCGTGCCCTTGTCACCGCTGGCGTGCCCGCTGTTTTAGAACCCAATGGCCTGGCGCGCGACGATGGCAAGAGGCCCGATGGTATGTCGTTATTGCCATGGAAGTTGGGTAGGCCCATGGTGTGGGACGCAACTTGCGTCGACACTCTTGCACCTTCCCATCTTCCTGGCTCGGCAGGCTGTGCTGGCGCTGCAGCTGCAGCCGCAGAGACACTCAAACGGCGCAAATATAATAACCTTATCGGTAGTTATATATTTGAGCCGTTTGGTGTCGAAACGCTCGGGCCATGGGGACCGAATGCATGTCTCCTCTTCAGAGACATTGCAAAACGGTTGGTCGACGCTACGCGTGACCCGAGGGCTGGCCTATTCTTTGGTCAAAGAATAAGCATTGCCATTCAACGTGGCAATGCTGCCAGTCTTCTGGGCACGCTGCCAATTGACAGCGAGGAGGAGGAGTACTTTGACGCCTAGGTACTCAGTTTTATATTTATTTTATTTTATGATTTATTTATTTAACAATAATTATTAGTGTACATATTTAAGTTTATATTTTATGATTGTATATAATTATTAGTTAGTTTTATTATTATTATGACATTATGTATTTTATTTGTTGACATTTTTAACATTACATTATATGAATTATTGATTACCTATATTTTAAGTTACTATTATCTCTGTAATTGTCAAGTATTCGAAAATCTGTAACATGAGTAAATAAATGGTCATTATTTAATTAAATTATATTAATAGCGCAATGGGCATAGTGTGTGTAATATGTACCATAGGATACTTAAATAAATAAAAATCCGAAAAAATTACTGTTGCATGCCCATAACAGGCGGAACATGATGTACCTACCTCAAATATTGTTAACATCCCATAACCATGTTTCTTGCAAATAAACATTTCTATTTCTATTTCTACGCTACGTGCCGCGAGTTCGATTACCGCACGGAGCAATTATTTATAATTATGATCTACAGATAGTTGTTCCGGGTCTGGGTGTGTGTGCATGTGACATGTATGTTTGTACCCACGATACAAGAGAAATCTTATTATTATCGCTATCGTTAAAAATATTTAAAAATTTACTTATCCCATTCGTGATAAGATTTCCGACTAATCGTGAAGATTAGAATTAAAGATACTCCACTCACCGATAGCTAAGAATATGTCGTTAACGTTCATGGCGGTCTTTGCGCTGGTCTCCATGAACAGCAGTCCGTTCTCGTCGGCGTAGGCCTGCGCCTCCTCGAACTCCACCATGCGTTTGGCGGCCAGGTCGCTCTTGTTGCCGGCTAGGGCTATCACAATGGAAGGTGAGGCTTGCCGTTGGAGCTCCTTCACCCAGTTCTTGGCGCGCCCGAATGTGTCCTTGGGAAATAGAAGGGAGAAGAATTATTATTATTATCGATTTCAAAATTATTTTTTTCTCAGGAAAACCTGGTGTACCAGATAACCTTCATTGTCGGTTGCTTAGTTACCTCTGTTATTTAATGTCATGTGTGTGAATCTTTTATGTGAAATATATTAGTAAATTTATTTAGGAATAAGTATGGAAAACTAGTTGCATTATTATTATTACCCTCTCCTGGTAAATTGGTGACCCCTCTCCTGGTAAACTGGCTTTGTTTTTTAAAGTCACACGGGCATATACCAAAGTTTGACTTTAGGTTTGAGTGGGTTGGTTAGATTGCTGCTCTACTATAAAATTATTGTTATCTGAGTCTAATTGTAAATAATTCTAGCTATACATGTGTTAAGTATAGCTGCTTTTTGTAGTGTAACGTATATATATTTGGGAAGATCGAGTATAGCTAGACTATTGAATATTTGTTTTATTATTATTTAGAAGAGGTATTTTATTTATTTATTTTATTTTATTTATTTATGCACACACAAGGAAACATGGTAGGTAGGGTCCCAAGCCCCTTTGTCACTGCGACCTGCGAAGTTCTATTGTGACGCCTCTTGTGTCATTACAGCACTCCCTCTAGCCGTAAGTCCATGATAAAGTTGACTATATTCTTGGGGTGGAGGGATTTAATCTCATCTGGTGAGATTAGGTGGCCTCCCAGTTGCTGGCTTCTAGTGTGGTGTACTACGTCACACTCGCATAGGACATGTATGGGCGTCTCATCCTTCTCGCGACAGAATCTGCAAATTGTGGTGGCACTAAGGCCCATTTTGTGCAGGTGTTTGTTAACCGACTTCATTTAGTTTGCAGTGCCCAGTGAGGGAAAAGAGTTACTTCTGCTCGAAAAAATGATTTGTGAGGTTTTGGCATTGACAGGTTTGAAGTGGCTTGGGACATTACCCCAGGGCCCTAAATTGTGCTATTTCAATCGTGTCAGAATAATCTCGTAATTATTGGTTTTTACAAAATTGTTAAACCGATTTTGACGTCTATTGCGTAGGCAATAAAAGTAAAAGTCGGTTATTTGCCGGTTATGTGTCGTTCAATAGATTTTGTATAGCAGCTATACAGTTCAATGGCTCCAAAAGAGCTATACTATAGCTAATTATAAATTAAATTTATTATTTTCCCTGCAAATAAATCAAAAATTTCGATTTTTTTGGTCAAAATAAGATCTTTAATGACATTCAAAAATTATAATAGCATCTACAATCATTTCTATAGATATGAATTTAGAATTGTCACATTTAAAAAAAATCATATTATTTAACATTGACAAGTTATTAATTTTTATTATCTTTCCAAACAACAATAAGATACGAATTTAAAAGTAATAATAATGATAAGATATTTTTTTTGTTTTTAAGTATCTAATTCGTAGATAACTATAATATCTTACTTAACTCATGTTTATAGATGGGTATAGATGACCTACTAACCAGTGTATAAAGTAGTCAGTGTTATTTTCACACGGTGCTAACTGTAGTGGTATCCGGTATTTAACTATATTTCATGTGTCACTCGAACAATAGTGGATGATTAAAAATAAACATATTATATTGATTTCCGGCTGAATGTACTATAGAAATGACGCATCATACTTGATGCATGTATATGCATAGCCGTTAAAAGATCGAACATAGTATTAGGTACATTGTACGCAAATAACGAAATTGTTATTTTATCATTTCTAAGGGTTTTTAAGGGGTTGCAAGGGTGATTTAGGGGTCGCAAGTGCGGCTACAGAGCGTGCGGTCTTGTATTAGATTCCTAGATTATTCAGTGTTAAAAATTCTCAGTAGCAGCCCGGTGTACAAAATTGTGCCCGGTAGATAGGTCGTAATAAGGCGAATAACACACGGAGCGGTGCGGCGCCACCTGCTGCGGCGGTGGGCGGTTGCATCTTGTGCCACTATGTAGGTAATCCGTCCAATCTTGGCACATGGGACCGCGTCACCGCGCGGAGCATTTTCGATGCGAACGGCCGCGGCAGGCGGCGCCGAACCGTTCCGTATGTTATTCGCCTAATTATGTGACAGAATCGGCTAAATGTGGGTGTACAAAAAACTCCTTACAATATATCTTCCAAGAAATTTTGTGTCAAAAACTTATACCTACTCGAGAAAGTATTAATCTATTCACACATACATTCTTCACCTTCATTTAAGTACTTGTTATTCTAAAGATAACGGACATTACACTTTTATTAAGTACATTAAACATCCACACGTATAGTGATATTAATAGTACATTTACATATGTACATGAATATTTATAGTAGGTACATAAATATGACAGTAGCGTGCGTTATCTTTGTCGGTCTGTCTGTGCGTGTGACGCCCTTGAACTTGGAGAAGTCTTACTTGTGTAATACCATTTGCAAAGCATAATATTGACCGCAACCAAAACAGTGGCTGACGAATGTAGAAAGTTTAATAATAAATCTAGCGTATTACTGTCCCACTGTGTTCTCAGAATGAGAAGCGCCTTAGTCCACCACGCCTGGTACAGGTTGGAAACTTAAAAAAAAGGAAGTAAAAAAGGAAGTAAAAACCGACTTCAAAATACTAAAACGTATAAAATAATAATAAGCAGCTTCTAAAGTCGCCTTTAAATCTTCAATGTATTTAGCCTAGCACTTAGCAGTGGCCGACTTCAGAAGCTGTTAAGTTTATCATTTTATACTTTTTAGTATTTTGAAGTCGGTTTTTGCATTTTTTTTACCCAACTGGGAATCCGTACAACAGAAAGAACGAAAGTCATTCAGTATGTATCATACCTAATACGCTTACTTCCTCAAAATTTTCGTGAAGCACCATTCTGCATAAGTCGACTTAAATATTACTTTAATGTAAAGGACATGACACATTAATGGGCTATTTCGTCGAATTAATTTTAATATAGTACGATTGATATTCTACATATTTTATGACTTCTATTTTTACGATTTACGATAAGTTAATGGAAATGTTCACCATTCAATCTTAACGTAAATTATTTGTGACGGAATTTATATTTCATTTGTGGTGAATGGTGAATATTTTCAAAGGGGAAGCCGTCCCAAAAATACCCCACCAAAAATAACCCACCAATAAATGAATAATTTGTCATAACAGTGCCGACAACTCATCTAGATTTCAGCTACCACTAACATTGAAAAAACCCAAAAACCGCTCCTCGACCCCACTGTCTGTTGGTCTATGCATTAACCAATTTCTAAAGGGAAACCTATGGGAATCGGGTTGTATGGACTCTTCGCCACTGTTATACTATCTGGTGTGAAATAAAAATAGTGCTAGCCAGATATTGTACGGAGTTACAATCAAGCCAAGTTGAGCATCTGCCGAACATTCAAGAACAAATACTAGGCGACAATAAAACATAGAAGATAATGTCCCGCGAGGCACAGCAAGGGATTGTATCGTATAATTGTTTTGTTATCTGATAACCGCCTGCGTATCAGCAGACGATAATGTTGCATTTCTTTTACTGTACCACTTCTGTTTTAAGCTATCTGCGTACTATTTTAATTTTAAATATTATACTTTTTGTTTTAACGATGAATCTACATTAATCAAGCGAAACTCAAATTTGACGTGATTCTAATCGGGGCCAGTCCCCGTTAAGAGTCACGTCTGAAATTTGAATTCTATTGAATTCTAAATTGAATTTGAATCTGAATTGGAATTCTAATACCAGGATCGCAAATAAAATTTTTAAGAAGAGTAAATTAAGTAGTTTTTCTTAGTAAAAAAAAAACCTGTGATAAAACTCAGTACGTAATCGACAGCCGTTCCGAATAGTAGACCAATAAGACCAAATTTTTCAATAAACATGATAACAATTGGAATCAAAAATATGCATCCTATGATATCCAAGTTATTTAAGATTTTGATTCAATAAAAATTAATTGAAATCGTACAATCAGATTTGCATTAATTAATTACTGACCGGATGTCACGTAATGTATAGCAGGTTATAATAATAGTCAGATAACGGATGTAATTCGCCGACAGTTTCCAAAACATGTACATCCGCTGTTCGAGTCTACTTCACCGTCCTATAATGTTCGTAACATCCACTCAGACGCATCACGGGAGGTTGATTAAGTACTAAATGGATTTACTTTCTATTTCCACGGTTAGTTGGTCATCTTCTGGTAGCCACAAAAATAGACGTGGACGTGATTTTTTAAAGAAATGGACAATATCCGGGGATTTCCAGCTAAAATGAAGTTTATTTATTGTGTGCGACAGTAGGCGTACTATTAAACATTGTATTGGGATAAGCTATGTTGATAGACATAATTAAATTCACGTTTTGATATAAGTACAGATAGAGAAACGGGTGTTATGGTTCAACTAGGGCCTATGTCCAGCAGTGGACTATCTGGCCCAGTTTAGGAAGGACAAAGTAAAGGTCACAGACTAGTAACAAAGCGTTATATTTTAAATATTACCATTACCGAAATACGTCACATAATCCAATTTGCATAATTTTCATGTACCTCGCTCCAATGGCGCTAAAGGACTCCGCCCACTAGCGTGTAACATAATTCGCGTCTATTAATTACCATTCACAATCAGCTACAGTACCACACAACTAAGAAGTCGCATCGGCAAACTTCGTAAAACCGATCACTTCCGAACTGAGTGGGACTTCAAGACCACAAATGTTTATTAGTACCTACTGCAGTAAAAATGGTCTTTACGCTGATGTAATAAGTTGCAAAATTATATAAGTGAGCGACTGCCATTGGTTGTTCGATCAGATACATTGATTGTTGTTCTTAGTTGTGTAGTACCTTACCTACAGACGAGAACACTTAATTTTGAATGTTTTAGTACCACAGTAGGACATACGCGGTGTTTAACAATGTTAGTAACGCGGTATTCCCTATCAACGACAATTATGGTGGGTAAGTTTGTACATAGTAGTGTGTGTAGTGACAGGATACCAGTTACTCGACTATCTCTTAGTATAATAATAACCTTTTCCCTCCGTCGACTTTCATATCATACAAATTGCTAGATTGTATTGGTTTTTTACTATCGGCGCGGTAATACAAAATATTTGTAAGTACCTATTCCAATATAAATGATATCGTTCATGTGAATTGTAATACTTCCTTATCATTACTACTCTTCTTCCCAGATAGAATAATCTTTGTTATAAATGTCTACAACCTCAATAGTCTTATCAAAATAGTAATAAATGAAATATAAAAGGAAAGAGAAAATTTGTTTATTTTTTGTGGTTTTTGAACGCCAGCCAATTATAGACAGAAACTATATTGGATCGCCCTTCACCGCTTTTTAGTGTTTTTATAAAATCTTATAACAATATTTATTTAGTTCCAAGGGCTCCGTCTCGGACTCAAGTCACAACCTCTTCATCATACTGTTTGGATTATTTCCGTTATTATAAATAATCTCTACATAGTATAAAATAAAGTCGCTTTCCACGTCTGTCTGTCAGTATATCCGCTAACTCCTCTTAAACCACGCAACGGATTTTGATGCGGTTTTCACCATCAGTTAGATAATTTTTCACGGAAGGTTTATATGTATAATACTTTCATATTGAATGTAAGGATCGTAGAGAAATTGCACCCGGGCGAAGCCGGGGACGGGTAGCTAGTAATAAGTAACTTGAAAATGCCATTTCTTTCACAGAGAAAAATCTCAGTTCCTATTCAATATTCATAAGCGTCTTCAAGCGTAGTTAGACATAAAAACATAATCACGTGAAGCCATTGCTTTTCGTCACTCGCGTAATTATCCGTGACGCTATTGTGTTTCAGAACCTTTATAGAAAAAATGTCTCTTAAACATTATAATGTATTCACTTCATAAAGAGAAGAACATATACTGAGGAAAGTGCAGTTCAAAATTATCTATCAATCAACTCAGCCTATCGGAGGCCACTGCTGGAAATAGGCCTCTCCCAAGTACCGTCAAAACACACATTTCTCCGCCTTTCACATCCAATCCACACCAGCTACCTAGCTCAGGTCAAAATAAGACAGAAGTTTGTCTAAAAACTGCGACAAATATATCGCCGTCTACAGACAAACGACAGTATTATATCACATACAGTGATTACATTTAAACAAAACTTCCGGCTTGAACCGATTACCTCGAGCCACGACGATGACGAACAATTGACCGAATTCCACTTACTAACAGAATAAACCCGTAAAAATACTTTAAGATTACAAAGGAAATATGTAGCTTCATAAGTAATTTCGTTATTTATTTAACTTTACACAAGATTTAGATCTGAATTATAGTAATTGTCAATTAATCTTTACATAGTATGAAATAAAGTCGCTTTCCGTGAGGAGAAGACTTTGTACCCATTTTTAAGCATATTGCACGCACGTAGGAGTGTGAGATTTGGCACAGTTATAGTTTAAATGGAGAAGGAGCGCAGAGAGCTAAAATTACGGTCGAATTTCGACCAGTGGGCAGTGGATGACAACTGATCTAGTATTTAAAATACTTTCATATTTAATGTAAGGATAATAGACACATTGCAAACGTGCGAAGCCGGGTCGAGTCGCTAGTAATACATAAAATTAGATCATATTATTGACATTTCGAGAAAGAATTATAGAAAAAGTATTACAAAAATACATTTTTTTTATTATGTTACAGTGCAGTGCACGAGCACCTTTAGCCATACTTCAAAAACTGTTACATTTGTGACACTAAATGGAGTGCAAACATCACCGACCTTTGCCTACTGACCATCATATTGACCATGTCGAGCACTAATACCGCTGTTATACCTCAAGGAGAAATGTTACTTCATTCGCTATTTTAAATCTATTGTAGTGTGAATTTGACACACTTTTTTGATATCGTAAGTAGTACAGATTTTTTCTCGAAGTGTAGATTGTTATTTATATGTTTGTTGATGTTTGTCTTGGTTTTGCAATAAAAGTGCCGAAACTGATTACATGGTCAAAAATACTGATTTTAGTGACTGTAAGACTCGAAAACACTAACCTATTACAGACTTAAATCCAAAAAAAAAAAAAAAATTTTTGAGTCCATAATTTTAAAAATTACGAATTTTTTTTCTGATAACTATTATGTATTGGTATATTACTCGTTTCTGACTTGGCATCGACTTCTGGGACATCCTGTATAAGAAAATCTGTAGTGAAAGGAACATAGGTACCATAAATAAAGACTTTACTGACCATTGTTAGAAACTAATGACGTTTTCTCACCGACGTTAAAAAAACGGACTATTACTGATTTTACTCCCGGCCCCTACAGAAGAGCCCCTAAAGATTTTGATGCTATACCATGTAGCTTGTCCTTAAGTGGGATTACCGTCTAAGAACAAACAACTCAATTTTTCTTTTAAGGTATTTGTAGACGTTTGGGCTTATCAAGCAGATGGGATTCTTATTACCTATAGCTTTGCGTACGTAATTCTGTGGCCAACAGAAACAGTAAATTTTCTTTTGACATAAGTAATACCTTTACTGTGTTCCTTATACTCTGTATTTTTCCATTTTGTAATGTGTATAAACAGGGTTGCCACATAATTTGAAAAACAAAATTTCCAGGATAAAGTAAATTTTTTTTTTCAAGGAAATAAATGTTCACAGCTGTTTATGAATCGAAGCTTCAAAACGATTTTGGGTGGGACTACACTAACAATTTACATATTGTTTGCTTCTTTAGAGTAATATAATTACTCTAATGTCTGCTTGGATGATGGAATGTGCCTAGTCTTTTGATTTTTCCAAAAAAATCATGAAATTTCATATTTCCAGATTTTTTCAAGGGTGAATCATATTGTCTTTTTCAGGTTTTAAGTATTTCCAAGCATGTGGCAACCCTGATTAATAATAAAATAAATAATGCGGCATTAATACATCGCAAGGTCGTTTGTTCTTGCTGTCTGGAGGACGCCATTTTTTGGGAGTGGATGTCAGTTATGTGTCTCACATGCAATCGTTTAAGGAAGACGAAGGAAAAAATGTGTGGACAATAGTTTCAAACTAACGAATTAAACTAATTGTCCGGCTATTATTTTCCTTCCTTATCACTGATAATATAAATTCGCTGCCGCTTTTGTCTGTTTGTTCGCTAATTACTTCTTAGCTAAACAACGGATTTTGATGCGGTTTTACTTCTTCATGAATTCCGGCACCAACCGTCTCAGTTAAGTGGTCGTACTATTATACTATAGTAAGTGTGCTATAGCTGACATAATAATACGTATCGATAAGAATAAAAATCCAGAAGCCCTTGTTGTTTCAGTTTTATAAAATACATCTTTCTTCCAGGAGAAATTTAAAGAATATTTTGTTATAAGTTTGGATTTGATATTCAGAGCGAAATGAATCTACGCTTCCGCCGCGAGGTTACGATCGAACCGAGTCGAATGAACGTTTAACTTGAATGTAGTTCGCTTAGCTTCATGGTCGTTCAATCTACGGGATGCCACTCAAGGCAGCCAGATCATTATCTTTTAGTTCATCTATTAGGCTAGGCATTATCTGCGTTAGCGCTATGACCGGAGCATCAAGAACCGTCCAGTAGATTGACCACAGATAAATCCGGCAGGACGTAACTTCTGGACGAAATATTATACTATGAATAAGTGTAAACAAATATTTACCTGATTAGTAATATCATATACGACGATCGCCGCTTGCGCACCCCTGTAGTACATCGGTGCTAAGCTGTGATACCTGTAGCAGAAACGTGTTATATGAATATATACATATAGTCAAGTTAATAGCACACGAAACATGCGTAGCATCTGCCTAGCCTGTTCCCATCCCAATTATGTTGCGGTCCGCTCCCAGTCTAACCAGATGCGGCTGAGTAACAGTATTTCATACAGAGCGACTACCACCTGACCTCCGCCACACAATTACTGGGAGAAACTGATACCCTAAGGTTAGACCGGTTGTCAGACGTTTTAAATGGTCACCCATCCAGGGACTGGCCGCGGCAACCGCAGCTTAACCTTGCTGATTGAAATCGATCGATCGATCGAATCGCTGATAAAAAAAGAAATATGGACAGAGAAAGGTCCCAGGTGCAAGTTTTCTACGCGTTATCCATTAAAACGGACACTATACTTGTAATGTTGTCATTCAAGGCCTTCTTGGTTCTATGGCTACGTTTTCCTCAAGTGTTTGGCGTTTTGATGACTTGTTCAATATATTTCTTGTCCATTGTATATCGTAATTTATAAGAAAACAATTATAAGCGCCTGTCCACACAAGTGGTAACTTTAGACTATTAGGTTTTCTGTGCGTAATGTTACGTTTCGGTATTGCAGCAGAAGGTCCGGTTGGCAAAATGTCAGGATGAAAAAAAAAAGGAATATTGGCGAAATGTCCGATTCGCAGAATTATCTGTTCTCAAAACGTCTGATTCACAGATTGTCAGGTTTGCATTATGTCCAATTCGCAGTGTCCGATTCTCAGAATGTCAGGATTTTTAAAAGGGGTTAATAAAAAGCTGCGATTCGGACATTTCGCGAATATGACTTTTTTTATGACTCTTGACAGTTTACGAACCGGATATTTTGGGCCAAAACCCACGTTTCATGTTTCAACGCCGCGCTATCGCGACGACAGCGTTATCGGGTGGCTGAATGGTTTTGGGCGATATCATACTAGCGTCAGCGCTAGTGTTATCACCAACGCCCGTATATGAACAAGCCCTTATAGCGTAGTAACAGCTTCAGGGGTCTACTTGGGTCTCGACAAATCACCGCATTAGAAGCCTTGATTTCCGTAAAAGCGTCAAAGGGATTTTAAAAGGTGGAGGGGTCCGGGGGGTGGGGGGGCCGTCGTACAGTTTATAACTAGTGCGGAGGGTAGTTGACTAATTTGTTTGTCATATAACTAGCCAATAAATTACAAATTTAAATGGAATCTATTTGTTTAAGTAATGCTAATAATTTTCTACAATTTACCAATTGGGCTGGACCAAAGATAGATATAGCATTATTGCCCCAAGATTGTTCATTGTAGCCGGCAAACGGTCTAGACACCCCATACAATGCAAGCATCCACTTAGTATTCTATCAACGACATAATCCAAATATAACATATCTAAATATGGACTTGCCATCACTAGGTCATCCAATTGAAGGCCTCGAGGCCCATTACATGACATACGTAGCAATGCGTATTGATCTACCAATAAACATGAACTTCCATAGTACTACAATGTATTAGATCCTGCAGGGACAATGCCCTTATCACCACTAGACTGACTGATCAGTCACCAAGGCACTTTACCGTTAAGACAAATCATAACTTGCTGGAATATCGCTGGCGCTGGTGAGAATATTGGGGAATACGTTTGTATGGACCAAACGCCGCCCGCGTTTCGTGTTGACGCAGTGGGGCTAAGGGATTTTCTTTGCTATGTAGGTAGGTATATGAGATAGTTTTCTTTGAACTGTACCCACGATACAGGACCCTATAATGTAGATTAGTTTTGGAAGAATCTATTATTTTAAAGAACACCCACCCGCAAATACCCGCTTGCAACAGTGTCGAAATATCGGAAGCTCAAATCAATTTGTGAACATGGTAAATATCCCGTTTTGAACACTAATAGAATATAAAAAAAATGCAATATGAAACTTGGTACGCACCTCTCTTGGCCCGCTGTGTCCCAGATTTCAAATTTGACGGTGGTGTCATCGAGACAGACGGTCTGCGTAAGAAAAGCGGCGCCGATCGTGCTCTCCTGGTACTCGTGGAACTGGCCCTTGACGAAGCGCAGCACCAGCGAGGACTTGCCCACTGCTGACTCGCCGAGGAGCACCAGCTTGAACTGGCACACTTTCGTTTGGGGAGCGCCGTTCGGCCGCTGCGCAGCACCGCTCCTGTTTGTCGCCATCGCCTGCGGAGTATCGTATCGTTAATATAAGCATGTTTCGCAGTGGCGTGCACTCCATGCAGACAAAAAGACACTGCCCACCCTAATAAAAAATATTATCATAAATACAAATGCTAATATGTCTAGAATATCAGTTAATTTAAGTCATAGGGTGAGGTGGCCAATAACATACATCATTTAACTTGACAATACAACACTTAGTTGGTTTTGCCTACCCTGTAAGAAATTTCTGTACACGCCACTGATGTTTAGAATACCAATATCTATGACAGTCGTTACGGGAGCTAGCATTCCGAAAAGCTTGACAACCGGTCTAACCCTAGGCTATCGGTCTCCCAGTAACTAGGTGGCGGAGGTCAGATGGCAGTCGCTCCGTATAAAATACTGATATTCAGCCGCATCTGGTTAGACTGGAAGCTGACCGCAACATAATTGGGATGGGAAAAGGCTAGGCAGATGCTACGCATACATATGTTTCGTGTGCTATTAACATAGTTTATGGACTGCATGTAAATTTGAAATTGTGTTTTCAGGAGGACGCACGATTTTTTAAATATATTCTCAGCTATAGGCAAAAATATATAATTATATTATTTTCTTTTCTATAATTTTAGGAAGAAATATCGTGAAAGCTAGAAATGAGATTATCACTACCGTAGAACTATAGAGATACAACCCTAAAAAGTATTTACTGACAGTAAATACTAGCCTATACCAACCTAATCCAATTAGATTATTCTAATTTCTACCGTACTATTTAAATATAATAATACCATAAATAAATAATTTAGGTTACGAAGGTACTAACTAGGTACCTACTAAGTCAACACATTTATCTAGGCTTTAAATATATTTCAGTAACTTTGTCCTTGACCGTAAAACAGCTCACATGTTGCGACCTTCAAATGTTTGCATGAAAATTACGAGTGTTTATTATGTTCGTAAAATTTTGATATATCTATAATATAATAGTATTATAAAGAGAAAAGATTTGATTTTTTGTATGTTTGTTTGTAATGGATAAACTCAAAAACTTGACAAAATTCTTTCACCACCTTGGTGCTGGATCGCAAAGAATTTGATAAAAAAAAATCCTGATTATACGCCAAAGGACCTACCGTCTGGCGTCTCTAATTTCCATCCTTAGCCCATAATCGGCTGGTGGAGAGAAAAGCCGGTTAAACGACGTGGAAGACCGTGGAGAACCGGGTATCGTAGCGCAACTACGGAGAAGCCTATGTCCGCCAGTAGAATGAGTTGAATCAGCATTAAGTAATCTTAACAGAAACTCGAAGGACGAGATGTCACTGCCCCAACAAGGCACCAACGGATACTGGTGTCCTTCAACAAATAATTGATAAAATATTCGTTACCAAAACCACATGTGAACAGAGGCCGAAAAACCCGTGGTTCGTTTAGTAAATCCGTTTTAATATATCAGATAAGAGCACATATGGGCGTCAACGACGAAGCTATCTCATTAAACTCCAAAATAGTTTTGAGAATTCAGACAAAGATCATTTTACTAATTACAGTCCTCACCAGAAAAGTGAAAGCCTTGGACGAATTAAAAAGGGAAGAAACCTCGCCGTCTAGCACTCATGAAGCACTGGAAACGTCCTCCCAAGTTCCATCACACATCACATCCAGTTTATGGACTAAAAAGTCTTAGAGCCTCATGGGTCTATGCACTGTCTGGTCCCATAGGGGTCAGATGGTACCAGACACAGACAAATTGAATCATAGCCTGTATCTGTTAGACTTGGATAGCGAGTGAGCGAGTCATCAAAACGAGCTCTTTTCGATTGATGTCGCTCTCACTCACTTGCTACATAGCTCACTAGCTCAGTAGCTCTCGGCGGCCGACACTTGCGACGCGCGTGAGTCAAATGGACTGACAAGCGCCGTCCGAGCTACTGAGCTATAGAAGAGCTAAAGAGCTAAAAGAGTGATATAGCTCTTTAGAGCAAAGGAGCTAATCGCTCGTTTTCTTTTCAGTGAGCTATGTCGCCCATATCCAATCTCAGCTAATTGTACAATGAATGTTTAAACACAAAGAATATAAAAGGCAGGAAGGACAACATACGTCTGCACAGGAAATGCAAATTAATGTTAATTATACTGTTTAGCAGCCTTAAACTCAATACTGTTGAAGTAAATCAACATAAAACTAGTAATAAATATTATTTGTACGAGTATTAGAGAAGAGGCCTTTTCTTAAGGGAAAATGGGAACTTTTGAACTTCTTGAGAAATCGTCAAACAATTAATGAATCCACATTTGTTTACATTCCGAAATTAAAGAGAAAATTTAGGACAAACTTTAAAAATAACCGATCCCAATTATTTTTATTCCGTATAAAATATTTTTTTATAAAAACATAACTTCTAAAGTCGGTAACACTGCCATGCTAAGATGCATTGAAGAATTAAAGGAACCGACTTCAGAAGCTTAAAAAAAAGGATCATTAAAATCGATTCAAAATTTGTGACGATATTGAGGGAAAAAATACATTCGAATTGAGAGCGTCCTCATTTTTTTGAAGTCGGTTTTAATGACGCTCGATTGAGTTTTTAAAGTCAATCAACCTCACAAGACGCTGATAAACAACAAACAAAGAAAGGAAAGGTAACAGTCAATGACATTAATGATCGTCCTCTTTCTCATGAAAACAACAATATAACATTTATAAGATAGAGAGCATTGCTTATCAAATTATGTCCTACTGACATACAATTTTTTATTATTAGTAGTGGTCGAAATTCGACCGTAATTTTCGTTTTCTGCACTCCTTCTCAATATAAACTTTAACTATGCCAAATCCCACACTCATGGTCGCGGGACTTATCTCATTACCGTGACCCCGGAACGTAAAGGGCTATTGAAGGAACACCGTGGATTTTAGTCAGTACAAGTCTGACAGTCCCTTCCGCCCTGCCCGGGGTGGGAGGACGCATTTGATGATTATACCAAGCTAAAAAAAAAAAAAAAAAACCCACACTCATCCGTGCGCGCGATATGCTTAAAAAGGGGTACAAAGTTTTCTCTTCACGTATCAACCTCTCCGCTCGTTTAAGGTCCGATTAAATTGATAACATAATAGATTTCCAGGAACTGGTGGTCAAAGAGTTAATAGATATTACTTATAAGTATTGCTATTAACACAATCTGTCGTATTACAAAATATGGTTTAAGCAAGTCTTGTAAAAGCCAGGTTTGAAGATAGCCCTGTCTCTTTTTGCTATATGACTTTAGAAAGTGACAGATATAATCTGTAAACATGGGTTTTACTAAACTTTCTTAAAACCATCTTTTGTAACAAAGTGTACAGATAAATACAAAATACAAATATTTTTATTAAAAAAAAAAAAAGAAAAAGAAGAAGTTTAGTAAAGAAGTTACTTGCAAATAACATTGCTTGCTTATATTACTATGTACTTTATAAGGACAGGTTCTCAACTCATAGCCTTTCTGCTAATGAAGCAATGACCTTTTCTTATAAGACTTATTGTGTCAAAAGATAAGTAGCAAATATCCTTTTATCTATATATCTTGCCCCGTCATTAGATTAGAAACTTGAGTGATGAAATTAAACTTTATTTACAAAGATATAAGGAATAGTATTGCATAAATGTTTTAAGCATGTATTTTATGTCATTATTGATGCAATGATCTGTGCTGTGCATCAATGAAACCAGGAAAAACAAACTTATCATATTAAAAAATTCCAATAGCTATTATTTATAGTTTAAATTATAAACTAATCCAATGCTGCCAATCATTAGAAATAATGATGTTCAACATTACATAATGTTATGTCTTCAAACAGCTATATTATGTAAACAGATTCAAGACATTACAACTGTCATATTCTTTCTTTGTATAAAAACACATACTCAGAGAAAAGTTATGTTACAATTTTTTATAAAAGACTAGCGTTTATGTGACTTTGTCCACGAGGACTCTGGATTTTTTCCAAAAAATCTTCAATACCAGGAATGATTTTCGTGACAATATAAATATAGTAGATATTTATCTGTAACATACATTTAATTATAAATATATATGTGAAGAGATTTTTTTTTAACCCTTTTTTAGCACATCGCGCACACGGAGAGTGAGATTTGGCATAGTTAAAGACACAGACGAAAGAAGAAGGGTTAAAGATTTATTATAGTGAAGGAGTGCAGAAAGCTAAAATTTACATATCATTATAATATGTGGTCCAATTTCAAACTCAAACTCAAACTCAAAATTTTATTGCATTCCATAATGTGTTACAAAGGTGGACTATAAAGTATAAAATTGATCATTATGGACCCTGTCGGGCACAGCAAAAATTAGGAGAGAGGAAGAGGGCTGCGTTGCAAAATTTGATTACCTATTTATGTATAGAATTATATTATAATATTTCAATTTCTAGGTGACCACTAGTCTACATTACTATTATAAAAACGTACAATTTGATTGTTTGTTTGTTTGTATGTAGAGGGTAATAATCTCTGGAACTATAGAACTGTGATAAAAATTCTTTCATTAATAGAAAGCTATACTATCCTTGAGTAATATAGGCTAAATTTTATTTTGAAGTAATAAATTGTGCGGGTGAAACCAGGGGTACAATTAAAACATAATAGGGGCGCGGGGTACAACCAAATAAGTTCCAGAATGTTTCCATCAAGAAAACTGAGTTTGAAGTTTTGATGACGTAAAAATAGGTGTTATATATTAAATTAGATGTAAATAAATAATAATTTAACAAAATAAAATATATATCCAACCTTATAATATATACCACTCGAAAAGGCGCAAAAAAAACACGATGGAAAAATGCACTAAGCACAAAAATAAACAAATTTTTGGAAAAATTCCACTTAGTAGGTGGTGGGTGGTTCCAGCAGCCCTTGATAATGTAGGAATTTCCAAAATGAGTTTTGTAGTTCATGAGACTGCCTCAAACCTACATGTAGTATAATTAGGTGAACCAGTATTTCAACATGTTTTATTAAGTATACTGCATAACTTGTATCACAAGTTGTATCTCAAGACAATCTCATCTTGTTGAAGGTTAGCCTTCCCAAAGTGAAGGTATTGCCACTTCATCCAGCAGTGGAAATGACCGACTTATTTGACTGATAGTAAATTCCACAGAATCTTGATGTTTGATAGTATTTCCATTATAGTTTCCAACAATAAAGATCTTTTCAAAATATTCCCCTATGGATTAAGAGTCCCTAATGCTTCACTGCCAACAATTTTGTAAATGTAACATGTAAACCACTATAGTTGCTTTGAATGTTATCTTTTTTTAGGTTTTATAGTTATTTATCAAGTATCTAAATGGTTTAGGAATATTAACATAAATATGATAATAAGTGGGTGATGAAATACAAATGATTACTTTAGGAAAAGATCTTGAATCAAAAGAAATGAGATTTTAATTATTTCATCCATAAACATAATTAATATAATGTTTATGGTTTCATCACATTCTTGATAAAGTTATAATTATTCCAAAATCTTCCATAGATAACGACTATGTGAAATTAAATAGTTTACACTCAAGGATATCAGGTTGTGTGTTCTGTGAATCATTTCATTAGAAGTTGCTAATGCGTTCTTAATAAAAAATGTATGACAATTGTGTATGACAAATCATTATTTCCATTAACTCGTTTTCTTGTCTGTCTGTTTGTCTATTCAGTTCATATTTCTGTTATTGTTTTTCGATATGCAATATGATGTTTAGACTTAAATGTTTAAAAAAATCATGCATACTAGACTGTAGGATTTTACTATTGTTAAAAATTATTTCAATGATGTTTCATAATGATTACTTACCATTTAAAAGTCCTACAAAAACACAGTTGGACACCATTGACAATGTTTAAAATTGCTTAGAGAACAAATAATTAATCACCCATACACATAAAGAATCCAATTTGTTGTTTTTTTTTTCAATCAAACCTTGAAGTTGTACACTACGAAAGCAACTGCAATAAAGACTCGCGTAAAACGGTAAACAAGAAATTGTTATCTCCACGACCGTATCGTCGCGAAATCACAAAGAAACAAAAGGTTTTACAATGACACTTTATCAGCCACTACACATTCGGCGCAGTTCGCCGGACCTACATCATATAATTTCTCGATCAATTTATCTGTCGCGCACCAAAAACGTGTCTGTTATGATGATGACTAACCGCTTATGCCCGTATCGTAGCGTTTCCTTCGACTCGGACGATAAAAAATTACCTATAGACGCCCTCTCATCGGAATCAGCTGTATGTCATAAAATCACTCTACGTAGCCATCTACGCGTCCGATCACTTGTCCTGTCGCTACTAAGCAGAACAATACACCTGATCTTCTAATTTCATGAACACTCTCGACAATATTCAATAAAATGACGCATTTACTTGATTATAAGGATATGAAAGACGTACCCTCCCTGTTATTATACCGCTGTTTTGCACTTTTCCTCGGGCGACAGATCCTCACGAGGTCGCCGTGTCGCCGAAAATATCATTAATTACACACTTTAATGAATAAAATCATTAATTTTAAATGCTAAACTGGAAAATCTAGCACAGAAATGCAAAATGACCACGAACAAACATGGAAGCGAGAGAGCGAGCGAGACGTTTCATTTCACATAAAATCTGTCTATGGTTTGGGTATACGTCATTTTTATGAAACATCAGCCGATTGTTTATGATAGCATAGCAGAACCAAACCTTGGGAAATTACAATAATTTTAATTTAATGTAAAATATTTAATTTGGTGGTTAGCTCAGCCATGCCTTGCTTGCATGATATTTTTCGCTCGTGATTTGATTTGAGCTTATTTATGATTCAATCAATAAAATAAAGGTCAACGCGCACCTGCACGCGCCAGCTCCGCAGGAGGAATCGAATTCGCTGATTGTCTCGTGAGTCGTGCACCTATTCGCATCGAACGCGCCTCGTACGCACCGAATGCGCCGAACGATGTACTGAATCACAGAATTGTTGGAACAGAATGCGGATGACGTGACGTCATCAAAATTGAGCCGCCCGTGCTGTCTGCCGTAAACGTACGCACAGCTACAAGTTAAAAATTTTCAGTATAAGTTGACTTCTGTACGAAAAGTTAGCATACACGGGAAATGTATAGTTTGATATGTAGCCGTGCATGCTCGCTGAATCTGATGATGTCATTTGCAATTGCGGGTGTAATCGGTAATACCTACAATATTTTACTAAGACCGGCACGCTGAATCTGATGATTTTGTTAGGAACGATAGTTACTATGGAAATAACATTGAAATAGGGTTATATGTATATAGTTACTTTCAAAAATATTAAAATATTTTTCTCGTATTTTATTTCACTTTAACAGATGACATTTGCAAATGCAGGTGTAATCGGTAAAGTATGTATGTTTACCAGGAAAGGGTAGGTAATAAAATAATGCGATAAGTTTTCCCAATACTTATTAATGACATAATATATAAAGGTAACCAAGCAACAGACCATGAAGGTTATCTGCCTAGATTAAATCCTAATACTGATAGCTATCCGGTACAGTACTCCCCCCCAGCGAAGCGTACCGAAGGTTTTGATGTTCTACCAGATCTCGTCGTATAGGCTGCATGGCTGTTGTCATCTGCGGCGGTCTCGGTGTCCAGCAGGAATGCAGGTTTCAGTCGATCCAAGGAGATGGTCTTTGATTTCCGTTCAACTTGTACGGTGTACATTTTGTCGTTTCGCTGTAGCACTCGATATGGTCCGTTAAATGTAGGTGTGAGCGGCTTGCGAACTGCGTCGTTTCGTACAAACACATGCGTACACGTACGAAGGTGATTCGGTACGTAGGGTGTACGTCGATCGGTGCTCATGTGTGCGGCATGCAGTTTCTTCATTGCGCTTGCTATATTATCTTCGTAATGCGATCGCGGGTCGTCTTGTATCTTCACGCCAACTATTTCGCCGGGAAGTCTGAGCGCCTGGCCGTACAGTGCTTCTGCTGCAGATATGTCAGTGTCGTTTTTTATCGTTGCACGTAAGCCCAGCATGACAGTCGGAAGCTCATACGTCCAGCTTGAATTTTGAAGACGTGCTGTTAATGCCGCTTTCAATGAACGATGCCATCGTTCGATCATGCCGTTCGCTTGATGGTGGTAGGCAGTCGTTCGTATTCGCTCGATTCCCAGTCTCTTCATAAGGCTTCTAAATAAATCTGATTCGAATTGACGTCCTTGGTCGCTTGTCAATCTTTCTGGACAACCGTAGCGAACGATCCAACCTTCGTAAATAGCTCGAGCTACGGTTTCGGCTGTGATGTCAGCAACTGGGTATGCTTCCGGCCATCGTGTTTCTCTGTCGATGATCGTCACACAATATCGTTTCCCTTCTGAAAAAGGCAGAGGTCCAACGATGTCAATGTGGATGTGCGATAGACGATCAGCAGGAGGAAAGTTTTCTAGCGGTAATATAGTGTGTCTCTGTGTCTTTGTTTTTTGACATAAGATGCAGCTCCGAGTCCAATTTCCGATGTCAACATTCATGTTCGGCCAAAAGAATCGCTTCGTTATAAGATGTCTAGTAGCTCGAATACCAGGATGACTGATCTCATGAATAGCGGTGAACACTGTGCGTCGTAGAGGAAATGGTATGTACGGTCGTGCGGTGCTTGTTGACATCTCGCATAATATCTTATTATTTGAGTTTAACGGTTTTAAACGTTCAAATCGTAGCTTATCGTTCCGTATAACATCATTGGCTTCGCTATCTTGTTTCTGCTGATGAGCTAGCTCGTCGTAATCAATCGGTGATGGTGTTGTAATGGTTTCAATCCTCGATAACGCATCGGCGATGATGTTTTCTTTGCCGTCTATATGAATAATCTTCGACGTGAATTGGCTGATGTAGTGGAGATATCTTGTTCGTAGCGGTGTTTCCGTCTTACTGTTGTCTGAAGTGAGTGCAAAGGTGAGAGGTTTGTGGTCGGTATATACAGTTATCTCTCTCCCCTCGAACATCAGACGAAAATGCCGAATAGCTAGGTAGATCGCTAGTAGTTCGCGATCAAATGTGCTATACTTCTTTTGTGCATCATTAAGCTTCTTAGAGAAAAAAGCAAGTGGCTCCCATCTTCCACGAACGTACTGCTGTAGGACGGCACCGACACATGTGTTTGACGCGTCACACATTATTGACATCGATGCATGCGTTGATGGGTGAGACAGAGTGACGGCATCCATTATGCTTTTCCTGCACGCTTCAAACGATTCCTTTTCGTCCGTTGTAA
Source organism: Allophyes oxyacanthae (assembly GCA_932294325.1). Classification (NCBI taxonomy): domain Eukaryota; kingdom Metazoa; phylum Arthropoda; class Insecta; order Lepidoptera; family Noctuidae; genus Allophyes; species Allophyes oxyacanthae. The sequence goes on from OW028612.1 coordinate 1,492,877, forward strand.
GCTGTATTTTTGTTCTGTCGTTCTTTTTCGATGTACTAAGATATTTGAACAGTTTTTCTTGAGTGTGCACCGCGTGCGGAATACTTCCTTTGTAAAAGTTTATTATGCCAAGGAAACGTCGAAGTTCTTGTATTGTTTTTGGTTCTGGATACGTTATTATGGTTTTTACGCGTTCTTCTGTGGGTTGTATACCATCTGCTGACACGCTGTAGCCCAAGAACTCAAGCTTTTGCTTACCGAACATGCATTTTGACACGTTTATTCTTAGGCCGTGTTCTTGCAATCTCTTGAATACTTCTTCTATGTGTTTCCTATGAAGAACAGGATCTGGAGACGCCAGCAGCAAATCGTCAACGAATGGGAACACGAAATCTAGATCGCCCAATATGTTATTCATGTGCCGTTGAAATGTCTGCCCTGCATTTCGTAATCCGAAACACATCCTTGGAAATTCGAATAATCCGAATGGTGTTATAACGGCTGTCTTCTCTATGTCTTCTGTTCTAATTCTAAGTTGATTGTACGCCTTTTGAAGATCGATTTTTGAAAATATCTTCATCCCTTGTAACTGATAGGTGAAGTCGCGTAGTCTGGGAATTGGGTATCTGTCTGGTTTTGTCATAGCGTTTAATCTTCTGTAATCGCCACAGGGTCTATACTCGCCACTCTTCTTCTGGACCAAGTGAAGCGGACTGGCCCACGGTGACTTGGAAGGTTGACATATACCTTGGTCGAGCATAAGCTGGAAAACATTCTTAGCGGCCTGGTACTTGTGCGGCGGTAACGGTCGTGCCTTGCAGTACACAGGCGGACCCTGTGTTACGATGTGGTGTTCCACTCGACTGTTGGTTATGTCACTGAAGTTGGTAGACGTTATATCCGAATATTTCTTCAATAGGTCGCAGTAGGCATCTTTCACATTGATCGTGAGGACCGTCGGCGTCGATGAACTACTTGATAAACACCCGTTTATTGATAAACCCGTTCTCTTGTCAATGAGTTTCTGGGCTCGCAGATCAACGAGGAGATCATGATGTCGCAGAAAGTCAGCACCGATAATGGGTCGTTTCACGTCGGCAATAGTGAACTTCCATTTCAATGAACGGCGCAGACTAAGATTGAGGTCAAGGTCGCGCTCGCCGTATGTTCGTATCGGCGTTCCATTCGCAGCGTACAATAGTACATCGGCAGCCTTCATCCCTTTTTTGCATGGAGGGACGACAGATATGTTGGCTCCTGTATCGATCAGGAAACGAAGTTTGTTTGCGGTGTCGTGAACGTAAAGACGGTATGCAGAAATGTTGTCGATCTCAGGTTCCGTCGCAGCTGAGATCTCGTTTAGTTTCCCTGCTTGCTAAAATTGCATGGAGATCGGCAATTGCGCGCGCGCTCGCCGAAACGCTCATGAAAATAACAGTCGCCGCTTGCCTTGTGTTCGTATTTATGTGGTTGTCGTCCGTCGAAACGCGAACGAGACTGTGATCGAGAGCGACTGAGACGGTACGGTGAGCGGGTCAACCTCCTTTCTTGTTTCACTTTTAGTTCGGCGATCTCTCTAGTCAGCAGCATGACGGCGTCGCGCAAATCGTGATCTCCGCCCGTTGATGATGATGTGGATGGTTTTGCATGAGCTTGACAGGTGCAGGAACATACGGAATTTATTTCTGTGGTTTGATCGTGCATTTTGTCGGCCATTGCAGCGAGAGTGTCAAGTGAGGTCTGGTCGCTCACTGCCAGGACTGCTCTTGTTGATGAAGGTAGGTGCTGCAACCACAATATCTGAAGCGTAGAATCTGGAATCTTCTCGTGTGCAGGTTCTCTCATACGGCGCAGTAACTGTGATGGCTTCTGGTCGCCGAGTTCCATCTCATTCAGGAGCTTGTGCAATTGCTTTGTTTCGGATTCTTCATACACTGCAAGTAACCTTTTCTTTGCATCTTCATATCTGCCAGTGCGAGATTTAGACGTAAGAATATCACTAATTTGTTCAACGTCAGCTTTTTCTAAATGCGCCACCAAGAGACTGAATTTGGCTTCATCGCTGGGCTTCTGGGGTGTGACCACCGTTTCGAATTGGCAAAACCATAGGGTAGGTTTATCTCGCCAAAATGTAGGAATACGGGCCTTGATCGAGATGGTTTGCACTTCATCTTTAGATGCCATTTTCAATGCGTAGCTGAGCGTCGTGGGTCACCAATTTACCAGGAAAGGGTAGGTAATAAAATAATGCGATAAGTTTTCCCAATACTTATTAATGACATAATATATAAAGGTAACCAAGCAACAGACCATGAAGGTTATCTGCCTAGATTAAATCCTAATACTGATAGCTATCCGGTACATATGTATGTATGTATGTATGTATGTGAGTTAATTTGTTACCTCGTACAGCCTAAACCACTAAGCCGATTTCAACAAATGAGATAATCCTTAGATTCGTCTTCGTCCAGAAAGTGTTTTAAGGTATATGATGTCATGGTAAATTCTATATAGCGAATACTGGACGAATCAATAGGGTACCAATTTGAAGGCACCCCAATGAGGTTAAAAACTGAAAGCTCATCGCAGATGGCGCCACTATCGGTTGTTCCTGAGAACCGCCATATTGTTTTTTGTTGTTGTTTGGTGTCCTACTTAGAACCATATTATACTAGTAAAATGTATTCTACGTGGAGTGTAATACAATTAAAAGACGAGCTAATAAAGAGGAATGCCTCTGGCATTGCTAAAAAAGCAGCATAAATTGCACGGTAAATAGATATAATTATATAAACAAGTTTGGAGGTTATATTGTGTTCTTTTTGTAAAGCCCTATTTTTTCGTTGGAGGTTAGAGGCCTACGATCGAAATAATCTCATTGGTGTTGAAGACGTGCTTGAGGATGAGACTGTCAACATTCCGGCACTGCATAAGTTCAGGGATGTAAATGCCAGCACAAATCTCCCAACGCTGTCTTAACGCCACATTCAACAGTTTGCAGAAAGGTAAGAATGCTATTTAATTATGATTTTTTCATCTTTCCTTGTGGATTGGCTATATTTTGGATTAAATTCGACATACATGTTGTTTCAGGTGTCAAGTACCGCCCAAAGGAAGATTTCTGTACGAGTATAGAAGTTTAGTTATAAAATAATAAAAATATACACTGTAATACGTTGATAGCGGTGCCTAAAATAAAAAGGGAGCATTGAAATGATGATGAATGTTTGTTTTATAAAACTAGTGTAAGAATTTCTCCCCAAATATTCCTCAGGTTTAAAATGGATAGCACTTAACCTCTACTTAATACTAGTCTTAGAATTTTTCTTTCGAAGGGCCTTTTCCCATAGTTTTCTTCTTTTGGCTTATTTAGGGAATATTATGGTCTCCCGGATTTTTGCAACCAACGGCTGCTCAAAGCGTCATTTTATTAATTATTCTTATAACAATTCGATTGTTTATAAAAATAGTATGAAAGTTGACAGCTATCTGTCAAATTTCTGGAACAACCGACAGTAGCGACATCTGAAGTGAGCAAAAGGCAGTTTTTTACCCCATTGTCGGTATTATTAAAGGAGAAGAAAACCCATCCTTAAGATGTACTCCAAAGCTGTATGGTCAGTTAGGGAAAGAATTAATATCCTCAACAAATGAATATGAGAAGATAATTTTATTTTATCCGATCAGATCAGTCATTTAAATTTACCCCAAGAGTGATCTTGGACGTGCAAATTGTGTGTGAAAAAAATATATACGAAGCTCGATATCGATGATTATCGAATGTTAGCTAAAGCATCCCTAGTAATGGCAGCCATCTTTAGTTCTTAAATTAAGTTTAGGTATACACCTTTTTTTTGTAAGTATGCCCAGTCCATGTACCTACTTAGTTAGTCATTGGGTTTTTGCTTATCTAAAGTGTTTCTGTCAATCTTCACCATAATCCACAGAGAAACAAAACCTCAATCTGTCAATGTCATGCTTTTAGCGAGAATTCGACGCGAGATTACATTACAAGCACAGTACAAGTGGTTTGTGTAAATTAATTACACAGGTCTTAGCCTTTAAAAACTTCCTACATTAAAGGTTCGTACAAAAGTTTCTCAAAATGAAGATTACTAGATACAAGAAGGTTCAGAAATATTTAAAATTTTACTACAATAACTACGGCTTCCACCAGCCGTACCAAGTTTTGATCGACGGCACATTCTGTTTTGCTGCTTTTAAAGTAAGTCTTCTTCTTGTTACGAACGGTACTAAATAAGAACTAACAAAAGATAAATAGCCATAATATAAGAAGAAGATTTAGTTTTAATTACTGCTCTTAGACTTTAGAATCTCAACATGTTTTCATTAGAACATTAGAAATGCTACAACTATTATCTTGCTACACTAGTTCAAAGAGTATAAAATCTGCACAGAATGGACAGCAAGTACCGTCGGAATGGTCGACTGGTAGACATAGTGGATGAGGAGTGGAGGGCGGAGCAGCTGCCCCATGAGGACATCCAGGTTCCATTGGAAGAGCTCCCGGACCCTGAGGCTGATAGTGCAGACTCCCACCTCACTCTCAAAGAGCAGAGCATGCGTTGGCAGGAGAATTTCCCTGAACCAGCAAGCAGTAATTAAAACTAGGTATTCTGGTTCATTTTGTTGTAGATTTGTTTTTTAATGCATTAAGAAATATTTTTTAGTCATTAAGAATGATTTTACACTACAGCAATGTGTTGGTCTGTCTCCTTTATTAATAAATGCTATGTAAAATTATGTCATGAATAAAGGCATTTTAAACCATATTTTTTTATGCCTACCATTATGTTTCATCATTCTCCTGCCCTTATCCCATTTTATTTGGGGTTGGCGCAATAATATGTCTTCTTCTTCCATTCATCTCTATTAGACGTCATCTCAGACGCTCATATGTTTATGCAGAATTTATTAGTTACAGGGGATCATGTATAATATGCTACATATTGAATCTTAATTTTGAAACTGGTACTGAAGTAAATAAAATGTGAAATTTGTTCCTGTAGGTTTTACTGAGATATAGAAGATGGTGTGAATAACTCAATTTTGTTAAAATATCGTTTAGTACCGGTTTCGAAATAAATGTGTGATCTAATACTGTTAATTTGTTTTTCTAATATGGGTCTTTTATGTGTTTTTCAGGAGCAAATAAACATTAGAGAGCAAATTCCAAAATATTTAAACTCTCAAGCAAAATTATTGACAACAAGATGCATAATAATGGAAACAGAAAAAATAGCAAAGAAAACTCACGGAGCCCTAACAATATTAAAACAGTTTGGAATACATGAATGCAATCATAAAGAGCCGATTGGTGGATCTAACTGCATATTGTCTATGATTGGTAAAAGGAATGACAAACACTACATCCTGGCAACACAGGACCGAGATCTACAAGAAAAACTTAGAGAAAAAGCTGGTGTCCCACTTCTGTACCTCCACAACAAGTCCCCAACTTTAGAAAAGCCTTCAAAAGCAAGTTATGGTAAAGCTGACAAGAATTTAGAAGGAAACCCATTCATGTTTGTTACAGAGACACAGAATGACGCACTACTATCTATGAAAAAAGTGTTTGGGGTTGTAGAAAATGTGGAAGAACCAAAAATTCCTGTTAAAAAGAAGAAACAGCATAATCCTAATCCTCTGTCCTGTAAAAAGAAGAAGAAAAAGGTCGGCAATAATAATAATAAGGTAAAGAGTGTTAGTGACGGCAAAGTTAGGAAACGGAAGAAGACGAAATTGCCAAAACATTTGAAAGAGCAGTTGAAGAGTGCTATAACTAATAAATGCTAATTTTTTTTGTACTATCTGTTTCATTTCTTCACTTTCATGTATATTGCCTACTCCCTTAGACAAATTGAAACATAATTCGGAAGAGAATTAGATATTATTCTAAAACCAAGTCATATTTCCTGACACAAGTTAATAAGAATATGATCTTCAGGCAGCTTCACTTAGTTTTGAAAGGCCACAGCAGCTTGAGCCTGTGGCTGCCGAAGGTCACGATGTGGATGAGCGGCAGGTTGGAAATGTAGACAGTGTGGAAGTGGGACACTATATCGTAGCAGTCCTCTGGTCCGAACACCTCTTCACCCTCTGGAGAATCCTGGAATTCAATGAGGTATATACGCGCAAATCTTTATGAGCCCTCTGAACTCTCTCCCTGTCTCCCTCTAGCACCTATAATAAATGGGACGCTTGTTATAGATGCTAGAGGGAGAGAGAGAGAGTTCAGAGCTCAGTTTAGGGCTCATAAAGATTTGCGATTACTATAATGAAATGTAAACCCAATCATAACCGGCATTGAACCCATTTAAATCACGAAACTTGCCACCATTAGACCAATTTTTTTGTTACCTACATTCTTCGTTCGTTTCTACTAGGTTCCCATAACAACACTACATAGAAGAGAGAGGGACACATAATATTATGTAAGTACCTATCTATCTCTTCTCTACGTTTTACTTGACTTTCTATTCCGACTATTCATTGATTTCACAATGTATAAACACTTTCACGTTTGTATGCATTACCTATGTTCAATGCTAATTTCTAAATAATGTGATTTTAGGAGATACATAAATGGGTTAGCGTCTGACTAGTAGGGATAGCCTATTCTCATCCGGTGTCCACTGTACATACCAGATGAGAGAATAAGCCAACCCCTTTTTGGGTTTATTTGGGATTTAGATCATCCTATCACGCATTTATTTCTAAGGTAGTTATTTTTATTTTTTTTAAACATTGCCCCTCTCTACTATTTCTCCTGTATCTAGGGTACAGTTTACAAACATACATGTCACATGCACACACAACGACCCGAAACAACTATCTGTAGGTCATACAAATATTTGATCCGTGCGGGGATCGAACCCGCGGCACGTAGCGCAGAAGGCTAATCGCTTAGCCACTGCGCCAACCGTGTCGTCAAAATGTTGTATATAAGTTATATGTATAGTATGTTAAAATACCACTTTACACATAAAGAAACATAGACATTTAGTAAATTAGTATAGGTATCTACTATAAGGAAATATCAGTCATTCATCTCTCTCGCAGAACCTCTGACAAAAATATACCACACTCTGGATTAGAATCCAGGTATCGGTGGATTCTAAATTCTTAAATTCTTGTTAAGAACGCGAGGCAACGGGGATTTGGAAAGGTACGGGTTGCGCTTTACGCTGTCATTTTACAATAGTTTTCTCAGGGTTTGCGGAGCAGCCAGCCCGCTGTTTCAAATAAACATAAGTGTTACTCGGCTCTGGAATTGGGAATGAAAAATATCGGTACCTAACAAAAACGTAAAAGAAAATCCTCCCGTGCCCAAGTACCTACCTCAATCGTGTGCCGTATCATAACCTCTTTGAAATAATTCCAGACTGCTCGCGGCGACTGCCAGTAGTACCACTTGAAGTAAATGTGGGTATCTATGTATATGGTAAGGAGGACGGATAGTTTGAACGCATCGAAGTCCCGCTGGGCCGCGTAGTCGATCGTCTCCATCAGCAGGCTGATGAGGAAGTTCTTCTCTGACACGCTGTAGTTGGCTATTATTTCCTTTTCAACTAGAAAGTCTCCTAGGAAATATAAATTAATGAAAGATTATGGGATTTTTTCTTTAGTAACATCCTTGAGACAGAAAATGTGCAGAAATCTTAATGTAGGTAATGGATGCAAATAATGGGTAATGGTGCAAATAATGTGTTTGAATTTCGTAGGTACCTACCTAATCTACTAAAACAGTAGGTAGGTACCTACCTAATCAGTAAAATTCTGTGGGGCCAAGGAAAAAGAAGATAAGTCATAAAACAAAAAAAACATTATTTAAAAAAAGAAAATATTTCTTTGTTTTATTCGATTATAGTCATATATCTAATTAAAAATCATGAATAAGTAAATAAATTGAAGTAAAACTAATTTTGGATTTTTATGACTTATCTCCTTTTACCTTGGCTCCACAGAATCGTGCATTGGTAAGACATCCTATAGAAAAGTAGGACGGACAGAAAAGACGTAAACTTATCGATAAAAACGATAAGAAGTTAACCTAAGAACTTCCTCAGCCCGTTCTGCTTATCAGCGCCGGCTGCTGCTATCATGCTGACAACCTCAACCTCGTTCATGATAGTCCCAATCAATAGGTGAGGCCATGGTTCGTTCACTGGTTTCTTGAACGGAGGGGCTTCGTTCTCCCTCAAAGACGCCAAGTAAGAAGGCGCAGACAGTTGCTTCTGCACAAGCTCGTCTGCTGAAAACTTAGGAATGGCCGGAGCTGACGCCGCTTTGACTTTCATCGTCTGATCCGTCGAAGAAGTTACTCCAGTGCTCGTTTGTGAGTCTAGAATAGTCTCCATGATGTGAAAGTTGATATCACGGGAAAAATGTAACAGGGTAACAGGCGTTTTTTTATGACAGCTTTGTCATGTAATTGTCAGCTCATGTCAATCACGATGTTTATACGAAAGAGAATTGATAGAATTATAGAAATGAGATCGAATAATAAATAAGAAAACAAACATGGAAAGCAATGACCAAAGAATAGAGACAGTGATGTAAGAGTAATCCTTAGAGTAATCCAACTCGAGCCATTTTGAGCTATTTTAAGCATTCATTCACCATACTGAACTGAATTATAAAGGCCTATGGGTGACGTCAACAGAGGATTCAAATTTCTCATTAATTTATTCGCAAGCCATCGACGTCGCCTAAAGGCTTTGAAAACCAACTGATTCTGATATGTCCTCAGTTAAGTCCATCGAAAAAGGATAATAAAATCTCAAAACACTATTAAAATTAATTATTTATTACATATTGTTCATTAACCTAATCATCGGTAGTCGGTACACACGTATGGTTCACATAATTTATTGAACTAAGATCTTTCTTTTTTACGTTCCAATTCTTGCGCCTCCCGCTTACTCTTAATATCTAAGGTATCCCAATATCGGCTGGGTACTTCGTCTTCGGAAGACGAGGAAGAAGAAGAAGAAGAAGATGATGATGATTCTGTATCACTATCACTGCTTTCTTTCTTTTTATCCTTCGAACGATTCTTTCCTTTCTTTTTACTTGATTTTTCATCACAACTGCCATCTTTATTTTTCCTTTTATCTTTCGCACTGTTCTCCTTTTTATCTTTTCGCCGGCTGGAACTCTCCTCTTCTTTGCTAGTTTTATCATGCTTTTTAGTTTCTTTATCGCGCCTGTTTTCTGTATCTTTCTTTTTTGATTTGTGATCTTCAGTGTCATCTCTATTTCTATCTTTACCATTATTTTGTTCGTCACGTCTTTCGTCTCCATTTTTGTTTCTTTGGTTATCATTATCTCTCCTTTTAGATCTAGAATCGTCTGCATCTCGAATGTCTCTCTGTCTATCGTAATTTTTATCTTGCCTACGACTGTCGCTTCTGGAAGCTTCACGTTCGGTTTGTTCTTCCAAATCTCTCCTTTTACTCCTAGAATCATCTCGACTGCGCCGTTCTTCCAAATCTTTCTTTCTTAATCTTGATTCTTCATATTGCCTTTCAATTCTCTCTTTTAAATCTATTTTATTCCTTCTGATATCTTCAACTTCGTCTCCACGCCCTATGTCGTTAGTTCTACGGACTCTGTCGCTGCCACTTTCGCTATTCGCTGGGGCTTCTCTGCGTGAGCTCTCACTATCATCATCCCTGCGTCTCCGATCATCATCTAAACGGCTTCTATCATGATCTCTACGTCTTTCATCATCCTTATATCTTGTTTCATCTCTACGTTCTCTATCGTCATCTTTACGTGACCTTTCTTCATCTCTGTCGTCTTTACGACCTCTATGCTCAATTCTTTGTTCCCTGTCGTCTTTACGTCCCCTTTCTGTCTCTCTGTCATCTTCCCTGCGATTTCTACTTTCATCATCATCTCTACGACCCCGAAATTCGTCCCTCTGTGGCCTTTCATCATCCCTTCGTCCTCTGATTACCCTGTCTGTCCCCTTGTCGTCTTCCCTACGAACTCTACCTGCATCGTCGTCTCTACGACCACGAACTTCATCTCTCGGTGTCCTTTCACCATCTTTTCGTCCTCTGTCGTCGTCTCTACGACCTCTATTTTCATCTCTCTGTAGCCTCTCATCATCTTTATGGCCTCTACTTTCATCTCTCTGTGGCTTTTCATCATCCTTACGGCCCCTTTCCTCATTTTGCTTGACCCGCTCATCTCTTTGCCCTCTTCCGACATCTCTCTCAGGCCTCTCATCATTTCTGCGGTTCCTCTCCTCATGTTGATTTCCTTTTTCATCATCCCTATGGCCTCTACTTTCTTCCCTTTGCGGTCTGTCATTATCCCCACGACCTCTTCCGACCCTTTCGTCATCTCTTCGGCCTCGTCCGTCATCCCTCTGCAACCGATCGTCTTCTCTACGGCCCCTTTCGTCATGTTGCCTTCCCCTGTCATCATCCCTACTACGGCCACTTCCCTCATCTCTTTGAGGCCTCTCATCATTTCTACGACTTCTTTCTTCATTTTGTCTTCCTCTATCATTATCCCTTCCCCTATCGTCATCTCTCTCTGGCCTCTCTTCGTCTCTGTGGCTTCTAGTCTCCTCTCTCGGCAGCCTTTCATCACCCCTACGCCCTCTGTCTTCATCCCTTTGTGACCTTTCATCACCTCTTCGGCCTCTATCTTCAGTTTGTTGCCCTCTATCATCATCTCTACGAACCCTACCTTCATCCCTCTGAGGCCTGTCTTCATCTCTACGAACCCTACCTTCATCCCTCTGAGTCCTGTCTTCATCTCTACGGCCTCTATCGTCATTCTGGCGCCCCCTATCGTCATCTTTGCGGCTTCTACCCTCATCCCTTTGGGGTCTTTCATCATCTCTACGGCTTTTATCGTCATTTTGGCGCCCCCTATCGTCATCTCTGCGGCCCCTACCTTCATCCCTTGGAGGCCTTTCATCATCTCTACGGCCTCTATCGTCATTTTGGCGCCCCCTATCGTCATCTCTGCGACCCCTACCTTCATCCCTTGGAGGCCTTTCATCATCTCTACGTCCTCTATCGTCATTTTGACGCTCCCTGTCATCACCTCTACGTCCCTTATCTTCATCTGGCCGACCCCTTCCGTCATCCCTACCATTCCCGTCGCGTCGCCTAAAATCATCATTATTTTGTTCATTTCCGAAAAATCTTCGTCTATCATCTCCGTTTCTCTGTTGCACTCTATCTCTATCGTCGTTTCTCCTAACATCCCGAGGTCTGGCGAAGTTGTCTCTGTCTTGACGCATATCAGGCCCATTTTCCATTCTCCTAGCGTCTTTCCCGTACGTGTCGTAAAAGCCGTCGTGGCCCCATCTTTCAACGGGTTTTTCAGATGATTCCTCTGTAGGTTTAGGGGTCTTATCTTTATTTTTATCTTTTTTAGATTTAGATTTTTCCTTTTTCTTCTTGTCACTCTTCTCTTTATCGGAATCTGAAAGGAAAGAAATGGTTTCTTGTTATGTATGTAATAGTCATTTAATATCTAGATAAGGCCTCGGATCGGATTGTCTGGCACAAACTTGTCTAGAACCTGGGACCTTTACTCTCGAAAATAACATCTTCTCTAACGCGACTACTATGACTTAGTTCGACTGTACCAAGCAATTCAGGTCACGATCCTAACCAAGGAGAAACAGATATAGAAGCAAAACAAGGCTTCCTAAAAGAGTATAATTATGATATATTGAACTAACCGCTTGAGCTGTCGCTATCCGACGAGTCAGAGCTGCTGGAACTGGAGGAGTCGGAACTGGACTCTGAAGAGTCGCTATTCAACTTGATCTCCGGTATCGGGGCTGGAACATTCTGAAACGAAATATCATATTTTGAGAAACCTGGTTTTCTTGCGTCGGCCAGACACAGATAGCAGTTTTCCCAAACCAGCCTATCGCAGTCCACTGTTACACATAGTCCTCTCTTAAGTTGCATCACAAGACTTGGTCTACGTACGCCATTCTAGAATACATTTGCTAATTCACAGTTTCGTTTCAAGGACACGTCTCAGGCAGAGTACAGTTGCTCTGCTTGAACTTACTCGTCACATCTTATTGACCCAAACTCTGGCCATCTCCATCCGAGAACATCATAATATACAGAAAATTACTACAGACCTTGGGCATCTGCTTCAAATGTTCTCTTAGCTCGTCCGTCAGACCTCCTAGACCGATGGAAGTGAAGAAGTTGATGGAGAAGCGCGTGTTCTTAGGGTTGTCGCGCGGGAAGATACCCGAGAACGCGCCCTGCAGGGTCCTGAAACAGAAGAAATGGAGACAATTAAATGGGCGCTTAATATCTAGCCAAAGACCATCAGGTGGCACAAGACTGTCAGGGAACACAAGACTGTCAGGGAACACAAGACTGTCAGGGAAAAAATAATTCCATGGGAGAATCACGACCCTCAGTATTGGGGAACAGGACGCTAAGAGGAGGAGGACAAGCAAACTAATAAAGTAATATAGGAGATATTAACTCACGGGTCCTTCAGCCGATCATTTAGTTTCTTCAGCCCCATGTATTCAGCCAGCTCTTGGAACAAAATCTTGATGTAAATACGACTGGAACTTGTGGTATCTTCCTCGTTTAACTTCACACAGTCCAGCACCTCCCAACTGATAGAGTCCGTAAACAACAAGTGAGCGAAGAACTTGCTGACATTTCTCAATCTATTTGTATCCAGTCTGTGTGCGGTACCATATGAATCTTTGAATATTTCCTCAAATGGACCAATGTATATTCGGTTGATGTTGCAGAACCGTTGTGCTAATAGCCCGTAGAATTTCTCGTATGTCCGCTGTTCGGCACAGCAGTCTAAGAACATATGACATAGTTCTACTTCTTGACCAGGTTTGAGTTGCATCTTCATCAGTTTATGAGCACACTCCTCAAAGTCCAAACTGGAGTTGATAGTCAAGTATATCGTTCTGCGTAACGCCACAAGGTTTGTCTCGGTATTGTCTATGATGGTGACTTCTTTCTGGGCCTCTTCTTCCTCATCTTCCCCAGACTCATCACTGCCACTTTCACCAGAGCCATCATCGTCACCAGACTCAGCATCAGAGCCGAGAATTTCTTTACTCAGTGTTTTGTATTTTTGTTCATTTTCCTCATATTTGTCGTCGAATTTGAAGACATCTAAAACAGACAATGTGAATAATGACTTCTAAGACTAAACAGTTATTTTCAAAAGCACCTTTTATTGTAAGTTTTGTTGAGCTAAGCTTTCTTTTACAATAAACAATGTTAGATGGATCAGAACAAATCTTAGTAGTATCAATTAATATAATCAAATCAACATCAATGTACTAAGTTTTTTGTGGTGCGGTTTCCAAGTAAACACCAGGAGACCTTCAAATAATTTTGGTTGAAGAGTGTGATGTACCGATGTTTGCGTGACTGGTTACATGACACGATGCTGACAATTATTTGTACAGTAGCTATTAGTAAACATGTTGATTATTTCGACACAATTCCTTACTAAAATGGGCCTTATTAGTAATTATTGTTATAAGTATGCATTACAAATTTTTATAGAAAAATAATCTCACTCAGAATATCCTGTGGATCTGTAGCTTCATCCAACATCATGAGATGAGTGAACTGCTCCTCCTCTGGCACCAGTTCCAATTCCTCAATCAGCGCCGGATGATCCTTGAAACCATCTTTCCACACTTGGAACATGACTTCAATCATATACTGCACCCTTTTGTCCAACTGGCCCTCATGGAGAATATTCCTTAACATCTCAAATATTGCATTCACACCCTTAGAAGATACTTCAGTCAGTTTTTGGCCACATTCCTTCAAGAAAGCTATAGCTACCTCCACTGAGTCATCAGTAGGAGTCTCAACAAGTAACGTTAGTAATTCTAATGCTAGAATTTCATGAGCCACTCTTTGATTTACTAAGTGGGCTATGAATGATGCTGACGATATGCAAATAGGTTTGTCATTGCGTTTGAATCCTCTTTTGAATTGTATCATTAACCTTTTTAACAGCAACTCGCCGATATTTGGAAAGCGCGAATTAACAGCAGATACTAGCGCAGCATAAACATTAGTGAATGTGGGTGAGGCTGCTTGAGCCTGTATCACTGAACGGCAGAGCAAACCTCTACCACGGACTATATTTTCTTTCAACAGTTGCTTGATAATAATACCAATATTGCCAACGTTAATTTTGTTGATGTGGCCGTGTATTGACTTCTTCAGTGCTTCCCAGGCGAGTCTTTGATATGCCATTGAAGTTTTGTCAGTAATTTGAGCTTGCATCATTCTGAGACGCGCGGGAGGTATATAGGCACCTCCTGTTCTTGTGTTCAGCATGTCTGTTTCTTTAGTGCGTCGAGCTGGCACGTCTTTCTTAGCTCCGGACTCTTTTGCTGAGCTGGATGGTTTTTCTTGTTTGAGAGGAATATCAGGAGAGCGTGACTTGGAATGTCTACGTTTACGTCTGGAATCTCTCTCGCGACTCTCTGGTGACTTTGATCTCGACCGTGGTCTTCTAGATTTCTTTTCCTTACGCCTTTCTTCTTCGTCACTGCTTCTATCTTTCTTACGCTTACCATCTTTATTTGAATCCATGTTGTATGAATACACAACTTTAAATACGAAACTTATTCACTATAATATCTGATATTCACAATAAAATGTTCAAATGCTAACACATACGGATATTACTTGGTAAAATCTTGAATCAAAATTACACAGAATGAATACACGATGTCGCAGCCATTTTTATTTTGACATTTGCTTCGTCGCGAAAGTCGATTTCGCGTTCGCGTCGTTGTCAATCGTAACTTTTTTAATACGTATGAATACCTGGCTTTTAATATTGAATGTTGCCAGTACTTAAAGAATATTTACCAATGACCAAAGAAGCCTCTTATATTTACTAACTTTATAGAGGCAAAGTTATAATACGCCTTAGAAAGTATTATCACTTTGCCTCTATAAAGTTAGTCGAAGCTGCGCAAACGTCGCCGATTCCATAAGCGCTCGTACCTCGCATACCATTTAGACCTAAAAACGACTGCAGCCATTTATTTCGTACTGCAGAGAGGCAAAGTTATAATGCGCATACTGTTCATGCAATGGATAAATACATCAGTGTTTGTCCACTTTATTAATTAACAGATTGTCCTTGTTGGATGGTACGATGGGAGATGTTATAGAATATATTTTGTCGCTGGAGGCTAAATAAGTCCCGAGCCCAGAATATAATACTCTCTAGCGATGTCCTCAGAAACCACTTTTCACGATTTGTGCAAGCTTTGTTGTAAACCCCTTATTACTTGCACCCAGCCCTAGCCTAATTAGTAGAGTTCATTATAGATTATAGTCAATGACGTAAGAAGCCTCTCTTACGAGAAGGACCTGGCATGACTACAAAACAACGTGAATACTATGTAGTCTGTGGTGTAAAACAAAAGCTATCGAGACATCTAAATGGCGGCTTAGTGTAGTGATGCACCGATGCACCCGTATGCCATTCGATATGTTTGTCGATATGCTGTCAGAAATGTTGATATAGGTCGCTCTCAAAGGACAATCTAAGGCAACGTCCAACCAAATAATATCTTACCCCAACAGGCAGTGGGACAATATAAAGGCTTAAAATAATAATTATCCCAACATAGGTTCCAATTTAGAAAGCTCTCGTAACGTTTTTTTATAGCTTTAACTTAGTAACAGAGGATATTACAGGTACGTATAGAGATCGGCAAACATCTAATAAGGTGACCTTTAGTCTCTTTTGTCCTTCTCTCTCACGACAGTTTATGTGCGCGAACGGGCGCGAACTTTCCCACACCACGCCGCTTTTTGCTCAAGGTATTTGCCGGTTAACGTTCGGCGTCGCAGGGGACAGTGAAGTTTATCAGTATTAGTGTATAATCTATGGTGAAGTTATTCCGTACTATTCGGGAACAACTTTGCAATCGAATATTTATTTTTTTGTTGTTGTTAGAACTGTTTATATAATATAGGTAGTAGGTACTAAGTAATATTCAAGGAAAAGGAAAGGGATAGGGGTAGGACAGGATGTAAAAGTAGATACTTCCGAAGGCTATACAACAATTTCTTCCTTGCGGAAATTGAACCCATACGAGACTAATATTAGGCATCACGTAACAAGGCAAATGAAACAAGCTAATAATATTAATCCTTTTTTTATTAATTTATAAACCATACAATTTTACATTTTTAAATATTATTCACTAGGGGATAAAGTAGTGTCTTACGGCACGGGCGCTATGTTATGCGCATTCAGAATTCTAGTCTAAACCCTCTCTCTGAGCTCCGGATTCATGCTCGCCCAAGACGTGAACACCTTTATCCCCGAGGGGAATACTTTACTATTCACACCTGCGAGACAATAAAAACAATAATATTAGAAACGAAGTATTAATATCTCCTTTATTCATTATTAAAACAATAAGAAAATAAAAGGACAATGCAACCTTTTGGCATCATTTTTTTTTCTTTCGCCAATATTGAAACTTTGGTGATAAATAACGAACTATATAAGAAATCCATAGAAGTAAAAAAAAGTAAAAAAGTAGAGTATCGACAATAAAAAATGCATGAGCGGACAACACTACCTCCATATCAACAACAAATAATTTTCACGAAATATACTGAAAAACGTGATGAAATCATAGGCAAAATGTTAAATTCATGTAGCTATATTGCCAAGCTTTCTCAATTATGCATAAACTTATTAGAATTGTGTCTATTGGGACATATTTTCATAATAATAAAGTACGTACCGGTGCAATGTTATGTTTGGTCGATTTCCGCTTCTTTTAATGCCGCACCCAATAATACCACAGTTCGGCATATAGTTTATAAAGTCAGTTCTTGTTTTGATTTAATAAACACACAATATCACTATAGGTTAAGGAAATATTATTAAATTACGTACAAAAATAAAGCGCGTTGACAGCTGATGTACCTGACATAGCGACTGACAGGTGAGAAATCATAATGGCGGACCGCCAGCTTCTTTTCCGTCCGTTTCCTATAGATAATGTTAAACATGACATGTCCTTTGGTTTCCTAACGTCACTGATTATAGTCCAATTTTATACAGGCTTCTTACGTCATTGCTTTATACCTGCGACAGCAGTCACCGAAACAGGACAACAAAGCTTGAACAAACGTCTCATTTTTTTTGAATTATTATATAAATTATTCATATTTACAAAACTATAAAATAACATAAAATTGCTTACTAAGCTGTCACAGGTATCAAGCTATATTTTACGGACTATAGTTAACCGGTATTCTTCTAAGAACATTACAATTACTCTCTCTGGCGAGATGTTTTTAGTAGGTACCTCAGATAAAGAACCAGCTTTATCTTGTGTTGGTACTTGCCAATCATAGTCATAGTAATATTATAAAGAGAGAAATCCTGATTGACTGACTGACTGACTGACTGACTGACTTATCATCAACGCACAGCCGAAACTACTGAAGCTAGAGTCACGAAATTTGGAGAGTAGGTCCCTTTTGTATTGTAGGCAAGCAATAAGAAGGGATTTTGGAAAATTCTGCCCCTAAAGGGGGGAAAAAGGGGGTGAAAGTTTGTATGGGAGTCCCTTAATTTTTGAAGTGAGAAAGATGAAAATTGGGATTTAGGCTTTTGGTTACAAACAAAGAAACACGTGATTCTTCGTTTTTGGAAATTCATCCCCTAAAGGGGCGAAATAGGGGTGAAAATTGTTTTTGAAGTGTAAAACGTGAATATTGGGATTGTTTTTGAAGTGAGAAACGTGAGAATTGGTGTTTCGGCTTTTGGTTAGAAATAAAGAAACACGTGTTACCGCGTTATTGGAAATTCATCCCCTAAAGGGGCGAAATAGGGGTGAAAATTGTTTTTGAAGTGAGAAACGTGAAAATTGATATTTAGGCTTTTGGTTAGAAATAAAGAAACACGTGATACCGCGTTTTTGGAAATTCATCCCCTAAAGGGGCGAAATAGGGGTGAAAATTGTTTTTGCAGTTAGAAACGTGAAAATTGAGATTTAGGCTTTTGGTTAGAAATAAAGAAACACGTGATACCGCGTTATTGGAAATTTATCCCCTAAAGGGGCGAAACAGGGGTGAAAATTGTTTTTGAAGTGAGAAACGTGAAAATTGAGATTTAGGCTTTTGGTTACAAATAAAGAAACACTGTGTTACCGCGTTTTTGGAAATTCATCCCCTAAAGGGGGGAAATAGGGGTAAAAATTGTTTTTGAAGTTAGAAACGTGAAAATTGAGATTTAGGCTTTTGGTTAGAAATAAAGAAACACGTGACACCGCGTTTTTGAAAATTCATCCCCTAAAGGGGCGAAATAGGGTTAAAAATTGTTTTTGAAGTGAGAGACGTGAGAATTGGTGTTTCGGCTTTTGGTTAGAAATAAAAAACACGTGTTACCGCGTTTTTGGAAATTCATCCCCTAAAGGGGCGAAATAGGGATTAAATTGTTTTTGAAGTGAGAAACGTGAAAATTGACATTTAGGCTTTTGGTATGAAATAAAGAAACACGTGTCACCGCGATTTTGAAAATTCATCCCCTATTGGGGCGAAATAGGGGTGGAAATTGTTTTTGAAGTGCGAAACGTGAAAATTGAGATTTAGGCTTTTGATTAGAAATAAAGAAACACGTGTTACCGCGGTTTTGGAAATTCATCCCCTAAAGGGGCGAAATAGGGGTGAAAATTGTTTTTGAAGTAAGAGACGTGAAAATTGAGATTTAGGCTTTTGGTTAGAAATAAAGAAACACGTGTTTCTGCGTTTTTGGTAATTCATCCCCCAAAGGGGCGATAAAGGAGTGAAAAATGTTTTTGAAGTTAGAAACGTGAAATTTTGTATTTAAGCTTTTGTTTAAAATTAAAAACAAAATCGGTTTCGTTTTTTTCGAAATTCAACCTCTAAGCGGATGAAATAGTTACATGAGAGTCCGTATTTTTTGAAGCCGAACGATTTGTAAGAGGTCAGGAATTGATGAAAATTAAAAAGTATCTACCGGCTAATTTGTACCCGAACGAAGTCGGGACGGGCCGCTAGTAACTAATATAAAACTACGTTCTTCCACAGTATATAATTATATAGTTCTTCGATAAGACTCTTTCTCAAGTCGGTGGACATTGGAATGATATTTTTTTTTACTTTCTTACCTAGTTATTTCCCTTCCTATGCACGTTATGAGTACTTATTTCAATATTGGTCAAGGAGAAATGTTCAGGTGATATAAAAAGACTTATTTATTAGTATTTATGACTTTATTTAATACGACAATGAAACTACAAAAGTTGCCTGCACTTCAAACAGCAATTTTCATATACCTCACAAACTGAAGCACATTAATAATATAATTAATCACATAAAATATAAAAATTAACGATAATAACACCATAATAAGAGATAGGAGAGTGACTAACATTACGCAAAAATTACGAAAAACAAAAATATAATTATCTGAAAGCTATAAGTTGCATCGCTATACATGATTCGTCTCGATCGTGAGAATCTAAAAGGCTACACAATACCCAAGGCAAATTGGTCAGAGGTTTTCACTTCTTCACCGAGAAACAAGCTAGTAACTTACTTACAACTAGTTCCCTTAGTCATATCAGCGTTAGTAACATAGAGTAAAGCAGGCAAGCAACTCGCCCCGCCGCGCTCTACGCGCCAAGCAACGATACATCATCTCTTAATATTATATACAATTATTATCATATCTTTGACGTTAAAACAGACCGACGCTAAATGAATGGCAAAAATATACTATAAAATACAGGATACTCTCACTTAACAGTCGAGCGACAAACCCCGCGTTGTATCTCGCCACCGCCCTGACAACACGCAGGGACGGAGCGTCGGTGTCGATATAATTTGTGCCTAACCGAACGATACGATACATAATATCACTAGAGCAAAAACATCACAGAAGCGGTTTGTGTCCAACACACCATTACGTCCGCGGCCCGGCGCCCTCGCCATCTACAATTAAAAAAATATAAAACGCTATGAAGGCAGTTTTATACGTTACATTTTATTGATATTATCCAAGAGCCAATTACCGAATATACTGAGGCACTTCCGCTGTTTAATAATGAACTAACGATCCGTCTATTTTAGTTTTTATTGTATCCGATTGAGATCATAAAAGGAAGTGATGTACGACTTAAATTTAAAGTTGTAGACTAGATGTTGTAGCGTCGCGCGGCCGCGGCCAGCCCGCGCCGGGCAGCTGTCCCGCGCGGGCGGCTCCGAGCACAAGCAACGACCCACTCCGCGGAATAAACGCAGCCACAAACAACCCGCGACACGACAGTCTTTCTAAATAATCGACAACACAATACAAATAAAATATATATCATAGTAATGGTCAGTTAATAGCGATACGGCGATTAAATTATAAAAACATGATAAAACTTAAATTTAGATTATACCACCCTAAAAATACTGTTGCGTATGATAAACATTAAAAATAATGATATAAGTCTATAACTAACGATTAGGGATACTTCTCATTCACCATCGAGCTTCGTCCCGCCAGCTTGCTTACAAATCTCATAAATACGTGTCATTTGCCGTGGGTTCCGTACTAAAAAATGAGCTAGCCTCTGCAAATTCAGCTGTCTAGAAAACTAAAAGTTAAATATAAAAATAATAGGCAAATATGCGGCTTTTTAGGTACAGAACCCTGAATGCGATGATCCAATTTTTAGTATACCAAGACAAGATGTGAAATCATTGAAAAATATAGATTGAATTTTCAATTGGAATACTAAAAGTTGGCCGTGATTGGGATCACATCTAAGACATTTTCAATTAAGTACATCATTTGAAATAGGCCATAATTATTGTTAATTAAAATGTATAGCAATGTTGCCAGAATATCGGTGAAAATAATTCATAACTTAATCAAAATTGAGAATCAAAGATGTCGTAAGCATGATCACGAGGGACATATTATTTGGTGTCACAAAGCGCGTCTGGGGGTGTAACACAAATATTGTGAGGATGCTGTACCGTGTGCAATAGTAGAGAAATATCTTTTTTTATAATTTTTATCACAATATTTTTACATGTTACAACACCGACGCAGATTGGCCGTCTAAATGGCGCCTCCACGTTTTACACCGAGGTACAAATTTTGCTACTGGACCAGCCAAAAGACCTTAAAACTATCGTCATAAATTACTAACATTGTGCTCATAAGACGAGGTTGCGCTGCAATCATAGTGTCATAAAGAATTTTCAACGAAAAGTAACTAGTCGTTAGGAAATGTACAGCAATTTATGACGTCTTCCCAAACATCCATTGGGCCTCGAAACGCCAGTGAAATCACAAATCGAACTCCACGGGCATTTCGTAGACGCTAACCTTCCAAAACCACAAAACTGAACAATAACAGAGATGTACACTACATAAATGCGAATAGAGCGCACAAACGCTCGCTAAGCGACCGTCTAAACGACGTGCAATTATTTCCGACAACCCTAAAAATATGTTAACACATGGCAACACTCGAACTGTCATTGATAGCGCTGATATTTGACGTGTTGTATTTTTTTTTCGTGAGTTGTGGTATGAGTCTTTTGGCTCGTCATGTCGTCATGTGGTGATGTGGTGTGGTGCCTGCGGTGCGTCGGTGGAGCGGCCGTGCGCGGCGCGTCTAGCCGGACGTGGCCGCGCCCGAGCTCTCCACGCGCGCGCTCTTGTTCTGTCGCACCATCTCCGCACGTCGCTCCTAAGGGAACAAAATACATAGCTAGAATAATTCACGCCTTCAGTTATTCGAGCGACGGATAAGTTGGTGAATATTGCAATATGCAAATACCAGTTTACCTACTGGTTTGCGTAACTAACCGAGAATTGTTCATACATGAGTAAAAATAGTAATTTTTGGTGACCGGGTTTAAAGGATGCACCAATAATATAATGATGCGTGGGCGCCGACTACCATGAACCGAAATAAAGAACATGTAGCTAAAACATGCTTATATTCGTTTCTCTCATATGCTGATGATCAAAGCTAATTGGCAACACTTTAATAAAGATAACTTAATTTTAATTAAACATAAAACATCGAATTCTAATAATCACATTCTGGTTTTTGTACTCAGTAACCCATAAAAGACACATCTGAATTTTCAAATACTTTCCTAAACGAATGAATGAGCCAAAAATCTGCAAATATTAGTTACTGAACACAGAAACCGATTAAAAAAATGTCCTGAAGCAAATATCGCAACAACATAAAATGCCACAACCGACCTCTTTTTTGACAAAATCCAGTTTTTTCTGTATTTCCTTCTCTCTGTTCTGCTCGGCTGTGGTGAGCTTATTCTCGATGTCTTTAGTAATCTCCTCGACCTTCGCGGTAGCGGCCGAACGCACCCCGGCTAGCTTAAGATTCTGCGATACGCATCGAAAGAAAAAAAACATAAAAACAACCATGCATAAACATAACATGCTATGAAAATGAAATGATAGAAAAAAAAATATGATTTATGAAACGAAATGCTAGTTTATGTAATGGCAGAAACGGTTTGAAATGGTTTTCGATCGTAATATTTTGCAGGTAGCCAATTAGAACCCCGAAAAAATCTATTTAAGGTCTTATTTTAATAATACAAAATATTTTAAAGCTAAGCTCTATGAATGGTATAGAATTCATTTCAAATATCAAATTAAAGCTGTAGTAGATTCAAAAACTATGAATGCATGGTCGGGCGGTACGGCGACGCGATGCGTGTGTGTGTCAGAGTAGCCGAACACGCCAAGTCATGTGTCTTAGTGTCATTTATATTCATAGAGAAATAAAGGTTTTATGCAAATGAAAACAAATTAATTTTATTAACATATAAAAAAATATTGATATTATTTTAATTATTATTTTTTGCTACAAGAGTCCCGTCCCTGTAACCTATAGATTTACCTCCTTAAACAATTTGCATTATTAAAATAAGACTTTAGTTAAGCAAGTTACTACCAAAACAGCAGTATGTAAGCTTCTTCAATCCCTCATTTTTTCGCCACATAAGGCCAATATTGCCACAAAAAGCGTAAAGTGACAATCAAAATTTTGATTACCTCACGATCCGCTTGAAACCAGTTCGAACCGCCGCAGCCGGCATACAAACAGAACACCTAAGACCTAAGGTCACGACGACGTATACATGGTGTAACTGAATAAACGCAAAAACAGAATAGAATAGATCTTTATTTCATGTAAACCAGATACAGGCTTATGAAATGTCGAGACTTTAGGTGCACGGTTTCAAATAATATATAGTTTGTTCATAATTTACTACTGAATCGATTTCAGTATTTTTTAATATAGGCATTCCTTTTAAAAATTATGAAGTAAACCATACCGATGCTCGATTGAGCCAAAGAAAATTTAATCTTATTCCAAGACTATACGACTCAATTTTAAATTGCGTAAGTAATGCTAGGCTCAAAACGATTTTCTTACAAATTACAAACAATAGCTATTTAAAATTAAGTTTTGATTAAGTTTTGGTTATTGATTTAAACTTTTAACTAGATATTCTAATTGGGGTGTGAGAGGTTTTGCGTTAATTAAATTACACGTTGTATATACTACATGAGGCTTACCATAAACTCTTATTGCCAGTCAGATTAATAAAGACCTATCTTTCTAGGTAGCAGTCTTGTCTCACTCATAGCAAACATGAACATTCTTCTTTCAGATTGTAGTGTATAAGTACACATGGTCCTACCTTTCTAGTCCCAATTACTTTATGCGGTTGTTGTACTCATCATTATGAACAACTTTTACTAAGAGACCAATCATGAAATCGCGAAAAAAAAAACTGCTGTTCCTTTTTAAACTTTGCGTAGAGATATAGAGAGATAGAGATTTAAATTAGTTCCTGTAGCTAAACTACCGATTGGATTACATAATTTTTTTGTGTACGGTCACAGAACAATGACGCTCAATACGTGGTTACATTTAAAGTGATAACATCTTTGGCACCCTGTATAAATGATTTAGTATTACTCAACTAAATATATGGAACAGCAGGTTTTACTTCGCGATTTCAGTGTTGGTCCCATTGTAAAAAAGTTGTTCATAACGATGATTTACCCATAACCTCTTAAAGGGATCGGGATTGATCAACCGCTTAACAAAGACGACGGTTGTTGCCTGAGCTTATGAAGAAGTTGCGCGGTGCGGGAGGGGTGTGACGTGAGATGTCAGTCACAGACCCATGATACGCACCATAAAGCTTAGCTTAGCCAATAGTACGCGTGTGTCACACCTCTCCCCGCATCGCGCAACTACCTCAACTTCAGTCATCAACCGTCTGTGATGAGCGGTTGGCCTATAGAAAGGTATGACCTTGTATTATTTCTGTAGTATTCTACAATCTGAGGGATTACTATAGCAGAGCAGAAATTGAACTGCCCAGAAATTTCCAGTATAAGCTGACCTTTCATTGTACGAAAAGCTTATACAGTGCTAGGTCAGCTCATACTGGAAATTGCTATACGAGTTCGTAGTAAGCCCCTTTAATTGCTAAATGAGCTGAGCATAACACATTAAAAAAACTAGTTGTTGGTTTTCAGTACGTTCTTAAACATGACTGGATATAAAAGTAGCCAGTAATAACCCATGCTAAAGCCTAGAAACAACAGCTAATTCACTCTGTGATAGTCCTTACGTTACGCGCACTTAGTAGAAGCAAACCCGTGCTTGAACCTCGCTTATGAGCTGGCTGTTTTCATCCTATATCCAGGAGTAAGACTCACATGGTTGCGCAGCTTCTCCTTCTGTTCGGCTTCAATGAGCAGCCGGCGGTCGGCAGCCTGCTGCAGTTTCTCCTGAATCGCGCTCTCCAGCTGCTGGAAGCGTTCGCTGTTGCCCGCGCGCACCTTGCGTACTTGCTCCTCCTAAGCAAGATATGGTTTGATTAGCAAATGTGAGAGTAGGGGGCAAGACAGAGAACATTATTTTAATAAACTATACTATGGATAATGGGGAATAGTATTTAACGTAAATCTCAATTTCTCATTACTTCAGGTCTACAACAGGCCACACAAAAAAAAATCCTCAAACCCTGTATCTCAAAGCACAGAAACGGCGCAAACCACATCCACTTTATTTTTCCTTTTTTTTTTCTAGGTGTAATCAGCCAAGAGATTAATTACGATAAAATGGCGCACCCCTCCAAAATACTGTTTCAATGTTTCTAATCACATCCTTACCGAGCAACAAATCCGAATTATTTGTTTGACGGCCGTCTCAGTACGCACACATGCGTTGTGAGTCTTGGTGGCGCTTTATTTATTTATTTATTTAATGCTTTTCATACAAATATGTACAAAGGCGGTCTTAATGCCAAAGGCATTCTCTGCCAGACAACCTTAGGGTGATGCAGAGACAAAAAAATGGTAGATGCACTAGTCATTATTATTAGGTGAGGATAATAATATACCTACTTATGTAGAACCTAAGCAATACAATACACATATACCTACTTACATTACAATATATAATTACCTACATACTTGCTTTACTTGGCGCTTTGTAAATACTTTAACAAATACTTTCAAACGTTTTGAATTTTGGAGGGGCGCGCCATGTTATCGTAGTTTATCTCTAATAGGCATTACAAAAAACAGTAAGATTTATAGTTACATGTTCACGCAAGCGTTCAAGCATCTTCTTAATGTTCTCGTCACGTTTGTCGGCGGCGGTGTTCATCTTCTCTTCGATGGCCTTGTACACTTCCATCGTCTGCTGTTCCAGGGTCAACCTACGAGAAGGGGAACAGACGGAACTTTTAATACTACATGATGGCGATAAGAATAAGCCAACATATTATTGTACTTGTGACACATCACTTGGTAAAAGGTGATTAGAGATTTAGATTACATGGATACCGGATAAAGACTTGTCGGACCGATGACGAATAACCTAATCCTCCAAATACGGAACTAGAAGCTCATGGCCTACTGCTCGCTTACACTGCATATGTGTTCCTATATAAAACACTAGGAAGCGGAGATCGGTGGGCGTTTTGAGAATGCTCTGTATTAACGTCAAAAGTACTATGTCTAGTCTATTTTTAACCCCCGACAAAAAAAAGGGATTTATAAGTTTGTAGTGTGTATCTGTATAATACAATACACTTAATTGCACACCAGTAATAGAAGAAAAGATACAAGAATTAGAAAAACAAATGTACAAAGGGCTCTGTGGCATCGTAGCTCCAAAACGGATGAACCGATTTCAATGCAGGTTTTTATAATTGAAAGCTAGTTTAATCGGAAATCATCTTAGCTATGTTTCATGAAAATCTGTCCAGCCGTTCAAAAGTCACAGCTCTTTTTCTAGTTGGCGTCGGGGGTTTTTGACGGGTAGGTTATGAACACACTTTTGAATTTTATGCTTGTCTACTGTGAGGATCTCTCCCTCTTTGCCCTTTGGGCATAGACCTGTGTCCACTTGTCCAGCTCTGGATACTAAAGGCGTGCTATGTCAATTACCTGGTCTTCTCAACTCCCTCGAGGTGATCCTTGAGGCGCGAGCGCAGCTCATTGATGTAAGCCTCGCGTTTCTCTTCATGCGTCTCCATCTTAGCGTCCAGTGCTTCCTTGGTGTTGACGATGAAGTTGTTGGTCTGTTCGCTGCGGATGCGGGACGCCTCCTCGATCTTCTGCATCTTTTGCGCGATCGCCGCCATCTTACTGGCTTCCAGACTCTGTGAGCAGATGAAAAAAGCTTTGGTACAGAAAAAAGTAAAGTAGTGCAACGTTCAATCTTAAAATATAATTGTTACGTGCAGGGCCGGATTAAACAACGTAGAGATCCTAGGCAATGTGGCACCAGGGCCCATCTACCCTTTCTAAAAATATTTTGGTAAGTTTGAATTCCCATATTTTTCCTTTCTTTCATCGTTCGCTGCATAATGAATTAAAAAAAAGTTAATTTATAAAATCAAATCAAATATAGGTACCCGACTTTTTAAAAAGTGAACTTTAAATAAAAACTGAAAAGAAAAAAAACAAGTACACGTCGGCGTCGTCTTCGTGAAGTCTATTTTGGTTTTTACTGAGCAAAGTAACTATTGACTCCCCACCGGTCTAACCTTAGGGTATCAGTGTCTCCCAGTAATTGGGTGGCGGAGGTCAGATGGTAGTCGCTCCGTGTAAAATACTGATGGTTAGACTGGGAGCCGACCCCAACGTAGTTGGGATAAAGGCCAGGCAGATGATGAGTAACTATTGACATAATATCCCGCTGTAGTTCTGATGCTGTATTTTCCACTTACACGTCTCCTCTCCTCAGCCGCCTTCAGCTTCTCCTGGATCTCCTCAACCGACGGGGTCTTCTCGGGGGAGTCGGCGCGCCGAGGCACCGGCACACCTACTGGCTCAGCCAGGATCACCTCGTACGCCAGACCGCCTTTCGACATCTCTTGGCAGCGGATCTCGGTAGCTGTTCAACATATATGGAGTTAGATATTTATTAATTTGAAGAGGTAGGGTACTAAGCCCCTTTGTCACTGCAAGCTGCGAAGATCTATTGTGACGCGGAGTCAGATATGGTAGACTTATGGAAACAGACACGTCAATAACATCATCACTATCTCTTCTATACATTGTGTAAATCTAAACTAATATTATAAAGAGATAAGATTTGATTTTTTGTATGTTTGTTTGTTGGTTTGTAATGGATAAACTCAAAAACAACGGGACCGATTTAAAAAAATATTTCACCAGCAGATTGCTATATTATCACTGAGTAACATAGGCTATAATTTATAAAGATATCACGCGGGCGAAGCCGCTGGCGGAAGCTAGTATAAAATAAAGTAGCTTTCCGCGTCTGTCTGTATATCCGCTAAGTCCTCCACGCAACGGATTTTGATGCGATTTTCACCATCAGTTAGATAATTTTTCACTGAAGGTTTATATGTATAATACTTTCATATTTAATGTAAGGATAGTAGAGAAAGTGTACCCGTGCGAATCCAGGAGCGGGTCGCTAGTTATCATATAAAAGTCACAAAGAGGTTCTTTGAGTTCATTCTTTGTCGAGGAAGGTTATAAATAGATTAGCTTAATCGATATGGACGTTTTGCGGATGGTCGTTTTATTGGTCTAATGGGTACTTGGTACTTGCTAGTTTACTACCATGGCTAGAAGGGCATGGCTTGAACATTGGACTATATTTCAAGTTTCGATAGCTTAGATTGATTAAACTTATTGGAAAAAAATTAACACTTTTGTTATTTTTGAAATTGACTATCAATGAAGTTATGTAATAGGTAATTATGGTTCGTTACTAACCATAATACCTATTAAAGTTGAATTTTTAATTCGATTCGGTCCCGTTTTGCCCTTTGGGTACGGAACCCTAAAAATAAGCTAAATTAAGAGAAAACAGAGTATAGTGGTAGGTAGGTACTATAAAGATAGTACTTACAGTACACAAAAGTGAAGATAAAGATGATATTTTGTAAATATCTACATTGAGTAGAGCGTGGTACACATAACTAATTGTATTCCTGTTAACACTTTTAACTCGGCTAAACAGTATGTGAATCAAGTGCGACATTACGTAAACATATTGTCTAGGACCACAAGAGCTGAGAAAATAATTATTCTGTTCTGTTTTCACGTTTTTCGAGATAGACCGATGTGGGATTAAGTATGAATTAAATAAATGAACCTGTCCATCGACACAAATTAGACACAGTAGAATAACCTAACTGTCTAAAACCCCCGACTCCAACAAGAAAAAGAGCTGTAACTTTTGAACGGCTGAATAGATTTTCATGAAACATAGCTGAGATGATACCCGATTAAACTAGCTTTCAATAAAAAAAACTGCATTGATATCGGTCCATCCGTTTTGGAGATACGATGCCACAGACAGATACACAGTACAAACTTATAACACCCCTCTATTTTGTCGGGGGTTAAAAACTATTGTTTGTGGGCGCCGGCGACCGTTCGCAGCTTGATGAAATAATGACGGAAGATGATACCCACTGATATCATAATCCGTCATCGTCATCTTTGTCGTAGGCTTGTGTAAGTTAATTCCACAAAAAATGGAGAAAAAAATAAACTTTTATCACAATATCAACCCTTAGCCGTTTGGTCACACTATTATGGCCTTGGCCTTTGGTTTTGGTAACAATTGGGTATATTTTGTCCTAAGTCATTTAATCATAATAATCATAATCTTAAGCATTTATTGCGTCAAAAAAGGTAATATAGATGTTACAATAAGTATTGTTGAGTTTCACAATTATTTCGCCTATATACAGCATGCAATATTAAAATGTTGGTACATAATCATAATATTACACTCACATACATTGCTATTTATTTATTTAAATTACGAAGTACATAATACGAAATACACTATTTATTTAAACTAGTGGTCGGCCAGTGGTCGGAATTCGACCGTAATTTTAGCTTTCTGCACTCCTTCTCCGTATAAACTATAACTATGCCAAATCTCACACTCCTCCGTGCGCGCAATATGCTTAAAAGGGGGTACAAAGTTTTCTCTTCACTATAGATTAAGAAATACAATCATAATATTATTATTATTTAGAAATGTCTATCATTATTGTTAGTTATTCATCAAGCAATGGCTACACATGTCCCCGTTCATCGACCGTTAGTTATGAATATTAATACTAGCGTCAGTTAATTTATGCTGTACTGTCGTTATCTCTTTCTACTTAATTACTTTTTATAAATATTTATTATTTTTTAAAGACATGCATAGGCACTTATCATTCTTTGTTATTTTTCTATGAAACGCACTCTTTTTGTAGTTGATTGTGCATTATTGTGTGATACTATTTTCTTATTAGATGAATATACATTTTTCAAAATTAATTAGGCATTTTTTAAAGATGGTACTGTATTACAAGAACAATTTTTTGAGAAGTAAGCTTAGAAGTGGTATAATGTTACATAGATTTAAGTCCGATATCATGTCACATGTATCATCGATATTGTAAAATCATTTCGTCATGCAGTGACAACGACAAAATCATCACTCGATATTGCCCATGACTGAATGCACGTGAACTTCTGTTTCGGCTGTGATATGACCATGACAAGATGACAACATGCAATGCGTGAATGCGGTGACAGTTATAAAAAATCATTGGTGATTTTCTCATTGTTCCCGTCATCGATATGTTTTTTGTCATTGATATCGAAAAATCATCACTCAGGCCATTTCTAGTGGCTGCTCATCTTTTCGATTATATCCGCATTGTGTCTTCACTATTCATAATATTCAATCATAGTTTACAATGTGCTAAAAACAAACACTAGGTGACGCCACATTGTTTCTTAATCATCTTTGTAACAGAGCATTTAAGCTGTTACTACATATTGGTACAATAACAATGAAAAACTGGTTCAATTGAGATCGCAACACTTGTGTCGTTATGTCACATTGTGAGGGTAAATCGATACGGAACCACGCGTCACTAGCGACCCATAATGGAATAATTGTGCGCTCTGATTGAACGCTATCCAAACAATGGAGGCTGCAATTCGCACGGTTTTATCGAAATATGTGAAACTCATCGCCATAAAATACATTGTGAGCTGATGAAAAACTCTACTATTTAAGGCTATCAATACATACAACGTGTAACAGAAATGCGTTGTCATATCTAAGGGTGTGGATCACACCATCAAACTGAACAACTTTCTCTATGGCACTAACATCATCGCGGAAAAATTACCAGCTGTCCCATACAAAACTACCTATTCGACTCAAACGTATGGAACTACTGATTATTTTTTCGCGATTACGATGTTCGTACCATAGAGAAAGTTGTTCAGTTTGATGGTCAGATTCACAACCTTAAATTAATATGACCACTTATTTTTGATACACGTTGTATAATGCTCGAATTAATTACCTAAGACTATAAGGCTGACATTCAGAGGCGACAGAAACGAGTCTAAGCGTGAACTTACGCTTCCATCTGTCAAAATTTGTTCGTAAGTTTGACAGATGGAAGCGTAAGTTCACGCTTAGACGCGTTTTTGTCGTCTCTGAATGTCAGCCTAAGAGAGCTCATAATATAAGTAAGACGTAAAGGCTTCTCATTCACAGTCACACACTATAACTATTGATCTTGTAGATGTCATGACATGCACACGAGAGCACTCAAACCTACATAAAGAGCCGTATCGCTATTTAGCGGTCGTCATTAGTGTAAAAAATGGCTTTTTGAGTGATGACCAGAGATACCAACCCTGGTCATCGGCCATTACAGTTCATAATCTACACTTCTGGTTACCGTTTAGGATTTTTTTTTTTTTTGTAGGCTGGTTTTCTTCATTATGATTATAGCTATTAAAAACATTATTATACAGAGTTTCATTTCATTATTATTAGAATTTCTAACTATAACAGAAAGGGTAATCACCCTTATTGCCCCAAAATTTAGTGCTACCCTGTATAATAATATTTTCTAACTTAGAATGGCTGGTAATTTTTATTTCACGTTGTATAATTCTTATCCAATACATTTTTATCTAATTGAGGCTCGTAATAGAATCACGCTCAGCACACTCGGCAGTGATTTCTTCTTCACGTTATACAAAACATCACTCATACGCTAAGTAGGTACTTAAGTAGTACTCACGGTGGTGTCATTCAAAAAACTCACATCATTAACGAAAACTAACAAAACAAAGCTGTTTACGCTTTCATCAAAGTACCATGACGCCCCAAATTCGCCCCGATGTCCCACTAATTTCCTTTATAATATCTAACAAATTAACCATAATTTTAAAGGCGTTAATTAACAT
The DNA here is from genome assembly GCA_932294325.1 of Allophyes oxyacanthae. Taxonomy (NCBI): domain Eukaryota; kingdom Metazoa; phylum Arthropoda; class Insecta; order Lepidoptera; family Noctuidae; genus Allophyes; species Allophyes oxyacanthae. The sequence goes on from OW028612.1 coordinate 1,524,737, forward strand.
CCCCATCTGTATACATTCACTATACTCATTAAAATACTCCCCGCCGTTTAGGGGCGGAATTCTTAAAACGCAACAGAAGGAGTAAATTACGGTAATATTCAAGGTCGGGTAAACTTCGTCTTGAGTAAGGAATGCTGTATTGTTTAATTATTGGAAGGGAAGCGATGCTTGGGTAGGGGTGCTTGGGTAGGGGAGGCTCCGGGACCTCCGACTTTCCCACCCCATGAGTCATGCCATGCATTCACAATCGTATTTCAGACGATGACTGTGTCTCTGTGAACTAAGTTTGTATACAGGTGACTCAGACTGGAGATGGAACGAGTTTCTATTATAGACATAAATATGAATAAGAAAACTGGGAAAGAAATTGGTGAAAGCTATGCAATAAAATAAAAAAACAAATAAATAAATAATAGCTATGTTGTATGCAATATTTTCAGCTAATTAAGATGATAAAGCATGTTTAATATAAGGTCCTACTTTTCTAGTTCCGATCCCTTTAAGGGGCTATAGTACTCGTCATTATGAACAACTTTTATTATAGGAAAAAAGCTAAAATCACGAAAAAAATATCTGCTGTTCCAAACATGTCATGTATTTATTTAATTATTTATATGGAACAGATGTTTTTTTTTTCTCGATTTCATGGTTGGTCCCGTAGTAAAACTTGTTCATAATGATGAGTACAAACTAGAAAAGCAGGAACTTGTCTATGATAATGTATTTAATAAACGCATCGAATTTCCCGAGTAATAAAAAACAAAACATTAAATCAAAGGTGAAAACACGACGTCGAGGGTCTTAAATAAGTGTCGGAATTGCACTACACTCACGTGAAAAGTGCTTCAAAAAAACAAACACAAGCACAATACAAAACTAACAATAACTCACTTAAAGGGGGTGAAAACTCGTGACCCGTCACACAAAGGGGGCTTGTATCCCGGGGCTGTGTACTAGCTTTGAAAGGAATATCACCCTTTATACGGTTAGCACAGAGCAGTAAGCATATGGGGTTTTAATACTGGTAATGTAGGGAAAATAGCAGTTTCCAATAGTGCTTAATATGATCAAGAGTTACTTGAACATAACTTCGAATGGATCTAATGGGAGCAATAGTTTTTTGAATCCCTAGGGAGTTAAATTGAAATACCAGCAGTCTACACTTCGCGTCATTGCACTTAGTCAAGTTGGACCAAGCAAACTTTTTTGGCAGCCAAATTGTAACGTCCAAATGGCTGTTTGTTGTAATTTAAATTCCTTTAGGATTTTAATGTTATAATTCATTTTTTCTGTAGCGCTGTCTGCATAACAAATGGAACTTTATTTGAATTGGTTTGTAGGAACCTAACTATCAGATTTTTATTTTTATTTTTTGTTTTCTGTCTTTTTGTCGTTTTTGTATGAACATAAAAACAATGATCAATAGGTAGTTATAGGTAAAGTAACTTAGTATAGCCACTATAGCGAGTCATATAATAGAAGCCAATCAATTGATTAATATCGAATCAATTGTATATTTTCCTATAAATGACACACAAGTTCTAAGAACTGAATTCATAGTGCTCAATTCCGATAAAACACCACTTACTTATGAACTTGACCTTCTTCGGTTGCTTGGTCCTGGGTTTGCCGACTGGTTTCTTGACGGGCGCCGACCGTCGGTGAGCTAGGGATAAACAGAGGCCGTCAGCGGAGCCCGAGCCCGCGACGCTGGCTACTCTCTTGTAGACAAACTGACCCTTCGGCTTTAGGACCGAAAATTACCAACCCCGTTCCAAAAGAAGACCATAAAAGTATTTAAGTAATCTTCTACCAAAATTCCATAACTTCTTCTTTAAAAATTAACACCGAAATAAAAACGGAGAAGAATAAATTATAATAATCAACCGAACTCAAACAGGCAAGAGACCCCGAAACGTCGGTTGCAAATACCATCAAAATTCGAGCTTCCATTGCCAAGTCAACAATCCCCCAAACATCACTAAAGGACAATCGAAAAACGATTACGGCCGGTCGATTCGACCCGACTAATGTTTATTTGAAGAGCATTCGGAATTGGACCCATGCATTAATGAATCGACATTCGATGCTCGCGTGACTGCTAGAAACCATTGATTCTGGCGAGCAAACAATCGATGGAAAATGTCGCAGTAGTTGGTCCACATAACATGTAGCTAATGGCTGACATGAAGTAGATAAGGCCCCAAGCTAATAAGTAGATGACATGCATCATAGGAATACATGATCGTAGTTTTATTATGATCGCTATAATGTTTCCTAAAATACTTTTTATATTGGGCATGAAAGTCACTTTTTAAGCCTTTTTGTGTAATGACTAGGATTAATTACATAGTTGAATGACGATGATACAAAATGCAAACATTCTGGTTCAAATATTGCGGAACTGAAATAATGAACCGAAAGTGCAAATGTTGAGCATATTGAAGTAAAAGAAGGAACTAGAACACGTCCGTATGTTGCAAACGGTTATTTTAACCAGCGTCCTCATTTCCATTCTCAACCATTGTCACCAAAACCCATTCTTGCAAAATGGCGTCAAAGTTCCAAGACTTCCAAAAGTCGAGGTCGCAAATGAATAGTCATTTATTAGATATTTGGGCTCCAACTCATGTTGTTGGGGACGTCGTCGGTAATAGTATCGAGGTAATAACGACGACACGACGTCGGGAGATGAGGCCGGGACGTGAGGGGAATGCCGGAGTGGCGACGAAATTCGCCGCAAATACGGATAATCCCTCACGGCAACGCTAAGTCCCAGTTTACACAGCAGACGATGCGGAGACCACGCTATACAAACTGTTAAGTCGGCTTAAAACTTTAATTCTCGGCCTATTGATGGCCAAAGTTTAAATAAGGTAAGACTGTCTTCATTTTGGGTTTATCCTAAAATTTTTTTTTCACCGATGACTCGGTCTAAAAATGCCTGTAAGGAGTCTTTAAAAAACATAAACATAGCTATCCATGTGAAACATGAAAGGCTCCTGACAATTTAAACAAACTCTCTCATATTACACTCTCTCCCAGAGCTAAAGAAATTAATTTCCTAAAATCCATGTTTGTGTACACCAAACATTCGTAATGAAAACAATATTTGTGATTGTATAGCCGGCTCAGTGTCTCCGGAGAGCTATTTGTCAAAAGCTAATTTGCTTTCGCTATAATTCACGTCAATTTACCAACCGACAAGAGGTGCTTGTCTCCTCAATTCTGTCTCCCTTCATCACGATTTTCACAAATTACCAACTAAGAGAAATCAGTGCGGTGAGCCGCTAGAATGTAGACTGTTTTACGTAACCGCAGGCTGTGAAAGAAAAACCTAGATCTCAAGACTAACTAAAAGTAGAAGCTAAAAGGAATATAAATTGAAGGGATCCCTTGAATACTGATAAAGCAACGATCTCATTATTTGTAGGACGTTTCTAGTAATATGAGAAAAGTTTTATTAGTAGTAGAACAAGTGTCTTAAAAGTCTTCATCTCTCAATATATCAAGTAAGTAGGTACCTACTATATTTGTCTGAATTCAACTCCATTATCGTAGGTACTAAATTAATTTGAGATGTTTAAGCTTCTGCACAAAAATATAATTAAACTATATTTAATAACTGTGTAAAATTTACAAAATTACGCAAGAAGCCACAGCTTGTGAATTTAACGTACCGGACCGGTTTCACTTGCGTTTTAGAATTCAAATCAATAATGTTTCTCCACATTCAATAGAGCTGCAGCTGTATAGCAAAAACAGCAATTTAATGGACGTGCATAAAAACAATAAAGCAGAAAGAAAAAAGTATGGTAATCGAATACAAACGGGGCAGTTACAACTGAAAGGTCGGAGCGCCCCTCCGGCGCCACACGATACAACATGAAAAACCTGATAAAATATTTAAAGGCTGGCTTTAAAACCCACGAGGGGAGAGCTGAAAGTAAATTTACTACCTCTGGGAATACGACCGTTGGCTCGTACGAGTGTTTTAAACACGACGCAAATGCGGCGGCTAGGCGATGCAGAAACAAGAGATATATTCTATGCAGCGTTGAGAACATTCCAGAATAGCGGAGACGGCACTGACGTCCTCTTTACGAGTTACGCTCATTAGGAAAATGGGTTTGACTTTGTGTGCAACCCCGTTTTATAGCGTTGGTCACAAAAGTGTTATTTTTAAATCCATTCACGACCAAGTGTGGAGTTTAGGAAATTATTTCAACTGCAGTTGTGAAGTCGCAGTTGTTGCAAATTCTGAAGTTGGCCGAGTTTGTTGGTGGACGAAATAGTCCGGAACACGCTAACTATGTACACACCTGCAATGCATCATTATGGACATGTGGGGCTCCAAATTTAGATAGCCAAAATACTGGGATAGAATGATACGATCTTTCGGTTTCCATTATCTTATAACACCGAAGTAATATACGTTAGATCCTATGTATGAGATGGAACGCGTATTTTATAGCATTGTTCAACCCTCATACAGGATCAATAGTCTGTCGTCTCAACTCGGAACAAAAAAAGCGTGAATTTTGTTTCTACGTATTAGGATGCTTTATTCACCCGAACGACAGTATAATCCATTTAACGCGCTCATCATAATGAATCACCTAAAAGTAATGTTTTTATTAAACAAAACGACATGGTAATAAAGATGATCAAAATCTGTAAGCCGACCGCACCCTCGACAAAGGGTGCAGAACTTGTTAAGCCAATTAAACCCTACTGTTATAATCGTCCCCTAAACAATTATGTGATCTCGAGTCCCCCGTTGTCACTTCACAATGGCGTGTTTGCTAATCCAAACACACTTGAAATGTAGTGACAAGCATTATATGACGTTACGAAGCGAATTAGGCGATTATAATTAATTATGTAACCGCCAGTGCGTTAATTAAGAAGTTATTTCGCGTCACGTTTGGTTCCAGTCGTAATATGCGCAAGAGAATGTTCATACCAGTTAATGAACAATTACTGCGATTCTGAAGAATACGCTTTCTTGGAAAATTGTATTTGCAAGGCTATCGGTATGGTCCGTAACGCCCATGTTTTATGGTCTTTGAAGCCATGAAGTTGAATATCAAGGACCTTGCTCAGTTTAGAACAGTGAGATCGATCGTAACTCGTATTCCGAACATCAATAATTCAGAAGACGATTTGTCTGGTTCTATTTCTAAATCGTTTTACCTAATATCTGACTTTTGATATGTCTAAAGTTCTCTTTTAAATTATTGGTTCCCCAATTAATTGTGATGAAATAGAATTATATTCTATTCTGATCTACATTTATCTCTTAAACCAAGACTCCTGCTTCAAAAGCGCCGCAATTTGCTTAACCTTTTATATTAACTCCAATTATCCTTTCTGTAATCAGAGAAATGACAAGAATTAACGTCGTATTGTATAAAAAATGTTAATTAACAAGCCCTCAATAGTCAAGCAATACAAGGTCTTCAAATGCGTGCGTAGAGGTGCCTAAAATACCAAAACATTTTACGAAGGGCCCACTAAAGTGATTATGTCGCGATTGCGTGACATAATTTAATCAAACCAACGATATTATGTGAAAACTACAATTTTTCCAAAATCCCTAAACAAGCACGTTTGAAGTGCTCGTATGTTACGGAATCCGAATATTTCATTACGTAAGTTGGACGAATTAATTTTCTTGAAAGGGTTTTCTAATTTTAGCTTCGTGCTGTTTCAGACAGAAGTATACTGGCAATATTCTGTGCGCAGAATGGTGAACGCGTGCCATGCTATCGCGATTCGTACTCGGTACAAAATGGTGGACATTATGCAGTAATGTTTAATCAATAGTTGTAGTGAGGCCGACACGGACTGACAGGTATCCGTAAAACTGGAAAAGCCCGAACATGATTCACCGTTCCCGAGGTTCGGCGTTCTGAGGAACTGGACCAAAACGAATCTACGTTTGGAATAGCGTAAAAGAATAAGAGGCAAAATACTTAAACAAAAAATAAACAACATCAAGCGAATTTTGAACAAACATCTCATCCAAAGTTCTTACATAACTGACACAATTTTGCGAAGAGTATTCAGCACAAGACAGTGCAGTTTCGATAGTTGGTCCATGTTGTTATCATCACACGCTGGGAGACGTAGTTTGTCACCTGCCCCTTGTCTCGTAATCGATGGATCACGTGATTTACGTCAGGTGCAATTTAAATATAGGCGCCGGCCGGCACCCCTCCCTCACCCCGCCGGCCGGCCGGCATTGGAAGACTCAATAACAGAACTTCTTAATCTAGCAAAACTGAAAATTTGGCAATTGTTAACAACTCAGAAAAGACCATAGCATCAGCGATTAATTCAATTTACCTTCAGTCTGGGCTCAAACAAATTGTATAAGCTCAAGTTGACAGTCAAAGAGGTTACCTTTTGGATTCCCTTCCCTGTGAAAGAGTTTGGTAATTTAACATAGGATTTGGAACTGGAGTAAATAATTTTAAGTCGGATAACAACGTAGGGCGTTTGTCTCCGCAGCAAGAGTAGCAACAGCGTCACCGGTCGAATTCGTGATGAGTTCGAAGAATTTCTCCAGGGTAGCGGTGTTCCCAACCTGCAGGCAAAACGGGTGCGCGGCATGAGTGGCAGAAGCACTGCATCACCGAGTCCCGAACGAGCCCTATCAACATGGTGATGACCGAATTGACTATCTAACGTGTGACGGAGTCGCGGCGCGGCGCTGGCGGACTGCGCGACTCTCGCCCGGAAACTGAGCCACGCCGGGGGGAGGGCAGCCGGTCGATAGCTGCACCCTTCGCCCCGCAACCCCCGCCCTGCGGACCCACCCCGCAGCCACCCCTTGCGCGCTACCGTCCCTAACTTGATAACCCGCACAAGAAAGTAAGCCTACCAAATGGAAAAATAATGTCACCCATGACATGTATTACGTTGCGTCAAGTCCCCTTCATACGAAGATATGAGATCCCTTAGAAAAGGTTAATATTCTCTCAGTAAGATATCCATCGACGTTACGGAAATCGCCAAGTATGAGTGACCCCTTATATCCAAAAATGTTGAAACTGCATTACTGAAACTTAACAAGATTTAATAAGAACATGACGCGTTGGAGTCCAAACCCGCACCTAGCAACTACAAGGTCTAGGGTTGGGGAAGACAAACTAATTTAAGAGCCGCCCAGACTCGTGCGGGTCTCGGTGGACTTCTCGCTCATAAAAACGGCGAGCTGTCGGGGGGCGGCGGCGGGCGCGTACGTGGAGAGGGCCCGCGAGGGAGCCTCCATGCGGAGGTTCCGCCGCCGTCTCGGCGCCGCCACCCGCAGCCAATTAACAGCCGGCAACGCCACGCTGAATTTGTTTCGCCACTGGAATTGCTTCCGATTGATTTCCTGTTCTCAAAATCTATCACTTCATGCCGTTCCTGACACCACTCAGGTGTTAAAATTAGTCTAAAACACCGCACGATATTTCCGAAAAGAGGCAAAGTGAGGGTAAATTCTAACTACCGAAACAGCTAGCGAAACGGCTTACCTAGTCCGGTGCAAGAGAGAAATGAAATAGGAAGACTGCAGTGGTGATGGTGTTGTAACCCCGTGCACCAATAACACCAGCCGTGGTGCGGCGGGTCGATTCGGGCCATCAACCCCTAGACCGCGTCCCCCTGCGGTAATAATTGGGAATACCAGGAGCGAGCCTCGTTCGGCCAGTGCATACAGACAAGAATAGACAGCGCCATGGAAATACCGCCACCAATGGCGTCCGCCTGGCTGGCGGACGGACGTTACAAACATTCGGGCCTAATGTAAAAAATTCGCGTTTCACATACCAAAATCTGCTCTTCCTTTTCCTAAATTAGAAGACAATTTGTAATATCTACTCATTATTACATCAAAAGGATAGCATACTCTAGTAAAAGCAGCCCTTTTGTAGTGTATAAAAATGCAAATATACAAAATGTATTAAGCTAGGGGACGACATAAAATCCCCGACAATTTGCGAACACTCCATCAAAGGAACATGAAATTCAAGATAATACCGGTAGTCCGTCTCCCCTCCTGACAACTGCGTTCCATAGATCATATCACCGCAGTGATAAATTAGTTTCCTCAATAAAAGTTCGTCGTCGACTTTCAACGGCGAGAGTTGACTAATAAAACTTTTCTGAGGCTTTATTTACAGCAAACGTCTGACATAAAATCAACTTGACAGACATAATTAATTCCTAACAATTTTTGTTAATACAACTTGTTTCTCTCTCAGTATTTGAAAAAAAAAAGGAAACAATATCCAACGATTACCAAAGTCAAAGTGGCTTTATAAAATGCGTTTTAATACAGACGACGGTATGGCGCCCACCGTGGGGCAACAAGATTAATAATTCCTTCTTGACGCTTATTATACGTGCAACACAGGAATGCAGCTATATTCACTGGCGATGTGTTAGTGATAATAACAAGTTTTGATAGTTTAAATTTAATAAGGTTTTCTCATTAATTTGTAATAACGTTTGAACTATAATCCTAATTATACATTTAAATTTCGCATAATTCGTGATACCTTTGAGTATCTAGAACGGCATACCTAAAACATGTCGTATATGTATTTTATATTCGGTCAAAATTATATCATTAATTTTCCTATATAAAAATAAAATGACCGTTTCAGTAAAACCGCTGCAATAACGATGTCAATGGTGCTTCAAACAATTTAAATGGGGCACTTAAGATAATGGTCAATAATCTGCCATCGGTGGCCACGATCTTACCACCAGCGTATTGCAACCTATAATAATGTAGCTTTGTCTCTCTCCAGAGCGGCAACAAGTTGGGTCACGTGCCGGCTGGATTTGGTTGAGAATATAATTCGGAGCCAGCGGCGCGCGTCCGCCTGCGACGGCAACATTATCGATTTTGCCTTGTTTCAAGCAATGCTTAGACATCACCAACTCTGTATTTTGACGCAGACACAGCCTAATACAAACTCCAAACCAACATTATCCAGCTGGATGTTTTCGGCATTATCCTTGTCGAGTTTCATCCGTTTACGTGCACGTAGACATTTGAAGTAACTCAGTAGGTACGAGCAATAGAAGCCGACATACGTGAGTTAAATAACTTGGAATGGCAACATATTGTGTACTGCGGATCGAGATACGGTAAGAAACAGAAGAGATTACGTGTTAATAGAGACACCATTACGGAGATCGCGTAGCTCACAATAAATTTAAACAAAGTAATATTAATGGGTTCAGGAGACATTAAAACCAATTAAATGGATACCGTTGAAAGCAGTAAAGTCTCTGCAAACAAAATAATGATAATTAAGGGTGTGTATTTCGATTAGATATTAATTATGGATACCACGTTCGGAGATAAGTAATCAGAGTTGAAAAGTTGCGTCATTAATATTGACTAGCTCTTATAAATTATTCAGACACCGCGGCTGTATTTTCTTATTCGTACGTATCACTAGAAATTTTTGTACAGGTAAATGTAGGAATGTCGTTGGTGTGTGTTTGAACGAAATAAAAAGCGAATTGAATAATACGATCGATTTCAACACGTAAAAGTGTACAGTATAAAACCTGATTTTAGAAGTCCACAGCAGAACTTAAAATGAGGACAAATAAGGGTAAATACGGCATACGGTATAGCTAAGATTTAGTGTCGAGCTTAAATATTTACGTAGATATTGGAACGGCATATGGCTATCAGTTACTCTCCATGTCAGATTGCAAACCATCTGGACCGGGCAAACTTTGCGAGAGTTCCACAAGGAAAATTTGTTCGCAGAATTATGAAAGATGCTCACTTTCGAAAGATATTATTAATTCTTTGGACTTTAATGTTTCCAAGTAAGAAAAAAACTTCTATTTTTTTCAACACAGAGGACTATCGAATATTAAAATTATATATTCATGAAAAGTTACAACGAAGTACTGCGGGTCTCTAGAGCAAGCAAAACCTCAACAATAATGACTTACAATTTCCGTTCAAAAATGATGTGCCAACATGACGACACAATTTACACATAATTACGTCAAAATAATTCTATGCAAAGTAACCTTTATGGACATTCAGGCTTTAATTCCTCTTCAGAACATGAATATAGAAATGTACATGAATTTAATTTAGTCAGTCCCCGTTCAGTTATATTGGAGATAATATCTTCAAAGTTGAAAGTATTGAAACACGCAAGAGACAGCCAATCGTCGGATACTATTCATAGCTTTTATTGCCTATTAGTAATTTTACTGCAAATTGAGCGTTTCAAACGCTTCCATACAAAAACTGTGGTACCACTGTGATAGAAAGAGCGCTTATCTCACAGACATTAAAAAGTAATCCATAAAAATGTAATGTGTGTCTCGACATACAGACATCCGTGGGTGGAAGGAACATCAATTCTATACGACATCCAATACCGAGAGGGACCAAATCGAGGGTTCATATTATAATGACTCCTTGTATAATATATTTATTATATTCTTTCGCGCCCCCCTCCGTTCCACTTGATTTATTTTGATATGAGATGATATGGGGATTTAGTTTTCATTATCTTGAGAAGATAAACTATATTACATTCCTTTTGTAAACATGCGTACAAAGTAAGAGCGAGATTATCCCCAGTCCAACCGTAATCCACCGCACGGTTGCAGGTAGCCGTAACTCTACAAAAACGGACTTCCCTTAATGCTATAAAAGAGGTTCAAGGCACGACCGTCGCCGACAAAAGCTGTAAAGAGAATGACACACGCACACGGATCGATCAAGGCCAGACGCTTTGTGCGATTAAGACTTTTTTTTGTACATGTGCGTTTCCTTTATTATTTGAGCCTAAAGCCTTTCGTTGTACAATCCTAAGTAATCTGGATTTGTAGAAGCTGTGTAATTTTCGCGTACTTACATTTTCAAGGTGAAAACTACCTACATCTGTAACACCTCGCAGTTGCTCAAGGATACGCGAAAAATCAATAAGGACAAAACGAATAAAGGATCTCAATGGTGCGAAATAAAGATTGATCGAGGCTTGAGTAAATTGGAACACGGCGGTTAATGTGAAGCCTACAACCGCAACGTCTTCGGACAGAGGATGAAATATTAGAACCAAAGCCATACCTACTCTCGTCGCGGTTAATTTGCCAAGGTTTATCAGATTAATTGATGGACGGTCATTGCAGCTTGAATATAAATTCAAGCTATGATATTATATAATCACCCATCAGACAATAAATTCTAATAAAACAAGAAGTATATTTTTGGAAGTCGATTAATAAACCTCACAAAATTACAGGGAAGTTACAGATTACTCTCTTATTCTAGCGCAAGTGGATGTTGCTATTCATTCATCAGATAACACCCTGTACGCAAATTATGGAAAGAGAAGACAGAAACATCAATAGCCTTTCGCACTTCACTGCTGGACAGGAGTCTTTCTAGAGTACCTACCGAAAATTCGTTCCACTACGCTGCGCAAGCGGTTTGATGATGACAATGCGAATCTGCTTGCACCACTGATAATGCTAGACGTCATCAGCCTCAAAAGCAAACCACCTACACCGCTTCTTACAATAATTTATTTTCATCCGCTTACTTACTGAACTAGATTACCAATTTTAATCGCCTGAGTATGACGAATCGGGATAACGGTTCCTTTGTTTTAAATATCATGTTTTTTTGCCCTCGTTACATACATAAGTTTTTCTCTTTGTTTATTATCAACATATGTTTCAACTGTATTGCGTTACAATTTTGTTCGTACTTTTAATTTACATATTCTTTATATTTATTTGATAAAATATGATGATAATAATTGTGCTTTTGTACTTTGAGGAAACGGTACAATGTGTGGGTGATATCGGGTTGCCTGTTGGTCTAAAAGCACAAAGAAGTCATAAAAGATATTGTAGTTATCATCAAGTGCACTGTGCAAGTCAAAGTCGAGTGATAAAATAAATGCATTATAAAGATACTGTTTTATTTGTAATAGTAGTAGATAGCCTGGCAAATGGCCACATAGCACCTGGTACATATTTAAGTATGTATTTTGAACCATGTAGCTAATGCTTATTAGCACTTCTGAGGCTCGACGTTGTTTCCATTACTTCATCATTATTAGCTCGAAACGTATAGCTGAACAAATGTCTTCGGGTTACTGCTACAATGTACAGTTATAGGGAAACTTCTTTTTCTTTGGCTTTAATTGTACCGCTTTATTAATAAAAAATGGTGACTACGACAGCTTGGTGTAACTATGCTCTATACTTTTTAGTTCTCAAACAAATAACAGTGACGATGGTTCTCCTTGGATCGTTATTGTTAGGATGGTTTTGGTTTATTAATAAGGCTGGTCGGTAGTGTGTAACCTCAGCTTAGTACCGTTATGAAGATGCTTACTTTTACCTTACATTCGAAGGATCATGCATGAGTCATGAGCTTTGAAATATGAATCTGTTTTTTTAATTCGACTTGTAGATCAAGTATACGGATATTTTATGTGTCGGCGAGTTCACGACCGTTGTTAGGTTAGTCGAGGATCTTTCTTCACTTCGAAGTTGAGTAATAAAACTTTAACCATGAATAAGAAATTGTAAAAAAAATGTGTGAAAAATTCATAGAATTTAAGCAGAGTTGGTTTGTATCTTTTTGGCTGTTTGGTGGTGGAACTACCAGTTAGGAAAATCTTTGTTTTGCTCTGGAGTGACAGAATTGCCGAACCATTGGCACCTTAATTAAACATGATTCCCAAATGACATTATTTATTCAACTCCTACTCATCATCCTTGATTTTCCTTTGAGCTATTACCTCCGATAATTCAAGAATCCAATCTACATACTATTACGGGAAACATGATCGTAACTAATTGGATTACACATTAGAGTACTTATTTTAATCACGAGTGCCGTCAGAGCGTGTTAATGATCAGTGTTCAGTGACCCGTATGGTCTAGAATGCATCGAACTTCAGCTTAGCAGTAATTGAACCAAGTGTGGCGTGAAAACGTGAATTCTGATCAGGGTGATACCGAGTGGCATATTGGTTGGAATTGGGATCTTTGGGAGCGAACGAGATAAGGTCATCTGAAGGCGGTGGGAAAGATATTTGGAAATAAACCTTGAGAATCTTGTGGATGCACTTGAGAAACATTGACGCTTGAGAGACCTACTATTTGGAACCGCGCACCTAGAGTCTCAACATTTCAAAGTGCCTGTATTTGGCTTACATGAAATAAAGATCTATTCTATTCTACATGACTTTTTACATATTGCAACTTTGCTAAAACCATAATTTGAAGCGATTTCGAACTAATATTGATGGATTAATTTTTTATTAGAAGTATTTTCTGAGAAATTTAATTTTGTAACAAATAGCCCGAAATATCTCAATTTTGAAGACAGGAAAAGACCATCACCGTCTGGAGCCGTCAAACGGATTCAGTCAAACGCCGAAGCCGAAATAATGAATTAATATAAAATAATATCTTATTGAAGAATATAATTAAATTTCCAAAAGCCAAAATAACGTAGAAGACTTACAAAACCAAAAAGCTTCATTCTACAGCCCAGATCGGAAATTCTCAGGCTTAAAATACTAAAACCACTACCTCCACTTTATGGTATCCGGGTATTAATACGGTACAGCCACAATTTAGCATGGACGTGTATCAAGTACACCGACAGATGTTCGCAATATCTGGCGCGGATGTCTCGACATCCGTGCCCGTGAGCAAAGCCAATAAATATCAGTTTGTATTGATTTTGCTGTACCGCGTCTGCCTGTTCTCGATGTTATACAAGTTTGGAGCTGTCTAGTTTTATGTCACTCTGCATCCACTTTATAAGAGTCAAGTTTTTGTTCGTTTGAGTTTTACCTATCAATGCGTCATTACAAGAAATCAAAAGAGACAGAGGCTTGATAATCAGTAGCCTGTAAGCTGTATTTTTTCTTACAAAATGACAGCATTACAGGTAAGTGACTGACAAACAAGTCCAGCAGGCCGGGCGGCCCCTAGTTTCTTGAAATCTGTTGTTTTGCAGAGCGACTATGCCGTCTGGCCTCCACACTTATAGGGAGAGAAATTATCAGCGTATGATGTTGTGATTATAGTAGTCACCGGAAAGTGTTGCTGTATAAAAAGGCGTGGGTAAAAAATAATGAAATAGTAGTCCATTATGGATGGCTACTGTGAAGGGTGACTCAAAATTCCAAGAAACAGTCGCCAATTAGTTGCACATCGATTTAGATTCGACAAGTTTTAATGCTGGCAATAATTTTGCTATACTTTAGCTTTGTCTTGCTTCTTGTATTGCATGTAATTTAAACGTTCATTTCAAGATGTTGTCTCATGCCTGAGACATTTTTTTTTCTTTTTTTCAATTCCTCTAATAATGCACTTCAAATTCAATACAAATACAGAAAAAATATCTGTGGTTTCCGACAGGAAATTATTGTGATTAACAAGTCTATTGACAATTGGCGGGACAATAATAAAAACATACTTTATTACAACAAGGAAAATAAAATCAGGTCTTTGACCGATAACACTCGTCAACCTTTACCGATATTATTACGTCATAAAACACCTTACAAGTGACAATTAGAGGACCTTCACCTTCGGGGCATTGCCTTTGGATTACCTACTTTGAACAAAATTCCTATTTCTTGGAACTACACTATCGAGAACAGTTACGAAGCATACTATCGATTTAAAAGTAAATAAATTTACAATTACACGTGTGGAGAAGCAGAGGACTTTGTTGTGGATGTTGAGATGCAGCTTGGGAGAGTTTCAGCGATTTTACCCGACTGCCCCAGAACGAGGGTAATGTTTTTAGAATGTAACTATGCATGTAAGTATGTATGATGTATATTTCTTTGGCACGCTCTGTAGCCTAAAAGGCTTGATGGATTTTAAATGAGGTGTCGTTAGATGAGTCTTAATTGCGGGAGTGACATAGGGTATATTTTTTTTAAATATGGCGTCTGGGAATAAAAAACTTTACCAAAAAATAATATGCAGTCGGACGCAGCTTTTTTACTAGTTCGTTTTTAGATATTTAGCAGTCGAGTTTTTTGTTTTTTAATTAATGTTACTTGAATTGTATAAAAAATGTAGAATTTGAATATTTACTAAAACGACGCGTTTTAATAAAGTATTATAGGTACTACCTGCAAACCAGTACTGACTGAGGACTGGAGAATAGTGATTCTACTTATTAAACATGTTTAGGACTAATCCTCATGGTCATATAAAGTCAAGGTATTTTCCAAAATTCTTCGCGTAGATATGAAAGCCCTAAAGTACACATTAAGTACATTCAGTAGTCTAGATAAGGAAATAGTAGCATGCAGTCTGGTACGGCACTAAAACACGAAAGTTCCTTGGGGCTTGTTTAGCATAATATCATAAGCACTATCTATTTTTGATACGCATATCCTGTACACGAAACAGGTAACATTTCTGCAAGACAAGTGTATCTATCTGGCCGGGCTATTTTAGGTACAATAGTGAATTTTAAATTGTTTTTTTTTTATATGCACCAGTAATTAATTTATCACAAATAAAAATATGACTTTAAAATTTTCGCGGCAAAACACAATCACGAGACATGACGTCATTGCATCGCTCGTTCGTAGGTTGTAATTATGGTTACCTAGGAAACACGAAGCAGTGACGTCAAAACTCGATGATTTGTAAAAAGGTAAAATTTTTGATTATAAAAAAAGGTATAATTTAATTAAAGCACTTTTCACAACTTTTATTATTGATTTTTTTAAACATAATTTCTAATTATTATCTAGAAGCAAGTGCCCTATTCATTTTACTCGAGGTTCTAGCCATTTTAAATTAACAGATTTTAACACAATTGCAATCCTGTGTTAGTAGTCTAGAACTGAAAAAATCTACATAATTAACCAATACTCATAGTAATATATTTCTAGGCGTGGGGCAATCTATAAATTCTATAAATTAGGTCTTTAAGAGCTACAATTTGTTGAGGTTTCAACCAATTCGACAAAACCAATGGGGCAGTTTCATTTAAGTGCGCCAGATCCAACAGATAACAATCTTTCCAAATTGCTTCAGAGTACAATCGATCGTTATGGAACGCTTTCTACAAAATCATTCGGCCTGTTTTTTGCAACTCTGCAGAGTTCAGCGAGATATTTCATTCATCTGTGTACGATGTACCGTTGTGTGCAGCACCGCTAGGCAATCGCAATGTAGGCTCTGCATACTATAGATTATTCACCCCGGCACAACTCGCTTAGGTCATGCGCAATGAATCTGATCAAATGTTTTGGGCACCATCCAAATTTTCCAACTGATCGGACTCCTTGTCTCCTACACGAAATGAAATTTCATCTGATGAACAAAAATTCCTCCAGCTTTTCTTTGTGCGAGAATTCATCTGTGGCGTCAAAAAATTGGAAGTTATAAGGCCTTTTTTGTTCTTAATAAATTCATAAGGAATTCAAGGACAACGGAGTGTGCCTCGAGAGATCTGCCCGTCTTTGTTATACCGTGAGAGAAACGGAGGTAGACGAACTGTTTCGAAAAATATTTCATCTTGTGAAACATTCTTATAATTTAGAAATCATTGGAAAACATCCTGTAATAACAGTGCGTAGTTGGATGACCTTATACGAGGACAGACTGCTAGTCCCTCATGAAAACAATAAAATGACTACTAAAATCGCTACTAGGCTGGATTTATGACACCAATAAAGTTCAAATTAATGATCTACTCCGAGGAACAATGTGATATGAGCTATGAAATAGTTTAAGGTTCAGTTTGGATGTAGGTTTTAAGTTAATTACTTGCTGTACATTTAGGAGATTCATAAAACCTTTATAAAAAGCCATTAGAAGGATTTGGAGCAAATTCGAGAATTATATTTTCTTCACTCCAAATTACCTAAGCTACGACTGCTACATAACAAATTATAGGCCTCTCAAGTTAATGTGGTGATACTCTGTAAAGATATAACAAAATAATGTTAGTATATTATCCTACCCTCTCACGAATATCACATGAGAGCTATAAAGCTCCAGACCGAATCTAATTTACATAATGCACACAGCTAAATATTGTTGAGTAAATAATTACTTAAGACTTATCACAATCAAGTCAAATCTAAATCTCAATTCAAAGGAATGTCTTGAAATAATTCTGTTTACCGAAAACATGAAATTACTTAATTGAATCTACTTTGTCTTGGATCCGAGAATGGTTTAATCAAGTTAAGACCAAACTAAAGGAAACAAACATTGGATCCAGAAGTTTCATGTTTCTAACTTTGTATTATTAGTCCTTATTCTCGAGTTCTTGAGCAAGGCCATCGTCCGTTTGCCGTAATTATAGCGAACATGTGTTAGTCGCATTTCTGCTAACCGTTGAGTGGAGCGCTAACGAAACGCACAAGTTTGATGACCCGAATGCATTGTGTCTATTAGTCATTCGATGTAAATACTGCCACAATAGATCTCCTCGATGAATAATGAAAGGTAAATGGAATTTCGGAGTACTGGGTAAGTGTGGAAGGCGTGGGCTGGCAAGTATCGCCCACGTATTGCCTTTTCTGGGCAACGTACGACCGAGCAAGCTTTCATTGCGTGCAGCAAAGAGACCACAAAAACAACCCGGTTGCAATGCGAACCTATAGAAAGCAGTGTAGGTGGACTCGTTCGGTTACTTTGATTGCACATAATTTAGCATATTGCTAAATCTATTAAATTATCATGTAGATAATTATAATGATTGATTGACACGACTAGAAGAAAGTGTTGTCTCTAGAAACCGCTAATCAATAGTTACTGCGAAAAGGCCTTTGAGTGGAGCACTACGCTAAAAGCATTATCGATCGACAATAAAATCTTGAGGAAAACTAGTTGAGCCACAACTGCTCAAATTAGATTGACCCAGCGTACGACCTAACTCCCCTTTTGAAATCAAATCAGGAAAGTACGGTAACTGCAACTTAGATTGCGAACTAAAGTCTTCAATTTCCCTTCGATCAGCCATTTTCTTGATTTCCCACCTCATTTTTTCAAATACAAGTCGGAATTCTTATTTATCTCAATTTAGTACCGTGTTTTACAACCACTTCTCTAATTTGGACCTACATATTGGACCTTGTAGTACATAGAAAGACTACAAGCTACGCAAAGGGATGCCTCACAAGACAAACGTAGAACTAGTACAATATCATGTCTTATCTGATGATATCCGTCCGTTCACTGGAATAATGTAGTTGTTTACGTTCCGCCTTGGACAATGGTCAATATTTGCTTTAGGTGCGGCGTGGTGAGCCGAGGATTCCTTTCATTGTCATGTTAATGTGTCGGATATCCACCAAATAGGGGGCTGCGGCGAATCCGCAGTTCTTTCACAAATGAATAAAGTTCCACCCCGTAACGGCCCATTAGGCTTGCTTCGAGATATTACGCCGCTGTTGTATCGGATTGGAATTTACCTCCGCCACTCTGGGGCCATTGCTCTTCTCTTCCCGCTTCCTGCGCTTTTAATCAACGCCAGCCTCCGAGATTTGGGACCTCTTAGTGTCAATTTAATAACATTTTAAATTGAGCGTCAAATTTAAACATCGACGCCAGGATATTTCGCAACAGGCTTTTTATAGGAGCGTAGACGGTAGTCAATTTAATAAATCCTATTGTTGGGAGGATTTTTCCGGCAGTTTAATTAAGCTCTGGTTTGTTTACATTGGTCGTTTGCCGTCTATAATGCGGTCAGGACAATGGAGAAAAGAAAATATTTCATTTTCATGGTCGATTAAGTGAGAACAATGGAGAGTGTGGAACCAGCGAACAGTGTGGCCACTACGTTGTTTATTGTGTGGTTGGAAAGTCGTAGAACAATCCTTTTTAAACGTTTTACTTTCTAGAATAGAAGTTCTTATATCAAATAAACTGAATAGGCAGGTTTGAAACGTTTCAGACTAGGCGCATGGTTCCAAAAAATGACAGTCCTATGGAGCAGAACAGAAAAGAAACTCCACGAACACTCTTCTAAAATAAGGTTGTAACAATTTTGTATTGGACATTTAAATAGAATTATATGAAAGAACAATATAATATAGAACGAGATAAATACTATGTCTTTTAATAGAAAAGAACTAAACCATAAAGTAATTAATAATTAAAAAAACCTCTCATCAGAGACAGCAAAAAAAAACATAAATAAAACCTAGTAATAATAAGTTTATGAATAAAACAGTCTCGTCGAGTAAACAAAGGAGTTCACGGTATCCTTCGTACACGCCGCCGGAACTAAAATAAGCACCTTAACATGTCGACAACGAAACCATTTACATACGGCGCCGGTCCTTTACGTGCAGCTAGGCTTCTTTAGTACCCATCCTTATAAGGATAGGCATTTCAAAATTCAAAATATGGAATAAACTGGTTATGTAGGAAGAGCTGCGCGTGAGTCACTGAGACGGTTGCAGCGTCCTTGCCAACCGTCGTCGTCGCCCGTTTGAACAGAGGATGACACACACCCACGAGAAATAACTTTCGTACTGGTCGTCCCGACCTCCGGTAAATTGAAACTTGTTTAACGGTCGCGGTCGCAATGATGACAAATTGCGAATTTTGTCGAGCGCAAATTGGTGACGGTTATTAAAATATTAACCGACTTACAATTAACGATTAACGTTCATCGGGGCGTTGAACTCGTAGATTGTAAACATATCGATACCGTTTGTGATTTATAGTTATAGTTATGTACATACACAATAAAGTACTGATTTACTGAGACAATAAGACAAGTGAACGTGATACAAATATTATTAAAGACTGTCACAATAAATTATACCTAACTCGCCGTCTGTCAGCCTGAACTGTGGTAAATGATATAACTCGACTTATAGCTTTATAAAAAATCTGCAGTTCCATACATTTAGTCGAGTAATATTGAATTATTTGTATGGAATATCAGTTTTTTTTTTCGAGATTTCCTTATTAGTTCCATAGTAACACTTTGTAAGAACTAGTAAGAAGTCTTATCATTCTCCTGCCCTCCATCAGGGCTAGAACGGCGAGTGGACAAACCCGTTTATTCCACTTTTGTCTCCTCGATAGAAGACAAAACGAAATATCCAGAGAGAAAACGGTTAAGAGACGGTTTTGTCCCAGATTTTTTTCTCTCCCCATTTTGTTGTGCTGTCACTGCACGTCTTAGCCAGTCTTAGGGTACTTAGGCTTACATTCAGAGACGACAGAAACGAGTTTAAGCGTGAACTTACGCTTCCATCTGTCAAAATTTGTTCGTAAAATTGAGATATGGAAGCGTAAGTTCACGCTTAGACTCGTTTCGGTCGTCTCTGAATGTAAGCCTTATAAACCCGAAAAATGTTACGGAGCTAAAGAACGATATTACAGAAAAGGAGATCTGAAGAAATCATCTGGGTTTGATTGGAAGAAGCAGTCCGAGGACTAGGGTGTCGGTCCTGGCGCAATTTAGAAGTCAATAATGGAAATTATTACCTAAAAATACCCAAGCCCTCAGATTTAATTTTACGATAGACGACTCACAAGCGACACCCGTCTAGCGACGTAAATTGACCATAGAAAACGAAAGTCGACACTAAAATAGTTATTTGTTATACAAGAGTGCAAAGTTGCTTTTTAACCGCGTGTTCAATTTTGATGACCGAGCAAGCGAAGGATTCTAAAATTGAATCAAAAAAACGTTTAATTCACAAACTTAGTGCACACGATGTTCTAAATTCAATTTACTTTATCCTCTAGAGAATAAAAACGGCTTTTCCACTCAGATATTGAAGATTAAAAATACTCTTTCCGAGATGGTGGGATGAAAATTTACTTTATCCTCTAGAGAATAAAAACGGCTTTTCCACTCAGATATTGAAGATTAAAAATACTCTTTCCGAGATGGTGGGATGAAAAATCTATTGTGTCTAGGGCGTCGCGACGGGCACTAGACATGGGCTAAGTGATGATTTTTCGATAGCAATGACTACATGACAATGACAAAAAATATCGATGACGGGGACAATGACAAAATCATCAATGATTTTTCTCTAACTGTCACCGCATTCACGCATTGCATGTTGTCATCTTGTCATTGTTATGTCACAGCCGAAGCTATTCAGTCATGGGGATGGGGAGTGATAATTTTAGACATTGATGATTTTGTCGTTGTCACTGCACGACTAAATAAAATATCGTTGATTTATCTAATATTTATAATTATGTGATACAAAATCGGACTCAACTCTAGCCGACGACCGTTCGCAACTTGATGACTTATGACTATAGAAGTCTGGATTATGAAATCAAATCTATTTATTTGCGTAAAATGCGTACATAAAAGATGGTACATTACAGTACATTATATCATAATTTAGTGCAGACACATTCCGCCATATAATAATAGCATGCAAATATAATAATACAACACATTATAATTATAAATTGAAAATAAATACCTATCTTATAACATGATGAAGGAGGTAACATTTTTATTAAAAAAATTACGGTAGTACCTACCTCTACTTTTAGATACATAGGTATTGTTCTCCAACATTAGCAAAAAGACGAAGAAGAACGCAGTAGGTCATCTAATCTCACGCTATTCAAACCAGACCAATTTGGTGTCATTGACCGTGAATATTTTATCTACATATGTACCTAGGTAATATAATACATACCTCATTGTTATTATAAGAACTAAAGAATTATTGCATTGGTACATAGGTAGGTACCTAGTACATCTCTCAATAAAATATATACCTCAGTCCAGTTATAAAAAGAACTAACAGGTTTTTATGGGTCTAAGAAAACATACCTAGGCATCGATGTCTATAGATAGGTAGGTATTTGTTTGTAAATCTGATGCATTTATATTTTTGCCACAAATATTCTTAATTATGTAGCTTTTGATGGTAGGTTTATTGAGATTAATCGTGGTTACGACAACCAATAGGCCATCCCTTGATCCCTCCCGTTACAACCGATCATTGTACATAGCGTTTACGGGGTCGGACATTACGAAATAAAGATTTTTTTTTATAACGTCCATGTGGAAAGATTATTCGACGAATGCCCGTAAAGTGCAGGTAGGGCTGATTATAATGATAAGTAGTAATAAAAATAAAAATAATGTTATCAGAGAGTTAATAATAATAATTGTAGGTACAATTTGTCCTTTTATTTCGAAATAGTTACATTGCTGGGTCAGAGGGTCATCCTGATTGCTGCATAGCGTACCCATTAAACCATGAAGATGATAAAATACAAATACAAACGTACCTACACACCGAAAATGTAAAAGTAAAAACAAAAAAAAAAATCCAGTATTATCGAAATGAAAAATCGGATAAAAACGGAGATGCACAACTTTTTAAATATGATTGTAAATTGTGGAAGAATACCACATTAATGTAGATTTATGATAAAAAAATACCGAATTTATATATAAAATTCACTTACATTTAGCGGCTTCAACTTCCATGGTTGTCTTTGTTTGAACTAGGAAGAGCAGGTAACAAAGAAATCACGCGTGCGCTGCACACAAAGGACGAACAAGTTTTAAATCAGGATAAATAAGTTCGATACAATTTATAACTCCTCACGTCGTTGGAACAGTTATTTTAAATAAAATTTGAACTAAAGAAAGACAGGATATGAGTTAATGGTAGACGTTTTCTTTCATAAATGAAGTTTTTATAGATTGTTTGACAAACTGCTCGATGCAACTATCTGATTGGCTGAAATCAAATCTGGCGCTTTCGCGTTCGATCCATCGACCAGTGATCTAGGAAGCTGCGTTCAGAAAAAGGAAATGTTGCAAATCAAAATATGTAAACTTTTATAAACCTTGTTTATTTGGCTAAATTCTTGTCAAAAATACTTAATGCATTTATTTCTGGCCATAAATAAATACATTATTTAAACAGAAAAGCGTTTCAAAATATTATATCATAACATTCATAGCGACATCTAGTAATGTTTTAATGAAGTTTTACATGCAACGCCATCTATCGATACATTATGATACTTTCAACTTCACGATGCTTGTTTGCCGGAGGATGAGCAGTACCTCAATAATTATGGTTAAAACGGCATTTTTACAGTATGAACTGTAGGCTCAATCAGTCAGGTGAGGATGTATGTGAGTTTAATCATAATTATAGATAAGACGGAAGAAATAGGGCTGATTGCAATAAACACCAAAACACCTCTATAATTCTTTAACTCGAATCTCGATAATCTTCCACTTTGTCAATCCAAAGTTTGCTTTGCCATTTCATCTTTATTCACGCATATACAATACTTTTGACAAGATGCATCTATATCTCTGCTGTAATGAACACAAACGACTCGTTAGTTTTAAATTTTTTCTCGCATGGAGGAAGGGCAGAATGCATTGGTCAGGGTTACAGTGAAAGAAAGTTGTAGTATTCTTATATAATTCAATAAATTAACAGTTCACTATATTCACTATTACATGAACAAATAAATACAATAAAAATATTTGTTTATATAGGTATGTAAAATACATAAAATATTTCCTAGCATGGACACCTACAAAAAATCATTGTAAATGCTCACATAGCAACTTTTATATTATATTATTACAGTTTGATAAAGCAGGTGATTTATAAGTTAATAAAATTTCGAAGTAATACACTATATTTTTTTCCACAAGAATTAATTCTTTCTCATATCATTCGAACCAAACCAGTAAACATACCTTATTTAAGTAGTTGATAATAATTCATACATTTGATAAAAGTTAAAACTACTTGTATATCATGTAAAAATTTGGTGTATTTTTAAATCTGTGATGAAAATCTTAAAGTCATACTTTAGTACATTAGGTATGTAGTCTATAAATTAAAATTCTATGTCATAAAATAACAATGTAAAGAAAACTAATTAAAACTAAAACTAATGGACAATTATTGGCCACATTGATTCGTTGAACTAGCGACTAAAAATCTCCTTTTACATCTTGCAAAGAAAAAATTGAAATACGCAGTAATATACCACAAATGTAGTACTTTAGGGCCGGCGCTCACTAAAGGGACGGTACGGCAAAGTATCTATTTCTAATAAGTCAAAATAAACCTTATGGAATGGACTAAGGCTTACATTCAAAGACGACAGAAACGAGTCTAAGCGTGACCTTACGCTTCCATCTGTCAAAATTTGTTCGTAAAATTGACATATGGAAGCGTAAGTTCACGCTTAGACTCGTTTCTGTCGTCTCTGAATGTAAGCCTTAGAACTTAAACGCCACAGTGCCGCGGCATCCCGTGGCATGCATGAGCGTCTGTGTCATGTAAGTTTTAAGTCCATCCCATAAGATTTGTTTTGAGTTATTACAAATAAATCCCTTGCCGTGCCGTGCCGCCAGTGGGCACAGGCCCTAAGTGTGGTTTCTGAAAACCTGATGATAGCTAATGTTGAATATAGACATAATAGACAAATATTAGTAAAAACTTATGCAACATCTTAATAGCACTTTCTATTTTTTCAGATCACATAACATAAAGACATAATTATTACCATAGGTACTCATTTATGTTAATGTTGATGACATTGTAAGTTTTAAAAATAATAACTAAATAAGTAGGCACGTAAGTTTTTCAACCTTACAGAACTAATATTTTGACAGATTTTAAATCTCTTTTTGTATCATGTATCTATAAGATCCTACCTTTCTAGTCCTGATCCCTTTAAGGGGTTATTGTACTCATCATTATGAACAACTTTTATTAAGAGAACAAACCTGAAATCGCGAAGAAAAGAAACACAGCTGTTCCATACATTTAGTCAAGTAATATAGAATTATTTGTATGGAACAGCTGTTTTTTTCGCGATTTCAGGTTGGTCTTTCATTAAAGTTTGTTCTTAATTATGGGTACAACGAGCCGTTAAAGGGGTCGTGATTAGAAAGGTAGAATATATTAAAAATTACAAAAACAGAAATTTACAAAAACTACATTTTTTTTATAATTTTCCAAGATTTTAGATTTAGGACACCCAGAGTTCTTGAAAAATGTATAGGTAGCTTATGAGAGAGCTAAGAATGACCTAATTAGAATATCAGTATACAATGTCATTGAGCTCAAAGGATTTTGCCCATTCAATGTTATAGCACCGCACCAGCATCATCTCAACTTAACATGGAGAGGCAGAAAGCCGCGCGGAGCGCACAGCGGCGCGCAACGCGGAGAAAGGCGCGTATCTCCGTTCATGGAGAGCGAGCGAGAGAGCGACACGCCGCTTTGCGCGCCGCGCGACTTTCCACCTCTCCATAATTGAGTGACAATCTCCAATCGCCAGAAAATTTAAACACCAGTAATATGTATGAGATTGACATTTACCTATTAGACAATTATTTAATTCTATTTGCTGGCATTTATAGTCTCTTGCGATGCGATCGGAAATTTTAATCTTGTCCGCGTGACCTCATTAATCGCCTCCATCGCCAACAACCTAGCTGACAATGACATCTCCATCACATGTGATGGACATCACATCTGCAACCAGGCTAACAGCATGCTGTTAGCCTGGTTGCAGATATTAGGTATTCAATCTTCACATAAAAAATAATCTGAAATCGCTTCTGGCAAGATGATGCTGCTAAATGGCCAAGGTATCGAGCGGACAACACCCTAAACATACAAGGTAAATCTGAAAACATTAAACAATGGGATATTATCAAGATATGGACACATTGGACACGACACATTTCGTCACAAATCTACGTATTTATAATTTTAGTGATTATCTCATTTAGCAAAGTAGGTATACATTGTATTAATAACAATTGTTGCAAAACAATCAGCCAGAATATTATGTTGATACCTAAATGCATAATATGTGAATTTATGTAAACTATAACATATTAAGCGTAAAACATATTATGAGACTTTTTCAAAGGTAAAATACAATCTCTAAATGTGATTATAAAAGTAAAAATATTTCCTAAGGTCGCTAATGGAAATTATTGAGTATTCTAATAAATTAAATACAATACGTACGAAGGCGTACTGACCAAGAGCTTAGTTAGAAAAATGAACATGTTGATAATACTACTCTCAAGGTATTTTTTGTATTTAAAAGCAATGATGTCCCATTTTTCCAGCCAAGATTTATAACTTTACAACAAGTTAAATTATTTAGAAAATATTAAATCACTATGATCATTCACCAAAAAGTGGTATACGAAGTGGGCCTTCTTCTTATCTATGACTTGTTTATTTATCCTTGACTGTGGTTCCTGCGTCAGGTTCGGATTATCCCTAAGGAAAATGGCGCCGAACAATGTCGACAGCGTTTTCGAGTCCAATCCATTTTCAGCACTGTGTTGTAGTGCCTCTTGTAAAAATTCACATAAATAAAGGAAAACATTCTTTCTAAATTCAGGCAGCTCCATTATTATTTGTTTGCATTGTAAATAATTAGCGGATGCCCTTAAACATACTGACTGTAAATTGTAAGGAATGATGGGGTCCGCAGTACTTTCCAGAAGTAGTAATAATGCTTCAGCTACAGAATGGATACTGCCAGGGATGGGGTCCACGGAGCCGCTGTCTAACCAATCTCTGATCTGGAGTATTTCTGAGTGAAATCCTGGCTGCTCAAACAAATTCGGCTCCTTCATGCCATGCAGATAAATGTGGTCGACTAAGAACCAAATCTCCTTTGGTATAGAATAAGTGGACTGGTTAGAAACACACTGATCTCTTTTATTTTCAAGCTCAATTAGCTTACCTACAGGTACTTCTTTTATTGGCATGTTCAGGTTGACTAAAACCTCTATAGAGCACCCAAAACAACTTCTTTGGTATGTCCCGTTTATTGTTATGAAAATATCTTTGCCTCCATACAAATGTAGAACCAGAATGTCATACAATTTGTCTGTTCCAGCATTCATTTTACAGGCAGATGTCTTATTTATAAGTACTTTGAGTTGAATTTCGCATGACTCTTCAGCACAAATACATTTTTTGTATGGTTCAACTATCAGCCATTCCTTACAGAAGCTTGTCTCGTCTAATTTCTTAATGAATTCGAACTCAACAGGCAGTTTACCGATATTCTTAATGGTGATTGTTCGTACTTGTAGTTCCAGGTACTGCACCGTACCAAAATCAATTTCGGTTCTATCCACTTTGACTTGAGGTATCAACTCATTTTCCATTTTATCCAATTGTTTTATGACTTCTTCGTATACCTTTCTGTACTTCTCCTCATCTATTATTTTGATTGAAGAGTTGAATACCGCTGATACTGGTTTGTGATCACTAATGTTTAATGATGGGTGGCTTCTGTAGCCAAGCTGTGTGATATTATCTCCTCTCCAAAATATTCTGTCACACCAGGCAGGGGCTCTGTTCTTTTCACTAGAATCCCAATTATCAGTTCCAGGGTCATACTTGTAAGTAGGTTTAAAATTGATTTCACCTTCTGTGTAACCAGCAAAAACATTATTTTCTTTGTGTTGTTGCTTCAGTTGGTCCCATTCCAGTACTGGTGCAAAACTGTTTTCGTTTACCAACTTTTTTACCGAAGTGGGGTCTAATTCTGTGATGCGGTAGTTCAAGTCTCCCAGCCAGTATACGTGGTCATGGTCTTTGATGGCTTTAGGAAGCTGGTTAGGCTGAATAAATCTAGTTCTGTTACAAATATCTCTAAAGTCTTGGTTTCTTCTCTCAAACTCTTCGACATGTGCAGCCAAGTGTGAGTTGACGAAGCACATTGAGGTGCTGTGGAGATCAAATCTTATTGACACCCCACCTTTATTCCCCATTTTGCCCATGATGCCGGTACCCACTGTGTCACAAACCACATTACGTACATGAGAAAAGTGTTTCTCTTTAATAAGTACTATTAGCATCATGCCAACTAACCTGACTTTCTCCACTTTGACATATTTTGCTCTCTTATCAACATAATTTATAACGGCATTATACCATTCATCTTCTCGAAAGGTCTGGTCAAATAGAAATGTCTCCTTGGACAGGTCCAATTCTTGGAAACCAACGGCATAAATATCAGGGGGCTCCTTATCAACACTCAACCATCCCTTGAGAGGAATAACAGGAGATTTGTCATTGACGTTCCATGTTCCACAGAATATTGAAAACTTTTTGGTAAATGTATACTCATATTCCTTATCAGACATTTTGTGTTTGATGAGGCTTTCTCTTATGGCAACAGGTGCTGCGACCTGCGTATGGGGGACTCCTCCGGGCAGCGCCATGGTATGGGTTAATATATCGTTATTAATTTTCCCACTGTATTTCTTGAGCCACACGAATTCTGGCTGGGTTGGCACTTTGTTCACTGCTTCTATACCTCTGAACAGATCATCCACGAAGTTGTCGACGGGCGGAGTCATCTGTATTTCAAATTTATACTTATTACTACGAGATTGCAGGTTCAGGTATAGTATGGCCTCAGGATCGGAAGGTTTGTTGTCAATTTCACATTTGAAACTCTTATCTATTGGCAACACTATTTCTATTGATAAATCCGTGAAGGACTTTGGTGGGTAACATGACGTAAACAAGCAGAAAACTGCCTTTTCATCACCAAACTCAACTATCGCTAAGAGCCGATCCTTTTTTACCCATTCGGGATGCAAAACTTTGGCATCACACAGGAAAGCTGTGACCCGTTCGCTTGATAGGAATTTTTCCTGTACCACAGATTTTATCTCGTCGTGATTCATGGTATTTTACGAGTTTATTTCGGTCCTCCTAACACACAACATCGATATTGTTCGAGGTTCATGTAAATTTCATTGGCTTTTGAAGAATTATTTTATTTTGACATTTGACACATTGTATATTTTCGTTCAAGAACCTTCGGCTGACGTAGTGAAGAATTAAATAAATGAATTCAGGAACCATGAAATAACCTTGAAATTTTGAGGATGGAAACAATACTGTTAGATCATTGATGTGAAAATTGATTCTCTTGTATGTTTATTGTTTTCATCACAAAACTCAAACCACCGTTCTACAAATAAGTATTGTCAATTTCTAATTCTAAACGTTATTTAAAAAGTCATATGTGGATCTGTTTACAAAGATAGTTCTAATAGTTTTTTATTTTGCTGATGTAATCGAATTATAATAAAATAACATAATTAAACACAATAAAAGCCCATACCAAAATAATTAAAGAAACATAATGTAAAGTTTTTAACGCTTTCATTAAAATAATCTAACCACATAAATAATTCTTCAATTCTTCTAAATTATATAATAATAAAAACATTAATATCTCACGCTACATCCACAAATGCTCACATGAATCAAGCGAAGCGATTATTTTGGTGAACCAGCTTGTTTTGTTTTCATTTGATAATCTTCCAATTTTTGCGTTTAAAGTACATAATCTAGCCTTGGTTTCCATTGAATTATAGATTGTTTCGTAAGAGTTGTAAAAATATGGCGGGAGCGCCAACCGATTGGCAGCTAGGCTGTGTTGAAGTGAAGCAAAGAGGGGCTTATCTCTTGCAGTCAGGGCAATGGTCAGATATCACCTTCTTGGTGGGTGCTGAGCCCCACCAGGTGGTCATAGCCGGTCACAAGTTGATCCTGGCGATGGCATCACCAGTTTTCGAGGCCATGTTCTTTGGTGGCATGGCAGAGAGGAATGATCCTATACCTATATTGGATGTGCAACCCGAGGCCTTTAGAGCTCTCCTAGAGTGAGTATGTAATGCAAATGCAATCTATATTACAGTCTAGTTATTAAACATTGCAATAATGATAGTACAAAGGGCCACCTTATGGCATATAGCAATTTCTTTCAGGCAACCTTTCCACATAAATATCATGAATGTTTGGCAAGATTTTAGAAAATGATGTAAGGGAAACATGAATGAAATTTGGTACAACTATCCTTATGTAAGAGAAAGATTTAGAATACCTGACATTAAAGAGATATAAAATGCAAGTTACTTGTGTTTCACAAGTGATAAATTAAGTACCTACCTGAAATTCATTTTAGCCAAAGTATAACACTAATAAAGTGTTAAACAGTGGTTACTATTGAAATTTTATATACTCAGGTATACAATAAATTATTACTAGGTTCTAACTTTCTAGTCCTGATCCCTTCCTGACTAAACGCAGACATTCATATTTCTCAAGGCCCACTGCGGCCGCTTGTGATTAGAAAGGTGAGTTATTGTACTCATCATTATTAATTACGCGGGATTAGCGTAATTAGCGAAAATTCAACAATCGAAAATTTACGATGTTCGGTTTGCACGAAAATACGAAATGGATGAAAGAACCGCAAGGGAACAGTAGGCTAATTCACGTAACTAAAGAAGTGCAGTTGCCGCGCAGTTGCAATAAAATATTGATCAAAACAACACATTTGGTAATATTTTTCTTCTTCTTTCGGTATGGCAATTGAGCCGATGTCGACTATTCTGCCATTTGGTATCCTCTGAGCTTCAGTGAGATACGCTCGCGTCAAGTTCCAGCGACACTGCAATACGATCGGCGCGTCATAAAATTACGTGAATTAGCCCTCTGGTGTAACACAACAACTTATGCGGGTCACAGCGAAAGACATGAAAGTTTGATTATTTTAACACAATTATGAACAACTTTTACTATAGTGTATCAACATTAGAATCACGAAAAAAAACTGTTCCATACATTTAGTAAAGTAATATTAAATTATTTGTATGGATCAGCAGATTTCTTTTTCACAATTTCACTAGTCATTCCATAGTAAATGTTTTTCATAACGATGAGTACACGGTACACGGTACACGGTATGACGGGATTAGAAAGTTAGGATCTTGTATATAAATAAATAAAATAAATATTTTAAATCTTAAATACTGATTCCAGGTACATATACACAGACAATATAAACATCAGTTCATTTGATAAAGCTTGCGAGCTGTGCTATGGAGCCAAGAAGTATATGCTGCCTCATTTAGTAAAAGAATGCACCCGTTACCTCTGGTCAGACTTGTATCCGAGGAACGCCTGCCGTGCATATGAGTTTGCTAGGCTGTTTGAGGAGAATGTGCTCATGGAAAAGTGTATACAGGTGTGTGTCTGCTTTAGAAACTAAAATGGATAGTTTATTATACTTGGTCTTCTAGTTGCTGGAGGTTTTGAGGTTTATAAAGTCTCTTTATCAGAGTAACTCGACAGATTCAAGTCAAGTTAACACAGGAAAGGCCTATTTTCAGCCCAATATAAGACTGCTGAGATGAAGTTTCATTGCAGTTATTGCACCAAGCAGGGAATAGAAATTCAATCATACATCATTATACAGGGTCTGCAGTTCCTTGCATATCAATCAACTCAGCCTTTTGTATTTCTCAGCTGAACAAGCCTCTCCTTAGGTTGTGGCACAACATTGAACCCTTCTTCTATAGAAATTAGATTCCTAGTGTCTATTAGTGCACTTAGGGCTTTTTCCTGTAATCCCGCGTGCGTGTCTGTCCTGTATAATCTATGGAGTCTGGCACGTATACGACTTAGCTCGCTGCAGGCCACACGCAAGACAGGAAAAGCATGTATGAGGCATAGGATGCAGTTGGCACGCAAGCGGGTCAGATGGGCACACGGCCGCAGGTGCAAATCTGCATGAAATGAAAAAAGGCTCCGATCATTAATATTCAACCATCCCATGATTACAGATAATCAGTACAAACACTAAAGAAGTCCTAAACGACAGTAGCTTTGAGGATGTGGAAATAAACACGGTGGTCACCGTCTTCTCCCTCGATCACCTGAACGTTGACAGTGAACTGGACTTGTTTGAGGCTGCTGTGAGGTATTCTAAAGCCCTGGACAAGAGGACCTCGGAGAGGAGTGCCAGCCCACCTTCGGAGATCGGACCTCCAAATGAGAAGAGATCTAAGAGTCCGGGACCTTCCACTTCTAAGGACAAGGTATGTTTTTTTATTTATATCACTAAGGTTGCAGACAAGCATACGACCCGCTTGATCAGGTACTGTAACCTATGCACGTTTGCAACAAAGCCCTGGCCCTGGGCCCTGTTAAATAACGGCTACTTTGTAACATACTTCACTCCCTCTAAGTACGCTATTTTAAGCTCAATTGCCGCACTGCTAAAGTTCATATTGCTTCGCTCGCTACTGGCGAGTCGGCTAGATCTAACGCGCCCGCGCCCACCGACCTCAATAGGTACAACCCGCACGCTGCATAGAACGTGGGCGCTGCATGGGCAGCCCATTGGTTATTTGATTCCCTGAGCAATCACGCACTGTAGTCATTTAGCGCGTGACCTTGAGCAAGTGACGGAGGCCTGCCCAGGGGCATCACTGGAGCCTTGCAGACCCTGCTAATACACACTTCAGTACACTAACTTTCATTCATTCATTTTCATTGAATTGTCGTGGCTTATTGGTCTATTAAGCTATTTGGTTTTGAATTAGTAGATAATGGAAACAATGATACTTTGGGTACACTATGATAGACTTATGAAACCCACTGCAGAGCAAAGGCCTCCCCTCATGACTTCCAGGTCTTCCGGTCCAGAGCCAGTGTAGACCATTCCTTATTAATGTTATCCAGCTTGTCTGTCCATCTCCATGTTCGTAACACCACACTGCGCTCCAAAACACGAATCATAGACGTAGCTCAGAAAGCCGCAAAACTCAAGTGGGATTGGACTGGCTACATCTGCCATATGCCTGATAAGCTGTGGGCCAAAATTGCCACTATGTGGAGCCCTGACATAGCTAAATGGCGTCGCGGCAGACCACGAAGGAGATGAAACAATTAGAAGAAAAAAAAAAATTGAATTTTTTCTTCTTCTAATACTGCCTTAAAAACAGACGTGACAAAGATAACGGGAAAAAAATTGAAGGTACAGATGGCGCAGTGGCTAAGCGATTGGTTTTCTGCGCTACGTGCCGCGGGTTCGTTCCCCGTACCGAACCGTTGTATTACCATAAATAATTTGATTACATTACAGGTTGTGAATGTCGATAGCAGTGCTGAGAACAGTCCTGAAGCCGTGATGGAGACACCAAAGACCAGTGAGACCTCTGAACAGCCCTTGCCAGGGCCCTCTGATGAAAGCAAGAAGAATAAACCGGGTAAGACTGCCTGCTCATCATAAGACATTGTCTTGACTGGATAAGAATTTAAATTTGTAAGAATTGAATCGGCTGGTCAGCTTGTAACTGCCATGGCAATCTTATTCAGAGGCAAATCATTATTATCCTATTCTTATTTTTTATTCACATTGATTTACATTATTCTCGCAGCTCTTACCACAACATTGTACCGATCAAGATTGTAATTTGATATTTTAAAAGTGTCCATGGAGTTTCTTGCCGGTTCTTCTCCATAGGAGCTACTATTTGGAACCGTGCACCTAGAGTCTCGTCATTTCATAAGTGCCTGTATCTGGCTTACATGGAATAAAGTTCTATTCTATTCTACTCTATTCTAATTTTATATAGAGTAGACAAGAATTTTATCTTAAGTCTTCTATATTATACGTATCTTACGAATCCAGGACATCTTGTTCAGGCGAGCCGTTTCGACATATTTTATTTTTTACTAGCTTCCGCCAGCGGCTTCGCCCGCGTGATATCTTTATAAATTATAGCCTATGTTACTCAGTGATATTGCAGCATTCTGCTGGTGAAAGAATTTTTAAAATCGGTCCTGTTGTTTTTCAGTTTATCCATTACAAACAAACATACAAAAAATCAAAACGTTTCTCTTTATAATATTAGTTTAAATAAGTTAATTTTTATGAGAATGAGAATGAGAGAGAATGAGAATGCTTTATTTGTAAACATAGGTGGGTTACAATAATATGTGAGATGTTACAATGGGTCAGTAGATACACTATGTTTTGCCATGTGGCGTACAAATATTGAATAATGGTTGAGTTTAAACTCTTGCCAATTATCGTTTTAAAAAAAACTTTTTACATAATATAATTTAAAAAAAAAAACATTTAGAATATCAAATCATAATCCGTTTCATATAATTCAGTAGCATCAATGTCAATTTATTTATAATAATCAATATGTCTGTAAATACCTAAGATGTAATAAAATAAATTCAAATCAATGGAGTTAAATACATAATGTCAATTTCTTAATAATATTAGGAGAAGTCAATAGCTTATAAAAGTCAGTTCAAACTGTCACCGTCCACAGAATTATTTAAAACCTTACAATTGAACCTTATGAATGCTGTTGCACTAATTTCGTGCATGTGAGATGTATGTTTATAAACTGTACCCTTGAGACAGGAAAAATGAGAGGGGCAAAGTTTAAAGAAAAATAAAATGTTTAAGAAAAGAAAAAGAAAAAACATTTATTTGCCACAAATACAAGACACTTGCCCGCCTGAAAAGAAAACCCATTCTAATGAAGAACTAAAATAAACGGGATGATTCTCAATGGCGAACACCTGACAAGTCAAGCCATTCTATAAATCTGCTCATAATTCTGGGACTGATCGCAGATCAAATAACAAAAAAAAAAAAAATACAATACACACTAGAATTATACTTTTTGACTTTCTGCGCTGTGTCGCGGATTCGATTCCATACGGAACAAATATTTGTATTCACATAACCTGCAGATAGTTGTTTCAGGTTTGTGTGTGTGTACAACTGTACATGTAACATAATTTAACAATGTATGCTTGTAAACTGTACCCACAACACAGGAGAAATAACAAAGAGCAACATTTAAAAATAACCTAACCGTCAAAAACTCCGACTCCAACTAGAAAAAGAGCTGTAACTTTTAAACGGCTAAACAGATTTTCATGAAACATAGCTACGAACCATCCCGATTAAACAAGCTTTCAATAAAAAAACTGCATTGAAATCGGTCCATCCGTTTTGGAGCTACGATGCCGCAGACAGACACACAAATACACACTACATACTTATAACACTCCTCTTTTTTGATTGGGGTTAAAAATTGTTCAAAACTTTCTTATAGATACCAAAGACAAGCCAACGATCCGCAGAGCGATCGAGAAGATCCGCTTCCTAACCCTCACGCCGCAACAGTTCGCTGAGGGACCTGCCAGGTCGTGCCTCCTCACAGAGTCTGAGGCCTTTGCCGTGCTCATGAACATCCTGTCCAGTACATCAGATGTGGCCATGCCGGATAGCTTCTCCACCTGCCGCGTGCCGAGGAAACAGCTGATTGGGGATGGACCTTCATCCAATGTAAGGACTTGATGAATAGTTTTGCTTGTGTTGTTTTTTAGGGTTCCGTACCCGAAGAATAAAACGGGACCCTATTACTAAGGCTCCGCTGTCTGTACGTCCGTCTGCCCGTCTTGTGGCTTTATCTCACGTACCATGATAGTTAGACAGTTGAAATTTTCACAGATGATGTATACTAAAAAACAGAATAAAATGAATATTTAAAGGGGCTCCCATACAACAAATGTGACTTTTTTGCCGTTTTTATAGATAATGGTACGAAACCCTTCTTGCGCGAGTCCGACTCGCACTTGGCCTGTTTTTTTATTTTTTGTTTTTCTGAATAATTTTCACACCTTGCCATCGGCGGTTCATTCGCATATCCTAGAGTCATACTGGTCTCGTACCGTGCGGTTTCATAGGTATTTCAAAGGAATTCAAAGGAATTTTCAGTGGAGAATATCAACCAGTTAATCAAATCAAAATATTTTATTTGTTAATCATAGGTATTTTGGTGAAGATCTTATTGATGATGATATTTTCCGCCAGATGGCGACCCTGACGGTGGACACTCCGAGCCCGGTGATGCTGGAGCAGGTGTTCGGTGTGCCGGCGCACCACTCCTGTATGCTGGACTACCCGCGACCCACGAGACATGATGGTAGTGTACATTTGATGTTTAGATGGAAGAATAATAATATTGCTGTTTTCTTGATAAATTTTATTAATTGTAACAATCGTGTTAACAATAAAACAGACGGAAGTGTACTCAGTAATCTATCTATATATTAATACGGGAAGAGAAAACTTTGTACCCCTTTTTAAGAATATTGTGCGCACGGAGGATTGTTAGATTTGGCATGGTTAAAGTTTATATGGAGAAGAAGTGCAGAAAGCTAAAAATATAGTCGAATTTCGACCACTACGCGACCACTAGTATTTAGTAATATAGGTAACAGTTTGCAATAAATATAAATGCTTATGCTAGCGCTAATAAATGGGCGATGTAATCGTACACACGTACAGGGTGTACCTTCAATATACGGGGTGTAAGGGACATCGCATTAAGGACGGTACCCAACGGGAACATTCGCTTAACAAACCTGGTTGGCGAGCATTCTTTGCGCGAGCATTTGTTACGCAAGCTCATTCTTTCGCGAGAACAGCTTCTAAAATTAATTTTTCAAGCGAATTTTCCTTTCGGCATGGCATGCTTGACAGCATATACCTATTTAAAAATATTTTATTTCGTTTTATTTCTTAATTGTCAACTTTTGATGTGTGTTATTTTTATTATATTAAAAATAAGAATAGGATATTAACCTTTATTCAAATTTTTATACATTCTTTTATATTTTTAAATAATTTTACAAGTAAATAAAAAAAAAAAAAAAAAAAAAACTACTACTACTGACTAATTATTTTTTATTTTATTATTTCATTTTTGTACACCACATTCTGGTTGATCATGACGGACAAAATACTATGCTATTATACCTACCAACTTAATGTACTCATTATCATGCAAAATAAATTATTCTTATTCTTATTCTTAAAAACATTTAAAAATATAAAAGAGTAGTAAGCCACAGGTTTTTTTTTTTTTTTTTTTTTATCTTCTCTCTCTTATGTTGTCAATATGTCTGTGCCGAATAAATGTTCTTTTCTTTCTTTCTTTATTCACAATCATTAATAACCTAACCGTCAAAAACCCCCGACTCCAACTAGAAAAAGAGCTGTAACTTTTGAACGGCTGAACAGATTGTCATGAAACATAGCTTAGTTGATACCCGATTAAATAAGCTTCCAATTAAAAAAACTGACCAGAGCATGTTCACACATCCGCGGGTCTACCGCGTAACTAAAATGGTAATGAACATCGACACTGGTAATAAACATCAAAACGATCGTGAGAGACTAAACTTTGACCTATCTTGTAAAATTGTTACCGATCATGAAGATACGAGTCCCAACTTTATGATTGGTAATTTTTTACAAGGTAGCTGGTTTTTATTTCTCTCACGACCGTTTTGAAGTTTATTACCAGGGTCGATCTTCATTACCATTTTAGTTACGCGGTAGACCCGCCGTTATTAAGTTATCGTGAAATGTCAATCGACATTATGAGTGAGATTCGAATCGATAACTTACACGTTGTTACGATGTTCACTTACAGAATAGCTATGCTGTTCGTAATACAGACATGATTCTTTGTTAGTAAGGCGTCATTCAAGTATTACGTAAGCACTACAGGGGGGTCTTTGCTTTACTTATTTTGGATGACATGGATGGATGGTGATTACGTCAGCAGTATTTTTTTTTTTTTTTTTTCGGATTTTCTACAAAAAATTGTCGATTTAGGTTTTCTATGCCAAGCCTATTCCCAGTGCCTATTCCTTATTTCTAGACTTATAACTGTTACTCATGAATCAATAAAGAAACCAGAACACATTGAAAAATGCATGTACCAATGTTTACGTAAGCGCTTTGCTTACTTTTGCTGACGAGGGGGAGGGACGGGAAGGGGAATTGCAAAAAATCTGCTTACGTAATACTTGAACGGTCCCTAACATCATACTTTTTCCATAAAGAAAAAGATATATTTCACAAAAAAAAACAAAACAAACAACAAACGACAAAAATTCAATCCAAAATTACAGATAAAAATTATAAATGTAAATACAAACATTATTTTGATTCGCTAACTTCGATACTTTTAGTTACCGCGATCGGACGCAGTGAGTCGCTAAAATAGGATCTACTATTTGGAACCGTGCACCTAGAGTCTCGACATTTCATAAGTGCCTGTATCTGGTTTACATGAAATAAAGATCTATTCTATTCTAAAACGCGATGCAGCGTCAATGCAGTCGATAAATCGCGCGATTTAGCAACCGCGATCGGACGCAGCGAGTGCTATCGCAAAATCGCTAGTCGCCTTTGCTAAAAGTAGCTCGTGTGAACGGGCCGTTAGAGGAATAACCACAAACAATTTCATTAACTCCCCAGTGTCTCGCCTGGCGGCGCTGGTGCACAGCGCGGCGCCGGCGGCCCCGCCCGAGCCGCTGGACCGGCACGGCACCGACTTCAACAAGATCTACTGCCAGCGCCCCATCATCCAGCACACCGACTGCCTCAACACCTCCGTGCTGGACTGCTCCGTCACCTTCATGGTGGACAAGAACATCTGCCTGTTAGGAGTGCAGGTGAGTGACGTCAGCATCAGCAAGATATACCGACACGTATTCCGATACGAATAATAATAATTGGTCCATCCGTTTTGGAGCTACGATGCCACAGATACACACTACAAACTTATAATAATAATAATACCCCCCTTTATTCTCCTTACGCAGGTACCAACACAGGCGCCAAGTGAAGAAAGTGCAGTGAACTGCGTCAGTGGAGGGAGCTACTGCGAGCTGCTGTACGCACATCTGTTGGACGCCGACGGCGCGCGCCTCACCTACACACACTACACCAACCGCGTGCCCATCCGACACCTGCTCGACATCATGTTCAACAGGCCCGTGTACATACAGAGGAACAAGGTATGTCCGTCTGTGAGACGAGCACGCCTCACAGACACACACTACACCAACCGCGTGCCCATCCGACACCTGCTCGACATCATGTTCAACAGGCCCGTGTACATACAGAGGAACAAGGTATGTCCGTCTGTGAGACGAGCACGCCTCACAGACACACACTACACCAACCGCGTGCCCATCCGACACCTGCTCGACATCATGTTCAACAGGCCCGTGTACATACAGAGGAACAAGGTATGTCCGTCTGTGAGACGAGCACGCCTCACAGACACACACTACACCAACCGCGTGCCCATCCGACACCTGCTCGACATCATGTTCAACAGGCCCGTGTACATACAGAGGAACAAGGTATGTCCGTCTGTGAGACGAGCACGCCTCACAGACACACACTACACCAACCGCGTGCCCATCCGACACCTGCTCGACATCATGTTCAACAGGCCCGTGTACATACAGAGGAACAAGGTATGTCCGTCTGTGAGACGAGCACGCCTCACAGACACACACTACACCAACCGCGTGCCCATCCGACACCTGCTCGACATCATGTTCAACAGGCCCGTGTACATACAGAGGAACAAGGTATGTCCGTCTGTGAGACGAGCAC
Source organism: Allophyes oxyacanthae (assembly GCA_932294325.1). Lineage (NCBI taxonomy): Eukaryota > Metazoa > Arthropoda > Insecta > Lepidoptera > Noctuidae > Allophyes > Allophyes oxyacanthae. Next base: position 1,564,100 of record OW028612.1, read on the forward strand.
GCCTCACGGATTGATGACCGGTAGGATAATTCACGTAATTAAAGAAGTGCAGTTGCGGTAAAATTTTGATCAAAACAACACATTTGGTATTCTCTTAGCTTCAGTGAGATACGCTCGCGTCAAGTTCGAGCGTTACTGCAATATGATTGGCGCGTCATAAAATTACGCGTATTAGCCCTCTGTTTGGATTGGACAATTTGAAAAAATAAAATATGTGCAAATACTGTTCATTTAACTTCTCACACCTATATATACTTTATATTTTCTTCCAAATGTAACCCTAATGGCCACGTCTCTTTATTTCAATATTGTTGTGTAATGTTTCGAAAAAACACGCATGTAAGATGTAACTCTATTTACACAATCTTAATCCCACAGGTGTACAAAGTGGGCATAGTGTTCAACAAGGTGGGCTGGTACCCCATGGGCACGTGCGCGCAGCAGGTGGCCGCGGAGTCCGTGTTCTTCAACTTCGGCATCGGCCAGAGCAGCGACTCGGTGCGCGACGGACTCATACGATCCATTATCTTCACCTACTAGCCACCAGAGTCACCCGATCTTTATATCGTTTTGTAACGACATGGCAGGTTGTGGCTGAGTTCAAAGTAGATTACTAAAAATAGGTGGTTTCAGGACTATGGGCTAAAATGAAATATTTTTTCCCATACAAGGTATACTTTTCAAAGGCTACCCAAATTTTCAGGAATTCTCATTATTATGCACAACTTTTACTATGGGATAAACAACAAAATCGCAAAAAAGAAATCTGTTGTTCCCTACAAATAATTTAATATTAATTACTCTAATAAATATATGGAACAGCTGATTTTATTTTTGCGATTTCAGGTTTGGTCCCATGGTAAAAGTTGTTTATAATGACGGCTACCCTTTGAAAAATCATCCTGTATACAGAGTAATTAAAAAAATACCCGTAGCCTCTTAGTACTAACTTCGTATCATGATCCTGAACAACAATTGTTCTACAATTTAAACGAAAAATAAAAAAGAGCTTAGTCAAAAGAAAATTATTTTCGGGTGTAAAATTCACAGAATAGCTAATAAACATACAGACTGATCAAAAATCTTCTCTTCCCTTTTTCGACCGTCTCAGATAAAATATGTAAACTACAGAGAATTTTCATATTTCTGCGTAAAAATAAAAAAACCAAATGTTTGTTTCACATAGTAGAAGTGAAACTTCAACGGACAATATATCGTCTACCCCCTCCACGCGGCCGTAACACTTTTACACGTGACAGAAAAATCCTAATACCTGAATGAAACGTCTATATAGAAGTTTCACTTCAATAAAAATTTGAAAAAGTCGTAGAAAAATCGTTGTTCTTAACACAATGTTAGTGTTATTAGGTTTCAGGTAATTTTCTTTTAATTTTGCAGAACAAAATTTATGTTTCTCCGTTAGAATTACACTGTTAGGATTACAATAAGAGTTTTTAGCCCATAAGTATGGATGACGGCCAATTATAACTGAAATATTAAATAAATAATATTATTAAGAATTTTAAATTATAAACGGCTATGATTGCTTCAACAGCAAACCTTTTGTTAGCCACAGTCTATAGCCGACAAATGGAAATGTGTTTACCACGCCTAAAAAACTACTGTTTTAAAATACAGAAAAATATATTAAACATCCTATTCTATATCTATATTAATGTTTTATAGAGGTATTTGTTTGTATCTAGGGGGTGACCTCTGGAACTACTGAATCCATTCTAAAAATTATTTCCCTAATAGAAACCTATACCCGAGTGATATAGGCTATATTTTTAAACCCCGATAAAAAAGAGGGGTGTTATAATTTTGTAGTGTGTAGCTGTGTGTCTGTCTGTGGCATCGTATCTCAAAAACGGATGGACCGATATCAAAGCAATTATTTAAAATTGAAATCTAATTTACTTGAGTATCATCTTAGCTATGTTTCATGAAAATCTTTATATATTTTATATTATAGGTTATATTTTGATAAAAATAAAACCCGGTTAAAACCGCGGGCAACAGCTATTAATAATAAATATTTATGAGTAATTTTTTTAGCGGGGTGCTCCTCCTTTTCTGTTCTGACTGTGGCACTCAAAAGATGTGACATCATCACGTCAAGACCAATGAGTCAAGAACTCAAGACACATAAGTTAAAATATTATTATTTAAAATATGTAGGTATTAAATTTTTATAATGCTTTAAGACTTTAAGAGCAAACGCGGGCGGCGTTTGGTCTCTATGATCCAACTGTACCATAGTGTTTTATTTTGGGATTATTTTTCTTGAATTTTTTGCTTATCCCATTTTCAGTGGGACCAATGTATTTTTCCTTTTTCTGATAAAGTAACACCTAATTGAATCGTGTATGGAAAATTGTAATTGATTGTAATTTTTGTTATTATTTATTAAATAAATGAAATGTGTTTTTGATACAGTCTTAGTTTTATTAATAACTCCTATATACATTTATATATTTATTTATATCCTTCATTGTACACCTGTATAATTTAATAAAGTTTGGATATATATATTGTAGGTATACATATTACATAGAACAGCCTATGATATATTTTTTTGATTTGTCAAGTATAGTCATAATCCGAATAAATGTATTTTACAATCTTCCAACTGCCTCTTCTCTGAGAGAGGAACAATCTTGAGTACGAAAACATGTACATATTAGGATTTTCTGATGGCTTGGATTACCTACTGTGCATATATATAAATATATATGTTTATAGGGTAGATCATTCAGATAGTCACATTCGAGAAAGAAGCCGACAGGAGGATTCGATTGGGTTGGGTAGCGTTTGGCAAACTTCGCCGAGTCTTCTCATCGCCTATACCGCAATGCTTAAAGACTGGAGTTTGTTTGATGGATAAGATCCGTAATGCGATCATCCGGAGAAGAACCGGAGTCACCGACAGCTTGCAGGATTAGCAAGTTGAAGTGGCAGTGGGGGCCATGTCTATCGACCGATAGTCGTTGGAGCAGACGAGTCCTTGTGTAGAAACTGCGAATGGGCAAACGTAGTATGGGACGCCCCTCAGACAGGTGCACCGACGACTTACGGAGGGTAGCTGAGTTAGAATGGATGCGAAAGGCGGAGAACCGGGTATTATGGTGCAACTTAGGAGAAGCCTATGTCCAAGAGTGGACTGCGATAGGCTGTGTCTGTGTCGATTTATTGTTTAAATTACTCCTGGGGTCGAAACGATCAATAAATTATTAGAATAATGTAATCCATCATAAAAAAAATATGGGTCGAAAGGGTGACAGATGTGAATGGGAAGCCTTAGATTCCGTTTACAAGGTGTGCTTAAAATATCAAAGATAGATAAAAATGAAACAGTGAATATTTTTAACATCTCCATGAATTTTATTAGGAGACATCAAATTCGTAATTTCTTTATATTTCAAGTTTTTCACTGCCGTAATCTTTCAACAACTGTTTAAATAATATTTTAATTCACTGTTTCAAATATACGTAATAAGTAGTAAGCTACATTCGTAAACAGGTATCTGTCAATTTTGACTTTTGTCATGTTGGAAGTGGCGAATTCTTTCTAAAGTTTTGTTCATGATTTGCGTTATTTTATCCATATTACGGCAATTATACGATGTTTAGTTAATTAAAATGAACTTAAGTGGCTTTCTTTGACATTGGGATAGTGTTATTTGATAGAAACAGGCTCGTTGAATCGGTTAAATTGATGTTATAAGGCACCATGGCTCCTAATAGATGTGATGGTTTACTGGCGAGGGTGGATTTTCCGCTCTACACGCTACAAACGCTGACGAATCGTCACGTAATTGTCGCGGGTGGTGGTGGAGCCGCGGCGACAGGTGTTGCTAATGGATTTGTAAGTATAAACTTTGACGAACCCATAATTCTAAGTCTCCTTTTTGTTATATCAGTATACGTGTCAGCTGCTTACTCAAATAGCTAATACATGCAGTTGCCACTGGATTCGGTTCATAAAACTGTTGTTTTCACATTCCTTAGAAAATTTTACCATATAGAAAGTTAAACACGATTGTAAGTTCTAATTATAAATGCACCAGTATTGGTCCAATGATCACTGACTTGTTTTCATAGTCAGGCATGTAATTTCGATTACTTGTTCAAATAAATGTTGTGTTGATAACATGATAACTATTCTAGCTTTTAAATTTAGTACAAAGAAGTCTTATGATAATACAATACAATACAATACACTTTATTGCACACCAGTAATAGAAGAAAAGATACAGTAATTAGAAAAAGAAATGTACAAAGGGCGGTCTTATCGCACGTGGCGATTTCTACCAGACAACCTTAGGATGGACAGATTTGCAAGTTAAAAGAGATAATCATAATTATAAGACTATAATGCATTCAATGACATCTAATTCATATGTGTTTTTAGGAAATATTTGAGCTATCACACAATGGAACGAGGTTTGTTGCCGAAGAGGTGATGCGTCATGAGACTGGACCGAATGTAGTCATGAATTGTTCAGTAAGAAGTAATCAGAACAAGACTTATTTAACAGCGGGACAGGAAAGTCATTGTCAACTGTACAAAGTCAATATTCGCATGGTGGATGCCGCTGAGATGCGCCGAGGTAGCTTCAGAGCAGAGAATGGGCTAGTCAGGAGAAGACGTCGCACTGTGTCGGAGAACGATAACATTTCTAAGAAGGACAGCAACAGTAACACAACGGAGAAAAGAATATCATTTGAAATAAGGCCTAGTGACAGCGTGCAAACTGATTTCAGGTAAACTATATATTTAATTTAGTAAATAATTAACATTAAAAAAAATGCATCTATGTCGCATACTAGCAAAAACCCACACTGCACACCACACCCTTAACAACAGGGTTACTCCCATCTCTATAAATTCATTTAAGAATTCTAAAAACTGGCTACGGACAGATAGACTCTCATTAAAATATCTGTGAACAATAAAAAGTCAATTCTCAACACTGTGTGATATTATATTAAATAAATAAATCTTGGTTGTCATTACCAGTGTTGTTTCCTAACCTTCCTACTAATTGGAAGTGGGTTCACATGGTAATGAGGCTTGGTTTCAAAGCCATCCTCTTGATTGCCATTCTCCTTCAACTACTATTTCTATTACGAAGATATTCAGGCCTACAAATTAAGCTGGCTTTCCACCAGAGATGTGTGAGGATGCATAGCAAGGAATGTGTGTGATACCCACCAATAGGATTGTTTGATGTTAATAGCTTAGATCAAGTCAGCTCTGGTTGCCAACAGATGATTTAAATCAACAGATTTTTTTTAAAAGATAGCTATTTTATTTTGTCATGTCCAGCCTTTCTAGTCCCGAACAACTTTTATTTTGGGACCAACTCTGAAATCACGTAAAAATAATCAGCTGATCCATACAAATAATTCAATATTACATATTAAATGTATGGAACAGCTGACCTTTTTTGGCGATATCAGTATTGGTCCTATAGTAAAAGATTTTCATAATGATGAGCACCCCTTAAGAGCGTTCATGCGTTAGAACCACGCTACAGTCAAAATTGATGATTTTCAACGGACAACAAAACCATAACTTGTTTAATTTTTAAATATAATAATAACGTCATATTAATGAGAATTTCATAATCTATTGCATGGTAATTATTTTTTTCCATATATTCATATATTTTTCCTATTAGAACAGTTTTTATTCAAGCCTTTTTTTAAACTAGCGGTCGACGGTCTTCTTTGATGCGAGATATTAGTAAAACCATATACGACAAACTTATAACAATATTACTTTATGAAAAATAATAGCATTTATTAGTGATTGTTTAATAAAAACACTCGATTACTGTAAATTTTCATTCAAGAAAAGTATAATCAAAACTGTCATTTTAGCCACTTTTCGAGATATTAAACGTGTTACTTTAGGTTGAAATCTGGGGTATTTTTGTTTTTGTTTAGACCTATTAAATGAAGACATTTACGTTCTAAAACATAGTTCAAATATTTTTTTAATAACTTATATTTTTATTTTACTATGAATTATTTAGTACTGCTATATAATCGGCGCGAAACCGCGTCAGCTTTCATTCCCGGCCGAGGCCTTTCAGAGGTAGGACGTGTGTCGCTCCCGTCGTCGCGTGCTGCATAAAATAATATCGTGGGTTCGCGAGTTTTTAGCGCGGCTGGGACTTATTGATACTTTTTATTATAACCAAAACTTTGGCGAGTACATAATATATTTTAATGTAATGGAGTTCAAATAACATAGGAAGATTAAATTAGACTTCTTTATGTATGTTTTAATTTAACTTTTTTTTAAGATATGGCTTACAAAAGGCGCTTTAGGGGAAAAATTTATAAAGAAAAAGTAGGTAGGTAGTACATAGGGTAGGTAGGTAGGTAGAAAAGGTGTTTAGGGTAGGTAAGTACGTAGATAGGGTATGTACGTAGATAGGGTAGGTAGGTAGTGAGGGTAGGTAGGTAGGTAAGTAGGAATAGTAAGTAGGTAGTGAGGGTAATTAGGTAGGTAAGTAGGTATGGTAAGTAGGTAAGTATGTTGGTAGGTATGGTAAGTAGGTAGGTATGTTGGTACGTGGGTACATGGAGTAGGTAGGTAGGGTAGGTATGTAAGTAGAAAAGGTAGGTACGATAGGTATGTAGGTAGATAGGGTAGGTAGGTAAGTAGGTAGGTAGGTAGAATAATGTAAATAAAAAAAATAAAAAAAACATTTTCGGTATAAGCTGACCTACCATTGTATAGTCTTTCCGTACAATGACAGTTCAGCTTATACTAAAAATGTATTTAAGCTTGGTATGTCTATGTAGCTGTGCGTTTACCAGTATTGTTTTTCTAGCAACAGTGTTCTATGCTAATTATGTTGCATGGCGCTGTGAATATTATGGTAGGGTGTAGTTATACCTACTACCTTGCTAATCCCGATCCCTTTAAAAGATTATTGTACTCATCATTATGAACAACTTTTACTATGGGGCCAACAAGGAAATCGCGAAAAAAACATCAGCGGTTCCATACCAATAATTGGAACAGCTATTTCTTTTCTCGCGATTTCAGTGTTGGTCCCATAGTAAAAGTTATTCATAATGATGAGTACAATAACCGGATAAAAGGATCGCGATTAGAAAGGTATTTTGATAAATTTTTTTAAATATTAAAGCAATTATTATTGATACAAACTAGGATGTCTGACACAGAGATAAGTATCTAACTATACTCCGTTTACAATAGCATTAGAAAAAAGAGGCTCTTAGAAGCAGTAGTGCAAAACCTTTTATTTCAAAGTTAAGTTATAACTTTGTTGGATAAATCTGAGACTACTAAATACTGAGATAAATGAAATAAAAATCATTTTATTTTAAATAATGCTTTATTTATAATAACATCTTCATCACACATTACAAACTTACAACAAAAGGAATGAATGAAACAATAACAAAATCACAGAATATTTACGTCAATTTCACAGACGACATAAACCGGTAAAATTAGAAAAACCCGGCTGTCACAGCTTATGAAGGGACTAGGTGACATTTTAGATTTGGTAGAATTATACTGAAGCGAAAAACGTTCTCGATATTGTTCACTCCTGCTTCTTTTAGGTTTTTAGCATTGACACTTTAATTTTAAGTTGGAATGAAATAATATATCTAAATAAAAGCCACTTAATTTCATAAGATAAATAGTTCAAATGATTACAATGAAGTGTGACAGCTGGTATTTAAATAGATATTAATACATTTGGCGTTAATCGTAACTGTAACAAATTTAATGTACTTTTGTTACAAAGTGTACATTAAAAAGAACCTTTTTTAACTTCTGTCTAATGCTATTGTAAACGGAGTATAGTTGTAAACCTAGTTGCGTAACTGAAGTCGCTCAACGATATACCTAACAAGAAATCGCATGTAAGTCGAAACAGAGTCGAGCGCACCCGCGCTCACGTATGTAAAATGTACATTTGAAGTAATATGGCATGTCATTAGGACGTATGCGGTTCGACATCGAACAGATCTGTGAGCGATATTGTCATATCGTACGATTTGGTCAGTAAACATTTGCGACCGTCCATACATTTTCTTAGGTCGCACGTTTATGTGATATCAGACCGATGACGGCAATCCACGCGATTCTTTGTCACGTCGCGTCATGTGTAAAAAAAAGCACTTGAGACGAAAAATATTAAAATTTTATTTTACACATTTTTTATTTTATTTATTCTAACCTAATAATAATTTAATTGCTCATTTATTACAACTAAAAATTAATTTAAACCCTACTTACGCAAAAACTAAAACATTCCCTACTAAGTAAAAGCTGGCAAAGTATCATGTTGATTCAATGCGGTGCATGCGGTGCATGATACGCGCTCCAACAACACAGACGCGTAGACGGCTGTGTGCGTGCTAACTGTATAGCTGTATGAGTGAAACGCGAGGCGCGCGAAGCTGGCGTAATGCCCTTAAGTCTTTGACCGCCATGTTGGTCAAAGTGTCCAACAAACAATCGATTTTCTGTTGTGTCTGCTGTCTGGCAGTGAACTTGTTAAAGGGATAGGTACTACGAAGGTAGGAAGGACCTTGTATAATAATATAATGCAATAAAAAAATTAACAAAGTAGGAAGTCTTACCATATGAAATAGGAAGTTATCGATACCATACATAATCCCTACTAATGTAATTATAATTATACAAAAGTATGTTGTTTTGTATGTTTGTAACAAACTGATAATTTTTTATGTAAATTGCCAGTAATGTAACTTAGAGTATGGAAAAGTCATGGTACTTCTCATTCTGCACTTTCATGCAAATTGCAGGTTCAGATAATTATAGTCCAATTTTATTGCAATTAGGACTTTATTCTTCAAAATGCCCCTTGCATTTGAGACTGTAATTTATTATCGTTAATATTTATGTCCATAAACATTGCATTTTTAAGAACAACTAGTTTAGTACATTCTAAGTACCAACTGACAGTTCTAATAGCCAAAAAATCGACTTATACCTACCAACAGATATATTGGTAACCTCATTCAGCCTACATGGATAATGGATCATTTTTATCTAGTGGAGATAAAATGATGGCAAGCATTCCTCTGTTAGATAATGACCCGAAGATAGGATATTAATTTAAGATAAAAGACTTTTAACATACGGCGTACCCCCCGCACTACCCCTCTCTTTTTACCTGAAAATCTGTCCATCCCAAGGTTGTCTGGCAGAAATCGCCAAGTGCAATAAGATCGCTCTTTGTACATTTATTTCTATGTATAGAATCTTTTCTTTCTAGTGTGCAATAAAGTGTATTTTATTGTATACATAATCATATATTATCACGCCATTTTACTATGGAGGTAGGCAGAAACTACAGAATACCACATATGCTACATACCACCTTTGATTTTTAAATCATCTTGTATCTGATCATACAAATAATTCCACCACATCCAACCATAATTTTTTTTTTATCAGCTGTCCCATACGATACTTCAATACCTACTCGACCCAAACGTATGGGACAGCTGTTTATTTTTCGCGATTACGAAGTTGGTTCAGTAGAGAAAGTTGTTCAGAGGGCTAATTCACGTAATTTTAAGACGCGCCGATCGTATTGCAGTGACGCTCGAACTTGACGCGAGCGTATCTCACTGAAGCTCAGAGGATACCAAATGGCAGAATAGTCGACATCGGCTCAATTGCCATAACGAAAGATGAAGAAGAAGATTACCAAATGTGTTGTTTTGATCAATATTTTATAGCAACTGCGCGGCAACTGCATTTCTTTAGTTACGTGAATTAACCTACTGTTTGATGGTTTGATCCACACCCTTAAATATTGTTGTAGAAGTCTGCGTATCGATTCGGGAGCGCGATGGTTTTCTATACATATAACTCATGCAGCTAATTACATAATATTATAATGTTGACTTTGACTGTAACAATTTTATCAAAATCATTATTATTATAATTTATACTTGTAGCGATAATAATGCATATCTAAATAATCACAAGAATATCTTCATTGTTCAGTGTATGGTACAGTGGTTTTAGCTTTTTCCAGGGAAATATAACTTTCATTATACTCATGCATACGAAGATATGTTTTCATTGAAAATGTATGGGTAATCGTTTTTGTATTTTTCTCAATTTCAGCAAGTACGATTTCGGTGGTTATTTGAAGGAAACACCTGTTGAGAAATATAGTCGATTGAGCCCTACGTTTCTTGAGAAATTTCTTTTTTCTTGTTGACTACACACACACATCTACATCTGAGAGGGCCTCATAAAGTTCTCGATGGTGTGTGTAGTCCGCCAACCCGCACTAGGCCAGCGTGGTGGACTAAGGCCTAACCCTTCTCATTCTGAGGAGAGGCCCGTGCCCAGCAGTGGGACAGTAATGGGCTGAATTTATTTTATTTATTTTGTTGACTACCTTATTCAAAAAACTAATTACAGGGTATTTAATATCTTCTAAATTCACCTAAAGTTTCCTAAGACAAGTGGTCCGAGCACGAATGTTTTGACGTATAGTAACGTAAACGTAAGCAAATTTTGATTATAAAATACGATGAATCTATCGCATTTTTGTTCAATTTTATGCAACAAACGCACTTGTTTGCAAACAAATGAAATGAATGATGATGCAAACAAATGAAAATGTAAAAATATTGCATGTACCTATTTCCAAAAAAATATCATGGATTAAATATGTGTTTTTGGTTCAAAATTTGGTTACGTTTACGTTACTATACGTCAAAACATTCCTGCTCGACCCACAGGGGGCCTAAAAAGGCCACATTGAGTAATTCATCTACTTATCTGCATAGTAACTGTCAAACAGATGATTACTGAATACAAACCTTATGCGGATGACATTAAGAGTCGTTAATTTGGTAGATATTTTCACACTGTAATATGAATTATCTTGTGATTCTTCTAAAGCGGCATTTTTAGCTCCCCAGAACTCTAACTATAACAGAAAGGCTGGTCACCATTAATGCCCCAAAATTTTGCGCCACCCTGTATATTATTTTTCTATCAGCTTAGTACTCTTAAACCTCATTGGTTTGTTCTCATTTGGCAGCAACGATCCTCTGCAGCGGGTGGTGCGGATCAGTCACAACGGCAAGCTGATGGCGACCGGCGGCATCGACGGCAAGGTGCGAGTGTGGAGTTTCCCCAAGATGGAACTGCTGTTTGAACTGGATGGACATACTAAGGAAGTGAGTGTCTATGAGTGCTAGATAAGAAATATAGTATTAAAATGTATACTAGCTGACTCGGCGAACTTCGTACCGCTGATAAAAGAACTGTGCACCTACCTACCCACCCTACCTACCCACCCTACCTACCTATCTACCCACCCTACCTACCTATCTACCCACCCTACCTACCTACCTACCCTATCTACTATACCTACCCTACCTACGAATGAGTGAAATGAGAGCCACTTTAGGGTAATGTACCGTAAAATGGGGTGAATAAGGATTGCGGGGAATCAAGGGGTTTCGTACGTACTTCCTATCTATCTGTAGTCTGTGTAGTGGTGTTTTTAACACCCGACAAAAAAGAGGAGTGTTATAAGTTTGTAGTGTGGATCTGTTTGGCATCGTGGCTCTAAAACGGATGGACCGATTTTAAGGCAGTTTTTTTAAATCGAAAGCTAGTTTAATCGGGTATCATCTTAGCTATGTTTCATAAAATTCTATTCAACCGTTCAAAAGTTACAGCTCTTTTTCTAGTTTGAGTCGGGGGTTTGACGGTTGGGTTATTAAATGTTTCATTATACCGCACCTTTAAAGTAAAACCGTTACTAAACGAAAATTTTCAGGAATTGAGTTATCAATGCCATCTGTCTAAAATACACGTAAACTGCAAGATAAAATTGTCATTTTAGTAAATTTATAATTTCGCTTAGTAACGGTTTTACTTTAAAGGTGCGACATGTATTTGACGCAATTTCCGGTTCCTTTCAGATCGACGACCTGGATTTCAGTCCGTGCGACAACTCGCTGGTGAGCATCGCTAAGGACGGGCTGGCGCTGGTGTGGGCCACAGCCGCCAAGCGCGCGCCCGCCCTCACCATCACCTGCCAGCCGCCCAACGGGAACAAGTATCTGTTCAGACGGTGCAGGTACGTTATTAAGCGATATGCAGCTGATAGAGAAATAATGCCCATAGCTATCAGTTGGCTATTGATTCTTCCATACAAATAATTCAATAAATAATGCCCATAAATAATAAATAATGCCCATAGCTATCAGTTGGCTATTGATTCTTCTATACAAATAATTCAATAAATAATGCCCATAAATAATAAATAATGCCCATAGCTATCAGTTTGCTATTGATTCTTCCATACAAATAATTCAATAAATAATGCCCATAAATAATAAATAATGCCCATAGCTATCAGTTTGCTATTGATTCTTCCATACAAATAATTCAATAAATAATGCCCATAAATAATAAATAATGCCCATAGCTATCAGTTGGCTATTGATTCTTCCATACAAATAATTAAATAAATAATGCCCATAAATAATAAATAATGCCCATAGCTATCAGTTGGCTATTGATTCTTCCATACAAATAATTCAATAAATAATGCCCATAGCTATCAGTTGGCTATTGATTCTTCCATACAAATAATTCATTATATAATGCCCATAAATAATAAATAATGCCCATAGCTATCAGTTGGCTATTGATTCTTCCATACAAATAATTCAATAAATAATGCCCATAGCTATCAGTTGGCTATTGATTCTTCCATACAAATAATTCATTATATAATGCCCATAAATAATAAATAATGCCCATAGCTATCAGTTGGCTATTGATTCTTCCATACAAATAATTCAATATTACTCGACTAAATGTATGGTACAGCACATATTTTTTTCGCGATTTCTTATTTGGTCTGATAGTAAAAGTTGTTCATAATTATGAGTACAATAACCCCTTAAAGGATCGGAACTAGAAAAGTAGAGCTTTGAATAAAATTATATACCAAGCAAATGATTTCTGTAAGTAAATTTTCATTGCGGGTATTATTACATAACATAGTGTATATTGTGCATCTATTTTTCTCGGATATCGTAATGTACTCCCAGTTAAAGGAGAAAGGGGGAGTGACAGGGGGGGGAGGGGTGTATTTGCCATCCACCCGGCGCATTTCCAAATTGTGGGCTGCAAATGAGTAGGATATTTTTTAATTACGCTTCCCTTGTTTTCATAATTGGGTGGCTTTAGTGTAAGTACCTACTTGTATTGTTTATATTATAGTGGTAGGTACTTATTACGATCTTTGCTGTTCTTTTTTTTTTGTAATATTGTGTAAATTCAGGTCGAATTTTAGCTGGTACCGATCATGCGGCCCTGGATATTATTGTAAATTCGATTTTTGAAAACAATATTCATGGAGTTTCTTGCACCTAGAATCACGACGTTTTGAAAATACCTGCAAAGGCCCAGTTGAAATACAAATCTTTGAATTTGAATAGAATATAATATTAACTATTCCAGAAAAATTCAATATCATATCACAATAAGCTCAACAGACGCACTTACAACCACTAAAATGATGCACTTACTAAATATAACGTTATAAATTACAGGTTCGGTCTAATAGAGGACCAGAAGAACGAATACAGGATGTTCACGATAGCGAATCCGCTCACACGGTCGGGGCGGCAGCGCGGGCTGCTGCAGTCGTGGGAGCCCCGCAGCGGAGACCTGCGGCGCTCCGCCCTCGCCAGCGAGTCGCTATCGGCCCTCGCCGTGCGCGATGATGGAAGATTCGTGGGAGTCGGCACTATGTTCAGCGGATCCGTTGATATTTATATCGCATTTAGTTTACAGGTAACTCTTTTTTACTAGAATATTACTGCTTATGCGAAATTAATAGGATTTCTATTTATAACAGAAGGGTAAAGGGGGATGCGTCTTCATAAAATATTATTAATATTATTAAAATATTTGTTTAACCCTCCCAATTTATTTAAATCTTTGCTTTTCTGGGATATGGTTCATGATAATAATGCAAGGGATGGGATTAAAACTTTCTAACTATTTACGACCAAACTGAAGCCTCAGCCGTTGGGCTAAATATTATCTATACTAAAAACTTTAATATTCTAAAACCTAGCTTCCACCATTCTAGCGAGTACTCCACGTGAAAAACGCGCACATGATGTTCGTGACCGGATTAGAGTTCCTTCCGGTCCGCGGCTACGGACCAGCCATCACCAGCCGGTCAGAAGCCGCGCTGCTGTCCATCTCTGTGGACAACTGCCTCTGCGTGCACTCGCTGCCTCACAGAAGTAAGTATACACACATCACCAACATCACCAGTTGGTCAGAAGCCGCGCTGCTGTCCATCTCTGTGGACAACTGCCTCTGCGTGCACTCACTGCCTCACAGAAGTAAGTATACACACATCACCAACATCACCAGCTGGTCAGAAGCCGCGCTGCTGTCCATCTCTGTGGACAACTGCCTCTGCGTGCACTCGCTGCCTCACAGAAGTAAGTGTACACACATCACCAACATCACCAGCCGGTCAAAAGCTGCGCTGCTGTCCATCTCTGTGGACAACTGCCTCTGCGTGCACTCGCTGCCTCACAGAATTAAGTGTACACACATCACCAACATCACCAGCTGGTCAGAAGCCGCGCTGCTGTCCATCTCTGTGGACAACTGCCTCTGCGTGCACTCGTTGCCTCACAGAAGTAAGTGTACACACATCACCAACATCACCAGCCGGTCAAAAGCTGCGCTGCTGTCCATCTCTGTGGACAACTGCCTCTGCGTGCACTCGCTGCCTCACAGAATTAAGTGTACACACATCACCAACATCACCAGCTGGTCAGAAGCCGCGCTGCTGTCCATCTCTGTGGACAACTGCCTCTGCGTGCACTCGTTGCCTCACAGAAGTAAGTGTACACACATCACCAACATCACCAGCCGGTCAAAAGCTGCGCTGCTGTCCATCTCTGTGGACAACTGCCTCTGCGTGCACTCGCTGCCTCACAGAATTAAGTGTACACACATCACCAACATCACCAGCTGGTCAGAAGCCGCGCTGCTGTCCATCTCTGTGGACAACTGCCTCTGCGTGCACTCGTTGCCTCACAGAAGTAAGTGTACACACATCACCAACATCACCAGCCGGTCAAAAGCTGCGCTGCTGTCCATCTCTGTGGACAACTGCCTCTGCGTGCACTCGCTGCCTCACAGAATTAAGTGTACACACATCACCAACATCACCAGCTGGTCAGAAGCCGCGCTGCTGTCCATCTCTGTGGACAACTGCCTCTGCGTGCACTCGCTGCCTCACAGAATTAAGTGTACACACATCACCAACATCACCAGCTGGTCAGAAGTCTATCTCAACAATGTTGATCGAACCATTCTAATACGTGAAGCAACTAACGCAGTAACGGTTAATTTGCTTCGGCATCACACAGTCACAGCAAAATGGCGCAAAACAGTTTTAAATATATTTTCTTGTTCACAGGTACTGTACCTGCCTGGGTTGCCATCCTACTTATAATATTCGTACTGTTCTGTACCTTCACATTATGTTCATACATGGGCATTTAACGATATATAAATATTTATTGTAAACGTAAAATAAATGAAACTATTTCTTGTGTAAGTAATTCGGGGTTATGTTATTATAGAGTAATTATATTGTAATAGGCAATTATGAATATTACGCTCATATACATATATTACGTATGTATAAATAGGATTAATTGAATTAAATGAGGTGCAATGTTGCAATAATGTTCGCCTTTTATTAACCTTTTATTAGCTTTCAACAATGCAATTACAAATAGGGTTACAATCAGTCTGGATTTGGCCGGACATTTAACCTTTTGTCCGGACTTTATCTGGCTTTTTAATATGAGCTGATTTTTAAATGATTGTTTAATTTTAATAAGCCAGTCTTTAATCACAATAAAACTACATACAACTATGTAGTCAATTAATTAATTAGTCTCATCTCAACTTGAAAACTATCTGTTTAGTTCACACATAAAATATTAACTTTACTAGATGTAGTTCCTGTAAAACGTGCGCTGCGTGTGGGATTTATTTCATTATGTGACTAAAATGTCTGGACATTTTTTTTGTTAAAAACTGGAAATAACTCCAGATTAGTTCTTTGAAACCTATGCGAATGAAACCACCGAACTCGTCCAAATAAAAATTTGATACAGATTAAAGTACTTATTGTCCTAGTAACTGCAGTCAAATATTGGGAGATTACTTAATAATCATGTGCGTCATGTCGGAGATCAAAGTTCAAACTGAGCTATTTAGGTGAATGGGTGAATGAGATAATTTTAGGATATACGTTCTATCTATTATTCTTGGGATATACTATGAAGAGCAGCAAACAGACTATCCGAAACGAGTTCGTTATAAATATAATCGTAATAACTATGGAATATAATCGTAATATCTAGTAAGTAAGCAAGTAAATGTTTATTTTCTCATCATCACATTATAGATACAGTCACAGTAATTAACATTTAAATAGAGACTGGTGTCTGTGATAGGTAAAACCTGTGTTACAGATCACCAGGCTACCCTCTGAAGAGACTAATTTATTGCACCTACTGAGATTCTCGATGTTTCAATTATCCATAAGTATAGAATATAAAAATAAAAATAAAAATAACAGCAAAATTTATGACAAAACAAAGAAGCTTAATAGATAAGTATAAAACACATTTAGAAGTTTTGGACATAATCGTTAGTGCGAGTGTGTATGAGTGTGAGTAAATAGGTAATGTAATTGTTAGTGAGTGTATGATTGTGAGGATTGTGAGTGTACATAATAATGAATGTATCTAGGTGGTAGGGTGTGTGTATGTGTATATCATGCTAATAGCTACAACACAATTGTTTACGACAGTGGTTTCAGTAATGATTCCGTAGCAGTGTAATCAAGGCATTTTTTTTTTTTTTTAACTTCAATTTAGCTTAATTTAGCTTTTTAGATTAAGGCCGTCATTGTAAATAATTATGTAAAAAATTATTTAAATAAAGAAAAAATTTCAATTATATAACCCGCTAATAACGAACTCGTTTCGAATAGTGTGTTGACATTTATGTTATACCGTGGGCGTACATTGTAAGAAATTTTCGGCAGAAAATTCAAACGCGCGCCGGAGAACCGTCCGGGCGTTCATACACCACGCACAGTATTAGAAATTTCGTTCCGGCGATCCTACACCCATTTTGCGACTAGCCCCAGCATGTAGCTAATCAAAATTTAAAGGGAGTTTAAAAAATACGTGAAAATAATTTCGAGTCAGTAGTAGGCGGAACGAAAAATTACGTAGTTTGTTACAAAAGCTAAGTAATAAAAAATCACTCACCTTTCGATATGATGGCGCTAAAATATGTTTAGGTAGGTATGTGCAGTCCGGTACGTACTCATCTATGTCACAAGTCTCATGTTTAGAGAAAAGTCTGCTATCGGGGTCGCTAGAGAACACAGTCACAAGCAATCTTCAGTTTTTGTATTCCAAGATGTTGATCGTTCGCGGGAAATATTCGCCATCTTGTGGGAACGAGACCACGCATTGTAATTTCAAAGAAAAATACGTTGTGATAGGCAAAGGAAACCATGCGTTCAAATATCGAACAGTGTAAAACCAATTGTATAATTCAGTTCAACGGCGCGTGATTTTTAATAGTACATTATGATATAAGTGCGGTAAGTTGAAAATTACAGCCGAGGCTGTAATTATCAAAGCGCACGTATGTCATACGACGTTTTATAACATATTTGCGAGGAAATAAATACAAAATACAGCGAAAAGAAAAAGCGCGCGGAATAATTTTTACTTGTTCACAAATTAGCGATGCGCGCTCATCAGCCCTTTTTTTAAGGCAAAGGCATAAAAACAGCCAGTATTACTAATAAAGTAAATTAATATTTTTTTGTTTTTGTTACAGATAAATGGTTGTAATTTATTGTCAAAATTAATTAAATTAAAGAATTAAACGTTTATTTTTTTATATTTTATCTCCCAAAGTTAATTTTATTCATAAAATGTTGACCACTTTTCTGACATAAAAACTGTTTGCCAAGATTTAAAAAAGTACCGTTCGTTTTAGACGGAGCATCTTGATAAACCGTGCGATTTACATTACATTACCGCACAAGTGCGTAATGAGATACATTACGATATTGAAATTGGTGAAATAAGAGACCCTTTACGAGCAAATGTGTTATAAAATATTGAAAACAAAAATTCATGTCAAATTCAATTAATTACTTTTTACTAGTTACATACAATTTTATCTTTCTAGCCAAAACTAATCATGATTCGTTGCCACTAAATGATACAAATTCTATACACAATGATTTTTGGCAAGTAATTCTTTTTAATTTTACGATATTTATTGTACCTATAAACTTAATATTTTTGGACGTAGTTACTAATATCACTGCAACCCTGATTCCTTAGTCTTTATGCGTACAAGCTTCTATCTATGGCATAAAGTCGAGGTCCCTAGTTTGATTCCTGCGTCGCCGTATCAATATTTATAATTATTATGATGTCTTTCCATATTATTTAGTTTGGTCTGGATGTTTGTGTATCAGAACTTTCCCTCACGATTAACGTAGTTATTATCTATTTTATTCCAAATTTTGAACAATATACATGTGATAGTACTACATTCGGAAAAAGTAAATAAAAATCCTAGAATATTTTTCATAACATTTATTAATTACATCAAAACAAATAACATACTTGATGAACGCGCTCGGCATTAGCACTCATCGATGACCGACTAGAGATCTATCAGTGTACGTAATGATATACGTCGATTTGTTTACAAAGGTTACTGCCAAACGAAGAAGATAGTTAACAGATCAAAAATATTTTATAAAAAAGGCTCTTCAAAATATACAAATCGAGGAATGAGCAATCAATTTTTGTAGAATATTTTTTGTGTAAGTATGATACAAAATTTTGAGAACACATTTATATTTTAATCTTCGATGGAGATTAATAAACAATTTAAGAAATTTATATAATTTAATTATATATTTCTAAATTTCAACCAATTATATTCATATACTTATATTGGATGACCGCATTACGCCTGCGCAGCGAACTTTTCAAGTCAATAATTTAAAAAATAAAAACCTTTAGCACATAATTTTTAAATTCCTATTATTTTAGCACACAATTTGTCTATACACCGCACACATTCATCAATTTAACTATCTTCTCCTTTTCAAATACAAATATATAAATACTACATCACTTTACTCTAACAGCGGTTTGCGAATGTTTGACAAAATGGAAGACTAAAATAATTTTACAGTAAAATATTGTGATTGATGATGTGATGACCCATAGGATACAATATGAAACACATACATAAACACTTGAGAGGAAGACTGTGGAGATTCCCAGTATATTTTATACTATTATATTTAAATATAAAATATATTGTTATGCTTCGAAGATGCTCTATAATTTTTGTTTTGTCAAATATTTACTTTATGACATGAAAAGGCAATAAAAAAATCTCTTTTCATTTAATAGTTATGGACATCTTCCAAACACAATAATGTATAATTGCACCATGAGTTAACATTTCTGCTTTTTTGTTTTTTATATATATGTATATTTTTCTGATTTTATAACTTTTCATATATAAATCTATAGATTATTTGGTGCGTTTCGTATCCAGCATCTAATATATATCAGTATAAAAGTTTAGTAGACAATTTTGTATACAATATAATGTCTATCTTGTATAATGCATGTATATCTGCATCGTGGTCCCCGATTGAAATACTGTATAATGTATATTTTCACTATTTAAACTAGACATAGCTTCTGCCATAAGTCAAAAGGGTTGCAAGCCGATAAATAACCATATAAAAGACTGTTTTATTGGCTTATGGCAACAATATTGTAGTTCATCTTTTGTGTCCTGAAGGCACGCTTACATCTTCATGTCGGCCAAGAATCGTTGATAGAACTCTATCGATATGCTCCATACACTAACATATACCTACGTTTACATTTATTTAAATGGCACTCGACTCTATAAAACTCATTTTTTAATTAATAATAAATGTTCATAACATCATTTTAATATACTCTTTGCTCTAACATCACATCAGTACAATTTCCTTACACTTACAATAAAATTAACTGCTACGTTGATTAATATGTATATTCAGTTACATATCACAATCATATACAACATATAAAAATATACTTTACATTACGTGAAGTGGTCACTTGAGTGCCAATGAGTGGGATTACTTTCGTCGTCCAATATTGGAGAACTAATGTAAAAGCTTCAATAACATTATAGATTTGTGTTCGTTGTACAGGAAGCACTTCACGATCGTGTAAACGAGTTTTGTTTTATGAACAAATAGATGGCGCGGCGGTGGCGGGTAGTCAGGGCGTACCGACTATTCAAATGTGCTGGGGTCCCAATTACGTCAACAGCCATATCATCGCTCAAAGATACGTTCCGAATCAGTGCGAGTGCGCTAACGACAGAAGGCGTGACGTCATAAATAACATCCTTACCAGCGCCATATTGGACTTACGGAGACTGCAGCTCTTGCGTGAAATCACCGTGAGCCAAACGTCATATTGACATTTGCGCCAACATTATTTTTTTTGTGGTTTTTCAGATAAAAATGGAGAAAATTGCAGGAAGGATATAGTTCCTTTTTTTTAAATTGGAAATTATTCACTCGCGACCGAATTGTGTTGTGAATTTAATAAAAAAAGAGGTCCGATTGATCATCACGCTGAACGCGCCATGAGCGCACTTTCGTTTCGGACCAGCGATTATAGAGGTCTGCACCGAGAGAACTGAAAACGCGTTTCGGTTCGCACTTGATGTATAACACTTTCCAAACCGGATTGTATCAATCACATTTGAATAGAGGCTATGCTGACTAAGCGCCCTTAAATCTAACCATTCAGTATCTATAATGACACCACGGTTAGGTTACAGACAGATATGACTGAGGGACCAACTGTGTGCGTTCTATGCTATTTCATGTAAATATTTCCTCCGGTTGGCGGGTAGTTATTCTGTAAGAACATCTCGTATCTCGGTTTTAATCTGTCTTAGGGCCATGTTCACCGACAATATAACAGATGTTTAAAACAAAATCGGCCCCATACAAAAACTTATGTTTAAACGGCTGATTTTGCTCTAATCTACTGCTATGTTGTCGATGAACTTGGGCCTATGTCAAATATCAATCGAAAATAACAATGAGATTGCTAACTGTTAGTCATACCTGGCGGTAACCTTAAGGTTAGGATTTAAGAGATGTGACTGAGGTGAAAAAGCCATGAACTTAAATTCTAAATGCTCTTTGCACTGTTTTATAAAATGCTAAGATCTCAGTAACCTGTCTTAAATCCTAGCCGGTAGCTTACGGAAATAATAGCTTGAAAAAAAAACCCGTAAAAGAAATGATAATTTTAAAATACGGTTCAAAAATTTTCAAGACTTTTTGGTTTCGAGAAGAAATGGGAGCCTCTGAGCATGGCCATGCAAATGTCAATAAATATGTTTGGTAGTAATCTGGATTCTAACTTATTGAAGAAACGTTAGACTTAAACCCATTTATGGTTACTTAGGCTAGTGTCAGATCGCGTCTGGTTATACCACGCGACTGAGTGGGACAAAACTGGTTGGTTCAGCTACGGGTCGGATGTGCCCGGAAGTAGGCAACTATCGACAGGCGGATTGATGGTGGCAGCGATTTGAGGAGAACTGAGCGATTCGTACCGATCAACAGGTATAACTCACGCAGTTGTTGCTGTAGAATGTCGTCCAATTCTGGAGTTTCACTAAATTCACGTAATCTGACGGAGATAAAATTATCATTCGTAAATTATCATTTCTAGTACAGAGGTGTTCTTGGGAGGCCGCTCATCGTCACAAATATTACATAAATACTCAAAAACTATTTACAATAATTCGATATTCGTTGCATACATATCATATACTTTGACAACGTGACAACTGTTTGATTTCTCAAATACATTTTACGTACAAATGACTCCAATTTTCTCTAAAATCGTACGAATTAACAGATTGTATTATTATAAATTGGTTATGTATAAGATCTAAAATTCACACTTCTAGAGTAATATCGGTATAATAAATATAGTTTGTTTGTCGATAATAAAGTCGTAGATGTAAGCTTATGATTACAACATTAATATAACAATTGTCTGGTATATCCCCATATCATAAATATATATTTTACTTTAACACACATTTTAGATAATCCACAATGATTGCAAAGCACAATAAGTGTTCAAACATTTGATTTGCCCTGTAATACTGACTCACATGATGAATTAATTGACGTCCAAACAATTTACCAATTAAACGAAAGCTTGAGAATCATAAGAACACACGAGTCATTCACACGAAGTCCGGAGATTATATTTTCTAAGTCTACATACTTTAATCTATGTCGACATCCATTAAAAATTCACATAAAAACTGCTTTTGAGCCCTCGACACAAGAAATGCATTCAGTAGGCAAAGCGTCCCGCTCTCGTGCCGGACTGCGCCACTTACACTGCAATAAATAAAATGGGTTATTTGTTAGAAATAACGGTTATCATTTATTTATTGGAGTGACATTATGCAAGTAGTATACAGGAAATCAATTAGATTTAAAAAAAGGAAATTTTGATTCTCAACTCAAATATACCAAACGAAATACAATTAAAAAGTTGCCGTAACATAATTTTATAATTTAAAAAAGGGGCAACGTTTTTTTTTAAATAAATGATCGAAATTTTACTAAAAAACTGCAGTTATTATAAGAATGTTTAATAAATGAAACAAGCAAGCCTCGTCGATCCGAACCCGTAACTGAGCATCACCGACGCCATTCACTGTGTAACACTAACCTAACATACATTAACTATATACATATTTACATTAACATTAATTTGTGTTCAACTTACATAAAGCCCGAACTAATAATTCGAAGCTAGGAGTTCGGATCGCGGCGGCTCTCCGACTAGTTGTAATAGACATCCATGTACTCACCTTGATCGAACGTGCTCGGGTTTATGTACGACAGGAGGTCTTGATCGCTCATGTCCGTCAAACCCTGCACTGGAGCCGTCATCTCCTGTGTGACAGCCTGCGACACTGCTTGAGACACCGCTTGAGACACAGCCTGGGTCACAGCTTGAGAGACAGCTTGAGACATGGCTACTAAAGGAGTTTCGCCGGCGGGCTCCGCGGGCGGCTGGGCGTCAGTCACCTGCATGCCTCCGGATCCTGACTGACTCTCAGTCGTAAGAATGTTCGCGGTGTTGATCGCGGATGTCACTAGAGCATTCATTGTCTTGTCTGACGTCAGGATCTCCGCTGCTGCGTTCAGTATCATGGACTTGACAGCCGCAGGGGGAGTCTTGACTGACGTGAGCTGCACTTGGTCCTGGATCATCATCAGCTCGTCTTGCGACGGTCCCGAAGGCATGACTATCCGCTGCGAGTTGTCGCATAACATGCTGGGGGACACTTGAGGGTTGAGGATCACGTCGGGGGAGATGGCGGACGTGGGCATCGGTGGTAGCAGTTCGGTCGCAGAGTTTCGGCTCGCGACGGCCGCGTTCGGGCTCAGGAGGATGTCGGAGGCGTGTGACGCGGTTGAGGGGGACGTGGAAGTTCCCGATAGGTGGTCGTCCACCCTGGAGTTGACGAGCTCGTCTAGTTTGGTGTTGTCGGGCAGTATGGCGGCCGTGGCCTTCATGGCGTCCTCCACGAGGGCCTCCATGTGCGCGGACTGCTGCGCAAGCCGCTGCTCGATCTGGCTGGTTTCCATCTCCAGCTTGGTGATGGCTCCGAAGGGGTTGAAGCTCTCCCCCTGTCGGCTGGCTTGCATCTGGTTGTACACTATCAGTCTTTGATTGTCAGGCTGCATGGAGGTGTCGGTGATCATGAGGTCGGGGTTGAGGCGCTTCATGTCCTGCTGCAGCGGGTCCTGGCTGAGCTGGCGCATGGCCTCGCAGGGCTGCAGCGGCAGGATGGGCGGGTAGATCTGCGGCGCGCTGTCGTCGGATGAGTTGAATATGGCGGCGGTTACAGTCTCCACCATCTTGTCGGTCTGCACCTGGTTCTGGATGGCTTGCAGTTGCTGCGTGAATGACGCAAGCGGGGAGGGCGGCTCGCTCTGCGAGGGGGTGGGAGGGGAGAGTTTCATGCTCTCGTAGCCGCCCACGAAGCCAACCTGGTGGATGATGAGAATATTTTGTAAGTTATAGTTGAAGAATTTACGGTAGGACAGAAAAAAAATTAAAAATACGAGGAGCAGGGCAGTTTTTTTTTGTTTTTGTATGTAAGTGCCAATAAGCTATATTTCATTCTTTCTTTTTTTCCATTCAAAAATTGTCACGCTGTAGATGCTGGGATGGCGGATATTGCAATCGAAAATGTAATGGAAAATGTAGCCACAACTCGTCCTAAGTAGAGAAGTTTGAAAAGAAGCCAGAGGTATCCCGCCCAGCATATGACTGACTGACTGAATGATTGATAGCTTTGATATAGAAGAATATTCAGGCCTAAGAATCCTATAAAATAGGAAAATAGTATCGTATTTACCATATTAATATGTAGGTATATGAATATTTGTTTCCTCCGTCCGTGTGTCACTGCAGGGGTGCCAACTGAAAATCAGCGCTGGGTGTTCGTATGCCCAGCAAATGCTGAGTTGGCAACCCATTTGGTACTGGCATACCGACAGCACGTTGTTTTTATTGTTTCTTTTTACTTTTTTATGTTTGTGCACTGTGTTGTCTGATGTCTAGTCCAAATAAATGATTTTTCTTTCTTTCATAAAAAGATGAACTTATGTGTATAGTAAAACAAAGTAAAGCTTAGTACTACATGCCTGGGTCTGCGAGTCCCTGGCGATCTCGGACTTGAGCCTGAGGTCCACCACGCTGAGCTCGTCGGCCATGTTGAGCGGCGGGTCGGGCCCGTCCGCGCCGCACGACGACTCGCCGCCGTCTGCTAGCGAGTGCTGGCTGGACTCGTCGGCGAGCTAGTGGACAATAACAATTATACTTTGAATTATGCAAACGACTCAGGTTCTGCATTATCTAAAAAAAATATTTTAATACAGGGTGTTAAAATAGGACACCTGCTTTGCTATACCTCCTGTATTGTACTCATCATTATGAACAACTTATACTATGGGACTAAAATTGAAAAGGCGAAAAAAAAAGCTGATGTTCCATAATTTTAGTCGAGTATTAAATATTTTTTTAAATTAATTACATTAAATTAAATTATTTAAAAAAAAATTGTGTTGAGCAGCAGATTTTTATTTTGCTGCTAATTTAGAATCTTTAAACGACCTATATTTATATATTATATATATTATATGTCATAATTTTTTAATTTCTCAAAAATGTTATTTATTTATATTTTATTATATTATTCTTGAAACAACACAAGTGTTTCTAGCCGAAAAAAAAACGAGGTTTAAATAGCAATAATATAGTAAAGGAGAAAATGGTACATACCTCGCTTTTGAGTCCAACAGGCGAGTGCGGGTCTGGCACGATGATGGAGGGCCTGCGCGGGGGCAAGGCGGGCGGGGGCATCATGCCGCCGCCCCACATGCTAACGGGCCGCACCTCCTCACCTACGCGGAAACACGAGTTAGTGCTGCGGCCAGGACTGCCCTAGCGGCTGCCGGCCCCGCCCTAGCGCTCCGGGTTAACTGGCTCCAGCATCACGTGCGGAACACACGCCTGACTACGGAGTGCAGCGTGACAGCAAGCGGCTCGGTGTCACGGACACGCAGCGTGTCGATCACGTGACTAGCGTGTCATCACACACATGTAACGTGTTATGACTCGTCTAGCCAAATACACCGTGCGTTTGTTACACTTACATGTCACGCTGTTTGTGCATAAGCCACACTAAAGGCGTGTTTTCCGCAGTGAACGCATTATTTAAATATATTAATGTAACTTGAAGGAACTCAGTCGGTAAAGAATTTTGTTCTGTGATTTTTGTATTTTATTGTGAGCAGCTCAAATTTTTATAGATGTTAGAATCTTTAAAATCTCTCAGATTGAATTCATTCTGTTTTAAAATGTTAAAATTATGCAAAGAAATCAAATGAAACTATATCGAAAACGTTTATTTATTATCCAAGCTTTATTATGAAATATTAAGTATATATGAATTAATTATAAAAACAAATCAAGAATGAAATGAAACTTAAGTTTACCAGAGGATTATATTTTGTCAATATTTTTAATATGTATTTTAACATAAATTTTGACGTTATGATATAAAACCAGATAGTGGCGCTAAATAGCTTCAAATGACACATCAAGATTTTATACTTAATGTGTTAAGTAAAGCTGGCAGTATCCTAGTTTTATTTACTCAGCCTATTCTAATCAAGGAAATAGCCTCCACAAGTGACGAAACATAATCGTTTGTCGCACCCTGGGCAGTCAGCCTCAATACCAACACTGCTAACTGGCTAATATTTCCACTACGACATGAGCGATTCAAAGTCTATTGCTGGAAATAGGCCTCTTCCAAAACAGGAGGTAATGTGGCCCTGCGCTGGGTTATCGGGAAGACCCCAACTAGTTTCTTTATTTTTTTTATAAAATCTTATTAATCACAGTTTTGTTTGTTATATAAGCCAGTTAAGTCGGAGTTAAAACATATTATAATATAAAACATGGGGCCGGCACATAAGTACTACTATCTAGGGTGTGGGGGGATGTGCAGTCTGTCCTACGCGAAGGTCAGTGTTACTGGCAAGTGAGCTCTGTGTGCAAGTAAATAGAGTTCAAATTCCATTGACGTTGCGTCGTCTTTTGGATTTTTTCTCGTGTTTTTTCTGTATTGTGTTTTGCTTGCTTGTGTGATTTTTGTGCACTGTCGACGTTAAAGTCAAAATATTGATTTAAATAGGAGGAAAATCATTTTCCTTTTTGAAAAATTTGGTCAAAGGACTATTATTTTTAGTCACATATTGTTTTTGTTTGTTTATATATTCTTATTACAAAAATTTTGACATATACATCAGACATAATTTCTTCTGTAAGTACCAAATATAATTAGGTACTCGTACATTGATTTGTAATTATATATAGTTAGATATTAATTGATATAATTTTTTATTTATAGTTATAATTATGTGTAGCAGACAGAAAATTTAAATATAACTAATGAGAAGGAAAATCATTTGATAGGTAGAATAAAAATACTTAATACTTAGTAGGTTCGTTTTTATATGATAAATATAATAAGTTTTCTTTTTTTAAATCCTCGACAGTGCGTGTATGGATGTTGAAAACAGAGTTGTATAAGTGTGTGTTTTTTTATGTAACGTGTCTGTATGTCGGTGTATGCGTGTGTGATGTGTACATGTATGTGCGTGTGTGTGTCAGTACCGTGCTGGCGCGGTCAGCGGGCAGCGGCGGGCGTCGGCTGTGCTCGCTACCTAGACAGACCTAGCTTGAACAGAAAGGGAAAAAAGAAAGAGTACGCAATTCGCGCATCAGTCGTTTCTTCCAAATATCTCTATAAATATAATATAATATCTTAACTTGGACTATCGTATCACTATCGTACCGTAACGTGTTATAAACATGCTTAATTAAATAGAAGCGTTGTTAGATCCAAGCAACATGGTGTTACATTATGCAATAAGGCAATCAAATGTTTCTATTTTAAATTCACTATATCGCTTACGGATTTATTCTTAGGGTACAAATAAGTTGTTAAAAACTCGCTAAAAGAGAAATATTCGAGTTTCCAAGCAAAGGAAAAAAAAAATGGTTTTCTTCTGTCACTTATTGTTATGTATTTTTATCAACAATAACGAGAATTTATAGATTCTTTTAACTACTATCGAGTAAGAAATAAAAAAGTAAGCGATACGCACTAAAAACTAAATGACACTAAATTATTTCTAAAGCAAATTCAGTTATTATGCAATGAATTCATAGATTCCAAATTATATTTTTATCTCGGTAATGTTAGTTTACGATGGAAAAAGCAATATTAGATAAAAAGCAAATAATCTGCTAAGCTTGACAAGCAACAATTTTGGACACAAATGAATGTGCATGCATGGAAGATGTTCAATCATGGTCCATACAGGATATTTTTTAGTAGTGCGCATAATTTGTAGTGTGATTCAGTCTCTGTTCCTAAATACGACCACAGTATTGGGATACACTTTAAAACAAAACGAAAATTTGACTTAGTATGGGGGACATGCATAATTTACTAGCGCAAGCCATACAAAAACAATTTTTTTATTTTGTTTTGAAGTGAATTTTAGTGCTGCGGTTGCTTTTGGGAACGGACACTGAATCACTGCAAATTTTGCGCACTACTAAAAAATATATCCTGTATAACAAAAGTACTTATTGACCAGGTCTCTCTGTCAGTATCTTAAAGCTAATATCAAAACTATTAGGTGGATTTTAGTATAGTTTTTACCACCAATAGATTCAAAGTATTGTGTTTGTGCAGGTGTAATAAATATACGGGTGGGAGACCTAAACTTTTGCAGAAGTAGAGTATTTAAAATGAAAAGTAACTTATAAATATTTCGACAACAGCTCTATATTCAAAGAGTTTCCTGGGTATGGCACCAAAAATATTTAATAAGCTACCCAAAAACATCAAAGTACAAGATAATTTAAATAAATTTAAGAAACAGCTTTCGGATTTTTTACTTAAAAAAGCATACTACTCTATAAAATTATTTCTGGTTAATGGTGTTGTTGTTCTAATGTAATGTTTTTATCTATGAGTTGTTAAGTATTACTTAGATATTTAATATTATTTTGTAAAATTATATAGATTCTTTAATTAGGTACTACCAAATATTTGTATGCCTTGCAAGGTGAAACATAGTGGTACATGAAAAACTTTTAATTTTCCACCAAGTTTGTACCTTTTACCTATGTTTATAACAAATAAATTATTTTGATTTGATTTGACAGAAAAAATATGGAGGACCAAAATCAAAAGAAGAAAATAATTAATAAAATGAAATGTAATATTTATGTCCACGTTTATAGGTGACTATATGAATTTCTGAGATATTTACAGTTATATTGCAATGTTTTCTGGAATATAGTAACATTATCAATATACTTTGTAGGTACATATCCAATGAAAGGACTATAAAATGGAGCTATTAAAGAACTGCGTGACTTATTATAATACAATAAGATAATAAATATTTATTCTTCTCATCTGGTTGAAAAAATATTAAATATTAGCTGTTGCCCGCGGTAAAAAGCGCGTTTTATTTTTATAAAAAAAATATAGCTTATACCATTCGGGTATAGTCTAGTTTTCTATTATTGAATGAATTATATTATTATTTTTATTTTTGAAAAAAAAAAAAAAATTGGTATCGTTCTGTAGTTGCAGAGATCCCTACATACACACAAACAAACAAACACATTTTAAATATAAACAAAAATAATATAAAAAGGTTAGAAAGTGACAAAAAAAAACTAAACCACATGGTTCTTAATAGCCCATTTAACTGTACCGTCAGCAAAAGAGAAAAGATGCAGGAAACTGAGATCTTTATTTTAAGACATTTTGTGATAATATCATGTCTGTAGTCGCTCAATCTAAGCGTAAGTAAGAAGTTATGCTCGTTCTCTCATAGACAGATTTTGGATGTCCGATAGTTGCCTGCATACTAAACACTTTTGCCGTGAGTACATATTGATTATAGAAAAAACACAAGCATTGCACTATATTGACAGCAATTTTGTATTGCACACAGATAATTATAATAAGCAAATGTTATTACCGTGCGTACATATAGGACATACATCTAGACATAGTATGACGGCTAACTTATGTATGATATGTAATGCGAAAATGCGTTTCTTAATGTCAAATTTTAATAAACTGTATGTTAATCAAAATTGTGTTATTAAACTTATTTATTAAATTAATATAAATGTTAACTATAAAATTAAAGTGTGACCAGTATCACTAGACAAGTGTACAATTTACAATAGTAGAGAATCGAAAGGCCATCAAAATGTATTGAATTGATATAAGCTGTTGAATATAATTTTTTCAACTGTCATGGTCACTAACATTATTGAAATTAAATTAAATTTATTCCACATAAAATAGAGTACATTAAGGTGTTGAGGAGTTAATAGTTCTTCTATTTTGCCACTAAGTGACATATGAAAGTTTAACATTGATAAATTTACAATTAATGCGGATTCCTAATGCAATATAAAATACAATTAATGGCAAAAAACATAATATATTATGTATATAAAGGTATGACAAAAATAATAGTAATGATTATGCAAAAAAATGTTATGACTACCTATATAAAAAAAAACTATTTTTTTTACATACTAACTATATTCGATATAAGCTATAAATATTTACCATGTTTATAGCTTGTATCGAGCTTCCAACGGTTGAAAGGTAACAGGAGGGTAGACTGTTCTGTCTGACAATAAACACCCACCCGCAAATACTTTTAGTTTATCCATGACCGCGCTTGCAACTGTGCCGAAATATCGGAAGCTCGAAACAAACTAGAAAAATATTAAGTACCCGTTCTTAACCTAATAATAAAGCTGTTGAAGAATCTGTGATTCGTGTTAATCCCATACATATTGCTGGCGATTCAGTTTTTTAACGATTGTAGATTTCAACTTGTCTAGGGGCAGGAAAATAAAATATTTGAAGTGATGTCGCTAGTATCGATAGTGTGACTTTATACATACTAAATGTTAGTTCCGACAAAATCCGCAATATGGCGGGGAATTTAAATTTCCTGGTCAGACTTTATATTTTTTGTCTCTTTAACATTTTTTTTAGCTTTTTCCCATTTTTTTTTGTGTTTTCCCCCGTTTTTGTTAGTGTTACCGTGGGAGCCAGAGCTTGTGCATTGACATTAAGAGACGCGTGGTGCGGGCGGCGCGTTACCTTGCGAGTGGTGGCGCGAGGCGTGCAGCGGCGCGGCGTGCGGCGGCGTGTAGGTGAAGGCGTGCGGCTCCGACGCGCGCCCGCCCGAGCGCACGAACAGCTGCACGCTCACCGGCGCGCTCAGCGGGGCGCGCGCGTACGCCGGCACGCAGCACACCAGGTGCGTCTGCACGGGGAGGAATGGCTCACTAATATTTCACTATAATCATGCCAGGTGCTACAATTGCTAAAAAAAACTCTAATATTCCCTAACCATTTTGCCAAATTTCCCTGACAAACAAATAATTTTTTCAAAAAATAACGAACTTAACATTAAACACTCGTGTTATTCGTGTTATTAAAAATATCGCCTGCGGCTCGATTTTTAAACACCCACTCGTGTTTTAATACTTTTTTTTTTAATACTATTTATTATAATTTATTATGCAACAGTTTCACTACTATTATTCCGATATTCTCTATAGCAAAAGTCTTCAACATTTACAGAAGTACAGAAATTCCGTTTCCCTGTTTGCCTAGCTGAAACTGCGAAGACAGTCTGAAGATTTGATATTGGAAAAATGTGTAATGGCAGCCCCCAACGTTTTTCTAAGATATAACAGCGGCTATGACAAGAACAATGACTTGCTCCGCTCCTATGTTCAGCTCCCAAGCAGGACTTACCTGTTGTAAGAACTCCTTGTCAGGCACGACCTCCTCCTCCCAGTGGGTGCGGCCGTCCTGCCGCTGGCAGAACACCACGCGCGTCTCCTTGAGGAAGTTCTTGCCGAGCAGGTAAAGCTCTAGGCCACCGCTAGCAGGACATGATACTAAGGATTTGCGGCATACTTCTGGAACGCCTGGTGGTTGTGCTGTAAAGAGAGAAAAGTAACAATTAATACGCATAATATGGATTTAACGCCATTTTGAACTACGTTAACTACGTTAAATATGAACATGTATTAGTTATCAATTTTCTTTTTCGTTATTATAGGCTGTTTTTTTAGAGTTCCGTACCCAAAGGGTAAAACGGAACCCTCTTACTAAGACTCGGCTGACAGTCCGTCCGTCCTATTTTTAAAATTATTTTTTTGTTTCAAAGGGTTTATTTATTTATTTATCAATCAATATTGTATAGGGCAGGGGTGACCAACCTGATTAGACCCAAAATCTACTGTTTACTGACAAAACCCTGTGCGACCTACCAATTACATACTTCTTGAAATGTTAAATGAATAGTATTTTAAACTTATATGGTTTTTACGTTGCCACGGTCGACTGGACTAATACCCGCGATCGACCGGTTGGCCACCCTGGTATAGGGTATACTCTCGAGGTAGTCCCATTTAAATTTGGTGAAGATCTGATGAAGACCTTCGGAGATAGACAGTGGAACTCTTCAAGGGATAACAGCAAATCACTTGTGATAGCTGTAGTCGTATATTTATGTATTTTTTGTGCCAGACAAAAGAGTAAATTAAAAAAAAAACTTAAAAAAATGTAAAAACCGATTTCAAAAAAGTTTATCATCTTCTGAAGTCCTTTAATTCTCCAATACACCTTAGCTTGGCAGTGGTACTTTCAGACTTCAGAAGCGAAGTTGTTAAGTGTTGTGGTACTCACTGCATATAATCTGCGTGGAGCACACTTGCAGCGTCTCGGGGTGTCCGGCCGCGTTGACGATGTCGGTGCGGAACACCATGCGGCAGCGCGTGGACTTCTTCTTGCCGCGCGACAGGTGCGCGCCCCCCGCGCCGCCCCCGCCCCCGCCCCCCGCGACCCCCGGCGCCTCCCCGAAGCGGTGCTCCACGTCCACGTTACGCTCCTGCGGACGTAACAACGTGGGATTTTTATTGTTTGCTGAACTAATCAAAGGACCCTAATTGAATTTTAGGATGACTCTTGTAAAGATGGACCAATTGGTGACGCCATTTAGATCTAAAGAAAGTCTTGAAAACCCTGTAAGTGTTTACAGATGAATAAATAGTTATTATTTTATTAACTGTTTGTTTCAAGGTAATTATGAGCGATTGGCTTTATAAAGACTCGAAAGTCTTTTTAATCCCAAGATGAATAACAATTTTCGTATCACAGCATCCCAAATTGAGATTCCAATCAAAAACTGAAGACATACCTTTAAAGTATTTATTTTTTATTTATTTATATATTCTTTATTCATCATTCTCCTGCCCTTATCCCATTTTATTTGGGGTCGGCGCAATATGTCATTTTCTTCCATTCATCTCTATCAGACGTCATTTCCAGATTTACTTCCTTCTCATTCATGTCATGTTACACACAGTCCATCCATCTTTTTTTTGGTCTGCCCCTACTCTGATTCTTATTGTACACCAGTTAAACAAATATACACATAAGACTTATAGGCCGGTAACTCCGCCGGCCTTAACTCAGACGGTTGATGTCTGAAGTTGAGGTAGTTGCGCGATGCGGGGGAAAGTGTGACACACGCCTACTATTGGCTAAGCTAAGCTTTATGGTGCGTATCATGGGCCTGTGACTGACATCTCGCGTCACACCCCTCCCGCACCGCGCAACTTCTTCATAAGCTCAGGCAACGACCGTCTCAATTATGCGGTTGGCCTATAGTTATTTTAGTAAAATCTTTATGAGCCCTGAACTGAGCTCTGAAATCTCTCTCTCTCCCTCTAGCACCTTGAGTATGCCAACGCAGTCGCAGGTGACCTGCCAGTTCTTGGCCGGCTCCAGGTCAATCTCGATGATGACGGTGCCATCGTCCTTCCTCTCCTTGCAGGGAGTAGAGTTCTTGCCAGAGACTCGGCACGCTTGGTAAAACATATGCGGTGCCACTCTACCCGTGTCTGTTCCTATGAATACCTGGAAAGGATTTATTTAAATTTAAATAATTTTTCGTCATTACGTTAAAAAAACTTTCTACGTCGTTTTTAGCCTCCGACAAAAAAATGGGGTGTTATAAGTTTGTAGTGTGTATCTGTGTTGCATCGTAGCTCCAAAACGGATGAACCGATTTCAATGCAGTTTTTTTAATTGAAAGCTAATTTAATCGGATATCATCTTAGTCATGTTTCATGAAATCTGTTCAGCCGTTCAAAAGTTACAGCTATTTTTCTAGTTGGAGTCGGGGGTTTTTGATAGTTAGGTTATTGAAAGAGCTATTCAGTGTCCTGATTATGATAATTAGTGGATTGGACTGCGGTTTGTGAACCACTGCTGCAATGTTTCAGCTGGACCTGTGATTCAGCGGGACCTTCAATTGTTCAATGCATTTTAGCTTGGTAGTGGCACCGACTTCAGAAGTTGTTAAGTTTTTTAAGAAATTTATTTTATACGTTTAGATTTTTGAAGTCGGTTTTAACTTATTTAATCAATAATAGAATACTTTGTAGCCCTTTTTAAGCATATTGCGCGCACGGTGTTTGAGTTTTGGCATAGTTAAAGTTTATATGAAGAAGGAGTGCAGAAAGCTAAAATTACGGTCGAATTTCGACCACTGGGCGACCACTATTATGTTAAAAGACACCGTAAGATTGTTTACACTATATTATGAGTAAAAAAAAAAAAAAAATGTGCGTCAATTGAACTGACACTACTGCAATTTCCATGATAATCTTAAAGCCTTCTCATTTACTTAGTAATCCCAATTACGTCTAGATCTTATTCATTGATTTCTTGCCATATTTTTATCAGTAGGTATTATGGCGACCTTCGACAAGATCCCTCACCTGCAGTACTGCTGGTTTGTCGTACCCAACTAACTTGACTGTTGGGAAACCATTCCCTGAATTGTCTTTGACAGCTCCTCGGCTGCCTTCAGTCTGATATCTGGAATTAAATAAAACATAGGTCAAGCTGATGATTCTTTAATTATCTTTGTTTTTTTAACTTTGCCCCTCACTAGGATTTCTCCTGTATCGAGGGTTTTACAAACATGTCACATGCACACACCCAGACCCGGAATAACTATCTGTTCCGTGCGGGGATCGAACTCGCGGCACTTAGCGTAAAAAGCTAATTGCTTAGCCACTGCGCCAACCGTGTCGTGATTGACCATCTGGTTCTAAGAAAAAGAGTGAAGATTGGATTCTGGAAACCTCAAGAAGTGCTCATCAGTGAGGATATAATACTCACTACTGGTACCTCAGATTCCTCAGAAGCCGTAAGTAACAAACATGTATTTTTACAGACCGCGCGCGAGCTCCGAGAAATCGGGGGCTGAGGAAGCGGGCACTGTGCCCTGCGCCCGACCGTCGCTCATACCCCGCACCCTCCCAGTACCATTGTCTTGGAGTACCCCTGTTACAGGGAGAGTGCAGGGTATGAGCGACGGTCGGACGAGCGCAGAGAAGTGTCCGCTTCCTCAGCCCCTGATACCTCAGTGGTCGCGCGCGGACTGTAGGTCTACATGCTCTTACAATATTAGTGATAAGTATGTACCTCGCTCTGTGTTGAGTCTCGGGCTGGCACAGTATCTGCAGCTCCACCGTGCCATCCCTGGAGCGGTTGGCGAGCGGCGCGGCGAGGCCGGGGCGGCCGCCCTGCGCCATGGCCGCTAGCGCCCTTCTCCGTACCATCGCCTGCGCCAACTTGCCGCCGTACTTCCCGCCCAGCTTCCCACCTAATTTACCCCCAGCACCAACTAATTTCCCCCCTCCAGGGTACTTGTTGGCGAGTTTTCCCCCGCTGCCCAGTTTCCCGCACGATCTGTACGGGTCCTGGAACCTCTTGCCTGCTGATTCGGCTATGTTTGGACTAGATATACTGCAACCTGCTCTCATTCTGTAATTAATATTAATAGTTATTAATTATCATTATTAGATTTATAATACATATTGCAACCGCGCTATTTTCGGGTATTTTTCTAAAAATACACATAAATAAAGTGTATTTTATTACCCGACTACGGAGAGGATTATTATTATATTCGTTTTAATGGCATCTTATTCTTGAGTTCGTCGTCCACATAAAACAGGTTGTCTATAATTGTGAAGAGGTAGGTAAATAACATTGAGCAGCACATTTGTAAGTAGCCATCAGTGCGTCACCAGTATACGAACACACGAACGATGCAACAATTACATGCAGTGAATTACATGCGGATTTATAGAGGCTCGTGACGTTGCAGAAACTAACGTTTTTCGAGCTATTATTAATTCAGAGCTCTATTTCCTTCATAAAGCCGGAATATGTGCGTAATTTTAATGAAATCTTCATCACAATAGGACACTCTGGAGTCTTAAGGATCTACCCAAGTGCAGGTCTTCCGATAAGTAATTGAAATGTTGTGTTAGGAACAAAAAAGCAATTTTGAGATGAATTTTGATTCGAATCCAATGTTACCTTAAAAAAAATAATGTTCTCTAACAAAAAAGTCAACATACACGGGAGCGGGTAGGGCTGGTGCAAGCGTAGAGGCTGGAGCATCAGGCGGCGCGGGCGCGGTAGCGGACTCGCTTGCGCCCGGCGCGCGGAATGCGTACGCGTCGTTCGCGTCGTCGCATTCTAGCTTAACCGCCGTCTCGGTCTCGCCTCGTCTCCGTTTCAACTCCGGGTGTTCCCACTTCTCCAAAGTGTCCGATAATCTGCACACGCCATTAACGGCTTTAGTTAAATTTGAAGTATTTGAAGTTACCCCCATCTTGGTCAGCGGGTGTTAAAATGCCAATTTATTGCCACTATAACTGTGACTTTTAAGTAGATATTCTGAGAACCCATTAGGATTCAAGCAATGAAGATAGAAACATTCGTAAGGTGGCTAAAGATCAATACCATTTGACTACAAATTACTACATTCATTCATTTCCTCATAGCTTCATATACAGAATATTCGCCACATATAAAAAAGCAGGCTATCATTCAGAAATTCTACAGCCGAATATAATTACAAAAGCATTAATTACTATTATGTTATTATTGGCTGAAAGGTGAAGTAACAGCGTGATAGGCGACTCATGCGCACGTGCGGCGAAACGTGCTAAAAATACATATTAGCGTATAGCAGTGAGGTGCGTGTGCGCAGCGTTGAGAGCGCCTGATTGATCTAGTGGACGGATCCAATCTAGTGTCGACTTGTACAATGTTAACTGTAAAATTGGTTGCAGATTGATAGATAACTGAACAAAGGAGACTCAATGACCAAGAGGTTATTTTAGTATAGTTTTGACCGAAATAAAGAATATTTTGAATGTTCATAAGGATACGTGCATAATTTCAACTGGAAGTCTGTACAAACACATGTCAATGTTTGAATTCAATCCAGAATATAAGAAAGGCCAATCCAAATTGAACAAAAACGGGATATCAGAGCTGCAAAAAAAGACAGACGAGATGCAGACACAAGCAAAGAAAGCGCTTATAGGAGGCTCGTTTCAAGTTTATTCAATGCCAATGTGTACAACATACAAACACACCTTTGTATCTACGGCAGCAATGATAAATGACTAAGCTACACAGAATGCAAACTGCAAACTAATTGAATTAAATTAATATGTAAATGATTTCAAGACATAAGATGGGCGTGCCACGAGTACTTCTTTACGTGAAAAACTCTTACGCGTTACTTCAAGTTATTTTATTAAAAGCAGAAGAGAAAGCGTAATTACTGTTATGTAGCATATATGGGTGCTAAGCGAAAGATAATTGTCGAACGATAAATTTTATACGCTGGCCTAGTGAAGAAATACCGTGAAGAAAATAATATAAAAAATAATTGCGATTATGAATAACCCTTTTACTAATAAACGATAATTAAACGTTATATAACTAGACAAGCTTTTAAACCTATTGGCATCTCTGTTCATTGGCATATAAATGACAAGGACAGGTATAATTTAATCACGTTTTTAAAAATCACAAGGTTTTATTAGAAGGGATTAAGAGATTAATTACTAATATTTCATCACTGCAAAATCTACTGCTCTATAAAAATGATGCTGCTATAAAGGATGTTTGACATAGCAACGAAAACTGGATAGCATGGATTCAGTACATGATTCTGAATATCACAGTGATGGAACTTTGTACCAGACTTTAAAAAAAAATACGATAAAACTGCAAACAAAATCGTAATTTTTTTGAAAAGGCCAACTCCCATTTTCCTGCGCTTTAGATTTCAGAATCATATTTGTACCACGGCAAGAGCTATGATTGTGTAGCGACACGATATAAGAAGAAGACAAATAACTGCTGACCCTTGTTTATGCCACCGTGTTGTTTTATACTAATCTAACAATCCAATCGTCCTTAACGTATTTGGCGAATAGAGGCGAACACGAACGTTTGGAGGGTGCATTTGCGTGCACGACGACGACGGATAGCGGATAAATGACGCCGAACATTGATGAATGTCAAAGAATGCAGGCAAATGCGTCCTCTACACGTTCGTATTCGCCTCCATATGACCTCCATTCCTCTCTTTTCAAATACAATTTAGGTCTCAAAGTTAGAAGCTTCTTTACTGCATTTACATCCAAATCAAATTATACAGGATCTTCTTTTATTAACCTGAACTGGACGATGACCTGAGCTAGACCTTCACGAGGTGCTTCTCCATCTACTGCCTCATAAAAGGTATTATTTAATCACACTATCTTTGACCTTGACCAGCAAAATTGTCGAGTATTTATGTCAAGATCATTATCAGGAGCTACGTTAAATATGTGACTTTGAAGTCTCATCAATCATACTAGTCAGTAAACATCGAACTACAAACATCTGCCGCTCCTGTAAACTGTTAAAACGAACAGGGTCTGGCGAATAACACACGGAGAAGAGCAGCGGCGGTTCGCGGTTGAGCGCAACGAAATTGCTCCGCGCGAAAACGCGGTGCCGTGTGCCAAGATTCGACTGATCAAGCCGGATTTACATTATAGTGTTGTGGTGCAGTGTTAGCCAATCAAAACTCGTGATGATATGCCGCACTCCTGAACAGATTCTTTTGATTGGTCAATCCTGTGTCACGACACAATAATGTAATTCCGGCTTTACCCACAGAATGGTACAATATTTGAACGCATATAGCCGCGGCTGGCGGCGCCGCACCACTCTCTGTGTTATTCGCCTTAGAGTTCTATAATCATAGCCATGGCAGGCGGATTAGTAATCGCAATCGTAGTATCATGTTACTGCCAATCCTGATATAATACTTCAAGGTTATGAGCCCATACATTTTTGATGTTTACTCTATCAGTGACCTTGTCTACGGGCAGAGGCGTGTCAACAATACGTCACGGTCACGGTATCTAAGATTGGCTGACGCAGCTAGGTAGCCAACACATATCTGCCTTTTTATCTTATGTCACCTATTGAAAGTTGGTTACTAATAGCTTATGATCCTATGAAAAGTTGGTTTATTTGCACCGGAAACTTCACGGCAAGATGTTTGGACTCTTCAAAAGTATAGGGCAAACTCAGACAATAAATTATATTCTGACAACGTAGAGCGGCCATTGACTTTACATTCAATATTTCGTATGTTTTTCGCAATTGAGTTACGTGATATGTTTATGTGTCGCAGCGACGTAATTATGTAATTTATTTGTGTACTCGACTTGTGTATTATATCATGTACCGATGTGTGGATTATAATTGATGTTTGACAAATTGTTTGTTGGATAATTGACTTGTTTAAGGTTGTTGGTTGTACTATTTGCCCTTAAAACATAGTGGAAGTAATAGTAGGGTAATCATGTTTACGTGGCTGCAGGATCCTAGCTAATCATAAGCTGTTTGTTTTGCTCAAAATTTATAGATCTTTTGATAATGACTACAAGAGAAGGGCTCCTCTAAACAATGATGACAGCTTTTACGATTATTTTCACATGGAGCTACTTTCGTAATCAAAAGTTCCCAATGGCTCTTCAGAAGTGAACTAAAACGAAATCTTTGGAAGTTGATTAAAATACTCCAAACACTCCGATGGCAATAAAATAGCTACAAATGCTTACAATAGTCCACCCGATAAAAATCTCGTTGGCGATAAAATCGAGTAGTTACCGATCGATAAGGACGTGTTCGCACGCGAGACTCCCGCGCATACCAACGTGCGTTCGGGCATCTATATCTAAAACTAACGAAGGTCGTATGTTTGAGAATTCGCGTAAAACTGTAACTAGCCGATGTTGAGACTGTAAAAATTGGGTGACTAAGCGTTACCGAATACATATAGGTAATAAACACAAAAAAGATGTAAATACGTTTCACCTAAAAGCTGAGTTGACGGATTGATTAGCCTAGGACATTTTATTGATACCATGATTCTATCAATAAGTGTAGTTAACATTTGCATTTACTTTTAGTAAGAAATAAAAAATTAAAATCTTTTGCTCAAAGCTACACTGATTTATATTGAAAATTACGGTAGTAATAACGTCTCTTGGAAACCGGACAAGGTGGAAAAGATTGTAGCAAAAAATATAACAAGAGACAACCAGACACAATAACTCGAGTCTACACTAACGACATTATACATTATAGCTATTGACGACAGTTACTGAGTAACTATGAGGAAGTCTATATTTACACTCCATGAATGTCCGGCAGCTGATCTAATTCGTCTTGTTTGACTGTCTGTACAACGGTGCTAATAGATCACGCGAATGATGAACACATTCACGAGGCCGACGAGCTTTATTTAGTCTCTAACACTACAAACTGATCAAATGTAGGCACATTGATACAAGACACTCATACGTCTCAATACATTTGAGACAAAATTCAACGAAACAAAGTTTTAGTGCCTCGAGGAACAAGGTTATATTCCAACCCCAAATGAGACAACAGATGCGAACGTGTTAGAACAATGCGCACGTCCCACACTAAGCCTTAGTCTAACATCAACATTGTATAATAGTGCGAGTGCATTCTAAATAAAGTCTTACCTGTTGACGGCATCGGGTCCTAGGCCACTGTCGTTACTGTTCTCACACGGCTCGGGCGGCCGCAAGGCGTGCGTGTGAGCGTAGTGCGCGAGTTTTCCAAATTTGCCTAAATGTGTTAGTTTGCCTGGATGATGTGCTATTTTGCCGGCGTGCACCATTTTGCCTGGGTGCTGTGTCTTACCCGGGTGCACTCGCTTATGCGGCGCCCGCATCACTTTCCTGTGTACCCGTGCACTCATCGTCGGTGCCGTGGACATAGTCATTTTCATGCCTGTCAACAAACAGAAAATAAAAATTAATAAATTTTTTATGGGCTGTGAAGGGATGGTTGATTTTAATAAATGGTCCCATAAATATTACAACAATTTTGATTAGTTTTAATTATTTTGTTCAAGCTTATCCATAGTTAAAAAACGTAGGTACTAAGCGAAATAAAAACAGGTTGCTATCATGAATTATAAGGAGGTTAAGGAGATTACACTGGAGAGGGAGAAATGGAGAGAGCTGCATGAGCTACACAGACAAGAGCAAAGCTCTTAAAATGGAAGAAGAGGTACTTAATCGTGAATCCTTGGGATTTTATGACAACCAAACATTACGGAAGCGGTGATAATTGTTATTCCCGAGTCTTAAGTCCATGAGTCACGGAACAATATTTAGAGATCCAAATCAAAGTTTTATGCGCCAAATGCTATAACATGTTCAATCGTAAAATGGACGTGGCTGTGAATACATAAAATGGTGTGAGTTTGCACACAACGATGTCTATCAAAATTATGTTTACATTAGTTTATACATCTTTGAGGCCTTCAAGTGTAGGCAGAACTCCAAACCAGTAAACGAAACTGCTTGGAGATAAAATTACAGTTGAGAAAAGCTTTTCAGGTGTAAAGATCCGACTGATTAGTCAATTTGCAAAAGAACAGATAGAGATATTTTGTCGCTATATAAAGCAATCTTCAAGACATACAACAGTGGAAACAATGTTCAGAACAAAATCGAAGCTACGAGTACCACGTCTCGAGCGGGCAGGTCCATTGCCTATAGTAATCTACTTGCGTCGGTTGATACCTACGACACTACACTAGTTGAATCTATTATTTGTACTGTAACGATCAGTGGAGCCTTCTCTAATAGCTACTATTAAATGACACAGTTCAGTTGGCAGTAGTTACTATTACGCACGAGATTGTGTTTCCGCTCTGCGGTGTTTGTGGTGGTATAGATTATGTTTTATGTCCAGTGTTTATATCAAATCATTATTTTTCCTATTGATATGGTATTGAAAAAGAATGTATTCCTTTCATCATACCTTGAAAGTTTAACGCGGTTATAAGTTTTCTAAAAAGCTACAGACCTAGAGTCGACAAGGCGACTGAGCCGTCAGAAAATCTTTGGTGATTTCAGATTATGTACCTACTTGGTAATCAAAACGGGTAAGAAATACATTACATAAATTGTCCAATACCAAAGTTGTAGTCAAATCTCGAAACTATTATTACGGTCGTCTTAAAGTAAACTAAGGTCGTAATCGTCAGCAGTTAGGATATTACTGCCAAAATACATAAAACTAATTTATTCGCAGCAGTAAATACGCTCAGATTGATCATACTACCACCGCTGTAACTTTGTTATTTTAGCATTGAAGTTATCGTCATATTTGGTAATGGGCATATTAATCGTCCATTACATATATGGCACTGGTAGAGGTCCATGTTTTTAGGGCGATTACGAGTCATTATATTAGGCATTTAATAATTGTGGAATATGACCCTCCCCAAGTAATGCAACAACTTACGATCCCCATTACCATTATCGTAATTGAGCTCGCATTATTTCGAAACAATCAGAAGCTGCTTGTAGTTTGCATGTCATGGGTTTTGGAGATCAGTATTTTTCACTGTTCACTCTTTATGATACAAACTCAAATGCTAATTCCAGCTATATCTGTTATTACTGGAAGCTCGGGATCGTTCTATTGTTTGGGAAGAGGACTAGAATAATAAGAAGTATCGCATGACCATAAATGACTAAAAAAAAAACGCCACTACAAATAGGTAACTTCCATTAAATTTCTGAAACCAAAGGTGAATATCGTGAGAATATCTGAACCTTTAATAATATTAAACGAGTGGACGTAGACGTAGGTGAAGCTAATTGCCTCGCAAAAATGTCGACGGAACGGATACTTCGAATGCCAAATATTCAGCGTGGTCATGGCTGAAAAACTATATGAGAAGCTATCGTATTATTTAATTAATTTCTAGGATTAATTATTTTAGGCGAGTGGTGTCAGAAGGATACATGTAATCCAAAATTACTTGTTTATTTTCAATTGTCTGTGGATCAAAATAATTACAGTTTAAAGTAAACAAAAGGAGCAAAAGTAAAGACACCTGAGAAGATTGAAACAAAACCAATCGAAGTCCTCTACATATAGAAGCTACAATTTCAAACGCTTCTTTATTATAAACACGATCCTTTCGGGACCCCTCATTTCAAATTGATTCTCTCGCATTATGTTTCTTAAGACCATTTTATGCATAATGCAGATATGATTTGCACGTATAATAGGTCTTATAATCTTGTATAAAATTATTTCACTGTGCACAGGA
This sequence comes from Allophyes oxyacanthae, assembly GCA_932294325.1. Lineage (NCBI taxonomy): Eukaryota > Metazoa > Arthropoda > Insecta > Lepidoptera > Noctuidae > Allophyes > Allophyes oxyacanthae. The sequence continues at coordinate 1,607,620 of OW028612.1, forward strand.
AATAATAAATTTGGACAGTAAAATTTGACCTTGCGCGAGTACATCTGGCGGAGTGGAGCCACTTAGTATTCCTGTTGGATTCATAGTAGCCATGGATATTTTATTGGTCTATGCAAATTGGGGTTTGAAGTATTTTTTGGACTAGTAACAATAAGATAAACGGTCACTTTTATCTGCTATCTTTTTATCAACGTTTTCATTGTAGGTTCCTCCTGGATCTTTCAAGGATAAGTGTTCTATGTTATTTAGTGATGCAATCTTTTTCCTTGATTGTTTCTAGAATCAACCTTTTCTTAGCATCGTAATAAAACAAACAATAAGGAAGTTTAAAACCCTTATCGATTTGATCAAGAATTCGTGCGTACAACAAGTTATTGATGTTATGTTTTTATTTCTGTCTGCACTGCACACATTTTATTGAATTTCAAGATAATAAAGAACTAAAATATGTGAATGGAAGACTTAATTGTCAACAAGTTACATATTATATTGATGGAATTTGAGGCTATGGACATAATTGTATAAGTAGAAAATTGCTTTACGGACGAGCTTGTTCCCGTAAATATTTATTTTTACATGATCAAAAAGTACTAAAATTTACCCTTTGTTAGTTTGATCAAATCGCCAAAACATGCCGTAACTCGGGGAGCTGTTACCAACGCACTACGCACCGACACTACCGAGACATTCACTGGAGCACAGCTAAACGTTAAAAATAGCCGCGTCCTTGCGATTTTTAATCGTGTTCTCTTCGCCTTTGACGTCCATTTGTGCACTGATAACGGTGCCGAACAATGGTGACTATCGTAGGTTTCTACTTGCAATACCGTTACTAGGGTTTTGGTTGATTATTTGATATGAAAGAATTTCTCTTTTACATCAAGACTTTTTGGATTCAGATTTGACTCGGGGACGTAGCTTGGGAATATTTCTGAGTCGTATAAGACTGATGCATACACATTTCAATTAGTCAAAACATTGCCACCAATTCATAATAACATGAGGATAGTTATTATTCATATTATTTTATAAACATAAAACATGTTATCACTGGTTTCACATGAACATAAACATTGTAAGGAAATGTATTTTCACACAATTAGTGGGAGGCATCTTTAGTATCAGTTGCTAACATTGCCAAACATAAAGGCGCTAAAACCATACAAGACATTATGCTGTACATAGTACGAAATAAAGACATATAGATAAGAATAACTTTAAAACGCGCACTTGTTCCTAACGTACGTCAGAAACTTCGAAGTACGTGGAACTCCGTGAAAGTAGACAAGAATAAGTTCTATATGCGCACTTATAACAATGACATAGACGCATGTTTCGCAGTTATTATCTGTTTGAATATACAGCATGTTACAGAGAGCCATAACAATGCATAATTTATAATAATTGAGCAAGTTATGTCAAATAACTACACTACTGTACTATTAACCTTTAGACATTTCAGGTGGCCACTAGTTATCCTTAATCTTTATTCACAATGTTATTACGTCGTCTTAGTTCCTTGATGACAGCTATGATAATATGTAACGTCTTCTGATTAAGTACTGGCCTTGTAAAGGACCGCTTGAACTACGAGTGAATCATGATGTTCTACCGTTTGATAATGACCGTGAACTTCATAGTTTTACCGTGGGCCATTTGTATTTTTCATGGGAAGATCAACTTACCTAAAGAACATAAAAGCTTTAAGATTGTATGTCTAATGTGATAATGGAATATAATTTATAATTCTGTAAGCGTAGAGTTGATTATTTAAAATCAAATAAGTATTAATACGCTATAGTATTACAAAACGATTGTTAACAAGGGCCCATTAGATCTGTCCCAAATAATAGTAAATTATAGGCGACACAACAATAAGAATGATGGCTTACGCATTAGGAATGTATTACTAGACCGGTGCCTTTGATAATTATAATTATTGAATTTAAACGACAGTCCCAATAATTCATCAAACACCTAAGTAATATGTAGCATGAAAATCGATGTAAAATGAAAATTGATCAGTCCACTAAAATAATCGCTTGTTGCCTTGTAGGTTCAATTTAATTTACTTTAAAGACCCTAAGGCAATAAGTCGTTAACTACAAAATACAAATGTTAACAAACACACTATTCATAAAACCTTTAGCATCGAAGACGCGACTACCTAACTAGTAGCAGCATTACTGATAAGTATCGGCCCTTTAACAACAGAACGACGTGAATCGATACAAACGACAGGCCATTAAGGCGCGCAATTGAGTGCACGCGTACATGTGTATAAGATATAATAGGACCGAGTTCGTTACCCTGCGGGACGCCGAGACGCGACCCCAGCTATCGACGGTTATCGGTCGTCATCGTTCAGCGGTGAAAGTCCACCACACCTGCCTGATCATATACATGTCCAGAAGAAAACAGGAAAGCAGGGATTAACTTTGTTTGCCTTGGTCAGACTCGTAATCCGTGTCGAACGCTGATTAGGGGTCTATTTGTTTTTATTTACTGTTCAAAGTTCGAGTTGGTATAAGATTATATCTGAAGTTTGAATATACATTATAACGGCCGAAAACGTGCACCATTGTTAAATCATTAGATTCGATACATCTCTCTAGCTTTGCAATGTAATATCAACCATTGTGCTAAAAGATAGAATGCCGCAGGGATATTATCGGTTCGGAGCCGGTTTATTTTGGTATAATCAAATAATTTTATACAAATCGCCAAGTGCGATAAGACCGCCCTTTGTACATCTATTTTTCTATTTATTGTATCTTGTATTGTTATACTGCAAATTTAACCAATATTGTTTGGGAAGCGTTAACAGAATAATGGTTAACCAATCATTTTTGAATTTACCTTTTCGGGCTAGTCTACCTTAGATATCATATTTATTGCTTTTGTAGATCGACGACCGGTTCTAAATTAATTAATATGTATTATTCATTGGCTAATGCAATGAATAGATTTATCTTCTGCACATGAAATGAATAAATGAGGTAGCAAATTTATATTTGCAAGCAGACTGTGACTTAGTATGTGAGTAACAATTGCTTTGTTGATATGGTGGCTTCCGTTACAGTGACATGTTTGAAACATTTATCATTTCACGCCTAACACTGTGTGTAAATATTACGTAAAAGATACGGATAGGAATAGGTCAAACTTTGAATAGTGCCGATAAATATTCAGTAACCGAACATTTCGATTTGTGTCGTGGCGATCCACGTGATCTGGTTATAATTTTAAATGCGGCTGGTACGTGCCCACTTATAATGTTTTGGTATATTAAGTGAAGTATTTTCTATTGACTTAGTTATAACTGTACCATTGCGTTCTAGAGCCTAGAGTGTAAAAAGCTTAGAATATAATTTAGATCTTCAATCTATTACAATTTCACTGTAGCTAAGATCTACTTGGTCAAAGTATGGCCAGAATACTCATGTACTCATAACTGTTACCATGGCAGTTATTATACCTATTTGCTAATTTCCAATACCTTATACTCCTTAAGTAAATCTGAGTCTAACACATAACTCGATGTTTTTAAAGTCAGAACTTGAAAGTTGTTGTTCAATTAAATTATGCTAAGTGGATAATTTGCGTTGATAATTTTATCAACATAGGTTAGATAACATTGATTGGCATACTTTTCCCTTGAAACAAGTTTTATAATAACCTTTGTTCTTTTCGATACAAGGACTACCCTAACAGACGTTAATTGCTGCTATGGCAAGGCGACATAGTCGAACTTGGCGAAGATTCGTACAGTATAATATAAGTATCTATGTATTAATAATAGGTCTATTCGTATAACAATGCTTTTAACGTTCGATTTTCTTCAGCAAAGCCCAGTTAAGTAGCCCTAGCATTAGAATAAACGTTATCATCATTTCATAATCATAAATAAGGAACTTGAGGAAAACATGATTATAAATGTAATCTGTTTTTAGATTTCGTTAGTTTTTATCTTTTTATGAAGACGTCATGCGTCATAGGTCAGAGGCCTCGAGGTTGCCTTCGTCCTGTCCGAGGTCAATCTGATGGTCAGTTCAGACTTGAGTAATAGCTTTATGTGCCTTTTTTATGAGACTTTCTAGCTTCCTTATGTTTGCGATATTTTTCGCAAGGCGTACTTAGCTTTTTACATTACTAATGGCAGCATTGGTCCATGTTTTCATTTCGATTCGATCGTTATTAAATAATATTACAATAACTAAAGATTTTACATTGTAATTGTCATAAGTATGTCCACTTCAATTATTATATTTTTTATGCCGAAATATTTAACCAAATATTTAACCATTACCATTTATGTAGGGAAGAATTATTAAATCTACCATGTCAAGATATATGAAAATAAAAATTGTTACTATTAATAAAATAATGAGATAATATCAATATTAGATAGAAACAAGGGCAACAGCATCTTGGCGATTATAAACGCGATAAGCAGGCAATGTTCATGTTTGGGTTAAGTTTGAATGGAATAAAAGTCCTTATTCCATTCAAACTTAACCCAACCCTTCTCATTCCGAAAAGAGGCCCATGCCCAGCTGTGGGCCACTGGGCTGAATTATAATTATAAAACCTTAGGACTTTAATAAGTATACCAAGGTTTTCCGGTTAAACAGTATCCGTGGAGTTTCTTGCGGATTCTTTTCCATAGAACCAACTTTTTTAGAGCCGTGCAGCTAGTATTTGACGTTTCAAAACTGCCTAATATTTGGATTATTTGAAATAAAAACTTTTTATCCTAATCTATATTTTCTTAGTCAATTATTTTTTGCCAAATTACTTAAATAAGTTTTTGATATATTTTCGAATAACATTTAACTTTCTAGAAGTTTCTCTAGTCTAATACATAATACATGATTCATTTCCATAACGTAGTTACGTAAAAGTTTTTAATTTGAAACTAGAAGAATAATAATTGACAAGTGTTTTTCTTTTAAGCTTTTTGGTATTAGAATATTTTATATTGATTGTAACAGTTCACACAAATGTAACAACAGTTCTTGCATCAAATAAATCAACTAAAACATTAATTTTATCTATAAAAACATCCATAAATAATAAAGCGTCATAGTTGATTTCATTAATAAAGTCTATTTAAATGTAAATCTAATGATCATTATTAATATGTAGATTTCTCAATTTATTCGCACGCAATGTAGCTTAGATATTTTAATCACGCGGTGGTTATTAACTGTTGTGTTCTGGAATGATCTTAAAAAGATTTTACTTTGAGATGACTCGATATCTTCAATGACTAGCAGAGACAAATCATCATCATATGAGCCTGAGAACATAGAGAACTGACCATAGGCCTCTTAAACTAAAATAAAAGGGCTTTATTGGAACGGTATGTAAAGAGTATAGAGGTTTATTGCTATAAGTTAAGTATTACCAAAATGGCCATAATACCTGATAAATAAACATTAAACTATTTACAACCATAATATATAAACTTAAACTAACTATACATTAAAAAATAATTTTGAATTATTTGTATGGAACAGCTGATTTTCTTTTCCCTTAAAGGTATCGGAACTAGAAAGGTTGGATCATGTATAATTAAGTAGTATTTATTTATAAGCGGCACATCACATGGGAGGTAAACGAACCGCATAGTCAATGCGCAGAATGTCAGAACCATCGGAAGATCTGCGTACAGACCGCGTCGACTTCAACGTATATAACTTATCAGCATAATTTATTAAGCACCTAGGTTACTGACCGTGTGCTAAGATAAATACAAGAACACTGCAGCGAATGTTTGTTCCAATGAATATATAATGCAGCTTAAAATAAAAATATTGCGCGTAGCTGTATAAAATGACGAATAACCTAAAAATAAACTGATAAGTTAGTGTTTTGTAAGGATGGCGTAATTGAACGTTGTTAGACGTGTAAATATTGTAAGGGAGTCGGACGATGATAAATTAGCATATTATGTTTATATCAAAGGTTTATATTGAACTAAAGTGCGCCGGGGCAGCAGGTCAACACAGGTCTAGTAGGCATTGTGGATTCTCGTCACTGAAGCGAACAAGCTAAAAATACTACTCAAGATAGATTATCTTATCGAACCGTTATCAAGTTGTTAACAGAGGGAAATGCGGCGGATAGATCGTTGTAAGTGATAGACATGTTACTATCGCACGTGGGTAGATAAAAATTGCCGACTCATAAGTTATAATTTTGGTCTTTTGAAGCGTAAGTAAAAAAAAGTAAGTACGGTTTAATCAAGATTTTTCTGGTTACAGGCTTGCCTAACGTAAATATAGAAATTAGCACCCTCATTGGTAAAGGAATTGGAATTACTCTTGATGATAAGCGCACAACGTCCTTTGTTAATTAATTAATTTCATTTATTTAATTCCAATACCTATACCTACTTAATTTATTAATGATATTTCCGTACACAAAAACCTCTGCGGACCTTGATAGAAAACAAAACGAAAAATCGTGAGAGAAGACGGTAAAGAGATGGTTCTGTTCCCGATTTTTCTGTGGACAAGCACGTTTTCTCCGCCCCTTTATCTCCTTGACAGTAGACAAAATGAAAATCGAGAGAGAAAACGGTATGGATCTGTTTTGTGCCCGATTTTTCTCTTTCCATTTTTGCCGTGTTAGCCTTGCTGGAACTAGATTTAGATAGTAAGGAATCTAGTAATTTGCAGCTCTCGACCCAACAGATTATTCGCCATAGGTAGTATACATTTATTTTTAAGTAAGATAGATCTTAAGAACCCAGATCTAGACTTTTCGGTAAGCAACTCGAGTTTATTGACGTCCACAAATGTAAAATATTCGACCTTATTGTATACGTTTATAACATTACTAGCTGCTACCCGCGGTTCCACCCGCGAGTTTTATTTTTATCTAAATAAAATATAGCCTATGTTTCTTTGTGATAAGTGATAATATAGCATTCTAAATGTGAAAGAATTTTTTAAATCGGTCCAGTAGTTTTCGAGTTTATTCATTACAAACAAAAATCTTTTCTCTATATAATATTAGTACAGAAAATATTGCTAAACCATTAAAAAAAATTAAAATGACTGTATTGTGCTATGTGCAGCCTCAATTCGGACCTAGGAAATAACAAACCTAAAGAACCATAAATGTCGGTTAGTTATAACACTCAATTTGTGGCGTTATAAAGGTCAGTAGTAACAAGTGGGTTAAAAAAAAATTAAATGACTGTATTGTGCTATGTGCAGCCTCAATTCGGACCTAGGAAATATAAAACCTAGAGATCTAGGTCGGGCAAAGTGATATCTTTAGAATACTCAAGAAAGTTATCAATTTCGTAATTAAAGCGCGGTCTATAAACATAGCTATGCTAGCAGTAATCGCTATAATGTACGACTTCACCCTTATGGGTGTAGATAATAAGAAACAAACAAGCGTTTTGTCGCTCATGTGTGTGCTTGTATAAATATGTAAACACTATTAGGCGCGTATCTGGGTCACGGAGAGAGCAAGGTCCTGTAACCTGTTGCATGTAGTGACTTCGGTGATTCGATTCCAATCAAGATTATGTATTCCTAATACATTTGGATTAATGTTATCAGTTAGCAGAATAATCTAATGTTATTTGTTTGTAATTTGTACGGTTCGTTATAGACGTATGTGTGAATGGTGGTAAATATAGCAATTGGTTATTTTCAGTCGCGTCTCCGAAAAGCATTAATAGGCTTGAATGATGAATATGATGTACTGAAATTAAACGAGTTTGATGTTAATAAAGTATCCTTCAATTTACCAAATCAATGGCACGTGCCTTTACGTTGTTGTTTCAAACGAGAACTTAAATCACAGGAAAAAAAGCACCAAAATAAAAAAAATCGCCAGTTTTGAAGATATTTAGTATGCTGTCAACTAGTTTTTGTTGATCTACCGCAACATACACTTCGTTTAACTTGGGTTTTTAATCGCAAAGATCTTGTTACTGATCTATTAATTATCTAGCGAAGCAATGACACCTCAATGAGTTCAGGATGATAGAGTGAGACAACGCTATACGATGATTAAGCGTTAAAAAGAGAGCTATCGTCTCACGGCCGCCAAACCTGTATCAAGAATGTATTTATCTTATAGCCGTCACTACTCAGTTTACTAAACGTGATAACTCTATCAATACTACATCTACATCTATATGTACTCGTATATTAATACGAGAAGAGAAATATTGTATCCTTTTTTAAGCATATTTCACGCACGGAATAGTGCGAGATTTGGCATAGTTAAAGATTATATACGAGGTGCATTCAATAAGTACCTAGCCTCATCGCCAGAGGGCGCTGTAGTTTCAAAAGAGTTTTACCACAGTGTAGCACATTCTTTTTAAATTCTTTTTTCAAATTTTCATTCCAATCCCTTCATTTGTTTTAATTTGACAACTTATGGAAGCCAACGTGTCGATCGGTTTTACAAAAATGGAAAAAGAGCAATATCGTTCGGTGATTCGATTCCTATTTTTGGAAGGGAAAACGCGCATCGAAATCAAAGAGCGCTTGGATGCTGTGTACGGTGACTCTTCTCCATCGATGGCCACCGTCAAGAATTGGTTCAACGAGTTTGCACGTGGCCGTACGTCGGTTTTTGATGAACCACGTCCAGGTGCACCGAAAACAGCTGCTACGGAGGAAAACATTAAAAAAATCCATGATCTCGTATTGGCAGATCGCCGATTGAAGGTTCGGGAGCTAGCTGAGACTGTAGGCATTTCAGAAGGAACAGTGCATCATATTCTTCACGAGGAACTCGGCATGAGAAAGCTGTCGGCGCGATGGGTGCCGCGTTTACTCACACCAGAAAACAAGCGCAACCGTGAGACCACATCGGAGACGTGTTTGGCGCTGTTTAAGCGGAATCCAGCGGAGTTTTTGCGTCGTTTTGTGACCGTCGATGAAACCTGGATCCACTGGTACACACCAGAGACCAAGGAGCAATCAAAACAATGGATCCAGACCGGGGAACGTGCTCCAAAGAAGGCGAAAACTGTAAAATCGGCCGGAAAAGTTATGGCCACCGTTTTCTGGGATTCACAAGGTGTGATCTACATCGATTACCTCGAGAAGGGTAAAACAATTACAGGGCTTTACTATGCCGATTTATTCGGCCGATTCGACGCCGAATTAAAGAAAAAACGACCCCATCTGGCGAAGAAAAAAGTGCTGTTTCACCACGACAACGCACCGGTTCACACGTCTGCCGTTGCCATGGCCAAATTGGTCGAATTACGCTACGAATTGCTGCCCCATCCACCGTGTTCTCCAGATTTGGCCCCTTGTGACTTCTTTCTGTTTCCTAATCTGAAAAAATCACTCGCCGGGAATAGATATGGATCGAATGAGGAGGTCATCGCCGCCACGGAGGCCTATTTTGCAGAGTTTGACAAAAACTATTTTTCGGACGGATTAAAAAAGTTGGAGCATCGCTGGGCTAAGTGTATCGAACTAAAAGGAGACTATGTTGAAAAATAAATTCCCACTTTTCCAAAATTTTCGTTTACTTTTTGTAGGCTAAGTATTTATTGAATGACCCTCGTATTATGGAGAAGGAGTGCATAAAATTACGGTCGAATTTTGACCACTGGGCGACCACTAGTTTAAATAAAACATTAGAAAAAGTAGCAACCAAGGCACAAATATCTTTTGAACCATTTCTTCAAGTAGTTTCAGGTTCATAAAAGCATTATAATGCGATGAATCTCTTCTGAACGCAACGACGAACGAAACAACTTGTTTATTTCTACACATTTTCTTGCTAAAATGGGCATTATTATATATTATATCAAATATTCATGATATATGTATAGTAATAATAGAGTAGACCAAAGATCTTTCGATGTATCACTCTGTAGTGAGGCCTACGCCTTATTTCTGTGTCTACGCTCAGCTTTGGTCTACGTGCTACGAAGCTACTAAAACGAAGGTATATTGTTATTTATTAAATAGCAGCGTAAAACCCCATTGCAATAAAAGTACATGGAACAAAATCGTAAAGTGGTAAACATGGGAACAAAACATATTGCTCGTAAATGGAGTAGGTACCGGATCTGTTTCGTGTTGCTACAACTGAGTTAACCGCCTATAATGAGGGGGACATTATAGAAATTAATTCGGTCATCGGTATTGGCCAAAATATTCCTCAAAATTAATTAAGGAATATTTTGGCAAATAACTAATAATTTGCGGAAATATTTTCTACAAAGTCCACATCCAAATTACAGTATCTACCTTGGCAACACTTGTCAGTTCAAAGTTCATATTTATATACTCAATGGATATTGCGTCTAGTCAGTAATCAAAATGATATAAACACGCACGAGCCATGTGGTAGGGGCAATTCATGTACTATATGTCTATATATTATCTCTATGGGGCAATTAAACTTTATGCAGAGTTATCGTACGAAAAAAGAAAAATATTTTATTGATAAGTCACGAAGGTTGAATCAAATATTTTTTCGAGTTTTTGAGATAAACTTGAACGTAAAATAGACACAACTAATCTGAATATTCGTTCAACAATCGAGTTAGTAAACAAGCGGGCGTTGGCACTGTTATTTATTTAGAATCGCCAGACACACAACAATTTCGTCTAAAAACTTAACATATTAGAATTTATAGTCGGATATTTGAGATTTTTGTTACATGAATGTTGCTACAAATCCGCCATAGTTTATTTTGTAAAGAGATTGACAGAAACTAAACTCTTCCTGCCTATCCATCGCTTCTTTTAATACTTGCACATTCACGTATACGCCCTGCAAGGATTATCTATGCACCTGACTCTTGAAATATGTCACCAGTACCTAGGTACCGGGTACCAGGTACCTATGGCCAGTGTATGTTTTAATAGTGCTTCTAGAAAATTTTCTTTTCAATACTTGATATTTTAAAATAGTAGGTAATATAATATTCAATTCATGGCTAGCACGACAAAAATGTGGAGAAAGAGAAAAGCCATGGACAAACCATCTCTTTCCCGTTTTCTTATGCCGTGCTAGCTACCGAGACTAATCAATGAGGATATAGTGCACCGTTAACTATCATAAAGAGATAAAATGTTTTTGTTTCTCCATGCTACAAAAGGGGAGATATTTTGTTTTTCTTCTGTCAAGAAGAATAAGGGTAGAGATAACAGGTTTGTCCACCCACCATGCATGCTGATTTGATAATTTCACGTTTCCTGCGCCATTTTATTATGTCCGGAGGCCTGGCAGGTGTATCGTTAATCCATTCTTTGGTGATTATGAAGCGATTACTGGCTCGTTACACGGGCATTACCATCACGATAACAGTGCACTATTAAAACAATATTAATTTATCGTCAACGCTGACCGATAGCGCCTAAATAGTCAAGGTTTTTATAGACAATGCGTTTGAGTCTGTCGGTTTAATTGAATGTTTTGAGTGGTAAGTAGCAAAGGAGTGACCCAGTTTCGGATGTTTGTTAATGATTATATTGAATTAATCTCTATGGCTTAAGAATAGGAGTGAATTGAGCAATCTGGACTATTTGACGGCTAGCTGGCAACACTAATTCATCGGTTACCCATGCTTGTGTTAAACTCATTGATGTCTGATGGGTTTTTTATGGCAACCTTTCAACGTTCTCCTTAGATTTTTTTTATTTTGTACTTTGCCCATCACTAGGATTTCTCCTGTATAGAGGGTACAGTTTACAAACAATTATGTCACATGCACACACACCCACACCCGAAACAACTATCTGTAGATCATACAAATACTTTTTCCGTGCAGGGATCGAAGCCGCGGCACGTGGCGTAGAAAGCTAATCGCTTAGCCACTGCGCCACCTGAGTCGCCATCCGATACTTAGATAATAGGTACTATTGATTGAGTTATAGATTGAAATGTGAGCAACGTTGATGAATTTGTACTGGAGCGATTAGCGCAACATGTGAGGTCATTTGAACTAATGTCTTTACTAAAAAGCCGTTGAATGTACTCTATGAGTAGGTAATTATTCTGATCACGTTTTAGTGATGACGGAGCGTCACTGTAATCCCAGTAAACGCTTCTCTATATTAGAATGTATTAGTACTAATGTAGTACACTATGTACTTACTCTTACAGGTTTCCACACACGGATTCTATATATTAATACGTGAAGAGAAAACTTTGTACCCCTTTTTATGCATATTGCGCGCACGGAGGAGTGTGAGATTTGGCAAAGTTAAAGTTAACATGGAGAAGGAGTGCAGAAAGGTAAAATTATGGTCGAATTTCGACCACTGAGCGACCACTAGTATGTATAAAAACAAGAGGATGATATTTTTTTCTACGAGACATGGTGTCGGTAAAGTCATACATTTACTGTCCACAAAGGCCTTTTAATATTCTAAACAAAAGAGGGGTCACATTAAAAAAAAACAGAATGGAATAACGTAAAGCTAAAAAGCAAACTATTATGAAGTTTGCGGAACTCCGCATAATTAAGACACAATTGCTCCGCCTACTTGCTTATTCCTCTTGTGTTTTATACTCCATGTTACAGCACTTCGTCTATCTAATAAGGGCCACATTCACCGACAATATAACACATGATTAAAACCAAATCGGCCTATTACCTATACAAAAAATCATGTTTAAACGTCTGATTTTGCTCTAATCATCTGTAATGGTGTTGGTGAACTTGGGCCTAAGTAGATCAACACCAGTTTACTTTCACACCATACTCGAGATGAAAGCGCTTCATTCATACATTCTGGTTTTCTTTTGCTCCTAGGAGAACGGGACACTACTTTGAAATGGTAGTGAATCAGATATTTAGACAAAAAAGGCGGAAAACGATTGTGGTCAATGAAACGAGATGGCAATGAAGTGGACACGTGTTCGGCTGGAGGTCTCGTGGCGGAGGTCACACATAACTATCTGGTTCTTAAATGATAGACACACAAAGTTTGTAAGTTCACACTTCTCTTTGTTACAGGGCAAGAATTAGTTGAAGAGGTATCGCGAGGCATACCTTTGTGATATCCGTACTAATATAATAAATTCGTATGTGTGTTTGTTTGTTCCTTTTTGACGCCTCAATTACTGAATCGATTTCAACGAAAGTCATATTATAATACCCTAACCGTCAAAGTCCCCTGACACCAACTAGGTAAAGAACTGTAACTTTTGAACGGCTGAACAGATTTTTATGAAACATAGCTAAGATGATACTTGATTAAACTAGCTTTCAAATAAAAAAACTGCATTGTAATAGGTCCATCCGTTTTGGGGCCACGATACCACAGATATTTATACACCTATATATATAAATATATATTTTATACACCTCTTTTTTATCGGGGGTTAAAAGTACATCCTGGGGAAGGACATGGGATATTTTTAAAACGCTTTTATTAGCTTCACTTGTAACTATGTAAAAAAATCATGGAAGTTAAATTTGACCCACTTCCCGGTTTCCGATTGAGCTGAAATTTTGCATACACGTTTAGTTTGGATGACAAAAGCGTTTTCTTTAGTTTTTTTTAAACTTTAATATTTATTTATCCCGGAAACAATCAACGCGGGCAGAATCTAGTTAAAAATACGTTTAGAGAAGTGTTGGAGCTCCTGACTTTTAGGTGGTTGGATTTGAGATATTGGGACCTTTGAAATATTGCGGTATCTGTAAGCACTAAGAACTTTACAATAAACAGTGAAACATTTAACAGATAGATAGATACTATAGATAGTTCCGGGTCTGGGTTTGTGTGACATTGTAAACTGTACCCACGATATAGGAGCTTCAAAATAACAAAAATACAAGTTTGTGCGAGTCCTCACCTTTACTTCTTTCGTAATTTCGCGTAATTTTCATTAACAATACTGTTCTACTATATGTATTAAGTTGATCACTTTTTACTGCCGACGCGACGTAGTGACTAAACGCAGTAAAAACGTCGTAAACAGGGCGATATAGCTTTTTACTATTTAGTGTCAATGTTATTGCAGTGGGTGATAACTTCATAAGTCAATTCAGAATTCATTGGTCCCACAAAACGAGTGACTCATTAAAGGATGTGAAATAAATGTAGTTACAACACTATCACATTTTTATGATTCCCAAGTATGGAAACCATGTCGAAAGAAAATGTAAACTGCAGTGGCGAAAGGTGACAGTTTTAAGGCCTATTCAGACCTAAGCGGTATTCGCTACCGTCTGCGGCAGAGAAAACCCAGTGGGTATGCGGTAATATTACTGTTCAGACCTAAGCGGTATTCGTTACCGTCTGCGGCAGAGAAAACCCAGTGGGTATGCGGTAATATTACTGTTCACACCAAAACTGATTTCGCTATCCTTGTGGGTAGAATAACGCGCGGTAGTCGAGTTTCACTCAGAGGTAAGAAATTTTCGCCAGTTAGTCATTTCTGAGTCGCCAAAGAATATACATACTAAATACCTGAGCGAAACCCGCGCGGTATGTACCTCTACCCACAGCGGCAGCGAACATCGCTCAGGTCGCTCTAGCCGCGGTACTTGATACTAAATACCCGAGCGAAACCCGCGCGGTATGTACCTCTACCCACAGCGGCAGCGAATATCGCTCAAGTTTGAATAGACCTTTAAAAGGGGAAGCCGTCCCAAAAATGCCCTATAAAAATTGCTGCAACTAATGCTGCAAGAAAAAATCCATACCGTCTCTTGTAATCTATATATAGCCATGTTTGGAAGAGGTCGACCTAACTGAATAACAAGCCTTTTTTTTGTCAGTTGGATGAGTAAATAATATAATATTACGTTGGTCTATGCACCAATCAATTCCTAAAGGGAAGCCGGTGGGAATCAGGTTGTATGGACTTTTCGCCACTGGTAAACTGTCTGGTTTCTTAAGAGACACAATATTGTACAATATGTCATGTCTGTGGTACCAAGAAGTGTTGTGGCGAACATGGGAAGGTCTTTGTCATACAGACGCGATTCTTGATTGATTGTTTAATCTGTCTAGCTGTGAATCATGTGATTTGAGAACAATGTTATATGACAATAGTAGGCAACGCGAGTGATGCCCTTGGTAGTGCAAGCGTCCATAGGTTACGGTAACCGCTTACAATCAGGCAGACTGGAGGCTAGTTTGCCACCTTAGTGGTATTAAAAAAAATACAACGAGACTGAAGAGATCTTGGCTACCAATTGCTTGGTTGGTTACTATGACATGTGCAAAAAATGTCTCGCAAGTCGCTCGTGATAAGAAGTACTAATAAATCCAGCCCATTACTGTCCCAATGCTGGGCGCGGGTCTCTTCTCATAATGAGAAGGTTAGGCCTTAGTCCACCACGCTGGCCTGGTGCGGGTTGGCAGAATACACATACCATCGAGAACTTTTTGGGGCCGTCCCAGGTATGCCGGTTTCCTCGTTTCCTTCACCATTAATGCAAATTATAATCAAATTACGATCCGCACATAAATTCGAAAAGACAGAGGTGGGGGCCGGGTTCGACCTCAGACCCTCCTGCATGGAAGGCAAGCGTTCGACCGCTAGGCTATCACTGCTTGCTGAAGAACTACTAAATAAATAAAAAACACTGCTAGCGTGTTACTTGCGTGATATGATATTCCAAAATCCAAATACTTTAAACAAACATACATTAAAAATAATAAGTTACTCAAATAAAATTTAGCTCACACTGCTCTTATAGTACCGCAAGAGATGTGACATGAGAATATGTATGTAAGAATAACATGACATAACCAAAAGGACTTGATGAACTGCCAAGTTGTCTGACAAAAGGAGAATTATATGGCTAAAAATATATTCAAACTTCTGAATGTGCGGGTAAGATGTACACTAGAATGATCTAAATGGTATAGCAACCATCATCAGCTAATCTTTGCGGACAACCCGTGTTCTATGGGCAATAAATAGTTCGGAATTAAAAGAAACTGCAGTTTAGTTATTGAAGCTGTTTTCTTTCATCTTTGGAACCGTAAGTTGAATGGACCATTGTTCGAAACTGCGGGTCTACCGCGTAAATAAAATGGTAATGAACATCGACTCCGGAAATAAACTTCAATACGATCGTGAGAAACGAAACTTTGTGATATCTTGTAAAAAAAAAAAACAATCATGAAGATGGTTCCAACGGGTTTGGCCTTTGTGGCGTATTACAAATATTAGAATGTCAATGGTAAAATTGATTTGTAGTTCTAACCAAGGATTTAACAATAATTTTAATCAACCAACACCATAACAATGATCGCGTTAAATGAATCATATTTCGCACATCTACACTGTGGCTTAAAGTATACTAAGTATGTAGGCATAATTACCAACGAAATTGATAATTTTTATATAACAAAATAAAAACATGGATGTGATAACAGCTGATTGCTAGTACAAATAGTGTGGAAGTTAGAACAAAGGAAATAACACTGTTGTTGTTAAGACAAAAGATATGTTTCTCGTATTATTTTCGTAAATAAACTACGTATTATTATGGAGATTTCGGCGTATTGTTTTAAATTCCGCCAATAGCTTTTTAATCAAGCGCGGCTGTCGAGCGTGGGTATTTATTGGATGTAGCGATATTTAGTGCTATATGAAATAAGTTAGTAGCAAGCTTACTAGGTACAAGGGGCAATTACAATAGCAATCAGATTACGAAGCCTGCATCACGCAATTATAAAGATTATCGTATCTAACACATACAACTGTCCGACATCACCAGTCGTGCTTCGGCCCGCCAGGCAATATCACCTCGACTGGTTGGAGGATCCTCCCTTTTCAATGGAGGAACACCATACTTCGTTTCTCCTCAACATATTTATTATTATTTATATTAATTGATAACCCCACTGGCATGTCCACTTGTCGACGCATATTTAAAGTCTATTTATTACCTCTAGAATAGAACAGAAATAATCTTTATTGTACACCTGATAAAAGAGTAGCGAAAATAATAATTACAATTAACATTTTAAGATTGTACAATGTATTATTTGTCATTTTAAATTATGGAATATGGACTACATTCGGATATTCGGTTTAGTTTATTTTCGGTAGTTAACTATTTCAATCATAGAGCCTTTGATTTTTTAAGACTTTGTGCTATGTTCGCACGGCAAGACAACATGACAATAATATGCGAGGGTGCGGTGCATACTGCATACGATTGATTATATGCGACTATACACTGCATGCAGAGTTCAACAGTCGCATGCGGCAATTTGCCGTCGACCCAGATCGTCTCGTGACGCAAGTCCCCCTCCACTGCTGATATGCACTCGATACAGTAGTTTAATTCCGAGCAAAGGCAGAGAGAAGTAGAGCAAAAAAATATGTAACATGGTACAGGAGCGGCAATGACCATTGGCGCGAAATAACTGCTAGAAATGATAATAACGAACGCCTCCCCTTTTCAGCGCAACTGCGAGGCACACCATTTTTTTAAACATGATTTTATTTTTTATGGCTGTAGTTTCGATAGTCTATTTTGAATAAAATATTTTTACTTTAATTTTTTATTGATGTTCGGCTGCCGGCTGTCGGCTTCAGGAAGTTCAGGATAGCTAACTGCAGGCTGAAAAAGATAGCATTTCAAGCAAATTTTGTAAAAGTTACATTTTTTTCTTTATTTGTGTCACCCTGATTGGTATGAAGAGGCATCCATGTATTCAAAAATAAAATCGGCCATCATTATTTTTCTTTGTTCGTTACAATTTCGTATCGGGAATTGTTGGCAATAAATCAATCAATTCAGCCTAACATCCTCACATACTCTCCTTGCGTCACATCCGTACTTTACAGGATTCCTATTTAGTTATTCGGCTTTATCTCATATAGAGATCTTTGTATGCTAGCATTTCTAAGCGTTCGTTCACACCCGATACTTTTAGCAACAGAATCTCGCGTTTTCGCGTTCCTTGGCCGCCTTTTGCTTACATAAAATGAATAACGAACGGGAAATCTCGCGATTCTGCTGCTAAATGTATCGTGTGTGGATGGGCCCTAAGATTTTCTTGCACTATCGCAATCGGCCGGACCTCCCCACTCGGTTTGTAGGCGGGGCTTGTGCTATAAGGAAAGCCGACCGAGTTCTCTGAGCTTTTAGTTACGATTTATTGGTGCAACATAGAAATTTATGACGGTTTGTTCCAAGAAAGAAATAAGAAATTTTCAATGTCCATTTTATGTAATATTTAATCAATGTTTGTGTCGAAGGCAACACGGTTGGCGCAGTGGCTAAGCGATTGGCTTTCTGTAGATACGTGTCGCGGTTTTGATCTCCGCACGGAACAAATATTTATATGGCTTACAGATAATTTTTCCGGGGCTGGGTTTGTATGCATGTGACATGTATGTTATATGTTTAAGAATATACTGTACCCACGATATAGAAGAAACCCTAGCGAGAGAAAAAATAAAAAGTTGTGTATTCCCAAATACTTATTAGTGACCAAAAATAATTTATTTATTTATTTATTGATAAGTTACAATTTTTTACAAGTAATTTTTTTTGTTTTCTAACTTAAGGCCACGATTACAAAATAGGTAATATTATAATAGGTATTACGAATAGGTTTAGGCTTTTAAAATTCTATGGAGTGGTAAGATTCCAATTAAAATATTACTCCTTTTAAAATATGCCTCATTATTCCATAATCAAGAAGCAACAAACGGGTTTCCTGCCAAATCACTGGAAATAACTTTAAATTCCATTTAAGTAAGATTTAAGAGTTAAGTCACCGTTGCACATCATGGTTCCAAACTATTTAATTTGGTTAATTAACTTAACAACATGTTCTCCACTGACCATAGCATGAGCTAATGACCAGCTTGGACCATGTTAATTGATATTAAACCATCACTTACTCGAATAAGGTACAAAATAGTTTGTAGCTGTGCTTGCGCTGACCGCATTGGAACTGGCCGGGCGAGTGAAAGGAGAATTTCCTCTTCTTGACGCACTGACTGACCGATATGCATGAGAAATACTTCGTTTGACATACTATGATACTAAGAGATAAACAACTAAATTACTGAAGATAATGCAATCTTTATTATGACTGATGGAAATACGTTTGTTAGTGGCGTAGGGTTGATGCGACTGTCTTCGGAAACCACGAATATTCTCTTTATTGGCATACAGCTACGGACTACAGCTATCAACTTAATAATTTTACTAGCTGTGCCCGCGACTTCGTTCGCGTGGTGTAGGGGTGCTCGAATTATGTTTTGAAAATACGTGTTTCTAATAATATAAAATTGTATCAATTAGTATTAAATAAAAACAGTTACAACGCGGGGACCGGATTTGAACCTGATATTTGTCGGCTTCTATTCTACTATTTACCGTTCCACTTAGCTAGTTACGATGTATCGAAATAAACATTTCTAATGTTGAAAAAATACCTAGTTTCCTTTATATGTATAGTAATTTTCCGTGATGGTTTTTTACCGAAAATGTTAAATAAACACGTTTAAATCACAAATTTCTTAACTATCGACCTTAGTACCCACGGATACATATTGAGCTATAAATTTTCAGTATAATAAGCTGACCTCTTATTGTAAGGGAAGCCTATACAATACGTGGTCAGCTTTTACTGGAAATGTATAGCTTGGTAGTAGCGGTATGTACAAAAAAAAATGTTACACTGTTCAGTTCCTGTGAGCGTAGCGTAGCGTGATGATACATATTTATGTTAAGAAGTCGACCCCTTAGTAGCGCTACTGTGAAAGTCCTATCGAAATTGTTAAATTCTTACATTTCATAACCATCATACATTATACACAAAATATGTTACATTGCTCGACTCCTATGAGTGATAGTGCGATGAAATATGTTTACTATAAGTCCTCGATCCCTAATAAATTACTATTACTACTACAGTGAAAGTCGCATCAAAGTAGGTCCAATACAACATTATTTTGTATAACTAATCAATCGTGACCTCTGCTTTGTACGGGACTGCTTACAATAGAACGATCAAGCTGTATCTAAGGATCTAGTCAATTACTGTTGCAAATAAAAGTTGTTAAGTTAGACTATTATCTATACAATTACCGTAAAGTTTCATTGAAATATTTTTCGCTGTTTTCCCGAGGTGGGGTAACTTCTTTTTTTTTTGTTGGCTCTCAGACTTTTATCCCATAAATACAAAGCAGGTGATCTAGCGATACCTTTATTTTGCCTACACTCTACTAACGACTAACAACGACAACGACGTAGTCGGTGAAAATACGGTAACCGTTACTGCCCCTCGTAATGATTTTATCGTCTTGAATCTAACAATAGTAGCTATTTAAAATACTTGGAGAAAACATCCAAATTATAAACTTTACATTTTCGTAAACACATAAACCCAATTAAAAGAACAAATATTTCGATCCCAACGCTATCTAGGGAGACTGACGACAAATTTAAAGAAACATAAGGTAATAATTATTTTATTATTTTCAGTGAGAAATTGGTAGCCGACAGATCATTCTAGTCATCCTCAAGTCAATGAATTTTCAGCTGCCGTGTATCAGGCAAAAGGCTATGTTGTAAAAAGAATGTTCTATGAACCTAATTTGCTGTTCTCCAGAATGCAAACGATGTTAGCCCTTATCAATTTGCAATGGTAGCAGTAAACAGCAAGCACACGTCATTATAGTACTGCCAATAAGGCTTTGAAATTCATAATTACCTATTAGATTCCGAAAAGCCCATCCTACAGGTTCCCGATAACTTCTATGGATAAAAAAAATTCTACCCAATCCTAATAAAGTCTTAATAATGATCTTATCTCAATATTTACTGGAAATACAAAAACTCGGTCTTGGGTAAAAAGTCTATTAACGCCATCTAGTTTCAGAAAAATGTAATAAAATAATAATGAAATCAAAGTTACGTCGAAATATCTGGTAGCGCATTTAAAAAAGTAATTATCTCGTGGGTAAGGTATTATGTCGTATGCTTTCATCACGCTTCACCTTTTGGAACATAGCAGTCAGTGACATACGTACCTTAAAGTAAGATGCCAAAGAAAGAACGTTTATCAGTAAAAAAAAAATACTGGGCATTACTAAATATACCAAATTACTCATTTAAGAACGGGATCAATTGAGGAGTTAAAATGAACACAGGAACTGTGAAACTAAAACGAAGATTAATTTTGCTTAGCCCTCTAGACGAATAGGGTGATGATTTATATTACATATTTTGACCGGGCCTATGAATTATAATAAGACAATATTTCATTAAGATTCGGCTCTTAATAATGAAGTGGTTGCTCATAATAGTACACAGGCATAATGCACTTTAGCTCACCCCCCTTAGATAATAGCGTGATAATTTATAGCCTATATGTTGACCAGCCCTTTGACAGATATTACTGCAAAATTTCAACTAAATCTGTCCAGTAGTATAGGCGTGAAGCTCGGACATATAAACAGACAAACAGACATACAGACAAACAGACAAAAATTCTAAAAACATCTGATTTGGCTTCAGTATAATTCCTAGTACCTACACGCAGCAATCATTTTTTTGGAAAAATATTCAATGTACAGTTTACGCCTCGTTACGATTTTATTATAAGTATAAGTATAGAAAATATTTGAACGTTACAAATTAAATTATTATATAGAACTCGGCCTACAGGAGTTTGGATGCCGTATCAATAAAAAAATCGCTTTTAAAAATATTGGAAATTAAAAACTCGCCTATAAATTACTACTAATGCCATCTAGGTATAAACAGACGAATTAAAATACATAAGGCTAAAGAATAAATGAAAAAGTACGTTTAAAAAAATGCGAAATTATTTCTATTGTATATAAAATGTTAATCGGATCTATTAACTACAATCTACAATTAAATACAATATTTCAAATGGATTCGTCATATAGGTAGCGACTAATAATTGTACACAGACATATTGGTTTATTGCTCACCCCCCTTTGACAATAGCGTAATAATTTGTACCCTATATGTTGACCAGGCCATTAACGGATTTTACTTTTAAATTTCATGACGATCTGTTCGGCGGTTTGGCCGTGAAGCTCGGACAGAGATACAGACAAACAGACAAACAGACAAACAGACAAACAGACAAACAGACAAAAATTCTAAAAACTATATTTTTGGCATCAGTGTCGAATATAGAGCACGTTCCTTTTTTTTTTTTCAAGATATCTTTAATGTACATTTTTCGCTTCGTTACGATTTTATTATAAGTATAGATGATCTATTTTTTTGAATAAATAAATAGTAAAAAATGTTAATTGAATTTTTCCGTAAAATGATAACAAAGCACAATTTATATAACCTTCAGATCTATTCAGATACATTCGAAGATTCGGATAAATATTACAGACAATAATTATGAAGGGTGAACTTCACAAATATTTTGACAAAGATGACCGAACTAGCGATAATCAATTAAGTATTGTAAATGTCTAATTTGATCAGGGGGGCTAAAAAGGCCGCTTTAGTGAATCACAATATGATTCATATTACAAATGTCAAAATATCTACTTAATTGACGACACTTAATGTCATCCGCATAAGGTTCATATACAGTAATTATCTGTTTGACAGTTACTATGCAGATCAGTAGATGAATTGCTCAATGTGGCCTTTTTAGGCCCCCAGAACATTGTAATTAAATATGCGTACAAGGTGTTGTTCTCAAAAACAAAACGTGTGTTAACCACAAGAATATTTTTTAATTTTAAATCCTACTTAATAAATGACGCATTGTTCAAAGTTTAATAACATTAATTAATATATCGGATTTTCCTTTTCCTCTGTACAATGTTTGCTAATCCCAGGAAACATCGTCGACGTGTTAACCGTTACCTAAAATTAAGGTCAGCTTCGGTGCTTCCCAAATTCCTAATTAGGCTGAATATTGGTGTTTGACACGACCTACTTAAAATAAATTAGAACTACTGAGTCAACATTGGTAAATACTTTGAGTATACTCAAAGGGTAAAGTTCATTAAAAATTATATTTCTACAAAAATTAATTAATTAAGTATTTAATTTAGTAATTAATTAATTAATAAATTAATACAAAAATAATTTCCATGAAAAATGTCGCATATGTCTCAGAAAAAATGCTCGCTAATTGCAAGACTGATCTTAATAAAAATATAAACAAACAGGTTGCTATAATAAAAAAAAGTAAAAAGAAACAAGAATAAGCTAGTTATTAAAATTGGTAAACAACACCGCGTGCCTTCACATAGATGATGGGATACTCTGTACACGCTACTTACGTATTAGCTATTCAGTATCCTATGTCGCCGTGTAGCAACAAGGAATATCAATCTACCTAAGTACTTATATGTAGTGTGTCAAACAGACAAGCTGACCAGTGTAAATGCAAATATCACCATAAATCAACGTTAATGAAGACGTTACTGGCAAATCAATTAATCTAATGATTGTTTCTAAGAGTAAGAAGTAATACTTTGCGGTTTATTATGGACGTCAGTGCAGTACCTACTTATACCAAAAATCTTGCAATTATAAGCTCACATTAGAACTAAAGTTCTTAAGTTCATTCAGAACATAAAGAATTATTTTCAAGGTATTTTCAGAGAGTTTAACCCAATATAGTGCGAAACGGTTAGTACAAAGTTTCTTGCTGTTATTAATAATAAACAGTGTACAGTCAACGAAACAAGCCCAGCAATAGACTACATTACGAGGTCGGGTCGTAAAACAAGAGTGACACGTGCAAACGGATGGAGAATGGAGACCGAATCGGCTATAAACATTCTGGATGAACGGACGACAAAAGGTGCTGTCACCCGAAGAACTTTTGATGGGAAAGTTTTCGGGAAAATACGAATTATAGGAGCGTTTACTTGTTAACACGTGGCAGGATGTTGTATTGAGAAAGGAGGTATATTATTATGATTTATTCATATCAGAAGGATAAATAATGTTTCGATGGTATCGGAAAAGATTCGCAGGAAGCTATTGGTATGGTTCAATGACAAAGGACAGTAAAAGATGATATTGAGCCGGAGAAGAAAGGACATTTTATTTTACGGGTCATTCAACAAGTATTCTTATCTATACTTATAATAAAATCGTAACGAAGCGAAAAATGTACATTAAAGATATCTTGAAAAAAAAAAAAGGAACGTGCTCTATATTCGACACTGATGCCAAAAATATAGTTTTTAGAATTTTTGTCTGTTTGTCTGTTTGTCTGTTTGTCTGTATCTCTGTCCGAGCTTCACGGCCAAACCGCCGAACAGATCGTCATGAAATTTAAAAGTAAAATCCGTTAATGGCCTGGTCAACATATAGGGTACAAATTATTACGCTATTGTCAAAGGGGGGTGAGCAATAAACCAATATGTCTGTGTACAATATTATTAGTCGCTACCTATATGACGAATCCATTTGAAATATTGTATTTAATTGTAGATTGTAGTTAATAGATCCGATTAACATTTTATATACAATAGAAATAATTTCGCATTTTTTTAAACGTACTTTTTCATTTATTCTTTAGCCTTATGTATTTTAATTCGTCTGTTTATACCTAGATGGCATTAGTAGTAATTTATAGGCGAGTTTTTAATTTCCAATATTTTTAAAAGCGATTTTTTTATTGATACGGCATCCAAACTCCTGTAGGCCGAGTTCTATATAATAATTTAATTTGTAACGTTCAAATATTTTCTATACTTATACTTATAATAAAATCGTAACGAGGCGTAAACTGTACATTGAATATTTTTCCAAAAAAATGATTGCTGCGTGTAGGTACTAGGAATTATACTGAAGCCAAATCAGATGTTTTTAGAATTTTTGTCTGTTTGTCTGTATGTCTGTTTGTCTGTTTATATGTCCGAGCTTCACGCCTATACTACTGGACAGATTTAGTTGAAATTTTGCAGTAATATCTGTCAAAGGGCTGGTCAACATATAGGCTATAAATTATCACGCTATTATCTAAGGGGGGTGAGCTAAAGTGCATTATGCCTGTGTACTATTATGAGCAACCACTTCATTATTAAGAGCCGAATCTTAATGAAATATTGTCTTATTATAATTCATAGGCCCGGTCAAAATATGTAATATAAATCATCACCCTATTCGTCTAGAGGGCTAAGCAAAATTAATCTTCGTTTTAGTTTCACAGTTCCTGTGTTCATTTTAACTCCTCAATTGATCCCGTTCTTAAATGAGTAATTTGGTATATTTAGTAATGCCCAGTATTTTTTTTTTACTGATAAACGTTCTTTCTTTGGCATCTTACTTTAAGGTACGTATGTCACTGACTGCTATGTTCCAAAAGGTGAAGCGTGATGAAAGCATACGACATAATACCTTACCCACGAGATAATTACTTTTTTAAATGCGCTACCAGATATTTCGACGTAACTTTGATTTCATTATTATTTTATTACATTTTTCTGAAACTAGATGGCGTTAATAGACTTTTTACCCAAGACCGAGTTTTTGTATTTCCAGTAAATATTGAGATAAGATCATTATTAAGACTTTATTAGGATTGGGTAGAATTTTTTTTATCCATAGAAGTTATCGGGAACCTGTAGGATGGGCTTTTCGGAATCTAATAGGTAATTATGAATTTCAAAGCCTTATTGGCAGTACTATAATGACGTGTGCTTGCTGTTTACTGCTACCATTGCAAATTGATAAGGGCTAACATCGTTTGCATTCTGGAGAACAGCAAATTAGGTTCATAGAACATTCTTTTTACAACATAGCCTTTTGCCTGATACACGGCAGCTGAAAATTCATTGACTTGAGGATGACTAGAATGATCTGTCGGCTACCAATTTCTCACTGAAAATAATAAAATAATTATTACCTTATGTTTCTTTAAATTTGTCGTCAGTCTCCCTAGATAGCGTTGGGATCGAAATATTTGTTCTTTTAATTGGGTTTATGTGTTTACGAAAATGTAAAGTTTATAATTTGGATGTTTTCTCCAAGTATTTTAAATAGCTACTATTGTTAGATTCAAGACGATAAAATCATTACGAGGGGCAGTAACGGTTACCGTATTTTCACCGACTACGTCGTTGTCGTTGTTAGTCGTTAGTAGAGTGTAGGCAAAATAAAGGTATCGCTAGATCACCTGCTTTGTATTTATGGGATAAAAGTCTGAGAGCCAACAAAAAAAAAAGAAGTTACCCCACCTCGGGAAAACAGCGAAAAATATTTCAATGAAACTTTACGGTAATTGTATAGATAATAGTCTAACTTAACAACTTTTATTTGCAACAGTAATTGACTAGATCCTTAGATACAGCTTGATCGTTCTATTGTAAGCAGTCCCGTACAAAGCAGAGGTCACGATTGATTAGTTATACAAAATAATGTTGTATTGGACCTACTTTGATGCGACTTTCACTGTAGTAGTAATAGTAATTTATTAGGGATCGAGGACTTATAGTAAACATATTTCATCGCACTATCACTCATAGGAGTCGAGCAATGTAACATATTTTGTGTATAATGTATGATGGTTATGAAATGTAAGAATTTAACAATTTCGATAGGACTTTCACAGTAGCGCTACTAAGGGGTCGACTTCTTAACATAAATATGTATCATCACGCTACGCTACGCTCACAGGAACTGAACAGTGTAACATTTTTTTTTGTACATACCGCTACTACCAAGCTATACATTTCCAGTAAAAGCTGACCACGTATTGTATAGGCTTCCCTTACAATAAGAGGTCAGCTTATTATACTGAAAATTTATAGCTCAATATGTATCCGTGGGTACTAAGGTCGATAGTTAAGAAATTTGTGATTTAAACGTGTTTATTTAACATTTTCGGTAAAAAACCATCACGGAAAATTACTATACATATAAAGGAAACTAGGTATTTTTTCAACATTAGAAATGTTTATTTCGATACATCGTAACTAGCTAAGTGGAACGGTAAATAGTAGAATAGAAGCCGACAAATATCAGGTTCAAATCCGGTCCCCGCGTTGTAACTGTTTTTATTTAATACTAATTGATACAATTTTATATTATTAGAAACACGTATTTTCAAAACATAATTCGAGCACCCCTACACCACGCGAACGAAGTCGCGGGCACAGCTAGTAATTAATATTACTATAATTATTCCTTAACCTTTGACAGCATCGTACCGTTTCGCCCTTAGAAACCTTATTTTCAGAAATTCTCTAGCAAGCATAAGCTTATTTGGAATTCATGCTTTCGCGAGAGACTCTTGACAAAATTAATATAGAATAAACATAGTAATGATTACTACAATATTATACTATAAAGAGTCGCACGCGGAACTGCACAGCAACGGATAAACATAGATCAAAGATTAATTCAAGCCAACCTTGGTCAACAGAACTGATTCTAATAGTTTCCTATATTTACGATTTGTATGTGCATAATTAAATATTATTGATTTCATTGATAAGTTTACGTAGCTGCTTCAGTGCTGTATAAAATGTATTTCGCACTTGTACGCGCAGCGACCTGCATCTTTTACAAAACCAACATGTTTCCGGAAGGTTTTGTTTCAAGTTTAAAGTAATGTTACTCAAATTCGTACAATGACATTTCAAGAACAAGAATGTTTTGGCTATGCCTTGCTCTAAGAGAAAACGAGACGGATGATTTACGATGACGTCATAAAACTTCTTAGCAATACATTAATAAAGTAATCTTTCTTTATAGATGTTGTAAATGTTGTAATACGAAATTTTGAAGTAAGTTTAAAACCATACTGCTGGTAAGAGACGCTGGTAGAGCCCCCAGATAAGAGTATGTGTCAAAATCATAGGTCAAAATAGTAAAGCTTCCTATCAAATGTTAATTTATGAGCGCCATGAAAGTGGGAACTGTACATTTTGATATGAATACTGAAAGGCCAGACTATGTCCTCATCGTAGTACCCATTTACGCAAT
Organism: Allophyes oxyacanthae; assembly: GCA_932294325.1. Taxonomy (NCBI): domain Eukaryota; kingdom Metazoa; phylum Arthropoda; class Insecta; order Lepidoptera; family Noctuidae; genus Allophyes; species Allophyes oxyacanthae. The sequence goes on from OW028612.1 coordinate 1,635,527, forward strand.
TTTTTATCGGAACTAAATAAGTTACTTAATTTATTTATAACAAATCGAACGTAAGAGATACCGTTTATCACAAAAGTATTGTTTATGTAGAATTAATTTTATCAACAGCTCCATTTGAAAATGGGGCAAAGTTTGCGCACGAACGTTTTATATCTTTCACCGTCTAAAGTCGCGACTGTTTCGCATAAATCAACAGCCCACGTGGTGATTGCTGCTAGGAATACGAATAATGATAGCGAATATGGGTATCGCACGGGTAATACGCCACATTTTGAGTATACATACAAAGGCGGATCCAACATTTACTTCTGGGGGGGGCACAAGGACCAAGCAGATAAGGAGTGTTCTCCATAGTATTGCACTATGTCCTGGGATTAATTCTTTATCAATGACACACAAGAATAACTATAAAATAAGATAGTTTTCTTTGAAAGAGGAGGACGGACCTACCGCAAGCAAGTCGGATCAATTGCCACGGACGGACAAGACGTTTCACTCAAGTTCGTCTTGTCGATGTTAATTGTGTGATATTTTGCGATTTGCAACTTGCGGTAGTTATGTGGTCCTTAAGTACGCAAAAAGAAACGAATGTTATTAAAGCGGAAGCGTATTAATCTCCCAGGTCCTTGTTTTATTTGAAGCGTCTGGGAGTGGGGGTGCTGTGCCGCCCCCTGGATCCGCACTTGTAGACATACACACACACAGATATGCAAGTTACGAGAACTTAATCCAATGATATATCTACTGTTAATTTATGGTAATTAATATTGTTTCTCATCAAAGTGACTACGCAACTTGACTTGAAATGTCTGATTTGCATACATACTCGGTTATGTTCTTTAAATTATTGATTTAAATGAGCATTACAATTAACGATGAACTGAGTAAATACATAACGAAGCGTTAATTATTAGTTATCACTACGCGAGTATTTAAAATTATATAAATATTTAAAATTACATTATAAAATAAATAAAATCTCGCTAACGGACATTTCGTTGTTGATAGGCCCATACCACGCTACTAACATTGTATACCGCATATATAGAAAAAAAAAATCAAAATCATAATTGAGTTTTAGCGTTTATTAATTGCCATTCACAGACGCGTAAACATAATTTTATTTTTTTGTACAATGTACATTTGCAATGTGAATTTTTACAATGTTTTTACTTTTTAATTTATTTAGGAGGTATCCATATGTCTACCCCGATTGTTTATCCACTACCATTATTTTATTTAAGCTACGAGATAACAATATCGTAGTGATTTCGTCACTGGAGCCTAACACCTTTTACCTCCCATCAACTGAGGCTCACCTCCAATCTTTTAGAATCCAATCTAGATAAAACGAAGGCCAGGTTATTGGCACGGCATGTTAATCGGCCTTCTGGAACCGTCGCTCAGCAACGGGGATCAAGTGGGAGGTCCATTACTTGAGAAGTAGGGGGAATGCGTTGCTTGTAGGGTTACCATTTATCGTGGAAAGCACAGGATATTAGGAAAATTTTGATGTTGCTGTTATTTGAATGGCAAAATTTTGCATGTCGATGAAGACTTATTTTAATTCTTGATATGAAGTCAAGTAAAAGGTTAATGCTGAATGTTTGGAATTATGCGGGAAAATCCTTTTTAGCTGTAGGCCAGTTTTTCAATGAAGGCAATAAATGGCTCGCTTTCCTCTTTTTTGCATGAGTACGAATACGAACATGTATGTCCCAAATTCGTGTTACATGCACGAGCAATTAAAATTTTGCCTACATTTCAGGAATCTAGACATAAATGAAGATACATGAAAAGAGTGTAAAAGCAGGTGTACGTATCATGACAGTCATGTCTAGGTGTACACAAAACTGTCATGATACATCATATGCCAGTAATTTGTCGCACAAACCGCACTTTTGACACTTCTAAATAGACATGTCCTTTATATAGGACATTTAAACAAGTCTCACAATTTTCTTCAGCGTAGCCCCACTACTTACAAGGGCTACGAGTGTTTGCTCGCCCCCGGCACAGTATACATAGTGTCCCCGGCCACCTGTTGCTGGGTGGCTCTTGCCAGATAATGTGGCCCTTATTTTTAGAAGCCGTAATTATTGCGTGTTTGTAAACATCGATCGAATCCCATGTGCCGCGTTGGCCTTAATTGGAATATTGTAGGATTGTTTAATATATACTTATTAGATAATAATATGTAGGTGTGAGGGAAAATGATTTTACCCGAGCTGTTTGGAAGGTCGATTATTTATGAGAAAAAGAAAACATACGTTTATTCCCATCATGTCACTTTACCCTACTTTTGATCGTATTTCGTGAATAATTCATGGAATATCATGTCCTTGATAAGTTTTACTTTATCAAACAGGACGTAGGGTCATTGCCAAGCAATTCTTCTAATATCTTAGGTATTTTATGTAGGTATTCATTTACCAAAGGTAATGCCGTACCTTTATGGGAACTAGCCTAATATTCTAAGCATAGTGAATTTACGACAGCATTAATTTTCACTGACCCAGAATATTCCATTTCATTATAGGATCCCACATTTTTATGATGTTAAACATTTACGACTTATACCTTGCATTTTCACTGATTATAACTAGATAAAACTGGTAACATTCATAGATTTCCGGTACGATATAGTTGAATGTGAAGCTTACTGGAGGCTATATTGCCAAATACCCGTAGGTATTATCAAGGCAATAATGGGATGTTGGTCTACCCGACGGTGACGGTGACACGGCGCCGCGCGTTGGTCGCCTGCAACATCGCCTAGCCAATATTAGTCCGTGTTGCCAGTTGCCAAGTGAATACGAAGCTTTAACTTCTACCTGTATATTACTTCTCGCTTTTTTGCTGGACATGTACAGCTTATGTCAAGAGTATGTAATTGGATTCAGTAGCACTTCACTTGAAGTAGTAGGTATCGCTTAAGTTTTCGCTTTAGGAGTGTCTGAATTGAGTATTGTTTGTAAGTAAATGGAGGAAAATGGTATTTCCAGACGAATGGATACCTAGTAAGTCGCCTCTATATGCACAAATGTGATTTAAAGAACTCAGGGTTCAACGAGTTTTGGATGGTCGGTTTGTTTTTTGACGACTCTCGCTCCGTCCTTGGACTAGCCAATCTTGTATACACAGTATGCATGGCATGTTAATTAAACCATTCTGTAGTTCTTCAATAAGTGTCGATGAACCTCGGATTGATATGACGTCAAGGCTATGTTCACAAAAACTCAAATGCAGATAAAATTAAACATTTGAGTTATTTATACTGATTCAGCGCAACGATAAAATACTTTTTGTGCAACCCGACAATTTTAAAAATAAATTATAAACTTGATTTTATTCAGTACAACAAAAGAATTTAGCTTATTGTTAAAAACGGTAAAAGGACCAAAAATATCAGTTCAGTTGAATAACCTTATAAAAATTATGGAGACCCGTCTTGAAATATTAATGTTTTAATGTTCATACCTATACGATTACTTTTAACAAAATATTTTGGAGATTGTTTAAGAACTGGATCGATCATCGCATCGCCTTTTCAATTTTGTTCAACAATAAAACCTTTTTAAATTAATAATTTAATGTCCATGGTTTCTGTGTATGTTAATATCACAAAATATGACATTAGAAAGGCAGTAGGAGATTCTACATAGATGCGAATAAGATCAAGCAAGTAAACCAATAGCATCAAAAAACCCGAATGCGTAAAAGCGAGCTAAAAAGAACAAGAAGAAATAGAAAATGCAGTTGGAGGCAACAGATATTTCTGTTATTTTTAAAGCGTGTATGTTCAAATACGCGGGATTAAGGCAAATCTAATGTGACAGCGTTTATTAAAATCCATCCAACCAACGTTTGGATGCTATGCAATATGAGATAATAAAGAATACCAAATACGAACGAAAACCCTGCCTTTACTGACGCGTAATCAGGTAAAGGGGGTTCAACTACGTGACCATATTTGCAACTCTTGATTATTCATTGTAATATGACCGTGTAACTTTGCACTGTAGTAGCAATTGTGCGTAATTAATGACTAGTTGACATTGATATTCAATCATTACATATGCTCGTGTTAACCCCATCACGAACTAATGTAACAATGGTTTGTTTTTCTTTACCTGATTCAGTAAATATTTCAAATACTTGCAATACGACGTGCTTTGAAGCTAGATTGCTTCATTAGCCTAATGGCTGTAAGCACTGCTTCAGATTGCTTTTATTTTTGAGGAGCAAGGCATAAGATGTGCCTATAGGCCGACCGTTGTAAGCGCGGCCCTCCCGGTGGTTTGTGGGATGCGGGGCGGCGGGTGTGCACGGATACACACGATATACACTGTGATAGATATCTAGTGATAAATTTAAATACTGTAATATACGTTATATTGTAATCTTTATTAAAATGGGAGTCATCAGGAGAGCCGTGCTGACGGGTCGGCGGTCGAGCTAGGGGCTTATTTTTATCGCATTGGCGAACTGTGTGGAAGAAAGTAACGCAAATAAAGGCTCAGCTTTTAGCTTATGTTTTATAAGAGGTATAAAATAAATATCAGCGGAAATTTTGGAAGCGTCTTCTTACCATTCGAATATTGCCAAAAAACATGACTGGGCAACAAACTAATAATAGTGCTGGCCATGCAATATTGTTTCTAATTCGATGCAGACGCGCTTGTTGATTCAATCGATTGCGACAACATATCGAGAGAGGACATTGAACTTGATGACGTTCATCGGGCCGCGATCGCCTCTCACCGCGTCATACGAATTCCCCACACTTACAATAATTAATACTATTTTTAAACAGGCTGGTTTGCTTAACTTACATCGATAATCGTTTTTATGAGACTTCTATAGGTCAAAATAACAAAAGTAACTTACCTTCGCTTATAACTTGAATGGGAATAATTCGATTCCATTTTCCCTGTGTCGCATTAAATCGATTACGATTTACGTCATAGTTGTGATTAGGGGGTCAGAGACTAAAAAACGATTTCCAACATAGATATTAGAAAACAATTGTATTTTTTTATAGACAAGGCAAAAATCGTACCGAAGGACCAACATTTTTGTTAACGATCAGGGTGCGAATGTAAGTTTTAATACCCTATAGTACCTATACTGTATAGAACACAATTGAGTATCTAGCCGCATTTTTTTAATACAAGAAGTTGATAAGAACAATTACAAGCAGTCAACACACGACTGATAACACAATTGTAATCTTATCAATGAAATGCAAACCGACAGTGATCAAGTTATAACCCAATAACTAACAGATAGCTGTGGTAAGTAATTTTAAAAGTACAATAGTATCTATTGAGTACTTCGATCAACAATACTATGATCGAAGATTGGATAAAAGGTTTTATATTTATGGGATTGAATAAAGTATAAATAGAAAACTGGTGACACCGAAACATTCTGAAGGAGACTTTGTCCTTTCCACGTCCAACTCCGCGTGAAAAGTTAAGATAATTTGATTAAATAATTATGAAATGGACGGACACCTTTCCCAAGAATGCATAACAAATAAAATACAAAAATTTATTTTTCTTGTTGCGAATAAAATAATATTTTTCGGAAAATTGAATGTTTCACAAAATACAAAGGTACTATGGTTTTCTTGTGCATGAAAAATTTTCTTTAGTACATAATTCTTTTTGTTCTTGCAAGCTTTAATGCTTAAAAAACATCAAAATGTGCTTTCGGGTTAACCCCGTTTCGCTACCGTATTTTGCTACAACAACAATTATTTTTTTGCGTTCTCAAAATACACGATTTGCGGATCTAGCAGCATTACCAAGATAGCTATTGCGAACGAATTTTAAAAAAGCATTCAAAAACAGCTCATATTCTTTTAACTTTAGGGTATACAAGAATAGTTGAGATGTCTGTCATAAATTCGTAACGAGTTTCCAACGTTTGTTGACGTGCCAAGTTTAGAATCAACGTGGTGGTACGAAAATAGCTGGTCGGCATGAATTTGCATTTAAAAATAAAAGTAAACAAGTTATCGGGGACTACATTAATGTTGTTTTCGGCTATACTGTTTCGCCTCGCGTGAGTTTCTAGTTACCGACAACGTAGATGATTTTTTTGGTATCACAATTTGTGGTTTTTCTATGTTGTGGTTTTCCTATTCGTCTTTTAAATCATTTGTATAATGGATGTAACATTTGATGTTGTAGGTATTTAAGGAGTACACAATTCATTTTTCTTTGGCAATCTGGATCACACACACATCATACACAGGCTGTGGGTGCGGTAACTTAGGGTTCAGTGTTACCGTCACAAAGACAACAGAATACGCCTCATACAAAAACATAAATTGAACTCTGATCTTTAGTTATATTCATGAGAGTTCCAATAAGAGTTACCATGGAGTTTCTTGCCGGTTTGTAACTTTTACCTATGTTTATAACAAATAAATTATTTTGATTTGATTTGATTTGGTTCTTCTCCATAGGGTCTACTATTTGGAACCGCACCTAGTCTCGACATTTCATAAGTGCCTGTATCTGGTTTACATGAAATAAAGATCTATTCTATTCTAATGAAATGCAAGTCTGCTTGGGAATAAGGATATTAGATTCAGCTGAAGAGACCCGGTTTCTCAACGGTTGCTCAAATCTTTGACCAGCACAGCAGCATCGTCAACTAAGATGATTCGTTATTGAATTGGCTGTTGATTTTGGTCAACCAATCATGATTAGAGATTCGATCATCCTTTCAGCTGTAACCGGTATATATCTTCTCGGAGTTATACCCATAAAAAAGATCATTCAAAATAGTGTGAGCGCGTGTTGGCAGCGCTTGCATGAAGTTACGTGAAGCATCTACGTGTACATAGATAAATTGTTGAACGGTTGCCACAGTATAAAAATATTTTCTCGGTTAGGCCATTGCACAAGTACATCAAGCAACTACAGGTGCTGCAATAAGCCCTTTTCCCTTTTCACACTCTAATAACTACCACGCACTAATAAGCAATTATGATCATATTTTACTTTCAATTTCAAGTAAGACACTTTATATTTAAACTGTGCACACGGTCACAGTGATTAGCAGTGTTAATATTAACACAGATAATATTAATACCTACTCTACGTAACACTAGTTATTGGTACAATACCCGGCACGAATCTTGAGTACCGTTCCTTAATTATTCGCGATTCTGGACCTTACTCCTGAGACAATACGACACGCAGACAAACCTCATCACCCTACCGAGCGCTGAAGTTGTTTGCGAACTGTACTGGCATTTTTATATCGGATTTAATGTTCAGGTAGGTACTCTTCTGTTTTACTCTTCTTCTTCTTCTGATGAAGGTACTGGCTGAAGGTACTGGTGATGCAACTTGGAGACTTAATAAATTCGATGAAACAAAACGCGAAACTTAGCAACAGATCGGGAAATCGTTAAGAATAGGATAAATTGATGACTATGTTAATATATCGGATTAATTTATGCATAATATTAGCAACCTCGTCGCCTACGCACTGAAATGTATTAATAAAATATAAAATGGTCCAAAATTTTATGGAATTTACAATTTAAAAATGAATGCGTAATTTCTTACAGATCGGTTTTTTAGCCAAAATCCCCCTTGATTTTTGTTTATTGACATTTAGATTAGAATAATTTAAAAACTAGATCGAATTGTTTTTTCTTTGTTTTGGTAACATATTACTCACGGACTCACGGCGCAGAATTTCCTAATCTTGCAGATTAGGAAATTCTGAGCCACGTCATCGAGATCTCAAAAAAATCCAGGAATGATTTCATATATAATACTGTTAAATGTTATGTATAATAATTAGATTGGAAACAAGGACTATATTTTAAGTCCTACGAGGGTCATTCAATAAATACTTAGCCTACAAAAAGTAAACGAAATTTTTGGAAAAGTGGGAATTTATTTTTCAACATAGTCTCCTTTTAGTTCGATACACTTAGCCCAGCGATGCTCCAACTTTTTTAATCCGTCCGAAAAATAGTTTTTGTCAAACTCTGCAAAATAGGCCTCCGTGGCGGCGATGACCTCCACATTCGATCCATATCTATTCCCGGCGAGTGATTTTTTCAGATTAGGAAACAGAAAGAAGTCACAAGGGGCCAAATCTGGAGAATACGGTGGATGGGGCAGCAATTCGTAGCGTAATTCGACCAATTTGGCCATGGCAACGGCAGACGTGTGAACCGGTGCGTTGTCGTGGTGAAACAGCACTTTTTTCTTCGCCAGATGGGGTCGTTTTTTCTTTAATTCGGCGTCGAATCGGCCCAATAAATCGGCATAGTAAAGCCCTGTAATTGTTTTACCCTTCTCGAGGTAATCGATGTAGATCACACCTTGTGAATCCCAGAAAACGGTGGCCATAACTTTTCCGGCCGATTTTACAGTTTTCGCCTTCTTTGGAGCACGTTCCCCGGTCTGGATCCATTGTTTTGATTGCTCCTTGGTCTCTGGTGTGTACCAGTGGATCCAGGTTTCATCGACGGTCACAAAACGACGCAAAAACTCCGCTGGATTCCGCTTAAACAGCGCCAAACACGTCTCCGATGTGGTCTCACGGTTGCGCTTGTTTTCTGGTGTGAGTAAACGCGGCACCCATCGCGCCGACAGCTTTCTCATGCCGAGTTCCTCGTGAAGAATATGATGCACTGTTCCTTCTGAAATGCCTACAGTCTCAGCTAGCTCCCGAACCTTCAATCGGCGATCTGCCAATACGAGATCATGGATTTTTTTAATGTTTTCCTCCGTAGCAGCTGTTTTCGGTGCACCTGGACGTGGTTCATCAAAAACCGACGTACGGCCACGTGCAAACTCGTTGAACCAATTCTTGACGGTGGCCATCGATGGAGAAGAGTCACCGTACACAGCATCCAAGCGCTCTTTGATTTCGATGCGCGTTTTCCCTTCCAAAAATAGGAATCGAATCACCGAACGATATTGCTCTTTTTCCATTTTTGTAAAACCGATCGACACGTTGGCTTCCATAAGTTGTCAAATTAAAACAAATGAAGGGATTGGAATGAAAATTTGAAAAAAGAATTTAAAAAGAATGTGCTACACTGTGGTAAAACTCTTTTGAAACTACAGCGCCCTCTGGCGATGAGGCTAGGTACTTATTGAATGCACCTCGTATTTAAACTTAGTAAATGTATGTGATTTAAAAAGTAAAAGTACATTCAGAACTTCCGGGAAACTTTATAGTTTATTCTACATTATGTAGGTACTGATATTCAATTGAGACAATTGATTGAGATTTATTTCGAACATCGAGACCCCTTCGTGCCTTGGAAAGCACGTTAAGCAGTTGGTCCCGGGTATCATACGAATACTTATGAAAGTCGTTATGGGAGTCAGCAGCCCAAAACCTGACAACCGGTCTTACCTTAGGGTAGTGGACTCCTAGGAAGTGGGTGACGAAGCTCTGATGGCAGTCGATCTGTGTCAAATACGGATATTCAGATTTCAGCCGCATATAGTTAGACTGGGAGCCGACTCAAAAGTAGTTGGAAAAAAGCTGAGACAGTGTTGCCAGATCTAGAGGTTTTTCCTCAATCTAGGGGGTTTTGGAGGTCGTTGAGGTTTTTTTAGAGGTTTAAATATCACGAAATTAATCTAGAGGTTTTTCGGAAGGTTTTTCACTAGTCTTACCACCTTCGAATTCTTCTTCAAAACAGACAATGCCGACCATTCATTTCACCGAATAGAATAAATGGGATAATAAAACTTATAAGCTGGCAACATATACTTTTAACATCGAACTGTTTTGTCCTATGATTTCGGCTAAGTCTAGTTTTCACAGCCAAAAAACTAAAAAAAAAAAAAACGAATCAACATTTTAAAAATTATCTTAGTTTTCATTGTTAATATTACCTACTTGCTTGTATGTAATAGTAACTTTTTTATTTTTGATAAATCTGATTCACACGAAACTTACTGAATAAAAAGTCAGAGGTTTTTTATCCCCCTACATAGGGAAACTAGGGGTTTTTGGAAAAAATCTAGGGGGGAAGGTGAAAAAAATCTGGCAACACTGAGCTGAGAACAATTAAATCTTGGCGGAACGTACAACTGACAAAGTTCTAGTTCTATTAAACACTTACATTACAAAAAGTCAGTACACAATAAGCGATTTCTCAGTTAGGTACATACAAAAACATTATTTAATCCAAGGTTGCCATGATTTCAACGAATCGAAGGGTTGGTCAATGTTCACTGCATCTGTGACTGTGACGCACGGCCAACCCTCGCTCACCTTCGGTTCTATAGGAAAACCCAACACCACAACCTACTATTATCAACCTTAACATTTACATCTTACGGTCTAATTTTCAATGATAATGTTTACTTAATGAATTCCTGCGGTCAATTATGTGAACGATATAGTAATGCGAGCTCAAATGACTGTGTAAGCTTTTTGTACGTCTCGAGATTGATCTTAATTATTGTGAAGGATGTTTGTCTTTAGGTATATAATTATTATGTATTTGGCGTTAAGAAAAAATATGATGCGTCTTATTTTAGACTGAGGAAAATATTGAAGACAGAAGAACTTGAGATTACTGAAGAAGCTTTACAACTCTAAAAAGGTAGAGATATAGTCCTTCGCCTTTGATATCAGTAGAATGTCATAACCGATTTAAAAAATAAAATCAATTATAACAAGATCCTGCAGGTCTACCGCGTAACTAAAGTGGTAATGAACATCGACTCTGGTAATAAACTTCAATACGATCGTGAGAGACTAAGCTTCGAGCCACCTTGTATTTTTTTTACCGATCATGCTGTTGGGACTCCCATCTTCATGATCGGTATTTTTTTTAAAAGATAGCTCAGGGTTTAGCCTCTCACGATCGTATTGAAGTTTATTACCAGAGTCGATGTTCATAACGCCAATCTTTATAAATTTCGAATCAATTAAACCGCAGAAAAGAGCAAAACTTGTAACCACTTTACAAATCAGACCGATATTTTTTGTAAATAAATTATTCAATACTTTACATAAAAGTTTATTTCTATTTATAGAACAGAATAAAATACCCAATTCGTCGCGGTTTGCTAAACTCAGTCATTAAAATGCCGTACGCACGTCAAATAAATATTCATGTAATAATAATAAAAAATAAACTATAAAATCCGTGAAGATATGACACTTACGCACAAAAATTAATTAATAAACATTACACAATGTGACAAAGACGTGGTATGATGTGTCAATTGTGTTTGTAACATACATAGTGATAGTTGTAACATAATTGCATTTCATTGTTGGAACAGCACTTGCGTACATAGCTAATTGGGCGCGTGGGATTGGTATTTGGAGAATCTGTCTGGGTCAGTTACAATTGATGTTACATGTTACACAGTTAATGGCGTAGATAACTAACGTCAAGCGCAGACATGCAAAGTGTTAGGTCAACCTTTTTCAAAGGTCGGACGGTGTACTGTATGTGGTTGTAAAGATTTATTGAGATAACGTCTGTACCTATTTTGAATATGTCTACGAAAACAAGTGCTCGGTTCTGTTCATTAGTACCGTTGCTATGATAGGAACGCACAGGGGAAAGTTAACAAAACATATGCGCGGGTCATTGCGAACTGTTAGACTTATTGCAATTGAATTGAAACATTGTATGTCAGAGGAGGACCGATACCTGTTAGTGTTAACAAGTGTTTGATTGAAGATCGAGCATCGGCAAACCTTGTGAGACGCTTCTCAGCCAGATGGACAGAAAACCTACAGAAGGTGGATGAAACGACTCGATGCGGAGGGCGGAGAGCTACTTGGGAGAGGCCATGTCCAGTAGGGGACTGCAAATACACCGAGTTGTTTGAGAAAATTGAAGAAAATTAGGTATGAGGTAAAATATAACAACAATACATGCTTTCAATAACATAGACCTACTAGGCCTAAATCTCTAGACGTTGGGCGCCAAAGAGCAAAATATACGAAAAGTGAGATAATTTGATACTTGATACATTTAACTAGGAGTTTTCCTCATACTATTTTAACTTTTGCAATGCAACAAAGATTCCATTGTAACGCGACACTTTACAGATGAGTGCAAGTCTAATGAGTATCTTACGTCATAGATGCTCTATTTATTTTATATTTGGGGCAAGGTGTCTGTCTGGTGTTGTCATGTTATTTAACTTGGATAATTGTTCATTCATGACTAGCTCAATAAACATTGGACGTGTCGAATTTTCTAAAGCTATATCAAAATCAACACGATGACTATACAAATTTATACGAAGCTGTCAAATATCAATTAGGAGCAGATTATGAGGTAGTCTAACATCCGACGTATCACAAAACCACATTTTTCTGGCCACGTTGTCTTTATTTAAATACCTGAAAAGCTACCGTCTAGTGCGTCAAAGGAAAACGTGAATAAATATAAACAGGTGAGTCCACGCAAAATTATGACGATAACTTTTTATGACAGATGTTTTAAACATTTGGTCTAGTATATCATAATAATTATAAGGCAGCATATTAATTTTCAGCGTATGATTTTTGCAGGGCTAACACGACCGGTGGAGAAACTCGTTTTCTCCACCCTTTATCTCCCTGACAGAAGACAAAACGAAAGATCGAGAGGGAAAACGGTAAAGACTTAAATAGTTTTGTCCCCGATTTTTCTCCCTTTTTTGCCATGCTAGCCCTACAGTCATTAAACTACACTTCCCTAGAATTATTTATTGCATGTACACGGGGCTTTCTACTCTTATAGCAGAACAGAAATTAAACTGACAAGACATTTCCAGTATAAGCTGATCTTTTATTGTACGTAAAGCCTATACAGTGCGAGGTCAGCTCATACTTGAAATGTTTAGGCAGTTCAATTTCTGCCCTGCTATAAGAGTTTGTAGTCAGCCCAGAACGCATATTATAACCACAATTATAACTTTGCATCGCTGAAGTTAGCCGTTGCGCGAACGTCACCGATTGGTCACCGATCCCATAAGTGCTCCCGCGTCCCCCGCAAATCATATAGACCTAAAAATCCACTACTATGCAGCCACTTGTTGCGTACTTCAGACAGGCAATGTTAATTATGACAGCATACGAATACAAATGTTATAACAAGCTCCAGATTTGTATGTTACGTTTTAAAAGATATAACACATAATTTATGATGCATTCATTGTGATACTGGTAGGTGTTAAGATAAACATAGATTGTGTACACTGTATACATAAGACGTGTAAATAACGTTATGTACTTTTAGCAATTTCTATGAGTCAACTCAGGGAAATGGGTTTTATGCGTTTCTGAGTCAATAATATTGCAGTGCATTGACTGGTGAATTGTCATTACATAATAATAGTACATTTTTTTAGCGTTGTGTACTACAAGTTTATATAATGGGTAAAATATCGTTCGATAAATTGCGTAACTATTGGGTATGGACTTTTTTACTTCGGGGCAAGACGACAAAAAGACAGAATTACAAATTTTCTCAATACCAGTCATTTTGAAAAGATAGGTAATAATTCTTCACATCATAATCAGCCTATTAATGTTCCCGCTCTGCACCGGTGGGACTCAGTAGAGTACTAGGCTCAGGTAAAAGCAGGGACCGGATTACCGATATTTATTTACACCGATATAAAAATATCGATATAATACCGATAGACTGGTATTTTTTTATCGATTTCGGTACCGATATTTAATTTCAGTACATAAATATCGATACTTTAATTTGTCTATATTTGTATCAATACCGATATTAAAATCGGTATTGAGTATCGATAACTTAATAGCGGTACTTAAAAAAGCGTTATTTTGTATCGATATTTTACCGATACTTGAATATACCGATATATTTGTAAAATATCGGTATTTTACAGCCGAATATCGATATTTCTAAAATATCGGTATCCGTCCCTGGGTAAAAGTGTCCATACCATACTTTCGGGAGTAGCGTAATGTCGGAGTATCATAGTGTCGAAATCGAAATAGCATGTATCGAAGAAGTGTTTGTCGCAATTCAGTTTCTGAGTCAGTTTCATTAACTTGTAACGCATCAAGATTGTAGAAGAACTTGGGCAAAGCAGACAGGCGACAGAATCCTACACTGCCGCAGACATCTACAAGTCATAACTGGATGATGAGAAACTAATAGGTTATAGGCATTGTTTTAATTTTTAATACCCAAGTATCCTCCATGATGGAATGGCGACCGAGAGTGGGCACGTGGAGTGCAGAGGAAGACCGATGCCAAGATGGGTCGAAGACAAATAAGCTTTTCGGAAAGTCCTGAACAAGATTGGCACGAAAAAGGGAAGAATGGCGTAAAAGGGAGAAGGCAGGGGCTTGACAGAAGCTGTAAACGTTGTGAATGATGATGATGATGAGGTTTTATCGAAAAGGTAGAGGTTTAAAAAAAATTATAAAAAAAAAAAAAAAAACGTTTATTTTCAGACAATGCAGTCCATAGCTAATGTTGTTAGTAACAATTTTGCTTATATACTAAGTTAGTAACATTTTACACCACAAACACAACGCACCACCACTCCACACCGCAGGCTTACCGGACCAACACATAATAATACTTCCTTAATTTTTAATTTTTCACATTTGTTTATTTTAGCTTTTTTGCCTTGTTTTCGTCTGTGTCTCACTGCAGGGGTGCCAACTGAAAATCAGCGCTGGGCTCTTCGCGCCCATTAAATGCTGAGCTGGTTACCCTTTCGGCATGGGCATACTTGACAACATAATGCAATATTTTATAATGACTATTTTACTTTTTTTTTTCTTGTTCTCTCATGTGTCTGTTTACGTGATGACACGTAAACACGGTAGTTAGATGAACCAAAGACGTAGAATTAACGTGACTGAGAATAGAAACGAAGGTCGGTGGGCTGAGACAATGTTTTAATAGCAAGGTGACCACGAAAATAAATAGGTGTCCGCTTTATAGCGGCTATTTACTCACAAATTGGCTTCGTCACGAAGGTGCCATGGAAGTCAAGTTTCGTATCATAATACATTAGGAGAATAGTGAACAAAATTACCACCAAGGTTGTGATCCTTGAAGAGAGATAGCGTAATAGGACTTTCGGCTCAAAATTGGAGCCGCCCAACTGGGGAAATACCTCCACTTTACAGAATATCGTAGCTAAATAAAACTGCTTTTTTGCACTGGTGACCAAGGTTGCTAGTGCTCCTTGAAGAAATGTATGGGTTCTCCCTACTGCCGATACAACGCTAGTAGGAGAGTCGACAATGCAGGAGTGGTGCCCCTGGTGTCGCAAGCGTTCATAGATTAGGATAACAGTTTGTTTGCCACTTTAGTAGTGAAAATAAAAAATTGTTAATTGAACTTATTCATGTTTTCATCGCGGCATCAAGCCCTAAGATAGAGGTCGGGTATTTCCTTGGGTTATACGAATAATATCTAAAACAAAGCTGTACTTTATGAACATGAAGATACATGGTTATAAAACAAGTGAATGCTATGTGATTCAGGGTTTCATTTCACCAGTTTCAGGGTTTATTTTAACTAACAGCGGCTTGAAAAGAAGAATGACGGACACAGAATTAACCTTTATATGTCAATTTATTTTATTAATCCAGTTTAACTAAAGCATACACGCAATGGGTACGTGTTTTATGGACAGACCACAATATCAGGAAATTCAAAAGATTTAGCGTATAAACCCGAGTAATTCGCTTATCGTGGGGTCATACGAAAATAGACCTACAGACCACTGCGTGTGATCCATGATTCAGCGCTTCCTTGCTATGCGATTTACAACAAAGTTACGTATAAACATATGTTAATTAAGGCATTTTTGCATTGCCCATAATATGCTGATGGGAAGTCTGACGCTAGTCAGATTCTTGTGAAATTAGTAATAAATAGGTATATTATTATTGTTATCCTTCGTATGACGTTATAAATCAAGGCCACGAAACACTTCATTTTGTTTTACGAGTAGCAAAACAACCGCCGACAAAAAAGAGGGGTGTTATATGTAAGTTTGTAGTATGTATCTGTATATCTGTCTGTGGCATCGTAGTTCCAAAACGGATGGACCTATTTCAATGCAGATTTTTTTAATCAAAAGCTAGTTTAATCGGGTATCATCTTAGCTGTTTCTTGAAAATCTATTCAGCTGTTTAAAAGTGATATCTCTTTTTCTAGTTGGAGTCCGGGTTTTTTGACGGTTAGGTTATTCATTAACCTTCTTGGCAAAATCCGAAATGCGACCAGACAAATTACAAAAGGAAAAATGCCCACATGTTTTGTAAACACAGTTGTAGGTTTATAGTAAAAGGATTCAAGTTGATGTTACTTGCGTACTTGTTATTAATACGTAAGGCAATGCATTAACATATTTTTTCCCTTCAAGGAAATCTTACAGAAACTTTCGTAAACGAAAATCGTTAGAACATACTCGTAAATGATCACTGACACAGGAAAGATCACAATGATCAATAATTTTGATCACTACGATTAACATTGATCATTACGTTAGTAACTGAAAATAATATGTTAGATAAATGCAAGAATCCTTGTATAGGACTATTAATAACTAGAATGTTTGTACATACCGATAACATATTATAATGAACTTGTCAACTCTACTTAGATGCAATATTTTTGCAGTAATCACACAGTATCGTGATTGTGTTTTTTACCACGTGCAATTATGATATTCTGTGATCGTGATCAATGCTACCAGTATAGGAAATCATAATAAATAGGCAAGGAGCTAACTAGTGATCAAGAAATCATGATTTATAAGGAAAATATATGAAATAAGCAGTACCTTTGTACTTAAGTGTTTCTTATTCTATGTATTTTTCTTTTTAATAATAATAATAATATAACATTTATTTCAGGCAACTTGGCCCATACAATAAAATACAAAAATATACACAAATTTATAACAATAACAATACATTAATAAACTAATACATATTATTTAATAACAACATACATATAAACATACATACATATTATTATTTTTGTTGTGTGTCCATAAATAATAAATAAATAGAAGACCATTTAGAAGAGTACCAACAGTTTTACCAAAAATATATCCTAGTTGAAGGTTTATTAGGAGAATTTGAACTTGGAACACACGCTGCAAGAATCATAAAAGGAAAGGAACTTTGAAACCACTAGATTCAATGATTTAACAGACATGGGGTTCTTGAAAAAGGGAATGAAAAGATTTTTAATCATGCCTCTGGTGTGGCAAACGTCCATAGGTTACGGTAACCGTTTACCATCAGGCGGGATGTATGCTTGTTTACTACCTCAATGGTATAAGAAAGACGCAAAATATGTTAAAGCAGTTATTTTTAATAAATAAGTATCATTATTTATGCTTCACAATTTTGAAAGTAATATTGGAAAACAAATATTTCTCTCTCTATCGTTACAGAATGTTAACAGCCACCTAATTAGCTTACAAGGAAAATACTTTGAAAATGTACTTAATCACAAACATAATACGGGTACCAGATTCGTAACTCACGCAAAGCCGTAATTGAGGACATTGCTGAATCCATAAATTATATTATTATAGTACTTACAAAAGTTGCGACGAAGCACACTACAACAAACTGTGTATCAGTCCAATAAGTCCAATCGTAAGAAATCACTGCAAGAACCAATGTTCTGGAACAAATCCATTCACAAGAAAACGCACAAGAGGAGCAAACGCCACATCGAATGCACTCGCATCGGTGGCAAAACATAAACTGAACACAAAGTAGGAGCGAGGTAAACACCATTATATAAATTTAATTGGAGATAATTGCGCGAAAACCGCAGCTGCGTGACGTAGGCACGCCATTATCAGGCATTATACGTTTTTCCTAGAAGCGGGTGGTGGGCACGGCTCTCTTTGCCATTCATCTGAATTACGATAATACGAGTACAAAGTAATACGGGCTTGGGGAACAACTTAATCTTAGCAAATAGATGGACTACAGTACAGTGTAGTTGATCTAAAGTACTCTCTTCAGAAATAAAACACGTATTTTGGAGCCTGCATTTGATCTTTATAAGCTTAGACGTTGAGTCTTTCAAAAATTTAGATCATTCCATAAATATTCAATGAATTATTCTTCAATACACAGACTTGGAAATCCACAATATACCTACCTCAATCAAGTCAGTAGAGATTAACATGTTAATCGACTAAATCGAAGAGCTGTTTACTCGTATAGAATTGTTTAACAGAACACGCTTCTTAATTTATTCTTGTTCGTTCCGAGTTGTCAGTATACACGCGATGCCGTAGCAGGCTATAATCTAATAAAGTGATCTCGGACATTGTCTGACGTATTGGGGAACTACGCAATATAAAAGCTTTTAGAAATTCCAGGTATTTGTCGATTATTAGTCATCGAAGCATCCAAAAGTATAATAAGCATGTCTTAAAACCCCTCAGGATTGGTCATGGTAGTGGCTCATTGCAATGGACAATGACAATGTGGCTTTAGTATAGTCACACTGTAGTTACTTACTATCCGCGTGGATGAAGAATGGTACCAGAAAAACTGCTATTTTGGTAAATTTCGTATGTGAAATTAAATATATTACTGAAATTTACACAGTTACGGTCGCTGAAATGCGTGCCGCACGTCAGTAGGACAGAAAGCGAGCCCTATAAACCAAAAAAGTTTCAAAATTTACCAAAATACCGATCCTTCCAATCCCATTCTTCATCCGCACGGATAGTACAGCTATTTATGTTCGCTTCCCATTGCTGTCATTTTCAGTAGTTTACACAAGACCATAAAACACATTGCTGACAAAAACACTTCCACCGACTTGTGAATAGCACAACTTTCAGGAAACGGTTAGTATCAACTGTCGATCAAAAGACATCGGTTTGAGCACGCATTGTATGCAACTGCGTACAAAAACGTTTACAATACTTGCCACTTGTTTACTACACAATGTAGACGGTGGCAAGTTGTCTATTGCCGGCCAAAGTGTAATTGAGTATTTCTGATATAACATTCTCGGAGATAGATCGCGCTGCATTTTAAATGTAGTAGGTATTATGTTGCGGTTTATTTCTGTACTAAGCTTGCTTTTATTAGGAGATTTACTTCAAGTTTGGGCGTTGGAACTCTTTTAGCCTCACTAAGCCTAATTGAAACCTTCCCGTTATACATCAATCTTTTTTAATTAACAGAAAAAATTTAGGACTACCTCTGCTTATCATTATGACCAACATTTACTACGTGCCCAAGCAATCGCAAAAATAATAATTCTGTTTCTTATAAGTAATTCAATATTACTCTATAATGTATGGAACAGCAGAATTTTCTTTCGCGATTTCAACATTGGTCCCATAGTAAAAGTTCTACATAATGAGCAGACAATGATTATAAAAAAGAATTGGTATTAATAAATGGGGGTGTATAGCGATTGGTTCGTGTCAATATCAAATGCTTGCCGGTTCTTCTCCATAGGGTCTACTATTTGGAACCGCGCACCTAGAGTCTCGACATTTCATAAGTGCCTGTATCTGGTTTACATGAAATAAAGATCTATTCTATTCTAATGATCTCATGTTATAGAAGAACTATGGACACCATTTCCTCTGCCAAAGTCATCGTGGATAGCACCGGAGATACGTTAAGTGTACAAATCGTGCAGTCTTGTTTCTGTAGTAAACAAAACTGCCACTATCTATCTATTACAATTACTGTGTGCGTGCTAATGATGTTATGTAATGGCGAGCAAAATGAGCAAACTAAGGGATCTCACAGAACCACGATAGACAGACGTGGAGGATAAAACATTCTAGAAATAGGAAACTGCATTACAGAAGATTTTTAACCACAAAGATAATAGTATTGTATTGTATTGTATAATTCAGAATGTATAATTGTGGAGTATACAGTGAAACTGAGATACAGTTTTAACTCTAGTATGGCTCCGAACTCTTAACATTGGGGCAGGCAGTTGGTTACCATTGTCGAACATTTGTTACCAACATTGTCTTCCTGTTTCTGCTCAAGTATTATGACCAACACTTCAAATCACAAGTTTATTATTTTGAAGCCTGATGCGTCAGACGGCTGCCGTCTAACCGTTCCAACCTAGTAGACATATCGATATCTTATACATATGGAGGTACGTCTCCGTTCTGCAATAAGACTGATGTTCAAATACATTTTAATATTTTAACTTACGTTAAACATTCAAACAAGTCAATCACGAATCTAATTAGATCAACAAAGACAATAACGGACAATTAATAGTTAAACTCATTAACCAGTTCAGAGTCCAGAACATATTGCTGCCGACTGTTGTACGTTTATAATGTATTGATCGTATATCAATACAGTTAACTTAATTTGCGTTTATAATTTGTTAACTGGTTGCGGCTCCAGATATTATTGTAAAATGGTGTCTTGCCTGTATCTTCTCTAATGGGTTGGCCACTTGGAACCGTGCATCTAGATAAACGACGTTATGAAACTGCCTGCAAAGGCCCAGTTGAAATAAAAACCTTTGACTTTGTTATAATAACGCTATGTCCTAGGAAAAAATTGCAAATTGGAGCTTAGTGTACCTCCGCTCCTTTAAGGTGATGGCTAATGGCTTGGAATTCCCTTGAGTCTTCAAAAATTTCTCGAAACAATACAATTTTATTGCGAATATATTTTGGCTATCATTATGTCTGAGGTATTTATAAAGTAACTTATCATATTTTTATTGGTCGGTATTTTAATACTACCAATCTGTTGAGCCAGTTTAGAGCAGTATCAGTGCAGGGCTTATCAAGTCGTGACCCCGTGAGCTATGTAAGAAATACTTGTACCGAGAATGCCGATATAGTGAAGACACATTTATTGGTTGTTAGGCTTTGTATATTTTACATACATAAATAGGAAATAGGCTATTTTTTCATAATAATTTGAAACATGTTTCAGAAACCGTAATTATTTGACAAAGTTTTTCTGAAAACAATCGATATTTTATAGGAATTAAATCAACTTGTGTAACTTTTACTGTCAGTGTGCTTTTTTTTTCAACCTGCACAGCACATACCTGTTTCGTAATATACAGGTGGAGATTTAATCAGCTGCAATACATGGCATAGATGGTGAACTCAGTGACGGGAAAATCAATAAAAAATACTTCGACCAAAATATTCAACATTTACCGAGTGCATAGTCAAAATAAAATTCGCGTCACACACGACACAGGCGCCATTTTATTGCCACCAGCCAGTATCTATACTTATAATAAAATCGTAACGAAGCGAAAACCGCACATTGAAAAAATTAAATGGCACGTGATCTATAGTCGTATAGAATATAGATACAAATAGTTTCAGTCAAAATTATGCGAATTAAGTTTTCTACTTACAATTTTTAGATGGTAAGGAATAGTAGTTAAGCATCCATTACCTGAAACCAAAATTATATTTAATATTAACAATCTATCTAGTTACAGTTATGATGTTGGGCGCCAGCCAGAAGCTCACCTATCTCAAATATTCATAGAGCTATCAAATGCGATCTGAAATTACCTACCGGCCTTGATCTGATCGTATCAGTTCAATTTTGGTATGTGATTGGAATGACGTGTAATGACGCGACGATGGTGGTACGCATTAAGTTATATTATAATTTTATAATACAAAACAAATTCCTACCTTTCTAGTCCTGATTCCGGGTTATTATTATATTTATTATGGGACCAAACATGAAAAAATCAGCAGTTCCATATACATATTTAGTCGAGCAATATTGAATTAGTTGAATGGGGCACCCGATTTTATTTTCATTATAATATTCATAATGATGAGTACAATAATCCATTAAAAGGACCTCCTCTAATAAAGTATTTTTATTTTATTTATTTGTAAAGTATATGAGGATAAGTTCTTTAATGGGTGTATTGGTGTCGATTAGGAGGAAAAGCCATCCTCTTTCTTCATGTCATGAGTGTTATAGCGATTATGACAATAGGACAGTGCAGCGGTACCTTCGTTTGAGCTAATGACAAAATACTTTGATTCTCAAGTGTCTTGAAGTAGTGTAATGTAATGGGTTTCGGCCGATGTACATAAAATAAAATATATCAAAAAGTCGCTACCGAAGAAGCAGTCAAATTTATCTTTCTTTCCTTTTATACTCCTTGCCTTGATTTCCCAAAATGAAAAAATGAAAAAGGGCCGATAATACATTTCAATAATACAAACTCCTCTTTTGTGAGAACGTAAGAAACTCAAATCGTATTTTTCAGAAAAGGCTAATATTTAAAAGTATTCCAAACATTCTTTACTTTTTTTAAAAATAACCTAGAAAATGCTACGGACTTTCATTACTCATAGTAGACCTCGTAGGAAGTAGTGTACACGCTAACCTTCAAGGAATCCTGCACATAATTGATGACAACCAGTTACTCCACGTGTAGCTATGATGCAACTAATACAACGCAGATGCGCCTGCGATGGTAAACATTGTAGGGTTGCCGTCTCAACACAAGGATGTGCGAAATAAAATCAAGTTTCAAAGAAAGGTAGGTACAATGACGTCTTAAAGCGACTGAACTAAGAACGGCTTTAGAAGCTTTTTTTTTTACTCTTGGAGCGAATAAAGTATAATTTTATTTGGAATATCATCGACGGTTAAAGGCGACCCAATTAACAGTCGATGATATTTAAAAAAATATAACCCTCCATTTGGGCATCGCCGCGTTCAGGTAAAAAGGACCCCGACAGGGCCCATTTAGGCCTAACTACGCCACTGAAAGGGGTGCTTGAATCCTCAATATGAACTGACCAAATTATTTTGACGTTATCCTAGTTTTTCTTCTGTACGCAAGCTTATGACATAATTATAAGT
Source organism: Allophyes oxyacanthae (assembly GCA_932294325.1). NCBI lineage: Eukaryota > Metazoa > Arthropoda > Insecta > Lepidoptera > Noctuidae > Allophyes > Allophyes oxyacanthae. Next base: position 1,658,396 of record OW028612.1, read on the forward strand.
CCTTCATCATCAATCCAAATACGAGTAATGATGTTTCGAAGATCATAGCGTAGCTTGAAATCTACTTAATTATTCGCGCCAACCCTGCTTTTCCAGTAGCAAGTTTAAACACTCACTCGTATGATTATTGTTTGAATTTCGCTTCTAGTTCTACTACGTTTGTTTTATTTGTGTGTGTTGGTTATAACCGGATTTCAATACGTAACAAAATCAAGACCAAGTTGGTGTCACGATTTTGGCAAGCGGTAATTTTTATGGTTGACATTCTAGAAGATGTTTACATTGTGCTTTTTATTATGAGGAATGTGGTAACAACTAATAACTGGTTAATTTTTAGGGTTCCGTACCCAAAGGGTAAAACGGGACCCTATTACTAAGGCTCCGCTGTCTGACTGTCTAGTCCACCAGGTTGTATCTCCTGAAGCGTGATAGTTAGACAGTTGAAATTTTCACAGATGATGTATTTCTGTTGCCGCTATAACAACAAATACTAAAAATCAGAATAAAATAAATATTTAAGGGGGCTCCAATACAACAAACGTGATTTTTTTGCCGTTTTTATAGATAATGGTACGGAACCCTTCGTGCGCGAGTCCGACTCGCACCTGGCCGGTTTTTTATTTCTTTTAGTGTAGGTTCCTAGCAGTTCCTGTCGTTTCGACCGTGTTGTTGATAAGAACTTTTTGATGATATATTCTGCTTCTGTGATAAGCATCAATCTGTTTAACAGTGATAATTATCGCATTTACCATATTAGATCGAGGTACTGATAGCTGAAGTGAGCTCACTTCTGAACTTCTGGGTACCTTTGCAAAATATAAATGAGATGCGGTTTTGTACGATTATAGTAATTTAGCAAGCGCGTTTAACATATTAGTGTTATAAACTAAGTCATAATACTGCTTCCTTTTCCGGTTAAGTAAATAGACTTGCGTATGAGTTTTATAATAAAAAGGTATCGTTTTCATGCTGGAGTAGCTCGGTAAGCAAAATTTTTATAGTTCTGCCTAACCTGAATCTCACACACTCAGACAATAATTTACTCCTGAATTTGAGTAGAATTAAGGATCAAACCAAATATTATATTATATTGCATACTAAACAACTGTTTCTTTTTTTGTTTCATATTGTGTACAAATAAAGAGTATAATAAACAAATAAACTGAACACTCACGATGCGCATGCGCACAACCAACTCAACAAAAAAAATTTGGACCAATTAAATTTTGAAAAGGGAAAGTTTTCTAAAATATATATTTTTAAATTGTAGGTACCGGTCTTTTGAGCCAATGAAGCTCTTTATCCAAAATGATCAATTCTGTAGCAAAAGCTAATTGCCTACTAGTTTAAGTAAAATGTGTACAGAAAAATCTGTCATATTATGTCTACTCTGAAAGAGATATACAAAAAAAAAACTATATATAACGTAATGGTGAAAATAACTCCGAGAAATTAATATGTTCGATACTTGTTTTAAACTACATACAATTTAACTCCAAGTGCTTAAATAAATAAACTACACAGTCCAAATTAGTTCTAGCTGTTGAAAATAGCGGGAATCGGGTAATGTTCTAAATTCTGGCGACAACCCCAGCAACATGATATAAAGGACATACACAAACATGGCAAAAAAATATAAGTAAATTCTGTATGTTTATATTGTTGGAATTGAATAAATAAATCAGGCTTATGATAGATTGATCGAATACTTGATATTGCTAACAATCGACCGAGTTGCTGATACTGATACCCGCTTACCCACAAAAGGTTTTATAAGTACAGCCAATCTTGTGGAACTTAATATTGGTCCTAAAGACAATAAATAAATAATCCTAACCATGGTCCTATCAAATAAGTATACAACTAAACAAAAATGTAGTAATGTAGCAACTCAAAAAGGAACTACGTAACAACAGAGCAAACTAACTACAATGGTCGTAGGTATACGAATTCGACCAATCAGACTGCGAAGCGGGCATCCCGCAAGTAAAATGATTATCGTATCTAACACATATACAACTGTCCAATATCAACCGTTGGACTTTGCAGACGATCCTCCCTTGTAAATGGAGGAACACCATACCTCGTTCCTCCACACATACAATTATATCATCGGTGTAAAGCTCTTCGTAACGTCTGAAAGGCTTATGATAAATGGCTGTACAAATAAAATAAAACATCCTTTTATCGGGCGGGCGTTCGGTCGGTCGTTATACTCTATACTCTCACCAAATGTCAACCTATGGATATTTTGAGCATACAACGCTGTATTTACAAGAGCATTTATAATAACACCGGCGAAAGCGGACGTGGAGAGAAAAACAGTGTCAGGTGTTCGCGACTCAAAAGACCAATGATGGTCTGTTTTGGTTTGTTTTGCAGTGAAGTGATTGAAAATGACTGCAGCATTATAATGGGAGAACAAAGAACCCACTAAGATAACCTAAAGCACGCCTGATTGACTAAACCCAGAATAACCGCACACCATTTTTAAATATAAATTATGAACCCTCTAAATTATAATCGGATCAATTTGTGGCTAAATTTAATGTACTTTGGGTTCCTACGACTTCACTTATAAAATATGTGGAACAGTAATTTATAATTACCATGATTCCGTGCCGTTTACGGAGATAGAACCACTTGTATTAACTCTAAAAATACTCGTCTAGTTTTCTGAACTTTCAACTTGACTCTTAGCAAAATTTGGCGAATTTTACACCATCACGAGAAAGTTGATTAATGATTACTGAATTCCAAATGTTACTCACATGTCTGTGGCGGTGGGTTTTTAATGATTATAACTTTAAAGTTATTATTGAATACATTTTACATTGATGTGGGTTACCGCGACCGGTTGTTTGACGTCATACGAGTTCTAAAAGATCCGAGAATAAGATTGGATAGATGTTTGAGGGCTTCGCTTATGTTAAAAATAATATAAACGGTAAAATGTAGCCAGCGTTATAAAGGCAGAATAATTTGAGAGTTGAAACTGATGAAACTAGATATACATAATATAATGAACATAACATGAACATTACCGAAGCTGTTTTCTTTAGTGTTGATCAGTTCAATTATATCTTTCTCTACCTATATTATATGAGTTTGACATGAAGATAGAAATTGTACCGGCTCCCGTTAGAAACTCTTCTATTGGAGAACTAACCACTTCGAAAGACGCATGTATGTGGTTGATCTTGAAAATTATTATAATATTAATGAGATTATAGATTCATATTGTATGTATAATTTGATAGGAAGGACGAAAAGACTGATGGAGATGAATGGGAGAACAGGACTTATTGTGCCGAACCCAAATAAAAAGGCATAAGGGCAGGAGAATGAATTATAAGAACAAAAACATACATTGAAAACTAAAACTATTTAAAATAATGAAATAAATATAATCTATACATGTAAAAAGACTTAATAGAACGAAACTCTAACCAAGAACAAGACTTATAATATTATATCCTAAAATTTGGCATCTGGTGAGAATTTCGCAAGCAATTCACCCAGTTATCTATTTCGGGTGGTGAATCCAAAATTATCGTACTTTTGAGCCGGCCATAAGCGAGTAACGTGGCGTGACAGACAGTCAAGGCCTGGAGATAAATTCTTGATTAGATAAAGTTGCTAGCAAAGATCCAAGACCTCTTGATAACAGTTTTCTGCATTATTATATTATTCTCATGTGTTTAGGCTACTGAAACTATTATTTTAAACGAAAATATAAAGTCTGTTGCGTCAGTTTTTTTTTTGTTATATTGTAGAAGATATTTAGCTAATTAGTAGTAGCAAGTATTTAGTTTGGAATAATACGCGATGTATATTTCTCTTGACTAAATATCGCTCGTTTAATTTTTTAAACTTTATGTAATGTGAGCACTGAGCACGAAGGATATGCGCTGATTAGGGATTCAAGTAAATCATTTTAGCATTTTGTAAGGAATTTTTCATAATCTGAACGGTATCATCGTTACTTTTAAGGGTGCTGTCCCAGACCACGGGGTAGTCTCGGCAAAATGGGCAGTCTGTATTTTATTTGAGATGAAGAATCTCTTATTAGAGGAGTCCAATCGGTAATCCTATTATTCACCCATGAAATAGTGCGAAATTGAGATACTTTTATCCAGCACATCAGCATATAAGGTAGTGTTAATTACGTAACTTGGAACTTCGAGAATCCAAAGCGTGACTCTTATGTAATCCCAGGTAATTCGATTATAATAACTGTTTATAACCCATTACTAACTACGTAATACCCTGATTATTCTGTATTCTGTGCGATTGGAATTAATATAACACGGTAATTATGCGTTTCATTACGAAATGGCGGATTTCTGCTGTGTTGACATGGCAGTCCAAGGGTATAAGTAAGTCTTTTAATACTTGCAAAGTTGCAAATATATAATTTGCGTTATCTACATAATAGGTAGTTACTTACTATATTACGTAATGTTGTGAGTATTCGTTGTTACATAAAGGGGGTGTGTCACATTCGTAAGTAATAATCATTGGGATATTGCCATATTGCTTTTGGTGACTATTTATGCCCAGATGCCCTCAAAGTCAAAGTCAAAGATTTTTATTTCAACTGGGCCTTTGCAGGCACTTTCAAAACGTCGTGATTCTAGGCGCACGGTTCCAAGTGGGTTGGTCCTGGAGAAGATACCGGCAAGAAACTCCATGGATACTATTTTCATAAATCAAGCTTACAACAACGGCTAAAATTCGTCAAGAATTTACACAATATTACATTAAAAAAAAAAGAACAGCAAAGATCATAAGTACCACTATAATATTATATACAATACCAGTAGGTGCGTACTTAACACTCAAGTTAGTCACCCAATTAAGAATAGGTACAAGGGAAGCGTTATTAAAATTAGTGTGTGAAGACAGGAAGCAGTGGGTCACCAGGGAAGCCGCATGTGCAGAAGATAATCACTTCCATACATCTCTATCGTTCACCTTCAAAATTATAGCAGGAATGAAGAGCCTTTTTTCGACGTGTCATTTAACATACGAGAAGAAGGTAGGTTTTATCAAATCCACTTTACGCATTTTCGACGTAGGTTACGCTATCGTTATCTGTCGGTATTATAATCTCCATCTACGCACTTGATAACGATGGGCGATTGTAAGACAAACAAATGCAATGATAACGGTTATGCGGGGTTTAGGCACCTAAGTACATGCAGGGAATTGATGTGTATGTCTGTCTGTTGAAGAAAGAAAGAAAGAAAACAGTTTTATTCTGAACACGCAAGGAAATAACAAATGAACGCCAAAAAAATAAACAAAAGAAAAACAATAATTAAGCAACCTGGACGATACCAAAAATGGCCCAAATCACAGCATAATGCTATGACATTTGGAAAATTCCGCAGCGCGGGTATTCTGATGCAATTAGGTACGTGTGAAAGGCATTTAAGGCCGAAATTAAGCATAGGGATCCTCTAAAATGTTTGAATAACCTTACAATTATTGTTCCAGGTACCGGTGACTAGCGTAACCAGGCGACGATTGAAGATAATCGTGGTTTCCAGGAAATGTTTTATCAGTAGGAGTGTGCCTTTATTCATCTAACAAATACTTCAGATTATCAACAGAGTATAGGTACTTGGTACTCGCGCACTAAGCTTCTATTCCCAGTAAGCCCCCTTTTCGACATAGAACAAAAATAGAATCCATCTTTCCTTCTGAAAATGCCCTTGGTAATTTTTCTGTTATATGAAATTTCTTTTGAAATCTAAAAATAAAGCCTATTGATTGGTATGAAGTAGCAACACCAACAGAAGCTCACATTTCTCAATCTAAACATTTGAAAACAAAATGTAATCATTATCGATATTCGGCAGGGTTTTCCTCCATGTTTAATATTCATAAAGTAATGTAAACCGCATTCTTAGTTCACAGAACTGCATCGAAACTAACGTTTTGAGACCAAGACCACTGATAGGAAAACTGGCTTACCGTTAACTATAAATACGATGGGAATTTTATCCGCCTGCTAGACGCATGAGTACACTTGCATATCATTCCGCTTGATCCCTTATGAATGTTCGTCTCAACAGTAGCTTAAAATTCGAATTAGATTGCCATTGAAAAAGATAAGTGACCTTTCGTCAATTAAATACACTCACTTGTCTCTACTGTCACTTTATTGATTATTATAATGCTCTTATGTATGTAATTAGAATTTATATATATTAGTAAGTATGCCTATTATAATATAATATTGATAGTTTCGAGCGTATGGCACTCGTGGGTTGCAGCTGAAAACCAGCGTCAGGTGGCCAGTATCACTGCCTCCTGACATTATGCTGAGCTGCGGCCTTTTGGCACAACAACTTTTTATTTTATATGTTTTCTTTGTTATTGGTTTTATTTATTTTTTGTTGTGCTAATAAAGTATTTTTCTTTCTTCTTTCTTTCTTTCTTTCTTCTTTCTAAATCTTATGACAAGAATAAAAAAATCCATTTGTGGGATACACAACATGGTTCAGAATTTAAAAAATCCAAACTGTATCAAATGATTTCTTGATTATATATATTTTTCTTATTACAACGGCAACACATTTTGAACCACAAAAATTGATACAAGATACGATTAGTCGACGACAATCTATTCATAGGTAAAAATGCAAACTTCACTGTACTTTGAACATACCCATAGTGGTACAATAAGTTGAAAATATATTGTCAAATATTTGTAAAACTTAAAACAATTTGCTTTGATAATAACGTATATATATAAATAAGAAAGAAATTCAGGGAAACGAAATAAGGTTAAAGAGCAGTAAACAAATATAATTATGAAACAGTTTATTTACAAAATAAACTCGTGGAAATATATATCAAAACACCAAATAACAAACAATTGCTAAAGTAATGACTCTTGTTTGATAAGAAACAATTGGGTCAAAAAATAAAAACAGCCTTAGAAAACACGCATTTCGGGGAATGTTTGTGTTATACCGACTAAGTTCTTATAAGTCTGCTTAAGTCAATATAAAGAAAAGAAAAATACATTAAGAAGCGACGGACTTACTTTGTGGCAACGGTTGAGAAAATGTTTCTGAGAGCGGGAAAGTTTTGCAAGGATTCTATCGTAAAGTAGAACCAGGAATGCAATTCCATAACAAAACGATGATTTTTATAAGAAACAAGCCTTTTTAAATGTAGGTATAGCTTCTTCATCATTTAATGAAGGCCAAACGAAGAGAAAAATTGATCGTAAAGTGGACCATGGTAACGAGCTTGGATAAAGATAAAAAAGAAAATCATTTTCTAACACTGAAGCGCATTCTACATACAACGCCAAAAATCCAATAAAAGAAAACAATTGATTTAAATAAGTTGTACCCAGTGTAGTTGACGAAGTCTATTAGGTGTAAGGATCAATTCAACAGCAACAATTGGCCATTAAGTATTCAATAAAACACAGACGACCCGAATCGGCCTCAATGAAAACATAACTAAGCTTGTAAACAAAGAAAGGCGTGTGTGAACACGTGCCAGTGATAATAAATTATGTATTATTTCCCAGTTTTTTGTGCATCTTTTTTATTCACTAAAGGCGATGTTACATGATGATGTTTTTGTCTTCGCTTCGCTTACTAACGAACTATAGTTATTTAAAAATATGAATATAATGTTAAATATAACTGTCTTTGATAATATAATTAATCACTTTTTATCAAATCTAGACGTGGTAAAGGATTTTTATTTATTTCATTAATAAGTTGAGTGAATTTACTAAAAGAGGCTAGAGTAAGAAAAGACAGGGTATTAATTTGAGGTCTTTACATACTTGAATAATTTTTTGATATCGTTCCGCGACTTGCACTTTTCAAATAACTTTTGATTGATCCTAAGGATTTAAGTTTAAAATAAGTACGAGTATGTCTAAATCAGTCTAAATTGACAAAATATGGAGGAATCATCAAAAGTCAGAAAGGAGGAATTGCATAGCGTCGGATCAGTGACTGATTTGAACATCATATACTAAAATCTTCTTTAATAAATTGCAAGACGGTAAGGAGATTGTTCTTTCCCCGATTTTTCTGTGAACAAACACGTTTTCTTCATCCTTTGTCGCCTTGACGGAAGACACAACGAAAATCGCGGGAGAAAACAGTAGAGATGTTTTGTCCTCGATTTGTCTCTCGGGTTTTTTGCCGTGCTGACCTGCTGAGGCCACAATCCAAGGAATTCAATCAAGAAAGAATAATAGTTATTAATTAATAAAAGGGAAACAATTAGATAAGGCTCCGTAAAATATGTACAATACATAAATCACAGTGATTATAAAAAAAATATAGATTTCGATTACAAAAGTTTCATTTAAATTGTTTTCCTTTTCAAAGAGCAAAAATCTTACGAAACCCCAGTTGTGCAAATCAATTTGTATTGGTTAATGTTGTTGATGACTGGCAAAGTCTACGTTAATTGTAGTAAAATTATTAGTTGCCATTCGATGTCGTCGTAGCTAAAAATAATAAGAATATTCATGTAGTTGTCGTCACTGTTCCAAGGCTAACGTTATTAGAGAAGGACTGTGGGCCTAGACCAACTAGTTTTCTAAACGTAAACGTCTAATATGGTATCAATTGCAAAACACTTAAAAGTGCGATAGCTTGATTCAATACAAGGTCAAGGTTGATTAGAACGCGCCGCTTGCGCATGCTTCAAATCAAAGCGTGAAAAAGCTTGTTGTCTCCTTTACACATACGCTGAAAATATCAATTAACGAGAGATAGAGAATGAACGGTTGGGAGCAAAACGCCTCCCTAGCAGATCCATCACAAACTTCAGTGCCGTCCGCATTCCGTGTCTGAAAATAAATCATTAACTAAATTAGATCTTGTTCGGCGATACATCATGCTGTGACAAGAGCGAATTTGCTAATGGTGATTACAGTAACTTTGCTAATTATTAACAACAGGAAATATCGTTACTTTATCATCTTGTTAAAGTTGATTTCCTTTTAAAGTACAAACTTCTTGTAGACTAGAATTAATACAGAATTTTTAATTTATAAGCTGTGATTTTTTTATTACTAGATTTGATTTGTTACCATATTTACTTACTATTTATTTACTTTATATTTACATTGCAAATATATTCTTAATCTTATTAGACTAAGAAGATATTTGCAATGTAAGACTACAAGATTCTACAACTGAACCAATCTGAGCCTTTTTAGATCATACGTTGGACCACGTGAGGCTGGTTACCGTGCCACCTCGTGCGCTGGCGCAATCATACACAAGTGACAGATTGTGCGACCAGTTCTATTGGCGACGCATCTCACACCAGATTGAATGATTAACATGTAATTTCAAATGCGACGAACGAGCTATCTTGTCCCAGTCAATATTCTTAAACAACATTTTCGATTCGAAGATATGCCGTTTGTGGGTCAAATATTTGTTGTTCAGATAAGGTCTATTTATGGCTTAATTAAAATTTGACTAGAGTTCGAATGTCACATATGAATTTTAAATGCGAAATTTACGATATTTGTTAAACTGATAATAATAAATAAGTTTAAAATAGCTGAAACTGTAATAAAACAGATTTTTTATCAACTTTTATCAGCAATTATAAATAAAATTTGTAATAAAAATTAAACATCTGAAAATCACGTGCGAACGATTATCAGACGCTGATGTAACATTATTAAAACACTAGAAAATGCTGGACTTGTTATTTATTTACAAGATGAATACATAAAAATCTACAAATGAAAAAATAATGGCCGGTAAGAAGTCGGCTATTGTGCGTTTTACAGAGAAATCATTGAATAACAGATTTTTTATCGGTATTGTAGTTGTTTCCTTATTCAGTCTCATCGTATACGGAAGTTCTCAGAACTATGTTGCAGTAAAACCTTTTTATACAATTCCTTTAGTAAAAAATAAAACGAATGTTTCAATCTTTTCAATGCACAAGTGATGAACGGAAGCGACGGTTTTTTACTGGCAAAATTGAAAAGGAAAACAATAACGTAAGAAATTTTGAAATAATCGATGTAAATAAGCCTTTAAAAAGTTTAAATATATAAATAAAACATTATAGGTTAGTGGTTACTTTAAATAACAATTATACACAAGGCACCCAGGATGGTTCCTTGTGGCAATCCATGAGGCAGAACCAATTCTAATATCGAAATACATGATGAGTAAATTTTTTATTCTAACCAACACTGAAATTCAATGTACGTTCTTGGGGTGATAACGCTATAAACACTATACCAAAGGTTCTAGTGTAATCGACATCGTTTGGCGCTCCGATTAGTGAAGAGTTTGGAGCGGACCAATCAGGGCGCAGAACGCAATTGAAGCGCAAAATCGAGAATATTAAAAGAAAATTACACTTCTGATATTAGTTACAAATTATATATCAACAACGAATACGTCTACTTAGGTTTAGGTTAAAGATATATTTATTCTCATAAAAAAGACAAAAAACAGTCACTTACATGAGAACAACACAATGTAATAATACTACTTTCTATGGCATTATACCTGCAGTTTTAGAGATTGAGTCCCTTCTGTCACCAGTTGAGAGAAGCTCTAGTAACCTGTATCAATTTAACTTTCAATATCGTCTATAAGTCTTATTTCATCCAATTATCTACCATTATCATCAGTTGCTAGATAACAGGTTATTATCATAGGCATGTTAACAGAGCTCATGTTATCAAACATGTAGCTAGGTGGCTGTAGATACTCTGTCACGTTTTTATCATGTCTTGCATGATATTCGTTGCTAAATGTTATATCCAGCTAATACAGACTACACATCAAGCACGGTTCTCTTACTTTACGTTTTCCGTTTAGTATTGGAACTATGCCAGGTGGTGAACTTCTCCACTTCTTTTTTTATGGTAAGGTTGGCAAACGAGCTTGCTCATCTGATGGTAGCAATCACCGATCAGCCCAAGAACATAAGACAGTCACAATAATCGGAGAATTTCCGATTACGATGAAGTATTGCGCAATTAGAGAATCATTTATTTGGTCCCCGAATATGTTTTCATTACACGTCATCAGAGGCATTTTCATAAAGTAGTTTGTTGGTTTTTATAGTCTTTCGCGACATTATTCCAACGATTTTGGACATTCTAGGATTGAAAGCTACTCGGAAAACCAGCTTGTGCCCGCAGGTTGATTTAATAGAGATATTGTTTATTGTACACCTAATAAAAGAGGAGCAATAAACATAATAATTACAATTAATCAATTTAAGATGTACAATGTGCGGTTTTATCGCAATCGGCGATTTCTTACAGACCTTTGGATGGACAGTACAGCATGTAAAAAATAACGAGGGATCCTGATCCTGATGCTTTATTAATACTCAATTGAGTTATTTGAAACAATGATTTTTTGAAACAATGAAGTAAAAAAATGGATATATACCTACATTAGTAGGTAACTAGTAGATTTAATGTGTACCACAAATACTTGTGCAAAATTACGTAATACGATGGAAGCGTTAATTCGTTAGAACAATTATTGGTTTTGTCTTTATGCTTTGTCTGCTATTACTGTTTATTGTAGAATTATGATATCATCACGTTATCAGCTATTTTCTAAAATAAGATGCTTTAATTTATTTGCGGCAACTTGTCGTCTGCTCTTTTTGGTATTTTTTTTAACTTTATCCTCATGCATTCATTCCATATTCAATAGACTGGTTAGACGTCTTATGATTAGCGCGTTATAGGGTATGTGTTAATCAGTGGGATTTCGGTTTTTAACAAATATTTTAAATCTCCCAAAGTTTGAGGCCCGTTATTATGAGCAGTGAGAACATAATGAAACATATTGGGCATTTAAAATTTTAATATTAACATTTTCTGTGGCAAACTGGTCTCAGAAATTAAGATTGTGATATGTATACAAATGAAAAAAAATTGTATTCTGAATTTTAGTATGAAAAGAAATAAAGTTATGTTTAAGCGGAAGTGTCCCTAGTAACTCACTGAAGAACTAGTTTTGAACTCTGGCGCAGTGCTAATATTATACTCAACAAATTAGGTTCACGTTAATAAAAACGTTAAAGTCGAGTCCGATGCCTTACATTTGTATGGTGCGGGGGATATTTACACATAACGTGTTATATCATCCATGTTACACGGAAATAAAGTAATTGGTCTACAATATGTTTATAACGAAACTGTCTTTGTATAACTGTGTCGAGTTGCTTTTACTGATGCAATGAGATGTTAAATTTAGTAGTACCCCGGAAAAGTGGTATTTGAAAGTAAATTAAAAATGAGGTTCTGAACAAAGAATACCTAAGAGGTCCGAGACTAAGATACTTACATAATAACACAATGTAGTCCACATGGTGATCGCGATAATGTTAGATGAATCAGAAATATCAGGTTTTATTAAGTATTTGAAGTCACTACACTACAGTCCATATTGTAATTGAATTTATAGTTGATGAAGGATCAGAATGTGAAATTGTGAACTTACGACTGGGCGATATGGACCGTGGCCTGGCCGATAAAGATAACGATAAAACAGAAAGAGCAGCTGTATGTTAAATTAAAAAAAAATGTTGATAGAATTTTAATTTCATTTCGTGAGATAAAATAAATAAGCTATTTAATAGGTCGAAGACGCCACATGTTGCCTTCAAATGTAGGTCAATGAAACAAACAACGCATAAGAAATAAAAAAAACCTACTAATATATTAATCAAAACACTACCTCTAAATGAATACAGAACGCCAGACTAAGGTTATCATTGGGCACGATTCCCAGTTCCAAAACCTCAGACAAATAATTTTATTGGTCTGAGTCCAAAACTATGTCCAATTTTAAGGTACTTATAGGAGGCAAATGCATACATACGCAATCTAGTGATTACAAATGCGTAGCCGTGTTCCGGTAATTTCACTGGCTGTTCTAATGTTCACCCAGAATACAATTTAGCTTACACTTACCTGCACATTTAACAAAGCAGGAGTTACTTTGTTAAAAGTGCCCGTAGGTTGGATGGCATTAAAAGCAAAAACATATTTACAGCACGATTGTTTACTGCAGCTGTCATTTGTCATGTCACCAACGCAATAGAAGTCAAAATCGCTTGAATTAACTGTAGATGGAGTTAATGGTGGAGTGTAGTTCTTAAACGGTGGGTCTAGGACTGTCCTGTCCCTACCCCAGCGAGACCATAACTTGGAACGCTATTACCACTAAAACTTCTAACAATTTGTTTTTCAGTTAAACTTTCACTTTAATTTCTATATAACTTGGGAAACAAATCCAGGCCTTCAGCTGCACAGCCATGCCTGCTACCACGATACTATATATTCCCGTTAGTTACAGCCCGACCTATTTCTCCGGTCAACGACATTTCATTCATACTGAACCTAAATTGCTTATCTTATCGTTGGCTTCCCTTTTGTGTTTAATTAGATACAAGTGATACAAGATAGCACCTTCATTATTGTGTTTATAACAGCTTTCATGTTAACATCGGTTATGTGTTTGAGGGAATTGTTTGAAGTGTTCAAATTCAAACTCAATTTATTATGTACATGTGACAATTCTGTTTTGTTAATTTTCTTTGTCATATTCAATTCAGTGATGATGAATGGTTTCAATTTGAAGCTGGAAGTTTCACTACTCCTTGTTCTAAAGGTGTCAAAGAAATCTTCAAGAGTTCAGCGAGTTTTGTAGCAGATCGAGTTGTAAAACAAGCATCATGAATAAAAACCGGTAGCTTAATACATATCCTTGAGGCGCACTCACGTCAGATCAAATATTCATTGGTCACAGTGGCAAATGAAATGCGAGGAGCTTCCGACGGTCTTTGGTGTATTAAAAAATAAAAGGAAAACAACATGAATCGTTTTTTTTTTTGGAATCACTTCTGCGTACAAAATTAGACTACTCGCTTAGATTTTCGGTTATTTTTAATTTCTAAGGTATAGTCTGTCAAGAAAGTCATGAAAAGGATTGAGGGCGCCACTTGTATATTCTCTTGTTTATTTTTAATATATTAATGCCGAAAACATTTTTTTATCACAAAAAATCTACACAAAATAGTAAAATAAACACATCGTTGTACCCAAACTGACACCTACGGTACTTATTTAGGGTTGCGACTGTTGCGAGCGAAGAAGAATTTTTGTTCCTTCAAAATCCTTTTCATGACTTTCTTGACAGACTGTAGTAGAAGTGGTATAGAAATTTACCATACTTACTACCTTACCTTTACGTTATCGATACCAGACTTTCCATCAAGTCATCAGCTTTCCATCCATAACTTTTGAAGACATAATTAGCGTAGTAGCTAAGCGATTGGCTTTCTGTGCAAAGTAACGCGGGTTCGATCCCTCATGGAAATATTTGTATGGTCTACATATAGTAGCTTCGGGTCTGGGTGTACCTATGTGCATGTAAGATATTTTTTTTAACTACAATTAGAGCGTCAATTTTGAACGGCTGAACAGATTTTCATGAAACATAGCTAAGATGATACTCGATTAAACTAGCTTCCAATTAAAAAAAACTGCATTGAAATCGGTCCTTCCGTTTTGGAGCTACGACAAAGAAGCAATTAACTCATAATGAACCATTTACAGGTGGCCATTATTGAGACAATCCATGTGAATAGAGACAGTCCAGATCAATGGATTATCCTAATCCATTGACATGAAACAATTTTTTTGAATTATGATCCATATAGATTTTTCATTCGACAGTCTCAATACCTTGGCTTGATAAATTGTCTCAATAATTGGCCTCGTTGTTCACTTGCCTACTTTCAAGCAAATTAAAAGTACTTCGCGATTCATAATTACGCGATTTAAATAATTACTGGAGTCAATGACCATCCAAAACAGCCAGGTATAGCTTGGTATAATAAACTAGTTAGCTCATCATATGACCGTCGCGTGCGCATTCGAGACTGTAAACAGAGCGGAGTGCGCGGGCGCCATTCTGACCCCCGATAGTGGTTCCCAGCGATAACACTCAGATAACTGGAGCTTCGAGGGACGCTCCACTGACAACGCGTCTTATTTAAATTAACATCAGACAGACATCATTACAAGATTGTTTAGTAACATTTTTTTAAACAGGTTTTTAGTATATATCAAGCGAATCATTACATAGTGTTAAAAAATAAAATTCGGATAATCTGACTATCAATTCAAACGGCTAATGATAACAGCAAAAAAGGTTAAAGGTCAAAATAAAACGACGCACTAACAAAATAATGATAACGAAATGGCGATGATAAATGTTTTTTCTGTAATATTTAGGATAGTTACCAATCAAGCGCGACCCTTCATTGTTAACAAGGAGGGGTCCGAGGTTATTAAAAAAAAAACCCAAACATATTGCTGAATTTAAATAATAATATTGTTAATAGCACAAAAAATTACTTAAAATTGAATATAAATCATTTTTATATTCATATGAGTGGCTTTAATCCCATTCTTACAAACGTAAGTCGAAAACTTCTTCAAGTATAATATCAAATTAAATTATATTATTTTTATATATAGTTATAGTTGGCGTAAGAAACAAAACTTGCCAAGTAACTGCAATTTTTTAATAAAATAGAATAATTTTACCTCAGATTTTATTAAATTGTACTACATACATTTACACACTCTTGGTGGAGATTGTCTAAGGCTTAATCCGACTGACGACAAGTTGAATCAACCAAAACAGATTAGTTTGTTGAGTTTTCTCGAATTTTCAACCGGAATCAGATCTCAAATCGTTTCTGGATCAGTCCTTTGATGTTGTAATTATAGCAATAATATTGATCGCTATATAAACCCGTCAAATAAATATTTAAAGTTATTACGTCCATCAATTATAATTATACTGTTTGTTTGTTCATCGATCTGGATTGGTCTGTAGTCCTTAACATCAAATGGATATTGGAATCTGGAAGGCGTAATGTTGGATCCGGGGCTATCTACGCAAATCTCAGATTATTCCGCAGTCCGTTTATTTTGACATACAGTATTGTGAATGGTTCTTACTCGAGCAGGCCAGATGCAGATGATGCTTTATTTTTACGCTTTAAAACAGACAGGTTTGTTGTAAACCTCTTTTTTTTTTTACTGTCCCAGATTTTATTGGTTTTATGAAGAAGAATTTAATGTCCGTAAAGGAATATTTTTATCGTTTTAAGTATTTCTTGAAAATGTATACTTAACTTTTTCAAAGGCCTATATGAGAATTACATTACGACAGGAAACCTGCCAGACCGTAGTATTATAATTAATATATGTATTTCTACTTAGAACCACCTACTTGTTGTTATAATAACAAGAATAATACCAAAAATAGAATTCACGCAATCAGTGCACAAACATTTGGATTTAATTTTACGTATTCATTGGACTTCGCTATCTCGCACGTTAGCCATTTTCTTAACCTTACGAAAGCATTCGACATGGTCACTATCCCACTGCCTCTGGCTGAAGTATAACATCTGGTAAAATAAATGGATTAGGTACATCTGACGGTGTGAATATTACCAAAGTTGTCGCAATCAATGCCTCTGCGAATATATTTAAGCACAAATTTACCTGTCTCTATAGGAGTTCCTCAAGGCTCGGTGGTAGGACCTTAATTAATTAGTTTCTGGGCGAAGGCCATGTTGTGTAGTAGACAGACACACAGGGGCTGAGCATGAACAGTAACTGTACAAGTTAACTAGTTGTAAAGAACATTTTCCAATGCTACAAACTAACTTTCTGACGCGATGAAACTACGTAACAAACCACTTAAAAATCGATTTTAAGACTTAGAAAACGAGGGAGAACACTAACCTGTTACATCAGGGACGCAATTTATATTTATAGATCAAAAAGTCAGCGTGAACGAGTCGCTAATGTGTAAATATTTAACAAGATATCCGGTGTGTCATGTGTATCGTGTTGTTTATATGTCATTTGAGTAGCACCTTCAAGGCACCACGGCGTCCATGTAGGTACTAGGACATCTCAATTGAATGTGAATCCTTATCTAAGGCACAGCGGATGTTGCGTAACATTTGTTAACATGTTCGCCATTGCATTTTTATTGCCGTTTCTATACCATTCATAGACAAGTTTGACGAAAATCATGAATAAGGCAACGGAGGACGTACTAAGGAAATTGTGTCTTATCAGCCAATTCTAATGTGGTTTTAGAATTTTATTGGTTTAGATTTAGAAGTTTAATTAAAAATTTGATTATAATGTAAGATAAACAGTCGCAGTTTATCCACGTGTCTTGAAGTCCTGCAGAGCTAGCATAGCACGGCGCGCGGCGGGTGGATAAACTCGTTTTCTACACTTTTTGTCTCCTTGACAGAAGACAAAACAAAAAAAAAATCTCCTAAAGACAGTTAACGGTAGACTAAAGTCCCAATTTAAGTCTCCTAGTCCTTTTTTGCCGTGGTAGCCCTGCTGAGTCAATTGAGACTAATGTGTTATTACGGTAGTCTACTACGGAAGCCGTGTTACGTTACTTGTGTAATACTACTTCCTTTAACCCGATCACTCATTGCACGTTGCTAGGTATTACGTATGTTGCGTCTGTGAGACTGGACAGTTATAATACGGCAGTTGATTCTTGCTAAAGTAGAACATATTCAAATCACGGATGAGAAGTGAAGCTCAGCTTTTCAAGCGCGCATGTAAAATCAGCAAAAACATACGCCTAATTCGAAACTTTTACAAGCGATGCGTAATCTCTACTTAAAACTTGCAGAGTAAAACAGGTTAACTAAGTCATGCCTGGCTATGATGCATATGAAGAGGATAACAGCTGAAGAATAGGTCTAAACGTTATGCAAGAGATGTATCATTTAAACCCTCGGATATCCTAATAATATTCTATATTCTCTATTATCTGTTTGTGAAGATGTTTGTTACTAAATTACGCATGGCTGAACGGATTTCGATGAAATTTGGCCTAAAGATAGAATAGATCTGTATTTCATGTATACCAGATACAGGCCTTATGAAATGTCGAGACTCTAGGTGCACGGTTCCAAATAGTAGATCCTATGGAGAAGAACCGGCAAGAAACTCCATGGAAACTCTTTTAATCTTTATATCCTAGAATCCTAGATTAAAAATATAATACTTACTTTTATACATACAGATAAATACACTGGTACATACAGAAGTTACTTAGGATACGAGTAATACCGCGGGCAACAAACTTGTAAATTATATTAACAGGAGATAAACCGTCTTCTCCCAGACGGTTAAAAAGGTAGATAGCCTTATCGACGACTATTCAACTGCTTTCTTTAAATAAAACCTGCGATAGCAGTTATTGTAGGTTGCAGAACTTGCAGATATCAATGTAAGATAATTTTTCTGATACATAATGTATACGTTTCACTTTATTTTGTCCTATGATATTACCAGATTTTTAATAATCCATAAATAATTGAATGATCATCCGAGCCTTAAACACATTATGCGTTAGTTTTAAATCTTTATCTAAGTAGCCAAAATAGTAAAGATATCTAATTTGTCGTAAATTAGATAATATTTATCTTTAATTAAGATATAGCATAGTGACAAAATTTAACGCAGCTTTTAAAACTATTAGGTACGTAATAATATTGCTCGAATTACTTGCTTGCTTGTTTATTAGCAAAGGGTAGACTGGAGGCGGAAGGCGCCAGAGAAAAATAAGACCGGATATAGAAAATTTGTCAGCCCCTAACAAGATGACAACATCCAATCGTCAGAGAATAGACCGTTTGACAGCTTACGTCAATTTAGTACTCTACATTTTGCTGGCGGTTCTATACTCATGCCTCAGGCGACCGGAGACTATCATCTTGCGAATTGAGGTTGTTTGATTATTTCTTCTTTTGTACGTTCTTGCTAATAAAGATTCGGTACTCTGTACCCCGCTCCCGCTCTTAAGTTTCGTTTTCTTATGACCAAACCCATACAACATTGTGATTGGATAGAAACGGTATGGCGAAGCCACGGCGAAGCTATGAAGAGGGATACGTTAGAAATAAAAATAAAATTGTGTTTGCTTTTCCTCTGCTTGCCTATCCTGTTTCCAACTAGGCAGGTACGGTCCCGGTGGGGCAAAAAAGTGGTCTATCAATTTTTGGTGAACGAACATTTTTGTCCGCACACACCTCTCCGTGCCGAAAGAATCGACCGAGCCGAAAGAAAGAGCGTTTGTGCAATGTGCATTTCCTTAACGCATCTCGCACGGTCATTACGTTTATCTTTCAAAATAAATACAGTTTACAAGTTGGTATTTTTATTTGGTTGGAGTCACGGAGGAGAGAAGGGAGTTGGAGCAGTGGCGGATTTACACATTTGCCACCAGTAGACTATTCAAATTTTGCCGCGCCAACTACTACCCAGGTTCACAATCATAATATTAATTAAAAAAAAATTTCCAGTGAAATTGTAATTTTATGATTTTTTAAATGTCATTGATTTCTGGGTATATTTCTAATCTAATAAAAGCTCAATCATGTACTACTAATAAGGCGGGATAAGGTATACTTAAATTTTGGCCCCATATTTGCCGCTCTAGGCTCCAGCCTAATCAGCCTGCTGGTAATTCCCCCATTGAGTTGGAGTGAACAAAATCTCTGTGAATTTTGATGGAACTTGACGAGGTATTTATTGTCAGTTCTCTGTTAATGGAGGATGAAGAAAGTAAAATACGTCAATCTCAGAATGCGGGCCGGCCGCTTCGTCCGCGCCGAATCCGATAAATTCTTCTGAATTCGTTCGGGATTTGGGCACCTTCCGAATTTTTCCGGAATTTCATGTAAAGAATTCTAAAATTCGTTTCGTTCGGCACGTTCGACGCGGACAAATATGCGTTCACCTTTAACATAACTTCCTTTCAAATGAAAATATACTTGAAACTTATATGTATTATGTAAATTACTTTATCTATGACTTGAAACTTCATTATTTTGACAAGAGAATATCGTCGCGGTGCGCCGTGCGCTTTCCAAATCTGACACGTGCATTTGAAGAACTTTTCAGGACAACAAAAAAACAACAAAATATGGAAAAAAATATCTAATTTAGACTAAGATAATAAAAAAAATATTTGCTCTCATACACAAATGTAATAATTTTTTGAATAAAAATAAATGAATGATAATGAATAATGTGGAATAAATGTAATATTTTGTTGTTTTTTGTTGTCCTGAAAATTTCTTCAAATGCACATGTCAGATTTGGCAAGCGCACCGACGATATTATAGACTTTTTGCAAATTGTACCTACCCTTTAGGTTGGTAGACCAAATTCTTTGGCCGATTGTACAGACATGATGGGGCATATATGGGGTCTCCCATTCCCGTCGTATTTGATAGGTACTGGTGAATTTTAAATGGGGCGACTGCCATCTGATGATCTGACTTCCTCAAGCCGGTACCACCGGTACCTAAAGATTACCATGCCAAAGGTATTCGTACATTGACAACCGAGTGGCGGCTTGGTGTGCTTCCCGAGACACGGAGGCGCACAGAGGGGCCTCGACTTGTAAAGAACTGTCATCCATCCAAGGAGTCGAAGGACCAATCGCGGAATCCACAGTTTCGCAGATTGATGCCCGGAAGCCATTTGGCTACGAAACAGCTTCCTATTGTGTACATATACCTGCACGTCTGCAGGTCTTTTCAGCCGGTAGTTTTCGAGATTAGCCCAAATAAAAACGTACATACGCAGTTATACAAACTTTGCTTTTATCTAATGACCGGCGATAGGAATGTATGTTATTCTTCTTGATATGTTTTCTTTGTTAGCCTAATTACTTAGACGATTACGAGTGCTGATTAAGTGCGTACATAGATATCAGTGCCTCACTTCAGCTTTTTTGTGCAAAAATATGTCGCATGCATTCTGTAAGTGCCGACATCCATAGAAACCAGAAATATTGGACGGTAGAAACGAGAATTAGTAAATATGTTACATTGGGAACAACATGGGTACAATTTCAAGGTACGCGGTAGAATGAAGAGTTCATTTTCTGATACTTTGTATGGGTAAATGGGGTAAATGTATATGGATGAAAAATCTTATGCAGACCTTACCTCTTGCACCATTCCCGTGGCTCACCGGTGCCCCGTTCACTTTGATCGGCCTCCCGTCCGCAGTACATTTTAAAAGCATATTTTCAACGATCCGAACATCCAGCTATTACGATCCATCCGATACAGTCAAATCATTAAACTTAACCAAAAAAACAAAAACACGCAGTTGTATAGTTTTTTTTTCTTTGGCGCCAACCGATTGGTTGTCGCGCGTGACGTCAAAAGTCAATTTGAAACCACTCGAATCGACGGTCGACTCAAAACTTATTGAATGTCGATATATTTCAGTTCAATTAACGTAACACGTAGTTAATTAGTTCACACAACACAGTTAACATCACTAGCATATGTTTAAATAACGTGTAGCACAAAATATTACGTGACGTGAATCGCTCACTATAAAATACACACTTGACGCAACAGGCTGACTGGTTGACTGAAATGAAAACTGCTACGATTTGCGATACGAACCACGGCTGTTGCCGTGTTTTGATTGATAGACAAGAAAAAAATGAATGAAACAAGTGTGAAGTTTGTCAAGAGAGCGATATCGTGGTCTCGCATCTCGCTCTCTTTAAACGTATTGCAAAAATAATAACTTGTTCTTTGATGGTCTTGATAATGATTGATCTCTTTACAAATGTCTATTAGGACAATAAATTTGTTTATATATTAAGCTGGGTCATTTGTAGTGTATTTGGAAGAATTATACGTTTTATTCAACATTATCAGTTATCAACAGACAAAGATAGAAAATCAAGAGCAGATAATCATTTCCTTGTTGTTGTTAGTTATGTTGGCACACATGCTAGTAATGTTGCCACTTCAAAATCAGTCTTTCGCTAAGTTACAAAATAAAGATTGGTTAAAAGTTTAAAACCGATATTTGTCAGTATTAGGTAGGTAATATCAGTGACGCTAGTAAGAGAGGCTTCTTACGTCATTGGGTAATATGAATATTTATTTGATAATATATTATTTTACCCAATATGTGAATATTACTGATATCTCATTAATACAGTTATACTCGGAGATAACAATTCCGTCGAACGGTCATCGCACTATATTCGTGCAATAAGTTCATGAGTTTTTAATACATAATCTTATATGTTTGTTTAGCTCATAAAATACAAATAAATACCATAAATACTTACATTAATATTTATATCCATCACGATTCACGAATCCCCACGAATGTCATCAGCCAAGTGTTAAAAGGCCAATAGGTATAGGTATGAATAAAGTGAATTACACAGAATAATATTATAATAAGTAATAACAGAATTTGTTGGATTATTCAAATACAACTAAATGGCACGTTTTTCGTAACGTTGTTAGTAGGTTTGTGTCCAAACCAAGTCCAAACCTAATAGAAAACTTACTGACGTAGTAACCAGGATTAATTTAATGTTTGAAAATTGTTACAAAATATAAAGTATATTATTTTTTTAAATATTATATTATGTCAGCTATAATATAATATTTATTTGTATATTATTTTATTTTATAGCTGACAACACGAAAGCGCCATTTTGGAGATTCTTTTCTTTAGCCTTTGGGTGACGCTACGCTAAAATTTATTTCTTCGTCTAATAATCCATTCTTATTAAAATGGGCAAGAAAGATAAAAAAGGAGATACAAGCGATGGCTCGACTGAAGAGGAGTACGTTGTAGAGAAAGTTCTCGACAAACGTACGGTTAAAGGCAAGGTACGTTTCACGAAAATACTGTTGATCAGCTTCCAGATTCTACCACATAATGCTTTCAATATATTGGTGATTACACTGATTACTTGACCATGATAACTGTCAGCGTAATTGGAACTAGCTAAAATCTTTTGGGAAACTTTTATGCACCTATGTTATCAAAAATGTAGGTAATCTTGTCGGCACAATACATAGCGGTAACCTATAGCACTTTGCACTTTCGCATCAACATTTCAACAATATATTTGGAGTGTAATGGCATTTCGAAGTTACCAGTCTCGTGGATCAATATTTTCTCATTTATCCTGAAAATTTAGTTCTAATATCTCTTGTAGGTACTACACTATGAATTTGTTGAATCCAAGTGTAATACTATAGGAACCACAAGAGATATTAAACAGAGCGAAACATTTACGTTTTTTATGCTACAGCTTGTTTCAAATTATCATAAAAGTTTACAGCTTCTGACTTGGTGCCACTGTCAAACTTAGGTGCAGAAGAATTAAAGGCCCCGACTTCAGAAGCTGTTTTATATGAATATTACTTTATGTATTAGTTTTTTAATAGGTTTTTACTTTTTTTAAAGCTTACTGTTTTCTATTTTGAGTAGATTATTAATATATTGCAATAACATGCAATTACTTTTTTGATTTACTTTTATCCATTGAAGAGGTTTATTGTTTATCTCCAAATGTCTTCATCTAATCTTGACCAAATTTAATTAAGAATGATTAGAATTGGCTCATAACTGGTGATGATATAGCCATAAAAAACACAAAGAAAATAAAAATACAGTCTAATTGAGAACCTCCTCTTTTATTAAGTCTGTTATAAAAGAAGGTTCATCCCAGTAATATTTTATGATGCATTTATGTTCAAGAAATATTGCTTAGAAACTAGTTGTTAAAAAATTCTGTGTAGGTATAATTTTTTGCACAATCTGTGAAGTATAAACAAAAGAGGAAGTGTGCGTACTGCGAGAAAAATTCTTGTACCTTTGTACTTTTAAAAGAAAGCAATATTTTATTAGTTGTGGATAAAAACGCACCACAATTCACTGTACTGCAGTTCACACTACCTCTAATGGGTTACATACATACAAAGGAATATAAAACCACTATTAGGAAGTACACAAGTTACTATTTAGATAATACCTTGCTTTAGTAATTACTAGCACAGTTTTTTAGTGAAATCACTAGTTCAACATTTGATTGAGTATAACTACCACAACAAATGGAGGTTATTCCATTTATATCAGCATTATAGGACAAAATAGCATTGGCATGCTAGTCAATTACATGATAATCCATACTAATATCATAAATCTGAAAGTTTTTTTGTTTGTTGCTTTGTCACATTTGAACTTTGTCCCATGTGTGTGTGTGCGTTCCTATACAGCACTTTGTGATTGATTGTTTATGTTGCAGATTCAATATCTACTAAAATGGAAAGGCTACAAGGAGGAGGAGAGCACCTGGGAGCCGGTGGAGAACCTTGACTGCGAGGAGCTCATCAAGACTTTTGAAGATAACAGAAAGGAGAAGGAGGTATTTACTAGTTTTGGTTTACTGCTCCATCACCTGTGCTATGGAGACATTTTGTGAGAGGGACTAGATATATTATTTTTTACAATTTTCAAATAAGGTGTGTTTTTATGATAATTTATTGTGTAATTGACTATCATGCCAAATGTAGGTTAATCTGCTGTTTACAAAATAAATCAGGTTAACTAGTTTTTAAACCTGTGAAACAATTTTCTGTTACTTCACTATAGATTTACTACAACTTTATTTTTTTGCAGCGTCTTCAATAGTTTTACTATCACAAATGAGTGTTGTGTGATGTTCAGATGTAACCACTTTAACATTCCTTTCCTATTGCCCAGGCTAAGGCTAAGAAGCCGGAGGACCGCGGCAAGAAGCGCGTTCGCGAGTCGAGCGAGGAGACGACCTCCGGCCGCAAGGGGCGCGGCACCAGCGTGTCCTCGGCTGATGATCATAAGGATGCCAAGCGCGAGCGCAAGGAGGATAAATCTAAGTCCGGCTTCGATAAGGGGCTGAAGGCTGAGAAGATTATAGGTAAAATCTAGTCAATAAGAAAAAAAATAGGTGAAGTTCTAGAAAAATATTTTTTTGGTACTTTGTGACTAATTAAAATGCCGCAGGCAGGGGGTCTAAAAAGGCCGTTTTAAATGAATGATTCATATTACAAATGTCAAAATGACTCTTATTATCATACATGTAAGGTTCATATTCAGCAATCATCTGTTTGACAGTTACCATTGAAATTCGTAGGTGAATTGCTAAATGTGACCTTTTTAGGCCCCCAAATGTTTGTATATTATTCCCGTTTAAGATGTCTAAATTTTCTGATACAGGTGCTTCAGATGCAACTGGTGAGCTGATGTTCCTGGTTAAGTGGGCTGACTCTGATGAGGCCGAGCTGGTGCCTGCTAAGGTCGCCAACCTCAAGTGTCCACAGCAGGTGACAACTATTATTATTTCATAAACTTGCCATTTAAAAATCTGTTTTAAATTTGATAATAACCATACAATGAGAGGCCAGTCGAGCTTGGCGACGCTGACGCATGCGTCATGCTCGTGGACGGGTGCCGTCTGTCGGGACTGGACAGCTTGTAACTGCCATCTTATGAGGCAAATCATTATTATCCTAGTCTTATTTTTATTCACATTGAATTACATTATTCTCGCAGCTCTTATCACAACATAGTATTGAAATATTGTAATCTATTATTTGAAAAGAGTTTCCATGGAATTTCTTACCGGTTCTTCTCCATAGGATCTACTATTTGGAACCGTGCACCTAGAGTCTCGACATTTCATAAGTGCCTGTATCTGGTTTACATGAAATAAAGATCTATTCTATTCCAGCTTATATTGAAACTATTTGATATTTAGATGTGTTTACAAGTGAGTAAAAAAATTCTTCAATAACAATATTTTCTTTTGCCAGGTGATTGCTTTCTATGAGGAGAGGCTAACCTGGCACACGCCGGCAGAGTCCGAGTGATATACGATGTACCGTGGCTTGCCCAGTATCAAGTACGGCGGAGACTACTTCTACGACCGAGCCATGGAAATCCGAGAGCGACAACGCCACATCTAAACAAACGCCCGTCTCGCCCGACAGTGTTGCCAGAAACGGGCCTTAAAAAGTGTTGCCATACTACGCAATTTGAAGGTAGCTAAGTTGATAATTGTGAATGTAACATAATTAATGGACTTCTTCGGACTGTGTCCGTTACATGTTTGGTTGGATTCATAGATTTTAAGTGCAGTTAATTGTGAGTCGGAAGTAGTGCTCCAAAATTATGTGACATGCTTTGGGAAGCTTGTTGAACGAGCTTCCCAAAGCGTGACATAATAATTTAGTTCCTTAGATCTCCCAGTTTGATTAATATTCTGGGCGTGTTCTATAAGTACTAAGAAACACGTCTGGTGTAATTAGTTACTCGGAAATACTGCAGGAATGTAGTGCAGAGGTAGCTTTCTACTTCTAACGATAGATGTAAGACAACTTTCGTTTTATGAGCTCGACTTCGGATTTTGAAGGATATTTAACGGGCTACTATAGCGTGACCTTGAGCGCTGTACCGCTATACGCCAAACTCACATTAGATAAAAAAATATCTCATGTGCGTATGGCTATACACTCCGGCGCAAATACCGCGTGTTACCGCCGTGAACGTCGTCGAAGGCGACATGACAGTATAGCGAGCTGCTTCCCTCTCGCGTCTCGCCACGCAACGACTTGAGCGGTATAGCGCTCGCGGTCACGCTATAGAACGAATGTAATCATCCAGCACGCTGCATGTTCACTGGAGACATTACTTCGTGAATATATGTAAGACCTTATTCATATAGAAGTCTGTGTAAGCTTATCAATTTGTAAGCTAGAAAAAAATATCATAAAACCAAGATATTTAACATACGCACTTGTATGTTAAAATTTTTAGTTTCATTGTGATATTAAATTATGAAATGTTGATTTTGCAGACAAATCAACATAATTCCATGCAATCTAAGAAGTTTTAATACATTTTTTCACGAGAACTAAATCTGTCATGGATTTTCTTTATGCTTAAATAGTTATATGAAAAGGAAATGGATAAAGCTTTGTCCATGTGGCAAAAGACATCGGCATATGAAGCTTAATTTTTATGTATGCTTTATTACTACTTATCACAATCAGTACCTCTACTATGTTAACAAGTGGATACTCGCTAGTGACCATCGAATGATATTAGTATGAGCATTTTTAGTGTAGCAGCCTTTGATCAAATATAATATAGATAGATGCACAATCTTGTAAAAAATCTAACGCAAACAACGAGTTGAAGTGTACTTATATTTATGTTTACATCTTCAACTATTTGAAAATACTCTTAAAGTGACTGTGTTCATGATGATGGTATAATTAAAGCTGACAGAATTATTCTCCCAGAAGGAGCCGCGGGGGGTAAAAGTCATGTATGAGAGTCGTATAGACGGAGTTCCAGTGAGTACAGGAAAAATCCGAAATGACCTGAAAGTGGAACTGACCGGAACCACCCTACGAATCTCGAACACGGCAAGTCGTACTCCTATAGTGCCGGAACTAAAAATGTCGAGGCAGATGGTCGAGCCGGTGATAAAACCGGCCAAGTGCGAGTCGGACTAGCGCGCGAAGGGTTCTCTTAGCTTTAGTGAGATACGCTCACGTCAAGTTCGAGCGTCACTGCAATATGATCGGCGCGTCATAAAACTACGCGAATTAGCTCTCTGATGGTATCGATACGCAACGTTAAGAGTAAGGTAACGGTTTTCAGTAACGTTTTGCTACAGCGGACACATGCTAGCCGCTAAAAGTGCTACGCTTGTTGTCTTAACTCTTTGACCACCAGTTCCTGGAAATCTATTATGTTATCAATTTAATCGGACCTTAAACGAGCGGAGAGGTTGATCGATAGTCATTAGCGAGTTTCTACTTATTAACTCAAAATAAAGTTACAGACCTGTGTATCAATCATAGGTTTAATATTATACTATAATTAATTAATTAGTGAAGTGAAGATTGTTTCAAGTGATTATTAATACTATAATAATATTTGATCATATATTTTACTATAATTTATGATCAAACCAACTTCTTGAAGTGAAGTTCGATCATTATTGAATACAATAACCCAATCAAATGTGTTTTGACACTTGACAGATTTTGTATAGAAAAGATGTCAAAAATTCAAATTTATTCCCTCTAAGTTATCTGGCGATTGAAAAATCAGCCCTAAGTTAAGAAATCTTCAGAATCTCGAGTTAAGGCTTTGGCTGGCTATGGTGGATTTTTGACAGCTTACTGTGAGGCATACCAGAAACTTGTTTGCCATTTTACATACACTCTTGTTTTTTATTACTTGTCTTATTTCGTAAACAATCTTTACGCAACTCCTTAAAGAAGGAAATGATGATTTATAAAATACAACAAATCGTTTACCACGTGTAGATTTGGTAAAAAATGATTAATCATCAAAGAAAGTTAAATATAACAGATTTTCATATTTTTAAATAACGTTTCTCGGTATAAAGACGTGAAAATTGTTTACTTAATACGACAAGCAAGAAGAAACAGAGTATACATAGATAGTAGTCGTTAATACTTTGAGTAACGATTATGAGAAAACTATTATGTTCGAGCTCCGCGCGGACCTCTGACGAGCGCAAGTAATATCCATACCCGGCCACCAATGGCCACATGTGTCTTTTTAATATTCGCTTTAAATAATCTTCAGAATCTAAAGAGCAGGTGTAATAAAACTAAACCCCTTATAACTTGTAATTTGTAAGCACTGTCATTTCTAATTTCAAGCGGCTGCGGTGGGCCTTGAGAATTATGAATGTCTGTGTTTAGTCAGATGAGGGATTAAACTGTGCACGTTTGGTTAATTATCGTTTAATTATTGTTTATTACGAAGGGGGTAAGTATTTACTATACTTACAGAGGCAATGTGATTTTAGTTCTGTAAACTGCGCAATGTCATCTGTCGTACATATTTGTGTATAAGAATGTCCTATCGTTTCTTGTCATTGTAATTTGTATGAGATGCACATGTTTCGTAACTTTAGTGTAACGTAGAGATAATGTTAGATATTATATTATTGGATAGTAATAAAATACATTTATAAGTAAATATTGAGTTTTATTGATTCTAAATATACGAATCGTAGTCTTACGGTTAATTGGTGGTAGAAAAACGTAATTCTCTATTACATGGGACTTGCCTAATAATGGCATCGCCGATATGTGGTAATTATAGGTCAACCGTCGTATGCGCCTCACCCGATAATGTACATTATAAATTTTTTATCATCACACTGTGTATATCCGGGCACACCCGCCGCCCCGCGCCCCTGTTACCAACGGGAGGGCCGCGCTTACGGTGGTCGACTCACAGTATACACCTCTGCCAAATTTTTCGGGGAATTCCGGCGTGAAGCTATACTAAAAACGATAATATAATTATTGAATCACTTCTGTTCAATAATCTCTTGTGATTATGGTCTCACGTTAAGAGAGAATTTTAATGTTTTCATATGAATATTTTTTCTAGAACCACTGAGATACATATAAATATACTTATAAGCTAGGCATATACTCTATGCTTTAGTACATTATTTGGAACTTATACAGAGATTATAAACACTACATTTAGATAAGAATTATAAAATTATATTAAAGAAAATACAATATTTATCTTAATCCCTACTGAAAAAATATTAACAGATAATACTATATAAGCTCTTGTGCTCGTTAGATTCACTTCAATTCTGCGCAATGCATCGTTTTTGAATATAAAATATAAATACTTGAACGTTTGCGTCCACTTTCCATGATGGTCCCTTTTCTGGTTTCCATATAAAAGGTAGGTTAAATGAAATTTAATTATAATGCTTCATTTATAAATATTTCAATCCATAAACGTCTGTCAACTAGAGATAAACTCATAAAGTTATTATTAGTGGTAACTAGTAATAATAACTTTATGGATAAACTACGATAACATGGCGCGCCCCTCCAAATTACTGTTTCAATGTTTCTAGTTACATCTCCTTACCGAGCAACAAATTCTTGGATTTATTTTTGTTTGACGGCCGTCTCAGTACGCACACATGCGTTGTGAGTCTTGGTGGCGCTTTGTAAATACTTTCAAAAGTTTTGAATTTTGGAGGGGCGCGCCATGTTATCGTAGTTTATTTCTACAATATCAGTATAACTTTTTGTATCAGAATTTTTAGGAACAAATGGGTTTGAAATGTCATTCACAAAGAGGCACTGACACACTGACTAGAGTATTTTTGTCAAGGCATCGAATACTAGCTATGTGCCATAAGAAATTGGGCATGTGTGACGCACGTGTTATGTCCATCTATCATACACGCTGTATAAAACGACTCCATATGAGTATGTACTTGGTACTATCGCTTAGTATGGTGGTTTTTAAATGCAAGTTTAGATAAAAGTGATGTCAAGATGGGTTTACCTTTCGTAAATTACATAAGTCGATAGAGTATAGTTCCGTGGCATAAGGTAAGTGTGTTTCTAAAGTAACATTATATAAAGTGGCGTCGCGCCACAAGCCCAGTTTGTTTGCACCTTAAAATAAATAGATTTGGATGCTATTATTGCAACTAAGTTAGGAGCTTGTCATTGCTTGCATTACCGCCAAGCCATTGATTCATCATAACTTAATGAATTGACAAATAACAAATAATGTAACAGTCAAAAACCCCCGACTCCAACTAGAAAAGAGCTGTAACTTTTGGATGACTGAAGAAATTTTCATGAAACATAGCTAAAATTATACTCGATTAAACTAGCTTTCAATTGAAACTGCATTGAAATCGGTCCATCTATTTTGGAGCTAGGATGCCACAGATACACACTACAAACCCTCTTTTTTGTCGGGGGTTAAAAACATCTTTCTGGATGAGACTTTAGAGTCATGTTCACCAGCAAAATAACAGATGGTTAAAATAAAACTGACTGTTTATCAATAAAAAATTTAACTTAAACAACCTTTTGTTTTAACTGTCTGTGAACATAATGTTGATCCTTGACTGGCCTCCCAGTCACAAAAAAAAAACATACGCGTCGAATTGAGAACCTCCTCCTTTTTTTTGAAGTCGGTTAATAAAACTATGTGCGTGTTTTACTCGTACATAATCTCTTAAATACTGACAACTATAGTGAGTAGAATGAATAATAAAAACAAATAAAGGTGTACGGTATAACTGCGTACTAGGTACATCGACGGTGGTAATATTATATTTAGCTTCGTATTGCTTCAAGCTTGATATTTGTAGTCGTGTTTGCTCAAGCCGTTGCTGTCAACAGAAATATATTGTTTAGCCTTTACTGTTACATCAGTAGATACTGTTGATGTGGCTAAACAAAAGTTCAAAAATAATTTAAATCTGGGATCAAAATCTACACGAAGAAGGGGCTGAGATTTCATCAGGGGGCTAAAAAGGCCGCTTTAGATGAATCATAATATGATTCATAGGTATTACGAATGTCAAAATATCTACATAATTGACGACTCTTAGGGCGACTTGCACCAAAGTTATTTAAGAATAAGAATAAGAATAATTTATTTGCATGAAATATGGTTACATCGGTGTTTCATTTATGTTGTAATTTGTACAGCATATCTCGCCGTATATACGGCATGCAAAACTGATTTAATTAAATTTGTTTAAGCTTAACACGTTAAGATATCTTTCTCTCCCTTTCTATTTGTATACTGTGAGATAGTGACAGACTGATGGCTAAACGTGTTTAGCTTAAATATGATTTAAATAGCTTTGGTGCAAGTCGCCCTTAATGTCATCCACATAAGGTTCATATTCAGTAATCATCTGTTTGACAGTTACTAAGCAGATCATTAGATGAATTGCTCAATGTGGCCTTTTTAGGCCCCCGGGTCTTCAGAATCCAGGGTCTGTCACCTGAGCTGTGCGACATGTCCCGGCGTGGCCTGTATGAGCGGGGCGAGCCTTTCGGTGAACCTCTGGAAGTTCCGCTCCAGTTCGCGCTGGTACTCGCGCTGATCGCTGCCGATCAGGTTCTTGTTCTTCTTCAGAGCGTCGTGACACCTGTTGACACATGGTAAGCGTTGTTGAGGAGTGCACAGACTCCTCATATTTCGGAGTGGTGCTTATTAACTTTTTAATTCATTGACCTACTACTCAATCGGGTGTGTCAGTCTTTGTTTTGATAACCGACAGAATACACGTCAAAAATGCCGTACTGTATTGTGAAAAAGTTGAATAGGCTAATAAATTGTCGCAAGTAAAATTAAGCTGTTTACTAATGACCGATACAGTTCGAATTAGCATATAACAGTTTTTTAAATGTAACCCCGCTTATTTAGGTTAACTCTGGGCACATTTTTCGTGAATTTTGTTCTAGACCCGCCGACAACTGAAGTAGTTGGTCAATATTTTAATTGCTAAAATAACTTACTTCTTAGAGAAGTCTTTGAAGGCGAGTCGCAGTTTGTTAGTGAGCCGCGTCGGAGGCTGCGTGCCTTCCGCTACGGGAGCCAGGAACACCTGTAATATATAACTATTGTATGAAACTAGTTATTACCTATAACTTCCTGCTCCCTACTTTTTGGGAGAGATTTGTACCTAGCAGTTAGCTAGCCAGGGCGGCGGGGAGGGAGCGCTCGCTCCAGACGAGAGGCGGTGCATCTTCCAATTCTTGATATGACATCCATGATTCTCAAGGTTTTATAAGCGAAAACCGAGCATCTTACTCAACCCTAATAAAGGCCGCTGTACCACGTCTTTATGTCAAGGTCGTAGCCGGGCGGTATTGGGCATCCCCCCACCCCCTCCCAAACATCAGGCTGAAATTATATCGTGGTGTTGAGTTCAATCCAGAGACGATTTTGTCTAGCGTTATACTGCCTTTCTCAAGTTTCAACCCCTCCCCCCCCCCAACTAAATTTTTCCTTCCTTCCTTGAAACCCAGAAAACATCATGGGTCAGGAATTCTTCATTACTTATAATCTTGGAAACTTTAAAGCATTTTGGGACGACGGAGCTGCGACCACAGTTCAATGCGTGTAAGTGTTTACCTGCGCCAGTTCGAGCGGCCCCTGGTTGACGGTGGTGCCGATGCAGCCCTGCACCACCATCTGTAGCATCTTAGGGTCCGCCGGCTCCTGACTCGTCGCCGCCGCTAACTCGTTTATCTGAAAATTAACGCCTGATTAACTGACAGAAGAATTAACGCCCACAGCAATAGGCTGGAGCTAGGCTATCAAAATTTGGACCATTCACAGAAAAATTTATAAAAAAAAGTTATGAATTATGCGGTGTAAATGTTATTTAATTATTATTGTATATCGCACCTTCTTCTGTATGTCCTCAATGGCTACTTCGATGGGCGATAAAATGATTTGTGTTCGCTGGACAACCTGGAAACGTAAACGTATTGTATTTAAATATTATAGGCATGTATTAATTTCTTGAAGTGTTTTGTTATTTTTTTTATAGTTTGGGGGCAATGAACTAGCGGTTCGCCTAATGGTAATTGATCACCGCCGCTCATGAACATCCGCAACACGAGAGGAGTCACCGATGCGTTGCAGACCTTTTAGGATAGTGTTAGGAATAAGGGAGGGAAAGGAGAAGGGACTAAGGGAGGAATTGGGTTTATTTATTCTATTTATTGTACACCAGGTAATAAAACAAAACAAAGGATAAAGGAGATTTTTATATGTTGCTAGACTATATTAAAGTCAATATTTCGCTGTGAGCACTCACTGTATGCTCTGTCTCGCTCCCACATTTTATGACCCTGCCTACAGCGAGATATTGCGTGGCATATAGAACAGTTATTACGAACGAAGTGTGGATGTTCCACATTTTATAGATACCTGTATTATTATTTCACTTTTAAAGAAATTCCTGCTCTAGACCAAAGGCAACGCGTGTAGCGTGGCCTTATACACAGAGCTGGGGGTCTATCGCATAACAAAATGATAATGAACATCAGACTCTGATAATAATCTGATAATGATGAACTACCTAGCAAAAATTTGTTTGATTGGTTGATTTTAATTTTAATTTTTAATTTTTGATATTTTAACTTTAATTTTAAATTTTGATTTAAATTTTGATTTTTGTTTTTTAATTCTTGATTTTAATTTTGAGCATGGAATTATGTAAATTGTATTAAATTAATTAGCATTTATTTTAAAGTCAATATCTTACTAACATAGCATTAAGTATTACTAATAATTTATGGAATTAATTCTGAAATAAATGATTTATTATTATTATTAAAAAAAAATACCGATTATGATGATGGGAGTCCCAACTGTATGATCAGTAATTTTTTACATGGTAGCTCGAAGTTTAGGCTCTCACTATCGTATTGAAGTTTATTACCAGAGTCGACGTTCATAACGGTTTCAATTTGTATTATTTATAGTTTAAGTTAATGTTTATTGTTTTTATGTATTTATGTATCTTAAGTTTTTTTTTAAAAAAATTTTTTGCTGTTTTACTGTTTGTTGTTTGGTTTTTTTTAAATATGCATGCTGTGGTCTCCTATAACTGAGGGAGCACAGGGCTGGTAGATTAATAATGTAAGCTTGTGATGTATTGTGTGTATTTCTTGTTGGAGATCCTAATAAATAAATAAATAACAATTTTGTAACCCGGTAGACCCATTGGTAGCTGACCTGTATCCTAGTCTTGACGTAGGGCAGATGGTGCGCGGTGGTGAGGATGGTCTTCCGCTTGCACTGCTCGCCGATGTCGCCGTGAGCTCGCCCGCCCACCGTGAACGGCGTCGCGTACATGAAGCGCTCTGCCAACAAATATTCATGTTGTTGAGTTACAAGTTACAGTAGTACGATTAAAAGGAGAATGCTTATCGGCCATACAAAAAATGGCTGTGAAGTGCAAAACTGAATTATACGCCAAATTGTACTAAAAATCGAAGGAAATCCATCACAATTTCAATAATTATTTAAAAACTACGGAGAGTTCAGTTTGAAACCTTTTTGCTATAAGATTGGTTATGTTAAGGTTAGGGATTAATAAACAATAATGAAAAAATGTTTTTGCTTTTTTTTTCACTAAAAACTATTAATAAATCATTATTATTATTTTTGTTCCCTATTTCCCTATTGTTGCTGTAACATTCCATTTACAGCTACAAAAACCCAGTGACAAATAGTTATTTTCCTGCTTTTTTTCAAAAGCTTAAATATCTATAATCAAACTGTCTATAGTTGATTTTAGTCCGGTTCCTATATTTGTTATTGTTCTGAGAAGCTTGATTAGTAAATCTGCTGTCAAATCATGTAAACTGTTGTGACTGATTGTCCATTTTGGGTGCCTTTCAAATACTAAGGATTATTGTTCGATTGACCGATTTTATTTGACTTTTTTGCCTATGGCCTATGATTGATGAGCTTAGTAGTGTGCTCACTCATGTTGTAGTTCCGCTCGTAGTGCGTGACGCGCTTGCGCAGCTCGTGCGGCTCGAAGTAGGGCTCGACGTAGGTGATCTGTATGTAGGCCTTGTCGGGCTCCAGCGTGCTCACGTCCACGATGTTGGAGTCCTTGATGATCACCACGTTGTCCGCGCCGAAGCGCGCGCCGTAGAAGTTCTGCGTACAATCGACAATTCATTGAATAACATTGACGGGTGGCGCAATCGACAAGCGATAGCCTTTGAGGCGAAGTTAACACGATATTTTTTTTTTAATATTTCCAAAATAATCTTAAAACATCGTTTGAATAAGTGTTTGATTTTGTATTTACCTATTCTTCAAGAAATAATAAACATTAAGTTTGACTAAAAACTAACATTCTGAAAGCTGTCAAAGAGCCGGGAGCAGTATTACTAAAACTTAGAAGTTTTTTAAAATATAGACTAGAATAGAATACTCTTTATTGTATACCGAAAATGTTTTAACACAAATTGAGGCTAATAAAAAAAGCAAATAAAAAAAATCACAAGCAAAGGATGCGAAACGAAAAAAAAAATAGATGAAAAGAGCAAAGGAGTGAATGATGTAAAAAGCTGTCTGTCTTCTTCTTTTGTTGGGGTTGCATGAGAATGGCTCAGTCTTAAATTTCATACCCCAATTATAACCCCCGACAAAAAGAGTGGTGTTATAAGTTTGTAGTGTATATCTGTGGCATCGTAGCTCCAAAACGAATGGACTGATTTCAATGCTATTTTTTTAATCAAAAGCTAATTTAATCGGGTATCATTATAACTATGTTTCATGAACACCTGCTCATCCGTTCAAAAGTTACAGCTCTTTTTCTAGTTGGAGTCGGGGGTTGACGGTTAGGTTATTAGAATAATGATGGTATAGGCCTGACCTCCAGCCTGCTGAAGATCTCGGGCAGCTTGGTGAGCGCGTGCTCCTTGTAGATGAACTCCTCGCCGTCCAGGTCTCCGAAGCGGCTGCCGTAGAACGACACGCGGAAGTACGTGCCGAACACGCGCTTGCCGTGCAGCTGCTCGATGCGGGTGAATGCCTCGTTCAGTTTGCTGGGGGGTATGCATGGAACTTAATAAATGAAAAAAAAAAAAAAGAAGAACGAATGGAAGACCTCATACACCCCGTGGTCCTCACATCAGCACATAGGACCACCTGTGCGCTACCGTGATTCTATGCAAGGCAGCCTTCTGACAACACTGACTTTTGAGAATATCGCAAGAAATGTCGTTATTTTATTATTTTGTAATCCGCTAAAAGGAAGCATATCTCTAAAACTAAATAAGATTCAGAAAAAAGGGTTAGATAGGCCGACGCGCCTTCTTTGCCAGATCACGCCCAATGAAATGAATGATAAAGAATCCCGGCAGTGCCCCCATCGACACACCGCGGCGCGCACGAACCGCTCTGCTAAAGAGGCTTGCGCATGGGCAGTTTTGTTTTTTAGTTTACAATTGAATGTTGGTTTTTCTTTCTGTTAAGAATTTCTATTATATTATTCCAATCGAGTGCGCGTTGATTAATTTATATTTAGATACTTTGTTTAGTGACAGCCTAGTAGACACTAAAACTCAAATTTTTTTTTTTTTTTTTTTTTTTTTATTTGGTTCACAAAACTGAATTCTATCATAAAAGGTATATTTAAGAAATTATCTTACAGCATGGCGTGACAGTATCCTTCTAGATGCGAACACAGCTTGCATAATAACGGTATGTTATAATTAAACTAAACTAGGTACATACATAATAGAATTTTAAGTTATTATCTAAACAAAAATAGAAATACAAAAAAATACAAAAAATTACAGCCCAGAGTGCATTATTAATTTAAGTTTTTTCCTAAATGAGGCTAAAGAATCGTGACGAAGAAACATATCAATATCGCTTTGAATATTATTCGATGACGAACTCATACGATAAACAGGAGAGTGCTGGCCAAGATTACTTTTAAATTTAGCTAGGTGAAAGGTTTTACGGTTGCATAGACGACTACCAGCACGCGGAACAACCAGTGATATACGCTCAAGGATATCGGGAGAATCTACAAGACCATGGATGAGCTTATAAAGAAACATTATATCAGCAATCCTGCGACGCGTGCTCAATGATTCCATTTTATAATGTGAGAGACGCTGATCGTGCGAAATATTGAGGTAATAGCATCATACAATAATCAAAACTTAAGAATTTTAAACCTAAATTCAAGTAAATAGTGTTGATTTTTGCATTATTTACTGCATTTAAAATTGAGTCTTATTACTTTGAGATAAGATTATATTTTCTTTGTCTCAATCGACTGTCAATTTGGTGTAATTCATAATTTTCGAAAAAAATCTACTTTAAAAATTACTGAAATCGATTCAATAGTCAATTAAGAACAAACTAATTTCAGAACTTGCGTTTATTGAAAGTCGCGGAAAGCGACTTAATTTTGTACTATGTTGAAAGTTTATTTATTTATTTATTTTATTTTATAGGCATCTTATTGCTAACAGTTTTAAGTCCATGCACAATAAGAGATTACAATAATTTAATTTTAAAAACAATAATAGGTACATTTGAATGAATAAAAAAACAATTTTCATTTATAATTAATATACAATAATAATAAATTAATTAGATATAGGTTTAGGTGAAATCCCTGGACCAGCAAGAGATAACAATGTGCTTTATTTCAACAACGTGAAGAACCAATTTATCCGTGGTTACCTGTGTATGTTGGCGAGTTTCTTGTAATCCCGGTGCTCTTCCGCGATGGGGATGAGCACTTTGTACACCTCGTTGACGGTCTCGTACATGCCGGCCGTCATCAGCTCACCGGCCGCGTGCTCCAGCAGCGCCTGCCGGACAGAGGACGGGGTTTGAATGCTGATGTTAATTTGTCTGCAATCGGTGTAGCCATAATCAACTCCCATAGATGAGTTATAATTGCTAGCAAAATGGGTTGGGCTTAATTTTTATTTAATTTTTAATTAATGTATTTTATTTTGACGACACGGTTGGCGCAGTGGCTAAGCAATTAGCTTTCTGCGCTACGTGCCGCGGGTTCGATCCCCGCACGGAACAAATATTTGTATGATCTACAGATAGTTGTTTCGGGTCTGGTTGTGTGTACATGTGACTTGTATGTTTGTAAACTGTACCCTCGATACAGGAGAAATCCTAGTGAGGGGCAATGTTTAAAAAAAAAAAAAAAGAATTTTAATGAATGTATTGTGTTTTGAATTTTAATTAATGTATTTTATTTGATTGTTATTTGTGTTTCATGTGATGGATCTTGGTTGTCTCAGAATAAATGTAATCATTTATTCAGAGACAACCGAGATCCACTGTTTGTTGAGACTTGTGAGGCATTATTTTTTAAAGCAATTCTGATTGGTCGGTTTAGCAGCGCCTGGCAGCGTGCCGCAGCTACCTGCAGCTCCAGATGGCCGAGGTGGTGGTGCAGCGCGTCGGCGCAGCTCTCGTCCAGCGCGTTGTGCGTGACGCGCTGCAGCAGCGCGGCCCCCCGGCCGGCCGCGCACATCTGCTCGGCCACCAGCGCGGCGCCGTGGATCAGGCACATGCCGGCTTCGGCGTGGTTCGAGCGCTACAATAAAACATCATTCATTTTGTACTAGTTAAGGCCAAGCGTTACGGCGATTTTTGCAAAATTATCCGTTACATGTGTGTAATAACCAATGATCGGAATAGGTGGTGCTAATTTACCTAAACTTCGAGGCACATAGACAAAAACTGGAGACTGCATTACGACAACATTTTTTCTGGAACAAAAATTGTCCTAGTTTTCGGGACATCACTTAAGTACATTCCCTTATATACAATCGGTTATATCCTTGTTATATCAGATTTTTTACATCCTATGATAATAAAAAAGAATAGAGTTAGAAATCAAAGATTAGAAACAAGTCTTCTATTTTTTAAAACGATAAAACTCGTGTCCACTTATTTTTTGTCAATTCTGGGAAACAAAAACCTTACTCTCCTTAATAACATTAAATTATGAATGCTCTTAAGTGATGTCCCGAAATCTGAGACAATTTTTGTCCCAGAAAAAATGTTGTTGTTAGGAAGTCTCCACTTTTTGTCTCTGTGCCTCACAGTTTAGGTGAATTAGCACCACCTATTCCGTGGGCCGAGCACGAATGGTCTGACGTATGGTAACGTAAACGTAAGCAAATTTTGATTATAAAATACGATGAATCTATCGCATTTTTGTTCAATTTTATGCAACAAACGCACTTGTTTCATAAAAATGTAAAAATATTGCGTGTATTTCCAAAAAAAAAACATGCATTAAACGTGTATTTTTGGTTCTAAATTTGCTTACGTTTACGTGACTATACGTCAAAACATTCGTGCTCAGCCCACTGATCACTTCATTATTTGTCGAAATTCCCGTCGGTCTGCAGCAGAGCGTACCAGGTGCAAGTATCATTGTCGTTTAGGAAACTTCTCGACTTTGTCTCCCTACGTTGCGTACCTCCATATGCTTCTGCGCCATGTTGTTGAGCCACGTGAGCCGCAGGTCGGGGCTGTGCTGGTACCCTCGTGCGATGCGGTGCATCAGGTCCAGCAGCATCTCCGGGTCCTCCTGGAACTCCTTCATCTTCACCGTGTCCGACAGGATCATGTGCAGGTTGAATACCAGGTCTTTCACCTAACAGTCATCAAACAATATATTTAGATATTCTGTAACTAATACTGGATATGGCAAGTGGATAAGTATACAGGATAATTTTTTATGTAGTGCGCATAATTTGTAGAGTGATTCAGTCTCTGTTCCGAAATGCAACCGCAGTATTGGGATACACTTTAAAACAAAACGAAAATTCGACTTAGTTTGGGGGACTCGCATAATTTACTAGCGCAAGCCATACAAAATCAAATTTTTATTTTGTTTTGGAGTGAATTTTAGTACTGCGGTTGCATTTATGGCTTAAGACATTTATTTCTCATAAACAAAATATAATTCACTTACAATGAGAAACACTATACAGTATAGTTATTTGGGAACGGACATTGAATCACTTTGCAAATTTTGCGCACTAAATACAAAAATATCCTGTATAAGTCATAGCGGAGAATTCTAAACAGTTGTTAGGACAGCTTTTGGGTGGCTATCATGTTTCGTTACTCGTGGAGGCTCTTGATATGCACGACAAGGCTTGCGATCACGTGTTCCTATACGGCATATGCCGCCACACCTAGTCGAGAATCCGTGGTGTAAGTAGCCGCACCTGTTCCGGGAAGTTGGTGTCGGCGAGGTCGGCGTCGTGCTCGGCGTACACGAGGATGGTCTTGAGCGCGCGCCGCAGCGACTCCTCGCTGAACGTGCGCGACGTGCCCACCAGCGACGACAGCGACATCGTCACCTGCATCTTCACGCGGCTGAAGTTCTGCGCGGGGGAGTTAACATGTAGTTATGATCAGGTGAACCGTACACTAGGATTTCATATGTCGTGGGTTAAGAGTACATGTATAAATCTAAACTAATTTTATAAGACTCCTCGCCGCAGCACGACCAGCCCAGCTGCGCCACCACAACACGTACATACAGCAGCACT
Organism: Allophyes oxyacanthae; assembly: GCA_932294325.1. Lineage (NCBI taxonomy): Eukaryota > Metazoa > Arthropoda > Insecta > Lepidoptera > Noctuidae > Allophyes > Allophyes oxyacanthae. The sequence goes on from OW028612.1 coordinate 1,699,298, forward strand.
TACGTTCCCCAGCTGGTAGTGCTGGCGCATGAGCGCGTACAGCGTGGCGGAGGCGTGCGCGCGCGGGGCGGCCGCCAGCGCCGCGCAGTGCCGCAGCAGCACGCGGCACGTGCCCGACTGCTCGCCGCAGCACGACCAGCCCAGCTGCGCCACCACAACACGTACATACAGCAGCACTTACGTTCCCCAGCTGGTAGTGCTGGCGCATGAGCGCGTACAGCGTGGCGGAGGCGTGCGCGCGCGGGGCGGCCGCCAGCGCCGCGCAGTGCCGCAGCAGCACGCGGCACGTGCCCGACTGCTCGCCGCAGCACGACCAGCCCAGCTGCGCCACCACAACACGTACATACAGCAGCACTTACGTTCCCCAGCTGGTAGTGCTGGCGCATGAGCGCGTACAGCGTGGCGGAGGCGTGCGCGCGCGGGGCGGCCGCCAGCGCCGCGCAGTGCCGCAGCAGCACGCGGCACGTGCCCGACTCCTCGCCGCAGCACGACCAGCCCAGCTGTGGAACCACGCCTTCTTATATACATCTTACACATCACCTACATAAAGTAGTTAGCGACTACAATATAATTCTCGCGACTTTCAGAACCAATATGTAGTTAGGCTTATTTTTGGAGCCTTGGTGCGCTGTAAGCTTAACGCTCTTCTGGATGACAATCCTTACTGTGACTTGTTTGCGGATGGATGGGCGGATATATTGTCGGAGTGTCTGCTTTTTTGTGAGAGAGTTGTATGACTGTGTTGTTTTATTTATATGTGTAATTAATTAACTATGTGCCTATCTTTTTTTATTGTAATTGGTTTTGTACCGTTTAAATAAAAGTAAATAAATAAATAATATCGACAGTGGAAAAGTAAAATGGCTAAAGTGGCACTCAAATGTAAACTTTACAGGAACACATTTTAAATAATTTTGAAATGAAAAGCTCTTAAATTTATCATGGATTATTTTTTGTAAAACATAATTTAGGTACTAGAATATACGTTTTACAGGAAATAAAAATAAAGTTTTAAAATGTACACCTATAAACTTATGTTACGTTATGTACCGTTATTGACACTGGAAGAGCAAAATGGCCAATTATTGGCTCTTGATTAATTATGTATAGGATTAAAAATAAAATTGTTAATTGACTGAATTAAAATTGTTATTTTTAAACAAAAAATAATCCAGATCATATACGACAAGAAAATTCTAATCGTTGACATTGTATTTTTTCTGTTTGTTACCTTAACGATGAGCGCACGCACGGTCGCGAACATGTGCTGCAACACGACAACGCTCTGGTTGCGCTGCAGAGCGCGCAACAGCACCTGCAACGCTGCGCTGCACACGCTCTGACCGCATTCTAAGTTGCTGCATGACTGAACACACAAAATAATTATGTATTATATTGGCACATCATGTGTGTAAGTAAACACATACTCTCTCATTAATGAAAGAAGAAAAAAAAAAGTATTTATTACAATATACAAAAACGATTTTAAGATCAAACAAAAAATTATAAAACATGAAAAATTAAAATATATCATAGTCATAGTAATATTATAAAGAGAGAAGTCCTGATTGACTGATTGACTGACTGACTTATCATCAACGCACAGCCGAAACTACTGAAGCTAGAGTCACGAAATTTGGAGAGTAGGTCCCTTTTGTATTGTAGGCAAGCAATAAGAAGGGATTTTTGAAAATTCAGCCCCTAAAGGGGGGAAAAAGGGGGTGAAAGTTTGTATAGGAGTCCCTTAATTTTTGAAGTGAGAAAGATGAAAATTGGAATTTAGGCTTTTGGTTACAAATAAAGAAACACGTGATTCTGCGTTTTTGGAAATTCATCCTCTAAAGGGGCGAAATAGGGGTGAAAATTGTTTTTGAAGTGTAAAACGTGAATATTGGGATTGTTTTTGAAGTGAGAAACGTGAGAATTGGTGTTTCGGCTTTTGGTTAGAAATAAAGAAATACGTGTTACCGCGTTATTGGAAATTCATCCCCTAAAGGGGCGAAATAGGGGTGAAAATTGTTTTTGAAGTAAAAACGTGAAAATTGAGATTTAGGCTTTTGATTACAAATAAAAAAACATGTGTTACCGCGGTTGTGGAAATTCACCCCTAAAGGGGCGAAATAGGGGTAAAAATTGTTTTTGAAGTTAGATACGTGAAAATTGAGATTTAGGGTTTTGGGTAGAAATAAAGAAACCTGTGATACCGCGTTTTTGAAAATTCATCCCCTAAAAGGGCGCAATCGGGGTAAAAATTGTTTTAGAAGTTAGAAACGTGAAAATTGAGATATAGGCTTTTGGTTAGAAATAAAAAAACATGTGTTATCGCGTTTTTGGAAATTCATCCCCTAAAGGGGCGAAATAGGGGTTAAAATTGTCTTTGAAGTGAGAAACGTGAAAATTGAGATTTAGGCTTTTGGTTAGAAATAAAGAAACATGTGTTACCGCGTTTTTGGAAATTCTTCCCCTAAAGGGGCGAAACAGGGGTGAAAATTGTTTTTGAAGTGAGAGACGTGAAAATTGAGATTTAGGCTTTTAGTTAGAAATAAAGAAACACGTGTTTCTGCGTTTTTGGTAATTCATCCCCCAAAGGGGCGATAAAGGGGTGAAAAATGTTTTTGAAGTTAGAAACGTGAAATTTTGTATTTAAGCTTTTGGTTAAAATTAAAAACAAAATCGGTTTCGTGTTTTTCGAAATTCAACCTCTAAGCGGATGAAATAGTTAGATATATGAGAGTCCGTATTTTTTGAAGCCGAACGATTTATAAGAGGTCAGGAATTGATGAAAATTAAAAAGTATCTACCGGCTACTTTGTACCCGAACGAAGTCGGGACGGGCCGCTAGTCTAGAATAAAATGGATTGTACGTCGCAGATGTGTCCATAAGGCTTTCGCTAAAAATAATTATTCTACCGCGCTGCGTGCAATTCGACAGCGCTGATTTTCAGCGGGAGCCTCATCGAGGTGACGGTGTTGTGTACATAACGTTCTAGAAATTAATTTCCTCTATTATGCCTGTCAATGTCACTTTCATATTTTTAATGACAAGAGATGACAACAGTTTTTAATGTTATTTTAGATTTTTATAACATGATTATGAATAAGGGTAAGTAATGATCTAAAAGCGTGCTGAGGGCACTTCGCTCAATGCTGCGCGATCATCTGAACTTAACCTACAGTGGTACATACCTGCACGATGGTCTCCAGCGCGTGCAGCAGCGTCAAGGCGACCTCAGCTGCAAGTGCAGCGGACAGGTGCGGCATGGGTGCAGGTGGGGCCACATCCCCCTTGTTGCCCCCGCGCACCCAGTCCTTGCGCCAGCGCTCCCGCTTGCACGCACCTACGCTCGAACCACCTATCTTACAGCATGTAGTCAATCCGTCCACTGTACCACGAGCCCATATAGACTGCCTCAGCTTTGGGCGATATTACTGTTTTCATTACTTGCCAGGCGGATTTATATGGCGCTGAGCAGGCGACGGATTTTTGTCCGGTGAACTGCCGCGAACAAGAATGACCGTGGTTGGTAGTTGTTGCCAGTGAGGATACTAATAGTTCTAACGACAACTACGAACAAAATGACCGTCGTCGCGTGCGTTGATGAGTCCATGCCGAAGTTTTTTGTCCGGCAATGTTTTGTCGTAAAAAATCATGTACGCGGCTGTCCACCGGACAAAATAACGATAGCTTCGAATAAAATGACCGTCGCGTGCGTTGAGTCCATGCCGAAGTATTTTTTCCGGCAATGTTTTGTCGTAAAAATACCTGGCCGCCGCAGTCCGCCAGACAAAAAATCCGTACTTGCTCAGCGCCGAAATGAATGCAGTGCGTCGTTTGAACACAGTTTGAAATAATCACTATCATTGAGACACACTATCAGAGTGAGTATTCAACCCAATATTTGTTATTTTTGTTGTTTCACGGAAAGAAGTGCCCGCAAATAATATCCATTTTGGTTGGAATGTGGAGTGGTGGTGTCGGTGTGGCGTGTAGCGGTACAGCGCTCGCGGTCACACTAGTTATAGGCCAACCGCTTATCTGAGACGGATGGTGCCGGAGTTTATGAAGAAGTTGCGCGGTACGGGAGGGGTGTGACGCGAGATGTCAGTCACGGGCTCATGATATGCACCATAAAGCTTAGCTTAGCCAATAGTAGGCGTGTGTCATCCCCCCCGCATCGCGAAACTACCTCAAATGCAGACACTAACCGTCTGAGATATGTGATATGAGATAAGCGGTCGTCCTATAGCTTGCTACGTAGTTCCTATTTGTGGCGCTAGGTGTCGCTTCATTGTGGCAGTCTGAATGGGCAGTCAATGGTCTATAGTGGACGTCTATTAGCTTATACAAGATGACTTGTTGAACGAGGACCATTCAGTATTCGGTTCTCGTTCCAAATATGTCAAAAAATGAACTTTAATATTTCGTCTAATTCTCTAATCAAATTTGTCATAGGTATTTTTGCCTGTCCTAAGCCAGGTTTGAAGTATGAAGGAAAAAGGGATTATACCTCCCTGCCTTATCAAAGTTCGCCGTGTGCAGTCGCGTGCGCAAGGGCGAAAGGAGAATGTTATTACAATATTTTCACAAAGGTTTTCATTGTGATTTACTTATAAGTGTTTTATTTTCATTAGTTATAATATGATCATGAATTATCATGTCCTTGAATATGTCCTTCGTTTAACCAGTCGTATACATTAACTACGATAACATGGCGCGCCCCTTCAAAATTAAAAACATTTGAAAGTATTTACAAAGCACCACCAAGACACAACGCATGTGTGGGTACTGAGACGGCCGTCAAACAAAAATAAATCCAAGGATTTGTTGCTCGGTAAGGAGATGTGACTACACACATTGAAACAGTAATTTGGAGGGGCGCGCCATGTTATCGTAGTTTATCTTTACTGTATAATTGTACACGTTTGTCTATGGAAGATGTCTGTCCAGCTCACCTTTACGCCGCATGATGAAGTCGTTCCTGGCCGAGCCCTGGCCTAGGATCACGTCTTCAAGCTTCGCCTTGATGTCTGTAGTCTTACGGACGTTCTGTTGCGTGCACTTCATTATCTCCTTATGACCCTAAACAAAAACAAGCTCTTGTTGTTTATTAATACCCCCTTACCCCCCCTTAATACCCTCTTACTAATAAAAAATTGTTTTGAAACACTTATTCAATTTTACCTGTCCTTAGCCTTTGTATGACAATGAATAGAGATGCCAATAGACTCAATTAAAAGTAATTTTAGTTAAATAACGTTATAATCCGAAGGCTAGAGGCGCTGCGTGCTGAAACACAGGCTATAAACCTAGTTCGGCGGCAGATGCTAATATAAAGACACAATTCTACAATATTGATAAGCTTGCCTATAAGTAGTTAATTTTATAACAAATTGTGTAAACATGTTATTTTTAGGTCTAATAAAAATGTAAATATAAAAAATATAAATTATACTTAAATAATAAAGCTGAAGAGTTTGTTTGTTTTAACGCGTTAATCTCGCTAATCGCTGGAACGACGAGTCGGATTTGATAAATTATTTTTTTATTTTATAGTTCAATTCTTGAGGTATGTTATAGGCTATTTAACATCACGCTACGATAATTAGGACCCGAGCAATAAGAAAAAATATCAGACAGAACGCAAAGTGAAAATGAAGTAATAGCGCAGGCGGGAGATGCGGCGCGGTCGCCCGATAGAGAACCGATATTTTTTGTTTCGTGATAGGTTAAGAGGCCTTTCACAAAATTGTGTTTTCACAGGTTAGCTGTATGGAAGCACGGCAACTCATCGCATTTTGTAGCAATTTGGCAGTTGTAATTACGTTTATTTTATATATAACATTCAGTATACCATAAATATTTTAAAATTCTGAGGCCGCTATGAACTAAACAACTTGTCCGCGCCCAGCACTAGGGCTCGCCGGGGCCGAGGGACGCGGGCGCCGACCGCGCCGCGACACACTACGCAAACTACAGTCCACTGCGCATAACGCTTCTCTCTATACTTTAATTATTTCAACCTACTACTCACAAATGTAAAAGTTTATATTTATATTATACAGTTTTCTATTTATAGTTGTTTAATTCATAAACACAACTATTTAAGAGATATGGTTATATATTTTTCATTGCATTTGCTTATTACAGTAGTTCAATCCACGAGCTCGAAAAGGTGTCGTCGCGCATTTTATGAAAAACTTGCTTCGGAAGTTTGGCTTTATATAAATAGATAAGAAAAAATTGCGAAAAGCGAGGCCGCTATAAACTATATTAATAAATATTCTCCACCACTCAATAAGTCAAAGTTGTCGAAATCTTTCAGTTGCTCAGAATAAGAACGCCAAAGTTTGCCATTTAACGCAAAAATCACGGTCTGTAATAGGGCTCTTAGGCTGACATTCAGAGACGACAGAAACGAGTCTAAGCGTGAACTTACGCTTCCATCTGTCAAAATCAACAGCTTGCGCTCATATTTGTATTCAGAGACGTTCGGAACACGACTTAAACTTAACGTAAACTAAGATAAGCCAAGTGAATATTGACTACTTAAGACGACACTAGCGCCGCCAAGTGGGCTAAGGTGGAGTTAACCCTTTTCCAGTCCCATGAACCACATGTGGTACATGTCGATTGTTTAACTATTGTGTCTGCTGTCGGGACAGTGAACGTGTTAATATTGAAAATTTTATAACTTAAATAAATAGGTTTATGTTTCAGATATTTTGTTTCGCTCACTCCAATTGCATTTTGTATATATTGCTATCCTGTTTTAATTTTTATATACGCCTGCTTACACATTTTCATAAAAACCGTAACATACCGATAAACATTTAGCTATTAAAAATGGCCATAGAGAAGAGAGTCTTAGCTAAGCTTACACTGCGTCTCTGTATACGAATTTTGAAGATGCGTTTAGCGACGATTTCGCTTAGAGCGGTCTTCGCCCGTCTTAAGTTCATGTCTCTGAATGTCAGCCGTAATATGGCCACTGACCCTGTACTCCTGGCACTTGAAGCACAGGTCGAGCAGCGCCAGCAGCTGGTGCAGGCGCGGCGCGGACAGCTCGGCCACGCAGGCGGCGAGGGCGGCGCGCGAGGCCCACTTCAGCACCCACACCAGGCACATCAGCAGGTTGCGGCTCGTCTCGCTGTTCAACGGCGGACGACCGTTCTGGGAAATAAAAACAACATTAATATAATATATACATAACATTTGGCACTGACTAAAAAAGGAAAAATCATACATCCTTCTCACAGAAATGCAAACATTCCAACAATATAATTCCAATAACTGTAAGGCTCTAGACAGACGTACCGCATTTCAACTGCAATCCAACCGCAAATTGCAGTTCGGATGCAGTTTGAATGCAGTTGACACGACTGCAATAGAACTGCAATAGAAATCCCACCGCAAATTGCAGTTTTGCATTCAAACTGCATCCGAACTGCAATTTGCGGTTGGATTGCAGTTGAAATGCGGTCCATCTGTCTAGAGGCTAAATAAATAAATAATCATCACAGGCGTTTATGTCTGTTAGATCTTACGTAGAACAACACCATAAAGGTAACTAATATAATATATACCTGTTTAAAATCACCCTCTGGCGATGACGCGGTGTACAAATTAGCGAACTGTCCCATGTCACTATCTAGTTGAAGTATTTCTGTAACGAAATAATATTTGTCTTTATAAACATTGTCGTAAAAACATATGGATCAAGGGTTCAGAACAAAATTCACAAAAAATGTGTCCCGAGTTAACATTAAAAAAAAAAACATACGCGTCGAATTGAGAACCTCCTCCTTTTTTTGAAGCCGGTTAATAATTATATAAATTTAGAAATACCAACAAACTAATTTAAATCTTATGTCGTCATCACAATGCCTAATTTAGCTTGCATCAATTTTGTACCAAACGAAGATTCGACTGTCAGCAATCCAAAAAAAGTCTGACAACCGGTCTAACCTGAGGGTATCAGTGTCTCCCAGTAATTGGGTGGCGGAGGTCAGATGGCAGTCGCTCCGTATTAAATACTGATATTCAGCCGCATCTGGTTTCACTGGGAGCCGACCCCAACTTAGTTGGGGAAAAAGGCAAGGCAGATAAGTACGAAGATTCGACTGCACCGTACGTACCGTACGTGCTCGCTCGCCCAAATGAAGAGTGACGCGCAATTAGTCTACTTTTTCGGGTTTTAGTCTACATTTGGTTTGGACATGACAATATTTGTATGCCTTGGAAGGTGAAACATAGTGGTACATAAAAACTTTTAATTTTCCACCAAGTTTGTAACTTTTACCTATGTTTATAACAAATAAATTATTTTGATTTGATTTGATTTGACATTTTTGAGCGCTGACCCGAAGTCCATATGTTTTTACATCCGTGATTATAAAATATATTCTCATTTCTTGAAACCAATGACTATACAAAAAATATCATTCCTAACTGCATCAGTTAGATGACTGGTTGGAGTATCATAAATAATATTCTTCCTAACTACAACACTTCGAACACGGGTGGGAATATCATTAGTACCAGAAAAATGTCTCAACAGAATTCTGACCAAACGGAAGTGCAGTTGCGAGGCGCACTGCAACCCGACTCAAGGCTCAAACTGCGAAATACTGAGAAGAGCGTACCTTTGTTAGTAGTGAATCCTCTGTATAGCTGTGGGTGCGCGTCCATCACGATGCCTAATAGTGGCAGGTATAGCGATGCGACTCGTGCCTTCACTTCGGGGGCGGAAAGTCGCGGGTCTGCGTCGTGCGCAGTCAGCAGGGAGAGGACGCCGTTGACTGCCGCGCACTGCAGGACCGGACTCCTGGAGCGAGAGAAAAATTATATATTTAATTTTACATACTAAATTTCTACCGCGTAACCAAAATGATAAACATCTACTCTGGTAATAAACTTCTACTATTGACTATCTCACGATCGTATATCGACCGAGCTGCCCGCACAGTACACGCCGAGTCTGATGACGTCATTCGTAAATGCGGGTGTAATTGGTATACCTATAGTATTTTACTGAAATTGCGGTGCGTACGGCGCGATTAGGTGCGCGAGGTTGCATACAAAGAATATTAAAATTCGGTTCCTTCGGCGCGTGTAGTTAGTTGCGCCTTTACGTCAAAAGGCCAATCCATACGTTGCACTAAATTTTTCTCACATATGCTGATAGAAAATGTCCGGGGTTTAAAGAGAGTGTTGGGTACTGACTGCAGGTCCAGCGCGTTGGTGAGCTCGGTGAGCAGCAGGCCGGCCAGGTAGTGGCGCGAGCGGAACTCGTGGCCCAGCGCGTGGCGCGGCGCCGCCGACGACGCCGAGCCCAGCGACGCCCACGACGCCGCCGGCGACACGCGCGCGCCCCCCGCCCCCGGCCCCGCCCCCGCCCCCGCCCCCGGCCCCGGCCCCGGCCCCGGCAGGCTCAGCGACACGTAGTGCTCGTGCGAGCACACGATGCGCAGGAAGCCCAGCTGCAACCCACCAGGACTATTATTATAATTCACGTAATTTTATGACGCGCCGATCATATTGCAGTGACGCGAGCGTATCTCACTGAAGCCCAGAGAATACCAAATGCCAGAATAGTCGACATCAGCTCAATTGCCATAACGAAAGAAGAAGAAGAAGATTACCAAATGTGTTGTTTTGATCAATATTTTACTGCAACTGCGCGGCAACTGCAATTATTTAGTTCGTGAATTAGCCTACAGGACAGACATAAAACGGCTATATATTCAAAATGACAGATTTTAATTTCTACTGGGCTTTTATCAGTGGTGTGCACTCCATAAAGACACTGCCTACCCTTATAAATTAGTTACTAAATTTTGTAAGTAATACAAACGTTAATGTCTGTAATATCAGTTAATTTTAAGTCTTAGTGTGAGGTGGCCAGACACAAACATCATTTAACTTGACAATACAATACTAAGTTGTTTTTTCTTACCCTGTAGGATTGTCTGTGCATGCCACTGGCTTTTACAGACTCTTTAAAAAAACGAAGAGTTTCACGGTTCCAGAGAGGGTAGATCGAAAAAAAAAAAATACCGGTAACAAAAGTAGATTGCTGCGTTTGCAGCTAGACGGTATGTACGTAAACCGTACAGAACTTATATAAAGGGTGACAAGTTGAACTCTAAACATATTGAAAGAGGGTATTGTAGGTACCCATCATAGTAAACAAATTTTAAAAACATTTGAACTAATCCTGAAATCGCGAAAAAAATAATCTACTGTTCCATAAAAAATATTCAATATTTCTCGATCAAATGTATAGAACAGCTGATTTTTGTTTCCCGATTTCACGGTTCGTCCTAGATGTACTATTAAACAAATTCTGGCCGAACTGTACCTTGTAATGCACCAGCGGCACAGCGTCGGGTAAGGACGCTATCTTGGCGCACATCTGCTTGTAGTAGGTTCGGATCAGGTTGAACACGTAGCCGCGGTCCATCACGCTCAGCAGCTCGAACAGGAAGAACGCGAGGCTGTTGTTGAGGCTCTGGGTGAGGCGGCTGTCTTTGCCGTATCTGAGGAGAAAGGTCAATATCATCAGCATGCAATATATTATGTACCTACTATCTGACCCGGCGAACTTCGTACCGCCAGTAAAAGTACTGTGCACCTACCTACCTACCCTACAGTGGCGAAGAGTCCATACAACCCGATTCCCATCGGCTTCCCTTTAGGAATTGGTTAGTTCATAGACCAACGTAATGTGGCTTGTTATTCAGTTAGGTCGAGCTCTTCCAGACATGACTATAATTATATAGATTACAAGAGACCGTAAAGATTTTTGTCTTGCAGCATTAATTGCAGCGATTTTTAGTGAGAATTTTTGGGAAGGCTTCCCCTTTTTAAACTGTCACCCTTCGCCACTGCTTCCCTACCCTACCCTACCATACCCAACTTTCTCCTTCCAATTATAACAAACACAACAAAAAAAGAATTAGCGAAATTAGTCCAGCCGTTCACGCGTGATGACGTGACCAAGGGAAATAGGGATTCATAACCAGAATAATATTATGTATAAGATAACTGGTGATTAGTGCCCGATACGATTGTACTCATAATAACGAACAACTTCAGAAAAGAATAAAAAATGGCCGCTCAACTGTGTGAATACGGACGCGGGATGGCGCGAATGCTAGTGGAATCACTTGAACAATGCGCGGTGTGAAGTCAGGTGCGAACCGCGTCTACACCGTAGCGGTTTATTAATAAATTTTATAAGAGGTCCAACAATTCCAGCCCCTTTAAGGGGTTATTACTCATCATTATGAAAAACTTTTACTTCTCAACTAAATATCAACTGTTCCATATATTTAGTCGAGTAATATTATAATAAATTAGTTTCTTTAGGAAAATGTTTGTTATCGTGAGTATCAGTCACTACATTAATTACCAGTCACCATATATTGAGTACTGCTGACCAAAGAGTGGTAGTCCGCGGACCAACGATTGGGAGCCTCTGAGCCAGTTGGTGGTAGTGTTGCTATCCAGAAACCTTTTCAAACAGCGGGTACAGAGGTCGAAACTGATTACATGGTCAAAAATACAGATTTTCATGACTGTAAAGACCGAAAATACTGCCCTATTACTGACTTCATTTCAGTCTGAATGTGTGACTTTTTTCAAATGTCGATTATTTTAAGATTTTTTTCTAAACTATTATTATTTGGCTTATCATCCGTTTCAGACTTGACGTCGACTTCTGGGACATTCTGTTTAAGAAAATCTGTAGTGAAAGGAACATTGGTACCTTAAATACTAACTTTAGTGACCATTTTTAGAAAAAATCGACGTTTACTGACCGAAGTTAAAACAAGTGACTTTTACTGATTTTACTGACCATTTTCGACCCCTGAGGGTGAAATGATCGTTACTGGAACCTTCCAGACCTGCTGGATGTAGGTGGAGTTACCTGGATATGATCTCGGAGGTGACGTTGTTGACGAGCGTGGTGAGGTCGTCGGTGAACTGGTCGGGGAAGCGCGCCTTGCGCCGCGCCTCGTGCGCGCCGCTCCAGTACAGGTACTCCACCATCGACTTCACCATCAGCTCGAACATGGACCTGCGGAGCTAGTCTGTAAGAACATCTCGCATCTCGATTCGAATCTCATTTTTATCGGATGATATTTGGGTCATATTAAAAAAAATGTACATTTAAAGGAAACTTGTCACAAGACTTAATTTAAGACAATATTCATTCGGAAACGGAAAAAAACACAAGTGACTTTACAAAAAAAATTTTTCAAGAATGACATTTACTTTTATAAACATAACATAACCGACAAAAACCCCCGACTCCAACTAGAAAAAGAGCTGTAACTGTACACTTTTGACCGACTGAACAGATTTTCATGAAACAGCTAAGACGATTCTCGATTAAACTAGCTTTCAATTAAAAAAAAACTGCATTTAAATCGGTCCATCCGTTTTGGATCCGTTTTTTACACAGATACACACACCTCTATTGTCGGGGGTTAAAAATCAGTATTGCTAAAACTATAAAACTAGAAAGGTAATAATACTGACCAAGAGTTCTGCATGGCGAGGTCCCTGGTGGCTCCGCTGGCGACCACCCACTGCAGCGCCAGCTCCTCGTGCAGGATCTTACACGAGCCGTCCGTCATCACTGACGAAAAGAAAAGAAAGAAAGAAAAAACCGTTTATTAGACATCACAAAGTAACCAACACCGAAACAATAAAATAAAACATAAATATAATTAACATATAAAACAAAAAAACAACAATTAAAACATATTAATTCGGCAAAGCAGACTCGGTGTCGTTATGGTGTGTCTAATAGGCCTCAGCTCAGCAAAAAGCTGCAGCTGGCTGCAGCGCTGATTTTCAGCTGAAGCCCCAGGTGGCAGACGAACGATACACATTAACCATTAGGCGCTCCACCCACTGCACCGCGCCCCGTCGCGTAGCGCGGGATGGCAGATTTTACCATTGTATGCAAGTATCTCAATTTATATAGAAATCACGCCTAGCACAACACACTGCCGACGCGGAAATGCGCGGGAAGGCGCCCCGCCATACAATGGTAAAAATCTGCCATCCCGCGCTACGCGACGGGGCGCGGTGCAGTGGGTGGAGCGGCTTAGTAATATAACAACGACAAACCAACATCATTATTATTTTGTAAAATATTAGGCTATTTGTGGCGGGAAATTGAATATTTCCCCAGTTTTTTGTAATTTTGCATAAATTGTTAGTAATTTTTGAGAAGACATTATTATATTGATTATTTACGGAAATAATATACATAGTAATTTTTAGGTCCATATTATTCTTTTTTTTTAATAATCTTTGCCCTATCTATGATTTGTCCTGTATCGTGGGTACAGATTACAAACATACGTGTCATATGCACACACACTCAGCACACTCAGACCCGAAACAACTACCTGTAGGTCATACTAACATATAATATTATTTTCATCCCACCATCTCGGAAAGAGTATTTTTAATCTTCAATATCTGAGTGGAAAAGCCGTTTTTATTCTCTAGAGGATAAAGTAAATTTTCATCCCACCATCTCGGAAAGAGTATTTTTAATCTTCAATATCTGAGTGGAAAAGCCGTTTTTATTCTCTAGAGGATAAAGTAAATTGAATTTAGAACATCGTGTGCACTAAGTTTGTGAATTAAACGTTTTTTTTTTGCATTTAGTCATTTCCTCGCTGAGGTGGAATGAAAAGTTACGTGTTGCACTCGAGTGCAAAGATTTTTCACCTCGTGCTCTTTTGATTCCCTCGCTAACGCTCAGGATTCTAATTTTGAATCACTCGCTGCGCTCGTGATTCAATTTTAGAATCCTTCGCTTGCTCGGTCATCAAAATTGAACACGCGGTTAAAAAGCAACTTTGCACTCTTGTATAACAAATAACTATTGTTCCGCCCCGCACGGAACGACACGGTTGGCGCAGTGGCTAAGCGATTAGCTTTCTGCGCTACGTGCCGCGGATTTGATTCCCACACGGAACAAATATTCGTATGATCTACAGATAGTTGTTCCGGGTGTTGGTGTGTGTGCGTGTGACATGTATATTTGTAAACGTTAAGCAAAGATTTTTATTTAAAAAAATCGAGCCAAGATAGGTGAAACATGTTTTAGAATCAACCAAATTTTTAGAAATGTTTCTTTTTTTTTTCTATATTTTATCATGAGCATATTAGGCCAAAAACCTCTTCCAGTGAAGTCGATTAGCTACTGTCAGCGCCTTAAGCTATGACGTACCTGCTGGTGGTAGAGGCAGGCCTATGTCCCTGTCGGTGAGCGAGGGCCGCGGTATGGTGCACTGGTACTGTATGTACGTGCTGATGAGGCTGCTGCGGCCATGGTTGTCGCAGGTCGCACCCTCGTTCATGTTCTGAAAGTTTATTAACCAAACCAACAATTATAAATTTTGTCTTACATCTAAATATATGATAAAGGTAGGTTACCGTACAATCCACAATGTTTCTACACGTTACTATAAAATACATTGAACCTATTCTAGGTTAGTTTAGTAATTATGTTCTAGTGCTTATTTTAGTGACAATTTGAAATTAAGTTTTTATTGAATTTACAATATAATTTTAAAATATATTACGAGTTAGGGCAAGTGTGTCGCATGTCGTACTGTACTCGTCAGTAGCGAAGCACAGTTTAAAACACACACACAGACAGTTTTAAAAGGGGAAGCCGTCCCAAAAATGCCCTCTAAAAATTGCTGCATTTAATGCCCGTCTCTTGTAATCTATATATAGTTATGTCTGGAAGAGCTCGACCTCACTGAATAACAAGCCATATTACGTTGGTCTATGCACTAACCAATTCCTAAAGGGAAACCGATGGGAATCGGGTTGTATGGACTCTTCGCCACTGGTACACTCACAGATATATCAGTAAAGAGATGCGCGAGGCAGGTGAACACGTCCTGCGCGATGTTGAGCGTCTGTCCGGCCAGCGACGGCGGCGCCACCAGCACGTGCAGCAGCTTGTCCAGCACCACCGGCAGGTACCGGCCGAGCACTTCCACGTTGGCTGTCGGCAGCTCTGTTATACTGAAACAAAACATAAATATTATAGTTTAAAAATAACTGAAGGAAACGCTTTTGACATCCAAACTAAACGTGTATGCAAAATTTCAGCTCAATCGGAAACCGGGAAGTGGGTCAAATTTAACTTCCAAGATTTTTTTACATAGTTACTTCATTTGAAATAAGATTAGAAATTGTAATAAACCTTTTTTACAGTTCGTTCAACCGATTTTGACTTCTATTGCGTTAGTGGCATGACAAATGGCAGCTGCAGCAAATAGTTGGTATTGTAACAACGTTTTTGCTTTTAATGCCATCCTTATGCCAACGGAATAGAGGTCAAAATCGGTTGAACGAACTGTAAAAAAGGTTTATTACAATTTCTATTCTTATTTCAAATGAAGTTATAGTTAGTTAGTTACAAGTGAAGCTAATAAAAGCATTTTAAAAAGACAAAGTAATATTGCGTCTACACACTCGTTGAGACATCACAACTCACAAGCATAAAGCCAGACTTCCACTGGCAGATGGGCGGGCTCCGTACGGACTCCGTTTAACTCGCAACGGTAAACTTCATAGAAGTGCTTCCACCAACAGAGTCTAGCGGAGAGGACTGAACGAGTACAAATAGTTAATAACGAACTCGTTCTTTTATCTCTTTTGCAGTGGAAGGCAATAGTCAAACTCTTTCTTAATGGAAGGTAAAACCTATTTAGCTAGTTGGGGTCCGTTCCGTCCAGCTATTACTTGCTCATTACCCTTTCGCAGTGGAAGCCCGGCTTATGTGTGTACTAATATGTCTCGTTCGCGCGTTCTCGTCTCGTGGTGTCGCGGTCGAGTCAAATGGTCCCGCGTCGAGCGCTCAACGTGTTCTAAACACTCAATGAGCACATTCTTCTCATACAATACGGGTCATTGAAAACGGATTGATTTTAAACAATAGTTTTAATTGTTCTTTAGCTATGAATAGGTGTCAACAACCATTTTTGAGGTCTAATACGTCCTGTTTTATTCACGGCAGATCGGCGTATACAGGACGGCGCAAATTTTTAGGGCATTAGGTGACCTTCCTGTTATAGTTAAGAGTTCTGGTATTGGAAAACTTTAGGTGAATTTTGAAGATATTAAAAACCTTTTTTTAAAATGCTTTTATTACCGAGGGTGCAGTTGCTGGAGTCGCGCCGCAATGTCAACTTCAAGGCGTTCGTGGTGCGAGTACCGAACTGTTTTCTACCCCTCGTCATGGATGAAGATTTTTGGCCGCAGGGCGTGGTGTTCCGTCGCTTCCGCGGACAAGTGCCACAGGTCAGCACAAAGACATATAGTGCAAAGTGAAGTGCTACTAACATAGTTCTAAGCCTTATTTGCCAAAACAATTTTTGTAATTAACTTATATGTATAATATGTATCGTCAATTACCCCCAAAGGTGCCCAAGATACAGGCCTAGCCTAGTTTGGGACCAATGGAAGGTATTTTATATTGTAAATATATATTGTGAATATTTATTGAAATAAATTGAATTGAATTGGGATTATTTTCACCTGTCACTAACTAACTAAAAACAAATCTTGGAAGTTAAATTTGACCCACTTCCCGGTTTCCGATTGAGCTGAAATTTTGCATACACGTTTAGTTTGGATGACAAAAGAGGTTTCTGTAGTTTTTTTTAAAACTATAATATTTATTTAACGATACCTAAGTACATTTACCGCAAAAACTGAATTTTTACGAAAAAAATAAGTGGCGCTCAATCGACTCTATTTGGTAACCTTTCTTACATAGGCATGCTCGACAGCACATTTAGGTATATTTACCAATGTAAAATTTTATATTTGTGTTGTTATTTTCTTGTGACTGTTGTGTTGTCCTATGTGGAATAAAATATGTTTCTTTCTTTCTTCTTCTGGGGGTCTATCGCGTAACCAAAATGGTAATGAACATCAACTCTGGTAATAAACTTCAATATGATCCTGAGAGGCTAAAATTCGAGCTACCTTGTAAAAAAATTACCCATCATGAAGTAAGGACTCCCATCTTCATGGTCGCTAGAAAAATTACAAGGTAGCTCAAAGTTTAGTCTCTCACGATCGTATTGAAGTTTATTATCAGAGTCGATGTTCATTACCATTCTAGTTACGCGGTAGACCCGCTGATACCAAAACTATTTGAACTTACCTAGCGCGCAGTTCTGACTCCATGTTTGCGAGTCCGATGCGCGGTGGAATGTTGCCTTCCTGCACCGCCTCGCATGCCATCGCGAACCGTTCTATGTACCCGTCCTGCAAACAATACTCATATTATAATCATTTATGGTATTTATCTCACGGGTTTATTGTAGAAGTCACGTATAGGCGTACACTTGCGAGTTTGAATCAAATTTTAAAATATATTAAATTAATCAAACCGTAGATATATTAAAGTAAGCTTACATAACCTAACCGTCAAAAATCCCCGTCTCCAACTAGAAAAAGAGCTGTAACTTTGGAATGGCTGAACAGATTTTCATATAATATAGCTAAGATGATTCCCGATTAAAGTAGCTTTCAATAAAAAAAAACTACATTGAAATTGGTCCATCCGTTTTGGAACTACGATGCCACAGACAGACTACCCATATCCACAGATACACTACAAACTTATAACACCCCTCTTTTTTGTCGGGGGTTAAAAATAGTTGTCTCGTTGGACCGACTGTAAATAAGATTAAAGAATTTTATTTCTCAAATTACTAATTTCACTTACATGAGAACATTTTCAACACATTAAACACGATTTATCAGCACTTCGACATTGAGAATAAAGATTCAAAATCCTGTAAATAACTTTGACGACACGGTTGGCGCAGTGGCTAAGCGATTACTTTCTATGCCACGTGCCGCGGGTTCGATGCCCGCACGGAAAAAATATTTGTATGATCTACAGATAGTTGTTCCGGGTCTGGTTGTGTGTGCATGTGACATGTATGTTTGTAAACTGTACCCTTGATACAGGAGAAATAGTAGTGAGGGGCAAAAAAAAGAAAAAAATACTCACCAGCGGATGCACAGTAGTGTGCGCGTCTAGCGTGATGCTGAATATAGGCTTGTGGTTGTCGATCCAGCGCGTGCCCGGCAGCAGCACGTCGGGGAAGATGTACGAGTAGTTGGCGGGAGGCTCCTCCTGCATCACCGGCAGGTTGAACTCGCCGCACGTCAGCTTGCCGTTGCGACAGAGCGGTATCCACTGTGGACGATACAATATAGAATAGAATAATAATAATAATAACAAACTGTACTTAAAATAAATCAATCTTCAGTAACTACAGCACCGATCCATATCCAACGCGGAATTTTTCAAGGAGATTCTCTAAGTCCATTATGGTTTTGCTTAGCCCTCAACCCTCTTTCCCAACTATTAAATGAAACTGACACAGGATTCACATTGACAAACAATGACACACAATACACTCTATCACATCTAATGTACATGGATGATATAAAACTGTACGCCTCTGATAGAAACGCCTTAATCAAATTAGCAGATACAATACAACATTTCTCACAAGATATTCATATGCAGTACGGAGTTGACAAATGCAAAATTATGTCAATTACTAAAGGTAAAATCCAAAACAATAGTTATACACTTGAAACTGGTGAAACGATCGAACCGATGGATGAACATAGCACATACAAATACCTTGGTTTTAAACAGTCTAGACAGATCCAACAAAAAACTACTAAACAGGAACTACTTAAAAAATTCTCACATCGTCTTAACCTAATTTTAAAAACACACCTTAACTCCAGAAACACAATAAAAGCTATCAATACATTTGCAATACCTATTCTCACATACTCTTTCGGAATAATACAATGGTCAGACAGATATAAAAAAAATACAGCGCACTGTCAACACACACTTAACCAAAAACAGAAAACACCACCCTAAATCATGCATACAGAGACTCACACTTCCACGACAAGAAGGAGGAAGAGGATTGGTCGACATACATAATTTACATAACAAGCAGATACTTACACTCAGAGCCTACTTCCATAACAAGCTACAATTAAAGCTGTAATTAAAGCCCTTAACTCAGAGGAGATCAACTCTAAACTCATCAAGGAGTGTGTCCAGTTGCTGAACTTACTAGGAACATCGAACTCGGTAGCGATAGGATGGGTACCTGGACACAGTGGCATCGGTGGTAATGAAACTGCCGATGAGCTAGCAAGAGCTGGAGCGGAAAGCACTACAATGGGCCCTGAACCCATTTGTGGAATTCCTAAGTGCACAACCTCCACCTACCTCAGGTCCTGGGGCTATAAACAGAGTATCAAGCTCTGGGAAAAGTCCTCAGGCCAAGCACACTCCAAAGCGCTTCTCACAGGCTTCAACAGAAAGTTTACGGAACAAGCGCTTTCCATGAACAGGAGCCGAATTAGGATCTTGACAAGAACCCTCACTGGGCACTGCAAACTAAACAAGCATCTACAAAAAATGGGCCTTAGTGACACCACAATTTGCAGATTCTGTCGCGAGAAGGATGAGACGCCCATACATATCCTATGCGAGTGTGACGTAGTACACCACACTAGAAGCCAGCACCTGGGGGGCCACCTAATCTCACCAGATGAGATTAAATCCCTCCACCCCAAGAATATAGTCAATTTTATTATTGACTTACGGCTAGAGGGAGTGCTGTAATAATACAAGAGGCGTCACAATAGATCTTCGCAGGTCGCAGTGACAAAGGGGCTTAGTACCCTACCTCTTCAAACAAATAATAATAAATCCATAACAAAACCGAACATTCGTCACTCCACAAACACGCAGTCGAAATAGATAGAAAACTTACACCATTAAACTTACAGGACAGAAACACACAAACAAATGAACAATTAATAAGCAGACAACAGAAAATTGCAGCATGGGCTGAAAAAGCTCTACACGGTAGACATCGCGCCTGTCTGAGTCAAGCACATGTCGATAAAGATAAGTCGAACGAATGGCTTAGACGAGGAGAACTGTTTCCAGAGACCGAAGGCTTTATGCTCGCGATTCAAGATCAAATAGTAGCAACTCGTAACTATAGAAAGTACAGTCGCGGACCACGGCTGGTAATCATCGAACATTATTGTATGTCCATAAGAAACACTATTTAATCTGTGGGAGCAATTCAGAACATGAAGTTTGACTTCCCTCCCACCCCCTGTAATTCCCCTCGTGGACCCTGTCGTCCGCCATGATTGTTGACGTCACGGCACTTTTTCATTACATTGGCGCGAACCGCAAAGTACATAACTACCTACCTAAGTAATTGCTGTATTATTTAGTAATTGTGTAGTACTTTGATAATTGCTACCAAAAACTGTTAATTTACGAAAGAGGACGTTATTATTCTAGTGCTAATTTACGCAAGGACGTTTAAACATTAGTGATAAGTTACGACAGGACGTTTTCTTTATTTACTAAAGTGGTTGTGTTTTTATTTTACGAAAAAGGACGTTTTAGTGATAAGTTACGATAAGACGTTATTTTCTCTAGTCATAGTGGATGTTAGTTATTATTTTAAAATGTATTTTAAGTGTTGTATTCCAAATTGTGGTAGTAAAAGAGAGGACGTGAAACTTCACAAGTTTCCGTCTGATGAACAGCAAAAAATCAAGTGGCTCGCCTGTCTAAGCGGTAAAAGTTTGAATATGGGCAATCTCGACAAGTTGCTTGTTTGCCACAAACATTTTGAAAAAAGATTTTACACAAAAAAATCTGGTATTAAGAAAACTGCCTATCCAAGTCTTTTTTCTGCAAAGGAAATTGAAGACGGCATTCCATCGAGATCATATGATGACAAAGGTATATGTATAAACGTGACTGAACTTATCTATCATTCGTTGCCTTTCTTTCATCAGAAAGAAATCCAATTCTGGCCTGTTGTCCATGGGTGTTGAGCATAATATTACTCAATACTCAATTCTTTATTGCGTTCCACAATGTATTATGTGTAGTATAGGTGAGTAGAGTAACAGTAGTGCAATATAGGTTTCCAAAACTAATAAGTTCTTGTTTCTATAGTTGCTTTAGATTAACTGTAGTATATTTATTTTGATTTATTTTATTTCAGATACTATATCTATATATACGAGTCTTGATCATACATATGCACATAAGAGGCATTACGATCATTCATACTGTCAGCCTTCAAAACTACATTCTTCTTTGCTGCAGCACCATGAGCCACTCTCTGGTAATTACTAGATTTTTAACAATATGTGTACTAATTATATAGTGTTGCTTTAAATAATTATCTTATTTATTAGTGAGATGTTGCACACTTTCAGAAAATATGTTTTGACTTTTACACAAACTATACAAAAGGACTGCAAGTGCATAACTTTTATATGATCTTTATAATGAAGCCAAACAGTTTGTTTGTACAAAATTAATAGAGTTACTTAGCAATTATTAATTTAAATCATACGGTCCATCTAATGGTAAGCGGTTACCGTAACCTAAGGACGCTTGCTACACCAGCAGGGTAATCACGATACACACTCGCAATCGGAATCGATTCAATTTTGCCAGTCCAACAAACTACATTGCGCGGTATGCTTTTAAAATCACTCCGCCCGACAATTGGAGCAACGCAATGAACACTGTTGTAGTGTCAAAATTGAATCGATTCCGATTACGAGTGTGCATCGTGATTACCCTGCGGGGGTATGACTTGAGGGTTGCCGACCCTACTACCAGTATTATGTGTGTGGTTTCAGTAAGGCAGATGCAGAATTCTGCCAAATCTGATTTCACTGTAATGTTAAAGATTTGAATTTTTTTTTTGTTTACATATTTAACTAATATGCCATCAACATCCACTTCTGCGTTTCCATATGAGAGAAATCTGGAGATACCTTCTGGTAAATTCTTCATAGTTAATTGCTTTATTTTAAGAATGTTAGTTTTTTCTTTGACCAATCCACCTTTCAGAATCTATTAATGAAATAGTTTTATTGTCAAAATATGATTATTAAATTGCAACACAAACTTGTTCACAATTCTACAAATGTTCAATTCACAAACTGTTTTATATTATATTTACAGATACAATTGTTGCATCAAGAAGTATTCATCACACATCCACTCAACAAACACCCACTTGTGAGGCAAAAATTATGGATGCATCGGCCAACAGTAAGTTTTTTGTTTAAGAGTATGAAGTCAACAATTATAATTCTGAGGTACAAATTAATTTAATAATGATGTTTCTTGTTTAGGGGAACTGATTTCTACACCTAAAAAGGTGTCCAAAAAGAGGATAGTACAAAAATTTGAAAATTTAACGCCGAGATGCAAGATTCTTTATAAAGAATATAGAAAGTCCAAAAGACAGCTTAATTATAATGTGCGGGCAAGAAAAGCTCTAGCATTCTCGAAAGAACACAACTTTGAAGAGATGACCAGAAAAATGAACCCACTTGCTAGAAATTTTTTTGCTATGCAAATAAGAGTTTGTACAAAAAGCAGCAAAGGCAGAAGATTTTCCTTGGAGGAAAAATTAATAGCTTTGGCTATTTTAAAACAGAGCCCTAAAGCCTATAGATTTCTCCAGAAAATTTTTATCCTGCCATCGCACACAACCCTTAAAAAAATGATCGCTGAGTTGGACATAAAAGCAGGCATAAACAGTCAAATATTTGCAGTCATTAAAGAAGAGGTAAAAGTTATGAGTTTCTTTTTTTTCTGTGTTCTCTAGCACATGAGGTAATAAATATTTTGAAATAAATATTATTAAAAATTGTTGTAATAAGTGAAATTCAAATTAAATTTCAGGTCAGCAGCTGGAATGAAAAAAAGAAATTGTGTACCATCATGTTTGATGAAATGGCACTTGAACCATCACTCATTTACTCTCACAAAAATGACAATATAAGTGGATTTGTAGAGTTAAATGTCAAATCAAACAATTTGGCTGACCATGCACTGGTATTTATGGTGAGAGGAGCCGTCTTCAAATGGCAACAGCCTGCCGCCTTTTACTTTTCAGAAGGAGCAGTATCATCACAGCAATTACAAATAATTTTAAAAGATGTGGTGACAGCAATTGTGGAAGCCGGGCTTCTTCCCATTGCCCTAGTGAGCGATCAAGGCTCATCATTTCAATCTGCCTTGCGAAACTTGCAGCAAAATACGAGAGGAGATCAAATACGTGCAGGTGTTGAAACAGGTAAGGATTTAGTCAAATATTATGTACTTAATAATGGTAATATTTGTGTTATTCCTCAATATTTAAAAATACCTTTCTTTTATTTTCAGATGAAACAGTTGTAATTAGTGGTGCTTCACTAAGTGTCATCTATGACCCACCGCATCTGATAAAAGGCATCAGAAATAACTTTTTGTCAAAAAATATATGTAGTAATGGCAAAATATCGAAGTGGCAAGATATTGTCGACGTTTACAAAACAGATTGTAAACATGCTCAAACGCGGTTACTACATAAATTGAATGACGAGCACGTTATTCCAGGAAAAGTTAAAAAAATGAAGGTAAGGGAGGGATATAAATTATTTGTTATGCAAAACCACTAGAATCCTTATAACACTTTACAATAATTTAAAATGATTACAATAATAATTACTAAGTAGGTTGTTCTTGTGGGATTTCTGAAGTTGCATCCATTGAATTCAAATCAGTTCGTTATTAAATGTTTCATGTATTTTTTTATTACCCAGGTGAAGAATTGCGTTCGTGTTCTCAGCAAAACTATGGCAGCTGCTTTGTCATATACTGCGGAATTCTGTAAGTTTCACTATCAGTAAAATTGTAACCGTCATTTAGTACCTTCATCACTTGTATCTACCTACTACAGTAACATATACATAAAAGCATATAAGAATAGCTCATGCTATGATAAAAATATTGGCCAGTCAGAAAGTTGGTTGCACAGCATTCTATCCTGAGGGTATATTAGATGACTGAAGTAGACTGGAATTAAGAATTTTTTTAAAGGTCCAGCTAGTTTTTAGCAGTAAAATTTATTTGCGCCTCCCACCCTGCGTTAGCTGTAGAAGTATGATTACCCTTAGTTTAAATTTTTGTTCCAGCTCACTACACCGATGGCAGACCAGTAAGCAAAACATTAAGGAACACCGCAGAGACTATCAACTTCATGGACGACTTATTTGATAGCGTTAACGGGTCAACAGTGGACCATAAAAAGTCTAAAGGGAAACCTTTAAGAAAGGCTGTAACGGAAAACTCAGTACATCATACTTTTTGGGCAGATGCTAAAAAAACAATAGAAAATATCAAGTTTATTGATAAGGGGAAAGAAAAGTCCGTGCCTACATTAAAAAATTGGGTAACCACCTTAAAAAGTTACCAGAGGGTGTGGCAAGTATTGCACAAAAAACAAATTAAAATTATGCGCCCTCGATACTTTAACTCGGACCCTGTTGAAAACTTTTTTGGTCGAGTGAGGGCGTATAACTTTCGCAACAACGATCCAACTTGCCACACTTTCATAAGTACATTTAAATCTCTATTAATTACGGGTTTTATAAAATTTCACTCGGATTCCTACAATTGTGAAGATGATGCTTGCAGCCAGTTAATTAAAGTGCAATCTTTATTTAGTAAACCGCTGGAGGACACATCCAATATCGACACCAGTATGAATCAGGATATTGGATGTGTTGAGAAGGATCTGGCCACAGGAAATATTCAGGTACAGGCGGCAAGAGAAAGATTAAACGTACATTCAAGAGCATATACCGCTGGATGGGTCATAAAAAAAGTATTGACTAAAGTTAATAATTGTAAAAATTGTGAGACCAATCTATGTACTACTATGGATAGTGATGTACATAGATGGGTCTCACATAGAGAATATAAAACAATTAAACAAAAAAAGCTAACCTATCCATCGGAATATGCTGTGAGACATTTCGGGCATATTATTGAAGAAACAAATGAATATTTGGAATATAATGCTCATAACGACAAAGTCACGACTAAAATTAAAGATTACATAATATCCAAGTATTCATTTGACTTTATCGAATGTATTGATCATAAAGCTATTCTACTTGAATATTTTCTTAGAGTAACTATTAAATTATGCCTTTTTAACTGGTGCAACAATATTAATAGGATTTTGAGAGGCACGGACTTAATTAGACTTGAAAAGCGTGCTTTGCCACCAATGCAAAACAAAGCGTTAATTAAATATAAGAAAAAAATTAAAAATAATTCATTTAATAAATAACAGTTTATAATCTTAAATTATGTATTTTATTTCTTCAACTAAACCTATTGATAAAAATAAAGAAAACTGCTGGAATGGCGTAAACCCCTTTATTTTTTCCCGCCAGAGGTCGCCACTATGAACTTATTGTACTGGCCGTTGGAACTTAATTCCTTTGCGTACAAGCCCAAAACAAATCGAGTGTTTAAAAAAGAAAAGAAACGTCATGTTCTGTTTTGCTCTAAGGCGAAAACGAATGTACCAGAGATGTCCGTCTGATTCATATCACTACCTAGTCTGTGGTCGCGGACTGAAAATGTTTATCAGATTTCAAATTCGATTCTATCTCAAACTGTGCGCAATAAGGTCTAAGATAGTATATCCAAAAAAATATTACTTTTTAAAATTGCGTATAAAATTGTGAAGTATTTGGCATAGCAAAAAGGCGGTCAATGACTTTTTGATTAAATAATGACGTAAACTCACATATTTTTTAATTATATTATTATGACATTTGTCAAGTAGTTGTAAATCAATAGAAATATAAAAGTTTAATCAATTTCAATAAAATAACGGCAAGTAAACACAGACCTGACCTTGCTAACGCTCTGTGTAAGTAACCCTTGAAGCAAAAGGCAGAAATAAAATGTATTTGCATGAAGACGGGTAGAATATTAGTGCTATGTCAAGAGAACTCAATATATCTCGATGCACCATAAAATTTTGGATCCAGCGACATGGAGACGAAGGACAGGTTCAACTTCATCGTAACATGCGGCTGATTCAGTGGCCTGCCCATTTTTCTGATTTGAATGTAACAAAAAATGTGTGTGGCTTAGTGGCTTAATGGTTCAGCACTGGGACTCCCAAAAGGAAAGAAGCCTTCAAGTTCTTTTCTCACATTGTGCTCGAGTATGGGAAGACATCAGAGGGACTATGTGCACTGTGTGTTTGTGTTTTGTCGCCTCCATACCTGATAGATTACGTGCCGTCATAGCTGCTGATGGAGTCTATACCAGAGTTTAAAATTATTTGTTTTTATTGATAGACATTTATATTATTTTATTTTTTTTGTTTTTAATAGAAATATTTAAATTATAAAGAATATGAGAATTGAGAATAAATAGATACAAAAGAAATATATTTTTTATGTCGAGTGTAATTTTTTATGGACTGAATCTTAGATTACTGATTGGTCTCCGCTGCGGAAACCAATCAATAATTAATCTAAGGACCGAATTTATTATTAAATTTCTCCACGAAATTAAATATAAAGTGTAGCTATCACTCCGTAATACCTAACTGAAACCTAAAGCACATATTCACTGTGCCTGAAGGTCGGTTTCAAAGGTGTATCTATCTCTTTTTACGTAATTGAGCATAGAAAGAGACAGATACACCTTTGAGTGGTCAAGGTCGGTTTCAGTTAGGTATTAGAGAGTGATGGCTCCTCTTTTATATGTAACTTCATGATTTTACCTACAATAAAAGCTTATATTTCACCTCTTTAGATGTTTTTTTTCTTTTATCATGTCAAAATTGATCAATAACCATAGAAATAGTACAAGTACTATGTATTATCTCTATGTCAATAACAGTCTGAGCGTAAGCGAAGTCCTACGTCTATGATAATTGTCATCTTTATTGAAGTCAGCCTTATGAAACAAAAATGTGCAAGCCATTATAGACCATAAGGTGGTAAACATTTTTAGACCGCGACTGTACATAATAAAAGATCGTAATCAACCAACTGACTTATGTAGACATTGCAACACTGCCTCTGAAACTATTCAGCACATTACAGGAGCCTGTAAATCTCTTGCACAAACAGACTACAAACACCGACATGACCAAGTTTCTGCCATCATTCACCAAAACTTAGCTTTCAAATACAAACTTGTAACAGAAATTATACCATATTATAAATACAAACTCCAATTAATTTTAGAAAATAGAAATTATATCATGTACTGGGACAGGACAATCATAACTGACAAAACTATACACTATAATAGACCTGACATCACTGTATATGACAAAGTAAATGAAATCGTATATCTGATCGATATAGCTATACCAAACTCACATAATATACAAACCACAATATCAGAGAAACTCAGTAAATACCAAGACCTTGCAATAGAAATAAAAACACAGTGGAGGGCACAAACTGTTCACATCGTCCCTATAGTTCTCTCATCCACTGGTGTCATACCAAAATCCCTAGCACAAAGTTTGACCACCTTACAAATGCCTACACATACACTCCACATGCTTCAGAAAGCTACCATCCTTAACACTTGCCGCATCACCAGGAAATTCCTATCATCTTCTACACTGTCATCCACATATTCAATATAATCATCCCCTCATACGCTTGGTTCCGGCCCGCGTATGAAGGCTTTTGACCCTCCCAAAAGGAAGAGGTAAAAAAAAAAGATTTTGAACAATAATAATAATAAAGCTTTATTTAAATCCACAAAAACCACATAAAGATTAATAGACTAGTATAAATAAAAAAAGGTATTTTTAACTAAATTCGATTGCATTATGCACAGATTAAATTAGTTCATTAACTAAATAAATAAAATAATAAATGCATTTCATTAGTAAATTTTTTTTTCTTTTCTTTTCGTTCCTTATATTGAACCCCTTCGGGTAAAAGCCTCCTCCTAGGACTAAAGAATAGAATAGAAAACATTTATTCGATACAGGGGGCTTACTGCGAGCCCTTATAGTACGGCTGAAATTGAACTGCCCAGAAATTTCCAGAATAAGCTGACATATCATTGTACGAAAAGCATATACAGTGCGAGGTCAGCTCATACTGGAAATGTCTGGGCAGTTTGCTATAACAGTTCGTAGCAAGCTTCGTGGACGTACATTGTCAGCACATAAAAAATAAAAGTTGAAACAAAGAGATCACAAAGAAACAAAAATAACAAACACGAATAAAAAATAAACACGAGATTTTAGTGCACTGACGAGCACGCCCATATCGAAAGGGTTACCAGCTCAGCATTTGCTGGGTGTGGAACACCCGGCGCTGGTTTTCAGTTGGCACCCTGCAGTGAGTCACGGACGCAGGTAAATTAAATCATACATAAATAAAAAAAGTAAAAAATGACTTCAAAAAACTAAAAAGTATAAAATAATTAACAGCTTCTGAAGTCAGTGCCACTGCCAAGCTAGGTGCATTGAAGAATTAAAGGCCCCGACTTCAGAAGCTGTTAAGTTTTTTAAGAAAATAATTTTATACTTTTTAGTTTTTTTGAAGTCGGTTTTTACTTAAAAAAAAAGTTTATTTCATTTTACTATTTTGAGTGGCATAAACATGCGATTACAGCAATCGCAAGTGATATGCATTAATTCAAGAGTTCCATTGTCTATCTCCGAAGGTCAGATCAGATCTTTATGAAATTTAAATGGAACTATTTCGGTATAAACTCCTTTCGAACAAAAAAGAATTTTGCAAATCAGTCTTGACGGATTTATAAAATACATTTTTAAAAAAACTACCGAATTGAGAACCTCCTCCTTTTTGGAAGTCGGTTAAAAACACACATTATACTAATTAAAAACGAGTTCGAAAGATTGAAGCGATTGCAGCACAATGGGTGGTTAAGTAAGGAAAGAAAGAAAGAAAGAAAGAAAGAAAGAAAGGAGAAGGTTGAGAGTATATCTTACA
The DNA here is from genome assembly GCA_932294325.1 of Allophyes oxyacanthae. Taxonomy (NCBI): domain Eukaryota; kingdom Metazoa; phylum Arthropoda; class Insecta; order Lepidoptera; family Noctuidae; genus Allophyes; species Allophyes oxyacanthae. Next base: position 1,728,261 of record OW028612.1, read on the forward strand.
GAGTATCCGACGGGAGTCTCCAGGTTCTTCTCTTGGTCAGGCGCGACCGGCTTCCTCTGGCACGACACGTGTAGGAATGTAAACAGCAAGTGATGCTGGTCGCCCAGGTCAGCGGGGAGCTTGATCTTGATCTCGTCGTAGAGCGATGGGTTCCTGCGAAAGACAATGATTAGATAAGATAAAATTTATTTAAAATTATATAAATCATAATAATAACATAGGTATGATACTGATAGGTGCCTGTACTAGGGTAAACCTGTGCCACAGGCGGCAGAACTGCTTACAATGATGTACTTAAGAGGAACAAAGTTTTTAACAATATTTAACATTAGAAATCTTAAAATGTAATACAAAAATAAAATAATTTCTTATACGTTCTGTGGGCCGAGCACGAATGTTTTGACGTATAGTAAAGTAAACGTAAGCAAATTTTGATTATAAAATACGATGAATCTATCGCATTTTTGTTCAATTTTATGCAACAAATGCACTTGTTTCATGAAAATGTAAAAATACTGCATGTATTTCCAAAAAAATATCATGGATTAAACTTGTATTTTTGGTTCTAAATTTGGTTACGTTTACGTTACTATACGTCAAAACATTCGTGCTCGGCCCTCTGGTCGGCTCCCAGTCTAACCAGATGTGGCTGAATATCAGTATTTTATTCGGAGCGACTGCCATCTGTCATACCTCCGTTCGACAATCGTAATCATCAGAGGGCTTAGACAAAGTAACATTCTATTAGCGATGACGCTAATCGAAAAGTTCAAAAATGTATGGGATTGACATAAGATAACGATATGTCACGTGGTCTATCATCAACGAATAGAGACGGTGCCAGATATCAGGTATTTGCCAGTGAAATTCCCGTCAAAATCGGTCCAGCTGTTTCGGAGATTAAGTAAGATACTGCTGTATATATTATAAGTTGATGTCATTCTCATTGTACGTGAAGATTTTTTTGCGAGGAACCCTAATTCTTTTTTCTTTTTCTAAAATAAAAGTAGCCTAAGTTACACCTTATAAGTAGCCTAAGTTACACCTTATAACATCAGCTATCTGTAAGTGAAAGGCCCGTCAAAATCGGATCAGCCGTATCGGAGATTATCCAGAACAAACAAAGACAGACAGTTTTTTTTTTCCTTTTAAGTATTCTTTCGTATGCATTTAATAAAAAGCTGTTATTTTGACATTACAAACAAACACTTCAATTTTATTTATTTGTATAGATTTTCAGTGTATAACATAATATCTACTTACTTGTTATGGTATAGCACGGTAGTGTACGCCTCGTTGGTGAATTCCGGACAGGAACTCCTTCCGAATATGGCCGGCAGCGCCGACTCCTCATTCTCGCCGGACATCAGTTGTATCCGTACCTGTTTGAAAAATATAATAGAATACACCGATAATTTATTGTATATTTTTTTTGACACAATTTTTTTTTATAAATTATATCAGTCACGATACGTTGCCATGATACATTTCGCATACAAAATGCTTTGATCGACTGCGGCTCGCTGACTTAGTAACTCTGCGATTGATGAGCTCGCGAGAAGGGGCTCCAGCATGGATGCAGTGGGCCTCGAACCCTTGGTACCACTACCCTTCGGATACCTACACACCCTGGTAAGGCAACGAAGTAGAACTAAACACAACAACTCATGGCAGAATCACGGTGAGTGCAGACAAGCCAAAACAGCCCTACCCGCTATTGACCTCCGCATCACCAAACAGCTGCTTAGGTTGAATAAACAACAATTACGCATAGTAACAGGAGCCCTAACGGGCCACGGTACCTTTAATAAGCATCTCTATGTTATAGGAGTTACAGACAGTCCTCTGTGCCGAGCTTGCATGGAGGTGGACGGAACAGCGGCCCACGTACTTCTGAACTGCCCAGAGGTAGCTGTCTTCAGGCAAGCACTTCGGTAACCAGAGTGCTCTCCGGGAGATCGCCAGTAACATCAAATGTTTGCTGGCCTTCCTCGAGGAGTTGGGTTGGCTGGAATAAACTATTCCCACCCATACGCAAAATACGCGCATCGTCGTGGAGTTGCGGAAACTCAGCCGCTTTACCAATTACCAAACTCTGCGATTGTACGCCGGCGCCGGGCGCAAACGATCGACCGGAAAAATTGACGATTGTACAAAGGGCGGTCTTATCGTAGTCGAATCATATCATTTTAATATCTCTAGTCATAGCTGTTCCGGGTTTGAGTGTGCACTGTGCATGCATGTGAGGTTTTGTCTGTAAACTGTACCCACGATACAGGAGAAAATTATGAACTCACAGTGATATTCCTAGCGGAGCCTGTCCTCGAGGTATAAGCATTGAGGTTGATCTCCTTGACCGCTAGATACAGCAGGTTGCGGTACTGGTAGTGCGGCATCGCGGGCGGGTGGCTGGGGAACGGGAGGATCTCCTTACACGGACGCACGTTGTCATCTGGATGGGAAAAAGTTTAATATTAGTTCGGCACCTTGGGGTTCTGCTATTTCAATCGTGTCAGGTGTCGTGATTGTTGGTTTTAGCAGTATCGTTCAACCTATTTAGACTTCTATTGCAAAGGTAATAGAAGTAAAAGTCGGTTTTTTGCGAAATATTAAATAAAAAAGAAAGAAAGAAAATCAATTTGTTTGACACAAATTACACAACAAAAAAAAGGAAAAAAAATAATACGTTTCAAAAATAGAAAACAAGAAAAAAAAATGACTAAATGAATAGGATTCTTTATCATTAGCCGTCGTATTTATGCAAAAAATAGGTCATCGTTCAGCATATTGCCAAGGTATTATGTGTCCTTGTATAGATTTTGACTACTATTACCTACGCAATAGAAGTCAAAATCGGTTGATCGACATTGTATAAACCAATAATTACTAGACCATTCTGACACGATTGAAATGGCAGAATTAGGACCCTGGTCGACGCAACAAGGCTAAAAAACGGCCTCGCTTTAGATGAATCACAATATGATTCATATTACAAATGACAAAATATCTACTTAATTGACGACTCTTAATGTCATCCGCATAAGGTTCATATTCAGTAATCATCTGTTTGACAGTTACTATGCAGATCTGTGGGTCGAGTACGAATGTTTTGACGTATCCTAACGTTAACGTAAGCAAATTTAGAACCAAAAATACACGTTTAATCTATGATCTTTTTTGGAAATACATGCAATATTTTTTCATTTCCATGAAAAAAGTGTGTTTGTTGCATAAAATTGAACAAAAATGCGATAGATTCATGGTATTTTATAATCAAAATTTGCTTACGTTTACGTTACCATACGTCAATACATTCGTGCTTGGCCCTCAGTAGATGAATTGCTCAATGTGGCATTTTTAGGCCCCCAGGTAGTCTGAAATCTAGGTCGGTCGATGGATAGTAAAACTTGAATAACGTCATATAAAAAATACAATGTAGCTTCGTGACTCCGAAATTATGTGAAACAGATATAAATATTACAAGCAATATTAAACCTTGTCTCACCTCCATAAGGATGTAATTTCGCAAGCTCTGGTGTCAATCCATTCTTTATTTCATCGGGACAAGGGGATACCTCGATTTTTAGAGTACCAGGGATACATTTGAGTTTCTTAGGAGCCGAGCTGGGTCTTTTGATCTCTGCCAGAAACTTGTAAAGATCTTCATCGCGAAGTTTGTCAGTTTCCTAAGTAGAGAAACAAAATATAATGGAATAATCGCGTAAGAAATATACAAAAAAAAATATACCTTAAAAAAAAAAAAAAAAAAAATCGTTTAATTGTTTGTCACAGGTAAAATGTAGGTACAGATGATAACATAATAAACAAAGTGCCACTGTAACATACCTATAAGGTGTACAATATAATTCGTTTTTCTTATACAGGGTTATTTGTAAAACACCGGCAATGCTTTAAGGGGTGAAACTACTCATCAATATGAACAAGTTTTACTATGGGACAAACCATGAAATCGCGAAAAAAAATTCAAACTTTTCATACAAAAGAATAACCTTGCTCCATCAAAATGTATGAAAAGTTTGAATTTTTTTTCGCGATTTCATGGTTGGTCCCGTAGTAAAAGTTGTTCATATGGATGAGTAGTTTCACCCCTTAAAGCGTACAAATAACCCTGTATACAACATGTCCCAAAATTCAACGATAAGCGGGCACCAGAGGATTGACCAGCTCATGACTACTCCATAAAAAACAAAAGAAAAAAAAAAAACTCAATTTTTAAGAAGTTACATTAAAAAATAGAAATCCTTAAAAAATTTACACCCCTTAAGATATTTTTAATTACCATGACCACAATGTTTCAAATATTTCTGAATTTATTTTTGTACCGGAAACCTAAGTAGCCCTGCTATCCACCACAATCCTTGAAAATCCCAGAATGCCTGTAGATTTGACACAAAGATCAATCAAAATTATATTTCACCCTAAAATTTTGAAAGGTTTTTACTTTCGGTCCACTTTAACTCATCGTGGTGTAAAAAAAAAGTACGGAAACTACCATGGCAAGTTTTTTAAAAAATTGACGCAACTATCCAAGATTCCAAAATAGTATAATACTCTAGGAAAACTAGCCACAAAAAAAAGAAAAACGTACTATTTCTGAACAAGAACCAAATTTCATAACTTTTACTATGTGCTCAAAATAGGTATTTTGTTGTAAATTCTTCGAATTTGAATGGTACATGTGCGTAGTCAATAACATTTAGAAGTTAGAGAGGGATTATACGTTAGAGAGAGATAGATAGATTACATAGGTAGTATGTAAAGTAGGAAAAAAGACGTTTTTAAAAATTATATCTCGTGTCTCCACAACTACAAGTCTGCTAATACGTCTTTAGCGTACTATCACCTGTCATCTGTCCACAGACTAGACTTAGGATGCAATGCTAACGCTGCTAGCAGATTGTATCGAGAAAATGTTTATAAAAACAGCAACTTCTCTAGCTATCCTATTGTTACTCACAACGAAAATCTACATCGAAATCCTAAGTCTAGTCTGTGGACAGATGACAGGTGATAGTACGCTACAGACGTACTACCAGACTTGTAGTTATGGAGACACGAGGTATAATTTTTAAAAACGTCTTTTTTCCTACTTTTCATACTATCTATCTAATCTATCTATCTCTCTCTAACGTATAATCCCTCTCTAACTTCTAAATGTTATTGACTACGCACATGTACCATTCAAATTCGAAGAATTTACAACAAAATACCTATTTTGAGCACATAGTAAAAGTTATGAAATTTGGTTCTTGTTCAGAAATAGTACGTTTTTCTTTTTTTTGTGGCTAGTTTTCCTAGAGTATTATACTATTTAGGAATTTTGGATAGCTGCGTCAATTTTTAAAAAAACTTGCCATGGTAGTGTCCCTACTTTTTTTTTACACCACGATGTGTTAAAGTGGACCGAAAGTAAAAACCTTTCAAAATTTTAGGGTGAAATATAATTTTGGATGATTTTTGTGTCAAATCTACAGACATTCTGGGATTTTCAAGGATTGTAGTTGAGAGCAGGGCTACTTAGGTTTCCGGTACAAAAAGAAATTCAGAAATATTTGAAACATTGTGGTCAGGGTAATTAAAAATCTCTTAAGGGGTGTAAATTTTTTAAAGATTTCAATTTTTTGATGTAACTTCTTAAAAATTGAGTTTTTTTTTTCTTTTATTTTTTTTCTCGAGTAGTCATGAGCTGGTCAACCCTCTGATGCCCGCTTATCGTTGAATTTTGGGACATGGTGTATATCAAAACACAACGCCACGGTAAACATAGGTAGTAGTAGAGAATAGAAGAATAATTATTATAATTGAACAATTACCTACTTACTATTAAAATTAATATATTATAAAAATACATACATTATGACATATACCCACTATAAAAATAATCAAAAAGGTCCGCAAATCGATAATATTACGTATTAATTATCACGAAGTAAAAAAAAAAAAACAAAAAAAAAAAAAAAAAACAATTATCTCGAATTGAGAACCTCCTTCTTCTTTTGAAGTCGGTTAATTATTATTAATCAATTCACATAAATAATACATATCCTCACCTGTTTAAAGAAGCTGGTGACAGTAATGACGATGGGCTTGAAGGTGTCGAGCTGGTGCGCGAGGTCGGCGGCGTGGTGCGGCGGCGCGCGGCGCTCCACGGAGCCCTTGCGCGTGAGCGAGCCGCCCACCTCGCCCGCGCGCCGCCGCAGCTGCTCCAGGCTGCTGGACGACGCCTTGCGGTCTGCCGCCCAACACATGGCGAGTAAAATATGAGCGGAAACCTACTACTACAAATGGGCACTGAGTCCGCGCTCAAAAGTGACCGAGCCAAAATGAAAAAAAAAAATACGGTTCCAATCGGCCAGTGTTTGTTTTGTCAACCGATAGAATACACGTCAAAAATGCCGTACTGTATCGTGAAAAAGTTGAATAGGCTGATAAATTGTCGCAAGTAAAATTAAGCTGTTTACTAATGACGATACGGTGTGAATTAGGATATTATAGTTTTTTATATTTCTTTAAATGTACCTATGGTCATATAGGTTGACTTGGGAAGTTGGGACAAATTAGTCGTGAATCTTATTCTAGACCCGCCGTTCATTGTAGTATTAAGTTAACGGAGAAAACATTTCAATTGTAGGTGAAATTATTTTAACCACATTATCTTCATCTTATGTATCATGATATCAACTACTGTCCCGGAGTACTTCCCTCTACGTTCCTCGGCTTGCCCTCTGGAGGGAAGACTCACGGAAACTGGCGCCCAACGTGGGGCGGAAATGAAATTTAGGAAGCATGACGTGGCCAGTGATGAAGGAGATTGACAGTACTAAGTAATGAATTGATGAAGGAGAACTTGTTACACTACTGTCTGGATAACAGGTTTTACGACGTACGAACGAAGGGGTATGAAAGGGACGGAGCCATTGGCGGCGCGGACGAAGTGCAGTTCGAAAGGTAGTTTAATAAGTTTTATCTACACTCATATAGCAAAGTTCCGATTATGAATTCAAAAATAATACCATAATGACAGACTTTATGCACGTGCAACACCAATAAAAAAATTAAAAAAATGATGGTACAGTTTTCTCAAAATAATGCTATAAAATAACTGTTTTTTCTATTAAAGTACATTTCGGATTCACCAAGGAGATTTCAATTTAATTTTTATAGCAACTGCACAGTGTCTATGATGGCGCGCGCTAGGGCGCATGCGCGTTGACTGTTAGGTTTCGGCGCCATTATTGTATTTGTTTACTTTATAATTTGTTAACATGAGTAATGATAAGATAGGGTATGAAACTGCACATAACTAGTTATATATAAAAGTATGTTAAAAACTTGAATCAAGGGAATAATAATGTAAATATTATAATACGCTTGTTTATATAAATTAGAAAAAGCACGTTGATCTGGGAATGAGAAACTAGATGATGATGTAATTTTGTCACAAGCTACGAGTGTAATGGCCGACTGAGAAAAACCAATTACCAGATGTGGCTTCTGCGCGAGTTCCCAGGTCAGCGTGAAATTGAACACAATTTTGCATTATTTTTTGGCCAATTATCAAACGGTTTAAATTAATAATCCAGAAGACGGTTAACTCGTCTTAAAAAGGAGGTTATTTTTTTAATAAAATGTTATCCCAACACTGGGTTTTTCCTGTATCGTAGGTAAAGTTTACAAACATATATCTCACATGCAACCCACACCCAGACCCGAAACCACTATCTGTAGGTGATACAAAAATTTGTTTCGCGCGGGAATCGAACCCGCGCACACGTAGCGCAGAAAGCTAATCGCTTACCCACACTGCCAATAGGGCAAAGTGAAAGTAAAAAAAAAAAAACTTGGCCTTTGTAGGTACTTTCGTCGCGATTCTAAATGCACGGTTCCAAGTGGGTTGGTTCTGGAGAAGAAACCGGCAAGAAACTCCATAGATACTCTTATAAAAAATGTTACAATAATATCTGGGGCCTAACTTCGACTTGAATTTACAGAATATGACAAAAATTTAAAGAAGAGCAAAGATCCCAGTAAGTTATACAATATACAAGTAGGTACACTCTATACATACTTAACACTCAAGCCACCCAATTATGAAAACAAGGGAAGCGTTATTAAAATTAGCTTGTGAAGACAGGAAGCAGCGGGTCACCAGGGAAGCCGCATGTGCAGAAGATAATCAGCTCTATACATCTCCATCGTCAACATAGTCTTGGAACTTAGTCGTCGATCATAATACGAGCATTCGTCCTCCAGATGGAGGCCTATGTGTACTGACCCAAGCTGTTAGTGTTGACGGCACACAGGCTGTCCTTGTCCTGGTCCCGGTCCAGGCTGTTGGAGCCGCTCAGTATGTTGAGCAGCGACACGGCGCTCCACGCCAGCGGCATGCGGTACTTGCCGAGCCGACAGCATGCCGCGGCCGCGCCTGCTCGGACTTTCTCGCGATTCTACGGAAGATCATTATTAAATTCTTGTATTTGTTTAAAAATATACCACTAAAATATATGACACTATTACAATTTAATTTAAAATAGAATTAAAATAGAAACCTCTTACACCACACTTAAATCAAATGAAATATAAATATTTTTATTCATGTAAACCAATTCAGGCATTTATGAATAGTCAGACTCAAGTTGCCTCGGTCCAAAGTGTTGATTTCCAATGGAGAAGAACGAGCAAGTAACTCCATGGTTACTCTTTTTAACACAGTGTTGTCTACAATGTTAATATATTTTATTACATAAAAACGTTGCCCCTCACTAGGATTTCTCCTGTACCGAGGGTACAGTTTACAAACATACATTTCACGTGTACACACACCCAGACCCGAAACAACTATCTGTAGGCCATATAAATAATTGCTCCGTGCGGGGATCGAACCCGCGTCACGTAGCGTAGAAAGCTAATCGCTTAGCCACTGCGCCAACCGTGTCATCCAATTATACATTGATTACGAACAAAAGTTATGTGAGGATAACGTACGACAAAAGAGTTGAAATTTATTGAAGGTCCGTAAATTAAAAAAGAAAGAAATTAAAAAAAAAAACTGATAATATTGTTGAGGGAACTATGAGCTGACTTACTCTATTACTACACCATTCTATTCACATAAAAATTTAATACAGTTGCATCAACCAATAACCAACCTTATCATCCTTAATATACGGCTCAACACACTCATTCACGTCTCCCTGAAGCACCTTCTCCACTCTGACGACCAGGAACATATCGGGCGACGGGTTGAGCAGGTCGAACACGGCACTGCGGCTGAGCGTCGAGAGGTCCGCGTGAGGCACGTGGGAGGCCAGCATCTGCTTCGTGCACTCCGAGTTCAGGTTGAAATAGAAGTTTTCTGACACTTTCTTCTTTTCCTTCGCATCGTAGACCGCCATGGACGCGAAGAGGGGCTCCACATCGAGTTCTAGCCTGCAATACGGTATTTAACTAACTTTTTATCTGCTAATTTTAGCAGTAGTATGTAGTGACAGGTCGGACGGTCAACAAAAAAGGTATAGATAATTATCGGATAGTATCAATGAACACAATTATTTGATAATTTACAACCCTGCTACAATTAAACAAGTCAACTAGCTAGTTTAATATTAACAAAGCTGTGTTGCTGAATTTAAATAAGTCTAGGTTGTATTTAGCCAAAAAAAATAACCAAGACAAATTGATACTTTGCTGTAGCTTCGATTTTTTCTGTGTACAATATCCTTGCACTATTATTACAGACACAAGTATACTCACTTCAACTGATGACAGACAACCATTATCCTATGGCCCATGATCTCGCAAGGCATCTCAGCTGCAAGTCTTCGTTCCACCGCTTCCTCCTCATCAAGGTATGGAGTATACAGGCCCAGGAGATCGGCTTGACGGTTCTCTAATCTGTCAACGAGATTTTGTTCTATTAGTTAGCTGAGACATACATCCATGGGCTATGTCGCACTCACGCCGTAACTGAGCGTCGATATGACGTCATCGACTCCAGGTGCACAGTTAATTAAACCGAGTTGTATGTATGAGTTGTGATAGCACAGAAAGTGAATATTTTCTCCGTAATGTCAAGGAAGACTGGTTGAACATTGGTCATATAGAAGGAGAGTATGCTACTCATCATCATGAACAACTTTTACAATGGATTCAACATTCAAATATAAAAGAAACTGCTGTTTCATACAAATAATTCAATAATACTCTACTAACTGTATGGAACAGCTGATTTCTATTTCGTGATTTTAAAGTTGTTCTCATAATAAAAGTTGTTCATAATTATGAGGGCAAATACCCGCCTTCAATATGTCTAACCGTACATTGCGAACATTTAAAAGACAGACCGATTTATTTGCGAATGACATACTATTTGGAACCGTGCACTCTAGGTCTCAACATTTTATAAGTGGCTGTATCTGGTTTACATGAAATAAAGATCTTTTCTATTCTATTCTAATGCGAATTGTCGCCAAACCCAACAAACTAGTCTTAAAAATAAAATGATCAATGAACCCACCTTCTTGCTTCATTGACAGCATCCACCTGTTCCGGTGGCTTTCTTTCAAACAGATCAGGCAGCAGAGGGTCTGAAGACGAGCTCCGGAGGTCCAGGCTGGCCCAGGACCCGCGAGGAGTTAGGGTCTCGTTGCAAGAAGATGATGATGACATAGAGGCTACGGACTGACGCCCGCTTGATGGTTGAGATTCAGACTGAGGATAAAAGATTATTTACAAGTGTAGTTACTGAATCCCGAATCCCTTGGCGAAAGCGTTTACTAAGCCAAATCAGAAAAGGCAGCTGAAAAGATTGGCTATGACATTCATTCATTTATTTATGAATGAATGAATGAATGAATTACCTAACGGCTCAAATATGGAGACGCGGAAAGTCGCGCGGTGCGCAAGGCGTTGTATTGTGATTTTTTTTGTACAAGATCAGTGGGCCGAGCACGAATGTTTTGACGTATCGTAACGTAAACGTAACCAAACTTAGAACCAAAAATACACATTTAATCTAAGATATTTTTTTGGAAACACATGCTTTTTTCATTTTCATGAAACAAGTGTGTTTGTTGCATAAAATTGAACAAAAATGCGATAGATTCATCGTATTTTATAATCAAAATTTGTTTACGTTTACGTTACCCTACATCAAAACATTCGTGCTCGGCCCTCTGACAGATATTTATGTTTACATTCTTAATAAAGTCACAAAATATTTGGGAGGTTTTTAAAGGAGCTATGTCTAGTATATAATTGTTTTGGGTCATTTGATTGATTGATTCACCCAAAGATGAGCTCTTCTTAATCGAATATGCTCTCTACTTGAACTATGTACCTGTTGCTCCTCAGTGCCGCTGTGCTCAGCGTCCACCTCGTACTGGTGGCGCGGGCTCGCGTGCAGCCGCTCCAGCCGCTCGCTCAGCCGCTCCCTCCCGCACATGGAGCCCGAATGCATTCTATGCTTATATTCCACCACGGTGTTGTCGGTTGTGTAGCATCGGATGCAATCGCGAACGAACATCGGGGCTTTTGCACTGGTAAAGGAAGGGGCCAGCTGTTTAATATACCCCATTTTTATCACACAGAGTCAAAGTCAAAAGTCACCTATAATCACGACCCTTTTTGCCTACCCTGTGAGAAATGTCTGTGAGTGTGCGCGGCACTGTCTATTACTGTTACTAAAAAATCAGCTAGGACTAGTTGCTCAGTTTAATGTCCAACGCTGGGCAAGTAAGAGGGTTGTTGTAACATGGGATAGCTGAAAATTACTCACAGATCCTCATCAGGCAGAACGTGCGTCATGGTCCTGATGCGGCGCGGCACATTGCACAGCTCCATGTCCACCGCTGGGTAAGCGAGAGGATCTCGCTCCCCCATCAGGCGGTCGCATACTTCCTCGTAGTCCGGTGGCTCGATCATATCGCAAAGTGATATCTGGATGGAATTATTTAAACATTTTGTTGTTAATACTTTTTAACATCTTTGCATTTTAATTTCACCTATTGCCTTTGCCACTGGATGAAGTCCCATTAAAAGGCAACAACTTATAATAATATTGCCACAGCAGTTTAGTTCTACATATATCAGGTTGTCCAATGCGAGCACTAAAAAGAAAAGCCTTGACCATGCCATTTTGCCGAATTTTCCTACCTAATCAAATGTTTTGTGTAAAATAAAAAAAAATTAACAATAAGTAATGTAATATAAATAATGAATCAGAAAGAAAAGAAAGAAAATACATTAATTCATCATGGACAGTGACAAGGTGACAACACACGAGAGAAAAAATAAAATAAAAGTTCACATAAACCTTTAAACAAAATTCTGACATGCATGAGAACAAAATTAAAAGAAAAATAAATTTATAAATATAATAAAAGTAAAATAATTATAAAATATTGCATTATGTTGTCAAGTCACGCCAGAAGCCAGCTCAGCATTTGCTGATGCGGAGAGCCCAGCGCTGATTTACAGTTGGCATCCCTGCAGTGGCACAAATCATTAAGTTTATTGTATGCTTCTCTACTAAGGAAAGTAAAAAGAAAGGAAAGTACTCAAGTGTTACAAACTCAGTTTCTATTTCAACCCTTACAAACATTAGAGTTTAGAGTGACTTATTGAAAGACCTATCTCTCTGCATGGAAATAAATATGGTTTTAGCATTTTTATGATAGCATGAAGAACCTGATTTCATGCTATTATGAAAGACTAGCAGTTAGAATAACACATAAAACATTTCAAAAGTAAAAGTTATAACAATAGTCATTACAGTCAGTATTTCATACTTTCTCCTTCCGATTATCATTTACAATAAACTTATAGTTAACTTGTTCACATTCATATATTGTATATCTATTTATTTTATGAACAATGTAGAAGAATCCCTGTGTAATAACAACATGTTAACTGTGAAGTCTTTAAAGAGTTTGTTTTGTGAAAGGACATTATAGTACTATTTTAGCTGAAAAAATTTTTAAAAAACATAGTAATAATTAGTACATTCCCAAGAATTATGTTGATAGAAGTTTGTTATCAAACTAACAGTTGTTGTCTGCAGAATCAAAACATTATCGAGTATATACTGTTGTCCCAGTACTTGAATTATGAAACGAAACTAGTTCAAACTTTAGTTAATATAATATTAGCTAATAATTAGTATGAAGTAACAGTACCATTCCACCAGCAACTAATTAGTAAACAAACCAAGGCACACACTACAAATAAGGATCGGGAAAGGGTGATTCATAGTTAATAAAGTTAAGGTTTTATGAATACTATATTAGTGGGATAACTTACAGAAGACGAGCAACCAGATAGAGTCCCGACCTTCGACTGGTTAGAATACACCTTACGAGCGTCCCCAGCATTCCTATAAATAGGGAAAAATCAATTTTTGCCGTATTTATAAACGTTAAAAGATCGTTCATGCATGGCCAAACAGGGACGGTAATACAAGGGCAGGAGAACCATTTACCCGGAAGATTGCTGGTATTTACGTCCAAGAGTCATCTAAAATAACTTCGATAAACTTCTTACTCAGTATAAAGTGTTATATAATTACTATTTCACATAAGATTCCGTTAAAAAACAAACATCCACGAATTTCTTGTTTACAGATTTGACATTTTATTCAATTGACAGCTTGAGTAGTGCCGGTGCTGCCACATTCGAATAAGAAATCTTTTTTTGGACTATTAAGTATGGTCCAGCTACTTATAGATTTAATTTTTACTCCAACGAAAATTAATTTCTGTTTTATTTTTGTCTATTTCAGGGGGATTATTTTTATTTATATTTGAATTCTTGACTAAGATTTAATTTCTGTATGTAAACTTATAAAGGAGTCTATTTACTCTCTTAGCCTTTTTTTTATAATGAGCTTGAACTTGGAAAGTAATTTAAAGAGCAAGGTCAAATGCAAGACTTACAAGTGTGTCCAGACAATGTTAAGCGATATAATATTAGCCTAGTTTTCTTAAAAAATAACCGGCACTAGGCGATGTAACAAGGTTTGTTTTATTTTTATAAGCACATATATTTTGTATAATTACTTGAGATATTATAACAGGAAACCCAAATATAATAGGGCTTAATTACCTAGGTTTACAGTTAGTGCCAATTAAATAAGTAGTTGACCGGCGACCTCAGGATTACTAGCTTGTTTTCCCAAAATTAGAGGTAACTACCGATTTCTTATTTTCAAAAATGTTTAAAGTCACCTGCCCATCATTTTCTGTCATCATTCATCATCATCATCATTTCGGCTCATGTTGTACCCATTTTTGGGTGTAGGCCTCCTCCAAATCTCTTCTCTCCTGGCGGTCTTGAGCCCTTGCCATCCAATCCGGACTTGCGTTTTACCGAATGTAATCTACCCATCATTTAGGTAGTCGTCCCAGCGGTCTGGTGTGCTGTCGTGGTCACCATTCTAATAGCCTCCGCGTACATCTTTCCTTTTCCATTCGAGCAATGTTTCCCGCCCATCTCCTGGGTTTCCGTCTTGGACCGTACCCATTTGTTCGTCTTTGCGGTCACGTAAGGTGATTCCGAGCGTAGCTCTTTCCATTCCTCTTTGCGATACTCTAACCTTTTCTGCAGACAGTTCCGTAAGAGACATAGTCTCTGTTGCTTAGGTGAATACTGGTGACACACATTGCTCGAAAACCTTTACCTTTAGGGCAAAGGATAACTTGCAGCGTAAGATCCGGCTATTTGTAGCAAAAGCTGCCAATGCTTGGGAGATGCGACACTCTGCGGTTTGATTTTGACTACCGACTGTGAGCTTGTGTCCGAAGTAAATATACCTAATCCGTAATGTCTTCGACAGGCAGTTGGTAGTTTTGTGCGTCAGTGGGGGTTGGTCATGATTTTCGTCTTTGCAGTTTGCGGTATTGATTTTCAGAAAATTAATACTAGAAATAAGTACAAAATAGTGGTCCCTAAATTTAGATTGACCAAAACAAACAAATCATTTCTAGGTAACGGTGTACGCTTTTATAATAAACTCCCTAAAAGTATTACCGAGCTTACTGATAAAAAGTTTAAAACTCGTGTTAAGCTTGTCCTCATAAGGAAGGCCTATTACAGGATCAAAGACTATGTTGACGATAGAGATGTATGGAAGTGATTATCCTCTGCACATGCGGCTTCCCTGGTGACCCACTGCTTCCTGTCTTCACACACTAATTTTAACGCTTCCCTTGTACCTTTTTGGTACCTATTCTTAATTGGGTGACTGACTTGAGTGTTAAGTACGCACCTACTAGTATTGTATAATTATAATATTTTAGTGGTACTTATGATCTTTGCTGTTCTTTTTTTAATTTTTTTATTGTAATATTGTGTAAATTGAGGTCGAATTTTAGCCGGGGCCGCTCCTGCGGCCCCACATTTGTTGTGTAGTACCTAAGCTTGATTTATGAAAAGAGTATCCATGGAGTTTCTTGCCGGTATCTTCTCCAGGACCAACCCACTTGGAACCGTGCGCCTAGAATCACGACGTTTTGAAAGTGCCTGCAAAGGCCCAGTTGAAATAAAAATCTTTGACTTTGACTTTGACTTTGAGACCAAACTTTGCAGATTCTAATCGGATGTCTTCAATCATGCCAAGCATCTCCTCCACGTTGTCGGAAAATAGTGCTAGGTCGTCAGCGAACCTCAAGTTCGTCATTATTGGCTTATAATAAATTTGAATCTCCTCTTTATATTCCCTACCCCATCCAACTGGAGGACATTTAAAAAAAACTTATTTTTTTAGCCCCTTAGAAATTATGAGTCCATAGGCAGTTTTAGGTTAATCCGGCCCTGCTTACAACTGTGTATAATAATTATATACAATTATTGTATTTAAAGATAAGATGCTTAAGACAGAGCAGGACCTAGCGTTGATACAAGAATACCTACCTACTACAACAATAATCTCTACATAGTAGGTATAAAATAAAGTCGCTTTCCCCGTTTGTCTGTCTGTATATCTATATATACTAATTCCTCCTAAACTACGCAACGGATTTAGATGCGGTTTTCACTATAATTTTTCACGGAAGGTTTAGTATTTTGATATTTAATGTGATGATAGTAGAGAAATTGCAGCCGTGCGAAGCCGGGGAAGGGTGGCTAATGTGAGTTATAGATATTATGTTTATAAACTGTATCTACTCACGATGCATGAGAAATCCAAGCAACGTTTTTAGAAAGCAAAGGATCTTGTTAAAATACTGTCCCTATGAAAACGTGTTGAATATTAAAATTCTTAAAAAACAATTGTCACAGTAAAACAACCCTTTACTTTATATGCACGCACGTATCTCATGCTATAAAATCTCAGGCGGACAAACTGCGCACAATACGAGTAATCCTTTTGTTCTATTCCAGCACGTTTTGAAATATAATTGGATTGGAGTGGTCGCGTGGCGCGGGCTTCACCGGCACGGGACCTCGCGCGGCGGAGGATTATGAACGCACTTGAAAAAAATCAAGCCTGTCTTTGTTTCGTTTCGTTTTATTCGAATTATGAAATTGTGTTTCGTTTTCTAAATACAGGATATTTTTTTATGTAGTGCGCTTATTTTGTAGAGTGATTCAGTCTCTGTTTCTAAATGCAACCGCAGTATTGGGATACACTTTAAAATAAAACGAAATTTCGACTTAGTATGGGGGACACGCATAATTTACTAGCGCAAGCCATACAAAATCAAATTTTTATTTTGTTTTGGAGTGAATTTTTTTAGTGCGGTTGCATTTGGGTAAATTTTGCACACTACTTAAAAATTAACCTGTACTAGAGGTCGCCAAGTGGTCGAAATTCGACCGTAATTGTAGCATTCTACTCCTTCTCCATATAAACTTTAACTATGCCAAATCTTACACTCCTCCGTGCCCGCAATATGCTTCAAAAGGGGTACAAAGTTTTCTCTTCACGTATTAATACAATAGATAGTGTAAGTAGGGGGAAGAGTTAATTCTCTTTTTTTATAACACTAAGGTGCCATACAAGCGTACGGCTCGCCTGATGGTAAGCGGTTACCGTAACGTACGAATACTTGCAACACCAGCAGGCGCATCAGTCGCGCGTTGTCGACCTTACTACCTATACCTACTAGCATCGTGTTGGCAAATAGCCAACGTGACGCTTCCTACTACTTCATCTAATTGATAATGGCGTATCTTGTCGTCAACTTTGTCGTATTAAAATAAATTATATATTTTTATTTTTTATTTTATTTTTTTATTATAACAACTTTCTTTCAAAATATACATCTAACTTACAATCTAAAAACCACGGGGGTTTGTCCCGATTGCAGTGAATAACATTCTGCACACATTCGCAATAATGTAGGTAGATATCTATCAAAATAACATAACACAATCATTGTCACTTAATATAATAATAATATAATAATATATAATATAATTTATTAGCAACTGAAGCTTCATTAAAATATTTTCTTACCCAGTCTATTGCCTCAATTAATTTTTTATATACGATTTTAATTAAAATAACCCTAATAAAAAATTTTGAAATAAATAACTTAATATATAATGCTATGCGTTTGCTACCCTCCAACCTGCTACCAATTCATTGCGCCATTATCCTCAATTGAATATTACGCAATGCGCGAAGGGATAAGCGCCTTACAATTTATATTATATTGTCGGATCTCTACTTTCCATGTTAGGGTGATACTTCTTACAGAAAAAAATCTTTTTAGAAATCCTTGCCTTTTACTATGATTAATTTCTCCTGTATCGAGGGTACAGTTTACAAACATACATCTCACATGCACACACACCCAGACCCGAAACAACTACCTGTAGATTATACACATATTTGTGCGGGGATCGAACCCGCAGCACGTAGCGCAGAAAGCTAATCGCTTAGCCACTGCGCCAACGATGCGTCAACGTTATAATTATTTATTTAATGCTTTTGATACAAATATGTACAAAGGCGGTCTTAATGCCAAAGGCATTCTCTGCCAGACAACCTTAGGGTGATGCAGAGACAAAAAAATGGTAGATGCACTAGTCATTATTATTAGGTGAGGATAATAATATACCTACTTATGTAGAACCTAAGCAATACAATACACATATACCTACTTACATTACAATATATAATTACCTACCTTATTAGATACATCACGTACCTACATACTATACAAATAATATACATACATATTAATATATATAATATCAAGATAAATCAAAGTCGAGATGAATCCGCCAAAGTCTTATCACGAAAGTGCTTACGTAACTTAAACTTAAAAGAAAGCCGACTGTTAGCCATCCTAATTACCAGCGGAAGCGCATTCCATAATAGAATCGACTGGACAAAGAATGTTGAATGAACGAAGTCAGAGCGGTGAGAGGGACATTGAAGAAGACGGTTATTAGAAGAACGAAGATATTTAGCGTGATTGGTAGACACGTACTGAAAGTGAGAAGTAAGGTAAGACGGAGGATTGGGAGAAAACAGTAAAGAGAAGAGGGTAGTCAATGCCCGCATGTGTCTGCGTTGGCGAATAGGCAACCAGTTTAACTGCGAACGATACTCAGACACATGGTCATATTTACGGAGATTGAAGACGAATCGAATGCAGTTATTTAGAAGGCGGTCAAGTTTGTTGAGTAGATCTGCATTCAGGTCAAAGTAGCACACATCACCATAGTCAATTATAGGGAAAATTAAGGCCTGCACAGGCATTGCCTTGGTTTTAGACGGGAGAACGTTTTTCAGGCGATAAAGAGACCGCAGCGATCCCGTAACTTTCTGACTTACGTTTGCCACTTGATTTTGCCAACTAAGGGTAGCATCAATGTACAAGCCGAGGTCTTTGACGCTAGTACTGAGCGGGATAATCATGCCGTTAAATATGATGGAAGGAAGAGTGACACAGCCCAGTTTATAAATACTACGATGACTACCAACGATGATGAATTATGTATTTGATACAGTTGCAAATCTTCGTAAAAAAAATGTGCCTTTTCTGATTTAAAACCCTAGAACTCGTTCTATTCATAGATTTAAATCATCAGAAAGTTCTAATCATTTCAGTAACTCAGGAGAAAGTTCGTGTTAAAGAATAAAGTAAGTTTTCAGACGAGATTCTCTTTCACCCAACGCTTCACCCACGTTGTCTTTCAAGACACCTCTAAGCGCAGATTAAAGACTATCATAATACAATTAGACTTTCTCTAACTTCAGCTTAAAGTTGCTTTAATAAAGTCTAACAACTTAAAACTAGTTTCTAAGTAAAGTTACAATGATATGCCCGGTGAGCTGATGGTGCCTAACTGAATTAAAATCTGCGCTGCTCTTGGTTCGCCCCGCCCAAGTACGCAGGGCGGCCAGCCCGCCCTTAGTGTACACCGCGCTTTCGCTTAGTACGCTTGTCTCTTCGCTAAATGAATAATAATTTAAAAGAAAATACCGTTTTTATTCACAAAACTGAAGCATAAACTAATATATTTTTAAAGACAACGAAATGTAGGATTTTAATATCGAATCACTCAGTGTTACCATTTAGTGTTGTGTTTTGAATTTCGAATAATAAACTCTCAAGTGCATGAACTTCGATGAACTTAGTCGTTATTATTTTAACGTTTAACAAATTATTTTTCTTGCTGCTGGACCGTACCGTGAAATAAAAAAAGTATTTATTATAAAGAGTACTTAATATCGAAAAATATTATCTATAGAAAATACTAATACCATAAAGCAGACAGAATCTTGCTAAAAAATATAACAAAAATATAAACATAAGGATATTTAATCAATATTAGTTAATAAGTGTAGAAAATTGAGATATCAAAGTCAAGAACAGTGCAACAGGTGACCGATACAACGACGCTCGACATGATTTTATATGATGTAAGTTATTTATGATATTTATTTTTATTTACCTTCTTTGCCATAAGTATCTAAATATAATATTATAAATCACTAAAACACTTTAAAAAAATGGGAAAATACGCGTATATTTACACAGAATTTCAAATGAAAAGAGTGCTGAAAAAAATAAAAATACCTAGTTTTCGTATCGATGCGCTTATCTTTTCATATCATATTATTTGGTATTCTGAAGACCTTTTGCAGAAACGTGCTGAATAGTCCTAGCTAGAATAAAGTCCTGGGTATATACACTATATACAGAACTATATATATACTGTGTCAATGAATGGATCACCATCTGGTGATGCATTCATTGACGCTGAGCTCAATGTTACACAACTTCCCATGCCCTTTTTAATAACTTGACAAAAATAGTTTTTTTTAATAACTCAAAATACTGATATACCTCGGTTATGTAAGTCCTACAAAATCTATTTTAGAATCTAGCCATTAAAAAATGGGGCCAAAGACAACTTTCAGGGGTCATCGACACTCCTAAAGCCGAGCTTCCACTGGCAGCGGAGCGGGCTCCGTACGGACTCCGTTTGACTCGCAATGGCAAACTTCATAGAAGTGCTTCCACCAACAAAGAGTCTAGCGGAGAGGACTGAACGAGTACAAATAGTTATTAACGAACTCGTTCTTTTTTCTCTTTTGCAGTGGAAGGCAATTGTAAAAACTCTTTCTTAATGGAAGGTAAAACCTATTTTAGTTAGTTGGGGTCCGTTCTTTCCAGCTATTACTTGCTCATTACACTTTTGCAGTGGAAGGGGCGGCTTAAGATTTATTATCCAACGAATTTTTGAAAAACTTAAATAAATACTTTCTCCCACAGTATTTCCGATCAGCTAGAGTTTCTATGGAATAAGGGATTTACGAGTAGTCCTTCCGTTCGACATTTCCATCGTTTTGTTTACGCCAATGTAAACACGCTAGAAAGGTTTTTGACCTTTTAATATAGAATCCGTTCCACTGTCCAGTAGAGGCTACTAGGCAAACAAAGATATACCTATTAACAAAGGCTACTCAAGCACCCAAACCTTTGAGACCCAAACGTTTTAATAAAACCACAACTGTCCAGAACTGGAGGCTCCAGTTAGGAGACTGAGGCAAGGGAAAATACCACGAAACATAACCGTCAAAAACCCCCGACTTCAACTAGAAAAAGAGCTGTAACTTTTGAACGGCTGAACATAGTTTCATAAAACATAGCTAAAATAATACCCGAATAAACTAGCTTTCAATTAAAATAAACTGCACTGAAATCGGTCCATCCGTTTTGGAGCTACGATGCCACAGACAGACACACACATACACACTACAAATTTATCACATCTCTCTTTTTTATTGGGGGTTAAAAATAAGGGCGCTTCACTGGATACTTCATACCCAAGAAGCTTACTTACAAGAATCAAAAGTACAGTTAATTGTCCTCTATTAAGGACAGATTGCAGTAAAAAAAGGGATATAAAAGAAAATCCAATGTATATCTACCTTATGACGTGTATGTCTGTACGTGTTCACGTCAGTAATTCAGTATCTAGTCCACCCGTATGTGGCAGACATTTTATAGTTTTTTAGTTCGTAACTAACATTACTATGGACCTTTTTCTGAAAATAGATCTTTCTTTCTTTGATTTTAACCCGCGACAAAAAAGAGGAGTGTTATAAGTTTGCAGTGTGTATCTATGTATCTGTTTGTGGCATCGTTGCTCCAAAACGGATGAACCAATTTCAATGCAGTTTTTTTTAGTTGAAAGCTAGTTTAATTGTCATCTTAGCTATGATTCATGGAAATCTGTTCAGCCGTTCAAAAGTTACAGCTCTTTTTCTAGTTGGAGTCGGGGGTTTTTGGCGGTTAGGTTATATACGGAGCGACTGCCGTTGACCTTTGAACCACCTTCGTACATGACCTACGTAAATTTGAGTCCTTATAGCTCCGTCTATAAGGACGTCTCTAGAGGTTATTCGCACTTCGAATAATCCCTACGCACGTATTAGATCCATATTAAATTAATTGGCATATTCATTAGGATTAATTATTCTTCGAGCTTCAGGGATTTAGAGAAAGCTTGATTTAAATATAGGTATATCAATTTTAAGATCTTTAATGAGGCGGCGGGGCGTGAACCCGAGTGAGGTTTTCAAAATGCGAACTGAATTTTCTTCAATAATTTTGCAATATTCGTAGTTACAGACGTGAGCTTAAATAAGAGCATTTCTATGTATTGCAACGTTCGCGCATAATGTTGCATTACAAGTAAACGTTCATACAACATGAGCTTTTTCATGTAACGTATGAGCGAATGTTACAATTATTTAAGAATCTGATTGAATACATTGTGATTGATATATTTGGCCGTAACCTATGGACGCTTGCAACACCAGGGCACTCGCACGTTGCCGACCCTGCTACTAGTGTCGTGTTGGCAGTAGGGGTCCCCCAAGGAGCACTGGCGAGCTTATACTCACCGTTAGGAACACAACACTGCAAAAGAGCAATGTTATTTGGCTACGATATTCTGCAAGGTGGAGGTAGTTCCTCAATTTTGAGCGGAAAGTCCCGCTACTTCCCTTAAAAGTTGGAAGAGCAAAACAGCGCTGGAGTTAATTTTTTGTCCACTTATGTTAGCGCTAATGGACTGTCTTTGTATTAACGATATCGAAGTTTGCGCGAACTAGGAAAGTTTTATCTGGAAGGCGAGGCCTATAAGCATTGTTTGGGGAAATTTTAGGTAATGGTTCTCTCTTTCTTAAAATCTATTTGAAGTTGCTCCTTTATCACCATCATTAAATATGCAAACAAGGGTTGCATGGAATAGCCTCTACGAGTGACGACACATGAGACATGCCCTGCCTCTAGTAAATTTGTCCTAAGAGTTTCCGGGGCACACCATCTATCACCAAAATGGGGAAGAGGTCAGCACTAAGCCCGTGTAGTCACTGCGACCTGCGAAGATCTATTGTGCCGAAGTGGACCACCGTGGTGAGTTTAGCTGGTCTCCAGGCGGATGATAATCCATGTGGATTCTCATCACGTAAATTACTTAATTGTATATCTTGCCACCATAATCCCTTATACAAAAAATAGTTTAATACAAATGTAATAAAACCCAGGTTTTAAGATAGACATGTCTCTTTTTGTTACATGACGTTAGAATGTGACGGATATATTTAAAACTTAGACTAGACTTTCTTTATAATATCTTTTGTAATAAAGAATATGTTTTTAAATTAATTCATCTGCTTAAAAAAGTGGTAGCTAAAAAGACTAAGGCTTACATTCAGAGACGACAGAAACGAGTATAAGCGTGAACTTTTGCTTCCATCTGTCAAAATTTGTTCGTAACTTTGACAGATGGAAGCGTAAGTTCACGCTTAGACTCGTTTCTGTCGTCTCTGAATGTAAGCCTTAGTACCGTGGATTCACAGACAACTCAACGGGAATAACTTTGGCGATTAATTTCGCATATGAGGTCCAACGTTTCTAGTCTCATTCCCTTGAAGGGGTTCTAGTACTCATCATTAAGAACAACTTTTACTATGGAACAATTCCTGAACACACGAAATATTTATAAGCTGTTCCATACATTTAATCGAGTAATATTTAATTATTTGTATGGAACAGCTGATTTGTTTCGCGACTTCTGGGTTGGTTCCATAGTAAAAGTGGTTTATAAGAATGAGTACAATAACTCCTTTAAGGGGGGGGAGGTAGGACCTTGTATAATAAGTATCTTTTTGGATTATACGTACCGTGGCGAACTTCAAAATAAATACCTAGTATAAATACATTATACAAACATAGCCGGCGGGGCTAGCGGGGTTCTTTTTATAAAAATGTTTAATAATAAAACATGAATTGAAATGAAGCAATGTTTTCCGTTTTTTACTTAGACAATACCCCATTCATTAAATATTGGCGAAATAAAAAAAAAACCTTAGAATTTACAACAAAGCATTAATAATAACCGAGGTAGGTACATTTTCTACCGAGTATTCGGGCCTTTTTCGTGGAAATATATTATCATTCAGCGAGGAGGCTGTGTTTTCTACGAACCAAAGATTTTGGTTGAATGTGGATTTGAAATTTATTATAGTAAATAGCGAAACTCAGTTTACATGAAGGATGTAGGTGCGGATACGTTCCAATCAACGTTAGAATAATGATAATTACAGTACCTACTCATAGCTATATTTACCACTAGCTTCCGCCAGCGGCTTCGCCCGTGTGATATCTTTATAAATTATAGCCTATGTTACTCAATGATAATATAGCAGAGACTGGTGAAATAATTTTTAAAATAGGTCTTGTAGTTTTTGAGTTTATCCATTACAAACAAACAAACATACAAAAAATCTAATCTTTTCTCTTTATAATATTAGTTTAGATAGCGGCTCGCCCCGACTTCGCACAGGTAAAACTGTAGTACATTATTTGGTTCTATCATCAATAGTTTCGCAGCGCACGCGTTGTAAGGAATTTCATAGGTCATTTTTTACACCTTAGGTACTTTTTTTTTTTTTTTTTTAATACCTTATATTATTATTGAAGCTTTCAAACTCAAAATTTTATTGCATTCCATAATGTGTTACAAAGGTGGACTATAAAATATAAAATTGATCATTATGGACCCTGTCGGGCACAGCAAAAATTAGGAGAGAGGAATAGGGCTATGTTGCAAAAATTTGATAACCTATATAAGTATAGAATTATATTATTATATTTAAGTGTATTTGTAAGTAAGTTGTAATTATTATTTGTAAGTAAGTTGTGACTTGTGAGTGTAATTTTATTTTTTATTTTAAAAAAAATTGTCATCGAAATATTTTATTTATTTATTTAGTTACCAACTTATATTAACAGAATATTAATAACATATATTAATAGAATATTCCTTTATTGTGTAGTAGCACTTTTTCCGTACGGAAGACTAAAAAAAAAATTAAAAATATCCTATGTTTCTCTATATAGCAGAGACTGGTGAAAGACTATTTAGGAACAGTCCTATAGTTTTTGAGTTTATTCATTTCAAACAAAAATAAGTACATAATCTTTAATAAAGAATATATTTAGTAATCCCCAGAAAAAGAAAAAACTCCGCTGTAGTGTCTGTCATATAACATCAATTCAATAATACTACAATCTTGGACTGTACACTTAACGCAGGTGTAGGAGTGCTTGGCCTAGACTTTAAGAAGAAAAACGATTCTTGGATGACTAAATTCCTAAAATTCAATATTGAGTTACGGTTACAGTTCAAAATAGGGCTTATTGAATAGGCAATAATGAAGATTACGTTACAATTTACGACCAGAGACTTTATGGCTTCGGTAATTTATTGAATCTACGTTTCTATACCATTTCCAGAATTCCAGATGTGTTCTACATCATTCGAGCATTTCCTAGAATTTACGTTACCTCTTCATTTTTGGGTTTTAAGGGCTGAGCACGAATGTTTTTTACTGGTCTTAGCGTTAGCGTAAGCAAATTTTGAATAAAAAATTCTATAATTTTATCGCCTTTTTCATTTAATTTTACCCAAAAATGAAGTTGGCGCAGTGGCTAAGCGATTAGCTTTCTACGCTACGTGCCGCGGGTTCAATCCCCGCACGGAGCAATTATTTGTATGATCTATAGATAGTTGTTCCGGGTCTGGGTGTGTGTGCATGTGACATGTATGTTTGTAAATTGTACCCTCGATTCAGGAGAAATCCTAGATCAGCTGGTTTTTTAGGGTTGGTCGCATAGTAATATTTTTTCGTAATAATGAGTACAATAACCTCATAAAAGGATCGGGATCAGAAAGGTAGGTTAAAAATCATTTAATAAGTAGACAGATAGGTAGGATACCCATCCTCCTGATATTCTATTTCCCACTGTCTCATCTGACCATTCCCGGGGATAAGAGAAGATTATTCGTAGCTTAACCCAGATACTTTTAAAGGTATTCCCCAGCTCGCCCTAAAAGCATTGAGATAAGTAGCTGACATTAAGGTAATTGCTACATTCTCTATCACTCCCAAATCGCAGAAGTTATCTAAATGAAGTCGGTATCTTGTCCAAAGCATTAATGATAGCACAGTCATCGCTCGCTGCCAATCATAACTTGTACTGCGAACGAAACGATGGACGTGTTATACAAATTGAAATTAAACTCTACTGCCAAATGAAAAGGGTGTAGTTTTGATTGGATTCGCGAGATAAGGTGTGAGGCTGGCTTCGGGGTTGAACGGCGCGCGCAGCATCAAGCAGGCTAGGGATGGGAAGTTATGTCGATAATTTTTGATACACTCAGTTTCTCAAAGGCATATTTTTAACCAGTTGTCAAATCTCATGTCAAGTGATATGATTGGTTGTTGAATTGATTGTTGACGCTTAACCAATTACAACAGCTAACATGAGATTTAACATGCTCAGGGATTTAACCAGCCTTTCAGAAACCAGGGGTGAATGTCGAGGAATATTCAGTGAGATATTAAATTCTATACATACATAATTATTATCAAATGCCGTTACACATATAAATCAGCCGCAAAGAATGGCAGGAATAAAGATTTTTTTTTAAATTTATTAATAGCAGTAACTTAATTTCTGAACATGTGTGAATGGTATGGTCACAGATAATACTATACTATGCGTACTCAAATTCAGGACGTTCGAAAAGCACACACTATATTAGCTCAAAATTCAAGAGTTTTACCTCTGGACCTCAAGCAGAACATAGTACGAAATACGAGGTATGAAATAGTGAACATACCTATATCTGATGTACCATTTTATAGGAAAATGTTTCCATCGACTCGAAACAAATTTTGACTCTCGACAGAGCCCATCACTAGTCCACTCAGTCCTCTTCCCAATAACGATGGGAGCACACAGCCAGCCGCCCTGCGGCTAAAAATATTTAAAAAAACATACTACAAACAGAACAAGATTTGTAAAGACTTTAGTAACATAGAATGAGTGATAGTGTGTTCCAAAATGGGCGTGGATAGTTTGCCACAGAGATCTAATGTGAGTATACCTTACCTGCGGGGTTGTGGACGGGCGCCCTTCGAATTGCGGTTTTTATTACTACGAGTATTTCGTGTTTAGAATCCCTGCGGATTTGAAAATTGAATGGAATGTGTTCTTTTTTTCATTTTAGTCGTTGGACTTTTTGTTTTTAAAATTCGTTGATGTGGTTAAGTTAAAGGCTGTTTAATGTTCAAATAATAAATATGTTCAAAACAATTTGGATACGTATGATAGTTTTTGGGACAATACGAGTAATTCTCTAAACAAATAATATAGAAGCTAATTTTAAAAAAATGCTGGCATCAGAGAATCATTTCGAACGCATCGCTTGTGACTAATGGTGGACAAGCGTGAACTGCATCGCGCTATCTAGTTGCTCCATTCTATTAAACATTATAAATAAGAAGTTTAATATTTTTTGTAGCATTCCATTGGTTCTCAAAGGATTTTTATTTGCAATAGCACGGCGCTTTTACATTGCTAAAGTAATCTAGTAGTTCGGGTTATCATATTACTACCATTCTATATTACCTGCGCAATGTACAGATAGTATTCTTATGGCTACGCTACGAGACTCGCGGGTCTACCGCGTAACTAAAATTGTAATGAACATCGACACTGGTAATAAACTTCAATATGATCGTGAGAGCCTAAACTTTGAGCTACCTTGTAATTTTTTTACCGGTCATGACGTTATGAGTCTCAACTTCATGGTTGGTATTTTTTTTATAAGGTAGCTTGAAGTTTAGGCTATCAGGATCATATTAAAGTTTATTACCAGAGTCGATGTTCATTACCATTTTAGTTACGTGGTAGGTCCCCTGGAGTCAAATTGCAGGGCAAAAAAGTAGGCTGTGTATAAATTGAATAATTGGAACGCAAATAAAAATAATATGAAAATAAATACATGAAATTTTATAAAAAAACGAATGATGGATTTTTTTAAATAGAGTTTTTATATAAGTACAAGCTGTTGTCCGCGACTTTGCTCGCGTGAAGGCAATATTTTATACATGTGTGGAGCTACGATGCCACAGCCAGATACACAGATGCACATATCCACAGATACACACTACAAGCTTATAATACTATATATATATACTATAAGCTTTTCCGTCGGGGGTTAAAAAGTATCTTTCTACCCACACCAATCGTAAATGTCAGCTTAATGTTCTAGGTTATTTCGGTACTGGAAGGCATTAGATCCCTGTCAATAGCAGTAAGCAGTAATACGTGTTGTGATCTCCACCCGGCACTAAATTGCTTTGGTACGCCCACGCATCTCTCTGTACTCGAATTAGATAGGTCACCTGTGGGCGTTGTTCTCGTAGCTGTGAAGGATTGATCAGGTTGATTGGCAGTTATACGTTCCTAACGGTGAGTAAGGTCGCTGCTCCTTGGGAAACTGTCGTGTTGGCAACTTCACTTACCATCCGGCAGGCCGTATTGCCGTATGTTTGTTTGCCACCTTTTTAGTTTTATTATGATACAGTTTTCTTAACAAAATAATGCTATATTAAAACTTTAATTTTTATTAGAGTAGCACGTGCATAACGTTTATCATTATGGTACTATTTTTGAATTAATAATCAGAAATTTGTGTGTAGATACGAGATACCTTAACAGCATCAATGTAAACTTTTAGTGGGTTACATTGTTGCTACGAGCTACGACGTAGCTGTCGCGACGATAGCTACGGCTACGCGATCTAGGCTGCCGTAGTACGGTAGCAGTCGTAACTAGACATGGGCGAAGTAGCTCACTGAAAAGAAAAAGAGAGATTAGCTCTTTTGCTCTAAAGAGTTATATCACTCTTTAAGCTCTATAGCTCAGTAGCTCAGACGGCGACTGTTGACTGATTTGACTCACGCGCTGACGCGCGTCGAAAGAGATGACTCGGCTTGCTCATAGTCAATAGCTTTCGTCCGCTTAGATTATCCGAATTATTCCGAAGTGAGCCGTTCAGTGACTTGGGTGTCTCGGTGAGACGAGCCGGCCGCTGAGAACTACTGAGCTATGTAGCGAGTGAGTGAGTGAGCCTGAGCGACGTCAACCGAAAAGAATTAGCTCTTTTTTATCACTCGCTCACGAGCTACCCAAGTATACTCGTAACCAGACAAAACGCTTGCGCACACTGTTGAAAATGCATAGCACGAGTATTTTGTCTGCGCCATCTATTTATAATAACGGCACGCCATGTACAATCCGCAATTTTTCCGATCGACCATCCTTAAGGCTAAAATCGTTTGCGTCCAAACGTAGAGTTACTAACTCTAAGCGGGCCGCAGTCGTTCAACGCATTTTGTTTGCGAAATGTACCACCGGAACGTATCGTGACTGTACATGCCATCTCAATTGTATTGTTTTAATCTGTTATTTTTTAGCGTACCTACTATAAAGAATTAAGAAGGCCATTATCACGAAATAAATTTTACGGTTTAAGAGAAATATTTCGTTTGTTTTGTTGGTAAGTCGATTAAAATACAGCTGAATACGCCGCTCCGATATGTTAGTCATGGGTCTATTCGTAATCCAGACA
The DNA here is from genome assembly GCA_932294325.1 of Allophyes oxyacanthae. Taxonomy (NCBI): domain Eukaryota; kingdom Metazoa; phylum Arthropoda; class Insecta; order Lepidoptera; family Noctuidae; genus Allophyes; species Allophyes oxyacanthae. The sequence goes on from OW028612.1 coordinate 1,757,739, forward strand.
CTGTGTGTTTCAACAATGTGTAGTTGTGTATTACATTTATCTAGATTTATTACTACATGTTAGGGCCCATCCACACTTGATACTTTTAGAAGTAGAATCGCATTCGCGTTCGTTATTCACTTTTTGTAAGCAAAAGGTAGCCGACGAACGCCAAAACGTGCCATTCTGCTTGTAAAAGTATCGAGTGTGTATGGCTCCTGGATAAAAATATCTACATTTTTTAAATGAAACAATATGAATAAAAAAAGTAACATCGTTCAGTTGAAACTGAAGCTGCCTTGTTTTCTCCATTGTGACGTCCGTGGGTACTATAATTCACACAGTAAACAAGTTGCGTGATCAATAGACGTTAATCCCTTCAAAATTGGAGCTAGCGAGGATTACAGGGGATGAGGGGCTTAGCAAACATATTAATGAGTTATTTTCGTCGATACGATGCTAACAAATGTGCCTTATTAACTTGGCAGATATGTCTTTATCTTTGGGAGATCATTATTTTGATGTGGATTGAGAAGAGTATTGTAGATAAATAATAATAATAAATCATTTTATTTCGAATAACTAAGAGATCCATAAATTGTTAGTAACAGGTTTGCACTTATAACACTATTGTTAGTAACTTAAAATAATGACGAATTAATGAGAAGCCCACCCACAACATGGCAGACTACGGTATAAGTCTTCTCACAAATTGTCCTATTATGGTGGAGGAAGTATCTGCTGCCACTGCTTTCAGAATGCTATTGTGACTGCCTCTTATTCTGCTCAAGAGTGAGGCCGTTTTTTTGCAGATTATGGCATGAAATCCATTGGTATGGGTTACCGCGAACATCAATATCATAATAGACATAGGAGTTTATTTTAGTAAAAGAAAAGAATAAATACCAAAAGATCCGCGCAAAAAAAAAAAAGAGGTTAAATTCCACGCGGACGAAGTCACGGGCACAACTAGTCAACAAAATATTCGGTATACTTATGTATATAGAAATTCATGAATTTATGTTAGACCTCTCCGCTCGATTAAGGTCCGATTAAATTGAAAACGATAGATTTCCAAGAACTGGGGGGCTAAAAAGGCCGCTTTAGATGAATCATAAAATGATTCATATTACGAATGTCAAAATATCTACTTAATTGACGATTCTTAATGTCCGTATAAGGTTCATATTCAGTAATCATCTTTTTAACAGTTACTAAGCAGATCATTAGATGAATTGCTCAATGTGGCCTTTTTAGGCTCCCTGGTGGTCCAAGGGTTAATATTGTCTCGGTTTCATGTATCCAGAGTAAATGCGAAAATACAACCTCGACGTTTTCCAATGTTTTTATTTGAAATGCGCTCATGAATGTATTCAAAGCGCGCTGAACTTTTGCTTTTTCCATCTCGGATCCTTGACATTTTCACGCTTGTCTGTTTTGAGGGTAGAGAGATAAATATACCTTGAAAAAGTAATTACATTGAAGAATTAAAAGCCCCGACTGCAGAAGCTGTTAAGTTTTTTATGAAAATTATTATTATATTCGTTTTAGCTACTTGTAGTAGTGTATAAATAAATAAAGATGGTAGCAAACGCAAGAGTATCAATAAAATATACAAAAACATGGACCAACCTGATAATAATATATAACCTTAATTAAATAAACTCAATTCGATTAACCGAAACAATGAGAACGGATGACAAAGGCTGATATTGTATTTCGATCATTCATAACTACTGAATATTGACATTTCAAATGGATTCCAATTACAGGAACGAACCGTTGGGTGTTGCATTCATTGCAACTCGACTGTATAAGTATGTATTGCAGTGGCGAAGGGTATATATAACACGAGTCCCATCGGCTTCCCTTTCTAAACGTGGCCATTACCAGTAGGTATCAATATTATGTATTAATAAATATGTGACGGTAGGTAAGGAGCTACATGAGTTCAAGCCACGGTTAAATTAATACTGCATAGCATGTGGCACGCCTGGCTAAGCTATTTTTTGGACGGGTTCCCTTATAAAAATATTCACTCTTCGCCACTGATGTATTGTATACTATCCCCTTACTAATAAGCGATGATTAAACGTTATTTAACTTGCTCTTGTATCTATTAACCCCCGTCTCAAACTAGAAAAAGAGCTGTAACTTTTGAACGGCTGAACAGATTTTCATGAAACATAGCTAAGATGATATCCGATCAAACTAGCTTTCAATTAAACTGCATTGTCTATCTGTGATGGAGTTACGATGCCACACACAAATACACACTTCAAACTTATAACAACCCTCTTTTTTGTCGGTTTGTAAAAACATATCCTGTACCTATAAGCTGCCATAAACTTAGTACTTACTATTTAACGATTACGAACTACTACTTATCTATTCTGTGCTATAAACGAAATATTCTTCTCCAAGTCTTTCTATTAGCACAGTTTTATGTGCTATTAGTAACTTAACGTATGGGATGCCTAAAATGGTGTCAGTCTGCAGTGTATTCGTAGCACGTAGGTCTAGGCTACGAGCTACGCATCGCGGCTGCGTAGTCTTACTACGCCGTAGCGCGCCCGTAGCTGTAGTAGTTTCTTATAATCTTGCTAAGTGCTCTTTGAACTAAACATGACTAAAATGTATAAAATTACGTTACGATTTTCAGTGTGCATTGTATATCAAGAGGTATGCATATCTATTATAGCTATTTTTTAGAAAGATGTAGGCAGATATGTTTTTTTCAACCCCCGACAAAAAAGATGGGTGTTATAAGTTTGTAGTGCGTATCTGTGTATTCATTTATTTATTTATTTATTTAATTAATGCTTTATGCACAGGTAAAAAAAAAACCCTGCACCAAGGTGGACTTAATGCCATAGGCAGTCTATTTGTATCCGTCTGTGGCATTGTAGCTCGAATACAGATGAACGAATTTTAATGCAGGTTGTTTTAAATTGAATGCTAGTTTAATAGGTTATCATCCTAGCTATGTTTCATGAAAATCTGCTCAGCCGTTCAAAAGTTATAGCTCTTTTTCTAGTTGAAGTCGGGGTTTTTTTACATTCTCAGTTCGCTAATAATGGTATAAATTTCTTATGTGATATGCTAGTACCTAGCATATGCCTTCGTATTTAAACCCAATAATAAGTATTTTGCGAATGGGAAAAGAGAGGTCTATATTCAGCTGTAGATTCCGGCTGTTGATGATGATGATGAATTTGTTACGGCAACAATTTCTTGTGCCTATCTGCTTTTATTTTAATGGATGTTGCATTAAAATCCCAGATAGTTTTAAAGTCATGCTTCCAACGCTTCTGTGGTTGCGTCGCCACGAGCGCTCGATGCGAAAAGTTATACTTGGAATATGCATTAAAATAACGATATTTTAATCATCAAACCGTATACACGGTGCCACAGATGAACTCACATTAAATGAAAGTATTTGGTATCATGTTCTGATGCTGTGGACATAAAAGCGCTTTTTTTGCATCATATTTCACTCTGCTATCATTCGACTAGGTGAAGGAACATCGAAGTAGAAATTTATGTCACATTTATCTGTTCCACACGTGTAAATAAAAACAATTTTGGTTAGAATAGGTTGGAGACTATAAAACTTGCCTAAAGTTCGTGATAAAAAATTATGATTTTTTTATGTAGTTCCTGTGGCTAAACTACAGATTGGATTTCAATGATTTTTTGTATACGGTCACAGAACGTGATACGCCGTTTCATTTAATGTAAACATCTGTGGCACCCTGTATTATCCACCGTATGATCCCATTTGTGTGGGTAGTTGCACTTTGTACGCCTACTACTGTATGTATTGTTTTATCATTCATTTCAATCTGAAATTTTATCTGAAAGGCTTTGGCATTTTGAACATTTAATGGCACTTATATGTAGCTATAAATACTTCCTCGTTGGTTTAGTGGTTACAAGTGCGAATGCTGAGCGTGAGCTCTAAGGTTCTATTCCCAGGTCTCTCCAGGCTCTATTTCGCATACAAATAATAAACGTGACATCCACCTCCTGTCCTCTTCTTAATATCTATGTCTATCATTCTATTGTGTCTTGTATTTGTGGCAAATAAATGTTTTTCTTTCTTTCTTTCTTTCAGTGCTTCATAAATCGACTCAGCAGCACTTTTGCTGACTCGCGTATAAGGCCACTGGTAAAGGTCGTAGAATTAATTAGACCAGTCGTGATAAAAACACCAAAATGGTGCCGTTGACTTGACCTTTTTGCGCTGAAATTAAAGCAATATTTTTTCTACCGGGCCGTCCGTTCTCAATTAATATTTAAAAAAAAAACATAATACAAAACCGAATACACTATATTGTAGGAATATGTATAACGTCCGTATATTTTTGATATTCGTGCCTGACATAATGTTATTAAAATATATGGATTCGTATGCGGTTTTTAGATGTCAGCTACATAGCGGTACCTGCATTACTCGTCACCACTTCCAACGGTGAAGGAAAATATCGTAAGAAAACATGCAACTATTGTAAGGAAGCATGTTCTAGAATCAAAGATACGAATTCTAGTGTCATCAGTCAGAGCTCAGAGGGCCGAGCATAAAATATAGCTAAGATGATACCCAATTATACTAGCTTTCAAATTAAAAAACTGCATTGTAATCGGTATATCCGTTTTGGAGCTACGATGCCACTGACAGTTACACCGGTACACAGATACCTACTACAAACTTCTAACACTCCTCTTTGTTGTCGGGGGTTAAAAAGAAACATACACTTAGGGCCTTTGAAAAATACAGGGTGACTTTCTCAACCAGCATAGCTATTCTATAATAAAAACATCTCGATTCGAATCTGACTCTTATTGTCGGTTGATAGTTGACGAATTGACACACTATAACTTAATAACGGAGCTGTGAACATGCTCTACCAGTGGCGCAGAGTCCATACAACCTGATTCCCATCGGCTTCCCTTTAGGAATTGGTTAGTGCATATACCAACGTAATATTATATTATTTACTCATCCAACTGACAAAAAAAGGCTTGTTATTCAGTTAGGTCGAGCTCTTCCAGACATGACTATATATAGATTACAAGAGACGGTATGGATTTTTGTCTTGCAGCATTAATTGCAGCAATTTTTAGAGGGTATTTTTGGGACGGCTTCCCCTATCAAAACTGTCACCCTTCGCCACTGGGCTCTAGTCATGTTATGTTACACGTTTATTATCGTATATCATCGTGAAATTCAAATCGAGATGTGAGATGTTCGAATAGCTCCCCTAGGGCATTCTAGTAGCTTGAGTGAGTTTAGTTTCGACTAATTATAATGTCACTAAGAGTCGGTACATATCTGACGGAAAATGCGTCGCGTATTATCGGTTGCGTAACGCCAAAACAGACAATTGAAATGAAATTGTTATTTTTAAATAATTTTCACATAAATATTTACAATGAAAATGAAAATGAAATGAATGATGATGAATTATAGTCTAAACAGTAATGTAAAAGTCAGTATTTAACCTGAGACCTTAATCTAAAAAGTTACTTTGTTACCTGATACTATTAACATCAAAGAGATTATAATAGAAATACCGAAAGTCGTTATTAAACTTTAGCCTACGCGAAATAGCTCGGATTTACTCTTTTGATGTTGGCAAATTATTTTTAAATAGGTTTTACTTCGATAAAATACAATCTAGACATGTCCCCAGTTAATAAAGTGGCCTGACATAATAAATATAAATGCGTGATGCTACATCTTCTTGTTATGTATGTGTGCATGTTTATGTTAGCGGCTCATATGTCCCGTATGGCTGTTGCCAACGGTCGCTGCTCTCCTACGAATAAACAGTGTAATTCCAGCTAGCAAGCGTTTCACTTGTGTTCCCTAGCACAGATATAACATTGGCGACGATTTACCTACGTAAAAAATGGCTCAATTTAATTTCGGTATTTTGAGTAATTTTGACCACACTGTGCAGGATTGGAAGTCGTACAAAAATCGCCTTGCACAGTGGTTTATAGCGAACGTCATATCCGAGCAAAACGACGCCGCGGGAATAAGAAGACGTGCCATCTTGCTAAGCGCACTCACCGATTCTACCTATCAACTTACAGCGAACTTAGGGCTGCCTAAGCAGCTAGAGGAAGTGCCGTATGAAGATATCTTGCGACTGCTCGATAACCATTTTACACCGAAGAAGTGCGGGTTTGGCGAAAGATACAACTTTTACGCGGCCACACAACAGCCAAACGAAACGTATATGCAATGGGCGGCAAGACTGCGAGGCCTCACAGCACACTGCAGTTTTTCCAATGTGGAGGAAGCATTACGTGACCGTTTCGTGATGGGTATGTCTGCGGGACCCGAAAGGGATAAGCTGTTCGCGAAGGACGTCGATACCTTGACCCTGGCAAAGGCTGTGGAGCTGGCGGAGAGCGTGCGGTGCGCCCGGGCAGGCGCCGCCGCAGCCGCGCCCGCGTCGCAGCAGCAGGAACACACAGTGTTCAAAGTGCAGGGGCGAGGTGCGGCTCACGTAAAGGATCCGGTCAAAGACAAATGTTCCGTGTGCGGGCGGAATAATCACGTGTCATCTCAGTGTCGGTTCACAAATTACACATGTAGGAAATGCAATACAAAGGGACATTTGCGTAAAATGTGTAAGGTGAAATGTGTTATGGCCGATGAGGTGAGTGAGGAGGATGACGGTAAGTTTGTGTTTAACATCAACTCTGAGCGCGGGGAACCCATGACAGAAATTGTTTCGGTGAACGGATCTCGGTTTAGGTTTGAAATCGATAGTGGATCTTCTGTAACGATAATTTCAGAGGTTATGTACAAGAGATATTTTAGTGATTTACCCTTGTTACTCCCTAAAAAGAAATTATTTACATATACTGGTAATAATATCGTATGCATCGGCCTAACTCGGTTACCGATATCATATAAACAAAAAACTCACACACTCGACGTATACGTAGTGCGCGACGGAGTAGGGCCGCCACTACTCGGCCGAGATTTCTTATCAAGTTTCAAGTTACAATTAGCTCCATGTCATTTTATAAATAACATTAATGATGCAATTGACAGCTTGCAACAAAGATTTACACACGTATTTTCTGATAAGTTAGGCACATTCAATAAATTTCTAGTGAAGTTGCGCCTTAAGGATGACGCAATACCAATTTTTTTTAAAGCTCGCCCGATTGCGTTTGCCTTACGTGATAAGGTAGATAAAGAAATCGTCCGTCTAGTAGAATTGGGTGTGTTAAAACAGGTTGACCACTCTGAGTACGCGTCACCTGTAGTGCCGGTACTAAAGCGCAACGGTAGTGTAAGGCTGTGCGCAGACTATTCCGTATCCATCAATAAACAACTGGTTGTAGAACAATACCCGTTGCCTACAGTTCACGAACTGTTTTCAAAAATACATGGAGGAAAACAGTTTTCCAAATTAGACCTGTCCATGGCATATAATCAGTTTGTTTTGGATGAAGAGTCACAAAAGATCACGTGTATAAATACTCATCGCGGGTTGTTCAAGTATACGCGTATGGTTTTTGGGTTATCGAGCGCACCGTCTATTTTTCAACGCGCAATGGAAAACGTTTTGTCCGGCATGGAGGGCGTGCTTTGTCTGCTAGATGACGTGCTTGTGCATTTGGATGGCTAGATGATGGGCTTGTGGTCAGTACGTAAAATGAAAGGGTCTGATTTACCATACAGATACTGATGAAATCTACGAACCCCAAAAATAATTGCCGTAGCCTCCTTTTGAATCTGCGAGTAACGTTTCTCAGCAGCGTTTAACGTGCGAGAAGCAAACGATATCGGACGCTCCAGTCCGTCCTTATCAATTTGCGATAGAATCGCACCTAACCCATTAGGTGAGGCGTCCACAGTCAGAATTAACTTTGCATTCGGGTTAAAATGTGCTAAAACTTTATCGGACGTTAATTGTTTTTTTATTTCAACGAATGCTTTTTGGTGCTCATCTGACCAACACCATTTAACTCCCTTTTTTAACAAATTGTACAAGGGGGTAAGAATATCTGACGCCCCAGATACAAAATTTCTGTAGTAGTTTACTAAACCCAAAAATGATTGTAATTTGCCTAGGTCAGTAGGAACAGGTGATTTCTCAATAGCTAAAACTTTATCGGGTGATTTCTTTAGCCCGTCTTTGTTTATTACGAGTACGTACCCTAAATAATTAATTTCGTTTTTGAAAAATTCACACTTTTCTTTCTGCAAGGTCAGTCCCGCATCCTGTAATCGCTGTAGTACTGCTGTTAGCCTTTTTAAATGTAAAGCCAGGCTGTCTGCCGTTATAAGCACGTCATCTAGCAGACAAAGCACGCCCTCCATGCCGGACAAAACGTTTTCCATTGCGCGTTGAAAAATAGACGGTGCGCTCGATAACCCAAAAACCATACGCGTATACTTGAACAACCCGCGATGAGTATTTATACACGTGATCTTTTGTGACTCTTCATCCAAAACAAACTGATTATATGCCATGGACAGGTCTAATTTGGAAAACTGTTTTCCTCCATGTATTTTTGAAAACAGTTCGTGAACTGTAGGCAACGGGTATTGTTCTACAACCAGTTGTTTATTGATGGATACGGAATAGTCTGCGCACAGCCTTACACTACCGTTGCGCTTTAGTACCGGCACTACAGGTGACGCGTACTCAGAGTGGTCAACCTGTTTTAACACACCCAATTCTACTAGACGGACGATTTCTTTATCTACCTTATCACGTAAGGCAAACGCAATCGGGCGAGCTTTAAAAAAAATTGGTATTGCGTCATCCTTAAGGCGCAACTTCACTAGAAATTTATTGAATGTGCCTAACTTATCAGAAAATACGTGTGTAAATCTTTGTTGCAAGCTGTCAATTGCATCATTAATGTTATTTATAAAATGACATGGAGCTAATTGTAACTTGAAACTTGATAAGAAATCTCGGCCGAGTAGTGGCGGCCCTACTCCGTCGCGCACTACGTATACGTCGAGTGTGTGAGTTTTTTGTTTATATGATATCGGTAACCGAGTTAGGCCGATGCATACGATATTATTACCAGTATATGTAAATAATTTCTTTTTAGGGAGTAACAAGGGTAAATCACTAAAATATCTCTTGTACATAACCTCTGAAATTATCGTTACAGAAGATCCACTATCGATTTCAAACCTAAACCGAGATCCGTTCACCGAAACAATTTCTGTCATGGGTTCCCCGCGCTCAGAGTTGATGTTAAACACAAACTTACCGTCATCCTCCTCACTCACCTCATCGGCCATAACACATTTCACCTTACACATTTTACGCAAATGTCCCTTTGTATTGCATTTCCTACATGTGTAATTTGTGAACCGACACTGAGATGACACGTGATTATTCCGCCCGCACACGGAACATTTGTCTTTGACCGGATCCTTTACGTGAGCCGCACCTCGCCCCTGCACTTTGAACACTGTGTGTTCCTGCTGCTGCGACGCGGGCGCGGCTGCGGCGGCGCCTGCCCGGGCGCACCGCACGCTCTCCGCCAGCTCCACAGCCTTTGCCAGGGTCAAGGTATCGACGTCCTTCGCGAACAGCTTATCCCTTTCGGGTCCCGCAGACATACCCATCACGAAACGGTCACGTAATGCTTCCTCCACATTGGAAAAACTGCAGTGTGCTGTGAGGCCTCGCAGTCTTGCCGCCCATTGCATATACGTTTCGTTTGGCTGTTGTGTGGCCGCGTAAAAGTTGTATCTTTCGCCAAACCCGCACTTCTTCGGTGTAAAATGGTTATCGAGCAGTCGCAAGATATCTTCATACGGCACTTCCTCTAGCTGCTTAGGCAGCCCTAAGTTCGCTGTAAGTTGATAGGTAGAATCGGTGAGTGCGCTTAGCAAGATGGCACGTCTTCTTATTCCCGCGGCGTCGTTTTGCTCGGATATGACGTTCGCTATAAACCACTGTGCAAGGCGATTTTTGTACGACTTCCAATCCTGCACAGTGTGGTCAAAATTACTCAAAATACCGAAATTAAATTGAGCCATTTTTTACGTAGGTAAATCGTCGCCAATGTTATATCTGTGCTAGGGAACACAAGTGAAACGCTTGCTAGCTGGAATTACACTGTTTATTCGTAGGAGAGCAGCGACCGTTGGCAACAGCCATACGGGACATATGAGCCGCTAACATAAACATGCACACATACATAACAAGAAGATGTAGCATCACGCATTTATATTTATTATGTCAGGCCACTTTATTAACTGGGGACATGTCTAGATTGTATTTTATCGAAGTAAAACCTATTTAAAAATAATTTGCCAACATCAAAAGAGTAAATCCGAGCTATTTCGCGTAGGCTAAAGTTTAATAACGACTTTCGGTATTTCTATTATAATCTCTTTGATGTTAATAGTATCAGGTAACAAAGTAACTTTTTAGATTAAGGTCTCAGGTTAAATACTGACTTTTACATTACTGTTTAGACTATAATTCATCATCATTCATTTCATTTTCATTTTCATTGTAAATATTTATGTGAAAATTATTTAAAAATAACAATTTCATTTCAATTGTCTGTTTTGGCGTTACGCAACCGATAATACGCGACGCATTTTCCGTCAGATATGTACCGACTCTTAGTGACATTATAATTAGTCGAAACTAAACTCACTCAAGCTACTAGAATGCCCTAGGGGAGCTATTCGAACATCTCACATCTCGATTTGAATTTCACGATGATATACGATAATAAACGTGTAACATAACATGACTAGAGCCCAGTGGCGAAGGGTGACAGTTTTGATAGGGGAAGCCGTCCCAAAAATACCCTCTAAAAATTGCTGCAATTAATACTGCAAGACAAAAATCCATACCGTCTCTTGTAATCTATATATAGTCATGTCTGGAAGAGCTCGACCTAACTGAATAACAAGCCTTTTTTTGTCAGTTGGATGAGTAAATAATATAATATTACGTTGGTATATGCACTAACCAATTCCTAAAGGGAAGCCGATGGGAATCAGGTTGTATGGACTCTGCGCCACTGGTAGAGCATGTTCACAGCTCCGTTATTAAGTTATAGTGTGTCAATTCGTCAACTATCAACCGACAATAAGAGTCAGATTCGAATCGAGATGTTTTTATTATAGAATAGCTATGCTGGTTGAGAAAGTCACCCTGTATTTTATTGTTTCGTTACGCATCTGGCTAAGACGCAACACATCACGTGCAAACCCAGACATAAGCCGCTGTATTGTTTACCTACGCACTTCAGTTAGTCTAGGCTCTTACTTGTAACGCCCAGCCTTGGGCAACACGGTGGGAAGCCGCACAACTTTACTTTAGCCAAAGTTCTGAGTGGAAACATTTCGCAAAACTACCTTACATCATTTCGTTCGTGTTCGAATTCTACGAATACCTATGACCTTCGTTACGGGTGTACATTGAAGAAGTTTGAAAACCAGTCTAACCGTAGGGTATCGGTATTTTCCAGTTATTTGATTGTGAAGTTAAGGTGAAAAAAAAACTGGTTTCCACTGGAGAAGAGATCGGCAATTTTTTTTTTATTTATAATATACTTTATTGCACACCTGAATATAACAATTTTGTAAGTAAAGAAGATTACACAAATTAAAACATTAAAATTAAATAAATAATAATAGATTATTTAAATTAAATGGGTACTTATGAAAAATCCTCAATTTTACATACTGGCAGCGGAGCGGGCTCCGTACGGACTCCGTTTAACTCGCAACGCTAAATTTCGTAGAAGTGCTTCCACCAACAAAGAGTCTAGTGGAGAAGACTGAACGAGTAAAAATAATTAATAAAGAACTCGTTCTTCGTTTCTCTTTTGCAGTGAGTTCTAGGAAACATCTGAGACAATTTCGATATATTTGGTAATCGGGGATTGTCGGAGATGATAGTATAATTTTACGAGGAGTATTCAATAATATCTTTGTCAAGATAAAAATAATGAACACAGTATATTTCTTGGGCAATGAGTATTAATAGAATAGAATAGAATAGATCTTTATTTCATGTAAACCAGATACAGGCACTTATGAAATGTCGAGACTCTAGGTGCACGGTTCCAAATAGTAGACCCTATGGAGAAGAACCGGCAAGAAACTCCATGGTAACTCTTTTCAAAAAATAGATTATAATCTTTATCAGTACAATGTTGTGGTAAGAGCTGCGAGAATAATGTAATTTGATGTGAATAAAAATAAAAATAAAAATAAATTATATGAGGGGCAGAGCCCACCCTTGCCCCCCTAGCTACACCCATGGGCATAAGGATGGCATTAAAAGCAAAAATGTATTTCCAATAACATCATTACTGTTTACTGCAACTGTCATTTGTCATGTCAGCAACGCAATAGAAGTCAAAATCGGTTGAATAAACTGTAGATGGAGATATTTAAACTAATGTTATTTCAAATGGAGTTTAAATGATTGATTTATCTTCGGCTTTATATATTCTATTTGGTATATTTGTATAAGCTGTGGCTGTCTGAACATAAAATCGATAATTCCATTTGTGCACAAAAATCCACTCTAGCTTTTTACGCTGCTGTTTTAAGAGTTCTGTCGGATTTAATATCGTGGATAGATTGGAATGGATGGAAGGTTGACCGCGCTCAACAAGTGCTATCCATCCCGCTGATTGATCGGTGATACAGGGGCTTTCTCTCGTAAAATCTGATGCTTTCCTAAAAGCCTGTGGGAGTAATAACTGTTGGAGTATTTCCAAGTAAATTGTTTTAAGACAAAGGGTATAGAAATGGCATGAGAAGGTCAGTGTTCTTCAGCTAACGACTAAAAAATAAATAAACTAGATTACGGTAGTTTTTTTCAAGTCAATTCCTTACCAACAATATTAAAAACAACTCAGACCCAACTCTTGACAGAATAATATTAGGGTCACCTCACTCCAAGGCGGTGACGTCATCGCCGACGTCACGGGCTCACGGCCTCATTTTGACCTGTAAAGGGAGGGTTCTGACGAAATGCGTTTGTGGGTCCCTAAGGGCATGGCCCTTTATGGATCCGTGGCGAATACCAGGGAAGAATACAACTTTTAGATGGCCTTTCAATTTTACATTACATAAATAAAATAGGGTATGATTTAAATGAATATCAAAATAATATGATTTTGATCGGCAAAAAAAGCCAGTTGAGTGCGAAATGAAAGAAAGAAAACAATTTTATTCTGGACTCGCCAGGAACAAATAAAAGTACAAAAGTACAAAAATAAAAATAATAACAAAAGAAAAACAATATTTAAAGCTCCCTGGACGAGACCAAAAATGGGCCCCATCTCAGCATAATGCTTTGGTATTTAGAAATAGAATATGTCACAGCACTGGTATTCTGATGGGAATGAGATCAGCAGCTAGTATTTTTACGGTTGGCTAAACATATGGTCAGAAAATGGTTGAGCTTCATAAACTAAAATTGTTTGTATAAAAAAATTAATAGGTCGTAAACTGTACCCACGATACAGGGAAAATCAAGAGCGGGTATCACTTTTTATTTTAAATGAAACAACAGTATTTAGTATCTAGTAAATGTAATAATATTCAAGTAAAATTGACGCTAATCCCTGTTTCTATAAAAAGAAACGTTCTACTATTTTCCAAGGTTCTTGCTTTAAGGAAAACGGTCATGAAAATACAGTTTCAATCTCCCAAATCGATTCTATTCGGCGAGGCGTCAAGTGGCGCGCTTGGCACTTTACTGACACTCCAAGACTTTTCTACAGGATTGCCAGATGTCGCAAATTCTTGAGACCCTTGTTGGAGGTTATATCGAGGAATTAAAAGGACGAGTTAATCTTTTTCATTAATAGCCATATTGGGGTGAAGTTTAAGGACCGCAAATGGAACTCAATACTATACATTCCATAACCTAATCGTCAGAAACCCCCGACTCCAACAAAAAAGTAGAAATAAAAATATAATAGTTTAAAAATTTTTAATTAGAATTTAATTATCTCTTGCGATAACGGTGAAGGAAAAACATCGTGAGGAAACCTGCACACCTGAGAGGGCCTCGTAAAGTTCTCGAGGTTGTGTGTAGTCCGCCAACCCGCACTAGGCCAGCGTGGTGGATTAAGGCCTAAGCCTGCTCTTTCTGAGAAGAGGGCCGTGCCCAGCAGTGGGACAGTAATGGGCTGGATTTATTATTTATTATCTCTCCCTGATTGTGATACCACCAGAATATGACATAAAGGATTGCTTTTTATTACCCGACTACGGAGAGGGTTATTTAACTTTAGTCTCGGCTAAAGAACCCGTTTGTCTTTATTCGGGATCTAAACTGCTTCCGCGATTGGCATGACTACTTATGAGATCCGCCCGGAACTACGTAATTCGTTTATACTCTCTTGAATGGAGCAATGGAGGATATTTACATGTTGACATAATCATAATAGAAAGGATTCTAGAGAAAGTATGTTATCGTCAACGTATTGAGATATATTGGTTGATTCGTTTTATGTAAGTAAAATATGGTAAATAGGCTCGCTTCCTATTACATGAGACTGAAAATATGGATATTGTACGATATTACACCATTCTCGTTCGTTTCGAGGATAGGTTTTGGATGAAATAATTGGTTATTTTCATTAAATACATGTTTGATCAGATTTTGAAAATTAATTAACACACCGACCACACGTAATTGGTTCCAATGTTTACTTGATTTACAAATTTCTAAGGGGAATAACGCTCGGAGCGGTGCGGCACCGCATGCCGCTGCGGTGCGCGGTCGAGCGCCATGTGCCAAGACCCGACGGGTACAAGATTCGACCGTGAATCGCCGCGGCAGGCGGCATTGCTCCTCTACCTGTTTTATTCGCCTAAATCGAATTTATGAAATAAATAGTTCAATAACAAAATGACACTGACATCTTTAGAACGAGGGGGACTGAAATTTTTGTAAATCATTTCAAATATTTTCAACCTGTAATGTTCTGAAATGGGAATGAACTCGTTAAGGCAGTACCCCTACCAAAACGCCGTTTTATATCGCCATCTCCTCCGTAATTATACCATATACAAATAAAACAAAAATACAGTCTTAAAGTTCAAGATCTCTACTTCAAATCCAACGTTTCATTTTTTTTTTAAAATTAGTTTATACTATGGTAATTGGCGTTTATAAAACACCTAAATCAGAATTTAAACCTTCATCTTCTTCGGAACTTTGAGCTTAATTTATTTCTGATTTTCAGCAATAGATAGATAATTCTTTTCTTTATAAGTCCAACGTTTAACATTAAAAAAAAAGTCAATTTTCAATTTTTCCATGAATTTAAACGTAAATCTGTGCCAATTTTCAGCTGAAGGGTCGTGTTCGGGCGACGGGCGGCAGTCTGCCGCTGGCTCTCGGACGGGATACCCGTGTCGATCGAGGCTAACGCGTTCGATTTATAAATTCAGAATTTATTTTGCTATCTAGACACAATATTGTGTAGAGGGGGCAACCTATATAACTTGCCTCAGTAGTATGGCATGTACTTCTAATGTTTTGATTTTTTTTGAGTACATATTTGAAATATTATTATTTTAGTAAAATCTGATATAGATAGAGTCTACTGATCTGTCACGTTATCTGTCAAGTCAATACAAATTGTGTTTCATCTTCTAAAATACTTCGTCTAAAATATAGGTACCATCTTTTTGATGTTTTCTATAAACATAAATTCAAATTCAGTATGTGACTACGTGACCGAATGTTTGAAAGCTTATATCTCCCAAACTATGGGACGCAGTCCCATCATGTTGGTATTCAAACTTCATGTTTTGGTGAGATCTATGTGGCCACGTCACCAAAACTTTGAAAGCTTATATCTCCCAAACTATGGGACGCAGTCCCATCATGTTGGTATTCAAACTTCATGTTTTGGTGAGATCTATGTGGCCACGTGACCAAAACTTTGAAAGCTTATATCTCCCAAACTATGGGACGCAGTCCCATCATGTTGCTATTCAAACTTCATGTTTTGGTGAGGTCTATTCATATAAAGATATAAACCGTGACCACGTGACTACGTGACCAAAATTCAGAGCTACCTTCTATTAATGAATTGATAATTTGCCATAATCAACGTTTAAAATAGTAAGTAATAATATGTTGATGACGATGTTGATCTAAAATAAATAAATGTTGTTTTTTTTTTAATAAAACATTTTGTCCCTCACTAGGATTTCTCCTGTATCGTGGGTAGAGTTTACAGACATACATCTCACAAGCACACGCACCCAGACTAATATTTGTTCCGTGCGCGTATCGAACCCGCGGCACGTAGCGTAGAAAACCACTACACTACTTGTAACAACCCTAGCCTCCATGCACTATCGCCACAATGTCTTGACGTTGTCGGCGAGATCAAAGGCGTCGTCCTACTGTTGTTTCTCTTTATACTATTCCTTTACTATATATAATAATAAATACTATGTAGGTACCAACCTAGTTTTATTTTAATACTTATCGATTATACTTTATATATTACTATTCACCAACACTGCTACCAAACAAAGATATGAAGTAAGTGTTTATTAATCCCATTTATAGTCGACTTCCAAAAAAGAAGGTTCTCAATTCGATTGAATGTTTTTTTTTGTATGTTTGTTACGCTATTACTCCGCCAATTGCATACCGATTTTGAAAATTCTTTTTTTATTTCAAAGGGTTCTCTCAAGATGGCATTTAAATTTGTTGAAGATTTGATGAAGAACTTCGGAGATATACAATGGAACTCTTGAATGAATAACAGCATGTCACTTGCGATTTCTGTAATCGCATGATTATGAATTGTTTAAGCCACTCAAAATAGAAATATAAAATAAACGTTAAAAAATAGTATAAACCGACTTCAAAAAACTAAAAAGTATACATATAATTTTCTTAAAAAACTTATCAGCTTCTGAAGTCGTTGCCACTGCCAAACTAGGTGCATTGAAGAATTTAAGAAAATTATTTACACTTTTTAGTTTAATGGTAGGTATTAATATCTAATAATCGTGATATATTTATATGAGTGAATATTAAATGAATCAAGCAATCCTTCAAATAAAAGAGCAAGTTATAATTAGTTAATACCAAATCATCTAACAACTCGGCAAGTGTAATGGGCATTTTTTGCTCGGAAGCTCGTTGACGAAGCATAAATTTTTTATTTCCCTTTTTTATAAAATCATTCATCATTGTAGTGATTGTACCACTGTTATTGGTATTAATTTTCTAGTAGTAACTCTGTTACTATATAGACCATAAGTGAAACAATGTACAAATATATATTTTACATTGCCACCTCTATTTATTATATAGTTTTTTAGTGTCTGGCGCGATGCTCGCGTTGACATGCTCCGAGCGGTTTCCGTAATATTACAGGGGGTCGCGCGGGTTGCGCGGGTGGAGGAAGCGAAATCGACAAATTCGTTTGCTAACTGACGCGCCTTAAGCACGCGGACGAACTCGCAGGCGCAAGCTTGTATGAGTCTGGATCTAGTAACGCCATTATTACCCCTAATACTGTATATGAACTGTACAGGTCTGGGTTGAATTGCTCATATAAACACGTAGATGCTACAGGTAATAAAAACGGATTGTGAAATTAACTGACCAGTAAAAAGAACGGATTGTTATCGTGTGAGGGTTGTAAAGAAACTAAGGATTTTGGATGAAGATATTGACTGTTTTAGATACGATACGATTACGGGATATGTCTAGAGAATGGACAGCAACATCCATCATCCTCTAGACCAGTGGTTCTCAACCTTTTTACGGACCAAACGGACTATATTTTTGGTGCAAAATAAAAATTCTGAGAATTTGAAAATAATTCTTAATTCTTTATTGTACACGAAAAGAGATAAAACAAATACAATTGAGATGGTATGTACACAGGCGAGCTTAACCCAAATTTGAGTTTTCTACCAGCAAACTGAGTGATAGAGAAAGTATGATAGTAAATGAGGGTACAGTCAAGTAAAACTAAATAAACTTTAATCATAACTTTTTGATGAACAATAATTTTTTATAATAGATAACTGTTAATTGAATATCGATGAGTTTTATGAACCGCCCACATAAATATTAGTAAGTAAGTAATTTATTACGGGTTAATAAAAAAATATTACTTAGTTTCGCGAACCCCTGGTGGTCCGCGGAACACGGGTTGGCAACCACGGCTCTAGATCGACAACATATTACAATTACCAATCTATTTGCCAAGTATAGCAGCTATGGCAATATTCCCTAATCTATATTATACACTACTAGCGACCCGTCCCCGGCTACGCCCGGGTGCAATTTCTCTACTATCCTTACATTAAATATGAAAGTATTATACATATAAACCGTCCTCTTGAATCACTCTATCTATTAAAAATAACCGCATCAAAATCCGTTGCGTAGTTCTAAAGATCTAAGCATACCTACAGACAGACAGACAGCGGGAAGCGACTTTGTTTTATACTATGTAGTGATACGTTGTTGGTCCGTGTTTACCAGAAGACTGATGTGTACATGATTTATATGGTTTTATGATTCAACCATTCGCATTCCCCTATGGGTGAAACAGCGAGAATATCCGAAGTACATAAATGTACAATAAAGCACGGAACACACTGGTCCGCGATCATAAAAGCGAGTTTACGACGGTGGCCGAAGGTGCGCCGATTCGCGTTTTATTTCCGCGTTCCCGAACCAATTAGGGCGTTTTGATGGCGCAATGAACGTTGCGGTACGCGGTAAAGTCGGCAAATAGACTATAAATAATATACCATAGTATAACCATATCGTATCGCGTATATCGCGGGAAAGACCTGGATGCGATTGGCACAGACCAGGGAAACATGACATGAAAAGGAGGAGGCCTAGACTCAGCAGTGGGTAGAAACAGGCTGTCAATGATGATGATGAGTATAGCCATCGACTAGGGAATTGAACCCAAGATTCACGCTCACGCTTGAACTAGAAGAATTATGGTTTTTATATTATTCACGGTAATATTTGAAGGCGGGAATAGGGCTCCATTTATAATGGACCGATTTCAATGCAATTTTTTTAATTGAAACCTAGTTTAATCGGGTATCTTCTTAGCTATGTTTCATGAAAATCTGTTGAGCCGTTCAAAAGTTACAGCTCTTTTTCTAGTTGGAGTCGAGGGTTTTTGACGGTTAGGTTATTTTGCAGTAAATATATTTCATAGCTGATGCCTGCGGTGTCACTCACATAATCACATTCAGGGGAATTTCTTCGTGTACCCGGATCAAAAGTACCCTATGTTCTAATCCAGGTCGTGGTCTACCTGTGTGCCAAACTTTATCCAAATCCGTTCAGCCATTATGGCGTGATTGATTAAGAAAGAAAGAAAGAAAGAAAGAAAGAAAGAAAGAAAGAAAGAAAGAAAGAAAGAAAGAAAGAAAGAAAGAAAGAAAGAAAGAAAGAAAATATTTACTCTCTCTCTTCCCGACTGTCAAGCCCACATGGTGGTGGGGTCAGCCTTCCTTGTATTTTGCTTCCAAATTGCTCTGTCTTTGACATCCGTGTCGGAAACTTTGCATGTCGCCATATCTCTGTGCACTACATCCGTCCACCTGGTTTTAGGTCTCCTTCGGGATCTCCTATCTATATAGGTAAGGACAGCTGCAGTGCCAGGTTACCTACGTAATCCGGTGGTCTTCTCTTTACATGTCCATACCATCTCAGCCTACTCTCCTGCAGCTTGTCGGCGATGTCGCGTACACCAAGACTACCCCTTACATACTCTATGCGGATTTTATCGCATCTAGTAACACCGCACATCCATCTTAGCATTTTAATTTCAGCTACTTGGATGCTATGGACATGTTTTTGTGTGCACGCCCAGATCTCGCTTCCATACGTCAGGACTGGTCTTATTCACAAACATCCAAATTCACAAACACCCACACTTTCACATTTATTTTACTAGAAGGTTGTCGAGTCGACATATGTGTTTCCCGGCTAAGATACGGTCTTTTCCGTCCCGTAGGCGTCGTAATGGTCCTAGTGGATCATATTATAGATATCTCGTAGCTACCATCTCTATGCTCGTAATACCGTATTCCGATAGCCAAGTCGCCTATCTGCCTATATGGCTATATGGGGGCATCCGACTGTGTTTCAAAGTTGCAAGAATGTAGTTTTTGTAAAGTTTTATGTTACTTTTGGCCCCACCATGTTACTTCTATGTTATATGACTCAAAACAATGTTACAATAACGTGTGTGAAAATGTCCCGTGCAAGAAAAATTGCAAATTGGACATGTAATTTTTTTAACTCCGGCAATAAAGCTGTATTAGACAACTTTGTATGAAAAGTTCAAAGAAAATTAAAATTGAACAGCAAGGTGTATTGTGCCTTACCATATTCGAGACTCCCGAGTCTCGGTTCCACAATAGTCGTTCAAATACTGCAAAGGAACTACAAATTGAGCTAAAATTCGAAACAATTCCAGTCAGAGGAGTTTCTTGAAGTTTAACGTGCTGACGTATCCTGACGTCGAAGTAAACGCGACGTCAGAATACTCATAGCGGGCAAAAACTAAATTTGAGCTTTGCACGGGCTAAAGCTACGTATACAAGAGGCGAGAAATAGGGCTTCCAATACCGGGATCCCGGTATTGACCAATACCGGGATCCAAAAGCCGGCGCGATAGGTGTTGCAACTTGGGAGAGGCTGCATCGGAGTTTAATGTGATGTGGCTAGGTTAATTGACAGCTGGTTTTACCAGAGACAAAAGCAACCTCCACCCACGACGACTCCGTTATCACAAACTTGTTCTTACATTGCATTTTATTTTATATATTTATTACTTCTTTATTCAACACATCACGAATTTACAATTTTTTTCTTATAAAAATAAATAAGTTTGTAATAATTTATGATAAAGTAGCTTAATTAAACCGACCAGTATGATGATTTGTTAAAAATAATAATCATTTTCATTGTTGATTGATTTAGAAATTATAAAAATGTTCATCTGCTTATGACGTTGACTGTATTTACCCTACCGATTGTGAAAACACGATATTGCCGGCTAGCAATCATCTGTTAGAAGCGACCGGTTTTCGCCCAGTGAGTCAGCGGCTTTACTGAGCGTATTGCACCGGTACGGATACGGGCAGAACTTTCATGATAATTCAAATATTACTAATCGGTTTACTTGGTTTTGGCTTTCTTGTAATGGATTGGAGTTGGTCGGAGCAGTGAGCGGAAATTGCGCAGGGGCTAGGTCCTTTTTGCTTGAGTGTGGCTAACTTGCTAAAGCAAGTTATTTTGGGAATTAAGACATACCTACATACAATACAATACAATACAATACACTTTATTGCACACCAGTAATAGAAGAAAAGATACAGTAATTAGAAAAAGAAATGTACAAAGGGCGGTCTTATCGCACGTGGCGATTTCTACCAGACAACCTTAGGATGGACAGATTTGCAGGTTAAAAGAGGGGGGTAGTTCACGGTGTAACAATAATAGCTAGAAAATAATTACATAATCATAAATACTATTCAAAACATAATACATAATAATATGTGTACACAATAATACATAACAATATTACATCTACATTATATAGGTGCTTACAGATACAGCTAAAACACACATACCGGTACATACATACATACCGGTCAAACATATAACCCTTTCCGTAGTCGGGTAAAAAATAAGTACGTTTTATGAAGAAGGTATCTCGGCAAATATCTGTATGCCAATTCTCGTAATCAGAAATATTCAAAATGTTGTCTAGTCAGCTTGTAACTGCCATGGCAATCTTATTCACAGGCAAATCATTATTACCCTATTCTTATTTTGTATTCACATAATTTATGATTATAATAATAATAATAATGACTTTGGTTCTGCTTAGCCCTGAATCCCCTTAGCACACTGCTGGAGGATTCAGGTCTAGGCCATCGGTTGAGGAGAGGCGGTCAGGTTATATCTCACCTCCTTTACATGGATGACCTGAAACTCTTTGCTCCCAACAATTTGCAGCTGATGAAACTACTGAAGGTAACTGAAACCTTCAGTAGCGCCATCAGGATGGAATTTGGTGTGGACAAATGTGCGGTCATGCATGTAAAGAGAGGGGAGATTGTGGAATCTGTGAGCACCCAACTCTCGGATTCCATAAACCTTAGATCCCTCTCAGCAACCGAAACCTATAAGTATTTGGGTATGTCCGAAGCGTTGGGCATCAATGTTGTTGACATGAAGCAGTCGTTGAGGGAACGCTTCTTTGGCCGACTGAAAAAAGTATTTAATAGTCTTTTATCAGGCGGTAATAAGGTGCGCGCCTTCAACGGCTGGGTCATGCCAGTTTTGATGTACTCTTTTGGCATACTCAAATGGACTCAAACAGAACTTGACGCCCTGGATAGGAAGGTCCGTACATTGCTGACGGCATATCGAATGCATCATCCACGGTCTTCGGTTATGAGATTGTATATCCCGCGGAGATGTGGAGGTCGAGGCTTTCTAAACGCTAAGACTATCCACAATCGCGAGATATGCAATCTCAGGGAATATTTCCTAGAAGCCAACGTGGGGATGCATCGAGATGTAGTAGCGGTGGACAAGGGCCTCACCCCGCTCTCCTTGGCTAAAGAGAACTGGCGCAAACCTGTAGTGCTTGACACTAACGATCGCAGGGAGGTATGGCAGAGCAAGGAGCTCCACGGACGCTTCTTCCGGGCCCTCCATGGGCCCGATGTAGACTTTTCAGCGTCCGTAGCCTGGCTACGTTCCGGGGACCTCTTTGGAGAAACTGAAGGTTTTGTTTGTGCAATTATGGATGAAGTTATGATGACAAATAACTACCGGAGATTTATTGTGAAGGACGGCACGGTTGACATATGTCGGGCATGCCACCGTCCAGGCGAATCAATCCGTCACATTATCTCCGGGTGTTCTCGTCTAGCTAACGGAGAGTATTTGCATAGACACAACCTTGTAGCCAGGATTATCCATCAGCAAATTGCTCTAAAATACAACCTTGTGGAATCGGAAGTGCCGTACTACAGGTATGTGCCCGACCCAGTTCTTGAAAAAGGCCATATCACACTATACTGGGATCAATCCATCATCACTGACAGGACTATTGTAGCCAATAGACCTGATATAGTGGTGGTGGATCGATCAGAGCGGCGCGCAATGATTGTCGACATAACGGTCCCGCATGACGAGAACCTCGTGAAAGCCGAGAAAGATAAACAGATCAAATATCTTGATTTGGCTCGCGAGGTTGTCGACATGTGGGATGTGGATTCAGCGATCATTGTGCCGATAGTCGTTTCGGCCAATGGCTTAATTACCGAGAGTCTCGACCGACACCTTAGGAGGCTCTCGTTAGGCAGTTGGATCAAGGGCCTGATTCAGAGAGCAGTACTTCTTGACACGGCACGCATTGTCAGGAGATTCCTTTCTCTGGAGCCCTGACCGCCGGTAGCTTGGACCCTATTCTAGATACCGGTGGGCTACTATTTTTTCATATTTTTAAATGTTTTTTTAATATAGTTTTGTAAAAATATTTAAAAATATAAATAATATGTAAAAAAAATGAATAAAAGAATAATAATGATGTCAATTTATTCACAATTCGATGTCAATTTATTCACAGTATGATGTCAATTTATTCACAGTGTGATGTCAATTTATTCACAGTGCGATGTCAATTGATTCACACTGTAAAGACACAGTTACAGTTTTTGTTCTATTTTGCTTTGGCCGGGCTTTGCTTTGCTTTGTTTCGTGCGGGGTTCGAACCCGCACCACGTAGCGTAGAAAGCTAATCGCTTAGCAACTGCGCCAACCGTGTCGCCAATTTCAATTTTCAGTTGAAATCTGTTTTCATTAACTACAATTTTTCTATTCTATCCATATCGGTGTCCCTACTTCGCTAGCAGTTTTGTATAAACAGAAAGCGTACCAAGCTTGATAACGAAAAAATAACATTATAGATGGGTCGCACGCGACGTTGTACGAGCGATGCGGTAGAGTTTTTAAAAATAATGTATTTTATAAGTAAGGATTGTAAATCCTTCAGTTTCGTTAATATTGCATGCATATTGTAATTAGTTTTGACGACACGGGACCTGACGGGACAGAGAGTCTCTTTTAAATATTCTTACAGAATAATAATCTACGGCGGCTTTTATCTAGCCGGAAAGATAATTTCTTTCCCCTCTGAAAAACTTAAGTACCTCTACAGGTAAATATCTACATATTTTACCAATTATAAGTACGGTCGGTCATAAAGTGGTCTATCAATTATAACAGAACATTCTATCAAATGAAAATATTATCACAAAAGACTTCATTACTAAATTAAATTGAGAAATAAAATATCTGCTGAGCCATACAAAAAAAAACATATACTCGACGAAATGTATGGAACAGTAGATTTTTTTTGCGATTTCAGTATTTTTCTCATAGTAAAAGTTGTTCATAATGATGAGTATAATAACCCCTTAAAGGGATCGGGAATAGAAAGGTAGGACCTTATTTAGACCTTTTTGTTTTATTGTGTGTAAATAAATTCCAACTTTAGAGTGCTTTGGCTGACTGTACCTATAATTTACTTAACGAAATCTTTAAATTCGAAACACAATTCCGGTGTATTATATCCGTCGAATAAATTGGGGGTAGGTACAGTAATAATTCAGGAGCGAAAGACATCGCGTGCAGTATTTGTCGCATGCGGCTTAGGAAATGGGGCGGAGGTAATTTTTACCGCGGAGCTTGAAATGTCCGAAAATTTGCATTGAACCATATATGAATCTTTTTCTGTTTTTATTTTTTAAACGGGAAGGCCATCTTTAAATCTTGAACTACATTAGGCTAATAGGTCTGTAGCTGGAACTACATTAGGTCCACGCAAGAATAGAATAGATCTTTATTTTATGTAAACCAGATACAGGCACTTATGAAATGTGGAGCCTCTAGATGCGCGGTTCCAAATAGTAGGTCCTATAGAGAAGAACTGGCAAGAAATCACACGGAAACTCTTTTCAAATAATAGATTACAATCTTGATTAGGACAATGTTGTTGTGGTAAGAGCTGCGAGATTAATGTTATTTAATGTGAACAAAAATAAATTAGAATATGATAATAATAATGATTGCTGTCATGTCGTATAGGGAGGTTATGGAGACTGCACTGAGAGGGAGAAATGGAGAGAGCTGCATCAGCTACACCGACAAGAGCAAGGCTCTTAAATTTGAAAAACAGAGACAAGATATTTTTGATAGATAGATATATTGTCGGTTTTTTATATAACCTATATTGCGCATCCTTCTGCTAAGCAAAGGGTTCCCAGTTTTCTTGAATAGGTACCTCTTTATTTTGCGCGGCCTTCTAGTCGTATTTACTTCATATATCGTCCTGTCGTCATGTCGTATAGGTGTAATGTTTCATATAGATTTATTTGCTGTTTTACTATAATCTTTCTATTAGAGGCCTTTAAAGCTGCCTTTTCCATTTTAAACTGCTTTTCGGGAGTACTCGGAATCTCTTGTTTATATTAAGAAATTACAAGCGTAAAATATACAGAAAGTAAAGTCGCGAACATTGAACTTTAATTAAGTGTATTTATAATTAAGCTTCCCCGAAAGTAATTAACACATAAA
This sequence comes from Allophyes oxyacanthae, assembly GCA_932294325.1. Lineage (NCBI taxonomy): Eukaryota > Metazoa > Arthropoda > Insecta > Lepidoptera > Noctuidae > Allophyes > Allophyes oxyacanthae. Next base: position 1,783,391 of record OW028612.1, read on the forward strand.
GCAAAGAAAAATACTGTTCAAATGAAGACAACGCCATTAAATTAAATTATATTGAAGTAAGTTCTTTTTATAGAAGTTAAATATTAAGGTTTAATTTATGGCGAAAGTTCGAAGAATAAAAAGGAAATATGTATGTGGGTGTGTGTAGGAATAAGAATAAGATAATGTAGTTAGTTATAATTAACTACGAAGTTAAGTATTAGGTAGTAGGTATTAGTAAGTTTCGGTTAGTGCTTTGATAGCCTTTTGCAATAAGGCGTAACAGAGACAATTAGAAAAGTCTTACTGGACATAATCTTAGTATAATTTAATTTCATAGTTTAAGTTATAATTAACTTACTTATTAGCCTAATTACAAGGCTAGATTATAATCAGATTAGGGTGTATGCTATGATGTACCATAGGATCAAGAAAAAAAAATTGGTGCCTTAAAATGTCCATCCATTGAAATGTCTTCTAAATTTTTTATTTTCCTTTGAAAGGGACACTGTTGGTAACCCCAACAAAACATTGAAATATTAAGTTTATTTTTAAGAATTGTATGTTACTCTGGACCACGACGATCTTAGAAGATAAGCTCCATCTATATTACATGTAGAATAGAATAGAATAGATCTTTATTTCATGTAAACCAGATAAACTCAAACTCAAACTCTTTATTGCTTTCATGTGTATCTAGTTACAGGCACAGGCACAGTAGATACAGGCACTTATGAAAAGTCGAGACTCTAGGTGCATGTATGTGCCCCTTTACCTAGTATTTTAATTACAAGTTTTAAAGCTATTCTATTTTCTTTGACATCTTTTTATTATGGCCATGTTGAGCGTTGCCTGACTTGTTACTAAGTTTATCTAATATACATAGTAAGTAGTATATAATCTGTGGTATAACCCAGAACGCAAATATACATGCCGCTATTTTAAGGTTTCTTACACGGTTTAGTCCGTTACTCGGTTTCTTTCATACTGATTCCCAAGGCCCTGAAACTTTTGTCTTTTTATCACTGACATTCGAGTAAATTATGTACTTACTACACTCGGGATCAATGAATCCAGGTCAATAATATACCTTATTGGTGTCAATTCTGCAAGTTACAACTGTTTTTAAAACGCTTTTATTAGCTTCACCTGTAACTACGTAAAAAAATCTTGAAAGTTAAATTTGACCCACTTCCCGGTTTCCTATTGAGCTGAAATTTTGCATACACGTTTAGTTTGGATGACAAAAGCGTTTTCTTTAGTTTTTTTTTAAAACTATAATATTTATTTCTAGTGGAAGTCGGGGGTTTTTAACGGTTAGGTTATTTATTTATTTCAACCAAAACTTACAACTATCATTACAAATCGTTATAAATGTTTATGTCGACAATTCTAAAAAAGAACCTCCCTTTACAGTTACAAATCGAGGCGGGAGCCGGCGAGGGTCCGGGGCCTCCAGTTAACAATAATTCAGAAGGTGCAGTGGCCAGTCCTCCTCGGGATGACAACCACAACGCGCAGCAACCCCCTGTGACTCCTCGGGCCCGACCCCTCCTCACTCCTGCAGGTAAGAACTTCTTTAATGAAACCAGTTGTTTTAGGAAATTCAAGGTACGTGCACCAAGAAACACGACGTTTTGAAAGTGCCTGCAAAGGCCCACTTGAAATAAAAAACTTTGACTTTTATTTTTAACATGCTTTTATTAGCTTCACCAGTAACTAACTATGTAAGAAAATCTTGGAAGTTAAATTTGACCCACTTCCCGGTTTCCGATTGAGCTGAAATTTTACATACACGTTCAGTTTGGATGACTAAAGCGTGTTCTATAGTTTTTTAAACTATATTAATTTATTCTTTCTTTCTATGATCACAAAGGTAGATTGCTTGTGGGTACTAACTTCAAGTGTTAATTCACTTCTCGGGACTGTGTCATCACGGCATAATAACCCAGTTTCTAAAATTAGATACAAATTATACATGCTGAAACAGCTTCTCCGCCGACAGTATTTATCAATATGCAATATTCATACATATTCAGAATCCAATAAGTTTTCTTTCACTGAATTGTAAATGAAAACTGAGCTAGGGGCTCCTCCGTACATTCCAAAATAAAAAAAACATATTTACCTACATAATTTTATATGATAACCTCCGAAGGATGAATGAATAAAATGGACGTAAAAATTATAATAATAAAGGTTAAATTTATGTAGTATCAAAAGGGTAGTCAAATTTTCAGAATTACTCAACACTATCAACAACTTTTACTCACCAAACCAACCAAGAAACCAAGAAATCGCGACAAAACATCCGTTGTTCTACAGGGTATTTTTTTATGTAGTGCACAAAATTTGCAGAGTGATACCTACAGTGTCCGTTCACAAATGCAACTGCAGTACTAAAAAAAATTGCTGCAGAAATAAAATATTTTTCTTTCTTTGTTTCTTTACTAAAATTCACTCCAAAAATTTGATTTTGTATGCGCTAGTAAATTATGCGTCGCCCCTATACTAAGTCGAATTTTCATATTGTTTTAAAGTGTATTATCCCAAATTCCCAATACTGCGGTTGCATTTAGGAACAGAGACTGAATCACTCTAGACTACATAAAAAATTATCCTGTATACGTTTAGTCGAGTAATATTAAATTCGTTGTATGGAACAGCGGTTTCTTTTTACCCCTAAAATATGGCTCCCCTTTGAAAGTATGCCCGTATACTTGGTACCATACACATTATACTTAGGTAGGTACATTGTTAAACCGCTCTACATTGCCGCTATTTTTAGCTCGTGAAACAGGACCATTATCTTTTAAAGGTTGTTGGAATGACAGTAATAAATTGAATAAAAAGCCTTTATTTGGTGTAACTGGACCGTAATCAATGAAATGGGTAGCGTTTTGTACTGAGTTACACACATAACCAATATTACTACAAAGAATCAAATTGCTGCTAACGCTGTGAATGTGGTTCTGTATCAGGTGGAATGCGTCGTTGTCATCAGACTGTTTTTTATACCGTTAAAGTGGCAAACAATTAAAGGACCCGCGAGATGGTAAGCAGTTTAATGTAACCTATGGCGACGCTTACAACAATCGCGAAAAGAAAAATCTGATGTTCCATACAAATAATTTAATATTACTCGACTGAATGTACAGAACAGCTTTTTTTGTCCGCCATTTCATGCTTGATCCCATAGTAAAAGTTGTTCATAATGATGAGTAGTTACTATAAATTAAAAGGACCTCTGCCAATAGAGTAGGATCTTACACTAATTTCAAACGAAGCAAACTTCGTCAAAGTCGGTTCTCTTGAGATCCGATGCCAAAGACCAAGGCTCCAAACTAACAACATCCCCTTCCCTTTTCTTTATCCCTCTATTTTGTTAGAGATTCAGGCCCGCATTTTAGAATATACTAAACGGTGATCTCTTCTCAGCATAGCTATTTTGAACCCCCGACAAAAAAGAGGGATGTTTTAAGTTTGTAGTATTTATCTGTCCGTGGCATCGTAGCTCAACAAAGGATGAATGGATTTCAATAGAAATAAAAATCGAAAGCTAGTTTAATCAGGTATTATCTAAGCTTTGTTTCTTGAAATTAGCCGTTCAAAAGTTACAGCTCTTTTTCTAGTTGGAGTCGGGGGTTTTTGACGGTTAGGTTATGGAAAATCATTTCTCATCTTGATTAAAATCTCTCAATCTAAAGTCGGTAGATATTTAAAATATATTTATTTGTCAAATATCAACCGACAATAAAAGTGAGATTCGAATCAAGATTCGATGTTCTTATAGAATAGCTCCCCTTTGAGTCTTATTCCATACAAATACGTCATTCAAGCAGTACTCAAGAAGTGATTACGACCAAGTGTTATTCCAAAAGACGTTGCGTCTGCGTCAATCCCATCCAGCAGTGGCGTGCACTCCATAAAGACAAAAAGACACTGCCTAAAAATAAGTATTAAGTAATACAAACGTAATTTTTTTTAGAACATTGCCCCTCACTAGGATTTCTCCTGTATCGAGGGTACAGTTTACAAACATACATGTCACATGCATACACAACCAGACCCGAAACAACTATCTGTAGATCATATAAATATTTGTTCCGTGTGGGGATTGAACCCGCGGGACGTAGCGCATTATATGTCTGTAATATCAGTAAATTTAAGTCTGAGGGTGAGGTGGCCAATCACAAACATTATTTAGCTGGACTATAGTAAGTATAGTAAGTGTAGTAAGTTGATTTTGCTTACCCTGTAAGACGCCACTTGTACACCACTGTCATCCACAGCCAACTACGTGGTAGCTCAAAGAAACGAAAATAACAACGCAGTATCGATGAGCGTTGTGTAACGACAATATTATAAGAGGAACACGATATATTGACTCTCGACGCGATAAAGCTAATACCTAGTTATTTTGGCACATTCGCCGGCAATCGTCATAAAGTGTTTGTTGTTTGTGTTGACGCAATTGTAAGAAAATGCGAGAAATAGGTGACTTAGATTATGAAAATGAAGATCTGGGAGGCTAAAAAGGCCGCTTTAGATGAATCATAATATGATTCATATTACGAATGTCAAAGTACCTACTTAGTTGACGACTCTTAACATCATCTGCATAAGGTTCATATTCAGTAATCATCTGTTTGACAGTTACTAAGCAGATCATTAGATGAATTGCTCAATGTGGCCTTTTTAGGCCCCCTGTACAGATAACAGACATTTTTTTTAATGTTGCTCCACACTAGTATTTCTCCTGTATCGAAGGTATAGTTTCTATCATGCATCTGACATACACCCAGACCCGAAACAACTACTTATCTATAAGTATAGATTATACAAATATAATATTCTCGAAGTATATTTTATATTTTCGAAAATCTAGTAGAACGCCCGCCGGAGATATTGGTGAATTGAGTCTGAAACAAAATACACCGCCGCTTTCAAGCTCAACAAGTCTTTCTGTCGCTTCGAGTTTTATTCAGCAAACAAAAAAAGAGAAAATCTATATAATAGCTCAACGTTCACACAGACTAAAACCGTTTCTTTATAACGGATGCGTGGCCGATATAAGACTAAATTGAAACGCCTTGTGTCTTGTGTCATTTTACTGGCTGTTCCCATACATACTAATCTATGCTGTTCCTTTCACGCGGAACACAACCACAGGCCGCGGCAGGTCGACCTGGCAATTAGAGATTTTAATTTATTAAGCTTTTTTTGTGCAATGATGCAGTGAATGCAGTGATAGCCTAGCGGTTGAACTCTTCTTGCCTTCCATGCAGGAGGGTCCGAGTTTGAACCCGCAGGGTAATCACGATGAACACTCGAAATCGGAAGCGATTCAATTCAAAGACAGTTCAACAAAGTACATTGCGCAGTATGCTTTAAAAATTATTCTGAACGGCAATTCGAATAACGCAATGTACATTTTGAAACTGTCCCGATGACGAGTGGGTATCATGATTACCTTACCGGTCCGCACCTCTGACTTTTCAGATTCATGTGCGGATTAGAATTTGATTATCACTTGCGTTAACGGTGAAGGAAAACATCGCGAGGAAACCTGTAGGTACACCTGAGAGGGCCTCATAAAGTTCTCGATGGTGTGTGTAGTTCGCCAACCCGCACTAGGCGAGCGTGGTGGACTATGGCCTAACCCTTCTCATTCTGAGAAAAGACCCGTGCACAGCACTGGGACAGTAATGGGTTGGAATTATTTATTTATTTATTAAGCTTTTTTTTATTATCAGAATATTATTTGATATATTTTTTTATTCTTTTCTTTATCATTATGTTGAATATCAGCGACTGCGTTTATCAATTTCGATCTCACTCACGTTGTTGCTTGTAGTTGTGTACCTATTTAAAATGACTAGAAAATTAACATGTCGTCGTGTCGCGGACTGTATGCTTACAAATAGTCATTATGACCGGTGAAATAGGGACTATAATACCGCAACAGTCGAGCCCTTTAAATGGAACTGAACCACTAAAGTTTTTAAAAGGAAGTTCCCAGTCATGAAATCTCTCTCGGGATTGTCCTCTCCCGGCGTCGTACCATTAATTCTGGCTACTGACGAGGCCGGCCACCCTCGGCCATCCATCACACAATCAATTTGTTCATCCGACAGAGGGAGGTACGGACCTCTCAAAACTTGACCCAGATAACTTTGCATGTTACCTGAAAGTCGTTAAAAGTTCATTTTCATAATGTTCTTTGTAATTTCGTGTTATGTAGGAATTGCTTAAAGGGACTGATACAAAACAAAATAATGGAGATTTCATTAATTGTCTTAATATAGTGTTTTTGAAGGAATTGGGACACAGTTTGTCTTGATTTAATCCACATTTTTGTCTTTAGGCGTTTTTACGTTAGCTATTTAAAACTATGTATAACGAAAACAGATTCTCACAGAATATCGACGTAAATATCAGTATGCATACTGTTGCATTTCGTTCGGTGAGTGTGGAGCGCCGGAGACTCAATTCCTCCCTTAATCCCCTTCATCCATTCCCTCCCTTTTTCCTAACAGCATCTTAAGAGGTCGGCAACACATCGGTGACTCCTCTGGTGTTGCGGATGTTCATGAGCGGCGGTGATCACTTTCCATCAGGTGAACCGCAAGCGCGTTTACTCCTTATAACGATACGACACTGAAATGTCAGCAGCCGTAGAGAAAGATATAAAAAAGTTGTGTGAAAACAGTCATCATTGTACAGTTACGGTACGTTGCGGAGGTACATTTAGCAAACAAAATGCTTTGAACGACTGCGGCCCTTTTAAAGTTAGTAACTCTGCGTTTGGACGCCGCAAGCAAACGATTTTAGCCTTAATGATGGTCGACCGGAAAAATTGACGATTATACCCATCCCATGTCATCCACCAGTATCGGTGTGAAAGCGGTTTTTATCGAGAATCCTCACATATGTTTACGAAGAAACAACTCAGGGAACCAAGGCATTGTGTCGCGTTTTTCCTGCATGGTACATTTGCATAATACGATCTGTCAAGATCGTTTTGTCTTTGAAACACTTCCGAAGGCCCTTTGTCTGACAATAAATGAGCTACATTTTACAAGGTTTTGTTCTCATATAATATTGTTGGACAAATATTCTGTTTTATATGTGGTTCCCGGAATAGATTAGACAGACTCCTTTATCCCTTGGGAGTCGTATAAATGTTAAGAAGGTCTAACCAAGAGCGGATATTATGTTTTCTGGTTGGTTTATTGAAGTCCATTGTTAGAAATAGATTTTTACCTACAGACTGACATTATTTATTTTATTTTATTTTAATAGGTTCACCAACAATTGTTAACACTTCAATCATGATTAAACGATTTGACAGTTTAAAATGTAATAATACGACAACTACTTATAGATAATCATAGCATATACAATAACAAGAATACAGAGAGTCTACGAGCTGACAGTAAAAACTAAGATTAAAATTAAACAATGAAAAGGATCGTCATATTTCTACATTAAATGAAATTAATATTATAGTTTAAAAAAAAACTAAAGAAAACGCTTTTGTCATCCAAACTAAACGTGTATGTAAAATTTCAGCTCAATCAGAAACCGGGAAGTGGGTCAAATTTAACTTCCAAGATTTTTTTACGTAGTTAGTTACAAGTGAAGCTAATAAAATAGTTAAAAAAAATGAATTATGATGAAAGGAAGACCATCAAAGCCTCCTAAATATTTAAACCAATTATAAATCAGTAGAGACTAGCACGGCAAGAAAGGGAAGACAGAAAATCGGAGACAAAACCCATCTCTTTAACGTTTTCTCTCTCGATTTAACCCCCGACAAAAAGAGGGGTGTTCTAAGTTTGTAGTGTGTATCTGTGTATCAGTCTGTGGCATCGTAGCTCGAAAACGAATGGACCGATTTCAATGCAATTTTTTTAAATTCAAAGCTAGTTTAATCGGGTATCATTTTTGCTATGGTTAACATAGATTTAGGATGTACAAGATAAACAATGACGTGTGAAATGCGTTACAAAAAAATATATGCTACAGTGTGAGTGAAATAGTGTTGTCGTTACTCTGTATAATATTATCGACTAATTGTCGATAGTTTATATTGGCGAAATCATTTGGTATATAATTAGCTGGCTTATTTACATGTTAAATACCTATAAAATTGTATGGGATAAAAATAAAAGATATCAAATTCAATCATTTTTATTTCAAATTGGTAAGTAGGTCTATGGAGAAGACACCGGCAAGAAACTTCATGGATACCTACTCGTTTAAAATAATACTTTTCATTATAGAAGGTCAGACATTTTTAATTCCGATCCCTTTAAAGAGTTCCTGTACTTATCATTATGAACAACTTTTACTATGGACCAACACTGAAATCGGGAAAAAAATCTGCTGTTCCATACATTTTATCCAGAAATATTGAAAGTACGTAAACGCTGATATTTTTTCGCATCCCATCAAATAATTTTCTACAATTTTTTTTTTGAGTCCATCCTCCTATTTTTAGTCTGTAACCATTTTTCACATAACAAAGAATTCGTTGGGAATCTGAAAGAATACAAATATTATTTTTATTTTTAAATTCCACGACGAAACATATCCAATCGGCAAAGCATTAGTGTAACCGTGAACACTTTAGAACATAAAACAACACCTTTAAGCTATTCAATACAAAACACAATTATAATTAGATATAGTGAAAAAAAAATGACGGGATACAAACAAACACATTTCATTAGAAGGATTTGAATTACTGAACACACCATAATTCCATCCAAAGTAAAAATCAATTTTAGGTAGGTATTTAATATATCATTACTGAAAGAGTTCGTATTCATGTCAAAAGAAAACTTTATTATCGATAGGTACTCATGACACATGACATCACGATTTTGTCAAATCGTATCGTATCCTAATCTTTTTATAAGCTACACTAAATATCCCCCAATTCTTCATTTAGCAAAGAAATGTTTTGATAAATCTAAAGAAAACATGTAATCTACAGTATAAATTGATTTTCAAGTCCTGTAAAAAGCCAAAATCGTCAAAATATGATATGCAACAATGCAATGAATTATTCATAAATTACCTGTGAAACGTGTATTTATTTGGGTTATTATATCTTGTTATATCACATTCACTCACGGAACACGACACCATTGTTGTGCAAATGTTATTATAAATAATAATCTTAAGATTGATTCAAAATTTCACAAAATTCAATGCAGCGTCGAGCAACCCGGGCCGTTATTACACCTTAATCACGAAAACATTGTCATACCGGTACATATATCTCCATCTCTTTTTCTCTCGGTCAATGTCAACTTGATTAGGACTTCTCGCTCCCACACTTTGTAGGTCTTTTGAGGGAAGCGAAAATATTCTAAGTCTATGATGGTTAATGAAAATCTGTTTAGCTGTTCAAAAGTTACAGCTGTTTTTCTAGTTGGAGTCAGGGGTTTTTGACGGTTAGATTCTTTCGTTTTATCTTCTGTCCAGCAGGGCTAGCATGGTGGGTGGACAAAATATTATCTCCACTATTTGTCTCCTTGACAGAAGACAAAATGAAAAACCGAAAGTGAAAACGGGGAGGAGATGTTTTCTCTCCCCTTTTTTGCCGTGCTATTACTCGCTTGCTCCGTATTGTCGATGATTATGATCCTTACTGTACCTTTATATTATATGATAATAAAATATCAAAACGTGCCGACATTTGAACTAATTTGAAGACAGTTCTTACATAGAGCTGCTAACCTACAAAAGAGCATTATGTTACACCAAATAGGTCAACAAATGTCAAGTAGATCGATACAAAATTTAGCGTCAGCAAGTATTTAACACAATTCTTTGATCCCTTGTGTGGCTTCGTACTGTGTGGCGAGACGGCCAAGGCTGCGCTCTACGTGAAGTTCTTGTTTACTGTGAGTAGAAAAACATTAAGAGTCTAGCGGAGGCTACGGGCAACTACGATTCGAGGCGAGTGCAAAAATTTGCCTGAATATTGCTAGCTCTGTTTGACTTTAGGCGCGCGCGGGTTGCAGTGCGTGGCGAGATAGCACTAGCGCCGTTTAGAATTTGTTATAAATTTGATCGTGTTCCGTAATACCATGAATAATGAAATAAAATTGAATGTTTTTTAAATTTTTATTTGATAATCCGTAATTTGACAATATAAGCTATGTTTCTGTATAAACCATTTTATAAATATTGATGTTTTTAATACAAAACAAATAATAAGAAAACATGTCATGTATGCAAAATGCAATTCACTTACATTTCGTTTTAGGTAAGTATTTTGAAACAAAAAGGGCCTAGGAACCTAGATAAACACTATCCGAATCTGAATAATATCATAGTATGGTGGAAATATGCTCGAATTATAAATGATTTTGATATTGCGTTTGTATGGGCAAATCATCCTCCGCCGGCCTCTTAAGTTGATTTAGGCAAAATGACTAATTTACGTAATTTTTTATAAGTTGTGCGGCTTTGTAGCTTGTCGCCCGCTATCGTAATTTACTTAAATGCTTTGCGGAAAAAATGTTTGGAAAATATACATACGCGTCGGTATTTTAGGCTCAATAAACGTATTTCACAATTGATAGCAATTTTATGTAAATTTTTCGTTTTCCTTCTTCCAAAGTTGGGCTGTGCACGTGAACTCGTTTCCTCCTGCGTAGGGAAACGATATTTCGATATTTTTTAGTAAATGTTTTCGAAATTTCCAAACTCTTTGATAAATTATGTGGCTTCGTAACCCTATGGCACAAATTCTGTACGCGTAAAGTTGTTTGGTCATAACATACCATGTTGAGGTATAGCCATGGAGATAGTATTTATATCTAAGATGGTTTCAAGCAAGTCCAGTAAAACTCGAGTCGAGTTTAAATATATCGGTTAGTTTCTAACGTCATTTAACAATAACCTAACCGTCAAAAAGCGCCGACTCCAATTAGAAAAAGAGCTGTAACTTTTGAACGGCTGAAAAGATTTTTACTATTTCTATGGGTATAGCCATAGACTAATAATCTATGGGTATAGCACAGTTATATTTTTCTACTAAATATAAGTACTTCGAGCCAGCGTCAGGTTGCCAGTATCACTGCCTCCTGACATTATGCTGAGCTGCGGCCTTTTGGCACAATAACTCATTTTATGTTTTCTTTGTTATTGGTTTTATTTATTTTTTTGTTGTGCTAATAAACTTTATTTCTTTCTTTTACTTCAATTCCCCAAAATCGTTTGATAATTAATTTATACGGTTTAGTACCATGTAGCCCGCAGTCTGCACGTGAAATTATTGCAAATAATACCAAACGACGATATTTCGTTGCCAAATGTTTTTAAAAACATTTCTTTGATACTTTTCACGGCTTCGTATCGTACCAATCAAAGGTTCCACGTGAAAATGTTTCATTATGTCGCCTTAAGAAATAATACGGTGAACTTTTCACTTCAGTTAAAGTTAACTGTGTGGCTTCCCACTGTGTTGCCCAAGGCTGGGCTACACGTGAGGTACTTAAGCGTTGCTGAAATGCGTAGGTAAACAAAACAGCGGATTATGTCTGGGCTTGTACCTACGTGAAGTGTGCGTCTTAGCCAGATGCGTAGAGAAACAATATACATCTAGGTACCTAGGTACTGGGAAACATGGTCTGAGATAGATATTTCTAAAACTGTTGGTAATCTAGAATTTAAAATTTTAAAACGTGATTAAAACGTTCTTTTTAGAATAGCAATCCTATCGTTTTCTTTAGAATATTTTTAAATGTTGCCACTGTAGGCAGTTTCCAGCGGATCTACCGCGTAACTAAAATGGTAATGAACATCGAATCTGGTTATAAACTTCAATATGATCCTGAGAGATTAAACTTCGAGGTATCTTGTAAAAAAAATACCGATCATAAAGTTTGGGTAGGTTAGTAATTTTTTTACCGATCATGAAGATGGGAGTCCTATCTTTATGATCGGTAAAAATATTACAAGGTAACTCAAAATTTAGTCTCTCACGATCGTACTGAAGTTAATTACCAGAGTCGATGTTCATTATCTACCATTTTTAAAACGCTTTTATTAGCTTCACCTGTAACTATGTAAAAAATCTTGGAAGTTAAATTTGATCCACTTCCCGGTTTCCGATTGAGCTGAAATTTTGCATACACGTTTAGTTTGGATGACAAAAGCGTTTTCTTTAGTTTTTTTTTAAACTATGATATTTATTGTTACACGGTAGACCCGCTGTTTGGTAGCAGGAATTACAGCAACTATTATAACCAAGCAGTGACTAAATTAGTTCTTGCTGTGCTTTTATACGAAGCAAGTTCCATGCACGTGATAAGCACGGCAAAATTGGGGGGAGAAAAATCGGGGATAAAACCATCTCTTTAACATTTTCTCTCTCGATTTTAAGTTTTGTCTTCTGTCAAGGAGATAAACGTTGGAGAAAATGGGTTTGTCTAACCGCCGTGCAGTAGCTGCAGAAGAATTTTATTACTGCGAATTCACTTGATACCCATCTGATTTAGTGCCTTCGCTATTAACGACACCAGTATCATGTCTGTTTTATACTTTAAATGTTCATAAAGTTGCAGCATCTAGGGTTACTGAATAAGATGCGACAATTAATCACTAGCTGTGTCCGTAACCTAGATCTACGTACAATAGAAATATTGGATCTTGATATAATAGAGTTTTCAAGTCCATACTGGAGTCTGGAGTGATTACTTCCGTCCTTTCGCCGTCGAGACTTCATTACCGAAGCTGAGTTGTATACCTGGGATATTTATTTAATTTTCATAATAGAATATTGATCATTACTTTTGAAACTTTGTATAATAATATTGTGTGATGTTATGTGCGTCATTATCGAGTGACCATTTTAGGTATTGATGATTTTGTCATTGTCACTGCATGATGAAATGATTTTAAAATATCGTGACTTGATATCGGACTCAACTCTATGCTACGGTCACTGATTTGCGGTCCCTATCTCAAAAGTCTGAACTTTCGAAAATTTTCGTCAAACAACTTATCTTATCGAGCCGTTCCTAAACTTTGGAGTATCTCTACAGTTCATAACGGTGACTTAACTAATCTGTCTTCTTACTTAGTTACTTTGCGACAGCTGCGCTTTCATATAGTCCTCGTCGGCTCGACCTAATTATTTCCTCAATCACAATATTGAGAAGAGGTCACGGGCGCTGTGACCTCTGGCGCTGGGCAGGGGCAAGTCCGACGAGAAAATTGGTACTACTCAAGCTTCCGACTAAATTATACTAGCCAAATTACCAACACCTAAGCTCGCCGTCCTAGATTGCCAGATAGGCTGGTAGGAAACTGGCGGTGTAGCTTCTGCTTAAGAACACCTAAATCTTTTTTGTTATTAGCTTGGTGAAAACCCATTTGGGCTATCCTCCGCCTAGGTAGAGGGATATGCATTATGCAGGTCTCTTATGGGGTTAATTCATCACACCTAAATCCTACTGTGCAAAATACAGGATGACTGATATACCTACATCAGTCCTCTTGTACTTGACATCTGTTGGAATAGGTCAGCTCAATCTGCTATGGTCATGCTTTCCTCAAAAGGCCATCCCACACTCTACACTACATTATTTAAGAACAATAATAACCTTTTATTGGCGTCTATTAAAGAAAATTACTGGCCGATTGGAGGTCAATATTTTGTCAAAGGCAGTATATCGTAAATGTGTGTTATGTAGTCGTATGAGTCTCTCCTATCATGGGTAACTTGCCACAGCAGCGCTTGAACCCCGGGGGCTACCCCTTCGAAACTGTTGGTGTCGACTATGGACCCATTTTGTCAGCTAGTAGACAAGGGCGTGGTTGTCGTCTTACTAAAGTGTACATCGCTATTTTTGTGTGTTTTACCACAAAACCATCATCAAACATCTTGAGCTGGTGGGTGATTTGACGACCAACAATTATTTAGCGGCCCTTCGTAAGTATAGAGCCTTATAGGAATTCGAATTCATCATAATTTAATAAGGCTTTTCCCAAAACCACGTTCTCCGTCACATAACGTCTCCTGACACAAGTAAGTACTCCAAACTTCCAGTCGAAGCCCAAGCGAGCGGGCGACTTGGCAAATTGCTTCTGAACAGCTCTCGAGTATTGCCGGTGAAGTCACTTGTCCCCGCGGCCGCTAGTAAATACGTGGAGAACTTCTGTTATTGTATTAGTTAGTCCCGTGTCCCTGCACGTAATGGTTGCGGGAATTTTGGAAGTAACATAAAGTGACACAAATATTAGTATATTAGTATTTCGTAAGCAACGTTTTAAGAGGATATCTTTTTATCTGTTAAATTGCCTCGAATGTGATACCAATATCAAATTTTGATCAATATCAAATCATTGATTGAGAAAGAAAGAAAAAACTACCGGTTGAACACTTGCCTGCCATGCAGGAGGATTCTACCGTGGCTTTTGATTATTTGAACATCCAAACACCCAAAACAATTTATTGTACATTGTACATTGTTTGATATCACTCCACTGGCTGATCTCATATCCACGTCAAAAAGGCATGTTCTAACAAATCCTCACAGATTACTTCAAGTAGGTACCTACATACTAACTTTAGGTGCCTCCGGCTTTGAGCAAGAGCATTGTTATGTAAATGCTATCTGGAATATTTCTCGGCCGGAGAAATTAGGGCGCTCTTTACAATTCATTTTCAGTTATGAACTCGCCATTACTTTTGTCTAAGATATAAAACGGGATTTTTGATCAATTGAATTGGTGGAATTGATACAAAAATGGTGTAATTATTAGCTTCCGATATTACGGCACTGTTGCAAGCGCCATGGTCACGGATAAACTTGCAGCAAAGTATAAAAATGGTAAATACCCTCTAATAATATCTAATGTTAGTGACCTTGACAGTTTAAAAATTTAAAAATGGTATAGGTAGTTTAAATCTTGACGAATTAAGAAGTTTGATATTTTTGTAATTGAATCAATTTCTTTTTACAAATATTAATGTACCTCCTAAATGTTTCGTCATTTCTTCCTTTTAATGTCCTATGTAGTCATATGAAGAAAGTTGCTCAACAAATAGCTATATGTGATGCCTACACCACAATAGTTTTCTGTTCACTATCTGTCATCTGCCATCTTATCTCCGCAACCCTTGCGTTCGTATCTATTCGCTTATTAATATCTATTAAGTCACCTTTTGCGTCACCCCAAGGAATTAAGAAATTTAAACCTAACAACGGTTGTAAAATAACAGCTGTAGAGTCTATAAGCCATTGTTCAAGGTTCGACGCAATGCGGAAAACTTAGAAGCAAAAACATCAGTTCATGTTTTTCTATGTTTCTCATTACCGTACGTTTAATATAATTAGGTGTGATTCCTGGAAATGAGAAGGATACTTTCTCTTCTGTTATTCGACAGAAGAAGAATGAGAATTTCGTGGACGGCTTTAGGGTTCCACACTCGATACTTTTAGCAGCAGAATAGTGCGTTTTCGCGTTTGTTATCCACTTTTTGTAAGAAAAAGGCAGCCGACGAACGTGTAAACGCGCGATTATGCTGCTAAAGAGTATCCAGAGTGAAAGAACGTTTAGTTGCTACGTCAAAAGTATTATACTCGCCAATCTGAATGCCAAGCGCACTTTGTTAATTGCCATTTGCAATAGCAATACACTTATTTATCGACTATAAAACAGCAGACACGTGTCACCGACTTTTGAAACTGTTTAATTTAATTATTTGTATTCAATACGTAATTATTTTAATATGTACTTTCATTTGGATATTAAAGTCTGTTTTTAACCTCCGATAAAAAGACGGCTGTTATAAGTTTGTAGCATGTATCTGTGTACAAATGTATCTGTCTGTGGCATCGTAGTTCCAAAACGGATGGACCGATTTCAATGAAGTTTTTTATTGAAAGCTAGTTTAATTGGGTATCATCTTAGCTATGTTTCATGAAAATCTGTTCAGCTGTTCAAAACTTACAGCTCTTTTTCTAGTTGAAGTCGGGGGCTTTGACGGTTAGGTTATTATTTTATTTTTATAATAGTTAATTATAGCGGTAGATTCGGAGGATTATGTTTGACAGTGGAGCCTTTACAGTGTGGTATTTAAATTTTACAACATAAAACGAAACTAGGATCCCTGGTCCCTTTACACAATTAAATATTTATCAGCCTACCGCTTCAATGTTTCAGCTCTGAATGTATTACTTCATTTGCTACGAATGTGGATACGTATTCTTTACGATTTACATCAAAATATACGCACGAAGCGTTGTAATAAATCAGACTTAAAGGTTGAAACGCTCAGGTAAGCGTCTTTACCAAAAACGTAATAGCCGCCCTCCGTTAAAGCAATTCCAAAAACGCTTTTCAGAACACTTTAAATAATAACGATGTTTACCTTTTTGGGAAAGTAATTTTAGAAAAGAGAGACATTAAAGTTGCTAAAAGATAGACTTTTAGTTGTGAGAACTTGAGATCTTGTGAGCGAAGTGGACTCAAGTGGCTATACTGATAGTTTAGAGTTGATTTATAATCATCGATATTTTAAAATTATTTCGTTTTGCAGTGACAACGACAAAATCATCTATGTCTAAAATCATCACGAGAATGACCATGACTGAATGAACATAAACTTCGGATTCAGCTGTGACATGACAATGGCAAGATGAACATGCATTACGTGAATGCGGTGACCCGTGACAGTTAGAGAAAAATCATGGATGATTTCATTGTTCCAGTCATTGATATTTTTTTGTCATCAATATCAAAAAATCATCCCTCAGCCCATTTCTAATAGAGTTACATATCTATGGTCTTGAATTTTAGCATATTCACATCTGATAACCGTGGGTAGAAGTGCCTGACATCGGCGTGTGAGTGTGCCAACAATACATTTCTACCTAACCCTTGTGATACGGGGTGTTGCAATGAAATGAAATGATCTTTATTTGCTTGAAGCATGGTACATAAAATAAGTTCTTAATGAGTTAAGTCCGACATACTTCGCCATAATTTTAATAAAATTTTAATGTTAAAATCAGTCATCATAATCATCTTTCTCCTGCCCTTATCCCATTTTATTCGTGGTCGGCGCATATGTCGTTTTCTTCCATTCATCTCTATCAGACGTCATTTCCAGATTCACTTCCTTCACATACATTCAATGTTAAATAAGTAGGTACGTATAGGTTATCAATAGGGTGAAGGTCACTGCGTCGCAAGCTGCTTTATTTTATGCAATATCGATTTCGAACGCCACGTGTCCGCCGTTTTCTCAATTTACCGAGAAAATATTTTAAAATTATCTCGTAAATATTTTCCTTTGAAATTATTTTCAGTTTGTTCAGATAAATAATGTTTGCTTCGGTTGAATTTCTGAAATATGAGAACATTTCAAAGTCAAAGTTTTTTATTCCAACTGGGCCTTTGCATGCACTTCCAAAACTTTAATAAAAAAACAAATTCAGTTTTTTGTTTAAATTTTATTTTCTGCATCATGCAAATGGTCATTTTCTGGTAATGTCACGACGATGAGCTTGATGGCTTGATAGCAAGTTTGTTAGTAAACTTGTAGAGAAAATTTTGGGCTATTATTGACTTAAAAACTAGAAACGCTTACTTTGGGATAAAACTTGTGTACCCATGGAGCGCTAGCTTATCTCCCATCTACAATAGCCACGCATCTCTGGTTGACTTAACTGCCCAGATATTTCCAGAATAAGCTGACCTTTCATTGTACGAAAAGCCTATACAGTGCGAGGTCAGCTCATACTGGAAATTTCTGGGCAGTTCAATTTCAGCTCTGCTATAAAAGTTCGTAGTAAACCCCCTGTTCTCTTATTCGCGAAGTATATGCCATATGACGCAGGTGTTTTTATATACCTACCAGTGGGGAAGGGTGACAGTTTTAAAAGGGGAAGCCGTCCCAAAAATGCTCTCTAAAAATTGCTACAAGACAAAAATCCATACCGTCTCTTGTAATTTATTATATTGTCCTGTCTGCAAGAGCTCGACCTAACTGAACCACAGGCCTTTTTTTTGTCAGTAGGATGAGTAAATAATATAATATTACGTTGGTCTATGCACTAACCAATTCCTAAAGGGAAGCCGATAGGAATTGGGTTGTATGGACTCTTCGCCACTGATACCTACGTAATATACTTATCGTGAACGTATTACTTGTATGGTATAAGTTAACATGGCATATCAGGGGCACATCACATCACAGGCAATAAGGACTGTGGTCGGAGTAATAAGTGGCTAAAAATTCCTTTATTACTTCTTTTTTTTTTAAATGCTTTTATTAGCTTCATCTGTAACTAACTAACTATGTAAAAAATCTTGGAAGTTAAATTTGACCCACTTCCCGGTTTCCGATTGAACTGATATTTTGCATACCTACAAGTTTAGTTTGGATGAAAAAAGCGTTTTCTTTAGTTTTTTTTTAAACTATATTTTTATTTCTATTTAATTTAACCGTTGTCTCACATTAGGAGTGCTCCTGTATCGTACATAAATCTTACATACGCACATACCCCGACCCGGAACAACTATCTGCAGGTCATACTAATATTTGTTCCGTGCTGGAATCGAACCCGCGACACGTAGTGCAGAAGCCCAATCGTAGCCACTGCGCTTTTACGCTCTTATCGCCTTAGACACACGACTCCCTGTCCCAAAATACATTGTGAAAGCATCAGTGGTGGATTTACCAGCAGGCTGAGTAGGCTGGAGCCTAGGGCGGCAGATTTTAGGAGCGGCAAATTTGGGGCCACAATTTACGCACACCTTACCCCGCCTTATTAGTACTAGTAGTACATGATTGAGCTTTTTCTACCTCAGAAATATAACCAAAAATTATTTTGTATTTTGTGCAATTTTACTAAATCGTTGGGTTGTAAAAATAATCTAGGAACTGATACATCGATCCTATTTCACAATCATATTAATCATGAGAAAAATGTGGTGTAGTTAGGACGATACTGCACAAATCATAAAGTTACAACTAATGGAAAAAGCATTGTAATTAATATGATTGTGAACTAGGGTATCGAATTGTAGAGGTCGGTAGGGGCGGCTAAATTTGAATAGCCTACTGGCGGGAAATGTGTAAATCCGCCACTGGAAAGCATCCTTCTCCCATTGCCCTATAAATGTGATACTACATATCGATAGGTACCTAACCCTTCCCGCGCGTCTCGGCCGCCATTTATCTGGAGAGACCCTCTGACGGGAACTGTATGTAGGTCAACGCGGCCGCACTTAATTGGACCAAGAAAAAAAAACACGGTGCCTCGTGGCAGCATTGATGCTTGAAGACTAATGACCTTGGGGACATTAAATATGTTGAACATTTTTGTTCAGTTATGTGTTGGGGGGATCGTAATTTGATTATCACTTGCATTAACGGTGAAGGAAAACATCGTGAGGAAACCTGCACACCTGAGAGGGCCTCATAAAGTTCTCGACGGTGTGTAGTCTGCCAACCCGCACCAGGCCAGCGTGGTGGACTAAGGCTTAACCCTTCTCATTCTGAGAAGAGACCCGTGCCCAGCAGTGGGACAGTAATTGGCCGGAGTTATTTATTTTTATGGGTTGAGTCGAGCTGTAAGTTTGTCAATCATGGTTACTATAGTTGAGTCCAATATCACATGTAAATAAATCATCCTTATTTTAAAATCATTTCGTCATGCACTGTCAATGACAAAATGTTCAATGCCGAAATCATCACTCGACTAAACGTGAACTTTGGCTTCGGCTGTGACATGACAATGACAAGATGACAACATGCAATGCGTGAATGCGGTGGGAGTTAGAGAAAAATCATTAATGATTTTGATCCCGTCATTGATATTTTTTTAACCCCTGAAAAAAAAGAGGGGTGTTACCTATAAGTTTCTAGTGTGTATCTGTCTGTGGCATCGTAGCTCCAAAACGGATGGACAGATTTCAATGCAGTTTTTTCACAAAATGGTAGTTCCTTATGCTCTTTGATTCATTCACAGTTATAACTCTTAATTAATCTCCACGACAATGCCACCCCACAACACCACTGCATATTCGCGATATCACAGCCAGCGCAAAAAGCCGCTTGAAGCTCTGAAAACAAAAAGCTATTTAATATCACTAAAGCCTCCGAACACAATGGGCGTTCCACGTACCCGGCTTGAAGCGAATTGGATCGGACACGAGTTGAAACTCGGCTGCGTCATTGGCCGTAAGTAATTTGGCACATTCTGCCTACAGTGACTACCTATTTGGTGCTTGAAATGGCCGAAATTGGAAGCCAAAATTTGGGATTTATTGAATTCTGGTTGAGAATTTTGTTTGTGTGAGTTAGCTACTACCCTTATTGAGTCATTTAGGACTGTGGCTTATGATAAATGATGTTTTAAAGGTTGTTAGCACAAGTATTAGAGTCTCCGTTAGTGTAAGCGCCAACATTCTCCATTTTGAAGTTTTTTTGAATGTTTACATAATTTGCCATTGCCATTAAAATGAATAATATGAAATACCTATATAAATACTTACAGACATAATAATAATAACTCCAGCTCATTACAGTAGCCAAGTATTTCTCAATATTATAGTTATATTCTTGTACATATTACCCCTGAACGAATTGTCATAGCATTTTTTTTATATGTTAGACTAGGTATAATAAGGATGGCTTTTAAGAGTATACCATCTTTTCATACTCAGTTTTATCATTTTTGATATACTTTTCTTTGCTGCAGGACTTGGGTGAACTTTGATCCTTCTTCTTTGTGCCTCTCCTTTAAACTGCTACAAGAAACGATCAGAATTAATGTAATCACTGGCTGGCAAATGTTTCCATTTTCCTAATGTAATGTAATCCCTTATTCGGTTCTTACCTACGTCATTTACAAGAATAGATGGGGTAAGTACGGAACGTATTATTGCCCCGAGCCTCGGGGCACTGAAACAAAAACATATGAAAGCAATGTGTACTACAGACGTGTCTATTGTTAAGTTTCTATAAGCAGGACTGTATTGCGACACAATTGTTTTTTAAAAAAATAAGAGGAGCAATTTGTTTGTATTATGAAAATAATATTCATTTGAGAATAATATCAGCTATAAATAAAATAATAAAAGACCTTAAAAACATTCATTTAACTTTTAATAAAATTCTCGCTTTCAACAAAAAGACAAACAACAAGAGAATTCCTTGGGATACCTTCTATGTATACATTCTTAGGTTTTTGTTATGAAACGAAGGTTTCCTCGGTCCATGTATTTCTTACCTAACCGTAACCTTTTCTATTTGAAGTTTAAAGGCGGCTTTATGTGGAATTGCCTTGGATAATGGGTTTTGACGCAAGAACGCGCTGGGCTCAGATTTTTTACGTAGGCGCTAGGAAATGTTCTTTTAAATAATGTTTAACACGCCACAAAGTATAATAGTGATGTCATTTATCAAGCGTAAAGCACACTATGTCATTTATCGAAGCTATGGCAACAATTAGAAACCCTTGTCAGGTCTCCATTTCTAGTGAAACGAAGGCTGACACTACAAAGTTGTTTCACAAACTAGAGCTATTCAATTAGTGGTGTTCAGAGGGCACGTTAAGACAAACTTATCATGTTATAGTTTTAAGTTTACACTTAACGGCAGTTGCGAGATTGTGGTGAAGCGTCCATTACGTTTGATGTTTCTTCGCGATATATTATACAACGTTTATCAGAAATGCGTGGTCATATTTGCGAAGATGAAGATCTTGACATTTTCACATGTTCTTTGATGAAATTCACGGATACTGCACTTAAATGTATTAGTAGTTAAGAATACTTACAATGTCGTATTGGTTATGTACTGTAAAGGCAATGTAAAGGTTAATAAATAAATAAATAAAATAAATAAATATTTATGGGTGTGGATCAGACTATTAAATTGAAAAAACTTTCTCTATGGGGCCAACATCGTAAATACATAATTCAAAGGCAAGTCAAGGCACAGATCATAAAAAAAATGACTTTGACTTTCAGTATCATAATCAGAAACAGCAAAAAAACGAAACTAATAATATAGTTTAAAAAAAACTATAGAACACGCTTTAGTCATCCAAATTGAACGTGTATGCAAAATTTCAGCTCAATCGGAAACCGTGAAGTGGGTCAAAAACTTCCAAGATTTTCTTACATAGTTAGTTACAGGTGAAGCTAATAAAAGCGTGTTAAAAAACGGAATTGATATAATTCACAAGTTTTCAGATATTTTTTTATGAACTCTAAATAGATAAAACTCTACTTTATCACTGTTATGTATATGAGAATGAATATACAGACCCATCTTATCTCATAAACAGAGCGTGAAACACTTCTAATTAAAAGTGTATTTACTGCACTAGACTAATCCGGCTAGAAGTACTTGATGTAATTACTGTTAAGTGTTCGCATAGGTCGGCGCGACTTATTTGCCGCTTGGGACTTGAGCGTTTTCATACTATCCGACACGATATCGGCACGTTATTAGCAGAACTACGATGACAAAGAGTAGGTTAACCAGTAGGCTACTTCTGCACGTAACTAACAAAGGGCAGTTGCCGCGCAGTTGCAGTATGATCAAAACAACACATTTGGTATTCTCTTAGCTTCAGTAAGATACGCTCGCGTCAAGTTTGAGCGTCACTGCAATATGATCGGCGCGTTATAAAATTACGTGAATTAGCCATTTCGATTGATTTGACAAAAGACAAGGTACACACCGAGAGTGCAGTTGCTGGAGTCGCGTCTCGCCGCAATGTCAATAAGAATAAGAATAATTTATTTGCATGAAATATGGTTACATCGGTGTTACATTTATGTTGTAATTTGTACAGCATATCTCGCCGTATAAACAGCATGCAAAAATGATTTACCTGGTTACTAATTAGGTACCTGCTAATTATAATCTTTACAAAAAAAGAAAATAATAAAGTTTACTTACAAAAAAGAAAATTAAAAAGTGTAGGTATATAAAATTACTTTGACAAAAATTTAAATAAAGAAAATTAAAATTACATAGATTACTTACAAAAATAGAACATTAAAAAGTTTACCTACCTAGGTACTCAAAAAAACCTACTAAAAGTTTAACTTCCAAAGGTGCCCAAGATACAGGCCTAGCCTAGTTTGGGGCCAATGGAAGGTATTTTATATATTGTAAATATTGATGAAATAAATTGAAATTGATTGAATTCAACAGCGGGCAACCACAATTTATCCTATCCGCTGGTAACCGTTCACCAGCGGCGTTTAGACTGGCAGTGGTATCGTCCTACGTGTGCGTTGTTAACTAGGATTCCATAAGCTTTAACGGCAAAATTATCCAGCCCACTGTCTGCACAGCGCCTAAAGGTATGCTTTTGAATAGGTGGAGTAGCTCAGCCTAAAATAGATTAAATTTACATAGAAATGTAGGGTCATGCGTATATTGGACCTACTTTACCCTCTGGAAGCTAGGGTTCTTGCAATACTAACGCGAATGGACTGTAACTGTAGGCACCTACGAGTAGTGCCAACTAGTCTAAAATTCTTATCTGTTTGTCTAATTTGTTGTAGTGATAATTGTAAATTTAAAAGCAATTTAAACGCTACATATAGCCTTTAAGCCTACATATAGCTTTTAACCGTCAAAAACCCCCGACTCCAACTAGAAAAAGAGCTGTAACTTTTGAACGGCTGAACAGATTTTCATTTTCATTTTTTGTCTGTTTATGGCATCGTAGCTCCAAAACGGATGAACCGATTTTAGTGCAGTTTTTTTATTTGAAAGCTAGTTAATCGGGTATCATCTTCGCTATGTAATATGAAAATCTGTTCAGCTGTTCAAAAGTTACAGCTCTGTTTCTAGTTGGAGTCGGGGGTTTTTGACGGTTAGGTCATGTTTTATTGCCCAAAGCTCCTCCGGCATGAAGGCCCATTAAATATTAAGTATTCAAGTGAATGTTTAGGTATTCATGTAACCATAAAATTGTTTATTCTCGCATAATTTTCACAGCAATTGATTTTACGTGCTTTGTATAACATAATGTTCGGTGTAAGTTAATTTATTTTATAAGACGTAACGTAAATCTGAGCTTCATAACCCATTTAGCGGTACACCTGCCGTTTTAAGTAATCTTACAAGCTAAGTGGCGTTTAAGAGGGTGTTTACATTAATGGTAGAAGAGCAAGGAGTGGGACGACTTATATAACATCGCTTGAACATCTGTTCTTCTCTTTCTTTATAGCGAGATTATAGTACTTTTTAATTTTTGTACCAGACTACGGTGAGCGTTTTGTTTTTTACCGGAATGTACCTATGTCTGTTCATCTGTTCCCTCATAATTTCTAAACTACTTATCATAATTTGACAAATGAGGTATCGTTGGAAGCGTCTTGATCGTACGCTGGTTATAAAATATGTGATGTCACATTAAATTGAATATGGCGCCTACTAGAGGACATATAAAGTCAATTAATATTAATATTATTATACATATAATTAATTAATTATCCACTCTTGAATGTAAGCTTTTCTCGAGGTGCTGCACGCGTCACATAGACATGGATGGCTACAAACAGATCGAGTACCGTCTTCGGGTCTGGAGGCATCTCATGCCATTTAACTTTGTCAATCATTGGTCTGTATTTGTGCTCCAAATGTCATCATTCCTTCTACATGCCTCATCACTTTATCGCCATCATTTGGAACATAAATGCAAAAGCTCAAAGCTTTAACAGAGTTAAAACCATCAATGAAGATCCATCTGTTGTAATTGTTCATAATGAAACCCTTCCTTTGGCCGCCCTAATGGGAAAGTCGAGATAATTTTCTAACATTATCGCAAAACCTTCACGTGAATACATAAAAATGAAACTTCATTTTTATAGATTAATATACACTCCATTTAACTCTTTCATGTTCGACTTCCTAAGGGTCATAACACACTAGATACTTTTAGCATCGGCGACAAGCGATTTAGACGCTTTTCGAAAGGTCGATACAGCAACTGAACGTTACGTTCCGCATACATTCAGATGCCAGTCGCAGCGATTTATTGAGACTTTGATGCTACCCGCTCTCCCCCGCTTCTCGTCTCCGCCAGATGCAGCGAGTCGCAGCATTGATGCAATCGCAAAATCGCTAGTTATTTGGGCCCGAGATGGCAACACTAAAGAATTTCATAGATAAATTGTGTCATCGTGGGCCAATAGCAAACATGCGCTGGCGCCCACGATTGGTGTATCTTATTTGGTTTGACTTTTATGTGCGAGCCCCCTAATCTCCTCGATTATTGTAGAATTTTGACGCCATTACACAATTATGATGAAAGTTGGTAACGCATGGCATTTTTATTTATGCCAAACTTCCTCAATCTTATACAAAAGGATACAAAGACATTAGGTAGATAGGCGAACGCATACGCCGCTACCTAGTCGCCGATGCTAAAAGTATCGAATGTGCTATGGCCTTAACGTAAATCAGCCTTAGCGTGCGGTTCCACTATAGCGGAGTGGAGAGGAAAAAAAGTAACCAATAGAATACCAGTATTATCACGTCACTTAGATGAGCGGAGAAAATACTGGAATCGGTTATTGTCACCTCTCCGCTCCGCTCAGCTTCAGTTGGGACCAGCCTTACTAACGATGATTAATATCGTTCGCGTGTTATCATGTGACGGTGTCATATCTTCATAGCATTCGAAATCTTGATACAGAACGCAACTCACTCCAGACTTGGCCGATGGCTTGATGCTCCAAGTTGATGAATAGTGTTCGATGATGAATTGATTTTAGTTGCTGCGTCATGTTAGGTATAGTGAGCTTTTTGTGAGTTATAAATATCACTGAATGCTTTTATATCGACTAGCGACATACATGATCAATGGCAGACATTAAATTAATCTACATAATACAACGTGTATCCGAAATGCGGGTCATATTTGAGGGTGTGGATCAGACCATCAAACTAAACAACTTTTTCTATGGGACCAACATCGTAATTGCGAAAGAATAATCAGCTGTCCCATACTAAACTTCAATACCTACTCGACCTAAACGTATGGGACAGCTAATTATTTTTCGCGATTACGATGTTGGTCCTATAGAGAATCTTGATCAGTTTGATGGTCTGAGTCTGATCCATAACTTTATACATTTCTGATACACGTTGTATACGAAGAACTACTAGTTGAACGTACATTGATAACGTGCTGTAAATCTTTATACTATAAGTAGTTTTAAAAATTAAAGTAAAGCAGAAACACAATTAGTACAACGGTAGAACTTGCAACAGTCGGTTGAATGTTGCCAAAAAATCATCTTTTCTCAACTCATTACGAGTTGCTTCAGATGAGAACAGATACGTTTTTCATTAATCAAATATCCCGCGTTATACTAACGAATAATTTTACTCATGATAATGAACAAATTTGCAAGAGAAAAATCTGTTCCATGAAAAAAAAACTTATTTACCGTGTATATTTTATTTTCTCTATTTATTTGTTTAATTACCTTTATTTATTTATTTATAGGTATTTCAACGACTTATCCACTAACAGACATTAATTATAATGTATTAACAAGGTTCCAGATTATGGTGAATTTGTCACTTATAGAAGTACACAGCACTTACAGAAATGAGAAAATAAAAATATGTAGACACGTCGTATACTTATGTTTTATGGACATTTATTGATTCAAGTAGGTACAGCATAATCTCTTCACCGTAGGATTCACTCGACCTTATCCGGATCCTTTTTCTAAAAACAGAACATGGCAAGTACCCTTTGGGACTTGTTCAAGGAATGGAAACAAGTTCAGCCCTTGGACCTTATTCTGTTTTGGCAGTAGGTATATCTCTATCTGTTCCCTTTGGGATAGCAGGCGTGTCCGTATACGATAACTCAACGAAGAAAATATACCTGGGAGAATTTCCCAAGACCAGGGTCTCATGCAAATATTAGCGGTCAATAAAATGGAATCCAGAGCGTGCGGACGAATACGAAACGAAGATATCTGATGTTTTAATAAACAAAAAGGTCGCCATTAATATTTAGGAATCTGCCAATGTTTATTAAGACCTTTTGAGCTTATTAAATCGGAACCCAAACAGCATAAAAAGATGGGTATTTTGGGAGTGGAATTATATCAGTATTTTCTCTCCTATCTTATTTATTTCCAAATGATTAGCACAGCTATAATTTATATATAGATTTTCGAGTGACAGATGAACATCGAGATGAAATTAGAAACATTATATTTGGTTCTTTCATTGTAATAATAATTTAATAACGATAGAATCATGTCGTGAACGGAATAACAGTTTTTGCTTATTGTAAGACATCAATAGAATAGAATAGATCTTTATTTCATGTAAACCAGATACAGGCACTAATGAAATGTCGAGACTCTAGGTGCGCGGTTCCAAATAGTAGATCCTATGGAGTCAACAATCAATCAGTCAACTATAGGTAAGCAAGGATGTGTTGAAAAATGTTCAGTGAGAAATTGAAACAATTTATTGGGAAACGTGAATATCTCTACACTACTTAATGTTTTTATGGGTCCTCTTTAGCGACATAGCAAACACAATTTTCCCGCACAGACCCAACCTCGCAACAGGAGTAGTATAACAACATTAGTGGTTAACATAAAACTACTAAGGTTGTTATAAAGTCGTATAGTTCAACGACACGGTTTGTAGTGGACTAGTGGCTAAGCATTTACAGCATTTGTATCTACATATTATCGAGATACCTATAAGATACTATACAAATTGTGGTCTATTCAACGCATGACTGGCTTGGACAGAATATCAGCAGTTGAGCATGCCTCGCGCTGCCAACTAGGTGCTATGCTGAGTCCAAGACCTTTTTGTCTTTTACTTTCTTGTATGATATATTCCCTTGATACCTATGTAATTGGAAAGACAAATAAAAATCTTCTATTTTATTCTAAGCGATTAGCTGGTTTCTACGCTATGTGCCGCGGGTTCGATCTCCGCACGAAACAAATATCTATATGATCTACAGTTAGTTGTTTCGGGTCTGGATGTGTTTGCATGTGATATGTAGGGCGTGGATGGTGAAATTAAAAGTAATATTCAAATCAAACCAAAATATCATCATCATCAGCACATATTCGCCCACTGCTGGACATTAGCCTCTCCCAGTAAGCGCCACTGAGCCCGGTTTTCGGCTTTCGGCATCCACTGTTTGTAATCTGTACCTTCGATACAGGAGAAATCCTAGTGAGGGGCACCATTTTTTAATAGATCTTAAAAAAATAACAATTACTGTGATTCCATCAGAGTAAGGACGAACGCATTAGCATTCTATCAAATCGCATTATAGTGTATCGCCACATAGAATAACTACGTACTTAGCAAGGCGGCAAGCTGACTACAGTGGCGCGAAAATATGAATTCGACCAATCAGATAACGAGGCCTGCATCGCACAAGGAAAAAGATAATCGTATCTAACAGATATACAACTGTCCGACATCAATCGTCAACGAACACCATACCTCGTTCCTCCACAATAGGTTAAAATACACCAATACAGGCCACTGTAGCTATATCCTTGGTTATATGAATATAGATTGAATGTAAGTGTACATAGTACACTTTGAACCGGACCCAGTAATAAATTTGTCGGCGTAAGTGCCATCTTTCTTGCCCTGGTGGGCGATAAAGTCGTCTCCAGTCGCCGCTCTGAAGTAATAGCTTACGTTCAAGGGTGTCGCCATCTGCACGCGGGAAACCCGAGAACCAATTGAAATTTTCAATCAAGTAAGAAAGAAAGAAAAAAGTATTTATTTGACACAGCACAAAAACAATTTTAAAGATAAAGTAACAAAAAATAAAAGAATAAAACATGTAAAAGAAAAAAAAATATTTATCTTAAATAACAAATGGGTTGTACGTCGCAGCTGTGTCAAAAAGGCTTCCGCTCAGCTTAAGCTGACGCGCTGCGAGCAGCCCGACAGCGCTGGTTTTCAGCGGGAGCCACATCGAGTGACGTTATCAAGTCAATTGTAATTAAATGTGTACACTGAAATAGGTTTCTTGTGGATATAATATTGTCGTTTGAAATGCATCTTTTTACACCACGACAAAAAAAGAGGGGTTTATAAGTGTTTGTAATATGTATCTGTGGATATGTGTCTGTCTGTGGCATCGTAGCTCCAAAACGGATGGAACGATTTCAATGCAGTTTTTTTAAATTGAAAGCTGGTTTAATCGGGTATCATCTGAGCTATGTTTCATGAAAATCTGTTCAGCTGTTCAAAAATTACAGGTTCTATCTTATTTTTGCTCCTAATATTATAAAATTTATAACATTTTACATTGAAGTTTGTATTGCTTTTGAATTTGGAATTCTGATGCTTTTATCTCGTCCCTTTTTCATAAAAAAGTAGTAAGGGATTGGGGTTATTGAAATTTTACATCGCTTGGCCTTTTGAAAGTGAAGACGCCTTTGCCATTTCAATAGGGCTTGTGATCAATGAACTGGCAATAATTTTCTTACAACACGTTACTTTGATAAATTCTCGTCTCTTTTCCTTCGAAGGTGAAAGACCGAAGTGTCCATTTCGTAGTACTTAGTATTTAACAGAAAAGCAGTTTTTTTTTTCAATTCTTGTGTGGAGAGGATTCATCATTCTCCTGCCCATAACACATTTTATTAACTGTGCTAAAGAAAAAAAAAACCTTTGTCAACGATATTTATTGTACTGACAATCGCTATCTTCTTATTACAAGCTTTTATTTAACTTGCAATGTTTGTATGTATGTCATAGATTTAGGATAGAAGCGAAAATATTCTAAGTTTATGATGTATGTATGTTTGTTTGTTTAGGTCAAATATTGGAACTGAATTTTGAACCATTTCCATCCAACCGATTTTGCTGAAATTGTGCATACACCTTTAATTTTGGTGACAAAGCAATATGCAATACTTAATATTGTAATATTTTCAAAATGGTCGCGGCCATAATATGGCAGATGATGTATATTTTGTCAACCCTGTTAATATGAGTATCAAATGAAAGAGCTTGATGCGTAGGAAACAAAGTCAAAGTCGAAGTCAACGTCGTGATTAGTGTTAAATCTTGTTTTTAAAAATGTTTTTTTTTTGTAATGTAATTAATTCAATTCTAGAAATGTACGTAATTTCCTACAGTGGTATAAAGTATGTAGGTATAATAAAGTGACACGTGTTTGTTATTAGAAAGAAAGAAGAAGAAGAAAGAAAAATAATTTTATTCTATTTTTTTTTTAATATAATTTAGTATTTAATTTTATTAATATAGGGATAACATCATACATACATCATACATTACATCATAGTGCAGCGGCCAGTTTGATTGTTGTGAATTAGGTCATTTTCAAAGCATAGAATATCTATTATTATCCAGCTATAACCTGACAAAATATTACTGCACTGAAGTATCATTCGGTTAATAGTAATCTAGTTTATGACGTGTGTATAATGACGTCATTGTACGTAACGACGCCATCGTCACAATTATCATCCCACGAAGGATGTCATTATCAGCGGTGCAGATTAGGCTGCGTTTCCACTGAAGCAGAGCGGAGTGGAGAGCTGCCAATTATCTAATAAGATCCAGTATTTTCTCCGATAATACTCGTATTCTATTGGTTACTTGTCCTTCTCTCCACTTTAGTGGAAATGCAGCCGAAACTGCACCGCGGCACGTGTCATATCTCGCTATTACACGATAAGACGTTATATCTTGTCTGATGGATGTCTATGGTGGCTATTGCCAGCAAAACAGACTTATCTATAATACTGTTATAATCTAACGCAGATTATTTACTTCATTATTACCACTACCATTACTAGTTAGTATTTCTATATATTTTATGAAACGTGTTCTATATCGCGTCATTACACATAACTACATCACAGAGCAACCCATCTGTGATGGACGAGCACGTCGTTCATTGTCATCTGTCATCCACACAGACACAGACACAGATTTATATCTGCAATACTGTTATATAACGAATATTCTGTGACTTCTTCACTATAATGTACGTCAATATGTTTTGTGACACGTGTCATTACACGTAACGACGTCATAGAGCGTCCCGTCTGTGATGGATGTGCATCTGGGCAAGTAGGTCATTGTCAGCCACACAGATTTATCACTTCTACGGTTATGACGTGACACCGTGTTTTGTCGACGATTTACACGGTTTTTATGGGTAGATACTGCTTAGAACCTGTTTAGGATAAGAAGAAATTATTTTAATGGTAGATTAGATCTACTGGTTTTTGAGAAAAAAATGCGATAATTACAGTACTATCGAGAATCACAAAAGTGTTGTTACAAAAAAGCCATTCCGAATTTCAATTGTCCTTTACAAAACTTTGATGACCATAACTATAGCGTTGAAGTAAATCCAATGACGAGCAGTCGACGTCCAAACAGATTCTTCTTAATATCTCAGACGTGTCATATCGTGACTCCAGTCAGAAAGAGTAATAATAATTGTCAATTGAAATGACATCTCACCTCGTACAGCCACGATACGTTACGGTGATACATTTCGCAAACAAAATGCTTTGAACTACTGCGGCCTGCTTAGAGTTAGTAACGCTGCGATTGGACGCCGGGTGCAAACGATTTTAGCCTTAAAGATGGTCGACCAGAAAAATTGCCGATTATACCTTTATTTAAAAATAAACTAGAGTATTTCGTTCTTTGCAGAAGCATTGAAGCTCTACGGGGAGAGACTGTCGGAATGGGAGAGGAACGAGGTCCGAAAGTATCCGGAGATTTGGTTCCTCGGGCTGGACTCCAACAAGATCCAGGCCAGGGCCAACCTGCCCAACAACTGCGGATTTGATGACGAGAACGGTAGCTATAACAAGGTGAGGAAGATTTAGAACATATGTATTTATATATTGACTTGGCTCGCGAAGTTGTCGATGTCGGTCTTGGAGTCTTGGAGTTGTGCCGATAGACGTAACGGCTAATGAGTGTGGACCAACACCTCGAAAAGCTCTCGCTGCGTGGCTGGATGAAGGGCCTGATTTTAAAAGCAGTACTCCTCGACACGGCGCGCATTATTAGGAGGTTCCTCTCTCTAGAGCCATAACACCCGGTAACTTGGACCCTGTTCCTGATGCTGCTTGGCTACTATTGTTTTATATTTTTTTATTCGTTGTAAAATTATTTAAAAATATATAAAATTCTAATTTAAAATTGAATAAAGGAATTAAGGACAGTAAAAGATTACTGAAATTGAATTTTAAGGAGACCAATTGAATTTTAAGAATGAGAACGGAATGGGAATTGAAAGAAACGATGTTATCCTGAATTAATTTGTTCAAAACCCAAGCGTGAATTAAATTCAGATGGAATTTGTCGCCACGATGAAAATATTGTCCCAAGCCACCGGTGCTTTTCACAAATTCATGGCTCGACCTAAATTTTATTATTAATCGATAATCATAATATGGTCACAAAACGGAAAATGTGACTTTTAATGTAATGTACCTCTGGATTGGAATGCTAAACAGGCTTTTAGACAATCAATAATTAAATTATAATTGTATGTATGTGTATTGTAGCATTGAATTGTAATGATATAACCGTATTATAGAATTGGTACCTGGAATAATAAATACACAGAGATGGTAAACACATAAATATGTCAAAGCATACGATGATAAATAAACTAAAAGATATGTGAAACGAAGAAAGTATCCCTATTACGTACGTACACCGATAGTTTACCGAGGATGTTATTAAGACCCAATATGGCAAGAGCTCGCCATTGGGATGTCAATCCCGTAGCTATTAATTGACTACAATTTCAAGCAACCTGCGCTTGGCAACTTTGGTGCCGATAAAGCTGAGCTGAATGCCTATTTGGCGCAGACGTGAGACACGCATGATCTTAGTAAAAAAAAAATTGTCTCATGCCTCTGTGACATATAATTGTTTTCTTTTCTTTTATTTCAAGGCTTGAACTAAAACTTTTTGGAATAGGATAAAAACTTTCTCGTAAACAAACCTAACTATCGAGCTTGCAATCCTCGAAGGGATCAGCAGCACTGTGTGCAGGTTAAATACACCTACGCGTTCGTTTTACAGCATTGAGTGATAAGGACCAGACATATAACCATTTCCCTGGCACAGTTCCTCAACCTACATAGCATGATCATTTTTTAAATCTTTTGTAGCTCACATTAATTGTCAATATCCGCGAAAAAATCTATTTTTTTCACAGTCATAATATGCCCGTTTAATTGTCACAAATAATTTTCTAATAGAAAAACCTAACTTACTTTATTTTCGTGTCTTCTTTCCAGCAAATTCACGACCACATAGCCTATAGGTACGAAATACTCGAAGTGATCGGGAAAGGTTCCTTTGGGCAAGTCATCAGGGCTCAGGACCATCGCACGGGGAATCAGGTGGCGATCAAGATCATCAGGAACAAGAAGCGGTTCCACCACCAGGCGTTGGTGGAAGTCAGGGTGTTGGACCATCTGAGGCTGAAGGACAAAGACCAGGCGCACAACGTGATTCATATGCTGGACTATTTCTACTTTAGGAATCATTTGTGCATCAGTTTTGAGTTAATGAGGTGAGTATGGCTTTTGCAGCAGTGATCTTATTAGGTTTTTGAGTAAAGGATCCACTTCTCTTCACTTTCCATGCGCCTGTGTGTTTTATATCAGGAAAACTTGCCACTAAAGGTTGTACTTTATAGCTAATATTAACACCATCACTTCCTCTAGTAAATATAGTAATTTTTTGTAGGTTGTGTAAATTCTAACCTAGAGTAAACAAAATATGTTTTTTTTTTTAATCCAAACTTTTAGAAAATTTAAAATTATTCCCCGAAAATGTTTAAAATATGATTTCAATGTTAGTGAAGTAATCTTAAATATAAATATGTTTACTTTCCAGTATCAACTTGTATGAGCTGATCAAGAAGAACAATTACCAAGGGTTTAGTCTGAGCCTCATCAGGCGGTTCGCGAGCTCACTGCTGCGATGTCTCAGGCTGCTTGAGGGGGAGAACATTATACATTGTGATCTGAAGCCAGTGAGTATTTAAACTACGTACTCTTACAAATACTAATTGATGAAGAGGAACAAATTGCTAGGATATATCTCGACAACTCATGAGACTATCTGCAATCGAAACCATTTACATGCATTTAGGTTCAGGAACAGGTATAGAACTCGTTGCATTTAAAACTGTAAAGTTCAAACACATATAGTACGACAATTAAAAAGTCGTATCGGCAATCTTCGTATAACCGATCAGTTCCGAACTGCACGCGTCTATAAGACCACGAATGTTTATTAGTACTGCAATAAAACATGATCTTTACATTGATGCAATAAGTTGTACAATTATTTAAACGAGCCACTGCCATTGGTTGTTCGATCAGGTACATCGATGTTTCTTCTTAGTTGTGTCGAGTACCTTATTTAGATGAAAAAATATACTCTGAACTTGGAGACATGGGATCCTAAATTCGAACTAAGGATCTTACTTCAAAATTTGGTGAAATCTCTAACACAGACGATAAGCAACTTTTTTCCTTAGTAATAAATTGTCTGTCTCCTTTTCTTCCAGGAAAACATCTTGCTAAAAGCGAGAGGCAGTTCCTCCATCAAGGTGATAGACTTCGGGAGCTCGTGCTACACGCATGCGCGGGTCTACACTTACATACAGTCGCGGTTCTACAGGAGCCCCGAAGTCATACTGGGCCTGCAGTATGGAGCACCCATAGATATGTGGAGTATGGGTAAGATCCTGATGATTTTGATCAAGACTAGTAAGTCAAAGATAAAAGACAGATAGGGACTAAAGTTTTATATGCAAAATACGATTCACTTTTCATCGCCTAAGCTATTAAACAAGACACATTAGAAAGAAAAGAAAGAAGATACATAATATAATAAATATCTTATAAAAGAAAAAACGTGCACATGATCTTACAAATAATTGCGAATACTATTAATATGAAATAGCAGGCTCGATGTGGTAATATGTATCTAATAGGATTAGGAGGATTAGATTAGGAGCTTCGAACTGTAATCATTATCTACAAAGTGCATAGCACGTATAACTAACTTGGAGGTTTACAACTAGGATTTATACAAATTAAGAAACTGACAAGATGACTTAGTAAAACAGTATGATGGTAATATTTCTGTGAAGAACTGGTCTTGAAAAATCACATTTATTATACTCAGGTTAAAATTCGCTTAGTTCAAAATACATTTACGAGTAGGAAAGATTAATGTCAAGAAGAATTTCACCGTAAAATTGGCATTGTTATTTAAATTGGCAAAAAAGGAAAAACATGTTTCTTAAACACAATAATTACAATACGTAAGATGCAATTGAGGCATTTAGGTCTATCAGTTTAATTAAGGCGTTATATAATATTTTAATGAGCGTTTTCAATAATACGATAAACACTTCGCATGCGTTACCAAAATTTGGGTCGAACAACAAAGCCACACAAAACGGAAATTACGTGACGCCAAAATTTTACTCCAACAGAATTTAAAGGCACTACTATAAAATTTAAACGTGTAATCTTTATATTGCTTCTCTTTCTAATGTTATAAGATAGAGCGATGTAGACAGTGTCAATGAAGTGAGAATTGGAAGGTTAAAATACTATTGATTATCCAGATTATGTAACCTTAGGTGTGCCAAACAAGAAAAGTACGATACGATTAAATAGTCGCAACTAAAAACGATATTTCTAGGGATTCACTATAGGATTTAGTTGCTAATCAAAAGGCATAAGGAATTGAAAGACAGTAGACTGACAATCTTAGTACAGAAATCCAAAATGCGTGCAGTGGTCCGGCTCGAAGGACCACAGCAAGCATGTACGCTGCACGCATGCGGGTAATTTGATTAAAAACTAAAGTTTATTAAAATAATAATTATGTAAAATAGTACAAAATAGCATGCACTGCAGCTAGCAAAAAAGGTCAAGTCAACAGTGTTGCTTTTATATAAAAATAATTTCCACCGTTTGGGTGTCGCAAGTTTACAAACTTAAATTAAACTGTGTTTAGATTGATCTGAACATCACAGGCAGCACTTATTAAATAAGAAAGGACCTGTTCGGTAGGCCAACTTAAACTGAAATCCCAATAACGCTCCACAATACTAAGTTATATTTTGGCATTTTTTGGATGATCAAAATTAAAGCCTTTACACGATTGACATCATTCACAATAATATTTCATCAATGAAATCTCGCAAAAAGCTCATACATTCCAACAGCCGTACAACAAGAAGTCGTAAGCATGCCATAATCCTTAACTTGTAGAAAGTGAGGGAGAAAGGTGACCTCGCGATTCGCGCGGCAGATATCGAAACTAAAGAATGTTGCCTTTACGCAACTTATGATGGATGTTACTACGTCTGGTTATACCAACTTGTTCTGACGTCCCGGAGACGCATCTTGACATCTTAAACTGGTTACAATATGCGTACGTAATGATGGCGACTTTCATTCGCTTTTCGAGTGTAGAATCTTGATTTGTTTTGCGAAATTACGCCTTAAATACACTGTTTGGTAATTAATTATTAGTTATAAATCCAGGGAAAATTGAATTGTTGAAGTCACAAGTGAAGACAATACCCGTATTTAATGCGATGGACTCCTTATAGTTGTAAATACTACAAGATATATTGTCATAAGTAAGAATCATTCAGTTGAAACGAAGCTGCGAAGGTCTGAACATCAATATGACGATCGTGGATCACGATATAGAAATTCTAATGATTAGATTCTTCAGATCTAATGGTGTTTGTATTATTACACTATTGAAAAATTAAAAGTTAATAGTTAAATTACACAAGTAATAATAAACATCGCACAGATCAATCACAACAAAAACATAATATTTGTTAATTTCTCAAATAAATTTTTTTTTGGTCCCAGGATGCATCCTAGCTGAACTCCATACGGGATACCCTCTCTTCCCGGGCGAGAACGAATCGGAACAGTTGGCTTGTATCATGGAGCTGCTTGGACCACCTCCACCAGACCTTCTGTTACACGCTACTAGGAAGAGACTGTTTTTCGGTAAGACGATAATGGTACTAATTTGTAACCTTGAGGAACAGAAAAAAGAATGCATTTTTCTTGACAACATCTTGAAATTGCTACTAAACCTTTAAATAAATTCAAGAGGAGTTTTTAAATTGGTGCTATATTGTCTTTGACATTGTCATTTTGACGAACTCTATAAGCTAACTTTTATTAATAAATTATCCAACAGACTCGAAGGGCTCACCGCGGAGCATCACCAACTCTAAGGGACGCAAGCGGAGGCCTGGCACGCGCGCCCTCACCACCATCGTGAGGTCAGATGACTCTGCCTTCCTACACTTCCTGCACAGATGTCTCGAGTAAGTTCTTCATCTTATCTAGAATTATGGTAGTTAGTTATACATAAGCCTCTCAGATGATGGTGGCATAGGGTAAGTTTGTAAAGAATTATTATCATTGGGATTTTTACACTTTAATATTTCGTTACTGGAACTTATTATTTCGTTATCATTATCTTGAGCAGTTTCTAGATTCTGTAAGTTACAACAAAATTTAAATCTTCGGACATGAAAATTTCATACCTATACCTATTATAGATATTTGTTATCGTCACTAATCAACATGGGAATGTAATCATGGTTTACTAGTACATGAAATATTACAACCACGACGTTATATAATTTACTTACAACATCCGAAGATAATTGCAAGTAATAAAAGTGTTGTAAATACGGGCCGGCAGTTGCACGCCATTTAATTATAATCTACATAAAAACCATGCCAGTATTTAAATGGGAAATATTACAGATTTCCCAAGTATGATTGATTCAAATTATTCAGCCGCAGTTTATTTAGCGCGATTACAACGCTTCTTTCTTTTTTTATCTTGATTGCGTACAAATTTTATGAGAATAATGTCGTTTTAAACTTAGCCCTGAGGTTATTTTTTTTCTTACTATACATAAAAGGAGTCTCGTTAAAATAATGACCTATTAGGCATTGCTTAACGTTTCACAATGTGATGCTTTAAAAAATAATATTTTGGCTAATGGCTAACCTCAACAAATTCGTAATCTCACCATATGTGATGCATTTATCTATGTGTGTAGATCTAATCGAAATGTAACCTCTTCCCTCGGGCTATAATTTAAAAACTAGAAATCAAACACACCTTTCCACTTAAACCTTGCAATAGTTCAAATCATATTATGTAGAGAAACCAATTCCATCTGCCATTCTGTCCAATATTACGTATAGAATTCTTCACGTTTCACGCGTAAAAGAATTTCCCACAACACTAACGGATCGCACGTTGTATTAGTCGTAGCGATGGGAAAGCAATGATGCGTCGCTTGCGCAACCGTGCGAATGCCGCGCATTCAACGCCGCTCAATGGGAAGCGTCATCTGCCACGACCGTATTAGATTGTTTAGTAAAAGCTGTGAAAGAAAAGTAATTCTTTGTTTATCTCAATTTTATCTTTGCTTCTACTTTTGTTTATTTCTTCGGTTACAAAAAGTCAGGTATCAGGCATGAAATTAAAACCATGTTCTAATAGTACTGTGTTATCTCTTACTTACAATGAGCTAGTTCGCATTCCGTAGTATCTTAACTATTTATAGGATTGTATCAGTCTTTCCTCACGCTAATCCTGTTGATTATGGCAATATCCGAAAAGCAAATTATCTTTAGTCGAAAGCAGTACGTCATTGTAATTCCGGCCTTTGACCTCATCATGGCTGTTAGTAATTTCAAGCAGTGCGAAAGGATTAGTGTTAATAGCATATTATTATAAAATTCCAATCGCCACGTGAGCCCATGATTTGAAAGCAAAATCATGACCTTTCTCCTTCCAAACATTTCACTGTCAAACGCCTCCACCGGTGATCCGGACCACCCATGGGAACATAATTGTCTCACTTTACAATTTTGGCACTATATTACATAACATTATAATTAAATGCAGAATTGTAACTCAGCCATTGATTCTTCCTGCGGCATCCATTCCACACACGGTTTCTAATTTATATAACACTTTATTATCTATGTTTGTAGAAAGTATTGAAAAACTTGTTTCTTCAAGATTATTGTGGCCGGTTAGATTGGTTAGTGTTAAACTTTTATCAGATGTTTCACTTTTCTTTCCTTATTGGATGATTTTAACATGAACCCGCTGTTTTATTTCCGGAGTTCTTTTAATTTTTCGCTATCGAGTGGTGATGCTTATAATTTGTAAGGGAAGTAATTGTTTTTCATTAACACTTTGATTATATCTGTATACCAAATAATAATGTGTATAATTAATGAAGTAATGTGTAAAAACGAAATGTAGAAGTTTCTAAATCAATATACTCACTTCGTTTCGCTTAAAAGACTGCAAATCGTTATATTCTCTGGGCTAGGACGGCGGCTGGAAAATCCAGTTTTCTCCTCCCTTTGCCTCCTTAAGAGAAGACAAAACGAAAAATCAAGAGAGATAACGATAAAGAAATGGTTTTGTCCTCGGTTTTTTCTCTCCTCTTTTTTGCCGTGGTAGCCCAGCAGGTATAAAAAAACAATTTATACAACATCTGCATACAAAATTGAAAGTCATTAACCTACGTGTTAGCAAGAAGCTTAATAATAGTATAGTTCGTCATAAAACCAACAAACAATCACGCAAATTCAATGCTCACGCATGAAAAACGTGGCGAATTTGTTTCAAACTACTATTGTTGGTTTTTAAAGTCGGTTGTGATCTAATAACAACAATGGACCATTATATATTGACATAACACCGACTATTTCACGCACCATGAAAAACTAACCATAATGTGAACGCAGAAAAAGAACTAATTTAGTCAAAGTGCATATGTAAATGTTTTCTCACATTTGCGTAACAAACTTCCACTGCAGTTCCAAAAACTGATTCTGAACTTACAGACAACACACATAAAGTAAAAAGTAAAGAGTTTAGAAGTAAAATGGAAGTTGTCGTGGTGACAGCAATAAAAACATGACTTTCTCTACAAGTTCACACTTATTTGCTATAGCGTCAAGTGCGAGAAGCGGAATAGGAAGTGATGAGCAAAGCCATTGTCGCTCGCTGCCTTGAACAGATCTGTTAACCTTTTTAGAATAAGTCTTGCTGAAACGTTTCGTAATTCGTCGTGATTTTCCAAATCTTTAGGAAACGTTTTGTGTATTGACTTCTTAAGCACTGTAGAAACACCATCACATTTAGGAAAAACGTCGTTTAGCTTGTATTTTGGCGCTAATTGTAACTTTGCTTAACGTAAGCGAGGTTTTATGTATGTATGCAAATCTTGCATAGATTTTGAACGGTAATTATAAAGACAGTGAAAAACTAACGGACGTTGAAAGAATAACTTCGAACGAAATACTTTATATATTTAAATAGAACTGCACTTACAGGTAAGTTCGTTTAGTCATCAATTATATTACAACTCATGTCATAACTTGATATTCATGAGTCTTCATAACTGTTAATCTAATTTAAAAAACATAACAAAAATTTAATGACTTTAAATGCAAATAAGGGCGGTTTTATCGCTTATCTTTGCTAGATAACCTTTGGTTAAAGTATGATCTCCAAATATTTTTATGACTTCCTTGTACTACTGAGTCCGCAATTCCGCATGTTTGTACATATTTATGATTTATGTATTTATACTTGTATCATTAGTATGATCAGGAATATTTTAGAGACGTATATTTGAAGTATTGGGTAAGTCTAACTTACTTATTAAAATGTTGCAAGATTTACGATTTTACGCTGGAGGGCTATGGTTCATCCATAGCCCTATCTATCAACGGTTTCTCATCTGGCTCACGATGTAAGAGTCACTTGAGGAAAATAGATTGCTTCGAATATGATGCTCTGTCTGTGATAGCCAGTTAACCTGCCATTTCCAAGTTTTAACCTTTAACTTGCCACTAAGTTTCTTGCGTCACGTCTTTTTAACAAAACAATTGTACATGATATTTTTTTATGTAGTGCGCATAATTTGTAGAGTGATTTAGTCTCTGTTCCTAAATGCAACCGCAGTATTGGGAATGATACACTTTAAAACAAAACGAAAATTCGACTTAGTATGGGGGACACGCATAATTTACTAGCGCAAGCCATACAAAATCAAATTTATTTTGTTTTGGAGTATATTTTAGTACTGCGGTTGCATTTGGGAATGGACACTGAATCACTCGGCAAATTTTGCGTTTACTATATAAAAATATATCCTGTATAAGTGTAATATCGCTTACATACAGTAACATAAAGTTATATAAGTACACGTAATACTCGGATCACGTCGCGTCGCGTCGGCCCTACCGCTTTCTCCACTCTCACGGCCAAAAGGTCGGCTGTGCGAATGTTTGGATCGCACGAGTGTCTCCCGAGGCTGTGATGGTTGACAGGTTTATGGCCGTCTTAATTGAATAATTAATAGAGCCTTGATTAAAATTTCTGTGAATTTCATTTTGTGGTGGTTCGCGTATGTTATGCGTTGGCGTTAGTGGGGGGACGGGAGAATTGTTTTTTCTAGAAAAAATCTCTAATAAAATTTTATTAGAACAGGAAGGAAGAAAATAACTTCAGGGTGTGGATAAGACCATCAAACTGAACAACTTTCTCTATCGGACCAATATGACCACACATTTTTGATACACGCACAGAATGTACACTTATGTAATTAAAGTAGATACCTCAATCAAAACAGAGAAGATTTTTTCAAAAACTCAAGATTATATCATATCATATCATCATCATATCTTCCTAAATTTTTTACCGCAATACATACCAATTTCAAGGACCGATCACGGTCAAATTAACTATTTTAGAACTAACCAATCAATTTGAATAATCCACTAATATTCTAACACGAACAAATCCAAAGATTAACATAAATTAACTTGAGTTCAAGATCGCATCGCCGGTTTTAAAACGTGTTTGTATGAAATCCGTGAAATGCTGGTAAGGGTGAAAGTGCATCGTGGACCTCGGCAGCTGGTCTCACTTTCAACGTGAACAGCGATATGCTAAGTATGCACGACGAATCTTGGCTATGTGCAGAAAACAAATATGCGCGCAGCAAGTACTGAAAGTGGAGCAATGACCTCTGTGCTATGTACGCGCAAAATATACAGGTGCCGCAGATGTTGGATTAAATGAAACCATTCAGTCACCACCACCACCAACCATTCATTCATTCAAATATTTTATTTCATAATTGTCACCATTTGATGTGTGTTATTTTTATAATTATTATTTATTTTTTTATCTTCTCTCTCTTATGTTGTCAATGTGTCTGTGCCAAATAAATGTTCTTTTCTTTCTTTCTTTCTTATTCATTTTTTTTTTTCATTTTTTGTTTCATTTAATGCACCATTTAGTATCATGTTCTGAAGCCGTAGGTACTCAGAAAATCGGCGATTTTTACGCAAGTTTTTTTTGCAATAAATTTCACACTGCTTTTATTCGTCTACGTGAAGGGACATCGAAATAGAAATTTATGTCACCTTTATCTGTTCTACACGTGTAAATAAAAGTAATTTTGGTTAGAATACGTTGGGAGACTTTTCAAACTTTGTCTACAGATCGCCATTGGTTATGCTCCCCTGCTTAAGGAACAACATTCTAAAACTGGTTGAACAAGGATGGATTAAGGATAGTGATCCAGAGAAGATAGAAAGAAAAAGACAGAATTTCTTGCTAGATGTTTTCCGTCGAAAAACTGACTTATTCCACTATTCTCCGAATCCGGAGGGGGTACTGAACCCTAATGTAAATAAAACCTGTTTTCTTTTCATTTTTGATTATTCAACTTTTCCCCCATTATTAATTTTAATTTAGAGGCTCGTTATTAAATAAGAAAAAATACTTTTCCCCCCCTAGGACAATCCCCCTCATGGGGGAAACTGAACCCTAATGTAAAACAAAAACAGAAATTCCCTTTGTCATTTTGGATTACTCCACTAATCCACTTATCCCCCATTTTTAATTTTAATTTCTACGATCTTTATTATCGTGACAATGAGATCAATAGCAGTGTTAGATATTCTATTTTCGGTAACTATTCAGGCTCGAAAATGCGGTCACACGTCAAAAACAGAAGATCTATTGGCGCCCAAACAGGGACTCCTAATATGGGTCACAAAACGTGCATTCATCTTCTCAATTTTAGTCGGCATAGCAATTCGTCATCCCATTTATTACATAACCATGTTTACTCACATAACCTGAACATTCCGGCGTAAAACCGCAAGTTCTTCGGTTGCGCGTACGCATAGCACGCAGTGAAAGGTTACCGTGCTTGTGACGTAACGCCGATCATCTGTCGCGGAGTGCCGACCCCAGAATACGTGATCAACAAATTGACGTGCATATTTTTTTAAGGTTCTTTTT
Source organism: Allophyes oxyacanthae (assembly GCA_932294325.1). Taxonomy (NCBI): domain Eukaryota; kingdom Metazoa; phylum Arthropoda; class Insecta; order Lepidoptera; family Noctuidae; genus Allophyes; species Allophyes oxyacanthae. The sequence continues at coordinate 1,826,853 of OW028612.1, forward strand.
CTTTTTTGTTTAGTCACGCCTACGTGTCGTTATTTAACGCGTTGTTAACAATGCACCTACCTAGTTACTTACCTATCAAATCCTATTTTTTATTGTAGCTAGCCTAGAGTAAAAAAAATGTTTTACATATTGAGAAGTGTTAAATTAAAAAAGTGATATTACTAAGACTCCGCTGTCCGTCCGTCCGTCTGTCACCAGGCTGTATCTCACTAACCGTGATAGTTAGACAGTTGAAATTTTCACAGATGATGTGTTTCTGTTGCCGCTATAACAACAAATACTAAAAAACAGAATAAAATAAATGTTTAAGGGGGTTCCCATATAACAAACGTGATTTTTTTGCCGTTTTTATAGAAAATGGTACGGAACCCTTCGTGCGCGAGTCCGACTTGCACTTGGCCGGTTTTTTCATTTAATATTTAGTATATTTTTTTAAACATTTTATCATTAAAAATATAATAATTTATAATATAAAAGATTCAATAAGTTAATAAAACAAAGATTTAAGTATACAAGATGACGAAAAACTCAGTTAACTCAGTGTATGGTGCGTTTACGTAAACCAGGCTTATTCTAATCTAATCATGTAACATCATGGTAATCACAACCGGTTTCACTTGACGTTTTCTCTGTGACTCAAACATTAGTAACTATTCCTATTGCCACGACATGTGAGTAGTATGTAGACAATATGTGCATAAAATACCATTACATTAGCTTCTTCCGGTTTCTAGGGATTTGAAGATTTTAATATGGAGCCTGGCTTACCTAACAATCCGACATTTTAATATTTTTCATTCGTAGCAACGTAGCAACCAACGTTGTATTTTAAGAATAATCAAAATACCAGTATAATTTTGGTTGCTAATATCTTTAAACCGTGACACTTTATGACGTTCTGTCAAAAAATATTTGTTCGGTTTACTATGTGTAATGATTTATGCATGTGTAATTTATGTATCAATCCTTTATAATATTTAAGACTAATTATTTTTTAAGAACAGTCGCAATAAACCATCATTATTAGCCACACGCCTTTTCGTTAAAAATTACCTGCAAACCAAAAAAAAGCTTATCGTGTTAACAATATTTCTTTTGTTTGTATTGATGTCAGCTATCGTTTTTTATAAGAATTCTCTGTGGACGCCATTTGGAAAATAATAATAAGTGGCGGGCTGCCAATATTTTTAAACCTCTTTACATACCCTAACATCTTTTGTACTAATCCTTTTTTTTTTTTCATACTTCCTAATACTCCTCATGAGTTCAACACTTAAAAGATTTTTCATTTCGTTTTCAATAGAACAGATAATGTAAGTTCGTTTAGATAGCTCCAGTCTTAAATCCTCCATTACCAGAAAATGTTTGTCATAATCATAATCGATAGGCGAATACACACGACATCAAATTATGACTATCACAATTAATCGTCTATAAAAAAAAGTTTATTGAAACCTCTGGTTACATAACTGACACGTCATTGCGTACCATCACCATGTATGTTATCATAATCACTCATCTTGGATGCTACTCCGAATACCGAATCGTTGGCGAACTTACACGAACGTCGTTGTTATTTCGAATTACATAAAGTTTAAGAAATTATTATACTAGTAAACTAATATGGTCTCATTTCAAAAGATGTGTTTAAACCAGTTTAAAAAAGACTAGGTATGAAAAAAAACCTTTGGTTTTAATCCGAATTTATTATCTACAAAATCAGTTTTTTCCGAAATCTACTAAAACTCTACATGAGACCATGACACGTAGGATAGAGGACAGGAAATGCAGAAAATCGTAATAGAATTTAAAATCTTATTCTGGTAGAATATTTCAGCGGGGTTCTCGGAAATAGCTTCAAACGCGAGGTTTTTATATATTGTCCTTTTACATAAAATGAAAAACCGAAAGAAAAGAAGTGATAATGTTACTTAAATCATGGCAGAACTAGGGGGAGCCCTGGTTTAGCTTAAACCACAGATAATAAATATTTTTTGTTAGACCATATTTTGCTGTTTTCTAAAACCAGAGCCTAAACTTGGGTTTTACCTTAGACTAGGTTTAAAATCTTGTTTTGTAATGAGACCGATATAGATCAGTAGTTCTGCCGTAGACTGGCGATCTAGTAATCTCACTTTTAAATCTAGGTCACTGAACTGAGAGTGGTGTTAAGAAATTGGTACTGGGTGTTATGGAGACCACTATAGCAGAGTTCTTGGTGTTACGATACAATTGCGGACTATTGAATTAGAAGGGATTAAGAAATGACTGGACAAATGTGAAGCGACACCTATCGCCACATAGAAGAACTATTTATCAAGGCAGCAAGCTAACTACAGTTAAATCAAATCAAATCTTTATTGCGTTCCATAATGTAAAGTTAAAAAAAAAATAAGTTCAAAAACTAAAACCCGACTACTGAAAAGATATGAAACAAGAAAATATTAGTAGATACATATTCATATTGATGTTCAGAGGATAGCCGTGGTCGTATGCCACTTTGCCCTAAAGCTTATGATCGCTTACTACTGTTAGACTGTACCTATTGTTTTGCTTTGTTAGCTGTAGGTGGCATACGACCGTGGTTACAATAAAGCTGTGAAGTATAAATATTATGCTCATTGAAATATAAATATGTTCACTGAAATCTTGTCATAAGTGTTCTCTCAAATTAGAATGAAAAAGAAAAGAACATTTATTCGGCACAGACACATTGACAACTTAAGAGAGAGAAGATAAAAAAATAAAAATAAAAAATTATAAAAATAACACATAAAAACTAAACACACACATAAATCAGGGAGTAACCTTCAGTTATTGCCCGGCCATAGCAAAGATATCGTCGTGGAAGTTGAATATATCGCGTTGTTCCTCAGTCATATTTCTGTTGTTCTCTATTAACACTGGATTGCGGATCAGCTGGTAGTTCAGTAGCTCGGCGTCTGCTGCTGTCCAGGCCGCTGGCTTATCGCAACGTGGGTGACTGCAAAAGACCAGACTATTAGACACATAATATAAACAGGGTTATTTATTATATACTTTATTGTACACCTGAATATAATACTTTTGTAAGTAAGGAGATTACAATATTAAAGTACAATAGGCGGCCTTATCGCATAAAGCGATTTCTTCCAGGCAACCATTGGATGGAATAAAGTGACAAACAAGTTATGGGGCAGACTGTGGTGCACATAAATACTACTACTGTTTTGACTATCCAAAAATTTCCAACGGTTTGTGAAGAACTTTTAGAAATATCATAAAGTTAGTAAAAGAGACAAACCAAAATTACCCGCATTTCATGAAGTTAACCACAAATGTTGTCATCCAATACTTCATGAGGTCGTCCCTGGTCCTGGGCGGGAAAGACTTCTGGTCAGGTTGCATAATAGAGTTCGTGCGGAACATGAATGTCATATCCTCAACATGGGCCCCTCCTCCTTTATAGTTCAGCACCAGACCATACTTGACAATGTTGAAGTCACTGTCAAAAGCCCATTGGTATAAGAAGATAGGAGCCTGTCCCAGCGAAGCTCTCAACTCCGCCAACTTAAACGCAGGGTACGCGAAGAACGAGTCTGTGCAGAAATCGAGGTACTTGTCCACAGTTGGAGTTCCTCCAAAATATCTATCCATTATTATATTAGATAGATTGAGCGCCGTACTTGCAGATACAGCGTATGTTATGTTTGGCGGCAAAATTATTGTAGGTTCCTCTTGGATAAGACTGATCAGGTCCAAATATGTAATTCTCCGTCTGAAGAATTCGCACTCACTCGCAGTAAATCCTACAATCATGGGAAGGTCTTTTGCGCGGCCTTTTAATATGAGGTTCATTGGAAAGTCGTCAATGATCCTTGTTACACCAGGAAATTCAGATTCAATAACAGGAACGAAGCTGAGTAAACCAGCTGTTACTTGTACGACCCTGTTGGCTTCCATGATCTGTTCCAGTGGCATTTGTACCAGTTGGTCATGGATATCGTCGGTGTCAGTGGAGTTAATGCCCACCAGTTCAAGAAACCTTTGACTGACGGTCGCAGCGTAGGCAGGCGAGGTGGTGTAGAAAGCTCCGTTGCCTACACCGCTCATCAAAATCACTCTGAAACAAAATATAGAACGAGGTATATTCTTTAATCCAATATAATCGATAAAACTCAATATCAATTTTCATTTCATTCATCATCATTATCAATTAGAGTTCAAAACGGGATATTTACCAAGCGCTGTGGGGTCATCCATAATGTACGTCACACTAATTTCGTTATTTTTTGATCCCTCCCCCATCCTTGTCACAGTTGACAAGGATGGGTTGGGAAGGATGGGGGGGAGTTGTCAAGTTGTTGTTGTCGTTACATATTTTACAATTTTACATCTAGATCCCATAAAATTAAAACAGCAGTGTCGAAATTAGTTTTATTTCCATTTTAAATTACTTCTTAATAATTATGATTTTGAAATGTGACGTCACGAAACTTAGGACCCCTCCCACCCCTTGTCACATAATGTCACACTTCGTCGAACCCCTGCCCCCCCCCCCCCCCCCCCCTTAACGTGTGATGTACTTTATGGATGGTCCCTATGGTCACAGAAAAGTATTTGCGGGTGGGCGGGTTTAACCCACCCAGGGTAAATACCTCGTTTTAAACTCTAATACTAATGTTAGTGACCGACAGTTTAAAAACTTAAAACTTAATATTTTTATATTTTGCAATTTTGTTCGAAATCAAGCTGGCAAGGATGGTACCTTTTAAACAAACCCTCGGAAGCTTTGGACAGAGCCAGCAAGTGCGCGGCGACGGAGCCGGTGCTCTGGCCAGCCAGGGTAACGTTGTCGGGGTCACCGCCGAAGGCTCGCGCATTGCGCTGCACCCATTTAAGCAGAGTGATGGCGTCCCGGAGCCCATTGTTCCCGGGGATCTTGCTCGAGTTCAGCGAAAGATAACCAAATATGTTGAGTCTATAAAATGGTTTAAAGGATTCAATCAAGGCCACACTATGTACATAGAATAACCTAACCGTCAAAAACCCCCGACTCCAACTAGAAAAAGAGCTGTAACTTTTGAACAGATTTGATAGCTATGATGATACCCGATTAAACTAGCTTTCAATAAAAAAAAACTGCATTGAAATCGGTCCATCCGTTTTAGGTACAATTCCACAGACAGATACACAGATCCACAGATACACACTACAAACTTTTAACACCCTTCTTTTGTGTCAGGGGTTAAAAAGCGAAGATATAAAATTAATTAACACCACAAAAAAATTGTGTGTCGTGAGAGATTGTGAAAATACTTGCCTAGAATTGAAAATGATGACAATAACTCCTTTGCTGACCAGGTATTCGGGCCCTTGCATGTCTGAATTACCTGAACCGGCTAGGAATCCACCTCCATGAATGAACACAAGGATGGGAAGGCCGGTGTTTTGATATCTGTTGGAGTTAAGATCGGAGACTTTCAGAGGCACGTGGACGTTGGCGAAGATACAGGACTCACTCATTCCCACTGGCCTGCCCATACGCCCGTACAGTTCGTCGTATTGAGGACATATGGGTCCTTCCTCTGTAGCTACTAAAATATTGTCCCAGGGCTCCAACGGTTGGAGTTCCTGAAATGTAAGATATATAATTAATGTTGGTCAGGTATTTCTGATGTATAAAAACTAGTTGTGCTGATATAATTAGCAAGCGCAGAAGCTTTATCCATGCTATAAAACCACATAAAAACCCACAAAAAAGATCAAGTTATTAGACCATTAAAGTCAAAATCAAGAAAATGTACCCTAAATCGTAGCTCGCCCAGGGGCTGCTGCGCGTACGGGAGACCCCTGAAACTGGCATACGTCACGTTCCCCTCGGCACTTCTCATGCGGCCACACACCCGTCCTGAGTCTAACCGCGCCAGTACGTCGCACTTCAATTTTGAATTATGGTTTCGCGAGAATAACGAGTGTTCTGAAACAAATTGAAATGGGGGACAAAAGGAAAACATAATAAATATGCTATGCTGAATATACTTTAAAAAAAATATTAATGTAACATAGGTATTATGTAATTATATAAAAATTTAATACATACGAGAGAATATAGTATCTATATAAATACATATATATTATATATTTGTAACATTGGGTTGCATTTGGTAACGGACACTGAATCACCCTCGAAATTTTGTGCACTACATAAAAAATTATCCTGTATAATAAATAACTAAATGGTTTTATCCCCGGTTTTTCTTTCTCCCCTTTTTGCCGTGGTAACTGCTGCTTCCAAACGACCAAACTGGCTTTATATACAGCCCTTGCAAGATCGCACGAGTGCCACTACGGTGACATATTGGAAATATTATATAACATTTTTGAAAGGCTAAAAACTTAGAAGGATTATAATAAAAAAGTAAGTTCAAAAACTAAAACCCGACTAGGTACGGAAAAAGTATGAAATAAGATATTATTAATACGTATTCAATTTAATGTAACATCATATATAGCCTATAACCAGCGGACGATCAAGACACTGCGAACGATACCTCATTTGTCATAATAAGAAGTAGTTTAGAAGTTATGAGGGAGCAGATAAACATACATAGGTACATACCGGTCAAAAATATAACCCTCACCGTAGTCGGGAAAAAAATTGCTCACCATGTCGGCCATTGCATGTTGCCAAAAAACAAATAAGGTTAAAGTACCTTATCATTGCAATAACAGCGCGGGCGCCAACAATAAAATAATCTACTTCTTCGCATCCTTTTATATATGGTGAATTTTAATTCGTTTCGTATACATGGGGTTTCTTGTGGTTTCTTCTCCATAGGACCAACGTTTTTAAAACGCGTTTATTAGCTTCACTTGTAACTAACTATGTAAAAAAATCTTGGAAGTTAAATTTGACCCACTTCCCGGTTTCCGATTGAGCTGAAATTTTGCATACACGATTAATTTGGTTTAGTTTAGTTTTAGTTTAGTTTGGCGTTTTCTTTAGTTTTTTTTTAAACAATAATATTATTATTTAATAATGCACCGTGTGTTATTCTTTAACGTTTCATAAGTGCATAATATTTGGTTTTATCTCTACATAGTATAAAATAAAGTCGCTTTCCGCGTCTGTCTGTCTGTATATGCGCTAACTCCTAAACCACGCAACAGATTTTGATGCGGGTTTCACCATAATTGTGAGCATTTTTTTCGGACGATTTATATGTATTATACTTTCATATTTAATGTAAGGATAGTAGAGAAATTGCCATTTTTTATTTGAATTTTAGTCGGTTCGATTGCAGAGGGTGGCGCATATTTTCAAAAATCTCTAAATGCCGATTTGTTTCTTTTTAAAAATAAAGGAATGTTTCCTTTGAGTATAATTTCCTGTCTTCAGTATTTAGAGTACTTTTCCTCCAGGTACGCTACGAAAATTCCATCCTGTATATTCGATCGCCCTAACAGAACGTCAGCATACAGACAACAACATAATTATTTAATTATTCCAATCCTAATACAGGTTTTACAGTCTGATCATTAGTTTATTACCCTCACAAATTACCTTCGTTATTTATAAGGAATACAAAATTAATTTACTTATTTAAATTTTAACATATATTATCAACTAAATTAATTTAGAACATAAATTAAAGTAACAAAAAACTAAACGAGGTTCTACACTTCATTTCCATTTTAATGTCAAATGAAACAAGTTTCTCATACAGTCCTTCTATGATTATAACAAAAAAAAAGCAGAAAACAATATAAATAGGTGTATACTAAACATATATATATATGTTTATATATATATATAAACATATATATTTAAACAAATATATATGTTTATTAGTATATTCATGTTATGTATTAGTTTATTTTGGTATGTATCTTTATTATACATAAGTATATATTTTATTTTTATGTATTTTATTATATTCCTCCTCGTTAGCTTCTTATCATCTACTTAACTTGTTTCCTTTAGTTCCACACTGTGTCTTCTTTTCTTTTCACTCTTTCCTGTCGCGGGTCTACTGGCAGAAATTTCTTTAGAAATAAGCAGTACCTTTGTACTTGATATCTTTACTTATTTTCTCTGTCATGTGTATGTGTGTACATAAATAATAAATAAATATATAGGTATATATCTGTATAGATGTACATATAATATGTAGATGTATTTATTATATAGCCTATAGGTCAACCATTCATTTCTCACCATTATCTTTAGGCCACTTCTTCATACCATCTAAAAGAAAGAATTTTAATTTTTGTCATTTCATAATACTACTTACTTATATGCCGTGCTCCTAAGTAAATATGGGCCACGAAAAAAAATGTTGAGTGTGTCTGCCTTATAATAGTGCCAAGTAAATAATATTATTTATTATTTATTTGAAAAGAGTTTCCATGGAGTTTCTTGCCGGTTCTTCTCCATAGGATCTACTATTTGGAACCGTGCACCTAGAGTCTCGACATTTCATAAGTGCCTGTACCTGGTTTACATGAAATAAAGATCTATTCTATTCTATTCAAGTATTTGGGTATCAGTTTGAGTCCTGGGACCAACTGTGTTCGCTGTATTGCCACAGGAAATCACACGATCACCTACTTGTTATCTGAACTGAACATTTTTGTTTTTAATTACTGTGGTGTCTCGTTAAGTTACCGATTAAATTATATTTCATTCTTTCTTTCTTTCTTCTAATTGAAAAATTGCAAGTGAATACGCGAACCTCGAGTCTCATAAATGCTGTAACCACTTTACAAAATGTTGTTACATAACGCCATGTATTTATTCCTCTGTCATGTGTTTCTCGGTCGTAGGCATTCGCGGCGCGCGTAAAGGTTGTCACGCATCGACGGCCGTTGCAACACCGCGGTTTATTGTTATTTCCTGATTCAGCTAGAGGGAAGTGTGTGACGCATCTTATGGTAAAATGAGAGGAGGTATTCAAATGTTAGTTAGAAAAAAAAAAAAGATCTTTTTGTTGAAGATTTTCCAACGGGAATCAGAAATTTATATATAAGGGTCAGACCATCAAACTGAACAATTTTCTCTATGGGTCCTATAAGGCAATCTCGAAAAAATAATTTGCTGTCCATATGTTTAGGTCGAGTAGATAATCTGATAATTTTTTCGCGATTATGATGTTGGTCCCATAGAGAAAGATGTTCACTGTTCAGTTTGATGATCAGATCCACACCCTTAAATATGACCACGCATTTCTGATACCCATTGATATGTTATGTAAAATAGTAGCGATTCGAAGAATCAGACACATAGTAGGGTCAAGGGTCACTTCCCTCATTTTTAAAATAAGTAGAAAAGATAGGGAAGTCTTACACATTAGAGATAGCTTAACTATACTCTCTAAATGGTTCGCAGCTAATAACTTATTACTAAATGCTAATAAAACAAAATGTTTAAAGTTCTCACTGCCAAATGTAGCTCATGTAGGCTTAAATTTAATGCTTGATGGAAATGAACTAAATATAATTAATGAAACCGTATTCTTAGGGATAACAATTGATTCCAAGTTGCAGTGGGGTCCTCACATCACAGCTCTGTCCAAAAGACTTAGTTCTGCGGCATTTGCAGTTAGAAAAATTAGACAGTTAACCGATACAGCTACGGCGAGATTAGTGTACTTCGCATATTTTCATAGCATTATGTCCTATGGCATTCTGTTGTGGGGATCAGCGGCTGATGTAGATTCGGTTTTTATATTGCAGAAGAGGGCGATCCGTGCGATCTATAACATGGGCCCACGCGAGTCTTTACGAGACTTTTTCAAAGACACCGACATTCTAACACTGCCATCACAGTACATTTTGGAGAATATTATGTTCGTCCGAAGAAACCTGCATATGTTTAGTATCAATAGCGATATTCATAAAATTAATACTAGAAATAAGTACAAAGTAGTGGTCCCTAAATTTAGATTGACCAAAACAAACAAATCATTTCTAGGTAACGGTGTACGCTTTTATAATAAACTCCCAAAAAGTATTACCGAGCTTACTGATAAAAAGTTTAAAACTCGTGTTAAGCTTATCCTCATAAGGAAGGCCTATTACAGGATCAAAGACTATGTTGACGATAGAGATGTATGGAAGTGATTATCTTCTGCACATGCGGCTTCCCTGGTGACCCACTGCTTCCTGTCTTCACACACTAATTTTAACGCTTCCCTTGTACCTTTTTGGTAGGTACCTATTCTTAATTGGGTGACTGACTTGAGTGTTAAGTACGCACCTACTAGTATTGTATAATTATAATATTATAGTGGTACTTATGATCTTTGCTGTTCTTTTTTTATTTTTTTTATTGTAATATTGTGTAAATTGAGGTCGAATTTTAGCCGGGGCCGCTCCTGCGGCCCCACATTTGTTGTGTAGTACCTAAGCTTGATTTATGAAAAGAGTATCCATGGAGTTTCTTGCCGGTATCTTCTCCAGGACCAACCCACTTGGAACCGTGCGCCTAGAATCACGACGTTTTGAAAGTGCCTGCAAAGGCCCAGTTGAAATAAAAATCTTTGACTTTGACTTTGACTTTGAAGAAAGATGAACCATAATTTAAAAAAAGAAATGAATTTACAAATCTATATATTATTACGTGAAGAGAACACTTTGTTCCCTTTTTTAAGCATATTGCGCGCACGGAGTGTGAGGTTTGGCATAGTTAAAGTTTATATGGAGAAGGAGTGCAGAATGCTAAAATTAAGGTCAAATTACGAGCACAGGGCGACCACAGCTTAACATTCACATCCCAAAAGAACAGAGAGAGCACATTCCTGCATTTACAGTCGGAGTTTCAACACTTGTAGCTATATTATTTGATTTTGCTCAAAAATTCACATTAAAATTAAGTACGTATCTATTTATTTGATTTCTCTAAAATAAAAGTTCATTACAAAATAATATCATATAAGGTACCATATTTGATACTTGAATTATTTATGAATATTGCTATTCTGGGCCTGGTCAGCGCAAAAGTGATAGTTATCGCCTTGATCCAGATATAAATCTGAAGGTACTTGCTTGGGCACCAGTTGGGCAGACATAGGACTCGGAAATTACTAGAAAGGATACAATAAATATTACACAAACAGAAATAGCGTTCGTTCCAAATAGACTAGTATCTAATCTCAGTTCTTTTTTATTGTTCCCCATAAGTCACGTCGACACCGGTGACCCGTCACTTTAAAAACGTAATTCGAAGTAAACGGACATAAGCGTCAATATTTAACGTAATTTTTTTCGTCATTATTAATTAATAATTAGTGATCTAAGATTGTTTTTAGCACGCTTTTATTAGATTCACCTGTAACTAACTATGTAAGAAAATCTTGGAAGATAAATTAGACCCACTTCCCGGTTTCCGATTGTGCTGAAATTTTGCACACACGTTTAGTTTGGATGACAAAAGCGTTTTCTGTATATTTTTTTAAACTATAATATTTATTTTTAAACTATAATATTATTATTTCTTTTATTCAACGAAACGAAAATCATTAATTTCGGTGGGCCTTCACTAGTGCTTTATTCTAATCCTGTTGTAAATGTTAGGAGAATATTTAAAAATAAGCTCAAATTAATCTATGAACTCGTGACCTGTTGTGCTTTTTCCTTTGCATCGCAATATTATTTATACCAGTCGCCTTTAAAAAATAAAAAAACCTTTATTATTAATATTAAACAAAACTTGATTGTTATTGCACGCCTTTTAATGTCCCCATTTCTGGATATAGGTCTCCTCCTTTCCGTTGCTCTAAATTCGGTTTCTCGCCGACGTCGTCCAGTTGGTATCTCCTGTGACCATGATGTCATTTCTCCATCTCTTTATTGGCCTACCTTGTTTTCTTTTTGTTTGCCTCAGATACCATTCTGTTGTAATTTTTGGCCAGCGGCTGTCTGTCATTCTGGCAACATGTCCAGCCCATCTCCATTTGAACTGCAGGGCCGTCGTTACTATACCACGGAGTTTGTTTTTTCCTGATGTCGCTGCATCTTACCTTGTCTTCAATTTCAAGCTTAACAATTAGCATGCTGCACTCTATTGATCTTTGACAATCTTTGCGTTTTTTGGATCATCTTTGTATTAATAGGTCCAAGTCTAGCTTCCATAAAATACACATCACGTACAGTCGCCTTTAATAATTCTATTAAATTGTCTAAATTCTATTATGTCTATCGTTAAGGACATGTGCACTACAAAATATGACCTAACCATAAACGGCTTAACACATATAATAACCAAGTTATTAACTCTACACGAGACTTATAACCAGCCTTGCAGCTGTTTCCATACAAAAAATAAACCAGAGTCGGTTGAAATGTGGACAATTTAGTAAGTGGGCAAGTTTCCGTTGAAAATGCGGGGTTAGGCAATCGGAAGTGTTCCATATTTGTGCCGTCTGGGCTGTTGAGCAATCCCGGGTCCATTTATGGCGTTTGATAGAACATATTCTAAGAATTTCCGCGAACCGGTCAAGTAATCAAGGGATTAGATAATTTATGTAATACGGACTTATTTAACTAAGGTTGTCATTATTAGATTTTATTTTACAAAGTTTTAAAGGGACCAAGTCAATACGCCAAATTGTTTAAGGTACTTGTTGTATTTGTTTAACTGACAAGTAACAACCTTATCAAACTGGCAATTTTTATTTCGCAAGAGATTCAATTTTTTTAATTAAAATTTTTTTCAATTGAAAAGCTGCATTCTCATCATGATTGCACTCTCATCGCATTGCTCCTTTGACGATTTTGTATTATACGAAAAAAATAAAGAATACTAAAAATTCCTTCTCTAACAAAATTCAAATAAAATCCACGCATTATAAATCAGTGCACAGACATTTCTTACAGGGTAGGCAAAAACAATTTAGTGTTATATTGTCAAGTTAAATGATGTTTGTCTGGCCACCTCACACTAAGACTTAAATTAACTGATATTACAGACATTAACGTTTGTATTACTTAATTTATTAGGGTAGGCAGTGTCTTTTTGTCTTTATGGAGTGCACGCCACTGTTATAAATACCTAGTTCACCACAATTGGCTCAGTCCTTAAATGTGCTATCAAGCTACAGCTTTGTTTCTGGAGTTTCATAGCGCATTAATTAATTATGGGCCTTCTATTGTCATTATAAGCCAAAAATACAATCATTGTGTCTGAGCTTCATAGCAAATTAATTTTGTTGCCCTATTTTACCGTCATTCTGTCTCTATCGGAGATTAGAAACACAAAAGTTAACACTATCTATTTTTCAGATGGGACCCAAAACGGCGAATCACCCCAACGGAAGCCTCTCGCCACGAGTTCGTGACTGGGTGCGCTCTAGGCTCGACCCCATCCGGAGTCCTAGCGCTCCCGCGCCTAGCGCCCCCGCGGCCAGCCCGCAGTGCGCTGCTGCACTCGCAGTCGGCAGGCGACGTGGCCGCCATGCTGGGCCGCGCGTGACCGACACACTCCTGAGCGCGGCCCGGCTCCGGCGGCCAGCCTTAGGCAGCTTCCTTTTGTTCTGTAGGTACAACGAGTAGAACTCCAACGTGGCCTCGATCAGGATTCGTTTCTTAATATAATAGACTTATAGGTAGTAGGTATTAAGATTCCCGTTTTGTAAGTCATTTCTTAATGTTTATTTTTACCCAACTCTAGATAGGTAAAGCTTAATACTGCGGTAGTTCTCATTTAACCTTCCATCGAGATAATTGATTAAGATCAAGTTAAATTATAAGCATTTATTGTTGTTAATCCTGTCACCTCAAATTGCCATTTGCCACGTATCTTTTATATTTTTAAATTGTATTGACAAGAACAGTACGCAACCTGCGACCCACGAGTGACCCGCGGGCATTGGCAAATAAAGCTGCTGACTAAATAAAAAAGTTCAGTGCATAAAATAGTCGTTAGAAGAGTTCATCTTACCTTGACCCCTCCAACAAAAATGAAATATGTAAACGCAACGATTTGAATGGCTCTACATTTTTTGCTACAGTAAATTGATTGACAGCCGCTAAAGCAAATTAACTGTTGCAATTTAATAACAGCCTTGAAGCCATCTTTTTTGAAACTATCAGAAATATTTTCCTAATTATTAATATTTTCTAACCTCACTTTTTTAGAGGGTAAACAATGTTGTTTTTGCAATACAGGATGGACTTTTGAGACGGGGCAGGTACCTTTGTACAGGTAGGTATGGTATCGGTGTATTTGGGGTAATGTATCAAATCGCGGTACCCTTTTGCCTATATAAAATGTGAAAACAAGTAAAATAATAATACAAAAGCTGGTTAAGCTACATGCAAAGATCTTCGGAGACTGTCCTTAACTTTTGAAGATATTTTGAAATGCATTCACAGATTTTGGAATAATAAATACAGTTCGCAATATAATGGGCAAATTACACAAAACCTTTTTTGATACCAATTATTCCTGTTCCAACGGAAAAGACTATATACGAGGTTAGAGTACTAGAAATGTCAGATATGGCTTAAGTCTTTTCCCATACATTTCGTAAGAAATCATCGTGGCTTCGATAACCTTGTAGGTACAATGTGTACTCGGTGTACAAAAACAAAAAAAAAAGGAAAACGTATTAGGTAGGTATGTATGTTTTTAAATAAGAATCATACAATTTACAAAGATAGCATGTAACTACATTTAATAGAAAGAAATCTTACATTTGTGCTCTACTATAATATTAGGTGCTCAAAATGGTCGGCGTTTAGACTGTAGGTAGCTATAACGATATAGTACCTGTGGTCCGAGCACGAATGTTTTAACGTATCGTAATGATAACATAAGAAAAGAAAGAAAGAAGAAAGAAAACTGATTTATTCTGGACCCGCCAGTAACAAATGAAAGTACAAAAAAAAACAAAAATAATTTTTATGCAACCTGGACGAGACCAAAATGGGCCCCCATTTCAGCATTATCAACAAATTTAGGATTAAAAAGACACGTTTAATCCATGTTTTTTTTTTAAACACATGCAATATTTTTAGATTTTCATGAAACAAGTTTAGATTTAGTTTAGATTTTAGTTTAGATTTGCATAAAATTGTACAAAAATGGGATAGATTCATTGTAAGTATTTTATAATCAAAATTTGCTTACGTTAACGTTACCATAAGTCAACACATCCGTGCTCCTACTGCCCCGTAACAAAACTCCAGCCTATATTTAATCAATGTTTTCAGAAGATCCTAAAGTCATTAGAAAGTAAAGTATTTAAATAATAATACTAAAGAATTACAGTGTATCTAAAATAAACAATAAATATAAAATTTAATAGCTCAGACTTGGCTAAATAATATTAACCTTTCCAAAATGTGTTCAATATCTAAATCTAGTATCTGCTCAGTTGTGCTACTTTATTTAATACTTAGTAACACTAGCTCATTGTGCCATTACGTTTTGAAACATAGACTATAGACGATCCACTCAAAATTATGGCTAATGGGCCATATAGACAATATTATAACTATTAAAACTAATTTACTCAAGTGGGTTGCGAGACGGCTAATAAAACTGAGCAATATGCTTTTTATTTTGGCAACACAATATTACTTTTCGTAAAATTATTTTTATGAAATGACCATTGTGGCAATGATGATAGCACTGCTTGGATATTGAACAATAGTTAGTCAACAGTCGAGTCGCTTTTCAGTGAGTCGAGTAGACTATTAACACGGGCATCGTAGGCCGGTAACAAATCGACATAAGTGGCACATTCAAATGGATCACATCGCGTGCAGTTAATAATCGCAATTGAACTTTGACAATGTCTGTCTGTTAGGGCCCTTAGAAAAAGTTAACTATCACTTTTTTTATTTCTTTTTAAGAATATGAATAATCTTTATTACACAAGAAAGTGGTTACAAAATAGTGTGAAATCCCTGACTCCTGTGCTAGGTGATATACCTGTTTCAAGAGCCAGTGCCCTCTCCCAGTAGGAGATATTACAGAATACTATACCTATACTGTTTATCGGTCGACAGTGTTAGGTTTTATGAAACTGTCCAACTAGCAGCTGATAATTTCGTTGATAATGTGCACTCTTCCTTAACACGTTCGGTCTAGCAACGTTTTCTAAAGCCATAATTTAAAAAAATATCAACACAACATCTATCCACGTCTTTATCAACACAACGTCTACTGACGTCTACCATTGGTGTGTTTTTATTCGCACTAAACGCGAGGAACCCATGGTAAATTCTATTAGCAGAGTTCCTGCGCCGCAACAATTGAAAGTGTCAAAATAATATCTAGAGCCGCAATTAATCAACTTTTGCGGCGTTTTGCTTATCGTCACAAGGCGTCGCTATTAATATTTTATTTTTATCGGGTCTAATGCCAATATAACTTTGTAAAGTATTCTAAAATATTAGATAAATGCCTAATAAGTTACGCTTTTTTTTTAGCGTGGTAAAATCATCAAATGAGTCCTCCCACCCCGGGCAGGGCGGGAGGGACTGTCAGACTTGTACTGACTAAAATCCACGGTGTTGCTTCAATAGCCCTTTACGTTCCGGGGTCACGGTAATGAGATAAGTCCCGCGACCAATAAGTTGTGCTTAGAAAATATCGAAACTTTTTTTTTCTTCTAATATTTAACCTTTGACTTTGACTTTGATTTAGGTGGTCTATAGACAATACCAACAGGAAGTAATGATTGTGATGTCACCTTACAGTGTTTTATTTTCTTTTAGCGCAATAACATCAGTTTTAAACATTACATTTTCATAAAGTTAACAATACATATCAGTATTGTTGAAGTGCCAAATATTTAAATATAAGCTGAGCCTTCAGTTTATAATTTCATGTAAATATTTCTTATTTACTTTCCTTGCATTCTTTATCAAATGCCTGATCGAGGTCTACACTTTATAAAGGAGTTACAATGTTAGTAAAATGTACGTATATCTAATATCATATCGTTGAATATCATTCTTCCTTCAATATTTTGGAAACCGTAGAATTAACAATTTCATTCCAAAATCTCCGTTTTGTGTACAAAACTCCGTTGAGGTCTCCACTAGATGTGTGCGCTGATCCCCGCGGCGGCGTCATCGGCGTCATCAGCGTGAATGGTGAAAATGTTATTAAAAACAAAATATGGCAGGCTTATTCGCCAAATGACTGTGACGGACGAATCGGCAAAACGCGCTATTAAAAATGGTATTTTATTGAATTCGCATAAACAAATATGTCGAAATAAACCAATAAGCATATATTTAGACATTTCTAGTGTTTAGTTTACTAGTATATGTCTGCATTGTATCTAAAACAACCGTATCCGTCCGACCATCCACGCCGATGACGCCGAAGCCCGCGGCACTCACATCTAGTCTCCACTATCCAATATTGTGCCGACTGAAACATAGTAAAAGTATACGTTCTCATATCACAGAATGGCTCTATTTAGAAATATAAATCATAATACAAGGTCTTACCTTTCTAGGTCAGGATCCCTGTACTCATAATTATGAACAACTTTTACTACCTACGCGACCAAACAGGAAACCAAATCTGTTTCATACAAGTAGTCGAGTAATATTGAATTATTTATATTATAACAGCAGATTTTTTTTCGCGATTTTTTTGTTGATCCCATATTAAAAGTGGTCCATAATGATGATTACAATAACCCCTTATTTGGGACTAGAAAGGTTGGACTTTAAATAATTCTGTTCACGGAATGACTGCTTTTACAGAATTATTAATAGTAAATGGAAGACAGCCTCGGACTAGAATTGTTAAGTAACATCTTTATAATATAGGTGTGACTTTATTTAAAACTAAATAATCTAGCCGTCAAAAATCCCTGACTCTAACTAGAAACAGAGCTATAACTTTTGAACGGATGAACAGATTATCATGAAACATAGCTAAAATAATTCCCGATTAAACTAGCTTTCAATTAAAAAAACTACATTGAAATCGGTCCATCCGTTTTGGAGCTACGATGCCACAGACAGATACAGAGATACACACTACGAACTTATAACACCCCTTTTTTTGTTGTCGGGAGTTAAAAATATTCCTTTCCTGTAAGGATGCCTAAAGAAATTTGTATTAAGATATCCAATATTATGGCTTGTTTTATTTGTATACTATTATACTTTGGATTTATTGTAGCTTTATTCATATTATCATGAATTGAACGCTACATTTTTCTCATAAAAATATTTAATAGATGCCTCAGACGCACTTGTAAAACATCGGGTAAGATGTCACAGCCATTGATGATAAATTAATCAACTATTCATAAGAATAGAAAGAAAGAAAGAAAGAAAGCAACATAATTTTATTCCGTACGGGAAAATGACGGCGCCACATTCACAATAGACGAAACACAATAAAGAAGAAATAGGTACACTTCTTCTTCTTTTTTGTGAGTATGTTTGTATTTGAACACATATTTTATTGTATGATGTATATTTATTTTGTTTTTCTGTTTCCCCTTTTTTGTTTCTATTTCTTTGCCTTCGTCCGTGCGTCACTGCAGGGGTGCCAACTGAAAATCAGCGTTGGGCTCTCTGCGCCCAGCAAATGCTGAGCTGGCTACCCTTTCGGCATGGCATGCTTAACAGCATATACATATTTAAAAATATTTTCATAATTGTCAACTTTTGATGTGTGGATTTTTATAATTATTTTTTTTTATTTTTTTATCTTCTCTCTCTTATGTTGTCAATGTGTCTGTGCCGAATAAATGTTCTTTTCTTTCTTTTTTTCTTACTTTCTAATAAAAAATAAAAAAATGAAAACATGCCATGAATGAGAATAGAATAGAATATATCTTTATTTCATGTAAACCAGATACAGCCACTTATGAAATGTCGAGACTTTAGGTACGCGGTTCCAAATAGTAAGTCCTATGGAGAAGAACCAGCAAGAAATGGAATCCAACTGTTTTAAAATAATAGATTACAATTTTGATTAATACAATAAATTGATTTGATTGCAATATTGTGGCAAGAGCTGGGAGAATAATTCAATTTAATTTGAATTATAAGAATAGGGTAACAATGATTTGCCTTTGAATAAGATTGCCATGAGAGTTACAAGCTGACCAGGGCTGACAGACGGCACCCACGAGCTAAGCTCAACCATAATGAAGGGAACTCAACGACCCGACACACATCGCCACCTAGTGAGACATTTTAGTACCAGACAACAGGCAGGTATTTAGTAAATATCTAATAACATTATTAGTTATATCCTGCTCACATTTTATAGGCCTATTTTTATTACTTACTGTTACCGTTAGCCTGTATCATCCCACTGCTGGGCAAAGGCCTCTCCCATGATTTCCAGGCTTTTCGGTCTAGAGCCTAACTTTATGCTTCATGATAATATGAAATTAGTCAAATAGTTAATTGTATAGGATAATAGTAAAATCGGGTACTTAGCTGTTAATGTTTTAGTAAGTGTGATGTTGTAGACTTTTGTAAATTCATTATTACATTAGATAAGATATCTAAGCTTTAAATAACCAAGGTATTGATAGTCAAATAGTTTCTTTGGATTATCGTGTAGTTAACTATTTATGTCATTCCTTGAAATTAGTTCCTTAGTTTTATGCGATATTTTAAACAATAATTTTCTCTTGTTTAACAAAAAATGTGATATTGTCGTGATTAAGCAAAATATTGAACCAAAATTGACATTGGAAATATATTTTTGAATAGTTAGTTTGACTAAAGTTAGTTTGGCCTTAACTATGAATATGAAAAACACAAAAGTATTCAATACTTTTTTTGGATTATGAGTTTGACTATTTCAAGTACTAGTTAATCAAAAATATGATGTGTTAAGTTGTCGGATGACGTTTGAAAGGCCTGAAAATGATCTTGAAATAAGTTTTCAGTTATTTGCTTCTATTTATTGATAGATAAAATTCCTTTATCGGAAAGCTTGTCTGTGTTACTCTTTGAAAATGCTTGAAATTATTTAAATTTATATCAATAGCGCCTAAATTACTTTACAGTCAGCACAGTACGACACAACTAAGAAGTTACATCGATGTACCTGATTGAACAACCAATGGCAGTCGCTCGCTTGAATAATTTTACAACTTATTGCATCAGCGTAAAGATCATGTTTTACTGCAGTACTAATAAACATTCGTGGTCTTGAAGTCGCACTCAGTTCGGAAGTAATCGGTTTTACGAAGTTTGCCGATGCGACTTCTTACTTGTGTCGTACTTTACTAAGGTAGCTACGTAAAGTTTACTGTATGTTAGTATGTATGTGTGTAGTCTCGAAAACATTCGTTTTGTTTCCTAGAATAATGAACGGACCAATACCTTTGGTTCAGTAGCTTTTTGATAAATCTGTCTGTCCTTGTGTAGGTAGGCATTAGATTTTGTTACGTAGTTCTCAATCATCGAATTTGTTTTATTAAAGTATTTTTTAGTAGACGTACTAAGAAAATATAAGTTCCCATGTGATAAATTTAAGACATTGTAATATTTTTAGAATATTATAGGGTTATAAGTTTCAAGTTTAAGTTCTTCCCTAAGTTTCTAGTTTAAGTTTTTCCCTAAGTTTCTAGTTTAAGTTTTTCTCTAAGTTCCTATCTGTTACATAATTTCGTAAGATATTTTTAATCCATCATGTCAGCCTGGAGGTGTAGACTGCTCAACATCGGCCTCAGCTTTCAGCGTGGACTGATTTCCAATAGAAAAAATGTTTTACGTATTTTCTTAAAAGATTTTACGTCACTTCATTGTCTTTGGACTTTAAGTAAGAAACAAGTATTATTAAGTTACATATCTGTTTTCACAATACACAAGCTTAATTTCTAAGTTAATCGACACATAGATCTTTGTATTTTAAGTAGTAATTTGTTATTGTTAGGTAAAATGGTCTAAGATTGTGTATATTATACTCTTATCATATTAGTTATAGGATTAGGCCAAGCCAAACTGTGAATTGACTTAAGTATTCATAAAGTATATCTGTGGCGTGTCCAGACATGAGAATTGATCGGCATGTAATTGTGGTTTAATAAAATTTGGCACACAGAATATCATCTATACTCCGTTTGAAATAAGATTAGACACATTTAACAAACCCTTTTACAGTGTATTCAACCGATTTTGACTTCTAATCCGTACGCATAAGGATGGCATTAAAAGCAAAAACGTATTTACGATAACAAATGTTTACTGCAGCTGTAATTTGTCATGTCACCAACGTAATAGAAGTCAAAATCGGTTGAATAAAGTGTAAATGGAGTTATTTAAATTTCTAATGTTATTTCGAACGGAGTATAAGTATCTATAACATAATTTTAAAAAAATTAAAATATAGGTACATGGTTGGTCGCAATGGGTATATACAGCCGAAAGTAGGTTATTGTCCTCATCATTATGAACTACTTTAACTATGGGACCAACAACGAAATTGCAAAAAAATATGCTGTTCCATACATTTAGTCGAGTAGATAATATTGAATTATTTGTATAAAACAGTAGTTTTCTTCGTTATTTCACGATTATTCCTGTAGTAAAATTTGTTCATAGTTGTACAATAATCATTTTCGGCTTCATATACCCTTTTAGACTAGATGTGTACAAACGATTCTTCGATAAAGCCACCATTTGTTTAAGTGGTATCGAAAAACATCGACAAAAACTGATATCCATTTGTCATTGCAACAAATATTTCCACAATTAGTTGCCGGTCAGTCGCAATGTCTGCACTCACCATTACAGTGTTAGCGGAACAACGTGTTTGTAATTTTGGTGAAGAATTAGAACTTAGCCAATGGTTGTTATACCTGTGTATATGTATCAGTATTTAATATGTATGTACAAGATATGTCATGTATCTATTCGTGAAACATATTTGTTCTAATTGAATCGTCATGATTAAAGTTCTTCCAAGCAGTAGCGTGTTTTATTTTGTAAGGAATTTAGAATTTATAGATATTTTGCTTATTGTAATCTTCTGCTGCATTGCTATTCTATAAAAATATCTCGTATCTGGATTCGAATCTCGATTCTTATTGTCGATAGATATTTGAAAAATGTACATTGCTTGTTCGAACTGTCGGTCAAAATAACTTTTAAAGCATACTGCGAATGCGCAATGTACTTTGTCGAACTGTAAAAATTGATTCGATTCCGATTTCGAGCGTGCATCGTGATTACGTTGCCGATCGGCCTAACAATGCGTGTTATAAAAAGAGATAAAAATATCATTAAATACCTACCTATATCAAGTAAATATAGTATGAACTAGCTGTAGTATGTTCCTTACAGCGATGTTATCAAGATAACATGATGCTGAGCTGGGAAGATCAAACAAAACCTGCTCTCCTTAATACCAAAAAATATGTCGACTACGCACAACCTTCTATCATCCACAAGTAGGTACGTAGGTATAACTTTTACATTAAATGTTGAAATGAATCATAAGTCGGTACCTTTATTAAATCGTAACACAGACGCAACAAAGTTGGCATTTTCAGCAATAGCATTACAATTTGCAGTTTAGCAAACCATTTCGAAACTAACCGACTACTGGTTTCAATTCTCATGTAAACCACAGGGCAAGCGGGTCGAGGATTCGGAAAGTAAACGGGTCGGACCCGGGAGATTGTCGTCTTGTTACACTTACGACACGAGTAGGTACCTATCGGTGAAAGGCGAGCTAATCCTATAAGCTTCAGTTGGCCCAGCGGAGTGGAACTTAGGTACTGGTCACCAAAACGTAGATACAGAAGGTCCATTTGAGTCAAGATTGGATTAATCAAATGTAAAGTGCAACAAACTTATCTGACCCGCTCATGGCGTCGCTGCCGTCGCTTTTACCAATGTCATCTCCCTACAAAAATGATAATTTGAAATAATTAATTTTTGTTCAGTAGCGACGTTAGTTCCAATTTTGGTCACCGGGTCACATAAGTTTGTGGCACTATACAGTACGACACAACTTAAATTGCTTACTGATGTACCTGCGCAAATGACACAATTAGATACGAATCTAAAAGCATCGTCGCGGCAATCAATTTTTACACCTGAATGCGTAAGGCAAGTATCGCAAGAATGAGGACCTAAGACTGTGCCTAAGATGTAAACGCATACTTTACCATTACCACCAGTGGCGTCGCTTGGGGGGTGTGGTGGGGGCGATTAGCCCCAGGTGTCTGTCACCCTCTCAAGGGTGTCACCCGCGCAAAGGGAATGCAATAGGTACCTATGCAATGACAACAGAACCAAAAACTATACCTAAATATATCATGTTCCGTTCGAAGTCTTTACGTGATCTTGGTATCGCGCATTGAGTGGACCTTTTGACCATCATTTTGTGGTGTTAATGTGTTGTCAATTCGTAACATATCAGTTGCGGTTACGTGGGTTATCGTAACTTGGGTGCCAGCAACAAAGACATGTAATTAAACTGCGTTGCATCGCTTGTTAATTGTCGGCGAGGCTTGCGTAGGCGCAATGCTATGCAAAAGGGGGATATTAATTATCTACTTTTTAAACAACCACGAAAAAGAAGGATATTATAAGTTTGTAGTGTGTATCTGTGTGTCTGTCTGTGGTATCATAGCTCCAGAATGAATGAACCGATTTTGATTAAATTTTTCGTTTGAAAGGTGTCTTAACCCAGAGTGTTCTTAGCTATGTTCAAGATAATCTGCTCAGCCGTTCAAAAGTTACAGCTCTTTTTCTAGTTGGAGTCGGGGGTTTTTGACGGTTAGGTTACTCAATTTTTTTTTGATAAAGACGGAATCTCTATGGATAAACAATTCTGATACATAAGTATGCCTTATAATATGGAACCGAAGTAATTCTTATGAACATTTTTAGTCCTTTGATTTCGAGGTTGGAACCAAAATAATAACTAATTTTCTTTCAAATATCTTTGTAATGATGACCCACAGTCCACATTGAGTAAATTCTAGCATAGGTATAGTGGTACCTATGGTTCGTATATTGATAAAAAATACGTTCTTCACACCTTTTCAACATTTAAAACAAAGCCTTTCTGTAAAGACACGATTTAATCGAATAAACATAAACGTCGCTATGTGAAAAGTCCACGCATTGTTGAATAATGTCAGATATCATCGCGCCATTGTGCCAGTTGTACCAGCAGATTCCGTGGCGGAAGCCTATAGTTTTTAGTCTAATTACAGTGGAATTCTATCCAACTGCAATTGTTAATACGGTGGGAACAAAAAATGTAGCGTTTGGAGTTGTATAAGAATTGAAGAAAGGGATTACTATTGCTTGTAGATTGGCTGCTAAGTAATCTTTTTTTTTTAAGTATTCCCCATTGAGCACCCGTTGTTACAGCACCTAAGGTATTCTCCTCTTTGAGCACCAATCGGTATATAAGCTTGGTGTTCATTGCGGAAGAAAATAAAATCAATTTTATTCCACTTTGAGCGCCTATGGTGCAGTAGCTTCTATTGATTTAACCCTTTGACCACCAGTTCCTGAAAATCTATTATGTTTTCTATTTAATCGGACCTTAATCGAGCGGAGAGGGAGTTTATAATAAAAACATATCGAAAACTGTAAAGTTATACAAAAACAAATACATTATGGTAATATTTTTCTTTAAATTCATAATCAGAATTTTACGATTAGATCGAAATAAAACAATTCTCTCAGGTTACTTCAAAATATTTTTTGTGGATCTGGTTTGATCTGGATAGACGTAGTGCGCCGACTGCTTAGACAGAGATCATAATTAGATGAATATTTAATTTTACTGTCAGAGGCTCATCTTGTGGAAAGTGTATTAATAATTTAGATTCAAAAAGTGATGAAGAGTGAAATTTCGAAAGTGTCATGCCTATTAATTTTTGTGATCGGTTTTGTTTTTATGTTTTTGATCAGCTCGCGTCATTTATGTCGTTTATGTCTAGGTTGTAGATTGGGAGTCCTTTTTCTAATCTGGCGAAAATATAGTTGTCTTTCGAACGATGGTAATGGATTATGTATTTAACAGTAGTAGTGTAGATTTTTAATTGTTTCAAATTTAATTTGATTTTGTTAGCTTAGTTGGTAATTTTACTGTGCATGCTGTGGTCCCCTATAAGTGAAGGAGTACACTTAAACGATACGTATTGTATAGATACTAAAATTATTTTGTGAATGTGTGTGTATATCTTTTGTTGGAGACCCTAAATAAATAAATAAAAATATCTAATCAGATGTAATCCAATCATAATAAGAAAAATAAAATGGTTTTATTTTGTTCGCGATGTTAATTTCTTCGCCTTGTGATATTATGAAGAATTTGAAACTATACCTGATGTGAAATTAGAATTAAAAAACTACAGCCCGGTTTTGAGCAATCTCCTTTTTCATCAAATACCATTTCAGTAAATTATTCAAAACAGCCCGCGCGGTCGATGACCTCATGCCGATCATTATGATCAGTAGGTAGGTAGGTTTTTAGTATTTTTATTAAGATTCGATATCGATAATCGATATCCATCACGTCTGCGTTTCGCCGACTAATTCAAATCAGTGATAAGCCTAGCGAGCGGTTGAACGCTCGTCTTCCATGCAGGGGGGTCTGAGTTCAAACCCGGCCCGCACCTCTGACTTTTCGGATTTACGTGCGGATTAGAATTTGGTTATCACTTGCAATAATGGTGAAGGAAGATATCGTGAGGGAACCTGCACACCTGAGAGGGCTTCATAAAGTTCTCGATGGTGTGTGTAGTCCGCCAACCCGCACTAGGCCAGCGTGGTGGACTAAGGCCCAACCCTACTCATTTTGAGAAGAGGCCCGTGCCCAGCAGTAGGACAGTAATGGCCTGGATGGATGGATTTATTTATTGTATTTTTAATTCAAAGCAACGTCATAATCCGTTTATAAGCCGATATCATCAGGTTAACTCGATATTGGTACTGCACATAAAGAACAAAACAATTAAACTATAACTCACAATCAAATCGAGATTAACAGTTAAAATCAGACCATAAACTCAGGTCATAGAAAACATAGGGTCGATCGTAGATAGCGCGTGGGAACCGGGCAGGATAGGTGCTCACAATAATGGGAAGACAATTACAGGCTGGTACCATTTGCAACCGCCGTGATGATAAGCTGGCGTGTGAAAGCAGAACGTGTCACAGTAATGCAATGGTGTTGACCTAAATTAGCCTTGCATAGGAAAACGGAGCTATTAAAACCATGGTGGTAAGGTAGACAATAGACATAGATTTTATTTTATTTTAGAATAGAAATACTCTTTACTATACACCTGTACCTCTACCATGAGTTTTCCGTGCCATCTAGCGTTCAAGTTCACATGCAATATTTGTATAGTGACTTTAGTTCACTATTTATACCGCTAGAGGCGCTGAAAAAATTCCCATACAAATATTGCATGTGAACGTGAACGTTAGACGGCACGGAAAACTCATGGTAGAGGTACTGGTAATTTTTTTTTATGCACATTAAATTACAATACAGTAAACTTTATTGTACACCATAAATACAAAAGATACAATATTTATATTATATAAACATGTACAATGGGCGGTCTTAAAATTATAAAAGCGATGTCTTCCAGACAACCTTTGGATGGACATGACTCGGAAGAAATAGAAAAAGGGCAGTTTGCGGTGTACCATACAGATAAATAATATGCATAAAATTTATATTACACTTACATATAAAATAAATAAATATACACATTTACATTATTATGTCAGCTCTTAACACATCATTGTACTGTTAAAGATTGTAATCTATTATTTTAAAAGTGTTTCCATGGAGTTTCTTGCCGGTTTTTCTCCATAGGACCTACTATTTGGAACCGCGCACCTAGAGTCTCGACATTTCATAAGTGCCTGTATCTGGTTTACATGAAATAAAGATCTATTCTATTCTATAGAAGAGCAATTAACATAATAATTAAAATTTATAATTTTAAGATTGTACGGGCAGTCTTGTCGCAATCGGCGATTTGTTACAGACAACCTTTGGATGGACAGTACAGCACGTAAAAAAACGAGGGTAGTTTGGTGTAGCTTTTAGTATTGTCAAGACGTTGGCAGGCCGTACTGGGATCACTTTCAAGGTAACTTATTCTTTAATCTGTCTAAATTCCTCTTCAAAGGATTTCCTATGGATTCAGAGACGACAGAAACGAGTCTAAGCGTGAACTTACGCTTCCATCTGTCAAACTTACGAACAAATTTTGACAGATGGAAGCGTAAGTTCACGCTTAGACTCGTTTCTGTCGTCTCTGAATGTCAACCTTAGTTCTCTGATGCAGAAATATAGTGTAGGCAAGTATCTTCTTAAAGATATCCGTTAGGTAACAAAAATATTCATCAATCATGGAAATCATTAAAACGACACGAAAAACGAACCGCACTCGATACCTTTACCATTACTTACTGGTAATTTTTAACAACCTTGTACGTCTTTGACACTACAAAATCATTATTTTGGTAATTTTGAAGGACGGACGAGATGGAACTATCTTGAATCTTCATGAATCATCAATCACCGAAATCTCAAGTAAATGTTTTTGACTCAGAGCGGCTGTTGTCTGACCTTCGTCGCTTTACGATATGCGATAAAGAAGAACCGATAAAATATAACTGCTTCTAGCTTGCAGATATGCTTGAATTACAGTGAAATACAGTGCCACAAACTAATCTGACCGTCACCGAAGTCTCATGTGGCGCAATGAAGCTTTGGTCTTAGAACTGTTGACCGTCTATGGGGAACATTTTGAATAAGTACTACTAGTGTATTGGAAGGAAATCTACTCATTTTTCCCTATAACAAGCGTGACGTACTATGCTTATATATCCTTTTTATTCGTAACTTTATAGTTACGATTTACGAATATAAAAAGGCTATTTTGGCACGTCAAAAAATTTATGTTGAATTTTTGCTTTCTAAACAAAATCCGTTTTGTCTAATTAATTGGAGATTGGTAGGCCGTTTCGAAAGTTGTGCACCTTTAAATTATCTAGATATAACATAGGTGATTTACTGCGTTGGCCAATTTATTTAGAAAACGCAACACCAACATCGTCTACTGCGCGTTTTGCTCTATACATTACACAAAACATATTTGTTTCTGCTTACATACCCGCCTCTACAAGCACACGATGCACTTTGCCGCTGATGATCAGCCGAGAGCCTGAGATGGTACCTTTCGTCATTTACCTACCAACAGAAAATTTACATACCAACCAAGTCTTGGGAGCAAGAATGTTAAAGGTGTTTATTTTTAATTCAACAATATTATGTCTTAGATAATAAATCAATAGAAACGTAATACCATAGAGCCGTACTTATTATTTCTATGGTTAATACTAATTTCGAACAATTATTTAATGCACTTTCAACCTACATCATAGAGATAATATATAGTAATACTAGAGGTTGCGCGGGTGCGCGGGCCGCTTGCGGCCCGCGAGGGCTTTTTAGGTGGGGCTTGTAACATCACTCAAAATAAATATGATATTTGATTTTGTATGGCGGCCATGTTTCTTTGTATGAAAGCCATCTTTTTTTCACCGGCTCGTCAAACGGCCCAGGGTCCTCGACATTTTTAGTTCCGGCGGTATAGGTTTGCGACTTTTCATTTTTGAGATCCGTAGGGCAGTTCTGGTCAGCGTTCCACTTTCAGGTCATTTCGGACTTTTCCTGAAGTCACAGGACCCCCCTCTATACGACTCTCATACATAACTTTTACCCCCCACGATTCTTCTGGGAGAACAACTGGGTGAAAATCCAAAATGAACACTTGTATGGCGGCCATATTGAAAAATGGCGGAAAGAAAAATTTGATCCCGGATTATGAATCGGTGCCCCCGAAAACCCCCGGATGCCAATTTTCAGCCGGCTCGGACCATTTTTTTTTGGCCGCCGTTTTGAATCCGCCATCTTGGATTTTTATGACCCCCACCGGAAAGCCCCCGTCGTCCTCTATGACATTTGGTCGAGCACCCCACCGCTATCTCCAACGGTTTCGGAACGGTGAGCGTTTAAATTTTGTATGGCCGCAATCTTTTTTTGTATGGAAGCCATCTTTTTTTCACCGGCTCATCAAACGGCCCAGGGTCCTCGACATTTTTAGTTCCGGCAGTGTGGGTGTTCGACTTTTCATTTTCGAGATCCGTAGGGCAGTTCCGGTCAGCGTTCCACTTTCAGGTCATTTCGGATTTTTCCCGGACTCACTGGACCTCAAGGTTTACGACTCTAATACATCACTTTAACCCCCCACGGCTCCATCTGGGAGAACAATTCTGTCAATCAGTCAGTGAGTGAGTCAGTGGTAATCGAGCTTTGTATATATAGTCAATACTATTTCTATGACCTACATTTATATAGTGTCCAGTACCTTTTCTAAAATACTTAGTTGGTTTAATTTGCTTCCTTTGTTGAGTAGTGTAATAGTGTTACTTTGTCCATACTTGAAAAGCAACATCCTTAAGTATCTCGATCTGGATTAGCATTTCATGTTTCAATAATATAGGTATTTATTTTTATTTTATTTTTCTTTAAATTGATGTCAACGTTAGTCTTTTTTTTTTTCTGTAAAACTCTTTATACTAATGCATGCAGAGTTTACCTGTAAGTGATTGTTACACTTTTGTCTTATATTTAACATGTTACCTTTGTCATGATACCAGTGTAAGCAATTGTTGGTGAATCAATAAATAAATAAATAAATCCTACACTGAAACAACGTAACGGCTAGAAATAAACAAGACATTGCTATTTACAACCGAGTACTTGGTTTTTTCCGTGTTGGAATCGAAGTAAATACCTATAAATAATTTCGATGAATACGATCGGTTGCACATTTCTTAATTTTTTTTAATGGTGGATAATTTTATTGAATTAAAGAATATTTGAATTGCATTGACGGCACGGTTGGCGCAATGTTTGAGCGATCGACTCCTGCGCTACGTGTCGAGGGTTCGATTCCTGCACGGAACTTAATGTTTGTATGGCCTTTTCCGGGTCCGGATGTTTATGCATGTGAAGATTTTTATGTTTTTAAACGCACACACGATTCATTTATGATTCCTAGTCTGGGACACCCGTTTTTAAATACATAACCTAACCTAACCATCAAAAATCCCCGATTCCAACTAGAAAAAGAGCCCTAACTTTTGAACAGATTTTCATGACTAGCTAAAATGATACCCGATTAAACTAGCTTTCAAATTGCATTGAAATCGGACCGTCTGTTTTAGAGCTACGATGCCACAGACTGATACACAGATACACAGATCCACAGATCTACAGATATACACTACAAACTTATGACACCCCTCTTTTTTGTTGGGGGTTAAAAAAACATTGAGAGCCTAGAAATTGTAGCTATTATGTATGATGTCATCCAAGGTATCCATGATCACTTGTGAAAGATTTGGATGTTTGGATGTCACGACTTCTAACTTATGTCACTCATGATTGATGGAGACGACGGAGAAGGGATGTCAAGGGCCCCGACACAATTCAGAACAATAGCCATATTTGACGATTGTACGACTGTCGTACATTAACAAATGACTGATGTCGTGTTGTGTCATGGATACGCCTAATTTGGTGAGCTCTCGAACGATGCTGACCCTTTTCGCTAATGTGTTAGGTATGTTCTATTTCATAATGCGTATTCGGTTTTTTACCGTTTTTTGTAACGTTAAATTGGCGAGCTCTCGGATACCTAATGCTGACCCTTTTCTATAACGTCTTAAGTTCTATTTCTTAACACGTATTCTGTTTTTACCGTTTTTTGTAACGTTACCATTTCGTGATGCTGCTAGTGTCGTTGCTATGGTATCCAAACGAGGTTTTTATGTTATATTTGTTGTTGACAAGATTGGTTAAATAGTTAATGTATTGCTCATATTTAATAGATATAATATATTATAGATATAATTATCTCTTACGAAATGTCATTACTCTAAGTACGAAATGCACGGTCAGAGATTATAGAACAGCGTCTCCAACAACCATAGAGATAATATATGTACTTGTACTATTTCTATGCCAACAACCGAATCTGATCCTTATGTGTATTTACTACCATAGATAAGTTTTTACGGCTTTGTTTTCTACAAAATATGTTATCAAAAACCACGTATTTCAAAGCCAAAGTTACTTCGATGTGTGCTGCAACTGCACAGTGCACAGCATACTTACCCATTTTTTAATTCTTGCAATTGAAATTGCACACCGGAAAAAATAAAAAAAACGTTCCTTACGATACGAGTTTAAGTAGGTGAGAGGTACAAAAAGACAACGAATAGTGTGCTTGAAATACTTTAAGATATTTAATAATATCAAAATAAACGTCTATTCAGAAGCTTTCAGATTACCACACAAGATAATTTGCTATCATTATCTTATTAAGTATTGTGGAACGCGGAACACATCACATAAAGGTATTATAAATACTATTATCTCAATAATGGAGGTTGCATTGCTTTGGATAGGTGATTGCATTCTTTCCACATTCTAACTTTATTTTGACGGCCCTCTTGCGCATAGCTATTCTGTAAAAATATTTCGTATCTCGATTCCAATTTCATTCTTATTGTCAGTTAATATTTGACGAATTGATATTCGATAACTTTAACAGAGCTGTGAACATGCTCTAGTATGGCTATAAGTTTGCGGCACTCTTAGCGGCACTGTACGAATCTTCATGGTAACTGTCACACATACGATTGTTGAACCATATGAAAGTTATGAAATGATATTATAGTGCCACAAACTTATCTGACCCGGTGACCAAAATTGGAACTACCGTCGCTACAGAACAAAAGTCACTTCAAAATGTCATTTTTGTAGGGAGATGACATTGGAAAAAGCGACGGCAGCGACGCGACGCCATGACCGGGTCAGATAAGTTTGTGGCACTGTAAGACTCATTATGTGGATCTATTGACATTTTGTAATGTGAATCCCTTCCATAATCCCTTCATACTCAAAATGTAGTCTATGCAAAATGTGAATCATATTATGATTCATCCAAAGCGGCCTTTTTAGATACCCTGTTCACAGCTCCTTATTAAGTTACACGATGGTTACACGTTTATTATCATAATGGTAATTCGTCAAATATTAAGCGAAAATAAGAGTGACATTCGAATCGAAATGCATTTCTTTTTTGTTTCATACTTTGATGGCTCTGGAGTAGAGGTTGAAGATAGTAGTTACTTCCATAGACCATTTAACAAGAGATTACAAAATATTTGAACTATCCTCCTTTTGCCTAAAAAAACAATGGCATTATTGTTATGATGATCAGCCCGTGAACGAAAAATGGGCCTTACCTCCATTATTTATATGCATTTTAGTATTTGTTCTGAATAATTTCACTTGTCTCTGATTTTGTTTACATTATATTCATTTCCAATGATTGATGCTTCTTGTCAGTAAATACCAATGCTTGTTGTCTGCATTAAATTCTGTGGGCCGAGCACGAATGTTTTGACGTATGGTAACGTAAACGTAAGCAAATTTTGATTACAAAATAAAATGATTCTATTGCATTTTTGTTCAATTTTATGAAATAAACACGCTTGTTTCATGAAAATGTAAAAATAAAGCATGTATTGTCGAAAAAATATTATGGATTAAACGTGTAGTTTTAATTCAAAATTTGGTTACGTTCACGTTACTTTACCTACGTCAAAACATTCGTGCTCGGCCCACTGATAATTTTCTTTCCATCTTTTTTATGGCCTAAGGTCATCTTCCAGCCTAGGCGCATGCATCTAAATATCAACGCATTTGATAATGTCACATGAAGCAACTGCCATATGACTTCTGCTATGTGCCTTATGTAATCCACCTTTGTTGGTATGCTCTACGTAATCCGCTTTGCGATGGCTTCCATCGTCCACAGATGGATTGCATGAGATTAATGACTTAATTCTAACGTCAGATGATCAAGACGGTTACCAAACGCATGTGAAGTCTGAAGGTTTTCACTTCATACACTTTTGTATATTGATGATGGCTCCGGCCTTGATAAAATAAAATTTATAATATTGCTTAAACTGCCTAGGACTTAGAATCTAGATAGACATTACGTTTTGCTATAAATAGCTAAAGAGTTAATTGGGGTATTTCAGAATCAGTAAAAAAAGTCTTTTGAAAAGTCAATGAACGATTGAAACATGAACGCAATCGAAATTAATAATAGTTTCCTTTACTTTTAATTAAAATTTGGTAACTATTTTAAACGTATAAATGTTATTTAATTACGAAGTATTACAAACTAGATCAAAGTAGACAAATAAGGCAATACAAAAGCTGTAATACCAGCATAACAACAGCTGTTAATGTATCTTCCGCATCATAGACAAACCATCAACAATCAGAAGAAAACAGTGTCTTTTGATACGAGTAACATAGACATAGTCTATGACGAGTAACGATATTCTCTTTTAAAATATAATAACAATAGAAGAACATAAAATTTAGCTTTGATTTAGCAAACGGATTTGTGATTATAATCAGTGCATGCAATTATGATTTTGATCATAACAACTGCAATGATAATAATTGTAAAGAATTACTTACATAAGAAACACAATTAATTGAGGAAGCTAAGGAAGGAATTAATATAAATGTAATTGTCAAAAATAAATTAAAAACAACTGTTAGTAGCACAAGATTGTTTAATATATTACATAAATTTTCTCTATCTGATCATGATGATCTTGTAAAAGATTTTGGTAAAGTAAGGTGCCTGAAATAATTATGA
This sequence comes from Allophyes oxyacanthae, assembly GCA_932294325.1. Classification (NCBI taxonomy): domain Eukaryota; kingdom Metazoa; phylum Arthropoda; class Insecta; order Lepidoptera; family Noctuidae; genus Allophyes; species Allophyes oxyacanthae. The sequence continues at coordinate 1,860,596 of OW028612.1, forward strand.
AATTTATATTTTGAAATAGTAACTGAAGGCGTTCTGATTATTGTGAAATGGAACGTTACTCTAACTACCTTGGTGTGGTCACTGGTGACTCCTGAGCGTGAGGTCCCGGGTTAGAATTCCTGGTCGGACAAAGTGTTTTGGGTTTTTCTCAGTAGCGGCCCAGAGTTTGTGGTGAAATGTGGGTGTACAACAGTGCTCCTCTGCCTTACCCTTGTGGGAATGCAGTCGTGATGCTATGTAATATTACTTAGTAGGAAATTCTGAATGTATGTATCTACGTAATCTAATTACTCATCGGTACTCTTTAAAGTACCGAATGCCGCGGAGGATGTGGAGAATCCCGATTAGACCGTAAGTGCATTAGCAGCTCTTAGATGTGTTATCATCTGCCTAACTTTTTTCCCAACTACGTTGGGGTCGGCTCCCAGTCTAACCAGATGCGGCTGAATATCAGTATTGTACACGGAGCGACTGCCATCTGACCTCCGCCACCCAATTACTGGGAGACACTGATACCCTAAGGTTAGACCGGTTGTCAGACTTTTTGGGTTGCCGACTCCCGTAACGACTGTCATAGGTATTCATATGACAACCGGGACCACGGAGACCGGGACCAACTTCCGAGGCACCAAGGAGTCTCGAGCTCGATGTGTCATTGCAGACAAAGAATTGAGAAGAATCGCCTTGGTTGGTTTGATGAATATTGTATCGACCCAGGGATTACGTCAGTAGTTGGCTAGTGGACTAGCGATACCGGGAGTGACTAGGTAAGTGGAGAAAGACATAAGAAGCGCTGCTCGTAGTAAAATAATGAGAAATCTTAGGTCAAAGGTATAGATAAATAATAAATACATTTAAATCTTTAACAGTAAAGGAAGAATGAGAAGGAATGTTGTCTAAGTTTCAGTTTAAACCTAAAGGATTATTAGATCCAGTTTGGTAAAGAAAATAAATGAATTATCTATTGTTATTATTAAAGAAAATGAAAGTCGTAAAATCGTGTTAAAGTTGCTGTTGTTGTATAAAGTAGAACGAATACTTCGTTTTCGGGGAATACAACTTAAATAAACCATTACAATATCTATAACATTTATATTGAAGTAACGAAAGCATTACCAGCGATTATTCTCCATAAGTCATCAAAGAAGCAATAAACAGAAGACATAAACCAATCCAATCCGAATGAATAAGATTGATCACCAAACTGCGCCTGCGCAACTCTAGATAATCTGCTCCCATCTTGAGTAATAACGATCTCGTATAACGTATTACTAATACTTATGTAACGCATTACGTACCATGTTATAAGACGGCCGGTTCAAAATGGCCGCGACTATCGAACTAAAGCGACGGAATATGGACAGATGTAATTTAGCCGGTTATTCCACTTTCCCCGGCAAGGTCATCGGTGAAAGCTTATAATTAAAATAACTATGAGATGTGGTGTGAGGATCATAAACCTGTTTGTTAGAGTCACGGACATTGCTACCTAGAATTTTGAAATTCTTTGTATATCTCCCGAGTCAGAATCGGTGCGTTAGTGTTTGAAGAGTAAGGAAACTGTCTTGAATCCTACAGTGAGTTTTATCAGCAATGTATGGATAATAATAATATTTCACTTTCTTCTCATGGAAAGAAATATAGAATAGGCTGCGACACAGAATATAAATAGGATTTATTGTAAACTATGAGAAAAAATCACAAAAAAAAACCGAGCGTACTGTACAAAGGGTGGTCATATCATGGTCATGGAAAAATGGCTTTGAGAAGTCCAGAAAAGTTTAAAATTAACTCATTTAAAGAATTTACATTGGAAGTATCGGATGCATTAATATCAGTGTAAATCAATTTTATATAAAAAGCATCCCCGAGTTATAATATTTTATATATATTTTAATATAATAGGTCACACTAATAAGAACAGGTTACTAGAACTGAAACCATTAGCAAATAATGCGAATATTCACGGCACTTTAGGTAATTCAAACTGATTTCAATAGGCTTTATCGATTTTAACCGCGAACCATTTTTCTGATCAGAAGTCTATTAGATTCTTTCTCAGCTGTTTTAATTTCCAAATCGGCATGGAAATCATTATCAATCACGGATCGACCTTCTAAATTAGTTCCATTACAGATTCGGATCAGTTTTGCACCGCGTGCGCATTTGAAATCGTCGTGAATCGGTTATCGTCGGTAACAGTTTGTGACGTAATAGCTGGTGACATTGCACGCGCCGAGATGTCAAATGTCGAAACTCAAATAAAAAGTACTTTCTGAACTGCCAATGCATTCAATTCTGTCTAAAAATAAAAATTCTCAGCAGGCTGTGCTGGCGCTGCAGCTGCAGCCGCAGAGACACTCAAACGGCGCAAATATAATAACCTTATCAGTAGTTATATATTTGAGCCGTTTGGTGTCGAAACGCTCGAGTCATGGGGACCGAATGCATGTCTCCTATCCAGAGACATTGCAAAACGGTTGGTCGACGCTACGCGTGACCCGAGGGCTGGCCTATTCTTTGGTCAAAGAATAAGCATTGCCATTCAACTAGGTGCTCAGTTTTATATTTGTATAGGTATATATTTTTTTATGATTTATTTATTTAACTATAATTAGTGTACATAATCTTAAATTTATATATTATGGGTGTAAATAGTTTGATGTTTCATAATAAATACCCATTTTATTCTGTCTTCGATATTAATGGAAAATCTTGTGGTTATTGCTAAACGACTGCAGACGCACCGAGCGGCAATGCCATTGTGTAAATAGTTATTTGTTATACAAGAGTGCAAAGTTGCTTTTTAACCGCGTGTTCAATTTTGATGACCGAGCAAGCGAAGGATTCTAAAATTGAATCACGAGCGCAGCGAGTGATTCAAAATTAGAATCCTGAGCGTTAGCGAGGGAATCAAAAGAGCACGAGGTGAAAAATCTTTGCACTCGAGTGCAACACGTAACTTTTCATTCCACCTCAGCGAGGAAATGACTAAATGCAAAAAAAAAACGTTTAATTCACAAACTTAGTGCACACGATGTTCTAAATTCAATTTACTTTATCCTCTAGAGAATAAAAACGGCTTTTCCACTCAGATATTGAAGATTAAAAATACTCTTTCCGAGATGGTGGGATGAAAATTTACTTTATCCTCTAGAGAATAAAAACGGCTTTTCCACTCAGATATTGAAGATTAAAAATACTCTTTCCGAGATGGTGGGATGAAAAAGTTATTTTGATGAAGAAAATGTCATTATCTATTGATGCTGTAGTTACGGTGTAATTGATTTCTTTCTCTAGATTGAATTAGTTTGATTTGATAATGTCAAAAAGATCATGGTTTTTATCCGGTGTTTACAATAGAGCTGGTCGTATTATTTTGAAACGTATTATAAACCATAATGAATAGAATAGATCTTTATTTCATGTAAACCAGATACAGGCACTTATGAAATTTCGAGACTCTAGGTGCGCGGTTCCAAATAGTAGGTCCTATGGAGAAGAACCGGCAAGAATATCCATGGAAACTCTTTTAAACTAATAGATTACAATCTTAAACAGTACAATGATATGAGATGTAAGAGCTACTAGAATAATGTTATTTAATATGATTAAAAAAAAGATATTAGTGTTTTACCGATACAAAAAGATCAAGAGTATAAAGACATTTAATTAGCATTTTAACGCATATCATTTTTTAATAGAACAGAGATGCCTAAACACTGAAACCGTAGAGACCCCGAAGAAACCGCTAGAGACGATTTTAAGCGTAAGATAGATAAATAATTGTAAGTATCAAAAGTTACTAGGCACAGTTACTTACTTACTTAATTCTTTATTGTACACGAAATGAGATAAAACAAATACAATTGAGAAGGTATGTACACAGGCGAGCTGAACCCAAATTTGAGTTTTCTACCAGCAAACCTAGCAGTTATTGAACATTTTTGTTTTGGGATTTTACGGTTTTCATGGACCGAAAGTAGCCGATACCTTTTTGCTTATAAATTCGATAACAACAGAGTATCATTTTTTTTAAATAGAAATGGTCATACTACGGATGCTGATATGCCTAGGCTGCTTTATAATAACTAGTGGTTGCCCTGTGGTCGAAATTCGACCGTAATTTTTGCTTTCTGCCCTCCTTCTCCATATAAACTTTAACTGTGCCAAATCTCACACTCCTCCGTGCGTGCAATATATTTAAAAAGGGGTACAAAGTTTTTTCTTCACGTAATAATAATCATTTATCTCTATCTAAAATCTGCCACTTGCAAGTTTGCACCTAGTGATGGATTATGAAAAATGGACTTATTTTGTTTGTCAATAACATTAAATTAGAACCAGTGCAAATCGCTTTAACACGATGATCGATTTACCACCGAGCTGTAATTTGCAAAAAGAACAACCAAAATACAATGCACACGATACAAGCAATAATAAACCTTACGAGTATTAAAATACAGTTCAAAGTTATGCAATAAAAGTGCATTCAAAGTGCGGTTTCAGAATACAAGTCCGTTTGATTATAAATATAGTTTATTTTTTTGCTATTGTGAAATTAATCTTTGACATTAATTAGTTATAGTTTGACACTATTTGTGGTTAATATTTATTTTAATTCAGTTTTTTGTTGTGAAGCTGAAGTAGATATTGGACAAAATATTGCGTGGCCAATTCGTGTTAACCTGAACACTGGGAGGTTGGGGCCTACCGCCAACTCTTACAACAGTAATGTTTTAACCTTAGGTACATTGAAATTTCGAAATATAACATCCTTAAAGTAAGATTACTTTAGTAATGTATTGCTAAGAGATTTGGTTACGTCATCGTATCTAACTCTAACCTAACCGTCAAAAACCCCGACTCCAACTAGAAAAAGAGCTGTAACTTTTGAAAGGCTGAAGAGATTTTCATAAAACATAGCTAAGATGATACCCGATTAAACTAAAAACTGCATTGAAATCGGTCCTTCCTTTTTGGAGCTACGATGCCACAGACAGATATACAGATCTATAGGCACACAGATACACACTACAAACTTATAACACCCCTCTTTTTTGTCGGAGGTTAAAAATAATCTCAAAATTCAAAACAAAAAAATCCCTCCTTTTTTTTAAACAGTGTTTGGGATAGGGATATATTTGTTATCAATTATTCATTCTTTTACATCACTATGCAGGAGTAAAACAATTTTATTATAATAGAATATCGTATTAAAGTTCATAACCAGTGTCGATTTTCATTACCATTTTAGTTACGCGGTAGATCCCAGTTCTGGTACATAAGGCAGGGTAAGCAGGCCAATCAATAGGTGCAGTATTGTCTAAAAATAGGCATCACAGTGGCTAATTAATATCTATTATAGGTACTTGCAACATTTATGCATAGATGTAACCTCTCATATTATGTGATTCTAGGTCCCAGAACAATTGCTTAACCTCAAAAACCTGTCGATATCAAGACTGGTCATCACTTGTCTAGATTAAATCTAAACATTATGAATTTCAGCGCCTATTGTTAGTAGAACAATGATATTGCGAAAATTAATATTTTGACATCCGCCATGATGCTTGAGAATTTTTGAAGAGAAAGAGTATCTATCGGGAGTATCGAACTATAGACGTCACACGAGCAGAAATGTGACTTATTTTCTATTTTAGATACAGTGCCACAAACTTATCTGACCCGGTGACCAAAATTGGAACTAAGGCTGACATTCAGAGACGACAGAAACGAGTCTAGGCGTGAACTTACGCTTCCGTCTGTCAAAATTTGTTCGTAAGTTTGACAGATGGAAGCGTAAGTTCACGCTTAGACTCGTTTCTGTCGTCTCTGAATGTAAGCCTAATGTCGCTACAGAACAAAAATGAGTTCAAAATATCATTTTTGTAGGGAGATGACATTGGTAAAAGCTTTGAGTATTTAGATCTCAAAGGGTAAAAGCGACGGCAGCAACGCCGTGGTCAGATACGTTTGTGGCACTGTACAGCCTTCTTCTTTTGTCTGTGCTGTACAGTGTACAAGTATTTGAAATAGGTACAGATAGATACAAAACACGGATTTTCATCTTATATTTATGTGAAATCATTTTTTAATTTTGTATCTTGTATTTAGATACGTTCTTTTTGTATCTTAGTATTTTGTAAATAGGTACTAAGTTTGGATATTTTTCGTGTGTAGGTATCAAATAGTTATAGTATGTAATGTATGTAAAAATATGTTTTCTTTTCTTGTTATTTATCTTGGAGCTATTTCATCTGAACAACTAAAACGAGATGGTAATTATAATAGCCTTATGGCATATGTAATCTTTGTTAATTCTAGCTAGTGTTAATAATGATGTGATAATAAAATATGATTATTTTAACAGATGAAACCTCTCACCCTGTTTTTCTTTTAGGAGACAATTGAGATAGTGATTATGATGAGTAACTGTTAGTAAAACATGCTATTGTATCTATATTATATAACCGTCCTAAACTTCCAAACACAGTCGTGTGGGTTGTTGTTGCTCCATTGCATAATATTTTAAGGTTATTGTAATCAGTGTCATTTAAAATAAGACTAAAACTAACAGTTTAAAATAATAGGTGCGATGCTCATATTTTTAATTTTATTAGCTAATTGAGTTTTATTGACGAATAATACCAACGAAACCAAGGCCCCAAAACCAACGAAAATTCACCTTTGATACGCAAAAATACAATATTTCAGTTGAATAGATCAATCATAATGTTGCAACACCACTAATAACAAATAATAATAATAAAAGTTACATACATACCTTTTTCTTGTTTCCATAAAATACTATATTTTATTGAAGTGTACCTAGTCTATATTTTTTATAGCTTATTCTGAAAAATTGTAAATGTAATCATCCGACAAAAAATTGATAGCCCTACTTCGGGTAATAATCATATGACATAGAATTAATAAGTACTTCTCGTACAAGTGCTATGATAAGGGAATGTATATATTTATTATTTATTATGTGTAATTAGTTTATTTAGCATATATTACATATTTATTTATATATAATTATGTTGGTAATGTTTATGTAAGTTTATATAGTTGTTTTTAAGTATAATAGTTATACCTCTCATTTAAGTTTGTTTTTTGGTGCATCTACCTTTATTGTCTCTGCATCACCATAAGGTTGTCTGGTAGAGAATGCCTACGGCATTAAGACCGCCTTTATACATTGTACATGAAGCATTTTAAATAAATAAATAAGTAATTTTTTCTTTTTTTTTCTTTTACATCTTTTATTCTTTTATTTTTTGTTACTTTATCTTTAAAATTGTTTTTGTGCTGTGATAAATACTTTTTTTTTTTTTTTTTTTTTTTTTTTCAAAATAAATACTGCAAACTGTACTGCATCAAGAACCTATCAAAATCAGACAATGTTAAAGGAAAACTGTTAAGTATTTATCGCAATATTCGTATATTCAGCTTATCGCAGACCACTTCTAGACATTGGCATGTTAAATTTCGCTACACCCGATTCCCAACCGTCCTAACTCATAGACTAACTCAGCACCGACGATCCGCCTCAGACATACAAAAGCTTGTGGAGTTGCGACACGACACCTTAAACTTAAATGGTGCAAAACGACCAATTAGTACAGATATGCTCCATTCTTTCGCACTGTGGCCCAACGAGGTTCAGCGCCATTGTGTTCATGGACCATTACTGTTGTGTCGACATCAGCCATCGCCCGATTAATAATCTCACCATAAGATTCGCGATGGATCTTGCAAGGGCTGCGAGCCATGACGATATTGTAATGTGCATTTTTATTGGTTCAAATTTTCATGTTGGATAGTGGTTTTATTGTTTGGTATTCGCTTCAAGACACATGCTCGGTTTCATTTATTGTAACTCCAACAGGTATTTCCTCTACACACAACGACTTATTTTGTTATGTAGTGCGCATAATTTGTAGAGTGATTCAGTTTTCAGTGTTCAATGCAACCGCAGTATTGGGATACACTTGAAAACAAAACGAAATTCGAATTAGTATGGTGGACACGCATAATTTGCTAGCGCAAACCATACAAAATTAAATTTTTATTTTGTTTTGGAAAGAATTTAAGTACTGCGGTTGCAATTAAAAAAAATTATCCTGGATACATGTATCAGAAATAGTCATATTAATTTAAGGGTGTGGATCAGACCATCAAACTGAACAACTTTCTCTATGGGACCAATATCGTAATCGCGAAAAGATTTTTTTTTTTTTTTTTTTCTTTATTTTTGGGCTTTATCGCTTAGCGATTATGTCGCCCGCGAAAAGATAATAATCAGCTGTCCCATACTAAACTTCAATACCTACCTACTCGACTCAAACGTATGGTACACTGATTATTTTTCCGCGGTTACGATGTTGGTCCCATATGATGTTGGATCGTAAGCCGTATCGTTCGACTTGAGCATGAGTAAAAATGTACTGTAAAATATCGTAGTAAATATTAAAAAAAAAAAAAAATGTAAGTCTAGGAAGTATTAATGTCTCTACAAAGTTTACCGAAGAGGCCTTTTGACTCTTCAATTTATTTTGGTAAGTTGCAAAAATATTCTTCAAAGTGCATGATGAAGTAATGTTAAGGCTATACCTAAAGGTTAAGAGGTAATTCTACATTTTTTGTGTTAAAAAATAGCAAGTTGCGTATACTTATTAAACTGTAATTAAAATTCAAAACACGACCTTGCCATTTAGGTACTCTTGAAAGATGATATCGAAACGCAACAAAGTTCTAGAAAGGGGACAGAAACAAGACGTTTTGAAACATCTGCAGGTGGCAGACAGCGAGTTAGCACGGCGGCAGGCCAATTTATTTTAAAGTAATAGTCAATAAACATTTTTATTCTTTTATTTAATCTGCAAAACGCATCTGACCCAAAAATATTATAAAATGTATGCAACATTCAATTAGCATCCCGCAAAGCCGTCCGCAGAGAACTTTATTTTCTGTTTTAATTCTCATCTTTGTTGAATCCTTTCGAAACTAGTAGGGGGTTTGAAGAGTAGGGGTGGTAAAACGGACAGGTGCTCGCCGCTCGCGCTATTGCCGTGCCGACTGCCGCAGCTTGTATCCGCCGGACAGCGACAACCGACTGTCATCTCGTGACGTTTAGCGCCGAATTTGAAATAATTCGAATTCTTTTTTTTATTTCATTTTCAAATTTCGAGTTCGGAACATAGTGACGTGCAGTGATTGCTTTGTTGTCAGACAGTGGCAAAGGACATACTCTGAGAGGATAGTGGTGTGTTGTGTGATGGTACTCAGCCGCTCTGGGCTATGAGCAGTATGAGGAGCAGCATTTGTCAGTTTTTGTTGTTGGCGCATGCGGTCTGCGCCATCACCGGACCGAGAGTAAGTACCTAAATTATTATTTTTCTTGAAAATTTAATATCTAATTTAAATAAACGTAACATTTAGAAATAAAAATAAAACAAAAATGAAAACATTGAGTATAGTATTGAATAATAGTAGTAGGTATAGTGTATAGTATAGAATAGTAGTAATAGTATTGAGTATAGTATTGAATCAATATAAAACCAAAACATTGAGACGACTTTACCCATATTCGAGGGATATGAAGCCATACTAGGTATTTATCTTGTATTTTGTAATTCGCTTCAATAATTTAGATTATAGTGGACAGAATTTCTGCATATCCATACTACAACCGTTTCTCGCATCTTCTTCAGCGGTCCGGAAGAAAGCGTACGATAACTGCGTCGAAAGTCGATATCGAAATTCGCGTGTGTTATATCGATTATTTATTATCCCAGATACGTTATAATGATTAATTATACCGGGAATAGCCAACATAAATCTTTCAGTGTAGTTTAGATAATCAAAAGAGGAAGCAAGGTCCGATTGTTAGCATTGTTGTGGCAGTTGTTATTGCTTCCTTGGTTTACAGATTAAATAGGTATGAGCATCATAGACACACTTTGTAGATCTTAATCTTCGTTTTAAAAACGGTGTCCTGAGGGCTATGTTCACCAACAATATAACAGGTGTTTAAAATGAAAACGGCCGTTTATTCATACAAAAAGTTCGTGTTAAACAAGTGATTTTTTCTTAAACATCTGTCATATTGTCGATGAACATTGGGCCTTAAAAACCTCAATAACTCTTCGTTAGATGGAAAATAACTCTCTTTTGGAATTTTTTCTTGCGTGTAGCCTTTAGGGACATGGTTCTAAAGCCAGTTATTTAGACCAGATTATATCCAGCTGTAGACAGAATTAGGTCCGTTAAATAGAGTAAAAGTAACCAAAATAATAACAAAACCTATTTTAATATGCTGTAAAATCTAGAATAAAGCATATAAACAAGAACAAGTCCACACTACATTAAAACATTTTTTTTTATCTATGTATGAATAGAGATAAAATAGACTTGGACTGGATTTTTTCATTATGGAGCCTCCTTCCCCCCTCCAGGATCTCTCATGTACTGTAGGTACAATTTACAAACATGTATCTCACATGCAAACACATCCAGACCCGAAACAACTATCTGTAGACAACACAAATATTTATTCCGTGCGGGGATCGAACCCCGACATGTAACACAGAAAGCCAATCGCAAAGCCACTGCGCCAACTGAACCGTCAATTAGGGTTTCATTCATGAATGTATAAGTTATTTGTTAAGTAGGTCACAAGTTAGTATAATGCGGATATCCAACATACAGGATAGCTATTTTTTATGTAGTGCGCATAATTTGTAGAGTGATTTAGTCTCTGTTCGTTAATGCAACCGCAGTATTGGGATACACTTTAAATCAAAACGAAAATTCGACTTAGTATGGGGGACACGCATAATTTACTAGCGCAAGCCATACAAAATCAAATTTTTATTTTGTTTTGGAGTGAATTTTAGTTCAGCGGTCGCATTTGGGAACGGATACTGAATAACTCTGCAAATTTTGTACACTACATAAAAAAAATCCTGTAGATACGTTCAGAATCACCCATTTGAGATAACTTTAGACTGTAATATACAAATAGAAAAGTTTGATCAAAACAGAAACAATTAAAGTACTTGAATTTCATTACAATGTCATCTATGTAGTAATGACACCTTGACACGTGAATATAAAAAGACAATGCAGCACCATACTAATTGAGCTACACCTTAGAACAACAATGCACCATATTAATTATAGAATAATGGTCTAATTAACAGAAATGTTAAGGTCGACATAGTTCAACATAGTGTTAGAGAATATACAGGGTGACTGGCTGAACAATGGACATATTCAAGGAGAGTATTGTACTCATCATATTGAACAACTTTTAAAATGGCAAAAAACCAAGGCATTCGCAATAAAAAATATGCTGTTTCATTTAATTATTCGTATGGAACAGCAGATTTTTTGTGTTGACCCATAGTAAAAGTTGTTCATAGTATGAGTACAATACCCTCCTTCAATAATTATGTCCAATGTTCAAACAGTCCACTCCGTATAATTATAAAACTCTTGTTTCCAAATAATGGATTCTATTCTTCCAGTAGAGAAAAGGTATCGACTGAGGACAAGACTCGTCAGAAAGTTGACTTTGGTAAAATAAACTACCTATTCGTAAAGGAAGAATAATTATTAATATTCAAATTATTAAAATTTGCCAATATTTGATCAGTTAGAGCTATCAAAGAGTTTACAGTTGGTTTTCTTCATGCTACCATATTATGCATAAGCCGCGTAACATATTATCACAACTTAACATGCGCATGCGTGCGACACAAATCGTCTAAATTCTATTTGATTGGAATCAATGAAATTATGACAAATCACGATATCGTCTCGAAAGTACCAAGTATCAAGAATACCTTGAATGAATTTACTGAATGACAGTGAAATAACAGAAAATCATGAACAGTTACTAAATGATACCCCTTAAATATTAAAACTTATTTTAATCACTTATTAAATTATACCTGTCCTTATCAATTGTATGCCAATGAATAAAGATGGAAATAGATTTAGCAGCTATTTAGTTAAATAATAATTAATCATCATTTATATGTAATGTTATATATTTAAATTGTTGATCTATTTTTAAGTTTAATTTCTGGTGTTTTAAACGTACTGCTATCGTTCATTAATTAATGCTTTATTATAATTTTACCTCATTTCTTTCTATAATATTATGGATGTCTACGAGGTCTCTGTTCCAGCACTGAACAATCTACGATTGATATAAAAACTTAGTCTTAAAACTCGGCAGATAGCAAAAACAGATATCATTCTTCAATTACCAAATTAACACGCAATTATCAGACTGAATAAGGTGTTTAAAAGACACTGATGCATTACACAATACCTACTTAATTAATTCGTGCAGTGTAATTAAAATACAAAATGTGTCAAATATTATACAACCATCCTGTCATACTTAATTATAATGTTTTATAACATAGGTAACTAGCGACCCGCCACCGGCTTTTCACGGTTGCAATTTCTCTACTATCCTTATACTAAAGAAAGTATTATACATATAAACCTTCCGGACGAAATGCTCAAAATTATGGTGAAAACCGCATCAAAATCAGTTATATTATTTAAGTAGTTAGCGAACAAGCAGACAGACACACCGGGCGACTTTAGTTTATAGGTACTAAGTGATGATAAATATGGTTTGTTGATGAGAAGTAAGTACCATTTAAAGAATAGAATAGATCTTTATTTCATGTAAACCAGATACAGGCACTTAAGAGATGTCGAGACATTTCCATCTCCAGCCTAACAATTTCCAACAGAGAAACACTTTCGTTGCACCCAGAATTCAAAGTTAGGACCTCATGATCCAGTCAGCCAAGGCCAAAGACCAATCGAGACTCGGTAATCGGATACACGAACTCTGTAACATCAACCGTCAACGGTCCATGGATATATTCTGTATGAGGATAAGTTGCCTTTCTCCCTTTCACTGCGATGACTAGGTCTGTGCAACGCGTTATGTAATAGGTGACACGCCTTACAAAATACATGTGTTCGTGCTATTTTTAGCAAACAACTCATCGAGATTTAGAAATTTGTGAATTTATTTGGTGACAAATATTTTTATACTGATGTCGGACGGCAATCAGAGTGTGACAGCTTGTCACGCGAAATGCAATGTAATCTGGCGGAAACAACTTGAGAACATACTAATTAATCCACGCAACGTGAATCTGCACCAAAGATAGTACCTTGTGGCATCCCAGAGAGCTGTGCCTGAAGATGACACTTGTCAACTGAATTAATTATCACAGAAGGTTGATATAATTCCGGCAATGAGGGCCGCTGCTCATTTCTCGATTTTATTGGTGCTGTTTCCCTTGTTTCGACCATACTTACAAGTTGAGTCGTTCATAAGGCTAATATAAGCTGTTTTGTATAGAAGTTGCAAAGGCAACTAGTAATTCGTTCGTTTTGTTATATTGCAATTATTAAACCTGTCACTCATATCTTAAGAAATCACGAAGCAAAACAAATTCGCAGTTTCATACTTGTTAAAATAATTTAGGTCAATCTTACAACATCAATTGAATCTATTTTTAACAAGTCATAAATTTCAAATCACCCCATTCGTTTTATTAATAGGGAAAGTAAAGGTTCCTGTCCAATGGCATATGTAATTATTTTAAATGCCTAAGGAAGTAATTAGTTAAACAAATTACCCTATAGACGTACGTTTAATTAAATTAAATCAAGATAAACCGCGTAAATAATGCAAATTGTGAAGTGGTATGAATAAACATGATGGTGCCTTGAACTTACGCGATGAATACTGATGTAATATTGTTTAGAAAGCTTCGATGGTTTACGTGTGTGGAGAGGATGAATAAAAGGTAATAGATTAAAGAGATTTATAGCAAAAATCTAATGCGACAGCGGAAAACACATTAATAATCTCAAATCGGCAACAAAACAATATCAACTGACTCTCATCGTAGACACAGTTCTTATCATATTCTTCTTTTATCAAGAATAATGTAAAACTATGTAAATATCTTTCTTTTTGTTGAAAACGTTGCTCCTCACTTTGATTTCTCCTGTATCGAGGGTCCAGTTTACAAACATACATGTCACATGCACTCACACCCAGACCCGAAACAATTATCATGTCATACAAATATTTGTTCCGTGCGGGGATCGAACCCGCGGCACGTAGCGCAGAAAGCTAATCGCTTAGCCACTGAGCCAACCGTGTCGTGAATCATGATTATAGCTGTCTAAAATGCGGCTGAATATCAGTATTTTACACGGAGCGACTGCCATCTGACCTCCGCCACCCAATTACTGAGATACACTGATACTCTAAAGTTAGACCGGTTGTCAGGTTTTTTTGGGTTGCTGGCATTCGTATGACGACCGGGATCAACTGCTTAACCTGCTTTCCGAGGGACGTAGGGGTATTGATGTTCTAAGAAACGGTCACCTTCCCAAGAATTGATGGTGGCTACTTGGCTAGCGCTGCTTAACCTCGCTGATCGGCTGATCTGCGCGGTAGCTATGTAGCTACGAGCATGTATGTAGATATATGTAAATGTAACTATATTGTTTAGAAAGCAGCCTTAATGGGCAATACGTTTCATGAATGAGCCAAATTATGCGTGATTGCAGGCTAAATGATGGCTATTGTCCTCTTTAGTGTAGTTTAAAAGTCTTTTATTGCTGTTTGTAAACAAGAAAGGTCAATTAATACGCACGTTTTTGAATAATAATTTGCTATTTTCGTTCTTGTGAAATAAGCAACCGATTCTTTTTCTGTTTCTCTGCAGAAAAGTAGATCGTGGATTGCAGTAATATCTTTTTTCAATCTTTAGTTATTCTTATTATATTTTACAAAACTGGTAATTCGACCGTAATTTTAGGTTTCTTCTTCTTCTTTTTTAAAAACGTTGCCCCTCACTAGGATTTCTCCTGTATCGAAGCACTCCTTCTTCAATAAACTTTAACTATGCCAATTCCCACACTCCTGAAAAGTTTTCTCTTCACAGTTCACGTATTAATATAATTTATATACCTACAGCGTATTTTTAAATACTCAAATGATCTTTTCTGACCAAGGAAACAAATCGGAAACCGATGCATTTTCTCGGCCAATATTGTTTATTTATTTGTTCGTATGTGGTCGGTAATTAATAGCCTAATTACAGTCAAGCGTGAATCTCGCGTGTGTCAAGCGACTACTTTCACCTCTAGGTGCGCAGGCGCAACGCGTTATGATGCGACCAGTTTGTTATTTAGTACTTTGTGAGATTGCTAAGATTTTAGTAGCGTCAAAGCGTTTTCTGGCACAATCCATTTTGGAAATTAAAACATCTTTTTTTAATAGTTGGCTCAGGTAATTGTTATTGATGATAGATTTTTGTACGACATGCTTATCATAAAATAAAATAAATCCAGCCCATTACTGTCCCACTGCTGGGCACGGGCCTGCTCTCAGAATGAGAAGGGTTAGGCCTTAATCCACCACGCTGGCCTAGTGCGGGTTGGCGGACTACACACACCATCGAGAACTTTATGAGGCCCTCTCAGATGGGCACGTTTCCTTACGATGTTTTCCTTCACCGTTATCGCAAGAGATAATCAAATTCTGATCCGCACATGAATCCGTAAAGTCAGAGGTGAGGGCCCGGTTTGAACTCGGACCCTTCTGCATGGAAAGCAAGCGTTCAACCGCTAGGCTATCACTGCCTATGCTATGTATGGCTGCACCTATGGGCTGCAATGATTATCATAAATTATTCTTATTCAATTAAAGTTACTTTGTTTATAGCCTACAAAGTCGCCTATTTGAGTTCAATACTTTTTTTAAGCTTATTTAATCTAACTAACGCTTACATCACTTAAAAATTACACAACTATAGAAATCCTATCAAAACTTCATTATCGAATAAATGATCGAATATGGCCGACCCAATGTTGCAACATAACAAATCTAAAACCACTGCTTTCATAATAGTAGCAAAGGACTCCGGTAAACTGCCTTTATAATTTTGCAATTCTATATAAATCATGATGTAGTTTGTTTTAATTAAATTAGATAGTCTAACTTGCAAAACAGTCTCCTAGAATATTAATATGCCTTATTGCGTAGTTATTTGACAGTTCTCACGGTACCTAGTTTAGAATGGGTGACATTAATTTGGTCAACTTGTGTTTGAATTTAGAAGGGCCCTTCCGTCTCCTTTTAGTTTAAATATTTAGCTATCCCACATCAGTTCATTCCAAAAACATCATTTTAAGTGTGTTTTTGCTTTGTTTTTATTTTAAACTAGCGACCCATCCCCTGCTTAGCACGGATGCAGTTTCTCTACTATCCTTACATTAAATATGAAAGTATTATACATATAAACCTTCCTCTTGAATCACTCTATCTATTATAAAAACCGCATCAAAATCCGTTGCGTAGTTTTAAAGATCTAAGCATACATAGGGACAGACAGACAGCGGGAAGCGACTTTGTTTTATACTATGTAGTGATTAATGATTATAATATCTTGTATTAATTTGATAAATAAAGATACTTATTTCATTTATTTAGAAATAAACGCTTATACATCATAGTCGATCTTAAAATATTATACCTATCATCCTGTAATGATCAAATATAGATTTTGATTTGATTTGGAAACAACTTCATGTAAAAATGTCAGTCTCAAAATATAAAACTATTTCGCAATGCATGGTGAATCTAGAATTTCAAGCGAGATATTTTTAGATCTTATGCAATATTTTATTTGCATATACGAAATCTAGGTAATTTCTAAGATAATTAAATTAATGAGTCCGAAGGAAATGTCTCAATAGTTACGACAGGAATAGTGCGACCATTTGCGTAATATAGTGGAATCGAGGAGTGCTCTGAGTTTTCTCTACAATCTCTCGATTTACGCAATTTATGTCTCGATGTTGCATCGCATTGCATTTACCATAAATAGAATTATTATACGAATTAGTATTCCAATTTCAAATATGTACGCATCCATTTAAGAACATTTCGATGCTGACGCAATATCGTTTGTCATTCGATCTTCAGACATTCACACCGAACAATTTACGATTTTCTTGAAATTGATCTCATTTCTTAACGCGAATGATTGATTAACATCTTTAAAAATGATATAGCTACATAATTATTTCATGATAATAACAGTTACAAGACTATGATGTTCATCACATCAAGCAGGTATTTAATAATTTCAAGTTTTACGATTGTTGTGAATTTTGTCTTTGAAAGAGTTTTTTTTTAAATGGCGCTTTCTTTTTTTTATTATCAAAGCATTTATGTACAGCATAGGTCAAAGCATAGGTACTTGTTCTTTACGTCACGGTCATATTTTTTTTTTGTTAAGATAATCATCTTAATCTAACCGACTTCTTTGTTTGACACTTATCCGATTACTTTCGCAAATATTCGTATTATTAATAGTCACGAATATCTGACGAAGATCGGAACTTTCACTAAATAACAAGTTCCACAGAGCTTTCTGTTTCGTATTGTGTGAGGTCGCCGACATTTTGCGTAATTACATAAATTATGTAGTCGCGTGTAACACAGATCCGTATGTTTTTTTTTACTGCGGTTTTGTTGGCATAGGAAGAACAGTTTTTGTCGTGTGCTTTACTGAAATTAGAACACCTATTGAATTAGGTAACTGTCACAAATTATTATTTCGATGCCTCCCACGTACGTTGTTGTATCTCCAAAAATATAATTCGATAGGAGAGCGTTTTGAATATACAAATACGAATAAAAGCTCCATTTTTTATTTTATCATACAACATTATACGTCTCATAAACCCTTGAAAATCACATATTAATTTTTTTTTAATTGAAATAATTTACTTAAATACATAAAAATACACATTTTTACGTAAAAAACATAAAATCGGAATTTTGTGTGATTTATTAAAAAAATCTTGCATTGGACTGTCTTATGTAAATCCGTATATTGTAAATATTTGATAGCGTTGTAACTAGGTACTTTTAAATTGTAACTTCTGCATAACTAAAAACAATTGTCAGTTCATAAAACCACGACGTTTGTTCAAGTAGTACCTACCATCAGCTAAAATCACATGCAAATCATTAATTGTATGGTCTTGTCAAAATTTTTACTTTCATTTAATTAAAATTAAAGTTTATAAACGTTTTGAAGTATGACAATGTCGTGTACAGTGTACTATATGAATAACAATGGTCGTGTAGTTTCCACAAAATGAAGAAAGCCCACTTTCTGTTGACTATATTTTACTAATTCAACACCTCACTTGCTTACGAGTGCCTAGATTTGCTTTGGTGTCTCTTAAAAATAATTAAGAAAGTGAAATTCGAAAATAAAGTTTGTTATTGTGGCAGAATACAGAGTTTTCTTTGCCTTTGAAACCATAAGAGGTCGGCGGAGCATGCGTAGTTCATACAAACAGAATACCAAAATAATTTGTAAATAAAACATATTCATTCAGGTAGTGTGTATTTATTCCGATTGGGTTAGAGAATATCTAGGCTACCAAATATTTTTTATAAATATTCCATACATATTTCAAAATTCTGAGACCGTTTTAAACTAAACAGATAGTAGAGATTTTTTTAGAAATAAGCAGTACCTTTGTGTCATCTTTCCTATTTAATTGTAATTATTCTTCTTTCTGTGTGTACCTAAATTGTTATATAAATAAAATAAACCACTAAGTATTTAATTAAAAGATATTATTATAAATATTTATTTCATTTGCTTATGTACGGTAGTTCAATCCACAAGCTCGAAAAAGTGGCGTCGCGCATTTTATGAAAATCTTGCTTCGGAATTTTGGCTTTATATAAATAGATAAGAAAAAATTGCGAAAAGCGAGGCCGCTATAAACTATAGTAATAACTATTCTCCACCATTCAATAAGTCAAAGTTGTCGAAGTCTTTCAGTTGCTCAGAATAAGAACGCCAAAGTTGGCCATTTAGCGGAAAAATCACGGTCGAAATGTAATACCGACCCAAATGATTTTGAAGTCGTTATTAAAGTATTAGTTACTAAATACGCGTATTCATTTCTATTTCACTGAAGTGTGTCCGAAATGGATCATTGTGTCCGAAAAGTTCTTTTTTTTTTCGTTTGTTATTCGGTTACTAGAGCGTAAAAAAATAATGTTAGTCATTGTATAATGTTTACCTACATTATTTTGTTTGTTCTTAACGCAATAAGTTGCAATTCATGCGACATAACATTTAATAGTATCTAACTGAATTACAAAGCTAGGTGATTTTTATTTATCTACTACAATCCGCGTAAACCTTAACTAACCATTTAATAGAACTAGGTATGGTACAGCTGTTTTGTAATGTGGTTCTACAATTGGACTTCGATAGACCGGACAGATACACTACCCGGAATACGACGAATAAAATCTTTATTTATTGTCATGTAATTATGACGTAGTATGATATTAAGTAAGGGGTAATCGTAGACAAATCTGTAATTTCACCGCAGTGATGTCATCGAGTCTCCTTCACACCCGCGTGCGTCCGCGCAGGTCGATGATCTATAGCTGAGATCTAGCACGCTCTAATTATACAGTAATACTATCTAGGTAGGTACACTTAAATTTTAATATGTAGATTTTTTTAAGTGTCATAATCTCATAGTAATAAATACGTAATAAGTCATTCACAATAACTTGTTGGTTCGTTTACTGACATAAGTTTTAATATTCATGTGTCAAATTATTTACATGAATAAACAATTAGTAAAAAAATATATCTAAGAATTTCTCCCGGATGTTGAAATAATCTACACTTATTTATTGTTAGTAGATATAGGTATCTAGATAGATAACTATTTCTTTGTTTTAACTCCCTCAATGGCATGCACATTGCACATGCCATGCCATGCATGTTGTGGCTGTACATGCGGAAAGTATCCGAAATTTTCAAAGCTTTTTTCGGCACACATTTCACGAGAGGGAATTTGCCTACTTTAACTCCCTCGACGGCCGTTTTTTGTACATGTGTAAGAAAATTCCGCCAGCCACAGCGACCAACAAACAATGCATCCCTTTCTCGCTTATAGACGTTTTCATAAGCGGATACGGAATAGGACGTTTATTTGCGACAGCAACTGTCATATTTATTATACGTAATCAGGCGGCAGAATTCCCAGAGATTTTTTCGGGCGACGCAAATAAATTTTATGCATCTTCAGCAGACTTTGTTAGTGAAACCGAATGCTGTTCCAGTATTTTTGAGGCCGTGAAAATGAGTCTACCTGCCTAATGCATCGATGGCCTAATGACGTCATTTATGCGGAGTTTGTCGTCTCTACGTCTTCGTAGCTCATTGTCATGCATTATTCACTGTTATATAATCATTTTCTCCGCTGCGTTGCCATCTGAATTGTTTGAGTGTGCATTCAAGTCAGCCAAGGCAGTCAGAACTGCTTTCTTTAAATGGTTTTTAATATTCATACTAATGGTGTTCGTTACATCATTTGTATGGTGATTTGAGAATTATGGAAACGGTTAAGCCTTAACGGCGGTTACGTAACTTGTGGTAGGTACCCATTCGTGTAAATCAGGCTTGAAAAAACTCGACGAGATGCGCGTGCTACGCCAAAATATTCGCAAAGATCTACTCCTGCCATGTCTAACTGCTGCAGATTAATCCAACCCATGGCGATTTACACCGCAATTCGCTGGTTAACCTGTCGATTTTTTACCAAGTTCTTACGAAATAAAACCTATAGATGACTTACATTATACCTAAGGTAGAGACAGATTGTGAAGCATATTTTAATTAACTAGCTGTTCCAACTAGGTATGTATGGTGGGAGCCGACCCCAACATAGGTAGGTAGTTGGGAAAAAGGCTACTAGGCTGATAAAAGAAAGAAACACACGTACGAACCTACCTACATGCGAAAAACAGAAAAAAAATACTTATAAAATTAGGTGATTAGTGCCAAAAGGGCCAGCAGCTCAGCATAATGTAATCAGTGTCAGATGATGACTTGCTAGCTGGTGTTTTCGGCCAATTGTCAGGTTGAGGTGGCGCATATTGTATAATTCCAGTAGGTAGGTAAACTTCCATCCATCGTTTTGACTATTATTCCGCCAATGTCAAGGTTGAATAAAACAGATGCTACTTTGGGTGGAGATTGGCCGGAGAAGTTTTTATTAAAATGGTTGAGGCATTTGAAATACAAACAGCAATCGTTTGGCGCCAACTTTGACAGCAGATGTCACATTTCCCGCGCAGTTTTTTTTCTTCTTAACAGTAATAGACAACATAGATCATGTTGCGCGTCGCATCTCGCACTAGATTCGCTTGTCCGTGACGCATCAGCGACAAGAAAGCGCATTCTTGCGCACTCCACGATGCGTTTGCAAGTTAACGCGCCATTTAGCTAACTTCTTCTAATATTGGTTTTAATGTCCATTTATATGTGAAGACTGTTAAATTGTTGAACACAGAAAGAAAGTTACATTTAGAAAATAAAGAAAAACATTTATGTTATGTCTGGCTGAAATAAATAGAAAATTGAGCATAAATTATAACAGATCATCGATGTCTAAGACGGTAACTATATTGTCTTCATAGATTCTTAGAGGTACTGTAGTTCCTTCTAAATTTTTGGGAGGCTATCGCAATCTGCCAGCCACTAAATAGGTATCTACCAAGGTATTAAATTATTATTATAGGTATTAATTCAACTACAAGCTATTAAAAGAAAACCCAGTTACTTACTCTATTTTAGTACACTTGAAAATTGGAATTAAAACTAAATCCTGTGCTTGTTAAACTAATTAAAAAGTATAGTACGCGCAAATCTTTATGAGCCATCGAACTTTCTCCCTCTAGCATGTATCTTATTATAGGTGCTAGAGGGAGAGAGAGAGAGAGAGATTTCAGAGCTCAGTTCAGGGCTCATAAAGATTTGCGAGTACTATAGATACGGCCAAAAAAGTGGTCTATCAATTCCTTTAAATACAAATGAAAATATCACAGTTGAAACTTAATTATTTTGACAAAGATACTCAAAGGAGAATATAGTTAGTCCTATATTCTTTTGTCAAAATAATTAAGTTTCAACTTTTTGTTTCATAGCGTACAATCAAATTGCAACCTTAATTCTTTAGCCGACTGTACATAGACTTCTAATCATCTATACCTAAAGTGAGAAAACGTAGTGCCAACAAAATTATTTGTTGGTATATCAACACAAGCTTTCAGTCAAAACGCCATATTGTTATCAACATCCTGGAACGAATGTCTAGAACATTCATCTTTCATTTAACAAGCCTGCTTTACGTAACCGACTCTAACTTCTCACGACTTCAGCTTTAGTGTGACTGAACTACCCGTTAATGTGGCTATTCAATTTTGAAACCACTTGCATTTGCTTACTGCACAACATCACATAATTTATGCAACAATTCACACCCAGTTTTGCAACTACTTTTGTTCATAGTGTAGACATGTTATTTGCATAAATTCTAATAAAACAAACATTTCAGTTATTATTACTAGTGGTTAAATAGATATGAAATTGATCATTTCGTTACGTAACTTCCGCATCATAAGCATAGTGACGTAAAACGTTTTTTTTTTCTTTTTCCTTTGTAGGTAACAATAGACAATCAAATAATAGTTATGGTACAAAGAGGCTTCTTGGATTTCGTCTTTTGTAATATATTTACATTTGTTTTAATTGCCGGAATTAAATTCTTTTGAAAAGAATTTTCGCTTGTTATTTACTTATATTGAGGAAATAATTTCATTTGTACCTACTTACTTGATATTAATGTTTTGAAGTCAGCCTCCCACGATAATGCAAGTACAACACTAACAAAATGTTTTTTCTTTATTACAGGTAGAGAATGACTTCGATAGACGAAGACAGGCCTCGCTACCGCACCCCGGGTTCACCGAACATCAAACAAGATTCGGTCTAAGCTCACCTCTACAGGGCTTTCAACCACAGCAAGGATTAATCACCAGTCCCCCACCCACAGTCCAATTCCAACAATCCATATTCCAACAGCAACAGCAACCTCAGCAACAGCACCAACAGCAACAGCACCAACAGCAACAGCACCAACAGCACCCCCAGCAACAGCAACAGCTCCCCCAGCAACAGTCTTACGTGCCACAATTCAACAACCATATCCCGAACGTCCCCAATAACTTACAAAACAACAACTTCCAGTTTAACCCTCAAACGGGCAACCCTCAGTTACAAAACAATTTCCAACAGCAACAAAGCATTAGGCAGATCCCGCAGCAAACCCAGAATATTCTAACCCAACCTATTCCTACAATACCGACCTACCAGAATGGACACCTGCAGCAAAACGCTCCCACCTTCCAGCCAAGTATTCCCGCAACAGTTAATATCAATCAACAAAGACCTACTCAGCAAGCCTTCCTCCCCACTATCTCTTCGGTACATAACCAGCCTATCAACCAACCTATCTTCAGCCAGCCGAATCCCATAACTATTCAACCCGCACCGAACCTAGCTCCTCAGAATTTCCAGAACCAGGACAACTCACAACTTGCCTTTGGACCTACTTTGGGCCAGCAACCCGTATTCTCCAATGGACAGGCGTCCCAAATCCAAGAGATTCTAGAGCAACAATCTAAGGAGAACTTGGAAAAACTGAAGGAGCTGCAGGAGAGGGCACGAATCATTCAGAAGCACCAAGAGTTTGTACAGAAACAACAGCAGAAGCAACAAGAGAAAGTAGAGAAACTACATGAAGAATTTGTGAAGAAGCAAGCTACGAAAACAGTTCCAACTATCGCGACAACCGAAAATTACGAAGACTATTTTAATAGGAATGTTGAAAGGCGCCGACCGATTTTACCGCATGAGACGGATTTATTTAGAAAAGCCGTTGAACTGTACGAACGGGACCATCCTACCACTACAACTACGACGACTACTACAACGACCACGACTACCCCACCCCCACCACCTCCTCCGACTCCGAGATACAGACCACGTCCAAAACCAAAGCCCAGGAATCCACCCCAAGACAGAAACAAGCAGAAACTTTACAACGAAATTAAGAATCTTTTGGAAGAAAGCGATACCAAAGGATTCGACGACAGCCTGAGAGCAAAAAGTGCTGAGTTACTGAAGAAACCAGACATTTTGAAACAGCTTAAAGTACACCTCGCTGAAAACCCTGAAGATTTCTCCGAAAAGAACTTCTCTTCTCGAGAGATTTCGCTCAATGGACAAAAGTTCGAGGTAATTAGGACAACAAATCCAAATCTGATTCCTAAAGGTGCGATCACTGCTGATAGTTCAAACTTGGCTCAAATCATGGCTGCTGCTCAAACTGAACCACAAAAGGAGACCAGAGTTTCTATTGAAGATTTGACTAAGGGCATCTTACCACCTGGTGCAAACTTCGAGTTGATCAAACAGGCAGATAATGGCAAACTAGAAGAAGTCAAGACACCAAATGAGCTCCAGAATAAAAAGAAGGTTACCTTTGTATTTTTAGAAGAACAAGAAGACGGTTCTTTCAAAGTGAAGGGAGTGAAAGCTAACGGGCAACAAACTGAGGAAGGTCCCGAAGTTGAGAACATTCTTAAGAAAATAAAGAACGGTGAAATTCAACTGCCCGGACAGACAAAGATCTCCAACACAATCTTTAGTTCGACCACAGCCAATCCAATAACGGAAACGACGGACTACGTCGCGGCATCCTCCCATCATCCATCAAGTTACTCGACTTTCGTCAGTACCTCTAACCACGGATCCACGGGCCATACCATCCCTATCACCCATACGACATCGTCGCCGCTCTTCCAAACATCTGCCCAGTCTTCTCGCAGCACAGCCCACACTCAGGCACACTTCCCGTCTACCGTAACCATCTCAAGCACAGAACGATACAACACGAAATCCAGTACCCCTGCCTTTGAGTACTCGAGTAGGAACAGTATCAGCCAAGCCCCAAGAATCACTTACCCTAGTTCGACTCTATCGACAATTGTAAACACCACTCCATACCGCTCCTCTGAGAAAGACTTAGTTGTGATTGGATCCAGCACAATTTCTCCAAGTATAAGTGAAGGTAGCACGTTGAATTTAGCAAGACAAGCACCTTCAACGGACACCCCAGGTCTCGTGGACATTCTGAAAGAGAATGGGCTATTTGCGACGGCGAAGTACTTGCGTCAGTCAGGCCTGGACACGATCTTGAATGAGACGGGTCCTTACACCATCTTTGTTCCAACTGATAAGGCGTTTAGAACTCTGCTAGTTCAGCTTGGAGGTCCTGATAAGGCTGAGGAAAAGTTCCGGGATAATCCAAGGCTGCTCAGTGGCGTAAGTATTGAGCAATTTTTTTTAAACATTAATGAAATTCATTTATTGCGCTATAACAAAAACAAAAGATTTATTCATATTTAACTTTTTAAACGATTTGCGACTCCTCCTTTTTGAGGTCTTCTGACGTTATTGATAAACTGAATTCGAACCTCAGATTTAGGGACAAATGTAATTAGGATTTTCGTAGAAAAATTATATTTAAAGATCATATTATTGGACCTAGCTCTTTCAACGACAAACCTCTGCCGAATCCCATTAGAAACTTGAATGTTACACTAAGACGTCTCCGCTTTTTCAAACCTAATTCCACCGTTACCGTTTCCAGCTGCTCCTCCACCACGTGATCCCCGGAGCCTTCGACATCGGCTCTCTACAGGACGAGATGACAGGAGTCTCCCTCGCCGGCACCCAGCTCAGGGTCAACCAGTACGACATGCATGACGTGGAGTGGAACGAGGTCCGCGTCACCACCATCAACGGCGCCAGGGTGCTGGATGATAAGAAGGATATACATATACCACAGGTAATTTTTGAACTACCGGGTATTTAGGGCACCAGATACGCTTTGAATTAGGAGAAATGCTGAAGTCCATGCCGTAACAAGAGGCAGGTTTTTCTGTCAATTAAAATTATTGGCTGTTATAGAAAACGTTCTTGACAAAATTGGCTCAAAACAGGGAAAAATGACGTAAACGGGAAAAGGCTTAGGGTCATTATCTTCCAAAATGTCGTAACAACAGGATTTTTTTACTGAAGCTAAGCAAAGAAAAGTAAAATTTAAGATATTATTAATATTAAGACACATCCTCACTCCTCTCCCCTTCGGTTTATGATGTCCATAACGCCCTGCAGTGGGTGGAGTAAAGCTGATAATCATCAGGCCTTCTGCAATCCCGGATCAAAAGCTGAGAATGATGATGACAGAAAACGCCTGTAGATTACTATCGAGCAATCTTTAACTGTTTCATTATTGCTAAGTCTAGGTTTTCTGGTCGCGGGACTTATCTCATTACCGTGACCCCGGAACGTAAAGGGCTATCGAAGGAACACCGTGGATTTTAGTCAGTACAAGTCTGACAGTCCCTCCCGCCCTGCCCGGGGTGGGAGGACTCATTTGATGATTTTACCACGCTAAAAAAAAAAAAAAAAGTCTAGGTTTTCTACCTACATCTGTCTATCGCATCAGTACAACAGGACTTAGGAGTCGATTCTTCTCTTACCACAGACACTCTCTGCACTCTCCCAGTACCAGTGGTACCCCGAGACGCTGGTACTGGGAGAGTGCGGGGTATGAGCGACGGACGGGCGCAGCGCAAAGTAACCGCTTCCTCAGCCCCCGATTCCTCGGAGCTCGCGCGCGGACTATACGTCCAATATCTTCTACTTACCTTGTCCTTGTCCCGTCACTTTCAGGGCATAGCGCACGCAGTGGACCGAGTAATGTTCCCGCTGCCAGTCGGGGACCTGGTGCAGACGCTGCAGGCTGACAGGGACAGGCGGTTCACCACCTTCCTTAAGGCGATACACGCCAGTGGCTTCGCAGAGACGCTGTCAGGTCAGTTTCATACTTATTTGAAATTTGTTACATATTCTTGTTAGCATACCTAGATCATAAGTTAATTGGTTTACGCGTATTTTTAACCCCCGACAAAAAAAGGGGGTGTTATAACTTAATAGTCTCTAAAAAACATTTCACCCAGTATAATTTAAATAAAGATAATATAATATAAAGCGCCGGTGCTGAGCGTGAAACCCTGGGTTCGATTAGTACGTCTAGCAGTGTTATTGAGTTTTCTGCCAGGAAACTCAGTAACAGCCTGGAGTTCGGAATTGTGTCTGGTGGACGGCAAAAGGCTTGCCTCTTATTCGGTAATGAGGTACTTACACCTCACCTCCTTGTACCTTGTGAGAATACGGGCAAGAAATTCTGAAATTGAACAAGCTATTAAGAAAACTTAGGCTCATCAATCTTGAGTCATGCTTGTGAACGGATGCTATCTGTCGGAACTGGTCAGCTTATAACTGCCATGGCAATCTTATTCAGAGGCAAATCATTATTATCCTATTTTTATTTTTATTCACATTAAATTAAATTATTCTCGCAGCTCTTACCACAACATTGTACTAATCAAGATTGTTTCTATTATTTAAAAAAAGTTTCCATGGAGTTTCTTGCCGGTTATTCTCAATAGGATCTACTATTTGGAATCGTGCACCTAGTCTCGACATTTCATAAGTGCCTGTATCTGGTTTACATGAAATAAAGATCTATTCTAGTCTATTCTTGTATCTCATTCCAGACAGCAAAACCTACACGATATTCGCGCCAACGGACGCGGCGTTCGCGCGCCTCCCGCCCGCAGACCTCGCGCGGTACGCGGACGCGGTCGGCGCCAAGGCTCTGGTGGCGCGACACATGCTGCCCGGCACCCTGTACAGCGCCGGCATGCGGTACTACCAGCTACGGAACTCCATGGAAGATGCCAAGCCGCTGACGCTGCAGAAGAATTCTGGTGAGTGGAGTGTTCCATTGTTTAACATTATTGCGTACAGAGGGTTAATTTAAGTAATTTTATGATGCGCTGATCATATTGCAGTGACGCTCGAACTTGACGCAAGCGTATTTCACTGAAGCTAAGAGAATACTAAACGTGTTGTTTGATCAAAATTTTACTGCAACTGCGCTGCAACTGCACTTCTTTAGTTACATGAATTAGCCTAATCCACGTAATTTTATGACGCGCCGATCATATTACTAGATACTCTTTTTTGTCGCAGGTCGCATCAAAGTGAACAACGCACAAGTCGTAACGCACAACATCCCCGCGACGAATGGCGTGATCCACGCGGTTGACGCAGTCGTGTAATGTGCGCATGCGCAACCCCCACCAATTAGCTTCAATGAAGCTTAGCGCACACGTCAGTCGTCACCCAACCACGCGACGATACGCACGACAGCGTCTGATAACATAAATGTAAATTTAAGACTGTAAATAACGTTAGATTAAGATAATAATTTATATATGCGTGTTAGAATTTTGTAAATAAAGATTTTAATTAAATTTTATTGTCTCACTAGTTTACAAGTTTCAGCCTGGGTATATTTTTTTTACGTATCTACTTAACGCACA
Organism: Allophyes oxyacanthae; assembly: GCA_932294325.1. Classification (NCBI taxonomy): domain Eukaryota; kingdom Metazoa; phylum Arthropoda; class Insecta; order Lepidoptera; family Noctuidae; genus Allophyes; species Allophyes oxyacanthae. Next base: position 1,889,085 of record OW028612.1, read on the forward strand.
TTGGTAAAATTTATTATTCATCTATGAATCTAACTATCAATTAAAAAAGCGAAAACATTTTAACTTTTTGGTCAAAAGTCAAATTAGGTACAGTCACGATACATTGCGGTGATACATTTCCCAAACCAAATGCGTTGAACGACTGTACCCCGCTTAGAGTTAGTAACTCTGCGTTTGGACGCCGCAAGCAAACGATTTTAGCCTTATGGATAGTCGACCGGAAAATCTGCCAATTGTACCTTATAGGTCAAATGTAGTCAGAAATGATAAACAAAAATTGTCGTATCATAATACTATTATTATAATAATATCACACACACAACCGCGTTAGCAGTAAGTACACTTCACAAATCTCTTAATAATTAGTTTAAGTAATAAGTCAATCAAAGGGTATAACATAAGTACCTACTTGCTGCAAACATAATACAGTAATAAAATTCAAAAGTTAATTTTAAAGAACTGTTGATTGAAACTTTAGAAATTGTACACGTAGTAGATATAATCTACGATAACATGGCGCGCCCCTCCAGAATTCAAAACGTTTGAAAGTATTTACAAACCGCCAGTTAACGCATGTGTGCGTACTGAGACGGCCGTCAAACAAAAATAAATCCAAAGATTTGTTGCTCGGTAAGGAGATGTGACTAGAAACATTGAAACAGTAATTTGGAGGGGCGCGCCATGTTATCGTAGTTTACCTCTACCTACGATTATTAAAATAAATACTTGATTAGTGAAATTTCAAGATTTCAACTAATTTTTTAAAATCTCTGCTTTCTGCAACAAGTATAATTTTTAGACGATAATTATTGAATTCTGACACAGACACTATGCCAATCAAGTTCGTATGTCCCTCCAACTTGACCAAAGATAATGCCACTAAGGATTAAAAAAAAACAAAATGGCGTTCTTTCCTACGTAGTTAATCTACATGAAAGTCTAGCGCATTCAGAGCGAGGAGGAGGCTACAGCCAGATATCGACGCGAATTGTCCGCAAGATGGCTCATCATCACAATTCACAATTCGCGTCGCACTGTGAGAGGTCTTAGTTGAATCAGAATCCAAAAGCGTCGCATCATTGGCTATTCTTATCACTCGCACTAACCACACCCTTAAAGCCGGGCTTCCACTGGGAAAGGGTAGTGAGCAAGTAATAGGTAGCCGAGCGGAACGAAGTCTAACTAGCTAAAATCGGTTTTACCTTCTACTAAGAAAGATTTTCGAGCACATTTATGATTTACCTTCCACTACAAAAGAGAAATGAAATAGCATCACTATGTAATTTTTGATTGCTAGTCGAGCGGAGTCCGTTCGGACACCACTCCGTTGGCTTGAGCGGAACGAGTTCTTTATTAACTATTTTTACTCGTTCAGTCTTCTCCGCTAGACTCTTTGTTGGTGGAAGCTTTTCTATATAGTTTATCCTTGCGAGTTAAACGGACTTCGTACGGACCCCGCTCCGCTGCCAGTGGAAGCCCGGATTAAGACTGGTAGTTAAACTTGGCCAGCATCATCTTCAACCTGGCAATCTCATCATTTTTCGCAGCCAGTTCTTCTCTCAAAGACCTGATGGTGTCATCCTTATTCTCAGCTAGATTCTTCAGCTCCTCCAAAAGTTGGGCCGTGTCGAGTCTTTTAGCGGGTCGTCTTTGAACCAGTTTGCCTATGATATGTGCTATTTTGGGGTAGTTGGCAGTCAAATGGGCAGGAATCTGACCTTTCCGGAGGTCGGTGATGGTTTTCACTCGTTCCATGTCGGTGCTGAAGGGTTCCACCAGTTCTAGGAGGATGATGCCGAGGCTATACATGTCGCTCTGAAATGAGAAACCATAAATATTAGTAGTTTCCCAAAGAATTGGTCTACCAGTTACCATCCTAAGGTTGCAAATAATTTCTACACCATAAGGCAAAAAGGTCTATAGTTCAGTACGACAGTAAACTTCAAACTAGGTACTTTGTAAAAAATTACCGTTCATGAAGATGGGAGTCCCAACTTTATAATCGGTAATATTTTTATCTCTCACGATCGTATTGAAGTTTATCACCAGAGTCTAAGAGAGTAATCCCTTTGGAGGACTAATGAGCTGACAATAATTTTAATCCATATATTTTTTGCATTTAAATCAAAACTTGAATATGCACTTTAACTCACCTTAGGATTACACTGCCCATCCACTTGCTCAGGCGCAGCATAAAGATGTGTTCCCAACGCCAGTCCACTATGAGACTGCTGTAACGGACACGCCAGTCCAAAATCACCCAACTGGATCAAGAAACCACCTTCATTCTGGGCCACAAACACATTGCTCGGCTTTATGTCGTGGTGAATGATTCCCCTGGAGTGTATGTAATGCAATCCTTTTACTAATTGCGTGAACATGTCTATTAGGACATCAATGTGTGTCCAAGTGACGGGATACGTCATATCCGGGGATTCAAGACATGAATCTGTCGAATAACAGTGGTGAAGAGTCATGTCTTCAGAACCTTTCCTGTTGACTGTCATGCGATGGTTGCGGTCGTCGAGCCACTGTTTCAAGGTCTGCTGGCAGTAAGTCATCTGTATGTACAACGTCGCCCACTTTAAGTTCACGCGGGAGCAGTTCTCGAACTCTTTGCTTGAGAACAAGTGGCACACCGCATTCTCATCTTGTGGCGATGTCGTATCTTCGTCGGATACCGATTCGTCGAAATCTTCCTTAGAAGACGCGAAACTGTTGGAGTCTTTGAACGATATCACGAAATCGGAAAGACTATTGTTTTTCAGTAATTCTTTAGAGTTGTGAGTTTTGAACGACGTGATTATGTTTGGCTGGGCAGACGATATCAGGTCGGAGGTTAGCGAAAAATCTCCGGTATCAGTCTCCATCTTGAATTTACGTTTCTTTTTGACTGTGGACTCTATCATCGGTTCCAGCCAAGCAGCTTTGTAGTTCACTATGTTGGGATGATTGAGACTGGCGATGGTTTTCACCTCTGCCAGATGTGTCATGATGGAGTCAACATCAGACGACTTAATGAACACCTTTTTGACGGCGTACTCGACACCGTCCAATCTGTGTCTGGCTTTAAAGACGCTTCCGAATCCACCACCAGCTATGAAGTATAGCTCTTCAAATTCCCGATGGTATCTGGACCATTCGAGGCCTGATGGTTGGACTATAGGCCATGTTGCTGGTAAAGTTATTGGGATTTCAGAACCGTTGGCTACTGCGACGAGTTGGTACAAAGCCCGTTGGTACTGACTCCTCATCGCCTCAAACTCTCCCATGGCGTAGGAGTCATCTATGAGGTTCATGCTGTGCAGCTTTTCGCATATGGTGTTGTAGAGTTGGTTGGCTCTGAGGGTGTCTTTCTCGAGGAGTGAGCAAAGTTGTTTGACGAGGGACTGAACGAGCAGGCTGATGGGGGTGGTGACCGCAGAGTTGATGATTTCAATCTGCTGCATGCTCTCATGGAAGATGGATTCATGATGGCTGTTGCGATTAATTCCTGGAATTGGAGAAAATACATGATTAATAGAAATTACATTTGAGACTATCACGTTATTGCAGTTATAATTTTTGGTCTTGTAGATATCTCATTATATTATGACTACGATAAATACTTCTGCTTCTAGCATGACAGTCTTTAAAATGAGATTCGGTCTAACAATAAATTATAAAGGTCGACGTCATCCTACCATAACACGCCTTTTTATAGAGCAAATAAAATTGAACCTTATTCCAGTTGAGATTAAGTCTAAATTTATGAGGATGAGATCGGGCACATTTAAATTCTAGCGGAAAACCAAATTTGAAATAATTTTCGTCAAACGAAATTAATCCTTAACTTGGAAAGCAGAAGCTTCTTATTAGCTTCTCCAGCAGAACCATCTGGAATATTCGCGTTCTACGTGGTTAGACCTGTGTCGGTTACAGTTCGTAAACCGCAAAAGATAAGTACCACGGACTATATTTTTGTAAATAAAATAAAAAGTTTTAACATGATCATTGCACAGTATTTTTATTAAATCTCTTAGATGTATCCTAAAGCGGTTCTGATTACGAGTATGTAACGCAATGAGGGAGCTTCAGGGTGCAATGCGCATGTAGGTATGCTTTATAGCTGTAAACTTGTGACGATGTCATCTATTATCACCTCATTTACCATTTATTCCTGGCAATCATCTTCTATCTGGCCATCTTACCTTCCAAATTTAAATTCAAAATTAAATCAATACGCCCACATTTTCATTATTCATCAGCATTCGACTCGAGACTCTACCTGAAGGTAGTCACAGCTGTGATTTCTATCTTAAATTTATACAAGTTCCTTTTAATTTACTATTTTTTTTAATCATGTTATAACATAGTTAATCATGTTATCAAATATTATTTATAATATATTTGTGAAAGAAAACGAAATGTAAGACTCTTATCAACGCATCAATAAACTACTGGTTCTCCTGCGAGTCCACTTTATTCCTGTCCACTCCTATCGTTCCTGTTCCACTTCTTACGTTGTTCCGTGAGTCCTCCCTCCTAACGACTGAGTGAAGCTGAGGCATAGAGGGAGGATTCCGGGACAAACTCAATGAACATTTAAGATTTGTAAAAGGTCATTCTGTAAACTATACCCACGGATCCTCGGTACTCCTGAGTAATCCTAGTGTGGAGCATTATTATTATAACACATGTTTGGTAGGAAGAACCAGTAAGAAGTGTTTTGATTTGGTTAATGTAAGAAATCCTTCAATCTAGTAGGCGTCAAGCCAAAAATTTGATACTATTTTTAATGTTACACTGTATAACTCTGTATAAGAATTAACACATTATGTTATACACAGCATGTATCAGAAATGCGTGGTCATATTTAAGGGTGTGGGTGGACCAGACAATCAAACTGAACAACTTTCGCTATGGGACCAAAATCATAGTCAAAAAAATAATCAACTGTCCCATACGTTTGGGTCAAGTAGGTGTTGAAATTTTGTATGGGACAGCTAATTGTTTTTTCACTAATATGATGTCGTTCTAATAGAGAAAGTGGTTCACTTTGATGGTCTGGTCCTCAACCTTTTATATGACCACGCATTTCTAATACACCAAACACCATAGGTATGTAAGTACCTACAATTGTTGGCAAAATAAATGTCAAGGAATCAATATTTTATCACTAAGTATATAAATACTTCCTATGTAGTAAATGCACACCTAAAAGTACGTACTTATGTGTATTGATAGCTCTACTATCTTTATTGAGTCCGATTATTGATAATACAGATTACAGTTTCACAACATAATTTTGCAGTTTACAGTTTAATTGTGTGATAATGATTGGTATCTCTCTGATTTATTGGCAACAACCTTATTGTCCAGAGGTGACAATCAATGTTAACATCATTTTCTGAAGCCTAGGCAGAGTCATAGCCAGGTGTACGCCAGAGCAGGCTGAGCCTGCCTTAGTCGCTAAACTCTAAACTTTGAAATACTTTTAAGAAAATTTACTTAATCTGCAGAAGAACCGACAACTACAACTTTTCTAAGTTTTTGTATGATTTTGTTTGTGCAAGAAGGACCAAGAATGAATATTAACTAAGTAGGTGGTAGTACTTTATGTGAGTAAATAAAATTGTTGCTAACTCTTATAAATATGTAGATAAACTTAAATGAGGAATTATTCAGGTTTCAGCCTGTATTGAATTTTTTGAGCCTTTCCTCATTAGTCAGTCTGGATACGGCCGTGAGCCTAGGTTTGAAAGGCATGCTGAAAATCAGTAAGTATGGATGTGAACCTGTGGGCCCTAGATTTGATTCTTAAATTGTACTAATCATTGTATCTAACACATATACAACAGTCCAACATCAACCTGTGTGTGTGGCTTCAGCGCTGTCCAGGAAAATATCACCTCTCCCCATGACACCTAATTCTCTCTGTTCTGCGAACAGTATTTTTCTGTTGATTTTCCTGCCAAATATTTAATACAAAGTAGGCACTAAGGCCAGGACAAACAAGTCTATTCTTGAATATTTGAGTACGGTTTCCTGTCTAAATATGGGTAATGACAGCATTTGTGTGTAACAATTTGGTGTTAGCCAAGAGAAAATTTATTTGATAATAGGTAATAAATGTACGTGTAAGTTTTACAAACAATTACAGTAATTGAAGAAAAATAAAAATGTTCTATCATGTTTTGCCTAAAAAGGTGTACAAATTTAAAGGGGCAGAGGGCGGACTAATCTCGGGGGCGGGCTAGACACCGGGGGGGGGGGGCCTAGACACTGGGGTGGGCTATACCAATCCAAGCCATACCCATGGACCATGGTGCTATGGTGCTAGTCCCATTGATTGCAGCATTGAGATAATAGCCCATGCTTGCCTCTCCTTGCAGCCACTCTACCTAGAGTAGGTCATTGAATATAATCTTAACATTGAATAAGGTTTGCAAATAGAGGGTAGGCCAGTGGAGTAGTTATCAGGTTATGGGGCAGAACTCCCCTGGCCTGTCAAAGAGGGGTGAAAGTACAAAAAAAAAGTTATGGGGCGAATGTTTTATATAAAAGTAGAATAACAGGAAATAGATTGCAAACAAGGGTCAGAGTGTTATCTTATTAAACCTACCTACGTAATAGATACATGGATTTCTAGGCTAGGTATTCAGGTTTTATATTACAAAAAGGAAGAGTTTTATGAAACTTGTGCGCCGGTATTACTCACCTAGATCAAAGGATTTAATAGTCGCTAAAGCTTTCCATTTATCCTGCTTCTGTTTATCCTCCATGGTGTTCAATTCAGTTCAAATTTTATTTTAGGTAATAAACCTTGATAGATCACTGACCAAAATATTGCAGCCAAGACTTCAATTCAATAAAGTCTCGGAAAGCCATTTTACTCACGCATATGCCATTGTTTATTTGAAATTACACTACAAAACATAAAACTTGCACCACAAATATTAAATTCTAAAGAACACAACAAAATTTCACACACACACTCGAGATTTCACCATAAAACTGATTATAGACAAGGTAGACTAATAGAGTGACAGTCTGCAGACATTTCGCATTTCGCCATAGACGTAGGACTTTGCTTACGCTTAGCATTTCCGATTTCGCAGTTGGACCTCAGAACAATAATCCAAAGTTGGACATTCAAGTGACATTTGGAAATTGGTTATTTTTTTCCATGAAGTCACCATGAAGTTAATTATAAAAGTGGAGATAACACTCTCCAATATAATTCTATTTTATCTATGAGTTTCCACGATTTATGAGAATACCTACGACTATTTAGTCGTATTCTCATAAATCGTAAAAAAATATACAAAAAATCTGGAGTAAATACTCCAGATTTTTTTACCGATTTTATATTTACTAGTGTTAGCAACCTATTTTATTTGCATGAATGAGTTTCACAAGGAATACCTCGATTGTATGAATCTACGGACTTTAAAATATGATGTACATTAATCCAAATGTTTTGGGGAATACCTTCGTGTCTTACAACCCTTAGATTTTAAGTGATTCCCAGGCATTTTCTATAGGTACATTTAAACTGGAATTCGAATTATATTTTTTAATTCATTTTTATAACTCAAAACAAAAAGTTTCTCCTAGTGCTCAAAAATATCATCAGCTTTAGAACCCAGTTGCACGGGGGCAAATATAAATAGCAAATACAAATTAGTATTTGGTATTTGATTATCAAAATAAAGAATTTTAATTAGTACATATTAGACTTTTTTCATATACCGATTTTCGGTACATTTTTACCGATTTTTTTGGGGTATTTTTGGGGCATCTCTACGGATTCACATTTTGACGTTCGAGACCACAGACTACATACTCTTTGCCACAGACTACTTCGAGACCGCCGCGCTGACAGAAAAACAAACGCAGTATTCCATGTGCAATATTTTATTTACAAAATAATTTGTAATTTATCTTAATCAAAATGAATCTATTGCCTAAAAGTCACAAGGAGTTCAGCGATAAAGATTACTGGAATAAATTCTTTAAAAAACGTGGAAACAAAGCATTCGAATGGTAGGTTATGTTGTAATATCTCCCGAGCCAAAGAATTATTAGAATAAAGACTAAATTCTCGCTACATATAACACTATGTGCATTTTACAGGTACGGTGAATACTTGGAACTGTGTGGACAGCTGCATAAGTACATTAAACAAAAAGATTCCATACTAATAACAGGTTGTGGTAACTCGAGCCTAAGTGCCGACTTATTTGATGTTGGCTACGAACATATCACAAATATCGACGTTTCAGAAGTAGTAATCAAGCAAATGAACTCCATAAATGCTCATAGAACAAGTATGAAATTCCTGTGTATGGATGCTATGAACACAACTTTTAGTAATGAAGAATTTAATGTAGTTTTGGATAAAGGTACACTAGATGCTCTTATGTCTGACGATTCAGAGGAAACGCAACTAAGCATAGACAAATATTTTTCTGAAATCAAAAGAGTTTTGAAGCTTGGAGGTCGGTTTGTCTGTATTTCGTTGCTTCAGAGCCATATCCTTAATAAGTTATTGGACACATTTTGTGATAAGTCCTGGATGTTCCGTGTCGTGAGATGCCATGAAGCTGAAGAGAAGAATGCGGAGAACAGTGAGGGACCAACATTGCCAGTTTTTGTTGTTGTTGCTACAAAGTTTAAAGTAATGTCACAATTGGTAAGTTTCATATTGAATACCTAGCATTTTAATTTACATATACCCGTGGTTGCCCAGTGGTCGAAATTCAACCACATATAAATTTTAGCTTACTGCACTCCTTCTCCATAATCCATATTTATGAACTTTAACTATACCAAATCTCACACTCCTCTGTGTGTGCAATATGCTTAAAAAGGGTACAAAGTTTTCTCTTCACATATTAATATAATATAGATTTTATTATATTTTTCCAGATATTAGAAGTATGCATGGCAGGTGACAAGATGCAGAGGCTTCAGACTCCGGAGGAACTGAAAAGTTATGTGAAGTCAGCACAGGACACCGCTTTTGTTACTAATGGACTTGCTAAGACATGCTTGGATGATGACAATGAAGTAAGTTTACTATTTTGTTAAAGATAGAACATAGGACTATGTTTAACCAGGTTTTGTGACATAATCTAGGAGAATATAATATGTTTGGTAGTGGATTTTGAAAGGTTAGGTTAATTGATTACATAATACAGTATCGGATATTACAACTTCACTTATAACGGCGATGATGTAAACTCAAGTTAGGTACATAGGCCATAGGTAGGCCGTTTTGTACGATAGAGTGTCACCGGTCCCTTGAAGGTCGTTATATCTGGATTCTACTGTATTATACATTTTTGAAAGAATTTATACACAAATCAGCTCATTTGTGAATTTCTCCATGGCTGCAATCAATACTAGATAACTGTATTGTATTGTCCATCAAGATCCATCAGTGGGGAAGTATGAAACTATTTGTTTGAAGGAACCATATCATCGATTTAAGAGTTAAGAAAAACTGCATTCAAAGCTTTAAAAAAACAATGTGACAGAAATATAAAACCATTAGTTAAAAAACGTAAAAAAAACCCTTTTCTTTTTTTGTAAATTACATATCTTGCTATGAAATCACAATGTTTACAATTAAATGCTAGATTTCATATTTTTTTGTAGGTAATTATGGAACTTTAGTTATCAGCTCATACTGGAGACATGACCAAAAAAAATTTCTTTGCTTTTATTCAACGACATGATTCCTTCGAACAAATTTATATATCTCAGACTTACTTTTACTGACCCATCATGACGGATCAACTTGTATAATAACAATATTGTCAATATGGGTCCTTATACATATAAGAAGTTTTTTTTTTTTTTTTTTTTTTGTTAAAACATTGCCCCTCACTAGGATTTCTCCTGTATCGAGCGTACAGTTTACAAACATACATGTCACATGCACACACAACCAGACCCGAAACAACTATCTGTAGATCATACAAATATTTGTTCCGTGCGGGGATCGAACCCGCGGCACGTAGCGCAGAAAGCTAATTGCTTAGCCACTGCGCCAACCGTGTCGTCAAGCTTATATAGCCTTCTATAAGAAGCTGTGTATGTATGGGTCACCAAGATACAGGCTCTGCCTAGTTTGGGGCCCACCGCTAGTTAATAAGATGTCTTTTGTATGCACTTCTCTATTTTTTGCTTCTATTGTATTTTAACTGTGTGTTTATTAAATAAAGAATTATTATATTATATTATTATATTATATTATATTTATATATTTTATTGTGCAGGTCTCCCTGGACCTGATGCAGCCTGGCGAGGACACTCCTCGGTATACTCTGTACGTGGTAGACCAGAAGCGATCGCAAGCCATCAACAAGTATGCTGTCTTCATAGTGCCACAGGGCAGGTAAGAGAAAACAAATTGTTATCATCACTACATAACAGTGGCGAAGGGTGAACATTGTCAAAGAGGAAGCCGTCCCAAAAATACCCCACCAAAAAAACCACTCACCAATAAATGCATAATTTGTCATAACACTGCCGACAAAGCATTAAGATTTAGGCTACCTAGCACTAACATCGAAAAAACCCAAAAACCGCTCCTCTACCCCACTGTCTGTTGGTCTACGCATTAACCAACTTCTTAAGGGAAGCCGATGAGAATCGGGTTGTATGGACTCTTCGCCACTGCTACATAGTATAAAACAAAGTCGCTTCCCGCTGTCTGTCCCTATGTATGCTTAGATCTTTAAAACTACGCAACGGATTTTTTTAATAGATAGAGTTATTCAAGACGAAGGTTTATATGTATAATATTTTCATATTTAATGTAAGGATAGTAGAGAAACTGCATCGGGTCACTAGTTATTTTTATAAATGACACATTTATATTTCTACAACTAGCGACCCGTCCCCGACTTCGCACGGGTGCATATTCTCTGCTATCCTTACATTAAATATCAAAGTATTATACATAGAAACCTTACGTGAAAAATTATCTGACTGATGGTGAATACCGCATCATAATCCGTTACGTGGTTTAGGAGGAGTTAGCGGATATAAAATAGAATAGATCTTTATGTCATGTAAACCAGATACAGGCACTTATGAAATGTCGACACTCTAGGTGAGCGGTTCCAAATAGTAGGTCCTATGGAGAAGAACCGGCAAGAAACTCCATGGAAACTCTTTTAAAATAATATATTACAATCTTGATCAGTACAATGCTGTGGTTACGTGGAAGCCACGACTTTGGGCTTAGCGGGGTGCGGCGCGGGGCGCGGCGCGGTGTCGGCAGGCGGCGCGTTGTGCATGCCACGTACTGCTCAGTAGCGTTAGCGGCGGCAACCGAGGTGGACGTATTTAGACATTTATTTTATTTATTTATTTTTTATTGACATGGTGTTATCCAAAGTAGCTCTTCTTTGCCTTGAAAGCAGTTCATATTTTAAGCAGGATATTTTGAATAATTTTGAGAGAAGAAGTGCATGAAGTAAATAATAACTGGTATAAATATAGTGAATTCCGTGATTTATACAAATAATACAGAAAATATCTGGACACAAATAATTATATGAGTACAAAAATAAAATATATGACAAAAATATGAGTACACATGAATGAGTCTAGAAACTTTTGATTATATTCTTCAACACATAAAAGTTCATTTGCAACATCAAAATATCAGATCCAAACGTGTTGTCAACAATCGTCGCAACAATCGTCTAAAATATTTTATTCGTCCATTCGCCGCTGAGTCCGCCGCTGCAATGCCGCTCGCCGTACCGCTCGGAGTCGTGGCATCTCAATCACTCGTCCGTACATTTGTTCAAGCCGCGCGCCGCGCCTCGCCGCCCGCCGCTGCCGCGAACCGCTCGGCAAAAACCGCTAGCGTTGCCGCTGTGAGCGGTGCTTCGTGGCATGATTAATACATTTTTATACATTTTGTTTTTGCCGCTCATAGCGGCAAGGTCGTGGCCGGGCACTTAGAGCTGTGAGAATATACAGACAGACAGACGAGGAAAGCGACTTTATTTGTAGGGCTATTTAAAATTTACATTTGGTGAAAGGTAAATAACTAAGAAATCTGTTCACTCCGTCAAGGAAAACCGGCGTGAATATAAAACAGTTTAATAATAACATAGGTGTTCTGCAAAATGGCTGTCAGAAATAGCGTATGCACGTAAACATCGCCCACGGGTTTGCGTTTAATCGCGAAAGAGGATCTTTTTACGTATGAAAAAATATATTTACGGGGCGTCTGTTGCAAAGGATTTTATTATATTTAGACATATACATTATACACACACATTATACATTATATACATATACACAGGGATTTCACGTGATATTTTGATTTCACGGATTGACTTACCAATATGGCGATTTTCCAACAAATGATTTGGCATTTTTGCAGTAATTTTTACACAAAAAGTATATATTATAAACATTCAAATAAAATACGTATTTCTGGGCATAGACATTTTATTTTTATACACAGACTAGCGACCCGCCCCCCGCTTCGCACAAATGCAATTTCTCTACTATCCTTATATTAAATATGACAGCACATATAAACCTTCCAGAAGAAATGCTCAAAATAAAAACTTATTTTAATTAGGTGTGCCGCAAGCACTAAAGAAAAAAAAAAAATACATGGTGAAAACCGCATCAAAATCCGTTGCGTAGTTTAGGAAAAGTTACCGTATATACAGACAGACAGACGTGGAAAGCTACTTTATTTTATACTATGTAGATAAGTACTTAATTTTATTTGTAGGAAATTCAAAAGATTTTTGTACACAGATTTTTTGTATAAAATAATATTATTTTAAATACCGTTTTTATTGACTTTGAGTGACCTACAATCATCATTCTCCTGCCCTTATCCCATTTTATTTGTGGTCGGCGCAATATGTCTTTTTCTTCCATTCATCTCTATCAGACGTCATTTCCAGATTTACTTCCTTCACATTCATGTCATGTTTCACACAGTCCATCCATCTTTTCTTTGGTCTGCCTCTACTCTGATAGCCATCCACATTCATACTTACAACTGTTCTTATAACATGATTTTCATCTCTCCGCATTACATGTCCATACCACGACAATCGGTTACTTTGCAGCTTTTCTGTAACTGGTGCCACTTTCATACTTCCTCTCACACATTCCTGATTCTGTCCAATCTTGTTACACCACACATCCCTCGCAATGAGTGATGTACAATATGGCTATAAAATTAAATGGCGTCATCGGAAAAAAATACTTTTCCCTACAAGTCTGTGCTACAAGTGCTTCCACAACCCACAACTAGTTTAAAACTCATTTATAAAGGACGTCTGTTTCGCGCGCTGACACACTCCGCCTGTTACCAAACAAGTTGGAAGCTACTGCATGAGTGGACGTGCATATTAAATTAAATAAATAAAAATAAATTTAAGTGTTGACTGACATAAGTGTACAAAAGGATTTTTCTTAAAAAGCTTTGGAAGAAAGGATTCAATTTGGGTAGGATAAAATTATTTAATTTTTAATCCTCGACAAAAAAGACGTGTTAAAAGTTTGTAGTATGTATCTGTGTGTCTGTCAGTGGCATCGTAGCTCCAAAACGGATGGACCGATTTCAATGCAGTTTTTTCAATTGAAAAAGTTAGTTTAATCGGGTATCATCTTAGCTATGTTTCATGAAAATCTGTTCAAAAGTTACAGCTCTTTTTCTGGTTAGAGTTGGGGGTTTTTGACGGTTAGGTTATTTTTACCTAGTGAGAACCCTACATGGGCTATTCTCCTGGGGGGGGGTGGAGGGGTGTGCCAGGCTCCTACTGGCTAAACTCATCACGATGGTCCCCTTTCAGCACCTAATAGTGGAATTCGAGAAGCCCACCACGGTGCAACGCCTGTTAGGGCACATCTCGGGAGGAGACTGTAAAGAGGTCCCGGTTACCCCCGCTGTGCAGGGCACGCATGACCACAATGCGTCGCTGTCTTCTCGGGGGCAGCTCGGTGTGAATCTCCACTCTGTGCGCTTGCGACCCCAGAGGCCCCAGATAGTGCGGAGCGGGGAGTCTGTAATCCGACATGAGTCAACAATTCGCGGCGATATTGTTCCTCTTGAAATAAGGTGCATTTATTTTAGTCCTCTTCAAAACTTGTTGCGTAACTCTATACGACATGTCAAGGTCTTAAGGTAGTGTACACTCAACTCTGTTATTCATTATCTGGCCGTCATGTGGAAACAGTTACATACTCATAGGTACCAAATCTATCTTCATCATCATCATGTACAGCCGTCTTCACCCACTTGTGGGCATAGGGTTAATTGTGCCACTCTCCACGTTCCTGCGTTCTCATCTTACTAAATAGAACATTCATTCTCATAGGTATTTTAAGGCTGAACTCTCTTTGAAATGTATAGTGCCAATCTGACTTACTGAAATATAATTATGCTAATAAATAACGCTAATTGACGTCCACTTATCACTGCCAGTATTAACTCACATAATGTGTGAATTCGACCATCCCTGGGCCAGTAGTGCCTCATATATCATCCTTGTTCACAAATAGTCTGGAGAGTGGAGCGAGTATCATATCTGTCATACTATATTTTACTTCACGCTACTGTAACAATTAAAATCTTGCTAGAATAAGATAACAAGCAGTGATAGCCTAGCGGTTGAACGCTTGCCTGCCGTGCAGGAGGGTCTGAGTTCGAACCCGGCCCGCACCTCTGACTTTTCGGATTCATGTGCGGATTAGAATTTAATTATCACTTGCGATAACGGTGAAGGAAAAACATCGTGACATTGTGACCTGCACACCTGAGAGGGCCTCATAAAGTTCTCGATGGTGTGTGTAGTCCGCCAACCCGCACTAGTCCAGCGTGGTGGATTAAGGCCTAACCCTTCTCATTCTGAGGCCCGTGCCCAGCAGTGAGACAGTAATGGCCTGGATTTATTTTAGAATAAGATTATCGACCAAATCAAATCCTGTGCTGGCAGGCCCTTGTTTGTGTGCACCAGAATATGTGCCAACTGAAACCGATGGTGAGATATCGTGAGGCGAGTCACATCTGCCCTGATAATGGTACTACATAACGACCACGACACGACCGCTCTTTGAACAACGAAACGACATAGAAGTATCTAATTTCATCAATTCAGCTGTTTAACTGAGAAGACAACCTAACCGTCAAGAACTCCCGACTGCAACTAGAAAAAGAGCTGTATCTTTTAAACGGCTGAACAGATTTTCATGAAACATAGCTTAGATGATACCCAGTTAAACAACCTTTCGGTTAAAAAAAAACAACATTAAAATTGGTCGTTCCGTTTCAGAGCTACGAAACACACATACGCAGATATACAGACACAGATACACCCTCTTTTTTGTCGGGGGTTAAAAGGAAACATACAGACGGACAAACTCACTTTCGTATTGACAATGTGAGTTGCACATAAATCTTTCAATGCTACAGCTGTATTAGAAAAGAAATTTCTCGAAAATTGGCATCTAATGATTTATGCACCTCACATAATAGCTTACACCTACATACACAGTTTAGAACATAAAAATAGCAACGCCACACCCACATTGTTTAGTGCATAGTCGGGTAAAAATAGAAGTGTTGATCAACAAGAATACTGCGCATGTGCCGATGAACTGGACACGAAAATATTTACGAAAAACAGTATATTTTGGTTACAAACATTATTTTGCGAAAATGAATATCATTCATTCTTAAATCATGAAATAAACTACTTTCTTATTTGTCTCATTAATTATTACTAGTGATCGCCCAGTGGTCGAAATTCGACCGTAATTTTAGCTTTCTGCACTCCTTCTCCATATAAACTTTAACTATGCCAAATCTCACACTCATCCGTGCGCGCAATATGATTAAAAACGGGTACAAAGTTTTCTCTTCACGTATTATATATATTTACGATGGGTGGGTGTCTAGCATCGATGTCTATAGATACGCTCTGTCATACAAAGGGAAGCTAAAAAAATGAGACGTATTTTTTGAAGACGTCGAATTCTAAATTCAACAATGTTCGAATTATATTTAAATAGAACAGCGATACATGCAGTAATGGAATAGCTACTGTTATTATATATTTTTTATTCAATACACAAATTAATAATTATTTTTGTAAACGGCATTTGACTGGTGATCAACCACTTCATTTTTCTGAAAATGGAGTGCCTGACACGTCTCACTTTTTGAGTTCACTAAGCATATCTATAGACATCGATGGTGTCTAGTGTATAAGCGGCGAACGTCTGACGTCAGACTGCTGAGCGAACAGTCGTGAGTTCGAACCCAATTACATTATCGTGACGTGACCTACTCCTATCAAAAGCATAATTAACTTGGAGGTGTAAACAGGAATTTCCACATTGCTAGACTAGTAATCTTTATTATTATTATTATTAAATTATGGACGAGCAGCAGGCTTGCTGATGTTTCCACATCAAAGTACTGGAGTAAAGTCTATTTCACATGTAGTAGTCCAATGCATAAAATTCCGTTTTTAATAATTTAAATAGTCATATTCAGTCACGAGTTTGCTTTAAAAAAAACTATGGTTCCTTTGCACTCTTATTTGCCTTGTTTTGCAGAACTTTATTATATCTTAGCGTCCTTTTGGCCTATTATCATGATTCGTATTGCTCCTATAAAATTTTTGAGCAACTCCACGATTGTGATAAGATCGCCCATTGTACCATTTTTAACAACTGACAAAAAAGGGGTGTTATAAGTTTGTAGTTTGTGTCTGTGGCATCGTAGGTCCAAAACGGATGGACCGATTTCAATGCAATTTTTTTAATCGAAAGCTAGTTTAATCGGGTATCATCTTACCTATGTTTCATGAAAATCTGTTCAGCCGATCTAAAGTTACAGCTCTTTTTCTAGTTGGAGTCGGGGGTTTTTGACGGTTAGGTTATCAATCCTTTAACAAAACAATATCTACAAATCTTTTACCATTTGCTATTACAGGGAGTCTGAGTGGCTGTTCGGCACGCCCGCAGGTCGTCGACAACTGCAGGACTCGGCTCGGTTCGGCAGGCTAGTGGTGGCGGTGTTGCGGAGAGGACACAACTTCGATTCTCTGGACGCTGTGAAGGAAGAGCTCGCTCACGCGGCCAAAATGCTTATACCATACGGATTGACAGGACAGGTAAAATTAATTTAGTTATGTCTCATGAAACGGAAACATATTTGTTGGGATGTCAATATTCTGTAGCATTTATATGTATCGCAGTTGGTTTTCAAAATAAAATTTATTTATTTACTCAATTATAAAGCCCGGCACACACGTAGCTATAATATATATTATAGCAGGACATATTACGATATATTTTCCATAGTAATCTTCGAGTGACCTCAGACGCAGCTATAATGTATATTTCTATTACGTCATCAAAATATGTTATAGTATAGCTACCACGTATGGGGGCTTTTTTTTATTTTAGCGTGGTAAAATCATCAAATGAGTCCTCCCACCCCGGGCAGGGCGGGAGGGACTGTCAGACTTGTACTGACTAAAATCCACGGTGTTCCTTCAATAGCTCTTTACGTTCCGGGTTCACGGTAATGAGATAAGTTCCGCGACCACGTATGGGGGCTTGCTATAATGTAATATATAGCTCAGTATATTAATATATATTATAGCTACGTGTGTGACGGGCTTAATGGTTTCAAACCAATGACATTAATCAATAAGGCACACAATAACAAACCCAATACACTAGATCATACACAAAATGTTCCACAGAATTCAAGACATGCTGACAGGATAAGGTTGAATCTGTCGGCAAACAAAACAAATAAAAAATACGATACACGATATCTTGACACACACTTTCTTTCTTTAAAAAAACATTGCCCATCACTAGGATTTCTCCTGTATCGAGGGTACAGTTTACAAACATACATGTCACATGCACACACAACCAGACCCGAAACAACTATCTGTAGATCATACAAATATTTGTTCCGTGCGGGAATCGAACCCGCGGCACGTAGCACAGAAGGCTAACTGTCGTCAACACTAACACAAAGCAAATCTTTTATCTTAGGATTTTAAATGTTGTAGCGAGGGACACAGACATTTTTTGTTGTACTCTGAGCGAATTCACAATTAAAGCATTACATACAATATGTTACACAGAATTGCGTAATACGCCAAATTGTTAAGTACCATAAACTTACATTAGATTAGATTATTTATCTTTAGATATCCCTGTAAAAATAGTCGTAAGTTTGGAAAATAAATAAATAAATAAAAATCAATCCAGATCCCGTTCCTCTCGCTGGGCAGCGACGTGGGTCGAAGAGTGAAGGTGTTTGAAGGCTCCTCGCAGAAGTCCGGCGAATTTGTAGTAGAGGACGTGGACGTAGAGGGCGCCACACATCGCCGACTCGTGTTCCTGGATAACCAGTTCTTGGTGCAGTCCGAAGCCAAGTTGAAGACTGGTAAGTGATGCCGCCTTGATTACGTAAGCAAAATCTGACAGCCACGGCGACCAACAAACTATGCATCCCTTTCTCGCTTATAGACGTGTTCTTAAGAGGATACGGAATAGGAAGTTTATTTGCGACAGCAACTGTCATATTTATCATACGTAATCAGGTGGTCGGCCGTACTCGCCTCATTATATACCATATACAAAAAACCCTTATTTTCTCAAAAAAAAAACCCATTTCTCGTCACACCGTATGAAGAATGGTTCATACAAGGGATTTATACTACCCTTGATATGAAGGGTACTAGGCTTACATGTCCTTCCAGCCGTCCACTGCTTCGCGCTCCACGGGCTTGGCATCGTTTTGGGCCGGTCGGACGTGAAGATTTGCAATCTTAAGAACATTGTATTCTAGTGAAGTAAACTAATGAAAATAAAGAAATATTATTCGACCAGGAACTTTAGCTGTTCGTTTAACAGCTAATATAATTGCTTAAAATTTTTAATTTAAATTAAAAAAAAATAAATAATAATAATAATTTTTTTTAATTTGATTTCTTCAGATCGCGCAATTTCCATAGGTCACCCCGGTGTGCACTTAGTCACAATACTTTGCGAAATAGACGAATTATATGAGGTTTTGTAATTTTATACGCGGAGCGCGATGTGTATTGATGATGTATGATTGTCTCTCTTTTTATCCGCGTGATGGCGCTCGTGACGTTGGCGCGGGATTGCTTAGCGAGTAGAGGGCGGAACAGGAAAAGCTTCCAACCCAAATCATATCCCAGATAAAAGATTGGTATACAAATCAAGATATTTGTTGTCACAGATATATAAAAAAATCTAATTTTAATTTATACACAATTAATTATAATTCTGTTCCAGTAGGTACGGAACACACCTAATCTTTATCACCCCCATCTCTTTCAGTAAAAAGAAGAAACAAGACCAAGCTGGTAGTAGACTTCGGTCACATATCTCTGTACCACTCCTTCATGTGCGTCGGCGTACAGATATCCAGGTCAGCATTCACCAACGTGGCGGTCCTGGGACTAGGAGGCGGGAGCCTCTGCATGTTCCTGAGGAAGTGCTTCGATTCCCTCAAGGTCACAGCCGTGGACCTGGACCCGGCCATGCTGGAGGTCGCCAGGAACCACTTCGAACTTCAACCTGATGAACGGTTGGAAGTTCAGATCAAAGATGGACTGGATTTCTTGAAAGATGAGGTCAAGAAAGGTGTGTTTCTTTTGTGTATTTTTAACCACCGACGAAAAAGGGTGTTATAAGTTTGTAGTGTGTATCTGTGGCATCGTAGCTCCTGAACGGATGAACCGATTTTGATTAAGTTTTTTCTTTTGAAAGGTGTCTTAATCGAGTGTTCTTAGCTATGTTTCGAGAAAATCTGCTCAGCTGTTTGAAGATCATCACCTCTTTTCTAGTTGATGAAGAGATATAATTCTAGTTGGAGTCGGGAGTTTTGACGGTTAGGTTATGTATGTGTCGCAAACTCAACACAAATGTGTAAAATATGCCACAATTCAAACTAATCTTTTCGCTAAATAGCCCATAGTCACTGCTTTAAAAAACATTGACGTTGCAACAGATTGCCATACACCTATGCTAAGGCCCATTCTCACGGACAAAATAACAGATGTTTAAGACAAAACCAGCGGTTTAAAGTGACTTTTCGGATTGGTAATCGGTCGTTTTTGTTTTAAATGTCTGTTATGTTCTCGGTGAACGTAGCTCTGTCTATATATATAGTATATAAGGGTCAGCACAACAGTAAAAAAAAAAATGAAAAAAATACCTTATCGTCAAAAATCCCCGGCTCCAACTTGAAAAAGAGCTGTAACTTTTGAACGGCAGAACAGATTTTCATTAAACATACCTAAGACTGCACTGAATTCGGTCCATCCGTTTTGGGGCTACGATGCCACAGACAGACACAGATATACAGATACATCGATACACACTACAAACTTATAACGGGTCTTTTCTGTCAGGAGTTAATAAACGTAGCAATAACCATATCCGCCAGGTAATCGTTACGAGGCGGTGATGTTCGACATGGACAGCAAGGACCGCACGGTGGGGCTGTCGTGTCCGCCCCAGCAGTTCCTGGAGAACCACGTGCTCGATGACGTCAAGAACATACTTACTGACGATGGTAAGTGGCCTATATGGCGATCCAGGTACATACTTATCTTATTCACAGGCAAATCATTATTATTATCCTATTCTAATTTATTTTTATTCACATTAAATAACATTATTCAAGCAGCTCTTTTTTTTAAACATTGCTCTAGGATTTCTCCTGTATCGAGGGTACAGTTTACAAACATACATTTCACATGCACACACAACCACTAAGCAACAAGCACAAGCTCTACTACATTGTACTAATCAAGATTGTAATCTATTATTTTAAGTTTCCGTGGATTTTCTTGCCGGTTCTTCTCCATAGGACCTACTATTTGGAACCGCGCATTCTCGACATTTCATAAGTGCCTGTATTTGGTTTACATGAAACAAAGATCTATTCTATTCTAAGTTCTTGACAGCTAAACTAGCTTGATACCTTACAATATCATTTCTCCTGCTCTTTTTCCAGGCAACTTCATCCTCAACTTAGTCTGCCGCGACATCGACCTCCATGAATCCATAATAGATACTCTAAAACGCCACTTCAAGCACCTAACCACAGTGAAACTTTACGAAGAAGTGAACGAAATAATATTCGCTTCGAATAGCAACAAATTGTATAATGTGGACGACTTTGATAAGGCAGTGAGGGAGATAAACGCGTCGGCGCGGCAGATGAAACTTGTTGATGTTAAATGTGTCGATTTGAAGGACTTTTTGCAATCTGTTACTATTATTTCATAGAAGATTATCTAATGCCCGTTTATGTGCTGAATAGGCCTCCAATAGACCGCTACAGTGCGAAATATTGCCATATTGATCTGTTTGGCAAACAAGTTGGTTGCCCGTTGCAGTATGTTGTTAATCAGGTCAAGAGGATGGTTGTTCTTGATATGTTATTGTTATAGGATGTATTTATTTCCTAATTAATTATTTAATCAATAATGTTTTGCCCAGTTAAGGGACCATCCATAAAATACGTCACACGTTAAGGGGGGAGGGGGTCGACGAATTGTGACATTATGTGACAAAGAGTGGGAGGACCTCTAAGTTTCGTGACGTCACATTTCAAAATCATATTAAAAAATAATTTAAATGGAAATAAAAGTAATTTCAGAACTTATGCTTTAATTTAATAATTTCTAGATGTATAATTGCAAAATATGTGACGTCACACTAGGGAGGGGGGTCTCACAAATGAGATCAACTGTGACAAGGACGGGGGAGGGGTAAAAAAATCACGAAATTAGAGTGATGTAGTTTATAGATGACCCCTAATATCTTTGCAATAATTCTCTCCTTTAAACATGGCGTAATTGAATAAACGTAAAACTTGAATATACTTAGTTTGTTCATAATTGACTACAGAACCGATTTCAGTCACTTTTGGTATACATATTCCTTTATTTAATTTTTAACATACTTTTATATATTTTTAAATAATTTTACAATTAAATAAAAAAAAGATTATAAAAACATTTAAAAATATAAATGAGTAGTAGGCCACCGGCATCGGGAACAGGGTCCAAGCTACCGGTGGTTAGGGCTCTAGAGAGAGAAACCTCCTGACAATGCGCGCTGTGTCAAGGAGTACTGCTTTCTGAATCAAGCCCTTGTATACATATTATTATTATTATTTTCAGAAAATATTAAAGTCGCCTAATCTACGCTCGATTGAGCCAAAGAAAATCAAATCGTGTCTTAAGACAATGATACTCATTTTTAAATGTATTGAGTAATACTAGGCTCCAAACTATTTCTTAAAAAGAATACTTAACTTTAAAAAACTTAAGGTTTGGTTATTGCATTATGCTTTTAACTAGATATTTTAATTGGAGTGTGTGAGGTTATGCGTTAATTAAACTACACGTTGTAGATATCAGTTAATTTAGACGTCGTTTTAAGTAGATTATGCCATAGCTTTTATTTTTAAGTTTTCTCTGAGATCATAAAACTTCGCAATTAATCGAAAGTTGTATAATTACTAACTTCAAACAAGAATTCAGTTTTTATTACAAATGATTACCTATATAATTTGGGGTAATTTATGTTAGGTATTAAGTATACTATTACTGATAAAAGATAACTGTTATAAGTTTTAACGATAAGCTGCAATTGTTAAGTTTGATTCCAGATAAGTATTATGCTCCGTTCGAAATAACATTAGAAATTTAAATAACTCCATTTACACTTTATTCAACCGATTTTGACTTCTATTACGTTGGTGACATGACAAATTACAGCTGCAGTAAACATTTGTTATCGTAAATACGTTTTTGCTTTTAATGCTATCCTTATGCGTACGGAATAGAAGTCAAAATCGGTTGAATACACTGTAAAAGGGTTTGTTAAACGTGTCTAATCTTATTTCAAACGGAGTATAGTGTAATTAAGAACATGTCAATACCAACATTGTGTTAATAAGTAATGCTGATAAATGTTTGAAATAAGTGAATTGGGCAATACTTGTACATATTCAGATAATTTTAAATTCGCCCGAAGCTTAAAAATGGCGAGGAACAACATCAATCTTAGTAAGAACTAAGCATATTCTGGGATAGGTTTATAACATAGATGTAGAATATACTCCATAGATTGGCTTTGGAGTAAAAGAAAGCTACTAGGCGTGGTTCTTTCCTTTATTAAAAAGAGATAGAGATAGACGCTGCCAGCGAGAACAAACACGTATTCATTCACCGGCACTGTCAATTGTGCGTTTACAGATTTTGGATGTTTTATATGTGAATTAAAGGATTAATCAGTATAATAATAACGTTATTACGATGGTTTATTTATCAAAAAAGAATAATCCTCAGAATTACACACACTCATTGTCACTTTTGACAATGCATCTATGGAGTATATTCTACATCTATGGATTATAAATATTTTGTAAAAAAAATGAAACAACAGAATAAAATTAATGCATTTAATGCCGTTTCTTTGTTTACCGATCGCTCCCCATTCTAGACTAGCACTCGTCCTCCAATTTCGTGTTATTGTCGCCACCCAACATTACATCCGCAAGCAAACATCATCGCATAAAATTAAAATTTAACACACTAACTAGGCTCCCTAATTTATCACAATTGGCACCTATGAGGTCTACTAACAACAAATATACAATAATTTAAACATTAATATTCGCAATGAAATAAATTACAATAGCGACGCGCTTAATACTTTAAGCGGAATACACAACACTGTTAAATTAAAAAGTTGTCCTTCAAAACACTTTCTTCAATATATTCTTCAGACTTTTTTTCTTTTTGCTACCACTGTTTTCGTTGTCCTGCTGTCCGTTCTGAGATATTTCTGTGGACTCTGACCACAGACTCCCCGTGGGCGACTCCGAGGCAGCTTTCTTGTTCATATTCCCGTTGAAGATGGGCTCTGTAGTCCTTACTACTGGGCTGGGTGTGCTCCTGCTACTTTGCCGGCTTAACGTCCTCAGAAATGCTGGTGAGGAAAGCCGCCGTGTTTTCATAGTTTTCGTCTTCAAGTTGGTGAAGAAAGACCCGTTGGTTTTTGGAAAGTCTCGTTTCGGAGGACTGGTTGACTCGCTTTCATTGAACTCCTTAGGTTCGGACACTGGAGCGAAGAATTCTTCCTCGTCTAATGGTATGGGATTGTCCTGGAGCTTGACAATGCTGTCTGGTCGTGACCAGTCTTTGGGTTCCGTCTCCCCTGTTCTGTGCACTATCGAAGTCTTTCGTCTTCTGTTTTTGCGCGCCACCTGCCACTCGCCATCGTCTTCCTCTTTGTTCATCTCCATCTCTTCAGCAGTGGACAACCTGGCTATTTGTAGCGCTTCCTCGCTAGGCCGTCGCTTCTTGGCTGAAGGAGTTTCATGTCCACTGACGCCTTCAACAGATTTTCTCCTAAACCTATCTTGTTTCTTTTTGGTCTTTCTCACGACTGGTATGATGATGGGTTCTACTTTCCGTCTTCTAGAGAGTAAGTAGAAAGCTATGGCGAAGATGATTGACTGGAACACGACGAATTTGAAGAAGTTGATGTTCCCGAACCAGCTGTCTCGTTCCTCCATGAGGATGTGCATGGCCGCGGCCATCTGTCCGAGCTGTTCCTGGAGGCTGGTCATCTGTTCGAGGTACTTCTGTTCTCGCTCGTTGCTCTTCCGTCGCTCCTCCGTCATCTGCTGTACTGTTTTCTCGAAGGTTCTCTGCATTTCTTCCACCTGCTTCTTGTAACGTCTGCTCAGCTCTTCCAAGTATTGTCCCGAAAGAGACATGTTGCGCTCGAGTGTCTGGAATAGAGAATTTAGGAATATTAGTACCAAATATAAAAGTTTAATGTAAGGTGTCATAAGGACTTGTACTTGCTAGTACGAGGAAGCAGGGATAGTCTAGCGGTTTAACGCTTGTCTTCCATGCAGAAGGGTCTGAGTTGGAATCCGGCCCGCACCTCTGACTTTTCGCATTTAGGTGCGAATGAGATGTTGATTATCACTTGCGGTAACGGTGAAGGAAAGCATCGTGATGAAACACATCTGAGAAGGCCTCATAAAATTGTCGATGGTGTATGTAGTCCGCCAACCCGTATTAGGCCAGCGTGGTGGAATAAGGGCTAACCCTCCTCATTTTTTAGAAGAGGCTGATGCCCAGCAGTGGGACAGTAATGGGCTGTATTTATTATTATTATTTTAAGGACTTGTACTGTAAGATATTGAATGAATACACAAGCATTAAGACTACGCAATATAAATATAGTTAAAAAAATCAGTTTTGTATTACAGTTCTTCAAATCGAAGAAATACCTTTTCACAGCAATCAAAACTAGTCAAAAGCTGTCAAAATTGTATTTTTTATATTTGAAGAACTATGGATGATAATTCGCTGCTTGGATCAATTTTTTTAATCGGTTAACATGTGCCTTCCATTGGAATTGCCGTAATGGAAAAATTTGCTGGGGTTTAGACGGAACTGACTGTCCAGATTACGCTGCACGAACTCAGGTATCGACTCGAGGAGGCTCTTTCCGAGCACCCCTGCTGCTGTTAGGACGTATGTTTGTTAAATCAATCACAGCAGTTACAGCAGCAGCAGCAGCAGCAGCTGCTGTTAGCAGTTTACAGTTGAAAGCATTTACATTAAAGGTTCAGAGGATGAGATGCACAACTAGTTGTAATAGTTACGAAATAAGGGTACCAACCTTTACTCTGTTAGATAGCCTCAGAAACACAGATTCTTTCTGTAGCGTTTGAGCTGGATTCTGATTATGCGATGCTGGAATACCGGCGGGGGTGGGGTCCACCGCTATCTGGTCGAAGTCCGACAGGAAGTTCTCATTGTCTATGATTATCGGATCACTCACTTCTTCAACAATGTTGGTATCTTTTAATTTCTCCGTCGTCACTTCAATTTTACCATTTTTCGCTTCAGCTTTCTGAGTAACATCTTTGTTTTCATCTGTGACAGTTTCTGTAGTCTTCTCTATTTCTGGTGTGACTTCCACTTGTTCTAGTACTGGCTTCTCATCAACAGAAGTCGTTTCTTCGACCTTTTCATCAACTATATCGTTTTGCTCTTTAGGTAACTCCAGAGGAACTGTAGGGTGTTCAGTCACAGCTTCCGTTGCTGTTTTATCTTCTGATTGAGCTGTTTCATTAGCTTTTTCATCATCGGAAGCTGTATTTTTGTCTGGAACTAATTTTATTTCCAGTTCTGAACTCGTCTCACTATTTACAGTTTGCGGAGACTCATCAACAGTTACATTCATGGTAACATTCAACTCAGTTTCAAAACTCGTGTTTAAAACAACTTTTTTTTCTTTAATAGCTAAGATATTACAGAGGGCAGCTAAATATTTCTGAGAGAACAAAGCATTCATATAAGCGACGCGTTCATCACTAAACTCTATTGTCTTTGTACTTTTAAAATCAAGTCCGTACGGCTGGCAGATGCCTGTACATTTTAACGTTTCGCGGAGGAACACCTGGCGCACTAAACTCACTAACTTGTCCGAGCTACAGCTAATCAGTTCATACACTTCATTGTAAAGCGTCTCACTGCAGTTATCACACACTATTATATGGCTGGGCGAGCAACACCGTTTGTACGTTTTGTCTGTCGACGTATCGTTGTGTTCTGAGGATACGTTTTTAGGAACTTCAGTTTTCACCAGCGCTTGTGCCGCCTTCTTCATGATAGACATCACTGCGTCTCTCGCAGAACCGAACAAGTTCTTAGAGGGCTCCGTCTCAGCAGCGGGGATGTCTGGTACGTCTATTATGTCATCATCCTCATCCTCGTCGTTATGTGCGGGATGCTGCGAGTTCTCCTTCTCCAAAACTTCGAATTCAGACGTGCCGTACACTTTGAATAGTGATACTGGGCAGTAGTGCTCCGATCCGTGATGAGACAGCATCTCCACTTTGATAAATTTTCCAAATAAATGCGGATACAGGTCGAAGCTTTGCACGTCTCTCATGTCTTGCGCCGTGAACTGGCCGACGCTTGCCCAGTCCCGCGTGGGGAACCGGTCGCTGAAGTACACAGCGATATCTTTGGGGGTCGAGGAGAATAGCTCGTAGTTGGCTATTTCTATTTTCTGCGCTTGCACAGCCTCGCAGAGCTCCACCACAAACCAGATGCGACTGTTGCACGTGTTGAGCATGTATTCGTCCCTGTTGGGTGACAGGATCGAGCTAGCCGAACCCGCCTCCGGGTTGACGGCCACGATCTTGGCGCCGCACGCAAGCGAAGCGTAGTTCTTCGACCGCAATTTAGTGCTTTTACTACTAAAATTCGTATTACTATGACTAGGTTGACTCGAGTGGTTTAGTACTGTGTCTTTTTTCTCGGCTTCGGCTAGCTGTTTTTGTGCCCACTCCGAGAACGAGGGGATGTCTTCCTGTGGTGTTTCTGGTTTGACTGGAATGTTTTCAATTTCTTGTTCTTTTGGTTCTTCGATCTGAGATTCTGTGATGGGCTCTGTATCCGCTGTGGGTGCTTGAAATGCTTCTTCTACCTGTCTGGTCTCATGCATTGGCTTGGCTTTGACGACGAGCCGTGGTTCCGTGCTTTCCTTCTCCACGTCTTCCGATGGTTTCTCTGCGTCATCTTCAACGGCATCGGCGTCAATGATGGAGAATATCTTAGTGTCGTTGTGTTCCTCCGAGTCGTTGACGAACAATAGTTCGTCTGGATGCCTCAATTCCAATTTGGCGTTGTCTGCTAGCGATATGAGCACTGGAGGCTGTCCGGTGTCAGGTAACCTGCAATAGAAGAAACAGTGTGATGTTAACAACTTGTTTATATACTTTGTAGCAAGTATCGAGTGGTATGCTATTCTAATTAGTCATAATTTAGAAAACTAATGAGAATAACTGCAGTGTTACATCATAAACACTACGTTTAACTGCTTCATTAGTCATTACTTAAGTGAATCTCTATTAATATTTATATCCATATATCGTGAATATTCAACAGAGAAAATTATTATCGTTGATTTGAACCTTTATCATAAGTTTTTATAAGCATAAGAAGTCTTGAATGTTCTTTATATGCATCCTAACCTTACAGAAATACATTTATAAGTTTTATACAATTTACAAATACAAAACTGCACATGTTTTCTAAGATTTCTAGTTGCCATTCTCCCAATCGTTATCAAGCAGTTACATAAAGTAACCAATAAAAAATCTGCCGCATTCCGTAGTCCGAGCGAGCTAGGCGCGCCCATACGGCATTCACCGGCCTCAACGACTGACAATGGCCAATGGGACCAAATATCGTTACATTTCATACGATTTATGATCATTGATCTCAATGCATCCAATTGAAACAATCAACATAGTTGATGCTAGTGTTTTATGTAGTTGTTATAATGCTAACAAGATGTCGACGGGTCGATAAACTTTTAAAAATTCATAGATTCTGACGTAAGTTTTCACATTGATTTTGACGAACACGTTTGGTCGGTCTATAAAAATGTGATAATAGTTTGTAAGTGATCCATCGATTGTCAAAAAGTATTACTAGATAGGGTTTTGTGCATGACAGTCGTGTCAATACTAAATTTAATTTTAAACCGCCGTTTTTATCGCAAATGTCTGTTAATTTCGTGGCGAATGTGGCCCTAATTCTCCTATTTAGTACAATCAAGCATGTAACTAAAGTTTTTTTTTAATTTATGATCGTTTTTGACACATTTAATAGGTACCTACGTCAAATTGGTCATAGGTTTTTGAAATAAAGTTCATTTTGGCGTGATTTGACATTTGCACCTGTCAAATTAATATCTGGGATTCAAAAATAGATTTTAGATCTTCCTTCTTTTATTCCAGCTCATAAAGCTTATTGCAATTTCTATTATATTTCTTTCGTTTGGAAACAATCCTGAGTTCAAGGACAAGACTAAACTTCACGTACCAGCCATATCAATTAACTTTAATTGGAGACAATTAAATGTTATCACACTCACTTTGATAGACTATTCGAGAATGAAACGGAATGCGTCAATGTTGAACAGATTTATAATTCATAGACTATGTTGATGATTTGATTATTTATTTATACTTTTGTGCACAAAAATGGTTTGGGTTAAAAATAAATACATTGAATTTACCATCGGATTATGTGGCCGTACCTCATACTTGTCAACACATAACAATAAAAAAAAATAACGATATTGACGTAAGTAAACCATTAAACGAGGTAATAGGTATTCTTACATGTTTCTTTTCAGAAAATGAAAAGGGCCGTAAAGAAAAACATTAAAATCCGTAATATTAGCTGTCCTATAACTAACTAAAACACATTAGGTAAAGGACATAATATTTTTTTTACTTTTTTATTGTATGTAACCAAAATAGATGCAGCGATTTCAATGAAGGTTTTTTTAATTGAAAGCTAGTTTAATCGGGTATCATCTTAGCTATGCTTCATGGAAATCTGTTCACCCGTTCAAAAGTTACAGTTTTTTTTCTAGTTTGAGTCGGGGGGTTTATGACGGTTAGGTTATTAATTGAATATTATTACTTAATGATCTTTCCTATTATTTTTTTATATTCTCATATGTCTAATAATATACTAATAAACAACCTTAACTAGTTGTCTGTGCTATTAGCCTAAATACGTCGGCATTGTGCTGAAAATAGGTCCAACTCATTATTGGACTTTCAATCACTAATCGATACTATCGTCGTCAGAATCGGTCAAAATATGACCATGTGTGGTTGTAAAGGAAGGGTACAATTTATCCTTTATTGTACATCCGATATACAACTGAAATATCGGTGATTAAGATTTTAAACAGGAAATTGTGTTTCAACATTCAAAGTTTTCTTTTTCGGAACGAAATCTAATTTCTTAACAGGCCTTGAAGTCAAGGTGTTAGGAGTCTTGGACAGAGAACTATTAAAAGTAGAGGATAGAGGTCGCTGAATTCACATATTGTATAGAATAACTGGAAAATCGAAATGGCCAGTTATATTATGAATGACCAACCCTGAAAATATGGCCTTAGAGAATTGAGTGTCTATAATTTAACATGACTGTTTACTTCAAAATTAGTTTGACGGTTTGGAATATCTGTGTCTAAGTTTATTTTCACGGTCGGATATACTAAGGCCGCGAATCCGCCTAAAAGAAAACTTCTGCGAGAAAATGTCCGTTAGTGGCTTGCATATGCAACTTGCACAGTGTAAACTGAAGTTTGTTTGCTATCGCGACCTAATGCAGATCAGTAAGTAGTATAGTAATATTACATCAGCCGATGACCTCTTAAAAGATGAACAGTGGGCCGAGCACGAAATTTTTTGACGTATAGTAAAGTAAACGTAACCAAATTTAGAACCAAAAATACACGTTTAATCCATGATATTTTTTTCGAAAGACATGCAATATTTTTACATTTTCATGAAACAAGTGCGTTTGTTGCATAAAATTGAACAAAAATGCGATAGATTCATCGTATTTTATAATCAAAATTAGCTTACGTTTACGTTACTATACGTCAAAACATTCGTGCTCGGCCCTCTGAACTTAACATTTCTGTTTCTTCCAGTCCTTTACAAAAATATTTATATTTAAGTTTAGGATCATGCTTACGTGTAGAATATCTTGGTGAGTCCTTGGTGGCCACCGTACGACAGCAGTTGACAAATAAGCAGAGCCGCCAGCAGCGCCCGCGCCGGCGACATCCTGTATCCGCCGCCGGCGCATTGGCGACGCGCCGATACACCTATCACGACACGATACGACACCACACCACCGATGCGACACGAACGCGCGTCACGACCAAATCGCACTCCGAAAATTTCAGCTTCTTTTCACAATAGGCGACTAGTCGCACCAAAATCACAATTCGTCCGACAAAACCGTACGACACGATTAGTCGGGCACGTCACTGTTATTTACGTTTTTATTTTAAAATGCGGCTGCGCACTGTACCCGTTGCTGTCCATTTGGGTTTTATTTTGGTGGTAAGACCTATTGAAGAATCGGTAAACGTATTACGGATGTTTGCAAAACAAGGACTGTGAGAAACTCAGGAGACAATAGATTTGTGTCACAACTACGACCGAGACTTCTGTCGCTAAATATGGTTATTTGTTTTGTCAAGGTGTGGAGACTGGGAAATCGTGGGTACCTGATCAGCAGGGCCAATCATAATACACGCTCGTAATCGGATTCGTTTCAATTTTGATAGTTCAATAACATTGCGCAGTATGCTATATAAATCACTGCGCTCGACAATTAGAATAACGCAATGGACATTTTTGAAATGTCAAAATTGAATTGACTCCGATCACGAGTAATCGCGAAAAAATAATCAGCTGTCCCGTACAAAACTTGAATACCTACTCGACCCAAAAGTATGGGACAGCTGATTATTTTTTTGCGATTACGATGTTGGTCCCATAGAGATAGTTGTTCAGTTTGATGGTCTGATCCACACCCTTAAATATGAACCTTAAATATGACTTTTGATACACGTTGTATTGTATTGTATTTCTTTGTCCATCAACGGTTTAGCCGTTTGGATCGTGAAGAGGTAACAGACAGACAGAGTTACTTTCACATGTATATATTAGTATAGATAGACACGTAGACACAGTGTGTAAATATTATGCAAAAAACCTTTATTAAATGAAACACTCGTGACTTCAAAAAAAGTAATGCAGAAAATAGAAATGCCTATATAGGTACTTATTTACTTTCAATTCAGCTAATTTCTATGAAAGTTACGTAAACATGTTATTTGTAAAGTAGTACTTTTAATTAAGCAATAGCTAATGGCTTATTACAATAGACCTATTAAAACAATTTATAATTTTTCTTTGGTAGACAAATGATATGTTTAAGTATAAATTGAATTCTGAGAGAAGACAGTTAGTTGAAAGAAAAAAAAATTGTCAACCCTATTTTGCGCCGACCCCAAATACACATGAATTATGAGGATGATGCTTGGCAGCTGCCAAATAACTTTAATTTTAAAATAGTAAAAAAAAAGAGACTATAATCTTGTGGGCTAGCTAGAGGTTCGATTGTACCTATGTTATCGAGATCTTTTTTTTTTTACATTGCCCCTCATTAGGATTTCTCCTGTGTCGAGGGTACAGTTTACAAACATACATGTCACATGCACACACAACCAGACCCGAAACAACTATCTGTAGATCATACAAATATTTGTTCCGTGCGGGGATCGAACCCGTGGCACGTAGCGCAGAAAGTTAATCGCTTAGCCACTGCGCCAACCGTGTCGTCAAGATCATACAAAATGTATGAAACTTTTGAACCTCTAAATTCAATTGATGATTATGATGTCTATTAAATGAATGAGACTGAACACTGGACATTCTTCTGGAGAACGTCTAATACATTAGACATTTGGACAATGATCTGAATAATACACTGTCGCTCAAAATGACCAGCTGTTGCACATACAGCTGTCTATTGAATGAATGAGACTGTTATTGTAATGAATTGTAAGACTACAATGTTATTCATTGATACGATCCGTTAACATTTGTGAGAATTTTAAAACAACAGTCAATTTGTTGTAGTTACTTAAAGAATAAGGTAAACAATTTTTTTTATTGGATTTATTGCTATATCTAATGATAACATAAAAAATTCTCCGCGCCTTGTCTTGATTGGAAATGGACCCAAAAATGCAGAAAAGTTACTCATGTAGCTGTAGTAACAAGTATTAACCAAAAGTTGATTTATGAAATACATTTACAGCCACTCCCAAGACAGACCAAATTCTAACATTTTATTTTTATACTGAATTAAATTATAACCGTCAAAATCCCGGACTCCAACTAGAAAAAGAGCTGTAACTTTTGAATGGCTGAACAGATTTTCATGAAGCTAAGATGATTTCAGCTTAAACTAGCTTTTAATTTTACAAAACTGCATTGAAATCGGTGCATCGGTTTTGGAGCTACGATGCCACAGACACAGATACACACTACAAATTTACTCTTTTTTGGCGGGGTTTAAAAACCGATGTTCTGAACTACGTTCTTATCACCAATCCGCATAGGGCGTCGACTGACACCGAAGTTCATATAACGCACTCAGAACCAGAAACACGTGTAGCATGCAATAAGCGTTGATTACATTGTAGTGTATCAGATGACGTTATTTATACACGCGTGGGAAAATCTTACGCAATTCCTCGGGATGTGCATGTGTTGCGGATAAATATACGCGAATTATTCCATGTTCTTTCAATTATCTCCTCGTCTTTACACGGAATAGAGATAATGGTTGAGCGTAGTCATATACTCACTAGTAAAAAAGTTTCAGATACACAGTTTCTGAAATACCACGTAATATATAGGAACAATGTTTCGAAGATTTTGCGGTTAACAACAGTAGTAGTTGTTTAGAATATGCCACCTTAGGACATGTTTTATTTTGTCAGTATCGCCATGTTTATAAACAAGTGAAGCACGCGTCCACACTCGTATGTAGGTATGTGTTACGACGAAACTTAATTATTTCGCTTGCTCCCCACCTTCAGTGATGAGCACAGAAAGATGCACAAGCACGTAGTGTTTACTAGAATAGTTTGAAATATTTCAGAAACATTAATTCGTTTTTAGAAACACGTAGATTTTGTTTCTGAAACAGTGTTTATAAACAATTGTTTTCCAGGGAATACATGGCTTAAGGCAGACATTTCGGTTTAGAATAGAATAGAAGAGAATAATATTTATTTGCATAAAAACATGGTACAATAAGAGGTCTTACAATTAACGGGATTATGGACTACATGTTTCGCCATGGTCTGGCATACAGATATTTATACACAGCATATTATTGGATATCATTATTGTATAAATTCACGGCCCATATTGGTGGTTTAGCTTTTTAACAACGCATAGATGCATAATCGATGCATAACGCATAATTTCGTCACTTAGCTGCGAAATTGCCCGGCGCCCACATACAACAGATTTTCTATTGTGTCTATTTTGATACGATTGACGGGTTAAAATTCGAACGCCAGTATGGTAATTTATAACGACGACATTGTGTTCTATCGGAAATAACTAATCTGTTATGCTATTAAATTAACAGTGATTAGGCGATGCATTGAGGGTTCTAGACTATTTTAATACTCTTTTAAAGCATCATAACATTGGTAATAATAACTACTTAGAAGTTACATAATGATAACATTAACAATGCATGTGTTACGGTAGCAGACAGGTACCTATGAATATTAATCATGCTTGCTTTTAGCTTCATAATAGTAAACATTTCTATAACGATTTACTTTTATGATTCTAGTGGAAGATGTACGACTTGTAAATTGACGTTGCATTTTTAGGGTTCCGTACCCAAAGGGTAAAACGGGAACCCTATTACTAAGACTCCACTGTCCGTCTGTCACCAGGCTGTATCTTATGAACCGTGATAGTTAGACAGTTGAAATTTTCACAGATGATGTATCTCTGTTGCCGCTATAACAACAAATACTAAAAAACAGAATAAAATATTTTTTTAAGGGGGCTCCCATACAACAAACATGATTTTTTTGCTGATTTCGTTTGTCACTTTATTGTTTTTATTTATCTTGCAACTGATCAACTGTTAGGCTATGTATAAATGTATGTTGATAGTTAATTTCATCACTAGAAATGATGAATTTCTCGCAGTTAGTGTGCGATTTATATTTTTTTTTGATTACATCGCAACAAAGACGTAAGTAAATTATGAATAGTTAAATAATTAAGTACCTACAATGATTCTGTCTGGAAAGAAAACGATCAAAGAGTAAATACTCAAATCTTATGACAACACGGAATGTTTGAGAACGATGTAAATTAACTGTAATAAAATGTATATATGATACTTTATGTTTGACATTGTTATTAAGTGGTATATTGGGCTATCTGATGCATTATCATGTAATTATTTACATTAGTTATCATGAAAGCACAATTATTTACCAAAGATTATGTATCAGTCGAGGAGTTAAATAAAAATAGCACGCAATATTTTTTTTAAATTCATATTGTTATAGTTATCGATTTTGCACTTTACAAATGCGTTGAAAATTCATATTCTGTATGTGACTTTGACATTTACTTTTATCTAAAATTTTACCAGCATACCAAGTGCATTTTCAGATGAACATGAGATGGAGTGTATCCGATTTTACACAACCACCGCAACCGTTAAGAAATGCACAAATCAATTACCTTCACTACTTAGCCAACAAGCTAAACATTCAACATTAAAAACAACATTGTAGCCGACACTAATTCTGCTATAAACATTAAAACGACAATTTCCAAACGCAACATTCAACTATCCAATCGGATATTTATCCGAAACCGGCCACCTTAAATTCGAATAACGACCGAACGTTACACAAGTCCCACCACTATTCAATTGCGTATTTAAAGCGAATTCTTATCAGGCCTAGAGGGCAATAAACCAATTAAATAAAGCTTACGTACACTGTGTTTAGCACTCTAATAGCAGCAGTTATCTGTTACTACTATGAAATATTGAATAGTATTTGCATATTATTAGGCTGATGTCGATTTTGTAAACTGATCGTAATTCGTAATAGAAAGGAATTCTGTTTTGTTGTTTAATTGTTTGTTCAGTTTTTTTTTAATATTTTTTAACCCCCGACGTAAAAGAGGGGTGTTATAAGTTTGTAGTGTGTATCTGTCTGTGGCATCGTAGCTCCAAACCGACCCACCGATTTCAATGCAGTTTTTTTTAAAATTGTAAACTAGTGAAAAGTGTTGTGAGGAAATTTAAGCTGTTCACACACATTCAGTTTCAAATGAAATCTTTATCTGCGATCACACACCATTAGTTTCAAATAATAAATTAAATTCGCAATCTGAACTGTGGGCCGAGCACGAATGTTTTGACGTATAGTAACGTAAACGTAAGCTAATTTTGATTATAAAATACGATGAATCTATCGCATTTTTGTTCAATTTTATGCAACAAACGCACTTGTTTCATGAAAATGTAAAAATATTTCATGTCTTTCCAAAAAAATATCATGGATTAAACGTGTATTTTTGGTTCTAAATTTGGTTACGTTTACTTTACTATACGTAAAAACATTCGTGCTCGGCCCTCTGTACACGGCTCAGATTTATATTAGTACTGATTAGTGATTACATAACATTAGTGTACCGTTCCCAGCGTGTTAAGTACTATAACTTAAGCTCCAGTTCACCGACAACATAAAAATCGATTACAGCAAAATCAGCCGTTTAAATATGAATTTTTGTATGGATAATCTGCCGATTTCATTTTAAACATCCGTTATTTTGTCGGTGAAAATGGCCCTTAGTCTATAGACCCTTTAACTTTTACGATATAAGTACGACACAACTAAGAAATCGCATCGGCACAATTCGTAAAACCGATCACTTCCGAATTGAGTGCAACTTCCAGACCAAGAATTTTGATTAGTACTGCATTAAAAAATGATCTATACGCTGACGCAATAAGATGTAAAATTATCTAAGCGACCGACTGCCATTGGTTGTTCGATCAGGTACATCGATTTAACTTCTTAGTTGTGTCGTACTGTACCTGTACCTTTTTATCTTGTTGAAAATTCGCCATAAAAAATAAAATTATGTCGTACTCTATTAATTACTTAGCCATGATCGACTATTTATAGTAACTAGTGTAATTTTCCGAGAATTCTAGTACTAGTAAGAAAGTAGAGAAGTGTATCAGATCGGCTCTCACACTCTCTTCCCGCATAACTTGTATGAGAACTAAAGAAATAGGTCATTTGGACGTATCTAGATGAACATTTGAGGTAACCGGCTGATTATGTAACCTACATATTTTTTATGTTAGGAGATTTTTTTCCAGTAACCTACACAGTTTTGCTTCGTAATGCCATGAAACAGCTATTTAGCATTTATTCCCCGACAAAAAGAAGGTTTTTGTAAGTTTGTAGTGTGTAATTGTGTATTTGTGTATCGGTGTAGCTGTGTATCTGTCTGTGGCATCGTAGCTCCAAAACGGTTGGACCGATTTCAATGCAGTATTTTTTAATTGAAAGCTAATTTAATCGGGTATCGTCTTAGCTATGTTTCATGAATTTCTGTTCAGCCGTTCAAAAGTTACAGCTCTTTTTCTAGTTGGAGTCAGGATTTTTGACGGTTAGTTTATTTTAGCTTTTTTTTCTTGAATTACTTTGATGGTTAATTTCGCTGATATATCTTCAGAACTTATCATGGGAAAAGAGTAGAAATAGTGAAAAACAAAAATCCATCCGCTTTTGTAAAATACAGCTCTTGTGTTTTCGCAATTTCTTCTTTTTTCTAACTTTGCAACTATATTTTCTATACAAATACCGCTACAAAAGTGAGATAGCAGCCTAAACAGAGAAGATACCGCTCTGACTTATCTTCCAGCTAGAAGCATTATGAACTTTACAAAAAAAAGCTGCTATGTCATAAAGTAAATAATGTAACTTACACACAACTTATAATGACGCATCGATCACGCACTTTCGATTTCCATCACCAATGTTCAATATGCGCGGGATCATTTAGTTGATATCAATTTATAAGCTTCTATATAGCTTTCCCCGTGCTCGGAGCAACGGCCGATGTGGGCGGGCAGGTTGCATAGTTAGCTAGTTCGCGAGGGTGCAGCCATAAACTATTAACGCAAGGGTGGCTATTTTTTTTTTTTTTATCTTTTATTTTCTGGTAATACTGTTCACAGTATTACCAGAAAACAAGAGTTGGTTGTAAGATAGAGATTATAAACCGACAAAAAAAAAACCAACTAAGAAGAGTTAAACAGAGATACCATATCAGAGAGAGTAAAACATTTCAATGTAAGTCTTTCAGCTCATCTGATAAAATATTACACAATCAAACGGCAAGATAGACAAAATTTTATTAATACTTGCCGGGTGATTACCCGGCAAGTGTCATTTGTATGTGTGTGTGTCATTGTGTCGTGTTTGCCGTGTTTGCTAGTCGTATCGTATAAATAGTTCGTGCCCACAACCCATCACAACTCACAGATAACTCAAAAATAATACATCACGACTGATCGCATCATCTAGGAAGAAACATTCAGGGATGCTTATATGCGAAATCAATTTTATTTATGAACATTAAATAAAATGTCAGATAACCATCAGTGGCGAAGGGTGACAGTTTTGAAAGGGGAAGCCGTCCCAAAAATGCCTTCTAAAAATTGCTGCAATTAATGCTGCAACACAAAAATCCATACCGTCTCTTGTAATCTATAAGTAGACATGTCTGGAAGAGTTCGACCTAACTGAATAACAAGCCATATTACGTTGGTCTATGCACTAACCAATTCCTAAAGGGAAGCCGATGGGAATCGGGTTGTATGGACTCTTCGCCACTGATAACCATAGCATTCCTTCCAACAGGCTCGTTTACTATAAAAACACCAGAAACAATATGTTCGAGAAGTAAATACAAATATTTAAAAAAAAATGCAAAACAAAATGAAAACCTTTCAAGAGTAAATGGAATCACAGTGATAAAACGAAAGAAAACAAGAAAAGAAAATAGTTTTCACTTAAACTTAGTGTTACCTTAGAATGTATAGGTAATCGATTTAGACTTGAATACACAGAGACAATTTCAATTACAAATTTACAACTAACAATCCATCACTCACACTTTCCTCTGAATCATTATGACTATTGCCACATAAAGATAAATTGCTTACACTTAAAGACTGAGTGAAACACTTAGTGAGTAGTGTGAGTACCTAACTAGTACCTACTCACCCTTCACTTTCAAAATCGATTTCGTCTTTGACATACGAAATGTTCAATTTCATATTTCAGAAACCGATGGCAGTCACCTCAAACTAAGATACTTAAATGATAATAATTATGCTTGTCAGAACATAAAATAAACATTATGCAAAATGCAAATGACAACATGTCTGTACTCAAAAGCCGGTACCGAAACATGTTCTAAACTGTGTAAAACAATAAAAATAATAACGTCCCATAAATTGAAATATTTATACACAAATATATTGAAAACACATTCACTGGTCGATCCCCCTCGCACTGTCTGTTGCTAGGTAGATATATTATTAGCAAGTTCAGTCGTGCATCCAGCGCCCTGCATCGCTGGAATGTCGCAAAAACTCTGCTATTTGTACGGACATAAAAACTCGCATCCTATATAAATTATGTAGGTACCAAGGCTTAGTTATAAAATTTACTACTATTTAGTAGTTTAACGGAATTTATGTTACATTTGACTTGTAATTAACCTGTAACGTGGATGTTGCAAAGAAGTCTATAATTGAAATTGCATTCTATTGCATTCTATTGCCTTAGCTACAGTCTCCTAGCTAATTGTGATTTTCCTAGAAACTGTTGCATTTGATTACCAATTACTAAAGTTTGTTTTCTAGAATCTCACTATTTATCTTAGTGTCTGGCATTTAAAAGCCATTATGAAATACCTCATAGAGTAAAAAATAAACAAGAAATAGTCTGTCTGCACTTTACACGCTGTAGGCTAATGTCACCTATTTTAGAATGCATATAAATATGCTAACAAAAACTGCTTAAATATACCACACCTGCATGTACCTAAATAGCTAGCTAGTCGAACTAGATAGTCAAGCTAATTAAGAAACATTTATTCTTGGAACAAAATCAACAGATTTGAATAGATTAAAACGAGTTTTATCAAAGCGCTATAAAAACTGCCAATATTCGGACCGGAGATATAATCAAATGGCATAGAAAAATAAATAACAACGAAAAACAATTATGAAATCTTCAATAATGCAAATAAAGATCGTTATACCATCGGTGAGTTTTAGGTTTCATAGACAAGCACAAGCGACCAAAGTCGTTTGCAATCATAAATCTACGCTGCAGCCGAACAGTCAGATAATTAATCAAAATCCACAAGCAATTTATAGATACTAACAATTCAAATGGAGAATGTAGTTTTGACATGCAATCCTAGACGATAACTATGAGAAAAGGTGTTAGGAAGTTTGTTTCTCAATCATAAAATCTAAGCTGATGAATGTTTATAGAAATGCTTCATGCTCGGCCGAAGAAAGATATTAATCAGTGATATTTACGTCAAAACGGAGATGAAATTTATTTGTTATTCTTAGATTTCTCGACTAACAAGTGTGTTGTGGTCCACCTGTGTTCACAGTGGAAACTCGCCATGATATTATAGATGAACGAATTTATCGTAGGCGTTTTAACGAGGATGGAACTAATTTCTGCTGCAAAACTCATTCTAGCAAAGAATCGGGGGAAACGCTAGAACGTAGAAATATTTTTTTTATTTATAAAGAATTTGGCAAAGGCTTAGTTGACAAGCAAAGCCAACAATAAGATAACAAAACGAAATTTTCTTCAACCTTACTTTTTGAAGAAACAAGAACAAGGACATCATGACAAAAATGGTTTATGCCAAATCACCAGAAAATAATAACCACGAAAAGGAGACTGAAACGGCATTCGAACGGTGCTAAGTCAAAGCCCACGTACGCCCACAGAGAGTGGGCGAGTCATTACTGACTGTCGCTGCAACTGCAATACTACTGTTTATTAGTGTTTACTGCCCATTGTTTTACCATGGCGAAATCTGCAGGCAGGTATAATTGTGACAGCATTGTAGATGACTACGAGGTGCATGGGTCAATCTGGATAGTTTTAATTGAATAATACTTGATGTAAGTTGTATCACTATTGGTTAAACAAGCGAGATTGCAATGCTTCAAAACTAATGTTGATATAGCTAAGTATGTCAGAGAGCATGCGCCTCAAAGGACCAAAGTATAATTTAAACAAGAGAAGAGGTACCTAATGTTTTTAATGACAAAGATTTGAATATGACAATAACTACAGGCAATTTATCTGAATGCTAAAGTAACATTTAAATTAATTATGTAGGTAAATGTAATCGCAAGGGATGTGTTCATGAATGTTAAAAGAAAACAAAGCAAGTAATCAATAAACAAAGTAGTATATATTAAAGGCAAATAAAAATGAATATAATATAAAAATTGGCTACTATAAATATTGATAAAACACTATTAAGGTTGTATTTTACGACGATTTCTTACTTTTGAGGGGGTGAAGTATCAGCCTAAGCCCCACCCACTAGGGGAGCTCCGTTCTCGCAATTACGCAATTGACGTATCAGACTGTGTGACACACGTATCACAGAATAGCAATATTAATTAGCAACATGCAGTATGACACCAGCAAATACTTGAAAAATATAAATCCATAATATCGTATACCCAGTGTCCTATATTACGCTAGAAAATCTGTTCCTCCGTTTTGTATTTGTAGATTTTATACCTATTTAACTATCTACTTATAAACTATCAGTCATACCTATTGTGTATGAGTTTATGCAAGTGCACATAATTGTCTCGACCAACATTGGGCATTTTCACACTAAGCCAATAATGCCGTAACGAAACCGATATACCGGCATGACAAACCTGATGACACTGCCAATGTGTGTGTAATGTTAGAAGAATAAGCCAACTCAAATCAATGCCTTGAGATAATAACCTACTCTCACCCACACCTGTAGGAGTCGTCCGTTTCCGTAGTCATACCTACTTAAGTATATTCACAGAGT
Organism: Allophyes oxyacanthae; assembly: GCA_932294325.1. Classification (NCBI taxonomy): domain Eukaryota; kingdom Metazoa; phylum Arthropoda; class Insecta; order Lepidoptera; family Noctuidae; genus Allophyes; species Allophyes oxyacanthae. The sequence goes on from OW028612.1 coordinate 1,930,807, forward strand.
TGCTTTTTTACCAAAAAAGAAATTGCATATTCATAGATCAAAACCATATTCCTAGTTCAGATTCCTCGCTATGTATGCAGATGAAGAGCTTCAAAATTGAAAGAAAGAAAGAAAAAACATTTAAATCGGACTCGCACACGAAATTACATAAACACACAAAAATTCAAATAATGATAACAATAACCTAACCGTCTAAAACCCTCGACTCTAATTAGAAAAAGAGGTGTAACTTTTGAACAGCTGAACAGATTTTAAGAACCATCCCGATTAAACTAGCTTTCAATTAAAAAAAACTGCATTGAAATCGGTCCATCCGCTTTGAAGCTTCGATGCCACAGACAGACACACAGATTCACAGACACATAGATACACAGATACACATTATAAACTTATATCACCCCTCTATTTTGTCGGGGGTTAAAAAAGTCCTGCAAGAGGCCAAAGAAAGTCCCTATCTCAGCATATCCTGACAGTTAATCCTGACAGATAAAATAAATACCGCAGCGCTGGTTTTCACACACACACACACACTTCCATGCTTTATTTTTCATTGTTTTTATTTTATGTAATTTTCTGGTTTTTTTATTTTTTATGTTTGTTGTGTGCATGCTCGGTGTCCTGTGTGCAAAAAATAAATTGATTTTCTTTCTTTCTTTTCTTCTTTCTTTTCGGATAGGACCGTGGTGATGCCACGGACAACCACGATAACTAAAAATAAATATAATTTTTAAAAACGTTTTCTTTCCTTCTTTACATACTATCTATCTATCTATCTCTAACTTTTAAATTTTATTAACTACGGACATGTATCATTCAAATTCGAAGAATTTACAACAAAAAACCACATAGTAAAAGTTATGAAATTTGGTTCTTGTTCAGAAATAGTACGCATTTCTTTTTTTGTGGCTAGTTTTCCTAGATTATTATACCATTTTGGAATCTTGGATAGTTGCGTCAATTTTTAAAAAAACTTACCATGGTAGTGTCTGTACTTTTTTTTTACACCACGATGAGTGAAAGTGGACCAAAAGTAAAAATCTTTCAAAATTTTAGGGTGAAAAATAATTTTGATTGATTTTTGTGTCAAATCTACAGGCATTCTGGGATTTTTAACGATTGTGGTGGATAGCAGTGCTACTTAGGTTGCAGGTACAAAAAGAAATTCAGAAATATCTGAAACATTGTGGTCATGGTAATTAAAAATATCTTAAGGGGTGTAAATTTTTGAAGGATTTCAATTTTTTTATGTAAATTCTTAAAAATTGAAAAATTGAAAAAATAAATTGTTCTCGAGTAGTCATGAGCTGGTCAACCCTCTGGTGCCCGCTTATCGTTGAATTTTGGGACATGGTGTATATAAAACTTCATACTCTTTGTTCTCAACACTACAAATTGTCGTACTGATTTTTCTATACTACATCCTATAAAATGAATTCTTGACGGAGATGTCAAGAAATTATTTTAGCATATTGATTTTTATAAACGAAATACTTAGATTTTCTGAATAAAAGGCAAGTTACTTATACTTCCTGTTGCTTTTTAATAATTTTTTTAATGATTTTACTGTCATTCTTTCTTTTGGTTTTGAATAAAGTGTAAGCGCAGGAAAGTCAAAAAAAATTGCACAGGTCCGACCTCGATGCGCGCCGAAACGCGACTGATTGATGGCAGAGATGACAGAAATCACGAATTTTGTGGTTTTTATCAAATTGTGACCAATATACGTAATATTATAAAAAAATAACAACCGATTTTGGTTGGTATATTTGCGACCAATATTGTGATGTAAAAATTATTTGAAATAATATCATGTTTTAGAAATAATCTTGTAAACACTTTTTTAAAAGGGGTAACTTTGCGATTTTTTTTTATCGAGCCAACTTCATCCAATCATGTATCGGACAACCGTGCAGAGATTGTCACATCTTCAAGTTTGATATATATTTTTTTCAGGACAAAGAAATAAGAATTTCTATTCAAAAAATTGTAAATACAAATCGGTTTTTGCGGCATTCCTGTAAAATACCCCCTTAAGTGGTTTCACGAGGTTCTTCGTGTTTGATTATTTGTATTTAATGCACAAGCAATAGGTAAATGTTGATTTAATTCAAATTCTGTCTTCTTAAAACTACGAAGACACTAAACATATGGTGACATACTCAAGTATACTCAACCCAATTCTAATCTCGGTGCTTTAACGAGTCGCAGACGCAGAATCAGCTGACCTACTGCACAAACCAACGAATGAAATTCAATGATTTGTGTGGTTTGTGTAACAAGTCGAGAATGATGGTAATCATAATAAAATGTATATTAACAACGATTTTATTAGCTTTAGTACATTTTACGGGAGCGATAGACGTATTTATTTTTAAGTGCTAGTATTTAGAGCGATTTGTTTATATAACATTATGCAAACTGAAATTTCTTTTTAAGCATTACGTGGCTACTTGCTTTAAAACAATTTGAAGCATCGATTAGCACAACCGGGTTAAAGATCGTCCGTATAAATACTGTAGTAATGGATTTCTTCTTTTTTAACCCCTAAGACCCTGAAGCAAAAAGATGTATGTTAGTTGTTAGACATTTCACTATTATTTGTCGGACTCGAATTTCTTTGTCATCATTACGATTCTATTGCAGGTTTATGGAAAAGCTTGAAAAGGCGAGATGATTCCGAGAAATGTTAGGATAATATCCAAGATTTTCAATTCTACTATCCCCTTTATATTATTAGAATCCTAAATTCTAAAGGCAGATCAGTATTTGTTATAGGATTACCGTTATAACACTGAAGGCAAATGGAGTAATAGCAATAGAGATACAGCGTCATAAATACAGACAGCTTGCTATTGAGCCTACGAGGGCTATAGAAGACCCTTTAATTAACTATTACAGTTTGCAATGGCATCTTTGTAGGCACATCTGCGTACTAGGAGGGCTATAGTGAACAAACGATCATGTTCACTTCCACTGACTTGTGGCTCAGGAACCATAATTTCAAAGTCAAGTATCTCTTAAGGTGAAGGGAGTTTTTGAAAACAAAGTTTATTTTATATGTATTAGAACACAGACAATAAAATTGTTTTATTACATTCACTGTGTTCAATTAAATTCTAATGTACAAAATCTGTGATAAATACATTAAATGAATTATTGTTACAGCTGATATATGAATACACAGATTACTTCTAGAAAACGAGGAAACGATAAAGATAGGTATGATAATACTTTGAATATAATGTTATACTTACTTTAAAAAATAAACGCTTTTGTCATCCAAACTAAACGTGTATGCAAAATTTCAGCTCAATCGGAAACCGGGAAGTGGGTCAAATTTAACTTCCAAGATTTTTTTACATAGTTACAACTGTTACAAGTGAAGCTAATAAAAGCGATTAAAAAAATGAAATTATGCAATTCTTTGATTCTTTTTTCTCAACATACTTATAATTTTAATAAGTGGGTTATAATGGGTTTAATTTTCGTTTAATTTTTATTTTAATTTAAATTAATGTACCTATTTTAATTTTAATTTGTGTTTTTTATTTTTATTTTATTTTGATGTTTAATGAATTTATTTTATTGTTATTTGTGCTATATGTGATGGATCACTGTTGTCTCTGAATAAATGATTAATAATAATTAATTAATAATAATAATTTGATAAAACAATAGTATTTCCCTCAAAGCCTTACTAATATAACAGGTTATAAGAGTTTATTTTCTAATTTAATTGCCAATTTTGATGCTTAGAAACTTATTGTTATATTCTCTTGGAAATGGTAAATATCTCACAGAGACAATTCAATGAAATAGAATATGTCAGCTATGTAGTTATTGAAGAAAACTCATCTATAGAAATGTGTTTATGGTGCATGAGCTAGAAACCTCAACCGAAGCAATTGCAATATTCAAATACATCGCATTATTGGCGAACGTGACTTTAAACGGTATGTGGTATCACCACATATTGGTACCGTTGAAGCTTACTCTACTTGGAAGAACGGAAGCCGTATTACGGTGAAGAATTTTGATGATAATTCAAACATATATGATTCATACCTGACGACACGGTTGGCGCTGTGGCTAAGCGATTAGCCTTCTGCGCTACGTGCCGCGGGTTCGACCCCCGCACGGAACAAATATTTGTATGATCTACAGATAGTTGTTTCGGGTCTGGTTGTGTGTGCATGTGACATGTATGTTTGTAAGCTGTACCCTCGATACAGGAGAAATCTTAGTGAGGGGCAAGGTTTATAAAAAAAAAAACCTCTTAAACGTTAATCGAAAAAAGAAAGGAGACAATAATTTAATACAAGGATAATATAACAAAACACTACTGCACTTGGGTTCCAAGCCTAGAGCACATTATAGAATGTTATAGAATGCTCTTGCTCTCTTGTTATAAATGACTTAGTAGAGTGATTGCGATTGGATGATTTAATTTAATTATCATATCTAAACTGAATGTTGTAAAACAACCAGGAGTGTGAAAAGGTTAAATACATATCGTGTCGAAACTGTCAAATAAACTAAGTGTATGTACTAAACCTTTAGAATAATATTTAGGAATATTGGTATGACAGTGCATTATTAATGCAGTTTGCATAATCTGGTGTTTGGTTGCGATTGCGTTGAAAATTTCAGCTTTATGGTCTTTTAATATTCTAAATAACATTGAAAGGCATCATACGTGATTAATTTTTATAATAACTGTTATTCTGGCCACGTATGTCGTTGTAGGACAGAAAGACCCGGACCCAAAGTTTTGGAGTATAGAACCCGAAAGAAGAGGAGAAATGTGGGGAGGCAAACTATAAGGTGGTCAATGATCTGGTCAAGGTAACCGGAAAAGATTGGCTGCGGACAGCCCAACATCACAACGTATGACGTGTACTTGAGGAGATGTTCATCTATCACTAGGAGGCTTAAGATTAATTAAGAAGAATGTATAATAAGGTTAACATAACTACCAAGCTTATCAATAGAACAATAGAACTCCCAAAATAATTCGGGTCTTTGTATCCATGGTAGAGTTTACCAACTGACACAGAGAACTTAATGCAAACAAAAATATTAATCCAGTTAAACAATCGACCTTGTATTAACTAATATGCTACACATACATACAATTATGAGAACTATTCGACCTCGGTTGATGAGTCCATTAAAGATGGTCGATACTGTTCAGTTGAAACTTAATGATTATGACAAGTTATTAGCATCTCGTTATTGGTATATCATTAATAGGATGTTTCGTAGATTGTATTATGATATTATCGTTATGTGTTGGACCGATATTGAAAAAGCAGAATTATCCTGGAATACTTCCAATCTTTGATTTTTCCTCCTTTATATTTTTATCAGATATTATCAACACAAATTATTGACACTGATCAACGGCAACTTGTTTGCCTTTGACCAATGATCATACAACGATTTTAAGTAAATGAAGTTTCCTTCCGTATACGAACGTCAAACATCTAATTAAGCCTGTAAAGATAATATTTACATTACTGTCTGACTTTTCTCCGAACCAGAATTTGAGAGGATCCCTGGCTTTAAAGCACGGAACTTCATAAAAAGAAGCATGCTTTGATTGTTTATATGAAGTCCTATTACTTTATAACGAATTCTTTCCAAGAAAGTAAATCAAAAAGTGCAATTTTAATTATGCGACATTCCCAAAATCCCCTTCTATAATCTTTCTTATAGCTAGAATGCAATTAGTCAAACCATGCACCATATTTAGAAACTTAGAATAGCTCACATTCAATACTGCAGAGTAACATACCAAAACCTTAAATAGCTGCTAACTTGCTATCAAGGTTTTCTACTAACCCGATTACTGGCTAGTCCATATAACTTATGTTTTATGTAGGCGTACAGATTGGACGAATCTCTCTAGTTTTATGACTTTGTTAGAACAAATGGCATCTGGTGACAGTCTATCGGTATGATCTTTGATGTTGTGACCTGGTCTGGCATCGGAACAAAATATTGATGTTGAAAGGAATGTAAACAACTGACGAATTAAAATTAAAATTCTGGTCGTGGTTGAAAACTGAAACTTGGTACTTTTAAATTCGTTCCTTGAATTTCCTGAGACTGTCGAGCATATTTCAGCGCTCAGACAAGGTTAGATTATCTCAACGAGACAGTTTCCTATGCAAATATTACATCATCGTATCTTGAACCACAATATGAAGTGTTCGAAAGTAACAAAAGTTTAAAAGCTAAAGCTAAAACATTCTAAATAATTAATTGCGATTATAAGAAACCATCTAGACTTTCACTTTAACTCATCGATGAAAAAAGTTTAGGCACTCATTACATTATTACATGTACCTATTATGGCACACTTAATTTGTTTGACAGCATAATAGCAGCTGTAATAACATGTTCCGATTATTATCTACAAAAAACAACACCACACAAATATTTTGTATCGACAGATGTAGATTTGATATTTGAAATTGTAGCTATTACAGTGGTTCTGGTAACTATTGCACTTCGTAGATTTATACCTGCACAGCATCGGAAATAGACCAAGAAAATAGTTCACATGCAACATTTTCTCGATTGATTTTAGTGCACCGCTATTACCCACATACTAATTGGCAATCAAACTAGGTTATCGGTCGATAAAAGGTCTGCTACGTTGCCATTTAAATCAGCCTTCATACTGAGAACCTTTGTGCCGAAAGGTATATTACCTATGTAACCTAATCATCATCACCAAGACTCTTCCACAGTTACTTCCAAAAGGCGGTTGGTTTTTTTTTAGCGATGTTGCTGCCCATGCCCAGCCTGGGGTGTTAAGTTACGCATAGTCAGCTTCGCCCTTATAACCGATGAAAGAATTTGCACTTTAAAATCAATATTTCGTCTTTTAAATATCCAAGTAGCACTTGGCTGCTACGCAGTGTAGTATTATCGTAACGAAAACCATGACATAATCAATTCAGCTCGGTTCTCCATAACAAGTCGCGCGAGATGATAAGCGCATGCACTGTTTTCTTTCATTCCCAAATAAGCGTTGACGCGTATAGATTAAATCGAGTGTTACCGTGATGATTAGAAAGTGAATCATCATCATCCATCAACATATTCGCTCATAAACGCCCACAACCAAAATTGGAAACTTCTTATTACAGTCGTGAGATGGAATATTACCCTAATCAACATACTTATCAATTGCTACATTCATATTTGTATAAATAACATCTTTACATTCTGCTTAACCTCAATAAATCGATAATTTAGAAAATCCACGCAGAAGACTCGCCAAAATAGGCTTTGGATCCAGTCTAAGCTATTGATTTTGGAAGATGTCCAACTGAACATTCTTGACCCTAATCTAACATACTGAATAAATGGGGTGCTATGCCACACATGATTGATGACAAATCTATTATAAAACGTGACATTATACCACTACCGTTGTACAATATATTTAACGGGAAAAGAAATTGCCTAGAAATGTCATCATTAGTTGACGTGATAATATGGTAAGTGACCTTGTGTAAACAGTTATGAAACTACACAGCTATCACAATAGTGATTTCCATAGCATAGTGGATCAAAAAGATCATAAGATGTATAAGAACTAAAGCATGAGGTTGGACGCAAAATAAAAATAATATTAAAGAAAGACATGGCACAAGAAAGGTTTCAAATGGAATCTATCATCTAAATGAAGATGTCCCATTTCATACCAATGAAACTAGTAATTGAAAATATATAATGCAAGTGCAACAACCAGAGAACCTCAATCACATTGCATACTGCCACTTGGCAGATGAGGCGTTCAATATTTTAAGTATCCTTGCGTAAACAGTTCCAAAATATATTGCATATATCTGTCTGCTATATCAAAATAAAACAATATCAGACGTTGTATTATATGATGACGAAACACATGCAACACATGCATTACAAACAATGTCAGTAGAAAACATTGAAAATGCAATGCACTCATGCATATGTAATCGCCAAAACTAATACAATGTTGAAACGGAGTCTGAAAGATGAACGTTTCAGGCTGATCGAGGAAGGAAAGGTATACACCAAACTGTTGTAAACAATCATTTGTTTAGGATTCTAGGTTAGTCTTTTCAAATTGACATAGGGAAAGGTCTACTATTGATTGGATTAGTGGGTAAGCACGGGCTAACATCTAATCCCATCCACTTGCACTGTGTTTATTCCAAACATGATTTCTACAGTGCTAGTTGTCCTGCTTCAGCAGGAAGGTTGGCAGCCCACTGAGTAAGAGCACCCACATAAGCATTACACTGCACAATCGCTTTGGAACAGCCTAGAACAACAACTCAATCAGCCACATATTCATGCTTACCATACAATACCACTAGTTGTACTACATAGATTTCTCTAACAATAATTACGAAGCTATGTCCAACACCCACCAGCTCGACTGCACCGAGTCCGCGGTGGGCGCAAGCTATGTAAATCGTGCCATGGGGCCGACCGAACAAGTTTTCTATTTCAAGGAGAAAATACAGATTTACAGTGCCCGTGAAACGTCAATTAGGTAGCTTTCGCGCCTTCTACAACTATTTCGAGTATTGTATGATTGTCAATCTATTTTGCCTTATGGGGTGAACAAAACTTCGGGCGTTATCGCTCGAGGTAAGGGAGAATTGGATTGCGGAGACCAAGTTCCTTTAGCTGTCTGAAAGTGTGATGGGTGAAAATAGAGGTGCTATAATTCGAATCATTTCTAAGGTTCGATTCATAGATACAACTTATACAACAGTAACTTTGCTCCGGCTCCTTAAAATTTGAACCTGAATCATAGGATGCCCGTTCAAAACACCGAATCTCTTAGCATTGTATAGTCCCATCCTTATCCCTTTTCCAGCTCGCTTGACGCACAAAATACTAGTTATGTATTTATTAGCAAGCAGACAACCCTCTTTCATCCATTTTAGTAGAGTTTCAGCTTTTACGGGGAGCGACAACCATTTGTCCTGCACTGCGCACACCCTATTAAGAGAAAACTTTTTTCACAGTATTACTGTACCTACTTGTTAATGATTGCATAAAACTGCTGGAAAGGGTGTGTTCTTTTGTGTTATTGGTTTGACATGTTTTTCCCCTAGCCATATTATCACTTATACCTACATAAGTAACATAAGACAAACATATTTATTATTCTAGGCTACTCGTCTCCTTACTCGCGCAGGCATTACAACAGAATAAGTAATTAATTTTAGTGTCAATATGCTATCATAATAATCTTTCTGAACTAGTTCAGGTTGCCATTTCAAACGGATTAGATGGCTGGTTTGCCTTGAATGTTGTTCGTAGATTATTATGCAATGCAGCTATATGTAAAGTAATTAAAGCAGGACAAGTTCTTTGGGCAGACTGGAATTTGGCAATAGGCAGAATATAAGGCAAGGGTGAAAAAAGGGATTTCTGTTTAATTACAGCATAATATTTATAACTTCCAGTAAACCAGTTTCCTGAAGCATCATCCTGACATGTACATGTCAGGATGATGCTTCAGGAAACTGGTGATGAAGTCCTATCAAAATATGATAGAAATTAATTAAATTTGCCTGTTACCGGTGAGAGAGAATTCTCGTTCAGCATTGGCAATAGTCTGGTTGATGATGCTTTTATCTGGCTTCTTCCAACGTGAACACACTAGTAAAACTCCTGACGATCTTAAAAGGAAGTTGGTTTGATAAATGTGCGTGGTCTCAACCGGCCTTAGTCCATTGATGGAGGTGGACTGTTATGGATCTTTATGCATACCGAGTGCTGCTGCACGTGGTGTGAATAGTGCAGATGAATTTTAATACTAACATGTATTTGCAAAGATAAGTTCGAAAATATAATAAAGGAATTTATAGTTCTTAGTTCAGGAAATCGTCAAAATAGCATCCGATTGATTTAATTATGATTAGAATGATTTGGACCGAAATAGAAACTGCTATTGAATCATCTATGTATAGTGTTTAATATGGCATAATGTGTTTGTATGAAAATTTGCTATTTCCAAAGTAATTTCCTTTTCCGAACGAAGGCGGAAAAATTTGAAAATTTGAAAGTTGTTTACATCGAGCCAGTAACTATGGAAGGTTATATCAAAAGTTAATCGATGTAACACTGTATTCGATAATTACCCAGCATTGTGAAATTATTGCACTCTCAAGAAAGCAGGCACGGCTATTATTGTTTATTGAATTATTATAAAATAACGTTACATAAGACGGTACGACTACAGTTTCTGCGATATTATCAATAACGGGGAATATTTATAAAATAGCATGAGTCAAACTTACTTAAGCGTACTCTGATTGTGATGTTATGATTCGATATATTTAAACAGGCGTATAAAGTCCATATTTGTGGAACGTAACAAAAACAATACATGACCCTATAAGGAGGTATTTGATGTAGCCACCACTGGATGTACTGATTGGTGACTGTATTTACTGACAAACGATGACAAGAATAAGAATCTATGGCATGTTTGCAATGAGTTTCATAGATTGACAAATATTGTGATAACCAGATTACTAGAACACTAAGTTGCATCAACTTAACGTTAGTAATCTGAATATTCTTTATATAACATACTCTGCGTTAACTTTACAAAAAAATATTTATTATTAATTACAACAACAAGATAGATAAATGCTTCTTGGCATATAGCACGAGAATATTTGTAAATACAACGAGATTGTTTTCTCTGCGCATTTCGTTTTAATTTTAAAGCTGTCCACATTATTCAGCTCTTCCAAAGTTAATGAAAAAGACCTTTCAGAACCCTGCCCGTTTGCTCGAATTGCGTGAATTTCAGGCACCTTTATATTTCCATTGTGAATAAGCTGTACCAATAGAAAAAGCCAGTAAACATTACACATTAGTTTCGTAACAAGCTATTAAAGACAGTATATATCAACTTGAGTGACAGTTGAATATACCTGATGATAAAAACATATTGCTATCTCCAGCCTGCACGGTAATTACGACACTATCAAATCGTCATTGATAGTCCAATACCGCGTAACTAACATTGTTAAATACCGCGGATGCCATAAAAAATCAAAACTGAGTTTTCAGCGTATGTTGTCGCGATTGTGATTGGGAATTAGTTTGTGGGTCATTCCATAATGATGGTCCTGTAATCGAAATAACAAAAGCTTTAGCTATTACCAGGACAAATTGGCATTTTATTTCTACACACTCCGCTAATTTCGATGGATTTTGGGAGGCAGGAATAAATTCCACCAAATTTCTAACACCCGTTACAAGTATTCGAGTAGAATTTCGGGAATCTGATGAAGAATATTGTAAATCAAGATTGATTTTAAGAAAACGGGGAGTAAGCGGTGTGTTTTCACCATTAAAATGTTTTCTTTGTAGATCATTAACAAAATACAAATTATTGGGTGAACTAACGGTAACATGTTAGTTACGAGGTATGGGATTATCAACGACGAAATGACAATCATGTATTGCCGCTCTATGTGAGCAGTATGTACTGCGGGTTTACCATGAAACCAAAATGATAATGACCATGGACTCTGGTAATAAACTTCAAAACGTACGTGAGAGACTGAATTTAAGAGCCACCTTATAAAAAATTACCGATCATAAAGAACTTTTACGTACTTTTAACGTCTCAACATCATGATAGGTAGAAATAAAAAAAATTGCTCAAAGTTTAGTCGGTCACGATCGTATTGAAGTTAATTACCAGAGACGATGTTCATTACCATTTTGGTTACGCGGTAAACCCGCTGTTCGTCAGTCAATTTGAAGATGTTCATTTCGTAAAAAGACGATTTTACGAAAGGTTTAATTCAGTTATGGTTCAGTAATTTCAATAACATCATTCAGTGGCAAATATTAATTATAATTGTTTTTTGAGTCTCAAGTTGATTTATTATTCAGTTCAGAATCAGAATGCTTTATTTATAAACATAGGTTGGGTTGCAATTATGTGCGAGATGTTACAATGGGTAGGTACATTATGTTTTGCCATGTGGCGTGCAAATATTGAATGTTGTCGATTTCCAGAACAGCCAATTATTGTTTTAGATGCATTTTACTTAATATAATTCAATACATTTAAAATATTTAATTTCGGTTTAATAACACATGAATACAATCATTCTCATGTTCGGCCTTTCATTCATCATATTATTATTTTTTATAACTCTTCTTTATTTCATTTGTCTCGTTAGTAGGATATGTTTGTATTTGAACATAATTTTCCCGATGGAAAGTGAAGTGATCAAATAAAACAAGTTTGCTACAAAGATGTCTATACCTTCCATCATTTCTACTTACAGACAGATAACTGATAATCTATAATTTCTCCTTATTATCTCATCAGCGAAGTTGTATTATTATGGAACCTTGCAATTTCTTTCAACAATTTTCTAGTCTCGGTCTTGTAAAAGTTCTCATAAATCAAAATAAATCTCTCAAGAAAATGTTAGTGTTATTGAGAATAATTCAAGGTTACCAACCACTTACACAACACAGCAAGGATGTTCTAGTCGTTAAATGTAAACGTTTACACTCTAGACAAGCTAAAATGTCTGGTGTAGAAAATTTAAATAAACGTAATAAACTACACAATCCTAACTATTTAATGTAGCAGAAATAAGAGGGTATAAGTTGATGAATTAGTAAGATTTCATTTCAAGCCACCTTAATAATTAAATTATTAATCTATAATTGAATTAGTATACGAAACTAATGATTCTGTCATTGAAGACATAAGCGGAATCCTTATGAACGCATTAGAAAAGTTAGTTGCACAAGTAAACAATTGTGATGATGGCATTAAAATGTATGAAGATAAACAAACAAACATAATAAATAATCATAACATGCATTGTTATCAACTAAGAAAAGAATTAGCGTTGTATCTAGGACATGAACACACTGCACCTTAAGTATCTATCAAAACAACTTGGAGGATATTTGTGCACTCCATTTGTACTCCTTATAATAAAATCACGAGCGTTTCATATCTTAAAAATAATTAAAAGAGATATACATAAAACGGTAGGTTGTTCGAGTAATAGACGTATAATAAAAAAAATACCCTACGTGATCAACAATCAATGTTTTGCAAACGCGTAACGGGATTTACCCAGGATTACGGGAAAACTCACGTTGCAGAAGATATACCACAATCCAATTTTTTGATATTCCAAGCACTACACACTAAGATGCGAATAAAATAGAAAGCTAAAACACGCTTTCGTTAAACAAAATTTAAACTCCGCAAAATTCACGATCGCGTCGGTTAATAAGATTAATTTTCCGTCCGAACGTACTGCACACGTCTTTCATGTGCGCAGTCACGCGCCTTACTGAATTATTACTCAGTACTGCGTCGACTGTTGAGAGCGAAATTGGTTTTCGAACGACTAATCCTATCAATACAAAATGAGCCCTAATTCATTACAATTTAAAGTTCAATTTTCAATAGGAAAGCCATTTTTTTTTGCTACAACTTGCAAACAGGTTGGACACGAGAAATTCGCAGTCTGCAGGAAACCTACATGTTAGGTCTTAAGCTTTTTGACCGATAGTGACTCGTAATCATTTTACTTGCCCATAAACGACAAGCAGTAGATGAATAGGATTATTTATGGTTTATTAAATACAATAAATATTAAAGTAATCAGTTCACAGCTCTCTCTCTAAAGTAAATAGAAAGGCTAGTTTATAACACCTTCCCCAATCTAGCGTCAAGTCGTGACAATTTCGATAATGCCAAATAAATGGAGCAGTCATTATTCAACTCACCACGATAATTTTATTTGTTTCTATGAATGTTTCACTTTTTTGCAGCCCATTCCATAAATGGTTGGTAATAAAATGGAAGATGCTATGGCTGGAAACACCATTCAGACATAAGCTTCAAATAGATGCCAAATTAACGAAACTGTATAAACCAAGTATTGTAATATTAGCTTCAAATTGCTTTTCAATTGAAATCATTTTCTTTCAAGACGAGGATATAAAATCAGTTCCCGTTAGGAACTACTTAAGGTTATAACGCAACGAGTAGGATGACCAGGTGGGTAGATGATAGTTTATTAGGTCTTGTTAGACCTGGGAGACTGTAATTCCTTTCCGGTTTAGCTTTGAGATGCTTTACAACTTCCAGGATGCCGTCATAGGTAGGTTGACTGATATAAAGTCAAAGTCAAAGTTTTTTATTTCAACGGGGCCTTTGCAGGCACTTTCAAAACGTAGTGATTCTAGGTGCACGGTTCCAAGAGGGTTGGTCCCGGAGAAGATACCAGCAAGAAACTCCATGGATACTCTTTTCATAAAACTAATTTACAATAATATCTGGACAGATCACATAGACTTCTAGCCTTAATTCAAGTTTTTTAGGATCCTTCAAGTCTAAGTAATGTTTAAAATTCTAAGTTGCTCATACTGTACGAATCTTGTCTTGTATGTATGTGTGCAGGGCTGTGGCGCCCACACACCAGGGTTGTGGTGTGGTGTGGGGCGCGTTGAATAGAAACTAAAACTTCATAGCTTTAGAACTTGTAATAAAGTACTAGCTAAATAGACACATTGTAAGACAGATACTATCTTGAGAGATATGACGTGGTGGAGTAATATATAATTTTTTAGTGTTGTCAATACAGAAATGAAGCAGTGATAGCCTAGCGGTTGAACGCTTGCCTGCCGTACAGGAGGGTCTGAGTTCGAACCCGGCCCGCACCTCTGACTTTTCGGATTCATGTGCGGATTAGAATTTAATTATCACTTGCGATAACGGTGAAGGAAAAACATCGTGACATTGTGACCTGCACACCTGAGAGGCCCTCATAAAGTTCTCGATGGTGTGTGTAGTTCGCCAACCCGCACTAGGCCAGCGTGGTGGATTAAGGCCTAACCCTTCTCATTGTGAGAAGAGGCCCGTGCCCAGTATTGGGACAGTAATGGGCTGGATTTATTTACTATTAATACTAATATGTTTTATACAACACATACACGAGTGCTTGGAAATAGTTCTGGAGCCTTATTTTCGAAAACGATTCCGATCAATCGTTATTAGATTTATGTCAGTTTACACGTTCACTAGCGCCTAACAAATTATTTTCGGAAGAAGCACCTGGACCTGTAGTTGTACATAATTATCTATCTTTGGCACAATTCTGATAATAATAACCCGATGACATTTCTTATGTCATTGCTGCGTACTCTTTCGAGCGCAACGGTCATGTCCCCATTATGCCACACCAATTGCTTTGCTGCCTGTCCAAATTGCCGGTAGTATTATGATAGAGAACTGTTCACATTTGGACGGAGCTAGATTTTTCCGCCTGCGTCCAGTTGTAACCATAAAGTTATTATTACTACCACTAATAATAACTTTATGGTTGTAACACTCTTGTCCATCTATTCAAATTTCCGCCCATTAGCGTGAAAATTGTCGAGGCTAAGCCAAAATCTGGTGTCGGATTTTTAGGTCAAGCAAAACTTCCGCTCTTTCTACATATGGATTTACTATTTTATATAAGTATATGGTGTTTTGTATGTTGTATCTTATTTATTTTAGCTGTATTTGTAAGTTATAAATGAATATTATTATGTATAGTATTTATGTAACATAATATGCAACCTGTGATAAAAACGGTTGGTCGACGCTACGCGTGACCCGAGGGCTGGCCTATTCTTTGGTCAAAGAATAAGCATTGCCATTCAACGTGGCAATGCTGCCAGTCTTCTGGGCACGCTGCCAATTGACAGCGAAGAGAAGGAGTTCTTTGACGCCTAGGTACTCAGTTTTATATTTATTTTATTTTATGATTTATTTATTTAACAATAATTATTAGTGTACATATTTAAGTTTATATTTTATGGTTGTATATAGTTATGTAAAATAATTCAATTAAAAATGTTTACTACGAGTACCTGTGATTATTGTTACGCGCTCTTTTAACCTGCAAATTTGTCCATCCCAAGGCTGTCTGGCAGAAATCGCCAAGTGCGATAAGACCACCCTTTATACATCCCTTTTCTTTTCATCATATTTTCTTCTCTTTTCTATTACGATACATACAATACTAGTAGTATCGTATTGTATCGTATAGATGATCTAAACTATTTATAATTATTATTACGATTTCTGGTTTGATAGGTGTAACAAAAACTCCATCATTATTGAGAATGCCTTATGACAAAAATATATCATAATTTTTATTATGACCTAATATTATAACCGTACATTTTAGGTTAAAAGCTTGCATGTGTCATGTAAATGGCCTGGGACATTGACTTAATGCAAAACTGGTGTAATACGAAAAATCGATATACGTTGACGCCTCTGCTATAAGTATAAATATGACGTGTGAAATACAAATGATAATAAATCGCGTGATGTAAACTTATAAAGATAAATGATAGGAATTAACACATTGGGAATTAGCTAATGCAATACATCAGCTAATTGATAGTGTTACAAAGGTTAGTAAAATAATTCTTCGAAATAGTAATTTAGATATCAAGGGTTGAAATATAACTAATTGATTAATTAGTATTTGACCTAAACGAAAAGTGTAACACTGACACAATTCGTAATAATTATAGTTTGAAAAAAACAAAACACGATTGTGAAAGTGCCTGCAAAAGCCCAGTTGAAATAAAAAACTTTGACTTCGACTTTGATTTTATTTTTCGCATTCTTTTCTCATTTGATAGTGATACCCGTATCATGATGGTAGATAACAAAATTTTGTCCGCAATCTTGGGGCGTCAGCCATATTGTATTAGGTGTGACATAATTTTAGTTTTCGTATTCTTCTCAGCAAATCCTTTCATTTGATACCTATATCATGGGAGAGCATAATAAATAACTAGTCCGCCATCTTTGGGAGAGTCCACCATATTGCATTTAGAATGACGTCACTTAGCTAACCATGTATTGTCATCCAAACTAAACGTGTATACAAAATTTCAGCTCATCGGGAACCGGGAAGTGGGTCAAATTTAACTTCCAAGATTTTTATACATAGTTGGTTATTTAATTACAGGTGAAGCTAATAAAAGCGTGCTAAAAAGTATCATTCGCATACTGTCATTTGTTTTAAGCCAGTATGTTTGTACATGCGTGTAATGATGTAACGATAAAGAATCCTTTCGTAGGACCATACGTGGCGTTGACGAGGAAAATTCTCAGCATTTCGACGTATTCAAATTGCAATAAGCCGCATCATGTCATACAGAGACATGTGACACATTTAATTTTCAGAGCACTGCACATAGTAGTTGTTTGGTATAATATTTCATCTACCTACTCCATTAGTAGTACGATTTACAATGAATAGAATAGAATAGATCTTTATTTCATGTAAACCAGATACAGGCACTTATGAAATGTCGAGACTCTAGGTGCGCGGTTCCAAATAGTAGATCCTATGGAGAAGAACCGGCAAGAAACTCCATGGAAACTCTTTTCAAATAAATAATAGATCTTGACAATCTTTATCAGTACAATGTTGTGGTAAGAGCTGCGAGAATAATGCAATTCAATGCGAATACAAATAAGACTAGGATAATAATGAATTGCCTCTGAATAAGATTGTCATGGCAGTTACGAGCTGACCAGTTCTGACAGACGGCACTCGTCAATGGAGGCATAAAGTATGTCGTGTTCCTAATCCATTATTAAATTATTATTAATTCAAGCATACATAATAATCCGAAAAAAATTACCCGTCAAGCAAGGCAAAAACAACAGAAAATCTATTTATTGCGGGCGCCGCGTCGATGACCTTTCAAACTTCGTGGTGGGAGGAGGAACATTTAAATATTAATTCATAGCGTTGACAAATTGTCTAACGTTAATGTAATCATAGGTGATCATAGGTATTAGTATAATTTGAAATGAAGACTACAATTCATGTGTAAATGCCTAAAAGTGCCTTAGTACCTGATCACGAATCCCCATGATATGCATGTCGAGGCTTTCTAAATAAACACTGACTAAAACCACAAAATAGAAGATATTTAAGACTTCCAAGTTAAGGCTAAGACCACACTGAAGCGACGTGGACGGCGATAACAAGAACAAAATAATATCGCACGCTGCATTTGAAATACAGTTATTGCCATAATATGGCATGTATTTCAAATACATATTATGTACCTATCCGTCAAAAACCCCCGACTCCAACTAGAAAAAGAGCTGTAACTTTTGAACGGCTGAACCGATTTTAATGAAACATAGCTAAGATGATACCCAATTAAACAAGCTTTCATTTAAAAAACAATGCATTGAAATCGGTTCATCCGTTTTGAAGCAACGATGCCACAGACAGATACACTACAAGCTTATAACACACCTCTTTTTTGTTGCGGGTTTAAAAATGTTTGTTTTGTTCGTGTCACCGTTCTTCGTCCTGCTGAGCCCGCATACAAGCAAGTACATTTTATAACAGGATATTACTAAACAATATTAATAAGGAAACGCCGCAGACATAACGACAATAAATCCTCATAATAATATTTCTTTATTTCTTTCTTTTACTACTGTAATCTTAAGCTAATTTGTGTACAGTGCGCAGCGTCGTGTGCTGCATTATCGACCATTTGAACATGTAAAAAAATTTTGTGAAACTGAATAGTGTAACTGTTTGCTGATCCTTATTAATAAATAAATATATAATAAGTTAATAACCAATTTACACGCGGGTGTCAAATTTAACAGACATGATGCCAATTTAGCAATGCGATATAGGACCATGTTAATAGAACCACATATTTCTGTCATTCACGATAAGTTCGAGAAACTTATTAATTGTCTATGATAACAACAAAACTTTATGGGAGTCAATGAGTAATATTATAAGCTGCTTATCAGTTCCTTCATGTACCAGTCTGACCTCTGAAGGCCTTACGAGAACTAGGTTTTCGCAGTAAAATAAATAAGAGAGTACAGGAGAAAAGCTAGCGAATTTATTATAGCATGTCTAGCTGTGCCCTGCGGTTTTACCCGACGTAAATTTCTTTTTTGGTTGTTCCTTGCTGTCGTATCCTGAAGATAAATAGCCTATAACTTTCGTCGAGAATTGGGCTTTCAAATACAAAAAGAAATTTTTCATATCTGACTGGTAGATCCAGAGATTTGCGCGTTCAAATAAAAAAACTAAAAAACTCTTCAGTTTTATTTCATTAGTACCTATAGATTAGTAGATATAGATGGCAGATGATGGGGCCTTTCATAAAGCCACCCGTGGGTGTCTTATACAAGACCCTACCTTTCTAGTCCCGATCCCTTTAACGGGATTATTGGATTCATCATTATGAACAAATTTTACTATGGGACCAACCATGAAATCGCGAAAAAGATCAGCTGTTCTATACACATAATTCAATAGGAACAGCTGATATTTTTTTCGCGGTTTAAGGCTTGGTCCCATAGTAAAAGTTGTTCATAATGATGAGTATTCTGTGGAAAATGGTGTTAGTTACACATTTGCTCGTATTTGTTTATATTTTTTTCATATAAAATGTAATGTGTGACTTTTTATTTTCCCCAATAAATAAAATGAAAAAATGAGTATAAAAACCCCTTAAAGGGATCGGAACTAGACAGGTAGGACCATCCGTGGGTAGGACCTTTATAAGATGAATAAGAATTATTTATTTCGAAGAATATGAGTCAAGTATGATGACAAGGTAAATATGTTTACATTCCGTTAACTCAACCAGGTTATGTGCAGAGAATAGGCAAAAATGTCCTTCTAGGTGCTAATAACAACACATCGATCACCCATCCACCTGTCAAGAGCGCTGCTGACCTACCATTGCACTCTAGTTAAGCAGTGCAGGACAACGGGCTAAAGTAATGGTTGCCCAGGATTACAAAAAGGAAGGATAAATCTGTTTTTATTATAAAAAGCAATCAATTGTTTTCAATACAGTACGTAATTGCATGAAATATTTGCGTCATTTACCTCATGAAAACCTAGTAAACAACATAAATCTAGAAATATTCTCAATTGTGACGTGATTTTATGTTTAAACAAGTTTCAAACGCAGACTGTTGTGCACTGTACCATTTACTTGATTAATGAGTATTCATTGATACAGAATACAATTAACATTAACTACTGTTACAATACAAGAATACACTTTTAATTGTATTCTATATTGTACGTAAGGCAAACGACACACGAGTAAAAAAATCAAGATTTATATTACATTAGACCAGTGACGTGCACAGACATTAATTCTTACAGGGTAGGCAAAATCAACTTAGGGCTATGTTCACCGACAACATAACAGATGATTAAAATGATGGCTGTTTACCCATACAAAATTTTATGGTAAACGAGTGATTTTGTTCTAACTATCTGTTATTTTGTCGGTGAACTTGGTCACGTTAAATGTCGGTCAAGTTAAATGATGTTTGTGATAGGCCACCTCACGCTAAGACTTAAATTAATTATTACAGTAGACAAAGGCGAAATAGCTCACTGAAAAGAAAGAGCGATTAGCTTCTATGCTCTAAAGAGCTATATCACTGTTTTAGCTGTTTAGCTCTTCTATAGCTCAATAGCTGATAGCTCAGAGCCGGTTGTTAGTTCATTTGACTTAATTACGCGCGTTGAAGAAGACGGCTCACTCATATTCAGAAGAATTAAATAGATCTCTATTTCATGTAAACCAGATACAGGCACTTATGAAATGTCGAGACTCTAGGTGCACGGTTCCAAATATCTACCCTATGGAGAAGAACCGGCAAGAAACTCCATGGTAACTCTTTTCAAAAATATATAAGATTATATTATAATCTTTATCAGTACAATGTTGTGGTAAGAGCTGCGAGAATAATGTAATTTAATGTGAATAAAAATAAGACTAGGATAATAATGATTTGCCTGTGAATAAGATTGCCATGGCAGTTACAAGCTGACCAGTTCCGACAGACGGCACCCGTTCACGAGCATGACGCATGCGTCAGCGTCGCCAAGCTCGACCACAATGAAGGGAACTCAACGGCCCGACACAAGCTCGAAGACCGAAGCTCTCGACCGATCCGATTATGAGTACCTAGACAATAGTACTTAGTTCTTGGTAAAGATTTTATTTTCAACTCTTCGAACTCAATCATCGGGCAGATCAGTCATATTCCAAGTTTACCCACTGCTGCTAAAATCGCTTCGGATATTATTTGATTGTGAACACTTGTCAATGTATACCTCGCTTTACTATAATTGTTTTCTAGTATTCTTCAATCGGTACATAGCAACAGTGACGTCAATGTCGTATTTATACGTCAAGCACATGATTAGGTCCGAGCCGGTGATATCGTGACGGTAGCAGCGTCAGTGGGCGCGGCGCTTGTCGTAAATATACGCAAATACCTCGGAGTGAAGGTAATGTTATTTTTACTAGACAACGTCACATTCGGGTAGTCTCTGGGGTTATTGAGGTATTTTTAAGCTGGTTCAATTCAGATAATGATAAGTTGATTGATTTACGAGCAAAAATTTGCCTTGTTTAGATAATTTATTCGATTTTATTAAGTCAAAATCGATTAGTTCCAATCCACTAATCCCGATCGGCGCTTAATAATATTTTTGCGGAAGAATTGAAAGATATGTAAGCTTTCCCCAAATTACTTTTAATCTATTTTAAGAAGATAATGGTGTCAATTCTGTTACACATTATGACAGTACTAAAATAGACTAAACGCATCTGTTTCTTTCTTTTTCTATTGAAACAAAGAGACAAACACCAATAGTTTAGTCCTGTCATAGTGCGCAATCGAATCGACCCCATTGGCTTATTATCAACAAGCGTAATTACAACGCCATTGACACATAACCTATTATTATTACTATTAGCCTATATCATCCCACTGCTGAGCAAAGGCCTCCTCCCCCCATGACTTCCATGACACATAACCTTACCGTCAAAAGCCCCCGACTCCAACTAGAAAAAGAGCTGTAACTTTTGAATGGCTGAACAGATTTTTATGAAACATAGCTAAGATGATACCCGATTAAACTGACTTTTAATAAAAAAAAACTGAGTTGAAATCGGTCCATCAGTTTTGGAGCTACGATGCCACAGACAGATAAACAGATACACAGTACAAATTTATAACACCTCTTTTTTGTCGGGGATTAAAAAGAAGATGGTATTGGAACGAGCTCTTGATAATCTTTAGAAGTCTTAACACCTAAAGTGATAGGATGACTTAATCACAGCCACTTCACAATTCATCCCGTATCACGAAACAGTGCATCCAACCAAACAACAATATTGCAGTAAAACAATAACTTCATAACAGATCCTACATTTCCCACTATTACGTCACAGGTCACAGTTCGCTGGCACCAGTCGTGACTCACGCGCCTGATAATCAAGACGTATAAGGGGAATTAAACTATCTAACAGATGGGAGATGTGTACAGATTTGTTCAGTTATGTGGTGTTAAAACTTGAGACTTTCTCTCTCTTTCATGTTAGGGGTCATCCATAAAGTACGTCACACTAATTTCGTGATTTTTTGACCCCTCCACCGTTCTTGTCACTGTCGATTTGTGAGACCCCCCCTAGTGTGACGTCACATATTTTGTAATTTTACATCTAGAAATTATTAAATTAAAGCCGAAATTAGTCTTGTTAACATTTAAAATAAGGTGTGACGTACTTTATAGATGGTCCCTAACAGGTGAAGATTGTGTAGTGTTATTATGGGCTAGTGGTGGACATTGATTAATAAATAATTAAGTAAGTCTTGCGCTCAAAGTGTAATTTCTAATAATTATATTTCTGTAGAAGTCAATATGATTACTGAGACGATATGGAATTTATAACGACGGATTTTAGACTCGTTTGGGCAATTAATAATTTTGTATGACCTTTAAAAACAAACCAAACATGTAAGAAACATCTGGAACTAAAAATAATATTTGGATTGGTCTTTCGAGCTTTTCAACGACATGGAGAATACAGCACCAATTCCAATATTTCTGTATAATAGTTAAGATCCTTGATGCCTTTACCAAGTTGAACTTACACCGTTATGTAAAACAGAAGCAACAACGGATTAAGTTCTCAAAGTCAAGCTCAGAACAAAGCCATTTTCACTAAACCCACGTAAACCAGATGAACTTAATTATGAATCATGTACTGCTTTCTAAGACGTGAATATCTGTATAAGGCGCGTATTTAGAATTAATTACGTGGAGACAATGGTTTACGTAAGTACGCGGTCAAGTCCTGACCCCAGGGCAGTACAAGTTGTTCGTGGCAAATATTTATTTATGGATACTTTAGATTTTGTGTTCAATGGAACGTGGATTGGCTGAATAGTTAAGATTTTTGGACCGTTTCGAGAATTTGAGCTGATGTGTGATGTAACTAAACTAGCTGTAAGTCTATTGGTTAAAAATTACGACATTTTATTAATAAAGGGTAAGTGCCTTGAATTTTTCTTTATTAAAGGTTTACTCACCTTTTTCAAGCCTATTTTCAATTTGCTTCGCTTGAAGTATTACGGTGACTCTCTGCTATGTTAAATGGAGGACAAATTTAAGTATAGATAGATTCCTTCCCCAATGAAAATTACAACCACAATCATACTGATCAATTATTCCATTCCATGATATTAAGCCGATGTAAAGACTTATTACATGCAAATGCACAATCCCACGAATGCGTAGGCATATCATTCAGTGCGTTTGAAATATGCGAGTCGTATTTTCGCGCACATCAAAGCGAAGAAAGTTGGAAAGCCAATGTTTGAGAGCAGTTTGGTGCTAAGTTCCGCGCGCGAAAGTACCTGGGACATTTTGTACAAATGTTTGTAGGTGTTTCGGATCAAAGGTGCGTAATTTTGTACATGTCTGAGATCGATAAGGGCATTTTACACGTTTACCTACATTACACAAATATTATCTTTGAAAATATATGTACATCTTAAATTATATTTGTATTAAATGGAAGTAGGTATGTGTTAGGTTCGATGGGGTATGATTGATAGAATATCTCTAAGGCGATCTCAGCTAGGACTTCTCGGAATTATGAAAATAGTCCGACCGTAGCAATAGTTGGAAGAAAGAATTGCAAACATAGAAATCAATATTAGAAAACTATGTATATATTTATTTTTTGTTATAGACTGGGGCATTAGGGGAACTGTGGCCAAGGGCTTAGAATATAGCCAATATGTTTATGATTCATATAGCCAACAAATCATTAATATTACACCAATATAGATACAAACGGCTAACTAACTCAATTTGTTACTCCGACAAGTAGGAATAGCTTCTAGCTACGTAAACCAACATGGTATTCTGATTTAGTACTTCCCTTGCTTCATAAAGGGGCAAATCGAGAGAAACACATATTTTACGAAACTAGGTCAGATATAAATATACCACATCAAACGGTGAAGGAGAACGTGACCTAACCCACGCTTTAGTATATCTATAGTATTTTATCTGTTCAGCCTACATTCACCCACGGCCTTTGCTCCGCGCCTAAGTTTTTCAGCTTGAACCACTTTAGTCGATTGACGCCCGTACCCTTGCGGTCGCTCTACCTGACGAGTAAGACGCTATGTTGAATACTTAAATTCCAATTTGATTCCTACCTCAATTCATCGATGTCGATATAAATTCTACCTCGCAGGAAGCGAGACTATCGCTAGTAAAATTTTCTAACCCCTACACTGCAAGACTAGAACTTCGTAACAAAAATCCTTTAAACAAAACCCGAGATATTGACAACAATGCTTGCCAAGCAGCAATGCTAGTCTTCAAGGGCAACGAGGCAGCCTGCAATTTGCGTCCAGACCATAATCTGGATAGCATGCAAATAGTTGTAGCCAATCTGGCTGTTTGTGCATGTGATATAATAATCATTAGATCTATGTTTCTACGCGTGCAATTGCTAGTGCATCCGCCATTGATGCAAGCCAGATAAGACTTGTAAACCTTATCATCGTCTGCATCTAGGCATCTAGGCGCTCTCGTGTGGGAACCTGGTATTTGGTCCCACATCACATATCGTGACCTTACATAATACTTGAGTAAGTAAGGTACTTCTGATTATATGTACCTACAGTTTCTTACAAGTAGTAAAATCGGCCCCGAAACAGAAGTCGTTCGACATGGTAGTTTAGTTTCTAGAAGCTCTGTAATTTTGTGACATGTTATTTATTTCTGTAACTAGAACGATTGTAACAAATTGCACTAGTTACAGTTATCTGAAGTCATCGGATGGCGCCGCGCGTCGGGATTTCAAACATCCTCAGGCGGCTTAAGGATCGAGAGCGTCAGGAATTCAGGATATCGATGTTAAGTCTTCCATGATTCTGTTCCAGAGATGCCTGTTTTTAAAATCATGTGTTATTTTATCGTCATTCGTTGATACTTTACCAGGCTGACAGCGTTTTCGGGACTGACAAATCGCTTCACATAACAGTAAACAGCCGGTCATACACGTCTTTCGATATTTTAAACGATGTAACCACTAACTTGTAAGACACTGTAACAATACACCCGTTTGGACTTTGTTACCGCTTCTGAATATTCATGTTCGTAATATGAAGGTGTTGAACTAGTGGCGTAAGCTGAACAAACCCAATATCCCTTCGACTTAATGACTAATGAAGCGGCTCAACGTGAAACGTTGTGCCAGTTCTTTGGCATTTCAAGGCGTTTTCAGAGCACGCAAATTCTTTATTTTATGACTTACGTAATAAAACAGTTACGTCTATAATCTTTGATAGGCTAAGGTGGTTACGGTATTTCGACAGTCCGCCGATGAAGGTATTTTAAGTCCTACTATGAACTTTCATACTGGGAGGTAATTTTCGTTCCCTGCGAGATCATACTGGAATCCAATTTGCACTTAGAGCACTTTTTGACGTTTATGACGGTTCGAATTCAAAATGTACGTCTCAAACGGTACAGACCAGTCGAAGCAATTCAAGTGGCTTTCCTTCGAGTAATTTCGGGTTCGACTTTTCCAGAATAGCTCAACTTAATTAACACTCGAGAAAAGTTCAAATTTAAACGTTCTCTCGAATCCGAGACTACTTCCACTGCACAAGAATTGGGCCCACTAGGCTGTGACGTAGGACTATTTCATAGAAGAACTCCAAAAAAATTTGGAATCGTATCCAGGACCACACGCTCTTACGGCAGTACATATTTTATATAATTATACACGCATCAAGCTCCGGCACTCTTGCCCTATATGTCTGTAAATCCATGTCCATGTAGGTACATACAATCGCTCACAAAGACATATTTACATAGAGTCAACGTCTCGTATACAGTCCACGGGTTAACTAGGTTACCGAGTCGCCCGCTACACCCGATTGTACTTTTGCATATTTCAGGGACTTAACACCAACGTGAAATGTTGGTCTGTGGTTTATGTCGTTTTACTATATTCTGACAGACTGTACTTTAGGATAAAGGAGATTGCCAGGATTTGGTTCAAATGCCACCCAGAATCAACTGAAATGGCATTAAATGGATCTCATCGGGGGTATAATTTTTTACTATGAGCAAGAGTTTCCATTTGGACCAAATGCCATAGAAAGATTGTCAAATGTCCTTATTAATCCAAGTGATAAAATTTAAAATTATTTCGTTCATGTTTCGAAATGGAAAAATATAATTGCGTGCTCTCTATGATATAATTTATAAAGATTAGGCTATTGAGAACTGGTGATCTAGTAGTCACAAACCCGCTTACCTTGTCCCTAGGATGTCAGGGTTGGCTTCTAGCTAGACATGGCTGAACATGAATTCATACTTATACGGAGAAAAGCAAATGCGAATATGTGGTGCCACTTGGGAGATGCATTTATAAGATAAGATGCTTTGATTGATTGATTGAAAATTAAATACGAGTGTCCAATAGTTATGAGTAGAACAACCTGACATTTTCAAACACTTAACTACCCGCATTGGCTGTAACCATGTTCAAGACCAGGGCCAGCGATTTTATTATGCAATATATTTTATAAAAGTATACTTACAGAAATAATTCGTCTGGAAACTAGGACCAAAATCCAAAAATAATAATAACATATTCTATTATCCACAGCAGGGTCGCGATATTTTGACATTTAAAGTTCAGATAGTATGTCGTTCACAGTATAATTAATAGATAACTGCACTCTTAGACCATTAGGGGCTAATAATAACTACAATCCGGAACAAATAACAATAGAAAGATATAAAACTAGGTAGAATATGAGAAAAGTAATTGCACTGCCGGACATTTATCCGGTCTGGAAAACATGAGCCAGAAGACACTCTTTGTTAGGCCCAAGAAAGTAGAAATGTTTATGAATCAAATCAGCACGTGTACTTTATTGGATATGGGCCTTCTAGCAGATCGCTCGATAAACAGCACAGTTGAGCATAAGTACTGTTCACTTCGCTTCTCTTTATGCTTTAATAAAGAATCACCAGTCAGTCAAAAATTACGACCATGTATAAAAGTAGAACGTCTACGAACCCTACCACGGCATCGATCCCTTTAAATTAAAATAATATGTTTTAAAATATCTTCCAATATATCCCGGAAATCACAATTTTCTTTGCATATCTACTAGCGAAGAGCCCTATGTCAGGTTACGTGACTGGTGGATAGGCCACGGGTGCCACGGGGCAAGCCACGAGGACGGAAGCACGTGGCACGGATCTGATCCTATTATGATTTACTGGCACGAGTGCTGCACTGACACGAGTGATTAGGGGGACAGGGGGCTGATCGGGAGCTTAGATAACTTTCCAATTATGGCCAGAAATAATGGAAGATATTTGTTTATAAAGAATCTGATATCTAATCTGAATAAATTATAAAGAAAAGAAAAACATCATTATCGTGTATCGTGGGTAGTTTAGAAATAACAACCGACGTATTTACCTTCACTTTGAAAATAACTCTGAAAGACTTTAATATGTCAACAACTGAAATTGGCGAACATTTCAATTTAGACACCACATCGACATTCCGACAGCACTATTACCCTGAATAGCAAACGTCTGACTGGGAGAGTGGAAGGTCACCAATTCAAATCCATGTCAATTGAGGCATTGTATTGCACTTAGTCACTAAGCATAATTAAGTTAGGTCTGGGGGGAGTTACTGAACCGATTAAAGAAAAAGTTTTTAACCTTTACTTACGAGTCTGGGTCATTGACTTACCTATAAATGAAAGATCTAGCAAAACACTTTTATACTATTTCACGTTTAGTAAAGCCAGAAACATACTTGTATACACTACGCCACCCAAAGATCGATCGATCATTAGCCAGCATGATTAAGGTCTCCAATGTTTCCCCGTCTTTAATCTTGGAACAATGAAACAGTTAACACTAAAATCTTATGTAAATTAATAACAGTCCATTGATCCAGGTACAAATATTTTACTACAATACATGATTCATTTGTTTCGTTTAACGGTTCAACGCACTTCTTATCAAAGTCGGTCGTTAGCACTATTGGTTAGCACGAAAGTTTAGGATAAAGGCGTCCGCACACTATTCAACACGGATTCCATGCAAGCCAAAAAGATATTATACGTGAACCGAGACGGGAAACGTTACGAAAAAGACGCCACGCACGGTATGTGTAATGGTCTTGTACATGATGTGTTTCGAACTCTTTATTGGTGAGTGCAAAGAAAGAGCCTCCACAAGTGACGAACCCTGAGGTCGTCTGACAAACCGTGGCAGTCAACCTCGATACCACCATTGCTTTTATAGTGGTACTTATGATCTTTGCTGTTCTTTTTTTTTATTTTGAATTGTAATATTGTGTAAATTGAGGTCGAATTTTAGCCACATTTGTTGTGTAGTAAGCTTGATTTATGAAAAGAGTATCCATGGAGTTTCTTGCCGGTATCTTCTCCAGGACTTACCCAGTTGGAATCGTGCGCCTAGAATCACGACGTTTTGACGAAGTGCCTGCAAAGGCCCAGTTGAAGTAAAAATCTTTGACTTTGACTTTGCTGAATAGAATTTTTTTCCACTACGGCATGACTCGTGAAAGATTTTCGTGTAATAGTCCGTGCGCCGACACAACAGAAGATCGGCTAGAGAACCATTGAATTAGGCCGCCTACATACATAAAGGAACGTGTCTAGTAAGCAGTTTGAGCGTTCGTGCATGATTGATCCTATCGTCAATTCTTCTGGTCTACCGCAATTTCTGCGATTTTTCATTAATGAGCTATTCAGCGCAAATTCATCTACTACAGATAGTGGCCTTGCATCATTTTACGCGTACCTTTTCTGAATTCTGTTGTTTTTGTTTTCTGTTGTTTTCATAAAAATGATACAGTTTTAGCTGTTGACGCGGTCTAATGTGGAGTCTCTTTTACATGGCTTACCTATTTGGCATGCCTACAACGTGAATTTGGCACAGTCGCCAGGACGCCAGTTAATTATTACAATTTTTTAAGAGACGCCAGGTGATAGCTATGTAAACAATGAACGTATCGCATTCAGACATGACACTCGAGCTAAGAGTCGGCTAATAAATGGAGAAAGCTTTTATGATTCATATTCTTTTGTTTGTAGATGATTGATTGGGAGAATGTTCTTGCAGATGTGTTTTATTTTAAGATTGTTTCCGATACGACGGAAAATATCCATATTTTGATGTGACCTAAAAAAAGTTTTATTTAGCAACTTAAAACAAAATCTTACTTACTCTCTAGATATACAGCTGAAGTTGAAAATTATCAGTAACTTACCTGAAAAAGAGAACAAAAAGGTTAAAAATTTGAACAAAGAAATACATACTATATAAATTGAATAGTCGTTAATAATTGTAATTTCTATTTTCTATTTACATGCTTGTCATGTTGAGAGTACAAATCAAGAAAACCAATATTGTTAGTAAAAACAAAAAAATCATTTGCCTTATAAATCGAGTTTAACTTTACGAGTAATCAATATGAGATTGGTTACATGTAATATGATTTCAGGTATAAGATACAATAACAAACTAAATTTAGACAACAATAGAAGTCGGTTGAATAGACTACGACAAAGTCAACACAAAGACCAATCGGAAGCAAATTAACATACGACAGCAAACCTATACTTCAAACATATCCTATTTTATTCAAAGCACCAACCAAATGGATACGGCAAATAAATTGCACATAGAAGGCAATATTTTATTAAAACCGTTCCATGGAAGACGAATTTGTTTTAATCCAAGGATGCCAATTTTATGATATGCGATTTTCGGTTAGCTAAAAAAACTTGGGAGAGATCTATGTTCAGGCAAAGTTGTTTGATTGAGACTAAAAAATGGTCCTTTGATCCGTGGTCTTTTGTTGTTCTATGAACCTTTTTTTAGCATACTAGCTTTCACTCTGCATTTGTCCCCTTTTATAATTCAAGGATATCTGCATTCCATGAGTTGCAACGTGCAAATGAACTGGACAATTCGTATCTCGAGAATTTCAAACCGGACTCAAACAAATCAAGTCGAAATCGAAGTTGATTTAATCGAACGCCGCGCTGCAGGACTGACTGCAGTAGCAGCCCTGGAAGTACCTCGATGAATATTTGAATATACTCGTAAGAAGAAAGAGTGTCTATACTTAGCCGAGTGGTGTGAGTAAATCCTGTAGCTTTTGTGACTCATATCCTAAGTGATACGTTTATAGCACGCATGCGTACGTCAAATGAATCCTTTTTGTTTGAGGACCGATGCTTTTGTTTAATTTCTAACAAGGCAATTTTCTGGTTTACATATTTTGCTGAAATAAGCGTCATTTTTAATCAGTAGATATAAAGCAATTACATATTTATATCATAGTTTATCATTTTGTATTCGGGAAAGCTTAAGAACTTATATTCCTTTTGATCAGACTCAAAAATAAAAACTTGGGGCGTAGCACTGTTGATAGAAATTTCTCGCGCCCACGATATTATTTTTGTGTCTGATCAATGCTCTAGATTGATAAGGAGAGTGGTGTGATGACTGGTACCTAGAACCTACCTAAATATATTTTAGCTTTTAGTACATTATCTACATCATTATTATCGTTCTTTTCAATAAAACAGATATCTAAACTTAAAAAAAATATTACCCATTTTTACTATTAATGCAGAATTTTAATCATTATTACCTATTTAATATTTCAGATCTCCTGAGAAGGGTTTAATCCTTAGGCCTTAGTCTTATACACCACAGGTTTTTAGTTACGAAAAAAATTAAAGACGGTGTTCATAACACATCTTTTGTTATGGAACCAACTATAAAATCGAGAAAAAAAAACAGCTGTTCCATACAATAGTGGATATCTAACCGGGAAAAATGTATGGAGCTGTCGATTTTTTTATCACGATTTCAGAATTAATCCCATAATAAAAGTTTTGAAGAATGATGAAAAGAAGATGCCCTTAATTTCCTTTCCTTAATTTTTTCTAGTAATAGACATTTATTTCGTATACAAAATAGTATTTTACGGTTTTACGGGTAATAAATAACCTAGCTAATTAACAAATAAGAACGTACAGAACGAAAAACATTATTATCCGCAGCTGTTTGTCACTGCATGAATTCGGAAATAGTAGAATCAAGAACTTTTTTCTAACGATTGGCATTTTTGGGACGGCTTCCCCTTTGAAATTTTTCATCCTTCGCCACTGCAAATTACAGACGGTACCTACATCATTTCATATACCTGAGTTTTATCGGGGGGATATGTGATTTCCGGTTTCAATCAATCAAAACGGCGTATCTCAGTCGACTGCTAGGAGTAGGTACTTACATAATCTCTATAATAACTGCAAATTGATAAAGGGATTTAATTAATAAGGCTTAAAGAAAAATCTACCGTGTTTATTCTCGATACGTCGAATTTGAATAATTACGTATCATTTTCAGATAACAGAATTCTATTGTATACTGATTAGATTATGCGTATCAATTGGAAAGTACTACATTGCTGACACTATGTAACCTTGGATAAATGTCATCATCGTTTGGACTCCCATCTTCATGATCGGTCATTTTTAATCCCCGACAAAAAGTAGGGGTGTATGTTTGTAGTGTGTATATGTCTGTGGCTTTGTAGCTCCAAAACGGATAGACCAATTTCAATGCAGTTTATTTTAATTGAAAGCTAGTATAATCGGGTATCATCTTAGCTATGTTTCATGAAAATCTGTTCAGTCGTTCAAAAGTTACAGCTCTTTTTCTAGTTGGAGTCGGGGGTTTTTGATGGTTAGGTTAGGTTATCTTACAAGGTAGTTCGAAGTTTAGTCTCATGATGGTATTGAAGTTTATTACCAGAGTCGATATTCATTATCATTTTGTTACGCGGTAGACCGGAGGTCTAAACTCAGGTTTAACACATTTTCTCTTCTTTACATAGTATAAAATAAAATCGCTTTCCGCGTCTGTCTGTATATCGGCTAACTCCTCCTAAACCACGCAACGGATTTTGATGCGGTTTTTACCATCAGTTAGATAATTTTTCACGGAAAGTTTATATGTATAATACTTTGATATTTAATGTAAGGATAGTAGAGAAATTGCACCCGTGCGGACGGGACGGGTCGCTAGGTTATAATAAGGCATTTAATGTTTATCTACTACTAGTACCTAGCTTTAGAGCCATCTTCTCCAGTCTCCTACGTCGGTATAGTTCAATGACAGGTGGCGCTAGCCGCACCCAGGGCACTCACACGTTAAGAATACGGTATCATTAAACTGCCATTATGCCTAAGTACCCATATTGACATTGACGAGTTATCGTTAGCAGAAAACGGGTTAAGGCTATGCTCACACTTCGGTATAATTATTTCTATCTTCGTCTCGATAAAATACTTTAACCTTGAGAAAAGGATTTCAAGAAGAATATACCTATAAGCTTATTACCCCGGTTTCCGAAAAGCTGGTCAAATATCTGATCAATTTAAATCTCCTGTTAGCTGTTGTCACTGGTTATCGTCCCTAATGGAGGCTCTCTTCGACTCCACTATCACTCAAACTCAGTCCCTAAGACTCGCTAAGGCAAATAACACACGGAGCTGTGCGCCGCCGCCTGCCGCTTGAGTAAATCGAAATTGTACCGCGCGGAGACGCGGTGCTGTGTGTCAAGACTCGACCTACAAAGTGGTACAAGAATTGACTGCGCACCGACACGGCAGGCGGCGCCGTACAGCTCCGTGTGTTATTCGCCTTAAATTTAAATTGAATGCCATTTTTTCAATTTTGTTAGAGTGGCTTGTAGCTTCCTAGCTACCGGATCAGTTAATCAATGCGGTTAGGCAGCGCTTCCCGCGGTCAGTCCTTAGATGGGTGACCGTTTCTTCAAACACCGAGACTGCTCCGTGCCTCGGCACGTTAAATACTTGGTCTCAGTTGTCATACGAATACCTAAGACAGTCGGTACGGGAGTCAGCAGCCCAAAATAGTCTGACAACCGGTCTATCCTTAGAGAATTCGTGTGTGCCAGGACTTGGGTGGCAGCTTTGACTATCTAGAACTCAACTAGAGGTCAGATAGCAGTCGGTCCGTGTAAAATACAGCTATTCAGTCAAATTTAATCTTAAATAACACTTTCATGATCTATTTATTAGAACTCAACGGTTCCTAGTATGTCCCAAGTGCAAGAATCTTACCAATGTGTTACTTTCAAACTGTGACCTTAACTAATGGGTTAAGATACAGTAGTTTACCACAGTGCCATTTTTATTCTTATGTAAATAGGAAGGTTTTTGTAGATAACTTTGTTGTATGTTGTAAGTTAAACACGCAAACAGTTATTATTAGTAGAAAGTAGTAGAAACAGAGACTAAGCAAGATTGTAAAATAGGTAATAACTATTTTCTATGAATAGAATAGAAGATTTTTATTTGTCTTTCAAATTACATAGGTAGCAAGGGGATACATAACACAAGAAGGTAAAAGACAAATAGGTCTTGGACTCAGCATAGTAGTTGGCAGCGCGAGGCATGCTCAACTGCTGATATTCTGTCCAAGCCAGTCATGCGTTGTATAGAACACAATTTTTGTAGTATTATATAGGTATATCTATATGTATAAATGCCGTAATATAATGTAAATAAATACATCCAAGGACAAACAATTCTATAATTGAGTCCCAGAAACCAATGATTGCTTAATTAATAACCATTTGAGGCCTAAATCCAGCAAAAGACTGAATCTGCGGACCTGATTCATTGATGGAAACTTTGATCTTTCTTATTTGATTATATTGGAATTAAAAGAAAACAATGTAAATAAGAGGAAAATGAACTAAGCGTCATCTTTGTTCTTGTCTAAAAATAACTTTTGGAAATGTGTAAAAGAAAATAAATTATTGGTAGATATCAAAATCAAATAAATCTATTTATATTAATACGTGAAGAGAAAACTTTGTGTTTTTAAGCATATTGCGCATATGGAGGAGTGTGAAATTTGGTATAGTTAAAGTAAATGGAGAAGGACTGCAGAAAGTTAAAATAATGGTCGAATTTCGACCACTGGGCGACCACTAGTAGTTTATAAATAGCCACTTCCTTTATACAACTTGCAACAGAAATGTGTGTTCATATATAGAGGATCAGAACATTAAACTGAAAAACTTTCTCTATGGGACCAACATCGTAATCCAGAAAAAATTATCAGCTATCCGATAAGTTAGGGTCGAGTAGGTATTGAAGTTTTGTACGGAGTTTGTTTTGTATCCACACCCTTAAATATAAACACGCATTTCTGATACACGTTGTATGCTAATCTGTCTACGTAATCCAGACCCAATATTTCAAAAATTGGCACGATAACGCGCGCGTGCGCATTGAACGATGAAAGCATATTAATTTTTCATCGTCCATGCATTTTTTTCTGGCAGCAACTTGTTTGGCTGCCTGCCTGAACGTTGGTACGAGCACAGTGTTGCAAGCGTAATGCTACTTAGACATTTTGAAAACTGTCAGTATTTTAGGACGAACGAGGAATATATAGGTAAGGAAGGTGCCTGAGGAGACATTGGTCACTCACTATGGTATGACTTGTTAATAGATATGGATCATGGTTGACGGACAAATAAACTGTTGGAAAAACTAATACACTGCGGTTGAGATAAGTAGTTTAAAATATTTTCCTGGTGGGTATATGTGCTGGCACCCAGTATGGAAAAACAAATTTTATCTGACAATTAAGAGACCAATTTTATCAGTGAAAGAGACGAAAAAAACATTATATAGGTATAGAACATAATTATTTGTACATACACGGTATTAACTACACAAATTAATATTGTTATACCTACCGATATTATACAAATTAAATTAAAGCTTAAATCGAGGGCAAAGCAAATTAAATTTACTCAAGGCAGATAGTAGCACTAAAATACATATGCGATAACCTCTCACAATGAAAGAATATCACAATCAATTACTCCATAAGTATGTTCAAACTGTAAACACGGTACATCTGTTTTGATCTCATGTTGATCTTATATCACGTGTTCTACCCAATACCGATCAAACTGCGCAAATATACACTTGAAAGTGACGGAGCTGGGGTATTTTAATTTTGAGGAAACATCTATTTTTCTTTACAAGAATGCCTCATAAAAAACGCGACAATATCTCAAAAAAGTTAATTAACATATTTTTTAATAAATCTGTGCTTAAAGTACCTATCTATGTCGCAGCCAAATTGTAAAATACGCCGCAATACGAAACAGCAGGTCTACCGCGTAACCCATATGGTAATGAACATCGACTCTGGTGGAAACTTCAATACGATCGTGAGAGACTAAACTTTGAGCTACCTTGTAATTTTACCGATCATGAAGATGAGAGTCCTAACTTCATGATGGGTTTATTTTTTATAAGGTAGCTCGAAGTTTAGTCTCTCTGGATCATATTGAAGTTTATTAGTAGAGTCGATGATCCATTTTAGTTACTTGGTAGACCCCCAGCTAGTAATTCCCAACTATCTGCTCGAGGTGCCCTAATATAAAAACAGCGACCCACCTTAAGCTAATTCACGTAACTAAAGAAGTGCAGTTGCCGCGCAGTTGCAATAAAATATTGATTAAAACAACACATTTGGTAATCTTTTTCTTCTTCTTTCGTTATGGCAATTGAGCCGATGTCGACTCTTCTGCCATTTGGTATCCTCTGCGCTTCAGTGAGATACGCTCGCGTCAAGTTCGAGCTTCACTGCAATACGATCGGTGCGTCTTAAAATTACGTGAATTACCCCTCTGGATCGCGTTTGGTCGTAGTTCTAACCTAACCTAACCGATCTGCTTGGGGTGCCCAAAAACAACGTTGCCACAACAATTCGCCTAAACCTTACATCATTTTACAGAACCTGAGCTGTTTTATATTGCGGCCGATACGAATTCCGCTTCGACATCTACAACAGTTTACAAAGGACAGAACTAGGATTCTAGGAATAGAATGAGGAACAGTTAGAATAAAAAGCAGATGAACATCCTTTATGTTACAATAATACTATGATGTAACTAACAATGTCGCACAAATACTGCTCTAGATTATTATCAACGTGCGTACCTATTGGAAAATGTAAAAATTAAAAGATTCCTTTAGCGCAGACGCTGTAGGAATATTTTAAATTTATTCTCATGTAGGTATATTTGTACATTTTTCCTGTAAGTATTGCTTATGAAAATAACCAGTTTATGAGATCACGAGTTCTCTCGTGATTATTTTACAACCTGTTTTTTGTATTAATGATGCAGTTTGCCATGATTTCGCAACAGTTTTCATGAAAAATTCATCAAACACATCAAATAATTCTAGGGAAAACCTTACAAAAACAATGTGAAGGTTTTACTTTTTTACTAGCTATATTGTTTATGGTAGTGTAATGAGTGATGATGTAGTGTTTCATTGCCTATGTCGTTCTCTGTTTCAAATCAAATCAAAGACCACGTTTCGACAAATTATTCATAACGTTTCAACATTTTATTTAAAAACAAAAACGCAAATTCTTTTAAATCTGCACTAAGAATGCTGGTATATTTGCTGCTTGCTTTGTGTCAAAAAGTTACTAATATGTATCTAAAATTTTTTTTTTTTTTGACATTTTGCAATTTTCCCGATCAATAACACATGACTGCGACAAAGAATTTCTTGTTTACATTCCCCGGGCAGATAGTGCAAATGCTATCGTGTAAGCTTCTTATTAATTTGGCGAAGAATGTGATTACTTGCGAACGCAATTATCTGTTAGATAAATACATTACACCGTTTCAGTTATCAGTACGTGATTCGAGATAGTTCTACACTTAGATTATTGATTGGTTTCTGAAACCAATCAATAATAATCTAAGGTTCTACAATATCGTGTAAAAAATAAATAGCAATAATTTGTTTCTTTCTAGCCGTTACGTTTTTCAGTGTATCAATAAAATATTACTTCAAAAATATCAAAATTGGACCTATATAAAACAGTATAAAATGTCAGTTCCCACGTCATAATCATGATCATATAAATTCAAAGTTATTTTTTAAGAAAATCATTTTCTTTTTTTTTTCTTTTTTACATCTATGTACCTATATGGCTCAAATGTAACTTGTACAATGTGTGGGTTGTTATCTGTATAGAAAACTTACAGAATGCTTACATTTTCAATGGGCCCGCATATTTTAAGGACGGAATGTAGGTCGAGAAGATGTTATGTTATTACCTATCAACCAGGTCTATCGCGTAACAAAATGGTTATCAAAATCAAATCAAATCAAAATCAAAATCATTTATTTTCAAGACAACAGAGATCCATCACATAACAGAGTATGCACAAATAACAATAACATAAAATACAATACATTAATTAAAAGCGGCAAAATAAAATAAAATACATTAATTACAAAATTCAAAATAAAATAAAACATTATGAACATCACACTCCGGTAATAAACTTCAATACGATCGTGAGAGACTAAACTTTGAGCTACCTTGCAAAAAAAACCGACTTCAAAAACTAAAAAGTATAAAATAATTTTCTTAAAAAACTTATCAGCTTCTGAAGTCGGTGCCACTATCAATTATTTATTTTATACTTTTTAGGTTTTGAAGTCAGTTTTTACTTTTTTTTTTAAAGTTAATTTTATTTTTCTATTTTGACTGGCATAAACAATACATAAACATGCGATTACCTACAGTAATCGCAAGTGATATGCTGTTATTCATTCAAGAGTTCCATTGTATCTATTCTATATCTCCGAAATTCTTCATCAGATCTTCACCAAATTAAAATGGGACAACGGGAAGCACCGGCTTTCAAATAAAAAGAATCATCAAAATCGGTTCACGCAGTCGAAAATTCTGAACTGAATGTTATGTTGGAATTTAGACAACCTTTGTCTAGCAGAAAACGATTCAACTATTCGATTGATTAATCGGACGTCAATCATAGTAACGATTGCTTGACTCTAAACGTCGGCACGCAGCATCATTATCATTATTTCACGCCAAACATATGGACATAGCGCCATTCTAAGCATTACGTATATCGGGTTGATAGAAAGCTGTTTATTAATGGTTTATAATGTTTGCGGTGGCATGTAAACATTTTGGTAGATGCAGATTATAAATAAATAAATTTAAAACCCTTTACTGTTCCATTGCTGGGCACGGGCCTCTTCTCAGAATGAGAAGGGTTAGGCCTTAGTCCACCACGATGCCTAGTGCGGGTTGGTGGACGACACATACCATCGAGAACTATGGAGGCCATCTTAGATGTGCAGGTCTACTTATAATGTTTTCCTTCGCTTCGCAAATGATAATCAAATTCCGATCCGCACAAAAATTCTAAAAATCAAAGGTGCGGGCCGGTTTCTAACTCAGACCCTCCTGCATGGAAGGTAAGCGTTCAACCGCTAGGCTATCACAAAGCCTTAAGGCTTAAATAGTAGGACTGAGGATAATCAAGTTGTAATTTTTATTAAAGATATTCGAAATAGAAGGAAGTTCTCAGGAAATACGCAGAAAGGTTAAGTACAATAAATATTTTTATTACAGATTTGACGTCAGTATACTAAGACCTTGACTCAAAGGTTTCTTTGGACTTCCAGGCTTAAATTTCCTACAAAAAGCAATGACTTGCTTGTTAATCCTGCAGTTATCATCAACAAACATCAGATTTCCTCCCAATTTCGCTGTTTTAAATTCAAGATCACACTCACACGCAACGCCAATTAGATTTGTTGTCAAAATAACATATAAATAGTTCATTTTCTTTCAAGGATTTATCATTATCATTATACGAAGATAGGTACTGTATTATCATTCGCGTTTTGACGAACGCGATATTATCATCAATTTTTAAAACGCTTTTACTAGCTTCACTTGTAACTAACTATGTAAAAAAATCTTGGAAGTTAAATTTGACCCACTTCCCGGTTTCCGATTGAGCTGAAATTTTGCATACACGTTTAGTTTGGATGAGAAAAGCTTTGTTTTTTTTTGTTTAAACTATGATATTTA
Organism: Allophyes oxyacanthae; assembly: GCA_932294325.1. Taxonomy (NCBI): domain Eukaryota; kingdom Metazoa; phylum Arthropoda; class Insecta; order Lepidoptera; family Noctuidae; genus Allophyes; species Allophyes oxyacanthae. Next base: position 1,970,325 of record OW028612.1, read on the forward strand.
TTTCTGATAAGGCTTCCTTAAATTACTTCTATCTGAACCAGATTTTGAAATGATGCGAACTATCTCATCTCAAGCCACTTCTTCTTCTTAGAGTGCCTCTCCGACTAGCGAAGGTTGGCAGTCAGCTCTGCATATTTCTTTCTGTCTCTTGTAAGCCACTAGGCACCTAAATATTATAGAATAGAATAGATCTTTATTTCATGTAAACCAGATACAGACATTTATGAAATGTCGAGACTCTAGGTGCGCGGTTCCAAATAGTAGCTCGTGGAGGTAAAGGTGTGGGCCGGGTATGATGTCAGGCCCCCCTGCATGAATAGCAAGCGATCTACCACTAGGCTATCACTGCTTATACTATGTACATTGTATATTAATTAAATTTTTATAAAATCGGGCATCTAAACCCTTACACCACATAAAATAAGTAACGATTACATAAGAAAAATAATAATGATGATTACAATTAGAAATACATAGCTTAGGAAATTATTATTAGTAGGGCAGGAAAAATCAATAACCACTGGCGGCAGTGACCGGAGGCATGATTAACTTGGCCCCTCGCCAGACTGTATCGATCAGCTGATTCGACACTAGACCTTAATTATTACCTACTTCAAGGACATAACTTCAGTACCTACTAATGAAAATCGAACATTTATTTGGTTTGTTCCCACTAGTTCTACTAAACAGTCCTACGGTAGAACTAATGGGAATTTTTTTCTCATTAGTTCTACGATTTATCTTGTTACAAAATAGTAGAACAAGTGGGAATAGATATTCCCACTTGTTCTACCACAGTTCTACGGTAGAACTAATGGGAATTTTTTTTCTCATTAGTTCTACGATTTATCTTGTTACAAAATAGTAGAACTAGTGGGAATAGATATTCCCACTTGTTCTACCACAGTTCTACGGTAGAACTAATGGGATTTTTTTTCTCATTAGTTCTATTATTATTAGCCTACGGTGTCCTACTGCAGAGCAAAGGCCTATCCCTTATCCCTGTCTGCTGCTGTTAGGGGCTAATCGTTTAAATAGGAGTCAACTCGTCTTGCCATCTCCTTCTGGGCCTGCCGCGATGCCGTGTTCTACTGTTTGGAGCCCACATAAAATCAAACATTATAGACTTCTAGATATTTTCGATTTCTGCCGTTATAACAGGCTTTCTAGACTGAACTAAACTGGTATAGTTAACGTAGAAAATAGTAGTCTATTTGAAGCATGTAAACGAAAACGATATTTATTTTATAGTAAGTTGTGTATGGATAAACGCAATATAATTTACGACAGGTGATATTGTATAAATACTTGGAAGTCAATTTTCACTGAAGAACTAGACTTACTGATGGTAAGTATTAGTTTATAGGTCCAACATGTATTGTAATCACCATAAACAATTTTACTACTTTCTGGCGAAAGGTATTAATAGTTAATACGCGACTAAACTGATTTCGCGCAGTAAACTTAGCAAATCTACTCTCAATCTAAATTAACTACAATTTCTCTGTTCGTACCAAGATAGATACAATGTTCTCTTGGTGTTTATGTTAACTGAAAAGTATGTAATCCGTCATTGTGTACATTTCCTAAAATAGATAGGAAATCTATGATAATTATATTTTGTCATATGACTAAAAGCATTTCAGCCACACATGAACTCTGTCACAGTAGGTTAAGGTGCGGCTGGGATGGCCCTTGAGCCACCCCTACGTTGCGAATATGAAACTGAACAAAAGTGAAGATTGCAGGATTATACAGATTGCCGGTAACATCTGTTACCAGAATTGCATATATTTTCTTGGAATTGTGTACAATTCCTAGGTTTGATACATTTCCGGTAACATTTACATAAAATTTTCAAGATTCCGATGTTTCAGGACACACCAAGTTTCAAAAACCCAAGGGCTTGAAGCCTATCAGTTACTACACCCAAGCTATTTGGAAAATACAAAATCTAGTGAAAATTGAAGCTGGGAGAGATCGAAAGAGGGAAACAAGTTTGAGAGACTTAGAACAACCCAGTCACCCTAACAAAATCTTAGATTGAAAAACATGTGGTACTGAGCGACTAAGTTTTCCGTACCGCTATTTTGACGCCACACGAACCATATCGTTCAAGAGTGAGAAAGTCCTTATACAAATACTTTGCTGGACTGCAATACAGCGTTGCGTAGCAGACTGTTTGCCAAAAGATCTTAAGCGTTGCAATTGAATGCGAGAGCTAATAAAATAAGTACTGCAAACACTTCAGTTGAGTTTGCAGGCAACTGAAATCCAATCAGAAGACTCGCTGTATCATGGATAAGGAAATGGTTGTACTTTCGGAATGGCAACGGCAGATCAGTTACAGCCTGGAGACCTGGACAAAGATCCCTGTCAAAGTACTAAAGGCAAAGCGCATATGGGTTGATTTGTACTGCTCTTATACACCATCGACGCTGCGTGGTCATATTTAAGGGTGTGGATGAGACCATAAAACTGAATAACTTTCTCTATGGGACCAACATCAGCAGATTTTATTTTCGCAATTACGATGTTGGTCCCATAGAGAGAGAGAGAGTTGTTCAGTTTGATGGTCTGATTCACACCCTTAAATATGACCACACCTTAAATATGATCAGAACCAGAGGAAATTTTGGTGCCGGCGGACTGTCGAACAATCATGATGACATTACATTAACCGGATAGCCCTATCTTTCGGCATTGGGTGCACACATATTTGTGTAGGTACTCGATGTCGGTGGATGAGGACTTTGTTGTAAATTTATTGTATTCTATATATTACTAACATAGTTCAGTATCTTGTAACTAACCAACTTCTATGGATGTATAGTCCGAAATAAATATTTTTAATTGAATTGAATGATAATTATGATGTCCTACCTCAAAACAAACTATTGAACATTGGCATCATAGATTGTTATAAAACACTTTTTCTCTACATAAGAATTTACTTCTTTTTTTTTCATTTATATGTACCTACATAAAATACCGTGAATCACATAAATACACTCGAAGCAAAACAACAATTTATTTTCTCACTTGTGTTGAGACACGTAGAGAACAGTTAGAGGACAGACGAACACATTTTTCATAGAATATTATACTAACATCTGTCCAAACAAGTTAGCACAAATATATTTGTATCTTGCTGGTATGGTTTACGATTGTCTTGAGAATTGAAATGTATGGGCAGCTTTAAGCCATTCAGTATCAGAAATACGTGATCATATTTAAGGGTGCAGATCAGACCATCAAACTGAACCACTTTCTCTATGGGACCAACATCGTAATCAGCTGTTCATACGTTTGGGTTGTTCCAGTTGATAGTCAGATCCACACCATTAAAATATATGACCACGCATTTCTGATCCACCTTGTATGTACCTTGTATGTTAAAAGGTGAACTGCCACAGATGTCACCGATGACCTCAAACAATTAATTTTCTATTGTGCTCACTGTCTGGCAGTAAACATCTTAATCTAGTAAGCTTGTCTAGTGAGGAATGAAGCAACAATTATGTTTTGAAATAACTTTAAGATGAAGAAAACTTGTGAAGAATTTAAAGTCTTACAAATCTTACTAAAACGATAATTATGTCCTTCCGTTTCCTATTCAATATAAGTCCAAATATTTTTAGTTCAAATTACCAAATGCGCAACGAACGGAAATCCTTCTGACCTTGCATACCTACCTTTAGGTAATTTAGTTATACACACTACTCACTAATACATAAGATTACTTTGATTATAATTTATAATTGAACATTAGATTAAAACTGATATCACAATTGTAAATATTTCGCGTTATTTCAGCATGAACAGTTTGATATTAAACCTCTGATCAGATTTCTATCAAATAGCACATTAATAGCACAGTTAATAGCCGTCACGTACCTACTTCAAGGATTTGCGTACACGGGACATTACAAAACAAACAAATTTATTATCGCGCGTCATAGGACGCGTCATTTACCGCAACAATCTATTATGGATAGCCTACAATAGATTATCTTACGACTTATAATAATAATGAGAGCACGTAGCTTTCCCAGAACAAAAAATACGCATCATAGGACGTCCAAAGACCTTTACTAGACTGTGACGTGACAAAAAGTAAAAACCGACTTCAAAAAAGTAAAACGGTTCAAATAATTTTCTGAAGTCAGTGACACTGCCAAGCTAAGGTGCACTGAAGAATAAAAAGCCCCGACTTCAGTTTATTAGGAAAAATATTTAATAGGGTTTAGGTTTTTAAGATATAGACGATAACAAACATACAAAAAAAATTACATTCGAATTGTGAAACTCCTCTTTTTATTAAAGTCGGTTAATAAACTAACCGTCAAAAACCCCCGTCTCCAACTAGAAAAAGAGCTGTAACTTTTGAACGGTTAAACAGATTTTCATGAAACATAATTATGAAGATACCCGATTAAACTAGCTTTCAATTATACAAAACTGCATTGAAATCGGTCTATTTGTTTTGGAGCTACGATACCACAGACAGATGCACAGATCCACAGATACACACTACAAATATATAACATATTTTTATAGGGGGTTAAAAAAGGCGCGTGGCACTGCGCAGGCGATCTCTTCCACCGCGTCAAACCGCGGCTTGAGCAGTGTGCGGCGCTCTTTAGCCGATGATACGTAAAATACATAAAACCAGATACATAATAGCAGTGTAGTCGTTTACATCGTCTGCCAAGTAAAATAAACGTGGTGATAAAACTGGTGATGGATTTAGAATTATATACCAGACACGACCGCTTTCTAAATGAAATATATAATTTTATCGAGCTCGTATAGTAAGATTATATAATGATAAAAACAAAGATACGATAAGGCGCGTCACTTGCGCTTTTGTTGGTTACGTAGTCAACACTCTGAAAGCCCTTCAAAAGAATCTTCAAAGCTCTTCAAAAGTAAGAAGCTTAATAACAATATTTGAAAGTTTCTGAAGACGATGGTGACATTGCGCAACGCAGGGCGTTGGCGGTATGGGCGAGCATGCGGACCCGCAGGTTGGCTCGATGTCTAGACGCAGTCATAATCACGATTTTCAAAGTATACCTACTGCAAATCCCTGTATTCGAGCATGCTGTTGATCAGCTATACCTAGCTTACCATCAATACGCAGAAATCGAACTGCCCAGAAGTTCCCAATATGAGCCGACCTCGCACTGTTTAGGCTTTTCTTACAATGCAAGGTCAGCTTATACTGGAATTCAAATTCAAAAGCGATTATTCAAAATAACCTAGTTTTAGTAAGACAGTACCCACAAACCGCCCACCCTACACAGCTTCTTAGCTTAGCTTAGCTGGGAATAAGAAGCATTGCAACAAACAGCAAATCTCCATTATGAACCTTGCTGCAGGGCTTTTACGGCGGATGGAAAAATCCGTTACCTCCAATCTTTGTCTCTTTGATAGAAGACAAAACGAAATATCGAGAGCGAAAACGGTTAAGAGATGGTTTTGTTCCCGATTTTTCTCTCTCTCCATTTTGCCGTTCTAGTCCTGTTGACTGGCCAATCTAAGCTAAGCTTTCCACAACGGCGTGTCATACGACAGAAGAAGGGACGTTAAATTGGAAAAGTCCTTTCTCAAATAAGGAAGGCGGGCCGATGCCCTCGTATTGAGACGAGCAAGTTGGCACATTTACCAACCGTGATTGGCGCTACACGTTGGTAGCTAAATACAGACATGCCACGTGCCCAGCCAATAAATCCCCAAATATCTGGAAGTTTGGATTCTGTCATCTATATTGAGAACCGTAAGTATTTTGGCGCCCACATTGTTTTGTACGGAGATCAGAAATACTAATGTCAATCATCGCTTGCTAGAGGTTGATGACTAGCCTACAAAACTAAGACAATGTGACAATGAGCTTTGTAAGTATTAACCTATTTTCTTTATTCTCATTAGAGGTGATCACAGAAGACAAACATAGTTTGTTTTTAACCCCAGACAAAAAAGAAGAGTGTTACAAGTTTATAGTGTGTGTATTTGTGGATATGTGTATCTCATCTGTCTGTGGCATCGTAGTTCCAAAACCATCGACCGATTTCAATGCAGTATTTTTGTAATTGAAAGCTAATTTAATTGGGTATCATCTTAGCTATGTTTCATGAAAATCTATTCAGCCGTTCAAAAGTTACAGCTCTTTTTAAAACGCTTTTATTAGCTTCACCTGTAACTAACTATGTAAAAAAATCTTGGAAGTTAAAGACCCACTTCTCGGTTTCCGATTGAGCTGAAATTTTGCATACACGTTTAGTTTGGATGACAAAAGCGTTTTCTTTAGCTTTTTTTTTTCTATTATATTTATTCTAGTTGGAGTCGGGGATTTTTGACGGTTAGGTTATCTGTCTCATTAGAGGTGATCACAGAAGACAAACACCGAACACATTGGTTGTTTTTAATAATAATAATTCTTCTATCGAGTCGGCTTGAGCCGCTCACACATTGGAATCCCTCATACCGTAGTGGACAGATTAGCCAGTCAGTAATGGTATACAGACTGATGGCCCAGGGTGTATCAGACGATCTAATGCTTCTCCTCTTTTTCTTTTTTTCTTTCTTTTCTTTTTTTTTTTTCTTTTTTTTTCTTTTCTTTTGTTCTTTTCTTTTTTTGTTGTGTCTTGTAACTACTTTTTGCAGCAGTATTGCGCGTTTGTTAGCTGCCTTTTACATGCAAAAACTGAATAACGAACGCGAAAACGCCGGATTCTGCTGCAAAAAATATCTAGTGTGCTGTCCCTTAGGCTTACATTCAGAGACGACAGAAACGAGTCTAAGCGTGAACTTACGCTTCCATCTGTCAAAATTTGTTCGTAAGTTTGACAGATGGAAGCGTAAGTTCACGCTTAGACTCGTTTCTGTCGTCTCTGAATGTCAGCCTTAGACAATTGAATGTATGTCTAATATGCATTTATTTTCACATTTCTCTACTGCATGAAGTGTGAACTATCAATTTTATTATATGGTAATAAATAACGCGGATACTCACTGTGAAAGTAAGTCGATATTGTATAACTGTAGTAATTAATTACTCAGTAAAAGAAACTAATGTAGCGAATTAATTTGATTAGCTGTTCAAGTCTCGGACTGCGATTCACAACTCATGTTAACTGCTGCCCAAAACAATATAAATACCAATCTCTAGTTAGGTACATGACCTATGTAGATTTTATGAAATGTTACAAAAAGCAGAAGGTCTGGTCAAACAGAGGCGAATTGTTCTCGTCGCTTTCACAAACCGCGCGACCGAATCGAATCCCGCGCAGTTTTTTCTTGAACTTCATTCATTCTAATATGTATACCTAGGCAAGATGGATAAAACCTGGAGGCCTAAAAAGGCACCATTTAGCAATTCATTTAGGATTCTCCATGATATCTGTCAAACAGATGATAGCTGAATATGAGCCTTACGCGTATAATATTAAGAGTCATCAATTAAGTGGATATTTTGACATTTTTAATATGAATCATAATAAGATTCATTTAAAGTGGCCTTTTTAGACCCCCTGAAAACAGCATACGAAATGATGTGGTTCTTATTTATTTTCCACAGTATTGGGTCGTTTAAATTACAGTACTGAATTCTTAAATATTATATTACAGAGGGAATTTATAAATATTGTCTCAATATTTTATTTATTGAAACACGTGTATAAATACAAAGAAATCAAGACACGTCACACTGAATCAACAATCGAATTATTTATACGTTTCGCTACATGATTATCTTGAAAATACAGAAATGCTTGTACAAATTACATGTTCTCAGTTTGTCGGGCCTGGTTAGTACTGTATGGACCAACCTACTTAATTTTATAACTTTACTTTAATTTTATTTTCATTTTATTTTATAAGTGTTGCGCACCACCAAACAATACAGGGCTAGTTTTCAAAGGTCAGGCAAATGTTCAGGAGTCATTGTACCATCATTATGAACGACTTTTACTAAGACAAAAAAAAGGCAATCGCGATTAAAAAATAATCTGCTGTTGCCATACAAATAATTAAATATTATTTGGGATTTTATTTTCGCGATTTCAGTGTTGGTCCCTTAGTAATACATAGTTAATAGTAGTAGTACTTAATGATGAGCACATATAACTCTTGAGAATTTGGTTACACTTTGAAAATAGCCCAGTAAACTAAAACTGCGGTCAATGCTGGAAAGTACTAGAATACTTCTTAAGCCTGGCCGGTTACACTACTTTTGGGGCATAATCCACTTTTGGTACGAACAAACAAGAATAGATCTACAGTTTCAACACTCGAGATTTGGTGAATTGTTTCATACTTGTTAATTTCTAAACGTAGATGAACAATACAAGAAAAATATTCATCCTCAGCAAAATCTACTAGTCTATCAAAAGAAAATTTAAATAACCAACAATCTATATTCTTGCTCCATCTATAATGAAAGAGAAAGTCGTCCGGTGCATCCTACTCCACGAAGATTGATGATTAGGAAGCGGCTCATTGAAGACCCCACTCGATTATTGTATAAAACCAACATAATTACTGGCAAGGGAGAGTTAATAGTTATTATAATTACTGCCTTCAATCCACGGGAGCTTGATGGTGGTTATTTGTATAAAGCCGCTCCTAGAAATGTGTTCAAATATTTGAATAGATCTTTTGGAAAATATTTGATAAATTATATTAGTTAGCACATCATTGCAAATTTCAGGTTTTCACACACATTTTACACTTTATACAATGTGTTGTAAAATAGCTGCCAGCCGTGTTCAGTAGTTTTCATTTAGCACCGTATGTACCAAGTGTCTGCCCGCTTAAAAATATTTTTGGTGTGTAGTCTTTATATTGGTTAACTCTATGGCAATCACGAAATCTTTTAATAAAAATGAATAAACTATATTGAATGAATCTTGGCAAAAGAGCGAAGATGCTGTGTGTAAAAGGTCTACACATAGCATTTTAGCTTCTTTGCAAATATTTCAACACAGTTCTGGGCCCCGTTTAAGAGAGAGCTTACGGTGACAAGTAGTGTTTACCGTGGTCTGAAATCCTGGATTTTTACTTTTTAGCTGTGTTCTAGTTTTCTTAGTTGACTTTTACATCTTGACATAGGGCTGACACGTTATCATTTTCTTTCATAGACTTATCAATATGGAAATGTTTATGACTAACCTGGTTTCTTCCACGCTATCTAATTCATCCCTTTGCCTGAGTGGCCTATGTACTTTCTGATCATCTTTCATTGCTCTACGTTCTATGTTTTCTTTTAATCTCTTTATGCACGGTATCAATTATTATACTACTACTATGTTATCCAAAAGATCTTTATCTGTTTATTTTGTATCTACAGATTAACCTTTTGATCCTTCAATATTTCTATCAGGTTGAACATCATTGGTAACATTTCAACAATAAACAACTACCCACTAAAAATCTACAGCCACTTTCACGACTAATCAGCAGATCAGACTAAGTTCTCGTTTTCTTTGAGGTAAATCCAGATCCATTACCCACTTTATTGCGCTTTAGAATCGGTGTGAAATTAGGTCGTCTGCCTCCAAATTGCGATATCGATTTATTGAAAATAACATGCCGATGGCAGATGACATTTATGGTCTAACAAAAGCTATAAAAGTCACCCATTAACTCTTACAACGGATTTAGGCCCTTTCCCTGCTTAATGCGATGCTATGTTTATAGCTCCATTAATTTCGCACCTCGATCAACCTATTGAAGGGCAAAATGAAACGGCATCTTACTCATTATCGTATTATTATGTTAATATTCGAAACAATATAGCACGGGGTTCAGCACTTTCTATTATTAATAATCAGAAGACTTTAGACGGCTTTTCGCTTGCAAGTGCAAATGGTTGGGAACAGCTTCCTACGTGAAAGTGAGCACTTTCTTCTTAAATCACCATATATCTGGTTGTATCATCAATGTAACATACTATTACGGTAAACGGCCAACACTTAGACACTTTTGTGTTATACGAGTATTTGCTACGGGAATATGGTTTAGTTTAAGTAGCTTTCTGTATTTATTAACTATGTTAACTTTGATCATAAAATTTTATGTTGTTCTACTACAGAAAGCGTTTCGCAACTGCTGTTCAAACAATTTTTTTTAATACTACACTTCACGACTGGTTTAGTAATATAAACACATTATTTTTTTTATTTTTTTAAATCAACAACAAGCTGTTCCAATTTAATTGTATTATTGATTTTAAAAAAAAAATGCTTCAATACAGCCGTAACAAAAATTCCCAGAAACGTTATTTTTTAACATAAACCTTTAAAATCATAAATATCTCTTTTCGCCAAAAATAACCAAGAAAACACAGTATCCGCGATTTATGGTACCACGAATCTTATAATTCTTTACGCGGTAATTGACCAACTAAAATACAGCAAGTGCAGTAAATAGAATCATTGAACGCATCAAGTATAGCGGCGCACAGGATAGTGGCTGTGTCGCCACTTCCGCTCTATATATGGCAGTGGCCGATAATAAGCCCGCTTCCTATCACCTGTCCAGTCCACAGATTAACATTAGAAAGGTCCAACCAGTGATAACATCGGAAATAAATTTATTTTCTAAAGCTATTTTTTCACGTAATGATCTGTTTACTGTAATCTTGTTTAGGAGTGGAAGAAATGGAACTATTGAGCAGAGCAATTTAGAAAAGTAGCTTTTCTCTAGTAGACCAACTTTACATTAGAAAATATTAAATCGGGGTACTGAAAAATCGTAATGCCATCTATACTCCGTTCGAAATAACATTAGAAATTTTAATAAATCCATTTACACTTTATTCAACCGATTTTGACTTCTATTACGTTGGTGACATGACAAATTACAGCTGCAGTAAACATTTGTTATCGTAACTACGTTTTTGCTTTTAATGCCATCCTTATGCGTACGGAATAGAAGTCAAAATCGGTTGAATACACTGTAAAAGGGTTTGTTAAACGTGTCTAATCTTATTTCAAACGGAGTATACAACCGAGTAAGTACTTGGTTCGGATGAAGCCTGCAGTTATGATATCTACACCGAAATAACGTATCGGCGACAAATAAACTAGTTAATGAGCTATTTACAACCGAATAAATTGGTTCGGATGGAGCCTATAAAGTCGGTTTTTCCGTGCATATTTTAGCCAACCAAGAAGGAATTATTTTCTTCTTAGTTTGGCTCAAATATGCACGGAAAAACCGACTTATTAACACGCTTTTATTAGCTTCACCTGTAACTAACTATGTAAGAAAATCTTGGTAGTTAAATTTGACCCACTTCCCGGTTTCCGATTGAGCTGAAATTTTGCATACACGTTCAGTATCCTAGCAGGATTATTTTTGTCATATTTTTTGGGAGCAACTATATAACTACAATTTTCGCGATCGTAGATTGCTGTCACCCTACGGGTTTCAAATAAGTGAGGCACAATAGGCAGACCATAGACAAATAGCCACAAACAGAACAGTGCGCGTTACACATAAATGAATCTAACGAGACACTGAAAAAGTAAAGACGGTTACGTTATGCAAATGTATGATAAAGTGCAAATTGTGCTTCAGACTACGGGAAGTAATGCGTACTTAGCGATTTAATTCTGCTACCTGCTACATTTACTGAAAGTGTGGAGAATATAGAACTATTAATTCAAAACGCTAGGACGAACCAGTATTATGCGAAAGACTAATGCGATGCGTACTACAAGAGATGCGAGACTACTGGAAGAAATTTCATTAGAAATAAGTTTTTTTTCTTTTTCTTTTATAAACGTTGCCCCTCACTAGGCTTTCTCCTGTATCGAGGGTACAGTTTACAAACATACATGTCACATTCACACACAACCAGACCCGAAACAACTATCTGTAGATCATACAAATATTTGTTCCGTGCGGGGATCGAACCAGCGGCACGTAGCGCAGAAAGCTAATCGCTTAGCCACTGCGCCAACCGTGTCGATAAGTAGTTCCACTGTGCTCATAATATGTCTGTAACATTTTTATTACCATGTTTCCTTGTGTGTACATAAATAAATAAATAAAGACTAAAGAGTCAGAAACAATGGAAGAGATACGGCAATTAGAAAGCAACATTATAATAAACTGATGAAGTATAGTAATATTTTCAAAGACCAATTAATATGCAAAACATTATAATTACGCTTTACTGACAAGCAATTAAGTAGAACATAATAGTTCTATCGGTGATAACCAGTGACATTTAGTGAGTTGTTCCACACCTTGGTCGCCTTACTGACGACTCGGACAGTGTCCGAATTGACACATTTTAATTTCAAACTTTTTTATCTGACTGTATTACAGCTTCAATAATTTGATGGGGTCCGTGTTGTCAGTGAAAAAAAATTGAAATTGAAATGTGTCAATTCGGACACTGTCCGAGTCGTCAGCAAGTCGACTAAGGTGTGGAACAACTCACTAAATGTCCAGGAAACAACAGAGATATTACCCCTGAGGCCGTAACGTTAACGGCATCGTTTGTCGATTAGTTTACGGGACAACACGATACTAAAAACCAAATCTGGTAACATTTCCTCTGGTTAAGTAGCTATCCAACGGGATATTGCAAGGTTGATAAGATTACGATTATTATGCAAAAGTAAAACTATTAGGCAATTAAATTTATGCAGTACACTTTTATCTTCTAACTGGCAATAAGCCCGTAATTGGTCTATCAGGTTAAGGACAGTATAATTACATAAAGCGCACTAGCGTTTGTAAATATTCACGGTTTACTATTGACCTCCGCCAATGACAGGAATATTCAATAATAGCCTAAAAGGCCAAAACCCCCGACTCTCAACTAAAATTATATAGGTTTAATGATTTATTTACTCATAAAGATCTATATCATATATCTCTTCATCAACTAGAAAAGAGGTGATGGTCTTCAAACGACTGAGCAGATTTTCTTGAAATATAACTTAGAAGTTAGAACACTCTCGATTTAGAAACCTGAAGACACCTTTCAAACGAAAAAAAAACTTCATCAAGATCGGTTCATCCATTCAGGAGCTATGATGCCATCGAGCATGCCCATACCGAAAAGGTTATCAACTCTAGATATTATGCTGGATGTGGGACACACAGCGCTGATTTTCAGTTGGCACCCCTGCACTCACGGACTTAAGGGGTAAGTAAATAGATATAAAATATAATATTAATTCATAGTTTAAAATAAGTTGCATCTAAGCCCATCATAGTCCACCGCTGGACATAGGCGTCTTCCAATCTAAAGCTGCGCCACAACAACCGGTCTTGTCTTTCCACACAACGTAGATAAATCGTGTTGATCGAAGTCATTATCATTAAGCGACCATTTTACTTTTTAGCAAACACCGAGCGTCTGCGTCGACATTGGCCTTCCCCTTGACCGCTTCAACCAAGTCATAAATATCCATCACTTTTAGTTAAACCAATGAAATCGCGATATAATAGGTATAGATCCAAAACAGCACTTCTGGATTTTAACTTTCATCTACAATCAATAAGAACTGTTCCTAGTAGTTTAAAGATTGAAATTTACGGAAGCAAAGATTTTAATAAAGGCGATATTACACGTATCAACCAAATTGAAACAATTTCATTGAAAAGTATTGAACATTGCACATTGAAAGATGAAATTGAAAGCGTTCGGTGAATTTAAGCTTTCAATGAGATTGAAATATATTTAGATGTCTCAATGCCATTGAAGTTATCAAATTGAAAGCAATATTGAACCGAAATTGAACCATATCAACATAACAATGTCCAGACAACAGTCGACATGCTGAAGTAGCATATTCATTTAGTTAGTTCAAGAAAAACGAAGCATAAACTGGTCACAATTTATCGATTTCTAAATTAGCTAGTGAAAATCTATTTGTTAGCCAATCATGCTTCTACTACGACGCTAAATTGATCCGCCAAGGACTCGTCGCCGTTGGGGACTAATTTCTTGAAGCCAATTAGATATATAATTAATCAAATTTTTACTTTGACACTTGAAGGATTAGTAGAAGCGCCGTTGAGAGAGGGTTATAATATCTAGTAGGAGACTGCAATGTGCTAAGTGGGACCCTATTGGTGAAGCCGTAAGGCCCACATGATTGCGGTATTCATAACCTGCATACTTTATATATATCTATGAGATTACTTTAATTTCAGTTTTTATTTTTTTTTGTTTTTTATTATTGCATGTGGTGCCTTAATTTTGCAACCAAATAAATTAAGTCTTTCTTTGTTTCTTTTTTAAGGAAGTACACAAACGCACACGCAAACGTAATTACATTGCTATGAATAAATTGAAGAATGCGACCATCCCCAGCGTGTAAGCAGAGCTAATCTGGTAGTGATCATGCAAGTTAGGACGTAGAGAGAGGACACTCGGAAACTTAGGAGTGATCTGGAATAGAATAGATCTTTATTTCAAGTAAACCAAATACAGGCACCTATGAAATGTCCAGACTCTAGTTGCGCGGTTCCAGATATTAGGTCCTATGGAGAAGAACCGGTAACAAACTCCACGGAAACTCTTTTAAAATAATAGATTACAATCTTGATTAGTACAATGTTGTGGTAAGAGCTGCGAGAATAATGTAATTTGATGTGAATAAAAATAAATTAGAATAAGATAACTATAATGATTTGCCTTTAAATAAGAATGCCATGGCAATTACAAGCTGACCGCCCGACAGACAGCACCCGTTCATGAGCATGACTCATGCGTCAGCGTCGCTAAGCTCAACCATGATGAAGGGAACTTAACGACCGATAAAATAGCCTTTCAGATAAGTTGTTAAAATTGGAACATCTATCAGAATTTTTCCATGCACCGCTCTCAAAGTGAATGTCTAATTGCCGCATTCCGACAATACGACAGAATGATGACAGTTCTCCGCTTATATGTGGCATCATTCCGGCAATAAAACAGTTTGTTTCTATTATGAAAGCAGATTTCCAAGTATAAATCATTCACCATTTGAACCGAGTAATAAATTGTGCACATGATTCAAAAACTCATCGGTGCATGTCCGGGATCAAACCCGCGACTTAGCAATTTCTGTCCCTGGAGAAATAAGCAAATGAATTGTTAATATGCATATTAAATTTCCTAGCAAAATTTTTGAACTTTTCGTGTATTTTTATTTTTGTTTCTCATAAACATTGAATGCTTAAATAAATATACAAAACAAAAAAAATATGCACGAATAATTACAATATCACCAATAAAAATATGACTTTCAAATGTTCGCGTCATAACACAATCACGTGATATGACATCATTCGTTCATAGTGTGTGAATATGGTTACCAAGGAACCACAAAGGAGTGACATAAAAACTCGATGATGGTGTTTGAAATAATGTTCCGTTTTACGTAATTTAAAATAAAGATAATTTGCAAAAAAAGAGGTATAATTTATATAACTATAAATGTTTCCTTAAAACACTTTTCACAACTTTTATTATGGACATTTTAACATTAAAACCGCTGATTTGTGAGGTGCATGGGAGCAAAGCATCATACCATACATCTGAGAATTTAGATAATGACGAACATCACATCATTCTGTGTAATTCTGATAGCTCGATAGCTGGGGTAGATGAACTGGATGAATAACTGAGAACCGAGTTTTGTGGCGCATCTTGGAAAAGGTCAACGTGAGAGAGCAATGGTAATGACCCCAGCTGCAGTAGCCTACGAAAAGCTGAGAGTTTATCGTGCTACACGCAATGTTTTTACAAATCTATCTGTTGCTCCGTTCGCCAGTATTATTAATCCATTGGCTTCTTATTCTTTGTTCCTGTACGGCCCCCCACCTTGCCTATCACTGCTTATAAGTAAATGAGTGACGGCTTTAGGTTCCCATATTTCATACCTGACATTTCTACATTTTACGATCGCAATGTGAAATACGTTACTTTTAGCACTGTTACCTAGGTGTCAGATTTCTAAAGCGTGATTTGTGCTTAAACTTTACACTCCTCATAATGAAATTTAACGGCTCGAATAAATTACTTCAGCAATCGATGAATAAATGTCTTTCGTCCGAAGTAACTATCGAGAAAATGAAATATGTCACAATTTAAGTGTAAGCCGTTTAAATGTCATGCCCGAATTTAAGTACGCTGTCAATCAGTACTAGGCACATTGTAAATACAGTGCCAACTTATCTGACCCGGTGATCAAAATTGAAACTAACGTCGCCGCAGAACAAAAATGACTTCAAAATGTATTTTTTGTATAGAGATGACATTGGTAAAAGCGACGGCAGCGACTCCTTTACCGGGTTAAATAAGTTTGTGGCA
This sequence comes from Allophyes oxyacanthae, assembly GCA_932294325.1. Taxonomy (NCBI): domain Eukaryota; kingdom Metazoa; phylum Arthropoda; class Insecta; order Lepidoptera; family Noctuidae; genus Allophyes; species Allophyes oxyacanthae. The sequence continues at coordinate 1,986,652 of OW028612.1, forward strand.
CTGTATCCGTATGTGATATTGGGCTCTTCTACTTACGACATACTAACAACAATGTTGATATTATCATTAATATCTTTTTCTTCTAAGATTTAAGTACAATAGTTGATGCCGAAGTTGTCTTATTAAACGAACGAAGACTCTTTGGAGCAGTTCCAAAAAGCTGACAAGCTCTGCAAAATTTCTTCCTTACTCACTATACTACCGCATTTAATTCCACGCATAGTAAAGAAACGAATATAAACACAACTGAATCAATACAATACACGCACACCCCACATTGCGTGGACATTCAAACCTAAAATGGGAACAGTTTGGCCAGCAGCCTTTCCAAACGATCTTAAACCTTACAGATACATATCGTTCAAAGCGAACTGTCTGTAATTACATAGATTATTTATATTTATATGCATTTGTCATTGGATGTGTAGGCGGGGAGAAAGCAACATTTATCTGACGGTTTATGGTACTGGTCGCAGTAATAATGCTTATAATTCACCCAATGCGTAATACATTTCTGCTGGGCTGTGGGTACAATGGGTTTGCGATCTATCACTGCTTGTATATGGCACCACTTACAGCACCAGAGATTTTAAGTGATACAGTTTTATTGGACACTATACCTTTGCCTACTAACCTACACGTTGGAAGAAAATCAAGATTAGAATTTACGATTTCCACCACAAATGGGAGGAAGGCTATTATAATGGTAATGGAAAAGGCTGTCTGTGACGATGATGAAGATTTTAATAAAGATCATAGGTACTTTAAAGCTGTCAAATAACCTGCCACTGGCCAGAGTGACGTAATACTCCAACCAACCTTTTTCATTAATGTAACTGGTGGATCAGAAAATTTTCACATCAATAATTCAACGGGGTCGAATTGAAGGCACGATGGCTCGAGCTCGACCTTCTGACCGACACGCAGGTCGCAGACAAATAGTCTTTTCAGTTTAATTAAACTAACCCCTTGATACGGTCCATTGAGAATACACTGTTTTGTTTATCAAATGTTGACACGGATAAAGGATTTTGGCAGCTATAAATCACACGGAGGAATTCGGTAATATAGAACTTTCTTTTGTGAAAAATGAGGTAAGTCGAGCAGCAGATTGAGTAATATTGAACATTGGTAATTCATGTCTCTAACCTACATGGACTTATTTACTTTTATCTTTACCTGTTTTAGATATCGCGACGAATATAAACTAATGCAATACAGAGAGAACTTAATTGGATTAATGTTTTTTGTCGATGTCTTATAAATGTTTATTTTTGCGGGAGGTATTGGGTGAAAAATCAATTGTGGCTTATCTGGACTACTGCCACGGGCCGCGACTATTCGATTTGAAAGAGATGTAATTAAATTGTTTATAAACATCTCAACAGCTGGAGCACAGTCTTAACCACGTGACAGTTGTATCGGCGAGCCAGTTGCTATTTCAGCATATCTTCCAGCTGGCACCGAACGAACGTGAGAATCAAACAAAACTCGCAATTACCTACTAAGAACTTAGAGATTTATTACTCTAAACACGCTCATTTCACTTTCGGAATCGTGTACGAGAAAACGCGAACAAGCGGTAGACGGCCCTGTCTGTTAACCGATTCAACATTAAGCCGATCGGCTTTCCCTACAACAATCGTAAATAACGAATTCATTACGAATAACATAACCGTTTAGTTGTTTTATTGTGGTGTACGAGAGATTAGATTTTCATTGCCACTATAAAGCTAAAATGCTCAGTTAAACAGAGATTGTTCCAGTTAAGTGGGGAAAGACGGTCGAACTTTATGATATTGCATGTAATCGAACGTGTCATTCGCAATCGTGGACAAATAATTGTTTGGACAAACGACCCGATTAGAAATCTCTTGGTATAACAAATATTTCGTTGCCATATTTGGGTTATGTGTATAGTACGCGCAAATCTTTATGAGCCCTCGAACTCTCTCCCTCTCTCCCTCTAGCACCTATAATAGTACGCTTATTGTAGGTGCTAGAGGGAGAGAGAGAGAGAGTTCAGAGCTCAGTTCAGGGCTCGTAAAGATTTGCGAGTACTATACCAGATTTCTAGACACTTGCCAATTACACGGCTAAATATGGTGCCTATTCTATATGCTTGACAAAAAAACGAACGCATTGAAATAAGATAACCACAAAACCGACGCCGGACGAAATTACAAATCTTTGCCTCTATAAAATTATAGGTAGGATCTAAACGGAGCAAAAACCGCGGAACACCTAACTCTCAGTCAAAAATAAACTTTATCCTCATTGAAATAAGCAGGGTTTTAGCAGGCAGTCATGTACGGAGGTTTGGTAGCTAATGATGGCAAAAAGTCGGTGTTTGTATACATTGAATTTATCACTTTCCCTGTATCGGACATCAGCTGAGCAGTACTAACGGCTGTTAAGCGTGCGTCTGACGTAACATTACTCAGGGAACTAGAACTGAACTCACTAGAAAAACGTTTCAATTTTTTTTAAATCACAATTATTAAGCGTGATCGTCATTGATTTACTCATGTTAAAAAATTAAATAATAAATGTATATGAGATAAATGAATACATTTTTTGGAAAATTGTATCGTTGAAGAAGCAAAAGTTAAAACTTAAGAAGCAGACAAAATACGCGTGATCATCATTGATTTAATTCATAGTAAAATACAGGTATACACAGTCGGAAAGGCTATTTATAGCCTAAAGGGGGTTATTAAACTCATAGGTCCCCGGGACTAAAGTCTATCCAAATTATTACACAAGGAGTGTTTATAAGTATTTAGATAGTACCAGTATTGGCCAATAAGTATAGCTAGATTAGATACGATTTATTCGCCACTTCACGGTAATGGGTCAAATAACTTTTAAAATTGCACAAGTGGATCAGTTTCGCATAATTTCCAATTAAGTAACAACGTTATGATGTCAACGAAACCGAATGACATTCAAGCAAGCCTTTTCGGTTCAAAATTACGGTTATGTTAATCATTTATACAAATAAGGCAGCAGGTTGTCTCAGTTAAGTTATGGAGAAAATTGAATATGAAATAGCGGTACTAATTGTTGGGGAACCGTTCAGCCGTCAGGTTTATGAGATTGGCGCGGGTGTTGAACTAAGCATAAAGGAAATGGCCAAATCGCTATAGAAATGGTTTTGCGTGATAAACAGCCGATTGGATAATTTTCCAAATCCTCTGGGGACCCAAACTTTGTGTTATTTTATTGCTATTTAAGAAAGAAAAAAAGGAAACAGTTTTATTTAGAACTCGCACAGAAAATAATAAAGAAAAATACAAATAATATTATAGTTTAAAAAAAAACTAAAGAAAACGCTTTTGTCATCCAAACTAAACGTGTATGCAAAATTTCAGCTCAATCGGAAACCGGGAAGCGGGTCTTTAACTTCCAAGATTTTTTTACATAGAGAGTTAGTTACAGGTGAAGCTAATAAAAGTGGTTTAAAAAGCAACCTGTGCGGGACTAAAAATGGGTATCTCAGCAAAACGTCTCGAAGGACTTCTAAGTCCTAAATAAGTTATTATATTTCAATCAATTTTATTTACTTCGAAATACTGATTAGCTGAATAGCTTTGGTGATATATTGTTATAAAATGTCTGTCGCTTATTGTAAGCTTGTCTTTTATATTACAGTGTTGCTCGCAGTTTCAACCACGCGTTCTATTTTTATCAAAATAGATAGTGTAGAGATGTGTGCGTTCTGTTAGAGAAATAATTTTTTAAATCTGTTCAGTAGTTTCAGAGATTACCTCTTTCCTACATACAAACAACCAAATTTTACCTTTTTATAATTAACTATAATTAAACACGATTATGGACATGTGATGAGGAGGGATGAAAATCATGTAACGAGAAGAGTTTTAAGTATGTATGTGGATGGATGTAAGAGAAGAGGCAGACCCAAAAAAAGATGGATGGATTGTGTGAAATTTGACATGGATTATAAGAACGTAAACTCTAAGATGACGTCTAATAGAGATGAACGAAAGAAGAAGACATTTTGCGCCGACCCCAAATAAAATGGGACAAGGGCAGGAGAATGATGAGTCGGAAAGGGTAATATTATGCCGAAAGAGGGTTATTGTACTTATCATTATGAACAACTTCTACTATGGGAACAAACCTAAAATATCAATAACGAAATCTGCTGGTCATGGACAAATAATTCAGTAATATTCGACTAAATCTACATGGAACATCAGATGTTTTTTCACGATTACAGCATCTGTCCCACAGTAAAAGCTGTTCAATGAGTATTATAACAACCTTCCGGCTCCCTTTTCGACTTACCTGTAAATATATTTATGTTTCAAGATTTAGTAGCTCCACAATCCGTAGTTTTACAATCCATAGTAGTAGCTCCAATAGTTTCCTTAGACACTAAATTTTAGCCTTCAACGGCAGTAATCGTAACAGATAACCAAACCATTATAACAACCATTAAATTATTAGTAGAGTAGACGTTAATATGTCGGCTTTTTATCGCTCTTGAAACGGCATTACTCTCGGTAATTGCGCCGGCAAATTACCATGGTAACCATACTTGAAACGCTATAATTTCAAGTTTATAGCACCTTATTAACAAGCATTAGCGCCAATCTGTTGCAGTTAATTGGAAATTCTATTTAATGCTATTTTAATATTGCTGACAAATAATTTCTAAAAGTGTGTAGTTTACACTCGTAATAAGAAACAACCTTGAATTAAATGATGACAAGCCACAAAGGCAATACAGCAATGACATAACACTAAATAGCAAATACAATGAAAATAATTTCAAATATTAATTCATCTCTTTTTCGACCTTGGTAATGGAAGAGATTGAAAATGCCAATGCCACAAATATTAAAGTTGTTTTTTTTGCTAATAGCACAAATGCCAGAAACGATAATATGGAGTTTTATAAAGAATGTTTGTTTTTTAAACTGGAGGCTTACTACTAGGAACAGAGACTGAATCACTAGGTTGCATATGTGGATGGACACTGAATCACTCTGCAAAATATGCGCACTACATAAAAAAATATCATGTATAAAAGATCCAAGTAAATTTTATTAAAATTTGAACTTTTATGCACAAAATGGGATAAATAAAAAAAATGAAAAATTGTTTCTTTTTTTTCAATTAAACAACATTGTTTGTATGATAAAATTGATAAATAAACAGTTTTATGACTATAACTTGCTTTAAAAGTACTGTAAATAAATATTAAATAATGTAAATATTAAGTATATTCATTTGTATGATGAAGCTCGCGAAGTCGCAATTCTAATAGCAAAAAAAATCGGTTTATGTATGTTAAATACTTAGTGCACCTACTCCATAAAATTCACAAAGACTAAAACCATTTTCGGAGTTGCGACACTTCAATAACTCGACTCGACGGCGCCTCGAAAGCGACACACCAATGGTACTTTGTCTCGGCAGACAGTTGAACGACCGATTGCAACGTCCAAGCCATACCTTATACAAACCACGGAAAGCGACGAAACGCGGCGTACTTTCAAAACCTCTTTGTACAAAGTACGAGATAGGCGAGAACTTGGCATAACTGAAACAGTAAAGTCGCAGAGACGATCGCGTGATAAGATCGCGAGATACATATTGATTTAGAGAAACCGGATAGAAACTGAAAAATATGGCTGTCCGTAGGGAAGATGTAGAAGGGTGATCGTATCTTGGTACTATATGGCAGTAAGGATTAAATATTAATGGAAGAAACTGTGGGAGTATTTTCCAGCGGCTTAGATACCATCTATCTATTCCAACGTGATGTAGGGATCCAACGACAGTACATCCTTTAACGAAAAGATACCATGGATTCAGTACATGATTCTCGACAAGAGTGAGAAATAAGCGTCGGTCTTTTCATAATTTTTATGATCTTAACTGTGACCACGGCTATCCTTTGAACATCATTATGAATATGTATTAATATTTTCTTGTTTCATACTTTTTCAGTAGTCGGGTTTTAGTTTTTGAACTTCTTTTTTTATTATTACGCAAGCTCCGTAGTATGGTGTCTTTCCATGTATGTATTTAGATAAACTCAATGGTATGAAACAATTATTGTGGTATATATAGCTTCTACTAGTACCAGTCGGTAAAATGATTGTCATCGCGCGGCAATCTGCATAATCTATGGAAAATTGATGATAACCGAACCGTTAAAAACCCCCGACTCCAACTAGAAAAAGAGCTGTAACTTTTGAACGGCTGAACAGATTAGCATAAAACATAGCTAAGATGATACCTGATTAAACTAGCTTTCAATAAAAAAAAACTGCATTGAAATTGGTCCATCCGTTTTGGAGCTATGATGCCACAGACAGATACACAGATCCACACTTATAACACCCCTCTTTTTTGACGGGGGTTAAAAATTATGTCAACCTAACATTACATAGGTAAATTATAAATTATGCTTAGAGTATTTTTGAAAAATCTGTAATGTATGTATTCATTACAAATATGCAAAGTCTAAGTGAGACAGAGATTATAGATATGACCATGATTTTATGTTTGTATGTATAAGAATAAGCTTTCACGTTTGTCATGTATGTTTCTATTTTTATGGCTGCATTTAACTATTTCATAGGCCATAATATGCTTCGGAGCGGGAAATAATTCAAACCTAAATTAACGATCAATTTTCAACCAAGTATTTAAGTATAAAATAAGTAGACTTGTTAAACATACGTTTTTGTATTCAAATCTCTCATTTGCAAACCAAATGAGCTCAGACATTCCATATGCGAACAATAATCTACTGCTCTACTTACATAATTACCAATTTGGAGGCACTATTGGCGCAGTGGATGGGCAATTGGCTTTCTGAGCTACGTATTACGGCGGGTCTACCGCGTAACTAAAATTGTAATGAACATCGACATCGGTATTAAACTTCAATACGATCGTGAGAGCCTAAACTTTGAGCTAACTTGTATTTTTTTTACCGATCATGAAGATAATAGTCCCAACTACATGATAGGTAATTTTTGTACAAGTTAGCTCAAAGTTTAGGCTCTCACGATCGTATTGAAGTTTATTACCGATGTCAATGTTCATTACAATTTTAGTTACGCGGTAGACCCGCGGGTTCGATCCATGCACGGAACGAATATTTGTACGGCATACGGATAGATGTTCCGGATCTGGATTCCGGTGTGTGCGCATGTGACATGTAAACTGTACCCACGATACAGAAGAAATCCTAAACAGGGCCAAAGTTAAAGATTACGTATATTTTGATAACAATATTAGACTCCAGTTTCTGAAAGGCTGATCAAATCTCTGATCATGTTGGCTGTTGTGATTGGTTGACGCAATCAATTCAACAACCAATCATATCACTTGACATGAGATTTAACTGCTGGTTTTTTATCAGCCTATGTGAAACTGGGTTTAGACAGGTAGGTACTTTAAAACGTAGCTCCTGTATCTGGAATTAATTTTTGAAGAGAAATCTATTCAAATTTAAATCCCAATTTGTCTATAGAAGTCTTAGCTTAAAGCTGAATGTGAAGGCCCAGCTGATTGAAGGATCAGTCTGTCATTGACTGAAGACTTCGTTTATTTCACAAACAATCTGCTGACCGATGGCTGACCGTGATTAAAATCACAGATTACTGCATAGTTAGTACGTAAAATTAATTCGTTTCGGGTTGATTGAACTGACGATGACGACAAAACATTTTCCTGTATCCAGATCATAAAAATAAAGTACAATTATTTCACAAACATTTCAAAATACGTATCTCACGTAGCAAAAATTTAACAAACACGATTCTAATTCCGAGCGACCTCGTGGAGCGCATTGCCAAAGCCGCTGTATCGTCAATATGACAGTGCGCATATTTCGGGTACGTACGTTAACTTACACCTGTTTACCTCTCGTGGCATTGAAAACTATATTTTCGTTTGGCCCTCAGTAATGCCTATATATTATGTAAAATTACACATAAAACTACTGTTGCCTAACAAATTATGAGTTACGCAATTTTGATAAGCGCTGGCGCATAGTATCCCATTTTCGGCAACACTTTACGCTGGATTACCAGATGATAAAATTGTAGTGTTGCTGTGTTACCAACTATTGGTTCATCAATAACCTTTTTCTCGACTTTTACGATTGGTTAATATCTATAACTAGCAGTGCCTTGCGGTTACACCCGAAGTTCTCAATGGTGTGTGTAATCCGCCAACCCGCACTAGGCCAGCGTGGTGGACTAAGGCCTAAACCTTCTCATTCTGATAAGAGGCCCGTGCCCAGCAGTGGGACAGTAATGGGCTGAATTTATTTATTTTATAAGGAATCTAAACAAACAATATCCTATCCATATTCGTATATATTCCATAGTTCCATACAAATAGTTCAATATGACTCAACTAAATGTATGGAAAAGCTGATTTTTTTTTTCGTGACTTCTGATTTGGTCCCTTAATAAAAATTGTTCAAAATTATGAGGAGAGAACGAAATTTTTTTTTAGTAATAAAATATTCAAATTTTGTAATCGTGTAAAAAAATTGTCTATAAGCCATTTCTAAAGGGCGAGTATATACCTCTTACTTGATTAAAGTGGAAGTTATTGATGTTTTACAATCAATGGCTTTTAGCTTTGTTCACTGGTTCATTTATTATAATTGGCTTCGCATTAATGAGTTTCTTGCAATTACGAAGGTACTAAAATTAGTAGAAATTAAGATTGAAGATCGGTAATATATTACTGCACTAACGGAGTCAATGGTCGAGCTAGGTCGTAAGCGGTCTTCTTTGTGTCTAATCAAAATATATATTTTTATTTTATCATGAATACACATACACACATTTGACAGACATACACTTTGACAGACAAACACTTTGACAGACAAACACTTTGACAGACAAATACTTTGACAGATAAAGACAGATTAATACATAATTAACTATGGCACATTATTTAATGATGTTTAAATTTAATACATCTATACTACGAGTATTTAATATTTACTTATTAATTATCTACTAATCTCTCTTTAATCTCTTTCTTTCTTTTATAATTACTATTTATTTAATTATATGTACATAATATTATAAATCCGGAAGTGTGTCTGTTTGTTTATTCCTTTTTGACGACTCAACTACTGAACCGATTTAAACAAAATTTGGCTTACAACATCTATACAACCTGGGGAAGACCATAGAGTACTTTTTATCCCGGAAACGATCCAAGCGGGCGGAGCCGCAGGCAGGAGCTAGTACTCTAATAAAATGTGAATCATCATCACAGAACACAACAACCATGAGTAATAAATTCCAGCTTGACACACTTTTCACTTTCGAAGAAGATTATGAAAAAGCATTGAACGGGTGCCGTCTGGACAGGTCAGCATGTAACTGCCACGGCAATCTTATTCAGAGGCAAATCATTATTATCCTATTCTTATTTTTTATTCACACTAAATTACACTATTCTCGCAGCTCTTACCACAACATTGTAATGATCAAGATTGTATTCTATTATTTTAAAAGAGTTTCCATGGAGTGTCTTGCCGATTCTTCTCCATAAGACCTACTAATTAGAACCGAGCATCTAGTCTCGAAATTTCATAAGTGCCTATATCTTCTTTACATGAATTAAAGATCTATTCTATTATATCGACTTTTGTGGAAGACACGACGATTACCACTTTCACCATTATGACTCCGCCTTAATAAATAAATGAGTTGTTGTTAAGTTGATTGACATGAAGCTATAACAATTAAAATAGTGATTTCCTATTATTGTACAAAAGTCAATTAAAGAATAACATAGGCAATCAGCGAAATATATTTCTTATCGCTGCGATATTTCAGCTGAACGATGCATTATGTCAGCATTTATATAACATAACTTCATTATATAACCACTTTTACAATAATTATAGTTTCGATCAATAATTCGATCGATCAGCTGCCCCAGAGCTATTGAAACGTTAAGGATTTGATTAAGAGGGTCTATTATTACTGGTCGTAATCTATTATCTAATGGTTATCTCTTTAGGCTGAACTTATATAAGTAAGTAATTTGTTTGTTAAATGGCTGCCGACTTCCATTGTTAAGTCAATCAATGAATTCGAGCTACCGACAGAGATTGTAAAATCATCAAGCTAAGATGGCAGTAGGTTGAATTCAATCAAATTAGTAGGGGAGGCCGGGGCTTCAATTAACAGATGTAAGTATTAACAAGCTAATATCTAAAAAACTATAAACAGCACATTAATGACGATTGCTGGAATTCGTCCCCGTGATATCGCTGTACAGGCTGAGATTCATCAGCCCCGCTCAGTACGCCGCAGGAGCGAGTTATGTGATGTGAGTCTATTTTGGCCACGTAAAGAACTTTTTTCACTTTAGGATTTTTTGATTTACGGGTTGAGTATTTGATTTTGCCTTAATTTTTTTTTTTTCGTAGTAGCTCGTTTTATTCTTAATAATGCTACATAACTTTGCAAACGCTAATATAACCTATTTCGTATTTACAATTTTTTTTTATTGAATAATTATCCATGGGGCTAAAATTAACAAAACACACGGGGCAAGTATTAACAGTATATACCTATGGATTCAATTTTTTGTACATTCACCACGGTACCCAATTATTTATCTATAATGTAACAGCATGAGAACTTACAAGCGAAAAACTACTCGAGACATGACTTAGCTGGCGGTCTACAAGTCAACTGCTTTAGAAATAATGGGGGAAAACGAAACTACAGGGAAGTAGCCATAGAATTTCAAATCTGTCACGTTACGCTGTTCAGGTTTGTGAAGAAAAGAAAGCAGGAGTTCCAGTAGAAGTAGGCTACAAAAAGACCCGGTTAGTATTCACTTCTGAGCAGAAGAAAAAAATTGCAGATAATTTATTAAAGTGCTCCAATATTTATTTCGGGCTGCTACCTACCGAAGTAAAAAAAAATTGCTGTTTTTTACAAAATCCAAAATTATTTAATTTATATAAGGAAATTATTTAAAGGATTGTTATAGAGATTTTGTTTGAGTTATTGTTCCTATACATTTATATCGCTAAAATATTGTTGTATAACAAAGTGTTACAACTGGTTACAACTATTAAGCTTAATGTTAATGGTTCCACTAATTAAAAAGTGTGATTATTGAAAACTGACGTTTTCTTCAATATTATAACAGTAAAAGTTGATGTTAGTAAGAAATCATTCAGAAATTTGTTGATTTTTGTTCTTCTATAGAGAGATTTTGTTAGGGTTTCTATTTCATATATTTATATTGTTAAAACATTGTTGCAGGGACAAAATGCTATAATTGTTTAAGCCTGATGATAATTGTATAGCTTAATAAAAAAAATATCATTGTTATATTGCGGTTTCTATAATTAGAGAGGGAAATACCAAGAATGTTAATTGTTGCCCCTTTTGTTAATACTTACCTCGGAACCGTTAATTCTAGCCCCGATTGCGGGGTAAGTATTAACTTCTGACATTTCTGAGTAAAATCCACTTTCTGAAAAATGTACCAATTTTTTATCAAATTAATCCCAACGATATGGATGTTGAATAGTTTGGACATCATTTAACACAAAAATCAAATCAAAATGTTAAGGCGTTTTGAAGCTACAACTGAAAATATAAATTTTGTTAATTCGCTCCCCGGTCTCCCCTACAATCATTTTTTAACATATCCTGAACGACTTCAAATTCAACGAGTATATGAATGAACCGATAGTACGTGTTCAATGCGGTCATATTAATATGTTTTACTTCATTTGTGTCATATTTTATAGGAACGTCACGTTTGCGCGTGGCCTCATGCGTCAGTGCATCGCATTCCATGAAATAATGTAAAAGCAAATAGTTTATTTCAATAATCCTCATTATTATCAGCTTGTAAACGCCCGCATGATCCTAAAAACCGCTACAATGAACAGTTGTGGGAATATAACCATTGTGATTATAATGTAAACGAAAAAATAAAATCAATTTGTTGGTAGGCCTAGTATGGTCACTGCTGCTCGATCAGACATAATGCCGATGTGTTTACACCTCAAGGTCCAATCCGGCTCGAAGGACCATTTGAGGCAATGTTTATGTTGTAAATAAACCTATCGAAATACAGCACTTTTTTTAAAGCTTTCTATTATAGTCAAGACCCCCAACAACATACCTAGGGCATGGCACTCAGAGAAACCTTAATCACCTATAAACTGACCATGGGAAGAAAGAGGATAGCCCACTATCGTACACCACACGGCAATTATGGATAACTAACGCTAATAAAACTAACAAGTCTAATTTTAATTGCAATCAACAGATCTCTAATGCAATGTGATCATTTCTCACTTCTCATTACTACGTTAAATAATTTGCTTTGACTGCTAGTTTTGGCACTAATAACTTTGAATCGACAGTACAATATTTTAGTTGCTTGACTTACCTAAAATGGGTAGACTTAAATGGTACTAATTTGTAACTAAATATTCAGTACTTAAGCAGGCTCTAATTCGTTCTATTTCGTTACTGACCTGACCGAGTTTTTGAAGTAATTCTCATAAATCTGTGCAGTGTTTAATGTTACTTTAAACATTGAATTTCGTCCATTATTGGAGTGTATTTGTAACGTAGTAATTGGAACGTACTGCCTCATAGACGTTAAGCCCCTCTTTGATAGTCTTCCGTTTCAAAGGATTTCGGTTCAATCACAAGCATTTTTCTTGAACACTCAAGAATTGTTGTAGAAATGTGAAACTGGGGTTCTTTCATAGCCCAGGATAAAAAATAGGCCAGATAATGCCGGCCAATTAATCAAATAATGGTTATTTAAGTGTATAATGAATTAATGATTCACGTAAACATTCCAATACTTTGCCCTTCTAACACAAAATGTTCAGATTTGCATCCACCTTAAATTATAACTCATTGCTAATATTATTATTGGCTGGAAATCCTTGTTAGCATATCGAATATTTATGCGATAGGTACTTCTGGCATGCCGCCCTGCAGACAATTTAGAATTATCTGGTTTCATCAGTCATTTTGTATTAGAATCTTCTTGTAAAATTAGAATTTATCATGAAGAAACATCTCAATGCTCCTACGACTAATCAGCAATACCAGTTCTTTAAAGCATAGAAAACTTTCTATAGATAGATTCGGATGAATAGATAACAAAAAACGAAGATATAAAGCAAAGAATTCGTGTAAAATTTGAAATTCGCAAAGTCATCGATGAAAGATTACGAGTAATACCAGTTCGTCTTAGCGAAGCAGAGTATTTATAAAGTAGTCGACACCAGGATGAACAGATAAAGGTAAATAAGATAAGATAACAAATATTTACAATGTCATTGTGAAGAAATAATAATAAAGCCTGGAATTTGTTTATTTAATAATAAAGGGCTGAACAAGACACGTGGACAAATATTTGACAACGTGATTGCGGAATACAATTCATTTGTAAATTGCAAGAATAAAGTATAACAGAGTACAGAGCACCTAGGGTTACCCCCGTCTAGGACTGAATAACAAATAAACACAGATATGGACACGTCAAGCGTTATCCGTAAATTCACAGCAGGTTTTAGTGTTGAAGAGAGGCTCAGTTCCTCTGGAGTTGAGGCCTGAGTCCCGGCTGGGGGAAAAGATTAATAGGCTAACAATGACGATGGAAGCGTTCTCACAACACAAGTGTAGAAGACCATAAAGATACTTCTACCAATAGTTGACGTATACCAAAGCTAACCAAAGGAAACTAACCATTAGTAATGTTTTGTAAACTTCCACGTGAAATATGTGGTTCTGAAGAATCTGAAGCATTTTTAAAGTTGATACTATGATTGCAGATAGTAAAGAGAATGGCACGCTTACATTCTTCTTCAAGAAAATAGACAGAACTGTTAGCGGTACATATGACAATATATGATGACAAGGGTGAACAAGCCTCTGCAATTTTCTGAACTTCTCATTTAGCAGAAGTACAAACAGTCTGCATGTTCTTGGAACAGTAACGATATTTAAAATGATCTGCAAAGCATGAACTACATTCATTTAACATTGACACTTGAGAACTACTTAACTGACAAGCCTGTATTCTCAGAAGCAATAAGCAGAGATAAGTATAACATTGGTAGGTAGTACTGGGAGAGATACAGTATTGGCCCAATCGCAATATGACAGGGCATCATGTAACTGCGCGTAAAACCCCGGGCTAATGCTGCCTTAAGTGATCCTCCCATCCCAATAACGACAATAACCCTTTCCTTACCTGAGAAGTCTAACCAGAAGCGGACCTTATGTGGCCGTGTATCTGATCCTAAGTAAAGTGGACCACATTGTCACGGTTCACAAATCATTGAAATGATTCGTCAAACACAAGCTATGTTTTACGAGAGAGAGGGCATATCGGGACTTTCCGCTTAAATTTGGAGCTGCTCTACTGGAGAAGTACCTCTACCTTGCAGAATATCGTAGCCAAATAACACTAACTCTTTTGCAGTGTTGTGTTCCTAACGGTGAGCAAGGTCGCCAGTGCTCCTTGGGAAAGTGTCGGACCCCTAGTAGTACGGTCGACAACGCGCGAATGATGCCCCTGGTGTTACAAGTGTCCATAGGTTACGGTAACCACTTACAATCAGGCGGGCCGTATGTTTGTTGAAAATTTTGTAAAAAAACGTGTGGCATTTAAGATCAAATGATTAATTTTCGCAAACTATCTTATCATGCACTAAAGATATCCAGAGATAGTAAGTGATCTGTTTACGTAAACATACTACTCACATATAAGATTATGATAAAGCATCGTTCTAATGAGCTATTTTAAAGATCGCAGTTAAGTTATGTCATGTATAACGGTATTTTAACCATAAATTTAGATAAGGTGATAGTCTAGAAGCAAGTAACTGAGATTTGTATTGACATGAGTTGGAATAAATTTGCAGTAATATAGAATTGGCAAATGATCTCCAAATCCTGAATCGTTTAAGGATACATTTTGGGATTGCGACGCAAAAATAGCGTTGATTTAAATTAGATACAGAAGCAATAAGATTTATTATTACATGTATGTGTTATCCAGATCATAATGAACTTATTACGTAGATGCTCGCTCTTATATCTCCCAAAAGCCTAACTCATGTAAATCTGCTATTCGTACCATAAAGAACGAAAGTGTGAGCGGTTCATTATTCAGTAAGGTCGTTGGCGCTCACTTCAATCTTCTACTATCATTGTTCACGATAATGAACGGCTCTTGAGCGGATAATTTTAGACAGAACTTTCGATTTTCATTTGTTACGCACCGTTAAAGTTACTCGAACATCCGTCAATTAGATATTTATAGCGTAGAAACAAAAACGTGATAGATTATATAAGAGGACGAAGCTTAAAAAAAAAACAAAATTGTTGCTTGTAGTAGGTAATAGATTAGAAGAGATGTTTTTATAAATAGCATTGGCGAAAAAAAACACATTATTTATTCAAATCACTGTAAGACCAGTCATAATAAAAATAATACGTGGTCTGGTGGAAATATTTCGGATTTTCCAACGCAATATTTTATTCGAACTATTCGAAGTCAATGTACAAATAAAAAAATTGCCAAAGTGCAAATAAAAAAATTGCGCAGTGGCTTTTGCTATTAGCATTTGTTTACCACACAGACCAGTCAGAATAGGTCCGTGTATATGTATACAAATGAAAAACAAAAAAATAACAATAATAATTATTAGAAATAAAAATATTTTTCAGACGTGACGTTGATGTTTCTGGGTTTAGTGAAAAATACAGTGTAAGTACGCTAAAAAGCAGTTACTTTTGCTATTTAGGTCAAGAGCCAGTACATAGCGCATAAAACTATCTTTGACTGTGTAAAATGTAGCGTAATTATTTTTTTATGTATCCTTACATATATTTTACGGTTTAATGAGACGAGTACTCTTAAAAAATATAATTTCCTCTGATGCACAAATAAATGAGCTGTATTGGTGCTGATTCTATTTTTACAAACTAAACTAATTTAATAGAAAAAAATAGAATATATCCTAACCGTCAAAAACCACAGACTCCAACTAGAAAAAGAGCTCTAACTTTTGAACGATTTTCATAAAACATAGCTAAGGACCATCCCGATTAAACTAGCTTTCAATTAAAAAAACTGCATTGAAATCGGTCCATCCGTTTTGGAGCTACGATGCCATAGACAGACACAAATATACCTACACAGATACACACTACAAACTTATAACACACCTCTTTTTCGACGGAGGTTAAAAACAGCGAATATTATCAGTGCGACCTAGCATCAATTCCTGTAAAACTATTACTAACAGCCATAGAATATGGTGTTATCACGAAATCTATTATACAAGGTTAACAGCGCTCCATTATCAGAATCAACATGAATGAAACGGAGTATATTTATTGCAAAACGCGGTTATCTTGCATCAGGAGGCGCGGCCTTGCGTGATGTTTTTTCTCCTTTGTTATGGATCAGAGCATAAAAAAAGATGGTATGATGCACGAATCAAACAGACCATAGCACAGAAAACAGATGCTTCTCCAACAAGTTGTCGGGAATTGGAATTACGACATCTCTAAAACCTTGTGCGTGTCTCCAAAGTAGTACAAAGTTTAGCGTTTTGATAAATAATTGAAGAACGGAGAATGTTTTAGGGCCTATTGACTACGAAAATTGCCTCCTTTTACAAGAGCCCTAATTCAGGCAATCATCCAAAATTAGCTTACAATTGAGAGCTAGAGGACATTTGAAGGAACAAACAGCTATGGCCCATGACAAAATAAAAATAAATCCAGCCCATTACCACAGTTTAAATAGGTATATATATACTGTGCCATTACTGTCCCACTACTGGGCACGGGCCTCTTCTCAGAATGAGAAGGGGTCCTTAGTCCACCACGCTGCCTAATACGGGTTAGCGGACTACGCACACCATCGAGAACTTAATGAGGCCCTCTCAGATGTGCAGGTTACTCACGATGTTTTCCTTCACCGTCATCGCAAGTGATAATCAAATTCTAATCCGAATAATAATCAAATTCTAATATTGTCCGTTGTCTTCAATGGGGGTTGGGTGCCCTTTATATCCACAAGACCTTGGGTTGCATAGATCCGTCCCTGAAGTGCGGGCCGGGTTGGCATTCAGACCCACCTGCATGGAAGGCGAGCGTTCTACCGCTATCACTGCGGCCAATGATATCTTAATTATTTTAATCATGTTTGACTATAGTATAGGTCATGTTAGCTATTAGCTACACAATATAACTCTCTGAATATAATTTACCCAAGCCACATCAACATAGTTTAATTGTACATTTGAAACTAACAACTTGTGTACAATCGCGATAAACGGAATGGCATCAGAACTCTGTGTCAGTCACGCGTTGTACGATACAATATGCTCAAATAAACAAGTCATACGTGGAAAACAGTGAGAATTGTTTGTGCAAATCAATCGTTCATGATTTTTACAAATATCCATTTTATAAGCAGTCAAGGTGAAATTGTTAAAAAAGCACAGCCAAACAAAATAATAAAAAAACTAAAAAAACTAGAAAACTAAAAATTATAAAAAAAATTTGTTAAAAAACTTCTGAAGTCGGTGCCACTGTCAAGCTAGGTGTATTGAAGAATTAAAGGCCCCGACTTCAGAAGCTGTTAAGCTTTATAAGAAAATATTATTTTATACTTTTTAGTTTTCTGAAGTCGATTTTTACTTTTTGTTTTCAGTTTATTTTATTTTTCTATTTTGAGTGGCATAAACAATACATAAACATGCGATTACAGCAATCGAGAGTGATATGCTGTTATTCATTTAAGAATTCCATTGTCTATCTCCGAAGGTCTTCATCAGATCTTCACCAAATTTAAATGGGATCATTTCGGAATAAACCCCTTTCGAACAAAAAAGAATTTTGCAAATCCGTCTATTTATATGTATAAAGGAGTTACGCCCGAACATACATAAAAAAATATATAATAAAAATCCGAATTGAGAACCTCCTCCCTTTTTGAAGTCGGTTAAAAACTATAGAGACTGCTATTTATTCGTAAATCGATAGAAAAACGATGGGGACGACGTACCGTCAGCATAGCTCCCCTGGTGACGCTCAAAAATAAAATAAAATGAGAGTTATTTCAATAGGGTTTCAAGTTCCCAAAATACCTAACACTAAAATATAGTTTCCTAAATGTAGCATTACGGCCAAAGGAAGTTCGATGAAAGGGAAGGAAGTTATCCGTTAACACTAATTAAAAATTGATGTCTATGCTAATGTTTGTCTACGCCCAAAGTTCAAAAGATATCTTTTTTCAGAACCCTACACATGCAAGAGCTCCATTTTTAAAAAGGTAAGGGGAAAAAATATCTACGCTTTTAATGTGTTCACAAGCTTTAATCACTTTTTTGCATATTTCACGCTTCAATCGAATCTAATTAAATAAGTATTGACACATACTTGTATAAGTGACACACACAGTTTACCTATCAGGCCTATACGATGCCAAAGGTTCTATCATCGGCTAATTCTGTCACACACAGCCGATAGAAATGAGTACAATTTAGCTTAGAGTAAAGACAAAAATTCGGCTGTAAAGGAATTAGCCTATGTGTTGGCGACGCGCTCACTAATTCTTAATAAGTTGTAATATTGTTTTCTTTAGTCTACGCGCGATACTGTTCTTATAGTTAGGTATAGGTATAGTTTAGTTTATATGAATCTAGTAGATTCTGTGACGTGCGTGTCACACGGTTGGACCCCAGTCTGCCGCCATTCGTGAGCCGATTCGCACGGCTATTTTTTGTAATTTTTGCCTTACATATTAAATGCAGTTTTGTTCATCTTCTGGAGTTCGTTTTCATTATTCCTCTAAGAACCTGAAGCAACAACCCCCACAAAGTGGTTTTCGAGCCAGATCTGATGTTTCACACACCGCCAGGAATAAGAACGCGGAAAGCAAAAATGGTTCATGAACAACAGAAGGAATTACTGGAACAAAAGAAGATCATAGATGGTACTCAATCACATGAAGCTGCAACTGCTGCAAACGAGGATTCTACGAAAAAAGCTGTAAAAAGCGTGCCTCAACATTTATTTTCCAATGTGCCGGGTAGTAGCATAAAATCAGAACCGCTACCTCACATTGTAAAATCAAAGTCCGTAAAATCCGTTGCATCGTGCATTAGTCGGTGCTCTCGAAAATCTACGGCTTCTAAAGAGGCAAAGAAAAAGCAGTTGCTGCTAGAAGCTGCTCAACAAAGGGCAAAAATTCAAATCGAGCTCATCGACAGAAACCTGGATGCTCAATTGGCAGCACTCAGCGACGAGGAAGAACAACAAGGATACAGTTCACAAATCGATGGAGACGAGCTTCCTCGAAGCGAACTAGAGAACTGGGTGGACCACCAGAGTAACCATAAGGAACCCTCAATGGAGCAGCAAGCCCCCGAGAATGGAATCCAAACGGGCGAGCTGAATCAGCACGTACGGTCGCCAACACCTATGCGGTTACCACTTGGTTCAGGACCCCGCCAGCGCGCCGTATCACCCGTATCCGGCCCGCCGTCCGGTCCAGCGCCGCCGCTCGACGGCACCGTGACTGTGCTAAATAACGCGGTTCATATGTTAGCTAGTGCTCTGAAAGATATTTCTTCCACCAGTGCAAACAACGTGCCTAATGCCAGTCTACTCAGCCGCATGAGTACATCGAAAGACTTACCTGAATTCTCTGGTGACCTATTGGATTGGCTACAATTTAAGCAAGCGTACGATGAATCGACGGTGCTGTGTAAATTTACGCCTAAAGAAAACCTTTGGAGGCTGAGAAAGTGTTTACGAGGGCCAGCGAAGGATGCAGTCGCCGCATTGTTTATAAGCGCCACGTCGCCAGACAAAGTGATGGCGACATTGGAGCTACGGTTTGGTAACCCTGACTGCATCATTTCTAGGATTTTTCAAGATATCAAAAAACTTCAGCCTCTGCACCAGGAATATCATAAAGATATTGTTGCGTTTTCTGTGAAGGTGCAAAATATGGTAGAAGCAGTGCGAGCAGTTGGACGCGAGGAGTACCTGCAGGGCGTCAATGTTGTTTCCATAATTCTAGCTAAACTTCCCACAGTGCTTATTTCTAAGTGGTCAGATTACAGTTTTAAATTGATCACCGAAGGCAAAAAACCAAGATTGGTTATTTTATCAGAATTTTTAAATGACGAGGCTGTAAAAATATCAGCTACTGCAAGCATTTTTACTAACATGCGAAATGAGCACTCCAAAAGCAAAGCTAGCAGTACGCCTACGCGTACACAGACAGTACTTATTCAGGCTGAAGAACGTAACGCTAATTGTTTGTTTTGTCGCACAGCGGTACATAACCTCACAGACTGCAAACAATTTAAGAAAGCACTACGTAAAGTACGGTGGCAATATGTGAAAAAACATGGCCTATGCTACAAATGTTTAATTTCAAAACACGATCGAGGTACTTGCACAGCTCCTGTGTGCGATAAGGATAGCTGCAATCTAGAACATCATCGTCTCCTGCATTATTCTCCGAATAATCAACGCGAGCGTAACAGTGGTGATAATAATGCATCAACAACAACTACAACTACGGACGTACAAACTCAACGACCTGAGTCTAAGGTGGCTTCGGAAACGATAACGCATATTAACGCGAGTGATAGTAAAGTATTGTTGAAAGTGTTGCCTATTCGCGTGCATGGACCTAACGGTATAGTGAATGCGACTGCGCTTCTCGATGACGGATCGAGTGTGTCACTAATAAGCGCCGGCCTCGCTGAACGTGTCGGGCTACGCGGCCGCCGCGAGACTTTGTCTGTGCGCGGCGCATGGAGTGATAACAAACTGGTTTGTGAGTCTATGGTTGTGAATGTAAACATTGCTAGTAAGAATAGTGACAAGATACATAACATTAGAATGCGTTGTGTAAAAGAATTAAATTTGCCTATACAAAATTTGTCTCTTATAGATTGTAATAGTTATTCTTATCTGATGGATATTAAGGATAAATTGTGTACCTCCGATTCAAAGCCTGAACTGCTAATTGGGCAAGATAATTATGAGCTATTAATACCGTTAAAAATTAAGCTAGGTAAAGTAAATGAGCCGTCTGCTACACTTACCCCTCTCGGTTGGTGCGTACACGGTAAAGTGCGTGTGCCGCGGAGCGCCGCTCGTTCCGCCGCTGCTGCCGCCGTCGCTGCCGCTGCCACCGCCAGCCCACTCACCAGCGGCTCTGAAGCTACCCTGACCATCTTAGAGAGCGAGGAGGTAAGTGATGCTTCACAGGATGACAGCTTGCTGCAAGAAATCCACGAAGAGGTCCGACGCTCGTTTACCTTGGATGCCATGGGTGTGACGAGTAAGCCTCGTCAGAATGCTGATGATGTGCGCGCCATCGCCCAGCTGGAGCGATCCGCGGTACTCGTAGACGGACGCTGGTATATTGGCTTACCGTGGAGGGATTCAATCCGTAAGATGCCCGACTCCTACCCGAATGCACTGAAAAGGATGAAAGGTATTGAGAGAAAAATGGAAAAGGATACAGGTTTTGCTACAAGGTATGAGGAACGCGTTTATCATTTGTTAGAAAATGATTATGCCAGGGAACTGTTGGAAACGGACGTCACACCGAATACGTGGTA
Source organism: Allophyes oxyacanthae (assembly GCA_932294325.1). Classification (NCBI taxonomy): domain Eukaryota; kingdom Metazoa; phylum Arthropoda; class Insecta; order Lepidoptera; family Noctuidae; genus Allophyes; species Allophyes oxyacanthae. The sequence goes on from OW028612.1 coordinate 2,008,346, forward strand.
CTTGCCACACTTCGGTGTTGACAACCCTAATAAAAGTAAACTTCGGCTGGTCTTCGACGCTGCAGGTAAGGTGAATGGTTCTTGTCTTAACGATTATTTGCTCACAGGTCCGGATCTACTGTCATCACTGCTTGGTATTATGCTGCGCTTTAGAGAACATAAAGTGGCAGTCACAGGTGACATAAAGGACATGTTCCTGAGGGTGAAGGTTCACGCCGAAGATCAGCATGCTCTAAGGTTTCTGTGGCGGGACAGACCTACTAAAAGCATCAAAACATATGTTATGTCATCTTTAATTTTTGGAGCTAATTGCTCACCTTTTGTTGCTCAGTTCATTAAGAACAAGAATGCACGGCGATATGAGTCATCGTTGCCGGCCGCAGTCAATGCTATATACAACTCTCATTACATGGATGACTATATCGATAGTTTGCCGGACGAAATCTCTGCTATTGAGATGGTTAAAAACATTAGCGCAATACATAGGGCCGGTGGGTTTGAAATCCGAAACTGGACGAGTAACAGTGTTGCAGTTTTGGACAGTATACCAAAAGAGACCTTAGGTCCTGCTGCAGTAAAGTTCAAAGTTGGTCAACAGTATGGAGGTGAGCGAACTCTTGGACTTATTTGGTTTCCCGCAGATGATAAGCTTGGTTTCGACGTGTCACTAAAGCGCATCCCTGAAAATATTATTCAGGGCAAAGAACGACCGACGAAACGGCTTATGCTAAGGGTAATAATGTCAATTTTTGACGTTTTGGGATTCCTCGCTCCCTTCAGTATTCAAGGTAAAATCATGCTCCAAGACACTTGGCGCTTGAATATTGGATGGGATGATTATATTCCTGACAATATTTATGAAAAGTGGGTGAAGTGGATTGACCTACTTAAGGTAATTAAAGATATTCGCATTCCTAGGTGCCACGCGACGATTGCATGCGCTGAAGGTAAGGTCGTGTGCGCGAGCGAGATGGAAGAACAACCGGTTCAGAGCTCAGCCGCTTCCCCTTCTTCCCTCACTCCCGCGCCTGCGCCGCCTCCGTTCGCATCTGATAGTGCTACGCAGCCTTCTACTACGGGCTACGAAATCGTAGCGGTAGCTAGCAGTGCTACGAGTGTAGGTCCGAGCGTGTTCTCGCCACTCGCATCCAACAACGTGCTAAGGTCTTCTCGACTTGCTACGACCGGCTACGAAACCGTAGCGGTCACTAGCAGTGCTACGAGTACAGTTACAAGCGAGCCTGGTTATAATAACCTACATTTACACATATTTAGCGATGCATCTACTAAAGCGTTATGTTCAGTGGCATATTGGCGCTGGGAAACACAAGGTAAAATTTATGTTTCATTTATAGCAAGTAAATGCAGGGTGGTACCTGTCAAACCCATGACAGTACCCAGATCTGAACTTCAAGCGGCATTGTTAGCTGCAAGATTAGCTGACACTATTGGGAAGGAAAACAAATTATCTCCATTACGTCGATACTTTTGGTGCGACTCGACCACGGTTCTTCACTGGATTCGCAATAATACGCGTACCTACAAAGCGTACGAAGCAAACCGTCTTGGGGAAATTGACGAGTTGACGCAGATAGACGAATGGAGATATGTTCCTACAAAACTTAACGTAGCTGATTTGGCTACAAGAGAAACCTTTGACCCTAATTTGTATTCTGAGTGGCTCACTGGTCCAAGATTCTTGTATCTTGACGACGCGTCGTGGCCAAAGGATATTATCCGACCGGAACCGAATGGAGTGTGCGCAGAGGTTATAGCTGTTGTACAAGTCAATGCTGCTAACTCACCGGTACCGGATCCGCTACGATTTTCTTCGTGGCTGCGCCTTCTACGGGCGACAGCCACTGTTTTGAAATTCATCGACAGGATAAAAGGCCTTCCTGACAGTGACTATAGTGTGCAGATGATGGAGCGTGCAGAGCTGCTACTAGTAAAGCACGCCCAAGAAGAATCGTTTGCCGAGGACATCACAGAAATAAAAAGAGGTAAGGCCTTAGCCAAGAGCAGCCGGTTACTCACTCTCTCTCCATTCCTGGATGGGCATGACTTGCTTCGTGTGGGCGGTCGCATCGATGCTGCTGCAGATATCCCTATAGAAGTGAAGAGACCTGTAATATTGGACGGCCGACACCCTGTAACGAGGCTTATCGTCCGATACTACCATACGAAGGCAGCCCATGGTAATCAAGAAACAGTAGTAAATCAGCTGAGGGAAAAATACTGGTTAATAAGACTTAGACCTACCGTGAAGACTGTTGTGTCGCAATGTATGTTGTGTCGGATAAAAAGGTGTAAGCCGCAAGTTCCTCGCATGGGTGACTTACCTCAGGCTCGCATGGCGCATCATCAGCGACCCTTTTCTTACTGCGGGTTGGACTTATTTGGTCCAATGGAAGTAACGGTAGGCAGACGAAGGGAAAAAAGATATGGTGTTTTATTTACCTGTTTAACGGTGCGTGCAATCCACGTTGAGACAGTTAACTCCCTCACTTCGGACTCGCTAATCATGGCGCTGCGTCGGATGGCAGCGAGACGAGGCTGGCCACGACATCTGTATTCAGATAATGGCACCAACCTACGAGGCGCTGAAAAGGAGCTCCAACGGTCCATACAGGACCTTGATATCGAAGCTCTAAAAAGTGTAGGTGTCAACAATGGAATGGACTGGACTTTCATCCCTCCCGCCAGTCCCCATTGGGGTGGGGCATGGGAGCGGCTGATACGCAGCGTCAAGACGTCGCTCAAAGTTGTCTTGAACGAGCGTGCACCAAGAGACGAAGTGTTGTGTACACTACTAGCTGAAGTTGAAAATTTAATAAATAGTCGTCCCTTGATGCACGTTTCGGTCGAGCCAGACAGCGTAGAATCCCTTACACCGAACCATTTCCTTCTAGGTACTTCATCGAATTTGCCTGTAATTGGAGCGTTCGATGGGTCGGACTTGTATCTTCGCAAACATTGGCGCACAAGTCAACGATTAGCCGATATGTTTTGGCACAGGTGGGTAAAGGAAATTTTACCTGATCTTCTACCTAGGCGAAAGTGGCAAGAGGAGCGAAAGCCGCTGGCAGTTGGCGACCTCGTCTTAGTTGTAGACCCAAACTCTCCCCGCAACTCGTGGCCTAAGGGACTTATCACCGAGGTGTTTCCAGGTAAGGATGGTCGTATAAGGCTGGTGGAGGTGAAGGTGGGCTCCGGAACGTGGCGTCGATCCGCGGCACGCGTCGCTCCTATATCGCTGAGTGATGAGTGCTGTGACAGCACTAGGGTGGGGAATGTTGGCGACGCGCTCACTAATTCTTAATAAGTTGTAATATTGTTTTCTTTAGTCTACGCGCGATACTGTTCTTATAGTTAGGTATAGGTATAGTTTAGTTTATATGAATCTAGTAGATTCTGTGACGTGCGTGTCACACGGTTGGACCCCAGTCTGCCGCCATTCGTGAGCCGATTCGCACGGCTATTTTTTGTAATTTTTGCCTTACATATTAAATGCAGTTTTGTTCATCTTCTGGAGTTCGTTTTCATTATTCCTCTAAGAACCTGAAGCAACAACCCCCACACTATGGAACCGCTGACTTGCTTTGTACTTTATGGATATTAGACATATTATTTTATTGTACTCATCGTTATGAATAACTTTTACTTTAGGAAAAATAATCTGCTGTTCCATACAAATTATTAATTAATACTCGACTAAATGTATGGACCAGCAGATTTATTTCTTCACTATTTCGGGGTTGGTCCTAAAGTAAAAGTTCTTCATAATCATGAGTACAATTATACCCCTTTCGGCTTTATACAGTACGATTCTTCATAATTTAGGATTTTTTAAATATTTTTTCCGTCGATTAATTTAAGCAGTTTCTCTCATTTCGATATGTGATTGTGCACATTATGAAGAATCACACTGTATACCTTTTCAGTTTCTAACCGTATATAGACCCACCATGAGTGAAAGGTTTTCGGATCCAGTAAAAAAAAAAAACCATCAGTGCACCGCGCACAAAGCTGGCCCAAGGGTCGTCAACCCCGTAGATGAACCTTAATAACTGGCAAATTTGTCCACCATACACGAGCAATTCTTATGTTATATAAAGACTCGAAAGAATATTGTACCCATTCTTTTATAGTTATAATTTTAAAAATACTGTAACTGGTACCGCTACGCATACGCGACATCGCGAACTCGCGACCTCGATAAGCGGTTTGGCGACAAAATACGTTGTACCCCCGCACTGTACATTGTACGGAGGACCATATCAAGCTATATATTTTCAGTATAAGCTAACCTCTCATTGTACGGAAAGCCTATACAATGTGAGGTCAGCTTATACTGGAAAATAAAGCTTGATATGTAGCCGTGTGTACAAGGTCAATGATCAGTGATAACGTCTAAAATTATAAGGGTTCCGGTCGACGCCTATTTACGTCATTGACGGGAACGGGATGTCTGCCTAGTGATATTTTTAACCTCCGAAAAAAAAGAGGGTTGTTATAAGTTTGTAGTATGTATCTGTGTCTGGCTGTAGCATCATAGCTCCTGAACGGATGAACCGATTTTGATTAAGTATTTTCGTTTGAAAGGTGTCATAATCGATAATCGAGAGTTTTCTTAGCTATGTTTAATGAAAATTTGTTCAGCCCTTCAAAAGTTAGAGCTCTTTTTCTAGTTGGAGTCGGGTTTATGACGGTTAGGTTATTTTTACGCAAATTAGATTTCTTTGTTCACGATTTTGATTAAGAGTATTGTATTAGCATGAATTATCAAACAACTCAGCATTTAGCTATAACATGAATCTTGAATCATTCCCATAATTATTATTAATGTTTGGGATAATGTGTTGCATTACCAACATTATTAAATAAGTAAATACTTTTTTTTTTTTTTTTTAGCGTGGTAAAATCATCAAATGAGTCCTCCCACCCCGGGCAGGGCGGGAGGGACTGTCAGACTTGTACTGACTAAAATCCACGGGGTTCCTTCAATCCCTTTACGTTCCGGGGTCACGGTAATGAGATAAGTCCCGCGACCAAATAAGTAAATACTTGGCTATAAAGTCAAGTAATATAAAGCCTTCAATTGCTTCTCTAGACCATATTCCTATAGAGATCTTATATATAGGGTAGCTGGTTGAACAGAGGAAATATTGAAGGAGGGTATTGTACTCATCATTATCAACAACTTTTACCAACTGGAACCAATCTTGAAATCACGAAAAAATTATCAGCTGTTCCATATATTTAGTTGAGTAATATTCAATTATTTGTTTGGAACAGTTGATTTTTTTTTTGCGATTTCAGCGTTGTTCCCGTAATAAAAGTTGTTCATAATGATGATTACAATAACCTCCTTCAAAATTTCCATTGTTCAACCATTCATCCTGTATTTATTAGGTACAAAAGACTGAAAATGCTTTTGTATCTCATCTATAGGTAATTTCAACAACATTTTCATAACATGATTTAATGTCATGTTTGTAAGCAACTGAGAGACTTCAATACAATGTAAAATACATAAACATTGATTAATGGAATGAGAACACACCCACATTTCTTTCTTCTTTCTTTCTTTCACATGATTTGACCTGCATCAAATTCAAATCAAATCAAATCTTTATTGCATTCCATAATGTAAAGTTAAAACAGATGGTAGACTTAATCTATGGATCAATTATGGACCCTGTCGGGCACAGCATGGTTTGGTAGGAGAGAGGAAAAGCTGCTTTATTAATACTTTATTTATTTTAATGTAGTTGTTATTTATTATTTCACTGTTGTCGATATATTTTATGACATACATTCCTAAGCAATCTGCATTTACATTGCACCTACTCAACTAGTATCACAGTACTGGATGTAGTTATTAAAAAGTCTAACGTATCAATTGTTAACAAACAGCCAATTACTTTCAATTGACTGATTCAACATGTTTCACTTGACCGCACATGCTTTCACATAACCGTTTTATATAAAAAAGAAAATTGTCTATTTCTTTTTTTTATTGATAGTAGCAACAAGTGCTCCATATTACATGAACGGTGTCAACTAGTTATGCTAAATAGTGGAACTATATCGATTTTAAGTAGAAAGTTTACATTTGAATTAAGAATGTTTTAAAATTATAAGTAGAAACTAAATAAACTGAACTAAACTGAAATTATAATAAAAAGAAATTGATTTGTCTATTGCAAGGATAGCCTTTAGTGAGCAGTGTGTGACAGTGAAAAGACTGCATGGAGAGATCTTAGTCTTATTATGAAACTGTAAAATTAGATGATAAAATCAGTTTTGATGAATATTGGTAAATCATGATATTATGATAGTTGAGGATAAAATTATAAAGATTAGGATGATGAAATATTAAATTATCTTACAAGTAGAATACCACAAGAATAACACATAGATATTTTGAAAAATGGGAGATATGCACACAACTAGTGTACCTATGTATGTATACAGCAATATGCTGTTTTTTATTATGATCAGTTACAAAATAAATATTGTGTATGAATTGACCTAGTTAAGTTAGCCCTGAGTAATTAAAAGTTATTCTTATTGATCATAAAATATGTAATCATTTCCTAATAAAACCAATAACAAAACAAATCACTGAAACGGAATGCTAAAGAGAAAAAAACTGAAGGCCAGTGGAACCATTGAACAGAACCGCTCACTTTCACTACATGCTATTAAATTTCAGTTTCACTCACCCATCTGTTGTCACAGAGTTCAATGACAATGCGTCCGGGAATATCATCTCATGGTCTTCGTTCGTCTTCTGGTCTTCAGCCAACTGCGGCTCAGGGGAGTTCTCGGATCCTGGAACATCTTGGTCACCAACCCCCAGTTTCTGACTGACATTATGTAGTCCCGACAGGTCGACATTAGTGTCGACGCCGCCCTCGCCCTGGAGAGCTTCCGAAACCACCAAAATGAAGAGAGCACAACTGTGGAATACCATATTTATGAGAATCTACATGGGGTATGAATTTCAATGTAAACGTCAATATAATATTGGTTTTATATACCTGGATAACACTGAAATTGTCAGCAAAGACGTGTAGATAACACACAAACCACCCTTCATCGTAATATCAGTGAAATATCCACAGTCCATATCATTTTGTGCGTAAAATTAACACATATTCACGACGCCTTCAAACTAAACAATGTAAATCAAATATTATTAGTAATCACTCATAACACGAGCACAATTAACACATTTTGAGGGGTTGAATAATAATAAAAAATTAGCTGCCGTCGCCAAACGGATAAAAATGTGGGAACGAACTTTTACTCAATTTTACTAAAATCGAATCGTGTAATTTGACAGTTGCCAAAATTTTTGTTCTCGCTGACGTTGTATGAATAGATATTTCTATTGGTGTAAAACAAAGTATGTAATCGATTATTAGATATCCACCAATAGCAGATAAACATTTAATGCTAAAGCTACGTTTTTATTGGCGTTGGCGGTTGGTTATAATTATTTTCATACGTTTCGTTACAAGCAGTTCAAAATGAGTAAATTTTTAATAACTATTCAAACATTTTATTGTACTCTTCTTTATTTTCACTTGAAAAAGCTTGAAAATGAATAACGTTAAATCTAAATGATTGACTGAAATCTTTTTGTATCTACTGAAATATGAACTTTACCAACTTCAAAACATTACATTATATTTATACTTGCAAGTAATGTAATATTTGTAAAAAATATTTGTATGCCTTGCAAGGTGGTACATAGAGGTACATAAAAACTTTTAATTTTCCACCATGTTTGTAACTTTTACCTATGTTTATAACAAATAAATTATTTTGATTTCATTTGATTTGATGTAGAATGGAATGTTTTAACAACTTCTGAAGTGTTGTGACTTGTGTACTGAACATATCGACTGAAATCGACTTATTGTAAATATTGGCATTCGAATGTGAAAATACATTAGGTACTTCATAATTTAATAAAATACACTCTATGTAATTAATAATTACATCTGCAAATAATATAAACAATAATTTAGCTAATTAATACCAATAACGAAAAATAATAATTATGTATACTCGGTTTTGGTAAACACGCACAAATCGACTATGTGTATGTGTCTGTTGTAGTAGATTAGTAATTAGACAACACTGTAGCAGTAACTTCACAAGTAAAACCAATGAGGAATCAATTACTATTTATTTCCCAAACTTAGCCTATATACATATGCAATCTTGGTATATTCATACCTGGGTTCTACAGCTCAGCGTTGCCAGACGTACGAGAAATCTCGTAACTTTACGAGATTTACCAGATCTCTACGAGATACGAGAAAAATAAAAATCTCGTACACTTTTTTACGAGATTTTAACAATGTGACTGCCTGCGTCATATATAATCTAAAAACATTATAAAAAAGAAAAAAACGATCGCCCATCACTAGATTCATTTCCTCATCGGCTCATCACTAAATCATGTATCTTTAGTCGTTACCGGGGAATCCCCACTGAGATGTATTTTTTGTTGTTATCCTTCATGCACTAATGATTATATTGATTTATAGTACACGTAATAGCTGTAGTTCTAGCGCAGTTCCGAATTTCACCCTAATTATTCAGTGGTTAATTTAACATAATGAGTAGTGACAGTGAATCTTCATCTACTCCACCTAGTAAAATAACAGAAAAGGGAGGATGGACTGCAAAAAAAGGAGGTAACATATACTTTTACGAGATTAAGTATTGAAATTACGAGATTTTTGGTAGCCCCGGTACGAGAAAATAAAGTCGCCATCTGGCAACCCTGCTACAGCTAGACACAATAATTACAACAGCCAACCAGAGCTAAGCGACCGCGAACATCAGTGTGCGAGCGCGACAGGTGGCCGCGCGAGCGAGATGGCATGAACGTAAATACGTTTCGTATTCAGCGCATGAGCCGCAGTTAGGGATGTGACATTGTATCAAAAAAATCGATTTTTCATTAATCGATTTTTTGTAGCTTGAAAAATCGATTAATACATAATCGATTTTTCTTAAGAAAATGATCGATTTTGTTATATTAATTGATTTTTTGCTAATTTGTCAATTAAGTTCAAAATAAACGCCATAATATTGACGCCAACTACTTGTCGTCCTTTTAGTCGTAGACATTGTGACGAGACTTTTAATAACACCAAACACTTTTAGTCGCGAAAAACTTTCAAAATTGTCGTTTGAAAAATGAAGTTTCACCAACGAATAATGAATGAATGACATATCAACCAAATGTCGGTAAAATAGTACAGTTCGTTGACTCCATCTAGTGAATAATTGATTAAATAAATCTACTAAACTGTCTCAAAAACACAGAAGGAATACCATCATAGATGCACAGATGGCGTTAATGTAATATTATGGACATAGTAGGGGGGTTTCAGATGAAAAATCGGTAATAATTGATTGAATGATTGATTATAAAAAATCGATTATTAATCGATTATTCATAAAAATAAAATCACGTATTAAAATCGATTTTTACTTTACAAAAATCGATTTTTAATCGATTATTTCCATAATCGATTATTTTTTCACATCCCTAGCCGCAGTAGCAGCGCGAGTGCGCGCGGTGATGGTTGCCGGTGTGATGCTCACAGTACTCCCCCCCTAGCGAAGCGTACGTTTGGCTTGCAGACTCTGCCGGTTCGCGTGATGTAAGGCTGGTGTGTAGTCTGAGCGGGGCTTGCTGTGTTCGACGGACTGGTGATTGGCACACTTGCTGTGCCCGACGATGTGGTGACTGTATGATCTTGCATTTCGTTACAGATGTATGCGGGTTTGAGCCTATCCAGCGATACAACTGTAACTCGCTGCGGCAGTTGAATCTTGAACGACTTGTCGTATCTCTGCAGTACCGGATACGGTCCATCGTACGGTGGCGTTAGCGGTGCTCGAACAGCGTCGTTTCTCACGAAAACATGCGTGCAGGTCGCTAGGTCCTTATAGACAAAAGGGCGAGTTATTGTCCTGGCATCGCGTTGTATTGGCACAAGGGATGACATCGTCTGGCTGAGTCGGCGTACAAAATCTTCTTCGTTCATGTTCGTTGAAGGAGCCGGGGCGAAAAAATCTGATGGCACGCGTAGTGTAGATCCGTACGTCATTATTGCTGGACTCAAGTTGTTATCTTCACGCAGCGCTGTTCGGAGTCCTAACAGTACGGTAGGTAGCTCGTCGCTCCAATTACAGGTTGCGCCTCGAGCCATTAGTGCAGCTTTAAGCGTGCGATGCCAACGCTCAATTTGCCCGTTCGATTGCGGGTGATATGCAGTCGTCCGTATTCTTGTAATACCGAACCGTTTCATGAGCGCGTTGAACAGAGACGACTCAAACTGCCTGCCTTGATCAGTAGTTATGCGGAGTGGGCAGCCAAATCTCGCAATCCAGTTTTCATACAGAGCCTTGGCGATAATTTCAGCCGTTATTTCACGTACTGGTACGGCTTCAGGCCATTTCGTGAATCTGTCTATGATGGTTACGCAATACCGATAATCATATGATAGCCGTAGTGGGCCGATTATATCGATATGTACGTGTTCGAATCGCTGAGACGGTGGAAATCTTCCCAACGGCGTGACGACATGGCGATGAGTTTTTGCTCGTTGGCAGCTTATGCAGTTCTTGGTCCAGGTTGAAACGTCTTTGTTCATGGATGCCCAGAAGAATTTTGATGTCATCTGCTTCCTTGTAGCTCTTATACCGGAATGGCATAAATCGTGTTGCGCCTTGAATGCTGCATAACGATGTGCCGGTGGTAGATATGGGCGGGGCGATGAGGTTGAGTATTCGCACTTGATTGGTCGTTGCGTGCCAGGCAGAGTTACGTCCACGAACTTCAAGTTTGACTGCAATCTTAGTTGTTTCAACTCTTCGTCTTCTTGTTGGTCACGTGCTAACTTGTCGTAATCGATGCTTGATGGACAGTCTATTTCTTCTATACGAGATAGTGCGTCCGCCACTGAGTTGTCTTCTCCTTTTATGTACACGATGTTGGTGCAGAATTGGCTGATAAAATGTAACTGTCGTTCTCGTTTAGGTGTGTCACTGCCATTTGGAGATCTTGAGAGCGCGTAGGACAGCGGCTTATGATCTGTGTAGACCGTGACATCACAGCCTTCGATGAGACGACGAAAATGCTTCACAGCCATATAAATCGCCAGTAGCTCGCGATCGTACACGCTGTATCGACGTTGTGTAGCGCTCATAGCTTTGGAGTAAAACGCTAGAGGTTTCCAAACTTTCTTGTCCATTTGTTGTAGTACTGCGCCGACACTATGATCTGAAGCGTCGGTCATTATGCAGAGGGAGGCGCCTGCGATAGGATGCATAAGCGTTACAGATTCCAAAATGCTCTGGCGGCATTTTTTAAATGCTTCTTCAGCGGCCGGTGTCCATGTAATCGGCGTCTTGTCATTCTTTTTCGTGTTATGCAGATATTTGTTGAGTTCATTTTGCATATCGGCTTGGCGCGGTAAACAATCTCGATAGAAATTGAGCATTCCAAGAAAGCGTCGCAGCTCAATGACAGTCTTTGGTTGAGGATAGTTTGAAATAGTGCGTGCTCGTTCTTCTGGAGGTTTTATTCCGTCCGCTGTCACTTCATAGCCAAGAAAGTTGATTTGCGCCTTTGCAAACTCGCATTTGTCGACGTTAAGTGTAGTGCCATATTTATTCAGGCGCTCGAGAACTTGGTGCAGGAGAATCTTATGCTTTTCCTCATCTTCCGTGTACAGCAGGATATCGTCGACAAAAGTATAGCAGCCCTCGATGCCACGTAGTACCTCGTGCATAAAACGCTGAAACGTCTGACTCGCGTTCCGTAGCCCAAAGGTCATACAGTTAAATTCAAATAATCCGAAAGGCGTAATAATTGCAGTCTTCTTGGCGTCTTCTTTATCGATGGGTATCTTGTAGTAGGCCATTTTCAAATCCAGTTTTGAGAAGATCTTCTTATCGTGCAATTGATATGTGAAATCGTGTATACGTGGAATTGGATACTTGTCTGGTAGTGTCACAGAATTCAGACGTCTGTAATCGCCACACACACGCAGACTGCCATCCTTTTTCTTCACCACATGTAGTGGACTAGCCCAAGGGCTCTTAGAAGGTTGGCAGATCCCCATCTCCATCATCCGCTCGAACTCTTCTTTAGCCGCTTTATATTTGTCGGGGGGCAAGGGGCGGGCCCGTGCAAAGAGAGGTGGTCCCGTCGTTTCTATACGATGCACGACGTCATGCTTGGCTGGCGTTTTCAGTGACATCGGGCGTAAGATATCTGGGTATTGCTTGAGAATTTCTTGATAGGTTTGATCGTTGCTGAGCACGTAAACAGTTTCCTGAGTCGTTGAAATTTCTACGGCGTTCACTGTCAAATCAGTAACTTTGTCAATGAGCTTCTTGTGATGCAAGTCGACAAGTAGTTTATAGTGTCGGAGGAAGTCTGCACCCAGGATTGAGGTCCTCACGTCAGCGACTACAAATTTCCATCCAAAACGTCGCCTGAGACCGAAATCCACTTGTAAATATTTCTCACCGTAAGTCTTGATCGGAGAACTGTTTGCCGCATACAATTTGTAGGCGCTGGGTGTAAATTTCTTCTTAAGTATTGGAGTGGCGGCCAAAACGGAGATATCGGCACCGGTGTCTACGAGGAAACAATGTGATGTGTTGCGATCATAGACACACAGGCGATGACTAGCCGTTGTAACACCGACGTCCGCCACGGTCGGTGTTTTCTTTAGTTTCCCGTTGCTTTCTCTTGCTGGTGTCGTCTCGCACACGGCGACACGCAGCGTCTTGCATTATCACCGAATCTGTAGTGATACACACAGAGTCGGTTGGAGTCATTCGGACGTTTCGTAGACTTGGATCTTGAGCGTGAGTGAAAAGGACGGCGATATCGCTGTCTTCCTCGGCTGCGGAGTTCGTCTATTTCGAGTGTGAGTTTTTCTAATTGCTTTGATAAGACTTGAACTTGCGCTGATATGACTTGCTGATTGATTGCCATGGTCTCCGGTTGGGATGCGGAAACTGCTGCGATGCTACTCGACTCCGAATATTCTATCATCTTGTCAGCCATGGCCGCGAGCATGTCGAGCGATGAGTCAGTATTGACTGACAGCACAACTCGCACTTGTGTCGGCAGTTGGTTCATCCATTCAATTTTTATTCCATTTTCAGTTATCATGTTGCCGCCGAGTTCACGCATACGTCGTAGGAGCTGAGAAGGCTTTTGATTTCCAAGCTCTAGACCACTGATGAGATTCTTGAAATTCTTGACCTCAGACTGTTCATACACGGAGATAAGACGTTGTTTGACGGCTGCATACTTTCCAGTCTCTGGTGGATTTATCAGAATGTCGGTTAAATGTTGCAAATCTGTAGGTTGCAACTGGCCTAGGACAAAGCGGTATTTGTTTTCGTCGCTGGTTTTCTGTGGGTCAACAATAGCTTCAAATTGTATGAACCACATTCGAGGATATTCGCGCCAAAAGGGAAGTAGTCTCGACTGGACGGAGATAGCAGCGAGGTCCGCAGGCATAGCGGTGGCTTCTGGCTTGGTCTCGGTCTCGTTTCCCATGGTTGCGCTGTTTCCTTCGTCGGGGTCACCAGATGTAGCAGTAACTTCACAAGTAAAACCAATGAGGAATCAATTACTATTTATTTCCCAAACTTAGCCTATATACATATGCAATCTTGGTATATTCATACCTGGGTTCTACAGCTAGACACAATAATTACAACAGCCAACCAGAGCTAAGCGACCGCGAACATCAGTGTGCGAGCGCGACAGGTGGCCGCGCGAGCGAGATGGCATGAACGTAAATACGTTTCGTATTCAGCGCATGAGCCGCAGTAGCAGCGCGAGTGCGCGCGGTGATGGTTGCCGGTGTGATGCTCACAACACTATTGGTGCAGCGCCAGCGACCGATCAAGCGCAGCAGCAGCGTTGCCAGACGTACGAGAAATCTCGTAACTTTACGAGATTTACCACATCTGTACGAGATACGAGAAAAGTAAAAATCTCGTACACTTTTTTACGAGATTTTAACAATGTTGACTGCCTGCGTCATGTATAACCCAAAAACATTATAAAAAGAGAAAAACGATGACCCTAACATATCACTAGATTAATTTCCTTATCGGCTCATCACTAAATGTATCTTTAGTCGTTACACTCGTTACCGGGGAATCCCCTCTGAGATGTATTTTTTGTTGTTGTCCTTCATGCACTAATGATTAGGTATATTGATTCAATTTCTTATCTCTTTTGCACTAACTGAAACGTGTGGGTGTGGTGGGGCAATGTATATTTACGCTAGTACGCGTATAGTAGCTGTAGTTCCAGCGCAGTTCGGAATTTCACCCTAATTATTTAGTGGTTACTGGTTAATTTAACATAATGAGTAGTGACAGTGAATATTCATCTACTCCACCTAGTAAAATAACACAAAAGGGAGGATGGACTGCAAAAAAAGCAGGTAACATTTAAAATATATACTTTTACGAGATTATGTATTGAAATTACGAGATTTTTGACAGCCCAGGTACGAGAAAAATAAGTCACCATCTGGCAACCCTGCGCAGCAGCTGTCATCGACGTCAACAGGCGTTTATCAGATTTGTCGGTTCTTGTTCTAACAAATTCGAAAAATGGAGGCTTTATTTGCAATCCCGTTCACAGTTCTCGAAGTTCCTAACATTAAAATTAAAAAGCCGACATGGCTGCAGGCTCCATCTGCCATGACAACATTCTCTTTGGTGTTGCTTTCATACTTTTTAGTGACCGGAGGTTAGAACTTTGTTTTTGATGATTACCAGTAAATTTCCAATTGGATTCTGTTGCAATATGTTCTAATACGTGTTTATTGTTGTAGGGATTATATACGACGTGATTGTGGAGCCACCGAGCGTGGGTTCGACGACCGACGAACACGGGCACAGTAGGCCGGTCGCCTTCATGCCAAATCGTGTAAATGGACAATACATTATGGAGGGACTGGCTTCGAGCTTCCTTTTCTCACTTGGAGGTCTTGGGTTCATCATTCTGGACCGCACACACAACCCTTCAACCCCTAAATTGAACAGAATCTTACTAATCTCAGTAGCTTTTCTGTGTATTCTTGTATCCTTTTTCACAACTTGGATATTCATGAGGATGAAGCTGCCAGGCTATTTACAGAATTGATTGTTTACTAATATAGAGTAAGCGAAGTCACAAACTTTTTTAATAAGTTTAATAAATATTTTTTATATTTATTTGATGTTTTATTTTTGTTTTTATATTCCCATCATATTATTATTAACTTGTTAGGTACATACAGTAGTCAATTATTTAATGTATTTAACTTTCCATATATACTCGTCAAAACAAAATAAGGGCCACTTGCAAATTTCGACATTATGGGTGATTTACTGATCATTAACTATCTCCATGTGGTAAATTGTACAGCGTTGTGTTATCTTAAGTGTTTGCGAACACTTTAACAGCATTCCGCTTGAAAAACTGTTAAAATGGGTAGATTTTATAAAATTTTTTGAAACCAATTAATTTTACCCTGTTTTTAACGTGAACTTTAAGCTCATTTAACATTTGTATTGTACTGAGAACAGTTTAGTGTGTCGAGTTAGTGCGTACATCGGCATTTTAAGAACGTAATTCCACAGGTTCGACGTCAAATAGACTTGACTACAACGACCAGGACCATAACACTCATCCAAGAAGGCTATTCGTAGCGATCTGTAGTTTTACAGCCGAGATTTTCGCAGCGAGCAATTCAGAGTGCCTGGAATTGATTTTATGAGATCCAAAATTTTGTCAGAAGTCAGGAATTAGGCACAGCCAGAGGAATCACCGCTCAGGAAGACCGCTACATAGACTTACATGCACGCAGAGAGAGCACCGTCACTTCCCGCTCTTTGGAAACCCGCTTGTGCCTGGCCACAGGCACGTGACTTGGTGACCAAACAATTAGAAACCAGTTTTATGAAGACCAGCAATTGTCCAGGAGTCAAGTGGTGCGAATTCCATAGACCAGTATTCATCATGCAAATCAATAAACATCCGCAAGGCAACAATTGGACTGTAGCGTAAGTGACTGAAGCACATTGCTTTTTACAGATGAGAGCAAAGTAAAAGTTTTTAGTGTTGACCGTTGCATAAGGGTGTGGAGATGAAAAGGGAGCAATTTGCAGATGCCTGCATCCACAACAGTGATCGATTTGGGGGGCCCAATGTTATGGTGTGGGGAGGCATAAGCCAAACTGGAAGAACTGAGCTTATAATTCAGAACCAGGGTACAGTAACAACTTAACGTGACATCCGGGAGGTCATAAGACTCTATGTGGTGCCATTTACATAGCAAGTGGGTGCAGGTTTCAAGCTGTTGCACGGCAATGCACGCGCTTATACTGTTAGAGCCACCAGAGAGACACTAGAAGAGGCTTGTATACAAGTGTTGCCGAGGCCAGCGAACAGTTCGGGCTTGAACACAATTGAACACATGTGGGATCTGTTGAAAAGAAGAGTATGAGACACAAATTGATCACTGGACAATGAAAGACAGCCCTTAAACGTCCTAAAATCGAGCTAGGAATAAATCTCTCAAGAAACAATGCGGCATCTGATAGAAAATTCCCTCTAGACTTCAAGAATATGTTCAGAAAAGAGGAGGTTACACCAGATATTGATTCAAAAAGGAAGAAGAATAAACGCCGTGGAATTTCATTTTTAATTGCATTTTTAGTCCAAGTGTACTTTTTGCTGAAATTGCACTTTTTCTCGAAAATGTTATAAAAATGTTTTTTTTCCTGTGGATTATGTAAAATTTAAGCCCATTTCATTAAAAACAAATCATTGCAATGAATCTTACAACTTAGAAACCTAGGAACCTCATAATTTGCCCAGAAGATCAAAAATATAAGGTGGCCCTTATTTTGTTTTGACGAGTATATAATTGGCACATTACCAGTGGACTGACACTAGATTGATTGATCAGCCAAATTGAATTATTGTCTCGGCTGTTGAAATACATATTGTATAATCAAATCAAATCAAAATTTCTTTATTTCGGACAACAAAAAGATCCATTGTGTTAGTAAGAAAAATAACTTATAATTAGTGTTAGTAATACACGCCATGTACAAAAATAAAATAAAATAAAAGTTAGAAGTACTCCGCGCAGCAGACGGCCAAGCAAGAAGAAGTATAGGTATCGTAAATAGATAAAAAACAGATCCCAAAGAAATATAATTTAATACTTAAATATTTGGCATTTAATTAAAAAATTGTTCTAAGAAAAACAATAACACCACAAAACAAAATATGAAATTATTAATTTATCACATTCACATACAATAAAACATTTGAATTGTAAATATATTAAATAAGAGATTCACAACACATTATTTTTATTAAAATTATAATAATGTAACGAGAAGAAGACTTCATAATAAATGCGTTAATAATACATTGCTGAAGATATAGAGCCAAGTTCACCAACAAATAAACAGTAGTTTAACACAAATTTACTTCCATGTTGGTTTATGCTTTCTAATCCCAACCGGTCACAATGTCTACGTTTCATCACATGAATTAAACATCTTTTTTTTTGTTGATCAACATAGCCCTAAATTAATGAATTTTCTATATTATTTCATTACCAAAACTCTCCTTAATTACCATTATTTATTTGCTAAAATACAATAATACATTTTAGATTTGTGTAACTTTGTTAGGTGTAAATATACCCCTTTACAAATAAAACCTTATAAATTTTAAACACTGATTAATTAAATTACACCTATCCTTGTCATTTGTATGCCAATGAATAGCGATGGCAATAGACTTAAGAGCTAGTTTAGATGTTCAATCATTGTTTATTAGTTAAGGGGTAATGGTATAAAATCCCACTAAGATTATTTATAGAGAGAAACAGAGTATAAAAGTCGAGAATGTATAAGTTGTTGCTGGCAGAATGTTGAGTATTTGAGTAGTCTCTTCACAGTCTTATTCTAAATGCACTGAAAAATAATTATACTGAGTTAATAAAATGGAATTGTTAATCTTAAAAGACAGAAGTAACTGCAACGCACATGAGATTTAAGCATTATCCTATATAACACAGTAGCTAAACTGTGTTAAATAGGATAATGCTTAAATCTTATGTGCGTTGCAGATGAGCTGTTAGCTAATATTATATCTTATAATCTTTTGTCCATCAGCCAGTTTATGGCAGCAGAGACTAGAGGCAGCAATTTAGACTTTCACTGCAAGTCACATTGTGCATATTCTAATGGATGTCACAGCTTAAGCCTATGCCTATTGCACGGTAGGCCTTAAGTTGACATTTAACTCAAGATCAGCAAGTGAAATATGTAGTTTTAGAATGAGAAAATTCTCCATAAACTTACTGGCAGAAATCAGAGCTCTTATCAATGATATGTTCAAACTCTGCAAACGATAGTGCTCCATCGTCATCCAGGTCTGCCTCTTCCAGAACATTCTGGACTAACTGCTGGATCTCAGTATCCGTGAGCTTTAGCTCGGGACCACACAGCCTCTCAATCACTTCACGCAAGTCTGACACACCTATCATGTCATCACCATCAAAATCTGGAAATAAAAAATTATTATTATTACAATATTTCACCTTCAATCTAAAAGGGCTAAGGTAGCCAGACTGTTGTCTTCTTGAGACTAAGTAGTACTATTTAAACCAGGGGCCTCCCAAACTTTTAAGTGTAAGGGCTACACTAACTCCTCCTCTAGGTCTCAAGGGCCAATACCTAGCCTAGCTAGCCCATCGGCCTTGGGCTCTTCCTACCAACATAAATACAATAAGGTCATATGTATAAAAATCTCAGCAAATGTTTACGAAAGTAAATGCTGAACAAGAAGCAGCAACTCATGGCTCATTCGATACTGAAACATGGGAAACCATTTATTGACAGTGAATTAATCTAGATTGCATGATGGCATCGGGCCGGATTGGTGGTCCTTGGGGGCCGCAAATGACCCGTGGGCCGTAGTTTGGAGACTCCTGATTTAAACCATTTATACATGTATGTAAGACAAACAAACTACAAACCCAAAAATAAAATAAAATGTGTAGTAAGAGATTCACTAATCTTGGATAGGTGCAGAGCACAGTTTCACAATCCAAGACCATCAGCAAATTCGATTCCTACGGCGCTTTTGGCGCATTATCACCTTAACGTACCAGTTCTGTACATGAACTATTAATAAACACCTTACCAAATATCCTAAAAGCATGTTCGGCTTTCACTGCTTTCGGTGCCATCTCACTGAACACTGACATCATATCGAGGAAGTCTTCAAAAGTGCAGTCCCCATCATTACTGGAGCTGAACACTTTGCATATCCTGTCTCTGAAGGGATTCACTCTTAGCTCAGGGTACTGGAGAATTTTAGTCATTGGGAGCTTTGCATTCTTGTTGTGACCTACTTTCTCGGGAGCTAGGGCTTTAAACTTCTGATGGGCACTGGAAGAGGAACCAAGAATTTTACTGATATTGTAATCATTGTTAAAGTTTGTCACTAAAGAATTTAAATCAGAACTTAATAGATAGTATTATACAAGCAGTTATTGTTTGTCTACTAGGTACCACATTATTTTGTATATGAAGTCAAAGTTCCAATAATAAAGAATATTCAGGTATGGAAACAAGAACTTTGAAGTTTTCTTGATAACTACTTCAATTATAAATTATTTCAATGCGGTTTTTTTTACAGCCAATATGATTATCATGACTTAGGTATTCAAGAACAGTTTACAACAAAAACTAACGTAATAAAAAGCTACTTACTATAACACTTCCTTCTTCGTAAAATAGGTGAGATCCTGAAAATTATGACAAATTGATTAGTCATGTGCCCAAAAGTTTCTGATTTTTTATGAAAACACTGATATGAACAAAAACTTAAGATCTTTGTTACCTCGTAGTCTTGAAGTTCCTCTTCTGTAAACTGGCTTTTGCCCTGGCCCATTATATTAGTATAATGATTTAAAAAATTACTCAGAAATTAATTTCTTGCACTAATATTTTTATTGTAAACAAAACAAAGGTTCAGATGGGTGGGGGCCGGGAAGCTTGGTCGTTGGGGGGAGGGAGGTAAAAAACGTAAAAAAAGCAGAGCTGTCAAACTGACAGTTGACACTTGCGTTTAGTTCTATCTCTTCTATAATCTAAGGTTTAGTTACAGTTGCAAAAAACAATATTCTGGGTAGGTACCTAGACCAGTTTTTTTTTACTTAAGTATTTTCTCTCGAAATCAATCTCGAAATACTCGTAATTTCTTAAAAGAATTGATTTCTAAAAATACTGTATAAGCACACTAAAATTCATCCGTAGAACCTGACTCCTAATCGATTTGATTTTCTTCCATGGTATCTGAAAAAAATTATCAAATTTTTATTACGTATCACCAAAACTACAATAATCGCAACTAAAATATCATTTACGAGCAAGTCTCTCTTAGACGAACCATTAATCTTCATAATTCTGGAGGCAAATATAGATCTTCTCTTGTAGGGTCCTCCAGGGATCAGTTCACAGATCACAGGGTAGTTCATCTTACAGGGCGAGGATCGCCATGTTCGGTATCTTGTAAGGAGCACGCAATCAAAATTGTTGCGTCGCCGTCTTGGATGGCCTGGTGCCCAGGCACGGTAAGTCGTGCAGTCTAGGGCATCACCTTCAGAAGATTAGAATTTGCAATTGACTCACAAGAATTGAGATAATAAGAAAGTGTACAGTGTTATCAGTTAGGTAGGTCACAGGTAGATATTATGGGTTCGATAATGTCGTCCACCCACCGATTGCTTACCCAGTCTTGCGTCAAATATTTATTTATCAAATAATTAAAGATTTTCTGACGTATTGTTGCGACCATCCATATGAAAAACAAGCCTAACTAATAGATATTCGAACAATAAAAGAACTCACCAGTAGCACTTAAGAAGGCACTCCCATTCTTGCTCATCAGCCCCACAAAAGCAGCATCTATACTAGCCCCAGCTAACAGCTGTGCGAGCGCATCTGTTCGCTGCTCACTCATGACGTCAGCAGGCACGCCGCTGATGTTCTTACATTCGCGTAACCCTTGGGTGTAGTTCAGCTTCCTTGTGACGATGAAGAACATCCCCAATGCTGGCACGCAAGTAGAGTTTACGTCCGCTAGAAAAAGGAAAATAAGAGGCTTGGGTTTCTAGTAGCTCGTAGGAGTAGGAGACTTCGTATCTACTTAGAGCGTTTTATTGTCATGCGGTCACGCACGCAGGATTGGTCGGATGCGTAAAATTGCAATGTACTGCTATTCTTAGTGTATAATCTATGTACTCCACGACCTGTGTGCACGCATCACATTTAAACGCAATAGGTAATACTTATGTAAAGGTGCTTAGGTGCACCGCTATTTGCGGGTGTCACGCATGCGGGCAAATGCCACGTGCGTGATCAAATCCAAATGACAACACGCCCTTACTTAGGTAATTCTATTCTACCTAAGAGGAAGTGGCAAAATCTTACATTTACGCAAAACGATCCCAATATGGTACCTACTTAGATTCTGGTTTACAGGAGTAAAATTGTTGGGAGGATGGGAATTTTGCTTGTGCATCCCGAAGCTATAAGGACGAAAGTATTCAATAGCCTCGGGTCGCCCCATGAAGATGAGATGGGGTGGCATTGCGCAGCTAACTAATGAAAGAACAGGCCACCAACTCTGTACGTGGTTGGTGATTATTTAAAAAAAAAACTTAGATATATCAGGTAGTTAATTACAGTTTATGTACACTTACGTATCGGCTTCGCATAAATACTGTAATAATCATATCTGGAATCATTCACCAATGAAAGTCCACCATCAGCCTCAGCGCACTTCAAGACTTCGCACGTATGATCAACCGTCTCACTCCCAGCCCAGGCTTCTGGAGGGCTGAAGTTGATTGCCAGACCTTTCTTCTCGATGCCAAGCCGTTGGCAACTGGACAGGGTTGTGTAGTTCGCCTTGGCAATCGTACCAAGCTTAGACCGGTAACATTTCTCCAGTAAATGGTATTTTGGTGGCAGTGATTGAGAATCGGTGGAACATTTCGATTCTGCAATGACTATCGCGAAATTTATTGATAGTACAACTAGTACTATGAACAACATTGTGTTTTTATATCATTTAAAATTTACGCACAGGCATTTTAAGTTGTCTTTCACTACAAATAGTAAAATGTAAATATAAATAGGTACTATAATATTACTTTGGTAAATTTTCCACAACGCCTGATACAAGTTTCATAGCAATAATGTAACACAACAACTTTGCTAATCATGAGGAATTAATTTTGAATTTTTATTCAGTCTATGTAAAAATCCACTTATTATCTTTATGAACTGCATTACGTTATCATAGTGTGAAGATTGAATACGGAATAACTAGATTTGCTATCGCAAAACTGACCTAGCTAACTACTTAGATTTAATTTAGCTTATCACTGTCACTCCTTTCGTCATAATATGACAGGATAATGGGGGAGCCCTACTTATTATTTCTATGAGATAATGATATCAATTGAGTGTCAGTTTAAATTACACAATACAGACCATTAATAACCATGACTGTGTCCTTGATTACGAAACCAAAGTAGGAAATATTTAGCTGTACCTACCTAACTACCCATTTTATTAGTGTTGAATGACCCACGACTAGAGTTATGGCCGTGCAGGTACTTCGTCTTTGGATTCAGGTGGCCTAGAAGCGCGCGTTGTGGAAATGTATAGGAGGGAAGGTCTATAACCAGCATTGGATATGACGATCACAAGCATCACGTGATGGCATGATGCTGTACATAATGTTAGTAGTCTGTCATGTATAACATGCACGAGACTGAAGTAACATACAACCCTCAACCCGCGAACCTAAGTCCAAAAATTGGCATTGGCAGAAATTACTTCTGGAATACCAATAGACTTATTAACTATATATTAATACGTGACGAGAATTTTTACCCCTTTATAAGCATATTGCGTGCACGGAGGAGTGTGAAATTTGGCATAGTTAAAGTTTATATGGAGAAGGAGTGCAGAAAGCTAAAATAACGATCGAATTTCGACCACTGGGCAACCACTAGTGTAGAATAAGTTTATGGAAATAACTCACCTAATTCACCTTGTTTGTAGCTGTGGGGCCATAGCATGGTGTTAAATGCTCTGGACTGCAGCCCCAGTGGCACAGTAGAAATATTGTAAAATATATCTACTGTACCAGAAGCCAATGTTCCATATCGAGAATCTATCTATCATCCACAAGCCAATGGCATAATAGACAGATTCTCGAGATGGCTTGAGGTGTGACCGATGTCCATTATCACCACAGAGGATGTAGCTGACAATTTCCTTCGTGGATGGATCGCACGGTTTGGTGTACCTACCTAGTACGGTCACCACTGACCAAGGGCATCAGTTCCAGTCAACGCTGTTTAGCAGACATATGGACTTAGGCGCCACCAAACGCATAGGTACGTGCCACGAGCTATTATCCACAGAGTATTTAGAACAGCGGGTCTACCGTCCGCGTAACTAAAATGGTAACGAAGATCGACTCTGGTAATAAACTTTGATACGATTGTGAGAGACTTGAGCTACCTTGTAAAAAAATTACCGATCGTAAAGATCATTATATTCATTACATTGTCTGATGTTCATTACCATTTTGTTACGCGTTAGACCCAGTGACGTTAAAGAGAGGCTTCTTACGTCATTGGTTAGACCCGCAGTTTAGAACAATATGTTCCCAATTCAGTAATTCGGAAGTTAAAAAGGTCAACATTTGGGTTTGTTACCTCCTTTGTGCCTGTCAGCCAACAGGTTTTAATCAACAATACTGTCTGAAAAGTAGATAAAGTTAATTCGAAAACCGTCAAAAATCTAGTTGTCCATTCAAACAACTGTCATTTATTTGGAAATGTCATTTTACTCCAATTTTATTGAGGATTATAATTATAATTAATTTTACAACGTAATAAGCTAGCAGGCTGTTTGTAAGTCTTCAAAATGGGATGTTTTTACTCCAGGGGTATGGAGGAGGTGAGTGACGTGTACCATAACAGTGGTTGTTGATGGTGGTTGCATATCGCCAAGTGACGTAAGCAAAGGGTCTGCCGTGTAGTCATCGGAGTACAAATAGTGCCATCGTGCCATAGACGCGCCCCACTCTTCATCCTAATCGCTTATGCTGGGGCTACATTAGCGAGATAGGGCGAATATTCGCGATATTGCGACAAGTGTGGTCGAGCAGTTCATCGCATCGCGAAGTATTCGGGCTATGACGAATGCTTATCGCGGCACTGTCGGTAAACTGGTGCGCATCAAAGAGTTTTGTCGCGACGATATTTGCTTGCGTGGCTACGGTTCGCCACTTCAATTGTAGTTCAGACTTTGACCGTAACGGATTTCATATTTTTCATGTTTTGCAAGTGATACTGCAACGCCAATACTTTCTCCATTTTACTTCGCAAGAATTATCGCGTACGTCGGCCGCACGACAGGCGAACACGTTGACTGCTTATATGTAGACAAGAGCATCGCGTATACCCGTACACGATGTATTTATCGCGCCAACGCGACACTAATATTCGGGCGCTAATGTAGCCCCAGCATTACAGTACAAGTGTGCAACATTCCGTTAGTGTTTTAGTTTTGTCGATACACATTAATTACCTATGATTGCACACGCACAATACAATGAATAGACCAATCACGAGGGAGCGTTACGGTCAGCTGGAAAGATGCGTCAAAAATTAGCGGGCCGGCGCGTCTTTGTGGAGAGTACTAGGTATATGTACCATTTCTAAACGGTCATTCACAAAATTAATGGACCTGAATTAGCGCATAAACTCCATTAGTACATTATTATGAACTACAATAAAGTATAAAATATATCTCGAATCCTCTAATAAAACCATCTTTTCACAGTAGTTTGCGGGGGACAAATATTCACCATAGTTTATCTGTTTTATTACCCCTCTACGGAGAGGGATTAGACCGTAATCTCCCATGAGCCTTGTCCGGTTTGCTGGTTATTTTTCCTCATTATTGCTGTTAAGAACAACGGCAAGTTTCCACACATCATTTTACCTGACATCGATTTGAAGCGTCTATGAATGAAAAAATGTTTAAACCATAGGAATTATATTACTTAAACATAATCACCGAGATTTTTTGTTTAAGGAGGCCACAATTTTTTTTATTAACATTTTTATATTTTGAGATTATTTCAATATTAAAGCAGGTCAATAACTATTTTCTGCACAATAAATCACATTTTTAGACGCCTCCTGAAACAGTCAGGTTAAATCCTACCATTGTTCTTTTTTTCCATAAGCAGGACACGATGTACGACATGTCTCCTATCCGGCACCTGCCCGTTATCTTCGTTAACGGAGTACCAGGCGCCGGCAACCAGACTGTGGCCCAGACTATCTCAAATATCACGGGCTACACGATGATCAGGCCAGGCGAGCTGGTCCGGGCTGAAGCGGGGATCGATACGCCCAGAGGACGCTTGATTGCGGACAAACTACAGGCACAGGACGATATACCTGAGGTAGGTCGGACACTGCCGAGATCTAGCTAGAAAGATTCTTTGTTCCCCATTGAGTTAACACTAGCCACTAGTAGTTTATTGAGTTAACATTAGCCTCACCTAAAAAGATCAATGTCTGTTCACCATGTAGATAAAGGAAATGTTAACCGTAAAGGAAATTTTCTCACACCTTTTATGCTTCTGCCGAGTGGTTGCCTCGACGCCTTTTAAAAAAACAACAAAATTTTATCCATCTCTTGATGAGAGCCAACTGAGGATGGTGGTATAAGAGCACTGCCATCCTCAGTTGGCTCTTGGGTGAGGGTGGACAGTTAATTTATTTTCAGGGGGTAGGAAAGGTCAAAACCATGATCTTAATCGGTTACTACCAGCATCTACATACTTTTTCGCTGACTCCATAGATAATATTATTTTATATATAACCTGATATTGAACTGATATGGAAATGATAACCTGGTTATTATTTCCTCCATATTTCAGCAAGTAACAGTAGACCTGATAAAGGAGTCGATGCTGATGCAGCAGGAGGCGAAGGGCTTCATCTTGGTGGGCTTCCCTAAGAACCCACGCATGTCCAACATGTTCAACAGGCAGGTCAAGTGGCCTGAAAAGATTGTGGCGCTCGAAGTTGATAATGAGGTAAACTATACTTAAATGGCTACTATGATTGGTCCAGGCGGATCGGTAGTCTTATCCAAAGGGCAACATCGTTTCACGTAAACCAAAAACCTGACGAAGTTCAGAGAACTCTAGTCATGACTAGGGATTGCAATTCGATATTCGAATATTCGAATTATTCGAATATCAATTTGAAATTCATATTCGAATAGTAAATTACAAAATATTCGAACATTCGAATATTACCGCAACAATTAAGGTTACAGCATTATTTGTTGATTATTAACGCGACGTCTAAGGCGTGGTCGTCAAATCTTCGAATAAATCGGCACTGCTCAGATTGACGGCCATTCGACCAATCAACGGTCACTTGCGAACATCATGATCTAGAAACATCAATAAAAATGCGGATGGCTCTATATGACACAGGTCTCTTCTTCATCGTTCCCTCACTGAGAGAGAATCGCGACCACATACAACGCGCCTCCAAACCATGCGGTCTTTCGTTGTGTGGACCGCTTTCTGCATGCTGCCTCCACCAGCCCTCCTTATTGCATCCGACCATCTTACCGGCGCTCTGCCTTGAGTGAGTTTCCCTTCCAGCCGGCCCACTATTATAAGGTTTTTCCAGACAATGCTTAGAAGACCGCATGATATGTCCGAAAAAACCGAGGGCACGCTCCCGGCAAACTGTGGAAAGTCGCTTGGCGATGTTGAGCTCCTGCAGAATGGATTCATTAGTTCTCATAGCATTCCAGGGTATATGAAGCAATCTGCGCCAACACCACATCTCAAAAGCATCGATCTTACTGCTATCACGACTTTCTATGCACCACGTTTTCGCTCCATATAAATATATTGAGAAGACCAGAGGACGCATCAATCGCACTTTGGTCATACGGTGAATACCACGTTTCTTTCAAATTTTGTCAGGTTTTGCCATTGCACTCTTAGCCATACCGGATCTACGACAGATCTCTCACTAGTTATCAGTGATTCAAGGATACACGAACTCGCTGACTTTCTCGTACCCGTCAAGTAGATAAGAACGTGGAAGTGTTCCCGTATATGCTTTAGCAGGTTCGCCATCTCTTCTACACTAGACACAATTATAGTGGTATTATCCGCGTACCTTAGGTTCGTGAGTCTTATTGTTCCCTCGATATCTGGTGGTCTACATGTGCTGATAGTCCAGCGTTAATTATGCGCAGGAGGATATTACTTGCATGGGACATAAGTGACACAGGTACGCCAAGACACCTAAGTCATTCCTATGTATGACGTGCTAATATGCATTCCACCACCTATAGCGTAGAGTGCGAAAGGGTATTTTCTTCTACCAAATATAAAGCAATCATCTCAGATGTAAATTAAATGATAATTCCGTTAATTCTTTAATTTTTCTTACGTCATACTTTCAAAGGATTCGTAAATAAGAATAATTTTATTATGTGCCTGTCCGATCACCGCACATTTATTTAATTATAATTGGTACTTACCGCGTTGGATCACTTGGATCTCATAACTTTCAATTTAAGTGATTGCGTGCACTTGTAATTTAAATATCTCCTTAGGTGCTAGTTATCAGTGCATTCTTATTGTAATTTTGATCGCGTTTCTAGTTATCCTTAAAAAATTGATAATACAATTACCTACTTTGTATGTTGTATAAAGTTTATTAACATATTGTTTGACTTTTCTAGTGAGATTCTAATTGTTTTTCCTACCAAGTAGGTTTCCTAACATTTTTTAAGAATTATGAATTTTTTATTTCATGAACATTATGATTAATTAGTTGTAGGTATTATTTGGTTTCAACAACTTTCAATGGAAGGTAATTGAATGATACTGGTGGCATTGTTTTGATTACGTCCACTATGAGTTTTGGAGGACAATTTGAAAAAAAAATGTTTATTTGATTTTATTTGTGAAATTTTTATTTTCTGGTTATGGTCGAAGTTCATATTACTTCTAACTATTTATATATTAATACGTGAAGAGAAAACTTCACTGAACGACATTTGTATTAAGAATTTGTTAAAATTATTTCATTCGATTACAAGTTTGATGTTTAAATATTGGTAATGATTGGGGATGTTAGGCGAACTTACATAAAAATATGATACCAGTTTGTAAGGCTATAAAAATGTGACAAATTATATAAATATTTAATTTTTCTGTAATATTCGAATATTATTCGAATAGTTCGAATAGGGCTGAAAAAATATTCGAATATTCGAATACCGAAAAACATCGAATATTTGCAATCCCTAGTCATGACCTTGCAAACACTCACAGCATTTGAGCAAAGTAGAAAACGTTAGTTATTATCCATGAAAAAATATAGATAATAAGGTTCCAATTCCAACCATGAAAGATATTTTAAAAACCATAATTCTTAGTTCCCTGCACGCTTGTCTCGGTAAACACTGTTCAGTGATTAAGGAAGATTTCTTAAAGCTGTCCTGACTCTCAAATTTGCAGGTTGCAGCTACCAGGCTACAGAACAAACTATCGGAGTTAGGAAGACCAGAGTCCGAGATCAATGCGGCGCGGCAGATCGTTAGGGAAGCTGCGCACAAAGTAAAAAACGTACACAAACGATTCGGGGGTCATGTTATTACGGTTAGTTCAATATTTATCCTAAAGTCCATTTTAGAATGGACCATAATTGTACGTCACCCACTTTTCATTGATGTCGCATGAGGCAACTACTTAAGTATTTATTTCAGCCAGCTCAAATACAAATATGGTTTCTCTAGTGCGTACACTCTTGAGAAATTTTGAAGAAAAATAGTAAAAGAAAAACAAATATTGGTAAAAAAGAAGAAAGGAAGTAAACGAGAGAAACCAAGTAAAATTAATCGAAAGACGGTAAAAAAATCGAAAAGCAGATTGTGCGCGACAAATGATTGCGCCGAACAGATTGTTCAGCTCAGCATATGCTACACACGGTGACTATTTTTGATAAAATTTGCCGTGTTACCGGGTGTCGTGGTATTGATCAGAGATTCCAGTATTGTTGTGCAAGCGTGTTATGGGTTATTGAGTGTACTGTCATTAGAGATGGTCCGACTAGTCGGTAAAGCCGCGATTATCCGGCCACTTTCGTAGTCAGCAACTAGTCGGCGACTATTCGGCAAAGAGCGCCGACTATCCGGCTTCCTACTTTGTACGTATTTCTCAATAAAAAACCATACACGAGACTTTGTTTTTGATATGATTAAATTTTAATTAAGCTCTTTCGCTTTAATGTACAATAAAAGTACTGTCTTTATTTTTTCACACAAAATCACCGCTCTGACCAGTGCAAAAGCAAAAGTCAAGAAACAATGCGAAGTAAACAAAACACGTTCTGACATGCTTCTTCTTCTTCTTTCTATATGGCAATTGAGCCGATGTCGACTATTCTGCCAGTGTCAAGTAAAATAGTTAATAAGTTAAATACGATAAAAAGTAAAGAAGGTTATTGATACGCCATCTTGTCCAAAAAACCTTTTTTCATCGTCGTTCTGACATGCTTGCAGGCGGTGGCTGCTACTTGCGCACGAATCAGCTGCAAACGAAGCGTCACGGAAATTTCCGAATACTCCCGAAACCATGATCAGCTCAGCCGACTAGTCGGTCTCTTTACAACTGACTAATCGGCTAGTCGGTCGAAGTCATAGTCGGTACATCTCTAACTGACATACGAAATTGAAGGTTGTTGCAAGCAGGGTTTAAGATGGTATGGCAGACACTTGCGTCTCCGTCAGTGTACATATCCTGGGTCCTATTTTGCTAAAAAAGCCTTCGAATAAGTAGGAAGTTTCTCATTTTATTCCATGGGTTACAAATAAGTTTATTTTTCTTCTATCGGTGGAGTAGTGTTAATCTAGATCTACCTATATAATATCAATGGTGTTCTTGACAGCCTCCTTGTAATCCGGTACAACAGAACATCGTACTAACCTAGGAACCACATTTTCCCCCACAGCTGGATAGCAGTGGCAATCCGAAAGCCTTAGCGTCCACACTTAAGGAGATCCTATCAGACACTATCGAGAAGAGCCAGAAGCGGCCCGAGTCTCCGGAGCCCCGGCCCCCCACCGCGGTGTCAGCCCCCGCAGTCGCCCCGCTCACGAAGCCGGCCCTGGCACCAGAGGTCCAGGCGCCAGTAGAGATCGTTGACGGGGAGAAATGATAGTGTTATTCGTTTAATTGTGACTTGTTTTAAATTTTGCTATATTACATGTTACTATTCTTTGCACGTGTTTTATTGAGGCCAGTGAGAGACAGGAGTAGGTACACTTTCGTGTGACGTCGACGACGCTACGCTATGCTGTGCGGGGTACAAAAGGACTTGGCCTACGGCTCCCTAGTTGGGTCTAGCGAGCACTGAAAGAGCTTGTCCTAAGATTATACGTTAATGTTACTCACGGAAGATATCCCGTAAGGGACAATAATAGTATAGTCATATAAAGTGAGACCTTTAAAGTCGGTATCATTATTAGTATATTATCTATGGTCGGTATTATACCTATCTACCTATTCCTATTATTATATATTATTCTTTTTTTACGTTGCCCCTCACTAGGATTTCTCCTGTATCGAGGGTACAGTTTACAAACATACATGTCACATGTACACATACCTAGACCCGGAACAACTATGTGTAGATCATACAAATAAAATATTTGTTCCGTGCGGGGATCGAACCCGCGGCACGTAGCGCAGAAAGCTAATCGCTTAGCCACTGCGCCAACCGTGTCGTCGTTATTGAGCTGAGCTCAGTGGTTTACATGCAGTAGAACCGTTTTTAACCCCCGACAAAAAATAGGGGTGTTAGTTTGTAGTGTGTATCTGTCTGTGGCATCGTAGCTCCAAAACGGAGGGACCAATTTCAATGCAGTTTTTTTTTAAATTGTTGTGTTTATATTGGAAAATCGAAATAATAAATATAAGAAGATAATAACATCCATCCAACAACACAAGCAGTGATAGCCTAGCGGTTGAACGCTTGCCTTCCATGCAGGAGGGTCTGTGATTATAAAAACATCGTGAGGAAACCTGCACATCTGAGAGGGTATGGTCTGAGGGGTTTTTGTCGTTTTTATCGCGCAATCGTGTCGATACTTAATGGGTATTAAGTCACTAAATTAAACTGTCAAAAAACGGCACTGTCTAATGTCTATCGTGGCCACTAAGCCTTATTCCCAAACTCGGAACCTACGGAACCATTTTAGAATAGAATATCGTTATTTTAATACATACATATACATATAAATACCATAAAGTTATTATTACTACTAGTAATAATAACTTTATGATATATACATACGTTATAAGTACCATAAAGTTATTATTACTATTTATGATAAGTACTATGTATTATCTCTATGATACATACATACAGCAGGCACTTATGAAATGTCAAGACTCGTTGACTAACTACTTAGTTGATCTTTGCACTACCTACGGTATGAGCCTCAGACTTAGACGGACCGTCTACGACTTCAGAGTAAGTAGTTAACCGAAGATTGAGAGATTAGATAAAAGAAGATAACCAAGACCAACTAATTTTCTTGGTTTCGTGGCTGTTAACTTGATCTCTTAAGTCTTATTTTGGGATCCATGCTGTGATAGTAGTGAAAATCCCGATCAATCTGAATTAGGTTCTTTCTGAATACCACTGTGCCAGCATGTACGCGCAGTAGACATCTAATAGCTAGAATATCTGCAAAAAAAGCTTTTTGCTTGCAAGAAAGATTTTTGCTTGGAAATCAAAACTAGGAGCTTTGTGTCAGGAATACAGCCCCAGGATTGAATTTGTGGGATAATGACTATACTTAAAATAGCATAGAATGCAATATTTAGGTACCTTATCATAGTTAGAAGTAGACTAGCTATATCTTTGCCCAATCTTTTGGGGATTAAAGGTATAATAGGTAATAGTTACGTATCAAAAAGGTGTCAAAAGAAAATAAATAGATAAGTATGAGACTATTAATTTTTTTGAAAATCGCGTGAAATAGTGATATTTTTGCCTCCGCATGACTAGGTAAAGAGTGTGAAGGTATCTTTTAAATCTTTCCTACCAAAAAGGGCCTGTTATAAACCACGAATGCGTCCCGTTAGGTCCCGTTCAGTCCCGTTCCGAATTTGATGAACCAATAAGTTTGCATACCACAACAACTGGCCGCTTATAAATTCTTTTTATCCAAATTTCAAAAATTTAATCACAATGACAAGTGACAGTGCATGTCGTTGTCAATTGTCACAAAAGCGCATCGATTTTCAAAACAAAACATAAATAAAACGCATTCATTCCCTACAGAGCGGTCTTTGGCTAATCATCGTCTACTAACTTTGTTTATTTCATCATCAATTTTCACAAGTTACTTCTGTGATGTCAATTGTAAATATCATTATTAATTGGCAGCTAATGTCAAAAGCGTGAAGTTTGGTGGCGGGAATTGCACTTTGTTGATTATTTGGTAAATTCGCCACGCTGCCTAGATCCGTGATCAAAGTTATGAAGATCAAACTGCGTAAGTATAGAAATCTCACTAGTAATCATACTCCCTACTTATTAATTATGTTACATACAATCTCAAGTAGCAGAAATACTTGCATAAAGTTGAATATGTCAGATACCTAGGTTTATGTATCCCTTAGTAGTCTGTGTTTAATATGTATTAGATTGGCATAGGTACTGAATTGGAAACAGATAAGTTTCTAAGTGAATGGAAAATGATTTATAAGATGAAAGTCACCATGTTTCTTACTAGGTCAGGTAGGAACATAGAGGAAAGATAGGTAGGATAGGATAGGAAGATGAAATTGTTTTAAATATATTTCGTTGGTTTTGGTTCTAGATTATAAACTCCTATTTTTATTGTAGAAAAATTTGTTGAACAATTAGCTTTCTTACCGCGGCGCTTCGTGTGTATCTAATTCGCCTACACTTTATGAACATTTTATGGTTTTGTATAATCTTGAAATTCCCTACTCCTAGCTTGGTTGCTTTCATTTTGCGTAATATCTATCACGTGATCTGATTTCGTTCCGAAATACAGTCACAATATTGCTTATTTAAAAATCTATTATTCTTATGTATTTAGGCATACTGTTGAGAACATGCGCTCAAACAAACTCTCTAACAACTCATGAGGTATTTTGATTCAAACTTAAAACTATAGCCTCATATTTATCAGCCTCTAGAAAATAATGAATCTTTTTCTACCTCAATAATTCCAATAAAACGTATCGGTTAGGTATCTCATCTCATGTATTTCATTGTTGTGTAGCGCGAGACCGATTCCCGTCGACGTCATCGACGGAGGACAACGAGAGCGGCACGGACTGGGACGCGGAGGGTCGCCACCCCGCCATGACGCACCCCCGCCACCCTCCCCCGCCTCAGGTAACTATAAACTATAGTTCAGCATCTCTTCTTAGGATTACCACAGCGAATTTTACCATGAAGGTCGCCATACTCGTCATTGAGAACACAACAGCTACCGTAATCGTCCCATGAATCAATCCCTCTCGTGTAGGTCCTTCAAAATTTGAGCAAGCTCCCATAAATATTTACGAAATCCTCAACAGAAGCCCAAGTTCAGCCATGGCCGTTTAAAGGCACACAACGTTTGCATTTAAAAACAGAGACTTAATCACTCTACGTTTCTATAAATTATGTGCACTACATAAAAAAATATCCTATTTAATGATGACAGAACTAGATAATTATTGCGTAGTTCTATCATCCGCAGAGGATGGAAAACACGGACTGGAACGCAGATGGACGCCATCTTGCCATGACGCATCAACGTCACCCTCCACCACCACAGGTAAATAAAGTTCTCCATTAATACTTACGGTGGATAGGATAATCGGGAAAATTAAGATAATTACCACAAGGTACGATTCAGGGCTCAATTATGGAGAGGTGGAAAGTCGCACGGAGCGGAAAGCGGCGCGCAATGCGGAGAGAAAGGCGCGTATATCCGTTTATGGAGAGTGAGAGAGCGATACGCCGCGCCGCGCTACTTTCCGCCTCTCCTTAATTGAGCCCTCAGATCTGACGAACGCCTCGACATCGAAGGAAGTCAAATTTATATAAATTACATATTGGGCTTCCGCTGATGATTAAAGTTCATAATAATTGGAAGGGATTTATATATTTGAAGAATAGAAAACATTCGCCAGGAAATGAGAGTATATTTGTGAACGTAGGTAGTAAATGGTGTCATGATAAAAATTTATCTCTACGTCCTACCGATAAAATTGGTGAACAAGATCATTATTACAGAACATTTCCAGAAATTAATTAAAGTACCTAAATGATAAAATAATTATTATAATAATTGGTTAAATTACTTAATTATAATGAATGTGATAACGTAATACCTTTTATCTAAAAAATACCTTTTGAAAGCTATTTAACGTATTAAAGCCAATCAAAAGCTCTCAAAACGGCATGATTTTGACGGCTATGACAGCTGTCAATTTTTTTTTTTATATTTTGAAGAACTTGTATGAGGGAAGGCACAGATAGTTCAAATTTGGATGAAATCACAGTAGTCTAGTCTGCCATTTTTTATTTACGAGTATAATAGTAACTACTGTTATCGATCTATGACTTCCACGCCCATACCTTGCTAAGTACCTACCTACTAATAGAGCTGACTTATCATAATATGGTAATGCCGCTGATAAACGTGGTATAATAATGCCGGGACACGTAGTTATCATATTATAATTCCCTATAGAATAAGGCCCTTCTTTGACTTGGTACCTAGGCGGTGATAGTCGGGTCAGTGCGCAAGCGTCGCGGGAACTTGCCCAAGCACTCTGTGAAGATCCTGAAGAGGTGGCTGTATGACCATCGCTACAACGCGTACCCTAGCGACGCCGAGAAACTGGCGCTCAGCCAAGAGGCTAACCTCACTGTGTTGCAGGTGAGATTCTTAAAGATCCTAGACTATTGATTGATAGGTAAAATTCTTTATGTTTTGTCGGTGGCAGGGTCTACCCACAACTAATAGTGCACGCAATACCAAATGTCGGATTGTTAAACAGCGGGAGTTTCAGCTTACGCATAGGTTTTTGCGGTACTAAGTTGTTATAGCATGAACTTGTGCAAATTAAGTTCCTAAGATACAGGCTTACCTTATTTGAGAACCGCCGCGCCGCCGCACAGTGGGCCCATACTGAAAATTAGTGGACTTAGGCAACAAAGTTACCATATCGATGCGATTTTTTTTTATATGACGTGTTATAATATTCCTGACAACTTTTATTCTTATAAAATTTCTTCTAAACTTGATAGTTTGTCTTGAAAAAAATTTATTAGATTTTTTTGTATGGAGCGAATCACGTTTAATTTTTTTTCTTCAATTGTACTAATATGTTGGGTGTGTGGCGTGAGTATATGATAGCTAGGGTCATTCTCTATCCACGAAAAAAAAAACAGCGCCGGCCATCTGCGGCAGCGCGAGTAATCATTCGGTAAAAAAATAATAATTTGGAAGAATTTTTATGTCATTTAAAATAAATTCAAAGCATATTTTTTGTCTCATTTGGCTGTTTTCACCTTCTTTTTAGTTAAATAAATAGTTTTAATAGCGCATACGTACTTAGAACTAGTAATTCTGATAGAGATTTAGTTATTATTCGTTCGTCAATTTGTTTTTTCATCTCAGACTCTTCAGACTTTATAAAGTCAGCTGTCTCCGAAGTGAAAGTGAACTTCACTGGTCGACAGTACAGAGTTGAGCAAGGTGTGGGGTTCTCCCAAACTAGATTTTCATTCCCAGATGATGGCCTAGTAGACACTAGCCGAAGAGGGACGATGCTTATCATGACACTGATGAATCATCGAACTCTGTAGCTGTGTTTGACGTTTTCTGTTTATAGTTACTCTGCGACGAAGAACCATCAAGTCCCCATTTTCAGGTCAACTTGAGTTCTTCATTTTGAGACCTATCAACAGTATTTATATCAAGTAATATCCTCTCCACAGTGTGGTCCAATAGCGCTTGCAATTTAATGTGAGCTCCGTTTTCGGTAATCTCCTTATTCTCTTGTGGTGGGTAACATCTTTTCTTGGCATTTACAAGCTTTGGATAAGATGGAAAGGCAGCACAGTTTTCTTCTTTCAGAAATTGTCGAAGAGCTAAGTACTTCCATTTCGAGAGCGCAACTGATGTATAAAGAGCTAAACACTTACCTATCTTCAGAGACAGTACTTAACCTCTGCTTTTTGAATAGTCTCTCTTCTACTTCGGATAGCGCATCTGGATTACTGGAAAGGTATTCGACCACTTTTGCCAGATTCGTTTTGCCGTTGTCTTTCAATTTTGTTATGTACCAGTGCTGCAACTCTTCCTCGGAATTTTCTTCTACTATGGAAGTAGAACGTCTTTTCTTTTGCTTATTACTTAACTCTTCGAACGGTTTTCTGTGCTCCTTTTCTGTAGATGTTCCCGCTTCCGCAGTACATACTGCAAGAGTAGGAACATGGCAATCTATATCCACAAGCTCAGATAAGGCTGCGTCCGAATAGCCCATCACACTTCTCAGATCAACACTGTCACAAACAGGCCAGTTGATGTTTTTTTCCAACCACTTGCGATTAATTACACGATTCATAAAAGTTTTTTGATTTCTACTTGACTCTATCCACTTTTGATTTAAATTTACACAAAAAAGTCGACAGAACTCCTTGATTCGGTTCTTGTCTTCTTCAGAAACTTCGGTAGTCAAGAAAGAAATGATACTTTCATACAGAAACATATGATTTTTCAGATCACCGCCACTTCTTAATTTCACAAAAAGATCTAGGTTGGTACAAAATCCAGCCATAATTCTAATGTAAATATAAAAATACAAGTATTTCACTGTGTTCACAAACAAGCGACAAGAGCGAAACTAGATGGACTTAATGAATGTCTTTATATTTATAGTTAGTGTTAATTACTCAAGTAGTGGACATAACAGTGAGTGAAAATTATTCAGCCAATCAGAGATGAGCATTTTTCGATGACTCATTAGTTATGCGCTTAGCCGAGTGCACAAACAAATGAGTCATCAATCACAATGCAGGTGCTACCGATAACATGCAATAATAACTAAATCTCTACCAGAATTACTAGTTCTAAGTACGTATGCGCTATTAAAACTATTTATTTAACTAAAAAGAAGGTGAAAACAGCCAAATGAGACAAAAAATATGCTTTGAATTTATTTTAAATGACAAAAAAATTCTTCCAAATCATTTTTTTTTTACCGAATGATTACTCGCGCTGCCGCAGATGGCCGGCGCTGATTTTTTTTTCATGGATAGAGAATGACCCTAGCTATCATATACTCACGCCACACACTCAACATATTAGTACAATTGAAGAAAAAAAATTAAACGTGATTCGCTCCATACAAAAAAATCTAATTAATTTTTTTCAAGACAAACTATCAACTTTAGAAGAAATTTTATAAGAATAAAAGTTGTCAGGAATAATATAACACGTCATATAAAAAAAAATCGCATCGATATAGGAACTTTGTTGCCTAAGTCCACTAATTTTCAGTATGGGCCCACTGTGCGCCGGCGGCGGCGCCGTGTCTTGTAAATGTTCGTGATCTATGGAATAAATAAATTAGCTCAACAGGTCTAATTAAGTCAACCTTTCTTTTGTTACAACACATCTCAACTCCAGTTACCTCTATCTCTTTTGGGGGCAATAGTATTTTAATTGTTTTAATTCTATCTTTTTCATAATATTAGAGATGGATTTTCATTATGCCAGGTTTGCAACTGGTTCATAAACGCGCGCCGACGCATCCTCCCTGAGATGATCAGGCGCGAGGGCCACGACCCTCTACACTACACCATATCCCGTCGAGGCAGGAAGCAACCCGGTGCCATGGCCGGAGTGGGGCCGATGGTGGGGCTCGCTGGGGCGTCCACGTCGGGGCTAGGGGTGGCCCCGGGAGACAGTGTCACTGTGGCGGCGTGGGACGGAATCGTTGTAGAGGTTTGTGCTTCGATAAACAATTGTGAGAAAAATTTATAAAGGATTCGCACTTACAGCAAAATAATTGTACTCGATGTGAATTTAATACAAACAATTCGTCGATAGTGAGTGTACCAAAGTCACATCAAAATAAACGAAAGCCTATAAGAGGTCCTACCTTTCCAGTTCCGATTCCTTTATGGGGTTATTAGCTGTTCCATACAAATATTACTCAACTTTTGTATGGAACAGCAGGTTTTTTCCCGATTTCAGGGTTGGTCCCATAGTAAAACTTTCTCATAAGGGTGAGTAAAGTAACTCCTTAAAGGGATTGGGACTAGGAAGGTAGAACCTAATATATTTTTAAATCACAGAGTCCATTACTGTGATAGTCAGATAAGATCTTAGTAATCAATCAGTATTGACATTGAAGTGTAAAAGATCCTATAGGTAATCAAAGTAGTACCTACAGAACGGTCCAGATGGCCGTGCCCATGACTATGGCGACGGACTCCTGGTGTACCGGAGTGACGGCGACGAGCTCGGGGACGGTGAGGAGGGCTACTCCAGCACCATCAGTGAGGAGGAGGTGAAGTACGACCCCTCCGTCTGGCAGTCCGTCATACGGTACGGACCGGAGGACCACGATCTGCATCCTGCTGCTAGAGAGTGAGTCTGGTTCTGTTATTCATTTTTCTGACCAGATTATTCATTCTCCTTCTTCTTGCGTGTCAATAGTTCAAACGGTATGCTCGGCTACATATCAAGCTACGCATTTTCAGTATATGCTGACCTCTCATTGTACGGGAAGACTATATACAACGTGTATCAGAAATGCGTGGTCATAATTTAAGGGTGTGGATCAGACCATCAAACTGGACAACTTTCTCTATGGGACCAACATCGTAATCCCGAAAATATAATCAGCTGTCCCATTCAAAACTTCAATATCTAATCGATCCAAACGAAAATGAAAATGTATAGAAAATAAATTTGTCTTTTTCTCGAATTGGCAAGTACGTTTTCGTGTGTGTGTGTGCTTGGAGGTAACATTCCTGTTAGGAAATAGAGTTGGTTGAGCTTGAGCCCCACTTAAGATTTTTGAGAAATGTATATTTCCTCGAAGACAGTATCTTTTTTCAAAAAAAAAATTTAATCCACCTGAAATTTCTTAAGAACAGAACTCTAACTATAACAGAAAGGGTAGCCCAAAATTTTGCGCTACTAGTTGTCAAGCTGTATTGATTGCCAGTGAAAAGAC
This sequence comes from Allophyes oxyacanthae, assembly GCA_932294325.1. Taxonomy (NCBI): domain Eukaryota; kingdom Metazoa; phylum Arthropoda; class Insecta; order Lepidoptera; family Noctuidae; genus Allophyes; species Allophyes oxyacanthae. Next base: position 2,047,884 of record OW028612.1, read on the forward strand.
AAATATTTTAGAGTAAGAGAAGACGTTGATAAAATAAAAACTGTTCTGTGTTACTAGAGCATCAGTCGTATCAGTGTCCACGGGCAAAGACATGGCAGACCAAGCCAGCAAGGTGACCCAGGCTGGTTCAGAGCAGTTCTGCTTGAGAGCAGCAAGAGCGATTGTCAAACGCTGGTACGAAACAGATTTCGCGTATGCTGAGACAGTAATAAATTGCCTCTAGAGTGCATAAATGATCATTGGTTGTCTGCGTACTTAACTCTTTTACTGTATGTACCAATATGATCCTATTAACACAGGTCCTTAAAAGGGGTTATAGTAGTCATCATTATGAACAACTTTTACTAAGGGAGCAATCATGAAATCGCGAAAAAAAACTGCTGTTCTGTACATCTAAAGGCCAACCGCTTAACTTAGACGGTTGAAGTCTGAAGTTGAGGTCGTTGCGCGATACGGGAGGAGGTGTGACACACGCCTACTATTGGCTAAGCTAAGCTTTATGGTGCATATCATGAGCGCGTGACTGTCATCTCTCGTCACACCCCTCCTGCACCGCGCAACTTATCATAAGCTCCACTGACCGTTTCAGTTAAGCGGTTGGCCTATAGTCGAGTAATATTGAATTATTTGTATGGAACAGCGTTTTAGATACTCAAAGGAAACAGCTGATTATTTTTCGCGATTTCATGCTTGGTCCCATAGTAAAAGTTATTCATAATGTTGAGTACAATACCCCTTAAAAAATCCGTTATTAAGTAGGATTCTTATATTATCGACTCTCTAAAGAGTGTCCAACGCAGAATTTTCGGGACGTTGCAACGTCCCGAAAATTCTTAACAGCTTTATTTTTTATACCACTAAGTTCCAACAAGCATACGACCCGCCTGATGGTAAGGGGTTACCGTAACCTATGGACGCTTGCAACACCAGGGGCATCACTCGCGCGTTGTCGACCCCGCTACTACGCTTCCTCAAAGAGCACTGGCGACCTTGCTCACCGTTAAAAATACAACACTGCAAAAGAGCAGTGTTATTTGGCTACGATATTCTGCAAGGTTGAGATACTTCCCCAGTCGGGCAATTCCAATTTTGAACGGAAAATCCCGCGATGTACCCGCTAAATATCTCTCCTAATCATATTGTAATCAATCCTTACTTAATTCCTACCCCATCACCGCGACTACAGTCGTTATTGGCGGCTTTCATCTCAACATGAGGAATATGATAGAACAATATTGAACCACATTTTCCTTCCCCAATCAGATTCTTCCTTTTCCCTCCCCAGCAGCACAGCATCTGTTGTAACAGTGACCACAACCGAAGAGATGGTAGAACAGGTTCCTGAACCAGTGTCGAGCAGTGAAGACGGGTGGCAAGCGCTTGCGCATCCGCAGTTGGCCCATTTACCTCAGCTGCCGCACCCACTGCGCGCGCGCCGCATGCAGGTGAGCCCGCCCCCGCAGCCGCCGCCCCCGGTCGCCGTCGAGCTCGAAGTAGCTACCACCGACATGTGGTGCCACACTTAGTCTGTTCTTAATAACGTCTTATTTGGTACTATCTGACAATCGTAGGTACGTAATCTTAGATTTTCTGATGTTTATAGTTCCGTTTACTCTTGCAATTTTGCAAAAAGAAAGAAGATTTATTTGTCAAAAAATTCATTTTGGATTTCTTTGCCTCTTTGTTTAAAAATAAAATATGTTTGGATTTTTTAATTATATAATTTGACTGCGGCTGTTATAGCTCCGATTTGGAATGAACCTAGTTTTTGTACATATCTAATAACTAGGCGACGTCGGTGTTAAAACACTATAGTTCCCTTTAAAATCAAGTTTTCCTTTTTATAGAAGAGAACGAATGTTAGTGTTTTTGTTTTGTTTTTAGCCTAGAAACGAGTTTCTGTTTGTTGTGTAAATAAATTTTTATACTTAATATATTGGATTTTCATTCAAGTAGGTAATAGCGTAAAACTTGGGCGTGGGGTGTTTTAATGCCGGCATCACCTGACAGATAATACTCTGAAATGTCAGGTCCCTATTTCTATAATTTTCTTTTTACTTAACTTGTAATTGTCCACAATTAGGGCAAATTTAATTTTAGCTATAGTAACAAGTATAATATTTTCCTAGCCAAAATTTTAAGGCTTCATTGGCCAAACTTGTGTTTTTTCTAATCCAAAATTGACATGGGACCATAACTTCAGGTGGTGCCGAGCAGGATGGAGGGTGATCAGGACAAGTTCAAGTGTCTCTACCTCCTAGTGGAAACAGCTGTAGCAGTGCGTCAAAGAGAGAAGGAGCAAGAGGAGGCAATGCTTCCTGTTTAGCTAATCGTGGCTCGTAGCAGCTCTAATTATTCATCTAAGTTATAAGATAAAATACATCGACTGTCCAATATTGGGCACCCACGGTAGTAAGAATAGAGTTAGTTCTATGGATATTTTTGTTTTTAATTCGACATCTCGCTTGCTAGGTATTATTGCGATATTTTGCACAAGTATGGAAATAAATCTTGTCAGTGGCTGCTTCGTAAAGCCGTGCCTCACGTCCTCATACCAATATTATTAACAAGCTATCTCTTATTATTATTTCGTAGTGAAAGAGAGACGTCACAATTTAGTCAGATATCTTGTACAATATCAGAACAGATTTTAAATTCTTTTAGTAGTCTATAAAAACGGGTACATATTAAAAATGTTCTATAGACTGCTTGAGGGAATATTAGCTACTCTTCTACTACGATTACTAGTTGAAATTTACTTTTTGTTCTTTGCTTAGGTATAATGGGAACAATCGTTACGTAGTCTTCTGTTAGGATCAATTGATAGTTAACCTGCATGTTTACCGTAAAGGTGCCGATAAACTTGAGCGTCCACGTGTATTGAGTATTGAATGTTACATTGTTACATTTTGAAAGTAAAGTTCTAGCAAATGTTACAAAAGTTTAAAGTTGCGGATGCCCAATTTTCTGTTACAAGAGAATGCTCAAGTTTATCAGTTTTCTTCGTCGTAAGAGATGTTTTTGTTTAAGCCTACTTAACTAGAAGTTAAGCATATAATTTAATTAGTACTTATTTTATTATTTGTAATATTCTTACTAGAATAAGATCGAATGTTTTGTTAAAAAGTTAATCGTTAATAAATTTAATTCATAACGAATTCCGTTTAAATTAAGAAATATATTTTAGGACTATAACTCCTCGAGATCTAAGAAGTCCCTTTTGACAGATTTAAAGAACGATAGCATGTAACTTGACAATGTTACTATAGGCTGTGAATAAAAACCATTTTGAATATACACTTGATAATAATTATGAAATTATTATAATTTTTTGAGATACGTATAAATTAGCATGATATATAATTTCAGAAGTATAGTTATAGCATCGAAATATTTTTAAAATGCATGTTTATGTACTGCCGAAATATCATAAAAATGGTTACGTTCTCAATCAATTATTTTTTAAATAAAGGGATGTGATCACTAGAATCGTTAAAATCGTTTGAAATATCAGTATAAAATTACGTAAGTATTAAAAACTCTTTAAAGGCTGTATGACACGTACATTATATTATTATAATTAATTTAATTTCTCTATGATCACAATTTGCTTGACACTGGCAGTAATGATAATGACATCTGTGCAGTTTTTCGCGATTTTTCCGACTAATTGTTCGTTCTCTCTACGAGTATTTTTCGGATACCTCTGTTTTTGTGATCTGCCTTTGATTTTGGACTGTTCCCGCTTTTAAGTTGACTCGGCTTGCAAAAGGTACATGGATTCTAATACCTACTGTGATTTCGGCCGTGCGTTACAATTTTTTTTTCAAATTGTCTGTTCGATTTCGTACTGTGAATAGTAAATCCCGCAACTTGGTTTGGAAACTATGTGAGTAGGTACTTCGAAAGTGAATCAATAACTGGTGGACCTTTATTACCGGTACAAGTGGATAAATAATTTTGGTATAAAATTATGAATATATTTTATTATTCTATGAAGATACCTACAGACATGCGATTTCATATTAAATTCGGTGCCTACTACATTAATAAATCGCTTATCAGATGAATTTCTCGATTTTTTATTCATAGTTTTAAACAATTATATACTCTTAGTATTTTAAATCGATATAATATAAAAATCGATATTTTTGGTTACCGATTTATACGCTTCACATCCCAAATTAACTCAAATGATATATGTCAAAAGTGGCTTTTTAAATCTCGAGGACTATAATTTACAAAATTTTCTGCTACTCTATGGATATCTGTTTAAATTTTATATCAATCAAGATTGCTGCGAAAGAACTGTCATATCAGATAATAATTGTGATAGCACTATAGTTAATAAAAAAGCTTTAAATAAATACCGATTTAATCAGCCAAAAACATTCGGGATAGGCGGTATGAACAGTCACGTTATGTAAACTCTTAGCGAAATTTACAATAGAATTTTGAGCTATTGAATCTTTAAGTAGGTACCTATTGTACACATTGTATCTGCGAATACATATACAAATACCTTGTGCATATTCAGGATTTATAACCTATATATTTTCTAAAAGTTTAGAATTTCGCAACGTGTTTACATATTTTTATATGTGACTGCATTAAGACCTAGCGATTAGGAGGCTTCTCTTCAGGGATGACGAAGGTAGTAGATTTTCTGGAGGCTGCATTACGAAGCTTTAAATCGGCCGTAGCCTTGGCGGCTTCTGCCTCAACCCGAGCTTTTGTGGCATCAGTTTCAGCTTTCGCAGCTGCTGCTTTAGCATTTTCAACTAAAGCTTGTATGTTCGCAACTGAAGGTCGACCGGGGAGCGCCAATGAAGATCGAGCGACCGCAATTGAAGATCGAGCGTATGCAGCTAGAGCTTGGGCTTTGGCTATAGCGGCTTCTTCAGCAAGTTCAGCAGCAATGGCTTGGGCGCGCGCCACTATAGGGTCCAGACATCTCTGCACCTCGGCAAAGATGTCATCTGGTGGCTGCTCCGCGTTGATCTAGAAGAGAATATCTTCAGAGATTACTTTATAGTTCTGTTTCTACTTTATAGTTGTAAGTAGCACATTAGCAGAGCGATCTGAAAAGACTGCACTTTACCAATCCAAAAAATAAATCTCATGCTCGTGAACGTTTGCTGTCAGCTCGTATTTGTAATTCTTATTTAAAGGCAAATCATTATCAATATCCTATTTTAATTTATTTTTATTCACATGAAATTGCATTATTCTCGCAGCTCTAACCACAACATTGTACTAATCAAGATTGTAATCTATTATTTTAAAAGAGTTTGCATGGAGTTTCTTGCCGCTTCTTCTCCATAGGACCTACTATTCGGAACCGCGCACCTAGAGTCTCGACATTTCATAAGTGCCTGTATATGGTTTACTTGAAATAAAGATCTAATCTATTCTAAAGGACAGAATAATGATGAAACCTTGCAAACTCTGTCACCATAAGGTTCCATAACTGCTTCGTTGTGCTTCAGGAAGGTCACCAGCCGACGTTTCATGGTCTCCACGTTGTCGTCTTTACGGTCCGAAGTCTCTGCGCGTTTCTTTAAACGCGCGATTAGCGTTTCGCAGGTACACTCAAAATACAATATTGCCTGAGGAAAATGTTTTACAATGAAAAGGTATGTTATTATGAATGGGAAGTTCAACTACTAGGCAATGCTAGGCAAGCATGAGATTTAAGATATAACAACATTCCCCATCTTGCCCTGCATTGGGACAATATAGGATAGTAATAGTAATAAATAATGGTGTGAATACGTAATAACAAGTCATGTCATGTCAAATGATAATAATTAATGTTCAGAAGTCATATTATTAAACAAATAATAATTTATGTTATAGATATAAATACGTGATGAGACAACTTTGTACTCTTTTTTAAGCATATTGCGCGTACAGAGGAGTGTGAGATTTGGCATAGTTAAAGTTTTTACAAAGAAGGAGAGCAGAAATTTTTATAGTTACGGTCGAATTTCGACCACTAGTTCATTAATTCAATTAATTAATTATTTAATTCAGTTGTCTAGTACCCATAACACAAGCTCTGCTTAGCTTGGGACTAGATGGCGTTGTGTGATAGTTGTGGAATATTATTATTATTATTATTTCTTGGTATACGTTTTTGTATCTCGGCAGTATGTTGCCGGTTTTTATAAGTTAGCACGGGCCGAAGCCAAGTACTAGCCTATATAACATTGGTGACAATATGATGATGATTTAAGTTAGTGTGAGCTTGTGATGAATGTCTTTGTGTGTGTGATGTGTCTGTTTGAGTCTCGGTATCATTTTGTAAGAATTTCCGAACAATTCTGCAAGTATTTAGGATGGCGGCTTTTTGTAAGATTTGATATGTATGAGGCTTTAGATCGAGTGATTTTAAAGACTGATGGAGTTGTTTGGGTATGACTCCTGTGGTCGATAGGACTATAGGAATTATGGTTGCATTGCTCAATTGCCACATTCGGGTAATCTCAATTTTCAGGTCTGTATACTTTGATAGTTTCTCTGCTATGGTATTCTGTACATTATGTGTATTTGGTACTGCTATGTCTATAATTTGTGCGGTTTTGTTGATTTTATCAAGTAAGGTAATATCTGGTCTATTGTAATGTGTTGTTTTGTCAGTAAGAATTGCACGGTCAAAATATAGTTTATGAGTGGCATTCTCAAGGGCTAATTCGGGTTTATATTTGTAGTAAGGTGTTGGTGGTGTAGAAATTAAATTATATTTTATTGCTAGTTTTTGATGAATGACATTGGCTATTTGATCATGTCTATGCTTATAATCGGTCTGAACTATTGCTTTACACGCCCCTGTGATATGCTGGATGGTTTCGGAGGAGCTATTGCACCGCCTACATGTGTCTGTGGAAAGAGGGATACGCATGATATGTTTCCGGTAATTGCGGGTTTCTATTACTTGATCTTGTATTGCTGTCATGAACCCTTCTGTCTCAGGGAATAGGTCTCCACGATTAAGCCATTCGTTCGACGCTAATTTGTCGACATTTGGTTGGCTAAGATCCTGGCGGTGTCTTCCGTGTAATGACTTCTGGGTCCACTCTAATATTTTTGTTTGTCGGTCAATCTGTTTTTCATTCTTTTGCGTGGTCCTATCAGACATGTTTAAGGGGGTAAATTTTCGATCATTGCAGGCAATGGCTTTATGTAGGGTTGATGTGCTACTTTTTGTATAGAAGTATTTTCTTAAGGTACTGATTTGCTTATTATGTAGGTTCGTGATATCTATTATACCCCTTCCTCCTTCTTTCCTTGGTAGTGTTAACCTCTGTATGCAAGATCTAGGATGGTGTTTTCTATGTTTGGTCATGGTGGTGTTTATAACGCGCTGTAGGGTTTTAAGGTCAGTTTTGGTCCAGCTAATTATACCAAAGGAATAAGTAAGGATAGGAATGGCAAAAGTATTAATTGCTTTAATAGTGTTTCGTGAGTTTAGCTGACTATTAAATATGGATTTCAATCTGTGTTTAAACTGTTGGGTTAGTTTTGCTTTTATTTCTTTATGTTGTATTTGCTTAGCCTGTATGTATCCTAGATATTTATAGGTTCCATTTTCGTCTAATGAATCTATGGTTTCCCCAGTCTGAACTTCGTATGAGTGTTTGTATGTTTTTCCTGCTCTAACTGAATTAATCTTGCATTTATCTATACCAAATTCCATTGCTATATCATTTGAAAAAAGTTCTGTAATATTAGCGAGTTCAGACAAGTCGTTGGGTGAGGATGCGTATAATTTAATATCATCCATATAAAGTAGGTGATTTATCTTACAATCCTGTTTATTTGTCAGTAAGTCAGTTATTATCTCATCAAACTGTAGCAAATATCCAGGCTTTAAAGAATTTAGTCTGATCGAGAGGGGATTTAAAGCTAGACAGAACCATAATGGGCTGAGTGAGTCACCTTGAAATATACCTCGCAAGATCTTAATAGGCTCTGTCTCGACAGTTCCTGTGGGGGTAGCCAAGTATAATCTTGTAGTCCATTGTTTCATTATACTACTTAAAAATAAGGTTAGTTCCGGATGTATTTTATATATATATAAAACTTCTACTAACCAACTGTGGGGTACTGAATCATAGGCTTTTTTGTAATCGATATACATACTGTATAAATCTTTCTTGCTGCGCTGGACCTGTTTGAGTATTACGGAGTCTATTGTTAGTTGTTCTTTACATCCCTGACTAAATTTTCTACAACCTTTTTGTTCTTCTGTTAATATTTTGTTAGATTCTAAGTGTTTGTAAATGACATGAGTAATGCACGATGTAATAATCTTATATATTGTTTGTAGGCAGGTTATTGGTCTAAATTTTGCCGGATTTGTGGTGTCATTGCTGTCTTTTGGTAACATGTAAGTTATACCTTCTGTTAAATATGAAGGCATCGCGGTTGGATTTTTTATGAAGTTATTTATGTGATTATAGAGATGTGGGTGTATGTGAGTGAATTTTTTGTACCAGAAGTTATGAATATAGTCTGATCCTGCTGCCTTCCAATTATGTAATTTGCTAAGAACATCGTGAAAGGTATCTATCGGCACTTGGTCGAACTCCATTTCTTCGGTAGTTATATTATTTTGCATTTCTGTTTTTATCCATTCAGCGGCGGTGTTATGACGGACAGGATTTTCCCAGATTCCAGACCAGAATTGTTTTAGATCGTCTATCGGTGGTAAAGTATTACTTGTGTTATTCTCACTATTGCTCGGTACTGTTTGGTTTGTGCTGGAGTTTCTTAGATTTCGGTAAAATAGTTTTTCATTATTCCTAAATTGATTATTTTGTGTTTTTCGAAATGTGCACTTAGTATATCTCTTTAATCTGCTGCTTACTACTGTTAGTTTCTGTTTGAGGGTGTCTAGAAAGTGTGGGAGTTGTGTGTTAGGTTCTTCGTGTGATGAATGCGTTTTATAATTTTCTAATATTTTACTTACCTCGTTGTCAAGTTTTCTACTTCTGATCCCATACATGTACTGAGTAAGCCTGCCTATTTTAGCTCTAAGATCTTTAATTTTACTTTCTAATCTTTTTTGCCACTTAGGTTTATAGTCTTTCTGTCTGGTGATAGTGTTTTCAGCAGCTAAGTATGAAATTTTACTTCCATTTATTTTAGCAGCTGTCCAAGCTGCGCTGTATATTATTGTATGCATGGCTTCAAAATCTGTATCACTGTTTATATATTCTGGTAGAATTGTATTGTTAATATAATTAACTATATGCGCTAACTTTCGTGATGTTTTTTGTTTTGGAATGTAATTTCGCTTTGTAGGATGTATGTTTGTAAAATATTGTAGTGTGTGTGAGAATGTTTCGTCTGTTTCAGGATTTCTTTCAAGACTTGCTTCTGTGCTTCGGTTAGTATGTTGTGTAAGGATTTCTAAGTCTGTTCTATTAAGGTAAGCCATTCGTTCAAGTTCGTTTCCCACTTCTTCTGTATATGATTGTTCGGTAGGTTCCGTTTCTGTGCTATTGTTTCTGGGGAGCTGTGTGTGCAAATTTAGTGTTATTGTATGTGAGTCTTGGCTATCTAACTGTCTATCAGAATCTGTTTCATGTAGTATACTTTGGGCAGATGTTTTTAGTGCTTCAAGTCGTATTTCTGGGATCATTCTATTATTAAGGATAACTCGTTTTTGATCTGATATTCGTTGTTCCGATAAATGCGATAGTTGTGGGTATAGTTCTATGAATTTATCTCTTAACTTTTTCCTCCAAACAGTCATGTCTGTTTCCAATTTTGTAATTATAAAGTAGCACTTTATAAGCGCTTCGTTGAGTTCGTTCGACCATTTCATCCTGCGTTTAGGTTGTGATTGTAGATGTGTGTTATTTTGTAGTGTAATAAACTGATATCCTGTCTGGTTCTGTGACTGTAAATCTGTATTCTGAGTTTCTAAATCTTTGCTTACTTCTAACCTAATTGCGTCTAGTGTAGTGGACGGTAATAACTTGTTATGTATAATTGCTCTTCGTTGATCTCCAACTCGCTGTTTAGAGACTACCATTTCCGGGAATCTTTCAATGAACTGTTGATGCAATGATGTCAAATAGGCTTTTGTGTCAGTTTCTAAATTTGTGATGATTAGGTAGGTACGCCAAATGAATTTGTTCATATCTTCACTCCATTTTTTTCGCGTATTTGTTGAGACAGTAGCGGGTGAAGGACTTTTGGCAGAAATTGCCTCCGACACAACGTCTACTGATACTGGTGACGATAATGATGATGATCTTGATGACATGGGTAAGTATGATGGTGGTGATGATGCTATTGATGAAAATATGGACCTTGGGGAGAGTGACGAGGAAGCCTGCGTAGTTTCTTCATCAATTAACGGCATATTTGCCTGAATAGCTTTTCTTGTTTTTGATCTAGTTATCATAATATTCCCACGAGCAGCTAGGGACTTTATAAGTCGACCACGGCAGAGCCCTGCGTTCACCGTGGCAAGGGTAAATCAAACTGGAGGTCCCCTATTGTCCAGAGTTCGCATACTTACGACTAAGCACCCCCTTAGCCATGGAGCCCTCGGCGTATGCTGTTCCACCTTGGCTTGGGTTGTATCTTTTTGGGTCTGCGTTGTATCTGTCTTGGTCGTCTTCTCAACCTAGACCTATCCAGCATGAGTAGCTCTACTGGCATAGCCCTAAGGATCATTGAAGGAAAAGGAGGCGGCGGAGTGAAGGGGTAAGATAAAGTGGAAGGAGTTTGTAGTTTTAGGAGATTGAGAGGTTGAGAAGTTGGGGCTGTTAGTTTGGGAAGGGTCATTATGTCAAGGTGTTATAAGTGTTTAAATGTATCTCCCAATAAAGGGGTGCAATGCCTAGATGTTCAGGCTATAATTTATACCAGTACCTTGCTTCCCGTATGCCCCCCCACCACGTCAAGGTAGCCCCTTGGGGGGGTTATTATTATTATTATTAAACTTTGCTTTCTGCACTCCTCAGTAACAGGTAATGGGTGACATAATTATGTACTCAGTGACACAGATTATACCGGGGTCGAATTATTCGAGATTTAGTAGTTAGATAAGTTTAAGCCCTTAACGCACCGGCTAACCGCGGCTGTCACTAACCCCGGTATAATCTGTGTCACTGAGTACATAATTATGTCACCCATTACCTGTTACTGAGGAGTGCAGAAAGCAAAGTTTAATGAATTACGGTCAAATTTCAGCCACTGGGCGACCACTACTTACCTATATTGATACGTGAAGAGAAAACATATTGTAAACATATTTCATGCACGGAGAAGTATAAGATTTGGCGTGGTTAAAGTTTACATAGTGGAGTGCACAAAGCTAAAAAATGAATTACGTTCGAATTTACTACTAGGCGACCGCTAGAGTTAAATAACGCTTACGGCAACTGGTCCTATGAGACGCTCGAATTCTTCTCCCTGTGACTTCTCCCGAGGGTACCCATCTATAAGATAGCCGTGAGTGCGTACTGCGACCCTCTCCATTGCATCCCTCACCACTGTCAGTATCAAGGTGTTAGGGACCAGCCCACCTAACAAACAAAAATAATAAATGACTGACGGAACGACTGCGGAACGGATCACTACTATTCACAAGTACGGCTGACGAACTTGGGGTCCTGGGTTCGGTTCCCCTGTTGGAAAAAATGCTATGAAGTATTTGTTAGGAATTTCTTATTTATAGCCTGAAGGTTGGAATTTTGGCTGGCAATAGGGCTCTCATTACAGTGACCTAAAAACGGCATCGGTGAAATGTGAGTACCTGCCTACTTTTCACCTCGGCGTGATGTAAAAAATAAAAGATGTGGGTACTTTTTCTTTTGTTTTATTTTTATTCCTAGATACGAAACAAATAGACGTTTTTACTGTCTGCAAGTCAAGAACTCATGTGCTCGTAACCTAGGACCATCTTCAGAAAAGGCCAGCCCACTGCCACACCAGCTTGCTTATTATGAAATCTATGTCATTCTACTTTTTTCAGATAATTCTTTACCATCTTATAACGTGTTTAGCTCGATCCATAGCTCCACTCTTGTCAACATTAATGACGGCTACCGTTTTTATGCTCACCAGTCGGCGCCACTGTCGAGTAAGGTCATGGGGGACTAAAAGCACTAAAAGGCCGCTTTAATATGATTCATATTACGAATGTCAAAATATCTACTTAATTGACGACTCTTAATGTCATCCGCATAAGGTTCAAATTCAGTAATCATCTGTTTGACAGTTACTATGCAGATTAGCAGATGAATTGTTCAATGTGGCCTTTTTAACCCCCTGAACATAGTCCTGAAGTATAGCTATCAAAACTTGTTATTACGGGCGTGAAAACAAAGATTACATTTAATCATATTTAATACCTTAAAACCGTACCGTAAAAATATCGAGCATGCCGCAGGGAACAGTAAAGTTTCGAACAAAAAATAAAATTGGCATGAGAAAGCGTGACTTTTACCTCGTTCCATAATAGAACAGAGACACTTAGCCCTGTCTGATCCGGTGCTCACTTCCTCTCGTATCAGGTCTCCGGTGGACAGGTGAGTGAATCCGTATGTATCCACGATCTTCATGCACTGGGTAAATTTGCCCGAACCGGGTCCTCCCAGCACCCATATGATCGGCTTCGTCTCCGGATCGAAAGCTGACTAAAGGGATAGTAACGTTTTTGAATCCCGACAAAAAATAGGGGTGATATAAATTTGTGGTGTGTATTTGCTGTGGAGCTGTGTATCTGTGTATCTATCTGTGGCATCGTAGTTCCAAAACGGAGGGACCGATTTCAATGCATTTTAAGCATTCGAGCTTCGAGCTAACTTGCAAAAAAAATACCGATCATGAAGATGGGACTCCTATGTTCATGAATGGTAAATAAAAAAACATGGTAGCTCAAAGTTTAGTCTCTCACGATCGTATTGAAGTTTATTACCAGAATCGATGTTCATTAACATTTTAGTTACGCGGTAGATCCGCTGATACCTACCGAAACTGCGTCACATAGTGAACAAAATATGACATAAATTCGTATAGTCAGTCCCTAGTTTAAAAAACTAACCTTATTTTTATATGCGCTGCATTTTTCTGACCTACATTGCAGAGGACATCCTGGCCTTTTGTCGAAGGCTTTTTCCTCACATCCACCGCAATATTTGTCTTCCATTATATGTCTAATAGGTTTTTTTTGGAGCAAAGGTGTAGCTGTGAAGTCTAAAGGTATTTTGAGGATATAAATTGTTAATTTCACAGATTACTTCAGCAACGGTTAGACGGTCGGTCAGTTCTATGGTGGAAGTTTTTGGCTGGCATGATGATGACTAATTACTACATGCTAGATGTAATTACTTTACTATTACTAGTAAATGACTAGTAAGGTAATGTTTTCTTTTCTCGGTTTTATTTTTGTGATATTGATGACATCTAAATGACAGATGATACAATTTCTTCTTCTTTTTTATTTTATAGGGCATCGAAATAAAAGTAGAATTTATTGCAGACAATTTGGAAACAATTATTTTATGGTATTTTTAACCACCGACAAAAAAGAGGGGTGTTATAATATTTGTAGTGTGTATCTATGTATGTTATGTGTATCTGGCTGTGTCATAGTAGCTCCAAAACGGATGGACCGATTTTAATGCAGTTTTTTTAATTGAAAGCTAGTTTAATCGGGTATCATCTTAGCTATGTTTTATCCAAATCTGTTCAGCCGTTCAAAAGTTACAGCTCTTTTTCTAGTTGGAGTCGGGGGGGCTTTTGACGGTTAGGTTATTTAAATCCTAATCTATCCTAATCTTTATACCTTATTTTTATACCAATAGAAAAAATCGAAGCAAATAATATGAAAAAAAAATCTCAAAATAAAAAGAAAACCTTTTAAAATAAAAACATAATTATTTAATCAACGATCTTTAAAATTAATGTAAATAGAATAGGGGTCTATGTACAGGGTGTATAAAATGTGTCTTGTGCGTTTAGTTGGCGCGCGCCACTATCGGGTCCAGGATCTTCTGCACCTCATCGAAGATGGCGTCTACGGAGGCTTCGGCATTTATCTGCAATAATTATTATTTATAATTAAATATAATAATCAAATCAGCGAATTGCTAAACATAGGCGTTCCTATAGTCCGCTACAGTGAACCTTTGTCACAATATTGCCATACATCACCACGTTTAAGGCAATGGGTTGGCAATAGCAGTAGGTATTTGGCAAGGAAAATTCTGCACCGTATCTTGTAATCACCCGAACATACCATAACAAAAAAGTAATTGAGTCTATAACAGATTAATTTCGCTCACACTAGGATCTCTACTCTATTGAATTTTACATGTTCAAACATCATAAATAAAAAATAAATAACCCCGCTGCTGTCCCACTGCTGGGCACGGGCTTCTTCTCAGAATGAGAAGGGTTAGGCCTTAGTCCACCACGCTGGCGTAGTGTGGGTTAGCGGACTACACACATCATCGAGAACTTTATAATTCCCTCTCAGATGTGCAGGTTTCCTCACGATGTTTTCCTTTACCGTTATCGCAAGTGATAATCAAATTCTAAAAACCATGCCATATGAAATATTTATTGATATAGGGATCGAATCCGCAACGCGTGGCGCAGAAAGCTCAGCGTAGCATCCGACGTACAGTATCAGAATAGAATAGATCTTTATTTCATGTAAACGAAATACAGGCACTATGAAATTTCGTGACTCGTGCGCGGTTCCAAATAGTAGGTCCTATGGAGAAGAACCGAAAAGAAATTCCACGGAAACTTTTTTAAATTATTAGATTACAATCTTGATTAGTACAATGTTGTGGTAAGAGCTGCGAGAATAATTTAATTTAAGGTGAATAAAAATGAATAGGATAATAATAATGATTTGCCTGTAAGAATGGCGAAGACTATCGAATGAATATTGTAGACTTACCCTGCTGATCTTGGTGGGGTATTGGTCCAGCACCTGCTGGTTGTTGTCTAAGAAGGTTTTGAGACGCAGCTTGATGGTTTCCTCGTTGTCGTCAGCACGGCCCGAGGACGCCGCGCGGCCCAGCAGTCGCGTCGTCAGCGTCTCTGATGACGCCTCGAAGTAGATTATCACCTGGAATTGTTTGGGTCATGTTATGAGGTGACTTCTAGTTCTTTTCCGTACCTATAGGGGGCAAAGGAGCATGCGGATCACCCGATGGTAATCAATCACCGTTACCCACGAACTTATGAAACACCAGAGGAGTCGCTGTTTTGTGTCTGCCCGTCTGATTGGGTTCTTCTGGAGCAAAATGCAGACTGACTATGAACTTCCCAATAAGAAGTCATCTCTCGAACTTTAAACTCGAGCAAGCAAGCACTCTTCATCAAGCAACACAGGGCAGATACCACCTCGAGACTGCAGTCTGCAGCCACCATCGGAATAGCACCTTTAGTCAAGGCCACGACCTCTGGTCAAGCGCAGGTAGATCGAATTATATAATGTACTATATTATTACATAACTATGCATTATTATTACTTTTAACCTGCAAATCTGTCCAACCCAAGGTTTTCTGGCAGAAATCGGTAAGTGTGATAAGACTGACCTTTGTATATATCTTTTTCTATATATTGTATCTTTTCCTTTCTTTCTGGTATCAATAAAGTGTATTATAGTTTCTTCTATTATGTTTTAATGAACAGTTTAGTAAAATATCACAATCTCAAGTGTTGTTACTCACAGAAACGGGAGCGATGGCTTGTTCGAAGGCGATGCCCTGCGACTTCTCGCGCGGGTAGCCGTCCACGAGGAACCCTTTGGAGTCAGCTGCGCGGGCCTCGATGGCTTCCTTCAACAGCTCCAGCACAACTTCGTTGGGGACCAGCCCACCTGGAAGGTAACATTTTATTTATTTAACATGGTTTTCCCACGGCTTGCTTGTACAGGATATTTATTACTACGATGTAATTGATAGAGTTTTACACACTAGTCAATTACAGGCTAACCAACATTCTTAAAAGATGAGTAAATAAAAATAATATATTAAAATTTTATTAATTAAGTATCAAAATAACTTGAGCTAAAAAAATTGAAACAAGTTACCATACCAATACAAAAATAACATTTAATGAAAAGTTTGATTTTTTTTTGTTGATGTTACATAAATTAAAGACGTTGCCCCGCACTCAAATTTCTCCTGTATCGAGGGTTCAGTTTACAAACATACATGTCACATGCACACACACCCAGACCCGAAACAACTATCTGTAGGCCTTACAAATCATTTTGTTCCGTGCGGGGATCGAATCCGCGGCACGTAGCGCAGAAACCCAAGCACCAACCATGTCGTCGATGTAACGAAGCTTACCTTGTTCCATAATAGCTGTGAGACTCTTGGCCCTCTCGGAGCCGCTCTTCACCTCAGCCCGCAGCAGGTCACCGGTGGACAGATGCGTGAACCCATACTTGGCGATGATCTTCTCACACTGAGTGCCCTTGCCCGAGCCAGGTCCGCCCAGCACCCACACAATGGGCTTCTTCTCTGGGTCGATAGGTGCCTGGAAGTGAAGCAAGATTTTTTGTCACAGAGGAAGGCAAACGATCGTGTATTTTACAGGCTGTTTCTACCCTTAATCCAGAACATAAAGACGGTAACACACAGTTGTAATCATCGATCTGATCATCGTTCAAAATGGCGTTTTATTCATGTAGATTCGACTGACGTTGTTGCGACGCACGCTGGAGCGAAAATCTTTATGGAAATCCGCCGTATACTGGATCGATTGATGCTCTAGCGACTCATGGTGAGCGAAAAACGTTTTGAGTTGTACGCTAGATCGAAAACTCTTTAGGACAAAATTCATATTATAGATTTTTTTAAGATTTCCTTTTATTAATTTTCTCTCCCTATTTTAATACATAAGCATCGATCGTTCACTGTAGCGATGTATTATTTTCTAACAGGCCCTGTTTGCCTATACTCGGTAGAGGGTTACATACTACCCTCCTAGTCAGTTTAAAGTTTTCGAATACCCACCTAATATAACGGAAGGTAGGGCAGGGATTCTCCTCTCAAAATTGGAGCTATATGTACCTCCACCTTGCAGAATATCGTTACCAACTAACATTGCTCTTTTGCAGTGTGTTGGTTCCTCCTACTGCCAACAAGACGCTAGTAGTAGGATTAGCAACGCGCGAGTGACGCCTATGGTGTTGCAAGCATCCATAGGTTACGGTAACCCCTTACTATCAGGCAAGCCGTAAGCTCCTTTGCCATATGAGCGCCAGAAAAAATATATTCTAAGTAACCTTCATTTCCTTCAGCGAAGCTGAAGTTATGGGATTAAAGGCTTGCTGTGTGGTTTCCGACAGGGAAAATACTACTCATCTCTAATCATGAGTATAATAAAAGAAATAGAAGTCGAGATAATAACTAATTAACAAACTGTGATTACCCATTCGTAATTTTAACAATAAATTATCTCGGGGACCACGAACATTTTATTTAAGTAATTGGAATGATCATTGAGACGCCATAGATCAGCATCTAGGATGTTTTGTAGGCTTCGATGTGGTCGACATTACATACATACTCTCTAAAGACTAACCTGTTTCTGATACGCCTTACATTTGGGTGACACGCACAGCAGTGGGCAAGTCGGCTTATCGTCCCACCCCCCACAGCCTCCGGCCATTTATCTCTTTATTCTCCCTTCTTCCTGGGTCAGCAGGCTAAGTTGGCAGGCAGTAGGCAGGTTGCGTCAAAACCAGGGTTTCGGTAGAAATGTGTTTTTTTTTTGTTTTTGTTATTTATGTATCAAAAATTAATGCCGCCATCTGAGTACCAGGGCGGCCAACGTGATTACTTTTTTTTTTAAACGCTGAACACATTGCATATTTACGATTAGCCTACATAGTACATGTACCTACTATTTCAATTTATGTACGGGGGGCTTAGCACGATGGTCTATACTTATCGTAAAGTAACGTAATCAAATTTTGAATGAAATATAAAATATCGTATCGCATTTTTGTTTAATTTTACGCAACATACACACTTGTTTCATGAAAATCTAAAAATACAGCATGTATTTTCAAAAAACATCATGGATTAATCGTGTATTTATGGTTCAAAATTTGCTTAGGCCTAGAGACGACACGTTTGGCGCAGTGGCTAAGCGATTAGCCTTCTACGCTACGTGCCGCGGGTTCGATCCCCGCACGGAACAAGTATTTGTATGATCTACAGATAGTTGTTTCGGGTCTGGTTGTGTGTGCATGTGACATGTATGTTTGTAAACTGTACCCTCGATACAGGAGAAATCCTAGTGAGGGGCAACGTTTTTAAATAAAAAAGAAAAGAAGAAAGAAAGAAGAAGACTCCTTCGTCCAGTGGTCGCCAGCACAGAAGTACCGTGTTAAATCTTCAAGTTGGGAGTCAGTAGCGCCTGTAGAGTCATTGGATTTTCTCAATAGCAGCTGTGTTTGGAATTGTGGTGTACCCCCACATTACCGGCAATGCCGCACCTTGGACTTTTCGAATTTATGTGTGGATCAGAATTTGATTGTCACTTGCGTTAACGGTGAAGGAAAACCTCATAAAGTTCTCGATGGTGTTTGTAATCCGCCAATCCGCACTAGGCCAGCGTAGTGGACTAAGGCCTAACCCTTCTCATTCTGAGAAGAGGCTCGTGCTTAGCAGTGGAACAGTAATAGGCTGGATTTGTTTTTGTTTGTTTGTTGTAGTGGATAGATTAGCTCAGTGCGCCGGACGCACTGGTATCATGATCCATGACCTACCTAATATGGCTTCATTAAACATTATTGAGTATTCAGGATATTTTTTTATGTGGTGCGCAAAATTTGCGGAGTGATTCAGTGTCCGTTCCCAAATGCAACCGCAGTACTAAAATTAAATCCAACCCAAATAAAAATTTGATGTTGTATGGCTTGCGCTAGTAAATTTTGCGTCCCTCCCATACTAATTCGAATTTACGTTTTGTTTTAAAGTGTATCCCAATACTGTGGTTGCATTTAGGAACAGGGATGAATCAATCTATAAATCATGCGCACTACACGCTGCGTACACAGATACAGATAACCATTCGCTAACCTCAGTAACCGCAGTCAATTACCGGACATAGAGGCTACTGTACCTCCCTACACTCCAAGCAAAATTATTCGATCGATATCAATAGGTAATCAATATTCTACCCTGTAAACCATAACACCTGCTTTGTCCTGTTCAATTGTGTGTATCCATATCCATTCAGTTCTAAGTATGAGATGTTGCCTTATTTTAAGTAAATGTAAGTTGATTTAACCACTTGAACGTCCACGCCGCGACCTGTCAATGCACTCAAACGTCCAGATGCGAGTGTCAAATTTTGCGCTATAAATTGCGCAGTACCTCTTCCGATAAAAACGTTTGTCAAAAAAAAATTATACAAGCTATATTAAAATTAAAAATACCGTAGCATAGCCTAATGTATACACAATATGATTATTTAAAAGTATATGCTCTAAACCCAGATCAAATTACTTAAAATAAATAGAGAATCTTAAACAGTACACATTTTTCTCTCATATTCCGAAATTATTGTTTATTTATAATAATTCCAGGCAATTTGTAACAGTTAGAAATACGGTGAAAGAAACTAGATTATATTTCCATGAAAACGATACCAAAATATTAGTATTTGATGCATCATAACTATTTTTAATAAATGAAAGAAAAGAGGTCTGGTTATCGCGATTTTCGGAGCAAGCGCGAGACCTTGAATGAGCAAAATGGCCGCCCGGGCTGTGCAGACGAGATGCTTTTTTGATTACCTACCTAGTTTGTCACTTATTTTATTTTAGTAAAAAAGTGTGTTAAGTACGTGTATGAATATACGAAAAATAATAAAACACTCATGCGTTAATATAAACAGCCCAGTAAAACAAATTAAGTAATTTGGAAAACAAAAATCCGACGCCGATAATATCCCGTCTGCACAGACCTTGTACATGTAAACGTTAGATTACACTCCAGTGTCCGCAGCGTGAGCGCGTGCAGTCGCCGTGTTTACTTACTTTGAATTTGCATGTAATCACTGTGTAATATATTAATTGTATTAGAAGTATGTATTTATACTAAATCTAGATAGTATAATTAAACGAATGGCATAAATTCAATCACAAAATATGTGTTCACATAAGTTTTATCACTTAAAATTTGTGGCCATTTTGATATACGACGGACCATCTCCAATGTAATACAACATTTTTTAAACCATGACGCCTATGAAACTATGATTATTTTATATCATGGACACGAGCAAATCTTAAGGAATATCTTGATATAATACACTATACGATCTAACTAATAGGAAAAAAGAATTTACGACATAACTGCGGACAATCCTCGCCGTGACGCACACACAAAATCACTCAAACTTCAAACTGAAATATAAATACAGATTAAAAAGATTTGAACTGTTTACACATGTCAGTGCCAACTACGTTTCGTTCCGCGTCCGAAACGCCAGTAACATTGCAAAAAGGAGCTTTATTAGAGGGCTATAAAACCGATTTTCATTAATTCCTATAGTGGACATTGTAGTGTAACCGAACGTAAGACGACAAAAAATTTTTGTCCACTCAAGTGGCAGCTGACGTTCAAGTGGTTAACATGATTTTTAAATAATTATGTCATTAAAGGCATTTAAAAAGCTATTTTTACTGTATAAAACAGTGGTATCAAAAGTTTGTTTGTAGCTCAGAATAATGACTAGTCATTGTTCTGAGGTTTGTAGGTACGTCATAACCGGTACGGACTCTGAATACTTTACCTACCTATTTTCAGATGAGTGTTTTTGGTCAATTATTATTGTATATAATTATACATATATAAGTATAAAATATATAGTAGTATGAATGTGTGTTAGGCTAACACACATTCATACTTAATTAATTAAGCTATTAAGAAATACTGTATTAAAATATCTTATTGTACCTATCTAAATAAAATAGTGAGACTAATTTGATTTTGAAAATTATTAATGTTTAATTAGCTAGGTAGTTGTATTTTTTATAAATACCTGCTTCTAACACAGTCGTTGTTAGTGTTTTGTATGTGGCTGATCATTATATCATAATCACCACCATAGTCCATAGGTGATGAATAGACGCGTTTTATCAAAAAATCCATTTAAAGATGAAAACGTTGAAAGTCATAAACAATTTTAAATACAAGACTTTATAGTCTTCAGAGATTTAAAACAACAAAGGTTATCTCACGTTGAAAGCTCTCAGTTTGAGGTCAGCAATGACGTCATTCTATTTTAACCCACTCCACTGCCAAATCCTTGATACAAGAGCGGAACCTATTATCTGAAGTGACGTCTGATCTCGATTGAGATCTATATAGCTCAGCTCAGCTATTCTCAGCACACTTATTGAGGACCAATAAAATCTAATTACGTGATTGATTGTTGGTGCATTGAATGGCATGGAAATGATTGCTATATTATTAGATATAATATTAATTCATATTCATAGGGTATTTTTTCTCTTCCATTTTATGTTTGTCATCTTACAGGCAATGATTTCTCATGCGCTGTGCGCAATGCCCTAATGTCACCCTTGTTCACATTTACTACTGAAAATGAGATATATTATAATAATTAATGACGCTGAATACGTTTAGTCGAGTAATATTGAATTATTTGTATGGAAAAGCTGAATTTTTTCGCGATTTCAATGTTGATCTCATAGTAAAAGTTGTTCATAATGATAAGTACAATAACTCCTGAAAGGGAACGGGACTATAATAGAAAGGTACGACACACTGACTAATCACGTTAAAGCGTACTAACTAGCTTTCTTAAGAAAGGATTTCCTATTATTCAAACCCTAAAGGGGAGAAACGGGGGTCTAAAAGTATGAAAAAATCTTTCTACGTAGACGAAGTCGCGGGCATTACTAGTATAATAATAATAACATAGTGGTAACCTTTTAGATCGTTCATATTGCGAAGGATCACTTGGATCACTTGGATCTCTCAAGTAAATGTAGTGTAGGTAGGTTGATCAGGAAAACACACCCAATCGATTGAAGGGTAATGTTGAAAGCCTTTCCTCCATTTTATGGTGATCGCATCACGCCTGTAGTCCCCGAGAGGATAAACAGAAATGGACAGGAGGCTTACTACGAGCTCCAGGGCAGAAATTGAACTATCTAGAAATTTCCAGAATAAGCTCACCTTTCACTGTAGGAAAAGCTTTATACACTGCTAGGTCAGCTTATATTGGAAATGTCTGGGCAATTCAATTTCAGCTCTGCTATAAGAGTTCCCTGATCGTGTTGCCAGTAGGAGTCCCCCCACACCAACACACCGCTAGTAGTGGGGTTGGCAACATGCGAGTGATGACTCTGGTGTTGCAAGCGTCCATATGTTACAGTAACCGCTTACCATCAGGCGGGGAATACGCTTGTTTGCCACCACAGAAGTATAAAAAAAAGTTGGTTCTCCGACAGTGCGCAGTACTTTTTTGGATGGACAGTAAGACAGGTTATAGAATAGAATAGAATAGAATATTCATTTATTTGCTCAGAATGTAGGTAGGTATTTATAGGTAGGTGGTTACAATAATATTAAAGAATCCTTGTACATGCTACCATTTTGGCATGCAAACAATGATGCTGTTCATCATCAAACTACAAACATTGATACACAACTATTTATCAGCTAGAAAATCCGATACGGAGTAGTAACATTTATTTAATAGAGGCACAGTTAGTTTCTTTTTAAAAGTTGTGTTGTTAGTTGTCAGTCTTTTCGGGCTACTAATATTTGTATGACAACTCACCGTGCTCACCCAGGCACGACAGGTTCTTAATGTGTAAATAACGGTCACCCATCCCAGAACTGACCGCGACAAGCGCAGCTTAACCTCGCAGAATGATCAATCTGTGCGGTAGAGATTTAGCTACAAGCCCCTCACCATGACTACATCTAAATATGAATTTGAAAAACATGGCTACATCTGTTACATAAATCTTCTTCGACAGTACGTTTCACAGTTGACTGGCGAGTCTGATCTATTTTGGTTGCTAGCATTGACAGTGACCGTTTCCGAGTTGCGAGGGGACAGACATGCAGACAATGTCGAGCGTAATGAGCTAATCAGCGGTACTAAGGCCATTGTCATTACCAATGACACTTCGTCACGCTGAAATAATTGACGTGATGGCTTGTTTATTATCTATTTGTACGTGTTTGCTTCTCCTATTGGTGGGTAGTTTAGAGGAGAAACATTTATGTAAGTAACGTTAAAATTGAGGAAGCTTTTACCATAATGTCAATCACCTGTCATTTTGTTATATTTTTAAATTAAATTCAGAAATAAAGTCTCAGAGGTTGAGCATAATAAATAGGACTCACTTTAATTTTACTACAATTACTTTTTTTTTTTCTTGTTTTTTTAAATGCTCTCTTTCTCTCTTTGATATTTATATGTATTTATAATGTAATTGTGCTATGTTAACCCTTAAGTATTTAGTTTTTTTAGAAGTATAATTATTTCGTTCAGCATAATATTTATGTGCACCACAGTCTGCCCCATAACTTGTTCGTCACTTTATTCCATCTAATGGTTGCCTGGAAGAAATTGCTTTATGCGATAAGGACGCCCATTGCACTTTAATATTATAATCTCCTTACTTACAAAAGTGTTATATTCAGGTGTACAATAAATATATAATTAATAAATAATAGAACAAAAATGAAAATGTTATTAAATGTGTATCATTTAATTTCTTTATAAAAGTCAAGACGAACGAGAGATTTTATTAAATTTAATTTAATTGGATTGTTAAATTCATTTTTGTTTAACTAGTCATAAGTAGTGATCTTCTTTAATTAAAGAAGCACAACTATAACGATCATAGTGTATTTTAATACGCCATGTATTTTATGTATTCTTTGTTTGTGTATTTTGTTGGACCCCCTCCATAAATAATTAAATAAGTAAATTAAGACTTATATTCCTTCTATTTTACGCTGTGTATATTGGTGACCCATACGGGTCACTAAGATACAGGCTCTGCCTGATTTGGGGCCCATCGCTAGATAAGTTGTATTTTTTTAAACTTTGCCCCTCACTAGGATTTCGTGTCGACGAGGGTACAGTTTACAAACATATTATGTCACATGCACACACAACCAGACCCGAAACAACTATCTGTAGATCATACATGTCGTGTCGCATGCGTCATACTCGTGAACGGGTGCCGTCTGTCGGAACTGGTCAGCTCGTAACTGCCATGGCAATCTTATTCAGAGGCAATTCATTATTATCCTAGTTTTATTTATATTCGCATTGAATTGCATTATTCTCGCAGATCTTACCACAACATTGTACTGATAAAGATTGTCAAGATCTATTATTTATTTGAAAAGAGTTTCCATGGAGTTTCTTGCCGGTTCTTCTCCATAGGATCTACTATTTGGAACCGTGCACCTAGAGTCTCGACATTTCATAAGTGCCTGTATCTGGTTTACATGAAATAAAGATCTATTCTATTCTATACAAATATTTGTTCCGTGCGGGGATCGAACCCGCGGCACGTAGCGCAGAAAGGTATTCGCTTGTTTTACAAGGAGTAAATAAATACCCGTTTGTCTGTACAGATAGACTTTATGATGAAAACCTCATTAACAAAAAAACAATATTTCCAACAATAGCCAAAATTAGGAGATGAAAGAAATTATCTCGGTATATACTCGCTTGTTCTTTCAAAACAAGTTGACTAAACATCTAACATTTTATGGAAAATCACCAGCATTTGAAGAATTCTCGTAAACTACTTCCTCCATCCATCCATCGAAAATGTAAGTGCTAGGCACTTGTCGGTGTAACAAGTCCATCCAGTCCTATCCAATGCCAAATCCAATCCAAATGCAAATGCAATCTTTATGTTGCTATATTCGCATTTTCTTTCAGCTGATCAATGTAATAATCATCATAAAATTCGTAATCATCATAAAAATGTGACAAAGTTCTGTAAAACATAGCTTTGTTAGAGAAACAACAAAAAAAACAAAATAGAGTATTCAATACCTGAATTCCGATATTCAAATCTCTCTCCTTAAACTCGAATCTCTTCACATCCATCCAAAAGGCGAACACCACAACAAAAACAAAACGAAACTTTGATTTCCAACACTCGTTGATCACGACTTTCATGCCAATGCTTCAGAATTCATCTACTATAAGAATCTGTATCTATATATCTCAAAGATACCTTTACTGCTACTATCTATCCCGCATTTAGATGGCCTCCAAAGACTAAAATTCTGTCGTAAAACAATTTTCCGTTTCCCCAAACTTTAAATAAACAAGTCTCGGATATTTTGCCAAATTCCCGCTACGCCAACCCGCGACGATGGCTGCGGGAGATCTCCCACTGGATTATTTTGGAGAAATGCGTCTTATACTCTAAGATATAAAGATGTGGAACGCCTACGTACACTATGGTGAACGAACGAGGAATTGGCAGGAATACTTGTTGATATGGGCATTTTGGCAACGTGTTGTAGCGTCTATGCTGGCCCATGTTATCCAATGTTTACGGGCCAATAAGATGGCGCTGATGATGATAAGTATAATTAGTGAGACTCATGTTTGGTTGTGAAATCATGGAAGGGTATTTGTAGGTACTTACCATAAACTAACAGCCATCTTCACCAGCAAACGGACGTTTAAAATAAAACCAACTGATTACCAATTCAAAATTGACCTGTCTTGGCGATGATGATTAAAAGATTTTATACAGGTGATCCATCAAGCTGATTCAGTATGTGGAAGTCTAAATTATTGTTTTAGACTTCCCCATACTGAATCAGCTTCATGGATATAAAGAAGTTTGTTCAAAGAAACTATGTCGTTGATTTTAGAGTTCAGAAAAACTAATTCAATGATTGCGTTCAATGATTTAAAAAAAACTCATACACGCCTCGAATAATATGAAATGATAGATAGATAATAAAACTTCCGAAATTGCATAAAATTATTAAATGTAGCATGTGAACCACAGAACACAGAAAGAGACAGAGGTGTGCCTATTTTCAGTGTTCTTTGATGTGAACACAGGGTTCCATAGCAACATGAATTCCTTACAACCGACAATGTAATGTTTATTTTATTTTTTGAACATTATCTGTTTGGATTCCCGAGTCAGTTTTTCTTAACTCTAAAATCGGCGACATGGTTCCTTTGAACAAATTTCTCTATCTCTTATGGTTTCAGATAGTTTCCCATACCCATCTTGATGGAACAGCCGGTATATCCTATCAGTCCAAGTTAGTTTACCATCTAGGACGTCCATCAGTGGATATTAATAGGCTATTATGATAACGATAATATAACAATAGAAACAATTGCAGTTAAGATATTGTCTTAACCGCTATTGTATAAAAGGTACGTACCTATCTACCTACTAACATTAAATCTATACCTAATAGAAATACTGTATTTGTTTTTATTATTGAACATCAAACTATTTACAACCATAATAAATAAATTTAAATAAGTACACTAATTATTGTTAGATAAATAAATCATAAAATAAAATAAATACAAATATAAAACTGAGCACCTAGGCGTCAAAGTACTCCTCCTCATCGGTTGATCGACGCTACGCGTGACCCGAGGGCTGGCCTATTCTTTGGTCAAAGAATAAGCATTGCCATTCAACGTGGCAATACTGCCAGTCTTCTGGGCACGCCGCCAATTGACAGCGATGAGGAGGAGTACTTTGACGCCTAGGTGCTCAGTTTTATATGTGTATTTATTTTATTTTATGATTTATTTATTATGGTTTTAATAGAAATTATATTCTGATTTCATTATCTTTTGATAGTGAGACGTTTATCTACTCAGGATAACTCGTGTCTAGTGTTGATCGTACACAAATACCAAATAACTGTGGGATGTTTGGCAAACTATCAAAAACTGTCGAGGTCAATGATACAATGACTTTGGACATTCTAAAGGACTTTTAGCCCGCTCTCAGCCTATAATCATTGGCTGATTCGGCTGAAATGATCGTCAACGATGGTAACTTTGTATTCTCACTACTACTACTAGTTTTCAATATTTTTTTCGTGAAGACTTTTGAGGCCATCAAGCTGGATAGTCTGATTTCGAAGTTCTATGAACTTTAGTATCAATAAGACTCCGTAAACGTCCCACACACACACACGATGACTTTTTTTGACGATGATCTTTATCGCTAGACAAGAGTATGAATTACTTCGTAAGTACCTACGTCAAGAAATCGTCGCATCGTAATATTATCCATATCTGCCAATAAAGCGCGGACTGTTGCGTCATAGCTGCATAAAAAATGATAATCAATGAACCCGACGTCCTCTAAAGAGCCATTCAACTTCGCTCGATATCATTTCGCATTTTTCCATCATAACTTAACTGCAATTTTAATTATTTCGAGGATCAAATGGACGTTCTTTGTATATTATAGAATAGAATAAATATTTATTTGGACGCGGACGGACAAACTGAGATGCAATATACAAGAAAACACATGAAGGACACCATGTATGTACACCATGTTTAAACAAATAAAGAATATCTTATCTTATCTTATCTTATCTTAAGGAAGAGAATGGCTTAAAGTTACTCGTAAATAAAAAAAACATAAACATCCATCATCCTTATTTCCAATCGCGGGACTACTGGAAGAAATTTCTTTAGAAATAAGTAGTTCCATTGTGCTCATATGTCTGTAACATTTTTATTACCATGTTTCCTTATGTTTACATAAATAAATAAAATAAATAAATAAATAAACTTCATGGCATGTGGCTCAAAGTTGGACCAAAGAGGTCTCCAGATCAGCTTAATTCCTAGCACCAGAAAGTGCCTGACGCAGGTTTTCAATTTGGAACCAGAGGAATTCACTGTTTATGAGTAACTAATGCAAGCTAAAAATCATTATTTTGCCTTTCGCATTTCTCCTTTGGACGTGACATGTCTAAGTTGGTCATTTCTCCATTTTTCAACATCTGTAGATATTGATAAAATTTATGAATCTCGAGAGAATGAAAAATAGAGTTATTGCAAAACGGACAAGAGGGCTGGCCTATTCTTTGTTAAAAACATAAGCATTGCCATTCAACGTGGCAAATACAGGCAGATACAGGCACTTATGAAATGTCGAGACTCTAGGTGCGCGGTCCCAAATAGTAAGTCCAATGGAGAAGAACCGGCAGGAATCTCCATGGAAACTCTTTTAAACTAATAGATTACAATCTTGATTAATACCTAGATACAATGTTGTGGTAAGAGCTGCGAGAATAATGTAATTTAATGTGAATAAAAAATAAGAATAGGATGATAATGATTTGTCTTTGAATAAGATACGTAGTGGTATATTCAAGGTTGGGGAAGACGATGATAAAGTTACCCGTTAAGTTACTCTCAATTTCAAAACTCTTTGGTGCTACACGCCGTTCGTTCATAACTTCATACTGATTTCATATTTCTTCTGTAGTGTTTTTATCTTGCTCTTCTATAAGTTCTGCTCTAATTGTTATTTAATCGATCTTGTCGATAGGTACTTAGTTATGCATGTTTACAATGTATGAATATAAACTAGCAGTCCGAATGGCAAGAAATTGCAAGCGGAGAGTTCTCGTTTTGGAAACCCAGACTTATTTCACCTAGGTTAACATGCGCACCGTGACATAATTTTGTCGTAACGACGCACGAGATAATGCGTCGACTAAATTATGTCGCGGTGCTCATATCAGCTCGGCAGGTCGGTGAACTGTAAGTGCGATAAGACCGTCCTTTGTACAGTCAGTGACATTAATAGATGCACTGTTCGTAATTTTGCAATTAATTTTAGTGCTGATTTTTCAATTGCCAGATATTCTTCTTCTTCTTTCGATATGGCAACTGAGCCGATGTTGCCAGATATTATTTATCCATCGAATAAATTTAACAATTGACAGATTTTGTGTAGGAAAGCTGTCAAAAATTCAAATTTATTCCCTCGGATAAAGTTATCTGACGATTGTAAAATCAGCCCTTACTAATATAATAATTATTCTTAACTAACCATAAAATTACACTATCGATATCGTTTGAAAGGTGTCTTAATTGAGAGTGTTCTTAGCCATGTTGTAAGAAAATCTGCTCAGCCGTTTGAAGATCATCTCTCATTCATTCATCATCTCCTCTTTTCTAGTTGATGAAGAGATATAATTCTAGTTGGAGTCGGGGTGTTTTGACGGTTAGTTTTTTTTTAACTGTGATTTATTTTGTTGCCCCTACCATGTTTTGTCTCAGCAAGATCCAGTAAAAGCCTGCCAGGAAATGTCTATGACATTAAGTCCACCGCTGTGCAGTTTTCAACCCCTGACAAAGAGGGGTGTTATAAATTTATAGCGTGCATCTGTGTGTCTGTCTGTGGCATCGTAGCTCCAGAACGGATGGACCGATTTCAATGCAGTTTTATTAATTGAAAGCTAGTTTAATCGGGATGGTTCTTAGCTATGTTTTATGAAAATCTGTTCCGCTTTTCAAAAGTTACAGCTCTTTTTCTAGTTGGAGTCGGGGTTTTTGACGGTTAGGTTATTTATTATTTGTAGATAAAGAATGAAATAAATAATTTAATACCGTCGTGTGGATTCACAAGAATTATAGGTACATGATTCTAATTGGAGGCCGTGAATGTATTGGAGTTGATCGTTCTGCTAATTCCGACAAGATAAATGTAAAGATAAAGTTAAATCGCTTTAAAATCACTGATAACTGAAACTCTCTTTATTATCATAAAACATAAAAAATGTAATTTGAAAACACGTATGATTTTAAATTTTCTATTCAACGTAAGTGCTTTGAGGATATTTTTTATGATCATTGGCGGTCATATCTTATACTATATAATTATATATACATATATATATATTTTACACATAAACTATAGATAGTATGACCGCTTAACTCAGACGGTTGGTGTCTGAATTTGAGGTAGTATCGCGTTGCAGGGGGGGGGGGGTGACACACGCCTACTATTAAGCTTATTTTATTTATTAGGCTAAGCTAAGCTTTATGGTGCGTATCATGGGCCTGTGACTGACATCTCGCGTCAAACCCCTCATGCACCGCGCAACTTCTTCATGAACTCTGGCACCAACAGTCCAGTTATGCGGCCGTACTATTTATACCAATAAGGTGGTAAACAAGCATACGGCCCTCCTGATGGTAAGCGGTTACTGTAACCTATGGACACTTGCAACACCAGAGTCATCACTCGCCAGCTGACCTTACAACTAGCATCGTTTTGGCACAACGTTTCCCCAAGGAGCACTGACGACCTTGCTCACCGTTAGGAACAAACACAACATTGCAAAAGAGCAGTGTTATTTGTCTACGATATTCTGCATGGTAGAGGTACTTTCACAGTCGGGCAGTTCCAATTTTGAGCGGAAGATCCCGCGATTTACCCGCTCAATATCTCTCCTAATCATATTGTAATCAATCCTTACTTAATTCCTACCCCATCACCTCGACTACAGTCGTTATTGGCGGCTTTCATCTCAACATGAGGAATATGATAGAACAATATTGAACCACACTTTCCTTCCCCGATCAGATTCTTCCTTTTCCCGCCCCAGCAGCACAGCATCTGTCGTAACAGTGACCACGACCGAAGAGATGGGCAGAAACAATAGAACGGAAAGTCCTGCTAACCCTACCTCACACTCGTACTTATTTATAATAAAAAAAAGGCAAATTGAAACTGGTTCAAAAACATGGTAGAGGTAAAATAGATTTGTTGTCAGTACGTCATGTTCAAAAGAAATAGAGTAAAGTGGTCTTATCGCTATACCAAATAAAACCAATTGATTAGTTGACCGGTTCATTGATTGGTTTGAAAATACGATTGTTATACCGTAAGGAAAATAAATTGAATACCTAATTGTAGCATTATTTAATAATATTATGGCTATCGGTATTCAGAAGTGGGTAAATACCAGGGGATTCTGTAAGATCTATACAATTATTTTTAATATTACTCGACTAAATGTATGCAACAGCAGATTTTTTGTTCGCAACTTCATGGTTGGTCCTATAGTAAAAGTTGTTCATAATGATGAGTATAATAACCTCTTAAAGGGATCGGGATTAGAAAGGTAGACTTTGTATATTTCTTTAATTTAACTCGCGACCCGCACTTTAAAATAATTATTTTCCTATAGTTTTCCACATTCATAGATGTAACTAACACAAATTATTCATACATTTATCCTCTATACTTAAAGTCTAAAAATAAAATTAATTAGTCACAAAAGCAAGGTAATCTGTCACCTATCCTGTCATTATTTCTCAGTAATTCTTTTACTGAATTTACGTAACCCATAACCATGATTTACGTCAAGATTCGTTATACAAATAATAGTCCATCGAAATTATCTGTTTAAAAATAAAAAGAAACTTATAAAACAAACAGAACTTTATTTCTGATTCAACACTACTATAAAAAATGTCGCATGATTACGTATTAATAGACCACATTTCAGTGCAGTGGTTGTACAAGGTTGTAACAGTAGATATGAAATACGGAGTCGCTCCGTGGTAGTAGGTATTAATACAAAGAGAATATCAAATGGCCAACTATGTTCCAATTGAAACGGGTTTAATGACACATACTGCAGTGCAGTTTATTATCATATCCATTGAAATTTTCCGTATTATCCAAAAGGTCGTTAACATTAAGTAAAAGAAACTTAAATTGAGATTTATCTATTAAAGTCATGATGATTATTTGAAAGATAGTCAAAATAAGGTTGCCCGTTACAGAAACGTTTCCCATTTTTACGCAAAAACATTAAATCCGTATTATCTAAAAGATTGTTAACATTATGTAAAGGAATCTTAAATTGAGATTTATCTATTAAAGTCATGATGATTATTTGAAACATTGTCAAAATAACGTTGCCCGTTACAGAAACGTTTCCCATTTTTATGCAAAAAACAGTAAATCACGTAACATGAGAAGCCCCGACGAAACTTGTCATCGTAACTAGTTATTCCTGCATACAAAACATCTTGTGTGATAACTGATAACATACCGCTTTCTATTCTTACGCTAATAGTGACGTAACACTCACTGAAACCAGCTGAAATCTCTGAAAAACGACCTCGGATTACACAATACTAATCATATCTACCAGTTTACGTCTCAATACAAACACAGACACTCTTAATTACCGCATAAATTATTATAATTACGACATAACTGATAACACTCACCATTTTAATTTAAAAGCGGCGCGTAATCGAAATGTTTTATAAATAGAGTCGCTGGCACGTCCGTACGCCGCGAGCAATGCGGACCAACTGCGGGCTCGTGGTCGGTCAAGGGCATGGAAACTGTGCCAAACAGCCAATAATCGACCTCTGAGAGCGCGGGAAATTTCGGCCGTGGCGGGAAACGACCGATTCAGCTCATCGTTCCGCCCTAACCTAGAAATGGCCTTCTAAACTTGTATAGTTATTAATTATTCCAGCATTTTTTCACCATCGATCGCTGGTACCAAGTTGTATCAGTACTAATACCGATAAGTACGGTAAGTGCGGTTAAGTGCGATAAGACCGCCCTTTGTACATTTATTTTTGTAATTATTGTATCTTTTCTTCTATAATTACCTACTGGTGTGCAATAAAGTGTATTGTATTGTAATACTTTGCTACTTTATAAATTACTCTACTAATAATATATGATCTTTGCTGTTCTTTTTATTTAATTTAAGCCGAGGCCGCTTTATCGGCCCCAGATATTGTAAATTTGTTTTATAAAAAGAGTATCCATGGAGTTTCTTGCTGGTATCTTCTCCAGGACCAACCCACTTGGAACCGTGCGCCTAGAATCACGACGTTTTGAAAGTGCCTGCAAAGGCCCAGTTGAAATAAGAAACTTTGACTTTGACTTAGTAATGTCCTTCCAAAAGTTAGAGTAGGCGTCATTGTAGAAAAAGAAAATGATCTAGTACTTAAATAATGATTGTCTTGAAACGTTTTTTTAGGCAATGTGCGCGATTATGAGTACTTCTTCTTCAGATAGAACCTATAAATTAGGTTTTTCAATTAAACTGATCTGGGAGGAAACTCCAGTTTCCTGCGAGGTCATCTCGGGGTCGAGTTTGCACTTCACTCGCTTTTTGACATTTATGATGGTTCGACTTTGAAACGTCTCGAACGTGAGCAGACAAAGTAACTCGAGCGGCTTTCCTTCGAGAAATGTCGGGCACGTCTTTTCCAGAATATCGTTTCAATAATTCGATTCTTTTCTCTCAAAATCGAGAAAGAAAAATAATTTATTTGGGTGAAAAATAAAGGCAACAACTGCAAAAAAAAAAAACAAGAAAAAAAAAAAACAGATATAAGATAATCACATAGATATTATAGTTTAAAGTATATTATGGTAGGATATACCACAATCATGTGGGCCTCACGGCTGTACCAAAAAGGTTCAGTTCAGCTACATTGATTGCACAAAAATTGCCCCCCAGCTTTTGACCCGCTAATGAAACGCTATGTTAAAAAAGTGTGCTCCTTTATTTCTTCTTTGTTAATAAGATTTCTATAATACAAACACATAATATGTTTTCAGTAATTAAATTAACATGACATAACAAAATGTATTTTTTACAATTTTCATTAAATATTACAGGTAGTAAAAATAAATTAAATACATTAGACATTAGAGACGATCGAGTTTACAAATAAATATGACTCGGCTTATTTAGATAATTTTGCTTTTAAGATTATAACGACGTTCTGAACATAGTGGAAAATTGAATCAAATGTCTACTTTGGTAGTACACTCAGTATTAGTTGACAAAACTGAATCTGTTATTTGCTATCGTTAACGCTTATATGAGTAGAAAGTTGAAAATCTAGACATGGCTGTCGATTCTGCTGCGCATTTTGACAGAAACACATCTGTCACTTTTTTTTCTATTGTAAACAGAAAGAGACAAACTGCTTTTGTATAGTTTAGTCCTGTCAAAGTGTGCAACAAAATTTACACCAAAAACTATCGACGTCGACGTGACTGTGGACATGAATTTTCGATTTATATAAATTACATACTTTTTTTTAGATTGTCAAATATAAAAATCTAAGTAGTTATAAATGGTCGTGATATGTATATTATAATTTAGCCCTAATTTATACATTGTTCAATTTCAAATGACTGGCTGCCGTTAATTGGAAATATGTAATCGGGAAATAAAATACAAACAAATATGACTAACTACCAACAGATTTAAGACTGCCAATTTTAATTATCAGTACCTCTACCATGAGTTTTCCATGCCGTCTAACGTTCACGTTCACATTCAATATTTGTATAGTGACTTTAGTTCACTATTTATACCGCTAGAGGCGCTGAAAATATTCCCATAGAAATATTGCATGTGAACGTGAATGTTAGACGGCACGGAAAACTCATGGTAGAGGTACTGACCCAAGTCACGATAGTAAACATGATATGTGATTTTGGATATTTCGGTAATAAATACATATTGGTTACATTATTTTGATGAAATAATTTTATAATAAATTTATTTCAAGTACGAAGGTTCCGGTTACAACTTGTTTATAAATAAACTATAGGTGGTAGGATGGCCAGCCATATTTTACTGATTATAATACTGATATTTTTGTAATGTAATAGTTTAAAAGAAATGCTTTTGATCAGTACCTAGGCCGAGCAAGAATGTTTTTGACGTACCGTAACGTTAACGTAAGCAAATTTAACGTAAAAATACAAGTTTAATCCATGTTTTTTTTTAATAACATTCTTCATGAAACAATTGTGTACTGTTGCGTAAAATTATACAAAAATTCGATAGGATATTGTATTTTTTTATTCACAAATTGCTTACGTTACCTAACGTTACGATCTGTCAAAAACATTCGTGCTCCATCCTCTGATCTCAACTCAGCGCTCAGAGCTGTTAATTAATGCTCTAAGCACAGCGCTTACACGAAGTCAATTTAATTCAATTCTTTATTCGCATAATATGGGTTTTACATAAGATGTCACATAATAAGTCAACATAACTTAAATATTATTAATATCTTTAAATTAATATTAAAGCTTAAATAACTTTTAACTTAATTACGTAACTATAAACTAAAATCGTCAACATTTTCACGGCCGTTTATAGAGCATTTTCGAAATAAATTAATAATTCTTATAAAATTTGTGCAGAAAAGATTATGAGTGACAATATTTTAAACTATCTAAAATATATAGATCATAACTACACTAAATATTTTTCAATTTGACTAAGTCTAAATTGGCCCCTTTAGTGATACTAACTAGCTACGTGGCTTAGCCTAGCTAAGTTATATGACTAATTTAAACTATTTTTGTACGTGTGTTAGTGTGTGATTCACGCTATGTTTATGTAAATAAGAATATGAGGTTAATTGCCTCAAATAATGTTTAACATATAACCACATAATAGGTAGTAGTACTAATAGAACTTACAATAAAAATAAACTAATAGTAAATTGTGTCATAATGTCATTATTATAGTTGTTTTTAAGTATAATAGAATATACCTACCCTCTCATTTAAGTTTGTTTTTTGGTGCATCTACCTTCATTGTGTCTGCATCACCCTAAGGTTATCTGGTAGAGAATGCCTACGGCAATGAGGCTGACATTCAGAGACGACAGAAATGAGTCTAAGCGTTAACTTACGCTTCCATCTGTCAAAATTTGTTCGTAAGTTTGACAGATGGAAGAGTAAGTTCACGCTTAGACTCGTTTCTGTCGTCTCTGAATTTAAGCCTAAGACCGCCTTTGTACATTGTACATGAAGCATTTTAAATAAATAAATTATTAATACCAAAGTGTCTTGTTTTAAATTTGTTATTTTGTTTGATATTAAAAGCGGGACCCGCACAGTACGATACATCGGTCGATATTATCGCAACGCGTTATTGCGATATCTGTTTTTATATTTATACTATGCAGCTTTGGTCGCGTGGAAGTCGAGTTATACAATACCTATGCTATTTTATTTTTATTCATGTTTTCTGCCCTTAGAGGTAAAACTTTCGAAAATCCTGGAACACATATTTCTTTATTTTAAACAGATAAGTTTAGATTAGATTCATATTTTTAATTTTATGAACTTACTTTTTTTAAATGTCTATTTTTCATAAATATTTTCATTTCCAAAAATCCCTTATTAGTGGATGCCTGTCATACAAGGTGCCTACTGTCAATATGAATACTGTCATAATTAAGTTTATAGCCCTAGTGGTTTAGGCTGTGCGTTGATAGATCATACAGTCAGTCTAAGTCTTTTTATATGTATAGATGATGCTCAATGAACCAATGGTCGCTTCAAAATTGCTGCTTCTAAGTGCTGGAACGATTTACCACCACCTATATTACCTTTATCACTTGGTACGTTTAAATCACATTGCCACAGATGGGTATTAATGAAGCAATCATTGGTTTCTGGGACTCAATTATAGAGTTTCCGGTACATCCATTTCATTGTTTACATTATATTACGGCATTTTTATGTATAGATATACCTATTTATTACTATAAAATTTGTGTTCTATTCAACGCATGACTGGCTTGGACAGAATATCAGCAGTTGTGCATGCCTCGCGCTGCCAGCTATTATGCTGAGTCCAAGACCTTTTTGTCTTTTACCTTCTTGTATGATGTATCTCCTTGCTACCTATGTAATTTGAAAGACAAATAAAAATCTTCTATTCTATTCTATTCTATTCAATCTGCGCATGCGATTTTAAATACTGCTGCGATAATAACGCTGCGATAGAAGTTGGTTATTTGCCGCATATAACGAATTGCGATAATATGGACCGATATAACGGACCAGTGTGGGGAAGCCTTTATGCTGACGCTCGCGATCACACATACATTATCATAATTGCATATTACTTGTAATCACATTATACAAAAGGATTCTAGTACACAGACATCACAGCTACAGAACCATACAGCTTTTTGGTCCTTCGAGCCGGAACCTATGGATGTAGGTACATATTACATAATCATATCTCTTGTACTTAAAAACTATTTAAATTACATTATTTTAGTCACTACAGTATGATTCTTTTAAATAGTTCTAAAAATACCTAAACATGTCTTAAACTAAGGCACTTCTTACAATATTTCGTGTGTGCGTCGTTCTTACAAAATATTTGATATAAAATATAATATAGTTAACGTGTATTTATTATACCATAAATTTGTGCCGACTTAGACTTTGTTTGATTGATCGACTTACGAAGAATATTGTGTTTGGTTTCTAATTAAAATTATTTTAGTTGTTATAATAATCGAGTTAGGTTATTCATGTTTCGTAGGTAGGTATTTGTCAAAGAACAAAACAATATCTATCGAAACGGGTTTGGTACAAGTTAACAGATTCAATTTTTTTTGTGATTTTAGTTTAAAAAGTAATGTAATTTAGTCATTTACCCAATTCGATCAATGTATTTTATGTCGATCACGATGAATTTGTGAACCAACATTAAAAAAAAAACTGCTCATCATATTAGTCAGTCGACTAAATCAAACAAAGTCACGTCACGTTATTATATTTAAATCGTTTTAATTTTCTTATATTATAAAATTCTTATTTTATTAATTCTAATATTTAAATAATTATATCCCAGTTTTTCATTTGATATTATTTTTATATCTAAAACTAGCTTATTCGGCACTTTCACTTCTCTTATAGAGTCCATCTTATTGATATTATATACCAATAGTTAACGGTAACTACTTGTTTATGGTACATGGTCCATAACATATTATCCAAAGTTTATATGGAAACTAAATTGTTATAAATTGATATGACTTTTGTTATCCGAAACTTACGAATTAAAATTCTTAATCTTACACATCGTCTGCATTCACGAAAATTACAAATGATCGAATATAGAATTTTACTTTTGAATCCACCCAGAACCACCATGGCCACTATTCCGCTTGCCAAACGGAATCAAAGAAAATAAACTGCTATATTACCTGTTCCCGAAAACCCGAAAACGTGGGCAAGCAAGATATTGACAGATACTGCAATTAGCCAACAATAGGAATCAGTCATGATCAATAAATATTATGTGACTACCGACTGTCAATAAAATTATCACACACAAGTCACGAGAAATAAAAACGTGGTGGATAATACGGCGAGACGATTTATTCATATTCACATATTTATTGCTCATGACTGTACCTACAAATGCCAGTAACGAGACATGACCGACGTATACAGAGTGACGGGTTGAACGCTGGACATATTAAAGGAGGGTATTGTATTCATCATTATGGACAACTTTTATTATGGGACGTGAAATCGTGAAGAAAAATCTGCTGTTCCATATATTTAATGTGTGTTCCACACCCAGCAAATGCTGAGCTGGCAACCCTTTCGATATAGGCGTGCTCGTCAGTGCAGTAAAATCAACTGTATATTTTTTATCCGTGTTTGTTATTATTTCTTATTATTATTTTTGTTTCTTTGTGATCTCTGTGTTTCAATTTTATTTTATTTTTGTACTGACGATGTATGTCATTTATCAAATAAATGCTTTCTATTCTATTCTATTTAAGTAGTCGATAAATGTTGAATTATTTATATGGAACCGCTGATTATTTATTTTTCGCGATTGCAGGTTTGGTCCCATATTAAAAGTTGTTAATAATTATGACCACAATATACGTTCAAAACGTCTAGCGTTCAACCAGTCATCCTGTAGTAGATAAGCCAATAAATGATATGCAATCTTTTCACGAGCAATTTAAAATTTCCTAATTAAACTTATTTATAATTGATATTTGACCCCTGGATTCAATTCATCATACTATGGCATGCGTTATAGCGCCAATGGTGTCTACATGTGGGTATTCAAAGTGTTTAACGTGATCTCTCCCGAGCCGTGTTCATAGATGGCGCGCACGTCGTCGTGCGTCATCTGAGACACCGTCGGGATCTTCGACACGTTGGTCATCATCGGTTTCACCTGGAAACAGAAACATTTACTGTTTATTTCTTGCTAGACATTTTTTTCTAAGAGCTACTGTAGGTACACACTAGGGTTGTAACGGAGCTCCGCTTCCGCATCCGCAAGTACGGAACTTCCGAATAAAATTGAACATCCGCCTCCGTTTCAAGCGTTTTCAAGCGGATGTTTAAGGGCTCAATAATGGAGAGGCGGAACGTCGCGCGGCGCGCAAAGCGGCGTGTCGCTCTCTCGCTCGCTCTACATGAACGGAGATACGCGCCTTTCTCAGCGTTGCGCGCCGCTTTGCACTCCGCGCAACTTTCCACCTCTCCATAATTGAGCCCTTACAGAGGTTTTGGTTGCGATAGAACATGTAAATAAATAAAGTAACACGCGTTCCCAATGGGTCATGTGCGTAATAACTTAGGTAAATACATTTCATTAGATTTTATCATTTCAGGAAAGTAAATTGTAGTTCTTGATTCAATAGGAACCCAAAGAGACATTATCCTCAAAGAGATTAAAGTATCTAATATTGAATTATTTGTATGGAACAACAGAATTTTTTTTCAAGATTTCAGTTGTGTTCCCATACTAAAATTTGTTCATAATGATCAATAGACTATAAGTTTGAAGATGTAAAGAATAGACAGACAGACAGACAACTTATCTTCCGCATTTACTTTTAATATTAGTAGGGATCACCTTACCTTATTGGCAGTCATGCCAATGAACCCGTTGCCGATGCCGCCATTGTGCACGTTGCCGTTGGGCACGGAGCCGTTGGCATAACCGTTGGCAAGCCCGCCTCCCATACGCGTCACGGCGCCCGCGAACTGCTGCATGCCCAGGACTTCTGGAAGTTCATATAGGGTTGCTAAACATTGTTGATCGAAGGCTGTACAATCAAAAAAGTCACGAATTTCCAATGCCAACATAAACGTGATCAACGTTTATATGGGTAATTTTTAATGCCTTCTACAAAATCGGTTGCAAAATCTTACAATGTTGGTTAATGATCCTAATTTAAAGTAACAAAATGGTCTTACTACCACTCCGAAACAACATCAAACTGTCGCCAAGACTTAGATATGAGATTACAAGGATCAGATTCAGAAGACCAAGGAAGAAGAAAAATGTTTTGGCTCATAGCCATTAAAAGTGGTTACAATTGACCACTGGATTCCTGTACTGGGTTGCAGGCAACAAAGCGTTGATTTCTAGGATATAACACCGCAAGAAGAAAACTTTTGGAAATCTAGCAGTATCCAAATGATTTTTGGTAAATCTTGTATACTAGACAGTACCTGTGTGTGCTGGTGCCTGGGTTCTCGTCTGCGATATAGTGGCCAGAGCTTCTGCTTTCTCCATCTCCTCAAGCAGGACTCGAGTGAACTCCTCTTGCACATCTATAGAGTCAGTGTCACCGTCAACCTGAAGAAGATTTCTGGTACGTTAATAAATTGATCTTCCATAAAATAAATAAACAAAAATAAATCCAGCTCATTACTGTTCCACCGCTGGGAACGGGCCTCTTCTCAGAATGAGAAGGGTTAGGTCTTAGTCCACCACGCTGGTCTAATGCGGGTTGGCGGACTACACACACCATCGAGAACTTTATGAGGCCCTCTCAGATGTGCAGGTTTCCTCGCGATGTTTACCATCATCGTTATCGCAAGCGATAATCACATGAATCCGAAAAGTCAGAGGTGCGGGCCGGGTTTGTACTCAGACCCTCCTGCATGGAAGGCGAGCGTACAACCGCTAAGCTGTCACGGCTTTTAAAACTAAGGACGACCTTAGAAAATAGTGTTTACAATGACTCAATGAATTTACAATGACTGAATTAATCGATCTAAAGGTCTCGGAACACCAAAAATCTCGTACTGAAAGTGGATACAGTTCCTGTATTGATATAACAAAGTAATTGTACTCACAATGACCAGTCGATGGTCCTGGTCTAACGTTTTAAGCATGGGCAGGCTCAGTTCTCGGAACACCTCAAGTCTTCTACGGAATGCGGCCACGGAGTCATCACGCCTGCCGCGACCCAGCTGCAGCTTCGAACAGTCTAGCAGAACCATGCGGGGTGACATGTGGAACTAAAAGGACAGATACGATATTAATGTTGTATGATATACATGTTAGCAACACGGCTACAACGACATCATTTTTGAACCATTCAAGGGAACTGTCCTCTCTTCTTGAATACCTATATTCCAACCGCATAACTGGCGTATCGCCTGCAGAGCAAAAGGTCCGCGGGAGAGTTTATAGCGAGATAAAGAGAAATGTGCATTATCGCATATTGTGCCCTGTTACGGACAACAAACTATTATCTCAAGTTTTTTATTATATCGTTCATAAGCAGTAGTCTCTTTACTAATCTGTGCACATTATAATCTGTGTCAAGTGGCATCACTGTTTTTGTGATGCATTCAATCTATTAATTCTGTTCTGTCTATGCATTCAATAAAGTTTTTCCAAAGTTTTATACAATTTTAATACATCTACAATAATTCATCCAAAACATACAGTTAAAACTAACATGCCCAGCGAACATTATCTCGGGATTTATCTTGTAATAATTAACTACGTGCATACCGATACCCGCCCCACTCACCTCTTGCCCCGCAGCCGATACGTCAGTTATGCGGTCGGGCTATAGGAACGCCTATATATTAAAGAAAGCTATAAGAAAAGGCTAAAACAATATAACCAATTATGACATGATTCTAAAAACAAAAAAATATTTTACTACTATGGCTGCGAGTTGCGACCAAAATTTGATCCCATCATTACCTCTGTTTGGAACTGCGCCATCTGTTCCAAGTCCCTCGGGCACCCATCTAATACTAGTCCGTGTCCCGTCCTGCCAACGTCCAACACGGCTGCTCTCACTAGCCTGGTGACCAGCTCCATAGGAGCAAGTTCACCACCACTGACGGCACTACGGGCGAGTGCGCCGTCAGATGCTGGACGTCCACCCGCGTCTGCTAGGCTGCGGAGGCGCTGGCCCATGCTGGAGATAGAATAATGGAAATGGCTGTAGTAAAGTCGGGATTCCTTTATGGGACAAAATCGGGGACAAAATCATTAATAGTGGTAAGAACGCCTACACAGGATATTTTTTTATGTAGTGCGCTTTGCAGTATGATTCAGTGTCCGTTCC
Source organism: Allophyes oxyacanthae (assembly GCA_932294325.1). Classification (NCBI taxonomy): domain Eukaryota; kingdom Metazoa; phylum Arthropoda; class Insecta; order Lepidoptera; family Noctuidae; genus Allophyes; species Allophyes oxyacanthae. Next base: position 2,090,125 of record OW028612.1, read on the forward strand.
CAAGTGGAAACGCAGTAGTAAAATTCACTCCAAAACAAAATAAAAATTTGATTTTGTATGGCTTGCGGTGCGCTAGTAAATTATGCGTGTCCTCCATACTAAATCGGATTTTCGTTTTTTTTATATGTATCCCAATATTGCGGTTGCATTTAACAGAGACTGGATCACTACAGTAGTACACTGCAGTACATAAAAAAATATCCTGTATTACTTTTAATACTTGTCAGTGATCCTCTATGTATATCATACAAATTATCAGGCTTCGCGTGTTCCCTGACTAAAAAGACCACCCTTTCTCCTTGCGTAGATATCTAATTCTCTATTCACCCACTAAGAGATGGGTTTGCTACCGAACCTTCTTGAATAGTCTATCACTGTACTATGGTCGCCAATCCTCCATAAAAGCGCCACTGTCACACTGTCGCAGTCGTTGCGGTTTCTTTTGGAAGGATCGTTGAAAACAACCACCTATATTCCAGAAAGAAGTCAACAAGCTTTGCCCTTTGGCGTTGGACGTCTATAGGCGGTTGTATTACCTGTAATGCGTCCAGCCCGGCCGCTGCGCGACTGCTCGTTGGCACAGCGTGGCCTTGTTACTGCCGGGCCCGCCAACCACCCACAGCAGCGCTGGTGTCGTCGTCTCACCCCGGACTCTTATTACTTTGCCCTATGGTGTTGGACGTCTGTAGGCTGTCGTATTATCTGTAATGCGTCCAGCCCGGCCGCTGCGCGACTGCTCGTTGGCACAGCGTGGCCTTGTTACTGCCGGGCCCACCAACCACCCACAGCAGCGCTGGTGTCGTCGTCTCACCCCGGACTCTTATTACTTTGCCCTATGGTGTTGGACGTCTGTAGGCTGTCGTATTACCTGTAATGCGTCCAGCCCGGCCGCTGCGCGACTGCTCGTTGGCACAGCGTGGCCTTGTTACTGCCGGGCCCGCCAACCACCCACAGCAGCGCTGGTGTCGTCGTCTCACCCCGGACTCTTATTACTTCGGGCTGGAAAATAAAAAGTATTGCGTTAGCCACTTTACCTTTTACCAAAATCCAAAGTACATAACGTTATTGTTCGCTTATCTCCTCACAGAACAAATATTTGTATAGCCTACAGATAGTTGTTCCGGGTCTGGATGTGTGTGTGTATATAATATGTATGTTTGTAAACTGTACCCAGCGGGTCTACCGCTTAACTAAAATTGTAATGAACATCGACATTGGTATTAAACTTCAATACGATCGTGAGAGCCTAAACTTTGAGCTAACTTGTAAAAAAATTACCTATCATATAGTTGGGACTCCTATCTTCATGATCGGTAAAAAAAATACAAGTTAGCTCAAAGTTTAGGCTCTCACGATCGTATTGAAGTTTAATACCATTGTGGATGTTCATTACAATTTTAGTTACGCGGTAGACCCGCAGGATTTGATTGTCGAAGTAAGATTAAGAAACGAAGTCTCTTTCCATGGTACGGATTCAGGCCATTCGTAAGATAAATATCCGACCGGTAAAGTGTTTCGATGACAGTGCAAGACTCAAAAAAAGGTAGATACAATTCGAAGGATTTACAATATTCTAAAGCGACGCAGTGGCTCAATTGACACTTATAATTCTGCCTACATGATAAAAGAAGGGCGAAAAAAAGCTACCAAAAGCCTCATTAGGCCAAGGCAGTGCCGCTCGTCCTGACCTCTGCTATTGAATGTAAAATCTTTAGAAATGCTCATCACCACACAATTTTTTTGTCTAGTCATAGTATGGCGTGTCTTGGTAACAATGATTTTTTGTGGCAGTTTGGCCCATAAAACATACCTACACACTCTCAACTTCAGCAAGTATTTGGATTAATTTGACTCTAATCGTTCTCAAACAGAATAGATCTTCATATCTTCGTACTATTTGTATGTTAATTATTCAAAATCAGCGGCCATATATCGCAGTGGACTTGCCAAACAAATACGGCTCATCATAATAATACTTACTTTATAGATAACGGCAATAGAAACTAACCTTAGGCGTAACAACCCTCTCCGTCCCAGTCTCACGCACCGGCGCGGGCGCAGGCATGACAACCGGTGCAGGCATCACTACTGGTGCAGGCATCACAACTGGTGCAGGCATTACAACGGGCAAAACTGGCGGTATCGGCACCACACTATCTTCTCTTCTCTCCTCTCTTTCTCCCTGCGCCGGCGCTGGCTCCACTCCGACAATCTCTCCCGGTATACCACCAGCGCCCACTCCTACGCCACTGACGCCATTCATCGTGGACTGGTCCTCTGTTGCGCCCAGGATCTGGAGAATGGCAGCTCTGAAGTCTTTGTAAACTTCATCTGGGTTGCGTTCGCCGTTTACCTGAGAAAGGATGATTTTGTCTTTATACACTATTTCAAGCTTTCAAGGTTCAACTACAATAAGTATTATTGTCAATTACGAGATATCTTCTGTGATTTGTTGTTGAAATGAGCAACCACTTGAGGGAGACAATTAATGGAATATGTCCCGTAAATGGCAAGTTTGGTGGATATTATGAAATGATGGATGAGGGTGGAGAGACTAAAGATAACGGCCCAATAACTGTTGAGGCAAATCAGGCGAAGGACTAGGAGTATATATCTTAACTAGCTTTTCCTTGACAACGCCTGAAAATATTTCATTAATTGGTCGACGGAGACCATTCCAGCAATTGTTACGAGTGTAACGACATCAATGGAACGAGGTTTATCCAGGGAACTCTAGTGATAGGACCACAGAATACAGTTGCTCTTAGAGAAGGACAGTATCACCACGTGGATTCAGGGACTCTGATTCGGATTAACAGGAAATTCGGCCTATTTTTAACCGACTTCAAAAAGGAGGAGGTTTTCAATTCAACTGTGTTTTTATTTTGTGGGTGGTCAGCGATATCTTTGCCAATTGTAAACCAATTTTATTGATTCTTATTTTGTTTGAAAGAATATTCTTTCGAGGTGGTTCCATTTAAATTAAATCAAGATCTGATTAAGAACTTCGGAGATAGACAATGGAACTCATCAATAGATAACAGCATATCACTCACGATTGCTGTAATCGCATGTTCATGTATAGTTTATGCCACTCAAAATAGAAAAGTTACAAATTAATTTTCATACAAAACATAATGACAATATAAGTACACGAGACGTTTAACATCAGTCTAAAATAACTAACCAAATTACTCAGTAATTACTTAAATAATTCTACAAGGCCCAGTTTAAAGCCCCACTGGCTTATTTGGTGGTAATTAGAGACATTTTAGCTGCACGCCCATTGACACAAATATTCAGGCCGAGGAGTTATACATCATAAATGTGACCTAGAAGTAACCGATAGCGTACAAGATACATGTTTGTAAAACATACGGGTGGGTATTGTGTGCGGGAACGGTGATGATTTTTTTGTAGTGTTTATTTCTAGCTTATTATAGAATCATTTTCGACATTAATGCCAGGAGATGACGATCTCCTGGTATTAATGTCGAAGATGAAATGACGGTCAGCATTTGCACCTACGTTCTGAAATCATCTTACTACAAAAATCTTCTAAGTGAGAGGGACTATAGTACTAGGCATTATATAGGCTTGCGTGAACCTAGGCTGCAGCATCATCACATACCATCAGGTGAGGTGCCGCCAAAGGCACTCAAATCTATAGTAAAAAAAAATGGCTCGAGAAAAAAGACCTGTAAGCGAAGACCCAGTTGAATTTTTTTTTAAAACTTCGACTTTGGCCATTAAGTTATGGTTATAAGAGTATGCATGGAAGAAGTTCAACACTTTTCTATAAGTATACCTAGAAAAAATAGGCTACGGTAAAGATAAGGTAATTTTTTTTAAGAAAATTATTATCTATCCAAAACTAAAAATATGAAGAGGCCTATCTAAATAGGCCTAACCACAATATTTTTAACGGATACATGGACAATAGAATTTCTTCAGTTGTTCTGACCATTGAATGCGCTTATAGTAGCTAAAATCCACATAAATAGTATGGAATTGGTGAACCTGAAGGAAATCAAATACCACTGCGGCCATAAGAACCGAAATAGCCACGCGCATATTTCCTCCCCGTATATTTCATAAAACAGTCAGAATAACAAACGGCACAAGTTATAATTTAAGTAATTCAGGTGTCTCACAAAAAATTCATAACGTCTCTCGGAAACTACACGGGTGGCCGGTAGTCAGGACTTTTTATTTATTATTAATCATATGATTAGTACCTTCGGTTATAAATTACATGAAACATTACAAGGTTGCTGTCAAGAGTTTCATAAGCTATTGTTTATTAGTTTTTTATTGGAAAGGAGTATATGAATTGTTGGCTTGTTTATTGACTATCAAGGCCTCGTTCAAATGATATTTTTTCTAGTAAAGAACCACTTTGCAAGTAGAAAAGTAAAATGTAAATATAATTAATAAATCAGCTCATAAACAAATAAAACCCAGCTTAAAATGGAGAGGTTTCGAAGGAAAAAGGGCAGGTTTTTGCCCAGCAGTGGGAATAACAACAGGCTAGAAAATAAAAATATCTGCCCATTACTGTCTGTGAATTTATAGTCTACTTTTTTTTAAACATTTCCCCTCACTAGCATTTCTCCTTTATCGAGAGTACAGTTTACAAACATATATGTCACATGCATACACAACCAGACCCGAAACCACTATCTGTAGATCATACAAATATTTGTTCCGTGCGGGGATCGAACCCGCCGCGGCATGTAGCGCAGAAGGCTAATCGCTTAGCCATTGCGCCAACCGTGTCATCGCAAAGTTGCAAAGTTGTTGACTAATCCCTTTGAAAGTAATTACAAGTGTCCGCGCACCTATTTAACATCTATGCTTTTTTTTGATCAGTGCAACTATCGCACAACTATTTATTGCAAGCGTGTTCTAGCTTTAAAGCTGATTAATTTAAGACAATACAAACATAATACGAATTGTGGCATTTTTTAATGGATTACGGACACCCCACTAATGTATTCCGCGTAGAGCACTATCTCTACTACAGCTCACAGAAAATACTCTTTCTCTGTTTTGTGATGTCTACCATCTTTTGTAACCATCTTTACAACACGATTCTCCGTAACAAAAAATGTCAGTATTTTATAAAAATAAGTACATAAGTAAGCACCTGTATCCAAAAACGTTTTAAACTAAAAATAATATACTACGACCTTCGCCCAACAGCAATTCAATACCAAACCGCATATACTTCGCAAATAAAACTGACTCTTACAAATATTGAAACATGCATCGGTGAATACGTGGTCAGTGTGGATCAGACCATCAAACTGAACAACTTTCTCTATGGGACCAACATCGTAATCGCGAAAAAATTATCAGCTGTCCCTTATGCTGGGTGTAGTAGGTACTTAGGTAGGTACTAGATAGTGCGCCGATGCCCGCGGCGGCGTCATCGGCGTCATCGGCGTGGATGGTGAAAATCTTATTAAAAACAAAATATTGCAGACTTATTCGCCAAATGACTGTGACGGACGAAATTATCGGCAAAACGCGCTATTTAAATTATGGTCGATATTTTATTGAAATTGCGTAAACAAATACGTCGAAAAAAACCAATAAGCATAGATATATTTAGACATTTCTAGTGTTAAGTTTACTAGCATATGTCTGCATTGTATCTAAAACAACCGTATCCGTCCGATCCATCTACGCCGATGACGCCGAAGCCGGCATCGGCGCACACGTCTAGTAGGTACTGAAGTTATGTATGGGACAGCAGATTATTTTTTTGCGATTACGATGTTGGTCCCATAGAGAAAGTTTTGTTCAGTTTGATTATCTGATCCACACCCTTAAATATGACCACGCATTTCTGATACACGTTGTTTAACAAAAGTATGATGTTTTATGTAATTTACAAAGGTATCAATAATGTCAATAATTCTGAAAAACGTTGACGGTTCTGTGTTTAATTATTTATTCTTTCACTGTTTAAAGTGTAATGTACGTAAAATATGAAATATTTCAGTCTTCCATCACCCACACTTGCGCTCTCCCACGGTGGTAATCTAATATTGCATTATTTATGCATGAAGACATATTTTGTACGTCCAAGTTCTGAAATTGAGCATCGATAATGCTGGATGGCGTTATGTAATAATAATATAATCAATTTCTTTTTAAGAGAGGCAGGGTATAGCGGGACTTTCTGCTCTAGCTGCCCGACTGACGAAGTACCTCCAGCTTGCAGAATATCGTAGACAAATAACACTGCTCTTTTGCAGTGTTGTTCCTAACAGTGAGAAAGGCCGCCAGTGCTCTTTGAGGAAACGTCGACCTCTACTGCTAACACGACGCTAGTAGGTGTAGGGTCGGAAACGCGTGAGTGATGCCCCTGGTGTTGCAAGCGTCCATAAAAAAAATTCCCATTAGTTCTACCGTAGGACTGTTTAGTAGAACTAGTGGGAACAAACCAACCGCTTACCGTCAGGCACGTAACTATGCATGTTTGCCACCTTAGAGGTATAAAAAAAAGAAAATTGAAATTATCTACCGTTAGTTTGTCTTATTGTCATTGTTCGTAAGCGCGACAGCTGAGCGTATGGTTCTGGATTTGATTCCCAGGCCGGGTTAAGTGTTGGGTTTTCTGTAAGGAAATTCTTTGTAGCAGCCCAGAGTTTGGAATTGTGTCCGGTATATGGTAAGGTTAGCTTCGTATTACATTGGATTCAATAACGACATCGGCGAGTGAGATGTTTGGTTAGAGGAGAATTATTTGATTTGGTTGTATGTATACAACCAAACACGATGTGGCTCCCGCTGAAAACCAGCGCTGTCGGGCTGCTCGCAGCGCGACAGCTTAAGCTGAGCGGAAGCCTTTTTGACACAGCTGCGACGTACAATCCATTTTTTATTTAAGATAAATATTTTTCTTTTTTTTGTTTTACATGTTTTTATTCTTTTATTTTTCTGTTATAATTTATCTTTAAAATCGTTTTTGTGCTGTGTCAAATAAATACTTTTTCTTTCTTCTTATGTGTACATATATGCACATCCATAATGACCTGACCTATGTACTTTCAATGGCATCAGCCCATCGCTCCGCGCCATCCCACGCTCCATTCCTCGCTCATAGATTTCTAAGTAAACGCTTGACAAACCGCCTTCAACCCCTAGATTAATTTAAAATCAATGGAAACACCGACGGCTTAATTGTTACAAAGGTATGTTGAGAAACACGTGCCGGCTCCCATGCAGGCATCAAAAAGGTTTTAATTATTCCTTCGAATCGACCCACCGTAGTGTGATGACGAACAGTCTGTAATTATAACTATCAACTTTGTAGCTCACGGCCGCTGGCGATATTAAGACCGAAAGACGATTTAGGTCTGGAGATCCGCAGAGTATTGTCAGTTCGGGCGAACATGCTGGCTTTTAGGACCTCTCGATGTACTGTCGTAGTTACAATGCTGAGATAGGGGCCATTTTTGGCCTCGTGCAGGAATTTTTAATTAGTTTTTTGTTATTATTTTAATGTTTTTCTTTTTGTATGTAATTTTCTGTGCGAGTCCGAAATAAATCATTTTTCTTTCTTTCTTTCTTTCTTTCAATGACCCTTTTTTAAACCCGACAAAAAAAAGAGGTGTTATAAGTTTGTAGTGTGTATCTGAACCTGTCTGTGGCATCGTAGCTCCAAAACGGATGGACCGATTTCACTGCAGTTTTTTTAATCGAAAGCTAGTTTAATCGGGTATCATCTTAGCTATGTTTCATGAAAATCTGTTCAGCCGTTCAAAAGTTACAGCTCTTTTTCTAGTTGGAGTCGGGGGTTTTTGACGGCTATAATAATATTAGGTTATAAGGCATATTGCACATCGCTGTACTCGGAGGCCCTGTAGTTTAGATATACCCAAAGGGCTTACAATGTTCTGCGTATAGAATACACGCGTCCAGGGCGGTGTTGCGACTGCCGCGTTTTTGTAGCGTTTCGGCGATGTTTTCCGACGCACGCACTGACAGCTATGATGCAATATGGCGTAAGCAATCTGCCTCGCTACTTCGCAGGCTACGCGAATCCTATTCTATTTTATTTTTATTCACAATAAATTACATTATTCTCGCAGCTCTTACCACAACTTTGTACTAATCAAGATTGTAATGTCTTATTTTAAAAGAGTTTCCCGAACCCGATTTGTTTTAGTTGTTAAGTACTAACATAGGCTAAGTAAAGCTACTTACACGGTGGAACTCATTATACAGGGTGGAATTTTCGAAGCGTACCTGGAGGAAAACTACTCTAAATACTGAAGACAGCCAATTTTACTCAAAGGAAACATTCCTTTATTTTAAAAAAGAAAAAAAGCTGCATTTAAAGATTTTTGAAAATAAGTTTGCTCCTGGGAATCGAATCGACTAAAATCCGAAAAAATAGTATCTTTTACTTTTATGGCACCCAATCGTTGGGGGAAAAACGTCAATATTATTGTAATAAAATAAATAAGTATCTATTTTTAATTTGTAGTGTGCTGGCGTATACATTTAATTACTTTCACATGAACTTTAATAGGTCTGCACGGTAACCATGAAAAATAAATACAAATCATATAAAAATTTCTTATAACAATACTTAATTTTCTTGTAGAATTATTATAATTTAATTATAGAATTATTGTAATTTAATTGTAGAATTATTGTAATTTAACTGTAGAATTATTGACATACTGAAATAATTAAATGGACCGTATATTTTTTATTTTTGTGACTGTGCTTAAGTAATGTATAATTGCTTTAATTTAATTTTAACACAGATTAATTTATTATTGAAATTGAATTCACTGTAATTTACTGTACCTTGTATGGCAGAACATACTGGAAACTTCACACAATTAATTGAAAACCCTATTTATATAGTTAGGTGCCTATGTTTTCACAAATAAAAAATTTCTTTTGTATTTTTATAAAAATGTGCATACAGTAGAATAGAATACATAAAGAAAACACACGAAGGAAGGCCATTCTTCATGTGTTTTCTTTATGTGTACTTAAAATATAATAAAAAGAACAAAAACTTCATGGGCATGTGTCTCAAAGATGGACCAAATAGATCTCCAGATCAGCCACCAGAAAGTGCAAAGTAGGTTTTTCCGAGGCTCGCATGTCAGTTTGCATGCACGGTATCTGCACCTACGATTAGGTCATGCTGGGTCCATCTTATACCGTCCTGAAGTCACATGGTGTTGACCATTACCATCTCTTAGTCGCCTCTTACAATACGCACGGGAATAAGATGGGTGACCTATTCTTTGTCGGGAATATTATCTTTAATTCATGTAAACTATACCGGTATTCTTATGAAATGTCGACACTCTTAGTGCCCGGTTCCAAATAGTAGATCCTATGAAGAAGAACCGGCAAGAAACTCCAATGAAACTCTTTTAAAATAATACATTAGAATCTCGATTAGTACAATGTTGTGGTAAGAGCTGCGAGAATAATGTAATTTAATGTGAATAAAAAATAAGAATAGAAACGATTTGCCTCTGAATAAGATTGCCATGGCAGTTATAAGTTGGCCATAATAAGGCCACGGTAAATACAGATTGACTAAAAGTTTGTGACACATCGTTTGCGTACACTCAACACTGTACTTTAAGTACCACGAAAGTCACTGACAAGGCCTTTACTTAACACATTAGGGATGACCGTGACCACAGACAGATAAGTACCAACATAAAAAATCAAACATACATTCCAGTTCCAATATCGATAATGTCGTCATACTAAGTTCTAGAATCTTTAAAATATGCATGGAGGCAGCCCGTAATTGGTGAAATGTGTTTGCCAAACTAATTTTCGACCGTAAATGTCAAACATTAAGAATCAATATCTAATATCAACTGAACGATGATACGTCCTTTTGTAAGCAGAATGGCCTAATAGGTAAATTCATTTCGAAGTTTTTGTATTGGAATGGACGGACACTATTTATTAGATATTCTTTAACTATTGTCGTTGAAAAGTTTTTCGTTATTGAAAATGGATGAAGAAAAATCACTTTACATTGAAGTAAAATGAATGTTGTTAATCGATTATGTTCATGAACTTTGTATTTTGATAGTATTAATACAGAAGCCTGCTTTGAGTTTTTATTTTTTTTACATTTCACGAGATTTCATGACAAGACAAAATATTGAGTATAGTGCCACAAACTTATCTGACCCGGCGACCAAAATTGGAACTAACGTCGCTACGGAACAAAAATAGGGTGATGACCTATGGAGATGACATTGGCAAAAGCGACGGCAGCGCCGCCCTGACCGGGACAGATACCTAAGTTTGTGGCGCTATATGTGACACTTTGCACAGCATATACTGAGGCGGACATAGACTAATAACTATATGTCTATGGTGTCGAAAGCGCGGGAAGCTTTAAACAATAGGCGGTCTTTTTATTTCTCTCTTGAAATTTATTTTAAAATTTTCCTAATCTGTACATATTTAGTTGTACAATTTCTGTTAATAGTTAATTTAGTGTATATATTAGTCATACAATTAATATTTTTAACATAATAAGCATTTTTTAAGCTAGAATAGCTTAGGTGTAGGAAGGATGGCAAAAAAACGCAAAAAAGCCAAACCGGATCATGACGCGGACACTCCTGGTGCTGCTAAAGACTCAGTTTCAGATAGCAGTGAGTCAGATTATGAAGATTCTAGCAGTATTCCAGAAAAACCTGCAGACAAGTATGCCCCCTATAGAGTTACAGACTACAGCCGGAGGTACCCCGAGGACGCCGTTGCTGGGTATGAGTTCATTGTATTTATTGAAAGCACGAATGAAGATCAACCTATAGGACATAGGGATATGATGTACCTAAGTGGGTGCTTCACTAAATTTGTCAAAGGAATTAAATACCTGAAAAAAATTAACAAGTATAAAATTGGCGTCATTTTTGATCGGCCGAACCTAGCAAATTCATTCATGGACAATGCCACTTTTTTGAGAGAACAGTCGATCAAAGCTTCAATTCCGGCCGGGACAACAGAGTTGTCCGGAGTTATTACTTCAGTACCCACAGACATGTCAAATAAGAAGATTTTCAAAGCTATATCAAGCTCCAAAAAAATAATATGTGTCAGAAGGATAATGAAAAAAGTTAGAGTAAATAATTCATCTGAGTTACAGCCTACACAAACTGTAGTCATCACTTTTGCTTCGTCTACATCATTACCCGATTACGTCCACATCAAAATGTGGCGGCTTTCAGTGCTGCCTTATATTCCTCCAGTCAAACAGTGTTTCCGCTGTTTACGTTTTGGGCATCTAGCCAAATTTTGTAAAAATTCACAGAGATGTTCAGTATGTACAGAGGGTCATTCCTTCAAGGAGTGCTCAGTACCTGCTGAAAAGGCCGTATGTGTTCATTGCAAAGGTAATCATCTGTCCATATCTGGCCAATGTCCCATCAAGAAGAAAAAGATTGCTGAAAGCAAAAATAACGTGAAAACCCCCTTTTCAGACTTATTTAATAAAGTTAATTTCCCATCACTGAACAAATCGGAAAATTCGGCAGACATTATAAATTTGGTGTTGTCTAATAGCACAGCATTGAGTTTGCTGACAGAATCAATTGTTAAATTGATTCAGTTAAATAAAACACAAAATGAAAGCATTTGTACACAAACTATAACTTCTGCTATTAGAGAGACTATTCAGGGAAAAAATAATACTACATAAAATTCAATAATAAAGTTTTAAATATTGCACAGTGGAATTCACAAAGTTTGTTAAGTAATAAACTACAGTTTCAACAGTTTCTTTATAATAACGACATACATTTAGCTTTAGTTTCGGAAACATGGTTAAAACCACACATACAATGCAACATTCGTGGTTATACCACAGTCAGGAATGATTGTGGTAATGATCACAATGGTGTTGCTATTTTTATACGTAATGGTATTGAATTTAGGTTATTAGATACATATTTTGACGATTCTATTCAAAATATCGCTATTAAAATTAAAATTAATCACAAATACATTTCAGTAGTTAGTTTCTATAGCCCTGGAAATTGCAATCCTCCTTTTGAAAAGAACAAATTTGATTCACTCATAAATAGTATTCCTAAACCACTTATAATTGCTGGGGACTTTAATGCCCATCACACTTTTTGGGGTTGTCGTAGTGACGACTCTCGTGGCAGAGCTATAATGGATTCTATTGATGAAAATGATTTGATACTCTTAAATGATGGTCAGCCAACTACTGTAGGGTCTCATCTATGGACTCCAAATGGTCTTGATTTAACTATGGTTACTTCTTCCTTGGCTTTGTCTTGTGAGTGGCAGGTTTTTCAGGATCCTATGGGCAGCTATCATCTGCCTACTATTACAAAATATGTCGTAGATGCCGCTGATGATGTGGGTCCTTCTAATGTTTCAAATATTCCTCTTCATAGTAATCTGAAATTAGTAGATTGGTGTATTTATAAAAAAATTGTAAATGACATGTTGGCTAGTTTTCAGTATAATAATAATTTGAGTCATATTGATACATATAATAATCTGTGTTCAATAATCCTAAAATCAGTTCAGATGTCAGTAATCAATTTTAATAATAACAGGAAAAATGCCACTTGCAATTCTCGTGGACCAAGAAGGAAGCTTCAACTTCCTTGGTGGAACGAGAGGTGTGCTAAAGCTGTGGAGGACTGTAAGCAAGCTTACATCTTATTTAAATTAAATCCTAGTCTATCCAATTTTACAAGTTTCAAACGTATGCAAGCACAAAAAAAACGAATTTTACGACAGGAGCGTCGTGCATGTTGGTTAGAGTTTTGTAATTCCATTAATAGGCTCACTTCAATGAGTCAAGTTTGGGCAAAAATGAGGAAGTTCAAAAATTTTTCAAATAGCAGTTTGTTTTCTAGTTGTGAATGGATCTCTCAGTTTCTGCATAAGTATACTCCTGATACAGTTCAAAATAACTTCACCATTAGTCATAATACTTTGGCAAATTGCACAAATAATTTCATGGTGGAAATCTTTTCTATTGAAGAACTAAAATCTGCATTAAGATCAAGAAGAGATTCAGCATGTGGTTTAGATTGGCTCTCATACAAAATGTTCAAATTATTAAATTCACATAGTTTATTAATTTTTTTAAATATTTTGAATTCACTTTGGCATTGTTCTATAATTCCAGAGGAATGGAAAACAGATTGTTTAGTTCCTATTCTAAAACAGGGTAAAGATCCTAGTATGGCTGAGTCATATCGGCCGATTACTCTAAGCTCATGTGTTGGTAAAATATTTGAACAACTTCTAAAACAACGATTAATATTTTATATTGAAAGTAATTGTTTACTACCTTATAATCAGTTTGGCTTCCGTTGTGGTCGTTCTGCTCGGGAAAGTCTGTCTCATTTGTTTCTGGATATCCATGGTGCTCTAGCTGAGAATAAAATTTTGGGATGTGTTTTCTTTGATATTGTTGGGGCTTTTAATAATGTAAATTTAAGTACATTATCATCCATCCTCCTTTCACTTAATGTTCCTGGAAAAATTGTAAGTTGGATTTTTGAGTTTTTAAATGGGCGTAAACTGTATGTTAAAGTTAATAATCAATTAATAGGACCTAGATATTCTTATAGAGGAGTTTCTCAGGGAGGAATATTGAGTCCTTTACTATTTATTTTATATATTTATAAATTAAATATTGTGTTAGGTAGTGATGTTTGTAATTTGCAATTTGCTGATGATTTGGTGGTATATTGTTCAGGAAAAAACCTTTATAGCATTGGGACACAACTCAATACTGCCCTCCAAAAATTGGGACATTATTTTGAATGTCTCAGTTTGGAGGTCAGCAAAGAGAAAAGTAAGGTTGTTGTTTTTTCAAAAAAAATTGTTAAGTCTGGTGGAATTAAAATTTATTACAATAATAGCCTTATGTTGGTGGAAAATTCAATAAAATTTTTGGGTGTCACTTTTCAAAGCAATTTTAAGTGGAATACATATGTTGATTACTTAACAAATAGAGCATTAAAAGCTTGCAATATTTTGAAATCTCTTGCAGGCACTTATTGGGGTGCTGATCCAGGGATTCTATTAATTTTATACAAGTCTTTAGTAAGAAGTCATTTTGAGTATGCTTTTTTTTGCTATAGCGGTGTACAAAAACTAATCGAAAAACTAGATAAAATTCAAAACAAGTGCTTACGTGTTATTTTGGGAGCCATGTGTTCAACACCTATAGTTTCAATGCAGGTGGAATGTAATTTGCCTCCATTGATGCTTAGGTTCAATTATCTCAGAACAAAATTCCTCTTCAAGATCTCTTCCATCAGTGACCATCCTCTTCTATTGAAGTTACAGAAAGCTATTAATAATGTTGACATCAATCCACCTTTTCTAGTACAGGGTTTATCTGAAATTTTAAATTACTGTTCTGACCAAAATTTTTTCACTAGCTCTACTTGGCCTTGTTACATGAATTCATATGAATCAAAGTATTGCCCACTTAAAATTATAATAAATGAGTCTTTGAAGTTTAAAGAGGATGTTTACAGAATGCTTGAGGAATGGAGTGGTTACAATCAATTGTACACAGATGGCTCTAAGAATGATAATGCTGTAGCTATGGCTATTTATGATGTTCAGGCTCGAAGTGGTTTCGGAAATAGGTTGTCTTCAGTAGCTACTGTGTATACAGCAGAGGCTATGGCAATATTTAGTGCTTTAGAGCATATAGGGACTAGGCAAGAAAATAAATGGATTATTATCACTGACAGTATGAGTGTATTGAGAGCACTAGAAAATCCCAGTTGCAACGCAAAAACTTGTTACATAATTTACAATATCAGAGAAAAATACAACAATTTACAGAAATTCAAAGATATCGTGCTTTTTTGGACACCTTCACATATTGGGGTGGTAGGAAATGAACAAGTTGATTACTTAGCTAAATCTATAGTTAACCACCATCAGGTATGTCCAATTTTAAACAATCCCATTCCAAATTCTGATGCTATATCTCACTTCAAATCCATACTGGTAAAAGATTTTCATAATTCATGGCAGCAGGTAGTTCAGATCAAAGGAAAATGGTTAGCTGAAATTAAAACCAAGATTTCTCCTCCCTGGTTTGTAGGAGGAAATATCTATCGGGACAGAAAATTTTATACAATGATTTGTCGTTTACGATTGGGGCATTGTCGATTTAATGCACATTTGTTTAGGATTGGCATTCTGTCTTCCCCAAATTGTGATTATTGTAATTCTGATATTCAAACGTTGGATCACATAGTATTCGATTGTCCTAGTTTTGCTCTCCAAAGGATCATTCTCATTGACCGTCTCCTAAGCATTTTTAAAAACGCTGAAGATGTCCCGCGCTCACTTCAGCAACTTTTGAGGAAAAAAGATTGTTTTTTACCAATTTATGACTATTTTATATCAACTGTAAATGAAATTTGAAATTGACAAGTAACTAAGACAAATATTGATATTGACACATTTTGACATGCGAACGATGTCACTTGGTAACAGACCTATTTATACTTGACGAGAAAGGAGAAATAATATTTTAATTATTTATGAAAAAGTAAGAAAAAGATGATACACTGACATAAAAAAAAGAAAATAAGACTTGGCTTCGGCCTTACGATTTTAAATTTATGACATTACAAGAAGAAAATAAGACTTGGCTTCGGCCCTACGATTTTTTTATGACATTACAAGAAGAAAATAAGACTTGGCTTCGGCCTTACGATTTTAAATTTATGACATTACAAGAAGAAAATAAGACTTGGCTTTGGCCTGAAGAATAGAAAGAAGACAAGAAAATAAATCAGACATGGCTGTATGGGCTCAGCTCCCTTTGCCTGTCCCATAGGGGACAAAAGAAACAAAAAAAAAAAAAATGTCTATGGTGTCTATGGAGGCGGATACCTGACTACACATTTTGTTTTTATCTTTTTGTTTATGTAGTTTGTATGTCTTATATATGTGTGTAACCGAATAAATAGTTTAAATGGTTTTTAAATATCCGATAAAGACGTCATTTGGTCATTTACTCCATCCACTCAAAATGCCCGGGCAATAACCTTACCGTCAAAAACCCCCGACTCCAACTAGAAAAAAGAGCTGTAACTTTTGAACGGCTGAACAGATTCTCATGAAACACAGCTAAGATAAGATAAGATAAGGTAAAATATACCGGATTAAAATATCTTTCAATTAAAAAAAACTGCATTGAAATCGGCCCATCCGTTGTGGAGCTATACGATGCCACAGACAGATACACACTACAAACTTATAACAACCCTCTTTTTTGTCGGGGGTTAAAAATACTGATATTCAGCCGCATATGAAAGGGTTGGAAGCAACACCAACATAGTTGGAAAAAGGCAGGTGATGAGTACAAAACCTTAAACGTTTCCCGAAGCTCAGAGTTTAAGTTTAAGACAACAAAATAATAACGTCAACAAATCTTAAAAGTTGGAATCCTCTATTCAAATTCAAATTCAAATTTATTTATTTGTAAAACATAGGTGTTATGTACAGACATGGTGTAAATTTATAGCTAATTTGGTATCACTATGTTTTTGCCTTGATAGGCGTACGAATTATATTATATTATCTAAATATATTAACATATTAACACAAGAACATCCAAAATAATAAAAGGTCATAACGAAGAAATCGGACTCTGTGGAATCACCCATCAGTTTTATCTGTCAAAAATTCATTTACTGAGTAGTATGCCTTGTTCACTAAAAAACCCATCAGCCTCTTTTTAAATAAACTTAAACTATCCGTCACTTTTACATCTTTAGGCAATTTATTCCATTGTATTGTCCCTGCATGGCTGCACAATTTGGACGATATCAACAATGATTGGAGCTACAGGTAGTATCGTGCTGAGGTTAAAGATCACAATCGTGTATAAATAAACAGAGAACAAGGTGATGAATGCTACGCGGCAGTGACAGAAGCAAAATTTCTTTACCTGGGTATTGGATCGATCAGGGGCTCTTGTCATGTGTTAATTAGTCTACTAGAAATGAATACAAAACAATTAGATGTCACTGACATCCGTTTTTAACATGACACGGTATTCGTCGGCATCTGTAAGTGGCATCGATTTCTGCCATCGTTATTCTAAAAACGCCTATCTCTAGTCGTTTGACTAAGCTTTCACTTACGACTCATTCCGTTTGAGAAAAAATTGTCAATCATTATAATTCTTTACGGGGTTTGTCTACACTGGACGTACATAGGTGTTGTCATTCGGAGAGGCTCTTGCTGTGAACCCTGTGGTTCCCAACTACATACTGTTAAAGGACTTTTAGAAAGTCTTTTCTTGCCATTTAAGATAAGACCATTTCTGAGGCAAAACTGACTCCGGGAATAGACCAAGACTTCTGGACGACAAAAAGCCGACAGGTGCAAAGCACTATTCGTCAAAATAAACACACGCTAACCATTTTTTACTACTTTGCTCGACATCCGTATGTCATAACCGGGATCCAGCAGAATATCAGCGTCAGGTGTCATAGCCTGGCACATACTGAGCTGGACACCCATTTGCTACAGCTCGAGACACACACCGAATAGGTAGTTAAAAGGCAAGGTGATGTTCAGTCGGTGCAGTATACCCACAAAATTTTTATTTTTTTCAAATTATTATTTTTTCTGCTTAGTTTTACACACTGTTGCCATCCTAAAATTGTATTCTCTGTCTATGCACCTGTCCTCTTCTTAGTATCTATGTCTATCATTCTAGTGCGTCTTGTGTTTGTGGCTAATAATTTTTTATTTTTTTTTTCTTTCAAAGTAAAAAATTACATTTGAAAACTAATAACTTTTCAGTAGAGAGCTTAGAAAGAAAACTGCTTCGTATTTTTTTTATATTATTGGACGATTCCTATTTGACTTATCTTAGTATAAGGTTTTATCATCAACAAGGTACATGAGTACTTCGCATTTATCAAGATATTGTAAAAAATTCAAGTCACTATTTTGTACATGACTTTTTGTACTTTGCACCCGTCGAAGTATTTACTTAAAAACACCGAAATTTCCGAAGGTTACATTTCTGTTTACCACTGGACACAAGAGCCGTGAATCTAAAATCATGTCCAGTAAGACAGTGACATTGTACATTGACCGTCACAAGTGGATCGATACCCGGCAAGCGACACAAGCGGCGCGTGTTTTATTCACGAACATCGATTGTCAATGTCGGCTGTAATGATTCTAATGATGGCCCTTATTTTTACGCAAGATGTTTGGACTTCGTGTTTGGATGTCTTGAGTCTTTCAAATGGAAAGCACTTTATTTGTCAAGGCTTTAAAGGCAGACATGTTTTTAGAGAACAAAAACAACTTTTTTTGTATGAAAGTTGTCAAAGTCGAAGTCAAAGTTTTTTATTTCAACTGGGCCTTTGCAGGCACTTTCAAAACGTCGTGATTCTAGGTGCACGGTTCCAAGTGGGTTGGTCCTGGAGATTGGGTGATGTTGCGGAAGTTTAATTGGTACTTAGTATTATGAATTCTGACGCTTATAAATCAGTAAAATGTAAATGGTACAGTCAGTAAAAGAAGTAGATTAATAGTTCAGTTAAAATAATTATTTAAAAAAAATAGGTACTGCAATAATTCTGACTAGTGGTCCACCAGTGGTCGAAATTGGACCAAATTATATATAAATCTTAGCTTTCTGCACTCCTTCTCTATATAAACTTTATATGCCAAATCTCACACTCCTCCGTGCGCGCAATATGCTTAAAAAGGCATGCTTATATGCTTCTCTTAACGTATTTTTTTTTTCTTTTTTTTTTATATACAATATAAACACACAAATTAACAAAAGAACATCACAAAAACCTAAATAGGTTTGTCTGGATGTTGAAGCACTGTTGAGAAACATAGTAAGTAGGTACCCAAGTTAGATAAGTACATGATATTAAATCTGCACATTACCTATATAACAATCACAGAACAAACTATTATATTAACTGCATTTATTAGAATATAAGGACAGTATAATCGTTTAATTTTATCGTGATCGTATCTAATAACAGTTTTGTACTGTTATAGAAATAATAACTGTTTATTGCACAATGAAAGTGTTACTCAATAATGCATAACTACATTCACCTACTCGATTTATAGTGCGTACTTTAACTTTAGCAAAGTCAAAGTCAAAGGTTTTTATTTCAACTGGGCCTTTGCAGCCACTTTCAAAACGTCGTTTTTCTGGGTGCACGGTTCCAAGTGGGTTGGTCCTGGAGAAGATACCGGCAAGAAACTCCATGGATACTCTTTTCATAAATCAAGTTCACAATAACATATGGAGCCGCGGGAGCGGCCCTAGCTGAAATGCGACCAGAATTTACACAATATTACAAAAAAAAAAAAGGAACAGTAAAAATCATATTAAGTACTACTAAAATTTAAACAGTACAAGTAGTTGCATACTTAACACTCAAGCCACCCAGTTTTCAAAACAAGGGAAACGTTATTAAAATTAGCTTGTGAAGACAGGAAGCAGCCAGTGAACGCAAATTTGCGTTCACTGGAAGCAGCGGGTCACCAGGGAAGCCGCATGAGCAACCTTGCAGTATTTCGTTTATTTAATACTTTTATCTGCAGGTACACAAGAGGTACCAAATTTACATAAACAGTACGCTTGGCTACATATATTGGTTAGCAGTACACCCGCGGTTCTGACATCAGGATGGCGGGTGTACCTAATTTTTAAAATATCATCATACGGGTGTAGGTACACAGATTTTCAAGAGAGGTACGTAAAGGTACACAGAAGGTACCAAATAACTGTAATAAATTTAGGCAAATCTGGAAATTACACCCGCCATTCTGATACACACTTTTATTGTACTGGTTCATTTTAATCATCAATCATTTTATCATTTTATCATTCGTATCACGTGCCTAGAAAACTACTATTCTTTATTGGTTATACAACGTGTAATATAATTAACGGAAGACCTCATACACTCCAATTATAGTAAAATAACCAAAACTTAATATTTTTAAACCTAACTTTTATTTTTAAGAAAATAGTAGCGAACCGTTACTTAGTGTATTTAAAATTGAGTCTTATTCTGTTGATATAAGATTTAATTTTCTTTGGCTCAATAGCCCGTCAGATTAGAGATTTTCTTTAAAAAAATACCTATACTAAAACTTACTGAAATCGTTTCAATAGGCAATTATGAACAAACTAATTTTAGGACTTGCGTTTATTATGTTACATGTTGTATAAGTAGCTCAATGAAAATGATGTTCATAAAAACCCGTATTCAATAATTACCTGAAAAAAATTACGAATAGCAAAATTCAACTTCCCATACAAACGTGAGTCTGGTGACCAGTGTTTTGTATGAAAAATCGATTTTAAAATTTGAGGTTTTGACCTATATTCTCTCCTAAAATACGGCTGGTCATTTTTACTTAATATAATAATAATAATATTCCATTTATTACAGGCAACTTGACCCATACAATAAAATACAAAAATATACACAAATATAAAACAATAACAATAAATTAATAAACTAATACATATTACAGAATAACAATAAATTTTAAACTACTGCTGCACAGTAGATGACGGCGTGCATTTTGCCTTTACTAAACGACTAGATATTTACTAAAGCATGGGTACTTAGTACTTACTTACTTACTTGTATTCAATTATTAAATATAGGCATCTACAGTATGCATGGAATGAACTGAAAAAAATAAGCCTACTTATTTGTATAAAGTAACCCGGAATCAATTTATTACATGATTCACGAAGGTCGACAACATTTTGACACAAAAGCAATCTCATAAGTGATACGAGTATACTTAATATAATAGTATAATAATGGAACGATATATGTATAGAAAAGTAGGTACTATAATAATATATTATTATAATTTTACTTAGCTTTCGTCGAGTCAGGTATAAATAATTCCTACTTATATATATAAGTAGGAATTATTTTTACCTGACTCGATACATTATATATTTGAAGGTCACCACCAACTACCACCACCACCAAGCCATTGCCAAGCTAGGTGCATTGAAGAATTATAGGCCCCGACTTCAGAAGCTGTTAAGTTTTGTAAGAAAATTATTTTATACTTTTTAGTTTTTTGAAGTCGGTTTTTACATTTTTTTTAAATTTTATTTCATTTTCAATTTTGAGTGCCATAAACAATACATAAACATGAGATTACAGCAATCGCGAGTGATGTGCTGTTATTCATTCAAGAGTTCCATTGTCTATCTCCGAAGATCTTCATCAGATCGTCACTAAATTTAAATGGGAATACTTCGGAAGTATACCCTTTAAAAAAAAAAAGAATCATCGAAATCGGTTGGCGTGATATTGAGTTATTCGACCATTTGTCGCGCACATACTTAATGCACATTTAAGACTTATATGGTTTTCTCATGGATCCCATTGTCAGAACTGGACCAAATTATAAATATTATTATAAATGGGATCAATCGGGAAGTACCAGCTTTCAAATAAAAAAGAATCACGCAAATCGGTTCACGCAGTCGAGAGTTATGAGGTAACAAACATAAAAAATAAAAAAATTTAAAAAAACACGCATCGAATTGAGAACCTCCTCCTTTTTTTGAAGTCGGTAAAAATAATAATAATCTAAACATACCAACATTGTTCTTAAACATGTAACTGACAGCAGTGAACTATGTATGGACCATGTATGGACAACTACTACCTACTACTTTAACTGCTATTTTTTGTATTGTTATAAGCTGCCACCCAAATAAAATAACGTTTCCTTCAAATATAAAGTCACGTATTTCTCTCAGCCCCTTTTAAATATACTCCCTCTTTTAAAGAGCCACCCTGCATATCAACTATCATGTTGAATGGGCAGCTACCTGGTGATTTTCTCATTACGAATGCAAATGGCCACTTGTATAATAACCTATAATTTTGATAATACCTAGTTTGTAAGCAAGTTCTACCATTTTGGTTAAACGATGTTCGGGGTACTGAAGAAAGTAGTTATTGGTAAAGGATTTTATGAAGAAGAATTACTTAAATTAAATTAAACGTTAACCCAACCGTCAAAACCCCCGACTCCGACTAGAAAAAGAGCTGTAACTTTTGAACGGCTGAACAGATTTTCATGAAACATAGCTAAGATGATACCCGATTAAACTGGCTTTCAATATAAATAAACTGCGTTGAAACCGGTCCATCACCTTTGGAGCTACGATGCCGCAGACAGATACATATATCCACAGATACACTACAAAGATGGTGACGCTATAAATATAAGCTACGATGCTTGTCCCCTTAGAGGGATCTAAGGTATTATTTTACTTATAAACAACTTTTACTATGCGACCAATACTGAAATCGCGAAACAATATCAGCTGATTCAAATAAATAATTCAATAATACTCGACTAAACGGCAGACCACGAAAGAGATGGCGGGATGAACTTGATAACACGAACAACGAATGGTTCACACTGGCTCTAGACCGAAAAGCTTGGAAATCATGGGGGGAGGCCTTTGCCCAGCAGTGGGATGATGTAGGCTAACAGTAACAGTACAGTAACTCGACTAAACGCGATTTCTGTGTTGGTTCCATAGTAAAAGTTGTTCATAATGAAGAGTACAAACACACTAAACTAGAAAGGTAGGTCTTTATGCTTGTCAGCTGCAATAAACTCAAGAGTTTAGGCTGAATTATTCATCTATTAATTACCCTTAGCTTAAGTCAATAATTCGACATCAAAGCCATACAATGGACTTTTAATTACATAGAGCAATACCTACAAAGAGCAATTTAATTCACTTTTACTTCATGCAAAGCTTGTTCGTTTGAACATAATTGTAACTTTTCCTTAAAGATTTTTACGACAAAAGTACCTACGTATCTACCTAATTTTACTTTTACAAAATACATATAAAATAAATAAACAAAGATTACCAAAAAATTGCTCTAATAAAAGTTTTCATGCAGTCAACACTTTTACAAAAATCCAAAAAGAGAGTGGCCCATGAGGGGATCGAACCCGCGACCTTCGCGTTATTAGCACGACGCTCTAACCAACTGAGCTAATGGGCCGATACGATTTCAGTCGAAATATCTGTACTCTTGCCAAGTCTTAAAATAACACGCATGCATTTTATGTATAATCTGCACGTCTTGTGTAATCTCATGAGCCGTCTATTTACATTCTTTCTTTTTTTTTTTTCTTTTTTTTTAAAACATTGCCCCTCACTAGGATTTCTCCTGTATCGAGGGTACAGTTTACAAACATACATGTCACATGCACACAACCAGACCACCAGACATTATCTAAGATATCTTTGGAGGTATTTCAAAGTCCATTATTATTATTTAGAAGAGGTAGGGTCCTAAGCCCCTTTGTCTCTGCGACCTGCGATGATCTATTGTGGCGTTAGGTTTAAAGAATTTTATTTCTCATAAAAACATATACAATGTCATCATACAGTTCACTTATAATGAGATACAAAGTAATATTAGGTTATTATTATTACCTCTAGAGTGTTGGAGTATTAGAGTTTTATGTTACAAGCATAGCTTACTAATTAGATTACAATAAGTATACGTATTCCTTAAGTTTGCTTTTGAATAGGTACATTTATGTTGTCGCAGTTTTTGATGTCATCTGATAATCTATTGAACAGCTGTGCTCCCTCAAACAATTTACGTTTACGACTATCTATTCAAAGTCCACGGTCCATAGCTGTGTTTTAAATGTAGTATTCAATAGTACATTGAAGAGTGGCCCATTGTGTACTGGAACCACGGATATCGAGGGATATGGCTTGTAGGCGTGACACTTGTCGCCTCCATCAGCTCGGATTGACCCAAAATACGTGTGACGTCAATGAGCATCTATTAGTCATATGTTTGCATCCGAACGTGTAGTGTGATTTCGTATTTTTACAAAATGCCGAATTGTTCCGTTCTTATTTGCAAAAATAGGACAATTACAACAAACCTTAAGACAAGTGGCGTGTCCTACCACCGGTATGTAAAACATCACTGCATTAATTATATTATTTAAAGATTTTACAAATATCTAGTTGTGAATTAATTTTGACAGGCGTCAGGCTAATCATTTATTGAGTGACCCATGTCAAAATTGTCAAATCAATGTATCCCTGCGGTCCGAATTGCGATAAAAGTGATAATATCGCGAATCCGACCAAATTTAATAGTCACAAAATATAAGGGCTATTGAGTAATAATAATAATTTTGACTTTGGTCGGATTCGCGATATTATACTTTTAGCGCAATTCGGACCGTAGAGTATTAGTGTTGCACAGCGCTGAGGGATATCGATATAATTAATTGATAGTTGTTCTTACGGAATTATTTCATTATTATTAACATTTGCTTAATAATAAAAAATAATGTTATCTATTATTTTTGTAGTATTTGCTTATTAGGCTAAATTAAAAGATTTTATAGTTTTCTTTTTATTTTACTAATCCTTGTAGTTATATTGTTTGAAAAGGATTTAAATAAGTAATTATACTTGAGAACATCTTGAGAACCCTGTTTTACAAGAATGAATACATTTTATTTTAGTTTCCTTAAAGATGCAGAAATAAAAAATAAATGGATGATAGATGAATTCGACCAATCAGATTACGAGGCCTGCATCGCGCTAATAAAAATATTATCGTATCTAACACAATTGCGCCCTAGCCCATCATAGATAATGTGCGGCTGCTATAAAAATTGATATGAAAACTTCTTGGAAGAACCGAAATGTACTTTTTTTTTTTGAAAAGAAAAGAATATTGAAAAGAAGTTATTTTATAGCATAATTTAAAAAAAAGAACTGTCATTATAAAACTGTTTAATTTTATTATAATTATGTAGTTGCATGTGCATAAAGTCTGTCAATAAAGTACTATTTTTGAATTCATAATTAGAACTTTACGATATGAGTGTAGACAAAAATCTTAAATCTCTACTATTCTGTACTTTTTTTTATTATTATTTATGTAATATTTTAAAATATTTATAGACTAATAAACACAAATTGAGGTGAGTACTTTGTCCCAAGTTAGAACTCCCTCTATTATCTATCTTCCTTTCTCAAATTCTTTAAATCATATTAACATCGTTAGTCTTTGGTTAGCCTCTCTTAAAGTGTCTATATAGCGATATTATAATAAACACTATAAAATGCGCCAAAAAAAACACTTCTCTTTTTTGCAGTCAGTTTTTATCGATATTTTTATCGATAAAATATTTATACCAACCCTTCATCCGTTTTAGGAGTGGGGAAAAAGTGGCGACACTTGAAATTGAACAAATGTAGAGTGAAGGCATATCTCCGGATATCTATGACTGGAACCCTACCAATAATTTAGATGGTTATTTAAACATTTGCCTCGAAACGTTATTTTACTAAAACAGTTCTTGAGTTTAATGCCATCTCTATTCATTGGCATCGAAATAACAAGGACAGCCTAATTTAAGTACTTAATTCTTAAATTAAGCTGTCCTTGTCATTTCATCATCCTTGTTTAAAAATTATCTACAAGTTGTTATAATTACGGAGATGTTTGAATATTTATTAATCAATAGATAGATATTTGTGACTGTCAAGTATTTACTAAATATTCGGGAGTTATTAAGACATGGAGCTAAGCGATAGTGTAATATCTGAAGATAAAATTAATATTTCAAGATATAATCGTGTCCAATGTTTCAATAACATGTTTTTACAAACAGATTAGAATTAAAACGGAGGCAGACGTGCTGTCTTCTCATTTATTCAATAGTTTTCCGAGATCACATATGGACGTAGTTAAAATAAAACTGCAAATAGAAAATTGAAATAGAAAAAACGAAAATATTCGTTACCCAACATAGTGGTATAAAAAAAATCCTAGACCAATAAAATTATCTTTTACTTACTTCGGTAAATACTGTTATGTTAGTCAAGGATAAGAAGCGATTTCGAAGGTTTCCATCGACGAAGCAGCTAATTATATCACAGGCACCAGGAATTATATCACTAAGGTATTAATGTCGTAATTACCGTATTCTCAGGTAAATACTAGGCAGTTGTTGGTCAAGGATGTGTAGCCACTTCGAAGGTTACGGTGACGAGTCGATGAAACATAGCTCATTATGTCGAAAAACATGCATTTAGGTGTCCATGTTGTGCTTCAGCTTTCGATTAACTAGCTACTTATAAGTCCTAAGATAACGACTTCATTTCAAAGTTGGAGTCAGTTGGGTGTTTGTTATTTTCACGCTGCTTGAATAGATATTACCGATTTTAGTACAAAATTAGTACAACTATGTTAGAAGCTAACCTGGATTTGCAGATAATAATAAGAAACCCTCTTTATTTCATGCAAAATTCAAATACAAAATTGTACTCATTGACAACATAAATTTAAAAAAAAGCATCTATATCTATATTATACAGGATTTTTTTGTATGAAGTACTAAAATTCAAGCCAAAAAAAAAGATTTTGTATGGCTTGCACTAGTAAATTATGCGTGTCCCCCAAACTAAGTCTTTAAGTTCTTTTCCATAGGACTTTCTATTTGGAACCGCGCACCTAGAGTCTCGACATTTCATAAGTGCCTGTATTTGGTTCACATGAAATAAAGTTCTATTCTATTCTACTTACCGCAATCAGCATGTTGGTTTGGTCGAAGTAGTCGGCAACGGGCATGACGTTCTTGTAGAAGTTGTGGAGCTCCATCCTGGCGAGGCTCAGCACCACGTGGCCGAGACGAGCTCCATACTCTATCTGTCGCTCTAGTACTCTCTGTCGCCAGCTGACTAGCACCACGCCGTTTATCGTCTGGATCTAGGAAACAGAAGGTGGAGAAATTAATTCAAATACTTTATTTGTGTGAATATTGATTCATGAGATGTTAGTAATTTTAGTTAGGTAGGTACATAATATTTCGCCTAAAATAGGGAATGCAAACTTATTTTTTTAAATATAAGTTGGATACCTTAGTCTCAAATTAATACATACTACACAAGCATCAGGCAATTGTAATTTATACTTATACATGTGGGGTTAAAGAAATTAAAGCCCTGAAATATTGTCACTGACTATTTATTTTAACTTTTTTTAAGCACTTCCCCGTGAAATTCGTTCCGTTCGTCCTCTTAAGTCCTCTTTTCCCTCTCCCTCGCACCTCTATCACTCTCGTTCCTTCCGCTTACGTTCCGTTCCCACATATATATATATCCATATTCATTATGCATTATATTATTATATTGGTTAAGCAGAGATCAGTAAGAGTCGAAATATTTTTTATATAAATACTCTAAATATACTCTTGTATCCTGCGAATGTAGTTAACAGTTGACATTTTGATAACCGAGGTTATCGTCTTACTACACCGTGTCTACTTACCCCAAAGGTTTTATTTATTGTTCTGTCATTACATAAGTTAGCTAGTTAGTTAGTTACTAATAGACGCCCGATACCGGTTTTCACAAAACTCCAGTTAACTAATCGTTTATATTTTGACCATTGACATTCAAACATCCAACCCATAAAAGCGAGTCAATTTCTTACCAGTCATGCTTAGGAAAACAGGGGAAAATATGATAAAGTATAATTTAGAGTGTTTGTAAATAAATACATCGAACACGTCATGAGGCGTCACGTGTTTATCAGTCGATACCTGTGAATCACGGAGCACGCCGCCGCACGCTACGATGCGAATGGGGGTGACAAATTAATATATAATTAGCGGTTGCGGTCATACATGTTAACACGCTGATATAGTTCAATTTACAGGGCCATAAAAATGAAGGGACGCGGCGTAATACCTGCCCCCTCGTTGGGTAACACGCTCACAATTGTATTTTAAAGAGATTTCAACTATGTTCATTGCGCAGTATGTTTCAAAAATATTTGCAGACGATAGATGGAACCTCTCAATGCAAATAATGCTGCATTTACCAATCCCTAAATGTAGGTCATTTACCAATCCCTAAATGTAGCTAAAATCAGCCAAGCACTGAGAAAAAGAAATTTACCCAATAATAATAACAAAAGTACATGATCATTATGATTAATTAAACGTACAATTAGCGGGCTTATCGCTACGTACGGCCATCTCTTCCAGACAACCATGGGGTAGGAACGTCATGGAAGAGACACGTTCTTTAAAAAAAATAAAGAAGTTAAATGTCTGATCCGCATTGTAGGAACCCAGAGGGCACTCAATGTACTCCGATTGCAATACAATAACATATTTAGGATGCTGTTGGGTTTACCAAGGTACTGACTACAGTAAGGTACCTTGGTAAACCTAACAGCCGCAGTGCAAAATGCAAATGCAAAAACTAACGCATGCTAGTGCATGTTTGCGGAGGAGATGGTTTTCAAGCCATTTTGAGAAAGAGAGCTGCTTCCTTACTTCACTGTATCAGAGCAACCATGAACAACACCTAAGCGTGCTACCGGACAAACTCGATTATCCAATTACGGCGGGATAGCGCTCAATGTGACTTTATGCAAACTAGTGGTCGAATTTTGACCGCAATATTATGTAAAAATTTTAGCTTTCTGCACTCCTCTCCATATAAACTTTATATGCCAAATCTCACACTCCTCCGTGCGCGCTATATGCTTAAAAAGGGGTACAAAGCCTTCCTTCAATAACATTCTATACGAATAATATACTGACACTTAGCCGATACGCTTAAACTGAAAGTCGAGTAGGTATATTTAGAAAGCTGATAAGTTTTCATAACTTGCGAAATCAACATTATACAAAGTGACTCACGACTAACAATATCCCCCTCGTATTAGTGTTAGCAATTTTCTATTCACCATATTTTCACACTATCGCTAAGGACTTTGACCTTTTACTAACCTGCAATATTGTACAACAACTGCAACAATAAATTTGTTTGAAACAGCAGTAACTCTAGCTTCCTACGGGAATACTTTAATTAGTAGATAGAGATCAATTGCGTCATGTTGATTAACTAGAAACTAAAATATTAATCGGGACAGGGTTAGATATATTTGAAGCCCGCAAAAATAATAAAATTAAGAAAAAACGTCAATACCGAGTTCAAAAAACTAAAAAGTATAAAATAATTAACATAAATAAAATAAACTTTAAACAAAAGTAAATTTACCGGCTTCAAAATCTAAAAAGTATAAAATAATTAACATAAAAAAACTTATCAGCGTCTGAAGTCGGTGTCTCTGCCAAGTTAGGTGCATTGAAGAATTATAGGCCCCGACTTCAGAAGCTTTTGTTTTTTATGCTTGCTTGCTTGTTTTTTATGTTAATTATTTTATTTTTTTGAATTTGGTGTTTACTTTTTAAATGTTTATAAAGGAGAATTGAGATTTGAGACATTTGTTTTAAATAGTCTGCAAAATTAATTTGATTTTGATTTAAATCGAAAATATTTTTCAAAGCTTCTTACATGTAAGCTACCTGAAAAATGGCCGACAAAACAATTATCAATACAGAACATAATTATTTATAGGTAACGTCGATTTATAAATTGTTACTTTGGTCTCTGCCCTTGACATAGATAATACCGATTTTTATCCTAGCCGTCTTCAGCCCATCGATCGACAACCATAGTTTTAATAAAGTGTTAACCAAGATCTGTTTTTCTGATCTGTTTTATTTTGTAAGTTAGATATAGATATCTAAGGGCTGATTTTTCAATCGCCAGATAACTTTATTCGAGGAAATAAATTTGAATTTTTGACAGCTTTTCTATACGAAATCTGTAAAACGTTAAATTTATTCTTTAGATAAAAAAAATTGGCGATTGCAATATCAGCCCTGAGTATATTATTTTTATTTATGGTTTTATGGCTGTATGGGCTCAGCTCCCCTTGCCTGTCCCAAACAGGGAAAAAAGACCAAAAAAAAAATAGTTTTATTGGTAATTTTTTTTAGAGGAAGAAATAAATAAATAATTTCCGTTTATTAGCAACTAAATATTTCTCAACACATGGGTGCTATGACTGCTGAACTAGTAATATGAAGTGACATCTCTTTCTATGTTGCCAATTTTGATGCCACTGCTTCCGTTTATGGTTTTGGTGCCAAACCGGACACCGTAGTACAAAATTGTATTACTGGTATGGCCGACGCTAGGTATGCGGATGGCTATCCGCGGCATTTGGCAGTACTTCGTGCCAAGGATAGAGGATAGTGTTCTTTTGCAACCATAAATAGTCTATGGTGATATTTTTTTTTTAAACCTTACCCCTCACTTTTATTTCTCCTGTTTACAAACATACATGTCACATGAACACACAACCAGACCCAGAACAACTATGTGTAGATCATACAAAAAATTGCTCCGTGCGGGGATCGAACCCGCGGCACGTAGCGTAGAAAGCTAATCGCTTAACCACTGCTCTAACCGTGTCGTAAATTCTGCCAGTTTCCGTGGCTTATGCTAAGTAGTGTAGCATTGTCGAAGGGTGACAGTTTTAAAAGGGGAAGCCGTCCCAAAAATGCCCTCTAAAAATTTCTGCAATTAATGGTGCAAGACAAAAGTCCATACCGTCTCTTGTAATCTATATATAGTCATGTCTGGAAGAGCTCGACCTAACTGAATAACAAGCCTTTTTTGTCAGTTGGATGAGTAAATAATATAATATTACGAATTCCTAAAGGGAAGCCGGTGGGAATCGGGTTTTATGGACTGCTAGATGTAGGACCTTTATGATCGAATCACATACGCAGCGCTTGTGACTCTGCTTACCTTGTCGGAGTATTCGGCGACGTCCCTCATGGAGCGCGGGTAGCCGGACACGAGGTAGGTCTTCGCTGTGGGAGCCATCTTCATTTCTAGCATCAGCACTTCTGTCACCGTCGTGCTGGATAACGTGCCGAAGTCTTGCATGTCTGTGGAATATGTATTTTATTAGCATTTGCACTGGGCGTTATCCACACATATCTGTGCCGTTCGTTCCGTGAAATAACAGTGTCAGTGTAAAATGCACTGTATTCTTTCGAGCTCTAAGTCGGTATCTGATTATATCATTGTTAATATTTTCATGGAACGTCACTGAAGATCACCGACCCTGACAAAATTGGAAAGCTACTTTGATGACATATGAATACAGTGTATTTTTCACTGACACTGTTATTTCACGGAATGGGCGGGACGCACCTGTGTGGATAGCTCGTTAGATTGCGTTTGTAAATATTGTAGGAGTTAATAAAGGAAATGTTTTCATAATTAGTAGAGGACGTTTTCATTGGTTCTAGTGGACTGCATACCTGGAATGGCCCAAGTGTTTATTTTTAACTAGCTCTGTGATTTCTCCCGTGTTAGAGTGTATTAACATTTTACAGACACATCTCACAGGCACAGGCATCCAGCACCACAACAATTTTATCTACCGAACACACGAAACTTATTCAGTGCAGATCGAAATAGTGACTCGTAGCGCAGAAAGCAAAGCACCAGAGAACCACTGTGCCATCGTGTGTCATGGCTACTGTTTATCTCCCTCGATTCGACAAAGACACTAATTACTACAGATTAGATCTGAATAAATGTGAAAAAATATACAATTTGTAACAGAAATGCGTGGTCATATTTAAGGGTGTGGATCAGGCCATCAAAATGAACAACTTTCTATATGGGACCAACATCGTAATTGCATAAAAATAATCAGCTGTCCCATACGTTTGGGTCGAGTAGGTATTACAGTTTTGTATGGGACAGCTGATAATTTTTTCGCGATTGCGATGTTGGTCCCATAGAAAAAGTTGTTCAGTTTGATGGTCTGATCCACACCCTTAATAATATGACTACGCATTTCTAATACACGTTGTATATGAAACAGATGCGAAACCATTATCACGTATTTAACGTCTACGAAATTTAAAACACTGCCATTGACCTCATAAAGGTTGTTAAATGAAAAGCAGTTAATAAAAATACTTAGTAACGCCCATATATTAGTGATATGCCTCTAACCTTGCCTTTTGTGAACCTTCAACCTTGTTGGAAGACCTCGGTATACGAAGCTTAACTAGGTGTCATAATAAAGGTTTGGAAATCAGGTCAGAATATCGGCGAATCATTCGCATGCGAAAAATTCAACACGAAATAAGCATGTTTGGGAGCAGTTCTGCTTCGGGTGGAAGGATAGGGTCTCAACGAGTTCCAAAACATGAGATCGCATCCTGGGCAGTCACAGGTAGTGGCGTTCAGTGGCTGTCGCGAGTGGCCCGTGTGCGGGAGGCCTTAATTCATCAGTCAGCAGTCAAGTAGCGTGCACACACATTTCTTACAAGGTAGGCAAAAACAACTTTTTGTTGTATTGTCAAGTTAAATGATGTTCGTGATTGGTTAAGCTGGGCTTCCACTAGCAGTGGAGTGGACTCCGTACGGACTCCGTTTAACTCGCAATGGTAAACATCAAAGAAGTGCTTCCAACAACAAAGAGTCTAGCGGAGAGGACTGAACGAATCAAAATAGTTAAAAACGAACTCGTTCTTTTTTCTCTTTTGCAGTGGAAGGCAATTGTCAAAACTCTTTCTTAATGGAAGGTAAACCCTATTTACACGACTGCGCGACGCTAAGGAGGGTTATTTAACTAGTTGGCGTCCGTTTCGTCCAGCTATTACCCTTTTGCAGTGGAAGCCCGAGACTTAACTAACTGATAGACATATTAACGTTTGTATTACTTAATACTTAATTTATTAGGGCACCCACCTACCCTAACCTAACCACTCCTACTGCCAGTGGCGTGCACTGGCAGTCGACCATGCCTAAACTTTTGTGAATAGGATATTTTTTTCGAAAGCAGCAAATGAAGCGTCAGCCATTCCATATACAAAGAATTGTTGCCAGCAACACTTGATTACAGTATGACTCATCATTTTCCAAACAAAACATAAACAAACATCAATCGAACTTTACTTCTAAGAATACAAACACATTTCAATTTATTATTCAGGACTATCACTTTCGAATAATCGTACAAAAAATCTTGAAACATTCTATCGATCTGAATATTAATTTATTTGATCGATTTACATAACATACGCCTTATTCTCATGGGGGTAGTTAAAAACTATAGTACGCCACGTGCTACGGTCATTGATACGATTTATGTGTTTATCTTCTTTATTTTTATTAGTATTCGAATAGATTTATGGTTTTGCTGTAATCGGCTAATCAATCAAATGCAATAAATCTTTGCATACACATCATAATGATCGATTTTTCTGGAAAACACACGAATAAAATAAAAACAATTAATGTTACAGTGGTATTAGAATCTTGCTGCGAATCGTAGCAATTAAAAAGATATGCGCGTAGAGCTTTGCTACACCTCGTAGCGAATAAGGAGGTAGGTTACGGCGTCGTAGCACATTGCTACACGCAGCACACCGCTACACGGAAAAGTTGCGTAGCGGTCTATAATCTTGCTACGGTCTTGTTTTGATTCTAAGCTCAAATTGTTATGTTTTCCGCTTTAAAAGTTAACGACGTTTCCGAGTGAGAATTGCTTAAAATAATAATTATAAAAAATAAATACTTATTTTTTAGTTACTATCCGCACGGATAAAGAATGGGATTAGAAAAACCGCTATTTTGGTAAATTTTGTATGTAAAATTAAATATATTACTGAAATTTACACAGTTACGGTCGCTGAAATGCGTGCCGCACGTCAGTAGGACAGAAAGCGAGCCCGAGTACCGATTTTTCTAATCCCATTCTTCATCCGCACGGATAGTATATATTTTTATGAAAGTGATTTCAATAAATACGTAAGTCACCGCCGCCGGCCGTGTCAAATAATAATTTCGTCCTTTGAACATTGTTTCACATTTTTCGCAAGCCTCTAACAATATGTTTCATTTGTTAATTACGCCTGGAAATGCAACTTAATTTACATAATATCAATGTCGAACGAATTTCCTTTCTTTTAAAAAGTCTAATGTGATAAATATACGGGTATGTGGTTCTGCGTGGAAGTTATACAACAGATGCAAAATAGCAAAAAAAAAAAAAAAAAATACAGTAAAATTATACAGGATATTTTTTTATGTAGTGCGCATATTTTTTAGACTGATTCAGTGTCCGTTCCCAAATACAACCGCAGTACTAAAATTCACTCCAAAACAAAATAAAAATTTGATATTGTATGGCTTAAGCTAGTAAATTATGCGTGTCCCCCATACTAAGTGGAGTTTTCGTTTTGTTTTAAAGGGTATCCCAATACTGTGGTTGCATTTAGGACCAGAGACTGAATCCCTCTACAAATTATGCACACTACATAAAAAATAGCCTGTATTATTATGCTATGATAAACGGTAATGACCGTAAAAAAGATCATGAAGAAAAAATATGACGTGTCAGTTAGTGGGTTCCATAGTGGTACCATAAGGCAGTTTTTAGTTTCGAAGATATTTAGGGCCATTTTAGCCAACAAAATAACAGATGTTTAAAATAACAGATGTTTAAAATGAAATCGGCCGTCACCTATACAAAAGTTCATGTTGAAACAATTGATTTTGCACTAATCGTATGTTGTCAGTGGCCTTAATGTTTTGTGAAAACGTGCAAAAATATGAATTGATTGTTTTTTGCTTGTTTTGTTTCACTAAACTTAAATAGGCTGTTTAATGAAAATACATAATATCGAAA
This sequence comes from Allophyes oxyacanthae, assembly GCA_932294325.1. Taxonomy (NCBI): domain Eukaryota; kingdom Metazoa; phylum Arthropoda; class Insecta; order Lepidoptera; family Noctuidae; genus Allophyes; species Allophyes oxyacanthae. Next base: position 2,124,816 of record OW028612.1, read on the forward strand.
AAATATTTGTTTTTAAATAATATCTTTTATAACTACACGTATTATTAGGTAGTTTTTTATAGCTTATCAATTGCAGGTTATAGGAATATGCGTCACTCCATACCGGCTATAAGGGACCTTTGTATGTGAACTAACACTTATTGTAAAGAATCGTAGTGAATAAGGAGGCTGGCTACGACGTAGCATCCTGCTACGACTCGTAGCAAATAAGAATGTTGATTTCACAAATAAACACACAGGACAATAACGGGTAATCGGCTCACGACAGATAAACCTGCGTTTTCGTTGGGCTTCTTGAACTAATTGAATATTTTAAAAAAATCTTCAAACACGAGCCCTAGAACTTCACTATAACACTAAGAACTTTCTATAAGAAAATCATGAGTAAAACCGCTAACAAATCATATAGATTATGTTAAAAAAATTTACATACAATTTTATCGGAATTTAACTACGTTCGTCATTGGCCTCAGTCACATTGTTTTATAATTGTAATGTTAAATTGCAATATGCTTTTAAATGTAAATTATTACAGTCACGACACCCATGAACTTGCAACTAAAATCGTTAACGAGGTTGCTATTATTATTATTAGGCTTAACATTATACAGGGTTGGCGCAGTGGCTAAGCGATAAGCTTTCTGCGCTACGTGCCGCGGGTTCGATCCCCGCACGGAACAAGTATTTGTATGATCTACAGATAGTTGTTTCGGGTCTGGGTGGTGTGTGCATGTGACATGTATGTTTGTAAACTTTACCCTCGATACAGGAGGAATCCTAGTGAGGGGCAATGCTTAAAAAAAAATACTACAATGCTCTCTACAGTGATCTCAACTCTAGACTACAAAGGTGCAAACCGGGGTTAGCAGTACCGTTGCCGATGGCGTACTGCTGCAGGAGGTCTGTCATGTTGATGTGCACTACGCCCCGTCGCTCCTGCATCAGGTTGTCGCAATGTGTCACCTTGCCGCTTCCTGGTCCACCTGGTGAAAAAGAATATTACTTAGATCTATTTGAAAGGAAGTCAAGTGGTTTTTTTTAAAGAAATTTGGGTTTTAATTTCTAATGGGAATGCGATCTATCGTCATATCATGAGTGGTCATGTGTCACTGTGCGCTGCACAGCGAGGGTAACGGGACACGTCTTTACTGCCTTTCCGGGTACATGCCTGGAGGGGAGTCTTTACAGTCTCCAGATGTACCCTAACAGGAGTAGTAGTGGGGTGGGTTTCGGCGCGGTCTTTCAAGAATTTCCGAGGTCCACTACCATGTGCCAAAAGTGGACCATGGTTGTGAGTTTAGCCGCTAGACGGCCTCTGCCCCCTAGGCGGAAGATAGCATGACGGGTTCTCACCAAAAAAAAACAAAAAAAAAGGCATCCGCGTCACCAGTGGAGGCTATTTTCATGCCGTATCGGTAGATTAAGTTATAACCTTGTAGGCTAGTACGGTATACTGCGCGTCTACCAATCCGCTTTCCATATCATGTCGACTATGGGCATTATATTCCTTAGGAGGATCCTGGGTCCACTAATGGACTGTGGCAATCAGTGGTGGATTTACCAGCAAGTTGAGTAGGCTGGAACCATATGGTGGCAGATTTTAGGCGCAATTTTGGGGCCAAAATTTAGGCTTACCTTACCCCGCCTTATTAGTGGTACATGATTGCGCTTTTATTAGCTCAGAAATATACCAAAAAACTACTTATTTCCTATGCAATCTTAACTAAATCTTTTCTGTTACTATTAGCCTACATTATCCGACTGCTGGGCAAAAGCCTCCCCCCATGATTTCCAGGCTTTTCGGTCTAGAGCCAGTGTGAACTATTCGTTAATAGTTTTATCAAGTATCTCTTTCGTGGTCTGCCGCGTCGCCTTCTCGCCATATCATCAACTAAATCGTTGGGTTGTAAAAATAATCTAAGAACTGACATCTATGTAGTTCACAATCATACTAATTACGAGAAAAAGGTGGTGTAATTAGGACGATAGTGGACAAATCATAAAGTTATAATTTCATTGACAATTATTTTTAAATTAATATGCTTGTGAACTAGGGTATCGAATTCTAGAGGTCGGTAGGGGCGGCAAAATTCGAATAGCCTACTGGCAGCAAATGTGTAAATCCGCCACTGGTAATCAAATGAAACTTACCCAGTACAAATATAACAGGCACATTGGGCGGCTCGAACTTGACGTGGCTCGTGTTCTGCATGGGGAAGGCCGCCGCGGACGGTGTAGCCCTTCCAGCCCATGCGCTCTCGCCTCCGCTTCGCTCCCCGCCCGTCGTCTCCAACTCTTCATTTTTTTGTTCTGGACATCATTCATGTGTCAGAAATATTCGGTAACCGCCAAATTATATAGATTCAACCAACTACGTAATGTTCCCGAGACCCGCAAACAATAGATTTTATATTCTCTGATTTACGCTGCTTAGCGAGTTATAAGTACATATTACAGGAGGACACAATCACACAACTAAGAAGTCGCATCGGCAAACTTCGTAAAACCGATCACTTCTGAACTGCGGGTCATCGACACTGGATCTTCAATACGATCGTGAGACCAGAGTCTGATGTTCATTACCACTTTGTTACGCGGTAGACCTGCTGAGTGCGACTTCAAGACCACGAATGTTTATTAGTACTGCAGTAAAACATGATTTTTACGACAACGCAATAAATCTAAGCGAGCGACTGCCATTGGTAGTTCGATCAGGTACATTGATTTAACTTTTTAATTGTGTCGTACCTACTATACAATCTAGTCTACACGGTTCGTCGGCAAGGGTATACAGGATAATTGAAAAAATACCAGAAACCTCTTAGCACTGACTTTTTACCCGAAACAACTTTTAGTCTGCAGGGTAGAACTTGTTGGCAACAAATCTATAAATTCCAATTACAAGCAATGCACTGACGATAAAAGGTTTATATAACCTAACCATCAAAAACCCCCGACTCCAACTAAAAAAAGAACTGTAACTTTTGAACGGCTTAACAGATTTTCATGAAAAATTGCTAAGATGATACCCAATTAAACTAGCTTTCAATTAAAAAAAACTGCATTCAAATCGGTCCATCCGTGTTAGAGTTGCGATGTCAAAGATAGATTCCCAGTTACACATATCCACAGATACACACTACAAACATCACCCCTCTTTTTTGTCGGGGGTTAAAAATAATATTTTTCAAAACGTACTGGACATCTCTGTACACATGTAGCATATGGGATATATAATATACTTGACGATTGCACGAGGCCCTCCGAGTCTAATTATATACCTAACGAGTTCAGGATAATGGTGGGGCTGCCTCTGGCATGTTCGCGGAAGCGCGAGTTGATGGCTTTAGTAGGTACAATTGTGCGTTTAGCGCGTCGCTTTGATAGACAGCAGAGTGCGTGCCAGCCCCTATCATTATACTGAACATGTTAGCAAATAGCTCTTCTCCGAATGAGAAGGGGGTGACGCCTAGTGGCGTGCATAGACATTTCTGAGAGGGTAGACAAAAACAACTTAATGTTGCATTGACAAGTTATATGATGTTTGTGATTGGCTACCTCACTCTAAGGATTACAGACATAGTATTAACGTACTTAATTTTGTAGGATAGGCAGTGTCTTTTTGTCTTTATGGAGTGCACACCACTGGTTAAGCTTTAGTCCACCACGCTCGCCTAGTACGGATAGGCGGAGTACACACACCATCGACGACTTTATGAGGCCCTCTCAGTTGTGCAGGTTTCCTTACAATGTATTCATCCATCGCTAATGCAAGTGATGATCAAATTGGGATCCGCACATAAATTCGAAAAGTCGGTGCGGGTTGGTTTCGAACTCAGACCCTGTTACATGGAAGGCAAGCGAACAACCGCTAGACACTAATATTACCTACCACCAAAAAATATTATTATTATAACTCTAAGAGGATGGACTAATCCTTTTGTGCGCTAATGACAACATCGGTAGGTAGATACCACGATTATCTACAAGTACCAGTCCGTTTGCCAAACTTGATGTATATGGCAATTTTCTCTCATCTCATGGCCGTTCGTTGAGATGTAGAGGACGCCCGTATCCAGCAGTGGACGTTCGTGGGCTAATGATGATGAATGTATGGTGGATGAATTGATGATGTGGACGAATTTAGGTATCTATGCCGAATCATCTGTGTAGGTAGAAATCGTCTACCGCAGTAGTGGAGTTACTTCAATACAGATACATCCAAACAAATAGACAGCAAATAAGCAGATTCTAAATTTTTTTTGGAGTTTTAAGTCTTATTAAATGTTGTGTACCTAAAACTTAAAAGTTTTATTATTGCTGGTTACGTTCAAATATGTATTTATGATAACAAAATCTGTATTATCTAACAATATTTTGTATGTTTACTACGCACAAACGTCGCCGCCGCGTTACAATTATCAATATTTACCGTGGCGCCCGAACGTGGGGCCAAAGGTACCTTCTTGATAAACAAACAACAATAAATATGTAAGTGCGCGCTTAATAATGTAAGTACGTTTATGTAGCTACATAATGATGATTAAAATGGTTTTTATTATTTTATTGCTCCTGCATTTTTATACAAATGGAAAATTAATTTGATATTTCTATTGGCGCACAACGTGGGACCTGAAGAGGTAACCGCTTATAATAAACTAATAGTTGAAATTACAGATAAAAACAACTTACCAGTGTCTAAACAGATGCCCATATTCCATGAAGATGCGAATTAAAGTTAAAGTCTTTCCACCAACAAACTTTCTGACATAGGGTCCGCAATAAAAAATTATAACTAATGTTTTTAATTGGCACTTTACAAAATAATAAAATATACATCCAAAACACGCGTGTAGTTCCGTTGTCTACCGGCCACGGGCAATCACACGCGGCAATTAATAGTTTATCGATTGAAGGACGCGACCTTCGTGAACGAACCTCAAAATGAAACTAAACATAAAACTCTAAATTGAAAATTATCTCATTTTACAAAACTTTTAACTGATCGACTTCGTTTGAGTTATTCGGAAGTTGTGCCTTCGTAATAGCATTTCTGCGAGCGGTTTGAATCTTAATGGCATCGCGGGCCAACCGCTTCGTCGCAGCTCTCACACACGACTGAAAGTAACACCTTTCCTCGCCAGTACAACGAACAAAACACTGCCTGTCTCGCTCTAACTCACCGTAATATACGCGTGGGAAAGGGAGAGTCCATCAATTGAATTATTAAACCTGCGTTCCCCTCAATGAAATAGAGTAGGCAATTACCGTATAAGTAAAATGCAACACTTTGCTCTTGCAAGTGACTAATGACGATGTTTGCTGACTAAGAAATGTTTTCGATTAGGGTCAAGCAAACTTTTCAGTTCGACAGCCTCAAGGCGGTCGTATTTTATTCATGATCGTAACATTTACGATAATTGTCACGTTCAAAACTTTTGAATTCTTGAAAGTAAGTAGGTATGTACCAATTACTAGATACGTTCGGTAAATATTCGATACAGTAGAAGTTTGTGAAGGTATGTAATTACCTTATTAATTTTTTATTTTGAATGATTCATCGACGGGCCGCCTCTCTATATATTTTCTTGGAGTAAGTTTCCTTGGACTTTTTACAAGTTGATACGAGTATGACAGGCGGCACACGCCCCTGTCTTCATTTTATTTATTTTCTGATAACTTTTATTAGTTAAAAACTACGGAGACTACTAAAGTGTTACACTACTAAACAAACAGTAAATACTGTTTGTCATGTAGTGTTACATTACAAGCTTCTAGACGAAAATTATAGATTCTAGAATGATTTATAGTAGGAACTGGTAGGTACATTTAACATAATTTATTAGTATTGATAACTATTATACCTTACAAATTAACAGTTTGCAATAAAACAATATAATAATAATACCGAATGAATTTTTAAGGAAAGATAAAATAAAATACTTAATGTATTAAAAATTTAAGTTTTTATTTCGTTTTCAACACCTTTGCACAATAAACTAGTGAGTGCGGAGATTCAGAACAGTATGAAATTAAAAAATAACAGATTCTAAAATCACATATTCTTTTATAAATTATATAAAATAAAAATATCAACCTTAAAATTAAGTAAATAAAGTTTAAAATTGTGTGATTGCTTTCAAATTAAGTACAACTGTACGTTCAAGTAATCTATTAACATTTTTGTGAAGCTTTCTGCTTATTCTATTTACATTTATAAATTAATATATACCTATTATTTACACATTTTGAGGGATGCTCGGAAAATTGATCTGCAAGTTACGATGCCTAAAGGTGACTTACCACGGTGCCTTATTTGACGGATGACGTACGACTGACAACTACGGATAGCCGCGCACCGCACCAAGGCTCTTCCCACGGTGCGTGGTGATTTATGTGGGTGCTAGATTCGAAGCCAATTTTGTCATTCCAACATGCCAAAAAAACCGTCGTTGCCTTGAAACAGAGCTCGCCCTGCACCTATGAACTTACACCGACTCGCGGCAGATTCTACGCACCGTTACGGGCGTGTCTGCGCTACCACGGACGATTCGAGCCTCTTCCTACGGTGCGTCAGGTGCCAACTTATGCATGTTCATCCGCGATATCACGTATCGTGGGAAGCCACCTTTAGTATACATTCTGGAGCAGTCGGCTTCATTACGAACCTTGCCGACTAATATTTCAACGATGAGCAATATCCATAGACCACAGCCCCGTTTAATAAAACATCAGTGCGACTTTTTTGTCCAAAAATTATATACGAGTACCTAATTGTCGCATTATCACGATAGGTGCTATGTGCTATTTAATAAAGCAGACAAATATCACCTGTCAGAAGATTTTTTTTTCTAAACAGTAATTATCATGTCAAATTTTCATGACAATTCAACAAAATTCTCGTTTTTTGACTAGTAAATTTTTTCATGCAACATTTTAATAGGTACCTAAACTAGTCAAATAATCGGATCTTCATCACCTGGTGCCTGATATTGTCACGTTTATTAAACAGTCCCTAGATAATAGATTATCAAATGTCATTAAAGATACAACATATTAAATTATTGTATTTTTTATTATTATGTCAAATTGTGATAAACAAATAATGCCTTTTAAAAAAATTGAAAAATTCTCTTTTATTTTCTAAATATACACATATCTCATATTTATACTTATATATTCGTAATTTTTTCTTATGTTAAATGCTACTTTTCGTTATATTTAACATTATTAGGAAATAATTATTATTACTTATAAATTCTGTTTTATTAAAGTTAATTTTGATGTTAAAATGTACTGTTTTTACCATGCTCGTCTGGTCTAAAAACTTCTCGATTTTGAATTTTATAATATAATCGATATTTATACGGAATCATTATCATCAAAATAATCAGATTGCTGATCAAAGAAAAATAATGAATGTTTTTCTAAAAAACCAATTATATTTTTAGTAAAATCTCACAAAACGATCATAGTCAACTGATGGCGCTTAAATATATTTGCAGTGCCTACGTATTATTGTGTGTCTAATATTTATATAATAAATATTACATAAAGGATTATGTACATCGCAAGATTAGCTAACTAATATAACACGAATGGAAGAACATGTTTACCTATACTAAATAAATGCGAATTTCTATATACAATAACTAATTTTATATACTAACGTGAGTATACAAACTCTTATAGTAATGTCTGATCTGACTACGTCTGTATTAAACATATGCCAATCAAATGCCAAAGAAAAAATTAATAAATAAGGAGTCGTCCTTTAACCACGTGAGGTTTTTAAGGCCATTTTCGACCCCTTGTTCCCCCTCTCAAGCGGATACGTCACAGAACACAGAAAGAGGTATGTACGTCGTGGGGGTTTAGACTACCCCCTCCCAATATCACGTGTATTTTTTACTGAAAAATATCTTAAGAGGCCGGCGGAGCTTGCGTAGTTCATACAAACGGAATAGCAAATTTGGGAACCTAGATAATTATTCTGTAGTCCAATCGGAATAAATACACACTATCATAAGAATATTTTTGATTTACAAATTATTTTGGTATTCCGTTTGTATGAACTACTCATGCTCCGCCGGCCTCTTAATGATATTTTCGGAATCATAAAATCAAATTCTGAAAATCATAATCATAATATTAATAAAATTGTAATGGTGGCGACCGGGAGGTCAGCTGCGACCTAAATATTGTTGTTATGTTGCGTTTTACACACAAATTCACTCGCTCGGGATTCCACGTAAACGCACGAAAATATACACGTGATTATCTCATAACCCCCCCCCCCCCCCCCCCCATCGTGATAAATAGTGATGTTATTCTAACCGGTCCCCCCCTGTTCGAGCCTCACGTAATTAAAGGACGGTTTGGCAGAAGATTTATGTTTTATCAACATGTACAATTCATATGAAATAATCGATTAAAAAAACACCTAAATTGAACTTTATTCTCTGAAATGGATTTCATTTTGACAGCTGAACTTTTTAATGAAGTATCGAGTACGGGAAATGTTTGTTCAAGGTACTTAAACAACAAATATTGATGTTGAACCTTCTAAGTTACGTATGCCTGCACTAATGGGTTACTAGTAGGTTCAAAACTGTAGAAGGTCGCAACACATGACCACGATCTCTCGATCAACTCCTTGGCCGTTGCTAATGGCTCCTTAATTAGTTGATTTATAATCTTACTACTTTTTTCACAATGCAACATGACACTTTTACCATAGCCTTTATCGTGATAGGTTTTATACATAACAATATTGACAGTAATAAATTTTTTCTGTGCATAATAACATCGATATTTTTAAGGTTTTTCCATTTTATGTTTAAGATTGAATCCTACAAAAAAGAACTTTGAAGTATTATTTCAAAAAAGTGTTTTCATTTCAAATGAAATCCACTTTAGGTTTTTGGGTTTTTAAATACATAAAAGTTGTGATAACATTTGAACAATCCGTACAAAGATTCCAAATATTTTTAAATTTAAGTTTCGTACATCGATAAGAGACACAAATTGATAATAATTAGAACAAAATATTATGTCAAACAAACATTGTTTTATTAACTATTTTATACCACAGAAAAATACTAAATAAAAAATATAGAAAACCTTTGCCCAATTACTAACCTGAAACGGTGAATAAAATAATATAATTTTATTAAATTAATAAATTATTAATTAAGTATAAATTAATTTTTGCTGGCAGAAATTTTTTTTTTTGAAATAAGCAGCACCTTTGTAAAGTGTTCCTTATACTCCGTATTTTTCATTTTTGTGTGTACATAAAAAATAAAATAAATAAATAAAAGAATTGGTTTACACGCTGTTCCGTTATAAAATAATTATGATTTTAATAATTTTATTAGAATAAATATCACTTGCGCAATTTTAGAACTAAACCAACAATATGAGCTATTCCGCAAAATGGTTGACATTTCTATACTTACTTTTATTGCAATGCAAATTAAGATAGGACCCGATATAGCCACTGATACGTTTAATTTATCTTTTACAATATCATGTACACAAGTACTTACTAATATTGGTCCAAGGTACAACTGGCGTCACCTAGCGGACAAAAACGGCAACATCTGCTTTAAACACACAATAAAATAACAAATAAAACACAATAGCGTCAAGCTGAGTTAACAAGTCGTTGGATGGACTTAAAAATATCACAATGTTCATTAAGTAATAATAATAAAATATATTAGGCTTAATAACGTCACCGATTAATAATGAATTAGGAAAATAATATCGTTTAAAAACTAATAAACTCGTTTTTGAGTGACGATATTTAGCTCTAAGTTTCATTAATTAGTATGTATAATGTATATGTCACAGTAAAAACTCTTAGCTGGTCAAAACTAATTTCAACTAAAACGTCAGACAAAAGTAGTTTTGACTGAAATATGGGTCAAAACTATTTTTGATTAAACCCCGCAGTAAAAAGAAAATAGTTTTGCTTTCGCACGAGCCGAGTGAGCAACGCGAGCGGGTGCCACAAGCTATGGTCACTTTTTAAATCAAAACTAGTTTTGACTGGTTTTCGTAGCCAAAATTAGTTTTGACCTGATACGAGTTTTGACTGTAACAGAGATACAAAAGTAAAAAAACAAGTTTAGTCATAATAAAAAAATACTTGAGTGAATTCAAATATTTATTTTGAATATGGCTTTTTAGTTAACTTTTGTGTTCCAGAAAGCACCCAATAGGTATTGAGAATATAGTACAAATAATTTATCATTGTCTTTTTACTTTTCCAGGTAACTGTACATTTGATTGTGATTAAGTTATAAAGGTAACTTATATGTTTTACATATAATTTGTGTACAAAAAAATGTAAATATCAGCAAAAGATTTTAAATAAAAATATATAAGGTTCAACCTTTCTAGTCCCGATCCCTTTAAGGGGCTGTAATCATCATTATGATTTATGAGCAAAGGGACCAACACTGAAATCGCGAAAACAAAATCTGCTGTTTCATACATTTAAGTAGAGTAATATAGAATGATTTGTATGAAACAGCAGCATTTATTTTTCGCGGTTTCACGGTTTGTTCCATAGTAAACGCTGTTCACAATGATGAGTATAATTAATCTTTAAAGGGATCGGGCCCTAGGGTGGACCTTGTATTTCAAATCAAAACTCATACTAATGAAAATAATATTATTATTAATATCAATTTATTATATTAAAAAATGGACGTAGTTATGCAAAAACGTTCCAACCCACAAGTAAAAACTGAAGCGTTTTTTATTGTTTTTAGCTAAAAAATGTGTTACGTGTTGTGGGTGGGAACTTTGGAAATCGAAGAATATTAACTTGAGGGCTGAAAAGGTTTTACTAAATGATGAAGGATGTTTTAAAAAGTAGCCTAGTGCCATTAACTCAATTTTGACAGACTTGTGGGTTGGAACGTTTTTGCATAACTACGACCAACTTATCTTCGAACATGGCGTCGAACTCACTGTTATCATAAAATATTTTCGTTTCAAATCGCACTGTTTTTGCTGAATTTATAATTGCAATGTAACGCGAAAAATTGTCTTTTCATGTTATATTTTAGTGAGCAATGTTATAAACAGTGTCATTGGAAATTAAACCTAAAATTCGATTAGTTAAGGAATTAAATCCTATAATTTATCTATTAAGTATTAAGGCCTAAAGTTTCTAATTGCTAAATTTCGTTATCTGATCTATTCGAAGGCCTAAGTTTAAGTACCTAATAATAGATTTGATTTCTATCTAGAACAAAATTTATTGAGGCTTAATGTGAGCGTGGCCAACAGTTTGGGGCATGCTTAACATTAATATATTTGTGACAAGTTCACTAACTTATCACAAATATTGGATATTTTTTTTGTAGTGCGCAAAATTTGCAGTGATTCAGTCTGTGTTCCTAAATGCAACCGCAATATTGGGATACACTTTAAAACAAAACGAAAATACGACTCACTATGGGGGATACGCATAATTTACTAGCGCAAGCCATACAAAACCAACTTTTTTGAAGTGAAACTTCTACAACATGTAACGGAATAAACGCAAGACCTCAGACACGCCAATTAGAATATTAAATTATAAAACTAAAATAACATCTGTAATTTAATTTAGTTAAACCAAACCAAATCACATAATATAAAATAGTTGTCCTGACTAAACGTAAAACGTTTGAGCATACTATTCTCTACGCACACACTCATAGCAATGTTTATAGCGGCGAGCGCACACCAGCGCACATCAGTTCGCCCGCCATCAGCTGGCTAAGCACTGCAAGTGTAGTCACTAGGTACGTCAGTTCAATGACCGAAAATTATGATTCCATCTTTCCATCACACTTTCACAGGCTTTGGACTGGCGGTTTTGAATAATTTAATTTAATTTTACGATTGTATTAAATAATCTACATTAGCAATACGAATCTAAGATATTAGGCTTAGTAACGGGGATGTATTTTTAAACCAAGCGACATTTTGCCCGACTGTGATGTATCAGTAAAGTAGGGCGGAGCACCCGGGCGGCGGCGCCCGCGCCGCCAATCGCGCGCCCACCGACGCGCGCCGCCGGCCGCCGCGCCGACACGTGTAGGTAGGTACTATCATCGGACACCGGGGAACGCAGAACTTTTTTATCTCAGACGCGTAACTTTCGCGACATTACCCTCTAAACCCTGATAAGTCGTGTTTACCGTTTATTACGTGTAAAAAATATTCAAAGTCGGCGTGTTTAAAAGATTTGAATCATAATATTTACAGTAGGTAATTAAAATAAAATCGTATTAATAGGTACTTACAGAATTTACACTAATTTACACTACTTCTTCGTCCCATTTTCATTAAACTTTCAAAATGACCACCGCCTTGTTCGATGCACTTTGTAGCACGCTTTCTTAAATTTAATTTTAGTTTGCTAAGAACCTCAGTGTCATTTTTCACTATCACAAATGCGTGTTCGATTTTTTGTTTGAGGTTATCGACACTTGTTGCCTCGTTTACATACACAAGGGATTTTATTCGACCCCACAAATAAAAGTCTAACGGCGTTAGGTCAGCCGATCTGGGAGGCCACTGTACAGGTCCCCCACGACCAATCCAACGCGTGCCATATTCCGCATCAAGATGCCGTCGAACGGTCCACGTGAAATGCGCGGGAGCACCATCGTGTTGGTAAAAGACTTGTCGTAAAAGTACGAGAGGGACGTCGTCTAATAACACCGGCAATGTCTCCTGCAAGAACTGTAGGTAGGTATCTCCAGTCAACCTCGGTAGAAAAACGGGGCCGAGTACGTGTGTACCGATGACGCCCGCCCACACGTTTACAGAGAATCTGTGCTGGAATGAATCCACACGGCATGCATGTGGATTCTCGTGCCTCCACAAATGTTGATTATGTTGTTTGTACATCCCAACACGAGTGAATGTACTCTCGTCAGTCCAAATAATATTTTGTTGCCAGTTCTCCAACACCCATCTACAAAACTCTAGACGTGGCAAGTAGTCGCTCGGCGTTAGCTCCTGACAACGTCGTAGGTGGAACGGGTGTTCTCCATCAGCATGTAATGTTCGCCACACGTACATGTGACTGCAGTCGAACAATGGCGCTGCCTCTCTCGTGCTACTCTCTGGATGCTCGTCGAAATAATCGAGAATGTTTGCTTGCAAACGAGTACTGCGCACATTTGTCCCTCTATCCAAGGCCGTGTTAGGACGAAACGTCCCGGAGTCCCTCAGACGCTGAGTTGCACTTAGCATCGTCCTGGCGCTCACTCTGGTGCCATATCGTTCATTCATCACTCGACAAGCTAACTCGACATTATCGTCACAACGAGCCAGTGTCCTCACCATCTCCGTGTACTGGATATTGGTATAACGGAAAGCCATCGCGCGCGTAAACAATAAAATGTGACAACAACAACGAAACACAACCACTGAAACATGTCAAACATGTCAAACGTCAAAGGGGTAGCTGGTAAATCGACATCGGCTCAATTGCCATATCGAACGAAGAAGAAGAAGAAGAATGCATCTCGCTCTTTCACATTATTCTTACTATTGCAAAAAACATTTTGAAAAACTTTGTGAAATTCGAACTACAAATTCTGTCGTGCATTTAAATAAGCCTTATTGGTTGGTAATAAGGGTTAAATTTCCTTAAATTAACTATTTTATTTAATGCACACTACCTCAAATGTAAAATGCATTGATATTATTTACATGTGTGTATGGATATCTATGAACGAACTACAAATTCGCTCGTGCATTCAAGAAGGCTTTATTACTTTGGAATAAGGCTTAAATTTTCTTAAAGCAAAGATTTTATTAACTTGTTACGACGCGGTGGTTCTAATTTAAGATAAATAAAAGATTTTTTAGGGAAAAATTAACATATATAAATTATGATGGAAATCGATTCAGAAGCCGATTCTGAACAAACAACTTTCAGGTCTTGCGTTTATTCTGTTACAGGTTGTATATAGACGGGGATATTATGATTTTTCTGTCACGAAAAAGCGTTACGGCCGCGTGGAGGGGGTAGACGATATATTGTCCGTTGAAGTTTCACTTCTACTGTGTTGTTTTGGAGTGAATTTTAGTACTGTAGTTTCATTTGGGAATAGAGACTGACTCACCCTACAAATTATGCGCACTACACAAAAAAATATCCTGTATAATATCAAGTATAACTCATTCTCTTTGGTTACCCTCCAACTGGTGGGTAACCAAAGAGAATAAAATAAGTTCAAAGTGCAGCGTGAAGTAAAGCGGAGACAATTAAACTTTAGTCAATCGTTGCGTGCACTCCATAGAAACATTTATTATATGAGTATAGATACATTGGCTTGTATGTTAATAAATTGGTTTGTATTTAAGTACCGCAATTGTATTAATTAGTTACACGAACTAACTTAATACATAACCAATTAATGCAGCTGTCTGTCTGTCTGTACAACACTTACAAGCCACGCTCAATGATAGTCATTATAATTACTAATTCTCCTATATTCCCTGTCCATTTTATAGAACCAATGTCTTTACAAATATAAAGTCCAACCTTTCTAGTCCCGACCCCTAAAGGGGTTATTGTATTCATCATTATGAACAACTTTTACTATGGGAACAAGCCAGAAATCGTGAAAAATTAAATCTGCTGTTCCATACACGTTTTCGTCTCTGCATCACCCCAAGGTTGTCTGGCAGAGAATGCCTTGGGCATTAAGACCGTCTTTGTACATATTTGTATGAAAAGCATTAAATGAATAAATAATTGAATCCAGTAATATCGAATTATTTGTATGAAACAGCTGAATTTTTTTTGCGATTTCTTGGTTGGATACATATTAAAAGTTGTTCATAATAATTAGTTGTTCATAATTATGAACAACTATAAAGGAATCCAGACTAGAAAGGTAGAATCTTGTATATTCAAATCTTGGAATGATCATTACAATATTTCGTAAAAAGAGTATGGACATTAATATCATTCATTACTTAATCACTAAATAACTTGATAAAACAAAAAAATATTAGTAAACAAAATATAATATTTAAGTAGAATTATTCTGCCGGCAGATTTAGGAATATAAATTAAATAATTACCTCGAAAAAGGTAAAAAGCATAATGTGTCCATACCCTAACAACAATATACATACAAAATTCTCAGAAATATTTTATTTAGGCCGTATTTTCTCGTAGAAATATATTTGCGCGACATTGTTTGCTTCCTTAGCTAACAGTTTTCTTTTAACAAAATTGAAATGTTCGAGCGCAAACTCATAGAGTTCGTTTTCCATTTTCCAGACACTTGACTGCTGGATTTTGTCTATGGTTAGCAGGTTAGGTTCTATCTTAGAGCTAGTTTGTCGTAGATGCGACTTGTTACTGTTTAAGTAGTACTCTGTGGCCCCCCTGAAGAATCGAGGTAATGTAGCCTCTAGCACGGTTATAAAATCGAGCATTTGTTCCGTGACGCCTACTAGTAGGTAATGGTTGACTAGATTGTGTTTCGCTTGATCTAAGGCCCATTTGTTGCCGGGTTTCCTAGAAGAAAACAATTATGTCAATTTCTGTAGTATTTTTAACCCTGACAAAAAAGAGTGGTGTTATAAGTTTAGTGTGTATCTGTCTGGGGCATTGTAGCTCCTGAACGGATGAACCGATTTCAATGCAGTTTTTTTTACTGAAAGCTAGTTTTATTATGGATTTTCTTAGCTATGTTTCATGAAAACCTGTTCAGCCATTCAAAAGTTACAGCTCTTTTTCTAGTTGGAGTCGGGAGTTTTTGACGGTTAGGTTATTAAGACAATAATATGGTCCCGAATTGTCTGAAAAGTCAAACCTGCTTCTTGGTTATGCGTTAAGAAAATACAGATCTATACATTTCTGAATGATGCGTTTGGACACCGAGAGCCCAAATGATTTTAGCTTAAACCGGGCTTCCACTGCGAAAGGGTAATGAGCAAGTTATAGCTGGACGGAACGGACCCCAACTAGCTAAAATAGGTTTTACCTTCCATTAAGAAAGAGTTTTGATAATTGCCTTCCACTGCAAAAGAGAAATGAAGAAAGAGTTCATTATTATCTATTGCTACTCGTTCAGTCCTCTCCGCTACTCTTTGTTGGTGGAAGCATTTCTATGAAATTTACCGTTGCGAGTCAAACGGAATCCCTAGGGACGCGGAGCGCGTTCCGCTGCCAGTGGAAGCCCGGTTTAAGGATGGTCGACCGGTTGTACCAGTGGTGAAGACTCCATACAACCCGATTCCCATCGGCTTCAATTTAGAAATTGGTTAGTGCATCGACCAACGTAATATTATAGCGTCAGTGGAAAGCCAAAACTACTAAAGCGCCAATTTGTTGCCAAACTAACTTAAACTTTAAACTGTGCCCCTGTAAAGTTTAAATTAGTTTGGCAACGAATTGGCGCTTTAGTAGTGTTGGCTTTCCACTGACGATATTATCTACTCATCCAACTGACAAAAAAAAGGCTCGTTATTCAGTTAGGTCGAGCTCTTCAAGACATGACTACATAAAATATAGATTACAAGAGACGGTATGGATTTTTGTCTTGCAGCAATTTTTAGAGGGCATTTATGGGACGGCTTCCCCTTTTAAAACTGTCACCCTTCGCCAATGGATTGTACATACCAGCACTCGGCAGCATGTCCACAGAAGAAGGGAACTTGCAGCCACATGTTGTTGGGGTCACAATCAGGCTGACCCCGCTCCACACACTCGTCAAATGTCTGGGGAATTGATAACAGTTTATTATCAAGTAAGTACTACTAATAATACTAGGAATTATTTCTTAGGTCATGATAATAAGAAAGACTAAGCTGATTATGGTTCTCAGTTTAATTTCTAAATTGGCCTGGGTTTTTCAAGAACAGCTATAAGATGTGGCATCATCACAGATTATTTGTTTTACCGCACATACAGACCCACTATCTGTAGCTCATACAAATATTTATTTCACTGTGGGTGCGTTCACAAACACAAATCTTCACATGCAAAAACATCCAGACCCGGAACAGCTATCTGTAGATCATACAAATATTTGTTCCGAACGGGGATCAAACCCGTAGCACGTAGCGCAGAAAGTAACCGTGTCGTCCATTTGTTTCATGAGGGAGTCGAACCCATGACTCGTACCACAGAAAGCCAATCACTTAGCCACTGTGTCAACAGTGCCATCATTCTTTTCAACTACATAGTTCATTATTCTTTAATACACAGAGTTCCGCCCTTTAAAAAAAAAGTCCACAATTCTTTTGATATACAAATCTTTATAAATTAGTATCCTACATAGAGATCCTATATTGTAATTCCAACAGATATTTTCTGAAGAGCCTCCATATGTGACGAATTCTGACTTCGTCTGGTGTACCTACCTTGGGCAGTCAGCCTCAATAACACCAATCTTGAGTGGCTAATCTTTTCACTATGGTACGGTATAGCGATCACTATGTGATAAGTAGTGCTGTTAGAGCAGAAAAAAAAGGTTTCTTACCATTTTATCGCCATGTTTTTTCCGCACCAAATGAGGTCTATAATTATCACCATTTCTTAAGAAATAGTAGTATGAAACTAGTCTATCTAAAGGTTTTCTTATTAAATTAATGAATATAGGTTTTGATGTGGTTCCCAACCTGAAAAAAGAGAACATAATTATCCAAATCAGTATCTACAGACAGCATCAAAATCTGATGAACAATTTGGAATTTTACATGTATTAAGTTTAGCGTGCAGGTTGCAGATATTTCGGTTTAGACATTTTATAGTAAAATCATAATCAGTTCATAGAAACAACTTATATCCTATTTAAAGAATGGAAAAACAAAATGTTAACATCATTTATGTACTCATAATAAAAAGGATTTCAATAAAACAAGTCAATTGAGAGTTTGAGAAAAAGTATGTGGTTTAAAAAAAAATAGGTACTAAATTAATTACAAAATAAATTGTTTGATGTTAATCTAACTGACACACTGCTTAGGGCTGTGTTCACGGACAATATAACAGATGCTGAAAGCTAAATTGGCCAGTTACCCATACAAAAATTTAAAACAATAGACGTCGGGTCTAGAACAAAAGTCACGAAAAATGTGTCCAGAGTCAACCTATTCATGCGTAGGTATGTCATTTTAAAAAACATAAAAATCTATAACATGCTAATTCAAACCATACTCTTATTAGTAAACAGCTTAATTTTACTTGCGACAATTTATCAGCCTATACGACTTTTTCACATTACGGTATGGCATTTCAGACGTGTATTATGTCGGTTGACAAAACAAAGACGGGCGTGCGATCATACAACCTTTTTGATTTTGGAACTCGTTTGGTTCGGACACTTTTGAGAGGGATGTCCATCGTTAGTAAGTCAATTAATGTAACTAATGGTATGTTTTAAAAGATTAACAGGTACTTATGTTACCTCCGGACTATAATGCCATTCTTTACTTTTTTATTTATGTGTGCAATATAATTAAGTTGATCTATTTTTTAAACAATCTATTACTCACCTATCAAAGTTCAGGAATGCCATATGACCATGATACAGTGCTGGCTTCACCTCGTACCACTTGGTGACATTCTGCGCGAACTTGTATTGGTTGTTTAATGACATGATATGTCTGTTGGCCGTAATATTGATATGTAACACTTTAAAACTGTTCCTCTTACACAAATCGTAGGCGACACCCACGAAACTCGTGGATCCCGTCTTCGGGACCCTATTGTATATCACTACAGTGTCATCGTCATTTCTTTCTGAACTTTTCGGGAAAAACTGGCGAGCTTCTGAGTGACTTTGTACCAATCGGAACTCTGCAATTATAAAGAAGTTTATCAAGAAAACTCAACAATACTTATTCTAAACACACCACAGATGCTTCCACTCACCTCGATTTCGATAATTTTCCTCCAAACGTGCAATTTCTGATTGAAAATAAAGGACAATAACAACAATGATGCAGAGACAAGAAAACAGACATAGTTTGTTTACGTTGAACATATCTGTATGCGCCCGGACTGTGTAACTTCACGCCGAAATCAGCACTGGCATAGTTAACTCGCGTACATTATTAATAAACATTATTTGGGACACATATAAATGAAAAATAGTTCCTCGAACGACAAACGCCATGAAATAATTTTCCAACACCACATTAGAAATTAGGTAATGCTCAACATTCTTTTAGTTATTCTCTTTCTATGATGCATGTGTTAGAAAGGGATAACGTAACATTCGATGCTATTCATTTGCATTACGAGTGAAACGCAACTTAAATGTATTATGTCAACACTGGTATGTCACCGTGTACAAAGTTTATTTTGCGCTCGCATAATTGGTTACGTGATGTAAATAAACAGCAGTTTATTGTAATCTACAAGCAAAATATAAAATGGTGGAATTTTAATGCGTGCGACATTGACAGGAGAAACGTTTCATTTCAAGTAATTAAAAAGCAATTTTAAAAAACGTAATTTGTGTGAATGTTCTCTTCATAGTTTTCTAAGGTAATTTAAAGAGAATAATAAATAATAATTTAAGAACAGTTGCAGTTAAAGTTATAATGAAATTTAATAAAGTAATATTATTATAAAAAATAGCCTATGCAGCGTTTTGAACCTTGGCAGTCATGCTTGTTCTTTGAAGGGCTTGTTGTACGAAAAGAAAGTCGTTAGCGTGTCGTTAGGAACTTCGGTAGCTTTTCAACACTTTTCTTTCGTTTTGTTGTCCTCAGAGTAAGTACATACTCTTTCTGTACTCTGTACATGACTTGTTTCTACCCCATAGGTCTACCCTTATAGATATGACTGTGTCTACCTCTTAGGTCTACTCTACACAGATTATTATTATTCAACCCTAGGAACCTTAAATACAATCCTAATCTATGAACGTAAGCTTGAGCGTCA
The DNA here is from genome assembly GCA_932294325.1 of Allophyes oxyacanthae. Taxonomy (NCBI): domain Eukaryota; kingdom Metazoa; phylum Arthropoda; class Insecta; order Lepidoptera; family Noctuidae; genus Allophyes; species Allophyes oxyacanthae. The sequence goes on from OW028612.1 coordinate 2,144,752, forward strand.
CACTTCCAAAACGTTTAAATATAGGTGGGTAGTACCGGTAGTACGCAAAGCCTTAGGCTGACATTCAGAGACGAAAGAAACGACTCGTTCCTGTCTTCTCTCTAAGCGCAAAGCAGTGTCCTTGAGTTTGCATTTTATTGATATTGGTAGTTGTCAAAAGGTTTATAATTATTGTGATTAAATCAAAAGATGATCAAAAGTATGTCAAAAGTTAAGAACAACGAAAGCGATAGGTACACTAGGCACTATAAGCAGGTATGCGTTTTAAATATAAAAACAAATGAATGGACGTAAAATGGACCATTTTTTAGACATCTGCTGACCGCTTCCTGCAGCTTCCTGCTTAGTTCAGAGTATCCACCGTAATTTATTAAGATCTAGAGATGAGTAGGTACCTACCTATCTACGGAGTTAGGTAGGTAAGTACAATTTTGTACAGGTAGGTACTGTTCATAAACAACATTATCAGAAATGTATGGTCATATTAATTAAGGGTGTGGATCAGACCATCAAACTGAACAACTTTCTATATGGGACCAATATTGTATTCGCGAAAAAATAATCAGCTGGCTGTCCCATACAAAATTTCAATACTCAACTCAACCCAAACGTATGGGACAGCTGTTTTCGCGATGACGATGTTGGTCCCATTGAGAAAGTTGTTCAGTATAATGGTCTGATCTAATATACTCTGAAATATGACTACGCATTTCTACTACACGTTGTATGCCTACCTATCTACTTAGGTACATACCTATAGGTGGTTGTAAGTTATTGCAATTTTAGCACACTACAATATTACAAACATGAAAGGTAACCAATTCGAAGCGTATCGTGTTAGTTCATTCATTACAATTTACAATAATGGCGGCCGTAATCATTAGTTCCGTGTGACTTTCGATGTAACAATAATTATTTCAGCTACCGCACAACAATGAATGCGACGTGGTAGGCGGGTCTAATTAGGTATTAGTCATACGGGGATGTCATATTACCATCATGATGTGTGGTCTCTGGTGTAAGCAAACGGTTATAGCACAAAAATAGACTCCTTTAGTCGACAGGTACTTAGCCACAAACGGCAATTTTTCCGGTCGACCATCCTAAAGCCGGGCTTTCATTGGCAGCGGAGCGGACTCCGTACGGACTCCGTTTGGCTCACAACGGTAAACTTCATAAAAGCACTTCTACCAACAGAGTCTGCCGGAGAGGATTTAACGAGTAACGATCTCTTTATTCATTTCTGTTTTGCAGTGGAAGGTCAAAACTCTTCCATGAAAGGTAAAACCTATTTTAACTACCTATTTGGGGTCCGTTCCGTCCAGCTATTTATTATTTATTTTCAGCCTGGGTTGTCCCACTGCAGGGCAAAGGCCCTCTCCTTTTCCACTCACTTCTGGTTTTTGCTAGTACGGACCAGTTTTTTCGGTAGGAGTCAAGCTCGTCCAGCTATTACTTGCTCATTATCCTTTCGCAGTGGAAGCCCGGCTTTAAGGCTAAAATTGGCGCGTACAAACGCAGAGTTAATAACTCTAAGCGGGCCGCAGTCCTTCAAACCCTTTTGTTTGCGAAGTGTATCACCGCAAAGTATCGTGAGTTCGTGACTGTTCCTACTTATTTAAACACGGTAGACTGCATGACCAATGGACAATACTTATACCAAAATGCACGGGAAATACGCAGCAATTCAAGGTGAATTCTCTATAAGCTATAACACCTCAGTATCTGATGGCGCTTCGCCCCACGCACCCGGGTGCACGCGTAAATAGCGCTGACATAAATTTTCCCGCCAAATGTGGGTCGCCGAACCGTCGCGTTCCAATTATCACGTGAAATAATAATAACGTTCCTAATTTAACGGTTCTTGTTTGATATTCATGTAAATGTATGACGTAATGTCTCATCTATGGTAATTTACGATTTTACTTGTTCTTACATTTGTTTTTAAATAATTTTATCATGAAAGTTCCTTGGAGGCCATAAAAACATTAACAGTAAAACACAATTTTACTAAAAAAAATATTGTGTGATTCTCTGATATTTCTACTTCTACACTAATAAAAATAGATTTGTATTTTTGATGGTATTGAATAAACTCAAAAAATACTGGACTGGTTTTAAAAAAATATTTTACCAGTAGAATGCCTTATTATCACTGAGAAACAAAGGCTGGGAATTTATTTCCTATTTTATTTCCAAAAAACATTGGGATCTCATCCTTACGACAGCTCCAATCACCATCAGAAGCTGGGACGAGCCACTAGTATCTACCTACTTATCAATAACACAAAACGGCACAAATACATTTGATCTATATTTCGCTAATAAGTCTAATTTAATTATAGACCGGAAAGGAACCGACCACTATTCATTCAAATTTAAACTTTACCTCATTTCAAATAAGATTTAAATTACCAAAGATAGTATTGAGTGTGTATTTGGTCATACAAATACACTCTTTATTGGTTCCTTTTCCGGTCATAATGGCACTCGATTGAGTTTGCACGTGCTAAGCCATATCCACTGCTATGAACGATTTGGTATTACATTTCAATAATAAACTTAATTCTGAGCTCAACGATTGAACTTTAGGGTTAAGTGTTAATTTCGGTTTTAATGGCGGGGACATTGTAGCAAACTCTGAGGATGTTTTAAGCTGTTAATATGTTACGGCACATCTACCGGACTGCCATAATTTTTTAATCTTCTGTCTAGTCAGAACTATCTACCACTGGTCAGGTGCGTATTCAGAGGGGGGGCAATGGGTGCAATTTCCGTTTAATCGCAGGATTAAACGAATACAATAACTTATTTTTATTTTAGGTATATATATTTTCTTTGTTATTGGTTTTATTTATTTTTTGTTGTGCTAATAAACGCTTTTTCTTTCATTCTTTTAGAATTGTAGATCGATAACCAAGTTATGGTTATTGAACCTCAATTTTGCGCACGAATGCTCTTTGACCTATCCTTTCACTAAATCAAGTTCTAAATTTTAAGTAGATACCTATAGGTAATATAGGTATAGTACGCGCAAATCTTTATGAGCCCTCGAACTCTCTCCCTCTAGCACCTATAATAGTACGCTAATTATAGGTGCTAGAGGGAGAGAGAGAGAGAGTTCAGAGCTCAGTTCAGGGCTCATAAAGATTTGCGCGTACTATACATCACCATCATGCGGATATTAAACCACTTGTTCCATAACCTAACCGTCAAAAACCCCCAACTAGAAAAAAAGAGCTGTAACTTTTGAACGGCTGAACAGATTTTTCTAAGATGATTCCCGATTAAATTAGCTTTCAAATAAAAAAACTGCATTGAAATTGGTCCATCCGTTTTGGAGCTACCATGCCACAGACAGATACACACTACAAACTTATAACCCCCTCTTTTTTTGTCGGGGGTTAAAAAATTATCTGCATTATATGTGGTATCGTTAAATTATCCTAAAAAATAATAGACACTTATCTTCGAAACAACATAAAGATCTATCAAATAGAAAGGGACATGAAAAATGGCAGGGGTGGTTGGACAGAAATAACTGCTCATTACAAGTCTCGTCCTTCAGCTGGGCAATTAGACGGGAGATGCATCACGCACGATTGTTGCTGCCAGTTATGAAAGGAAGCCAAGGGTATACTATATTCATAGATGAGTAAATCAACTAAAGTTATTAGTGAGTACTTATTCGGGTTTACAGATGGGGTTGGCGATATTATCCGGTATGCATCGTAATTTTTGCTGCACCGCAATTTTATAAATTCTTTGGAACATAATCGTCTCTTCTCTTCTCTACAATCTATTCTTCTCTACATAGTGTAAAACCAAGTCGCTTTCCGCGTCTGTCTATCTGTAATCTGTATATCCGCTATCTCCTCCTAAACCACGCAACGGATTTTGATGCGGTTTTCACCATCAGTTAGATAATTTTTCACGGAAGGTTTATATGTATAATACTTTGATATTTAATGTAAGGATAGTAGTGAAATTGCACCTGTGCGAAGATGAGCACTTATAATTAACTAGCGACCCGCTCGCTAGTTAATTATAAGTGCAACTGAATTCTAAATGCAGACCGTTCGATGTTTTAAAATATTTATCGTCAATACACTGATGGCTATAGGTATAGGTGAAACCTGTCAGGATATTAAAACGAACCCTAATGTGATTAAACGCATTATTTTTGTAACATATGTTACGTTTGTCCCGAACGTATGTCAGTCGGATATCGCGAGTCTTGGCGGGCGCACGTTATTTATAACAACGCCCTTCACGATCGGGACGCTTTCGAAATATAGATCAAGTTTACAACACTGTTATTAAAATACAGAAAACAATAGCAAACATACCGGTCAAAAACGAACCCTCGCCGTAGTCGGGTAAAAAGGAAAACACACCAGTTTAGTTTTCAAAATAACGAATTATCGCGTTCAAATTAAATCATTCCTATTTCAAATAATTATAACTGAAAAATTAATCGGAAAATGGAAGTCGACCGCATTTTTTATATTTTCGGCAGCTTCGCGCGCAAGAAGCAAGACAAGAGGAAATCTTTGGAACAGCTTTCTCTGAGTGCTGGCAACAGTCCTCTCCATGTGAAGGGTTCCCGTCGTCCAGTCAGCCAGAACCTGAACGTAGCTCCAAGAACTTCGGCGTATAACGACGGGAGGAAGAGTAAAGTGAGGGAATGGGACTGCGGGATCTGTAAGAAGGAGTTGGTGGAGCCGAGGCTTTTGGGATGCCTGCATAACTTCTGTAATAGATGTCTTCAGGGTCTGCACCAGGAGGGAGAATCGGAGGTGTGGAGCGAAGTGGATGGTGGTAAGTTTCTCTCTAACTAATACAGGATAATTTTTATGTAGCGCGCATAATTTGTAGTGTTTCAGTCTCTGTTGCTAAATGCAACCGAAGTAATAAAACTCATTCCCAAACAAATTTTTTTTTTGATTTTGTATGGCTTGCGCTAGTAAATTATGCGTGCCCCCCATAATAAGTCGAATTTTCGTTTTGTTTGTTTTGACCACGTGGTTCTTTAGACACCTGTGCTGTCTATATTTTATGATGTTTTGTAGAGTTGTAGACAGGTAGCGAACGTCGAACTATCATCCAATTGCTAAAACAACAGCAACCCATAAATGTCACCCAAAATAGAATTGAATCGATCTTTGATCCATTTTTTTCAGTCAATATGATTTGCAAACTCACGTTGGCCTATTTGTGTACCTACTAAAAAAAACTATAATATAAAGAGCAGGGCCGAATCTGGAATCGTCGGGCAGGTGCAAAAATGACAAGTGTCCCAAGAAGTATTAAATCTATGAATAGTAAAATCCATTGCCATATCATCCCGCGAACATCAACTGCTGAAGTTGCGATGTCTTAGAGAAAAACAATGAACGCCTAGAAAATATGGCCAGTATCACCACACTTGGTAAAAGAATTGGTAATCCATGATCGTCATCTCTTTTTACGACATCTTGATAAGAGAGATAGAAAAGACTTAGCTTAATTACTCCTGAATCCGTGTGGAAATTACGGGATCAGAGGTTTCAACAGAAATTTAAGAAATAGACGTCTTAATTCCATTTTTATTATTTTTCCCACTCTATAAACAATCGCGATCGTAAATTCTATGTTATTAAAATATTTTTAAGACCAATTCTTTCGAACTGCCACATCATTTATTTCACGTTAACTGTAGCCCATCAAATAATCGTTATTTTGAGGACGTCTGTTTCTCTAACCATTGTTCCAAGAACCTTTTTGCAACTGGGTACTCCTTCAAAAACTTTCTTGAGTAGCTTTTAGGGAGGTTGTTTTATACTGGTTGTAGTATTTACGTTAATAAAATGATGTTTTAATGGTTTTGCTCACAGTTGAGTGCCTATGGTGCATCTGAGGGAGCTATCAAAGTGTTTTTATTGCCTGTTAATAGGTCGATAGTCAATACAATGCCTCGGCTCTTTTACCAGTAAATGCCTATTTGTATGGTAGTAGGTGCGTTATGAGTTAACTAAATAGGTTTATCACGCGTGTGTTTTGCCAACATAACAATATCTTCAAAGTTATCGTGCAGATCTATATACCTATAAAAAATTTGGTATAATAGTAGTATGGTTGTTTGCTGTACCGCACCATGAGGTTATAAAACCTTGGAACCGTGCAACTAGAGTGTGTAAGATTAAAAAATCCCTAAATTTGGTTTATTTATTTTTGTCTATTCTATTCTTAATTTAAAGCTCTCTCTACACTTTTTACTTTTGAAAAATGGTACTATAGGTTTTTTTTTAAATTATTTTAATGGCCTGGTTGGTGCACTGGCTAAACGACTGGCTTTTGCGTTACGTATCGCGGGTTTGATCACCGCACAGAAAAAATATTTTATGGCCTGCACTCTACAGGTCCGGGTGTGTGGATGTGAGATGTATGTTTGCAATCTGTACCAACGAAACAGGAGCAAGCCTAGTGTTTGGGAAAGTTAAAAAGCCGGAAGCCCATATTCTGCAGTAACGACCGAAAAGATTATGATATTTGAAGAGCGTCCGTTCAACTACTTTCACGTTCTTTTTCTTCTTTGTCAACCATTGTTCCGTTCACCCAATGTTATTTCCACCTTATGATCATTTAAAGTGGTTTTTACTAATTCTACCACTAACCCAAGATCTTACGTAAAACTAACTATTAGTCTCATTTTCAGTATTCCAATGAAAAGGTATTATCTCATTGACTCGTGACAGCTAAATGTTATTTTTGTAATTTTTACTTTGTGTGGAAATAGCCCCTTTTGGATAGACGCTCCTCAATTTGATTGCAAAAGCGCACGACACATCTATTCTCAACTTTTCAAAACCAAAACGGCATAAAATTTAATGTTCTCTCAACAATAGCATACACTCCATGCCAAAATTCCACATTGTTGCCCCATTCTGTATATTCATAACGTGGTGACAATGTATTTAAGTCCACTGAGGCTTGAAGTACGTTACGATGAAGCCATACAATAGTCAGACAGACCTCTGACCTAGCTACACATAATCCTGTCATTGTAATCGATTGGACACTTTTATGCCGCGTTGGTGAATTTTAGTTGTATATGTTTTGTACTGGCCCGATACAGCGCGGGATCGCGAGAAGTGGAGGAAATGGAGGGAGACCTTTGCCCAGTATTGGGACAGCATAGGCTTATAATAATAATGTTTTGTACAGGCAATGATAGCCAAGCGGTTGGACGCTTGCCATCCATGCAGGAGTAAGAAACCGGCCCGCACTTCCAACTTTTAGAATTTATGTGCGGATCGCAATTTGATTATCACTTGCGTTAACGGTGAAGGAAAAACATCATAAGGAAACCTGCATATACCTGAGAGGGCCTTATAAAGTTCTCGATTATGTGTGTAGTCCGCCAACCCGCACTAGGCCAACGTGGTGGACTAAGGCCTAATCCTTCTTATTCTAAGAAGAGGCCTGCTGAACAGTAGAACAGTAATAGGCTGGATTTATTTGTTTGTATAGTAGTTGTTATGTCATCATTTGAACCTTTATCACCCTCTGTTGAGTATAGATTTCTTCTCTGTTACGCCTTTGGAACCGGTTCTGTGCTATCCGCGTCTACACTTTTCCAGCCAGCCTTACAATATCATCTGACCGTAGCCGCTGGTTTACCCACAGATCGTCGCTGTCGCGGCCACCACTCTGTTACCACTTTCGACCATCGTCCATCCTTTGTGTCTTACTCCCACTTCAAGCTGGCAATTCGTTATTATTTATCATACTTAATTATTAAAACTACACCCCGATTTTTTGATTACCAGAAAAATATATGGGCTTTCTCTGTTCATAATTTTAATCAATTTTTGCTATGGGATAAATCTAAAATAGTGGCAAATGTTTCTGGTAATAAAAAAAATTGGGGAGTACATGTTAGTGTAATCCTCCTCATTTATTGCCCTTCCTATGATGCAAAACCGCATCACAATAATAAAACTATAGATAGGTACCTGTATTTTTTTTTTACCGAGCATGATTAACAAACCGGTGTAACTCCACAATGAACGCAAACGGTACAATAATGTATCTCGCCTATTGATTCAAACACAGGAACTAAGCTAATGTGTTTCTAAATATAGGGCTACCACCCGGCGCGCTATGACAGGGACTCACAAACAAACATTTTACAAACTCCTACTATAGTAACATTATCTCTACTTCCTTAGTCAGTGTGACTATTTTTATATTTTTTACCATTTAACTTAGTAATAAAAAAAGGTTACTTAAATAATCTGCTTCTTGATTGCTGCTCATTCAGAAATACTTGTTTTAGTTACTTAGATCGAAAAAATTGTTAAAAATGTTTTTTTATCATTTTCCATGATCTAAAAAAATTTTGTTAACAGACTGACAGAGCTGTATTGCAATATTTCACTAAAAAGCTGGCATTAAATGGAAGAGCTTTTTGCTATAAAATTTTTGTATAGTTGACTGATTCATCATACACGAAAATTAGTGATTCAAGACACTCCAAACGATGAGGAATCGTTCATAATTCAAGAGTTCGTCGATTCATTCATGCAATGCAATCCTCTTGAAGTCTGGAGTTATCAAACGTTTAAACCTTCCTGAGTCAGCCGCAACATTTGTAACCATAACAATACGAAATTGAACAGACGCGCCGAATAATAAACAGACAGGTTTATTTGTGTTATCATTCACAAAATTATCTTTTATAAGCCAGTGTATAAAATCAAAGTTGTGGTTTATGATCGGGGCGACCCAGAACCAGATGGTGTGTTTAAGTTTAATGTTTAAAGTTGGAAGTTTAATAAATTTCACCACATCTTGATCTTGTTTTGATTCATGTTGTAAGAACGCGTTGTGTGATTACTATTGATGTACATAGATATAAATTGCATTACATTTGCGGCGCAAGGTGTTCAAGTTATTGATTTTAACTGTTTTAAAATTTAACTGTTACCTGTTACTGTACTGTTAAGTCAAAGATCCAAACCAAATCAGTTGTTAGCTTTTCCGAAAAAGACCGAGTAGGTAGGTACTTGCCCTTTATCCAAGAGCCCCGAAATAATAATTATGATTGAACATCTGTTTATGTATATTTTGATTAAAAAAAGACCTTAACGGGTTAAAAGGGGGCTTCTCAACCCGTTACGGATGTCGTAAAAGGAGATACACAATAAATACTTAGTAAAAGATGGCTCAAACACATGTCCGTCTGTCCGTTAGGAATCTGACGTAAGTACCTGTTCATCAATCTGTGGTCAGGCGAATAGAACATTACGCTCGAAAGATTTTTAATTGTTAAGCCTCTCTAACTCTCTATTAGAGTTGAAAACTTCCAGGAAAGTTTCCTTTTCTGAGGAAAGTTTCCTGAAAACTTCCAAAACTTCCGAAACTTTGGAAGTTTTCAAATTATGTTTTTCTATTTATGAAATCAACAAATTCGTTGCTTTGGGATTATTCACAATCAGTAAAGTCAAATGAAAATGATCCTCTAATTTAGTTCTATTTTTTTTAAATAATTTAATGTTTTATGGTATCTATTGAAGCAAATTGATGAAATAACGTTTTTTATTCAATCGGCTAAATCATACGAAGGCAACGAGCATAATGTAAACACCGAGCGGTATGACGGAAGTTTTGGAAATATTTATTTTTAACATGTACCCTACCCCGCATCCCGTACTGTGCTCGCTGTGTTCGAATATTTAAAATCTAGCTAAATGTAACATATTTTAAGTACAAAGTATCCCCAATTACCGTTTTTATAAGTAAAAAACATTTCTGAAAACTTCCAAAACTTCCGAAATTTTGGAAGTTTTCGGGAATATTTCCGGTAAACTTCCGGAAAACTTCCAAAGTTTCGGAAACTTTCCGCAGTTTTCAACTCTACTCTCTATGCACCCCATAGGTAGAAAATGGGTTCTGTTCATCCCCAGCAGGTAGGTGAAATTCCTCGCTAAACAAAACTCTATGCACCCATTTCACCTACCTAGTCCATCCCTGGTATTAGTTCATCGACTCACTAGCACATTTTACTCCACGATAATAACTAGGTACCATATTAATAGCTAATGAATCAGCTACTCAATGTCAAACGCGTTCAATGTAATATTTTCTGGCAAAACGTATAATTCTCTGCCAGAAATGTTGACTCACCGTATCGCACTGAAGACGTAATTTTTAACTCGACTGTTTGTCCTCGCACGTGTCGTAATAGAAAAACGTGGAGCGTTATATCACCTAAGAGAAATTGTGTAATCCGTATTAATGTTCGTCATTATAAAGATAATGTATTCTCGGCTCAATGCCAGAACTCTGCCTCTATATTGACGACACGGTTGGTGCAGCGGGTAAGTGATTAGCTTTCTGCGCAATGTGCCGCTGGTTCGATCCTCGCACGGAACAAATATTTGTATGATCTATAGATAGTTGTTCCGGGTCTGGGTGTGTGTGCATATGACATGAATGTTTGTAAACTGTACCCTCGATACAGAAGAAATCCTAGAGAAGGGAAAGGAGACTATAAAAAAAAATTAAAAAAATTGCGTCTATATAGACGCAATTTTTTTGGCATTAGTATAGTTCTCGCAAATCTTTATAAGCCCTTAACTGAGCTCTGAACTCTCTCTCTAGCACCTAGCTCTAGTCTGATACCAAATACGTGGTTTCATTTATTGTCGCCACCCTGTAAGTGACGGTAAGTCGAGTTTCAAAATATTTATACTATAAAATTACTTTAAAGTTGATGTAACACATGAAATGCGTACGTACGGTACCATTGAAACCGCCTTTGTACGTGGTAGTGAAAGCCATTCAAAAAAAACAAAACATCTTTTCTTCTTGATTCGCTCTAATCGTGCATTTAGCCAATTTCGAGTGAAGTGGTAGGTTTGGTAGAGTTTTATAAGGTAGGGAAATGAATGTACTAACGATAAATCAACGAGGACAAACTAGGGAATTTGGATAAATCAGGAATATTTGATTTACCAGTTTTGATATCCAATTATTTATCACTTTTTTTATGTTGACGGTACATAGGAATCAAACGGTTATCAAATTCGTGCAAAAGCCTTCTCGCAATATCTCGAATTAAGCTCCCAAGCCCAACTATGCACTCATGGCGGCGTCATCATACCTAATATAAGGAGAGACGGAAAGTCACGCGGAGCGTAAAGTGGCGCGCAACGCGGAGAAAGGCGCGTATATCCGTTCATGGAAAGCGAGCGAGAGAGCGACACGCCGCTTTGCGCACCGCGCGGCTTTCCGCCTCTCTATATTTGAACTCTAGGCAACATGAAACTCCCACATTGAGGATTCCAAAAGTTGATCCCCCAACCCTTACGATCAATATTTGCTTGTTACAGGCTCAATCCAGCTAGACCCAGGCGGGTCACGGTCTGGCTCAGGCGCCGGGTCTGCAGGTTCAGGCTACGAGAGCGACCTCCGACACTCAGGGTCTGAAGGCAGCTGGGAACAGAAGCAAAATAAATATGCAATATTTACAAGAAAGGTAACATTCTCCAATTGATTTTGGATTTACAGTTATGAGTGCACCGATAGAAGAAAATGTATCTCCGACATAACACAACATGGCATCACGTCTGCATGTATTCCTCATTACCTAACCGTCAAAACCGCCTAATTTGGTATATACCTACTCGTTTAGAAGCCCTAGCCTAGTAGACTAACATATGTGAATATTATACTTTTTTTTAATAATATAAACAGTACCCCTCCCTCACTAGGATTTCTCCTGTATGTACAGGAGGGTACAGTTTACAATCATAGGTACATGTCACATGCACACACAACCAGACCCGAAACAACTATCTGTAAATATTTTTGTTCCGTGCGGGATCAAACCCGCGGCGCGTAGCGCAGTAAGCTAATTGCTTAGCCACTGCGCCAAACGTGTCGTCAATTGCAACAAATAGCATACATACGGGTCTAAATGATAACCTCTTTTTTTTAAGTCGGTTAAAAATTTCGCCACCCTTTGAATACTATGCTTATCTATAACTTATAAGGTGTATTTGTAAAGGTCGGCAAATATAATTTTTGTCCCTGGCGGCTAAATAGTTAGATCCGCACCCCTACCGCGTAACTAAAATTGTATGAACATCGACATCGGTATTAAACTTCAATACGATCGTGAGAGCCTAAACTTTGAGCTAACTTGTAAAAAAATTACCTATCATATAGTTGGGACACATAACTTCATGATCGGTAAAAAAAATACAAGTTAGCTCAAAGTTTAGGCTCTCACGATCGTATTGAAGTTTAATACCGATGTCGATGTTCATACAATTTTAGTTACGCGGTAGACCCGCAGGCCCTGAACATTACGGTGTGGTAAATCCAACGTATAAGTACTATCTCCATAAAAACCAACTCCATTGTTCCAGGTATCAGGCAAAAGCGTACAGTTCCTCCTGTGCCCCACTTGCAGGTATGAGACGCAACTGCCCCTGGGTGGCATTTCAGCGTTGCCTCTCAACTATGTGCTGCTCAGGAAGATGGCGGCCGCCCAGGACAGTGAGGGAGTCAATGTGCTCTGTGATCTGTGTAGCAGTGATAATAAGGTAGGAAATAGCAAGATACTTAAGGCTTCGTGGCCAAACCTGTTGTTCCTAAGATCTGGACTTCAAAGAAATAACCTAATCATCAAAAACTCAAAACCTCCAACTAGAAAAATTGCTGTAACTTTTGAACGGCTGAACAGATTTTCATGAAACATAGCTAAGATGATTCCCGATTAAACTAGCGTTCAATTAAAAACTGCATTGAAATCGGTCCATCCGTTTTGGAGCTACGATGCCAGAGACAGATACATAGATACATGTTACAAACTTATAACACCTCTCTTTTTTGTCGGGTGTTAAAAATAGCGGGACTGGGACGAGAAAATCGGGATTTAACATAACAATGGTTACAATCCTTTAATCACGCTTGCCTAGTGCGCATCTTTCTTTGCTGGTCGATTCTTTTTAAAATACCTGCCACGGCAAAATGGCTACTTAGATAAAAACAGAATTTTGGGAATTCCGCTGAGTAGGCTAATTCACGTAACTAAAGAAGTGCAGTTGCCGCGAAGTTGCAGTAAAATTTTGATCAAAACAACACATTTGGTATTCTCTTAGCTTCAGTGAGATACGCTCGCGTCAAGTTCGAGTGTCACTGCAATATGACCGGTGCGTCAATTATATTGGCTGCTAGCGGGACGCATCCTAAGAGGACTGAAAAACGGGACGTCCCGCAAAAAGCGGGACATCTAGCAACAGTAGTCCCAGCAGACTAATTCGTGCCATAATCATTAATTTGATAGGTAGTCAACATTTTCCTAAATCAAATTAAGCCAACTTTATTTCCTAAGCCATTGTTTCGAAATCCAAATAGAAAGCTATAACTTTCTCCTGTCAATAATACGTATTTTAAGATATTTGAACACACGTGAAGGATCTCATCCGAGCAATGCACGCCTCAAACGTGTGATTTCAACAAATTACCATTCGTTCCGTTCAGCTACATTTGACTTACAGAATTTTTGTATGGGATTGTGGCTGAGAAAGTCTTTACATGTCATTAAACTTGAGGGAATGGTAAAGACAAAGGATGTTTCGCTATTTATGTGTTCTCATAAGGATCCAATTTACGCATCGATTAATTTTTATGTACATTCGCGATTTTGTTAGTAATAAAATAAATTTTAAGTTAGTAACCAAAGTGCGGTGCATCTCTGAAGTGCCCATGTAAAGATACTTACATTATATTAAATTTATATCTGTCTCCATGGAGGATTAGCCTGGTGATCTGTAATACAGGTTCTACCTACATCAGACACCAGTCTCTATTTTACGTGTATTTCTGTTAATGTACCTATGTTTCTGTGATGATGAGAAATAAATATATATTCTATTCTATATATTCTAATTAGCCAACGGAAAAATGCGTCTCACAAGCGAAGTAATTCATTGTACCTAACTATAATTGTAATTGTAGTAATTCATTGTATTGTTAGATACCCATACGACATACAAGGGTCCCATGTCAAGGGCGCGTGACTCGGCTGGCCAGGCATAACACCAGGCTTGGTGGGACGATCTTCCCTTTGCTATGGTGATAAATAATAGATACCTAGTTATAATAAAAAACCAAAAATAATTAAGCAGACGTTTCCCTAGACTCCTAACTTTGCCTGGGATAGAAAGCCTTCAATTACTTAGGTAGTTGTCATAATAACAGTAACGCTTAGTCCAGAAATGTCGTAAGAAAGTACTATGTAAAATGACTTCAAGCCCAGGTGCACTGATTTACCGATATTGTACTAGGCAAAGTTAGGAAGTTTTACCGGTATTCAAAGTTAATTTCCTTATAGGCAGAAAGCCGCTGCACTCAATGTTTGGTCAGCATATGCACATCATGCGGAGAAGCTCACGGCAGACAGAAGGCGACTGCTCGGCACTCACTACACCCACTGGATCCTGCACCTGTTAAATACTGCAGTCAGCACCCGAAGGCTGACCTTAGTGTTTACTGTGCCACTTGTCAGCAAGTAAGTCCTAGTTAGTATTTAGGTAGGTACCTAACAGGAATTTTACCAGGTGGATTAGCCAAGTCTAAATGTACCCTGATCGTTAACAGGCTGCGGGCGTCCGACTAACTGTTCTGAATATCATAATTAATTATTACACAGTGGCGTGCACAGACACTTAAATTCATTCCACAATCGTCTGCTGAGACGATGGAGAACCTGAAAGTCTTAGGGTCATGTTCAGCGACAATAATAAATAACAGATGAAACAATATTAAAATAAAATCGGCCGATTATACATACAAAAATTTATGTTTAAACGGTTGATTTTGCTCTAATCGTCTGTTAAGTGGTCGGTGAACTAAGGCCTTAGAGAGTATTCTAGGCATGATTTGCTATTTCGTTGTCCACCAGGTGGTGTGCCGTGACTGCTGCTTGGTGTCCCACAGCGGGCACGCGCTAGCCAACGCGTCGCGTGCCGCCGCTGAGCGTGCCCGACTGCTGCGCGACGCTTGTGAGCGCGCCAAGCTCGTGCCGGAGAACGTTGAGCGAGCGGCCAGGAACCTCAGCACTCAGGCCTATGAGATTGATGTAAGTACCTACAGAATACTCGGAGTACTCAGTCTTTATCACTTCAATGCTGCAGAGATAGGTACCTATTAGAATGCAATAGATCTTTATTTCATGTAAACCAAATACAGGCACTTATGAAACGTCGAGACTCTAGGTGCGCGGTTTCAAATAGTAGGTCATAAGGAGAAGAACCGGTAAGAATCTCCATGGAAAGTCTTTTAAAATAATAAGTTACAATCTTGATCAGTACAATGTTATAGTAAGAGCTGCGAGAATAATTTAATTTAATATGAATATCATAATAATGATTTGCCTCTAAATAAGATTGCCATGGCAGTTAGGTACAAGTTGACCAGTCCCGACAGACGGCACCCGTTCACGAGCATGACTCATGTGTCAGCAGCGCTAAGCTCAACCATAATGAAGGGAACTCAACGACCCGATGCAGATGATACAGAGATAGGTATAGTCTATTAGCAGTGGTTCCCAAACGTTTATTGACCGAATTTTTTGTTCGGTGCTCACCACCCAAATAAATCAGCTAAGATTTACTTAAAATTTCGTAACTTCTCCACTTGCAGTGCCAAGCAGCTCGCGTAGAGGGCGAAGTCCAAGAATGGGCGGTGCAATACCGACGCGCGGTTGACGTACACACACGCACGCTCTGCGCAAGCGCAGCGCGGGCGAGACAGACGCACCAACAGAGGCTGGACCAGAAGAGTCGCGCCTTGGATGACAGGGCGAGGCATGCGGTAGATGCTGTGAGGTTCGCTGAGGAGGTGAGTCTAGTACATGATAGGACCAGTGTAATCGATGCACCGAGTACTGTGGGCTGAGCACGAATATTTTGACGTATAGTAACGTAGTCTTTCGTGATTGCTAAACTTTCTCACTACTCTCCAGCTCTTAACAGAAGGCAAGGAAGACGAGGTGCTTTCCCTCAGCAACTCAGTCCTGCGTCGTCTGGAGCGAGTGACGGAGCTCCAGGCGCTATCAGAAGCCCCGCGATTAGAACTCCGCTTCGCCCCTGGAGCGCCAGCCATACACGACTCCACTATATTCGGGAGACTGCTGACGCATGCACCGGATCCTGAAATGTGTGTGGTGAAGACTGAAGGTAAGGCTCTTGGGAGATTTATATAAAAATCTTCTTCTGTCGAGCTCATTAGCCAGTCAGCATTAGTGGTATCAAGGTTGACTGCCCAGGGTGCATCAGATGATCTAAGTTCTCGTCACTCGTGGAGGCCCTTCCCTTGCAAAAATGTTCTTAACGAAACATTTGAAAATCCAATATCCTCATAGATATTGCAATTACCTAGGTACATAACGTGATATCTGGCCATGCAGAACAGATAAATAGAGATTTCCTCTTATTCGAGGACACAAGAATTCGTGTCCAGGAAGCACAGAACTATAGGAGTACCTACAAGATATTTTTTATGTAGGTAGTGCGCAAAATTTGTAGAGTGATTCAGTGTCCGTTCCCAAATGCAACCGCAGAACTAAAATCCACTCCAAAATAAAATGAAAATTTGATTTCGTATGGTTTCGCTAGTAAATTGTGCGTGTCCCCCATACTAAGTCGAATTTTCGTTTTGTTTTAAAGTGTATCCCAATATTGCAGTTGCATTTAGGAACAGAGACTGAATCACTACAAATTATGCGCACTACATAAAAAAATTATGCTGTATACTTACTGACATGATTTTTATATTTGTAGGTCTTCAAGATCTCCGAGTGGACTGTGAGCATGAAGTGATATTAGAGCTGCGGGACAGTAACGGTGAACGCATCTGGTGTGGTGGCGAGCAGGTGAGGAACATACTCCAACTGAGGAATAAAAAAATGTAAAAAGCATAATAATGGTCACATGGCTGAATGGACTTGGATGAAATTCGGTAGTTAGTAAAGCCTTTTAGCTTTGGCCAAGTCTTATTCCGGAAAATCGAATCAAAACAAACGAAATTGGGGGTAAAAATTTGTCATTCACAATATTAAATCCTATTAAAATGTTATTAGGTCTCAGGCTACTTCAGACGCCGCGACTCCAGCGCTCGTCCCAGCGTGGCCCGCGTGTCTGACAGTACGGACGGCAGCTTCACGCTAAGCGTGACTCCTCGTTCCCCCGGCGCTTACCTTCTTGCTGTCACCATCAACAACACGCCTATCAAAGTAAGTGTTTTATCAACATGACCTTTGGTACTCGGCAGTACCTACACTGTAAGTCGAAAATCTCTCCCAAAACTTATGTTAGGTACCTATGGTCAACACGCATGGGCAACCAGCGGATCTACCGCTTAACAAAAATGGTAGGTAATAAACTGGGAGATTAAACTTCGAACTACCCTTTCAAAAAATTACCGATCATGAACATAGGACTCCGGACTCGGTAGACCGGCCGCCTGATGACGTATGATATAAATATGACAGCGGTCGCAAATAAACGTCTTATTCCGTATCTTCTTACGAAAACGTCTATAAGCGAGAAAGGGAACCATTGTTTATGGGTTAAGGTGGATAAGGCACTGGTTGGTAGATAATATTCGGTAAAAATTTAGTCAACTTTCTCGCACCAGTGATCTCTTCAACACTGATCCGAGTAATTAATTTACCCCTGTTGGTCTTCAGAATCTCGATGGTCAACGGCATATGGGAGCTTGTTCCCTCTTCTTATGACTACACAGCAAATGACGCCTCTTTATTTAGCACACCAATCTCCCACATGTCCTGCTTTTTTTTTTGCTACACCATATGAGCCCCAGTTTTGTGGGTTGCCATCGTATCCTAGTTTCCTTATTTTCAAATTTCTATTTTCTAGGGCAGTCCATTCGCGTGTTGCGCTCGCGCAGGCGCTGCTCACTGGGGTACGTTCCACTGCTGCGCCTTCTGCTCGTCGGGAGGACGACGCGACGCCGTCTGCGGCTGCGGGGCGCGCATGCCCGGCGGGTACAAAGGTAAACTTGTACTACTCAGCCTACTGCAGGCCACAGCTCTCTCACTAAACAGAGGTAATTGGTCTTCGCGCTGGGTAAGGTTGGTGAAGGCAGTTATTCCTCTCGCACTGACGACGGTACTGTCCATGAGTTGCCAAGAGTATTAATTGGACTGGCAAGTAGTCCTGCTATCCCTTAAGGTGCTTGTTTCGGTACTTAGCAACAGGCTGTATCCCATGTGGAGTAATTATCGTTTTGGGAAACTGTAGGTACGATAAGCAAACACATTTATTTTATAAATTTTAACCAAAGTATGACCGAATTGACTTCCAATGAAAAGGAGGAAGTCGGAACCAAGACCAAGTTGTGCAATATTCCTCATAGATAACGGGAAATGGTTCCTGCAAGCCTGGTGGTGAAGTAATCCTCGTTCGTTGTGCGCAGGCTGCGGGCACGGGCACGCGGGCTGGCCGGGCACGCGCCACTGGTCGTGCTGCGGGCGCGCGCGCCGGGATGCCGCCTGCGGGCGCGCGCGGAGGCCCAACACGCAGCTCTACCAGTTCTCCTTGTAATGTTGAGTAAATTATGTTCAAGTGTATGTGGTTTTTGTTTTTACCCGTTCCTTCTAAAGTGTGCAAAGCAAGAGATGTGAAATTTTGGAAATGACTGTAGGTATGCTTTCTTCCAACTACACAATTTCTACAACTAAAAGTTTCTGTACTTTTGGAATCTTGTACCGATTCAAAGTTTTTTTAGAGTAGGAAAACGTAGGTCTATCTTCACGAAGGCGATGTGAATTTTATTGCGGTGACTTAAGGTTCAAATTAAAATAGCTCAACCGCCTTTGTTACCTGGAAAAACCATAAACTTAGAATATTTTCGCTTCCCTGGTAAAACTATAAAACCTGCGCTACTCGCAAAGTTGATCGGCGAATCGCAGGGTGTAGAAAGGCACTTTGGTTCGCTTCGTGCAATCTCGGCTCGCGTCGGGTGACTTCCGACCGTTGTCGGTATTTGCGCCCGAGTCACAGGACTCAAGGAGCTTATCGCGAGGTAGCATGAGTGTATAGTCGCGTAGGTACTTCGAATTTCAGTCAATTTCGACCAGGGGGCCTAAAAAGGCCACATTTAGCAATTCACCTAAGAATCTCCATGGTAACTGTCAAACATGATTGTTGAATATGAGCCTTACGCGAATGATATTAAGAGTCATCAATTAAGTGTACAATTTGATATTTGTAATATGAATCTTATTATGGTTCATTTAAAGCGCCCTTTTGTGACCCCCAGTACTACGTCGAAGCAGCAGCGTCGTGCAGGTTTTACACAAAAACAGAAGTAGAATAAAACAAATTATTCCATTAAATTACATTTTATTTTAAAATACAAACAAGAAAATGATTGCTTATCTCGAAACACATTTACAACAATTACATTCGATAAAAACTCCATCAAAAAGGGACCTCCGTGCCAAAAATATAAAAATATGTTAATTTTAACATCTGTAGTGCAAACATTTGATATATTTTGATAAAATTTGATCCCGAATTCATTATTAAATATGTCCGGAAGGTTTAGGCTGGGTAGGATATCAGATTTTGCTCGAAGACCGTACAGTACCATTATTTAGGCGCCTCGGCAATTTTCGTATTTCCGAATTACTAAGAATATGCAACCAATGACATACCGTCCGCGCCACGCCAGTTAATCAAGAGGTATTATTTTATTTTTTATATTATTTTATAACTTTTAGGTATCACTGCGCGATCGTATTTCCAAAGATATACGAAATTTGCCGAGGCGCATAACTTTAATTGTACTACTGTAAATACTAAACACCCCAATTTTTTAATTACCAGTAAAAATTAAATGCATGCACTTTTCATCATTCCACACAACTTTCAAAATCGGGAAAAAAAGAACAGCTGTTTTATACAAAAGTGGATCCCTAACTGAATCAAAATGTATGGAGCAGCCGATTTTTTTTTCAAGATGTGTAATAAAAAAGTAGGGTTTCTTTCGGACTAGCAAATCGAACATTTGAGCGCAGCCTAAAGTTTAGAATTGGGGAAATATAATCGTCTACTACTTACACAGATAATAAATACATCAATATTTTTTTGTAGATAACGAAAGACCGTTGCATGCATAAAAAAATATTTTTAACAATATAAATTATAACAGTGGAAACAATGAACGCTTCTCATTTTTCGAAATTGTTATTATGAACTATCCATCGTCAATACTGATATTTTACATCCATGACGTCACTTGAACTTCAATGTACAGTGCGCAAATAAGTTTTCACATCAACACTAAGTTATAGTGTAACATAGAAATATCACAAGCCTAGAAGAGTAGCTATTAATTGAACCTTTCAAATGTAGTGGTACTATTTTATCAAATACACGCACTTATGAGATTGAAAGAGACAGCTAGCTGTAATCGACTTGTCATTCAAGTCCAAATGAAGCCGGTTTTTGAAATTTCCTAACACTAATTTAACATCTAACACATTTGGACTTAATGATTTTCCTTGAACTATGACACACTCAGTATTTTAAAATGATCAGTCTGAGATTCACAATATTTTATTAAAAATTTCACACCGGTGTTGGTGACCAGACTGGTGACCGTTGATATCGTAAACGGCTTCAATAATGATGTGTTTGTTACTGTTCTAGGCTTGTCATATTTCTATGTAGTGTACAGTTAAATATGAATACCGCATCCAAAAAAAAAAACAAGTCAGTATATACAGGTGAGCTTTTAAACGGATCTCTATGGTCGACGGTTAGGGTAGCCATAGAGAACCGTGTTAGAAAACATATCCTGTAGTAAGGTATATTTACTTAGCGTGGTTACAAACAACATTGTAACTGTATCGTTTCAAATTATCACAGATAAATATCACATCTGCAAAGTATGTTTTTAAAATTAGAAGATCCCTCGATTATATTAAAATTAATGTATTCTTAAACTATTTCACATAGAGTATATAAAAACCGGTAAAGTATATTAGTATGCACAACAATATTAGACCTTACAGCAACTGCATAAATTTCTAAATAAAATTGCTTAGAAAATTCGCTGTGATATTTTGCAATTTTGAGCTGTATTCAGATGGGGTAAGGTACAATATTGTATGGGCATACTACAACTGACACATTTGGTTTTGTGTGAAAACAAAACATTATAAATTATAATATTGTTTTATTTAACTTCAAATCCCTTGAAAACATTCTCGACATGCATAAAATCTTGCTTACAATCCCTAATGGGGTAAACTCTAAACATAGGTAAAATAAAAGCTAAAATTTCAAGTATAAATAAAAAAACCTACCCCCATTATTCATAAAAAAAACGTAGTCACGAATTCACGATACGTTGTGGTGGTACATTTCGCAAACAAAATGCTTTGAACGACTGCGGCCCGCTTAGAGTTGTTGTTGCTCTGCGTTTGGACGCCGGATGGAAACGATTTTAGCCATAAGGATAGTCGACCGGAAAAATTGCCGATTGTACAATATACGATTTTTTTTTATGTAGTGCACAAAATTTGCAGAGTTATTCGGTGTCCGTTCCCAAATGAAACCGCAGTACTATATTCACTCCAAAACAAAATAAAAAAATGATTTTGTATGGCTTGCGCTATAAATTTATGCATGTCCCCATACTAAGTCGAATTTTCGTTTGTTTTTAAAGTGTATCCCAATACTACGGTTGCATTTAGGAACGTTTTGTCGCGTGATATTTCGAATCAGCGAGAACAAGACGAAATACAATGTACAATTCGCAAAGTCAGCGGTTGACCACCCTTAGGCTTAAGGTCAAAATCGCTTGACAAAACCGTTCGGCTCTCAGCATAAGTGTATCGAGAGTTCGTGAGACGTTCAAAGCAAATTGTTTAAAAAGTGGTCGACCGCGAGCTTGCCTGACTGTACCTAGCCACTATTACTACTACTATTCGACCACAATTTTTTTTTATGAACAAGGGGCTAGTGTTACATCTTCCTACAAGTTAGTACATCGGCTAGAATACTGAGTTTTTCAAGACCGGTTTTGTAATTTTGTAATGCGGTTTCTCTGTCTCACAAAAAGTTGTCAGAAGACACGTTATTATCAATGACAATAACATGTCTTCTGACAGTTAAACTGATCTGCGTCATTATACATAATAATATCATTGTATAGTGCCACAAACTTATCTGACCCGGTGACCAAAATTGGAACTAACGTTGCTACGGAACAAAAATGACTTCAAAATGTCATTTTTGTATGGAGATGACATTGGTAAAAGCGACGGCAGCGACGCCCTGACCGGGTCAGATAAGTTTGTGGCACTGTACAAAATTTGACAGATCTTAGCAAGATATGAATATGATTGTCATAGAGAATAAAGGCTGAGACCACACAAGTGAGTTATTGCGATAATGCGTCGAGTCCTTGCAACACACATTACCTTAAGATAAGTAATCAAAGTCTACAGAAGTTACCGATGTACCCATTGCTTGAAGGAAACTGTTATATGGTGGGTTAAAAGCTAATAAACATTTTCTAATAAATATCGTTTATCAACAATGAACCTTACCTTTATGTAGGAACTATAGGAAAAAGTGCGGTCTTTTTTAAGTATAAACCGGCTAAAATAGTTCCTATACCTCAGCGGTCATTGCTTGGTCCGTTGGCTTACTTATGAACATAATAATATCAATGTGAATCTAATTTCAATGTCTTTTAGTTCTGTCATGACAGACTGATTGCTGAATATGGACCTTACGAAAATGATATTAAGAGTCAATTTTGTGGATCAGTAAGCGGTATTTCGCTTTTATATACAGATTACAGGGTCCAGGAACGCGAAACAAGATCTGCTGTTCCATACAAATAATTTAATATAACTCGACTAAGGCCCATTTTCTCCAACAAAATAACAGATGTTTAAAATGAAATCGGCCAATTACTCATACAAAAATTCATGTTTTAATGGCTGATTTTGCACTAATAGTCTGTTATGCTGTCGATGAACTTGGGCCTTAATATATTGAACAGCCTTTTTTTTTTCGTGTATTTGTTATTGCTGTTATAGTTAAAGTTGTTCATAATGATAACTACAAACCCTTTAAAGGTGTCCTGTTTAAATAAACAAGGTTTGTAACATGCGTTCTCCTTGTTGGGTCACAGAAGTCGGGCGAGTTTGAAATATTCCTATTACAGCTCTATCTGCTTACTGATCTGTGGTTTGTGTTGATGATGTTATATATAGATATGTGTTACTTGAGGTGTTTACAGTCCCAACGCTGGGACGGGTGTGTATGAGACAGGGTTGGGCGCGCATGCTTGTCGTACGCTCATCTCCCACGCGTCCAGGAGCTGGCCCACTGAACAGCTCTTTGGTAACCTGCGGAGAAATAAAATGTTGTGTTTGAACTACTGCAGGAAGTAAATCAGTAGCGAAGGGTGACAGTTTTAAAAGGGGAAGCCGTCCCAAAAATGCCGTTGTATTATACATAAAAATTCTCTCCTTTCGACTGTTTTGACAGTCTTTTAGTCGGAATCGCTTTAACTCGCGCGGCACCGCCACGTGCACGCCGGCCACGCACGGCAGGCGCGGCTCGTGCGCGCCGCACTAGTGATGGCGGCTCGTTACCTTACCGTGCACACCTGGCGTCCATAGCCCTCTCCAGCCTCGCCAGGAAGGAGTCGGGCGCGTGCTGCTTGGCCGAGCGCGGCTTCAGGCGCACGGGCGGGCGGCGCGGGTAGTCGCGCGGCACCGCCACGTGCACGCCGGCCACGCACGGCAGGCGCGGCTCGTCCAGCGCCGCCACCAGCGTGATGGCGCCGCCGCCGCCGCCGCTCCACGACATCGGCTCTAGGGATACCTGCGGAAGTATTTTCGTTTAAAGAAAATGGTGTAGCGACATCTATCGCCACATAGAATAACTACTTACAAGTCAGCAAACTGACAACAGTAGTGGCGCGAAAATATGAATTGACCAATCTGATTACGATGCCTGCATCGCGCAAGGAAAAATAATATCGTATCTAACATATATACAACTGTCCGACATCAACCGTCGGGCTTCGGCCCGCCAGGCAATATCACCTCGCCTGGTCGGACGATCCTCCCTTTTCAACGGAGGAACACCATACCTCGTTCCTCCACAATGGAAAAAAAAGTTATCCTATCGCTTTTGACCGACTGAGTTTAGGTCTGGTTGCCCAGCGACTTGGTGCACAAGCCATGTGGATTTGAGATGGTCCAATCGTTTTTGACTGACAGGATCAAGGTCTAATGGATTGAAGAAGGGTGCAAATTGTGGAGAAGTTTTGGACTGCTTGAATGTTTCAAAGATTTCGGTATACTTAGGATGTTCTTACCTTAAATCTTGAATCTAGTCTGGCTATTTCTCCCTGCAGAACGTCTGGAATTTCCAACGGTGGTTCTTCCAATTTTGGGAGCTTTTGCGGTGTTGGTAAATTCCTAGGAAAGAAGAATAGTTATATCGACATATTAGTATGACTTGACTGCCAATAACAACACTGCAGTGCGGTAAATGACATTGAATCCAAATTGTAAAAGAAACTCAAGATAAATCAATCATGATAATATGTATGTGTGTGTGCGTGTTGTGTATGATGTAGTCAAATTGGGATTCTCATCTTCATGATCGTATTAAGTTTATTACCAGAGTCCATGTTCATTACCATTTCAGTTACGTGATTGACCCCGCAGTCAGAATGTTGGACTAAGGCCTAACTACTTCTCACACACAACAAACACTTCGCACAGTTAACATATTTAAAAAAAAATCGAGTTGTACGATGGTTTAATGTAAGGTACATAGTTCACTCACCTCATATCCGGTCCATTGAGTGCGTCGAGTGCAGAGCCAAACGTTCGCTTCAGTGTGTGATTCGCGAGCGGCGATTGTAAGCAATTGTTCACCACTTCGAGTAAGGGATTGAAAATTTGTTCCTAGAAACAAAATGATGTATTATTATAAATATTAAAATGTTCTTATCTATCTGGAAAAAAGAGAAGAAATATTCCGCAGAATAAAATTTAACAAGGAATCCTTAAAATATATGACGCCAAGCAGTGACGTGCACAGACATTTCTAACAGGGTAGGCAAAAACGACTTAGTATTGTATTGTCAAGTTAAATGATGTTTGTGATTGGCCACCTCACCCTAAGACTTAAATTAACTGATATAGAATAGAATAGAATAGATCTTTATTTCATGTAAACCAGATACAGGCACTTATGAAATGTCGAGACTCTAGGTGCACGGTTCCAAATAGTAGATCCTATGGAGAAGAACCGGCAAGAAACTCCATGGAAACTCTTTTCAAATAAATAATAGATCTTGACAATCTTTATCAGTACAATGTTGTGGTAAGATCTGCGAGAATAATGCAATTCAATGCGAATACAAATAAGACTAGGATAATAATGAATTGCCTCTGAATAAGATTGCCATGGCAGTTACGAGCTGACCAGTTCCGACAGACGGCATATTACAGACATATTAACGTTTGTATTACTTAATACTTCATTTTTACGGTTTGAGAAATTTCGCTCAAAAAGAATACAATTATTCACTCCTATGAGGAATAAGATAATTAAAATTAATAATTAAGATAAGCGACGAATTCGCTTGTTAGAATTTTTTTTATAATTAAAAATTGTTTTTTTTTTTTAATGGTAAAAACTTAGATTTTTAGAGTATACAGTGTCTTGTTGTCTATATGGAGTGCACGCCACTGACGCCAAGTTATAAAAGAATAAAATATAGTAAGGAATCCTTAAAATATAGGACGCCAAGTTCTAAAAGGAGTTGAGGGTTAAATTATACCTTCCCAGTGTTGGGCACGACGACTCCCTCGCTGCGCTTAAAGTCGAGCTTCTCCAGCACCACCTCGCATTTGATCAGCGTCTCCAACGGCATCCTCTTGTTAGGGTTCGACAAGATATCCAGTAGGTTCTTCATCTTCGTCAGTTTCTCTACGTCTGTGGTCAATTTAGAGGTAGGGAATAAGTTTATTAACCGATACGATCTTAACATTACTTAAGAGGCCTATCACAGAATTGCGTTTTGACAGGTTAGATGTATGGAAGCACGGCGACGCATCGCATTATGTAGCAATTTGGCAGTTGTAATTACGTTTATTTTAAGTTTTATAATTTGATTATTTTAAAAAAACGTATCAAATTTTAATTTCTTATGAGCTAACGTTTATTCTGGTATAAATTTTACGTAATAATATTAGTGTAGTAAGGAGAAATTTACAGTTAATTCTGAGCGTTTTTAGTAGTTTTGAATGGGATTTTTTTTATAGATATTCCATACATATTTCAAAATTCTGAGGCCGCTATAAACTAAACGACTATTTAAGAGATATTATTATATATTTTTTATTTCATTTGCTTATTACAGTAGTTCAATCCACGAGCTCAAAAAAGTGCCGTCGCGCATTTTATGAAAAACTTGCTTCGGAATTTTGGCTTTATACACGCTGAAATTTAATTGGTTGTTTTCCCGCGGCAGAACGACTTGCCTTAAGGAGTACTTTCGAAGCATAGAGTTAAAGTAAAAAAATAACGATGTTTTTGTTTTAAAAAAATAAAAAAAATATTCATCAACTCGAAAAAGTGAGTAACAATAGTAACACTAGACGTATCTTGTAGGTACTAGGTACTACACGCGTCACCACCGACAAAGAAAAGCGATGCACAAATGTTCAAACCAAAATAAACTCTCGCACGTAGTGATACGGCATAAAATAGTTTCCACGGAACAATACAAAAAATCACCGCGAAGCCGACAAAGGAAAGACCGATTTATAAATGTTCAAAGTAAAATAAGCTCTCGCACGTTGTGATAAGTTTGCACGCAAAAATACAAGAATCCGACAAAGCAAAGACCGATTTATTAAATGTTTAAAATAAAATAAGCTCTCGCGTGTAGTTATACGGCATAAACTAGCCCGCGCGCAACATTATCAATCGGAGCCGCCTTCGAACCTAATCCTGTCGACCCGGGTCAACGCCCCGCCCGTCGTTCGGCCGTAGATATCGGGAGGTATGACTATTGGTTCGTGATTGCTTTCGAGTTTAGTTTTTCAATGTTAAATATGCCAGTTTTTGTTTCTAATATTTTATATAACTACGAAACGATTGTATTACATAGACAAAACCATTTCGCTACGGGAAAACAACCATTTAAATTTCAGCGTGTATAGATAAGAAAAAAATGCAAAAAGCCCGCTATAAACTATAGTAATAACTATTCTCCACCATTCTTAAAGGATCAGAAGTAATACTCACTCTCGCCCTCGCTGACCATCCGGTGCACCATCCTCCGCAGCGGCTCGATGTACTTGGACAGCTGGCGCACCTTCTCCCTGTAGGCGGCCTCCTCGCCCCCCGGAGAGGCCACGCCCGCGCCCACCGGAGTGTTGAGCGACGATGAGGGAGAGGCCACCATGCCCATGCCTACGCCCCTAGGGGACCAGTTTTATTTAAGAAGAAATATAATAGAGTTATCGATATTGTTTACATGTAGGTAATTTATAAATAAACAGTTTAATGTGCAAGAGCTTTATAAGACTAAATTAAACTACCTATCTACATACCTAGACCTGTATAAATGCTTCCTATTATACTAAACTCGTGTATAATACATAATAACAAGATATAATCTCCCTCGGTGTACAGAGAAGTGCATAGAATAGAATAGATTTTTATTTCATGTAAACCAAATACAGGCACTTATGAAATGTCGAGAGTCTAGGTGCACGGTTCCAAATAGTAGGTCCTACGGAGAAGAACCGGCAAGAAACTGCACAGAAACTCTTTTAAAATAATTGATTACAATCTTAATTAGTACAATGTTGTGGTAAGAGCTGCGAGAATAATGTAATTTAATGTGAATAAAAATAAATTTATAATAATTATTTGCCTTTAAATAAGAATGCCATGGCAGTTATAAGCTGACCAGGCCCGACAGACGGCACCCGTTCACGAGTATGACTCATAGCTTCATAGCAAGTGCCATAACATGGCGAGCCTTTGCTCATTTTAATTAAAAACACCAATGCTCGACCGTGGGAATCGAACCCATGGCATACCATAAAGCAGCCAAACTTGCGATCACTTGAGAAATAAGGCGGTTTTTGTGTATAATATAGAATAGAAGATTTTTTATTTGCATTTCAAATTACATAGGTAGCATCAATTACATAACATCATACAAGAAGATAAAAGACAAAAAGGTCTTGGAGTCAGCATAGTAGTTGGCAGCGCAAGGCATGCTCAACTGCTGATATTCTGTCCAAGCCAGTCATGCGTTGAATAGAACACAATTTTTGTAGTATTATATAGGTATATCCATATGTACCAATACCAAATACATCCAAGGACAAACATAATCTAATATATAATGCTTGGTTGAGTGCAAAGTGGAAAGTTCTCATTTCGAAAGGCAAGACTCACTTCCGCTGAATCAGAGAAGTAAGTATAGTACGACACAATTAAGAAGTACCATCGGCAAATTTTATAAAACCGATCACTTCCGAACTGAGTGCGACTTCGACACCACAAATGTTTATAAGTACTGCAGTAAAAAAATATCTTTACGCTGACGTAATAAGTTGGAAAATTAAGCGAGCGACTGTCATTGGTTGTACGATCAGGTACATCGATGTAACTTCTTAGTGAAGCCGTACTATAGTATAATGATTACCGATTAGAGTACTTTTTTAAGTTTGTGTTGGGGACAAGGCTTTCGATGTAATTTTGATCTATGCTTGTCAATTTGGGATATTCATATTCAAATAAAATAACTATAGATAAGATTTTTGATTAAGATTCATTTGGTCCTTCGAGCCGGATAAAGAAATAATCGATTTTCGAGCCTGTTCATATGATACATACCTCTGAGGTTGTTGAACGTGGTGTTGAAGATGCGCGGGATTGGAGGGCGAAGGGCTGCCGACGCTCCCGCAAGCCAGCCCACCCAGCGACGACATCGGTGACGTCATAGTAGCGCCCATAACACCTGGCGTGAGCAACAGTTATAGGTGATATCTAATTTTTTATTCCCTTTTTCGAGCTTCTCATACAACTAGGTTTTGCAAGTAGGCGCACTCACCATATCTCACATGAATATTTGAAAAGAGAATATTCTTTAAAATGTGAACGCTCGCCATTAAAATTGATGTTAGATTTAAATTTTCATTAATAACAATGACCTAAATAATACACATCGGCCATTTTCTTAAACATACACTCCAATTATCTTTGTTAAAGATCTTATCAGCCTTCCAAATACCCTTGGTTAAGTAAGAAAAATCTGTCAGTCACAGCCACCAACAAACAGTGGATATGGAAACGGATACGGGGAATAAAATGCTTATTTTTCTTACGCAATCAAAGGACGTTTTTGTGTTTAGCAGCTAATTAGTCAGTTGTAGAATGTGTTTGAACATCTATCGCATGATGGAGGCCACTATAGGAATAAGGAACGTGGTGTGGTGGCTTTTTTAATTTTTATGTGCAGCCTGGTAACACGACACTTCAAAGAGTACGAAATAAAATCTCTCCGAGATCACCCTAACAACTGTTTGATGTACCCATTTGAAAATAGAGATATTAGCCGTTTGCCTGTTCTTAAAAAGTAAAAGTTTAGTAAACTGTCGTGAGTCGCTGTCGATGGTGTAAAAGGAAAAATAAAAAAATAATAAGAAACGTAGATTTTAATGTACTCACATTTCACAAAGTATAATAATAAAAAATAAAATAAAAAGTTTAAATAGTATATCATATACACTTAACGTAATAAAATGCACTGATTATGAATGATTTGAGGTAATCATAAACAAATCTAAGGTACGACCTAAACTAATAATTATATCTACAATAATAAAATGGAAAGTTTAAAGTTAGTCTATCTATCTATTCTTAGCACCAATTGTGACTTCGTTATATTTATCGCCTACTGACTATATAAATTGAGATCTTTCTATAAAACAAATTCATACTAAAAGTTCTCACTGACGTCATGATACCCTATTTTGAGCTGATCGCTTCACATTTTTTCCAACTTTTCCAAGTCATATTCGAGACAAATAGTAGAAAAATCTATTTCAATATTAACTATGGGTCAATTTTGATCGGCGTGTACAATTTGACCATAAACTCGACCTGTTTCCACATAGCTGTAAGCTTTTCATCGGGTACACCACTGATTAGTCTTTTAAATCTAACTGTCATTGCGTTGCGCTGTCGGTCCGTTAAGTCTGAAAAATTTAATAGTACATCAATGATACTATAACTTGTTCTTTTTTTTCAAGAGTATTAATAATTAATGGGTATACGAAGTATGAAAAATTTTAGGTTAGTGATGGATGTATTAAATACAATTGAACGGACATTTATTAGCACTGTACGACGCAAACGCGCTGCAAGCAACGACAAATGGTTTCTTAGCTTAACACTTAAGGCTGGGCATGCCGGCTATTTTTCCATACAAACAAAGGTTATAACTTCCCTATTTGATATTAAACGCCCAAAACTTAGCTTGAAAAAAATATTTATATTTATATTTCGACACTAATTTTACCAATCTTGGGGCATAAATAATAACATTAGGAGTATGATAACTCCAAAATAATATAGCAATAGGTATTGACTATTTATTCAAAAGTTCAAATAACTTTATTTTGCATAGATACATTTCGAAGTTTTTTATAAGAACCCTATACCCAAAGGACTGATAAAAAGAATTCGCGCGTTCGTTTTTACAATACGGCAGAGTGTGCGCGTGCACTAGCTTCTGACGTATCATTACTGGGTCTATTCCTTTCTCACACAGCGCTTGGTGAAATAGCAAGCATTTTGCGTGTGATCACCGAGAATTTCGTCTTATTCACCAACTTGGACCCAGGCACCTCAACGCAACGACTGACCCAGAAATACGATATAACAGCGAGTCCAGACAATCAAAAAAATAAAACTATAAACAAAAAAAATTGTGACGTAACCATTAATACATAATCGACCCTGTAATAACCGACCTATAGGACTGTTTTTAGATATTTTTATTTTATATTAACTACAATTAATTGTATCCTGTTATGGAATGGGATGTTATACACCATACTTTTAAAGCAGCTAGGAAAACATTCAAAGGTGACTC
Source organism: Allophyes oxyacanthae (assembly GCA_932294325.1). Lineage (NCBI taxonomy): Eukaryota > Metazoa > Arthropoda > Insecta > Lepidoptera > Noctuidae > Allophyes > Allophyes oxyacanthae. Next base: position 2,176,006 of record OW028612.1, read on the forward strand.
CTCCTCTTTTGGACAACAAGCGTGGGGCTATTAGGATTTTCATGAGAGAAAAACCCAATAAAACTGCTCACTTTGCTTTAGAATATGAACATGCATTACCATTTGTGTACAGAGCGGTTCACGGAGCATGGACGAAGCAGGGTATAACCTAAAAGGGGACCTCTTATTTTTATTTTTTCGTGTGGAATTCCTTCATGGGCTTCCTCCGCCCTGAGGAAGGCGAATGCCGGAGTCCTACCGGTCAAGACCCTACGGTGGTCCCAAACGCACAAATGTGCCGGGGTGACGGGTAGCGCTTTCGCATTCATCTGCTACCCCGACGGTGGCAGTCCGCTCCGTCTATACGGACCCCTTGACGTCTTTTGGAGGAGTGTAACCTCCTTGAGGGGCGCGCGTGGAACAATAAGCGCCACAACTTCGGGTCCATTTAGCGGAGCGGTGAACTTACAGCCTCTATTTGAACCCATTACACCGTCACCTTAATCCTGCCTAGTTTGATCCATGCTCCGTGAACCAGCTTGTATATTTAAATACGAAACTGAATGACATAATATCAGCATACAGGCCAAATCACAGGGTATAGAAACTTGAAACTTTGCACAAAGTTTCCTTACATAATGTAGCCAAAACTTAGAGTATAAAAGTATAGAGCGATCCTACAGGAGTATGAACCTCACGCAAGGGTATAAACAACGCAGCCGCGACACGAACTCAGCTTTCATAGTTCGTACGACCTCGAGTTGAGTAGGTAACCGTAAGTTTTAGCCGCAAAAATGGTGAATTGTTTGTAAAATTAAGTAAGAATGATTCAAGAAAACCTAACAAACGAATTGATACAATAACATTTCACCAATTTTTCGATTCTTTATCGATACTTTAACCGAGAACTAATGACGAACAACTCTTATGGACATTTGTTTCGTACGACGGTAAGTCTTTATAAATGCATCTACATGCAAACTGCTCACGCTTCGCACAAGGTAATGTAATTAACGTTATCACTCTATACTTTTTATACCCTAAGAAGCACTAAAAAGGGATTTCTGGAAAATCAACACGTCGACGAAGTTGCAGACAACAGCTAGTAATAATAAAATAATTGTATGGACTCACCCATGGGGCTGGGTCCCGGCATGTTGGGCGAGGGCGCGGAGGGCGACGGGCTCTGCCGCAGGAACTGCGCGGGCGGGGGGGCGCGGGGAGGGTACGCGCCGCCCAGCATGCCGCCCACCTCCTGCTTGTTGCCCACGCGCGCGCCCATATGCAGCATGTTCAGACCTACGATCTGGCTGTTACCCATGCCTCCTACTGGAAAATGAGGGTTCATAGTTATTCATCTTCATCAGATATTGAAAATGCAGCGGTGGACCAGTGGTTGTGGCACTGACTTATAAATTGTAAGTAGCGGGTTTGAATCAGTTAGTTATAAAGTATAATAATTGTAATGTATGGTTCCTACCTTTGTTGTTCCGATCCCTTTAAGAGGTTTTTCTAATCATCATTATGAACAACTTTTACTATACTAGGACCAACCCTGAAATCGCTGTTCCATATATTTAGTCGACGGTCCCTACGTACATCACGTGTCAAAAACCGAGGTTTACAGGAGAGCGTTATTTGTGTTCAAACTGCTCTAGAAATAATTATTATGTATAATTATATATTTTTTTTTCTTTAATGTTTTATTCGCTGTAGGAACTTTATAGGTAATGGTATTTATACATATTTTCTTTTTTTATATTTTCTTGGAAAATCTGATAGATATCCGCATCTACGACAATTATCCGTTGTAAATGTAATACTTGTTCTCATATACGATTTTTAAATGACGTTAAATACCTACGTAATATAAAAAATATAAAAAAAATACAGGACTGTGCATATGGAAAATTTAAAGCCAATCGTGCAGTAAAAAAAAATTGCCATTTTTGACATGTCTTTGTGTATGTAGGGACCGTCGATTTGTATGGGCCCTTGTTATTTTCTCGTTTTTTAGACTGTGTAATTTGTGCAGATTGGAATGAGTGGGAATTTAGACCTATAAAATAGTTTATTAATAATATTTTGATTCTGTTATAGGGGCAAAAGTAAAAATAAATTATCTTTCACATTGAATATCTGGATAACTAGTCGGTTTCCAGGTATAGCCCAATACAACAAAATCTTTATAATGATGGGAAGGAGTGTATACGTCACTCACGGCTTCGTTAAGGCTCTTTTTACACCCAGTATATTTACAATAGAGTTAAAAAGTATAATTATAAATGTATAATGATTGAGGTATGTTAAACTTACCCATTTGCCCCTGCATCTGCCCTTGCATACTGTTAGGTGCCATTTGTCCTCCCATCCCCACCTGGTTGCAAGGCATCTGACCCATAGAGTTAGACCCACTCATCGGCACCTGCATAGAGTTAGACATCGACATATTTGGCATCATCTGCCCCTGCATGCCTCCCGCCAGTTGACTCTGCAACTGACTTCCCATTGGATTGCCCATTCCTCCCATCCCCATATTGCCCCCCATTTGCCCCTGGTTGCTAACCATACCCATTGGTAACTTATTTTGTAACTGCATATTCATCTGTGGTCTCTGATTTAGTGTTTGTAACAAATTTGTGGCAGTTTGAGCTTGTGGTCCTTGGGAATTTATTGGCCCTTGTTGCCCCATCTGGCCTTGCATGCCTTGCATTCCAGGATTGGGGCCCATGACTCCTTGCTGTTGCATCTGGCCTTGTGGTCCCATGTTCATCATTTGGTTCCTTGATCCTTGTGATGCTAAGTTTTGTAGTGCATTGATGGGGTCTGGGGTGTGGCCGCCCTGGTTGTTAGGGCCTTGTTGGGGTTGACCTTGTGATGACTGCACTTGTGGACTGGGACCAGGCTGGCCCTGATTTGGGCCTTGCATTTGTGGTGCACCTTGATTTTGTTTCGATTGTGCTGAAATATGAAATGATCAATGTAGCATGTTATTTTTTCTTGAACACTCAGTTGCAAGAATTTTTGAGTGTTCTGTGTACAAATGCATTTGACTGATGACTCTATGGATAGTAGATTGGTTTTAAAGTTAATAATTTATCTACAAAAGGTGTTCAAATTAAACATATCATAATGTAGATCATAATAAACACTTACACATTTCTCTCACATGCAGTATGAGTTTGGCGACCATGTTCATGTACTCCTCACGAGTCTTAGCCTTCATAAACACATGGTTCTCCATCTCGCTGCTATTGCGCGCCACTTGGACGCCGGACCGCTGGATAACCTCCTCACTAAAACAAGAGGAACCAATGTTATACAAGGTTGGCTGGAAAATGTGTATAAAGCCAACGGAAGTTAATGAACAATTTTAAGAATGAAATCAAAAAATATAAAAATTGCTGTTTCAAAAATTTTATATTACACTAATGTTTCTTTTTTTTAAGATTTCTGTTGGTTCCTTAATTAAAGTTGTTCATTATGATGAGTTTGTGTAATAAAGTTGAGTGTTTCATCACTAATAGGTATTACTTAGTGCAGGATAACGGAAATAAATGATGATAAACATTAAAAGTTACACCATGGAAAAACCTGTGATTGAACATTTTAAATCTAGAATCAGTGCCATGTCAGTCACCCATAGGGACATACAATAGATTTTATATTGTGTAAGATGCACGGCACTTATGTGTTCAAAGTCAAAGTCAATGTTTTTTATTTCAACTGGGCCTTTGCTGGCTCTTTCAAAATGTCGTGTTGCTAGGTGCACGGTTCCAAGTAGGTTGGTCCTGGAGAAGTTACCGGCAAGATTTTTAATTTGATTAATTAATTAACCTATAAAAATGGGGTGTAAGGGTTATCTGAGACCTATCACAGAGGGGAAATCCAGTGGGAATTTGGCAAGAACAATATGAGTCATACATTAATAAGAAATTCAAAGGACTTGCTCAGTATCATTGTAGGCTTTGTAAATCATCTTACCACAACAAAAGTATTTCGGCCATACACTGTGCCTTCAGAGAGAGTTAAACATAGCCTTCTTTCTAAAACAATGTGAATTCTATTATTAATACCTACATAATTAGTGCAAGAGATACCAAAGTTACATGTGAAAATGGTAATAAGAATGTATTGATACTACCCAAGGTTAGCTTTTATACTATGAACTGCTGATTACAAAGACTTCAAGATGGAACTGTTGTGAACTACTGCTAAACTCTAAAAACTTACATTTTCGATACCACACTTTGCCTGAAGGCTTGGGTTCTCCAATTATCGTCTGAAGCCATTGTGTTGAATTGCTTCAGGTTGTCCATACGTTGTAAAAAACACTATTTGTAAACGATGCCGCTTCTAGAGACACATTTATAATAAAAAAATTATTCACGAATTCACGAAATACTGTGCGCTCGATAACGAAGCGCTCCGCTTATAAGTAGGTACCTACGCTTTGTTTTTTTCCACCAAAGACTTGACGAAATAACGTTTCCTTTCACGGAATTTAGTTTACCTTTACACATTTGATTTGACTTGAACACTCATTTTCGCTTTTTTCACTATAAACCATTGCCAAAGGAAGTACCTATTTAATGCTATAAACTGACGCGTGAGTTGAGCAAAAATAATCTTTATTACATTGTCATACGAACTTTGACAGGTACCTAGATAAGTTGAACAAATTTACCTTAGACTTAGGATTTCACTTGTGCCTTCGTGATTGAAGCGAAATCCTAAGTCTATGATAATTTGAGATCTTCTTGTTTTTTTTATATATGAATCGATTTGTAAAAATTCGATATTTTTTAATCATTCGAAAAATTTCATACATTTTTTTTTCTACACAATGATAAAACTAAGAGACTAAATTTCTTAGAATAAAAGATTTTTTAGTTATCATAAATATTCAATCTTGCTATGGTGGAGGGTTTAAATTTTGCTTTAAGGTGTTTTACCGTCCGAAGATACTTTTATTGTTAACCAATAATTATTTATACTCTTCACAGAAAGAAAACTGTTTTATAATATTATAATACGTTACCGTTTGACCGACCAACGCGACGCTGACACGACACGACGGCGACGGCGGAATAACAATTAGAGAATATTTTTATTTCACATACTTACAGATGGCGGCGTCATTCGATCGACTTGTTTACGTTTAGCGAACATATTATTATTACTTCGCGTTTTTTCCTTCCGGCGCATACAGATGACGCTGTTTACAAAAATCGATGTAATTTATACACCTGTCGGAGAAATCCCACTAATTGAACTTGAAAGTTGAGTTGAACTGTCAATTTTTTTCGATTTCGGATTTGTGAATAGCGTTTATATGCTACCTTCGTAAACTATCCGATTCGGATCGAAAACGGACGTTTCCGATGGGTTCTGAATAACCATGCTGATGTCGCCGAAATGGATGGAAACGTTACAGAAGTGGGTAGTTTAGGTATGTCAGATAATTAACGGGCGGGTCATGAAATAAAAACCAGCAAAAAGGTTTTCCAACCACTGAAAGCACATTATAATAATAAGTCAATTGTCACAGTCATAAACATAAACTCTGATTAACGGTTTCATAATAACTTTACATAGGCAAATACTACAAGAGGACTTAAGATAACAGCAGTTCAATCAACGTTCGTTCCCTCCGGCCAGCAAAGAGTACAGCCAGCTCCCAACCATAGACTGGAGACTCCCAGCAGAATATCCTTCTCTCGCTGAGCCGCTTTCATATAATTATGTAGTGGGTAGGTGGGTATGACTCTAAGGGTATGACTATGACATAAGATGGCCCCACAGTGTTGCCACTTCACAGCAAAACATTAGAAAAATTATCATAAAATAGATTTATTAAAAATCGATGCGGCTAAAAATAGGAGCGCACCGCGCCGCTCCTACCGATCCGCGCCTCCCGCGCCTAACCGCCTTCCGCTCAGTCTCGGCCAATCGATCGGCGGGAAGAAGCGTCTTCCAGGTAACGACGCGTGCCCCCTTCATCCGCGACCGGCTACCTAATCACGATGCACGCTCGTAATCGGAATCGACTCAATTTTGACACTACAACAGTGTTCATTGCGTTGCTCAAATTGTAGGGCGTAGTGGTTTAAAAGTTTACCGCGCAATGTAGTTTGTTGGACTGTCAAAATTGAATCGATTCCGATTGCGAGTGTGTATCGTGATTACCCTGCGGGACCGGGACGCGCGACTCACAGACTTCGCGACTCATGTTCACGCGCGCCTACTTTTTTCTTGTGTACATTATAGAATATAGTTTTCTTCACGTGTCACAGACGACCACGAAATAATTGTTAAAAACTCTAGGTAATAAATAAACTTAAAATGGTTATTAATAAGGAAATCGATTATTAACAATCAATTATTCGAATGTAATAATCGATTAATATGAAAATCGATTAATTTTTACATCCCTGTTCAAAAGTTCAAACTTTTTTTTTTTTTTTTTTTTTTTTTTTTTTTTTATTGGCAAGTCGCTAAAAAAAAAAAAAAAAAAAAAAGTTCAAACTTCAAAAATAGTGTGCTTGTGTTTGTGATTGAAGTGAAACCGGGCGCGCGTTTCGTGGTTTCGTGCTTTTTCTTGTTCAACGTATGAACAAACAGAATCATTTGAATACTCAAGAATGGCTACACCAACAGTGTTGAGGGTAAAGCGGAGGCTAGAGGAGAATCCACAAGATGCGCTTGTGCTAATGTGCAAACGAATTAAAACTGACAAAGAGATAATGCCATCGATATTCGTTTTCCGGGGAACCGTTGAAAGTCAGGTAAACTTTAATTTGTGAGATGTTCAATGGTTTTCAGAAACTATTGGTGCTTTCGAAAGTTGGTCCATTTATTAGTATATTATCTATGAGTTGGTCTGAGGCCTCGCATGTTCTGAGTCGAAAGATACAGTGATCATGATCTATAACATACCAAATTGACTAGCCGCCTCCTTCGCGCTTCACCGTAATGCTGTTCCAAATTATCAGTTTTTTCTTCAACGGGATATTTTTTTATGTAGTGCGCAAAATTTGCAGTGATTCTGTGTCCGATCTCAATGCAACCGCAGTAATAAAATTCGCTCCAAAACAAAATAATTATAATTATGTTTAGGTATATGATTATTACTTTGATATTTAATGTAAGGATATTAGAGAAATTGCACCCGTGCGAAGCCGGGGACGGGTCACTACGGCTGTGCAATTTTAAAACCTAGCAACTGACATTTTTAAATAAATCGTTGTTTTTGCATTTTTCACTTGCTAAGAATCTTAACAAGTGAAAAATGCAAAAACACAGATTTTTAAAAAAATGTCAGTTGCTAGGTTTTAAAATTGCACAGCCGACTAGTATCTTTATAAATTATAGCCTATGTTACTCAGTGATAATATAGCATTCTACTAGTAAAAGATTTTTTTTAAATCTGTCCTTTAATTTTTGAGATTATCCATTACGAATAAACATACAAAAATCTAATCTTTTCTCTATAGAATATTATTATTATAGACAATCTTAAATTATTTTTTTCAATTTACAGGAAACCACACATGTTAAAGAATTACTGCCAAAGACAGATATTAAACTACAAAGAGTCCCAAATGTTGATAAAATTGTTGAAAAGATGAGGAAAAAACATAAAGAGGTTGCAATGAAAAGCCGTTATGAAATAGTCAACTGCAGTAGAGGGTTAAAAGATGATACCGAAGATCTTGAAGATCTGTTGCATTTGATAGATATGCAGAAGACTGAGGATAAAGATAGAGATGCGAGTGCAGTGCAGTATGCTTATGATGTTTATACAAGTTATATGCACGAATTTGACATATCAATGATTGATCATTTTATTGGGTGTGTATCTTTTCATGACTTATTGATTGCTTGCTTGTAGAGAAGTTTATATTGACTGCTGTGGGCCCAGCACGAATGTTTTGACATATAGTAACGTAAACATAATCAAATTTAGAACCAAAAATACACATAATCCAGGATATTTTTTTGGAAATTCATGCAATATTTTTACATTTTCATGAAACAAGTGCATTTGTTGCTAATTGAACAAAAATGCGATAGATTCATCGTATAGTATATAAAATTTGCTTACGTTTACCTTACCATCTGTCGGAACTGGTCAGCTTGTAACTGCCATGGCAATCTTATTCACAGGCAAATCATTATTATCCTAGTCTTATTTTTATTCACATTAAATTACATTATTCTCGCAGCTCTTACCACAACATTGTACTGATAAAGATTATAATCTATTTTTTTCAAAGAGTTGCCATGGAGTTTCTTGCCAGTTCTTCTCCATAGGGTCTACTATTTGGAACCATGCACCTAGAGTCTCGACATTTCATAAGTGCCTGTATCAGGTTTACATGAAATAAAGATCTATTCTATTCTATTCTTACTATATGTCAAAACATTTCGTGCTCCGCCCTCTCATCTCTATTAAAAAGGAGATATTACCCATATTAGGCTTCACATTTGGCATTTCTTACAGGGTAGGCAAAAACAACTTAGTGTTATATTGTATAGTTAAAAAATGTTTGTGATTGGCCACCTCACCCTAAGAATTAAATTATAATGATATTACAGCCATTAACATCTGTATTACTCAATACTTTATAATGTAGGCAGTGCCTTGTTGTCTTTATGGAGTGCACACCACTGGCATTTGGCAAGTGTGTACATAGCGAATCTCCATAGTCCAGTGATGCTGTTGCAGAAATATCCAGTCTCTTAGGTCTTATATTATATTCCAAAATAATCATATTTTTAGGAAAAATAATTCTAAGAGACAAGTATTTTTCTATAGTAAATAAAACACTGGCCAACTGCGAGTCGGACTCGCGCACGAAGGGTTCCGTACCATTATCTATGAAAACGGCAAAAAAAAACATGTTTGTTGTATGGGAGCCCCCTTAAATATTTATTTTATTCTGTTTTTAGTATTTGTTGTTATAGCGGCAACAGAAATATTTTATATCATCTGTGAAAATTTCAACTGCCTATCTATCAAGCTTCATGAGATACAGCCTGGTGACAGACGGACAGACAGACAGACAGACGGACGGACAGCGGAGTCTTAGTGTTAAACATGAAAATGTAAAAACTGCTGTTCCATATATTTAGTCAAGTAATATTGAATTATTTGTATGTTATACACTAGTAGGTGTGCAATAAAGTGTATTGTATTGTAACAGCTGACTTTATCATCACGACTTTTGAGTAGGGCCTGTAGTAAATGATGAGATACAAAATAACTAATAATATACATAATAACTCAATAAAGAAATAGTATAGAACTTATTATAATTTCAGTGTAGATACAGACCTCGTACTGGAACCATATCGTGAACCGCGGGATTCAGACAATGAAACTGATGATGACGATGATTCCAACGATGAGAGCAACTGGCGGAATGATTACCCAGACACAGAGCCCAGTAGTATTGATGAAGAAGATATGATTCAGGCTATAAAGAATGTGGATATTGGTAAGAACAACTGCTATCATTTACTCATCAATAACGACTACGACGACTGTTTGACGACACGGTTGGCGCAGTGGCTAAGAAATTAGCTTTCTGCGCTACGTGCCGCTGGTTCGATCCCCGCACGGAACAAATATTTGTATGATCTACAGATAGTTGTTTCGGGTCTGGTTGTGTGTGCATGTGACATGTATGTTTGTAAACTACCCTCGATACAGGAGAAATCCTAGTGAGGGGCAATGTTTTAAAAAAAGAAGAAGAAGATTAAATCAGGTAGTAAATATCTGCTGAAGGTTTTCTATTTTATATATTTCTTTGTGGCTACGATAATGAAATTCCAAAAGGTCTGAATGATTTTTTAGCAGGCGCGGATACAGAGGGTGCAATTGCCCCTGACTCCGACCAAACATATTATTCTTCTTAGCGTGTCGATGGCAAATTAAATGTACTTGGCCCAGTATTCCGCCACGCGAATAGCTGAATCAGTTGTAGCCATAAGCTCCTCACGCGTGCAGGTGGTAGGGCATGCGGCGCAGGATAGAAGGTGGGCCATGGTTTGCGGTGAGACACCACACTCGCACTGCAGGTCCAATCCAGCTGTGAAATTCCACCTGTGAAGATTGTCTTTACTTCGGCCGACATATTATTAAGACACATTTGTATGGAGAATTTGAGGTTCGCCCTACTTTCGCTAGGGGTGCTTGTTTTTCTCCATACAAAAAAGAAGTAATGGAACGTTATCCGGGTTTCCGTAATTAGTCAAATACAAGTATTACATCATACATGAATAACAAATAAAAGTTGAACGTTGAACGATTTTTCTGGAAGATACGTAAAATCACACAAGAATCCCCCCTCCCCCCTAAATGAGATCCTGTATCCGCGCCTGTTTTTAACACGCTTTTATTAGCTTCACCTGTAACAAACTAACTAACTATGTAAGAAAATCTTGGAAGTTAAATTTGACCCACTTCCCGGTTTCCGATTGAACTTTTGCATACACATTCAGTTTGGATGACTAAAGCGTGTTCTATAGTTTTTTTTAAACTATAATGTTTTTTAGTGATACAGTAGTGTCATATTTCATAGTAACTACTGGAAATATGTGTATGTGTTTTGGCTTGAAAAAAACTTCAAAACCTACATGTTAATATTTTCAGAGGATGACTTATCCAGCGACACAGGCGAAGACAAAATCTATGATGATCCACCAGAGTTATTCAATGAAGATGTCAAGAGATATGGTGAAGCATATGCCAAGTACAAAGCCAAGGTGCTCACAGAAAACCCTGACTTATCGGACAGTAGGAACCTAGTACATTGTACGAAGGTCGAAGACGAAGCAGGTTATAAGGATGATAGTGATGACGGGTTCTATTATGGAGAAGACGAAGATACTGAACAGTTCAAGGAACAATATAAAGATGAACCCTCAGATGAGTACAGTCCAGATTAATTCAGTGTTACCTGTGTTTCACTAATCTATGGTTAGTATTAGAGTTCAGAACGGGTAATTACTATAGTGCCACAAACTTATCTGACCCGGTCGTGGCGTCGCTGCCGTCGCTTTTACTAATGTCATCTCATTTTTTTTCCGTAGCGACGTTAGTTCCAATTTTGGTCACCGGGTCAGATAAGTTTGTGGCACTATAATTGTTTATAGATACACCCCCCACCATGACAGTTTAAAAAGTTATAGTCTATGGTTAATAAATATTTGTATATTTTTATGTTGGATTTTATTGTAAGTTAAGGTTTGAGCAATGGTTCTTGGACTTAGACCAATGGTAGGTAGACTTTTACCATCATAGTCCAAGAAAAGCCAAAGAAATCTTATGGAGGGGCAGAATCCGATCATGAAGATAGGAGCCTTAACTTCATGATTGGTAATTTTTTAACCCCCGATAAAAAAGAGGGGTTTCATAAGTTTGTAGTGTGTACCTGTGTATATGTGTATCAGTCTGTGGCATCGTAGCTCCAAAACGGATGGATCGATTTCAATGCAGTTTTTTTTTAAATTGAAAGCTATTTTAATCGGGTGTCATCTTAGCTATGTTTCATGAAAATCTGTTCAAAAGTTACAGCTCTTTTTCTAGGTGGAGTCGGGGGTTTTTGATGGTTAGGTTATTACTGTAGTTTTTTTCAGCAAAATATTATACAGAATGACGATTTTTCTTAGGGATCTCTATGGTAGCTATGGTAAATAGGTGGAGAATTTATTAATACTCGCGAAAATTTTAAAATAAGAATAATGATAAGTAAATTAAGCGACAAGTTGTCAAAAATCTGATTTGCTCGAGTGGTAAAGGCAACGTGGCCAGCCCAAAGTTCACAATAAATATATTTATAGTTCTTTGTTGGAATATATCGTGGTATACGAAATAAAAATGCAATAAAAGATTATTTAGTATAGTAAAAAACTGGTGTCAATTATATGTCTTTAAATAAAATAATACTCGTAACTAGATACAGTTGTGTGTTATAATCATTATTAAACTATAATCACTTAAAAATATCCTCAAACTTAAATAATATAACAAACTAGAAAACTTCATTATTTTTTTTACATAGGTAATATTTTTGGTATAGGGTTAGTAAGTAAGGCAGTTGTTAGCCGCTTTGGCCCAGACGATTTGCTTTTTTCAGCCATTTTGTTTTAAAAATTAACTGCTCTCACATTATTTATTAAATTGTGAAGCAAATACTACACAAAAAAAGCCAAATAGATAAATAACAATACGCGTGTAAAATACTCGTGTAATAAAACCATTTAAATATTGTTTGATTTGATAAAAACTAACAAAATGGTAATGAACATCAATACGATCATGAGATCCTAAACTTCGAGCTACTTTCTAAAAATAATACCGATCATAAGTTGCGATTCTTAATAAATTTCTTTTTGCATTTGATAGCCCAATTCTTGAGGATAAAGGCTATTTAACATCACGCTACGACACATAAGAGAAAGCAAAAATAAAAATAAACGGCGGGAGAAACCATGGGCCTCAGCCAGTTTCAAATAACCGAAAAATGAAGCGTGACCGATTTGGCTGCTAGTACAGCTTTGAGTTGGCCTACAAGACCCAGTTTTCTATAGCATGGATCAAGTGTTCTATCCTCTCGTTTATGTCGGATGGAAGGCCAGCCTGCTCAAGGGGCTCTGCGGCTTTACCCTCTGGAATCTGGGCTTCAGGAACGCGAGGACTATCCTGCTGCTCGATGTATTCCAATGCTGGAATGTGACATGAATAAAAATGTTAGAACTGATAATATACAACGTGTATTAGAAATGCGTGGTCATATTTAAGGGCGTGGATCTGACCATCAAACTGAACAACTTACTCTATGGGACCAACATCGTAATCGCGAGATAATAATCAGCTGTCCCATACAAAAATTCTATTGTGCTCTTTGACAGGACTAAACCACAAATAATATTGTAGTGGCATAATTATGTTTAAGTTTATTTATTTATGTATTATTATTTTCAGCCTGTGTTGGCCCACTGCAGGGCAAAGGCCTCTCCTTTTTCCACTCAATAGGCTTGTGTCCACTAAGAATAAATCGGATGGATTAGAGTTTCTAATGACTAATCATGATATGCAGTTAACAAAAATCAAAATTATTTATTATAAAACATAAAGATTATTGTTATTTTTAGAAAATAAATTCGGCAAAATTAGGCATTCAGTCACGTGACAGTGGACACCAATCAGAAAGTGTTACGTCACGACGTGCGAAACGCCATTGTTGTTGTTAACATTTTCGTAGAACAGAACAGGTTACTTGATAATTTTTTCGGTTTTAGGTATTTTTGTCAAGTTGATACAGGTTTTCTCAGTTATATTTTGAAAGACACAACATAACCTTAACTCATACATTAATATTTTATCAATATACTTACTTGAAAAATTGAGATTTTGCATAATTCATCAGTTTTGCTTTGAATTTAAAAATACATAGATTGTGTTGTGAAATACTTACATCTAAATGGTTTGCACAAAAATACATTCGTGAATTTGTTGATAAACTGTGAACATCACCCTCTTTGCAAGTTTTAGCTACATGCTCATACGTTTAGATCATATTTATATAATTTGTTTGGCGTTTTTATAGTTGTGCTTTTACACTTGGGCACATAAACAGTACTTGTAAATATTTAGTTCATTTTTAATTCAATGAAAACTTCAATTGCCCTACACAGATATTGGATGTTTCGCACGGCATGACGTGATTTAAGACGCCATGACAGTCTTGAGCGTTTTAGAGGTAAATGTCAATTGGTTTTTGAAAACGCAAAATAATTAATGGAAATGTTAGAATTTTTTTAAAATAATATGTTTTTGGGGTCTAATAGTTAATAAGGTAAAGTATTAACCGATTTTTCAAATTTAGTCAACTAGCCTATTCTGGTTTTTGCTAGTAGGGACCAGTTTTTTCGGTAGGAATTAAGCTCGTCCCGCCATCTTATATGTATGTTTAGTGAAAAATTATTTGTTTCTATGTTTAAGGCGCATGCATGATTTTTATTAATTTTATTTGTCTAGTATGAAATAGTCTATAAAATACTTTTTATTTGAATAAACTAACATTCTTAGTTTCCGAGATATTAAGGTTTATTATTGACCCGGATTCATTGCGTCTGAGTGTAATTATTTTTATGAACACTTACCTATCTGGTAAAATTTTATTTGAATTTCTGTAATGAACAGTATGTACTCCTTGCCATTCTTGGCTTTCGTATAAGCATGGTCCTCTAACGCGCTGCTGGTTTCTGTCGTCTGTACTCCTGGTAGCTGGATAGCCTCCTCACTGAGATGATAGAATAAGATAAGCCAAATAATAGCCAAAGAGGCAGTCACTAGCCAAGAGTATTAAATAACGAGAATGATAGACGAATCGCCATTCAGTATTATCAGTCAATCAACTAAGGGCTATGTTCACCGACACTATAACATTTATTTATTTATTTATAAAAACATGGAAGACTTACAGCTACATAAACCTAAAATAACGCAATTTTTTAAATGAAATCGGTCGATGAAATCTTCATGTTTAAACGGCTGATTATGCTCTAATCGTCTGTTATGTTGTCGGTGAACTTGAGCCTAGTCTATCACTGTCCACTTGGATCTAAGCTTCTCCCAAGCTGCATACACAACAACAGATTCGACACCATTACCCATTTATTTAATTTTGTAATCTTATTAGTTGTGACTTGTGCCCTACAATGCCTTTTTTTAATCGACTTCAAAAAACATACGAGTCGAATTGAGAACCTCCTCCTTTTTTTTGAAGTCGGTTAAAAAGGAGGAGGTTCTCAATTCGACTGTATGTTTTTTTTTCATGTTTTTTACCCGATTACTCCGCCAATTGCAAACCGATTTTGAATATTCTTTTGTTTGAAAGGTTATACTCTCCAGGTGGTCCCATTTAAAGGACAATGGGCAAATTGGCCCAAAGTGCCCACAGGGTTCACACATAGTACATTCGAAAGAGCACGTTTAGCTGATTATTTTTTATTATGGGAGTAAAAAAATCGGTCCTACAGGAAAAGATATTTTGAGACATAAAGACATTTTTAAGTTTGAACCTAAACATATGAACTTTATCATAGTTAGCAAATAAAAATTATATATTCTGGTAGATTAAACTATTATACCTAACATGTTTTACTAGGAAACTGAAGCGCTATGTATATTCCACAAAATATTTTGGAGTTTGAAAAAATATGTAATTATAGTTGTGGTGGATTATTAAAGGTGTCCCTAGAGTAGACATATAGTGTATTTAAAAGAACACATTGGACACATTATTTTTTATTATGGCAGCTAAAAAATCGGTCCTACAGCAAAAGATATTTTGAGACATAAAGATATTTTTAAGTTTGAACCTAAACATATGAACTTTATGAAAGTTAGCAAATAAAAGTTATATATTCTGGTAGATTACACTATTCCTAACATGTTTTCTTCAGAAACTGAAGCGCTACGTGCACCATACAAAATATTTTTGATTTTGAAAATATATGTAATTATTGTTGTGGTTGATTATTAAAGGTGTCCCTAGAGTAGACATATAGTGTATTTAAAAGAACACATTGGACACATAATTTTTTATTATGGCAGTTCAAATATCGGTCCTACAGGAAAATATATTTTGAGACATAAAGGCATTTTTAAGTTTGAACCAAAACTTATGATCTTTATGAAAGTTAGCAAATAAAAGTTATATATTCTGGTAGATTACACTATTCCTAACATATTTTATTAAGAAACTGATGCGCTATGTGCACCATACAAAATATTTTTGAGTTTCAAAAAATATGTAATGTCCGAGAATTGAACCCGCGACCCCTAGGTACGAGCAGCACCGTAGATAGACTTACGTTTAACCAGTTTGCCAATCGTGCATCAAAAAGAATCCAAAATATTAAATTATAATGTAATTAAGTTGCTGGGAAAATTCGTAATACTAATTGATAATAACTCTGGAACGGCAGGATGAAATTTAAAAAAAATGAGAATATAGAGTTACACTGATGTCCTTCATCGATTAGCACCGGTGTTAACCGTAGGGGCAAGCTTTTTAATTTGGACCAGCGTCCATAGGAATTTGCCCATCCTCCTTTGGTGAAGATCTGGAGATGATTAAGACCTTCGAAGATAGCATATCACTCGCGATTGCTGTAATCGCATATTTCTGTATTGTTTATGCCGCTCAAAATAAAAAAAACAAAAAAATGTAGGCAATAACCGAATTCAAAAAACGAAAAGGTATAAAATAATTTTCTTGAAAAACTTATAAGCTTCTGGAGTCGGGGCCTTTATCTAATTCATGAATGCAACTAGCTTGGCAGTGGCACCTACTTCAGAAGCTGGTAAGGTTTATAAGAGAATTATTTTATACTTTTTTGAAGTCGGTTTTTACTTTTTTATATTTAAACTACGCGGGCGTGCATAAACATTCACCAAAGTTCAATCTTGATTGGATGAATGGTATATGAACGCATGGATGACGAACAAACAAACAAAAATTCATTTTTATTCAAGATATTATTTTGTTGAGGGATTTCCATTAAATTTGTTGTTCCATTAAATGGTAAATGAACTAATAATAATTAATAACAAAACTTACATTTTGGATGCCATTGACTGCCTGAAGGTATGAGTTCCCCAGTTTCCGTCTGAAGACTCCGAAGCCATAGTATTTAATTGTTTAAATTTCTCCACACACATTATTAAATTAAATTTAGACCTTTAAATAATACAATATGATGCCGCATCAATTAACGTATTTGTACTAAACTGAAAAACAGTTGTGATTCATTGCCTGCTCGACGACACTGGAAAGTGTAAGCAATTAATATAGGTACCTACTTAAGTTTTGAATTATCCTGGAAGTTACGTCATACATGATTTCGAATGAGTACCACTGACGCAATTTAAGCATAATAGGAATTTGTGTTTCGCGTTGTTTGTGTTTGTCTACAGAAGGAAACTAAAACTTTTGAGAAATAAGGTGATGATACACGGAATTTTGTTGCTTTCGTTTCCCATTTTATAAAAACTAAAACAGTATGAGACAAACAAAATAAGGCGTGTCGTGAATCTTCGGCCGCGCTGACACGAACACACGTTCGCCGAAAACACACGAATTTATAATAATTTTATAATCATCAGTTTGTATCATAGACTTATATCTATGTAGGCCCTACTTATTATTTCTATGTTTTGTATTTATGCCATAACTATTTCGCTCACTGACTGACGGTTACATCTATGGCACAGCAACGAAGGTTTCTGATTGCTTGATCAATTTCCCGCGTAGGTATTTACGATTTTATCGATCATGAAGATGGGACTCCCAACTTCATGACAGATTTTTCTTACAAAGTAGCTCGAAGTTTATTCTCTCCCGTTCGAATTAAAGTTTATTACCAGAGTCGATGTTCATTACCATTTTAGTTACGTGGTAGACCCCCTGATAAGATTGGGAGCCGATCCCAACTTAGTTGGAAAAAAATTAGGCAGATTATGATGCATTTAATAGGTATAGTGTTATCCCTTCTGGGTTGTCTAGTTTGACAGATGTAATGATTGGTTTTTTAAATAAAGGATAAATAAAAAAGAATTATTAATATGTGATAAATAATTTATTGTCTGGCGGTATTTTTACAATATCATTGTATGCCTACATCAGTTTACTTTCATTAATTGTTATTATCACTTTAATTCAACGTCTTATTATAATAATAATGTTGCATTTTAAACATTGGTAGGTACAGAATGGATGTCTTACATTATTTTAGAGATAGGAACATTACATAAATAATTATTTGTTTCATGCACTATGCATTTTTGTGCCGTGAGCGCTATCCAGCACTAGGTACAGGGGGCCTAAAAAGGCCACATTGAGCAATTCATCTAATGATCTGCTTAGTAGCTGTCAAACAGATGATTACTGAATATGAACCTTATGTGGATGACATTAAGAGTCGTCAATTAGATAGATATTTTGACATTTGTAATTATGAATCATATTATGATTCGTCTAAAGCGACCTTTTTAGCCCCCCAGTTACAAAAATACGTAAGTTTGGGTGACCTATACAATACAACGTGTATCAGAAAAACGTGGTCATATTTAAGGGTGATAAACTTCAATACCTACTCGACCCAAATGTATGGGACAGCTGATTATTTTTTCGCAATTACGATGTTGATTCCATAAAGTTGTTCAGTATGATGGTCTGATCCACACCCTTAAATATGAACACGTATTTCTGATACACGTTGTATGTATAAATCAAATCCACGATTAGTACTTATTAATGCCATATTTCATAAACAATAAAGGTATAGTACTCGCAAATCTTTATGAGCCCTGAGGGCTAATTCACGTAATTTTAAGACGCGCCGATCGTATTGCAGTGACTCTCGAACTTGACGCGAGCGTATCTCACTGAAGCTCAGAGGATACCAAATGGCAGAATAGTCGACATCGGCTCAATTGCCATAACGAAAGACGAAGAAGAAGATTACCAAATGTGTTGTTTTGATCAATATTTTATTGCAACTGCGCGGCAACTGCACTTCTTTAGTTACGTGAATTAGCCTACTGAACTAAGCTCTGAACTCTCTCTCTCTCTCCGTCTAGCACCTATAATAAGCGCACTATTATAGGTGCTAGAGGGAGAGATGGAGAGAGTTCAGAGGGCTCATAAAGATTAGCGCGTACACCTATCTAATTAAAAAATAACACAAAGTACTCTTGTATTTTGGAACTAGGTAGTTACGTACCTCATTTTACATTACAATATGTTTTATTACACATATTTTAGTTTGATGCCCAAGTCTAAAATAATTTAAAACATCCATTAAAATATACGAAACAAATAAGGATTTTTTTTTTATTCGAGATGACGCCCCTACATTAAAACTATGCTTTTTACTGAGAACACAGTTATGGCACATAACATCAGATGCTGTGTTTCGTTATTTACTTTTTTTACATAAAATGTCATGATTTTTACGTTTACTCTACTGATTGGACAGTCGATTGCAAAAGTGACTATTACAAAAAATATGAATTTAAATAAGTTCATTTGTTTTAAAATTAGTAGGTTAGGGATGTGGTTAGGGTGTGGATGTTAAAAACTCTGGACTCATTTTAGCTGCTTCGTGTTTTACCACAAAGCAGAGCAGAGTGCTAATTATAAGTCAAATTGCTCGTAGTGTACCTAAATAAATTGTGGTGTCGATACTGTTGTGCATTTTGACAGTACTAATCTACACTAAACGCATCTATCACTTACTTTTTCTATTGAAACAGAAAGAGACACGTCCTTAATTTAGTTTGGTCCTGTCAAAGTGCGCAAGAGAATCGACCCCACTGTGCAGTTGTCATATTGTGTGTATTGACACCACTGTGTCGTTGTCATATTGTGTGTATTCCAGAATTGAAAGCCACTTTTGCTAACGACTGTCCACTAAATACGTCGTTATAATGGAAGATCAACATTTATGTTTTGGATCTATTTTTATCGCAACACTGAATCGAGACTCATTCCTTTACAGACAGACAAAACATAAAAGTTACACAAATTACAATAATTATACGTAGGGAACAAGTCTTGTAGTCACTTAATCTACAACTATATTTAATGAGATAACTATAAATGCAAATTACGATTAATCTAGCGATGCTTTGGCATTGACAAAACATGGTATTTTATATATTTTTTTATTAACACTTACGTTTTGATATCTACTTTTAGTTTTGGGGAATGATAAATACTGTGGTTAGCCAGTTATACACTGCATTTAAAAAATGAAACATAATTATTATAACCTTCTAAAATCTGAAATGTTTCCGTAGTGTTTTGAAATGTCGAAAACTGTAAACGTAATCTAATCACTTTATAAATGAATATCTGAGATATTCAGTTCGGTTTTGAGTAAATGCAGAAGTTTTCTTAAGTGACAGGTAATTTAAAAAAAAAAACTGAATTTAAAATTGGAAGATGGGATATCAATGCTTGTTTCACTTAACATCTCTACTTTACGTGTATAAAAAAAACATTTTAATTACAAGAATCAAGTGTTATAAAGTGCTGGCATATAAT
Organism: Allophyes oxyacanthae; assembly: GCA_932294325.1. Classification (NCBI taxonomy): domain Eukaryota; kingdom Metazoa; phylum Arthropoda; class Insecta; order Lepidoptera; family Noctuidae; genus Allophyes; species Allophyes oxyacanthae. The sequence goes on from OW028612.1 coordinate 2,196,114, forward strand.
TATTTCATTATGTTTGAAAGAAAATAAACATAGAATTTTACGGATAGCTAAGAAAACTTCTTGGTGTATTTATAGAACCTACTAATTACTCGCTGAACGAACATGAAGTAGGAACAGATGTTTTTTTTTAAAAAAACCTTGTAAAAATTACACTGGTAGGTAAATAAAATCGCATGATGAAATCAGCGCCTGCTCTAAGGAGTAGATAAATTCGCCTACTAATTAATTAATATTAAACAAAAATTAACAACAAAATCGAACAATCACTTAGAACGAATGGTAATAATATTTAGTAATATCTTTACATATATTTACAATTTTGGTAATATTTTTTAACCGTATACTAATACAAAGACGAAGTTTAACTTTTAACTAGGAAATTTACAGTAACAGAGTAACAAAAATCTTAATAGTATTGAGGGCTTGTATGTACATTAGCCGATATTTAGAACTTTCAACTTTTTGTACTAAAAAAAGTACACGTTTATATAGTGAAAGTAACGTACTTAATTAAGTACAATAAGTTTGAAATATTAAAGATTAAACAAAAATATATTAGCTTAAGATACGCCCTAAATAGGTATGTATTGGGTCTGTCATAATCTTTTAGGATAGTTTCCTAAGAAGTATTCCTCACTGAGCATAAAATTTTCAGCACTTATGGTATTCCTCATTGAGCACCTACGGTGCGGTAGCTTCTAGTGATGGAATTAATAATAAAAACATATCGATAAAAATTGGATTTTTTATTTATTATTTATAAGTTTTAATTAATTGTTTAGATATGTTTTTATTATTAATTCCATCACTAGAAGCTTCTAGCGGTAGCTATGCTCAATGAGGAATACCTAACTTAGGTCCTCAAAATTTTGGTACTCAAAGAGGAATACTTCTATCCTAAATGCATTAAGATAGTTTCTGGAAATAATATTTATAAACCTAGTGTAGCGTCACATAAGCCAATATATTTTTGTCTTTTTTATATAATAATAACATTGAATCGAAAATTTTAAACATCGATTTGGCATTGATATGCAGTACAAGTATAATTTTAATAATCATTAATTTATTGCACATATAATTTAATTTTATTTCAAAACGAGAAGATACATTCTTATTCTAGAATAATTACAAGAAGTTCCGGGGAAGCAACATAAGCATTTATGTTTTGCGAGCAATAGTTTCAAAGTACATAGGTCATTATGACTTGAAGCTCATAATAGCCGTGACTCAAAATTTCATCAAAAATATTGAGGGTGAACGATTGAATAAGAGGCGCTGATATATCCGTGTATATTTATTAAAAGAAAATATTTTGGGATATACACCTTATTATATATAATATGTGCCTATTTATTTTAGACGATTTCATTTCTTGGATGACAGATGGCGCTACTGGTCATCACGTCTAATGTGTTGTTCACAGGATTTTGATGAAATTATGTCTTAAAACATCGCCTTTTGGCTCGCGACTGTAACAGATCTAAACACCAAGTATGACTTAGTGTCAAATTCATAGTACAGGGGTATCGGTAACCCTCGCGGGCGTCGGGACGTTGTTATTAGCCGTCGCGTCCTGATTATTAGCAGTGCAGTAGAACTGCTTGTGGGCTTTATAAGTGTTAACATATTTGAAAGATATGTCGCAAGACTTGCAGTAGTTGGGGGTCTCTTCGAGTTCCGTGTCTGGTTCCTTCTTGATGTCGACTGCGGGGACGGGAGGGGAGGGTTGTTCTTCTTCGGGTTCATCAGTGGCGTGCACGAGCCGCGCGTGCCGGACCACGTTGCCGCGGTACGTGGAGGTGTACGCGCAGCTGCCGCAGCGGTGCACGCGCTCGCCGCCTACTGCTGGGCTTGGGGAGGTGGCTTCGCGGCTGTCCTCTTCTAACACGCAGGCTATGTAGCTCTCTTCCTGGAAAAGACGAAATTAGTGAAGATTGGTTTATTTATCATGTCTTTTTAATGTTTGGTATGGGAAATCGATATATTGTTGTCCACTATTGGACGTAAGCCTCTCTCGAATTGTGCTATAATTTTGGTCATTTCCCGATATTTAGTATTGAGGAAGGAATAATTGCAAACTAACAGATACGTCGTATAAAAGTAATAATCATTATCATTATTGTTAGGGAAAACAAGAATCTTTTCCAATTAATAAACTTTTTGACTCTTTAAAATCTTTTCTAAATGAATGATGCAAAGATACAAACTTACCTGCAAATCAGCAGGCTTCTTGTTATTGAAGTGCATGCGAATATGCGTGCGCATGCCACGGAGTGTGTTCCCCCTGTACCGGCAGATAGTACAGCGGAACGCCTTCACGCCGGCGTGAGCCTCCATGTGGCGCTGGGCAGCGGCCGCTGTCGGCGACACCACGTCGCAGCAAGGACACTTCCACCCGCCCTCGGAACCAGAAGTCGGTCGCGGAGCCTCAGGAACGCTTCGAGGAGATCGAGTCTCCCGTTTTGTGCAATAAAACGACTGATGTGTTGTCAGATTGTCCAGTGAGCTGAAGTGGATGCCGCACGCCAGGCAAATCAGTTGCCGGTACTGCGGTGGCGGGCCTGGCTCCGGCGGCGCAGGGCTCGCGCGCTCCTCTCCACCACCCGCCGAACAGTAGTGCCGCTTGTGTATACGGTAGTTCTCGTATTTACAAAACACGATGTTGCACTCCTTGCATTTAGACACTCCCTGCTTTACTAGCACTTGAGGAGACGAGGAAACTGGTAGTTCTGATGCCAGTCGCAATGCTAAAGCCGGGGGGATAATTGCGGGAGGAACAATTGGCGTGAATTTCTCTTCAGGAGGCGACGGTACACTTGGAGGTTTTGGAGTAGGCCCCCGGGAGTTGCGTCGCCGTCGCTTTGGTGAACTTTCTGCGCTTGGTGACGAAGATCGTCGAGAAGGCGACGGTGTCCCTGGCGATCCTGGTAGCGAAGGTGCGCACACGATTTGCTCAGGAGTCGTCGACCGAATTCTATTCTCTTTTTCGTGCTCGTCAGTCACTACAGACTCCGGTGAACGTCGAACGCTGAGATCTAAAGGGGTCGCACCATCTCTCGATGGCTCTCGGGGCCGATTGGCTGATTTTAAAACCTCAGATTCTTTTCCGTCCGTGTTCATGCTTGACAATGCTCGACTGATTGGCTGGAATGTTCCATTTGGTAATAGGAAGCATGGCGTATCTGGGTCAGGCAGTGTCGTACCAGGAAGAGTACTAGCACTCCGTAATAACGAGTAGGGTACAATGAGAATAGGATTCGTGGGTAATGCCAGCGCATACTGGTTCTGGTTTTGCGCTGGAGGCGTGGCTCCAGGCGAGGGTGGTGCAGATCCTGAAGTGGCAGAACCACCTCTGGCAGCAGCTAAGGCTTGCTTGACAACTTGCCTCGTGCTACAGTAGTGTTGTTTATGAGCTCGGTAAGTCTTGATGGAGCTAAAGCGAATATCGCAGTCAGCGCAGTAGCGGTCCTGTACCGGAGGACCCTCTGAGACTTCGCCATTAGAGGTCGGGGTCGGAACTGGAGTTCCGCTGCTCACAGGCGACGACGAATGCATCCTCATGTGTCGGTTCAAACTAACTTTCTTATCGGCACTATACGAGCAATAGGTGCAGGCATACTGCTTGCCGGCAGGGCGCGGAGTCTTTGCTTCACTGCTGGACTCATCCGCGGCTGCGTCGGCCGGAGTGTTCGTCCCTTCTGTTGGTTTCGGTAGTCTATTTGAACAGTAATGTTCTTGGTGCGCTTGCAAAGTGCTGAGAGATGAGTAACGAATACCACATGGCTTGCACATGTAGCCTGGGGGAGCAGTCGTAGGGAAAAGCCCCGGGAAGGCGGCTGCTGTCAAAGCAAGGTAGTCCCTCGCTTGCTGCGAAGGCGGTGGAGGCGGCGACGGCGAAGGCGGCTCATGTTTGAGCAACGTCGCCTGTGGGGCGAGCGCGGGGTCTGTAGCGAGGCTGGTGTTGAGGCGTAGGCGAGGCGGCGACGCGGCGGGTGAGCCCCCCGACGCTGGCGAGGCACCCCCGCTGGATGCGGCTCGCTCGCCCCCTGAGCTCGGCGTGCGAGGTTCTCCTGGCATCGCCTCGCTCTCGTTTCCCCATTCCTCGTCCTCACCTGAAAACAGAAATAATATAAGTTAGATACTATTGACTATGCACCTAAAAGCAGAAAGAATGCACGCCATATCGGCTCCTATTAGTGTTGTTAATAGCTGTGCGATGGGGAGTTGGCAGCGACGTCCCGCGATAGTCGTCACTCGTCACGTTTCGTCCCGTATCTGTCGACGTCAGTCAGATGGAGCCGCGAGTCGAGGCATACATTAGCGCTCCTAATTGAGACGTGGCCGCGCTATGTAAATGTCGCCGCGTGGGTGGGGCGCGAGCACCGGCCACTCGTCTTAACAAATGCGAGAAATGTGGACGAGATTAAGTTCGCGCACCCGGGACGGTTGATCCGTCATTACAGCCGATGCTCGTCCATCAATATCGTGAGCGGCCCCGCGGCCAAACAGAACAAAAACTTAACGGACCCCGTTGTAATTGGATCTGATTTCCAGAAAACGCTCGCTTACCTTCCTTTTTGAGCGACAACGATCTCTACCGAGCGAGGAATTAACCTATCTTTCGCGCAGCGATCTCGACTCAAAACGCCAATTAATGAGAGGCTCAACTTCATTCTCCTGGCCCTGTGAAGATCATTATATGGGCACGACAGCAAGATGGACGCGACGATTGGTGCGGCCGCGCACCGACCGCCATCTCGCGGTAACGAACACTGCTCGGATCGGATTGCGTTCGGGTCACGCTATCCTAGTGTGCGCGCGTTCCGATTGGTCATTACGATTGCTCGGTGACGCGCGATTGGCCGACTAATGTTGCCTTTATCTGGCAGCTTAATGTTAGCGTCATACCGAACGCGAGCTTATCGTGCTTCGTTAGTCGCGCTCCAGCTTCTGTTTTTCGCTAAATAAGTTATAAGCTTGTGATTGTTGGCTTGGCGAAAGGTTGTCCGGACAATCAGATAGATGGCGTGACTCGGTGTCGTTTATGCAGCGCTCGCGAACTGAACGTCGATTCGTTAAATGATATACATCTGTGCCCTTTGTCTTTATAAACATGTCATTGCGTTCGTACAAGAGAGAAACATGCGACTCATGTATTCGTTGAAAGCTAGCCCGCATAGGTTTGACTACCTAGAACTTCACAATGAGCTGGTGAGATTAGGTGTACCCTTTGACTGTGAAGTTGCCTCACGAATACAGCAGAACAATGCATGTTGCATTTTCTTGTATGAAAATTCATAGAATATGAAGTACTAGAATTAAATGTTAAATGTCGGGTGAAACAAGGCTGACAAGCGTCATACACGTGCCTATACACGTAGGAAAAAAAACAAAGCGGCCATCTTGTTGAGGTTTTATCATGTCTGAGATCGGGGTCCAATTAAAATAGTCGTGCATTGGTGGCGTCACAATCGCAGTGATACAAATCTGTGATTCTGACGCCCGTGAGCGATCACCTAGGGCCCGCGCTACCACGGGCTGCCTCCAATCATATCTCGATTGATAACTCACTGTAATCGTTATGCACTCAAGACTTATCTTGAGATAGTAAAATAAATAAATATGGACATTATTTGTGTACTCAGTATAAATATAACGCAGTAGTGAACGGTAGAATAATTTATGTCTGGTACGACTTTGTAGAGTCCTTCACATGTATGTAATCTTCACATTGAAAAGTTCATCAGGTAACTTTGTAAAGTTCATTATTCTGTTATTTTTTTCACTAAAATGTTATATTATAAACAGAGGCCATTAGTGTAAGTTTATAACCATCTCGATTCCTATCGACCGCTTTCGGCGTTTCGCGGGTCTACCGCGTAACAAAATGGTAATGAACATCAACTCTGGTAATAAACTTCAATAGGTACGATCGGGAGACTAAACTTCGAGCTACCTTGTAAAAAAAATACCGATCATATAGTTGGGACTTCCATCTTCATCATCATCTGGTTTGACCTTTAAGCCGTTCTTCCACTGGCAGCGGTACGGGCTCCGTACGGACTCCGTTTAACTCGCAACTGTAAACTTCATAGAAGTGCTTCCACCAAAAAAGAGTCTAGCGGAAAGGACTGAACGAGTGAAAATAGTTAATAACGAATTCGTTCTTCATTTTTCTTTTGCAGTGGAAGGCAAGTGTCAAAACTCTTTCTTAATGGAAGGTAAAATCTATTTTAGCTAGTTGGGGTCCGTTCTGTCCAGCTATTACTTGCTCATTACCTTTTCGCAGTGGAAGACCGGCTTTAGTCTTAAGCACCGTGTTTCTATATCTAACTCCGTTTTCCGTTTAAAAGATATCATAAAAAATCTAGCATTGCTTGGATTTCAGATCAAAACAATATAAAAAAAACGGGTTTTATAAATTCCAAATCAAAAAGTCGCCGGCCGGTAACAAATGGTAGCGGTTCTCAAAATGTCATGCGAACGACATAGGTACACCTTGAACTAACCGATTGTCTGATAAGCCGAGATAAAAACCGATTCATTGAATATTAATGATTGTCTTAGTATTATTATTATCTTGTCCTACAACCCGACGTCTATCCTTTTCCTTAGAAATTTTAATGAGACGCTAATTTTGTTTTGTGTCGCTAGATGGCAGTACTTGGTTCAACTCTGAAGATCAAACAAAAAACTGCGGGTCTACCGCGTAACAAAATGGTAATGAACATCAGATTCTGGTACTAAACTTTTAACTACCTTTTAGGTACTTGTTGTACTTTGTGTTGTGATTGGTAATTTTTTACAAGGTAGCTCGAAGTTTAGGCTCTGACTATCATATTGAAGTTTATTACCTGAGTCGATGTTCATTACTATTTTAGTTACGCGGTAGACCCGCTGTTTATATTTTGTAAAGTATAATATTTTAGCATTGGTTAGATAATTATTTTCAAGTAGAATAGAGCAGGTACATCTTTATTTTAAGTAAACGAGATACTCAAGGCACTTATGAAATTTCGAAACTAGGGCGTTAGGTAGAGAAAGTATTCTTTACTAGTCTAGGGAAATTAACAAATTGAGGTGGTCTACAATTACAGGCCTCTTTAGGCTGTGTCTACTGAAAGAGATTGTGGCCGCATCCGTTGGTCACCTGGGTACTAAGGGGGTACTACCCTACCCCAATCGCTACTCAATTCTTTCTGCAGATGGGTGATGAAGTGTTCGTGGTAAGCATTAATTATGTAGATACATGTAGGTCATCATCATCTGCCTGGCCTTTATCCCAACTACGTTGGGGTCGGCTCCCATTCTAACCAGATGCGGCTGAATATCAGTATTTTATACGGAGCGACTGCCATCTTACCTCCGCCACCGGATTACTGGGAGACACTGATACCCTAAGGTAAGGTTAGGGTGAGGTATGTAAAATAAAAAATATTTTCTAGCTGTACCTACTCTGCAGGTAGGTACTACGAGGCATTGGATTTACATTCACGAAGCTTTGAGTTCAGTTGTTAAATAAAAGTTTCTCAATGATTATTATAATGTCAATCAACTTAGACAAAATCTCAATAAAATATATCTCATTCATCTAAACTAAAAATATCTATGTATTAAATTATTTCTTTTTTTTAACATGTCGTCTTAACGTCACTACAAAACATTATGAGCGCCATTACCAGTGTTGCCAGATTCAAAATAAAAAAGCTACTAAAAAACGCACGAACAAAGAGCTGAGTGACAAAGTCGGACGAGATTATCGTTGCATACATCTTGATTTATTTGTGTTTGTTGTGCTAGGGAGTGTGTACATCTATCATGCGTGTGGACCACGATAATATCATAGGTGTTTAATAGTTACAGCGGGAATGATTTGAATAAGGCTGATGTTCTGTAACTGGTTTCGCGATTTAGATAAGTTTCCGAATGTATTGTAGTGGAAAGTTTTTTGTTGAGCACTTGAGGTAGAATAACGTAGCGTAGCTTAATCTGGATACTTGGATCTATGATTAGTTACTCAAATCTCAGGTGCTTAAGGTTCTTTGAAAGAAAACTTGATATCATTTGGCATTCTTATTCAGAGGAAAATCATTATTATCCTATTCTTATCTTTTTACTCACATTAAATTACATTATTCTCGCAACTCTCACCGCAACTGTACTAATCAAGATTGTAATCTATTATTTTAAAAGAATTTCCATGGAGTTTCTGCCGGTTCTTCTCCATAGGACCTACTATTTGGAACCGCGCACCTAGAGTCATGACATTCCATAAGTACCTGTATTTGGTTTACATGAAATAAAGATCTACCTATTCTATTCCACTATCAAGATATTGGTGGCATAATATTCGATAGCTGGATCATACCGTGTTAATTGGTGCAATGTAAGTTTCGTTCGGGCTCTTTTGAGCAGTGCAATATTCCGCATTTCAACTCATTGCTTTTGAAATCCAATAACAAACCCATTGAATACCATTGCCAACGACTCACAGCCACGCTATTTACACATAAAAAATATTCTCAAGTACAATCGAGGTGGTGATCTTCAGCAAGTGTCCGGCAGGATGAACGTCGTGCGTCACGATCGGACGCGCATTAACATATCGCCGGTTCGATTCCGCTATCGTTACGCCCTGTGCTGTGCTGACTGGAGAACGCGTTCCCATTTGCTGACGATACGATATTTTCTTATTGATTTTTTGAAGCAGTGATATAGGTATGTGATTCCCAATGCTGTAGTTAAATCAATAAGGCAAGGGTGTCGATAGAAATTATCGAGTAATTGAAAGCAGTAGACATTTTAATAATCTTTAGCCCCCGACGAAAAAGAGGGGTGCTAGAATTTTGTAGTGTGTATCCATGTATCTGTGTATCTGTCCGTGGCATAGTAGCTCCAAAACGGATGGACCGATTATCAAGGCAGTTTTTTTCAATCGAAAGCTAGTTTAATCGGGTATCATTTTAGCTATGTTTCATGAAATCTGTTCAGCCGTTCAAAAGTTACAGCTCTTTTTCTAGTTGGAGTCGGGGAATTTTGACGGTTAGGTTAATCCAGTATATAATACCTATGGATTAGAAATTAACTATTTCCTAACAATTCCCAACGCCCAACAATATTTAATTCTATGATGGAAATCAAATGATCGTCCAGTTGCCCATCAGCAATGAGTACACTACAATAATCGGTTTCAGTAAATAGGGTTTCAAAAGGTAAATATTCATTTTTAGATTTATACAGTGATTTAGATAATCACCTTTTTCAACATCTAACCTAAATCCATTAAAACCTAACGACTTTCAATAAGCATTATCTCTACCATCAATCATTTTACCAAGCATTGACTAACAAAAAATTACTCTGCATTCGCAATGGAGACATGTCTCGCAAAAACGTTGGTAAGTAAGCGTAGTACGTAGTAGATAAACATTTCCTCGTGGTGTCCACGTCCTGCTTCATGACGAATAAATCTAGATGTCCACGCGGCCCGCGATAACAGTAACGTACAGCCGCGATGTTGGTATGAGACCGCGATAAATGTTGCCACGCTTAGTTCGTTATCTTCGGTGTTGGTCGCGCAAAAAATATGATGTCGTGTGGTAGAAATTGGGTCGTTTCTTGGAGATTTCGATTTTAAAATGCGAGGGACAATAGAGTACGTATAGTTCTGTTTATTTTGGAAGGTTTTATTCTAAGAATGGCAAAACATTCCACAAGCATCTATTGTTGGTTTCCAAACGAGTCAGTAGTGGTAGAAATATTAAGGCAGAAAATCTTTTCTATTAAAAAAACAACGTAAAAGCAGCACTCGGAGCTCGAGTACGTTACACGTTTATACAAAATTCATTACACACTTTAATTAACCCAGTTTTACATGCTAACTAAATATCGTCAAAGCAACCCCTTGCCAGCAAACGAGTGGTCTAATCGTATAGCGAAATCTTAACCTCTGTGTATGATTGATGTGGGATTTAATATTCATGAGGTGTTGCCACATGTGTGAGGAGTTAGGTTTGGTAGATTTGATACGGTATTTAGGAATCCTGCATATTTTGTACCACTGACAGTTTTTATCGCAGTCCAGTGATGGCCAAGACCTACTTTGAGAGAACAGAGAGAAAAGAGAATTCGATACATTAATTCGTCATCATCATCATTAACCTGTAGCCGTCCACTGCTGGACATAGGCCTCTCGCATCACACGCCATGTGGCTCGATCCTCGGCTATTCTCATCCAGTTGTTACCAGCCACACTGCGAAGATCATTGCTCCCTTTAGCCTGAGGGCGTCCTACCCTACGTTTGCCGATTCGTGGTCTCCACTCAAGAACACGTCTACTCTATCGGTCATCGGTTCTACGGCTAATATGGCCGGCCCAAATACGAATTATGTACTTTAATTAGAACTTTCAAATCTTTTGGATCTTAAAATTTCATTATCTATTAAATTATAAAAGAGTTTACATGTAGTTTTTGCCGGTTCTCCTCCATAAGACCTACTGTTTGGAACCGCGCAACTAGAGTCTCGACATTTTATAAGTGTCTTTATCTGGTTGACATGAAATAAAGATCTATTTTATTCTATTAACTTCACAATAGCTCCTTATTACTTTAAAATTCAACTGGGCAGGACATAATTGGATGTATCTGTGTACAACTACAGACAACACATTGGTTAATGCACCGACGATTATTATAGCCTTGCTTAGTATTGCTTCTTGTGTCCACAATTACCGGCCATAGATTTTATCGTAACATTTATTTAAAATCTTATCTATCAGATCAGATCAACATAGTTTCAACACATATCCGAGTCATTTAACATAAGTTAACAGTCTTGTGTTACAAGAGATCTGGGATTAAAAAGTTATCGGCCGATGTTACACCGATCTCACTTTCACATCTTCGTAATAATGAGCTGTAGGCCATGTAAATGTAATTCGATGATACGATGATATGATGCGTGACTTTGTGATTTTATTGAAATGGTTAAAAATTGTAAAACTTAGAGCGTTCGCAGTAATGGGATATTAGAGACAACTTTGAGCCGGATTTTGTAGTATAACATGTACCTAATTATCGTAAAAACCTAACCGACAAAAACTCCAACTAGAAAAGGAGCTGTAACTTTTGAATGGCTGAACAGATATTCATGAAACATAGCTAAGATGATACCCGACTAAACTAGCTTTCAATTAAACCAAACTACATTGAAATCGGTCCATCTGTTTTCGAGCTACAATGCCACAGACAGATACCTACACAGATACACACTACGAACTTATAATAAGTACCCCTCTTTTTTATCGCGGTTTAAAAAAAATATCATTCGGAGGTTACAATAATCCTTGGTAGATACATATAACGGATTGTAAAAATTCGGTGTTTTATTATCAACAACAAAAACGGGTTTTTACAGTCTTCCTAATTAAATCTAACTTAACCTACAAAAAATTAAGATAGGTACCTTTTTATAATTTTCCGACTGTCATTCTTCTTACGACATTATCAATAAGGCTTTTATGTACGAGCCAATAAAATCAGAGGGCTAATTTATTCACGTAATTTTATGACGCGGCGATCATATTGCAATGACGCGAGCGTATCTCACTGAAGCTAAGAGAATATCGAATGTGTTGTTTTGATCTAAATTTTACTGCAACTGCGCGGCAACTGCACTTCTTTAGTTACGTGAATTAGCCCACAGTGCCACAAACATAGAGATAATATATAGTACCTATAACGCCACAAACTTATCTGACCCGGTGACCAAAATTGGAACTAACGTCGCTACAGAACAGAAATGACTTCAAAATGTCATTTTTGTAAGGAGATGACATTGGTAAAAGCGACGGCAGCGACGCCATGACCGGGTCAGATAAGTTTGTGGCACTATACAGGGCTTTCATTTGAAATACACATTATATTTTGACAAAAATCTATCAAGTGCCGTATCACATTAATTTCTCCATTATTAATTCTAATTAGATCTTCTTTGTCTTTTTAATTAATTATATAGTATTTGTTGTAGTCATGATTAATTTAAGTATAATGTTAGTTTTGTCATTTATTGTATAAGAGTGACCTTACGAGGCTGGCATAGTCACCACGGTGAACTGAAGCCTCAATAAAAATATGAATTAAAAAAAAAAAAAAAAGTGCCGTATCAAACGCTTCGTTCTTAGCGACTCCATTCATTACGTTGTGCGTATTTAAAAACACAAGTAAGTACCGACGATTGGATGTAGATATGGCAAGGAAATTAAACATTTCACGAGTAATTGCGTCTTTTGCTTTCTTTGTTATTTATCATGAGTATTTTTGACATTCAGATTGTAATAAATGTGTTGTTTTTGTTCAAAATAGTTGTTTTTTGTCATCATCATTATTGACATTCTTGAGCCTGTAGGTCTGCCACAAACTTATCTGACCCGGTCATGGCGTTGCTGCCGTCGCTTTTACCAATGTCATCTCCGTACAAAAATGACATTTCGATGTCATTATTGTTCCGTAGCAACGTTAGTTCCAATTTTGGTCACCGGATCAGATAAGTTTGTGGCACTATAATTAGGTATGCATGGTTAGCCGGAAAATGTATAAAGTGGTTTATGTACTTAGGTACTTATCTTTATGAATAGCTTCTACTATGGGATCTTTTTCGACTTTGTGTCTAAAGAACATAAATTTAAACAAGTTGATAATGACTGAACACCGGTATAATTTTAACACAACAAGATTCCTTTGCTTTCTTCCTTGATAAGTACATAATAATTACAGTCGCAGCAGAAGACATAAATTATTAGCAGTCCCTTCATGTCGAACTGTTGCGCACTCTCAGTCACCCATACCCCGGACGATGACTGCGCTCAATGCTCTCCTGGACTCAAACCCATACTTTGATTTGTTTGCGGATGCATGGAAGACGATTCTATCGGAATGTATGAAGTATTGTGAGAAGAATGCATGAGTGTGTTTCTTGTGATATTAATTTAATGTTTTTAATAGTTGTCTTTATATAGTTTAATTGGTATTGGCCGTTCTATTTAAAGTAAAATAAAAAAATAAAACCAATAGTGTAACTGCATATTGTCATCAACTCTATCAAGGGCTAATTCACGTAATTTTATGACGCGTCGATCATATTGCAGTGATGTTTTGAAAACAACACTAGGTCTGCAGAACGTCGCCATAAGGCCAATCAAAGGGGAGGATAATCTTAGCGACCATTTTGCTATGGGCCATTAGATTAGCTCATTCACCATCTACTGTCCTTACTAAGTGTCGTTACTTACCTATACTTTCTTTATACTTTAAACGTTTTTTTACTATTTTCTTTATTTATACTTTCTTTTTACTTTTTGTCCCTCACTAGGATTTCTCCTGTATCGAGGGTACAGTTTACAAACATACAATTTGTCACATGCACACACATCCAGATCCGGAACAACTATCTGTAGATCATACAAATAATTGGGGATCGAACCCGCGGCACGTAGCGTGGAAAGCTAATCGCTTACCCACTGCGCCAACCGCGTCGTCAATTAAGTTTCAAAAAGAGCTATTATATGAGTTTACAAACTTTTCAATGTGTGTAGGTAGTAATAATTCACACGCACTGGAATGTATGGACAAGAAATAGAGGTGCGCGTTGTACACCCACTAATGACGATTACGACCTGAGATCCCATTATGATAAGCAGTGAGCTTATCGCTATATCGGGTGCAAAGCAGTTCTCATTCTGGGCTCTTACTGTGATTTTACACTGAAAAAAATGCAGACCAACTAAGATGCATTTTCTCTTAGTTGGCGTTAAAATGTTTGGTATCATTATTTATTTAGTTACTATACACAAGATAGCATAGTTGCCAGAATAAATCCATTTTGTTTGTATCGACAATAATGCACATGTTTATTATAATCAACGGTTTTTGCTACATCAAACATGCTTTGTTTAATTTAACTTTTTCACTTGTATATATTAAATAATAATTTAAGTTCATGGTAACAAGCAACTTGTTAGCAATAAAATAATTTATATCATAGTTTTAACAACGAGCATAGTTGAATTAAACAAGTTATGTAGTCATATCTAATAACGCTTTCTAATATCAACAAACCTTCACCCGCCCGCCCCGCTTGCTCATACTAGTATTATATTACATCATGCCGACTGTCGCCGTTCGACACGCACGTACGCTCCTTTTACAACCGAATTTGTCAGAAAACGGAAAGCTTTTATATCTACAATTTTATGTACAATTGTTCAACTACAATTATATTGTTAGTGAGTGAATTAACACATGGACGACGTGGCAGAATTACTTCAAACATGGGAGCTCCCCGATCTGATCCCAAAATTTGCAGGTTAGTAATTTATATCATGCACTAACCTTAGTATGTATCAGCGTTGTCAGTTTTTTTTTTGCCAAGTCGGGATTTTGGATCTTTTTGAGTGAAAAAAGCGGGATTCTTTCGTCGATAGCGGGACATCGTAAAAAACATATATAATCAGAAGTTTTTAAATATTTATCTTTTATTTGAGTTCAAATATACTACTTCACGTATACCTACTACAGGTAGCTGTTTACCTATTTTAACGTCTATTCTATCTCATTAAAATTTAGGTCTGGAAAATGGATTGCCTATATTATAATATTTTTCTTTTATTTCAGCACCTAAAGAAGAAGATAAAAATCTAGCAGCATTTTTGTCCGACAACTGTTAAACAGAAGAAATAGCAAAAAAAAAAGTGTAATTAGTAATTAGCCAGTTCAAAATAATTATTTTTCTTTTATCTATCGATTGGTCTTATCCTTTTTAGAATTAAATGACGTACGAACTATTGTTTTATTTTATTTCCAAAATCAACCTTATTTATTGCAGTCAAATCACTTTGTTGACATGCTAAAGACACTGACTTGAATTGACTAATACAGGTATTTATTATGACAACGACTCATGTCTACGTCAAATACGAGGTTAGTTGAATTAATCATTTTATCACAGTTATTTCTTGCAAGATCTTAGTTGAAACAACATATGAATTTCATTGATCTGACAAAGTTTCAGAAACATATCGTGCAAGATCTTAGTCGAATCAACAATATAAGTATGTTAATGTGACAACGTTTTATTCTTGGACTGGCCAAGATCTGAGTTAAAATAAATAACTACCGGTGATTAAACCAATACATTACTTAATTGACGGAACTGTGACAATTTAACAAAGTTCTCATAGCTTCAGTAGTCAAGATCTTGTTAGGCTCATATGGAGTCATGATGTGTGATCACATTAAACAAGATGTTTATTAAATCAAACAATTTTTTTTTTCAGTGTAACTGATAGAAAAAGATGGTTAATTTTTTTACCCGGTTTAGAACTTCCAGTTAGTGAAACAGTAATAGCCTAGCGGTTGAACGCTTGCCTTCCGTGCAGGAGGATCTGAATTGGAAACCGACCCGCACCTCTGACTTTTAGAATTCATGCGCGGATCAGAATTTGATTATTACTTGCGATAACGGTGAAGGAAAACATCGTCCGGAAACCTGGACATCTGAGAGGGTCTCATAAAATTCTCGATAGTGTGTGTAGATCACCAACCCGCACCAGACCAGCGTCGTGGACTAAGGCTTAACCCTTCTCATTGTATTGGACAGTAATGGGCTGTTTTTTTTAATTTAGTAGCTTCAGCTAGGCCTTTGAGGACGGAGAGAGTTATGCTTGTTCTTGCCACGAGTCTTTTAAAAAACATTCAACAATTCCCGTTAATTATTTCTTCATTAACAAAGTCATCGTGGTATTCGCATTTTATATCTTAACGAAGTTTTAATTGCCAGCACAAAAACTAACTTTCTAGATATACTTATTAATTTAAGTACTAGTGCACTATGATTTGAGCGTAGTAATTATAAATTAATCAAACTTCTTTATTAAGGACAACAAAAGATCCATTGCGTTAGTAAGAAACATAACTTAGAATTACCTATTATAGTGTCAGTAATACACGCTATGTACAAAAATAAAATAAAAGTTTAAAGCATTCCGCACAGAAGATGGCCAAGCAAGAAACGCGATTTCTACCTGTGGGCCAAGCACGAATATTTTGACGTCTGGTAAAGTAAACGTAAGCAAATTTTGAATAAAAAATACTCGTTTAATCCATGATATTTTTTGAAAATACATGCAGTATTTTTACATTTTCATGAAACAAGTGTGTATGTTGCATAAAATTCAACAAAATGCGATAGATTCATTGTATTTTATAATCAAAATTTGCTTACGTTTACGTTACTATACGTCAAACTATTCGTGCTTGGCCCTCTGACCATCCACCCCACAAAATGTCTCAAAATAGGAGAATAAGTAGGTATTCTCCGCTACTGTTTTCATTATTAAGATTATTTTATGGAATTTGGAATTATGCTAATATGGGCTGGTAAAACGCAAGGTCAAAAGAATAATAGAGGTAGCCCATAGCGGGATTTTCAGCTCAAAATTAGAGCTGCCCGACTGGGGAAGTACCTACCTACACCTTGCAGAATATCGTAGCCAAATAACACTGCTCTTTTGCAGTGTTGTGTTGTAAACGGTGAGTATCGTCGCCAGGGTTCCTTGTGGAAATGTCGTGTTGGCAGTATTGTTCCCCCCTACTGCCAACACGACGCCGACGGTTAGGATAACCGCTTACCATCAGGCGGGCCGTATGATTGTTTGCCACCTTATTGGTATAAAAATAATATAAGGAACGAGACCCTATGAAGAGCTACAAAAGTAGATGTTTCTGTAAAAGTTGAAAAGCTGAAGTGGAGATGGACCGGTCATATGCGAAAAGGTCAAACGCAAAAGTATGCCTAACCTTTCGGGAAGTAGGTACAGGCGTGATCATAGACAGTGGTGACACGACATTATGTTTTTCACATTGCAAACCTTTAAATTTCGTGTTTGAAAACAATTTTAATTTCCTAATACTACCGTATGTCCTCTCGACATGCAATCTAGAGTCGCAGAAACATTAAAAATCCCTTTAACACACAAAAAAGTCTAATTCTGATAGGCGCGGGTCTATTACCGTGGCACGCCGTAACTCAGAAACAAGTAAACACGGCAGTCTCGACATTTGCATAACTATCGAGTTTTTAAATCTATGCAAAACGCGACGATACGTTGCACGGGCTCACGAGTCGACCCCCCCACCGCGCCTTCAGTAAAAACACATGCGATTTCATAATACGTCCCCCCATAACTCCGCGTATGCTACGTTTTGATTAATTACACAGGATTACGGCGGACCAGATTAAAATATAATTTGAATACACACTTTTTAATAACAATGCTGGTAATACGCCGCAAAATTGATGATAAAGTGATAATACACATAAATAAACAGCTCAAAAGTTGCGTCCACGCATCGCTGTAGGCGTCAAAAGTAGGCGGTACTTATGATGAATAACGTGACGGAATCCGACGTCCAATCGGATCGATCTCGATTTTAATTATACGAATCGAGAACATCGAGACGTCTATAGATCGAATATTAATATGTCGATTGCGCACGCGGCGATATCAACGGCCTGGCCTTTGATTCCGCCGTTCGAATTTCGAATGCGTAATTTGATTTGAGTCCGCGACATTCCGCGAAACTGATGCACACGATAACGGTCTTCCGCAAAAGATTGAAGATAGTTATTGCCAACTGAGAAAAATAAAAGGAAAATTTATAACGGCTAGCAACGAGTGATCTTGATTTTAGTTTATTTGCATTCCGTGTAAGTACTGTCTGTATTCTATTTATGTGAACCTGACATTACAACAGGCCTAGGTATATAATAAAAGAAAACGAATTAAATTTAAACTAACAAAGCATTGTTACAGTGAAACGGTCACGTCAAACCGATCCATTCCCTTTTTGTATTACGGCACAATCTCGATGGTAGACGTGTGCGCCGATGCTAAAATCTTCGGCGGCGGGCGCCGGTCAAAAATCGGCGGCGGCGGCGTGTTTTCGGCGTGATTTCGGCGCGGAGAATTTTAATAAAACGATCTAGCTTGTCGAATCGTTTTTATTAAAAACACAGATACAATTTAAAAAATTACAAACATAAATAAACAATCAACAAAAAACAGCAACAGAAAAGTATTTTTAAGTAATGGCTGCCTTGCCGTTGCAACATGCAAGACAGCCGTTACTTAAAATAATTTTGTCGACCCGTGTCGGACTACCGTAATCAGTCCTTTTTGCTGTCACCGCCAAAGCGGCAACAGAAAACACCCACTTGCTAGGCGTGCTTATAGCAGGCACTGAAAAAATAGCTAGCCTTCGCTAATTTGTATAGCAATGGAAATGCTGCTCGTCTATCTTGCCAGTATTCAATAACGTTTCCATCTTTTAATTCACCGGCATGACAAGGTACTAAATATTTCAGGCAATCTTTTCCAATAAACTCTTGTCCATCATTATTATATTTTTCAACTAGTTTGATGAGAGACCTGCATTTGATGCACTGCAGCGGCTGGCTTGCGTCTCTCGTTCATTCGGTGGCACTATTTCTTTGATACAGTTGACTTAAAAATCCACTCTTGTCGCACGGTTACTTTCCATGTAATGGTCTATTTCCTGTAATTTGGCAAATCGGCAATCCCACGTCCGGTCGGCTGCTGGCAACACCGACGAGTTCAGGGTGGATGTAGGCTTGCATCAAGGGTCAGCTTTAAGTCCTTATCTCTTCGTGTTGACAATAGATGCTCTGACATCGGACATACAGAAGGAAGCACCCTAGTGCATGCTGTTTGCCGATGACATTGTTCTCGTCGGTGAAGATGAATCTGAGGTCCAGAGCAGATTGGAGAAATGGCAACAAAACCTGTAGAATATAATGTTCTGTGATTTCGGCGGTCTCTCCAGTTTTAACGCCATATCGCTGAATGATGAACCCTTACCAATCTGCTCCGATTTCGGTACCTCGCCTCGGTTCACTCATTCAAAGCAATGGCGAAATAGACCGGGCTGTCAAGCATAGAATTAACGCAGCATGGATGAAATGGCGGCAGGTCACGGGAACAATATGTGACTCCCGTATCCCCCTTAAACTAAAGGGGAAAATTTATAAGACGATGATAAGACGTCCTGCTGTCTTGTATGGATTAGAATTTTGGGCCACAAAAGGGACGGATGAAAGGCAATTGCATGCAGTGGAGATGCGAATGTTGAGAGGGATTTGTGGTGTAACAAGATTGGACAAAATAAGGAATGAGTATAGTAGAGGAAGTATGAAAGTCGCACCAGTTACAGAAAAGTTGGAAAATAACCAATTTTCATGGTAACATGTAATGATGTAATGCGGAGAGGTGAGAATCATGTTAAAAGAAGAGTGTTGTATGGATGTTGATGGCTATCTGAGAAGAGGAATACCAAAGAAAATATGGATGGACTGTGTGAAACATGACATGAATATTATGGAAGTGAATCATGAAATGCCATCTGATAGAGATGAATATAAGAAAAAGACATATTGCGCCGACCCCAAATAATATGGGATTAGGGCAGGAGAATGATGATGGTAAATCGGCAATCTAGAATTGCAGCTGCTACAATAATGTTGGTAATTGGGAATCTATGATTGAGCATTTCCGCCATATTGATTTTCATGTCGTTAAGTCTAATCGCGCCGATTTTACGCCGACACCCAAATCGGCGGCGGCGGCGTCCAAAAAATGTCGGCGGCGGCGGCGGGTCGGCGCGGCGCACACGTCTACTCGATGGTCGATGGCATCTAGCAGTCGCAGCACGCCTACGACACGAAAATAATTAACTCGGTCCACCGTCAAACATCATGTTTAACATCGACTACTCCCATACCAATTACTACCGACAATCGATTCACTCACAAAAACAGGCGCCCAACACTAGTCGGGACTGGTTTGGAAAAAAAAGTGAAGCGAGCCTCGTCGCGCCCGGGAACCGTGTTAACGAGCGTTTGATGGATCGTGGTACAATCTAATACCGATGTTCTTAACACTACTACAATTTTCATGAACCTATACACAGTTTTTATGATACTTTATTACCCGACACCCTTCATAACATACGACTCGGTATCCAAGCGCAACCGGACAATAACAGATCACAGATAAATCGAAAGAAATCAATTGAATTCATGAATAAATCGCATAAACTTGTCCCGTTCTGTTATCAACGCGACATAATATTTTTTACAGCTGTTTCATAAATGCGAGAAAGCGACGCACGACTCATGGTTTTTATTTTTTTAATAAATTCACGTTTAATCGGTATCCGGTATCTTTGAAATTGCTAGCAAGGACCGAGAGATGGAATCGATACGGGCCCCACAATGTAAATTATATAATTAAAGAAAACTCGCGATTGCGATCGAATACTTATACGATGTTAATCGAATAACGTGACTTTTATCGGCGATTGCGTCAAATTACTGCTCAAATTGCCGTTTAAAAAATAAAGAGTAGTGCTGTGAACGCAAAGGGGTAAGGGATAAAAATCGGTTTGTTTCTTAAAATAAAAAGTGTGCGATGTCGTTTGGATCGCGGGCGGGCGAACGCGTTGGAGATTTGAAAATTAGCATTTTTGTCGAATAACTCTGTGGCGGTGTCTCGCTGAGCACCCGATACCGACGAGCTGGCCGAATCTCAGCTTTTTTATACTTTTTAACAGGATTGGACTTTAAAATATTTCTCTATTCTTTTGAAATCATTTGTTTTAGGTTAGGAGCTAGGAATGGAACTGTGCACATCTCTAAAACTTTTATAGGGTAAACTGAGATTTTTTTTATTCGAAATCGAAAACTGAATTTATTCAGAATGTTATTAATTTATATAAATACATTAGCAATGCTTTCTTTACAATTAAACATGCCATCATTTTAATAAAAATGTAATCTGCCCCTTACAAGTTGAATACAATTTACTTATCTTACTTGATATTAAGTTAAAGATAAGTAGGTACTATTCGCATTCCTAAGTTCCGAACAGTTTTGTCTATTCCGGACAACATATTTTCGTAGTCAACATACACACCTAATAGAAAATCACCAATACCCGACCGAAATCATAAAAAAATGAAGCAAAAACAGCTCTAAAAATCGTTGACCCTTTATCTTTTGTAGCAGCTCTCATTGGGCGAGTAGAAATTTATGTCGCCGAGTAATCCGGGCCCATTTGTATAGATAATTTTTATTATTGCCATCTCCCCAAGCCGGCCGCGGCCGATAAATGCCGAACGAAAGAGTTCGTAATGACAATTTAAATAAGGAAGACGTATTCGTTCCTAACGATAACCGGGATTTGAATTTAGAAAATTTGTAAGTGGTAAGTTTTGAGTAGGGTTGTGACTTGTGCTTAGTTTGGTATAATTACCATAAAATACAGTAAGATAGGTATTTTAAGTGTAAATATTTATAGAAATAGATTTGAGCTGACGATGTTGTCAGTTATGTATTATCACAGTAGTTTTTTTTAAATTTTATATCCGTATTTTGAATGACGTCAGTATTTTAATAATTTTCCCCAGTTCTTTATCTGGAATCATACCTACATATTTATATATTTATTAACCGCATATTTATAGATACTTACACGTAAAAAAGGTTATTGTCCCAAACATGAATACCATTACAATATTTACCAATAACCCTACACAACAACAAACTAAGCGTGTAAACTATTTTTAACATGGCCACACCGAGTTTATCGGCTCCTGCTCTTATGTCCGCGTTATCTCGGCCAGTGCATTAGTCTTCGATAATACAACGATAAAAACAGATCGACCGGCGCCATGCTCGATACAGATTGTATTTAGTCGATTTAAAAGAAAAAAGAATCGATTCAACTCCGATAAAGATGTTATGGTGTGTTTTCGTAGTAGAGTGACTTAATTGTGGATTCCTGCGCTATGTTTATGTGGGATAATAAATTTTGTGATTAAAAATGTTTTAAGCAGATGTTCTGTTTTATGTTTGAGTGAGATAATGCAGGTTAAGTGGGAGTCGAAGGAATGAAGAGTATCTTATTACTAAAATAAAGTTTAATGTTTAACTAATTTTATAAGTGTAATACCGGTTAGTTTTATTATGAATGTACATAATTGAGAACGTAATTATTCAAGCTTCTAAATAATATTCAATTTATTAGCATTCATGAGGTTTTTTTTTGTATAATTTTCTATTTAACACGTTTTAATTATATCTTTTCTTTTCAAATCCTAACTAAACGGGCGGGTACTGTTCGGCCCAAAAATATAAAAACCTAATAAATCTATCATGAATTATTTACCTACATTATAATTTGAACGTAATATTAATTGGTTTCTGAGGATATCGTTAAACTTGAATGATTCACTCATAACAGGTATGTAGTAGGTGCCTAGGTACAGTATAACTGTTATTTATCTATATCTAGAATAAAAATTAGCTTCGCTTACGACAAGGTGCCTTTTGCTCTTAGTGATAAACGATAAAACTAATCGAGCGAAACAAAAAAGTAATTATAAAGGTGGAATCCTTTATAACTCGTGTCTAAATCGGTCGATTTAACAATCTACTGTTAGGTCACTTCACTACCCTAACAAAATGGCGGTCTAATTTCCCTCCAAAATTAATAACCCGCATCGCTCGTGTCGTTTTTCATCAACCTCATTTTAGTGGGTTTATTATTTATCGTGTTTTCCTCAAAACATCATTTACATCGCTTTCATAACGCCGACGCACGTTGAAAGACTGAAAATTTTGTCTATTCGACAAAATAGTGCGATAACTGTGCTAATGACGTCATTTTACCGCGGCCATTTTGAATTTGTAACGTTTTGTTTGTTAAGTTGCGTTGTGGGTAGTATGAAAAGGTTTAGGGTCTAGGTACCTAATGGGTTGTATTGTACATGACACTTTTTGTTGAAAGGTCTGGCTATGCGAACCGCATGCCCCGTCACCAAAATGTATAAAATGATTTAAGATGGAATTTTTCTTCGTTTCTAAACCCAATAAAAAATAATATACCGATCGAAACATCGATACAGTTTATGATTTACAAGACAGTGGACATTAAAAAACAATGCTTATTCAACATTCGAAAAAATAAAACAACAATGAGATCGCACGGGCTGAGGTTGAGCGCCGAAAGTTGAATACAATCCCTTGCACAGTGGGCCGAAAGCGATCCAGATCTGGCTATCGGGATCTCAGTTTGTTCTCACATCATTACCCGCGCCGACGGCTACAAATTTACATCCAACACAATGGCTATCCACCATCGAGACATCATTAAGGTGATGCCGATAGCGCCAGCTAAGCCACGGAACAAATGCCTTATAGAACCTTAAGCTTACACTCGAATACGGACCTTATGAAAAAGGCACATAAAATCCGGTTAGGATCTGGTCAAACTGGCGTTTACGCGGGAAAAGCCGGTCGGCCGTAATGACGGAACGTCATATAAGTTAGAATGGAGCGAGCGATTATGAGCGCAAGAATAAACGCTTGTAGAGTCGAATTTAAATTGTTAGTACGGGATTACAAGGCTGGAGGGACGGTTTAGGAAAGGATCAGTTTGAGCCGAAGCCTGGGGCTATCGCGGCCGCACAATGGAACTTATAATATGGGTGATTGCGGAAAAATTGATAATAAGAATTTTGTACGCAAATCGTGGATTTTGTTTAGCTTTTTTCCTCTCAGAATTGTTTTTTGATGTTTCTGTTGATATTTTATACTAACATATGCTTTTGAATCAACATGTGGTAATGTAATAAAAATGAATAAAAATATTCAAAAAGGAAAAAATGCGCGAACAATGCGCAAATGCAAAGTGAGTAAATAAATGTTACATTATTATCGTATGTAAAAGTTTCTATATCTGAGTTAGGACATATCAACGCTGGCGTTTGCATACAATACTCGGTTCGTTACGCGACACGATTGACGCGCGATCGACGCGCGATTTGTGTCGCCGCTGTGACGCGCGACCGTCGCCTTATCGCGTCATCTCGCCCGCCCTAATTTGCTTCGTGCTTTATTCAGCACCTGTTTAGTTATTGTCTGCATTTTAAAATTTACGGTTTTATTATGGTTAACGGTTTTTGTGTGGGCTGGGAAAAATAACGACATGGCGCTGTCAGCTCCTTGTTATTCTGCTTTGATGTAGGCAGTGGCAGAAACTGTGCGAGTTATAATGATTACATAGGCGAATAGATAACTAAATCTTTAGCAAACTGACGATCAGAAGCCCAATTCTCGTAATTAATTTATAATATGACTGAAAGTTGACCGAACTGAGATTATATTATGAATTGACAAAAAGTCATGTATTCTACTCCTCTTAAAGTTCAGTCCGATTCCAGTATGATTTGGATTCAATCTTCTTACAAACTCATTTCAATCTCATTTTTGACGTTTGTGTATAGACGAAAGTGTCAATTTTATTATCTGTGTCAGTTCAAAATGTTAGCAGAATACCGATTTCCCTTTTATTCAACATTCGATCTTATTACAATATAATGTCACGTTTGACGTTGTTTGTTAGGGTAGGAGAATACCATTTGTGACATTTATGACATTGGTAGTAGATCGGAATGAGATCCGAACTATATTTTGAACATTTTTAATTACGAGAATTGGGCCTCTGTAGTTTTTCTACTAAGGATTTAAGAAAAAATGTTATTCAAATGAAGGCAATTTTTTTAATTTTTTTATACATCTTTTCCCCACCCTAGGATTTCTCCTGATTAGAGGGTACATTTTACAAACATAGGTACATGTCACATGCACACACACTCAGACACGAAACAACTATCTGCAGATCATAGGTACAAATATTTGCTCCGTGCGGGGATCAAACCCGCGGCACGTAGCGTAGAAAGCTAATCGCTTAGCCACTGCGCCAACCGTGTTGTCAAAATGACTAACATTTTTTTCAGTATTTTATTTATAAACGCACAGTTGAAAGTTTTTTTATAGTCTGTTTAACGCTATTGATTCGTACCGTTACGCCAAATTTATTATGCTAATGATCATTTGTTTAAAATCTCATATCGCGATCAAACGTATTAAAACAATCCAAATAATTACACAGCCATCCAAATCTTACGTTGATTAATATCAAAGAATCGCGAAACAATAACGAGATCGCGCTGACGAAAAACAGGGGAACAATCGACAAACATCGTATACGAATGTATAGAGATAAGTGAAACATGGCTCCCGTACAAAAATAGCTGAGATAACACCGCGATCGCATCTGTAAACAATGGTACTGGTATCCACGCTCTCATTAGCCAGCCTTGTCGACTCGACGCGGGAAATTGTGCAATTCCGCGGGAATCCGCCGTATCGAGTATCGATAGGCGATTTGTAATCGATCGATTCTTGTCCGATCGCCCATCACTAGCTTTTGTTTTTTAATGGTTGGTAGAAATCATTGGTATTTGGTTATTTTTATCTATTAGCTCAGAGATTTTGTTAGTCTATGCTTATTTAGCTTGTAGATAATATTAATAACTATTTACAACATTGTTCAAAAAACATGTTCACACGTTGTTCATAAAACGTACTTTATGGTTTAAGAGTTAGGTATAAGTGAGGAAACTGTTTTAATGGTAATGTTTTATTAATATTCCATTAACAGTAGCTTATCTTAAAAACATATTTTAAAATAATTAAGTAGGTACTTTAATTTAATTAATTTTATAAAACTTAATTTAAATCGGTCATAACTCTGTGCTATAGTTTTTTAATTATATGATATAGAGTATCAAACGTAATTAAATAATCACTGATTAAACGTCCACACCTGATTATTATTAACAATTTAAAAAAATGATGGCCTAAATAACCCAAGAATCGATGCCGAAAAACATCTAAAAATATACTTTTATTATGATCATGACATTTGATACGTCAATAATTCGTTTCGATTCTTTGCGAATAAGTTTGGTTTGTGGACATATTTGACACTTATCTGCTCAGATAAATATTAAGATAAGATAATTTATGTTTAATTAAACAATTGTTATTTATGTCAGTATTCATTGTTTACTGTTAGTGTTTTAAATATATTAACATAGCCGTTATGGTACCTTTCAACAAGTAGGCGCTAAAATGATGAATGGTCTCCACTTTTGAAATGCTTTCTAGTTTATCTAAATATTTTTTTCCAATGTCAAAAAGACAGCCGTGGTAGATAGGTCATTAAAAATATTCTGACTATCTACCTGGAACCTTTTTGAATGTGGCTCTTTTAAAATTAATGTAATAATATTATATTTAGCAGTGATAGCAAAGCGGTTGAACTTTGCCTTTCATGCAGGAGGGTCTGAGTTCAAAACCGGCCCGCACCTTTGACTTTTCAGATTTATGTTCGGATCAGAATTTGATTATCACTTGCGTTAACGGTGAAGGAAAAACATCGTGAGGAAACCTGCACACCTGAGAGGGCCTCATAAAGTTCTCGATGGTGTGTGTAGTCCGCTAACACGCACCAGGCCAACGTGGTGAATAAAGGCCTAACCCTTTTTTCTTGAAAAGAGGCCCGTGCCCAGCAGTGGGACAGTAATGGGCTGGATTTATTTTATAATATTTACTGATCTGTTTTCTTTTAGCTTTTTAATCAAAAATAAATTTAACCAATAGGGCTCTTTCCAAATCAATGTAATATATTTTCCTGGTCAATGGCCAAATAAATCATAGTGTCATTACTCATTCACTTTATTACACAATTCAAAATGACCAAATGTCGCACATCATGGCCGCAGAGTTATCAGTTTACATAACGACATTTTTATTGCGTATTTAATAGTTGCATTTTCATTTATATGTTTATTTATATGATGGAGATAGCAATCGGGAGATATTCATGAGATCTGGATTTTATATTAGGCTTTTGCTCGCCTATCTATAAAAGGAAATGCAAATAAAGAGCTTCTACGAGCGACGAATTTTGAGTTCGTCTGGGCCATCACTGCTGTTTGGCTAAATATCTTTCCAAAAGATGATTAGAACCGAATAGAATAGATCTTTATTTCATGTAAACCAGATACAGGAACTTATGAAATGTCGAGACTGTAGGTGCGCGGTTCCAAATAGTAGGTCCTATGGAGAAGAACCAGCAAGAAACTCCATGGAAACTCTTTTAAAATAATAGATTACAATTTTGATTAGTACCTGAAATGTTGTGGTAAATTTATTTAAAAAATATTGTTAGTTAAACAGTCGCAATGATAATAGTTTCATAACTAGAAGAATTTATAGATATATTGTGTGTGGAAAGCAAATAGCCGATTCCTTTATCTTTTCATCACCCGTGACATTCGACACAGTTTATTTAAATGTTTATTTATAAGTAGATAGATATCGGAGGAATTTAATGTCTTTTATAATAAATTAAGGTTGCCAAGTGATTGGTAGTATTTTTGGAAAAGAAAAGTGCATGTCTGAAGTATGATTTTAAACTGCTCTATTCAGCAAAACCCTAATAATACCGTACTTAGTTAAATTTAATTACTTATTTGCAATGACAAATTATGTTTAATTAATTGATTCGACTGTTCAAAAGAAAATATACAGGGTGTCCCTAAAAGTATGGATCAAATCGAATAGGGGTGTGGGCAAAGTCATTTTCAAACTTTTTAACCCTGAAAATGTCGGTGCAATTTTATACGGTGCATGTTATGGCCAATTTTTGCGTTTTTTTATCACTTCGCATAGTGCTCAAGAAAAATACATAAAAAAAAACTATAATGTTTATCAATTTAATTATTTTTTCAGGACGTTTTTGATGATTGGGCCTTTCCTGTGGTAATACTTTTACGCAGCTAGAAAAGAAGCTAGAAAAGTTTCATACCGGTGTCCTTTCCATACAACCAACCCCTTTGAATCCGTGTACCTTAGAGTCCCTCTCGACATATTAAAAGAGCCTGTAAAGGCCCAGTTGAAATAATAAACTTTACTTTGACTATAGTCTTATTAGACTTGTATCAACTTGATACTTGTGTTTCGGATCCATACCCTATTCAAAAGATCTCCGCAACAGCAGCAACAACAAACAGTTTCAAATAAATCCTGCAACGAACGAATGGCCTTTAAAAAACGCACAAACCTAGCAAATCGACTACAAATCTGCTATGCCACCTCACTATAAATATCTTAGGCTATACAACGGATAAATCTTCAGAAAGGCTCGTCGACATACTTTGGAATATTCATGCTGTTGAATAGAACTCTATCGTAAGGGGTTAAAGTTTAAAATTGTTTGGCTCGGTTTCTGTTTGTTGGTGTAGGGATGTCAACGATATTTCGCGGGGGCAATTAGGAGCGTCCATACTGAATTGTGGCGAAGAGATTGTTGGCAAATGTATTGGGTGTTGTGCGTGCCAGTAAAGTTGATGTGTTACATTTGAAATAGGTTTAAATTTTAAAAACATTTGAACGTTGTTGTTTTAGGCTAAACGTGCTATTTTGATGGAACGTATCGGTGTTTAGAGACTGAAATATTGGCATTGTTGAAAGAATAACTGCTTGGAAAATATTTTATTATTTGAAAGCAATGGTGGTCGAAGTCTATGCGACCATCCAAAAAAATATGCATGACAATTTAGGGCTATAGATGATTATAAAAATAGCAATTATGGAGTAAAAAATTATGCCTTTTTGTTATGCGGTATGCTAAATATGCAGGAATTAAATATTTTAAGTAAAAATATGACTTTCAAATGTTCGCGCCAAAACATAGTCACGTGACATGACGTTTTTGCATAGCTCTTAGAATATAGACTATTAGTCTTTGCTCTAAGGCATAGCTCGTTCATTGCGTGTGAGTATACTCGATGATGATGTTTGAAATAACGTTCCGTTTTACGTAATTTATAATAAATATGAATGGTATTTTTTATTTTTTTTATAAATCTTTAATTAAAGCAGTTTTCACAACTTTTATTATAATTTTTTTAACATAATTACGCATAAAAAATTATATGCAAGTACCTTATTTGTTATGTTGGCGTTTTAATCCGAAAACTCATAAGAAAACTGGTTAAAACTAACCCGTAAGTTTCGAGATATTTCATTGACACTTTAACATTTAATTGCGTATTTATTTAACTCCATAAATATTTATTAACAGCTATTTATTATTGAGATTGTATCACACATAGACGACGGTTTAATTTAAATCTTATGTACATAATTTAAACACAAAATCCGAGGTTATTCTCGAAACGTGTTGTTTTACAACACTGTGGATGTTTTGAACGGAAAAACCTTTTGATTGGATAAAAGTAATCGATAACTGACCAATTAAGGTGTTAACATATTGATGTGATAGTTCTAGTCAATTACTTCAATATATCCACTGACACATCCGAAATATCATTTTCTTTCTTTCTTTCCTTTACATTGAATCTCATACGAATGTACAGTCGGCCTAAGAATTGGTCTACAACCCTAAGGTTGAATTGTAAGCCATAAAAGAATAAGATCTATAAATTCTCTTGTCAAAATAATGAAGTTTAAATTTTAGTGGTATTTTTATTTGATAGGAAGTTCTTTTAAAATTGAAACTACTTTTTTGGCTGACCGTACTTATTATTCTTGAATCTTAGATAAAAATAGACGACATCTGTGAGTAAGTTTCAATGTAGTATTTTTTAAATACGCATACATAAACACATAAACAACAAAACATATATACATAAACTTTATGGTGTAATTTTTTATAGACTTGTTTGTGAAATGGCTTTAAATTATTTACGAGACCGTTGTCAGTACGTCGACTGCAGTGGGCAGCTCTCTGAGCCCTATTTCACGAGATCAGGAGTCAGTCAGGGCAGTAATTTAGGCCCTTTTCTCTTCATTTTAACCGTGAACGACCTGCCGATGGTAGTCAATAAATCCATACCATTATTATTCGCTGACGACTTGAAATTAGTTTTTAAAATAAAACAGGAAACTGATCATGACATACTGCAGCAGGATATCAATAGGGTAGTAGAGTGGAGTCGTAGCAATAGGTTGTATTTCAATGTGGCAAAGTGTTCGGTATTATCATTTACCCGTGCGCGCGACCCAAGTCATTATCAATATTGTATGGACGGAATACGACTGCAACGTGTCTCAGAGGTTAAGGACTTAGGCGTGCGATTTACAACTGATTTAAATTTCCGTAAGCATACCACTGATGTTTGTAAAAAAGCATACCGCAATTTAGGGTTGGTCTTACGGCTAGGAAACCAGTTCACGAACATCAGTGCTCTCAGATCATTGTATGAAGCGCTTGTAAAAAGTCATTTGGAATGCAATGCTGCCGTCTGGTCGCCACATGAAGCCAAGTACAAACTGATGCTAGAACGGATCCAGAACAAATTTGTGAGATTCCTGTACTTAAAGCAGTACGGTGTGTATCCAGGGTATCCGCTGTTGTATCCTACTCTATTTGTGCTGGGCATGGTAGGTTATAATAAACTGGAAGTAAGAAGGGAAGTAGCTCTCGCCACTTACTTATTTAAGATTATGCGTGGTAAAATACACAACCCAGGCGTTCTACGCACGGTTGGGCTGTGTGTACCTGATGGGTACGTGGGGCGACGGAGGCGACCGCCGCTGCTGTGGGTGCCGCCCGCTCGCACCAACCTGCTGCAGCACGCGCCGCTGACGCGCGCTCTGCATGCACTCAATATGGTGTCACAACAGATTGACTGCTTCAATTGTAGTCTGAGCGAATTCACAAAGGCCGCATTTTTTAAAATTACCCTTATTATGTAATATAAGTAATCTCAAAACTATAACTATTGTATTAGGGAAACCTGTAATGATAGTTGTATGTGTTTTAAATAAATAAATAAATATGAAATAAATAAATAAGTCATAATTTAAATAAACTATTTACTTACAAGTAGCGTATTCATACCAATGTAGCCATTATTTGCCTATTAATGGCTATGGATAAAAACAAGTAAAAAAAAAAAAACAACTTGTTATTTTGATATAAGATTTAGTATCCCCACCTACGCTACGCCATTCCATTGCATATCTTATAATACGTCAAGATTCATATTATTTATTCCATCTATATTTTGACTGATGGTATCATTACAGTCGGCGTTGACCTGTCTTCGCGTACGAATCGAAATTCGCGATCGTAGACGCGATACGGCGAATCACAATAAACGACAGCGGCGCGATATTCGGCCGCGATACACGATGTGTGGTCACCCTTACTTTTTACTCGATTCCAGATTGTATTGTGTTATGAATAGGGTTATTCGATTATTTTTATTGATTTATAGATTTGGTTTTGCGAATCTGGAAAATAATATTTTGGAATAACTACCTGTAGTTATTGATAAAAAGAAAAAGGTTAAAAATTTGCCGATTACTGTCCCGCTTTTCCCGCACGGGTTTTTTCCACTTCTTTCTCAGAATGACAAGGGTTAGTTCACCACGGTGGCCTGGTGCGGATAGGCAGACATGTTTGAAGGTATAGGGATCATTTTACACTAAACACCTGCTTTTGGGGATTATTGTACTCATTAATAAGAATAACTTTTGCTATGGAATCAAACGTGAAATCGAAAAATAAATCTGCTGTTCCATAGTAATAATCCAATATTACTTGACTAAATGTATGCAGCAGAGATTTTTTCTCATAGTTAAAGTTTTTCATAATGATGAGTAAAATGAACCGTTACAGCAGATGTCCCGTATAATAAGGTATATAAAACCGATTGGACTCTATCTCTTGACTCTCTTTTTATTAATACCGTGTCAATATGTATATATATATATATATATGTAATTCTAGTTTTTTTTATTAATAATATTGCAGACGGTATTGAATAAAAGTTTATTGATCCATATTAATTTTATGTTAGGTTAACTATTATTGGAACTAATTGATTGTTAATGACTGATACGAGGACGCTATGATATATTTTATGATGAAAATGAATGATTCATTTATACCGCTAATCATTTAGAGTCTAGATATTCCTTTAAATATCAAATACCTATTAATTACGGATCTTCTTATTAATTAATTTATATTTTATCTACCTACTTCAACAGTCGAAACAAATTAGGAACATCATTCATTATAAATATTAATAAAAATCGTGAAGTAACCTGCACACCTGAGGGCCTCATAAAGTCCTCAACTGTGTGTGTAGTCCACCAATCCGCACCAGGACAGCGTGGTGGACTAACGCCTAATCCTTCTTATTCTGAGAAGAGGTCTATGCCTAGTAGTGGACAGTAATGGGCTGGATTTATTAGATATATTATAATATTATTTATAAAAACTATAAAAATAAAATAAATAAATCCAGCCCATTACTGTTCCACCGCTGGGCACGGGCCTCCTCTCAGAATGCGAAGGGGGTAGGGGAATAGAAACCATAATCATCAAAAATCTAATCAATAAAAAAATAAAAATCATAACAAATTCCCAGAATTGGTAACCCTAGTTATGAATCGATATTTATTTCGGCATGTTTCACATCCCGCGTTTTTACGCGGCGTTTTTATACTTAAAATTGAATGGACTCTTAGGATTAATGTTACATTATGCTGTAAGGAGTAGTCTCCACTATTGGGAGAGTGAATTTAAAACGCGTTTTGTGGTCGTTAGGAACTTGTCCAGTTCAGCCGCATTATGCAGACCCCGCTTAATATGCACGTTACCTTACATGGCGTTGTTTATCTCGTCCGTTTGTGTGTACTTACCTGAAAATGAAATGGATGGTTAGTTTGATGGTTGTACACAATGTACATTTGGATTGAATGCTGAACATAGCTTTTCAAAAGACTGTAGAGGATTAGTTGCAGTTTATACACTCGATTGTAAGCTACGCGATTTTCATAAAGAACTTTTCGATAAATATCTTATCTGCTGCTCTACTGAAACCTTTGGTACTTACAGTGTACTGTCTGTAGTACAAGACCACGACTGGCTTACCACAATCTTATACACAACCATCATGTTCCAGGAACGTTTTGTTTAATTATTCAAATTCATACCATGAGATTTCAAAAAAAAGAGTTTTTTGACTATCCCTTGCTTTAAGAGCAAACCAAAAGGATTGTTTACTATGACGTCACAAAACTTCTTAGCAATACAATATTCAATTAATCTTATTCTAAGGACGTTATAGTACGAAATTGCTATGTAAGGTTGAAACAATACTGATTCAGGTCAGATTTTTTATTGTAGGTATGTAAATAATTACATAAACTCACATAATTTAAAATAGTACAAGCTTAGTACAGCTTTAGTACTGCGGTAAGAGATGGTAGTAGCCCCCAGAATCTAAGATTATTACAATAATCTTTTGCATAACAATTAATTAATAATAACAAACAACGAAATAATTAATATTAAAAGGTATTTGTTCTGCAGATAGAACTGATATAACAGTTATAGTTAAACTAACGTTACCATGTTAAATATGAAATAACTCACATCACTTAACCCCTTAATGATACGTATACACAATCATGACCCACTTCCAAACTTTAAACTACCAAAAAACCACCTTAAACACTGCGAGTTGTGACACACTTACACGAAACATGTCAAAGTTTGCAGCCTGTCATATAATGTCACCTTTACATTAGTCGTAACCTCATAGGGTACGAGGAAGTGGAAGCAGATCCTTATCAACACGCACCGAGGCCTGTGTGTCAATAAAAGTACCTGTTTTTGTCAACACACACTTTTCGTGACAGTTTATTGGTTATTTTGTGAAATATTCGGTCATAAGCGTAGGGTAAAGTATGAAAATTGTTTTTATTTGAATATGGAATGTATCAAATACATTACGTTCTCCCTTGCTTCTTGCTATATTGCACAGATGCAGTGGAGGGTTGGAAAATGAGCTGTCTTTTGTGAATAATTGACGTTAAAAAAGAAACAAATTATTTTGTCCTTGTTACAGTTAACTGAATTCTATGTGGTGTCTACGTAACGTTACCCATGGGAACGTGGTGCGCTCAGCAGGCCGAGCGCGAATGTTTTGACGTATCTGTAACGTTAACATAAGCAAATGTTGAATGAAAAATACAATAATATTATCGCATTTTTGTTCAATTTTACGCAACATACACACTTGCTTCATGAAAATGTAAAACAAGACATTCATTGTCAAAAAACATCATGATTTAAACGTGTATTTTTGATTCAAAATTTGCTAACGTTAACGTTACGATAGGTACGTCAAAAAAGATCGTGCTTCGCCATCTGTAACTGAACGACTTTAACAATATCTCTTAAATATTGTCGAAGCAATCATTCTTGTAATTAGAATACCTAAAGAGGCATAGAATTTTTTCGTGTCTAAAATCTTGCAAATGCATGTTTTTTTTTTCTTTTTTTGAGATGTTTCTCCTCACTAGGATTTCTCCTGTATCGAGAGTACAGTTTACAAACATACATCTCACATGCACACACACCCAGACCCGAAACAACTATCTTTAGATCATACAAATTTGTTCCGTGCGAGGATCGAACCCGCGGCACGTAGCGCAGAAAGCTAATCGCTTAGCCACTGCGCCAACAGTGTCGTCAATTATAGGTCTTATTCATAGGCTTTGACGTACAGTTTGTAATTGATAGAAAAACAATTCATAATCCATAAATAATATAGTATGATAGGAGGTCTACTTTAAATGATTATTACAGTATCAATGTCACATAGAGATTATATTTTGAAACTCTATAGTCTATGACCTCTATAAAAATAATTTAATATTTAAATTATAATAAACCCAATCTTATTACCAAATTAAGCTGTCATCGCATTCGCGGCGTATATCAGATTATCTTATTAATATATTACTGCTGATGCCGTATTATAACTAATGTTATAGCGTGATGAAACTAAAAACTATTCGCATATTAACATCTGGAACTCGTTTAATAAGATTTCTTTGATGACAGAGAAATATGAGTGGTTTTCCGTATGGCTCATGTGAGAAGAGGACAGCGGGTAAGCTTTTGGAATAGGTTAGACCGCATTGAGCGAATCTGCACTACAGCAGAAATGCGTGGTCATATTTAAGGGTGTGGATCAGACCACCAAGCTAAACAACTTCCTCTATGGGACCAACTTCGTAATCGCGAAAAAATTATCAGCTGTCTCATACAAAACTTCAATACCTACTCGATCCAAATGTATGGGACAATTGATAATTTTTTCGTAATTACGATGTTGGTCTCATAGGAAAAGTTGTTTAGTTTGATGGTCTCATCCACACCCTTAAATATGACCAGTTTTACTATGGGACCAAACCTGTAATCGTGAAAAAATAAACAGTTGTTCCCTACAAATAATTCCATATTACTCGACTAAATAGATTTTTATTTCGCGATTTCTTGGTTTTTCCACAGTAAAAGTTGTTCTTATTGATGAGTACAATAAGCCCTTAAAGGGATCGGGACGAGAAAGGTAGGACCTTATAAAACGAGCGTTATTCCAAAACTTTGGTCATGGAAAAATTCAAAATTTCGTTATGACTAAACTAAAAATAAAAATCTTTACTTGAATAAATGCTTTGATAATTAGACGACACGGTTGACGCAGCAGCTAAGCGATTAGCTTTCTACGCCACGTGCCACGGGTTCGATCCCCGCACGGAACATGTACCTGAACTGTATATGATCTACATAATAGTTATTTCGGGTCTGGGTGTGTGACATGTATGTTTGTAAACTGTACCCTCGATACAGGAGAAAATATAGAAAGGAGTAATGTTTTAAAAAAAAATGTTTATCTGTCTAGCTACTTTTTGCAGCAGAATTGCGCGTTTTCGCGTTCGTTATTCACTTTTTGTAAGCAAAAGGCAGCCAACCAACCAGAAATCGCACGATTCTGCTGCAAAAATTAGTTAGTGTGCTATGGCCTTAAGTATGTATTTTTTTTATCACATATCAAAATGTTCAATTCCTGTCAGCTTATCACTTCTACCAACCTCAAAAGGACCTACTATCACTTTCTCAGCAAGGCTGTACGCATCGCGTGCGGGCTATCACGCTTATCACGCCATCTGCGCACGCGACTGACACGCATTGTCATGCGTGACGCGTGACGCGAATGTGGCGTGTCAACGCACCTTATTTTCGGGCTTTTTACATACTTGATGTGTATGTGTGACGATCAATCATGAGGGAGTTGAGTCGTCAGATCCAGTTGAAAATATTTGTTTATGAAATGTCATGAGTTTCCAAACACCAGCCCGAAGTCGATGGTCAGTTGTGAAGTAACGCGCAGTGAACGAAATATTGAAAACGGCATACCTTTTTAACCGACTCCAAAAAAAGGACGAGGTTCTCAATTCGACTGTATGTTTTTTTGTATGTTTGATAAGCGATTACTCTGCCAATTGCTGACCCATTTTGAAAGACCTGATGAAGACCTTCGGATATAGACAATGGAGTTCTTGAATGAATAACAGCATATCACTTGCGATTGCTGTAATCGTAGGTAAGTATTGTTTATCCCACTCAAAATAGAAAAATAAAATAAACTTTTAAAAAAGTAAAAACGACTTCAAAATACTAAAAAGTATAAAATAATTTTCTTAAAAAACTTATCAGCTTCTGAAGCCGGGGCCTTTAATTCTTCAATGCACCTAGCTTGGCAGTGGTAGGTACTTGGTACTTTTTAAATATTTGAAGTCGGTTTTTACTTTTTTAAATCTTACCATAATATTGATTCTCATATTATAGCATCTCATACCACGTTATCTCTTTCTGTGTACCTATACTATATTCCCCACATACAAAATTGCTCTTCAATTTCATACACCTCTAGATCTAAATTTACACAAAGCTTTTGCTGGCACTCCATAGAAAATTTCTAGCGTATTTTGAAATCTCTCAATAACGGAATTTCCTTTGACATTCTACACATATTTACCAGACCATAGACAACATCGTAGACCTCCACAATATTTAGTATCTAGAAACGTATTAAAGCGCACAGGGTAGTTACAAAGCGAGGCGTGGGTGCCAGATACCAATCTAGGCATTGTCCACGTCTGGGCGCAGGTCCTGGCTTCACTTAATAGATTTGCGTATCACTGCCGAGCTGGCCACTGGTCAACCAATTTATATGTACGTTACTTGCTTACTTGGCCGAATTAAATGATACTAGTGGTCGCCTTGAGGTCGAAATTCGACCATAATTTTAGCTTTCTGCACTCCTTCTCCATATAAACTTTAACTATGCAAAATCTCACACTCCTCCGTGCGCGCAATATACTTAAAAAGGCGTACAAAGTTTTCTCTTCACGTATTAATATATAGATTTTGAATATGGAATACATTCCTAAGCAACAGATGATGAAAAAGAATCAACCATAGATAACATGGTGATAATTAAAACTGATTGCATTTTGGAGAAAATTAATAATGTACAATCTAACCGTCAAAAACCCCCGACTTCAACTACAATAAAATATTATAGTTTAAAAAAAACTATAGAACACGCTTTAGTCATCCAAACTGAACGTGTATACAAAATTTCAGCTCAATCGGAAACCGGGAAGTGGGTCAAATTTAACTTCCAAGATTTTCTTACATAGTACATACAAGTGAAGCTAATAAATGCGTCTTAAAAAAGAGCTGTAACTTTTAAATGGCTGAACAATTTTTCATGACACGTTTCTAAGATGATACGATTGAACTAACTATCGATTAATAAAAAAACTGCAGAGAAATCGGTCTATCCAATTTGGAGCTACGATGCCACAGATATACACAATACACAGATCCATAGATACACAGATACACACTACAAACTTATAAAACCCCTCTTTGTTGTCGGGGGTGAAAAATAAATAAATTCGATTTGAGTATAGAAAATATTAAATTATACATTTAACAAGGGGCTCGTAGCTAGCTCGTAGCTGGTTAAGCAGCGCTTGCCGCGGTCAGGCCTTGGATGGGTGACTGTTTCTTCGAGTATCGAAACTCCTCCGTGCCTCGGAAAGCACGTTAAGCAGTTTGTCCCGGTTGTCATACGAATACCTATGACAGTCGTTACTGGTGTCGGCAGTCCAAGAAGTCTGACAACCGGTCTAGCCTTAGGGTTTCAGTGTCTCCCAGTAATTGAGTGGCGGAGGTCAGATGGCAATCGCTCTGTGTATAATACTGATATTCAGTCACATCTGGTTAGACTGGAAGTCGACCACTACGTAGATGGCAAAAGGCTAGGCAGATGGTTATTTTAGATAAACAATACATTATAAATATACATTTTATGACACAGCTAAAAAGGCCGCTCTAATTCGTAATATGAATCACAATATGATTCATATTACGAATGTCAAAATATCTACTTATTTGACGACTCTTAATGTCATCCGCATAAGGTTCATATTCAGTAATCATCTGTTTGACAGTTACCATGCAGATCAGTAGATGAATTGCTCAATGTGGCCTTTTTAGACACCCAGTTCTAAAAACAATATTTTTACGTAAACAAAGTAGGCTTATATTAATTAAGTATGCATTCATATCGCTGGCACGATATAAACAGGCTTGCCAGGCGCACCCAATACTTATCTGTTTGATAATAAAGAGTGTGGTAACAAAATTACCATAATATTACACATTGCCGTCACATTTTTCAGCTGAGTGACGCATTGAAATATGTGTTTTTAGTTTTGTTTAGGGTTACGAGATAATGATTTTAATTACAAGTATCGTAATGGCTTCTATATCGGGTGATCCATCAAGATAGGGCAGTATGGGGAATACTGAAACCTTATGAGATAGAGAAATTTCTTCGAAGAGAAAGTTGTTCAGTTTGATGGTCTGATCCACACCCTTAAATATGTTACCGTGACCCCGGAACGTAAAGGGCTATTGAAGGAACACCGTGGATTTTAGTCAGTACAAGTCTGACAGTCCCTCCCGCCCTGCCCGGGGTGGGAGGACTCATTTGATGATTTTACCAAGATAAAAAAAAAAAAACCCTTAAATTGGTATGCATTTCCGATATAAGTATAAAGTGTTAAAAAAAAAAACCAAAAACTAAAACCCGTCTACTGAAAAGGTATGAAACAAGAAAATATTAATAGATACATATTCATAGTGATGTTCATAGGATAGCCTGTACTCATCATTATGAACAACTTTTACTATGAGAAGAAACCTGAAATCGCGGAAGAAAAATCAGCTGTTCCATACATTTAGTCGAGTAAATATTGAATAATTTGTATGGAACAGTTGATTTTTCTTTCGCGATTTCAGGTTTCTTCCCATAGTAAAAGTTGTTCATAATGATAGAATAGAATAGATCTTTATTTCATGTAAACCAGATACAGGCACTTATGAAATGTCGAGACTCTAGGTGCACGGTTCCAAATATCCCTATGGAGAAGAACCGGCAAGAAACTCCATATGATGAGTAGGTACAACAACTTCACGAAATTCTTAGAGTTAATTTTTTAACACCTCATATATAAGACTATCTCCGTTTCAGGAGGCCGTCTTCTCACAACAGTCCATAAGAACATTTTCAGTTCGCACACACATCTATGAACGCACCAGTGAACGCAGAACGTTGAACGTATGACCGCTCTGATTAGCCGACTTTTACTGATAGCACACCCATTTCCTTACGTATCAATATCATTACAATTTAAAAGCATATCGATAAAATGCAGGCTTAAAAGGTAGCAGATAGCAATAAATTATTGGGTTTAAATGTAGCAATAGTGCATTACAGGTAAGTGTTATCGCTAAAGATCGGGAAGCCATTTCCCCTTGTAGAGCTTTTCAAAATGGAATAAGCAGTCGATTCCATTCAAGGTTTGTTTTAAATGACTCAAAGTTTAAAAATTATATTAGGCAAGGTTTTTGCTGGGCATAGAGACGTGAAGAGTTCTCTTCCATATTGTATCTTTACAAAAATACGTGAAGAGAAAACTTTGTACTCCTTTTTAAGAATATTGCGCACACG
This sequence comes from Allophyes oxyacanthae, assembly GCA_932294325.1. NCBI lineage: Eukaryota > Metazoa > Arthropoda > Insecta > Lepidoptera > Noctuidae > Allophyes > Allophyes oxyacanthae. The sequence goes on from OW028612.1 coordinate 2,236,088, forward strand.
GAGGAATGTGGGATTTGGCATAGTTAAAGTTTATATGGAGAAGGAGTGCAGAAAGCTAAAATTACGGTCGAATTTCGACCACTAGTATCTATAAATGCATCTACATGCAAACTGCTCACGCTTCGCACAAGGTAATATAGTTTAAGTTATAACTGTATACTTTTTATACTCTAAGGTACGAACTGTAACTTCCTATCCTGCTTGTTACCTATCAAACAACAAGCTTGCACATAGAGCTCGTAAATGGGCCCACATATCTCCCACTAGCGTTTATTTTTAACAAGTACAAGATGGAGTGTGATGGTTGCTGAGTGGATGCTATCTATGGTTAAAAGCTTCGTATCTCAGGCATCTGGAACGCAACACGTGTTAGAGATAAGTGTATAGTCTAGACCGGTTGTTGGAGTCTAGGTTATGTTTGATTTGTTTGTGGAACTTGGGTCTTCAAGAAAATTGCTTGACTGTAGCAATGCGTAATTAATTTAAAAATTAATTAATTTTTATTACTTATTAGACTAGCGACCCGTCCCCGGCTTCGCACGGATGCAGTTTCTCTACTATCCTTACATTAAATATGAAAGTATTATACATATAAATCTTCCTCTTGAATCACTCTATCTATTAAAAAAAACTGCATCAAAATCCGTTGCGTAGTTTTAAAGATTTAAGCATACATAGACAGCGGGAAGCGACTTTGTTTTATACTATATAGTAATATTATTTAAGTTCACTCTGGTATTTCTGGTCCAAATGTACGGAATCAAACCCTAAGCATCTTTTTCCAATTTTTATGCTTCTGATCCAGGCTAGCTCGCATCGTAAATTAAGACGTTGCAGATAGTCCGCATAAATCTGGTGTATCGACCAACAGGTGATCGCTATCACCCCCCATTCTACCCCTACCTACCCTCGTGGTGGGCTTCGTTATCCTGCACACGTACTGCAGCTGGGAATTAATATCTGGATATTTTGTAGACGACATCGTTATTTTTTTGTGATACTTTAATATAATACGGTTTCATAGTTTTGTTTTGAATCTGAATGTTATTTATTTTTATTTACTTTATGAAAATTTGCTAATAAATATTAGAAGATAGGTATTTTAATCAAATAATTGAAAGAAAAGAAAGAAAGGGGTTTTATTTTGGAAGGGTACAAAAAATATTAATTTAAAAAAATAAGCAACTCTTACGAGACCAAATATGGCTCTCAGTATAAAGAGCTCACCCACGTACTACTTTTTGTAGCTCCGATACTAGCTGCGAGTTTTTCCGCGTTATGTTTATGAGCGACTTTTTGTAGCACGTAGGCGATTCAGTATTGAACTCTGAATGTTTTATTTTCGACGACAAAATAATCGCTCAGCGATTGTCGCTCGTGGCCGTGGGCGAGCTCCATAATGCTGCGACATCGAAATTGAAGAGATCAAGAAAATACGTTGAAGAAAACACCAATTCTGAGAAATCTATTATGTTTTCAATTAAATCGGACCTAAATCGAGCGGAGAGGTTGAAAAATATTTGTTTCTGCTAAGGGGAAATCAATTGGTAAAACATATTTACCGTAATTAAATGTTATGGTCTCACAAATTGATATCACCGCAGTTCATTTCAAGAAACATTGTCTCTATTAATTTTATCTCTCAAACAATATTCGCAAACAATTCGCTATAACTTGTCCGTATCAACTATCTAAATCTCAGAATATGACAAAGCAACAAATTTCCACACTTCAATCTGTGTGCGCGTGGGCATAATCGCGAACATCTACGACCGAAGCCGAAGCCGCCCGACGCGACCCGAGCGCGCCCGAACCTATCGCCGAGTGTGTCCTGTGCTATCTGACGGACGTGGGTGGCCGATCTATCTGAAATGCCAAGTTGAAGGGAATGTGAATTTGACGGTCAAATGGCTTGATAACTTGAGGCTATTTATTTAAAGCTAGCGACCCGTGAGCCACTTAAACTGAGCAGGACGTAAAGTAAAGAAAATGCTTGAGGTGCGCCGCCTAACTGTAACACAAAATGTGTTGAAAGTTGAAATTGACACAACCTAAGGAATAATAGTAAATAATGGGTAAGTACTTTAATGCACTGTGAAGGCAACCCAGTACACATAAACTGTTACATTACCTTCTAATTCAACGAAATAATCAAATAATTTATTCCAATTCAGATTTCTAATTAGGGACAATCGGAAAATGACTTAGATTATTTAAACCTAAAGATCAAGCGACACGCACACATCGTTAGTGTGAGAGGGTGGCGAGCCTATACATTAGTCTGTAGAAAGAGCGAGAAAGACTATAATGAACGTCGGTAACAACTTTTTTGATATGAGCACATTTGTCATTTAGACATTTTGCAACCAAAATTGACGTCGGGTTGTTGTTATTCTATCAAAAGTTATTAATTAATTAATTTTAACAGCCTGAATTACTTGTTGTGGGTGTTCTTCTGATAGTGTAATCATAATTTGATATTATCAATGTGAACATGGTGGTCTGCAGTGTCCTTGGATGCAAAAACCGAACAAAAAGTGCTGCCGGTAATGTTACGTTTCACAGGTACGTTTTACTGTAATTATATGCTAAAATTGCTTTGTTTGTGATTAGGTGAATGTCCGTTATACACATAAAATTAATAATACAATTCAATTATGTCGATATTACCAATTAATAAGAAATAATAGGTAATAATTGATTCCATAACCTCTAAATCAAAAGTCATTCAGTGTGCTCAGTTTATGGCCTTTGAAATACCCAAAAATACGGGAAATCTGAATTGACTTTCGAATTTTCTATTAAATAAAAACCTATGAACCGTCAGAATTGTTAACAAAATTCAGTTGTTTTTCAATTTTATAGATTATTTTCCTTTTAAATCGATTTTATCCCGGTCATGAAAAATATATCTGTGAAGCAAGTAAACGCTCCACATGCGATTAACTGTGTATTCAGTAATAAGATAAACAATTATATTATCTTCAAGAATAAAATGAAATTTTATTCAGTACATATTTCAAACTTGACAGACATAAAATAACAAGAACAGTAACTCATAGTAACTAGGTCTAAAAGACAATCATAGACTAATATTATCTTTTACAAAAGAGGCAAGGTTGGTATGTCTCTTAACAATATCTTATGCAAAAACTTAATTGTCTATACTTTCAACAGCTCTCCAATGGATCCTGCAGTTGGGCCCAGCAGCGCCATGTCGTCTGCGTAGTTAAAGCTGTTAATACAAACACCACCAACCCGACATCGAACACTCATGCTGCTAAGATCGACTATGAGGTCAATAACATATAGGTTGAAGAGCCTGGAAGAGTAAAAAGTAAAAATTGACTTCAGAAACTAAAAGGTATAAAATAATTTTCTTAAAAAACTTATCAGCTTCTGAAGTCAGTGCCACTATCAAGCTAGCTGCATTGAAGAATTTTAAAGGCCCCGACTTCAGAAGCTGATAAGTTTTAAGAAAATTATTTTATACTTTTTAGTTTCTGAAGTCAGTTTTTACTTTTTTTTAAAGTTTATAATGCATAAAATTGATGAATATTAAAAAATAAACTATTCGATACATCTCAGTTTTATTTATGGGAAAATAGGGTTCAATCTGGTAACATTCACACACACATGCACAAATTAAACACCGATATAAAACTGGTTACACTGTCACTTCATCTAGGGTTTACATAATCTAAGGAAAATGAATAAAATTGACATCAGTAATTAGCGCGGGAAAAATTCAAATTTCGAAACACTTGACAGATTGTAACTTTTTTCAGACCATAGACAGAGCCATTATTATTTTAGCGCGCAACAAGGCATGCGAATGGACAGCCTACCAGCTATTATTAATATAATTTTCTATAGAGATTAAGAAATTATTTAACATCATTTTAATGTTGAATGTTTTTAACGCTAAGCGGATAAACAGACAGATAGGATTGTTTGTTAGAGTGAGCTAATCGATTCGCAGCCGCCTTATCTCTCGGTAAATATAAAACTGAATGCGGCTTATCGCAAGATTTCGGGCCGGAATGTACACTGTGGGATACGATACGATACTGATGCAAGCTTTATGTAGTTGTTCGAGAATTTTAACGGTTGTATTTCTGCATTAGATAGTTTTTACCACGTTACCACATTTTTAACTTCTGACAAAAAAGAGGGGTGTTAGAAGTTTGTAGTATCTGTCTGTGGCATGGTAGCTCCAAAACGGATGGACCAATTTCAATGCAGTTTTTTTAATTGAAAGCTAGTGTAATCGGGAAATATCTTAGAGCTATGTTTCATGAAAATCTGTTCGGCCGTACAAAAGTTACAGCTATTTTTCTACTTGGAGACGGGGGTTTTTGACGGTTAGGTTATTATTTACTCGTTTGCTTTTCTGTCTGTTTGTCTAAATAAATTGTAATGCATTACGAATATCTTTACAAAATTAGTTACAACTATGTCTAGTGTCCATAACGCATAGAATATCATTTACTTAAGAAAGTATCATCATTCATCATTCTCTATGATGTTTAATATGTCTTCTTCTTCCATTCATCTCCACAGTTCATCTCTATCAGACGTCATCTCAAAGTTTACGTTCTTATAATTTCATAATAATGGGGGACATTTTTGGTCTCGTCCAGGTTGCTTTAATTATTGTTTTTCATTTGTTATTTTTTTTGTACTTTCATTTGTTCCTGGCGAGTCCAAAAAATGTTTTCTTTTCTTCCTCTCTTTAGGTATATCTTTTCTTGGGTCTTGGTGCTGTTACTTGAGAAAGTAGTTCCTACAAAATCGTGTCGTACCAACACATGGACACCCACAGCACATAATGCGCCACAAACAAATCAAACGTTGCCTTTTTCTTAATATCTCTCATATCTGCTTGAAGAATTTATTGCCTAATTACCAGCCGTTATTGTTCTGTGTATTATTTATATATTGGACCGGTCCACGTTTTTATTGACCGAGATAAGTTCAGATTTTAATGGTAATGGGAGACACATAAATGGGATAAGGATTGTCTTAAGTGTGCCGATTACAGAGATATGGCAGAGCTCTTGTGAAAATCTTTTTGTTCCTTTTTTAAAACATCTCATCTGGCTGTTGACAAATCGGAATTTATAGACTATGACTTAGTGATTGAAATTTTTGGATGAAAATTTAAAATTAGAGCTGTATGAAATAAAAATGACATTTTAGGTTTTTTTTTTTTAAACGTACCCATAAAATTGCTTCGTTTGTTATAGAGTTGTTATTATTCTCAATCTAATGGAATTTCAGTTACATAATACAATACAGAATACATAACAGTTTCATAAACTACTTTATCTATACACATGCAATAGGTACTTAGATAACACATTATTAATGTAAATAAACAACTATAAACCTATAAACATAAATGGCGCCGAAACTCAGCAGCGCGCATACGCTCTAGGGCGCCGCGCATGCGCCCTAGCCGCGCCACCATAGACAATGTGCGGCTGCTATAAAAATTGAATTGAAAACTCCTTGATGGAGCTGAAGTGTAATATAATAGAAAAAAAGTTATTTTATAGCATTGTTTTGTTAGAAAAAATGAATCATAATAAAGCTTTTTAATTTTATTATAGTTGCATGTGCATAAAGTCTGTCATTATAGTACTATTTTTGAATTCATAATTAGAACTTTACGATATGAGTGAAGATAAAAATTATTCTAATACGTTTTAACTGCGCTATGTCAATTTCGGACTCTTTAGAAAATATGAAGAGGTTTGACCGGTATTATTTAATTAGTTGCACTATATATTTTATCTGTGAACTACTTAATTAAAAACATAAAAAGAGATAAGGACCATCTTATTTTATTCTAAAACTGTAACAGCATGAATAATATAATTCAAGAGCAAAATATGATGATATCTAAACTTATGTAAAATAAGAATAATTGAAAATACATACTTGATAAGATAAGCATATAATATTAATAAGTTATTAACGATATGCCATTAAAAATTGTCTATGATTACTTTTTTTCTTATATCATGAAGAATATTGTGTTATTTCTTTTAGCTATAACGAAAGATAGTGTTTATCGTCGTCTTGTCTTTCAAGATAAGAGTATTTACTATTTAATTATCCATATCATAGTAATAAGTGGCGTTTTCTGTTGTAATTTGCTGGCTACTAATACATGACTGACAGAACCCTATTAATTATAATCTGTGGCTGTATAAAAAGCGTAATTATTGTGGGATGATATTGTCTATGGTTAGCATGGATAATTTATAATCTGTGCGATCGCTGTTTTGATTCTAAAATGAAAGTTACGCTTTACTATAAATACAACCTAACCTAACCGTCAAAAAACCCCAACTCCAACTAGAGAAACAGCTGTAACTTTTGAACGGCTGAACAGATTTTCGTGGAACATAACTAAGATGATACCAAATTAAACTAGTTTTCAATTATAAACTACATTGAAATCGGTCCATCCGTTTTAGAGCTACGATGCCATAAACAAATACACACTACAAACTTATAACACTCTTCTTTTTTGTCGGGGGTTAAAAAAGAGAGAGAGGAGAAGACGAGGATATGGATAGTTATGAAAGTTCTTGTAGTTTTAGTTTATAATTATAATTTAATTGGAAAGAAGAAAGAAAGAAAGAAAGCATTTATCTGTCACAGAGGCATGAGACATCTTGAAATGATATAAAAACATAAATAATAAAGGACACTAATAAGATCATGCGTGTCCACCAATTAGTAATAGCTCCCATTATTAATTATCATAACTAACATTTACGCGGTCTTTAAATGAATAAATATTGATAAATTAGTCATTATAATTAGTAAAATATTTCGTGATAAGTCTGATAGTCAATATAATTTAATTACTAGAGCAAAATTTCTAAATTCTGTCGTTATAAATATAGAGTAAATTAATTAATTGTCTAGTACTATAAAATTTTATTACCATTTCGAGAAGATAAAATATCAAATTGATTTCAGAACTTATGAACCAATAAAATTAGAAGTAGCACTTTATACTGTAAAATATAACATAGACAATTTAACTGTAATGCCACACTATAGAATTGTGACTAGCACTTAGCAAATAATTATAGCATTTCTTGTACTATTATGTTCTGTAGTTTAACTTTAAAAGAAACCAAAGAAAAAATCTTCATGTCCTATGTACGCGTTTACTATTTACTAAATCATTATGTAACACACAGAAAATTACAACACATCTACAAAAAAATTAACAAAATAAAAACAAAACCATATCATAAACAATCCAGGGCACAGATAACCCAAAAATCTAAAGCATCATAAAACATGCGAAACGCGTCACTTTCCGAAAACATGTACAAAGCATGTTGACTTGACCTCAAGCATTAAAAGGCTTGGGAGTGTGAAGTTTAAACAGGCTATAGGTAGTCTGAAATAAAACGCGACAAACGCCGGGTGGCGGGCGCTGATAACGGGAGGCGAGCGTCGAGCCGCGTCGCGCGCCGCCCGCCGTGCCGCGTCGCGCTGTGTTGCTATACTCTACGTTGTATGTGGCTCTATGGATTTTGTAGGTTAGAATGTGTGTGTTTGATTCTGTTTGTTTATTGGTGGACAATGTTGAGAAATACATAGTAACGTAACTATTCGATAAAATTGAGAAGCGGAGCTTGGTGAAAAACTAAACAGAAATCAATAATTTTGCTGAGAATCTGTAGTCATCTCCCTTTTGAACTATTAGGTATCAATTAAAATAAATTAATAAATTTAAATAATAATAAATATTATAGTTTAAAAAAAAAACTAAATAAAACGCCTTTGTCATCCAAACTAAACGTGTATGCAAAATTTCAGCTCAATCGGAAACCGGGAAGTGGGTCAAATTAGTTACAAGCTGATGTGCTTTTTTTGAATTTAGATCTACCTTTTAATATTATTAACTGATTTTAAAATTCACTTAAGATTCAATTAATAACTACAAGCTTATCTATCCTTTATAAATTCACTAAATTTCTGTAATCAAATCCTAACACAGAAGGTACATTAAAAAAGTAGCTCAAAAATAAATATAATTTTCTACTCTGGCAACCCGACCGCTGCTAGTGATGGATGCACAACACTGATAACAGCCTTTTGACTTAAACGCGGCCAAAATGTAAACACACCTCGAAATAACTCCAGATTGTTTATAATCTGACTTTTTATAAATATTTCCTAAGATACTGGGAGTTTCAAGTTATCTACACACCCTTTCTACTTATTTAAAAAACTTGTGTAATTAAAAAAATAAAAACTTCTATCAATGCGCAAGCAATCTTACTCAAAGGGTCCAATAGGTCTTGTCAGAAGCGCGGCTGTCAGGTGTGAGATTTTAGGTTCGATTTCAAAGGCAGAAAGGTGTACTAATTGAGTTTGTTTGTTTGTTGCAATGTTTTTCATTGAGCTTTTATAAATATGGCGATATAAAAATTTAATTCATCATTATTTTTTTTCTTTTTGTAAAAAACAACTTAAATTAAACAAAATTATTGTAGCTATTTCCTTTCTTTTTATTGTAGTCAACTGTATATTAATTATTTTGTGTCAATTTACTTAAGAAAATTCTTCAAAAGTCACCTAATAATATTCACTTAAGTATACATTCCACATTTTATCATTTCAAAACCAAAAATTCCACAAAACAGTACCACCACTTAAACAACAGAGCACACACATAAAATTTTACACAACTTTATATTTGCACAAGTTCGCGGGGTGTGTAGTAAAATAACGAGTCGGCGTGCGGCGTCGTGATAAGGGCGGGCGGCGCCCCAGTGATGTATAGAGCGATAGAGTGCTGCTGGGCGGCAAGATAACCTGCCATTGACGCAGTGCGTGATTGACTGTTGCCTCCAGAAATTATACTAGGATTTATGAGCCGCGGGTTAGATTGAGAGACATACGATTTAGAAAAATATAGGAGTAAAGCTTCGGGAAGACTGCTTCAAGATGTTTATTTTTAATTTAGGTTTAATTATAATAATAATTAATTAATTTGTTTAGACAACAGAGATCTAGTTTGTTAGTTCCCACGTACTTAAGAACTATGTTAGTGCTATAAAAGTATAATAAACTAAAGTAAAATTACATCGCCGCCCGTGCAAATAAAATCACTTCTCCCTCACCAATACTTGCATGAAGTGATTCAGTATTGGTGCATCAAAGCCACTAACATCCTCAAAATGCTATTAGAACTTGACCGCATTCGCTCCAAAAGTGATTATGATAGGTTTACAATGAATAACAGAGTTTTTCGTAAAAACCTGTATCCGTACGAGATAATGCAATGACAAAATATGTCGTGGCGTTCATGCTACCCCGGCTGATCGCGGTCTAATTCTTTTCCCAAAAAATTGGTAAAATTCGTGTGTGTAATTCGCGTAATGCATTCTTCCAATATAAATTAAAAGTTCTACCTAGTTTAAAAGTGGTAGTATGCTAGCTCTTGGTCTATAATATCAACATCTGAAAATGATATTGTGGCGCTGACAGTAGCCAATTAACTTAACTGGAACAATTTTTTGTCTACTGCGCACTATAAAATAAAATACTTGTTTGAATCCAAAACAAGTTATAAATATTTTGGCTTGAAATAGCTTAACCGTCAAAAACCCCCGACTCCAACTAGAAAAGTGGTTTATTTTTTACAGGTGTGACACCAATGATTATCATAAATCCCTTGAATATCCTCAATTTAACAGATTTATAACGTGTGCTGGCTACTATAACATTAATCAAGCAACGGATATTGTTAAGATTAACTCGCACGATCTTACACCTGCCTATCTAGTTCATGCAGGAAATAATTGACCTTCATTTAGATACTTGGTGATTCTGAAATATTACTTTTTAAATGATATCTTCATCTTCGCAGCTCGTTTACCGTCGTATTTATCAAAAAATATGTTTAAATTAACATTATTTGATCATTATTCTGAACGATTGATAGACTAATGACGATTATGGTTGTTTTTGAACAAAACCGCGGCCGTTCCAACTCCGCGCGGGTTTAGTTGCCCGCGATTTTACCTACGTCATAGGTGAAATACTTCATGTACCCGGATAAAAAGTTTTATATGTGTTAATATAGGACATGGTCTATCTTTGAGCCAAATTTCATTCAAAACCATTCAGCCGTTTATGCGTGATTGAGACACAAACATCTGAACATCTTCATAAACTTTCACATAATAGGATATTTTTTATGTAGTGCGCATTCAGCAAGGACTGGTCATCACTGGTACAGGATAGAACAGCATGGAAATCAAGGGGCCTTTGCCCAGCAGTGGGATGATACAGGCTAACAGTAGATAACAGTAATAGTAACAGTGCGCATAATTTGTAGAGTGATTCAGTCTCTGTTCCTAAATGCAACCGCAGTATTGGGATACACTTTAAAAACGAGACAAAAATTCGACTTAGTATGGGTGACAGGCATAATTGATTAGCAAAGTATTCGTTAGGACGAACTTTTGCTGAAGGTGCGTGTGTCTCTCGCGCATTCGCGCGTATACAGAAATCAATATCTAAGAGAATTCCAGTTATATCTTGCCCGATAATCGATATCGAGCCTAGGACATTCCATCAGCTGATCTTGCGATCATTGACCTTATGCGGTTATCGAGTTACACAATTTGAATCTAATCTTATCAATCTCCCCCGGATATGTACCGGCCTCAAAGCATAGACCGGCCCTATCAAGTCTTAGCTCCATAAAAAGATACCATTTAGATTGGCACACTTTTACTGGGAACGTTTTGTTTATTTATAATATATTATAATACAGTAATTTATATGCCGATTTCTGATTTGGTATTGAAAAGTTCTGTTTGTTAACGTGCCGCAAATCTAACTTGATTGTAGAGATATTTGTTTGTCACAAGCACACGAGTAGACTTCTTAGAAGGCAAGCATTTACTTAAACTAGTGGTCGCCCAGTGGTCGAAATTCGACCGTAATTTTAGCTTTCTGCACTCCTTCTCCATATAAACTTTAACTATGCCAAATCTCACACTCCTCCATGCTTGCAATGTACTTAAAAAGGGGGTACAAAGTTTTCTCTTCACGTATTAATATATAGATTTTTAAATACTAGTGGCTCGTCCCAGCTTCACACGGGTAGACATTTATTTATATAAAACAATAATAATAATAATTTTGTTCTATCATTAATAGTTTTCGAAGCGCACGCGATGTAAGGAATTTTGGAAGTCATTTTTTTACACTTTGGGTGACATTATTGGTGTTGTCGTAGGGAAACCTATTTAAAAAAAAAATATCCTTCTTGTCTCAGTGATAATATAGCATTGTACTGGTGAAAGAATTTTTAAAATCGGTCCCGTAGTTTTTAAGTTTATTCATTACAAACAAAAATCTAAATGTTTTCTCTCTAGTACTAGTAGTAGTAGTAGTAGTGTAGTCTAGTAGTTGTAGTAGTAGTAGTGTGTAGTAGTAGTTTAGTGTCTATTAGTGTAGATTGAAACATTGATATGAAAATATTGAATAAAATGTTATTTAATTCTATTAAACAATTCTCACTGGGAGATCGAATATTTAAAAAAAAACTTGTCACACAGCTCTCTAAGATTTTATCTGTATCGTAGGCTTGTTGACAGATACAAAATATATCTCATACACAAATATACAGACCCAAATAAAAATATCTGTAGGCTATACAAATTGCTACGTCCAGGGAACGAATCCGCTACCCGTGGCTTAGAAACCCAAGGTAGGTACTCAACCAATGCGTCACAGTTTCGAGACGTATGAAAGGATATTTTGTTGCGAAGCAGGGATGAACAGGACAGGGGCCTACCACCATCTTTAAAAAATCCATAATGTTTCAAGCTGACAATCAAATTCATTCATTGACATTTCAAGAATAAGAATATTTTGGAAATTCCTTGCTCAAGAGAAAACAAGACGAATAATTTACGATGACGTCACAAAACTTCTTAGCAATACAATAAAGTAATCTTATTTTAAGGACGTTGTAGTACGAATTTTTGATGTAAGGTTAAAACAATACGGCTTTAAGAGACGTTGGTACGCCCTGTGCGTATTACATAAAGCAGATGTTTCTCTGACTCATCGGCGTCAATTAGCAATAATATGTTAATAACATTTAGCACACGCGACTAAAGTAATCTTATAATAAAGCATTGACATTTTCGCGGCCGATAAGCAGCCATCACAGATATGTATTTAAATCATACTCAGATTTTTGTCTCACGGAGGTTTGTTATCTTTAAAAGCACTCTCGCTTATCTGGTCAGGCGCAATCTCACATATTATGTGCCTATATCCTTGGTAAAGGCTGGCACATACGAGCGGTCGACTTGGGACAACTTTAAGTGTGATGATTTTTTAGATTTGTGGTTTTAAACATGTATCTATTGTGATTGTGTGAGATTTTTGGTCAAAGAGTGGAAAGCTCACACACGTCACAAACGGGTTCAGTTGAAAATCAGCGCTGGGCATTGATGTCTGGCATTCATGACATATTCGGGAACGGGTGCCGTCTGTCGGGCCAGGTCAACTTGTAACTGCCATGGCAATGTTATTTTATTATTATCCTATTCTAATTTATTTTATTTACATTAAATTACATTATTCTCGAAGCTCTGACCATAACATTGTACTAATTAAGATTGTAATCTATTATTTTAAAAGAATTTCCGTGGAGTTTCGTGCCGGTTCTTCTCCATAGGACCTACTTTTTGGAACCGCGAACCTAGAGTCTCGACATTTCATAAGTGCCTGTATTTGGTTTACATGAAATAAAGATCTATTCTATAAGCTGAACTGAACCTTTTTGGTACAGTCCAGAGGCCTATATGATTGTGGTTTACTGACTTACACCTATATACTTTATGTATAGACCATGTTATGATTATTTAAATAATTTTTTTCCATTTGTGCTTTTGGTTTTAAATTTATTATTAGGTACCTATCAATTTAGTAACCAAATAAATTATTTTGCTTTCTTTCTTTCTAAGTTATGAGACTCATAAAAAATTGTCAATTTTTTCCAGTACCTAAACCGTCTAAAAAAAACCTCTACTTAGTTGGAAAACAGTTTAGTCAGTCCTACTGTCTTACCCTCTGCGCAATTGGATGGGTTTAGACCTGCAGGGTGATCACGATACACACTCGCAATCGGAATCGATAAAATTTTGACAGTCCAACAAACTACATTGCGCGGTAAGCTTTTAAAACCACTACGCCCTACAATTTGAGCTACGCAATCAACACTGTTGTAGTGTCAAAATTGAGTCGATCTCGATTACGAGCGTGCATCGTGATTAGGTAGCCGGTCCTGTACTTGTACAATCATTGCAACGTTCTCATAAAGACATATAAAAAAAGAGATCCGTAACTCAAAAAAATCCTCCTTCAGAACACCTAATACAGATTTAAAATCAATTTCATTCACTCACTCGTTCACTGTTCAAACTCGCAAAGCCGTTCACTTCACACTGTACACTCCGCTCCATAATGGCAAAGTGATTCATTTGTCTCACGGCTATCCGAATGTTTTAAGTTTTAACAGATACCGTGGATGGGGGCACTAAATTAATGCTTCGGCGTTAGGCGCCTATCACATAGATAAAATATATGTCGCTCTTAGGTGCTGAGGAATGTCGGGTAATTAAGTTACGTGTGTAATAAGAATTCTGTTTGCTTAGCCACAAATATTTCGTGTGTAGGCAACTTATCCATTTGAGAGATTACCTACGATTTTAGTAGCACTCTTCACGATGCTTTTCGAATGACGCTGTTTTGAGATTGAAAGGGTTTCAAAACTATATCTCCATTGCTTCTATGTCCTAACACTAGATATGACTTCTACAAGCAAAACCACAGTCCTAATTCTCGGGTAAAGAAAAGTATCTAGGTCTAACTTAAGCTTATAAGCTCAAATGTAACTTTAGAATGACCTAGATACTTTCTTAAACTCAATATTTATTATTATTTATATTTATTTAATTTAATAGAATAGGTCTAATCTCTACATACTAATAAAGTCGCTTTCCGCGTCTGTCTGTCTGTATATCTGGTAACTCATTCTAAACCACGCAACGGATTTTGATGCGGTTTTCACCATAATTTTAAGCATTTCTTCCTTACTTTCATATAGAGAAATACGACTGGTCACTAGGTAAATAGGACGGTTCACTAGGTAGAGATATGACCATCTATGTCTGCATATTCCGTGATCACTCGTATGCCTATTAAAAGACCAGGATCCTTTAAACAGAGGACTTAACCCGGCAGTGTCCTGAACAACGTGAAACTCAAAGCTCACGTTCAATTACGAGAAAAATCTGAGGCTCCATGTTTACCGAGAATAACTTTCATATAAAGGATATTTATATGAAGTGCGCATAATTTGTAGAGTGATTCAGTCTCTGTTCCTAAATGCAACAGCAGTATTGGGATACACTTTAAAACAAAATGAAAATTCGACTTAGTATGAAGGACACGCATAATTTACTAGCGCAAGCCATACAAAATCAAATTTTTATTTTGTTTTGGAGGGAATTTTAGTGCTGCGGTTGCATTTGAGAACGGACACTGATCATTCTGCAAATTTTGCGCACTACATAAAAATATATTCTGTATAGGTAAACTATCATTATTATAATCATCTGTTTATTTGTCTCAGAACAAGGCCTTAAATGCCACCTTTAATCTTAACTATGATAACGTCCCACATAAAATAATCGACACCCTTAACACGAATGCGAATAGCCCCAAAGTGTCTCGTCGCAACAATGTTATCGCATGTAGTGTTAGCGGAACATTCGCGCAACATTCCCGCGACATTAGACACAAACTAACATAACAGTTTAATTAGAAGTGCATCTAAACCGTATTAGTTGCAATGTAGGCAGAGTGCGGTCCGAGTCATAGCCGGGTAGCCGAAGAATGGAGACGAATTAAATTGAACAATAGGATCAAGCAGTGATAGCCTAGCGGTTGAACGCTTGCCTTCCATGCAGGAAGGTCTGAGTTCGAGCCAGGCCCGCACCTCTGAATTTTAGAATTTATGTGCGGAACGCAATTTGATTATCACTTGCATTAACGGTGAAGGAAAACATCGTGAGGAAACGTGCACACCTGAGAGGGCCTCATAAAGTTCTCGATGGTGTGTGTAGTCCACCAACCCGCGCCAGGCCAGCGTGGTGAACTAAGGCCTAACCCTTCTCAATTCTGAGAAGAGGCTCGTGCCCAGCAGTGGGACAGTAATGGGCTAGTAGGCACGCACACTATCCCAAAGTGCATGTATACGTCTAACCACAAGTAAAGACCATGCGCGCTCGTGAATTGCAATAACTATACCTACTTGTTTGTTCAAAAAAGAAATATAATTAATTTTTACACCAAATACAGACTACATGGGAAGCTTACTAAAAATCTAAATAAATTTCCGCTGCAGGTTTTAAATTTAATAAATAAATCATTGGGCGAAGAAAATTTAATACGTACTAGATTTCTTTTTATAAATTTTCATTGATTTCTCTATACTTTAGTGGATACCGACTCTAAAAGATTAAAGACTAATTAAATAAATCAAATTATCTTTAATCCATTATCCATAGATAAGGTTGTACCACCGTGTTGTCATCTACCCGATAATAGCCGGCAAGTAACAGAACCCAAGATAAATATCTAACTAATTTTTTTAACATTATCACTTATTTTGACGCAAGATCAATAGCCAAACCCAAAATCAATGTTCGGACCTTAGCTTAGCTTTACTTAAGAGGCCGGCGAAGGACGAGTTGCCCATACAAACGCAACACCAAAATCATTTATAATTCGAGCATATTTCCACCATACTATGATATTATTCAAATTCGGATAGTACCTAGGTTCCTACTTCCTAGGCTTTTTTTGTTCCAAAATAATTACTGTTCTAGATACTCAAAGGGGAATTTTGAAAAAGGCTACCTACTCAAAGTACTTACCTAAAACGAAATGTAAGCGAATTGCATTTTGCATGTTTGTGCGGCGTAATGACATTAAAAATTAATTAAAATTAAAATTTTAAAGTTAAAATTAAAATTTACATGTTTTCTACTTATTTGTTTTGTATTAAAAAAATATATAAAATGGTTTATACAGAAACAGCTTATATTGTCAAATTACGGATTATCAAATAAAAAATAAAAAACCATGAAATTTTCATTCAATAATCTTGGTATTACAGAACACGATCACATGGCAATTCAAATCAAATTCTTAACGGCTCTAGTGCTATCTCGTCACCGCTTCCCGCGCTAGCCTAAAGTCAAACAGAGATAGCAATATTCAGGCCGCTTTTTGCACTCGCTTCGAATTGTAGTTGTGGGCACCGTTTGCCGGAAACTAAAAGCCAGTTTTTAACTCTCGAAAAAAAGAGGGGTGTTATAAATATGTAGTGTGTATCTGTGTATCTGCGTATCTGTCTGTAGCATCGTAGCTCCAAAACGGATCGACCGATTTCAATGTAGTTTTTTTTTATCGAAAGCTAGTTTAATCGGGTATCATCTGAGCTAATGTTTAATGAAAATCTGTTCAGCCGTTCAAAAGTTACAGCTCTTTTTCTAATTGGAGTAGCTTTTGACGGTCCGGTTATAAGTAAATTCTAACAACGAAATATTCTCCGCTGCCGCTCACAACTTGCACCAACTAGTTAGAACAACTTTTGGTGTTTCGTATTGGATCTTGCGAAGTTGGGCGTATCTGCAAACGTATCGTTGTCGATGTCTTGAGCACAGCACAAATACTATGTACCGTGTTATTATGACTAGTGCTTTTGTATAATTATATTTAAGGCTAGATTATCTCTACGTAGCGGTATCGTAATATGATGGCAATACGGTTTGGTGGTGAGACTTGAATCATGAAAATCGAGAGGATACCAAATTTATAATAGGTAGCTCGTGGGTTGCAGTTGAAAACCAGAGTCAGATGGCCAGCATTACTGCCTCCTGGAATAATGCTGAGCTGTGGCCTTATGGCACAAGGCTGTAATTTTTGTCACCGTGTTTATTTAACATGTTTTGTTATTTTTTTGTTTTTATATTTATGTGCCAATAAACTCTTTTTGGTTTTTCTTTTTTTCTAATAAATTACCAAGTTGGATCATACTATTTTTTGAATAACCGTATTTTTTGTCGGATTATATCTATTAATAATGTATTTCGAAATTAGTTTATTTAGGAAATAAATAATATGAAAATATAAACTTTAGTTTTTACCCAAAGCGCCGAATTTTTATGTTTTGCATAAACTAGACTCTCTAACAGTACAAATAACGCGTTCGTCATCCAAATAAAAACTTCGAAGCCTCTATTCCCGTTACGAAACGAGCAAAAAGCGAATATTACTGATCAAAATCTTAAAACAGGCCAATGTATCATAGCTAGGGCTTATCTCGTGGGCTTATCGGGTGCATTGTGGATGAAAAATGTTGAGCAGCTTCGAGTGCAGTTTAAAATTTTATACGTCCGAGATCTCGGCGTATATCTCGATGCACTGCACTTCCCTCCAAAACTTTTACTTTGCCAGCCAGTGTTGCTAGTGTCCGGGGTTCGGAAGTCCCGAGAAGGTGGGGTTGTATAGTCCCGGGATTTGAGGAGTAATATTATCTCATTATTGAAGTGTTTTGTGATTGAAAATAAAGTAGGTAATGAAAAATAGTGATAGGAATTAAGGAACAAGTAGGTACCACAAGAAAAGAAAGAAAACGTTTATTGGACATCACATTGTAACCGACACTGAAATAATAAAAAAAATAGGTTTTTATTTTTTACATTAGATTTTTTTACGTAACAAAAATAGGGATATTGCTTTAGAATTAATGCAAGATAATAAAATTTCATTCTACACCGTAAATTCTTATTCTCTACCGTTACCGTCTCAATTTACTTTCCTATTATTATTTTATTAAATGGCAATCCTGGTATCCGCTGCATTGTACCTGGCAACACTACGTCGAGATACAGCTCCCTGATATATTCGAGCGCGATACCAACTTGCGAACTCGGATGCTTCAGATTTCGCCGAATTGTTCTGAATTTTAAAGTAAATAAGCTAGTTTGATAGATAACGTAACAAGATAACAGATAGTTTGCAAAGATTAGGTCTAGTTTTTTAAAGTTTCCATATTGTTGTAGTATTTTTGTTGGGTACTTTTTGTTTAGTTTAGATAGAAGGAGAGATATTTAAAATATTTGAAAATTTAAAATCACTTTAATGTGTATGTTTTACATAAACAAATAACTGTAATCCAGGCTCATAAGAACAATATAATCATATCATTATGTATTTATTATATATAAAGCAGTATTAGCCTAGCGGTTGAACGCTTGCTTGCCGTGCAGGAGGGTCTGAGTTCGAACCCGGCCCGCACCTCTGACTTTTCGGATTCATGTGCGGATTAAAATTTGATTATCACTTGCGATAACGGTGAAGGAAAAACATCGTGAGGAATCCTGCACACCTGAGAGGGCCTCATAAAGTTCTCGATGGTGTGCGTAGTCAGCCAACCCGCACTAGGCCAGCGTGGTGGATTAAGGCCTAACCCTTCTCATTCTGAGAAGAGGCCCGTGCACAGTAGTGGGACAGTAATGGGGTGGATTTATTTATTTATTTTATTTAGGTAAAATCGACCGCGTTTCTCTATTTGATCGCTAATTACTTCATAACTATACAACGGATTTTATGCGGTTTTCACGATCATTTTGAGCATTTTTTAATATTGAATTACCTGTATAGTAACAGCTGGTTATTTTCGTGATTTCAGGGTATGTCATACAGTAAAAGTTGTCAGAAATCGATTCGATTGATTTAATCGATTAAATACTTAATGCATTTACATATTTTATAGCTTCATAATACTAAATACTATTAAAACCACTAAAAAACCTTGTATGGTCTTTCCCAACAGTCGTAAAATGTATTTCTATAGTCAATTTACGGGCTGTGTCGAACAAGTTTTTAATGCACACAATAGCCGTAAGGCTATAAAGCTAATAACTATAGCTTTATCCGCTCGTAAAGAGGTATTGAGCTATTAAGCGTCTCATTTATGTGATCTTGAGGCTAATTCATTGAAAAAAAATTGTTTTTTTTTTTGTGTATAGAAAAGCTCACTAGGTGCAAAATTGTAATATTATGGGGTGTATAAAATAGTAAGGAATAATGAACTGCTAAGTAGAGCTAAAGAAAGAAAGAATGAAAAAGTTTTTTATTTTTACACCCAGTATGACGCACGAAACTTACATAAACTCAAAACCTGTGATGTTTTCTAAATATTTTAGTGATTTCGTTGGAATCTCACAGATTTTTATAAGGGTTCGCGTAGTGTATTAATGTAATTGTTTTTTTATTTTTATTAACGTCTTAATTACTCATCATGAGCTTTCCCCCGCCTGGGGGAGGGGGAGGAGTGTGCTGGACTCTTACGGTCTAAACTCACCACAATGGCCCGCTTTCGGCGTCTGATGGTGGCCTTCGGAAACTCTTAAAGACTGCGCCGAAGTCCACCACGGTGTATGTTAGGGAGCTAATCATGAAATCATGAAAAAATCTTTTCCTACAAAAGCCTTACTCGATCAAATAGGTCCTATGAAAAGTTTGAATTTGTTTTTGGCGATTCCAGTGTCCCATAGTAAAACGTGTTCATATTGATGAGTACTTTCACCCCTTCTAGCATTGTTGGTGAATTACAAATAACCCTGTATAACTCAAACGCCCTAAAAATTCAGCTTAATGTTGCCAGCGTACATAACAATTTAAGTTATTGTCTTCTAAATAATAAAGACGTTCTCATAAATAATAACTATCGTACAGCATACGGGCAAATCGTTGAAATGTATCATTTTAATGGACACTGTCTAATATTAATATCTAGATATGATCTAAATCACAATATCTGGCTGTTTTGAACGCTCGTGCCTGTAAAATTGTATGTCTGACGAGTATTCCCAATGCAGAGACACTTAATATAATTCATTACTGAGTAATAACGTAATCTGTTTTGATAAGACTTTAAATGGGATAAATAATGGCCAAATATGTTATTTGTTTAGTAAAAGTTGTTTAGATTCATATGGATAGGGATTCATGTAGAAACACATGAATTTCGACTAGTACAAAATTCAAGAAAGGAGTGTAAATAAATGAAGTAGTGGGATTTGAACTACCTTGCTCTCGTCAGTCCAACGTTTTAGCTGTTAGACTTTTGCCGTTTTGCTTCGTATACGTGTGCGGTTTTTTCACAATCTGAAAAATTATGCTGGCAGGTTTTGTGAATAAATGTAGATATAATTTTTATGTGAGTAAGTATTCGTGGATGGAAACGTTTCATTCCTCCTATCTCCAAGAAGGCAATTAACCACCTCCTCTATCGGCCCCCAGGGTATGTAGACACTGGAGCTCCAGGCACACAAGGCACACAGCAGAGTCTAGGTTTCTAGAAGGTTCAAAGTTCTTGAAGATCACACACTCCACGGAAGTAGGTCCACAAACACTAGGGGTATTAATGTTAGAACGTCTAACTTCGATGACAAGATGAAAGGTTGAGAGAAATTGGAAATTTCCGATGAGCTCAACGTATAAAGGTCACTGGAAAGTCATCGCGTAGCACACCGCGATTACCGTCGTTGCCGAACGGTGGTGATTTTCCAATATACCCTCAATTCGACTGACTACGTTACTAAAAAAATGAACACATCTTCGACCATTACTTGACACGTCTTACGTACGTAAAGAGCAACAGCATCAGAGATAACAGAAATTTAACATAGTCCAGATCGCTGAACAAATTTATGACGCCCACCTAGCGGCCATTTTAGAAAGTTCGGCCACTCCATACAATGGCGGAGGAAGTAACCTCTACTAACGGCGTCGTTACGCCCGCTAACGCCCGTTAACAGCCGTTAACGTACGTTATCAGCGATACAGGGCGGGCGGAAGATCACCTGAGGCTAACGCTCCGCCCGCCCTAATGCATCCGCACTTATTTATTCCCCTGTTAGGAACTCCGATTATGTTTCCTGAGATTTCTATCTGCGGAACCCAGGGTGGGTCAGCTGGAGTTCCCGAATATTGTTTTTCTGGATTTTAAATGTGTTGTAAATGTTTATTGTCTGTGGTTCCGGTGTGTAAGCGTCTTCAATTAAATTTGACGAGCTGGCTCAGTGTGCATGACTGCCATTTTTGTTTGACGACGGGAGAAAAAGTTAAGCTTAATTTTCATAAGAGTTAACGGTCTTCATTGGCTATTATTCTGCCCCAGATTGTTGAGGAATACGGTTTTATTAAAAAAATATGTTGTTATATTTAATTTTGACACGGCAACATCAAGCAACAAGCTTCTCTGTTGAATACTTGAATGTTATTATTATTCACACTCGCATAGGATATGTATGGGCGTCTCATCCTTCTCGCGACAGAATCTGCAAATTGTGGTGTCACAGGCCCATTTTTTGTAGATGTTTGTTTAGTTTGCAGTGCCCAGTGAGGGTTCTTGTCAAGATCCTAATTCGGCTCCTGTTCATGGAAAGCGCTTGTTTCGTAAACTTTCTGTTGAAGCCCTTGAAGAACTTGAATGTTGCTAGGTCATCATTTGCCTAGCCTTTTCTCAACTACGTTGTGGTCGGCTCCCAGTCTAACCAGATGCGGCTGAATATCAGTATTTTACACGGAGCGACTGCTATCTGAATGTTGCCAGATACTGGTTGTATAATAAGCGTTTTGCGAGTAGTGCTACCTTGCAGTTTGAGTGCCAATAGCTCAAAGGCTGAGGTAACCAACTGACGAGCGAATGGTCGTGAATTCGGAACCCACCTCGTTGCACTAAAAAATATTTGTATTTGTGGGCGTGCATGTGAGATGCATGTTTGTAAACAGCACAGATATTCTGTAACAACATATCGCATCTCGGTTTGAATCTCACTTTTATCGGTTGATATTTGATGAATTGATATTTTATTTTTACTTTATAAGGCACACCAACAACTAGTTTACAGAGTGGTTCATTTTTTTTTAAACACATTGCCCTCACTAGGGTTTCTCCTGTATCGAGGGTACAGTTTACAAACATACATCACATGCACACACAACCAGACCCGAAAGTGACTTATTTGCACAGGATCACATTATAAACATTATATTGACGACACGGTTGGCGCAGTGGCTAAGCGATTAGCCTTCTACGCTACGTGCCGCGGGTTCGATCCCCGCACGGAACAAATATTTGTATGATCTACAGATAGTTGTTTCGGGTCTGGGTGGTGTGTGCATGTGACATGCATGTTTGTAAACTGTACCCTCGATACAGGAGAAATCCTAGTGAGGGGAAGTGTTTAAAAAAAAAGAAAAAAAAGGTTTTTTTGAAAAATTAATTCACAAAACTGATGTTCAATCTCACTTACAATTAATTCCAGCTAATTACACGTAATTTAATTGACATCTACTAGATGTGAATACAGCTTGCATAAACTTAAGTTAAGATAAACGTAAGTAATTCAATAAAATTACTATTACACTTAAAATTATTTGACTATTTATTGCTATACTAATGTATTATATTTTTGAGTTTAGACTGAAATTTAAGTTATTGTATATGAATTCGTGAAATATCAACTGAAAATGAGGATGAGATTCGAATCGAGATCTAGACTATACAGGGTGTAAGTGACATCGTAACGGAAACTCATACCATGGGTTCAGTACATGATACTCAAAGAATAAGCGAAAAAATTTTGCGTCGGTCTTTTCAAAAATTTTACGATTTTGTTCGCAGTTTTTATACCTAACAAAAAAATCTGCGAACAAAATCGTTAAATTTTTGATAAGACCGACGCAAAATTCTAACGCTGAATGATCCAGTATCATGTACTGAACCCAAGGTATGAGTTCTCGTTACGATGTCACTTACACCCTGTATTGTACCCACGACACAGAAGAATTTTTAGAGATATTTTTAAAATATTCTTGTAACTACTTTTCCTCACACAATTTCAGCCACAAGTATTAACTACATGCAAGATAAAGCAGGCTCTATCAGACCATTAGCGGGCGTACCTGAGTCGATATATATTCAATTAGAGCTGGGCGGGCGCCGATACCATCAGGGCGGGCGGATACTAACACCTTTTAATTTCGTGTTAACCGTAGGCTTTGTTTGGTTTGAATAATGGTTTTATTGTAGTTAGAATAAACTTCATGATTGTGTACTAGAATAAAAAAAAAATTGTTTTTTTAAAACGCTTTTGTTAGCTTCACTTGTAACTAACTATGTAAAAAAATCTTGGAAGTTAAATTTGACGCACTTCCCGGTTTCCGATTGAGCTGAAATTTTGCATACACGTTTAGTTTGGATGACAAAAGCGTTTTCTTTCGTTTTTTTTTAAACTATAATATTTATTTATAAAGATCATTAACATAAATAGATCATTAAGTGTTAAACAACCCAATTTTTTTATTACCAGAAAGATTTTTTTCGCGTTTTCTGGGGTGGTCCCATATTAAAAGTTGTTCATAATGATGTGTACTTATAACACCTTCAGGGAGTAACCTTGTATAATATATTATCTTGTGTGCATTAAATGGAATGTGTTATTATTAATACAATGTTACCTTACAATATGATGTTAAACTCGTTCTTTGGTGAACTTACCTGAAAATAAAGTAAAAAGGTTAGATATACAATTACTCTAAAAGACAAAAAAATATGCCACTTAGGTTAGGCAAAGTTGGTTTTTCCTTATTTTATGTTTTTGTACATCAACATCAATTTTTGATTTCTTTTGTTTTTCTATATGTCCGTTTGTTCCGGCCAATTTCCTAAATGGCTGGACAGATTTTGACGGGACTTTCACTGGCAGGTAGCTGATGTAATAAAGAGTAACTAAACCTACTTTTTTTGTCAAATTCTACGCTGGCGGAGTCGCGGTCTCAGCTAGTATTTAAATAAAATGAAGCAATCAATTGCCTAAAGCTGTCGCTGCCGATACAAAAAGTGCAAAAAAGTGCTCCGGTACAAATTGCGATGAGTCCGAACACTGCACTCTCATTAGCATTGAGTGATTAAACAGAATTCTTATGTTAATGCCGATAAGACGAGCCGCGGGCAGTCTGTCACACTGAGTGGTTTTACTGTTAATTGCCTGCTCTGTGGTGTGGAGTTAGCAGCGAATTGACAGGGAAAAGAATAAATTATGTGGATGTTGCTTTTTTCTTTTGTTAAAAGTGTTAGTGTTTCTTTTGTTGTTTGATTTGTTAACATTGACTGTGAGGATTGTTTCCTTATAACATCAACTAAAATAGGTCCCGTGAAAATCGGTCCAGCCGCCTCGGAGATTAAGCGGAACAAAGAGACAGACAAACAAAAAATAGTTTTTTACCTTTTACTACCAAATTATGCATTTAGTAAAAAGCGGTTATTTTGAAATTATAAACAGACCCTTTATTTGTACAGATTGATTCGTCCATGACTGACTGATTCTATTAGGTTAAATCCAAAACGGCATGAATCGAATTTATATCCAATTATCGGACACAATCTAATCCAAGGCTGTTTACCACGGTTGGACCTTAATCTATTCTTCTTCTTTAAAAAAAAAAAACCTTGTCCGCGTTTACAAATACGAATTATTACATGCATAAACATCTAGACCTGGTACAACTATGTATATAATATATATAGACCATACAAATATTTGTTCTGTGCGAGAATCGAAACCGCGACACACAGTCCAGCAGTCGATTGCTCAACCATTGCGCCTAACGTGCCGTCGCAAGTTATTTTATTACAGAAATGTGTAAAAATGTTACCAAGGGTAATCAGGGAACTGAACCTTGGACTCATAAGTCGATTAGCTTCTTTTGTCACTACTAAGCTTATGGTGCAACCTCGTAATAATCTAAATTTATTTTCCGCAACTTAACTGTATTTTAAGTCGTGTCTTAAGTTAAAGTTTGTCTTGCAAGCTTTCAAAGTCGGAACCGTGACTAGAAACATAACTTGAAGATTACAGGAACTCATTTATTTTTAATACGCTTCGAAGATATTAAAAATATTTTATGGAGCAAAATGGATCAGATTATGAAATATGTTATTATTAATACATTACATTATGGCTTCATTTAAAAGTATTGTTTGAAACGTTGAAAGTGTAATCATTATTATACCGTTCAAGAAGAAAGGGATGGTACTCTTGCTACGGCGTAGCTGACTACTCCCGATGATGACATGGCTACGTCGGCTACGCTGTCGTAGCAGACAACGCATCCGCTACGCGTAAGCTTTTTAACATTATTCTAGGAACTTTGTAATGCATCGGACAGGTATATTTTCTGTAGCAGTTACTTAGTTTGATTTAAATATATATTATTAGCTTGCAACTGTCATGGCAATCTTATTCAGAGGCAAATCATTATTATCCTAGTCTTATTTCTATTCACATTGAATTACATTATTCTCGCAGCTCTTACCACAACAATGTACTGATCAAGATTGTACTGATCAAGATTGTAATCCATTATTTTAAAAGAGTTTCCATGAAGTTTCTAGCCGGTTCTTCTCCATAGGATCTACTATTTGGAACCGTGCACCTAGAGTCTCGACGTTTAATTAATGCCTGTATCTGGTTTACATGAAATAACGATCTATTCTATTCTATTCGAACCTCATTCACCGGAACTATAAACTCAATAATATTTAACCTTAAGAACCAAACGTGGACATATAACAAACCGCTTGGTTATCGCTGCGATAAAAACGCAACTACGGCCGTGACGTGTGGCGCTGGCAGAACAAACGTCGTTACTGCGTTACTAAATAAATCGTTAGCGGCGCGTGAGCTCACCTCGAGATACGGCACGTAACGATACGGAGGTAGTACGGCTGGATGTGGCACAGAAAATGTGGAAGAGAATTGGATATATTAATTTAATATAAGTAATTTATTAATCGCATTATTCTGGGCATCGCGGCGGGCCCAGAAGAAGGTGGCGGGACGAGTTAGACTCATATTTGAAGGATTGGCCCCTAACAGCAGCAGACAGGGAAAAGTGGAAAGAGGGGAGGGAGGACTTTGCCCTGAAGTGAGACACCGTAGGCTGATTTTAATTATTATTATTTACTAATTAAATATATTGAAATTATAAGAATTTTGTCCGGGAGCTACGTTAGTTAATATACTCCGAAAAAGTCTAGGAGCAGGAGGACTTTACCGACCAATATCTAAAAGCGGCTTGCGGCAATTATGGAAAATCTGTTTGATCGCCCTATAATGTCAGTAAGCCTTGAAATTTTTGTTTGATCACCAACTATGCATTATAGAATAATAGATGAAAATGTATTAATGTTACCGCCTCTTTTAATCCTTGCAGCATTCTAATAGGATCATGTACCAGGTTACTTTATAATTAGTTTATCACTAATACTTGTACAATATGAATAAATAAATAATTTTGTCCACCAATTAAGGTTTTTAAAACAGCATTTTTTGTAAAAGCCATCTGTTTTTATTAATTTACGAGACTTTAATAATCATTGTATCGTTCTAAACAGAGCAGGTGGTTCGTGGGCAAGGTTTTTAGTGCATCAGTGTATACAAAATGCAATATTAAGGTGGAAAGGCGTCAGTTTATGTGATAGTACGTACTTCCTGTAAAGATTTAGTCACTTCTAGTACGTCTTTACATCCGTGTTCAACCTAAAACCGTCTCGGTTTACCAAACAAACTAAAAGCCGGAATTATTAGTGTTTTTCGTATTGTAGATCTAACGTCGCTGTTGTGTGGTTGTGTACACTTGTTGAGTTACTGGAATTGTGTAGCGGTCTAATTTGTAGTCAGAGAAATATGGTATTTGTACCTTGATTTATAGTGGAGTAAGAAAGAGTAATGTAGTAGTGTATGATTCTATTTCTATTCTTCCAAGAATAGACAAAGCTCTCTATCCATCTCGATATCTAGACCCTTGTCCTCATAAGGAAAGCCTATTACAAGATCAAAGACTATGTTGACGATGGAGACGTATGGAAGTGATTATCTTCTGCACATGCGGCTTCCCTGGTGACCCGCTGCTTCCTGTCTTCACAAACTAATTTTAATGACGCTTCCCTCGTCTTCTTAATTGGGTGACTTGAGTGTTAAGTACGTACCTACTAGTATTGTTTAAATTAAAGTGGTACTTATGATCTTTGCTGTTCTTTTTTTTATTGTAATATTGTGTAAATTCAGGTCGAATTTTAGCAATAGGTATTATTGTAAACTTGATTTATGAAAAGAGTATCCATGGAGTTTTTTCCGGTATTCTCCAGGACCAACCCACTTGGAAACGTGCACCTAGAATCACGACGTTTTGAAAGTGCCTGCAAAGGCCCAGTTGAAACCAAAATCTTTGACTTTGACTTTGTTTTTAAGTAGACAAAGACAAAATATTCTTTCCATAGCAACGGGGAAGTAGGTAGTGATGCTGTTATTCTACTAAATCCTACCAAAGAGGAGAAATATTTTCAGCAGTAATAGCCTAGCGGTTGAAGCTCGCCTTCCATGCAGGAGGGTCTGAGTTCAAACCGGGCTCGCAACTCTGACATTTCGTATTCATGATCCCGTTATAACCTACGGATGTCAAGCTGCTGTTTATTTATTTAATGCTTTTCATACAAATATGTACAAAGGCAGTCTTAATGCCTAAAGCATTCTCTGCCAGACAATCTTAGGGTGATGCAGAAACAAAAACATGGTAGTTTATAGTTGAGTAGAACCTAAGTAATTCAATACACATAATTATACTTCCTACTGGTCGCCAAGTGCTCGAAATTCGACCGTAATTTTAGCTTTCTGCACTCTTTCTAACTATACCAAGTCTCACAATCTTCTGTGCGCACAATATGCTTAAAAAGGGGTACAAAGTTTTCTCTTCACGTATTAATATATAGTTTAAGAATTATCTATGGTAACTTAAAGCGAATTTGTGATTACCCGTATGTACCGTGATCCTTGTTTGATTCAAGCGATATCCATTGAAGGAGATCGCCTATCCTTATCCAGATACTTCTACGAAAGAGCTCCTTAATATCACGTACATACTTGTATTAATAAGAAATGATATGGTTTGATAGTGCAAATTACATTGCTTCTTCCTTATCTCTGTATGTTAATTATAATTATGTTTCGCAGCAATGCACTCGCGGGCATACGATATTGTGTTCTGTATTCTTTGGGAAGATAGCACTCGTGTATAGCACTTGTGCTCTTAGAGGGTGAGCAGAGATATGATAAGTTCTGGTATAGGTGCTTGTGTCCCGTATTTCTAAATTGTACCGTAATAACCTATCCGTCAAAAACCCCCGACTCCAACTAGAAAAAGAGCTCTAACTTTTGAAAGGCTTAACACATTTTCATGAATCATAGCTAAGATGATAACCGATTAAACTAGCTTTCAATTGAAAAAACTGAATTGAAATCGGTCTATCCGTTTTGGAGCTACGATGCCAGAGACAGATACACAGATACACACTACAAACTTATAACACCCCTCTTTTTTGTCGGGGGTTAAAGGAACTAGACGCAAACACGATATTTCTGTAAAATATGTATGAATGACAGGAGATTATGGTGTTTAAAATTTAGGCCGATATTGGCCGATATTGGCCGATATTACCACGGTTTTATTAACTCGTTTTCTTGCCTGTCTGTTCACGTAATGGGTTTTAAACTAACTTCTTGATGAGCTAGAGACTTTAAACGTTGAGCTCAGAATTGGATGGTAATGCAAGAATATAATAATAGTGGTCGCTCAAATGGTCGAAATTCGACCGTAATATTATATATAAATTTTAGGTTTTTGCACTCCTTCGATTAACGGCAGTGAGTATAGATAAGAAAAGAAAGAAAGAAGGAAAAACATTTATCCAGCAACCACAAATTGACAACAAAAGAGAGAGAAGATTAAAGATAAAAAATAACACTACAAAAAGAGACAAATAATAAATAAAATAAAATAAATATTTATGTATTTATTTAATAAGGGTAGGTATAGTAGATAGGGTAGGTAGGTAGTAGGGTAGGTAGGGTAGGGAGGTGGGTAGGTAGGTGAACAGTTATTTTATTGGCGGTACGAAGATATAGTATATATAATATATATTTTAAGTCGAAATACACTCGAGAGCAATGAATCCGGGTCACCAAATAAATCTTAATATCTCGGAAACTAAGAATGTTAGCATAATCTAATTAAAAGTATTTTATAGACTACTTAATATCTATTACTTAAATAAAATTAATAAAATTTCTTAGTTATTATTTATTTTACTTATTAAAAATACATTATTTAAAAATGCATAAATATTTCATTTTTTTTTATATCCCCACTTTTAATAGAAACTTATATCATATTCTCACTTTTAGTACTTTGTATTACCTCCGTGTGTTGTCAATACAGATGTCATGCGATTCATACGGCACAAAGTGTTTGAGGCGATGTTGGGGAATATTCTCACATTCCTCTATCAATACAATTTCAAGCTCTCGAAGCGTATTATAACTTGTGTAGTATTAAATAGTCTAAAAAATACTCTTTATTTGAATGAGCTATCATTCTTAGTTTCCGAGATATTAAGGTTCATTATGTTAGTGACCCGGATTCTTTGCTCCCGAGTGTAGTATATATAATATATATTTTAAGTCGAAATATATATGTAAAAGGAGGTTCAAATGACTATTTTACATAATAATATGGTATGTAAGTAAGCTTACACAAGAATACGCCTGGAGGCAAGTTTTGCACGTATTTAGCTTAATAAAGATAATTGTTGTGCAAGCTCTCAAACGTTGTGTGGGGTATTTCTACCCTTCGCCTAATAAATATCTTCTTGAACCACTCGCGAACGACTTATAACCTTATTGAGTAAGAATTAAAATTCAATTTCAATTGCAAAAATAAAGTTCTTACGTCATCTTGTATTGGCGTTCGGGATTGTTATTTAAAACAACTGCAGTCTATTTTATACTTTGTATCTATGTAATTGGGTTGGTTTTTGGTTGTTGTGTGGTACGAAAGTTTTGTTGCAATAGATAACATTGTTTCCCAATTGAGATGTGAGCAGAGATGCTGGTTTGCAATAAGTATTCTTAGTTCGATCGATAGCTGATCAGTTGTTATGATTCAGTTTATAATTTGTTATGTGATTCAATCAGTGATATTTAAAAGGTTAAATTAAAATTGATTAAAACAATCTGTGATTTTTTTCTCATCACAAAGTTTGCAATTCAAATAAAAAAAAAATGATGTTATTAAATACAAACTTAAAATTACAACCAAAGAAAAAAGTTTCTAATTCAAGTTAACCCGAGATTTAGTAACAAAAAATTCATAAAATAAACATCAAAACATTCACACATCACGTTAGAAAAGTTAAAGCGGCTGGGGCGGGCTGATAGGGCGCGATACCGGCTGGGCGCGCGCGATAACTCCCGCCCGCCCTGCGACGCAAGACACTGCATCTGTTAGACGCAGCCGTCCGCTGGATAGTGTCACCAACTTAGGACCTCAAACGGGACATAACTTAAGTTAATATTAAGAATGAAATAGAATGGAATAAAATCTATACATTAATAGAAAGAAGAAAGAAAGAAAGAAAGAAAGAAAACAGTTTTATTCTGGACTCGCCAGGAACACATAAAATTACAAAGTACAAAAATGAAAATATAACAAAAAATTATAATTACAAAAGAAAAAACCTACCTACCCACCTAACCTACCTACCTAACCTTTGTACTTTGTTCTCCTATTTTTAATGTTTGCTGTGTCTTTTCTTGTGTGTACATAAATGATTAAATAAATAAATAAAAACAATATTTAAAGCAACCTGGACGAGACCAAAAATGGCCCCCATCTCAGCATAATGCTGTGACATTTGGGCCCGTATTAATAAACCAATCTCAGTTCTGAGTAGGCTCTTAAGTAACCACATAAGATGCTGAACTATATAGTTTCAGCATCTTATGTGGTTACTTAAGAGCCTACTCAAAACTGAGATTGGTTTATTAATACGGCCCTTAGAAATAAAAAATGTCAAAGCGCTGGTATTCTGATGGGACCGTTGCAGTGATACCACGGGCAACCACGATACAAATAAAATAAATAAATAAATATTAAAATAAAAAAATAATACTTATTACAAAATATATTATTTAAACAATTAATAATACTTCAAATACACTATAAATGTACGTTTACTATAATTACGTAATTATAATACGTGAAGATAAAACTTTGTACCCCTTTTTAAGCATCTTGTGCTCACGGAGGAGTGTGAGATTTGGCATAGTTAAAGTTTATATGGAGAAGGAGTGCAGAACGCTTAAATTACGGTCGAATTTCAACCACTAGGCGACCACTAGTAATAATAAATAATTCCAGCCTATTACTGGGCACGGGCCTCTTCTCAGTACTAGAAGGGCTAGGCTTTTGTCCACCACGCTGGCCTGCAGAGTTACCACGCCAAAAAAAGGGAGGGAGATAATTGAAGACAAAACTATCCCTTTACCGTTTTTTCATTCGATTTTTCGTTTTGTTTTCTGTCAAGGGGACAAAGGGTGGAGAAAACAGGTTCACTCCCGACAAAAAAGAGGAGTGTTACAAGTTTCTAGTGTGTATCTGTCTGTGGCATCGTAGCTCCAAAACGAGTGAACCGATTTCAATGCATTTTTTTTAAATTGAAAGTTAGTTTATTCATTAGTTTAATAAGGTATCATCTTAGCTGTTTTATGAAAATCTGTTCAGCCGTTCAAAAGTTACAGCTCTTTTTCTAGTTGGAGTCGGGGGTTTTTGACAGTTACGTTACGAATTTTGACCTCTGGGCGACCACTAGTTCTTATAATTTCTTGAAGATGATATTGATAATTTCTTGCCGGTTCTTCTCCAATGACCTACAATTTGGAACCGCACATCGAGAGTCTCCACATTTCATAAGTGCCTCTATTTGGTTTACATGAAATAAAAATCTATTCTATTCTAAACAACACATAAAGAAAACACATGAAATAAGAGAATGGTATCAAATTAAATAAAAATAACAAAAACTTCATGGGCATGTGTCTCAAAGGACCAAATAGGTGTCCAGGGGGACTAAAAAGGCCGCTTTAGATGAATCATGATATAATTCATATTACGTATGTCAAAATATCTACTTAATTGACGACTCTTTATGTCATCCGCATAAGGTTCATATTTAGTAATCATCTGTTTGACAGTTACTAAGCAGATCATTAGATGAATTGCTCAATAAGGCCTTTTTAGGCCCCCAGATCAGCTTAATGTTAAGTTAAGCACCAGAAAGTGCTTGACGCTGGGTTTTATTTGGAACCTTTGTGCTCCGGATGTCATACAGTGCAAACTCGTAGTAGTAGATAAATATGGTTTATATAATATGAGGTGTAGATCCTGTGGTCTAGTAAAGGTAGTTGCACATGTCTCGTCTTTCCTCCTCAGCGTGGCAGCACTACGAGGGGGCGAGGCGTCCGAGCGGGGAGCGGGGCAGGCGACCCGTTATCGCCGCCAAACACCCGCCGTATCGCCGTCGAACATTGTATCTCTCGGGTTTTGTGATTCCGTGCTCCGTGCACTACTCTATGAATTTTGATAAAGATTTGTAGTTGCTACCTATGAGACACTGATAGGAGGGTAATGTTTACTTAGAACATCGTTTGGGGTAGAACTGTGTAGGCGGAAACGGTAGATAAAAACTTTTCTAAATTAGAAAGAAGAAAAACAGTTTTTATTTTATGTGAACTTAAAAATAATAGACGACACGGTTACTGCGTCAGTAGAATAGAATAGATCTTTATTTCATGTAAAACAAATACAGGCACGTATGAAATTTCGAGACTCTAGGTGCGCGGTTCCGAATAGTAGATGGCTAAACGATTAGCTTTCTGCGCTACGTGCCGCGGGTTTGATCCTCGCATAGAACAAATATTTGTATGATCTACAGATAGTTGTTTCGGCTCTGGGTGTGTGTGCATGTGTGATGTATGTTTGTAAACTGTGCCCTCGATACAAGTGTACCATCCATGCAGGAGGGTCTGGGTTAAAACCGGATCTCACCTCTGACTTTTCCAGTTTATGTGTGGATCGCAATTGATTATCACTTGCGTTAACGGTGAAGGAAATCATTGTGAGGAAACCTGCACACCTGAGAGGGCCTCATAAAGACCTCGATGGTGTGTGTAGTCCGCCAACCTGCACCAGGCCAGCGTGGTGCACTAAGCCATAACCATTCTCATTCTAAGTAGAATCCTGTGCCCTGAAGTGGGACAGAAATGGGCTGGATTTATTTATTAATAGGGTTATATTTTAAGTACAGATATATAATTAGTTTATATAGGAAGCATTTTAGTTTCAAGCAATTTTCTAAGATCCATTTTTTATATAATATCAAATCGCGATTTCATATATCATCCACCTAAATATTTATTGACCTAATCCGAAACATTTTTGAACACCCGAACGCATTCCCCCGAAAACCGTATAAAACCGAACACGAATCAAGAACATTTATTTAGTTTATTTTCGCGCTGCAGCCCTATTCCCGCGGTATCACGAGTGCACCGGCGCGATAACGCGCGACACCGCGCTGTATGTCGCGCCGCGCCGGTCCGATTCACACAGATAATAAACGTGCCGTAAACGGATCGGAGCGTCTGAAAGAAATTGATATGGAGTGCATGTTTTAAAGTCCGCTGAAGTTTATAGCCGATTGGGTGGAATCGTATAGTTTATCGGTGTATCTATATATTGTGAGGAGAAAAGTTGGAAAGACAAGGAGCTGCAGGTAAACAGATAAACACTTTATTCAATACATTTAGGCCCAAGTTTACCGACAACATAACAGACGATTAGGGCAAAATCAGTCGTTTAAACATGAATTTTTGTATAAATAATCGGTCGATTTAATTTCAAATATTTGTTATATTGAAGATGGCCCTTAGTCGAGTAATTTTGAATTACAGATTTTTTTGGGATTTCATGGTTGGTCCCATAGAAAAAGTTGTACATAATGATGAGTACAATGACCCCTTAAAAGGATCGGGATTAGAAAGGCCTTGTATAATGTATGACTCAAAAATTAAACAATATTGCTTTGGACTCAACACATCTCAATCTCTTCTTCAAATATAAGAGAAGGCTCTTGTCGGTGTAGTTGATGCAGCTTTTTCCATTTCTCCCTCTCCAGTCCAGTCTCCTTAACCTCCATAGACGACATGACAGCAACCTCTTCTTTTATTTAGCTCATATAACTTATGCGTGGCCTTCCTCTATCTGAGCATAGAGCTGAGATAGGGCCGTTTATGGCCTCGTACAGGATTTCTTAATTGTTTTTTGTTATTATTATATTCTTTTTGTATGTTTAGTAAGTAGTTTCCTGTGCGATTACGAAAGCAATCTTTTATTATTTCTTCTTTTTCTTTCTTACCTTTCCTTCCATCTATCTTTCCTTCTATTATGTTTATAATAACAACAAGCAAGTTTTGTAAACAGCTCTGTAGCTGATATTATAGAATCTCCATAAACTATGGAGGTATGTACCTAATCTAACTTTCATTTATTTTAATTTGTTTAAAAAATAATAATTTGGTTCTTTTTTAATTTAGTTCTACGAATATTGTTGGATGCTGTGGCCTCCTATAATTGAAGGAGTACACAGATGTAATACTATTTGTGATGTTTTGTGATTTTAAGTGTATGTCCTTTGTTGGAGGTCCTTAATAAATAAAAATGAAACTGTCCTGTCGTATAAGATGGCCTATCTTTCAAAAGATACTATAGTTCCATAAAATACACAAAATATCAATACACACATAATGATAGTCCCCGATCGTAAAGCTTATTTAAATGTGGTTATTAATTTTATAACCAAAGTAGTGGACCGTTAGGTTTACGATGCAGAGTGCACAGAGCGTTCGGAAGTGGATATTAAATCGTTTTATTAGTCGTCGCCGTCGCGTTGTGCGGTCTGAGGTACAAGAACTTGGCGGGGGTTTTTGCAAAGCTGAGAAGACAAAGTGATGATGTTCCGGTTTTCTGAGATTATGGTTAACATACTAAGGGCCATTTTCAGCGACAAAATAACAGATGTTTCAAATGAAATCGGCCGATTACTCATACAAAAATTCATGTTTAAACAGCTGATTATGCTTTAATCGTCTGTTATGTTGTCGGTAAACTTGGGCCTAAGTACCGGTAGATGTTATTTTGTTTCAATTATAAGTTTTAAAACTAGAATTTGATTTAGTATGTCGGGGTAATGCCTGCAACCTAAGCAGTACTGATCATGAAATTATCAAAATATTCAAAATCATCGAAATTTTATATTAATTATTTGTCTATTTTTGTACGGTTTTATTTTTATATTTAAAATCTTTTCTCTTGTATTGTCAATGTATGCGTATTGTATAAATGTTTTTTTTTCTTTTCTTTTATATCGATTCCGTGCAGGAAATACATTACAGAGAAATCAAGGATCTAAATTAATATTTGCCGCCTCCAGATAAAAGACTCCACTCATTCCAGTAAAGTTTCGAAACTTTCTAGTCCAAAATTAGTCTCAATTTGTAAATTCCATCTATAACTTGGACCAGCCAACCAGTGCGGTGTGAAATATAGGCGAGTCGAGCGAGCGTTATCGCACGGGCGCACGCCGCGCTATCGGCGCAGCCGCCGATAACCGGCCGATCTATGTGCGTGATGCATGTGGCTCTGCATTACTTACAACTGCTAGAAGCATGCTCGGTAGCTACAGAGCAAATCGCTGACGTGTAAGAATTAGCATAGCATTATTTGTTCAGATGCTTTAGAAAATAATCACCAAGATATGTGATGCGGAGGGAAGAGTCAAAGTCAAAGTCAGTGTTTTTTATTTCAACTTTGTAGCTACAGAGCAAATTGCTGACGTATAAGAATTTTGTGAGAGTAAAGCAAATTGTTCAAATGCTTTATAAAATAACTATGAAGACGTGATGCGGCGGGAAGAGTCAAAGTCAAAGTTTTTTAGTTCAACTGGGCCTTTGCAGGCACTTTAAAATATCTTGATTCTAGGTGCAGGGTAGTACGGTAGTATGTTACCAGGAAGGATTTTAAGAATAAATGATGATATTAAGAGACGAGGAAGACCAAAGAAATATTTGATGGATTGTGTGAAACATGACAAAACTGAGATGAAAGGAAATACTGATTTGGTTAAGGAATGAAAGTAAAATTTGGTGGGATGTGTCTGTTTGTTTGTTCCTTCTTGACGCCTCAACTACTGAACCAATTCCATTAAAATTTGTCATACAACTTAAATATACCTTGGGGAATGATGTAGGGTACTTTTTACCCCAGAAACAATCCATGCGGGTGAAGCCACGGGCAGTAACTAGTTATAATACAATTGTCATAACCATTGTAACAGCGATCACGTGAACCCCATCGATTATGATGCACTTCCCTAATTTAACCCGTCGAACGCGTGCTAAACCCGGTCTAATGAGACGTGGTATCTAGCGAGGTCGCTTGGCTGCGCATACTATCGCTAAATTGTTCGCTAACAAGAGCTTTGTAGGGTTAACCGGGTCTGTGATCCGGCTTCCGATTTAACAGAGGTTGAGTAGCGAAATTGGTTAATATCTGTACCTGCAGTGATCTAAAGTTAAAGACTGATTAAGAAAATTAAGTGGTATTACAGTGAAAAAAGTTGTTGCTGTGTATAACCGAGTACTTGGTTCGGATGGAGCCTGCAAAGTTATCATATCTACACTGAAATAACGTAACGGCTACAAATAAACAAGTTATTCTTATTTACAACCGAATAACTTGGTTCGGATGCGACAAAGTCGTTTGTTTAAAAGGATGAGAGAAGATATGTTCTTAAAAAAAAGAAGCCAAGATTATTAAAGATAATAAATGATTAATTTACATTTAAAATAACAGGTTCTAAGATATTAGTGCTGATTCTGTAGCATATCGCATTAAACAAATTTGTATCAATCTATATCTCTTTCTTATAAAAATTAATGAAAAGGAACAGAAAATTTGTTTGACTATAGAATAGAATAGAATAGATTAGATCTTTATTTCATGTAAACCAGATACAGGCACTTATGAAATGTCGAGACTCTAGGTGCACGGTTCCAAATAGTAGATCCTATGGAGAAGAACCGGCAAGAAACTCCATGGAAACTCTTTTCAAATAAATAATAGATCTTGACAATCTTTATCAGTACAATGTTGTGGTAAGATCTGCGAGAATAATGCAATTCAATGCGAATATAAATAAAACTAGGATAATAATGAATTGCCTCTGAATAAGATTGCCATGGCAGTTACGAGCTGACCAGTTCCGACAGACGGCACCCGTTCACGAGCATGACGCATGTGTCAGCCTCGCCAAGCTCGACCACAATGAAGGTCACTATAAAACAACGTATACTATTATTATATTTACGAGTATATACAGCGACTCGTCTCCGGCTTCGCACGGGTCAAATTTCTCTACTATCCTTACATTAAATATCAAAGTATTATACATGTAAACCTTCCGTGATAAATTATCCTACTAATGGTGAAAACCGCATCAAAATCCATTGCGTGGTTTACGAAGAGTTAGCAGGTATATTTACAGAGAGACACGGAAAGCGACTTTATTTTAAATTAGGTAGAGATTCGACGGAGTGATTTAACGTTTGTTTGGAGGTTTGATTTATTAGTAGATAGTGATTATGTTCTATCCATCTATCCAAAATCTAAGGCTTACATTCAGAGACGACCATAGAAACATAGAAATAATAAGTAGGGCTCCCCGTTACATAGATAATAAGTCTATGGAGACGACAGAAACGAGTCTAAGCGTGAACTTACGCTTCCATCTGTCAAAATTTGTTCGTAACTTTGACAGATGGAAGCAAGAAAGCAAGAAGTAAGTTCACGCTTAGACCATAAAGTTATTATTACTTTACCACTAGTAATAATAACTTTATGGCTTAGACTCGTTTCTGTCGTCTCTGAATGTAAGCCTAAGTGCTAGGCACTTTTCGGTGAATCAATTTCATCCAATGCTAAATCTTTTAATTCTGTATGTTTCTACATTTGCTTTTTCTTTTAGCTGGTTAATGTAGTTTATTCTTGATGATTATGATAGTGATATGATATCTAGTGATTATGACAGATAATAAAAATTAAACCATAAACATTTTCAAACCAATTTTTTTTAATTCTTTATTTTGTAAGGCTTAATACCTAAGCATAGACTAGACATGTCAATGCATTCTGGTCGAATTATGAATAAGAATTTAGAAATTATTATACTTTTTTCAAAGAAGTAACCAAAGTAAACGAAATCAAATCTCTTAAAACAGTTTAATAGGCCCAAAATGTGTCTTTATCTGAGCAAAATCGGTAAAACTAAGATTCGAGAAAATGATGCTGATTATACATATTCCTCATTCACGCCTACAAATCTTCTGTCTCGCGACCACGGACTGAGGGGCCCGCCCACTCACGCCTAAAAAAATAACCATTTTAATATACATTTTATGTAAATCTTAACTATGTATCTGTTACGATCTTCACTGAGATAAACACTTGGATCACAATCGCATTGAATTTCGCTTAATAAAATGTGGATTTAATATTACGTTCTAATTTCATAAATTAAAATTTTAATGCGAATTAATGTTGAATTATGAGATCCGGTATGAAATTTATTATTTTGAAACGTGATATTATTATGATAATCATATTATGATAATCATAATACGATACTTATTCAATGGTCGATCTTTATTTTGACATCTGTTGTCGGCAGTTAATATGATATTCTTGAAATCAAAATTTACACCTTCGGCGTCGATTATTTCAAACAGTGAATATATTAAAACTGTTTTCTTACCTACGTCGTTTCTGGTTATCGTAACCGGTTTTATATTGATTCTTATGTGAGATAAGAAGTTAATCTGTTTAATTCAATGGCAGACCCGATAACCCTGGTTGGTTAAAACGACTATTTACTTATAAATACATATCATTAGTATATAACAACTATAAGAACGCGTAAACAACCTATTCAAAGATTCTTTTAGACCGACTGGAAATAAAACAAACGATTTTAATACAAAAAGTAGCAAGAACTTAACAAACACAATTTTATTTATGATATATTCAGCACAAGCATACGATATAAGGCCGTCCATTCACGACACAGTAAACAGCTACCCACGACGCGACATTGTCGTGTCA
The DNA here is from genome assembly GCA_932294325.1 of Allophyes oxyacanthae. Classification (NCBI taxonomy): domain Eukaryota; kingdom Metazoa; phylum Arthropoda; class Insecta; order Lepidoptera; family Noctuidae; genus Allophyes; species Allophyes oxyacanthae. The sequence continues at coordinate 2,275,415 of OW028612.1, forward strand.
TTCCGCTAAATATCGCGCGCGTACCGCGTGTAATCGCTTCGGAGGATCGCGCGACGCGCGGCCACCCCGCGCGGCGATATCGCGATAACGGACGCCTGTTACACCGATGCGAATGTTCACTGGATAACACAAAGTAAGTAATACTTATGTTCGGTAGATATTTGCGGTTTCTGAGTTAGGAAAAAACACCCGCCGCCAGATTACGTATGATAAATATGACATTTGTTGTCGTAATTAAACGTCCTATTCCGTATCCTCTAATGAAAATGTCTATAAGCGAGAAAGGGATGCATAGTTTGTTGGTCGCTGTGGCTGTCGGATTTTTCATACGTAATAAAGGCGTCGGAAAGCTAGCTAATGTTTCGCAAGGAAGGAAAAAAAATGCTGAGAAAAGCGATCAACCCTTAATAAGATAAGTCACCAGACAATAGTTTTATAACTTTGTGATGCTGAGAAATAAGCTCAATTTGGTGAAAGTTACCAAAATAGTTACATCTATCAAGATTATAAATTATTTTCCCGACCTTATTCATTATTCCATTTCCTAGTGCTTTATTTGGATTAAGCGGGCGCTTTATGAACTTTCTATTAAGTAGAGGTATACCTGCATTGTTTCGAATTATAGAAAAGTAATTGAAAAAGCAGCTACTGTGTAACACACGGCCACTGCACACAAACTATGCAAGAAAGCTGCCAAATTGATTCTTATAACAAAGGCATAAAATTCATTTTTCCTTACACACGTTACGGTCGTCTGTAGGTTTGGGAGCCTGAAGATTTGTTCCTAGAACTGAGGCCTCACCGCACGACCTCATGATAAGGCGTCGCAGAATATAGAATGTCACTAAACGTGTTCAAAATTGAGTACTATAAGACGGAGGTGCTCCATGAGAAAGTACGTTTACTGATGAATAGTAAGACATTTTGTTGAGATGACCTGTTGAGAATGGACTAGGATGATGATGTTAGTACCACAAACTTATCTGACCCGGTCATTGCGTCCCTGCCGTCGCTTTTACCAATGTCATCTCCCTACAAAAATGACATTTTGAAGTAGAATAGAATAGAATAGATCTTTATTTCATGTAAACCAGATACAGGCACTTATGAAATGTCGAGACTCTAGATGCACGGTTCCAAGTAGTAGACCCTATGGAGAAGAACCGGCAAGAAACTCCATGGTAACTCTTTTCAAAAAATAGATTATAATCTTTATCAGTACAATGTTGTGGTAAGAGCTGCGAGAATAATGTAATTTAATGTGAATAAAAATAAGACTAGGATAATAATGATTTGCCTGTAAATAAGATTGCCATGGCAGTTACAAGCTGACCAGTTCCGACAGACGGCACCCGTTCACGAGCATGACGCATGCGTCAGCGTCGCCAAGCTCGACCACAATGAAGGGAACTCAACCGACCGACACACAACGCCACCATCAGCGAGACATTTTAGTGAGCATGACAGACTCATAGTACCAGACAACAGGTAGGTATTTAGAAAATATCTCTAACATTATTACTTACATCATGCTCACATTTCACAAATTTTGTATGCATTCAAACTTTCAATTATATAAGATTAAGCAAAATAAGTAATTTAGTAATTTTTGTTCCGTAGCGACGTTAGTTCCAATTTTGGTCAGCGGGTCAGATAAGTCTGTGGCACTAATCTTCTCTACATAGTACAAAATAAAGTCACTTTCCGCGTCTGTCTGTCTGTAAATTGGCTAACTCCTCCTAAACCACGCAACGGATTTTGATGCGGTTTTTACAATCAGTTAAATAACTTTTCACGGAAGGTTGTATTAAGTTTAATAGATCTACAGATAAATATTTCGGATCTGGGTGTGTGTGCATGTGAGATGTATTTTTATAACTGTTCTCACGATACAAGAGAAATCCATAGTTTAAAACGTCATTAAAAATCTGTAGATAAGAGGTCAATGGCCAATCATGCTGATTATGGCAACATTTATTAGAGTTTTATCTCACGGTCGATTAGGTGGCGTATGCTCATCAGGGGACATTCACGGGCCAATATAATTATTATGAATGAAAAGAATGAATGAATGTCGGTGTTTTAAAAAGACGTATCGAGTTTTATGCGATAGATCTGTACACTGATAACATCTTATTGCTAAAATAAAGTCCTCTTATCGATAATTTATGTATCAACTCTTAAAATATTCGATGAGTCTCGACCTACCGTTATGAATGTCGTCATCATCGGCCTATTAATGAACCTACCCACTGAGTATCTTCGAGTAATAGTTAAAGTAAAACTTTACCACTAATTCCCTTCTCCATCATCGGTCGAAATCGAGCTCTTCGAAATCCGATTTGAAAAACTTTAATTTCGACAACGCGTTCTCAAGTTCAACTTTATAGTAAAAAGCATGTCTCATAATACAACGTGTATCAGAAATGTGTGGTCATATTTAAGGGTGTGGATCAGACCATGAAACTGAGCAACTTTCTCTATGGGACCAACATCGTAATCGCGAAATAATTATCAGCTGTCCCATACGAAACTTCAATACAAACGACCCAAACGTATGGAACAGCTGATATTTTTTTCGCGATTACGATGTTGGTCCTATAGAGAAAGTTGTTCAGTTTGATGGTCTGATCCACATTCTTAAATATGACCACGCATTTCTGATACACGGAAAAAAAAGTTACGTAGCTCCTAACTTTTATTGCCTTTGTAATGTAATTGCACAGCTCTGGTTGAAAACCCCTGCCTAACCCTTTGGCGTATGTAGGCGTGATGCTGTCACGTGTATCAAAATGTATGACCAATACCAATATATTTTTATATTGATAACGAAGATGGTAATTATTATTTTTTATTAGTTTTTTTAATACACATTTGCAAACCTGTACATTAATTTGGACGTCTATTATTTGGATATCTTTGGGCCGATTATAATAGAATAGAAATACTCTTTATTGTACACCAGATTTTAACCCCTGACGAAAAGGATAAGGTTATAAGTTTGAGTGTATTTGTGTGTCTGTCTGTGGCATCGCAGCTCCAAAACGGATGGACCGATTTCAATGCAGTTTTTTAAATTAACAGCTAGTTTAATCGGGTATCATCTTAGCTATGTTTCATGAAAATCTGTTCAGCCGTTCAAAAGTTACAGCTCTTTTTCTAGTTGGAGTCGGGGGTTTTTGACGGTTATGCGGTCGGATTTTCAGACAATTATATCGACGTTTAAAACCACCATATGCACATAATTTCATTTTTGGGCGGCATTTGGACCAAATAAACTAAATATTCATTTTTCAAATCACATTAGAAACAGGATCCTACATTTCATCGATTTAATTTCAATACTCGGGCACGGTGTTGCCATGTTCAGTGTCCATTACTTGCGGGGAAGAGGCCGCGCTGTAATGAGCGTAGATAGAGCGCAATGAACGCGGCAGCCATCTGATTGTAGCAACAGGTATCTAGTGTACTAATGTCAACTGTTTACGTTATAACAGTTAAAGATATTTAAGTTTTAGAGTAGGTATATTGTGCGGTTATTCACGAAAAATTTATTGCTTACTGCTTATTTTTAAAATTATTTTATTACTAATTACCTATTATGTAGTATTATTAATTAATCATATACTGGACTGAAATTTGTTAGGCAACCCATATGCAATATATTTATTGACATATTAAATTAAATATAAAATATGTTTCATTAAATAAACATCTCGGTGAAGGTCGTTGTTAAAGGGATCCTATACTATAGTACATTCAAACATCTCAACCAATGTGGACATGTGTAATTAATTGGTTCCCAAGATACAGGCTTGCCTAGTTTGGGGCCAATAGAAATCCTATTATTTTATGACGTATTTTTTGGAAATAAAGATTTGATTTTGATTTGGTTTCGCTTGCTTAAAGTCGTATTAAACAGACGAAGTTGACTGACAGGAGCTAAAGTCACATAAAACAGCAAAATAAAATTAAAAATCTGCTGTTCGAGTAATATTTATTTTTTGTATGGAAATATGTTTTTTCGCGATTTCAGTGTTGGTTCCATAGTAAAAGTTGTTCATAATGGTGAGTACAATTACCCCTTAAAGGGATGAATTAGAAAGGTCAGAACCTTGTATAGTACTGTTTTCAACATGACTTTTGGCAACCGAGTTTCACACAAGCAACTTTAAAAAACCTAACCGTCAAAAACCCATCAACAAGAAAAGAAGTGATGATCTTCAAACGGCTGAGCAGATTTTCTTGAATCATAGCTAAGAACACTCTCAATTAAGACACCTTCCAAACGAAAAAAACTTAATCAAAATCGGTTCATCCGTTCCGGAGCTATGATGCCACAGACCGACACACAGATACACACTACAAACTTGTAACACCCCTCTTTTTGTCGGGGGTTAAAAAATAAATGATCTAAAAGTATCGACGCTTATGACGAGCTATTGAAATAGGCTGACTATTGAATTCAGGTTCAAAACATAGGTACGCTAATCATCAGCTGCATCTTATCAGCTGGTATACGTACATCAGGTTTTTTTTTTTCGTTTCCATTGTGTTTATGTCGCAGGCAATTTGTATAATTCCGCTTTTTACAAAATGCCGGTCGCTTTACAAAACAGCTGATGGTTACCAACGATCTGCTCAAGGCCTTAATCTAGAAACTGCGACCAACTTGGATCAAGCACTCGCCGGCCACTGCCCCGGCCCCGCTCGTTTCGCTCGCTCGGCTGGCGCGTGTTTGATCGCAGTTCTGTAGGCTAATTCACGTAACTAAAGAAGTGCAGTTGCCGCGCAGTTGCAGTAACATTTTGATCAAAATATCACATTTGTGTGCTACCATCTACTTTAGCACTCTTGCCTATTGTATACAGGATAATTTTTTATGTATTGCGCATAATTTGAAAAGAAAGAAAGAAAGAAAAATCATTCATTTGGACTAGACATCAGACAACACAATGCACAAACATAAAAAAAGTAAAAAGACCAAAAAGTAACAATAATAACAATGTGCTGTCGGTATGCCAGTACCAAATGGGTTACCAACTCAGCATTTGCTGGGCATACGAACACCCAGCGCTGAATTTGTAAAGTGATACAGTCTCTGTTTCTAAATTCAACCGCAGTATTGGGATACACTCTGGGACACGCATAATTTACTAGCGCAAGCCATAGGTACAAAATCAATTTTTTATTTTGTTTTGGAGTGAATTTTATTAATGCGGTTGCATTTGGGAACGGACACTGAATCACTGAAAATTTTGCGGACTACCTACATAAAAAATATCCTGCATTTTCATTTGTAGTATCAGTATAAAATATTTTGCCCAAAGTCAATACATTGCATTCAAACATATTGATAGCAAGTGACAACCAAAAGCTCATTTCGCTAGTCGCGCCACGGTGGGGCGACGATCGCGCGATACTGTATGACGGACGGGCGAGATATGCGCAAACGCATGCAGGGTGGCCATGCACTGACCACATATCTTGGTACAATAAAGAGAGGGATTTATTTTTTGTTGCAGTAGATCAGTCGTTGCATGGATCTTGACATCTGTGGTTTGAATTTAAAAGGCCAAAAATAAAAACTCAGTGTCGTTTTTAAACCAAAACGCTTTAGTTTATATATTCGCTTAGTAATTATGTAAATGATTATGTCTTAGATAAATTCTAGGTCACTTTAAAAACATTCCTCGTACCAAGTTTGGTAAAACTGTTGATAATAATTAACTTGAAATGTGGTCTAATGGTGTGACATGGATACTCTGAGTGCCATTACTATAATAAGAAACCATTCGTTCAGTCCAATTAACAAGCTTTTTAAATACAAACATTAATTTAATTTCCATTCAATAACTAATTAGGAACACCAAAAAGTTTTGATTTAAAACAGCGACAAGAATCCGAAGGGCGCACAAAGTCAACACACGCAAAGAATTTTTAATGCTGGCAACTTATTAACATTATACTGGCCACCCTATCAGAACAATGACGCGATAAACTGGCGGCAATATTTTAAAATCGATGTTTTTATGAATCGATAATTTGTTCGATGCGTTTCGGCGCGACGTTTCGCGAGCCTATCGATTTTTATCTTGTCACAACGCTTTGTTTCGATTCGACCCCAACATCGACCATGTTTCGCTTGAAATGTGTTTCTTGCTAACGTACCAAACGATACTATCTCAGGCACTGCTGCAATTTTATTTCTGCCGTTCCAAAATTCAAATAATAAGCGAAATTGGGCCTTCTTGCTTAGGGATAGAGGTCTGGTTGTATTTTTGGGAGTGTTTCGGTATATTTGTGGGCGAGTATCTGTCCTCTTCATATGCATGCCAGGCTGTCTGGCTTCAGGTGTGTCCGATGGTTAATATTTGATACTTTCTTGTTCGGGAGAGGTCCCGAGAATGCGGTGCCATCATTATTCGGAATGGTGTAGGATGTTCGTTACATTTCGAAGTGTTTTTTCATAAGGAATGCAGGGTGTTAATTGATGTTTTGACATTGGAGTACAATTATTGAATGCTGGTGGAAGTAGGTGAAATTTTAGCTTGAGTACACAAAATCTTATTTTCTTGAATAAATCTACTCTACGAAATTAAACAGTATAGAAATACTAGTAGAATTCGAAAAATCATAAGACATACTTATAGCAAACGTACCGTGAAAAAAAAAAACAAATCACAAGAATCCATACATCGAATATTCTAGAAATCTCTTCTCAGTATTCCAATATAATTTTCCATAACGTGGGCGATTTCACTACAAATAAATAAACCTATCTCTTCATCGAGATACGCAAGATAAAATAGATGCCGAATAATTTATTCGAAACTAGATAGCGGATATTATACAGGACGGATAAATAAAAACCGAGACAGATGGCTATCGTTCGGAATTCGAACAGTCGAACTACCGACCAACCGAAATTGGACGCGTTGTGCGGGCTTCCTCACTCGATAAGCATACTCCTTAGATGGAATGTTTTAATGTTTCGAAAACCTATGGTAGGTTATTATCTTGGTATATCGTAGCCTTTGTTGAGTACGAGACGCGTTACGTAGGTGGATTAGACTAAGAAACTTCGAGATGTGCAATCGACAATATGTGTCAATCTAAAGGCAACTACATAATTTTGTTTCTAACTGAGCTAAAGCTTGCATTCTATGGTAAACGGCTGCTTTCCAAGTCGTAACCATATCAGTGGGGAGTTTTTAACACCATATTAAACTATCTACCTACTACAAACAATAAACACACTAATTATATTTTTATGATTTGTCTCAAACTATTATACCTACTTTTACGGGTGCAGTGTTCAAAAATACTATAATTATTTAAGCTAAAAAAAATTGGCAACCCCACAATGTTGAACTGTGTCAAAAAATGGAAATCCTATGGAGCCGGATATTGTCATCATCAACCACAATACTCTTTAAAATGGTAACAAAATTAAAAGGTATCCGTTGGATTCTTATAACAGTACTTTGCACCATAAAAAAACTATTTATTATAGTGTAAGTCACATGCTTAACGATTCATAGGACGGTTAGAGCAATGTCTTTTGCTATAAGATTAGCAGAAGAGAATGAAGTGTTGAGTGAGCTGTGTCTATAGGTAATCTCTATCTAGTTTATGAGGCACTTATAAAATGCCGAGACTCTAGGTCCGCGGTTCCAAATAGAAGGTCCTATGGAGAAGAACCGACAAGAAACTCCATAGTTATAATTGCTATGGCCGTTACAAGCAGACCATTCCCGACTGACGGCACCCGTTCACGAGCATGACGCGTGCGACACTCTTTTTCTTGATAGATCCCTTTTATTGGTTCAGCCAATCAAATCAATTCTCTGCTGGAGATACCTATGCATTTCCCTAAATCACTCGGTCTTCAATCATAACAGCTACAGTACGAAACAACCAAGAGGCAACATCGATGTACCTGATCGAACAACTAATGGCAGTCGTTCGTATAAATATTGTACAACTTATTGCATCAGCGTAAAGATCATGTTTTACTGCAGTACTAATAAACATTCGTGGTCTTGAAGACGCGCGCAGTTCGGAACTGATCGGTTTTACGAAGATAGCCGATTCGACTTCTTAGCTGTATCGGACTATACTTTCTGTAGGTACTAGGATTGCCTATTCAGACTTGTAGGTATTCCTTTGGCTTTTGTTCTTTCCCCACTTATGATAAACTCAATAAATAATGCCTATAGAGAGGGTGAACCATTCATACATGCTGATCCTAAAGATAAACAGTATCCGTTAAAAGGTTACGCGTGTGTGTGTGCGTGCGCATGTGTGGGCGTATCATGACAGGATCTTAATTTACAATGGCGTTCTTTGTACGATGTGTGCTGATGACAGATGCTGTGAGTGATGAAGTATGGATTGTGTATTTAGTGATGATGTACTTGACATTTGAAAGGTAAAGAAAAATAATGGTGAAACTTCTTCTATAGAATTTCTAAAACAGTAAATGCTTTTGTAATATTATTTTTACGAAAACGAAATTCGACTGCAATTTTAGCTTTTTGCACTTCTTCTTCATACCTATTTAAACTTTAACTATACCAAATCTCACGCTCTTCCGTGCATGCAATATGCTTAAAAAGGGGTTTAAAGTTTTCTGTTCACGTAGAATATTTTATAAAATAAATAAATAATTATCGTTAAGTCGTTTTATTGCAAAAGCATGTCATACTCATAACAAATCATATACCTAACCACATTAATGTATTTAGCAGAAATCGAACAAGTAATAAATTAGCTTTGCCAGACTATGTAACGAGGTACGGATGTGCTAGACTAACATACGCGCCGCGACAGAGTTTTGTCGTCATCACAAGACGAGATAATGCCTTTAAAAAGTTGGGGAGTTACTACGAGCTCTTATAGCAGGGCTGAAATTGAACTGCCCAGAAATTTCCAGAATAAGATGACCTTTCATTGTACGAAACGCCTATACAGTGCGAGGTCAGCTCATGAGAGAGAGATAATGAGCCGACAAAATTATGTCGCGGTGTTCAAGTTAGCCCGGGGTGAGTGTGGTACAATAATGACAACATTGCAAAGATTTTCATAGTGATTGTGTGCGGTGTTGCCATAATTATTCTGCCGAGTTAGCTTGGCTAGAGTCTAGTAAATTTTGCTTGGGACATCATTTACTCCGAAAATACAATATATTAGAGAAGGCAATCCATACAACTCGAGTGACATTATAACCTGGTACACATTTAAAGATAACACCCAACTTCCTCTCAAAAAGAAATGCAAAAAAGTCTGACTCCACCACACAGCTAACTAACGTTTAACAAAGATTAATGCTGCCCGATATATCATTCGCGACACGGCGAGGTGCGCGAACTTTCAGCGATAAACTTTTTAAAGACTCAACTTGCTACAGCTTTTATATCGCCCTGAAAAATTGTGTATCTGAGGCCGTGCCCTGCGGTGACGAGATAAAAGGAAAAAATCGCCCGAACCGTATTTGTTAAAGAGGAGTAGATATTTGTCATGGGGATGCGCAAACTTTAGTAATTGCTCTCTGGAAACCTGATTGTCGGATCGGTGATACGTACCTACTAGATGCTTTTTTATTGCTTATTTTAAACGTGAGGGCGTTTAGCAGATTACTTTAGAATATTGTCGTTTTATAGACAAAGGTTATGTACTCGTAAGTCAATTAAAATTTTCTTGTTTTTTATTAGGACATCAAAAATAAAAGATTTTTTTTATTAAACGTCTTGATAATTAAACAAGTGTTTATATTATGGGTTTGGTGTCTTCGGGTTTTTACGACATAGTCTTGGCCTAGTAGTTAATTATGAACCTATTGCTTATCCCACATCATTTATAGTCCTAATAAGTTGGAGGTTAACTTTCAAATATTATAATTTCTTCAGCTCGGAATACTCAAAAGATACTGAAAAATCTATAGCTACATTTATGTACTTCCCCAATTTACACAATTAAAAATGCCCAAAATTTTGCCATATTATCTCCGCGATGTGTCTCGACAAAGTGACTTTATTAAACTTTTTTTAACCATTTTTTGCGAGTTCCGAGTAGGTACGTTCCGCGGATAAATTGTCGTGCGATAAGTCAGCGGGCTAAACGAGGTTAATACATTAAACTGAGTTTAAGCACAGTTCAGGTTAACTTGTTGGTGCCTCCGGGCGGGTCTCACTGATGGACTGGCTGTACAAGTAAAGAAATGTGAGTTGACATAGTTGGACAGTTTTGGTTTAAAATACACGAGTAAGGGGTTCTTCTCCAAAATGATTACTGATATCATTTTATAAATTGAGCTGTTTAATGTCATACTATACTAGCGGAGGTCCTTTTAAGTGTTTATTCAACTTTTACAATGGGACCAACCAGTGCCAGTCAGTGTTTGTTTTATTTTTTATTTTTTACTGTTTAAAGGTTAAGTTAATTTTTATTCTTTCTTTCTTTCTTTCTAACCAAGAAAACGCGAAAAAATATCATATATTTAATACAAATATTCGTTATGATTGATAGAGTTCCACAAATGTACACACAATTCCACAATTGTTTCTCACTTTTAACTTAAATTAAAATAATAAAGGGTAAAAACGTCTTAAATTAAAGAAACCATAAATCTGAAAACGCTCAGTAATTAAAAATTAATTCACAAGAAAAATCGGCGACCACCAAAGAAATCCTTTCGGCGGTTATCTAAAAATATGAAAATGTATGTAAAGCCGGGCACCGATGTGGCGACAATAAATCGTGCCACATCGGTATCGGCGTCATTAGCGCCAGAAGTAATTGTTCAGATTTGTCTTGCGGTCGCCGTGGAGTGGGACGCTTTATCTGCTTTTGACAAGATGTGGGCTGGCAAGATTAGCAGGTTGATGTTCTTTAAGGAACGAGTAGAATTTTTGGATAAATTGGGAAGAGAAAGTATTGTCTAACTGGAGCCTTCATCAACTTACCGAAGCCTAGGGCAGATGTAACGAATCGTATTGTTTTTAACCCCCGACGAAAAAGAGCGGTGTTATAAGTTTGTAGTGTGTATCTGTGTGTCTATTTGTGGCATCGTAGCTCCAAAACGAATGGACCGATTTCAATGCAGTTTTTAAATTAAAAGCTAGTTTAATCGGGTATCATCTTAGCTATGTTTCATGAAAATCTGTTCAGCCGTTCAAAAGTTACAGCTGTATTTCTAGTTGGAGTCGAGGGTTTTTGACGGTTAGGTTATATTTTAAAAGACATTACCCTACACTAGGATTTTTCCTGTATCGTGGGTACAGTTTACAGACCTACATGTCACATGCACACCCAGACCCGGCACACCTATCTGTGGGCTATACAAATATTTGTTCCCTGTGGGGATCGAACCCGCGACACGTAGCGCAGTAAGCTGATCGCTTAGCCACTGCGCCAACCGTGCCGTCACTATACTCTATTACTTCTTTTGTATTGTATGTTTCCTTTTGTATTCTTTTGTATTAACTACTGAAATAAATCTAAATAAACTACACATCTACTTTAACCCAGTCCCGAAAGTATCGTCTCCAGAAGTTAATTCCGTAAGATTACGACGCGTTCTGATAGCGACACGCCGCGGATCGCCAGCGACATCGCACATTGCCCGGCTAATGCGGTAATCCCGAACAATTAGCTGTGCAACTTGCAATTGAGGGTTATCTCTAATTTAACGAATGAACTTTAAACAATTTTCTTTAAACTTTTGAGTTTTTGGAGAAACGAGGTATGAGTATGGGTGTGTGCATGTGTGCATGTGACATGCATGATTGTAAACTGTACTCTCGATACAGGAGAAATCAAAATAAGGGGAAATTTAAAAAAAATCTGAACTATGTTGCTTTTGGGACGCGGATTTTACATAGGTACCTAAAATGTGCCTAAAATCTGTAACATTTTTTTAGTTAGTCGTATTCCTCTATAATTAACTATAAATATGAGGGTTTTACTTTAAAATGATAAGCGTCAATCCTTATTTATGATTTCTCGATTCCTTCTCAAGGTTCCCAAGGATCTCAACATTTCCAAGTACTTGTATTATGATTATATCAATAACATAGATAACTGTATTACAGTGTGCAAGGTTTTTCAACATAGAAAGAAAGAAACAGTAAAACCGAAAAAGAAAAAAAAAAAAAAAGAAAAAAAAAAGAAACAAAAAAACGAAAAAGACGTCATCAAAAGAAATATACATATTTAAGCACAAAAAAAAATCATTACCTACCCATTAATCACCCAAAATCTAGTAGCCAAAATACGAAACCGCATTAATATAATTTACACAAATATTCGAAATAAAATTCATAATAAACGACTCACATGCCTAATGTTTCCTGCCATACATCTTGTTTGGCGCAGGTTTACTCGTAATGTATGACATAGCATACACTAATGATGTCGTGATCTATGATGTATATGCATTTGGACTTACCTGAAACGAAAAATACAAATATTTAACTTAAATATTTGAGGGAAGAAAATTATTCAAAGAGAAAAAGATCTTTTAGGTATACACCGTGTATCAGAAATGCGTGGTCATATTTAAGGGTGTGGATCAGACCATCAAACTGAACCACTTACTCTATGGGACCAACATCGTAGAAAAAATAATCAGCTGTCCCATACGTCTGGGTTGGTAGGTATTTAAGTTTTGTATGGGACAGCTGATAATCTGTCGCATTAGGTTAAGACCTGTTGATAGTTTTAAGGCATTTAAATAAATAAATAAATAATTTTTACGCTTTTTTACTATCAGTAAAACGGCAAATTCACCTATATTAAGTATTCTGCTCGAAATTTGTGTATTAAGCGTTGCAATACCAATCGAGGGCTGAGCACGAATGTTTTTAACGTATCTTAACATTCGTAACGTAAGCAAATTTCGAATAAAAAAATTAACAATTCTACCGAATTTTTGTTAACTTTTACGCAGCATACACACTTGTTTTATGAAAACGGAAAAAAGGCATGTTTAAAAAAAAAAGTATTATCATAGTATGAACATATATTTTTAATTCAAAATTTGCTTATGCTAACGTTACATTACGTAAAATAAAATCGTTCTAAATACCTCCGACTTATTAACCTTAGTTATAGTTACTGCATACGGTATACAAACACTTAACAGTTAAAAATCACTGTCTAAACCGAAAAATAGAAAGTTAACAAATTGTGAGATTAAACATAAAACCGGATTAATATTACCGTAAAATTTTTAAACATTAAGATTTCTAAATTTAAACAAGAGTTCTAAAACCGCGAATCAAATTTTTAAAGTGGTCTACTTATTGCAGTTTGAGCGATTTCTTTAATAACATCCGCAAATTAAGATAAACATTTTAATTCAGTTATCTCTAACTTGAATATTTTAACTACCATAAAGCTATTAAACACGTGTCGGTTGTTATACATAATGACCAGGATACTGTTGACACAAAAGTGCTTCAGATTGTCGAGTAGCAACATGCGCACGCGTCGATACTTACAATTTCCTGCGTTTCGGATTATTCTATCTACATTAAACTTAAATTAATAAAGAATATTTATTACCTGATATTCAAATATTGAGATAACATAATCTTTTTTAGAAAAATTAAACTTGGTTCAGGTTTTAAAAATATCTGGTTATCTGTTTTGCATTTTAGGATTGGTCGGACGTGTATAATTAATGGCAGAAATTCTGTTATTTTTGTTGCTATAAACTATAGAAACGTGATTTCATTTAATTTTACTCGATAGAAAGTTTTGTCTTAGACTTAGTAGTAAAATTAATTAATACAGTTAGTCAAACAAATAACTATTGACCTTAATCCATTGTCGGTAACTGTTTGTTTACAGCACAGTTATAACTGCATCTTAAACCATTACTGATACCATCTAGGAAAAAAGTAACTAAGGATAATTTCAATAAATATTAAATTCTGTAACAGATCACAAATATCTATACGAAAACAAATAATTCACGTTTATCGATTAGTAATAAATCGCGTCGGGAACTTTAATGATGTTTAATGAGAGTAGATCGTATCGATAAACCTATGTAGTATTTTTCGAATTTCTCATTCGAGAATCGATTTTCCTAATCGATTAGTAAGTATTCGGGTGGGCCTACCAGTGATGTCAGTGACAGACATATTGTACCTCGTTAGATGCTTGTTAGGCATTCCGATTGGGAACAAATGTGTATGGAGATTCTTAAATTGGATATCAAATATTTTATTACATTAAATAAACATATTTTTAAAATGGAATTTATTGCTTTGTATCAAGTTTCTATAATGCTACTGTTTAGCGTTCATATTAATAAATCAAACTTTATAAGATATGGAAATGACAGAGCAATTCCCATTTATGGTAATTTAATATTCTTATAATATTTTAAAAAACGTAACTTCATTCACATTAATTAATCATGTGATTATTTCTTTAATAATCGTATATGCAAATGAAGGTCTTAATAATAATTATTATTTATTGCGGATATCTACTAAATTCATAGTTTTTTGTTTTTTTTTTTTCTCTTTCTACGTATCTGCAATCGGCTCCCTAGCCATAATCAGATGTGTTCCAGGTGGGAGATTGTTTTGGTGATGTTCCATTAAACATCAGTCAGAAATAGTTTAGTTTCTGTGGTCTAGGTTTAAGATTTGCCATCTTTTTAGGCGTGTTATATCTCCTTGTCTATTCAAGAGGTTTCTGGCCAGTTCGTTGCTATGTTTATTAAGACGCTGTTTGTATCTTTTGCTAGTTGCGGTGACTTCTTCTTTAACAGTAGAGATCTTTAGGTGCTCATGTATTTCTGAGTTTCTTGTAAACCAGGGTGCACAAATTCATAGATAGACACACACTTCTGATTATTATCTATAGGTACAATTAGGTAAATCTATACAAATATAAAAATAGAAGTGTCTGTTTGTAATTTCAAAATAACAGCATTTTACTAAATGCATATTATGAAAGTATATAAGGTATCTACATAAAACGATTTTTTTTTGTCTGTCTTTCTGTCTTTTTGTTCCGGCTAATCTCCGAAACGGCTGGACAGATTTTGACGGGACTTTCACCAGCAGATAGCTGATGTTATAAACATAATAAGGGTGCAGTGCATAAAAAAAAGTTAAATTTCACGTGGATGAAGTCGCGGGCACAGCTAGTTAAAAATAAATTAAATACACTTTAAATACTGTGAAACAAATCAACAAAACATAAATAAATTTATTCAAGCTTCAGTTCGTAGCCAATGTTTATCCTTATCCGTGGAGAAGATCTAAAAGATGATGTCTTTTATCGTAGGTACTCAGATTAGTAAGATTCAGATCTAAAGAACAACAACTTTGATAGTCAATCCCGAATGTCCCATGTTCACAGACTATATAACACTTGTTTATAAAGACAAACAGTCGTTCACTATAAAGGTTAATGTTAAACGGCAGATTTCATCTTAATCACCTGTTATACAGACGGTGAACTTGGGCCATAGTGCTTTTACATGTAACACGGAACATTTAAAGGAAGGATACAGCAAGGAATGCCTATGATTCTATACACGAAGGAATTTGAATAGTTTTACAAACTGAAGGGGTGGGTAGGTACTCATAATTATGAACAACTTTTATTATGGGAGCAACCCTGAAATCACGAAATAAAAAATCTGCTATTCAATCGTCAGTGGTTCCATACAAATAATTCAATATTACTTAACTAAGGGCTAGTTTCACCGAGAAAATACTGTTCAAAATGAAATCGGCCGAGTACCCATACAAAAAGTAATGTTTAAACGGCAGATTTTGCTCTAATCGATTGTTGTCGTCGGTGAACTTGAGCCTAAATGAGTTCCGTGTCAAAGCAATATGGTCCAAGTACACCGACTTTATAACAGATGATTAAGACAAATTCTGCCGTTTAACATTAACCTTTATAATAAACGACTGTTTTTCTTTGTAAACACGTGTTATGCTGTCCGTGAACATAGCCCTTAATCGGGATTGACTGTCTATCCGGATCTTAGTAATTTAGTTAGTTAAAAGACATTATCTTAAGACATTAATTTGCATTTTTTTTATAGAAATTGTCACGTTTATTAGAGATAAATGTATCAAATTGGCTAACCGGGCTCTCGCATAATCAGTTTTAATGTCACTTGAATATAATTGCTAATTTATGCAGAGTTAAATTAGCTATAACTATCCTATATAAACTTTTAAACCGGGTTAAGAATAGAACAATCCGTTCCATAACAAAGATAACTAATGTCACTCGAAAATGGACCAAACTTACGACACGCGCCTTAATTGTGTAAGAAAAGTCTGACACACACAGCGACCAACAAACAATGCATCCCTTTCTCGCTTATAGACGTTTTCTTAAGAGGATACGGAATAGGACGTTTATTTGCGACAGCAACTGTCATATTTATCATACGTAATTTAGGCGGCCGATGGGTCCCTCTACATGACAAGCGACATCGCGGGAGACCCAGACGGAAATGGCGGGAGGAGCTGGACTTTTTTTTATTAAAGTCTTAGCTATTATTTTATTTATTTTTAGATATTTATTTATAATTAGCTTTAGATAGAGAAAGAAAGAAAAAAGAAAAAAAAAGGAGAAAAGAAAGAAAAAAAAATGGAAAAAGAGAAAAAAAAGAAAAAAGAAAAAGAAAGAAAGAGAAAGAAAAAGGAAAACAAAGGAAGAGAAAGGGGAAAGAGAGTAGAGAGACTTTTGCCCTGCAGTGGGACAATACAGGCTAGTAATATTAATAATAATAGTATGCACATTAGTTTGGCAGTGGCACCGACTTCAAAAGCTATTAAGTTTCGTAAGAAAATAATTTTTATCAATTTAGTTTTTTGTAGTCGGCTTTTTTTTAAAGTTTATTATTTGTACCTACAGTTGAACTGTGTTTTAAATACATAATATACTACTATAATATCCTGTTTTTTTATTTGGAACTGAATGACCTTGTAATACCTATTCGTTTGACTGTACCAGCAATGAACTGCCTTCTAAATAAAGCAACAATAATCCAGGGTCTGAAAATAGAAACGAACAATGCTCAAAGACATCTCATATAAGCTTACGAGACAACACACTGACTCTTGACTCCGAAGTCTCAGATAAGCAGTTGATACACTTCGCTTTTCTTCTCAAAGATATGAACGATACACTCACGAACAACTTAAAACTCATGTGAATTGGAACAGTGACATTTCATGGTTTATCTCTTAAGCACGAATTACAGGTTAATTGGCATACATCGGTTTTGTACAATTAGATACAAGAGATCTCATCTGAATTGCTGACGACGAGGATTCGTAAAATGTATCAATGGTTTTTTTAGTTTTTTTTTTATTTGAGACAACAACTAACCCTCTTATTGGTGGTTGGTTAGAGATTTACCTCTAATAACTAAACAGTCTTTAAAATAATATTTGAGTTGTCATCACTTTTTAACCCTAGCTTCCAAGGGGTTAACTCATCATTATGAACAAATTTTACTATGGGACAAACGCTGAAATCTCGAAAAAGAAAACTTGCTGTTCATTTAGTCGAGTAATATTGAGTTATTTGTATGGGACAGCTATTTTAATTTACGCGACTTCAGGGTCGGTCCAACGGTAAAAATTATTCATAATTATGAGTACTGTAACCCTTAAATCACTATTAGTTAATTATCAATATATTATTTATGTAGTGCGCAAAATGCAGACTGATTCAGTGTCCATTCCCAAATGCAACCGTAGTACTTAAAATTCACTCCAAAACAAAATAAAAACTTGATTTTGTATAGCTTGCGCTAGTAAATTATGCGTGTCCCCCATACTAAGTCGAATTTTCGTTTTGTTTTAAAGTGTATCCCAATACTGCGGTTGCATTTAGGAACAGAGACTGAATCACTCTACAAATTATGCGCACTACATAAAAAAATATCCTCTTATGTGTTTAGTATTTTGACAAGAAAAAAATTTATCGGCGAATTTTTTCAAATAGCCGGGTTAGCATTAGCAGGTATAGCAATTTCTATCAATTTCCATCCATTCCAAAAAATACCTCATGAATTCATGACCCAAAACAAATGTTAGTAATGAAATTAATTCCCCATAAATCAATCCAAAAGAGAATCCCACACTAAATTCGAAAAACGTTCGGAACCACTAGAATTATGGTGATATTATCATGTCACCCGATATTATAGGAGTACGTCTGCAGATCCTATCTCAACCAGTTTGTGTGATAATAACCTCGGAGGTGTCAAATTAACCGGACTTTGTGTGAATATTACTAATTTAAAAACTGTTTTACACATTACGGAAAGTAAAGAAAGGATTACCATCTGAGAATTAAAAATCGATACGGGATCTTTTTAGGGTTCCGTATACCACTAACCTAACCGTTAAAAACCCCCGACTCCAACTAGAAAAAGAGCTGTAACTTTTAAATGGCTTAACAGATTTTCATGAAACATTGCTAAGATGATTCCCGATTAAACTAGCTTTCAATTAAAAAAACTGCACTGAAATCGGTTCATCCGTTTTGGCGCTATGATGCCATAGACAGACACACAGATCTACAGATACTAACACGGATACAAAGATACAAAGATACACAGATCCACAGATAGACAATACAAACTTATAACACTCCTCTTTTTTGTCGGGGGTTAAAAAGGAGAAATACGGTACCCTTATAGGATCACTTTGTTGTACACCCGTTTGTCAAGACCCTTTTTCTCAGGAACGGGTAGAGGTATCAAGTTGAAAATAATATCAAATACAAAAGTCTACAGTCCCTTGGAGATGGAAAAAATTCAAGCTTCTGAGTCAACGCAATCAAAAGATACGGCCATTTATGTCATACATTTTGATACTCGCAAACTCACTCATTAAATTAAAGTCTATAATTCCCATTGACCTAGAATTATGAAATTTGGCAAGAAGCAAGGTCTCATAGTACTCGTAAAAATCCGAAAATCGTTAATTTGTAGTATAGGATTATATAAAAAATATTTTTTACGATTAAAAACTAACATTTCGTAATTGGAGCATCGACGTGGTACTTAAGTTTCTACGGAACCGTTAGGGCGCGATAACAACTCACACTTGTCCGGTTTTTTTATTAGGTACTAGTTAAGAGTTGTAATCGATATTTGGAAATTACAATCGAATCGTAATCTAACGAATAACGATTATTAATCGATTGGGTAACGGATTTAGAATCGATTGCGAGAGTTCGGGATTTGTGTATTGATCCAAGTGTCATGTGGAAATAAATTTCGGCGACTTTCTGACATTAAGGTATAGGTTAATTTAGAAGGCGAGAAGCAATTTGATTATCACTTGCATTAACGGTAAATTAAAAAATCCTGAGGAAACCTGCACACCAGAAAGAGCTCATAAAGTTCTCGATGGTGTGTGTAGTCCGTCAACCCGCACTAGGCCAGCGTGGTGGACTAAGACCTAACCCTTCTCATTCCGAGAAGAGGCCCGTGCCTAGCAGTGGAACAGTAATGGGCTGGATTTATCATTTATATATATTACACACTATTTATACGCATTTAGTACGTTTTTGAAAGACAGGTTGTAAATAAATCAAAATCCAGAAAAAATCAAGTAACGCAATATCTTTACGAAAATTTATAATTCGTCACAAAATATTTTGATATTATTCCAATGCTTGCGAAACCGATAAGATTATTTTTACAATATTATAGTTACATAAATTTACACCGGTTGCGTAATTGATGATAACTAAGTAGGTACTGCAATTTGATTGAAATTACAATTTTTTTATTATATGATTACATTATTTTATCATTGATTACAAAATACTGAATGAAATTTATTAAGATAAGTGTTTATCTTTTGCGTTGTAATGAAAATATTGACATCAAATTCTTGAATTTATCTTTTGAAAATATTTTTTATTCTATTTTAAACTCATGACGACGTCCTTTTTTTTTTTATTAACTCCCGACAAATGTTTGTAGTGCGTATCTGTGTATATGTCTATTTATCTGTCTGTGGCATTGTAGCTCCAAAACGGATAGATCGATTTCAATGCACTTTTTTTAATCGAAACCTAGTTTAATCGGGTATCATCTTAGCTATGTCTCATGGAAATCTGTTTAACCGTTCAAAAGTTTAATCTCTTTTTCTAGCTGGAGTCAGGGGTTTTTGACGGTTAGGTTAGGCCACATAAGTGTGAATGGCAAACAAGCATATGGCCCCCCTGATAGTATGCGGTTACCGTAACCTATGGACGCTTGCAACACCAGGGGCATCACTCACGCGTTACGCTCACTATTTCATTAAAACCTAACAATATTAACTTCAATGTTATGATGTTCTTTTTAGGTTACTCAACCAGAGAAGACACCTTCTGCGCTACTTTACCGACCATCCTCAACATTCTCCTGTTTCACTCAACCTCGGACATTGGTAGATAGAATCATCGCTAAGTAACGATGGAGCCATTAAATTAAAATTTGAATTGAATTGAGGGTCTGAGGTTCACTTGGCAATTTTCGGCTGTACATCATGAAATGGCTTTTTTTTATAGACTTCCCATGACTCAATCGGGCGGAAATCCGTCTAGCTATCCTCTGGGTTCTCTGCCATTGTCATAGGGTGTCATATTTGTATGAAATACAGCTTTTCAATTTTCTTTTTCTGGTTTGATGCTTGAGAATTAAATTAATAGATAATATTGTGCTTGAATATTTATTAATAACTTATGCATAAACATTTAACATCTTAAACATGAATATATATATATATATATAAGGTCCTACTTTTCTAGTCCTGATCCCTTTAAGGGGTTTATTGTCCTCATCATTATAAGCAACTTTTACAATGCGACCAACAAAGAAATCGCGAAAAAAAACGCCTGATCCATACAAACAATTCAATATATATACCAACTAATAGAGATACCAACAAAGGCTACTCAAGCACCCAAACGTTCTAGCAAAACCACAAATGTTCAGAAAACCTCCAGTTAGGAGACTGAGGCGAGGGAAAATACCTCAAGACTTAATAACAGCAAGTGAACCCTAATAAGGGGTGCATCATTGGAGGCATACCCAGCAAGCCTTCATAAATAAATTAAAACTACAGCTGATTGTCCTATATTAAGGACAGATTGCAGTAACAAGGGATATAAAAAAAAAAAAAAAATCTCGACTAAAATGTATGGAACAGCAGATTTTGTTTTCGCGATTTCAGGGTTGATCCCACAGTAAAAGTTGCTCATAATGATGAGACAACCCTTAAAGGGATCAGGATTAGAAAGGTAAAACCTTGTATACTATAGGGACGAGTCGAGAAATTCTAGTATGATTCCGATTTCTTGAAACGTTCTCATCTGATCTTATATGTAGATATATCTCTGTACAACTAAGTAGGTACCTTGCCCCATCGATGTCTATAGATATGCTTAGTGAACTCAAAAAGTGAGACGTGTCAGGTACTCCATTTTCAGAAAAATGGAGTGGTTGATCATCAGTCAAATGCCGTTTACAAACATAATTATTAATTTGTGTATTGAATAAAAAATATATAATAACAGTAGCTATTCCATTAGTGCATGTATCGCTGTTCTATTTAAATATAATTCGAACATAGTTGAATTTAGAATTTGACGTCTTCAAAAAATACGTCTCATTTTTTTAGCATCCCTTTGTATGACAGAGCGTATCTATAGACATCGATGCCTTGCCCCAAGAAGTACAAATAAATAAACACGGTACGGCTGGTCCTAAAAAAAGGGCTATGATTGGAGTTTCTTCTCCAGGACCCACCCACTTGGAACCGAGCACTTAGAATCACGACGTTTTGAAAGTGCCTGCAAAGGCCCAGTTGAAATAAAAAGCTTTGACTTTTTAACTTCTCTCTGAGGGATCCAATCCAACCCGAAATGAGGTGATCAGACAGGGAACCAGAGTAATCGACATAGCCCACAGAATTATCAAGCTGAAGTGGCAATGGGCCGCCCAAATTAGCCGAAGAACCGATGACCGTTGGGGTAGGCGTGTTCTTGAGCTGAAACTGCGAATCGGCAAACGTAGGGTAGGACGCCCTCAGGCTAGGTGGAGCAACGGATCTTCGCAGTGTGGCTGGTAATAGCTGGATGAGAGTAGCCGAGGATCGATCCAGACGGCGTGCGATTGGAGAGGCCTATGTCCAGCAGTGGACTACTACTGATGATGATTACCGAATCAGTACACGCGATTGCGCGCGCGCCGCCTACTGGCGACTCCAAAAGTTCGAACCTGTACCGCACAATATGCGTCAACTAATCAGGATATCTCATTGCTCAATGCTCTGACTGCTCAACACCCGGATGTGGACTTATTCCACACTAAGGTTGGACTTTGTATTAAATATTATAAGGAATATTTTTGTACTCAATTGTAGAACTTTTTTAATGTTTTTTAAATATACTTGACTCTCTAGACGTGTTGGTTGAAAACTGTAAGTGTAGAGAGTAATTGAATTAAAATAAATAAATAAATGATGATAAAAATACTGACAAAACCAACCACAGAATAAACGGTAACGATCAAGTCTATAATTAGAAATAATACAACACTATTGATTGAAAACAAAGCATCGCGTAACCAGTAACGCGTTGGTTATCGATATCAGGGGTGGAGGGGGTGGCGGCGTTGCGGGGGGAGGGGTAGAGATAAGAAAGAAATCGACCTTATCGTACGGTAACACGCGACAAATCGGTAAAGTGCACGCTGCGGGTGGTTGGGGCCAATGTTGGTGACACATGTTGCGGCAAATGTTTGTGGAGTCGTATTGGATTGTACTTGAACTAACAGTGGGTACTGAGTGCGGAGCGTTACAGAAATATTTATACATAATTATAATTACATACTATGGATTTTTTAAATCATTTATTTCGTTAAGATTGTAGAAGAATCCTGTGAATGTGTGGTGTACCCACGATAAGTCTAATAAAAAATCGTTGATAGATTTACCTTTAGTTTAAGTTTGAATATAAATAAATAATATTTAAAGTAAAACTTTATAATTTTTATCTATTAAATTAAAAGTTTCCAATGTAACTAATTAATGGGTTTATTCTGAATACATGATTTGAATATTTGAATTATTTAAATTCACTAACTTAATGGATTAGTTAGGTAGGTATATTAAATAGATAGGTATACTTACCTGTATGAATAAAATATTTAAAACAATCTACAAAATCATTATCCTAATATTAATTAAAGAAACGACAAAAAAATTATACCACGTTATCAAATCTTAGAATCAAGCTTTATGACCATTTTATTTTCGTACATTTTATTATAAAAACAACAATAAAACGTCGCGATAAAGGCCATTTGAAAACACGCATTGGCACAAATATTTGTGCCAATATTTGTTCAATTGTTTGGTCAAATAAGCGATACGTTTGCTGATAAGAGCCCGTACATCTGTTATCTACTGCTACTGAAATAATTTTACATACCAAGATAAAAATTTACTGTAAATATACAATAAATTGTCTGATACAAGCCTATCTCGACAACTTAACAGCTACAACCATTTATCTAGAATAGAAATAAACTTCACTATCATTACGAATCACAACTATCTAAATATAGTTGAATTGGACGAAACGAAACGAAACGACGAGAGACGAAACGTAGACAGTGGAAAATCTATTGTAAAGAATTAACAGTCACACTGTCATTAATTAATCATTAATGAAATTCTATTGACTTAAATTAATAGAATTGAGTTTGGTATGGTCTTAAAAATTTCCGATATTTTCTCGTTTGCGCAGACTAGACGTAAGGCCATAGAAATAGTACAAGGCAGACTCATGTTGTATCACAACTTGAGTCTAGGAGCGGATTATGAATATTGTTCTGTGAGTTAGAACTTGGGGGATTACCACCATTTTTTACAAATCTAACATATTTCAGGAAGGTTTTGTTTCAAGCTTAAAGTAATGTTAAACAAATTCGCTCAATGACATTTCAAGAATATGAATGATTTGTCTATTCCTTGCTCTAAGAGAAAACGAGACGAATGATTTACGATGACGTCACACAACTTCTTATCAATACAGTAGGTATTAAACTAATCTTACTTTATGGACATAGTACGAAATTTCGATGCACGGACGGACAGACGGACGTAGGCCGAGCATATAAATGGACGAATATATAAATAATGAAGTAAAAATTACAATTATTTTAAGATAACCGATCTATCGCTTGAACAAAAATATAGCTATTATGAATTTTTACGTTTACAATCCCTGAGAAAAAAGAGTGCTGTTATAAGTCTGTAGTGTGTATCTGTGTGTCTGTCTGTGGCATCGTAGCTCGAAAACGGATACACTGATTTGATTACAGTTTTTTTTTATTGAAAGCTTGTTTAATCGGGTATAATCTTAGTTAGTTTCATGAAAATTTGTTAACCCGTTCAAAAGTTACAGCTCTTTTTCTAGTTGGAGTCGGGTGTTTTTGACGGTTAGGTTATTATTTTGAAAAGTTCTTAAAAGAACAGTAGCAAAGCAGACCAAATATTGCCTCATAATTTAAGTTCGTGCACATGACCAATGGAAACCCAGGACATAGTATCCATTATAGCCAGACGCAAATGGAGATGGGCGGGACACATTGCTCGAATGGAAAAGGAACGATGGATGCGGAGACTGTTGGAATGGCGACCACGTCAGCATACCAGACCGCGAGGACGACCACCTAATCGATGGGTGGATGACATTCGGCGACACGCAGGTCCGGATTGGATGGCAAGGGCTCAAGACCGCCAGGAGTGGAGGAATTTGGAGGAGGCCTACACTCAAAAATGGGTACAACATGGGCCGCAATGATGATGATGACCAATGGGTAAGACATTCACTAAAACGCCAAGGAGTTTCTTAACAAAATTTGACATAATTAATTGTATTTTTTTGTTTTTAGTACACTCCAAGAATATTTATATAATATTCTTGGTACATTCATTGATGTTTCTATGAAAGTAATTATTTAGCATCATGGATATTTTATGGTTAATTTATAAAGATTTTATTTTTTATATTATTTTTTCATATTAGGTACCTATTTATTTATTTATTTATTTATTATATACTTTATTGTACACCTGAATATAACAATTTTGTAAGTACGGAGATTACAATATTAAAGTACAATGGGCGGCCTTATCGCATAAAGCGATTTCTTCCAGGCCAGGCTTACCTATGTGTGATAAATAAATAAATAAACATCATAATAAATATCTATGGATTAATAATTAGGGCCTGCATAGTGAACAATTAGATATATTTTGTAGACAAAAAACAACTATATAATTAATATATTTTTAATAACATTATGATATTTTTTTAAAGATAATCATCGAAACGAAAGACAACATAATCCATACCCTTTAATCTTCTGATAAGTTTTAAATAAATCTAAGATAACTATTTTTTATGTACAATCCGCACAGATAATGCAGTGATAACATAATTATTTCCTGTATCTTTCCCATTTTGCTTAAATTAATATTTTATTTATACATTACTAGCGACCCGCTCCCGGCTTCGCACGGGTGGGTACGTTTTCTCTACTATCCTTACATTAAATATGAAAGTATTCTACATATTATAAACCTTCCGTGAAAAATTATCCGCATTAAAATCGCATCAAAATCCGTTGCGTGGTTTAGGAGGAGTTATACAGACAGACAGACGCGAAAGGCGACTTTATTTTATACTATATAGAGAAGGGAAGAGATCAGGGATACAAATCTTATATCTCAGTAGTATCTACTCGTGTCAAGTTACCAACTTAGAGCTGTTGTTAATTTAAAATTTGATGTAGGTACACAATTCTCTCAATTAAGATGCATTCTGGAAGGCTGGTCATTTCAAATCTCATATTAGCTTAACAAGCAATAATATCAATCAACTTTAGATTTAGTCAAAATCTGGTTTCAATATCAGCAATTCCGCACTGCGCGTGGTTAGCATGATTTCAGTTTAGATTTAAAATTCAAATGAAATAGCTATGAAAAGGTCTCCAAAACCTAATTACCAATAATTACCAATTATAAAGAAAAATACAAAAAACACAAACCAACAAAAAATCCCGTCCATATCGCACAGTGCTTCAATTCCAATCACATGCACAGTGTTTTGCCTCGACAATCTAGCGCGCACTAACTGCTTTCGTTCAAGCGCGACTCTTATCGTTGAAAAAACCGATAAAAATTTAATCGAGCGCGATTTTTACGATTTTTATCAAACGACATGCCGGATTACATACCTTGATAGTAATCAGAATTATTGTAGGAGCACTGTGTAGATTTTTATCTTAACACCCGATAGTTGGATGGGTAATTTTTTTTTCTGATTATTGAAACCTGATAGCGTCAGGTGAAGCGTCACTGATGTATTGTACTTGAAATCGTTTTTATTTATCAAGTTTTACATTTTATTGATTTATTAAGAAAGTGAAACTGCTACGTTTTTTAACGCGGTCCGTGTTTTATTATTAAAAAGAAATAGTGATTTATAGTGATTGAGTACAGAGGAAGTTATTTCAAATGAGAATTAGTGGGTATAGGTACACGCAGCTACATATCAATTTCCAGTATAAGCTGACCTCGCATTCTATAGGCTTTCCGTACAATGAGAGATAAGCTTATACTGAAAATGTATAGCTTGATATGTAGCGGTGCGTAACTATAGAATTTTAATACCCTTCATATTGAAGTGAACTTCTCTTTCAGTCGCCATTATACGTACATAAATGCAGCGACTGTTACAGATGCCAGCTTCTTTTGTTCTTTGCCAGCACATAAAAAGGTTTTCCTATGCTTTTCTTTTCTGCTATGGTTTTCCGATGATGAGCAGCTGAGAAATTTTTAATGTTTTCTATGGAATATTTGTTTAGAATTATTTAAAATTAGGTCCCGTTTACTATATATTCGGCTTTGGAGTAGCCTTTTTTCGTTGACTTGGTCTGTTGGATGTCTCACATGATGCTTACGTCTGCCTATACCTTTTTCCTTATTACCCTTATAGACCAACCAGAATTACAATAATTGATGACTCAACATTGCGGCCGCCAAGAAAATGCGTTTAATTATTTTATTAGGATCTCCACCAAGAAATACATCTAAGCTTAGAGTACCAATCTTCGAGTTCTGTGCTTCTTCAGTTCCAAGAGAAGACAGCATGTATTTTTTTTTTAATAAACGTTTCAAAAAATCTCGTTATCAAATTAAATTAATTTTTTAGAGTTGAACATAAAAATAAATTACAAATAATAAAATACATAAAAAGAAACAATAGGTATACAAATTATAATAAATATTAAAGTAATTAAAACAAAGATTTGTTTGGAATTTATGTGTGTATATTTTTATATTTGTTTTTATTACCTATTTTATTTATGTTTATATCATTATATTTAATTTGTAGTTTTGTTCTATTCTTGTACATCGCTGTCTACATTTGGTATTTTAAATTATACTCTCGCAGGTTTGCAGGTATGTTCTCCTATTTAATGTTGTCTGTTCATGTGTGTACATAAATTATAAAATAAAATAAAGATACAAATTATAATCATAATGAAATTAATGAAACCTGTGAAATATACTTACTGGTTTCTTTTAAGATACCTAAGTAAATGTTAAATATGATATTTTTTTACACCATTAAATACTTTTCGACATTATTCAGAAACACATACTCGACAACTGCACTGTAATTGCACTCTCTAATCATGATCCAATAAAAATCATATGCCTTACCTTAACTTACGTAATGAATACCTTAAGTTTAATTTAAAAAGAAACTGTATTTTTTTCACAACGTATTTAACCGGGCTGCATTAGCTTATCAATAACTTGTATTACTAATCAACCGGCATAGATACAGTAACTATTATCGCTCGGGTAATAATGCCTTAGAACGCCGATAACTTCAAACGAAATTACTTGGTAACTGTATAAACAATTAGGTAGACACACATAATCTATACGATAATTAGAATTTGTTCAAGTATTTGTGTGTTATAGTGCTCAATAAGCTAGGCAGTTTCTTTTAATTCGTTTTAATCTACATTAACATACATACATATTTTAATAATTAAAAGGGTTTTTTTTATATTTTCTGTATGGTGTGTGCGTTTACAAACATACACAAACACCTAGAACTAGAACAACTACCTGTAGGCCGAACAAATATTTGTTCCGTGCGGGAGCCGAACCCGCGACGCCTAACGCAGCAGTCAATCGCTCAACCACTGCGCCAACCGTGCCATCAGTTATAAAAATATTATAAAATGATATTATGGGCCATTTTCACCGACAAGATAACAGGCGGTTAAGACAATATCGGTCGTTTACAGTGATTTTTTTTACTAATAAACGGCTGTTTTCAGTTTAAACATCTGTTATGTCGTCGTTGAACATGGCCCTTAGTTTTTTGGTACCTATGAAAATATATGACGAACCGTTAACCTGTATAAAAGGTCTTAGAGATAGTAAAAATAAAAAGCAATAAAAGAAGAAAAAAATATATAAATAAAAGCCCACATCAATCGAAGCCGATACGCAACATTAGTTTAAAAAATTGCACGATGATAGCTAGTGTCGCACAGTGGTGCGAAGCTTATCTCGTGGGGACAAAAGAATTTTTGACGACTGAGCAAACATAATGTGGCGCGGATCGCGATCGGAATCTGTTCGGACAGGTGACGTGTGACGATACAGTGCCCGTAGAAAAATACATAATATTATATTTTATACCCAAATTTATTCGCGAAGCTCCAGTTTGTGATGAATAAAAATGTTTGTCGATAGATAAAGAGCTTTTATAGTTTCCGCTGTAAAATTAAGTGTACCGCTAAATCAATTATTTTAAACACCGGATTTAAGAAGTCATAAAGCTTGCTTCCGAACAGATTAAAAATGTTTGCTCCACGGTGGCTTTTCAATAAACCTTTATTTTGTTTTGAACTCTAGTGCGAATGGTGCCGCTATCACACATAACAGTCGAAAAGTTTTTCAACTCTGTGCAGAATGGAGCGGGCTTAGCCCGATGGTGACGAGACGACGACAGGTACGTAGGTAAATACGTGGATATCTCGCAGCCGCCTGCCGCACACTGATACGTCACTCATGTAAGTTTTCTTCGCGTTTCCGCGAATTATCGAATATAAGTTGAAATTGGAATTTTTGCGTGGTTTTTTTGCTAGGATGGAGCGCGGTTGGAGCATTGTGCGATGTCTTTCACCGATATTGTCATTCAAGTTTTGGATGAATTTTAATATAAAGTAAGTATCATCCTTTACTTCCTTTGCGGTGTAAGCTGATACTTAATCGGGTGTCACTCATCGTATTGAATGTATGGGCTACGGGTTACGTTTTATCAGAATACTTACACAGGTATTCATGCATTACTAATGCGAGCGATTTATGAGCGTTGATAATGTTGAAAGATGTGAATATTGTATCCAAGCGATGGTCGGACTTTTTAAGAAATATATAGAGAATATTAGATGCATTTCGAACGATGTCAAACCGAGAATGTTGAGATATTACAGGCCTAAAAACCTAACCCAAGTATGTGTAAGTGTGAATTAATTTCAAATTGTTGTTCTACAGATTCGAAGAGGATCAAACATGAACACCCGAAATGAGCTTCAAAATCTGAAGAAGTAAGATTTCAGCATCGTACCGTAGTAAAGCCATACATTGCCGTTAATTTGCTCCGTACAACGCTCCCATATAATATGCGATACGATAATAGACTCGTCTACTCGATGGACTTTCATTTCCGCGCGTACGTCGCTCGATAACAAAGAAGTGTTGACATATTTAGAACAAGCCTGAAATCGAACTGGCTGGCAGTGCGGCCGGCGGCTGGCGACAGCCGTCACCACTGCCAACATTGCCAACTAACGCGAGATTTTAATTTTCGAATCCATCGTCGCTGACGCGCGCCCTTTTGTTGCCAACGTCACAACCCGATTGGTTCCTTCGCCATTTTTTTTAAACTGTCAAAGTCGGATGACGTATGTCAGAGGATTGAGTTGATTGATTTCGAATTGGAGTTTCGACAGCTTCGTCGATGTCGCTCGTCAGTTTTTAGACGGTCCTTTTTGAATGTCGCTTCTAAATTCCTTTTTAGGTTTCTAGTGATATATAATGCAAATAAAGATCAAAGAAATATTAGTGGTTCGACGTTTTAAACTAAAACTATCAACAACAATGTGCACTGTGTTCGCAAATGCACTTATCTTCCAGCTAAAAGTCAGACTCACAGTTTTCACCTGCGTTCAAAATTGGACGAAAATTGAAAAATATGAATAGATTTCTGGCATGGCGCGCCTTGTATCGTATCGGTGGTTGCCGTCCACCGTCCGTCACTATCTATATTCCACACGAGCGCTCTCGATATTCGCTTCCTCGATACACCTACTCGATTAAAATAAGAATATTCTAAGGCACAACACTATTGTGAGACGCGCGGACCTTCCAAGAAAGGTTGTAAGCTGATATCGCATTCACAAAGCTGTGAATACTTTACACGTGTTATTATAATGTTTGTATTAAGTAACGTAATTATCTTATTTCAAAGTTTATTATGAAATAATTTTATTCAATCTATTAGAAAATATAAATAGTCCACACGTCGTCCATTTTTTTTTTCTTCTTAAATTAATGATTACGTTATTACTTGTACATGTATGTCAGCACGTAAATTATTAATAGCTTTCTGTTAAAACATACATGAACATTGGAAAATTAATTTGTAAAATCATACATGGAAAATACAAACAAAAATAAAGAAGTGCAAACACAGGACGGCAAACTAAAACAAAGCCGTCGAGACACCTAATCGAAATAGAGGGGCGCAATAATCCAACATGGCGTCTGCAATTCGACTGCAGATGCAATTGTCACGGGCCGATGGGCTCGCTGCCGCTCCTTCTGTTTTTACTCGATTGCTCGATTACTCTGTTCTCGTTTTTCGTCGTGCCCGACTAGCGATACCGTTCCTACACTGAGACCTGTCATATCGCCTTTGTTCGACGTGTACCGAAAAAATAGCAAAAAAATGAGATAAAAAGTCTCCCTAGCAAATTGGCCGTCTCTGTTATAAACAACAGAGGTGGAATGTAACGATAGCGAACAATAAATGTCCGATCCGTTTGTACGATGTGAATTTGTTGATTGTTTCGGCTCACCGGTGCTTTGTCAACGGTAGTTTTGGCGCGCACTCCAACTGTCACTTTGACGTTTTAACTTTTTTTTAATGTCAGCGGTCAGTCATTTATGGAAATGTAAATGAAGCCTAAATTACTTTTAAAAATGGCGACTCGACTGAGTTTTCTTTACTGTTTATTTCTGTTTTTATTTGGAAACAGAAGCTTTTCCTGCTACATTTATAAATCGTTTGCGATATTCAGAAAATAAAAACTGTTCCCGAAAAGATTGATTGCAGTAATTTGCACAGTACATGAGCTAGTTCCTATCTACTTTTTGTGTGCAGGTTAAATTTTAATAGGTATATTGGGCGGGCCGTTATCTCAGAGCCCGAGTTGGGTGTGTCAGGGTGTGCTGGAGGGTGTTGGGGGTGTTCGATATGAATCACCAGGAGTAATGGCTGCAATATCACGTAGTGCAGTTTGTCAACTGGTTGTAGCCTCCCGGTCGCATAGATAATATAGAGATTATGCCCGCAAGAGATACGCTTGCTCTCGATAGACTAACGTCTGTTGTTGTCGATTCTAAATTTAAGTTTATCGTTCAATTTAGGTGGAGAGGTGACAAAGATAAAGTTATTAATGAAAATAAAAGAAGTTTCCTACTGAATGAGATTAAACAAATGTTTAATAATAATATACACTTTGGCCATAAGTATCTATATATTTTGAAAAAAAGAATATATTATGTAGGTTAAACAGAAAATAACAATTAAAATGAAATCAGCCAATTACCCATACAAAAGTTAACGTTTAAACGGCTGATTTTACTCTAATCTTCTATTATGGTGTTGGTGAAATTGGATCTTAATGGCTTAAAAGGAGTAGGTACTTAATGAAGAATGAATAAGTTCCAAAAATGCCGTTTACCTAATTAGTACTTAATAATCATAGAATTCGCGAAAAAATAATCTACTGTTCCATGCATTTATTCGAGTAGATAATATTGATATTTTAATAATTTTTTCGCGACTTCAAGGCTGGTCCCTTAATAAAAGTTGTTCATAATGATGAGTACAATAACCTCTCAAAGGGATCGGAACAAAAAGGCCTTATTGAACTATACCTACGCAATACAACATTTTCACAAAAAGATTTCTTCCACTTAGGGCTGTATCAATAACCTCTTGTAACTGGGCTTGGAAAGAGCAAGTTCCGATACGATCATCTTGAAGCATCATCAGAAGAGAGGTTCGAGGGTCTGAGCGCGCCTAATCTGCGTTCGGCGAACGATCGGCTTCAAGCGCCTTGTTCGACAATTAGGATTGGGTCGAATTAGATCGGTTTGAGAGCCTCACGTTTTGCAATGTTAGGTGGATGATATGGATGTTAGTGCGTTACTTGGTTACTTTAATGTCTTTTTATATAAATATTAAATAATACATCTAAAAATGTTAAAATGTAGATCAATAATTAAAATAGTTATACAGAGTGGCTTCGAACACCATTACGATTAGATGTTTATCGTATTCGATTTTTACTGCTAATAAAACGGAGCTACTTTACTTCAAATTTCAAATTGAATATAAACGGTTATATTGATCAAAAGTTAAAAGTTGTCAATGATTTGAAATATCATCATTCAAAATGTTAACAATTTTAAAAGTTCAAATGCATTTTATTTGTCTCCTCTGAGCAGATTATTTTTATGGTAACTGTTATTGTTTTTTATTAAACTTTATTTTTACTAAAACAACGAAAATTATGCCTTTAGATTTATGTACAAATAAAATTATTTCAATAATGCACTCCTATAAGAAGCGATGAGTTAAAAAATAAATAAAAAAATTAACCTTTTTTTTAAAGAAACAAATAAATAAACAGTAAATGCAGCGCCCCCCGGCGCGGGGCGGCGGAGAACTTTTGTAAGAACCTAATTTTAATATATTATTTATCCGTGTTTGTTTGTTATTATTTCTTATTATTATTTTTGTTTCTTTCAGATCTCTGTGTTTCAATTTTATTTTATTTCTGTACTGACGATGTGTCATTTATCGAATAAATATTTTCTATTCTATTCTATTCTAATTAAAATAAAATATTTACAGAGTAGATACCTAGTACTTACCTGCAATTAGACATTGTGGCCTACAAGATTTCACAAAACCATATAAGCGTACCTTCGTCAACCTCTAATTGCTTGTAATGTAACATTCACTCCACAATCGATAACGTGCAATCGAGTTACTAGCTAACTCGATTAATATCTCGATTAGATCCTGCGCTTGGGCAACGCTCGGAACAAATGTTAGGATATTCCCACGCTGGGTTATCGTTGTAGATAAGTCTGGCTTTAGTGTTACTTAATAACTACGGTGTTTTAGTTAGAAAATTCGTCATATGATTTTAGAGCTTGTAATGCTGTAAATATCTGTGCGAGAATAGATGGGATTTGGATTCGCAATTAATTTTTAATTGAAAGCTAATTTAATCTGGTATCATCTTAGCTATGTTTCATTGAAATCTGTGCAGCTGTTCAAAAGTTACAGCTCTTTTGCTAGTTGGAGTCGGAGTTTCGTGACGGTTAGATTATTTGCATCCTACATCAGTAATTTTATCAATCGTTTGAATTGGAGTTACCAGTTACTTATCAAATGCAGTCTATAAAACCTTATCAGCACTTCATTACATGGTTTAATTTAGATGTACCTAGTCTACTCTAATCCCCACTTGTATAACAATAGGTACTGATTCCTGCCGACCCTTCATGAGAAAACTAGCCTGAAGATTACTATATACCAACAATATATGAGTATCGTATCATAAATCTATCTCTTTTCTTCTTTTAAGTGCGAGCAGGACGGCACAAGAGCGCGAGAGTGGCTAATCTACCATCACGCGCGCTTCGATGGGGCTTCAGCGCTTTTGAACAGTTCGCCTTTTTGCCATATCTGTGAGGGTACATGGAAGTAGGTACAAAAATCCGAACACGCCCTTTTTACTGCTGATATTAAGGCTATGTTAATTTCAAAGCTTGGGGGAGTCAGCATCGCGTGTAATCAAAGTATAAAAGGTTTCAAAGAACTGTCAGTTTTCTTAAAGTTTGTATTTGTGATTTTACCTTGGACATGTATCAGACGAGTGACTTGTTGGTGTACTTACCTGTAAAGACAAAAATAAACTAATTAGAATGATAATTAGCAAGTAAAATAAGACCAATTAATAAATATATTTTTATGGATAGGTTTTACACAAAATGTTACAATAAATAATAAAAAACTAAACCTACCCGTTGGAACATGTGAAATGGAACAGTTTTATCTTTATAATAAAAAGCATAAAACTGTGTACAAAGTAGACATGGGCCGTTTTTGAATATTTATGTCATCGATGCGCATCGATGTCAAAGATGCTTCTGATATCAGCAACGTTATTTTTGGCATCGATGCCTACTATTACAATGTTGGTACCGTCAATTGCGAAACCAATGATATCTATTACAAAATTCGATGGCATCAGCATCCGTTTGCAACATGATATGGCATCGAATATTGGCATCTGTAAGTGGCATCGATGCCTGACATCGTTATTCTAAAAACTCCCATCTCTAGTACAGGTATTTTTTTTTAGTTACTTTAAAAACATGAATGCAGTTTACAGATACACAGGCTTAAGAATTGTCAATAAATTCTTAAATAAATACATTCCAACTTTTATTAATAACCTCTCAAAGATAAACAATACGTAAATCAAACAAACGGTAAATGTGAACATAGAAATATCCGATCGGTGCAAGAAACGTAATAAATACAAAGTTTACGAGAACAAATGCAATGAATCAAAAACAAAACAATGCGATTATCCTCTGCGTTGTAGTGTTAGTGGGCAGTGCAAGGGTTAAGATTGAAGCGGGTGGAGACATATATGGAGACGGTTGAAGAGAGGCAAGATAGGTTTTGCTCGACAGAAAATAAGCTTTACGACAAATCTTGGAATCCTGTCAAAGATGAGACTTTACTTTACACCGGGCCGAGCACGAATGTTTTGACGTATGGTAACGTAAACGTAAGCAAATTTTGATTATAAAGTACGATGAATCTATCGCATTTTTGTTCAATTTTATGCAACAAACACACCTATTTCATGAAAATGAAAAAATATTACATGTATAATTATCCAAAAAAAAATATCATAGATTAAACGTGTATTTTTGGTTCTTTTGGTTACTTTTACGTTACGATACGTCAAAACATTCGCGCTCGGCCCAGACAGCGTCTGACATTATACCAAGCCCAAGTTCAGTCACAGTTATGGGACGGTTCAGCTCTTTACCAACTGGACATTATTATCCTATTCTTCTTATTTACATATCGTGACTGTACCTATTTATTTTGAATACTAAATTATTTATTTATTTATTTAACAATGAATGCACACATAAAATACACGAGAAATATGAAGTTGGAGCATAAAGTACAAAGGTACTGCTTATTTCTAAAGAAATCTCTTCCAGCAGACCTGCGAGAGGAGAGATTAAAAAGAAGAAATGTAGACACAGTGTGTAAAGGATAATAAACTAGTTTTAAGCTTCATATTATTCAGAAATGTCAGTTTTGCTTCATAGATTGCAACGGTTCTCACGCTATAGCTCTCACATTGCGTCGCGCGTAAGTTCGACAAGAGGCGAGCTCAGGAAATGAAGCGGGCCCGGGAAGAGCCGATAAATCCTACAGCACACAAAGAACTTGCCACTTCTTGCGTCTTTATTGACTTGCGACAAATTGTCTAGTAGTAATTATATTATACAACTTGTTAATTATCATGCGCTCGGAACTGGTCAGCTTGTAACTGTCATGGCAATCTTATTCAGAGGCAAATCATTATTATCCTAGTCTTATTTTTATTCACATTAAATTACATTATTCTTGCAGCTCTTGCACAACTTTGTACTGGGGGGCTAAAAATGCCGCTTTAGGTGAATCATAATATGATTCATATTACGAATGTCAAAATATCTAATTAATTGACGACTCTTAAAGTCATCCGCATAAGGTTCATATTCAGTAATCATCTGTTTGACAGTTACTAAGCAGATCATTAGATGAATTGCTCAATGTGGCCTTTTAGGCCCCCTGATCAAGATTGTAATCTATTATTTTAAAAGAGTTTCTACGGAGTTTCTTGTCGGTTCTTCTCAATAGGATCTACTATTTGGATCCTCGCACCTAGAGTCTCGACATTTCATAAGTGCCTGTATCTGGTTTACATGAAATAAATATCTATTCTATTCTATTATTAACCCGTCAATTGTCAAGCGACGTAAGGTAGACGGAATAGAAAATCTTTTGTTTGCGTGCGCTGATGACTGCCAATACATCCAACCCATTACTGTTAGGTCTTAGTCCACCGCGCTGGTCTGGTGCGGATAGATGGACTACACAAAACTCTCTCTGAAACTCTATACAGTCTTACTCCGAGATGTGCCCTAATAGATTAGGCACCGCGATGGGCTTCGGCGCGGTCTTTAAGAGTTTCCGAAGTCCAGTATCAGGTCCAAAGGGGATCGCCTTGGCGAGTTTAACTGGCAGGAGTTCAGTACTCTCCTCCTCCCAGGCAGAGGTTAGCTCATGATTATCCTCAACAGGCTAATAAAAAAAATTGTAAAGAAAGAGTGACTACCACACACCATCGAGAACAGGATACTACATGGAGCCTTCTCAGGTGTGCAGCTTTCCTCACAATGTTTTCCTTCACCATTTAATTTAATACTAGTGGTCGCCCTGTGGTTGAAATTCGACCGAAATTTTAGCTTTCTGCATTCCTTCTCCATATAAACTTTAACTATGCCAAATCTCACACCCCTCCATGCGCGCGATATGCTTAAAAAGGGGTACAAAGTTTTCTCTTCACGTATTAATATATAGATTATATTATCTACTCAAGAAGTACCTCGTGGTGCATTAAGACACTTCTCTATTCCTGTAAGTATCACAAGTGGATAATTAGACTGATATTATTAAAGACCATTGTTACAGTTCCCAAAACTTCCAAAAGAACAGTTATTGAAGACTACAAATATAAATTATATTGTATTTAATTATTATTTTTTAAACTTCCCCTCACTAGGATTTCTCCTGTATCGTGGGTATAGTTTACTAACATATATGTTACATGCACACACACCCAGACCCAGAACAACTATCTGTAGGCCTTACAAATATTTGCTCCGTTCGGGGATCGAACCCGCGGCACGTAGCGCAGAAAGCCAATCGGTTAGCCACTCCGTCAATCGTGTTGTTAATGAAACAAATGCTTGCATCAAATAACGTTGTTGGACAATCTTGTAAAACCGTCAAGAACAAACTTCTTAATCAATTTACAAGCAAGTGTAAAAGTTATTCAAGCACGGGTGTTGCCATCTTTTAATTGAATAAAACGACTGATTGAACTGTAACTAAGTAAAGTTATTGGAGTGTTATTAATATAAAACGGGGTTCTTTATAATAAAGGATGTTCACAGCGCTTATCCGCGATGTGGCTTAATTTTCCTTAGCTGTTCTTGAACATATATTTTTTAACCCCCAACAAAAAAGATATTTGTGTATCTGTCTGTGGCATTATAGCTCCAAAACGGAAGGACCGATTTAATTGCAGTATTTTTTAATTGAATGCTAGTTTAATTGGGTATCATCTTAACGATGTTTCATGAAAATCTGTTCAGCAGTTCAAAACTTACAGCTCTTTTTCTAGTTGGAGTCCAGGGTTTTTGACGGTTAGGTTATACTTAGTAATTCTTGAAGATATTTTTGTTGTAAATTAGACTTGCAAGTTGCAAGTCGTAATAATATATGGAAGAAATAATAATAAATGGAAGGGAAACTAACAATCGAGTGATTTTAAACGTCAGGATTTCAATATTATTCGAGCTAATACTTAAAATATAAGTTAAAATTCGTAGGATTCTCAAATCTTTAACTTAATTGACAATACCATCTCGGCTAATGACAAAACTCATTCTACAACCCAATTCTCAAAAAAATCAAAAGCGTATCTATTTAGCAAAAACAAAACATTAAACCAGTAACTACATCATCATAATACATCCTATTTTGTATTCAAAAACGATCGCTTATTGTAAACATTTGAGTTTAAAACGGTATACTCGACGTTGTTTCATCTCTTTCAGGAAATTACTACAGCTCCTAGCGGATTATTGCAAAATAAGATATTGTTCACTCAATCTGTTCACTCGTTCGTTGCTCGTTCACTTCATTCGTTTGAATGATGCGCCTTTGTTTCGAAATTTGAATTCGTAAGTTTGTGATCCGTTGATTGCCAAAGGTTGGTTTCAATTTTGTTTATCTGTTTTATGTTAAGTCAATTGTAATGGGAATAAAGCCTTTGATATTAAATATTCTATATTGTTCCTATATCCTGTTTTAAGTAGAACGCGTTCTGATTGATTCTCTTCCTAAGATTGTGTTTATTGAAATTAGGATGGATGTAAAACGTTTTTTGTCTCTAAGAAATTGTTGTTTCTCACAACGATTTTTTAGAAATAAGACATTTGATTAGATTGTTGTGTATTTTTGTAATTGTAGGGTTGTAAAATCATTATACATGGTGAAGTTTCAATCCTTTTGGATGCGTTTACGAATAATTGTACTCATCATTTTAATGAACGTTCCATGCGAAAAATTTGAATTGTTTTTTAATTTGTGAATTGTGTTTTTTTGTTGCGTTACCCTAACTACAGTCTTTTATTTACATTTCCGATACAAATTTCACCATTTATTCTATTTATTAATTAACTTTGATTAAATTAATGTAGCATATCTTAACCTTTTTAGTCATAAATCGACTTTGGCCGTTTCTTAGTCATTTTCCAAATAAAACAAAAAAACGAAGGAAAAAAAAAAATTGTGATACATTTTTATAGAAAACGATACCAAAGATAAATAGTCATGAAATGTTAGAAGGAAATAAATAAACATCGTTTGCAGTGACGGACGGACGGACGGACGGAATAGGAAATTGCGGAGCCAGATCGCGGGATCTTGTCAACGCGTCACCGCTAATGTTATTCAATATTTTGTTACGTTTCATACGCGACATATATTTTAGACTGACTGTACCTTTTCTGTTGTTTGTGGAGATTTTATTTTTATTTTTTATAGATTTGTTTAATTTATTTATTAACTTAACCGTCAAAAGCCCCCGACTCCAACTAGAAAAAGAGCTGTAACTTTTGAACAACTGAACAGATTTTCATGAAACATAGCTAAGATGCTACCCGATTAAACTAGCTTTCAATTAAAAAAATACTGCATTGAAATTGGTCCATCCACTTTGGAGCTACGAAGCCACATACAGATACACACTACCAACTTATAACAACGCTCTTTTTGTAAGAGGTTAACAAGGTTTAGTTTAGCGTATGCCAGACATACCCGCCGTTTGTGACTCACGGATGTCGATTTAAACGGATGATGATTCTCTAGCGGCTAGACACTGGACAGCTACAACAAGTCCAACCCTAAAAAGGCAATATATTTGCATCCCAAACATCCGTACATAAAACCTCCCCGTCATAACTTACATTGCATACACAAGATTTTAATATTACGATAAGGCGGGGCCGATCGCAGATGTATGCGTTGTCACGAAGCCCGCCAATATCCGACGGAGAATTGAAATATCTGACCCATCCCCAAGTCACCCGAGTCACCCGAGTCACCCCCGGAGAGATGTGTGGCTATTTAATTATTTTAGGCATGTAGGTAAGGTTGAGGATCTTGGAGTAGAACTTAGAAGATTGATTTTATATAGTTTTTAGTTTTTTATTTAGGTATTGTTACACGGTCGCGGGACTTATCTCATTACCGTGACCCCGGAACGTAAAGGGCTATCGAAGGAACACCGTGGATTTTAGTCAGTACAAGTCTGACAGTCCCTCCCGCCGTGCCCAGGGTGGGAGGACTCATTTGATGATTTTACCACGCTAAAAAAAAAAAAAAAGGTATTGTTACACCGCGGACTACCGCAGACCATAATAATATATAAGCGTACATTATTTGATTTATTGATAAGCAAATGTTATACAACAAACGACTTCCTAAATAATAGAACTTTGCAACAAAAACTTAATTTAACTTTTATATTGTTCATTAAGTGAATTGGCTTATTATTAGAAATGAAAATATTTGGACACCAGAAATGGTAGAATTTAAGTGACTTAAAATTATTTTGACACCGATTGTACTATATTTTTACAAATAAACTGATCTTTCTTTCTTTCTTTTACCCCCGTTTTTTACATGCAATACTGTCCATCCAAAGGTTGTCTGTAACAAATCGCTGATAGTGATAAGACCGCCCATTGTACCATTTTAACCATAGACTTAGAATATTTACGCATCCTACATCTATGATTTTAACAATGTACTATGTTTATTACTTCTACAAAACTGGCGTTCAGAGAGTATTTCTATTCTATTGGGTAAATACGGCGTGGAATTAACGTTACGGTACTTCAAAACATTCGTACTCGGCCCTCAGATGTAAATAAAAAGTGTGACTGAAACCACGGACAGCAGCTAGTTCTACATATTTCTTTGGTTGATACCTTATCGGAAGACATCCTGTAACAGTTTTAAATCCGTCAGCCTAATACAAGCAAGATCTAACCTACAGCCATTGCACATTGAACCACACATGTAACGTTTATATCAGCTATATCTTTGTCTGTCTGTTCGTGTGTGGGTCGCTATCGAGGCGTCGCTGATTCACATGCATTGTTGACTCACTGCTCACTGTATCACTGCACTTAGTCACTAGAATTCTTGAAGTATTCTTTTTGTTTCTTAAAGAACATATAATAGAATAGAAATAATAATAATAAATTACCGATCATGAAGTTGGGCTCCTATCTCCATGATCGGTAATTTTTTTACAAGGTAGCTCAAAGTTTAGTCTCTCACGATCGTATTGAAGTTTATTACCAGAGTCGATGTTCATTACCATTTTAGTTATGCGGTAGATCCGCAGGCCACACAACTGCCAAATGGATCTGGGCTGATCACATCTGCCATATGCCGGAGGAGCTTTTAGCAACGAATACCTACATAGTGAGTCCCTAATAGCAGGAAACAGCAACGCGGCAGGCGCAGAAGGAGATGGCTTGATGAGTTGGACTCTTATCTAAAGAACTGGACCAAATTTCCATGGACCGGGAAAAGTGGAAGGTCCCTCCTTTTTCGATGTAACTTCACTCAAATGCGCATTTTTGGCTTGTTTTTGGTATTATCTACGGTTGAAGTCGAGAAAAGTTCGGTTTATTCCCGAAATTATAATAAAAAAATCTCTCCTGGTATATGCAAGATTGAAAGATACCGCATTCCGATGACACGTATTGTCTGTACACCGTCTAGCCGCTTCGCAATGGCTATCTGCGCGTACGCAATCTGCTTTCGCGCCAATGCACCTTTTTTGTAACTAAAACACCGTAAATACCTGAATTTTGCATTGCATTTTCAACCTTCCACAATTGAATTTAGAATGTCATATTGACAGTTAGGTATGGAACACAATTCAAACGATTAACGAACTTCAGTGCAAGTTATTTGAAATTGGAATCGAATGCAGTCCTGCAATAAGGGTATTTAAGAAATTGATGCAAGTGATTTTGTCCTTAATACAAGTCTGTTTAGGGTTGTTTTTTCATTGAACAAAATGGTAGTTATATTCGTTTGATGATGATGATGATGGTTTTGCAAAAGGTAAGTTCACACGTGCGCAGACTGGCCAATTCCACAAATCGATTGGATCGGTCGATCGGTAACGGAACCTGATGCGTGTGAGTGGACTTTTTATGATTCATAGCGTTTTAAATAACGCCCAGGGGAAAACAGGTGTCACAGACTGCAATAATAATGTACGCGGAAGACATACGTCTTCTACTCAAAGGAAAAGCGGCTTTTTCTTTTATAAACATTTCTTTAGTAGACCTGAAACTACCAACAATTACTTGGATCAAGTGAAAATCCTAATAAAATAATCAAATCACACGCTGTTAGAATTGGGACGCATCTAGTCCAGTATTAGATTTCAACTTGTATTTGCTTTTTATATTTAATTATATGTCCGGGCTTCTTGCAATAATGATAGCTTACTTTGGCTCGTTTAGGCACACTCACAAGAGCGGAGTCTTCGGGACTCTGGTCCCATCGATGTTCTTCTTGAGGCAGTCTTGACCAGTTAACAAAGCTGGATGCAAATCATCAAAACAGCGGATGGTGCGATTAGACCCTTTTGTGAAATTCCTAACACATTTGTTTTTATTCCCCCAAAAAAAAAGAGCGGTGTATAAGTTTGTAGGGTGTATCTATCTGTGGCATCGTAGCTCCAAAACGGATAGACCGATTTCAATGCAGTTTTTTCATTTAAAAGCTAGTTTAATCGGGTATCATCTTAGATATGTCTCATGCAAATCTGTTCAGCCGTTCAAAAGTTACAGCTGTTTTTCTAGTTAGAGTCGGGGGTTTTTGACGGTTAGGTTATAAGTACATTGGTAATTGACTTGTATTTTACGGTTTATGCTTATTGCTAATGGTCGCGAGTGATAACTAACCGATAATGTTGGTAATACGTAAATACTTTGAATATTTAAATGCCTATGGAGGACTTGAAGGACAGGCACATACTTACAGTAATAGTAAATATAGTTGAAACAGTTCTTGAAAAATTGTTATAACATAATAGCTCAGTATATGTAGTTAGTTCTTGAACAATATTATAATACAAACAGCTCTTTCTTGGATGGAGGACTGCGCGAAGAAAGCCTGATAAATAGTGATGCCTGTGGCTCGGTTATTGTTTATTGTTGATTTGTTTTTATTATAATCTTTATATTAATGTATGTAATTGTCTGAGCCGTATATATTAATTAAATTAAATAAATAAATTCTTTAGATTTTAGTCCCACATTGGCAATACTTTCAAATTATATCTGTTTTTACAAATGTCAAAATATACAATGAATTAAAAAGAGGTAAAAACCGACTTCAAAAAAACTAAAAAGTATAAAATATTTTTTTTAAAAACTTAACAGCTTCTGAAGTCGGGGCCTATAATTCTTCAATGTACCTACTCGTAGCTTGGCAGTGGCCCCGACTTCGGTTTTTACTTTTTTTTTAAAGTTTATTTTATTTTTCAATTTTGATTGGCATAAACAATACATAAACATGAGATTACAGCAATCGCGACTGATGTGCTGTTATTCATTCAAGAGTTCCATTGTCTATCTGCGAAGATCTTCATCAGATCCTCACTAAATTTAAATGGGAATACTTCGGAAGTATACTCTTTCAAACAAAAAAAGAATCATCGAT
Organism: Allophyes oxyacanthae; assembly: GCA_932294325.1. Lineage (NCBI taxonomy): Eukaryota > Metazoa > Arthropoda > Insecta > Lepidoptera > Noctuidae > Allophyes > Allophyes oxyacanthae. The sequence continues at coordinate 2,319,011 of OW028612.1, forward strand.
ATCGGTTGGCGTGATATTGAGTTATTCGACCATTTGTCGCGCACATACTTAATGTAAATTTAAGACTCATATGGTTTTCTCATGGATCCCATTGTCAGAACTGGACCAAATTATCCTCCTTTTTTTGAAGTCGGTTAAAAAGCGACTTCGCAGGCTCCATCCGAACCAAGTTATTTGGTTGTAAATAGTAATAACTTGTTTATTTCTCAGTTTCCGATTGAGCTGAAATTTTGCATACACGTCCAGTTTGGATGACTAAAGCGTGTTCTATAGTTTTTTTTTAAACTATAATATTTTAATTTTTGCGTACAAACGAATTGCAACCTTTAGGATGGTAGATCAATTCTTTGGCTGAGTGTACATTCGTGTTTACTACAAATTATAATTTTCCAAGGGGTCACAGGGGTCATGCGACAGTCGTGTAGTCCGTACAGAATCCATGATTTATTATTACTTATAAGACAATCGTTACGTTCTTCTAACGTCGTAAGTTTTTAGTAAAATATAACCTAGCTCTTATGCGCTATGCCAATCAAAAACTATCTCGCTAGTAATAATCTTTATAATACATAATATAAATTTATGTTATATTAATACGTGAAGGGAAAACTTTGTACTCCTTTTTAAGCATATTGCGCGAACAGAGGAGTGTGAAATTTGGTATAGTTATAGTTTATATGGAGAAGGAGTGCAGAAAGCTAAAATTTATACATAATAATTGGTCGAATTTCGACCACTGGACGACCACTAGTACTAGTAGTAATTTCGCACAGTTGTCACGTTATTTGCCTGATTACTGACTTTGTATCGTTGACATTTATCTAACCAATAATTATCTACTATTTGATTGCTTTAATTAACTCTGATTAATTGTCATTGTCGTTATTAGATTTATATAAACATAAATTTTAATGTATTTTTCATGCCAAATTGTCGTTGATCGTCCCATAACGCGTAACTAACATTACTGAATACCGCGTGTAGTATGTACTTACCTACCAAAAAAAAATTGGTTTCGTGTCTGCAGGTAGCTGATGCCTGATTTTGAATGGTATACACGCTAAAACTCATTTTGATCATTTTTTTAATACATATGCCGCGGTGTCTATCTGTGTCAGTATACGCGGTATCTAACAGTGTCAGGTTACGCGGTATCTCACAGTGTTAGTTACGCGGTATCTAGAACAGTGACAGTTACGCGGTATGGGATTATCAACGACGGAATGGTAAAATATAAGTAGAGTTTGTAATGTGTATCCCATTTGATTTCTGAATATCTGTGTACTTTTCTACCCATTTTTCCAAATAAATGAGAATTACGAATTATATTTTTGACAACAGATGAGAACAGTTATCGAATTAAAATCGTTTTTAATTGTTACCGGACACCGACAAAAACAAAGATTATAATAATTATAATGTTATTTAAGTATGTGTGAATGACCGGAAAAACGGTTTTTTTACCAAAAAATACATTATAATGACATTAATGTGACGGAAGCGGACTACTGGTCGAACTGGTCACAATCGAAACTGATCATCTCGACATCCGGGTTTGATACCCAGGTGGCTTAAAGAGTAAGCAGTTAAGATTTTCCCGTGATAAATTGGCGATAAACTATCGTTCTTACATGTGATCATTTCCGATCGAATTGCAATACATTAAAGTTAGCACACATATTCCCGTTTAGGTATTTAAGTTAAAAAAAGAGATCGTAGATAATGTCATCAGATATTTTTTTATTTAGTTGAGATAATAAACAAACAAGATTGGAAGTTTTTACCAAAGAAATTCATTAAAATCGATTACATATTTACAAAGCGAACAGACAGACAAACAGGCAAGAAAGCGAGTAAAAAAAGTGATAATAATAAAAAGCGACAACACTATTCATTGAGCTCAATAAATATTAACATTATTTAAACAAAGTTGTTTTACAATTCAAACTGACAAACAACTCGAACCATCTAAACGGCCAGTCTCAATTATTTTTCCATCTATACATCATGGTATAGCCGCCATATTTCAAATAGTAACAGGCAGTTTCACAGACTAACTTCCCACAATGCATAAGGAAGGGGGAATAATTTTAATTGGCACACAATAAAATATGGTGAGTCTGTAGGCGTATCGATTACGGGCCGCGAACTGTCGATGGTGCCGCTAGTGATGTGAATAAGTCGGTAATTTAGTTTTTTAGTCGATTTTGGTTTGATTTTATCGTTATTGAATATCCGTTTGGGTTTGGCGATGTTCCTTGTTAGTGATGTAGCATGATTTTGTGAAATTATAGCGGTTCATTAATTTCCCTAGACAACTGTCGTGGTTATTATTTTACAAATTAAAAAGGTATCTAAAATAGAAGAATAAAAAATATAGGTCCACTTTATTGATATATTTTGGATTTTTAGATGCAACACACTACAAATAACACAGCTAGAATATATATATATATATATATATATTATCATATATTAATTCAAATAAATCCAATTTGCATATGCCAGAAATTAATTCTTAATTTTTCAATAATCATTTTCGTTTACGCTAAAAATTCTTCATTACGATTTAAATACTCAATAATTCCCAAAACAAAAAAGTCCCCCTCTCCGTCAAGTAGCGTGCGCGCGCGCCGATGGCAGAACCGATTGCACTCGCAGGTGCGACCACGATCGGCACATTCGTGACAATATAATTGTACCGCATACCTCACTCTGCGTCCCTTAATTTATACCTAATAGAGAGATAATCTTAAACTTTTTAACACGTCTCATTTACATTTTAAACCTTTATCTTCCAGTACAGTCGGTTGTAAAACTTACAAAGCAGTTTTACTGGTCAGTTTAAGTGTTCTTATTTTGCGGTTTCAAACTATTTTTTAAATGTGTCGATATTTAATCAAGAAAGAAAATATATTTATTTGGTTGCAAAACTGTGGCACCACGTTTAATAATAAAAAATAAAAACAAAAACGACAAGAAAAACATAAAAAATAATATTTAAGTAATCATAATATCATACATAACATTCTGCAGTCATAAGTATGAGACACTTACGTCTACTTGCATCAACGCGAGTTATCTCTAACTTAGGGTTAAAGTTCTAAATTGTCTTTGATTTTCATAGAAAATTTAACACTTCTGTCAGGTTAACTCGCGTTGATGCAAGTGGGCCTTAGGGCTAAATTCACCAAATAACAGATGTTTAGAATGAAATCGGCCGATTACCCATACAATAATTCATATTTAAACGGCTGATTTGGCTGTAATCGTCTGTTAAGTTGTCGATGAACTTGGGCCTTAGGTCATAACTATTATACTTGCTTCTCACTTCTTGTTATTTATAATAAAGAACGTATATCAAGGGTACAGTTTACAAACATACATTTGACATGCACACACACCCAGACCCGAAACAACTATCTGTAGATCATACAAATATTTGTTCCATGCGGGGATCGAACCAGCGGCACATAGCGCAGAAAGCTAATCGCTTAGCCACTGCGCCAACGGTGTCGTCAATTGTCTGAAACTCAATGTATAAGTACAAGAAGTTTTCTATATTCTACAATTTGCTCTCTCACTTCAATCCATGTTCGCGCCAACTGAGTAAACCTTTCTCATGATATTTCCGTGTACTTGCAGTTTGTACTAGCGTATTTATAAACCATATATCAACCCGTCGCCTGCGAACAGTATAGCAATATATTTCTCTTACTTAACCCTTACTTGCGCCGAGTTGCGCAGCGCGATAAAAAGTGATTTCATCAATTTGTGTTTTAGTTGAGTAACTAACTACACTCAATAACCGGCTATTACTTTCATAAAATAAGATAAAAATTAAAACCAAACAGGTAGATACAAAGTCGATACGATTGCAATAACCTAACCGTCAAAACCCCCGACTCCAATTAGAAAAAGAGCTGTAGCTTTTGAACGGCTGATCAGATTTTCATGAAACTTATCTAAGATGGTTTCCAATTAAACTAGCTTTTAATATCAAAAAGCTGCATTGAAATCGGTCTATCCGTTTTGGAGCTACGATGCCACAGACAGACACACAGATACAGAGTACAAACTTATAACACCCCTCTATTTTGTTGGGGGTTTTAAATGTTTATAATTTGCGTGTTTATAACTGTTATAAAATTTTATTAAATCTCAGTGGGTAACTAAGCTACGTCACTTACCTGTTTGTTTTTTTTTTTTTTTTGATATTATTAAGCCGTAAATAAGTAAATATAATTAATAAGGCACTGTTCGCGTTATCATTCTTTTAATTGGACGTTAGCTACAAATAATGCTAATAACAGTGATGATTTTTTTATTAATCGAGCACCGTATGTTGTGTTGACGTAATTACGGCGGCTTTTTGAATTTTAAGTATGATTTCGTATTTTTTTTACTTAGACGAGAAAAAATATTTAAGCCTGAGATAAATAAAGTGGTATACTGTTGAATTTGTCCGATTTTGCATGTATAATTTAACCATTTTATAATTTTTGTTAGGAAAACATGATACCAATTCGGTACCGCCGGCCGACAGCACATGTTTTTTTTATTATTCTTCTGTTTTTGCCAATCTTTTTTTTCTCTGTACTGTCTAGTGTTTAGTCCGAGTATTATATTTAATCTTTTTTTTTTCTTATGGTATTATAGAATAGAAGATAGATGATGAGGGATGCACAAAAATGGTCAAAATTGGTGACAGAATGGTATCCGAGAACAGGAAAACGAAAGGGAGGTAGACCGCTAATATGATATTAGAAAAGTTGTGGGGGCACAATGGACGAGACTCACCAGCGACAGGAAACAGTGGAAGACATTGGAGGAGGCCTTTGTCACAGGACAAGTTGAAGACGTGAAACCGGCTAATGTTAGAAATTAGGATAAGAAAACAATTGTATCTTCAGCAATAAAGGCTTATATAAATAAATAAATAAATTATAGAATAGAAGACACTAAAAAAAATACTTTGCCCTCTTTAGGTTTTCTTCTTACCTCATTACGGCAAAACAGAAACTGTCCAAAACCTAAAAAAGCACATACATTTTAAGTTCACAAACTCTACTCTTTAGTAAGATGACCCTATTTCCTATTTTAGTATCCAAAAGAGTTTAGGTACTAACTTTTCAAATTATTTTCCTAGTTTTTGGTCCTACGACACTGACTGTCCTCGATAGTCCCATACCCGGGGTGGGGGGTACAATAATGATATTGCGCGGCGCGATCGCAGCCGCCGATAGCCGCGCCGTGTGCCGATAGATCGACTCACGCGCACCTTAACGTTTATATTTCACTCTCCACGGGCGTGAGCGTTGCGCTTGTAAACCCAACGGATTTAATTGGCGGGAATGGTCGTTGTTTTAGAGAAATTGTTCAAAGGTTTTTTTGTGGTGATCGTTTTGTTATGTGGTTAACATGTGGACGATGATTGGAGCTTGTCTGCTGTCTGAATAGACGAGATAATTAAGGGCTATGTAATAGATTTTAAAATTTTAGGATGCTTTCATTGTAAATAACCTTAAGGATTGAAATATTTTACAGATACAAATTCTGAAGGTTTGCTTTTAATTTAAAATTTAGAAAGTGACCATTAGGTACTTTTAAGATTTTCGCTTATAGCTCAAGTTGTCAACGTTTGAAGATTTCTCATACAGGATTTTTTTTTATGTAGTGCGCATATTTTTTAGAGTAATTCAGTCTCTGTTCCTAAATACACTTTGAATACAGCAGCAGCAGCAGTTTTTTGTTTTAAAGTGCAGGAATACACTTTAAAACAAAACGAAACGAAAATTCGATCTAGTATGGGGGACTGCATGATTTACTAGCCATACAAAATCAATTTTTTATTTTGTTTTGGAGTGAATTTTAGTACTGCGGTTGCATTTGGGAGCTGACACTGCAAATTCTGCGCACTACATAAAAAAATATCCTGCATAACAAAGTGTTGTCTCCGCCGGCATCATAAGCAGCTAACACTAGACACCCAAACTAATCCCTTAGACCTAGACAGGGCCACCTATGAGTGGCCTATCTAGCAATGAGCGGTCCTCGCGTGCCCAATAAATCGCAACTCCGACGTGCGTACAAATTGGCGCGATGCGATCGCGACAACGCGACGACGCGCTTGTCTACAGCCGGCTTGTTAACGCCTTGAGAGATCGCATGCGATTTTATTGTAGCACCTCAGAACGTGAGTGCGCCCACGTTTCGTTTCGCCGTGTATTATAAAGTCGTTCGTCTGTAGTTTCTGTGGCCGATTTAGAGAAATGGGCAAGGATAGAGTATCGGTTGTTAGTTGTTTGGTGTATCGGAACAAAAAGCTGTGGTGTTTTGTTGTCGGTGTGGTTGTTTTACGTAGTCAACAAAACGATGGAGTTTCTTTTATCATCCTAACATTTTATCTGCTCATTTCCAGGGTCCGATTTATTTCTAAGGAACTGAGCGCGTCGTTTATTTGTAAACGAGAAACTTGGTTCACACTACCTTCCAGTTGGGCTAGGTTTTGGTTTTAAAGAATTGACTGATTCCTGACCTTCGCAACCTTTTGTACTTAGATATACCAAATTTTCGCCGACGAATGTTTTTTTTTATAAAAATAGGTAGGTTATTTTATTTATTTATTATTATTTATTTATTTTCTACTGCAAATCTTGGACCTCTTCGGAATAAAGGTATGGAACATTTAATTCCAAAGAACAATAGTTTTGGAGTAACTGGGAATAAGCCTAAATATTATCTACATAGGTACAGTACGACACAACTAAGAAGTTACACTGATGTACCTGACCGAACAACCAATGGCAGTCGCTCGCTTAGATAATTTTACAACTTATTGCGTCAGCGTAAAGATCTGGGGGCACGGCAGTGCCCCAGCCAAGTCTCGAGCAAAACGGGCACGGCCGTACCATCTTTTCTCGATGCGATTCGCGGCTGTTTCGCCCCCCCTATATCTTCGACGTGGACAAAGCTACGAGTTTAGGTTTTCGGTGAATAATAGTAGGCATTAGAACAAGCTTAAGGTTGTATTTTACGACGATTTCTTACTTTTGAGGGGGTGAAGTATCAGCCTAAGCCCCACCCACTAGGGGGCTCCGTTCTCGCAATTACGCAATTGACGTATCAGACTGTGTGACACACGTGTCACAGAATAGCAATATTAATTAGCAACATGCAGTATGACACCAGCAAATACTTGAAAAATATAAATCCATAATATCGTATACCCAGTGTCCTATATTACGCTAGAAAATCTGTTCCTCCGTTTTGTATTTGTAGATTTTATACCTATTTAACTATCTACTTATAAACTATCAGTCATACCTATTGTGTATGAGTTTATGCAAGTGCACATAATTGTCTCGACCAACATTGGGCATTTTCACACTAAGCCAATAATGCCGTAACGAAACCGATATATCGGCATGACAAACCTGATGACACTGCCAATGTGTGTGTAATGTTAGAAGAATAAGCCAACTCAAATCCATGCCTTGAGATAATAACCTACTCTCACCCACACCTGTAGGAGTCGTCCGTTTCCGTAGTCATACCTACTTAAGTATGTTCACAGGGTTGCTTTTTTACCAAAAAAGAAATTGCATATTCAGAGATCAAAACCATATTCCTAGTTCAGATTCCTCGCTATGTATGCAGATGAAGAGCTTCAAAATTGAAAGAAAGAAAGAAAAAACATTTAAATCGTACTCGCACACGAAATTACATAAACACACAAAAATTCAAATAATGATAACAATAACCTAACCGTCTAAAACCCTCGACTCTAACTAGAAAAAGAGGTGTAACTTTTGAACAGCTGAACAGATTTTAAGAACCATCCCGATTAAACTAGCTTTCAATTAAAAAAAACTGCATTGAAATCGGTCCATCCGCTTTGAAGCTTCGATGCCACAGACAGACACACAGATTCACAGACACATAGATACACAGATACACATTATAAACTTATATCACCCCTCTATTTTGTCGGGGGTTAAAAAAGTCCTGCAAGAGGCCAAAGAAAGTCCCTATCTCAGCATATCCTGACAGTTAATCCTGACAGATAAAATAAATACCGCAGTGCTGGTTTTCGGATAGGACCGTGGTGATGCCACGGACAACCACGATAACTAAAAATAAATATAATTTTTAAAAACGTTTTCTTTCCTTCTTTACATACTATCTATCTATCTCTCTCTAACTTCTAAATTTTATTAACTACGGACATGTATCATTCAAATTCGAAGAATTTACAACAAAAAACCACATAGTAAAAGTTATGAAATTTGGTTCTTGTTCAGAAATAGTACACATTTCTTTTTTTTGTGGCTAGTTTTCCTAGATTATTATACCATTTTGGAATCTTGGATAGTTGCGTCAATTTTTAAAAAAACTTGCCATGGTAGTGTCTGTACTTTTTTTTTACACCACGATGAGTGAAAGTGGACCAAAAGTAAAAATCTTTCAAAATTTTAGGTTGAAAAATAATTTTGATTGATTTTTGTGTCAAATCTACAGGCATTCTGGGATTTTTAACGATTGTGGTGGATAGCAGTGCTACTTAGATTGCTATTACAAAAAGAAATTCAGAAATATCTGAAACATTGTGGTCATGGTAATTAAAAATATCTTAAGGGGTGTAAATTTTTGAAGGATTTCAAATTTTTTATGTAACTTCTTAAAAATTGATATTATTTTTAATTTTTTTTGTTCTCGAGTAGTCATGATCTGATCAACCCTCTGGCTTATCGTTGAATTTTGGGACATGGTGTATATAAAACTTCATACTCTTTGTTCTCAACACTACAAATTGTCGTACTGATTTTTCTATACTACATCCTATAAAATGAATTCTTGACGGAGATGTCAAGAAATTATTTTAGCATATTGATTTTTATAAACGAAATATACTCGTCAAAACAAAATAAGGGCCACTTGCAAATTTCGACAATATGGATGATTTAATGATCATTAACTATATCCATGTGGTAAATTGTACAGCGTTGTGTTATTTTAAGTGTTTGCGAACACTTTTACAGCATTCCGCTTGAAAAATCGTTAAAATGGGTAGATTTTATCAACTTTTTTGAAACCAATTAATTTTACCCTGTTTTTAACATGAACTTAAACTCATTTAACATTTGTATTGTACTGAAAACAGTTTAGTGTGTCGAGTCAGTGCGTACATCGGCATTTTAAGAACGTAATTCCACAGGTTCGACTTCAAATGGACTTGACTACAATGACCAGGACCATAACACTCATCCAAGAAGGCTATTTGTAGCGATCTGTAGTTTTACAGCCGAGATTTTTGCAGCGAGCGATTCAGAATGCCTGGAATTGCTTTTATGAGATCCAAAATTTTGTCAGAAGTCAGGAATTAGGCAGAGCCAGAGGAATCACCGCTCAGGAAGACCGCTACATAGACTTACATGCATGCAGAGAGAGCACCGTCACTTCCCGCTCTGTGCAAACCCGCTTGTGCCTGGCCACAGACACGTGACTAAGTGACCAAACAATTAGAAACCAGTTTTATGAAGACCAGCAATTGTCCAGGAGTCAAGTGGTGCGAATTCCATAGAACAGTATTCATCATGCAATTCAATAAACATCCGCAAGGCAACAATTGGACTGTAGCGTAAGTGACTGAAGCACATTGCTTTTTACAGATGAGAGCAAAGTAAAAGTTTTTAGTGTTGACCGTTGCATAAGGGTGTGGAGATGAAAAGGGAGCAACTTGCAGATGCCTGCATCCACAACAATGATCGATTTGGGGGGCCCAATGTTATGGTGTGGGGAGGCATAAGCCAAACTGGAAGAACTGAGCTCATAATTCAGAACCAGGGTACAGTAACAACTTAATGATTCATCCAGGAGGTCATAAGACTCTATGTAGTGCCATTTGCATAGCAAGTGGGTGCAGGTTTCAAGCTGTTGCACGGCAATGCACGCGCTTATACTGTTAGAGCCACCAGAGAGACACTAGAAGAGGCTTGTATACAAGTGTTGCCGAGGCCAGCGAACAGTTCGGGCTTGAACACAATTGAACACATGTGGGATCTGTTGAAAAGAAGAGTATGAGACACAAATTGATCAGTGGACAATAAAAGACAGCCCTTAAACGTCCTAAAATCAAGCTAGGAACAAATCTCTCAAGAAACAATGCGGCATCTGATAGAAAATGCCCTCTAGGCTTCAAGAATATGTTCAGAAAAGAGGAGGTTACACCAGATATTGATTCAAAAAGGAAGAAGAATAAATGCCGTGGAATTTCATTTTTAATTGCATTTTTAGTCCAAGTGTACGTTTTGCAGAAATTGCACTATTTCTTGAAAATGTTGTAAAATTGTTGTTTTTTTCTGTGGATTGTGTAAAATTCAAGCCCATTTCATTAAAAACAAATCATTGCAATGAATTTTACAACTTAGAAACCTAGAAACCTCATAATTTGCCCAGAAGATCAAAAATATAAGGTGGCCCTTATTTTGTTTTGACGAGTATACTTAGATTTTCTGAATAAAAGGCAAGTTACTTATACTTCCTGTTGCTTTTTAATAATTTTTTTAATGATTTTACTGTCATTCTTTCTTCTGGTTTTGAATAAAGTGTAAGCGCAGGAAAGTCAAAAAAAATTGCACAGGTCCGACCTCGATGCGCGCCGAAACGCGACTGATTGATGGCAGAGATGACAGAAATCACTAATTTTGTGGTTTTTATCAAATTGTGACCAATATACGTAATATTATAAAAAAATAACAACCGATTTTGGTTGGTATATTTGCGACCAATATTGTGATGTAAAAATTATTTGAAATAATATCATGTTTTAGAAATAATCTTGTAAACACTTTTTTAAAAGGGGTAACTTCGCGATTTTTTTTTATCGAGCCAACTTCATCCAATCATGTATCGGACAACCGTGCAGAGATTGTCACATCTTCAAGTTTGATATATATTTTTTTCAGGACAAAGAAATAAGAATTTCTATTCAAAAAATTGTAAATACAAATCGGTTTTTGCGGCATTCCTGTAAAATACCCCCTTAAGTTCGAAATTACATGCCAATTGAATTAATAGTTTAGAAGTTACGGTCGATCAAAGTTACACCATTTTGTCACTCACTGACTCACTGACTCACTGACTCACTGACCGATCATCAAAAATCTAAGGTACTTCTAGCAGACTTAGAAACTTCAAATTTTGCACCAAGATAGGTCATTAGCCACATATAAAGGAAAAATTAAAAAAACATTTTTTTTTTTATAAAAACATTAAAAAATAATATACCATAGAAAACAATTTTATATTTGCGGTTTGGCAAGAACATTGTGTATGGATTTTGACTGCATTGTTAACTTTGTTCATTGTTTAAGTATTCAATTGGATGAATAAATACATAGAATAGAAAAGATTATTATAAACTGTGGTCAAGCGTCATACGTGGCCCTTTCAAGAGTGACTAGTTTGGGTGGATTACATTCAATAAATGTGAATTTTAGTAGTATCAAAGCTCAGGAGATAGCAATAGCTGAATATAATCGACTCCGAAGTATATATCGCCCAGACTTGTCTACCTTAGAAGTAACGAAGCCTCAGAAAAGAAACAAAAGAGATAGAGATAGAGAATGGGTTCTAAGCATAGCAGTAGCTGAAGTCCAAGAAATTATGAGGTCACCTAAAAAAAAGAAAAAAAGAAATACACTTACAAAAAATAAATGAGATCCCAACAAAAACATTAAATGTAAAAAAATGCCAAGTCTCTCGATGCAGTCTTTCCATCGTAAAAAGTTTTGAGATCTCATAGAAGCCAAGTCCTATTCAAATTATTTTGTAGTTATAAATCAACATTTAGTAATTGTATCAATAGTTTTCTTTATATTATAATTATAGTGACTTGGCAATGAGCAATAAAAAAAATCGTGGTCTAGAAGTCGCACTCAGTTCGGAAGTGATCGGTTTTACGAAGTTTGCCGATGCGACTTTTTAGTTGTGTCGTACTATATCTCAACATATTTTTGTAACTAAAATACTTCATACAGAAACAAGGCATTGTTCTTACTATATACATACACCCATAATTTACATGTTGTAATGTACAGCTCGTGATAAGGCTGGCGACGTTTCCGGGAGCGATGCGATAGCAGAACGATAGCGATACGACGCAGATTGCGAACTTGTGGTAATTAAGTAGCGTATATTTTTGAAGTTTAAATTCATGAAATTTAGAATAGAATAGAAATAATAGTCTTTATTTGCTGAATATAGGTAAATACAATGATGCTACAGATAATATTGGTACAGTCCTCTATATTCTACCATGCAGCATGCAAATATTTTAATTAAAATTACATTGAATTGAATGATTATACAGTTAATAAATTTGGTATAGAGATTAGCCAATGTCAATTATTTAAATTTGAATGTCAACAAAAAATAATAATAAAACACACAGCACACACAAAGATATCAAACAATTTAAAGGGAAAAGCTTTTTTCATTTGGAAAATCGGTAATATTATAGTAACATTTGCGTATCAGTAGATCCTTTAGCCGCCTACCGCCGCCTTTATTATTATTTTGCTAGTTTTGTTGAGAATAAACCTAAGCAAAGTTTAAATTTTTGTCGCAAATATGGCGACGCATTATGGCTCGGCGCTTTTTCATACATTTTGTATGAATAACCTAACCGTCAACAACCCCGGGTCTCCAACTAAAAAAACAGCTGTAACTTTTGAACGGCCGAACAGATTTTCATGATACATATCTAAGATGATTTCCGATTTAACTAGCTTTCAATTGAAATAAACTGCATTGAAATCAATTCATCTGTTTTGGAGCTACGATACCCACAGACATAATACCGTATGTCGTATGTCCGTATGTCATAGCCGGGATCCAGCAGAATATCAGCGTCAGGTGTCATAGCCTGGCACATGCTGAGCTGGACACCCATTTGCTACAAATGATTTTTCTTTCTTTTCTTTCTTTCTTTCAAATACGGTTAGGTTATTTTCCCAATTATGTTGAGGCAGACTTATTGATGGCATGGTTAGCGCAGTGGCTAAGCGGATTGGATTCATGCGCGACGTGTCGCAGGTTCATTCCCGTACGAAACAAATATTTGTATGGCTTACAAAGCCATGCAGTCGATAGGATTGCCAACCGTACCTACTCTAAAATAAAGTATTGTATTGTATTTTATGTAGGTGTACTTTATAATCTATAAATACTAATAAAGTACCTATGCCAAAATACATGATTTACACTATCTTTGACTTTTACACAAAGTATAAAGTGCCAGCCATAACACAAAAAAAAAAATCAAAATGATATCTGAATTTTATGCCAAATTAGGAAATTATTATAGATCTAATGCAAATTCATAGAATTTAAATACATTTTACTTTTAAATAAAATTAAACAAATTAAAAGAGTTATACAGTCTAGGCGCGATAAAAACATACTATTAATTAATAATATATATTAATTCAGTTCTCGATTTAGGTAATAAAATGTATCGATAATGGTAAAACATGACAGGCTTTTAGCAGTCGAACGAAATACAAGCGAAATTCGACTTTGAATACACAATATTCTTTGGCGATAAAGTCCATTGTTGCATATACATGAATTTGACCCGGATGTGACAGGTGATTCGAAATGTCGTAGACAGACGAACGAATAATGCAATGTATGTGACGCACACGCAATTAATTAAACGAAGAATTTGTTGGAATGGCCGCATAAATAAAATTGGCTATACACATCAAAATATTTATGTTTAACATAGATATTACAACAAATATACAAAAGATTTAAGCCGCTATATAAATTACGATAAAATATACAAAAAATACATTTTAATGATATATTATATGCACAAAGGCGAGCTTAACTCAGAATAAGTTTTGTTCCAGCAAACCTTTGGGTGAAAGAGAAATGAAAATATAGAGTGAGATAGTCAAGCGTACAATACAATTACATTACAACATAGGTATCATAAATATATACAAATAAATAACAAAAGGAAAATCATGCTGACAAGAAATGTTCCTAAACTCTTTTCTTAAAGACGTAAGGAGATCTCGTACTTAATTGGAATTGATTCAATTTCGATAGTCCAAGAATGTTCACTGCGGTGTTCAAATTACCGGGTAGAGTGATTTTTAAAGCGTATTGCGTCATGTATTTTTGAATTGAATCGATTCCGATTACGAATTGACGGAGTTTTTATTACTTTACTTTTTTAAATGTTTTTTTAATTAACTATCAATATTTTCATCAAATTATTTATTTTTGAATTGGACTAACTATGTGAAACATGACATTAATGTGAAGGAAGTGAATTCGGAAGACGTCTGATAGAGATGAATGGAAGAAAAAGACATATTGGGGCGACCACAAATAAAATAGGATAAGGGCAGGAGAATGATGATGATGATCATTTTGATCAAATTAGATCTTACCAATACCTAACACATAGGCACTTTTTTTAAACTTTTGTTATAGAGAGCCTTATTTTTTGTGAATTAGTGGTGTGTTTCATTTCAGGTTGACTGATCTTCACCTCCGACGGCTTTCTCGTTTCCGCTGTTGCTTCTTTGATTTTTTTAATATAGGTAGATAATAGATATGCTTTAACAAAATATACGGGATTAAAAAAATTGATAATTTATCCGTCTCAAATCTTTTGGGAAATGCTTTTTAGATGAAAAATTACTAGGTGTAGGCTAGGCATATCATCATTTGCCTAGCCTTTTCCCATCTGGCTAGGCATATATAAGTTATATTTATTAAAGTAGCCATCCTCATATAATCATCTGCCTAGCCTTTTCCCAATGCGTTGAGGTCGGCTCCCAGTCTAACCAGATGCGGCTGAATATTATTATTTTACACGGAGCAACTGCCATCTGACCTCCGCCACCCAATTACTGAGATACACTCATACCCGAAGGTTAGTCCGGTTGTCAGACTTCTTGGGCTGCTAACTCCCGTAACGACTGTCATAGGTATTCTTATGACAACCGGGACCAACTGATTAACGTGCTATCCGAGGCACGGAGGGGTTTCGAAGAAACGGTCAACACTATCCAAGCATTGACCGCGACAAGCACTAACTGAAAAAAAGAAATAACCGAACTGTTTCGGTTATTTCAGGAAATAGCAGAATTTTGTTTAGTCATTAACAAAGTTTATTTGAAATAGCAAATTGGCTTACTTAATAGGCACCAAACTTAATAACCACCTTCTATTATGTGTTCGCATATTTTGATTGTCTATTAATTTATGTAACTAGTAGACAAAGCTTTGGTTACATT
This sequence comes from Allophyes oxyacanthae, assembly GCA_932294325.1. Classification (NCBI taxonomy): domain Eukaryota; kingdom Metazoa; phylum Arthropoda; class Insecta; order Lepidoptera; family Noctuidae; genus Allophyes; species Allophyes oxyacanthae. The sequence continues at coordinate 2,334,331 of OW028612.1, forward strand.
TAACGAAACATTTTTCAGTGTTGCTTAACCTTGCTGATCGACAGATCTACGCGGTAGCTATGTATCTACCTATCCTGTAATGGCATATTTGATAAGCTAATCGGTTAGTACTAGTGTCTATATTGTTCAATGTGTTGACATAGGGGCAAAGACTTTATCGCGCAGCATGGCGCATCGCTGCGATATCGCCCCTATGGCGCCGTGTCAGATAAAAAAAAACAATTATACAGTGAGTATTAGTATACTTTCTAAGCAAAGCCAGTTTAGTGCAGTTAGTATGATGTAACTTAAAGAATAACCTTTATGAAGTCGATTCGGATAACTTTACTGATTAAAACTAAAAATGTGTATGAAATATACTAGGGATTTTTTTTGGGACGTGTTTTGATAAAATATTGTAACTGATTTTGGAGTTGTATGTAAACACAATATTTATTCTGGCAATACGATGATTTAGTTCAAAACTTAACGAGTTAATAGAATAGAATTGAAAGATGTTTATTTCCCTGGTTCATAATTATGATACATTATGTCCACAGGTCGGTGGTGTGAGTTAAGAATGTTAAGATATCGTAACAAAATGTATAGGCGTATACGTTGTCAGGTTTACGTTATGAGGTTTTGGGATCCCTTCCCAACATTACGAGTAGGTATATATATATTTTTTTTATAACATTGCCCCGTACTAGGATTTCTCCTGTATCGAGGGTACACTTTACAAATATACATATCACATACACACACAACCAGACACTCTCTCTCTATTCTGAATATAATTATCTTATGGATATTTTCAGAATTTGTTTTTGATATCAATGACTACATGACAATGACAAAAAAATATCGATGACGGTAACAATGGCAAAATCATCAATGATTTTTCTCTAACTGTCACCGCATTCACACATTGCATATTGTCATCTTATCACTGGCATGTCACAGCGGAAGCCGAAGTTCACGTTCATTCAGTCCTGGCCAATATCGAGTGATGATTTTAAGCATTCATGATTTTGTCGTTGTCACTGCATGACGAAATGATTTTACAATATCGATGATTTATACATGTGACATAATATCGAACTCAACTCAAGTTCTTACTGACATTTGACGGTAGATCAAGGTATTAAACTTGTTGCAAGAACTGAACTTGTTGCAATTTATTATGCAAGCTTACGACGCCATTTTTTTTTTAAATTACTTTAATAACCACCTGAAGAATATTCAAAACAAAAAAAAACTAATAAATATTCCACCCGCGTAAACCTATTATAAAAAGTCATTAAAACTAGATTCTTGCAAGCGATTAGAGACAAAAACCTTTTTGAAAAGATACAGGGCATATTCTGAAGCGGGCTTTTTATCGCGCCGAACAATCGGTCTATATCGCGCGGGCGATCTCGTTGCGATCGGGAGAATTTTGGGCGATAAAACACCCCCTTTCCCCCCCCTCCGAGCCTCGCTAGTCGCCTTTTCGACGTAGAATGTAACTGTTGTTAGTGTTGTGTTTAATTGGCGAAATATTTTGCTGTAAAGATGAGTTTTTTTTTTGAGGTGACTTTCACTATGATGTAGAGTTAGATATATGTTATTGCTATTAGAGTTAAACATGGGGTATTTACCTTATAGATTGTTTCGAGCTACAATCTATAACCATGGTAAATATCCCATACTTAACTCTAATATTAATGTTAGTGACCATGTAAAAATAATATTTATCTTATTGCGAACAAACAGTTCCTTATCTACGCTATAAGTGATGATTATATTTCAATTATTAGGTTTGGTATAAAACATTTTTAACGTATTTAATAAAATAAAAAATGGCAAATAAAGTATAAAGTAGGTACCTAGGTATGTATTAACAAAAAAAAAACGTTTAGTTTGTAAACAACAGAATCGGTACCAATGTCTACTAAATTAAATTTTTATTATTGTAAAAGGAGACAGAATCAAGCATTTTTATTTCCTTAGTATTTTGTAAATTATTATGTTTTGGAAGATGCATTCATTTTATGTAGCAATATAAAAGTGTAAATATAAAAAATATTAATGCACCTGTATTTATACCTAATATCATTGATCACTATGCAGATATATCTAGTAAAATATGCAGTAAAGTTTTTTAAGTTTTCTCTTAGCATATACATAGCTTTAACATAAAGCTAAAGAGCTTATACAATCTCGTGGTACCTTAAGCTATGTACCTATATTTATTTAACTTGGTTCCAAGAAATCATATGCCATAAATGCATAATACGTATTTATTATCCATGCTCTACATGCATTTACTCAATAAATATACCATATTATAGAAAACTTAGAAAAGTGATTCATTATTCATAGCACTTTCTAATGAATATGTAATTTATCTGACTTACAGAATCTGAATCTGATCTCACTGAGTATAATTTCAGTAACTTAGTAATTACTTAGTTTTTTTTATAACCGCACCTCAACCAATATTAAAATAAAATAAAATTCATTATAATTTACACACACAGCGCTATTTTCATACGAAATAATCTAGTCACTAAATCAAAGATGGTGTGATAACATTCTCTCCTATAATTACCGTCCCCCCCTCACACCGAAGCGCGCGACGTCCTACCGGCAACACACCCCGCTTATCGCGATGCGGCGTCGCGCGTCGCGGCGTTTCTTATCAGTCGCCCGCTCTCCATCTTAGATTACGATCCGTTGTAATAAATGGAAGGTGGATTCGAGCGTGACGGTGTGATACGCGGACGTGTGATGTCGCGAGCTATGTTGGGTGAGATGGATAAACGTGTGTTTTCGTTCCAAAGGATTGCAGAACAGTGTTGCGATGTTGACCACAGAACGGTAAAAACTACTATTGTTTATACTTAACTATGAAGATTTCTATAACAAAAATCTTCTGAATCTAGCGATCTAGCGATGGATGATAAAATATAGATACCTATATATAAATACAGGGTGTAAGTGACATCGTAACGAAAACTGATACCATGGATTCAGCACATGAATCTGAACACCAGAGCATAAGTAATTTGCGTCGGTCTTTTCAAAAATTTTACGATTTTGTTCGCAGTTTTTATACCTACCTAAAAAATCTGTGAACAAAATCGTAAAAATTTTGAAAAGACTGACCCAAAATTCTTATACTCAGGTGTTCAGATTCATGTACTGAATCCATGGTATCAGTTTTCGTTACGATGTCCCTTACACGCTGTATAGTCTATAAGCTTTATTGAGACTAGCTGATAAACTCTATGTGGTTTTGATAACTGTTGAGCTTCGCTTACTATAAACGCGAAAATTTTGTAAAAACTAAAAAAAAAGTAGTAAGTAGTAAGTTTTTAGTTTACACACTGTGTCTACGTTTTCTTCTATATTCTCCAGTCGCAGGTCTGCTGGCAGAAATTTCTTTTCAAATAAGCAGTACCTTTGTACTTAAGTGTTCCTTATTCTATGTATTTTTCTTTTTGTTGTGTGTACATAAATAATAAATAAAAAAAAACAACAAAATAGAAAACACAGCACAGTATAAGTACACCATAATCAATATACATTGTACACTTCACCAATCACAATATCTCATACTTCCCAACCCACAACACCTTATCAACGATATAAAACTTTCACGGTTCCGTCAACGTCATCTGGCATCGAACTCGCGACCTTTACGTCGCCCCGCCCCCTCCGATCTGGAATCAATTAGCGTGCGCGTGAGTCGGCCGGCCCACGGAGCGGCGCGGGCGCATAAATCGATGCTAAACGAGATTGACCCCGAAACGGGGATTATGATACGTACGACTTTGTTGAGAGCGAAAATGTTATGTTATACAGAGAGTTTGGACGTGAGAATTGTGAGATTTTTTGGAAAAATTAATATTTTAATAAAAAAATTGTAAGGAATGGGAAATTGGAGAACTATTTTAAAGTTAACTTTTCTCGACTGGTTTTAAGGTTTATATTAAAGCTACGAGATTAGTGGTAAAAGAGGGGTTATGAAACATTTTATTTTTCAATAAATGTCAATAATATAATCTAAGCTTGACTGCTTGAGCAATAAATATTTTGAAAGTTAGTGTTGGGTCCTATTTCGACAGTGCCTGCAAAGGCACAGTTGAAATAAAAACTTTGACTTTGGGTTAATTTGCAGATCTATCTAATCTACAGTTTAACCATTACTCAATAAGTAATTAACCGTGTAGAATCTACACGGTTTAAATTATGGCCAATGGCAATGCTAGCTATTGCCAGCTTAAAAAACAAATTTGGTAGGTTAGAGAGTTTTTTTTAATTTTGATAGTAAAGCCGAGAAGTATTTGAATGTAAACATTTCATGAAACAATCTAAATCATTTAGGGTGGGTTGCACCATCTTACTTTAACTATAACATACATCGAAACTTCAGTTAAAGTACCGGTTAAGGAAGAAATGAGTTGATGTCATAACTTTAACCACTTTGCTGGTTATTGTTATTGTTAACTATCTATAGCTACTGACAGATACGTCGAATATAACCTCCAAATATCACTTGATACTTGTCACCTTTTTAACTTTAACTTTAACATTTTACATGACGGTGCAACAGTAGATAGTTAAATTCTATTGTCATTGTTAATGTTACTGTTAAAGTTAACTTTGACAGTAACAATAGATAACGTAGCCTTTGCTGCAACGCACCCTTACAGACACATAAAAACAGTTTTTTTTTTGTAATAATTGTTTTTGATAATTTAGTTATTGTGGTGATAATTTGGAGAAGATGCTCATGACGGGCAAGATTGAAGGGAGAAGACCCAGGGGCCAAGACCCAGGGGCCAAGACCCAGGAGCCCAATGCGTTGGACTGACCAGATCCGCTCGACACTCGACTCCAGTGTGAGCGACGCCATTCATGCTGCCGGGAACGGGGCAAAATGGCGGAGTATAGTCCAAAAGAAGGTGATCATACATAGAGGTCACGACCCTCATCAGTGCGGAAAACGACTCATGGAGGAGGAGGAGTTATTGTGGTTATTTCCGAGTCTGCTGCACTAGAGATTCCTGCTCCTACGCGATGCCCAAAAGAGCGATGGTAGGTAGATAATAATATTATTATTGTGTAAAATAAATAAGTTCACACATAAATGCAGCGAGTGCTGTGTAGTGCGCGTCTACAATATCGTCAAGATGTCGGATAACATGATGTAGGTCCCGTATTTCGACACCGACTGATGTTATGGGCTCTCGGGGACTTAGTACTAGATATACTATATAGGTACTAGAGGTGTGCGCCGATGCCCGCAGCGGCGTCATCGGCGTCATTGGCGTGGATTGTGAAAATCTTATTAAAAACAAAATATTGCAGACCTATTCGCCAAACGACTGTGACGGACGAAATTATCGGCAAAACATGCTATTTAAATTATGGTCATATAAAAATGGTATTTTATTGAATTTGCGTAAACAAATACGTCGAAATAAACCAATAAGCATATATTTAGATATTTCTAGTGTTTAGTTGACTAGTATATGTCTGCATTGTATCTAAAACAACCATATCCGTCCGACCATCCACGCCGATGACGCCGAAGCCGGCATCGGCCGGCGCACATGTCTAATAGGTACTTTCTACAAAGCATTGAAAGGCTACTTTTATAAATGAAAACGTATAATTATACATTTATAATATTATAAATATTACTAACTTCTGCCCGCAGCCTCGCCCGAAAAGTATACTATATTCTTCCCTAAGTTCTGCAAAGTTTAAGTTCAATGCCAAATTTCGTCGAATTCGGCTCAGTAGTTGCGGAATCAAGAAGGAACAAACAAACAGACGCACTTTCGGATTTATAATATTAGTATGATGAATTAATTTGAAACGGAGCGATAATAATAGCAATATTTTGGACTATCAAGGTGCTTCAAAAGGAGATCTCTCAGATAACACAACAGCACAGCGGTGTAGATATGAGCTTGTGATAACGGCTTCGATTCCCCGGCCGGTTGATGTTTTCGTTAGATAATTTTGTTATTTCGTTGAAAAAATTTAGTTTTAAAGTTAAACAATAGAATTGTTTGTAGGAATTCGTTATGATGATAGATTCTAATCTGATAGAGATAGAGAATTAAAAATTTAACATTAACAATGGAAGGAAGAATTTTTTTGTATTTATATTAAAAATAATTGGTATTTAAATTAAGAAGAAGAAAATGTTTTATAAATAAAAATGTAGAACCTAACTTTTCATAAGTATCAAGAAATATATTATGTATACAATATATTAATTTCTATTAATTTGTTGTAAAAGGTACTAAGTTCCTTTACCTATAACATTTTATTTTAAATTAGTGAAGTGCATGCTCTATCACAGATACCAATAAATAACTAATTGGTATTTTTATTTCATTACTTAGTAAGTTGTTTATTATAGATGTATTTGTGATCAATATCATTTCAATTGGAATGAGCATGACATATCTAATTGTTTTTGTGTTTTTCCTGCTAAAATGAGGTTAGACGCGGGTGTATTGTTCAATTAAATATGGATGACAAACACAATTATTGGAATCTCTTCGAATAGTTCCCTGCGGTAAATCCCGGCGCAACAAGTTGGAAATAACATACCTATTTCCTAAAGGATCAAAAAGCCACAAATGCAAAACCGATAAAAATAAATTACACTGATAGGCATTTTGCTAATTAAAAGTCAACAAAGTTAATATTATCATTACCAGAACGCTTATCTCAGAGGAAATATAACATACTTGCAGGGCGATAAGGAGTTTGCCTAATTGATATGCAGAGACCAAAAAAAAATTGGTATCAGTTTCAATATGAACCGAGTTCCTATAGGTAACATAATATTTTTGAAAAGTAAATATATTTTACGTTGTGTTAAACTCGAATTAAATAACAGTTAATTATTAAATATTATATTTTTACGAAATGAGTTGGTAATAGTAGAAAGTAATGAGTGTGAATATTTCAATTAAATCTACTTCTAATTAGTTATTATTAATTTTTTTTATTTTTAGTTTAAAGAGATTTTCTTAAATATGCCTTTTTGTACATTGTATAATTTTTTTTTTTTTTTTTTTAAAAACATTGTCCCTCACTAGTATTTCTCCTGTGTCGAGGGTACAGTTTACAAACATACATGTCACATGCACATACAACCAGACCCGAAACAACTATCTGTAGATCATACAAATATTTGTTCCGTGCGGGGATCGAACCCGCGGCACGTAGCGCAGAAAGCTAATCGCTTAGCCACTGGGCCAACCGTGAATTTCAGGTTGTCACAGAAAATATTAAAAAATGGTATCGGCGTACCAAAGCACTTCTCAATAGCAATATATTTTGGTTTTCCAAATTATACTGGTTAATATTAGTTTATTTTTAATGAGATACAATTAGATAAATATATGCTAATTATTTTTTGATAAAAATTATACATCACTATTAGCATTGAAGTTAATTTGCATTGATATGGCTTGATAGTCATCATAAAAATAGCAAGAGGCCTCTAAAAGAGGAAATAACAAGATGTTTCTTATTATTACAAAATTAAACTGAAATAATTTTGTTAACCTGAAAACCGGAATTATGTGTAGCCTTGCTTATTCTCGCTTGGAGTCCACTGCTGGAAGACTCCATTATTGCAGCCAGACTTTATTAATTATGTACTTAATATTTTTATTATATTTATAACGATCTGCTTGTTGCCTACTCTATCTACACTATGCTGATTATAGATATTGCATTAGCAATTATTATCTTTCAGATAATTTAAATGGAAGATAAACTGATAACCTTTAATTGACTGCAACTGACTACTGTTATTTGTGAACGAAAAGGTCATTAAGAAATCTTAATAGCAGACTTGACTATTACATGCAATACCCAATACTTACCAACTTCGAATAAAACAAAAGATCGCAGGCCAAAATTAAAATAACAGAGGTACATAACATATGAAAAACCACAACAATTTGAACTATTGAATCCCACCCTTTCGGAATTTAAAAAGAGTCACACCCAACATTATCATATGTATTATGTACACACACATTAACGTTCTCTTTCTCCGTCTCACACACACAGAGGTACAATTTGATAATGAACGTGGAATCAGAACGCAGATAACGCTGTTTCTCCCTCGTCTTATCAGCGAGATCGGGAGGCTGGGTCCCATTGAGTGGAACACACGTCATTTTTATCGTAAGCCACGATTGTCTGAGTGTAGGGCTGATGGATAGTTTTTTATTTCTTTTTTGGATAATAATAATGCTATTATATGAACAGTAGCTGCTACAATGCGCTGGTAAGTGAAAGAGTTTGGTAAAATATACTTTAAGTTTAAGAGATATTCAGAATCGAAATAAATAAAACACGCAACACATGTACTTTTTATCTAAGTATTTAAACTATTTTAAAATCTAATAAGTAATAGGTAACTCAAACTTTATTTAAATTAATTAAAACTTCAATCACAAATTGGATACTAGCACCGAACATAATTTATACTGATGAAGCAACAAGATAGAACTCTAACGAAACATATACGAACCATTTAGACATAGTTGACATTGACAGGACCTGTCAAAATAGGAACATGCCTCACGACTTCGGTATTTAAAAATGGATTCGATGTCGTTGCAATGTGATTTGGTATCGGCTTAAGATTGGTATCTCATTTTTGTAATGTCACATCACTATTTTGTGTTTAAAAGATTTCGAATTGTATTACTTTTTAGGAAGAAAAGGTTTTAAAATGAAATTATGGTTATTTAATTATTAAGATTCAAATTTGAAGTAAAATAACCACATTTTTTTATATATTTTGTTAAGTTTAAAACAAGCGGCTGTTACTACCTGTGACATAAACAATTTAATAAGTACCTTTTACCCTTCTCTACAATACTAATTTTTGAATTTCGTCACATGAATTAAATACTTTCAAAACCTTCCTAAAATGTAAACAAATCAATAACTCTTCCACAGACGAGCCAGCAGTGCAGTTCAAAACGTGAAAATCTTAGTAACACACAGTAATTACATTTTATCAATGATTTACATTCGTTCAAGTTCTGATAATGTATCTACAGGGCAATAAAAATCCTATATAATACATTAGTACCACTGTTAAGGCTATCAGACAAGAGATAAAAAACCACCAATCTTAACGACGGTCTTATCGCGAATTCGGAGAAAATGCTATCTTATACGTTGTCCAAAATATATTTATTTTGATTTTAGTCGAACTTGGCCCTTTTTTTTTTCTTTAATGTTCGTGTAGGCGATGACTGTATCTGGCAACTTGTTTATTTGAACTTTTGAGATGTTTTGATACTTTAGTTTAATTTTTATTGTTATTATAAGTTGTATGAAAATGTATGGGTAAGTTTTTAAATTGATTTTTTTTATTATCATCTTGAAAAATGTAATAAATATGTAATGTAATGTAATTTAATGACGTTTTGTGTACAGTAAAAAATAGAAAGTCGTTGTTATAGTTGAGTAAAACGTTCCTAATATGAACAATAACTCAACATTTTCTCAAATAAACATTTTTATTTATTAAAGACGTTTTGGTACCAGCCGATAAGTTTGTCAAGTTGGTACAAAGTGCACTTTTATCAGCTTTCACACAAGTGATCTAGTGTTCTTAAACACTAATTGTACCTAGTAATCCCAATCAGTGATACAAAGCGTAATTCTACGTTTAAATGTAAATTCCAAGAATGTTTTATCTAATGTCAACAAAAACCACAAATGAAGTGTTTTCCGTCAAATCAGTGCGTAAACACGACTTGCTCACATTTCGTACGCACTATAGACTATTTAGGTAGACATTACTAGAATAAAACCTGCTTAGCTAAAATTATTAGGGTACTAAGGTACTCAGTATGTTACCTGCAACTTGGTTCCAAGTTTTTTACTGCTTATCTTAAAAACAGCTAGACAAAAATCTAGTTGGTTTCTCATTATTTTACATGCAGATTTATCTGAGATGTGAATGATTGTGGTAGGTAGTAAAAAACTTCTCCCTGCAGCATTAGGAGTTGGGCAATGAGTAAAAATGTCAAAGTTGAACAGATAACGATACCAGAGTGGGTTAGCAACAACAATAATTCTTATTGATACCACAGTTCATTCAATACACTCAAGATAGATGCCGCTAATCGGTATCAGTACCTATCTATTCTCGAGATATTTCATTGATTCTGATCGCAGATTGAATAGACAAGAAGTTTAACTGTGAATAAACTCGCAAATGAAATGAAACAAAGGATTTAAAGCCTACAAACTATTGGAAAGCCTGTACTTGTGAAAAACAAAGCAATATAAACATTCGGCCGCACTGACCGATATGTAAACAAATCTTACACATTGTTTTGAAGTCGACAGCGCCACCTGGCGGCGGGTCCCCGGCCGCCACTTCCAACTGCTTCAGATACCGCAACCACAATAACATAATATCCACAGCACAGCACTATTTGGTATTTATTTTGTGTTTATTTGTGCGCGCGACATTTGAGCCGTCATACTTTTGCCGCGTAAACTGAGTGACTGGCCCGGCGAGTCGAACGCCCCTCCTCGCACACGAGCGCACTGTGTCCGTACGTCGCCGCACACAGACGCAGCCGATCCCTTATCAGGTTGGTTTAACTAGCAATGGCTGGCCCCAGATGCTATCACTCGGGGCTCGCGGTAACGTTGCATTGAAAGATAAGAGTCAGAGATATTATCGCTCTTTGAATAAACTTGTATAAAATGTCAAATAAAAAAGCTGCGCGCCATACACGTCTAGCGGCGATTTTTTGATAGTAGGTACCCCTGATGTAGGAAGTTGTGCAAGGTTTCGTTTCGAGATTTTATGAGGTCGCCGAAGTGTGGAAGTTTTATTGTATCTTTCAGTAAACCAAACAGTAAACTTTTGATTAATATTAAGTGATTTAAAATTGGCGAGACCTTGGAAGGAAAATAATTTATATTTTTTATGTCAAATTGTGTTATTTTGCACAGAAATAACGTCAATAATTGGCATTGATAGCTATTATTGATACATATACCTAGATGTTTTTTTATTTCTTTATATGTAGATCACTACTTTGTCTTTGTCTTTTTAGGCACTTTAATACTAACCAAACACAAAGTTAAATAAAAGTCGACAGTGTGTCCTGTTACCGTCTTTGAATCTGGCAGAATAGTCGACATCGACTCAAGTGCCATAAAGAAAGATGAACGGAAATTATTGAGTGATTTAAATTATGAAAGTAATTGGCGTCTTTTTGAAATATAAGTACTTGAATGTACTAAAGTTACTTTACTCTTTTAAACAGGCACAAAATGTCTTGTATATCACAAAGGTGATTTTGTAGTTTTATTTGTGGATCATACTTACTTGTAGTAGAGTGAACTAAATCTACGGTTGAATCTCTGGACTTACCTGAAAAGAAAACAATATTCCATTAATAAGATACGGTGAATTAAAAAAAGCATAGAGAATCAAAATGCTATAGATCTAGCCAAAAACACTAACTTAATTAAGTAGGCTTTGGTAACAATCGATTGATTTTGATCGATTGAGTTTTTACCGACTTCCAAAAAGGAGGAGGTACTATGTTCGTCGCGTAGGTTTTTTTTTTTAGTTATAAATATTTTTCAGTGTCCTATTTTTAAGATTCGACTAAAAATATAGACTTTATGAAGTCCTAAAAATTATCCTACCAAAACGTTGTGAAAGTAAACGGGTTGTTTGAACGAAGTACTGGCAACACAAACATCGTGAGGACAATAGGTAACATCAAGGAAAACTTGTCAAAGTAGGTCAATATGCAGGTCTGCAGTCCACATAGTTCTGAATCAGTTTCGTTTGACCATCCGTCTGGCGCTTGAAAGTCTTCACGCATAGGTTTCCTTGTAGGGTCAGCAAATATACTTTCATTAGAGTCATTCGTCTGTTGAATGTTTGGTGCCTTGATTTTATCGATATCAGGGTAGTTCTTCATGTCAAGTGAATTTAAAAACTTTAATTTGTGTTCATCTCAAGTCTTTTATTCAAGATCTATTTTATAGATCATTCCAGAAAAGGTCTATGAACTTTTGCGTGTTTAATGGAAGTAGTAACTTTAGGCTCTGGAACCAGTATGAACCTTATTCAAGAGAATAGTAAACGGTTTAAAACTACTACAGTCTAGACACAAAAAAGTTTGTTAGATTTAAGTAGGTATTTGACAAATTATTTGAGATTTCGAGGCTATTTGAAAACACTGCTGCGTGTTTGGTGAGGACTGTATGATGCATGACAAGTTTGATAATAGTGGATAGATTTTGGTAATTATTAAAACTTTCGTTAGTTCGTAGTTACTTTACAATACAATACACTTTATTGCACACCAGTAATAGAAGAAAAGATACAATAATTAGAAAAAGAAATTGTACAAAGGGCGGTCTTATCGCACTTGGCGATTTCAGCCAGACAACCTTAGGATGGACAGATTAGCAGGTTAAAAGAGAGGGTTAGTTCACCGTGTAACAATAATAATAAGAAAATAATTTGGTTCATAAATACTATACAAAACATAATACATAACAATATGTATACAACTTTGGGTATAGATACTCAAAGCAGAACATGACAATTTTTTGTATTAAGTGATCTTGGTGTGAGTTTATTTATGTTTTGTGCGTCATACTGGGCGTAGAAATAAAAACTTTTTCTTTCTTTCTTTCTTTCTTTATGTGTATCTTACTTCATCTTTCCTTCCTAAAATACTTGCAAAGACTTCCTCTGTCTCTTCTTTATTCAACACCTACCAATATTTCCTTTCTAAAATATTAGTTCCAACATTTTCTCTTGTCGATTGTCTATTATTTTGACCAAAACTTCAAATCTACTCAACTGTACCATAACAATTTGAAACAAACACCGCTAGTTTTTGCTTATTGTACATTTATTCGCATATATGGCACAAGTGCGCGGTTAATAGCAGTCTGAGATTCGGTGCCGATCCACCGATAGCTGCCAAGGTTATGATTTACTAGATACGGACGCAGGTGGCTGAACAGTAGTGAAGAGAAATGTCGGGAACTGAATGGAATTCCGTACTGCATTGTACAATCCATTTTGTTTTCAATAAGTTATTGGAGAACCCACCATTTTTGGGTCTATTTGAATATTTCCCTTGTTTGCTTGAACCTCCCTTAATTGCTCCATTAATTGGCATTATTAATAATGATTATTTATATTATAATTACAGTAAGCATGGTTTGAGATTATTTAAACAGGGTGGCCACATATACAACTTAAATTTTAAATTAATTTTATATCAAATGAAAAATATCAAATATTTTTCCAAAAATACACTATTTAGGCTTGGTAATTACGTGTGGAATATAGCTACTAAATGTCTACCTCTCACAGCATTACAAATACGAGCTCTTGCTCCCGGGTTCAGTCTCCTAGTTGGATTATATTTTTAAAAGCTTTTATTCATCCAAAGTCAGTATTTTCACTTTAGTAACTTAATAGTCTGCTTTAAAAGCAAGTTTTTGCTACTTTACATTTGTTTGTCCCGTGAAACGCAACGCACTTGCCACCACTACACACACAAGGGCAACGCTTGTGTGCGATCCCCGTCTGAGATTGGCTTTATCTCCCATCTCGTGTGCAACGTTCATTTACATAAAAACTATTATTTTTTCGTCCATGCCTTTATCTTTTATCATCGATTAAGTTTTTGTGATACTGTGTGCTTTAATAAGTCATAGTATATGAGGTTTTTTTAGTATAATTTTATTTGTTTTATCATCAACCAACGTTCTATTCTCGTCTTTGTTCTCCATTATCATTATTTTGTCTCCATAAATTAACAATACTTTACCTTCTATAATCGAGTTTAGAAACGTAAGATTATAATTTGTAATAATCAATTAAAAATGATGCCCACCGTTAAGCATGAGTCCTCCTTGTAATTTGCTACAACGAATAATCTTGGAAACACAATACCAAATCCGGTACGCTTGGCAGGCAGATGGTCGATTGCAGTATGATGTCATCAACATACAAGTGGATTCTACTGCTTCTGTCCATTGTCCTGATGTAATCCCTTATAAAACATGCAACGAGAGATCTCTAATCATGACTTCTGTAAATATTACAACACTAATGCCATTAATTGTAAATATTGTATTTGGTCCTCATTTTGTACCAACTAGAGTACTAGCAACTGCGTTTAATACCCACCAAACGTCATCCTTTACAATAAAAAAACCAAGTTCCACAACACAAATCAAACGGCAGCCGCTAAGTACATCATATCTACTCGAAATTTCATAAAAGAAAGCCCTGTCTGATACGTCGCCGGCGCCAGCCATATGTGTTGATAAGTCCAGGAATAAATCAACCCGTCTCGGTGTCTAGTGATAAGGGAAGATAAAACATTAATCAGTATTGGTCGAAGTTAATGGATTCTTAATGCGGCGGTCGTCATGAGGCCGAGGAATTTTTGAAGGCCTTAATTTGTTGTGTGAATTTGTTAATGTGTTCACGCCATTTTCGAACGTTCGATCGTTGGGTACCTTTTGTATGAAAATGTTATGAACGCTGTTATCTCTTTGCATTCTTCCAGTATTTCTCTTTTTTTGCTGTTGTTTGGCATCCAGATCAAAAGTAGTCAAAAGGCTGTTGATGTTCAGTCGGTGCAGTATACCCACAGAATTTTTATTTTTCCTTATTATAATTTTTTCTGCTTAGTTTTACAATGTTGCCATCCTAAAATTGTATTCTCTGTCTATGCACCTGTCCTCTTTTTAATATCTGTCTATCATTCTAGTGCGTCTTGTGTTTGTGGCAAATAAATGTTTTTTCTTTCTTTCTTTCTTTCAGATTTTACCGACTTCAAATTGTATGCTAAATATTCAAATAATCACTTATTTCAGTATATTTTTGGTGATTTCCTTTATTGTTAATTTAGGAAGTAACATTTCGATTCACGGAACATGTCTTTGCTTCTAACATAAATAATCACCCAAACAGATATTACTGAGGCCAGCAAGCGTGAATTTAGAAAAAGGTCTTATTACCACATACATTTGTATTCATCTCATTAACAGTTATACATGCACGAGCTTATAGCAGAAGAAACAAGTTGTCTTTCACATCAAAACCTACAAGAAATCAATTTCCATGTCTCTTGTAACTTTGTAAGCTGTTGATTCACAGTTATTACTTTCAGATGAGTATGGTTTTAAATTTATTTCCCAGTTCGTCTGTCCATCTAGATTGTTATCCAAAGTGAGCTACTGTATTCATAATTTTTATCTCCGTATCATTTTATTACCGGTTACAATTGTGGAAAATTAAATTTACATAATGACTTTTAATTGTAACCTTGAGGCTTGTAATTTGAACTTTCAATGTATTTTATTGTTTTAAAATTATAGACACATGTAAGCAAGATGGTATGTTTGAGGCCAATTGAATTAAAAATAAAGAAACTAATGATTTTTAGGCTGGAAACAATTATGGTGGACAATCAACACATGTTTTTTTAAATTAATACGAAGCCATTAAATAGCTGTAATGTTAGATAATTTGTGATGCCGCATAGAAGCTGATGAATTTGGTAGTTCACTGCTCTCATCATTATCATCATAGACAGCTCCTGTCTTCCCACTGCTGAGAAAAAGGTCTCTACCATAATGAAAATAAATCCAGCCGATTACTGACTCACTGTCGGACACGGGTCTCTTCTCAGAATGAGAAGGGTTAGGCCTTCCAACACACTGGGTTGGTGCGGGTTGGCGGACAACACAGACCATCGAGGACTTTATGAGGACCTCTCAGGTGTGCAGGTTTGCTCACAATGTTTTCCTTCACCGTTAACGCAAGTGATAATCAATTGCGATTGCGATCCGCACATACATTCGAAAAGTCAGCGGTGCAGGCTGGTTTTGAAGCCATGGATGCATGGAAGGCAAGCGTGAACGCTTGCCTTCCGGTAGGCTACCACTGCTTTTTCTCTGCCATACATCCACTGTTGCAAGCGCCATGGTCACGGATAAACTAAAAGTATTTGCGGGTGGGTGTTTATTGGCAGACAAAACGGTCTACCCTCCTTCTGTTACGTTTTGTGCGCTCGGGTCCGGTACCAGTATCATGTACGAAAGTACTTCACGTGACCATGGCGCTTGTAACAGTGCCGAAATATCGGAGGCTCAAAACAATCTTTAAACATGGTAAATACCCCGTTTTGAATTCTAATACTAATAATAGTGACCATGACAGTTTAAAAACTTATGTCCTAAGTTTAGTTTAGTTACAGAATTACTAATGAATGACAAACAACTCAACGATCGAATCTAAACGATTGATTTAAGACATAGCTTGCTACTCAATAAGCTTACATGACCGTGACCATAACTACCACAATAAAAACGCAAAATAAAGCCACAAACACAGGTAACGAAACGTATCGAGTTTGATGCGTTTCGTTTCGTCGATGGAGCGATAGGCGGTCAATCGATATGTTATCAGCACCATCTGGCGCCCTCCCCCCGCGTACCTCACAGGTGCTGGGTGTAGAAGCAGCAAAATAGGTAGGATCAATTAATAATTATTTTTTATGATGTACTTAGATGTAGTATTCTTCATCTACAGAATATTTTTTATGTAGTGCGCATAATTCGTAGAGTGATTCAGTCTCTGTTCCTAAATGCAACCGCAGTATTGGGATAGACTTTAAAACAAAATGAAAATTAGACTTAGTATGGAGGACACGCATAATTTAGTAGCGCAAGACATACATAGTCATTTTTTTATTAATAATGATTACTTTTTTATTTATGGGTCTGAGTTCAAACCCAGCCCGCACCTCTGACTTTTCGGATTCATGTGCGGATTAGAATTTGATTATCAGTTGCGATAACGGTGAAGGAAACCATCGTGAGGAAACCTGCACATCTCAGAGGGCCTCATAAAGTCCTCGATGGTGTGTGTAGTCCGCCAACCCGCACTAGGCCAGCGTGGTGGATTTAGGCCTAACCCTTCTCGTTCTGAGGAGAGGCCCGTGTCCAGCAGTGGGACAGTAGTGGGCTGAATTTATTTATTTACTTATTTTAATGATTATCATTCGGAGCCTATTGCAAATTCTCGATTTGCTTGAATTGGGACGAATTGTACACATAGCAAGACTTTTCACATACAATGTTATGGTTTAATGACCCACGATTCATTTTAACATGCTAATTCACATAATATTGTATATTGCCAGGTATAAAAAAATCTTTGAAAAATATCATATTTTTTTGCCAACAGTATCACATTTATGTGATGGCGAGATGGAGCTGATAATCGGCCGATCAAATTACCCGCGGGGTCACCACGCCTGTGTGCTTCCTCTGGTATAAGGTGTGATGATTAACAGACGACAAAGGATGTCCTCAGGCATCCAAAGGAGGCGGTTTTTGGGGAGGATAAAAAAGTTTTAGTAACGTAAGGAGTGGAAGAAAAAATTAATTGGGTGTAGGGGACCTTTTTATAGTCTGTAGATGTCCCAAGATGCGCCTAACAGGCGTGGCACCGTGGTGGGCTTCATCGCGGTATTGAAGAGTTCCCGTAGTCCACCAGGTGACGAAAGCGGACCACCGTGGTGCGTTTAGCCTGCCGGATTCCGGCACACCCCTCCGCGCCCCTTAGGCGGAGGATACCCCAGGATGATTCATCACCACGTTAATAAAAATAAAAAAATGTCATTCACATAAGTGTGGACATCTCTTTTAGTTTTATTAGCATGTGAGAAGAAGAAGCTGAAGTCTCAGTAGTAGGAACATGGGTCATGATGATAAAAGGGACATAAGGTGCAAATTAGAAGCATATGTCAATGATAAAGCACAGTTTTTTTTTTTTCAAGAGCCTAGTCTTTTTCAACTATTTGGAGTCAGCTTCTAGTTTTACGAAGCGTTTCAGTGTTTTATACGGACGAACTGCCAGTTTTGACCTCCACAGTTCAATTACTGGGAGCTATGCTGGAATTAAGCCCTTTTCCGAGAACTAGTGGTCACCCAGTGGTCAAAATTCGACCTTAGTTTATGCTTTTTAAGCTTTCTGCACTCCTTCTCCATATAAACTTTAACTATGCCAAATCAGACACTACTCCGTGCGTGCAATATGCTTAAAAAGGGGTACAAAGTTTTCTCTTCACGTATTAATATATAGATATAGCAAATATGAATACAACGTGTAACAGAAATGCGTGGTTATATTTACGGGGCTGGATCAGACCATCAAACTGAACAACTTTCTCTATAGGACCAACATCGTAATCGAGAAAAAAAAACAGTTCTTCCATATAAATAAATCCAATATTACTCGCCAAAATTACAGAACAACAGATTTTTCGCGATTATAGGTTTGGTCCCATGTCTTTGTTCTTAATGATGATTAGAATTGATTAGAATACCTTCCTTCAATGTTTCCCTCGTTTAACCAGTCACCCTGTACATCCAAATTCCTCGAAACAGCATGTTTATAATTCCTTGACTGTGTAATCTGTAAAACACCTTGAACGAGTAATCTGATCTCAGCTCGTTGATTCCGAACAGATGTGTTATTTTTTACTTTGTTTGGGCTCAGATTTAGATCTGACTGAAGATTGTGTTTATAAAAAGTTTTAGGGCGATAGAACATGGAAGTAACATGAAGAACCAAAGAATCGATTAACATTGACCATTGATTCTTAGTAGAATGTAAACTGTTGAACTGCATGAAGGCTGATTCATTCGAGCCAACCGACCGGAAGGATCAACTAGACACCCCAAATTTTTATTTTGTCAGAACTAGTCTAGAAGGGTTGAAATACCGTATCAAGGCAAAATACTTAGTAGTAGAGATGAGTCCGATATCATGTCATATGTATAAATCATCAGTATTTTAAAATCATTTTGTCATGCAGTGACAACGACAAAATCATAAATGCCTTAAATCATCACTCGATATGAACGTGAACTTCGGTTTCAGCTGTGACATGACAATGACAAGATGTCAACATTATGGTCAACATGCAATATGTGAATGCGGTGATAGCAAGAACATTGTACATAAGTGATAGTAAGAAAAAGTCATTAGGTAATGATTTTGTCATTCTTCCCGTCATCGATATTTTTTTGTCATTGTCATGTAATCATTGGTATCTATCGAAAAATCATAACTCAGCCCATTTCTACTTAGTAGACCTTCAGGCCTTATCTTTACCCAAATATATTGCAGTCGGCTTGCAGTCGAACCAGATGCGGCTTAATAATCAGTTCTATACATGCAGTGACTGCCTTCTGACCTACGCAACCCAATTACCGAGGGATACCATTTAGAGATCCTAAAATTAGACTGATTGTTTTTAGGCTTCTGCCTGCCTGTCGTCTGATCGATGGATTAACATGCTCTCCTATGCACAAAGGCATCAATATGATGCATAGGTATGAATAATCATAGTCAGAAATGAAATCAATCATGGCTATGATTCATCGATCCACGTTTTCTAAGAATATGAAGGATGGTCAGTCTAATCAGATATGCCTATACCACAATACTATAGGGAAGCTATGAGTGGGAAGTGGTAATGCTGAACCATTACATTTTAAAATACTTTCAACTGATTATAAGAAAAATATATATAAAAAGTAATAGCCCACCGGTATCAGGACAGGGTACAAGCTACCGGTGGTCAAGGCCGCAGAGAGAGAAACCTCTTAACAATACACGCCGTGTTCAGGAGTACCGCCCGCTGTATCAAGCCTCCGACGCAGCTGCCCAACGCGAGCCTCATAGACGTTGGTCGAGGCTCTTGGCTATAAAACCATTGGCTGTAACGACTATCGGTACCATGATTGCAGAGTCCACACCCCACATGTCGACAACCTCGTGTGCTAAGTCAAGATACTTGACTTCTTTATCTTTCTCGGCTTTCACGAGGTTCTCTTCATGCGGAACAGTGATACCTATCAATCAACAATCATTGTGTGACGCTCTGATCAATCTATCATCACTATATCAGGATTCTCGGCAAGAATAGTACTGTCAGTATAGGTCGATCCCAGTAATTATTATTACCTTTATTCAACTTTTTAACATACTTTAACATATTTATAAAAAAAATACAAATATGTTAACTTTTTTAAATTAAAAAAACATTTGAAAATATAAAAGAGTAGCCCATCGGCATCGGGAACAGGGTCCAAGCTACCGGTGGTCGGGGCTCTAGAGAGAGAAACCTAACAATGCACGCAGTGTCAAGCCACCTAGCGAGAGCCTCTCGAGGTGTTGGTCGAGACTCTTGGCAATTAAGCCATTACCCGTTACGACTATCGGCACAATTATTGCTGACTCCACGTCCCCCATATCGACAACCTCGCGAGCCAAGTCCAGATAATAATTATTATTATTATGTCGTGTCGGCACGGGCAAGTATATGATAATCGTTCATACCCACACGTAATATGTATTTCTTTCTTTATACACTACACATTACCTTAATTTGGGTATTTATTTCGAAATTTTTATTAACAGGTAATAATTATTTATTTACATATTTAGCTTACATAGTTGTTTTAGGCACATTCAAGCGTATGGCACCCGTGGGTTGCAGTTGAAAATCAGCGTCAGGTGGTAGCACCTGGTGTTGCCATCTGACATTATGCTGAGCTGAGGCCCTTTTGGCATAAATGTACTTAATTTTATGTATTAAATGTTTTAATTTTAATTGTGCCAATAAACGCAATTTTCTTTCTTCTTCTTTCTTTCTTTCGTTCATGCCGTAGTGGAATAGTCAGTCAGCAAACCAGCTGTTTGCCTTTCCGGTCAAGTTATATCAGTTAATTAGCAACATTATAAAGTCATTATGACTCATATGTCTCGCACCTGTTAACAGGGTCGCGGCAACCTTATGTTCACATACCTCAGACTGATAAAAACGGTTTTCAACCGACTTCAAATAAAGGAGGAGGTTCTCAATTCGGTTTTTTTTTTTTTTTTTCTGTCTTAAATCAGTCATTATATGGACGGATTTGCAAAATTCTTTTTTAGTTCGAAAGTGGTTTATCCCGAAATGGTCCCATTTAAATTTCATAATGATCTGATGATTTTTTTTGAAGTCGATTTTTACTTTTTTTAAAGTTTATTTTCCAACAGTCTATTTAAGGGCTAAAGATGTTGGTATCCTCAATAATTGATTACGGAGGAGTACACCCTTCGGGTAAATAAATGATACGGCTACATTTAGTTACACTGGTAGCTGGCCTAAAATCCTAACCGTAAAAAACACCTGACTCCATCTAGAAAAACAATTATAACTTTTGAACGGCTGAACAGATTTTCATCAAACATAGCTAGTTTAATCAGGTATCATCTTGATACCTGATTAAACTAGCTTTCAAATAAAAAAAACTGTATTGAAATTGGTCCATCCGTTTGGGAGCTACGATGCCACAGACTGCAGATACATAGATACATAATACAAAATTATAACACCCCTCTTTTTTGTCGGGACTTAAGAGTTTTACAGGATCGGCAAGGCGCGAGTGATGCTCCTGGTGTTTGCAAGCGTCCATAGGTTACGGTAACCGATTACCATCAGGCGGGCCGTATGCCACCTTAGTACTATACAGGGTGACTGGTAGAACGAGGGAATCGTTGAAGGAGGGTGTTGTACACATCAATAAGAACAACTTTTACCGACCGAACCTGAAATCGCGAAAAAAAATAAGCTGTTCCATATAAATAATTCAACATTAATCGACTTAATGTTAAACAGCTGATTTTTTTTCGCGATTTCCGCTTTTTTCCCATAGTAAAAGTTGTTCATAATGATGAGTACAATACCCTCCTTCAATGCTTCTCTCGTTCTACCGGTCACCCTGTATAAAAAAGCTAATAACATTCATAACTCATGTTTAGTTTGACTTCTGCTTACCCTAAAAGTCCATAAAGCTGAAAACACACAGTGCCCATCATAACCGCTGCTGAGACGGCCTATATTGCATTGTGAGGCTAATTGGATAGTGATGCTTATCTGGTGAACCGATAAAATGGCGTAGATAACATTCTGTAGTGACTTATTAAGGCCGTTCCCAGAATAATATTAGATCGCACGATACGCGCTGTGTGTGTCGGGTACCGATAGCAGAAGAAACTATTTTGATTAAGATTTTTTTGGGTAATACTTTGTTCATATTTTGCTGGTTGTATAGTGGGTTTGATACATAAAACAGTAGAATAATAGTTTTAATGATAAATCAGAAAGTGAGACGTCAATATACTTACGTAGGAAATAACTGATGTTATAAAAAATGGAGGAGAACGTTATAAAAAAAAAAACCGTATTATTTTATTTTATTTTTATCGTTTTAAGTAATAGTCACAACGTTATTTTAGAATTCAGATCCATAAAATATATTTTTTGCAATATACTTATTTTTTAAAAGCCATTTTATCTATACGACCCAGATTTCAAACTTAAGATAACGCATTAAAAACTCATTTGTATAGAATCAAAAATAATAAAAACTTAATTTGACAGATAATATAATGGATACTCCTTTTGGTCTAGCCGCAAGTCTAATATTTTAAAACCGAAACAAAATTAATTTAAAAATATTTTTGTTAGATTATCGGTAAATAATCGCAATGATAATCGATGATTCCGATTAATTGCTAAATGCTGATAATCGTCGATTACGATCAATTGTAATCGATTCATCACTAACCTCAAGTAATATGTTTAACATGACAAAGTATAACGCCTGTAATCCCCGAAGAATAGGTAGAGGAGTACGCAGTGGGTACACCCACATTTCCCCGATGCCGTTATTAAGTCCCAAATGGGGCGAGCCTATTATCATCTACCGGGCACAATTCCAAATCCCAAACATCTACAGATACCCTCAGAGAAAAAAGAAAGAAAGAAAGAAAGTAGGTTATTATCCAAAACAACACACATACACAAGTACAAATATGTAATAACGAATAAATAAATAAACAAGGTGACAGAAAAAAAAAACAAAAACACAATAACAAAACACCAAAATAAACAATCATAAATAAAAGAGAAAAAAAAGCAATCAATCAACTAACTAAACTAACAAAAAAAAACTAAAAAAAAAATTGAAAAAAAATCTTGTCTTTTCTTAAAAATTAGGTCAGATATTTCCCACTTATCTGCACACCTTACTTTGCTATCAGTGATCTGAACAACGGATCGCGTTGTGTAGTTTTTGCGAAATTGGTCCCGATCGGGTGTTATTCGCCCGTGTTGATTCCCGGGAACAGTGCATGTATCGGGACTCAATCTGTGACAAGCCTGGACTCAGACCTTCGACGTGACTCATCAGACCATTTAAAACAGCCTTAAAAATGTTCGCACGTTTTGTTTTCGAGTTATCAGATCCTGATAATATCAAGGTACTAAGATATTCCTTAAAACATTGCATTTATCTGTGATTTGATCTATGATATCAAAGATTATGATCAGGGGGGCTAAAAAGGCCGCTTTAGATGAATCATAATATGATTCATATTACGAATGTCAAAATATCTACTTAATTGACAACTCTTAATGTCATCCGCATAAGGTTCATACTCAGTAATCATCTGTTTGACAGTTACTAAGCAGATCATTAGATGAATTGCTCAATGTGGCCTTTTTAGGCCTCCAGGCCTTGGCAATGAGTTATCACTTGACAGTCACTTAGAATTACAGTGCCACAAACTTATCTGACCCGTAGACCAAAATTGGAACTAACGTCGTAGCGGAACAAAAATGACATCAAAATGACATATTTGTAGGGAGAGGACATTGGTAAAAGCGACGGCAGCGACGCGACGCCCTAACTGGCTAGCTAATCACGATGCACGCTCGTAATCGGAATCGACTCAATTTTGACACTACAACAGTGTTCATTGCGCTGCTCCAATTGTCGGGCGGAGTGGTTTCAAAAGCATACCGCGCAATGTAGTTTGTTGGAATGTCAAAATTGAATCGATGCCGATTGCGAGTGTGTATTGTGATTACCCTGCGGGTCAGATAAGTTTGTGGCACTATACTGATGTCGATTCTGTTACGCTCTTTGACAGGACTAAAATAAACTAAGGGTGGTTCCTGTATTTAATAGAATTAAAAAAAAAGTAACAACCGACTTCAAAAAAGTAAAAAGTATTAAACCATTTTCTTAAAAAATCTTAACAGCTTTTCAAGTCGGTGTCACTGCCAAGCTAGGTGCATTGAAGAATTAATGGTCCCGACTTCAGAAGCTGTTAAGTTTTTTAAGAAAATCATTTTACACTTAATAGCTTTCTGAATCGGTCTGCAATTGCCGGAGAAATCGCGTAACAAACACAAATAAAAACATACAGTCAAATCAAGAACCTCCTGCTTTTTTTGAAGTCGGTTAAAAAGAAAATGACAGATGCGTTTAGTTTTGTTTAATTCAATCAAAATGCACAACAGAATCGACCGAGTTCAGTAACAGTGCAGTCGTTTCTTCAAATACTGCATGTTTTGGAAATCTTGTTTTCGCCAACCCTAGCCTGACCAGACTTTAAAATGGTGATTCATCTTTGTATATCTACATAAATACATAATACATCACGGGCAGTCGATATCCATTACTAAACATGATCCTCTCAACGAACTATTGGAGTCTACAACAAATTGTTAGTTGGACGAATTGCTATTATAGTAATGTGATATTATCTAAGTATTAACAGTAAAGTGAATATTGCCACCCACAATGTTTCAGTTCCGTCCATGACCTTTCTAATCACAAGCGGCCACGGTGGACCTTGAGAATTATGAAAGTCTGTATGTAGTCAGATGGGGGAGTCGTTTGCCTCATTGTTGAGGATCGCATCTCTATTTAACACCTTCTATTGGACTATACTGCGCCATTTTGCTATGTTGCAGGGAACATGAGTAGCATCGCTCACTCTGGAGTTTAGTATCGAGCGGATCAGCGCTACCGCGTAACTAAAATGGTAATGAACATCGACTCTGGTAATTACTTTAATACGATCGTGAGAGACTAAACTTTGAGCTACCTTGTAAAACGATTACCGATCAGGAAGACAGGAGTCCCAACAGTATTACCTACATAAAACAAATACACATAAATATAAAAACATACATAAATAAATACAAACATACATACATAAATTGCAAACGGACGATGCTATGACAAGGAGAGATAATGCTCTTCTTCGTCTTCTTCTTCTTTTGTTGCTGATCTCTTCTGTCAAACTAGCTACTTTTTGCATCAGAATCGCGAGATTTCGCGTTCGTTGGTTGCCTTTTGCTTACAAAAATTTAATAAAGAACGCTAAAACGTGCTATTCTTGTTCAAAAAGTGGCTAGGTAGTTGTGCTATGGCCCGAATAGGATACCTATTCTTAGATAAGAACCAAACTTGATACAAAGACAGCTCAA
The DNA here is from genome assembly GCA_932294325.1 of Allophyes oxyacanthae. Taxonomy (NCBI): domain Eukaryota; kingdom Metazoa; phylum Arthropoda; class Insecta; order Lepidoptera; family Noctuidae; genus Allophyes; species Allophyes oxyacanthae. Next base: position 2,359,782 of record OW028612.1, read on the forward strand.
TATCTCTAGATATCTTAAGCAGCATTCTCAACAATATTTACAATGATAACTGAGTTATTATTAGCGTTCGTTTAATAAAATTAATACTATATCGTGACCGTAGCGATGGCGATTACGATCATTTTGAAAAAAAGGTGCATAAACTTTAATTAGAGAAGCGAGATCCATTTGTGCGATAAGCCGTATCGTCGATATACACCTTGTTGAGTTAGCTATATTACTTATTATTACGTTAATAGCACCTGTGGATATCTTGACTCATATTAATAAGAGATAAACTACTTGATATACACCCGCATCTGGGTACTGATTACTTATTATAATCATTCTCATCACCATCAACAGCCTGTTTCTACCCACTGCTGAGTATTTTTTCATGCCATGTTTCCCTGGTCTGTGCTAACCACATCCAGGTCTTACCCGCGATTCTTTGCAGGTCATCTGTCCATCTGGCTGCCGGTCTTCCAACACTTCTTCTACCGTCTATCGGTAGCTATTCTGCTCTACTCCACCTACGGTTATTATGTCTTGCCAACATTTCTGCCCATCGCCATTTCAGAGCCGTTATACGTCATTCTCTTACTGATTATTTATTGTAATCATTCTCATACTGATTGTTTATTGTAATCATTCTCATACTGATTATTTATTTAATCATTCTCATTGCTGTTACTAGTGCTTCTCTTATAGTAGTATATACTATAAGCATTCTCAGCAGGGCTAGCACGACGGGTAGACAAACACGTTTTCTCCTTGACAGACGACAAAAGGAAAAATCGAGAGAGAAAACGGTAAAGAGATGGTTTTGTCTACGATTTTCTCTCTCCCCTATTTTGCCGTGGTAGCCCAAGTGGGATGAAGTTGTTTAAATAATATAATTATGTATAAAAATCAACTTAATTTATCAATTAGATCAATCTTTATAGTCGGGAAGTGTTTCTAGTATTTTTTGCTACAGATGACATTTAAATAAAAAGAATAAGATAGTAGTTGCATGACAGGTAGGTTATATCTATAGGCATAGACATAATAAGTCTATGTCTATAGGGGATTATAAAAAATGACACAGAATACAGGTTTTCGGATTGGGTTAGGTTAGAAGAGACAGATTTATTACATACGAATGTCGTAAGAGATGATGAATGGCCAAATTGTCAGGTAGAGAATATAAATAGGCTAGCCAGCAAGAGAAACCGGAGCAGAAGTTGTTTTTTTTTTTTCTTCAAATCCTTCTGGTTCTTTATTTTAAACATACATGTTACAGAATCAGAATCAGAATGTTCTTTATTTGAATGAAATATGAGTTTGTACAGTTATTATTACATACAGATAAGTTGCCACATATTTGACCATTTAAAATGGTATACAATAGAATAGAATAGATCTTTATTTTATGTAAACCAGATATAGACACTTATGAAATGTGGAGACTCTAGGTGCGCGGTTCCAAATAGTAGATCCTATAGAGAAGAACCGGCAAGAAACTCCATCGAAACTCTTTTAAAATAATAGATTACAATCTTGATTGGTACAATGTTGTAGTAAGAGCTGCGAGAATAATGTCATTGAATGTGAATAAAAAATAAGAATAGAATAATGATTTGCCTCTGAATAAGATTGCCATGGCAGTTACAAGCTGACCAGTTCCGATAGACGGCACCCGTTCACGAGCGTGACTCATGCGTCAGCAGCGCTAAGCTCAACCATAATGAAGAGAACTCAACGACCCGACACATCCCATCATCATGTTCATCCTAGCAATATTGTTTCTTTTTGAAAATTAAAATTACCATGTTATCTCTATGACTATGAATTCCAAAATGTCCATTGGAACAACTGGCAACCATACTTATGTCAAGAAAAGGACAGCAATACGCGTTGATTGATTAATTGATATGAACAGCTTAATTTATTTTATAGATCCGTAAAACTTGTGGAATTGAGATAATTTACGATACAGAATGCTAATTGCCTTAGTTTGAATTGTACTTGACCGACATCTATTGATAAACATCAGTTGTAATCCGATCGCCATGTAAAAACATAAATTATTACAAAGATACCATCAAAATGTGTTAAAATCAATAAATCTAAGTCTAAATAACGTATGCAAATGAATCAAAAATTCTACTTCTAAGCTAAATAATAAAATATCAAAGCTTAGTTACGATACAACATAAATAAACAGTTGTTTAAAGATTTTAAATTTAGATAGAGACTATGTTAAATTAATGAATGATTAAAAAGTTTAATGAAGAGAAAATAGTTAAATAAATAGATTATCTTAATCACAAATCTACAAGTTTGGTTTGACTCTATACTGGCCAATGAAGGATGACTATGAAAGTCCCGAAGGAATATGAGGAAGTTTTTTTTTTATTAAACACTTTTTTTTTTCTTTTTATTAATTTTATTACCTGTCATCGTGTCTTGGCCAAAATGTAATTCAATTAATGAAGACAAGAACTTGAGTAAAAGCTAGTTATATAAATACAAATAAAATTAATGTAAAAGGAAGCAGAGAATAACCGATTGTATGAATGAAATGCATTAAATGCACTTAACATTATCATTATCAAGTGCTTGATGAACGAATATAAATTGAAGAAACACATTGAGTTGTACCTAAGTAATATACTTAATTATGGAGCTGCTGCTGTACTTAAATATATTGCTTACTAGTTGTTGCCCGTGGTTTCACTTGCATTCTAGGGAAACTAATTCATGTTTACATTATTAATTTTTAAAAACTTGCTAAAGGACAACAGCTGTGTCTACGATAATACTCGGAGAAGGAGTGACGAAAGGAAATGAAGAAAAAGAAACTTAAAAAAAAAGTAAAAACTGACTTCAAAAAACAAAAAGTATAATATAATTTTCTTAAAAAACTTAACAGCTTCTGAAGTCGGTGCTAATGCCAAGCTAAGGTGCATTGAAGAATTAAGGGCCCCGACTTCAGAAGCTGTTAAGTTTTTTAAGAAAATTATTTTATGCTTTTAAGATTTATTAGGTTAAGATTTCAAATTTATTTTATTTTTCTATTTTCAGTGACTTATGCAATACATTGAAGAGTTCGTCTATCTCCGAAGGTCGTCATCAGATCTCCAGTAAATTTAAATGGGACCACCTCGAGAATAATACCCTTTCAATAGAAAAACGAATTTTCAAAATCGGTCCGCAATGGACGGAGAAATCGGTGAACATTATGTACATAAAAAAATAATACACACAGTGTTATTAAGTTACACGTTTATTTTAGTACCTATATCACTATGTCAAATATCAACCGACAATAAGTGTGAGATTCGAAACGAGATGCTATATGTTCCTACAGTATAGCTGTCCCTGTAACATTTGCCATAGCTATTACATTCTGCATTAAAACAACCGGACACGACAGCTCAATCAATTAGAAGCAAAGAGTGTTGAGATGTATAAAGAATAGTCACCCATCCAAGGCTTGACCGCATCGTATTTTAACCGCGTAAATCAATTGCATGATACCCGAGTCTCATGTAAGTTGATCCACTTCATATAACTGCTAATCTTATCAGCTATGTTCATATTTCGTTTGATAGGTAGGGTAGTAATCTGGGCGATCGAGTGAATCATTAAACACCCGATAGAGGGCGGAGGTGACGCGTCGCCCACTGCGGCCATACGGACAAGTTTAAGTTAGGAGCAACAAGCGTTGTATCTTCTTCTTTGTCGTTTCGCTCTTTACAGAGCGGTCGCGGTCCTCATGTAGTAGGTACTATAACAGGGGCAGATGTGACTCGCCTCATGATATCTCGCCATCGGTTTCTGTTGGCACACATCCTGGTGCACTCATCCAAGGGCCCGCACAGGATTTGATTTGGTCGGTCCATCGCATAGGTAACCTTCCGCGCAGTCTGGTGCCTTCTACCTTGCCTTGCACGACAAGATGCTCTATTGAGTCGTATTCCACCTCAAGACGTGCCCAAAGAATTTCAGTATGTGAGTCTGAACTATGGCAGATAGGCGCAGCTTGCTAACGAGTTCTTGGAGTATGGAGACAAGTATAAGCTGAGCTTCCATTGTACGGAAAGTCTGTACACTGCGAGATTAGCTTATACTAGAAACGTATAGCTTGATATGTAGTCATGTCACGTGTGTCCATCTAGATTTTACTTAGAGCAGTCAAAATCTCTTTATTTTTTTACGACGAATTTTTTTTTCCGTTTCCTTTAATTGCTATTAGTTTAGACCAACATATAAACACGACTATCTCTATCGTCGCGATCGCTCATAACTAAGGGCACGGCCACACGAGCAACACACGGTCGATTTCATCCTTTGTTGTGCACAAGAAAAATGGCCGAACACTATCGAGCGACGATACTATTACTTTAAACAAGATCCCCGCTCCTGATAGTATACACAGGGTACATACATAACCGTTGGACACTGATGTAAACTGCACAGATTTAGAATTATTGCATGAGATGTTTTTATTTAAGCTTTTTTAATATCAGGCAGGATTTAGTCTTACAAATTGTGTCACCAATGTAGCTACTATCAGAATTTTCACTAGTCTCCATTAAAAATGTCAAATAATACTGCTCGGAATGCCCCAGGGTACTGTTTTGGGACTCGCATAAAAATTAATCTGAAGAGGATAATTAAGAAGAGTGGTATTTACAGAATGAACATGAACCACATTTTGGCTTGATGTTAAGACTTAACATCCAATGGACCTTCAATTCTGTTCCACTATTCTTGTAGCAAGAATCTTAGTGGTCGAAAATTTTAGTTTACACATGATTCTGACAAAGAAGAAAGAAAGTTACACGTAGTTGTTATCAATGTTGCCAGTTGAAGATTATTTGTCCTAGCATTTTAGCAACTTTTGGACTTACTGGTTTTAACTAATCAGTGATGACCACGGGACCGTATCTTTTCGTAGGACGATATACACAAATCTCATCAAATTATGATCTTCGTCGGTCCACGATCCCTACAGTGAAGCAAGAAAATAACAAGACCATTAAACAAATAATCTTTACAACCACACACCGCAGCTTGAGTCCAAACTATCAATTCCAAGGACCAAACAATCTAAATCCGAATAACTTAATAGGCGTCTCATAATACAGGTCTCACGTTGGGTGGGCTCAAGCAGCTCTCATTTGTCAACTGCGCCCGCTACCACGATACGCGTCAGTCCTTTGTGTTCCAGATAGTAATCGCAAGAACAATGCCTTCTAGTGTTTATACTTCCAAACCGTTTAACACATTTGTTATAAGGTCAGGTATTTTGTTAAGATCGGGTTACCTTTGATTTCAAAGGAGTCAAGGGTTGAGCATATAGAATTGTTATGGAAGAAAATGTGGAGAAGGTATAACAAGAAAACATATTGAACTTAATATTAATATCTCGAGAAGATAAGACATTTTCTTCGATGATACTAAAATTGATACACCAGTTTGAAGTAGATTTGCTGTTATGATAAACCATGAGAATTTCCAAAGCCCATGATTCACACATAATATTTTTATTACAGAAAACATGTTATAATAAAAAAATGTTAAAATATCTTAATGAAGTTAACTCACAAGAGCAATAAAACTAAATGGTCCAGAATTGGTACAAATTTCTAGTGGTTGTAGTAGTAACGGAGCTCTGCTTCCGCATCCGCAAGTGCGGAACTTCTGCATCCGCGAGTACGGAACTTCCGCATCTGCAACCGCCTCCGCAATTTTCAAGCGGATGTATAAGAGAGGTTTTCATTGCGATAAAACATGTAAATAAATAAAGTAACACATCATCATAGTCATGTGCCTTATAACTTAGATAATGACATTTTATTAGATTTCATCATTTCAAGAAAATAAATTATAGTTCTTGATTCAATAGAACCTAAAGAGACATTATTTAAGTTCTTAGTTATTTTCAATAAGAAAATATAGGTAGTATACAATATTTTTATTATATTACATCCACCTCTGCCGCCGCTTCTATTAAACCTCCGCATCCGCGGATGTCAAGCCCTGAACTTCCGCTTCCGCATCCGCTAAGAGGCTTCCATTACAACCTGGATCTCTAGTACTTTAATTTCTTCACATCCAAGTTCAAACCTGTCTAAGTTATGTACATACAAATAAACAAGAATATAATAGCGACAATCGCCCAGATTGGATATCGATACCGTCGCCGTCGTACCGTTTAATGTTTCAAACGTTAAACAATGAGCTATTTGTTACGACAAATACAACCTTAAACTACTTCGAGCAGCCACACTAATAACCAAACGAAACAATCCTATATCCATCACTCTTTTTGTTCTTATTTCAAATACACAACAACTTGTGTAGCCGTCAATGTAACAGATACAAATCGTTACAGTCGGATTTATCTGTGTTTACTGGTAGATGCGCTCGCGCCGGTAGTCTCAGGTTTTTTTATCTTCTATCCCTTTCTGTCGTGTTATTTTGTGTGATATAGTGTTACGCCCTTTTCCCGGCGATCGATAATATTGTCCTACGAGACTTTTATTAGATTACTATCAGTTGGAACTGTCAGTTTATTATAACTTTTGTATTGTGTGTTTCTTAACATTTATTTTGTTTGTTTAGTTATTTTGTTGTTTTACGATTCGTATTAAGTTTTTATAGCATAATTATGTGGTTGGTTTCTGAAATAAATGTTTACGGTATAATTGATCAAGTTACATGTCTTAATTAACTCGTGAAATGTCGAAAGCACGCACGGTAGATCTTAAGGAAAAAATGCCCTGCGTGTCGTACGATCTACCGTTAGATCTTAAGAAAATGTTCCTATTGGTGGCCTGATATTGCGGTCCGTATCGCACCGAGCACTAAATTAGCTACATAGTTCGTTCACTGAGTTCATATTCTATGCTTATGCGGATAAATATTGGTGAATCGGACCGAAAAATTTAACGAAGAAAATAAAAAACAATAACCGGTCTGTGGACTTATGACCGCCATTTTTGCAACCAAAAAAAGCAGTGTTATTGTTCCGCAAAAAATGTCTTCCCGAAGTATTCGGTGAGTTTTGTTTTAAGATATTTACATAGAATTACTGAGAAATTAACGTAGAATAAGTGTGAAGTAATATTCTTTCAAAAGTATGCAAAAATCGTAGTAATAAACATAAAAAAGTTTCAATGTGTGTTTTCGCGTTTGTAATTGCCGCGTTATTGTGTCATGTTTTTATGCCAAATTTGCTTGATATCGTTCTAGATACACATAAGTAGCCAGAATATTTATCCATGAACATAATTTGATAAATAGTTTACATAATCTAATGCATAATAAAACAAAATCGTAATCATTTTGCAAAGATTATAAAGTGGCACTAATACGGTAGCCATCTTAGTTGTAGTAGGAGCTAGGTACTGTTAGGACAAAAAGTCATATTAGAAGAGAGATGGAATTTTCGATTTTCTAATTAGATATTATGTACTTTTAGTGTTATGGTTGGTTAGATGTTTTTTCAGTGAATACTAAATGTCAAGATTCTTGAAAAGTATTGAAAAAAAATATTTACAGAAATTTCTTATTAGTTTTTTTTTTTTCGTTTTTTTTCCTGGATCGTATTCATTCACTGTATTAAAACGATTTTACCTCTGAGAAGTTTTGTCCTCCGAGGCACCTACACCGAGATATACGACCTCTTTAGAAAAAATTATAATGTACTTTTTTTTTTCTTTGCCCCTTCGTGCTATGTTTATATAATTTAGTACATAGTGAATTACTTCAGTAAAAATAAAAATAACATTTTATACTAAATTTTCAGACTAGCGAAACTGCGGTCCGAGACCCCGACCCGAATAATGGGCGATCGCCAGCGCACGGCTGCACGCCAGGCTATAATAATGGGTCTGATTGATTAGAGCGGCCATAGACTCACAAATGCCAGCCACACCCCGCCACCCGTAAGTATTTTCTATATAGCTATTTAGCACACTCTATGTATACTCATACTCTTATTATGTATGTATGTATACTCATACTCGTATTACAATTTCTAGGCACCTACCGTAACTAAAATGGTAATGGACATCGACTCTGGTAATAAACTTCAATATGCTCTTCAGAGACTAAACTTCGAGCTACCTTGTAAAAAAATTACCCATCATGAAGTGAGGACTTCCATCTTCATGATCGTAAAAACATTACAAGATATCTCAAAGTTTAGTCTCACGATTGTATAGAAAGAAAGAAAGAAAGAAAAATAATTCATTCCTGCAAAAAAGTATTGAAGTTTATTACCAGATTCGATGTTCATGTTATTCGATATTCATTTTTAACTCAATCAAACTATAATTCGTAATGTGATAATTTTAATACTGTTATAATTTAATTTTGCTTATATTCCAATTGTATTGATATTTTAATTTAATTTATTGTAATTTTATTATGTTAAAAAGTGATTCATTTTATATGTAATATGGGTTTTACCTGAAATAAATGAATTTAATTTAATTTTTATTTTCGTTATGCGGTAGACCCGTCGGTCATGTTTGCCACATGCAATGCATATTATTTTTATAAAATAAAATTATTTATGAAATAAATAAGTACATTCTTTGAAAATAAATAACCGTATTTTATTTTTTTGTTCCAAATATGTCCCATTTTGAGGTTAAGCTCATAACAATATCAGCTTACATAAAGATAAAAAAAATAGTATGAAAATTCAGTCATCCAGGTTATTTACTTGGAAGTGTGACGACTGGCTGTAGGTATGACTTTTTGAAACGATTTGACGCTCCATGATAAAGAAACTAAGACGAGTTTTAGCCCTGAAAAGGGCTTTTTGGTGTGCCACAGTCTATATTCAGTTCAGCTGTTGGTAACGCGGTGATCATTGCAATTGCAGCACTTCCGCAGCAACATTATATTTTACCAAGACCAAGAATGCATTGTCTCATTGTTCGAGTGTAGACGGGTATAGTATAAAAATTACGCTAAAATTCGATCACATGGGTATGAATGGTAGATAAGTCTACAATTCAGCGGGCAAAAGTTATTTCACTGAAGAAACCTACAATTATTTCTGCCACATACTTTTTACTGAATTCGATAATATTGAACAAAATGTAGGTAACAAATAATAATAATTTATTTTTAAATGTTTTTATATTATTCTTTTTGAAAAATATTTATAAATTTAAAAAAAAGTATGTGTAAATAAATAAATAAAGGAAATAATAATAAAAAATATTTAGTACCTAATAAACTTAAAAAAATCAAATTACACACAAAACAATAATTTTATCCTCATAATTACTATATTGTCATTCATTTCCTACTTAGCTTTTGTAAAAACCAAAAAATGGTGTGATATTAGAATAAAAAGTAATATAATGTAACATAGAATTTAAAATAATAGTATAATCCTAACCATCATAATCCAACAAAATGTTTAACATCAAAATATAAAATAAAGTATTCCGTTCGTAAATACGCTTTTATTTCCATCTGTACTCCGCGCATGCGCGCTACTGTGCTAGTACATACCTACGCGGCCGGCCACCTGCCGTCGGCGAGCGGTTTGCCGCCATTCTTCGGAAGTTTGTTATGATTGCGATAATGTTAGTTTTATGGCGTAAATATTGTGTTTCAAAGTGAAATAACTTATGTAATCAGTGTGTAAATATGTCTGTCGTATTGTTATAGTGTTCGTTACAGTATATGTGTAAGATAAATGTGATATTTGTGACGAAATGTTTCGTGTGACGAGTGAAAATTTTACTATCATGGATATATTTTTCATCATTTGGCGGTCAGGTAAGTGTTATTTTTAAAAGGAATGCAATACAGGGATTGGAAAATTAACTGTCTACCCAATAATGTATAATTTATATAGTGCTCATTATAATTTAGTCACAATATTGTTGTTTTTATGAAGACGATGACCTTGATAACCTTGAACAAAAAAAAAAACTGCACAGTAGGTAATTACGCGAATCGGATAGAGTACATTCCACGGGTTAAAAATATTGAAATGGATGAGTAATTCAGCCCACGTGGGAATGGACCACCCGCTAACTTTTGATTAGTGTCGTTGGAAACGAAAGGTAAGCTTAAAGTTTTACTGATCAATCGAAAATCTGAGTTAAACTTTAGAATATTACACTGAACTGTTGGTCATCGGCGTCAACTATAATATACTACGAAAAGAAACCATACCGCGAAAAAATTAAAATTATCCAAATATAATTATAATCATAATACTATCAGCGATGACTTGCTGGCTTCGTTTTTCACTATTTCGTATTTTTGTGTATCTTGACGTAGTATATCAACATGTATGTTTTCTTTTATGGTTTATAATAATATATGTATGTATCTATGTATTTATTCCTTGATCTTGAATTTCATTTTTTTCTTTCCAATTATCGTTTATTTTACGTTGCACCCACCATGTTTGTTCCTGCATCACCCTAAGGTAGACTGGCAGAAAATGCCTATGGCATTAAGTCCGCCTTTGTGCAGTGTTTTTTTACCTGTGCATAAAGCATTAAATAAATAAATAAATAATACTCACTACTTTACTCTAAATGTAATCTATTTTGCATGTATCATATATTATTAGTTAAGATCATAAGTTAAACGTATTTCCACTTGCATGTCATGCTGTGTACCTACACATGGGTCTTTCGCAAAAAAAGTGTAAATTTGCCAAAAAAGTACGATTTCTCGATATACTCAAAATTACCTATACGAATTGAAAGAGAACCATCTCTAGATTGAGGATTTGGCGAAGGGAAGGTATGTCCTAGAAATAGATTTTTGAAATAATTAATGCAGAAAAAAGAGTTGCCCAGGCTAATGAGAAAAGGGTATCAGGTTAAGTAGATACTTACAGGTTGGTGAGGAATCGTATGGAAACACATAGTTTAAATACATTTAAAGATACTGCTTTTTCGTAGAAAACAAGTTTTATTCGAAATTATATTAAACATCATATAATATTATAAAAAAAAAGGAAAAACAAAATTACTTATAAGTAAAACTATAATCGCTTCAGTACTTGAATCTAGTATACAATCAGAACCCAGTTGTAACATCTAAAAAAACAATTGAATAATAATTAACAATCTGGTATTAATTTACAACCCGACAACACAACTGTTCCTCTTAATAAAAATCTTGTATCATATCTCGAGTTAAGTCATATACTCTAACTGTAAAATCTAAGAAACCGTTGAAAAATTATTTGGTTTTTTTGGGGCTTTCTTCCGGTCAATTTACTAACATCTTGAACCAAACTTTCCGAGTCACTTTTTTCTTTGTATTGCTGTCGTAGAGTCATTTCATTAATAGGAAGAACAAAAGTGCTTCCACCAAACCAAACAATACCAAAAGAGGAATATAGAGAAAAAAATCTCTGCTTTCTTCTTTTGGTATTTAGCTTTATTTCTTTCTTTACATTGAGCATATAGAACGGGAGATCATTCATATTTTTTTGGTACTTCTTAAGCTTTTCTTCACGATTTTAATTTTGATGATTTTGGAATTCCTATTTTACCGGACACAATAATTTCAATATGAATTTACATTCGAATTAAGCGTGTAACAAGTAGGGTATTTTATGATTTAGATAGGTATAACCAAATAAGCAATAAATTTCGGTTATTATGATAAGTCCATTAAAAGATAAAAAGTTCGCCTGTTGTTATAAATTGCAGTTTTGTAATAGATCGGGAAATCATTAATAGACTTTCACTGATTGGATGATAGATAGATTATACCTTGTCGTACTTTATCAGATTACAATTACAGCTCAAATATTCGAAACAGAAAATACATGCCTTATAATCTGGTATATTATAGTGAAAATCTCAACAACCTGCACACTAGCTCATTCACCTGATCGTTTTGTTCAGGTCAATTATGTCCAGGCGGTTGAGATATTGCAGTTAAAATTTAAATTTAAACTTAACTAATAGATTTACGCTAGTTTTATTTATAAAAATTCACACACGGCAGGTTATCATTTAACATATATTAAACGGTAAATATTAGTTCCTTTAATACTAGAATGTAGGCTTTTATATCATGTCTATCCTACAAACAAACAAAACGTTTCGGTCAGGTGAAATTACACTTTTTTTGCGAAAGACCCACATACCTTTGGAGTCACAGTTTAATATGTTATAGTGTTAAGAAGTTTATATTGTACAATGCTGTAACTCTGTTTTGTGTACCAATAAATAAATAAAACACGGCACTTTTTTTATTTTTTTAATTTCTCGCATAATCATTCAGTTCCCAGTTGACTTCCATTATTTTTGCGAATAACCTAGCCGATGCATCTTAAGATTCATTCATCCCATAAAACCATTTTCCACCTAACCAGATATGCATAACAAGAAAGCCTTCCCTATCTCATGTCTAGACAATTTATTTTTAGCTCTCCGCTATAAAACGCAAAAATATCTGCCCATACCTTTCTGGAAGATACCGTAATAATATATAGCAGAGTTTAATCTACTGCCTAGTTATCGCGAGATCTCCTATCTAACTCGAGTTATCGGCTGTAACGACCGGCTCGCTTATCAAAGAACGTGCTTTTAAAGCTTTTTTCGTGGATTAAAATTTGTAAGCTGGAACTCGTGTGCAGATAGCCTTAGATTAATGACGTCAGATTGCAGATTTTGGATGAGCAAAATATGTGGCGGTAAGGCATCTAGGTAATAACAGTTTTTATTGTTACGAACATTGACATAGGAACACAGGAGTTTGTTCGGCGCCTTGATTACGTAAGAAAAATCTGACAGACACAGCAACTAACAAACAATGCATCCCTCTCTCACTTATAGACGTTTTCATAAGAGGATACGGAAAAGAAGGTCTATTGCGACAGCAACTGTCATATTTATCATACGTAATCAGGCGGCGGATCAGCGCTCAAAAATGTCCGAACCGAATGTAGACTAAAACGCGAAAAGGTGCACTAATCGTGCACCATTTATCGTTTGGGTGAGTGAGCAGCTTCACGTCAATGTGTCACGGTGCACGGTGCAGTCATGAATTGGCATATGCTGAAAAATTGTTTAGGCATTGTTATGAACTTAAGACGGATAAGAATTAAATTAGTTTTTTGGTATTTTAAAGTTTTAATATACTCAGGACACTTTTTTGTGAATTTTGTGCTACACCCTTCGTCTATGTGTTTCTACATCCATGGTTACGAAGAGATTTTGAGGCCACGCTTGTGAACCGAGGTCTTTGGAGTTAAATATCATTGTTAGGGATTTTTTTTGTCAAAAACAAGGTTAATTTGTCGCTGGATGCCAGTGGATGAGAGTAAGGTTTTTTTTTGGGAGTACCAAAAAGAAATCTTTAGGTTCACACCCAGTTTCAAGATTATGATAATAATCATGGAAGTACGTATATGATCATTATCTATATATTAGGTAATTCGTGAAGGGAAAGCTTTGTACCCCTTTTTAAGCATATTGCGCGCACGGAGGAGTATGAGATTTGGCATAGTTAAAGTTCATATGGAGAAGGAGTGCAGAAAGCTAAAATTACAGTCGAATTTAGACCACTCGGCGCACGAGTTTTAATATATAAGCCCACAGTATTCAATGGAAAATGTAAGCCTAATACAAAAAAGGCCTAATAGAAATTAGTATGAATTATTATTAATACCCGACCTATCCCGAAGATAGCCGAAGCTTCACGAACCAGTAAAGACAATTAGGCTGGCGCCAAACCCATCGTCTGCTGATAGACTATCGGATAATAAAAAGTATACGCTTTATTATCTTATCAAATTTAAAAGCAGGCCTTAGTCTGAGTCCTTATCATATATTTTCCCAAGTCAAAGATTTTTTTAACTTTTGTTTTATTAAAACCAAGATGATTATTGAAATTAATATTAATATACCTATTGCAATAAATATTGATTTTATATATCCTAAAAAAATCTAATGTTTCACCAAATTAATCAATATAAATTATTATTATGACCTTTATTCAATTTTTAATTATTTAAATTATTATTATTTCAATGTTTTTTTATGTCCCAATTTACATTAATTTTTCCTGTCTTTAATTTTATATTAATCTTTGACCCCACTTCATGTGGTGAAAATAATATTCTAAATTACGTTTATAATGACTTTATGAATAATTATTGCATTATTGCGACCCATCAATATTCATTGGTTCATACTTTTTCAGTAGGTTTTAGTTTTTGAACTTACTTTATTTTACCTAAAAACGTTTTTGAGTGTTTTTTTTTATATTTTAAGTAAGTTCACATTACTCATGTACCTATTAGCAAATATTATAGTTCTATTGACAAATTAAACCATCTCAAAATCCCTTGAAGTCCACAAATATCTGAACATAATTAGCGGGATACGTAAAACAACGAAAAGTTTTTCGCAACCTTTTTTTGGCACAAGTAAATGGGGGCCATATATTGGGCATTTTGGCAAGCAACCCGCAGCAACGTTAACCCTCAGACCGATAGGTACTTTATTGTTCGCTATTTACACACCACGATTATCGTAAAGTTGTCGATTTTGTATTATATCATTTATTTGTATAGTTACGCCGATTGGGGTGTAACTAAATAAAATATTATAGTTTAAAAAAACTATATAACACGCTTAAGTCATCCAAACTGAACGTGCATGCAAAATTTTAGCTCAATCGGAAACCGGGAAGTTAGTCAGTTACAGGTGAAGCTAATAAAAGCGTGTTAAAATTAAAAATGTTTATTGAAATAATTAAAAATAATAAATCTAGCCCATTACTATCCCACTGCTGGGCACGGGCCTTTTCTCCGAATGAGAAGGGTTAAGCTTTAGTCCACCACGCTGACCACTACAGACCATCGAGAAGTTTATGAGGCCCTCTCAGGTTTCCTCACGACGTTTTTTTATAATCAAATTGTGATTATTTAGAATTAAGTTATAATCTTATCTTATCAAATAACAGACTGTGATCATCAATTCATTACTAAGCGTAATGACTACGGTCGCGGGACTTATCTCATTACCGTGACCCCGGAACGTAAAGGGCTATTGAAGGAACACCGTGGATTTTAGTCAGTACAAGTCTGACAGTCCCTCCCGCCCTGCTCGGGGTGGGAGGACTCATTTGATGACTTTACCAAGCTAAAAAAAAAAAAAAAAGCGTAATGACTACGGCAATATTCCCTAAGGCGATTCATTGGCGATTCATTCATTCATCATTCATTCATTCACGAGTTCCTTGTTCAGCAGTAAATCTTTCATCATTATCAGCCTGTGACAGTCCATTGATAGACCTATGCCTCTCCAATCTCACGCCATCGTCCTCTGCTACTCTCATCCAGCTGTTACCAGCCACACTCCGAAGATCGTCGATCCACCTAACCTGAGGGCGTCCTACCCTACGTTTCCCGATTCGGGTCTCCACTCAAGAACACTCCTACTCCAACGGTCATCGGTTCTACAGCTAATATGGCTGGTCCATTGCCACTTCAGGTTGGTAATTCTGTAGGCTATGTCGATAACTCTGGTTTTTCTGTCTGATCTCAACAAAAGTTTACGTATGATATAATGATGATTGACCCTAGCGACCTTACCCCAATAACTATTCATATCAATCAGATAAACCCTACAAATACTAACTCCAACAATACAAGCAGTAATGTTTTATATAAAACTTTATCCATAGGTAAATAGTTCAGAAGTCTGGCAACTTACAAAAGTTTGATACGTCATAAAAAAGTATATTAGCATGAACATTAGAGTTATTTTTCTATGTCGTATCGTGATCGTATCGGCCACTAATGCCTTAGTTTACGTGTCACATTTACATAGCATTTTTCAAGAACTCTGCTATCGAATGAACGTTTACAATTAAGTTTAAGTTATAAGCGCCAGCGTCAAGCTACTGTAATTTCTATACTTGCAACTAATCTAAATGTCAAAAACCCCCGACTCGAACTAGAAAAAAGCTGTAACTTTTGAACGGCTGAACAGTTTTTTATGAAAGTAGTAGTAAGATGATTTCAGATCAAACTAGCTTTCAATAAAAGAACTGCATTGAAATCGGTCTATCTGTTTTGGAGCTACGATGGCACAGACAGACACTACAAACTTATAACACCCCTCTTTTTTGTTGGGGGTTAAGAAATAACCCAATCTCGCCTTGTTAATGCCCCAAGAAGCTTCATCAACTTTACGTTACTTTAAAATCATTAGTAGATAATAATTATAAGCAAGAATGTAAATTACAGTCTTCTTTCTTCTTTTTTACCGCCGCCTGATTACGTATGATAAACATGACAGTTGTTGTCGCAAATTAACGTCCTGTTCTGTATCCTCTTACGAAAACGTCTATAAGCGAGAAAGGGATGCATTGTTTGTTGGTCGCTGTGGCTGGCAGATTTTTCTTACGTAATCAAGATGCGGCGTCCATTATTTAGCCATGGCTTTCAAAAGCAACATATTTGGAATGACTCGAAAATCTAAACACTAGGTATACAAAGAGTAAACGTTTTTCAGTCCGTGTTATCGGTGATTGATCGAAGGTAGAAATTAACGCGAATAGCACACTTAGCGGTGGGGCTTCGCCTGCCGCCGCGGTGCGTGGTTGAATCTTGTAGCACTATATAGGTAATCCGTCGAGTCTTGGTTCATGGTACCGCGTCTCTGCACGGAACAATTTGTATGTGCCTGACCGCGCACCGGTAGCCGGCTCCGCATCACTCCCTGTATTATTCACCGAAGTTCTTAATGCAGCATTGCACTGCGATTGGCTGTTAAATTAGACGAAATGTTACTTTAATTAATTTTAGTATAATAATACTGATTCCCTAAATACAAGCATGCCTTACATTGGGAATCTAGTGATTCAAAGTTACTGTTTTACTACTTTAGGGTGATAGATGTAACCCGTAACACAGGTTGAATCTTAGCACGGGACTGGTGTTTGCTCTGTCCACCACTGCAAGATTTAGGAAATTAATTTTAATTTTAAATTGTATCTCATATCTGTCTCTCACTGTAATTTTTAAGCTAACCTATAAGTAAATAAATATACTATTAGTTTGTTAAAAACTTGAAAAAATTTCAATTTAAAATCGCTAACCTCTTATGCCACAGCCCACCTAACCTATAGCGTATTTTAGTGCCCAAAATGGCAAATTACATACAAGAAAATTGTGCAGTTGCATTACTGTATTAACATTTTTATGGGCCATATATTCAGCGCAAGCGTTGCTCTGGACAATTGATGGGCGAGAAAATACGGATTTAATGCCTTTTCCTTTGTAATAGGTTTAACTGGTGATTAGGAGATTATGCAGTTTTAAAATGGGAAATATGTGCTAATACCAAATAGTTTGTGTGGTTTTAAACTTAGCGGGTTGGTAGATTAAAAATATATAATTTTTAACTTTTTACACTGTATAATATAATAAAAATACAAATATAAAACTGAGCATAGGCGTTAAAGTACTCCTCCTCATAGCTGTCAATTGGTAGCGTGTCCAGAAGACTGGCAGTATTGCCACGTTGAATGGCAATGCTTATTTTTTGACTAAAGAATAGGCCAGCCCTCGGGTCACGCGTAGCATCGACCAACCGTTTTGCAATGTCTCTAAAAAGGACCCGTGCATTCGAACTCCATGACTGGCCATATACATAACTATATATTCTTTGAATTAAATAAAATCATTTCTGATTTAATTAACCGTAACGTATTTAATCAAATCACGCGTTAAAAATAGCTTTATCTTGTTAACGAGCGCGTCAGAATATATAATTGCGTCTGTACAATGCAATTAACTGAAAAGATCAGAGCTTAGGTACTTGTTAACTGGTCTGAGTTACAGCTAGTATGACTCTACCCTATCAATTACCAGATTTGATGATTAAAACCAACCAATTACATTTATTTCCGACTCAATAAAAACTCCCACAAGTAGCTGTCCTTAAGAGGAAAGGTGGTCGCCGAAACATTTACAGAATAGGTATTATAAAGAACTATTGCTATCGCTGGTGCATGCCGTTCATCGAGCGAGAGCGAAATACAACCGCACTCAGAATAAAATCGTCAAAATCGAGGTTCTGTATTTCCCTGTTTCCTCCTCCAAAAGTGAACAGATTTTTATGTTTTTTTCGCTTACTGTATTGGAAGACATTGTTCTATGTCTGTACGTTTTACTTTTTTGAAATACACTGTCAATCTTTCCATATTGAAAGTCTGTTGATGGCGTTCAAATAAGCAATTTTATGGAATTTTGGGGTGTCATTATCTCCTATAGGAAGGGAAGTAACCAATCAAAAAAGCTAAACGTAGGAACATGCTAGTGGTTGATATCTTTAACATATAAAAAAACAATACGCTACTAACAAAATCCAGAGAGAAAATCGGAGAATGTTTGTATGAACAAAACGCCGCCCGCGTTTCCTCTTAACATTTTTTTCACGGGGATACTCGTGAAAAAGAATGAACATTACTATCAAGTCTCTAAAAAGTTTCACTATTTATCAGACAGATAAAAATATCTATGTAGGGTAGAATATAAGAGCCTCATTTGTATAAATGTAATTTATATTATTTAACTTTGTATGTCAAGGAAAAACAGTGGTAAAGTAACAAATAGGTATCAGAAGTATACAATATATTGTTGATGTATCTTTATGTTTACATACAGAAGTTAAGAATAACCAACAAAGATACAATTTTTTTTTTAAATCCTTCAATATAATCAGTTGAAGTTTATCTGGAAAAATTAAATAATTTTTTTTTGGGGGACCACTTTAGAGTCTCCCTCGAGATGTGCCTTAACAGGTGAGGCACCGGGGTGAGCTTCGGCGTGGTCTATAAAAGTTCCCGAAGTCCACCATTAGGTGCCGAAAGTGGACCAACGTGATGGCCATAAATGGACCACCGTGATGGCCGTAAGTGGATCACCGTGATGGCCGTAAGTGGACTACCGTGGTGAGTTTTGCCGATAGGAGTCCATCTGCTCCCCCTAGGCGGACGATAGCCCAAGATGGGTCCTCACTACGCTCGTAAAAAAAGGCGTCCATCTTGCGATAGAAAAGAATTGAAAAATTATCCTCTGCTCCCATAGATGCGAAGCATGATTATAATGCCCATTTATAGTTAAACGTGTTATCAATCATTATAACCTTAACTAGATGTTCACCGTAACTGAATTTTTATTTCAGAAAATTATTTTTCTCTGAAAGTTTGCGTGTTTCGTTTACTACTAAGTTAGTTGCAAGTTCAGTTTCAAATGACACTAATTACTGCAGCTAACATTTATATTACAATTAAACAACTTGTTATTTTTTTTGTCTTTCTTCAAGAACAGCTTTTGCACGGTCTACGTTTTCATGGTATATTAAATTGTTTTACGATCAGTTTCGATAAATAGGGCTTTCATTGTATATAGGTATGTATTGCATCTTGATGTAAGCAGATGAATAAAACGAATAGGTATCAAATGGTCCAAATTGGTTCTATGGTGACCATATCAAACCTAATCTATAACATATTTATAATCCCTTAAAGCATGCAGATAAAAAACTACATAGTTCAGAAAAATTAATAAGATCGGTGAATAAATAAAATCTGCGGTCAAAAGCAGTTATACGCTTTTTTTTCTAAATGAGGCACTATCCATCCTTTTCCCGCAAAATAGAATACATGTTAACCTCTCACAATTTACTATGGCCCTAATTTCTTATGACGTCACAATTTAAAATGCTTATAACTTAGGCATATTTTTAAATATTAAATTTAATTTTACACTATAGCTCAAGTTTTTGGAAAAGCTTAAATTTTCATTAAAAAAAAAATAGTCTAATATCCTATTGCAACCCAACAACCTTCCCAACATGCTAACCGACCGCTACAACCGTGTGTCACAGTATAAACTTACAACAATGCCTGAACGATAAGCTGTACTTATAAATAATTGGTCTACGATAATTCTAATTAACATTCGATACAATCGACCGTATCTCGCACCAGACTCAACCAACAGGAAACCCTGATAGTGTTGTAGTTTATTAACACTTTATATACATACTTAACTTACTGTATATTAGACAAAACAAAGTCAAACAGTTTTTTGTAACATTGTTACATCAGAAATTTTTATAGTGCACACCCCGGAGCACGGACTTCGGAAGTTGCAATTCATAATTAAATTATACTTCCTCATGGTGCCCAATTTTTTTTTGTAAAATTTCATCAAGATCAGTGTAGCCGTTTATAGTAGTGAATAGGTAACAGACAGAGTTACTTTCGCATTAGTAAGGATACCAAAAAAAATAATCTACCACATGCGTCCTTATTATATTATATATATTATACCTCTTAACTAACAAGATTTTAAAGGAAAAATATATACTTAATATATTTTTTTATACTGAAAGTCCAAGTTTAATATTTTTTGACATGTTATCGGCTAATAAAATTATTGGAACATTTAGTTATTCTAAGAGAATTTTACAGCAGATGACATTAAAATCAATTTTTGAGAAATATGTTAGACAGCAGGTATTGGTCGCAGGATATGATAGCACTTCCAATGTTTTGGTATGAAGTGGCAACACTGTAACGTCATCTTACGTCATAGTCATACCACTACATTTAGTATGGGAGCGGCGCGGCGAGAGAAGTAGTTAGTTGGGAGCTGAGTGAACTGACGTTGATGGAACTGGACTGTTCGCTTATGTCCTCTTGTAGTGTTTGCCTATGTAATGTTATTGTGAAACTGTTATTTAGAGTATGATGTGCCATCTTTAACTGTAACAATTGACCGACTATTATAACTTGCTTTCAGTGGTTAAAAAGCCTTATTGCTGATTTTACTTCATGACCCTTATCACGCCCACCTACCTACTTACCTGAAATATCTAAAGTACCCACTTCTGTAACATTTCCATCCATTTCGGTGACATATGACGACACGGTTGGCGCAGTGGCTAAGCGATTAGCTTTCTGCGCTACGTGCCGCGGGTTCGATCCCCGCACGGAACAAATATTTGTATGATCTACAGATAGTTGTTTCGGGTCTGGGTGTGTGTGCATGGGACATGTATGTTTGTAAACTGTACCCTCGATACAGGGGAGATCCAAGTGAGGGGCAACGTTTAAAAAAAAAAAAAAAAAAACCTGTCTCGGCCTTCCAGTCTAGTATAGCTCAGATTAATATAGGTACCTACATACTAGATGTGTGCGTCGATGCCCGCGGCGGCGTCATCGGCGTCATCGGCGTGGATGGTGAAAATCTTATTTACAATAAAATGGCAGACTTATACCTACGCCAAATGACTGGGACGGACGAAGTTATCGGCAAAACGCGCTAATGAAATTATGGGCATATAAAAATGGTATTTTATTGAATTTGCGTAAACAAATACGTCGAAATAAACCGATAAGCATATAATTAGACATTTTTGGTGTTTAGTTTACTAGTATAATGTCTGCATTGTATCTAAAACAACCGTATCCGTCCGACCATCCACGCCGATGACGCTGATGACGCCGAAGCGATCGGCGCACGCGTCTAGTACCTACATACTTAGTTGACTTGTTAATAAAGGTAGTTAACCTTCGACCATGCGTCATAGTGCGCAATAATTCATACTCATTGTGATTTCAATAGGTACATAAAACTATAGTATATTTATCGAAGTATTAAGGAAAACAGTGGAAATCAATTTGTGTTCGATCTTTGACACGTGTAAGTATCCGGAAACGATTATAGTTGGCATTAAACTAGGTGCTAGCCAATTTGGTAGCAGTATAATATATTTTGTACAGACGTATCTGTATTGAATTTTTAACCGACTTCAAAATAAGGAGGAGGTTCTCAATTCGACGCGTATGTTTTTTTTTTTTAATGTTTATTACCTCTTAACTTTCGACTGCGTGAACCGATTCTGATGATTCTTTTTTTATTTGAAAGCTGGTGCTTCCCGTGTGGTCCAATTTTAATTTGGTCCAGTTCTGACAATGGGATCCATGAGAAAACCATATAAGTCTTAAATTTACATTAAGTATGTGCTCGTCAAATGGTCGAATAACTCAATATCACGCCAACCGATTTCGATGATTCTTTTTTTGTTTGAAAGGGTATACTTCCGAAATGTTCCCATTTAAATTTGGTGAGGATCTGATGAAGATCTTCGGAGATAGACAATGGAACTCTTGAATGAATAACAGCACATCACTCGCTATTGCTGTAATCTCATGTTTATGTATTGTTTATGCCACTCAAAATTGAAAAATAAAATAAACTTTAAAAAAAAAGTAAAAACCGACTTCAAATAACTAAAAAGTATAAAATAATTTTCTTAAAAAACTTTTACAGCTTCTGTAGTCGGGGCCAATGTCAAGCTACGAGTAGGTACATTGAAGAATTATAGGCCCCGACTTCAGAAGCTGTTAAGTTTTTTAAGAAAATTATTTTATACTTTTTATTATACAAAGTCACGAAAAGGTGACTATGTTTTTTATTTTTTATTTTAAATACTTTGCTCCACATTTTGATTTCTCCTGTATCGTGGGTACAGTTTACAAATATACACCTCACTTGCACACACACCCAGACCCGGGACATCTATCTGTAGGCCATACAAAATAATAGTTCCGTGCGGGGATTGAACCCGCAACATGTAGTGCAGAAAGCCAATCGCTTAGCCACTGCGCCAATTGTGTCGTCATAAATGGAAAGTTATAACGAATAAAAACAAGACTTCATTATTTTCTGAAAAAGTTGATAGGCTTGATGTACTGAATACGTACAATTCGGCTCTGGGGTCTCAACTTAAACCATAGGGTCCCCCCCATACAGATCAATTGTGATGTTATTCTAACCCCCCCCGCCCCCCTGTTTGAACCTCACGTGATTAAAGGACGAGTCCTTAGAGAAAAACTGGCGTAACGTATATTTTCTAAAATGCAAGACTCAATGTCGTGTCCTGCACTAAACTAGTTTAGGAGCTCACTAGAAAAAGATAAAAACTCTTTATACTGCTCATAGCCCGATATCGAGCAGGAGATAGCGCATTTTTATAGCTCAGCGCACAAACAGATAGCGGACCAAGGTAAACAGTTATTGATCATCGCTAAAATTTGTTATGGCTACCCTTGGAAACTATCTTCGTGCTTAAAGCATTTAGAAGGAAAGACATATCTTACTTTGTAAACGCACATGTTAATTCTTTTTTTTTAAACTATTCCTTTCTCCAATTCAGTCGACTGATATCTTCTATTCCCAAGAAATTTGGGTTTCACATGTGATGGGTGAGGTTTGGGGTCAGTAATAATAAATTATCATAAGCCTATCCTTCTGTATGTTGATATCAGCTTACAGTTTTACCTATAAATAAATAAAATAAAATAAAAAACCTTTATTACCCTAAATACATACTAAACAGAAAAATAAAAAAGATATTATTGTTTTTTTGCACGCCTTTTAGGGTCCCCATTTCTGGGTATAGGTCTCCTCCTTCCCGTTCCACTGAAGTCGATTTCTCGCTGCCGTCATCCAGTTGGTGCCTGCCGTGAGCATGATGTCGTCTCTCCATCTCTTTCTTGGCCTTCCTTGCTTTCTTTTTGTTTGCCTCGGATACCATTCTGTTACAAGCTTTGTCCACCGATTATCAGTCATTCTGGCGACATGTCCAGCCCATCTCCATTTAAACTGCAGAGCCGTCGTTACTATATCACGGAGTTTTGTTTCTTTCCTAATGTCACTGCATCTTACCTTGTCTTTCAATTTCAAGCCAAGCATGCTGCGCTCCATTGATCTTTGGCAAACTCTGAGTTTTTGGATCATCTTTTTGTTATAGGTCCAAGTTTGGCAGCCATAGAGTACACACGGTAATATACATGACTCGTATACTTTCTTTTTAATTTTAGTATGTAGTTTACTTTTAAATATTTGTTTGTAGGTCCAGTACACTTTCCAAGCTTTTGCTATTCTTCTATCGAGTTCTTTATCTTCGTAATTGTCTTCATCAAAGGTGATTAGCTTTCCTAGATAGATATATTCTGTGACATATTCTAGTTCTACATTTTCTATAATTATAGGAGAGTATTGGCCATTTGTCATAATTTTAGTTTTTTCTGTGTTCATTTCCAGACCAGCTTTTGTACTTTCTATAAGTAGTGTTGCTATCATTATTTGTAGCTCTTCTGGGTTTTCAGAGAGTAGTACCAAGTCGTCCGCAAATCTCAAGTGGTTGAGTTGTTCTCCATTTATGTTGATTCCGTACTCATCAATGTCTAGTCTGTTGAATATATATTGTAGTACAGAAGAGAATAGTTGTGTCGATAGCGGGTCTCCTTGTTTGACACCTCTTTCGATATTAAAAGTCATTCCTTTTCGGTCCAATTTTACTCGAGACTGGCTTTGTTTGTATATGTTTTTTATTATGTTTATGTACTTTTCTTCTACTCCTTGCTCTCGTAATGCTTCCCAGATTGATTGATGGTGTATTGAGTCGAAGGCTTTTTTGTAGTCTATGAAACACATGTATAGTGTTCTGTTGTATTCCCTATACTTTTCGAGTAGTTGTGTAATTACTTGTAGGTGGTCTATCGTACTAAATCCACTTCTAAAACCAGCTTGTTCTCGAGGTTGGCAAAAGGTCAGTTGTTTGTTCAATCTTCTTGATATACACATAGAGAACAGTTTGTATATATTTGAAAGTAGACTGATTGGGCGGTAGTTTGATATGTCATTTGGATCTCCTTTTTTGTATATCAAGGTTATATCTGAAAGGCCCCATTGTTCGGGTATCGTCTCATTTTTTAGTATTAAGTTGAAAGTTTTAACTAGTGGGGTTACTATTGTGACTTCTAGGATTTGCAATATTTCATTATTTATACTGTCTGGGCCAGGGCTTTTACCAGTCTTTAGTTTTTTAATACTTTGACGAATTTCATTTTCCATGAAGTCTGGTACTGTACTATGCAGTTTGATATTTGTAGGTTGATCGCAACTATAGCGTCCACCTTGGCAGTCAGTTATTGTATTAGCATACAGTCTTCTGTAGAAATTTGTAGCGATAGTTAGTATTTCTTGTCTACTGTGGCAAATTTTAGTTCTGTCTTTGAGAGAAGGTATCCAAGGAGTATGTGTTTGTAAGTCTCTGAACGCTTTTTTTATAGCACCTGTCTTAATCACATTATTTTCTATAATTTTCATTTTATATTCAAGTAATTCCTTTCTAATCATTTTGTTTGTAGATTTAAATAAGTTGCTTAATTCTTTGCGTTCTGCCTTTGACTTGCCTTTTTTATCAATTAGTATTTTTCTTTTTTTGATTTTGTCAATTAGTTCCACAGAGTAAAAGCATTTGTTTGGTTTAGTTGCTTTGGTGTTGCTGATTGATTTTGTCATATTTTCTTTGATAATACCTTCTAAGCCATTGTAGTATTTTTGAACGTTGTTTTCACATTTGTTCATGTCTGTGTAAGTTTGTATGTCTATTTTAAATGCTCCAAAGTTTATATTTTCGAGTGGCTTGTTTCTAAACTTAATGTGTTTCTTTCTACTTGTTGACAGTATCATTACTGATCTTAACAAGCGATGGTCGCTTGGGAAGTTAATATTTAATACCTCGTAGTTTGTAAATTTGCTTTTTTGGTTCGATATGATATAGTCTATTTCGTTTTTAGTTTTGTGATCAGGTGACATCCACGTCCATTTTCGATTTTTTTGTTTTTTGAACAGCGTATTGATGATGGATAAGTTGTTTTCATAGCAAAATTGTAATAGTCTGAAGCCTCTCTCATTTCTTCGGCCATATCCAAAGTTTCCAATGACAGTATTTTCCTTTGATTCTTGTGAGCCTATTTTTGCGTTAAAATCTCCTAATATAATTTTATGTTTGTGAGACATTGACATTGCTGTATCTATCTGGCTGTAGAAGAGTTCGATTTCGTCTTCGGGGCTGTTTTCAGTCGGTGCATAAGTTTGGATAATAGATATTGACTCCATGTTCGTTCGTAAATTCAGTATTGCAACTCTGTCTGATATCCCTTTGAAAATTTCTATGCAGTGTTTGTATTTTTTCTTTATAATAAAACCGACTCCATTTCGTCCCCCTATAACTCCAAAGGAGCAGAATATGCACCATTCTCTGTCTTCTATTGTATAACCGGCTTTTTTAATTTCACACAGGCCTATTATGTCCCAATTGATTCTCTTAAGGGCGTATTCTAGTTGTATCATTCGTTCTTCGGTGGTAAGTGATCTGACGTTATATGTACATATTTTATACCTTAAATTGTGTTTTTTGATTGCAGGAGGGTTTTGGTCTGACTCTTCCATGGTGACCAACCTTGTTGGAAGACATTTAATTTCGTTTTTTGATTTGTTAGGGTTTCTTTCTGTTCGATAAGGTGAGACTTTTCCTTTTTGACGTGCTGGTGGTTGCTAGATTTCATTTGTTGTAGTATCAGTCATTGGTTTATCAGATCTGACATCCGTGATTGCTAATGTTGGCTGTTTGATTTGAAGGAATTTTGTCATCGCCGTTGGTGTGCTCAAGCCTGTTTTGTTCTTTTTTGTGATTTTATCCTTGCGTAAATTTTTCCCTTCAGGTGTGGATTGGTTTTGTGATGGTGGGGTAAGGGAAAGTTGTCTTTTATGTGGGTTTTTGTTATTATCTTTTTCATGTATAATTTTATCGTATTTAATAGAAGCCTTAATGCCCTTCTTTTCTTCTTCAAGCACCTTTGCTTTCAGTTCTTTTCTGATTTCTAAAACTTTTTTAGGGTAATCGTGTTTTATATATATTTGTTTACTCTGAACCCTACTTTTGTTTTTTAGAATTCTTATTTTCATTTCCAAAGTAGTCATAGTAACTACTATTGGTCTAGCTCTTGAGCCTTTCATGCCGATTCTTTTGACCACTTGTATATCTTTATTAGTGCACAATATGCCTAGGTCCTGGTTAATAATGTTTAATGTATCATTCAGTAGAGTGAAGTAATCTTCTTCGTTTTCTTCCACACCAAAGAATATTATGTTACGTTCTCTAATAGTTTTTTCTACATTATCTATTCTCTTTTCTTGTAATATTGTTGTGGTTTGTAGCTGGGTAAATTGGTCTTCTAAGTTGTTAAGTTTTGTATTTATTATTTCTGTTACGTTCTTAGTAATGTTTATTTCCATTTCTGACATCTTATCTTCCAAATTCTCTTGCATTTTTCTTAACATTATTTCTATTTTATCTTCCGTTGCTGATAAGTTGTAAAGAAACACTACAAAAACAATTTCAGTTGGCGGGGATCGATCGTAGTGGCACACGATTGAACAGCTGTCAGTTTTGCCTATAGGTACCAAAAAAGCAACAAAAATATATTTTTTAATTTGATTGTTTGATTTTGATATTCATGTTTATTTTTTTTGTTTTTGTGTTGTGTTGTATTGATTTTTCTTTTGATCACAATTCTCGTAGATTTGAGCGCTTCATCTACAGGCGATAGTGGTTTAGTCTATATAATAAGAACTGATAGTATTTTTCTTTAAATAGAGTTTTACTCTTATGTAATTATAATTTAATAATGTATACAGGGTGTCAATTTAAACAGGACACTCTGCTTTGAGGGGTTATTGAAATCATCATTATGAACAACTTTTACTACCGGACCATCCCCGAAATCGCGATAAAAAAATCTGCTGTTCCATACAAAGAATTCGACTAATGTGTTTTAATGTATAGAACAGCAGATTTTTTTTTCACAGTATATATTGTTCATAATAATGAGTTCAATAACCAAACAGTAAACAATAAAATATCTATAAAATAAAAAAATGTTGGACCTTATACACTACATAACATAAAATTTATTTGAAAAATCATAAAAATGTTCACCTACTAACATCCTTGACTGTACAAATCTTGATTTTACGACACTATGATCTTATTTTTTTTTTCCAACTCTGCTGACCCGCATCCACGATACAGACTAGCTAGTGCTATCAACATAAATAATAACGATAAAAAGCTCAGTAAATCGCAACGAAACGCTGATAACAATCGCTGCTGGATTTATATGGTAGAGATAAAGCTCTGTTATACGAGATAGGGCTCTACGTAGATAGAGCTCGCTCTATGTGGGTAGTTCCTTGTGTATTTTTATAGCTGCAGCTTTAAAGGCTTTTTAAAGTTGGAAGATAGATAACACAGACACACATACACACACACATTGACACAGATAGGTAATATGCACAGATTAGTAAGTTGCTCTTCCTACTAACACAGCCTTAGAGTAGGTATAGACTAGAAACTTAGTTAAGTCATAATTTGTAATCTGTGTCTTGCTTGATTGGCAGGAATGTTGTTGGTTGGGCACGGCATAGATTATAAATTCTTTTTACGTTTTTGTTTGTGTTGCGGTCAGTCGGTATACTTGCTTATTCATTGTTTTGTTGCTGGTATGGCAAATGTTTGCTATGGATTCTGCTATTTTGTATTGTATGTGTGTCGTTTTTGCTGCAGAAATAAAATATATTTCTTTCGTTTTTTCTTTCTTTCTATAAGGAAGTTATTCTTCTAACTAGTACAAGCGTAGTTCAAGCTGTACATTTCCAGTATAAGCTGACTTTACATTTTATTGCTTTTCAGTACAATGAGATATCAGCTTATACTGACAATATAATAGCTTGATCTAGCCGTGCGCACCGCCACAGTTCACGTGCTAATTCACGTAATTTTATGACGCGTCGATCATATTGCAGTGACGCTCGAACTTGACGCGAGCGTATCTCACTGAAGCTAAGAGAATACCAAATGTGTAAATCACAATTATACTGCAACTGCGCGGCAACTGCACTTCTTTTGTTAGGTGAATTAGCATTAGGCTAATTCACGTAACTAAAGAAGTGCAGTTAAAAGAGAGGGGTAGTTCGCGGTATAAGAATAATTATAGGTAGGTACATATTACCACCTAAACGATGGGTGGATGACATTCGGCGACAGGCAGGTCCGAATTGGATGGCAAGGGCTCAAGAACGCCAGGAGTGGAGGAATTTGGAGGAGGTTTGATGATGATGAGGTACATATTATGCAACTTAAATACCACATACTGTATTGTCTATATTCTCCCACTACTAGAAAAAAACTTTACAAAAATCAAGAAAACTATTTCCGACCCAAAAATCTTACTACAAAGCCATCAATCTTCCAACAAAATACAACAGTACAAAATTGAAGTCAACATAAAGAAATAACGGAACGTCCTTGAAGCGATTCTGGATAAGAATTTATATACGGGAGCGATAAGGCGGGCGGGCGGCGATAAGCGGCCGCGGGCGGTGATAACGCGCCGCCCGCCCTACAGATGTTATCTGTGATTAAATAGCTCGCGTTATCAGTAGCGGGAGTCGACGATCTTGGGGAGTACAGAGTAGTTTTGGAAAACAGAGGTGCTAATATTGTTTTATTTGATAACGACATAGAAATATTACAAGCCTAGAAGAGTAACAATTTTTTGACATATATAATTGAACTGTAACGCGCTAGCGTGACTTTTCTATCTAATATGCAGCGTAATGAGTTAAAAAGAGACAGATATATATAATCTCGGCACTCGTCAAATAGAACAGAATCGTTGTGTAGCCGTATTACGATATCAATGGTCACCAGTCTGGTCACCAATTCCAAAGGAAAATCGCTAAAGTCCTTTACTTATGACATTTCAAAAACCGGCTTCATTTGGACTTGAATGACAAGTCGATTACAGCCAGCTGTCTCTTTCAATCTCATAAGCGCGTGTATTTAATAAAATAGTACCACTACATTTGAAAAGTTCAATTAATAGCTACTCTTCTAGGTTTATCATATTTCTATGGTTAACTATGACATTAAGGGTCAGCGCAGACGGACAAAGTGGCGGCGATTAATTTAGTAACAATTGAAAATTCAACATTAATTACTGCGACATTACGACACAACTTAGAACTAAAATCGATGTACCTGATCGAACGACCAATGGCAGTCGCTCGATAATTGTACAACTTCTAAGGATCATGTTTTACTGCAGTACTAAAAACGTTCGTGGTCCTAAAGACGCGCAGTTCGGAATTGATTGGTTTTACGAAGTTTGCCGATGTAACTCTTTAATTGTGTTGTACTACACATAGGAAAAATAATCTTAAATTTGGCATGCCGACTAACCGAAAGATGTCTGCGTGCCTTCTAAAATTGAAAAATTGTAACCGCTTTTATATAACCATATCTCTAGCGAATAAATTATTCTATTCTATGACTGAAGTTGGTATAGCGAAATAAAATCACACTGGGAGGCTCAAAGGGCCACTAAGTAAGTGTACCCTGCGACTGGTGACTGCTCATCACCGCCTGTCCGTCCGTCTGCGCTGTTCCTGATACACCAAAATTCTGATTGATATATATATGTATATGAAATAACCTAACCGTCAAAAACCCTCGACTCCAACTAGAAAAAGAGCTGTAACTTTTGAACGGCTGAACAGATTTTCATGAAACAAACCTAAGATTATACCCGATTAAACTAGCTTTCAAAGAAAAAAAACTGCATTGAAATCGGTTCATCCGTTTTTGAGCTACGATGCCACAGACACACACTACAACCTTATAACACCCTTTTTTTGTCGAGGGCTAAGAATAAAGCGCTAATTACTAAAAAAAACTACAAGAGCGATTCCACTCCTAGGCACCGTAACTTTCTTAATTCTTAGAGCAAATATCACCAAATCTCTGTCCCCAAACTATACTCTACACAAAATATGAATACGCAGCGTTGTCGGTACGAATCCGTCAAACAGATGAGATAAGACGGACGTGAACTTTTGCTGTGTTTGTAACGTGCCACCCCCCTTCCCCCTACCCTCTCGCCGCACACCCCCTCGCCCCGCAACCTTCCACCCCGACACTTACATACATTCAAAAGTTGGTGTATGTGATAATGTCTAGAAGCATTTGGTTTTGAAATAAAAATAAGTTTTGGATTCTTGGGACTTTCAAGAAATGATAAATTAAGTAGTACAATCATCATGATTATCAGTCGGATACCAAAACAAGTGTGTATATTTGTTTTAATGGTGTACAATAAAAATATATAAATAATTAAGAATGGAACTTCTCTAACCAACGGCCGTATTCACTATTGATGGGACAAACAGCCTGCCCAAGTGTCATAGTTAGATGATACTGCTTCTTCTTCTTAGAGTGCCTCTCCATCATTGGAGGTTGGCAGTCAGCTCTTTGCAAGGCTCTCTATCCGTGTCAACCC
This sequence comes from Allophyes oxyacanthae, assembly GCA_932294325.1. Lineage (NCBI taxonomy): Eukaryota > Metazoa > Arthropoda > Insecta > Lepidoptera > Noctuidae > Allophyes > Allophyes oxyacanthae. The sequence goes on from OW028612.1 coordinate 2,391,045, forward strand.
TGAATAGATCCCCCGCGGTTTTAACACCGGTCTATTCCTTGATGTTGCACAACCTTGGTTCTCCTTGCACTTGTCAAATGAGTGCATGGCCGAGAGTAACCTGAAGATAATTTGTCCTTAAATAATGTACCGCACCTAGATTCTCGATATTTCATAAGTGCTTGTATTTGGTTTACATGAAATAAAGATCTAATCTATTCTATTCTCATGTAAGTTTGCGTTTTCTTTAAGAACGTTCTTAATTTTACCAACTGTTATAAGAACGGGTCACGACTTGTTCTTGAGATTTTGTTTTGATTTTTGTAATAATTCCCACAGCAGAGTGATCTTCGGAGTTATCCGAGATTATGTGATAAAATCAAATCCTAGCAACGTATTTGTTTGATTGCGGTTGGATCGCTGTTCAGGGGAATATTAAGCCAGAAAAGCGTAAATTCATTCAATACATATTCATGGAATTTAAACTCATTCGATGATTTTTAATCATTTTTGACATGTAAAGTTAGATAATGTTTTTTTAGTAATCCACCACCTTTTTTTCAGTTACCTGTATTGTCGAATGTTGGTCACTTACTTGTGCAGAACATAATGGCATCAGGTGGCCTACTTACCTGAAAGAAAAAAGCGAAATTAAATTACATTATAATATCATTACGAGGTGACGGCGGGTTGACCTGCGATTGACCTAATACTCTTGAGTTATAAGCGGTAGCGGGTTAAAGGACCCAAATCACCGATAGTATTAACAGATGTTTAAAATGAAATCGGCCTTACTCATATAAAAAATTATGTATAAACGGCTGATTTTGCTCCAATCGTCAGTTATAACCGGGATCCAGCAGAATATCAGCGTCAGGGTCTAAATACTCAAAGGCGTCAGGTGTCATAGCCTGGCACATGCTGAGCTGGACACCCATTTGCTACAGCTCGGGACACACACCGAATAGATGATGCGCAGTCGATGCAGTATACTAGTGTATTTTTTACTTTTTTTGTCTTTTTTTTTTTTTTTTTTTTTAATTTTTTACTTTTTATTTGTGTCGTAATTTGTGTAAAAATTAATTGCTTTCTTTCTTTCTTATACCCACATATTTTTTATTCTTTTAAATTATTATTTTTTCTACTCAATTTTATACTGTTGCCATCCTAAGAAAAATGTATTTTCTATCTATGCACCTGTCCTCTTCTTATTACCTATGTCTATCATTCTAGTGTGTCTCGTTTTTGTGGCAAATAAATGATTTTTCTTTTTTCTTTTCTTTATATTGTCGATGAATTAGGGCCTAAATAGTACAAAACAAAGTCGTTAGTATTCATGTCTGTCTGTTCGCCTACTGCTTCTCAACTACACGATGTATTTTGAAGCGGTTTCCATTTTTTTTATTTTTTTACTTTAATGTATATTTATTTGTTCTAGGTACTTAAATTTAAGGGCTTTCATTTCTTTTTACTTTGTTGCTATCGGCGGAGAATTTTTAATGGCTTTTTATTAACCATTAAAGTTTTTGTTTTTTAGATAATTAACTGACACTACCACTTTTACTGACTGATAGTCTTCCTGAAAGTTATAAATAAAATAAAAAATAAAATATTTTCAACGGAATTCTGAGAGGTTCATAAATGTCCCAAACTCGCTTCCCCCCTTACCTTAAACCACCTCCCCCCATATTAGCGCACAAAGTTTATACATATGCACTGTTGAAAAAAATCTGCAGTATTATGCAAATCAGCGCTATCGTGCGATCTAGAGTGGAGTGCGCACGCGGCGTGGCATGTTCTATAGGATTCAAGGAACATGGCTTCACCGAGTTCTTGCGGTAAATGTGCTATTGATTGCAGGGTTTGATGGAGATTTGGATTAGTTGAAAACTGTTATTATGTTTGTTGGTTTATGTTTTTCGTGGAATTAGATGGGTCGTGTGTTTGTTAGGCCCAGAGATAGGACAAAAGATACAAAAAGAAATCTTATCTTTTATCAATTAATTAATTTATTTATTTACTTATTTAGACAACAGAGATCCAATTTGTTAGTTAACACGCACTTATGAACTATGGTAGTACTATAAAAGTATAAAAAAAACAAAAGTAAAATTAAGCAGTATGACGGCCGTGCAAATAAAATCACTTCTGCCTCACCAATACCTGCATGAGGTGATTCAGTATTGGTGCATCAAATTTGTCCACTAACATCCTCAGAATGCTATTAGGACTTGACCGCATTCTCTCCAAAAGTGACACCGTCTTTCTCCTCACTATGGCGTAGAAGTCGTAAACGCAATATCGCACATGAACTATTGAACAACTTCGTTCTCTTATCTCCAACATCCAACAACTAATCAAAACAACGAATTCAATAGTCCCCTGAAAAATAAAACCTTGTGCACACGACACTATAACACGACCACCACAATCGCAGCACCCCTAGGCGGCGGTATCGCTCGGACCGCGCGGCCAAAACCCACGTTATCTCGGTCACTTTTCACGTTTTTCACCAATCCAACTGCGCCAGAATAGGACGGTGCCAGATCTCGCGATAGAGCTTTATTGAAGCGCCCTATATAACGTTGTCTAGTTATAATTGTTCGTTTAAATTGTGTATTAAATTAAATATTATTTTATTTTTAATAACGAAATGCATTTATTTCATTTGTTTTTCCTCATAGGCAATTCATGTAGATTTTGGGTATGTATTATCATGCGGATTGCCTTTAAATGGTCCAAAATTCCCGAACTAAACGGATATGGGGAAACCTAAACCTACAATAATAATTAATAATACCCACGATATCCAAACTTTAGTTATAGTTGTAGCTAAGTAATCAGAAGGAAAAACTAAGTTGACCTTAATGCACAAACAGCAGTAAATACCAACTGAAAATCAGCGCTGGGCTCTCCGCGCCCAGCAAATGCTGAGCTGGCTACCCTTTCGGCATGGGCATGCTTGACTACACTAATGAATAGGATGACTATTTTACTTTGTTCTGTCTTTCTTATTTATTTTATTTTATTTTTTACTGTTTAAAGGTTTAATTTAATTTTTATTTTATTTCTCTCGTGTGTTGTCAATGTCCGTGCTGAATAAATGTATTTTCTTTCTTTCTGTCTTTCTTTAAATGGACTAAAAACGATATTTATGAGCCGTAGCATGCTTGATACTTTTAGCATAGGCAAGTAACGATTTTGTCGCCTTTCGGAAGTTCGATACAGCTACTAAACGCTATAGTCCGCACACATTAGGATGCTAGTCGCAGCAATTCTTAACCCCCCAAAAAAAAGAGGTGTGTAATAAGTTTGTAGTGTGTATCTGTGTCTCTGTGGATCTGTGTATCTGCCTGTAGCATTTTTTTTATGCTCTCTGTTGTTTTTTAATGTTCTGAAATGTAAAGACCATTATGAACTTAAACCTAAAAGTTGTACTTACAGTTTTCCTTAAATTTATTTATTTTATTTCAATAAAATAAATTTTGTGATTTTTAATAAAAATACAACCAAACTAGGGAATGCAATCTCGATCTCGCGAGATCTCGAGCTATTTTTCGAGATTTAATGTCGTGGGTAGACACTCGTTTTTGAAATCTCGTTCATAATCTCGACCGAATAGGTCGATATCTCGAACGAGATTTCAATTGGTTGTCGAAGTTCTGTGCCGTCGCGACACAGGCTTAGTAAGTGCAGAATGTACTTTAAGATTCATGGTTCGAAAATTAGAAGCGCTCAAAACGCCACTTTCAGAAATACTGGCTATCGCCATGAGAAAGCGTATTGCTGATCGTCGAAACAATTCAACTGCAACGTTGTTGCACAACACGTGTTATAAGCCCCGCCCCCTCTACGGTCATGTCCCGACTTGAACTTCAGCTTAATCTGCATCGATCAATGCGGATGCTGATGTTCAAAATAATGCTGAAGTTCTACGAATGCTGAAGTTCTACGAATGCTGATGTTCGCAATAACCCCGCTTGCAACCTATACCAATGAGGGAGTCTAGTTCTGTTCCCTCGCTACGAACTGCCATCGAACTATATAAATACTACTACTGTCTACCCCTCCAGGCGACTCAACCATGACGATAAATTATTTTTAATCTTCAACAACAAAGCCAAGGTTTTTCACCAATTCAGCCTCGTTTTAATTGCCACAGGTGCGATAGCGTATCGCGAGTTCGATCCCGGTGTTGCTCATTAACCGATAGTTATTCACTTAACTAACAATGCTGGCTACGTGATAACGGGCATACAGATAACTTGCACGTGTGTTACGATTCAGCAATTAGTTTTATTGGTACGTGTTCCAAGTTTTAGGTAGCAATTGTCAGTATGATACTTCAAGAATACCACGAATTGGCGCCCAGAGGCCCAATTCTCGTAATTAAAAATGTTCAAAATATAGTTCCGATCTCATTCCGATCTACTACCAATGTCATAAATGTCACAAATGGTATTCTCCTACCCTAACAAACAACGTCAAACGTGACATTATATTGTAATGAGGTAGAAAGTTGATTAAAAGGCAAATCGGTATTCTGCTAACATTTTGAACTGACACAAATATTAAAATATTGATACTCTCGTCCATACTTATACGTCAAAAATGAGATTGAAATGAGTTTGTAAGAAGATTTAATTCAAAATTTGAATAAAAAAAATAAAAAAAAAACATACTGAAATCGGACTGAACTTTAAGAGGAGTAGAATACACGACTTTTTGTCAATTCATAATATAATCTCAGTTCGGTCAACTTTCAGTCATATTATAAATTAATTACGAGAATTGGGCTTCTGAGCTAGAGGTGAGCGTTTTTCGGGCCTCGGAAGACACAACTGTCAAATTAATTATTATTATGATACCTGAATGATGAATTAAATCCTGAACCAGGGCTTCAAGTCTGCTATTTCAATCGTGTCAGAATGATTTCGTTATTGTTGATTTTTGCAGTGTCGTTCAACCTATTTTGACTTCTATTGCGTAGGTAATAGAAATAAAAATCGCTTATTTGCCAGTTATTTAAAGTGTCGTTCTGTAGATTTTGACTACTATTAGACCTAGGTACCTATTAGAAGTCAAAATCGGTTGAACGACGATGTAATAATTGTTGGTATAATTACGAGATCATTCGGATAAAGTTGAAGTAGCAGACTTGAGGCCCTGATCATTCATCTTTCGGTTCTCAGGGGACCCCCACTAAATGTGTTATAGTTTGTGAAGGTCACAAGGCACTCTGAGTATAATACTAATAATATCTACATAATATAATAACTCAATACCAAAGCACGTGGGATTTTTCAACCCAAATAATTATTAAAATTACAGTCACGGAATTGCTAACAAAATACAATCGTTATCCGTTGATTTCATCATATATAAACTAAATTCAAGATCCTTTAGCACTTCCGATCAGCACCAAAAATCTAAATAACTCAAAAATTACAGACACGGAATTGCTAACAAAATACAATCATTCCACATTTATTTCACCCTATACAAATCTAAATTCAAGATACACTGTTGAATATATTTAAAGATACCCCTTTAGCACTTCCGATCAGCACCAAAAATCTAAACACTCGTATTATATGTTTAGTGGAAAACTGTGCAAAATCTCGCAAGTGTTGGAGCTCGTATTAACTCATACATGAAATATATTCAATCTGCGACTTCGCGATAACGCCTCCCTTCCCTCCTCCCATCCCGAGAGGAGATCTCCCTCCGAAGCTAAGCCGGATGCGAGATGATTTTTGACGGTCACTGCGTGCGTGTTTTTTTATTTATTTTTTTATATGTTAGTATGTTTTGGTAAAGAAGTGAGTTTTTTTGTTGGTTTGGCGCCATACTGTGAAGTTTTTTTTTCTCTTAATTAAAATCATTGTTGCCAATATAAAAAATACCACGTTCATTTTCATGTTATATTTCGCAAACTGGTATATAAAAAAAAAACAAATGAATAAATAATAGGTTTCTACATAAAATTACAAAATAAAATACCTAACTATAATAGTAAACTTTACACAAAAATTACCCTTTGCCAAAAAAACTTTTACAAAAATTTGCCTCCCTTCCCTCCTTCCACATTTCTCGGTCTATAGCAATTTGGGGCCAATCCTTTGGATACAAATACAAGTCCAGCTCATCACGCCATCTCCTTCTGAGCCTGCCGCGTTGCTGTTTCCTGCTATTTGGGACCCACTGTGTGGTTGCTAAAGCCCAAAGCTCCTCCGGCATGCGACAGATGTTACCTGCCCAGTTCTATTTAAAAAATTCCTATGAATTTAATTATTCTCATACACAGGAAAAGATGTTCTAACAAAACAAAAAATGTATCAGATTTTTAAGAAACCCGCAACAACTACTATTGACACTACAAAATTCTTATCACATCATAAGAGAAAACTTCTCACTCCATTAATTTAAAATTCACGAGCGTCACTATTCCAGCAATAACAAAGAGGTGGCAGCCCTGGATCGCGATAATAAAATTATTATTATTCGTACTATCAGGGCCGCCACCCGGCGATGTTATCGTGCTATCTCGCAGCGCCAAGCGACGCTTCACCCCCTTCTGTGAGGAGTAGGGATGGGAAAGTATCGATAGTGCAATAAATATTGTTTGTATGATGTGGTGACTTTGATTGGTATAGGATGAGATTGGAATTGGAACGATAACTGTGAATGCGGAAATGCTAACTTAATGTTTTAGGGCAATGTGGTGATTTTAGTACAATTTTGTTTTCAGGTTTTATGTATATTTTGTTTAATGTAATTTGCATGACTAGCTGTGTCTGCGACACCGTCCGAAAGGACATCGGATGCAGGTTATGTTGAAATAAAAAAGAATGCATAATTATTAATTATGTCACTATTAAAATAATTTATAAAAAAATGTATTTTTTTGTTTTTATTGTTTTTCCTATTTCTTACTCATGATTTTTTTGCGAAGTTAGGTAAGATTAATATTTCCTAGCCCTTATTCCAAACTTAATTTAGCCAAAATAAAAATGTATTTATTTAACTTCCTCTTACTATTATTTATAAAATAAATGTGAAATTTTGTGAAGATGTTTAGATGTTTGTTACTCAATCACGCATAAACGGCTGAACGGATTTAGGTGAAATTTAGCACACAGATAGACCATGTCTTGGATTAACACATAAAATACTTTTTATCCGGGTACTCGAAGTACTTCCCCTAGGAATCGAGTGTAACCGCGGGCAACAGCTAGTAAAAAAAAAACTAATAAATAAAAATAAATAAAAAATTGGTACTTTAAAGAACCGACACTTTGCCTCACACCCCAACACAACTCTTACAAACAAATGCTATCGATATCAGCCCGTCACTAGGGGTGTAACCTGCCTTATTCCGGATAAGAATAAATACAGTGGCTCGCCAGCGGAATGTGCTAATACATCCTTATCGACTGACACCCCTACACATAGATAGACAGCTTTATTTGTACACACCAAGGACTTTTAATTGGGATTTGTTTTGTTAAATAAAGTTTAATGTAAGAAACTATAAAGTGGGAATGTGTGAAGTTACTACTGAACGGAGTCTTAACTTATTTTAAAACTCTGTTATTTAATAATTTATGCACACACATGAGAAGACAGAAAAATGTACAAAGGTACTGCTTATTTTACAAAAGAAATCTCTTCCAACAGACCTGCGAGAGGAGAATTTAAAACACGAAATGTAGACAGCGATGTACAAGAATGGAGCAAAACTACAAATTAAATTATTAATATTAACATAAATAAAATACATTTATAACAAATTTTTTTTTTTAATTGTTTACCTACTATAGTATTTTTTTTTTCGTTTTATTTCCCATAAATTTTGATATGAAATATTATTTGTCCTTACTGTATCAACCAAGCAAATCATTTGGTTATTTTCTTAAAGAAGTTGTAAATGTATTAATATTGTGACAGATCCTTCATCTATGAACATGGTACGGCCGCGGCCAACCACCCAAACTCCACAACCGTCCAAAAATATTTCACTGGAGTCCCAGTAGTGTAGGAACCCGGTTTATTTTTCTTGTTAGTGTATAATATCATTAATCATTATTTTTACAAAATGTGATATGGGCAGGAAAATGATGATGGTGATAATTATTTTTACAAAAATTAAGAAATAAAAAATAAAATAAACATTATTTACGCAGTAGTCGATGATTGAAGAACTTGAATTTTTTACACAACGTTGCATTTTAATAGACGAGTGTTTTTAGATACTTTTTATTATCAAATTCCCACGGAAACAGGAAATTCCTTGCGTTTTTTGAGGACTCGATATAAACATTTGAAAAAACAAAACGATTAATAAGTATTATTATGAAATAATCCATCCAGTAATAATTAATATCAGACTGAAGCCACAAATAACCACAATGAAGCGTGGCCGGGTGTAGCTAATATACAGGGTGTAAGCACGTACGTAGTAATATGTAGTTAGTATTCTTTGATGTAAGTGACATCGTAACGAAAACTGATACGAGGGATTCAGTACATGATTCTGGACAAATAAACGCAAGAATGTAGGTCTTTTCAAAAATTATACGCTTCTGTTTGCAGATTTTTTAGATAGTTATAAAAACTGCGGACAAAATAGTATTTTTTTTAAAAGAACTACGCCTATTTCTTTTTCTGAGGTGTTCAGAATCATCTACTGAATCCATAGTATTCATTTTAGTTTTGATGTCACTTACACCCTGTATAGATATTTTCACTACATCCACTATACCTATACCACCTTATTTACAATTCATTACAATTAAAATATTTAAAAGTTATCGATATAATGCGGAAACGACTATCGATAAAAATAAAGGCACATTTGGAGGTCGTACTGTTTCCTGGTACGATATTCCGTCCTCGTCGCCGTCCTTTGTGATAGGAGAGACAGCACTAATGTGTTACATGGTTGTATTTTGATAAAAGTAAATTGTTGAAGTTCCTTGTGTAGTACCTACAGATGCTAAGGGACTCAAATCAAATTAATTTTGTTGCCTTAGCCTTCTAACTTATCGAAAGAAAAAAGAAAAAGAAAGAAAGAAAAGAAAATCAATCAGGAAATCAATCAATCAATTGATCAATCAATCAGTCAATCAATCAATCGGTGCATTATTGACACATCTCTATCTCTAAATAGTATAAAATAAAGTCGCTTTCCGCGTCTGTCTGTCTGTCTGTATATCCACTAACTCCTAAACCACGCAACGAATTTTGATGCGGTTTTTACCATAATTTCTTCTAATGATAAATATCGTTAAAAATTCTGTTTCTTTTAAGTACCACACTGTAAGCACTCCTGCCGCCTGTGGCTCAGGTTTATCCTAGTACATGTACCTATCATTGTAATACCTATATTATTAGTAAGATTTTTACTGTAATTTACCATTTTTATAATAAATTTTATTTATATTACCCGATTACGGCGAGGGTTATGTGTTTGACCTATATGTATCTACATTGTACATTCTAAAACAATACATTCTAACAGTATTAAGCAATCTTAAGCTTTAGGGCAAAGTAGCATACGACCACGGCTATCCTCTGAACATCACTATGAATATGTAAGTACTAATATTTTCTTGTTTCATACTTTTTCAGTAGTCGGGTTTTAATTTTTGAACTTATTTGACTAAATAACTACTAATTTGCACAAAAAATAACTGACATCGATATAACATTTTCCTTAATTTCCGGAATCCCGAAAAATTTCATACATAACCATATCAGTTAAGGTTTAGGATAATGTTATATAACACCTGAATTAATTACTATGATATGGGTGTGTCTTGACGTGGGTGTGAAAGCAGTATTTTTACCGCCATGTTTGTTTGTTTGAATTAATTAATTTGATTATTATCTAGGCCTGGTGGGAAGCGATAAAATGATCATTATGTTTTAGGGTTCATATTCCGTGTAATTGTGTGTCGAAAATGGATTTTTATAATAATATGAGACTACTAGCTGACCTTGCGAACTTCATACCGCCAATAAGAGAACTGTGCAACTACCTACCTACCTACCTACCCTACCTACCTACCTACCCTACCTACCTACCTACCTACCTACCTACCTACCTACCTACCTACCTACCTACCTACCTACCTACCAGTGGCGAAGGGTGACAGTTTTAAAAGGGGAAGCCGCCCCAAAAATGCCCTCTGAAAATTGCTGCAATTAATACTGCAAGGCAAAAATCCAGTCTCTTGTAATCTATATATAGTCATGTCTGGAAGAGCTCGACTTAACTGAATAACAAGCCATATTACGTTGGTCTATGCACTAACCAATTCCTAAAGTTACAGCAAGTTGTTGTTGTTTGGTTTACAGTCCAAGCCTCCCGCTTATGGAATGCATTGCCTGTGTCGGTAAGAAGAGCACAGTCATTGACTTCTTTTAAAGTATTGCTGAAACATCACTACCTCTCTGTTTAGTAGAAATGTTGTTATTAATCTGTAAAATATTATACTTTAGGTGCAATACCATTTATGTATCTTAACACTGTATATTTATTTATTTTGTATGTAAGTGTAATAAAAATTTATGCATAATTATTATTTATCTGATTATAATAATATGTATGGTACACCGCAAACTGCCCTTTTTCTATTTCTTCCAAGTCATGTCCATCCAAAGGTTGTCTGGAAGACATCGGTTTTAGCGATAAGACCGCCCATTGTACATGTATATAATTATGATAATGTTTTTTTTTTTGTATTTCTGGTGTACAATAAAGTTTATTGTATTGTATTGTATTGTAAAGGGAAGCCGATGGGAATCGGGTTGTATGGACTCTTCGCCACTGCTACATATGTACCATACCAACCCTACTATCTACCTTATCTGCTCTAAGAAGTAATGTAAGCTATTTCTAAAAAGGAGTTGCCCACCGCTTGCTACGAGAACTTGCTACGAGGACATAAGCTAACAGTCCAGAGGGCTAATTCACGTAATTTTAAGACGCGCCGATCGTATTGCAGTGTCGCTGGAACTTGACGCGAGCGTATCTCACTGAAGCTCAGAGGATACCAAATGGTAGAATAGGCGACATCGTCTCAATTGCCATAACGAAAGAAGAAGAAAAAGATTACCAAATGTGTTGTTTTGATCAATATTATATTGCAACTGCGCGGCAACTGCACTTCTTTAGTTACGTGAATTAGCCTACTGTACATTATACACCAGCGATAAGAAAGAAAATTCCACTACCAGCATCCAAACATCCATGACCTTTGATAATAATGCGCAGTATGATAACAGAGTAGCTATATGCTACTATCTATTTGTTCACACACTTAAAGAAAGTAACAACTAGAAATGAATAAATTCTTAGTTTGGGTGAAGCTTGTAAAGTTAAAATAGGCTAGAAATAAACAAGTTATTGCTATTGACAACCGAGTTACTTGGTTCCGATGGACCCTGCAAACTTAGTTTTTTCCGTGTAGATTTAATTCACTCTTGAAATCTAGAAGAAGCCTACGGTGCTACATTTTTAACCGGACATCACTTACAACTATCTCTATTTTATAAAAAAAACTAAACTAACAATTCGATTAAAAATCAACAAAACTAAAACGCAACAGACATTTAACAGCAAAATTACCCGATAATACATCTCTTAATACAAGCCAATCGAATTCCAACCTTTCTCTTTACATATAAAGTCGGTATTAGCTTGTGAGCTGGATCGCTGCCTGTTGCTTCAACGGATATTGCCACGCTCTATCACCTCCCAGCTCCCTCTAGCGGGAATTACCTTGTAATTCGGCAAATTACCCACTGGTCTTTGTAATTAAATACTTTTCTTTGGGTTACGTTTGGACTGATAAGGGTTTTTGACCTGTTTAGGGAAGTAAGGAACTGGGCTAACTAACTCGGTAAGTCGGATGGAATAAATGAGACGATTTATAGCAAGTTTTATTTGTATATTTAACAATAGTTTAGTCTGTCGGAACTGGTCAGCTTGTAACTGCCATGGCAATCTGATTCAGAGGCAAATCATTAATCCTAGTCTTATTTTTATTCACATTAAATTACATTATTCTCGCAACTCTTACCACAACATTGTACTGATAGATATATTATTTTAATCTATTATTTGAAAAGAGTTACCATGGAGTTTCTTACCGGTTCTTCTCCATAGCATCTACTGTTTGGAACCGTGCACCTAGTCTCGACATTTCATAAGTGCCTGTATCTGGTTTACATGAAATAAAGATCTATTCTATTCTAATAGTGATGTTTGCTATTAAAATTACATTTCATCGTTGACAGTACCATACAGCGTAACTAAAAATGTATACCGCGTAACTAAAATTGTATAACACACATGTACTAAAAAAAAATATTTAGTTTTTGCGTCTGTATGCAGCTGACTGCGAATGGCAATTAATAGACGCGAAATCTCTTTTTTCTTTTTTATTCTTACGCGGTATTTTATAATGCTAGTTACGCAGTAGGGAGTATCAACGACGATTTCTAATTAAATCATGATTTAAAAATCTTTGGTTTCTTTTTAAGCTAATATGTTTTTATTATGTATCTTCAAAGTAATCTGTCTATCATACAGTGCCTTACCATTACATGAATCAAAGTGTACGTATACCAAGTACCATGATTTAAAAAAAACGATAAAATGTAAAAGAAACAAAAACTGTTTACAAATTCCTTACAATTTACATTTCACAAATCATAGTTGTGTAGAGAGGTAGGTACCTATAGCGGGACTTTCCGCTCAGAATTGGAGCTGCCCGACTGGGGAAGTACCTCCACCTTGCAGAATATCGTAACCAAATTACACTGCTCTTTTGCAGTGTTGTGATCCAACGGTGAGCAAGGTCACCAGTGCTCGTTGGGGAAGCGTTCCTAATAGTAGGGTCGGCAACGCGCGAGTGATGCCCCTGGTGTTGCAAGCGTCCATAGGTTACGGTAACCGGTTACCATCAGGCGGGCTGTATGCTTGCTTGCAACCTTAGAGGAATATAAAAAAGAAAAATGTGTGCTGGGATACATAGTAGAAGTGAAACATGACAATATATCGTCTACCCCCACCACGCGGCCGTAACGCTTTCTCGTGACAGAAAAATCCTAATACCCCCCATCTTAAAAGTTTCACTTCAATAAAATCCGCTTTTTATTTCTAGATAAATGTCCCATAATCCAATAAACAACACTTAAATTGCTCTAAAACCTATAATCTATTCAAAATCCGAGCAAACCCGCGTCGCTAAGCTAGTATGTCGTCACAAACAACCCTACTTGACTTTTAAACGTTATCTCTACGTTGCAAGCCACCACCCCGCCTCCCCCGCCTGATAAACAGATATGAATTTTGATGTATGTAATTTTGTATGAAAATTGTCTCGCCTACTATTAATAAATGGGTGTCAGTTAACGTTGAACGGTGTTTAGAGAAGAGTTTGATGCTTGATAATTTGTTTGTTTGACTATGACAATGAAAATATTATTAAGGATCTTTTGTTTGAAATAATTTTACATTTTGCAACATTTTTTATTATGGCAGAGGCCGCCAACGTGGAGTTTGCAGTAAAAAGAGTGAAAAAATTTTTTGGAAAATTTTAATGAATTTTTTTTTTCATGCATTTTTCCCCGTTTTTTTTCCATGCTGCTCGATCATGTGCCAATGATGACCAATCCTTGTTGAATGTGTCGAGTTCGTCCCGCCATCTCTTGCGCGGTCTGCCGCGTCGCCGTTTGGCACTTGCCCAGCAGTGGGGTGATACCGGGCATACCGGCTAACAGTAAGGGCTCATTCATGGACAGGCGGAAAGTCACGCGGTGCGCAAGCGGGCGAGTCGCTCTCTTGCTCGCTCTTCATGAATGGAGATACGCTCCTTTCTCCGCGTTGCGCGCCGCATTGTGCTCCGCGCGACATTCCGCCTCTCCTTAATTGAGGCCTAACAGTAATGTTTTTCGTTATGTATTACAAATGTTCCGGAAATAATTGCCTAACTACAATAGGCGTATCAGGAACATACAACGTGTATCTATCAGAAATGCGTGTTCATATTTAAGGATGTTGGTCAGACCATCAAACTGAAAAACTTTGTCTATGGGACCAACATCGTAATCATGAAAAGATTAGATTATTTTTCTCGTTCGTCTCTATGATTTCTCCTGTATGTACAGTTTACAAACATATATCTCACATGCACACACACCGTTTGTTCCGTGCGAGGATCCAACCCGCGGCACGTAGCGCAGAAAGCTAATCGCTTAGCTACTGCGCCAACCGTGTCGTCATAGATATTGTATATATGCCTATAGCCATAATTTCACGTGCTACCTAATGTTCTACTTATACACAAAGAAACTCCGAACAACTTGAGCATACATCGCAACAACAAGTACCTAGTAATCCTTATCAGTCGTCACGCTCAATTGAGCCCTTAACGAGACACCTTCAAACACGTTTGCAAACCCGGACTTTTTATCTGGTAATCGACCAAACACGGATTTCGCTGCTCAATGATTACGTCGTAAACTTTAACGTATGCTAGATGTGTTTTTTTTTTAAATTAGGAAGGTAGAAGCCATCAAAAGTTAATGCAGCAATATAGGTAGGATTCCCAAAGTAGGTACTCTAAGAAAAAATTTCAAAGTATCCACAATTTTTTTTTATTAGTTTTAGAGATGATAATATAGCATTACACAGCAGTTTATGTGGTATAAATAAGTTTTTTTTGGTCATCTTTACACACTGTGTCTACGTGTCATCCATATTTCCAGTCGCGGGACTACTGGAAGAAATTTTATTAGAAATAAGTAGTTCCATAGTGCTCATATTATGTCTGTAATATTTTTATTAGGTACCATGTTTCCTTGTGTGTTCATAAATAAATAAAATAAAATAAATACACTTTATAGTCCCCGAATGGGTAAGCAGAGTACTGCAGACGAATGTCTATATTTCACAGATGCCGTTAGGGTTACTGTTTCGAAATTTGAAAAGCTATGAAAAACCTCCATGATTTAAAAAAAATACTGACATTTTTTCCGGCCTTTAATATTCTTCATTACACCTTGTCAGTTTCTTTTACAGTTTATTTTTTATTCTGAGACATTTCTGGCTATCTAGAAAATTGTAAGACTGAAAATGTGATTACATCCTTAATATTGATATCGCTTAAACTTTTGGGAAAAGTTACAACACATTTTATAAATATTGAGCAACGATCTGTAATGTAACAGCTTGCTTGTAATATTATATTGTAACTTTGCAATATACCTATTACACAAAATACCAATACTACCAATGTTGATAACAATTGTAACTTTATGAGTAATTCTGAGGATTTCAAAATCATCATTTCATCATTTTTTTATGAAGTAAAAGTAAGTAGTTAAATTAACTTTTAAGATATTACGCTGTTGCATTAAAAAGTCCCAGTAAAAATAGTAGTTGTGAAACAAAAAAAGAAACAAGTATTCATTTTAATACATTTTTAGTAAGTTTAGTTACAATAATACCGACTCATAGTTACAATTTTATGTTGTTTGGGAAATAAACTATTTCTATACGTATTAATAAGTTGGTAAAATACCATAGGTATACAGAGTGTTAAACACAAAATTGAAGAATCGGTAATTTTGGAATAAATTTAAGGAAATCGTGACTACCTATAATCCTTTGTCCAAATCTAGACTGTGATGAGTTGTGTCAACTGCAAGTTCATACATATCTACCTGTAATAACTAGTATCCAATTTTTTTTTTTTAATTGTTTACAAAACCGTCATTCGAACAACTTTTACTGTAGAATCAAACTAGAAAACGAAAAAAAAACCTTGTTCCATACATTTAAATGAATATATTTCATTGAATTATTTGTATGGGACGGCGGACGACGGAGATATTTTGTTTTTCGAGATTTCAGTGTTGGTCCCATAGTAAAAGTTGTTCATAATGATGAGTACAATAACGCCACAAAGGATCAGGACTAGAAAGGTAGAACCTTGTAATAACACAAATACAAACCTTGTTACAAAATAAATGATGATTGATTGATTGATAAGACAAAAAATAACCAGCATGAAGATATACATTTTATGTAGAACATAATGATTAATTGTTTTTTTGAAAAAGATATAATTTTAAAAAATTGTTTTAGCTCCTTTAAATAGTATCTAGCAATTTTAAATTGCTACTTTTGTCACAGAAGGCAAATAAATAAGCTAAGCAAGGTTTAAGTAAAGTCTAAGCATAATCAAAGTACGCACTATACATAGATAGTATAGTACTGAGATCAGTCTAAGCCAATGAGTCCTGGCGAACCTGACTCCCTATAAACATGACTTTTTACTTTTCACACCACACACAGCCTCCCAAAACATCTAAAAAGACCATTATAAGCGTCCCATAAACCTCCATTCACCTAAGCCTATTCAAAATTCACTCGAACGATTTTAAAAACGTCCTTATTCCGTAAAGGTGCGATATAGCCGCGGTTATCGTTACGCGCAATTTGGCGAGAGCGACCGCCTCGTTCCAACTAACGGCATCATCTACATCGCTGATACGGGCTTTGTGATCGTAAACTGTTGGTTTTTGTTCTTTATAGAATAAGGATCTACGTTTTGAATATAAGTAGGTACCGGTTATTGGAATTGTGAGTGGTTTTGTATCGTAATATTGTAAAATTAGAGTAGACCATTTATTCATATCGTCGGGGATAGTTCAATACCGCGTAAGTAGCATTGGTAAATACCGCGTAAATGTCGAATACCAATTTTTTCAGGAGAGAGATTCAACGGGTGCTAATCAGCGTCAGGAGTGGACTTGGTGCGAAATCTAAATTCGGCTAATTTCGTCACTTACGCGGTATTTACTAATACTAGTTACGCGGTATTGAACTATCCCCGACGATATATCAATTTATGTAGATATACGCTTGAGTGTTAAGTATGCAACTACTTGTACTGTTTAAATTGTAGTAGTACTTAATAAGATCTTTGCTGTTCCTATTTTTTCTTTTTTTGGAATATTGTATAAATTCTGGTCGAATTTTAGCTAAGGCCGCTCCCGCGGCTCCATAGGTATTTTACGAAGATTTCTTACTTTTGAGGGGGTGAAGTATCAGCCTAAGCCCCACCCACTAGGGGAGCTCCGTTCACGCAATTGCGCAATTGACGTATCAGACCGTTTGACACACGTGTCACAGAATAGCAATATTAATTAGCAACATGCAGTATGACACCAGCAAATACTTGAAAAATATAAATCCATAATATCATATACCCAGTGTCCTATATTACGCTAGAAAATCTATTTGTAGATTTTAGACCTATTTAACTATCTACTTATAAACTATCGGTCATACCTATTGTGTATGAGTTTATGCAAGTGCACATAATTGTCTCGACCAACATTGGGCATTTTCACATTAAGCCGATAATGCCGTAACGAAACCGATATATCGGCACGACAAACCTGATGACACTGCCAATGTGTGTGTAATGTTAGAAGAATAGACCAACTCAAATCCATGCCTTGAGATAATAACCTATTCTCACCCACACCTGTAGGCGTCGTCCGTTTCCGTAGTCATACCTACTTAACCCTTTCCCAGTCCCATGAACCACATGTGGTACATGTCGATTGTTTAACTATTGTGTCTGCTGTCGGACAGTGAACGTGTTAAGTTCGTTCACAGGGTTGCTATTTTACCAAAAAAGAAATTGCATATTCATAGATCTAAACCATATTCCTAATTCAGATTCCTCGCTATGTATGCAGGTGAAGAGCTTCAAAATTGAAAGAAAGAAAAAATATTTATTTCGGACTCGCACACGAAATTAAATAAACACAAAAAATTCAAATAATGATAACAATAACCTAACCGTCTAAAACCCCCGACTCTAACTAGAAAAAGAGGTGTAACTTTTGAACGGCTGAACAGATTTTAAGAACCATCCCGATTAAACTAGCTTTCAATTTAAAAAAAAACTGCATTGAAATCGGTCCATCCGCTTTGGAGCTTCGATGCCACAGACAGACCCACAGATACATAGATACACAGATACACATTATAAACTTATAACACCCCTCTATTTTGTCGGGGGTTAAAAAAACCTGCAAGAGGCCAAAAAATGTCCCTATCTCAGCATATGCTGCGACAGATAAAATAAATACCGCAGCGCTGGATTTTGAACTCTAATACTAAAATCAAATAAATATACAAGAAGATAGAAATACATATTATGTGCTAGTTGTTATGTTGAATAATAAAATATAAAATTGTAAAAAATAAATAATTAAACGAATTTTATGAAGTAAAACTGAACTTTTATTATTTAAAATAAAACAACACACATTCGTGATTCATAGAGTAGAGAGTAGTGAACCATAGAACAACATTGACACTGATAAAAAAAACCAACGACAAAGAAAGGCGGCAATTTTAAACTATCTTCATCAAAAATAACTTGAGTATAGTCTTTTGATTTACATGATTCGTTGTGTTCGATCACATTTTGCGTAATGGACTGTTGACAGACCAATGGTGCATGGAAAAACCTAACAAATGATTATAGTGTATTAAATTTTATTTATGTATTTTTTATTAGTCTGTATAAAAAAATTGTATGAGTAATAAATAATATATATTATAGTATTCAAAAAATTCCAATTAAACTGGTTGTCTTGGTAGACATGTCAATTACGAGGTTTACAAAAGTTGATAAAAATACGTTCATTAGTAGCGGGAATATTTGTCGAAGTTCCATCGCTATTTTTATATCAATATTGTTCTATAAGTAGGTAAATAGAATATATATAAAACTTCATACTCTTTGTTCTCAACACTACAAATTTTCATACTGATTTTTCTATACTACATCCTATAAAATGAATTCTTGACGGAGATGTCAAGCAATTATTTTAGCATATTGATTTTATAAACGAAATACTTAGTTTTTCTGAATAAAAGGCAAGTTACTTATACTTCCTGTTTCTTTTTAATATTTTTTTTAATGATTATACTGTCATTCTTTCTTTTGGTTTTTAATAAAGTGTAGCGCAGGAACGTCAAAAAAATTTGCACAGGTCCGACCTCGATGCGCGCCGAAACGCGACTGATTGATGGCAGAGATGACAGAAATCACGAATTTTGTGGTTTTTATCAAATTGTGACCAATATACGTAATATTATGAAAAAATAACAACCGATTTTGGTTGGTATATTTGCTACCAATATTGTGATGTAAAAATTATTTGAAATAATATCATGTTTTAGAAATAATCTTGTAAACACTTTTTAAAAAGGGGTAACTTTGCGATTTTTTTTTATCGAGCCAACTTCTTCCAATCATGTATCGGACAACCGTGCAAAGATTGTCACATCTTCAAGTTTGATATATATTTTTTTCGGGACAAAGAAATAAGAATTTCTATTCAAAAAATTGTAAATACAAATCGGTTTTTGCGGCATTCCTGTAAAATACCCCCTTAACTTGATTTATGAAAAGAGTAGGTATCCATGTAGTTTCTTGCCGGTATCTTCTCCAGGACCAACCCACTTGGAACCGTGCACAGAATCACGACGTTTTGATAGTGCCTGCAAAGGCCCAGTTGAAATAAAAACCTTTGACTTTGACACACAGAAAAAAGAATAATTACAATTAAATAGGAAAGATTTATTTCTCAAAAAATCTCTTCCAGCAGACCTACGAGAGGAGGAGAGTTGGTAAAGAAATGGTAGACTTTACAATAATTAATTATAAAGGATACCAAAATAAAACTAATGACATTATAGTACATCCTAATAACAGATATACTTAATATAATACCTATATGTATGTATACACAAACTTATACAAATACGTTTAGATAAATAAATATAGATATTTAAACAAAGTATTTCGGTAAGGAAATAAAGTGTGCGTCATAAAAATCGACTCATTTTAGACAATTTTGTTTTCTGTGAGAAAAAGTTAATTAATTTAAATTAAATAGATCGTGATTTTAAGTTTTTTTTCTTCTTTTTTTTTTAACATTGCCCCTCACTAGGATTTCTCCTGTATCGAGGGTACAGTTTACAAACATACATGTCACATGCACACACAACCAGACCCGAAACAACTATCTGTAGATCATACAAATATTTGTTCCGTGCGGGGATCGAACCCGCGGCACGTAGCGCAGAAAGCTAATCGCTTAGCCACTGCGCCAACCGTGTCGTCACAGAAAAGAAAAGTACAGTTCTTATTAAAAATTATAGGTACTTTAGTATCTATGATTTCAATCATTATTCATGATATGAAAATCTCAAAATATTAATAGCCTGGCTACTTGCTTTTCAAAAGTGAGCACTATTTATCCCACATTCAAAGATAATCACCCCTAATATTTGACCAACCCCCGATACAACCCCATCCCACCTCGCGGAACAAGAAATATTTCATACGAGATTACCTCTGAGAAGGGCCTGTAGATTGATCACAGCTGACGTTATCGCCTGATACCTGCGCGGCCGCGAGTTGCCGGCGAGAAAACGAGTTCCGATCGAGTACCGATAGTAATTGATACCTGACGCGTGATCGAATCGAGAATCGATTCCGGCAATCGTTTTGACGTGAAACGGCAGCGTTGAATTTCTTTGTGATTGATTTGTATGTAAATCGATTTAATGGTAGCCGTTTGAATTGTATTTGAAGTACGGAGTGATGTTATCTTGATGTCACATTTTTGTGGAAGGAAAATGTATAGATTTGAAGTTTAATCGTTTTTTTAAATTTGTTAATTTAGATTCTTCTTCATCTGTCGTATCACATGGAAATTGATCACCCCGTATAGTGGAAATTGTAGACTATTAATTAAGATGAAGCTTGTTGATTAATTCGGTTCAGGTCACAGATTAGTTCCGTTGGTGCGTGCGTGGTCACATTTAAGGGTGTAGATCAGACCATAAAACTGAACAATTGTTCAAATTGATGGTCTGATCTACACCCTTAAATATGACCACGCATTTTTGAGACACGTTGTATATAACATTATTTTTAGTTTATGCGAAAGCCGAAATCGGGCATTATTATGAACAACTTTTACTTCGAGTTTAATAATGAAATCACGAAAAGAAATTCTGCTGTTCCATAACAATAGTTCGATAATGTATGGAATAGTTGATGTTTTTTTCGGGATTTCATATTTGGTCCTATAGTAGAAGTTGTTCATAATGATGAGTACAACTACCGCTTTTCGGCTAAAGCATAAATTAACAAAATGTTGTAGTAAAATGTCTTATTTTCTACATCACTAAAGTTGTCTGAAAAGTTCTATTCATTCCGCTTCGAACACGTAGGGAAGTGAAAATACAGAGATTTCATCTTAAATCCCAATTCCCTTATGAGATAGGAACTTATCTTTGTACAAACATATACATGAGTTTATTTTTAGGCTGGGACCACACAGATGCGTTAAATCCGTCGATATTATCGCAAAGCGTTATTGCGATATCTATTTTTAAGTACCTACATTTTGTATTAGAACGCACGCGATCTTACACAGTACTGCGATAATAACGATGCAACAGGAGGACATTTGCCGCATATGGTTTATATATGGCATATATAATTATATATGGTCTTGTAACTACCATGGCATTCTTACTCAGAGGCAAATCATTATTATCCTATTCTTATATTTTTATTCACATTAATTTGCATTATATTCTCACAGCTCTTACCACAACATCGTACTAATCAAGATTGTAATCTATTATTTTATAACAAACATAAAAAAAAGCGACAAAAAAAAAAAAAAAAAACGCGTCGAATTGAGAACCTCCTCCTTTTTTTGAAGTCGGTTAAAAAGAGTTTCCTTTCGCGCACCTAGAGTCTCGACATTTCTTAAGTGCCTGTATTTGGTTTACATGAAATAAAGATCTTTTCTATTCTATATAACGCATTGCGACAATTTCGTCCGATATAACACTACTGTGTTCCTTTTTCCTATGATGTAAATAAGCTTTATCGTAAAAATTACTTATTTTACCTACTCAGATATCAATAACAATCAAAGTGTTCTAATTAAGGTTATATTTATTTTAGCATTATTGTTATTAACAGGATTATGTATGATAATAGAACAATGCAACAATATTGTTTTGTTTACATTGGTTTAAAATCTAATTTAAACTAGTTGAGTCCATACAATTACATGCATAATACATCTCTATCAGTTTCCTCGTGATTAGGACTTCACCTGTGTATCGCGAATATTGATAATTACCTAAATACTATTATTGAGGGTCATAGGAAAATAAATTCAGTCCATTACTGCCACACTGCTGGGCACGGGCATCTTCTCAGAATGAGAAGGGTTAGGCCTTAGTCCGCCACGCTGCCGTGTTCACGGCTGGTAATCATCGAACATTATTGTATGTCCATAAGAAACACTATTTAATCTGTGGGAGCAATTCAGAACATGAAGTTTGACTTCCCTCCCACCCCCTGTAATTCCCCTCGTGGACCCTGTCGTCCGCCATGATTGTTGACGTCACGGCACTTTTTCATTACATTGGCGCGAACCGCAAAGTACATAACTACCTACCTAAGTAATTGCTGTATTATTTAGTAATTGTGTAGTACTTTGATAATTGCTACCAAAAACTGTTAATTTACGAAAGAGGACGTTATTATTCTAGTGCTAATTTACGCAAGGACGTTTAAACATTAGTGATAAGTTACGACAGGACGTTTTCTTTATTTACTAAAGTGGTTGTGTTTTTATTTTACGAAAAAGGACGTTTTAGTGATAAGTTACGATAAGACGTTATTTTCTCTAGTCATAGTGGATGTTAGTTATTATTTTAAAATGTATTTTAAGTGTTGTATTCCAAATTGTGGTAGTAAAAGAGAGGACGTGAAACTTCACAAGTTTCCGTCTGATGAACAGCAAAAAATCAAGTGGCTCGCCTGTCTAAGCGGTAAAAGTTTGAATATGGGCAATCTCGACAAGTTGCTTGTTTGCCACAAACATTTTGAAAAAAGATTTTACACAAAAAAATCTGGTATTAAGAAAACTGCCTATCCAAGTCTTTTTTCTGCAAAGGAAATTGAAGACGGCATTCCATCGAGATCATATGATGACAAAGGTATATGTATAAACGTGACTGAACTTATCTATCATTCGTTGCCTTTCTTTCATCAGAAAGAAATCCAATTCTGGCCTGTTGTCCATGGGTGTTGAGCATAATATTACTCAATACTCAATTCTTTATTGCGTTCCACAATGTATTATGTGTAGTATAGGTGAGTAGAGTAACAGTAGTGCAATATAGGTTTCCAAAACTAATAAGTTCTTGTTTCTATAGTTGCTTTAGATTAACTGTAGTATATTTATTTTGATTTATTTTATTTCAGATACTATATCTATATATACGAGTCTTGATCATACATATGCACATAAGAGGCATTACGATCATTCATACTGTCAGCCTTCAAAACTACATTCTTCTTTGCTGCAGCACCATGAGCCACTCTCTGGTAATTACTAGATTTTTAACAATATGTGTACTAATTATATAGTGTTGCTTTAAATAATTATCTTATTTATTAGTGAGATGTTGCACACTTTCAGAAAATATGTTTTGACTTTTACACAAACTATACAAAAGGACTGCAAGTGCATAACTTTTATATGATCTTTATAATGAAGCCAAACAGTTTGTTTGTACAAAATTAATAGAGTTACTTAGCAATTATTAATTTAAATCATACGGTCCATCTAATGGTAAGCGGTTACCGTAACCTAAGGACGCTTGCTACACCAGCAGGGTAATCACGATACACACTCGCAATCGGAATCGATTCAATTTTGCCAGTCCAACAAACTACATTGCGCGGTATGCTTTTAAAATCACTCCGCCCGACAATTGGAGCAACGCAATGAACACTGTTGTAGTGTCAAAATTGAATCGATTCCGATTACGAGTGTGCATCGTGATTACCCTGCGGGGGTATGACTTGAGGGTTGCCGACCCTACTACCAGTATTATGTGTGTGGTTTCAGTAAGGCAGATGCAGAATTCTGCCAAATCTGATTTCACTGTAATGTTAAAGATTTGAATTTTTTTTTTGTTTACAGATTTAACTAATATGCCATCAACATCCACATCTGCGTTTCCATATGAGAGAAATCTGGAGATACCTTCTGGTAAATTCTTCATAGTTAATTGCTTTATTTTAAGAATGTTAGTTTTTTCTTTGACCAATCCACCTTTCAGAATCTATTAATGAAATAGTTTTATTGTCAAAATATGATTATTAAATTGCAACACAAACTTGTTCACAATTCTACAAATGTTCAATTCACAAACTGTTTTATATTATATTTACAGATACAATTGTTGCATCAAGAAGTATTCATCACACATCCACTCAACAAACACCCACTTGTGAGGCAAAAATTATGGATGCATCGGCCAACAGTAAGTTTTTTGTTTAAGAGTATGAAGTCAACAATTATAATTCTGAGGTACAAATTAATTTAATAATGATGTTTCTTGTTTAGGGGAACTGATTTCTACACCTAAAAAGGTGTCCAAAAAGAGGATAGTACAAAAATTTGAAAATTTAACGCCGAGATGCAAGATTCTTTATAAAGAATATAGAAAGTCCAAAAGACAGCTTAATTATAATGTGCGGGCAAGAAAAGCTCTAGCATTCTCGAAAGAACACAACTTTGAAGAGATGACCAGAAAAATGAACCCACTTGCTAGAAAATTTTTTGCTATGCAAATAAGAGTTTGTACAAAAAGCAGCAAAGGCAGAAGATTTTCCTTGGAGGAAAAATTAATAGCTTTGGCAATTTTAAAACAGAGCCCTAAAGCCTATAGATTTCTCCAGAAAATTTTTATCCTGCCATCGCACACAACCCTTAAAAAAATGATCGCTGAGTTGGACATAAAAGCAGGCATAAACAGTCAAATATTTGCAGTCATTAAAGAAGAGGTAAAAGTTATGAGTTTCTTTTTTTTCTGTGTTCTCTAGCACATGAGGTAATAAATATTTTGAAATAAATATTATTAAAAATTGTTGTAATAAGTGAAATTCAAATTAAATTTCAGGTCAGCAGCTGGAATGAAAAAAAGAAATTGTGTACCATCATGTTTGATGAAATGGCACTTGAACCATCACTCATTTACTCTCACAAAAATGACAATATAAGTGGATTTGTAGAGTTAAATGTCAAATCAAACAATTTGGCTGACCATGCACTGGTATTTATGGTGAGAGGAGCCGTCTTCAAATGGCAACAGCCTGCCGCCTTTTACTTTTCAGAAGGAGCAGTATCATCACAGCAATTACAAATAATTTTAAAAGATGTGGTGACAGCAATTGTGGAAGCCGGGCTTCTTCCCATTGCCCTAGTGAGCGATCAAGGCTCATCATTTCAATCTGCCTTGCGAAACTTGCAGCAAAATACGAGAGGAGATCAAATACGTGCAGGTGTCGAAACAGGTAAGGATTTAGTCAAATATTATGTACTTAATAATGGTAATATTTGTGTTATTCCTCAATATTTAAAAATACCTTTCTTTTATTTTCAGATGAAACAGTTGTAATTAGTGGTGCTTCACTAAGTGTCATCTATGACCCACCGCATCTGATAAAAGGCATCAGAAATAACTTTTTGTCAAAAAATATATGTAGTAATGGCAAAATATCGAAGTGGCAAGATATTGTCGACGTTTACAAAACAGATTGTAAACATGCTCAAACGCGGTTACTACATAAATTGAATGACGAGCACGTTATTCCAGGAAAAGTTAAAAAAATGAAGGTAAGGGAGGGATATAAATTATTTGTTATGCAAAACCACTAGAATCCTTATAACACTTTACAATAATTTAAAATGATTACAATAATAATTACTAAGTAGGTTGTTCTTGTGGGATTTCTGAAGTTGCATCCATTGAATTCAAATCAGTTCGTTATTAAATGTTTCATGTATTTTTTTATTACCCAGGTGAAGAATTGCGTTCGTGTTCTCAGCAAAACTATGGCAGCTGCTTTGTCATATACTGCGGAATTCTGTAAGTTTCACTATCAGTAAAATTGTAACCGTCATTTAGTACCTTCATCACTTGTATCTACCTACTACAGTAACATATACATAAAAGCATATAAGAATAGCTCATGCTATGATAAAAATATTGGCCAGTCAGAAAGTTGGTTGCACAGCATTCTATCCTGAGGGTATATTAGATGACTGAAGTAGACTGGAATTAAGAATTTTTTTAAAGGTCCAGCTAGTTTTTAGCAGTAAAATTTATTTGCGCCTCCCACCCTGCGTTAGCTGTAGAAGTATGATTACCCTTAGTTTAAATTTTTGTTCCAGCTCACTACACCGATGGCAGACCAGTAAGCAAAACATTAAGGAACACCGCAGAGACTATCAACTTCATGGACGACTTATTTGATAGCGTTAACGGGTCAACAGTGGACCATAAAAAGTCTAAAGGGAAACCTTTAAGAAAGGCTGTAACGGAAAACTCAGTACATCATACTTTTTGGGCAGATGCTAAAAAAACAATAGAAAATATCAAGTTTATTGATAAGGGGAAAGAAAAGTCCGTGCCTACATTAAAAAATTGGGTAACCACCTTAAAAAGTTACCAGAGGGTGTGGCAAGTATTGCACAAAAAACAAATTAAAATTATGCGCCCTCGATACTTTAACTCGGACCCTGTTGAAAACTTTTTTGGTCGAGTGAGGGCGTATAACTTTCGCAACAACGATCCAACTTGCCACACTTTCATAAGTACATTTAAATCTCTATTAATTACGGGTTTTATAAAATTTCACTCGGATTCCTACAATTGTGAAGATGATGCTTGCAGCCAGTTAATTAAAGTGCAATCTTTATTTAGTAAACCGCTGGAGGACACATCCAATATCGACACCAGTATGAATCAGGATATTGGATGTGTTGAGAAGGATCTGGCCACAGGAAATATTCAGGTACAGGCGGCAAGAGAAAGATTAAACGTACATTCAAGAGCATATACCGCTGGATGGGTCATAAAAAAAGTATTGACTAAAGTTAATAATTGTAAAAATTGTGAGACCAATCTATGTACTACTATGGATAGTGATGTACATAGATGGGTCTCACATAGAGAATATAAAACAATTAAACAAAAAAAGCTAACCTATCCATCGGAATATGCTGTGAGACATTTCGGGCATATTATTGAAGAAACAAATGAATATTTGGAATATAATGCTCATAACGACAAAGTCACGACTAAAATTAAAGATTACATAATATCCAAGTATTCATTTGACTTTATCGAATGTATTGATCATAAAGCTATTCTACTTGAATATTTTCTTAGAGTAACTATTAAATTATGCCTTTTTAACTGGTGCAACAATATTAATAGGATTTTGAGAGGCACGGACTTAATTAGACTTGAAAAGCGTGCTTTGCCACCAATGCAAAACAAAGCGTTAATTAAATATAAGAAAAAAATTAAAAATAATTCATTTAATAAATAACAGTTTATAATCTTAAATTATGTATTTTATTTCTTCAACTAAACCTATTGATAAAAATAAAGAAAACTGCTGGAATGGCGTAAACCCCTTTATTTTTTCCCGCCAGAGGTCGCCACTATGAACTTATTGTACTGGCCGTTGGAACTTAATTCCTTTGCGTACAAGCCCAAAACAAATCGAGTGTTTAAAAAAGAAAAGAAACGTCATGTTCTGTTTTGCTCTAAGGCGAAAACGAATGTACCAGAGATGTCCGTCTGATTCATATCACTACCTAGTCTGTGGCCGTGTTGCGGGTTGGCGGAGTACACACACCATCGAGAACTTTATGAAAAGAAAGAAAGAAAACGTTTTTATTTTTACGCCCAGTATGACGCACAAAACTTAAATAAACTTACACCAAGATCACTTAATACTAAAAATTATCATTGCTCTGCTTTGAGTATCTATACTCAAAGTTGTTCTGCTAAACAAAACATAATTAAATAAGTGGCAGCACCGAGTAATACTGACAGTCTATTATGGTAACCTACATAGACATAGGACAACCCTACGTCTGAAACCCTCTCAGGTGTGCAGGTCACTCACGATATTTTTGTTCACCGTTAACGTACGTGATAATCAATTGCAATCCGCACATTTGCGATTGAAATTCGAAAATTGTTACTCAATCAGGCAACGGGTAAATAGTACGAGTATTAGATGAATTTTGTCACACAGGTAGATCATCCTGTCCTGTCCTTTATCAAGTAAATGCTTTATATTCTATTCTATCATGTCCTGGTTTAACACATGGGATTTTTTTCACGGTACATGAAGTAGATCCCCTAGGATTTTAGTGAAACCGCGAGAAACAGCCAGGGAGAGATAACGTTACTTATTTTTTACCGGTATTGTAACAAAAATTTCTGTTCCGTTTACCGGTATTTTATAATGTTACCGTAACGTTACTTTCGTGACGCGTGCGTAACTAACAGTGACCACAAATAGGAAAGAGAACACTATCTATTAATAACGTTACAATAAACGTTAATTATTTAACACTACTAAAAATGGTAAAATTATCGTTATAAATATAACTATAAATACAGGAATTTTTTTTATGTAGTGCGCAAAATTTGCAGAGTGATTCAGTGTCCATACCCAAATGCAACCGCAGTACTAAAATTCACACCAAAACAAAATAAAAATTTCATTTCGTATGACTTGCACTAGTAGTAAATTTCAAAGTCAAAGTCAAAGTCAAAGATTTTTATTTCAACTGGGCCTTTGCAGGCACTTTCAAAACGTCGTGATTCTAGGCGCACGGTTCCAAGTGGGTTGGTCCTGGAGAAGATACCGGCAAGAAACTCCATGGATACTCTTTTCAGAAATCAAGCTTACTACACAACAAATGTGGGGCCGCGGGAGCGGCCCCGGCTAAAATTCCACCTCAATTTACACAATATTACAATAAAAAAAAAGAACAGCAAAAATCATAAGTACCATTAAAATAATAAAATTATACAATACTAGTAGGTGCGTACTTAACACTCAAGTCAGTCACCCAATTAAGAATAGGTACTAAAAAGGTACAAGGGAAGCGTTAAAATTAGTGTGTGAAGACAGGAAGCAGTGGGTCACCAGGGAAGCCGCATGTGCAGAAGATAATCACTTCCATACATCTCTATCGTCAACATAGTCTTTGATCCTGTAATAGGCCTTCCTTATGAGGACAAGCTTAACACGAGTTTTAAACTTTTTATCAGTAAGCTCGGTAATACTTTTTGGGAGTTTATTATAAAAGCGTACACCGTTACCTAGAAATGATTTGTTTGTTTTGGTCAATCTAAATTTAGGGACCACTATTTTGTACTTATTTCTAGTATTAAATTTATTAATTATGCGTGTGCATACTAAGTCGAATTTTCGTTTCGTTTTAAAGTGTATCCCAATACTGCGGTTGCATTTAGGAACAGAGACTGAATCACTCTACAAATTATGCTCACTACATAAAATTTATCCTGCATAGCTTTATAATCGTTATGTTTTTTTAAATTTAGATACCGGTTATCTGAGGGGCTAAAAAGGCCGCTTTAGATGAATCTTAATATGATTCATATCACGAATGTCAAATTATCTACTTAATTGACGACTCATAATGTCATCCGCTTAAGGTTCATATTCAGCAATCACCTGTTTGACAGTTACTAAGCAGATCATTAGATGAATTGCTCAATGTGGCCTTTTTAGGGCCCCTGGTCCCTGGCACATCAGCTACTATAAATATTTGTCAAGAATAATAAAATGGCTTTATTTTTATATAATAAAGCATCCCACACATCTGTTTCGCTATGATCAGCACTTCTCACCTCGGGGGAAAAAGGATAAATAATTTAGTATGATCCTCGTGCAGAGATAGGTCATCAGAACAAAGGTTCGCTATCGGGAGCAGCAGCCCGTGAGCAGCCCTTGCCGCCCGCCCTCCAAGTGCGTGCCCGTTATCATATCAGACGATACGAGAATTTTCATACAGGATTATTTTTTATGTAGTGCGCAAAATTTGCAGATTGATTCAGTGTCCGTTCCCAAATGCAAAGACCTATGGGTCTTTGGACCTAGCTCAGGAGTCAAGGACTTCTAAGAGATTAGTGCTTATTATAATGTCAATACAGATTTTTATTATTATAATTATTTAATCGTTATAAAAATAGTTTTTTTTTATTAATTAAAGCAGCATAACGCTGTATTTAAAAAAAAACGATACAGCACATTTGAGCTGCAACTGTTAAAAGTAAGAAAATAACATCATTCTATGTTTAATTTTACTGAAAGAGATTTACTCAGGCGCAACTAATTCGCCTGGAACCCTACACCAACATGGTCAGAACAGGTACACGATACATTTTTCAATAAAAACGCGGATTCACCCGTTTTATTTTATCAAAATAAAAGTGGCTCCCGCTGAAAATCAGCGCTGTCGGGTTGCTCGCAGCGCGGCAGCTTAATTTGAGCGGAAGCCTTTTTGACACAGCTGCGACGTACAATATTTTTATTTTTGTTTTACATGTTTTTAATCTTTTATTTTTCTGTTATGTTATCTTTAAAATCGTTTTTGTGCTGTGTCAAATAAATACTTTTCTTTCTTTCAAAATAAAATATAGCCTATATCACACAGAGATAGTTTAACTTTCTATTAGTGAAAGAATTTCTAGAATCGGTTCATTAGTTCTAGATATTACCTCCTACAAACAAACAAATACGTCTTTATAATATTGGTATAGGTATTGAATATATTTATAGGATTTTTTTTGTGTGTTTTGTCATATAATTTAGGAACAAGGAATGTTTCTAGTTTTACAGATAAACCAATTATTTTTTAATGCTCCGTACCTATTAACAAAATTTCCTTAACATTTAAACTAACTACCTAGCTATCTACGTGACATAAGTCTAGTAGTTTAGTTTTTAAGGAAATCCAAATGCCTAATCGATAAAAGGAATAGGAAAATTTTTGTGCGTTTTCTCATATAATTCAGGAACAAGGAACGTTTTTAGTTTTCCTATTAGTTAAACAATTTTTTTTTAAACTACAGGTTAACTAAATTTCCTTAACATAACTACCTAGCGATCTACGTGACATAAGTCTAGTAGTTCGATTTTAAGGAAATCGAAATGCCTAATCTAAAAAGGAAACAGTAATTTAAAATAGTCTAGGCATTCATGAATTTAAATCAAATAAAAATAAATAAAAAGAAGACGTCACTTTTACAATTATTAACGTACGGCATAGGGATACATTAGACAGTACCTACTGACACCTTTGTTTTCGTTAATGCATTACATATTACTAACGATATTGTGTCAATATGGTCATCGAACAATGCAAAAGCGCACGTAGTTGCTGCCAAAGTTTTAGGAAAACATCGTGAGGAAACCTGCACCAGAGAGGGCTTCATAAAGTTCTCGATGCTGTGCGTATTCCGTTAATCTGCATCAGGCCAGTGAAGAAAATCCTCAGAAAAAACGAAGCTTGCAAGCTCCATTCGAACCAAGTTACTCGGTTGTAAATAGCAAGAACTTGTTTATTTATAGCCGTTAAGATTTTCAGTTAGCCCTTCTAATTCTGAGAAGCAGCCTGTGCCCAACAGTGGGACAGTCATGGGCTGGATTATTAATATTACATAACCTAACCTTCAAAAACCCCCGACTCCAACTAGAAAAAGAGCTGTAACTTTTGATACGCTGAACAGATTTTTATGAAACATAGCTAAGGTTATTTCCGATTAAACTAGCTTTCAATTAAAAAAACTGCATTAAAATTTGGTCCAGCCGTTTTGGAGCTATGCCACAGATAGACACACAGATACACACTACAAATTTATAACATCCCTCTTCTTTTTTCGGGGGTTAAAAGCTTCTACAATGGAAACGCTCCCACTCGATTGAGGGTGAGCAAAACTCAAGGTAAATGAATCTCTTATGAAAATGTGATACAATGTATTACCTACAGATAGCCAGCGAGATAAGGAGATGATTGAGCGAATGGGAGACGGGTCGACTGCCACTGAAGGTAGCTGAGCGGAAAAATTGTATAGATGTAGGTAGAATACGGTATAATATTAGTGGAAGAATCAATGATAACTCCCATTGTGGTAGCAAATATTACTGCCGAGGTTTATTTAGGTTCTAGAATTGAATTCTTGTGTAATCGAGGTAATCTCGAATTCGAGAATAAGTTCAAATTCGAACTATTCTCGAGTGGTAACTTAGATGAACTATTTTGAAAAAGTCGAGTCGACATTTTTCGAAGTAGAGCCGCTCGAATTGCTTCGACTAGTAGGTACTGTTAGTACATTTCGAATTCGAACCCTCATGACGGTCAAAAAGCGCTCGAAATGCATACTCTATTCCGAGATGATCTCGCAGGAAACGAGAATTGCCTTCCTGGTTCAATTGTTAGGTTGGTGTTTTCGGGTTTTCTGTAAGATCTACCACGAGATTTGAGTAAGAAAAAGTTCGAGACCTGTTAACAGCTTCAGCGAACCATAGAAGTATTTTTAATACTGCCTAACCTTTAGCGTAGATTATACCTTTAAAGAAAGAAGAAAGAAGAGTAGTTATTTAGTCAACAACTAGTTTGGTATATACGGAACCTGATACAACAGATAGTAATTTCTGCCCATTTCGAAAAGATTTTAGATATTTCATTTTGTATTTTTAAAATTTTGTACTTTTACTAAGTACATAACTTTGTGTTATGAATAAATGGAAACATTGAGGTACTTTACTCAATAGACTCTACTCAAATGTTCTAATAAGAAAACATTGTAAGCATTTTTAAGCATATTGCGCGCACGGAGGAGTTTGAGATTTGGCATAGTTGAAGTTTATATGGAGAAGGAGTGCAGAAAGCTAAAATTACGGTCGAATTTTGATTACTGGGTGGCCACTAGTAGTTCTATAATACTCTTGGGAAAGTCAATGTCATAAGGTCAATTGGGACCTAAAACCCCAATAAACCAGTACAATTATCACAAGAAACAACTGAAAACTAACTAATCCTAATTCTAATACTCGTAAATCCAAAATCTAATCAACTACCCAGCAAATCAAAAATC
Source organism: Allophyes oxyacanthae (assembly GCA_932294325.1). NCBI lineage: Eukaryota > Metazoa > Arthropoda > Insecta > Lepidoptera > Noctuidae > Allophyes > Allophyes oxyacanthae. The sequence goes on from OW028612.1 coordinate 2,424,175, forward strand.
TACCGCAAAGTCGGAACTATTATCTATTACCAGACAATTACACCGATCGGAGATCTTTAGCCCCCTGATACTGGGGGGCGTCGGGGTGAGGGGCCGCCTGTGGGGTGGTTAGGGGGTGCACAGGGGGCCTTATCAGCGATTTTCGCGCCATTAACCGTCGCGATACAGTCGGCACTCTATGCACAACGCGTTAAGTTTCAATCTAATTGATGTGCCCAGGTAAGGCTCGAGTCAAGTAGCTTTTCATGTCCATTATTGTCCATCTATGTTATTTAAGAGCGTTTTACTAGCTTAGGTAAGTGTTGCAAGTTTATCAATTGATGTGCCTTGGTAAGGCTCGAGTCAAGTAGCTTTTCATATCCATCTATGTTATTTAAGAGCGTTTTACTAGCTTAGGTAAGTGTTGCAAGTTTATCAATTGATGTGCCTTGGTAAGGCTCGAGTCAAGTAGCTTTTGAAGTCCATCTATGTTATTTAAGAGCGTTTTACTAGCTTAGGTAAGTGTCGCAAGTTTATCAATTGATGTGCCTTGGTGAGGCTCGAGTCAAGTAGCTTTTGAAGTCCATCTATGTTATTTAAGAGCGTTTTACTAGCTTAGGTAAGTGTCGCAAGTTTATCAATTGATGTGCCTTGGTGAGGCTCGAGTCAAGTAGCTTTTGAAGTCCATCTATGTTATTTATGAGCTTTTGACTAGCTTAGGTAAGTGTTGCAAGTTTATCAATTGATGTGCCGGTATGGCGTGAGTCAAGTATAGCTTATCATGTCCATCTATATTATTTATGAACATTTGACTAGCTTAGGTAGGTGTTGCAAGTTTATCCTCGTCTTCCATTTATTTTGGCGTTATGGCGGCTTGATAGTAGAACGAGCTTTTGCATGAAGATGTCATGAAAGTTACAGATCCCAGACGTCCTGATTCTATCATATTTAGAATCTTAAGAATTGTCCTCCCAGATACGCTCAGGTTGTGGAATGAGCTCCCCAACAAGATGTCCCATAGAGACTACAGTGGGGCCCTTCAAAAATGGGGTGAAAAGATTTTTGCTAAGGCGGCAACGCGCGTTTGATGCAGTGTTGCAAGCGTCCATAGGCTACGGTAACCGCTTACCATCAGGCGGGCCGTAGGCTCGTTTGCCACCTTAGTGAGATAAAAAAAACAACCTGTTTACATCGTCAAGACGTACGTAACATCCTGTATACTACGACACAACTAAGAAGTTATATCGATGTACCTGATTGAACAACCAATGGCAGTCGCTAGCTTACGTTTTACTGAGGTACTAATAAACATTCGTGGTCTTGAAGACGCGCGCAATTCGGCACTGATCGGTTTTACGAAGTTTTCCGATACGATTTCTTAGTTGTGTCGTACTATACCTAACCTTGTAAAACCCAGGTTTTAAGATAGCCCCGTCTCTTTTTTTCATATGACGTTAGAAAGTGACAGATAGGTATATTTAAAACCTCGGTTTTACTAGACTTGCTGTAATAACGGGGAATGGGTTTTGCAGATTGTGTGTGGACTATCCGTAATTGTGTACCAGATTTTTCCTTAAAAATGTCATAAGTGAACATTTATTCAATTTTGATTAGATTGATGTGCAGCATCGGATGTTCGTTAATTAAGATGATTTCATGATGCAGTGACGGGTAAAGAAAAAAAGAAAGAAAGAGAAATAATTTTATTCCGTACGGGATAATGATGGTGGTTTATTGATTCACAATAAACGAAACACAAAAAGAAAAATAGGTACACTTCTTATAAAAATCGGTTAGCTGCCAGTATTGCCTACTGTGGGTTCCATAATTCCATTAAAATTTAAGTTAGAGAAAACGCATTAGGTAGGAAGAATTTGATTCTGTGAGGGTTGCGATAGCTCGGTTGACAAGAGCGGCTTGTGTACTCAACCAGATGGTCGCAGGTTCGAATCAAACTCGCGGTCGAATTTTTCTTTTCATAAAAATTTACAAGTATTGTTGTTATGTAGGTACATAACGAAATAAATATTAATAATCATACTTGTGACACTACGTAGCCTATCGTGTCTATAGAGTGTTGTTATTAAAACAACAGAACGTACAAACTACATTAGTAGACAAAAAAAAACTTACCTAAAGTTTTTTTCTAGGCAAGATATTTGTTCACGTGATGTTTATGACAAGTAGCTATGGTAATTATTGTACTCTAATACCACGAATAATTACAGAAACAACATTGCACACCTATTTGTAGAAGATCGGCACAAACCAGCGATAGCTTACACACCTGCTTATCTTCATTACAGCACAGTTGATACAGAAGTGCAACTTAGTAGTGTAACGGCGCGATGGCCGGGCGATAAGGCACGCTTGCCTAAATGCGTATAAACTTACTTGTTGATTCACTGCGATACGTAACTATGTAAGGTAATAAACGGCTTTGTACTACGTAAGTCGCAGTGGAGTCGGGATTTTGTGGGAATTTAATAGTTCTAACTTAATTCCAGTTTTTTTGAGCTCGTGAACGGGTACCGTCTGTTGTGACTGCTCAGCTTGTAAAGGACTGAAAAGCAATCTTATTTAATACTGTATATATAGGATATTTTTTATGTAGTGTAGTGTAAGTTCATGATCAGTAAAAAAATTACAAGGTAGCTCTAAGTTTAGTCTTTCACGATCGTATTGAAGTTTATTACCAGTGTCGATGTTCATTACCATTTTTGTTACCTACGCGTTAGACCCGCTGATAGGAATAGTTTCAGTTATATTAATATACAGGATAATTTTTTATGTAGTGCGCATAATTTGTAGAGTGATTCAGTCTCTGTTCCTAAATGCAACCGCAGTATTGGGATACACTTTAAAACAAAACGACAATTCGACTTAGTATGAGGGACACGCATAATTTACTAGCCCAAGTCATACAAAAATATATTTTTATTTTGTTTTGGATTGAATTTTAGTATTGCGGTTGCATTTGGGAACGAGCACTGAATCACATGCAAATTTTGCGCACTATATAAAAATTATCCTGTATACAAAGATATTCTTTTGCTTATATATATATATAAATGCTTATTTTACTTATTATTCCTAGAAACCTTACAATAATAAATGGTTCCATCTTTTCCCGTAGGTATCTTTATCCCCGAAGCGGTATAAAATATATTAACTTAATTAACCATAGTTAATAATAAATAAAGATTATTTATTTAATATTGTTACATTACAAAGATTAATAATGTACCAATAGGTTATTTCAGTACCTACTAAACTACCGCAATGTATTACTTAAATAGTTATCGAACAATATTTATCATATTAATTAATAAAAGACTTTATATATTTATTGACGCGCAAGCGCAACTCCATAATATGTACTGACTCATATCTATTTTTGTGGCTCAATATCAATGTCCGTCTGTTTGTTGACTTGTTATTGTAATGCTATTAAGATTTTGATTAGATTGAATCTTCATTATAGGGTCAAGAAACCCAGACAACATTCCCAACGTGTTAAAGCAGAGAGTTGCCTGAAGAAGCTGGCAGTTACCAGTTCAAATAGCTAGACCTCATCTTTCAGTGTTCTGTGGTTTCTTTACATCTAAATAACCAAAAAAAAAAGTTAAATCCGTTTTTTTTTTTTTCTTAATATCTTAACTGTTTCTGAAGTCGGTGCCACAGCCAAGCTACAATTAAAGCCTTCAGAAGCTGTTAAGATTTTATGAATTATTTTTTAGAGTTTTGAAGTCGGTTTTAACTATTTTTTAAAGTGTGTTATTTAATTTTCTATTTGAAGTAGCATCAACTCATAAATTTGTGATTACAGCAATCGCGAGTGATATGCTGTTATCCATTGTCTATCTCCGAAGGTACCATCTAGAGAGAACACTCTTTTCTGTTCCGTTCTCTCTCTTCTTCTCTTTCAAACAAAAAAATCATGACAATAATTGGTTCAAAATTGGTAACGATATCGTTGAAAAAAAAACAATCAAAGTCCTTTTTTGAAGTCAGTTAAAAAAGAGAATCGGGAGAATTAAATTGGGAATTAGAGCTGCCCGACTGGGGAAGTACCTCCACCTTGCAGAATATCGTACACAAATAACACTGCTCTTTTGCAGTGTTGTATTCCTAATGGTAGGCAAGGTCGCCAGTGCTCCTTGGGGAAGCGTCGTGTTGGCAGAACGGCGGGTCTACCGCGTAACTAAAATGGTACTGAACATCGACACTGGTATTAAACTTCAATACGATCATGAGAGACTAAACTATGAGCTACCTTGTATTTTTTTTACCGATCATGAAGATAGGACTCCCAGCGTCATGATGGTTATTTTTTTTACAAGTTTGCTTAAAGTTTAGCCTCTCACGATCGTATTGCAGTTTAATACCAGTGTCGATGTTGATTACAATTTTAGTTACGCGGTAGACCCGCGGATCCTACTAGCAACACGACGCTAGTAGTATCGGCAACGCGCGAGTGATCCTCTGGTATTGCAAGCGTCCATTGGCTATGGTGACCGCATCATCAGAGGGGTCGTATGCTTGTTTGCCATCTTAGGCCCAAGTTCACCGACAACATAACAGATGATTAGCGCAAAATCAGCCGTTTAAGCACGAATTTTTGTATGGGTAATCAGCCGATTACGTTTAAAAATTTGGCCCTTAGTACCTAGTATAAAAAAATATCACCTACTTAGCTTCACTTACAACTAGTTACAACTAATAACTATATGTCTTTATCTAAACACACCGTCGTATCTAGAAACATCTATAAAACACGAGTGATCCGGAAAAGTCCAGTACGAACTGGTTTTAGTACAAACTTATCAGAGAGTACAGGTGTTTAATGCAAACAAGCGTACGGACGCCATCTTGTAACGACATGTGCCGACAAATTTTATTGTTATAGATTTTATGGGGACTAAGACTAAAAGTACTAAAACAGAACTGACGACACGTTGGCGCAGTGGGTAAGCGATTGGCTTTCTGCGTCAAGTGCTGCAGGTTCAATCCGAGCACGGAACAAATATTTGTATGAACTATAGGTAGTTGTTTCGGGTCTCAGTGTGTGTGCATGTAAGAAATCAACTCATAAAAATGTAATATCAACTCGTACTAATTAACGATAACCACAATATTTTTAAATTCTTTTCTAGAAAAAGAATGTTCCAGTAAAGATTTGTTTTATTTTTCGACCGTTTTTACCTCAGCAAAGTATCTTACAACTCTAAGTTTGTTACATAAAATTATTGCTGATATAAAAGCTTTGAATATTCCTTAAAAGCCTAGCAACTTTAGAAAAGCCGATTTGCGGAATAAGGCATGAAACACCCGCTAGGTAATTCGGAAAATAATAATCTCGTAATCAGTATCATTTGTAGGTACATTGCGCACTATGCTTTAATATTCACTCCATCCGACGATTGGAGCAACGCAGTGCAAACCGAACATTCTCGAACTGTAAGAGTGTTTATAAATAGCAGAAGACTACCTACTGAGTTGTACAGTTCTTTCTTTTTAAAAACGTTGCTTCACTCTAGGATTTCTACTGTATAGTGTGTATAGATTACAAACATACATGTCACATGCACACACAACCAAACCCGGAACAAATATTTTTTCCGGGTTTGGTTGTGTGTGCATGTGATAACAAATATTTGTTTGGTCTACAGAAGTACAGATGTAGACCAAACAAATATTTGTTCCGTGCGAGGATCGAACCCGCGGCACGTGGCGCAAAAAGCCAATCGCTTAGCCACTGCGCCAACCGTGCCGACTTTATAATAATATTTCTTGGGAATATTTTTCCCACTGGACTGTCTCTTTAATTATTATAAATAACTTTAACAACATAATGCACAGGACAATAGATCATAAAATGTGAGAGCTATCTGTTTATCGCTGCGAAGATATAAATAGAGTAATCTTATCTCTATCTTATCGTGCTGTGTACAGGCTTAACAGATGGCAGATATGAGCATAAATATTTATTTTCTCTATCTAGATTTAAGTTATATTTAGTTCAAGAATTTTAGATAAAAACAATTATTATGAACCGCTGAAACAGTATCTTTATAATATTTTTATTGTACAACGTAGCCTTAATACATATTATATTAAACAGGATAATTTTTATGTAGTGCGCAATATTTGCAGAGTGATTCAGTGTCCATTCCCAAATGTAACGCAGTAGTAAAATTCACTCCAAAACAAAATAAAAATTTGATTTTGTATGACTTGCGCTAGTAAATTATGCGTGTGCACACTAAGTCGAATTTTCGTTTTGTTTTAAAGTGTATCCCAATACTGCGGTTGCATTTAGGAACAGAGACTGAATCACTCTACAAATATAATGTGCGTACATAAAAAAAATCCAGTATATTGTATGAAAGAAACTATAAAAAAAAAATTATGAGACAACGTAACCTAAATATTTATATAATGTAAGAAAAAAAAGAAAAACTAAATAAAAATGAAAAATATATCTATGTTAACATCAAATTATTCTAAGTAAGACTTATTTATACACGTCCAATTTTCGAAATATATTGTGGTTATATTTGACAAACATTCTTATAAACAGTGTCTCTTCTGTATAATATAATATTTAATCTATGATAGCATCGCAAGTCAATATCAAGAGCACTAAACGTTTATCTTCGAATGCAAATTCATATTTTATCGATGTCAGCTAAAACATCGATACGTCGATCCCAACACTACAAAGTTGCATTACAGCGTCGATATTTCTTGGTTATAAACACGTTCAGTTATTAATTTATTATTCACGACGACTGTGAATGGTTTTGCGGTAGAAAGTAACATTTATGTCCGGTTCAGAATTTGATTTCAGATTCAAGACAGGGTTCTTTTAAAAATGTTTTAACTCCAATACTTGTGCACCTATATATTGGAATCAGTATATCAGTATAGTATAGTATTCGGTCAATTGTCGAAATGGACGTTCTACAAATACGTATAATATGAAAAAGTTTAGTCAATAGTTCATATTTTTTTCAAAAAAGTAAAAACCAATTTTAAAAAAATGTATAAAATAATTTTCTTAGAAAACTTAACAGCTTCTGAAGTCGGGGCCACTGCCAAACTAAGGTGCATTGAAGAATTAGAGGCCCCGAAATCAGAGGCCAAATTCTCGTAATTAAAAATGTTCAAAATATACTTCGGATCTCATTCCGATCTACTACCAATGTCATAAATGTCACAAATGGTAATATTCTCCTACCGTAACAAACAACGGCAAACGTGACATTATATTGTAATGAGATCGAAAGTTGAATAAAAGGCAAATCGGTATTCTGCTAACATTTTGAACTGACACAGAAAATAAAATTGACACTCTCGTCTATACACAAACGTCAAAAATGAGATTGAAATGAGTTTGTAAGAAGATTGAATTCAAATCATACCGAAATCGGACTGAACTTTAAGAAGAGGAGAATACACGACTTTTTGTCAATTCATAATATAATCTCAGTTCGGTCAACTTTCAGTCATATTATAAATTAATTACGAGAATTGGGCTTCAGAAACAGTTAAGTTTTTTAAGATTATAATTTTCACTATTAGTCCGCAATTGACGGAGAAAAACCATACAGTCGAACATAGAACCTCCTCCTTTTTGAAGTCGGTTAAAAATAAGCCTCAAACGGGACTCATATCAAATGTAAAAATTTCCGTCTCTATTCTACACCGTTCTAAAAACGTTACACGAACAAAAATGATCGGTAATCTCTGAAAGTTATACTCGCACAAAATCCGCCACAGCCGGGAATCGAACGGCAACAAAAGGCGGCGACACCTCCGCCCTTATATTTATTGCAAATTATGAGCGTTATCCGCCGATCTCCAGCACTCGATAATGGACTTCATACGGACGTTGGAATAACGTGGATGGGATAGTTAGTTAGGCTCAAGGGAAAGATTTGTTCTAAATTCACGAAAAGTGACTCAGATTACAATTTGTCAAGTATTTGTAGTCAGTTATTGATGACAATAATATATTATTGTGAATAATAATATATTTTTTATGTTTTTAAATGTGTATTTTATTAAATTTTATAATAAAAATGCATTTAAAAATGTAAAAAATATATATATAAAATGAATACAGGAGATAATAATGTGAATATTTAAACAGGGCACCGGTTTTATAGAAAAACTTTTGGTGACCAACCATAAAATCGCGAAAAATCGAGAGAGAAAACGGTAAAGAGATGGTTTTCTCCCCGATTTTTCTTTTCCCATTTTGCCGTACTAGCCCTGCAGAGGCAGAGTATATCTTTTCTTCTTTGGTACAGAGGAAAGTATATCTTAGAGTTATAGACCAACTTATGCGGGTGCGGTACCCCTGTGACGCGAGATGTCAGTCACGGGCTCATGATACGCACCATAAAGCTTAGCTTAGCCAATAGTTGACGTGTGTCACATCTCCCCCCGCATCGCGCAACTACCTCAACTTTAGACATCAACCGTCTTAAGCGGTTGGCCTATAGCTAATAATGACTAGTGCATCTACCATGTTTTTGTCTCTGCATCACCCTAAGGTTGTCTGACAGAGAATGCCTTAGGCATATTTCTATGAAAAGCATTAAATAATATAGCTCACAGTACTTTTTACTCCGATAACGAACTTGATGGAGGCGAGAGTACACCAACTTAATACTAAATTAACACGTTCACTGCGTTACGTGGCGAATTAAACCTCGTACGACGTCCGCACTCAGTGCGCGGCCGAAAAAGCTATTCCTCTCGCTCGTGCGCATTGAATTTCTACTACAAATTTCGTTGTATGAGTGAAATGACTAATATAGGTTTGGAGGCCTTCTTCAGTAGTATTTAATTTTTGAATAAAAACGTACGAGATATTATTCGCCTCGTACCGACCGAATAGTTAATGTTTACTTTACGTGCGGTACAGGGTGCATAGAGCCTCGTAACGATCTCGTACGAGGCAGGTCGATAAATCTGAGCATTGTTGTGACTGTGTCGATAAGTGACGGACGTAATTAATTATGGATGTAAACAAAACTATACGCAGGAAGAGATCGAGGAAGATTTTAGAATTATCTTTTATTCAAACATAATGTTACTAGGCCAAAATCCATTTTGCTCTACACTTCTTTAGTGTTTAGTCGTGCTTCTCATCAGCTGGTAGTACCATATATTTATACTAGTCCTAGTTCAGGGCATACATTCCAAGAACTAACCACCATTGTGGCACCGAGGCCACCACCCCATACTTATGATAATGATAACAAAGTAAGTGATTCCATTCTTGATTTATCAACTACCCCCAAATCGACGGTGAAAGTAGTAACGAAAGAAAAATTACTACACTATCGCATAATCAGAATGTTAGTGTTAGTTTTCCTTGTCAAAGTCATAGAAAACATTATGATTCAAAAGAAGCTTTCTTTTTTAAATAAATGGTCCTCGATAATTTTGTTTCTTGTTTTGTTCACATCCCTATTTGTTTATCGATATTTTGGAATAAGATGCGATACGCGGTTGAGCTCGCCTCGTATTTTGATTTCTTTGGGTGCGGGGCGGGGTGTGAATCATCTCGTAATATGTTTTATGGGATTACTATGTCAGTTTTGAACCAATCCTCGGGCGTGCTGACATATATAATATACAGACAATACACTATTTAATGGTATAATCCAAAATAAAATCCAAGCAGTTTTCATGAAGATATTCTAGTTTAAAGTAACAGTACCGTACGAGATGCTTTTGACCTAGCTCCGCACTGGAAAAAAGTCTAGTACGACACGATTTTTGCCTCGTAACGCACCAGTTTGAGGGTACCCAAAATTACTGCACGCAGTGAACGTGTTAATTGAGTGTCCGGCAGATCCACAGTAGTCCAACATCCGGGCCACCTCAAAGCTATTGACAGAGGCGGCGTAACGTTGATACCGACTGATTTATTCACCATTACACCAGCTTAACTGATCGGGTGATTATTGCGATTTTTATTCAACCCCTAACGACCGAGCTAAATCTCTGATGTTACAGGTTACAGGTGATTACATTTTGTTCTTTAGTTACCTATTTATATCCACTAGAGGTCGCCAAGTGGTCGAAATTTTAGCTTTCTGCACTCCTTCTCCATATAAACTTTAACTTTATCAAGTCGCACACTCGTCCGTGCGCGCAATAAGCTTAAAAAGGGGTACAAAGCTTTCCCTTCACGTATTAATATAATATAGATTAACATTCCAAGTAAAACTAAGTTTAGTAAGAGTTTAAACTAAGTTTAGTAGTATAAGTGAACCATTTTTTGGTATCTTTTTAACCTCCGACGAAAAAGAGGGGTGTTATAAGTTTGTAGTGTGTATCTGTGTGTCTGTCTGTGGCTTCATAGCCCGAACGGATGAACCGATTTTGATTAAGGTTTTTTCGTTTGAAAGGTGTCTTAATTGAGAGTGTTCTTAGCTATATTTTAAGAAAATATGCTCAGCCGTTTGAAGATCATCACCTCATTTCTAGTTGATGAAGAGATATAATTCTAGTTGGAGTCGGGGGCTTTTCACGGTTAGGTTATTTTTATTAAGTATAGATAAATGTTTCGGTAGCCATCTTACTAAACAGTAAACTTCTGGCTATATGAGATTTAAGATGTAGGATTTTAGACATTTTGTGTTAAAGAATCTCAAAAATCATACACCATTTATAATCGAATCGGTGTGTAGAGCACCTAAGGATTTTTATAGAGTATGTATTTTTCATAGGGTATGTCTATTATTGCCTATATCTGCAAATATGTTCTGTAAACTCAAAGTACCTAAATCCAGGCCAGGGTTGTCACTGTTTCTATAAATAATTTATATTATTTTAATATTCACACAAGACCACACGCAAACAATAATTCTTTTCTACTATCAGTATCTAAATGCGAGTTGCAGACATTTCTCAACAGACTGCTGATAAAAAACGAGTCAAAACACGTTATCAATGCTAGGTAATGTATACTAATAATGTTCTTAAATGTGTGCAACTGTGTGTTCATAGTTAGCGTTGGTGAATAAGCAGATTTGTAAGTCAACATGAATTGTGCCAAACGCATTGCCTTTTGGCATAACTCAGGTTGAATGAAACTTAGTTTATTTGTAGTCAACTAGACACCGGCATTTCCAAATTTATTAAACGACTAGCTTCCGCCTGCGGCTTCGCCCGCGTGATATCTTTATAATTTATAGCTGTGTTACTCACTGATAATGTAGCATTCTGCTGGTGAAAGAATTTTTAAAATCGCTCCAGTAGTTTTTGAGTTACAAACAAACAAACATACAAAAAATCAAACCTTTTCTGTTTATTATATTAGTTTAGACTTAAAAAAAGGAATATGTTCTCAATTCGACTGATAATTGTTTTTATAATTACAATTTGTCTAATTGTGATCAGATTTTAATCATTCTTTTATTGTTTGAAACAATATTCTCCCGAGGGGATTTCACTTAAATTAAGTGAAGATCTAATGAAGACCTGAATGGAACTCTTCAATGGATAACAGCAAACCAGATGCGATTACTGTAATCGCATCATTATGTATTGTTTATCCCTCTCAAAATATAAAAAATAAAGTACCTAACTATTTTTTAATTCGACTTCATGATACTTAAAACGTTTATAATATTTTTCTTAAATAAGTACCTTAACAGCTCCAGAAGTCAGGGCCTTTAATTCTTCAATGCACGTTAGCTTGGCCGTGGCACCGACTTCAGAAGCTGTTAAGTTTTTTATTAAAATTATTTTATTCCAAAACACTTGGTCAACGTCAAAAAGCACTGAATGTTTTAAATACTTTCTAGGTTTTTGCTTACCCATTTTTTACAATAATGTTGAATGATAATACAGTGATGTTTATTATATTCAGATGAGATACAAAAACATTGTCAAGGAAATTTTAAAATGTATGGTTAACTAAAAATCGCCCTGCCACTAAACTTGGCAACTTGTGACGACCTTAAATAATTTGTCTCGGCATGTAGGTACATGTTTCAAATCAAAATTAATATTTTCTAAAATAGTAATAGTCCTTCCAGACTTATACTAGCAGATGACACAAAAACACTAACATCTTGATAAGGGCATGTCACCTTTGTATCACTAATTAAGTGGCATATTTACAAATAAGCTCGTTCGATAGTCACTTTCACTTTATCAAACCAATAACAAGTTTATCGGGGACAATGCACTATCGGCTGCAACTTGCATCGCACTATAATAGGGGTGTACTCAACAGTTTTTCGTTTTGTTTGAAGGTTTGGTGATTTTCCATGACGATAGGGTGGTATAATCAATTCAATTTCAATTTATTTCATAAATATTTACAATATTAAATACCTTCCATTGGTCCCAAACTAGGCTAGGCCTGTATCTTGGGTACCTTTGGAGGTAGTTGACAATACATAATTATTATACATAAAGTTAAATACAAAAATTGTGTTAGAAAATAAGGCTTAGGACTATGTTAGTAGCACTTCACTTTGCAGTATATGTCTTTGTGCTGTCCTGTGGCACTTGTCCGCGAAAGCGACGGAACACCACGCCCCGCGGCCAAAAGTCTTCTTCCATGACGAGGGGCAGAAAACAGTTCGGTACTCGCACCACGAACGCCTTGAAGTTGACATTGCGGCGCGACTCCAGCAACTGCACTCTCGGTGTGTACCTCGTCTTTTGGCGCACATACTCTACGATGTTCTCCGCTTCAGTGGTGTAGTGCAGGCGGGAGATGTACACCAGTGAATTCGGCTTCGCGGTAATGATTGTATCTTACCATCATCATCCTAGCCTTTTCCCAACTATGCTGGGGTCTGCTTCCAGTTGAACCAGATGCGACTGAATATCAGTATTTTAGACAGAGCAGGGATGTATCGGGTCGTTGAGTTCCCTTCATTATGGTTGAGCTTAGCGATGCTGACGCATGCGTCATGCTCGTGAACGGGTGCCGTCTATCTGGCCTGGTCAGCTTGTAACTGCCATGGCAATCTTATTCAGAGGCAAATAATTATTATGCTATTCTTATTTTTATCTATATATTAATACGTGATTGCGCGCACGGAGGAGTATGAGATTTGGCATAGTTAAAGTTTACATTAAGATAATGAAAATATTTCTGTAGTTCTGAATATAAAAAGGATGACTTGATTAAGAAACAAATAAATTAAAAAAAATCGCTGAATTCATTCAAGAGCAAGACTGACGGGAATAGGACTATAAAACTTTCTATTCTATTCTATATTAGCTGCCTTTTACAGAATCGGCTGAATAGCCACACTTTATTTAAAAATAAATCTTTTAAAATCAATTTACAGTCCGTGACATCCCTGCATATCTAGCGAAAGTGCACGTCGTCGATATCGAACAATGTGACTCGGACGATAGCGTAACGTGATCGCGGCGTTATCGCAGCGTTATCGCGGCGACTTGGATACCGTGCAGTTGTTTTGTACTAGTTGCACTACGCTTTGAATAGATTGTACTGTAAAAATCGATGCTATTTTGTTTTCGCTGTCTTGAAGAAAGTGTTGAGAGTTTGTATGTCTTTATCAGTTTGTGGAACGTTTTGTAGTTGAGTAAATATACAGGATGGTTATTTTTGAACGACTAAAATTACTTCAGCACATGATAGGGTGAACTTTTGACGAACAACTTACGTAATTTAAATGGAATATGTAATCAAAGGTCAAAATAGGTTGAGCGACTGAGGTTGAGGTACTGCAAAAACCAACAATAACGAGACCATTTTGACACGATTGAAATAGCAGAAATTAGCAGACTTGAGGTTCAGATTATGCTCGACTTTGTTTCATTGTTATCTGGCATATTTCCGACATAGAGTCGTGCCTAGAATCTCCTATAAAAATATCAATAATTTCTCTTTCCAATACCCCTCTACCTATGCACTTATGTGCATAGGTAGAGGGTTACATACAATATTATAATACCAAATATCTTATTAATGTCCCATTAGCTACCTACTTCCTCAACAGATGTTTTGATCCCAATCAAAAGTTTTTGCGCGAACACACGGCGATAGTAATTCGTATGCGAAACGCGTGTCGTGTTAATTTCCTTGGCGAGACGGGCACGATCCGGGGCGGGTTGGGGACGGGACGGGACGGGACGGGGCCGAGACGCTTGGACGCTCTGCAGATGGATGATCAGAGGACATGACAGGTGGATTTTGTTTAGACATTTATATTTAAAGTATGCGTTAATATATTATAACTTTCCGGTCCTTAGTTGATAGATGTAAGAATTTTCAAGTAAGTATCTAATTAAGTTACGAAGGATCCTAAAAACGACAAAATAAACTTAAAAAAAACAGTTAAAACTTACTTCTATAAAATAATTTACTTACTTAAAAAAACTTAACAGCTTTTGAATTCGGTGCCACTGCCAAGCAGGTGCATTGCAGATTAAAGACCTTGACTTCAGAATCTTTTTACACTCCGTTTTTTCTATTTTGAGTGGCATAAATAATACATAAAATATGCGAAGATATCGCTGAACAACCATACAAAAAAAAAACACTCGAATTGAGAACCTCCTTTTTTGAATGTCGGTTAAAAAGGGTAAATACAAAAACAGATATAATAGGTATTCATAAAACAAAACAAAAAGTATGTCAGTTGATACTACCAAGATTTTATTATAGAATTTTAAAACAACATTATTAAGGCCCAAGTTCACCGACTACATAACAGATGATTAGGGCAAAATCAGTCGTTTAAATACCAATTTTTTTATGGGTAATCGGCCGATTTAATCTTCAACATCTGTTATATTTATATTGTCTGTGAACATGGCCCTTAATAGTTAGTCAAATGGTAAGCAGAATAGATAACCTAACCGTCAAAAACCCCCGACTCCAACTAGAAAAAGAGCTGTAACTTTTGAACGGCTGAACAGATGTTCATGAAACATAACTAAGATAATTCCGATTAAACTAGCTTTCAATTAGAAAAACTACACTGAAATCAGTCCATCCGTTTTGGAGCTACGATGCCACAGACAGACACACAAATACACACTACAAACTTATAACACCCCCCTTTTTTGTCGGTGATTAAAAATGAAGAGTCCTTTAACAAGTTACAGTTATATCTGAACATATACCTTTCAGGCGCTGAAATTCGGGTCTACATGTACTGCATACAAAACAAACCAAGCAGATAAAGATCCCAATCCCAACAAAACACACACAATTTAACAAACAAACACAAGCAAATCAATACAGCAAAAGAGCTCACATGTTGCAAACTTTTTAATCTGTTCAGAGACAATTCAAATGCGGCACATAATGCGCAAGCGACGTCGGTAGCGGACAATTGTTAAGCTCGCTCGGCTTAAACACGCGAAGTGGGGTATCTGCGCATTGTGCAGTCGCGGAAACTTTGTTCGTGTTGTTTTTTTTTTTTTTAATGATGGGTGGGGTAATTTTTTAATGCAAAATGTATAACAATAGACGGTTCTAATATTGAAAGTGTTAGGAAAGAGGGGAAATACGAGAAGCACTGACACAGCTCTGAGAAAACATAACGTTTAAAAAATATAACCTAACCGTCAAAAACCCCCGACTCCAACTAGAAAAAGAGCTGTGACTTTTGAACGGCTGAACAGATTTTCATGAAACATAGCTAAGAACACTCGGGATAAAATTATCTATGACACAAAAAAAACTAAACGAAAATCGGTTCATCCGTTTGGGAGCTACGATACCACAGACAGATACACAGACAGACACGTTAAACTTATAACACCCGTCTTTTTTGTCGGGGGTTAAAAATAAATTGCTATTTACAACCGAGTACTTGGTTCGGATGGAGGCTGCGAAGCTTGCCATATCTTTTCTTTACATAGTATAAAAAAGTCGCTTTTCGCGTCTGTCTGTCTGTCTGTATATCCGCTAACTCCTTCGAAACTACGCAATGGATTTTGATGCGTTTTTCACCATCATTATGAGCATTTCTTCCCGAAAAGTCAAAACTACGAAAGCGCCAATTCGTTGCCAAACTAACTTAAATTTTACAGGGGCACATTTTAAAGTTTAAGTTAGTTTGGCAACGAATTGGCGCTTTAGTAGTTTTGGCTTTCCACTGACGATAATATGTATAATAATTTGATATTTAATGTAAGGATCGTAGAGAAATTGCACTCGTGCGAAGCCGGGGACGGGTCGCTAGTCTACACTAAAATAAAGTAACGGCTAGAAATAACCAAGTTATTGCTATATGTACAACCGAATAACTTAGTTCGGATAGAGTCTGCGAAGTCGTTTTGTCCGTGCGGGTTTTCCAGAAAGATAACCTCAAAATGCGGTTTTCAAAAGTTACCAACGAAGCTATAAGGATTCAGTCATGATAACTATAAGTTTATCTCTGGCTACTGATGAACAGCAATGTCATCATCATGTAAAAAAAAACCCATACAAATAATTCAATATCACTCGACCAAATTGTATGGAACAGCTGATATTTTTTACGCGATTTCAAGTTTGATCGTATAGTAAAAGTTGTTCTGAATAGTACAATAACTCCTTAAAGGGATCGGATCCGCCTAATTGCTTAATTATGATAAATATGACAGTTGCTGTCGCAAATAAACGTCCCATTCCGTATCCTCTTATGAAAACGTCTATAAGCGAGAAAGGGATGCATTATTTGTTGGTCGCTGTGGCTGGCGGATTTTTCTTACGTAATCAAGGTTGCATTTGAAAAGTAGAAGCTTAATATTATTTTAATATAGTCAATAATGTACTAATGAATGTACCAGATCGCATGAAAACCACAAGACAAGATTTTTTGTAATCTCTACTTACCTGACTGCGGCGACGCCCAAAAGGAGGGTATTGCTTTTTAATTATTGTTTTAATTTTGTCACATCCCTACTTATCAACGCAGCGAAGTTACGTATCCCCAAGGACAGACGGACAGTCGATCTTCTGGGTGTAAATGGTGGACTTACCTGGAAAAAGAAGAATTTCTTATTAACAATAATAAATTTAAAAAAATATATATAAGTGGGTATACATTGTTAAAATATATACAGGATATAAATATAGATCTTTGAGAACGGAGACTGAATCACTCTGCAAAAATTGCGCACTACATAAAAAAATCGTAATCGTAGCTCTAAAACGGATGGACCTTTTAATTGAAAGCTAGTTTAATCGGGTATCATCCCAGCTATGTTTCATGAAAATCTGATTGGCCGTTCAAAAGTTACAGCTCTTTTTCTAGTTGCATTCTGGGATTTTTGACGGTTAAATTATTTTTCGCGACTTCAGGGTTGGTCCCATAGTAAAAGTTGTTCATAATGATGAGTACAATAATTAAAGGGATCGGGACTAGGAAGGTAGGATCTTATATCTTATAACCAGGGTTTTACTGCTTTAAACTTGACTTTAAATCTTAACATTCACACAAAAGTACTGACACGTAATCAAATAAACGAAATATTTTTTATACTTAACTTCATAGTCATTACCAGGAATACAATTTTAATTGCAAACGTTTTTATTTCTTCGCGATGTGGAACATTAACAAAAACGGCGAAAGCATTAAGCGGTGAATTATAACGCTTTTTAGACGTTTTTTTCCAATTAGCTTAATTATATTTTTTCTCGTTGTACAGGATTTTCCTGGAGTGTACCTATTTATTTGCAGAAATTACGTTGAGATCGTTTTATTTTGTTAA
Organism: Allophyes oxyacanthae; assembly: GCA_932294325.1. Classification (NCBI taxonomy): domain Eukaryota; kingdom Metazoa; phylum Arthropoda; class Insecta; order Lepidoptera; family Noctuidae; genus Allophyes; species Allophyes oxyacanthae. The sequence continues at coordinate 2,441,881 of OW028612.1, forward strand.
ATGTTAGATTATTATCAGAAAAAGTATTTAGTTTCATAATTACAGTTATGATTTCATAAGTCAGACTATTTAGAACACAGAATAAAAATCTAAAAGAAAAAATATAAAATACTACAAATACTTTTTTTAAGATTAAAGATAAAAAATAAAATACTACAAATACTTTTTTTTTAATCCTTACCCCTTCTCTAGGGTTTCTCCTGTATCGAGGGTACAGCTTTACATACATGTCACAAGCACACACAACTATCTGTAGATCATACAAATATTTGTTCCAGGTGGGTATCGAACCCGCGGCACGTAGCGCAGAAATCTGATCACTTATCCATTGCGTAAATGTACCGTCAATAAAAAAATTAATTCTTAAAATATACAGGTTTGGCTGTCACGCATTCCCATGCTGAAAGGGAAGCCAGCTCAGCATTTGCTGCGAGGCCAATGCTGATTTACAGTTGGCACAGTAAGGCTAGCGCGGAAAAATGGGGAAGAGATAAATCGGAGACAAAACTATCTCAGGTTTCTCCTCCCGTCGTGCTCGCCCTGCAGCAGTGACGCACAGACGAAGGTAAGAAATACACAAAAAAGGGGAAAAGGAAAAACTAAATATCTAAAATAATAATATTATAAAGATTCCATTTTTTGTATGTTTAATGGCAATATAAAAAGCCTGAAAAGTTAAGAAAAAAAGAAAATAAAAAGAAAAAAGTAAAATAACAATGCAAGGAAGTATGTGTCCCTCATGTGCAAAAAAATGGGCATCGATCAGGGGGTCTACCGCGTAAATAAAATTGTAATGAACATCGACATCGGTATTAAACTTCAATACGATCGTGAGAGCCTAAACTTTGAGCTAACTTGTAAAAAAAATACCTATCATATAGTTGGGACTATTATCTTCATGATCGGTAAAAAAAATACAAGTTAGCTCAAAGTTTAGGCTCTCACGATCGTATTGAAGTTTAATACCGATGTCGATGTTCATTACAATTTTAGTTACGCGGTAGACCCGCTGCTTGTTGTCATTGGCAACACCAATGACGCTGATTTTCATCGATGTGCTCTGGATTTCAAAACACCCATTATCATATCACATGACCAAAAAACAAGTGTAACCAATACCTTAATAATTAAACACAATGATACAGCAAGATCACATTCCATCACTCCCCCTTAACTCCTCCCGAGCCCTCTCAAAGATGGGAGGTCGAATTTCCGCCGCGGCCTCACCGGAAGTGACGTCATGTTTACAAATCGGGCGGGAAACGTCATCGCGAATTTTAAGCAGTTAACATAATGATGTTTTGAGATTGTGCTAAAGGTTTGGCTATTAAATGTGTAGGATGCGGAGAATTTTTGTCCAGTTATACAAATAAGCAATAACTTGAAAATTATTTTTATGGTATTATTACTTGATATTGTAATTTTGATAAAATATTTTTGTATTTATGAGATTTGTTTGTTTGTTAGGTAGGTACAGGTAAAACAGGCTCTTAGGCTGACCTATAGAGTGTACTTACACTTTGCTGAGACTTTGCTGTGATCTTATAATTATTGACTTTTAAACTTTGTATATTGACTTCGTCGGTCTTAGCGTATGATCAGTACAATCACAGCGTGTTATTTATTATTTATACTATAAATTCCAAATCTATAAGCTGAACATACAGGATATTTTTTATATAGTGCGCAGAATTTGCAGAGTGATTCAGTATCCGTTCCCAAATGCAACCGCAGTACTAAAATTCACTCCAAAACAAAATAAAAATGTGATTTTTATGGCTTGCCCTAGTAAATGCTGTGTCCCCCATACTTAGTCGAATTTTCGTTTTGTTTTAAAGTGTATCCCAATACTGCGGTTGCATTTAGGAACAGAGACTGAATAATTCTACAAATTATGAGCACTACATAAAAAATTATCCTATATAAATAAGCTTAGCGAAGTTTAAGTAAAGTCTGAGCTAAGTCAAAGTACGCACTATAGTCAGCCTTCGGTAGAATGCCAGCATATGGCGAAAATTCTTCCTCCTCACTTCTAAAGGTCCTTCATAATTTTCTCCTCTATTTTAACAACCCCAAACCAAAACAGATCAGGCTGTAAACTCATTAATTCCATATCTTATTGAATATCTCTCCTGATCCGTCCAATGTCGCGGCGTGTCAATGAGAGACGTTAACCGACTTGAAAAATGAAACATAATGTGTAAATCCTTAATTTATATGCGACGCCGCGGGCCGCCGCGCCGCGCTGTCTAATAGGGTTGGCAGATGTTCCTAACTTTTTGTTACGAATTGTTATAAAAAGGATTATTTTGATTATGTTCGGTGTTATTTTTTATTGGTCAAAGATCGAAAAAGATTTTTATTATGTCGTTTAAATGTGTTTCTGTAAGGGGTTTTGAAAATTAAGACTGTATCATTTTAATCGGGGAGTAATTAATAAAGTTAAGTTTTTTGCGTACTACTCAAAGCATGATTATTATGTGCAAAACTTATCTTTGATGTATAATTTCAGCATTTATTCTCAGAACTTCAAAAAATGGATAAATCCACGCTAAAAGTTCATTAATTGTTTTAAAGATTTGAGAAAGCTAAACGCAAAGACATAAATCCAAACATATTTGCAAAGGGTTAAGACAACGGTGCTTTGTACAATTCATAACTATCAAACTATGGCATACCTACAGGATATTTTATTATGTAGTGCGCAAAATTTGCTGATTGATTCAGTGTCCATTCCCAAATGCAACAGTAGCGCAGAACTAAAATTCACTCCAAAACAAAATAAAAATCTGATTTTGTATGGCTTGCGCTAGTAAATTATGCGTGTCCCCCATACTAAATCGAATTTTCGTTTTGTTTTAAAGTGTACCTATCTCAATACCTACTGCGGTTTCATTTAAGAACAGGGACTGAATCACTCTACAAATTATGCGCACTAAATAAAACATTATCCCGTGTATGGAATTATTCTAACACGTAGGTAACTTTTATGACAACATAAATTATTAAAGTTTCGTGCCAACCCTAACCGATCGTCGGAATTCATTTCTTAATAAGAGTGTTGTCAAGTCGCCGCCGGCGCTAATTTGTTTGTACAACATCGAACACCATTGATCAATGGAATAAGAATCACTTTGTTGACAGGAACCGAGGAAAGTGGCTTTTTTAATTTGGGTTTATAGGAGATAATGTTGGAGACGATTTTCCATTAGTTATACAGGATAATTTTTTATGTAGAGTGCAAAATTTACAGATTGATTCCGTTCCCAAATGCAACAGCAGTACTAAAATACACTCCAAAACAATTTAATTTTATGTATTGTATGGCTTGCGCTAGTAAATTATGCGTGTCCCCCATACTAAGTCGAAATTTCGTTTTGTTTTAAAATGTATCCCAATACTGCGGTTGCATTTAGGAACAGAGACTGAATTTGAGAATTAATGAAATTAGACTACAAATTCAATTTGATATCTAGGAACTACTTTTCTTATTCCGATCCCTTGAAGGGGTTATTATACTCTTCATTATAAACAACTTGTACAACGGGCCCAACCGTAAAATCGCGAAAAATTATACAACTGTTCCATATATTTAGTCGATTAATATTACTTAAATTATTTGTATGGAACAGCTGTATTGGTTTTCGCGATTTCATATTGGGTCCCATAGTAAAGGTTGTTCATAATGATAAGTATAATAACTCTTTAAAGGGACTAGAAAGGTAGGTCCTTGTATTATACAACTTAATTCATTTTATCAATCACTAACCCCCGGCAAAAAAGCGGGGTGTTAAAAGTTTGTAGTGTGTATCTGTCTGTGTCATCGTAGCTCCGAAAGGGATGAACCGATTTCAATGCAGTGTTTTTAATCGAAAGCCAGTTTAATCGGGTATCATCTTAGCTATGTTTCATGAAAATTTGTTCAGCCGTTCCAAAGTTACGGCTCTTTTTCTAGTTGGGAGTTTTTGACGGTTAGGTTATTTTTCACAGTAATATCTTATCGATGTTTACTGAGATAAGTTAGTATTATTCCTAGTTAACCTATTGGTTATTTTCCTACTGATACTTCTAACTACACGGTCAAGCGAGAAACAGCTCAAAGTACGCCTACAGGAAAATAAGTACTCCACAAACTCTAGTTATAATACGTCATGAAAAATATCAAGTTTTATAATTCAAGTTGAAGTGCTAGGCCTCAGGGGCGGAGGCTCGCGAAGCCCCTCCCACCAGCCATGATGCCCGACTGGTTTGGCGGGAATCGAGTCAGCGACATCTGTGTTTTAAACGGGAAACTGACCGTTGAGTTGCTTTGCGGATATTTTTTTATTACTTTTTATTGGCTTTTGAAGAACTTAAAATGGTGTAACATTTTGTCTATCGTGTGGTCCCTGGCTTATAAAGAGTCATCTTCTCAAATTCAATTTCATTTATTGCGAACATAATATTACAAATGATTTATTTGTTGATTTATGAACACACAAGGAAACATGGTATTAAAAATGTTACAGTATAATGGAACTGCTTATTTCTAGTAAAATTTCTTCCAGTACCTAGTCCCGCGACTGGAAATATGGATGATAGACACGTAGACACGGTGTGTAAAAATAACAAAAATAACTTATTTAAACCACTTAAACTTATGGTACTGATGATTCATGGTACTGTTAATGGTAATGGTAATGATGTTACTAATACTATAATTGAAAGAAAAGAAAGAAAGAAAAAAGAAAAAGAAAAATGTATTTATTTGACACAGCACAAAAACAATTTTAAAGATAATATAACAAAAATAAAAGAATAAAACATGTAAAACAAAAAATAATGAAAAATAATTATCTAAAATAAAAAATGGATTGTACGTCGCAGCTGTGTCAAAAAGGCTCTAAATTGTTCTATATTCCGCCTTAAGGCATCCAACGCTTTATAATTGAGCATACATATTATCTTCTCTCAATTTCAGTATCCAAACGGACCCTAGATTAGGTATCTCCAACCAAGTTTCTTCACAGCGAATACCTATTTAAAAATTCCCACCATAAACATAATATAGGTACTAGTGGAGTATAAAAAGTTTATGAATGACACAGAAAACATTAAATAGGAGAACGAAGTACAAAGGTACTACTTATTTCTTGAAAGAAATCTCTAAAGGAAGAAAGGAAAGGAGTAAATGACATCTAACAGATTAAAAATATGAGATTAGGTACTTGTTTATAAGAAAGAAAGAAAGAAAGAAGAAAGAAAAGAACATTTATTCGGCACACACATATTGACAACATAAGAGAGAGAAGATAAAAAATAAATAAAAATAACACACATCAAAAGTTGACAAATAAGAAATAAAACGAAATAAAATATTTTTAAATAGGTATATGCTGTCAAGCATGCCATGCCGAAAATAGCCAGCTCAGCATTTGCTGGGCGCGGAGAGCCCAACGCTGATTTTCAGTTGGCACCCCTGCAGTGACGCAGTGGTATGAGTTTATCTGGAATATTACAACTATAAGTACCTACCGAAAAAAAATGGTATGTAAAAAGTAGTGGTAAACCCATAAAGTTATTATTACTTTACTACAACGTTTATGGGTAAACCCTTTGCTCTATCTAATCCGTAAAACTATTGAAATGTGCTCCGTATTTGGCTATTTCTCAAAGTATTTCCTGTAGATATTGTGTGGTGACCAACCACAAAACCAAGGCTATAAATACCTTAAGTAGGCGCAGTCGGCGAAAGAATTGGTTTACCAACCTAAGGTTACAATTTGTTTGTAGGAACGCCATTAATCACAACGTAACCGTCAAAACCCCCGACTCCAACTAGAAAAAGAGCTGTAACTTTAGATCAGCTGAAAAGTTTTTTTTTTTTTTTTTATTAAAAAAACGTTGCCCCTCACTAGGATTTCTTCTGTATCGAGGGTACAGTTTACAAACATACATGTCACATGCACATACAACCAGACCCGAAACAACTATCTGCAGATCATACAAATATTTGTTCTGTGCGGGGATCGAACCCGCGGCACGTAGCGCAGAAAGCTAATCGCTTAACCACTGCGCCAACCGTGCCGTCCGTTGTAATGAAACATAGCTAAGATGATCGATTAAACTAGCTTTCGTGTAAAAAAACTGCATTAAAATCGGTTCATCTGTTTAGAAGCTACGATGCCACAGACATAAACAGATACAATATTACAAATACATATACATAGATACATATTACAAACTTATAACGATCTTTTTTGTCGGTGGTGAAAAAAGGTCTATATTCTCTTGTCAAAATAATTAAGTTTTTAGTGATATTTTCAAGTCCGACCATACTTATGAGATTTTCCATATTTCCCCCATAACCAAACAAATCATAACCCCTCCAGTACCATTGAAAAGCGAGTTCGTATCCTTTAACCCACTCATTAACCCGTTATATTCCGCGGTTTTCCTTCAGAACGTTCTGTGAATCAAAATGTTCTAATCGCTAGTCAGAAACAAACAACAAGTTCGGATAAAAAACAGGAAAAGGTTCAATTTAATTAAAACTATACCGGATAAAACGACAAATTTAACGGAATATTATACACCGAGCGGTTATATATCGATAATGGCGTTTATTTCCTCATGATTGTTAAAAGGGATTTGTTAGTATTTTGCTCTATTATTAAACGGGATATTCAATAATATACAGAATATTTTTTTATGTAGTGCGCATAATTTGTAGAGTGATTCAGTCTCTGTTCCTAGATGCAACCACAGTATTGGGATGTACTTTAAAACTAAACGAAAATTCGACTTAGTATCGACACGCATAATTTATTAGCGCAAGCTATACAGAATCAAATATTTAGTTTTGAAGTGAATTTTCTTACTGCGGTTGCATTTAGGAACGGACACTAAATCACTCTACAAATTTTGCGCACTACATAAAAAAATATCCTGTATAATAATGAGGCGACCGTAACTCATGCCTGGATTCCCCTACAAGTACGTAGTAAGTGTTGTGTACCTGTAGATACTAGTCTACAGGTACACAACACAATGAAGATTTTTGTAGTGTCAGGCAATTCTGAAAGATTCCAAAATATAATGGTACAGGCTGTCCCAAAAATCTACGTCAAGCTGGAAACGGGTGATAGTGGCGACAGATATAGGAAAAAAAATCAAAAAAATTGAGTCGTATGTATAGGTAGGTACTTTTAAAATTATAGATATTAAAAAAATATCCAGAGATTTGTATGGCCTATGGTGATCTTTCAAGTACTGTGATTACAAAAATCTTTATAGCGCCACAAACTTATCTGATCCGGTCATGGCGTCGCTGCCGTCGCTTTTACCAATGTCATCTCCCTACAAAAATGACATTTTGAAGTCACTTTTGTACCGTAGCGACGTTAGTTCCAATTTTGGTCACCGGGTCAGATAACTTTGTGGCACTGTAATGATTTGTCTACGGAAGAATAGACAAAATGACAGATTGTAGAAATGCATAGACGGGAGCCCTACTTATTATTTCTATGTAGAAATGTTTCTACTCTTCGGTAAGATTTGGTAGAATAACTACATCAATAACTACTTCCCCGTTGCCATGGAAACAATATTTTGTCTTTGTCTACGTAACGCCAGTCTAGATGTCGAGATGGACAGAAACAGCTTTAACTTATAATTAAATAATATAAATAATAATGGTCATGCTACGGGTGCTTAAGACGAAGGAACTAGAAGCAAGTCTTGAACAAGTCTAAGCAATATGTAGATCTAAAGAGAGTAATGATGAATAGAATAGAATAGGTAGATGTTTATTTCATGTAAACCAGATACAGGCACTCATGAAATGTTGAGATTCTAGGTGCACGGTTCCAAATAGTAAGTCCTATGGAGAAGAACCAGCAAGAAACTTCATGGAAACTCATCGTTCTCCTGCCCTTATCCTATTTTATTTGGGGTCGGCGCAATATGTCTTTTTCTTCCATTCATCTCTATCAGACGTCATTTCCAGATTTACTTCCTTCTCATTCATGTCATGTTTCACACAGTCCATCCATCTTTTCTTTGGTCTGCTCCTACTCTGATAGCCATTCATACTTACAACTCTTCTTATAACATGATTTTCATCTCTCCGCATTACATGTCCATACCACAACAATCGGTTACTTTGCAGACATTCATCATCATCGGTTACTTTACTTTGCAAACTCCATGGAAACTCTTTAAAATAATAGATTACAATCTTGATCAGTATACAGTGTTGTGGTAAGAGCAGCGAGAATAATGTTATTTTATGTGAATAAAAAATAAAAATAGGATAATATCTAATGATTTGCCTCTGAATAAGATTGCCATGGCAGTTACAAGCTGACCTGTTCCGACAGACGGCACTTTTTCACGAGTATGATGGATGATTAAAATAAATAAATAAATAAAATAAAATAATAATGAAAGACAAAAATAAACCAATACAATTAAACAAAGTTATAAGAACAAACAACTCAGTAAAAGTCATAACGCCAATAGCAGGAAAGACACTCCTAGGATACTATTAAAAAATTTCAACGTTTCAATTAGTATTATCACATAGATAATTTATTGTATTCGATTTAAAAGAACAATGAGACCAATTCTTTCAATCAAATCAAAGCGAATCAAAGTGAAGAACACACAAGACTTCAGGACCTTCGTACCTTACCTACCTTAGTTTTAAATCTCACCACAGTTAACATCCTTCAACCATTTAAAACAAACCGCTATAAAAATCAAAAACCCGTTTCCTCTCGTCTCAGCATCCCATCAGAAAGCTGAGCTAACCATCAGAAGAAAATAAAAGCGAACATTGTTCTCGCACATCGCCTCCTCAAGATGTATCTCACTCGTTATTTAGTTAGCAGATCACCCCATTGTTACTTAGGAGAAACCACGAAAAAAGCATGGGCGGGGCCCCTATCTGCACTTGCATCAGGACCGATGAAACATGTTCTGTATCGCGATACATGCCTTCCAACACGAGGCTCCTCAACAAACTAAACCAAACTCTACACATAAAGCTTTTAAGTCCATTTTCCAACTGTCGGAGTATAAGCAGCTTATTAAAGAAAATTAAATTTGCAGCCACGCGAAATCGAAACGAATCCGCGAAAGGAGAACAGCGTTTTGATGATCAAACAATATTGATCCTTATTGCTTTCGAACGAGTACTTAACGTTCGATAATGACCGTTAAGATTCAATTTGGTCGTAAAGGTTCACAATCGGTTGTAGGATGTGTGGTTCTTGGGTTGATTTAAAAAGTTCGCTGAATGTTTATATAGTGAAGGATATTTATATACAGTGGATTATGCCCGTAGATAAGACGCGAACGTATTTTCATTTTATTACCAAATTACCGATGGTAAGATTGTGAGCTGGTGAACCGATTGTGGTGCTCCCTATCGGTAACATTTGCCAACAAGTAATTGTCTTATTACTTATTTTGTGCATTCCACACTTGGTCTGAGTGTGTTTTATGGATATCAGGGTATTGTTTGACGGTTTTTAATTTAGTTGTCTTGCTTTTGGTAAATTGAGATATTATTTCAGGCGATAATATAATATGTCTTAGGTCAAACTTGAAGTATTTCTGTTACCATACTGAATGCTTCTCAATTAGCATCTAAACGTAACAGATGTCTAATAGTTGCCTCAATCAAAACGAGATCATATCTCTCTTGTAAGAATACTATTTTGTAGTGAATCTATCCAATAATCTTAATCAAGTCATCCGAAAACATCAACCCTCTCAAAATGTACCCTAACAGGCGTGGCACCGTGGTGGGCTTTAGGTCTTGTAAGAGTTCCCGGAATCCACCATCTGTTGCCGAAAGCAGATCACCGTGGTGAGTTTAGGCAATAGGAGCTGGACACACTCCTCCCCCTAACCCCATAAAGGGTTCTCACTACGCTAATTGAAAAAGAGGCTCTTATTATAAGTCTCAATAATTGATTTATGGAGCTGATAATAAATAACCTCTACCCTCCACAAGTACAAAGACATTTAAAACGTATTGATTTTCAAACAATCCATAAACAAAACCTTTTTTATTCATATTCTAAAACCCAGCACACATAAAATACATTCCTAAAACAAATAACATCTAAACAAAACAAGCTTTTAAATCAAACGTGTATCATTTATTAGTTTTATAGTTCAAACAGACGTGCAAACAAAAACAAAAATTAATTATAAGCTGTAAGCTTTCCTATCCTCCATCGGCACGACCCTTCACCAGCCCTTAAATCATATGAACGCTTCGCAAATTGATCGATCGAGCGTCGAACAAAGGGTTAGCAATCACATAAGTCAGTAACAATCGTTTGTATTGAAAACTAAATTTTAGTTTAGCGACCTCTATTGGTGGAGGTAAAACAATGAAAGGAAAATTCAGATCAACAGATGGCGACAGTGTTGCAATGTAATGGCGGGAAGTGGATTTGTGTTCAGCTGGATTGCGGTCGTTGGGATTTACGTTGTGCATTCAATGAGATAAATAGGTAAAATATTTTTAATTGATTTTAATGTTTATTTAATTACCTGTTACCGTCATTGTTCACGGAAATTAATCAATCGATTAATGGTGTGTTTTACCACTTCTATAGGAAAAAATATTTGTTCGCAGACCATAATAACAAATTAAACCGTTATTAACACAGTAAAAACATAGCATTACACATAACTAGTACCATTAGATAAAAAACACGTCCACTATTTAAATAAACCATCTTTCTATCATCTATTCCATCGCACAGTCGTTTAATAGCGCGATTCTAATCTATGAAAATGTCACACCATGACAGGTTACTGTTATTATGACACAAAGACAAACAAACTTATTTTTTGCATCCTACATAATCAATCATCAACCTTACTCCCTTGACTTTAGATACAAAATATGGTAGCAGATTTCGAATTAAGTTGGTCTCGTCATAAAGCTTTGGGCTGGCATCCGGCGCGGGCGCAGCGTAACGTCGATTACTCGATAATTTCCGAAGATTAAAATCGGCTTTTTGACAACACTAGGTACATTTTGAAATACGTTTGAATAAGTGTTTGTACAACATTGACATGTATAGGCAAATTGTCAGCCATTTTGATAGATAATGACGTGTAAAATACATGTACACGCAATAATGACTAAGATAAAATCTGCCTTTCGGCTATTGTAAAAATGGATTGTCTAAACGTATTTATACCACTTCGGATATGGAAAACAGGAAAAAAAAAGCAAATGAGAACTGATTGATTTTTTAACGAGGAAATTGAAGTCAAAATTGAGAGTGGTGACGACAGGTTGACAAAGAGCACTGATACTCTAAGGAGCAGGTAGAGAAATAACATAATGGCTGCCGACAGTTGACAGAAGAAAAACTGAGGCAGAAGAAGTACTAAGGCAGAAGAAGTACTAAGACAGAAGAAGTACTAAGTAGAAGATAAAAAAGTAAAGAAAGTAAGAAAAGAAGGTAAAGAAGTCTAACAATGAAATAAATTATCACTAAGGCTCTGAGTACAGAATACAATCTAACTTTAGAAGTGTTTTGAAATTGACTGGCAATGATGATGATAATAAAATATATCATTATAATCGTCTTAAGTCGGAAAAACTATTTTCTGTCTGTACATCTGACCTCTTCTTAATATGTGTATCAAACTTGTGTGTCTTCTTTTGTGGCAAATGAATGTTGTTACTTCTTTCTCTTTCTTTCTAGCCATAGAAAGTAAACGATTAGTTCGTTGAAGTATCTTGTGTTTTTTGGTTTCCTCCTTCTGTAATGAGTTTGGCTTTACGAAGGATCAGTATTCTACGACTTTCTTTGTCTATATCAATATGGTGACTAACATCTGCCTTTGGGCTTCGGGAAACACTTGGCCCGTCAATATCATCACCAGTAAGGAAACTTAAATCAACCCTGATTAACTTAATACCGTTTTCAATACTACCCACTCCGTACACAGCTTGAAGATAAATAAATCCAGACCTATCGCACGATACTCGGATCTGTTCACAATCCTTATAAAGCCTGTGCACACTGTTTTTGTTCTCGGTACAAACGATTTTATCGGCGCGTACGCAGCGTTGCGCGTTTTAGACAATAGTGCGTAGGCGCGTATTAAGGCGAACGTATCGAGTTTCCAATCGGTCTGTTATACTGTTAAACACGATTTTGTATTTCTGTAGATTAATTGCTGTTCATACAAAAACATATACCTATGTTGTACATAGAAAAAAGACGAGGAAACATGATTGGTCACTTGATTAGGCACGATAAGTTCATTACCAACATTATAGAAGGAAAAATAGAGGCAAAAAGAAAAAGAGGAAGACCAAGAAGAAACTACATTGATCAGTTGAAAGAAAAAGCGAATATACAAACATATAAAGATTTAAAAGATTTGGCATTAGATAGGACCGAATGGAAATTGCTACACCGACAAGTGCTTAGCACTTAAATTTTGGATGGAATTGCTGTTCGATTTGGAAGTTCTCTTGTCTATGGAACACCTAATAGGATGTCGAATCCAAGGGGACAGAAGGCTGTCTGGCGTAATTTATGTAAAACTAGCAATTGCCCGCGGTTTTACCCACGTGTTTTATTTTTAACAAAATAAAATATAGCCTATTTCAATCAGGGATAGTGCAGCTTTCTATAAGTGGAAGATTTTAATTAATTTTGGTTATTGCATTATGCTTTTAACTTGATATTCAAATTGGTGTGAGGTTTTGCGTTAAATAAATTACACGTTGTATTATCTATACCTACTTATCTACATACAGGATAAATTTTTATGTAGTGCGCAAAATTGGCAGAGTGATGCAGTGTCCGTTCCGAAATGCAACCGCAGTACTAAAATTCACTACAAAACAATTTTATTATTTTGTATGGCGTGCGCTTTTAATTTAAACGTGTCCCCCATACTAAGTAGAATTATCGTTTTGTTTTAAAGTGTATTCCAATACTGCGGTTGCATTTAGGAATAGAGCTTGAATCTCTACAAATTATGCTCACCACATAAAAAAATATCCTGTATAATAAAATTGTATTCAATAATTATAATAGTATAGTTGTGTCGAAGATTTACCGTGTTCAATGTTATCATTTTGTACATTATCAATACAGCGCTAACTAAACCTTGAGTAAATTAGTTATAAAGCAAGCAACAACACTGCATTCTATTGTCCATATGTCATAATTATGTCGTGTCATGCTTTTTGTCTATGTTTTTGTTTTTTTAATATCGCCAGAAGGTGGACACGACATTACACCCTACGTCATACCACCCGCGGACGTCGGTCATCGATGAAATCCAGCGTCATTGGTGTTGCCAATGACAACAAGCTGATCGATGCCCATTTTCTTGCACATGAGGGACACACACTTCCATGCTTTATTTTTCATTGTTTTTATTTTATATAATTTTCTGGTTTTTTTATTTTTTATGTTTGTTATGTGTGCATGCTCGGTGTCCTGTGTGCAAAAAATAAATTGATTTTCTTTCTTTCTTCTTTTCTTTTTCCATTTTTACCCATCATCCCTTAATCACCAAGTAGCCGAACCTCTGTAATAACAATCATTATTAGTTGTATAACACAAACACGTATATAATTAAAGTAAAACATTGTGTTGCTTTATCTTATCAACACATCGGACCATTAACGGGTCGGCACAAAAACACGGTCGGTTAGCCGGACGCGCCGACCGATGTGTGTACAATTTATGATATACGGTTACGTAAAATGGAGAACTTAGAACAGAGTTTACGACTACGTGAAAAGAAATAGGGTACACGTAGCCATAAACTTTAAAAAAAAGTACACACTTAATGTAAATTTAGGGACCTAAGACTTATATGGTTTTCTCATGGATGTCATTGTCAGAACTGGACAAAATTATGGAACAACACGGGAAGCACCAGCTTTCAAATAAAAAAAGAATCATCAAAATCGGTTCACCCAGTCGAAAGATATGAGGTAACAAACATTTAAAAAAAAACTCGCGTCGAATTGAGAACCTTCTCCTTTTTTTTGAAGTCGGTTAAAAAGGGGTTGTACCCATCATTATGATCAACTATTATTACGGGACCAACACAGAAATCGCGACAAAAATTTGCTATTCCATACATTTAGTCGAGTAATATTGCAGTAGTGGTTGCCCCGTGGTCAAAATTCTACCGTAATTTTAGGTTCCTGCACTTCATAATTATACTTGTTAAAACTATACCAAATCTCACACGCATTCATTAAAGGCTTGCCTTCCATGCAGGAGGGTCTGTCTTCGAACCCAGCTCACAGCTCTGACGTTTCGAATTTGTGTGGATCGAAATTTGAATAAATTGAATTAAAATTTGTTTAAAAAATTGGTGAAGGAAAACATCGTGAGGAAACCTGCACACCTGAGAAGGCCTCATAAAGTTCTCGATGGTGTGTGTAGTCCGCCAACGCACACTAGGGCCTAGTGACAAGGCCAGCGTGGTGAATTAAAGCCTAACCCTTCTCAGTCTGAGAAGAGGCCCGTGCCTAGCAGTGGGACCGTAATGGGAGGGATTTAGTCCATTATTTTTATTTAATTATTTGTATGGAACATCAGTTTTTTTTTCACGATTTCAGCTTTATTCCCATAGTAAAAGTTGTTCATAATGATGAGTACATTAACCCTCTTTCGACTTCATATCTGGCGATTAATTGTGTATTATTCCTGATTATCACGATACCAACAACCTGTATCAGAAAGCTTTCCAAACTATAAACCCGTGTGTCCACTGCCGTTATCTGTCGATCTAAAACGCTACACACAATCGCATAATCGTAGTCACCCGTAACCGAACACTGACTGTCAAAACAAACGAACACTGTCCTTAAACAATAAGCCTATAAAAAGTACGCCCACTAACCTACACGCAATAATAACCCTTTGTACAAAGTCATAAGATTCGAAATATTATTCGATTGTGCTTAATAACATCCGTCATATGAGATGAATCGATATCGAACGCAAGTGTCAAAATCCTAACCTCAAAATATTATGTATCGTTTGAGTTGCTGGATAAGAAGGCCCCAATCGAATCCAAATACTGCGTATAAAATATCTAAGTTAAACATTATAGGACATGGACAAAGTCGGTTTCAAAAAAGGAATGAAATTGACATATAATTATATATTGAAACGTCACATGATCCATAAAAGAACTATTACAACATTAGGATTTTTCTATAATTCATAATTTTTTTCCTTTTACTCCCAGCACTACGAAAAAGGGAAGAGAAAATCGGAGACAAAACCATCTTTCCACCGTTTTCTCTCTAGAATTTTCGTTTAGTCTTCTGTCAACGAGACAAAGGATGGGAAAACGGGTATGTCCACCTGCCGTGATAGTCCTGCAGATCAGCTAAGTAAAGCAAGCTATTTAGCTTCTACTTTAAATCTCTACATAATATAAAATAAAGTCACTTTCCGCGTCGGTCTGTCTGTATATCCGCTAACTTCTCCTACACCACGCAACTGATTTTGATGCGGATTTCACCACCAGTTAGACAATTTTTCACTGAAGCTTTATAAGATGACATGGTTGGCGCAGTGGCTAAGCGATTAGCTTTCTACGTTACGTGCCGCGGGTTCGATCCCGGCACGCAACGAATATTTGTATGGCCTGCAGATAATTGTTTCGGGTCTGTGTGTGTGTGCATGTTATTATGTTTGTTTGTAAACTGTACCCTCGATACAGGAGAAATCCTAGTGAGGGACAAAGTTTAAAAAAAACATCAAACATGTATGAGAAATTGCACCCGTGCGAAGTCCCCCGGACAGGTCGCTAGGTGTAGAAAAGCCTTAAAATAATAACACTTCAAAAATAATTGTATACTTCCTATCGCTGTACTAACGCATGATCTAAGCCTCAGGCTGAGAATCGAATAAAACAATCGAGTCCCTAGTGCGAGAAAATAAGCGACGTAATCGATACTATCAGTTCACGAGAATCGAAAGGTTGTTAACAATTGACGCCTATAATGTAGTTTATGCTTCGTCGATGAAATGGATCGTAAGGCCGTAGGTCGAGAAAGAACTGGCTGTCACTCAAAAATAAACCTTTTACCAACCCTAATAGAGTTTAATTTCTATTGGTTTGAACCTTAAGGAACAATTGTTCAGTGTGAGATGAGACAAGTGATTAGGCTGCTATGCTTTAGAAACGTAGAAGTTGTGGCAACAGTGTGACGTGTAATGCACATTCGGTTTATTTATATTCAATCAGTTTTAGTTAGAAAATAGCGTTGTGAGACGTAAAAGTGACGTTTGTGGGACGGCGTCAAAATGTACCTACCTGTGGGCTTACTACGAACTCTTATAGCAGGGCTAAAATTGAAATGCCCAGAAATTTCCAGAATAAGCTGACCTTTCATTGTACGAAAAGCCTATTCAGTGCAAGGTCAGCTCATACTGGAAATGTCTGGGCAGCCACCTAATTACTAGGAGACACTGATATAAGGTTAGACCGGTTGGCACATTTTGGGCTGCTGACTCCCGTAACGACTGTCATAGGTATTCGTATGACAACCGGGACCAATCCGAGGCACGGAGGGATCTCGATGTTTGAAGAAGCGGTCACCCATCCAAGGAATGTCCGCGGCAAGAGCTGCTTAACCTCGTTGATCGACTGATCTGCGCGGTAGCTATGTACCTAGCTACGAGCCCCTCGAGTTGTTATTCTAAGTGTGCATCATACTCGTATTATCTCCAATGAAACCTTACTTAATCATACGCGATCAGATATTTATGCAATGTAACCCAACACTGCACGTGTGGTGTTCTCAGTAGCGCGCGGGTGGTCGCAACGTCGCTACAATTACTGGTCGCCGGTTGAAGCAACCAGTTGCTACTTATTGGGTTGTAAGGTGCTAGTGGAGCGGTGAAACAGTTATTTTTTGAGTATCGTTGCTACCGTTTTTTTACAGGTTTTTTGTTAGTTATTATAATTAATATTTATTATGTAAAAAACAGATTTATGTTCTCGTATAGCGCCTTTATAAATATGATACGTAACAGGAACATCAAATGTTAAGATTATACAATATAGGTTCTTAAATGTTATATTGCTTGAAAATTTCGTTGCAGCCGTAAATCAGGGAAACACATTTTTGTAGATATCTATCTACTTAATTTTATTAATTAGTAAGTCAGTAGTATGGTTATCACTGTGAGTTAACTAGATAATTAATGTCAAGCTATCAATTATGAATAAATAAAGATAAACAACTGACGAAGCCATGTTTTATGTAATTTAAAACAGTTTTATCAACCAAAAAGGAAGCTTTAAAACCCAAACCCAAATTACCTTGGCTGGAAAAAAAAACAAAAATAATTAACCTCAACAAATCACTATCACCGCGTTCCGTAATCGAATTATTTCAAAATTCGAACTTTCCTATTGTTCCACGGCGATGGAACGTCACGATAACCCGGTAAAAACAAATAGTTCTAATTACGTTCGCTGCGTAGTTAACAATCGGGGCATCTCTATCTGTTAGTATTAATTGGACGGGCATCAGTCAGACCGTTGGACAAATTGAGCGAATTATTTTTTCGATTATACGGCTATTGTTTAATCACGGCGGGTAATAGGGGAGCAGATAACATCTGAAAGTTGAGGTTTTGTGCTCTTTCCCGTTGTGGTACGGTAAAAGTGTTTATACAGGCTGAGTTTTTTTACCGTCGGGAAGAAATTGGGTGTGATAGGTAAATGGAGCAGAAGCCTAAGATTTTTTTTTTTTAATAAAATATTTTATCGCTCTATGATTTTTTTCTAGCAATACGCACTACTAGTTTATAGCCTATTTTGCACAATAAAATTCGGCGTGATTTTCATTCATGCGCTATTTAAACCTAGTGGTTAGATGCGTACATATTCTTTATTTTACTATCCATCTCAATGGTATGAAATAATTACTAGTCTCTAACCTGTTTTTAATAAGATAATCTTTATTTACTCGTATAGAATAGCTAAAGATAATATAAGTTTAAGACTAATAAGAGTTGTGAAATATTATGCAAAAAAAACATGGCCGAAAATCGTTGTTTTTTTTTTGTGTACGGTTTCTGAACGTGATACCAAATACACAACGTATTTGGTATATCGTCAGGTCCAGGAAAATAATGAGAGTTTGGAGTTAATAATAAAATGAATTTGAATCAATTTCTTTTACAATAGTTTCGGGATCGGGAAATTTATTCATTTTCAGCCTTATACCGAGATATAGACCGCAGTTACCGAACCTGATGATATATTTTCCCGTATCATCAGTAACAATGAGAACTCTCACTAATGCCCGCGTCCCATATAAGGGAGTTTCACATGAATTTATGAGACTTAATTTATGTAAGTTAATCATCGACTTCTACCGTTTACAGTTTACTTTGTTTTTTTATGTAAATGACTCATTCAGTTTGGATATTGCTTTGATTCAAAACGTCAAGGGATTCAGTCGCCTTCAGACAAATCAAATTTTCGATTATTTCTAAGTACAAACGTGTAAAATTTGGTTAAAATACTAACAAAAAGAGGGTTGCATAAAGTTAAAAAAAAAAAATCTTTGCCCCTAACTATGATTTCTCCTGTATCGAGGGTACAGTTTACAAACATACATGTCACATGCATACACGCCCGGACTCGTAACAACTATTTATAGATCATACAAATAATTTCTCCGTGCGGGGATCGAACCCGCGGAACGTAGCGTAGAAAGCTAATCGCTTAGCCACTGCGCCAACAGTATCGTCAAATATATACTATGGTGGAAGTTATGTGCTAAACACTGAAATCTGTTCGCAATATTATAAATGCAAAATTATGTGATGATGAAGATGAAGAAGCAACGGCTAGATACTCGAGAAGTACTCTATATTTTTCTTTGCCTTACTGAAAGTTTATCAGCTGCAGCAGACAGCTAGTCTGTCCGAAATATCTATACTTATAATAAAATCGTAACGAGGCGAAAACTGTACATTGAATATTTAAAAAAAAAAGTAATTGCTACGTGTACTATAATCGACACTGATGCCAAAAATATAAATTTTATAATTTTTGTCTGTTTGTCCGTTTGTCTGTTTGTCTGTATCTATGTCCGAGCTTCACAGCAAAACCACTGAACAGAATTTCATGAAAATTTATAATAATGTTCGTTATAAAGCTGGTCAACATATAGGCTACAAATTACTTATTAATTAATTGCTTTTGCCAAAGGGGGGTAAGCAATAGATCACCATGTCTGTGTACAATTATAAGTCACGGTAGAACTAGGCGACTCCTTTTAAAATATTATATTGTTGTAGTTCATAGGTCCGGTCATCATTTATGTTATAGAAATCATCACGCTATTTCTGTTGGGAGCTGAGCAAAATAATTGTTCGTAATGTCTCCGTAAATTTAAACTCCTTAATAGAACCAGTAAAGGTGGGATCCAGTGACACGGCATACCTAGGATAATGGTATAACATACTAACTAAAATTAGCAACCTACTAGAAGTTCGCTCATTGGCATCTTACTTTTAGATAATTAGGTACGTATTTCACTCACTGTCGTGTTCTATAAATACAAAGCGTGATGAAATTATTTACCAGTTGTCCCAGGATGTTCCTAAACCATTATAGATAACTTTTATAAACGGATTACGAGCTTTTTCTATTCAATTCTAGCCATATAATTTTTAATTTCCACTTTTTGAACCAAGATGGCGTTAGTAGTAATTTATAGGCGAGTTTGTTGTATTTAAAAATGAAAAAAGGTGACTTTTTGTTTGATATTACATCCACACAGTCACCTGAAGGCAGGGTTTTATACAATTTATTACATTTATATGTAATTCAAGTCATAAGGTTTTCTAAACCCACAAGTCTTAATGACGACTGCTACTGTTTGCTGTTTTTATTGGTCGCGGTTCAAGACTAAAATAACTTGGAAAGTGGTCGAGATTGAGCAATGGTCAGGGGCGTATTTACCATAGGGCCAAGGGGGCCATGGCCCGGGGCGGCAGGCTGCTAGGGGCGGCAAAGCCGCCCCTCGCGGCCTTCTCTGGGCGCCTTTTATTGTCAAGCTTACAGCTTTAGGTATTGTTAAGGTTGCTTTTTTATATTTTAATTGACATTGAAATTAAAAACAAATGAACGATTCGAACCTAACCAATTGTTTACAATACCAATTACAAGTACCTACATATCATTTGCGTTAAAGAACTATTTGTTATACATTTATTTTAGTTAGGTACGGCGTAACTAAAATAATTAATAAATGTTACGCGGCAATGTCTATAGCATGACTTTTGTCTTATTTACGCTATTTATCGTGGTACACTCTAGACTCTATATTACTCAAACTTTCGAGGCGTGGGGCACACAAACAGCGCAGCGCACGCGCGAGGCGTCGCGGCGCGGCGCAGGCGGGGCGCGGCGCAGGCGGCGCGCAGTTGGCTGACAATGAAGCACCATAGACTTTTTAGGAAAAAACATGTACTAGCGTATTCCTTTACTGAATAGGAACATTTTATGTAGTAGTACTTTTTTCATAAAGCCATTATTTTGTGAGTTATTTGCGATTTTATAATTTTTTATCTAATATTTTTTATCTTTAAAGTTGAATATGACAATATTCCGAGGGTTTCTGAGAATTAGGCTTTGATGATAATATAGCTTATATGACGAATCTTATGAAACAGGAAGCTATTTCTTAAGAAAGTGAATTAGGAATAAAAAAATAATTTCTGCTCCATACAAAAAATAAGGAAATCGCAAATAACTCACAAAATAATGGCTTTATGACAAAAAGTATTATAAAATGTCCGTTTTCACTAAAGGAATACGTTGGTATATATTTTTTTTCCAAAATAACGTACATCATTTTCAAGGCGTCTATGGAGCTTCATTTTCAGCCCACTGTGCGGCGGGGGTGTGGAAAGTCGTGTTTCGTTTCAAATTAGCGCATCAAATATAACGAAGGATGTTTTAATTTGTCTCGGTGAAAACTTTTTGTCCGGCGGTAAGACCCCTCTTTGAGGAGTGGCTGGATCGGCGGCACGGCGTCCTGACCTACCGCATGACGCAGGTCCTCACCGGACACGGAAGTTTCGGGAGGTACCTGTGTCTGATGAGGAAGGCAGAAACGCCTAGGTGTCACCACTGCGAGGATCGCCCTGAGGACACAGTAGAGCATACGGTGCAAGACTGCCCCGCTTGGGCAGAGCACCGACGTGTCCTCAGGGCGACGATAGGCGGAGACCTCTCGCGCCCGGCATTGGTCGAGGCCATGCTGCGGGGCGAGACGGAGTGGGAAGCGGTCGCCTCCTTCTGCGAAGCAGTCATGCTATCGAAGGAGGAGGCGGGCCGCTTGAGGGAGAGGATGGCGTCCTCCCTCCAGCCCAGCCGCAGTGGTGGTCGCCCACGGCGTCGGGCGCCGGCCGACGATCTCCGGCCACCGTAGGCGCGGGCATGCGGACAGCGAGTAAAGGGCAACTCGCTGTCCGACCATGGACCATGCCCGGGTCGACGGCGCATTGTGTTCCACGCGCGCCTCAAAGAACGTCAGCAAGTTGACGGGGCCCCCCCTGTAGAGGGCCGAAGCCTGCCGGGGTCGCGGGACTTATCTCATTACCGTGACCCCGGAACGTAAAGGGCTATTGAAGGAACACCGTGGATTTTAGTCAGTACAAGTCTGACAGTCCCTCCCGCCCTGCCCGGGGTGGGAGGACTCATTTGATGATTTTACCACGATAAAAAAAAAAAAAAAAAAAAACAATTTGCGCGCAGGATAAAATGTAAATATTTTCCTAGTGAATAACTGGTTCATTTTGGAAAAAAAAATCCATTCATCATTTCACACCACATATTTACCTATTGCAGGTTTTTTTTTCTGAAATGAAATATTTTATCGTCACTTAATGGGGCGGCAAAACTAACTGGCCCGGGGCGCCAAATCCTTAAATACGCCTCTGGCAATGGTTATACCTCAGCCGTGACAGAATGTTAACATAAAAACTATTGTTTGAAAATCAACAAATAACCACGCATGCAAAAGTAGTAATCGTCGCCGTCGGTCACAGTTACACATGTCGGACTATCCCCGACTGCTGCAAACCAACCCCGCCCAATATAGTTTATCCTACGGCTAGCATAGCACCTCTACAAAATCACAGCGAATTCATGCTATTACCACCTATTTGATAGATAAGTCAGTCAGCAAGATTCGTAACAGAACTCACTGCCCAGTATACGCCGGACATGATTATTTGCTATGCTTTTCTAGGAAAAATCTTACAGCATTTAACACTACTCAAAGGGAAAAATAGGTATGTAAAATCGTAAACAAACTACATAAAATGAATTTTCTAAATAAACAGTTTAAATAATCTTCCATGATTTTAACTTGGATAGAAATAAACTGCAATATATGTAAAACCAAGGTGTTCCTTTATTATTATCTTTATAAGCGGTACATACCCAAGGACCTACTAAAATGGCGTGAAGGCTGTAGTCTTAGCGGTGCACGGTACAATTAATTATTAGCGTTAAAGATCTGTTTAGAAACAATAATTATTAGAGTTCTCTTGCGGCGATTTCCAGCAGTAGATGTCAATGTCATGTTACACTAGGGCTCAAAGGTTATACTTCACATACAGTGTGTGCTTGATGAAGTGTTGCAAGCTAGAGAGAGAAACACGAACGGCTCGGCGTGGCGTGGAATCCAGGCGAATCTGCCTATGTCTCTTGGCGGTAAATCATTCGCTAGAGTTTCTCTTACTAAAATACAAGACAGTAGGTTGTACTTACGAACGAACGAACGAATTTACAGTACATAATACGAACAAAGTTTCAGTAGGTAATCATCGTGAGAATTTTCTTCAATAAGTTTTCTAATAAAAACGGTTGCAGTGTGAATTATAGTACTGTATCACTATAGATTATCATTATTTACCCAAAAAATTAATGAAATTAAATAATTTAATTTTTCCAAGGAGAGTATAATAAAGAACTCCCATCCAAGCAACGCGTGTTTTCACTTCACATAGGAAAATTCTACGTTATTATTTTGGATAATAAGTAGAAAATACAGCATTTTATTGCATCGATCTCATATTTTTTGTAAGTTTTTGACATTATGAATGATGAAGGATAACTCCACTTTTTCATGGAGGTCAAGTTAAATGTGGTTAAACTTTCGCGACTCTTACAATGTTGAGTCACTTAACTTAGATTAATCGAAATATTGTCACGTGGGCAAAGCCGCGGGTACAGCTAGTTATAAATATGAATGTTTGAGAAGTTGTTTGCATGTTTGGTACATAATCCCGCATTTATTATTATTTGTTTGAAGAGGTAGGGCACTAAGCCCCTTTGTCACTGCGACCTGCGAAGATCTATTGTGACGCCTCTTGTATTATTACAGCACTCCCTCTAGCCGTAAGTCAATAATAAAATTGACTATATTCTTGGGGTGGAGGGATTTAATCTCATCTGGTGAGATTGTGCCTATGCGAGTGTGACGTAGTACACCACACTATACATATCCTATGATATGTATGGGCATGGGTATGGGTATAATCCCGCATATAAACAGCTGAACTCAACTGATTAACATAGGATATTAATTCTTTCCGAGAAAAATTGTACCCGGATGAAAACCCGGTACAGGACAGTGTTCATCCGGGTATATCCCGGATAAAAAGTATCCTGTAGGTACCTGGTATATGAAGTAGTTTCTTCGAAGATGCAAGTGAATCCGCGAATTATTCTATATTTTTCATTGCATTTTTTTTTCTCTCTTAGCATTTGTTTTTTTGGAGACTATCGCCCATCCAACGAATATAATAATTAATTTCATGCCAAACTTATGACCCAAAAGAAAAATAGAGAAAACATGCTAACTGTAAAATATGTGAGCTGAACATTACGCATCGATTAAATGACAATAATTGGAATAAAGATACATTTTCATACAGTTACACATAAAACTAAACATTAACAACATCGAGTAATGATAAGGTCTCTTATCAACAGCGTCCGATTGCACCATTGTTTATCTAAAAGTGTGTGTAAATTCAAACTGTTAAAAAATATAATGATTGTCGGGAACCTAATCTTCTTGTTTAAAATCTCTGTTTCGGATGAGTAATCCTGAATTTCGAACAAAATAACTCACTATCGCAATGAAAATTATGAATAATGGAGAGACGCTACGAACGTAGAGGATGTGGAGCACACAGAACACAGAAATAGGTCTCTTTTCTGTGTTCTGTGGTAGAGCAGCTGCAGTGATAGCTTTAGGAGTTGAACGCTTGCCTTCCATGCAGGAAGGTCCGAGTTCGAACCCGGCCCGCACCTCTGACTTTTCGAATTCATGTGCGGATCAGCATAGTTATGCTATAAGAACATTTCGCATCTCGATTCGAATCTCACTATTATTGTCGGTCGGTATATTTGTCGAATTGACATACGGGTACGTTTACTTTTTCATACGATTTTTGGCTTATTTATTCGCTTATTTTAATTGTTTTAACATTTTAATTTAATTAATTTAAAATGTATTTTTATGAAGTGTTCAATTTTTATTAAGTAAGTATACAGAAACTGTTTTTTTTTACGGTTACTTCTTTCAAGGTCGAGAAAAACTCGGTTGACAGTTACTGAGCGGGCTACATTACGTTCTCAATGATTTGATGTGGCCTTTTTAGCCCCGCAGTTTGCAGACATTTTACAGCTTCTGACCACCGCATATCATGCCGATAGTCTTACAATTGCGTTTATTATGGCTATCGTGCAATATTTATGGCACGGAGGGCTCACGATGTTTATCTAAAGAATGGATCACCTATCTAAAACTTGAAGGCGACAATGTTGCTTAACCTCATAGATCGTTTGGTCTGCCTCGTACCCAGTTTAAATGACGTCACGCTAACATTAGATTGTTCTCAGCCACAGACAAACATGAAATCGCAAGAAAGAAATCGGCTGTTCCATACAAACAGTCGAGTACCTAATATTGAATTAGTTATATGGAACAGCAGATTTTTTTGCGTGATTTCTGTTTATGTTCCATAGTAAAATTTGTTCATGATGATGAGTACAATACCCTCGTTCAACCAGTAACCATGTATATATATTTTAACTTTCTGCACTCCTTCTCCATATAAACTTTAACTATGCCAAATCTCACCCTCCTCCGTGCGCGCAATAATGCTTAAAAAGGGGTACAAAGTTTTCTCTTCACGTATCAATATATAGATACATAGCGACCTCATCTCGGTACTGTATATATTATTATTTTTCTTTTTTTTTTTAAATCATTGCCCCTCACTAGGATTTCTCCTGTATCGAGGGTACAGGTTACAAACATACATGTCACAAGCACACACAACCAGACCCGAAACAACTATCTGTAGATCATACAAATATTTGTTCCGTGCGGGGATCGAACCCGCGGCACGTAGCGCAGAAAGCTAATCGCTTAGCCACTGCGCCAACCGTGTCGTCAATATTTCTAGTCAGGCTATTCATAAAAACCCTATCAATATTCTGAACTAAGAAAATAATATAACAAACCCACACCACACCAGATTCATTACCAGTATCTTATCAGTCAGACAACGAGCTCCATTAAGAACTATCTGTTATCAGCAGCTTATCTCACAGATGAGAGGGACAACAAATCATCGTTATAATATGACGTTTGTATTTAAATTTGTATTTAATTCATTGTCCATGGAAAATTACCTAAAAAAAGCGTTATCTCTAAATCCGGCCCATCACTGCTGGGCACGGGCCTCTTCTTAGACTGGGAAAGGTTAGGTCTTAGTCCACGCTGGCCTGTGCGGGTTGGCGGACTTACACACCATCGAGAATATTATGAGGCCCTCTCAGGTGTGCAGGTTTCCTCACGATGTTTTTCTTCACCATTAACGCAAGTGATAATCAAGTTCAGATCCACACATAAATTCGAAGAGTCTGAGATGAAGGCCAGGAGGGCAATTCTCGTTTCCTGCGAGATCATCTCGAAATCGAGATTGCACTTCGAGCGCTTTTTTACTATAAAATCTTGCAAATCGAAATTGTTTACTCAAATCTCGTATTTTTAGCATTTATTTAAATAAATTTCAAGTCGTAAGTGTAATACGAGATTGACGTAAACAATTGCGATTTGCGAGATTTGACAGCTGTAAAAGCGCTCGAAGTGCAAACTCGATTTCGAGATGATCTCGCAGGAAACGAGAATTGGCCTCCTGGTTCGAACTCAGACCCTCCTGTATGGAAGGCAAGCGTTCAGAAACCGCTAAGCTATCACTACTGTTATCTTTGGACAAATAGAATAGACTAGAAATACCTATGATTTATTGCACACCAACTTAAAAAAAACATACAAGAAAAACACAGTGTACATCAATGCATAATGGGCGGTCCTTTTGTGTATGTATGTTAAAATCCTGCCTAGGAATAGGCCATTCGATCCCTTATCATATCCCTATCCATTTCTATGATTATTCTGTCCTATTGTAGCGACACCTAGCGCCACAAAAAAGAACTACGTTGTGACGTAGCAAAATGGTCGTCAATGAACGTATAGGTACTTAGGTAGGTTACGAATTCGACCAATTAGATTACGAAACATGCATCACGCAAGTAAAAAGATTATCGTATCTAACACAATACAGCTGTCTGACATCAAACGTAAGGCTTCGGCCAGCAGGCTTTATCACCTCGCCTTGGGACTTACTACGAACTTGCAGGGCTTAAATTGAACTGCCCAGACACTTCCGGTATAAGCCGACCTCGCACTACATAGGCTTTTCGTACAATGAAAGGTCAGCTTATTCTGGAAATTTCAGCTTTGCTATAAGCTATCTATAAGAGCTGGCAGTCAGCCCCCTGGTCAGAAGATCCTCCCTTTTCAATGGAAGAACATTATTACCTCGTTACTTCACACTACCATAAGAAGCATTTTTTTTCCGGTTCATAAAAACATTGATAACACAGTAAAAAAAACTAGGTTTTAGGAGGTCAAAGGTTAAATGATCGCAAGGAAAAACAACAGCACTTATCTGTATCCTGTAATATAGGTAAACTCAAACTCACAACTCAAAATTTATATTGGGTTCATATATGTTCATAGGTTGACAAAAGGTTTGGTGAGTATCAATATGAAACCCTGTTAGGGCACAGCAGTTTTAATATTATACAATATTATAAGTAGTAGGTATTTCTTACATTACAATGTTAAATGTTTATAATTATTATACAGACCAATTTTTAAGTGTTTTATTTATGTATTATATTTATTATACTGGTATTCATGAATCATAAAGATCGTGATTGGGGGTTAAAAACAAACAAGGTAATGTGATCAACAGCACCAATAGCTTAGCGGTGGAATGCTTATCTTCCATGCAGGAGGGTCTGAATTCGAAACCGGCCAGCACCTCTGACGTTTCGAATATAATATGCGGATCAGAATTTGATTATCACGTGTGGAAAACATCGTCAGGAAACCGAGTGAGCTATTTCACCCACCTACCTACCTATTTACTTATTATGATCTTAGCTCTTCTTTTTGTTTTTTGTAATATTGTGTAAATTTAGGTTGAATTTTAGCCGGGGCCGCTACTGTGACCCCAGATATTATTGTTTTGTTTTATGAAAAGAGTATCAATGGAGTTTCTTGCCGGTATCTTCTCCAGGACCAATCCACTTGGAACCGTGCACCTAGAACCACGACATTGAAATAAAAAACTTTGACTTATAACGATTAAGAACATCGTTATAATAGCAACATACTTTATCATCCCGGATTCTAATTACTATGTAACTAATTTTTAACGATAACATAACGATAAGCGGTTTGTGAAGCAAATGCACAGCTTACATCATGAGTTGCTTTGTCTCGGCGATACTGTTTCCGAGATAAGACACGTACATACATACACAGCTTAACTTAGTCTTTAAAGTAATGGATATAGCTGTGAACGGTAATGATAATTTTATGAATAGGCAGGTTTTGTATTTTATGGAAAATCTAAGAAGGATTTGTAATGCCTATGTATTGTCACGTATCTTTTTTAAATCAAAAGAGATTTGATTTCGGTAAAACACATTACCCTTCTTTGCGTTGCGCAGTCGGGTAAAAGAAGGACTAACCTTATTATTAGAGTTAAGAACGGGGTATTTACCATGAATAAATTTTGTTGCGAGCCGAAGTATTGGGAAGCTCGCAACAAAGTATAAACATGGTTAATATCCCGTTCCTAACTCTATTAGAATAGAAGATTTTTATTTGTCTTTCAAATTACATAGGTAGCAAGGTCAAGGACAAAACGGTCTTGGACTCAGCATAGCAGTTGGCAGCGCGAGGCATGCTCAACTGCTGATATTCTGTCCAAGCCAGTCATGTCTTGAATATTATATATTTATACATATTATGAATGATTAAGCCATGACAGTTTAAAAATTTATAAAGGACTTACCGTTATTCACATATCAATTTTTACACACTGTGTCTACGTGTCTATCATCCTTATTTCCAATCGCGGGACTACTGGAAGAAATTTCTTTAGAAATAAGTAGTTCCATTGTGCTCATATGTCTGTAACATTTTTATTACCATGTTTCCTTGTGTATATTGTATATAATATAAATAAAATAAATAAATAATAAATAAATCAAAAGCGAGCTAAATTTAGATCCAGTGAAGTTGGTTGTGATTACATTTTTTTGCTTACTCTATCGAGGATTACAAGCAAAATGAATGCGAATTGATGTATCGAATAGAAGATTAGCTAGATGAAAGCAGTTGCACTTGACCAGAACTAATTTGTAATTTAATTAGCAAGTTATTACAATCGTTAAGTTCATTCACATTACAGAATAAAATAAACTATAAAAAAAAGCAAAAACAAAATCAAAATCGGTTCACGCAGTCGAGAGCTATGAGGTAACAAACATAAAAAAAAAAAAACATACGCTTCGAATTGAGAACCTCCTCCTTTTTTTGAAGTTGGTTAAAAAAAACAATCGATATTTCATCGCATTTCTGACATCCCTAATTTTAAAAAAAGCTGTCAAAATAAAATTATTCACGAAGTTATTCGAACTTACGACCTCAAACTTCACCTTTGGCCGTCTGTCTCAGAAATTACCCCTTTATCTAAAAAAACGTGCAAAACTCGTGTATTTGCATTATTTTGTTAATAAAACGTGAAAGTTTACAATCAGACATTATTTAATAACATGATGTAATAATCAACGGTTTGAAATGTCGAGACTCTAGGTGCGCGGTTCCAAATAGTAGACCGTATGGAGAAGAATCGGCAAGAAACTCCATGCATGTGCAGCACGTGCATATAGGGGGTAATCTGAGAGACTGGACCGATGCTAGCCTGGGATGGGCAAGTTAGATATTTATACCGCAAGATACCGCTCGTCAGAGTCTTCGCTCAACAGGGGAGTGCATTACTTTCTCCCGCCATCGGAAACCATTTCACCTGGACATAAACTACCATGGCCGACTTGGAAATCTCTTAATAGACTAAGATTCCAAGTCGGCCGAAGCAAAGATAATCTTCAAAAGTGGAATTTCACAGATGGATTAGACCTGCAGTGCGAGTGCGGTGTCTCTCCGCAAACCATGGCCCACCTTCCATCCTGCGCCGCATGCCCTACCACCTGCACGCGTGGGGAGCTTATGGCTGCAAATGATTCTGCTATTCGCGTGGCGGATTAGCTAAGCTAAGAAGGGGAGTGCATCATTCATGGGGGGTTAAAAAGTTGGAGAAAGGTAGAGATATCTACTCTAGTCCGATACAACTAGTTTATGACTTCTCAGCGTGCATTTCACAGCATCCCAAATTACCCAGACCTGCAGATCACGAGGATTAAATTTTCTACTCCGCGCATCTGCGCGCTCCTTTGTGTTCGTCCGAAAATTGACAAATCACGGATCGCTCCGCGCGCGACTTGAAATGCTCGTAGCGTGCGCATGAAATGCACGGTTCGAGCGAACAAGGCGTCCAAACTATGAGAATTTATTTCAAAGCGTTGTTACCTTGCATGATACATTGCAGCAATGTGTGTTGAAGTTGTTCACCATCTACTTATAGAATGTCTTACAAACAGTAAGGAAAGAGAATCACTGTTCGTGCTCATGCACAATAAAATTAAGTAAGTATGATGTTGCACCATATATCAACATGTTGGCACACCCTACACCTCAGACTGCAGACTTACTTGATGAGCTGTTAGTGTATCATCAGTGATTCAGTGTTAATTTTAATATAAGTATGATACCTAGGTTAAGTTACGATGAGGCTGACATGCCATTATGGATAAAAGCCTCGAACAAAATTAAAGATTAAAAAAAAAAAAAAAAAACTTTCGTTGCGTGGTACATTGCATGTTACATTTCACCAGTCTGTACGGCATTGGAAGCCCGCGTGACCACGTTCATGTAGCCAGCAGTCACCAGTTTCATAATATGGTTACGTGAGCTCGTATCTGATTATCGTAGGAAAGGTTTATCTCGGGTCAACCGTTATCAATGCAAGATTAAGAAACTACAGTTAAGGGTCGATTGTATGTTCAAACTTTAATTTTTTTAATGACAATGTCTGACAATGTGTTATTTTCTTTGTTTTATAGAAAAAGGCTTGATGGCACTGTGTTTTGTGAGATCATGGATTAAGGAACTATTAGGCTGACATTCAGAGACGACAGAAACGAGTCTAAGCGTGAACTTACGCTTCCATCTGTCAAACTTACGAACAAATTTTGACAGATGGAAGCGTAAGTTCAAGCTTAGACTCGTTTCTGTCGTCTCTGAATGTCAGCCTTAGTGTCCTAAAATAACCTTGACGGATGGTGGACTTAGAAGAGAGGAGGACAAAATCACTTTTGGAACCGTGAACCTACAATCACGGCGTTTTAAAAGTACCTGCAAAGGCCGAATTGAAATAAAAAACATTGTGAATAAGAGTAAGGAAGCAATTGTGGAGAGGCGGAAAGTCGTGCGGCGCGCGAAGCGTCCGCGTGTCGCTCTCTCGCTCGCTCTCCTTGAACGGAGATACGCGCTTGTCTCCGCGTTGCGCGCGGCTTTGCGCACCGCGCGACTTTCCGTCTCTCCATAAGAGCCCTAAGGCGCCCCTGGCAGAAAAACTCCAACCAGTACCTTGAAGAAAAGCATAATCCAGAAATTTTACAATAAAGAATCTACTTTGTCTATGGAACCTCCACACAATTTGATTTGGCGCAATGATATTATCATTTAACAATAATTATATTCATTGGGTAATGGAACGATGTAACCTTTACAGTTTTATATCATTTCATGAACAACTGTTGTCATTTGCTGTATCTAAAACCTCCGCAGTGGTTGCTGTTACGGATTTAAAATTTCTCTCTTTTACATAAAAAACGTCTTAGGTAAGTATTTTAGCGTCATGAGAAAATTTCATAGTACACACGTCAAAGAAGAAATACGTTGACATGGTACTGTGTGGAAGATTGATCCGCATATCAGAACGCAAAGTGGCAAATATGCTAAATCTATTAACTATTATATTAATACGTGAAAGGAAAGCTTTGTACCCCTTTATAAGCATATTGTGCGCACGGACGAGTGTGAGATTTGACATAGTTAAAGTTATATGTAGAAGGAATGCAGAAAGCTAAAATTATGGTTTGAATTTCGACCACTTGGCGACCACTACTATCAAATAATATACTAACAATTTTTTTTTAGAAACTTTCGAGCACAGAAATCTCAGTTTTAATGGCTTAGAAAAGTAGAAATATATATTATTATTACCTATAACACCCGAGATCACTAACGCGTGCAAAACACAAGTAATCAGAAATAGAACACAAATCAGCGACCATTGACATAACAGATGTTATGTTATCACCACAGATACGCTGGCGGATGCTGGCTGATAGTACCACCCTGATAACGATACGACTCATTATTTTATTTTTTTAATTTCGTAGCTAGCCGATAAGCTAGACAGAGATAACAGACAATTTTAGTAAGAGGAAGAGAGACAGGTGATGCGTGATGGACGCATGGCCGATATCGAAACGATTATCGATGCTGGAAAGTTGTTTACGACCTTTTCTTGATTTCTCGATTTTCCTAATGATATATGGTTGTTTGTGCCTCCCGCTAGGCCCCTTGTGGTTTGTACACTCATATTTAATAAAACAAACATATGATCATTAGTATTAGGTAGGTATTACTTGTCATTGAGACTGTTTTGTAACAAACTTAGTCTGTTAATGTCAAACTGTCGAGAAAGGCTTTTCAGGTAATATTTACGAGAATTCATTACAATAGAATAGATCTTTATTTCATGTAAACCAGATACAGGCACTTATGAAATGTCGAGACTCTAGGTGCGCGGTTCCAAATAGTAGGTCCTATAGAGAAGAACCGGCAAGAAACTCCATGGTAACTCTTTTGAAATAATAGATTACAATCTTTATCGGTATAATATTGTGGTAAGAGCTGCGAGAATAATGTAATTGAATGTGAATAAAAATGAGACTAGGATAATAAGGATTTGCCTCTGAATAAGATTTCCATGGCAATGGCATGGCAATAATTCAGTCGCCACATACTTTCTAAACTTGGTTAACAGTGGTTATTGACTTGAGTAACGATAAATAAAAAAGCAAGTTAGCAGTTAGTCATTTGATTCTCCCATGAATCACAAATCAAAGTAGGTACGCAGCAAAAGAAATCAAATGTTTATAATTTTTAACCCCCGACAAAAAAGAGGGGTGTTATAAGTTTGTAGGTATCTCTGTGTCTCTGGCATCGTAGCTCCAAAACGGATGGACAGATTTCAATGCAGTTTATTTTTAATTAAAAGCTAGTTTAATCAGGTATCATCTTAGCTATGTTTCATGATAATCTGTTTAGCCGTTCAAAAGTTACAGCTCTTTTTCTAGTTGGATTCGGGGATTTTTGACGGTTAGGTCATGCCATGCCATGGATGCCATGGATTTCTATAGACAATTCATACCGTACATGAAGATCAGGTTGCCCACCCACTTAAAGTTGGTACTTCTTCCTTCGACCTTCGAGTTAGTCAGTTCGATCGTCTAGCTATCTCCGTCCGTCTGTGTATTTAACGTTGTGATAATTTCTCGCATTAAAAAAGATAATTTTGTAAACTGGTATTTACAACTGAGATAAGCATAGCTATTGGAAATAACGTTTTGAACTGGATTATCTTAGTGTAATTGTGGACTCGTGTCAGTTCTGGTGAATAACGAATTCTCTGGTCATATGACATCTATCAGATTAAACCATAAAGTTATTATTACTATATGGATTAAACATAATCAACAATGCAGAAAATTGTTTATACAAGTTTCGACTGTTTACTAATTATTGGTTTTATTTCTAAATATCAAAAAACCTTATGGTTTAAGGTAACTGAAAATGCTATGAAAATGCTAAGCTGGATGTGCGGTGTCACCAGATGCGATAAAATCCGCAACGAGTTCGTAAGGGGTAGTCTTGGTGTACGCGACATCGCCGACAAGCTGCAGGAGAGTAGGCTGAGATGGTATGGACATGTAAAGAGAAGACCACCGGATTACATAGGCAACCTGGCACTGCAGCTGTCCTTACCTGGTATGAGATGGATGTAGTGCACAGAGATATGGCGACATGCAGAGTTTCCGACACGGATGTCAAAGACAGAGCGAAGTGGAAGCAAAATACAAGGAAGGCTGGCACCACCATATGGGATTGACAGTCGGGAAGAGAGAGATTGGTTTAAGGTAATTATTTATCTGTGATTACTTTCCTCTCTCAGATAGATAATGATATCTGTCTTTAAATCTATACGTACGATCTATACATATACGTGAAGAGAAAACTTTGTACCCCTTTTTAAGCATATTGCGCGCACGGAGGAGTGTGAGATTTGGCATAGTTAAAGTTTATACATAGAAGGACTGCAGAAAGATAAAATTACGGTCAAATTTCTACCACTAGGCGACCACTAGTTATATTTAGATACTTAATGATATGGTTCAAGTCTATCTACGAACAGCGTCATCCGAAAAAATCATTAGCAATTTCATGACGTTAACTATTTTTAACCGACTTCATAAAGGATGAGATTCTCAATTAGTGTTTTATATAGTTTTGCCAATCGCAAGATCATACCATGTATAGAATATTAAAATTAAAATTCATTTATATCCATACAGTGCGATTCAAATTAAAATCAAAATATAAAACAAAAATAAAATAAACTAAAAATAGATTATATATAATAGAATAGTATAGATCTATATTTTATTATGTAAACCAGTAGGCTTATTCACATTACTAAAAAAGTGCAGTTGCCGCGCAGTTGCAGTAGGTAAAATTTTGATCAAAACAACACATTTGGTATTCTTTTAGCTTCAGTGAGATACGCTCGCGTCAAGTTCGAGCGTCACTGCAATATGATTGGCGCGTCATCCAGATACAGGCACTTATGATATATCGAAACTCTAAGTGCGCGGTTCCAAATAGTAGATCATATGGAGAAGAACCGACAAGAAACTCCACTATCGCCCTACACTAAAGCAAATACTTTCGCAAATTCCCGTTACAACCACAATTATTTTCACGCTATCCCGTAACGGGCTGAGCACACTGCACACCCGATCTCACGATACCCAGTCCCGTTAATTTAAAAGTCAAAGTGATGCTGATCATCAGGATCTGATTTCGGCTTGGCTAATATTCGTGCAGTATCGGTGAGTAATGGCGCCCGGGATGCGCCGGAGATAAAGTACATTCTCACGTCGCACCAGCGATGGGCTATCGGCGATTATGCTGGATCTTCGGCTTGCTAATAATTAGTTGAGCAAATAATATTGGCAGATATACAGTAAACAAAAATATTAGTTGAACCCAAAAGAGATAGATACTTTTATAAAGTATTTATTCTGAACACCTCAGCAAAAGAATAAGGGGCCGATCTTTTAAAAAAAAATACGATTTTGTTTATAACTACCTAAAAATTCTGCGAACAAATTCGTAAAAAAATTTAAAAGACCGAAGAAAAATTCTTTCTCTGAGGTGTCCAGAATCATGTACTTACTGAATCCATGGTATCAGTTTTCGTTACGATGTCACTTACACCCTGTACTATAATATATTAAAACGTGAAAAGAAAACTTTGTACCCCTTTTTAAGCATACTGCGCGCACGAAGAAGTGTGAGATTTGTCATAGTTGAAGTTTATATGGAGAAAGCTAAAATTACTGTCAAATTTCGACCACTAGGCGACCACTAGTACAAATAAATATGGATAAATCAAAAGTTTTACAAACGTAAATTTTAATTTTAAGTATCACATAAGTCTCATGTGTATCATCGTCGCTTCGAAGGGATTATACAAGTATATGGCTCTGGCTCAAATACAATATGTTAAAAAAGTTTCTTGTTGAATCCTTGAGTGCATTATTATTAGCCATAAAAATTGGGTTTACATAACGATATCCCTGTGATATATGACATTTTTATTCATTTTTTACTCCACTTTTAGCGCACTATTCGGATATATACTTATACTTACCAATTAAGTCCTGTCTGTTATAATTTTGGTCAAAATGGCCCTAAAAATATTTATGCTACGAGTATCTCTTTCTGATCAATATCTCTTTGCCAAGAACTATCTAAATCAAATTTCCGTTGTCCTTTTTCGAACAAACCAATTTGATAACAATGTACAATATGTACATACATATGTACTGTTATTTAGTAGTTATCACAAAATTATTGTAAATTGGTATCGCGACATCGGTAGCAAGCGATCTGCTGATAACATTTGTTATCATCACGCTGTTATCGCGATGGGAGCGACAGCAATCGTAAGTACATTACACATGTTGATAGGTAATCGTTGTGTTATATTTGTGTTATTTATAAATAGGGTTATGTATTTGGATTCGGCATATCGATTGGAAAACTCTGTGAAAGGACCTTTTTCTTCAAAAGGTACCAAAGAAGTTACTAACTTAGGCTGAAGCCAGACCAGCGCAATATTGTGAGTTGTGTGTCTCGTTTTTTGTGTAATTCGTTTTCATACCTTATTGCGGTCGCATTTGGCAAAATGAAATATTGTATGAAACCGAATGTGACGTTACGCGACGCAAAAATCGATG
Organism: Allophyes oxyacanthae; assembly: GCA_932294325.1. Taxonomy (NCBI): domain Eukaryota; kingdom Metazoa; phylum Arthropoda; class Insecta; order Lepidoptera; family Noctuidae; genus Allophyes; species Allophyes oxyacanthae. The sequence goes on from OW028612.1 coordinate 2,478,088, forward strand.
TATTCCACGAATAGCACTGATCTGAACGGCACTAAAACGAATAGCACCAACGCTATTCCACGAACGGCACTGATCCAAATTTTGGTTTGGTGCGGTTCGTGGAATAGTAAAATAATATTAATTTTATTCCACGAAGGGCACCAACGTAAAATTTTCTTCTAGTGATGGGAACTATTTTTTGTTCACAACATTATTAAATAAAACATATCGATATAAATCAGCAGTAAGTACGTTTATTGATCATATTTTTTTTACGTTAATTTTTATTATTAATATAACAATCAATTTTCTTAACTATTTGGGGCACTTGCAAAAACAGCCTTAAGTTATTTATTACCTACTTACTATAAATACCTAAAATCAAATCACATTCTTTTATCACAATTTCTCTTAGTATCACATTTTTTTCATATAAATAAACATTTTTCTACTTATAATTTTGTATTTTTTTTTTGTAAACTTTATAGGTAGTTAATACTAAGAATGACTGATATTGTAATCGTTAATAGTGATAATAATAATTATACAGTAGAAAGTAAAAAAATATATACAAAATTATAAGTAGAAAAAAGTTTATTTATATGAATCTCAAAAATAATAGATATGGATTGCTCAGTGTAAATTACCCTTTATCGCCCCATATAGAGAGTTTTGTTTTTAATTCATCCAATACTCTAATGTCCATTGCCGTCAACTTATACATCAGTTTAGTCCGTAAATCTGAATATGAGATAATCAATAGATTAAAAAAATCTCTCGTTAATTTTCAAAACTGTTTCTAAACATTTTAAATCGGCAAACACATCATGCGAGCTCAATTAAACTAACCTCTCCTCATCGGGTTAGATCGCAAAAATAGATAACCTTAATTTATTAACCCTCGGATTGATAAACAGTTTGATGTTATCAATGGAAAGCGATTTATGCACCGTAGGTACATGTGTCCTCAAACACGTGGGATGAAGATGTGGTCATTCTTGTTTTGTTTTTTTTGACGGATGACGTCATTTGATTGCGTAATTTTAAATAACGAAATGCTTTTGTTCGATTAAGATCAAACTATAAAAGAAATATTTGATTTTGATCGAAATGAGAATAATAAAATCGATAATGTAAAGTATCTAGTTATGTTAATCAGGGGTCCAAGGAAAGATACTGTACGAGTGACAAAGCTTAAGTTAGTCTGGCGCACCCTGCGCTGACGCCTAGATACCACCATTAAAAGAGGAAAGAAAGAAAGAAAGAAAATACAGCACGGCCAGTGACAACACACGAGAAAAAAAAAATAACAAAAAGAAACAGAAACATGTGAGAAGAAAATTTAAAAAAAAAGAAGGAAATAAAATTATAATTATAAAATATTGCATTGCTGACTGGCTGATATTTCCACTACGGTTTTTTTTTTATAGGTTCACCTGATGGTAAGTGATCACCGCCGCCCACGAACATCCGCAACACTCCTCTGTCACCGATGCGTTGCCGACCTTTTAGAATGTTGTAGGCTCTTTTCTAGAAGGACCCCATGTCGTATGTGTTCGGAAAAACCGCTGATGGTAGTTGATTCCACAGTTTCGTAGTGTGTGCCAAAAGTATGAGCAATTCCCATCAGCGATATAACAGTCAATTGTGTTACCTGTTATCTCTGCTCCTGTTACACAAAAATAACCGGATGAAATATCTGTTACTAAATAATAGCCTGTTATTTTCATACTACCAGACTTAAACCCACCAACTAAGTACTTATATCTGTTTACATATTAAATACTAGGTGTCTCTCTTTCTAGCAAGCGTTAATCCAGTTAGTAAGAATGAGAGCAAAACTGTTATTTAACAAAATAACAAGCAAGGTTCGCTGTGAATGTTTGTGTCTGTTATTTGTTATAATAGATAACTGGCATTGGTAGGAAAAATTGTTATCTGTTATCTTTAAATATCTGTTATTTTTAACTGTGACGATAAATACGCTTCACTGCTTATTCCCATGTGACAGTTAGTCGGCGAGTCGATAGCAGAAGGTATGTTAAGTTTGACATACATTGAGCCTATTTCTTAGTAAAAAGAATTTATTTATATTTATTTTAATGACATCCGAGAAAAATATTGGAATTAAAAGCCAGAGGAAGTGATGTAAGTTTTAATTGCTTTTATCATAAATTAACATCAACTCAAATGCGAAACTAATTGGATTAGATTTTTATCTGTGTTTGTAGCATTAATTGATCACTGTCATAATTGAACAGAAAAGAACTCTACAAAAATATTCCATCCCTCAAATAAAAATAAATAGATAAAACAAATGTGTAGAATCACTAAATCACTATAATAGCTATAGTCTGGAATTTCTAAGCCGCATAATGAAGGTAAAAATTATAAATCTCTCTTTATCGATAAAAATCGTTATCTTAATGTATATCTGAAAATGATCGATCAAAAAGTTATCGATAAAACTGGGCTCATGCGATTACGGGACGAGATATAGATCAAATTACATGGATGTTGTGTGTTTACTAAGGGAACACGTGGAAGGCATGCTGGTTTGAGTAGCACATACCACTTAAAGTAAAATAAAGAAAGAAAAATAATTTATTTGGTTGCAAAATTATGGAACCAAATGAAAAAAAAAAAAGAACACCTAGAATAACAAAAAATTTAAGAAACCAAAATTAAGATTATCACATAAATAATTTATTATATAAAGTACGACACGATCACACGACTAAGAAGTTCCATCGATATATCGTTATACTGGGCGTAGAAATAATTTTTGTTTTCTTTCTTTATTTCTTTCTTTCTTTCTATATACCTGGGCCCTCAAGTCTGCTAATTTCTGTTATCTCAATCGTGTCAGAATGATCTCGTAATTGTTGATTTTTACAATGTCGTTCAACCGATTTTGACTTCTATTGCCTGGGAAATAGTAGTCAAAATCTATAGAACGACACTTAATAATTGGCAAATAACCGACTTTTAATTCTATTACCAACGCAATAGAAGTCAAAATAGGTTGAATGATACAGCAAAAACCAACAATTACCGAGACCATTCTGTCACGATTTTGAGATAGCAGAAATTAGCAGACTTGAGGCCTAGATCGAACAACCAATGGCAGTCTAGAGACTGCTATCTTAGTCAATTTTACAACTTATTGCATCAGCGTAAAGATCATGTTTTACTGCAGTACTAATAAACATTCATGGTCTTGAAGACGCGCGCAGTTCGGAAGTGATCGGTTTTACGAAGTTTGCCGATGCGACTTTTTAGTTGAGTCGTACTGTACTTAATTGTGGTGAATTACTAAACTTTATTGTGCATTTGCTTAATATCTTAAGTTTCTTATCTTATCTTGTCGGTGAAAACAGGTAGAAAGGTAAAAGATGATAGTTTACATTGAATTAATGCAGTTTTTTGTAAATAGTTATATTATTACCTATCAAGCGATGAAAAGTAGACTATATAAAATTTAAGGTTAGCGAGCGCGAGCGACCGTTCGCATTTTAAAATCAAATCAAAATTCTTCCTAGAATACCTACGTGTTATCATCGAATACATCTTTGTCTTTTAATTATGAGATTACCAAATTCTAAACAGGTATGATTAGATTACTTAATCACACTATTATAATATATACATAAAATGTAACGCATGCTGTCCAAAGCAGAAGAGCCCTTTGGATAAGAATGAAATAATTGTTTGTTTGACATTAGATATTTTTATAGCATCGAATTACGAAAAATATTTAAAAAAAAAAACAGATCATTACTCTCCCACTACTGGACACGAACCTCTTCTCAGAATGAGAAGGGTAAGGGCCTAGTTCACCACGCTGGTCTAGTGCGGGTCAGCGGATTACACACACCATCGAGAACTTTATGAGGCCCTCTCAAATATGCAGGCTTCCTCAGGATGTTTTCCTTCACCGTTAACGCAAGTGATAATCAAATTCTCAAAAATATTAGTAATGTTATTTAATTAGCATAAAGGTAATTATTATTGTCGTAGATTCTGCAAAAATTAGAGGAAGTGCGAAGAACGAGGCATGGTGTTCCTCCATTGAAAAGGGAGGATCCTCTGACCAATTGAGGTCATATTGCCTGGGGGGCCGAAGCCCATCAGTTGAAATATCATCTACGCCGCCTCTCTGATGGTGGGGGGGGGGATCAATCGCAACCTATACAAGTACGCGCTGAGCGCGGGCTCACGCCCATATCGATCGACAATCATTTTACTTGCGTGATCCAGGCTTCGTATTCTGATTGGTCGAATCTAGTTAGCTTGCTTCGTTGCTACGTAGTTTCTTATTATACCGCTAGATGTCACTACAACTTTAAATCCAATTCCAATTTCCACTTCAGGTGTACTTAGCTAGTAGCCTCCCTAGCCTTCATTAGTGTGCGCTTTTATCGACAAGTCCTTATCGATAGATCGGTATCGGTAGCCTAGCGATTTTAATCCTTCATCGATAAATATTTATCGCACACTTGCTTCTTTTTAATGTATTTCGATGGAATATAATTTCTTATCCGTGACAGCGTTAATTTTATTTGTTTAATTTAAAATTGGAAATTGTTTAAATATTGTACAATTATTAGGTAATGTTACACTATAAAGCTAACTAAAATCTTTTTTTTTTTTTTTCCGTATAAAAATATTTAATATTATGTAATAGATTTAAGTTTTTGTAGTTTTAATATTTAATAGTAATTTATTGAAATGATAAAGTAATAACATTTTATGAAGCAGACACGTAGCCGCAAAGTAACAAAAAAAAAGGTCGTTCGTGTGTTTAAAAATGCATCATACATGCATGATGCATTTTTTAATAGTAAATTAGTAAGTTTTAAGTAGTAGTATGCTACAGCATATTATTTAAAATTGTATTGTAACTACTTTGTTTTCCTCATATATGTATAATAATAAAATGATCCATACATTCATTGTATAAATTATAATCAAAAGATCTATGTAAATACCTATAGACTGTATTTGAAACAACAGTTTCCGTAAAATTTGCACTATGGGAAATACGAGGCAATTAATACAATTTTATGATAATGAATGTGAATTATTATTAATTTGGAAAAATAACCGTATTATTATAACTTTATTGGATCTGAACTGAAACGACATTTTCCTTATAAGTTAAACGGAACTTTACAAAAACACACTTTACATAATTCCTCTTCAGATCACAATACCGAAGCAAAATTATACTTCTAAATACACACAGGCGGGCGGAAAAAAGGGAAGAGAAAAATCGGATACAAAACATATCTTTACCGTTTTCTCTCTCGATTTTTCTTCTGTCAAGGAGACAAAGGGAGGAGAAAACTGGATTATCCGCGCGCCGATCCATAACACGTACTTAGACTTTGCTCAGACTTTGTTCGAACTTTACTTTGGAATTAAGTAGGTAAAGAAAAGAAAGAAAGAAGAAAGAAAAGCAATTTATTTTAGGTACATAAATTACGACACAAAAAAAGTAAAATTAAAAGACATTCCTAAAAGAAAACCACATGGAAAATAAATAAAAATAACTATGACTGAATGAATAGGATTATTTTTAATTATGCGTCGCTCGTACGTAGGTTGCGTAAAAAAAATCTAAAAGAGATTTTTAGATTTTTTTTATTGACTTCTTCAGTCTTAGCGTATGCTCAGTACAATCACAGCGTATTATGACAATAAATTCCAGATCAAAGTATAAGCTAAGCATATACTTAAACTAAGTACAGGTTAAGTAAAGTCTGAGCTAAGTTAAAGTACCTAAATACCTTTTAATATTATTAACCTTCATTCGCCATTTACGATACGCATGGATAGAGAGCAGGCCTATTCTTTGCCAAGAACCACTCACTTTTAAAGACAAACTTTTTGATCCAAATCATCTTCATATACTGTAGGTACTCCCAACCCTAATTGAAATATAACCCTCAACGGTCACTAGACCCATCCGTTTTAACGCCATCAACCCTCAGAAGTCAAAACGAGCCACGCGCTCACCATGGGAACCGAGGGTGGAAAAAATCTCGGAGGGTTGACACCCTAACCGCTAAAATATGGTCATAAAAGCCCAAAGCGATTATGTGAGTTTTGGACACAATTTGTATATGCTACCGTGTAAAATTAACCAAAAAATTTTAAATCTAGTTTTTTTTTAAAGTTGGAGTTTATGGAACGCAGACATTTTTAATATAGATATTTTCTTTGTTATTGTATATTTTTTATGTATACAGGATATTTTTTTATGTAGTGCGCTAAATTTGCAGAGTGACTCAGTGTCCGTTCCCAAATGCAACCGCAGCACTAAAATTCACTCCAAAACAAAATAAAATTTTGATTTTGTATGGCTTGCGCTAGTAAATTATGCGTGTCCTATGTATACTAAAGTCGAATTTTCGTTTTATTTTAAAGTGTTGGTATCCCAATACTGCGGTTGCATTTAGGAAAGACCAAGAGCCATGTTCACCAACAACATAACAGGTGATTAAAATTAAAACGGCTGTTTACTAATACTAAAATATCGTGTTAAACAAATGATTGTGTCTTAAACATCTGTTATATTGTCGATGAACTTGGACCTTAACTACTCTCCAAAAAATATCCTACCTTTCCAGTCCCGATCCCTTTAAGGGTTTATTGTACTCATCATTATGAACAACTTTTACTATGGGACCAAGACTAAAATCACGAAAAAAAAACTGCGGTTCCATACAAATAATTTAATTTATATTACTCGATCGATCGATCAATTACTTTATTACGAAATATATTTTCACTAGCAGTATTAACCATATAGTTACCAGACAGTGTACATTATGTCATTACGTAACATTAATGACCTAATTATTTTGTCTCCTTTACCTTCTTCAGTCTTGGAATTACACAAACTTTAAATTACGAAATACTGTTTTAATTTCACTCTTAAAATTATTCCCAGATTGCATCCAGAAAAATATCAAATGGTTATTTATAGTTGCGTTCCTAAGTTACTTCAACTACCTACACAAATATCTCACATGGGCACCAATTCTGTAAGCGTCGGCTTACAAAAATAAAATAATAAATAATAATAAAATAATATTTTTATCTTTTTCGACATTTGAAACCAGAATGTAACTGGAAGTAAGTGTACGTTATATAGTTACCAGACTTATTCATAAAAACATCAACACTGATTCAATTATACCTATCCTTGTCATTTGTATGCTAATAAATAGAGATGGCAATTGAGTTAAGAGTTAGTTTACTTAAATAAAGTTTAATCATCGTTTATGAATAAATATAATCAACGTTATGATTTATACAAAATGACACATCATAAAAGATCTTAAGTATAATAAATAAAAAATACCAAATTATATCATCAATTTACTTTAATACGAATTTAATATCAATAAAGTCTTTGCTGAATTTATTTACATACCAAATGAAGATATGGTCATGGATCATATTTCTCGTTATTTTTATGTTTAATATTATGTGTCTAATCTGATATAATATAATCAAATTTGTTGCTACTGTTTAGTCCTACTTTATTAGTATAGGACCATTTAAAAGGTCATAGTCCTCATCATTACGAACAATTTTTATTATGGAAATAATACTCAAATCGGGAAGAAACATCTGCTGGCCCATTCGTTTAGTCGAGTAATATAAGAAAAAAAGAAAGAAAGAAAGAAAATCAATTTATTTTTTGCACACAGGACACCGAGCATGCACACATAACAAACATAAAAAAACCAGAAAATTACATAAAATAAAAACAATGAAAAATAAAGCATGGAAGTGTGTGTCCCTCATGTGCAAGAAAATGGGCATCGATCAGCTTGTTGTCATTGGCAACACCAATGACGCTGTTTTTCATCGATGACCGACGTCCATCTATGAATCTATGAATATGTTATTGACTTATAATACCATCAGAAAGGCGTGGTAATCTTTCGGGTACCTCGAGCCCACGGTGTTATAATACAGGCCTAAGTAGATGATGACAATCCACTGCTTGAAAAGTCCATGAACTATAGTGAGGACGCTCAATTAAGAAATATCGATAAGGCATCGATAATTTTCAGAACACTCTATATCGAGGCGTAACACGCTGATAACGTTATCACTGTTATCAGTATATCTGATGTGTTCTACCAATATACCAGCTATTGCTGTTAATTGATAAAAATATACGCATTTATACAAGTTTTTTTTATTACAATTTAATTCAAATTAAGAACACAACAGGTTGACTAGAAGTGGTATAGAAGTGACTCTCTAATTAAAATATACAAAGCTATTTTTATTTTATTTATTTTCTTGCCGGTATCTTCTCCAGGACCAACCCACTTGGAACCGTGCGCCTAGAATCACGACGTTTTGAAAGTGCCTGCAAAGGCCCAGTTGAAATAAAAATCTTTGACTTTGACTTTGCTAATCGGAATCGCTTAAATTTTGATGGTTCAAGAATGTTCATTGCGTTATTCTAATTTTCGTGTGGAGTGATTTTTAAAGAATCCTGCGCAATGTATACTGTTTAAATTAAATCCAGCCCATTACTGTCTCACTGCTGGGCACGGGCCTCTTCTCGGACTAAGAAGGGTTAGGCCTTAGTCCACCACGCTGGCTGGTGCGGGTTGGTGGACTACACACACCATCGAGAACTTTATTATGTCCTCTCAGATGCGCAGGTTTTCTCACGATGTTTTCCTTCACCGTTAACGCAAGTGATAATCAAATTGTGATCCGCACATGAATTCTAAATGTCAGTGGTGCGTGCCGGGTTCGAATTCAGAGAACTCACTGATACTGTGGCCAATCTAATCAAATAAAATAAATAATCCCTTAGTCCGCCTTAGTGCAGTGTTTTTTTACCTGTGCATAAAGCATTAAATAAATAAATAATCGAAGCACTGCACAAAAAACTGCAAAGGTTTGCTGATAGAAAACTCAAATTTGGGTTATGCTCACCTACATACCATCTCAATTGTATTTGTCTTTTACCTCATTTTCGTGTAGGTACAATAAAGAATTAAAAAAGCATTGGAGGTAAAACAGTAATCTTAGTTTGCACCGCATGAACTTGGGAACTTGTAATTCCTTGAATGAAAGAATTGTAACTGAACCGAACAGGTTTTCCTCATACATTTTGCACGGGATGACTAGTTATTTTTCTTACTCTCAAAAACAAATCTGCGTAAGGAAAATTTAGTTTATTATTTACATTGCAGTACCTATTGACCATACGATAACCTAAACGAGTACATCGTGTGTCATAGTTTGGACTTCACAACATGAGAATCGAACCGGTAGGAACGTTAAAACAATGAACTGGATAATCATCAGCACGGGTCATGACGCACAGTGATTCATTTTAGCTAGAGTTTACTCATAATTTTAATATCTCATAAATATACGCAGAAATAAAGAATCAATATTCCTTGAATATTTTTCTATCTGACTGTTCATTAGAAATTAACTGAGTGATGATTTTTCGATGTCAATGATTACATCGCACACCTATATCAACGCTAAGACAACACAAAAAAAAAAAACATTTTTCAGTAGACAAAAAAAATCGAATATTCAATTTAATGTTACTAAAGTTATGAAACAAAATAGCATTTTAGGATTATTTGACTTGTCTTAGTTTTGATATACGTGTGCGACATGACAATGACACAAAAATATAGATGACAGAAACAATGACAAAATCATCAATGATTTTTTGCTGTCACCGCATTCACACATTGCATGTTTACATCTTCTCATTGCCATGTCACAGCCGAAACCGAAGTTCACGTTCATTCAGTCATGGTCAATATCGCGTGATGATTTTAGGCATTTATGATTTTGTCGTTGTCACTATATGACAAAATGATTTTAAAATATCGATGATTTATACATGTGACTTGATAATATTGGACTCATCTCTACTATTCAATTCCGCAATGACGGGAGGTGAAGGCTACGTATGCCGACTATTTTTCCAAACAAACATAGAAAGGAAATAAGTTCACGATTTGTTTTAAACGCCCAAAATTTTGCTTGATATCGATTTGTCACAATATCACTATTATGGTTAATTTTTAAATAGAACATAAAAAAAAATATTGATTTGGAAGTTTATTTGCCTCAAAAAATTCATATTTCGAATCTTATTTTAACACAACTTTGGGCGTAAATGAAAACTCCAAAATAATTTATGAACAAATTATCCGGCAAATTCTTAAACACTACTTAATTTTAAGTTACCTTTAAGTCTCACGCGTCAACTGTCTCTGCAGTATCAACAGTAGGCTAATTCACGTAACTAAAGAAGTGCAGTTGCCGCGCAGTTACAATAAAATATTGATCAAAACAACACATTTGGTAATCTTCTTCTTCTTCTTTCGTTATGGCAATTGAGCCGAAGTCGACTATTCTGCCATTTGGTATCCTCTGAGCTTCAGTGCGATACGCTCGCGTCAAGTTCGAGCGTCACTGCAATACGATCTGCGCGTCTTAAAATTACGTGAATTAGCCCTCAGAATAACTTTCAAAACCTTCTTAAACTTAAATGTCTTTTATGAATTTGGGGGTTACTTATATAAAGCTGTCATTATGCATGAAAGCGCAAAAAATCAGATTAGCTCGAAAAGCTCTCAACACTACACACGACAGACCGTCATACCGTCCTCGCCGACGAGGCCCGTCGCGACGTCCCGCTCCATATGCTCCCCGACCCTCGCTCGCGCCAGCCCGTGCTGAGACGATAGATTCAAATTCCCCTAATAATAATTTCACAACACAGACACAGCAAGCCCTCTCTTGTTGCCCCATCGGCGTCGCCCTAAGCCGAGGCCCGTGTCCCACTAGGGGACGCCCTTAGCTGCGTCACGCTTAAAATCACCTAATTTTAAATAGGTCGGAGACCCTTCAGGTCTCACCAAAAGCCCGGTTAAACAGCAGAAGCTCAATGAGCTAACTGTGAGAGACATTTTTCAAAAAAAAAAAAAAAAAAAAAAAATGAAAGCGCATACGCAATGAAAATGTGAAACGACGTGTACCTACTCTACTCATCTTCATAAAGCCGCATTTAAATGGCTCCCGATACTTTACTGGTACAGTCGATATGTCCTCAGATACGCACGGAAATCATAAGTATACATCTGTTAACATACACTTACGATTGTTTTTGTAACATACGAGGGTATTAGCCGTCCACCTGACTTGGAATTATGCCGCGCGGCAAGACCAAAGGGTATTGTGCGTCAAGCAAACGGGCTTGTACGCAAATGACGGCGGCGCAGGCGCACCCACTGTGACAGAATTACGCTGCGCCGCCTTGTTCCTGGTTCATTGTTTTTTAACATGTTCTTGTATGTTAAAGATGGGAAGATGTGAGGATAAAACGTTTAAAAGCCAGTAAAGTCAACGATAAATTTTCTTAACGTTAATTCGTTTTATTTATTCATTTAAGTAAATAGATTATTTCACGAAAAATGACATGGTGTTTTATCGGTTAAGAAACGAGAAATCAAATAAAAATAAAAACATTTATACAAAAAATATGTACACATATATTTTTTTAATAAATTATCAGTTTATCACACTTATTAAACCTGAAATGTGTATATTTTAAATTAGTGATGAGACACTTTTAAAACACTTTTTTACTTGCCATGGTAGGTTGAGTTGATCGATGGAGCTTTCACCTTCAATGTATTTTAGCACTCCTTGAAAAAAAAAAGAAACCACAATTGCTAAACAAGCCTCCGTTCAAATCACTTAACACTTAGAAAAATAGGCCTGACTCACATTATTAAGATGGCGGACGTCATAAGATAAACAGTTTTGCTAAAGTGCACTACGTTTTCATGTTTCAATCCCGCATACCGAGGGGCTGGGCAGATAACGAGATGTAATTGGTAAGTGTAATACAGATTTTATTTAGCATTGATACCGTCAAGTGCTGCACCACTTCATCGTAATGGCATGATAAGGTTTTGAGCCACTCCTGATACGAAGTCTATGTCGCTCGACTATTTTTAGTTGGGTATTTTTAGATCGAGAACGGCGCCTATTCTGTAAGGCAAACTAATGAAATAATATTATATTCATCTTTTAAAAAAAGGTCATCAAACTATGAATAAAATCAAGAGCTGTCAAATTACATGACTTGGAAGCCTGGAGTATTCTAAAAACTTGATTTTTGTGATATTGTCTATATTTTTAATGGAATTTTTATTTCAGTACGAGTTTTACATTTACTTCCAGTTAGGTACATTATGGTTTCAAATGTCGAAAAAGATAAAAATATTTTAATTTTATTTGGTCGGCTTACAGAATTGGTGCCCATGTGAGATATTTGTGTAGTTGAAGTAACTTAGGAATGCATCCATAAATAACCATTTGATATTTTTCTGGATGCAATCTGGGAATAATTTTAAGAGTGAAATAAAAACAGTATTTCGTAATTTAAAGTTTGTGTAATTCCAAGACTGAAGAAGGTAAAGGAGACAAAATAATTATGTCATGATGAAGGGCAGCAGCCATAGATGTTGGATTTGCAGAAGTATAGAGAACTATGGCAACGGCATCTGCATACCATTTGTAATGATGTGTTATCATTTTGGACCACTTCTGATTTCAAATCCATATTTTATTTTTAATTAATTTTAAACTAACTTCCTGGTGAGCTAGACACATGAAACTTTAGACATATAAATAATGACTAAAAAGCAGTTTTTTTTTACTATGCTTACCACCTTTTTATACGGACTCAAAAGTATAAAATAGTTTCTCATTTTAGATTTAATACAAAATAAATTATTTAAATATCATATGCATGCATGATTTTGAAATAATTTTTAGTTGGTTATTTTTAGATGGAATGTGAGATATTTGCGTGTAGCAAGAGTAACTTAGGAATGTGTTGCTGAATATACTCAGATATTTCTGGACGCGATCTGAAAATAGCTTTAGGCGGGAAATAAGGGGTTATTGCATATTTTCCACAATTTCTTTTACAACTACTTTAATTTATTTGTTCAGATTAACCCATTTATTGGTAATATATACAGGGTGTCCCAGGAAACGTTTACCAGCGAAGGTCTGTGGTCAGGGGACACTTAATACTCATCGATTTTCTCCGAAACAGAATTTTTTATCTTGTGATCATATTCTGAGCTACTAGTAGTTAGAATTTGGTTGTTTTGTGTTTTTAACAGGTGAACACACATTCTAGCCATAATACTGACAAGAAAAATCTCAAAGAAACACCACTCAGAAAAGTTATAACTAAAACGGCCTACAGTTTTGAAAAATCTGAATTTAAAAATTTGATATTACAAAATAATTAATTTCTCGAAAACTACAAAATATCGTAGAACATACATGGGTTTAATCGATAAGTATTAGTGTCCCCTGACCACAGACCTTCACTGGTACAAGTTTCCTGGGACACCCTGTATATTACAGTCATATTACATATACAGGGTTATTTGTAAAACACCGGCAATGCTTTAAGGGGTGAAACTACTCATCAATATGAACAACTTTTACTATGGGACAAACCAAGAAATCGCGAAAAAAAATTCAATCTTTTCATACAAAAGATTAACCTTGCTCCATCAAAATGTATGAAAAGTTTGAATTTTTTTCACGATTTCATGGTTGGTCCCATAGTAAAAGTTGTCCATATTGATGAGTAGTTTCACCCCTTAAAGCATTGCCGGTGTTTTACAAATAACCCTGTATAATTCCATTAAAATTTTTGGCGATTCATTATTGATCCCATAGTAAAAGTTGTTCATAATGATGAGTACAATAACCCCTTAAAGGGATCGGGACTAGAAAGGAAGGACCATAAACAGGAATACTTTATATGTAGTGCGCAAAATTTTTAGAGTGATTCAGTCCCTGTTCCTAAATACAACCGCAGTATTGGGATACACTTTAAAACAAAACGAAAATTCGACTTAGTAAGTATGCGGGGACGCATTTACTAGCGCAAGCAATACAAAATCTTTTTTTTTTTTTTTTGGAGTCAATTTTAGTACTGCGTTTGCATTTGGGAACGGACACTGAACCACTGCAAATTTTGAGCACTAAATAAAAATATATCTTGTAGGTATATAAAGGAAAGTTATTCTCAATTCCCGGATCATCGCATCGTAATAAACTAACAACTTTATAATTATCAGAGTTTGTTTCTTAAGATTTGACGGTATACATTGACATTTGGTCACAGATAACACATTCTAATTATATTTTATCTTTAAATTTGGTAGTTCTGTGTCCTGTCACTGTGACGCGAGTCAGAGCGACTGTTGTCTTTAGATAAGAGGCTGGAACGATCGACAGATAGGAATGATGTTTAGAAGCACAGTTTAGAAGGCTTTTGATATTAATTATGAACATGCTGCATTGTGCTCATATGTATTTGTGTAACATGTTAATTGATTAAGTTTCCTGGTGTACATACAAAAAGTAACCAATGACGAAATATTAAGAAGGGTAAAAGAGAAAAGACAAATAGTGATATCCATAGAAAACAAAAGAGGAAGCATGATTGGGCACTTGCTTAGACACGATAAGATCATTACCAACATTATAGACGGAAAAATAGAGGCAAAAAGAGGAAGACCAAGAAGAAACGACATTGATCAGCTGAAAGAAAAAAGAGAAATCAAATGTAGAAACATTAAGAATTAAAGGATTTAGCATTGGATAGGACTATACCCATGGAAATTGATTCACCGACAAATGCCTAGCACTTAAAATAGTGGTCGCCCTGTGGTCGAAAATCGACCGTAACTTTAGCACTCTGCACTCCTTCTCCTTATAAACTTTAACTATGCCAAATATCATACTCCTCCGTGCGTGCAATTTGCTTAAAAAGGGGTACAAAGTTTTCTCTTCGCGTATTAATATATAGATAAATAAACATTAATTTAAATACTAGCTGTTGCCGATGGGTTTACTCGCATTCTCAAGGAACTATCATAAGTAACCGGATAAAAAGTATTTTATGTGTTAATCCAAAACATGGTCTACCTGTGTCCCTAATATCATACAAATCCGTTTTGCCGTTTATGCGTGATTTGAGTTACAAAGGTGGAACGACGACTTGCAGAAGGTGGATGCGGAAGCCGAAAACCGGGCTTAGTAGCGCTTGCTAGGAGGGGCCTATGTCCAGCAGTTGCCGTATATGAGCTGATGATGAGTAACAAATATCTAAAACTCTTCATCATCTCACATTTATAGTATTAGTAATAGTAAGATGCTACCTCAATGATCATGACAGGTGAATATTGGATAAATATCACTACATAGTATAAAACAAAGTCGCTTCCCGCCGTCTGTCCCTATGTATGCTTAGATCTTTAAAACTACGCAACGGATTTTGATGCGGTTTTTTTAATAGATAGAGTGATTCAAGAGGAAGGTTTATTTGTATAATACTTTCATATTTAATGTAAGGATAGTAGAGAAACTGCATCCGTGCGAAGCCGGGGACAGGTCGCAGGACCAACAACAACAACTTTTACAATAGGTTGACATAATTATACTTTTAATTATATTATAACATAGTAAACAACTATATAAACTTTATGTATTATATGCTAAATAAACTTAATATACATACAAAAATAATAAATACATACCTACAACTCTGAAAAATCGGAGCCGAGATGAATCAGGCGACATACATTGCATTTGCCCTTTGCCTATTGGCTATTGATATTCAAAAATCGAACAATATAAATTATCGCTGGATAATAAAATAAACTACAAGCAAAGACAATGTCAAATGTACGATTCAAAAATCGAATTCCGAGGTCACCTCCAAAGTACAACATTATAGTGATGTGAAAGATTACCACAGTTAATATATAGTAGATATTGTGTTAATATTGTCAGTAAAAGTTATAAATAAAAATCACAATCAAATCTGTGTTGACATTCGCATATAAGCGGGTCACCTAAGATATAGTATCAGTCGGACGTTAATCATACTTTCTACTTGTACTTGTTATAAGATTCTTTAAGGATTACGTCATCAGTATTTGTTCTTTTTGTGTTGATTGTCTATCTGTATGTTCTCGCTTGTTGTTACTATTGGTGTAAGTAGTACAAAAGTACTTCTAGCAATACGAAACAAAAAATTGTTATTTTATTCTGTATGTTAGCTATGTAAGCCTCAGGTTATACCTTGCTATTACGGCCTGTAATGTCTTCCATTTTTTTTCTTTTAAGCTACATTAAAAGAAGCATCTTCAACAAGAACTTTCAAGAAGTTAGGTAAAGGCTAGCATATAGTTTAAAGAAAGTCTTGTAAAACCCAGGTTTTAAATATACCCGTCACTTTCAAACGTCATATAACAAAAAGAGACGGAACTATCTTAAAACCTGGGTTTTGCAAGACTTGTTTTTAACCATCTTTTGTAGGTAATACAGTAAATGTCAAGCTTTATTTTTTCGTTAATATAATGTTTTAATTATTAATTATATTGATTGGCTACAGAACTGAGAACCAGATTATAAAATGGTTATTTATTATAAAATGACTCGGACGTCTCTATTTATATCATAAGCACTTTGTTTTAACAGATAAATAAATAAAATTTAAGTAATACTTATACTTAATTCTCTATAGTACGGCAGCAACATTGATTTATCTACAATGTCATTCATGTATAATTCATAAAAGTTAATGTTAACTAAAAAGGTTTTGTATTGGTAGTTAGTTAAAAGACGTGTAAGAATTGCTTTTTTTTGTATTTTATTTGACATTTTTATCACTTGTTTGAATCACTTGATTAAAAATAATTAATAACGTACAAGACATAAATTCGTTATTAATCTAAATTTTACAACATAAAAATTGTAAAATCATTTCATAAACTACTTTTTAAAATAACTTTGATTTTACAGTTAATTTATAAGAGAATTTTTAATATAACTGAAGAATTATAATAGCTAGCCTGAAATTCACAGCAATCTAGCAATTTAGAAAAGCTTATCAGATTTTGTATTACAGTAATAAATTAATTAATCCAGCCCATTACTGTCCCACTCCTGGGCACGGGCCTCTTCTCAGAATGAGAAGGGTTAGGCCTTAGTCCACCACGCTGGCCTGGTGCGGGTTGGCGGACTACACACTCCATCGAGAACTTTATGAGGCCCTCTCAGGTGTGCAGTTTTCCTCACGATGTTTCTCTTCACCGTTATAGCAAGTGATAATCAAATTAAATAAATAATCAAATAAACGCACATGAATTCGAAAAGTCAGGAAACGTTAATAAATAGCACAGATTTTTCCAACCCTGTATATTACACCAAACAGCTTTTATAGTTTTTGAGACATAAAAATGGACAAATTTATTAAGATAATCTTTCTTTGTTTTTAAAAAAAAATTGCAGGTTACTTGGCTGTCTCCTGTACCGTGTGTATTTACAAAACATACATGACACACACAAACCCAGATCGACGGAACCAAACACATAAAATCGCAAATTCCCAAAGAGGAATGTTCCCCATAGTCCATTTACCCTCAACCCTGTGAACTTCATACAGCGCCCAACGTGATCGCTCGGTTATTATCAGAACATTTCCACAATAATTAAAGTTATAACTTAAGTTATCATCGGCAGAGAGATAAGTAAACAATCAAAGAATATTAATATAGCCGATAACGGTTTAACGAACTCAAGCGATCTTTGGTACGGGCGTACAAACAAAAAAATAATTATATACTTACGTATGTTACGGTTAAATATTATGTCAGTTCGTGGTTATTTACAATTACTAAATTTTACTATTATAGAACGAACTTTTTAATAATTATGACTTAGTAAATTGGAAGTTTTTAGATACCTACATTTACTTTTTTTTTTTTTTTGTGATTGTCATTTTTATTACAAGACAATTAATTATTGTCTGTAACGTATCTTATATCAACCCCCTTTTGAAATTTTAATTTGAACTAATGGTCGCTCGGTGTTCGAAATTCGACCGTTATATTTATTGTAAAAAAAAAATACCTTTCTGCACTCCTTCTCCATACAAACTTTAACTATGCCAAATCTCACACTCCTCCGTGCGCGCAATATGCTTTAAAAGGGGTAGGTACAAAGTTTTCTCTTCGTATTAATTACGTATTAATAATTATATAGATTTAAATAACTCATTTTAATTGAACAATGCAATTTTAAGGTAAATCTCTGAAGCTAGTTTATTATAATTACCTATTATTTATTTATTTCAGATGCAGACCAATGAAAATAATCCATATTTTGTTAGTAACAATAAATTATTACTAACAAAATATGGATCATTTTTTAGCTGCTTCGTTAAAACTATGCAGCTATGTTCATACCTACGACATATGAACAGACCAGAAATTCTAAAAATAAATACTTGACGCATGAGATTTAATTATAAAATAATTTATAGAATTAATTAATTTGAATTAATAAATTTTTACTTATATAAACATTATTCACAACACTAAATGACACTAGTTTCTATAATCTCAAAATAGATTTTCGTCGTTTATTTAAAGATACAAGTTTCTCCTGCCGTGTGAGCTTTCCCATGAAAATCACTTATGGTCTAGTGGAAAGATTAGACATGCAGTCTTAGAGCCCCAGCAGGGCTAGGTACGACAAAAAAGTGGAGAGACAAAAACCAGGGACAAATCCATTTCAACGTTATCTCTCTCGATTTTACGTTTTGTCAAGTCAAAGAGACAAAGAGTGGAGATACCCTAACCGTCAAAAACCCCCGACTCCAACTAGAAAAAGAGTTGTAACTTTCAAATGGCTGAACAGATTTTTATGAAACATAACCATGAACTCTAGACACCTTTCAAACGATTTTTTTAAAATAAAAATTTGTTAATCCGTGCAGGAGCTATGATGCCATAGATGGACGCACAGATACACAGATACACACTACAAACTTATAACACCCCTCTTTTTCGTCGGGGTTTAAAAATATGAATCAAAGATGAGTCTATGTTTTGAAGGCCAATTTTCATCATAGAGCATGAAAAGAAATTCTATTTCAACTGATTTCAACAGATACAGAGAGTTTTTCCACCCGCTGGCCCTGCTCGCCTATCTGCTCATGATACGTCAGTTGTACCTAGGTACATATCAGTGGCGAAGAGTCCATACAACTCGATTCCCATCGTCTTCCCTTTAAGAATTTGTTAGGTTACCAACGTAATATTATATTATTTACTTATCCAACTGACAAAAAAAGGCTTGTTATTCAGTTAGGTCGAGCTCTTCCAGACATGACTATATTATTATATAGATTACAAGAGATGGTATGAATTTTTGTCTTGCAGCAATTTTTAGAGGGCATTTTTGGGACGGCTTCCCCTTTTAAAACTGTCACCCTTCGCCACTGGTAGATATTATCCTCCCTCGGGAGCTTTGTAAGGCCCAGTTGGAAACCAGCATCAGGCACTAGTACGTTGGCATTTTAGCTGAACTGGGCCCATTTAGCGCATCTGTGAGGCTCACAATTAGCCGTTTTGTATGCTCCTTTTTAACCCCGGCAATAAAGTTTGTAGTGTGTATCTGTGTGTCTGTTTGTGGCATCGTAGCTTCAAAACGGATAGACCGATTTCAATGAAATTATTTTAATTGAAAGCTAGTTTAATCCGTTATTATCTTAGCTATGTTACATGAAAATCTGTTTAGCCGTTCAAAAGTTACAGCTCTTTTTCTAGTTGGAGTCGAAAGTTTTTGACGGTTAGGTTTTTTGGTTTTTTAATTGTGTACCTTGTCCCTTATCGACTGGCTAAATAAATCTGCTTTTCCTTCTTTCAAAAAGAATCATTTCACATCGTTCATTCAGTTTCATTCTATTTGAAATTGTGTTCAATTCTGCGCATGACTAGCTTGGACAGAATATGAGCAGTTTAGCATGCCGCTACCAACTATTATGCTTCATTTATGAGTCCAAGACCATTTTGTATGATGATGTATTTCCTTATTATGTAACTTAAAAGACAAATAAACATCTATTCTATTCTATTTCTTATATTAGATGACGCATTAATGCAAGCGAAGCGAATTCTAAACTCAAACATTTTTGTGGACAGAAAAATTGATCGCGACCAGGGATCGATCGTGCTACCTCCTGGTTTTGTAGACCAGCTGTTCCAACCTCTGAACTACCCCTGCTCACAGCATCGAATCTAGATTCCACATTTTAACCCATCTTACAATGACGGTTGCGATATCTATATATTACAAACAATAATTTTATAGTTTATTATCAATTCGTATAACAAATATACAATTGTATGAAGCTAGGAATTCATGTCTGTTGCTATAATAAATTATACGGTAAATGACATTTAATTATGATAATTTTACCTATTTTATTCAAAAGAACTTATTAGCATAAGTAGAACACGACTCATAAAAATGTAAATTAACCATTTAATGTCAATATAATTAAAAGTTTTCTAAGATGATGACGATGATGAAATTCATGATTTATTTATTTCGATGTCATAAATTATTCTTTATCTCACAAAACAAGTTACCATTTTTAACAAAATACCTAAAGGTATTTTACCTAAAGGTGTTTATTTATACCTAAACATGTTGTTACGTAAATATTAATAATGAATTATTTATGTTTGGGCGTTTTCACCGAATGTTAGTGAAACTGAAAAGTTTTTCATTGATTTCTATTAACTACAATGTTTTAAAATGACTGCCTTTATTTTATACACGTAATAACAATATTTATTCCTAATAAGAACAGAAAAATCACTAGCACACAACTTGTAATTAATACCTACGTGAAGAGAAAACTTTGTACCTCTTTTTAAGCATATTGCGCGCACAGAGGTGTGTGAGATTTGGCATAGTTGAAGTTTATATGGAGAAGGAGTGCAGAATGCTAAAATTACGGTCGAATTATGGTCGAATTTCGACTACAGGGCGACCACTAGTTGTGATAATTCAATGTAAGTATAGGTAACTTCTCAGCATTGATTTTAAAGATTAAAACTAAATAACTTTAAGATAAAAATAATAATCTATAGTTAAGGAACTTTTAAAAGTTCACAAGACAACTTTATGTAGAGTGCAGTATGTGTTACCGACAAACAACTGAATTGGTCATTCCAAATATGTAGTTAACATTCTTTATTTAAACATAACAAGGATTCAAATGAATACACCAGAAATAAAACTTCCATTCTCAAAATTACAAAACCAAAACTTCAGTTTCAATTTTTTTTCTTTGAATTAACTGTTCTAAGTTTGAAAAGTATGCTCAACTTACGTTTCAGCGGTTTGGGGTTGCTCTGCTTCCTACGTGACATGACCTAGCACGGGGCTCCAGCGATTCCCAACATGACACACACAATCACTACACACGATACGAGTTTGTTTCCACTAACACGCGACCGGCTCCGGCTGTGGTCGGAACGCGACTAGCTCGGAGGCGTACTCGGCCACGCTGGTGCCAATTCGCGAGTCTCTCGAGGGCTGGGTTTGGCGCCGCCCCCTTTAAGCCCCCCCGCCCCGCCGTAGCACGTAGACCCGTAGCCGCGTAGACGTGGATTGCTGAAACTTTTTTTGAGTTTGATTTTTCTATTAAATAATTTGTAATAATAATAAATAATAATAATGGATGTTAATGAAATATGGAGTGAAGAATTTCTGTATAATTTGAGTTTAACCAAAATATCCGACCTTTTTTTTTGAGAAAATAATTGTGACTGAATATAAAAATGTAACTAATTATTTTTAACCTCAATAAAACTATTACTTATAATTTATTAAAATATACAGTTTATGGTATGGAAAGGGCGTCAAGCACAGGTTTATTTAAATGAAAAATACCACAGAATTACTTATAATTTCAAAACAAGACGTACCTACAATGTCAAGTGTGAGCTGCCCTTGCAAACATTCTCATATTTAAGGCTCCCCTCTGCCTCCCTGGTTCGTATGTTCAGCACATGGAATAAAGTTGTAAATGAAATGTTAATTTGTAGTATGTATTAAGTTATATCTTTTATTAGGATGTAATATAATGTCATCAGTTTTATTTAGTTATCCTTTTGTATTAATTCCACACTATAGTCTACATTTCTTTTTTTTTCAAACTCTCCTCTCGCAGGTCTGCTGGAAGAGATTTCTTTAGAAATAAGCAGTACCTTTCTGTCATCTTTCCTATTTAATTGTGATTATTCTTCTTTCTGTGTGTACATAAATTGTTAAATAAATAAACATCATTTAACTTCACAATATAACACTAAGTTGTTGTCGCCTTTCCTGTAATAAATGTCTGTGCATTCCACAGCATTGTAAGATTGGGGTTGCCTTTTCGACTTATCAATCAATCAATCAATCATCATTTATTTTGTAAAACACAGGTACAGAGTTGTTCTAAGATAAAGATAAGACCACCATGTTTCGCCGATAGGCATACAAAATGTTAAACCATGCTATTACAATTATTATTATTTAGAAAAGTCAAATCATAATGTCAATGTCTAAATGTCAAATCTTAAAGTAAAATAATGTCAGCTTACTGAAGCACAACAATCAAATAAAAATAAACATTCAGAAACAAACAAGTAATAACATTCAAAATTTATCATTAAGAAATTCCGATACAGAATAATATGCTTTATCAATAAGTAATTTAGAAAGGCCACGCTTATATTCGTTCACATCTTTACTGTCTCTAATTTGCTTAGGTAGATGGTTGTATAGTTTTGGTGCCATTGCGTATACACACATATATATCCGTTTATTTCTTTTCTTTCTTTTTCTTAGCAGCTTTTCTACAATAACTAAAAGGGACTGGTATAATAATACAGAACAGAACACAGTTAAAAGTGAAAAAAAATTTTTTTTTGACCTTTCACAAAATATTCGATCAAGAGGTCCGCAAAATTAAGTATTTCAAATCCTGTTGCAAAAAAACAAGCTGCCAGTGCAAAACAACGCTGTGGCGTTACCTGTGCCACGACAGGCTATTTTTTTAAACTTTGCCCCTTATTAGGATTTCTCCAGTATCGAGGTTATAGTTTACAAACATATATCTCACATGCACACACACCCAGACCTGAAACAACTATCTATATATTAATACGTGAAGAGAAAACTTTGTACCCCTTTCCAAGCATATTGAACGCACGGCGGAGTGTGAGATTTGGCATAGTCAAAGTTTATATGGAGAAGTGCAGAAAGCTAAAATTACGGTCGAATTTCGACCACTAGACGACCACTAGTTAATAATATTTAGGCTGTGTACATATTTAAGTTTAGTTGTAATTCACTAATATGGCGAATAAAAACCAATAAGTAATCAAAAAATGCTGTAAACTGTAATCTTTGGTACAAATAGTTGCCTAAAAATTATATTTCATAGAAGCAACAATTTCCATAACAAATAAATACCACTATAATTTGGACCCTGTTAAGCAGAAAAGATCCAACCAACATTTTTTGTAAAATCGAGTTATCTACGTATCCATAATAATACTCATCAAATGTCAGATAATTATGCACAAAAGATTTTATTATGGCCTATTACAACTACCAACTTTCAAATAGGTACTGTATCAGTACCAGTGTACAGTCAGTCAGTGTGTGTATCAGTAGTAGTGTGTGTGTGTGTGTGTTTACTGTATAGGTATGTATCTTTTGGTCACACAATACCACACCGAGCCTAATTTAATGTCATAGCTTACATTTGTGTGCACAAGTGAGCCTGCTGCAATGTACAATTATTGCTATTCTGTTTCTTACTGTATATGGTGTGATTTAAATATGTATTGTGTTGACCAATAAACCTTATTTCTTTCTTTCTTTCTTTCTTTATCATACGATTTTTTTATTCTTTGCATAACGTTAAACTGCCTTTACACAAAAGTTTAAAACGTTGGTTGGGTCTTTTCTGCTTAACAGGGTCCATTTGATCGTGTTATTAGCTTACACGTTTATTATCGTACGTTGCTACGAGTGCGTAGGTGGCGTAGCGTCACGCGTAGTGCCGTGATGTCACCACTATCACGTCAGCTACGACGTAGCAATCGTGTAAAGTAATTAGTCAAGAAGTTAACACGTATGATAGAATTATATTTTTCATGTAAACCAGATACAGGCACTTATGAAATGTCGAGACTCTAGGTGCGCGGTTCCAAATAGTAGATCCTATGGAGAAGAACCGGCTAGAAACTTCAAATAAATAATCGATTACAATCTTTATCAGTAGGGTGATTCTTTGAAACCGAGGGTATTTGACTCATTCATATGGCTTAAATTTATTTTTACCAATAAATCTAAATTAACATATTAGTTTGTCCCAGTGATTAAATGTAACAACATATATCAAACGCACTGATTTGCATCAAGTAGTTTAGGATTTAGAGTGTGCTGATTAATTGATGAGCCAGATGAATGGTGACAAAGGCAGAAGAATGAGACTTTACACCATATTCGGTGTGGTATTGCGTGACCAAAAGGCCTCAGCCCAGCATATGCTGCAGTAACACTACAGCGCTGATTTTCAGCTGAAACCTAAGGTGGCTGACAGAATAAGTTTCCATGGAATTGTGTAGTAGGATAAAATATATATAATAAAAAGGGATATTTAAATAATCAATCACGGAGAATCAAATACGGACTTAATTTTACAATATAATAGGAACTTTTAAGCTTGAGATCGTAGAAACTAATTAATGTCGATTCTGAAACATTTCTTCGACATTCGTTTCGCCGTTGAACGGATCACCGACAGAACGATTCACTTATCATATTTTCACCGATGGAACGTTCCAATGACGAACGATTCGCCAACAGAACGATTCACTTTTCATTATTTCACCGATAGAACGATTGGCCGACACGACTTCACCAATAATATAGGGGATCTGACGCTCCGCGGCCGCTGCCATGGCACGCTCGCTTCGCTCGCTCGCCTTCGCGCTTTAATGGTCACTGTTCTAACCTAACCTAACCCAAATGATTCTCTGACAGCTAAAAGTCATGTCGGAGAATCGTTCGCCGGTGAAAGGTTCTATCGACGAAATTTTAAAAAGTGAATCGTTCTGTCGGCGAATCGTTCGTCGTTGAAAAGTTTTATCGGCGGAACACTGAAAATTGAATCGTTCTGTCAGCGAACCGTTCATCGGGGAAACGAATGTCGGTGAACTGTTTCAGACTGTTAATGTCGTACCTACGTACTAAAAAATATTAAAATCCTCTTCATCATCAGATTGTAGTATGGATTTACATTTTCTAAATCAATACTAAATTGTTCATTTCCATCTTTTGAAAAGGTTATCTCTGAGATATTAATGAAGTCAGCATTTTGTGCCATTTTCAGGCTTTGTTCAGCATTATCCTTCCTTCTTTCTTTTTCTTCTTTGCCCTAATTTGAATTAAACCTAATTCATATGCCCCGTTCAAATTCATCTGGTCTTAAGAGCCAGATGAAACCAGACAAATGGGGGCCAGACAAATTAGGAATTTAAAGATAATCAAATCCTGGTCCTTTATTTATAAACTTATAGAATCAAAAGTGTAATTAATATTAATAAACAACCTCATATGAGACTATGGTTTGGTTACAAAACGTAAGTAAATACACACATTCCGTAAATGAATGCAGATGAATTATAGTACTTACCTTACAAACGCCAGATCACGACTTATGATCGTAATTTTTTGCCAAAATACACCGCACATAAGCACCCCGTATTACAGTTCGGCACTGACTGGCGCGACCAATCACGAGTCGATATTATTCTATCGAATATTTTGTGTTTACGTTAAAATATGCTTTGAACGACTTGTGCCAGGTGAATTATTACTTTAGTCGGGGACAATTTTTAAATGAACGTAATTACTAAAATATACAATTATTTTAGATTAAAATATTAAAATATGAAGAAACATATATTTAAATACCAGTTAAAGTTACTAATTTTAGTATATTGCGATAATTGACCGTCAGAAAATTTAATAATTCAACAAAAAGCGTCACTGGGACACGCCAAATTAATTAGGTTTTACTGTTGTCTGCAGACTTAATTATTGTTAGTTTTAACAAATCCCAATTAGCCACATGAGGCGTCGATAGACATTTACCTTTACCATAAAACCTGAAATCGATATTTAAATCGGAGATTATTTTGATGTGTTCTTCAGTAAAAATCACGTCAAAACTGTGTTTCAAAGAATCACCCAGTACAATGTTGTGGTAAGAGTTGCGAGAATAATGCAATTCAATGTGAATACAAATAAGACTAGGATAATAATGGTGAGGTATTCCACGAATAGCACCGATCTGAACGGCACTAAAATGAATAGCACCAACGCTATTCCACGAACGGCACCGATCCAAATTTTGGTTTGGTGCGATTCGTGGAATAGTAAAATAATATTAATTTTATTCCACGAACGGCACCAACGTAAAATTTTCTTCTAGTGATGGGAACTATTTTTTGTTCACAACATTATTAAATAAAACATATCGATATAAATCAGCAGGAAGTACGTTTATTGATCATATTATTTTTTTACGTAATTTTTTTTTATTAATAGGTCTAACAATCAGTTTTCTTAACTATTTGGGTCACTTGCAAAAACAGCCTTAAGTTATTTATTACCTACTTACTATAAATACCTAAAATCAAATCACATTCTTTTATCACAATTTCTCTTAGTATCACATTTTTTTCATATAAATAAACTTTTTTCTACTTATAATTTTGTATATATTTTTTTTACTTTCTACTGTATAATAATTAGATATTATTTATTTATTTAAAATGCTTCATGTACAATGTACAAAGGCGGTCTTAATGCCGTAGGCATTCTCTACCAGACAACCTTAGGGTGATGCAGAGAAAATGAAGGTAGATGCACCAAAAAAAAAAACTAAATCATATATATATTATCATATGTTAAAGTATTTCAATTACTAAAATCATCAATACCAGCCTTGCATTTGGATTATTTCTCAAGTGACTTTAAAGAAGCCGCTGTTAGAGGAGTGCTGGCAGTGTTTCCCAATGTTTTAGTAACAGGATGCTACTTCCATTTTAAAAAGGCGTTGAAAAAGAAGGGGAAGGATCTAGGTCTCCATAAGAATAGCATAGTCAGGAAGCACGTTGCTTTGTGCACCGTCCTACCCCATCTGCCACCCGAGGTGCTGGATGATGCATGGCTTTACTTCATGAGTGAAAGTCCACGACAGGAAAACGAGACAAAGTTTAACGGTTATATGATCACACAGTGGATCGAACACAGACTGTGGTCGAATAAATGGTCTTGTAAAAGATGCGATTTTAAAACTGAGTTGGTTTGCAAGAGGAATACTAATGGCAATAAAAAAAAACCAGTAAAATGTTGTATAGGTAGATAATACTAAGAAAGACTGATATTGTAAACGTTAATTGGGATAATAATAATTATTATACAGTAGAAAGTAAAAAAATATATACAAAATTATAAGTAGAAAAAAGTTTATTTATATGAAAAAAATGTGATACTAAGAGAAATTGTGATAAAAGAATGTGATTTGATTTTAGGTATTTATAGTAAGTAGGTAATAAATAACTTAAGGCTGTTTTTGCAAGTGACCCAAATAGTTAAGAAAACTGATTGTTAGATCTATTAATAAAAAAAAAACGTAAAAAAATAATATGATCAATAAACGTACTTCCTGCTGATTTATATCGATATGTTTTATTTAATAATGTTGTGAACAAAAAATAGTTCCCATCACTAGAAGAAAATTTTACGTTGGTGCCGTTCGTGGAATAAAATTAATATTATTTTACTATTCCACGAATCGCACCAAACCAAAATTTGGATCGGTGCCGTTCGTGGAATAGCGTTGGTGCTATTCGTTTTAGTGCCGTTCAGATCGGTGCTATTCGTGGAATACCTCATAATGGTTTGCCTCTGAATAAGATTGCCATGGCAGTTACAAGTTGACCAGTTCCGACATATGGCACCCGCTCACGAGTATGACGCATGTGTCAGCATCGTCAAGCTCGACCACAATGAAGGGAACTCAACGACCCGACACATAACGCCACGCGCGTTGTTCCATTAATTAGTACTAGAGGTCGCCTAGTGGTAGAAATTCGACCACCACACCGAAGCAGCGTCAGGTAGCCAGTATCACTGCCTCCTGACATCATGCTGAGCTGCGGCCCCTTTAGCACAATAACTCAACTTATTTTATATGTTTTCTTTGTTTTTCCATTTATTTTATGTTGTGCTAATAAACTCTTTTGCTTTCTTTCTTTCAGACAATGACAGACTGCGGTAAAACACAATAAAATGCACGGCAATTAACGGCACGATTGGGGACTGCAACGCTTCATCTACTGTGTCTTCTTCTATGCCTCCACTGTGTCTATCACAAACACGAAGTATCTTTACCTAACTTAACGATAATATTTATTGTATTTCTATAAGACTACCCACCTGCATATTTTATACCCAATGCTTATCGCTTGTCAGCTACCTCAGGCTTCAGCTGAAAGCCAGCGTTGCAGACAATCTGCAGCACATGCTGAGCTGAGACCTTTTGTCCACACGATACCACACCGAGCCTACCAACCAACGCCCTGTAGTAACATTGATTTTGTCTTCTTTTTTTTCCTTTTTCATGTGTGTTTTCATTTCGGTGTTTTATTTTATTTTATTGTTTTTGCTTGGTTTTTCTGTAACCCTTTGTTCATTTGTTATTGCATATTTGTTATTGTGTGTGTGTGTTGTTGTGGATAATAAATGTAGTTGTTTTCTTTCTTCATCTCGCGGGTTCTATATCCACATGAAGGTCGCGGGACTTATCTCATTACCGTGACCCCGGAACGTAAAGGGCTATTGAAGGAACACCGTGGATTTTAGTCAGTACAAGTCTGACAGTCCCGCCCTGCCCGGGGTGGGAGGACTCATTTGATGATTATACCAAGCTAAAAAAAAAAAAAAAACCACATGAAACAAGTAGGTATATAAACGGCCTACAGATTGTTGTGGCGGCTTCATTACGTAAGAAAAATCTGACACCCACAGCGACCAACAAACAATGCATCCCTTTCTCGCTTATAGACGTTTTCATAAGAGGATACGGAATAGGACGTTTATTTGCGACAGCAACTGTCATATTTATCATACGTAATCAGGCAGGTCTGGATGTGTGTGCATGTAAACTGTACCCAGGATACAGGAAAATACCTAGAGGGGATAGAGTATTTTTTTTAAACGACCCCTTTTTAATACGGTTTTATTAGCTTCACTTGTAACTATGTAAAAAAATCTTGGAAGTTAAGTTTGACCCACTTCCCGGTTTCCGATTGAGCTGAAATTTTGCATACACGTTTAGTTTGGATGACTAAAGCGTTTTCTTTAGTTTTTTTTTTAAAACTATAATATTTATTAAATTACAATGTCACTATTGTTATGTTATGGTGGTCATTATTAGTTGCTTCTCGTTCGTTTTACTTTTTCAGGAGCGTATAGTTACAACAGTGTTTATTCCAATCCTATTCTTGATGGAGGGTCTGTGATGAAGTGTATGATCAAACAATCCATCCATCCAAAATTTAAGTGCTAGGGGCACTTGTCGGTGTAGCAATTTCCATTCAGTCCTATCCAATGCCAAATCTTTTAAATCTTTATATGTTTCTATATTCGCTTTTTCTTTCAACTGATCATTGTAGTTTCTTCTTGGTCTTCCTCTTTTTCTTTTGCCTCTATTCTCCCTTCTATAATGTTGGTAATGAACTTATCGTGTCTAATCAAGTGACCAATCATGCTTCCTCTTCTTTTTTCTATGTGTTTCAATATTTGTCTTTTCTCATTTACTCTTCTGAGTATCTCTTCGTTGGTCACTTTTTCTGTCCAGGGCACTTTCTCCATTTGACGCCAACACCCATTTCAAAAACTTCTAACCTTTCTGGATCTATTTTAGTGAGGGTCCATGTTTCACAAGCGTATAGGAGCAAACAATAATTATCATAATTTTTATAATTCCGTAGAACCATAACAATCTGTACCGTGAGATTAAAGGCGGGGAAGATGACACACGTCACCACAACTACACCACAGTACCCAAAAGGCTACGACCTCGCAAAAACTTCCTAAAGTGCGTGGATCCCGCTGATATCGATGCCTCGAAAGCTAGGTGCAATCTTTGGCGAGAAAAATTCGATCCACCTGCATACTTTCTCCCGCCATCGGAAACCATTTCACCCGGACATAAATTACCATGGCCGACTTGGAAATCTCTTAATAGACTACGATCCCAAGTCGGCCGAAGCAAAGATAATCTTCACAGGTGGAATTTCACAGCTGGATTGGACCAGCAGTGCGAGTGCGGTGTCTCTCCGCAGACCATGGCCCATCTTACATCCTGCGCCGCATGGCCCTACCACCAGCACGCGTGAGGAGCTTATGTCTGCAACTGATTCTGCTATTCGCGTGGCGGAATACTGGACCAAGTATATTTAATTGGCCATTGACACGCTAAGAAGAAGAAGAAGTGACTTATCACTAATTTAACTCTGCTTTACATGCTAGAGAAAATCTAATGTAGAATCATAAGGAAGCTAGTTGAATACTTTCCAAATAATTTCGTTGCAAACAATGTGCAGAAATATTTGCTCGTTGAAGTCTTTTCTTCGTTGCGAAATTATATTGAGTTTAAAAAAAGTATACTATCGACTTTAAACACTTAATAATTTATTATAATATAAATATATTCTTATATCTATAACTTAAAGGTATACGATACAAATATTTGTTGCGTGCGGGGATCGAAGCCTTTATGGCTAGACTGGAAATATCCCACTATTTCCACACACAACTTCTTGTTTCTTCACAAGCTAGTTTTAATGACGCTTCCCTTGCTTATTACATAATTGGGTGACTTGTGTGTTATGTGCTTGTATTGTACAACTTATAGTGGTACTTATTATGTTTGTTGTTCTTTTTTTTTTTCATCACATTGTGTAAATCCCGACCTTTGACCGGGGTTGCTCCCGCGGCCACAGATAGTATTGTAGATGTATTATTTTATAAGAGTATCCCTGGAGTTTCTTGCCGGTATCTTCTCCAGGACCAACCCACTTGGAACCGAGCGCCTAGAATCACGACGTTTTGAAAGTGCCTGCAAAGGCCCAGTTGAAATAAAAAAACTTTTACTTTGACTTTGACTCGAAAGTAAGATCTATTATATCTATACTATAATATTATAAAGAGGTATTTATTTGTTTGTTTGTTTGTATGTAGGAGGTGGTATAGGGAATTACTGAACAGATTTTAAAAATTCTTTCACATTAGTGAAAGAATTTTAATTATGTTATTTTTCACATTAGTCCCCTGAATGAAATAGGCTATATTTTGATTAAAATAAATTACGCGGGTCAAAACGCGCACAACAGATTCTAATATAAATGTCGTAGAAGTTGGCATTTGTCTAATGTCAACATAAACGATTTTTTGTTAGAATAGAAAAAGTGATGATAAAATTCCCTATTTCTGAAATAGAGAATATTATTAAATAATAATAAAAAAATTATATACCTGATAATAATTATAATATCTAGATATAATATGATATTTTTAAATAATTGCATAAAGAAAGTTATAATTCATAAAAGTATGTCTTAAAATTGAATAAAGTGAATTATAATTTTATTTTAATTATCACTTTTTTATGTTAAGATAAATTTATTTATTTAAATGTAACCGTGAATGAGTTGTGTTATGAGTTAATCACCCACTAAACTACATTTGCCAAATGTCAACACAAACGACATTAATTTATGTTAGAATAGCTACGCGTCGTAGCTCGTAGACGTTCACGTAGACTGCTACTACGAACGCAGCTGCTGGGGTAAAAAAGTATTAGTTAATATTAACCCCCGACAAAAAAGGAGGTGTTATTAGTTTTTAGTGTGTATATCTTTGTATCTGTCTGTGGCATCGTAGCTCCAAAACGGATGAACCGATTTCAATGCAGATTTTTTTAATTGAAAGCTAGTTTAATCGGTTATAAAATCTAAAATCTGTACAGAATTTTCAAAAGTTTAATTTCT
Organism: Allophyes oxyacanthae; assembly: GCA_932294325.1. Lineage (NCBI taxonomy): Eukaryota > Metazoa > Arthropoda > Insecta > Lepidoptera > Noctuidae > Allophyes > Allophyes oxyacanthae. Next base: position 2,510,175 of record OW028612.1, read on the forward strand.
TTTTCTAGTTGGAGTCGAGGGTTTTTGACGGTAATCTATTATTTTGAAACTTTCCGTGGAGTTTCTTGCCGGTTCTTCTCCATAAGACCTGCTATTTGGAACCGCGCACCTAGTCTTGACATTTCAGAAGCCCGATATTTGGTTTACCTACATGAAATAAAGATCTGTTCTATTCTATTCTAATTTCGAAACTTCTAATCTCCAATTTATTGCACAGATACCCATCTACTAATAAAATAATACCATGTTAAACTCAATATAGTTTTTAAACATAAGGTAATAGTTGTTCTGCTCGTTCCCAATAAGAATGGAAGCGATATGATATGAGTACCATAGCAGATTTAGCTTCGAAACTCAATAGTGGCGCCACCTATGGGATTTGTAGTAATTTATTCATGACACTCGCTCAAGAGCATTGGGCAAAGATAACACACTGTTTACAAGTACTGAGGACGCTATGTAGCTATGTAGGTATAAACGTAGTTCTAGTCCGTTTTAAGAGATGGCGCTGTTCTCAGTAATGTTACATTGAAGTGTTTTTCAGAATATTTATTCTTACTCATATCATACTTTTCTGTGATTATATGTATTTCTTTATAATAATATTTACAGTTTTATTATGATTTTTTACTACCCTTTTAGGTAATACAATGGTTAAATACTTCTTATTTGGTAGGTATTTTGCGAACAATCTATATAATAAGAATTAATACGTGAAGAGAAAACTTTTTACCCCTTTTTATGCATGCGCGCATGGTGGAGTGTGAGATTTGGCATAGTTATAGTTTAAATCGAGAAGGAGTGCAGAAAACTAAAATTTATAATATAGGTAATATAACAACCTCAATAAAAATTATGAATTGCAGTCGAATTTCGACCACTGGGCAACCACTAGTCTTAGGTATTACATGTAACAGGCTAAATTGTTTAGAAAAAATGCCCGCTGGCTTTGTTGAGGTATTCTTCAAATTTTGTAGGGCATTTTTGTGTGGTTACTCAACCAGTCATAATAATAAGTACTTAGTACCTTGGTTTTGTATCATTATTGTCAAAAGCCTGGACTATACGACTGTGGTTTAACTCTTGTTTCCGTAAATTTTCGAGCCGAAATAGGAATCAATCAGGAATGACTCTTTAATAAAAACCAACGGGACACGAACCCCAACGAAACATGACGTGCTAAACATGGAAAAAAATGTAAACGCCTTTAGTTCCAACTTTACCTACTAGATGTCACTGTGCATTTGAGGGCGTTTCCTGAAAGGCGGTGTTAAGATTTTCCGCTATTTGGTTGGGTCAACTCGTATTTATTAATATCGTCACTCTGGTTTCCCTTCAAAACGCATAAATCTTTCGCCTTTTACTAAAGATTTCCGTGGAGGGGAACACTCAAATGAGTCTAACTCTATTTTTTGAATACTACGCTTCGGCGTAGTTTATAATACCATAAAATTAAGTTACTTACTTTACCAACTTTGCCAGTTAGTTGCCAAGCGAATACTAGCGATAGGTTTGTAACAGTCAATTGTGTTACTGTTACACAAAAATAACAGAATCAAATTCTCATACTACCAGACTAAGAGCCAAGTTCACCGATAATAAAGAAGAAGATAAAAGATAAAGATATGTTTATTTTGTTACGATAAGAGGAAAAATAGTCGTTTAAACATGAATTTTTGTATGGGTAATTGGCCGACTTCATTTTAGACCAACTAATAATTATGAATTCAAAAATAATACGAGTACTATAATGACAGGTTTTATGCACATGCAACCTTAGATTATTGATAGGTTGTCGCAGCACAACCAATCAATAATCTAAGCATGCAACGATAATAAAATTAAAAAGTTTTATTATGATACAGTTTTCCTAACAAAACAATGCTATAAAATATAATAATAGCGTATAAGGAGGACAGGCTCCATCAAATATGGTTAAGTTGTAACTGCCATGGCAATCTTATTCAGAGGCAAATAATTATTATCTTATTCTTATTTTTTAATCACATTAAATTATTCTCGCAGCTCTTACCACAACATTGTACTGATCAAGATTGTAATCTATTATTATAAAAGAGTTCCCATGGAGTTTCTTGCCGGTTCTTCTCCATAGGACCTACTATTTGGAACCACGTACCGAGAGTCACGACATTTCATACTTGTGCATGTCGAGTCTATATGAAATAAAGATATATTCTAAAAAAAAGAAGTAAAGTAAATAATAAGAATATTTTGCCTGGGACTCAAACCCAAGACCTCACGTATAGCAGCTGCACTTGCGCTGTATTATTAGCATACCTAATCACATTATGGTATAATTATTTCATAATTACACACAATAATTGTTTTAATGTTATCACTATTGCTCATCAACAACAAAGTCAACTACACATTGTTTCCTGTTTTTGTTGAGAACAGATTGTTTAAAAGGGACAATAAAACACTAGTAATATTTTATAAATAACTTTATTTATTATTTCCTTTATTCATTATTATACATATTTTTTTACATTTTTAAATACGTATTATAAAATAAAATCAAATATACATTTAAAAACATAAAAAAATAGGAACCAACCGGCATCGGGAACAGGGTCCAAGCTACCGGTGGCTAGGGCTCCAGAGAGAGGAACCTTATTATTATTACGGCTCCTGACATAATTCAGTTAGATTAGACACCCACCGGGCCTAGTTTCTCCAGGTAGTTACCGAGTATTTCCTTACAGAAAAACACTCAACTTACTCTAACCTGAGAATCGAACGTTCACGGTCAGCAGCTGCGCTGGCGACTACTATACAGGATGATGACGACGTTACGCCATTAAATGAAACCACGTAAGTATTGGTATTACGTTCTGAAACCATGTCAAAAAAAAAAAAAAAAAATTCACTCTACTCTCATTCTTCTAGAACATGTACATTTTTATCTATTCTATACGTGTAAATAAAGATTATTTTGGTAATAATGGTTATAGACTTTTCAAATTTCGCCTAGAGACCGTGTTACGAATAAAATTAAGAAAATTTTAATTAGTCCCTGTGGCCAAACTACTGATTGGAGTTGGTTGGTTTTTGTGTACTGGCACAGAACGTGATACCAAATACGTGATTTCATTTAATGTCGTCTCCACCCTGTATACATACACTACATACTACATTCCAGTAATACAATGTAAGTCTGTAATGATTCCATAACCCGTAAAATAAAGACCCAAATCCAGCCCAGTCTCGAAAAAAAATCTTGCTCTAAATAAAACAGCAATAAAATCACCCACTTTTAGCACTCACAAGTTCACAACAGTCACAACAAAGGCCGGTCAATGGACACACCCAACACACACACCCGCCCGCACACAGCTAAAACCCCACGTTCATACAATACGTCATGTCGACGATAATGCGCCGGCGCACGCAGCACGAACGCACCGCGTGCAACCATGCATGCAAAGTTGCTAGAAGTTTCCATCGGTTTCCTCGTTCGATACTAAATTAGGTGTTGTTTTTATTGTACAGACATATTGCTGGTAGTATTATGTTTAGTAGTGGACGCCCAGTGGTCGAAATTCGACCGTAATTTTAACTTTCTGCACTCCTTCTCAATATAAACTTTAACTATGCCAAATCTCACACGCCTCCGTGCGCGCAATATGCTTAAAAAGGGGTACAAAGTTTTCTCTTCAGTCTTCACGTATTAATATATAGATACTTAGTCGCATAGTTAATGATAACAATCTGTAAATAAATATTGGCGACGCTAATTACCTACCTAAAATAGAGTAATGATAAATATTTTTACTATAATAGAAAGAAAGAAAGAAAGAAAATACATTTATTCAGCACGGACATTGACAACACACGAGAGAGAAATAAAATAAAAATTAAATTAAACCTTTAAACAGTAAAAAATTAAAAATTAAACAGACACTGAGAACAAAAATAAAAATAAAAGTAAAAAATAAAAGTAAAATAAGATAATAAAATAAATAACAATAAGGTAGGTATAATAGCAGTGATAGCCTAGCGATTGTACGCTTGCTTTCCATGCATGAGGGTCTGAGTTCGATCCCGACCTCTGACCTTTCGAATTCATGTGCGGATCAGAATGTGACTATAACTTGCATGGTGAAGGAAAAACATCGAGAGGAAACTCACACACCTGAGACGGTTCCATAAAGTTCTCGATGGTGTGGACGTGTGGACTGTGTAGTGCGGCTTTCCTACACCAGGCCATATTTAAACCCCCCCTCTGACGTTTTTAACATCCTTCTTTTTTATGTTTTTAACCGACTTCAAAAAAGGAAGAGGTTCTATATTCGAATGTGTGTATTATATTTTTTTTATGTTTGTTCACTTTCTCCATCAATTGCGGACCGATTTTGAAAATTCCTTTTTTATTTGAAACCCATACTCTCCAAGATTTTGTGAAATCTGATAAACACCTTCGGAGATAGATGATGGAACTCTTCAATGGATAACAAATCACAAATCACTCGCAATTGCTGTGGTCACATATTTATGACTGTATAGTTAAAGCTACGCCATAGTGGCATGTAAGCGTATCCAACGTCCCAATATGGGGCTATCCCACTTGACAGCTACAGTTCTCAGGATGCTGTTGTAGCTAGCGCGTATTCTGCGCATGATGGGGGCACATCGATTGCGCATGATGGCGGAAAAGCCATCTACTACTCCCGCCTTTCCTAACGACAACCTTCAAATCAAAAACTAGCTTTCATAATGACAGATTATCATCATGCCACTATTGCATCAGTCGCAAAGTACCACAGTGATAATGATAGCACTCTGGTACTACATGCGCAAACGCACGATACTTTGTAATAATACTTTATGAAATATTAAACATACTGACTATATGTTTTTAATATCGTCACAACGGTAATTCCTGAAGGTTTAGAAGTCGGTTTGATAGGCGTGAGTGTCAGGATGGCGGGTAGACAGCAGAATTCGCTATCGCAGATAAGCCTATAATTTAGTACCTAATTGGTACTATTTGGTACCGTAGCCTATGGAGTCCCACAGTTGGGACACAGAGCCTCCTCCATGGGAAGGGTTTAGAAGAGTATTTAACGATTTCCAGCCGTTTTCAACTCGATTTAGCTAACTAGTCTAGTTGTATAACGTAACTGTCAAAAACCCCCGACTCCAACTAGAAAAAGAGCTGTAACTTTTTAACGGCTGAACAGATTTTCATAAAACATAGCTAAGATGATACCCGATTAAACTAACATTCAATTTGAAAAAATTGCATTGAAATCGGTTCACTCGTTTTGGAGCTACGATGCCACAGACAAATACACACTAGAAACTTGTAACACCCCTCTTTTTTGTCGGGAGTTAACCCGTTTTCTCCACTCTTTGTCCCCTTGACAGAAAACAAAACGAAAAATCGAATGAAAAAACGGTAAAGGGATAGTTTTGTCTTCAATTATCTCCCTCCCTTTTTTTGCCGTGGTAACTCTGCAGGCCAGCGTGGTGGACAAAAGCCTAGCCCTTAGTACTGAGAAGAGGCCCGTGCCCAGTAATAGGCTGGAATTATTTATTATTTATTACTAGTGGTCGCCTAGTGGTCGAAATTCGACCATAATTTTAGCTTTCTGCACTGCATCTCCATATAAACTTTAACTATGCCAAATCTCACACTCCTCCGTGCGCGCAACATGCTTATAAAGGGGTACAAAGTTTTATATTCATGTATTAATATAGATTAACCAGAACATTACCTTACCCATAGGTAACTTTACACATTGCTTGAATATACTATTATATGTATGTATTGTACTCAATTGAAAATAATTTAATATTATGGTAATCATGAAGCCACACGCTACCTCATACATGACACATACACTAATAGGCCCAAATTATGTAAACAGACCTAACCTATTTACACTTTACGAGTTAATTCTAAATCCGGTATGTATGACATCACCAGGAAACCCATTCAACAATGGGAAACTTGACCTAACTTTAACATAGATACAACAACCACACCTTCCTCCATGATATTGGCATATAGTCATAACTGACGTCATCAGAGCACACGTTGACCATTTGGGAGCGACCTGTAACCGGGTAGTGATAACGAACGATGATCACTTTATCGTGAACTCCATTGTGTTAATAACACCCGGATATCTGACGTCATCAGGGCATACGTAGGTCATTTGGGAGTGACATGTAACCTGCTAGGACCCTGCTAGTGATAACGATCGATGATTACCTTATCATGAATTCCTTAAAATTACATCACCCGGATACCTGACGTCATCAGGGCACACGTTGACCATTTGGGAGCGACCTGTAACGTGTTGGCACTTTGCTAGTGATAACGAACGATGATCACCTTATCATGAAGTCCTTAAAATTACATCACCCGGATACCTGACGTCATCAAGTCACACGTTGACCATTTGGGAGCGACCTGTAACCTGCTGGCACCCTGCTAGTGATAACGAACAATGATCACCTTATCATGAACTCCATGACATTACAACACCGGGATATCTGACGTCATCTGGGTACACATTAACCATTTGGTAGCGACCTGTAACCTGCTAGCACCCTGCTAGTGATAAGGGATCACCTTATCGTGGTTACGTCAGCGCCCGGCAGAGTGGTTTCCCCAAACAACTCCCACACATGCGCGGGTACGTGTTTGTTTACATCACACACTTGAATGTGGTGTGGTGCGAGTGAAAAGAAGATAGCGTATGGAAAGAGATAATAGCTTTTTTTATGGTTTTTTTTTACCTATGTGCGGTTCACCTGATGGTAAGTGATCACGCCGCTCATGAACCGCATTATCAGAGGAGTCACCAATGCGTTGCCAATCTTTTATAATGGTGTAGGGTTTTCTTGAAGGTCCCCATGTCGTATGTGTTCGGGAAAACCACTGATGGTAGTTGATTCCACAGTTCGTGGGTGGTTGGTGTTTGGTAGGGGGAATGCAATGTAGATGGTCTGCACGATGACCAGTATTGATGGAATATGGCCTGAGAGAGTTAAACTATTAGTCTTATAACACGCATGAAATGAAATGAAATTATTTATTTTGCAATTAGGATTTTTACAATCACTTTTGCAGTTTTTTTTATACTAGATGGCCAGCATTTCCTATGACTATCCCAGAGATGAAACACCGAAACAAACTTTGAGGTCTATTTTAAAGTTCAGACAAATTTTTCCAAGACACTATTGTGAGAATAATGTAGGGTAGCGTCTGAAATAGCCATGGGAAGAAAAGGTATGGTCTGTTTCAAGCCATAAATAAAACGGTTATTTTGTATAATTATTTCTGTACAACGTATTTTTTAAAATAAAAAAATGACAAGAGAAGTCCCCAGGTTGAGAAGAGTCCGAAGTGCGTACTACTGCGCCAGAGCAGTATTGACTCCGGGCAGCCAAGTGCCTCTGGTCACTGCGCGAAGATCAATTGGGTGCCTTAGTTCTAAAAGTCACTATCTCCATTTTCTTCGTTTTGAGATATGATCATTTAAAGTGAAAAAATAAAATATTTAAACGAAATAGATGTTTAAATAAATTTGGAAAAAAATAAAGCAAAAGTTGTACGTCATTTAATTGAAAAAAGGATTAGACCAATCGATAGAGAAAAAAAAGAATGATTTTGAACTGGCTAACTCAAAATCGATAAAAATGGACTTACTGACCTTTAGAACTAAAGCATCCAATTATGCAAAATGAAGAACGCCTGTTCTCTTAGATACAGAGTTAAACCTATTGGTAAAGAAGAGGTAGAGAAGTATGACGCGAGGACAACTCCATCTGTTTTGTCATTTGTTACTCCAAAGAACTAAAAAAATTGTATAATCCTAGTATAAGGTTCCCCCCACCAGTTTTTTGCTTCCATGACCTCGTTGCCTCCTCTACCTCGCACCATCCCCGATCACTCGACTGGCGCGTGCGCCACACTTTCACGACACAGCGATGCGTCAGTGCACCACACACACTCATTCCACTCACACATGTACACGTAATTACCCACGTAGCCCGTAGCCGCCCGCCGCGGCCGTAACGGTTACTACAGAGTAGGAAATTAGCATATGAGTAACGCGTCTTTACAGGAAATATAGAAAAGTCCAATGGATAAAGCGTACTCAGATGCGGATTTGCAGGTCACTGACCTTTCTCTTGTGGATTTAAAAATAAACACAATACGTTTGTGGGTGTATTTTCCAAAAATAGTAACGTCAACAGAATTATAAGTTGTTAGATTTTTTATACTCAAAATCTCAATTTTTTTTGACGGTGGACGATTTCTCCTTTGTTAAGCATTGTCGTTTTTTTACCTGCTTTTTGATCGTCTATATTCTTTATTATAATAATTATGAGAACATCGTGTTTTCATTTTCCCTGATAAATGAGTCTATAGGGTTCCAAACTTCTAATACGGGTTCCAAGAGGCAAGAAGTCCTATTTTGGTTGCAATCTTTTGCTTTTACATCCTTCTCGAAGTCCTATACCTATAGTATTCTCTTCAGGCAGTTACCTACCAAAAATACAGTTATAGTTTCTAGATTACAATGCGTTATTAAGCCGTCGACCATACACGGCTATTTACTTCCTTCAACCAACAAAATGGCAACGTTTCCTCCCATCATTTTGCTAATCTATTAACAGCATAAATTGAATCATAAAAAGTGTTTAAATTTAGAAATGTGGAGAAGTCAGACTATTCTTGGATATACCCACGTCTACTTTCAACGTGGTCGAATCTGGCTAGTTGATTTTGTATTAATTTATACGAACTAAACTCAGTGGGCGGAGCACGAATGTTTTTGACAACGTAACGTTAACGTAAGCAAATTTTGAAGTAAAAATACACGTTTATTGCATGATTTATTATTTGAAAATACATTTAGTGTTTTTACGTTATCAATAAGTGTGTATGTTGCGTAAAATGAAACAAAAATGCCATAGACTTATGACTATTGTATTTTTTAATTCAAAATTTCCTTACGTTAACGTTACGTTATGTTATAAACATTCGTGCTGTTTTTAACGTTGGAAGATTGTAGTTGGCGGCGCGAATATAAAGGATTCTGATTAGGTTTTAATCTCAAAACATCGAAATGTTTGACCAGTTTTAAAAGTTTAAATTGAATCGTTAACTAAATTGAGACTGGTTGTTTGTAATAATGAGCATGTTAGTGAAATATAGTTTGTTTAGAAACTTTGTTGTAATGAGAGACTGACCTGCATCACTACTATTCATGACAATGAAGTGAACGCTCGATGCACCACTGTCGATGAAGGTCGGTGACTTGTGACAACATCATGTTAATTGTAATAGAGAAAAATATTATAATTCATTTACGAATGGTGAAATTGGTGAACGTGACAGAATTGTTATTTTTAAACGGGTTTATTTTTTGTTATTATTATATTTGGCGTGTGTTATAGATAGTTTTTAATATAAACAGATACTTTGGACCTCAAAATATTTGTTAGTACCTACTTAAGTGTTTATTATTAAATGATAATGTAATGACGCATCATAGTTAGTGGTACGTTTATTACACTAGACACGTAGGTACACGGCCAGTTATCTAATCGTCTCGCTGATACCTACAATAACAACAACAGCTATGTAAAACAATTCAGATGCATCACCTTCATCAGCAGCGCTGATAACATTAAACTTATACTTACATTGCACTAATTCCTCTCATGAATAGGTACACACATACACTGATACAGATGTAGAGAAAAATGCTAAAGAAACACTAACGGGATTTTAGTAAAGGCTTGAACTCGTCGAAAGTTACGAATGTCGAGCGCGGGTCATCGAACCGCAACTGTCAAAATAGTAGAGCTAGATGCAAACGAGTGTCATTGATTGTGCGCGGTGCAGGCGGCAAGCGGCGACCTTGTCGCGCCCGCGCCCCTCCGCCGACGTCATGCGGGGGCGCGCCGCTGACGTCACGCCGACCTCGCCGTCACACCACGTGCACGTGAACGCCACGCGCCGGCACGCGCCGGCTGCGTGATCAGTGCCCTCCCATTGGCCCGCGCAGCCGAGCCACCCGCTCCCATTGGATACCCGTCCCCCCCTCACCCCACAATCGCATGCCTCGTACCTCGAGCGCTCGCCGAACGGTTTATTCGTTTGCCGCCCGCTAACAGAACCACACGGCTCCCAACAGCGGAAGCGCGGAGCGAAAACACAAGTTTTGTGAATTAAAAAAGAAAGTTTTATTACGTTGAATGTTCTAATTGTAACCAGAATGTCGACTCTGCTCGAAGTTTGCGGACCCCTCTCACCGCCGTCAACGCCGCCGTTGATGGAAAACAAAGTGAGTGTCTTTTTAAATTCGACTCCAAAGTTTTCTAAAAATTAAAATAAATATTGTGGTGCCCAAAAAAAATTTTCATGCCAAAAAAAAAATCTCTGTGCCGTTTGTGCAATCGAAAGTATGGTATAGAGCGCACGGCGTGATCACGCAGCGCCCGCGTGCTCGCACAGCTAGCGACCGTTCACTTACGTGCATTTGTCTTTGTCTCGCAGGTCGAGTTACCTTACAAGAAGGCTGCAGTGAAACGTGCTCGGGAGTCACCGCCGCCCACCGGACTTGTCACTCCTCAGCCCTCCGACTCGGAGGGCGAGGAAGACTTCAGCAAACGGTCCCGGTGCGAGCTGGCGCGACTCCTGCTCACCACGCCACCGCCCGAGCCATGCTGCCGGCCCTCAGTCATCATGCGTGCGCACAAGGACGGCACCTGCAGCCCCGAGCCGCTCGTGCCCCCTCCGCCACAAGACATGAACATGAACATCCTCAAAACGCTCAAATTTAAAATGAACAGAGGACACAGTTATTCACAAGCAAAATACATCGCGACGCAAGCTCAAATAGTGCCACCAATTACAGTGGTGCCCCCGAGTCCGCCTCCGAAAGTGGAGGAGGCTCGCGTGCCGTCACCGCATCCCGAGTGTCAGCCTATTCAGTCTCCGAGGCACGAGGCACGGGACGAACAGAGAGTTCCTCAGGCGCCTACGCCAGCCGCCACTCCCGGATGGGTGCCGCTGGCCCCGCGGCCCGCGCCCGCCGTCATTGTGCCCGGCACGCTACTGCCCACCACCGCCCTATGGCTCGTAGCGCCGGCCCCGGCTGCGAGAAGACGCCTCTACGAGTGTTCATATCCCGGCTGTGGGAAAAATTACTTTAAATCGTCACACCTGAAAGCTCACGCAAGAACACATACAGGCGAGCGCCCGTTCAGATGCGCGTGGGATGGCTGCGAGCGCCGTTTCTCCCGCTCTGATGAGCTGTCCCGGCATAAACGCACACACACTGGTGAAAAGAAGTTCGGGTGCCGCGTGTGCAACCGTCGCTTCATGCGCTCCGACCACCTCGCCAAGCACGTCAAGAGACACGCCAAAGAACGCATCCCCCCTGCACCAGTTCTCAAACTCCTGCCCTCACCTCCCCTCGCTATGCCGGTCCCGGTACAGCCCTCCGTCGCGCTGGCACAGTAGGACTCTGTGCGGTATGACACCTCGACTGTGATCCAGATCTCATGATCGTTACCTAGTTGTAGTTCTACTCATCTCTAAGACTGTCCTATGTCTACTTAAGTAGCATCTAGATGTAAGAATATGTTATTGTTAGAAACGTTAAGCTTCCAAAAGATTAAAATGAAGATTAAACTGAATGTTTTATACTATTCTGTTGTTTGTTTTGCACCTCACTGATTGCACAATACACTTCACACAGCGACACGTCCTGAATTGGTTAAAGCGTAAGAACTAGTTGCTAAAAGCACACGTCGAACGCGTGGTCGACAATCACGATAAACTTGAACGGCGTGGTTGGCGGTCGCGGGCCGGTGCCGGCGAGCAGGGCCAGCCGGCGACCGCCCGCCGACTGCCAGCCGAGCCGCCGCATACACCGCCTGATAACAAACTCAGCCAGGCTTATCTCTACTGCTATCACCCCGAAAAAAATTCAAATAGAAAAGACGCTAATTAGCATAAAGTCAGATAACCGATTATGGAACAATTAATTAAATATAACAAAAATAATAATTAATACAATTATTTTGACGTTATTCATACTAAACTCGGTTATGAATAGAAAACAAAGGATTAACAAGGGATCTTATGTAATATTTTCAGTCCCATTATTGAAATTAATTATACAATACTAAACACTAGGAAGTTACCAGAATATTTTTTTTAAATCATTACAGAATCCTAAACTTGAGGTAGGTAACTACAATGTTCTAAATAATTGCATCATCAAAATGAAAACAAACATATTCTTGGTATCAGATTTTCATAACGAATTCATGGAAACTATAACAAATCACAATACATTTGGCAGAGATCTCAATTCGCATGAATATGAACATTAATCATAGTTTGACGATGACGAGATCCAAGCCGTAAGATATTCACAAACAACAAAACATTTTGAAAACCAAACACATTTTCATACGGAACAAAATCTTGTTTCCTAAAACTAAACTTTGATCTTTAAAACAAATTGGTTACATCATGGTCGCTTACTGCGGAAGAATTGTTGCAATTGATAATTCCACTCTCATCTAGAACGAAGACAATATAAATAATTATTAATTCGGGCCATTACTGACCTACCGATGAGCTCTTCTCGGTATGGCAAAGCCAACTTTAGTCCACAGCGCTGGCTGGTGCGGATTTCCCGACTACACACACCGTTTAGAACCGTATGGAGCTCTCTCAGGTGTGCAGGTTTCCTCACGATGTTTTCCTTCACCGTTAGCGCGAAGTGATGATAAAATAAACAGAATACTTTAATGTTAAATTGTACCCGATCCAGTCTTACAGAGAATCGAACAAGGAAAAGAGTTAACTATTATACTTCCAGAATAAGAATAATTTATTTTACAAAAGATATGAGTAGGTATGTTAACACATTATGATAGTTATATTCCGTCATACTCAACCAGACTACGGTTTGCAAAACTATTCACAATTGCAATGTCTATATACAGGGTGTAAGTGACATCGTAACGAAAACTGATACCATGGATTCAGTACATGATTCTGGAAACCTCACAGTTAGAATTTCGAGAGGATAATTTAAAAAAAAAATTGCTGGCGGATTTTTTGGTTTGTTAAAAAAACAGCGAACAAATTCATAAAATTTTTGATAAGACCGACGTAAATTTCTAACGCTAAAGGGTCCAGAATAATATACTGGATCCATGGTATCAGTTTTGGTGACGATGTCAATTACACCCTGTATTACAAATTCGAGACAATTTTTTTATTTTTTTTATTTTTGATAATTTGATCTTACTACCTAGCTCTGGTTCTGTTCTTCAAATTCCAATTAAATCAAAATTTTACAAAAATTATTTTGAAAACCTTGATCGTTTTAATGCCAGGTGGAAGTAATTAACTAGAGCTTCAAAAACTAGTTTTTTTTTTACATCCTCAAAATCTTAATTTTTAAGATTCCAAAATCACCCTCATCCGAATTCCTATCAATAAAACTAAACTAAATAACTATATTCATCCCTTTGCTTACCAAATTACTTTCAATAAAAACTAAACTAAATAAGTTTATTCAACCTGTTCATACCCGAAACTGCTATTCAAAGAAAGTCTCTTGTAACTACGCAACCAATAGTCGTTAGCTGCCAATCTCAATGTCAATCTCGTCGTACATTAATTGAAGAAGCAATGGACATAAAGTTTCTGGGAATAGTTTTAGATAAACATTGCAACTGGAAAACCCAATATCTGCACTCGTATAAATAAATTTGTTTATGCGCTAAGGCAACTAAAAAGGCACGTAAGTGAGAAGGCTGCCATAACTGCATATCACGGTTACATTGGATCGGTTCTAAGATATGGGTTACTAGTTTGGGGCAACTCCACAGAAATAAATAGGGTGTTCGTTAGTCAAAAAAAATGCATTAGGGCAATTTGTGGAGTCAGACACATAGAATCATGTAGACCACTTTTCAAAAAATTAAAGATTTTAACGGTAACATCACTCTACATTTTCGAAATAGCAATGTTTTTTAAAAAGGACCCTAAAATGTTCATCAAAGCTATTGAGTATAAAAAACACCTATCAAGAGACCCAATAAGACTTGCGTTCTCAAGATGCATGACCACTCTACATCAAAAAAACAGTTCTATGATGGTAGTACGGGTATTTAATAATATACCGAAGAACTGAAGAGAACTTCCACTTAAACTCTTCAAAAGAAGACTTTATGGGTGGCTAGTAGACAGATGTTTTTACAATGTAAAGGAATTTCTAGAACCTAAAAGTTGACATCTGGGTTGTATTTTGACAGGTATGGTTGGGGTTTTATTATAGAAAATATGTAGGAATATTGATTTTTATAATATGGGATATTAATGTGATTGTCATAGGATTATTCGTACTTATTCAATGGAATCGTATTCTTATTATTTTGATGAAATGACACCTTAAATTATTATTAGAGAATTTATTATTAATTGAAATTGGTGATTGTTATTATATTATAGTTTTAATTTAATTATTACTCTAGGCAAATTTGCAACCTATTTTTGCATGCCGTTCTTCGGCGAGACATGATGTACTTATACAACATTTGTAATAACCTGTAGCCATGTTTCCTGTGAATAAAAATATTTCTATTTCTATTTCTATTTCTCAATGAAAATTGGAAAATTGCTATTGCACACTGTCATTTTGACGCCAGCATCGTCACACGCAAATGCCATGACCAGTATGTCATGCACCACGTCATCCGTGCATTTCCGTTACATCAGAAATTGTGTATGTCAAGTATTTCTTATGTTAGTATCTCTACGCCTGCTAACCTTTCCTTGAATCTGTTTTTACGAATCGTCTAGGATTTTCCTCTTGGGAGTAAAAAAAGTAAACATCATTGTAAAATAAAAAACTTTTAAGTAGGTACTATATTTTTTTTTAATTAAAAATATTTCTGCGTATAAATTATGTACGTATACAACAACAAATTACCATAAGAAAGTTACTTGTAACTACGCTCCAACAAACTGTTTTCAATTGCCAAATCCAATGGAAATTGCTATTACAGTGTCATTTTGACGCCAGAAGCGTCACATGTGCATGCCCTGGCCACCATGTCATGAAACACGACGTCATTCGTGCATTTCCGTTGCATCAAATATTCCCAAAATCATTTCCCCAAACCATTATTTCTTTTCGATCTTATATTATAAAACGGCAATACGTTGTATTTTTTCATTTGGGAAGTAAGAAAATGGATATAATATAAAAAATATCTGAAAAAAGTCAAAGAATACAATTACATGTTACATGCGTGTCATGAAACACTTTTTTTCTTATTTTTTTAATGCTTTACATCGCCAGTTGCAGTGTCAAAGAGTGCGCAGCTCAGCATAATATCAGGAGGCAGTAATACTGGCCACCTGACGCTGTTTTTCATCTGCAATCTGAATATACAGTAGTGTGTATATACAGGGTTAGCCGAAAAGGGTGCCTATGTTAACCTAGAAGGAAGTTATAGTACTCATCGTTTTGAACAACTATTACAACGGGACGAAGCCTCAAATCGCAAAAAATATCAGCTATTTCATACATTTCGTCAAGATATTATATTGAATTGTTTGTCACAACAACACAGCGTTGTTGAACAGCGGATTTTTGTCATTTCAGGGTTGGTCACATAATAAAAGATGGTCATAATGATGAGTACAGTAACTGTCTTCCGGGTTCCCTTTACGTCTAATCTTGTATTACTACAAAAGGAAAGTCCTCGTGAGTTGTTGCTACGTTCAACATTCCAACCGACTGCCAAAATGAGTGGAAATTATTGTTACACTTTGTCATTTTGACGCCAGAAACGTCACATGGGAATACTATGATCGCTGTTTCGTGAAATATGACGTCATCTGTGCATTTCTGTTGCATCAGATGTTATGTATTTGGAATGCATTGTGAGATGTTTTGGCATTGCGATTGAAGTAAATGTGTGAGTTTAAAATATTATAAAAAAGTATAAACCATTAACTGTTTAAACAATGTGCAGTCTAAAAATAACCTAATGAGTAAACATTCCAATTTTCTATCACTCTCATTCCGATGCCATGGATGCCACATCTAGTTACATTTCTCACTTAAGTCCGTGTTTGCTTGGTTGGTGATGCATTACTAGTTTTTTATTATTGTTTACCCTCTTTGTTTTATGTAAAATAACTTTTGACACAGTTTCTATACGGTCGTTACAATAATGTTTATTTGTAAACATAGTTTCTCAGTAAGTGAATTATTGTTAATTCTTAATGAGAAATAATAAAGATCTTAAACCATAATAAGTTCTAAATTCTAAAAGTTAAGCTAGGATGCCTTTTATTATTTTTTCGTTTTTAATCTCCCGGCTTACGCCAGAGATTAGACAGAAGATTATTTTCTTTACTACTTTACTTCCCCGTATTTCAGGAAATTAATGTTTTTTTTTTCAGATTTTTTTTAAATCTTTGAATCTTGAATTTTGAATCTGATATTATTATCTGTTACTCCCGCGGCTTCACAATAGTGCAATTTCTCTACTATACATACATTAAATGTTTAAGTATTATACATATACACCTTCGGGCAAAAATGCTCAAAATGATGGTGAAATCCGCATCAAAATCTGTGAAGTACTCGTAGTTAGCGAACAAACTGACAGACAGACGCGGCGGGTGACTTAATTTTATAGTGATTATATTTATTACTCCTTAGAACACCGTCCACGATTTGCTCTCAAAAACACACATTAAAAATACAAAGGTAATTCTACTGAACCACACTGAATATCTATTCAGAATAGTTCAGTTCATTCCCCTTACAGGAGGGATTACTAATATAACAAAGATACAAGATTTCGTATAGTACGCGCAAATCTTTATGAGCCCTCGAACTCTCTCCCTCTCTCCCTCTAGCACCTATAATACGCTTATTATAGGTGCTAGAGGGAGAGAGAGAGAGTTCCACAAATGAGTTAATAACACGCACCGTGCGTATGTCTTTAAGCTCAAAAATTATCACCACATAATTACACCTAAGAATCTCTTCACCCCCTTCCATAACAGGTGTGAACATATCTTGTATAGATCACTATCACTAATACTACACAGATACAAGATTTCATAACACACTGCACACGTGATTGAGAAGCACGCACAGTGTGAATGTCTTGGAGTCAAAGATTGAGACTACATTATTACATCTGAGCTTCTGTCCACCCCCTTGCATAACAGGCGTGAACATATCTTGTATAGATCACTTTAACCACATAGATACAAGATTTCATAGGAGCACACTACACACGTGGTTAAATCGTGCGAATGTCTTGGAATCAAAAATTGTCACCACATTATTAGATCTGAGCATCTCTCCACCACCTAAACTTCTGAGTGTGAACATTTATCTTGTATAGATCACTTTTTTTTTTTCTTTTTTTTTATTAACGTTGCCCCTCACTAGGATTTCTCCTGTATCGAGGGTACACTTTACAAACATACATGTCACATGCACACACCACCCAGACCCGAAACAACTATCTGTAGATCATACAAATACTTGTTCCGTGCGGGGATCGAACCCGCGGCACGTAGCGTAGAAGGCTAATCGCTTAGCCACTGCGCCAACCGTGTCGTCAAAGTACTCAACTTATAAGTGCCACATAGATACAAGATTTCATAGCGCAGTGCACACGTGATGAAAAGTGTGCATCGTGCGAATATCTTCGACTCCGAGATTATCGCCACATTATTACATCTGATCACCCCTTGCATAACAGGCGTGAACATATCTTATATAGATCGCTTATATCACGTAGATACAAGATTTCATAACACGCTGCACACGGCAATAACACGCACCGTGCGAATGTCTTGGGCTCAAAGATTGTCACCACAAGTTGCTAACCTATTGTTCAACGGGCACGTGATCGTTTTTGGTGCAAACACTCCCACAAAATATTTTTTGTAATTCATAATAACGGGCTTCACGTTTTCAGAACTTTTAAATGCGTGCTTTGATTTTTATGATTCATGAGTTTTGGTTGTGGATTTTTTTAATTACGCAGAGAGACTGAGTTAAGACGCTTTCAGATTCATTAAATTTCTTTCTTCTTTTTTGGAACGTCGCCCCACACTTTTATTTCTCCTTTATCGCGGATACAGTTTACAAACTTACATGTCACATGCACACACACCCAGGCCCGGAACAACTATATGTAGGACTTACAAATTTTTCTTCCATGCAAAGATTGATCCGGCGGCAAGTAGCGTAGAAAGCCAATTGCTTAGCCACTGCGCCGTAATCGTGCCGTATTTTTGATGACTTTTTTTAGCTTTTTGATCATGAGAAACACCTGCCAGGACTATACGAAATCAGCTGGAATTTAAGAAGCGTTTAAAGACCTCTGATTTTTGCAATATTTGCATACAAAATCCTGCTACTGCTGTTAATGCTGCCAATCCTGTTACACCCACGAGAAGAAGGGTGTCCTATTACTTACGTAATTTTTTGTTATTCCAGTAGGTTCCATTATCGGCCCCATGAATGAAATGATAGTGTATTTGATGAAACTGGTAATCGTTTAGGATCACATACTTTGTGTAAATAGCAAATACTTCTGGTCGTGGGCGATGGCTTGGCAATCCGTCTGTTTGCGCAATTAATAGGTATTTTAGATCTATCACGATAGTACTGCATGTTCGTGAGATGCTATTAATGCCTATGTTGTGGTCATCTATCACATGGTTAATATCCGTCATCGACAAACTGAATTTGTTACGAGAACTATAAGTATACTAGTATGGTCGGGGCATTAGCGTTACCGTAGTTACACGTGCTGGCTAAAAAAACATACTATTTGTAAAACATAGTGTTTTCCTATGTAATATTAACTAATTCTTGTGATAAAGGTGCGCACGTCTCTTCACGTATCGGGCGCACATAAAATCCATGGCACTAAGCAGTAACTGAGAAATTATCTTATTGAAAAAACCTAAGCCAACCGATTTATTTTATCGAACCTTGTTCGACTTTTTCGTAAGCCGAACTTAAAGCAAAAATGTACTTGAAAAGAAAAAAAATATCATGTTTTTAAAGACAAAGATAATTTTAAATTAATTAAATTGTAGAATAGAATAGAATAGAATAGAATAATCTTTATTTGTGAAAACATAGGTACATAAATAGGTCTTTCAATTAATGGTGTGAAGTTTCCAATATGTTCTGCCATACAAGGCGTACAAATATTTTTAAATTTTAGTTATAAATTAATTAGTATTACAATTAGCAAATTATTACATACCTAATTAATTAATGTAATATCAAAACAATTAAAATAAGCGAATAAATAAAACCCATTACTTAAATTAAATCATAGACAAATTACATTAAAACGGAATAAAGGGTAACTAATAGCTGGGAACCATTTTTTTACATTTTTCTCAAAATTTTCTTTCAAATGACGTTTAATTCACGTAAAAATAAGTTAGAATTTGTTAAAAAAAAGTTGCTTACGTTCATAGACGTTTAAAGATTTTTGCGGCAAATGTTTGCTAGGCAAGTAATGTTGTCATTATCATTAAACATTCATTTAAACCGAGTTTAATTTAAAAAAACAGATAGGTACCGGTCGAAATCAGCTGCCGAATCTATAAGTACACTCACAGCCATAAATTCCATGCGTCGTGAGTGTCATTAAATACACAAATCTTATATACAAACAAGCAGCCGGTCTAAATCACACAATGAAATAATTTTAAGTAAGTAAAATATTTAAACCAATAATAGGTAGATCCTAGGACGAAGTATACGGATGTCCAGTAAATAGCACGACATACTGCCGGGGGTGATAGCTTGGGTCAATACCTACAAAAACACACACACACACACACAAAATATACACACACAATATATGTTCAGCAAAATCTTACGGATTTACAGTTTTACAAAAAAATTCGAAACAAATTTTTAAGCATCTCGTAATGAAAAATTCCTTTTCTAGTTTTTTTTTACATCAAAATATTCGTGAATAGTTACTTTACTCATTAATAAGTCTTTTATCTATCAAAAACAAAAATGTTTTCAAAAAATAATTTTTTTTGTTTAAATTTTCACAGAATAATTTTCTTAGGTGAAAAAAAATGTAAGATTTTGCTGAACATAAATATATTGTGTTGTTTTGGTAGGTATTGACCCAAGCTATCACCCCCTGCAGTATGTCGTGCTATTTACTGGACATCCTGTATATCCTACACTAGGACAATATCTCGCTACAAGCAGGGTCATTAAACGTGGAAGCGAGACAGCATAAATAGTAAGCATGCAGCTGTTAGTGTTCTATAAGCACCGTCTCGCTCTCACGTTTTATGACCCTACCTGCGGCGAGATATTACCCGTAGTATTATATCCTAGGAAGAAGTTTATATTTAATTTCTCCCCATACACAGGGTTATTTGTAAAACACCGGCAATTCTTTAAGGGGTGAAACTACTCATCAATATGAACAACTTTTACTACGGGACCAACCATGAAATCGCGAAAAAAAAATCTAACTTTTCATACATTTTGATGGAGCAAGGTTAATCTTTTGTATGAAAAGTTTGAATTTTTTAAAATATATATATGTTTCAAGGGAAAATTATATAGGATAGACTTTACAAAACAATAACGAAGTACACAAACAATCGCACCATCAAATCAGCTGCGAAAATAAACATAGATATTCAAATTATCAATATTCTACGTCATACAAGTTAAGCCAAAATTTGTTGACGTGTAATCTCGTCACGGCGTCAAAACACGCGCTGCACGCATTTTGCACGCACGCCTTACGTGATATGACGTCATAGCAAGAAAAATCCTAGGGATATAGATAACGAATGCATAATGCTATGTAGTTGTAGTCAATGCAGATACTAGAAGTATTGTTACCGGTATCTTGCGTTCGTTATTAGTTCTAATTTAGTTTTTATTGGTTTTTACCTGAAACCAATAAAAAAATATTTTACGATATTATTAATTTGGGACTAGTAGTAGCAGTGATAACTTAGCGGTTGAACGCTTGCCTTTCATGCAGAGGGGTCTGAGTTCGAAACCGAACCCCTGACTTTTCGAATTCATGTGCGGATTAGAATTTGATTATCATTTGTGTCAACGGTGAAGGAAAACATCGTGACGATACCTGGACGCCTGAGAGGGCCTTATAAAGTTCTCGACGGTGTGTGTAGTCCGCCAACCCGCACCAGGCCAGCGTAGTGGACTAAGGCCTAACCCTTCTCATTCTAAGTGGCCCGTGCCTAGCAGTGGTACAGTAATGGGCTGGATTTATTTATTTAGACTGCATTTTTTTTTTAACTTGTAATTCAGACTGCTTTTATATTCAACAAAACTTTTTGCATTTGCTCGCTTTTGTACATTCTCAGTTATCAAATTCTCAGGACGTTTTATGACCTTTGAAACCATTTTCTATCGAGTTTGCCTTTAGATTTTAGTTAAAATACCACTTAGAATTGGTATCAATTGTCTCGTCCTCTCTTGGTAGAGTACCATTTAAATCGAAAAGGAAAAAAACAATGAGTACACAAAAGTATTTACCCATCTCTTTCCTTAAATTCAAAAAGTTATCAAGAATCCGCAATTTGATTTGAGGTTTTTATATTTATTTTTAAAACAAGCATAAAGTTCTGGTTAGTACCGGTTGTGCCATGACGTCATATGCCATGGTTATTTTTGGTCTCCCCGCTCCAAAGGACGCTGTAGCGACAGATATGGGAATTGCTTTTAGTGCAACGCCGCACCCTTTTTTGTGAGTGTCAGGATGGCGGGTAGACACCAGAATTCGCGGTCGCAGATAAGTCTATAATTTAGTAACTAATTCGTCAGGATGGCGGGCAACTTTTTTTTCGTTATATTTTGGAACACGAGAAGGTACCAATTTTTTTAACGTATCCTTCCTTCAATAGGGTCTGGCGGTTAGACCGGTCAGAATTTCAGCCTTCTGACATTTCGATACAATGAACTTTCCTTGAATGCAATAGTACAAAGTTTGAGTTTGTGTTTATTCTGTTAGAACCGTTCATAAAATAAAAAAAATATACATAATATAACATAACCGACAAAAACCCCCGACTGCAACTAGAAAAAGAGCTGTAATTTTTGAACGGTCGAGCAGATTTTCTTGAAACATAGCTAAGAACACTCTCGATTAAGACGCCTTACAAACGAAAAAACTTAATCAAAATCCGTTCATCCGGTCACGAGCTATGATGCCACAGACTGACACACATTTTCAGTGTCATCTGACGAGCTCGGAGTGCGAGT
This sequence comes from Allophyes oxyacanthae, assembly GCA_932294325.1. Taxonomy (NCBI): domain Eukaryota; kingdom Metazoa; phylum Arthropoda; class Insecta; order Lepidoptera; family Noctuidae; genus Allophyes; species Allophyes oxyacanthae. The sequence goes on from OW028612.1 coordinate 2,532,533, forward strand.
GACGTGCTCGGTAGCTTCAATGTAGCCGTCACTGTGAGGACATCATACACACACACACACACACTACAAACTTATATATAACACCCCTCTTTTTCGTCGGGGGTTAAAAACAGAACATCGGGCCAGTTATTCAAGGTATTCCTTTTCAAATACAAAATATAATATTCTGTACGCCTTTAAACCATTACATATTAACCTATTATATTATTATAATAGTAATTGTTCATAATTTGTAAAGTAGCTGTATAAATACAACTAGAGGTCGCGCGGTGAGGGCTTTTTGGGTGGGGTTTGTAACATGACGCAAAATAAATATGATATTTGATTTTGTATGGCAGCCATGTTTTTTTGTATGAAAGCCATCTTTTTTTACCAACTTGACAATCGACCCAAGGTCCTACACATTTTTAGTTCGGGCAGTACGGGTATTCGACTTCTCATTTTGGAGATCCGTGGGGCAGTTCCGGTCAGCGTTCCACTTTCAGGTCATTTCGGACTTTTTCTGAACTCATAGTACCCCCTTCTATACGACTCCTATACATCAGTTTTACCCCCGAAGGCTCCTTCTGGGAGAACAATTGAGTGAAAATCATATAAAAATAAAGTATTATACGTTTATAAACATTCCTCTTGAATCACTCTATCTATTAAAAAAAACCGCATCAAAATCCGTTGCGTAGTTTTAAAGATCTAAGCATACATAGGGACAGACAGCGGGAAGCGACTTTGTTTTATACTATGTAGTGATAATGTTAAAAGTTAAAGTTAAGTAAAAGTTGTTTTTTTACTTAAATAACCTAACCACAGAACACAGAAAAGAAGTAACGAGAGAGAAACCGCTTTCTGTGTTTGGTGAACCTAACCGTCAAAAATCCCCGACTCCAACAAAAAAAAGAAATAATATAACTTTTGGACAGATTTTCATGAAACATAGCTAAGATGATACCCGACTTTCAATTAATAACTGCATTGAAATCGGTCCATCCGCTTTGGAACTACGATCTATGGCTACGATGCCACAGACAGATACACAGATACACAAATCTACAGATACACAGCTACACACTACAAACTTATAATACCCCTCTTTTTTGTCGGGGGTTAGGATTTTAGTTGGTTTTTGTAGAATTTTTACTTTACTTTTTTCGTCTAATTACATTATGGACATTAATTTGCATTGTCAATAAAAAAGCAGATTTTTATATACCTTACGTAATTTTTTGTTTGCAATCTTAAATCCCGGGATTATCCCGGGATCCCGGGATTGACTGGGTACAATCCCGAAATCCCGGAATTAGAAATTAGGCCCGGGATCGAATTCTCTAATTGTAACTGATCTATGGAATCCCGAAGAGTTCTACCCCATAATAATGATTGAAATCATAAAATATATTTTTTTCTTCAAGAACTACGAAAATTATTTTATATAATATTTTTTTGGATTTTCGTCCTTTCTACCCTGATCTGCTGGCACGTAAGCATGAGTTCTAGGAAAGTTTCTTGCTGTAGGCAATAGTATTGTTACTGATCTATGGAAAACCGAAGAGTTCTACCCTATAAGAATGATTGAAATCATAAAATAAAATATTTTTTTTCAAGCACTACTAAAAATATTTACAAGAATATTTTTTGGATTTCCATCCTCTCTACCCTGATATGCTGGTACGTAAGCATGAGTTCTGGGAATGTTTCGTGCTTTAAGCGATAGTTCTGTTACTCATCTTTAAAAAACTGAAGAGTTCTACCCTATAAGAATTATCACTGATCTATAGAAAGCCGAAGAGTTCTACCCTATAAGATTGATTAAAATCGTTTTATCGAAATTTTTGAAATTGTTCTACTATGCTCTGCTGACACTCTAGCGTATGTAGTGGCCTCAAATTAGGTTCTATGTTAAAGTTCTCCTTCTGATCTTTCAGAAATCGAGGAGTTCTAGCCTTCTAGAACTACGAAAATTATTTGATAGAATATTTTTTGGATTTCCATCCTTTCTACCCTGGCCTGATATGCTGGCAGCTGAGCATGAGTTTGGGCATGTTTTGTGCTCTAGGCTATAGTTATGTTACTGATCAGTAGAAAACTGAAGAGTTCTTCCTTCCAAGGATTATTATATTCAGTGAGATTATAAATTTTCGACATTTCAACTGTTCTTCCTTGATCTGCTGGCTCTGGATCGTGAATTCTGGACACATATTTGTTCTAGGTTTTAAAGTTCTGTTACTGATCTACGAGAAAATGAAGAGTTCTAGCCTCCAAGAATAGTTGACATCATTCACACCAATTATTTCAATCATTATGAGTAGATCAAGATTTTATTTAAAAAATGATCTGCTAACTTCCCGTAGCAGATAATTTTTTCAATCGACTATATTTCAGGTAAAATCGACAGAACTATCTCTAAAAAGTATCAGGAACTGAAGAACTCAGCTGCATGCGTACAGAACTCACTTTTAATTTTGGTTTGCTAAAAAAAAGTAAAAACCGACTTCAAAAAACTGAAAAGTATAAAATAATTTTCTTAAAAACTTAACAGCTTCTGAAGTCGGGGCCACTGCCAAGCTACGAGTAGGTACATTGAAGAATTATAGGCCCCGACTTCAGAAGCTGTTAAGTTTTTTAAGAAAATTATTTTATACTTTTTAGTTTTCTGAAGTCGGTTTTTACTTTTTTTTTTAAGTTTATTATATTTTAAAATTTTGAGTGGCATAAACAATACCTAAACATGAGATTACAGCAATCGCGAGTGATGTGCTGTTATTCATTCAAGAGTTCCATTGTCTATATCCGAAGATCTTCATCAGATCCTCACTAAATTTAAATGGGAACACTTCGGAAGTATACCCTTTCAAACAAAAAAAGAATCATCGAAATCGGTTGGCGTGATATTGAGTTATTCGACCATTTGTCGCGCACATACTACATTACATTAAAATGGGACCATTCGGGAAGCACCAGCTTTCAAATGAAAAAATAATCATCAAAATCGGTTCATGCAGTCGAGAGAAATGAGGTAACAAACATTAAAAAAAAACATACGCGTCGAATTGAGAACCTCCTGCTTTTTTTTGAAGTCGGTTAAAAATGATCTGCTACGGGAAGTTGGCAGATCATTTTTTCTATCAACTTTTTTTTAGGTAAAATCGACAGTACTATTTCTAAAAAGTAAAAAGTATCAGGAACTCTAGAACTCAGCTGCATGCGAATAGAACTCACATTTTTTTTTGATCTGCTGGAAAATGATCTGCTAAGTTCACAGACATTAATCGAGCTTTAATAAGTAAAAAATAAATTCTGGGAGAACAATTATGTCAATCAGTCAGTCAGTGAGTCAGTCAGTGAGTCAGTGGTAATCCAGCTTTATATAAGTAAATAAATTCTGGGAGAACAATTATGTCAATCAGTCAGTCAGTGAGTCAGTCAGTGAGTCAGTGGTAATCCAGCTTTATATAAGTAAATAAATTCTGGGAGAACAATTATGTCAATCAGTCAGTCAGTGAGTCAGTCAGTGAGTCAGTGGTAATCCAGCTTTATATAAGTAAATAAATTCTGGGAGAACAATTATGTCAATCAGTCAGTCAGTGAGTCAGTGGTAATCGAGCTTTATAGTATATCATATCACAAAGAGTAATAAATACATAGATAGGTACATGATTGTGTTTGTCATGCTTATAATAGGAAGCCATGTGACAAATGTTGTATTTTCTCAATTCTCTGGATTTTACATAACATTTATGTAGGTACAGTCGGCAAAAGTAGATGTAGATTGTATAAATTCAAAAGTCTTCTATGATCGAAAATTCCTAATAAAAACCTCAAATTTATAATTAGGTACCAGAAAAAAAGTTAAGGGCATTTCTCGTCATAGACAAACACATCGCTAAGAGAGGGACTGGACCACACACGGGAAAAGTTTGGATTTAAAAAAAGAGAAAAAAGAAAATAAAATACATTTATTAGAAATTACAAAAACCAACACACAATAAAATGATAATGGATTGGATGTTAAATAAGAGGGAACAGATGAACATACATACATACATACATACATACATACCGGTCAAACATATAACACTCTCCGTAGTCGTGTTGGAATTTTTGTTTCTAGGACATATCACTTGGTTGCTCTCACGATGTATTAATTCACTGTTAGAGCAATGGTGATGAGATCTCACCATGTTAAGTGTGGTCAGTGATGAAGCACGCTTGCCTTAACTTTTTTTTTAAACCATTATAATTTCTCCTATATCAAAGGTACAGTTTACAAACATACATGTCACATGCACACACACCCAGACCCGGAACAACTATCTGTAGATATACAAATAATTGCTCCGTGCGGGGATCAAACCCGCGGCACGTAGCGTAGAAAGTAATCGCTTAGCCACTGCGCACACCGTGTCGTCAATTCATGAATACTTATAATGTTCAGTAATTAATCTACTCTTATGATGCTGGCTGTACAAAGGCGTCCACATAAATACGGGAATCCCCTAATATAGAATCGTGCACAGAAATATAAATAACTATCTATTTATTTAGGATTTTGTGGCTTCATAAAAGTCTTGGCATCTTAGGAAATCTATTGAAAAATCTAATACAATATAGCCTTATCGGTTTGAAATATATTTTTAAGTATATTATATTTTTCTATACAAAACCGACAAAGTTTTTTTTTAGTGTATACAAGAACACGAGCCGAACCACTGATTCACAATATATAATACACGATATACGTAAGTATATAAACCTACCTTTGGACTTAACCGCGTGTGCGGTGTGAGAAACAATTTTATTAATATATGCATGTAGATATATTTTGCATACTTAAGTAGATCTTAATAAATTCTACATCCTTTGTAGGTTGAACATACATATATTATAGTTATCGCAAAACTTTATGAGCTCTCGGAAGTTGAACGCGAGTGGATGCGCAGTACGCTTATTATAGGTGCTAGAAGGAGAGAGAGAGAGTTCAGAGCTCAGTACAGGGCTCATAAAGATTTGCGCGTACTATACCTACATGTAAAATAATTGTGCGAAAATATTTGCACTTAGAATTATTTTCAATAAAATTGTATGCACATATTTGTGCTTATAATAAAAATGGGACAACAATTGAATCGTGAGAAGCCTAATTTATCAAACTGCAGTGTTAATGAATCGGCAAGTTCATTCACACTGCATTTTGATATAAGTCTAATTTGACAAACAAGAATACAGCCCGCCTGATGGTAACCGGTTACCGTAACCTATGGACGCTTGCAACACCAGGGTCATCACTCGCGCGTTGCCGACCCTACTATAACATCGTTTTAGCAGTAGGGAAGACCGCTACTGCCAACACCGATGCTTCCCATAGTAGCACTGGCGACCTTGCTCACCGTTAGGAACACAACCCTGCAAAAGAGTAGTGTTATATGGCTACGATATTCTGCAAGGTGGAGGTACTTCCCCAGTCGGGCAGCTCCAATTTTGAGCGGAAAGTCCCGCTATAACCTACCTCTCTTGAAGTGAACAAAAAGACTCCAAACTTTTCTAACATGCTGCAGGTATTCTATATTTAAGCAATTTTCATGACTTATTACTGCTTTACTTAAAGGGCGTTGATTTTTGTTAAATTGCTTGTGGAACGTGGGTGAAAAATTTATCACGCGTATATAAGCAATTAAATCAAAATCAGTGAATAAATAATTTATTCGAAGTTTACTAAAATATACACTCGTTTTTGAGATACAAAAAAATCCAGCGCGCCGTGATTCTCTAAGTTGGTACCTATTAAGAGCGAAGAGAAAAAGTGACGCAAGAAACAAAATCTTACTCCAAAATCCTTGAGAAATACAGATTGATGTTAACAAAGGGAAGCGTGTCAGAATGCCTATGTTCATCTATCTTATAATAAGTTATATCCTCGTAGGAGCCTATAACCAGCAATCTTCAGTAAATAATCAGAAGTTCACAAGAACAACCCCGAAGAGAAAAACCTTTTTCAAACTGGGATCACAGGACCAACATCAAAGTCAAGTCAAAGTCAAAGTTTTTTATTTCAACTGGGCCTTTGCAGGCACTTTCAAAACGTCGTGATTCTAGGTGCACGGCTCCAATTGGGTTGGTCCTGGAGAAGATACCGGCAAGAAACTCCATGGATACTCTTTACATAAAACAAATTTGCAATAACATCTGGCGCCGCTGGAGCGGCCCTGGTTACAATTAGAATAGAATACAATAGATCTTTATTTCATGTAAACCAGATACAGGCACTTATGAAATGTCGAGACTCTAGGTATTCGACCTGAATTTACACAAAATTACAAATTAAAAGACAAACATAAGTCTGTAACGAACCATAAACATTGTGATAGTGACAGATTTTTTTTGTAGTCATTTTGAACTTTGAAAGATTATGAGACAGGTTGTTATAGAAATAAAAGAAGCTGGCAGCGTCATTGTTTACATAAAACGATGAAACCGCGGTGTGTGAGGCGCCGAGAATACAAATACAGGCGGCTCATTTTGAGGAAAACCGAATGTACCTACCTACATGACACTTTGTAGAGAGTACTCAGCAGGTAGCAGGTACACTCTATAATGTGTCATGTCTGAAAATAGGATAAAACTGGTAGAAACAATAGAATATAAAATAGGGTCTAAAAAGGCCACTATGAATCAGAATACGATTCATATTACAAATGTCAAAATATCCACTTAATTGATGACTCTTAATATCATACGCGTAAGGCTCATATTCAGCAATCATCTGTTTGACAGTTACCATGGAGTTTCGTAAGTGCATTGCTAAATGTGGCCTTTTTAGGAAAATTCCGAACATTAGGATGAAGAGTAATTCCTTTGCTTGGTTATTTTTTTAAATTCGAATGTTATTCTTTTTATGTTATTTTATTGGAATGAGAAGGGTTAGACCTAAGTCCGCCATTCTGGCCTAGTGCAAGTTGGTGGACTACGCCATCGAGGACTTTATGAGGCACTCTCAGTTGTGCAGGTTTCCTCATGATGTTTTCCTTCACCGTTAATGCAAGTGATAATCAAATCCAGATCAGCACATAAATTCTAAAAATCACCGGTGCGGGCCGGCTTCGAACTCAGACCCTCCTGCATGGAAGGCAAGCGTTCGACCGCTAGGCTATCACTGAGCTATTTTAGTGTTACAACAATAATAGACAACCACATTACTAATAATAAAAACATTATGTTCTAGTCACGTGTAAAATAATGCTTTATTTACCATAATTCTATGTCATTAATGTGCCGCATAAGAATAACTATTTGTTCATTCAAATTAATGCAAGCAAAACAATACTAGTAGGTAAATATCTCACGTGGATATTACACATGATAATAAAAAATTTAACAAGCATGTTTTGACAACTTGACAGCTGTCAAATGGTTTTATTTTAGATTTGAAGAACTACCTATGTTCTAATGGTCGCAGGCGCAGATGTTGACCACAGATTTGAGTCTATCATTTCCAGTCATTTCATACAAATACTTTTTTTTACGTAGTGTGTGCCCATCAATCAACGCTGCCCCAAGTGCCAATTATTATAGCAATTATTCCCACACCGTTCATTGTAGCGGTTATTAGGAGAAGCCTATATTCAGCAACGGACGTTTACGAGCTTATGATTAGCTGATCGAATGTTTCCGAAGCGCTTTCAATAAAACGAATGGTTTTATTTTTCCCGACTGCACCGGAAGGAGGGTTATGGTTAACTATTATGTATTTTTACAAAAAATCTTCCGGCTGGGCTTTGCCAATCTTAGTATGGGATTTAATTCAAATGCCGCCCAGAAATTAAAGTATGTGCATTTGGTCGCTAACGTTGACTTGTGACTGAAAATCAAACTGCTTTAAATCGGCCCGAGGATAATAATAATAACTGAAAAACTGATAGAATTAATTATATTCTGGTATCGGTCATATTACTATTCAATTCCTTTAAAACAAAACAATTATCCTACATTTTCATAGCTACATGACATAGCATCGCGCTAATTGCTCTAAAGGGTTAGGCAGAGGTTTTCACTCAGATTATGCAATTACCTACAAAGGCAATTAAAGTTACGATCTACGTCCCCGTCCTTCTTCTTTCTTTCTCTTTTTCCTAACACCATCCTAAAAGGTTGGCAACGTATCGGTGACTCCTCGTGTTGCGGATGTTCATGGGCGGCGGTGATCACTTACCATCAGGTGAACCGCAAGCGCGTTTGCTATTAAAAAAAACTTAATTAATTTATTCGGCAATTAATTTTTTTCCCCTTGTGAACATGAAATATTCAGTTGATTTCAGGCGACATTTGGACCAAGTCTTGGCAACATCGTGTAGGTCGGTTCGACCGCAGGGATTTCCCTGCTCACCTTGAAAGTGACTAAGCGTGAAGACACATTGTCCCAGTTACACTGAATTTCACAATCATACACATTCACGTGAAAAAGCAAATAATAACAACAAAGCTTTTGGTTACAACTATTTCGTCATGTTTGTTTGTTATTGTTAACTTGCTGACGTTGCAGCAACGTGGTAACTCAAATATCAATATTAAAATACGACGCAATATTTCTACTGCCGTTTATTAACGATTTTTAATTCCATAATTAATAATTTAATGAAACTAAATATTCATCATCTGCCTGGCTTTTATCCCAACTACGTTGGGGTCGGCTCCCAGTCTATCCAGATGCGGCTGAGTAACAGTATTTTATACGGAGCGACTGCCATCTGACCTCCGCCACACAATTACTGGGAGACACTGATACCCTAAGGTTATACCGGTTGTCAGACTTTTTGGGTTGCTGACTCCCGTAACGACTTTCATAGGTATTCGTATGACATCGGGGACCAACTGCTTAACGTGCTATCCGAGGCACAGAGGGGTCTCGATGTTTGAAGAAACGATCACCCATCCAGGGACTGCCCGCGGCAACCACTGCTTAACCTCGCTGAACGACTGATCTGCGCGGTAGCTATGAGCTCCTCCGAAATTACTGGACCTATAAGATCGCGTACCTAATGATACTGGATCTAAAGCTAAGCTAGTTTGTTGCTACGCACCGTGTGCCATGCCATAGACTTTTGTATGAATTTTTCTGCGCATCAGGTAGCATTACCGGTATTGCAAGTTTCCGCGCAAGACCTCCCGATTTCACGTAAATACCATTACGCGATTCCACGATTAAATCCCTAAAAAATTTAAGATGTTTGTTGCTCAATATCGACTGAAAAGATTTCTATTTATACCACACAAATAAGACATGTTCTGGATTAAACATAGGATGCTTTTAATCTGGGTACTGAAACTAGTTCCCCTGGGATGCAAGCGAAACCGCGAGCAACAACAATTCCATTGATAAAATTTCCATCGACCAAGCACGTTAAAAATTCTCTATAAAAATCAGTTTACAATCAACACAATTTTCATCGAATCCTGGTTCACCACTATTTTGATCCGCCAACTTTTCCACTGTTCTGTTATTTACGTCCAAACTTTGTACCATTAAAAACAAACTAGTGTAGTAGTAAGATTACCGCGGGATCAAAATAACCGCGCTAGTTATAGAGATGTGCCGTCGTGGACTTCGAACCGATCCCGGTCTATTTCTGTTACAAAACATTACACACGTACTTAGCAACGTTTATGATCACTCTTGGTTTCAGGATTAAGAACTTTTTGTGGAAAGTGAAGCAATCAATGTGTTGATATCACCCGTAAAATAAATTAAATCCTGCCCATTACTATTACTATTGTATTCTCATTGAATTACATTATTCTCGCAGCCCTAACCACAACAATGTACTGATCAAGATTGTAATCTATTATTTTAAAAGAGTTTCCATGGAGTTTCTTGCCGGTTCTTCTCAATAGGATCTACTATTTGGAACCGTGCACCTAAAGTCTCGACATTTCATAAGTGCCTGTATCTGGTTTACATGAAATAAAGATGTATTCCATTACTGTCCCACTGCTGGGCACGGGCTTCTTCTCAGAATGAGAAGGGTTAAGCCTTAGTTCACCACGTCGGCCTGGTGCGGGTGCATAAAGTTCTCGATGATGTGTGTAGTCCGCCAACCCGCACTAGGCCAGCGTGGTGTACTAAGGCCTAATTCTTCTCATTCTGAGAAGAGGCCCGTGCCCAGCAGTGAGACAGTAATGGGCTGGATTTATTTATTTATTTAATAGTAACTTGGTCTACCATATCCACAAACAAGAGCTATCAAAGCAGTAACCCGTGAAATATTATACACACACGTACTGCGCACACCCACCATTTGAAACTCAGCGTAAACATAAAACTATTTAAAAGTATTTAAATTACCTACGATTCGTAAAACAACACGAGGTGGCCCAACGTACAACACATTGTCGGCACGTGATCCTGCGCGCACGCAGCGAGGGCGTGCGACCACTCCCCTCCATGACGGCGCGGCGCGGGCGCCGGCGTAGCTTCGTAGCTGTAGTACCTACCGGTTCGATTCCGACCTTATGCGCTTTGTACACACGGCCACATATCAAGCTATACACTTCCAGTATAAGCTGACCTCGCATTGTATAGGCTCTCCGTACAATGACAGGTAAGCTTATATTTTCAATCTACAACCGCGTACGAGTTCGCTACTAAAATAGAAACAAGCCAAGTATTTTAACTGCTGTGTGTGACTCATTAATGTTTTCGTTTGACTGATTTTGTGTGCAAGTTAATTTTAACATGGTTACATTACATCGAACTACATACAAAACAGTCAGGTATCGACAAATGCATTGCAGGAAAACTGTGTCGTTTTACAAACATGGGGACATGTCCAAATATTGTATAGAATTAATAATGAATTTATTATATTATAGGTATAGTACGACACAACTAAGAAGTCCTATCGGCAAACTTCGTAAAACCGGTCACTTCCGAACTGAATGCAACTTCAAGACCACGAATGTTCATTAATACTGCAGTAAAACATGATATTTACGTTGACGCAATAAGTTGTAATATTATTTAAACGAGTGACTGAACATCTGATTTTTTTTTGCGATTTCAGTTTTGGTCCGATAGTAAAAGTTGTTTATAATGATGTATACAATAACCCCTAAAAGGGATTGGGACTAGAAAGGTAGGACCTTAAAGTAAGAAACTAGAAGGTAATGACGACACGGTTGGCGCAGTGGTTAAGCGATTAGCTTTCTGCGCTACGATCCGCGGGTTCGATCCCCGCACGGAACAAATATTTGTATGATCTACAGATAGTTGTTTCGGGTCTGGTTGTGTGTATGTGAAATGTATGTTTGTAAACTATACCCTCGATACAGGAGAAACCCTAGTGAGGGGCATAGAGTCATGTCTCTCTCAGGCGCCAGGGAGCCTTCTCTGCTTAATCAGTCAAGCGGCGAGACCAGAGGGCCTCCAGCCAGGCAAGATTTTTTTTTATCAACCACACGGCTGGCGCCCCTTTGTGGGACTGGGACCTCGGCTTAGGGCGTTACTGGGGGGACAACAAGACGAGACTTGCTGGATCTGGTTATAATAATATTATTAGGGACTTCGACTTGCTAATATGGGCCTTGTTATATATTATATGAAAAAGAGTATGGTTCCAATAAAGTCAACCACAGCCTTAGATTCCGCAGTTTATCAGGAAGAAAGTACTCTCATTCTGTGGTCAGAAAACCCATTTTCGGTAATAGATATTAATCGCTCACCTAATACAAAACAAACACATCTACTAACGATGTCATTAAAAGAAATTAATTATTGTATTTTTTCCTTGTATTAAATTACCTATAGTATAGAACAGAATAGAATCTAATTTTGAAATAAATGGTTGTTTTGGGTGTCAAATATGGATTTAATAAAGGGATACAACTTTATATACCGTAAAACGGGGGGGAATAGGAACGATTTCCAACTTTACGGATGATTTTCACTTTGATATAGTACTTCTATCTACACCTAGTGGTGATTTTTATGATTCCGGAGGCTTAGTTTCCCGAATTCAAAGGTTTTTTTTAATCAATTTAGTACAATTTGTCATAGAAAATGCAAAAAATGTGCTAAATTCCTATTCACCTCGTAGATGGGGACAATAGGAACAAGAACGGGGTATTTTAGAACGAAAAAGAGGTGAATATGAACGAGTAAGAGGTGAATAGGATTGTGACATTTCTCCGAATGTCAAATCCTATTCTCCCCTTAGTCGTTTCTATTCACCTCTTTCACGTTCCAAAATACCCCGTTCTCGTTCCTATTGTCCCCTTTGCTGACGCCTATACACCCCTCACTCGTTCCGATTCACTCCTATAAAGACAAAAAAATATAGAATATTTTGAAAAATTAATTAAATAAAGTTTTACTGATAATATGCACATAATTTTTATGTTAAAATGTCCTCAAAGATCCCAAGAGCAAGTAAAAATTATGTCCACTTTAAAAAAACAACGCAAATACCCTAAAAACAGAAGTTTTTAGAGCCATTTATCTGCCAGTTTACGAGGCTTGACTTTGGCAGTGATTTTTTTATGATTTTCTAGGGTTTGGACACTTGGTCTTGCCAGAAAATAGTCCCAAATATAATCTACTATAATAGTAAAAAGTTGGTGTAGATGGATAAATAGCCAAGGCTGCGTAAATGTTACCAAAATCAAAATCTAGTTTGTGTTCCTATTCCCCCCGCGATTCCTATTCCCCCCTTTTTACGGTATCTTATTTTAAATGAGTTTCCATGTAGTTTCTTGCTGGTTCTTCTCCATAGAACCTACTATTTGGAACTGCACACCTAAAGTCTCGACATTTCATAAGTGCCTGTATCTGGTTTACATGAAATAAAGATCTATTCAATAGCAGACAAGTCAGATATTTTTTTTTACACTTATGATTGTTTTGCATTAGGTGAGATAAATTTTACGAACATAACGAAAGAGCTTCCATAGCATTCCATCTGGTGCACTCAAGGCAGTCTCATTACCATCATTACTGACTAATCTTTCCACATGGGTGTTTTTGTATATTTTTGTCATCGATTCGCATCGATATCAAAGATGCGGCATCCGATATCGGCATCGATATTGTTGGCATCGATGCCTACTTTAACAATGTTCGTACCGTTAGCTGCGATACGATATTGTTAATGTTGACAACGCATCCAACACAAACCAAAGATACTCGTATCTACTACAAAACTAGATCAAAGTCAAAGTCAAAGTATTTATTAGTGTGAATTTTCCTGATGCAGTAGGTCTTATGATTATTTGACGGCAACTCAAAAATCTAACCATTACAATCAAATACTACACTACATAAGAATAAGGAGTTATATGACATATTACATACAGATTAACAAAAAAGCAACCATTTCAATGTAAATTCTGAAACATCGATGACGTAAATATCGATAAACATACAAAAAAAAAAAAAAAAAAAAACATACGCGACGAACATAGTACATCCTTTTTGGAAGTCGGTAAAAAATTGTCGCATAAATTTTTGATAAGAGGGAATAGATGTCACCGGCATCAGTTTTCAACATGACTCATCAGAGACATTGATGCCTGGCATCATTCGTCAAATCAAATCATCCATATTTGTGGACACCTTAGAAAGAAAGACGAACTTATATGAGTAGTTATATGGCTACCTAATAATTTCCCAATGATCACCAATGACAAATCCATGACACATCGTCATCATTATCCTAAAATTTATTTAATGACGTGGTTGAGGTTATGTCACAGAACATAGTGTAGTCATTATGTTAGTCACCGGTGAACATGTGATGTGGTCAAGTAGGAACCAGGCCGAGAATATATTAAAAACTAAAAAAATAAAAAATACCGACGTTTGAAAGATCCTAAATGGTCATTCGAAATGAAAAATGATAAGAGAAACCTAAAGATGATTTTCAAATACCTCACTTAACATAGTTCGTGGACTTAAATTTTTATGTTTTTCACAATATGGCGACTGATTGACACCATATTGAATTTTGATAACTATCATCATAATTATGTTTAGTGACACTCGTAAGATTAAGACCAATCGATTGTCGTGGCATCAAAATCGGCCCACGCGTTTGGTCTCTAGAGCGCCACAAAGGAACAAACATACATACTCGTACATACTATACATACTCGTAGTCTGATAAACACCTTACCCCCCTTTGCGTCGCCCAGTCGGGTAAAAACAGCAGGCCCAGTGGTCGTGGTAAGGTTGCTGGCCTTACTTACTTATGCAGAAAGAAAAGACTTTGCAAGCTCCATCCGAACCAAGTACTCGATTGTAAATAACAATAACTTGTTTATTTGTAGCCGTTACGTTATTTCAGTGTAGATATTATGTTAATTTTACAGGCTCCATCCGAACCAAGTACCTACAAGGTTGTAAATTAACTTATTTTTTTCTAGCCATTACGTTTTTTCAGTGTTCATGTCGTAGATTGTGCATCAATAATAATAAATCCAGCCCATTACTGTCCCCCCCCTGCTGGACACGGGCCTCCTCTAGGAATGAGAGGGGTAAGACCTTAGTCCATCATGTTGGCCTAGTGCGGGTTGGACGGACTACACACATCATCGAAAATTTTATGAGACTCTCAAATGCGCTGGTTTCCTCACGATGTTTTCCTTCACCGAGAGATAATTGAATTCTGATCCGCTCACACATTCGAAAAGTTAGAAGTGCGGACCGGGTTTCAAGTCGCCTCCTGCCTAAGGCGAAGAAAAAGTCCCATCATTGGGAACATTACTAAGCTGATAATATTTCCCAACAACACTTACTCTTAATGAAACGTAATTCCTATCAAACTGCGGGTACATTACAGTAAAACGATCACAGGAATATTGCCATAACCATGAACAAAACGGTTACTCAATGAAAACATGCCGTCAAACTGTGGGCAGTTATTTAGGTTCCTGGCAACCTTGTGCCCAATGAGAACCCATAAACAACGCGAGGGGACTACGGTCACTTTTAACTAATGCTGGTTAGTAGCAGATTTCATGGGATGGTGTATTTTTAGGGCCCCTAGTTCAAGAGTGTGATGATGTATTTTTACATCTTTTCAGAATTCATCGAAGAGTTTTATTAACGTTGTTTTATATTTATCTATTTCTATTTTAAGTTATAGTGACCCGAAATCTGGATATGTTAAGAAATTAACATTTATTACAAATAACGCAATGCTAGGATGCAGTTTTATCAAGAAAACATATAACTAAAGAAATTTCCTAAAAACTTCGGTTTTTAATTCAAAATTCGGTTTTTAATTCAATGAGATAACATATTTTTCATTTATATTCACGGAATAATATTTGGGTGCAAATACAGTGTAATTGATAGACTTCTTGACGTAATTTGTGACAGCTCGTCTATTCGGCAGGTCTCTAGGATTTTCTCCTGCGTCGTGGGTACAGTTTTACAAACATACATGTCACATCACATCATCACATGCCATGCCGTGATGCCGTCAATGCCGCGATGCCGTCGTTATCCTACACAAATGGAATTTATCAGCTATGAGTGTGTCCAATAAAGATCATACGTGTATCAGAAATGCGTGGTCATATTTAAGGGTGTGGATCACACCATCCAACTGAACAACTTTCTTTACGGGATATCGTAATCGCGATAAAATAATCAGCTGTCTTGTCATGACGACAAACTTAAATCGCGACGTTCATGTTAGCCTACCTGGGCATCAAATCCTGGACTACACAGACAGCCGCTCCATGTGTCACTATGAAGCGATCCATAAACAGAATATTTTTTTATGTCGTGCGCATAATTTGTTAGTGGATTCAGTCACTGTTCCTAAATGCAACCACAATATTCAGATACACTTTAAAACATAACGAAAATTCGACATATTTATATTTAGATAGAAGTATTTTTCCATTCAAAAGCCCTCAGATCGAACAGAATTATTTTTGACAGCTTTTTTTTTTTTAACTTTTCTCCTCACTAGTATTTCTCCTGTATCGAGGGTACAGTTTACAAACATACATGTCACATGCACACACCACCCAGACCCGAAACAACTATCTGTAGATCATACAAATACTTGTTCCGTGCGGGGATCAAACCCTCGGCACGTAGCGTAAAAAGCTAATCGCTTAGCCACTGCGCCAACCGTGTCGTCAAGCTAGAGGTGACTGGACCGTTTCTACTACGAGGATACAATACGGGTGTTTATTATGACGCAAGTCTTAAAATTGGTTCTTGGATGGATTTTTATTATTATTAAGCCGAGATCGTGCCAGTGCAGGGCAAAGACCTCTCTACCCCCCCTCCACACCTCTCTGTTTAATTAAACATTTCTGCGGCCACAGATGCGACCAAATATTTCACACAAAGCGATAGCACGTTACAACTTCATTAGTATAAATAAACTTTAAAAAAAAAGGTCAAAACCGACTTCAAAAAACTGAAACTTTAATAATAGGTATTTATCAAAATGTTATCAGTTTCTGAAGTCGATGTCAAGCTAAGGTGCATTGAAGAATTAAATGCCTCAACTTCACTTGTCAAGTTTTTTATGAAAGTTATTTTATTTGTTATTTATTTTTAATCGATTTTTACTTTTTTATTATTTGTCTATTTTTAGTGGAATAAACAATTACACAAGTCCAAGACGATGATAGTAAAATGCTTCTCGTTGAGAAGTTCCCTTCCTACATCTCGTAGATACTCCATAATCTTAACCAATTGTTTATGGGACCACCTCAGGATCTTGTTTTTTTTTTTTTTTTTTTTATTGTTTTAAAAAAACATTGCCCCTCACTAGGATTTCTCCTGTATCGAGGGTACAGTTTACAAACATACATGTCACATGCACACACACAACCAGACCCGAAACAACTATCTGTAGATCATACAAATATTTGTTCCGTGCGGGGATCGAACCCGCGGCACGTAGCGCAGAAAGCTAATCGCTTAGCCACTGCGCCAACCGTGTCGTCGAAAAAATCTACCTTCATTGAATCTATATATTAAATTATTAATACGTGAAGAGAAAACTTTGTACCCCATTTTAAGCATATTGCCCACACGGAGGCGTGTGAGATTTGGCATAGTTATAGTTTATAAGAAGAAGGAGTGCAGAAAGATAAAATTATGGTCGAATTTCGACAAGTGCGCGACCACTAGTATATTTAAATCGTCCAAATCAGTTTAGCTAATTCCGAGAAATCGATATACCTACATACATAAAAAAACGCTTCGAATGCATAACCTCCACCTTTTATTGAAGTCGGTTAAAAATTTGAACGCAGTTTAAACTGTTACGAATTTTCATCTACACATCTTGATACGAAGCCGACGTTTCGATAGCCAAAATCGTCTGCAAACCGTCTACCAATGTCATAGAAACCCGACACACATTTGGCACCGTTCTATGGTAACATTTTAATGGCGTGGCGGTGGGCGTGCGCTCCACGCGAACGACGCGTGCGCATGTGACGTCAGCGCCGCGCCCGCACCTGCGCAACGAACATTGACACACAAACTTTGAGCACGGAATGAGAAACAGAAATTCCACTCTACTTAGATATAGATAGACTGTGGTGCTACGAACTTATTCAATTCATTGCATGCCTACTATCTATCCAATCCTCTCCTTATTTCGAAAATTTACTGGCTAGTTTAGTAGTGGAATTCCGCCAAAAGAGGTGTTGATTTGCCTGAGCTAATTATGTATTTTTCCCAACAAGAAAATAAGGTCTTAGTGACCACATCACTCACAGATACCAGCGTTCTCGAAACAACCACTCGACCAACGACATCAACACTCACGTAGACACGCACACAAATATCATACATTGCTTGAGCGCGTGCAATGGTCGTGCGACTGCAGAGCTTCGAGATTCTTCCGTTTTGCTTCGCTCGCTGTGCGCAGGCGCCGTCCATAGCGACCATATTGTTTAAGTTTCTTAACCCCGTGTTGCAACGAGTGGATCTTCTGAGTATTTCATAAACTAGTTCACGGAGCTTATCTTAAAGTATCTGATGCCCTTCATATTATGTACTTATTTTGTTTTGTTTTCTTCTGTCACACCCTTTTGTTTATGATGATGGGACTTCAGAAGTTTTAAAAGGGTGTCAGAGGTTCATATCGCCCGGTTAGGTTAAGATTACAGCTATGTTTATAATATTAACTGTATGGAAGCCATTTTTATGTGGCAGCAGTGAGCAGTCTGTATGAAATGCACATCTGGGGAAGCACTTATATTGCCCAGATGGTTTTGCATCCAATATTTGCGGAGGACTTCCTAAAAGAATTAGCACGGAGGTATAAATCAGGTAGTGAGGAGAAAATTACAATAGGCTGCTCTTGGTAGGTACAAAAAATACTATGGTAGCACCGTTATCGATGAAATGACGTGAAATAAAATAAAGAGAAAAGATAAAAACCTTTTCGACTTTAAAGGTGTGTCCTTTATATCTGTGATATAAGTACTTACTTTGTTTTCTTGGAATAAGAGTCTTATCAAAATGCCCTTCACAAATATACTGTAGCTTTCATTTTGTATGTTATATATTTTACAAATGTTTGTTTGTCGATCGCTCGAAGTCTAAAATAACATGTTTTTAAACATTTTGAATGTGTTGTTTCGTTTGTTTAAATTTTCAATTCCATTTATTTTTCAATATTTTGACCTTCAAGCTTGGTAGTGTAGCCGGAAAGTAGTGATAATGTTGGCTTTGTTTTGTTATTGCATATTGTGTTGGTCACTGTGGCCATTATAGCAATCTGGTCACGTTTACCAGAACAATTTATCTTCTACTACTAAATGTCAAATTCATAGGTGGTGGAAAACAACAATATTAATGATCATTACAGGCGACGAGCCAAATTGTCACTATTATCCATTATACATTTAGTAACCATTAATTCATGATTATATTTTGGACTCACGTAAGAATACACCTCTCGGAAAAATTGAGTTGAATCTAAAATCAGAAACACGCCAACACTTAGGCGACGTAATAAGAAGGGTTTGGTATTAAACGCAAGATCAGTGTCACAAAGCAAATCAAAACATAATACTTACCTTTATAAAGATAGGAAAAACACGCCAAAAACCAATTTGGGAAAACTGCAGGAAATCAAGCTAAAAAATATAATTATCAACTTGTAAAAGTCAACATGGGACATAAACGGTTTTAAAGAAAATTGCTATAATCTTGCATTTGAGAACCAAATTGGTGACCGCAATAAAGTGATTCAATATCTGTTCGTAAATGCAACCGCAGTATTAAAATTCACTTTAAATTGCAACGAAAATTCGACTTGGTATAGAGAACACGCATTCTTAGTGTAGAATCGCGAAAAAAGAACGAAAAAGAAAACTCTCGAAGATCCAGAGAAAATTAAGTATAATAGACTGTTACTAGATGATTACATCCCATAGAGCTTATGAAACCGATGAATACGTGGTTTCATTTAATGTGATAACATCTGCAGCATCCTGTATAATATTTGCCAATCATTGCCTTTGTATATAGAAATTGGCGTCGAGTAGCGTCGAAAAATCGAAACCAATCGATTGTGTGAAATCGATGTCAATTGTGCAACGCCATTAGTCCTAATATGGTAGGTCTACGTGCATCAATGCTGAGGTAAACCTCTTACCTCATTATAAAAATTGATGCATTAGGTACTGTATAAAAGGAAAATTTTAAAATTATTAAATTACGTTATGTGGCTTGAATATATGACTGTAGTAACGTATGCAGGGAAATTCGGTTTACATGGATGATTTCATCATACTTTAAATACTACTAAAATACATTCAGCCACATCTGGTTAAACTAATAACCTAACCGTCTTAAACCCCCGACTCCAACTAGAAAAAGAGCTGTAACTTTTGAACGGCTTAACAGATTTTCATGAAACATAGCTAAAATGGTACCCGATTGAAATAGCTTTCAATTTTAAAAAATTGCATTAAAATCGGTCCTTTCGTTTTGGAGCTACGATGCCACAGACATACACAGATAAAGACTACAAACTTATAACACTCCTCTTTTTTGTCGGGGGTTAAAAAAGCCTAATAGTCGGTTAACCCTAGAATATCATGCAGAAGAAAAATGATGCATTGACAACGGAAAATTTTATAATTAAAGTTAAATGGATTGCAATGAAGCAGATGACGTAGGTAAACAACGCGGAAACATTGCTTGGAAAATTTACTAACTATAAATCTCAGTCTATTGATGTCTATTACTGGACAACATCAGACTCGACTAAATCGAAGTACTTTAAGGCAGTACCAATTAATTGATTAATTTCCCTTTTTCTTTTTTTTATCCTATCCACATCAGTGCCGTCTGTTCCGGAAAAAAAAACTGTGTTAATGAAAATAATGACATTAAAGTTGGTTAAAATTTTGTCAGGACCAAATGATCTTCAGTGATGCTCTGTGAAAATAATGTTATTGATATAATCAAAAACCGACTTAGAATGCGTATGAATATAGTGCATTTTTCACTAAAACTTTCACGGAACAGACGGCACCGATGTGTGCGGATAGGCCTTAAACCCTCTCGTTACTATGATACTACTACTTGTCACCAACAGTTGGCCATCCGAATAGATAGTCTACTTCCCGAAATAGACTCAAATAGCCAACCCAACATCTGGCAGTTGTCAGAGAGGTGGCAAATAACATTGGGGTTAAACTTAGGGAGGGAAAGCTGGATATAATTGTGCGCAAACGCAACCCCATTTCATTTAAGTCAAGCAGGCAGTAACAAACCATAAATCTGCTAACAGTTCGAAGCAATATGACGTCATTAAAAATGACGGTTATGACTGTGTTCCGAAGGAAAATTCTATTGTTGAGGTTAAGTTAACTGAGTACATGACTGCTGCAACGTACGCCGATTGTACTCGTAGCTTATTTATATATCCTGCTATAGTTTCTATTGAATTCCCCCAGGAAACCGAAGTTTTTTTTTTTGTGGTTACTACCTAAACTTTAAATTTTAAAGCCTAAACTTTGATTTGGGTGATATATTAACCGATACAATTGTTATATCACTTTGGGTTTCTATTTGAACTACTATTACTATTTATATTTCTCCAGTCTAAAAAAAGTTTTTGCAGTAAGACTGGACGTGCCTACAATAGGAAGGTTCATCAAGCCATGCCAGACATGGAGCTTGATAAACCTTACTGTGATAGTGATTCTGATCTTTTTTTTGTGTTGTTTTAATATTGTTACTTAAAAATTCTACAAACATAGTTTAAATTTAAGTCATTAAATAATACTAACACGCTATAGGCCTAGATGCCTGAAAACAAACGTGTTTTTATTAAATCTGACAAAAAGGATGAAATGTAGCCTACGTGCTAAGCTAAAATACATTCAACCTCTGGATTTTCCTTCAAAATCCATTAATCCATTACCGCACGAACAAACTTCCATTGATTCATTGAAACTAACGCGGTAAAAATTGCTCATCCCATCATTTTAGCTAAATTTGCTACAGGTGTCCAACACTCGAGTTCATGACGCAACGTCAAGTGCGCGCGCGTCACTAATAACCACGTTGTGCAAGCGTGCTTTTATTACTCATAGCTTGTGTATTTACATCGATGTCACCGTTGTAGCTACAACTAACACAATAGCAACTGAGGCCTCGGTCCTATCAGCAATGTTGTAATCACTTGCAACAATGATACGCATATGCATATCCACATTATGTTCCAGAACAGTTCAATGCGCAATATGTCTATTGCATTGTTTTGCTCCATTGCCTTCTGTTTTATTATAATATTGGCGACAATTTGCTTTTCTATTAAATTGTCTCTTCATATTACTTTCAATGTTTCATCTTCATCCATAAAAGTAATTCAGCTTTAAATTTGTTTCCCAAACCCGATAGGCATCATTTGTTACGCCTTAAGAAACAAGTTGATTGAAACTTGAAAGTATTTTTAAAGTAGAATTTAGCGCATCATTCAAATTATCATCATAATCTGCATAGTCGAGAGGTCAAAGTTCTTAAAATGACATACATTTTACTGCATCGCTTGAAATTCCGACATTTACTTAATCAAAACATTTTTTTTACACAAGGAAAACCAGCCTCCAAAAAATATAAGTTTATCTATATGCTCTGACTTTTCTGTGTTAATGTTTTTGTCACTGCATACAAACGAAGGTTAATGTTTTTTGGTTTACAGTTCAATGTTAACCACAATATTATGTTTATGGCAAATGCGGAATTCCAAATTTCCTGGATATAAAAACCTTCCCAAAAAAAATTGTATTGTGTCTTGATAAAGGTGAGATTATTAATGTAACCGTCAGATTAGGCACTAGTATTTTAAAAAATCCTGACATTCTGATAATCAGACGTTTTGTGAATTGGCCATAATGTGAACCTGACAATTTGCGAATAGGACATTCTGCAATCGGACGTTTTGCAAATCGGACACTTCGCGAATAGGTATGACTTTGTTTTTCAGCCTGACATTTCAAGAACCTCCGCTGTCTGTATCAAAACCGTTATTTACTATTTCTTGCATTCTCTAGACGGTAAAATCTTGTCGACAGGTACATTTCTTATCTGGATTTTGTTTTAAATGAATTTCTAAACCAAAACAATGATCGACCTCGTCTAGCATATCGTAACATACCGTTAGCATGAATTCTGCATGATTTTCATCGTAAATGAACGTCTGAATCATTCAACCATGACCTATATTATTTCTAACTATTTCCTGCCCATTCATTATAATATTCCTTGTAATCAATTATTTATACGATAATTTGTTGTTATGTTCATTTATTTGCTTTTACTAAGACACATTTGACATCTGAGTCGATAAATCTGATAAAATTAGTTGCTATGGAGATCTCTATCGTTCCTCTGATTATTTTTATTAGTTCATTGCACTGAAAGGTGAGGTTCATATTGCATAATTTCATTCATAATACCAACTTGTTTGTTAATATTGTCTGTTCCAAAGATATATTTGCACGGATTTTCTTGGGATTTTGTATTGAGTCATTCTTTAGAAACAATTTAAGTTTATTGTTTTCAATCAAAGTTAGATTGGTTTTAATAACTAACTGATTAACATCAACATTTGCATAAATTGTAACTGAAATCAAAGAGGTTTTACTAAAGTCTGTTTGCTAGTCAGTCTTGTTTTTAGTGTGCCCGCGCGATCCGCACTGGGCGTGGAGCGAAGTCTGCCATCGCTTTTATACCCTCGGTGCGCGCCGATAAACCGACATATTATTTACATTCCGATAATATGTCGACGTTTACATTGTACTTTTTATTCCTGAACGTGCTGATAAGCGTTCTAATGTTAAACGTAGGTACTGACTTATTCTTTCCAGAATCTGTATTGAATAATATAAAGTTTTCTAATTTTGAATGATTCGAAGTTTGAATTCTCAAAACTACGATGCGATGACGTAAAGTAAAATCACAAGAAGGCGCGCCGCGTGCTCACCGAAAAATGTACAACAAACACGCTTCGTGAACTTACGCAAAGCGAACGGAAAACTACGGGTGCACGTACCATAACAAAAGAATATTGACACACTATTACAACGTGTTAGGGTTTGAAATTGTGTGTGTTGAGATTAGCAGCGATGTTTTGACGGTGTGTCGTGACGCGGATGACGTCATCGCGCACGCCGTCGACGCGTGGCCGGCGGCTGACGAGCCCACAGCTCTTGCCTCGATACTAAGCTATTTTCGTAACACAACTTCGTATTGCAACGTTTTAGATTTTTTAGCTTTTTCGCTTGCAAAAGGAAACTTGTTTCGTCCTCGAATTTAAGTAATTATTAGTATCCTATTCTTATTTTCCTCACAGCTCTAACCTCAACATTGTACAGATCAAGATTGTAATCTATTATTTTAAAAGAGTTTCCATGGAGTTTCTTGCCGATTCTTCTCCATTGGAGCTCTCTCTTCTATTTGGGACCGGGCACCTAGAATCTCGACATTTCAATGTCTGATCAAACCCTCCATAAATTAATAAAGATTAAAAAAAAAAAAAAACAAGTTTAGTCATCCTCCTAATCGGCTAATCGGATTTTACAGTAATCTTTTTTTTTTTTTTGCGATTATGGTATGTTAAGGTTATCTATTGATAAACTGGCGTGTGAATTTACGTTTATCGGAAATATTTTTCAAGATTTACATGGAAACAAGAAACTCAAGAATTGTTTTGAATAGATGATAGGTACCTACTATAAGATTCAGCGATAACTGACACTGGCAGTCCATGACATAGAATCCTAATATAACGAGTAGTCAACTTTGTTATGAGTCAGCTCCATGCAGTAGGTTCGTGCCAATAGTTAGGTAGGAGTTGTTTTGAAAACCTATCTGCTACGGATATGATAAACGCCAATCACTATAGCGCACTGAAATATTAAGCAGGGCAAATAATATTTCCATTATATGTTAATGTTTTAAGGCATGCTGCATGATGGTTGCATGATTACCGACAATGTAAGGTAGGTTAAGTATAGTTAATTTTGAAAGAGCAAAAGACTGGCGAGTCTAATAAAAAAAAAAAAAAAAAAAAACATGGAATAAAAAATTAAAAACAATGACCAGAAGCCCAATTCTCGTAATTAATTTACAATATGACTGAAAGTTGACCGAACTGAGATTATATTATGAATTGACAAAATGTCATGTATTCTACTCCTCTTAAAGTTCAGTCCGATTCCAGTATGATTTGGATTCAATCTTCTTACAAACTCATTTCAATCTCATTTTTGACGTTTGTGTATAGACGAGAGTGTCAATTTTATTATCTGTGTCAGTTCAAAATGTTAGCAGAATACCGATTTGCCTTTTATTCAACTTTCGATCTTATTTCAATATAATGTCACGTTTGACGTTGTTTGTTAGGGTAGGAGAATACCATTTGTGACATTTATGACATTGGTAGTAGATCGGAATGAGATCCGAACTATAATTTGAACATTCTTAATTACGAGAATTGGGCCTTTGGTTGCAATAAATTCGTTAATGAATAGTATAAACTGTCCGATTTGAAAAAGGAAGTAGAATTTAAAAAAATCCGTTAAGCAATTACGAATTTAGAATATGTAGACGTCAGTATAGGCGTCAAAGATACAAGTAAATATCCACTTTAGATAATTATAACCAATTAAAATAGTTATGTAATTATGTCAAAATTACGTTAATCATCGGAATTTGGTCACACTAGCGTCATAACTTGAATCCGTAATTCCATAGCATAGATCTAATTGACATATTAAATCTGGAATTTTTAAAGGCACATTAAGAATTTAGAACACAAATAATTGGTATTGTCAAAAAGATTTTAAGATGATGTATCATTTTGACAATAGCAATGTTTTCTTTTTGTAATATTGTGTAAATTCAGGTCGAATTTTAGCCGGGGCCACTCTTGCGGCCCCAGATATTATTGTAAAGTATTATGAAAAGAGTATCCATGGAGTTTCTTGCCGGTATCTTCTCCAGGACCAACCCACTTGGAACCATGCACCTAGAATCACAGCGTTTTGAAAGTACCTGGAAAGGCCCAGTTGAAATAAAAATCTATGACTTTGACTTTGATTCATCGTAATAACAGTAACATGGCGGCCAGCTTTTAACTGTAAATAATGTATTTTATTAATTATTATGTAATTACTAAATTACTAATCCTACAACTACAGCTATAAGTAAAGATTTGTTTATTAACCGTTAAAATAGTATGAGTAATAAGATACGGAAGTTTTGCCGACATTTTCTTGTAAACAACAATGTTATACAGCGTGTTTATTTCGTCAATATTACTATATTAGCGTTTCATTCAAATTCAAACTCTAATAACATTCGACCAAGAACTGTTATTGAATAAATTTACTAAGACAGTATACTGAAAGCCAGTAGCAATTTTGTTTTAATTGTTATCGATACAAGCAATGATATGATAAGTAGAAAGGGGTAGACAGATAGACGGATAAGTTATGAGCGCTCCTCGAGTGGCACGTTAAAACTGTGCTAATTATCCCACCTGGGCCCCAAGTCTGCTAACCGATTTTGACTTCTTTTGCGTAAGAAATAGTAGTCAAAATCTATAGAACTACATTTAATAACTGGGAAATAACCGACTTTTACTTCTATTACCTACGCAATAGAAATCAAAATTAGTTGAATGCTGCAAAAGCCAACAATTACGAGACCATTCTGAAACAATTGAGATAGCAGAAATTAGCAGACTTGGGGTCCAGGAACTCAGAGTCGCGTCTCGGCGTCAAAGGAAGCGTGTCGACTCGTGACTCGTGTCCGAGTGTTCGATTTTGTGCTCCAAAACAACCGAAAATGCTCCCGACAATAAGACATCCTGTTCCACGTATCATCTAATATAGTGTGACATTCCAATCAAAGTGGGGGGCATTTTATTAGCATTAATAAAATTATGGTCATATAAAAATGGTATTTTATTAAATATGCGTTATCAAATATGTCGAAATATACAAATAAGCATAATATATATTTAGACATTTGTAGTATTTAGTTTACTAGTTATGTCTGCATTGTATCTAAAACAACCGTATCCGTCCGACCATCCACGCCGATGACGCTGAAGCCGGCATCGGCCTTTACTTATAAATCATTAGGTAATACAAGGCATAAATGGCCAAGATTGTGTCCTCGTCGCGAATATAGTTAGAGCGTCCTTTATTTCGTAAGGTTACCAGCAGATTTGGCCTCAAGGTCCAAACTTTAAAAATGGAGTCTTCCAATCATAAAACTAATCCATATTTGTATAAACAGCAACAAAATTTGTAGTACTAGGTCATCGCCTACAATCACCAAACGACTTTGATTTACCTCAGACGATTTTTACGTTGTCGGTTGGGCTGTTTGCCCCCCCCCCCCCCCCCCCCCAATTTAGAATAGAATAGATCTTTATTTCATGTAAACCAGATACAGGCACTTATGAAATGTCGAGACTTTAGGTGCACGGTTCCAAATAGTAGATCCTATGGAGAAGAACCAGCAAGAAACTATTTAAAACCTTTCCAAATTATTCGATAGATATTATAATGCTGGTGGTAGTAGTGTCTCGTTAGCATACCAGCATGCCACCATGAATGGGTCAACACGCCCGTGGAACTACTACTCTCCTACAGAATATCGATATTAAGTAGCAGTATGGATACTGTTGCGTTTCGTTCGGTGGAGAGCCGGAGGCCTAATTTCTCCCTTAGGGGACTAAGGGAGAAATTAGGCCTCCGGCGCTCCTTCTCTTCCCTCTCCTTCCTTCTCTTTTCCCTCCCTTTTTCCTAACATCATCCTGAAAGGTTGGCAACGCAACGGTGACTCCTCTGTGTTGCGGATGTTCATTGGCGGCGGTGATAACTTACCATCAGGTGAATTGCAAGCTCGTTGTCCGGGTATGCTATAAAATAATAATAATGCCAGTTTTTCTATGATTAGTAGATATTATCGATATCTCCACAGCCGTGCAGACAAGAGCAAATTTTCTTGATAAAGTACAATCCAGAATTTCCGAGCTTTAAAGTCTGCTATAGCTTCAATCTTCAATACATTCATAGTAGGAACTTGGAAGAATGGAACCTTGAAGAACGCCCTACGATTGGTCCATCAAGAACATATGGGGTTTGTTTTCAAATGTCAGCTTTTTCAGGGGTTATTATACTTATCATATAAACAATTTTTAAGGAACTACAAACAATAACTTACATTTCAATAATAAATACATCCGGGTTTTGCTTCTTTATAATCAAACATTCAGCAGCTAAATACAGGAAAATAAACATTTACCTATAAGGAGTACGAGTAGCTTCGTGGAACTGGTCTTGTGCAATCAAAAGGAAAACCTTTATTTTAGTGTGGTTTACCTCTGAGAAACGACTTCGAGATATAATGCTACAGAGTATTTATGATATATTCCTTGAATATTAATACACCGAGATACCTTATTATAGTTACTAGTGGTCGCCCAGTGGTGGAAATTCGACCGTAATTTTAGCTTTCTGCACTCCTTCTCCATATAAACTTTAACTATGCCAAATCTCACACTTCTCCGTTCGCGAAATATGCTTAAAAAGGGGTACAAAATTTTCTCTTCACATTTTAATGTATAGATGATTTTATGTGGTTATCCTGTATATGATATTGTAAGTTTGTAAGGCAGTTTAGCCAACCCTACAGTTTTAACTGTAGATTTACAGTTTTTTGGAAATCTTCCCAATTTCTAGTTTAGTCCTCCAAATCTACTGTTTTTTATTTAAGATGCCAGCTACATCGATTTTATTTCCTTCGTAGTCCGTACACTAACTCAACTTCAGCAAAACTTACCACTCTAAGTCAAAGTCAAAGTCAAAGATTTTTATTTCAACTGGGCCTTTGCAGGTACTTTCAAAACGTCGTGATTCTAGGTGCACGGTTCCAAGTGGGTTGGTCCTGGAGAAGATACCGGCAAGAAACTCCATGGATACTCTTTTCATAAATCAAGCTTAGGTACTACACAACAAATGTGGGGCCACGGGAGCGGCCCCGGCTAAAATTCGACCTCAATTTACACAATATTACAATAAAAACATGGAACCCCCAAATGTCCTACCGAAATCACTTAGTTTCCAAGATAATGGGGTTTTTTTTGCATTTACCACAAGGAATATGTCGCCGTCGAGCTACCAGTAAGTAACCCTGTATATTTAGCAAGACACTCGTCAATATTTGCGTACTACTGTAGTACATACAGTATGATGTCATGTGGAATATCAGAGTTATAATATACTACAAGTATATCGAAGCTACTTGGATGCAAGTGCATGCATATGCATGTATCCATCTGGGGCCACGTGGTAAACAAGTGCCGTCTGACTCCGAGGCCTTGACTTCTGGATAATTATGTTACTTAAGTACATAATATACCTAAAAGAAAGAAAGAAAAATCAAATAAATTGATTTTTCTTTCTTTCATAATATGCCTACAATCGCACATATTAGGGTCTATTTACACTCTTTGTTTACCATTGTTATCATTTCTCTTTTTTTATCCCCCGACAAAAAAGAGGCGTGTTATAAGTTTGTAGTGTGTCTGTTTGTGGCATCGTAGCTCCAAAACGGAGGGACGGATTTCAATGCAGTTTTTTACAAAGAAAGCTAGTTTAATCGGTTATCATCTTAACTATGTTTCATGAAAATCTGTTCAGCCGTTCAAAAGTTACAGCTCTTTTTCTAGTTGGAGTAGGGGGTTTTTGACGGTTAGGTTATTTAGAAAAATGTTTCCCTCACTTTTTAGTGTTCCTGTATTGTGAATTCATTTACAAACACAAAATTTCATATGCAAAATTAATATCCAGATCTGGAACAGCCACAAAAAAAAATGATTTTATTTTATCGAGCTAATACATCAAAAAGTCGTCGTCATAAGGTAGGAGGTAGGAGTCGAGTGCTGGCTGGCAGTGCGACTTGCTTAATGCTTTTCGAAAGGGTGCTGGGGGAGTGAAGACAATGATGCAGATGAAGGTTGCGAAGACGTTCATATGAGGGACCAACACACTCGATGAACGAGATGCGGTATTCCTCCATTGTAAAGGGAGGATCCTCTGATACGTTTCTTGCAATGGCGAAGAGTCCATACAACCCGATTCCCATCGGCTTCCGTTTAGGAATTGGTTAGTGCAAAGACCAACGTAATATGGCTTGTTATTCAGTGAGGTCGAGCTCTTCCAGACATGACTATATATAGATTACACGAGCGGCATGGATTTTTGTCTTGCAGCAATTTTTAGAGGGCATTTTTGGGACGGCTTCCCCTTTTAAAACAGTCGCCCTTCGCCACTGATTTCTTGTAGTGTCTATATGTCGCTACAACAGCCAAAAGTGCATAATCATGTCTTTGTTTGAGTTCACGTTTCTATTATTAACTGAAGCAAAGAACGCAGTGCATGACACACCTACCTCAACATGAGTCATGGGTGACCGGCCTTTGTTGTATTCTTAATTGTGTGCTAATTATTCTAATGAGGAATGTTGCCAAATGTAGCTTTTAAACGTATATTCGAATAACAAGATTTTGGAATTGACACGCACTGCACACAGTGTACACCCCACTTTATTACATCGTCCTAATGAGATAGCACAGCGACATGCATGGACGCGCACGTTTGTCTTATAAAAAAATAAAATTATAGATGTTTTGAGGAATTGATCAATTGACTATACAGGATGTCGCAAATGTTATCACATTAAATGGAACCACGTATTTAGTATCACGTTCTGTGACTGTACACAAAAAAACAATCAAATCCAATCAGTAGTTTAGCTACAGGAAATAATTTAAAATTTCATAATTTTACACAAAATTATCACGATCTCTAGGCAAACTTTCTTAAGTCTCCAACGTATTCTAACTAAAATTATTTTTATTTACACGTGTAGAACAGATAGAGGTGACATAAATTTCTACTTCGATGTCCCTTCTCACTAGACGAATGATAGCAGATTGAAATTGATTGTAAAAGCATTTTTTTTGTCTACGGCTTCAGAATATGATACCAAACACGTGGTTTGAAACATAGAGTACTTACATATTTAATTAAATCAAGGAAAGACCTTTGAAATTTTTGAATTTAATAATAGAAATAAAAACCTATGGCAGAAAGAAAAAGCAATTAATTAGAAATAGAGCAGACAGTAGCAGTAGCAGTATATCCCACACAAACGTCACTTTAAAATAATTCGCAATTGTACTATAATAATCACTTATTTGCGAGAACATTTAATACGGCGCGCCGGCTCAACCGAGGTCGCATGCGCACATGTACTCAAGGACTTGTATCACAAGCAATAAAAACAATCTGTATAAATCGCGCATTGTAGGAAATGTAGGAATTGGATTAACATTTTCAATTCGGAGAATTTAGAATGTTCCAATAATTTCCAGATTTGTACGAAATTAGGTAACTATCAGGACAAAGAATAAAATATATATTTTATATATTTATATAATTCATCGTATTTGTTATCTATGTAGTTTATTTCATAGTTGTGCATATTGGATTAGTTTTGAATACCATAAGTTTAAGTGGTCTAAATAAGTTATTTTTGTAATTTTTACACACTGTGTCTACGTGTATTTCCAGTAGCGGGACTACTGGAAGAAATTTCATTAGAAATAAGTGAGTGTCAGGATGGCGGGTAGACAGCAGAATTCGCTATCGCAGATAAGCCTATAATTTAGTACCTAATTGGTACTATTTGGTACCTTCGATAAAAAAATTGGTACGTCCTCGTGTTCCAAAATATAAGGAAAAAAAAGTTGCCCGCCATCCTGACGTCAGGATGGCGGGTAGACTCGTAGATTAGGCAGTTCCACGCTGAATGTCTGCGATCTCTGTATGTGAGGATTTAGTACCCAATTGGTACCTAAACATATCTCAGTTTCAACTGTCTGGACCAAGTCGTTACAAAGTTATGCGCAAAAATATTTTCGAGCAGTAATGAATGTAATTATAATATCATCGAGATAGTCTAAGGCTATTATTTTTTGCGCATAACTTCCTAAGGACTCGGTCCAGGCAGTTGAAATTGAGATATGTTTAGGTACCAACCAGGTAATATATGGTGCATTCATTCAAAAAATTGGTACCTCTCAGTGTTCCAAAATAGAACACATAATATGTCGACTAGTGGATAATTATACTTTTGCGCATAACTTCCTAAGGACTCGGTCCAGGCAGTTGAAATTGAGATATGTTTAGGTACCAACCAGGTACTATATGGTGCATTCATTCAAAAAATTGGTACCTCTCAGTGTTTCAAAATAGAACACATAATATGTCGACTAGTGGATAATTATACTTTTGCGCATAACTTCCTAAGGACTCGGTCCAGGCAATTGAAATTGAGATATGTTTAGGTACCAGTCTGCGACTATATGGTGCATTCATTCAAAAAATTGGTACCTCTCAGTGTTCCAAAATAGAATACATAATATGTCGATTAGTGGATAATTATACTTTTGCGCATAACTTTCCAACGAGTTGGTCTAGGCAGTTGAAATTGAGATATGTTAAGGTACGAACAACGTACTATATGGCGCATTCATTCAAAAAATTGGTACCTCCCAGTGTTCCAAAATAGAACACTTTTTAATCGACTGGTGGATTATTATATTTTAGCGCATAACTTTCTAACGACATGGTTCACACAGTTCAAACTGAGAGTTCAGCTTTATCATCATGTAAATATTTGAATGAAATAGGAGTAATAATTTTAAAAAAATACTGTTAATCAACTTTTGTTGCTGACTGTACTGATTTGTTAGACCACTTGAAAGTCAATTTGGATAAGGGCCATACTTGAATGGGCAAAAATATTTCATGGGACGTTTCTGTAGTTGTGATACAACACCTTAAACGTTGTAATTTTAATCATGTATGTTCTACGGATGATCCTCTTAAAATATTCGATACATTATCTACCAAACTTAGTATCAAAGGTAATTTGATGGAAACCTTCTTAGAGCCTTAGACTATCTCGATGATATTATAATTACATTCATTACTGCTCGAAAATATTTTTGCGCATAACTTTGTAACGACTTGGTCCAGACAGTTGAAACTGAGATATGTTGAGGTACCAATTGGGTACTAAATCCTCACATACAGAGATCGCAGACATTCAGCGTGGAACTGCCTAATCTACGAGTCTACCCGCCATCCTGACGTCAGGATGGCGGGCAACTTTTTTTTCCTTATATTTTGGAACACGAGGAGGTACCAATTTTTTTACTGAAGGTACCAAATAGTACCAATTAGGTACTAAATTATAGGCTTATCTGCGATAGCGAATTCTGCTGTCTACCCGCCATCCTGACACTCACAGAAATAAGTAGTTCCATTGTGCTCATATGTCTGTAACATTTTTATTACTATGTTTCCTTGTGTGTACATAAATAAATAAAATAAATAAGAACTAGTATAGAGTGGGCATCAAGCCCTTTGTACTGTCTAAAAGGTTTTGGGAATCGTAAAAGCAACTGAGGAGTTACGTCACGAAGACAGCAGCGTCCTCCGTAGTGCTATTAACGATAAACGCGACCCACAAGCGGCATCATGACAATACCGCTATAGTACTTGTTGTACCGCTCTAATTATGATGCTCTTCGGCCTATGTTCAGCAGTGGGCGGTTACATGATGATCAATAAGTTGATGTTGGACACTTGAATAACACAGTTCTTCAAATCACTTGAGTATCTTTTAACAGCTGACAGATTAATTGGACTAGGCCACAGACATTTCATACCAGTAGCAGACCAAACATTCGCTGAAAATTACGTAGCCATTACGCACACATAGGGGTTTACTTATGAAAGTTCAATCCCGGTGTTTTGTCGTAGCTAGCACTGTCACACCGGTACGCACAGCACTTCACCATTTTATTAGATATAATATTCTACCATCTATTACATCCCAAACAGTAATATTTTTCATTTAAATGTGATTTAATCTATAAAATGCGATTTAACTTATACATGTGTCTTATTATTATGACGGCGCGGGATAAACAAGTTACGCGTCAAATTTTGACTATGAAAGAGTCAGGTGACAACAGGTAAAAGAACGAGATACTATTATCCAGTTGTCGCTTATTACAAATGGGATAAAGAAAGGATTCTTCCCATTTGTAATAAGCGACAACTAATGGATTCATGTTTGGTCTGCTATTATATGTCTGTGGACTAGACATGTTTTTGACAGCTTTTGACTGGCCTTGACAGCTGTTATTTGAAGAACAGTGGGCTGAGCACGAATGTTTTGACGTATAGTAAAGTAAACGTAACCAAATTTTGATTATAAACTTCGATGAATCTATCGCATTTTTGTTCAATTTTATGCAACAAACGCACTTGTTTCATGAAAATGTAAAAATATTGCATGTATTTCCAAAAAAATATCAGGGATTAAAGGTGTATTTTTTGTTCAAAATTTGCTTACGTTTACGTTACTATACGTCAAAACATTCGTGCTCGGCCCTCTGTAGTATGATGAAGTAGATGCGTCACTAGTTCAATCCACGTGTTACAGAGTTTAAAGATCACGGTTGGAATATCAATTAACTCTTTCAATTGAATTCGTAGACAAACAAAACATACTGTAAATATCGAAATTACCTACCCACTCTTTAGGTATACATAACCAGTCCAGTCTCCTCCCTCCAAGTGTGCCCTAACAGGTGGGACACCGTAGTAGGCTTCGGCGTGATCATCAAACAACTTGAGGAATCCTGCATAATGCATATCTGAGAGGGCCTCACAAAGTTCTCGATGGTGTGTGTAGTCCGCCAACCCGCACTAGGCCAGCGTGGTGGACTAAGGCCTT
The DNA here is from genome assembly GCA_932294325.1 of Allophyes oxyacanthae. Lineage (NCBI taxonomy): Eukaryota > Metazoa > Arthropoda > Insecta > Lepidoptera > Noctuidae > Allophyes > Allophyes oxyacanthae. Next base: position 2,566,914 of record OW028612.1, read on the forward strand.
ACCCTTCTCAATCTGACAAGAGGCCCTTGCCTAGCAGTGTGACAGTAATGGGCTGGCTTTATTTAATTTAATATATTTTTACGGGAAGCTAAGAACTAAGGTATTTACATACATAGACTAAATATTTACAAATAAATTAAAAATTAAAGATAAATAAAAACAAAGAGAGAACACTTAGGCGGCGTCAAAGTACTCCTCCGCATCGCTGTCATCCGGGAACGTGCCCAGAAGACTGGCAGCATTGCCACGTTGAATGGCAATGCTAATTCTTTGGCCAAAGAAAGAGCCAGCCCTCTGGTCACGCGAAGTATATTTTTTGGGTTATAATAGGTTTTTTTTTTTATCTTTGTTTCAAAGAGATAGAAATGGAGGAAACTCAGGGAAGACATAACAGAGAAAATAAGACTATTTATTTATTTATTTAATAAACTATCTATTAATATAACTTACGCTAGATAACAAGATATTTTTAGTGTAAACATTGAATTTTAAAACTGCGCAATACACTTGAAAATCGGGTTGGGTCAGTTTTTTTTAACTTGTCTATGATTCATTTTATATGTCTGTGATAGTTTTTTTTTGTAGTTGTCAACAGAGGTTAGTAACTACGTAGCATTTATTTAATATATGCAATGTAGCATTTATGCTACGCTTTAAAAAAAGTAATTGTAAAATTACTTATGTTCAGTCTAGTCCCGATCACTTCAAGGAATTATTGTACTCATCATTATGAACAACATTTACAATGGGACCAACTTTGAAATCGTGATTTAAAAATCAGTTGTTCCATATAAAAAAAAATACTCTACGGAACAGCTGATTTAGTTGTATAAAACCAAAAACTGATTCTGAAGTAATACTTACAAAAATTACTTGTCGGAAATTAATAACTGTCACTTCATATAAAATAATGGTAGCTATTATTATAAGTTATAACTTGTACACTGATAATACTTTAATGCACTATTGCGTCCTATTATAGTATAAACAACTGCGCATTTAAAATTAGAATTCTGCAGAGGTGAGCAGTTACGCAAAAAGGCGCCAAGAAAAATACGGCCTGATATTTTTTCAAGATTGGTCAAATGCACAGTACAATTTGCAATGGCTACTGTAAATAATGTCATATTGTGAAATCATGCAATAACAATGGTACATTTAAAGTTTGTATTCATCAATGGTGTCATATTTTAATTATGTGCAAATAATAATTATTTCAACAATATTGTTTATAAATATTTTAGGACAGAACTAGTACCTACAAGTCGCGTTTTTAATGTATTGTTGCATCGTTGGAGACTTAAGTGTTTTATTAACTACACATTTTTAATAGAATCTCGTATGTTATTTATTTAATTAATGCAATCAATGTCATTTTGTCAGAAAATACGATAAAATAATAAACATTATGACACAAACGCGCCAAAATTCCATCTCGCAGCAACACTGCCAACAATTCGAATTTGGAACGCGAGACGCATCAAACACATCAGCAGGGCGTGGTCCTATGAGGCAAGGTGCTAAAGAACTGATACGACCAATATAACATTGACCTGTAATTATTAGATATATGTCCTCGATTTCGTCCGTAATATTAGGAACGGGGAGGAATGGGAAGACCAAATTATATTGGTGAATCAGAGTCGAGGCGCTAAAGTACAGCAGCCACCAATTATCATGGAGCTGTAATTGTTAGAACTAAGCACGCGTTATCGTCTTTATTATTCAGGATGAGGGAGGGTGGGAAGGTCAGCTTTTGTTGGTTAGTCATGTGTCTATTTTTAAAATGTTGTCGTGCGGCCGCCACGCGGTCCCCTCGTGGCTTTGTTTTGCTCAGATAATGCTTGGTATTACACCGTTCCCCACATATTTACAACGTGAACAATTTACTCTGTACTTTAATTATCTCTGTAACTATGTGTACTAGAACGCTTTCCGATTTATCATTACGGTTGTAAAACGTTAATTAGAGTAAGATAAGTAAGTTAAAATGTCGATAAACAATGATTATTGTTTAAACTTTTTTCTTTATCGATGGTGACTTTTGACTAATTTTCCCACGAAAATAATTTATAAATAAACAAATACGGATGTAGATTATCTTGTTTTCGTAGTTTTGTGGGTGCAAAGTATACATAATTATGAATTTAGGTACCTCTTTCATCATAAGATACCAATATTGAATAAGTATACATTGATATATTATGTACTACCTGAAAGACTAGAGAAGACGCCGCACTTCATTACGCTGTTTCATTCAATTGCGGCGATATCGCCGCACTTCATACATCTGTTTTACTATTCGCCTACATCCCGCCACGCTCCTCGCCACGCGCCACGCACGAAATGTATTTAGAATAGATAGAATAGATCTTTATTTCATGTAAACCAGATACAGGCACTTAAGAAATGTCGAGACTAGGTGTACGGTTCCAAATAGTAGATCCTATGGAGAAGCACCGGCAAGAAATTCCACGGAAACTCTTTTAAAATAATAGATTACAATCTTGATCAGTACAATGTTGTGGTAAGAGCTGCGAGAATAATGGAATTTAATGTGAATAAAACTAAGACTAGGATAATAATGATTTGTCCCTGAATAAGATTGCCATGGCATTTGTCGTGTCGCCTCTAGTACGTAGAACATAATAACTCAATAATTTTTGACATTGCTTTGTGCTTTACCTGTAACTCACATTACTCACAAAAACTTGACATCCATCAACTCTGCCCTTGTGACCTTATGCCTGCCTTCTCCTGTAGTTTTATTTAAATTCGTTAGTCATAGAATTGTTTAAGTAAATAAATATCATCGAATTCCGGCTTTAACCAAACGCAATCATCCGTTAACTCTTTTACAAGTATTCCTCTTTTTATTGTATTCTCTTCTACTCTTTTTGTATTGTTTTATTCATTATCTTAAATCTTCTCTCTCTTGTGTTGTCACTGTATCCATGCTGATTAAATTTATTTTCTTTCTCTGTTTTTTTCTTTCTTTAAGAAGTTGGAGCATTTTTTTTAAGTTGGGGCTCGTTTCATCCTTTAATTGGCTCATGACTTGTAACTACATCATCATCATCCTCGACATTCCTCTGTCTTTATCCTATTTCATTTGTGGTCGGCGCAATGTCTTTTTCTTCCATTCATCTCTATCAGACATCATTTCCGGATTCACTTCCTTCACATTCATGTCATATTTCACACAGTCTATCCATCTTTTCTTTGGTCTGCCTTTTCTCTTACATATAGTGATCAACATTCATTGGTACATTAATTAATTTGCTTAGTAGCATATCACCAAAGTCTACGTTGTAAAATTCCCAATAATGAGGTAGGTAATCAAAATCGCCGAGTATTTTTCCAGCATAGTCTAAACATGTAGATTACAAATGCAGTCAGGAACGAGATTATTTATCTTAGCGAAACAAAAATTATCACATCCGTGTGCTTCCACAGATACTTTGTCAACGCCAGATAAAATTTATGTGAGACGCCTACACAAATTATAAAATTATAGAATATTTAGGAGAAGATTAATTCGTTAGTTTATTTTTACACAGATACAAGGAAACAGGTAAAGCAGACAGGGACAGAATTTCTGGGGTACTAAATTATAGCCAGTATTTCTGCAGTGTTTGATGTAAGATAGTAGAATAATATGGCACCTAGAGTCTCGACATTTCATAAGTGCCTGTATTTGGCTTACATGAAATAAAGATTTATTCTATTCTATATTTTGAAGAACCGTATTTATTACACAACGTGAGGAACCATCATGTTAATTTTATGGCTCATTAATAATTTAGTACCTTCTTGTGTATTCTCATATAGCGTAAAATTCTTGTGAATGTAATGTTTTAGAGCAAAATTACAAATATTCTCCCCAAGGCTTCCGCAGTCGGCGACGATCCGCCGCCGACTGACTGCATGATATCTATCAAGCCCCCACGTTACCTACTAAAAAGATATGGCTGACCATTCACGGGTGACCTGCCTCCCTCTCCGCTGTACCATAGAATTGGTTGTCAAAGACGTATCAGTTTTAGAGGTAGGGGTCAAGTTATGTTCGTTTTGGTCGATGATAGTGCGCTTACGCAAATGCCTCCTGGTATAGCGAGATTGGCAAGTGTCAATACAGATAACGTGTCTGCCAGTCGGGGTCACGGCACTGTTTGTATTTGGTATTTTGTTATTAAATCTTAGTATTTTCAGTTCAATGGGGCGATAATATACATACCTAGTTGTTTTTATGTTAGTATTATATCGTAATGTTGAATTATTTTTTGTTGAATTTTGTTATTTTTGATAGATGAAAGGTGTATTTCACCGTTGACCGTTTTGCGGTATCTAATAGTTATGTTGTAGCCATTAATATATCATCATAATATATCATCATACATCGGATAGACTCGAAAACGACTGGTTTAATCAGCCTATAGTTTGTCTATGGTTTAAAATAATCTCAAATCTTTTGTACGAAGAAAACCACTTCTGTCAGTCAATAAGATAAAGCATACAAAACTCAATTACGTTACAATAAAAACAATCCGGGAATGTTTGCAATTAAAATAAAAAACAATGATTTAGCTTGGTATTGATAACCCCCCATCTATCTGTAGGTGCCTCATTGTTGTGGCGTGATAACTAGGCATTATCGCAGCACGTGTTACGGTTTTTTTTATGTCAGTCGTGTCGTGATGTACCGCTAGTATCCATATCCGTTAAAAACATACTGCCTATTAAAAGGTCGATTCGGCCCACGACTTGGCCGAAACGCTCTGCAGGCTTACCACGATCTTTTACGTAGCCATCATGTTTCAAGAACGTTTTATTTATTTATGCTTTATGCAGTATGTACAGAGGCGGACTTAGGCTGACATTCAGAAACGACAGAAACGAGTCTATTCGTGAACTTATGCTTCCATCTGTCAAAATTTGTTCGTAAGTTTGACAGATGGACGGATGGACGGATGGACTTAATGCCTTAGGCATTTGCTACTAGTCAACCTAAAGGTGATGCAGAGAAAAAGGATGGTAGGTGCACGGACAAGTAATTAAACTGAAATAAGCGTAGTTACTTATAACCAGTGATCGGAATGGGTGGTGCTAATTCACCTAAACTTCGAGGCACAGAGACAAAAAGTGGAGACTTCCTTACGACAACATTATTTCTGGGACAAAAGTTGTCCCATGTTTCGGGATATCACTTATGTACTTAATAATTAATGTTATTATTACAGTAAGCGAATTGAATTGAATTAAGGGTTTTGTTTCCCAGAATTGACAAAAATTCAGTAGACACGAGTTTTATGGTTTATAAAATAGAAGACTTTCTCGCTATCTTTGATTTCTAACTATTCTTTTTTATTATCCTAAGATGTAGAAAATCTGATATAACAAGGATATAACCGATTGTATATAACCGAATGTACTTAAGTGATGTCCCGAAAACTAGGACAATTTTTGTCCCAGTTTTTTTTTTGTCGTAATGAATTCTCCACTTTTTGTCTTTGTGCCTCGAAGTTTAGGTGAATTAGCAACACCTATTCCGATCACTGGTTATTACATATATCCCTTCCTTTACCTTATCTATCTTAGGGTATCCCTATTCATCATTATGAACCACTTTTAATATGGGACCAACCCTAAAATCGCAAAAAATCAAATCTGCTGTTAATATTAATAATTCAATACTCGACTTTTATATGGATCAGAAGTTTATTTTAAAAAAAACTAAACAGCTGATCCATAGATTTATTAAAATTATAAAGTTAAAAAAAAGGTAAAAGTCGTTCATATTGATATAACCCTTTATAGGATCGGGACTAATATAATCATTATGGACTTTATTTTCGTATTCAAGTCGCAACGGCCCATTAGCTCAGTTGGTTAGAGCGTCGTGCTAATAACGCGAAGGTCGCGGGTTCGATCCCCTCATGGGCCACGATCTCTTTTTGGTTTTCTAAAACATTTAGAAATGTGTTTTGATTTCTGTACTAAAATATTTATATGTAAATATTACTTTGAGTATATTCTAGATACTCAAAGAGATATTATAATTGCTTGCATACTTAGGTATAACTAGCTGTACCCGCGGCTTTGCCCACGTGACAATATTTCGATTAATCTAAGTTAAGTGACTCAACATTGTAAGAGTCGCGAAAGTTTAACCACATTTAACTTGACCTCCATGAAAAAGTGGAGTTATCCTTCATCATTCATAATGTCAAAAACTTACAAAAAATATGAGATCGATGCAATAAAATGCTGTATTTTCTACTTATTATCCAAAATAATAACGTAGAATTTTCCTATGTGAAGTGAAAACACGCGTTGCTTGGATGGGAGTTCTTTATTATACTCTCCTTGGAAAAATTAAATTATTTAATTTCATTAATTTTTTGGGTAAATAATGATAATCTATAGTGATACAGTACTATAATTCACACTGCAACCGTTTTTATTAGAAAACTTATTGAAGAAAATTCTCACGATGATTACCTACTGAAACTTTGTTCGTATTATGTACTGTAAATTCGTTCGTTCGTTCGTAAGTACAACCTACTGTCTTGTATTTTAGTAAGAGAAACTCTAGCGAATGATTTACCGCCAAGAGACATAGGCAGATTCGCCTGGATTCCACGCCACGCCGAGCCGTTCGTGTTTCTCTCTCTAGCTTGCAACACTTCATCAAGCACACACTGTATGTGAAGTATAACCTTTGAGCCCTAGTGTAACATGACATTGACATCTACTGCTGGAAATCGCCGCAAGAGAACTCTAATAATTATTGTTTCTAAACAGATCTTTAACGCTAATAATTAATTGTACCGTGCACCGCTAAGACTACAGCCTTCACGCCATTTTAGTAGGTCCTTGGGTATGTACCGCTTATAAAGATAATAATAAAGGAACACCTTGGTTTTACATATTCTGCAGTTTATTTCTATCCAAGTTAAAATCATGGAAGATTATTTAAACTGTTTATTTAGAAAATTCATTTTATGTAGTTTGTTTACGATTTTACATACCTATTTTTCCCTTTGAGTAGTGTTAAATGCTGTAAGATTTTTCCTAGAAAAGCATAGCAAATAATCATGCCCGGCGTATACTGGGCAGTGAGTTCTGTTACGAATCTTGCTGACTGACTTATCTATCAAATAGGTGGTAATAGCATGAATTCGCTGTGATTTTGTAGAGGTGCTATGCTAGCCGTAGGATAAACTATATTGGGCGGGGTTGGTTTGCAGCAGTCGGGGATAGTCCGACATGTGTAACTGTGACCGACGGCGACGATTACTACTTTTGCATGCGTGGTTATTTGTTGATTTTCAAACAATAGTTTTTATGTTAACATTCTGTCACGGCTGAGGTATAACCATTGCTCAATCTCGACCACTTTCCAAGTTATTTTAGTCTTGAACCGCGACCAATAAAAACAGCAAACAGTAGCAGTCGGGGTTTAGAAAACCTTATGACTTGAATTACATATAAATGTAATAAATTGTATAAAACCCTGCCTTCAGGTGACTGTGTGGATGTAATATCAAACAAAAAGTCACCTTTTTTCATTTTTAAATACAACAAACTCGCCTATAAATTACTACTAACGCCATCTTGGTTCAAAAAGTAGAAATTAAAAATTATATGGCTAGAATTGAATAGAAAAAGGTCGTAATCCGTTTATAAAAGTTATCTATAATGGTTTAGGAACATCCTGGGACAACTGGTAAATAATTTCATCACGCTTTGTATTTAAAGAACACGACAGTGAGTGAAATACGTACCTAATTATCTAAAAGTAAGATGCCAATGAGCGAACTTCTAGTAGGTTGCTAATTTTAGTTAGTATGTTATACCATTATCCTAGGTATGCCGTGTCACTGGATCCCACCTTTACTGGTTCTATTAAGGAGTTTAAATTTACGGAGACATTACGAACAATTATTTTGCTCAGCTCCCAACAGAAATAGCGTGATGATTTCTATAACATAAATGATGACCGGACCTATGAACTACAACAATATAATATTTTAAAAGGAGTCGCCTAGTTCTACCGTGACTTATAATTGTACACGGACATGGTGATCTATTGCTTACCCCCCTTTGGCAAAAGCAATTAATTAATAAGTAATTTGTAGCCTATATGTTGACCAGCTTTATAACGAACATTATTATAAATTTTCATGAAATTCTGTTCAGTGGTTTTGCTGTGAAGCTCGGACATAGATACAGACAAACAGACAAACAGACAAACGGACAAACAGACAAAAATTATAAAATTTATATTTTTGGCATCAGTGTCGATTATAGTACACGTAGCAATTACTTTTTTTTAAAAATATTCAATGTACAGTTTTCGCCTCGTTACGATTTTATTATAAGTATAGATAGTGTTTTCAATACTGTATTTACAGTAATTATAATCTTTTTACCTATTGGTTTTTTTGAACAATCTGACGAAATACCTAATAAGATGAATGTTTTTATAAAATGTATGTATAAGTATTTGTTATTGTTAAACACTGGATGGGCAACTAATAATACTGATACTAAATTTCAGTTATAGAAAAAAAAAAAAAAAAAAAATGAGATTTTTCTTTTTTCTTTTTATTATCATTACCTTCTACTTATATTCAAAATTATTATTAAATCTTCAATTCAATTTAAAAGTCTTGCAAAAAACGCTACGCGTAACCCGAGGGCTGGCCTATTCTGTGGTCAAAGATTAAGCATTGTCATTCAACGTGGCAATGCTGCCAGTCTTCTGGGCACGCTGCCAATTGACAGCGATGAGGAGGAGGATTTTGGAGCCTAAGTGCTCAGTTTTATATTCGTATTTTATGTTTTCAATAATTAGGCAGGGTGCAAAGTCAAAGTCAAAGATTTTTATTTCAACTGGGCCTTTGCAGGCACTTTCAAAACGTCGTGATTCTAGGCGCACGGTTCCAAGTGGGTTGGTCCTGGAGAAGATACCGACAAGAAACTTCATGGATACTCTTTTCATAAATCAAGCTTACAACAAAAAACGGTACTATTTATGTAAATTGAAATTGAGTGTATTACCTGTCAAACCATTGCAAACAACAAGCAAATGACGCAAATTCATTTGACATGATTATAGACAAAGATGCGTAGACGCCTCACCTTAGCCGGTTGTAACCGGTTCGTTATCTGAGGTCTTGAACCCTTGGCTCACGCGCCTCCAACAGCGAGCACAACACTGATAATGGATAAAAATAAATTGCGTTAGATAGAATCGAATCTAGACCCCTTGGTGGTTATCTCACTTCCGAAAAGGCACCTACATACTGCCATAGTGTAAGGTACCCATGCATGCAAAGGTATATTTTCATGGAAAATATATGGGAAATAGTTATTTGTATTTTTCTCGAATTCGGCAATTACGATTTCGTCGGTTGTTTTGAGGGAACATTTCTATTGGCAAGCAGAATCGATTGAGCCCCAGTTTTTTGAGAAATATCAATATTTTCATTGACTGTCTTTTTTCTAAAAACGAATAACAGTGACTTAGATTAATTTAGGAATAGCGATTTTAATACCTTCAAAATTCACCTAGTTTCTTAATACCAGAATTCTCTAACTATAGCAAAAAGGGGTACCACCCTTAATGCCCCAATTTATAAGTATAAGATAAAGTGATAATCAATCACACGAATAATAAAAAGAATCCCTTATACCACACTTATACTATACAATGGAAACTATTGTGAAGCAAAGTTCAAAAGTTAATTACATATTAATAATTATAAAATCATCAAAATGTGTGTCCTCATAGGCTTTACAATTAAACAAAAAAAGTTTATTATTTCGTACGTGTGTGCAAATAAAACATGACCTTATTTTTGTCCCAACCCTAATCCGACCGTTCCAGACTTTTAGGATAATGTTTATAATATATTTATGTTCGCTTTTTACCGTATTTTAAGGTCACCATTCTAATTAGTGGTGAAACGATTATCACGTAGCGATTACGATTTCGATTACAATAATCGACGATTACGATGATCTCAAACTTTTACAAACTTTAAATAAAACATGTTTTAAAAATCAAAATGGTACAAATTTTAATAATCTACATTTAGATATTGCAGATTCGTACTCAAAAAGCACAGATAAACATAAATAGTCCAAATAACAATTTTTTTTATAAAATGCGACCGCGGGGATCTCCCCGGAAGACAAATTTGCGTTTGGATACGTCATGCAATCTATTAGGCACGTTTACAAGGGTAAGAATATAAACTAAATTCATTTAAAAAAAAGAACTAGATAGTCGCAATGATAATCGACGATTACGATTCATCGTAATCGTAATCGTTTCGTCACTAATTCTAATAGCCTTAATTTTGTTATACACCTCAAATTTTCAATTACCAGTTCTTTTTTAAACGTGCTCTTTTCTTTTTAACCCACGACAAAAAGAGCTGTTATAAGTTTGTAGTGTGTATCTGTGGATCTGTCTGTGGCATCGTAGCTCCAAAACGGATAGACCGATTACAAAGCAGTTTTTCAATTGAAAGCTAGTTTAATCGGGTATCATCTTAGCTATGTTTCATGAAAGTTACAGCTCTTTTTCTAGTTGGAGTAGGGGGGTTTTTGACGGTTAGGTTATTCTACTCAACTATGATTATGGGACCAAATATTAAATTATCACCATCGCACATGCCACAAATTTTTTCTAGTAATAAAATATTTGGGTTGCTTTTTTTTTCTATAAAACATACACATTAATATGCGCATTGGTATTTATAAAAAGTAGGTGCCTACAAATAATATCACACTGTGATTAGATTACTAATCTAAACAAACCATACTTTTCAGGCGCAATTGTTTGATGATTTTGACAATCATGGCGTCAATTCAAACCTTTTTTGTTTTTTTTTTGTTTTACGTGGTGAGAACCCATCATGGGCTGTCCTCCGCCTGGGGGGGCGAAGGGGTGTGCCGGACTCCTACCGGCTAAACTCACCACGGTGGTCCACTTCGGCACCTACAGGTGGGCTTCGGGTACTCTTAAAAGACCGCACCGAAGCCCACCTCGGTGCCACGCCTATTAAGGCACTTCTCGGGGAGGGAGACTGTAAAAAGGTCCCCCTCCCAGGCACGTCCCAGGGGAGACTGTAAAGAGGTCCCCCCGGTACCCTCGCTGTGCGGTGCACGGCGCGGCGCGCAGGACCGACCAGTGCGCGCCGTCTTCTCGGGGGTCGCTTCGGTGAGAGCGCACAGAGTCCCCACTCTGTGCGCTCAATTCTAACCTAACCTAACCTAACCAATATAATTGTTAGCTTTTACTTGTAGGTCTTGTCAAATCTAAAGTAATTAAGTACCTAAAACTTGTTCAGAAATGGCGTTTAAAATCTGGCTACATTTAATTCAGTTATCAAAATATTTAACAGCACTTTCACACTCACTTTCACATCAGACAGCTACAGGATGTTAGGCTTATTGTTTCGCGCAGGCCTAGGCGCAGTCTTGCCTAGTTCATTATCTACTTAGCAAACATTAAGATACATATCGATAAGATTTCGTATAATTACTGGTCTTATTCAAGTGAGGATTTATTTACAATTGCGTCGTGTTTATAGAATATGGTGACACTTCAGAAAATAGATCAAGAGCTAATAATAATTATTATACTTTATCAAACACTTTACCCCTTTTATTTTGGAGGACAAAGTCACTTCTCATCTTGAGATTTCTTTACAAATAAGCAGTTTCTTTGTACTTAGTTCGTTACATATTTGTATTATTTATTTTATTTTTATTTATTTATCAAAAATTACTGTGACGTCATCACAGTTGGGGTGCCAACTGAAAAATCAGCGCTGGCTGTACCACATCCAGCATAATTATGTAGAGTTGGTGACCTTTTCGGTACCGGCATGCTCGACGGCATGTATTTTTTTCTTTTTATTGTTACTTATTTTTTTATTAGAAGTGTACCTATTTCTCTTTTTATGTTTCGCCTATTATGAATGTGGCGCCGTCATTATCCTGTATGGAATAAAATCATTTTTCGTTCAGAAAAAGTTTCAAAATTTAAAAAAAATACAATTTACAAAATTATTGAAATAAGTTTCTAAAATGGTGTAAATATATAAATTAAATACCTAAAAACAACTTTACATTAGCAAATTGTTGATGCTGAGGCTATCCGCAAGAACTCTGCTACGAACTACGGTACACGCGTAGCTAAGCTACGAGCACCGTAGGCCGTAGTAGATCACCTACACGTTGACCTCCATCGAACCCCATAAAAATAGCCGGTAAATTGACCGGAGAAATAGAACCTGGGGTATAAATAAAGGTAACGAATGCCTAAATTAACCTCAATGCGGTCGAAGGACTGATCGAACGGGGTGACAGCCCTTAAATGTATGTAGGGGTGTGTCGGTGTATTTATGGGTGTGTGTGGGTGTCGGCTATTTGAACTTTATTTGTGTTAAAAGCTACGTTTGACGTCAAACTTCAGGTTCTTATTTGGTTTAGATTTTGTACGATGACATCAACTTTTAAACGTCCATTCTTGAATTTGGGCTACCTAAGTACTGTCGGCAACAAAATTTGAGTTTCTAATATCAATATTATATTAAAGTATGTTACTACCTAATTCATTAAGATATTTACATGTTATTAAAGTTGAAAGCGAAAAATAAATCAGCTGTTCCGTACTAATTTGAGTAATATTGAATTATTTGTATGAAATATTAGATTTTTTTCCATATATAAAGTTGTTCATAATCTAGATCTTTATTTCATGTAAACCAGATACAGGCACTTATGTCAAGACTCTAAGTGCACGGCAGTGGCGAAGGGTGACAGTTTTAAAAGGGGAAGCCGTCTCAAACATGCCCTCTAAAAGTAGCTGCAATTAATGCTGCCAGACAAAAATCCATACCGTCTCTTGTAATCTATATAAAGTCATGTCTAGAAGAGCTCGATCTATCTGAATAACAAGCCATATTACGTTGGTCTATGCGCTAACCAATTCCTAAAGGGAAGCCGATGGGAATCGGGTTGTATGGACTCTTCGCCACTGGTGCACGGTTCCAAATAGAAGGTCCTATGGAGAAGAACAGGCAAGTAGCTCCATGGAAACCCTTTTAAAATAATAGATTACAATCTTGATCAGTACAATGTTGTGGTAAGAACTGCGATAATAATGTAATTTAAATGTGAATAAAAATAAGAATAGGATAATAATGATTTGCCTCTGAATAAGATTGCCATGGCAGTTGCGAGCTGACCAGTAGGTCTACCGCGTAACTAAAATGGTAATGAACATCGACACTGGTAATAAACTTCAATACGATCGTGAGAGACTAAACTTGACTAACTTTGAGCTAACTTGTGAAAAAAATACCAATCATGAAGTTGGGACTCTGTCTTCATGATAGGTAAAAACTTTACAAGATAGCTCAAAGTTTAATCTCTCACGATCGTATTGAAGTTTATTACCAGTGTCGATGTTCATTACCATTTTAGTTACGCGGTAGACCCACAGTTCCGACAGACGGCACCCGTGCTCGAGCATGACGCATGCGTCATCATCGCCAAGTATAATAAGCCTTATTATACAGTAGCTAGTAAATAAATCTAGGAAATTCCGCTCTGATATGCTTTGTTGCTAGTTACTACCTAGACATTTAATTCCAACTCATATAATATCTAACTTATACACTCATTTATCTCTTCTACATCGTCGCATTTTCTATTTTCCCATAAAACTATGGACTAACTCTTCTTCTTCTTAGCGTGTCGATGGCAAATTAAATGTACTTGGCCCAGTATTCCGCCACGCGAATAGCAGAATCAGTTGCAGACATAAGCTCCTCACGCGTGCAGGTGGTAGGGCATGCGGCGCAGGATGGAAGGTGGGCCATGGTTTGCGAAGAGACACCGCACTCGCACTGCAGGTTTAATCCATCTGTGAAATTCCACCTGTGAAGATTATCTTTACTTCGGCCGACTTGGAATTAATGACACGGAATGAATGAAACGCAGTCAACCGTGCAACCACTATACCAACATGAGGTAATGTTTGTCTAATCATATTTCTCTTCAAATTCCTACAATAATTACCTACTAAGTTCTTAAGTCTTATGTAGTTAAAAATCGAGAGAGAAAACCGTAAGGATATATTTTATCCCCGATTTTTCTCTCTCCCGTTTCTGGTGGTGCTAGCCTTGCCAGTGTTTGTTCATTGGCAAAAAACTGTAACTATCCTAAAAAAACTTTTATCACTTATATCTAGATAGAGATAGATAGATATAACGTTTATTTAGTGCCATATCTGACACCAAGACACGAAGTTTATCATCAAAACAATGTAAACCAACATATTAATATTAAGTATTTGTTGAGCTACATTATCTAATAATCAATGAACTGATAGCTTATCTAGACCCACTTGACGTAGTTAGCAAACGGATATAATATAATATATCACATATACTTATATAAAATTATATATGTATATATTATCTGTCATGAGGCTGCCGCGTGATGGAAAACTAACTTGTTTACATAATGTGACTTTTACCCTCTCTGAGATATCTTTATGTGGCACTAATAGTGATAAAAAGTACCACTATTTATAATAATCTAAGAATCTTCTGGATGATCACGCTTGGTCTTCGTGAGAGGTAGGTACTTATATGTATTGTAGTAGGTACTCTAAAAGCAGTACTTGGCGGAGTATATGATAAAAATAAAGAATATTTTATACCCCATTCAAATTCTTATCAATCTCTAGAACCTTTTAAAGAATGAGAACTCAGACCTTAAAAATCACCACTGAAAATATCATTCATATTAATGTAGTCATAATATGACTACACTTCGTGAACGGATTTGTGATGACAGTATAATCATTAACAGCATAGAAGGATGATGCTGCTAACGCTTATAATATAATCCTTCAGGTAACTTTTACGACTGTTTCCTGCCTGGCTGTAGGAGAATGGGTCTCCCGTTACAGGCTTCTGTCGTCCAACATAGGCACTATGTTATATTATATTTTAAAAAAGTTTGTTGCGAACAAAATTATAGATAATCTTTCCGGGATTTCAGAGGGAGGTATTATCCATTCTATGAGTATTATTAATGACATAATATTATTATCATTCCAGCTGTTGGCTTCCAGCGTGTTGGAGCGATTCTCAAGTGTTGTTTGATCTCCTTATACCCCTTCAAGACCTGATAACCTTCAAGTACACCACTATGCAAGGTTGTAAGTCGGACATAGATAGGGTTGCCAAAAAAAAATCGGAGAAATAAAGTACTTTTCAAAATAAGCAACAAAAAATACAGAACACTTAAAAAAAATAAACAAACATATTATTTGTTACTTATTTATTTTTATAAAAACTATATTTCTTGGCAGTTTTTGAACTTTTTATCAATTTTTTGTCTAAAATAAAAGTGTCCTTAATATGCTTAATCATATTCAATTTCTAAATTTAATATGACGAATTTTCGGTGTTGAAATTATAGTATTTTCGCATACTATAATTTATTCAACAGTAGGTATATGTATAGTACGTAGACTCGAAATATAGTACAATAATATATGTTATAGTACGGCTGGCAACCCTAGACACAGTACCTTGCGTGGCAAAAGCGTGACTTTCGATTGATTTTCATGGCCGAGACTCATTACATCCGATCTAAAAAATTATCATAAATATTAGTCCTTATCAAAGGTACTCTGTATGATGTACACAGATAACATTCCAGTTATGAGAAATTCAGTCCGAGATTGTACGATTAAAGTTCGTCTAGTCGGAAAATGCCATCGTATATTTCCAAAAGATATCGTAGTAGTAGTAGTTATCATCATTGACTGAAAAAGTGCCACACTGAATTTCAAACTATTAAATTAATCTATAATTTAATAAATTGTATTCGCGATACATTCCATAACACAACATATTTTGAATATACTTTTGAAACGGAACATATTTTGAAGCAGGATAGAACGAACTAAAGTACTTACCTACTCTTAGAACTAAACATAATTTTCAGAGACTTGGGTGACAATTATAATAATTGTCTCATGTCCCATGTTAAGGACAAAGGCGGATAGATTATAATTTATCACTCATTGAGCACAATACCTGCGACGAACTAACAATGAAAATTTGCTGATAGAGAAACCTCCGTTCGTCCTCGGAAAAGGCTTTTTCAACCTCTAAACCAAAGAGTTGTCCCGGAATCCTCCCTCTATGTGCCTCAGCTTCACTCAATCGTTAGGAGGGAGGACTCACGGAACAACGTAAGAAGTGGAACAGGAACGTTAGGAGTGAACAGGAATAAACGGAAAGCTTGCAGGAGAACAGTTGTATTTCATATTCTTTGTCGTTACATTAGGTATTATTAAAATAATATAGAATAACTAGGTAAAGAAATAAACTGTTAAAACATGATTTAATTTATCAATAGGTAAGTAGAACTTGTAAAATTTATAGCAAATAAAATTAAGGATCACAGCTGTGTCTCTTTGATCATCAGGTCTCGAGTCGAATGCTCATGAATAATGAAAATGTGAGGCGCATTGTTTTAATTTTGAATTTAAATTTGGAAGGTAAGATGGCCAGATAGAAGATGATTGCCAGGAATAAATGGTAAATGAGGTGATAATAGATGACATCGTCACAAGAACAAGCGTCAAGCTGTATCATTAGGTATAGTACCTATCTACCTATAGTACCTATATATACATATATCTACGGGCAATATTTGAACAGAAATTAATTGTGCCAAAGGTGCTGCAGCTTAGCATAGGTAAGGTCAGTAATACTGGCCACTTGACTCTGGTTTTCAGCTGCAAACTATTACTATTGGTCAATAATACTGGCCACTTAACTCTGGTTTTCAGCTGCAAACTATTACTATTGGTCAGTAATACTGGCCATTTGACCCCGGTGTTCAGCTGCAAACTATTTCTATTGGTCATTAATACTGGCCACTTGACTCTAGTTTTCAGCTGCAAACTATTACTATTATATTACTTTATTATTCTAAGATTAATAAGTACTTACACACTACAAAATAAATCCTAAAATGTATAAAAAAAGGTTTAATAGAGTTTGCATAAAAATGGAAAATTTGTATCTTACTAGACAAGGATCTTAGTCACGTGTTTAGTGATGCTACAGCTGTCTTTATCCGATATCCTGATTGATATCGAAGATAGGCGGCGCTCCCACACTTGAGTACGCGTAGCTAATCCTAGATATCATCACGCTTACACGTGAATATTGATACTGATCTACAGTAGCCAGCCTATTACTGTCCCACTGCTTGGCACGAGCCTAATGCAACCGCAGTATTGCGATACACTTTAAAACATAACGAAAATTCGACTCAGTATAGGGGACACGCATACTTTTTACCCCTCTTTAAGCATATTGCGTGCACGGAGAAGTGTGAAATTTGGCATAGTTAAAGTTTATTGGAGAAGGAGTGCAGAAAGTTAAAATTTATATATTATATAACATGTGGTCGAATTTCGACCACTGGGTGACCACTAGTTTAGTATTATTAATGGTGGTTATCAAAAAGAAATGTTTCCTAACTATAAAGTGGACGTATTACATTGAAGTGCGTTTGCTTGCTAACTCTAAAACACTTGAAAGCGTTTGCAATCTGCAAGGAATATCGGGCTCATACGATAAAACACCTCTTTATAACTAGAAAATGGAAAAGATTCACAAAAAATGGAAAGTTATTCAACTACCAATACTACTTTAATTTACTCATATAGAATAGAATAGAATATAATAGATCTTTATTTCATGTAAACCCGATACAGACACTATGAAATGTCGAGACTCTAGGTGTGCAGTTCTTTTTTTATTTATTTTTTATGTAATATTGTGTAAGTTCAGATCAAATTTTAGCCGGGGCCCCACATTTATTGTAAGCTTGATTTATGAAAAGAGTATCCATGGAGTTTCTTGCCGGTATCTTCTCCAGGACCAACCCACTTGGAACCGTGTGCCTAGAATCACGACGTTTTGAAAGTGCCTGCAAAGGCCCAGTTGAAATAAAAATCTTTGACACTACTAGTTGACAGCGATGAGGAGGAGTACTTTCACGCCTAGGTGCTCAGTTTTATATTTTTATTTATAAATAATTAAGTTGTGTAAATAGTAATAATATGTGTTTAATTCTTCTACTATTAAAGTTACAGAATAGGATAATAATTAATTTATTTATAAATCTTTATTCAAGTATCAAAGACTCAATAAGGTTAGTAGTACTTATATCTATGTTAGTATAATATATTATATAATGATTTGGCTCTGAATAAGATTGTCATGGCCGTTACAAGCTGACCAGTCCCACAGACGGCACCCGTTCACGATATCACTGAAGAAAAAACTAAAATATTATGTATTGTATGGAATTTCCACATCCTTTACATAACGCGGCCAGATAGCAATCACTCGATAATATTATGTTCAAATAATTCTTCAAAACCACTTCGAACTAGAATCTTCTTTATCTAACACACGGGTTTGATAGAATATCAGGTGGTATCAGTAACCAAATGCATGACAATATTACGTCAAACGAACCACAAAGGGAACTTAAGATAATGTACTTATGATTGATTATTATAAGCATTGAGTCATCGTGGGAAAATGTATTACTTAAATGATTTTTCGAAATCATTAGTCAAAATAGCAGTGATAGCCTAGCAAAGTCAAAGTCAAAAGTTTTTATTTCAACTGGGCCTTTGCAGGCGCTTTCAAAACGTCGTGATTCTAGGTGCACGGTTCCAAGTGGGTTGGTCCTGGAGAAGATACCGGCAAGAAACTCCATGGATACTCTTTTCATAAATCAAGATAATTATCTAACAATAACATAGGAGCCGCGGGAGCGGCCCTAGATAAAATTCGACCAGAATTTACACAATATTACAAAAAATAAATAAAAAGGAACAGCAAAAATCTTATTAAGTACTACTACAATTTAAACAGTACAAGTAGTTGCATACTTAACACTCAAGCCACTCAGTTTTGCACGATATGCAGGAGGGTCTGAGTTCGAAACTAGTCTGCACATCTGACTTTTCAAATTCATGTGCGGATCAGAATTTGATTATCACTTGCGTTAACGGTGAAGGAAAACATCATGAGGAAACCTGCATATACCTATATATGTATATACCTGTACCTGTATATATTGACCGCATATACCTATTTTTTTATTTATTTTTTTCATAATTGTCATCTTTTGATGTGTGTTATTTTTATAATCATTATTTTTTATTTTTTTATCTTCTCTCTCTTATGTTGTCAATGTGTCTGTGCCGAATAAATGTTCTTTTCTTTCTTTTCTTTATTTCTTTCTTTCATATCTGAGAGGGCCTCATGAAGCTATCGATAGTGTGTGTACACTATACTAATAAACCGATTTTAAGGAAAGGCCTACAAGCAACTTAACACTCAGAAAATAGTTTAGTCATTAGCCCTGTCAAAATGCGCAACAAAATCGACACCAATGCCAAAATTAATCATTTATTTAAATCCGGTTTCATTGCCAAAATGTCATTATCATTGATTCATTTTAAAGATTTCCCAGTGTTGACTGTAATAGGTACCTATATCGTAATGACCTAATGACTATACGTCATTTATTCACCTCATGTTACGTCAGAATGTTTTATAGAATAGAATAGATCTTTATTTCATGTAAACCAGATACAGGCACTTATGAAATGTCGAGACTCTAGGTGCACGGTTCCAAATAGTAGACCCGTCAGTGCTAGTCAGTGATTAGTTATAAATTAATCACTGACTAGGACTGTTAATTTTTTACCTAATTCTGAATTTACTAGTGGTCGCCCAGTGGTCGAAATTCAACCTTAATTTTAGCATTCTGGACTCCATCTCCATATAAACTTTAACTATGCCAAATCTCATATTCCTCCGTGCGCGCAATATGCTTAAAAAGGGGCACCTAGAAAGTTTTTTCTTCACGTATTAATTTATAGCTGATAGGTTGCATGATCACGATCCGAATCAGGATCATTTAGTCCAACACTTGTTACCGACTTCCTTTTAAGTACCTATTGGAATGTTGCCTCTTCATACCTACTTAGTTTTTGTTTTCAAATAAAACATAATATTCTTTTTAGAGTTTTATACATATAAGTTTAAATGTTGATTTTACCCTATCTACTATACTTACTATACCTCTACCCTACCTACCTACCCTATCCACCATACCTACCTTCTCCTTACAATTATAACAAACACAACAAAAAAGAATTAGCGAAATTGGTTCAGCCGTTCACGCGTGATGACGTGCCCAAGGGAAATAGGGATTCATTTTTATATAATTATGTAGATGAAGCTTCCTCTCCATGACAAGATCAACCAGATCCATGAGTAATGAGTATCTACTTTTAATTACAAGAAGTGGGTACTTACTACTCACATCTACGCATCACATACTCATCATCATCTACTCATTTTATGTTTTCTTTGATTTGTTTTATTTATTTTTTATTGTGCTAATAAACTCTTTTTCTTTCTTTCTTTCTTACTAATCATTCTTCGAACTATCCAGATTCTTAAGTTTATTTCCTTAGCCTTTTACATTAAATGTTTCCCCAAACACCTCTCGAGACGATCGCAGAGCAGAAACCGAAGGGTTTCGCCTACGTGACAAAAGCGACGTGCGCATCGCTATCAGCGCTCGCGCATGCGGTATTTTGATAAAAAATAACAAAGTTTGTGTGCGAAAAGTGGAATGTTCGTGTAGGAATATTTTAGAGCATTTTATGCGAATAAATTGTTTTTGTGCATTGGCGATAACGTACGGCGTAATGTAAAATAGAGATGTAAAATAGAGGGGGGGGCTTACAATAGTTATGTCTAGTCCCTTTGAGCTCCAATTCTGAGAAATCTAATAAGTTCGCAATCCAATCGGACCTTAATCGATCGGAGAGGCGCATAGGCACACTCTTAACCATCGATCTAATTACCAAAAAAAAACCTACGATCTTCCAACACTACACACGACTGACATCGAACTGACGACGAGAATGACGAGCCCGTGGTCGTCACCGCATGACGAATAACATGAGTCATGACGAGAGTAGGGCGGTCCGTGACGACAAAGGGATATTAATATACCCTTTTTATTGTTGGACAATGCGTGACTTAGGTTAGTAGTCGGAAAAATTGACGTTAGTTTTTTACGTCATTCTTGAAGCGATTTTTTTGTGTTTCGTGCTTTACGTCATACTCGTATGTGACGATTTGACAAATTGCTAACGGTTTTTCTTAAATGTTTTCGAAGTTTCAACAAGCTTTTTGTTACTTATGAAGTTTTTTTTTTATTAAATATACCTATACCTCCTTGGGTTAATGGAAAGGGGGAAGGGAGACTTTTGCCCTGCAGTGGGACATCACAGGCTCATAATAATAATAATAATACGGTACGGCACGCATTGTGAGGAGGTTCCTTTCTCTGCAGCCCTAGCCGTAGCTTGGACCCTGTTCCCGATGCCGGTGGCCTACTACCTACTCTTTTGTATTTTTAAATGTTTTTATATATTTTTTTTTTTATTAATTGTAAAATTATTTAAAAATATATAAAAGTATGTTAAAAATTAAATAAAGGGAATAATAATACCTCCATTCCCTGGGAAGCTATAAAGCATTTTCAACAACAATCTTAAATCTAATATTTTTAATTTTTGTTTTTGTAATTTTATTTATGCATCAAAATAAATGCATTTACCTACTTTCTTTCTAAATTTTCCGTAGCGCAGCTTTGGATTCATAAAAGAAAGAAGATAGAAAATAAATATTCTTATTTTATACAGAGCCAGAGAAAAAACTACTGATAAGAAATAAAATAAGTCTTTTTCTTTTCATTTTTTTTATTTTTATATAAATCGTTGCCCCTCACTAGGATTTCTCCTGTATCGAGGGTACAGTTTACAAACATACATGTCAGTCTTAAATAAGATTCGTTTGTCGCAGCTGCCAAAAAGGCTTCCACTCAGCATCATGCGGCTTTTTCCTGTCACGTGGTCCACGTGCGTGAGTTACCGCGCGGCGGGTCCACGCAGGACAGGAAAAACATGTATAACCTAACGTCAAAAACCAATTACTCCAACCAACTACAAAAAGAGCTGTAACTTTTGAAGGTCTGAACAAATTTTCATGAAACATAGCTAAGATGATAACCGATTAAACTAGCTTTCGATAAAAAAAATATTAGTTTTGGAGCTACGGTGCCACAGACAAATACACAGATTTTTATAATTCGAAATTAATCTGGCATCATCTTAGCTATGTTTCATGAAAATCTATTCTGCAGTTCAAAAGTTACAACTCTTTTTCTAGTTGGAGTCGGGGTTTTTTGACGGTTAGGTTAGGTTATTATAATTATGGAGTACTTCTAATATAGGTAAGAGTTCATTCAAGGTAAGGTATCTAAAAAGTGTATTTTTTTACTTAGTTTTATATATTTTGCTTTCTTTTTTTAAATTTCTTATATCCTCGGGTAATTCGTTGAGTATGTAGGAAATACGATTCTTATGAGTCCTGTCTCCATGGAAATTAACTACTCTGAGAACAACGTATTCATCATGTTATATTTATTTTTAACATTTTAATGAGTTATATTAACTCTATTCGTATAGATTAACATAGCAGAAAGAATTATCTATCTAATCTATATATTTCACCCCCATAACATTATATAACAATAACAAAACCATTTCAAAACAAAACCGCGTTCCGCATCGCAACTCTGCTCTTGAACGAACGAACCCCGGACCACCCCGGACGCCGTTCAGTGCCGTTCAAGTGCAGGGTCTAGATCGATGCAGCAAGTTCAAGGCTGCACCCCCGGCAGCAGAGCCAACGCCGCGCCCCCCGCCCTCCCGCGACCCCCGCCAGTGACGTAAACGCCATTCATGCTTACGCCCGCTCAATAAATCCCCCAAGCTGGGTCCGGTCCAAGTGATGAGGGATGAAGATATTTTGGTCCATTTATTTTAAATCATGCCAACACGACGCCGACGCTAGTAGTACGGTGGCAACACGCGAGTAATGCTCCTGGTGTTGTAAGCGTCCATAGGTTACGATAACCGCTTACCAATAAATCTCTGATTACTTATGAAAAATTTAGAATTTAGAAGTTTTTTTTTATAATTGCTCCCCTCACTGGGATTTCTCCTGTATCGAGGGTACAGTTTACAAACATACATGTCACATGCACATACAACCAAACCCGAAACAACTATCTGTAGATCATATAAATATTTGTTCCGTGCGGGGATCGAACCCGCGGCACGTAGCGCAGAAAGCTAATCGCTCAGCCACTGCGCCAACCGTGTCGTGTCGTGTCGTTTTCAGAATATATTTTACTTAAATTCGAAACTCTCTACGCTTATAACTTAAGGACCTAAACTCCCTTGCAAAAATAAAACAGCGATGA
Organism: Allophyes oxyacanthae; assembly: GCA_932294325.1. NCBI lineage: Eukaryota > Metazoa > Arthropoda > Insecta > Lepidoptera > Noctuidae > Allophyes > Allophyes oxyacanthae. The sequence continues at coordinate 2,590,410 of OW028612.1, forward strand.
ATTTCTGGTTTTCAGCGAAGAAAATGTATAAACGTTACATTCAGTCAATGAAAAATTACTGAATCATTTTTTTATTACGCTAAAGAGAAATGTTTTTTGCGAGATTTTGTTAAGATTTCAGCTTCTCTTGTTAATTTTATACTCCGTATTCAAGAATATTTTGTTTATTCATGAGACGGGAAAAGTTTTCGTTTGCAGACATTTTCGAAAATGAACCACCTTTTTATTTCTTTTCGTAGGATTCATTTATGAACAGCCCAGATAGATATGTAAAATCAAAAAACGGTTTCGTTTTCACAAGTATTCAGGGCGCGTGTTTTCCGTCAGACCCAGAGATTCAAAATTTAAAAGCGTTTATTCAAAATATAATGATCCTTACGATTGACCCTATCGATTGATGCCGTAAAAGTATAGGATGCCAATTTTTCGGATTTTAGTCGGTTCAGTTCCCGGGTGTGGATAGCATATTCTCAAAAAAATAATAATGCAGATTTGTTTCTTTTTAAAAATAAAGGAATGTTTCCTTTGAGTAAAATTTGCTGTATTTAGAGTACCTACTTTTCCTCCAGGTACGCTTTGAAAAGTCCACCATAATAACCTAACCGTATAAAACCCCCGACTTCAACTACAAACGGATCTGTGACTTTTGAACTTTTTGTAAGATGATACCCGATTAAACTAGCTTTCAATTTAAAAAACTGCATTGAAATTGGTCTATCGGTTTTGGAGCTACGATGCGACTGACAGATACACATATCTACAGACAGATACACACTGCAAACTCATAATACCCCTCTTTTTTGTCGGTGGTTAAAAAGGGATGCACTGTATGTTGATCGTTGAGGCTGTCAAAATGCTTTCTTACATAATCTACGATGGCTTTTGTAACCAATGGCGCGCTTTTACGTCTTGCCACCAGAGTAAACACAACCTATATTTAACTAAGTACATACCTACATCAATTTAATACCCCTCACACCTGCTTCTCGACGGAGGCTATTAATCCTCAGTCAATACACCTGGTTCTCTAATGATGTTTTTAGGTACCGGGCGAGCGACCGTCATTAATCGGGCAAATGTGATCCTTTTTACATTTCAAACCTTTTGCCTGATCTAAATTCGAACTTAAAGACAATATTAAAATATGAAGTATCTCATAGAAGCTATATTATGTTAGTAAGCAAAATCCTAAGTGTATGGAAGATCTAAATACATATCTAATTATTTAAAACTTATAACGAATTCTGGAACCCGCCATTCTGATGCACACAAAGGTCCGCTTCATATCTACATTATTATTATTTTATTTTTTAAAGTCAGCAATCCTTCTTCATCTTAGATATTATAATTAAACACAAATATGAAATTGTGTTACATACTTTATCCAAATATCAGCAAAAAATTTCAATATAAGATGAATAATATCATCATAAAATTCTTAATAATACACGCTGAAATTAGGATGGTTTTACAACCTGAAGAGGATTATTGTACTTAGGTATAATTATTATAAACAAGTTTAACTATGGGAATAATCCAGAAATCGCGAAAATAATCGGCTGTTCCATACATTCAATCGAGTAATATTGAATTATTTGTATGAAACAGCAGTTTTTTTTTTTCACGAATTCTATGTTGTTCCTTTAATAAAAGTTACCTACTCTTGCTTATACACGTACTGACTGCGATGTGTGTACCGTTGGTTCGATTCCCACAAGAAGCAAATATTTGTGTGGTCTACAGAGTCTGAATGTTTGTGCATGCGAAGTTTATGCTTGATACACCCACGATACAGAAATAACCCATAGAATGGAGCAATGTATTTTTTAAAATAGAAAATTCTAAAACAAAAATCTATTATAAGCACGAGAAAATAATGAAATGATATCTAATAATAAAAAATCTATAATTAAACAAAAAGTTGACTTCATTCAAATATAGCGACGTTGTACAAATTCGAGCAGCACTCTTGTGAATCCACAGTTTTAAGGGTGCCGCATGCGCATGCTTGTAGGCCAGTGCAAGCGACGCGATAATACGTAGCAACCGAAATACTTATGTTGAGTTTTGATCGTTTTAGTCTGCTAATGCAATATTATTGGGTAAATTAAAAGGCATCAAAATATGAGCTTTTTTTTTCCAGCGTAAATTCTTTTGTTTTTGACTGCTGTTGCTCGACAAACTACTGGTAGAAATGTGATATTGCTAAATCCAAAACGTGTCGAGTTTTTGATCTCTCGAAGTAAATGACGCGAAGGCTTAGGAAATCCCAATTCCATGGCACACTGACACTACTACATAAGGCATTTAATAATAAATATTACACCTTAATTAAAATTATTAAAGATTTAATATCCTACCTTTGTATTTCCGATCCCTTTAAGGGTAATAAAAATCTGTTGCTCCATACATTTAGTTGAGTAGTTTGTTATTGAATTATTTGTAGGGAACAGCAGATTTTTTTCACGATTTCTGTATTGGTCCTATAATAAAGTTTGGCCATAATGATGAGTACAATAACCGCTTTAAGGGATCGGGACTAGAAAGGTAGGACCTTATAGAGTAAGCAGCATATCGTCAGTGGACAGCCAAAACTAGTAAAGCGCCAATTCGTTCCCAAACTAACTTAAACTTTACAGGAGCATGGCACCGAATTGGCGCTTTAGTAGTTTTGGCTTTCCAGTGACGAATATGATAAACTCTTACCTATCTACTTTCAAAGCGATACATCTCTCGCTTCGCTACCGCTACACGCGCGCCTTAACTCCACGCCCTGCTTCAGCGAGTGTTGCGTGGGCGTATGACGTCAGTCACCCTCCCTCCCCCCACCTACCCTCTGCACCCCTCGCCCCTTCAACTTGACATTCGGCCGGCTCTATCGATTCGCAAGACTCCGCAATGCCGAGGACGCTACTGTTTACATTTCGTCGCAGTTTGTGAATGAAGCCCTGAGTAGATAATGTTCGTTGATGGTTAGCGATTTCAGATATTGAATGCCCTTTTGTTCTTAATCCCATAGCCTGTATAATTATGATGTTAATGACCTTAAATAGCGTGGAGTGTGTTGAGGTACATATCTGGAAAATCTTAAGGAATTTCTAGAAACTTTTTCTGTAAACGCGTGTCCAACATGTGTTTATATTTTTTGGAGCTGAAGTCAGCTGTGGCTATTGTGTCCAAAATGAACCCTAGCATGGTTATGCATGGACTAGGCTGTTTTGAGGTAGTCAGCTGGGTTTTTTTTTCACATTACGTAAGACAACGTACAAAATTACCCCCAACATTTGAAATTTTGAACACGAACGGTCGTGAGTGTGAAGGGAATATTACCATAACCACCACAATCTTTTAGGAAAGAAAGAAAGAATTTAAACACGGCACGGCACTGTTGGTACAGTGGCTAAGTGGTTAGCTTTCTGCGCTACGTGCCGCGGGTTCGATTTCCGCACGGAAGAAATATTTTTATGGTATACACATAGTTGTTTCGGGTCTGGGTGAGTGTGCATGTGACATTTATGTTTGTAAACTGTACCCTCGATATAGAAGAAATCCTATTAAGGGGCAATGTTTATTAAAAAAAGAAACTAGTCTATTTTATTTAGGCAAACAAAACAGACGCCAGAAAACAAAACCAATAAATAACAAACAATAATCAGACATCTTTTATCGATTAATGTATAAGGTTTTGTACCAAATCCGCCATATTCAAAAATAATAATGTACAATGTAGTTCTACTTCGTAACTACTTAAAACCCGATTTTTTTATAGTAGGTAATATTGTATGAAAATTAAACTCTCTACTGGCAACAAAAATTAGCTAATGTTTTCACAACAAAACATGCCAATGATAAAACGAAAACATGTGCATCAGAAATGCGTGGTCATATTAACAGACCATTACACGGAACAACTTTCTCTATGGGACCAACATCGTAATCGCGAAAATTATCAGCTGGATACGTTTGAATCGAGTAAGTATTGAAGTTTTATACTACTGCTATGAATAAACTATACTCCGTTTACTATAGCATTAGAAAAAAGAGGCTCGTAGAAGCAGTAGTGCAAAACCTTTTATTTCAAAGTTAAGTTATAACTTTGTTGGATAAATCTGAGACTACTAAATACTGAGATAAACGAAATAAAAATAATTTTATTTTAAATAATGCTTTATTTATAATAACATCTTCATCACACATTACAAACTTACAACAAAAGGAATGAATGAAACGATAACAAAATCACAGAATATTTACGTCAATTTCACAGACGACATAAACCGGTAAAATTAGAAAAACCCAGCTGTCACAGCTTATGAAGGGACTAGGTGGCATTTTAGATTTGGTAGAATTATAGTGAAGCGAAAAACGTTCTCGATATTGTTCACTCCTGCTTCTTTTAGGTTTTTAGCATTGACACTTTAATTTTAAGTTGGAATGAAATAATATATCTAAATAAAAGCCACTTAATTTCATAAGATAAATAGTTCAAATGATTACAATGAAGTGTGACAGCTGGTATAAGTATAAATAGATATTAATACTTTTGGCGTTAATCGTAACTGTAACAAATTTAATGTACTTTTGTTACAAAGTGTACATTAAAAAGAACCTTTTTTAACTTCTGTCTAATGCTATTGTAAACGGAGTATAACCATCAAAAACCCCCGACTCCAACTAGAAAAAGGAGCTGTAACTTTTGAACGGCTGAACAGATTTTCTTGAAACATAGCAAGAATGATACGCAATTAAACTAACTTTCAATTAAAAAAAAACTAAAATGACATTGTTCCATCCGTTTTGGAGCTACGCTGCCACGGTCAGATACACAGATACACGTATACACACTACAAACTTATAACACCCCTCTTTTTTGTCGGGGGTTAAATACACAGATACACACTATATAAACCTATATAATAACACATGTCACGATTGTCATTTGAGGTGACCATCGAAAAGGGTGTGGTTAATATGTTTTTCTGGCACAAAATACAAGACTTATTTATGTCCTGAAATCAAACCAAATTAATAAAAGTAGGACAAATATCTATCCCTTCGGGTGTTACAGGCGTCATAGCCGCCCTCTATCAGGATAACGTGATCCCGGCGGCGTGCGGGTCCCGTGACGTCATCACGTGACCTATCTGCGTAGGAAGGGCACCGCCGTTCTAACACACACAAATAGAATTCTTGTTGTCTAACGATATTGGAAAATTCACAACTCTGACCTTATTTATTGATTTTTAATTAACTGTGATTGGAATGGAAACTTGTGAACATGTGTTTTATTTTATTTCAGTTTGTATATTACGGCATCATGAAAATTGCTTTGCGATTTAGGACTGAAAAACTGTTCGTATACAGGGTTATTTGTAAAACACCGGCAACGCTTTAAGGGGTGAAACTACTCACTCCATCAAAATGTATGAAAAGATTGAATTTTTTTTCGCGATTTTATGGTTTGTCCCATAGTAAAAGTTGTTCATATTGATGAGTAGTTTCACCCCTTAAAGCGTTGCCGGTGTTTTACAAATAACCCTGTATATACAATTTATTAACTTAAGTATATACTTGCTGGGCACGGGCCTCTTCTCAGAATGAGAAGGCCTTAGTTCATCACGCCGGCCTGGTGCGAGTTGACGGACTACACACACCATCGAGGACTTTATGAGGCCCTCTCAGATGTGCAGGTTTCCTCACGATGTTTTTCTTCACCGTTAACGCAAGTGATAATCAAATTGCGATCCGCATATAAATTCGTAAAGTCAGAGGTGTGGGCCGGATTTGAACTCAGACCCTCCTGCATGAAAGGCAAGCGTTCAACCGCTAGGCCATCACAGTTTTGTTGGCTATACCTATTGAAATTACTTCATCTTTTTGTGTTAGGTCAATGTTCGTTTTAGGGGCGAATTTTCAACCTAAGCTAGATAAACATTACTCAATTTATTCCTGTCTTATTAGAGTATTTGACTGTAATTTTTTATCTGCAAAAATGAAGCTTTTCCCAAAAACTTAAGCCATAGTGTAAAAATAAATTCAATATTTGTAAATATAGAATAGAATAGATCTTTATTTCATGTAAACCAGATACAGGCACTTATGAAATGTCGAGACTCTAGGTGCACGGTTCCAAATAGTAGATCCTATGGAGAAGAACCGGCAAGAAACTCCATGGAAACTCTTTTCAAATAAATAATAGATCTTGACCTATCTTGACAATCTTTATCAGTACAATGTTGTGGTAAGATCTGCGAGAATAATGCAATTCAATGCGAATACAAATAAAACTAGGATAATAATAAATTGCCTCTGAATAAGATTGCCATGGCAGTTACGAGCTGACCAGTTCCGACAGACGGCACCCGTTCACGAGCATAACAAATATAGCTAAGTTATAAGGTTTTTAAATTTCATAATAGACAGAGATGGCGCTACTGAATTGTGACGTCATAAAATGTGATGTCATAGTAAATGGTGACAGTTTCATATATATTCCATTTTGCAGAAAAGGATGAATAGTGTCTCAAATAGAAACATCTAAAGCTTTCATCACCGATTTTAATTATTTTGTCAACTATAGTATTCTATATCTGCCTAATATAAGCGAATAGACAATATTTGTCAATTTTTAAATAGTAGTCAACTACCCTATTCCGATAGTTCTATATAAAAATGGTTCCAATTTCAAATTAAATCTCGCTCTGGCCATTGAGAAATCGGCCCTTAGTGGAACGAATTTCAGTGACAGCTTGAGATGATCGAAATAAGTTAATCTATTATACTTATAATAAAATCGTAACGAGGCGAAAACTGTACATTGAATATTTTTAAAAAAAAGTAATTGCTACGTGTACTATAATCGACACTGATGCCAAAAATATAAATTTTATAATTTTTGTCTGTTTGTCCGTTTGTCTGTTTGTCTGTTTGTCTGTTTGTCTGTATCTATGTCCGAGCTTCACAGCAAAACCACTGAACAGAATTTCATGAAAATTTATAATAATGTTCGTTATAAAGCTGGTCAACATATAGGCTACAAATTACTTATTAATTAATTGCTTTTGCCAAAGGGGGGTAAGCAATAGATCACCATGTCTGTGTACAATTATAAGTCACGGTAGAACTAGGCGACTCCTTTTAAAATATTATATTGTTGTAGTTCATAGGTCCGGTCATCATTTATGTTATAGAAATCATCACGCTATTTCTGTTGGGAGCTGAGCAAAATAATTGTTCGTAATGTCTCCGTAAATTTAAACTCCTTAATAGAACCAGTAAAGGTGGGATCCAGTGACACGGCATACCTAGGATAATGGTATAACATACTAACTAAAATTAGCAACCTACTAGAAGTTCGCTCATTGGCATCTTACTTTTAGATAATTAGGTACGTATTTCACTCACTGTCGTGTTCTATAAATACAAAGCGTGATGAAATTATTTACCAGTTGTCCCAGGATGTTCCTAAACCATTATAGATAACTTTTATAAACGGATTACGAGCTTTTTCTATTCAATTCTAGCCATATAATTTTTAATTTCCACTTTTTGAACCAAGATGGCGTTAGTAGTAATTTATAGGCGAGTTTGTTGTATTTAAAAATGAAAAAAGGTGACTTTTTGTTTGATATTACATCCACACAGTCACCTGAAGGCAGGGTTTTATACAATTTATTACATTTATATGTAATTCAAGTCATAAGGTTTTCTAAACCCACAAGTCTTAATGACGACTGCTACTGTTTGCTGTTTTTATTGGTCGCGGTTCAAGACTAAAATAACTTGGAAAGTGGTCGAGATTGAGCAATGGTTATACCTCAGCCGTGACAGAATGTTAACATAAAAACTATTGTTTGAAAATCAACAAATAACCACGCATGCAAAAGTAGTAATCGTCGCCGTCGGTCACAGTTACACATGTCGGACTATCCCCGACTGCTGCAAACCAACCCCGCCCAATATAGTTTATCCTACGGCTAGCATAGCACCTCTACAAAATCACAGCGAATTCATGCTATTACCACCTATTTGATAGATAAGTCAGTCAGCAAGATTCGTAACAGAACTCACTGCCCAGTATACGCCGGACATGATTATTTGCTATGCTTTTCTAGGAAAAATCTTACAGCATTTAACACTACTCAAAGGGAAAAATAGGTATGTAAAATCGTAAACAAACTACATAAAATGAATTTTCTAAATAAACAGTTTAAATAATCTTCCATGATTTTAACTTGGATAGAAATAAACTGCAGAATATGTAAAACCAAGGTGTTCCTTTATTATTATCTTTATAAGCGGTACATACCCAAGGACCTACTAAAATGGCGTGAAGGCTGTAGTCTTAGCGGTGCACGGTACAATTAATTATTAGCGTTAAAGATCTGTTTAGAAACAATAATTATTAGAGTTCTCTTGCGGCGATTTCCAGCAGTAGATGTCAATGTCATGTTACACTAGGGCTCAAAGGTTATACTTCACATACAGTGTGTGCTTGATGAAGTGTTGCAAGCTAGAGAGAGAAACACGAACGGCTCGGCGTGGCGTGGAATCCAGGCGAATCTGCCTATGTCTCTTGGCGGTAAATCATTCGCTAGAGTTTCTCTTACTAAAATACAAGACAGTAGGTTGTACTTACGAACGAACGAACGAATTTACAGTACATAATACGAACAAAGTTTCAGTAGGTAATCATCGTGAGAATTTTCTTCAATAAGTTTTCTAATAAAAACGGTTGCAGTGTGAATTATAGTACTGTATCACTATAGATTATCATTATTTACCCAAAAAATTAATGAAATTAAATAATTTAATTTTTCCAAGGAGAGTATAATAAAGAACTCCCATCCAAGCAACGCGTGTTTTCACTTCACATAGGAAAATTCTACGTTATTATTTTGGATAATAAGTAGAAAATACAGCATTTTATTGCATCGATCTCATATTTTTTGTAAGTTTTTGACATTATGAATGATGAAGGATAACTCCACTTTTTCATGGAGGTCAAGTTAAATGTGGTTAAACTTTCGCGACTCTTACAATGTTGAGTCACTTAACTTAGATTAATCGAAATATTGTCACGTGGGCAAAGCCGCGGGTACAGCTAGTACGAATAATAAAGTTAACTAAAACGTAAGATTACCTAATCGTAGGAAAAATCGGACGATGTACAAGCCACTGCCTTCTGAAAAACAAACACGTTCTGTCATGAATAGAACAAATTACCTATACAGACTCCGTTAATTCGTTAGAAAAATACTCGAGATGATCAGGCAAAGGCATAAAGGCGTGTCGTGGCATTCTGCCAAGTGAACCTGATAAAACCGGTTGTTTATAAGAAATATGCACGCACACTATGATGACATATGCCATAACTTGAACATATAAGTATTGTATATTATGCACACTGCATGTACAAATTGTACTGGTAAATAATGTAAGTGACATATTAATGTGAGAATCACGCGTTTCCCTGAAAAGACCAGTAATAAAGGATTGAAATCAAGTCATGGTTACATCGGTTACTATTCAATTCAATAACTATACAGGACATATTTTTATGTAGTGCGCAGATTTTGCAGAGTGATTCAGTGCTCGTTCACATATGCAACCATGTAGTGTGTAGAGCGTAGTGTAGAGCAGCCAGCTTTGTATGGAAAAAAATCTTAGCTTCGCTTTTAAATGCTATTGATTTCATTCAGTGACCCCAGTTCAGCAGTGCACGTTTACGGGCTGCCCAACAAAATACCTGGACAAACATAACCAGATCTAACAAGTCTTGTTGTACCCCCCAGCAATGCCCTAATCCATCCATCGATTCATCCGTCGTAAGCGTAAGTCCAGCGTAAGTTCGCGCTTAGACTCGTTTCTGAATGTCAGCCTAAAAGCACTGACATTCATTGAACCGTAACTCATATTTACCATAATTATTCTCAGGTAGTGCAAAATATTCACAACATTATTCCAACTAGAAATAAACCCGCGTAGCTCACCCTCAAACAGTGACATTTGACATTTGGGAGACCTCACGCTACACTAGCGCCTCTAGCGGCGAATTCATACGCTATAGCTCATTGAATAATTAAAGATCGAAATAATGTATCATATCTATCTACTAGGTAATATTAACACGGAAAATGTTTACAATCCATACACGTGGGAGCTGTCGACTACAGCCCTGTCACCTGCCGCCCTGTGTCCGTTACGCGAGCGTCACGTGACATTAGTAACGTCATACGACAAACTATGGTAAGAATAGATGATCGTCTCAACCGAATAATAGGTATCATTGATAGAGATACAACGTTCATTCAAAATGTAACAACAGTACTACTACCACTTTCTTAAGTTATATCGACAATATTCGTAAGCGCAGAAAGGAGTACCTAATCTACCTATAAACCTACCTACATATATGTACCTTTAGTCAGCACAAGTCTGACAGTCCCTCCCGCCCTGCCCGGGGTTCAGGACTAAATTGATGATTTTACCACGCTAAAAAAAAAAAAAAAAAAAAAAAGTATATACCTATACACATATTTATGTAGGTAGGTATTTAATTGTATTTATATTTAGGTATTATTTATGATATACAAAATATTTATAGTAGGTATTATAAATTTTAGTTTGTAATAGGTATCTATATACATATAAAGAAAGAAAGAAAGAAAAAATGTTTATTGCCACATTAACAAAAACAAAGAAAACTTAAAACTCTAATACACGTCTTAAAATTATGTAGTATGGCAATAGGAGTGGGCTCAGCGGATGTTGATCCGTGTGCAGCATGGCTACAGCACGGATCAACGCTGGTTTTCAGCCCGCCCCTTAGTCTCTACTTAACTTAAGTAATTGTGCATTTGACTGTACCCTCATTTACCATCATACTTTCTCTATCACTCAAAGGTTTGCTGGTAGAAAACTCAAATGAGTCAGTTCATTCCGTCCCGCTCCGATAAAATATTCAAGGACAACGCATAAAGGCTAATAATTATGAGTTGTTGTGCAATGAAACTATAAATAATATAACGAATTCAAACTTGTTTAGTATGAGTGCTACATCCTTAACATAAGGACTGAAATCGAAATGAAAGTCCTATCAATTCACTTCGTCATCGGCACTTCCTTTCGACATGGAGCGTTGCTATTGGTCAACACAAAATTAACATCGTAAAGAATTAAAAGTCAAAATCTTTGATTTACTGACATAAACATTGAAAAATTACACTACTAATCGATAGACAATGGCAAACCCCTTATTTTAACTTCAAAATATAATCCGAAAAGCATAAGAGTAATGAGTAATTTCGTTGTAAAGTTTCAGTTCTGAATCGCGCAAGCACAGTTTTCTGACCGAGTAGCATATAAACAGAAACCAATACTTATCCATCGCTCCTCCCTTGAGGTCCCTTCGTTGACCGACCCGTCGAGCTGCAGCCTATCGCTACTACGGTAGACCCTGTCGGCAGCGGACGTTCAGTGCAACAGTTGTGGAATGTCGTACAAACACATCTAAAAGCGTGTTGCCTACGACTATCTCATCTGGGTATAGTTAGACGTCCGAAGCGCTTCTTGGTCACCTGCTGTCCGAGGGCTATAGAGCGGCTTGCCGGGGGCTAACAAGTCCGCAGTGGCGCACGGGGCGGGCAACCTTCACCACGAGGCAGCCCGCTATGTGTAACACCACGCTTGGGAGACGAAGTTCCCCAGGGGAGGCGCCGCTGATGAATTGACAGCGTAAAAAAGCTTTCAACCTTTTGTTATTCAATATTTTTCACACAACCAAACAAACCTTTGAATTTTTTAAATTCTTTTGTTACTGCTTTGGGCTTTGGTCAGTGGCGTAGCTACCGGGAGGCTAGACGGGGCAATGCCCCGGGGCCCCCAAGCTCAGGGGGCCCCTCGGACTCTGACTTACAAACTATAAATTGAACTAGTGAAAATTTCTCCCACATTCGGAATATAAATAAACCAGATTCCGGGAACACGACTTTAATAATGGCAACTTATTTGATGAATTACAGGGGAATTCCCAACAAGTCTCAAACATGCGGTCCGAATTGGCGTGAGTGCGCTAACGACAGAAGGCGTAACGTCATGAATGACGTCATTACCTGCGTCATATTGGACTTACAGAGCCTTTGCTCCTGCGTGAAATCACTGTGAGCCAAACGTCAATTTAACATTTGCACCATTTGAAATTTTGTGGAATTGTGATTTAATTGGAGAAAATTCGAGAAAATTGCAGTCCCAGTAAGAGGTGAAGGTGCAGGGAGATAGTTTGCGCTTTATTTGACGCTACAAGAGATTAAAAGAGCGAATTCGGGTGAATGGCTTCTGTGGTGTGTGTGTGTGTGGTTCTATGCGTGTGTGTTGTGTTGTATACAAAAAGAGGTCCCATCTTAGGTCTGATTCATTATCGCACTTACAGCGCTGTGAGCGCACTTTTGTTTCGGACCATCGATTATAGTCATCAGCACCGTGCGTCACAATAGATCTTCGCAGGTCGCAGTGACAAAGGGGCCTAGTACTAGTACCCTACCTCTTCTATTAAATAATCAGCACCGTGAACACTGAAATCGCAATTCGGACCGCAGGGTTAGTTTGAAACTTGCGGGGAACTCCCCTGTATTCTTAGGGTGATTTCACAGTCGCACCGTCGAACAGCGCGTTTCAACAGCACTCGCTTGACGCAAGGCGGACCTATGAGAAACGTGGCGCGCTTCAACAGCGTGACTATAAAACGCTACTAGTGAATTTAAAAGCGCGCGCGTCTGGACGGCGCGGGCGCAACGCGACGAACGGACAACTATAATCAAGAACATAAATATATTATATTATAGTTTTACGGTAGGCACAGTAGGCAGTGTATTTTTGTCTCAATGGACTGCAAGCCATTGGGAGAAAAAAAAAAACAAAAAAGTATAAAATAATTTTCTTAAAAAACTTAACAGCTTCTGAAGTTTTTTGAAGTCGGTTTTTACTTTCTTTTTAAAGTTTATTTTATTTTTCAATTTTGAGTGGCATAAACAGTACATAAACATGAGATTACAGCAATCGCGAGTGATGTGCTGTTATTCATTCAAGAGTTCCATTGTCGATCTCCGAAGATCTTCATCAGACCTTCTCTAAATTTAAATGGGAACACTTCGGAAGTATACCCTTTCAAACAAAAAAAGAATCATCGAAATCAGTTGGCGTGATATTGAGTCATTCGACCATTTGTCGCGCACATACTTAATGTAAATTTAATACTTATATGGTTTTCTCATGGATCACATTGTCAGAACTGGACCAAATAAAATGGGACCATTCGGGAAGCACCAGCTTTCCAATAAAAAAAGAATCATCAAAATTGGTTCACGCAGTCGAGAGTTATGAGGTAACAAACATAAAAAAATAACATACGCGTCGAATTGAGAACCTCGTCCTTTTTTTTGAAGTCGGTTAAAAAAGAAAAAGGAAAAGGAAGGAAGAAAGGAAACTACATTTATTCACACAAAGACACACAATTACAAATATACAATAACGAGTAAATAAATAAACATGGTTACAGAAAAACAAAACAAAAACACAATAACAAAAACCAAAATAAACAAATAGGTAGGTACCTAGCAGTGGCGAAGGGTGGCAGTTTTAAAAGAGGAAGCCGTCCCAAAAATTCCCTCTAAAAATTGCTGCAATTAATGCTGCAAGACAAAATCCTATAGTCTTTTGTAATCTCTACGGGTGTCCCAGGAAACCTGTACCAGCGAAGGTCTGTGGTCAGGGGACACTAATACTTATCGATTGAACCCCCATATATGTTCTACGATATTTTGTAGTTTTCGAGAAATTACTTATTTTGTAATATGTATTTTCTCTGAAACAGATTTTTTTATCTTGTGATCATATTCTAAGCTACTAGTAGTTAGAATTTGGTTGTTTTGTGTTTTTAACAGGTGAACACACATTCTAGCCACAATACTGACAAGAAAAATCTCAAAGAAACGCCACTCAGAAAAAGTTATAACTAAAACCGCCTACAATTTTGAAAAATCTGAAAATATTACAAAATAATTAATTGCTCGAAAACTACAAAATATCGTAGAACATACATGGGGGTTCAATCGATGAGTAGGTATTAGTGTCCCCTGACCACAGACCTTCGCTGGTACAGGTTTCCTGGGACACCCTGTATATGTATAGTAATGTCTGGAAGAGCTCGACCTCACTGAATAACAAGCCATATTACGTTGGTCTATTCACTAACCAATTCCTAAAGGGAAGCCGATTGGGAATCGGGTTGTTTGATCTCTTCGCCACTGGTACCTAGGTACACATGACAAAAGAAAAAACAAACAAGCAATCAATCAACTATCTTAACATCTCGCCTCCATCCCCGTTCATGTGGGTGTGACCTGCAGAGATCTATTGTAACGCATCTTGTTACTTTAGAGATTTCTTGGACACAATACCGTTCTCGGACAGTCTAGTTCTAAAGTCTAAACCAACTATCCGATAAAGCAAATACCTAATTTACATTTTTAGTTACAATCATCGATGTCTATAGATATGCTTAGTGAACTCAAAAAGTGAGACGTGTCAGGTACTCCATTTTCAGAAAAATGGAGTGGTTGATCATCAGTCAAATGCCGTTTACAAACATAATTATTCATTTGTGTATTGAATAAAAAATATATAATAACAGTAGCTATTCCATTAGTGCATGTAACGTTGTTCTATTTAAATATAATTCGAACATTGTTGAATTTAGAATTTGACGTCTTCAAAAAATACGTCTCATTTTTTTAGCTTCCCTTTGTATGACAGAGCGTATCTAGACATCGATGGTTACAATGTCCCCAAACGGAGAATCGAACGCAAGTATTTTATCTCAGACGTGCCGGGGACGTGCCAAACAGCACTAACCCAATGAGTCCGTCCCAACTCCGATAAAATATTCAAGGACAAGCTTAAAGGTTCGTTTAAAAACAATGGGTCATTGTGCAATGAAACTATAAATATGACGAATTCAAACTTGTTTAGTATGTGTGCAGTAAAACTTCATCCTTATCTACCTTGACATAAGGACTGAAATCGAAATGAAAGTCTTATCACTTCACTTCGTCATCGGCACTTCCTTTCGACATGCAGCGTTGCTATTGGTCAATACAAAATGAACATCGTAAAGAATTAAAAGCTAAAATCTTTGATTTACTGACATAAACATTGAAAAATTACACTACTAAGCGATAGACAATGGCAAACCCCATATTTTAACTTCAAAATATAATCCGAAAACCATAAGAGTAACGAGTAATTTCGTTGTAAAGTTTCAGTCCTGAATCGCGCAAGCACAGTTTTCTGACCGAGTAGCATATATACAGAAACCGATGCTCTTCTATCGGTCTTCCCCTGGGGTCCCTTCAATGACCCGACCCGCCGAGCCGCAGACTACCGCTACTACGGTAGACCCTGTCGGCAGCGGACGTCTGTTGAGTATAGTCGAAAGCGAAAGCACAAAAGCTCAAAAGCGTGTACCTATCTTGCCTACGACTATCGTTCCTAATGCTAATGATGCAAAGAAGACCTCACCTGGGTACAGTTAGACGTCCGAAGCGCTTCTTGGTCACCCGATGTGCGGGGGCTATAGCGGCTTGGCGGGGGCTAACAAGTCCGCAGTGCCGCACGGTGCGGGCAACCTTCACCACGAGGGAGCCCGCTACGTGCGACGCCGCGCTTGGGAAATGAAGATCCCCAGGGGAGGCGCGCTGATGAATTAACAGCGTTAAAAATAGTTCAAAAACCAAACACACAAAAAACCAAACACACAAACAAACCTTTTGTTATTCAATATTTTTCACACAACCAAACAAATCTTTGAATTTTTTAAATTCTTTTGTTACCGCGGACAACTATAGTCAGGAACATAAATATATTAATATTTATAGTCCACGTTTCGTCACAAAATAAATTAAAGCTTATTTAAGATGATACTTACCTACCTTTAACTCCATATTTACCTTTGTTGAGACCCGAGGGCTAAGCTTGATTTTTTTTGTCGTATAGTAACGTTAACATATTTTGAATAAAAAATACAGTAATTAAATTATATCCCATGATATTTCATAAAAATACATGCAATGGTTTTACCTTTTCATGAAACAATTATATTTTGCGTTCCTAAAATTAAAGAAAAATGCGACAGAATTATAGCACATTTTTTATTTTTTATTACGTTAACGTTATGTTATTTCAAAAATATTCGTGCGCGGCCCTCAGATTTTCAAGGCTGCCTACATAATTAAATAAAATAACCATCAAAAACCCCCGACTACAACTAGAATAATATTATAGTTTAAAAAAAAACTAAAGAAAACGCTTTTGTCATCCAAACTAAACCTGTATGCATTTCAGCTTAATCGGAAACCGGGAAGTGGGTCAAATGTAACTTCCAAGATTTTTTTACATAGTTAGTTAGTTACAGGTGAAGCTAATAAAAGCGTGTTAAAAAGAGCTGTAACTTTTGAACGGCTGAACAGATTTTCATGAAACATAGCTAAGATGATTCCCAATTAAACTAGCTTTCAATTGAAAAAACCGCATTGAAATCGATCCATAAGTTTGGAGCTACGATGCCACAGACAGATACACACTCCAAACTTATAACACCCATCTTTTATGTCGGGGTTAAAAAGTGCAAAGATTAAATGCACATATAAATTGATGAGTGTTTGAGTTACACATTCAATTGGTAACATAACAATTGAACCCACGATGCGGAAAATTCTTACTGCGCACACACATTTTACTAACCAATCAATGTCTTAATTAGCAAATTAATGGCTTCCCGTTTTGAACACCAAGCAATAATTTTACTATTAGACAGACGGACATAGGTACCGATGATATACCTATTCGTGGTTGTCGTCATTTTCTTTCGACCGCCTTTTTAGTTTTTCGGATTTTCGATTCGTGTACCGATGTACAGCGAATTTATATTTTCAAAAATGGAACAATGAGTTGATTACGTGATAAATAATCGCGGATGCCAATTTTGATACCTAGGTAATTGTGTAATTCAGTAGGTATTATTCTGGTTCCATTTAATATTGCATTGCATTAGGTAATTCAAAACAATAGGCTGTAAATGTGCTAGACTAACCAAATAGAAAAACCCTCTATAATGATGTCGTAATGATATTTTCATTCTGGTTTTAGGATTATTTGCAACATAATCAAATAATCAAAGTTTATTTGTACAACCAACCGAATACAACCAGCGCCATCTATTATCAATCGTTGACAACAAGTTAACACAAAGCTTCAAAATTTTGGTTGTAAGTTTAATTATTTCAGCAGTATGATTTTACTAAATATATTTTAATATTTTCTGATAGGAATAAAATAAAGTTTTAGTTTACCTATAATCATACTGTATAATGCTATTATTTTCGTGGTAAACCATAGGTATATAAATAAGGTATAAAAATATAAATGGGGTATATTCATCGAACTTTCAAGTATCCTAATTTGTGGTAGGTAATCATTCCAATTATCTTTGGTTGGTTGAGTATTACAACTTAAAATCGTCATGGTCTTGCATTTTGCAAAAGCCGTAACAAACTCTTTGCACAATAGTGATAATTATGACGTGTATCAGGGTTCAGCTCGGAGGACTTCAGATAAATCTCACCTTACCTTACGTACGCAAGAAATGATAGTAGGCAACATTTTCAACTCACTTTTCAACTGGCCCATTAGCTCAGTTGGTTAGAGCGTCGTGCTAATAACGCGAAGGTCGCGGGTTCGATCCCCTCATGGGCCACGATCTCTTTTTGATTTTCATATTTTGTTATTATTTATTTATCTTTGTTAATAAGCGTAGTAATATTATCATAATGTATCATCAATTCATCATACACATGGATTAACGAAATCTTGGTAAATTTTTGGTAAGGCATACTGTTATCCGCGATTGTTGATAATGATGAAATAAAGATAGGTAAGTACTTAAAACCAGTTAAAATAACATGATATATTTTGAGCAGGAGGTTATCCCACGGCTACCGAGACTCGTCTCGTGCGAGATAAATAATTAAATGATCACAATCTGGTTGCTCAAAATCGGTCTCTACCAGAAATAAGCCAGTCATGATGTTTGTTCAAAGCATTAGCAAAGTATTGAAAATATTGTATTCACTCTAGTTAGCAACCGAACGCAACTTAATAAGTTATTCAGGTAACCGTGACAGAAACCTGGTTGAAACTGGCATTTGCCAGATCCCAAAGTCAAATATTTTTAATTCCAACCAAGCTTTTCTTTGCATGCACTTTTAAAACGTCGAGATTCTAGGTGCACGGTTCCAAAAGTGGATTCATCCTATGGCGAAGAGACCCCAGGATTAGATGTATTACAATGCTAATCATTACCTAGGCTATAAAGAAAGAAAGTGCGAAAGTGTTCGCCGCATCGGGGCCGGAAAGGCCTTGGCAAGAAGGCGATTATAATTAATTTAATAAAAAAAAATCGATTTCACATAGATAACACGAAGTAGTTTTTGTTGGGGAAATTGATATTTTTCTGTCTTTGCGTTTTCCGCCCTGACAAAGTCAAAGTTTTTTATTTCAACTGGGCCTTTGCAGGCACTTTCAAAACGTCGCTTGTATCCGCTCGCTATCTCGAGCGCGTTCTGCGTGCCCGCTCCGACCTCTTCACCAATCGGCAATTAATTGGATCGCCGCCCCGCGCCGGACACGGTCGAACCCTTAGATCGAAATTCTTAAAAGAAAATTACACCGGCCTTCGCTAATAAATCTTTAATGTCTACATTTTTTAGTCGCGGGCAAAAGCTAGTAGTGTGCGTTCGCGCAGCGGAATGTTGTTGAATTTAAAGATATTAATTATGCAGATATTTAGTGTATGACGTCGTATAATTGTGTATGGTAAAAAAAAAATTGTGTACGCAGCCATTGTGGAGAAATTCACCAAAAACTGATTCCGCTGGGCGAACGTTGTCCTGGCGGAACTTATTTTAATCCATAGACTTTAGAAGAAAAGAGGTGTGTCCAAAAATTAGTGTGTATTTGTGTGTAATTGTGTATGTATGAATAAAATGAGTGCATGCATAAACTTCGGAGAAATTCAAGTTTCCGCTACGCGAACGTTTGGCCATTAGCTAGTTTTCATATAAAGCGCTTACATAGAGAGCTGTAGATTTTTACATACGTTGTTTTGAATTTGTTTATATTTGTTTAAAAAACAGATTTAGAAAAAATCGTAGGGCTTAAAAGATAAAAATATAAACGTAAAATACACTTAATAGGTCTTAGTTCTTAAAGTATGCACTTTGGGGTCTAGATTTTCACGTTTATACAAACCTTGTAAGTATCTGAAACATGTTGCCAAGTATCAATGATGTTCCGTTAGTAATTAAAGAGTTAAAGGACAATTTTACCATGAATAGATCACTGTTTACAAAACAGTCAAATATCACGACGTTCTAAAGGAATTGCATGGTAAAATGTATGCCAAAAATTAGTTTATTCATTCAACTATTCACATGCAAAATTTCATGTCATTAAATTTAGTAATTAAAGAAATCAATTAAAATACTGACGAAGCATCGAAAACCTACATAACCCGACCAAGTTCGGATAGCTACAAAAAAGCGGCCCAGCCATATATTTAGGTAACATCCCAAAATTTACCGTATAATACCGGTATTGAATTGGTATAGGTGATAACACAATTGTTGTTTCGATATAATTTAAAGGTCATTTATTTTTGTACACCAAATTTTTGTTCAATTGTTCTGATTTTTCAGCTCCAGAATTGACTGGAATAATTCCGGAGTTCCGATAGGTATTCACATTTTTTAAAAGTTAATATTTTGATTTAATTATATTCTTGTTAACGCACGTAATTTAAAATAATAATTATAATTTTTAAATATTAAATATATTATAATTTTTAAATATTCCACAAACTGCTAGTCGAACAGGACGCGCGCGGCTTCCCGCTTGAAACGGTACTTCCATCCTTGAAGAAAAGAGAGGGCAATAATATGTTTTCATTGGCCGCGGCCCGCGCGTATTCGTTTTTGCTGTTGAACTTGAACCTGATTTTGTTTTTTATCCCCAGTCACAAACAAATGTGCAGTCAAGGACAATGTGCGTATGCGCTGTTGTTTTGCTATGCATCGCCAATTCTCGATAATAATAATATTGACAAAGTGTGTTATTAATGTTATAGTGTAACAGTGAAGCTTAACATAATTATGTAGTAGGAATATTGAGTCAGTGATAGTGAGAAGCTGATCACAGATATAAGGTAAGATTTTATAATAAATTAATAACTATACACTTATTCATTTACGTAGTTTATGAGGCATATAAATTATAATAATTGTGTTACGTTAACATTGGACAGACACCATAAACCCAAGTTAATATCTACAGATTGATCTAATTCTATTTAGAATTTAAATTCATAATAATAAATTATACTAGACATATTATAATGGCTTTTTCACTGTTCGTGCTGTGCGTCTGTGGAACTCACTCATTCGTTACGCGATAGCCCTTCGTTGGTAGTTTTGGAACATTTTTTGTCAATATAAACTGTAGTTTAAGTATATATTTATAAGTATGTATCATTTGAGTATATATTATGTTTATGTATTTGTTATTTGTTTAGTTTCTATCTGTAGTTTATTTTATGTAGGTACCTATAATATTATAATTAGAGTAGTTTATCTTTTTTTTCCCCCCTTTCTTACTATGTACACTTGTTTTCTGTCCTGTTAAGAACTATCTCTCTTTCGCTCTAGGTTTGCTGTCAGAGAACTCATTAATGAGTTAAGCTCGCCTTTGTACATTATATTTTTTTATTGTAAAATTTATGTATTATTTTGGTGTGTACCTTAAAGTATAATAGTAATAGTAGTAATATATTATAATAAAATCGTAACCAATTAGATGTTTTTCCTGGTTAAAGACAAACTACTGAATAGAAAATTACAGAATAACTACTGAATTAACTAAACGACCGACTAGATTGTAATGAAATGTTGAAAATAAATATTGTTATTGAATAATCACCTTATATTTATTACCAATATGCAAAATACATATACGTATAAGGCAGATGTTTATTATTGACTTTCTTTTTGTGGGGTTATGTGTAGAGATGGCAATAACGGCTGTTTTTCAATAATTAATTATGCATATTCTATATCACTAAGACATACTCCCCTTAAAAGGAAAGCAACTAATAAAGTATCACAATTTTTCATTATCTTTATGTAGTAATCCATGTACCTATGTAAATGTATACTTTTTATTAATGTTTCAGATTATAATGGCGTCTTAATCTCACTAGAAGCGAACACCTCAACGACCTAATTCTACAAACCAAACCAATTGATCCAACGCATCGCGCGGCGCTACCGACGCCGACGGGAGGAAAAATTTAAAATGGCCGGCAGAAAAAGTACTATACCGTTAAATAATATGAAAGTAGTAGTACGAATACATAAAGACACGTTTGTTAAATCTGTTCCTCCTGTTAGCCATGAAGTGTATGACAGTATACAAAAGCAGTTAGCTGAATTATTTAATTACCACATGAAGAAACCTGCCATACAATTGTCAATTAAACGCCATTATAATTATTTTTTTGACCACTGTGAAAACATACCCACCAGTAAACATTATTTTGATGATTCTGATGACAACAATGTTGATATTACAGACGAATCTGATGAAGTTCAAGTAAAATTTCTAATGGATTATTATGAGTACAGAAATATAGAACCAACAAATCACAAGTTGTTAAAAAATAATTGGACGAATGAGCTACAAGACCACATATGGGCAAAAACGGATATTCAATGCACTTTTTCATTTAAAAGCAATTACGTTCCTTCAAATTTAAAGCTAAATAATATCAAATGTGATGGCAAATGTACCCAATGTGGAGCAAATATTTTAGTCACTATTGATCCAATAACTAGTAATTTCATAGATGTTACTTGTTTGCTAAGCCGATATAAAAAAGATTTTGTCCATGATTCGACTATAAAGAATAAACTTAATTCTGTAAGAAAACAAAAATTAGCAGTAATGTTAAAACATAATAAGGCATTAGCAGTTAGAGCCAAGATGGCAGACAAAATTATAGGCATAAATGATTCATGTGAACCTCCAACATTTCCGAAATTAAGTACTTTGAGGCGTATACGACACGAAGTTAAAAGGGCACTCCAACTCGATAAGAATACAATTCTCTCCATTTATGCTATGTCACAAAGTCCACCTTTTGATTCTTTTGTTCAAAAATTTAGTTTAGTCCCATTTTTTTTATATTTTTGGACCCAAGAACAAGGTAAATATTATGATGAAGTATTAAAAAATACACACATCGTTTTATCCATCGATGCAACCGGTTCGATTTTTCAAGTAATTGCACCGCCAAATGTTAACGATAATTTAAGAACTAAAGAACCCAAACATACCTTTTTGTATGCCGTTGTGGCATACACTGCAAACACAAGTATACCTTTATGTTATATGGCGTCCCAGTCCCATACTACTGAAACCATAGCCACGTGGTTAAGCACATGGGCGCGTAACCGTAATACGCCGAATGAAATTATCAGTGATGATTCGTCTGCCCTATTAGGAGCAATATGTCGCAGTTTTTTAAACACCGACACAAACAAATATTTAGCGCAGTGCTTTTCGATATTAGAAGGTGAACATAATTCTATACCAGCATGTTACATTAGATTGGATAAGTCTCATTTTTTCAAAAAATTATACAAACAAAGCTGTTTCGATAAAGCGACAGAAAAATGTAAATACTTCTATATAGAAGAAAAGAATAGAATAGAAGAAGTGAATTTTTTTTATACAATTTATATAAATTGTATAAAAAAAATTCACTTGCTTAAGTCCTATGACGAAGTCAAATCAGTAATCAAAGATATCGTTACTGTATCTTTACATGAATATGTAACCCTAGATTTAGATGGGCATTCATGCAAGAAATATGATCAAGCTGTAGCGTGTTTAGCGAATATAAGCGAGTATAAGGTTGAAATCCAAGATTTAGATAACTGTAACGATGATGAGGCATTATGTTCTGTATTAGCCGATGAAAAGAATGACACCAACAATGCAGGTACAAACCCACTCATTCAATATTACGACAATATTCTAGAAACCGAAAAATTGTATTTAATGTTAATTGACCCGAACGAACATAAAAACGAATATTATCTACCAGAAATAAATGATACATTAAAAAGACTATTGAGAAAGTTGCCAATGTGGAGTGGCGTTATGGATAAGTATTTTCGTAATGTTAGAAATGTTGGGAGTAGCTCAAATGTTGAAAATCATTTCAAAGATATAAAGACCATATATTTCAATACAAAGCAGGAGCGAATACGTTTAGACGAATTTTTAATACAACATTACACTTACATTAATGGAATGATCAAATTAAATAAAGCTAAATATTCTGAAACTGCTACTAAGATAATTAAGAATAAGAATGAACATATGATTTTAAATCAAGTTAAACAGACGAAAATTATAGGTGATTTCGAGGAGCAATCTATTTTTCAAGACAATCCTGTTGAAATAGAAAACTGGAGAGGTCTAGTTATTCCCAACACAAAAACTATCTCGTCGAAGCCTCTTTACATCTTACAAAATGGTAACGTATCAATATCGAAAGACATCAAAAATGTAGTGACTAATACCTGTGCATTTGACGCAGTGGCTCAAGCTTTCGCAGTCGCATATACTGACCGTATCTCTTTCCGTAATTTTATAGATTCCTTGATTAGCAAAGATTCATTCACTCGTTTTTTTATCCTATTATCTAATACGAAAAAGAATTGCAAAACGTTATACGCAAAACGAGAAATTTTACTAAATCCATTGTTTAATGTTAATGACAATACACTTGATGCAAGACAGTGCCAAATTATAGATTGTGCATGCATTATAATTACTTATTTAAGTGTGTAATGAAACATAATTAAGTATGTACTTAATAAAAAAAAAAATTGTACACGGATATTTAAATAGAAAAGTACTTGTTAATTGAAGATTTGTTTTTATCGTAGATAGTTGGGTTATTATTAAAAAAATATTTTTAATTCAAGAAATGCAATTGTTTTATTTTTTCCTAACGCTTGTGTACGGAACTGTACCATATTAGTAAATACTATATTGGAAGGTTAAGAACGTCTCTTAGATATATGGCTGGGCCGCTTTTTTGTAGCTATCCGAACTTGGTCGGGTTATGTAGGTTTTCGATGCTTCGTCAGTATTTTAATTGATTTCTTTAATTACTAAATTTAATAACATGAAATTTTGCATGTGAATAGTTGAATGAATAAACTAATTTTTGGCATACATTTTACCATGCAATTCCTTTAGAACGTCGTGATATTTGACTGTTTTGTAAACAGTGATCTATTCATGGTAAAATTGTCCTTTAACTCTTTAATTACTAACGGAACATCATTGATACTTGGCAACATGTTTCAGATACTTACAAGGTTTGTATAAACGTGAAAATCTAGACCCCAAAGTGCATACTTTAAAAACTAAGACCTATTAAGTGTATTTTACGTTTATATTTTTATCTTTTAAGCCCTACGATTTTTTCTAAATCTGTTTTTTAAACAAATATAAACAAATTCAAAACAACGTATGTAAAAATCTACAGCTCTCTATGTAAGCGCTTTATATGAAAACTAGCTAATGGCCAAACGTTCGCGTAGCGGAAACTTGAATTTCTCCGAAGTTTATGCATGCACTCATTTTATTCATACATACACAATTACACACAAATACACACTAATTTTTGGACACACCTCTTTTCTTCTAAAGTCTATGGATTAAAATAAGTTCCGCCAGGACAACGTTCGCCCAGCGGAATCGGTTTTTGGTGAATTTCTCCACAATGGCTGCGTACACAATTTTTTTTTTACCATACACAATTATACGACGTCATACACTAAATATCTGCATAATTAATATCTTTAAATTCAACAACATTCCGCTGCGCGAACGCACACACACCAGAGGAGTCACCGATGCGTTGCCGACCATTTAGAATGGTGTAGGGTATAGACCATTTAGAATGGTATCTTGAAGGTCCCCATGTCGTATGTGTTCGGGAAAACCGCTGATGGCAATTGATTTCAGTTTCGTGGTGCGTGCCCAAAAACTGACATTCGAACATTCGAGAATATATATGGATATAGGGAGGATTTATGGCCTACAGAGGCTACAGGTAATTGTATGTTGGTGTGCGAGATGTACGAGTATGTTTGACTGTGGACACACCGACACAGTAGATATCTTAGTGCGGGGCAACGTTTAATATGACGGCCATTTTAAGAGGTAGGGCATACCAGGAGGTTCCCCTCAAAATTGGAGCTGCCCGACTGGGGAAGTACCTCCACCTTGCAGAATATCGTAGACAAACAACCCTGCTCTTTGCAGTGTTGTGTTCCTAACTATGAGCAAGGTCTCCAGTGTTTTCTGGAGAAGCACTCCTAGTAGTAAGGTCAGCAACGCTCGAGGGATGCCTCTGGTGTCGCAAGCGGTCATAGGTTACAGTAACCGCTTACCATCAGGTGGGCCGTATGCTTGATTGCCAACTCAGTGGTGTAAAAAAAAACATACCAGGCATTTATGAAACTATATTTTGAGATACCACATCTACGTATAGCAAATTAAAAACTAGATCAGAAATAAAAAAATTAAAATGATAAAACAGATCTTTAATAATTACATTTATTAACATACACATAATTACATATTATTCATAATTTACAACAATATTAGGACTATTTTATCAATAGTCACAATTTCGCCTAATGGACGACCACGGATTGGTTTACAGATATTTATGTACTAAGCGACAACTTTAACGAGTCACTTGGTCAGGGACGTAGCCAGGAACAAGCTCAGGGGGCACGGCCCACCCCTCACAAGCTAGTGCCCCCCACAACCCCCAGGAAACCTGACGCCAAGAAAGAAGGAAAAAAATGTGCTTACGAAGTAGTTTCTCAGCCGAAAACGGAAGCCCTGCCAACTGTTTCATACGATATTTGTATTCAGGTTTACGAATACCGAGTTGGTGTGGCTATTGCACCTTAATTTCATACTTATGCAAAGTTTAAGTTCTAAGTCTTTAAGAAGTGCTTCAACAATAATTATTGTATAATTAATATTCATTAATCTATGGATACCTATTTGACATTTTGAACTAGTTCAAAATAATAGGTCCTGTAATATTGTACTACACTTAACCGAATAGTTCTGCAAGCCCTCTATAATAATATCGTAATGATATAATATTAACATTCTGATTATAGCATTATTTGCAAGGTTTTCATAGCTTATTTATTTGTAACATGCTTCTTTCGACTACAACTAGCGCCATCTATTAATATGATTTTTATTAATGATAACAACGATATAGTCTGTATACTAGAAGGGTGTATGTGAGCACGTACTCTTATCAATTTATTGGGAGACAGACAGGGGAGGATTCTGAAAGCGTATAACTCAGTGACTCGTTATAGTTGTCAAATCATACATCTAAAGTCTCAAAGACAGTATTTAAAATATTTATTAAAATGTAAATTTTATTGATGATAATATCTACTTTAATTTTATACAACTTTCTCTGTTTGATACTGCAGTCATGATGTATGTATGTAATAAAAGCATCAATAATTTTGTTAAATTATTTTTTGTTCACTTCAAAAGTGAACTTTTTAGTCCGAATAGCTTTATGACCCTTGTACTAAAACATAAGGTTCAAAATTATATTTCTCTCTTCCATGGGAAAGGACGCAAACGATTTAAGACTGTACTCAGCAGGAACAAGGTTAAATGTTGTGTACATTTTATTGAAAGTACAATCTTTAAATTAAGAAATAATGTAAGAATGGACATGAATTTTGGTTGAGATTATCTTACATTTAAAATATGTAACTTAAAAACTATAGCTCCCATTATGTTTATTGAAAACTTATTTCAAGTAGCCAGTCGCTCTAAGCATATTTTTATAAACATTTACATAAGATTATATAACATTCCATAACACCCCATATGCGCATAACATTACTTTTCTACCACCACGAACGTATATGGACGTCAACATTCGAAATGCCTCTGACGACGTGATAGCACGTCGCCAAATTGTCTTGTTCTTTATTATTCCATATATTATTTTCTTATACTTATAAAGATATCACTTTTGATTTTTTTTGTTATCCTGTATCAAGTTCCTGAAATAATCTACATAAACTGATAACAAATTGTTTCTCAAAAAATCTAATAAAACTGACAATAACAACGGTAAAATCAACAATACTTTGTTTGGGTCTGGGTGACTATTTGGTGAACGTTAAAATACGCTACTTTTATACCACAATAGCAGTATTTACATTAATATACGCGTTTCTCATAAGCTGAAATAGACATACATCAAATCCTAGTGATATTCGTCTCTATATTGAGTCGGGGCGTACATTTCCTTGGTAAACCACGTGGCAAATATTGACATTGTAATAATTACAGCTTAGGTCTTGGATTATCGACGGGCCGCAGGTTGAGTAGCGATATATCTATATCGATTTAATCTATCATTTACTTTGTATTAAAATATTGTAGATTCACAAAACAATCCGACGTTTTAATAGAAATCGGACCTTTAGAAAATGAGTAGCGCGGAACGTCATTTGACGTAACTTTTTTTCCTCATAGAACACTCTGGATCTGTTTTATCAACCAATCAATAGCACGCTTCTCAATTTAAAAAGGACCAATTTTGAAGAAATATTCAACCGACAGTACAAAAACTTTCTGAAATTCTTAAGACATTTCTACATCGTCTATCATAAGCCAACGATGTTTGCTGGTTTCGATGTGCGGTTGTAATAACGGCGTGCGGACACGCAGCTTCACTTCGAGGTTACCTCCGACACTGCGCCGGCCATCTGTTAGCTGTAGACATGATAATTTATTAATTATATTTAGCGACACTATATCCTAATAAATGCTACGGTGAACGGTCATTGCCATAATTATAGGTAAAGTAAACGTGGACTCTAAAAGCCACTGACAGGAACCGAATAGACGCGTTCGATATGTGGTGCTGGCGTCGCCTACTGAGAATTCCCTGGACCGCCCACAGAACGAATGTGTCTATATTAAAAGAGCTGAAGCTAGACCAGAAAAATTGCTCGTCTTCTGTTTGCCTGCACAGAATATTAAAATAATTTTGCCACATTGCCCGCAGAAACACAGATAATATGGAGAGACTTATTGTGACAAACAAAATAGAACGCAGCCCGAAGTGGTGGTCAAACCAGGTGTCCAACAACTGGAAGTACTGGTGAACGTGGCTCTTCATCAAGCCACAGACCGCAGCAAATAGAGATCAAGTATTAGAAAAATCATGGGAAGAAGTCACGATCCTCAACATCGAGGGACCGACATTGGAGGTGTAGGATCTAATAAGTCATCTTTTACGAAAACTGAAAGGAGTTATTGACTATCCCTTGGGGGAACTAAACGGCCATTATACTTATCTCTTCATCATCATAGCCGCCTTATAACCTCTACAGCTGAACAAAGGATAGCTCATACGTTTCCACATAGAACGGACTTGAGACATTTACACCCAGCGGCTATCCATTATTATTTAATTACAGTGTCTTGTTACGGTTATTCTTTTGAACTCACCGGGAAGGACTCATGCAGCGTGATCTTATCTTGAAGCGGGGCCAGTTTGACGTTAACACTGCCCAGCAGCGTGTCGCTCCGGAACCAGCCGCTGCAACAGAGTAGTGCGTCAGCGCACCCCCCGCACCCCGCGCACCTGGGAGGGCGCTACTGGATACTACACAAACACCATGCTATGCCACGCTACGTCAAGCGGAGGAAATGAGAGATTCAAACCAAAGGGATGCGTCAATGACATTTACAGAGACATTTATAATGACGGCAAGAGACGTTACAGCATACTTGTAAAGTTCTGTGGAGGAACGAGGTATGGTGTTCCTCCATTGAAAAGGGAGGATCCTCCGACCAGGCGACGTAATATTGCATGGCGGGCCGAAGCCCGACGGTTGATGTCGGGCAGTTGTATATGTGTTAGATACGATATTCTTTTTCCTTGCGCGATGCAGGTTTCGTAATCTGATTGGTCAATTCATATTTTCGCGCCACTACTAATGTCAGCTTGCTGACTTATAAGTAGTTATTCTATGTGGCGATAGACGTAGCTACAGTTCCTTCTTGCACTAGTTTACTTGCAAATGGATATAATATTGTCCGCATTTACTATGTAGCCCCAAGAACGGGTATGCTAGTTAAATATGCTGTAACGTGTAATGCCATAAGCTATGTACAAAAAAGGTGGAATTTAGTCATCCCATACAAATTTTTATAATGACGGCCATAGACGTTATTGCATTCTTGATGACTTGAGGCTTACAAAAGATTATTTGCGAGTGTCTGTAATGACGTATGCACAAGTTTACAAGCAATATCAGTTAAATATTCTTGTGTATCAAGCGCAAATATGCAGTAACGTGTATAGCCGTCAAAATAATGCACGAAAAGGGTTGATCTAAAACTAGAATCCCAAACAAATTACAAAAATAAAGATACCGGTTTAGAATTTTGTTATGTTTCTAGAAGAGCCACACTACACACGAAATAAGGCGGTGGTTAGTTACACGGAATATAAAACACACCAGGAAAGAGCAAGTAGGCGGAGCGAGTGTGCCATAATTATGCGGAGTTACGCAAACTTCATAATAGTTTGTTTTTAGCTTTGCGTTACCCAGCAAATGCTGAGCTGGTAACCCTTTCGATATGGGCGAGCTCTTCAGTGCAGTAAAATCTCCTTTTTATTTGTGTTTGTTATAATTTTTTTGTTTCTTTGTGATCAGTTTCAATTTTTTTTTTTTTACTGACAATGTATGTCCGTATCGAGTAAATGCTTTCTATTCTTCTTTTTATTCTATTCTATTCCATTCTATTTTTATTTTTTGAAGTGAAACTTCTATTTGGATGGGGGTATAGGATTTTTCTGTCACGAAAAAGCGTTACGGCCGAGAGGGTAGACGATATATCGCTTGTCCGTTGAAGTTTCACTCCTACTGTGTCCCAGCACACATTACTTTTTTTTATATGACTGCTCTTTTCTTTAGAATATTAAAAGTTTGTGAGCTATTAATGTGTGAAAGTTGTGAATATGGCTAAAAAGGCCGCTTTAGATGAATCACAATATGATTCATATTACAAATGTCAAAATATCTACTTATTTGACAACTCTTAATGTCATCCGCATAAGGTTCATATTCAGTAATCATCTGTTTGACAGTTACTATGCAGATCAGTAGATGAATTGCTCAATGTGGCCTTTTAGGCCCCCAGTTCTCGTTGAAAGAAATATCAATTCCCCTTTCCTTTTGCTTGTTTTTATTCCGTGGTTGGTTAGTTAGTTAGTATAATAATATGTATTTTTCATGTATCCTGTACAGACGGTTGCATATCAATCTATACATTTCCAGTATAAACTGCCCTCGCATTGTACAAGCTTTTCGTACTATGAGAGGTCAGCTTATACTGAAAGTTAGCTTGATATGAAGCCGTGGATACAATGTACCCGACCGAATGTATGTATAATGACTTTAAAACAAATACAGTGGAAAACTATGTATTTTCTTGCATGCCCATGAAATTAAAATCCCTGAGTTATGTACACCATAAAACAATGACAGATGGATAATGTGCGATACTTCCCCAATTATGTTAGTCATAGCCATATAAGGAGGGAAGGGAGGCCTTTGCCCTGCAGTGGGATACTATTAATAATAATAAATAATAGCCTAGCGTCAAACAAACGCCTGTACGTTCATCAACAAACAACATTTGACTAACGTTAACTAACGTAGCTATCTCATGAAACTGCTTGCTATTTTTAACCCCCGACAAAAATGGGGAGTGTTATAAGTTTGTAGTGTATCTGTGTTGTATCTGTCTGTGCCATCGTAGCTGCAAACCGGATGGACCGATTTCAAAACACTTTTTTTTCATTGATAGCTAGTTTAATCGGGTATCATCGTAGTTAACTTTCATGAAAATTTATTCAGCCGTTCAAAAGTTACAGCTCTTTTTCTAGTTGGAGTCGGGGGTTTTTGACGGTTAGGTTATTAGTACGTGTTCTGAAATTGTCTAGGTATAAGTGATTTTATTCGCCTAGTATCCGGCGACTTAAGGCTTCAGCTGAAAATCAGCGCTGCAGCTTTATGCTGAGTTGAGGCCTATTAGACACGCTAAATGCTTCAATATTATCTATATATTAATACGTGAAGGGAAAGCTTTGTACCCCTTTTTAAGCATATTGCGCGCACAGAGGAGTGTGAGATTTGGCATAGTTATAGTTTATATGGAGAAGGAGGGCAGAAAGTTGAAATTAAGGTCATATATCGACCACTTTTGGACGACACGGTTGGCGCAGTGGCTAAGCAATTAGCTTTCTGCGCTGCGTGCCGCGGGTTCGATACCCGCACGGAACAAATATTTGTATGATCTACAGATAATTATTTCGGGTCTGGTTGTGTTTGCATGTGACTTGTATGTTTGTAAAGAGTACCCTCGATACAGGAGAAATCCTAGAGAGGGGCAACGTTTTAAAAAAAAAAAAAAACTTGGCGACCTCTATTTCATCACTAATGCATGATTTATTTTTCGTGATGTCATCATTGGTCCTATAATAACTAACATTGTAAATTGTCTGTGTTGTCCTGTGACCCAACTTACCCTTTAGACCACACTTCTAGCTTGATGCCGTGGCGCTTGAAGACTCGCAGACATGCTCTAGAGCGGTCGATGGTCAGCGGGAACACCGCGTTGTACTCGGGGCTGTTCGTGTTCTTTACTACGGAAGTTCGGTCGCAGACGGGTGCTTCCTGGAATAGAACGGTTAGAGATGTGTTACCCATGATTTTATACGTGTAATTTCACTGACAGCCCAATTAGAATATCTAGACTCGGTCGGATTGCGCTAAAAAACCATTATAGCTTATTATAGATGATTTTTAAAAATGCAACTAATTGCGGGGGGCTTAATAATAAATATAAAAAAATTAAAAAAAAATGGTGAATTTTTTTTTTAAATTAAAATTTAAATGAATTGTAAATGACGTCATCCGCGCGGCCTATATGAGATTGTATAGGATAAAAGCATAATGCAATAACCAAAACGAAGTTTTTTAAAGTTAATAGATTAGGAAATAGTTTTGAACCTAGGATTACTTACTGCATTTAAAATTGAGTCTTAATGTCTTAAAATAAGTTTTTTTTTTTATCAATCGAGATATAATATATTACGGCATGGCACACCCCCTCCTCTCCCCCGGCGGAGGATAGCCCATGATGGGTTGAAGGTGTCCGGTTCTAACATACATCCTGTATTTTAGAAATAAGATACATAAGATACACCCACCTGTGGGAAAGGGAACTCGAATTTGACGTACGTGTCGATTTCCGCAGGATTCTCCACGTTATAAGCGATGCCGCGCACGATAGTCAGCTCTAAATCACTGTCCTTAAGGTCCGTATTGCATTGTACGATCGAAAACTCACGCATCACGTAGTGGAAGTTTGGTAGTTTTTTGTTAGTTCTGTAAAATTAAAACCGTTTTATTATAAGATTAGGGAAGTTTGGTACTTTTTTATTGGTTCTGTAAAATGAAAAACCGTTTTATTGTAAAATTAGGACAGTATCACACATTAGGATTACCACAGACGATAGACTTTTTGAAAGAAAGAAATAAGGTTTATTGGTCAACACAATACATGGTTAAATCACACCATATACAATACAGAAACGCTAAAACCGTTAGTGACACAGCAATAATTGCACATAGCAGTAGGCTTACTTCGGTAAAGAAAGAAAGAAAGAAGTAAGAAAAGAACATTTATTCGGCACAGACACATTGACAAGATAAGAGAGAAAAAAAAAAAAAAAAAAAAAAAAAATCATACATAAATTTATGCTATGACATTATTTAAATTAGGCTGGGTGTAGTGTTTTGAGGGATCAAATCTGCAGAGCACATAGTTTGTTGCAGATAGACCCGACAGATCATCAAATAAGATGCAATAGCTTCAGTTTCTGGTAGTTCTTAAAAATAATTCCCGTGGGAAAGTTACCGTTATCAGAGAAAATTTCGCACGGATTTGTTAAACTTTATACAGGATAGTTTTTTATGTCTTGCGCATAATTTGTAGTGATTCAGTCTCTGTTCCTAAATGCAACCGCAGTACTGGGATACACTTTAAAACAAAACGAAAATTGGACTTTCTATGGGAGACACGCATAATTTACTAGCGCAAGTCATACAAAATCAAATTTTTATTTTGTTTTGGAGTGAATTTAAATACTGCGGCTGCATTTGGGAACGGACACTGAATGACTGAAAATTTTGCGCACTACATAAAAAATATCCTGTATGCGCCGCCGACTATCGCACAAAAGCTTTGTCGTCTGCGGTAGGCCTTAATGGATAAACTCAAAAACTACAGGACCGATATTAAAAATTCTTTCACCAGCAGAATGCTACAATATCTGTGAGTTAAAGAAAGAAAGAAAAATCATTTATTTGCCACAAAAACAAGACACTAGAATGACAGATACAGGTAATAAGAAGAGGACAGGTGCATAGACAGAGAAGACATTATTTTAGGATGGCAACAATGTAAAATTGAGTAGAAAAAATAATAATTTAAAAGAATAAAAAATATGTGGGTATCTGCGACTGCGCATCACCTAATCAGTCTGTGTCCCGAGCTTGTAGCAAATGGGTGTCCAGCTCAGCATGTGCCAGGCTATGACACCTGACGCTGATATTCTGCTGGATCCCAGTTATGACATACGGATGTCGAGCAAAGCAGTAAAGGAGTTTGCGTGTGTGCATTTTGTCGAATGTTGTGAAATCGAAGTAAGTATCATGTACATTATTTTACTTATAAACGATGATTATGCGTTATTCAACTGAGGTAGCTGATAAAATTAAATAAAAATACTTCTGGGTGCTACTAATATCATTTAGTGTCACTGAATTAGGTAAATATTCAATAAGGAAATAATAATAATAATATTAATTTGTATAAGATTTGTATAGAATAATAATTAGTTTGAAATTAATAATTACTTGATTAGACTATAATTTATAAAGATATCACGCGGGCGAAGCCGCTGGCGGAAGCTAGTCCTGTATAAAGAACAAAACTTTACCTCCTAGCAACCTTGATGACGTCCAAATCCTGCATAGCCCGCTCATGCAGTTTCGTGAACCTCTTCACCTCGCCAATATTGCCGATTTTCTGATGATGCACCACATTCTCCATGCTCATCGTAACTTGTGTCTTAAGCTGGCTCTTCAGGGTGGCGAAGATGGACTCGTCTGGTTCCTGGTCCAATTCACTTTCCCCCGTCGCGTCCACAATGGTAAAGTCGTGGCTACCACTGTCTTCGGGATCCTCGAAGTCTTCAGAGTCGTGTTCAGCTTTCTTCTTGGCCTTGGCTAAGCTGGAGGTAGAGATTTTGAGAGAGAAATGAGTTGCATGTTAGTACCAGTGGCGAAGAGTCCATACAACCCGATTCCCATCGGCTTCCCTTTAAAAATTGGTTAGTGCATAGACCAACGTAATATTATATTATGATTTATTTATTTATTTAAGTTTATGATTACGCACTGCGTGGGTTTAATGTTGTTAATAACTGGCTTAAACGTAATCTACTAACACTTAACGATGAAAAGACCAAATTCATTAACTTTTGCATGCGAAAATCATTTATCCCTCCTAATAATAATCATTTATATGCTCATTATTGTCACAACCCCCTGGTAGTCGCTTGCACCTGTCCTATTATTAATAACACTAGCTCTATTAAATATCTTGGTATTATAATCGATGAAACACTTACTTTTAAACAGCATATTGCCAATGTTAAATATTGTTATTATTGTAAGCACTTCTGCCGCCTGTGGCACAGGTTTACCCTAGTACAGGCACCTATCAGAATCATATCTATGTTAGATATTATTATGATTTATATTATTGTGTCTTTTACCATAAGTAATTTTGAATAAATTTTATCTTTTATCTTATCTTATCATTTATAAGAAGAGTTGTAAGTATGAATGTGGATGGCTATCAGAGTAGGGGCAGACCAAAGAAAAGATGGATGGACTGTGTGAAACATGACATGAATGAGAAGGAAGTAAATCTGGAAATTACGTCTGATAGAGATGAATGGAAGAAAAAGACATATTGCGCCGACCCCAAATAAAATGGGATAAGGGCAGGAGAATGATGATCTTATCTTATCATTTGGAATCTTATTGTAGACTTTGACACACATGCCGTAGCAACTCGAACTTAACGCGAGCGTATCTCTCTGAAGCTAAGAGAATACCAAACGTGTTGTTTTGATCAAAATTTTACTGCAACTGTGCGGCAACTGCACTTCTTTAGTAACGTGAATTAACCTACTGTACTTTGTTCAACACTTACTCCCGTTTTTCCATTTCGGCCACAGATGGCGGAGGCTTCGGCAGGCGAGCTAAGTCGACGGGCTTCCCTGCCCGCGCCGCCTCTATACACGGCTCGTATACTTTTGCGCCACGAAGATACTTCTTAGCTGATTCTATGTCACCTGTAACATAACAAATATTCATATTTTTATTCAATGTATCAAGAAATTGTTGACAGAGATTATTTTAAACGTGCAATGTTTTCTGGAGAATATGGAGGTCGTACTACAAACGAAAGGTGGGTTTAGCTATTGTTGGGATAGACTGAATTGATTGACTGATTCATAGTATGAATTTCTAGTTTTTAATTGGTCAATGTATATACTCTCGATGTGTTCCTATTTAAATTTGGAGAAGATCTGATGAAGACCTTCGGAGATAGACAATGGAACTCTTGAATGAATAACAGAATATTACTAGCGATTGCTATAATCGCATGTTTATGTATTGTTTGCCAGTCAAAATATGAAAATAAAATAAACTTTAAAAAAAGATAAAATCCGACGTTCATAGAACTAAAAAGCATAAAATATTTTTCTTATTTCTTTTTTACAGTTTCTGAAGTCGGGCTTTTAATTCGTCAATGCACCTAGCTTGGCATTGGCACCGACTTCAGAAGCTGTTAATTTTTTTAAGAAAACTATTTTATACTTTTTAGTTTTATGAAGTCGGTTTTTACTTTTTTAAATATTAAACCAATTATTCTACTTTTGATGACGTCATGAACTTTAGCTTTAGGATGGTGTACAACTGTACACAGCTCACCTTTCTTCTTGCTGTAGAGCGCGGCCTCCTTGAACAGTTTGTGTCGCTTCAGCAGCAGCGCCAGCGCCTGCTCCTGCCGCGGGGTCGCCGCCGGCTGCGCGGGCGCGGCGCTGCCCGCCTGCTACAATACAGCTAGATTATTAACCCGGGCTTCTACTGCGAAAGGATCATGAGCAAGGAACGAACCCCAAGGGGCCATTTAAGTATTATGTAAGCACTACAGGGGGCGCGGGGGGTCTTTGCTTCGCTTATTTGTGATGACATAGGGGGGTTTTTTCGGATTTTCTACAAAATTTAATCGACTTTGGTTTGAACACATGGCAACCCTACTTGTCTATGCTTGAACACGAAACATATTTTCAGGGATTCCCGAAAATACTGGAAATGTCACTCGCTTAGAACCATTAGTACCGAGTACCACCCTTCTTTGTCTGGTTTAAAATCGCGTATCATGAAGTGGACTGTGATAGGATGATAATACTCACTCCTTCTTGAGGCAGAGGACCGTAGCCCGCGGGTGTGGGCAGCTCGTCCACTGCTATTGGGACCCCACGTTCGTGCTGCTTAATGGCGTCCGCATACTGCTTCACGATTCGACTCATGCGCCGCGCTTTCGAAGAGTTACCCTCTTCTGTAGCTTTAGCTTCTTGTTTCTGTAATATAAAGAAACATTACTATTATCAAAGAAATTGCTTTCTTATCCTAAAGCAAAAACAACCGGTCGCGGGACTTATCTCATTACCGTGACCCCGGAACGTAAAGGGTTATCGAAGGAACACCGTGGATTTTAGTCAGTACAAGTCTGACAGTCCCTCCCGCCCTGCCCGGGGTGGGAGAACTCATTTGATGATTTTACCACGCTAAAAAAAAAAAAAAAAAAAAGGCAATAACAACCACACAGTGGGTCCCAAATAGCAAGAAACGGCAACGCGGCAGGCCCAGAAGGAGATGGCGTGATAAGCTGGACGTCTATCTAAAGGATTGGCCCCAAATTGCTATAGACCGGGAAAAGTGGAAGGAGGGAAGGGAGGCCTTTGCCCTGCAGTGGGATACTACGGGCTATTAATAATAATAATCCTAAGGTTGAACATTATAAAGGTGTCTGCCTATTATCAGTACCATACCATGACCGTAATAGGAGCGTATCAAGCAAAAAAATTATCATGATGATCATCTACTAAATTGAACTCTAAAATCATCTATCTAAAGTCGATTTTTATTTTATATTCAAAACTTGTCGAGCCGGTCATGGCATGGCAGTGCCGAAACAGTCTAGGGGGTGTTGTCTCATACTAATCTATAGGGTGCATTTTTTTTTGCCTTGTTTTCTCTTTTTGCCGTTACTTTGGTACGGATAGTGGGTAGAAACTTTAAAATGACAAAGCTTATTTTCGCTGACAAGACTAATGTGAGTAACTATGGTTCATGGTCATTGAAATTATTTTCGAGAAAAACGGGGTAGTTTTGTGTAATACAGTATACTTTAAGACATATTGTAAAAACGCTTTAAAATCAAGGGTACTTACGCGAAAAGCGTCAAGTCTTTGTTCCAAGCCCTCCTTCAAAGTTTTCGCTGTTATAAGACCGCCTCCACTTGGATCTTCTACCGGTGCTGTGGGTCAAATATTAATTTGTATATTTCTAAATGGTTCCGCCATTAGCATAAATAGCTAATAATAATATTTCAAACTGTTTGGTTTGACCACCTGTCTAACCAGATGCAACTATAACCTAACCGTCAAAAACCCGACTCCAACTAGAAAAAGAGCTGTAACTTTTGAACGACTGAACATATCTCCTATATCGTGGGTACAGTTTACAAACATATGTGAAAGAAACAAGAAATAATTTATTAGCTAAACAAAAAAATAAATAAAACCAATAACAAAGAAAACATTTAAAAATAAAATGAGCTATTGTGCCAAAAGGCGTGTCACATGCACACACACCCAGACCCGGAACAACTATCTGTAGATCATATAAAATATTTCTTCCGTGCGGGGATCGAACCCACGGCACGCAGCGCAGCAAGGCACAACCCGATAAGACCTCCGACATTTTTAACTCGACAACAATAACCACAAATTTTGTTGAATCGTAAGTATCGTAACACAAAAATTTTATTGATTCAGAAACTCTAAAACCGTACTCACGATCACCATAGTCTATTTATTCGAACGACACCGAATCGCTGTAATACGGCGATTCCAACTCATTACCGCTGAATGACCATACAAATATTAAAATATTCAATTTTTATATAGCTAATAATTTTCTTTACACTACAATTAGAGCGTGCACAAAAATCACAGTAATACAGGAGACAACACAGGCTGAAAATAATAAAAACTTACCTTCAGAATTCTGAATGTTTTCCTTCTCGGTCCTTCCCGTGTCTACCTCCCTAGTAACCATGGCAACCGTGGGCAGCTCGTCCATGTTCATCTCTAGTCCCTTGTTATGAGCGTCCACCACGACATCGAACTGCTTGGCCACTTTGAGTAGCTCTAGAGCCAATGTCATGTTCCCGCGTCGCTTGGCGGCGAGCGCAGCCGATTTGAATTCGTCTTTACGATCTGCAAAGAAAAATTAAAAATGTGTTTACCGGGTTTTGAAGGCTTGGCATAATATAGAATAGAATAGATCTAGGAGCGCGGTTCTAAATAGTAGGTATAGGCATTAATTCTTTTCTTTTTTTTAAAACGTTGCCTCTCTAGGATTTCTCCTGTATAGTGGGTACACTTTGACAAACATACATGTCACATACATACACACCCAGACCCCGAACAACTATCTGTAGACCAAACAAATATTTGTTCCGAACCCGCGGCACGTAGCGCAGAAAGCCAATCGCTTAGCTACTGCGACAAACCTGCAGTTCTGCATTCAATGTCGAGTAGTAATTCTATCGCTTCTAAACGTTCGCATTGACGGTTTTGGAATTAGAGGGTTTTGCTGCCCGCTACCCGCCGAATATGCTTTAAGCAAAGGGCTTCTTTTAAAGTCAGTTGAAAGTGTCAGCGCCCGCCGTTTTCGTCAAGACACACACACACAAGACGTCTTCAGTCATATTCACTGTTCAAAAATTCCAGGTGAAGCGATTCATACAGGACAATTTTATATGCGCAGTGCGCAAAATTTGCAGAGTGATTCAGTGTCTGGTTCTAAATGCAACCGCAGTAATAAAACTCACTCTAAAACAAAATAAAAATTTGTTTTTGTATGGCTTGCGCTAGTAAATTATGTGTGTTCCCCATACTAAGCCGAATTTTCGTTTTGTTTTAAAGTGTATGCCAATACTGCGATTGCATTTAGGAACAGAGACTGAATCACTCTACAAATTATGAGCACTACATGAAAAATTATTCCGTACAATATACGGGATAATTTTATATATTTAAATTTAAATATAACCGAAACCATTCCTATCTAAAAAAATATAAGAAACTTACCCAAAATAATCTTCAATTCAGCTTGTTTTAATTCTGCGGCTTTATTTGGCACTATACTAGGTCCTGGTAGGCCGGGCTCAGGTGGACTGGACTCAGGTGAGCTGGGCTCAGGTGGGCTGGGCTCAGGTGGGCTGGGCTCCGGTGGTCTCGGCTCTGGAGATCCGAAGTCTATCAGAGGCATTTCTGGCGTCTCGGCCTCGGGGGGTGGCTGAGGGGCCTCTCGCTGAGGGACAGCCGGCTGGGATTCGTCTGCAGACTTCCCCACAGCAACCGGAGGAGGGATATCTTCTTGCTTGATTGATCTGCCAGCTTTCGCTTGTTTCAGAAGATCGTTCAGAGTTTTTATACCTCGGTTGAACCTAAATACGTGATATTCATTTGTAGTATATTGCTTAGGTCTCAATTGCGGTGTTCAGATTCCAGAAGTAAGCCTAGGGTCAAAACTAAATTATAATAAACTAGCTGTGGCCTCGATTCCGTCCGCGTAGACAGATTTTTCATACTAATTTTGAACCTCCATTTCACTCCTTTAGGGGTCGATTTTAGTAAGATCCTTTCTTAGCAGATGTCTACACCTAGGAATTTACGGCAAATAACATACGAAGCGGTGCGGTGCCGCCTGCCGCG
The DNA here is from genome assembly GCA_932294325.1 of Allophyes oxyacanthae. Classification (NCBI taxonomy): domain Eukaryota; kingdom Metazoa; phylum Arthropoda; class Insecta; order Lepidoptera; family Noctuidae; genus Allophyes; species Allophyes oxyacanthae. Next base: position 2,630,896 of record OW028612.1, read on the forward strand.
ACTTTGCGTGGTCGGATCTTGTACCACACTCTGTAGGTAATCCGTCGAGTCTTGGCACACGGCAGCGCGACATCCGCTGAGTCCACCCCTTTTGCCATACTACACATTTTTGTTAATTTATATTTTAATAATATTTGAATATTTTAAGGTGGCAATAAACATTTTTTCTTTCTTTCTTTCAGTTTACCAGCGGAAACAGCACGGAACATGAATTGGATTTGAAGATCTGAAATTTGGTTTATAATAACTTGAAGCTCTACATCGCTTAATTAAAACAGGCTAGTATGACAAAGTCCCAACTAAACATTGTGAAAATTCAACAAGTGCAAACTTTCATATTTTCGGCTGGTACTTGTTGCGCATGTCATAAATGTAACTGAGGTCAGTACAGAGTTCACAGGTCATGCGTAGACTACTGACTAGTTATATTGGAGGTCGTTGCATCGTGCAGTTACGAATCAATATCGCCCGGCGGATTTGATACGGGTCTGTTCGAGACTCTTACAAGTCCAATGTGCCGTCTGTCGGGACTGATCAGCTTGTAACTGCCATGGCAATCTCATTCAGGCAAATCATTATTATCGTATCCTTATTTTTTATTCACATTAAATTACATTATTCTCGCAGCTCTTACCACAACATTGTACTAATCAAGATTGTAATCTATTATTTTAATAATCGTTTACATGGAATTTCTTGCCGGTTCTTCTTGATAGGACCTACTATTTGGAACCGCGCACCTAGAGTCTCGACATTTCTTAAGTGCCTGTATCTGATTTGCATGAAATATTTATTTTAGATATTTGAGAGGATTTTTAGTCGGGTTTAGATTTTTATCTAACAAAAGATCTGTAGTGTAATCTTGTCGTGTTAAAAAGCTTTTAGACTTGAATGCTTTTTTCTAAACCCTATTCAAGGAAGGAAAAAACAAAACAGAAACAATATTACCATGTCCTCTTCTGGTCAAATACCTACGAATGACCCTACCTACCTAGGTAATGAAAAATTCGAAAGTTACTTCATAAAGAAGTGTGTTTTTTTTTTCGCAATTACGATATTCATCTAATAGAGAAAGTTGTTCCATTTGATAGTCTGATCCACACCCTTAAATATGACCACGCATTTTTGATACACGCTGTATAGGCACCGGACATTATGTGTTAACAACATGAAGATAAATAAAGCATTTTTGTTACAGTAAATAGTGACTCAGTGCTATTGAGTCATTGTAGGTAATAGCAACAAGTTAGACAACAGATATGAACTGTGTGAACTTATTAACGGCACGGATACAGACGTTAGTTATTTACTGTCTTATTATAAAAGATGGTTCAAAGCTGTGGTTTAAAGCAAGTCTTGTAAAACCCTGGTTTTAGAAAGAAGAAAGAAAGAAAGAAAAATTATTTATTCCACATAGGACATGTATAGCACCGTTTTTTTATTTTTTTTATTATTGCCCCTAGTATTTATTTCTCCTGTTTCGCGTAACGTAGCGTCACGTAATTTTATGACGCGCCGATCATATTGCAGTGACACTCGCTGAGGCTAAGAGAATACCAAATGTGTTGTTTTGATCAAAAGTTTACTGAGGCAACTGCACTTCTTTAGTTACGTGGATTAGCCTACTGAAGGGCCTGCGACCTAATCAAAAAGTTTAAGACGCAGAGTGCGGCTACTATACGCATTACATAACGCGCTAAATCTCTTTGACTTCTTCTTCTTTCTTTGAATCTTTTTTCAATAGGATGACTATTTTACTTAATTTATTTTTATTTTTACTTTGTTCTGTGTCTGTCTTATTTTTTTATTTTTTACTGTTTAAAAGTTTAAGTTATTATTATTTTTTATTTTTTCTCTCTCGTATTGTCAATGTCCATGCTGAATAAATATATTTTCTTTCTTTCTTTCTTTCTTTGATGTGCCAAAAATACCGCCACCCGAGCTATCGCCTAACGTCTAAATGAATAAATGACGTTACAAAATTAGCGCGTTTAGTCGTGGCTACACATATCTAGTGTCCATTTAACGCGATAATTAACGGCGTTAAAGCTTAGTGTAGCCCCAGCATTATACGTTTCCATTCTTACCTTCTAGCCCGACTGCTTTCTCCACTAGATTTAGCATTCTTCTCAGCAACCGTATAGTTAGTGATCCTGTCTTGCAGCAAGCTTATGGTGCTGCTGTCAGTACTGAGAGGAGCGCCGGGAGGAGGAGGCGCGGGGCGTACCGAGCGGGGGGTAGGAGGGGGCGCGTCGTCATCGTCTATGGTTAGGGCTTGGAGCTCGTTCAGTAAATCTGGATCGTCATCATCTCCTAAAGAAATAAAAATAAAGTTTCTTTAGACATAAAAAATATTGTGTATACAATAATACGTACAAAATCTATCAATCAGGTCAGGGCACTGTAATAGATCTCCACATACACCAGACAGGAAGGGCATAGCGGGACTATGCGCTCAAAATTGGAGATGCCTGACTGGGGAAGTACCACTACCTTGCAGAATATCATAGCCAAATAACACTGCTCTTTTAGAGTGTCGTGTTCCTCAAGGTTGCCAACGCACCTTGGGGAAACGTCGTGTTTGTTGGGCTTGCTATCCACACGATACTGTGGTAGAGACGGCAAGGCGCGAGTAAGGCCCCTGGTGTTGCAGATATCCATAGATTACAGTAACTGCTTACCATCAGGCGAGCTGTATGCTTCTTTGCCACATTAGTAGTTCAATAAAATAAATGTGGCACTAATTCCAACTCAAACCCTTTCACAGTTTGTCCAATCTTCCCCACCAAGATCCGTAACCACGCTGGCTACCACGAGGCAGATGAAGAGCATCAGGAGCTATCACTCATCCCACATTTAACATGTTGTGAGATACAATACAAGTTTCAATGTTGTCATGTCTATAGATGTTCTCTATCTCGCAAAGTAATAAAATTCAGAATCAAAAATACAACAGCAACTCACCAGACCCTTCTTCATCATCTGACGGCACATCCTTCAAGCTCTCAGCTACCATCGCATCAAAATTCGCCATGGGTACCGGAGGAGGTTTCCGTGGTTTATGTTTCTGGTTGCCACCTGCGATGGCAGCCAGCTCCGCTTCCAAGTCAAAGTCATCATCCGACAAGTCCAGAGGCTCGTCATCGTCGTTTATATCCGGTATGTCTAGCAGACCAAACTGTGACAAAATAATATTATAGTTTAAAAAAAAAACTATACTAAACGCTTCTGTCATCCAAACTAAACATGTATGCAAAATTTCAGCTCAATCGGAAACCGGGAAGTGGGCCAAATTTAACTTCCAAGATTTTTTTATTATCATTAGTTACAAGTGAAGCTAATAAAAGCGTTTTAAAAAGGTAAAAGCTATTTCACACTATCCAGCCTGTCAAGTCTGGAAAAGCTTGAAATATTGAAAATAAGAAAAAAAACTGTTTTTTTTTTTCAGAAAATAAGAAAAAAGTGACTTGATTAAGATGAGACTTTCACAATTGTAGAGCTAGTAGAGTATTATTACTTGAGAGAAGAGGTGAGGTACTAAGACCTATTATTCTAAGATCTATTGTGACGATAGCTACTTATTATACAATATAAGATCCTAGGTTCTAGTACTGTTACCTTTAAGGGGTTATTATTAAAACCTGAAATCAGAGAAAAGAATCTGCTGTTTCATACATTTACTATTTCAGGATTTGTCTGATAGTAAAAGTTGTTCATATTTTGAATACAATTACCCCTTAAAGGGATCAGAGGCCCAATTCTCGTAATTAAAAATGTTCAAAATATAGTTCGGATCTCATTCCGATCTACTACCAATGTCATAAATGTCACAAATGGTATTCTCCTACCCTAACAAACAACGTCAAACGTGACATTATATTGTAATGAGATCGAAAGTTTAATAAAAGGCAAATCGGTATTCTGCTAACATTTTGAACTGACACAGATAATAAATTGACACTCTCGTCTATACACAAACGTCAAAAATGAGATTGAAATGAGTTTGTAAGAAGATTGAATCCAAATCATACTGGAATCGGACTGAACTTTAAGAGGAGTAGAATACATGACTTTTTGTCAATTCATAATATAATCTCAGTTCGGTCAACTTTCAGTCATATTATAAATTAATTACGAGAATTGGGCTTCAGGACTAGAAAGGTAGTACCTTGTATATACACTTGGTTAAGTAAAACCTGAGATAATAAAGTGTGATCTCTTTAAAGTATTTGGTTCAACATATAAAGTAAAGTTCATGAAAATCATGTATGTATACTAATACTGTAATATCTTGTACTGATTCCCAAATGAACAGGCTTGCCTAGTTTGGGATTCACCTTGTTCAAATAATACTACTGTAACTGTAATGATAGGCACACTAGTTGTAGGCGGGTGGACGGACGGACTCCTGCTACTCGTAACACAAGTTCACTCTTAGCACGGTAGTGGGTGGTCTTTCTGCTCATCCGCAGCAAATTGGATGTATCTCATTGTGCCTATGCGTACACACTGTATTATACCGCTGCACCAAATTATTTACAAATAAAGATTTTTTTTTAATTACATGTAAATTTAGCTGTGAGTTTTTTACTTCGCTGCACACAGGTTTTTCCTAGCAAACTATCATTATCTTAAAATTCATCACTCCCATTAGTGGTCTGTAGTCACCATAGTACCTCAAACTGTACGGCTATCTTTCTTCAAATAGTCTATGTAATGTTAATCGTCAATGAAGACATTCCATTCAATGATTTATTATAATAAACAGAACAGCCGGAGCCAATTACACTATAAAACATAAAAATATCTAACGAAAACACAATACTTCACACATTCTTCTCGCAAAACTTCAAACATTCTGACAGTAACAACCTCCATTCATCCGCAAATAAATCAAAATCCGAGTTAAGCCCAGGAAAGTGTTCAGCTCCCTCAGCGATTGCAGTAAATGCGAGTTGGAGCATGCAACCATACAGCCCGATGGAACTGTCTAGCAATGAATTATGAATGTGATGATAGCGTGGAATTATAATTTTTGCTTGACTACTTTAAATTAGAATTTCAACAAAGAAATAGTATTACGGTATGAGTTGGATACTGTACTTATTGAGCTTGCAATCTAAACTTTATCTTCAAATTACAGTAATCCTCATATAAACTAGTGCATCCTACACAAGAGAATAATTCACATATTACTGTAATTTGACAGAAAAATGGACATGGATAGGATTACTAACAGAGTATTTTTAAATTTGTATATTTCAATGGTTAATTTAAATAAAAGTAACGATGTTTGTTTAAACAAATACAAAGACGGGTTTAACTGTACAACACTAATGTCTTTCATAAATAAAGTACACATAACGATCCTTTGTTTACAAAACCCTAATCAGCTGATAAGCCACTTCTCATATTAACCTCAAACCAAGATTTATTGTTCCATTACAACAATGACTTGTTCCTATAAATAAACTAACATTAACCACGCAATTGGAACCGGATGAGACCCTAAGAACTATGAAATAATGTGATGCATGACTCACCTGAGACAAATTAGTTTTTTTACCGGAATGCGGTCTTCTGGACATTTCACACTTTTAACAATCAAAGTTCACTTTATAGAGAAATTAATTTCGCAATATCACGATTATATTAGACCGTTATCAAGTTTTCTTCCACTTGGAAAATAAATTCGTAAATTTTATGTATTGTTGTCTGGCTGAATGACAGTGACTTAAAAAAAAACAGTGACTAGAGAGGTGAAATGAAAGCATAGATACATTTTTTTTTTTTGGAAAGCATAGATACATAGCACTTTATAAATTCTAGTTTACCAGGAAAGGGTAATAAAATAATGCGTTAAGTTTTCCCAATACTTATTAATGACATAATATAATAAAGGTAACCAAGCAACAGACCATGAAGGTTATCTGCCTAGATTAAATCCTAATACTGATAGCTATCCGGTACAGTACTCCCCCCCAGCGAAGCGTACCGACGGTTTTGATGTTCTACCAGATCTCGTCGTATAGGCTGCATGGCTGTTGTCATCTGCGGCGGTCTCGGTGTCCAGCAGGAAAGCAGGTTTCAGTCGATCCAAGGAGATGGTCTTTGATTTCCGTTCAACTTGTACGGTGTACATTTTGTCGTTTCGCTGTAGCACTCGATATGGTCCGTTAAATGTAGGTGTGAGCGGCTTGCGAACTGCGTCGTTTCGTACAAACACATGCGTACACGTACGAAGGTGATTCGGTACGTAGGGTGTGCGTCGATCGGTGCTCATGTGTGCGGCATGCAGTTTCTTCATTGCGCTTGCTATATTATCTTCGTAATGCGATCGCGGGTCGTCTTGTATCTTCACGCCAACTATTTCGCCGGGAAGTCTGAGCGCCTGGCCGTACAGTGCTTCTGCTGCAGATATGTCAGTGTCGTTTTTTATCGTTGCACGTAAGCCCAGCATGACAGTCGGAAGCTCATACGTCCAGCTTGAATTTTGAAGACGTGCTGTTAATGCCGCTTTCAATGAACGATGCCATCGTTCGATCATGCCGTTCGCTTGAGGGTGGTAGGCAGTCGTTCGTATTCGCTCGATTCCCAGTCTCTTCATAAGGCTTCTAAATAAATCTGATTCGAATTGACGTCCTTGGTCGCTTGTCAATCTTTCTGGACAACCGTAGCGAACGATCCAACCTTCGTAAATAGCTCGAGCTACGGTTTCGGCTGTGATGTCAGCAACTGGGTATGCTTCCGGCCATCGTGTTTCTCTGTCGATGATCGTCACACAATATCGTTTCCCTTCTGAAAAAGGCAGAGGTCCAACGATGTCAATGTGGATGTGCGATAGACGATCAGCAGGAGGAAAGTTTTCTAGCGGTAATATAGTGTGTCTCTGTGTCTTTGTTTTTTGACATAAGATGCAGCTCCGAGTCCAATTTCCGATGTCAACATTCATGTTCGGCCAAAAGAATCGCTTCGTTATAAGATGTCTAGTAGCTCGAATACCAGGATGACTGATCTCATGAATGGCGGTGAACACTGTGCGTCGTAGAGGAAATGGTATGTACGGTCGTGCGGTGCTTGTTGACATCTCGCATAATATCTTATTATTTGAGTTCAACGGTTTTAAACGTTCAAATCGTAGCTTATCGTTCCGTATAACATCATTGGCTTCGCTATCTTGTTTCTGCTGATGAGCTAGCTCGTCGTAATCAATCGGTGATGGTGTTGTAATGGTTTCAATCCTCGATAAAGCATCGGCGATGATGTTTTCTTTGCCGTCTATATGAATAATCTTCGACGTGAATTGGCTGATGTAGTGGAGATATCTTGTTCGTAGCGGTGTTTCCGTCTTACTGTTGTCTGAAGTGAGTGCGAAGGTGAGAGGTTTGTGGTCGGTGTATACAGTTATCTCTCTCCCCTCGAACATCAGACGAAAATGCCGAATAGCTAGGTAGATCGCTAGTAGTTCGCGATCAAATGTGCTATACTTCTTTTGTGCATCATTAAGCTTCTTAGAGAAAAAAGCAAGTGGCTCCCATCTTCCACGAACGTACTGCTGTAAGACGGCACCGACACATGTGTTTGACGCGTCGCACATTATTGACATCGATGCATGCGTTGATGGGTGAGACAGAGTGACGGCATCCATTATGCTTTTCCTGCACGCTTCAAACGATTCCTTTTCGTCCGTTGTAAGCTGTATTTTTGTTCTGTCGTTCTTTTTCGATGTACTAAGATATTTGAACAGTTTTTCTTGAGTGTGCACCGCGTGCGGAATACTTCCTTTGTAAAAATTTATTATGCCAAGGAAACGTCGTAGTTCTTGTATTGTTTTTGGTTCTGGATACGTTATTATGGTTTTTACGCGTTCTTCTGTGGGTTGTATACCATCTGCTGACACGCTGTAGCCCAAGAACTCAAGCTTTTGCTTACCGAACATGCATTTTGACACGTTAATTCTTAGGCCGTGTTCTTGCAATCTCTTGAATACTTCTTCTATGTGTTTCCTATGAAGAACAGGATCTGGAGACGCCAGCAGCAAATCGTCAACGAATGGGAACACGAAATCTAGATCGCCCAATATGTTATTCATGTGCCGTTGAAATGTCTGCCCTGCATTTCGTAATCCAAAACACATCCTTGGAAATTCGAATAATCCGAATGGTGTTATAACGGCTGTCTTCTCTATGTCTTCTGTTCTAATTCTAAGTTGATTGTACGCCTTTTGAAGATCGATTTTTGAAAATATCTTCATCCCTTGTAACTGATAGGTGAAGTCGCGTAGTCTGGGAATTGGATATCTGTCTGGTTTTGTCATAGCGTTTAATCTTCTGTAATCGCCACAGGGTCTATACTCGCCACTCTTCTTCTGGACCAGGTGAAGCGGACTGGCCCACGGTGACTTGGAAGGTTGACATATGCCTTGGTCGAGCATAAGCTGGAAAACATTCTTAGCGGCCTGGTACTTGTGCGGCGGTAACGGGCGTGCCTTGCAGTACACAGGCGGACCCTGTGTTACGATGTGGTGTTCCACTCGACTGTTGGTTATGTCACTGAAGTTGGTAGACGTTATATCCGAATATTTCTTCAATAGGTCGCAGTAGGCATCTTTCACATTGATCGTGAGGACCGTCGGCGTCGATGAACTACTTGATAAACACCCGTTTATTGATAAACCCGTTCTCTTGTCAATGAGTTTCTGGGCTCGCAGATCAACGAGGAGATCATGATGTCGCAGAAAGTCAGCACCGATAATGGGTCGTTTCACGTCGGCAATAGTGAACTTCCATTTCAATGAACGGCGCAGACTAAGATTGAGGTCAAGGTCGCGCTCGCCGTATGTTCGTATCGGCGTTCCATTAGCAGCGTACAATAGTACATCGGCAGCCTTCATCCCTTTTTTGCATGGAGGGACGACAGATATGTTGGCTCCTGTATCGATCAGGAAACGAAGTTTGTTTGCGGTGTCGTGAACGTAAAGACGGTATGCAGAAATGTTGTCGATCTCAGGTTCCGTCGCAGCTGAGATCTCGTTTAGTTTCCCTGCTTGCTAAAATTGCATGGAGATCGGCAATTGCGCGCGCGCTCGCCGAAACGCTCATGAAAATAACAGTCGCCTCTTGCCTTGTGTTCGTATTTATGTGGTTGTCGTCCGTCGAAACGCGAACGAGACTGTGATCGAGAGCGACTGAGACGGTACGGTGAGCGGGTCAACCTCCTTTCTTGTTTCACTTTTAGTTCGGCGATCTCTCTAGTCAGCAGCATGACGGCGTCGCGCAAATCGGGATCTCCGCCCGTTGATGATGATGTGGATGGTTTTGCATGAGCTTGACAGGTGCAGGAACATACGGAATTTATTTCTGTGGTTTGATCGTGCATTTTGTCGGCCATTGCAGCGAGAGTGTCAAGTGAGGTCTGGTCGCTCACTGCCAGGACTGCTCTTGTTGATGAAGGTAGGTGCTGCAACCACAATATCTGAAGCGTAGAATCTGGAATCTTCTCGTGTGCAGGTTCTCTCATACGGCGCAGTAACTGTGATGGCTTCTGGTCGCCGAGTTCCATCTCATTCAGGAGCTTGTGCAATTGCTTTGTTTCGGATTCTTCATACACTGCAAGTAACCTTTTCTTTGCATCTTCATATCTGCCAGTGCGAGATTTAGACGTAAGAATATCACTAATTTGTTCAACGTCAGCTTTTTCCAAATGCGCCACCAAGAGACTGAATTTGGCTTCATCGCTGGGCTTCTGGGGTGTGACCACCGTTTCGAATTGGCAAAACCATAGGGTGGGTTTATCTCGCCAAAATGTAGGAATACGGGCCTTGATCGAGATGGTTTGCACTTCATCTTTAGATGCCATTTTCAATGCGGAGCTGAGCGTCGTGGGTCACCAATTTACCAGGAAAGGGTAATAAAATAATGCGTTAAGTTTTCCCAATACTTATTAATGACATAATATAATAAAGGTAACCAAGCAACAGACCATGAAGGTTATCTGCCTAGATTAAATCCTAATACTGATAGCTATCCGGTACACTAGTGAAAGTACAAATTATTATAGACTTTTGTACTAATGAATTTAGTCGATCGGCGCTGGCAAGCAAAGCAACACAACCGCGTCAATTAATTATTTATTTATTATACGATTCCTATACACGCACGTGTTCTATCTAGGCTTAAAGCGCCGTCGCCGCCCGCCAAACTAGATAAATGGATACATATTATTCTATGGGTTTTACTCATTTACTGACGTTATAGTAGTTTATCCGATTCCTACTTTACTTTTAGTCGATCTTTTTAGGGCTACCTCTAGACCAAATGTTAAAAAAAATCTTGTGTTGCCAGCATATGAAATATTTGTACATTATTTTCCTTTCTACATTTGATTTGAAGAAATTCCCTATATTATATCAAGTGAGAGGTTTTTATTATCGATATCATGATTATTTTCTTTACTGTAGGCTTGGTAAAATAAATAAAATCTTAATAGTTCTGAATAAAATATTTTAACTCGTCTAACAGTATCTGTCTACGTAATATAATTATAGCTTGTAGCAACACACACATCATCGCGAGAGTGACGTATGAACGGCAGAAGAGACGAAAACGAAAGAAAAGCCTTTCTGTGCCGTTGTTATCTTCTATCGTACCTGAAGAATGGAGACAAACGGCCAGGTTAATGGGCTTAAATCAAAAAAGAAAGAAAACGGAGACGTCAAGGACAACCTATGGTAACGGTTCACTGTTAATTTTACGGGTAACATGCACTCCCCATATAGGGATCCAATGTGTCACACCTACGTGATGTCAGGCTATGAAGCTGAGAAATATGTGACCTAGCTGCGTTGTCTTACCTTTGTATGTAAAATAACAGCGAAACATTCTCACACGGTGACAAATCCGCACATTTGTGTACACTTTCCCGTGGAGGTACCAACCTCGCGATAGTGATGACAAGGAATACTGTATGCTCGTAATTTTTCAGGTCTTCGATATTAGAAGAGGTTCAAAACCAAGGGAACACAAAACTACCTTCAAACAAAAATGTTTTAGTTTTGGGTGATAATGAGACTGGAAAAACTACTTTGGTAGCGAAATTACAAGGTGTCGAAGACCCTAAAAAGGGATCGGCGCTTGAGTACGCGTATATAGACGTTAGAGATGAATATCGAGATGGTAAGTGTGTATTTGTCACTTACTACTTATATTTAGTAAATAAACAATAAGTAGGTAGACGCTAATCTAAATGTCTAACCTACATTTAGTTATTTCAAAGTGTTATTTAGACTAAAACTTGAATGCATATTTGTAGTAATAAAAATTAATACTAGCTCCATTATCTATGTAAACTTTAATTATTTATTTTAGCATAATTTTATTGTGACTCTTATTTAGAATAAAATTAATTACCTTTCATTCTTTCCTCAAAATAGAACTTGTTTCTATATTAATTAAAAGAAAGATCATTCTTATTAGACCCCACTGTGATTATGTGTACAATAAACCTCGTCTTTAACATGTCAAAAATGCCTAATAATTTATTATTTGAAATAAGAACTTTTCTATTCTATTAACCTATTCGCAGTCCCATGTACCACTGTCTGGACAGTGAACGTGTTAAATGTCAAATGTATTGATTTTGTTGGATGAATCATCAATAATAATATTATTACGTCCTAGTATCAAGTATTATCCATTCTAGCAGCTAACTTATCTATTTCTGATAACTATACATTACAAATCCATCTATTTTCTATCAGAATATACTTAAATACATGACTTTGAGCTTTACTCATTTGCATGTCTTGTATGATTCAGGAACTATATATATTTGATTAACTTACTCTTTGTAAAGAGAATTTAATCTTTATGTATTGCTTTGCTGTCTTGTTAACGAGGCTCGTCAAATGACCGTCACAAGCAAAGAGAGGCCTATACTCAGTCTGTAGATTCAGACTGGAGGCTGATAGTGATGAAATCATCATATTATACATCTTACACCTAAATATAATTTAAATTAATAATAAAATATGTAAAACAAGTATTTCTTAAATAAGAATGCCTTGATAACAAACTAGTTTGTTTGAAGCTGATTATTGCACGCTATCTGATATAACTATAAGAAAAATACCTGCTTATATTATACAATATAAATAATATATTTTTATAACATAATAAATACACTTAACTTTCTATAAATGAACAAGTGGCAGCTCATTTTCTATTGATTTAGACATTTTCCATATTACTGAATAAGTAATTATTACTAATTACAAATAAATAATGAAATAAATTGAAATCGCTGTGTGTGATAAGGCCGCCCATTGTACAATTTACTCATGTTTGTGCAAGTTTTATGTGTGTCATCATTTTAAAAGTTTACTATTTGTTTTTTGTCTAAAAAATCATTAATATAAGTAAATAAAATAATTCTATTTAGCCAAACTATCGCAAACTAAGCTTCTTTGGACAGGTTGGGGCCGCATGATGAATACCTTAGCTTTAAATCATCTTTTGTAATAAGAAAGTGGGAATTTATATTATTAAAGATATTGTCTGTATATCCTATACTATGTTCACTGAATTTCCCATACTGGAGATATTAATTTGTATCAAGGAGTTTACATTTTGACTCATTAGCTAATGAGTGAACACCTGTGGCCAAGAACAATACCAAAGTCTGAGTTTCGTCACCTAATGAATGAAAGGTAGCAGAATTAAAAGACTATAACTTACATAATTTTTCTATTTATTTCATATCCATGTATTTTGATTGAAAAAGTGGTCAGAATCAGCATTGCAGAGAAAAACCCAGCCACTACAATAAAATCAAGTCTAAAAATATTTTTTTTCCTACACAGATCAAACCCGTCTCAGTGTATGGGTGCTGGATGGGGATCCAGGACACACAAACCTCCTCAAGTTTGCCCTCAGCGAGGAGACATTCCCCCACACGCTGGTCCTCCTCACGGTCGCCATGACAACGCCATGGGGTATACTAGACCAGTTGCAGAGCTGGGCCTCCGTGCTCGGCGACCACATAGACAAATTAGATCTCACACCTGGTAAGTACATATTTTTTAAATTATATCCAGAAAATTTATTCTGGCTGTTTAACAACATACCTGTGCTAATCTCTTCAGGATGTAAGTGAGGCTGTCATAATGAGTTTACAAATGAATGATTTCCAATACCATGGAATGAGAAGGGTTAAGCCTTAGTCGACCATGGTACGCTGGTGTGAGTTTGCAGACTACACACGATTGAGCCTATTATAAAATTGTTATTTGTTGCATTCGCAACTTGCGAGCACGTAGTTTTGTGCCTACCTTCATAAGAGAACTGCGTGATATTTTGTAGTCAGTAAAGTATTTTTTTTTAAATACTAATATTCTTGTTAGACGAACAGCAACCCTAAAAAGTACAATATCTAAGTTTGAATTCACCGCTGTTTTAATCTTACTATTCTGTGTAGTTTTGTTAAGTTTTCGCAAATAAGACTGCGTTTCCCACGATTGGCGCGGTGGCTATGCGATTGACTTTCGAGCTTCGAGTCGCAGGTTAGATTCTGTCAAGGAACGAACATTTGTATGACCTGCAGATACTTGTTCTGAGTTTGGGTATGTTTGTATGTGAGATTTCTGTCTGTCAACCGTACCGACGATACTTTCTTTTTTCTCGTGATTTCTGGAAATAAAATAATCGTGATTTCTGGTTTATGAGTACAATAAACCCTTAAAGGGATCGGGAGTAGAAAGGCAAGTCCTTATATACGCAAATTAATAAAGGATAACATTAATAAGTCGGTTATAAAACTTGCGTAGATGCGCCAATGAACGCCACATCTCTCATTATCTCTGTAAGAATGACTCACAGCTGCATCCTTATTATACATTCAAGGTATAATGCACTTGGCGTACAAATTACTATTCTTATCAACCTTTTACAAGTTTTCTTTGGAATAGTAACGAATATTTACTGTTCTATTAGAATATATAATGAAGGGCGGGATTTCCCGTCAAATATTAGGTCTTACCTTTCTAATCCCGATTTCTTTAAGGGATTATTGTACTCATCATTAAGAACAACTTTTACTATGGGGATAAAAATCGGCTATTCCATACAAATAATTCAGTATTACTCTACTGAATATCAGATATATTTTTTACGATTTCTTAATAGGTCCCATTGTAAAAGTTGTTCATAATAATGGGTGCAATAACAGCTTAAAGGGATAGGAACTAGAAAGGTAGGACCTTGCATAGTGTGGCGTCCAACTGATCTCTCGTAAAAAAAATCATAGTATGTAACTATACTACAGCCAGCATCTTAATCAGTGTATTAAGTAAATGTTTCTCCTAATCTACACGACACGACTTTATCGTTGCCTCTTACAAGTGAGTTAGATTCGGCCTATCCAAAGATTAGCAACACTCGGATACAAGGACCAAATTATCCACGTATCAATTCTCCCAAACATACTGGTTTTGAAGCTTGCATACAAATGTCGTAGCATAAAGAAGTGTAGCCTGACTTCTAATAATGGATAATATCCGGCTACGAGGCGCATAAAAACAGTTGGAATCAGGTATTAATTATTTATTTATTTATTTATTTATTTTATTTATTTATGTACACACAAGGAAACATGGTAATAAAAATGTTACAGACAAATGAGCACAATGGAACTACTTATTACTTTTACTTATTATGTTTATAACGGGTGTAAAAAACCCTTACCACAGCCGAGAGCTACGTATTCTTCCCATCATCCCGAAGATTTTTTTGTATTGGGCTATACCTGGAAACAAACTGGTTATGAAGATAATACTAAAGGTTAAACTCGCAATTGTTTTTGATGTTTTTGCCGAATTCTGTTTTGATATTGTTAGTACTAAACTTTCTTATACGCTTATACTCCTACACCCACCCGTCCAGTTCTACACACACATAGTTCTGTCTTTTACGCGCGTTACATTATGAGCTACAGAAAATAGCTTATTTTTAATACCTAAAAAAAGACGTTACCCAGCAATTATTTTTGCACAACGTTGCTTGGTTTGATATACTGTTTGCGTATATTTCGGCTTCGTTAAGGGTCTTTTTAACCGACTTCAAAAAAAAGGAGGAGATTCTCAATTCGACGAGTATGTTTTTTTTTTATGTTACCTCATAACTCGACTGCGTGAACCGATTTTGATGATTCAAAAAGAATCATCAAAATCGGTTCACACAGTCGTGAGTTTGAATGAGGCCTATAATTCTCCAATGCCGACTTCAGAAGCTGTTAAGTTTTTTAAGAAAATTATTTTATACTTTTTAGTTTTTTGAAGTCGGTTTTTACTTTTTTTTTATAACGCAATACAATACACTTTATTGCACACCAGAAATAGAAGAAAAGATATAATAACTAGAAAATGAGACCTTAGGATGGACAGATTTGCAGGTTAAAAGAGAGGGGTAGTTCACGGTGTAACAATAATAATAGGAAAATATTTCGATTCATACAAAATATACATAATAATATGTCTACATATAATACACCCTGTATGTATAATCTTAACTTCGCCAAATTAATTCATAATCTTTTCTATTAATAGAATATCAAACGCCATTATGCATTAGCTCACCGTTGTTGACGAAAGGTGTTTGTTTACAAACAACCGCGATTGTGGTAACTCAATCTATTTGCTTTTGTGAAACTCGAAACCCGACGGCTCCCAAGACCCCAACCCTTGTTTAACATCGAGATCCTTTGAAGGCCGGAGCTTATTAAACCCTAATATACGTACGAAATTCTACCCTCTCATTATGAATACCATAAAACATTGTAATCAAGCTTTGATTAGTTACTTTATTTCTTGTAGGTACTACACATTTTTCTCAATGACGAAATAGAAATGTAAGCTAGATGTAAAAAAATTGAGGATCGTAACTTTGTTTAATTCAATAAGATTTCCACCTTGAGTCATCATATCCGAAGCGTATGCTCCATTGACAAGGGGTAGATCGGGTAGACCCATTTATTTTTTTGGTCTACGTCCGCAGTGGATATTTATTTACATATATTTGTTGGATATGAAGGCTACGGACATGCTCACACATGACACATCTTCGTTTTGATTGGTATACCAAACCCTTTTTACCGATTTACGATGTCTTAATGAAGGCAGATCCGGACAGACACTTCTAAATGCGCTACCAAGAGGCAATCGTCGATACGCAGTGGGTGTGCTAGGACGTGCATTGTCTAGCTAATGTCTAGAAAACACAGGCGTGCCGATGTTAACGCTTTCTTAAGGGATTGGCTTGAAAATACGAGTGGAGAAATTGAACAAAATCTTCAACATGCAAAAAAATTGACTACAGAGCTTTGGGAGATCGTTTGCTCATTCCAAAAATTTATTGTGTGTCCGTAAGAGGCTTAAGAAAAATCTGTCTCTGTCGTCATTGTCTGGTGAAAATTAAACAAAAAAGTAGCGTCATCCTGCAGTAGATTCCTCCCCAAGATTGCACAGACAGCCTGAGAATTCCCAACGTAAAACCAGAAAACGCATACCAGTGTGTAGTAGCTAAAAACCGATTGACCGCTAGCTATAAAGTGCACCAACATTTATATAATAAGACCCAGAAAACCGCGAAATTTCAATCTAAAATAACAGTAAAAATTAGATCCTTATTACCCGATAAACAAAGTCGTGTCGATGAAAATCTTATATTAATGGTATCCCCGCAATGTCTATTTCTCGTTCGTGAGTCACCATTACGTCACTACGGTTGACTCGTATCGCACGGTGAATACAAAGCGATCGAATCATATCGTTAGCTTGTTTATTAGTTTACAAGTATTTGATTAAATTATGTCGCCACACCTGAGGTATGGAACTGGTTTGATTGTCATAGTCAAATATACTTAAATAATACGTAAAGAATAAAACGATTTACTGATCTCTCTATTCTACTACAGGGCATAAAGGAACATCAAACAGTACGGTTCATAATACAGTATGCATTAAGATTATGGTACGCCAGATGGCGATGCATCATCTCGTTATCTGATTGATGGATGAGTCTGATTTCTCACTTTTTTTTAAATCATAGTTTGTCTAAGTCCTGTTTTATGACAAAGCTGATTTAAAGTTAACTTCCAGTTATGAGAGAGCTTCCCCAAAAAGTCGTTACATAACTATTTTAGCAGGATAATGTCCATATGCAACTCGCGGAAGCTATCGATTTACGCAGTATAATGTTGCAAATCTACGGTAGAATTCTGCAGCACAAGATATGATATAATCCTTTAGTTCAAAGGATGAACAAAAGGCTTCTGATAATAGAACTTGATGGCGTGTCCCTTAGGCCCTACCACCTGCACAAGGGACGGTCCCAAAGCCACGAACATGGCTATAAAAGTGGCATAATTTTATATTTGTATATTGTGAACCATTTTCACGTAAGAAGACGAAAAGAAATTTTTCTTTCAAAAAAATTATGTTTCGTTCGTTAACCTATAGTTTTTTTCTCGTCTTATTTAGTAAACAATCTTTAATGAATAACAAATCATTAATGAAGTATTTTTTTTTTATAAAATACAGCAAATCGTTTACCACGTGTAGATTTGATAAAAAATGATTAATTATATCAAAGACAGTTAAATTTAACATGATTTTCATGTTTTTAAATAACTTTTTTCGTTAAAAAAGACTCGTGGAAACTGTTTACTAAATAAGGCAAGTAAAAAAAAACTGAGTACACGTAAAAGCTTTAATAAGCATTTTTATATAAGTAAGTCTATTAACAATGAACGGCGTTAATTTCTACATAAAGTTCGCCCACCATAGATTAATATTTGTTTGTTTACTACAGCGACGGGGCATTTAATCTATGTCAAGGCAAAGTGGACAATCTGGTCAATATGTGTGGATTTATTGAAACGGATGTGTTTATGATGTCATCATTAAGCAATGGTGTAATTCAACTTTTTTTAGGACTTTAAAGTTGAAATAGTAAAAGAATGCAACTGATTCCGCAGTTATAATGCAAAAACATGGATTCCTCAGAAATTGAGGAGTGTAGATGATGGCTACTAGTTTGGTCTGAGACTAAAAGCATCATATTTATAACTAGCTACAGGTGTCTGCGGCATAATTCACGCGGAAGCCTTCACATTTTTCCGGGATAAAACCCTTATATATGACCACACATTTCTGATACATTTCTAACACATGTTGTATAAGTAAATAAATATCACTTGTTCAGTAAACTAGTACAAGTATACAAACAAATCTACATTAGTATGAAATATTAAAACATTTATTATCGTACGGTAGCGGTAAAACGTATTCCTGACCTCCAACCAGACCTTTGACCTTCGTCATGAGAGTAAAAAATTCATCAGCGCTATATTTGCTGTGAGTCGTAAACATTAAGGGGCGGGGGAGATGATCACTGTTCCGCTTACCTTTATTGAGGCGGGAGGGGTGGGGTGCATGAGGTAGGGCGACGATATAAAGTTGTGTTTAAAATTAAAATGTTATAAATATAGTCCGATTTAGTTGCTATTAGGACTGTCAGATGCGAAGATCGATATGAAGTTGTCTACAAAATGCGAAAATTTTCGTAGAGTCAACATAAAAATTTCCTCAACTTGTTATCATTCAATCATTCAAAACCATTCATTAGTGAAATTATTTTTGTTATAAGTTAATTTTTCAATCACTTTTATTAAAATTTTATGTGTTATGTACAAGATGGATACATATTAAATAAATAAATGAAATATTTTTACAATTAAACAAACAACAACATGAATATAATATTAAATTAAAGATTAAAGATAACATTGTAGATTGTATGATATAAATAAACAATTTTACAACTAAAACGTACTATAATCTGGCAGTTCTACTACACCACTTAATGTAAATTAGGTAACTCATTCATTCATTCGTTTCCATTCACTTCTATTTATGCTAACCGTACAGCCGATTTTTGACGTTATTACGAATGAAGTTCGCGAAGTCGCGATCCTAATACCAAAAAAATCGGATTATACGTCAATTTGAAGGTTTATCTTTTTAACCCCCGACAAAAAAGAGTGTTGTTATAAATTCAATTCAATTCAATTTATTTCATAACAATTTAACATTGTGTTGAAAATACATTATAAATATCCAAATTACATTTAAAATTAAACATTAAATACACACATATCAAATAACTATAACAGGCATAGGCATAATTAAAAACAGTCAAAACAAAAATACATAATATATGTCAAAAATCAATAGAAATTCATAATATGTCAATAATCAATTAGATGTCAATTATACAAATTCTATCGGAATTTATTCGAATTATATTAATTAATAGATAGGATGGACCACACTCATAAATTGCATCCAAGAACATTACAGGTCATATACAGAATATAATATAAGTTTGTAGTGTGGACCGATTTCAATGCAGATTTTTTTAATTGAAAGCTAGTTTAATCGGGTATCATCTTAGCTATGTTTAATGAAAATCTGTTCAGCCGTTCAAAAGTTACAGCTTTTTTTCTTGTTGGAGATGGGGGTTTTTGACGGTAATTGACATGGACTTTTACTCGTACAAAAAGTACGTATTAAACGAATGATTTGGTCTTAAACGACTGTTATCTCGTCGGTGAACTTGAGCCTGAAAATTCGACACAAAAAGCTGGTCTTTTTTTACTTTTTATAACTCATAAAATTATGGTTTTAGGAGTAAGCTCGGTTATATAATTTGAATGTATTTTATTAATAATTTTAAACGCATGCTCAAAAGCTGAATGTGGTGGAACTAATTTATTATGTAACATTTGTGAAACCTATATTATGCAAATAAAGAATTGAAAACAAAATTAAAGATGCGATCCAACCAATCCCTCTTTTCATCTACAAAAAAGAAACCGTTTCTCCGAAATCAGTTTTTGCAACATGTAGTAATATACCTTTTTCACCTTTCCGACCTACTTTTTCTGTCATCCGTAGGTAGCCCTAAAGGCGTTTGTAGATTGCCCAAAAACAAGATTACTTTTGCTCCGTTTCTCATTAATTATGAACATAGAGCGAGTAAGAGGGAGATAGAAGTATCAACACGAATATAGCCCGTGATTGTCATTTTGTTCATCCGTGATTAATATTACTTAACATTTTATTAATAACTAGCAATTGATTGCTTTGTTCTCTAGTGTCGTTGGTTTTATTACTGTCAATACATTTTAATACAAATCATACAATACTTTTTTAACCCCCGACAAAAAAAGGGGTGTCATAAGTTTGTAGTGTGTATCTGTGGATCTGTGATTTCATTGCGACGTATGCTTACATTAAATAAACCTTTCTCGAAGGTTTGAAGACTTGTCGAGAATCAACAAAAATCCTTCCGTCTCCCGTATTTGAGGTTACCCCAAATAAATAAACCCACTGGATTATCTTTTCCCTAAACACACATACCGGAAGGACAAACGACCGTCTGACAAAATTTATAAAACTATACCATCTCGCCAAGAATACTTCCGCAGTCAACGGCTTAAAATAAGCATACCCAGCGCGCGATCGATAGAGAATGGACTGCTTTGCGCGTTATGATTCTTTGCTTTGACACTTGTAGTTAAGATTTATGAGATGATTATGATGATAGATGATTTTAGAGATTTTAAGATTTTTACCCTTCATTGTATTTTGAGTATGTTTATATTAGAACACATATTTATTTGTTTAATATATAAGTTCTATCCTGAAGGACTGTTTAGGCACCATGTCTCCCTAAATCACAAACATATTTTCTTTTTCATTTTCCCCTTTTTATGTTTCTATTTCTTACCTTCTTCCTTGCGTCACAGGAGGGGTGCCAACTGCTAATCAGCGTTGGGCTCTCCGCGCCCAGCAAATGCTAAGCTGGCTACCCTTTCGGCATGGGAATGCTTGATAGGTATAGATATAGAGTTTTAAGAATTTTATTTCTTATTTGTCACTTTTTGTAGTGTTTTATTTTTACCTATAATCTTTCTCTTGTGTAGTGTGTCAGTGCTGATTTTTTTTTTTATCAAAATTGGTCTCTGGTAACCGAAAAAGTACCGGTGTATCGCAGATAATAAGTAAGTTTGTAATTGTATATGCTGTTGGTAACTGGATAATGTAAAAAGTCGTGATAAAAACTAATCACGCAAAATGTTTTGGAAGTAATTAATAGTGTTAGATATTTGTCTTAAAGCGATGGGAACGGATATTCTGTTACGCGAAAATTACTATGCTTGAATACTGATCAGCGGGTCTACCGTTAACTAAAATGGTAATAAACATCGACTCTGGTAAAACACTTCAATACGATCGTGAGAGACTAAACTTTGAGCTAATTTGTAAAAAAAAATCCGATCATGAAGATAGGAGACACATCTTCATGATTGGTCTGTTTTTACAACGAAGTTTTGTATCTCGCGATCGTATTCAAGTTTATTACCAGAGTCGATGTTCATTACCATTTTAGTTACACGGTAGACCCGCTGCTCTTTGCCGATTAAATTGACAATTTATCCCACAAACGTACAGAAATACAAACCTTTAACGTTACCTGTAAAAATTGAACCAGACAAATCAACAACAAACAAAAGCATTTAATTAAAGCCTTTTGTAATCCATATATCTGTTAACTACCACTAGGGTTGCCACCCGTACCTTTTATTTAAGTATTGTACGTTATTTCGAGCAAACGTACTTTATACTTTATGAGAGCAATAAAGTACATGAAAATACTTTATTTTACCTATTTTGTCTTTTAAGGTTTTATTTTATCGTTTAGTCGAAAGTAACGTAAAGTTTATTCAGAACATAGCCAAACAGTTTTATATATAAACTTATTTTTAAACCTGTAACCTGTACCTAAACGTTAAAAAAAAATTATTTACATATCTTAACTTGAACATAGAATGTAAAGAAGCTGTTAAGGTGTTACCAATAACAATTATTTGTTAGATGTTATTAAAAACAAACAATGTGGAAAATAAATAACAAGTCGAATATATAATACTTTATTTTCACACGTTGTACTTTATTGCTTTACCTTAGAAACGTATATATGCGTCATTTGCTCGTAAAACTGATAGCAACCCTGACTACCACCGTCCCCTATTGCGCCGCCCACTTGCATATGCTCGGCTGCGAATTGGACACATCATACACCCTCCAACCCCACCTCCTAACTACCCGTGTCCCGTATGACGTAATAAAATGAAGATATTATCGGTTTGAAGTGCAACAACATCCTATTTTACACTTATACTGAATTTTTCACAACCAGGCATTTATCTGACGCAGGACTTTACGGCCAGACAAGACATTTATCTGACGCGGGAATTGACAAAATTACAGTCAGACGCGAACTTTTTGGAATTTGGCTGATTAGCATTTTTAACTAATTTTGATAGCTCAAACAGATTCCGTCGCTAATTATGCACAAGTTTAACAAACCTGTGACACGTGTCTTGTTATACTAGTGCGTGCTAGATCTACAGAGATGCGAAGTCTTAGGCTGACATTCAGAGACGACAGAAACGAGTCTAAGCTTGAACTTACGCTTCCATCTGTCAAAATTTGTTCGATGTTTGACAGATGGAAGCGTAAGTTCACGCTTAGACTCGTTTCTGTCGTCTCTGTATGTCAGCCTTAGAGTGGCTGCACATTGTAAGACACATTTTATAGCTACGTATCTTACGTATTCAAGATATCTTGTCCAGGCAAGCATGTGTCGATCCGGCAAAAGAGATAATTATGCGTTAATGGCCCCAAATATTATTGTAAATTTGTTGTTTGAAAAGAGTATCCATGGAGCTTCTTGCCGGTATCTTCTCCAGGTCCAACTCACTTGGAACCGTGCACCTAGAATCACGACGTTTTGGATGTGCCTGCAAAGGCCCAGTTGAAATAAAGATCTTTGACTTGTGTGTGCGATAATATTGAATTCCATAATATAGTGTCTCATCAAGCACGAGACAAAGTCTTACAATGTGCAGCCGCTCTTAGACCGAGATTTATATTGGGTACTTTGACTTTAATCAAACTTTACTTAAACTTTGTTAAGCTTATCTTACGATGCGAAATCCTTGAAAATAGATCGGGATTACGTCAAGAAAATTTTAATATCCATTCCTAAAATTGCATCAAACGGAAGAAAGTTGGGAGAATTGCCAAATATTTTACAGTTTAATAAAAAAATTACAATGTTTCATTTCTCCAAGTTTTACTACCAGCGGCTTCGCCAGCTCACTTTGTAATGTTAATTGCACGAAATACCGTTCTCAAAGAGTTTAGTTAATAAGTGCGAGTGTGTTTGTATTGAATTAATTTCCTAGTTAATTTTTTGCTTAGAGGAATCTTAATTTGTGATCTCATCGAAATTGCTATGTCATTAGCTACAAATGGCAGTATGTTTTAAAGGTGATTTGACTGTTCATCTGTTGCCATTTCACTGAATTGATTTATGTGTTTTTTTTTTGTAGATTTTGATACAGATGTTTGTTGATTCCACCTGTATAAGACATGCGTTTGTTTTAAAAGAACTTTGTCTCGTTGTCAAACCACACTTTATTCTCTTGAGTCTGCTTAAAGCCGGATTCACGTTATATGTTGTGTAGTATTATGAAACCTTCTGACACAGTGTTAGCCAATTACACTCGTTGTGATATGACGAACTTCTGAACAGATTCGTTTGATTGATCAATCCTGGGTTACGAACTCGCGACACAGTAATGTGCCGGTCGCTTAAGGGTGGGTTGTTTTATTAATTCATTAACCAAAGTAATAACTTATTGTATTAAAATCTATTGTGTCTACTTTACGTTGAATGGTTTGAAAAGTTAAAGCTTTGGTTATTGTAATACTCGGTTAAAATTTAACAGATCACATTGGACAGTAGACGTTTCCTTGTCCGTTAAAGTCATACTCACCCTAAGTATACTTTCTTCCTTGTTCCAGAACAAAGGTTACAAAGTAAAAAGCAACAAGTACAGAAATGGCAGAGGTATACGGAGCCGGGTGACGAGCTGGAGCCCACGGCGTCTTCGCCCATGAAGCGGTCGTCGCGCAACCTGTCCGACGACCTGGACAACGAGGACGACGACAGCCCCCTGCCAGAGGCCGTACTTACTACCAACTTAGGACTTGATATTGTAGTTGTGGCAACTAAGGTAAGGACAGCCTGATTTGTATGCGGCTAGCATTTAAATTTGTCTTGTACTTCTCAAGTAGTTTAGTCTTTCAGATGAAGACATTCCCAATTTAGGTACCTAGGTGTTTATACAAAGTGTAACTTAATTAACGCCTAAACTCATACACCCCAATTAGCATATTAAGTTAAAAGCACAATACAATCATCAAAACTTAAGAATTTTTAACCTATTATTTTTAAGTAAATAGTGTTGAGTTTAGCATTTAAAATTGAGTCTAATTACTTTGAAATAAGATTTAATTTTCTTTGGCTCAATCGACCGTCAATTTTGCGAAATGCATAATTTAAAAAGAATGCCCTCTTTTAAAATTATTGAAATCGATTCAATAGTCAATTAAGAACAAACTAATTTCAAGACTTGCGTTTACGTTACATGTTGTATTATAGATAGGTCAAATAGGGGAGAGAGGCTAACTAACGATAAACTTATTACTGTTATTAAAGGGTCCGTTACGGCTAGGACGGTCCTCTTCTCGTTGATATCGCAAAAATCTATCTAGGGAAACGGCATTGTCTCAGCTAAATCGACCAATCACAGCCACACTTTATTCTAAAATGCATCTCAATGTACTTTTGAGCTCCTTACCATCGAATATTGAAACACAACTCAATTTTAAGACACTCTTAAAAATCGTTCCGTCGCTACTGTCCACCTTCAAATGACAGTGACAGCACGCTAGTTAACGGCAACTTAAAATTGAGATGCGTTTCAGTATTCGGGGATAATCTTCGTGTTTGAGTTGACTAACATACCGTTTACTGAACAAAACATCAATCCTTTGATTTTTATTTTCATGCAAAATAATATTATGTTTATAATGTAACATCCAGGTAACCTTACTCTCCCCCAGACTGACTACATGAGCACCCTGGAGAAGGAAAACGACTACCGCGACGAGCATTTCGACTTCATGCAGCAATGGATTCGACGGTTCTGCCTCCAGTACGGTGCTGCCCTCTTCTATACCAGTGCGAAGGAAGACAAGAACTGCGACTTGCTCTACAAGTATCTGACGCACAGGATATATGGGTTGCCGTTCAGGACACCCGCGCTCATTGTGGAGAAGGATGCGGTGTTGATGTAAGTTTTCACGTGTTAATAATCTCAACCAAAACCCACTTTGACCCAACGATCGAAATCACTACACTACTTTTGGATTGACGGACGTGACACGAAAAAATGTAGTCACCGAGAAAATGGCCATTTCACATAAAACTTAAGTTACCTGTTGGAAAATAGAATCGATGGAGCCTCTCAATCGATTCTATTTTCCAACAGGATAATTCGTAATTGTACTTGCAAAAATAATATATTTTTCTCGCAAACTATACGTATTTTTAGGGTACCGTACCCAAAGGGTAAAACGGGAACTCTATTACTAAGACTCCGCTGTCCGTCTGTCCGTCCTTCCGTCCCTCCGTCTGTCTGTCTGTCTGTCCGTCCGTCTGTCACCAGGCTGTATCTCATAAACCGTGATAGTTAAGACAGTTGAAATTTTCACAGATGATGTATTTTTGTTGCCGCTATAACAACAAATACTAAAAAACAGAATAAAATAAATATTTAAGGGGGCTCCCATACAACAAACGTGTATTTTTTTGCCATTTTTTAGTTTTAGTTTTTTTATTTTGTATCAAAAGACGATTGATGTGGATTTTCCTATCTTCTAAATTCACCTAAAGTTTCCTAAGACGAAATCTCTAACTATAGCAGAAAAGGTTAATACCTCAAGATTTTACTTATAATGTTATATTTACTCTTTGTTACAGACCCGCTGGCTGGGACAGCATGAAGAAAATTAGTATATTATACGAGAATATGCAGTCGTGTAAGCCAGAAGACTACTACAGGGATGTCATTGTACAGCCAGTCATTCGGAAAGTGAGTATGGTTTCTAAGATATGCATGTAACTTAGATCATAAGTTAATCGTATTGTCACTTGCATGCCATGCTGTGTACCAGTGGCGAAGGGTGACAGTTTTAAAAGGGGAAGCCGTCCCAAAAATGCCCTCTAATAACTGCTGCAATTAATGCTGCTAGACAAATATCCATATCGTCTCTTGTAATCTATATGTAGTCATGTCTGGAAGAGATCGACCTAACTGAATAAAAAGCCTTTTTTTTGTCAGTTGGATGTGTAAATAATATAATATTACGTTGGTCTATGGACTAACCAAATCCTAAAGGGAAGCCGATGGGAATCGGGTTGTATGGACACTTTGCCACTGCTGTGTACACATACCTTTGGAGTCACAGTCTACTTTGCTATGTTAAGAAGTTTATATATTACAATGCCGTAACTCTGTTTACCAATAAATAAAAAACACAACGACGGAGGTACCTCGATGCTTAGCCTCTCACGATCGTATTGAAGTAAATTACCAGAGTCGATGTTCATTACCATTTTAGTTACGCGGTAGACCCGCCGTACACCCTAAAATTTACTTCTGCAGGCTTGCGCGTAATGTCAGCCAAGAAGCTGGAGGCAGATCACGTTCACAAAGAGGTGTAGTGACACCTAGCGCCACATAAAGTAACTACATAGCAACGTAGCAAGCTTACACATGGTCGTACACAATACGAATTCGACCAATCAGATTACGAAGTCTGCATCGCGTAAAGAAAAAGATTACCGTATCTAACACATATACAACCCTCCGACATCAACCGTCGGGCTTCGGCCCGCCAGGCAATATCACTTCGCCTGGTCGGAGAATCCTCCCTTTTCAATGGAGGAACACCATACCTCGTTCCTCCACAGAGTGTTAATAATTGAGTTCTCTTACAGAGCGGAGCAAACCGCGAAGCTGAAGTATCAGCAGAAGATGAGCAGGCGTTCCTGCAGCGACAGCAAGCCGCCCTACAGGCGGGCACTCCCGCGCCGCGCGGGGACTCGCCGCTCAGGACCACGCAGAGGGCCACCGCGCAGGTGAGATCTAACTTACTGGTTTTGGAATCTAAATGCTTTAAGCAGGTGTCAAAAATGTAATAAAAAAATTAAAATAAATACCAAATTCAAGAAACTTGTATAAATATTTTTCTTAAAAAACCTAACAGCTTGTGAAGTCGGTGCCACTGCCGAGCTAGGTGCATTGAAGAATTAAAGGCCCCGACTTCAGAAGCTGTTAAGTTCTTTAAGAAAAATATTTTATACTGTTTAGTTTTTTGTCGTCGCTTTCTACTCTTTTTTTAAGTTTGTTTTATTTTTCTATTTTGGGTGGTATAAACAATACATTGACATGCGATTACAGCAATCGCGAGTGATATGCTGTTATTCATTCAAGAGTTCCATTGTCTATCTCCGAAGGTCTTATCAGATCTTCACCAAATTTAAATGGGACCGCCGCATACAGGAGTATTCGACCTCAAAATCCGGTCAAAATTATTTCTTACAATTTTTTTAATGAATATGATTTAAAATGTTGAGTTTAATGCTATATCCTATAGGTATATAACGTCATAATCTTGAAGAAAAATTAACAACATAAGAAATACTTTAGATTTATTTCCAAAAACAGTAATAAACTAACATGACACAAGGGGTTACGCACAATAAAATCATAAAAATACCGAACTCAGTCACCCACAACTTTCTCCACTCAGTTCTTGGATGTTTTTAGGACCCACTTCTACAAATAATTCTATAGTTTCTGGTAAGAAACACCGGCTGCTCCTCAGCTTCTGCCGTTTTCGCCCACAGCTCAGAAATGGATCTGAAGTCAGCAAAACCCTATTGAAAACATCTTTATTACATAGTTCTCTCGAGAATTTTCTCGTAAAATCGAGTCTGTATGATCGAAAATGTTTATTCCTGGCTTCAGCAGCCTCTTCTGATAGTAATTCTTCTGAAATATAAACTGATAGCATAACTACGGTGTAATGATAGATATTTAAAAAAGAAATTGGCCCGATCATGACCGAAACTATTACAAAAACACCTTTTTTTCTGAATAATTTAGTCAAAAATATCAATATTGTAGTATAAGTTATTTTAATCTCAAAAAGAAACTAAATATCAAAAATTACAATCATATTTTAATATCACAATTAAGTACATACCCTGTGCTTCGGTACCCATTGAAAATCTTCACAAATATTACCACAAACTACTCAAAACACAAACTGCAAAGTTGTTAAAATATAGGGCGTATCAAAAACAAAGACGTGCGTATTCAACACTGACTAGGTTCCGACGTCCTGCACCCACAGCTGGCGGCTTCCAAGCCATGTTTGGAACCGATTTATAATAGTGCGATTAGTGACGTGTGCAAACAATGCAAATTGAGTGTCAATTGTTAAAATATTTTTTTGTGACTTTTGACCGGATTTTGAGGTCGAATACTCCTGTGTGCGCCGCGAGAGTATACTTTTTCAAACAAAATCTGTCTGCAATTGTCGGAGTATTCGCGTAACAAACATACAAAAAAAACATACAGTCGAATTGAGAACCTCCTCCTTTTTTTGAAGTCGGAAAACAATATGTGGAATCTAGCTGTTGTCCGCGTTTTCACTCGCATCCTAGAGAAACTACTTGATGTACCCGGCTAAGAAGTATCCTATGTATATACATACATATCCTATGTATATATATATATGTATGTATCCTATATCCATGCCAAGACAGTCATATTCTATATCATCGGACAGCAACAGGCGGACCGCGAAAGATCGGAACTTGGACCGCTGAATATTGTTAAATTACTTACCTACCTATTCAATTTAAATCATATTGTTATATACCAGTCACATAGAATCTAATTTGATTAGTTAGTTTAGCACTAGTAGGTAGATACATAGCTGTCACTAGCTGTTGCTATGCTGGGCCTAAACATACATTACTCAAAATTTTAAAAAATCACCTAATAAGTAATAAAAGATTTTTTTCTGGACCTCGATAAAAAATTTCAACACTATCCGGACCCCATTTAAAATTACATGCCGACGTCAAAAAACAAAAAATCTACGTTAAACGCTGGCTGCACATCGATGGAAAACTTAATAGTTTAAAAATTAATGCTCGCGTTCTCCCACAGCTGGACTGCACTAAAGTCGGCATGGGTCCCGGCACGCCCGGCAACGAGGGCGTGCTAGCCAACTTCTTCAACTCTCTTCTATACAAGAAGACCGGCTCCCCCGCCGGGCGGACCGAGCCCTCGCCCGCAGCCGCCGCCGCGAGGTCTGACGCGGCCGCGGAGCTGGACCGCCTCACGCGAGCCAAGGCACGCCCGCCCGGCCCACCGCCGCCCATCGACCTCAACTCCTCCTCCGAGTGCTAGCCGCTCTGTGTACCGCTGTCTGTAGGTGAGTCCCTATCTCCTCATCTGATGCTGCACAGAACTGGACCGCCTCACGCGAGCCAAGGCACGCCCGCCCGGCCCACCGCCGCCCATCGACCTCAACTCCTCCTCCGAGTGCTAGCCGCTCTGTGTACCGCTGTCTGTAGGTGAGTCCCTATCTCCTCATCTGATGCTGCACAGAACTGGACCGCCTCACGCGAGCCAAGGCACGCCCGCCCGGCCCACCGCCGCCCATCGACCTCAACTCCTCCTCCGAGTGCTAGCCGCTCTGTGTACCGCTGTCTGTAGGTGAGTCCCTATCTCCTCATCTGATGCTGCACAGAACTGGACCGCCTCACGCGAGCCAAGGCACGCCCGCCCGGCCCACCGCCGCCCATCGACCTCAACTCCTCCTCCGAGTGCTAGCCGCTCTGTGTACCGCTGTCTGTAGGTGAGTCCCTATCTCCTCATCTGATGCTGCACAGAACTGGACCGCCTCACGCGAGCCAAGGCACGCCCGCCCGGCCCACCGCCGCCCATCGACCTCAACTCCTCCTCCGAGTGCTAGCCGCTCTGTGTACCGCTGTCTGTAGGTGAGTCCCTATCTCCTCATCTGATGCTGCACAGAACTGGACCGCCTCACGCGAGCCAAGGCACGCCCGCCCGGCCCACCGCCGCCCATCGACCTCAACTCCTCCTCCGAGTGCTAGCCGCTCTGTGTACCGCTGTCTGTAGGTGAGTCCCTATCTCCTCATCTGATGCTGCACAGAACTGGACCGCCTCACGCGAGCCAAGGCACGCCCGCCCGGCCCACCGCCGCCCATCGACCTCAACTCCTCCTCCGAGTGCTAGCCGCTCTGTGTACCGCTGTCTGTAGGTGAGTCCCTATCTCCTCATCTGATGCTGCACAGAACTGGACCGCCTCACGCGAGCCAAGGCACGCCCGCCCGGCCCACCGCCGCCCATCGACCTCAACTCCTCCTCCGAGTGCTAGCCGCTCTGTGTACCGCTGTCTGTAGGTGAGTCCCTATCTCCTCATCTGATGCTGCACAGAACTGGACCGCCTCACGCGAGCCAAGGCACGCCCGCCCGGCCCACCGCCGCCCATCGACCTCAACTCCTCCTCCGAGTGCTAGCCGCTCTGTGTACCGCTGTCTGTAGGTGAGTCCCTATCTCCTCATCTGATGCTGCACAGAACTGGACCGCCTCACGCGAGCCAAGGCACGCCCGCCCGGCCCACCGCCGCCCATCGACCTCAACTCCTCCTCCGAGTGCTAGCCGCTCTGTGTACCGCTGTCTGTAGGTGAGTCCCTATCTCCTCATCTGATGCTGCACAGAACTGAACCAAATCACGGCCAGCCACCTCAATAAAATTTAGCCCAGAATCACCATACTGCAAGCAGATTGATGGCCAAAAAAACCATCCCTATAGGTCAATCGCTTAACTCACTACGTTTGGTGACTGAAGTTGAGGTAGTTGCTTGGTGCGGGGGGGGAGACACGCCTTGTTTTGTCTAAGCTAAGCTTTATGATGCTGTGACAACTAAAAGAGTGTAGGGTGAGTTGGGGGAAGTATAATGGAAGTATGCGAATTAAACTCCCCAACCTTGTCAACATAAAAATTTATTAAGTCGTAGGTACATGTATGCCCGTCACTATAATTCCACTTCCTAAGGTGAATGCGCTGTACTCTCCTGGCTCAGCCTCGAAGTGGTGTAGGCCGCCGAGGAGGTGGCTTGCGGAGTTGGTGACCCGCAGATGGTGACCCGCAGAGATGGTGACACGCGGTGAGCCGTGTCACGCGGGAAGGTGGCACCGAGGTGGTGATGGTGCCGATGTCACACTGGTATTTACCAGCGGATAAGATACCGGTATAGTGCACCTGGTATAGGGCAGCCGATAGGTGGCAGCCAGTAACAGGAGCCGGAAAGAAGAAGCCGGTAATCCGGTAGGTAGCACCCCAATATGGGGTTGAAACATACACGGAATTTAAATATAAAAATCGGCCGCAATAAATGGCGGAGACCACTAAAAATTCACAATTAGAGTGTGAGTACTAGGAGCTAGTGCGCCTCCCAAGGCGGCCGACGACGGAAAAGACAGATCAAGTGCACTGTCGACGCCGGTACACCGAGCCATATTGAAGGTCAAGACCGGTTTTTAAACATTAGTGCGCGCTACAGTATATTGGTTGTATTATTCTACATTTTAAACACACAATTCTTATTGTAAGAATCGACTAAAATGTTCACTACGTTACAATACCCCCTCGCGCAGTGACGGTTTTTATTATTTCTGAAAAATTGTAAAAACCGCTATGGAAAGTAGTAAGCATTTGATTCCTTTCATCAATCTTCTTTCATACTTCACTCATACATAAAACATCAGTAAGTAACTCCTACGTTAACAAAATACTGACGCATACTAACAAAAAAACTTGGTAACTAGTTGCATGAACTAGAAACCTTTCAAATACTAGTTCCTATGATAGGTAGAAAATAACGCGTGAGAGGAAAAGTTTAAACAAAGTTAAATGAATTGTTAATGAACATTAAATTGAGAAGAAAGAAACGTATTATTTATTAACGCCAACTAGCTTTAGATCCTTTATGTGCCAGGTACCTATATTTTTGCCAGACATATCCTGCAAAACATAAACTAGTGGTGACTTTTTGGCAATAATTTTAGCCTTAATAAACTTTGGAGCTAGTTTCTTCGAAAAACGACTGGCTTTATCGCTTAAGAAGTAAGCGCGCTTCATAACTACGTCACCAACGTTAAACTCAGCAAACTTACGACGTAAATTATAATGTGAAGTATTTTTCACATGAGCTTGCCATAGTTTAGCCTGTACAGTGTCGAAAATGGTAGATAGACAACCTAAATTTTCGGCATAAGCATCACGTGGCAAGAACAGTATTTCACTACCAAGATCGTTGTCGGTGTAATGACTACCACAAGTTACAAGTTCGCGACCGAATACTAAAAATGCAGGTGTAAATCCCGTAGCTTCATTGACGGAACTATTAATGGCGAACTGTACCTTAGGGATAAATAAGTCCCAAGATCTGTGATCATCATCTACATACGTGGCGATACAAGTTATAATTGTCCTATTATATCGTTCAACTAAATTTACCTGAGGGGTATACCTAGGGGTATAATATACATTAGGAATACTGTATTTCTTAAACAAGGCGTCAGCGACCTTGCCAGTAAACTGGGTACCATTGTCCATTAGAATAGTTTGAGGTACGCCGTGCATAAGAAACACGGATTCCTCCAATATCTTAGTGATTATATCAGAAGTAGCCCTCTTAATTGCATAAATTAAACAAAATTTTGAAAAACAGCATGTTACTACCAAAATATAGTTATTCTGCTTCCTTGTAGTTGGAAGTGGGCCCATCAGATCGATAGAAATCATCTGAAATGGTCGTGAACACTGTTTAGGACGACCCATTTCTCCTAACATCTGATGGTTTTGGGACTTGTAAGCTAAGCACTTTGTGCAAGAACCTATAAATCTCACGACGGCTTGGTACATACCAGGCCAATAGTAGCGTAAGGCAAGGCGTCGATAAGTCTTAAAAATGCCCATATGTCCAGCCGTAGGCTCGGAATGGTTTTCATCTAAAACTTCTTCGCGATATTCAGTAGGCACGACCTCCTTCCACGAGAATTCAGAAGTAAGTTCATGCTTGTTCTTAGACAATCTATATAATTTGTTGTTATTAATTAAAAAATTCGGAAATTGTGAAGGATCACCCAAACATCCGTTATATAAATTCTTATACCAAGAATCCTTAGTATCCAAATAAGAGTTGGCAGTATTGATTGCACTTACAGGGACGCTTCTAGAGAGAGCATCGGGAATAACATTATCAACACCACGACGATGCTTAAGGTCAAAATTAAATGCTGACAAACGTACACCCCAACGAGCTAAACGACCAGTAGGGTTGCTGATTGACAAGAACCATTTAAGCGCACTGTGGTCAGTGTAAACCGTAAATGGCTGACCATTTTCAATATAACACCGCCAATACTCGAGGGCAGTAACAACAGCCAATGTCTCACGTTCGGTAATGCTGTAATTCCTCTCCGGAGCAGTCAATGACTTACTCATATAAGCAATCGGGTGTTCCTTACCATCAATTGTCTGAGTAAGCATTGCACCAATACCGAAATTGCTAGCATCTGTATGCACCTCGAATGGCTTGCTATAATCAGGACAAGACAAAACCGGGGCAGAAATCAGGCACTCTTTAAGCTTTTGGAATGCATCTTCGGCCTCAGGAGTCCACCTAAAGGAAGGGGAACCCTTTTTAGATGACGTAAGTTTATTAAGAGGTGCAGCTATGGTACTAAAATTTGGAACAAAACGTCTATACCAAGTCGCTGTTCCAAGAAATCTTTTAATGTCTTTACGAGAAGTAGGTGTTGGATAATTAAGAATAGCCTGAACCTTAGCGGGATCCGTACGTAAACCAGAGCTATCGACGACGTAACCCAAGTACTTGAGTTCGGAACTGAAGAAATTGCATTTCTCAAGGTTGATTGACAAGTTCGCCTGCTTCAGTTTCTCTAGTACACGTAAGAGTAGTGTCACGTGACTATTGAAGTCGCTAGAGATGATAATAATGTCATCCAAATAAGCGAAGACCTTGAGATCAAATTCCGCGAACAGTAAGTCTACCAGACGCTGTTGAGTCGCCGGAGCATTAGTTAAGCCAAAAGCAGTTCTTTTAAATCGAAAAGTACCCCTACCAGGAACATAAAATGCGGTTTTATCGCGATCCTCTAATGCCACACGAATTTGCCAAAAAGCTTTTGAAAGGTCAATGCTAGACAGATAGCGGGCATCCCGTAAATTGTCGAGAATCTCAGAAATATAAGGTAGATTGTAAGCGTCGCGTTTAGTGACAGAGTTAAGTTTGCGGCTATCAAGACAAAAACGAGGTTGTCCGTTCTTCTTTGTAACTATCAATACAGGAGACGACCAAGCACTTTCGCATGGCTCGACAACATCCAAGGAGAGCATCTCATCAACCTGCTCAACCAAAATGCGCTGCTTCTCAGGCGATAAACGATAGTATCGTTGACGAATTGGCTGACTATCTCCGGTATCAATATGATGAGTTATCAGATCAGTGACACCAAGGCCCTTGCTCTGAGCAGAAATATCCTCAAATTGTTTGATAACATTATCAGCCAGTTGTTTTTGAGACTCGTCCAATCTTAAATAACCCTGTATAAAGGTTTGTTGAGTTCCACCTAATGTGCAAGTACTAACAGTTTTTTCAGCAGTTGAAATACTGTTTATAAATTTAGGACATAACTTAAATTTCCGCCAAAAGTCTATACCCAAAATAAGATTAGGTTTAATTCCTGGGACAACATATGCCCTTAAAATGTGAAATTGATTTTCAAAATGTATTGGAAAATTAATGTAACCCAAACTTTGCATAATCTGACCTCCTGCTGCTGTTACTTTAATGCAATCATCTTTAACAATTGACAAGCCAAGTCGTTCCAGGACAGAGTGAGCACCGTTACCTAAAATGGTGACTGCCGAACCAGAATCTAAGAGTCCCGAAACGGAAATACCATTAACCTGTATAGATACGTAAGGCCTGTCATCGAGATCAAATTTTTTATCGAGAATTGTGTTAATTTTGTAAGATTTAAAAAACACACCTAGAGTACGTAACCAATTCTTCCAATCTTCGCTATCAAAATTACTATTAACACAATTCTCTGAAACTAGTTTTTTTGTTCTGGTTTCTTGTTTTTACTACAGTCCGGACAATCAGGTATTCTAACACCTTTTCGGCCACAAATAAAACACAACACATCCCTTTTTGCAGTACACTGCTTAAGACTATGTGTATTATACGACAACGAGGACAGTAAATAGACTTTTGATGTGAAGTATCTATAGTATGTACCTGATTATCAGTATGCTTATTACTTGCATTGCTCTGTTGATTATAAAATTTATTTCTATTATAGCTGTTACCATTATTACTGTACTTGTTAACCCTGTGATTTGAATTATAATACGAGTTATTAGCAGAACCCTGTTTACTAGCGGAGGAACTCCCAGAATAGGCAAACTCCGGTGCTAAGGTACCAGAGGTCGGTCTTGGAGGTTCCTTAAACTGAGAAAGACGCGACTGAATGCTTTCATAGTTCCGGCACAAGGTTCTCAATTGCTCAATAGTACTAATTTCAGAAACGGAAGATAATGTATTGGCATAACATGGACGAATATTATGAAGAAGTAATTCTAATTTCTCCTGCTCTGATAAACTTTTAGATAGCCTTGAAAAAAGTCCGGACATAATTGCGAGGTAAATTACAATATTTTCTGTTTCCCCCTGTGTACGAGACCTTATTTCCGAAAGCAACCTGTAGTCGTAATCAGACTGGTCAAAGTCACGTCTCAATGACACTGCAAGGTCGTTCCAATTAGAAATAGTATCCTTAATGCTTCTGTACCAGTGTAAAGCATCGCCTACAAATATCTCGGTAGCATTTCTTAAAATTTTATCGTGAGAAATGTTCTTAGCCTGACAAAACTCCTCAACACGCTGAATAAAAGCACGCGCACAAGACTTGCCATCAAATCTTAGCTTTGTAAACTTATTAATGCCACCTTCACAAGTTACGGTAACGTTAAGTGGTGTTGAGGTAGTAACCGAAGAAGTCAAAAGATCACTACCTGATAAAGCTAAAGGATCCAAAACTGTTTCATTAAGTGAAATGAGTTTAGCTGAGGTTAATTTGAAAAGTCTGCTACATTGTTCATACTTTTCCTCCAAGTTGTCATCGCAAGCAATACGATTAAGGCGGTGATACAAATGATTTAATAAATTTTGAGTCCGAAGCAATGTACTTTTGTCTAGAGAAGTAGACTCTAGAGTAGCGTAAGCTTTTTCTAGTAAATCTAAAGCGCTGTTTAAATCACCTGAAGCTTCAAAAGGACTAGTAAG
This sequence comes from Allophyes oxyacanthae, assembly GCA_932294325.1. NCBI lineage: Eukaryota > Metazoa > Arthropoda > Insecta > Lepidoptera > Noctuidae > Allophyes > Allophyes oxyacanthae. Next base: position 2,667,414 of record OW028612.1, read on the forward strand.
TATATCTTCGGACGAAAACAAAGGACCACACTTAGCAATCTGCTTACGTAAATCCTGAACAGTTAAAGCAGGAGTCTCGCCCCTAATAGCAACCTCATACTCAAGCTCTGATTTTTGAAGAGACATAAACTTAATAGGATAAGCCATAGTAAGAGAGAAAAAAAAACGAAAAGAAAAAAAAAAAAAAAATGAGGGTAAGTGTTGATAAACTGTTTAAAAAAAACAACAAGTTACTCCGTCTGTTACAATTTGAAATATTAAAATGAGTAACGTTATGGTTGTTTTCTTTATAAGACCAGACAAAAAACAAAACAAAAATTATACTTAAGTGCAACTAATGTGTACGAACACCTTAAAGAAATGAACATCCAACAAATATTTAATGGAGTTCAAAAAAACAAGAAGAAAAAAAAAAAATATAAAATATTACACAATGATGTCGTTGACTGTACTTGTGAGTAGCACAACAGCAAACGATTACCGCTAAAATATTAAAAAAAAAAATAGAAAAAATTTTTTTTATCGGTTACTAAAAAAATTTATTTCGGAATGTACTCGACAAACAACAAAAATAAATTAAACTTATCAGTCAACGTTTTAAGTTACGTACACCTTAGTTGCTGGCAACCAATAAAACATAAAAATAAACGTTTCACAAGACACACAGAACACCAGAGAAGAAGAAAAAAATATACCCACCTTAGGAAATAAAAAAAAATAGTGACCATAAAAAAAGTATACCACGTTAAGGGCGCCAATGTGACAACTAAAAGAGTGTAGGGTGAGTTGGGGGAAGTATAATGGAAGTATGCGAATTAAACTCCCCAACCTTGTCAACATAAAAATTTATTAAGTCGTAGGTACATGTATGCCCGTCACTATAATTCCACTTCCTAAGGTGAATGCGCTGTACTCTCCTGGCTCAGCCTCGAAGTGGTGTAGGCCGCCGAGGAGGTGGCTTGCGGAGTTGGTGACCCGCAGATGGTGACCCGCAGAGATGGTGACACGCGGTGAGCCGTGTCACGCGGGAAGGTGGCACCGAGGTGGTGATGGTGCCGATGTCACACTGGTATTTACCAGCGGATAAGATACCGGTATAGTGCACCTGGTATAGGGCAGCCGATAGGTGGCAGCCAGTAACAGGAGCCGGAAAGAAGAAGCCGGTAATCCGGTAGGTAGCACCCCAATATGGGGTTGAAACATACACGGAATTTAAATATAAAAATCGGCCGCAATAAATGGCGGAGACCACTAAAAATTCACAATTAGAGTGTGAGTACTAGGAGCTAGTGCGCCTCCCAAGGCGGCCGACGACGGAAAAGACAGATCAAGTGCACTGTCGACGCCGGTACACCGAGCCATATTGAAGGTCAAGACCGGTTTTTAAACATTAGTGCGCGCTACAGTATATTGGTTGTATTATTCTACATTTTAAACACACAATTCTTATTGTAAGAATCGACTAAAATGTTCACTACGTTACAATGCGTATCATGGGCCTGTGACTGACATCTCACGTCACACCCCTCCCGCACCGCGCAACTTCTTCATAAGCTCAGACACCGACAGTCTCAGTTAAGCAATTGATTTATAGCTAAATTTGAGAAAACGTGGATGTTATGCTCTCTTTACACCTCGGAACTAAGAAGACCAATCTCAATTTCCAGGTACATAGTAGTGCGGCGAGCATACGTACACACTCGCCCCGCGACGTACGGGAGCGACGCTTGCGCACAGCGCCACACGAACGTTTATTTACTAAATACATTGCTGGCTTGTACTTTGTCGACCACGAGCCGGTCGCTACGCGGCAATGGTAAGCGTCACCATCCATACGAACGCCCGCTTGTCTGCTGACGACCAAGAGATTCTTCTAATACGTGGCTTTCATTGGCGTCATACGTATTCGGTTTATACTTAAAATGGCGGATCAGAAATTAGGTCACCGCCACACGGATTTTTGAAAGATTGGCTATTTAATTTTAGAGAATTTTAGATTAGAACTATCCCAATGGTAACAGAGTATAATCGTAGTTCATTGAACTTTCCACAACGCATAATAAATAGTAATAAGGTTTTAATTCCTAAACATTAATGTCAGTTTATAAAATTGTGACTAATAACAGTAATAACCATTCATAAGCTTTATGATAAAGTTTTACGTCGTACTTATTCAATAATATTTGGCAAAAACCATCCGTGCACTGAATCTCTAGATAATATCGTAGGTACATCGAAACCGGTTCAGCATTTTCGTGTTTTATACACAGATAGACAATGTTTGATAGATAAGCAGGCTGTTAGTATTTTGAGGCAGCTTTGAATTGTCAGTCTTTCAAAAACCGTACTTAATACCGACGAGGAAATACTTACTGTGTAAACAGTGTCAATTTACACTTTCATGTAAGAAATATTAGGAATGGATATGTTCATTACGATTTAAATTCGATTTATTTGAATGTCGATTTATAAGTGATATCTTGAGTCGGTCTATCGCACTCCCATGTACCCCGAAGTGGCAATTAAGTCTATATTCGAATGGAAAATCCCCCGATCTTCCGTAAAAAACGAGTTATAATCTGCTCCAACCTTCATCGCTACATAGTATATAAAATAAAATCGCCCGCCGCGTCTGTCTGTCTATTCTAACTACTTCTTAACTATACAACGGATATTGATGCGGTTTTCACTACCATTTTGAGCATTTCTCCCGGAAGGTACATTTTCACATTTAATGTAAGGATAGTAGAGAAATTGGACACGTGCGAAGCTATGGTCGGTACGCTAAATAATAACAAACTGATACAGAAAATAATTCTTTGTCAGCATCTGTATTTCCGTACACCAAATCCAGGAGCTTTAATTCCCCAAGGCAATATATATATCTTTGCAAGCGAGACTTTACCAAGTCATATCTAACTTGGAATAAAAGGCATCACTTATAGACCGGCCATGTTACTTACATTATTCAAATATTTTCCATTACCTCCGTCTTTAAGTATTACCTACACAGTAGTGTATCCCGTCGGTATGCCACGGCTTAAATCGCCACTATATCATCACCGGTGAACAGTGATTGTATTGTGTAATGACAACTTAGATTTTATATTAATTGTAAAATTACATTTTGGATATAAGATGCTGTTTAAATGGAAATATATAAGCCTATCTTTCTAGTCCCTAGGGATTATTGTATTCAACATTATGAACAGGTTTTACTATGGGACCAACCCAGAAATCGCGAAAACAGCTGATCCATACAAATCAATATTACGCGATTAAATGTATGGAACAGCAGATTTTTTGTTCACGGTATTAGGTTCGGTCCCATAGTAAAAGTTATATCAATAACCCCTTAAAGAGATCGGAACTAGAAAGATATATACTTACTTTTCTAGAGAAGTTTCAAATGTTTAAAAGATTGAATTTAATGATATAGTTGAAAAGGTTAATTAAATATAGTAGGGAGATAACTTTCTTTTAAAAGTAATTAAAAATAAAATGAAGACAAATTGTTACAGTATGTGTTTTGACTTGTTTGCACGTAAGCGCAAGAACGTGTTGGTCGTTGCACTAATCTTTGCTCATTTCAAATTATCATGATAAATGTATTATCAGGTGATAAATATCAACAACCAATTAAATCAGGTGACATGTAATTTGACAGCTGGTTAGATTTGATCAACGAGTCAGGTGTGTTTTAAAGTTAAAACCTTTTGATGTCAATGACTGGGCAAATTCACACCGCTATTTTATGAATAATTTATATTCGAGCTAACAAAGCGCATTGTCGACATATCGTATTGGCTAGTGCCGATTGGCTTACGCGCAATATGGCGTAGCTTGGCTGCTCAATGCATTATCTGGCTTAATATTATGTATTCGAACTAAAACATCTGTGCAAGCAGATCTCAAAAATAATTAATTTACGCAGAACGGACTTATCTCCAAATATTAACCTTAAATTCTTTTGTTGTAAATATTATTTTTAAAATTAACCCAATAATGTCCCTACCCTAAGTATAGGAACAACGTTTTTCATACATTTCCATTACTATCGAAACTAAATGCGAGTTTTATGTACTTTCCTAAAACGCAACGTTTATTTATAACATTGTTTATGATATTAAAATAAGTATTTATTTAGATAGTCTAGGAATAAGCGCTGGGATACACGAAACGATATGAACAGTAACTACAACTTAAAATTTCAATTAATATAAACCTTTGAAGACCGATAAGTGTAACTACACTGGTGCGCTTTCAACTTGCGTAGACGCATGCGTCAAGTGCGCTGTCAAAGTAATGCATGCGTTAGCGCAAGCGTCTGTCCGTGCGCTGACGTGTACGCTAACGCGTACGTTAGCGCTTGCGTCAGTGTATTCTACACCGGCAATTGTCAATGGTGTGACGTGTTTGGGTTTGATGGATGCGTTTTTGCCAGAAAATATGAAGTATGCGCACAAGCATTCGTCTGGGTAACTAGCGCATGCGTCTAACGCAAGATGAAAGCGCATGTTAAAAGCGCACCAGTGTAGTTAACCCTAATAAGCATCCATTATACGTCTCATTTTCAATAATATCGCAGTGTACTCTTGATAATTAAAATTAATGATCAGGTCCACCATCCATACCAGGATAAGGTGCTGTGCTGCCAAATGCACTCAAAAAATGTATTAAAAAAATGAACTTTCGAAGCTGCATTTCCATACGAAAGAAGTCTTCTGCAGACTGAAGAAAACTGTCAAATAGCAATTAGCAAACAGAACTATCTTTGTTGTGTTAACAAGGATGTTTACTGTTTGACAGAATGTCCGTATTTTTGTAACAGAAGGTTTCCCGATTATGGATATGTAGCTTGAAAACCTTTTTTAAACTATCCATGATCCAATTAAGATCAACTCAATTTGTCTTATTACATTACTCTACATAGACCTATCCTTTTAGGCCCAATTGTAATGTCTGTAGGGACACTCATGAGTGATTGCTAAAAGTTAGTTCTCCGGTTCAAAGTCTTCTTTGACTACTCCACGATTCGTATATCCCAGCACTTGGAATACGACACAAGAACATTATCCTAGTGAAAGGTTTTGTTATCATCTGAGATTAAGGAAGTCCCACTAACGTGATCTTCTATGAAGACTGGCGGTGCAATGATACATGGTTTTATGCACAATCAAGTCACTATTTGTACAAACCATTCAACAATGTATGGCTAATAATTATGTGCGTTGTAAAACATATTTTTTTATTTGCTCATCATTCTGTTTTTAGATTCCCGTTTTGCTAATTGGACTCAATGGTGACCTTTATTGTGTTGTGGTATCCGAATTTATTTATTATAGAATATATTCATTATTTGGAAATATTTTTTTTACTTTCCCGACCCTTATGTATTGTATAATTTTTTACGTTGTTATTGTAATTAGATTGGATTACGTTCATATGTGGTGCAATACTGAACATTCCAAACCTGGTTTGGTGCTTATTGTAATAGTAAAATTATTATTAATTATAATGGAGTTTCATTTAACGTTTCTTGCCTGCGCTCTCTTCTAAATTTGTTTCGGTTAGTAACACTTTTGCATTGAAGGTCACTATGATTCCAATATAAAATTCTTATTTAAACCAAAAACATATATTCTGTTAAAGAATAATTAAAAGTACGAAATCAGAGTACTTAACAATTTAGCAAATTCAAATGATAATAAAAATAACAGAAGTAAGAAGCATGGCTTTCCTAAACTTAATAGGAGGTATTTATATCGATTAATAAAAATATCTTTCAACTTATAACTTATTAACGTGAATAGCTTAGGTATTAATTAATTTTAGCGACGTGTTTTTTGACAAACTTATTTTAAAGTACCCGTGTATTAATCTCTGAGAAAGGGTTTTGGCAGCTAGAGGTGTTAATGATTACTTCCATTAATTTATTGATACTTTTTATTAATATTTGCAAGTTTATACCTAGTAAATACAAAACAGTAAGTCATCTATTCACCGTATTTTATATATAAAAGAACAGCATAACGTAAAATGAAAGTCTTATGCTGTCGTATCTGGATGATATCATTATTTTTTAAATACTACGGGGGATCTGTTTGAGGGATATTTAAAGGTGAGATATTTTTCTTCTATAATAGCGCTTCATGAAGTGCATAAATAAGTTTGTCAAAAACACCTAATTAATGTTATAATAATAAACTCATTTGTATGATAATAAAGGTGAAGTATTGGCAAGTTTTGATATGAAATATTTGTACAAGGAAATGATGTGGTTTGAAGGTAAAAGGCTGGATTATTGTCTATTTTTATAAAGGGGATTAAATGTTAGGTGGCTAAAATGCATAATTTTAATAAACATAGACATATTTGTGAGCCGTGAGGAGTTTCTACGACCACTTTAACCGGGCAATTCACAGAATTGTTGGTCTAAAATGTTATTAAATTAAAATGATGCTGAGTTAATGTGGTCGTCTATTTATACGTATAATATGTATAGTAATCAAGTATTTTTATATAATTGCATTGTAATCACGTGTAACTGAATCTAAAGCTTTTAAAAATTTGGTGTGTCTACCACGGTCATTCGGTAAAATTTACGAACGCAGATAACTTTTTGCTCATTTATTTTCTATTTTTAACATTTATGTACTAGTCAAGTATCAGTTGGTTTTATATTGATTAACGACTACCTACATCTCTTTCTGTGATATATTTTTTTATGTAGAACAAAATAATTTCCTTATAATCTGTGTATGATGTATTAGCCACTTATCATCCTCATATAGGCATAGATTTTTGTTTCCGCTCAACTGTTACGAGAAAGACAAATTCCTTTTTTGTTTTGTTGAATTTTCTTTAGTTTAAAAATAAATAAATATCCAAACAAAATATTTTACACATTACATGTAACTTACTTTTTCCGATTTAAATTTAAAAATTAATTATTAAAAAATAGACTATTAGAGTTGGCTGTTTAAAAAAACAATGCCATTTCGGTTGTAATAATACAGTTGAAGCTTTAAAGGCTTAGTGATTAGTTAGATTCTCAAAAGATAATTTTTGTTACGCTTTGCAATAGGTTAGATTCCAATATTTAATAGCAAAAACAGTTTAGTTTAAATATGTTATTTAAAGAAAAAATATTACTAATCTATAAGCGATGCGCGATGGTCTAATGGCCAAGATCGAACGATTTATTTGTATTGAGTGTATAAAAGTATTTATGATATGGAATTTTAAAAATGTAATAAAAAGCAGACAGTTAGCATCCATATGTACTGGTGACATGTTCGTTATGTTTTCCATCTCACTATTTGGGTGTAACTTTGTTAAAAGGAGCTTAGTGGGTCAAAACTTACTAAATAACATACATTTCCATTAAAAAAAACCTAAAACCTCTTTAGCTTCTGTTCTAAAATTCACACACATCACATATCCATGCGCGTGCGCCTCTACCGGTTGACTGTGGAACTAGTGTTGGGTAAACATGCGCTGCTAAACGCAACGAGAAAATGTTGAGTAACACTATGTCGTAACATAATTTTTTAGATTTATGAGAACCTTCCCAATACTTAAATTATTTATACTTTAATTGAATACTGCTGCTTACTTGAGCTATTTCAAAATATTGCTTGGGAAACGAGTTTCAAATGTCTGATTCGTTAGTTCTACAATCGACTACATAGGCGTTCGTGTATTATTGCTGAAATTTATTCAAAGTACGGTAGTAATGCTATTATTTGACGCTTATATAAGACAGTACCCATATACACCTATCATTGTACAGTTACGACCACAAATATGTAACGATTCTAAAAATAAACTTGAAATCATCAAGCGCAAACTAAGAATTTATATTACTTATGTGTTTGCAGGTATTATCTGAACAATATTTCAAGATTTCAATTGCTAATTCACTTTTGAGTATCGCTACTTGTATACATATTTGTGCTTGTGACTGACTGTACTGCGCTACCCACCATTACTTGCATACTTCTTTAAAATACTGTAACATGCTATGTGAATATTATATCTTTCGGTTTTGATCCACAAAGCTCCTAAATCTTACCGCACACTCATCTCTGTAAATATATTTCCTTTACAGAGCAAATGCAGTGAAATATCAACGCTTTATATTATTGTAGCAGCGCTTATAGGCGATACTGTACATAATTTGAATAAACTAGCACGGGAACTGTTCTGATCAGTTATGTGTTTTATTTTATATGCCTAACCTAATTTAGCCTAAACTATAAGAATTGATAGGATTTTTTATAAAAGTAGAGCTTACCCCAGTTCGTACGGTCGAAAGAATCCTTTTCAATCATGGAAATTTCAGCGCCCCTACTCACTAAGGGCTCAATTATGTAGAGGCGGAAAGTCGCGCGGCGCGCAAAGCGGCGTGTCATTCTCTTGCTCGCTCTCCATGAACGGAGATACGCGTTGCGTGCCGCGCGTCTTTCGGCCTCTCCATAATTATTGAGCCCTAACGTCATCAGTAACATAGACTATCAGTAGGTAACTGATCGGCTCGCTCCACCGTAGGGCCGGCCGACCGTCTTTTCAATAGGTTCGCCTGTGGAACCTGATGAATTCTGTCATTGATAATCTTGAGTAGAGACAGCGGATCAGCGAACGTAAGTTTGGGATAAACCAACCCTGCGGTCCGAATTGCGCTAAAAGTGATAATATCGCTGGAATAGACGCGGAAGAAAAGTGATAAAATTATGATCAAAGATCACTAAATTAATTAAATCTTGTAATTGCTTGGACTATAACTAGTGGTAGTTTTGATAGATAGGGCAACAGATGGCGACACATTAGATGATTAGAGCGAAAAGAAAAATAATATTTTTTAACATAATTTAGATAATTTCCAATAAAATGCTGATTATCATTTTGTCAGTTCTATAATCTACCTACAATATATATAAGTACATGATAGTTGTTTTTTATCACTTATTTTTGAGAGAATTGAAGCACATCCTACAAACGTAACCTAACTGAATGAACCTAACAAAATGTCAAACCAAACGTCAACAATGACATAATAGAGATGTACACATTAGAATTATCGCCAAGTTCAATTAACATTTCAATCGCATCTTATTGAACTTAATAATCCAATCACAATGTTTAAAATGCACGAACGCACGTTTTATGTACATTTTATAATTCTAGTTAAATTAAACTTTGAAGTTTTATATTTTAGTTGCCTCGGATAAAGATTGACTTTAAAAGTCGATGTTAGCCAACAAAATGACAAATCCTGTTTCGATAATAAACTAAAATAAGTATATAGCTTTCTCAAACCAGCGGATCTACTACGTAACTAAAATGGCAATTAGCATGTACTCTGATAATAAACTTTATTACGATCGTGAGAGACTTTTAGCTAACTAAAGAGACTAAATTTTTTAATTTAATTTTACAGTCGGGTCTCCCATGTTAAGTTAAGTAGGGTCTCTCCCGGTCGTAATGAAGTTTATTACCAGAGTTCATGTTCGGTAGACCTGCGGCTATTTATGTTAACCTTTGAGAAGTTAACGTAACGGGATTTGTAAAATTCACTAAGGCTCAAGTTCACCGACATCGTGACAGACGGCAAAATCTGCCGTTTAAACCTATGCAAGTATACTAAAATTAATGTTCTCCTGCTATCGCAGTACACAGCTGGACTTGGGCCTCTTTTAAGTTCCGCCACAATACCTGCTCAGTTCTCCTTCCTTCTGCATCCAGTATTCCAGCCCAATATAGCAAAAGTGGCTTGTTAATTTAACAAAACGAAGATAACGAAGATTTTGTTAAATTCATGGAACAAAGATAGGTATCGATTACAATCCATTCAATTAACCCACTCGGTTATCGTATAGTTTAATCGATAACTCTGTCTGGTATATTTGTCAATTGTCATTCTGCTGTCATTTTATTTCATTGTTGCGTTCAGTTGATGACGGGGAGCTGTATGTGGATATTGTAGTGTTTTTACCTGAGGACCGTAATTATTTTCATGATTACAAGGCGATAATTGCCGCAATAAGTGCAACAAAAGGTGGTTTATTCCTATACATTTATGTGCCTGTGAACAATCTCAGTGCTAGTGAGTAACGTAAGAATCTATAAATAGGATTTTTCAACAAATGTCTACAGTGAAATTTGAAATTAGTGTTGTTATGATCGATATTTAATTTCGAAGTGGCGGGTGTCAATATGGGGCAAAGTCCGAGCTCCGTGTTGAGCAAAAGCGGGCGGAGGAGTTCGTTTCGGAGGTTCGTAAGGCGAAGTAAACTGAACAAATCCAGTTTGAGCCACACGTTCAATTTGCCGCCTTCTGAGGATTACCAGGAGCTCATGAACGTCAACACGGCGACGGAGGAGCAGCTGATGACGCTGCCGGGGGTCAACAGGCAGCTGGCGCGGGAAATCGTGCGGCATCGGCAAATGATCGGACGATTCAAGCGAGTGGACGACCTCGCACTTGTCTCAGGTAAACAGCAGTATTAACCTCGAGAGTACAGCAACTTTGCGACAGTTTTGCTTGTATGACTCAGTGAAATTATCAAAGTAAGAGCTCTGTAATTATTAGTAGAGTTTGAAGAACTTTAATCCGGTCTAATGTTTACTTAATCAGAGATGAGTAGGCCTCCCCCACTACCATGTCAAGGCCTCAATTGAAGCATTAATAATTGTTACTTTTTATACACAAGTACTGTGTTAATTGTCTATAAATTGAAACTTGTAAAATAATTTGTTGTAAACACAGATAAAGTCTTAAATATGTATGCTTTAGTAGACATAATTTTGTTGAGAACTTGTTATAGTAAGTAATTACATCTAATTTGTGTTTTCATTTTATGATTTGCTTATTATAGTACTAACATACATACAATATGTAGGTACCTAATTCTATAAGGAACCACTACATAAATAATAAAAATCACTTCAGTTTCCATGGTGTGTATTACACTAGCTATAAACAACATTCAAAGTGTTTAGTACTTTCATCAGTGTATCAAAAACAATACAAAACATGATTCTTACTGTCTCTATTTATAATAAATATATTGCAGTTCTGTTGCAGTGCTGTAAAGATAATTATCCCGTCAAGTATACATTGTTTATCAGAAATGCATGGTCATATTTAAACTTCTGGATGAAACCATCAAACTGAACAACTTTCTTTATGGGACCTACATCAAAAATAATCTTCAAAATTCAATACCTTCTCGACCCAAACATATTGAACAGCTAATAATTTTTTCGCGATTACGATGTTGGTCCCATAGAGGAAGTTGTTCAGCTTGATGGTCTGATCCACACCCTTAAAAATGACTGTGCATTTCTTGTACATGTTTTAGATTTTATAGAAAACCTATTGTTCGCGGGAGCTGTCTGCAGCTTATTGAATTTAATCTCTATTAGGTACCTATAAAAAGCGTTGCTTCAAAATATTTATGTTTCCCTTGAAGCGCTACAAGATTCTATTCCATAATGACACTTCTGAGACTTAAGGAACAAATATTCAAGAAGAATTATTTGACAATGACAATACATAGTAAGCTTTCATGTTATATCACTTGTGGATGCTTTTTCCATGCATCCTAAGAGATAGTTCAGTTATATGATATTTAAAAAAAAAAAACTTGAATATTTTAAGATCGACTCTGCTTATAAAATATATCATTACATTTCAAACAAATTAATGAATAAATGTTTTTAATGGCTTAACACTACTAAAATTTTAACACAAGAAGGGTTCTAAGGTCGTCTTCTAGTTGATAAGAAAATTCAACAAAAGAATGTCTAAAATTTTAATTATAATTGTTCAAAGTCATCTGTAATATAAATTAAATATATAAACAGGTTACTGTACCTACCTACTCATGGAAATCGTTATTTTTAATTAGGTAGGTATCATAAACAGTCTATGTAATAATAAATTAAACTTTGTTGAAATGATTATGACTTGGTCAAATAATACTCAAAGAAAGCATCTAAGTAAAGCTAAGGAATCTATAAAATCAAGCTTTCTAATTATAAAACTGCTTTAAATTTAGGTATCAGTATGGTCAGTAAATGAGTTGTTCTACTTTTGATTAGACAGAGAATTTTGTATGCTACTCTTTAATAATTGATCAATTTAACATTATATTTGTCTAGCAAGCAGAAAATTAATAATGTTTGACTTCATACTCAATACCTAAAGACTATGTAAACATGGTTCAATGTTGTGAAATGAATGTTAACATAATATTATTAATGTTAATAATTTTCACTGCACTCCACAAGACAAACATAAGGGTGATATTTGTATAATGTCTAATAGAAATCATGTGCATGTTTTACTAATATCCTTCTACAAGCATGGCACTTCCGTTTCAAATGAAGGTCAAACTCAACTCTGAATGAATCTCATTAACAGCTAAAAATAGGTTGTCTTTAAAACAACTATTTGGTATTTTCCTTTTAAATAACAATGATTTTCCTTTTAGGTATAGGAGCTGAAAAATTGGAGTTACTAAGGCCAGAAATATGCACAAATATACGGAAACAAAGCTCAAGAGCAAGTTCACGGACACAGTCCCTGGACAGTGTACGGATACAGTCGGAGAGTAGGCTGTGCTCTGTAAACTCCTCAAGTGTGTTCCAGTTACAATGTGTACCGGGGCTCAACCAAGAAATCGCTGCAAACATAGTAGACTACCGTAACAAAAGAGGTCCTTTCAAGTCACTAGATGATTTAATTAAAGTTCGTGGTATGGATATAGTTAGGTTAAGTACAGTGAAACATCACTTAAGTTTGGAATTAAGAAAGTGTGAGAGTGTACAGCATTTAACAAATGGACATGTTAACGGATGGGCCGATGTGGAGTCTATGCCAAATGGGGTCTCAAGTACCCCTAAGACGCCACATAGGAAGAGCCTGTCAATGCCAACGAATGCCAAGTTTCCTATGACGTTGCCAAATGGATTTGCCACAGTGCCAGTGAATGACATTTTGGACTTACTGTCTGCATACTCCCATAGACCGATAGTGGAGGAGATGTTTATGTATGAAAGGGACGGAGTGAGATGCTGTCGACTTGCCTCGTGGAACCTTCACCAGCTTAGTGTGGAGAAAATCACGAACCCGGGAGTGAGGGAAGTCGTCTGCAGGACTATTTTGGAAAATAAGTGAGTAGACTCTTTATGTTACTAGTATTAGATACATAATTTAAAATGTCTCCAAAATGGCGTTTGTAGGCTTAGAAGCAGCTGATATAATATTTGGGCCGAAGCCATATCGGGTCATAAGCCGGCCCGGCAGCGTCATCACGCCGCGCCGGCTTGCGCTTGCCTCTTAGTTAAAGTCAATGTCAAAAGTAGCTGATCTTTGTACAAAGGTTATAAGTTTTTTTTTTATGAAAACTTGAATTTCCTTTTGTAATTAATAATTATAGAATGGACTACTTTTAGTACCTCCTATCTAAATAGCAGCCCTGGGAAATGCGATGAAGTAGAACGATGGATCACTGGCTTGTTGATTCCAAGTGATCCACACCTATCATAGTCCCCCTACTAAACACAAACCTCTTCCAATAGCAATAAAAGTAATGCATAGTCATCACTTTAGTGACGGACAACATAGAGCTATTATATACTACGTACTAGAGGAAACACCGCTCTTCGTTTCGCAGGCCCTCAGACCGAAGAACAAGATTTTCATTAAGTATTCTTATTCTTTCGTCTGGGGCTAGCACATTCAATTGCGGCTATATCGCCGCACTTTGATGCTGTTTAACTCATAAACTTATTATACTTTACCACTAGTTAATTATTATAATTATAATAAGTTTATGGTTTAACTATCTCCTTCATCCCGCCACGGTCCTCCTTCCCACGTGTAGCGCATGACGTTTATTTGTCGTGTCGCCTTTAACATACTTATTAGCTCTATGACGGACGACAGAAAATTCTGTCCTCCACACAGCACACTAGCTATTTCCGTGGCCATGGCCGTCGCGGTTGATATCTGTTATACCTATGCCAAATTATATAATTCTATTAGTTCCTCATGAATAATTAAAACGAATTAATACTTTATTTTAACGTCTACAGCTGTCGCCAACCGCTCGGTATTGTTCAAATATCATTAACGTTATAAATCATTCGTCTATTATTAGTAACTGTTACTTTGTTATGTCAGTGAGTTTGATTTATTACTGTGATTGTCTTTAGCTTTCACTATCATGTTGTTCCTGATGAGTAGGATTATTATTTATTCTGTGCTGATATGAAAATATAAGACTACTCATTTCTTTTTCTTTAAACAATAATAAATATTGACCTACACTCGGATTTTTCCTATACCGTAGGTAGTGTACAAACATAAAACATGTCAAATGCACACACACCCAGACCCGGAACAACTATCTGTAGGCCCTACAAATATTTGTTCAGTGCCGGGATCGAACCCGCGGCACGTAAAGTAAATGCCAATCGCTTAGCCACTGCGCCAATCGTGCCGTCAAAGCGTATCCCGAATTCCCGACACACAAGCAGCTGATAATTTTTTCGGGATTACGATGTTGGTCCCATAGAGGAATTTGTTCAGTTTGATGGTGACCAAGCATTTCTAATACACATTGTATATGATGAAACGGCGGTTCAATAGTTAACCGATACACGGCGACGCGACATTTTTGGAGAACGCGAAACGCCATTACAATTTGGCTGATTAACGTTCAGCCGTATTACAATCCGCCTAAACCTTAATTAGTCATTGTACAGAACTGAGCTGTTTTGTAAAGCGTCTATCCGTTTTGGATTGCGGCTGATTCAAAATTGGGCTGCGACATACCTATTTTTTTTTTCTTTTTTAACCTTTGTCCCTCACCTTGTCTTTGTTCTTGTGTTTGTTCTTACACTATGACTGTACATTGATAACATAATCGGCTTCCCAAGCGCATATATCCCGTAACTAACAGATTTGTGTTTTCTCAAGTTCAACACTGGAAAAATATGCGTATAGTTCCTCATCATTTAATAAGTACTTAATGTAAACTTCACCGGTTTTACAGGCTTATTATGGCTTGTTATTGTGGTATTATTGGCTATTTTAATATTATTTCCTGTCGGTGTAACAAAGACTGCCAGTCATGCTTCACAATGCTTGACGCTCGATCCACATCGTGTTCATCAATTACATAATTACAATCATTACACTGAGTTATGATTTATAGCTACGAATCCGCACGTGATCGTAAGGTTTCAAATATCACTAATTAGCGACCTGTCCCCGGCTTCGCACGGGTGCAATTTCTCTATTATCCTTACATTGAATATGAAAGTATTATACATATGAACCTTCCGGAAGAAATGCTCAAAATTATAGTGAAAACCGCATCAAAATCCGTTGCATGGTTTAGGAGCAGTTAGCGGATATACAGACAGACAGACGCGGAAAGCGACTTTATTTTATACTATGTAGAGAAGAACAGATACCAATAATGCAATGCTAGAAATAAGCCTCTTCTTAAAAGGAAAGTAATGTAATGGGAAGCGAGTTAGTCAGCATCATGAATATAGCCTGGCAAGTCAAATAATCAAGCCTGATGATGTATTAGCTGGTGCTAAGAACAAAGCGGTGATGAATGGCTATGTAAGGCCTATCCACACAAGCCAGCGGGTCTACCGCGTAACTAAAATTGTAATGAACATCGACATCGGTATTAAACTTCAATACGATCGTGAGAGCCTAAACTTTGAGCTAACTTGTATTTTTTTTACCGATTATGAAGATAGGAGTCCCAAGTATATGATAGGTAATTTTTTTACTCAAAGCTTAGGCTCTCACGATCGTATTGAAGTTTAATACCGATGCCGATGTTCATTACAATTTTAGTTACGCGGTAGACCCGCAGATCTGTTTGTAATTCCGGCAAAAACCAGTGTCGGAGAAAAATGCACTGTATCCATGTCATCAAAATAGCTTTCCAATTTTCTCAGGGTCTGTGATCTTCAGTGATGTTCCGTGAAAATAATAACAATAATATAATCAGAAACCAACTTAAAATATGTAAGAATACATTGCATTTTTCATTGACACTGTAATGTCACGGAACAGACGGCATGGATACGTGCGGACAGGGTCCATTTTAAAGTCCCGTTTATTTGTGGATAGGATAAATTTTAAAGTACCTTTTATTTATGAATTGGGTGCAATTTAAAGTCCCTTTCTTAGTGCCTAACAGTAGAAATAGAGCCTAATTCACCAATTGTTTCCAGGTTATCATTAATAGCAGTTCAAGATGTCCTAGAGGAAGCCGCGTTGAAGATTATATGCAATGAATTAAACTCACCAGTACTGAGGCGAGTCAGAGAATGGAAGTGCAACAGTCAGCGATGGGAGTACTGCTTATCCGAACGAATAGAAAGGTATGATTATACCATGTTATTGTAACCTATTAGGAACACTATTTTGCAGACAAGATTAAGTCCCTATACAATGTATTTTTTATACCACTAAGATGCAATCATACGGCCCGCCTGATGGTAAGCAGTGATCGTAACCTATGGACGCTTGCAACAACAAGGGCATCAATCGTGAGTGCTGACCATGTAAAAATCTTTTTACTCCCTAAGATGGGAGTCTCAACTTTATGGTCGGTATTTTTTTTACAAGGTAGCTCGAAGTTGACAGAACTGATGTTCATTACCATTTTGGTACGCGTAAATCCGCTGATAGCCGTCTGATACCACACCACGTAGAGCAGAAAACCGTACCGCACCGACAAGTGATAATGCGGCTAAAAACAAACAATAGCCGACGCATCGCTTCAAAATCTTACATCATAACCTATTCTAAAATCGATTCCCGTACGAGTAAGCCATCTAATTCAATACTAAATTGATTCACTTTTACTGGTACCCTACGAATTTACTTGCTATTAAATTGTCTTTGTGCCAAGAATCGGTATAACAACGTGCTGGTAGAACACGTGTTTGAGTATTAGAGATAAAGACAATCGTGATAACGTACAAGTGTTCGAAACGATTAGATTGCATGTTTAATTAGAACATAAATGTGGTTTTTAATGACACGTAACAGACTAGCACACATGTACATAGGGATCTACTTATGAATCAGCCGGTGCCGGTGCGCTATTGTTCTGAGAAGACTGACTCTGCAGTATCCAACCTGTTTTTGAATGGGAATACCTATGGGCTTACTCCTCAATAGAATGTCTTTCTTTTAGTTCAGTCAATAACCGCTGTTACAGTCCGAACCGATAAAATTCTATTAACAATCGAACGGGCCGAGGAGTCGGTAAGCGGCACAATTTCGCTACTTAACCCTTTAGCGCCATGTAAGCTACCCATGAGGGGAAACAATAGATTTTTAATTGTGTCCGCTATCGCCTTTGAGTGTCTAGGTCTATGAGTGTCTAGTTCTAGATACTCAAAGGCTATTGCAGTCAATGTGTTCCGTATAACGTCTGTATCAAGCCATGCAGCGAATTTTCGAGCTGTTATCTACTACAGCTAGGCAAGTAGCCAGGAATTTGGTTCGGGGGGTTGAACCCTGAACAAAAAAGACAATTAGGAACAACTTCTTAAAAACAGTTTTGTAACTTATTTTAACAAATTAAGTACCTATGCGTAACAAATTAAGTAACCTAGCGCGTTCACCATTTTCAAACTTCAAAGAGCTCTAACTTAATATATTTTTTTATCTGATAGGCTGTTGGTCGCTCTGAATGTGTCGAAAATACTAGCCAATCACGAGAAAGTAAAAAAATGCGATGGGAATTTTAAAGTTGACAGCCGAAAACATATGTCAATTTTAAGGAACATAGGCGGTAATAATGATGGACATGTTTAATAGTCGGGCGTTTGATACTAGGTGCAATATGTGAATTATGGGAGTATACTGCCGTACGAGGGTAAATACTTAAAAAAAAATGTTAAATTTAATTTAATGCAACTCGACGGAATTTATCTTGGGAGATAAAGCGCTGGTCAAATGTCTCTAGAATCTGGATTGACCTGTAGGTACATAACGATATGATTACATTGTCTGAGGTTCGGGGGATTTGAGCCCCTCCCACCCTAGCTTCGGCCTTGCAGATAGACTGTTCCACTTGCTCTGGGTGTTGATGACTGGACATATCTATGGGCATTTCGGGAGGAACTATGTCCAATATTGGACTGCAACCAGCTGAATATGTTCTTAACCGGTAACTTATGGAGATTTTAGACTGAAATCGACGGCTGTAATGGTTTCTAGCTACCGGTTCTGTAACGCGATGTCACGCTGGCAAGTCACGCTGGCGTGGGTTGATTCGAACACGAACGCTTATAGCTAATAGCTTAGTGGCATGCTAAAGAAGGCTAACATGATACTAGGTAGTCATGTTGAGTCTGGCGCGTTAGTCAATGCGACAACTGGAGTATTGTGAACAAAGCAGCTATTTGTTCACATTACTTCAGAAAGCTTTGCTTCAAATATAGTGATTTACTGCAATCGTATTTAGGATTGATGTAACGTTGACCTATTTTTTGCACAAATGCGACGCATAATGTATTTCGATGAATTTAAAGAATCCTATTCATTGAGTCCACAGACATATTATATTAGTAATTGTTATTTAATATTATAATTTTTTTGGAACGTGTTTTTAATTTTTAACTGTTTTTTGTCTTAATTTTTTACTTTTTTTTGTTTTAATTTTTTACTTTGTTTTTTTGTGTAAAAATAAATTGCTTTTCTTTCTTTCTTTCTAAAGTCAAAACCAAAAGACGAATGTAGGGATGCGTGGAAGAAACTCTTACCTTCGTAACCTTCAGATATTATGATATCATATCATTATATGTTATGATATCAACAACATGAAAGGCTTACATGCTATTTTTGGCTACTTTCTGTAATCTGTCCGATCAGGAAGTCGCCGCCGTGCGTTCCGGATACTCCGAGTTTCCGACGGTGTACTCGGCGCCGTATTCTAATGAGGTTATTTAACGTTACCTTAATCGAAACTCACTTGTTGCATACCAAAACGATTCGTAGTAAGTAAATAATGTACATGTTGTTCACAATCTCAATGTTAAAGAACACGCTGTAAATAAACTGATATTTAAGTACCGTTACACACAGACAGTTCATTATAGACTCAGGTCACTGAATCATTTACATACTTTACGACTCAGGAAGTCCGCATTTGGACCTTGCATTAAAATGCCTAATAATTAAATCAATGTACTGTTAACTCATTTGTTCAAGTTTATAACAAAACTAAACAAAATTGCGAAGAAGAAAAAGTATTCGAAGGGTTTGGTTCTATTCTGGTTCAAGAATGTGAGTAATGACTTCCTCAAGATGTTTTCTTCAAATTTAAAGCAGTGGTCATGAACCAACTAAATCATCCTGGCTCATTCCCAAATGTGTTGCGGTAGGTTTCAAATCTAACCAGATGATGCTGTTTTCATTGAATTTCGTCTGAAATCTAGCTGTATCACACAGTAACCCGCTGTCCATTAAATTCTCGAGCCATAAAAACGAACTCACAATACAATGATTGTTCAAATGTTCATGGCAATACAAAACTACCGAGCGACACAAATCGAAGTCACGTGTGTTTGCACGTTGAAACGACGCGACGTGTAACGTTCCTTCTAGTGGTATGATCGCTATGAACACAGGTTATGGTTGACATGACACGGTACGGGCAATTTGATTTTATGAAGGTGCTATCACTTCTTTATAGGTAGATCGGGTTGTTCTTAGGCTGGATAAAGATGTTATGATTTTACATGCCAACATAATGCGCATACAAATCTACACCCATCTAAAAACAAACCGTGTGAATGTTTCTCTCGTAGCGTTCAGAGACCCGACTACACAGATGTTCCAATTTCTCATGCAACTTGTAAGCCTTGTACATTAGGACTTCTCATGTTTGAACTCGGAGTTTGTTTCTTCCACCATTTAGACAGATTTTTAATTATCACGCGAAGCTATTGCGGTAATATCTCTGCTAACCAGGAAACCAGAATACCATACCAAAGTCAGTCTCCAGATTGACATATTGGTTAATTTAACGGCTTAGTATATGCACAAGAACAAAGGGTTGTGTTCTATTCATAGGACCAGACGGCCTTTGATACGCATTCGCGACATCATATAAATCTTTTCTCCCGATATCTGCATAGAAATACCGCAACTGGGGGCCGATTCTCATGCCTTAGAGATCGTGTCGAAATCGAATCGAAATAAGTTTAAAACACATGTCATGTCCGATGTCGACCGCGTAATTTTTTCTGAATTCTAATACTGCCACGTTAGATATCCTACTTCCAGTAGATCCACCATTTAAACGGGTTTTGTTTACGGAAGAATAGACAAAATGACAGATTGTGGAAATATTTCTACTCTTCGGTAGGATTTGGTAGAATAACTTTATCACTAACTACTTCCCCGTTGCTATGGATAAAATAGTTTGTCTTTGTCTACGTAGAAACGCGAGTCGAGATAGACAGAAAGAGCTTTGTCTATTCTTGGATAAATAGAAATTGAAATGGTCATGCTAGGGGTGTATTAGTGAGTTTTTCTCATGTTTTTCTACAGTCATAGAAGGATAGAGATTATCTCTAAAATAGACTTATGTCGAAGCGTATGAGAATCGTCGTCCTGAGTCACGATTTTATCAGTTATAGTATAAAGTATAATGTCCTTTACTTTCTAAATAAAGACGCCCTTGTAATTCCTTGCTAAAGCACTCTGTCTGCGAAGCTACAGGCTACATGTATTCCAAACATTGTCGCCTTTTTATTGCGTTTAGCATAAATAGAAGTGCACTGTGCAATGGAGTTCCGGTACTCAAGTCTTACAAAAGATAAACCAAGTGTCAGTTAGCACATGTCCGTCAATCCACTTGATAATATGATCTGTGAGTTCCGTCTCATGACATCTCATGGAACTTTGATCAGTTTGGAAGAATTTTCTCCTGGATTTGATCCGTGGCTCTGGCAAAGTTTGTTAGAATTTTTTGTTAGGTAGACAAATTCGTAGTTATAGACGAGATTATATTGCAACTGTGTCCTAGAAAGATTAATGGCATGGGTCAGCATGATGAATATCTTTGCGAATTGATAACCAACGATAAAACATTTTGTGAGAAATTGTTTTGCACAAAGGCAATCATTTAAAAAGAGGCATTCAAAAAGAGGTAGGGCATAGCGGAACTTTCCGCTCAAAATTGTAGCTGCCCGACTGGAGAAGTATCTCCACCTTGCAGAATATCGTAGTGAAATAACGCTGCTCTTTTGTTCTTAACGATGACCAAGGTTGCCAGTGCTACTTGGGGAAGCGGGGTGCCCCCCTACGGCCTACTGATAAAAATTGCTATGTATTTAAAAAACGATAGGTACATAATAATGTGGCTCCTGAGACAAAACTGAATAGGCTAAGCAGGCGTGCTCTATCTCAATCACGTTGTCACTTATCAGACGAGACTATAACCAATCGCAACTTCGCAAGCCGATCCCAATAAAGATTCTCGATCTATGCTAATTTACTTTTAACGACAATAACATAATACCAATATAATAAAGCTGAAGAGTTTGTTTGAACCCGCTGATCACTGGGACTGCTAGTCGGTTTTGAAAAAATATTTTTGCATCTGATGGCCCATTCTTGAGGAAGGTTATTATAGGCTATTTAACATAACGCTACAAGAATTAGAAAAATTTACGCTGGGCAAAACCTGGGGTCACAGCTAGTCTATTATAAATTCATAGCTTCATTGAAAACACTTGCGTTTTTGCCCTTTGTACAGGATTATCACCTCAATTAACTATTGTTGACATTATAAAATAACTTGCCACTACAATGGTGGGCCATTGAAATTATTTATAATCGCGTGCTCAATCATGATTGTTAACACAGAGTAGTAAGTAAATAAAGCCATAATTTGCGGGCGAACGGCACAAAGTTTTGTATTATACACCGTTTTCGACGGTTGTATGTTTTTATCAGTATTTTTTTATTACTGTTCGCATAGATGGCAGTTTATTGTTCTCTGTACACAAGAAAATACTACCGCCCACGCCGATCCTCTTGAAATCATTTCTTGATCCTTTTACGATAACCACGAGTGAAGAAGGGCACTATTTTACTCATTGTCAGAATAAGGAAAAAAGCGTTTCGAAAACCGAGCGACAAAAAAAATTCCGGTGATTGGGATTTGAACGAGTTCACAATTTCACATGAGGTCATCCATTTACTCTATGCTCCGTGATTTTGGATAAATACAATAGTACATTGTGTCAAATCAATTGATCAATGCATTGCACGTGTGTGATAAGATTACAATGTGCTTCGTAGTTGAGGAATTAAGGTATTCGTGAAGATTATTCAAATTAACATTTTAGCCTAGTTTTGTCGCAATCGCGGCTGCTGAGCGTGAGGTCTTGGGTTCGATTCTCCTGTGGAAAAGCGACGAATTGAAAATGTTCACGGCAAGGATCTCAAATATTCTCAACAGTTACAAAGGATTCGGAACTGATATTTATGCAGTTCATTTATCATTGTACCCTTGATACAGGAGAAATACTAGAGAGGGGCATAGTAAAAAAAAAGTTTAGTAACGCGCACGGTGTATAGCAATAGGCGCGCCCCATATTACCTGGGACTTCAGTATAAGTGAAATGTGGGTGTACAAGACTACAACTCTGCCTAACTCTTCAGCGAATTAGTATACTGGGGTGATGCTATTTTATGTGTATGTAATACTTAGGATCAATGACATGCATTCCATATAGACAAAAAGACACTGGCAACCCTAATAAATTAAATATTAGGTAATACAAACGCTTATAAATCTGTAATATCAGTTAATTAAAGGATATGGGTGAGATGGCCAATCACAAACATCATTTAACTTTTTTTAAATTACCATTGGTCGTTTATAAGAAATATTATAATCTATACATATAAAAACACTTTTATATAATATAGGTATCTAATATTTTGTAAGCTTTATAACTATAACTATTGGTTTAGGTAAACCTGTGATGATAGTTGTATGTGTTTTTTTAAAATGAATAAATAAACCTTGACAATACAACAATAAGTTGTCTTTTACCCTGTAAGAAGTGTTTGTGCTCGCCACTGCTTGGGATAAGCCAGGAATCATAGCAAGTGGGTAAGATACTTAGGAATCACCCTCGTCTTTCATACTCGAGTTCGGACCCAGTAAAGCGAAATAAGGGTCATACCAATTAGGGATATGTCCGTGTGGGCACAACTTTTACCACCTCTTTGTGGGTTTCGCGAAGGTGATAGGGTTAAAATTATGCCCATGGGAGTAGCTAGCAATTTTTTCTTGGTTCTGATACAAGTCCTACCTTGACTTCGAATAGAGTTGCCAACCGTACTTAATAATAACGTATCCTACGTTATTACATAAGCATTACTTTTGAAAAAAAAAATGTATCGAAAATACTTTATTTCTGACGTATAAGTATGCATGGAATGGAACAGAATAATCCTGATGCAAGTTAGTGATATAATTAAACGGATGAACTTGTCACGAAAATTTAATATTAATTTGGCAAATACTTTGTTGCTTTACGGAATCCTTTTTTTAACACGCTTTTATTAGCTTCACCTGTAACTAACTATGTAAGAAAATCTTGGAAGTTAAATATGACCCACTTCCCGGTTTCCAATTGAGCTGAAATTTTGCATACACGTTCAGTTTGGATGACTAAAGGGTGTTCATACATCATTTTCCTATGTAAAAGTTGGCAACCCTATTTCGCAACGACTTGTGGTGCTTGTAAAGGAACGCATCAAACAGAGACAACACTATACTTGGGTTGGCCCCATAGTAAAAGTTGTTCATAATGATGGGAACTATAACCCCAAAAGGCGGTCCGCTAATAAAGTAGGATCTTGTACATACAGGATTTTATGTAGTGCGCATAATTTGTAGAGTGATTCAGTGTCCGTTCCCAAATGCAACCGCAGTACTAAATTCCACTCAAAAACAAAATAAAAATTTGTATGGCTTGCGCTAGTAAACTTTGCGTGTCCCCCATACTAAGTCGAATTTTTGTTTTGTTTTAAAGTGTATCCCAATACTGCAGTGCATTTGTGAACGGACACTGAATCACTGCAAATTTTGCGCATTACATAAAAAAATATCTGTAATAGTATTCTTATCTTCGTAGCATTTTAATTATTACAAAACGCACGCTTTCACGCTTTACCATATCTCAAGGTTACATTCAGGATTCATAAACAAGTAATGAAAAATACATTAAATAAGAGCATAACATTATTATGACTATGTTTTTCCGATAAAATATTCAATGTTAACCACGACCATGATCAGGTCTTATCAACAATATTTTCCACTCGTAAACTTAAATTTTAAAGTACCATCGAGTTATAAATAACTCGATATCAGAAATTATAGCACTATCTTGGCTTATTATCTTCATACATAACCTAACCGTCAAAAACCCCGACTCCAACTAGAAAAGAGCTGTAACTTTTGAAAGGCTGAACAGATTTTCATGAAACTTACCTAAGAATCATACCGATTTAAACTGCATTGAAAGCGGTCCATCCGTTTTGAAGCTACGATGCCACAGACGGACATAGATACACTCTACGAACTTATAACATGCCTCTTTTTTGTTGGGGGTTAAAAATAGAATAAATAAAAATTGTATAATTAATCATTTAATATACATCGTGTATCAGAAATGCGTGGTCATATTTAAGGGTGTAGATCAGACCATCAAACTGAACAACTTTCTCTTAGCCGGAGGACGAGCTGTATATATATAAATCTTGCGGAAGAATGACTTTATTTTAAACTAGCTTCCGCCAGCGGCTTCGCCCGCTTGATATATTTATAAATTATAGCCTATGTTACTCACTGATAAATGTAGCATTCTGCTGGTGAAAGAATTTTTAAAATCGGTCCAGTAGTTTTGAGTTTATCCATTACAAACAAACAAACAAACAAACATACAAAAAATCTAATCTTTTCTCTTTATAATATTAGTATAGACTACTTAAGGTAGTGATATTGTACGGAGTTCAAAAAGCGTTCAAAAGTATTTTGCATTTAAGGCAATGTCCGTAACATATGTATTCAGTAAAATGTATATTTTTTTCACGTTATCAAGTGATAATAATTATCGTAGTCTAGACAGTAGACTTGTTAAACAAGCTAAATAAATAATATATTACATTACATTACATTACCCATCAAATAAGACGAAAGTGTAAAAAAATAATTATATGTTATAATTATATTGCCTTACGTATAAAATCTTGATTTTTAGGGTTCCGTACCTAAAAGGTAATACGGGACCCCCACAGAACACAGAAAAGAACCTCTTTCTGTGTTCTGTGGGGTGTACCCTATTACTAAGACTCCGCTGTCCGTCCGTCCGTCTGTCTGTCTGTCTGTCTAGGCTGTATCTCATGAACCGTGATAGTTAGACAGTTGAAATTTTCACAGATGATGTATTTCTGTTGCCGCTATAACAACATTTATAGGTACTAAAAACAAAATAAATATTTAAGGGGGCTCCCATACAACAAATGTTATTTTTTTGCCGTTTTTATAGATAATGGTACGGAACCCTTCGTGCGCGAGTTTGACTCGCACTTGTTATTAAATGGTTATTAAATTAAACCTGTCCTTGTCATTTGTATGCCAAATTATTTCCTTCATTCAATTTTACATGGGAACAGGGTCCAACTTACCGGTGGTCAGGGCTCTAGAATATGAACCTCCTAACAATTTTACATGGGAACAGGGTCCAACTTACCGGTGGTCAGGGCTCTAGAATATGAACCTCCTAACAATTTTACATGGGAACAGGGTCCAACTTACCGGTGGTCAGGGCTCTAGAATATGAACCTCCTAACAATGCGCGCCGTGTTATTATTATAGTGTTTACTTATGAATAATTTCCGTTTTTTGTTGCTAAATAATCCATAATAAACGTAATTTTAATAGCATACAGTCTACAGATCTGTCGCCGTTTGTCGCGAGTTTATCGTCCCATGTTGGAAAGAAAAAGCTCGAAACAAGTACAGTGCCACAAACTTATCTGACCCGGTCATGGCGTCGCTGCCGTCGCTTTTACCAATGTCATCTCCCTACAAAAATGACATTTTGAAGCTTAGAATAAGTAAAGTTTGAAGTAATTTTTGTTCAGTAGCGACGTTAGTTCCAATTTTGGTCACCGGGTCAGATAAGTTTGTGGCACTATACAGTCATCTGGTATCATAATAAGAGGATCTCACAGACAGCTTGGCTGTCCACATCCCCACAGATAACGACAATAATATTTTACACTTTGACACTAATAACAATTATGGCCGGACGATTCGAATATAAACAAGGCCGCAGATAAGATAACAAGTTTGTTATAGTTTTATTTTACTTCCAATTAGTATAATTGAGGATTAATTATTTTAGAAACAGATGTTCTGATAGCTACTTTGTATTGATAAAGGTTCTTAAGTATAGATAAAATGAGCGATTATTCATATCCGGCCATATACGGGATAATTTTTTATGTAGTGTGCAAAATTCGCAGATTGATTCAGTGACGACAGTGACTGTTCCTAAATGCACCCGCAGTAGGTACTAAAATTCGTATAATTTACTAGCGCAAGCCATACAAAATTCACTCCAAAACAAAATAAGAAATTGATTTTGTATGGCTTGCGCTAGTAAATTATGCGTGAATTTTTGTTTTGTTTTAAAGAGTGTAACCCAATACTGCGGTTATGCAACCGCAGTATTCAGCCTCTGCCGCGAGTGATTCAGTCTCTGTTCCTAAATGCTTAGGAACAGAGACTAAATCACTCTACAAATTATGCGCACTACATAAAAAAATATCCAAATAAAATGGATTATCCATATATAATGTGTGAGGGACAACTAGCTGTGCTCGCAACTCCGCGTAGTAACTTTATTATAAAATCTTTGAACCCCCATTTCATCCCCTAAGAGGTTACAATTTTTGATAATCCTTTCTTGGCGGATGCCTGTAAGCACCCTCTATTAAGAAAGTATCTGCATTTCAACTTTGTAGGCTTTATAATTTCTAAGATTTCGTGATTACTACGATTGATTTCTGGGACGAAGTTGCACTAAGTCGGGAATTTAGCTAAATCCCTAGCGATATAGCTAAACCCGTATTATGAATATGTTACTGCGAAGGTTTGTCTGGAGAGTTACTTCTTTTGCCCTTACGAAAAATTAGTCCGATGCAATAATTCGAAATCATAATAATTATAAAATACGTTGATTCATATGTTTCATAACATTAACTTAATTGTCTCATCTAGTCTAGTGGTAACAAGCGCAGCTGCTGAGTGTCTTGAGATTGATTCCCGAGTCGGGCAGTGTTATTACATTTTTCATGAAAATTCTCAGTAGCAACTCGGAGTTTCGAACTGTGCCCGGTAAATGTCAATAGACTCGCCGTCACAAGGGACTTAATAACGGCATCGGCGAGACGTGCGTGTACCGACAACCCTTTCGGGAATACGGACATGATTGAATGCTAATACTAAGTTTTGTTTCAGCCAACAACTAGGCTTCATATACGACTCGGTGAACAGGGGCATCACAGTCGAGGATATCGACTTGGACCAGGTGTGTCTGCTGACCGAGGCGGCCGACGCTCGGCGCCTCGTCAGCGAGCTGACGGCGTTGCGAAGCGATAGATACATTGCTGCCCCGCAAGGTTAGTTGACTTTATTATGCTATAGAGCGGGGATCACCAAATATATTAATTGGGGCTCTGTTTAAAAAAATTGTTGCAGTCCGGTTGGTAGATGATGACTCATTTTATATTCCTCGATATTCTGACAAATAAAGTTTATGAATTTATTAAGGTCTGCACAAAATAGGTTGGTGGTCCTGATCCGGAATTCCGGACCGCGGTCCGCCATTTGGTGATCCCTGCTATAGATATAGAAAGAAAGAAGAAAGAAAATACATTTGTTCAGCACGGACATTGACAACACACGAGAGAGAAATAAAATAAAAATTAACTTAAACCTTTAAACAGTAAAAAATAAAAAAAATAAGACAGACACAGAACAAAGTAAAAATAAAAAATAAAAATTAAGTAAAATAGTCATCCTATTGATTAGTGTCTATTTGTTAGATATATAGGTTGACTGGTTGAATGCTGGGCATATTGAAGGAGGGTATAGTACTCATCATTATGAACAACTTTGACTATGTGACCAAACATGAAATCGCGTAAAAAAAATCTGCTGTTCCATACATTCTGTCGAGTAACAGTGAATTATTTGTGTGGAGCAGCTAATTTGTTTCGCGATTTCATAGCTGTTTCCTTAGTAAAAGTTATTCATAATGATGACTACAATAAACCCTTAAATGGATTAGGATGAAAAAGGTAGAACCTTGCTTGGACTTCGAATACTGCAAAATCAAAGTTTTTTATTTCAACTGGGCCTTTGCAGGCACTTTCAAAACGTCTTGATTCTAGGTACACGGTTCCAAGTGGGTTGCCTTGGACCACTTGTCACTTGGTTTTTTTTTTGGTACCCATATCCTCAACTAGCTACTATAAATTTAAATTTTTGCCTTCGTTACCACTATTCAAGGTTTGTATGACGTAAGCATGGTTGCAGGTCGACCGTAAACAATGAAACAGATACCTATATCTACCTTAATCGGGTCTAAGTGCATGGTTACTTGTTTGTGACGAAAGGGATTTCCTTATCACATGTCTAATATTTACGTAGATAATGATAAAACGTTCAAGGTGAACGCATGGGATATAAAGATCTTGAGAAGATGAAAATATTGATAAAGATTTGAGAGATTTCAATTTATTTGAGCTACAATAAAATAACCTAACTATCAAAAACTCTGGACTCCAACTAGAAAAAGAGCTGTAACTTTTGAACGGCTGAATAGATTTTCATAAAACATAGCTATAAAGTTTGTAGTGTGTCTGTCAGTGGCATCATAGCTCCAAAACGGATGGACCAATTTCAATGCAGTTTTTTTAATTGAAAGCTAGTTTAATCGGGAATCATCTTAGCTATGTTTTATGAAAATCTGTTCCGCCGTTCAAAAGTTACAGCTCTTTTTCTAGTTGGAGTCGGGGGCTTTTGACAGTTAGGTTAGTTCGTGGAGTGCTTCCTTGCTGGTCTTCGCTACACTCAGATTTAAGTCAGGTTTTATCACGTAAACATTGCTGTTGAAAGACCTCTTATAATGGTGGCTAATTTTATTTGCTATCGGCAAATAAGTAAGACACTGCAAGATTATAATTTAGCATAGTTTTTTCTAAATATTAACACGCTTTTATTAGCTTCACTTGTAACTATGTAAGAAAATCTTGGAAGTTAAATTTGACCCACTTCCCGGTTTCCGATTGAGCTGAAATTTTACATACACGTTCAGTTTGGATGACTAAAGCGTGTTCTGTAGTTTTTTTAAACTATAATATTTTTTTTTATTTCACTGTTAATTTCAAAAGGACAAAATTTCCCGACTGATCAAAATCCAAGGCTTCTCCGTACCTATGTATGTAAATATTTAGTTAAGTAAACAATAAGTTTGGTTACCGCACGCGATGCACGTAACGCCTCGGTATCGCCTTCCTCGAACCGCGCATGCGTGAATGTTTACATCGGGTTTTGTAAATAGCCGACGAGAATTGCACTGAAACACTGGATACTTTGTGTTATGTAATCTTGTGGTATCTGGGATTATAAAAATTAATAACATAAGTAGCATAATAGTTTGCTTGTAATTTAGGTTTCTAAGTAAACAATAATTATCATCGTCAGAAGCAATTAAAATATTGATTAAGCAGTTAGATCTATCTAGGTTAATCGGAAGGTATTTAAATGCCGCAAATGGGTTATTGTACACATAAAAAAAAGAAAACATGTTTATTCTGTACTCATAATAAAACATTAACAAAATAACAAAAGAAAAACAATAATTAAAGCAACCTGGACGAGACCAAAAACATCATTATAAACAACTTTTACTATGGAACCATCTCTGAAATCGCGAAATAATAAATAAGCTGTTCCATACAAATAATTCAATATTACTCGACTAAATGTATTTTTTTTTTCGCGATTTCGCTTTTGTTCCCATAGTAAAAGTTGATCATACTGATGTGAGTACGTCCATCCCAAGCACTATGAATTACAAATAACCCTGTATAATATACAGAGTTTCCTCGACATTTCATAAGTACATGGTAACAGAAGCCCAATTCTCGTAATTAATTTATAATATGACTGAAAGTTGACCGAACTGAGATTATAATTTGAATTGACAAAAAGTCATGTATTCTACTCCTCTTAAAGTTCAGTCCGATTCCAGTATGATTTGGATTCAATCTTCTTACGAACTCATTTCAATCTCATTTTTGACGTTTGTGTATAGACGAGAGTGTCAATTTTATTATCTGTGTCAGTTCAAAATGTTAGCAGAATACCGATTTTCCTTTTATGCAACTTTCGATCTCATTACAATATAATGTCACGTTTGACATTGTTTGTGAGGGTAGGAGAATACCATTTGTGACATTTATGACATTGATAGTAGATCGGAATGAGATCCGAACTATATTTTGAACATTTTTAATTACGAGAATTGGGCCTCTGGTCTATAGAGATAAAATCTATTCTAAAAAACGTGCTCTTAACTGGACCATGTAAAACAGTCGGCTATCTGAACCCCAAACCCACGTTTAATTGCTCATCGATCCGACGACCTAACAATGAGCAATTCGACGTCGCCCTGAATCTGCATAATTGGCTCAATTCATACGACTCATGTGGACATTTATTGCTTTCTGCTGACGCGCGGATTTAACTGATTGTGCCACTCAAATAGCGCCGATTTTGTAAGGTAGAAATATCTTCGTCTTTTTCCAACATATAAAACAAGAATGAGACAGAAGAATAGAGCTGTCAAATTTGGAATAAACATAAACTTGCATTTTACCACCACTGCCTCCTGACCATAAAGTTATTATTAGTGGTAATAGAGGAACACAGTGTGCGAGTGAGAAACCGATCTTTACGAAAATCCTACGTGCGAGAAAGAGACACAATTAAATGTTCGTAGGAACGATTTGAAACAATTTATGAACTATTAGGTACCTGTCAAAATAAGATCTCGTATTATTTTATGATTTTCTTCACAATCGTTCTGTATTTTATTGGATAAATATCAATAATCGAAAAGGGTTCGTGTCCTGTGTTAGACTGCAGTGTAACTTACAGCAATAATGCAAATAAAGAGACCTTTTACAGGTAAATACCGTACAGTGCAATATTACTTTCAGAGTGCATATTTCCATAGAAAATATTCCTAAAATTATTTAGTAATACGTTTATAACATGCAGTAAGCCCTCTATTTTCTAAATAATATATTATTTTAAATAATTATGTGTAAGATAAAAAAATATTGTGTTCGTGAAAATGTGAAAATTAAACCGTTTGGCATAGGTTGTGTGTACAAAATCTATCGATATGTCGATATTTCCAAATTAATTTTTCGTACTACCTAGCTTCGTCCATTGCATAACTTGAGAGTTATTGTTAATCCTTGCTTATTTGTATATTGAAAGGTTGATTTAGTCCGGCCCCGCACATTGTCATAAAATCATAGTCGGAATATTTCTGACGCACCGGAGGGCACTCGACACTATTCACACCATGTTTGTACTATTACAACATTTTAATAGTACGTACATAGCCCATACCCGCATTTTGTACTAGCCCCACAGATGACAGAATTTTCCGAATCGTACGTCCGCTTCTACAAGAAGCAAACTTACGATTTCGAAGATTCTGATTCTGTCGCACATTAAAATGCATAAAATAGCGCTATTTCCAGACAAAGACCAGGCTGGTGAAAAAAATAACTTCATTATATTGACTGGCTAACTTCATAACTTCCAGGTTTCCGGACCACATTTCTCGGCCTGTGTCAGTGTACAAATACAGGGACCTATCACCAGAACCTTCAACATCAAAACCGAAACGTCTGACGTCAAGAAATAATGAATATGATAATGAATGATTACATAATGTTTACAATAAATTTTCTTTTTACTCACCTATTCGTCACTTTCGTGACGTTAATAATTTTGCCATCCTAATATAAACCTCTATTACGTAACTTTTAATATTTTAAAATGACAGATTAAATATGACAAATATGGTATTTTAGTATAAAGAACATTTGAAAGATTTAATTGGTAATTTTAAAAGATTATAAGTTAGGTACATAATTTAGCCTAGCAGATTCTAAATGATATTCCACTCCTTATTAGTATAGCCGATTTTGATATCGATATTGCAGGGATATTGTCAATTCGGTGATATTATAATTTCACAATAACACGGCCATATCGATAATGCGGAGACGTCAAAGTCACATCCCTAAACTTCACACACATGTCAAATGCGCTAACATACGTATTTCTTTTTTGGTCTCGCGATAATGAAGACAGTGTTCCTCTATTACCACTAGTAATAATAACTTTATGCTCCTGACATTATGCTGAGCTGCGGCCTTTTGGCACAATAACTCTTTTATTTTATATGTTTTCTTTGTTAATGGTTTTATTTATTTTTTGTTGTGCTAAAAAAGTATTTATCTTTCTTTCTCTCTTTCTTATATTTAGGCGGCACCTCAAAAAAGTTCATAGTAGATCCATGTCCGTCAATGAATTTGCATCTTATTTTCAAAGTCAAAGTCAAATTCTTTATTTGTAGAACATAGGTATAAAATAATGTTATACAATATAGGGATCGCTATATGTACGTGTAGCCTTCAGTGACGTATAAATTATATTTTATATTATCAATAGTAATTAAATTCCTTTAGGCACTTATTAAATATTGTACTGTATATGCATATGCATATTTAAATAGGTACTACCTACAATAAATCACGCGACTCAGACCAAAACCAATTAATTATCGCACATAGTCATCCTTATGAGTTAGGTGATCATTTACAGAGTAATAGAGTAGTTTCTTCTTTCTCACTATTGTATTGTAATTATAATTTTTTCTGCTTAGTTTTACACTGTTGCCGTCCTAAAATTGTATTCTCTGTCTTAGCACCTGTCCTCTTCTTAGTATCTATGTCTATCATTCTAGTGTGTCTTGTGTTTGTGGCAAATAAATGTTTTTTCTTTCTTTCTTTCTTTGTATCTTGCAGTTGGTATTTTTTTATTTATTATTATCTGTTTGCATCATCAAATAAAATGCCTGTACTTATCCACCGTATAATAAGCCGCATCTTTAAAAAATCGAATGCGTCCTAGTAAAAAATGTGTCTAATTAATGTTTTTCTTTCAAAAATATATTAGCAAAGCCTAATTAAATATAATTTGTAAGATCTACAAATAGTTGTTTGGGATCTGGGTGTGTGTGCATGTGACATGTTTGTAAACTGTACCCTCGATCCTATTGAGGGACAACGACTTTTTAAGAAAAAAATTGTATTAATAATAGAATATTAAGAAGCAGCAATTGATTTGATTCCTACATTACCTAAGAGGTTCTTGTTACCAACTCTTTTGACGTGCTCATGACGATAAGCAGCCGATAGCTCTACAAAGCCGATAGCCAACTTTATCAGATCCATCATGGAAACTTTAGTGGCAGCCTACAATGCTAATTTATCTTCTAATCATGCAAATCGATGATATAACTCCATCCTAAACAGTTGTATTTCTTTGTTTCCTACGCAGCTGAGTCAGGCCTAAAAATAAAGTTGCAATGACTAATGACAATAACTTATAACAGAACACATTTTTTGATATTTTTAACAGACTTCTGGTTCCTGTAAGAGTGATCTGCGGGTCTATCGCGTAACTAAAATGGTAATGAACATCGACTCTGGTTATATACTTCAAACTTTGAGCCATCTTGTAAAAAATACCGATAATGAAGATAGGAGTCCCAACTTTATGATCGGTATTTTTTTGGATCGATGTTTGATTAAACGGTCACCCAACTAAGCACTGACCGCTGCAAGCGGTGCTTAACCTTATTGATCGACTGATCTGCGCGATAGATATGTAGCTACGAGTCCATTTTTCTATTACTAGAGCAGTACGTGTATCGCTTGACAAAAAACTTGGTAAGAATATAACATTGCCTTGGCAGTCGCCTCGCGCAGTCGCGTAAAAAGAAAAACAAAAAACCCGACTGCAAAAAAACGAACTCAAAAGATGGAAACAAGATGAAAAGAAAACCGAGTAACCCTTATTAAAAATTATAACATGCAGTCGGAGGCATCTCGGATGTAACGAACGCCGTAAAACATGCATCTTTTTTTCTTTTTCACAATATGGCGTCTACTTGTCGCCATATTGAATTTTGATTACTGTCATGTCTTTAGTGACACTCGCAAGATTAAGACGAATCGATTGACGTAAGAATCATCAAAATCGGCTCACGCGTTTGGTCTCTAGAGTGCCACCAAGGAACAAACATACATACATAGGCTCATAAACATATTACCCTCCTTTGCGTCGCGCAGTCGGGTAAAAAGAGGAAGCTGCTGCCATGAGATAGTGAGTGACCAGCGAGCTATTTTTGTACGGAATGAATTTGACCTTCTATTAGCAATTAAATATAATTTATGCGGTTTTCCTCAGTACATTTTCCTTGTTAACCAGATCATGTGCATGTTTATGATTTATTATCCATATAATATACAATTTCTTCCTTTCGAGTCCCGATCCCTTTAACCTTATTGTACTTTAATTATGAACAACTTTTACTAAGAGAAATACATGACATCGCGAAAAAAGAAATCTGCTGTTCCATACATAGAATTCAATATAACTCGACTAAATGTACAGATTGTTTTTTCGCAATTTCCGTGTTGGTCCGTAGTAAAAGTGACCGCCCATTGTACATTAGCTTAAGTGATTCACAATCCTTAATAATTTAAAAATACTGTTCGCTTATTTATTAGTGTATTTATGTTTGTATATCTTAATATTTTATTGAATTGTAATAGCGTGTATTATATTCATTCTCCTGCCCCATTCCCAATTCCCCATGCCCATTCCCATTCTGGTCCCATTTCATTTGTGGTCGGCGCAATATGTATTTTTCTTCCATTCATCTCTATCAGACGTCATTTCCAGATTCACTTCCTTCACATTCATGTCATGTTCCACACAGTCCATCCATCTTTTCTTAGGTTTGCCTCTACTCTGATAGCCATCAACATTCATACTTACAACTCTTCTTATACATGAAAATAAATAATATATATAAATCCATTCTATAGGAATCTACATATAGGTAGAAAATAAACAACAAAATTGTTTCGTTATTTCATAAACATTATTTATTCCTTAACTATCAATAACAGCAGAGCTGACATTAACTGTAATTACCGAGAAAGCATATTGCAGTACACGCATTAAAATTGCAAGAACAATAATTTTTGTAGAAGGTTAGCGTTTAACAATTAATGGTGAATTTATTGCTTATTTTTATAGGTAAAAAGTTATAGCTTAGTTATTGTAAAAAATAAAGGCAATGTCATTACTTGAACACAGTTTCGCTTGTAGCGCGATATCGTTGCAAGATGGTTATTACAGTTAGTTATTTGAACAGTTATGGAAGTCCATGGAGGAGCCCAAATTCAGCCGTGACCTCTCACGTCTATTGGAGGCGCTGTTAGATTTCGTTGATCAAAATTATGATGGAGTAGTTGTTCGTTCAAGCACTCACCCAAGCTGTTTTGTATTCAGTGTGCCTGAAAGTGCCA
Source organism: Allophyes oxyacanthae (assembly GCA_932294325.1). Taxonomy (NCBI): domain Eukaryota; kingdom Metazoa; phylum Arthropoda; class Insecta; order Lepidoptera; family Noctuidae; genus Allophyes; species Allophyes oxyacanthae. Next base: position 2,703,267 of record OW028612.1, read on the forward strand.
GTTTTTAAAAGCATGAAAAAAAATCATTTATCGCTGATTAAAAAAAAATAAGAATGCTTTTTTTCAATAATTAGTTGAATAGTAATGTTCATCAAATTAAAATAAAATACGTAACAATGCTAGTAATCTGTAATATAGCTATTTAAAAAAAATGGAAAATCTTCTCTTTCAAGACTGCCCGTCAAATGTCAATGAAACAGCTGTAGAAAAAAACTAGTTTCTCAATAATTAAAATCTGTTATTAGACTCTTAAGGCGAGGTTTCCCCACACTTTAGGCAAATAGCGGTCTAACGAATTGCAATAAAACTCTGTAGGTAAGCAAATGACAATGAACATTCTTCAACTGTCAAAATTGAATCGATTATTATTACCTTGCTGGTCTAAATTCGGTAATTAAGTTTATTTTAAAACGCTTTTCCACTTGCCGGTTTCCGATTGAGCTGAAATTTTGCATACACGTTTAGTTTGGATGACAGAAGCGTTTTCTTTAGGTTTTTTAAAAACTATAGTAAGTATTTATTCTACCTAATCACTGGTCGGCCTGAGCATTGAACCTTGAACCTGAAGCCCTAGCCGTGTTCACTTAAAGAACAAATCCTCCAATGTTCAGTAAAAAAAAGCCAAGTGTAGCAGTATTAATGTTATGTGGAAGCCTTTTTGGCACAGCTGCGACGTAACGTACGGACTATTTAGATATTTTTCTATATTTCCATTTTTATTTTTCCTTTTTAATGACCTTTTTAGGACCCCAGTTGTAAATATCGCGTATATTAAATCCGTCACTTCTGTCGAAAACAACGCTAGCAAACTGCTCGCTCGAAGAAATCGTGCGCGTTCGTAGATGTGTGAACAATGAATATTGTGAACGCATCGTAACAGGCCACCTAGTTTCAATAATTAGCCCTCCCGCGCTTTATGAGTCAACCAAAATGCTACGATACTGCTACAATATTGCTATGAAAACTTTACTCTTTAGAATAACACAGACAATACATTCAAAAGTCTATGTTCAATACAATAGATCCATCAAAGGAAACGAGGCCAAACCCCAAAATAATCTATCATAATCAAATATAACATAATATGAAATAATAACTCGTTCCTTGACGGAAGTGTAACAGAAACTAGGTTTGTAAAGTCCTTTTTTATCAACGGCAAAAACTCGGTTTTTTGTCGTAGCTGTTGGAGCCTTGGTGCTGTAGAAAGTAGAACAAGGCGATGGAGTATTGACATTGCAGCCATTGTACACTTTCTGCCAAGCTCTGAAAAGAACTCTACTACAGATGTATTCTATTCATCATTGTCATCATCATTCTTATTTGAGGCCAGCGCAAATATGTCTTTATCCATTAATCTCGCCAGATCTATTCTATTCTCTGCTAGATTAATTTCATATTTTTTTGCTTCTGCCGTCTGATATCTCATGTCGGGACTGGTCAGCTTGTAACTGCCATGGCAATCTTATTCAGAGGCAAATCATTATCATCCTATTCTTATTTTTTATTTACATTGAATTACATTATTCCTGTAGCTCTTCCACAACATTCTAGGTACTAATTAAGATTGTATTCTATTATTTTAAAAGATTTTACATGGATTTTCTTACCGGTTCTTCTCCATAGGAGCTACTATTTGGAACCGCACACCTAGAGTCTCAACATTTCATAAGTGCCTGTATCTGGTTTACATGAAATAAAGATCTATTCATGCTTTAGTAGACAGAAAACCAGTCGGCATGATTCGACGGTCCAGGATGCGTCAGATGTGCTAAGCTACCGTCATATGATGATTTTCCATGCGTCCCAAAACCTCCTAAACTATGGAACAAGTATTTAAAACGTGTTTTCTAATTATCATCTTCTTAATTGGTCCCTGATTGTGGAGGATTGTGATCAAACTTGTTTTGTCCTGGAAAAGTTTGCACCATGCAATTCAATCTTATGCACGTCTCGTGGTCTCCTGAAATCATCAGATTTATCATCTCACCATTCAAATGATTTCAATCCTATAAGCTATTTTAATGTGAACCACTAACAGATATTCCTTTGATACCTAATATACATGAGACGTCATTAAGGGATTTTTATCTAAACCAAAAATCACAGTAATTTTACCCCAAATATAATAGTGTTTACTACACAATGATGATTTAGAAGCGAATCAATAACAACTGCTAGTAATGTGGTCTAATTTTAACCTGTCCGAGTTACCTGTAGACCGGTCGCCTGTTGCGACAGCGACGTGAAGATACGTCATTGTACGTAATGGTGCCGTTTAAATCACACGATTTCAGCTAGAACGACTTTCATACCTGTAGGTTACAGTTTCAAGTCTTTAACCTGGATTCTAGAAGCATATTTACATTTTTGATCTATATCTGTCAAAACTCATGTTGGCCAACCAACTAACTGTTACCTATCTAACTATCAGTTCTATGATAGTTTTAATTTAATCGGGAATCATCTTCGCTCCATCCATCCATCCAAAATTTAAGTGCTAAGCACTTGTCGGTGTAGCAATTTCCATTCATCTTGGCTGTTTCATAAAAATCTGTTCAGCCGTTCAAAAGTTACAGCTCTTTTTCTAGTTGGAGTCGGGGGTATTTGACGGTTAGGTTATAAACAAATTGAAGCTACTTTCATTTCTTAAATAAGATGGCATCTTGTTGCATATTTTTGGACCCATGCATATATGTATACTTGCATGGTCGATCGAAATCGTCATAATCATTATTAGTATCTTTTGTTAACCCACTACTGCATAGCCTCCATCAAAAGCAGAACCTAAAATCAGCTTTCTGCAAAATGATCCCATGACCTTAAAAATTCTTGATACTAAACTGCCTTGAAGCAAATTTAACGAGAAGAGAAGCAGGTAATGGAGCGTTTTATAATTTTATTCTTTTTTTTTCTTATATTTGAACTTTTCTTGGCACATACAACCGGAAATATTTCCGATACTGTACAGTATTCTCATACTTTTAAATAATGTAGTTTTCATTGTATTCGGGAATAATGCCACAGATTTATAATATATTTTCTGTGATTCACAACCGGCAATACATGAATACATCCGGCGTTATTTTCATTTACAATAAAATTTTATGTTCAGCTAATCCTGTTAGGCCGTTCACATTATCTTTGTACTCGTAAGTACTTCAAGATTATTGACTTTGCGTCCTTGTGATGTTTCAAATCATAGTTATTATACCTCATTTCGTAATTAGGTTTATGCATGAATGTAATTAATGATATGATAGGTCATTTTGTCAGTTGGACATTTTAAAACAATGAAGGGATAATTTGCCGTCTAGTTCCAGGCTAAGGTTTACTCGCTTTCTTTCCAAATCGGATAGCGTAATAAGGAATTCGTATTAACCATAAACTTATTATACTAATGGTAAAGTAATAATAAGTTTATGGTATTAACGGTGGTCAACAGTGGTGGAACCATTTTTAAGTTCTATAACTGACACCACAAGTAACTTTGGCTATATCGATGTTAAAGCCATTAAAAAACGGAAGCTAAGTAACTCTACCTTGCATATTATCGTAGTCAAATGACACTGCTCTTTTGCAGTGATGTCTTCCTAACGATGAGCAAGGTTTCCAGTGTTCCTTGAGGAAGTGTCGTGTCGTGTTGCCTAGTAGTAAAGTCGGCAACGCGCGAGTGATGCCCCTGGTATTGCAAGTGTCCATAGCAGGTTGCCATCACAGGGGCTGTATGCTTTTTTGCCACCTTACTGGTATAAAAAAATATTATAGTTTACAAAAAAAACTGAAGGAAACGCTTTTGTCATCCAAACTAAACGTGTATGCAAAATTTCAGCTCAATCGGAAACCGGGAAGTGGGTCAAATTTAACTTCCAAGATTTTTTTACATAGTTAGTTACAGGTGAAGTTAATAAAAGCGTTTTAAAAACATTAAGAAAAGTTACATAAAAACGGAAAAGGAAGTCAACCGATTAGTGAAAACCGCATATCAATACCAAATCGTGGGGTATAAACGCCAATGCTAATTACCGAGCCATATTCATCGTGTCGACATTCACATTAACGACACAGGCAGAGGCATACGCGTACAGCCTTACTGCTATCATCACAAAGGCCAGTTCCGTTCGCCAAAATCGGCGAAGTTGACGGTCGTCAGCCATATTTGTTGGCGATTCGGTGAACGGTGGCGGCGAAACGGATAGGCATGCATGTTAATACGATAATTTCTTATTGTTTGTATGGCTACTGGAGTACTACTGGTGTTGTTTTGAAGAGAGAACAAGGATGTCCTGGATTTTGGTCTTGGAGCTTCTTTATCTCGTTGAATAGACCCATGTACCGTATCAGTCTATGTTCCTGTTTGTGTGCTTAAGACCTTCTGCTGAATAGCAATTCAAGATCCAATCGACAAACGCTAGAGAAGAGAAGTATGAGGAATACGAGTATGAAGAAGGGGAGTAATGTAATCACAGTAGGGCTAGCAGAGGGTGGACAAACCCGTTTTCTCTACCCTTTGTCTCCTAGGCAGAAGGCAAAACGGAATTTTCGTTTCGAGACAAAACGGTCAAGAGATGGTTTTGTCCACGATTTTTCTGTGGACGAATCCGTTTTTTCCACCCTGTGTCTCCTAGACAGAAGACAAAACGAAAAATCGAGAGAGAAAAGGTCAAGAGAGGATTTTTCGTTGAAAAATACGTTTTCTCCGCCCTTTATCTCCTTCAAAGTATACAAAACGAAAAATTAAGAGGGAAAACGGTAAGGAGATATTTTGTCACCGATTTTCCTCTCTCCCTTTTTTTTTTTTTTTTTTTTTGCTGTTTTAGGCCTGCGCTACATTTACTGTTGATCGGTTTTACGGAATTTGCCAATGCGATTTCTTAGTTGTGTCGTAGTATAAGAGGGTACCGACCCTCTTTGTTGGCTGTCCCCGTTGGCGTTATTGGATGATCCGATTTCTAGCTCGATCTTTTCTATATCGAGGTTCGAGGCATCCCGGAGTAGAGGATCGGTACTTGTTATTAAAACAAACTAGGTATTTAAAACAATCAATCATACAGCGATATATAGATAGAAAGTAGGTGATGCAACAGGCTTATAAGTGCTGTTGTAGTAATATTGATTTTAATGCAACTCTGTATTATTACTGATACTGAAACACTGCGATTATGGGTTATTAAATCTTCATGTTTATCCTCTGTAATTCTAGGTTAGCTTTACCGGTAAACCGTTATTAGTCAGCTGTAAAACAAACAATGTTCTTTACAGTACGACTGTTAAACGAAGGGCATATTCAAGGACATGTTAATTCATGTTCACATGTGACGAATAAAAATGTAAAAAAATATATTCACAATGAATACCTAAATGAAAATATTCTTATAAGATTCGCAATCTTCATCCTTGAGCATGTGACTGCACACGGCGAATGAACTGTGATAAGGCAGGTACTTTGAGTACTTATACTCAAAGGGCAGGTATGATTCCTTATCTCTTCGTTCTTCAAACCTGGCTTGGGAAGGACGAGATTTATCTATGATAATTTGTATTAGACAATAGGGAACTTGCGGAGTATTTTAGGCAATAAACATAGTAAAAAGAAAAAAAAATCACAATATATTAATTAAAATATCACAAATAAAAACATGTTCGTTCGCCCCAAAACACAGTCACGTGACTTGTCACATGACATCATGATACTCAAAGTTATCTTTACATAGTCACTACATAGTATAAAAACAAAGTCGCTTCCCTCTGTCTGTCCCTATGTATGCTTAGATCTTTAAAACTACGCAACGGATTTTGATGCGGTTTTTTTTAATAGATAGAGTGATTCAAGAGGAAAGTTTATATGTAGATATAATACTTTGATATTTAATATAAGGATAGTAGAGAAATTGCATCCGTGCCGTCGCTAGTATAAATAAAGACGCTTTCCGCGTCTGTCTGTCTATATATCCGCTAACTCCTTCAAAACCACGAAACGGATTTTGATGCGGTTTTCACCATCAGTAAGATAATTTTTCACGGGAGCACGCATACTTTAATTTTTTATGTAAGGATAGTAGAGAAATTGCACCCGTGCGAAGCCGGAGACGGGTCGCTAGTAATATGTATAATAGCTTAGAGTTCTGCCCATGAACGAATAAAACGAATCATAATATTTCATACAATACAGTCAAGTCTGAATGCCATTAAGTTCGGCAATTCCCAATAACAGGTGTCAAAAGATAATGCATTGTTAAAATTTTGCTATTCATGCTTCTAAAGTGACGAGTAAATGGAAAATGACTGCGTCGTTTAACCTTTTCGTGTTACTATTAGCGTGATAATAGCTAACTATTTATTTAACCATACTACACGGTTAATTTTAATCCATTTCAGATACTTTAACGAATAATAAACGTAGTTAATTGAAAAGAATCCAACCCACCTTCTAGCAAAGCTAGTTATGAGATATAATTTTTTTTATTGTCTATAAAATATGATACTCGAAGTATTTTATTTTATTTTGTTCATATAATATTTTTTAATTAGTATTAAGTACCTATATTTATTTATTTATTTGTATCGTGGTTGCCCGTGGTGGCATCACTACAACGGTCCCATCAGAATACCAGCGCTGTGACATTTTCTATTTCTAAATGCCACAGCATTATGCTGAGATGGGAGCCATTTTTGGTCTCGTTCAGGTGGCTTTGACTATTGTTTTACCATTGTTATTTTTTATGTTTTATTTGTTGTTTTATTTTTTGTACCTTTTACTTTTATTCGTTCCTGGCGAGTCCAGAATAAAAATATTTTCTTTCTTTCTTTCTTTCTTTCATACTAAACCTAACTACAAATTTTTAAGTTAAAAATATAGAAAGTTTGCCCTCCATCACCATCATTCTCCTGCCCTTATCCCATTTCATTTGTAGTCGGCGCAATATGTCTTTTTCTTCCATTCATCTCTATCAGACGTCATTTCCAGATTCACTTCCTTCTCATTCATGTCATGTTCCACACAGTCCATCCATCTTTTCTTTGGTCTGCTTCTTCTCTGATAGCCATCAACATTCATACTTACAACTCTTCAACTAACATCGACTCAAATTATAAACTTTAATACGATCGTGAGAGCCTAAACTTTGAAATACCTTGAATGACCGATCATGAAGATTGGAGTCCTAACTTCATGATCGGTATTTTTTTTTTAAGTAGTTGGGAATTAATTCTTTCACGGTCGTATTGAAATTTATTACCAGAGTCGATGTCCATTTTAGTAACTTCACTGGTTTGTGAATACCCTAATTAACTATACACCTCCACCGAACCCTTTAATAACTCAGTGACAGTAATTGACTAAATTGATGAACAAAGGAGCAGTTAGGTACTTTACAGTACAGTCATCAGTGTGTCCACTTTTTATCTAAAGCTGCACTTTGATGTTATACTATAGGCACTATAATTTAATTTACACTAATATTATAAAATACAAATCTTTTTGTTTGTAATGAATATACTCAAAACCTACTGGACCGATTGAAAAATTGTTTTCACCAATGGAATGCTATATTATCACTGGGAATCATAGGCTAAAATTTATTTTCAATAAAATTAGGGATTCCTACGAACACTCCAATAATGTAACCCAAGTTGTCAAGTAAATAAAAATAAATTATAGTTTAAAAAGAACTGTAGTACACGCTTTAGTCATCCAAACTGAACGTGTATGCAAAATTTTAGCTCAATCGGAAACCGGGAAGTGGGTCAAATTTAACTTCCAAGATTTTCTTACATAGTTTGTTAGTTACAGGTGAAGCTAATAAAAGCATGTTAAAAATAGGCAATACTTGATTTTCAATAAGAATAGTTATCCCTACGAAAACTCGAATAATGTAACCCAAGGTGTAAAAAAATGACCTATAAGATTCTTTAAATCGCGTGTGCTGCAAAAACTATTGATAGTAGAACAAAATTATTACTATCATTGTTTATTAATATAAATAAATGTCCACCCGTGCGAAGTCACAAAGGACGGGCCGCTGGTCTGTGATAAAGGGCTTGGTCTAGTTTTATGCCTATTATCGCCTTTACAATGCCTTTACTACCTAAACAAAGTGTATCAGCAACACGTGGTCATATTTAAAGATGTAGATGAGACCATCAAACTAAACAGCTTCCTCTATAAGACCAACATCGTAATTGCGATAAAATAATCAGCTGTCCGATACGTTTGGGTTGGGTAGGTATTGAACTTTATTGTTGTATGGAACAGCTGATAATTTTTTCGAGATTACCATGTTGGTCCTTTAGAGAAAGTTGTTCAATTTGATGGTCTGATCCACACATTTCTGCTACACGTTGTATAATGAATCACCTCGATAAAGTTATCCCTGTAATCGTAAAAGCAAGAAACAGCAAGGTTTGAAAACCTTTCTCCACTCAAAGAGCTATATTGCTCCACCATACAACTTTTGGTAGACATAGCCAGCCCATTGCCACTTCAGCTTTGTCAGTCGGAATTGGTGGTATAGAAGCTGATTGTCGAGGTGCCAGATGAACTCGGAACTCGTCACTCATAGATCATTTTCCCTTGCATCCTAAGAACTTAATGTTAAGCATTGTTCAGACGAAGGTCAATGATTCTTCTTAAAACAATATTATTTGCCATACTGCATGATGTCGCAAATCTGGGTGATTTCATTTTTGCAGACGATAAATGTAGATTTTTCTGGATTTTTTATGATAGGATTTAATTTTAGTTTAAATAATACTTAAGTAAATTGTCATTCTAGATAGGTAGACACATTTACAGAGTAGTGGATTTTTTACAGATAAAGCGATGAATACAAGAATTTAAATTTTTATTCGCGGTGTAGTTGAATAAACTCAAAAACTGAATATAGTTTATTCAGAATTGACTATTGAATCGATATCAATAACTTTTAATACCGGTTTTTTTTATCATTTGAATTTCGCCAATCTTACTCAACGCTCGATTGAACCAAAGAAAACTAATCTTATTTAAAGACTGAATTTTAAGTGCAGAAAGTAATGCTAGAACGAGGTGGGTTTAATAATAACATTTCAAACATGATATCGTGAAAAACTTAAAAAAAATTGTCTTTGACCTTGAATATCTCCATAACCAGTCTGTCTCCACCATAGATATCCGGAGATATGCCTTCACTCTACATTTGTTCAATTTCAAGTGTCGCCACTTTTTCCCCACTCCTAAAACGGATGAAGGGTTGGTATAAATATTTTATCGATAAAAACTGACTGCAAAAAAGAGAAGTTTTTTTTTGGCGTATTTTATAGTGTTTATTATAATATCGCTATATAGACACTTTAAGAGAGGCTAACCAAAGACTAACGATTTTAATATAATTTAAATAATTTGAGAAAGGAAGATAGATAATACAGGGAGTTCTAACCTGGGACAAAAGTATTCACCTCAATTTGTGTTTATTAGTCTATAAATATTTTAAAATATTACATAAATAATAATTAAAAAAAGTACAGAATAGTAGAGATTTAAGATTTTTGTCTACACTCATATCGTAAAGTTCTAATTATGAATTCAAAAATAGTACTTTATTGACAGACTTTATGCACATGCAACTACATAATCATAATAAAATTAAAAAGTTTTATAATGACAGTTCTTTTTTTAAAATTATGCTATAAAATAACTTCTTTTCAATTTTCTTTACTTTAAAAAAAAAAAAAAGTACATTTCGGTTCTTCCAAGAAGTTTTCATATCAATGTTTATAGCAGCCGCACATTATCTATGATGGGCTAGGGCGCAATTGTGTTAAATACGATAATATTTTTATTAGCGCGATGCAGGCCCTGTAATCTGATTGGTCGAATTCATCTATCATCCATTTATTTTTTATTTCTGCATCTTTCAGGTAACTAAAATAAAATGTATTCATTCTTGTAAAACAGGGTTCTCAAGATGTTCTCAAGTATAATTACTTATTTAAATCCTTTTCAAACAATATAACTACAAGGATTAGTAAAATAAAAAGAAAACTATAAAATCTTTTAATTTAGCCTAATAAGCAAATACTACAAAAATAATAGATAACATTATTTTTTATTATTAAGCAAATGTTAATAATAATGAAATAATTCCGTAAGAACAACTATCAATTAATTATATCGATATCCCTCAGCGCTGTGCAACACTAATACCCTGCGGTCCGAATTGCGCTAAAAGTGATATCGCGAATCCGACCAAAGTCAAAATTATTATTATTACTCAATAGCCCTTATATTTTGTGACTATTAAATTTGGTCGGATTCGCGATATTATCACTTTTATCGCAATTCGGACCGCAGGGATACATTGATTTGACAATTTTGACATGGGTCACTCAATAATGATTAGCCTGATGCCTGTCAAAATTTATTCACAACTAGATATTTGTAAAATCTTTAAATAATATAATTAATGCAGTGATGTTTTACATACCGGTGGTAGGACACCCCACTTGTCTTAAGATTTGTTGTAATTGTCCTATTTTTGCAAATAAGAACGGAACAATTCGGCATTTTGTAAAAATACGAAATCACACTACACGTTCGGATGCAAACATATGACTAATAGATGCTCATTGACGTCACACGTATTTTGGGTCAATCCGAGCTGATGGAGGCGACATGTGTCACGCCTACAAGCCATATCCCTCGATATCCGTGGTCTCCACTCTCCAGGTATGACCCAATACAAAAAATCTTCGTAATTATGGGAAGAACACGTGCTCTCGGTAGTGAAGGGTCTTTTTGCACTCGATATTATACAGGATGTAAGTAACATCGTACCGAAAATTGATTTATTCAGACCAAAATTCTGGATCCCTCAAAGATAGAAACAGACTAAGGTCTTTTAAAAAAAATCACGATTTTGTTCGCAATATTTTTAGTTACAAAAACTCCGGACATAATTGTTTTTTTTTTTTTAACTCCGAAGCTATATTCTCACGCTGAGGGATCTAGTCATGCATCCATGGTATAAGTTTTCGTTACGATGTCACTCTGTGGTTACATTCTGTATAAAGTCAATATCAATAAGTAAGTATCTAATAACAAAACACGAGCGAGTGACTATGCCCATTATTTCCCCACATTGCCCTCTCCCAGCTACCCCATCCCACTATCTATTTCCACTTTATACTTCATCAATTTCCCTTTATTTCCAGCGTTCCTGCTATGCAGTCGACCGATCATCGTCGTGAACGTGCACTTCAAAGAAACTGTGGACGATAATGACGTCACCAGACTGAGGAGTATAGCGGATCTCGCGGAGGCCAGCAACTTGGAGCTCGTCTTCATTGGGGAGTTCAGGACCAGGAGTAATGTGCAAAGTGAGTTTGAAATTGTTTATTGAAGTTCAGTGCCAACTGCCAACTCACCATATTGCAGTCTGCAGGACGTAGACTTGTTCCAAGTATCGTCACTACACTTAGAATGAATAAAGAAAAAAAAAGTTTATTAGCACAACAAAAAAAATTAAAGCAAAGAAAACATATAAAATAAATTGAGTTATTGTGCCAAAAGGCCGCAGCTCAGCATAATGTCAGGAGGCATTGATACTGGCCACCTGACGCTGGTTTTCAGCTGCAACTGCAACCCACGAGTGCCACACTTACCACTTTATTTCCAGTTGACAGGACGTGGGAGTGATTGATAATATAATAATAGATAGATAGTTAATTTCATAGTTATAGTTATTTTAGTTTTAATATACTATTTAGTTATAATAATAGTCGCGGGACTACTGGAAGAATTTCATTCGAAATAAGTAGTTCCATTGTGCTCATTTTTCTCAAAACTGGTGCATCAATTTCAGAGCAGATTTTTTTAAATTTATAGCTAGTTTACTCGGGTATCATCTTAGCTATGTTTAATGAAAATCTGTTCAGCCGTTCAAAAGTTACAGCTCTTTTTCTAACTGGAATCGGGGGTTTTTGCCGGTTAGGTTATCTTAGGGATGTTTATAAAAAAGAAAAGGAAATCAGCAATCTTCCCTTTCGATTAGGGGATGAAACTGTTACTTATGTATTCTGTTCACCAACGTCTGTCACGTAGACGACAAGAAAACAAGTTTAGACTGAAATTATTTCCGCTAAGAAAATAAATTGAACTTAACAGATTCCTTCATGCTTTTACCATCAAAAAGACTGGAGGCGTAACAAAAACATGTCTAAAACCTCCACAGCAACTATTTACACTCTATTAAATATTTATGTCCACCCCTCAAGGTTATTACCGTGGTTATATAGGCCAACCACAAATGTTACAAAGAAAGCATTTTAGTTGACATGTAAAAATTAAAATACATGATTTCACAATATTTTGGTCAATATTAATACTTCGATTATTTTTTAATTGTTATTGTCGTAAAACAAAATCAAAAGATTTGAGCATGCATTGTATAGGCTTTCCCTACAATAAGAGGTCAGCTGATACTGATGATGTATAGCTTGATAATTATGTATATGTATAATTGTATAGTCAACAGCAATCATCAGTGTAACATATGATATTTAAAGTTTTTTTTTTTTTTACCTCTTGTGTTCCAACTGCTCATCACTTACTATTAATGGTGACTGTACATAATTGTTACTTACAAGTGAAGCAAACAAAAACATTTTAAAAAGATCGTTAAAGAAACCTTCGAATTCGATTCGTTCTTATTCTTATTCTTTATTGTACACAAAATATTGAATATACAAAAAATAAACAATTTAAAAATATATGCACAAAGGCGAGCTTAACTCAGAATGAGTTTTCTTCCAGCAAACCTTTGGGTGAAAGAGAAATGAACATATTATAGAGTGAGAAAGTCAAGCGTACAATACAATTACATTACAGCTTAAGTATCAAAAATAATTATATAACTACTTAAACACATACCATAATATATAAATATCTAAATACATACCAGCAAATAACAAAAAGGCCGTTATTGAAGGTTTTTACTTAAAACATTACACGTGTAACGGCTGTAACTGGCTAACGGCAATTAAATTTTTGAATCGATTTTCCATACTTCACGAGTTGTTCTATAAAATATTTAATGTGGTCAGTAATTATTGGAACTCATTATTTTCTCCCTAGGTCACTACAATGACAAAATAAATAATATACAAAATCTACGCTTAGTCATTCGGAGCGTTTACACACAACAAAAACGGCAAAACTACGCGACAGACCTGAAAAAATACAGAAAAAGTAAAACGTTTACGACCGGAGATAGTGGCATATTTTATGGAAAAAGTGACCAAATCTTTTTCACTGGCATTTGTATACTTGACTTTTTAAAGCAATGTTGAATACTATCTCGCCTGTATTCCCGGAAGCAAGACAGAGTTGTAGGTACTGCTGTAACTGACATCAACATTTTGCTAATGGCTCTATTATGCCTGATGTAAGGCATTGGGCCTATTGTCATCTAGCGAACACAATTTCAAACTTCAGATTGCTACTGAGAAATTCCTAATATACCTAACCGACAAAAACCCCCGACTCCAACTAGAAAAAGAGCTATAATTTTTGAACGGTTGAACAAATTTTTCATGAAACATAACTAAGATAACACCCGATTAAACTAGGATTCGATTAAAAAAAACTGCATTCAAATCGGCCCATCCGTTTTGGAGCTCAGGAGCAAATCTGCTCAGCCGTTCAAAAGTTACAGCTCTTTATCTATACTCCGTTTACTATAGCATTAGAAAAAAGAGGCTCGTAGAAGCAGTAGTACAAAACCTTTTATTTCAAAGTTAAGTTATAACTTTGTTGGATAAATCTGAGACTACTAAATACTGAGATAAACGAAATAAAAATCATTTTATTTTAAATAATGCTTTATTTATAATAACATCTTCATCACACATTACAAACTTACAACAAAAGGAATGAATGAAACAATAACAAAATCACAGAATATTTACGTCAATTTCACAGACGACATAAACCGGTAAAATTAGAAAAACCCGGCTGTCACAGCTTATGAAGGGACTAGGTGACATTTTAGATTTGGTAGAATTATAGTGAAGCGAAAAACGTTCTCGATATTGTTCACTCCTGCTTCTTTTAGGTTTTTAGCATTGACACTTTAATTTTAAGTTGGAATGAAATAATATATCTAAATAAAAGCCGCTTAATTTCATAAGATAAATAGTTCAAATGATTACAATGAAGTGTGATAGCTGGTATATAAATAGATATTAATACATTTGATGTTAATCGTAACTGTAACAAATTTAATGTACTTTTGTTACAAAGTGTACATTAAAAAGAACCTTTTTTAACTTCTGTCTAATGCTATTGTAAACGGAGTATAGTTGGGAGTTGGGGGTTTTTGACGGCTAGGTTATTACCCCACTTAGCAACAAGTCTAAAGCAACATTGTAAACGATAAAGACAATAGGATTAGTTTTACCGATATGCAATCACGTACGCTATCGTTCATTCCAAGTTCATTAAATTAATCATGTGATTTATCAAGAATTATCTACTTTATTAGAATATGGGTTTAGTATGCGGATGCGTCTATATTCGACATTCACGTGACGGAATATTTAGTATTGTATTTTCGCCATTTACACAATAAATACAATGATGCAAACAGTATTTTATTAAATAAGCCACGACAAAAAATAAGATGGGTGGTATAAGTTTGTATTATGTATCTGTCATCGTAGCTCCAAAACGGATGGACCGATTTCAATGCAGTTTTATTTATTTAAAGCTAGTTTAATCAGGTATCATCTTAGCTATGTTTCATGAAAATCTGTTTAGCCATTTAAAAGAGAAAGGCGAGAAACGCCGAACGCCATGTACTAAAAATAATTACCTAACCGTCAAAGACCCCCGACTCCAGCTAGAAAAAGAGCTGTAACTTTTGAACGGCTGAACAGATTTTCAAAAAACATGGCTAAGAACACTCGGGATAAAATTATCTATGACACAAAAAAACTAAACGAAAATCGGTTCATCCGTTTGGGAGCTACGATACAACAGACAGACACGTTAAACTTATAACACCTCTCTTTCTTGTCGGGGGTTAATTAACAGTCGAGAAGCGAGAGAGAGATCAGTTGTTTTAACGATGGTATGACAAGATTATTACCACATCATACTGCTCAAAATATAGCAATAACCTTGAATGCAAAACTTAAAATAGTGCACACGAAATAAATTTTAAACATGATATAGGTGACGTTTGGTATCCTGTATTCCTGTCACTTCTTAGGCAATAATTTATCCTATTTATAAGCATGTCATAAGTAAACTGCAAGTTTTAAAATATATTTAAAACATTCCAGAAACATCTCGTAAGCAATCTCAATGCAACACCTTGATATCCAAACGGGCTGTAATCATGATAAATGGATGTATGTGCTGATATTTCGTTAGAGAGAAGCCATGAAGCCACTCAAGTGAATTTTATAAAACTTCGATCTATCAGTTTTCAGTAGTTCCTTGGCACGGAGAACAACAACGCGTCAGTTCTTGTTAAACGGCTGTTTTTATTTAAAAAAATTATTATAGTTTAAAAAAACAATAGAACTGGCTTTGTATGCAAAATTTCAGCTCAATCGGAAACCAGGAAGTGGGTCAAATTTAACTTCCAAGATTTTCTTACATAGTTAGTTACAGGTGAAGCTAATAAAAGCGTGTTAAAATACATAGGTATGTTGGTTTATCGGTGAATTTCGACGTTAATTGTTAAGGAATCATAAACGGATCATAATCGTACTTAAACTTTTAAATAATCTAATTTTTTTTTTCCTCCTTTCCAGCATTCAAAACCTGCCAATCAGTACTGAACGAAGACATAGTTACCACAGTCGATGTCACAGCTAAAGGCCAAAGCGGCATCCTATGTCCTGGGATGCTAGACAGCACCAACTTCAACGGACATTCGGGCGCTATCAAAACGGGACTAAGCCATCTAGCCATACCTCGAGGCTGGTCTTGGGGAGGCCCTGCGTCCCCTTTCTGCCCAATCTGGGCCGAAATAAAAGTACCAGATTGACAAAAACATGCAAAAAAGTATGGCAACAACAAAAAACTAGCAAATTTTGTATCCTCGGCTGTTCTACTCTTTATACAATGCCTTCTTGTGGTGTTATTGCAATTCTATTTTAATTGAGGTTAGACGGCCATTTTGTAACGTCAAACTTGGCGCCCATTTTCCTGTCAATTTTAAGGTGTCAAATTTATTTGTATATTATGTATCCTATCTATGGTTTTAAGTGTTAGGTATTTATTA
Organism: Allophyes oxyacanthae; assembly: GCA_932294325.1. Classification (NCBI taxonomy): domain Eukaryota; kingdom Metazoa; phylum Arthropoda; class Insecta; order Lepidoptera; family Noctuidae; genus Allophyes; species Allophyes oxyacanthae. The sequence continues at coordinate 2,719,535 of OW028612.1, forward strand.
AAACGATATTACCCGATTATTATTTATTTATTTATACATTTATTTACACTGGTGTTAGATACAGCAGTTACTTGTCATAAGGCATTCTCTACCAATCAATATTTGGGTTTAAATCGTAGCGAAAATATCCTACGTCTATGGTTTATATAGCAGGTTTATTAGATAAAGCATCGAAAGAGATACAGTAAAAAAGTTACAATTTTGAAAAAAATATATTCAAAAGATATAAAACAAAAATATTAGATTATGTGGGGGTTTGGAATGTGTACGCGCATTTTCAAAGTATTGTGAACGGAATGGAATTGGTAAATGGCGCATGATTAGACAAATGATCGGGATTTAGTTTATTTCTGTAAACGAATTTTAATCAAGACTTGCTGTGTTTAGTGTATACCTATTGCAATAATAACTAGGTACCTTAATGTGTAAGCATTAGTAGTGTTAGGACCAAAATAATATAGTCCAATTATCAACATTGCCCAACAAAGCATTTCCCGGGCAATGTGAACATAATTATGTCATCTATCAGCAAATTATAATTACATACCTATTATATTTAAATGAATTACCAATCTTTAGCGAAATAATTATTATTATGTAAAATAAATAATACTGTAATATATTTTATGTAAATAAAACGTAGTCTTTGCGGGGCATAGACTGAAAGTGTGCTTTTTAGAGTAAGTAGGGGTAAATGAGTATTCTTAAATTATTGTTTTCTAATTTCTGCGATAGCAAATATTATTACAGTGGTTTTTGTATTTATTATTTTAAACGCACTTTTAAACACTCTTGGTAAATGGATATCTTCCGATAATGTTAGTATAGTAGCACAGTCAATATATCTATCTCTATCTCTATCCAGTCAGTCAATTAGTGGCTACCAGGAGGATGAGTTGTCCCGACCTGCACTATGACAACTTGGGATACTTTAAGCAAGTATTATTATTTTGAATGAAGTAGACTGTTACGTATTTTGCTGAATTGTGATCCAATTATTACGCAGTAAGCTCTTGTATTTAATATATTTATTAGACTTTGAAGTCAACGTCGTAAATTAAATACGTCGTTATACTTAGAAGTTAGGATAAATAAAGATTGTGATTCGATTTTTACGTAGTAAGTTTTAAATTAGTTTAAAGAGAAACAGTGAGAGCTATATCTACGTGATCCACACTAGACACTACCAATGCGACCGCTTTAGAGGCGTATAAGCAACTGGACATTTGATACCAGAGCAAATGGGGTGTTCTGAACAGTGTCAGGGCTGGGTGCCAGGGCGTAGACCTCATAGGGGCACAGGCACATTAAGAAATTTGGCTTCAACACTAAATTAAAACACAAGTTTTGAAGTTTTTGTTAATGCTAACTTGCACTGAATTGCGATGGCGCCTATAAGTTAGTGCTGTTTACAAAATAAGAATGAAAGAATCCATCATTTTGTAGAGCGTAATAGTTATTTGTTATACAAGAGTGCAAAGTTGCTTTTCAACCGCGTGTTCAATTTTGATGACCGAGCAAGCGAAGTATTCTAAAATTGAATCACGAGCGCAGCGAGTGATTCAAAATTAGAATCCTGAGCGTTAGCGAGGGAATCAAAAGAGCACGAGGTGAAAAATCTTTGCACTCGAGTGCAACCATAAAGTTATTATTAGTGGTAAAGTAATAATAACTTTATGAGTGCAACACGTAACTTTTCATTCCACCTCAGCGAGGAAATGACTAAATGTCACTTAGTGCACACGATGTTCTAAATTCAATTTACTTTATCCTCTAGAGAATAAAAACGGCTTTTCCACTCAGATATTGAAGATTAAAAATACTCTTTCCGAGATGGTGGGATGAAAATTTACTTTATCCTCTAGAGAATAAAAACGGCTTTTCCACTCAGATATTGAAGATTAAAAATACTCTTTCCGAGATGGTGGGATGAAAAATATATTTCTAATTTGTCCCTGCTGCACCTAGAGTCTCGACCTTTCATAAGTGCCTGTATCTGGGTTACATGAAATAAAGATCTATTTTAGAGTAACATACGCGCCGCTACAAAGTTTTGTCATCATAACAAGGCGAGATAATGTATTTAAAAACTTGTTTATGTATGAGATAATACGACGACAATTATATCCCGGCGTTTATGTCAGCCCGACTTAGCGCACATAACCGTGGCTACGACGCTGGTTCACACGCAAACAGAAATACGTCTCCCGAGCGGTCGCATCATAGAAATATTACAAGTCTAGAAGAGTAACAATTTTTTGACATATAATTGAACTGTAACGCGCTAGCGTGACTTTTCTATCTAATATACAGCGTAATGAGTTAAAAAGAGACAGATATAAATAATCTCGGCACTCGTCAAATAGAACAGAATCATTATGTAGCCGTATTACGATGTCAATGGTCACCAGTCTGGTCACCAATTTCTAAGGAAAATCGCTAAGTCCTTTAGTTATGAAATTTCTAATACCGGCTTCATTTGGACTTGAATGACAAGTCGATTACAGCTAGCTGTCTCTTTCAATCTCATAAGCGCGTGTATTTGATAAAATAGTACCACTACATTTGAAAAGTTCAATTAATAGCCACTCTTCTAGGTTTATCATATTTCTATGGGTCGCATAGATGGTGTTGTTGTATTGTATTTGCGACTACTTCTTGCAACAGTGAATTAGTGATTAAATATAAGTAACAAATCAACGCTTTCTATGTAAAAAAATGGCGTAAAAAACTAAGGATATATGAATTTAAGAAATCTACCTAATATTTTTATATTATGTGATTTTGATCTCGTATAGTAAAATTAAAATATTTCTTCAGTATTCTTGAAAGTTTTTGCATTACGCAAATTGATTTGTTTGCTTATACATTCTGCCTTTATCTCCTAAACGGCTGAACCAATTTTGATTGCGATACATCGTCGTTCCAAATAAATAATAGGTATTTTCCATGTCTACTTTACTGTATTGGATATAGACACCATTTTCAATTATTAAAATAGAAATGTCCTTCAACTATGATAGTAATAAAAAATTATATTTGAATATTTATGTTATTTTGGGTATTTAAGGGGTCCACTACGCAGATGTTATTGTAACTAGAGATTCCACAATGTCCATGGTTTATCAATTTTGTGATAATAATATAAATGTTTTATTTTGTGGCAATATCTGAATAGTTTCAAATGTTTATTACATGGTGTAAATTATTGATGAATTTAAAATAAATTATTTAAATTATGATCTCTTTGTTTTAATGTTTTTGTACCTCGCTTTATAAATAAAACAATCTATTCGCAGTCACATAGATTTTTGAAGTTATATTGTGGAGCATATTTTTTTAAAGTTGTTATAAAAAATAACTTATTTTTTTCACCATATCTCTGTCTTAGCTCACTCAGAGAAAAGTGAATTGGCTTCACTCGGATCGGATGTAGAAGAACCAATGACGTAAGAAGCCTCTAGAAGAACATTTGTTATTCCTTGTCATCATAGACATTTTTTTTTTTTTGTTTCTTTTGTCCCAAATGGGACAGGCAAAGGGAGCCGAGCCCATACAGCCATGTCTGATTTAATTTTCTTGTCTTCTTTCTATTCTTCAGGCCAAAGCCAAGTCTTATTTTCTTCTTGTAATGTCATAAATTTAAAATCGTAAGGCCGAAGCCAAGTCTTATTTTCTTCTTGTAATGTCATAAATTTAAAATCGTAAGGCCGAAGCCAAGTCTTATTTTCTTCTTGTAATGTCATAAATTTAAAATCGTGAGGCCGAAGCCAAGTCTTATTTTCTTTTTTTTATGTCAGTGTATCTTCTTTTTCTTACTTTTTCATAAATAATTAAAATATTATTTCTCCTTTCTCGTCAAGTATAAATATATAGGTCTGTTACCAAGTGACATCGTTCGCATGTCAAAATGTGTCATTATTTGTCTAAGTTACTTGTCAATTTCAAATTTCATTTACAGTTGATATAAAATAGTCATAAATTGGTAAAAAACAATCTTTTTTCCTCAAAAGTTGCTGAAGTGAGCGCGGGACATCTTCAGCGTTTTTAAAAATACTTAGGAGACGGTCAATGAGAATGATCCTTTGGAGAGCAAAACTAGGACAATCGAATACTATGTGATCCAACGTTTGTATATCAGAATTACAATAATCACAATTTGGGGAAGACAGAATGCCAATCCTAAACAAATGCGCATTAAATCGACAATGCCCCAATCGTAAACGACAAATCATTGTATAAAATTTTCTGTCCCGATAGATATTTCCTCCTACAAACCAGGGAGGAGAAATCTTGGTTTTAATTTCAGCTAACCATTTTCCTTTGATCTGAACTACCTGCTGCCATGAATTATGAAAATCTTTTACCAGTATGGATTTGAAGTGAGATATAGCATCAGAATTTGGAATGGGATTGTTTAAAATTGGACATACCTGATGATGGTTAACTATAGATTTAGCTAAGTAATCAACTTGTTCATTTCCTACCACCCCAATATGTGAAGGTGTCCAAAAAAGCACGATATCTTTGAATTTCTGTAAATTGTTGTATTTTTCTCTGATATTGTAAATTATGTAACAAGTTTTTGCGTTGCAACTGGGATTTTCTAGTGCTCTCAATACACTCATACTGTCAGTGATAATAATCCATTTATTTTCTTGCCTAGTCCCTATATGCTCTAAAGCACTAAATATTGCCATAGCCTCTGCTGTATACACAGTAGCTACTGAAGACAACCTATTTCCGAAACCACTTCGAGCCTGAACATCATAAATAGCCATAGCTACAGCATTATCATTCTTAGAGCCATCTGTGTACAATTGATTGTAACCACTCCATTCCTCAAGCATTCTGTAAACATCCTCTTTAAACTTCAAAGACTCATTTATTATAATTTTAAGTGGGCAATACTTTGATTCATATGAATTCATGTAACAAGGCCAAGTAGAGCTAGTGAAAAAATTTTGGTCAGAACAATAATTTAAAATTTCAGATAAACCCTGTACTAGAAAAGGTGGATTGATGTCAACATTATTAATAGCTTTCTGTAACTTCAATAGAAGAGGATGGTCACTGATGGAAGAGATCTTGAAGAGGAATTTTGTTCTGAGATAATTGAACCTAAGCATCAATGGAGGCAAATTACATTCCACCTGCATTGAAACTATAGGTGTTGAACACATGGCTCCCAAAATAACACGTAAGCACTTGTTTTGTATTTTATCTAGTTTTTCGATTAGTTTTTGTACACCGCTATAGCAAAAAAAAGCATACTCAAAATGACTTCTTACTAAAGACTTGTATAAAATTAATAGAATCCCTGGATCAGCACCCCAATAAGTGCCTGCAAGAGATTTCAAAATATTGCAAGCTTTTAATCCTCTATTTGTTAAGTAATCAACATATGTATTCCACTTAAAATTGCTTTGAAAAGTGACACCCAAAAATTTTATTGAATTTTCCACCAACATAAGGCTATTATTGTAATAAATTTTAATTCCACCAGACTTAACAATCTTTTTTGAAAAAACAACAACCTTACTTTTCTCTTTGCTGACCTCCAAACTGAGACATTCAAAATAATGTCCCAATTTTTGGAGGGCAGTATTGAGTTGTGTCCCAATGCTATAAGGGTTTTTTCCTGAACAATATACCACCAAATCATCAGCAAATTGCAAATTACAAACATCACTACCTAACACAATATTTAATTTATAAATATATAAAATAAATAGTAAAGGACTCAATATTCCTCCCTGAGAAACTCCTCTATAAGAATATCTAGGTCCTATTAATTGATTATTAACTTTAACATACAGTTTACGCCCATTTAAAAACTCAAAAATCCAACTTACAATTTTTCCAGGAACATTAAGTGAAAGGAGGATGGATGATAATGTACTTAAATTTACATTATTAAAAGCCCCAACAATATCAAAGAAAACACATCCCAAAATTTTATTCTCAGCTAGAGCACCATGGATATCCAGAAATAAATGAGACAGACTTTCCCGAGCAGAACGACCACAACGGAAGCCAAACTGATTATAAGGTAGTAAACAATTACTTTCAATATAAAATATTAATCGTTGTTTTAGAAGTTGTTCAAATATTTTACCAACACATGAGCTTAGAGTAATCGGCCGATATGACTCAGCCATACTAGGATCTTTACCCTGTTTTAGAATAGGAACTAAACAATCTGTTTTCCATTCCTCTGGAATTATAGAACAATGCCAAAGTGAATTCAAAATATTTAAAAAAATTAATAAACTATGTGAATTTAATAATTTGAACATTTTGTATGAGAGCCAATCTAAACCACATGCTGAATCTCTTCTTGATCTTAATGCAGATTTTAGTTCTTCAATAGAAAAGATTTCCACCATGAAATTATTTGTGCAATTTGCCAAAGTATTATGACTAATGGTGAAGTTATTTTGAACTGTATCAGGAGTATACTTATGCAGAAACTGAGAGATCCATTCACAACTAGAAAACAAACTGCTATTTGACGAATTTTTGAACTTCCTCATTTTTGCCCAAACTTGACTCATTGAAGTGAGCCTATTAATGGAATTACAAAACTCTAACCAACATGCACGACGCTCCTGTCGTAAAATTCGTTTTTTTTGTGCTTGCATACGTTTGAAACTTGTAAAATTGGATAGACTAGGATTTACTTTAAATAAGATGTAAGCTTGCTTACAGTCCTCCACAGCTTTAGCACACATCTCGTTCCACCAAGGAAGTTGAAGCTTCCTTCTTGGTCCACGAGAATTGCAAGTGGCATTTTTCCTGTTATTATTAAAATTGATTACTGACATCTGAACTGATTGTAGGATTATTGAACACAGATTATTATATGTATCAATATGACTCAAATTATTATTATACTGAAAACTAGCCAACATGTCATTTACAATTTTTTTATAAATACACCAATCTACTAATTTCAGATTACTATGAAGAGGAATATTTGAAACATTAGAAGGACCCACATCATCAGCGGCATCTACGACATATTTTGTAATAGTAGGCAGATGATAGCTGCCCATAGGATCCTGAAAAACCTGCCACTCACAAGACAAAGCCAAGGAAGAAGTAACCATAGTTAAATCAAGACCATTTGGAGTCCATAGATGAGACCCTACAGTAGTTGGCTGACCATCATTTAAGAGTATCAAATCATTTTCATCAATAGAATCCATTATAGCTCTGCCACGAGAGTCGTCACTACGACAACCCCAAAATGTGTGATGGGCATTAAAGTCCCCAGCAATTATTAGTGGTTTAGGAATACTATTTATGAGTGAATCAAATTTGTTCTTTTCAAAAGGAGGATTGCAATTTCCAGGGCTATAGAAACTAACTACTGAAATGTATTTGTGATTAATTTTAATTTTAATAGCGATATTTTGAATAGAATCGTCAAAATATGTATCTAATAACCTAAATTCAATACCATTACGTATAAAAATAGCAACACCATTGTGATCATTACCACAATCATTCCTGACTGTGGTATAACCACGAATGTTGCATTGTATGTGTGGTTTTAACCATGTTTCCGAAACTAAAGCTAAATGTATGTCGTTATTATAAAGAAACTGTTGAAACTGTAGTTTATTACTTAACAAACTTTGTGAATTCCACTGTGCAATATTTAAAACTTTATTATTGAATTTTATGTAGTATTATTTTTTCCCTGAATAGTCTCTCTAATAGCAGAAGTTATAGTTTGTGTACAAATGCTTTCATTTTGTGTTTTATTTAACTGAATCAATTTAACAATTGATTCTGTCAGCAAACTCAATGCTGTACTATTAGACAACACCAAATTTATAATGTCTGTCGAATTTTCAGATTTGTTCAGTGATGGGAAATTAACTTTATTAAATAAGTCTGAAAAGGGGGTTTTCACGTTATTTTTGCTTTCAGCAATCTTTTTCTTCTTGATGGGACATTGGCCAGATATGGACAGATGATTACCTTTGCAATGAACACATACGGCCTTTTCAGCAGGTACTGAGCACTCCTTGAAGGAATGACCCTCTGTACATACTGAACATCTCTGTGAATTTTTACAAAATTTGGCTAGATGCCCAAAACGTAAACAGCGGAAACACTGTTTGACTGGAGGAATATAAGGCAGCACTGAAAGCCGCCACATTTTGATATGGACGTAATCGGGTAATGATGTAGACGAAGCAAAAGTGATGACTACAGTTTGTGTAGGCTGTAACTCAGATGAATTATTTACTCTAACTTTTTTCATTATCCTTCTGACACATATAATTTTTTTGGAGCTTGATATAGCTTTGAAAATCTTCTTATTTGACATGTCTGTGGGTACTGAAGTAATAACTCCGGACAACTCTGTTGTCCCAGCCGGAATTGAAGCTTTGATCGACTGTTCTCTCAAAAAAGTGGCATTGTCCATGAATGAATTTGCTAGGTTCGGCCGATCAAAAATGACGCCAATTTTATACTTGTTTATTTTTTTCAGGTATTTAATTCCTTTGACAAATTTAGTGAAGCACCCACTTAGGTACATCATATCCCTATGTCCTATAGGTTGATCTTCATTCGTGCTTTCAATAAATACAATGAACTCATACCCAGCAACGGCGTCCTCGGGGTACCTCCGGCTGTAGTCTGTAACTCTATAAGGGGCATACTTGTCTGCAGGTTTTTCTGGAATACTGCTAGAATCTTCATAATCTGACTCACTGCTGTCGGAAACTGAGTCTTTAGCAGCACCAGGAGTGTCCGCGTCATGATCCGGTTTGGCTTTTTTGCGTTTTTTTGCCATCCTACACCTAAGCTATTCTAGCTTAAAAAATGCTTATTAAGTTAAAAATATTAATTGTATGACTAATATATACACTAAATTAACTATTAACAGAAATTGTACAACTAAATATGTACAGATTAGGAAAATTTTAAAATAAATTTCAAGAGAGAAATAAAAAGACCGCCTATTGTTTAAAGCTTCCCGCGCTTTTTTCGTCTCATCATAGACATAGGACAACTTGTCATTAAATTATTTTTTTTTTTTTTTTAAATTGTGCCTAGTTTTGCATCCAACATCCAATCGGCCCTGAATTTGATATAGAGAAGAACCTTTGAGTATCTATACTCAAAGAGAAGAACAGAAGAACTAATAATCTAAAATCTAAAAAAGAGATCTTATTAGATATAGATATTAAAAAATTCAATTAATAAACAGTTGACAGAATTCTGACGTGGTGGTCTTGTCATATTGAAGCATTGACTATTGAAGGCGATTCGAAGCTCTTGCAGGTAGAAGTCGTAGAAAATTCTTCATAAAGCCTTATCTTATTAAATAAAAAACTCAAAATGCCTGACCTAGTAGCCAGGATGGAGAGCATGCTCTTCAATTACGAAACGACATACCGAACAGATTTCCGTAGAGGCGAAGTGAAGCCTCCGGTTTCCACAGTTTATAAAGAAAAGCCGACTTGCTTGCGAGGTAGCCATCCGCCGCTCAAGGACGTGCACACACTGTCCGCTTGGAAGGCGGTACCGTTTGACCTGGTGCATAAACCTCGGCCCATTAATGGAACAGACCCAAGAAAAGTGCAGGAACCTTACGTAAGTATTTCGTGAAGTTAAGACTATATTATACCTACATTTAGTTGTATAGTATAAAACAAAGTCGATTCCCGCTGTCTGTCTGTCCCTATGTATGATTAGATCTTTAAAACTACGCAACGGATTTTGATGCGGTTTTTTAAATAGATAGAGTGATTTAAGAGGAAGGTTTATATGTATAATACTTTTATATTTAATGTAAGAATAGTAGAGAAATTACATCCGTGCGAAGCCGGGGAGGGTCGCTAGTTAGTAATAAGAACATCTAAAATAGAAAAGCTGCAAAGTAACCGGTTGTCGTGGTATGGATATGTAATGCGGAGAGATGAGAATCATGTTATAAGAGTTTGTAAGTATGAATGTTGATGGCTATCAGAGTAGAGGCTGACCAAAGAAAAGATTGGTGGACTGTGTGAAACATGACATGAATGTGATGTAAATGAATCCGGAAATAACGTCTGATAGAGATGAATGGAAGAAAAAGACATATTGCGTCGATCCCAAATAAAATGGGATAGGGGCAGGAGAAAGATGAATAATAGAAACATTAACATGACTTAGAATATCGTAAGTGGTGACTTTAAGCAGTTGTTAATACCTACTTATCTCGTCAGATAGATAGGCAGCGGGATTTGCCAAGAAAAAAACGTTTCAGCATCGCTTTCGATGTTCCGACACTGTATGTAGGTCTGATCATTGATGAATGGATAATATTGATGGTGTTATACAACATGTAGGTACCTACATCAGAAATGCATGGTCATATTTACGGGTGTGGATCAGACCATCAAACTGAATAACTTTCTCTATGGAACCAACATACCTACGTTTGGATCGAGTAGGTACCTCTACCTATTAGGTATCTAAAGTTTTGTTGGATTTATGGTAATTTTTTCGCGATTGCGATGATGGAAGTTGTTTAGTTTGATGGTCTGATCTTCACCCTTAATATGACCACGCATTTCTAATACACGTTGTGTCTATGGAGTGGCAGAACCGTGATTAAATCAATAATAAAAAATGTGAGAGTTACAGGAATGCTGTGCCGCAAACTTTAAGTATGAAAACATCTTGCAAATGAACACTAAAGTTATGGTTTAAGCATCAAACCATCACTTAAAGGGAATCAGAGCTATTTATATAAAGTTAAAGTTGCGATAACAGTAGAATAAAGTCCTTCAAATGCTTTAAAACAGGTGAAACCGCCAGACTTGGCAAAGGAACATGCCATAAAGACGCGGCCTCGTCTGGTGATTACGCCCGCAGTCAGCATGGACGACATTAAGGACCCTCAAGCGCGGCAGATCCTGTGCAATGACATGTATACCAGTGACATGACCAGAGGCATGAGGGAGGCCGTTTCGGATTACTTCACTGTGAAGGCGCCTTTCCCAGGACTGCCGGCACCAGCCAACCCGGTAAGTTGAGGCAGATTTGGTTGAGAAGTTTCTGGTAATTTTTGCGTCGAACTAAACTAGCGGATGTCGACCCGTACCTTGATTACCTAGCAAGAAAAATCTGACAGCTATAGTGCATCCCTGTCTCGCTTATCGATTTTTTCATAAGAGAATACGGAATAGCATGTTTATTAGCGACAGCAAATGTCACAATGACCATAAGTTATCAGGGGGCCGATACTTACTTAATTACATGTCAGTAACCGACCAATACTGATTCCTGCTACATAACATAGTGACTTCCGCAATGTACGAGGCAGCACTATTGAGAATTTACAATGACTACTTATATAACATCTTGCAGTAGTTCTTACTTACCTACAATTTCTAATAGGGAAATCTGTATATTCTTCTTTAGTTCGTTCGATACGACTCGAACTAGTGTAGGTTGGCCGCAGGTCAGCGAAACTCCCTCGGTCTCGCGATTCTTACCCAGCTCGTTAACTTTCTCCTGTATATCCATGGTTAATTTATCAGATAACGTTGCCCCCACTGCGACCTGGTTACGTGTCTCCGGAGTGGCGCATGGATTCGATATCCTGGGACCGCAAACAGCTGAGGAGCTACTGTGATGCGACCAAAGAGTTCTGGCTTGCAAAGGATTTGCCTCCGTAAGTTATATTTTTGTTGATATTAGGCAAATTCTGGAGTGAATAGTCTAGAAGTCGTGGGAAGGTCTTTGCATCATCTGTGGCATATTGTCGGCTGCCAGTACCTAACAGTACTTTGCAGCTAAATTATAGACTGTATATTCAGCTTCCGAGAAGATGGATCAACCCAACATGCTGCAATCAATTGGTGACAGACCATGTGAACGACTCTACCGACTCTATTCCTTTGGTGTTCACGTCATTTGTCGTTCGAACCCTCAGGTATGATGTCTATATCTGTGAATAGCGTAGATAACTGATGAACTGACTGACCTGACAGACTGATTTTTGGTACATTCAAAACCATTGACAGTGTGAATAAATATTTTTCATTTTTTCAGTTGCAAATCATGTAGAGAAACAGAAGTAGTAAAAGCGAATCGAAGAATGCTGTGTCAGTTAAAAACAGGGAATCCTTGAAAAATGATATAAAATGCAGTGCTGTGTATACCTAATTTTCTAATTGAAATATTAACGAATTATTTTAAAGGAATTGATTAGTTAACTATAGGTAGATACTTTTTATTTCTTACTGTTATTAATTATAATTACGACTTGAAAGAATTGTAATTCACATGAATAATTTTATATTAATTTAATTTATTTAGATAGAAGTTGAAATTATTTTTATATAGCTTTATGGATATTGTGTCGATTTATTTATAGTTTTGTTGTTTGTACTAAATAGTTTACTTTAAATAAAGTAATATATGATAATAGTAAATTCGTTTACTTTAAATAAAGCTAAAAAGGCCTGAAAGCTCGAATCCTTGCGCAAGTTCTGATGTCGGTTTAGTGACATTTTGTATTGTTTTATGGTTTTATGTTTGCTGCACATGGTGCTGCATGATTTGCTTGTCTAGGTCTAGTATACCCAGAGACAGAAGGGCGCGCGTGCATCGTTGCTCTCGATGTAGAAGATGAATGCGCAAGTTTATTCCGTTCAGACTGCGCCTGTCTGCGCTGACCCTTACGAACCTATACCTACCTACTCCATTCGGCCTTATGGCCTTTGTAGTAATCTTTCTTAGGCATGAGTTTATATTTGGTTTATATCGGTTTATATTTATATAGAAAAAAAAATACTTGTCAAGTTGTCAAGTTTTAGAAGAAGTGACGGAAGTGACACATTTTTGAACTCCCACATTTATTTGATATTTTAATTTTATATGTTTTTAATTTTCCTAAAACATTTTTTAACCAATGCCGGACGAAACGACAAAATTCTTACCTCTACTTTTTAATTATGAAACTACATCAAGAACCGATTACCGGGATGGTGAAATAAAGCCTTTGGTGAAAACAACGTATAGGGCCAAGAAAACGTTGCCTAGACCCAGCTTTGTACCATTGAAAGACATACATGCTCTGACTGCCTGGAGAGATCCGCATGTTCCATTTGATTTGTTTCATAGACCCGACCCCATACTCCGAAAGAATCCCAGGACAGTACAGAAAACATACGTAAGTATTGATAGATTTTCCTTATAAATACCTACAGAAAATGGTTTTGCACGTGTAATTTGATGATATTTTGAGGAAGCTATCCTTTTTAAGGGGCGATTTCACCATTGAAACTGAACGCGATCACTTCAAGCTAAACTATACAGATTATAAAATACACCTACAATAGAACACAATATTCTATTAGAGATTGGTTGGCAACCCTAGCCACAGGCACAGCTGATAATATAATAATATACTAGTAGGATATAGAAACAATGATTAATGATAACATTTCCAATATGTTTTGAAAGTGCCTGCGAAGGCCCAGTTGAAATAAAAAAAACGAAATGTTTGCTGGCACACATAGTAGAAGTAAAACTTCAACGGATCATAATTATATCGTCTACGCGGCCGTAACGCTCTTGTTTGTGACGGAAAAATCTTAATACGATAGTGAAACTTCTTTATAGATTATAGAAGTTTCACTTCAATAATAGGTACCCCCCGTCTATATAGAAGTTTTACTTCAATAATACCCCCCGTCTATATAGAAGTTTCACTTCAAAAATTTGACTTTGATATCCTTATCTATAGAAACGTCCGATCGACGTGGAGCGCGCACAGATCCAGAAGACTCGTCCTCGAGTCGTCATGACTCCGGCGATGGCCCTAGATGACGTCGAAGAGCCGTATGTTACGCGTTTCTGATTATATTCTTATTGTCAGCTTGTTCCATCTATAATCTAAAGTTTAGATGATAGATGGAAACTTGGCAAACTGATTGGTGATAATTGAATATTAATAATTATGAGAAGAGCCCCTTGAATTGTTCGATGTTCAGACTTCGCTGATTTAAATCGGTTGACATTGTACTGATCGTTATAGATCGTCGTCATAAGCAGACTCTAGCGAGATCGCTCCGTTTGTAGGGTAGATTCTAATTCATCTACCCTCGTGTTTTCTTTATTCTCTTTACACAGTAGACTCAAGGGTAAATTCGCGTAATTTCCGTAGCATATTATATCGTTTTAAATTAAATTATATTATATAGTTTTAAAGTTAGTATTATAGTGTTTGTGGGTGTCAAATCAGTTGCGCTTTTTGACTATTTAAATTCACAAAAGAATGTCGCTGTATGTCATACACTTTTATGCTCGTTACTATACGATGTATTTGTGATTAGAGATCGTAAAATGTTGGTGGACCACATATACTGCTCGGAGTCGATCCGAGCGATGAACGACGCGGTGGGGCGAGCTGAAATAACTGGTGTAAGGGCTCCGCTGTCGGAGGTCTACGCGCCGAGCAATCCGGTAAGACAGTATCTGTTTGTCACCGCATCATTAAGACATTAAAACTTCAATATACCCCGTTCTTTTTACCCTCATCAAAAAAGCGGGGTGTTAAAAGTTTGTAGTGTGTATCTGTGTCATTGTACAGTACAGTCTGTGGCATTGTAGCTCCAAAACGGATGAACTGATTTCAATGCACTATTTTTTTAATTGAAAGCTAGTTTATTCGGGTATCATCTTAGCTATGTTTCATGAAAATCCGTTCAGCTGTTCAAAAGTTACAGCTCTTTTTCTGGTTGGAGTCGGGGTTTTTGACGGTTAGGTTATTAATCATTGTTATTTGTAATTCACCAATAGTGCTTTTAAGGGTTGAAAGTACTAATACTAATCAATATGAACAACTTTTACTATCGGACCAATCCTGAAATTGCAACAAAAAACGGCTGTTCCAAACATTTAGTCAAGTAATATTGAATTATTTGTATGGAACAACTATCTTTTTTTATTTTATACTGATGAATACAATAACCCCTTTGTATAAAATAATTATAATTGTTATAAAACTAAGTGACGTTTTTGAAGTTAAATTATTATTAATGTAGTTTGCTTTTTCCCTACTCACCTACTTTTATCTACTAAAAGACGACTACTAACACTAAGGCTTACATTCAGAGACGACAGAAACGAGTCTAAGCGTGAACTTACGCTTCCATCTGTCAAACTTACGAACAAATTTTGACAGATGGAAGCGTAAGTTCACGCTTAGACACGTTTCTGTCGTCTCTGAATGTAAGCCTCCGGCCCATGTTCACCGATAGCATAACACACGATAGAGCAAAATCAGCCATTTAAACATGACTTTTTGTATGGTTTCTTTTTAAACATCTGTTATTTTGTCGGTGAAATGGCCCTAAGTCACAAAATAGATACCGTCTGCCGTCTGTACCAATCTATTTTGTGACTACGTGGACTAAGACTGGATTTATTTATTACTAAAGAAATGTATAAATTGTAACAGATTACAATAGCACCACTGATAGAGCGTTTCGTGTCCCCGGAGTGGCGCATGGAATCCGCGTCGTGGGACAACAAGCAACTGAGGACTTACACCGAACCTACCAGGACGTTCTGGCTTACCAAGACCCCTGGCCCTGAGTGAGTATAAAGCCTCATATTCACTAGGAGACTAGGAGTCTCGCAATATGTGTCACTAGAAATGTCGGACGACGTCAAACGACGTCGCACGACAAGTCTGGTACATCGCGCGACTTGTCCCTTGTCGGCGTGTCGCTTCAGTTGTGGGATTAATCCTCGTATTCACTAGGAAACAAATGTCCTGCGACATGTGTCGCTAGAGATGTCGAGCGAAGTCGAGCCACGTCAAGCGACGTCGCACGACAATTCTGGAACATCGCGCGATTAATCCCTTGTCGGCGTGTCGCTTCAGTTGAGGGATTAATTCTCGTAGTCACTAGGGGACAAATGTTGGACACGCATTGCTAGAGATGCTGTATGAAGTCAGGCAACGTCGCCTGACGTCGCTCAACTAAATGATAAAAATCAATCGATCACTTGAAAGAAAGAAAGAAAAAAAAAGATTTTATTTCTACGCCCAGTATGACGCACAAAATATAAAAATATCTAAGCTTAATACTAAAAAATTGTCATTGTTCCGAGAGGCTTCTTTGGTCATTGATAATACATATGGGTGGATTGTATCACTTCGATACAATCCACCCATATGTATACCAAATGCATCAACGAATTATAGGCAAAATAGTTTTATGGTGCGTACGAGCAGAAACTTTAATAAACTATGTAAACAGCATGATATTGATCCATTCACAAGCAGTGTGCCCTCGGCAAGGAGGTGTATGAGACTTAACTTTTTCAAAAAAAAAAAAGACTTCATGTTCTGTTCTTAGTAAGCAATTATTATTGTTATGGTAAGGTGTACTTCATTCGCTCACATTAAAAATTTTAGTCTATTACTAGAAGTGAAAACTTGTTACTGGCTGGTTAGTCAATAAAAAACTAAATTGTTGTTATTTAAGTTAAATTAGGTAGCTGTTAGCTTTCTGTGCTTTAAATTTTTTTTTTTTTTTAAAGAAATATAGCAATATTTTAAATGTTTTTAACTTCTGTGCAGTTGTACGGTGTGCAAGAGCGACACAGTTAGACAAGCGATCAAGAAAACTAGACTCCTGAGTTCAACATAGCTTTATTATCAACTTAAATGTATATCATTAGTCGAATATATTGTATTTAAATATTACACTAAGGTGCAGAAACAACACTACAGAAAAAATATTTTAAACAAATTATTATGAATACTTTTAGGTGATGTATAAAATATTTTAAATCTATTTTGGCATAATATTAATTTCTAGAATTTGGTTTCAATATTTTTTTATTATACATATATTAATCATATCGTCATTATTTATAAAAAATGTGATACCTCTGCACCTAATTGTAACTTTATATTAAGGCAGCAGTTGATCACTATTTAAAGAGGCCATGTTTCATGTAATGCTTTATTAATAAAATATCAGAGGCCATGAAACATAGTCACTTTTACAATACACTCAAAAGATCCAGCTCTGAAAGTCCTCATCTTTGAAATATTTTTTAAATCTGTTAGGTATAATGCGATTAAATAATTATTTTTTGTTAGAAAAGGTGTTGATCCATCTAAAATTCATGACATTTTATTTGCTGGAATAAATAAATATCGCATAGAGAAGGTTTGGTTAATTAAATAACAACTTGTTGGACTTTAGGAACCGAATCTTTTAAGCACAATATTTTATTGGCTCAAAGTATACAGTTTATAAACGTGGAAATTTTATATCATTTGGCTAAATATTTTCGTTTTTTTTTTTATATTTTCTTTTATTTTTGAAGACAAATTTTATTTTATAAGGCGTGTATAACATTGAATGCTAGTTGTAGCTTTATTTTTATATAATTTATATATATAAAGCTCGATTACCACTGACTCACTGACTGATTGACAGAATTGATCTCCCAGATGGAGCCGTGGGGGGTTAAAGTGATGTATGGGAGTCGTAAACCTTGAGGTCCAGTGAGTCCGGGAAAAATCCGAAATGACCTGAAAGTGGAACCCTGACCGGAACTGCCCTACGGATCTCGAAAATGAAAAGTCGCACACCCATAGTGCTGGAACTAAAAATGTCAAGGACCCTGGGCCGTTTGACGAGCCGGTGAAAAAAAGATGGCGTCCATACAAAAAAAGATGGCGGCCATACAAAATTGAAACGCTCACCGTTCCGCAACCGTCAGAGATAGTGGGGGGGTGTTCGACCAAATGTCATAGAGGACGACGGGGGCTTTCCGGTGGGGGTCATAAAAATCCAAGATGGCGGATTCAAAATGGCGGCCAAAAAAAAAAATGGTCTGAGCCGGCTGAAAATTGGCATCCAGGGGATTTCGGGGGCACCGATTCATAATCCGGGATCAAATTTTTTTTTCCGCCATTTTCCAATATGGCCGCCATACAAGTGTTCATTTTGGATTTTCACCCAATTGTTCTCCCAGAAGGAGCCGTCGGGGGTAAAAGCGATGTATGGGAGTCGTATAGAGGGGGGTCCTGTGAGCTTAAGAAAAGTCCGAAATGACCTGAAAGTGGAACACTGACCGGAACTGCCCTACGGATCTCGAAAATGAAAAGTCGAACACCCACACTGCCGGAACTAAAAATGTCGAGGACCCTGGGCCGTTTGACGAGCCGGTGAAAAAAAGATGGTTTCCATACAAAAAAAAATGGCTGCTATACAAAATCAAAAAACCAAATTTTTTTTAGTTATGTTACAAACTCCACCCAAAAAGCCCACGCGGGCCGCATGCGGCCCGCGCACCCGCGCGACCTCTAGTTATAATTATAAAATTAAATTCAAATAAATTGATCTCAGAACGATACTCTCTTACTTTACATTAACATCAAAGATATAAACAAATTGTACTAAAGCTAGCCAACCAAAAAAATGTATGGTTTATATTTTATTATGGGGTGAATGGAGACTTCCATTTTTTTATAAAATTATAGCAGATTAAGTATTCTTGGAAGTTTTTGTTAACAATCTATATTAATACAACGTCCAAAGTTTTATCCCCTTTCACCCCCTGAATCCCCATTCACCCCATTTTACAGTACGTATAACAGAAATATTCTAGAACGATAAAAAGCAAGCACAATGCAACTCCTGTGCACAAACCCATGCTAGCCAACTTCAGTCGATTGCTTCCAGACGAGCCAACCTAATGAATACCACATGACACCCAATAAAACTGAAACTACAGTGCGGCCGCCGAGAGAATGCATTCCTGACACCTGTCAGTTGGACATGTTTATTTTATATTAAATATTAAATTTAACGTAAATCTGTATTAGTTTATTAAGACTTAGGTCGACGCTATAATATGAATTTTAATAAAAATTGTATGAATAGTGCATAAAATATTTCATTAAAATTATTTTTATCGTTTGTTCGTAATTGACAGGTGTCAGAAACGCATTCTCTCGGCGGCCGCACTGTAGACGGTCAACGATGAACGACTCTTCATGTCTTGTGCACATTTGTGCAGATGTATATCGCGCCATTTTCCCGCACATTTCGTTTGGCAGGGCCACTGTACTAAAGTCAAAATTGTTAGCCCACTAAGCCTTAAAACTAAAACCTATTAATATCACATGTATTAACATTGACTCTTTTATATTCGATTCGATTCCAATCTTGATCAAGCATTGAGAGCAGTTTGAAGACACATTGACGAGGCAGAATTATGGAGACTTTTACATTTTATATTATGTATGATCTTAGATCTATGTGCCGCAGCTATGTTATCAAAATCGTTGTTTGATACTAAGTCTAGCGAAATTATACATATTGTGAAAAGTAATCTAATTGCTAAGGCCACATTGAGCAATTCATCTAATGATCTGCTTAGTAACTGTCAAACAGATGATTACTGAATATGAACCTTATGCGGATGACATTAAGAGTCGTCAATTAAGTAGATATTTTGACATTCGTAATATGAATCATATTATGATTCATCTAAAGCGGCCTTTTTAGCCCCCCAGTAAATACGTTACGCGCCTAACCACGCCCATAAACGGCTTTTGACAATATCACTAGTGATATAATTATAATATTCAGATAAATTTGATCAAGTAACACGATATTTTTATTATTAGATACTTATATTAATACGTGAAAAAGAAGAATTTGTACTCCTTTTTAAGTATATTGCGCGCACGGAGGCGTGTGAGATTTGGCATAGTTAAAGTTTATATGGAGGATTTCGACCACTGCGGGCGACCATTAGTACTTATAATTTCGCTGACAACGATTTGTTTATTTATAATTTCGCTACTTAAAATAAACAATATTGGAAAATGTAACTGCAACTTATGAACCAACAACTGTTGCAATAACGTCTTATTTCATCGATCTGATTTTATAATAATTATTATTGTAATAGGAAGCGAGCATCTACTATCAAACTATGCTTGAGCAAGATGACTTTTGCAACAATTTTTTTACTAAAACATTACAATTTATACATATAGTGTTTATTAAATATTTTTAGGATTTTTTTGACTTTTTATTCAGTCTCAATATAAGTTCAATGCATACTATAATTTAACAATCGATTATTTCTTTAAAAACAATTATGACAACAGACATTTTAGTAACGACGTAAAAACCAAAGATTTTTTAAATAAATAAATAAAATCATAAGATATTTATTTGTTTCTTTATAAACGTAAACTTACAAGAGAAAAAACTAACAATATTACAAAAAATTGAGAATGTGACATTAAATCTAAGGGTACATTCACATTTCGAGCCACCCAAGACAGAATAGTTAATTTAGGCCAATAGCACACTAGACAACCAGGCTGCGGCTGATTGGATGCAGCAACTAGGTTGCTTAGTGTGCTATCTGCCTTATTTATTGATGTAGCACATCCAAGCCATATATAGGCTAATAAACTGACACGTAATTAAAAGAAACTCACACAACATTTGTTCAAACAAACATCAATTGACACAGCAATGAAACTTTTTAGTAAAACGCTTTAATTAAACAAACATTTCCAGCAGCAAGTTGACTCTTATCTACAACGGCCGAGCGAACACAAGCGAAGGTATCTCTCTCTCTTTCACTCAAATGGGAACATCTCTTTCGCTCCCGTTGAGAGGTGCTTCGTTCGCGCTCGCTCGGCCAGTGTGGATCTGTCATTGGCCAATTCTCACACGACGCGACGCTACTCAAAAGAAACTAAACTAAACTGATGTCACAGAAACACATTACTAACGCGTTATGAACCGACTACTTACAAGTAAAGCTCTGTCCCATCTCCATTGAAAGGCGGTTTCTGTCTTGAGCGGATGCGGAATTATATCTTCGCTTTTCGTTTCAAGTTTGTAGGTGTATCTGTGTGTCTGTCTGTAGCATCGTAGCTCCAAAACGGATGGACCGATTTCAATGCAGTCTTTTTTAATTGAAAGCTTGTTTAATCAGGGATTATCTTAGCTATGTTTCATGAAAATCTGTTCAGCCGTTCAAAAGTTACAGCTCTTTTTCTAGTTGTGACCTCTCCGCTCGATTAAGGTCCGATTTAAATTGCGAACATAATAGATTTCTCAGAATTAAAGCTCAAAGGGGATTCGAGGGATTTTGACGGTTAGGTTGTCAATAATGTATTTGCTACTTACAATGCGCACTCGCACCCACACCCGAGTAAGACAAAAACCGCCGTAATTGGGACTTCAGTTAGGATTTTTTTGAGAAGCGTTTTGTGAAAATCTACCTTAAAATTGTTTCATTTTGCCATCAATTAATTGGTTTAACGTCGTAAATCATACAAGATTCTCTTCTTCCCATACTTACTTATATGCAGGAGCACAATCCTCGCCGGTCACCCATCCATGGCGGTCACAAGGCATATGTTGGCGAGGGCCATGGCCGAGTTCTGTCGCACTTGAGGGTTCGGGTCTTTGATCAGCTGCAGGAGGCGAGTGCGGGCTGTTCGCGTGATGTCTGGATCCAGTTCCGTTTCCTCTGGATATTTCTCGCGAATCCGGTATAGTTCTGCGTAGAGGAGACCTGAAAAAGAAGATTATGAATTGAATTGATGACACTTTTGGTGCATTGGCTAAGCGATTAGCCTTCTGCGCTACGTGCCGCGGGTTCGATCCCCGCAGGGAACAAATATTTGTATGATCTACAGATAGTTGTTTCGGGTCTGGTTGTGTGTGCATGTGACATGTATGTTTGTAAACTGTACCCTCGATACAGGAGAAATCCTAGTGAGGGGCAATGTTATTAATCAAAAGAAAGCTTGAAGCCACTTACCTAACAACAGCGGCGGGTGCGGCTTCAGCTCTTCACTGGCACAATGCAGGTAGTTGACGGCAGTCTGCAGGCACTTCACCACACTGCAGGGCATTTCATCGGCCAACTGCCTCAGCAGCGCCGACAGGAACTCATCCAGGTACAAGCGACCTTCGTCCAGTAGGTGCGTTTGTACGAAGTCATTGGATTTCTTCACGTTAAAGATTTTGAAGACTTGTTTGAGGGTGTATTTGCTGGCCTGTGGAAGTAAAGAACGGTTTTATGAATATTTATAATGAACTTGAAAAATTTTCACAGGTTTTTTAACAAGTAAATCGTCGATTTTATGGGTTTTATAATTTTTGTTTGAATGTAATTCTTAATTTTATTTATTCATAAATTTTTGTGATATTTATGTTCTTGTGATTTTCTTAATACGTGTTTCCAATAATAAATAGAAACTACTGCTAAGCTGATTGCTGAAACGCATCAGACAATATGAAATAAAAAATCATTTCTTTTTTTAAAGTTTAAAAAAAAAAGTTTTTTTTTTATATCACTAAGTTGACAAACAAGCGTACGGTCCGCCTGATGGTAAGCGGTTACCGTAACCTATGGACGCTTGCAACACCAGGGGCATCACTCGCGCGTTGCTGACCCTACTACCAACTATTTCCTCTCCAAGGAGCACTGGCGAATTTGCAAACTGTTAGGAAAACAACACTCTAATATTTCAACTCTTTTATTTACTGTTTTAGTTTTCCATACCTATTCCTAAAATAGACCTACTAATATATTTCACATATAAGATTCACCCACAAGACATTAAATAACAAAGTAACTAAGCAACCGACAATGAAGGTTAACTGGTACACTGTAATTGGCATAAGACCGTAATAAGTAAAAAAAATTAAACTTTTTTATTTGGCTACGAAATTCTGCAAAGTCAAAACTGAAAAACGGTCTTACCCTTACAACAGCCGGGTTATTATCACACAGATGCAGCAGGAAGCAAGGCAGGGAGCTGACGCCTTGTTCCACCAGCGCATCCGACTTCACCCGCCCAGCGATTATCCCGAACAGTTTGATGGAGTGCTCCCGCAGCTGCGCGCACTCCGTGTTCATGAACGGACGTATCTTTTGTGATATCGAGAGCAGATCTCTGTCGTACTCCTTGTCTAGTGTGTCCAGTTCCGTGAGAAGACGGCTTAGGCCTTGTATGGCGGCCAATGGTACGTTATCTGTTGGTGCCCTGCGGGGAGAGGGTTGAAAGTTAGTTATTTATGGTTTTGTTTTAGTACAGACAGTGTTAGATATACTGGAACACCTAAAGTGTCCAAATAGAGCGAAACTTCTTAGGTATTCATTATTTTTGGGTCAGCAAAGGTATTCAAATATAGAATAGAATGGAATAGAAATACAATACAATACTCTTTATTGTACACCTGATAAAAGAAAAGTAATGAACGGAATAATCACAATCATAATGTATGTAAAATCATCAGTTTTATGAATTAAATACAATAAAAATATTAAACAAATGCTTCGTAATCATGTCATTCATTATCATGTTATACAGGGTGTAAGTGACATCGTAACGAAAACTCATACCATGGGTTCAGTACATGATACTGAAAGACAAAGTGAAAGAATTTTGTGTCGGTCTTTTCAAAAATTTTACGGTTTTGTTCGCAGTTTTTATACCTAACTAAAAAATCTGCGAACAAAATCGTTAAATTTTTGATAAGACCGACGCAAAATTCTAACGCTGAATGATCCAGTATCATGTACTGAACCCATGGTATGAGTTTTCGTTACGATGTCACTTACACCCTGTATACAGGATAATTTTTTATGTACCTACTCGTAGTGCGCGAAATTTGCAGACTGATTCAGTGTCCGTTCCCAAATGCAACCGCAGTACAAAAATTCATTTCAATACAAAACAAAAATTTGATTTAATTTTGTATGGCTTGCGCTAGTAAATTACTTATACGTGTCGGGGCATACTAAGTCAAATTTTCGTTTTGGTTTAAAGTGTATCCCAATGCTGCGTTTGCATTTAGGAACAGAGATTCGACGACACGGTTGGCGCAGTGGCTAAGTGATTAGCTTTCTGCGCTACGTGCCGCGGGTTCGATCCCCGCACGGAACAAATATTTGTATGATCTACAGATAGTTGTTTCGGGTCTGGTTGTGTGTGCGTGTGACATGTATGTTTGTAAACTGTACCCTCGATACAGGAGAAATCCTAGTGAGGGGCAATGTTTAAAAAAAATAAAATAAAAAGAGACTGTATGACTATAAATTATGCGCACTACATAAAAAAATATTATGTATAGGTACAGCCAACGTGTTAATATTATCGTAACATTTGGATAAATTAACCATAACTTGTTAAAATAAGTGTCAAACATGTTTTATTTTAGTAGTTAATTTTATAGCAAAATAATTCAGAGTAAAGAAATTCGGAATTACGATATATGACTTAGAGGTGTGCGCCGATCGGCGTGGCGCACGCCGCTGGTAATTTAAGCCACGCCGCCGCCGATTTTTCTTTCGGCGTGATTGGTGCCATTCTCATAGTATGTAATATTCTAGTTTTAGGTACCTACAATGCAGATATATACTAGTAAACTAAACACTAGAAATGTCTAAGTATATGCTTATTGGTTTATTTCGACGTACCTATTTGTTCACGCAAATTTAATACACATATACACATGTAATATGACTTACTGCGACTTCTGAGCGTCGACCCCCTGACTAAGTGCTGCGAAGGCGGCCGGCAGCGCGTGCGCGCGCGCGTCGGGCCGCAGGGGCGCCACGTTGGCGGCGCCGCGCAGGCACACGGCGCGCACGCGGCTGTTCTCGTCCTTCCAGCCCGTGCTCAGCGCCGCCAGCACTATCTCTATGAGCACCGGGTTGTCGTTACATCTGAAATAGCGTTAAAAACATTCACCTCCTACACTACAATAGACGGAGGGTCTAGAACTAAATTCATAAAAAATGTGTCCCGGGTCTACCTAAACGCAGGTACATTTATAGAAATATAAAAATCTATAACATGCTAATTCAAACCGTATCATCATAGTAAACAGCTTCTTTTACTTGCAACAATTTATCAGCCTATTCAACACTAGTGTCACACACATACCTGTAGTTGAGCAAGTCCGCTAACAGCGCCAGAGCGGCGCAGCGCTGCGGCGGCAGCGGGCAGCGGGCGTACGCTGCGACACGCGACACCAGCCGCGACAGATGTTGCGGACACTCGCGTGTGAGAGCGCCGCTCAGTATGGGTGCTAGGTCGAGTAATGTCGCTGAAGAGTCACCGTGTTCAATACTCAGGCAAAGGGAGCACGCTTCTTTAACCTAAAAAGTAAACGTTCATAATAATCTCTACGGGCAAAGTGACTCAAACAAAATAAGAAAAACACACTCAACCATGGGTCACCGTTGAGTGTAAGGCTTACTTTACTTGAGCCAGACTTAGGCTGTAATTTGTGATGACTGGAGACCGGATTATATACAGGTTGGATTTTTCAGACGGGACAGTATGGGCAGGTACCACAACCGCTATAGCTACAGGAAAACGTTCTTAGGAGATATTTTGACCTCCATTCACAGGTTTTGGATAAAATGTACAGTCGGCAGAAAAATGGTCAATTTGCACAAAACCTTTGAACTCGAAACTTGTTTGTCTGTTTGTAATGGATAAACTGAAAATCTACTGGACCGATTCTAAAAATTCCGTCACCAGAACGCTATATTATCACTGAGTAACATAGGCTATAATTTATAACGAAAATTATGTACACTCACTGTGCCACTAGTAAGAAACCACAATTAAAATTGGAAAATATTACTAAATCAATTATGCATACCTTATGACAATCAGCCTGCTCCAAAAACGCGTTGAAAGTCTGCACTGTTATCTTAGCCGGAGACAACTTAATCGCTTCCCTGTTCGGTACAAATCCGAACCTCTCCTGACTCTTGTTGTTGGGCGGGGAGTACGCGGGCGACTCCGCGTCGATATAGCAAGCGAGCGTCGTGTACAGAACTGCGAACAGGTCAGAGAACTTGGCTATGCAGGTCGGCTTCATCGTGGGCTCTTGGAGCATCTCTCCCAAGGCGCTTATGAGCTGGAAAGAAAGTTTGGATTAAGTTTTGTGATGTCCTGGTTATAAACAGGAGAATTGCAAGGCTAAAGCAAGATCTGCGGATCTACCGCGTAACTAAAAAGGTAATGAACATCGACTCTGGTAATAAACTTCTATACGATCGTGAGAGAACTTCGAGCTACTTTGTAAAAAAAATACCAATCATTAAGTTGGGACTCATATCTTCATGATCAGTAATTTTTTTACAGGGTAGCTTGAAGTTTAGTCTCTCACGACCGTACTTAAGTTTATTACCAGTGTCGATGTTCATTGCCATTTTAGTTAAGCGGTAGACCCGCTGTTATGGTAGGGAGCAATTTTAAAGTAAACGTTTTAAAAATAGATATAATATAATGGTTACAGATATGGGAATATGCAGCCGTGTTATGATATTGGACCGCAGATATTAGACTTGAGTCGCTCGTGAGCGAGTAATAAAAAGAGCTAGCTCTTTTCGTTTCATATCGCTCTCGCTCACACACTCACTCCCTACATAGCTCACTAGCTCAGTAGCCCTCGGCGGCCGGCATGTCTCACCGAGTCAGCGAAGTTACCGAACGGCTCATTCGGCTGGCTTCGGAATACTTCGGATAATCGGGTAGTCTAAACTTCTAAAGAGCTATTGACTATGGGCGAGCCGAGCCGTCACCTTCGATGCGCGTGAGTCAAATGAACTAACAGTCGACGTCTGAGCTATAGAAGAGCTAAAGAGCTAAAAGAGTGATATAGCTCTTTAGAGCGAAAGAGAAAGTACCTAGCTTTTTTTAAAACGCTTTTATTAGCTTCACCTGTAACTATGTAAAAAAATCTTGGAAGTTAAATTTGACCCACTTCCCGGTTTCCGATTGAGCTGCAATTTTGCATACACGTTTAGTTTGGATGACAAAAGCGTTTTGGTTAGTTTTTTTTGTAAACTATAATATTTCTTTTCAATGAGCTATTTCGCCCATGTCTAGTAGATATGGAAATATGCAGCCAGGTGGACCGTGGTGGTTGGATTGACAAACGCAGGGTTTTGCCACTATGGCTTGTCAGCAGTACGAACTGAAGTGGAATCTTTTCCAGTCGCCTCCATTTGTCACATAAAAAACACATGTAAAAAACAAAACGCAAAATATCGTGTCATGAGTACATTTGCATGTACAAAGTAACTTACAGTCAAGGGCTGGAGAGCAGCGATATGGTGGTCAGTTATATGGTAAGGGTCTTCATAGAGCTCAACCGACGTCATGAGCCGCAGGAAGTTGTCCGTGATAGCCGGGGAGAGGCCCTCATCGCGCGCCAGGCAACGCCAGCATAATAGCACGCTCCTGGAATACACAGCTTTTTTCATGGCCAGTATGAACGAACTTCCTCATCTCCAACCTTCAATATTGATGTTCAGTTCAATCTCCGTGCATAATATGATCTGTTTGCTGTATTAGCGTTAACATTCAATTTAAAAAATAGTTGATAAGATGGAAAACGCCTTACCAAGTGCTATAACCCGCGTACCTGGGTAGTAAGAACTGTTAGGAACCTTGCTAATCTTCCCAGGAGAGTACGATCAATTCATATATAAGAACCTACCTAGACGAGTATTCATATATCCCCACGACCCTCTTTATCCCAAATATAAGTACCTCATTTACAGAACAATATTATTAAAAAAAACAAACAATAATGAAAAGTACTCACAGTTTCAACGGCAATTTCTGGGCCAACAGCACAGCAATCACAGAATTCGAGTGATGACGCGTCAATGACGTCATCGGCTTCATCAGCTTCAATCTAGCCTCAACGCCAACTTCGTCCATCGTTGCCAGCATAACTTCTACTATCCTCTCAATACTCTGGTACAAATCCTGCCCCTTATTCGTGAAGTAAGCATCCAAAATCGAACTA
The DNA here is from genome assembly GCA_932294325.1 of Allophyes oxyacanthae. Taxonomy (NCBI): domain Eukaryota; kingdom Metazoa; phylum Arthropoda; class Insecta; order Lepidoptera; family Noctuidae; genus Allophyes; species Allophyes oxyacanthae. Next base: position 2,747,413 of record OW028612.1, read on the forward strand.
ATACCAACAGTCCTGAACTCCTGGTCATCAAAACATTCGAGCAAGCTTTCGATAAACTGCATGTTATGGTGGTGAGGTATTTTCGGAGATATCGCGTCACATAGCGCAGTGCAGTAGTCACTGATCATGTTCAAGTCGTTCGTCAAGATGTTGTTCTGAAGGTGTCCTAGACTCGCCATGCATTCGTCGTCAGGCTCTATCACATGCCCTTCGTACAAATCCTGGATCTGAATTATTACTTTGATACAATCTATTGTAGTCAATCTTACTGGAAAGTTGGTATCTGCGATTCCGGGTATTATAAGCCCTAATAAGTACCCCATTTGACCGAATTTACTCGGAGTCTCATAATTCAGTTTTACGTTTTTGATGTAGGTGTCGAATATTACTTGTAAGATCAGGACCGATGCTGTTCTGATCTCATCGTTTTCATGTCGGATCCATTCCATTAAGAGTCCGATTAGATCATCGATTGTGCTCAAACAAGTAGACTGGATGATCAACTCTTTGATCAACTGATGAAGTAAAGATAGGCTATCGTTTAAGGTCTTAGCTAAGGTATCATTTTTGTCACCGTTTCCTTCAATCTCATACTTTCTTTTGAATGAAGATAATTCTCCAAAAATGCTATTGAATAGCACTCTCAGTATTGTATTCCTTTCTTCAGGTAGGATACCTTTTTGTAACTTCGTTAACGCTTTGGAAGCTTTCACAATGATCGGATAAAGTTCTACGTTGCGTTTCTCCAGATTAGAATTGTATATTTGCTCGAGGACTGCATTTAGCAACTGCCAGCGGTTTCTTAGCACCACATTGTGATGCGCAGCTGGATGTAGCGCCTTACTTATTTCATACAGAGTTGTGACACTTGCTTTGCACAAGTCAAATGGAGGATTAGACTTCAAAATATCGTACAGAATAGACGTAACATTATCCCCTAATCTAGCTAAGATATGCACGTCGAGACAGTCGACAGCTACTTTGCCATAACACGTAATAACTGCATACCTTACCACCCCCAACTCAGACTCAGTTTTGGAATGCCTCGAAGACAAGAAATTAAGTATCTTACTGCCTCTTTTAGATTCATTTTCTTTATAAATCGCATCTAATTCATTCAGAATCATTTCTCCGTGCTGTCTCGAAGCTATTCCTACAGCTTTGCTGACGTAATCGCTGCTCTCCATCGGTATAGACTTCAGAGCTAGCAATATTATCTTCAGGATCTTCTCGACTACCGCAGCATTGGACATGTGACATGATAGAACCGCTAGGTACTGTAAGGAGACACCTTTGATCATTGGTGACTGCTTCTTGGAGAGAACCTGCTGTGATATCAGCGTGGCGATGAATTCCACCCATTTGTTACTGTTCACTTGTTCCACAGCAGAAACTAGAAGGTCCAGCAACATACTATGCCACTGCTCTTTGGACTCGCTTATCTCAACAAACTTCAACAACCTCTGAATCTCCACTGTCCAAGAATTCTTCAAGTTCTTATGGACATCTCCAGAATATTCTTCGAGGAACACCAAAATATTCTTGTTCCTCTCAACTTGGTCCGGTTCCACGACATATGTTAAGCACCGAACGAAAACTAAGTCTGGAGAACACTTCATTTCGATCTCTTTCTCAGATTGTCCATCCGCTATCACGTCGGAGTTGTTTTGGAGGAGAGAAGTCAGGCAATGGCAGACAGTCGCCATAGATGACGTAAACTCTTCACCAGTCAATGCTATCAGTAACAAGTTACGTAATTGGGACCTGATACTTGTAACAGTGTTGCACATGAGGATGAGAGAACTTTTGCATGTATCGTGTAAATCTAAGATATCGTGTTTCGAAACGTTTGGAGGTCCTTCGTATCCACAATGCTTTATAATAAACTCCACCATTGTGAAATCCTCTGGCGTCGTTATACAGTTCCTATACACCAGTCCTACTATTGCTTTGACTAGCAACTTCTTCATTTTCAGGCCTTGTTCCATGGTAGTCATTACTTTTAGTAGAATAATGAATTTCGCTGCGTAATTCTCTACAAAGACTTGAGAGGACGTAGTCAAATGAGTGAGGATTATAACAGATTTCATTCTATCTTTCTCTTGATTATTTTTACATTGATGGAGAAGACTTTCTATAGTCTGATCTGGGAACTGCCCGGCCATATGATCGAAGCATCTAAGCACCTCGAAATGATTCTTTACGGTATGAGGTTGATCATAATCTGGTTCTACAAGAACTAGATTAAACAAAACATGGTTGATAGAGTTGATTACGCTGTCACTCAAACTTAGTTTTGGATTCAAAGGTGATGGAGATAGTAAGTACGATATACATTGACTTATGTAGTAGAAATTGATTGCTGGTTTGCGATACAAAGACAGCAATGAAAGTACAAACTTATTGACTGTCTCGTTAAACTGTCGTTCGGATATAAGCCTCGTGATAGGTCCTAGAGCTTCGAGAACAGACTCTGCGACCTTAGACTCGTGGGAAGGTAGCCATTGATTGTATAGCACGTCAAATATTATAGAGAATTCTGTGACAAAATTGTCTTTTATAGATGTAATGTTGTCGTTTTCTACGTTGTCGCCTATTTGTTCGGATACGGCGACTGCGAAGTGGCCGAAAGCTGGAAAGGAAAAAAAATTTTTTTTTTGTTTAGTACTTATCGACCTTTTTGAACTGAGACCGCGATTTAGCAAACGTAGCATGTGGCGCCCGGCTGGGGTAGATTGGGTGTGGAAGCCGGAAGATCGGGTTTTATGGCACAGTTTCGGGTTTTATGGCAATGAGCAGTAGTAAGCTGGTTTGAAATGTGACGCCGAATTGAAGAAGGCATCGATCAAGACTACGACTAGATGAAGGATCAGAAACAAAAACACATCGCTGAAGGGCAGCATGTAAGCAGACTGGGTTCAAAGAACCTGCCGAGGTGGTGCAATTTGTGACAATCCTCTCATTAATTCTTGTTTGCGTTAAAATGACTACCTCAAACATTCAAATATAATTTTTTTTTATTATATGTAACTCAAAACCAATATGGCTGATTTACATTCATGTCAACCTTGCAGTTTTATGAGCGATAAAATGTTGAATTTAGATAGTAAACTAACCATCTGCTGTTTCTATAATTTGTTCGATTATTATAAACAGAATTTACTGATTCATCATTTTATACCAGTTTTACCGTTTTTAGTCACCTTATACAACATTCAATGGTAGTATATTTTATAACGAGAACTAAACGGAAATATCTGCTTTGCTAAATGGCAATTGAAGTCTGTACGATATTTGCCAACCCTAGAATCACGACTTTTTTAAAGTGCCTGCAAAGGTCCAGTGGAAATAAAAAAAATCCTAAGCACCACCATGGGTAAACGTGTTGTCGGCAGCAGAGCAATTCTTTTTGCAATGCACCAATGAATATTTTGCGGCGGCCATTCGAGGCTTCAGCTGAAAATCAGCGTTGCAGCTAGCTGCAGCACTTTACTGAGCTGAGGCCTTTTAGGCATGCAATGCCACATTGAACCTGCTAGGTGAAATAATTAGTGTTAATAAAAATACTATAAACTTGAGTTTTAATTAGTTAGTAGGTAAGTTTTTCTTTTTCGTTTATATAAATTAGGTTTACTTGTTTGGTTTTACGTGTTTTGTATTTTATTTTACTTATTTTTTTGTATATTTGTGGTTTTGTGCTGTCTAATAAACGTATTTCTTTCTTTCTTTCAATGACGCTTTCGCCAGTCTATCGCTTGGACATTTATTGTAGATTATCTTGCTATTTTAAAATAGTTCTCCTGAGCTGAATGCGATAGCGAAATCCCCAATCAATCGGTACTCCAATTGATGGCTCGTCCTTTGTGCCCTATATGCTATACAAGGGAAGATCTCAACAAAACCGCGGACAATACTGTGGCAGTGGCAGAATTTTATTAAGGCACTTAAAACATGGTGGTTTAAAATGACATACCATAAGCAAACGCCTGCTTCAGTCCATCGGCCTTGACCAACGAGAGTAGAGGCAACATTTTGCTGAGAATCTCCTTAATATGTGGCACTACGCCGTGCGTGTTGACTGCAGCCAATGTGCCGAGGGTGTGTGCTACCGTGTAGTGGGGGACTGATGCTGGCGACAGCTGGTCAATCAGTGACCGTAACACCTGAAAAAATTAGGACAATTTGGTACAGTGTTCAAGACCGTAGCCAGGGATTTAGACCGGTGGGAGGGCAGGAAGGGGAGGGGGGGGGGTGACCCCTAAACAAGAAAGGCAATGAGGTATAACTTTTAAAAAACTGTTTCATGAATTAAAACTTTAAAAAAAATTGTTATATTGAATTGAATGCTACTTGACGGGACTTCAATCTATCAAATATTCAATAAAGCGTGTATACATTTTCAACTCTCGACAAAAAAGAGGGGTGTTATGAAGTTTGTAGTGTGTATCTGTGTATCAGTGTATCTGTATATCTGTCTGTGGCATCGTACCTCCAAAACGGATGGTTTTTTGCAATTGAAAGCTAGTTTAATCGGGTATCACCTTAGTTATGTTTCATGAAAATCTGTTCAGTCGTTCAAAAGTTACAGCTCTTTTTCTAGTTGGAGTCGGGGCTTTTTGACGGTTAGGTTATATTAAATGTCATTTCACTGTCTGAGGTTTCGGTGGGTTTGACATTTCACTAATTAAGTCAGTCCAGATTTCATGCAACTTTAGACAAATTTGCTAGATAGTGAAATGTTGAATTAGTAACTCATAAGCTAGTTCATAAGCAAATTTATATGGCATCACAAAACATTTATATATTTTTAATTATTTAAAAAAAAACTGCCCCTCGCTTTTGTTTCTCCTGTATCGAGGGTACAGTTTACAAACACACATCTCACATGCACACACACCCGAAACAACTATCTGTAGATCATACAAATAATTGTTCCGTGTGGGGATCAAACCCGCGGCACGTAGCGCATAAAGCTATTCGCTTAACCACTGCGCCAAACGTGCCGTCGAATTGTGTCGTGTCTGTTCACTAGTCTATGACAGTTAACCACAGGAAACGGGCAATAGCAGGACAAATTTAGGTGTAATTCTCAAACCTAACAGCTCATTGTTGCAACTACGCTGACGCATCTGGCATTGACACCACTTACTGCTGTTAACAAACACTAGGTGGGATAAAATTAATTTGTCTAAATTATTCGACTGCTTGCACCGACATGACGTATCTTCACGTCCCAGAAAAAATCACATTACCTCTTCCTTTCCTGAATTACCTAAAAAGCAAGTAATGGACCCCGATCGGCGCTTTGATTACGTAAGAAAAATCTGACAGATACAGCGACTAACAAACAATGCATCCCTTTTTCGCTTATAGACGTTTTCATAAGAGGATACGGAATAGGACGTTTCTTTGCGACAGCAACTGTCATATTTATCATACGTGATCAGGCTGACCTGCCTACCCACCTACCTACCTGACTTTTTTTCGAGTAATGCACAGCTGGAGGCTCCGGTTTCGAAACAGGAACTCGTTAATATCCTGAAGAAGACAGATACGGCGCCAGGAGAAGACGATATTTCCTTTTCTATGGTGTACCATTTTCCCAATAGACAGTTATTGCTTGATATGTTTAACAGGTATTTGACCCAAGGGGAGGTACCAAAGCAGTGGAGGAGTATTAAAGTAGTTCCCATTCCGAAACCGGGACGAGATCCAAATAGTATATCGTCAATGAGGCCTATTTCACTCATATCTTGTCTGTGCAAAACTTTGCACAACATTGTAACAAGACGCCTTGAATGGTACTTTGAGAGCAAAGATTTATTTTCTAAATGTACCATGGGATTTAGAAGAAGTCAGTCATGTTTAGATAATCTTGTACGACTGGTAGCTCAAATACAAATAGGTTTTACAAATAAGCACCACACACTGGGTTGTTTCGTTGATATAGATAATGCTTACAATAATGTTAATATATTCAAAGTGGTGAGCAAGCTGGATGAAATGGGTGTGGGAGCTTCTGTATGCAGATATATATGGGGATTCTTAAAAGAAAGACGTTTAACTGTAACAGGGTCGGGAAGTAATGGTTCTGTTAGTAGATGGACATGCAAAGGTTTGGCTCAAGGCGACCCTATGTCTCCTATTTTATTTAACATTGTGACGAGTGATATTTGTAAAGGTATAATGAATATGCAAGTATCCCAATATGCTGATGACTTTGTCCTTTACGTTTCTGGTCAAAATGTAATGTTTATGTCAATAACTCTTCAGGACGCTATAGATAGTTTATCAGTTTTATTTGGAGATTTAGGACTCGAACTCTCGCCTTCAAAAAGTAAACTTTGCTTATTTTCTAGGGGTAGGTCACAAAAGCAAGTCAACATCAATTTAAATAATGTTAGTCTGGAACAAGTCCATGTAGTCAAATATTTGGGAATTTGGTTAGACCAATCATTAAGATGGGGAAAACATATAAATGAAACGCGTGAAAAATGTATGAAATTTTTAAATATTTTTAATGTATTGGCTGGATCATCTTGGGGTGTCCACCCTTTACATTTGAGACGACTTTATGTTGCAATAATTCGGAGTAGGTTGGATTTTGCAAGTTTTTTATTTGACAGTAGTGCCAAGTCCAATTTGTTAAAATTAGATAAAATTCAAAATCAAGCCATGAGAATAGTCGGGGGTTTCATAAAGAGTTGTCCAATTCATGTAATGGAATCGGAGTTATGTTTGCCACCATTATTTGTTAGGCGGAAATATTTAGCTATAAAATTTTGGTTTAAATCTAAATCTATTGTGGACAATGAGACTTTCTTCATCATATCGAAATTAGTATCACTTTGCGAACAATCATCTTATTGGAATAATAAGAAGAAACCGTTGCTTGTTATAGTACATGGTGAGCTATCTGATCAGGTTGTACAGCGCTCCCAAAAACTGGAGATGTTCTCATTGTCAACATGGATGAATAATTTTGATATAAAGGCACATATTAACTTAAATATTTGTGATACAATAGGACCTAAAAGATCTCATAATTCTTTAGCACTTTTAAGAAATTCTGTACAAACTATAACGCAATATTACGATCGATTCTATCAGATTTACACTGATGGATCGAAGGATGACGAGGGGACCGGAGCAGCATTTTATGATCCCCAGTCTAACACAACAGCGGGGTTCAAGTAGCACTACAAAGTATCTATTATGGCAGCAGAGCTTTACGCGATTTCGGAATGTTTGTCATACATAATATCGTGCAAAAGTACAAAATATGTGATACTCAGTGATTCAAAAAGTGCTCTGCAACACCTAGTTAGTTGTACCACGGGCAAAAGAGGACTACCCGTAGCTTATTGTATTTTGGATTTAATTTTAAGTTTACAACTAAATGGCAAAATGATTAAATTTCAATGGATTCCATCACATGTAAATCTGATAGGAAACGAACAAGCTGATAAGTTAGCAAAAACAGGGATCTATGAAGGAATACCTGTAGACCATTTGCCCTTCTTCACGGATTTATTGAGATATGTTAAAATAGAATGCTTTAAAGTATGGAAAGAGTATTTTGATAAGAGATCCGAGGAGAAAGGCATATGGTACAAAACCATTCAGTCTGAGCCACCAAAGATACCCTGGTTTAGTGAGAAGCGAATGAATCGACAGCTGCTGGTGACAAGCATGCGACTGCGCTCGGGGCACACTCCATTAAATGCGTTTGGGCATCTCATGAAGGTAGTCGAAACTCCAAACTGTGAGATTTGTAAGGTAAGGGAAGATACCTACCATGCTTTAGTGGAGTGCGCCCGGATTAGGGCAGAGCGCAGAGCGCTAGAATTTCAGGCTGGATTTAGTCTTAGGGATGTTGGTATTTGCAATGCGCTCTTGTCTGATCCTACATCTAAACTAGTTATTAAGTTATATTACTTATATCTTAAGTTAATTAAATCTAGACACTAAGTTAACTTTGTAAATCAATAAGGCTGGCATAATCGCTCAGCGATCAAAGCCTTTTTATTTCTATAAATAAATAAAGATTAAAAAAAAAAAAAAAAAAAAAAAAAAAATGGATCGGACACTGAATTAGATAGACATAAAGGTAAAGACAAAAGACACTGGTAGATCACCTTGCTTATTTAAGGAGGTTATGATTCGTTGGCACTCCATCCAAAAAAGTATTCTTATTCTTAATACATTTTATTAATTTATTTTTTATTTTGCCAAACTATTCCTCTGCTGGGCTAAGGCAAAGTTCTTCCATACGTCTCTTTTCTTCGCCATAATACATAAATCATTTTTTATAGACGGATAGGTATTATTGAATGAACATAATATTATGTGGTGTAATAGTATTAGTGAAATACAGACAAAAACGATTATTCTAATTTAAAATGAACACTTTTGGGATACAAGAGAGACACAATAGAAGTTTTATTCGTATTACGTCTATAGGCGTTCAGTGTCCCACAAACGTGTTAAAAAAGCTATATTTACCAGGTCCAAATTCTCATGTCCCACAGCCACTAGCACAGCTGAGGCTCCCATCTGTACATTCGGCTCGTACAACACATTCTCCATCATGGCACGGAGCATAGCAGTCACAAGGTTGGTGGCCGCTGAAGGCTCCAACCGCTTCACTTGATTCACGCATGTTTGTTCTAAAACTCTGCAATATAATTATTACATATTCTGGGTGAAAGGCCGCATTACTTTTGAAGGATAAAATCTACCCAACCCGCATTAGGCCAATGTGGTGGACTGAAGCCTAACCCTTCTCATTCTGGTGGTAGCCATACACGTTCAAGTAAATTGTCCAATTTGCATAAGGCTTGAGGATTGATCAAGTAATGTTGAGTGTGTATGGGTGTCAATTTGCTTACAAGTGTACTTGTCATGCAAATTGATTGCTTGCTTGATCAAGCCTCCAGCCTCATGCAAATTGAACAATATACTTCAATGTGTATGGCTACCATGAGGAGAGACCCATACCTGGATTTATTAATTATTTTTAAACTGTCATGGTCACTAACATTAGTATTAGAGTTCGAAACGGGGTATTTACCATGTTTATATCTTGTGTTGAGCTCCCGATATTTCGGCACTGTTGCAAGCGCCATGGTCACGGATAAACTAAAAGTATTTGCGGGTGGATGTTTATTGGCAGACAAAACGGTCTACCCTCCTTCTGTTACGTTTTGTGCGCTCGGGTCCGGTACCACTATCACTTAAGTCACTCACATGCACATACTCGTATATCGGGAGCTCAACACAAGATATAAACATGGTAAATACCCCGTTTCGAACTCTAATACTATTATTAATTATTATAAAATATTCTCAAAATTACAGATAATCGACCATGCACTGGGATTTTTGTTTAATAAAGGATGATAAACGAGCTAGAGGTTCACCTGGTTAGTGATCACTACCGCTCGTGAATATTAGCAACATCAGATGAGTTGCCTAGGTAAGGCAAATATGTGCAAAATTAGCTCAAAAATAAATTTGGTATGTCACATTGTTACTAATTTCCATTAGCAACATTTTAAGCTAACACATTGCAATCAATAAATTATATCAGTCCTACTCACCTAATTAAATTTAGCCGTTTTTTTTTTATATTTTTATAAAACATTGCCCCTCACTAATTATATTAATTATATATCATTTTTCATTATATATTAATTATATATCAAGGTAATATTATTACCTTGATGCCATATTATTTCCTTATATGTATGAAGAGAGTTCATGCTTGCTGTGTCATATCAGGACAATAGTAATGAGGTACAATATAATATTATAAACAATTAATGGTAATCTACATAGGATTGCATATCATCAGCCTAATTAACCTGTTTGTCAGACTGTACCTTTAATATGCGAGTTATTCCTTTACAATTAGGTAGATAATCGTTTTTCTGTACCAATGGATTTAGCCTAGGGATATAAGGTTTCAATCAGTTTATATGACATTTTAAGTCGGGCCAATTCATTTTTTGACTGTATTTATAAATTAATGTATTTATTTATTTATTTAATCATTTATGTACACACAAGAAAAGACACAGCAAACATTAAAAATAGGAGAACAAAGTACAAAGGTACTGCTTATTTCACAAAAGAAATCTCTTCCAGCAGACCTGCGAGAGGAGAATTTAAAACATGAAATGTAGACAGCGATGCACAAGAATAGATCAAGATACAAATTAAATTTATTAAAAAAAGAAAAAACATAAGCAAAATACATACAAATGTAAATGTAAATTGAATGCTATGTTGCTCTATTCAATAATTAAATTGGAATGAAGTTAAGCAGTAGATAATATATAGGAGTCGTATATGACAATAATGATACACAAATAAAATTAAGAATAGGTATGGTAAAAATATTTATAAAAAAATATTTATATACATATATATTATATATTATCGATTTTTTTGCTATTAGGAATAAGTTGAATAACAATTTTATTCTTCAAAATGCGAAGTGTTTATGAAATTGTTTATAGTGATTTCCCTTATGTTTGAGGTAGGTTCCTACTTTATTAATTATCATTAAAACTAATCTCCATAAACATTGCATTTTTAAGAATAATTAGCGAAAGTACATGCTAAGTATTAAATCAGCCCTATTAGCATTAAACTCGGCTTAAACTTCATACAAGTTACATTACAACACCCGGCACGTATCTGGAGCACAGACCCTTAATTACTTAAGCGATTTTGGACCTTACTCCTCAGACAATACCGACGCCCGAACAAACCCCCACCACCAGGCCGAATGCTCAATTACCGGCAACTATATTGAGTTTATTTTAATTTAACCTTTGATAAAAGTTATTTAGGAACAGGTTTATTATGTCAGACTATGTGAGGTTTGAAGCTATTATTATGGAATTATATTGAGATTTATGCAGAATATTAAATAGACAGAACGGTTGCCATGTTCCATGTATGTTGTATCTCTTCTTACATCTTCTTAAATTTGTACAAATAATCCTTGAAGCTATTTATAAATTTCTCAGTATTTTCCATTCTAATTACAGATTTATGTTTGCATGTATGTTTGTAAACCATACCCTCGATACAGGGGAAATCCTAGTGAGGACATTTAATTTTTTAATTTGAAAATTTATCTAATAGCAGACTATTTCAAGCCACATATAATAATAAACTCATTGATAGTCCCCAGTAAATGCAGTTTATGAGGTACAACTTATTTGCTTAATTTGAAGGATTGGATTTAGTAATGTATTTGCATGATACAGAAGAAATATTGCAACACATTTAAAACCAGTTAGTATAGCAATTATTAATTGAATAAACATATAAATCAGCTATATCTTCTCATGATATTTATTTCAAACAATAAATTACTCACTTGACAATGTTTCCAAGCTGCGTAGGGTTTACTTTAACTGTGTTTGTGTAAAACTCGCAAAATATTTCTATTACTTCATTAGGATACGTATTCGCTATTTTCGTCAGCGATTTTATTACAACATTGTTCACGGAATTCTCGCTATCGCCAACAGCATTTATTAACACTGTCACTGTATCTGGAAAACGAAAAACAATTTATTTCTGATAACACCTTGAAGCCGTACAAGTAAATAATGTAAAGTTGATGTTTATACCTTTGAGAGATTCGGATTTTGTTGAAGACATTTTAACTCACTCACATATCCTCAAAATGTTTAAGTAGTAGTTGCAAATGATTACTGTTTTTCTTAATTCAGGTAATCTGTGAAATTATTAACGAAAACATGACACAGCTGTGCGCCAAGCAAGTGCGTCACAATGACATTTACATGTGAGTGTAGCCAGTAAATTTTTGTAAGTACTACCAACACGTGAATAAAAATATAATGTAATCAACTTTGTAACTTTGACGGATTAGTAAAGATATTATGTTGTGAATATACGTACTTACGTCAAAAAACTTCGTTGTTACTTACAAAGGTAAAACTAATTCGTATAGACGAAAACAGATAAATCCCGATGGTAAATAAAGATTTTCAACCGATGACTTATGCTTGAATGTGCATGACATTCGGTTTGGTAGGAATTCAGTGATACATAAAACAATATAAAATCTACTAAAATAGTAAGTTTTCTATGGATCGACTTGTCTATGGTTATTGATAATTATTATAAAGTTACATGTACACAAGGTGAATAAACAGCGCATTAAATAAAACTACCTTGTAATAAAACTGCCTAGCTCTTTGCCTACATCTTTTTCAATCAAAAAAGCTAAAAACCAATCTAGCCTATCATCAAACATAATGCATAGGTTATGTAAAAAACGAGCATTGATTTATGTAACTATGTATTCGGTATATTATACCGAATACATAGTTACATTAAAATTAAGATATACAAATTTATATTTTATTTTTAATATCATGCTGGATTTCGAATTTGGATTACTCCCTTAAGCAAATAACTGTGGCAATGTTGTTACGAGGTTATATTATTTACATTATTGCTTAGGAAGTTAGTGTGAACTCCTCTTAATTGGGTGACATTTAATTTTAATGTTGCCAAATTAAATAAAACTTATTAGGTAAACAAAGAGTACGAATGTTAGTCAAACACGTTACATTTCAGAGAGGTCACGTAGGCATATAAGTGATCCTTGATGTTTCCACGGTTTCCACCCACTGCGTACCCAGTATTGCATTAACTCATTATACAACTACCAAATCTACCAATACAATACCTACATGAGCATGTTTATTTGGCTATCAGGACGATTTTATTTTTTATTTTATAGTAAGTATAGAGTCCAAACGACCCTGCGTTTCACCTGATGGTAAGTGATCACACTGATCACCATAGAATAAACATTAATAGATCACCGCCTCTCATGAACATCCGCAACACCAAAGGAGTCACCGATCCGTTTTCAAGTATTTCTATTTCCCAACTTCTCGGCTGGGTGTAATAGTACCTATGTGGGCTTTCTTATACACCAACCATCTACATAAGAACATACAATATACAATATTTTTTGCCAAACCAATCATAAAAGCAACTAGGGCCAAGGCTACAATAGTGATTATTATAATAATTAACATACCAAATTAACATTACTGAAGTAAAATGTGAATAGGTAGAAAGTCACGTAGGTATAATATGGCATATAATCTATATGCACGCAGGTTATTTAGTCTATGCTCTTCCTGTTCGACGATCCGACGGGCGTGCGACAAGAGAATCCGCGTTCTCAACTTCTTGCAAATTGTGGATATCGCAGTCGTGCGATCTCATTCTACGAACGGGATTTGTTCCCACAAACCGAAAATTAAACTCGTAACATACCATTTTCATACATTCGTGTAGTACCGCATAAAAACGAAAACGACTTTCACCGGATACATCGATAATTTGATTAACGAAAGCAAGGGGCTCACAAATTATCCCACAATCATTGAATTTATACCACAATGTATCCGTGCGTTTGTTCAGTTACCGATATATCTGTGTGATGTACTGTGTTGTTCGTTTAAGTGACAAAGCAAAAGCGTTGGCTCCCATTCGAGACTATTATCCTATTCGTGATTACGTTGGGCCGGGAGCTGGCCACTTGGTTTAGTCGCCGCGGGGACTCCAAAGCGGTAAATACGGAGGCGCAGATCCTGCTTCGCATCATTTATCGTCAGGATTGCGGTGAGTACGGTGCCGACGCGGTACCGTCACCTTTTCATACAATTAATACGAGTAGATATCAAGGCGAGTTTTGAATTTTCGTACTTGGCATCTGACATTGAAGTGAGCCCGATCAGGTGCCCGTAAGTCTTAAAATAGCTATAAAATGTCAAGTCTGGCCTGGCACCGTAGCAATCAGCTGATCTGTAGCGCTTTAATTATAACGAATTAGGTAACTAATTGTTTGTTGAGAGTCGCTAAGATTTCGTTATCGCCGCGTACATAATCGGTCGATTATTATAATATTGATAATGTTATCTCTCAGATAAGTGTTCCATTATTGTCAGTCTTGACACATTTCCAGTGATTTGAACTTTGTCCTTTTTACAGATTTAAAAATGGTGCAGCAAGATTTGACTTAGGCAAGTCAGACTCTTAAGATCAAGTGGTAGTCGGTAATGGCTCGGGGTGGCTCACGGGTGTGAGCTCCGAGAGAGCTACGGACACTTCGGCAAGTCAAGTGTAGTGTTGTGTAGTGTCTAGTCATAGTGTGTGTGTGAGTGACGGTGGAGCCGGGATGCCATCCGTGATGTTGTCGGCGGTGCTTGAAGAGGAGCCCGACCTGTACGAGGCGTTCCCACCTCATGTTGACCCCACCGGTATCACCATCCTTACTGATAGCCCTCCAGGTAAGATAACTATTATTATTAAATATGTTAATTAAGAATAAGGTAACATTTCTGTCATATTCTATAACTTTGGATTGTTAGTTAGTCGCACTAAACATATTTCTTCCCTTATTAATACTAAAATACTATCTTTAATCATGAATAAATGCAATTCTTATGTGATCTACTGACAGTACATCTTATATAATTTGTGTGAAGGTCACAATTACAGTCACATTCTATGTTAGCTCATAGTTTTTAATTGAAAATGATTACCTACTTGATTAATTTAATAGAGCTCTCTTTAATTTCATAAAAACTTATTTTTTATTACTAATAATGGATTCTATTGAGATTTTACAAATCAATTAACTAATTACTTTGTATATCAATAGATTATAATGATTACTCATTGATAAATGATAAGTCAAGAATGATATTTTCTATTTAGTTGGCTGCGAGTAAACTAATATACTGGAAAAAACATTTAGTAAAAAATCAACACTACAAATGAATTGAAAGCCAAAGTTTCAATCTAGTACACACATTTTTTGGAAATTAAAACCTTTAATTCATTACATTTCTAATAAATATAATTTTTGGGTAATAGCTTAGTACCTTATTATTATTTATTGTGTGGTAATAGGAATAATACAAAAAAGTTACAAATAACACTTATCAATATGTTTCACAAAACGTAAATTATTTATGCCCACCATTATGTACTTTTTGCACAATAATGTTAATTTATGAATCATGAAATATTGTCTATTATTTTCCAATATTGTGACTTCTGTTGTAATGTATCCTGTATCCTTTATAGTTAACAAATTTATTTATATGTAATTCTGAAGTGTAGGTATTAAGGATTTTAATTTCGCCCTTATCTTGAAGCAATATGTATTTTATTGATTCCTTTTTAATTACTCAGAATAATGTGTCTACTTCTGACTCATGTTTTCATCAAAAAGTCTGCCTAGCTTTTGGATGTACCTTCTGATGGTTTTCAAAGCTTTCGTGACTATCTGGATAGCAATTTCGTGACTATGTCAATAGAACGACGGATGTTCTCGTAGCTTTGTTTTTCTAATAATATTTTACACTGGAATTAACTTAGTACAACAGCACTAAAATTCGATCAAAACTGACCACCAAATCTGTTCAAATCTCAACGTTTCAATTTACGAAGCAATACCGAATTCTAAAATAAACATATATTGTTTATTTTAGAATTCGGTTTTGAGATCGACGCGGCGGCCATGAAGCAAGCCTAATGTAGAGACCTAAGAAATAATAGAGACGCCAAATGTTTATGTTAATCAAATAAATCCATTTAATTTTTTTAAAAATGCAATCATATAAATGTCCGAATTGAAATTCGAGTGGGCGCAAAAAAAATGACATCGATTAATTTTCTTAAAAAAAATGAAAAATTGCTTAAATAATGAATTGTTCAGCCTATTCTAGAATCAGGCAATTCATCAGCGAACTTCCTCATGTCCGCGTTTTTGTAACCACTTGTTACGTTGCGTGATACTGATAAATCATTATAATTTCAATTGCTATTAATTATGTGCTTATAGAAATTTTTCAAGGAATAGAAACTGGTGCGTAAAAGCAAATTAACTGATTGAAGTTGAAAGAAATTCAGTTTTTGCTGTTTCTATATTTAAATACCTTGTAAAGAAGACATGCTTGACCGTATTACCCAAATTGCTAGTCAGGCTCCTTCTCAGAACTGATGTGGTAAACGTCGCGTTTGGACAATTACTCGATTTATCGACCTTGCAATGTACCCTACATTGAAATTGCACTTAATGTCATAATTACTCATGATATCCTGCTGAAAAAACCGTCGGCAATCACGATTTTTGCCGACAGGGCTCGTATCCATCGTCTGAAATCTAGATACGCAAGTTTATATCATTAGCTAAACGACAGTATCAACCAAATGAATCTGATAAGAATCACTTACTTACCTGAGGTACTTCTAGTGTTTAATGGTCTCTTTGGCACTAATGAGTGTCTGGAAGATGAAATCGATAGATAGCTCGACCTTCAGACGTTACGACTGCGGCAGAAAGTTATTTCTTTGTGGGCAACTGCGATTTTAAGAGCTAAAGTGATCAGTTGTTTATGAAAAAGTCTGGAAATCCCTTATCGCCTCAAGTTTTGATCTTTGACATAGGGTTTTTACTCACAGATTGAATGAAAAATATAAATATCAGTGCCTTAACTATAATTCTGGGTTCTCTTGAGAGTTCCCGAGCCACCAAAGCTTTCAATTATTTTATGCGCATGGCATGTGGTTTTCACAGCTAGAGTTTGTCAAATAATCACTCACATTATACAGCAAGAAGACCATGATGAACCTAACAATTCCTTTACGTACGTGTCCTAATACCTATTAATTAATCTTGGCTTGCAAAAAATGCCCACACCATCAGATTCTTCACTGCAGATCCCAGCAATGAGCCTGGAAATTCTGAATGGACCTAGAAACCCGTTTTAGAAAAACTAGATCATATTAACTCATAATAATCAATGCAGAATTCGGTTAGCTCTATTTCAAGGCTCAACTTTTCAACCAAAGCGATCTCCATAAAATGTCTGGTACACAATGGCTATAAAATTGCAAGAAACCTTTGATCTCGGAATTTCCGGTAAATCTGTACATAAGCCGCTGGAAGAACTCAGAAATAAACGTCGAACTTCGATCGCTATCCATATCCAGACCTTTCGCCATTGAGCGCATGTTCATTGACTTCATGTTTCTCCACAGTTGGCCAGTTTCCTTGAATGAGTGTAATGCTCGGATCATTGTTTGTGAAACGGAGGCTTGTTGTGCATTGCGCTGTCTAAACACTCTTAGCCGTAACAATAGTGACTTAACATTTGCGAATGGAGTTCATGTTAGCAACGTGGCCGGTTCTATGTATTATCATGAGGTATTTGTGGGCGTGAATAGAAGGAAGATACGGAACTACCGTTCGGGATTAAATTGCAACGATATTGTCGTAGAAATCAAAATGGAGAGCTGGAGTGGGATCTAATACGGTCGGGTTGACTCTAAGAAGAAGTAGAGGTCATAGCTGTTGAAATTCTGGTTCTAGAAAATGTCCTCTTCGTTCCCTCATTTCAATTATACGACCAGTACATGATTTAAACATATCCTGCCTTGTGCTTGAGCTCTCAAACAGGAGGTCCTCATGCTGGTAGTAGAAAGTCAATAAGGTTCGTATCGAGGCTATGATATTTGCTATCTGACTCCACTTACCCCTGAGAAAACCACATTTTGGCAAGATCATGTCGGCTGGAATAAAAATATCATATAACTGGTGGTACATCATCTAGATTTTATTCGCCTTTACGCCATTCACGGTGAAAAATATAGCATGTTTGCCAGGTTCGCGGCTAAGAATATGCAACCCAAAGTTCTTCACACGAGTATCGTAACAGACTACTAGTGATTATATCAAAGAAGAGTAAGAGAATCTTCCAGTGTACTGAAACGGTACGGGATCAGTCCATTTGTCAACTGTGGCCCAAATTTAACAATAGCCGTAAAACAATCCGTTTACGGGCTCATACGATGATGATAGAGCCATTTGTGGACATAAATTCTCTTGAAACTCATGCTGGGTAGCAGTGGCGAAGGGTGACAGTTTTAATAAGGGAAGCCGTCCCAAAAACGCCTTCTAAAAATTGCTGCAATAAATGCTGCAGGACAAAAATCCGTACCGTCTCTTGTAATCTATATAGTCATGTCTGAAAGAGCTCGACCTGACTGAATAACAAGCCTTTTTTGTCAGTTGGATGAACAAATAATATAATATTACGTTGGTCTATGCACTAACCAATTCCTAAAGGGAAGCCGCTGGGAATCGGGTTGTATGGAATCTTCTCCACTGCTGGGTAGGTATAAGTATATTAGAACTGAACCAAAAAATACATTATCTTGGTTGAAACCACAGATATAGATCTAGTTGAAACTCTTTCACAGTACCTATATTTTAGAATGTACAAAATTGTCGAAGTATTCTTTTATCATTCATGTGTTTCAAGTTGACGAAACGATTCCCTGAGGGGATAAAATCTGTTCTAAAAGCCTGTTAACCGCCCTTATAAAAAGAGTATCGGAATTATTTTATGCTAAAAAATTCGCGCCACCTTTGTTCGAATTTGTTATAGCTTTTTATTACGGTGCCTAATGTACAACAATAAAATATCGCAATGTATTTCCGTTTGAGTTAAATTTTGTCGTGATTTTACTGTATCCCCCTTCGTTGTGAATTTTATAATGCCACAGTTGAATAAAATAAAATAAAAAAACATCTTAACTTTCCTAATTTTGGTTGACTTTCATACTGATGGCGATTGAAACAGTAACTCAATCCCAAGTGAAATAAGTCTTCTTCTGTCGTGATCGCTTGAATTTTCTCATGGAATATAATAATAGCTCATGCTTCATGGAAAGAATAACAAAAGTAAAAAAGCTGTCCAGCAATTCCTATTATTGTCGTGTTGCAAATTGCTGGCGTGTTATTTCGTTGCGTGCCGAAATGAGCCGATTAATATATTGTTATTTTTTTAATAATGAAGCTATTTCCGAGCAATTGGGATAAAGGTAGATACTAACTATATATATGCACCAACCACATTGCCTTTCAGACGAAAGGCCCCGCTAGGTATAGGGACATCATGCTGTGGTAAAGATTATCTTGTCAGCATTGTTTGTATGGAATCCTGTAAATTTTCGCAAAGCAGGTTGAATAAGCATTAGTGCAATTTCCTGCCTAGAATATAGTTCTTTGTCAGCTTTAATTCAACACTTATTGCTAAACATGGTTTCGTGTAACACCAACTTACACACTGTTTACATAAACAATTTAATATCGAATGTGAAAATGTATTGTGGAAAATTTTAATGGTGTTAAGAAGCGCTTAGACATCCTTATCATCCAAAATCAAATCAGCATACCTATTCTAGAACTGCTCGTATCTCGATTCGAATCTCACTTTTACTGTCAATTGATATTTGATGAATTGAACGATAACTTATTAACAGTGCTTTCAACATGCTCTAGTCATGTTCACAGCTCCTGTTATTAAGTTACACGGTTATTATCGCATATTTTTATTTTTACTCACATTAAATTACATTATTCTCGCAGCTCTTGCCACAATATTGTACTGCTGGTCTACCGCGTAACTAAAATTGTAATGAATATCGACATCGGTATTAAACTTCAATACGATCGTGAGAGCCTAAACTTTGAGCTAACTTGTAAAAAAATTACCTATCATATAGTTGGGACGTTGGGGATCTTCATGATCGGTAAAAAAAAATACAAGTTAGCTCAAAGTTTAGGCTCTCACGATCGTATTGAAATTTAATACCAATGTCGATGTTCATTACAATTTTAGTTACGCGGTAGACCCGCTGATCACGATTGGAATCTATTATTTTAAAAGAGTTTCTTGCCGGAACTGGCACCTAGAGTCTCGACATTTCATAAGTGCCTGTATCTGGTTTACATGAAATAAAGATCTATTCTATTCCATGTCAATTTGTCAAATAACAACCGACAATAAGAGATTGAAGATGCAAGATGATGATGAAGATTTTACAGAATAGTTCCCAGGTCTAACATTAGCAACATTCGCGATATGACATCATCCTTTCCCTACGTTCCAATTTGCAAATTACCAGATTAGGGGTTACCAACTCTTATTGCAAGCCAGCTGAAGGTCGCAATAATTTATCATAAAAAATTACAGCATGCGACTGGCTGGCAATAAGATTAGGTATGTTCCCTATGGCCTGCAAATTGTATGCGAACGTATGACGTTTTACGAACAATTTAATTTCGAGTGCGAAAACAATTTTGTACAGGTTTTTGTTAAGATTCGCTTGTTATTCATAAGAAATGAGAGGAGAAAGTTCTTTCTAATGAATAATAAGTGTGTAATGACTGTAATTTATTCCAACCACAGATTGAGAATGGATGCTACTGTTTATCACGTGTTGCCAACATTAAAAATAAGATCTGGAGACTAAATTGTCTATGAAAGTTAATTAGGCATGAGCTATTCACATAAAAGTAGTGAAGTATCCACAATGTTAGTTTCACGATTTGGTTTAGTAATGTAAATTAAATTTCAAAAATGTTTTTAATTTATAGTAAATAATTACGTACAGATATTCTAGTGAGACCATCGCTTCTTAGGGTTTGATTAAATTTTGATAAGCGCAAGTAATAAAAAGTTAAAATTAGAAGAAAATGTCCTGGTAATTATTTACTTCAGGCCCTGGAATTTTCATGGTAAATGCTCAAGTTGTTGCAATATGCAATTATTATATTATATTATTATTGTTAACCCGAACATGTAAACCAGACCTTTACATACATGTAGATATTACTAGAATATTCTACTGAAAACAATACAGTCTATTAGTATTCTTGTGCTATCTAGGTCACCACACAATGTTTGTTATCAATGGAGGAGGCAAACAATCCTCATCTTAGTAATGATCGTTATCAGTAAAGAAATCTCAGCTGAGACGATAACGCCCATATCTAAAGTACCATTCTCCTGATAAGAGCATTAACTGTGAGAATGATTAGTTTTTTAGCCAATTTAAACTGGATTAGTTTGAGGAAGGAAAATATATTTTTATGACGTAGTAAATTGATGATGTATCGTTATCACTGATGAATCAGGCGTTTACGTCAGATATCTTTTTGGTGAGGATGTTCATGAATATTGACGTGTCATTTCTCACGTAAACATTGACATTACGTGTGACGTATAACTGTAGTTTCGTTAGTCTGTACATTTACAATAGATAAGAAGGACAAACAAAACCAAAAGGGTTCTTACATTTTTGTATGGAGCCTGGAAAACAGTCCGCATACTAGTGTGCCCGCCATTTTGATAAGAAATCAGATCTCGTAGTCTGTACTAAAACTAGTGTCAAGGGACGAGTGGAAAGTAATGGCCATGATAACGGGATTTTTCAAGATGAACGGGCATTAACTTATGCCAAATAGGTTACGTACTGCCCGTCAAGCGACGGAAATTAAACAGACACATTAGAAAATCTACGAACGTCTTTTTTTATTTCACTAAGGTGGCAAATAGGTATACGGTCCGCCTGATGGTAAGCGGTTACCGTAACCTATGGACGCTTGCAACACCAGGGGCATTACTCGCGCGTTGCTGACCGTACTACAGCTAGCGTCATCGTGTTAAAGATTAAAGATTTTTATTGCTATAAATTAGTTCACAATGTGTTGTGCAAAAAAAGGGGCTAGAAATTATACACATTAAATTTCGAACAGCATCCACTGCCGAACTAGGTTAAAAACCTGTATTTCAGCACATGGCGCCACTTCCCACAGGAAAGTCAGTTCAGACTAGCCTTCTTAATATAAGGTAGGTACATTTGAAATGACTATATTTGGAATAACAATACTAAAATTAGATAAAAAATTAAATAAAAAAACCAACAAAAAGAAATCAACCAAAAAGTGTTTAGGTGATTATAATGAATGTTGGCAGTAGGGGGACCATTTCCCCAAGGAGCCCTGGCGACCATGACCGCAATAAAGCAGTGTTATTTGGTTACGATATTCTGAAAGATGGAGGTACTTCCCTAGTCGGGGAGCTCCATTTTTGAGCGGAGACAGGCTATGCCCTACCTCCCAAAAGGAGTTTCAAAGAAAAAGGAACTTTTTCTTATAGAAACGATTTTTAATTTCTAGATCGCCTAATTTCCTGACTATTAAGGTTTGTGGTTGTTTTCCCTATGCCATCACCTGAATTTGTAATTTGTGTATGAATTTGTAAACAATTAACGCGGTTTAGGTACTCTTACTGGTAGGTTCAAATAACTTCATAATACTGGAGAAAAGATGGATGGATTGTGTGAAATTTGACATGGATTATAAGAACGTAAACTCTGAGATGACGTCTAATAGAGATGAATGGAAGAAGACATATTGCGCCGACCCCAAATAAAATGGGATAAGGGCAGGAGAATGATGATGATGATTAATACTGGTTTACCTACCAGACCTAGACCAAGTAATGACATTATTTTAATAATACTGTAACCTAATTCTGCTCAGTCATCTGGATTATTTATTTATTCCTAACAATTTGCATTGTGTTTGAAATAAGTACATTATTAATATTATTAAAAGATAGTACCTATTACACGCAAAAATATTCTATAAATGAAATTGTTTTATTTTATTTTATTATTAAGTACTTAATAATAAAAATTATTAAGTACTTAATAATAAAAATGAAATTAAAATATAAATTATGTGCTTAAACTTATATGCGTTATCATTTATTACAAATTAATGATCTAATTAGTATTATTAAGTATTTATTTAACGTCGGGACTGTGGAGTCAAAAATGATTTTAAATACCCATAACCGCATCAAAGTCACTACTAGTAAAAGCCATTTTTTTTAAATGCTTTTATCATCCTCGTTTCCTTAGGCTGTGGTTTAGACAAATAAAGTAGTAAAATATTAATTAATGTTATTATTAGTTTCTTGTTCCTTATGAGCCATCAATAATTATAATATTATTGTTCCGAGTCATAACTAAAGTGGTTCGTATCTTTGGAATTTACCTTGTATGTTTCATGATGGTACATTTGTCATAATGAACGCACAACTGCACAACCACTTCCTAATTTATTAATAAATTTCAGAAGATGTAATAAAGTTTTTTTTTTTTAAAACCTGTTAAAGAAATATAACCTAAAATACAAAAACAAAAAATAACTACAACGGTAATTTAATCACGTGATTACCGCTTTGTAAGATCAGCAAAATGGTGCGACGATCGGCTGATGCCATGCGCCTGCGCAAGGTGGGGGTAACACGCCACCTGGCGAAAGTATAGACCCTATTTCAGATGCTTTTGTTTTCTGATTTGAAATAATTGCGTTTGAATAGTTGCGTTTAACTCTTACTTGGCTCTTGTTAATACAAGAGCCAAGTAAGAGTTAATATCGAAAACGTATCGAGAATTAGTAGAAATAACAACAAGGTTTTTCTTACGAGTACGTGGATCCCAAGGTTTATGACATTATATAGACATTATTTACAACTTTTTGGATTAATTCTTTGGAATGAACTCATCACACTACATCCTCGGCAGCATCGTCACTTACCATCAGGTGAGGTGCTGCCAAAGGCACTGTGCTCAAATTTATAATTAGAAAAAGAACTAAAATTTTATTCTATTATAATTTTTTTTCCATTTTCCAAGGATTTGAATCGAAACTGATTTAGGAATGAACCAAAAAGGCATTATTTGTATTACTTATCGTATTACACTGCGATACTTTCTAGAAACGATTGAGGAAAATGTAGGGTTGGTATTGAATGGGGTCACCACCTGTCAGTGCCTTCAACTGTAATCTTTGAACTCACACCATGCGTTACTTAGTAAAACATGACTGAGAATGTTGCTAATATACGCGGTAAACATATGACGTAAATTCCACCTTTTCTAAAGGAGAAGGATGCAGATTACCCGAAAGATGACTACCTAAGGAAGTAATGAGTAAAAATATCTATTATTTCCAATAAAACTACCGATACCGATTTATCTCGGGATTTCCGTTAGGGGATACGTCGTCACGCTATACGTCTGTCGTGGTCTACGTGACACCAGACACTGCGCTATCGCCTATTTAAATCCTGTTTGGTCTTCATAAGCACGTATTTTTTTTAAATAATTGTGATTGTGAGTGATTTATCAATTAAGTTAAAACTCAGATTTATCTTCTATCTGATGAGGTGAACAGTTTGAAAGTGTTAGTAGAAACCCTTTGTATGTTATAACTTTAGCCAGCTCAACTACAATTTAAAGACTGTTGAGGGTCAAAGACTATACAAGAGAAAGAACATTTTATCCCTTCCCATAGAAATGAGGACGTATGATGATTGGCAATGCAATGCATGAGAACAGAAACGTCATTTTGTTACATAACATGTAGCAAGACATTTGAAAGTTTCAAAATTTTGAAGGGTCTAGTCAATTTGCAAATGTACAATAACACCAATCACCAATCGATTTTCTGGATTCCCAAAATTCACAACGTAAAATAGTAAGGATGTTACACCAGCTTATTACAAGGAAACCATAAAATGCAGAGTATACTTTGTAATCGGTTTAGTCACGATTCGGTATAAGAATCCATCAGTCATGCTTGCACCTCGTCGTGTTTTATTATTAATTTGTTATTAATTGTTTAATTAGTCGTTATAGTGACCTAGATCGGGGACCTAATTTAATATCTAGTGATATTTTGTGAATCTGTGTCAAAACTCTTAATTATTTTGTAGCTTGGTCGCATTTTGTTTGAAAATTAGTTTCCATCAAACAATATTCTTAATGTGATTTACCATGGTGAATGTTGTGTGCCATATTACACGATAAAGTGGTTCATTGATGGTGTTACTGAAAATAATGTGAGGATTTTTTAGAATCCTGAAGAGAAAGATGGCGTTGGTTGTCCAAAAAATTTGCAATTCACCTTCCATGGAGGGGGTAGTGGAATGGACTAAGAGTAAGTCGTTTTTTATCATTAATGGGTTATACGTCATTTTATTTTGTTGTTGTTATTGTGTTCAAGATGTTTATCTTCGAGATCCAGACTTCGCAATTTCCGTTTGTTCAAGATATTTTCATATTCCCCCTTTGAGGTTTTACCATTTTATTACTCGAGGTTTGTACGACCCGAGTTCTTAGAAACTACAGCACAACGCACGTAAACAATTAGTAACCTGAAATATAAAAGCGCCATAACGTTCCGTCATAGAAGTCGTACAATAAATCGTAATTTCGTTTTCGGTGTGATGCATCGGGATCGGTATTCCGCGTATGCGTATGAGTCGTTGTTGCTGTAAATTTTGGACGCTTTTCAAAATGTTATAACTTCCTTCCTGATTTCAGGGAATCGGAAGATAACTTTCCTTGAGCTTTGTATCTTCGTTTTTTGAAACTGTGTCTTCAACCGTCCGTTATGTAATCTATGGCTAGGTAAGCTTTGCGTAGCGTGCGCTGTAGATGCAAATTCCCTATTGAATGGGAACTCTTCTAGTACGTAGTACATAATAGCCCAATGGCTCACTCAGCATAAAATAAATAACTTCTTAGACGCCTCTTAAGACAAATATATCGGGTGAGCAATTAGCTGGGAACCCCACGATGTTCAACTACCTCATTATTTATTATTACGTGGCCTAGCTTAATGTTATTATTATTGCGTGTTTTATGTATTAAGGAAAAGCTTTTCACCTGTGATTAATAGCTTTGCTATACAATTATAATAAATACCATATTCGGAAGAGGAAATGAGGAACATTAATTACCAATTAATCATGATGAAATGGCAAGAACCAGGTTACATTATCCCGTGGTTTTCGTTAGATGCGACTTTATGGGTCATAGCACCAGCTACTTTTTGGAGAAGAAGCACGGGTTTACGTGTTTGTAATTCATTTTTTGTAAGTAAAAGGCAACCAACGAACGCGAAAACGTGCGATTCTGCTTTCTGTTCTATCATGCTTTATCTTGTAGATATAGCAACATCTAATTGTACAAGATCTTCTAGAGTACCGATATAAGCTTTCACAGTTCGTAGGGGACAAGAGAGCCAAGATGGCGTCTTTAAAAATCTTTGTCGTACTCTAGCAATTATTCCTATATCGTGGAAGCGTTTTAAAAATAGAAATCTTCACAACTACCAGACCCGAAACAACTATATGTAGGTTATACAAATATTTGTTCCGTGCGGGAATGAAACCCTCGACATGTAGTGCAGCACTCGATCGCTCAACCTGCGCCAACCTAGCCACCCATTTGGTATACGTTAGGTAAGCCTTTGTCCGTGAACATGAACCCTGATTGCATCACACTGGGAGCGCTCGTTTCCCTAATGACATTCTATTGATTGAACTGCGAAGACGGCACAGATTACTTAATAGCATAATAGCTCCTCACAGATGCCTCACTGTCACAGAATTTAACAAAGTGAACGTGGTCCCAGGGCCATGCGGTGTGATAAGACAGTGACGGACGAAACGATATCCAGACGACATCGTTTCCTTAATGACGCAGTCACTTGTTTGGGGGCTTTTCGCCAATAGGTCTCGAAAACTTATTAAGGATCGATGACCGTCCAAAAATCCAGTTTCGTTGATGACAAGTTCAGGAAAATTTATATTAATAAATGACACACGCACAGTATTAATAATATACAGGGTAATTGAAAAAATACTGGAAACCTCTAATAGTAATAATTACCCTGTTCTATGATAAAGAACATCAGCTCAACATCACCAAGCGACTTTCCACAGTTTGCCGAGAGCGTGCCCTCGGTTTTTTCGGACATATCATGCGGTCTTCTAGGCATAGTCTGGAAAAACTTATGATAGTGGGCCGGCTGGATGGGAAACGCACTCAAGGCAGAGCGCCGATAAGATAGTCGGATGTAATAAGGAGGGCTGGCGGAGGCACCATGCACAAAGCGGTCCACACAACGGAAGACCGCATGGCTTGGAGGCGTGTTGTATGTGGTCGCGATCCTCATCAGTGAGGGAACGATGAAGAAGAAGATGATAAAGAATGATTCATGCAAAAGGGTTTGAGTCATCAAAAATCGTCGTATCACATTATTATTACGCTAGCTTTTGCCTGCGGTTTCAGATGCGCGATTTTTTTAAATCAAAATTATTCGCTGTAGCGACATGTATCGCCTCATAGAATAATTAGCAAGGCAACTTGGCGTGAAAATATGAATTGACCAATCAGAGTACGAGGCCTGAATCGCGCAAGGAAAGAGATAATCGTATCTAATACATATACAACTGTCCGACATAAACCGTGGGGCTTCGGCCCGCCAGGCAATATCACCTCGCCTGGTCGGAGGATTCTCCCTTATCAATGGAGGAACACCATACCTCGTTCCTCCACATCGCCTAAGTCGGGGGTAGTGTAGCTTTTTATTAGTAAAATAATTTTATGAATCGATTCTGAAGATTCAGCGACTACGTACATACAAACAATCAATTTTACATAGTAATTTTTATCATTTGATTACGATTCTTGACGAACCAAGTATGGGATTAAAATATTAGCTAATCTCATATTTATCTCAGCATATTTGTATGAATAAGGAAAAAATAATATTATCAATTAATTTACACTTACTTAAAAAAAAATGCCGCTTTCGTTATAATTATCATGATGACAATACTTTTAACACGTACTCGTGCATAATTCTGCTGACGTAGCCGTAGTTCGTATCTCACTATCACGTTGAAAGAATTGGGTGACTAGGGGGGCTAAAAGGTCGGTTTAGATGAATCATAATATGATTTATATTATGAATGTCAAAATATCTACTTAATTGACTACTCTTAATGGCATCCGCATAAGGTTCATATTCAGTAATCATCTGTTTGACAGTTACTAAGCAGATCATTAGATGAATTGCTCAATGTGGCCTTTTTAGGCCCCCAGATTACGATTGACGGTACTCAATTATGGATTCCAAGCCAACGAAAGGCCGCTAATCCACAAAGGGCCACTGGCTATAGAGCCACATCGCAGAGATCGTAGACTGTGTATCGCGTAGACTCAAGCCCGCCCTAGAATATGCTTCCGCCCATGATTTACTGAGTATCGACCTGAATACTAATATTTATTTATCAACAAATTTTATCTTCACAAGCTTACACCCAATACGATACATTACCCACAATTATTATGAAAAACTTAGCCAATGTAACGTCACCTTAACAAATTCCGCCAATGAACAGTTAAAAATGACCAGCCTTTGTCACGAAACGTAAAAATTTTAGGTTGGCTACCGGCCATCTCTCCCGGAAAACCCCTGAAAACGCTGATAGGTTAAACTGAAATACAACAAAACAGTGTCAGATGCGCGAGAGCATTGTGAGCAATTGAAAACAAAACAATAAACATTAGTTAGTAAGTAGTGCCATCTGTCAATGATGATGCCAACTCTTGGTAAACATAGGCTAGATTTAATTGCATTGGATCTCATCCGACCTCTGTAGATGTCAGTCGTGAGTTGCTTACTATAACGCGTGGTATTTTAATGTAGGGTTGGCATTATTGGGCGCTTATTGGAAGAAAATGAAAATAAAGATTTTAATTTTCGAACGACACGTCACCTCTCTTACGACAACGATGATCGAGTTCGGAAAATAAGAACATACAACCTCCTCCTTTTTGAAAGGCGGTTAAAAATCGTCTACATACAATTTCTTAAAACATAGTCCCTTCTCCTGTTATATCTTACTATCTGAAAGGTTAAACGATAGACACACAATCTTATTTGTAATTAAGTACTTGAAATAAATTGACGAAGTTTTTTTTTTTTTTTTTCAAATGCTTGAAAACGGGTTGTTTAAAAAAAAATTATCTGCGTATATTTTGCTGTTGCATTGGGATTATTAAATAATGATCTGTTCTACTTCTTATACTTCTACTTTCTTTATTATAAATGCAAATACCAAGTGTTCCAGGCAACCGGGATTATTCATGAAAGCAAGTGAAGTTAATACACCGCATTCCTAAACGCAAAGAACTTCATAAATATGCTCATGAACGAGTATAAATTATTGAATTAGCAAATATACCAACATAATATACTATGGAAGTTGCCAAGTTTGTTAATAAATTAACCCATTGAATGCGCAAGCGTCGGTCGGTACACGAATTCGTTGACGTAAGCGTGACGTCATACTAGAAACGGGTTAAGAAATTAAAAATATATTAATGAGCGTGTCAGAGATTTTTTTCTTTTATTTATGAGTATAAACCGGCCACTATATGATAGTGGATAAAAATAACGGTTAGAGTACGGTATGCGGATTGCGGTAGGGTATTCTACGTCTTCTTATGTCGAACCTCAGATCTAGGACCACTGAAAGTTTATCAAATCGCCATAGTGTTAGATCCAAGTCCCGAGCCCGACTGGGGTGGATAGTTAGGACTGTACCTTACTATTTCGCCCGTCATAACAACTATGTGTGAACTATTCTATGGAACATTGAGACCAGGGGGGCTAAAAAAGCCGCTTTAGATGAATCATAACATGATTCATATTACGAATGTCAAAATATCTACTTAACACAGACAGTTACTAAGCAGATCATTAGATGAATTGCTCAATATGGCCTTTTTAGGCCCCCAGATGAGGGAAAATGATAGGCCACCTACTACGTCACAACACCCTTATAAAAAACATCATATAAGGAAAGAGAGGAAGAGGAAGACCTAGGAGGAGCTACGTAGACGAGAGAGAGAGAAGCTGGACGTCAAGACGTACAAAGAAGTGAAAGCATTGGCAGAAAAGAGACAATAATGGAAAATGTATAGCATTATGTGTATCCGACAAGAGACAAAACCTTAAAAATATAGATAACAACTATTTGTAAGCGTAGTTATGTTACGGGTAGGAACAGTCAATGAACGTCAATCAATGAACCGGAACACAAGGCATTCCAACTTTAGCCTTATTTATGACGGCAACGCATTCGTAATCGTTAGGTTGCGGATGTTCAGTCACGGGCACAAATATGTATACTTACATGTAGCAACATTTAATAGATCATTTTAGAAGAACTAGTGATTAAAATCATCAAATATTGGTCACATAGTACCTACAAGCACATAATACTACGTGTAACAGACGTGGTAATATTTAAAAGTGTGGATCAGACTATCAAACTGAACAACTTTCTAGGGACCAACATCGTAATCGCGAAAAAATAATTAGCTGTCCTGTCCCATACGTTTGGGTCGAGTAGATACCTACCTACCTACCTGAAGTTTTCTTAGTAGTCTCATAAATGTGATTACTCATTTCTGATACACGTTGCATAAATACTTATTTGGTTTGTGTTCAAAGATTAATCAATAATATTACAAGCAAACAATATAAATATGATATTATCTTACCTACTATTAACAATATGATTTATTATAAAAGTACTTAAATTACTGCTATTCGTGTATATAACCAATTACCATCAGCTCTAAAAGAATTAAATGGAATAATGTTAAAACAAAATTTTAAAAAATGTTAATTGGTAACGTGTTTTACAATTTAGATGAGTTTTTTGGTAAAAAATAATTTGAGTGGTTAATTTGTAATTTTAATGTTTTCTATTATGTATATTATATTGCAAATCCGATATGGGTAGACTGTTGAGCTTAAAACTGTAAGGTTTTCTTCTAATAAGAACATATGTACACAGTTATGCAATAAATTGATCTTTATCTTTATCTTTATTAAAAAGAAAGGAAAAAATTGAAATAATAAATTATATTTTAAATATCGCTTCATATGTATTTCTACTCGTGACTGTTCATGGAACCCCGATCATGCATTAAAATCATCAAAAAAAATTGTTACCCAACTTGCCTGCTTGACCTAAAGAGAAATCCTGGTTTGTGAAATCATGGTGGATAGACACAACTCTTTGACTTTATAACGTATCTGCTTAGACTAGAATCAAATTTAGAAAATTATGTGACAACCCTGCAACAGTATAATGCGTTCGTAAACAGACACACGGGGGGTTTGCGCAATCTTAATAGATAAAAATACACGCTGTATTTTAACCGAGTGTGCTTTTACAGAAACGCACATTGCGAGTGAATCATGCGTACACAAAGTAAAAAGTACACATGGTATAATTTTGTTTCTTCTTCTTCTTGAATCGATGTGATCGTGTCTGTTGTTGAGCTAACAAAGATATTGCTCATGTCGTATGTACTGGATTAGGGTTGGTATTTAAAAGCTTACCAGAAATGTACCTTTTTTACAACCAAAAAATTGCTGCCGAAACGGATAAATGGTCACCAAATTGCGTTGACAAAATATCTTATAATCAGAAGTTCTTTTTGTGTTACATATTATTTGTCATATTCGCGGCTTTGAGGTGGCCCAAAGACGTAATCAAACCACTAAACCGCACCACACCATTACTGTGACTGAGTTCGTGTTTGTCTGAAAAAAAAAACTATTATAAGGTTTTTTTTTTTTTTTTCTGTCTGCACTATCTGCTTTTATTATAATGTTTTAATTATAATAATGTATGTTGATACAAAAATTTTCGCAAGATGTTCAAAATATTCATCTCCTTTAAGCTTGATTTATACATGGTTGTCTTTTTAGGAGAATATCACACATTCTATTTGATAAGAAGTACTGTACTTTTGTAGTGCATAATAAAAATTTGGGGTCCTCATAGAACGCAATTCATCATTCTCCTGCCCTTATCCCATTCTATTTGGGGTCGGTGCAATGTCGTTTTCTTCCATTCATATCACAGACGTCATTTCCAAATTCACTGTCGCCACATTCATGTCATGTTTCACACAGTCCATCCATCCTTTCTTTGGTCTGCCTTTTCTCTAATAGCAACGAAATTAATGTAAGTAAAGGAAATATTACAAGCGTTGGAAACGACATCCGCTTATAATATTAATTTAATTCTGATTTATTAAATCATACCTAATTAAATTAATATTATAAGCGGATTTCTTACGGAGAATTAAAATAAAGAATGCAATGGTCAGAGGACGCTGATCCTATGGCTATTGCCAGTCAATAGTAACGCTGCTGAGCTAAAAATAGACAAAGCAAAACCAGTGATAATTTCTAAGTATACCAACGAACATCATTAACTTAAGTTTCCTTGTTCGAGTCTAATTACTAAAATAATTATTAGTAATTTGCGCGTGATGATAAGCAGAAAGCATTGTTAATAGGTACAGAAAATACAATACAACAGAAATGCAGTATTACATGCATCTCCAGATTGGCATGGAAGATTGCTATAAAAACATTGTTCGTATGTCAATAGCCTGTTACATATCAATCTGGTTGGATGCAGAGAACAGTATTGAAAACTCTGATAATAATGTCGTTAAGGTGGCCATACATGGAATTGATCTAAGAGTTTAAACTGCGTAGATAAAACTGAATAGGGTGTGCAATCAAAACTATTATTTATGTTTGTTCACAATAATAACTGTATGCATCCGACACTTTGTCGTCGTGTTACAGGTTTTTTTTTCTTTATTATAAGACGTATAAACGCTGTTTGTGAGTTCATCATTTTCACATGTGGTTTTAGCAGAATACCAATGTTGCTTCTTGACAAAGAAGTGGCACTATTCTGAGTTAAGATCCATTATTGTCTCCCAAATTATTACTTATATTTGTATTTTAATTTTTTTTCATTTGTAATGTATTGTTTTGTCTTCGTGGGAGTATAATAAGTAAATTTTCTTTCTTACGCCTGTACTTCGCCTACAGAAATCCCAAGAAAGAATTGACAGTGTAAGTTCTATGCTTACTCAGCCACTGTTGTTCTAATCAGGCTTGCAGCCAGTAACCACAGGCAGGTGTAAGGTTCATACACCGTCTCAAACTGAACAAGTCTTGAATAACATCGATCAGCCCGTGTCATTCGAGAATGTTGTATTTCTGGTCTCAATTTTCTATATGTTCTCATTAACGAAACCCATGACCAATTTCTGCATTTAGCGCAGAATGAACCAAGTTGCATGCCAACAACGATAGAAACTCAATGGAGGGAAACAGCAGATTAATGCTTTTATCTTGATCAAAACAAACCGAAAATAGCCGCAAATTACTCGCATCTGATAAAACAAACGGTATAGCCAATAATAAACTAACTCACGGTGTGCGTAGCATGCTAGACGGACGTCATAATCGGCATATCACTTCTTGGAAAATTGTAATCAATTGAAAATCTGATATATTGATTCATACTACATTATCTAGGGAATTTATACTCTGCAAAAAAAATTGGCGTATTATCTGACCGAATATTAGTCATAGTTTTTTGTTTCACTGGTGACCAATAACAAGTGGAACTATAAACCTATGTACCTTGCCATAGAATGTCTTACAAACAGTAAGGAAAGAGAATCACTGATGAGCACAATAAAATTAAGTAAGTATGATGTTGCACCATATATCAACATGTTGGCACACCCTACACCTCAGACTGCAGACTTACTTGATGAGCTGTTAGTGTATCATCAGTGATTCAGTGTTAATTTTAATATAAGTATGATACCTAGGTTAAGTTACGATAAGGCTGACATGCCATTATGGATAAAAGCCTCGAATAAAATTAAAGAATAAAAAATAAAATAAAAAAAATGGCTTCCAGGCATGTTGCTACCGTTAGTACGCTACCTTTAATTTCCAGTCCTCTCAATACAATATAATAGATATCTGTTGCTAGCACTTTCACTCGCGTGTTTAATTTTTATTAAAATAAATTAATTATGGCTTATATCACACAGGGATAGTGTAGCTATATATTAGTGAAAGAATTTAAAATTACTTCAGTAGAGGTTACCTCCTCCCTAATACAAACAAACAAATTTTATCCCTTTATAATATCAGACGATTATTAATAACCTATATTAGACAAGGACTATAGTAAGTACCTAATCAATAAATTCGGTTAATTAGGGATAGTATTGTTTGCCCGAAATGGAGTTATCGACTAAAGTATATTAGCTATTAATAAAATAAGAAAAAAGGTTCTTGGAACAACATCGGAAGTGGAGCCACTCACACGCGAGCGAAGGGGCGGAAATTAACTAACTAAACAATAATCCCCTTCGTGCTTATAACAAAGCTATTTCATTATGTCTATCAGTAAAAATTCCGAGAAATATCAAGAAAATGAATTACACGAAATTAATAATCACTATGAGAGTGACTTTTATTTTCCAGTCAAGAGAGTTAATAAAAAGAAAAGAACAAAATGTAACTTAATCGTCAAAAACCGGCGACTCTAACTAGAGAAAGAGCCGTAACTTTTGAACGGCTGAACAGATTTTCATGAAACATAGCTAATGATGTCCGATTAAACTACCTTTCAATTAAAAAAACCTGCATTGAAATCAGTCCATCCGTTTCGGAGCTACGATGCCACAGACAGAAACAGATACACATCTACACAGATCCACAGATACACACTACAAACTTAAAACACCCCTCTTTTTGTCGGGAGTTAAAAATATGTAATAAATTCTAATTTCGACGTACCTAATTACCTATAGAGGGAAAAAAAGAAAATAATTTTAGATAGATTTACACACGTATGAAAAATTCAGTTCTAACATGACCTTGTCGACGATAATTTGTTTTCTGTACCACGATACGAACCTTAATTTCATGAGGATTCCTGTTACCAATGACAAATGATAAATGTTTTATATCAGAAAAACAGTTTTTGTTAACGCCTTACAAAGTAAAAAATAAACATTGTTATCAACAGCCTAATCCCACCGCAAGCAATCCGCTACGCTACAGAACGAACTAAAAAAAATACAAGCAATACGACTGCGCATAAGCAAGGTGTAACAACAACTAAGAAATAAATTAATCATTCTGTGACTGTCAATCGCAGCGGTTGGTCGGCGACTGCATTGTAGATAACCTCCGTCTTATCACGCTTGTTTACTTAACACTAACATATTTACTGTCGGTATTAACGGCCCTGTTGGTATACTTCTTGATAAGGAATATTTCTTAAACAAAAAAAAAATCTTATATATTCTGACGAAACCTTTTGCCAAACAGTTTTTTTAAGGCAATAACAGTTTCTTAAAATAGGTCAGTTTATTAATTGCTCCTATTTCATTAATTTTATGTCAAATCCAGTATCGACATTCGGCTTAAAGTTGGCTTGACGAGTGATTACTGAAGCGAACGCTTTGAAAATTGAGCTTGTTAACATTTGAATTGCCTAATTTTATAGAGCCCTGGAAATGTTTGAGAAGCAATGGGTAAAGGTTTATTTTTGATAAAAAAAAAATCAACATGCAAAATTATAATGGATCCGTTTATTAACCAAGTTAATTCAGTACTTCGTATTCTCTCTGTAACCTACGGTAAGTTGCTAATCAATCTATTTTCTGTTTTAATATTTAAATTCGAGGTGGTAACACAGTAGATTACGTTCAATGAAGTTATAAGGAAGTATTTCAGTAGCCTTTCAGTTGCTGATGAATATTCAATAGTCGAACCTTTCTATTTTAGTGCCATTGACGAACTTAACGTAAGCCCATTCACTATTCATGATAAAACGTTGCATAGTTTTTTTTGAAGTTACATCTTTACACTAGTAATGTGAAGTATTTAGAACTTAGGCATGATTATATCGAGCAAAGGGCGTATCTTCAGTTGTTCAAGCATTTTATTCCGTTTTGCTCTCAGTCAATCTACGATTACGTATGCAATACGAAAATTTCGTTTTATTGGCTCGCGTTCAAAACGTTGCGTTTTGCTTTGATTCTGTTGCTATTTATACGACTGTTCATGCTGTTATCGTGTGATATCCTACGTGTTGTTTACTTGACGTATGAACTAAGTTTTCATGAAAAATAAAAAAGCTTTTGTGAAATTATTATTATAATGATAACAAGACTTGGGGATGATACAAAGAAAGAACTTGATGATATCGCACGTCAGTAAGGCTAATTACGTACCGAATTATTTTTGTACATCCGCCAAAATGAATCGAGTCACTTTGTTGTTGAATTAATTTATTAATTGGAAAATTAAATCAAATATATTTGGTCCGTTGTACCGGTACGCGCGTCACACGGTCAAATAAACAATGGAAGTGTGACAGTGTTGGGGCGCGCTATCGCATTTTCCGGAGGCTGGCGAGCTTGCGACGGCGGGCGGCAGTGCCGGCGGCGCGCGCGCACCGAAAGCATGTGCTCCGCGCCAACAGTGCGATGTACATAGAACCTGCCGCGTTTCGCGCACCCAGCGCGGAGTCCCTCGCTGTCTCCGACCCCCCGGCTATCTGGACGCAGTGCTTACCCTCTCCGTTATTCGCAGGCAAGAAAGCGCCCCTCAAAACATTCGAGGAGATCCAGCCACTCATCCAGCAGGGCCGCAAACGCGAGCTCAAGCTACTCATCAGAGAAAACTCCTGGCCGATCAACAGCTCCGTCCGCGCGTCCCTCTGGCCCGCCCTCTGCAGGCAACATCAACATGGAAAGTCTATGCTCGACGGATTCTACTGGGACATGGTTACACAGGTCAGTGCTCTTTCAAATTACGCAACGCGACAGCGATAGGTTTTTTTCCCAAGGTGTGCGACCAACTTCACTAACTTGTTTTGCACGTAAAGAAATTCGTTTTGAACTCGCGAGGTAGCGTTACTGAGAGCGTTATCTCGCGAAACCGGCAAGCACTTAATATTTCCAAGGTCATGTCTATTTACTTTGCAAGTATACCGCCCAAATGTTTGTCTGATATCGCGCCCCCAGATAAAAGGTGACGTCCCCATCAAGGTCTCTGTATTTTCGTCGCGTTTTTATGATTGTAGTGCTCTCTTTAGATTTAGCAACAACTTATACCAGCGCTTCTAAATTTAAGTCACGTGGCTGTTTGTTGACCACAGAACTGTCGGAACGCACGCACACAGGCGCAAGTTGTCCTTGTAACTGAAATGCGCGTGAAGTAGTCAATAAAAAAATCAATCTAGTCTACGAGGCCGTGTGTCATGTATGTTATCACGTATTTCTTCTGTTTAGTTGAAATTTGTTCAAGTCATCGCCGTCGTAGTCTTGTCTGTCAGTGAGCGGGTCCTTGTATATGACATCAACGTGCGCTCGCGCATCCTTGCGTCATAATACGAGCTCTCGCGCATCTTAATTAACCACGTCGGCGGCCTAACAATGGTAGACTAATTACACGACAGGTGGCTGTAGCTAATGAAAACAAGTACCGTGAATTTATGAGTTAATTGTTTTTAAAGTGTTGTGATATTTATTTGGTCGATAATGTAAAGTTTGGACCTAAAAAGCTAGGTAAATATTAATTTATTTAATGCTTTTCATACAAATATGTACAAAGACGGTCTTAATGCCTAGGGTATTCTCTGCCAGATAACCACAGGATGATGCAGAGACAAAAACATGATAGATGCTCTAGTCGTTATTATTAGGTGAGGTTAATATACTTAATGGAACCTAAGTAATTCAATACACATATACTTACATTAAAATACTTAAATATAAAACAACAAAAATTAAAAAATAATATAAATATCAAAATACATTGTTATTTTTACAAAACTTTTGGGGATTTTTCGTGTACAAAATGCATAAACGGCGTCATTAATATAGTACGTAAGAGATTGGCACGGCATCAAGTTAGCTCGCTCACCTTCGCCGCTGCGCACGCGTCGCGTACCCCAAATATGCATAATACGCGTATGTGGGTGTACTTAACTATTGCATTGTAAGAGCTTTTCAGATTGTACAAGCGCTTTTAATTTA
The DNA here is from genome assembly GCA_932294325.1 of Allophyes oxyacanthae. Taxonomy (NCBI): domain Eukaryota; kingdom Metazoa; phylum Arthropoda; class Insecta; order Lepidoptera; family Noctuidae; genus Allophyes; species Allophyes oxyacanthae. The sequence goes on from OW028612.1 coordinate 2,785,177, forward strand.
TTATTTAATAGGTTTAGGTTCGCATTTGGTCTAATAAGGGCCGATGCACACGGTGTATTTTTAACGCACCGACGACGCACGTTTCACGAACGCGTGCTCACTTTAGATGACCAAATTTTAAAAACCGAATTTCTTTTAAAGCTCTTTATTGGGCGTCACCTGCTCGTTGTCGGCGCGTTAAAATTACACCATGTGCATAGACTCGGAGATTCTGAATCGAGTATTTTAATTCGTCTTAACATTTTGTAGATCTTAGTAAATGTCCTGATATCTTCAAAATGCGTAGTGTTTCTGTGCAACTCTGAACAATTACTATAATAAAAATCAAAAAGAGTATAGACAACCCTATTGTGTTAAACAATGTCCATAGCCTGACCATCAAACATAATACTACTTAAACGTTTATCTAATTACATATTTATTGTTCAAGTCATCAAAGACGAATAAACAATCTATGTATATTTAACTTTACATGTCATTGATATAATGCATTACTCAGATATTATATTCTTATTATTCTCGCAGCTCTTACCACTACATTGTATTATTCAAGATTGTAATCTATTATTTTAAAAGAGTTTCTTGACGGTTCTTCTCCATAGGACCTACTATTTGGCGCGCATCTAGAGTCTCGACATTTCATAAGTGCCTGTATCTAGTTTATGTACATGAAATAAAGCTATTCTATACATATTTACACGCTGGATTGTGGTTGAGAAAAAAATGTACAGGCTTATTAGAGGCTCCTATATCTTCAGATTCTTCGCATAAAATGATGCTCCGACATCCTTTTTAGTCGAGAAGCTTGCCGAATTATTCAATATTGGAGTTTTCCCGCCAACAGATGCTTTCTGTATACCCTCGCTTTTGGATATGTACTTATACAACATCTTCCTCTACTTTCGTATGCTAAGCTACGTGAGTTATGCATTAATGAAATTCCAAAAATTACGTGCGCCCAACTTGGACAATACCCATAGCTTCATAACAATTATCATCTCGTCTCTAAATATTCATGACGTTTCTGACTCTGACACCCCTGACAATTGAGATAAAGAGTATCAATCTAATTCTTACACAACACTCAATAACATTGACATCCCTACAATTTCTCCGAATCCCTTAATGTTGTCCAACTCATTAACCCAATTTATACCCGTGACAAATGTACACTCTCATTGAAACAAGTTCCAATGTAAGTAAGTGGGATGATTCACTCCACGTGCCATCCAAAGTACCAAGCCAAGAGTTCCGGTTTTCTCAGAAACGGGGAAGGAATCCCATACCATAATATGTATTGTTTTTAACTCCGAACGAATATTTGGCAATAGTTTCGATATTATTCATGGCTTGGAAAATTTCTGATGATATTGCTCTTCTAAATTGGATGGTGTATTACTATGGGCTGTATCGGGCAATTATTTTCAAGTCTTGATGGGTGATTTTCAATTTCTAATTACATTTGCATCTATACCTTTATGGGACGTAGCACTATTCGTCTATATATTTTGGGTCTATGTCATGTAAGTAGGATGACTCACTGACATCCACGTGCCATCCAAGGTAGCAAGCCAAGAGTTCCGGTTTTCTCGGACATTGGGAACGAATTCCATACCAAACATCTTAGTACTTGTTTTGTGGGTATCTCCGTAATGATTTGGCAATAGCTTCACCTTGTGCGTGGTCCAGAAAACTTCTGATGTATTGTGGTTGGTCTTGTACGCAAAGATGGGTTTACTTCATTATAGAAAATGTTGATTCTTGTAATTGTGTAATGTAGCTAAGCATTTTCTGAGCCTTGGAATTTAAACCATAACTCAAAATCATCCATACAATTCACCAAACAAGAACTATGACGAAATAGCGAAATAGGCATCTTTTGTTAAACCATCTGCGGTTTTAATACTGTTAGTACTGAATACACTTGACCGCAGATTGACTGCTGTTCGCATCAATCAACAAGTATTGTCATTCGAAGCATCTGAGTCTTCTTAAATACGACACGATTGATGCACAGTGTTGCCGAATATGTGCTGTATGTCAAAGCTCATAGAATCTTTGTTAAATGCAATACGACTGTATTGCATTTAACAATTAGTGCACCCGATAACCCCCATAACCATTTCTTGTCCAAACCTAATTTCAAGAAATGTTTCCGTATTTCTTAAGAGCTCCTTACTCATCAGGGATAACATGGCATGATTTTATGTGAGAATGTTAAAGTGACTCAATAATTCTCAATTTGGAAAGGGATCAAATGTATGCATACCTATCACTTGGATTTTGTGCGCCAGTCTTTAGGTATCCGTGAAATTCGCTCGAGGGTCGTTCGCAGGAACTCGTCATCTGAACTCTGGTGCAGTGCCAACGACATACACGCCTTGACCTCGCAATCCGTCACACGCTGGCGCTCACCGATAACGGTGGATTTCCAACGATATCGCGGTTTGTCATACTGCGCGCGAGTAGGACGGAGAAAGCCGACGAAAGTGTCCGAATGTCTTGCGCTGTGGTCTTCATGACCCAGACATTACGTTGATGTGACTATCAGATTGTAAACACGAGATATTTATGGCTTTAGATGAATAGATGGCACGAGAAATTTTATCGTACTGTGGTATTGTCTATAAAACAACTTTTCTTCTAATATAATGACCGCTTAAATTTTATAACTACAGTCGCTGTCTGCCCGGATTCCGAGTCTAATTTATTAAAAGACCCCTTTGTTAGTTTTTCGCTTTGCCGATTTCGCTTTGTGCCTTTGTTTCAGTCTCGGGGATTCTTTACACTGAGTGCCTATTTAGCGAATTATATTTGACTTGTAGAGTTGTCTGGCAACAGAGCACTCTGAAAACAAGCACTACTCAGACCCAGTCCCGCGTCATTCCGTAATCTGATTACACGAAATCCTATTATGAGCGACGCAAGCCCGACATCCCGCTATTTCATATTAAAATACGGGTCTAATTAAATCTGGGAGGCTGCGGGCTTTACATATTTGGGTAAATAGAAACGTTGATTTGGGAAAACTCTGTAATAAGTTTAGGTGATTATCTTGTCTTACTTTTGCGTTTCTTGAAATGGGCTTACAGTTCGTGCTTACGAGGCAAAAGATTTTACTTTTACATCTTATGAATAGATTGAGATAGATCTAAGTGAAGCAGATAAACAAAGAAGAGATAACGAGGTATTCCACGAATAGCACCGATCTGAACGGCACTAAAACGAATAGCACCAACGCTATTCCACGAACGGCACCGATCCAAATTTTGGTTTGGTGCGATTCGTGGAATAGTAAAATAATATTAATTTTATTCCACGAACGGCACCAACGTAAAATTTTCTTCTAGTGATGGGAACTATTTTTTGTTCACAACATAATTAAATAAAACATATCGATATAAATCAGCAGGAAGTACGTTTATTGATCATATTATTTTTTTACGTATTTTTTTTTTTATTAATAGATCTAACAATCAGTTTTCTTAACTATTTGGGTCACTTGCAAAAACAGCCTTAAGTTACTTATTACCTACTTACTATAAATACCTAAAATCAAATCACATTATTTTATCACAATTTCTCTTATCACATTTTTTTCATATAAATTCAAATAAATAAATAAATATAAATAAACTTTTTTCTACTTATAATTTTGTATATATTTTTTTACTTTCTACTGTATAATAATTATTATTATCACTATTAACGATTACAATATCAGTCATTCTTAGTATTAAGTACCTATAAACTTTTTTACATTCTACTGTATAATAATTATTAATATCACTATTAACGATTACAAAATCAGTCATTCTTAGTATTAACTACCTATAAACTTTTTGCTACTTATAATTTTGTATTTTTTTTTACATTATACTGTATAATAATAATTATTATCACAATTAACGATTATAATATCAGTCATTTTTAGTATTATCTACCTATAAACTTTTTGCTACTTATAATTTTGTATATTTCTTTTTTTACATTCTGCTGTATAATAATTATTATTATCACAATTAACGTTTACAATATCAGTCTTTCTTAGTATTATCTACCTATACAACATTTTACTGGTTTTTTTTTTATTGCCTTTAGTATTCCTCTTGCAAACCAACTCAGTTTTAAAATCGCATCTTTTACAAGACCATTTATTCGACCACAGTCTGTGTTCGATCCACTGTGTGACCATATAACCGTTAAACTTTGTCACGTTTTCCTGTCGTGGACTTTCACTCATGAAGTAAAGCCATGCATCATCCAGCACCTCGGGTGGCAGATGGGGTAGGACGGTGCACAAAGCAACGTGCTTCCTGACTATGCTATTCTTATGGAGACCTAGATCCTTCCCCTTCTTTTTCAACGCCTTTTTAAAATGGAAGTAGCATCCTTTTACTAAAACATTGGGAAACACTGCCAGCACTCCTCTAACAGCGGCTTCTTCAAAGTCACTTGAGAAATAATCCAAATGCAAGGCTGGTATTGATGATTTTAGTAATTGAAATACTTTAACATATGATAATAATAATTATTATACAGTAGAAAGTAAAAAAAATATATACAAAATTATAAGTAGAAAAAAGTTTATTTATATGAAAAAAATGTGATACTAAGAGAAATTGTGATAAAAGAATGTGATTTGATTTTAGGTATTTATAGTAAATAGGTAATAAATAACTTAAGGCTGTTTTTGCAAGTGACCCAAATAGTTAAGAAAACTGATTGTTAGACCTATTAATAAAATAAAAATTACGTAAAAAAATAATATCATCAATAAACGTACTTCCTGCTGATTTATATCGATATGTTTTATTTAATAATGTTGTGAACAAAAAATAGTTCCCATCACTAGAAGAAAATTTTACGTTGGTGCCGTTCGTGGAATAAAATTAATATTATTTTACTATTCCACGAAACGCACCAAACCAAAATTTGGATCGGTGCCGTTCGTGGAATAGCGTTGGTGCTATTCGTTTTAGTGCCGTTCAGATCGGTGCTATTCGTGGAATACCTCGAGATAACACCTTATGAATGAAATCTTTGGTTCGGAAAATTAATTTTAACAGTGTTCAATCTTAATTAAATTGAATTATGACTCAACGCCGTATTAAAGGCAAAGGTGTTATTAATATCAATTATTATCAGTATTAAAATATTAAAAGGAATTATTTTATCTAACAAATGTTCGGAAATGCCCCAATTACCGAGTTATTGTGTCAGTAATCCGGTTTGGAGTCGATAAAATTGAATGATGGTTTGGATGATTAGAGGATACAAGTCCTAGTGCAAAGAACTATGTGAGCTCTGTGGTTGAAATCGTGCGCAAACGCAGTGAAACACCTGATTAAAGACTGTTGATAACACGAAAGAGGTGTGTCAAAACTATTCAAGCATACGACATACTACGTGTTTTTATTTTCTAGCGCATTAAAGTTTCTAAGACTTTTTATTGTGCCTATCTCCATAGATGCAATAAACTCACTTATCGTTGTCATTTGACAAAACAGAAATTAAACAGATTACAAGAATTTATTTCATCATAATTCTCAACTGGCTCTTTCAACTTTAAAAATCATTATGAATTTTTAAAATTATGCATTGTTATGATCGCCAATGTTTGTCGTTAAAATACCCAACTTTGATTTAATGTGACATAAAAGCGTATCGTATAATACCAATAATTGATAATGCTTACATAGGTAAACTGGGCGCGCAGTGGCCGACAGCCAAGTCTTAAAATAGACAAGCACCATTTTGTTTTTCTCACCTTCTGCTACTTGCATTGTGGTCACGTGAGTGGAACATCAATATTTTGTTTAACTTTATATAACTGATGTATTTCCAATATGAGCTCATGTTTAATAGAACAATGACTTAGGAAAAAATCCGAGACATGCATACATAAGTGTTCTTACGGATGTCATTGCGAATACAGAGAAAAATATCAGTTTCGATGACGCTACATTAATACACAATTTAGAATTTACAATTAAAAACATTATAACAAAGATTAACAACCTAAGTTTAACAAAAAACGGCACCAAAAACATATTGTGAAAATAAATTTCATTACACGCTAGAAGAGGCACGTCCTTGATCGAGTCAGCTGATCTAATCGGCGTACCAGCGAAATTAATACTGGTTATAACTAAGACGGATAGCGACCACAGGAAGTATACAAAGACACGGATAGACAGACACAATCTATTTCCTGCACTTACAAGAATTCGCACGCACTCCTTGCCGACCTTGAGAGCTTATCGAGTTAATTCACCCATCTAGTTACCACAAAACTAAATGGTATTTAAAATGATTATAGAGTTATTGATTTGCGCAACGCCCATTGTTTCGATGTTGATGGAGAAAAACAGGTTTATTTGCATATGGAATTTATGTCTACGCTTAAAATAGAAATTGCAACAGTCAGAGCAGAAACTGTTGGGTAACTATGTAAAGTTTTAATATAATAACTACGTCCAATCCAAATACAACGGGGACGAAAATACAGTGGAAAACAAATGTGGGTTGCGATAATATTGCTGTGAAGGAAAATAGACGATTGGAATAGTAATGAATGGATGTGTGAATAGTTCTCGCTGTTATTTGTGAATGCAGATGGAAGCTATATAAAGCAATAAGTTATTGTTATTAAAAGATGATAAAATTCCAATCCCGGGGCTTTCGATTATTTCAGTGACATACAATTGACTATTCATTTCTTCTCACGTAGACAAGATCAGCTTAAACATTTATTCTCTCGTAGCCCATAATTTCGCTTTTCTATTTATTTTTTACATCATTCCTGAATCAATTCGTTTGAAAAATTTGTAACGCACCATACAAGCTTATGTTGCCAAAACCGGCCACGGTTTTGCAATTCGCGCATATTTTAGTCTCCGTTTCTGGGTTGTAAAGGAAATGTCTGCGGTATATAACCGGCACGCCTAATAATTGCGACTAGTGCGAAGCGCCACATCGATCGCAGCATAATTCCAATTCTCCAAACCGCAGCACCTGCGGTTCTGTCCGTCTAATCGAGTTTGCGCAATTGCTAGCAATTGATGTTGCTCACATAGGCACATATATCACTGAGTAACAAACCGATAATGACTTTACATCTTCTATAAACATCTTGTCTTCATAGCCTTCATCCCTAGTATATTGGCATCTCCTTCCAGTCTAACAAGATGTGGCTCAATTTTAAGAAGATATTATTTAGTATTCAGAAGTTATTACGCATAGAGCGACTGCCGTCTGGTGACCTCGTATTTCAAAATTTTCAGACCTTTTGTCGTCAATTTCTTTTTCTATTCCCTTGGATTTCTGACTAAAAACGAGAAATGAGACATGTTTCGTTCAATAAAAAATGGAAATTCGTCCTTGTTTTCTTCCATCTTTGTTATTTGGTGTCATTGAGGAAATATATCTGAGTAACGGATTTTGTATGATTTGAGCTGATAAATTGCACTTGAACACAAAATTTGAGATGTTATAGATAACAAAATAATGGAATTCTGTTCCAAAATGGCGGACAATTAAATATGCATACTGTGGCTCACCGATTAATTTGTAGCAATGATTCATTAGTGAGCAGTATTTATAGCAATAAATAGTATCAACCATTAATAGATTTATATAAATAAATTGTAGTCAGGTGCACTAATACAGATTGCCAATTATAAGATATGTTCACTTCTTCAAGATTCGTAGATAAAGAGGTAGCAACACAAGACTTCGAACCTTATACCTTGCGCGCGATGGATTGCATTGCTTTGCTGAGTACTGACTGATACAAATCTATTGCGAGAAACATGCAAATGAACAAATAATGAAATCATAGTGATTCCATGCAACGTCAGTACCGAAATGATTAATTAAAAGTAATTAACTAACTAGACTGACACGTTCAATGGCAAGAATGGGCGCTCATTATAATCGTTCAACCAATTTAAAATCCATTATTCTTAAATGCCGAGTGCTAATTAAATTATCTTTATACGTATACTGTCAACTAATACGTGAGTCGGTATAGAACAAAGTCTTAATAACTTGAAATTTATTGTTTCGAAGAGATTCTAATACATTTTGAAGACCCAAATCTTGATCGTCGTAATTTGCATTTTCATCAAAGTTGCTAACAAAATATTTCAGAGAGACAGATTGTTACTAATGTTTTGCATAATTTTGCATGCAAATAAGTAACAAATGCAGAAGAATTTCAATTGATTTGAACCATAGAGAAAACAATGACTAGTAATATTACATAATTGAAAGCTGCTGATAAGGAAAACCGAAACACAATAGAATTGTTTGTAAGAAAGGTTATTATAATAAGTATTATAATTATGTTCATATTCACACTTGTATATCTTTGAGAGTAACTAGTAACTAACAAGATCAACTGTGTAAATAAACAGAATTAGCTTAAATTACACAACGCTAGTCATAACTATGAAAACATCGCTGTATTTCTATTAATAAGAAAGACGAGTGAAGACATCATTAGGGAATCCCAAATTATATGTGTTCTAATAGAGTTAGTATTCAAATCAAATAATGGCAAATGGGGTAATGTATTAATGGCATTATGATGGTCTAGGAGAAAAGGAAAATAGAATAACAGCTGACGCTGCTTATCCACCTACGAATGTCGTAAAATTCATTTAAAAAAATATCATGTGACTTGTAGTGCGATTTTATCAACTTGTAACGCCTTTATATTACTTAGAGTCAAATTGTGCCTTAAAACTCGTACTTCGGCTTACTTTACCATGAACGATTTGAATTTTGTAAATAATTCAGTATTTATTTAATTTATTTAAAATGCTTCATGTACATTGTACAAAGGCGGTCTTAATGCCGTAGGCGTTCTCTACCAGACAACTTAGGGTGATGCAGAGACAATGAAGGTAGATGTACCAAAAAACAAACTTAAATGAGAGGTATAACTATTAAACTTAAAAACAACTATATAAATGTATGTATTACACAAATATAATCAAGTTATAACCGACCTAACCCAATTGTATTTTTCTAAGGCACGTTCAAGACTTTATCGCTTACAGTGTTATCGTAGTAATGTATGCAACGCAGGACTATTTGAGTGCATACTTAAATAATAATGTTAGCTTGATTATGTAAGTTGTTTTTGTTAAAGGGTATATTAATTACTGCGCCAATAATGGCTCTGAAAATAATGTAGTGAGATTTTTCGTGCTAGTCAAGCATGGGGCAATTGAAACGCGCTTTTGATAATGTAAGATTGAAATCATAGATGGCAGTAAAAAAATGAGCGTGAATGGAGACTTCAGATAGTTATCCGATAAAATGACAAAAAATTTAAAATGCCTTCATGTTTAAATTGTATTTGAAAAATGATACATAGTTGAGCGGAAAAGAAAAAATTGGTTAACTTAACAATATATTATCGTAACAGCAATAGGATTCAAATCATAAAGTTTAAAATCAGTGAATCATGATTTGTCATCATTATTTATACGACACAATGATAGATCATTAATAAGGCTATAGTTCCTACAGATTTAAAGTATAAATGAATAAATCACAATATTCAAAATAATAAGAACGTAGAGAATATCAAGACAAGTCGAATCCGCCATTAAAAACAGAGTTTGCTTTCAAAATAGTTTATTTTTGCATTATATTAGATATATTGTAGAACAAACATAAAAGGATTAGCCTCATAATTTCGTTGGAAGTTAAAGGCAAAAATTTATGTTTTTTTTGGAATTTATAATATTCCAATAAATTATAAAAGAATGATAATTCCTGAATGTGAATAGGTGATGAATAGCACTATGCTGTTTATGAACCCGCAGTAATTAATCATTACAGATACTGGACTCGTAAATTTAACCATATCTCACTAAGAAATGTGAGCACTCGCACGTAAACATACAAAATACGATGTGATAACGAAGAAATTGTTAAAATCGAACTTTGTTCGTATCATTGTATCATTATCACTTACAGTGTCTGTCGCCAAGATGTTTACTGCCGTTTTAATTAATAATTCATCGTATCGGTTTTGTATCGGGTCCCCGAACCTGGTTGGGTCAGTGTGTTTTGAATTTTATCAGGAGTTATGCGTCGCAGTCCCTTATTTTACTCCTTATTGATAGCGTTAATTACGTGTTGATGCACATAGGACCAATAAATAGTTTTTTTGCGAAACTGCTTCTTGATAATTAGGTATTTATTACTTTTCATTTTCCTCATTGGCTCAGACTGCTTTATCCTATTTCGTGGCAAGAGCTCCACTTCCTTTACACACACATCGACTTTATACTTAATTTCTGTCCATAAAGGCTAGTTAGGTACAGGCTTCAAATACTCCAAACTATTGTTCAACTATATAGTGATTGAAATACTGTACAGTATCTACCTTACCATAGAGTACCATACCATTACTACCAAACCTTACAGTATTTAGTGATTTACAACAATGTTCTATAAATTAACAGCCATATTTTAAGACACGGAAACATTTAGTAAACAAGCCACTAACAGGTGTACTAATAACTTATTCTAATAGCATGTATTGTGCAACAATCTGAGCGCATTCACATCCGTGTCCGAGTAAATATTGCGCAATGGAGCCACACACTCGTTTCCTATTTATTAGGTCGGTCTATTTCAGTGCGTAATCGTATGAGCATTGCCAATATTTATGATATCATACGTGAAGAAAGTTGGAATAACAATGTGTTTCCATGCGGCTTCGGATAATTCTGATTCAGCTTCAATGGACCTTGGTTAGACTTTCATATTGACTGCAATAAGTTTGGTTTGCGATCATACATCCACTCTTTGTCACCTGTCTCTATTCCTCAGAGAGATCCACTAACATCGAATGGAGTTCTAACTCTTAGCATGAAAAGATATTATAGGTATTTATATCCTGCAAATGAAGATCACCTTTAAACTCTTAAACTTCACCCCTAAAACGTTTGATCATAGCAAAATTTTACGATTTTCTATCATAAACAGTTCCCGTTTTGTACAGTTTATTTAGTTTGCTACACCAGTTCACCAAAAAGTCTACGTTCGCGATTTCATTGATGTTCACTTTGCTACAGACTCAGTGAAATTTTTTGCGCCCTTTAATCTGATTACACCCCTTTCTTCCAACCGTACTGGTAGCAGTTTAAGGTCGAAGGCAATTTTAGATAAAGGTTTCTACTTTCTATCAAGTTCTTCAACGGTTTCTGTTCATCTCCAGACTTCACTGTATTAAAATTTAAGATATATATATTTATCATCATCGACAGTCCTTTTCCTTTTTAGCTGATGATAACAATTGTCATTGAAAGGTTATCACCATTTATTTCTAAAAAAAATCCCATGAATCATCAAACTAAAAATATAATGTAAGTAAACACAGATGACCTACAGAAATTGATAAATATACGTAAAAATAATTCAGCACTCACTTTATTTAAACATTATACATCGCAAGATAACCCTGGGTCGTTAGTTAATATCACATTATCAATCAAACTAGGTACTGTAAACAGGCTTGACTCGGGGTTATCAAATCGACACTGTTTACAGGCATTGCAAACTAGATACGGAAATTGTCTTCGCTTATGACACATTCGTGTCTAATTGTCGTTATGTGATCTATCAAAATAGGCCAATGGAATTTGCCCACACTGCCAGACTGTTGTTTGTGTATTTAACTATTATCTTTAGAGTGCCACTCGTCTGATTTAAAATGTTTTATATAATTGTAATACGGCTGAGTTTACGAAAGTAAAACACTCGTTCCTTATCAACAATGTTAATGCCTAGTTTGCTTTTATTCAGGTAGCAACGTTTTCAATTTTTATTATATTTACGTTTACAGCGAAATACGCAGATATAAAGACCAGTCGTGATATTGAAACGTCAGCGCATTCATCGCGTCTTCTTGTTCCAGATGTTACTTTTGTATTTATGCAAATCAATCTCCTCAACCCTAGCCCATTCATGTGTCATTTACATGCCGCCGCGTTGCGTGAATGTTAGTTCAGTATCTTAGCTTTTCAATAGTTTATTCTCTCAACTGCGCGTCTGTCTTAATCTATTTACTTTTGTTATTCCTCGTAATTTGCTGTTATTGCTTCAAATACTTCTTAAATTATACAATCGGCTCCTGAGTGCTTCACTGTCGTATCTACTCGATGCTAATACGTAGTCTCGTAGATAACATGAGTGTTTTCCACAATCGACTTATGGCCAAGAAAGATTTACAGTCTTACACAGAGCGATGTTAAAACGTGAAGTTATTTCTGCCGGAATCCGCCTTGTGGATTTGCTCCGACGAAAATAGTATCATCGATCTTATTCGCAAGAGAGACTAACAGCGGCCGCGTATTTATTTATACAACGTCATATAGGAAAAGTTTCGCCTTGTTTTCTGAGTTCATTTACATATTTATGCTGTTGAGATATGTCAGCGCCCTTGTAGGCCCTTGGGTTTATGGATTATTTTACTACTTTCATTTCCCCGTTATAAAGAGTACGGAATTATGAATGGTCTTTTTATGTAATCATAATTATGATCTAAGAATCATCTGCTATCAAGCGTCGTACATAAAGCGCATCAAATTTGCAATTTGGCTCTTGTCGGTCCACTTTATTCAATTAAGCGTTGATTGTCGGTGGCAAGAGGTCGCGTCGGGTTGTGGCTGTAGTAATTAGGGCTTTAACGCTTCGCCCACGCACGTGCCCATTGTCGAACATGTACCTATAATCCGTGTCCAGATACAATACACCTTATGATATTCGTGTCATGCGAACAATTGTCCAATTGTCCTCCCATTTATCTTTAGTAATGGTTCTTGGAATAATTCCATTTCACTCATAGCTTTGTTTGTTTCAATATTGCTTTGTAGTATTATAAGTTGCAATTGAATTTCATTATTTGCTATGAAGTTGACATAAATCAAGACAGAACTGATATCAGTTTTTGAAAACAACACTCAAACCTCGGCGTCTACTGAAGCTACGCAACGTACTCATTGAAAGCACTCAATAATTCACTACATGCATGTCAAACACCAAGGTTGAATGCAAATGTGCATGTTAAAATTGAACATAACAGATATTCGAAAGATTTTGCTGGATTTGGTACAATCCTGCGTTAGGCCCAAGTGATGGGCTTGCCATGCCTGCCCACGTGCGCCTCGACCTCAATATTATCAACGAATTGGCAATATAAACATTCTGTTTATATAAATATTTACCTTCATATTGTTTTACTTGCCCGTGAATAAATGCCAAGAAACACTAGATTAATTATATTTTCGATATCTGCAACCGGTTTATTTTTCTGTGTTTCGTCATTGTCTAATTCCGCGTCACGCGACTAATGACTTAGACTACCGTTATCGACGCAGTCTACGTGACTAACACGATTATTTTATTTCCACATTTTCATCAATTACTCTTTTTACATACAATTATTGCTTTGTACATGATTTTAGAATTTATGATTATGTAATAGTTTTTAATGTTATTTTTAAACGAGAAAATAAATGTTTATAAGGACAGTCATGCTCAACATTTTTTTTAACCGGGAGATCACGTGCGAAATGTTGTAGAACCTGTTTTGAGGCTTCGTTTACAAACAAAACAGGCTGGAATCAGGTTTTGGAGCGTTCGTTCTAAGCGCGTGGGCGGCCTTGACTGAGCGAAGGACGGCCGGCGCGCTGCTTCGATCGTGCGCGCGCGCCGGGGGCGTGGCACACACGCTAACCGCGTAGATGATTGCGGTTTTTTTCTTATGCTCGTTTTTCTCGCTCTAAAGAGGAAACATGAACATGTATGAATTAATAATACATCTCACAGCGAATAATGAATACGACGCGCATCAAATGATGATGCTACTAAATATGAAAATGAACAGGATAATGTTCTTAATGTTGTTAAGTATTTCAAAAATATACATAATATAACATTTTTTATTTTTTTAGACATAATGTCATAAACATGTCTTGTCAGTTTAAAATGGAGACGTTTATGTAATACAACTCATACAAAATTCAAAAATAGATATAAATACTGTAGTGTAGACATAACAACGATTGAGACACAACACGGTCGTGCATGATTGTGGAATGCAGATTTTGTCTCATAAATACGCTCTGTAATCGCAATGCACCAGCATTCATTTTCACTCGTTGTGATAAACTTATTTCAAATTAACCGACTGGCCCCGTAGACAAAAAATGGTGGATAGAAAACGACATTAATTATTCAAGACTGTCGGACGTGGGGTACGCGACAGAAATAATAAATAGAGCATTCATACGAAAAGCATGCCTACGGGCTTTTCAGAAACCACTTTTGTGCAATTCATGAAGAATTTTCATATTCACAATCTGTATTTAATATTCGCTCTCTGGATTGTGATATAATCTAAAATTATGTGTTATTTTTGCGGTAGCTATTTTGGTTCCGTTTAAACTCCGCGTTTTTGCTGGAAAATGGTTCTTTCGTTTCTATTTTTTGTTATGAACTTAGTCTCTACGTCGATTTCAGAATGAGAAAAAATGTAGTCTATAATCTTATTAAGTCATGTAATTTGATGAAGACTTGGAATTGCTGACTTGCTGTGTTTCAGATGATACAAATGACCAACGTATCTGGTAGGGACAACTATAGTAATTTTACCTATTTGCAAAAATCATCGCATAGCCATATTATAAGTTACATTTATAACTCTATTTTCTTTCTCAACCTTCGTTTTGGTAGTGGAACCCATACTGTGTTCAACTTTTCCTCAATATCGTTTCTTAGAAAACGATATATCTTATTATTCAGGGCATTTTATACTAAATTAATTATTATTCATTAATTGAAAAACAAAACAAAAGGGTATCTACATTATTCATTCACTATGTATACTCATTATTATGTCGTTTAACAACGTTCTTAGTAGTTATGAATATCGCTTGTAAAATATAACTAAAGTTTTGCTTTTAGAATAGAATAGATCTTTATTTCAGGTAAACCAAATACAGACACTCATGTAATGTCGAGGCTCTAGGTGCGCGGTTCCAAATAGTAGGTCCTATGGAGAACAACCGGCAAGAAACTCCATGAAAAGTCTTTTAAAATATTAAAATACAATCATCATTAGTACAATGTTGTGGTAAGAGCTGCGAAAATAATGTAAAAAATAAGAATACGATAATAATGATTTGCCTCTGAATAAGAATGCCATGGCAGTTACAAGCTGACCAGGCCCGACAGACGGCACCCGTTCACGAGCATGACGCTTGTATTGATTTATCGGAGAATGACTTTCAAACTGTGTTAGAACTTCAGGCTTAATGTATGCGTGAAACATAGTGCTGTTATTAAGTACTTTGTGTAGGCCTTAGTTGATTGAAAGCAGTTGTTATTTCTTTTTTCTTTCAGTCAACTAGAAAGCAGAATTTAAGTATAACTAAGTAAATTGAACATGCATCTACAGTATGGCCTTTCTTGACGACTTGATCATATTATTATGTCGTCACAATAGATCTTCGCAGGTCGCAGTGACAAAGGGCTTAGGACCCTACCTCTTCTAAATAATAACATTATTATGTTGTCTCATGTTCGGTAAGGAAATTCAATTTCACACCTGAAGATTGTCATGTCGATATCTATTTAGACATCTAAATCCACATCGTGTTGTAGGAGCTACTAAATTCTTTACTTGGTTTCTTCATTTTCATTGCTCTCTTTAAACAAGTGTGCCTCTTAACAAGACTCGACTCCACCTTTTGAGAATACTTGATCCATTGTGAATCAAAACGAAGCTGCTCTCGTAAAAGCTTTGTAAGCATTACATTGTATGTAGGTTCGGAATTTGAATGGCTTACCCGTATACGCACGCACATAAACCTGGCATTCAAAAGTCTTTACATGTTTTGGCGTAGTTTCACTGTAGCTAAAGGGAACAGCAATCAATAGATACCATCTATACCGTAAATGTAAACATGCGTGACGGCCATTTGTGCATCAAGATTCTGGACACAATCATAAAAAAATTGTCTTGCTCGTTCAATCCAATGAATAAAATTCGCGTCTGTTTATACCGTCAAACGACAGAGAAAACTATGACACAGATTGTTATTGCACTAAAATTATCACTGACCGGTGAAGCTAAATTATTTTTGTTGATACGAATATTATCCGAATTCCGAATGTTTCCGAATAATCTTTTGCGCGAGCTTTGTTGATGTCTAATTTTAGTTAGTTGGCGTCACATCGCCGGGGCCGGCTGTTGTCTTAGTGACAAATGTTTATTGCATGTATTTATTTTATTTATCGTAACGTTCGATTTACAAACATTGGGTTCGTTGGCTTCTCAAATTTACGCAACGGACGGAGTGCCGGACCTAGTTCCTTCTTCTATGTTATCTTACTTCGAATTTATATCGTTCAGTGAACCGTCGTGTTCGATGTTAGCTGAACATAAAACGTACATGCGTATACCGTCCCGTCATGTTTGGTTTATGTTCTTTTTGTTTAAAGGATCACTAGGAGTCTGAAGCTTTGTAGAGTCAATATCCTTCCTATATTCATTATAAGTTCTCGTTCTGAAATCTTTATCATCAATCGAAATTTATATCGGTCGAAGTAAACAAATTCTTTCGAAGCATTATCATCATCATCAGGGTAGTGCTTGCTCACGAGATGAAGAAAATGGTAGACTTGTTTTGCTAAGCAAATGAAGATTAAACAGATCCCAAAAAAAATCCATTGCTAAAATGCATAAACATAACAAAGGAAGAGCCATACTTAGCACTGGGTAAGTAGAATATGTGAAAGACGGATGAAGGCATAGGTACTTCATTATGCTCAAAAGTTTCTTCCGTAGAATAGAATAGAATAGAATATTAGTTTATTTGCATAGAATTTAGATACATACATGAAGAAGATTCCGTAATTAAGTTAATTACTGTTAATAAAGATACAATTAATGCATATCAAATTCAACGAAAGTCATTCATTACCATAACACTAATGAATGTTAACTCTTATCTATATACCAAAAATATTGATCTAAGGATGTTTGAACAATTCGTGATAATAAGAATACACTGTTTTATTTATAATTACAACACAGGAAACGTGACATGAGGATTACTACGGTGATTAAGGAGACATAAATGTAAAGAAAAAATTAACAGTAGCCTCTCATGGGTGTATATTCTAGCAGAGATTTTGATAACAAACTTGAAACTTCTTTTTAGGTCGATAGCGAATCTATTCCTACATCCTTGTTCGGTCTTTTATTAGATACTATTGCAGTACAATGATAGTGAACTTTATTATTACGATACATTCCTAGAAATTCAATTGTAACGAAGCTATTCGTGAAACATCACAATTGGATCTACAATAGATACTGATTCGTCCGTCCCAAATTGTTGTTTTTTCCAACTTCTAAACTGTTTCACGTATCAAAAGACAGACATTTTTTGAAGTAAATGCTGCTAATAAAACTTTTAAATTTATAATATTTTCATATTAATCAAATATATTTTTAAGGGCTTTAACGTCCATATTTGTAACTCTCTTGATATGAAAACAGTTTATTCTGCAATTAATCAAATTTTTCTTCTATATTTATTTAAAACACCTTTGGTCTTTTATTCATGCATGTCACAGGTAGCAAATATCTAAGCCAACATACAGGCTACACAAAATATATAATTTGTGCGCTGCGCTTCATCTTGTCCTTGCCGCAAAGTGGATAATCACGCTTCCAAAGAACATGTCAGCTACAGATTGGATAACAAATTCATACGTGCACACTAATTTGCGAATCTCTAGCTTTAAAAACATCCTACATTTGTTTGGTGTTAAAATTTGAGGAGCGGTACACGTAATTGAATATAAATGTATTTACTGATAAATAATTTATCGTATTATCAATTCGTGTGTGTACTCAATTAGAATATTAGTTTGCATTGCGCATGCATGTAAAACTTTCCATAGATATTGAATAATTCATGTAAAAAGAATTATCGAATCGAGTTTGTTGACTTGGAATATTTAGACGCCATAAAAACATTCCAATTGATAATTCTTCAAGGCAATTGAAGAATCAGACCCGGCAGAAGGTATAATCTGATTTACTCCAATCGTGGAAATGTGATTTCAACTTTATAGACGTCGGGATTTTCTAGGCCACTACCAGAACTATCCTGCCAACTGGAAGTAAATTTAAAACATCTACATTTTACTGGCTATGTTACTAGTAATTCGTTGACTTTGATATAAGCTGGTAAACAACTAATACACTCAGATTTACTTTGATTCTAGGAACAGCTTGGTAGTTATCATGTAATGTAGTTTAATAAAACTTTGTTATAACATGATTGTTTAGTTTTCTGTTATATTGATAGACTGTTATCATGAAACAATAACCGGACTTATAAAAATAAACGAGTGTCTAGCATTCTTTCTTAGAATTTACATTGTTCGTTTGAGTTTTATAGAATCTGCCGTCGATTGGCGTCTAAAGCCAAGTACCTATATTATGTTGAATGGAATACACAACATTGTCCATAATGTTACATAATAAACGTTTGCGGCTATAGTATTCGGTCTAAAATCAATATCATTTGCGTTTTCATTCTAAGTTTACGTACTATTAGCAGTGCTCAGTCTTTCACCGTGTACCTTGGAAATATTAAGAACTCTGACAAGAACATCTGTTAACTTAAGCGTTCGATTATCCAGATTATCATTTCCACCTAATTCGGCCTTTGTATCTTCTACTGTTACATTGACTTGATACACAATTTTCTAAAACTATTTTTCCTTTCAGGTGTTCGGCACAGTTGAGCTGCCGGACAAGCCGATCATGTTGCCGCCTTTCGTGGAGGCGACCCACTGCCTGGGGTACCACCTGACTCGTAAGGGTCGGGCGGTCGCAGACAGGGTGGTGTCAGTCCTCGGGTACGCCTGCCCGGACATCACGTACAGTCCTAGCCTCTACCCCATCACTGCTGCTTTACTGCACTTCATGCCTGGTGAGTAGTGCTATATTTTTTCTTTAGCTGTGGAGTGTTTCTACCGGTTCTTCGCACAGGAATATTCGCCTGAAGATAGCTCTAAAATCGCTCTTCGTTTAATTTCTTAGCCATTTTATACGTAATAAGGATGACTAGAGAGATGGATATTAATTTTTTTTTTGGTTAGTTCATCATTCAGGAAAAATCACTTTATTTTCAGTTGAGACTTTGCTTTCGGTGGCAAAATTGTTTGATTTTCTTTTTTGTCTCATGTTGAATTACCCAAAAATATTATCAGTCAATTTCCGGGCCAGTGTTGTAAATTTAATAAAAATTTTACGATCCGTCTTTGCTATCAGTTTTATTTTTAGCACTTGGCATTATACTTTAATACCCGCTGATACGATTTCATAAAAGATATATTTTTCGGGAAATTAAATTATGAAAACATCGGGATATAAGACGATCTCATCATCTCGCGTCTATTTGAATAACAAATCATATTTTGAACGATCAATTTCCCCGGCCTGATGCGAAGGCGGTTTTATTAATTATTATTAAAGCTATCTCTTGAAGTTTGAATGGAAGCTGTTAATTTTATTGCTATGGCACGCTTGGTTTATGGATACTACCGAAGCTTTATTGATAATACTTATAATATAAACTAGTAATAAGACGAAATATTTATTAGAGTGCCGATACCAGTACATGAACGATAAATTGACTCTATGTCATTAATGCTCGGATTCCTTAGGTATAAATACAATGCTATATTGGTTGAATGAAGGTCTCGAGCCCATCATGAATCTAAAAGAGTCGATTGATCGATTCTGACCGCATTGTTTCAAATATTTTACATACAAACGTTACAATTTTATATCAAACGTTTGTATCGCTTGAATTCTTTAGTAACATCAACTCTATTTTGCTGAGTTGTTTCAATGATACCGTTCAATGAAGTCAGGTAACAACCGGTTACATAAAGTACTCTCAATTCTGGAGCAGAGGCGTCGCAAAATTTACAGTCGCTCTCGCCTTAATTCAGTAATGAGTGCGGGGGGCGATAATTGAACTCGGCAATAGGCAAATTGCCGGACCAGTCTCTCCCGTCTATATCTCGATTACCCTTCCACTCTTCAAAAACGAATAAGCACTCTACATCTTTGTATTAAGAACTACTATTCTTTGCCCCTAATTCGTATCCCTGATCTCTTTTATCAACATCTAAATTGAACTTTCGTACTGGGCAACAGAGTCTGGTATGTGTTTGACACGGATCTAGATGACCGGGTTGACGTGATCAAAACGATAAATGGATGTCGCCGGCACGCCACAGATTTGCATTGCGTCCCGTCGTGCTGTCAGTTTCATACGTCTCACTTCCTTCGTAGCACGTTTTCATATAATTGTCTGGAATGCGAACATTATGCGGTTACGATTAATATGGGAGGTGCGTGTTCTTATGTCAAATCAAATATTAATACGTCTCATTAATTACCATGTTGTAAATAAATAATGTAAACACGCGCATCTATATTATGGTCGTACTAGCCATTTATCACTGGTTGGATAATTTGAGTCGTGAGGAGGCGGAGAGGCGGTGTCAATTTAGCCACCGGATGACTCCAAAAGTGACAATTTCCTCCATTGTCATCTCCCGCTTTATTATGTAATGTACTCTTGTATTTATAGAGGCGGTCTAGATTCTGCGATAATTTGATTAATAAATACCAGTTGATGAGGCAACAAACAATACCAAGAAGATATCCTTAACGGTTGTTTAACAATGCAGTCTCTAAGGGACTTATCTATTTATACTCCTTGACTCCAGAGGGATTTTGGTTAAGTACTAGATGTCGAGCTAACCTGGCGGTCACGTTTGCTGCGCCGCATGTTATTAAACTGAAATAGTTCACGACGCCCGTCGGTCACATGTGCGTCTCAAACATACATATCAGTTTGGCTGTGTTCAACTATATTTTTATTGTTGTCCCTCGCCAGTCGTATGTCAATGTCGTTCACTTTATTAATTTTAAACAGACGTACGTCCGTGACACTGGTAGCTCTCACCGTTATCACTACCCGCTTTGGTTTCAACTAGATAGCGCTTGAGTGCTCCACGTCATGAACGTAATCCAAGTTGTTTTTGTACTAATAAATAAAGTTAGCTTTTGTAATTCGCTTTAAAGCGTCGACATAAACTCTGGCTTGCCGTGTTTTAGTGGTTGGCTTCTCGCCAGTGCTGGTTCCCATCGTATCGATCTCAAAACTGGCAACGTTTGCCACCAGCCGCGTGCTGAACAATGTCACCATTAAAGAATCCGTTCCGCCTTCTTTCATATCTTTACGTATTTACTTTATCAACTGTTTATTCGTGATAAGCCAGTATACGTCTAGATCAAAATATTTATGACGAATTTAATTTCAATCGTAAGTATTCACTTCGCAATGTTCCCCGGGTAGTCAATTAAACACGTTTTGTAACCCAATTTTGTTCGCCACAATGCCTACACAAAGGTCGTAAGGGCCGTACAAAAAGTTTGAATAAAACTCTCATTACATGCTGTTTGATCGTTTTCTGTAAGCATTCGAGCGAGAAGCAGCTTCCTGTTCCGTTTTCGCACTATACAAACAGTTTATATTACCCGCAACACGTAAATAAGACTTAATAAACTTTTCCTGCTTCAGTGACAGACACACAAAGTAAGTGATTCGTCGCCTCTGCTAACAATATCTCGTTTTGATAACTTTCTGACAGAGGTATTATAATTTTGCTACTTGTTTCAGCAAACAGCTGATAATTTCGACGCCAAAGTCGACATTAAGCCTCCCTTTGTCAAACTCAAAGAATCTGTGCAGACATTTTCATTTGCATTACAATTTTCGCTTAACGAAATTCTTTCATGTTTGTCTAATACTTTATTTTAAAGTGCTGGGAGTCTGGTAGAGACGCTTCGGAATTCGCATCTCCAAGAAACACGAAGAAGTTGTATTACATTTTTCGATTACGTTTGTTCAAAGGAACATCCAATCTCCATTTGGTACGGAACGGAACCCCCACAAACAAGTTGTTTATCGATATACGTGGAGACGTTTGAAATACGTCAGAATTGCCTACTCACTGCCTATTTTATTTCAGAAACTTTTTCTGTTTATTTTACTGGTGAATTAACGGCGCCAGCATTTGGTTTTGTAACTAGATTTATTGTGTGAGATCTAATCACAACGTTATAGTCTACCAAGGCCGCTACGATTTCCATACGAGCTGAGGTCCACACAATGTCACGAGTTAGTCAGAATAGTGATATCATAGCAATGCTAGAGTAGATGAACGATAACAAATTAATATTTATAGAACAAATAGCTGGTGCAGCGTAACCGAATAAAATATAGACAGTGCAATAAAAGACCGGTGCCAAATGATATGCATTCTGAAGTACATTGAATAGAGGATAACGAGACATAGTCCCAATTTTTCCGCGGAGACTAATAATACCAACTTTCTCTGTTGAGCAGTCGTATATTTTTTTATTGCTGTAATAATAAAGGTCTTATTAGAAACGTCTGTCATAAAGATACAGGCATGGTACGGCTATAAATCTGGGGGTCTTGGTTTAGGTAACAAAATGTCGGTGTCAGCCACATGGGAATAATGTTCTGTGCGTTTGGCGTTAATACCTTTATATTTTTGTCCACGAGAAGAACCTGTTATTCAGACGGCTCTGTTTACTATTTTGCTATACATTTTTGCTCCAAATCTCCATCTAATAATAAGTCAGGGTCATTACTCAATTTTCAATGTTAATGAAGTAATTTTGTTTTCTAAGAGTGAGGCAGGGCCATTGGCAAGTATAGCCCTATACTACCATGCACATGACATGTTTGTCTTAATACGACGAGTTTGTGTTAATAAAACACGACTGCTTCATTATTCTAAAATATGTTAACGCTCGTTAAAAAAATGTTCAAGTCATTACGGAAAAAGCGTCCGAAGTCCGTTTTTGTGCGCAAATAAGTTTTTGTAGCGAACATTTTATTTCTCTCCAAAAATTCCAAGGATAATGTTCCACGTTTTTAACCAAATTAGCAAACAGCTTTGCTGTGAATTTCGCGCTCTTCCTACACGTAAGACGTCTATAGTCGGTTTAAAATGGAACAGACACCACTCTGTCTATTTCTGGACTACACCGACGATCGATGTGTTGCCCAGTTTAAGTACAACCCTCGTACGTTTTCTCACATGAAAATAAACCTTTTTCTGATCTCTACCGACTTCCAGTGTATTGAATTGAAGTTCCAATTCGATATTCATTTTGTATTATTTTCTACGTGATCCAAATTGTACCTAACCAAACATAATATTATTTCTGCTCCTTTTATTTCGTGTTTCTGAATCTGGTACTTACACCAAAATTACTTTCTGTTCCTTTTGCCCTAAAGCCTAGTAGCGTTTATATTTGTATCTAGAACTACTCATTTCACTTCGCATTTAAAACTTATCTGAATACTCGAGCGTTCGTTCACTTAGCGTGAATGTAGGTCAAGCTATTGTAGAGATAAACGTGACAGCCTTTACAGATTTTCACAGTCAGCTATTCTCAATGGAGTCAACGTTTCATTC
Organism: Allophyes oxyacanthae; assembly: GCA_932294325.1. Classification (NCBI taxonomy): domain Eukaryota; kingdom Metazoa; phylum Arthropoda; class Insecta; order Lepidoptera; family Noctuidae; genus Allophyes; species Allophyes oxyacanthae. The sequence continues at coordinate 2,808,823 of OW028612.1, forward strand.
CTGCATCATTTAAAGACCTGTAGTTATGACTTCAAGTATTGTTTTGTCTTCATTTTGCCTTTGAATCACTTCGTTATTTTAATTTGCTTGAATGAATAGTAAAACATGAAGGAGGCTGTGTTACTTACTATGCAGAGAATTGTGAGAAAACTGGGGCAATAAGTTTCTAGTGCACAATGGACTTCCAAGTTATAACTTCCTATGCACAATGTTTCTTGTGCAATCAATATCATCATCATTTTCACCTTATGTCCACCCACTGCAGGACAAAGGCCCCTCCCTTTTACGCCATTATTACCTGTTCTGGGCCAATCCTGTTCTGGCTTTTCTGACAAGATTTACGACGTCTTCGACGTATCTTGCCAAAAGTGTTCTAACGCTCCGCAATCGACATGTCGTGCTAAAATCGCAATGAATACGTGCATTGGAGAGACATGAAATTCATCAGCGTTTCAGAAACCAATGAATGTGTGAGAGATTATTCGGTTGGAGATGTTTCAGTTTTTATATGTCACACTCTCAGCTCTAAATACCACAAGAACCTCATGCGTACCGATTCGCAACTATTTTTTCATATTGTTTTTATTACTAGCCAGTTTATTTTTATATCCGCTATATTTGCAGCAGAATCTTCCAGTAAAATTCAATTTGTATGTGTGAAAATCACCTAGTTGCTCTAAAAGGATATTCTAGAATGTAGAGTTGCATTTGAGTTCATGAGAGGGCTGACCCGAATCCACAGCGACCCTTGTTAAAGGAGTATGGGTCACAATCTTTGTTGAGCTGCCTTCTATTTCGTGCTTTCCCTTTTCCCTTCTATTTATAAAGTGAGGCTTTTGTATGTAAGTAAATAAATCTTGCCATAAAGACTTCCAATCATTTTTCAATATCTTTTCGGGTCGGCGATTTTGTTGAGTCCAGGAAACGGAAATTTTAGTTTGTACATTGATATAATTTATGTTTTTAACATAAATTCGTTTTGATTAATGACAGGATGTCGGTTTTTGCTTGAGAAATATGTGTTTGATATTGTGGTCTCGGATTAAAATTAATCGGCATTAAAAAATCTGCTATTTCGCTCTATTGGCGTTTTTTAGATCATAAATAAAATCAGGTGATCATTTATGTCTCCTTAAATTGGCTAATTCTCTACTTTGCTGCTCATTGACGAGTCCGTCAGTAATCTTACCACCCCACAAGGGACTTCATGCAATTCATAAGCTACAGAAGACATGTGAAAACAATAAGTCTTCTATCAACCTTCCAAAATTATGTAAGGAACAATACCCTGATAATACTGGGACTGTTGAGACTGCCTCGCTTCTGTAGTGCGTCAGGGATGTTCGCTGAGGCTCGCGTCGATGACTTTTATGCAGTCATGCGTAAAAGGATTGCATCCCTGATGCATCGGGTGCGGGGTAGTTCCAACAGTCTTCTGGCTATTGTGGCCCAGGAGGTCGAGAGTTGACTGTGCAAAAGCCAGCAGCCTTGTTCGTCTCAATTAAATATTTTTTTCATCCCACCATCTCGGAAAGAGTATTTTTAATCTTCAATATCTGAGTGGAAAAGCCGTTTTTATTCTCTAGAGGATAAAGTAAATTTTCATCCCACCATCTCGGAAAGAGTATTTTTAATCTTCAATATCTGAGTGGAAAAGCCGTTTTTATTCTCTAGAGGATAAAGTAAATTGAATTTAGAACATCGTGTGCACTAAGTTTGTGAATTAAACGTTTTTTTTTTTGCATTTAGTCATTTCCTCGCTGAGGTGGAATGAAAAGTTACGTGTTGCACTCGAGTGCAAAGATTTTTCACCTCGTGCTCTTTTGATTCCCTCGCTAACGCTCAGGATTCTAATTTTGAATCACTCGCTGCGCTCGTGATTCAATTTTAGAATCCTTCGCTTGCTCGGTCATCAAAATTGAACACGCGGTTAAAAAGCAACTTTGCACTCTTGTATAACAAATAACTATTCTTAATGTGTGTAAATATAATTCTATGGACTGATGTTTGTTCGAAATAAATGATTTAATATTATTAATACAAACACGCACGTAATTACATACAGCAATGTGGTGTAAACAAAATTGGCGTTCGCGACGTCAACAGCAGTATATCAAAGCTACTAGTTTTATGAGGATCGTTTGAACCACAAATTGCAACCACACTCGCCGTGTGTGCTAGGTTACATCTTTAAACATTACAATTTTTTCAGATTTTATCATTAACGACTTTTAAAACCAATAAAGCTGGTAATTACTTAACATTAATAATTTATTATTAACAATTTCTTAGTTCATTGAATAGTTTTCCTGTTTAGTCAATGGTAATTATGCTTTATTTTTCTATCAGTTTCTTTCCTTTCCAGTCGCATTATTCTTGTTTCCTGGCGGGTCGGCATTAACTATCACATGGGAATTGTTAATAATAGTGAGAAGATTGCAATGGTGGTTTTGAGACTTATGTGGCCCAGGGTAGGCCAAATGATCTCAGGTTTCTTCACTCGTGGAAGCTATTTTCTGGCCACCCGTAATTCCCGTAATCTGTACTTTACGATAATTAAAATACTCAAGAAGACTAGACAAAGTAGTAACAATTGAAAACCTGTTTCAATTGATTTAGCCGTAAATAAGTCATTTGTGGTTTTATATGTGTAACCGCACTAAAATCGCAGATGTGAACCGGATGATTAATAGAATATTTTATTGTGAGGCAACAACACATAATAAAGTTACTTCTTTAAGTATTTTAGTAATATGTTATGATATGTGGTTTTCAGTCTCGAAGAAGGATCGTATCTAGGAAACATCTCAAATCATTGGAAAATGTAATAAAACGCGAATCGTTCAACGTAATTTATTCCAAGTAACCGCGCTAGAATTGTTATCGTTATGAATTTAACTCGACTTTTAGATCTGCAATCTGTATAACGCATGTTACAAGCTAACATGCACCGTTTCTAATATCTGTCAAACTAGTACATTTATAAAATGAATCATAGAAACTCATGTGATATCGTTACAATTTGCAATCACATAGGTGGTTGGCCTCAAAGGCAGTGTGGTGCAAGGACTTTTACTTATAATGTCCGTTTATTATTGAAATGTTCGTTATCTATAATTGTGTCAATGCTAATGTTTCTTTTGTTGCACGGTGACATCATTACAACTTGCATGATCTAGGATATCTTGATAGATGGGTTTCAATGTGTGTAAGATTTTCTACGATTATGAAACACGCAATGATAGTAATTAATCTTTTATGACTTTTTTACGAGGATTTTATTATTTCTTTGTAATCTTAGTCGACTCATTGAAAATCATTTAAGTGCTATGGAATACGTTTTAACCGAAATGGCATTATGAATATACAGAATAGTTTAAAGTTAGTCCTTTGTACTCTCCACTATTTTTGACGAGTTAGGTAAATCTTTAACTATAATGTTTGTCTAACAGCGCTAGCTTACGCTACGTGTTAATAGCAAGAGCATACACCACTGTTTGTGCCTCTAACTGGCAGGTCGTTGCCATGAAACACAATACATTTGTCATTGCTTTTGGCAGATGTCAATGTTAGGCTTTTGAGCACGTTCGCGGGGATATATTGGTATGGTATTGTATCTCTCTTTTCTAAGAATATTGCTTTATAGACTAAACGAAACGGATATGAGGATTTGGAATATTGGATCTGCTATCCTTGCCCGCGGCTACGATAAGATTGAAGCCAATGACGGGTGTCCCTCAGGGACCAATATTAGGTTTAGTTGGGAATGACCTGTATTTTTTTAAATAAGAATTTTCATCCCTCTTTGCAGAATGCGTTGATAACGTTCTCAATAGTAGATAAGTTTTACTTAGAAGCGTTGAGTTGTAAGAAAATTTCATGGGGCATAGTTTGAATACTAATATGGTGGTCTTTACCATTATTGTTATTTCATTTTGATCAAATCATTGAAAGCGGAAACGGATATAACATTGTTCTGCTCGCTGCAATACACGTTCGTTATTTAATTAATATACCTAATCCTCGTTTGTCAGATTTGCTAGGTCACATTGTTCTTTGAATTGCCAAATGGCATGATCGTTGGCATAACAGTCATAAAGTCCACCATTTTTATTACTTTTATCATTGAATTAAATCAATTGCAATATCGTTATTATAACGTTTAAGAGTTTATGAGATTTGTTCATGAAATTTATTAGTCAAAAAACATATTTTTTATTTGTATATTTTGTGGGAATGATATTCGGTCCTTTGAACTAAGTTTCTCACATGCTTATTTATGAACACTTATGATTTGAGGTTACTGTATATTTTTAACGACAAAAAAAAGTATGATTTATGTTTATAGCCATTTTCTAGGTATCTCCGTCCATGATTCTTCATGTTGTTTCTCGAGCCTTTCTTCGCTTTCGCTCTGGTTTTATTGATTACAGAAAAGTTGGCCTTAGTCCATTTCGAAGCCTCTATTTAGTTCACTGCGGGTACTTTTTCATGTGAAGCTTCACCTTCAGATAAAACCGTTAGCAAGATATTTTGGTATTGGTGTTATATTATATATTTACAAAACGTATTTGTCCTTTAGAACTTAATGTAATTCTTTGTGATCTAAAACTGACATGTTAACAAAATGGCGTCCGTTCAGCAGCAGTCTTGACTTGTTATTATTTTACCAGTTATCACTGTAACAATTTAAGTAATTTATATGCCTCACGTGGTCATCTCGGTATGTAGTGACAATAGCTAATGTTTCACCTGTGATGACAACATATTTGCAGTTATGATATGTGGCAGGTCAAGGTTGTTTCGTCTTTTGAATGCTTTCTTATACACTGTTCATGTATTATTTATTAGAGAAACGCGCCAAATAGTTTTAAAATGGAAGAATTTAAGAAACCAACTAATTTTGCAACTACATAAATATTTTGTACCCAAATAAAGTATTTGGTCTAAAACAATATGTTATACATTTGTGATTGTAAAAGTGATAAACGCGATTAACTCTCAAAATAGAAAAATAAAAGTGTGGTATTTCTTGGCGCATATGCTTAATGACTTTTTTCTACCAATTTGGTATCTTTTTCAGACTTCCGGTAGAGCATGAATCAAATGTAAATTTTTCAATTTATCGTAAGCTATCATCCATCACATCTTTAATTTCTGCTCTCATACATAAACTCAAGCTGATGTTAGGTACCTACTAGACGTACGTAACATCGGCTTAATGAGATTTCGAATTCAATCACGAAGTTTAATTTAGCTCCTAGGTGCCGCCGGCAACTGCCTTCACTGATGAAGTGCTTAGAGGTTAAACTTGACGTTATTCCCAAGTTCTCCTGTGGAGTTGTGGAGAACTTTGAAGAAGCGTCTTTTGATTGGATTAAAATTTCGTACTTTAGATAAAGTTGTCTGTAGTTACCTTTAGATTAGTAGAAGTGTTAACGAAGAATTAAAGAAGTTCTCTCTTTTAATATTGTTTTATCTGTATTTTTAAATTGCTCTATAGAATAATACACCTGAATAGCTTCCTACATCGTCAGCTGGAACATCTTTCCTCTAATTTATTTTACGTTTGATTGACGTAGGAAATTACAAATATTGATACATCCTTTCATAATATAACGTAAACGCGTCAAAATCCATCTCAGCTTCATTCAATGGACTGAAGGCGTGCCGGAACAAACAGATTCTATGAAAAATATTTTTGTACTGAGAGATCTCCGAATATTTATTTATTTATTATTTAGTTTTAGAATAGTCTCTAAAAATCTCAAAATCACCATTATCACCACCTTATAATTATCAGACAAGACAGACAGGTATTTTAATCATTATTTAGTAAATGTCTCTAGTCGAAAATTCGTTACAAAAAAAGTTAAAACCTAACATGTTGATTACACATTGTTGCCACAAATATTAAAAAGTAAATTCTGCGAGACATATAAATTAAAGTACAAATAATTTTATACCTGGCTTCCATATACTGTCGAAATCCTTAGGTTAAAAGTCAAGCACGAGTTCATATAAACCGACCCTAAAGTTAAAAAGGTCCCTTGTATTTCCCTAAGGTCCTGAATGCAGACAATTTGCGAACTGTGATGACAGGTCTTTCAGACCCATGTCATGTTTAATATATTTCGGATTTCACTTTGTGTCAAGAGTTTAGATTATAAGACTATAATTGTGTTTGTTTAGGAAACTGGAAGGAAATTGAGGAGCCAAAGTTATTTTAGAGTTTTAAGGTGAATATTTTTACTTGTAGAATCCATCAATAATTTTGTATAGATACTTCAGCAAATTGCCTTACCGTCACAGTGCTATACACAAATCACAAGGGTAAACGGATTTACATGTTCCATAGCGTAGAAATACCAATTTGCTCCCTATTGATCATCAAAGTGTTAACGATATTCAATTTAATCCAGTTATCTCGTGGAAGATTCAATTAACTGTGCGACGGAGGAACTAGGGATCCCTCTAGGACGGGTTGACACATAAACGCATCCGGTGGGGCGTCTATCTGCCACTTCCCGTTTATTTAACAACTCTATTTGAGAAAAAGCTAAAGAATAAAGACTTTATATAGGTTCTTCGGCGTAAGAATTTGTTACTACTCGGAATGACAATTTTGATAATGATGCTAAACCAGAACTATTTTTGCTGAAAGTTGATCCAATATATTTGGGAGAAGCCTAGGAGCATGAAGATACTGAGATAATTTTAGAACCTTAGCAAATAATAACAACTATTACAGAGATATCTGAAGTTAAGCCCCCGCTATCACCTGCACTAAATCCAAACATCGTCAAAATCATAAAAACAGTAAACACAAAGAGAGTATATATTTTTGTGTATTTATTTTTGAACGTTTATCATCACACGTAGCCTGCGTCAAAGGCAAAGTATTAAGCAGGATCAAATCATATAAACGACCGATACTGCCTACGTTCGTACACATGCACAGAGTAACAACTCCATGAACACTCCTTACGAAGATTCTACGTCACATCATTGTATCTATGTCGATAAAATTTACGCGAAAGCAAGGGCTTATGTTGCGTCTGCTGATATCAAATATAATATTTTTATTGCTTGTGTTTTCTTGAACATGGAGATAATTGGATAGTTTTCGGAAAGCTCTGGCAGCCTTCTAAAAACTATTCAATCAGTCAACTAAAGCTGGCAACTTTTCATTCTCATTTAGGTGTTCCAATCTTTCAAAATTAATGACAAATTCTTCTTTATCATGCTAAATACAAAAATTACTCTCATGCTAAATACGTAAAAAGTAGATGTGAAAACCAAATATTAGTACACCATTGCTTCATCCGGTTATAATACTTTTATATAACGGTGCGAGAATTTGCATGTGGCTTGCAGCGGACCATAGGCATTGGACAGTGAAGTGACGTATGTCTGTATTCAGTTTGTTAAGTTTTTCCCAGCATTTTTCCTGTGTGGACCTAGATTGTTTTTTTAAAAACGCAAAACGCTGTCCGTTCCCAATTATAGTAGCTTTGACTGAGAGCTGAGAGCTTTTTTATATAGGAATAGCTTGCGCCGCTGTATTTTCAGGTTGGAATAAAATGGCAACTGTCGTCAGATCTGCGATGCGACTTTCTGTTAATAACGTGCTAAGTCTACTAATTAATTTCTGAATCATAAAGTCTGAAAACGCGTGCACATGCAATAATATTTACACAGGAATTAGTGGATTGTTGACACAACTTTAAACAGAGTCAATACTAAAATGATGTAACCTTATTTATATTAGCAAAGTCTTGTTAAATCATGAGGCATCAATCATTTTAAAAAGAGTTTTCATACATTTAAAGTACCTTTAAGAACTTTAATATTCAATCTTATCGATTCGTAGTCTTATGCTGGACATAGGCCTTTCATAATCATAAGCGTAGCAGTTTTTATGACTAGGACTTTTCAATATGACGATATTGTGATATTTAAATGTTTATTAACCGTGGAGAATACGTTAGCTTACAATTTTGCTAACCAGTGCCTTGACCATTACATCATTCGGCTCTCACAACGTGGAATGATGACCTGCATTAACTACATCTTGTCTTTCCTCTACTCCTCGATCAACAGTACAATTTGAATCGATTCATGTTTAAACATATTACTCTGAGAAAGACTCAATCCCTCAACGCCGGTCGTAAAAGTAAATTCAAAGGATGCGTTACTACGGCATTCGTTTAATCTATCAGTGTTGCAATCTTTTAAACAGATACGCTATCTCTATACTTAGCTTCGAGTACTAGGAACACGTGGGCAACACTTGAAATTGTACTGTTTTAGCTATCATCATAACAGGTATTCTAAATGGATAGGCAGGTATGCATGTAGTCGTCGCCCACAATTAGCCATGAATGATATTTGGATAGAAGGCCATACCTTCACACTACATTCTACACAATAATTAAGATTGTCATACGATCAATTAAATCCGAATTCGGTTTAGTTTAACTACCTACCTATATATCAGGGTTTAAGAGACAGGTTCAGGTTACTCATATTCTTAGCTTTAATTTCAGGGAGCAAACCTGCAATCGTTCTCTTTGTGTTTAGTTTATGGGCACAGTTCAAAAACCCATAACTATTCAGTAAATCGCCTTAGCTTGCATGCCATCATATTTTTTAATTATCAACCCAACTTTCAAATTCCACGTCAACCCATGTTCATTAACGCGCTCATTATAGGTATTAATCAACGGATTGGTTACTATTTATGTCCCTTCCAAGGTAAATAAATACTTAATCGGCTGGAAACTTCGTGATAAATCCTTGAAAACCATGCGTAACGGCGTGTGCGGCATTAAATGTCACTATTATACGGGCGCTGCACATCATACTAATAGTGTATAGTATAGAGATAGCCGAGTCGTTAGTTCGTATGTTAGTTTAGGTTAATACAATTACAATTGATTTGAAACCTTCATCGCTGGGTAATAATTCATTGTCATAAATTTTCTGGATTGTCAGAAATAAATTAATCATCGTTTCACTTTTCCCTAGTAGAGTAGTGCCGTAAATAGTAATAGGAAACATGTTAATTCTATGACGTGGATACCTAATTAACATAGACATGACAAAATTCACGTAACAATCTTTAAATCATTTGTCACTGAAACCACACGAGTCTTTTATACACATTTCAGCAATTGAGCTGGAATCAAAGATATTAATTAATCTTGCGAAGAACGTATGTAAATTAACGTTGGGTGTAAACTGGAAGAAGAATGACAGACTGACGAAGCTTTCGTATGAAAATGGTGATAGAATCTGCTTGTTGTATGTTAGATGTTAAAGCAGAATACATACTAATCTGAGAGATGAAATAATCTGTAAGATTGACAAAAAGCGTGTTAAAATAAAATCGATTTATTGAGATTAGATAGTTCTGACCATGCAAAATATTTAGATGGGACCAACCTGACATTTGACCAATATTGCAAAATTTTGACTCTCCGAAACTGTGTATGTTTTCAAGGAGTCCTTTGAGGTTATCCGACTCTTCTAAACCGTTGGGAGTCATATAAAATAATACGTTCCACTATGTTATTTCAGTATCATAAACTATTCACCGCTTCATTTCAACCCAGTTTGTAGAACGAGCACATACATTTATTATTCCATCTTTCACTGCTTATAAATTCAATTAACTTTATACATATTTTATTTTCAGGGATTACCATTAGTATTCTGTATTATCAGTTAATTTAGTTAACGTCTTTTGATTAAATATTCAAATTTAAGAGCGTTAGTCTTGTCGGTGTAGCTGTAAGCTGATGCAGCTCTCTCGTTAGTTTCGTGCGTCATACTAGGCGTTAAAATAAAAACTTTTTCTTTCTTTCTCTCTCTCTTTCTCTCATTTGTCTCTTTCTCTTCAGTGTCAATCTTGGAGATGGTCAAATTTATAAAATTATTAGATCTACAAAGCTTTTAATCGTTCCCATGAAAATCCGTATTCTCAAGTGCACTAAGTTTGGCTTAAATTCTGACCACATGCAACTAAGTATCAGTATTTATTTATCTGTCACACCGAAGTTGTCATAAAACTTTATATTTATCAGTAATTCCACCGATTCACATGCTATACACATTTTTATCATGTATACCTAATGCATTATGTAATTTATCTATGTTGGCGTTATATGCATAATCATATATCTTCTGTGGTTATTTTTTTATTTATTTATATATTCTTTATTGTACACCAGTAAAACAAATATTAAGTTATCTGTATTACCGCCATTAAATTGAAATTATCTTAGATTGGAAGTGTTTTATGAAACTCTTCGTCCCCTCTTGGCATATTGAGAAAAACAACTAGATGCATTTTACTGCTGTATTCGCCATTTATTCTTTTTCGGACATGGTTTCACTTTTAAGCGACACATTGGAAAAATTGTTTTAGTACCTAGCTCTTTCATACGTATACTGAAATAAATGTTTTTATGTATTCTTCCAAAGTATTTTTTAGTCACATGTTAGAAAATATGTGAAAAATTTCAATTACAATTATACACGCTTACAATTATACAAAAATACACGCTTGAGTCTTTGACCTTTAGAATGCAACTGTTAATTTAATAAAACATATATGGCTATAAAGGTTGCAGTAATGCACTAAATTGACTGTCTAGTGTTGGCGTGACTGACAATTTGCACGCTTATTAAGCTCCGTAATTATAGATGACTAACTCTGATTGTACTAATGGGGTACTTTGTGGATCATTACACCTGTGCTTCATATTTATTGTTGCACGTACAATATAAATATTAAACTGCTTATGTTTTTTTAAATATACCTATATCGTAATTTTTGTGTAGTCTTAGTATACATGGTGGCCAATTCTTAACACACTTACTATATGTGAGGGTGCTCCAGCGTAGTCTACTTCAGCATTAAATAGTTTCGATGGAAGAGATAAGGGTTGTTTATCCATTTTTGCACGTCATATAGCACGTAATCTAGGCTTAAATGCTTTTAATAAAATAGTCTTGTTAGTGCTTGATGCACTCTACTTCATGTGCTAACTTTTATCAATACCAGCTGCGAGTTACTAACGTAAAAAAAAAAAAAAAAAAAAAAAAAAAAACGTTGAATTTCAGCAGCGGTGTTTCGCAAAGAATATTTATTCTCTGGTTTTTTTCTATAAGCTCTGTCCATAGTATCTACGACGTCTAATAATGATTCAACTATATCCCACATCTGGGCGCGGTTCTTTTCTCTTTCTACGAGATAATCTTTTGCATTTACCGCAGTAAAAAAATCCCTCTTACAATTCCTGTTTGTAGACAACATTGTTTTCAGTATCGATGAATCATATTCTTTCTTAGTCATGTCGCAAATTACTCAAGTCATATTTAATAAAAATAACATTTAATATTGTCTTGTCATGGTTTTGTGAAATCACCATAAAACGTTATCATTTATTTTGTACTGTGTCCCTGTCCATACTGGTTTCATGTCTACTATCTAGTTTCATTTGGGTGCTTGACTTTTGATTTCAAAGTCTCAACGAATATTTGAAATACAAAGCAAATAAATATTTTTTTTATGTCCTAGTTACTAGTAGGAATTAGGATTACTATCTTATTTTCCTTGGATGAAGTGCATTTTTGCTATAAATGTGTTTATACTTTACTCATTATCAAGATAGCTGTTCAAGCTAGCCTCTCCTCTTTTTACGCTGGCTTATTAAATTATAACTGTTTTAAATTTTTAATTAAGTCCCACAACGTCACTGTTGCTTTATGAAAAAACGTTCACTTCATCAACATTGGAATTTTCCTCAAAGTTACTCTCGCTGGCCAGCTTTTTAACGTTCATTTTGTCCCTGCTCGAAAATTACTTGAATATTTCACATTTTCACTAAAATATTTCATTTTTAGCTATATTGTCAAAAGCTTTGTCTTTGTTCAGTACCTACATTAGATTTCTTTCCATATTTACGGACTTAGGTCCTACATTGTCGCTTAGGTGAATTATATGAAATGTTATTACGCTGTATATCAAATTACTATATTTAATTATAAATATCAATAATCGATGTATATCAAATAACTATATTTAATTACTATACAGTAGTAGTACATAGAGTAGTACTAACTGCGTACCATGATTCTGAACGTTTGTTCTACGACTTGGCCAAAACTAAAAAGGTTAGCCAATAAATGGTTTTCGCTAAAATTTAAGTGAAAAACCCAAAGAATAGTTAATAGTAGGCACTAAAATTAACTTACAAAATGATCAAAGAATTTTCTCTTCCATTTCATTCCATTTTTCGGCCGTCTCAGTTAGAATATGAAAACTACAGAGTACTTTCATACTTTTGTATGAAAAAATAAGTTTCGAATTATGAAAAGTCTTAGAACAAAATTAAATGTTGTTCAGGGACATACATTTATTTATTTATTTATTTATTTGGTTCACCAACAATTGTTTACACCAACATTATTAGAGCAAACATTTATAAAAATACTAAAAAACAGTGTAACAATTACTTAAAGGTAAACACAGCATGCACCAGTAAAAAAGAACAGGAACTGTAAGCTAACTTAAACTATATACCATAAGCATTATATTAAATTAAAATTAATAAACAAATTAACTAAACTAAAGTGAATAAAATATAGGTACATAAGATAGTTTTTAGATTTTTTTTACTTTATATTTATTAGATTACCCTATATTTATAATAATTAAATGTTTATTAAGCTGTATATCGAATTAATATCAAGTCTTTAGCTCTTCTTTTCGCCTTATATCTCTGCAATTTCCCGGTTGTCTCTCTCTTTAGCAATTGGCCAGTGACTTTTCTGCAAACAGATTTGTAACCAAGATTGAGAAAACGAACTATTATACATATTGGGATTGCTTTATCTTCTTCATTTTCAGCAATACTTTCTGTTAAACTTTGCTAAGTGTGGAGTTAGCCCTTATGTTGTTTTTAACAGGATGAGTAAAAATATTAAAAATCCTTTATATTAAATACTTCATTTTTTATTTTCTTGTGTTGTATTTCAACAGCTGATAAATGTTATCTGTTATCATGAATCATAAATAATTAAACAAACAACGCGATTGTTTACTCAATTTTATTACACTTTTAATTAGATAATTAAATAGGTGACGATAACAGTTGTATACTTAAAAATCTACAAAGTGATTGTCGGATAGGGTTCCCAGATAAAAAAAGGAAATCCGGTGAAATTACGGACATTTGCAGAAAAATCTGGACATTTTTTTTTAATTTCTAATCTCGCGGATTTTCGATGTGTTGCATGAAGCGATGCAATATGTGATACGAGTACGGGTGGGTAGATGAGGTATCTAACCTACCTATCCGTACCCGCCCCGTTCATATGTGTGAAAATTCCGGACAAAAGAAACAAATTGTCCGGAAAATTTCAGACATATCGCAACCCTAAGGTCGAGCCACGCATAGAGTCTTCACACAACAGAAATACTGTAAAATATTTCGTTCGTTGGAGTGGTCCGATGGAGTTCTAAAGCAATTTCTACGTTGATCAGGGAATGATATACGAAGCTACCATCAGGTGTTTTGTAAAGCGAGGGAAACATTGGTTTCTGAACACTACTTCTATTTACGTTTTGAAATGTACGTGTACAAAGGTCACTACAATGCATTGCAGAAAGTTCACCTTTGCGTCCATTTAACTGACTAGACATGACTTAACTTAGAGGTAAATGGACACATAATAATTTTATGACGGTTCAAAGTTATGGGTTAGGAGATAAGACGCGTTCACACGCCGTTACAGTTAACACTAATGCTGACGCGCATGTCTCATTTTGTCAAAGCTCCACCTGTCACCTGAACGCTGTCGTTGGATTTGCAATAACGAGCCTTGAATTTCAATAAAATGTGACCTTAGATAGCGTCCGAGCTAAAGCTCCTGTGAACTAGTTCACTGAAAGTGCTCTGTTATGCTTTTTGAGTACGACCAGCCGGGTAATCACGATACCCACTCGTAATCGGGATCGATTCACTTTTGACCGTTTAAGAATGTACATTACGTTGTTCGAATTGCCGTTCAGAATAAGTTTTAAAGCACACTGCGCAATGTACTTTCTTGAACTGTGAAAATTGAATCGAATCCGATTTCGAGCGTGCATCGTGATTACCCTGCAGTACCGCGTAACAAAATGGTTATGAATATCGACTCTGGCAATAAATTTCAATACGATCGTGAGAGACTAAACTTCGAACTACCTTGTAAAAAAAAATCCTAGCATGAAGATGGAAAGTAACACATAGTTACTTTCCATCTTCATGCTAGGATTTTTTTTTACAACCTACATAGGATTTTGATATGGGTTTCACCATCATTTTGAGCATTTCTTCCCGAAGTTTTATATGTATAAAATTTCATATTTAATGTGAGTACAGAGAAATTGCACCCGTGCGAAGCCGGGGGTTGGTCGCTCGTCCATACTCATAATAAAATCGCAATGTTGGGACATTGTACATTTAAAATTGTTTGACAAAAGTAATTGCTGCGTATACTATAATCGACACTGATCCCAAAAATATAGATTTTAGAATTTTTGTCTGTTTCTCTGTCCGAGCTTCACGCCAAAACTACTGGGTAGATTTAGTTGAAATTTTGTACTAACATCCGTCGAAGGTCTGTTCAAGATATATGCTTTAAATTATCACGCTATTGTCTATGGGAGATGAGCTAAAGCCCCCGAACTCTACGCGGACGAAGTCGCGGACACAGCCAGTTTTGAAATCAATCCGTATTTTCCCGTGTGAAATAAATGCGATAAAATTGTACGATCACGCAAAAGATGATTCAAACTTTTCTCATCTCTCGCGATGATGAAAGAAAATATATCGCAATTTCGCAAACCAAGTCTAGTGCGACGTTAAACGTTTTACGATTGTCATCAAGTTGAGTAATACGTGGTTATGCCTAGACCGTTTGCTACGGTTTTATGTCGAAACTTGTAGGTCAATGACTTTACGTTACTTCTAGAATGTTCTAGATATTTTCGTATGTATTTTCGTAGTGGATTAAGAATATTACTGATTAGTGGAGATGGGACAGGTGATGGTATGTTTGCAGAATTGAATAACTGAACTGCTATAAGATTATTAAGTAATTTAAAATATTGTTTATTTCTGTTTTTATTAGCTAAAAGAAAATACTGAAGTGAAATCCGTTTGCCCTGAAAAATATGGCAAATTGGCTCTAATATCTAAAATAAAATAAAAAAAACTACATCTATTGATAAATAGATTATCTATTAATTGCTTCAGTACGTGTCCCAGTAGTTACTGAAAGAGCAATGGACTTAGGTCGTTCATTCATATCAAATATTCATCAGTCATTACACCTTCAACCCAGCAACAGGTGGTGCCATCTATCGGAGACCGTTAGACGCGATTCGTTTGTTTATTGTTAAAATTGCCAATTTCCTTACGATGTTTTCGTCCGCTCGGAACTGGTGATAAATCTAAATATAAACTGCGTATGCGTTACGTATGATTCTAAAAGGCGTTGGTGTAGGTTTGAAGGTATCGTTATATTACATTGACGGTTTCGTCCACAGTATTTTTTTTTAACTAACTAATGTGTTGCATTATTACATACGCTTCCCTCATATCGGTGTTGTATGAGTACACACTAATCTAGAATATCTGGAAAACAAAAGAAATATCTGCAGGTCGTACAAAAACAAAAAGCATTTGTTTGGAATACGAAAATCAAACCTGAGGGTAAGAAAAAAATATTATAGTTTATAAAAATATAGAACACGCTTTAGTCATCCAAACTGAATGTGTATGCAAAATTTCAGCTCAATCGGAAACCGGGAAGTGGGTCAAATTTAACTTCCCAGATTTTCTTACAAAAAGGTAAATGCTCTACAGACAATGTAAAAATAAAATACAGGATAATTTTTTATGTAGTGCGCATAATTTTTACGGTAATTCAGTCTCTGTTCCTAAATGCAACCGCAGTATTGGGATACACTTTAAAACAAAACGAAAATTCGACTTAGTATGGGGGACACGCATAATTTACTAGCGCAAGCCATACAAAACCAATTTTTTTATTTGGTTTGAAGTGAATTTTATTACTGCGGTTGCATTTGGGAACAGATATTGAGTCACTGCAAATTTTGCGCACTACATAAAAAAATATCCTGTATAGATTCGGTAGAAATTCAATCGTCGTACAAACGTAACTACTCCAGGCAAATGTAGTAGGAATCACGGAATTTCATAGAATATAAAACACGAGGAAAGGGCTAGAAGGCAGGAATGAGTGTGCTATATTTGAATCACTTGTATTCCAAAGACCAGGAATCCATGTTTGCTTTTTCATAGGGGAAACAAAAAACAGATTTGCTAGGAATATTAAATGTACAACAAGTAATAAATATTCTGAAGTGAAAACAAAACGTATTAATAGATCAAAATATTATATAGGATGTAAGTGATATCGTAACGAAAACTAATACCATGGATTCAGTACATTATTCTGGACTCCTCAAGCTTAGAATATCGATTTTTACGATTTTTTTAGCAGTTTTTATAACTAACTAAAAATATTGAGAACTTAATCGTAATTTAAAAAACAACTACTACAACTACTCATAATTCGAGCTCTGAGGGGTCCAAAATCTTGTACTGAATCCATGGTATCAGTTTTCGTTATGAACCAAAACCATAAACAAATCCTTTTCTACATAAAAAAATTTGAGACGTGTGCTATTTGGGATACAAGCGATTCAATTATGCGGAGTTACGCAAACTTCATAACAGTTTGATTTTAATATAGTACCGCTCTATTTTTTCGAAGGTATATAAAGGTCTTTGTGAACTGCGAATGTGTGACTTAAGCGACACCAGGGGGGCTAAAAAGGCCGCTTTAGATGAATCATAATATGATTCATATTACGAATGTCAAAATATCTACTTAATTGACGACTCTTAATGTCATCCGCATAAGGTTCATATTCAGTAATCATCTGTTTGACAGCTACTATGCAGTTCATTAGATGAATTGCTCAATGTGGCCTTTTTAGGCCCCCAGATCTCGTAGAAAGAAATATCAATGTTTCTTCCTCTTGTTTTTTATATTCCGTGGAAGGAACGCCGTGTGCAATATATTCGACTGAGCCTGTAAGCTTTCATATATGAGGGTATATGGTACCTTCTGTGAGAAATGAGGCGGAGGCAGTTCACGGGGTTGCGTATATTGCTACTGCAACGACTTTACCCAAAACAATTTGATAAAGGACCTGGGGATATTTCCATATTATTTGTTCTCAACCATCGTAGGAGCGATTTTGTCAGTTTAGTAACGAGATAAGTATACAAAAATACCCACTAACAAATATTATGTTATAGCTAATAATTAAGAGTAACTTACCCTTTAGTATTATACTTACCCAATTGAGCCAGGCCTTAGACTGGCTTAGTTACTAAGTTATGGTCAAAATTGTATATAACAAACATCAGCCGTCTACAAAAGAAGTTACAACTGACAGCAAAATAATCGAAATCACCGCTCCTACGTGATTAATGAAAACATTTAATTAGTACAAAATGTGACGGGTCATTATTATGAACATGTGTTGTGTTAACGTGTACTTTGACGTCATTAGTTGTAACGAAATACATGAGGCACTGATTAGTGGGGAAATTAAAAAGTTAATGAGGTTGTTTTCAGTGAATGCGGTTTGTTTTTTGTCTTCTTTATATAAAGGCTATAGAACAATAAATACTTTATGCAGCAGAATTACGCGTTTACGCGTTCGTCATTCATTTTTAAAACGCTTTTATTAGCTTCACTTGTAACTATGTAAAAAAATCTTGGAAGTAAAATTTGACCCACTTCCCGGTTACCGATTGAGCTGTAATTTTGCATACACGTTTAGTTTGGATGACAAAAGCGTTTTCTTTAGTTTTTTTTTAACTGTAATATTTATTTGTAAGCAAAAGGTAGCCCACGGACGCGAAATCGCGCGATTCTGCTCCAAAAAATAGCTAGGGTGCTATGGTCCTAAGAGTTAATAAGTGATGGCTAGATATCTTCAAAATTAAAAGTCCTACGGATATACGGGTTGTAAGTGACATCGTAACGAAAACTGACACCATTGATTCTGGACACGTTTCTGGACCTTCAGAAACAGAATTCTGAATCGATCTTTTAAAAAAAATTACGATATAGTTCGCAATTTTTTTAGATTGTTATAAATTCTGCGAAGAAAATCGTATTTTTTTTTTTATAAGAGCGGGCCCGATATTCTCACTTATAGGCCCATGTCCTGAATCCATGGTATTCGTTTTCGTTACTATTTTACTTACACCCTGTATTTATTTACCGAGGTATTCTGAATTTCTGACGGATTAATATTATACACGGATTGTCGTAATTCTACATAATGCATGAACTTGAGTCAGATGAAAATGTGTGTAACATTATAATTTCACGTGTTCAATAATTTCTACTATCTTGTTTCTAAACATATGTAAATTTTATGCGATAATTAATTTAAACTAACAAAGCTGATTAGTTCAAAGTTTCTATCTCTATAATCTTGTTAATTCCATAGCATAACTTTGCAAAATTTTATATAAGTACAAACTGGGTCTCTAGGACATAAAATATCACACGAGGTTCCATTCAAATACCCATATAGGAATATTTTTATAAATATATATTCAGGGTTACAAGTAATATGTAGGAGAGGCAGATCATAAACGTCCAGCTGCGCAATGAATACAATAAGACATTTTATGTGTCCAATATAAACGTTTATCGTTTCTTGCGTAGATAGAAGATCACTTGTATGTATTGTGAAATCATAAAAAAGTAATTTTGGATCAGTTCACTTTGTCCCCGGCTCATGAAGTCATGACCCTCGTTTTCAATTAATAATAGTGCACTTCGGCCCCACTTTTGGCGACCTATCCTACTGATGTTGCAATGTTCAAGTCGTTGCAGATGCAATTTAGCCAGAGGAGGTATTAGAAATGTAGGACCTAATTTTGCAAATTACAAACCTAATTATTCTCACTTTCTGAAAATTATGACGATAATTATACGACACAATAATCTAATTATCGTTTTGTTGAGATGTCTAGTTGTTAATTAATAATATCTTGAAGTCAATTACATTGACAACTGAGTCATTGCCGGAAAAACAAATAGTTATTTTACAGCAACTATGCCAACTTACAAATGACATTACAGACTTGCCAAAAGCACGTATTTAAATCTGCCATGACAAATATTTGATTTCTCCACATCACTAGCCACCACACATCTTAGTCAATTTGTTTTGATAATGTTTGTTCCTACGAATCCGAATCTGTTTTGGCACGGAGCTGACGCCCGTAGACGCGACGTCTCACTACGAAATAATGAGATTTGAAGAAAACAGCTGGCAAGTGAGTGGGCTACGGATACGTCGGGTTCCGTAGTCGTCATCATCAAAATGTAGTGATATAAATAATATAACCGAAAACATAGTAACAGTTTGTTTCGAGCCAACTGACTGAAGACTTGGTACGCCATAACTCTAAAACCAAAGCAGTTTCAATAAACAAATATAATAGAATATTATACATTACCTAGTCAGAATGTAACTGACCAAGCAAACTTACTCAAAGGCAATTTTTTATTATCCTATTCTTATTTTTTATTCACATTCAATAACATTATTCTCGCAGCTCTTACCACAACATTGTACTAATCAAGATTGTAGTCTATTATTTTAGAAGAGTTTCTATGTAGTTTCTTGCCGGTTCTTCTCCATAGGACCTACTATTTGGTTCTGTGCACCTAGAGTCTCGACATTTCGTAAGTGCCTGTATCTGTTTACATGAAATATAGGTCTATTCTATTCTCTATACAGATTTAGTAAACATACAGGTTGGAAAATTACTGGGACATAGTCCTGTGTAAGAAGTTCGCACGCATGACATTAAAGGGATCCTTATTTTTCTACGGAATCATATAAAGGCTCGAAAACATTCTGTTGATGGCATTGATGTATCGTCTGCCAGGCACATTCACTTGGGTTCGAGCGGTAAATAAGTTACGCCGGTAAACAGCGGTAATCGTGCGAACTTTACCGCGGTAATGGTCTTCGCGCTGATAATGGCCCATTTCGTGTAGTCGCGTAGTCTAAAAGGGTGCCAAATTGTGGTTTATTGCGTTGTCGTTTTGCATGGTTCTTTAGCTTATTGGGCGAAGTGTGAGTGCTTTTTAAATTGCTGGTTGCTTTGGACTTGGCAAATGTGGGATAAGGGCGTGTCGCGTGATGTTGCCGGGATAGAGGTGTGTTGTTGGCTGGCCGAGCGTATACATGATGCTGACGTAATGCTTTCACACTTACAGTTTTTTTTAAGGTATTTTTAAAACGCTTTTATTAGCTTCACTTGTAATTAACTAACTGCCTATGTAAAAAAATCTTGGAAGTTAAATTTGATCCACTTCCCGGTTTCCGATTGAGCTGAAATTTTGCATACACGTTTAGTTTGGATGACAAAAGCGTTGTTTTTAGTTTTTTTTTAAACTATAATATTTTTATTATAGGTACTGTAGGTATTGAAAATAGTCTTATCGTCACGTATACTCTAAATAAATCTCATAATATCAATATAAAAAGTCCATAGTAAGAGAGACTTTTCATTAAAAAAAATTAAATGAAATTTCATTCTCCCTCGGAGTTGAAAATTATGAAATGTCCGTAGGTTATACATTCATCTATTCTAAAATAAACAGAAAAAACTCGTAGCCTTTAAAAACTTTTAAGACTTCGGTATTGTTTATTGGCATCCACTCCACAATTTACTATTTCTGTCTACAAAACTAATAAACTTTTAGTTTTGTTGTATCGTAATAGTCACTCGCGAGAGTTATTGTTCTGTAAATAAATATGACTACATAATGATGTGTAGTATAGGAATACGATCAAAATTGTTTGTTAATAAAAATACTTCAGTGTTGGCTTACCTTTTAAATTTATTCCACTCAATGTGTTGGTATTTATATAGGCAGAAAGGCCGCTTTCTCGTTGGTACGGTATTTGTACAGAAAATATAGGCGACGCGGTGCTCTGTACGTTTACTATACAAATACCCATCTGAATCCGCACCAAAACGATAGCATCAACAATTGAGAAAATCGATATCGTATAAAGACAATGTATGCGTGCACGCAACGAAGTACTGCCGTGCTCGGGATGCAACCGCTTTTTTTTTGGCTAAAAGAGATTGCAATAGAGGTGGGCTGAGTGATGATTTCTCGATATCAATGACAACATGTCAATGACAAAAATATATCGATGACGGGAATAATGATAAAATCGATTCAATTCAAATTTTAATTTAATGGCTCCATCGTTACTTTGCGATGATTCTGCCAATGTCGAGGTTGAGTAAAACAGGAGAATGTTGAGGATGGTCGGTAAAGTGGCGCAGAAGGTGTCTTCTCTGGTTGAGTAACCTAAAAATCATCAATGACTTTTCTCTAACTGTCACCGCATTTGTTGCCATCTTGTCATTGTCATGTCACGACCGAAGCCGAAGTTCACGTTCATTCAGTCATGGTCATTATCGAGTGATGATTTTGTCCTTGTCACTGCGTGACTAAATGATTTTATGTGACATCGGACTCGACTCTACTTTATAATAGCCACCAGCCAGCAAATTCCCGAGCTAACACAGTACATCATGAGTCATAACTGAAGCCATTGCTGTGGCCGAGGTTGGTCTGGAGATTCATCATCATGCACTTGTGGATACAGTTGAGTCCTCTGCATATTCCCAAAAACAACAACCATGTAATAAACAATCTCTTACTTACATACAAAGTTCAACAAACAAGTCCATATGGAATATCTCAGACTAACATAGAACTTGAACATACTCATAAATTACGTAAGCTGAACGGCCGCGGGGTGAACGCGCTGAAACAAGGTAACTCCTACTGAAGTCTTCACTTATTCATGAGCGCAAGCTTGCTCTGCTTGGCCAGTACTTAAGTACGGGATCGATATTCAGAGTCAGCTTATAAATCTAGGTTCAGTATAACCTAGATTTATTTATTTAGAGAACTGATTTAATTGCTTTCTCGTTGAATTCGTTGAATTATTCGACAAATTATGATGACGTTGTTTTTTTTTTACTTTGAAAATAACTCGATATACCTACCAAAAACTTTTGAATTGTTTTACGTGATAGTTATAAATACAGATTATTTCTACTCTTATGTACTATATTTCCAACGAACAAAGACCTAATCACGTATTTATTATGCCGGCTTGTTATACAATGTAAAGTGTCTGTAAAATATTTTTCAAGAATAGGGCGTGGTAAGGATTTCGATAATTTATTATGATAAAATGAACGAGTATTACAGAACTTTATACTTTAATTATATCCACCCAATCGTGCATAAGCGAGGTTAAATAAAATATTTACAAAGGTTCAGTCTTTTTTGGTTTAGAGGGCTATACAGACCTAGATTTATGCGGCGCATGTTAGCATAGTACTGCTACGAGCGTAGCGGCTCGCCTACGCGCGTCTTTACGCTACGTTATCGCCTACGCGCGTAGACGCGGTAACGAAATCGCTACGCGTGAATGCAAGGCAACGATTATAAGTGCTCAGCAGGATACGCTAGTTGTGAAAACACGCTAAAAGCTTTTTATATAGTATATACATAGTACAAGTCTGTTAAAATTCAGAAGTTTCTATATATTTCATGCTCACGTAGTCACTTACATTAATTTCCTCCTATATAATATTTTCTTCCTTTAAAGCAAAGTTTTGTAAACGCTAGCGCGGCGTATGACTTGGGCGTGATTTTCTCAAAGGAATTTTCGTTTTACTAAAAACTTGTATATGACAACCAATTAATTTCGAGCTGAGCGGCTTTGCTGCCAAGAAAACGCTGCAGTAACAAAATAATAACCTTATATATTACTTGAACCATATAGTATGGCAATATGGACCCAAAATTATATTTTAGGATCACGGTTTTTTTTAAAATGATTTCTCTATATTAATTAGGTGATGTTAGTTCACTTAGAAAAAGCAATTCAATAGAATCTGGTAATAAAATCAGATGCATGCGCAGATACCTACTACCATGTGCAATGTATATTGAAGAAAGTCATTTAACAATGGCAGATAAAATAATCTTAACGATTCATAGATTATCTAGCACAAATCAACTTTTAACCATATATTTTCCATATAATATACACACATGACACACAACACTACATGAGTATCATGACTACATGAGTATTACCACGTATTCATTTCCTTAATTTAATATTAACTAAATTGTTGTAGATTCATCTCGCAGATTATTCTAGTTCATTCTGTTTGTCTGTCATTTAAATACCTACTAAAAAGAGTGTTATGCTTTAGTTTCCCCGAAGGCTTTGTCATAGATGGAGAAAGGTGTGGTGCATTTCCAATAAATCCTAATCAGAATTAGATAACCCACTGAAATATCTTCAAACAACTGAATTAAAATGGATCAAAAAGAAAGAAAAAACAAACAAAACACGACACACATAAAATCATATAACAAAAAAGTCCCATAGAATTTTTTTTTCATAATGATGAGTTAATAAACCCCTTAAAGAAATCGGGATTAGAAAGTTAGAACCTTATAAATTATGATTTATCTCATGATAAAAAAAAACGTCACGGAAATATTGTTGTAATAATAATAATCAACCTTTCCTACAATTCTAGATATTATTATGGACGAAGTTGCCAGCTTCCCTTTGATAACGCAATTACAATCCTTCCCATCAATTTACCCCTCATCTAATGCATTTATCCTTGAGCAAGACCCCACTTAGCTTCCAGACCTCCCTGGGGAATATAATTGTGTTACTCGGTTGGGCATTAAAAGCTTTCTTGTGTAAGCTAAGTAGGGGTTTTCTATTTACTAGCCTTTAAGAGTTGGTAGGGAATGAGTTTTGAAATTAGAGATACGAGTAGAAGACATGAGAAGTACTACAAACTAGCTGCAAGTTTTCTGAAGAATAAAAAAAAATAAATAGGATTAATGTAATGTTCATCCGTATTAGGTATTTTATGTTAATTATTTATACGTATCCTTGATAAACTGTGTCTACATTTCTTCTTTTTAAACTCTCCTGTCGCAGGTCTGCTGGAAGAGATTTCTTTAGAAATAAGCAGTACCTTTGTACTATAAGCTCCTATTTAATATTTCTCATGTATTTTATGTGAGCCTTAATTGTTAAATAATAAGTTTTATTCAGTTTGCCCTTCAGTCTTTACCAAACTGAAAGTTGAAATTCACGCTGTAGGCTTCAAATGAACAAACAACGCTAACTTACGGACTTATCCAGTAAGGAATAATAGTTATTTGTTATACAAGAGTGCAAAGTTGCTTTTTAACCGCGTGTTCAATTTTGATGACCGAGCAAGCGAAGGATTCTAAAATTGAATCACGAGCGCAGCGAGTGATTCAAAATTAGAATCCTGAGCGTTAGCGAGGGAATCAAAAGAGCACGAGGTGAAAAATCTTTGCACTCGAGTGCAACACGTAACTTTTCATTCCACCTCAGCGAGGAAATGACTAAATGCAAAAAAAAAACGTTTAATTCACAAACTTAGTGCACACGATGTTCTAAATTCAATTTACTTTATCCTCTAGAGAATAAAAACGGCTTTTCCACTCAGATATTGAAGATTAAAAATACTCTTTCCGAGATGGTGGGATGAAAATTTACTTTATCCTCTAGAGAATAAAAACGGCTTTTCCACTCAAATATTGAAGATTAAAAATACTCTTTCCGAGATGGTGGGATGAAAAATATTTTTCTTTCTTTCTTTCTTTCTTCTACTTCCAACCGAAATTGATGACAAAATTCCTGATTTTATGCCATTGACTGGCATAGGATTTATTAAAAATTTATAACATGCAAATGAAACCGAAAGTTTATAAAAATTCTTAACATATTCTATAGCCCATAAGTTTCAGCATCATTTTTGTATCGTTGAATCGAGATCTTTTCTCTTTGTTTAACTAATAGAGAACAGAGATAGATTTCTTTAATTAAAAATATTCACATTCTAAAGAAATGTTTTTCCGTTTTCTTCACACTGAAAATTACATAATAACTTTATAAATGACAACCATAAATCACGTAGCACAATTACCAAACACTGACGATAAGATTTACAATCTACATTATCAACACTATGGTATTTTGTGAGGTTAATTAAATTAATTAGGCGACTGCAGCCCGACGCTTCATTAGCGAACACCTGTGTTGACACGTGGCGTACATACAACACAGATTATGGAGAAGAATACCCATTCCGAACAACCAGAGAAACTCTCGAAGGCAATCGAAACATAATTGCAATCTCAAGCATTGCAGGGCCTTACGATATTTTGTTATAACGTCAATATAATTTAATTCAGCCCATTAGGCCTGCCACGCATTGCGATAAAATTCCGTGCGTATTTTTTTGTTTTTTCGCTCAATCGGTGAAATATGACGCAGAGCGGAATCGCACGCACTGCGAGAAAAAAATCGCGTACCAAAAGAAAGCAGTATTTTATTCGTTTGCGGCAAAAAAACGTACCGCAAGTCACCCATCGCAGTGCGCGCTAGCTCTTACTGTCCTAATGGGCACGGGCCTCTTAGAATGAAAACGATTAGGCCTTGGTCCACCACGCTGGCCTAATGCGGGTTGCCTGACTACAAACATCATGACTTGACTTGTTAATTTAATATTGTTTTTGGTTTCCAATGCAATGACTAAACTTTACCACAGATGTTGCAGTTTCATTCCCAATGTAGCTGGCAGATCTGTTGCTGAATATAGGCCAATCCTTCATGTGTTTTTTGGAAAATCAATCTGATAGGCGGTACTACGATTTTAGATACCTTCAAGAGTTCTAATATGAACACTGAACTTGCAGCCATAAATATAATCTAAAATCACCTCGGCTAGAGTATTTTCCTCATTGAAATGTTCTTGTTATATATGAACAAAGGCGATATTATCCGTTCCCACATTAAACATAAACATAAACATAACCTATAAAACCGAACATTTTCATCTTATTAAATAATTCAAAGCGTTTGACTCACGAGGCTATTAATTACAATCGCTCGGTCGTTAGGAAAACGATTTGTGTTGGATTCGTGCTGGACCACCCATTTATATTTAGGTTTTACAACTCAATCTGGCTAACTGAAATTAGGAAAGATTTTCGAAGCGATTATGATCGAAATGGGGAGTAGAATATGAGTTAAGATACACAAACAAACAAATTGTTTTTGGGATTGTTTTATGTCCTTGACCACTATTTATGTGATAAGGCGATGAGTAATATTTCTTCAAGCAATATCTGGTAGATGATAAGCAATATCATTTTGTACATAGACAACAAATAGACGGATCACATACAGTGGTCGATTGCTACGGCTTCTAGTTTTTTAAAATTCATCTGTAGGTACTCTGATAATACACTTCTCATCAAAAAAATCGAAACACTACCAAAATTTTCTTTCTGGCGACAAATAACCAAAAAACAGGATTAATTCTTTAAAAAAAAATACATCATTTTATAGCTGGCAGTTTGGCCTTTTCAGTGGTGTATGAGAGTTCCAAATTTGAAAGTAAATTTTTGAATTTTCATGCGATATATGAAATGGAACATTATTTTGAGGCAACGCGTTTAATCGGAGTACAGTTAATTGGTGTGTAATAAACACAAAATAACGATTTATTTTAAAACTTACTTTTGGTAATTTGATTATTAGGTTCTATTACATCCGTAACAAGATTTTTTGTCACCACACAAAGATACTTCGCCCGCAGAAGCCGCCCAAATCGTGACGTTGCTGAATTTGGGTCTTAGTCAACGTGTTGTGGCTGCAAGACTACATCTAACCCTCTCGTCTGTTCATAGAGTGTATAAACGCTACCAGGAGACTGGTTTATTCACGCGCCACTCAGTATCTGGTAGGAATCGGGTCAGTTCTGAGCGAGATGACCGATTTATTGCAACAGTTTCTTTGTGAAATCGACGCCTTAACGCTTTTGAACTGCAGCAACAGCTCCGTGTTGTTCGAAGGGTGACTGTGAGTGACTCTACAATTTAACGAAGATTTAAGGAACGTGGATTGGTACCACACAAGCCAGCCAATGAGCCAAAATTAACAACAGACCATCGAAGAGCGCGCCTTCAGTTTGCACGTGAGCACTTAAATTGGGCATACCTACAATGCAGCAAGGTTCTTTTTTCTAACTAGAGTAAAATTATGCTGTATGCTAATGATGGAAGGAAGAAGGTATACAGAAGAGAGGGAGAACGTTATGTACACTGCTGCAATGAGGGAAAAGTAAGCTATGGTGGCGGTTCATGGACAGTTTTGAGGGGCATTAGTACCGACGGAAAAACAGAACTCCCTTTGGTATCTGGACCACGCCTGCCTGCAATAAACGGTCGTCGTTATATCAAAGAATGTCTTGAGGCTCATGTGGTTCCCTATGCACATTTCATTGGCAAAGATTGCATATTCATTCATGATAATGACAGGGCCCATGCCGTAGGAATCGTACGAGATTATCTCAGTGAAGTCAGTATCTCCGTTATGGAGTGGCCAGCCAGAAGCCCGAACATGAATTCCATAGAGCATCTTTGGGATGAACTAAAGAGATGAGTTCAAGCAAGAGATCTTGCTCCAGAGACTGCTGGCCAGGTCAAAAACGCAATTCAAGAAGAATAGAATAACATTCCACAACATGAAGTCATGACTCTCAACCAATCCATGATGAAATGTATGGAAGCAGTCCTAAGGGTCCGGGGAGGGATACAAATTATTGGATAAATTCTACTTAAACATTTTTTTATTTTCATGTTTTATTTATTGCATTTCATAAAATCTCCATACGGGGTAGAAGTGACTTGTTAAACAAAACAAGAAGCTTATGAAAATTTAATTTGAATTTGGAACATTAACATATGGAATTCGAAACTTTGTACTACCTACTATTAAATGACATTTTTATTTTTTTCCGAATAAAACATTTTTTTTAAATAATCCATTAAAAACATAAATTTGAGAAGTGTTTCGATTTTTTTGATGAGAAGTGTATTTGAGAATAGAAATAGCTATCCATCTGTACTCCGAATTCCGAAAATGCAAGGCTAATTTTCCTAAAGAAAAATGAGACCCAGGCTCGGGTCAGGTTGTAGTAAAACCACATAGCAAATTCACCGTATCTTTGCAAATGAAATAGGTTGCGCTTGAGCATTGGTAAATGTTTGTAATTAATCCTAAAATAGCTAATGCCCTAACATTCTAAACTAAAAATAACAAGACAGCAAACACAAACAGATCTATCCAGTATTACGTAACGTCTATAGTTTCGTTTACATCATATTTGAGTATAAAATATAGGTACATTATATTTGAGTAGAAATACGTGCAGCAATAAATTGAACGTGTACATCAGTTATTGGAAACAGATCGCTGTCTCTAGGGCCATATATATTCGAGGAGCGTCGATTGCAAATTGGATGTCTCACTCCAATTTGTCATATGCAAGAGGAGGAACTAGTGATGGGAAAATCGCAGGACGTCCCGTGTCCCGTTGTTAAACAAGGTGGATTCGGATGTTGAGTGCTTCTGAATGAAATTAAGTTAACAAAACTAGGTTATGAAGAAGATTATTTTAATTTAAGATGGTTTTGAAATTAGTTTTCTTTTGTTATCTTGGGAAATATTGATCTCTGTACTCTGCTTCACACCCTTTTTTTTTCACTATTTTGTATATTATATCCTTCGTTTAAATCACAACTTGATTGCAGGTTTTCTATACTTTTAATACCCGTCGAATCATCAAAGTAAGGCATCACAGATTTAAATTTTCACACTGACCTTTCGCTTACACTAACATTGCGTGTAATTTCTGATAGAGCACACATGAAATATGAAGTTTTCAAATTAATTTCATCATAAATTTATTTTCCATTCCCGAGTCTACCAACATCACTAAGGGTTAACGTTTTCACATCCCAATGGGATTGGCTCGGAGTTTCCATCGCTTTGTTTTTATTTTCATTTCGTAGTAATTGGACGCTACATTGCTAGCCGGCGCACATAGCAATTAAACCGAACATTTTTAAATCGTTTTTTTTTAAATTCAGACTGTTATGAGTGTTATGAACTTATGACGGACGATATTTTCCTTTTTTTTAATGATAACTGCATTATGTGCTCTGATCTGAAGATCATACAGCCTTTCAATTTTTATTAAAACGCTTTTATTAGCTTCACTTGTAACTAACTATGTAAAAAAATCTTGGAAGTTTTTGACCCACTTCCCGGTTTCCGATTGCGCTGAAATTTTGCATACACGTTTAGTTTGGATGACAAAAGCGTTATCTTTAGTTTTTTTTTAAACTATAATATTTATTAAGTACATGTTTTCTTTACAATGTTTCGTTCGACATGAGTGTTCAATAATGTTTATATGTTATGTCTACAATTGGCTTCGTGTGAGAACATTGTTATCTTTAATAGGAAGTTGTAAGAATTACCTGAGTTTAAACTAGGTCAGTAACAAGGCGACAGGTCATTGACCGACTGGTAAACAAACCATGTACACAATGTTGCAAATGGATATTTTTATTCCTTCAATATTTCGATTTCAATAATATTTATATTGCCGGATATTTGTTTTTAGCCTGAGTGTTTGTGCATCTCAGATTTGTGCTTCTTGTGAAGTTAAAGTGACGAATTGTTCATCGTTCTTTAAAATAAATAAGTAGGTCTAGTACCTATATGAAAACAAACGATGCAAAGTATATGGATAATCTTTATTGTCTTATAAATATTTAAAAAATACAAAAAGAAAAGTAGCGTTTTAAGACAGAGAGCGTCATCGTTATTTTGATTTTTTAACCCCCGACAAAAACGAGGGGTGTAAGTTTGTAGTGTATATCTGTCTGTGGCATCGTAACTCCAGAACAGATGGACCGATTTCAAATTTCAAAGCTGGTTTAATAGGGAATCATCTTAGCTAAGTTTCACGAAAATCTGTTCAGCCGTTCAAAAGTTACAGCTATTTTTCTGGTTGGAGTCGGGGATTTTTGACGGCAAGGTCAAGAACGCTCGATAAAAGAAAATGATGTGTTTGTTTGTTCATTAACTTGTTCAGCAATAGAAATACAATCGTCTATATTTAACTTGTTCTGGCTAGATTCACCTAGGAACACAACAACAATTTTCCGTCCTCCGTTTCCAAAATAATCATGACACAATTAAAACCGGTACTTTACTGCTATAACTAAACAGAACCATAACTGCTTTTAGATTCGTTACAACCGACCATTTGGCAGAACTGCCAAACACGAACACATATATTATTCAACGCTGTACATTATATTATGTTAGTCTAGCTGATTGAACAAAGAGCTTATTTACTTCACTGCGTAGGCGCAAAATGTACCTTGAAATGAATTTCAGACCCGAAATTACTTCGCTCATATATTTACTGATGTGTTCACAGCTTTATGCATATTTTGTAGGTGTTGCTACATTGTATAAATTCATATACATATTATATCTACTGTTGTCGATATTTGATTTTATTCTGTTCGGAGAATTTACACCCTGCATGCAATACAGTGTTCAAGATACATAAAAAGAAGGCCATTTATAAGTTTCCACAGATAAACTATGACTTGGTGTAGCAATTATGTGGGTCAGCAAATTAACAGTTCTTAGACATAAAAACAAAATATTATAGTTTAAAAAAAACTTTAGAACACGCTTTAGTCATCCAAACTGAACGTGTATGCAAAATTTCAGCTCAATCGGAAACCGGGAAGTGGGTCAAATTTAACTTCCCAGATTTTCTTACATAGTTAGTTAGTTACAGGTGCAGCTAATAAAAGCGTGATAAAAAAGACATATCGACTTAACAAACAGTGTATGCTACATAATTACAATGCCTAAGTGAAAGACCTATTCGCTAAAGTGTAAACACTGGTATTCTAAAATAAAATAGCCTTTATTGCTGTTTCCTTTCTTACAATTAATAAATGCTTACTTACTAAAATTTAATTTGATTTAATTGTTTTTAAGTTTCATTTGAATGATCGGCAACTGGATATATGTGTGGAACAGCTTGTCTGTCGACAAAGGCCTCCTCTAAAGATCAACACTGGTATTAAATAAGTCCAAATAAACAATATTAAATATTGTTAACCTTATTGTTTCCTTGTTAACAGAGGAGGAATGCTACCACTGCATGGCGAGCTTGGTGGCGTCCAAGGAGAAGATGTTCATCACACAAACGAAACTACTCAACGAAGTTACATGGAAGACTGTTATGCAGATCGCGAAGAAACATGCCGTAAGTTCACATTTTATATAACCTTTTAACTTGTACGTGGACCTTTTTGCCATAGGCGAAATCCGCCATTTTCATTTTTCTTATTTTTTATCACGTTTTTATCTCGTATCACGTATTTCGTTAATTTATATTGGGTGACTTTTTACCGTCGGGAAAAAATTGGTTGTGATAGGTAAATGGAGTAGATGCCTAAATCATAGTTACTTTGCATACAAAAATAATTAACCATTGTATAAAAAAAAATCTACTAGTACAGATTACTAATTTATAGCTTATTATGCACAACTAAAAATGGCGTGATTTTCATTCATGCGTTATCTAAACCTACGACGATATTGCGTACCTGGTCTATTCTTAATTTTACTATTACGCAAGCCCCGTAGTATCGTTTCTTTTTATGTATCTATTTGGATAAACTCAACGGTATGAAACAATCCAACAACAAGTCTGTCGGAACTGGTCAGCCCGTAACTGCCATGGCAATCTTATTCAGAGGCAATTCTTTATTATCCCAGTCTTATTTGTATTCGCATTGAATTGCATTATTCTCGCAGTTCTTACCACAACATTGTACTGATACATATTGTAATCTATTATTTATTTGAAAAGAGTGACCATGGAGTTTCTTGCCGGTTCTTCTCCATAGGATCTACTATTTGGAACCGTGCACCTAGAGTCTCGACATTTCATAAGTGCCTGTATTTGGTTTACATGAAATAGATCTATTCTATTCAATTCTTATGGTGCATAGCTTCTATTCCACATACTTGACAAACCATATTATTTTCCAAACTGTAAAAAAATCATCCAGTATAAATTGATGGGGGGTATCTCCTAACGTCGTTTCCGAGATTTTGTCTCTGTACATTTAATATTTTTATCGATGTTCTCCATGGATCTATAAGAATAAAGGCGGCGTAATACAAAAAAAAATTGTTGTAGACTGCCAGCTTCATAAAAAAAATAACAAGCTTTTTACTATTTTTCAGACGGGCTCGGTTTCAATAACCTATCTATCAATAATTTGCGCTCGATTTACATTATGAATCTTATGTCACATTTCTATCTCTAGTAAGACAAACCACAGATACATAGATCAGTTATTGAAACGATAAGATTTTAAACAATCAGAGATTTGATCTACCTTTAAAAAACTCGGGTAAAAAAAGAAAAGGTTTTTATGTAAAAAAAAAAACAAAATACGGTTAATTATAACAGTACCTAAATAGGTACAGATCACAAGACATATTTATAAATCATTAACTTGTTTAATATTTATCGGTCAATTAAATTTTCCTTAGTTATACAGCAGTCATGCACAACTACATTTAATTGCAGGGCAATAAACTGAGATATTGTGAGTAAATACTCAGTAAACAATGAAAACAGGTTATTTGTATATTAAGAAACACAATTATCAATATTTTAAATCTCGCATTCTCAACCCAAATGCGTACTCTTAACAAAAGCTTACATTATAATATGTTACGTTGTAAAATTATTTATTGTTATTGGGACTCCACATTTAAATTAAACTTTACTAGATTCCATAACAAATTGACGGCCCGGTTGGCGCAGTGGCTAAGCAATTAGCTTTCTGCGCTACGTGCCGCGGATTCGATCGCCGCGTCTGTTCATGTTTATTTAAACTAGAAAGACAGAAAAATCATTTATTTGCCACAAACACAAGACTCACTAGAATGATAGACATAGATACTAAGAAGTGGACAGGTGCAAAGACAGAAAATACGATTTTAGGATGGCAACAGTGTAAAACTAAGAAGAAAAAAAAAATAAAAAAAAATGTATGGGTATACTGCACCGACTGAACATCACCTTGCCTTTTGACTACCTATAACTTTAACTAAATATTATCTAAATAGTAATTTACGTATCGAAGGAAGTGGTTGCGTGCCTCTGTTTACAATCAAACAAATAAATCTGCCCTTTAAATTATTCCTAAAGGTCTTTACACTTTGAGTATTCAAAGTCCTTACATAATATATTGTGTAACTTGACTTACATATTACGTAAATGTTTACTTTGATAGCAAGTGTAAAACAATTATAACAAGTGCAAACTGTTTTTAAAACGCTACTAACTAACTATGTAAAGAAATCTTAGAAGTTAAATTTGACCCACTTCTCGGTTTCCGATTGAGCTGCAATTTTGCGTACACGTTTAGTTTGGATGACAAAAGCGTTTTTTTTTAATCTATAATATTTATTTAAATTGCTAATGAACTAAGCTCTCCTGCCGGAAGCAGTCAAATAATTAAGACTTTTTTATAATATCATAGGCAACAATTTCCTCTCAAGACCAGCAAGCGATTATTTTTTATGTTTTATATTTTCATCTGCTTCCAAAATTTTGTTAAGTACGATAATTTAAGTCTACACCAACATCCTGCTTTTCAGTCAGTTTCACTAGGCTGTTTATGGAAGATAAAACTTTGTACTCCTTTTTAAGCATATTGCGCGCATGGAGGACTGTGAGATTTGGCATAGTTAAAGTTTATATAGAGAAGGAGTGCAGAAAGCTAAATTTAATTAATTACTGTCGAATTTCGACCGCTGGGCGACCAGTAGTTTCCATAAAATTTCTTGGTATACATAAGGGGTGGTGTGTTATGCCCCTTACAACAGACATCGCGTGCCACTTGGTCAGAAGTGGCCGTCCAGGACATTACTGCACCATAACCGTGACACGCAACTAGGGTTCAGTGTGGAATTCCCCTTGTTTAATGACGTGAATATATTACGGTACCATGAAATCATTGTAAAAAGAATTTATAAAGATTTAACATTGGATAGAACAAGATATTGCTACGATTTATGCCTCATTCGACCAACGAAGTTTCGTCTCCCATAATAAAAATCCTTGTTCGCCTCACAATTTATTCCTTTTTAGCCACGAAAACTATTTTTAAAACGCTTTTATTAACTATGTAAAAAAATCATGGAGGTTAAATTTGACCCTCTTCCCGGTTTCCGATTGAGCTGAAATTTTGCATACACGTTTAGTTTGGATGACAAAAGCGTTTTCTTTAGTTTTTTTTTATACTATAATATTATTCATTAGAGTTAAGAACGGGGTATTTACTATGTTTATAGTATGTTTCGAGCTTCCAATATTTCGGCACTGTTGCAAGCGCCATGGTCATGGATAAACATGGATATTCATCAGGGGGCCTAAAAGGCCACATTGAGCAATTCATCTATGAATCTCCAAAGTAACTGTCAAACAGATTATTGCTGAATATAGGAACTTTACGCGAATAATATTAAGAGCCGTCAATTAAGTGGATATTTTTACATTTGAAATATGAATCATATTATGATTCATCTAAAGCAGCCTTTTTAGACTCCCTTTCTGTCTCTTGCACTGTCAAACTTATAAATATCAAACTACATTTTTTAAGTTAATTTCCTTGCGTTCTTCTTCTAAAATTCTATACGGTTAGTCGAGAATTCAATATTACTCGACTAAATGTATGGGATAGTCAAACTTTTTTCGCGATTTCATGTTTTGGGTCCATAGTTAAAGTTATAGCATAATGATGAGTATAGGCTTTCCGACTAACATTGTATACTGCACCTGCGGTTATGCTGCGATCAATTCCGAAAATAATCTGAAAAAAAGAAAGAAAATATTAGCATTATTATTAATCTTTTTTTTTTTTTTTTTTTTTAAACGTTGTTTTTTGTAAACCCCTCACTAGGATTTCTCCGGTATCGAGGGTACTGTTTACAAACATAGGTACAAGTCACATGCACACACAACCAGACCCGAAACAATTGTCTGTAGATCATACAAATATTTGTTCCGTGCGGGTATCGAACCCGCGGCACGCAGCGCAGAAAGCTAATTGCTTAGCCACTGCGCCAACCGTGTCGTTAATATTAGCTAATAATACTGCAAGCAATTGCGAATCGCGTCAATGAAAATATTTCTAGTCTTGTTGATAACCCAATAAATATTCACTGAATTCATTCATATAAACCAATCAAAAATAGTCGCGACCACAAAAAATAATGAGTCACTATGAATATCTAAATTACTATATTATGTAAGTCAATAATTATCGCATTTAGATCACACATCACGTGCGACCAACCGACGTGTTCTAACAATAAATATCGATTACCATATCACGAAGGGCACAACACTATTTATCGACTAAATAATAACAAGGAGGTGAACGACCATTGAGGAAAAATCGATCGATTTACTTGAACTTTAATCAAGTCATTCGATAAAAGTAAATATTGCATTGTAATTTGTGATTTGTGCCAAGAGTTGCATCAGATTTGTGAGTCATGTGTGGTAATCGATTGTTTTTATGTGGTCATCTAGTACAATGGACCTATTAGAATCGTGCTTTCTTCTGGTAGCTAAGTAAGGAAGGGCACACTTTCTTTTGATTTCCATATCTGGGAATAAGTATCGGTTGAATCACGGATATCGATGTTTATTTTTAACATGCTTTTATTAGCTTCACCTGTAACTATGTTAAAAAAATCTTGGAAGTTAAAGACACACTTCCCGGTTTCCGGTTGAGTTGAAATTTTGCATACACGTTTTGTTCGGATGACAATGCATGGTTAGGTAAGTGACGTCATTCTAAATCCAGCGGCGGACGCCCAAAGATGGCGGACTAGTTATTTATCATGCACGGCCATGATATGGGTATCAAATGAAAGGCCTTGCTGAGAAGAATACGAAAAATAAAGTCAAAGTCGAAGTCAAAGTTTTTTATACAACTGGGTCTATCAAAATCAATACACCTCTTACGCATAAGCATTTACAGATACTGAGTAAACCACCTCTGCTTTACGCTATCTTTTACAATTCAGTCTAATCGAGACTGTGAACAAAATGTAACAGATGAATTAGCCAAAAAAAATCCGAATTGTCTAGCACAGATTTTCCTGTCAACGTGTTGAGCGATGTGATCGATCGCCAAAACTGCCAAAGAGTCATCGCTCTAATGAGAAGATAACCTAACCGTCAAAAACCACCGACTCCAACTAGAAAAAGAGCTGTAACTTTTGAACGACTGAACAGATTTTCATGAAATATAGCTAAGACGATACCCGGTTAAACTAGCTTTCAATTAAAAAAACTGTATTGAAATCGGTCCATCCGTTGGAGCTATACGATGCCAAAGATACTACACAGATACACACTACAAACTTATAACACCCCTCCTTATAACTTATAACACACCTCTCTTTTTTGTCGGGGGTTAAAAATCGTGACCTTTGTTAGGTCTAATAAATGTTTTCTTTTAACTCCAAACATACTACGACTGCCTCTTTGTCCAATACAGTTTCCGTACAGTGTGATGAATTGTTTGCAGAAGTCGGCGGCGCAGCATCTGTCGCGGCTGTCAGGCGCGATCGGCCCCGAGCGGATCTACGCCGATTGGCAGTGGTGGATCCTCGCCGCACTGCCCTTCCCACACCTCGTGCGAGTCCTCGACTGCTTCTTCCATGAAGGAATCAAGGTATCAACAAGCTCATGGGCGTTTTCCTCATGTTACTAAAATATCAGCTTCGAGCGGATCTATAACTGGCAGTGTTACATTTTCTATGAGAATATCAAGGTAAGATAATATAAAAGTGAACCAGGATCATGACAATAAAAAGGGCAGATATTAAGGCCTTTCGCAAATGGCGGACATTTACGTCCACTATAATAGACTATGATATCGTACGGATTCACGCACATGTATGTCATCAAATGTCCGCCAGAATTCAAAATGCGATTATTCACAATACTTCTTGACGTACTTTATGACGTCAATATAAGACAACAAACGGCCCAAAACGTCCACCCTTCACCACATCCTAGTGTAGATTCGTGTGCGTTACTGCATTAGATTCTTAAATGTCTATTATTATGGACATAGGAGTCCCACGCGGATTGTCCATCGTCTGCTTAATGCCTAAAATGCTCTCGTGTGATCTTTAAACCTTTTCGATTCGTGATGTGCTCACATCAGAGCAGTAAAGAGGTGCAAGAACCCTTTTTAATTCGTTACACAATCCGCTGAACTGAAAAGACATTAAAGAACAGAGCCCTGAATAGAACAGTTTATGTGTTCTATTCAATCCAAAATTT
Source organism: Allophyes oxyacanthae (assembly GCA_932294325.1). Taxonomy (NCBI): domain Eukaryota; kingdom Metazoa; phylum Arthropoda; class Insecta; order Lepidoptera; family Noctuidae; genus Allophyes; species Allophyes oxyacanthae. The sequence goes on from OW028612.1 coordinate 2,846,397, forward strand.
ATACAAACGATTTTAGATAATACCCTAACTGTCAATACCCCCACTCTAACTAGAAAAAGGGCTGTAACTTTTGAACGGCTGAATAGATTTTCATGAAATATTAGCTAAGATGATTCCCGATTAAACCAGCTTTCAATTAAAAAAAACTGTATTGAAATCGGTCCATCCATTTTGGAGCTACGGAGACACAGATACACACAGAGCCTGTTTTTTGTCGGGGGTTAAAAAAGGAAAATAAGGACTTTTAGATAGGAGAATAACTACAAGACTCAGCACGTATTAATTATATCCATGTAATCCTTCACAGGTCTTCTACAGAGTGGCGTTATCGATCCTCATTCTGTTCAACAAGCATGCATCGAACCAGAACTCAGAATGGTACGCCGAAGCGACGAAGAACGGCGTCGACCACGCAATAGACAAGTTTTGCAGGAACATGCCTGCATCGCCCACCAAACTGCTAAGGACAGCTTTCAGTATAAGGGCCTTGAGGTAAGCATATCAAACCATACCCCTTTTGCACGAATGAAGGGTTCGAAGCAACATAATGATCAGCGAGGTTCAGCAGCACTTTTCGCAGTCTGGGGGCTTACTATGAAGTCTTATAGCAGGGCAGAAATTGAACTGCCCAGACATTTCCAGTATGAGCTGACTTCGCACTGGGTAGACTTTTCGTACAATGAAAGGTCAGCTTATACTGGAAATGTGTGGGCAGTTCAGTTTCTGCCCTGCTATAAGAGCTCGTGGTAAGCCCCCTGTTCTTAGATGAGTGATAGTTTCTTCAAACGTTGAGACCAGTCTGTGCCTCGGAAAGCACGTAAAGCAGTTCTTGCCGGTTGTCATATAAATAACTCCATACACGCGCGTTTTCGCGTTCATTATTCATTTTTCGTAAGCAAAAGGCAGCCAACAAACGCGAAATGATTTTGACCCCTTATGCAAGCATATAGAACTAATCAACCGTCCAGTCTCCAACATTGGTACATTCGTTGGTAGAATTATCCAAGTCAACTGAAAGAAACGTAACTTAAAACGATAAAAATTGTTTGAAAGCAGGAATCAGAATAATAATTATAAATCAGCATTAAATTATTCATAATCACCATATTCGTTGCTCACAATTTCAGTAAAATAAAAAAAGTTTTTCCTTTAACAAAATTTGCTCATTAGAGGCATTCGGGGGTGCGTGTGAGTCGAATGCATAATTAATTCGTCTCATTCCGAGTATGTAAATGAGATGAATCCTGAATGTTGCGCTGGATTACATTTGATAAATATGGAAATCTGGGAACGTACCGTGGTTATTTATGTTTTGTGTTCATAGTCAACTAAATGAAAATGTATGAGGATTTTTATTTTGGCATTAAAAGTCCTAGTTATAAATCCGTATTACCGTACGTACGACTTACGAGTCTTTATTGAGAAAGATACTAATAAATGTGTGAGGCTGCGTACAGTCGCGGACCTAAGCGTTTTCGAAGCGAATCGGCGTGCGTCCGCGTATTGCCTCAGAGGTTATTGCAATTTTGGGTTCTATGCTAATTATATAAAGCTTATTTTGGAATCTCTCCACAAATTACGTTGCGTGCACGCCACTGCTTCGCATGCTATCCATGTACCCCGCTCTTGCTCCTTGAAACTCTGGCGCTGGTCGGTGGGAGCGCGTTCGCGGTGTGAAGATGTAGTCTACGCAGGTGCGGCGATTATGCGGCTTTTAAGCGTAGTCACTTAAACGCGCCTTGAGGTGTGATAGGTTTGTAGGATTCACGGAAACTGAGAATATCATATACGTTCCTATTCATTTGTGTTTTTTTTCAACTACAGAATTTGAACACTAAACAATAATGAAATTATTTAGAATATTTTTTATCTTCGGATAATGGTGTTGCCAGTTGCTATGTATTTACGAAACTGTAATTCTAAACATATTTTACCATAGAATTTTCTTCACAAACCTAATCAAGATCTTCCACAGTTCACAGTACATATCCCGGGTGTTCATCAAGACGGAGATGACGCTCAAGTCCAAGCAAGTGATCACCGGTACCCGCCTCATCCGCTCCCGGTCCTCGGACAACCTGCCCACCAGTCAGTCACAAGTCAACATACAGATGATGTCACACACTCTCACTATACGCGAGGTGGGTACCAACCTTACGATATTCCGGACTTTTTTAATCTGTTGTGATATTTTTGACAGGTGTAATGTTGGTAGGGATATTATATGTGGTTGGTAGCTTAATTAAAAAGATTGAATTAAAATTTTCAAATGCTGCAAATGTATGGGAATGGTTCAGATTTATATTATAATTACGCGGTAATACATACATTTTCTTAATGGACTGAAGCATTTTTTCAGGATTAAAATATTGATATTTTCTTTTACTAATATCATAATGTGATATTTATATATTTGGTAAGCAGCCTTTTGTATACTATATATATTTTTGGAAGACGCTATATTTATTATTGTCAAACAATTATATAATAATGATAGCATAATTTCTATCATATACAGAGTGGTGACGACGTTACGGCGTTAAATGAAGCCACGTATTTGGAATCAAGTTCTGAAACCGTACACAAAAAAAAATAAGATTTTTACGCATGTTATTTTTAAATTCGTCTAGGTGACATCAAATTAGAAACTTATGTCATCATTATCTATTCGATACGTGAAAATAAAGATTATTTTCATAAAAACAGGTTAGATACTTTTAAATTTCGTCTAGAGATCGTGGTAAATGTAAATATAATAATAATAAAATAATTATGAAAATTACAATTAGTTCCTGTGGCTAAAGTACTGATTGGATTTGAGTAAATTTCTGTGTACAGTCATAGAACGTGATATTGGGGTTTCGTTTAATGTCGTAACGTCGTCTCCACCCTGTATAATAATGTAAGCCACGAATAGGTTTATGTTCTGCTTACGGGTAGCTTTGATGCTAACAGTCACGGTGATTATATCCTAACTACACACTGCACATTCACAAATATATACAAGAATATATTTGTATATCGGTTTATTTTACTTGGTTCGCAGAGAATGTCTGAGGAAACGTGCAAACAAATGGTATTGTACTACGGCGAATTAGGCGTGGCTTTGGCTTTATTTATCATTAAATTCATTCGATTGCAACCCTAACACGACTAACTTTGAATCGAATTGTTAAACAAATTCGATAGTCCAGTCTTAATATATTTATGACACATATTGTTTCGTTTGTCGAATCCACCATTATGTTATGTTTGGTCTGTGTAGCCAACATGTGAATGACTTATATTGTTGTGTCGTCAATGTGATCATACGATTCGATTTTAATTCTCATTAGTTATATATTTGAAACGAATGAAGGATATCGAACATTCATATCATTCGCTTTGAATGTCTGATTTATTCATGTTTCTCTCATTGTTTTTAAGTGTGTCTCTCTTCTATGTACAATATATTTTCTTCATAGTATTATTGAACATAATGTCAATTCGTTTGACAGTTGGCATGAGTGTGATATTTGTTGTGGACTCCCAGGAGTCGCATCACATACAGATGTATAAAATGCCATAACAAGTGGACAAGGCTTGTGAATTGAACTAATGTTGAGAGAATATCGGTAATAGTGATGTGAAGGTCGCATGTAATCGATTGTTTTGTGTGAGTGCTAACTGTGTGTCGATTTTCCCGTTAGGGCTCACATTCGCCGGGCCCGCGCGCCCTATCGATGGGCGTTTTCCCAACCCAAGCGATCAGGTCGCAGATTCTAGACCAGAGTGAAGTAAGATACAAGTATTAAGTCACCAATATAAGTGTCGCCCCTATTGAGAGCTTGCGACATTATATCGATGTTTAGATGCACCGCTTGTCACTAGGTGTTTTATTTATTTTATTATTTCCAAGCGACTAGCTTTGGACAATCCAAATTGAAAAAGCTTGTTTTTAATTTCAACATTTTATTTTGCGTTTTATGGTAAGTACGTGTAAGCTAGTGTGCATGACGGCTAATTGTGCGTCTGTTTATTTGTTGTTGTATTACATTTTTATTTTGTAGAGTGCCAATACAATAACTTCTACATCAAAACGAATATTTTGAATAACCCAAGAGGGTAATTCTCAAAAATTTCATTACAGAACAGAAATACGAATAAAATTAAAAATAAGTTAGATTTATATTAAAGTACATTAACTAGGCAATGTTAGACCACGTCTCCACTTCGAGATTGTCAAACTTGCCTGTCCGAACAACCATTACTATAAACTTAACCCATAATCGTCAACCAGAAACATTTGATCACTAGTATCATTACCCCACCGTGGTCATCGGTGTTCGCAGAGCCCACGCTCCGCCCATCTGGCCCTGTGGTTCCCATTCCCTAACGCTGTATTCAAGGATCAACATCAACACGCATCAGACCTAAGGCAGAAGGTTTGACAGAACATTCTGATCACACCTAACTTTAACAAGGGGGCTAGTTGTCGTGGTGGCACTTATAAAAGTAGATTTATCTTTCATTTAAGCACTTTGGTAGTTCGTTTTTTAGTTAGCGGGTTCCGTAGGTTTTGTCTTAGAAGTATTAATGTATGATAAGTAATTATTGCGTATGAATAATTTATATTTTTGGTAATTTCATGTTTAGTTAACAAATAAAGTATCTAGAAAATAAAATACATTCCTATTGAAATACCAGGTGAAACCACCACTATTAATTTTAGTGCCCAAAAGCAATTATTTGATAAATAACAGGTGATTGGATCCATTACATTCACCTATATACAAGGTTCTGCCAAAGATTATTGTACTCATCATTATGAATACATTTTAATATGGGACCAAGCCTGAAATACAACATCAAAGCTAGCCCCCAGAGCCATCAACTAGTGGCCCAAATTCAAAATGGCACATAATGTCAATTGCATGTACTTAGTGGTCAATTCTTTATAGTCTAGAGCTTAAAATGCCAACTAAATTAAAAGTTTTTAAATAATATAGTTTCACTCTACTCAGTTGTTTGTTTGTGTAGCTATTAATTATCTTGTAATAGAATCAGTAGTTGATTATACTTTTAATTTAATAGTTTCATATTCTAGTTAAGAATTATTTATCACACCTACGGAACCCCAACTATTTTGCATGTATCTATTATTATAAAACTCCATATTCTCACTGTAACTTATTGCACCTAAATGTGCCTGCCATCACCTATACAGGGTGACTGGTAAATCGAGGGAATCATTGAAGGAGGGTATGGTACTCATCATTATCAACAACTTTTACTATGGGACCAAAGCGGAAATCGCGAAAAAAAAATCAGCTGTTCCATACATTTTGTCGATTAATATTGAATTATTTGTATGGAACAGCTGATTCTATTTTCGCGATTTCAGTTTCGGCCCCATAGTAAAAGTTGTTTATAATGATGAGTAGAACACCCTCCTTCAACGATTCCCTCGATTTACCAGTGACCCTGTATATAGGCTGTAGACCACATACTTATCTAATTTTGAGAACATAATATTTTTGACATGAGCATGTACTGGGGTAGGTAGTAGTGTACACAAACACATACATTACACCTCGTTGGATTAAGAGAGTCATGGGTGATATTGAATAGATTTTTAATAGCAGCAGTACTACAAAATATACCGTTGAAGTCACTGTACATATAAGGTCTTCCTTTAGTAGCAGAAGGCCTTTTAAGGGGTAAAGGCCATACCTTTGTAGTCCCAATTCTTTTAAGGGTTATTGTGCTCATCATTATGAAATACTTTATTTATTTATTTATTATATACTTTATTGTACACCTGAATATAACAATTTTGTAAGTAAAGGACATTACAATATTAAAGTACAATGGGCGGCCTTTTCGCATAAAGCGATTTCTACCAGGCAACCATTGGATGGAATAAAGTGACAAACAAGTCACACAAAACCTCAACAAATCAAGTGACTTTAACTATGGGACAAACATGAAATCGCGGAAAATGAAACAGTTTTTCAATACATTTAGTTGAGTAAATTTGTTTGTATGGAACAGCAGTTTTTTTTATGATTTCCGGGTTGTTCCCATAGTAAAAATTGTTCATAATGATGGGAACAATAACCCCTTTAAAGAATTGGGACTAGAAATTAGGACCTTGTATAAGTGAAAAGCAACCATTTCAGTTTAAAATAAAATGAAAAATTGTTTTTAAAAACTTAAAATTAATACGATAAATTTTTGGTTTCCGAAAACTGTCCAGCGTGGCAATATTAAAAGATGAATAAAGCCGCTGTCCGTAAGGAAAATTCAAGAAGAAACCAGTAACTTAATACATAATTTTTATGATTTTCATTTTACAATTAAATGTAAGCTTTTACTTTTTATTTTAGGCTCATATGATTTATTTTCACTTATATATTCATCCCTTAAAAGGACCAATGATGACCTCCGCTACTAAAGTAGCATTTTGTATAGACGAATCAAAGTAATGAAAAAAAAAAGCAATGGATTCGATTAATATCATAGAGGGGTATCAGTATTTTACGTAAATTTAATTTTTTATGGTGTTTTTATTATCTGTTCTTCGAATTACGAAAGTATATTCATAGTGATTTCAGTACAAACCAACATCAGTAAAATATTCTTGACAAATCACAATAAATATCATAATAAAAAAAATAGTTACATTAAAAATCAGTACTTACATCATATACTGCAGCTTAGAAGTAATTATTCATACATTTTATCATGAATTAATATCTATTATATTTTTTCTGGTACTTAAGCAGTTGATGTTTTTATAATTACTTAGCACTTATTTAGGAAACCTAAAATCAGGGCCATTTTCACAACTTACCTGGAAAAAAAACTAAAAAATACTTAAGTGTTTTTTTTTTATATAATTATATTTAAAATTTACACAATATGAACTAGGTCAGGTATAGAATAACGAGGCATAGATATGCATGTAAGAGTTCCTTGTTCTTCTTTCCTTTTACTCTAGTCTTTGACACTTATGCTTATCTACATAGTTCATGGAACATATGATTTTTCAGATAAAATTAAGTACCTTAAATAGGTAACCGTATTAGACTACAAGTTAGTGCAGAAAGCTTTTTTTTTAAGTAATCATAAAAATACACAAAGAATAGCATGAAACGCCGAACGAACATGTTTTTTTTTCATCGATTATTTTAGATTTATAACATTTCCCTTAACTTTGTAAAAACGTTGCTTATTTAATTCTATATCGATGTTGTGAAATTGGCTCTAACACGAGCTATTTAACTTTGTTGTTTATTTGAATATTTAATGTTGCATGACATTTCATTACTTCATGTATAATAAATTGTACACGTACATCTTCGGTGAAAGTGCAATAACGCGTATTATAAGTGCTTAAGGTTGAAAATCGTCTGCCATCAGCCCTAGCAGTCAAGTGATACTCTAGGTATAATATTTTCATATCACATTTACTGTTGACTCAAGTTCTAGGGCAATAAAATACATAGACTTATTGTTTATTGTCTCTGCTATAATACTCCTGTATGAACGATGAAAATACAACCTAAGTATAAGGTTCCTTTCTAGTCCCGACCCCTTTAAGGGATGAATGTACTCATCATTATGACCAACTGTTATTATAGGACCAATCCTGAAATCGCGAAAAGAAATCTATTCCATACAAATACTTAATTCAATATTGGTCCTATAGTAAAAGTTGTTCATAATGATAAGTACAATCACCCCTTAAAGGGATCGGGACTAGAAAGGTAGGATTTTGTAAAATAGGAGTCAATTTTTTTTTTGCCTTTTTCACTATTTGATACCGTGATATTGCACTGTCGCTAATAATAAATTAGACTGTGTTTATATTGTTTAGAATACGCACTACAAGCACTCATCACTTGTACACGTTTACTAATACAACACCACTAACTGTGACGTCATTAAGATGTTGCCAGCTGAAAATATAAAAATATTAACTTAAGAAAAATATTCTTAATTTATATCAAGAATTTCATATTGAATAATAAGATATATCTCAAATTAAATTAATAAGTGGTTTTATCCTGTAATTTGATCGAATTCATTATATTTTCTGATCATTTCGCCTGTTTGCATATGACATTCGTCATCATTACAAAATCTTTTTTACATTTACTTTTCAATAGAAAATATTATTTATTTTTAAAATCTAAATGTTATTTTATAGTTCATTTAGTAAAACTTATTTAGCAATATTATTAATTGATTAGCAAAAAAAACTAGATCATTTTTAGATTGGCATCCGTAACCATCATCTACAATAGTTTAGAACCTCACACACCATAATAATAAAAAATGCGTTCTAAAACATATTCCAACCTTGCAGCTGTTCACACTATGGTCGTGGTTGCCGGTGCGCATCACGATGTACCAGCCCGTGTTACTATACACTACTGAAGAGCATGGTTGCTCGTTAACCACGTTCTACGTGCGCGTCGAGCATCATGAACCGACGCTGCTTATGATTAAGACATGCAACAACGAGGTTAGTTTGATATTATACTAGTTCTTTGAATAAAGAAGAACTTGATTGCTCATTAACCATGTTCTACATTATAATTATCCTCCTCAAGTACTGTGAGCGATTGTGATATGATTTTTGGTATCAATTTCGTCAGTAATCCACTGAATTTATTTTATTAGACTGTCAAAATTAGCCACAAAGTAATGAAAATTAAAATAAATGTGACGTTAACGTAAACGTTCATATATGCTTGAGCAACCTGTTATTACTGACAGTCCTATCAAAATGACATATTATTATAGTTATAAATAATGCTGATGAAGATATTAGATACAAATTTCGGCCCAATATACAAGGAATTTGAATGATATTTCAGGTTTTCGGTGCATACTGTTCAACGAGGTGGTTCGAGCGCAACCAAAAGGACGAGCGCGGCAACCGACAGGCTTACTTCGGCACCGGGGAGACATTCCTCTTCAGGTAACCTTACACTACAAACAACATAAACACACTAATAGTTGTAGTAGAAATAGAATAAGTAACCTTAAACTACACTTTTATTCGTCCGTTAATAAAAACACGTAAATAATAATTTGAATTATACAAAAAGCGACATTAAACTTTGTTTTTTATATTTTATTTATAATTGTTACTTCGTTTTGTAGCTGTGTAGTTCGTAGGAAAAAATGCTCAAAGTAACTTTTTTTTTTATCTTTTTTTTTTTTTTTTCTTCCTGTATAAAGTTAGGTCTTTTATTTATTTGTATCAATTATTGTTTTCAACATAATTAATTTCTGTAGATATCATTATTTTTATTTTATTATTTTTTATTTGTGGTGGCGGTTCGTCTTAATAAATATACGAGTACATTATGTGTAAAAATATGTTCTATTTAATATTTATTTATGTGTATTAGTAGCTTGGTATAGTAAGTACTTATATTTTTTCTGATGCTCTTCGGGTAATCGCTGGTGTAAATATTTTTTATTGTCGTGTTTTTTTAACCTAGTTATATAGTGGTGTGGCATAATAGCATTTTGTTGAACTCGATTTTGATTACTAATCTATTGGAATTGGTTTTTATTAATATATTAATTTATCATCTATAAAATTAATACATCTAAATAACTATTTAAGCAGGTAATTAACATTTAATTGATATCAATTTGCTAACATAGATGTATATAAACTGGGTGTATTGTGTTGATTGTCATAAGTGTGTTCACATAAACAAATTTATTTATATACAGGCTGGCGCAAAATAGGTAGCCACCCTCAATGCCTCAAAATATTGCGCCACTCTGTATATGTCTTGCTACATTCATTCATTCATAAAATCAAAATGAATTACAGATTTCTCAAAATTTTACCAATCTTATTTTGTGAACCCAATTTAGACCACAAAGCCAAAATAATTATAAACCCATTAAGGTTCAATTTACACTAGTGCCTATATCTAAGAAAGCGTATGAGAGAAACGTATATACATTTGAAAAAAAAAATCGAGCGGACAATGTGTTGATAACGCAAGGCTTAGTGTGAATTGACATCTGTGAATTACATATAAAAAAAAATTGAAATCACTTTGAAAAGATGAGATATTTTAATACCAAACGTAATTATTTATTTATTAAATAGTAAAGCAACATCATACTTTAAAAAATATGTATATATTAAGCCATAAAAAATATAATGATGTCCTATGTCTGATGCATACGACAATTCAGGTCAGGCGTACAAACGTTCACAATAGCTACAAAAAAGTACTCTGTGACAAAAGCATCACGACAAACGGTAAAAAAAACCCAAAAAAGAGTTAAATATTTATTTATTTATTTAATGCTTTTTATACAAATATGTACAAAGGCGGTCTTAATGCCTAAGGGCATTTATATTCAATTTTAAATTATTTTTAGTTTCATAAATAAAAATCATTTGAATTTAATGTGTTTTTAAACATAGAACCTACTTCCAAAGAGGTTTGTCATAATATTATAAAAAATATTTCAACTTCTCAATGATTTCAACCTTTTTTTGATGTGTGGTTGTATGGTCTTAAATCAAAATACATACATAAATATCAAAGTACAGTACAGTACGACACAACTAAGAAGTCGCATCGTGAATCTTCGTTCGTGCAGACACGAACACGATTGTCGACAACACCGCAAGCTAAATCAATTTATAATCAACCTTATGTAATGCCCTTAAGGTGTAAAAATTGACTGCCGTGCTGTCTATTTCTATTTCGGTCACTGACTGAAGATGACATCGATGGAGCAGCGACTATGCTCTGATTGGTTGATCAATTTCCCGCGTATTTAAATGCGTCAACTGCGCAGGTACATCGGTGAGACATATAAGTTGTGTCGTACTGTATAGTGCCACAAACTTATCTGACCCGGTGACCAAAATTGGAACTAACGTCGCTACGGAACAAAAATGACATCATAATATCATTTTTGTACGGAGATGACAGTGGTAAAAGCGACGGCAGCGACGCCACGACCGGCTAGCTAATCACGATGCACGCTCGTAATCGGAATCGACTCAATTTTGACACTACAACAGTGTTCATTTCGCTGCTCCAATTGTCGGGCGGAGTGATTTTAAAAGCATAGCGCGCAATTTTGTTTGTTGGACTCTCAAAATTGAATCGATTCCGATTGCGAGTGTGTATCGTGATTACCCTGCGGGTCAGATAAGTTTGTGGCACTATAGGTCAAATTGAATCCCTTTAGTAACATATCAAGTCATAGTAACTCAAATTAAATTAATGGACATTTAAACCTACATTTATTAATCCTTGTCTCTGTAAAAAATCATAGCATGTTGCATCAAACCGTGATTCGCTTACAGCCTTTACCCGGAGCGCGCAAAATACCCCTGGGTGGGATGTACGTCCGGAGCTGACGGGAAGGGAGAGGAACGAGTCGCGCATGGCTCAGAACTCTTCATGGCTGCGGACTCCAAGATGATCACCATCGGCGGAGGGTCAGTTCATATTACAGTATAATAATATTACAGTTTGCATCCCGTTCGAGCCAAGTACCCGTGGGTCGGGTGCCTAGAGGACAACAAAGTTGAGGGCGAAACGAGGACCCCCCATGCCAACTCTCTCTTCATGGCCGCTGATAACACTATGGTTACGATCGGCGGAGGGTATGTGGAGTGTTGTCGTGCTGTTTAACTTGTAAATAAATTACCATCAACAGAAGGCTTACGCTGCTACGACACTTAAAAGCTTTTTGTCAAGGATTTTGTTGAGAATTTTGGGATAAAAACTTCCATACAAAATTGTAAGAACCTTATTTTAAAAGCGGAGTTTCTTGCCGATTCTTCTACAAAGGATTAACTTTTTTGGAACCATGCTCCTAGTATCTTTGACATTTCAAAAGTGCCTAACATTTGGTTTATTTGAAATAAAAACTTTTCTATTCTATTCTATTCATATTTTACATCAAAATGCTCCAACCGTTAAATAGAACGCATAGAAAGATAATCTCATACATGCTCCCCATTAATAACTGAGGCAAACGTAAATATGTGTGTGTAAGCGGCATGCGATAAATGGCTGCTGACACATACACCTAATTGGGTGATTCTCCAAAAAATCAATTAAGTACGTCATTACCGTCACCTCAAAGTTAACAAAAGGAAGGAAGGATGGCATGATGATGAGAATCACCCAATTACGTTTTTGCGAATTTGCCCCATTTTGCGTCTGCGAACTAGACTTCTATGCGTTAATATTCTAAGGCTCCGATATTCAACATCTTTGACAAAGTATTATTGTGACGTAGTGGCCTTAAACATATTTATGGCAGTAAAGTCCGATTCACTTCGTGAAATGTGTGTGTTGTTCTAAACAGAACGTAAGTGTTTGTTAATCTGGTTGATGATTGTCCAAGCATGTACTTGTCATTTCTAATTAATCTCCCTCTTTTTCTCTATGATTTTGAGTGCAATCAATTATAAATTAAAGTCACCCTTTTTTACTTCAGTGTTGTTATTTTCACGTTTGGATTCTATCGTTGTTTTATTGTGAAGTGTTCGCTGTTTATCATACATTGTACCCAATCCATAACTTCATCACTTACAGTATAACACTCATATCCATATAACTGTGACTTTCATTAACCGCAACTTCAATATGATTGTTAACTTCCACAGTGAGGGTCAGGCGATCTGGATGGACGAGAACATAAGGTTCGGCAAGACTGACCGCTGCTCGACGTTCAACAACCCGCCGCTGTGCCCGAGCGGCGACTTCGAGATCCGCGTGCTCGAAGTGTACGGCTTCTCCGGCGCGTAGGCCTCCAGGAGTGGAATAATCTCGATATCACCATAGTTTCATATCCCCGTGTGATAAATGTTGTGATCGCCGCTTACGGCATGCCCAAAGCGCCTATTCACGTGTGCGTGCCGGTCGAGGTTATCAATAGATCCCACGCCAGGGATTTTCATTCACGCATCCGACATAATCTCGCCAATCCTAACACTGTATCGCTTGAAAGTTTACGCGATATACCGCAGTGCGTACCCACTGCCCACGATCACAATATTTCAGTGAAAATCCCCCACAAATGAGATGTATTGATCACCCTTTGCCGTATTACCAGACTCTGTAGATGAATTCCTATATTTATTCTACAAGTTACTCTGTGTGGACCCCGTAGCTGTCCTATTGATTCAAGCTGTCCGTTCAAGACAACGAAGACGGGGAAATGTAGGTTGTTTAAATATTTACTCGTTTTAGATTGTGTAAGTACAAATTTTTTGAATGTATCGTACCTACTCTTGATGGATTAAAGTAATACGCTTATTATGTAAGCAATATGTATTTGTGGGGCTCAGCCGTGCGGTGGGAACGGTCGGTGGGAACATTCCAGTGATTTGACTTCAAAGACTAACGTGATCGGCTACATACATCAAACATCGTTATCTCATTGTGAGGAATAAATTTAAGTTTGTACGACACGTAACGTGAAATTCGGTCCAAGCAACAGTATTTTGGTATCATATAGAATGTTCATAATCGCTTGTAAGGATACTCACAGTAATTTTGTCGTTGCTCACAAAAATGTACCAAAGAGTTTTTATCGTAGAATGATTATTTTCTTATTGCGCGATGCTTTACGTCATAGAAACATGGCGATATGTTTTGCACTTCATATAAAAATACATCAAAAATAAAGACAACCTCTCTCCTTGATTCTATGATTAACATCGTGCTTTCGAACAAATATAAAGTATGTTCAATGTTTATATCATGAAACTAGGCAATGATTGCCATTCAATTTTCGCTCTTAATACGAAGAGAAGAGGTTCAACGCAACACTGCCATCGTTTGCAGTCAAAATAGTATTATTTTTTTATATATTTCGAAGCTGATGTGCCAAAATCGGACCATAAACGAATTGGCTTGATTCTAAACTTCAGATGGTAATCTGGATGTATTTCTTTTCTACATAAAATTTATGTAAAAGTATTTTACACATATTGTATTTTTTATCGACGAAACGTAAGTGAATTAGTTTTATCGAAGTTGAATTGTGTCGAAATTATTTAAGTTTATCGTATGTTGTGTTCGTTTGTCGGAATCTGATAAGTCGTATGTAAAAGTAGCAGACAGCAAAATAAGCCATTCATAATTTTGCCGTAATTTTAGTTTTATTACCAATTTGACGAGTTCATAATTATATAAAAAGCTCAAAATGAGAATTATAATGCCTTGAGGGTAGTACTAAAAAACGCGGTGCAGTTTTTGGGTATCAAGTTGCTGATAGCGCAGTATGTACGACAGATCCGCTTGTTCCGACATCCGACCACTAAATGATCGTTATGCAATGCAGCAACGTGTAGGTACAGTCGGTTACGTCAAGGCGTATACAAACAAACAAACATTACAAACATATCCCTCACGGTACAAAGGGGTGTAAGTTGTAACCTACGTTCGTATCACCCGCGGCGTTTTCCGCTACGGTTTTTTGTAAATATTATTTTAAGCAGTCTCCTAATTATCTGACCATGTTCGATACGACCTTTTACAGTTTAATTAGAACCAAATACCACAGGAGGCCCGGCAGGATTGTTATGTAAAAATGTTCACATGTACCTGAGTAATGTGTTTATATATTATGTGAAGTTTTGGATGTCGTTAAGTATTGTAGCCCACACAAATATTATATCGTTCGGTTAATATAGACATTCTAACTTTTTGAATATTTATAAGGTATTCGATTTTGGAGGCGGTTAGTTTAAGATAAGCGATTTGAACGATCATAGAATTTTACATGGTCTGTTTAATATAAAATGCGCGAAGTTGCCTTTTGAGCATAGTACAGCAGGTCTATCGCGTAACCAAAATGGTAATGAACATCGACTCTGGTAATAAACTTCAATACAATCTTGAGAGACTAAGCTTCGAGCTACCTTGTAATTTTTTTACTGATCATGCTGATGGGACTCCCGTCTTCATGATCGGTAATAAATTTAGTCTCTCACGATCGTATTGAAGTTTATTACCAGAGTCGATATTCATTACCATTTTAGTTACGCGGTAGACCCGCAGCTCTGTAGTCCTTTGAGAATAAAGGTATAATAAATCAACATTGCAATATAAAATGGTTATAATTAAATTGTAAAGGTCTCTAACCCGACATGGTCGCTACTTAGATGACTGTGCGTAGCTACACTGGGTTTTATCATGGTACTACATGCTATAATTATGTTATTCAAAAGCCTAAGACTCGTTTTAAATTCAAATTATTTATGTAACTTATTGAGTAGGTAACATGTAACGTTTATATGTATGTTATGAAGCGTCTCTTTGCGCGCGACAGATTAACGGTCACATGTTTTTTGTTTTAATTTTATGTACGATCAGTGTTTTCGATCTGTGCACTCGAGGTCGTGACCAGCATTGGATTGAGCACAATTTACCTAATAATAAATTTTGGAAACTTATTTTGTGTAGAATGTTGGTGAACGATGTCGGTTGTACAGATGGCGTGTCGATATATTTATGTTATAGCTGCGTCGTCGCTCGCACAGAGACGCGCTCGCGATATGTTGCTGTTAGCCAATTTGTCGTTGATCAGTGTAAAGTCTAGTCTTTATTCTGTTTTTATTATCTCTAACGATATAATATTATGTAAACTATATACAAATTGATATTTAAAAAAGTTCGTGCGATTTTTGCCCTATCGTGGGGTACGTAGGCTCGTGGTTAGTTAGTGTATAAGTACATTTAATATATGTAAATTTATTAATCTCCTTTTTCCTTTTCAGTATTGTGTCGTTTTTTTTTATGTGAGGAGCATATCATTGTGTGACAAGTATGTGAGGCATGGATGTAGCGAGCTTTGTTTTGTTACTATGTACTGTTACATTCGAATAGTTTTAGTCCGCTGCGCACGCGACGGTGTAAAACTCGTTTATGGTAATGTAAATGTTGCTTCATAATGTGTAAAAAAATATATAATCCTATATACATATTGTCGTTTCATTTCAAACTTGTGTGGAAAAAACTTTATGTATATGATAATGTGATGTAAACGTCGGATTCGCTCGCGTCCGCACAGTTCGTACGACGCGCGACGCGACGCGACTGCAGCCGATGATGAAACAGTGATTTGTCCCTTATATTAAAGCGATAAAGCTTTTTCCTACCGGCCTAAAACAATTCCACATCAATAAATGTGAGAAGAGTATGCTTCCCCAATTAAATGTAGACTTGTATTGAGTCAACATTTATCATCAACAAAATGTTGGTGGTCAGCAATAAACATACTAATACCAAACATATTACATAATGGTATAGATATTAGATTAAATCCCTCCACCCCAGGACTATAGTCAATTTTATCATTGACTTACTGCTAGAGGGAGTGCTGTAATGAACTAATGACACAAGAGGCGTCACAATGCATATTTGCAGGTTGCAGTGATAAAGGGGCTTAATACCCTGTCTTCAAAATAATAATAGATATTGGAAGTAAAACACAAAATATATGAATAAATAATTATTTATTATGAATCCACATTATCTTTCAGTCTAGTTCTATAGTTAGCTGTTCTATTAAACACATTTTTCTGCAGCTCCTTATCCTTGAGTGAACTTAAAATATCTTCATAATCGGCTCCGATAAGATCTAATGCTCTTAGCAAGTTATCATCGGTACATTTTGATATATAATTACATATTAATGTAGCGAGAGGTGGTTTGACTTTAGCAACAAACTCTTTCAATTCCTCTTTGTCATTTTCTTCAAAAGATGACCCATTTTTATCTGATTTGATGATAGAACAGCTGGCTCTCCATATACTGTAGCTCAGTTCTAAATATTTATCAGGATCACATATAATTTTAAGCACTGTTACTATTGTATTTGTTGACTCCACAATATCAACTAAATCAGATTCAATTTCTTTTTGAACCACTAATTTATTCTCATAATAACTCAATATTGAGTTTATCATAGTTAAAACATTTTCTGTACTGTTGATGTAGATTTCTAGTGACTTTTCAAAGCCAACTAAGTATAAAGCAATCTGAAGGCTTATAAAAAGCATTCTTTCCAACTCCTCTTTGACACACAACTCCTTTTGATTGACTGTTAACTCAGTAAAAGCTGAGATCAGTGAATCCAATGCTTCTGTTATGACAAAATGAGTGAAAAACTTCGTACGAAATTTCTCAGTATTACAATATGAACATACAGTATTATAATTCTCCAAGGCAGTGACCAAAAGTTCTTTGTTTGAAGAATTCTTTAATATGAAGTATAAGGCAGTGGAGTAATCAATGTTTATGAAAATATCCATCCAATTAGCAAGTTCTTTGTCATCCGCTAAGAACAAACATGCGCTAACCAATCGCAACAACTGAACTAAAACTAAGCTATCATCAGTATTTATGTAGTCAATCAGAATAGCTAGTAAATTCTCCATCTTCATCAAAACGTTCACTACTTCTTTCTGGCAGCACATATTGCCAATAATACCGACGATAATTTCAATAATCCTCGGGATTTCAATGCCCGGTAGCGCGAAATTGAACAGCTTCAACACGTCGTGTTTTTGAAGAAATAATACAACATCCCTCTCGGCTGTCATGTCCCACAGGATGCAGAGGTCGTCTTCAAACGCTTTGTCTTTTATTTCATCTTTAAGTGTGTCGGAATTTGCGAGTTTTAATAAAATTTTGAGGACGAACCGTTCACTGTAAGCGGTGTCGCCTATCACGTCGCCGGCTACGGGACACGAATTTTCGGCATCCCCCACTTGTTCTGGCTTCATTTTGATAACAATTATACACCTTTAAGAAACCTACACTGTCCACAGATTATTAGCTTTAGAATTAGAAATGAAAATGAAAAATACGAACAGCATCTTCAGCCCGCCTAGGGTATTATTGTTCTGTGATCTTCAGTAAAGTTTAACTATAACGTGAAGTTGTCAAACTCAAACAAGCCGTCTGACGTCTGTCATCAGTCAATAGTCATGTCAAAATAGAACTTGACTGGCTACGTTCAGTAATTCATTTTTCTGTGTGAAAGTCACTCGTGCCAATCAGACTAAAGAATCTTCTCTTGTGCATTGGCATAGTAGTACAAGTATTGACTCTTGATATAACTTATCTCTATGTTCCAATGTCGCTCGCTCATTGGGAATAATCACGGAGGAGAGAAGGGGAATAATTGAATGGCTTCGCGCATTAGATTATTATCAAAGACATTAAATTATACTTAGGTTTAATCTCTTTGATTATTATACACTTTAACCTTTGAGTAGGACTTTAACCCATAAACGGGTAGGATTATAAAAACTCGTTTCGAGATAACAATTGTAAACATGGAGATAGTATATAATGATTGTAAATAATTAGGTATGTCAGTGTCAGTATCGTAGACTTCTCTGTCTACGGTCAGTATATTATCAGATATTATCAGTGTAATGGCCAGTGTTGGCTATATGGTTGGCTAATTTAAATAAACATATTTTTTTGTGCGTAATTCTTTATTGTTCTCACTGTTGTTTGACTGTTGTTATACAAACAGAAACCAGAGATTGGCACATACCTACACAAGTACACATACATTTAAATGTTATCAGATAACAGTAATTTTAACATTTTCTTATGAGTTAACCCGTCTGAGATCAGGTTGATCATATTTAATTAGATATTAAGATAAAAAAACGATAATCATTCTTCCTATACCTAATATATACGTACCTAGCCTCCTCCTGAAAAAGGATTAACAGAACTGAGGCCCTAGGATTAGTTTCGTTCAATCTCGATTTTAGGGCCCATCCACACTCGATACTTTTAGCAGCAGAATCGCGTTCATTATTCACTTTTTGTAAGCAAAAGGCAGCCAACGAACGCGAAAACGACCGATTCTGCTGCTAAAAGTATCGCGTGTGAACGAACGCTTACGCATCGACCCACAGACTACTGAGAGATACTACGTATCATCGACCGTGTTCTGCATTGGCTAACTCCGAGCTCGAAGACCAATCGGAGCGCCAAACGCCAGCGATGAGTAAAATAGATTGTTAAAAGAAACTTACACGTGAACATCCGATATTGTTGGAAGAAAATAATAAAATGTTCACCATTATTTTAATCGAAGATAGATTCAATAGAAAATCATCCTTCGTTGTCAATCTACTTTTCAAATTTGCCGAAACTCGATGGACGATTTAAATAAACGCAACTACATTAATTGACATATAAATAGGAAAAAGAAAAAATTATAAACTAAATACCCATATTATTAATTTAGGCCTCTAGGGACTGACTAGTGTCGTTAGAGTAACCGAAAATTAACAAAAAACAAAAGAATAGTATACGTTGAAACCTGCCAAGTAGGTGACGATGAGATTATACAATATCAGTCAAGTAACTTAGCCTATCGCAGTCCTACAGGTCCCTCCCAAGTTGTGACATACAGGAAACCAACATTAACACCCAAGACTGTTAGAGGTGGATCATATCGATGATCATTGGTGTAAATGTTAATAAGGGTGCCAGTATACTTCCTTGCGGAAGCCTTTTTCTCTATGGGCACCATCTGGCTTTAATGAGCGCGAGTGAACTTGAAAGCGCGGGTTGTGCAGTAGTTTACTATAATACTAACAAAGGGAGGGTCATTGGTTTGGCTATCGACTTTGGACAGTAGATTATTTAATATTGACTGTCTCATATGCCGCTAACAGGTCAAAGCACTACCTGTAACCATAACAAGCACATAACCATCTTCGATGTGTTGTGGGGCTTATTATCTGGTTGGTGCAACATTTTTAAATATAGTGTGCGAACACCCATAGAAAAAAAAAGATGAAAATTAAATGTATAATGTGCGCCACAATTCTAAATTATTTCTTCTTTGGTATATTCTTCAGTCTTAAACATATTATTATTATCCTAGCAATTGTTCCCATCTGAAAGTGGGATCGGTTCATCTAATTTTGAACTTATAATCTTACAAGAACATGCAAGTAAGTACATGTCACGTTTTAATATTATGTAAATATATACTAAACCATATTTGTTGCTTGTTTAGAATCTAGGATAATTAGACATTACAGAATTATGGGATTAATTCAGTCATTGAACTTTTTCACATATTTGTAACCATGTTTTTTTAATAAACTACTTAAGCTATTTACCTTTGTTCGGAAATTTAACATATCGTTGACAGCTTTCTTTAAGTATTTCCTTTGTTCTTTCCCCGACAAAACTCTGAACACCACATCTGTTTCGGCGATTTTAATTTTACCGTCTGTCATCTTTTGTAGTATTACTTTTGCCGTAAATTCTTCTTTGAGACGTATCCACCCCTCTTTATTGCCCATTTGATAATCTATGAATGCAATATTAGCACCTGAAGATAATATTTATCGTTTATTGTATCCACACCTATAAGTACTTAAATTTCAATACATTTGATAAATAATTATAGTATAATGGGTGGCCTTATTGCATACAGCGATTTCTTCCATGTAACCTTTGGAAGGAAAATTAGAGTGACATGAACAAGTTATAAAAACTATCCAAACAAGCAATTTAGTACATAAGTAAGAATAAAATATAATATAGGTATATGAGTGTTTCTGTATGTTTATATAACATATAATATCATACAGAAAAAGAGAGAGTATAAAAAAACCATAGCAAGTGTAGCAAAATTAAAGCGAATTAAAAATTGCTTGAGTAAGATGTAGGAAAACTACCTATGTCTGGTAAACCTGTTTCACTATAGGATTGAATTTGAAAAACGGAACTAGAATTAATAATTGTCTATTTACATAGGTACTTAAAATATTTACATTTCTTACCCAAAGTTAAAAGTGCCTCTTTGATGTCTTCTCTCGTTATACTGTCTGTGTCAGTACTAAAATGCAAAATGGCTCCTACGGGCAGTGTAGTCTTCCCAGGTCGATACATAGTATGGTAATCTTTTCCCTTCACTTCTTGATAATAATTATAGTATTCTGTGCCCTTGAATCTTCTAACTGGTTTCTTTTTTTTATCCTGCATGTTAAAATATAATGTTATCAATGATCTCAACATTACTTACAAACCATAGTCCTGTTTTTCATTGAATACAGTGTAACCCTTAGATTATTGATTGGTTGCGACAACCAATCAATAATCTATGGTGTAACCATTGAATAAGTGTAACATCTCTATAGGTATAGTAGCATCATTATCAGCTCACGTTCAGTGCATGTATGTTCCCAATGCAGGGGGCTTTGAAGAACTAGTATTGGTTATTTAATTTCAGCCTAGCTGAACCATGTCTTAATGCAAATTCCATCAAGTTTTCGGATTTCATAATGGTCACATTTTTCTTACCAAATTGTGCTCAAAAGTATATAAAATATAGTAAACTAGATTCTTACATTGTTACAACTATTCGTCTCATCTTCAGAAGAAGAATTTTCTCCATCTTTTACTATTTCAGGCATTAATTTAAGCAAAATTGGAGAATCACCATTAGCAGAACTTATAGGGTCTATTCTGAGTAAAATTGGTGGAAAGGGAAATTCAGCCTGTTGTACTTCTTCAGACATCATATTCAGGGCATGGGATTCCTTATCTTTAGCTTCTTCAGGTGTATTTTGAAGACCAACATCTGTTTCTGCTCCAGTGATTAATTTGTTTGCTATTGGAGGTGAATTATTATGAGCATCATCTGCATATTTCATTTTGTATAGATTTTTAAGAGTGGGGTTTTCATCATCCTTTACTTTGTCAGGCATGGTTTCGTGTAAAATTGTGAGAACAGGTTTTTTTTTTGGTTTGCCCGGCAACAATTGCTTTATATCTACAGAAGCCGGATCGTCAGGTTCTTCCTCAGGTTTCATTTCATTAAGATCTTGGGGAGCAGGATACTTTTTTTCTTCAAACATCATTTCATGTTGATGTGGGAGAGCACAAATTTCGCCATTCTCGGCTGCTTCAGATATCGTGTTGGAGGAAGCATGATATTTAGCATCTGCATTTTCTGCCATATTTATAAATATGTAAAATTGGACGGTTATTAGGTATATTCAGAATTATTTACTTTACTATGTAGGTACTACATACTACTATTGTAGGTATAGCTACGCACTATATTTCGATAACACGTCTTAATCTTCTGGCATATATTTAGCACCGTGTTTTAATTTTTAAATTCACTGATCCACACTCTTAATTGGTACTTTTTCTATGAGCAATGCAGTAATAAAAACCATTATTGTGTCATCTCATAGCGTCGACGCACGAATCACGATGGACGCCAAGAAGTAATCTCCAGTACCTACGTCTGGGCGCCAAGATACATTAACTTATGATTTCGGTTACGTTAGCTTTGTTTAATGTTCTGTTGTATTATTGAGCTGTGTTCTGAGGATAATACAAAAATCGATGCGGATGACATTCCATCGTGGTTTCATCTCGCTCGGATACATTATCCAGCCTCCAACTTCCAAGCCTGTTCAACCCTACGGTCCGAATTACGTCAAAAGCGATATTATCGCTCAAAGATGCGTTCCGAATCGGCGTAAACGCGCTCACGACGGAAAGCGTCATGAAATCATCAATGATTTTTCTCTGTCATCGATTCATGCATTGCATGTTTGTCATCTTAATGTCACGAAGCCGAAGTTCACGTTCTTTCAGTCATGGTCATTAGCGAGTGATTTTAGGTATTGATGATTTTGTAGTTGCCACTGCATGACGAAATGATTTTAAAATATCGATGTTTTATACATGTGACATGATATCGGACTCAACTCTACTGTGAGCGCACTTTTGTTTCCTAAATCCTCTAAGTCTGTGTTTATTTCGGACCCACGGTTATAGACGTCAGCACCGTGAGAACTGCATAGTACCTATAACTGATACTTCGCGTATTCCGTAGAATGCGCGCGCATTTTTTTTATCAGAAGGAATATGAGCATTATGTTGTTCAGATAAGGGTGAATTTGCTATATTAGCTTTTAGATTAACGCTTCGACTGCGCTAGCATGAATTGACCCTTATAAATTCTTTTCTACTATGAATGTGCTAGGGTAATAAATGAAAACGCAAAACAAATCCTTATATGATAAAATTTAATAGTAAATGGTTTACTTAACAAATGAAACTCCTGTTCTACACAGTTTCGTTTCAAACAGTATATACTGGTATTAAAGATTATCTTTAATATACTTAAAAATAAAAGCAAACATGAAATTCTATGAAGCATAGAGTCATTCCTACCCAGGAGTACAATCTATAACTAACTGTCGGATTTTACTCTCTTCGAGTGACTGTTATCTTCATGATCGTGCCTTCGTTTCTTTCCATGATATTTATTTCCACCTTTCCTTCCTTTATTGCTTTTGAAGTTCTTCATATTTTTTCGTCGCTTAGACATTTCCTCAACAGTTTTCTCTAAGTATAACTTTTCTTCCTCTCCCTCTAAAACTTTGAAGACAACATCTGCTTCTGCGATTTTCATTTTGTTGTCAGTCATTTTCTCTGCAATTCCCTTTGCTGTGTCCTCCTTGGTGAGACGCACCCATCCCTCTTTGTCGCCCACTTTGAAATCTATGTATGCTATTTCTGCACCTGAAAAGAATAATTATAGTGTAAAATTAATTCTATAAAATGTAACCTTGAGTTTAGTGTAAGAAAACAGATGCTTATTTTTTATATACTCTGGACACAAATAATAATCCTGACCTGTGGTCACAAGACACAAGCTAAGGAAAGGCTATTCCCTCTCTTCCCGAACGTGTCGTGAAGACGACTATGGGATTAAGGGGTGAATAAATAAATCCAGCCCATTATTTTCCCACTGTCGGGCACGGGCCTCTTCTCAGAATGAGAAGGGTTAGACCTTAGATCACCACGCTGGCCTAGTGCGGATTGGCGGACGAGATCGAGAACTTTCTGAAGCCCTCAGTTGTGCAGGTTTCCTCACATTTTGTTTTATTGTGAAGGGGTGAATATATAAGTGAAAAGAAATCATTTGTCCAGCACGGCAATATTAAAAGATGAATGAAGTCACTGTCCACTGTCCATATGAAATTCCGAGAAAAAACTAGTTAATTAATACACCATTTTTAAGGTATTCATGCCTTATTAGGACCTTCGCTAATAAAGTAGGACAGAATTCACCATTTCCATTTAGCACAGCAGTTATTGCAATATTTTCTAATGATTCTTAAATAACCTAACCATCAAAAATCCCAGTCCGACTGGAAAAAGAGCTGTAACCTTTGAACGGCTGAACAGACTTTCAGGAAACATACCTGAGATGATACCCGATTAAACTAGCTAAACATTATAATCGGTCCATCCGTTTTGGAGCTAAGTTGCCACAGACATAGTACACACTAGAAACTTATGGTACCCCTCTTTTTTATTGGATGTTAAAAATTTAATAAAATTGATAAAAAATTAAGTAAGTGTCAATATTACCTAGAGGCGTGAGTGCTTCTTTAATATCCTCCCTCTTCATCTGGTCGGTGCCCTCACTGAAGTGCAATACTGTTCCTGTAGGTAGCTTGAAGTCCTCTTTTTCAACATGCTGAATAATTAAACAAAAATTATTCTCAACTATTCTCCTACATTGGGTCCGGAAGCAGTAGCAGAATACAATCTGAATCTGTGACTATTTTTTACACATATAAACCCACGGAACATAAAAGCCCAAGGGGCATTGATCTTTCGTTTTACGAGAACTGTAGGCGTATCATGAAAATGACTCCGAAATGTCGGAGCGAAACGAATTACGACGTATAACGCTACCAACATGAAGTTTCATCGGATTTATGCTTTTCGTTCGGGAACCATAAAGTATGTTTGTGATTAAATGAAAGATGAGAAGTCTGGTGTCTAGCGAAATTCACAACTCATAAAGTACAGTGCCACAAACTTATCTGACCTGGTCAGGGCGTCGCTGCCGTCGCTTTTGCCAATGTCATCTCCCTACAAAAATGACATTTTGATGACATTTATGTTCCGTATCGACGTTAGTTCCAGTTTTGGTCACCGGGTCAGATAAGTTTGTGGCACTATAATTCTACTTTTGCCAAGCAAAGCGGTATAACGAGAAGCTATAAAAAAAACTATAGCGATGTTTGCGTAACTCCGCATAATTAATGTCACACTCGCTCCGCCTTCCTTCGCACTTTCCTCTTGGATTTTATATTCCGTGTCTAGACACTTTAGTGCATAAGAGAGCAAGTTAAGCAATCAATACCAGTAGTATGACTACCGGTGTTATTACGGTATCGTAGACGTACCTATGACAACAATTGTCATGAGAAGTCCGGAGCCTAGTAAATCTGACAACCGGTCTAACTTTTCAGCATTATTTAAAGCCCAACTCTAGGATTTCTCCTGTATCGTGAATATAGTTTACATCTCACATGGATGGAACAACTATCTGTAGGCCACACAATATTTGTTCCACGCTGAAATCGAATCTGCCACATGTGTGTCAAGTGTGAATACTCACTTCCTTTTCCTTCTCCTTGTTTTTCTTATCTTTCTGCTCTTTCTTGCTGGCGTACTCCTCTTGTTTTAGCACCACATAGTCGTCTTGCCAATGGATTAGCAGCTCGGCATCCTGGTATTTGTGTGGTTTTCCATCCATGAACTTTTGTGCCTGAAATTGTATGGTGGAATGATTAATTCCAGTTTATGGTAGGTAGTTACATACAGTGTACTTGAGTGCAGAGCAGCTGTGGGGGTACCCTCCCAGTGACGACACTATTGCTCTGCTAAAGTTAAGCTCATGAGCCTGGATGCTCATGAGCAAGATTTGAATTTTGCTCAGAAGAAAAACAAAACAATACCTTTTTCTTTTTAAGCGCTTTCATAATCCTGTCAAAGTTTGCATCAGCTAAAAGTTCTAAACTTGTATTTTAATTTAGTGTAAGCACCAAATTCCTTAATGTGCCTGTGCCCCTAAGCAACATTTATACTGCCTGGCATTTAGAATACATGGTAAGCCCAAGGACTTAAAAATGAAGCATTAAGAGTCCTTCATAACTCTCATATAGCATTGAGAGAAAACTGTAAACTATATACAGGTTTTTTTTTTTATATAGTGTGTATAATTTGTAGTGATTCAGTCTGTTCTTAAATGCAACCGCAGTATTGGGATACACTGTAAAACAAAACGAAAATTCGACTTAGTACGGGGGACATGCATAATTTACTAGCGCGAGCCATACAAAATCAAATTCTCATTTTGTATTGGAGTGAATTTTAGTACTGCGGTTGCATTTGGGAATGGACACTGAATCACTGCAAATTTTGTGCACTACATATAAAATATCCTGTATAGTCTCCTATGTTTTATGCAGAAAAATGTGTTGTGGAAAAGTTATATAATTATATAATATAAATCACTTTCAAAATTACCTGTTCCTTAGTTTTGAAGGTAGCAAATACAGATCCTTTGAACAACCTCCTCTTAGTGGACCGATCCTGATATTTTCTCATAATAATATTCTCGACTTCCTCAAACTCTTTGAAGTATTTCAGCATTTCATCCAGGGTGGAGTCTTTGGGGAATCCTTTGGCATAAATGGTCCTGCTGCTGAGTTCCTTCCTGCGATCCTCGTTCATCTCCGGTATTGGCACTTCCGGGCTCCTTCGTACTTTCTTTTTGTCTTCAGAGAGCTGAGAAAGATGATACCAACAGGTTAGTATGGATTAGTAGTCGATTAAAACAGTGCGATAATAAAACCTATACTTTAAGTATCTGCCGAACTTTTCAAAGATGTGGAATGTTGTGGAAACACAGAAGGCATAAAAATTAAGAAATTGGAAACGTAAAAACAAACCTGGTTTGCCAAAATATCCCATATGGTTAAAAAGAAATTATGGTTCTGAGAAACATAAAAGGTTCTACTTTTCTAGTCCCAATCCCTTTAAGGGGTTTATGAACAACTTTTACTATGCAAGCATCCCAGAAATTCCAATTTTTTTATTATATAACCCTATAAAGGGATCGGACCTCTAGTCCAGAGGTAGGACCTGTTATTTTTTAATGATATCAAAATTTTAAATACCTGTTTAGATACAGTTAAATTATCTAATTGCAATTGTGTATATTGCTCATTTTGTTCCTTACATGAATACAAATTTTTCAAATGATGAAACATTTTTTATTTGAATAAAAACAAAAGTACAGATAAGGCACATATTTCATTTAATACCATACCTCTAGCAGTCCATTGGTGGCCTTATTAAGTGCTTTGGCAATAATATCAGTGTCCTTCGTTATCTTGGCAAGACGGTTGAATCTGGTAAGGATCTCCAGCGGCACCCACCCATCATCCAGCGTTACTTGTTCACGGAGAAACTTGTCACGGGGGAGGTTCAGGTCACCTAGAAATGGAATTATTTGATAATCAGCTGAAATGCTCCTACTATCAGTACTAAGATAATTATGGATGTTTAACTGCTATTAAGGTAGATAGAATTCAGTGTCAGTCCATTCGCAATGGACAATGTCTTGTCATTTTGCCTCTCGCCACTTCCATTCATATTTATGTGATAAATCAAGTTTACCTTCCAAAACAAAAAAAAGATTTTTATTCCAACTAGGCAGGTACAGGTGCAGGTACTTATAAAATTTCGTGATTCTAGGTGCAGATTTCCAAGTGAGTTGGTCCCATGGAGAAGAAACTCCAAGGATGTAAAAAAAGGACAACAAAAAACACAATATCATCACATTATACAACTAAAAAACAAACAAGCTACCTAATTATGTTAACATGGTAAGCATCATTAAAACTGACATGTGAAGACAAAACAGCAGATCAACAGGGAAGCCAAATATGCAATATGCAGAAGATACTTATGCTACGGCAAGAGCTGGCAAGGCAATGTTGGCAAGTTATTAAGGGATTGCCAGATCCTCATATTTATAACAGGTTACCAGTAGCATGCACTCCATAAAGACAAAAAGACACTGCCTATGTATTAAGTAATATGAATGCTAATAAATTATGGCTGTGATATCACTCAACCTGGACAGGTTGAGTGATATCAATGATATCGAGCGGACGCTCGATTAAGGTCCGATTAAATTGAAAACATAATAGATTTCCAGAAACTGGTGGTCAAAGGGAAAGGTGGCAAACATCATTTAACTTAACACTAAGTTGTTAACCTACTCTGTAACAGAAATATCTGTATGTATTACTGTAGGTAACTATCATCAATTGCTTGGCAAGTGTCATGGTTTGCAAAAGGAACCTTCACAACAAGTCATGTATACATTCTTTGATATGACAAAGTGATAAAGACAATTTTACACTCACATTCGCATAGAAATTAGTGTAGCAAGAAAATAAACATAAAAATATAAATGTTATTTATATATGTGTAAATAGACATTTATGTTGACATTGTTAGAGGCTCCTTAAGTTAGGTAAGCCCTTAACTTAGCTAGTATAAGACTGAGAAGCTCAACGAACTAGATATGGCTAAATACCAATATTATTATATTTAGGCCTACCGTGGACAACAGACTGTGCAATTTAGTTTTTTGTGCACATCGTTTGATGCAGGTAGAGCTGCTTGATCATCAAATAGGTGCAACAGCGTCAGTTGCTGCTAGCTATAAAAGATGTTCCCCTTTAGCGTAATTGTAAATTCGGCCCTAAGATGACCCTCTGACCAAAAGTTTGCACAGATTTGTTACTTTTATAGGCGCTAGATCACAGTCTGTCCCGTGCGGTAGGTCTTAGTTAGCATGTTATTGTTATTTTCAACAATGTTTGTAAGCATGCACAAGACCTTGGTTTAAACTAAACTTTACGTCAGACATTCAGTTTACTATTACAACTCACCGAAATAGTACTCTACTTGGCGTATGATGGAGCTCTCCAACTCTGTTTCTTCTTCCCCGTTATCATCATTATTCTTATTCTCTTCTCCATTGGTCTCGGTGACTACTTCTTTTGCCTCAGTCATTTTCAAAACTGCAAAATTTATACTTACAATACAATGTAAACTTCATGCGACGCATTCCTAAAATGGCGCAATCGATTAGCTACCACACTTACCAGTTATCTGATCTTTTACTGAAGATAAATACACAGTTATGTGGATAATGACAATTAAAATACAACTGTTAACGTGAAATCAATTCAAATAAACAATATGTTTTAGAAACACGTGTTTTAATTTTTACCACACGCGGCCGGCACAAATCGAACGACGAAAGGATGGCGGGAGAGAGGGAGGGGGACGGAGCCGAAGTTTTACGACGTTTGATGATTCGTTCTGAAACTATTTATTGATTTTTAATTAGTTAGAAATTTTTTTAGTTGATTTGATATTGTGATTAGATTAATTTATTATCCACGGCGTGGCTTTTCTATTTCTAAATCAAATTGACAACTTGTCGTGACCCGTAAGCGAAATCCTAGTCCTACGTCTATGCCTTAACCATCATATTAATCACCCTCAGAATAATGATAGTCATTATTCTGAGTAATCACCGTCCCAATGCACAACGACGGCTCAACGGCTCAAGTCTCAGATGAAGACCTAGCTTTCGCCTCAACTCTGCTCAACTGCATTAATATTTTCTGTGTTCTGTGCATTTGACCAAAGCGGAGCGCAAAAAGCTGAAGTTTTTTAAGTACTATGCATCCTCTTTTTGCCAAGCTCGGAAGTGATTTGCAAAAAAAGAGACAACCATAGTAGCTTAGTTGCTATAGGTTATACTGAATGTCGCCACTTTATATACATATATTCATAATAGGTATATAATGTGATCCATTATGATTCAAGTTCATAAACAGAGGAATGATATTATAGATATCAAACCAAGAGTGCTATATTAGTTTCTTGGGAACCAATTTATTCCTCGTCAACTCAATCCGCTTTTCTTATAAATTTGGATGAAGAGAAAACCGTTTTAGAATTTTTTAAATATTTGTATGGTCTACAGATGGATGTTCCGGTTCTGGGTTTGCGTGCCTTTGACATGTATGTTTGTAAACTGTATCCACGATCCAAGAGAAATACGAATGCCTCAAACAGTACGAAAAACAACGATCAATAGGTAAAAAGGATAAATGGCAAGGGATTTTACAAATTGTGAAAGAGTAGGCGTGGCTTGGTAGTTTTAATCAGCAAAATACAAGTGAGAATTTAATTAATGACACATTGTTTAACAGATTTACTTATTCGAACACAATCGAAGCATCGATGAATCGAAGACTTTGGAATTTAGAATTTGACGTCTTCAAAAAATATGTCTAATTTTTTTAGTTTCCCTTTGTTACTTTGTATCTATAGACATCGATGGAAATGGTACGCTGCTCAGTTCAGAACGTAGTCTTTAAACCGGCTTGGTAATCGACGTTCCCTTGATGGTCTTCTTTCTTGTTCAACTGTAGGTTGTTCTGTAGCTGGAACAGCTGGAACTGTAGGTATAACTGCTATATTGAGCGCGAGTGAAGAAAGATCGCTAGCGCAGCTCTCACAACCAAGGGCGTTGCCAACTGCTGTCTACATAGTAGCAACCTACGAAGGTCACCTCTGTCGAGGCTCGGTTGCCAGCCGTGTAGCAGGCTCTTAACGTATAATGTACATGCGCGTCATGTGCAGGCTTTTACTTGCTGGTGATGTCTAATAAATGTAATTTCTTTCTTCCTATAAATGGTTTTCAAATTGACCTGCATGTGCAGAGCATAGTATAATGATAAATACTTACACATTTCTCTCAGTTGCAGTATAAGTTTGGCGAGCAAGCGCATGTACTCCTCGCGAGTATTGGCCATCATAAAAACATGGTCCTCCAATTCGCTGCTATTGCGCGCAACTTGGACGCCGGACCGCTGGTACACCTTGTCACTGAAACAAGAGGAACCAAGGTTATACATGGTTAGTCGCTATATCCAGGCTAGGAAGTATACTACATGGCCGCGCCACCGATTTTGTTAATTTTCTCGTGAACCTTTAAAGAACATTTTTTTTTAAATTATGTACATTATTGAACGTATTATGTACATTTTTTTTACTAACTCCGATTCTAATTACGACTGTGGCGCGGCCAGGACGTACCACGCAATTTTTTACTTTCCTTAAATTCGAAGTGAAAAGTACGTCTACTCGTAGTGTTTAACACGGGTGAGTCACCAATTCCTACTCGGACTAAATACCTCGTATGGGGGTTGATTCCTTTCGACCCTTGTATAACAATCTACTATAAATATAGGTACACATTATCTAGTGAGCCCGAAAATATTCTAAGTTTATGAGTGAGCCACCTAAACACGGCTAACAACAATATTACGGTCTGTTTCATCACTCAATCGAATAAACTCTAAAACTTAGGACAAACATTTCCTTAACCAAATTAAATTGTTAATTAAGTACCTAGATTTATAAGGAAATGTAATAACTTGTATTGTTTATTTTGGTAATAAATGATTATTATTATTATTATTAACTTACAGTGCCAATATCACACTTTGCCTGAAGTCTTGGGTTTTCCAAGTATCGTGTTCCATTAGGTTGTCCACACGTAAAAAACACAATTATTTTGTAAACGGTGCTACTTCTACAGACAGACACATCTGTAATAAAAATAAAATGATTCACGAAACACGAGCGCTCCGGTAGGTAGGAACCTACCTACTTGGTTTTTTCCACCAAAGATTTGACGAATTATCATAATGACGAATCACCTAAATTTAGATTTTATATTTTTTGTGATAACAACAACCAACAACCAAGTATAAAATGTAGTCTTTGACATTATCTAGAAGTGGACACCGGACGGAGCGTAAGCGTAATCCTAAGTCTATGTCTAGGACACTAGATATTTCTCTATGGCCGAATACTAAGACCGGCAAGATTGAATAATTTGTCATACGATAGCGTTTAAGTCCACTAGTAATATTATCTTTATGGTTTATATAGTGTCTGGTGGTATTACACGAAGTATAATCTTGGAGTCGTTGTTTTATTCAAGTACCTAAATAAACTTTTGAACGCCACAGTCATCTATACGTAGACCGTAGTACTATCTCTAAGTAGTCTGTGTCTATAGCTCAGAACAATGATCTATAGGTACCTATGTACGTGACAAGCGATGGCGGGCCCCAAAGAGTATGTAATCACTACGTTTAAGGCGGGCCCTGTACGCCAACGACATCAATACACATAACTTATTATTACTAGAATAATAGGTTTATGTCAATACATGACAATAAAGGTGGTCACTAAAATACAAACAAAATAAAGACGAAAACGTGTAAAAATTTGCTGCTCCATATATTTAGTGGAGTAGGTAATATTTAATTATTTGTATGGAACAGCTGTTTATATTTTCGTGATTTTAGGGTTGATCCCATAGTAAAAGTTGTACTTAATGATGAGTAACCCTATAAAGAGATCGGATTAGAAAGGTAGCACCTTAAATAATAATAAAAAAATTGTAACTATATCAAATAAAAAAATATATTTTCAAATATAAACCTCTGATTCAAAACCCTTTACAATAAAGTTTATTTCATCATCTTCTTTATTTTTTTTCCTTCGCCTTTTCTTCTTCCCATCCCATTTAGCTGTTGTCAAGCCCATAAGTTCAGCATATTTATCATAAATACTACATAAACTTTTATAAAACATCAATACAGTGTTTGCACCTCGAAGGTACTGGTCAACAAATGTCTTGGGATCAACTTGGTTCTCTAATTTCACAGCTATATTATATACAAAGGTACCATTAAAAATTTTAGAGTATTTTGTACTTTCAAACGGTTTCCTACATAACGTGTTCAAACTGTTAAAACTGTGCAAACAACATTGGAACTGAGCGAATGTGTGCATCTTTTTTGTGTCATAACTTTTAGGCTTTTTCTTTATCTTGTCGTCTAACTCAAAATGTTTAAGTAAAACATTTGCAGCCATTAAACTGTCTTCATATTGCACTTTATTTTTGTTAAGAAATAAATCATTTTCATCAAAATTGTGGGTAGTAGGTACTTTTTTTAGTTCTTCAATTTTTTTTGAATATTTGTTGTTGAATTGAAAGTGACCCCTGAACGTCCCTGTTTTCTCATCTACAACATCTAACATTACATAACAGATTAAAAGACTATGTATGTTGCCCAATGGTACTTCACATTTTGCCACCCACCATAGCAAGGATATAAAAAATAGTTGAACATTAGATGGCAATGTTCCTATTAAACTCAAATCTAATTCATGTATTTGTTCTTTTAAAAAATGTTTAAAGCATAATTTTAATTGGTCTTCTGTTAGTTCACTAAATGGTAAATCAAATGGCCTAGATATACTTATGTTGTTGCCTACAAATACTCTTTTGTAACTTGTGCTCTTTTCCCGACTGACATATATACAATTTTCCTCAGAAAAATCAGTTAATAAGTCAAAAGCGTATCTTAATATAGGTAAGCAGCAAAGAAATGAGTCTTCTTCATTGTAATCTTCAGCTTGGGGTGAACAGAACTGTAGGTGATGTGTGTAGAGATTTATATAAGTTTTAGGAATATAGTTCTGGCGAATTCCCTCCGCAAACCATTCCGGTACACCCAGAACCAATTGATCGTCTTCAATATCAGTAACTTCTTCTTCCACATCTTGTTCCTCATTGTCTGAAGACATTTCTCTATTGTCCGAAGAATTCACATCATTCTCAGCATCTTCGTCTTCTAAAATTATATTCTCTTCTAAATTCTCAGGCAATTGCCAATCTGATTCAGGTGTTTCATCTGCAGATATATTGAAATATGTCAATGATCTACAATGCTTGCTGTGGTACCCATCAATACTTTTCTTGATGATATTAAGAACCTTTTCTTTTTGCTTCTTTTTCAATCTACCCAATATTTTTGGTATAGCCGTCTCCAATGTTTCATTTTGTAGCCATTGGAATAAACCATGAATACATTTTTGTTGGTCATTTGTCTTCTTTTTAGTCTTTGGCAATTTTAGTTGTGAGAAGAACTTTCTGAAGACCTTTTTCTCAACAAAGTCATTGCCAAGTAATGTTGCTAGTAAAGGCAGCAGTTCTTCTTTTATACCTCCAAAATTTCTGACCATATGTTCTACTCTATAGATTTTACATTCCAAAACAAATGTTTTCATACCATCTTTTTCTACCGGTTTAGGTTTGAAGTCCAGAGTATTGAAAGGAATATAAAGAACATTGTAAATGAAAAAGTCCGAATCATAACTTAGTACGGGACAATTGAGATGCCTGGCCATTGCTGCGATTTCATCATCAGCCTCAAATTCACAGACAGTGTATACAACATTCATGTCTAACAATGCTTCTATGAATACATCACGAATTAAAAGCGGGAATATCTGTAAGCTTCCTTGAGTTACCGGGTCAAGCTTAGAAGCGCCGTATATTTTAGATCTAAGTCGGCTGTAGGCAGTCCTCAGTTTCCTTCGCTCGTAACTGCCATCAAATAAAACATAAGGAGTAATGTTGCATTTTCTCAGGTTCTTAAAGAAATTTCGAACATAGGAGCCGAATTTATCATAGTCTCCTCCGAAGGCAGAAAAACAGTTCAATAATCTATACAATTGTGCACATAGGCTGTGTCCATCGATAACCAGGCAGCAGTCATGAAGTAAGAAATCTTGTAGAAATGCTTGCTGTTTGTGATTTATATAAGTAGTCAAACCCCGAACTCCCATGTTTATAAACCTAGTGACCTAGTCCATTTACTATTTTACAAACAACACGATGTTTTGATTTTGAGGTTACAATATACTTGTCAAATTGACAGCGACAGTTGTCAACTTGACATTAATGATGATTGAAGTAAAATTTCGTTTAGAAATAGAGAAGCCACGCACGTGGATAATAATTTTATTTTAATAATTAGTTGATCATTTTTATCTTTATTTTTATTTTTTTATGATCATTTTTATTACCAGGGCCACAATAAATACCAATTGACAGCCAACAGCCAACCCATTGAAAAGCAATATCACAGTAAATATAATATAATATATATTTGCCGTATTATTACAAGGTACTTGGCAATATAATTTTGCTAGATGCTAATCGCAGGGGCGGGTATCAGTACCTATTAGTGTATAATCTATGGGGGCGGCCACCAGGGGCGCAGACCCCAATGTGGCGCACTCGCAAGCTCCATAGGGGCACGGTCACATTCAGAAATTTGGCGCTAACACAAATTTTGAAGTTTTAGATTATGCTAAGTTCCACTGGATTGCGATGGCGCCTAAAAGAATCTTTTCTTACAAAATAAGTGCCATAATTTGGGAGGTGCAAAATTTTAATCTTGCCCTGAGTGCCCTTATAGTCATAACCTTAGCTACGACACTGACTAATATCTCGGGTAGTAGATACCTATAGTATTCTTCCGGTAAGTTGGGGGTTGCAATCAGAATTGGTTTATCATCCATCGACGCTGTGCACATCCAGATTCAACTGCTATTTCACATTACCTTTATAAAGAAGAAAGAAAACAGTTTTATTCAGGACTCGCCAGGAACAAATAAAAAATTACAAAAGTACAAAAATAATAACAAAAGAAAAACATTAATTAAAGCAACCTGGACGAGACCAAAAATGGCCCCCATCTCAGCATAATACTGTGACATTTAGAAATAGAAAATGTCACAGCGCTGGTATTCTGATGGGACCATGATAATATATTATGATACTTTGTCCTCACGGATGATTGACATGGCACCCAAAGGTTGTTGATGACACGCTTTGCGCAGTGGCTAAGCTTTCTACGCTACGTGCCACGGGGTCGGTCCCCGCACGGAACAAATATTTGTATGATCTACAGATAGTTCTTTCCTGATCTGGGTGTGTGTGCATGTGACATGTATGTTTGTAACTGTAGGTACCCTCGATTTAGGTGCAACACTAGAGAGGGGTATCGATTTTGTAA
The DNA here is from genome assembly GCA_932294325.1 of Allophyes oxyacanthae. Classification (NCBI taxonomy): domain Eukaryota; kingdom Metazoa; phylum Arthropoda; class Insecta; order Lepidoptera; family Noctuidae; genus Allophyes; species Allophyes oxyacanthae. The sequence continues at coordinate 2,882,326 of OW028612.1, forward strand.
AAGAAAAAAAAAAAGGATTATGTATGGCAATTTCCCAGAAATAAAACAAAGTTGTTACCTACTCGAAAATTATATTTTAATCAATGTTTCTTCTTAGTTCCATTAGAATGACTTACCGTAGTATTTACAGATACTAAACTATCTAATTTTTCGCCTAATAAATAAAATGCGTAACCCAGAATCGCGCTACCAATAAAATGCATGGTCTTCGTACCCCAACTCACTACATAAAGAAACGGGTATGGCCATATGCCATATTTAAAATACATAACATGAATGTACGTGGTATATATGGCTGAAAACCATATAGTTACAGAAACACCTGTTTTTGTCGACGGATAATTTCGTTTAGTAAAACATAATTCAATAAGAATGGCTGGTAAGATTGCGGTGTGCATGATGTGGTTTAGCCAATTTGGGATCTGTTTCTCTGCTTCTTCATTGGGGAATATCATGGTTTTGTCGATGGAGTAGAATAACCAGAATACTAGAACAACGTATAGGGCTGTGGTGAGTGTAAGGCTGAACAGGACATCTTTGACCTTTCTGATGAAAGGCGGCCTTTTGGTAACTGCGTTGGTCCCAATGACGTCATTCAGGAGGGCGAGTATGAAGTACAACGTTTGGAAAACCTGGAAACAATAAATTCTTCTTATTATAATTGCTGTAGACTGACATATCTATGTGTAAAGGTGTTTGTTAACTACACCGTACCATGACATGACCGTAATAGGAGCGTATCAGGCAAATAACCTAACCGTCAAATACCCCTGACTCCAACTAGAAAAAGAGCTGTAACTTTTGAACGGCTGAACAGATTTTCATGAAATATAGCTAAGATGAACAAGATTAAACTAGCTTTCAATTAAAAAACATTGCATTGAAATCGGTCCATCCGTTTTGGAGCTACGGTGCCCTAGACATTACACATTACAAACTTATGACACCCCTCTTTTTTGTCGGGGATTAAAAAATTGACGATCACCCACTAATTGGCTCTTAAACAATGAAAATTGGACTTTTAGATCATTCACAGACAGAGACAGTTACTTTCGTATTAAACTGTGCCTTTATTAATTCACTGATCAAGTCCTCGCTATTAATGGAATAATCACAGTATTATCGCATTTTTTGCCACAAACTTGACCTCTATTGGTCTCTGATGGATAAAATCAAATATAATAAGAACAGCTAGTGCCTTTAGGTTGGAATCGTACACCTACGTAATCGCTAGATTGTGAATTTTAATGGACGGTGGCTGTCATGAACGCAATAAAAAGTTTTAATTTGATTGGAACAAAAAGCTCGCTTGCCAGCAACTTATATTTTTATTTAGACCCTAATAGGGTAGGGTAGGGGATTGTTTGTTTTTATTAGTAAAATTGATGATTTCCTGTAAAAAAACCTGTAAAAATTAATTGAATACCTATATAAATATAATTACGCCTAAGTCATTGATGCCTAAGTTTTGCATTTTAAATCATTATAAAAGCTGAAAACAGTCGGTATCGATGATGGTTTGTCGCGAATATTGTGTTAGCAGTTTTATATTTGAACCAGTTAAGAATAGATTGATTTCAATTGTAAGAATTACGGTTTATTGGCGTATTTATCGATGTTTTCGATTCTGTCAGTATCAAACGTAGCAAAGTAAAAAAATTCATAAGATTTTTACCAATGAACAATAATTGTCAGAGGCCTAGCTTGTTCTAGATGGCCGGGTATCAAAAATTGTTGGGGGACCCTTTTACCCGACTGCGACAAAGCCCAAAAGGAGAATACCTAATGTTTTTTTATTAAATAAACGAAAACATCCGCATTAACAAATTATTGTACCTACCTATATTTAAAAGTATAAGAAACAACCTAACAACTATACGTAGGTATTAGGTATTTAGACCCTAGGATCCAAGTTAAGTCAAATAGACACTTTTCTTTTGCTTTTTATCTGAAAACTTATTTATTAAAAAACTGTAAACTGTAGCCACAATACAAGCGAAGAACAGAAAATACCTGGTTTTTATTCTGTGGGCTAATTGCTCGAAACGGAACGCTCGTGGACCACAATTTTTTCTGTTGTTATAGATGAGTGATCCATAATATAACTTTTAACGCCCTTTGCAAAACCTCAGCCCATGGAATATACAAACAGCCTACAAAAATCACTTTAAGAAAAAACAAACAAGTCGAATTTTACGACAAACTGGCTTTATATCTATTTTTTTTTGTCTTAGTCTAGGTGGTAATTTATTTTAATACATTATTTTAGCATAAAAGGAAACTTAAAAAAAAAAAACTTACAAGAGTCCAGAATGTGAAGAATATAGCTCGGCCTTTGAAAGGAACATTCTCAAATTCTTTTACCGGGAAAGTAATATTCACATATTGTTGATCATACCATATCGCGAACGAATATAAACATATGACTGATGCATGGAATACCACTATCATTTTGATTTTTTAATTAAAATAAATCACCGTTTGTATTTTTTTTAAGAGATACATACGTCTATCTCGGTTGGCGTCTTTCAAAACATTGACCCTATTCGGATGTGGATCGCTGATTATTATTTATTTAGATTTATCAGTAACATTTTATATCTGGAGTGTCACTGCTGATCGTTGGTCATACAAGGTTGTTAACAAACGTTTTTTGAAAGTACAGTGGATATACAGAATGAGTTTATAAAGCGAATTCTGCGAGTTCTGCTTTTTAAACTAGTATTTTTTTTCAAAAACTCTTATAAGCAGTTTTAATTCGTTTGGAAAACTCTAGATGGCATTTTAAGAACAATTATCTTATCGTTTTTATCTAATGGTTCGCGTAGTCACTAAAACTCATCAGTCGATGACTGCTAGGTGTGTTTGGCCAAAGAGTATTCTCAATTGTCATGGTTATACACACAGAAAAGAGTTCTTTATGTGACCAGGGTGTCAAATTTTCCGGAAAAACAAGGAAAATTGGCTTTTGCGTAAAGCGTCATCTCCTTTTTTCCTACAGACGGCTTGTTTATTAGTCCGCGCGAGAGCTCCGAGGAATCGGGGGCTGAGGAAGCGGGCACTGTGCGCTGCGACCGACCGTCGCTCATACACCTCTCCCAGTAACATCAGTTCCCCGAGACTGTACAAGCCTATACCTACTTGGTAACGCATGTTGGGGCTAAGTTTAATACTTTTCTCTCAATATCATCTCATTAAATTATAGTTAATTTTTAAATAAAATAGATAAATTACTGATAAAGGTTGCATCTCCGGTCTGCGGATAAAAAGTTCAATAAGTCACCGATAATAATAGTTGGAATATTATTATTATGATAATAGGTGCCGGATGTACGCTGTGTAGTAACCGCCTCGCAGAGATAACATAACCAATATAAACATAATACAGGGTGGCTGGTTGAACGAGCGAAAAATTTAAGGAGGGTTTTGGACCAACCCTGAAATCGTTCCATAGTAAAATTTGTTCATAATACAGTCCTTCAATGTTTCCCTCGTTCCACCAGTCACCCTGTATTACAATTTTATCAGAACTAGTGGTCGCCTGGTGGTCGCCTAGTGGTCGTAATCCGACCGTAATATTAGCTTTCTGCCCTTCTCCATATAAACTTTGACTATGCCAAATCTCACACTCTTGACAACTTTGTACCCCTTTTTAAGCATATTGCGTGCACGGACACGTAATATGCTTAAAAAGGGGTACAAAGTTTTCTCTGCACGTATTAATATACATTGTACATATATTTAAGTACCTAGTAGTAGCCAGTCTCTAATGGTGGAAGCTGACTGCCCAGGGTACGCCATACGTTCGAATTACATCACTCGGTGCTCTTTCATAAGACTAGAGTACAGAGCAATCAGCTCCAAGCCTTCCATTCCAAATCAGCACATCTTCTATCTCCAGATCGAAATAGAGTCGATATTTCCACAGCTTTACCTTTGTCCCGTGAACCCGATATGTAATATTAACGTAAGTAATCCAGTGGCGTGGCGGTCCAATGTGGTCAACATCGGGGTTTATCTCGGGCCCACACGGCACCCTAAGCCGGGTGCATCTCGACTCAGCACGACGGAGTAGGGTGACCACGGCTTTAGATAAAATGGGGCTTAGTTTGTTTCAGCAACAGGTTTTGGCAACGGGGACAGTAGTTCGCAATTGACTATGTATACGAATGGCTATGATTTTCGCGACACGATTGTGCAGTCATGGCTAAGCGATTGGCTTTCTGCGCTTCATGGAGCTGGTTCGATCTCCGCATTTTGTTGTCATTTTTCCGGGTCTGGGTGTGTGTGCATGTGTGATTTATTCTGTTAACTGTACCCTCGATGAAACGATAACGAACTCACGATTTTATTTAAATAAAATCCCACTAATATTTCTCCTAAGAAACACATTATGTAAGATTTTATTTAAATAACTTAACCGTCAAAAATCCCCGACTTCACCTAGAAAAAGTGCTGTAACTTTTGAACGGTTGAACATATTTTCATGAAACATAGGTAAACTAGCTCTCAATTAAAAAAACCTGCATTGAAATCGGTCCTTCCGTTTTGGAGCTACGATGCCATAGACAGATACACAGATACATATATACACCGATACACAGATACACTGATACACACTACAAACTTATAATACCCCCCTTTTTCTTCGGGCATTAAAAATATTCCTCAGAACACTGTTCTTTATCCAAGCGGTAGAACACACACATTTTGATATTTTTGTTTAGTATTTTATGTCCCAACAATTTCCATCGCCTGGCCACCATACAATGAGCTAAACTGAAGCTAAGAAAATAAAGGTATTAAGTTTTCTATTAACCCTCGCCCAACCGCTGGATATTATTGCCAATAATGTCAATCCGGGATTTGGCACCGCAGTTAATACCTTGGCTCCTTATATTTTGTCATTTTCCATTACAGGGTTATTCTGAGACTCGTATATCATTGTTTAGCTAGGTATTTGAAGATAGTCTTAAGGTGGGATACTGAAAATTGTGTTTGCCGTGGAAATTGTGTTGATAAAGTTATTTTCTTATTTTCACATCGTCTCTACCTTATTTTTGTGTCTAAATTGAAAAGAGAGAAACTAAATTTTCTAAGACACACACAATACATCAAACAACAGTCAAAATAAAATGACATGTGTTACCTGCACACCTGCTATACCTATCTACCTACATATATCTACCTAACCCCAGTTACAGTGAAGTGTTCAGTGATTGCGAAAGATCTTGTGAATCATTCCGAAAAGTGCTGACAGTATTAAAATCCACCATCGTGGGACAATCTAGTCCGATGAGAACCTATCTCGCTCAATCGTGGGAGCTAGAGGTTGTGTCATTAGTTATAAGTACTTATACTTATTAAAGGACAAAAATCGCCTTTTTAAAACTCCTACCTGACGGCCACCTACGTAATTCATGATTACAGAAAAAAAAAAACAACTATAGAGTTGTTTTTTTATTTTTTCACACTACAACAACAAATCACCAAAATCCACATGTACACAAAAATATTTATACAATACGAAATGAAATGGTCCGGAAGGAGATTTCTATGTTTTAAAATGATTGTTGGAGCCACGGAATACAAAAGGCAAGAGGAAGGGATATAGAGAAGGGTAGGAGGGGGGGATGTTTCTTTCTACGAGAACTGTGTTGCTAAAGTCACACAATCACAACTCACAAAAGCATTTTTATCTTCAAAAAAAGTAGATCGAAGTCAAGTTTAAAAAAAAAACAGAGTGAAAAAAAAAAAAAGTATTACGAAGTTTGCGTAACTCCGCATAATTATGCCACATTCGCTCCGCCTACTTGACCTGTCCTTTTGTTTGCTATAATCTGTGGTTGGAATCATGTACTGATTCTAACAATCATATGCAGCGGACAGTTGCGGCAGAATATCAGTGTTACGCGGAGGGACAGCTATCTGACCTCTGCAACCCAATTATTGGGTGATATCGGTATGAGATAAGGTAGACCGGCTGTTTGTCAAACCATACTTCCAATTGCTCGTAACGAATCCCAGGAACTGAAGACTCAACAAAAATATGAAAAAAATACGGCATCGACGGCACTCCAAGGTACAGGAAGTTCTAAATGGTCGGTCATCCATCCAAGAACTATAGAAGAATCGCCTCGCCTTTGTGCATATATCTGTAAACTGTATTTTTTGTATTTTCTATACAATAAAGAATGAGAATAAGAATTCAAAAGTTGCTTCTAAGCCACCTCACAGGAACGAGAGGTTGTTCAACTAGCCAGACAATCGTAAAACTCTCCTAGGTAACACTATGTACCTACCTATACTATATTATGGATTAAAAAGTTTCAAGTAGTTGTAGGAGTCATACTGCCTGTTGCTAAATAATATTGCTATTCTGTGACACGCGTGTGACACAGTCTAGTACGTCAATTGCGCAATACAAACGAAATGCGTGAACGTAGCTCCCCTAGTGGGCTCAAGCTGATACTATACCACCTCAAAGAAAACAAAGCCTGTTTAATAAAACGGCTTGAACATTTTTTTTTATTAACCTTAAAAAACTGAATTACAACAAATTATAAGTCTGTCGGCAATAGCCCCGCCATAGACATAGGATAGTTATTAGTCTATGAACACCGCAGACCGCAGCAGACTTCAAAGTAGACATAATATTTTAGTAAACGGAAACGGAAATTGAAATGTTGCCACTATAAATATAATCTCAGTTAATTTATTAAACAAATGTTGCAAACTTAAATTAATTATTTTACGAAACCCAGTACGAAATCCTCGAAAAATACAGCCTTAAATGATAAAATCGTCTTCATCCATTCCACTCCAAACAAAGCTATGTATTTACAGCGACGTAGAATAGTTATTTAATATGATTTGCTGAAATAAGTAAAAGCCCCAAGATTTCCCTAGGGTGAAGAACCTCAGTACGTTCCGAATATAGCATTTTTTATGACTTCAAGTTATAAGGCCGAAGTAATTTATTTATTATAGAGAAAACTAATATACACGGTGCTTATTTAAACCGGACACCAGCTTTAAGGGGTTATTGTATACTAACCATTCTGAACGACTTTTACTCAAGACCTCACGCTGATGGCTGAAGACCAATGGGCAGTGGCGTGCACTCCTTATACACAAAAAGACACTGCCTACCCTATTAAATTTAGTAGATATTAGAATAGAATAGATCTTTATTTCATGTAAACCAAATACAGGCACATATGAAATGTCGAGACTAGGTGCGCGGTGCCAAATACGAGTAGGTCCTATGGAGAAGAACCGGCAAGAAACTCCATGGAAACTCTTTTAAAATAATAGATTACAATCTTGATTAGTACAATGTTGTTGTTGTTGTGTAGAAATTAGAATAGGATAATAATGATTTGCCTTTAAATAAGAATCCCGACAGACGGCGCCCAGTTACGAGCATGACTATTAAGTAGTACAAAGGTTAATATGTCTGTAATATCAGTTAAAAATTGAAGTCTTAGAGTGAGGTGGCCAATCACAAGCATTATTTAAAATGACGATACAACACTAAAATGGTTTTGGCTATCCTGTAATGTCTGTGCAAGTCACTGCCAATGAGGTTCTTACAGTAAGGCTTACATTCAGAGACGACAGAAACGAGTCTAAGCTTAAACTTACGCTTCCATCGTGCTTCCATCTGTCAAACTTACGAACAAATTTTGACAGATGGAAGCGTAAGTTCACGCTTAGACTCGTTTCTGTCGTCTCTGAATGTCAGCATAAGACACCGTTATCAATTTATATCTAAAGAGCTCTACAGTTAAAGCTACGTATTTAGTATCAATCTTACTTAAACAAGCGAAGTCGCAGCGTCGCTTGCCTACAGATTAATATTAATATTAAATTTTATAGCGGTGCATCGCTGGAGATTAAAGAGCTCCCAACAGTCTGCAACGTGGATCTGTGAAGATTATTTTTCAAACGCGATATAATGAAGGAATGTTTCTTCTTATAAATATAATCTCTGTTTCTTTTTAAAACGCTTTTATTAGCTTCACTTGTAACTAACTATGTAAAAAAATCTTGGAAGTTAAATTTGACCCACTTCCCGGTTTCCGATTGAGCTGAAATTTTGCATTTTTGGATGACTAAGCGTGTTCTATAGTTTTTTTAAACTATAATATTTTTTATTATATAATATCTTTATGATTATCGTAATTCTTGTTTTTTAAAATGTTTTGATTTAATTTTTGTATTATATGTAGCTTAATTTTGCATCCAAATAAATTATTTTCCTTTCTTTCTTTCTTCTTTCTTTCTTTCTAGCAAACTCAGGTGGTGCGAGATCCCATTGTAGTGCTATTATACCTATAGCTTATAGTTGCTAATTTATGGCGACGGCCTATGGAGGATACCTCTGAAATGTCTTTTTACAACACTGATATTTTTAATAGGTAACAGTAAGAAGATTTTTAATACGTCCAAAACAAAAATTTATAATGATACTCTTAGTTTGGTAGGTCGGGTTTAGTGGTATTTTAGTGCTTGGGTTTTATTTTTTGCGCAGACGATTCATCATTACATTTTCGGCGCCCCCCTAAGACGGCGCCAGGTGTGGTCGCACCGTTCGCAGTGCCCTAGGGCCGCTCCTGTCTATCGTATTGGCATGGTACTTGCTCATATAGTGTTGCAAAGGGGCTGCTCAGGGATCGCAAGACGTAATTAGGTATTCGGAAAAATCAGGCCGTCTCTTAAATTGAAGGTTTTTGGTCACCTTCTAAAATCAGAAGATAAACAAAAACTTAAAATTTGTGAATCAAAAATTTAACTAAACGTTTTTGATCACCTTCCAAAACCAAATTCTTTCTAATATTTCTGAGCCTTAGCTTATTTAGATATTTAATTTATTATACCAATGGGGTATAATAAATGAAATATCTAAATAAGCTAAGGCTTATAAATGCAATTTGATATACCTAGGTATATTTTATAGAACAATTTCCACTTGGCATTGATTTGAGAAACTGCCTGCTCCACCTCAGTTCGCAGAGCAGTGTGGTCAGTAATGAAGCTCTCGCCACTTTTTATTTAGCCACGTAGAGGCGGTTCCATGGAGCATTTTTATTTTTTACTGTTTCCCGCACTTTGCCGACATTTCTGAACGTGGAAGTGACACTTTTTGTGGTCTAAATTAGGAGGTATCTTCTGTTAAAATTGGAGTATAACTTCGCTTTAATTCAGTCATTAACTTGTTCAGGTGGTTATGTTCACGACTCCAACCTGCTGCCTGATTACGTATGATAAATATGACAGTTGTTGTCGCAAATAAACGTCCTATTCCGTATCCTCTTATGAAAACGTCTATAAGTGAGAAAGGGTTGCATTGTTTATTGGCCGCTGTGGCTGTCAGATTTTTCTTACATAATCAACGCGCAGATTTGTGGATGCGCTCCGGTGCCTCAAATAATGATGCATTTAATATCGTACGTCGCGACGGAACGAATGAACGCTACGGGTAGCGCCGGTCTTGAGGTCAACTTTTTTTTATACCTCTAAGGTGGTAAAGGCCCGTCTGATGGTAACCGGTTAGCGTAACCTATGGACGCTTGCAACACCAGGGGTATCACTTGCGCGTTGCCAACGCTTCTCCAAAGAGCACTGGATACCTTGCTCACCGCTAGCAACATAATATTGCAAAAGAGCAGTGTTATTTGGCTACGATATCCTGCAAGGTGTAGGTACTTTCCAGGTCGGACAGCTCCAACTTCAAGCGGAAAGACCCGCCATGCCCTGCCTCTCTTAAACTAACTTCTGGGCTGCGTTTATACAACGTGTATCAGAAATACGTGGTCATATTCAAGGGTGTGGATCAGACCATCAAACTGAACAGTTTTCTCTATGGGACTAACATCGTAATCGCGAAAAAATTTTCAACTGTCCCTTACAGAACTTCAATACTTATTCGACCCAAACGTATGTACGGTAGGGATCAGAAATGCATGAGCAGTCTCACAAAGCAATAGATTGACGCTAATGGGTTGACTTACGACCTTCTTTTACGAAGTAGTTTCTATTTCTATACTATAGACACTCACACACATGCACCGTTGTCTGCAACTGATTGTATTCCATAATTTCAATACTGCTAGTATATCTCAAGCCAGCTAAGTTGATAACGTTCCCTGGTATTAATTGGTGAATCGTAGGGTCAAACCTCACGGACAGTCGTAGTTTTTTTTAAGTTTTAATAATACTCATAAATCTTGAGGCATTTATTCATCAATGTTTAACGTAGTAGTTGAATAAGCGATGTCTCGTTCCGCGTTAGTCTTGTTATTATAAAATGAAAAGTTAGCAGGTAGACAACAGAAATTTGAATAAACTATTTAGATTTCTGTGAGGTAGACAGATTAAGTTACGATTCAAGTCATTTAGACCGAATAGAACGTTGTTAATGTTGTTATTATTGGTTAGTGATGTGTGATTAAATCTATTAGCGTTGGTTGTAGTTATAATATTCAAAATGCAGGCTAATATAATCGAAGCGAGGGGGGAATATTATTGCACTGCCTAAAAGTGGACGATATGATTACAATACAAATATCTAATGAAACCGGACTGACTGTGAGTGTTATTCATGATCTTTATATAAAACTAAAGAAAAAGATAAATCATTTTAATGTTTATTTATTTAGATTAATGATAATAATAATGATGAATAATTATTCTAATAAATATATTCTTATTATTGTTTGGTTTCTTAATTAATATATAGAAGTATAATAAACATGTGTTTAATACTATATAGATATAAGTAATATATAGATACGTATAATATATATATATATTATATAGATATATATTATACTATAATTATATAGTAATTAGTTTTAGTATTTTGTTTATAGATGTTTATTATTTTTGTTCTAGAGAAATACTGGAGGACGAAAGTAGCCCTGGTAGTCGATGGTGAACGAATATGAAACAAGTAGTTACATAACAACGAAACATTTTGCAGAATTATTAGACATTTCATTACTAACTGTTCGCCATGCACTCCACGCTGAAGGTTTCCATCACTGAAGACCACCTAAAAACCCTTTTTGACAGAAAGACGTAAACAAGAACGGTTCACACGAGAATAGTTATTTATAATTACTTCAACTGGGACACTACTATATCTTCAGATGGAATAATGTTCAATCTAGCCAAAAGGGAAGACTTCATTTATGGTGTAAGGATAACACACGCTGTAGTGAATAAAACATAGTTATGTGGAAGTATTATATGATAATATGTCATGCTGCCTAACTGTGCTCATCGTTTATCCAGCTGAATAGTTTAGAGATATCTTCTGTCCAGGATAATTGTCCGATTCACCGGGCGAGAACCAAAATGTTATAGTCTTCTACTAAACGTGTCGACACTTACTTGAGTTAGTTAATCACTCATGGTTTATTCGTAAGGGGTAAAAGATTTAAGTTGTAACGTTTGAGGTTTAGTTTCAATCCTCTTTTCATCAAGAAAACGAATACTTAAACTATAACCTCAATATCTAAATAAGTGTTACCTACTGTATAATGCGTCGACACTCACTTGACTGTATTGAGAACAGCTGTGGAAGTTACAATAAATATTGGTAATTTTAAAATGTTATACCCCTTACTAATAAAAGCTTGTAATTTTTGTTCACTCATTGTCATTTTCATATCAAAGAAAAGAGATTACAATAAACATAACCATATGTTATTTACTGTCTGCTCATCGTTTATAGGTATAATATTTAAGTTGTAATTGCTGGCCATATTACATATAGGTCGGTAGTTCAAGAATTAAAGTTGGTCTAGTTTCAATCCTCTTTTCGTCAAGAAAATGAATAAGCTATAAACTTAATATCTAATAACTGTTTTGTTTTAAAAAGATTTGTAATTAAAACAAATAAACGTTTTTGTTTTGTTATTGTTGTTGTTGTTTTTGTTTACAATTTTGTAAAGATAACCCAGAAAATAATAACTTACTTTAATATTTATCATTGAACGAATCCACCTATTAATAAAAAAAGAATAATAAATATCTAAACAAAAATATAACAGTCTTCCCTAAGACTCGATCCTATGCTAAGTTAATCGCAATCCTATGCACTATGCATCATAGCTACCGGTGATTGTAAGAATTACTTGAAATAAAGCTATACAATGACATCGATGAATGAAAGTCACCAAGGTCATGCATATACTCGTATTGACAAGCGACGGCAAATAGATTTACAACTTCGCTCACGCTAGATTATTAATCTATGCGACGGCAATATACTTTCTTTCATTTTATTTAACTTCTTAGTGTGTGGTAAATGTGGTGATGTCTCATTACGTTGTGTGTATAACTCACACAAACAGCTCGTACGCACCATCGCGTCGCAAACGAATACAGTCTTTAGTATGCTCATGCATTTCTGATCGTGTACTGTACCTAACCTAAGCTTAGTTTTGTAAAATTACGCGGTCTTTAGTTGTACAATGTATCTAAGAGTAAGCTAGGGTTATTTTTTTAGGCATAAAATAGAATTGTTCGTAGGCATTAACTGAAAGCGACAATATAAAAATGTCTGTGACTATATTTTTACCTAGCAACCGCGAAAGTATATATAATTGCTTGGTATTAACTTTAAATAAATATTCACCCCTGACTAGGGTAACCACGAGTTTACTAAAATGAAAATATTAATACGAGTAGATAATTCTATTTTAACTTTTTATAACAAAAAAAATTGTCTCTTGATAAAAAATTGTCATGAGTTAATTTTATTTCAAAGCAATCTCGTTCCTCAGGACAATTAAAAATAAAAAAAATAAAACGGGCTTCAAAAAACTAAAACGAATAAAATATTTTTCATAAGCCAAGGTAACATGCATTGAAGAATTAAAGGCCCGATTTCAAAGGCTGTTAAGTTGTTTATGAATTTATTTATAATTATTTTAACTCCCCCCCAAATTCGACCGTGACCGAATGAAGTCTCTCATTACTCACAGTTTACTGTCCATACTTTTGACACTAACCTGTGTCAATGGCTACACGAGCGTACTTTTAGCTAATTGCGTAAACTTTTTTGAGAAATAGCATGGAAAGAAGAAAGAAAGAAAGAAAGAAAGAAAAATAATTTTATTCCGTACGGGATAATGACGGCGCCACATTCACAATAGACAAAACACAACAAAAAAGAAATAGGTACACTAATTCTAATAAAAAATTGAAAACATGCCGTCGAGCATGCCCGTACCGAAAAGGTTACCAACTCAGCATATGCTGGATGTGAGACACCCAGCGCTGAGAGAGAGAGTCGCGGCTCACTGGATTCGCCTTGATGAGCGTGCATCGTGATGTTGACGATTGTCCAACGCTTTATCTCCCAAGATAAGTCCCGTCGAGTATCATAATATATATTTTTAAAGTTTTATTTATCTAATGAAACAGTTTTTAAAAAGTAGTTCGTAATTACCTTTCTTGTTTAGGGTTCAACCCCCCCGAACAAAATTCCTGGCTTTTGGCCTAGCATGGTGCCCCTACTGGTAAAACTAAGCTTCGTCTCTTAGCTAAAGCCACGCATTTCTTTAGCTTTTTAGTAAAAAAGACGTCATTAAAGCCGGGTTAATGAGAGGAATTTCTATTTGTGGGCAAATTTGCATCGCTCCCTTTTAGAACATTAATAACGAGGGTTTTAGAGGCCCGTAAGATATTTTCATTTAGGGTCCTTCGTCCTTTGCTCTTATAGCAATAATCCACACCATTCTTTGTAGCAATTCGTTGGGACATTTAGAAGCTGTTGTTTAGTGAGGGTTCCTCTTATTTGAGTGTGAATGGGCTTTGTAATGGACTTTATGTTGCAATTAGTACCAAGACAAAATTGTTGATATAAATATGGTGGATATTTATGTCGAACAAGGTTTTGAAAGTATTATAATAATTTTAATGTTTTCTAGCCTCATCAATATCCTTTCAAAGTCAAAGGTTTCCTACTAGCCTTTACAGGCTCTTTTAAAACGTCAAGAGTCTAGGTGCACGTTTCCAAAGTGGGTTGGTTGGGAGTAAATACCGGAGAGAAACTCCTTGAATATCCTTTTCACTTATTAAATCTTTTTTTTTATCCTTTTCTTTTTCCTTTTTTTTTCATTTTCATTTTTTCTTTTTGAATCTTCAATGTTAGAATATGTTAGAAATTTTAAATCACATGACATGAAAAAAAAATTTAATTCGATAACAAATCAGTTGACACATTCTCTTTTTTATGAAATATGAAAACCGTTGTTTGCGACTGATTGTATGACACTAACGCGGTGTCCTGCGTGAGCGACGAATACGACGCGACGCGACGCTGCGAACAACTCAAGGGCCCGACATGCGACAGTCTGCGGCGAGACGCGACGTAACGTGTCGTAACGTGACGTAACGTGTGTGTTTTGAGGGCTACCAGACGCGACATACTTTAAATATGTACTTTCAAGCAAAATTGAACTGTACTTCTCCATGATTCGAGAAGTAATCTAAAGTAAGTAAGTAAAGTAAGAGTTTCTTGCCGGTATCTTCTCCAGGACCAACCCACTTGGAACCGTGCACCTAGAATCACAACGTTTTGAAAGTGCCTGCAAAGGCCCAGTTGAAATAAAAATCTTTGACTTTGACTTTGACTTAATGACCAAAATCACGTAGGACATTTGTCGCATGTAGCATCGCGTCACATTGCATCGTGTCGTGTCGCGTCGCGTTACGTCGTATTCGTCGCTCACAGTCTTTATAATGGCTTTCCGACTCATGCGCCTATTTTCGTGTTACTGTCTCACGTTTGCCCAAATATATTTATTGTTGTTTCTCTTTTCTTCTTCAATTCAAGACAGCGGTCTGGAAATGCGTTCGGACGAACATTTCATGAACAATCATAACGACAGACGAACATAACCTTCAAAACAATATTCAGTTGCCGTCAATAAAGGTGCAGAACCCCGTTTTATATTTTCAGTTCGCACCCTGTATTTTTTTTTATTTATAGCGGTTTAGCCAGCCTCTTTGGTGGTTTTTTTATGTCAGTGACCTCTGGAGCCAGGGTTTTTCTAATTTGCAATACGATCAATTTACGGGCGATGGTCCCAGGCCGTGTATTGTGGTGAAAATATTTTTTTAATAACTTCCTGTCTACGGCACGAGAAGTTATTAGGTATTTGCTGGTTCTATTACGAATGCAGTAGGTGTGGTTTAAGTTGGATTAGCTAGGGCGGGCATAATTTCAAACTCTCTTCTAAAACTGTCCCTGTCCGAACTGAGAATGGAACGCACGAACTCATGCACTTGCCATGCACATGCAATGCAGCAATTATAGATGATGGTCGATCCAGGATTTTGATTTGGGAGGGGCTCTACCCAGCTGAGGGTAGATTTTATCAAGGTCACGTAAATACCTTATAGAAATTTGAAATCTGGGAACTTACCTAATGAAAATTGTACTGTAGGTAGTGTAATATTAAGAAAGTAGGATAATATCAAGTTTAATTTTAGATTTGTCAGGGTTGGCCCCACATGCTTTTGGGAGGGTTCGAGCCCCCTTAGCCCCTGGATCCGCTGCTGATTATACGTATATTTATATTAAGTGAAATCACGATTTAAGAACAGCCTTACTAATAATATACTCGTCAAAACAAAATAAGGGCCACCTTATATTTTTGATCTTCTGGGCAAATTATGAGGTTCCTAGGTTTCTAAGTTGTAAAATTCATTGCAATGATTTGTTTTTAATGAAATGGGTTTAAATTTTACACAATCCACAGAAAAAAAAAACAATTTTACAACATTTTCAAGAAAAAGCGCAATTGCAGCAAAAAGTACACTTGGACTAAAAATGCAATTAAAAATGAAATTCTACGGCGTTTATTCTTATTCCTTTTTGAATCAATATCTGGTGTAACCTCCTCTTTTCTGAACATATTCTTGAAGCCTAGAGGACATTTTCTATCAGATGCCGCATTGTTTCTTGAGAGATTTGTTCCTAGCTCGATTTTAGGACGTTTAAGGGCTGTCTTTCATTGTACACTGATCAATTTGTGTCTCATACTCTTCTTTTCAACAGATCCCACACGTGTTCAATTGTGTTCAAGCCCGAACTGTTCGCAGGCCTCGGCAACACTTGTATACAAGCCTCTTCTAGTGTCTCTCTGGTGGCTCTAACAGTATAAGCGCGTTCATTGCCGTGCAACAGCTTGAAACCTGCACCCACTTGCTATGCAAATGGCACCACATAGAGTCTTATGACCTCCTGGATGTATCGTTAAGTTGCTACTGTACCCTGGTTCTGAATTATGAGCTCAGTTCTTCCAGTTTGGCTTATGCCTCCTCACACCATAACATTGGACCCCCCAAATCGATCATTGTTGTGGATGCAGGCATCTGCAAATTGCTCCCTTTTCATCTCCACACCCTTATGCAACGGTCAACACTAAAAACTTTTACTTTGCTCTCATCTGTAAAAAGCAATGTGCTTCAGTCACTTACGCTACAGTCCAATTGTTGCCTTGCGGATGTTTATTGATATGCATGATGAATACTGGTCTATGGAATTCGCACCACTTGACTCCTGGACAATTGCTGGTCTTCATAAAACTGGTTTCTAATTGTTTGGTCACTAAGTCACGTGCCTGTGGCCGGGCACAAGCGGGTTTGCACAGAGCGGGAAGTGACGGTGCTCTCTCTGCGTGCATGTAAGTCTATGTAGCGGTCTTCCTGAGCGGTGATTCCTCTGGTTCTGGCTAATTCCTGACTTCTGACAAAATTTTGGATCTCATAATAGCAATTCCAGGCATTCTGAATCGTTCACTGCGAAAATCTCGGCTGCAAAACTACAGATCGCTACGAATAGCCTTCTTGGATGAGTGTTATGGTCCTGGTCGTTGTAGTTAAGTCCATTTGAAGTCGAACCTGTAGAATTGCGTTCTTAAAATGCCGATGTACGCACTGACTTGACACACTAAACTGTTTTCAGTACAATACAAATGTTAAATGAGCTTAAAGTTCACGTTAAAAACAGGGTAAAATTAATTGGTTTCAAAAAAGTTGATAAAATCTACCCATTTTAACGGTTTTTCAAGCGGAATACTGTAAAAGTGTTCGCAAACACTTAAAATAACACAACGCTGTACAATTTACCACATGGATATAGTTAATGATCATTAAATCATCCATAATGTCGATATTTGCAAGTGGCCCTTATTTTGTTTTGACGAGTATATAAACGCAAAGAAAGTATGTCTGTCTGTTTGTTACCTTTTCACGCCTAAACGGCCGAACCGATCTTAATGAAATTGTATAAGGAAATAGTGTGCATCATAAGGAAGGATATTGACATTTTTTTATCCCTTTATTGAAATTTCAGACGGACGGAATCACGGGCATAGCTAGTGTCAGAATAAAACACGCCATTTGCCTTCAATTTAAAAATATTTATTTTATATAGAAACACAGCTTCTCATCTCCTCTCGTTAGCAGTGATTATGTAATCTCAATCTGTAAATTAAGCCTTAATGAGCACAGTTTAATCTCTTGATACTTCGTAAAGGAATAATTAAGAAGATATTAATTTCAGTTTCGACTATGTTTAATATTCTATAGATTTTATTTAATTCGTTTACTGTCTAGCAGAATTTGTAATGTTGGCAGTAAAAATGGCCATTGATAGATTTCTAGTAAAATAACCACAAAAGTTAAAGGATGATTCTGCACAAAGCAATTTAAGTACGTCATTACCGTCACGTCAAAGTTAACAATGCAGAATTTTAAATCCTATAATGTTTTTATGACAAACCGAACTAAGTTCCTGCCATGACATAAAAATAATCACATTTCAAACATAAATGTGATAATTACAACCGAAGGATGGCATGAATTATGACGATGAATGATAAAGGTTTTTTGGAGAATCACCCTAAAATACGAACTAACCCACAACATTATAAAATCCAAATTAAAAAACTCTTATAGGAACTAAAGTGACGTAACATTATTATTAATAAAATCAACATGTTATGACTACTAGTTTTTAAGACGGCTCGGTTGGCGCAGTGGCTAAGCGATTGGCTTTCTGCGCTACGTGTCGCGGGTTCGATCCCCGCACAGAGCAAATATTTGTATGACCTACAGATAGTTGTTCTGGGTGTGTGTGTGCATGTGAGATGTTGTTTGTTAACTGTACCTACCCCCGAAACAAGAGAAATACAATTATGACAGAACAGAAGCATATTTATATGGTATATTATATATGGTTTCGAGTGTATGGCACTCGTGGGTTGTAGCCATTGCAGCTGAAAACCAGCGTCAAGTGCTGGCCACTTATTACTGCCTCTTGACAATATGCTGAGCTGCGGCCTTTTGGTACAATAACTCATTTTATTTTATGTGTTCTTTGTTTATGCTTTTTTTTGTTGATAATAAACTCTTTTTCTTTCTTTCTCTCTTTAAGCTCAGGAGATATTTGTAAATCTCAGATCACAGAAACAAGAAAATACTGATGTTGTTAATAAGGTTTGAAATTGTACATTTTCTCCGTCATCACGCAAAGAAAGGTAGCAAAATGATTAGGGTAAGAGCCCCAAACTTGGGCTGTGGTCGGTAACTAATCTAGTGGAATGCCGACAATTTGGGCGCACCCCCAATTAATATAAACTTTAGGGCTCCACCAATTTCAGAGCAATTTGTATTGTTTCTCACAGAGAACTGTAGATACGTATGTATTAACAGTATTGGATTTCAGCATTTATCACAGTTGGAGGGATACTAGTAATTAACAAAAAAAGGACAATGCCTTTTTTTTAAATTCACTATTTTTTGGTGAAAAAGAATGAAAAAAAAAACAAAAATGAAAAAAAAAGACAATAAACTACATATTAATAAATATTAAAGTTTAAAAAAACAACTAAAGATAGAAGAAGAACTAGAAGAGCTAGAGCTAGAAGAGGTTTGCTTTTGTCATCCAAACTAAACGTGTATGCAAAATTTCAGGTCAATCGGAAACCGGGAAGTGGGTCAAATTTAACTTCCAAGATTTTTTTACATAGTTAGTTAGTTACAAGAGAAGCTAATAAAAGCGTTTTAAAAAAAAAACAGGACAAAAACAAAAAACTTAAAAGTAGGTAAAGAAAAAGTACAATAAAACACACGAACACTCCACACCACACTATTACACTTAGTATGACGCAGTCTCATTTCACATAATCCTCAATCAGCTGGAAACCGTAAGAAACCTCGTATTGTTCGTAATAAACATTGCATCTGTGCAACGCTCAGAAAACCGCAATTTTTCGTGACAAACACGATGTTCTAGTACCAGGACATCTGCCCACCCCACGGAGAGTCGTGACGCTTATTTATTATGAACAAGCTGGTGTAAGGAAAATACGACAGAATACTGTATTTCTCTGAATACAAGAGATAGAAGAAATGAGTTTAAAACAAGCACAGGTGCAGAGGTGTGAATTTCAAAACTAGAAATCTTCATAAATATGTAAGATCTTGCGGATTTAGAATTTAACAATGATCTTTATTAATAACTATTTTCCGCCAGTGGCTTTGCCAGCGTGATATCTTTATAAATTATAGCTTAAGTTACTCAGTGATAATATAGCAATCAGATTTGAACAGTAATAATTCGGTATCTAAGGTCTATTCACGGTATCGTTAGTTACCATTACATTTTATGGGAAATGATAGACCCAGTGGTGGATTTATCAGTAGGCTGACTAGGCTGGAGCCTACGGCGGCAGATTTTAGGGGCGGCAAATTTGGGGCCAAAATTTAAGCATACCTTACCCCGCCTTATTAGTAGTACATGATTGAGCTTTTATTAGCTCAGAAATATACCCAAAAACAATTTCTTGTGCAATCTTAACTAAATCGTTGGGTTGTAAAAATTATCTAGGAACTGACACATCGATCCCCTCGTTCACAATCATACTAATCATGGGAAAAAGATAAATAATAGATAATTAGGAAGATAGTGCACAAATCATAAAGTTACAATTTCATTGACAAAAAATGTTTGTAATTAATAATTGATTCGAATTATTGTAGAGGTCGGTAGGGGCGGCAAAATTTCAAATAGCCTACTGGCGGCAAATGTGTAAATCCGCCACTGGATAGAGCGGTTTGCAGTCGTGACCAGAATTGAGAACAAATAAGGCAGGGTTCACATAAATTTAATTGGAGTTAAAGAAGAATTTAATAAAGAAAGGAAGAAAGAAAAATCATTTATTTGCCACAAACACAAGACGCACTAGAATGATAGACATAGGTAATAAGAAGAGGACAAAGACAGAGAAGACACTTTTCTTTGGATGGCAACAGTGTAAAATTAACAGGAAAAATAATAATTTAAAAAAATAAAAATTACTGTCAGTGATGTCTGCAATAATAAATGTTCACACGTTATGAACTTGACGTAGAATAGAATAGAATAGAATAGAAATACTCTTTATTGTACACCATTCGACGACACGATTAACACAATGGCTTGGCTTTCTGCGCTACGTGCAGCGGGTTCGATCCCCGCACAGAACAAACATTTGTATGATCTACAGACAGTTGTTCCGGGTCTGGGTGTGTGTGCATGTGACATGTATATTTGTAAACTGTACCCATGATACACGAGAAATCCTAGTGGGGAAAAGTAAAAAAAAACCTAAAGAATAACCTAACCGCCAAAATCCCCGGATTCCAACTAGAAAAAGAGCTGTAACTTTTGAATTGCTGAACAGATTTTCATGAAACATAGCTAAGATGATACCCGATTAAACTAGCTTTCGATTAAAAAATACTGCATTGAAATCGGTCTATCCGTTTTGGAGCTACGACTAGGAGACAGATGCACACTACTAACTTTGAACATTCCTCTTTTTCTGTAGGGGGTTAAAAATAAATAATTGGTAACTATTTATATTAGTATTGCATCTCTAACTTGGGATGCAGTAAGCTCGGGTAAGTTGGGGATATTTCCACACTAGAGCAAAATATACAGCATGTTGTAGCTGTCCATACATAAAGGGTGCTACATAGTTAGCGTCTTTACCTATGTATGTAGTTTGCATTGCGCCTCTACAAAAAGTAGAGTAGTGTAGAGTTTCAGAGATTTCAGTTTTAATAGAGGGCGCTATACACGGTGAAATTTTTGTCGTTTCTGATACATTAGCTAATTATTGTACTAATTAATGAAGAGCTATAAATAATTGAAAAGAAAATTGCAAGTCGAATAAATAGATATTATACTTTATTTATTCACTGCGACCTGGAAAGATCTTAATAATGTCTCGACGCGTAGCAGACTACGACATCGTAGCAGCCGTAGGCCTGACGTAATCGTGGCAGCTACGTCGTAGCAATAGATGAATTAAACTCCGAAAAGGTTTTTCTTTTCACTCACTTACAAACACAAGGATTTAGTACAAGGGTTTAGTACAAAATTCATGAAAAAAGTTTCCTGAGTTTACATAATATATAAACTTAGAAATACCAACAAACTAATTTAAATCCTATGTCGTCAACACAATGCCTGATTAAGCTTGCAATAAGTTTTCACCATACGAAGATTCGAGTTCACTGCACCGTCACATTGTTGACGTGTAGTTGTTCGCTCAATCAAATGAAGACTGACGCGCGATTAGTCTACTTTTCACGTTTTAGTGTACATTCAGTTCGGACATTTTTTTAAGTGGGTTTCGAAGTCTATTTATTTTTACGTAAATGTTTATTATTATTATTTTACAAATCTCTGCCGCAAACTACTCTGTATAAGAAGAAGGTTCCAGTAACGAGGTATTCAGAGCCTGCCTTTCTATTGCCTTTGAATATCGACAAGCCGTGGCACCGACATAATCATGCGACACGTGGGCTTGCAGACATGCATGTATGCATGTGTTTGCATCTACTCAGCCCAGGTTGTTCTACGTTGTTTGGTAATACGAAGCTTGTAAAAATGCAAGTATTGTCTTACCGGATAGGTAGAATACCTAGGTAGGTGGGTAGGTAGGTTAGGTAGGTTGGTAGGTCGGTAGGCCGGGTAGGTAGGTGGGTAGGTGGGTAGGTAGGTAGGTGGCTAGGTAGGTGGTAGGTAGGTGGGGTGGTAGGTAGGTAGGTAGGTAGGTAGGGGTGCCTAGGTGGGTAGGTAGGTAGGTAGGTTGGTAGATAGGTAGGTAGGTAGGGGTGGCTAGGTGGGTAGGTACGAGTAGGTAGGTAGGTTGGTAGATAGGTAGGTATACCTTGGTGGGTGGGTAGGTAGGTGGGTGGGTAGGTAGGTGGGTGGGTAGGTAGGTGGGTAGGTAGGTAGGTGATCTTATTTCGTGTAAACTCTGCGTTTGGACGCCGGGCGCAAACGATTTTAGCCATAAGCATGGTCGACCGGAAAAATTGTCGATATACATGATGGACCCGTGGAATAGTTCTAGAATGTTCTATGATTTCTTCTCTACATTTCTTTTTTAGAATAGCATAGAATAGATCTTTATTTTGTGTAAACCTAATATTGGTAGGTACTTATGAAAGTCGAGACTCTAGGTGCGGGGTACCAAAGTAGGTCCTATGGAGAAGAACCGGAAAGAAACTCCACGGAAACTCTTTGGAATAATAGATTACAATCTTGATTAGTACAATGTTGTGGTAAGAGCTGCGAGAATAATATAATTTAATGTGAATAAAATAATGATAAGCCTCTGAATAAGATTGCCATGGCAGTTACAAGCTGACCAGTTCCGACAGACGGCACTCGTTCACGAGCATGACGCATGTGTCAGTAGGATTTCTTTACTACTATGCATACAATATTTTACAGTTTTCTACTTTATATATCTTTTTTTTTGATTTCGTGCGTAAGGAACCCTGAGTTGCAGCTGAAAGGTGTTGGGTGATTGGAATACGTAGGGCTAATTTACCTATTGCTGGCGACAAAGCAAAAATAAAGTGGTTATAACCCACCAAAATTTTATTTTATTTATTTTTATCTAATCCCGGGATCCCGGAATAGTTGAACTACTAAGGTTCAAGATCACCGACAACATAACAGACGATTAGAATAAAAACAGCTGTTTAAACATTAATTTTTGTATGAGTAATCAGTCTGTTATATTGTCGGTGAATGTATGGTTCTTACGTAAAGTTACTCACATTATTGGTTTTTTTAGCAATTCCAGTGTTCTCCATGTATTTGAAAATAATAATATGATCGCCTCAGATTCCATTGGAAATTAGTACATACCTACCAGAAAAAAAGACCACCATGTTTGTCTCTGCATCACCCTAAGGTAGACTGGCAGAAAATGCCTATGGCATTAAGTCCGCCTTTGTGCAGTGTTTTGTTTACCTGTGCATAAAGCATTAAATAAATAAATAAAAAAGATGCACCAAAAAATTTCTGGTAGTTAGTACTCGTTTTCAAAGAAGGAAGTGGTAACTCATTGGGAGACTTATGTTACCTCATTAGATATTTTAAAGGACAAAACGAACTGAAATACAAACATTTTATTTCACATAAATGTTCAGTTTCGTTTTAATACATCTAACAGAAAATATATTTCAGAATAAAAAGAAACAAATATTAATTCACAGATTTGTAAAACGTAGACAAATTATTTATAATTTCTGTCGCTCTTATAAGACTCGAAAAGAATTTAAATTAAGTATAAAACTTTTCTTAATTGCTCGTTTACACTTCACGATCATAATTCATAATTATTTAAAAGGCGAAAAGAATAATTTAATTGCTAATTAGTGCAAAACATAATGAGCATTATTTTGGTATAATAAAAACACTTGTTCTGACTGACAGGCTGACTGATTGATCTATCAATACACAGCCTAAACTGCTGGGGCTAGATTTAAATTTTGACAGTAGATACCTCATATAATGTGAGCATCCACTAAGGAAGGATTTTTAGAAATTCCACCTCTAATGGGGTAAAATAGGGGTTGAAAGTTTGTATCAAAACCCGTCATTTTTGAAATTAGATCTATTAAAATTGGTATTTAGATTGAAATTAAAGAAACACGTGTTTCAGTGTTTTTTGGAAAATCAATCGATAAGGGGGTTAATTTTTTTTATGAAAACAAGTCATTTTTTAATTAAATCCATAATAACGACTTCCACGCGAGCAAAGCCGCTGGCAGCAGTTGGTAGATTAAATTTCATCAAGATCGGTTCAGCCGTTTATTCGTGAAAAGGTAACAAACAGACAGAGAGACAGAGTTACTTTCGCATTTATAATATTAGTGGGATTGTGTTAGCCATTAAGGAGGTCCATGTATTTTGCGGAATCGATAAAATTTTGAAAGTGCAAGAATTTTACCCAATTAAACTAGCTTTCGATTAAAAAAACATTCGAAACGCATTGGAAACGGTCCATCTGTTTTGGAGCTGCGATGCCACAATATACAATATAACACTATATATATATTATATATAATATACACACACAATATTCACAGATACGTAGCACATGCTGAGTTGGTAACCTTTTCTACATGGACATGCTCGACAGGATATTTAGTTATACATACTTTTGTGTTTTTATTTTCCTGTGACTGTTGTGTTGTCCTATGTGGAATAAATTATGTGTAGCGACATCTATTGCCACATAGAATAACTACTTACAAGGCAGCAACCTGACAACAGTAGTGGCGCGAAAATATAAATTCGACCAATCAGATAACGAAGCCTGCATCGCGCAAGGAAAAAGAATATCGTATCTAACACGTCATATACAACTGTCCAACATCAACCGTCGGGCTTCGGCCCGCCAGGCAATATCACCTCGCCTGGTCGGAGGATCCTCCCTTTTCAATGGAGGAACACCATACCTCGTTCCTTCACATTACATTACTTTCTTTCTTTCTCGATACACACTACAAGCTTATCACACCCCTCTTTTTTGTCGGGGGTTAATAAATGGTGTGCAATCGTGTCGCTGCCGTGCTGTCGTTTATAAAAGACGTCTCGCAAATTCAACTGCTCGAAACAAACTTTTTCTTTGTAGATTTTTTATTGTTATTTAAATATATCAAACAAAACTCGCTATAAAAGGGAAACGATGTTCTGTAACTTCGACATGAGAGCAGTTTTTATTAAATCCGATGGTTTTATTATCAATTTTTTTCAGGGACGGACTTGGTACAGGCGAACAAAGAATCAGAATTAGAATGCTTTTTTTGTAAACATAGGTGGGTAAGAGATTGGTATATTTAATTATTAATATCTTATGTACATTATAAATTAAATTACAACCTAAATTACCTATATTTATATCTATACTGAATGGAATAAAAATGATTAGTTCTATTTTAGGTAATCTGCTGGTCTACCGCGTAACTATAATGGTAATGAACATCGACTCCCTAGCAAACCACTCGCGATTTCTGTAGTCGCTTATTTATGTATTCTTTATGCCACTCAAAATAGAAAAAAAAAAACTTAAAAAAAAAAAACAAAACTGATTTAAAAAAAAAATTAAAGTTTAAATTATTTTCTTAAAAAACTTAACTGCTTCTGAAGTCGGGGCCTTTATATATTCAATTGTCCTTAGTTTCGCAGTGGCACCAACTTCAGAAGCTGTTAAGTTTTTTAAGATTTTTTTTTTACTTTCCCTAATCGATGGCGAATTTTGCTTTAGCCATGCGAAAATATTGTGTTCTAGATAAAATAAATTACATCCTTATTATGCTTCTCTCTTCAACTCAATATGCAAAATATGGGTCTAACAACACGTTATGATCCATTGACCTAACTTTAAAGGGTGCATTATGCCCGGGTCTTGGCTATAACAGTTTATTTAGGACCCTGCTAATGTATGCCCATAAAATCACCATGGTGATCCTTGGTGTTTAGAAGAGTTATAACGCTTGACAAGGCAAAATATTTCAAAGAGATGAAGACAAAAAAAAAACTTTGCCCCCTCTGTGATTTCTCCTTTAACATGATGGGTACAGTTTACAAACATATATGTCATATGCACACACACACAGACCCGGAACAACTATCTGTAGGACGTATAAATATTTGTTCTGTGTGGGGATCGAACCCGCGGTACGTAGCATAAAAATCCATTAGAATTGATCTTTATTTCATGTAAATCAGATACAGGCACTTATGAAATGTCGAGAGTCTAGGTGTGCGGTTCCAAATAGTAGATCCTATGGAGAAGAATCGGCAAGAAACTCCATGGAAACTCTTTTAAAATAATAAATTACAATTTTGATCAGTACAGTGTTGTGGTAAGTGCTGCGAGAATAATGTAATTTAATGTGATTAAAAATTAATTAGAATAGGATAACAATAATGATTTGCCTTTAAATAAGAATGCCATGCCAGTTACAAGCTGACCAGACCTGACAGATGGCACCCGTTCACGAGCATGACGCATGCGTCAGCATTGCTAAGCTCAACCATAATGAAGGGAACTCGATTGTTTTATCACTTGTCTGGTTATTCAAAAGTTATAATAATTGCGATAAATTATTAATCGTCTCCCTACATAAAGATTCTTGTGAACACTAGCTACGTTCTGCTTGGGGTCCGTTCTGATAGCAATAAAGTTTTGAAGGCAAGGAGCGTGAACGCAAGCAGCATGCAGTCTGTGTTTCAGATCTATAAATTCTAAAGTCTTTCACGCTAAGCCAAGCGTTAAGGGTTCTTAGCTTAGACAACACAATAAATGTTTTATTTTAAAGAAAAAAAATAAGTTTAGTCGAAAAGGGTATCTATGGGAACCCGGGAGTCTATTGTAATATAAATCGACGAAATGAAGAAGGGGTATTTGTATTGAAATATTACTCGACAAAATGAAATGATAACCTAACCGTTAAATACCCCCGACTCCAACTAGAAAAAGAGCTGAGGGCTGGCTCGCCGATCATATTGCAGTGACGCTCGAACTTGAAGCAAGCGTATCTCACTGAAGCTAAGAGAATACCAAATCTGTTGTTTAGGTCAAAATTTTACTACAACTGCACTACTTTAGTTACGTGAATTAGCCTACTGTTACTTTTGAACGGCTGAACAGATTTTCATGAAAGATAGCTAAGATGATACCCGATTAAACTAGGTTCCAATTAAAAAACTGCATTGAAATCGGTCCATCCATTTTGGAACTAGGATGCCACAGACGGATACACACATACACAGTCTTTTTTGTCGGGGGTTAAAAATGAAATGATAAACGAACCGCTGATTTTTCATAGTAAAAGTTGTTCATATACGCGCTATTCGGTTTCCTGTACCCTTTCCGGCTAACTTTGATTCTTAGATTCTAAATGAATTGCATTCCAAACAGATAAGTATGTAAAGTCGCTGGCTAGCGAGCACGCCAACAGTCGACGAATCAATCACCCTGTGAACAGCGACGGGCTGACGTTGATGCATCTACAACAGTTAACTTTAAGTTGATTATCGATTGCATGCAAAAATAGGGCTTATTTACATCTTGTTAGAAACAGGATGAATTATAATGTATTTTTTTAAATATCCTATTTTTAAAACGAACTAAAAAATCTTGGAACTCTTAAACGAACTACAATTTCTCAAAAAAATATTATGTAATTATATTCAGCTTTTTAGTTAATTTTTATAGTATTTATATTTGATATTGCATTGTCATCCAGTTCTGAGCTATGTTAAAAGTTTCAAGTCTCCACCTTGCAGAATATCGTAGCCAAATAACACTGCTCTTTTGCAGTGTTGTGTTCCTAACGGTGAGAAAGGTCGATAGTGCTCCCTGAGGAATGGGGTCGGGTGCGTGATGCCCCTGGTGTTGCAAGCGTCCATAGGTTCCGGTAACCGCTTACCATCAAGCGGGCCGTATGATTATTTGCCACCTTAGTTGTATAAAAATAAAATTGGTACTGTTTATTAGAGTTCTGAAAATATTAAGTTTACTTACCTTCATAACTCAAACACCTAATTGTTTCAAACTTTAACTCTTATTTTTATAATACCAAAGTTCTCAACAGTAATTATCATAAACAGCGAATGTTTCCCCACTTTTGTTTCATTTAATTCTAAAAGAGTTTATTTATTACTCTTTGTTCGCCGAGTCCGGCCCTGCTCAGCTTATCTCTTCCTAAATCATCTGTTTGGAGAATAATGGAAATAACCACAAAAAGAAACGAAGAAGGTTTAAACCCTCATCATCAGTCCCGAAATGTCTACTTCTGAGTCTTGATAGTATTCATATTTATCATTCAGTACCTCTACCATGAGTTTTCCGTGCCGTCTAACGTTCACGTTCACATTCAATATTTGTATGGGAATTTTTTCAGCGCCTCTAGCGGTATAAATAGTGAACTAAAGTTACTATACAAATATTGAATGTGAACGTTAGACGGCATGCACGGAAAACTCATGGTAGAGGTACTGATCATCTTTACAAATGATATGCAGGTTTCCTAACGATGTTTTCCTTCACCGTTAACGCAAGTGTTAATAGCGTAGATCAAGGTTATCCTTCTGTTCTCTCTTAGTTTATATCTTAACTGCAATAAAAATCCGAACAAAATGTTCACAATTAAAAAGTATCCTAGCAATACTCGTTCTTACCTTTTTTTAAACTTTTCTGTAACACTCTTCGGAAATGTTGCCTCGAGCATCGTATCTGATCTATATTGTTGGATCTAAGCAGAAAAAGTTAGCGACGTTGTAGTCCCTTTTTTTTGTACGTCTTTAAATCTAACTAATGGAAATAATACGCAAGAATAAAATCATTTTATTAAAATTGAACATCATTGTACAATAAAATCATTGTATCTATCTGTGGCATCGTAGCTCTAAAAAGGATGGACCGATTTCAATTTAGTTTTCTTTAATCGAAAGCTAGTTTAATCGGATATCATCTTAGCTAAGTTTCATGAAAATCTGTTTAGCCGTTCAAAAGTTACATTTCTTTTTCTAGTTGGAGTCAGGGGTCTTAGACAGTTAGTTTGTGGTTTAAGATATTTTTTTTGAGAGTTGTGTGATGGCGTTACTCTTTTCAGGTATTTTTTGTACAATGGCGTCGATAGTTGCTTTTTACATAACTCTCAAGAAGATGGTAGGATTCTACAGTGATTAAATTTTTAAAGATTTAAATTAGCGTCAAAAAACTGCTGTGAAAAATATTAACAGAATTTTTTACTCCATTTAAATCTTCCTAGGGCTTAAGAAAAAGAAAGATTTTCTAGGTATACATTTAGAAATAAACAAAATAGAGTACTCAATACTGTACACCAGTCTTGTAGATGATACAATTTTTATTCTTATTATAACTTATACTTAATTTAAATAAGCTTTTTATAATCTTGAAATTGAATTGAATTGTATTGAATCTTGAAATTACACTATAAATAAAACCATGTACCTACATTTTATTCAATTTTAGCATTAATATAGCTTAAGAACAAAAAAAAGAGATTTTCATGCTACAATCTATTATATAAACAATAATCAATGTACATAAATTGAGTATTCAATACTGTACATTATACGCACGGCAACTTAACAAGCTATACATTTTCAGTATAAGCTGACCTCTTATTACACGGAATGCCTATACAATGAGAGGTCAGCTTGTGCTGGAAATGTATGGCTTGATATGTAGCCATGTATTATATGCCAAAATTAATATTAATTATATACTCTTTATAATTTTGAAATTACACTAGAAATAAAACCAAGTCATAAGTATTTTTCTAAATAAATAGTATCATCATACATGTAGATTATACATATATGTAGATTGTAGGTACTATGTACCTATACAGGATATTTCATTATGTAATACACATAATTTGCAGAGTGATTCAGTGTCCGTTCCCAAATGCAACCGTAGTAAGCACTAAAATTCACTCCAAAACAAAATAAAAATTTGTCTTCGTACGGCTTGCGCTAATAAATAATGCGTGTCCCCCATACTAAGTTGAATTATCGTTTTGTTTTAAAGTGTATCCCAATACTGCGGTTACATTTAGAAACAGAGACTGAATCACTACAAATTACGCGCGTTACATAAAAAAATATCCTGTATCTTTATCCGGTTATAGAATCTGGCTAGAGATATAGACCGTACAAGTTGCATGGTAATATTATCACGACCCTCTACGCGTTAGGGACAGTGATCTCAGATGTGATCTATTTACAAAATATTCATGCCACAATTCTCGATTACTTTTGACGACAACAAAAAACACATCCAATGCTATAGAATTAAAAAAATACAACGAAATTTCTAGCCGTATAAGTATTTCGTTAGAAAAACTTGTACTTACAAAATAAAAATATAAGATATAACCGGATACCATTAACACGTCACTAAGTACAAACATCAATGTTACCATGTAGAAGCGACGCCAGTTGCTAATAGCTGAATTCGCGCGCCCGTTACAGCAACGCCACAAAGAATATACAATTAATAAGTAAATCAAACAATTTATTATCAAAGGTATTAATAAACTTCCTACGAAGAATAGCAACACAAAATCTACATTAGGCCTGTCTTGTATTTCTGATGATTCACTTGGCTTCGTTGGCTTCAATAATATTACAAGTATAGATAAGAGAGATATTACCAGAGGCAACGCCCAAGCAAATAGGCTGCTCTTTAGATATCTCTTTTGGATTTCCCTGTTAAAAACTTTAACAATGTCGACATAAAACATGTAACACATTACGACCAAACAATAATTGTACACTGTTTTAAAATATACAAATAGATGAAAAATTGTAGCTATGCACATTACTTCTGTCCAGTCGCTTTTATTCACCCAATTCTCGAGGGTATGGACACAATTGAAGCCGATGGATAACACTGTAAAACTGCACACATTCGCCAAGATTGCGTTGAGATACACATAGTTTTTGAAATTACGGAACTTTTTTATGATGCACCACGATGTAATTCCGTAAATACACGCAGCCACCGTGAGCACAAAAACAACGTAGTGTAGTATGAAAAACATAATAAAAAATGGGTTTTTGGAGTACATGGTGATCAAGCCCGGCGAGCGTCGCGAACCTTAAGCTTCTCGCGCTCTGGACGTGCACTGGATGAGCACCACTGTGAGCACAAACTCAACAGTTTAGTGTAGTATGAAAAACATAACAAAAAATGTGTTTTTGGAGTACACGGTGATCAGGCCCGGCGAGTGTCGTGAATCTTGAGCTACTCGCGCTCCGGGCGTGCACTGAATAAGCACAACACGTGTTCACCCCAACAATACGTTGAGGTATATATTTGATTTACATAACCGTAAAAATTAGATCATAAATACATATTTGTGTGAGAAGGAAAATAAATTATAGGCATATATTTGGTATACAACAGTATTTTATTCCTAAACTATCCTGTTTGATTTTCCTTAGCGCTAAATTATTGAAATTAGTGCTACAGGATAGCAGAAAATAGAATTGATCGCGGTATCAATATTTGTCGCAACACGACACGACGCGACACACTGTCCACACTAGCGATTTATTTATACTGCTTCGAAATATGAAAGCAATTCTCGTTGTTTGTGAAATCATCTCGCTTTTTGACGTTTATGATAATTCGACATCGAATTGAAGTGGTCACGAATTCGAGAAAAATTCGGATCCGAACTTTTCTCGAGTGGTAATTAAGTTAATACTAGTAGTCCCCCAGAGGTCGAAATTCGACTGTTATTTTAGCTTTCTGGACTTCTTCTCCATATAAAATTTAACTATACCAAATCTCACACTCTTCCACCCATGCGCGCAGTTTTCACTTCACGTATTAATAAATATAATAGTTAAAAAAAAAAACTAAAGAAAACGCTTTTGTCATCCAAACTGAACGTGTATGCAAAATTTCAGCTCAATCGGAAACCGGGAAGTGGGTCAAAAATAACTTCCAAGATTTTTTTACATAGTTACAAGTGAAGCTAATAAAAGCGTTTTAATATATAAATAGATTATAGAAGATTATGTTCTGGAAAGGTCGAGCCTGACATTTCTCGAAGGAGACCCGCTCGAATTGCTTCGACTGGTCGGTACCGTTTGAGACGTACATTTCGAATTCCAACCATCACAAAGGTCAATAATTGTTCGAAGTACAAACTCGAATCCGAGATGATCTCCCAGGAATCGAGAATAGCCTCCCAACTAACACACTGAATAATGTTTGGATGCATTTTTTGTTACTAACGAACTTTAATTTTGAAATAGGTATTGAGAAATGTGCCTCCCGGAACTCTGCCGTGTGATACGTAACTCGTGTAACTTGGATTACATTAGTTTTATATTTGTCACAATGCGTGTATTTGGACTTTTGGAGGGCGATGTCACGCGAAACGCCTGTATATTAGTTACCGCTGATAGGCAAAACGTTTGTAGGCGAGCTCTCCGAATAGAAAAGGGAAATACATGTATTAACACGGCAGAGCTTAGATAGAAACGGTTTATTCCATAGGCGGCATGAGCAGCATGGTAAACATGAGTGCATTTACGGGATAGCGGCCAATACAGCGACCTATATTCGAAATTTTCAGTGATTTCGTGGTATCCCTAGGGATTTCACAAAATCCCTAGTATTATCAGTTCCCTGCGACATATAACACAATTTAAACACTACAGAGAAAAGAAGAATTAGAATCAAAAATACAAATAAAATTATTATTTTTTATCTATTCCTATATTATATTTTTATGCCGTAAATCCAAAACGACACGGTTGGCGCAGTGGCTAAGCGATTAGCCTTCTGCGCTACGTGCCGCGCGGGTTCGATTCCCGCACGGAACAAGTATTTGTATGATCTACAGATAGTTGTTTCGGGTCTGGTTGTGAGTGCATGTGACATGTATGTTTGTAAACTGTACCCTCGCCCTCGATACAGGAGAAATCCTAGTGAGGGGCAATGTTTAAAAAAAAAGAAAAAAAAAACGAAAAACATGACTGTATTTTAGTAATTTTACATTTTGTGTGCCCTCTTCCGTGCCGCATGTTTTGAGCAAATTAATGATCTTATAAGATTCATTTATATGTTAAAATCGTCGAATATTTATCAGTTTTAAAGTCTTCTCTACTGGCATTTATAAATTAAATTAGTTTTTACTTAAGGCTTCATTAAAATAATCCCTAAATAACCTAATCCTAATTCGGATGAAAGGACCAAGAGATAGTTGGTTCCAGACCCTCGTTTGAAGCCTAAAGGCCTTATCTTCATGCGTCACTGGTCTTCATACATGAAATTTATTGCTCATGGCCTAATAGAGCGTTATTGGTCTTTATAGTCGTAAATTAGGCTTGGTTTATACTGGTGTCGGTTTAGGTGCGGGTAGATATTATACAGGATAATTGAAAAAATACTCGAAACCTCTTAGTACTGACTTTGTATCCTGAAGAACGTTTGTGCTACGACTTATACCAAAATTAAAAAGACTAACAAAAAATAAAATAAAAAAAATCTTATTTTAAAAACGTTAAACGTCACTATGATGTGTCCGCTGTATCGAGGGTACAGTTTACAAACATATATCTCACATATACACATTTTATTTTAAGTGTGTAAAATTTAAGCAAAATCCTACAGAATAGCTAATAGTAGGTACCTACTAAGACTAACGTACAGAATGATCAAAGGATCTTCTATTCTACTGCAATCCATTTTTCGGCCGTCTTATTTGAAATAATTATGGAAATAAAAGAGAATTTTCATATTACTGTATGAAAAAAAAGTTCCGAATTATGAAAAGTCTTAGAAGAAACGTTCTTCCAGGGTCATAAACTCATAATACGAAGTCGCTAAGAGATTACGGGTATTTTTTCAATTACTCTGAAAAAATAATTTCAAACAGGAAATGTTGTTAAAGCTAACTGCCGTGACCGCAGTTAGCTTTGCAATATTTCCTTTTAAGAACCCAGCAGAAAGCATCCAGTTTAAAGAAAATATGCGTTCGACACA
The DNA here is from genome assembly GCA_932294325.1 of Allophyes oxyacanthae. Taxonomy (NCBI): domain Eukaryota; kingdom Metazoa; phylum Arthropoda; class Insecta; order Lepidoptera; family Noctuidae; genus Allophyes; species Allophyes oxyacanthae. The sequence continues at coordinate 2,916,249 of OW028612.1, forward strand.
GTAAAATACAAACCATAAAATCATGAAATTTTAAAAGTTTTTTATGATAATAACGCTAGTAAAAATCCAGAATTTATATCTCTGTATCAAACATTGAAATCATAACAGACGAATCAATCGATGAAGTTTTCTAGAGAAATTATGATGACAATAAAGTTTTTCATAAAAATAGTTCAACTATGAGTATGACGTCCTTTAATTACTTTTTTTATTACTTTAATTTAATTTAAAATAATAAATAAATCCAGCTCATTGTTATCCCACTGCTGGGCACGAGCCTCTCCTCAGAATGAAAAGAAGTTTGGCCTTATTCCTTAGTTAGTTAATTTAAAATTACTTAAAAAATACTAATTTTAAAAAATCATGATATGTATCCATGATTTCCTGAGAAAACGACATCTATATCCAGTGAACCTACTGACTTATTTATTTGACTGTACAACAGAATAAGTATAATTGTGGCTTATACTAAGCCTACAAACATGTATACCTATCCTTACCAGAAGAGCGGCCATATGTGTGTGCATGTGAGATATATGTTTGTAAACTGTACCCTCGAAACAGGAGAAATCCTAGAAAAGGGCAGTTAATAAAAAAAAAAAGATATAGTCGTCATTGTACACCTGCCCTTACCAGAAGAGCGGCCATATTGATCAAAGTTTTCACTAACGTTTATCGTGACGAAAAATTATGTGTTTTATTTATTATAGTGATGGTTATTTTACGAGATACGCCTAAGTTATTGGCTAGTTATTAAGGAACTAAGGCTGGTTTGGCGGCATGGTCGGCGCAGTGGCTAAGCTATTGACTTTTTGCGCTACATGCCGCGGGATCGATCCCCTCACGGATCAAATATTTGTATGGCTTACAGATAGTTCTAACGGGTCTCGGACTCGGAAAAAATCACTTTAAATAAATATAAAAATCACTGAAAAGAAAATATCAAGTCCAGTAGAAGTCTAATGTGGAACATAACGAATTTAACAGTCAGGACCCATAAAAAATCGAGACTGGTTCAAACCTTCTCAATAATGGGTCCCTTAAAATTTTACATCTTACATCTTCTTGGGGGCCGCTTGGTGAGAGCGCAACAGAGTCCTCATTTTGTATGCTCACGACCCCAGAGGCCCGAATAGAACCCCCTATCCGCATCTTGAAACCATAGACAATCACTGTCTGACAGTTGAAACACAATATACAGAGTTCTTTCAATTCACGAGCGCGAGTCGTGTGACTTTATTACATTGACATAAGGTTTAAATTGGATTGATACTTGCACACTCGTGAACTGAATACAACTATATATTAAAACCAATAGAATAAAAGACACAAAACAAGTGACAAAAGTTACATCTCATATTATTACAATACAATCAAAACTCTATCTTATCACCTCAATAATAGAGCTTAAAATATGTTTAGCAAACTTTTTCAATTTAACACCTGTTGTGTTCTCTACTCTCTTTTGTTATGGTGTAACCTTAGATTTTCTTTAAAAGGTTCCCGACGCTTGTTATCTAGTTGAGAGGAATCTCATATCTGATGCAGGGGTGTTGGGTTTCTAGGCTTTGTCTCTAGGAAGACGAAAATAAGAGCTATTCAATCTCGGTTTATAGAGAATGTATTTTTAAACAGGACACAAATATTGTACACATCATTATGGACAACTTTCACGAAGGTACCCAATCATGTAAGCGCAAAAAAAAATCTGCTGTTCCATACAAATAATTCAGCATAGCTGATTTATTTTTGCGATTTGTAAGTTGGTCCGATAGTAAAAGTTGTTCACAATGATGAGTACAATAAACCCTTAAATCAGGTGTCCTTTTTATATGTATACGGTAATAAGGTCATGAGCGTTATTAGGATATGATGGAAGATTCTAGTTTTCAAGAGTATACATATATACGGCATACATATATATATAAGCATACACATAGGTACATATCATTTGAAAAAAAGTGACTCTATTACTGTGATTCTTAGGTAAGGGAAAAAAAGGTAGATAGATAGATAAAACGTTAATTTAGTGCAAAAAAAGACACAAAGATTTAAGTATAGTTACAAAAACAATTGTGCCAACTTACAGAAAAAAAAGATAATAAACATTAAAACAGCACGATTCACTTAAGTACACTCAATTTTTTTTATTTCCAGGTAAATTTGATGGCTCACCTTATCATTCTACTTACCTAAGTTTAAAAAAAGGACCATACCTGAAATCTTAAAAAAAAAATTGTTGTTCAAACAAAAGTGGATACTGAACTGTGTTCCATTTGTATGGAGCAGTGAATTTCTTTTCACGATTTCAGATTTCGATTTATAGTCCCATAATAAAAGTTACAGAATGATGAGTTTCTGTCTGGTACTCCATAAAAAAAAGATATTTATTATCAAAGATCATGCATAAACCCAAAAATTGAAAATATTTAAAGAAACTAAACATAGTCTAGATTAAAGTGAAACCTCAGATACTAGACTGGAAACCCACTAGGATTTGTTAAAGAAAGTGATTAAAAACATCACGTAGAAAATGTTAAATAGGTACCAAAAGGGTTAGAATCAAGCCAGCAAGGCAGATTACCATATAAAATAAAGCACATCTATAATATTTAAAATTATAATCTATGACGGAACTCCAAGTGATATAATAGGGTGTCCATGAATTATTCAACAGGTTGGCGCGGCGTTACTGTTTCCGGTCTAGTACGAAACAGCCTGCGGAAGTACTGACATCTTGCGATAGCTCGGTACTTGTATTTGGGTAAAATATTGCCACCCTAATTGATTTATAGACACAGTATTTTGGTAATGTAAAAACAGATGGAGATGTAGGTATTATTATGTATTTGTGACAAGTAAAACAAATGGCCGGGAAGGCTGGATTTTCGTTTGGGTTGATTTATTTTAGTTTGGATTTTAAAATGTAACTTTGTGAGGTTTTTGAAATATGAAATATAGAATGTGAATTTTTCATACTGAGGAGTTTGAAAGTACGATGCTTATTCAACAACGAAGTGTCGTTGCTGCAAAATATAAGAATAAAAAAACAATTTTTCTTAATAAAAAAAAATAAAGAGTTAAAATATATCACTAAGTAGGAAACTTACCATGATATCTTCTACTATATCTCCTATACTACCTATATATTCTACTATATCTACTATATCATGATACTATGTTCTTCTCCATAGGGTCTACTATTTGGAACCGTGCACCTAGAGTCTCGACATTTCATAAGTGCCTGTATCTGGTTTACATGAAATAAAGATCTATTCTATTCTATATAATAATAACTTTATTGCTTTAAATTGGTTCACAATGTGTAGTAAAAAAAGGAGATAATGAAAAAAAAACTCGGGTTTTGTCTATTATTCTGAGTGAGAAAGATGAAGAAAATGTTCATATTATACGCTTATACAGGGATGGTGTATTTTCTAACGTCATTTTGCCATAATATTCTGCAAAACCAAAACTATCAAGACATATTTTTTCTTACGTTCAAACCATAAAACGGTGACACCATTTGTGAAATTAAAACACAGCTTAGGGTATTTTTAATGAGAGCAGAAGTGGGTCGGCTCAGCGAAGCGAATCAAATTTTTCTTGCAGCCTGTCTTTTACATTACTTTGTGGTATAAGTTACAAGAGAATCATCTTACCCTTAAGGAAAGCCATTTTTAACCGACTTCCAAAAAGGGGCCTCCCCCTTTTTGGAAGTCGGTCCCCGCCTTCTCAATTCGGATGTGTTTTTTATGTATGTTCGGGCATAACTCCGTCATAATTAAGTATATAGACGGATTTGCAAAATTCTTTTTGTTCGAAAGGGGTTTATTCCAAAATGGTCCCATTTAAATTTGGTGAAGATCTGATGAAGACCTTCGGAGATATACAATGGAACTCTTGAATGAGTAGAAGAGACAAAGTTATTAAAAAAAAATGTATAAAATAATTGTCTTAATAACTTAAAAGCTTTTTTATTTGGATCGAGGTTTACGAATATCGAATTAGCTGTGCCCACGAATTCGTCCGCGTGGTGTAGTGATCGAATTTTATTTATATATGTTCTATCTATCTATACATGTTCGGTAAGATTTTATCTGTGAATAAAAGTTAACAAAGTCTCCGTGACTTGAGACTGTTTTGCGTTGAGTGTAACAGTCGCAAATATCAGCGTAACTTGGTAATACGCGCGTTCATATAAACGGCAAAATGTCGTTTCAAGCCTCTGTGAGGTCATTTACGTATATCTATTTATTTCTATGCAATTACTTAGGAACTACTACCGACGTTTTTATAATGCTACTTCCGTAATTTTGTACAGGAATGGTACAATATTTCACTTAAGTGCACATTTTAGTGCCGTCATAATTAAAACTTATGAGCTTAAAATACATGTTTAGTAAAATCCAATAGAAAATTAAAATGCCATAGAATTTTTAATTAGAAGGCATTTATGAATACAAGCTTTTGTCTTCAGCTCTGCCTGAGAATTTCGTCTCTCCACATTTCGATCTCATGCATATATATTATACACATATATATACTCGTCAAAACAAAATAAGGGCCACTTGCAAATTTCGACATTATGGGTCATTTAATAAATCATTAACTATATCCATGTGGTAAATTGTACAGCGTTGTGTTATCTTAAGTGTTTGCGAACACTTTTACGGCATTCCGCTTGAAAAACCGTTAAAATGGGTATATTTTATAATTTTTTTTGAAAACAATTAATTTTACCCTGTTTTTAACGTGAACTTTAAGCTCATTTAACATTTGTATTGTACTGAGAATAGTTTAGTGTGTTGAGTCACTGCGTACATCGGCATTTTAAGAACGTAATTCCACAGGTTCGACTTCAAATGGAGTTGACTACAATGACCGGTTCGATTCATTATATGAATATCGAATAGTTACACAGTACGACGAAGTCCATATATGGGTTGGAAACGTCAAAAAATCGAAAAATTGATATTCACCAGAGTTACGCGGTAGACCCGCAGGACCATAACACTCATCCAAGAAGGCTATTCGTAGCGATCTGTAGTTTTACAGCCGAGATTTTCGCAGCGAGCGATTCAGAATGCCTGGAATTGCTTTTATGAGATCCAAAAATTTGTCAAAAGTCAGGAATTAGGCAGAGCCAGAGGAATCATCGCTCAGGAAGACCGATACATAGACTTACATGCACGCACAGAGAGCACAGTCACTTCCCGCTCTTTGCAAACTCGCTTGTGCCTGGCCACAGGCACGTGACTTAGTGACCAAACAATTAGAAACCAGTTTTATGAAGACCAGCAATTGTCCAGGAGTCAAGTGGGGCGAATTCCATAGACCAGTATTCATCATGCAAATCAATAAACACCCGGAAGGCAACAATTGGACTGCAGCGTAAGTGACTGAAGCACATTGCTTTTTACAGATGAGAGCAAAGTAAAAGTTTTTAGTGTTGACCGTTGCATATGGGTGTGGAGATGAAAAGGTGAGCAATTTGCAGATGCCTGCATCCACAACAATGATCGATTTGGAGGGCCCAATGTTATGGTGTGGGGAGGCATAGGCCAAACTGGAAGAACTGAGCTTATAACACAGAACCAGGGTACAGTAACAACTTAACGATACATCCAGGAGGTCAGGAGACTCTATGTGGTGCCATTTACATAGCAAGTGGGAGCAGGTTTCTAGCTGTTGCACGGAAATGCACGCGCTTATACTGTTAGAGCCACCAGAGAGACACTAGAAGAGTCTTGTATACAAGTGTTGCCGAGGCCAGCGAACAGTTCGGGCTTGAACACAATTGAACACATGTGGGATCTGTTGAAAAGAAGAGTATGAGACACAAATTGATCAGTGGACAATGAAAGACAGCCCTTAAACGTCCTAAAATCGAGCTAGGAACAAATCTCTCAAGAAACAATGCGGCATCTGATAGAAAATGTCCTCTAGGCTTCAAGAATATGTTCAGAAAAGAGGAGGTTACACCAGATATTGATTCAAAAAGGAAGAAGAATAAACGCCGTGGAATTTCATTTTTAATTGCATTTTTAGTCCAAGTGTACTTTTTGCTGAAATTGAACTTTTTCTTGAAAATATTGTAAAATTGATTTTCTTTTTTGTGGATTGTGTAAAATTTAAGCCCATTTCATTAAAAACAAATCATTGCAATGAATTTTACAACTTAGAAACCTAGGAACCTCATAATTTGCCCAGAAGATCAAAAATATAAGGTGGCCCTTATTTTGTTTTGACGAGTATATATATATATATATTTTTACATTTTTAAATGCATAAATTATAAAATTTAATAAAATGAACATAATAAATAGGGAACAGGATCCAAGCTACCGGTGGCTAGGGCTCCATAGAGAGGAAACTCCTCACAATGCGTGCTGTGTCGAGGAGTACCAGCTCCAAGCCTTCTTGACCTTGATCCTAACAAGAGCCTCAGATGTCGGTCGAGGATCTTGGCTATTAAGCCATATCATGCATTATTATTATTACTATAATAATATAATTATCTATTAATTATTATTTTTTAGAAACTTTACCCCTCACTAGGACTTCTCCTGTACCGAGGGTGCAGTTTACAAACATACATGTCACATGCACACAAACCCAGACCTATCTGTAGATCATACAAATATTTATGCGGGGATCGAACCCGCGGCACGTAGCGCAGAAAGCTAATCGCTTAGCCACTGCGCCAACCGTGTCGTCAAAATACAAGTCAATTTATAATGTTTTATATAAGACAAAAGATGGTTTAATAAAGCAAGTCTTGTAAAACTCAGGTTTTAAGATAGCCCCATCTCTTTTTGTCATATGACGTTAGAAAGTGACGGATATATTTAGAACCTCGGTTTTACTAGACTCGGTTTAAACCATCTTTTGTAATAAGAGGGATAGTGTTAGTTATTTACAAAAGCGGAAATATTATTCGACGCGTGTGCCAAATGACATTTTTCTATTAGCCCGTTAGGTTGTAATGTAACATCGACAGTACCTCTATCATGAGTTTTCCGTGCCGTCTAACGTGCACGTTCACATGCAATATTTTGTATGGGAACGTGAACGTTAGACGGCACGGAAACTCATGGTAGAGGCAGGACGGAAAACATATTTTACTTTAGCCTTTTAACTCATAATCATATAAAATTACATTTAACTTAACAATTATATAACATTAAAACAAAATGTATTACGCAATTACACAGCCTTAAAACTTAGATAATTTAGCTGGTTATGCCGGGAAATTATGTTTTGTGGCAATTATAATACGAGTACCTACACCGCTTAAAACATTTCTTTTTGTTTGTCTGTTGAAAAGATTTTACAAATCACTACGATTTGTTTCCTGGCTTTCCTTATTGTGGGAAGCCCATTTTTTACAACTTAACGGACATTACGAGGAAAAAATGAGGTTTTGTTTTTTTTTAATTGATGCGAAACAATTAACAATTTTGCCGCATTTATTTTTAATACTTTTTAGGAGCGCTGACTTAACGGAATTTTCATTATTAACACATGTAATACCAACTTTTCTTTTAACCCCAGAAAAAAAAGGGCGATATAAGGTTATAGTGTGTATCTGTGGATCTGTGGATATGTGTATCTGTCTGAGGCATCGTAGCTCCAAAACGTTTTTCAAAAGAAAAGAAAGAATGCTGTTTTAAAGATAACGTCTAAAAAGAGTGAATAGTTTTGACAAAATAATAGATATATATTATAATGGCTGCTGGGAGAATGTCTTCATTCAGAGGCCATAATGAATTACAACTATTTCTCGGAACAGTGCATTTGCTAGAGACTTCAATATATTCGTTAATTACAATTATGTTGTATGACCACTGACCGAAAGAAAGAAAAAAACTAACGATAAAAAAATCTATGTAAAAAAAAACCTTATCCAGGGATCGAACCGGTATCTCCTAAACACAGGCTACTCTGTAGCCTAGCTAGGAGAACAGTTCTTCACCCACTAACTGGATTACTAAACCATGTATGCCTATGCTGAATGTACCGTAAGTATCTGGTCCAAGTTTTGACAATAAATACAGAGAAAGAAAGAAAAATGCACAATTCATTTTTTTTTTTTTTTTTTTTTTAAATCTTTGTTTGCTAAAAATGGTTTGGTCACACAGTGATCATGCCACCCCTATAGGAAGATACAAAAATGGTAGGTACTAACTTACATCTAAAACTTCTATTATTAATAATTTAATACAAATAGGTACTGAGTTCGAATTACCTTTTCTTTAATGCAACATTAACAATATTGTATAACATTTTAGGCTCCTCAGACAATGGTGAAGCTAAAATGCTGTTACAGACACCAACAGAGTGTAAAGTATATTTTTTTTATTTTTCGTACTCTTTTCTCTCTTCCTGGTTCCGGACACATTCCACCAAAATGTGATATACATCCTCTATAACATTACATACCGAACAGTTAGGAGAAGCATTCTTTTTCATCATGAATATAAAACTGTTTAGTGGAATATGTCCGGAGCGAAGTCTTAAGGCAGTCAAAACATCACGTCTAGATAGCTTGGCATTACCAAACCATAACAATCTGGATGGATATGGTTGCATGGTTTTATACCATATACCTTTAATGCGAGACCTTTCATCAAAGTACTCATTCCAAATTTTAATGCAGTTCTTCTTTATTACACGAAACAGATCGGTACAATAAGGTAATTTTGTAAATGAAATTCCCCGGTATGTAGCTTCCTTTGCTAAGCGGTCGACTTCTGTGTTACCTGCCAAACCAATGTGAGATGGTATCCACTGAAGAACAATGTTTTTACTGCAAGATTTTAATCGAAAAATTCAGGATTTGAAGTTTGAATAATGCTCGAAGACGTAGTAAAAAGATGCGTAATGCTTTCATGCAAAAAGCAAAAAGAAAAGAAAAACAAAAATGAAAAAAAAACTGATAATAATGCTGCTGGTATTATAATTATCATGATTTGATTTATGATGATAATTTATTATGATGATTACGATGACAAAAAAAATAAAACATACATACATACCGGTCAAACATATAACCCTCTCCGTAGTCGGGTAAAAAAGGTCAAGTTAAGAGGCCACTTTTTCCGGAATCAGAGCAAAACACGGACGGGTCACAGTTGTGAAAATATATTGAAAACTGTAACAAAGTTGCAAGTACAGTGCAACTTGTTCGAGACTGGTTGGAACAGCTGTATTTTTTGTGTGTCACCGAGCGCTTGCAACTTGTTTTGAATTAATTAAATAATTATCCAGCGAGACGTTTTTGTTATGTTGGTACAAGTTTGTTTTCGAATAAGGGTTCTTCTTTTGATTTTTAGGATTCCGTAGTTCATAATGGTCAATCGTAACCCTTATAGAGCACTTTGTTGTCCATCTGACTGTGTGTCAAGGCTTTTTCAACAAACGGTTTGACGTAATAAAATTGTGAAAAGAGGTTATTCAAAAATGATAGGTAGGTACCTGTTTTAAAAATGATCTTAATTATAAATTACCATACATACCGGTCAAATATATAACCCTCTCCGTAGTTGGGTAATAAAATGGAATGTTATTTAACGCAATATTATAGTGCCACCAAGAATATTAAGGTTCTTGAGTGCCACAAACTTATCTGACCCGGTGACCAAAATTGGAACTAACGTCGCTACAGAACTAAGCTACAGAATATAAATGACTTCAAAACCATAAACTTATTATTTCTATAAGTTTATGTTCAAAACGCTTCAAAATGTCATTTTTGTAGGGAGATGACATTGGTAAAAGCATAGAGATAATACATGGTAAAAGCGACGGCGGCAGCGACGCCATGACCGGCAGGGTAATCACGATACACACTCGCAATCGTAATCGATTCAATTTTGACAGTCCAACAAATTACATTGCGCGGTATGCTTTTAAAACCACTACGCCCTACAATTTGAGCAACACAATGAAAACTGTTGTAGTGTCAAAATTGAGTCGATTCTGATTACGAGCGTGCATCGTGATTAGGTAGCCGGTCAGATAAGTTTGTGGCACTGTATCTAGTTTTGACAACATTCCTTCATGATTCCTTGGTAACTGTGTAACTGTATTCACACGCTATGAACGAGCAATTCAATGACGTCATGCATGTCACATGAATCTGTGTTTTGGCGCGAACATTTGAGAGTTAAAAATATTTTAATAAAAAATAAAAAATATTGTGATATTTTCACTATTTTTTTTTTATAAGCCTTTAATCTTATGATAAACAAAAAATGAAAAATACATGCAGGTTCCCGATTAGCTTGTCAGATGGCTGCCATTCTAATCAGATGTACCTAGTTCAACTAGTATTTCTCAACTTCAAGACACTAACACGAATACAATCCCACATGGGACTTGGGTCTAGGCCGCGCGGAGGAAATGATCACAAACTCTAGATGCAGGCAAAGTTAAATCGACCGCAGTTTGCGAACGGATAGTTTGTGGATTCAATAGAAATTCACGGATTCCTTAGTTAAATTGTATTCACAGAACTTGGCCAATTACGGGAATCTCTTGGGAAGTGCCTCATTTACCAACAAAACTAACACGCATTTTTACTAATACACGGATTTATTAATATTGCGTTTTTTTTTGGGTAATGTCTACATAGTAAAAAATAAAGTCGCTTTCCCCGTCTGTCTGCCTGTATATCCGCTAACTCATCCTAAATCACGCAACGGATTTTGATGCGGTTTTCTCAGTCATTTTAAGCATTTCTTCCGGAATGTTTATATGTATAATACTTATATATTTATTGTAAGGATCGTAGAGAAATTGCATCCCTGCGAAGCCGGGGACGGGTCGCTAGTTTATTATATTTTGCCTTAGTGGTTAGTCCTTACTATTACAAAACGCGATTGATCGGCCCGCTAGGTAATTACAATCGACGTAATGTTTGGCACAGTGGCTACTTGATTATTTTCGTGCCGCGGGTTCGCTCCCCGCACGGAACAAATACATATTCGTCTGATCTACAGATAGTTGTTTCGGGTGTGTGTGTGCATGTGAGATGTACGTTTGTAAGCTGTACCCTGAGTACAGGAGAAAATCAAGGGAGAGGAAATGTTTGAAAATAAATGACGGCCTTAATTGAATTCATAATAAATTTAGACAGTTCTATAAAGTACATTGCGCAGTTTGCTTTAAAAATCACTCCCCTTGACAGTTGGAACAACGCAATGAACATTCTTGAACTGTCCAAATTAAAACGATTACGAGCGTCTATCGAGATTACATAGCCGATAAAGATAAACACATAGAGATAATACATAGTACCTGATAAACATAATTCATTTGTCAAACATGCGTTTACTCACATTAAGCATACAAAATGTTACCATTATAAAAGCAAGTAGGTAGGTATACATGACTTATCTACAAACGCGCACAAATTTAAATACAATAATAATAGTTTTAAGCAGAGATAATTAAACACATTTAGAAATAAAAAATAGAAACAAAGAAACGGAAAGAAAACTGTTTTATTCTGGACCAGCCAGGAACTAATAAAGTACAAAAGAAAAAATAACAATAGAAAAACAATAATTAAAGCAACCTGGACGAGACCAAAAATGGCCCCCATCTCAGCATAATGCTGTGGCATTTGGAAAATGTCACAACGCTGGTATTCTGATGGGATCGTTAGAAGAGTTACATTCAATTTTCTAAACAAAGAATTCGTCTAAAACCATAATTCTCCAAGAGTGATATTATGACGCTGTTCCTCCATTCCTAGTAGTCTTATACCACAGACCCCACAGACATATTATACTTTTAATTTAAAACCCGTACCTTGAGTCCTTTAATATGCACAGACTTAATTTAGCAAAAGTACTTTTCGCAAACAAAACTGCAGTAATTCATTAGAATTCTCATTTAAATCCAATCCTCTCTATTTGCTGACATAAATCACGCTATTGAAATTCGCGCCGTGGTAGAAACCGCGTTCAACAAACTTTCAATTACTTTATGATTTAAAATTCGAACCTCATTCGATTGGTGGAACAGTGAGTTGTGGCCAGAATCGCGACCAATAGCAATTAGCTAATGGATACGGGGCCAATTGAGTGCAAGGCTGTGGGTGACATCAGATTTTTTAAATACCGAACTTGTTCGTCGTGGTTTTTCAAAATGTCGTTTGTTGGAAATGTTTTGTCGTATTTATGAACCTTTTGCGTAATTGATTGCGGGATATGAAAAATGTGTAGCATTATAACTTATCTGTATTAGAAATGGGCTGAGTGACGATTTTTTTATATCAATGACTACATGACAATGACAAAAAAATATCGATTAAGGGAACAATGACAAAAACATCAATGATTTTTCTTTAACTGTCACCGCATTCAGGCATTCCATGTTATCATCTGTCATTGTCATGTCACACCCGAAGCCGCAGTTCACGTTCATTCAGACATGGTCAATAACGATTGATGATTTTGTCATTGTCACTGCATGGCGAAATGATTTTAAAATATCGATTATTTATACATGTGACATGATACCGGACTCAACTCTAGTATGTATTCAATAGAATATTATGTGTATCTTGGTACATTTCAACTCCTTATGGTATAAGACATATAATTCTCAAAAAGAAGAATACATTTCAACTCCTTAGCATTTTATACTTGGCCATAGAGCAATAAGTCAAGAGATAGATGTATGAAAACATAGAGAAGTAAACGAACAATAGTATGAAAGATGAAGTCAAAGTACAAAGTGTCAATATGGTTGGACAGAGGTTCAATCAATGTTGGGCTATGAAAACAGCGGGACTGCGGGAGTCATGCACTGAATTCTCGTGAGGCTAATATTTATTTCTGAAATACGATCATCCTTGTAGCTAGGAAGAACCAAAGGGCCACGGCTGTACACGAGAAAACCTGGTACATAAAAATACGATGACTTCACAAGTAAAAAAACAAACTTTCTGACGAAGTAGTTCTTTAGATGAGCTCTGAGGCTTTGGAGTAAGCTTCAACAATTTAGATTTTACGCATCGATCGTGTTTCGTGTGCTGATTGGCCCGCTCCGATTTCTTCACCAATCAGAACGCTGAACGCGGTCGATGAATAAAAACTGATAATAATGTTATTTCATAGGTGGATTGTGGTTTACGAATATCGAATTTATTACGTAGGCTATGCCCGCGACTTCGTCCGCGTGGTGCAGGGGTACTCGAATTTTATTTTTGAAAATACATGTTCGGCTTTTCTCGGTAATACTCGATTATCGTCGGCGGCCGCCCTCGGCCCACGATCCACGACCCACCGCGTCTTCGACTTCGTTTTCACATAGCGTTCTTGCTAACTTTTTTCCTTTTTGCTCGGCTCCTAAGGGTCGTAGCGTGATGTTAAATTGCTTCGTCAAGAATTGGGCTATCAAATTTTATGAAACTTGCATAATAGGGGGTATTAAAACACCTAGTTATGTGCAGTTTCATACTCTACTTTATCTATTCTCTCTCTACTTATGTTTACAAAATATAAAATAAACAAACACAATAATGGCGCTGAAACCAGCGCGCGCCACCGTAGACAATGTGCAGCCGCTATAAAAATTAATTTGAAATCTCCTTGGTGGACCAGAATTTTATTATAATAGAAAAAAGTTATTTTATTAGCATTATTTTGTTTAGAAAACTGTAGCATGTATCATTATGGTACTATTTGAATTCATAATCAGAACTTTACGATATGAGTGTAAATAAAAATGATTTTTCTGATTGATTACAGAACATTTTTTATTTTATGTTCTTCTTTCACTACCGTTTTTTTTACAGCCCCACCGTACATGTCACTTGATTCTGACGCCGTTGTTACCCCAATCCTTGGATTATTGGTTGATTGGTAGACTTATATTGTCAATCGTTAACCTATCCCAGGGTATTGTACTAACCGCAACCCCGGCTTTGTCCGGACTCAATGGGGATGAAATCTGCGTTTTGTAATCCGCAACGGGTTATTTGGCAAACTTAAAATATATACAAGAATGAAAAATTATTAGGTGTTGACAATATTTAAATTATTTTTTTATCCTTTTTTACGGAGGAATAAAGTTGCCTGTCCACTGATGCGGAGGGGAGAGGAGGAAATGTAACCAATAGAATAACAAATATTATCACGTCTTCCACTTATGAAATTTAACGGTTAGAAATAAACAAGTTATTGCTATTTACAACCGAGTACTTGGTTCGGATGGAGACTGCAAAGTTAACATATCTACACTGAAATAACATAACGGCTAGAAATAAATTAAAATTCCTTTTTTTTTTAAAAACGTTGCCCCTCACTTTCGATTCTGCTGTATCGAGAGTACAGTTTACAAACATACATCTCAAATGCACACACACCCAGACCCGAAACATCTATCTGTAGATCATACAAATATTCGTTTCGTAGCGTAGAAAGCTAATAGCTTAGCCGCTGTGCCAACTGTGTCATCAAAGGTGAGGAGAAAATATTGCAAACTTATTGGTTATTTTGTCGCCTGCTTTCTTCAGGGTCTTGTGCAGCATAAGTCATTGGCTAATGATGATAAGTAGATGCTATTGCCCATACTCCTAACATAATATTACCAGCACTTTTGTAAATAGTCTACTTGTGAAGAGAAATAAAGCTTAAAGAAACCTCGTCTATGTAAAATAATAGTCAACGCTTAAACAAAAAGCACAATTTCCTACCATATTTACTTGTGAAAATGCGTGTGAAAATCTCGTGAATTTGTTGAGATCACAAGCGGAACGTGTTGCGAGCACAACAGAAGTACAAGTTTTTTTTATCTTGTATTTTTAATCCCAGACAAAAAGAGGGTGTTATAAGTTTGTAGTATGTATCTGTGTATCTGTCTGTGGCATCGTAGCTCCAAAACGGATTTCAATGACATTTTTTAAATCAAAAGCTAGTTTAATCGGGTATCATCTTAGCTATGTTTCATGAAAATCTGTGCAGCCGTTCAAAAGTTACAGCTCTTTATCTAGTTGGAGTCTGGGGTTTTTGACGGTTAGACCATGTTCATAACACACGAATTTGTGATAATCATTATGTAATTGTGTGGAGTGTGAAACGTGCTTTTGCTTTTTTTTGTTTCTGTTTCTTATTTTTTTATTAGTATTTTTTTTGTGTTTTGTTTTTGTTTTTTTTTTCGGTTTTGGTGTTATCGTGATTCTGTGAAGTCTAATAAATGTTTCTTTCTTTCTTTCAACTTTAACCTTTATAACGAGATCTGTTCACCAGGTATAATAACTTTTATCAAGAAATTATGGATGTGTGGAGGAACGCGATATGGTCCTATGGAGCTATGATCCTCCGACCAGGTGAGATGATATTGCTTGGCGGGCCGAAGCCCGATAATTGATGTTGTATAGATATATGTGTTGGATACGATTATCTTTTTACTTGCGTGATGCAGGCTTTGTTATCTGATTGGTTGAATTCGTATTGTAGTTAGTTTAGTTTAGTTATAAATTCATTAAAGTAACATGCTGACGGAGTGGCGGGCACAACTAGGTAGTATTATTAATATAATTAACTAGATGTGCGCGGGACTCGGCCCGAGCAGAAAGACGATGCCGAGATATTTGACAAAACAAAAAAAAAAGCCATCCTCTCTCGTGATGCACAATTTTTCCTTGTCTAATTTCATCAAAATGGGTTCAACCGTTTGGCCGTGAATAGGTAACAAACAGACAGATAGACACTTTTGCATTTATAATATTTGTGTGATAGACATAGTTGAATTATACTTGAAAATATATTTTTTTACTTCGAACTGAAACTTCTTTATATATTTTTCTATTGCCCCGGAAGCTCCGCCGTCACCCGGAGCATGGCTTCCGATTATAAGCCTCAGCGCCCGCATTTTCGATTTTTCATGTTTTAAACGGCGCTAAATTGGTCTAGCGTCTTACAGAGGAGAGGGGGGAGTTCAGACTCAATCAGGTTTTGATTTTAGACGAAGTAGCTTTCGGGCGGTGTCGAACTCAATTATAATATCATCAATATACAATATCGTATGTAACGAATGAGGTGGTGTAAGGCACGATTCTCTACGAGAGTTTATTTATTTTATTTATTTACTTTTATTAAAACGGTACGAAACCAATTACAATAATAAAAGATAGGCACATAGGTAATTAATTACACATATAAACAAAACAACACAGTCATACAACTCTCTCACAAAAAAGCAGACATAATATATCCGCCCATCCATCCGCAAACAAGTCACAGTAAGGATTGTCATCCAGAAGAGCGTTAAGCGCGGAAAGCGTGCGCGGTATGGGTGAGTTGGCCTGGGCCACGGTGCGACACGAGTTAATGAGATCTTCTGGCGCACCCTGGGCAGCCAGCCTCGATACCACCATTGCTGACTAGCTAATAGAATAGAATAGATCTTTATTTCATTTAAACCAGATACAGGCACTTATGAAATCTTTACACTACAACATGAGCGACTTTCATGAGATAGCTTGTGGCGACACGACAGATGATAAATCCGTCTGTTAAGCCAAGCTTCCACTGGCAGCGGAGCGGGCTCCGTACGGACTCCATTTAACTTGCAACGGTAAACTTCATAGAAGTGCTTCAACCAACAAAGAGTCTAGCGGAGAGGACTGATCGAGAACTAACCGTCAAAAACCCCCGACTCCAACTAGAAAAAGAGCTGTAACGTTTTGAACGGCTGAACAGATTTTCAAGAAACATAGCTAAGATGATACCCGATCAAACTAGCTTTCGAATACAAAAACTGGATTGAAATCAGTCCATTCGTTTTGGAACTACGATGCCACATACAGATACACAGATTTACAGATCCACAGATACACACTACAAACTTTTAACACCCCTTTTTATTGGTCGGGGGTTAAAAATTGCGATAACAAAGTCGGTCGTCATTTCTCTTTTGCAGTGGAAAGCAATTATCAAAACTCTTTCATAATGGAAGGTAAAACCTATCTTAGCTAGTTCCTTTCGCAGTGGAAGCTCGGATGTCTATTGATCAAAATGAGTTTTTTCAAGAGATCACACGGTCTTGGGGTTTTGTTTTTACTTACACCAGAGTTCTCAACGGCTAATCAAATCCAACCCGCCGTTGAACCTCATGTCAACTAACATGATTACAGCTAACGTGAGATTTAGGCCCAAGTTCACCGACAACGTAACGGACGATTGCAGCAAAACCAGCAGTTTAAACATCAATTTTAGTATGGGTAATCGGCTGATTTAATTTTAAATTGTTTTAAACTGTTGTGAACGGTGAACATGGCCCTTAATATAAATCTGGTTCCTGGGGGCTTACTACGAACCCGCAGAGCAGAAATTGAACTGCCCAGACTATACAGTATGAGCTGACCTCTCATTGTATAGGCTTTTCGTACTATGAAAGGTCAGCTTATACTGGAAATGTCTGGGCAAGTCCTTTAGAAATTAAAGGTTTTATAATAAAAAGTACTATTTTATGTCAGCTTAGACAGTTTGGCAGTTTGTTGATATATTAAAAAAGATTTGGAGGCAACAAAAATATATTAAATATTCCTCTTTAATACAGAAACGTAAAATTGCCAATTTTATTGGTAATAACGTGAACGAATGTAAAAAATATATTAACCATCAAAACTGCGTAACATATAATGGTGGGTTCAGACTTCACGTTTTTTTATGAAATAAACAGGGATTACTTTAATCTGAAGGATTTTGTCTGTTCTAATTTCACTGTTATTCTTTTTTTACACGCTGTATATCTTCGTTTTTTTTTAGATTAGAGCTACTTGATGCAATCGTCAAAAATATTTGTCTTACCAAGACCTATTTTCACAAGTTTTCATTTGTGGCTGGCAAAAATAATAATTGAGGGATGATCTTCTTTAAATTTTGTTTAGTTGCAATATGTTTTCCTAATTTAAACCTTTTGTATTGATTGCATTAGATATTAATAAGAATAGAATACAAAGTTCCTCCGTTTAGTTCCTCTCATTACATCATCCATGAGATGAACACAGAACTCGATAGGTATTTAATGTGACTCAAGTTTTAAAAGCGAATCAGATTTTACATTTTCCTCATCATTTAAAAAGTAGCTTCCTAATATAGACGCGAAATCAAAAAAATGTTTGTTGCGACTTTTACGAAAATGTCGCAACTGTCGCTCATCTGTTCCCGCCGTCACAACAGACATAAACCGTGATGCGAGGGGCGGAGACATTTCCCGCGAGACCCCGCAGATTTGCCCCAATAGCCCGCAATCCGACCGGAACAAAATGTTTTGTAATAACATGCTTGTGGCGCTGTAAACTGAATTTACGGAGGATATTGTAAAGACAAGACAAGAACCTAAGATGTGACGTAAGCTAGTATCTACAATGGATAGGGACCATCCATGAAGTACGTCACACGTTAATGGGGGGGGAGGGGGTCGATGAAGTATAACATTATGTGACAAGGGGTGGGAGAGGTCCTAAGTTTCGTGACATCACACTTCAAATTCATATTAAAAAATAATTTAAATGGAAATAAAACTCATTTCGGAACTGCTGTTTTAATTTAATAATTTCTAGATGTGAAATTGCAAAATATGTGACGTCACACTAGGGAGGAGTCTCACAAATGTGATGAACTGTGACAAGGACGGGGGAGGGGTCAAAAAATCATGAAATTAGTGTGACGTACTTTATGGATGGCCCCATACCTACGAAAAACTGAAGAAGAACACTTGAATCTTGTAATCGGAAATTATTACACTCTTTCATATATTTTACTTTGGCCCTAAGCTAATTATAATTAAGGGAATCAAAGATACTCTGCATTTTCTGTATATTTAGAAAGCGACACGTTTCTTTTCAGCCGTAAAACTAAAAGTCAAGTTAAGTTTATAAGTAAAGGATCATTACATTCTCCGAAGATCCCTATTCCTAGAAAAAAGCAAAAAAATATACCAAATCTTTTGTAAAAATCCCCAAAGGAAGCGTAAACATTACATGTACTGAGATTTCTTTTTAACAAAATGTACTTTCTCTTTTTACGAGATAATAGATTTTTTTAATGATTTTGGATGATTTCTTGTTGCTTTTAGACGCTTTTGTTATAATATTCTTTGTGTTTTGGCCTGTTTTTACCCCCCGACAAAAAAGAGGGGTGTTATAAGTTTGTACTGTGTATCTGTGTATCAGCCTATCTGTGTGGCGTCGTAGCTCCAAAACGGATGAACTGATTTCAATGCAGTTTTTTTCTTAATCGCAAGCTAGGTTAATCGTGTAGCATCTTAGCTGTTTCATGAAAATCTGTTCAGCCGTTCAAAAGTTACAGCTCTTTTTCTAGTTGGAGTTGGGGGGTTTTTGACAGTTAGGTTATCAGTATTCGCTTTGTAAAATGGGACTCGTGCGGTCTAATGACCAAAAAGTAACGCACTCATAGAAATATAAACTGGTTTTTGCGAATGCATGATTGATGTTTTATAGGTACCAAAATAAATAATCTAATGCGGGAATTAAAATTCACAACCATACGCATTCAAAGCGACCGTGTGCCGATAACCATTTAAAGAGCAAGTAATAAAAACTATTTGGTGGTTTACTTAATCCGAAAACCATGCTCGAAAGCACTCGGAACTAAAAACTGTTCTTTTGCTCGAAAATTTTACATTTTACTCTAGATTTCACCTTGTCGAGGTATGCTTTTCAACAAATTTATTTCTCTTCTACAAAACTGAAAATAGAACTTTAAATCAACCAAAATAAAGTTTAGATTGAATTGAAATTTTCTTCTAAAGTGGTAGTTTTAAGTTTGTTATGGTAACACAGGCGCAGATGGACCATTCTTATTCAAATGCGTAGTCGTCGTTCTTAGTAGAAATTGTTTACGCCAGTCGTCAGTTACAAAGGGCGGAAGAAGTTTTTCTCAATTTAATTTCTTCTCGATTGAGTGATAATACGATTAACTGATGCGATGGGGTGTTGTCTATATGTTTATGTTAATAAACTAAGCAAGGTTTTGCGTTCCGCGTTTTAAGGATGATAAGAAATTAAAATGTTGTGGTACATTCTCTTTATTTTAATTTCGAATAAAGAGAATAGGATGTCGTATTCATTTATCAGCTCCTCGTTTTATTTGAGCTGCTTGGGGGGGGGGGGGGTTCCCCCCAAGATGTCTACGTTCACACATGAATCTATTCACACGATGCTGCGATGACGCAGTATTGAAGATTCGTACGAAATGAAGGCATGTCAGAGCTTAGCGTTATTCGTGTGAACATCTTTCATAAATACCTATCCCTCATATTTGCAGACACTCAAGAGATTGTTTGAATAAGGGTTGACAGTGATCAATTTCACACAAGATATTTTGGTCTATAGTTTGCATGTGAAATAGATCCTTTTACCCGAGATTAAAACACTGCTTTTTATTACAATTGTTAGGAACGTAAAAATACAGTGTAATATTAGGAGTTTTATAAATATAATCGAATACCTAATCCAATGCCTAAAACTACGATGACTGCAGATTCAAAAAAAGAATTCATTATTGGCCAGAATAAATATTTGAAAATCGTAGTTCGATTTATAAAATAAGTTTATTTGAAAAGAAACACTAGGTTCTCTTTTTAAATTATGTTAACAACGACCATAGACAACGACATCCTTTTAGGCATACTTTATGAGTGATGAAAAAGTATCAAAGGTCTCATCATCTCAGAATAGACAGGGTATTTTCTCAAATATGGTGACGATTAATTATTGTTGCTCCCGTCTGCATAATATGTTACCTACACACCGTTACAGAACAGGGATGAATATTTAATAAACCATACAATATGTTAGAGCTCCGCTTACAATGCATTTGGCTCGATGTCAACAGCTGCCGGCAGATGGCGCCACTTCCGGGCCGGGCGGATGCGACGACAGTGTTGCCAGATCGTAGATGCATTATCGTTTCATTCAAGTGTTGTTAGCATGTAGGGTAATATGTTTAATCAAACTATGGAATTAAAATAAAGATTTTCATTTATGATTATTGCGACGTGTTTTTTTTTTTAAGTTTTATATCGTGGTGTTTATTAGTGATATTTACCAATTTAGGTGTTTCGAATTCATTGTGTCGCCGTAATAAATATCTACTAAAAACGGTATTTTTTTTAAAGAATTATGACTTATTCTTTCTCTATTGCGTAGGGCTTTTATTAAAGCGAACTAGAAAAAAATTATTGTTGCATACCTACAATCTTACGAACTTAATATTAATATGAAGTAATGTACTGTTCGACTGCGGTAATATTATTAATCGTCAGAATTTTCCCGTTTTTGAATTAATAAAATTGCTATAAACCAGCGTAGAAAAATAACAATAAATAATCGTAATTTATGTATTTTTATATTATTTTTCCCGCATAAACTTATACAAAGGAAATCACAGCATGATTAATAGTCGTTTAATTTGATTGTAATTATGTACGCGACTCGTAAAATTATGATGATTACAATCATGATTGTTATCAAACGAATTACGCGGCCCGAGGACACGCGTAAAATTTATTTATTAAATATATCGGACGGTTGTTATTTCATGTTCTAAAAAAATCGTGATTGTTAACACAAGATTATGGTATGGGGACATTTTTTTACTTAGAATTAATATTATGTAGGCGGAGATTTTATTACTGTGTGCCATAAAGTTGCTAAATCGTTCAGTATCACGAATTGGTTCATAATACCTTAGGGCCGGGACACATCACCATCACACGACGTCATAATTCGTAACACGTTGCAAAGCCGTGTTACGGCGTGTCGCCGCACCTTGGAAAATTCATTATTCATGAATTTAATGACAGAAAGGTGTGGTTTACCTAGTAGGTACTTTTATTTTTTGTGCCTCTTAACAATAGTTGGAGTATTATACAGGATATTTCTTTATGTAGTGCGCAAAATTTGCAGAGTGATTCAGTGCCCGCTCCCAAATGCAACAGCAGTACACACACACTCTAAAACAAAATAAAAATTTGAATTTGTATGGCTTGCGTTACTAAATTATGCGTGTCCCTCATACTAAGTCGAAATTTTGCATTTAGGAACAGAGTCACTTTTCTAATTATGCGCACTATATAAAAAAATATCCTGTACGCCCAGTGCGGTTCATATCTCGAGAGAAATGCCATTATTTCGTTGTATAATGCGGCGCGTCGCAGTTTTTCACGACGCGACGTCGCATCGTGTTACGACGTTGTGTTGTGTCCCGTCCCTTTAGTCATCTTGGTACGACACAAATGAAGAAGAGTTCACCTATTCTTGAACAACGACTTTAATGATAGACATTTCTTGCAGCTTTTGAACGTCTGTGTACAAAATGAAGCAATTGGTCATTTTCTCTATTGACGAAAGACACACTATCAACATGTCAATAGGAAAGTTACTATTTGTCTTACAAATCCGTTTTATGTAAAAACACGAGTAAACATGCGTACGGTACACGAAAAAGAAAAAACAAAAGAGATCCAAAATATTACCTACACGCTTTAAATTTCGACCACAAGCGTGTACCGTCGGCAAAAAAGTTGAAAGCCCTCTAGGTAGTACCTACAAACTCTATGGACATAAACTTCGTGCTTATCTTGTTTCCCGCAGCTCGTGCCTAGATTCCTACTTTGGCTGCGTTTGCTAACGCTACTACGGTTTGCACTCGATTTTTAAATAAGTATTCAGTTTGAAAGTTTGGATGATTTGTGAGCAGGCAGTTATAATCGAAAACAAAACTAGGACTATCTAAATTATTGCCAAGTTTTGTTGTTACGATATAGTATTATTATTATGATGATCAATTTGGAAGTTGTTTAAAAAATGCCTGATATGTGATAGCAATGTTTTAAATTTTTAATAGATCAAAAAGATTATATTTATTTTAGAATACAATAGAAAACGCGCCGCCACGTGTTATATTTATTTGTTTATTTTCTTTTTATTAAGATTTTATCCTATGTTACGAGTATGTTTATATTTGAACACAATATATTTTATTGTATGATGTATATATATTTTGTTTTTCTGTTTCCCCTTTTTTGTTTCTATTTCTTTGCCTTCGTCCGTGCGTCACTGCAGGGGTGCCAACTGAAAATCAGCGTTGGGCTCTCTGCGCCCAGCAAATGCTGAGCTGGCTACCCACCCTTTCGGCATGGCATGCTTGACAGCATATACCTAATTAATTATTTTTTTTCATCATTGTCAACTTTTGATGTGTGTTATTTTTATAATTATTATTTTTATTTTTTTATCTTCTTTCTCTTATGTTGTCAATGTGTCTGTGCCGAATAAATTTTCTTTTCTTTCTTTCTTCTTTTCTTTCTTTTCTTAAAAGTACTTTTTTTTCAAATCTGCTTTACGCCCAGTATTATAAAAAAGTGTAAAATTATCATCAATTGATCAGGTTTACAATAAAGTAAACTAAACTACTACTACAAAAACTACTAAACTACTAAAAACTACGACTACTATTAACTACTACTAGGTACTACTTTTTATTGTAAACCTAATAAAATGGAATTAATAATATTTAATCATAGAATTCATATTCCAATTTCAAATAGCTTTTGGTTTCATTCAACCTGGAACACGTGGTACTATTTACTCCTTTTGTGAGGCATCATAGGTAACGGAGCACAACTTGTGCAACTTGTCCACTCTGTTACGACACTCGTCCACTAGAATTATCTATCTATGTGGACAGTTGTAAACTTTATGTGAGTCACGTAATGTGTGGAGACAACGGGCAAGTGGCTAACTTTAACTTGGTTATTTTTAACTTTTACTAGTCTTGGTACAAATTGCAATAAACCGAACGAAATTATTCGTGAAAGAACGAAAAACAAATTGTTAATTGATTAATCATTGTTTATAATTTATAGTTATGTAAAATTAAAACATTTTAAAGGAAACACAAAATTTTCTCAAAACCTTTAAGTCGATCTTAAAATTTTAATTTTATCATATCAAAAGTAATACGGTATGTTTTTGTACCATCGAATTTGTTCAAAATCCAAATCCCGCCAAAATCCAAACACATACGATTCGATTCAAAAATCGAATCGTATGTGTTTGGATTTTGGCGGGATTCATTTCGACTTTGATTTACCTACATATCTTGATATTTAATATGTACCTATGTATATTATTTTTAAAGTATGTAAATACCTACGTGTATGTGTATTAATGTAGGTATATGTGTAATGAATTACTTAAGTTTTACTTTAGTATATTAACTTCACCTAATAATAGTGCATCTACCATGTTTTTGTCTCTGCATCAGCCTAAGGTTGTCTGGCAGATAATGCCTTGGGACCGCCTTTGTACATATTTGTATGAAAAACATTAAATAAGTAATCAAATTATAGTAAAAAGAATTATATCTTTAATGTTATATTATTTATTTATATATTCTTTATTGTGTGACTTTACCCAATTTATAGGTTAGGTTAGTTTATGAAGAAAAAGGAAGACAATATAAATTAACTATGTATGTGTTTTTGTCCCTCGCTCGTCCACCGTCTTGGAGACAAATTGGTTTTCTGAAGAAAGCAATTAATCTCAGGACAGGAACCCAAATAATTTGTTAAGCATCACGTACAGGACCGAGCGTGTCCTGCTATGTGCCCTCCATTAAAAATGTTGTATTTTCGCCTGAAGGAATGGATTTTCATTTGTTTCATACATGGTGACTGGGAAATCTTAGAATGGTTTCGTAATTGTTTCTTTTTTACAATGTCGTTCAACCGGAGGACTCGACACTAATTTCTTATAAAATAATAGTTAGCTTTATAAAACTTAAGTTTAGATTATTGTAATATAGTTTTTCTATAATATATTATTGTTAGATATTCTAATTGGGGTAAAAAAAGGCAATAGTGTTGCCTAACATTAAAAAAACAATAGCCATAGTGTAGCCAAAATTAAATGAACAGTTGCATATTCCCGTTCTACTCATATCATAAACAACGAAACCGCACTTTTACGCTCTCAAATAAATATTAGAACGTATTAAACCACAGACAAAGGTGCGGGCCGGATTAAACCGCTTTAAACCGGTTGAAACTAGAAGTTTCTAGTTAATTAGCAGTCTTATTTGAGGCGCATCTATATTTCACACGATGCGGATAGGCTTGCATCGTGCTGCATATTTTTTGTCTTCCGCATACTTAATACTCGGCCTTGTGTTACACCGTTATGTAACATTCCCAAGGATGAAATTATTTAAAAAAATCAATCCATTTTTTGACAACTCATAAACGTAACATACTTGACTACGAAAAGATTATAATTATATTAATACATCATACCCAGTATCACACATATTTCTCCAATGGACATGTTTGGGTGGCACCGAAATTTCGTTGATGCCATTTAAGCGTTATATTCTCATACGTTTATGAGGGGATGAGACTAGGTTTATTCACAAATGGAGGCGTATGAAAGACAAGGTCCTAGCTTTCTAATGCCGATCTCTTTATGGGGTTATAGTTTTATTGTACTTATTGAAATGAACAACTTTTACTATGGGACGAAACCTTAAATTGCTATTCAACGTGGCAATGCTGCCAGTCTTCTGGGCACGGTGCCAATTGACAGTGATGTGGAGGAGTACGCCTAACTGCTCATTTCGTATAGTATTATAATTGTTTTATTATATTACAATTTTGTATTTTAGTTAATTAACAGTGTATATAGTATAGGCTTAGATTATTGATTGGTTGTCGCGGCCGCTCCAACTAGATACCGCACTACCTAAGAAAAATGGCTCTTTGAATGCGTCAACTCATTTGACATTGTGATTGTCATGTGGTGATTGTCATTCATGGTTTGTTTATTTATTGTTGAAATTATTTCGGAAATTATACAATCTTTACTGATGGTACATATCCCAGTGTTTTTTAAATTTTGATAGTGTTGTTTTTGCACAGTTTTACTACGCAAACCGGCATTTTAATCTGACCGACTCACTCGAGTACGCCTATTCTTGCGTAGTATGTTTTGCCGCATTTTATTAGTACGCCGGCGGAATCTAGTTAGAGCGGCTGCGACAACCAATCAATAATCTAAGAGTATAGGATAGTTATATTATTGTTCAATTAATAAACATAAATTAATACACCCAAAGCTATCTTCTATAACTACAAGTATAAGATGCCGTCTACATATTTAATTAAATTTTAGAATTCCGTCTTTCAGTTATTAAATCCGAGTTCCATATTCAGTTACATGAGCAAATACGTCGGTGGCGAATGCATCAAGCTTTCCTCGAATTAATCTCGTATTTCAAGTTGAAATACTGTGGTAAACCCTTTTCTGGTTCACGTTTCGTACCGTACAACGAGCGAGGAATAATTTTGACATATATCATGAGAGTATGTAGAAAAATGTAGATTTTTCGAGGTTTATTACTTATGAATTACTTTAGCTAATAGTGCACTGCAAGATCCAAATATTCAAATCCGAATCGAGAGGTATGAGTTAAATTCTAAATTTTAACACATACGTGACCATCGGGATTTTGTTAACTTTGTTTGTAAAATTAACGTGAAAAAAGCTATTTATAGAGGAAACCGTTTTTTTGTGTCCATTTTTATTACAGAAATAAGCATTTTTGCAGCGGACACTATATTGGATAGATGCATAAAAGGGTTTTAATATTTGTGTACATTGTAATTGGCACCCTCGGTCCACAGTTAATTTTGAGAATTTTTATAGGCCTGGCTACACTTCGGTGTAATACACGGAAATTTTTAATCCGTGCCAATATACGCGCTGTTCACACGTCCCCTTACTAATTCAGTGGTTGCAGTTGCGTCCGCGCCAACCTGTGACTGCGACAACCATAGTTTTTAATGGACCAAAAATATAGCAATTGCGTGGAATCAGTGGAATACATAAAGATGACTTTTCCGGCCAAGGCTAACCAAAAATTACTCTAAGGGGTTATTAAACTATTCGATAAATTGGTCCCGATAGATCGGGTGGGCGTGTATCTCACTCAATACACAGTTCGGCCCTAATTTCCTTTTAGTATAACCAAATGAGATGACTAGGGCCATTATGTCGAGTACATTTTTCTCACATTAGGTAAATTATTTGATACTTGGAGTATAACTGACTTATCTTTAATCCAAAAACCTTCAAATCTCGTCAATAAACCAGGCTTCTCTATAAAGCATCTGGTAACAATATAAAGATTTTATTTAATGAGGTTTATCCACTTGTCAGTGCAACAGGTGACTAACTAACAATCGATTTTCTATTGTGTCCGCTGCGTGGCAGTCAAAGTGTAAGAACGTTATTTTACAGTTCACTTACGTGTAATTTTTTTATCGAACCAACAAGTCCTTTTCTGCTTATTTTCCACTTAGCGGCTAGTAGCGCGCAACTAGTTTAGAAGTAATTACATGTACGTAGATGTTGAGACGCGCGCAGCTACCAGTCGCGTGTTCTTTTGCAGTCACGGCGATATCCAAGCTGCGGTCGCGTCAATGGGTATGGTATGTCATCTTTGATAGTCCCATATAGCGTAACTAACATAGTTAAATACCGCGTATGTACTAATAAAATCTAAATTGAGTTTTCGCGACTATAAATTGCCATTCACAATCAGCTACTTACAGACGCAAAAACTAAATTCACTCGGATTTCTCCTGTATCGACGGTATAGTTTACAAACATACAGCTCACATGCACACACACCCAGACCCGTAACAACTAAGTGTAGATCATACAAATATTTGTTCCGTGGGCGATCGAACTCGCGGCACGTAGCGCATAAAGCTAATCGCTTAGCCGCTGCGCCAATTGTGTTGTCGAATACACATACGCGGTATTTAACTATTTTAGTTACGCAGTATGGGACTATTAACGACGATATGACTTATTTGAATTAATAGGTATCGAGCGCGGCCAGCTGCCCGCTACTATCCGCTTAGTGGATGACGGGTCTTATTGTCATCTCCTTCCGACCGTAATACCCTTCGTACCCGCTTCAATACTACATTAATATAACTCCAGATTACTAAACACTCAACATTTGGTCCCAGAGGGGTCTAAAGTCATATCGCAAGTTAAATTGACGTCGTTACTTATTCACTGACGCGACGTCAACGTTACAGCGATGGCGAACATTTTTGGCGTGTTCTATTAATTGTTGTTTTGCTTTGTTTAGTAATGTCGGGCTTGTAGTTTAATGTCTACGGCGCAGATCGATTAATCAGCAAGGCTAAGCTGTGGTTGTCGCGGTCAGTTCTTGGATGGGTGACCGCTCTTGACGAACCGAGACCGCTCCATGCCTCGGTAATTATTGTTATACGAATACCTATGATCTGCCTAGCATCGGCAATAACCTAACCGCCAAAAACCCCCGACTCCAACTAGAAAAGGAGCTGTAACTTTTGAACGGCTGAACAGATTTTCATGAAACATAGCTAAGATGATACCCGATTAAACTGCATTGAAATTGATCCATCCGTTTTGGAGCTACGATGCCACAGACAGATATACAGATGCACAGAGACACAGATACATATACACACTACAAATTTATAACACCCCTCTTTTTTGTCGGGGGTTAAAAAAGGTTGTGCTGAGGCAAATACGTCATTTAGTAGTATCATTTAGAAATTACTTACCATTCACACGTGAGCGCTGACGTGAAATTTGTCTAGCGTCGTAACGTAACGTTTTAACGTTCGTGTGATCGTGGGCCGAGTACGAATGTTTTGACGTATGGCGTACGTTAACGTAAGCAAATTTTGATTACAAATACAATGAATCTATCGCATTTTTGTTCAATTTTATGAAATACACACACTTGTTTCATGAAAATGTAAAAATTATGTATGTATTTTTAAAAAAATATCATGGATTATACGTGTGTTTTTAATTCATGCTTACGTTAACGTTCCGATACGTCAAAACATTCGTGCTCGGCCCACTAACGTTTAGAAGAGATTTATAGTGCCACAAACTTATCTGACCCGGTGACCAAAATTGGAACTAACGTCGCTACAGAACAAAATTGACTTCAAAATGTCATTTTTGTAGGGAGATGACATGACAGGTAAAAGCGACGGCAGCGACGCCACGACCGGGTCCGATAAGTTTGTGGCACTATAGTAGTGTTTGTGTATTTTTAATGACGCTTACGTTAACGTCAAAACATTCGTGCTCGGCCCACTGACGTTTAGAAGAGATTTAGAACGATGACGCGATCATTTGGGGCTCGATTATGTCGCAGACAGCGTTCTTTTCATTTCCTTCTATTAGTCCCTCGAGATAATCCCTTTGTCCAAGCTACAAGTTATTAGAGTTTAAAAAAACATCTTTACAATTCACAAATTTCTGTGATCGATCGTTTATAATAAGAATTAATTATAATAATTATTAGTAAGTTTAGTTTATATAGTACCTATTACCTATAGCATAGCTTTTTTGTTTTTCTGTTTGTTTTGTATGTATCAATTTCATCTTACCATAGTGCGAATTAGAGAATCTTTAAAAAAAAAACTCTGTTTTTGTTAATTTGGTTTTTATCAAACCATAATTATCGTATGCTTAGATTAGTTAATTTGTTATTTTAATAGAGTTTCTACTCGGTTCTTCTCCATAGGATCTACTATTTGGAAACTTGCACTGAGAGTCTCGACATTTTATAAGTACCTATATTTATTTAATAAAGTGTTATAATTTTTTGCCGTTTTTTTTTCTTTCAATTCTCATTTGAAAGCTTATGCTGTCAGGACAGAGAAAACCTTCAATTCTGGTCATAGACTTAATATATTACTGTGTAAGGACGGGGCAACGACGCCTAATTAAATGGGCCCCAACGTATGAGTTCAGAGGGCCGAGCACGAATGTTTTGACGTATGGTAACGTAAACGTAAGCAAATTTTGATTATAAAATATGATGAATCTATCGCATTTTTGTTCAATTTTATGCAACAAACACACTTGTTTCATGAAAATGAAAAAATATTGCATGTATATGCAAAAAAATATCATGGATTAAACGTGTATTTTTGGTTCTAAATTTGGTTACGTTTACGTTACGATACGTCAAAACATTCGTGCTCGGCCCACAGTACCATCACGAGCATTCGCAAAGTTTCTTTTCGGAGCAGTGGTTTGTACAGCATGTTTAGTTCTCATAAATATGGCTAATGATTTAAAAACTAGGAAAGTTAAAACAAGTTTTTTGTTTTTTCGTCATTTTTAATACGCTTTTATTAGCTTCACCTGTAAAAAAATATTGGAAGTTAAATTTGACCTTCTCGGTTTCCGATTGAGCTGAAATTTTGCATACTCGTTTAGTTTGGATAACAAAAGCCTCTGTTTTAGTTTTTTTTAAACTATAGATAATATTATTCATTACGATTATAGTATCTCGCTGCCAAAATTTCGGATGGTCGTATCCTTACTTTTTAAATCATTGATTCTAGTCTTAAATAGTACATAAGCTTGTATCTTACCCCGCACCCCGCACATCCCAGTAATCGACCGCTGATAACTAACTTGATTTCCTCTCCGGATATAACTTTTTCCCGGGGCCAAGGACTATTTTTGATTGATGACAATTTGATTAACATCGGTTTCTTTCCTAATGGACACAGCGCACTCTCTGATTAGTATTAAAAGTGCTGGTTCGATTGGCAACTCATTTCCTGGCAATCTAAAAGGCCGCCATTTTGAATGGAATGATAATGTGATTAGATTTTGACTATATTCATAGTTGAGCTTGCTTTTGGGGACAGACAGCATAAAAATACCTACTAAATGATTAAAGCTTATTTAAAAAGTATTGTAAATAAAAATTAAATAACGCAAACATGCCACTTAAATAACTTTTATTTGTAACTCATTGATTCATTGTTTTCCATCCACATCTTTGTGTGCAGTCGATTTTTTTGCTCTTAGGATCGCAACTTTGCGAACTTCATTCTTAACAACGTCAAAATCTTATACAGGGTGCTGCAGATTTTGTCACATTAAATGAAACCATCATATCATGTGCTGAAGGCGTACACAAAAAATGTCCGATATATACGCAAGTTACTTTGCATCATATTTTACTCTGCTATCATTCGACTGGGTAAAGGAACATCGGTGTAGAAATTTATGTCACATTTACACGTGTAAATAAAAATAATTTTGGTTAGAATAGGTTGGACACTTTTTAAACTCTGCCTAAAAATCGTGATAAGACTAAAATTACGAAAAAAAAAAAAAAAAAAAACTTTATTTCAGGCATTGAAGTGATGGGTTAGTAACAAATTGTGCTTATATGCTATGTTAGTGTTATTAGTACTTATATTACTGGACATTCACCTGCGTAGGTATACCCATGGCTATCTCCACCCAGTGTCTTTGGATGGGACAGTCCGGTCTATCAACAATCATTTTCAGAATGTTGTTCCGAGTGTCACGCAAGCGCTGCAGTAAGGAAGCTGCTTTCTTACGCATGATGGCGTGAAAGCCATCCGTACGAGCTTCAGCAAACATGCCTGATGCACTACAGCGCCACGGTAGCAGCAACAGCATCCTGAAGGCGTTATTATTATTTTTATGTAGTTCCTGTGGCTAAACTACAGATTGGATTCGATAGTTTTTTTTTTTTTTTTTTTGTCATTTGAATTTTTGTTCACACAACGTGATGCTAAAAATACCCAGTTTCATTTAATCTGATAACATTTGCGGCACCGTTTATAGTTTTTCTTTTTTTTTCAAAACTTTAACAGTTTGGTCAAAGTGAACCTAGTTTCCGGCATCTGTTTCTTGTTGTCCATGGCCTTATTGGTGGGGATGTAGGTAGTCCTCTCATAGGCCACCTTCCTGTTGACCAGGGTGATCATATGCAGGAGGTCCAGGTCTTCGTGGTGCTTGGCAATGATGTGGCAGAGCGCTTGGATCATCCAGGAACCGTTCATGTCTCTGTAGGACAAGTAATCTGTAGACAAAGCCCCAGAAATATTAATATATTTTTTTATAATAGTCAAGCATTCATAATTTGTTGTCCTTATGAAAAAAGAATTTTAAATTATATTTATATTTAAAATTTGAATTCATTTACTTTTTATTTTATTTGGAAGAAATAATCAATTTAAAAGAGTAAACATGGAGTTTCTTGCCCGTCCTTCTCCATAGGAAGTCTTCACTTTAGAACGTGGCACTAAGGCTGACATTCAGAGACGACAGAAACGAGTCTAAGCGTGAACTTACGCTTCCATCTGTCAAACTTACGAACAAATTTTGACAGATGGCAGCGTAAGTTCACGCTTAGACTCGTTTCTGTCGTCTCTGAATGTCAGCCCTAGAGTACCTGTATAATTATGATTTACATGAATGAAGTCAGCATGTGTGGGGACAGTGAGGACACAGTCACTTTCGCTGTCTAGACACACGGTGTTACCAGCGTCCAGACTATCGTTCCTTCAAGCGTGCAATATTTACCTTCAACAGTCGAGCACAGTACCAGGAAGTCAGCATGTGTGGGGACAGTGAGGACACAGTCACTCTCACTGTCTAGATACACGGTGTTACCAGCGTCCACACTATCGCCTCTGCAAGCCTGTAATATCGTGATGATTAGTTCTTTGGAGAAAGACCAAGTTTCCCGTATATCATCCGATATGGAAATTGTTAGCAGATACGAGAGGAAACTTTGAAAATAAATAAACTGAAGGTATTTTATCACCATCTTGAAAAAAGTAAAAAATAAACTTGGCATCGTTGTATCTTTTTATATATTTTTTTAATATATATCACTAACTAAATACAATAAAACACCAAATGTGATGAATAGATATCTAATTAAGTTTTAATTCAAAGAACTTAATTAAATATTATTATGTCCCATCAAATTGATTATGGCTTGAAGCGAAATCTGGTTTTTTTATTTTGCGTAAGGACCAAGGGTTAAAATCATCAGTTTATAGAAACAATGGCATAACTTAACACAAACAGGAACCAGGAAAAACCGCAGAGGGGCAAAGATTAAAAACAAGAAGAACTACCTGTACAAAGAACAGTTTTGGCTTATTGATGAGACTTCGTTGCTGTTCGAATATGGTCATGACGTCACCCAGTAGGTAAGGCCTGTCTGCTGCATGTACTTCTCCTCCTCTGTCTCCGTGTGTCAGGATGGTGACGCAGAGGCATGAGGTGTTTGAGTGGTCTTTTGTGGCGACTGGAATAAGGAAGCATAATGTGCATCAAATCTCGTATTTATCATGAACTAGCTTCCGCCAGCGGCATCGCCCGCGTGATATCTTTGTAAATTATAGCACATGTTACTCAGTGATAATATAGCATTCTGCTAGTGAAAGAATTTTTAAAATCGGACCAGTAGTTTTTGAGTTTATCCATTACAAACAAACAAACATACAAAAAATCGAATCTTTTCTCTTTATAATATTTATTTTATTTTATTTTATTTATAGCCTTCCCAGATATAAGAATTTTTTTTTTTTTTTTTTTTTTAATTAGTATATATTAATTGTAGCTATTTCTCGATAGATTGTGCTATTTTATTTTCTGTTAAGAAAATTTCAGTAGTATCTCGAAGTTTGGAATTGTGCCCGGTAGATGTCATTAGGCCCGCTCCCTATTACAGGGACTTAATAACAGTAAATCGGCGAAATATGGGTGTACAACTGTACACGTCTGCCTAACTCTTCGGGGAATACAGGATGCTACGATGGTTTAAAAAAGAAAAAAGTCATTTATTCTGATTAGACACTAGAAAACTTAATGTACAAACAGAGAAGAATATTGACCAAAAAAAATAAATGTGCTGCCAGTACCAAATGAGTTGTCAATTCAGCAATTTGCTGGGCAAAATAACACCCAGCGCTGATTTTCGTTTTTGGATACTATTTATTATTAGGGATCCTTACTTGCGGTTAGATTCTTGATAATCTCTTCGTATTCCAGGTCCCTGAACACGATCACTTCAAATCCAAGGTTTCCGAACAACATCTTTAAGCTTTTCACATCTTTGTCGGTACCATTTCTCGTAGAAGGCTGCTGGTTTCTGTAATGCATTATGGGCCATTTTCACCAACAACATAACAGATGTTTAAAATGGAATCAGTCGATTACTCCTACAAAAATTCATGTTTAAACGGCTGATTTTGTACTAATCGTCTGTTATGTTGTTGGTGAACTTGGGCCTTAATACGTTACCAATAAGATATTCTTTTTAAAAAAAACAATGCGTTTAATGACACCTAATGACCCCTACACACAGGACGATTTATTTGCGCAAGTTTCGGTTTGCACCAGTAGATTTGCAACGCCTGTCTTTCATGCAGGAGGGTCTGCGCAGGGATGAGGTCCGCTAAAGCAAATGGTGGACCAAGGCTTGCTGGAGGCTCAGCACATACGCAAGTGAACCCTGCGCTCCCAGCGATGGGTCATTCGAGGAACACAATGCTGTTTGAGCCCGCATAAGCCATCATTTTCCCCAAAGCGAAAGGTAGAAAAGATAGAATACAGCGCGAAAAATAACGAATGTTTCGGGTTCGAAACCATACCAGCCTGCACCTCTGTCTTCTGTCTTTTCGATTTCATGTGCGGAATCATCAGAATTTGATTATCACTTGCGTTAACGGTGAAGGAAAACGACGTGAGAAAACGGACACACCTGAAAAAGCTTCATAAAGTTTTCTATAGGGTGTGTAGTCCGCCAACCCGAACCAAGCCAGGGTGGTGGACTAAGGCCTAACCCTTCTCATTCTGACATGAGGCCCGTGCCCAGTAGTGGGACAATAATGGGCAGGATTTATTTATTTATAAGTACTTGTGGAGGTAAAATTATGATTTTTTACACTTATTACGATCTTTAGGCAAAGTTTGTAAAGTCCCTATTTTAACCAAAATTATTTTTATTTTCACTTTTAGAACAGATAAAGGTGACATAAATTTCTACTTCGATGTTCCTTCACCTTGCAGAGTGAAATATGATGCGGAAATAACTTGCGTAATAATCTCAGATTTTTTGTGTACGGCTTCAAAATATGATACCAAATATGTGGTTTTATTTAATGTGATAGCAGCTGCGGCATCCTGTATAAAGCCACCAATCAACCACACTAACCAACGAACCACCAATTAAGGGCCAATTTCACCGACAATATAACAGATGTTTAGAATCAAATCGGCCGATTACCTATACAAAAATTCATGGTCAAACGGCTGATTTTGCTCTAATCGACTGTTATGTTATCGGTGAACTTGGGCCTAATTAATACTAACTTAAAATATCTGGTCTTTTTGAACGTGTGCTGGTTCAGTACGATGAGGTATTTCTCTCCACTCATGTCGTAGTACAGCGCCTCTCGGTCGAACTTTAACCCTTCATCGTCAGGTATGATGACTGGGTTACTGAATATAAATAGAATAAATTGAAAAAATTATATTGAAAAATTTATAAAAAAAAAAAAAAAAAACTTTTCATTTTAATCTGAACAACCGTTAAACTTTAAATAAAGTAATATCAAGCTTCTACGTCAAAAAAGTATGGTTAAAATGCTGTTTTTTTATGTAATAAGAGAGAAGAGCATACAAAAACTTTCAATTTTTACTACGGGACAAACAAAGAAATCGCGGAAAAAATATCTGATGTTCCATATAAATAATTCAATATTTACTCTACTAAGGCCCAAGTTCACCGACAACATAACAGATGATTAGAGCAAAATCAGCCATTTAAACATGATTTTTTGTATGGATAAATGGCCGATTTAATTTTAAACATCCGTTATAATTGCCGGTGAACATGACCCTTAATGTATTGAACAGCAGATAATTTTTTCGCGATTTAAAATCCCTCTTAAAGCATTATTAGTTAATTACCAATAACCATGTATAAATAAATAAATAAACTACAATACTGCTATGTTCTTGTTACCATACATAACTAACTATACTTACCTGCTATTCCAAGGATGTTGGTTAAAGCTTTTCGTATCCGGCGAACTTTCATCCATGACTTCAAATACTAAAAAAACTGAATATTTTTAACAAAATAAATAGTTTATTACAAATGATTTGTTAACATCAAAGACGACATAAATATAGGACGTTTAAAAAAAACTGGTCGATTAGACAAGGCGTTATCGGGTTAACCAGAGATAAGGTATTGAGTTTCGCAGATATAATGTAAGTGCATCCGATAAAAATTGCTTATACGATCAATAATATTATTCTGTTCACGTTTAACTATTTATATTATTCTAACTAATTCCAGCCCATTACTGTCCCACTGCCGTGCACGGGCCTCTTCTCAGAATGAGAAGGGTTAGGCCTTAGTCCACCACGCTGGCCTAGTGCGGGTTGGCAGACTACAAACACAAACAAGAACTCTATGAGGCCCTCTCAGATGTGCAGGTTTCCTCACGATGTTTTTCTTCACCGTTATCGCAAGTGATAATCAAATTCTAATCAGCACATGAATCTGAAAAGTCAGAGATGCGGGCCAGGTTTGAACTCAGACCCTCCTGCATGGAAGGCAAGCGTTTAACCGCTAGGCTATCACTGCTGTACTTTGCTGCTGCATATTATTCTAAGTATTTATATTTTTAACCTATTCTTTGCATTAATTAAATTATTGCTTTGACTCGGGACTTTATTTCTTAAGACAATAGAAAAAAATAATAAAGAAAACAGTTTTACTTTGAATACGCGCAGGAAATAACACGAGAATAAAACAAAAAACATTAAAAAAAAAAAGCAAACTCCACGAGACCAGAAATCCCCGCAAAACCCGTATCTCAGCATAATGCTGCGACATTTTGAACATTTCACAGCGCTGGTATTCTGATCGGGCCGTTGTTGTGTTACTATGGGCAATAACAACACAAATAAATAAATTGATAGATAAATAATACCACGTCTTGTCACGGACTACACAGATCTAAGTCATTCTCAAACAAAATTTGACAGATCTTAGCAATCTATGCGCGCGGTGGTCATAGGGAATAGAATAGAATAGCCAACCAATACTAGCCAGAGGTTACATCGGCTAATTCCGTCACAGCCGAACTTTGCCGATTGAAATGCGGTTACAATTTCAGATACGCATCTACATCGCCTACTGAATATCTGAATTGTCCAAGTATTTCAACTCCATAGGTAAGTATCTACAGGTATATAATACCCAGGTGTAATTACTACCGTCTTGTACACACCATCCGGCATTGTACCCAGCTCATTTACCGGCTGATCCGGACATCCGGCGGCCATTAGTGACCGCTCCATCGACCTCACTCCCGTCCAACCGGGTAAATTATCCTAAAACATGGTTGCTTTAATTACTGGTGTAATATTCAATCATGATGTTTTGATTTTAGACAAATAATCGGGTGGTCTACCGCGTAACAAAATGGTAATGAACATCGACTCTGGTAATCAATTTCAGTACAATCGTGAGAGGCTAAGCTTCGAGCTACCTTGTAAAAAAATTACCAATCCGCCGGCCGGCCGGTCGGTTAGCGTGGTGGACTAATGCCTAACCCTTCTCATTCCGAGAAGACGCCCGCGCCGAGCAGTGAACCAGGTGACAGGAATTTTTGTGACATGTATGTACTAATAAAGTAGGATAATATCGTTTTAATTTGAGATTTGTCAGGGGTGGACCCAGATGCTTCCCCGCCCCGGATCCGCCGTGTAACTTTCTATTAGGGCAACAAATTTTAAACAAACAAATGTTACCTGTGTTTAATTTTGAGGAGATATTTTTCTTATCTTTCCGTGTTCGTTTAAGTTTGTCGGTAATTTACAACGTCACTGCAACGGAATATCACGAAGAGGCTCTACGTAATTTTCATAGAGCCTCTGAAATCACAAAAGATAATCAACATTGCGAATCTCTTAGAAACATATCATCAATCAAGTTATTGCCTTCTGGTCAGGGATTCGTAAATCCTTGGCCCATTAATCACTTTACCTTTAGTGAAGCGGCCCTGATAACAGATGGGTCGTTGACGCTGTATATTAATTTATGTTGGTGACATATTTTGGGTGTTTATGATAATGACATTTATTATGTTTTGTTCATAGCCACCACGCAGATCAGTCGATCAGCGAGGTTAAGCAGCACTTGCCGCGGTCAGTCTTTGGATGGGTGACCGTTTCTTCATGTATAGAGGCTCCGTGACTCGGAAAGCACGTTAAGCCGTTAGTTGATATCGGTTGTTATATAAATACCTATGACAGTTATTATATGAGTCAGGAACTCTAAAAATTCCGACAACCGGTCTAACCTTAGGGTATCAGTGTCTCCCAGTAATTGGGTGGTAGTGGTCAGATGGCAGTCGTTCTGTGTAAAATACTGATATTCAGCCACATCTGGTTAGACTGGGAGCCGACCACAACGTAATTGGGAAAGTCAAAGTCAAAGTTTTAATTTCATCTGGGCCTTTGCAGGCACTTTCAGAACGTCTTGATTCTAGGCGCACGGTTCCAAGTGGGTTGGTCCTGGAGAAGATACCGGCAAGAGACTCCATGGATACTCTTTTCAAATAATAAATTTTCAATAATAATTATCTTGTTTATTTTTGTAGTGTATTTATTTTATTTTTAATCTTCTCTCTCTTGCAGTGTTCGTGCCGAATATCGATTTTTATTTCTTTCAAAAATAAGGCTCCTCTGTGACTGTACATCGACAAAATTAAGCTTGCTACACACGCTTATTTTTAAATGCAATATACAATTTGATCGTTTTCCAGCCTAGTGGCTGTACTAAAGAGTATGTACGGTATTTTTTTACCTGGTAGGTACTTATACCTATAACTACCTTCTTTTCATGTTAACATTAAATAAACAAACATGTTTGATTGTACAATGACGTGTTAAGATCTTTGCGATAGAAAAATTCTAAGATAATTCTAAGATATGTCAACGTTAAGTACTTTTTGCTGTAGGGTTGACAGCTGCCACTTTTATTTTATGCATTTTATTTTAAGAATAAAAAAGTAACATTTATTAGCGTAAGAGGGTTCTTTATCCAATCTTTCTAGTCCCTTTAAGGGGTTATTGTACTCATCATTATGAACAACTTTTACTATCGGACCAATCCTGAAATCTACGCAACAATCTACCGTTCCCATAGATTTAAGCGAAAATATTCTAAGTTTATGACCGTTCCATATATTTAGTCGCTAATTGCTTAGCCACTGCTCCAACCGTGTCGTG
Source organism: Allophyes oxyacanthae (assembly GCA_932294325.1). NCBI lineage: Eukaryota > Metazoa > Arthropoda > Insecta > Lepidoptera > Noctuidae > Allophyes > Allophyes oxyacanthae. The sequence continues at coordinate 2,955,484 of OW028612.1, forward strand.
TCGTATGTTTACTTTTATTTCACTATTCATTGTAAATTTCACACTTAGATTATAAATTGGTTGTCGTGGCAACAACCAATCAATAATCTAAGCTTTCACACTTATCGTTAACTGTCACACTTAGATTAGAAATTGGTTGTCGTGGCGACAACCAATCAATAATCTAAGCTTTCACACTTATCGAGAAAGCTTATTTCGGTATCAATCTTTAATTTCAAAAGAATAAAAATCGCCAACTTGCCAGCCCTAAATGAAAAAAAAAACATGCATAGTAACCGCAGCGTCATCCATCACGACACTTCCTCTGGGGGTCACGCAACCCTTATTACAACCCTTCACTTGTTCAATTTAAACGCCTCACCACCTCTCATTAATCTCGGAATTTCATTTTCCTTTTAAACAAATTACCCGAAAAAATGGTAGCTTTTTTATTTGTTTTAAATTTTTTATAGTTGAGTTGGGTTGACGGGTCACGGCTCGGCTAAGAATAGGTCGTCACTTCTCTGTTGCCGTGTCGTAAAGTCAGCACTCAGCAATGTATCTATACGAGCTGTAGACCGTACCTCGCGGTTCCACTTGCATCCTCGGAGAACTAAATCAATCGGGTTCATAAATGAAGGGTCCACTGCAATAATGATGAATGTCCAAAAATATTTAAATCTTAACGAGTTATGCCATTCGGTCACTTGACAATCTAGTTAGAAATATTTTACAAACTTAGCAATATCGCTTGAAGTCCCGAGATAAATAAATATGTTTTAAATATTTTGGCTACACGGCTAGAACGCTCAAAACCACCGTTTATAAAATATTTAAAACCCAATTATCTTAAAACAAAAGACAAAGGACATTCATCATTATTGCAGTGGACCCTTCAAATGCAGTAGCATTCTCACAAAGCAATAGATTAACAGTAATGGGTTGACTCACGGCTTTCTTTTACTAAGTAGTTTCTATACTATAGACACTCACACACACGCACTGGGCGCTTACTACGAGAGAAATTGAACTGCCCAGAAATTTCCAGTATAAGCTGACCTTTCATGTACGAAACGCCTATACAGTGCGAGGTCAGCTCATACCGGAAATGTCTGGGCCGTTCAATTTCTGCCCTCCTATAAGACGTTTAACGTAAGCCCTATAAGCTCCTATAAGCGTTTAAGTAACGTAGCGTTGTCTGCAACTGATTGTATTTCATAATTTCAATCGTCTTAGGGCTGATTTTTAAACTGACACACTGATAAATTTGATACTTGACAGATTTTGTGTAGGAAAGCTGTCAAAAATTCTAATTTATTCCTTCAGATAAATTTATCTGGTGATTGAAAAATCAGCCCTCAGTGTATGGCATGCTAGCTTAGCGATTAGGGTGTTCAGTGGCGCTGTTAAGGAATGTATGCTGTGTATAAGGATCAAATTAATGTCCCTAGCAAACCCAGGTGTGGAAAGCGTATTTTCAAAAATCGTTAAATGCAGTTTTGTTTCTTTTTAAAAATAAAGGAATGTTTTCTTTGAGTAAAATTTGCTGTCTTCAGTATTTAGAGTATTTTTCCTCTAGGTATTCTTCGAAAATTCCAGCCTGTATATGTATAAACTTTAGACATAATCTACGTCTTTAGAAAAGAAATCATAAAAATACTGACTCATCTTAAGATAATTCTCTCTCTCAAGAATGATGATTAATCAAATCGCTTAGTTATCGATCTCCTTTATCTCCTCCATCTACTCCACAGATCAACCGCAAAGATATTCTGACCTACCACTTAGCTTACCTGACAAAGGTATTTCAAAGCATTGAGTGGTCTCAAATGTTTCAAGTGGCTTTGAAAGGTTAAGTAGGTAAGGGCTGTCCCATTCCATCCCATTCAAACACTGTTCATACAAAAAGGTTTTATGCCTTGTGTTCACTAGGAGACATAAATGATCCGCAACACGTGTCTGGCGACGTCGCACGACAAGTCTAGCAACATTGCGTGACTTGTCCATTGTCGACGTGTCGCTTCAGTTGAGAAATTAATCCTCGTTATTCACTAGGGGACCAAACGTACTGTGACACGTGTTGCTAGAGATGTCGAGCGAAGTCGGGCAACGTCGGGCGATGTCGTACGACAAGTCTGGCAACATCACGGGAATTGTCCCTTGTCGGCGTATCGCTTCAGTTGAAGGATTAGTCCTCGTATTCACTAGACAAATGACCCACGACACGTGTCGCTACAGATGTCGAGCGAATAGAATAGAATAGATTTATTTATTAAAATGTAGGTGGTATGGTACAGTAACTTATTATTAGATCTAGATACATTTTGCCGCACTACGACGTGCAAAAATTATTATACAAGTCGATTATTTTTACAAGCGAAGTCAGACAACGTCGCCTGACGTCGGCATCGCTCGACTTCGCCCGACATCTCTACCGACACGTGTAACGGAACATTTGTCTCCTAGTGAATACGAGGCTTTAATAATGACCCTATTTTAAAAGATGAAAAATTATAAAGGTATAGTATAATTGACGACAGGGTTGGCGCAGTGGCTAATTAATTGACTTTCTGCGTTACGTGTCACGGGTTCAATTCCCGTACTAAGGTATTCGAGAAAAATTAGTATCCCATTTGCGTGACGATTTTGTGAACCGGGGCCAATAAGTTAAGTTGATAAGTTTATTTGATCAAAAAGAAAGTAAATACTAAATAAAATAGGTAAAATATAAATCTAAAAAAATTCTTTTAAATTTAAATAATTACGACAATACTTTCGTGACAAGACATCGGCAGATTCATCTCGACTCTAATTTTTCTGAATTGTGTATATTTATTATTTATATATGTTTATGTTTATTTAGCATATAATAATACATATTTATTTATATATGTTAATGTTTATGTAAGTTTATAATTATAGTTGTTTTTAAGTATAATAGAATATACCTACCCTCTCATTTAAGTTTTTTTTGGTGCATCTACCTTCATTGTCTCTGCATCACTCTAAGGTTGTCTGGTAGAGAATGCCTACGGCATTAAGACCGCCTTTGTACATTGTACATGAAGCATTTTAAATAAATAAATAAAATAAATAAAAAAAGTAGGTTTTTTAAATATCTCCATTCACCTCTTAAAGTAGCCCGGGAAAGATGGCACCACAAGGCATGACCAACATGTCTAAATGTTTTTGCAAAAAATATTATTTGTCAATATTAATTAATTTTCCAGTGGCCATAGCTACAGTAGTCGATTAAATGTTTTTAATAAACGCTAACAAAGGCATGGTAACTCTTTATTGTAAATATTTGGTTAATTTAACTTGCTTTATTAATTTAAAATTTTAATTAATTGTCTATAAGTTTTAAGCAAAAGGGTCGCTGGATATTTTGTAATTTTATCCTTTTTTGTGTAACAAGCTGTTTTGGTGAAAATGGAAATTCGTTGAACAAGATTACTTTAACAAAATGTTGTTTATTAAATAATTTAGTCCATTATTGACCCTATGTTGGGCAAGCCCGCAAGGGCCTCTTCTCAGATTGAGAAGGGTTAGGTCTTAGTCCACCATGCGGGTTGGTGGACGAAAAAAATATTGTGCCTATTATAAAATAGTTCGTCCATAAATAGCTTTTTATAATAATCTTTATTGGCATACATACCACAATGATAACACTAATAAAAACACTTTTTTTTAGTACCTTTGGAACATGTATACTTGCGTGTGTCGTTACCAGACCATAGTTATGATAAAGAAGTAACTTGTTGTTTGGTGCTACTGGTGTTATTTGTCCATCCAAAGGTTGTCTAGAATTGATCGCTATATTATCGATAAGACCGTCCATTGTGCAATGTTATAATGTCATTGTTATACACTAGATATGTCTTTCTTGTGTGTTTTATTTTTATGTTGGTGTGAAATAAAGCATATTTCTATTCTATTCTAGTCCCAAGTCGTTTTAATAGGTACTGTATAATTTAAATATCAAAATTACGAACCATTAGATATGGGTACTACGTAGATGGGGTTAGTCCGTCTACGGGGCATTGTAATTAGACTATGTTTAAAAAAAAAACTACGAACTAATACAATCGGTTTTGTCAGGATAGCGAAACAGCTGTATTTTTGTCGTGATTTCTGGGTTGGTCCCATAGTAAATGTTGTTGATAATTATGAGTACAATAACTCTCTAGACTCGGGACTAGAAAGAGACGAATTTGTATAATAGATAACACAATTTCCGATAATAACCGCAGTCGTATTATATTAATCTTAATTCTGAGGTCGTATTCCCATTGTACCCCGAATTTCCCGAAGATCAAATATTCTCGCTGTATTTGAAGTGCGCTCCACTCAAATACCTAATTGAAACTTGATACCGCCCTTAGACTGAGGCCTCCTTGCCTCTCGTGTTCGGCCCAGTAGTGATTCGACACTATTAGGACGAGTATCTACTTAGATTCTTGTTAACGATGTCCTTTTTGTGTGAATGTAGATAATATGGGTAATAGTCTTATACTCAAAGGTTACGGTTACGAGGGTTACATTAAAAGTTTTTAGAACTGGCCAATTTAAAAATAATATTAAAAAGTACATTCGAATATCGAACTCTTCAATTCAATTCAAATTTTAGGATTATGGCTCCATCGTTTTGACGATGATTCTGCCAATGTCAAGGTTGAATAGAACATGTGTTAAGTTGAGTGGAGATTGGCCGGAGAAATGGTTGCCAGTTAATTACTCTTTAGTAAAGTGGTTGAGGCACCTGAAATACAAACAGACAGCACAACATGAGTTAGTATGTTAGGGGTTAGTATCGAACTCTTTGGTAATCCATAATTATTAAACATTGCGTCAATTTGTCATTTGTTTCTAGAAATTGGCGGCGATTTTAAAATTGCTTTCCATCGTCGGCATGACGCGAGAAAATTTTCGGTGCATGATTTTTTATGATTTTCGTTGTGGTCTCAGTCAGCCATAATGCTAAGATAGGCTTCGCTTAGCATTTAATGATGAACCCCAACCTTGCTACTTCGTGTAATTTTAGATATTTTAAAAACTTTTAATGTTACCTTCGTATACTGCCAGATTTCTTTTATCGTGAGGAAAATAATACGGTGTGTCATGTAGGTACGTGGAAAAGAAGCTATACACCAGATTAATTGTTTCATACCATTGTGTTTATCCAAAAAGATGCATGAAAAGAAACCATAGGTACTACGGGGCGTGCGTAATAGTAAAATTAAGAATAGGTGTGCATCTAACCGCTCTAGGTTTAGATATAACGCATGAATGAAAATCGACTATAAAATAGTAGTGTGTAGAACGATTTCATACTGCGATTTTTTTTTATTTATTATCTTTGCATATTATAATTTAGTTTGCACGGATTTGTTACTCTTTACGCGAATAAAAGACAAAAAACAACTGCGACTAAATCGCACAAATCTGTCGTCTGCGGCATTCCTTAAGCTAGTCAGACTTATCGCACGTGTGGCCGTGTACCTTTTCTGGTACGATTTTATTCGACTTTCTGGGAAGATAATAGATTTATTTATCTTTTCTTTAAAATAAAATAAAACATCAAATTCAATGATGACTTTTATTCTAATTAAATTTAAGTGGAAACATGAATTCTTATAACACGAATCTAAAGAAGGAAACACTATTATATTCTTAATTACGAAATACTTATTAAAATAACAAATTGTCTTTCATTTTGTCATCGTTCAAATAATAATAATAACACAAATTGTGTCAATTAATTTATGAAACGATAGCCATTTCATATGGCACGATCTTACGACCACAATGACAAATACTAAATAATTAGTAAAAACAGAAAAAAAAAACAAAAATGACAAAAGAACATAAATTATGCAAAATATAATCACAAACATTGTTTTTTTTTTTTGCAAAACTGTGCCGAAAACGAGCTTTCTCTAAAGCTAAGTAGAGGACAAAATATTCGAACAGTTAAAGACAATTATAATGGTCAAACAAAATCATGTCGATTCCACCACATTAAAATTAATATTTTCCAGTTTTTAACAAACAAATACCAAATCTTATCGCCAGCCAAACGACGCTCACAAGCTGTCATTTTTCATACAAGTACTTGTGAATGGAATCTGGATGACAATAAGAACTTATAATAGGGCTTGTGCTTACCATATTCTTGAAGCTTCTCCGATTTAAAAATGGTTTAAAATTTAAAAGTTTTGTTTGAATTTTTCAATTGTTTTTTATATAAAATATTAAAAAGATATTGTTTCGTTGTCCTCTACCTACATTTTACAACATAGAAGCTCGTCAGTGCCAAATGTAACACTACTTATGTTAAAAGTGTAACAATTATTATGTAACTGTAATTAAAAACATTTTACAATTTTATCTTTATTTTTTACCATTATTTTGAGAAGGCACATGAAAATTTTCTTATAAATAAATGAATCGACAGCGCGATGAACTAAATCTTTAAGTTTTCAACTCATCCTAGTGTTCACTAAAAAGCGAAGATAAATTAACATTCTTTTTTTTAAATAAAATGATGTTGCGACTGAATAGTCGCAAGAGTCGTAACTTTTAAAGAAAATCTCAAACGCGTCGCCAGCCTTATTTCAAGCTCAATTACCGTTCTGTTATTTATTTAAAGTGTAACAGAATAATAAATTATAATAATAATATAGTGTAATATTATGAACGGGTCTTACATACTATATAAAAATACAACAATATATTTTCCGGGGAAAATTATTTGACAAGTTCATTATGTCAGGGACTTTAAAAAATCTTTGTTTATTAAAATTTAAGTTTTTAAAGTGATTAATATTGCAATCACTGCTAAAATTTTAAAAGTTCTGACATACTAGTTTAATGTGATGAGATTAAAATTTGTCGATATGAACTTTTATACTTTTTGTCCTATTATATATTATCACATATAAACTATGTCAGAACCATAATGTAACATAAAACCATAGAATCTATTGATTTTTGCCCTTGATCAACATGTCAAATAACTTCCAGTGGTACCTATGTGATATGCCACAGACAAATCTTATTTTGTACACACTACCGTAATTTACAATGTTCTTTATTATATAAAAATTAAAACACAAATATTTGGATTATTGAACTAAAACAGAGGTATTTTGTCTGACTTTATTTTTTAATATATTTTTTCTCAAACATTACCGCTCTTAAATATCAATGGTTTTGTTCCCAAAACAGATAATGATTCGCTAGCATGATTTTAGCTTGATTGGAAAGCAATAACAATCAGCGTATGTACATGTATAGCCGATAGCAATAACAGTAAAATTGCTATGATATGGAATAAGGGTATAAAGGATAAATTAGGGCCCTTCCACACGTACCACAACCACACCACATCGCAACGACAAAAAGTGGTTAAGTAGTGGTTACGTGTACTTTTTGCAGTTGCGTTGTGGCAACTACAAAATGTCGATGTGGTTACGGCCGCTAGTGCGCGGTTTCGCTGATGGTTGCGTTGTGGTTGCGATGAAGTCGGTATCGTCCACACTGTTAAATTTGACGGCAGAATGTGGTCCGTGTGAATTAAACTATTCATTTTCAGGTAAATTAGCGCCCGCCCACGTGTTGTCGTTGTAGTGTGGTTGTGGTACGTGTGAAACAAGCCTTAAACTGTTTACATTCTATGCGTAATATTGATTGAAAATAAAATTCAAACTGGTTAAAAACTGATAACCACAGAGTTTTAATATTGTTGAAACAAAAAATATTGGAATTGTAAGTGATTTTTCTTTTACAGTAATAAATGAGGGGTTCAGCCATTTATTCCAAAATCATACGCAATTTCATAATAAATAACAAAAACAATGTATATCGCTCGCTATCGCTACGCTAGAAGTAAGAAAAATATATATTTATTTATATACCAAACTAATTTTACGAAAGCTCGTGAGAATAGATAATAATAATATTAGGGAATTTATATGCGATGCTTTTAAAGTTACAAAATCTTGTTGCAGATTGATTTCATTCGACATTGATTGTGTCAATAATTTAGCCTTGTTTCATCAACCTACATTTTTTTATAGTATAGGCATACGAGCGTTCGGTTCACCTGATGGTAAGTGATCACCGCCGCCCATGAACATCCGCAACACCAGAGGAGTCACCAATGCGTTGCGGATCTTCTGCCTATAAATATATTTTTCGTTATAGTGTGGAAATTTTGGGCGTAATTATTTTTTGTATGATATATTTATAAAGATTAATTTATTCTTGGAAAACCATCAAATGCATCACATACAAAATCCTCAGTGTCACAAGAAAATGTCTTTTACATTTTTAATACTACGATACACTAATAGATATACAAACGATCGATCATACACCTTCCCGCGTTTCAAAAGTACCAAACAATCCAATTTTAGAAAAAAAAACCCAAACTGGTACTGGCAAGGACATATACAGGTCCAAAAGAACCCTTTAAATTTAACTTTAAAACTGACTAAAAAACCAAAACTGTATACGCCCTTTGACTTAACGCTACACACTCGAAACCTTAAAAAGAAAAAAAAAACAAACGAAGATTTACATGTCTTTAGGATCTGCTGCTTTGAACTGACTGCGGAATTCCCTCACACTGTCTTTAGCGTTTAGTCATGTTTAAAGTAAAAACCGTTTTGAAAACTGTCTTTTAAAGATGGTAATAAAAATAATAGATACATTAAATGCATATCACAACTGGCCTCTAACGTCAGTAATGAATTTTTAAGAATTCCTTTTGGTGTATGTAAAGTACAAAAGTTTATGGATTTATCTCCAATTATTTAAATCACTACTTCAAAACTATGGAAGCCAAAAGTGGTGGTGTTGCTAGAAACACCACCTACCAAAATGCGACATTATATTTTTTATTGTTACTTTATTTCCCTATGCATTTATTGTAAACGTACGCATCTAATATTACAGAGATAGCTTTTCTATTAAACAGTGGTCCTATTTATATATTTTTTTCAAGATAATCAGAAAATATAGCAGTGGTCCAAGATTCAATTGAAATAACATTATCTCAACCCCCAAACGTTATCTTAAAAACGACTTAAACAAAATGCTATCGTCAAAGATGTACCCATCTTTAAAATACATTATTAAAAATGACTAAAATATATTTTGTTATTTCGTTACAAAATAACTTTTGGCGGGTCATTAAATAAAACGATATTTAAATTCCGTCGTAAGATTAGAAGAGCTATCCCATCAAGTGATTCATTTAAATTTTTTAAATGATTATCATTTTAATATAATTCATTTATGATTGTGGTTCTGACCCTGCCTCGTTTAAGCGATATAACTATTTTAATGGTACATATTACAAATTGTTACATTTTCCTTATAATAACTACGTCACTAAAAAGCTTGACCAAATATTTTTAGGCCGATAGGAACTGAACTGACAAAATGATATAATCTAAAAAAAGAGAAAGTAAAAATCGCTATAGAGAAAATCGAAATGTGCTCTAAAGTCAACTAAATGTTTTCAAAGAAATATGCTTTTTCCATATTGCGACTTTTTAACGCTGATAAAATAACTGTATCCTTACACTAACTCTCACTTATGTTAATTACAAAACTTACCTTAGAGCACTGCAGTTGTAACAGCCAAGTTAGTATTTTTCTTCAGGGCGCCTCGCGATTTGGTATAATTATGTTCACTGTTTTCCAGTCAAATCAGCTTTTTGATAGTGACAAAAATGTACAATATTTAGGTTTTATTTAAAGTGGTTTAGGCCACTTTTAAAGTCTTGATTCGGTAACAGTAATTAACAAATGAATTGCAGAATATGCCAACATTTGTATACTATCACCAAATTACACAAAATGTGCATATTTGGTGCATCAACATTTTAAAACAGATTGAACTATTAACATTTTTTGAATTTATGCTACCTAAAATAACTCTATGAAATATAAGTCATCTACAGATTATTTCAGGGCTTATTTTCCTAGCATTCTGAGTAGGTACACATTTAGTACATTAAATCCGAGAAGTCTAAAAAAAACATTAAAATCAAGCCACAAATTAATCAGTAATATCACTTTAAATGATACAGGGGATGTATTTTTAAATTTAACACATTTTGTTAATTTTATATAAACAGTGTTGAGGCGAGGCGCTTCCTCAGTGGTGTCAATTCCAGTAACTATGAGGTTTCGGTCTCTTCCCAGTCGACGCTGGCCCACTGTGGCAGCTCAGTTTCATACTCCCAGCCGGGGCCCTGTTAACAAGTAAATGAAGATTTTTGTAGGGACATAAAAATGGACTTTATGACCGAATATAACTTCAAACAAACGATGGATGATTTAATTAATTGGAACTTGCATCTAATTTATAACGACAAATCATGTTAAAAATCAACAATAATAGTTGAGAAGAATTTATTAAAAAATTATACCCTTTTTTACAAATTATCTTTACTTATATTACGTATTATATATTACGTAAAACGGAACATTATTTTGAACACTATCATCGAGTTTTGATGTCACTCCTTCATGTTTCCTTGGTAACCATAATCACACGGTATGAACGAGCGATGCAATGACGTCATGTGACATGACTCTGTGTTTTGGCGCGAACATTTGAAAGTCATATTCTCATTTGTGAATTTTTTACTATCATTATCATCTTTACGAAAAATTAAAAATACATGCATGTTCCCTATTACAATTGTAAAAATAAGTTGGATTTAGCCAGACGATAGAAGTCAATTATACCTACATACCTTTGTTTTTATACCAAACCAAACTTAGCGTTAATAGAATTATTGACCCAACCCAAAAAAGAAAAAAAAGACTGTTTCAGAGATACGTCCAAATATAGGAAAACGTGCTTCAACATTTGCTGATTAACCAGCAAGCATCTCTCTGATTTTGACTGTGGTTTCAAATAAGTAAAATAGTTGAAATCAAACAATCTGTGTTCTTACCTTGTATTTCCAAGCGTGAAGGTACATGACAAGATCCCTGGGCCTCGGGTCCCTGTACCTGACGCGGCACTCGTAGCAGTGGGGGTCTGTCGTCAGCGGGTCACCTGAACTGCTCGACGAACCGCTCGCCAAGCCGCTCGCCATGCTTGCTGCAGCCGGCGTGCAGCCCGTCTGCGTTGCGACCGTCACTTTGTCTGACTGTAGGAGGAAATGGGAGGAGAATTAATATACAGGGTTATTTGTAATTCACCGGCAATGCTTTAAGGGGTGAAAGTACTCATCAATATGAACAATATAAATGAAAGAAAATGAATGATATGATGGTTTATATGAATAATATAAGTTGTTAATAAAATCATGAAAAAAAAAACTTTTCATACAAAAGATCAACCTTGCTCGATGAAAATGTATGAAAATTTTGGTATTTTTTTCGCGATTTCAGTGTTGTTCCCATAGTAAAAGTTGTTCTGTTTGATGAGTAAGTACTTTCATCCCATAAAGGATTGCCGGTGAATTACAAATAACCATATATACCTAAGGATGAACTCTTCTTAGCTGCCTAAAACCTAGATTGAAGGTCTGCCGTCCATGCCCAATCGGGGACAAACCATTTTTCGTGTTGTCTTCTCTCGAGGAGACAAAGGGCAGTGAAAACTGGTTTGACTACAAAAAAATCCGGGACAAAACCATCTCTTTACCGTTTTCATTCTCTATTTTTGTTTTGTCTTCTTTCAAGAAGACAAAGAGAGGAGAAAACAGATTTCTCCACCGGTCACACTAGTCCTGATGGAAAGTCTGAGTTCTGCCCCGGCCCGCATTGGATTATTAAGGCCTATTCAGACCTAAGCGGTATTCGCTACCGTCTGCGGCAGAGAAAACCCAGTGGGTATGCGGTAATATTACTGTTCAGACCTAAGCGGTATTCGCTACCGTCTGCGGCAGAGAAAACCCAGTGGGTACCTATGCGGTAATATTACTGTTCACACCAAAACGGATTTCGCTATCCTTGTGGGTAGAATAACGCGCGATAGTCGAGATTCGCTCAGAGAGGAAAGAAATTTTCGCCAGTTAGTCATTTCTGAGTCGCCAAAGAATATATGTACATACTAAATACCTGGGCGAAACCCGCGCGGTATGTACCGATACCCACAGCGGCAGCGAAAATCGCTCAGGTCGCCTTAGCCGCGGTACTTGATACTAAATACCACAGCGAAACCCGCGCGGTATGTACCTCTACCCACAGCGGCAGCGAATATCGCTCAGGTTTGAATAGGCCTTAACTTAGGATAACCTTTGGCCAAACTAATTTAACAAAATGTCAGTAGGATCTAGCAACAATTAGGATTTGGGCTGATGTTAACGCGTTTCGGACGTTAACTTGGGTTTAGGAAGACTAATTATCTTGAAACCCGGTTTATTTGAAAGCGAGTTTATACTCTTTGCTATCTATAGACTATACTTATATGCAAGCAGTGCCTACAAGAAGAATACACTAAGTTTGATTAGAATTATTATTTAAGTAGAAAATTTTCTCCATTTTCAGTTCAGCCACGCCATTGTTGCTCTGTGATGTTATAAATTCTTCTTTTCATTTTGATTATAGGTCCAAATTACCTATGTCATTGATTTTGTGATCTGATTTAAATTTCGTATACATTTTTGTAATTCTTTTTTCTTAATATGATTTTTTACCGTACAATCATCGATAGTGGTAACTGAATTAAACTGTACAAAATCGGATCACTGTTTCGAATCACTGTTCCGTATCACAGTTTGGCCTCACTGTATAAGAAAAATTGTGAAGGCAAGCTATTGTTCCTACCTTTGCATCGTTCGAGTCCTCGTTCATGGCAGGTGATGCGATAGGCGAGGGAGCCAGGGTGCACGGCATCGGAGAGTTCACCTCCACCGGAGCCTCCGCCGCGCTTGACGGGCTCGGGAGAGTGGCTGGTGATGACACGACATGATTAGAATATGAAGGTCATTTTACTTCGAAGGAGTTGATCACGGATATGAGTTGATATGTGAAAGTGGCAGTCATTGTTCACATTTATTGTCTTATTTTTATTGGCTAAGTTACCACATAATGTGCACTGTGCAATTCTACTTGATACAAAACTTCACAAAAAAATAAAATTAATTCATTGTCATTAGAGGTTCAGTTTTTTTTAGAGATGTTTATGGCAGCTATGTTAACTGTTAGAGAAAGGAAAGTTCCGTTTTTATGAAACGCAATAAAACTGCATTTAAGGATTCTCTTAAATATGTGTTTAGGTCCGGAAACAGAAAAAACAAAAAAAATAATGGATACCTACATTATTTTGTTACACATTTTTCACATTAGATAGGTACATACGTTTACAATAAATGCATAGGCAAATAAAGTAGCAATAAACAAACAATAAATAAATAATGTCGCGTTTTTGGCTTCCATAGTTTTAAATAATTGGAGATTGATTCATAAAATTTTGTACTGTAAGCACATCAGAAAAGAAAAATTATCTACTAATTGGAATGAATTGGATTAAATAATTAAATTCGAAAAAAAATGAGAATTGAGAGTTAATATTGGGACTATTCTCGAGCCTAAAACCAGGTATAAAAACTTACGAGTCATAATCGTAGAAGGCGTAACTCCCGGCGCCGGAGACTCTAGTCTCGGTGAGGACTCTCTGGACGCAGGTCCTGTGTCACAGTCATCCTCACCAACTGTTGATTTGAACATAGTTAACTACATGTATACAGAGTGCAGCAGATGTAATCACATTAGAAAGAAAGAAAAGAACATTTATTCGGCACAGACATATTGACAACATAAGAGAGAGAAAGTAAAAAATAAAAAAATAATAAAAATAACACCCATCAAAAGTTGACACATAAGAAATAAAACGAAATAAAATAAATGAAACCACGTATTTGGTATTATGTTCTGAAGCCGTACACAAAATATCTGCGATTTTTATGCAAGTTTTTTTTGCATCATATTGCAGTCTGCTATCATTCGACCAGATGAAGAAACATCGAAGTAGAAATTGATATCACATTTATCTGTTCTACACGTGTAAATAAAAATGATTTTAGTAAGAATAGGTTGGAGACTATACAAATTTTGCCTAAAGATCGTAAGTGTAAAATTATGCAATTTTAATATAATATGTAGTTCCTGTGGCTGAACAATCAAGTGGTTCAAGTGGTCAAGTGGTTGGATTTGATTGATTTTTTGTGTACGATCACGGAACGTGATACTTAATTCGCGGTTACATTTAATGTGATAACTTCTGCGGCATCCTGTATAATATATTGGCTCGTAGATTTACTTGGTGTACAGATTTAGTTAAAATCACACTTTTCAAGGCTTACTGCCAGAGTCTGTACACGGGGAATCTATGGGTCAATTACACCAAAAGATCGCTGAATGTCCTGCGCGGTTGCGGATAGTTGTAATGAGCTATCTTGTATGGGACACATCAAACACACGTCTCCCGGTAATTGGGTGGCGGATATCTGATGGCAGTCGCTATGTGTATAACCTGACCATCAAAAACCCCCGACTCCAACTAGAAAAAGAGCTGTAACTTTTGAACGGCTGAACAGATTTTGATGATACCCAGTTAAACTAGCTTTAGATTAAAAAAAACCCATAATTGGTCCGTCCGTTTTGGATCTAAGATGCCACAGATACACACTACAAACTTAGAACACCCCTCTTTTTTATCGGGGATTCGGGGGTTAAAAATACTAATATTCAGTCGCATCTGGTTAGACCAGGGGTCGGCAACCTGCGGCTTACGAGCCACATGCGGCTCTTTAGTTGCATACGCAAATATATTAATAGGTACATAATTATTGCATATATTTATTTAATACCATAATTTTTTTTTTAATATAAATATTATTTTCCCGCCGGGCGAATAACGGACTAGTTTCCCGCCGGGCGACTAGCGGACCAGATCCAGTTTTTATTATCAAAAAACTTTATTTATGCAAGTACAATTTATTGTTGGCAAGAAATTTTTTTGTGGCTCTTTATAAACTTTGAAATTTTGTAAATTGTAATTTTTGACTCTTCCGACTCAAAAGGTTGCCGACCCCTGGGTTAGACCGTGAGCGGATCTCAACGTAATTGGGGAAAAAGCCAGGCAGATGAGTCAAGAAGCTTATTAACTGAAAGGTCTTCTAGCTTACCTTTATCATCGGACACCGGCTTAGAAAACAGTAGATCATCATCAGCAGCGTCAACTCCCAGCCAGTTCTCAGCGTTGTGGATAGCTATCAGGTCTCTGACCAGCTGCTCGTCCGTCTTGCCACCCGTATCACCACCCTTGCCGCGGAGAGGCCCGAAGACGGGGTGGTTGTAAAGAGGATCATTTACTACCGGGTAACCTGGGGAGCGAAGGAAATTATTAAAAGAAAGAAACATTATTTTATTTTATATTTTTATTGTATTGATCGTTGATACTAACAATGGGCAATTCTGAGCCTGAAATAAATGTTTTTTTTTTTACTTCACTATTGGGTTGGGTAGTGTAGTTGAATACTATTAAACATTGACAAATATTGTATATTCCTTTATAGTAGGCACATAAAGAACACCATAGTTGCCAAAATAATTAAAATAGGTGAATATTCGACTAAATGTATGGACGTGAAGATTATTTTCACGGTCTCTGATTTGTTTCTATAGTAAAATGTGATCATAATAAATTATAAGTACTATAATGCGACTACGAACCCCATCTTCATTCCTCATTTCTCATTTGCAGTAGAATGCAATTACTGGAAGGTAAAACCTATTTTATCTAGTTGGGGTCCGTTCCGTCCAGCTATTACTTGCTTATTACTCTTTCGCAGTGGAAGCCCGGCTTTAAAATGGCCTCCGCTAATAAAGTAATACCTTATATAAATAATAAATAAACAATTTTCTGCAAAGTTACCCAAATACTGCAAGTGCACTCTGATCTGGTGCATCCTGCCAGTCTTGGGCTTGCACAGCACTACGCTGGTGTTGCTGGCGAGGTTGTACCCCAACCGCTTGAACACCGTCGAGCAGTCCTTGCCTTTCGGAGAAACCTTGCATACGCCGATCTTGTAGCTTACCACTTCTATTGGTTCTAGGCATTCGATTTCATCACTGCAATTTGAAGACTAAATAATTAGTTTCTAAATTAACATAACCTAACCATCAAAATCCCCCGACTCCAATTAGAAAAAGAGCTGTGACCTTTTGATCAGATTTTCATGAAACATAGCTAAGATGATACCAGTCAGAAAACTTTTTACATAATGTTTACCGCTCCAGTAAATATCTACTGTCAGTAAATGTTGTCTTGTACAGACGGAGCGAGAATTTACACCTTGTTACATTGAAACTTGTTGATTGGACTGGAAAATTGTACTGGCAAATTCACCGAGTATAGACGAACAAATAAAATTCTACCATAAATTTTATTTCTATTCAATTCTAAAATTACTTAAAGATTAGGTTTGGATTTTAATTTCTGCTTATGGAAACTTGGAAGTAAATTATATTGATGATAAAATTAAGTATTCAGATTCAATGAATATAACTTAACCGTCAAAAACCCTTGATTCCAACTAGAAAAAGAGCTGTAACTTTTGAACGGCTGAACAGATTGTCATGAAACCCGATTAAACTAGCTTTCAATTAAAAATCCGTTTTGGAGCTACGGTGCCACAGACAGATACACAGATCCACAGACTACAAACTTATAACACCCCTCTTTTTTGTCGGGGGTTAAAAATAACGAGACTTATTAATATTCCAGAAAATAAATAAACTAATCCGGCTTCATGAACTCGATCTTTTCTAGCTTCATTTATTAAAAACACTTTTACAAAGTGAGTGCTCTTCTATGAATCAATAAACAATTTGATTGGCTTGTCAACCGAAGACCATCATAGTTCAGGAGATAATAAAGGAAAATAAACTTTACTGCAAGGCGTTAAAGTTTCAATTCCTTCGATATTATATAAATGGCCACGTCATCAATATTATTGCAGGACTTTTCAAGATCGATACTGAGTTCACTGCTCGAAAGGATCAACACTTGTGTTTATTTAATTTTAATTTCATTGTAGTTTGACAGTTTATTTCGATATTTCTACAATATTTGTTGATAATTCGGAAACTATACATATTGGCTGTTAAAAAACCCTTAACGAAGCCGTGAGCCACGCATTCTAATTTTAATATCAATATCTCTTTCTTACAATGAGCATTGGAAAAGGATAGATAATATTTTAAAACTGTCACATTAGTCTATGCCCTTGCGTACTCTACTGTGTTGATTAAATTCACGTTTATAACAAGCAAGTGGACTAATTTAGCAGAACTAAATATCTTTTATCCTTTACTAATGTTTTTTGTTAGAAAGAGACTGAGACTAAATTATTTGATGGCATGATTGGCGCCGTGGCTAAGCGTTTGGATTTCTGCGCTACGTGCCGCGGGTTCGATCCCCGCACGGACCAAATATTTGTATGGCCTATAGATAATTGTTCCGGGTATTTGTGCATGTGATATGTATTTTTGTAAAACTGAACTCACGACACAGGAGAAAAACGTAGAGTGGCAACGCTTATATTATTAAGAAAAAAAAAATTGTTTGTGAAAACAGAATCAGCACCAATATTTTTGAGTTTCAATTGTTTCTATTTTTGTTTATTCAATTTCAGTTTTATCTATCTTACAATAGTTAAAACCAACGGTACTTACTCAGGAAACTCCCCATCTACCCTGCAGACGTACTCCTTCTGTACTTGTCTATTCCTGATCTGGTGTTCCATCTGTCTCGCCTTCTTTGGACTTCTTCCAAATAGTAGGAGACCTGGTTTTGTCAACATACGATTAATATTTCGTTGAAATAAATTATTTGGTATTCGTTGGTTTATTTTTATCTTTATTATAATAAAACATCTGTTCTTTATGTTTTCAATTAATTGTCTCTAAGCTTAGTATTGTGGTGTCACTAATGTTCGTGTTAATTCTACTGTTTATCTTCATTATAAAATCTCTCAGTCGTCTCTTACGCAACCCCATGAAGAGGATCAAAAAGGGCTATTCTGAGCCTGGGACTACACAGCCTACATTGTATCTGTTGACAATTTAAATATTCATTCTACATTTACAAAGAATTTACATTTACACCTATTAAAAATTCAGTGAGCGTAATTTTTTAAAAGGATCCTTCTAAAGTCTTGAAGAAAGATTTCACAGTTTAGAGCAATCTCACCTGACGTCAGCCTGTCGAGTCTGTGAATGGTCCTCAAGTTTTTCAAGTTGTACTCTTTTGCGAGTATGAAAACGACTGTGTTGTGTCGGTATCTTCCACATGGATGCACCTAGTAAAATATTTTTTATTACATTTGATTTTAATGTTGAAGACTATAAGATTTTCTTTCATTATAATACTATTTTTGTTATAAGGAAAAAAGTATTTTATTTGAAATGATTTTATGAGATCAACCCTTTAGTCTGTTTTGAAACTGAAATCGGCAAAGAAAACCAACAAAGTAGTAGTTATCATTATTCATAAAATAATAGGTACTTATTACATAAAATTCTGTTAATCATTCGATACTCAAAACTTTGACATTGAATTGTATCAAAATCCCAGATAACATAGAAAGATTTGGTTTTATCGAAGAAGATTAACTTAACTTAATATCACAATATACCCTCACGATTGCTGGTGATAGAAACGAAGTTATAAACGAATAAAGCAACGGTGATGAAGCAAGCTAATATGGACTATGCAAACGTGAACTGTAAGATGATATACATACATTCGAAGAACAATACTACCTCGTTCACGCAGACAAAACGACAGAAGTATACCAAAGCAGTAACAACACCGCAAAAATTAATAGACTGGTATTTACATGCAAACAAATATCTAGGAAGTAAGGAAAAAAGTCAATTTACAGAAATAGTGCAATAATAAGCGAGTACCGAGCCATACAGAAGAGGGTATTTTGGGAGATTGAATTGCGTCTATTAACATTGCCATGGCTGAAATAAAGCATTAAATTTTGAATCAGCCAATAGATTCTTGAATATAATTATGCAAAATATAGAACAATCTGTCTCGTTAGAAAACAAAACGAATATTTCTTAGTCACATGCGTGTCTGCAATATAACATAAAGTAAATACATTAAACTTATTAAAGGCTATTTATAACTTTAAAAGATCACCTCCATTTACAAAATCGTGCTCCCTTTCATGAATATCTCCTATACGCTTTCTATTTTGTAAATTCGTTTTCGTATCTATTTATAGACGATACAAACCGGCAAAATCCTCAGAATTTGTAACTGTAAACATTATTAGGGTAAAAAGTTTTCAGAATTGACAAAAAGGGACGTACGTCGAACTCCTAATTGAATCGACGTAAGCTTCTGCAACTCAATTTGCCAAAATGTACAAGAAAAATATTGGTAAAGTTATTTTTTGAACAACAATAATTGAATCTGGATAACATATTTTGGATAACACGGTACACGCTTGATAGAGGTGAAATAAAACAGGAAGTATTCGTGGCTCGCATTCCTCAAGTAAGGGGACCACTTTCAAGTGGGATTTTCGACGAGACCGCACATTTTTAACTCTGTTTGTAGTATAATGTTTCAAACTTTTGTGCAGATCACAATCTCTGGTCAGACTCTGACAACGTACTTTGTTTGGACCGAGAAAAAATATTACCCACCGAATTTCAGTGTGCTATCTTTTGCAGATTTATTTTCTTTCTCATTGTACTTTCGTGGGTCTTTCTTTTACGTTAGATTCTTTTTGTTGGAAAAAAGAAAATGTTCTATTGTTGGAAACGTTACATAATAACGTTACGAAAAGGTATTACAGACTTGAGGGATTATTTAATTGCCAACGGTTTTCTGTCTGCTCACAAAGATACCTGTTTTTGGGATCACTGGAGTTTTGTACAATATTTTTTTCGATATCCTCTAAGTAAGCAGTTTTTCAGGATCCAAACTTTAGTCAGAGCCTGACTGATAATAAAACGGTCCCAACGCATGACTCACCGGCAACGAGCAAGGCTTGTCTAGCACGAGTAGCTCTTCATCCACGTGTATGATGCGCAAAGGACTAGCGAGCACTGGAGTCTCGTGCCTGGCCCACCACGGACACAACATTGTTCATTACGGACTTTTTATAGTCTTATGATGTTGCAATTGCCTTTGAGAACAACATCAATCACGTCAAAGTCATTTCCTTTCGACGTAATCAAAAATTCTCTTTGGGTTGGAAGGGAATTCGGATTGTGATCACACCAAACAAAATTCAAACTTCAGGTTTTATATAAATTCTTTGCTGTTACTAACTCAATATCCCTTGTGGAGTCTCCTGAAGAATTTAATAATGTAGAAAAATCTACTCTATAGATAAATCCGTCGATCGAGAAAACTGGACTTCAAAGTAAACTTTAATGATGTAGATACAGGATATTTATAAGGCCGTTAGGCTAATACAATAGAGTCTAGTAATCCTAAGATCAGGGTATCTGTTATTCACAATATGAAACATTTGGCGATCGAATAAAATAGAAAATGAAAACATTAAGCAAAAAATTTCTAAAATCTAAAAGCGAAAATTTTGACCATCTTGTGTTTTATTTGGAGAGGTACAAAATGTAAGGACATTAAGATTTGGGACAAAACAGCGATACAAAGATGATTTTAATGGCTTATTTTAATATGCACGGAGAGGCTGGGAGCATTAAAATTAATGAGATACTCAAAGTGCATTACAACATCATAGACAATGTAAATACTTAATACATTGGACGCACAGCTTTATAATAGGGTCCTACTTTTATATGCATGACATTCTGCAGAAATTATTCTGCAAATTTGACTGTAGTTAACACAATCATGTTATATTAAGAGGCGTTTCATTTTAACAAACTAATATTTTGATAGTTTATAATTGCCAAATTAGATGCAACTATAATTTCAATACAATCTCTTATAAATGGTTTTTAAAAGCCGGCAAAAATTACTCAATTGATTATAATCAATAATACAATCATTGAATTAGCGCTTGAATATAATGCAGTATCAAAATAGGACCTCATACAAAGAGCAACTGTTAAGCTGTGTGCGAAAAGTTATTTACGGCTTTCTAAGGACACTAATCCCGGTTGATTTGATGGCGGGATTCTCATATCTAACAGATAAACTAAAGTTCAAGAGTGTTCCGGGTTTGTGTTGAGATTGTAACTTTTGTGTGAAAGATGAAAACGTAGGTAATAAAATCTGTATGAACGTAGATTAAGAATTGGGTAGGTTTTTAACTACTCATAACTACAATTGAATTGTATAAAGTTTAGGTCTTATTGTTATGGAAATAATGTGATTTGTATAGTTGTAAAAATATGTTGATGACAAAGATTTTTTCAGTTAGAAGAAGAAAATGGAAAAATTAGTAAACATAAAAGCTGTTAAAGTAAATATAGAATCATACATTAAAGTAGAATTGCATGGATTAGTTACTAGTAACTAGTCTAGACTAGTTAAAGACCTACTTGTTAAAGGTAAAAATATAATAAAGACCAAATTCTGATATCTAATAATTGAATTCCATGTGATATTAAAGGCAAATTGTAGGGCAAAGCCAATGGCAATAAGTGCGATATTTTACTTCAGACCGCTCAGTTTAGGGATCTAACATTGAGCCGTAATATCAATCACTATGATGGGGGACGGGCGATCATTTGGACCCTTTTACATTCCAACTGAAGAAATATTTCTTTTCTACGACATCCGCCTAACAATTACGTTGGTATAATCTATATTGATTTCTGTAAGTTAGATTTTTTTTTAAAAAAAGTTTTAAGAAATTATGGAGAACTTCTAAGAGCTTTACTAATCGTTTTTGTGCTGTCTCAAATAAATACTTCTTTCTATCTTTCTTTCTTTTTTCTTTATTCTGCCAAAGCGGATTTAGTACCGTCTCCATTAATTTATTTACCACCTATCTATAATGCACCGAATTTAATAGGATATTTCTTATTTGCATTAAGTTTATGATTTTCTCAACAATTTGTACCGTACTACCAATACCGTCTCAAAGCACAAACAAAAACATACGATGCAATATCCTCGATGAAATTTCCACTTTGCTGAAACAGAACGTGAGGAGGGAGCTAAATGCGAATATGGTGTTAAGTCTAGATATGTATACAGCTTATTGTATTGGTGTAACAAGGGGCTTAATGAGGACCTACGTAGAAATACGTTGGCTGGAGTCATTGGTTGGCATTGTTGTTTCATTTTGGGAGCCATGTTGGGAAACGTTAAAGGCTAAAAGGGATTTTGAATATTTGGGTGTGAAATGCTGAGTTTGGAATTAGGGGTGAAAGCTTATTTCATTATACAACAATATATTTCTGATTTCTGTATAAGATTTTTGTACGACTTTGATGGTTCTTTTCAAGAAGTACTCAGAATTAATGTATTTAAAGTTTTTTTGAACTCTACTCAGACCGTATTAAAAGCAATTGATATTGAAAAAGAGATGTATATTCAGAGAAAAGGTCTTCATAGAAAAGGACTATAATCATGTACAATCATGTATTCGATTTAAAGACAGACATTTACAGTATTTGTAAGGTATTTAATAGGATTCTAAATAAGCTTCGATTTTCATTCATCCAGCGTTTTAATGGGGAGAGGGATCCCAAATGACTAACAAAAAGGACGTTTATGGGAGTAAAGAAATTGAAAACATGGGTTCTCCTCAAAGGTAACAAAGAATCAAATCGTAAAAATACAATTTGCACATTAAATAGAACTTACTATGGATTTCATTCGGCTATTATCTATTTTATGGCAGTCTGCCGCCAAAGGTAATTGAAAACCACATTGATATTTATGAGATCAGGTAGTACCTATTTACACTTCACATCTTTTCCGATGCAAAACTACAAAATCGGTATCAGTAAGGTGCTATATTGAATGACAGGTTTGAATTAATTTCATTTGCATGTGTCGTTTATTGAAAACCACATCGACATGTCTACAATCATCCAGTATAGCTATTCTGTATCAATTGTCAGTTGATATTTCACGAATTGACCGACAGTAAGAGTGAGTTTCGAATCGAGATCGAAATGTTCTTACTGAATAGCCATGCTGACTATAATATTATTCATGACAAAAGCGAAATCAGTATTTTATTACAGGATATAAATTCAGTACCTAGCACTAAAAATATATATAATTAAATATATATTTTCTTAAGCCCGCTGTTAAACTTGAGAAGTGCTGAAAAAAATTCAGTTTGCCACGCCTTACCTACTTTGCATGTAAATTCTAACACCTACCTTCTATATTCCTGTTTTATTTCGTAAAAGCCGATATGAAAGTGCTTCATAATATTAGGTGTCCTCCGTCATATAGCGCTGCAAAGTATTTGTTACAAAAGGGACCGCTTTGCGTTAGCGCAAAGGACTTTGAGAAGCTGGCTTTTAGGGGCAGGAAAGCGGATTTCAAAGGCATAGAAGCCCATAATATGATAGTCGCACTAAAATTTTGGGTCCAACTAAATTAAATTCTGGCCGGTTTAGATGTGAACAGCGATGTTCTATAATGTCGTCCAATGTATTACACCGAATTCAATTTAGAAATGATGGCATTGCTTTTAATTTGATGACTTTAACATTCTATTTAACATTCTAGAGAAATTTCGAAAACAGAAGAAATAATTGATGATTTATAAGTTTGAAAGCTAGATTAATGCACTACTAAAATCTATATTAGCACAACATGCAACACAGAGGGTGACATACAAGTACTTGATGTATGGTAAGCGTACACATAACATGGCTGTCTCATTTGCCACTTACGGGGATAGAGGCCGGTTTGTTGACAACCACAATGTCCTCGTCGATATGTACGAGGGTGATCGGTTGGCTGGTGACCGGTACTTCGTGCCTGCAACGATACACACGTCAGGCTTACGGCTTTTGGGCAACGGACTCGGAGCAACTCCATGAAATAGTCGAAAGAAAATTAAAACGTCTCAATTTGAAACCCTTCCAGTTGATTTCATTGTGATTTTGCTAGATGCAACTTAACGTTCATATCACGTCGCCGCGGTTCTTGGTATATATTTTATACTAAACGCGGTATGATATTTGCTCAGAGTCCGCTTTAATATCGGTTCTCGTGACGTATGAAATAAAGATTAGACGAGAACTAAACAACAAATGAACATGCGTGAGCGAAATTGTAAATGTATCATGTGAAGATGCATGGCGTTCTCAATTAGACACTGTGTTGGACTACTGGCAGATAACATTCAAGATATCAAGTGATAAAGAACTCTGTGTCTCTGTTGGAAAACGGCCAATATGCACTCGCATGCTCATTCGGTGCTCAAGATATCGTTATTGAAGATTTTATTCGTGTTACAGTGGACTAAATACAAATTAGACCTGAAATACAAACAAGCTTAGACGCACGTCACATTATTATAAAAAAATATTTATAGTTAGAGTAACTGTGATAGTATGTAAGGATACTTAGTAAATAAATACATATAAGGCGAGAAAAATAAAGTTAATATTTACAATACTGAAATCAAAGTATCATTTGAGTTTGTACGAGTATTGTGTAGAACAAAAAATGTTGATGTGTTGATTGTAGGTAGGGAGAATTCTGTGTAGGTTTGAGTCTAAGGTGCTGTAGCTATCTTAAGCGGACTACTAGATACCGTTGACTTCGAAGTCTAAAATGATGATTTAATACCTATGAACGACATTTGCCAGAAGATCGTTGTGCTTCAATCTGTAGTCAGGATCAACTCTTTCGTAATTGACGGTAAGGGTCCCGGCTCTGATACATCTCTCGTACTCAGCTGCAGGATGGGCTCTGAACTCCCTTGCGAAGACGTCGAGGATTTTCTCGCCGACCCACCTTCCTTTGGTGAATGTTGTGAACGTGAAGTAGTATGGGTAGACTTTCCTGAGGCCTGTAATGTGCAAGTGCTTTGAGTATGGAAATCTTTTATAGCTATTTGTCGTGTGGACCTCCAAATAAAATGTGGAACTATACAAAAACTTCTCAAAGTACAAATGCCAAAAAGGGTTAGGTATTTAGAATAAAAGGCACAGCATCCACGTAAACAGAGACATTATTACGCAAAGGCCTGTTATCACCATCAAGTCCCTAAGGCTAAGAATCACATAATAGTTTTATGAAACGATTGTCAGAATATATTTGTCTGTCAAGAGGCCAATTGACAAAGAAATTCTTTCACATTAACATTTGAAAAATCTTAGTCCCATAGCTTTAAGGGCCCGTTGGTGAAAGAGCTTAAGAATACCAATCTGACTATCAATTATTTTATAATTGGCGTAATTGTGCTTACTTTAAATCTATTGCATCAAGTCATAAGGCTTCATTTCAATGATCTTATTTACGTAAAATACCTACATAAATATAAAATTTTCATATTATATTTTTAACGTATTTTACGTAATTAAACTTTCCTATTATACTTATTAAGCCTAAAATCTCGACTTAAAGTTAACTAACACAACAATCAACGTTAAAAAACAGGTAAGGTTATATCGCTATTCATAAGTCGTTACCTCGAAATATCTGCATAGTCGTAAAGCACAACGGGCTTGAATGAAGAAAGCGCCATTGCGGGTAGATGACTAAGGCCATTAGATCATAATGGGCCTTTCTGACATTAGCTATATTGAAAACTAGCGTAGCCGCTGTTTCATCCACTTAATGTCAACGTGTGAGGTTACGTCATGGTTCGAAATAGAGGTTACTTTTTATTAGAAGTGAAGTGTTATTAAGTTTAGGATTTATATTACTGCAATAATTATTTCTAGTTATATTTTTTTCAAACTTGTCTTATGTAGGAGGATAGTATATATTCTATTGATTTAGGTTTTCAAGCACCTAACTAAACTATCTAAACATTTCAATGTTTGTATAAAATATAAAGATTATTATGTTATTCTGACATAAATACTTTTTCTGGATCAAAATGTTATTAAATACCTTTAATAACATTTAAAGCATGTTCAAGCCAAAAAAGGAAAAACTATACAAAAGCGTAATGTTACGCAATTACTTCAATTTAATTGGATACACAAAAAATCTCTTTAGATAACAAGCACACATAAGAAATATAAGAAATTGAGCTTCCGATTCTTGGAAACGGAAAAATGATGAGAATAAGGATAAGAATCAAATCAATGGCAAGAAAAAAATTAAAGGAACGAAGACGTAACTGAAGATCGGCATTCATGTAATCCAATATCAACCAAGGTTTATAAAAACCAAGGTACTTTGAAGACATAAAAAGATATTTGAGGAACCGATGTTGCGAGGTTTTGTTCCAAGATTACTGGGAAATAATATTGGTGGAAGTATTGTTCTGTCACTAAATAATTTGTTTGGGTATCTGATTTATAGATTGTTGTTCGTTGTCTTTTCATTTGGTTTTGTTATGATTCCGTAAAATTGAAGATAGAGACGTTTTATCATTAATAACAGTACAATATCTTTAGACAAGTGTACAATCTACAATAGTTAGAATAGAAACTACAACAAAATGATTTGAATTGTCATATTCTACCGAATAGTCACGTGATTCGTAAAATTAATTTTAATATTTAATGTCAATCCCATACGCGTCACACATAACTATTATCTAGCGATTGTAGAGTCCATAAAACATGTCAATTTGAACCCTATGTCAGTGCCATAAGAGCTACATGACGTGCAAAATGGGTTGAAAGAACTATAGTCCATTACTAAATTCATTACATTCATAGATTAACAATAGCTGAATAACGCCTTGTTTAATAATTCTTCAGCAAACCTTTATATTGGTTTACCTATTTGACAAGAATTGATTATATTGTTATTCAAAAGTGGATGCTCCTTCCCTTTGAAACTACACCACCTTTATCCTTCGCGTCACTTTTTAATGAAGATTCGATTGTGGTCTTATTCATCGATGTCTATAGATATGCTTAGTGAACTCAAAAAGTGAGACGTGTCAGGTACTCCATTTTCAGAAAAATGGAGTAGTTGATCACCAGTCAAATGCAGTTTACAAACATAATTATTAATTTGTGTATTGAATAAAAAATATGTAATAACAGTAGCTATTCCATTAGTGCATGTATCGCTGTTCTATTTAAATATAATTCGAAAATTGTCGAATTTAGAATTTGACGTCTTCAAAAAATACGTCTCATTTTTTTAGCTTCCCTTTGTATGACAGAGCGTATCTATAGACATCGATGGTCTTATTATGTAAGGGTATTAAAGGAACTGTTATACAAGCAAAATTTACAAAAGTAATAGACAAACAGTGATAGCCTAGCGCTTGCTTTGCATGCTCTGAGGTCGAACCCGGCCTCTGACTTTTAGAATTTATGTGCGGATCGCAATTTGATTATCACTTGGGTTAACGGTGAAGGAAATCCATCGTGAGGAAACCTGCACACCTGAGAGGGTCTCATACAGTCTTCGATGTTTGTGTAGTCCGTCAACCCGCACTAGGCTAGCGTGATGGACTAAGGCCTAACCCTTCTCATTCCGAGTAGAGGTCCGGGCTCAGCAGTGCTACAATAATGGACTGGATTTCTTTATTTATTGTTCCACTGTGTTCAGCATTTGTCGCCAAGCGATAATTGCTGTAAAAATTGCCCGTGTAACATCGCCATAAGTTGCTGGCTCAAATACAGCGTGTGAAAATTTATTTTCTAAAAAAATATATAATTTTTCTTCAGATGCAGTTGATCAGAGGGCTCATTCGCGTAATATTATGACGCACTGATCATGTTGCAGTGACGCTGGAACTTGACGGGAACGTATCTCACTGAAGCTAAGAGAATACCAAATGTGTTATGTTTTGATGAAAATTTTACTGCAACTACACTTCTTTACTTACGTGAATTAGTCTACAGGATGAAAATTATTTAAAAAATACTTACCATTTTCCATATAATAAGACGTTTCGTTGTACCGGTCGTCTGTGAAGCCGGGCCTTTTAGCTTTCAAAGCCTTTGTTTCTAACTTTGCCTGGAACAAAGGAAATAATAATAAAACCATTGTATTCAGAGAGCTTATAAAAAGTTGTGTGAATTGTAGAGATAAGACCTGTTTAAGTAAAGGGTGTGTAGACGTGTGGCGTAACGACTAGGCTTCGGTAAGATAAGGCTTTCAGTTCTAAAGGTTACAAAATGTTAGCAATTTATGCAACACTTACAAAAATCCTTATAATATCCAACGTGTATCAGAAATGCGTGGTTATATTTAAGGGTGTGGATCAGACCATCAAACTGAACAACTTTCTCTATACGACCAACATCGTAATCACGAAAAAATAATCAGCTATCACATAAGTCGAGTAGGTAATTAGGTATTGAAGTTTTGCATGGGAGACAGCGGATTATTTTTTTGCGATTACAATGTTGGTCGCATACAGAAAGTTGTTCAGTTTGATGGTTTGATCCACACTTTAAAATAATATGACTACGCATTTTGATACACGTTATAGATATATTATTATTGTTGGAACAGCAATTTTTTATTCCGCCATTTTAGGGTTGTTCCCATAGTAACAGTTGTTCATAATGATGAGTATAATAACCCCTTAAAAGGACCTCCGCTAAGAAGTGAGAAAACCCTACTTTTAAATTTGTACTTCACAATAAAAAGTATAAGGTAGAAAATAACAGAGCAGTTATCTACGAAAAAAACAATTTCGTACTTCGGTATCCAAAAATTCACAGTGAATATTTTGTGAAATCGTATATTAAAAAAGTCCTGCTCAAAACAAGTTAACATAATTATATTGGAGACAATTTGGGCAATTGTTGGCTCCAGTGTTTGGTCCAATGCACAAGGTATTGATTGACTGATGTCACAAAAAGAGTCTTGTATGAAAACAAGACGAGAGATTATTTTTTAGCGTGTGGTTATTCAAAAATGGAATGAAAAGATTTTGACAGGGTAGGCAACCCGCGAGTGATGCCCCTGGTGTTGCAAGCGTCCATAGGTTACGGTAACCACTTACCATCAGGCGGGTCGTATGCCTGATTGCCACATTAAGTGTATAAACATTTTTTTTTATCTTATGGTGTATCATGTGTTAGCACTGTCATCAAAATTCAATTGTTTTTAAGTAACTAAGAATTTATTAATTAATTTATTTATACACATACCTATACGTGACAAAGAAAATAAGTAAAGATATCAAAGTACAAAGGTACTGCTTATTTCTAATTAATTTCTAATTTTTATATAATACATAATTTTACGGCATAAATATTTTTTCTTGATGCAACCGGCTATAAGCCAATATTTGTCGAACTCACAAACGAATACTAACAACATTGGCCACATATTGGTGCCAATACACGGTCAAAACTTCAGTCTACAGGGACTCGTCGGGTCGACGAGAAAATGAGAAAAGTTTCTTTTTTTTTAAAGCGAAACAATCAACCTATGTTACGGTAAGGTTGTTACCTTTTTATTGATTCGTGTTACGGGACAATATGGTGAAAGTTTGTATTGGTTTTTAAACATCATACCTTCTTTTTACCGCCATAAATAAAAATTGTATTCAAATTGAAAAAAATGTGCTTTTTGAACTCGCTCTGGAGTCTTGACACTATAAAAGATCACAGAGATTGTTATAATAACTACCTTTGGCAGGCTGCTTGGTGTTTTTTTTTTAAAACATTGCCCCTCACTATGTTTTCTCCTATGTCGAGGGTACAGTTTACAAACATACATGTCACATGCACACACAACCAGACCCGAAACAACTATCAAATATCGAACCCACGGCACGTAGCGCAGAAGGCTAATCGCTTAGCCAATGCGCCAACCGTGCCAATAGCATAACAGTAAGCCAGTCGTCAGTGGTGATAGCAGTAAGTTGCTGCTTATTAGCGTAAAGCCGCTGAATGTAGGCTAATTCATGTATCTAAAGAAGTGCAGTTGCCAGTTACCAAATGTACACTATCAGTCAATCTGTCCTAATTAGCTATATTTTTTAAATTACTTTAAAATTATTACTTACTTATTTTTGGATGGTTTATTATTAAACTTTTTTGTTGTTTTTTTTACATATATTTTTTATCTTTTCATTGGCGGTTATAATGTGATGTTTAATAAACGATTCTTCCATTATTTATTTTAGTAGAAGTATAAAAAAAATTGTTCAATATTTTTTTATATTGAAAAAGTATTCTACAGTATCGGTAATATATAAATAGTCCAAAATAGTATTCTACGATCCTGCTCCCTGGATGCTAACCCAAAGCCGCCAAGGGCGTCGGCGGTCCAGCCATTTCAGTCTCTAAATAAAAGTGACTCAGCTCTTTCCTACTTCATTGTATTGAATTTCGCGAAACGAAACGTTAAATCGACACACGAGGACTATCGATTTTTAGTCGTCCAATGTTTTGTCGTTCGTGTTTCGAACTATTCCTTTGTCTCGACCGAAGATAGTTTAGGAGTTGTGAATTTTAGTTTTTAATATCAAAGTTTTGTTGTTACCCGAAACTATTTAGTTTCAGGGCCGAAAGGTAGATTCCGAAACTTTTGCTTAGAATTAGGTTGAGTTAGGAGGAAGTTTACTGTTATCGTTAATACATTTACTCTATTTGGAAACTTTATATCTCATTAATCTTGCGAAGTAAACAGTTCCGAGAGATAACACTAACAAACAATAATTACTCTCTTATAAATTAGTTAATAAATAATAGAGTATAATAAAGAATAGAACAGAAGAACTTTAATATAAAGAAGAGAAGTAAACAAAACAAACATAACCTAACCGTCAAAAACCCCCGACTCCAACTAGAAAAAGCTGTAACTTTTGAACGGATGAACAGATTTTCATGAAACATAGCTAAGATGATGCCCGATTAAACTAGCTTTCTTTTACCAAAACTGCATTGAAATCGGTCGATCCGTTTTGGAGCTACATGCTACAGATACACGCTACAAACTTATAACACCCCTCTTTTTTGTCGTGGGTTAAAAATAGTCTAAGTATAGGTTATTCATCGAACCTCGAAGTATGTTTAACACCACATATTAGTTCGTAAACGTCGACCTTTACGAACTTTTTGCCGAGACGAGTAATTCTCATAGTCCCGCCGCGAAGCCGGCCCTCCCCGACTTTTTTATTTATTTATTTATTTTATTATTTATGTACACACACAACAAAAAGAAAAATACATAAAATACAACACTTAAGTACAAAGTTACTGCTTATTTCAAAATAAATAATAATTAATAATTTTTTGTAGTATTTTCGACGACCATTTTTTCCATACGCATTCGCTAGAATGATCGTACGAACTGTCAACTGATGATACTGATAACGTTTGATTCTACTCTTTGTTCAGTTTGACAAAATTTAAAAACAGCAAATGCTTGATTTTATTTTTCAAGAGAGTGCTGAGCACGGTAATCCTGTGACACGATCGTAATCGGTATCGATTAAATTATGAAAATTCATCGATATTCGTCAGTGTACTTTAAAAAATTACTCCGACTCGACAATTGGAACAACACAATGAATATTCTTGAACTACTAAAATTGAATCTATTAAGATTACAAGCAAGTATTGTGTTTACCCTGCTAGTCTATCACCGCAAGTGCACTTTTTTTTTAATTACTAGAACATTTCGATACCAGCAATGAACAGTTGAACACTACGCTAACTTGAAAAAGTCAATTTTACACCAGAGTCAGTTGAAGCGTAATACAATTATCTGGCAATTACAAAAATTACATTCACTAACGTTCTGCTTAGATCAAACTTGCTTTAATTTTTAGAATTTCCATATGATTTATTTTGTTTTAATTTATAGTTGACGACACGGTTGGCGCAGTGGCTAAGCAATTAGCTTTCTGCGCTACGTGCCGCGGGTTCGATCCCCGCACGGAACAAATATTTGTATGATCTATAGATAGTTGTTTCGGGTCTGGTTGTGTGTGCATGTGACATGTATGTTTGTAAACTGTACCCTCGATACAGGAGAAATCATAGTGAGGGGCAATGTTAAAAAAAAAGAAGAAGAAGAAATACGATTTAAACAAAACGGAAATTGCCCAAAATGCCAGGTAGCGTAGTGTTAATTGCTCATGTCGATTTACATTTTATTTTTAATTTATCTCCCGGTCCGACAACAATAAACTTTTAAACAAGTACTCCTACTACCTACCGATGTCCTGATTAAAGCTGAACAACAGCTGTGGCTTAGCGCTGATTGGTCGATCAACTCTGACGTCATATCACCCAGGATTACCGCCATATTGCTTTTTAATTCGAACATCGTGGACATTAATTGAGGGATATCGTACAATACTTTTTATGAGCCAACGTTGCTATAAACACGAGGCTTAGCAAACGGAGTTATGACCGTAGGGATGTTTATTTGCTAGTGTAGGTATAATTATGTTCGTTGTTTTAGGTCCAACAGTATAACAGATGTTTAAAATGAAATCGGTCGATTAATAGCAGATTTTGCCTGAATCGTCTGTTATGTTGTCGGTGAAACTAGGCCTAAGTGTGTGATTATTAGAGAACGAGAAAGACTGACCTACAGTGATACAGTATTCAGAGTTATTTGTCATTCACTAAGTACTCTATATTATGAACAACTTTTACCTTGGGAAACCCAACCAACCCAACCCAACCCAACCCTGAAATCGAGAAAAAATTAAACTTCATACATTTTGATTGAGCAAGGTTGGTTTTATGTATGATTTTTTTTTTGATATATTTGGCCATGAAATTATATTATGTCTTTTCATTTTTGTAGGCGTACACGGGATAAAATACTATTTTGGGTAATAACCCTAATATTTCATAAAATTTTACCCCATGTAAGCCTACAAACCTGTTTAAATGATGGTAAAATCGGACGTGGGACACTTGATTGCTTAGTCTTCAATATGATAATTACCTATATGCTTATATAGGTAATAAGTATTTTGAAGATCATGAAAAAATTACGGTGAGGAATTTATAGCCAAAACGGTTGCCCATGTAAACCCAAAAGCAGCCTTATCAAGGGTGGACGTAGAAATAGTCGCGTTTTTTAACCCTTGACAAAAAAGAGGGGTGTTATATATATAGTTTGTAGTGTGTGTCTGTCTATAGACTCTATAGCATCGTAGCTCGAAAACAGATGGACCAATTTCAATGCAGTTCTTTTAATTGAAAGCTAGTCTAACGG
Source organism: Allophyes oxyacanthae (assembly GCA_932294325.1). Taxonomy (NCBI): domain Eukaryota; kingdom Metazoa; phylum Arthropoda; class Insecta; order Lepidoptera; family Noctuidae; genus Allophyes; species Allophyes oxyacanthae. The sequence continues at coordinate 2,988,722 of OW028612.1, forward strand.
GTATCATCTTAGCTATGTTTCATGAAAATCTGTTCAGCCGTTCAAAAGTTACAGCTCTTTTTCTAGTTGGAGTCGGGGGTTTTTGCCGGTTAGGTTATGAATAAAAATAGTTTCCTTAAGAAAACTGGCCAGAAAATACACCAGGAAAATGGTAAGATAAAGATGTTGTACTCAATAGTTATTGTCGCGCTTATTTCTTCGTCATCGTACTAAACGATCGATTTTACGACTAGCACGAACGTGTGAACGCCACTTTACGATGTCCCTATTTACTATTTAGCTCTAGTGCTGGATATAAAATGTTTCCATGTCTATACTGAATATTTACTTCTCCCCAGACCCTGGCTCGTGCCAGCCCGCGGTGAGCCAGTAGAGCCCGGAAAACCAAAAAGAAAAGATTAAATGATTAATTAAGTTTGCCTGATTTGAAATGTATATCGAAAAAGTAAATTGTAAAAATAACATTTGCACGTCGCAGTGCGGCAAAATTTATCTGGGTGTACCATCAATTATAATACCTACATTATAAGCAAATAAATCTCTTCTATTCTAAAAAGAGGGAGACAAGAAATCAGAGACAAAACGTTTTCTCTCTCGACTTTTCGTTTTGTCTGCTGTCAAGGTCATAAAGGGGGGATATGATACATATATGATATTTCAATTATTATTTTTCAAAGAAAACACTACCTACGAATTAAAAAAAAACTTACAATTTGCTAGATGGCCTTCGCAAAAATATGACAGCCGATCAATATTTCGCATAACACGCAAAATTTATTCCACTCGAAGTTCTGGAGTAAACAAACAAACAAACATAAGTTAGGTGTTTCGTGTGATTTATTAACGGTATGCGCATAGAACTTCATATGGAAATGTGGGTTTTAGCATTCAGTTGTTATTGCAACTTTCAATTTATTGCGCGCTGGCTTTTGCAGGTGGTTATGCTAGGAGAGGTTATGCATATTTTGTGAAATAAAGATTTATGAAATATGAAGATGTATCATGAGGAAAATATGGACGTGTTCTATTAGTTAATGACAGTAATGGGCGAGTGGAGTTAAATAAATTGTCGAGTAACTCGAGTTACTCTTTGAACTCGATGACCAGAGTTGCTTTTCTCGAAACTCGAGTTGACTTTGTTAACGAAAAACGTGGCGCACTGGGGATTAAAAGTTATGGAGCAAAATTCACTCACATTTTTTTTATAATGTACAAGAGTGACTTGAAAAAAAAAACACTGTGAGAGTGAGACCGCGAGTGGAGTGCGTAACTAACAGCGCCCACAAATAGGAAAGAGAAAGCACTATTGATAACGTTTCAGTTAACGTAATTTTTTAACACTACTAAAAATGGTAAAATTATCGTTATAACGTTACATATAGCGTTATAATCATATCGTTCATTAAAATTTACCGGTAATCCGATCCCTGCTTCTATGTAGTATTCTTATTCTTTATTCTACACAAAATATGGAATAAAAAAAAAATAAACAATTTACAAATATATGCACAAAGGCGAGCTTAACTCAGAATGAGTTTTCTTCCAGCAAACCTTTGGGTGAAAGAGAAATGAACATATAGAGTGAGAAAGTCAAGCGTACAATACAATTACATTACAACTTAGGTAGGTACCTATGTAGTATGTTTTGTTTATTGACAATATCGTTTCCACCGAAAACAATACTCCCCAAACAATTCAATTCGCACACAAAAACAGAACAAAAACGCTTACTCACTTAACCTACTTAAAGTTACAATTAACTCGCAAATCTTCATCTAGCTGCCTGACAACAGAATTAAGTGGAGATTTCCGCCTGTTACGAGTACAATTATTATCTAGTACCACAACTAGAGAGGCAAGTCTTTGAAAACGAGTAATGTATTTAAATTAGGGCGGAGTGCACTCTTTGTCGTAAATTCGCAGCGCCCCGTGGAGATAATGAAAACAAAATGACCCCGGACTTGAGAGCCACGAAAAGTTTGAGTTTGGGACATTTTTTGTGTTTTGTTTCTGTCGGTTGGGTCCATTGTTTGTAGAGGCCTCGACTAAAATTAGATAGTCTCCGGTTCTTATTTTAGTATAGGATTATACAGATAAACAGCTAGCCAGTAGTTAATGTTCCCAAATCGGTATTATTTAGGTATTTATTTTATTGACTACACGATTTTAAGCATCTAATTTCAATAAATTTCTTTTCCAAGCAGCAATTTTTAATAAATTATCAAAATTGCTGCTGATGACGTCACAGAGTAGTTTCAAGATTCCAATGTCTATAAAATCTAAAAAACGCCTAAATTTGACGTTTATTATTTAATAGTTTAGCAATAAACGTCAAATTTTGGTGTTTGGTGGCAACAAACTTGGCTGCTGTGGGAAAGTCATCGAAAACGAAATTTTCACATGATTATTTATCATGGTTACCCAAATAGCGGTAACCGTATTCATAGAAGTAACCATAATTCTTTGATACCTGTACCCTAATTTATAGCGGTTTTCGGTCCTTGATAGTAGGTACGTAAATGTATCAGTGGCGAAGGGTCTATATAACACGATTCCCATTGGCTTGGCTTCCCTTTCTAAACATGGCCATTACCAGTAGGTATTAATAAATATGTGTAGGTAGGTAAGTTGCTTCATGAGTTTATGCCATAGTCAAATGAATACTGCACAGCATGTGGCATGCCTAACCTATAACCTATTTTTGTAACGGGTTCCCTTATAAAAATATTCACCCTTCGCCACTGAAATGTATAGAACTTATAGACACATGACAATACTATTGAGTCACGTTACATCATAATGTTTTATTGTTTAAATCGGAATCCAACTTTTCTTATAAAAAAGTTGTGACTTGTTACATTAGAGTTTGGATTTTATTTGGACCTCTAAACTTACAGAACCAATCGAACCTGAAAGTCGTATTTTGCACTGGATTTATATCTAATCTTAAGTCATGGCTACATATCAAGCTTATATACATTTCCAGTATAAGCTGACCTCGCATTGTATAGGCTTTCTGTACAATAAGAGGTCAGTTTATACTGAAAATGTATAGCTAGATATGTAGCCATGCGTACGTCTTTTTAACCCCCGACAAAAAAGAGTTATAAGTTTGTGGTCTGTATCTGTCTGTGGCATCGTAGCTCCAAAATGCATGGACCGATTTCAGTGCAGATTTTTTTGAATTGAAAGCTTGTTTAATCAGGTAACATTTTAGTTATGTTTCATGAAAATCTGTTCAGCCGTTCAAAAGTTACAGCACTTACAGATTTTTTTCTAGTTGGAGTCGGGGGTTTTTAACGCTTAGGTTATATTTAATTGGTCTGTAATCGTAAATCCTTTAGAATATCCTGCGTATTAAATTTACTTTCAAATAAACAAGTGCCCGTTAACCCAAAAACAGTAAAATCCACTTAACTGACCACAAAACATTATTTGCACACATTTAACAAACAAGTGGTGTGTTTGTGGTCACAATTTATAATTCAGCGCGCTCCACACTCACCGTGTTCGCATTTTATTGCCCACTCCAAGTAATACCGCCCTACCATCTGATCGCGTGATCAAAGTTATTTTGTCCCAATGTGTAGTAATGCCGTCTTTATGTGCTCGCCAGTGTAATGTCTTTATTTATACACACGACAGTGTACGGTGTTTTTTATGGGCAAGACAGTTCGTGTTAGGTGTTATGTATGAGTATGTGTGCGTGTGCGGGCTGCGTCCCCACCCGGTGTCATACCTGACAATTAAACAGTGTGCTTATAACAGTCAGTAGTTTCACTCGTCTCCCGTAACGTACCTAACATTAGGAATTTTTTTTGGAGCTTTTTAATAGATAACTTATTGAAAGAAAGAAAGAAATCGATGTACCTGATCGATCAATCAATGGCAGTGGCTCACTTCAATAATTGTACAACTTATTGCAGCAGCGTAAAGATCATGTTTTACTGCAGTACCAATAAACATTCATGATCTTGCAGACGCGCGCAGTTTGGAACTGATCGGTTTTACTAAGTTTGCTGATGCGACTTCTTAGTTGTGTCGTACTATAACAGCTTGTAAAATATATCTTACCTTTTTTAAGTCCTTATTGATGTCAGTGTCATCTGCTTTCCTCTTCTCACAGGATAATATGCAGTTCTTTCCGTTGTCCTTCTCTCCCTGGAAAGAAAGAGAAAAAATATTAGCCTTTCGGCATAATGATGGAAAAGGCTATAAAATAGACAAAGTTAGCTACGAACGTGTTGCTTAGATTTACATTTAGATTTGGATGAAATCTAGTGTAAAATACGACCTTCAGTATAATTTTTAACCCCCGACAAAAAAGAGGGATGTTATAAGTTTGTAGTATGTATCTGTGTATCTGCGCATCTGTGTTTCTGTGGATCTGTCTGTGGCATCGTAGCTCCAAAACGGATAAACCGATTTCAATTCAGTTTTTTTTAATTGAAAGCTAGTTTAATCGGGAATCATCTTAGCTACGTTTCACGAAAATCTGTTCAGCTGTTCAAAAGTTACAGCTCTTTTTCTAGTTGGAGTCGGGGGGTTTTTTATAAATAATTTAGTGATCATTATATAAATAGATATAAATCTTCTCTATTACTTTATAAAAAACATGTATTACAAAGTTAGTATATACCTAAAGGTCGTAGGAATAACTGAGGAATGCAGGTAGCCCGCCACGGGAGTCCAGAGAGAATGGAATTTTATATTAATGCAATACCTAGTACAAATCTTCATAATGAAATTTTTCATATTTTTCCTTTTTATTCTGATCAAAAAAGAGGGCATTTTTTCGTATTTATAGATTTTTCTTATTAATTTATGTACACACATGAGATAACACAGAATACTTAAAATAGGAGAACAAAGTACGAAGCTACTGTTTATTTGACAAAAGAAATTTCTGGAGAGAAGAGAATTTTAAAACACGAAATCAAACAAAAAAAAAGAACCATTCTCTGATCTTCTGGCAAATTGTTAGCAATTATTTATGATATATTAAAGTGACTATTTTAAGTTCTGAAAATTCATCTTAAGTATTGGTTAGCATTGTAAAAAATAAGTAAACGCACGTTCCCAGATTTGTTTAATTAACTTATTATTGATACAGTAAGTATAGTGTACATAACGACGATGAAGTGACAAGAAATCCTAACTGAAACATAGATAGACTTTAAATAATCGTTTGCGTAAGCTGGCAGGAACAGCTAACTTAATTTCCTATTTTTTTCCGAGTAATATATTAGTAAAGTTTCTTTTTTTAATATAATTATTATCAAATCAAATCAAATCAAATCATTTATTTGCCGTAATATGGGTATACATGGGGTGGTACATATAATAAAAGTTCTTAGACCATATCCTACCTTAATAGGTGTGCAAATATTACATAGTATAATTCACTTGCGATACAAGTAGACTATAAATACAAACATTAGGCATACTCGTACTTATACTTTACTATTACAAATATTAGAATTAGAATAACCATTTTTATTTTATTATTATGTTCTAAACAATGAAACGGTTTCCTGTAAAATTAAGTTTTGGCAGATAGAAGTCTTGTCACTTCATCGTCGATAACATTCTGGTTTATCCTGTCAATAAGGGTGGAGATGAAGGTTGGGTGTTTTGGGGACGCTGTCGTATGTTGACGTTAAAAAGTACTAAAACAAGTCTATTTTGAATAAACGCATTTTGAATTGAATTTTGAATACATCTCTCATAGTTAATGTAGAAAATCTTACGCAAAAACGTGTAGTACATGACAGAAATCAGCTGCATATACGTAACACAAAACTATCCCGCATTAGGTTGCATTCATTGGGTACTATGAAATCTCTATGTATCAAATAAATAAAAATCTACAAACCTACAAAAAATCAATCTCATATCATACATTTAACTCAACATAATAAAGAAAAATATATGTATCAAAAATATACGGTACCCTTCTAGTCGCGACCATTATATGCGAATTTTACAATGAGACAAAAACTAAAATCGCAAAATAAAATCTGCTGTTCCATTCAAGTAATATTGAATTATTTGTTATGAAACAGCTGTTTTTGTTTTCGCGATTTCCCTGATGCTCGCATTGTACAAGTTGTTCATAATGATGAGTACAATAACCCTTTAAAGCCTTTAAACCCTTATAATAACATTGCTATCAATTACCGAAACATAGCACATCTCTAAAATAACCCTACGAACAGCCAATTAACCCGGTTACCCATAAAAAACATCTATCCGCATTCAAAACCGATCAGAATCACCGATCAAAACGGGCCAACGAAAACAATTCGCTCGAATTACCAATCCAGGGTTGCTAGCGGCCAAATGATGGAAAATAGTTTATTAAGCGAAAATGTTTTCATTTGCAATTTGTTCTGTAAATGTTTTGTTTGCAAAACAAATTGTAAACGGACGTAATTTTTTGTTACTTTGTTTTATTTTAGTACTTTTATTAGAATTTAGATTTTTTATCGTGGTAAAGAATGGAGTAGGTACCTAGTCAAGTCGTTTCCATGATAATCTCAGGATCAGGAGAAAAGCGGTTACCGGTATATAGTTTAGTGTGGTAATGATCGCAATATTATAACGATAAAACTGACAATGTTCAAAGATACTCTAGGAACTCCTATGTTCGATATAACCAGTGATTAATTTATTATTTTCCCAATTTTATATTTTGAGGTAGTTTCTTAACTGTTAGAAAAGAAAAAGATATTTCACCGACCCCAGATAAAAATGGGATATGATAAATTAATAGTGGTGGCAGCCCTGATTATTTTAAAAGACAGTTTTTGTACCCAATACGTCAGATAGCGTTAGAGTAACAATTTAAGTATAAACACAACTACATATTTATATTTTACAAAATGGCGGCCGTAACTAAATACTTTTAAAAAGCGCACCGCACACGGGCCTTTCGTTTCACAATTAGTGAATAAACTGACTAACAAACAGCGGGCTGATTGCATACGTGACAACTGCGGTGGAGGGTTGAGTGAACAATGCGTTGGCATTTTAGGGTTTATGTCAAATGGGTCAAGGGTTTAGAGGTATAATATAGGTGTAATATAACATAGTCGTCATCATATGGGAAGGATACGTAAACGTACATAATAATTATTATATTTTACAATATCCAGGGTTATTTGTAATTGACCGGCAATGGCGGCAATGCTTTAAGTTAAGGGGTGAAAGTACTCATCAGTATGAACAACTTTTACTATGGGACCAACTCTGATATCACGACAAAGAAACAAACTTTTCATACAAAATATCAACCTTGTTCGATCAAAATGTATGAAAAATAAATATATTTTTCGTGGTGTCAGCGTTGTTCATGTTGATGATTACTTTCACCCCTTATAGCATTGCCGATGTATTACAAAAAACCTTTTTCTTTATTTTATGAACACTTTCTACAATAATCACCTTAATAACGTCAAGTGACGTCAATGAGGTTTCTACTAATAAATATTATAGTTTAAAAAAAAACACTAAAGAAAACGCTTTTGTCATCCAAACTAAACGTGTATGCGAAATTTCAGCTCAATCGGAAACCGGGAAGTGGGTCAAATTTAACTTCCAAGATTTTCTTACATAGTTAGTTACAGGTGAAGCTAATAAAATCGTTTTAAAAATCAGTGCTGCTGTGTGGCTGACGCCGCCGCGCAACTTTATATTTTTTTTTTTTTTTTGCTTTTTATTTTTGCTCTTTTATAACCTTTATTATTTCTGTGTGTCTGTCAAATAAACATTATTATCTTTTTTTTTCTATTCCCAAATATATTGGGGTCAGTTTCCTGTCTACTAGTCAGAGTTAATATCTAGATTTCCAGCATATTCTCAAAGTAATTTTACGAATATATGCCACTTTCAGTTATCACATAAGAATCTTCAAGTAAAAAAATAAGATTCATATTTCATGTTGACAAAGCCGAATATATAACTACCCTCAACAGAGGCTTGGTAGCCATCCATCACGCTTGCAGAAGACTCAGAAAGGCACAATACGTGGGTCAAGCAAAACTGTCAAGTATAACTGTCATGATTTATTGTCAAGAATATTTTTGGGAGTTTTTCGTAAGTATAATTTTATTTTTGTAGTGATGTATTGCTGCAAATGGGTGTCCTAATTTAGGGAAGAAATAACTGTGGGAATACAGAGATGGGAAAATAATGTTTTGTTTCTGTTTTTCCCTTTTTCTCTTTCTTATTTATTGTTTTATTTCGTAGTATGAGCTGCTATGCCTTAATGGCCGCTTTTCAAATGATTTTTTTATTGATTTTGATTCTGAATTGTCAGCGGTATTAAGTTTTTATGATTTACGATTATTAATAAATATAATTTAAAGAATCGGGGGAAGTGATTAGGAAGAGCATTGTCATACCACGAGAGCCCGCGACTAAATTCATCATTTAATTATTGCCAATTATTGAAAAAAAAAAAAAAAAAAAATTGTACTAGTAATTAATAAATTAACTAAATAATAAATAGACACAATAGAAAATCTTTTGTTTGTGGACTCTGACGACGGTTAGTAGTTTAATTAATTAATTAAAGGCACTTTTGAAACCTTTACACCTAAAAGTTACTTTAAACAATGATAAAATGAGGTTGTATTCGCTTTTAAGATTCAACCTCTATATTTTAAATAGGGTGAATTACTCTTCTTAGGCACTTGCAAAAGGCAAAAACACACGACGTCGTCGTGGCAAATGGAATGTCTGATCAGTCACAAGATTCCATATGGAGACGGAAATCTCAAACAAAAAATATAATAAAAAACTCTTGTAACAAAGAAATCAATACAATAATAAACATACAAACCAAAAAATTGTACTTCTAAACGATACAAATCGTTAAAAGCTTCGTAGCCGGTAGCCGTGAGCCGCTACGATCAATACGCTACGGAGCTACGAGCCGCCCTACGCGCTACGACGTAGCCGGAACGAACAGCTGATATTTCGGACGAAACACCGAACACGTGTAGGTGATGTAAATAGGAAGTGACGTAAGCGTCTTTACCGTTACGGTTGTTACCGCTGCAAGGTTGGCAGAGGTGTATTGTCGTACCACAGTTAGGTAATTAATGATTTTTTTTAATAGGATCATGACAGGCGATTTTACCACTTTTTTAACTCCCGACAAAAAAGAGGGGTGTTATAAGTTTGTAGTGTATTTGTGTACCTGTCTGTGGCATGGCAGCTCCAAAACGGATGGACTGATTTCAATGAAGTTTTTTATAAATTGAAAACTAGTTTATACGGGTATCATCTTAGCTATGTTTCATGAAAATCTGTTCAGCCGTTTAAAAGTTACAGCTCTTTTTCTAGTTAGAGTCGGGGGTTATTGACGGTTAGGTTAGTTTAAATTAATCTCTTAATCTAATTATCCCTTCCTTATTCTCTTAGTTTAATTATCCCTTTGGGTAAAACTGAAATATTTTTTATAACAAATAGTTGTTATTCCCTATTTGGATATCAAGGGCAGCTAACTCAGAGTTATCCATAACTAACAGTGGAGCATAATTTATCCTTTTTGTGTCAGTAAAAATTCCGTCCTATTATTTTCTGTTCCAGTTCTTCAAAATCATCTAACATTATTAAAAATAAGTAAAAACCGACTTCGAAAAACAAAAAAATATAAAATAATTTTCTTAAAAAACTTAACAGCTTCCGAAGTCGGTGCCACTGCCAAGCTAGGTGCATTGAAGAATTAAAGGCCTTAGGACTTCAGAAGCTGTTAAGTTATTTAAGATTTTTTTTTTACTTTTTCCATTTTTTAATAACCATACAAATAAAAATTCCTACCGTCGAATTGAGAACCTCCTTTTTTGAAGTCTGTTAAAAATAACAACCACTATTTGATAACCAACCCTAAAATAACGACAATCCGAACTTGTTCAAACAATCTGAAACCATAATTTATTTGCTCGTCGTTTGTTTACAATGTAAACATTCAATAACCGAATTCTGGATCTATGAAAACATCATCAATTTAACGGAAGTTTTAATTGAAAGAGTTTGAACTCAGAGTAATGAATTCGGTGATAGATATCGGCCGACAGCGGTTGTTAATGGAGCGAGGGACTATTTGTGGAAAGGAGAATATTATAGAGCTATAGCGACATCTATCGCCACATAAAAGAACTACAGTGGCGCGAAAATATGAATTTGACCAATCAGATTACGAGGCGTGCATCGCGCAAGCAAAAAGAATATCGTATCTAACACATACAACTGTCCGACATCAACCGTTGGGCTTCAGCCCGCCAGGCAATATAACCTCGCCTGGTCGGAGAAACCTCCCTTTTCAATGGAGGAACACCATCCATCGTTTCTTCACAGAACCATAAAAGCGAGGTTGTAGTACTTTTTTTTTAAACCTCTGTTCTATCGATACGGTTGGCGCAGTGGTTAAGCGATTAGCTGTATACGCTACGTGCCGCAGGTTTGATCCCCGCACGGGGCAATTATTTGTATGATGATGATCTATAGATAGTTGTTCCGTGTCTGGGTGTGTGCATGTGAAATGTTTGTTTGTAAACTGTACCCTCGATACAGGAAAAATCCCAGAAAGGGTCAGTTTCCTTTAAAAAAATGAAAAAGAAATCTTCATATCAAAAGTAAATACACGAAATAATAATTTAATTTTGTTTATGCTAATGAATCCTCAATTAATTGAGGTAGCAAATACATAATGGGCTATTATTAGGTACTTAATGGCAATTTGTAGCGTTCATATAGGTATTTCATGAGAAATTAATTACTAATGGGCTGATAATCTGCTGGTTTGTATGAAAACTATATTCTATTTGATTTGTTTCAATTCAATTTTCAATTTATTTCCATAAATATTTACAATATAAAATACCTTCCATTGGTCCCAAACTAGGCTAGGCCTGTATCTTGGGCACCTTTGGGGGTAGTTGACGATACATATTATACATATAAGTTAAATACAAAAAAATTGTTAGCAAATAAGGCTTAGGACTATTGTTAGTAGCACTTCACTCAGTCGCACGTCTTAGGAGTAATTTAGTAGAGCCAATTAAAAATAATCCCTGAACAATATAAATACAATGTATCTCCTATTAAAGCGTATCGGAATATTTTAACCGCCGAGTAAAATCACCTCGTTAAAATATTTTGATCTCTATTCATTTCAGTAATTAAAAGAACAAGGGAGTAAAACAATGTTTGAGAAACTCTGTCATAAACTTTTAATATTGACAAATTGGTACAGACGCAAAACAAGTTAAAGACTTGAGACGTCGAACGGTTTGTTCAGCTTGATTAATTTCAGCTTCAGGCTTCAACAAGACCCATTTTTATGTAGACAGACGCCTTTTGTAATATTGACTGACGGCAGAATGCGTGTTGCTATATAAAAACGTAAGGCGTTATTTAATTTGGGAGATTTGTTTACGTAATGCAATATTGTGATTACTTTTATGTTTTTGAGTTTATGAGTATATTTAGCAGAAGGAATTTATATTGAAAATATAATTTATGTCTGAAACCTTTAAATAAATAAATTGTCTTATATTTTCAACGCTATTTTATTATTTAAGTACCATTTATAGAAGCTGTTATTAAATACCTCACAATAGAGGCATAACTTGTAAGTACTTCTAGCAAATTGATACTCCTAAAGGGAATATTAAAGATACAAGATAACAGTGAGAAGCAATAAAATATAACGTTACCCCACAATATTGAAACAAAAACGATGAAATAAACGACTGTAGCGATAAATTGTTATTGCAAACGTTACGGTACCTACTCAGTACACAGAAATATTCTGTGATATTTTAATAATAGAATACTAACTTTCAAAAATAGAATACTGACTTACAGAAGTTATTTGTTGAGAGATTCTATTTTCAAAAGATTTTTATATTTCAGAAACAGAATATTATTTCTAAAACATGGTGACAGCACCAAATATATTTGAATAAAGATATTATGATAAACGGTATTAAACCAAAAATACAAAATACGAGATTTTTTATGTCAAGATATGGATGACAGATGAATGAAATAGAAATGTGTTGCCAGTCTTCGAAATTGAAAGACGCAGGTTTTGTTGAATATATCATGCGGAAAAGTAAATAAATTGCTTTTGTTTCGTTTTCATGCGATCACATGAGTGTTTGCTTTACAAAATGGTCTGTCTGAGGCACTACTTTTTTCTATACGTTGGTGTGTAAGTCACGAATAAAGGTACTAACAGACTTGGTTGATTTTTGGTGTACGTTTAATTCACAGTTTAAATATATAGTAAATATTTATATACTGTGGTAAATTGTCCCACGGGTGGGTTTTTGACATGATCAAAAACCTATACGTGGGGCATCTATAAATTACGTCTATGATTTACAATATTGATGGAGTTGTAGTATTTTGGGAATTATTTCGGAACAAGGAAGTTCTTTTTATTTTTAGGTTTTTTGTTTCATTTAATATTCAAACTTAACCTTCCGAAAGTAGGTGAACAGGAACACATTGGCAGCGACAGAGAGAGACAGATACATACATTTGTACAGTGCCAACTTTTTTTACCCGCAAACAATCCCATCATAAAAATCTCTAACAAAAAAAGACAGACAATATCCGAAACCTATTAAAAATGTTCCACGTTAGAAAGAGACGAACACACTTCTCTCATTCGCAACAAATCAACATGTCGACTGGGCAAGGGCGCCGGTGTCCAAAAATAACAATAGTTTTGGAACGGAGTGACATAACAGTAGCTTACGGCTAATCAGGCCGAATGTTCTTAGAATACAGTTTGTACGGATTTACTGAAATAGATGCGAAACGGACAGACAAACCGTGGATATTGTAAAAAGAAAGAATAATTAACGAATATTTTGAAAAGCGAATATTTTAGTTCAACGTTAACAACTCGTTTGTGATTCGAAATTTGAAAACGTTCCACCTCCATTAAAAAAAAAGCATTGGTCTTGATGAGAATAGACGTAGCAGTTGCTTAATTTAAAAAGCGAATATTTTGGTTTAATATTAACAACTCGTCTGATTCGAAATTTAAAAACGTTACACACTCCATAAAAAAAAGTTGGTCTTGATCGAAGTAGATCTAGCAGTTGCTTATACTTTACCTGACGGAAGTTTAGGGAAACTGGACTTCATGGAGAAGAATAGGTACAATACATGACCTAATTAAACTTCTAATAATAGACATCGATGTGTAGAATGGGTCATGAACTCATGACTCATGATTTGCTTGAGGCACTTGCCCTATATAAAATTTAAACTAACCTAACCGTCAAAAACCCCTGACTCCGATTAGAAAAAGAGCTGTAACTTTTGAACGGCTGAACAAATGTTCATGAAACATAGCTAAAATGATCCCGATTAAACTAGCTTTCAATTAAAATAAAAACTGCATTGAAATCGGTCCATCCGTTTTAGAGCTACAATGCCACACACAAATACACATATACGGAGATCCATAGATGCACCCCTACACAGATACACACTACAAATTTATAACACCCCTCTTTTTTGTCGGGGGTTAAAAATGAAACTGCTTGTAGAATTGAACAATAATTGGAAGACAAAACCTTTAACAAAAACAAAAACATGGTATCTACAGTGAACAAAAGAAAGTTTTGATAGTGACCATCAGTAGTTCACCAGGGCTATCAAACTACTTAATTCTTCGCGAGCAATTCCGAAGCAAATGTTAGTTCTGTATTAAATGTGTGGTTATTTACAAACATTCGGTAGTTACTGGATGCTGTTTGCGGTAATGATTTTATAGCTGCGTTCAACTCTCAAGACTTGGCCAACAAACAGAGAAAACAAACATAAAATCCCGCTTATTATACCTTTAGAGACGAACAATTAGCGCAAGCACTGTTTGAAACTACGCTTCGCAACGGTGGGTTAAGTTTAGTATAATTTGAATAGACAGTTACAGGTGTATAGTTGAACTATGTATGTACACGAAGAAAAACAACACAACTACTCGTAGATAGTAAGTTTCATCAACTAAACGTTAGTACTACATAGTGAATATTCCAAATGGAATAAAATGAAAATAAATCATTTGCGTTAACGTTACAATTTTTTTTTATTAATGCGTTAACTTTACAAAAAAATATATTGATTACAACATCAAGGTAAACTTTACTAAATGCTAATTTTTGTAATTACAACGAGGTTTTTTTTCTCGTCGTAGTAACAGGTTAACAGAATAATATTATGATAGGTCATCAGCTTTGAAATCTTATTATGGTGACTAAGGATGATACGTTTAGGTCCAGTAGGTATTAAAGTTTTGACGAAATCTGCACAAATGAGAGGGCTCTCATTTGTGCAGATTTCGTCATGATGTTTCCCTTCACTGTTAACGCAAGTGATAATCGAATTCAGTGGGCCGAGCACGAATGTTTTTACGTATGGTAACGTAAACGTAAGTAAATTTTAGATAAAAAACACTCGTTTAATCCATGATATTTTTTGACAATACATGCAGTATTTTTACATTTTCATGAAACAATTGTGTATGTTGCATAAAATTTAACAAAAATCCGATAGATTCATTGTATTTCATAATCAAAATTCGCTTACTTTTACGTTACACATACGTCAAACTATTCGTGCTCGGCCCGCTGATCCGCACATAAATTCGAAAAGTCAGAGGTGCGGGATTCGAACTCAGACCCTCATATAAAATCTAAATAAACAAAAAATAAACGCAAGAGTTCTATAAAGACGTAGATACGTACCATTTACCATGAAACAATGAAATTTTTATAGCCAGTAAAACGAGTTTTAATCTCGTGGTTTCACAAACCTGTGATTTTATGATGGTCAATAAATAATTTAAGAGGTGACATTCCAAGGGCAGACGGGTAGAAACACCTGTTATTTATAGACGTACGTAATCCTATTTCGAGACACGATTTTTCACTTTCTACACTAAATAATTGAAGTTAGAATGAAAGAATAATGGCATTTTTACGTGTTTTAATTTCGACTTTGTGTGAGTCAAGTGGAGGAAGCGAAATAGTATATTTGGACGATGTAATGATGTTTTTCTTAACGTTTCAATGTCGGAAAAAAAATCCTGATATCATAATTACGAAACAAAAATCGAATGGGAATTGATGAGAATTTACATTAAATGACAGTGAAACCAAGGACAAAGCTAGGTTTTACTAAAAAGATATAAATAAAAAAGACAATACGACAACGAAATTAAAACAAACAGACAGAAGTCACAGCTGTGTTATTAGATATTCGGAATATGTCTTCAGAATTGGCTCAGGCGAAGGGTTTCACAGAAACTGGATGGCGTCTCATGAATTATCTATGTTATAGCTAATAAATTTGTGGAGAGATGCCGTAGACATTTTACATTGTATAAACAATGACAAAGAATAGATTAGATTTAAAAAATAAAAGGAAACACATACAGGGTGTCGGTAAGTGATATCGTAACGAAAACTTACTGATACCGATTTTTTCTTAGATTTTTTTATTTCATTTTGTTTTTTTTTTGTTTTTATATTTTATCTTTATGTGACCGTACTGTAATAAAATTTACCTACACACAAACAATTGTAACAAGGATTGGTATTCGTACATTTGAAATAATACCGAATAGATACATATTGTATTTTATTGTCGTATCTAGTTAATTCGGTAATTGTAAATTAGTTTACGCTTAAATTATGGTCTTAATTATAATAAAATGGTGAATGGTGATGCCAACCCGTCGGCGTCGTTGGCGTTACCGAATTCAATATACACAGATTACAGATTGTAAGTGTTATCGTAACGAAAACTGATACCATGGATTCAGTACACAATTCTGGACTCCTCGTTTGAATCTTGCGTTGGTTTTTTCAAAATATTTACTATATTGTTTGCAGTTTTCTACGAACAAAATTGTATTATTTTTTTAAATACCAGTATCTAGCGCTGACGGGTTCAGAATCATGTACCTACTGAACCCATGGTATCAGTTTTTGTTACTATATCACTTACACCCTGTATATACTCGGTAGTGCCAACGACGCGACGGGTTGGCATCCATTAACCACATTATTATAATTTGAAATTCATAATTTAGACATGAATGACTAATTTACAATTACCGAATTACACGATAATAAAATACAATATGTATCTATTCAGTATTATTTCAAACTAGCGGCCCGTCCCGGCTTCGCACGGGTGGACATTTATTTATATTAAACATTTTGTGATAAAAATGTAGCCAGGAGTAAAGCTTTATCTATGCTTAATTTAATTGTAATCGAATTCAATATTTTCTGCGTAATGCCATACATACAAACTGTCGCATTGTATAATTGTTAGACATAATAATATGGTATCGTGAATCTTTTTGTAGGTATTAATGTGTTCTCTAAAACTGTAGTAAATTATTTTGTTCTATCATCAATAGTTTTCGCAGCGCACGCGATGTAAGGAATTTTATAGGTCACATTTTTACACCTTGGGTTACATTATTGGAGATATTGTAGGGATCCCATTTTTTTTTAAAATAAATTATTGGCTATATTTCTCAGTGATAATAGAGCATTCGGCTTTTAAATCGGTCCTGTAGTTTTTGCATTATTAACAAAAATATAAATCTTTTGTTTTTATAATAATATTATATTGGTGTAGATGTACGATAAGCCATGTTATTATTGTTTGTGTGTAAATTTTATTACAGTACGGTCGCGTAAAGACAAAATATAGTAATAAATCAGACAATTTATCGCTTGAATTGAAGTTCGATTTGGTATTTCGCTTGCGAATAAAGGTGTTGTCTGGATGTACGCGACAATCAGATAAGAGGCGGTTGGTGCTTTTATCTAAGGTTTTGAAATTATCTTTTCTTTATTGAGTTTTCATGGGGCACAAGTTAAAGTCGATGTTACGTGTTGTAAAATATAATTATGTAAGGGCCCGTCCACTTTTATCAGCAGAATCGCGCTTTTTCGCGTTCGTTGGCGTCGCGTCGCTTTTTGCTTACAAAAGGTGAATATCGAACGCGAAAACGCGCGATTCTGCTGCTAAAACTATAGAGTGTGAACGAAGGCTAAGGCTGACATTCAGAGACGACAGAAACGAGTCTAAGCGTGAACTTACGCTTCCATCTGTCAAACTTACGAACAAATTTTGACAGATGGAAGCGTAAGTTCACGCTTAGACTCGTTTCTGTCGTCTCTGAATGTCGGCCTGAGTATTAATTTAAAGTTGTCGACCGACTCGGTCTATTTTATCGATAACCAAAAAGTGTAAATAGGCATCAATTTAGAAATGTATTTTTTTTAAACCGTGTCAAAACCCTCTGTCGTAGGTACCTTTAGGTATCTTTTATTTATTATAGAAGGTAGTTTTACACTTTACAATGAATAACGTAATAATTAATGGTATTTTATAACCTCGCCAAAAAAGATGGGTGTTATAAGTTTGTAGTGTGTATTTGTGTAACTGTGTATCGGTGTATCTGTCTGTGGCATCGTAGCTTTAAAAAAGATGGACTGATTTCTAAGCAGCTTTTTTAATTGAAAGCTAGTTTAATTGTGTATCTGTCTGTGGCATCGTAGCTTTAAAAAAGATGGACTGATTTCTAAGCAGCTATTTTAATTGAAAGCTAGTTTAATTGGGTATCATCTTAGCTACGTTTCGTGAAAATCTGTTCAGTCGTTCAAAAGTTACAACTGTTTCTCTAGTTGGAGTCGGGGGTTTTTGACGGTTAGGTTATTTCATATTATATAATAGGTATTGATATGTACAATTTAAAAATAATTCGTTTTATCAGTCGCTGCATCGGGACCACACTTTAGTGAACGCTTCACTCAGTAAGGGCATTACTTGTGTTCTATGTGAATACGATACTATACCATATTGGGTCAAGAACTTTGAGAGAATGGATAAAATAACTTTAATCATTATTATAGACATTTTGCGTGTATGATCATAATTGATGGTCGTTTGAATGGGATATTGAATTGGATATTCAAATATGATTTATTATGGGATTAACGGATTAGATATAATTTGAATTAATGATGCTTTATAGTTCGTTAATCTTCATAATGATGCATGAAGAATTTAAATTACTTCCACATTATTTGTTAAGCAACAAAATTATTTGAAACAAAATGTTTATTTACTCAAAGTATTCGATTCTATTTCCCTTGGGTAAAGCATGTTTTAATTTTATAAGGACAGGCTTTGGGTTTATTATATAAGGTTTTTGTTTTTTTTTTATAAGGTTTTTTTTTACCTTTCTAGTCCCGATTCAAGGAATTATTGTACCTACTCATCATTATATTAATTAATTATTAGTCTGTATTGTTTTCTGATGAAAATACAAAGTTTTTAGAATATAAAACTATTCATCATGAAATGCTAAACGAAGTCTAACGTAGCGCTGTGAAAATCATAAAAAATCATACACCGAAATTTTTCTCGCGGTAAAATCATGTCGACGATGACAGGTAACTTTAAAATAGGCGCCAATTAAAAAAAAAAAAACCTAAATTGATGCAATGTTTATTTTGAGTTAACAAAGAGTTCTATATTCGAATGTTGTATTCTTTTTTTAATATTAGTTTCAAATTGGCCAGTTCTAAAAACAGTCTGTGTAACCCACCTAACATTATTCCAGTTAATTGACTAATTAATAGAATCTACAGCTATTACGAACCCATAAAAACAGAAAATGCGAATGCGATTTCATAGCGAAGAGCTTCATCAACTTTAAGCCTATATCTACCCGTACCCGCACACTGTCATAAATCACTCGCAATGACGCGACAGACGTTTTGACGTCCAATAAAAAAATAAGCTACTGTTGTCAGCAAGTAACCAAAACTTGTCAGTGTCGACTCGAACATGGCCGAACATAGCCGAGCATGTTCGTGCACTAGTTCAAAGACATCTGATCACATAAAATCGCGTGACTCCGTACCTTAAGATATCAGAAAGTCGCTGTGTGGTGCAAGTTAAGAGATTGTGATAAATTGAAAGACGAGGAAACGTGTCCTAATATAATATTCTTAATGCAGATATTTTAACAGCATTGTAGCGACATCTATCGCCACATAGAATAACTACTTAGCAAGGCAGCAAGCTAACTACAGTGGTGGCGCGTAAATATGAATTCGACCAATCAGATTACGAGGCCTGCATCGCGCAAGGAAAACGAATATCGTAATCTAACACATTTACAACTCTCCAACATCAACCGTCGGGCTTCGGCCCGCCAAGCAGTATCACCTCGCCTGGTCGGAGGATCCTCCCTTTTCAACGGAGAAACACCATACCTCGTTTCTCCACAACATCAAACAGAAATATATTATAATTATTACTTCATTAAACGACAACAGAGAAAAGTTAAAATATTCGGAAACAGATGTGACGTTTTTTTTAAATTATACATTTTTTTAATTATGATTCTAGATATCTGATAAACAATCACCCTAAAATAAATAATAGCATGTTCAACAAAGGCGTTCTACTTATAATTGGTTGACTCTAAGATAGGTAGGACAGCGGGATTTTCCGCTCAAAACAGCAGCTGCCCGACGGGGGAACTACCTCCATCTTGCAGAATATCGTAGCCAAATAACAACGCTTTTTTGCAGTGTTGTGTTCCTAACGGTGAACAAGGACGCTAGTGCTTCTTGGGACCTCTACTGCTAACACAAACTATGGTCAGCAACGCGCGAGTGATGCCCCTGGTGTTGCAAGCGTCCATAGGTTACGGTAACCGCTTACCATCAGGTTGGCCGAATGCACGTTTGCCACCTTATCGGTATAAAAAAAATACCAATTTTTTTTACGACTTTGTTTTTGGTCTCATATAAAATTGCTCGCATATTTTTTCTATTAAAACCAAAAATCAAAATCGCTATCTCTTCTATCTTGGGACAGATACGAGGACGCCCGTGATGCGCGCTCATTAAATACAGGAAGAGGCAATTCCGACATCCGATGGGCGCAATTTTGGACGCCCAAGTAATTCAAGACCAGCTTGCTATCTATACTTTAACTAAATTGAAAGTAGTTTGGTTTATAAAAAGAAATACAGGCATTCTTCTAAACGAAGCTATTTCTTTGTTTGTATACAGGATAAGTTTTTATGTATTGGCCATATTTTGCAGTCATTCAGTGTCCCAACTGCAGTACTAAAATAAACTCAGAAAAAAAAAAACCTTGATATTGTATGAATTGCGCTAGTAAATCGTGTCCTCCATACTAATTAATTTTGTTTTAAAGTGTATTTCAATACGGCGGTTGCATAAAGGAACAGAGACTGAATTACTCTACAAATTATGCGCGCTACATTAAAAAAAACCTGTGTAGGGGGTAATTTCTGAAACTCTTGAACCGATTCTAAGAACTCTTTCACTAATGTAAAGCTAGAAGCAGTAATAGCCTAGCGGTTCAATTCAATTCAATTCATGGTTGAACGCTTGCCTTCCATACAGGAGGATCTGAGTTCGAACCCAGCCCGCACCTTTTATTTTTAGGGTTCCGTACTCGAAGGGTAAAAAACCGGACCCCATTATTAAGACTCCACAGTCCGTCCGTCTGTCTGTCCGTCTGTCAACAGGCTGTATCTCATGAACCGTTATAGTTAGACAGTTAAAATTTTCACAGATGATGTATTTCTGGTGCTGCTATAAGAACAAATAAAAACAGAATTAAATTAATATTTAAGGGGGCTCCCATATAACAAACGTGATTTTTTTGCCGTTTTTATAAATAATGGTATGGAAGCCTTCGTGCGCGAGTCCGACTCGTTCTAATTTATATGCAGATCGTAATTTGACAAACACACGGATACATACTACAAACTTATCACACGCCTCTTTTTTGTCGGGGGTTAAAAATACAATGACGTACACACTTAGATCAACTTTTATGAGATTATAAAAAATTATCTCTATTCTAAAGACTTCTAAATAAAAAATTATGTAATAGCGATTATTACGTGTCGTCTGGAATTCCAGTAGTAATGAAAGAAAATTATTAGCATAAAGCACGCAAGCATAGTCGGGGCGGAATCTTGTTCTAGCTAATAAAGACACCGAATGTCGTATACTTCAATGTTATAAGGCTAAAACCTCGTCCTCACAAATAAAGACATCGTATTTGAAATGTCAGAGTGCTAAGAAACGGCGCATTCGTTTTGTGTCGTATTTACGAGCACGCTTCGTATTTAGATAATCATTGATCTTTTGCATTGATATAAAAACTCGAGATCCAAATTCAACGTGTCAAAAAGGTCCAAAAAATACGCGCACAAATCGAACTATTCTATTAATATTGTTTCGATTTTATTTATTTATTAAAACGGTACGAAACCAATTACAATAATTAAAGATAGGCACATAGGTAATTAATTACACAAATATAAACAAAACAACACAGTCATACAACTCTCTTACTCTCTCTTCGATAGACGGTCAGTAAACTTTTTAGTGTTCGTAAAAAACTGTAGCACGCCTCAAAAATTCGGTATTCTTATAAGGACCGTTCGGGTAAGTTTTACTTATATAAATGTCTAGTGTAAATTTCTTATAACAAATCAAACGAAAAGGTCTTTCGTTGCGTTTACCACGCTCTGCTGATTGACCCGCTCCAAACTTTTCACCAATCGGAGCGCCAAACGCGGTAAACGTGACAAAAGACGTCAGACTTCTATAATTTTATGAAAACCTATACTAGTACTGGTGACTATTGCATCCTTATCATTGACCTACTACTACAGAACAAAACTCACGAAAAATGTGTCCCGAGTCAACCTATATAAGCGTACGTACTAGGTACATTTATAGAAATATAAAAAAAGTAGCTTAATTTTATTTTCTACAATTTATCAGCATATTCATATTTTTCACAGTACAGTACCGGCATTTTTGACGTGTAGGTATTATGTCGGTTGACAAAACAAAGACTGGCGCGCAATTGGAACTCTTTTTTAGTATTGGAACTCTTTTTTAGTTTTGGAACTCTTTTGGTTCACGCTTTTGAGCGCGGACCCAATGTCCATTGTATTAGTAGGGCAATGATCCTTATGGGAAATTAACGACACATAAAGGTAAAATTTTTGGTAAACTGAGCATCTTTTATTTTTATGTCAATGATCGTTTGACTGGGTAAAGCCCATCACACACGTACCTATAATATATATTATAGCAAGACATATTACGATATATTTTCCATAGTAATCTTCGAGCGACCTCAGACGCAGCTATAATATATATTTCTATTACGTCATCAAAATATGTTATAGTATAGCTACCACGTGTGGGGGCTTGCTATAATGTAATATATAGCTCAGTATATATTATAGCTACGTGTGTGACGGGCTTAATTCCGAACCATTTGATGTTCATGATATAATGAGGCGAAGTATTCGAGTAATTAAGTGTTATTTGGTTGCAAATCGCGATTTATGTAATGACGGAGTACAATGTTAAATTGGTGCATGAGCGTCAAACAGTGGTAGCGATGTGTTATTTTAGCTGTACGTTACAAGTTTTTGCTGTTTAGCATTTTTGGTCATTATTTCTTGTTGTTTTTTGTTTTTCGTATCGGCAATTTACATTCCTTAGGCGGTATGAGACTTATGTTATACGCGATATGCTTATATTACGTTATTATAATGTTAATAACGTCTTTTTAATCTTTTTGAAGAATCTGTATAGGGGGGTATTAGGATTTTTCTGTCACGACAAAGCGTTACGGCCGCGTGGAGGGGGTAGACGATATATTGTCCGTTGAAGTTTCACTTCTACTATGTGTCCCAGCACACATTTCTTTTTATTTTTTAATGTCCAAGTAAAGTTAGATAATAATAAAATAAAAAAAGAGATAATAAAAAAAGAGATAATAAAAAAGAGATAATAAAAAAGAGATAATAAGAAAAGAGATAATAAAAAAAGAGATTTAAAAGAAGTACCTATATTTAAAACATTTTTTTATTTTTGTATTTTTTGCGGTTACAAAAATAAGAAAAAAAACACAGCTACAATAATCCCAGTGTTCTTAATTAGCCCCGTTTCAATACCTACCTTAATTAATGTCCCGCATAAAATCGGTCTCAGTAGCCCATTACACGAATAAAAATAAAAAGTGTATATTTGCGATTTTGCTACAAAAAAGTCGTCCGTATGCTCGGACGGTCGTTTAATTGCCGCAGCATTACCGCTTATTTTACGGGCGTGCAAACGTGCTTTGATTTCGATTTATCGTTTCTCGTAATCGGTATCGAGACAAAGCGCCGTGGGTAGTCTAAAAATGCGCACAATTTAAACAATTTGCGATGTTTATTTTTATTTAATTTTAACTTTTTGGACTGTAATTTTATTGAGATGTAACACTGGGTATAATGTTGTATTATTTTTTTGTTCTATCGCATGTGTACAGAAAAGGACAATTATTAAAATGTACTCGTAAAAAATCGTACAAAACGCGAATGGCCTCATCATCTTACAAATCGGTCTTGTTTTTTTATTTTTTTTTCATATGTGTATCAAAATATTTAATTTGGTTGCTGGTGATTGATTACCACAGCTGTTCTGAGGTGATTACTATAATATTTCAGAAAAAGATATCATATTCGTAAAATTTCTTTGAGTCGTTAATAATACAAGGATATAAGGCTGACATTCAGAGACGACAGAAACGAGTCTAAGCGTGAACTTACGCTTCCATCTGTCAAAATTTGTTCGTAAAATTGACATATGGAAGCGTAAGTTCGCGCTTAGACTCGTTTCTGTCGTCTCTGAATGTAAGCCTAAAGTCCTACCTATCTAGTCCCGATCCCTATAAAGGGAATTATGAATAACTATACTATGGGACCAACACCGCAATCGCGAAAAAAAACCTCTGCTACTCCATACATTTAGTAGAGTAACATTAAATTATTTGTATGAAACAGCAGTTTTTTCGCGATTTCAGGGTTATGGCTTGCTACTTAACTTCGATATTCTGTGGGTGGGTAGTACTTCCACGGTCGTGCCAACCCATTCATACTGGCATGCTATGCTGGCATGCCAGCGGGACACTACCACCAAAGCGCATTTTTTTTCTCCTTATTTTGCCAATCTTTTTATTATTATTTTCTGTGTGCATTGCTGTCTAGTGGTTAGTCCGAATAAATGATTTTTTTTCTTTCTAGAAAGACGAATCTTTCTTTCTAAGTCGATTTGATTTGGTCGCGGGACTTATCACATTACTGTGACCCCGGAACGTAAAGGGCTATTGAAGGAACACCGTGGATTTTAGTCAGTACAAGTCTGACAGTCGCTCCCGCCCTGCCCGGGGTGGGAGGACTCATTTGAAGATTTTACCAGGTTAAAAAAAAAAAAAAAAAAAAAAAACGATTTGATTTAATGATGATTTAAATAAAAAACGCTATTCTCGTAACACTCGGTAATGACCGAAAGAATGAAAAACGTTAAATACGTAAACCTATTAATTTCACATACGTAGTTAACTTTAACGAAGCCAAGTTATTAGTAATTGTATTCTTAACGTTCAGTTTACGATGTGCCAAGGTCTCATTACTGATATTTACACTGCGCTTGCGCTTAAAATACGAGTCGCACACATCTACGATTCTAAAAGCGTTTGTATACATTGTACAATTTTCTAGACAAATTTCATTAAGATCGGTTCAGCCGTTTTGTCTTGAAAAGGTAACAAACTAACAGAGTTACTTTTGCATTTATAATATTACTGGCTGGACCGATTTTGACGGGACTTTCACTAACAGATAGGTGATATTATAAGGAGTAATTCAAATTACTTTCTTATTCTTATTCTTTATTGTTCACAAAATATGGAATATACAAAAAATAAACAATTAAAAAAAATATATGCACAAAGGCGAGCTTAACTCAGAATGAGTTTTCTTCCAGCAAACCTTTGGGTGAAAGAGAAATGAACATATTATAGAGTGAGAAAGTCAAGCGTACAATACAATTACATTACAGCTTAGGTATCAAAAATAATTATACTTACTACTACTACTATTTTACTACTTTTATTTTAGAAAAAGAAAAGAATAAAGGTACTATTCTGAATCGAGCTGCCAACTACAACTGCCGACAGCACGTGTAGTTATTGTCATGGTATAATATTAATTGTATTGACTTCATGCAGTCGCTGCACTGCTGTCTGCAGTTGCAGTTGGCAGCTCGATTCGGAATAGTACCTTAAGGGTATCGCAGGTTTTTTTTTTAACAAAAAGCAGCTAGTAAATAAATAAAAATAAATATTCTAGCCAGCATTTCGATCATGCACAAACGGGTCAGTATTCCTTTGCAGTTCAATTTAGTCTGCCCGGCTAGACTCTGGCACCAGCTGGTATGTGGCGTCTGAAGCTTCTAGACGTATGCCAATAGCATTCCCCACGTTCTTCCAAGTCCTAAACCGATTGATTTATTGGCAGCCACGAGGGAAATGAATGTTGTGGCAATTCAAACGAGAACTGGTGGCTGGTAGTGGTTTGGCACAGATGTGGTCTTTAATCTAACAATAACTAAACACGTGGATTAGTAGATGCAGGAAATTCTGGTGCAGTCCGCGTCAGGTTTACTGAAACTAGTGGTCGGCCAGAGATCGAAATTCGATCGTAATTTTAGCTTTCTGCACTCCTTCTTCATATAAACTTTAAGTAGGTATGCCATACTCCTCCGTGCGTGCACTATGCTAAAAAAGGGGTACAAAGTTATCTCTTCACGTAATACCCTCGGAAGAAATGAATCCGGGTCAATAATGAAACTCATTATCTTGGAAACTAAGAATGTTAGCATAATCAAATAAAAAGTATTTTAAAGACTATTTAATACTACTCAAATAAAATTAATAAAATTACTTAGTTATTATTTGTTTTACTTAATAAAACTATATAGAAAACCTGAGCCCTACAAGAATAATAATAAAAATACTGTCCAGCAATTTCTATTATTGTCGTGTTGGAAATTGCTGACGTGTTCCGTTAGACTTTTTTTTTATTTATTTATTTAAGGTCGCTTTTTAACAACTAAGGTCATTAACGACCACAACGAACGATACAATAGGGTTATACGAGATTATAAATATTCAACATTATCAAAAAATTCGAAGTTCGTGTACACCCACTTAGACTTAGACTTTTTGACTTAGACAATTATGTTGCGTACCGAAAATAGCCGATTAATGTATTGTTTTTTTTTTTTTTTTTAATAATACTGTAGTTTCCGACTTAGTGTGAGAAAACCTTATTCCATTACGTTAAGAAAAGTTAGGTTACAAATTCCAGGGTTCCAGAAAATCGCAATGTCATTTTGACGGATCCGGGAATCGAACCCGGGACTTCACGCTCAGCAGTCGATATGTCGGTCGTTACGTTTGTCTGTCAAGGTATTTATGTCATTTCTAATTCTAAAGGATCCAGACGAAAGATCTATCAAAGAATATCTACCTGACCTATTGGTTTGGACAACAGCCAGCGACATACTAGATTGATAGGTTTACATGTTATATAAGAAGTCGTATCCGTATTAAAACTACCGTTAATTTATTGCCAACTCTTTGATTAAATGTTACTAGCATAGACGTAATATACTAATGGCCATTTTAACCGACAAAATAACAGATGTTTAAAATTAAATCGGCCGATTACCTATACAAAAAGTAATGTTTATACAGATGATTGTGCTCTGATCATCTGTTAAGTTGTCGGTGAACTTGGGCCTTAGCATATTACGTCTATGGTTATTGGTTATTCAAAAACAAAAAATGTGCGAATTTTTTGTTTTTAAAATAGAAATATGCGTACGCACGGTTCCATAACCAAATGTCCAATTGTCGTATGTCAAAGGCTTGCTACTAGGGTTGCTAAATTTTTAAATACAAAGTACAGACATAAAAAGGAGAATAATTATTTAAAAAAGAATATATTTATTTGTTTTATGAATGACACTCGTGAACTTCGTGTCGAAAAAGTCAGAGTTACTGTAAATAGAGCATTTTAGCGTACTTTTAGTGTTATAGATAATAAAGTGCATCTAGCATCTACATAAAATAAAACACAATACTCAACGATTTTAGAGTACGGTTGGCAACCATAGTAACAACACACATGTTCGCAGGCTGTTTGTGTAGTGTAGTAACCCTAGCAGCTCTAATCCCAGATAAAACTGAGAAAAACCTAATTACGCTTTTAATCGGACAACTTGATCCAGGAATTCAAATTATTCCTGTAATTATTGAGTCGTTGCCAATAATTGGTAGATAATTATGGAAGTAATGGTGATGTTTAGTGCTAATAAACGAGTGAGAATACACCAGTAATTGCGTTTAATTTCTGGTTATTTCTGTTAAAGATTTTATTTTGTTGCGAGCGACGTGTCTAGTGATCCCAATGACGGAGGTACGGATACTCTAGCCAATCCATTACTAATTCATTTATTATTATTAGTAATCTTTAATAATAATTTCAATTTTTATTAATTTTACAAATATTTATTTAACCATGCACCTAGAGTCTCGACATTTCGTAAACGTGCCTGTATCTGGTTTACATGAAATAAAGATCTATTCTATTCTATTATTATTATTAGTATTAATAGTGGCTATACAAAGTATTGGGGTGAAATATAATTCATTATATAAGAAAAAACATAAACAACCCTTATTACAACGAAATAGATTTGGTCCGGACTAAAGCTGGGCTTCCACTGGCAGTGGAGCGGGCTCCGTACGGACTCCGTTTGACAAAGAGTCTAGTAGAGAGGACTGAATGAGTCAAAATAGTTAATATAGAAGAGAAAGAAAGAAAGAAAAAGTTTTTATTTTTACACCCAGTATGACGCACGAAACTTAATTTTACCCTAACACCAAGACCACTTATTACTAAATAATTATTACCATTTTTTATTTAAAAAAAATATATATATATTAATAACGAACTCTTCCTTCATTTTTCTTTTGCAGTGGAAGGCAATTGTCAAAACTCCTTTCTTAATGGAAGGTAAACCCTATTTTAGCTATTTGGGGTCCGTTCCGTCCAGGTATTACAGGCTCTCATGCCTTTTCGCAGTGGAAGTCCGGCTTAAGCACGATATATTTCCTAGAACTGTATTTTCTTTATTTGAACAAAACCACATTGTAGTCAGAGACAGTATAAGTAAAATAATCACACTATAAATCAGCTTGCGTTTATGCATTCTGACAGCAACTTAGCTTAATAGCCTATTTTTCTCGGCTATAAGATGTAGCCGTTGGGAAAATAGCCGCTTTATAGCCTTCTTTTAATTATTGCAATCTCTGCCGGCAGATGGTACCTAGTTAACACTTTATATTGTTGCATTTAAGAATTGCTACATTTCCGATTTATTGTAGTTTTATTGTTTTACCGACAGCATATTTTTTTAGTTAGGTCTAAGGACCTAACTAAAAAAATATGCTGTCGGTAAAAAAACCTGCGGCTATAAGTAGCCGCAGGTTTTTTTTTAAAATCCTCATTATTTATATTTTTGGCTTCTATTTCCTGCTGGAACAAGGGACTTGTAACTAATTCATCATTATATTATAGATCTTTGTGTTACAGATTGAGACAGTCATAAGTAGAAAAATATACTTTCTATGGCCGTAAAGTCCAGTGTAACTGATTATCAGTTGCCTACTTACTTAAGCGCTCGGCGGGGTGGGGGTTTGATTGCACGTCATATTATCTTACCAGTAAGGTCCAAAATCGCTTAATTACTTAACATTATTAATAAATTTTAAAATAAAATTTAAGTAATGTATGAATAATAAAATTAAATATCGTTTGAAGTGAACCTCGTGTAAATCTGAACAAGTATACTTTTAGTAATTTAACAATAACATGTGAAAGGTCATGGAATATTTAAAAGATCAAAATACGACCCAGTTATTTAAATTAATAACTGGTTTACTGTTATAATAATATGCTAAATAATGTAAATTAAACTAGTTCTTTGATATTTAAGTGAATTAATTTATGTAATAAAACGTACTCGTATAGCAAGTTTTTTTATTTAATCCAATATTCACACAATCACTAATGTTTATCACTGAATAGCTAATTTAGACATGCAGATAACCTTCTATCGCAAAGGAATGGAAGACAATCCTAAATCTACATTTTTTTTTATACTTAAGTAATGTATGTATAGTCCGGCGCATCCATCATCTGCCATCTATCTAGCCTTTTCCCAACTAAGTTGGGGTCGGCTCCCTGTCTACCCAGATGCGGCTGAATATCAATAATATACACAGAGCGATTGCTTACGCATCAAATCATACTATCATAACATTAGTTAGTAATCGTGTCAGTGACCAATAAACTATTTTTATACAACTTAAATAAGGTGTGTAGTAATAAGACAATAAATTTATTTTGGTCCTTCGAGCCGGATTTATCGACACCGGTTTTCATAGAAAGAAATATCAATGCCCTTTCGCAAGCAGCCCCGTTAGAAGACCAGAGAGCTTAAGTTGACACTACAGAAGTAACGTGTCTATCCTATTCAGTATTAACTGAGACATGATGATTATTAATATCTACCTGATCTATCTTACGTCGCTTGACAGGTTAATTTATGTAACAAACTTCTCGTTTTCATTTCAAAGGGCAGTCGCAATTGTCACCACGAAATAATTTCGTCAATCATCGACTCTCTAATCGAGAATAGATTTGTGTATTGAGCACACAAACAAAATACATAGCATACCGCGATCGGGCTTGCTATGTTTGTTGTTCGTGTTCTAATTAATCAGATGCGTCTGTCATGCTTTTATTGTTAATGCCATCGAAAATGTTCTAGCACAATTGATTCGACTAATTTAATTTTAGCGGTAGTAGAGTCCACTTTAAAGGTTCGTCTGGTGTAGTTTCAACCACGTATGTTGTTAGTAAGCAGTAAGATTTAAGTCTCTTATATTCCAGTAAAATCAATTCGCCACTACGAAAAAAGACTAGCATTGATAAAGTTCTTTTCACAACAGCTGTACTTAAATAAAAAAATCAAGTACTGTTCTAGTACTTGTTATATGCTTGACCCCAATCCACATTGCATACCCACTTTTAGGTTATGAAAAACGGATTTAACGTGCAGCGTGCTCTACGTTGCAAAAACATAGAATTTTTATGTGTTAGTCCACCAAACGAATGGAAAAAATTGTATCTACCTAGGTATATGAAATTTTGTTTGCTCGCCAAAAGGGTGTTAATTGCTTTGAAATTTTTTATATCGAAGCACGAAGTGTTATGCGTTTTAATTCTCATGTTAATTTTATAGTTGGTTTTGCAGTGTGCTTCGAATTTTACCTACCACAGTAGCAATTACAAAGAAGCGCGGCCGCTCGCACATTTGTCAAACAAATGGATAGATAATCCAATGTATGACCTTATGAAGGGTACTGTTACATTATTCGCCATATGCATGCGTCATTGGCATTTGAGATTTATTTTGTTATTGTATATTATGAAAAGTTACAAAAGAAGGTTACATATTATGACAACCCGGTTTACGCAGTGGCTTTCTGCACTGCACTATGGATCACGGCTTTGATTCTTCCATTGTACAAATAAATCATAATAATAATCAAACATAAATCATAATGTCGTATTTGTCTGTGAATTGTAACCATGACGTTAGAGAAATATTCAAAAAACAATACCTGTAACGTATCTATAAACTGTACTGAGTCGGACACTATAAATCCTACAAAAAACTGTGCCTAAGTATATGCAATTTTTATTTCTAAATGACATGTCGTTCTTGTACTATAGTATAGGTAATTCATTTTCATAGATCATCGGACAGGTTGTCAAATAAGCAAATGTATCAGCTACATAATACGCAACAGAGGGCTAAATTAAAATGTGAAATTTCATTCCCCTTGTAGGGGCAAAAAGGGCAAAAAAGGTGAAAATAAGTGAAGCTAAACGTGTGGTGTGAGGTCTTGACGCTCGTTCCACGCAAGGTCAAGTTGACGGCGATGTGGTAGAATACGGTCCAAGAGAAAGAAGGAAGCGGGCCCGAAGAAAATACATAAATTAGTACCTATAACTCTTAAACTTTAAAGAAGTTTAATATTTTTTTAAACCTCGTTGAAATGTTTGTCTGTTCAGAGTAAGATATAATACATAATCAAGTTTACAAAAATCTACGAATCCTTAATACAGGTGACGCATTTACAGTGGTCCAAATGTTTTTTATGGGTAGAGAATTTACAAAAACTAAACAAAAACAGAACTTAACTACTGATTTTCGCGGAACTTGTGTCGTTTTTAATTAATGAGAATGGATATAAAATAGCTCATTTCAATAGATGAAATGCGAATCGATGCTGATAAATGTGATTCACGTTTAGATCACTACGATGTCACCGAGCTAAAACAAATTTTGGACTAATGTAAATGGGCCACCCTGTATAAGCAACTTATGTCATTGTTGAATTAGGTTATAAGACATGACATTTACAGGTTATTGTTAGATATCTTACTTAGGCGTTAAGCTTTGACGCTTGAAATGTTATTCGCAATCATTTATAACCATGGAAAAGACTGAAGTTGAAACGTCATAAAATATGATGGCGCATTAAAATGTGTCGACTCTATGAACCTCTACAGTTGATCAGTCGAACTGTCTACAAAACGACAGTTCAGTTGCCTCGATCGTTGCACAAAATATACTGGATTTATCATAAAATTATAGTTAGAACAATGATACAGAAATTCTCGCCTCTCACCGCTGGCCACACTTGTGGAAACTTTATTCTTAGTGTGTATTTCCTTTAAAGGCAAACGTATTGAAACTTACACCTTCAAGTATATTATCTACCTTTTACAACTTGTGCCATAACAGAATTTTA
Source organism: Allophyes oxyacanthae (assembly GCA_932294325.1). NCBI lineage: Eukaryota > Metazoa > Arthropoda > Insecta > Lepidoptera > Noctuidae > Allophyes > Allophyes oxyacanthae. The sequence continues at coordinate 3,020,642 of OW028612.1, forward strand.
CGAGTTACGACACTTAAGTCCCATAGGAGGAACAATGTGATATTAAACAAAAATCATTATTGTAAACCATTGCGGTTCCCTGTCAGACTCCTTTGAACAATGGGTATTTTTGGCCATGGGCACTACTACTGGAGGACATTTTAATTTAATTTCTTAGAAAAGTTTCATAGTTATTGTGGTATCTTAGAACGGTATAAATGTTGCGATTTATTTTATGTGCGTAAGCTATTTCACGCCTAAGAGCCCTGAGGGTCGGGCAGAGGTGAATTATGAAAACCAAAGTTCCTTGACACTTGGCAGCAAAGGCCCTTGAAGCTTGTCACCAAAGTCGAAGCGGACTTTCTATCATATTTATAAATGGGATAAACATACTATCTGTTCGACAACAATACAGTACAAGTTATAACAACAAGTAATACTGCTGCAATAAATACTGAAATTTCAGTTGTAGAATTTTTTATTATCTATTATTATTGTTTTTGTCTTCAAAGTTCTTTCAGTACCGTTTTATAGAAATAAACCAATACTATAAATTCTGAGTCAAGATTAAATAGACATAACTCAAAGGCGACAAAAGAGTGAGTTACAAAAGTAAAACGGCTGACAAAAGGCGATAATTTAAAGAAACCAAGAAATCTGTTTTTACGTTTAGCAGGAAAGGGTTATGACGTATGTGGTACACAAAAAACGATACTTTATGAGTTTGGTCTCAGTTACAATTGGTTTTGTGTTCTCGTGACCGCAAGTTTATCGGCTTTAGTGAAAATATATTTTATTTTGTAGTACAAATAAACATTTAATAAAGTCAAAAAATTTAAACGTATAAAATAATTGTCATAAAAAACTTAACAGCTTCTGCAGTCGGTGCCACTGCCAGCCTAAGATGCATTGAATAATTAAATGCGATTTCAGAATCTGTTAAGGATTTTGATAAAATTATTTTATAGTTTTTCGTTGATACAGTTAAAGATTTGGAAAACTAAATTCATTATTATCTGTAAGTAATGAAAGTTAATAAATGAGTATGCCTACGGTACATTTACTTTAGACAGCCAATATCTCACTTAAAAGTAAGCAAATTCTTTTTATAATTTTGTCTATTTTTTTAAATATTCTCGTTTTTTGATGTCATTAAATATGACACTGGGTTTTATGAAGGTGATTTTATGTTTATCTAGTATTTAAATAATAATCAACCATATATCATAAACATCTCTTTTAATCATTATAGTCCACAGATTCATCCCGTACACAAACAGGACATGCAGCGTTCCTTAACAGTTAGCTGTTACATATAACTTCTTTTATATTCATATACTTATTAAGCTAGAATAAGATTTCAGTTTGCACCATCAGCCTAAACAACAACAATACACATCCAAAACCTTGTTTCACTTTTTAAGTACTCAACTTATGCTCACATTCATACCAATACATTGCAAAAATCGACTAAAAAAACTCTAACAAAGGGGAAGCCAAGAAAAAGTAAAAAACGAAATCGCCATACGATACGAAAGTGGACGTCGGCGGACCTCGGCCACAAAAAACGTAAAAGACGAATTTCGGTGCCTAACGACTTGGGAACCCGAAAAAAGTCAACAATGCTAAACTGTGACGACGACTGTGGAATTAAAATAAGATAGTATATACGACGGGCTTCTGCGAAATTGTGCCTGTGTCCCCGATTGAGATAGGCGAGTCGGCGATTTTTGGTAGCCGAATGTCGACACGAATTGAACTTTTCCCGTCACTAGTGGTGAAATTGAAAGATTGATTAGAAGTCATTGATGACATAGCCGGGATTTTCATTATCCGAAAATTATTTCCGAGCTTTCTGAAACTAAGTTTTTATAATATAAATGTGACATTTTGATAATGAATACTGTTGTAATGATATTATTGTTTAGTGACTATGATTGTAATTGTTTTTCTTGTTAATAAGTATTGTATGCCAACATGGCAGGTCATAGCAGTACATTTATTTATATGTTTAACAGCTATATTTTTATCCACCTATATACCATGATACATAGATAAATTGATTTGAATTGAATTGTAAACACAAAAGAATTCTAGTATTAGTTAAGCAACATGTTCCTACAAGGTCCTGCCTTTCTAGTACCGATCTCTTGAAGCTGTTATTGTACTCATCATTATGAACAACTTTTACTATCGGATGAATCCTGAAATCGCGAAATAATACCAGGTGTGTTATTTCTATAAAATAAATCCATATTTCTCGACTAAATGTATCGTTTCTTTTCATGTATCTATTTGGATGAACTTGTAGCGACCTTTATCGTCACATAGAATAACTACTTAGCAAAGACAGCAACCTAACTTATAGTAGCGCGTAAATATGAATTCGACCAATCAGATTACGAGGCCTGCATCGCGCAAGGAAAAAGATTACCGTATCTAACACTATATTACCTCGCCTGGTCGGAGGACCCTCTCTTTTCAATGGAGGAACACCATACTTTGTTCCTCCACAAACTCAATGGCATGAGCTTATATTCCACGTACTTGACGCAACATATTAATTTCCAGACGGTAAAAAAAGCCATCCAAGTATAATTTAGTATAACGGTTGGCTAACAAAACCAAGAGTCAGCAAATTATTATATTTACCTGCCTACAAATTGACCCAGCATAATACTCTTACTAACCACTTCCCAAACTACGAGCTTTCCAAGCTTCCAAGGAACATACTTCACAAGATAGGTGCAATCTTTTTGGCAGTTCCACCCCACTTGGGCCTAATGACCCTAGACGCGTTTCACGGCTGTTTACTTCAGTTTGGGATCTAACTTTGTTACCAAACTTTTCTACTCACATTATGGTTTAATTTATTTAACGGTGGTTACCGTGGTCCCATGAGATTATAGATCTTTCAAACTTATATGAACTCTATAGAATAGAATAGAAATGTGCTTTATACCCCTTTTTAATCCCCGACAAAATAGAGGGGTGATATAAGTTTGTAGTGTGTATGTCTGTGGCATCGTAGCTCCAAAACGGATGGGCCGATTTCAATGCAGTTCTGTTTAATTAAAACCTAGTTTAATCGGGTATCATCTTAGCCATGTTTCATGAGAATATGTTCAACCGTTTAAAAGTTACAGCTCTTTTTCTAGTTGGAGTCGGGGGTTTTTAACGGTTAGGTTATTTATATTGTATCGAAGTATTTATTTTGTAGTAATAATCTAATAATCTTAGAATACCTAATAACGTAATATTAATAGTTTCGAGCGTATGGCACTCGTGGGTTGCAGCTCAAAACCAGCGTCAGGTGGCCAGTATTACTGCCTAAACAATTAGCTTGAACAGTATTAAGTCTAATTTCATCCAACTAGAGCGCGCGCAAAGAGCTGTCTTAAAAGTTATGAAATTCAAACCATTTCGATATTCCACACAGCTGTTATATTCAGAATGTAAGTTATTAACTGTAAGACAGCTTTTTGTACTTCATACCATAATTCGTAAGCATCCAAGTCTGAAGTTTGATGCTAACCAGTTAAATCGACGTAATGCTTATAAGGTCTGCGAAACAGTTGCACATAGAACAAGTGCTGCCAAACGTCACTTTTATATTATGAGTAGCCATTTATACAACATCGTAAACAAACATTGCAACATTTATTCCGAAAGCAAGTACTCTTGCAAAAACAAAGTCACTGCTTGGCTTATGACTCTAAACTATGAGGAAACGGAAAATCTTTTAACATAATAAGGTTGACCTAACACACTCATACGCACACACCCCCTCTCATACACAACACACACCCTCTCATACACAACACACACCCTCACATACACAACACACACCCTCACATACACAACATACTCCACACCATACATGCATGCAAATTTTAAATTAAAATTATAGTTTTTTTATTCTGTAAGTTTTATTTTTTTAAATATTACTAAGTACCCAACTTTTGTAATAATATTATGTTATATTATTTACCTACATTATTACTTATGGTTTATTTTACTACAAATGTGAAGTGTGCACTGACAACCATAACACAAGTTAAGTCTTACCATGGTTACCAGTGTCCTACTGCTATTAAATTGGATGTATGTAATGACATAATTGCTAGTTTATAAGTCTCTCCTGTACCTATTTTTTGTGCCCTTACTGTAATAAAGAATTATTATTAGAACTTATTATTATTAGAACTGCCTCCTGGCATTATGCTGAGCTACGGCCCCTTTGGCACAAAAATTATCTCAATTTATTTTATTTGTTTTCTTTGATTTTTCCTTTTATATTTTTTTTGTGCATTAAAACAGTGTGCAGTTTATGAAAACTTTTTTTTCTTTTTCTTTTTTATTGCACGCCAATTTATATCAGGAGATTTAAAAAATTTGAAACTGATTTGAGAGGACGTGTTTATGTAATAAAATAAAATTAATAATTGTCTCCGTCGATACGGATGATATTATTAAATAATGAACCAACGTGTATATTGAAATTGAATAAAAGTGCGATTCCGTTTATGAATCAAAAATAATAAAACATGCGACTTTCGATTAAAAATATTTTTTAAATACGGATTGTATGACCATGAATGACATTTGTTTGAATCAAATGTTACGTAAAATCATGGGAAGGTATTGACGTTTTAATAATTGAATGTAACATGCAATTCAATTAATTGTTGTAGCAAACCGATGAAATTACCGTGCAAATATAATTTATGAGAGAAAATTTAAAAAACACAAGTACCTTGTTTGAAGAACATGATAATTAACTGGCTTTTAGTTAATTATAAGTAAACATGCGAGTAAAAGTCGTTAGTGTAAATATCATGCAAAGTATCTTTTTAATAATGACGACTATTATCTAAGGTCGTAACTTATTAGTCCCGATCCTTTTATGGGGTTATTATACTCATAATTATGAACAACAATTTGCTATAAGAACAAAAAAGAAATCGCGAAAAAAGTTACTGTTAAAATTAGTGTTGATATTTAGTCGAATAATATTGAATTATTTGTAGGGAACAGCAGATTTTTTTTCGTGATTTCGGGTTTGATCCGCATATACGCATTAGATGTGTGCGCCGATGCCCGCGTCGGCGTCATCGGCGTCATCGGCGAGGATGTTGAATTTTTTTATTAAAATCAAAATATTTCGGACCTAATAGCCAAATGACTGTGACAAACGAAGTTATCGGCAAAACGAGCTATTTAAATTATGGACATAATATGTCCATAATTATTGATTTTGCGTAAATAAATACGTCGAAATAAAACAATAAGCATATATTTAGACATTTCTAGTATTTAGTTTACTAGTTTATGTCTGCATTGTATCTAAAACAACCGTATCCGTCCGACCATCCACGCCGATGACGCCAATGACGCCGAAGCCGGCATCGGCGCACACGTCTAATACGCATATACCAACACAAAAAGAAAGTACTATTTAAAACCCAATGGATACTGGCATGCCGACAGCACATTTTTTTTTTTCTCTTTTTTGACTATCTTTGTGTGTGCATTGTGTTGATTTTTATCAAACTTCGATCATAATCATAATAAACCGAAATAACAATGATATAAATTGCTATTGTTATGAAGTAATATGATATAATAGGTACTACGTATAAACGAATACATAGGTACATGTATCTTTAATAATAAATAAATAAAGTCCATTCTTATATTGCTTCGTTTTTGATCACGAATGTTTTCAAACAATACTCGGCACGAAGAATTCATATTGAATTGATGTTCGTAACGGGAAAAGGTTATAAAAATAAATGCTCATATTTTCCTCAATTTATTGTTTTTATCTTTTTGTAGTTTGTGAGTTCATCAGAAAGGTATACCATTTATTCTCAATTATTTCTATCTTTACTATTTGAGCCCGCGACTCCATCTGCGCAGAATTCCTAGAAAACCTCAGTTTTTTCCGGGATAAAAAGTATCTTATATTCTTCTCCAGATTGTATTTAAGTTGTGTGCCAAATTTCGTTGAAATCCATCCAGCCGTTAAGGCGTGACTGTAACAAACATCATAATTCAAAAACTCACAAATTGGTTCTGATTATTATTATTTAGGGACATTTAAGAATACTGGCTCAGCGCGAGCTGGCACGAGCAAGGGTCGGGCAAACAAGGGTTTCTCATTATGATATTAAATAGGTAAATATTTATATCCCAACCACTCTTTATAATTCGCCTGATATGGCAATACGGGCATACCGACAATATACGGGGACGATATGGGGGGGGGGGGGGGACCCCATTTTAGGATGACCTAACACGCAGTTTATACTCCCGAATTTGCTTTCTATTAATACTAACCTATGGTTGTGATACCAGGAAAACATATTTAACAGTACATATCTTTCAGAGGAGTTCAAGTCTCCAAGTTGCCGGCAAACATTGCATCTCAAACGCAATGTCAAATACAATCACGTATCGATTTGCGAGCCAGTGCCATCGAGACGGCTCGGAAAAAATCGATTCAGCGGACGAGAATTGACTAATCGCAGGCAGACAAATTAATCGAATTATTAGCATTGGACGAATCGTTGACGGAACAGAAACGGGCTTAGAGAGACGGTTGTTTTTTTTTTAGATTTTTCTAATATTATAAATGCGGTTGAATAATAATTATAAGCCGATTACATCCAGGACAGGCATTCTATTTGGAACCGTGCACCTACAGTCTCGACATTTCATAAGCGTCTGTATTTGGTTTACATGAAATAAAGATCTATTCTATACTAGGATCAAAACAAGTCTTCTAAATACAGCCTGTTATGTACAAAATGTATGTTAGTAAATACTTATTACGGCTAGGGTTTTTAATATAACGTTAACACTAATTACACAAATAATGGAAAGTTTAATATGGTAAATTGATACCTTTGAGTTAAGACTGTTTTATAAACATGTAGCAGTCTCCGACGGTATAATGTTATTAAAACATAAACGTTAGTGAAGACAATGAATATGTAGTGAAAGGAAGGAAATTAGACGTATATACATTAAATAAAAAATAAAAGAAAACAAAAAATAAACTATGTTTTTTTTTTTTTTTTGTAATTTTATTGTGACTATTGTGCTATCTCATGTAGAATAAAATATTGTTTCTTTCTTTCTTTCTTTATTATATTTGTTTAGTTATTGATTTAAGTTGGACTGAAACAGTTGCGAATTTCAATCAAAACTTCTATTAAAGTAACAGTTCCAAATAAAATAAAAACGCCAATTACTTTATATTCGATCTAACGAAGAAAATGAATTTAATTTGAAATAAACGGCATTCCCGTTCCGAATTTCCTGTTTCCCGCGAAAACTGTGGCAGCCTCGGAGCAATCAGCGGTAGCGGATGCGTTCAAAAAACATGGCGGCGATCAAAATCAGCAATCTTTAAGTATGCAGGTCTATATTTTATTTCCCAAAATAAGAGGAAAATATTCTAAGTTTATGGAGGAAACACTTAAATATGATAATCGTGATTGAGACATTTAATAAAACTACTAGAAGATTCTAACACTACTATTTGCAATTATGAACGTTGCATAAATATGATCAAAATGGCAGGAAATGTAAAAAAGATTAAAAAAAACCGTAAGCACGTTAAGGATTAAAGGACAATGCAACTTACTGGCCCAATTTTTTTAAAGTAGTTGCCCATATGTGAAACCAATGGTAATTGACAGATCTTATTGCCACTAGTAACTTTTACTATGGCAACAAAAAAATCTACCCCAGTAAAAAAAAGATACGACCATCAGAAGGAATAGTACCAATGGCGTAAACATTGGTTGATTACTTTCTAGAAAAAATTACCAAAATTTTTCATTATACGTTTTGTTATAAATTATGTATGTTTAATCATTTTTTAAGCAGTTTACTAATTGGTTCCAAACTTCCGAAACTCCGTTCCGAATTCCCGCCAAAACTTTGCGGCGGCCATTTCTCGCAAAAACATGCCTGTCCTTCGTTTTGTTGGCAAAGTTGGAAGAAAAAATGTTAAAGGGCGTACCGCTTGACCCTTATCGGAGAAGGCGTCTCTTTGTCGTGATTCTCCGTTTTGTGGTAGTTTTTTGTCCAGCTTTCAGCCGAGAAATTTTAATGTGAGCGAATATATTTTTTCTGAATTCGCAATATCTTTGTCGTGTTATTTTTTTCGTATTTATGTATGTGCGTTTCGATATCCATAAATGTATGTGTTTTTATGCGTTTGTTTTCAGTTTGAATATTTTACGTGCAATTATAAAAGTTATTGTGATATTCTAGATTATATCTATTTTATAGTCTGAAAGAAAGAAAGAAAGAAAAAAAGTATTTATTTGACACAGCACAAAAACAATTTTAAAGATAAAGTAACAAAAAATAAAAGAATAAAACATGTAAAAGAAAAAAATATTTATCTTATATAACAAATGGGTTGTACGTCGCAGCTGTGTCAAAAAGGCTCTGTAAGTCTCTGTATTAAGACTTAAAAACGAAGTAGTTTTTCCTCATATGTCTACACAATCTTTAAAGATAATATAAGGAGACAGATGACTTCTTTTCAGTAACTTTTGCTCTTATTTTTTCCCAAGACTAGGGTAAAATTACTAGTATGCATAAACGTAATATTAAAGACACCCAATTTTTTTTAAATTTTGCATATTACCTAAGAAAGGTACCTAATGCAATGCAAAATTACAAAAAGTAGTAAAAATAAGGAGCATAAATTTAAAGCGAGAATAGCGATAGTGGCTACTTTTTTTTCCTTAAAAAAGAAATATTTCTCAACACAAGGATTTTTTCTGTATTGTGGGTACAGTTTACGAAAATAAATCTGACATGCACACATATCCGAAAATACTATCTATATTTATTTATTCCGTGACAAGTTGCTAACCCAACGAACATCTAAAAACAATTCCGGTAACCTCATTACAGCGTTTCCTTCATTACCAAAACCAAAAGTAACATTTTATAAAGCAACTGTTCTTCAGCCTAATTCCGACTAATCAAAACCTGACCACGCGAAGATCGGCAGCAGATAGATAATCTTAACAAAGGGTTAGCTGCCGGACGAGATGGATTGAATGATCAAAGGAACAAATTGCCCATCTCGAGCGTATGGGCTATATTGAATACATTTTGCAAATTGCTGCCCAGGGAGCAGGATCCTGGTCAAAGTGACTTTGGCAGGCCGTATTTTTATTCATTTTTTGTAACGGGAATTTATTTACTGTTTTATTAACTGTTGGTAGTTTTTTTTCCTAGCCTATTGTGTGTCCCACTGCTGGGCAAAGGCCTCCCCTTTTTACTTCCAAACCTCTCTATTTTTAACCCCCGACAAAAAAGACGGGTGTTATAGAATATTGCGCGCACGGAGGAGTGTGAGATTTGGCATAGTTAAAGTTTAAATAGAGAAGGAGTGTAGAAAGCTAAAATGATGGTCGAATTTCGACCACTGGGCGACCACTAGTAGTAGTGTGTATCTGTGGATCTATGTATCTGTGTGGATACATAGTGGATGTGTGGTAGATACAGTGTGAATGTGTGGCATCGTAGCTCCAAAACGGTTGGATGGATTCCAATACTTACAGTTTTTTTAATTGTAAGCTAGTTTAATCGCAATCGAATCAATTTATTTGCGTAAAATGCAGTATAAAAGATGGTATGATGGTATTCTATTCTATATTATATTTATATCATATTTTAGTGCAGACACATTCCGCCATATAATGATGGCATGCAAATATAATAATACAATACATTATAATTTTATATAATCATATCTAATAACACGACATTTTTTTTTAATTTCAATAGTCGGGTATCATCTTAGCTATGTTTCTGTGATAGTGAAAATCTGTTCAGCCGTTCAAAAGTTACAGCTTTTATTCTAGTTGGAGTCGACAGTTTTTGACGGTTATGTTATAAGCAAGTAAGCAAGTTGGAGTGTAAGGGGTTCTATCAACTTTAAAGACCGAAGCCAACCTCACCTGCTCGTGGTAGGTATACCTTGCTACGAACAAGGCTCTGAAGAAACCTAACCCGCATTGGACCAGCGTGATGGACTATGATCCCAATCCCTCAGTGTTCCCAACTTAGGGGTTTTCCCCCCAAATTTAGGGGGTAAATAAGTGGGTTGGGATTTTTTTAGGGGTTTTATTTTTTTAGGAGTATTTTTGGGGATTTTTTTATTTTTGACTTTTACTGTGAAGTTTATAATGATTGTGACGCAGTTGGCTGTAAACTTTTTGAAAATGTTTCAATTATTGTATAATATTACATTTAATTTATTATTTTTACAGTTTTTTTTTGGGGTATTTTAGGGGCTTTTTACTTTAGCTTTGGGGATAAATATTTCTGAGAGTTGGTAACACTGCAATCCCTCATAATAGAGTTATTAAACAAAGTATTTTTTAATTTCCGTGTTCGATTATTATCTATCTATTAAGTAATTATATAAATGGCACTTCCTTTGTCGAAACAAAGATCTGATCAATACTTTGATAAGTATAAATGACATGGTAGTTGCTTCAACTTTTAATTGGTTTACTCGAATTAAGGCTATCGAAGTAGTTATTAACCTTTCAATGGACTTTCAAAGTATGTTCAATATGGATCAATATGAAAATCGTTAGGTACCTAATAAGTTCTAAAGGTATTTTCCTTATTTTTTGCAATCATGGGTAATTCACAAATCATGGTGGAATATAAAATTTTGGGCTCAGCCATGTTTTACCGGTAGGCGTGCAAAAACACAGTGCAAGTGCAGTACACTGATCAGTTGTTTTGTCATAAAATCATTCAATCTAAAATAAAAAACACGATAAATAATAAAATGTACGATATAGTGATGTTACTAGATTCTTTTAAATTAAAGCGAAAGACTATCAATACATTCAAACTACACAAAACAATGGTAATTAAAAACAAAATCAACAGTACTAAAGCTCTGAGCTTATACAGAAGAAAAATAAGCTTACAAAATGTACCTACACATATTATTTTAAAAGATAACATCGGTCCAACACTATCTACATCTTACACGACCAATTCCTATACAAAGGGAAATGTTTATTAATTGTGGAACTAATTGTATAAAATAATTACTTTATCTTTTGTTATATTTGTCAGCTTGTAAGCTATGTAGTCCTGTTGTCAACACAAGCAATGACAAACTTGTGACCACATTATAAGCATCGCTATAAACAGCGTGACATATAAATGACCAGCCATATTTTAGGCGGTAATTACCCTAATTACATAAAAATTACCTGACAGCGACCCGATAGCCACGCGACAGCAGACGGAGCGCGATCGGTCGCGCACTGTGAAACAAATTCGTATTGTACGGCATTCGTCCGCCTGTGGTTACTTGTCGCGTTTGTAGCGCGAAATATGCACTTTTTACTACGTTTTTTGTCCGCCAGAGGACGAACACGTAAGCGGTGGTTGTCGCGAAGCTATCGGCAAATTTTATACGTAATACCAAAGTGATGTTTGACAGCAGCTACCCCGCGAAACCTACCTGTCGCAAAGTGTCTGCTACATCGGTAATTACCCCTAATTACCAATGTAGCAGGTCCATGTAACTGAACAACATTTTTTGCTAAACTGGGCCTATTTAGCGCAGCCGTGAGATACAATGACAATTTAGTTATTATTTTTTTATAAATTGTGTACAGCGCTGATTTTTTTCTTCCAATATCTTTCAAGCTCTACTTCATTAAGTAATATGTAAAACTATAAGCAATTGCTCTAAGGCCTAAGTTCACCAACAACGTAACAGACGGTTTGGGTAAACGGCCGTTTTTAGTTTAAGCATGTGTTATACTGTTGGTGAAAATGTCTCTAAAAGTGTCGACAACACTATTAAAGCCACGCGCGTAAGTCTTGCAACGTGTTTCGTGTTGTTGCTAACTGTGCATAGTTAATTAAGGGTTGCTTAAGACGAACTAAGAGAATTTGTTCACGATTTTTAGTATCTACAAATGTTAATTAATTTTAAGCGAGAGATTTAGAAATAGCGCTTTTGATCAAAGACTGAAGTAATGAAAACAGTTTTATTAATTTACCGTAATTTTCAGATGAGTTTCAGGTCCAGAAAATACATCGAATGTTTTTGCATCTTCCCAAAATCTCAATGATTAAGCTTCATTTATGCTCTAGGACCATTTGACAGTAAACATTCCTTGAATGCTTAGTTTAAATACTCATAAGCGACGTCTACACAACATTTTACCACCAAATACACACCTCAATGTGTCCCATTAAAAACTACTGTTAACCCTGCAACAGCGGTCGCAAAAAAGTTGTATGTAAATCCGGGTACCAGGGACGATAAATCCCACGTCTGCTGTACGTATTAAAGGGCACCACTTACATTTCAATATGAAAGGGAACAGGAAATTGGTTTCCAAGCACACGACTCCCATGAATGCTTCCCGCGATTTGTATCGATTGCCCGCGATAAACTTGCTTTCAACCAAAAAACTTCATTCAATATTGACGTTTATCACAATAGAAATAAAGGCGTGGCAGTAAAGAGAATTAGTTTTTGTTATGCTAAACTAAGTTGGTCGGCCGTGCAGGATGGGTTAGGTCCACTTCAATGAGATATAATGACAAATTACTAATGTTTTATTGAAAAACCTATGACGCATGTAATACACGGAAATGATGGAGATCGGTTGTTGAGGGCAGCGAAATGAAATTGTTTTCAAAGTAGAAATTTATAGACGGTAAATGTGTTTACATTTATTAAAGCGACTATCAGCCACGGATATGACTGCATTTTGCTTTTAAAATTTTATGGTGAATCGGACCTTTATACCAAATGAAATTAACCCTTTGTTGCGTCATGGCCGGATTAAATACTTATAAATGTATGAACAGGTTAAATACAAACATCCCTCAGTTACACAATTTTGAATTTCCAAGTTATACGCTCACGCTACCTGGTACCTACATTAAAATTTTAATCGTTGTATAATAACAAGTGAAACCATATTTTATATTTACGAATACCAAACGCAAACACAAAATTAATTAATACAAATCATAATAACTGTTTATTAAAGTAACTTCAATAAATATCGGAGTTCAGGTATTTCGGACATAATTATTGGGAATATTATCAGTTCTTTATAGGTACCTACAAATCTAGACAAATATTAATTCTCAATATCTCCTCTATTTCAGTTATGAGTACCTACCTATCTAGAAATTTATTGAATTATTCATCATATTGTATCAATAATATGACATAAGAAAAGAAAGTACCTATACCACATTAGAATTCCATAGTTTTTCTTATTACATTCCAGAAAAAAGAAGACTACGAACATTATTTTGCGAAGCTGATTCTTGTTGGTCTGTGTATACACACACGTGTATGTGACAGTTATGTAAACTGTGCCCGGAATACAAGAGATATCCTAGTGTAGGAAAATATTAAAAAATAAACTGGCATACAACTTAAAAAAAACCTGGAACATTGGATACTTTTTATCCGAGAAACAATTTCTCCTAGAGTTCTGGGCTATTGGTGAACAGTTTTTGATCTGTCGTTCCACTATCTCCATCTCATTTTCCCATTAGTCACGATTATTTAAGATTAAAAATAATCAAAAGACCAATTATAAAAACCAACAATTTAATATTGAAACAAAAGGCCTGTCACGCAAAACAATCGGTAACAACCAATCGCATTTTGTATTGTAATTAAACATGGTTCTACGCAAATTAGGCTGTGTATCAATCAATTAACGATTACTGATTCACAAGCGTTTCGACACTCGATTCCCGCTTGTTAACCTGTCGCGCGTTTGAGAACGAATGTGTTTCGAATTTTAAATAGCAGTCTATTCCGATTTCGTATTTTTTTTTTCTTTTATGTTTGTGGCAGTATCTAATCCTAAAAAGGGTATTTGATGGAGATGCGAACTGTTGAATTTATTCCCAAAGGTTTATATCTACTCATATTACAAAGAAAAACTGTTTTTTAGATGTATCACACACAGAGACCTTGACTAGGACAGTCAATTCTATAAAAAACGTCTAGACTCAAAATAAATAGTATATTTGTAGGTCATACAAATATCTCCAGCTCACTATTTGAGGCCATTGATCCTAGATTTCAAGATAAAAGCTAAAAGTTTTTAGCTACGATTAAGTAGATGTCTTGTTTAATTACTCAAAGTGCTTAAACATCTGTTTAATCAGTAAACAATTTGTATGTAGGTAGGCATACAATATTTAAGACATTTTAAAGCAACACGATCAGATTAAATTAATTAATAAAAAGAAATAATATTACTATTAATTTATATGGCGACTGATTGCTAAACGGTTCGTTTCTCACTAAAATAAAAATAAAAGTACTTATGGACTCCAAAGTGTGGCAGTTGGTATACCTATCTTACCAGCAATGTCTGGAAGTTATTATTTTTAATTAGTAGTAGGTACATCTGTAATTGATACGGTTTTTGTAATTTAAAAATAAAATAAAAAATAAATTGTATTAAAAAGTTTCGACCAACAGATAAACACCACTCTAATTTTTAAATCGTAAGTGTCCGATCTATCGATCTGTAGACATATCTCACACAATACATAATATGCGTACAAAATGGAAAACCAGTTTTTACATTCGTACAAATAAATAAATTCTACTGATCTCACAACCAGTTCCCATATTAGTTCAACTTGTCATCTTTAAAAAAATACACAGAAAATCAATGAAGCAATTAATATTTGCACGCGAAGTAGTCGAGAATATGCGCGATATATCGACTCAAGTGTATACTGTAATCAGCATTCACGGCTATTCTAGAAAAATCGTAAAAAAAATCCTGGTCTAGACTTATGTCGCTCCACAGAAATTTGGTCCTTATAACCGCGCGCAAGAGGGTTAAATTCTCGTGGAGCCTTAAGAAAAAATATTTGAGTTCATACTGTGAGAATTTTGTAATAGCATCTCCGCTTATAATATAACTAGAGATTAAACTGTTTAAGATATGCATTAATTCTTGGTCCTGTCGTCTCATTACGCCACCTTCGATCCGTAAGTGGACCGTGCATAATTTCATTTAAATATACTGGATGATTTTTTTTCGTCTGGAAAATAATAGGTTGCGTCAAGTACGTGGAATAGGAGCTATGTACACCAGGGTAATTGTTTCATACCATTGAGTTTATTAAAATAGATACATGAAAGGAAACATACTACGGGGCTTGCGTAATAGTAAAATTAAGAATAGGTAGGCATATAATCGCTCTGGGTTTAGACAGCGCATAAATAAAAATCACGCTATGTTTTTTTGTGCAAAATGGGCTATGAATTAGTAGTGTGTATTAATAGAAAGATTTCGTACTGAGTAACAACAGTTTTGTTTTTCTTTATAATATGCCATATTTTTAAAACGCACTTGTAACTATGTAAAAAAATCTTGGATGTTAAATTTGACCCACTTCCCGGTTTCCGATTGAGCTGAAATTTTGCATACACGTTTAGTTTGGATGACAAAAGCGTTTTCTTTAGTTTTTTTTAAACTATAATATTTATTCTATTCCAAGAAACATTTTTTTTCCCGACTATAAAAAGTCATCCAGTATACCTATAGATCTTCGGAGAACGGTCTCGTTGCTCAACTTGGGAGAAATTGAGCAACGCTGTTTCGTGAGTACAATTTACAAATATACATGTCACATGCATACACAACCGAAACAACTATCTATATATATTTGTTCCATGCGGGAATCGAAACCGCGACACATAGCTCAGAAAGCTAATCACTTGACCATTGCTCCGACCGAGCCGTCCAATGGGCAAGCTGAGCGGTGACTTTGTATAATTTTTTTTTCTTTTATATCTACGCTAAGAGCTTGCTGGTATTTTACAATTAACCCAACCCTGTATAACGAATGGTTATGAGTCTCCGATAAATGTATCTTTCATTCCTAGATTACTCGCAAATACAAGGTAGATATAGTAGGTATCCGGCTTAAGGCCTTCTTAGTACGGTGAATTGCGGTGAATACAAATGCAAATAAAAATATATTTTATTTGTAGTAAATAGGGTTTATTTTGCGATGCATCGTGAAGGACGATGCGCAGCGACCGTCAGCGCTTGAACTGCTTCATTTTATCTATTTTTATTTCATACAAAAATAAATTAGCGACTATTTATCGACATAAATAATCATACCTAATAGACAGTTACAAAATATATATATAATGTAAAAAACTTTTTTAAGGTTGTCTATTTGTCCATGCTATGAAATAAAGTACCGATATAAAGCAAATTGTAATTACATATTAAAGTACAGTAACACAGATTGTTCTTTTTTTTTTTTTTTTAGCGTGGTTAAATCATCAAATGAGTCCTCCCACCCCGGGCAGGGCGGGAGGGACTGTCAGACTTGTACTGACTAAAATCCACGGTGTTCCTTCAATAGCCCTTTACGTTCCGGGGTCACGGTAATGAGATAAGTCCCGCGACCAACACAGATTGTTCTTAGTACATTTTATCAAATATGTCAAAAAATTAATTAACATATCGACACTGGAAAAGCAAAATGACTAAAGCGCCAATGTATAAACTTTACAGGAACACATTTTAAAGTTTTTTTTACGACCAAATGCACATAAAATATATTTATCGAATGGATAACTATCTATAAAACGTATATTCTAATATATCATATTATGATTTAGGTACTACAATATAAGTATTACAAAACATAAAAATAAATCTTTAAAATGTGCGCCTGTAAAGTTTATTTAATGGCGCTTTAGTCATTTTGCTTTGCCAGTGTCAATATAGTTTTTGCTTTTTTGAGTTCCAAGTTATTTCTTTGCCAGTTTTTTATCAAAATTTATTCGGCAGTTTGTTGCAGAAAACGTACAGACAGACTCAATAAACTATAATATTACGAGGGAATGTGGCAAAACCTAGAGAAAATTAACTATATCCAATGATAAACTAACACTAACGAACCGACAGAGCTTACATTACATAGAAAACAATTCTGGTTTACTGTAATCGTTTTATAAATCACAAGACTAATGTGTCCGCCTGTCTTTTATCACATATTTAATGGGAACAATTTTTTACATTTACGTAATTGAACAACATCGCTATCAAGCTCTGTAAAGAATATTTAGCTGTAAGGGTGATAGCACAATAGCAGTAGAATCGTGTTTGTTGGCTGCTTTTTGCTTACAATAAAATAAACTTTAAAAAAAAGTAAAAACCGACTTCAAAAAACTAATAAAAATACGCGACGAACATAGAACCTCCTAGAAATCGGTTAAAAAGTATAATTTTTTTTCTTAAAAAACTTAAAAGCTTCTGAAGTCGGTGCCAAGCTAGGTGCATTGAAGAATTAAAGGCGGACTTCAGAAGCTGTTAAGTTTATTAAGAAAATTATTTTATACTTTTTGGTTTGTGAAGTCGGTTTTTAAGCACCAGCTTTCAAATAAATAAAAAACAGTCGTATTGAGAATCTCCTCCTTTTTTGAAGTCGGTTAAAAAGTGAATAATACTGGATACCTATAATTAACAAAATACTAGAAAACTCTTATCACTAACTTTGTATTATGACCATGAATAATGTTTGTTCTACGACTTTTCATAATTCAATACAATTATTTTTTTCATACAAAATAATGTATGAAAATAGAATAGAATAGAATAGAATAGAATAGAAAATATTTATTCGATAAAGGACACATCTCTGTAAAATGCACTAAAAAAAAAAAATTCGGAAAATGCTCTGTAGTTTCCATATTCTAACTGAGACAGCCGAAAAATAGAAAGAAATGGAAGAGAAGATCGTTTGATCATTCTGTACTTTAATCTTAGTACCTAGTATTAGCTATTCTGTGGCTAAGTGACGACACGGTTGGCACAGTGGCTAAGCGATTAGCTTTCTACGCTACTTGCCGCTGGTTTGATCCCCGCACGGAGCAATTATTTGTACTATTGGTCTCCCAGTGGTCGAAAATCGACCGTAGTTTTAGCTTACTGCACTCCTTCTTCATGTAAACTATATCTATGCAAAATCTCACACTCCTCTGTGCGTGCAATATGCGTAAAAAGGGGTACAAAGTGTTCTCTTCACGTATTAATATGTAGAAGATCTATAGATAGTTGCTCCGGGTTTGGGTGTGTGTGCATGTGACATGCATGTTTGTAAACTCTCGAGACAGGAGAAATCATAGTGAGGGGCAACGATTAAAAAAAAAAAAAAAAAAAAAAAAAAAAACCTACACTATCAACGAATTGAAACTGACCCAAAATTCGACTTTTAAAATCGCTTAAGTTCGAGAAGTGTTGTATTAAATCGCCCGTCTGCATAAAACCGAAGGACGTACAAATTTAAATCTGCCTATTAACTTACATTAGGTACTTGCAGACGAGATTTTTTTTATAATTAAAACAGGTATATTTCTCGTAATTATGTCTCGATATCTCGACAATTCATCTCACGATCACTGGGAGACCTAATTAATAGCGCTATTTTTAGAACTGGAACCAACACGGCTATGTAAATTATAGGGATGGACCACATTGATAAGTTGCGTACCTACCTATTAACAGTGACGATTTCTTTTGTTTATTTTTATAGTTTTTTTTAATGGCAACTTTTTCCCATTTCAGCCAGCGTCACGTTTGATAAAGGCTCTTTACACACCTTGATTTGAAATATCATATCGTAATCGCTAAGTGATAATCGTTTCATCATTAGTAAAATATAATCAGGTAACTAGGTATATAGGGTATTCATAAATCTCTAGACATTAAAATAAAGATTACAAAAAATGATACAAAAAAACTGAAAAGTATCCACAAATTTTCCATTATATCCTTCCAAAGACATTATATCTATAATTCATACCGCAACTAAAAAAATCACTCGAATTCGTAATTCATTAAAATGTCCCAGAGCGAAATGAATACGTATACGGCTGTATCCTTGTATCAGTCTAAACGTGAATAATGTAGGTAGGTACTAAAAATATATAAGAAAGAAACCTCGAGTTTGATTCGAAGTTTAAAAAATAATGAGACATATTTTTGTACATTATGACTGAAGACGTCATGTTCGAAATTCAATTATTTAGATCAAGCGACACAGGTTGCCAGTATCGAATACAAAAAATGTTTTGAAAATGGAGTAGTTCTATTGTTTTTTGTGGTTATTGATAGTAGTTATCAGTATATAATTATATATTATTATGTGTAGATATTTTTGTTTTTAATTTTTTTTATTTGTCGATTTTGGTGTTTTGTTTTTGTGCTATATATGTTAATAAATCTAGTTTCTTTCTTTCTTTTAGTACTCTAAAGCGTTTCTGTAGATATTGATGGGTATAAGCTAGTTTAACCTGTCAGGTCTTAGTGTACAGCTTCTCAAAGAACAGAAGCCGTTGCAGCTAGAACAAAATAAGCCGATTCACACTGCCGTCAACTTTCTTCACTTAATCCCCGCACTAGCAAAGGGCTGACTTTTTAATTTACAAGACTGACGGTATTTGCAAGAAGATTACTCACGTACTTATTATATGTGTAACGGTGTAGGTATTACAAAGATTAATCTTTTAGATGAAAGGTAGATAACGGTTGTCTCCCAATAATTGTGTAGCGAAGGTCAGATGGCAGTAGCTTCGTGTAAAATACTGATATACTGCCGCATCTGAATTAACTGGACGAGGACCGAAAACGACTAGTAGAGGCAGATAATCTTCAGTTCTGCACAGCAATGGAGAATGCATCAATCAAAAATCTCGGTCTAAAATTAAAATGTTACTGGACCTAAGTTGGCATCCACTATAATAAAGGAGTGTTTACATCATAAATCATGGGGTAATTGCCCCCATGGGACTCCACTGCGGTCATTAACCAACTCACTTGCAAATTAATGGCTGGCGCTTTCTTTGGGCGGGAGGGCTACTCTTTATAGATGGCGTAGACCTATTGGTTTGAACTAAGTAATGTGAACTTTAAAGAGATGTGCAGCAATAATGGACCTGGTTATCGCAGGGCATATCTAAGTACAATAAGATTTTTTTTGGGTCGACCTTTTTTGGTGACACTGCCAAGCTTAGCGCATTGAAGAATAAAAAACTTACTTCAAAAAAGTATAAAATAATTCGCTAATAAAACTGAACTGGTTCTGAAGTCCTTTTTGATGTAATACGGACCTTAGGTTATAAAAGGCGTGGTTTTGTATAAAAAATCTTTATTAGAAGTTAAGCCAGCGTGGAGAAATATTAAGAATTTTTAACACACTCTCTGGTTGGTTTTATTTTATTTGTAGGGAGGCGCAATTTCATTCTTAATGCTGCGTAAAATTTTGTTCACGATATTAATTTTTTATTTTAAATTCATTGAAAAATGTAAGCCGCTGGGTATTATTTTTTTACATAATGAAGGTTAAATTGAGCGTTCAGAGAGCTGGAATTTTTATTATGGTCTGTGTTATTAAAGTTTTAAATATTTTAAAACTCATTAAAGTAAATTTAAGTTTTATAAGTTAAAATATTCTTTCATCAAAATGATTATGAGATACTAACTGGGATAATCTCATCTATAGTGTAATAGATAATCGCGAAAAAAAAACTACTGTTACCATACATTTAGTCCAGTAATATTGAATTATTTGTATGGAACAGCTGATATTTCTTCCGCCATTTCATAGTTCCATAGTAAAAGTTGTTCATAATTATGAGTACTTTAACGCTTTAAAGGGATCAGGACTAGAAAGGTAAGACTTTGTATTCTCTTGTCAAAATAATGAAGTTTCAACTTTTGGTATATTTTCATTAGTAATTATGAAGGTATGTTAAAATTTACAGACCAATTTTTTTGGCTGTCCGTACCTGCTCGCCTTCGTCATATTAGGACTAGGATCTAATACTTTCCGAGGACTTCTACCTTCCACGAGAGATGTACAGTCACGATACGTTGCGGTGATACATTTCACTACCCAAGTTCGCTACACCCATGATAAGCAACACCAAATTTATTGTGTCAACAATGTAGGCCCATTAACGGCTCTACCATAATGTCTTGGCTGTATTAGGGAACACTGTGTACAAACGTAGTTAATCCGATGACACGATGCCGGGACTATTAAACGTCTTACAGACTAGACTAGAACCGATTACTTATAGTTTGGCGTAATTTATAAGAGATGGTGGTTTAGATGGGTGAAAATAGTTATTCAGAATTTGAATGATCAATGATCAACAGCGACCGAGCGAGCGCGAACGAGTATTTCTGAAACGGGAGCGAAAGACACACTCCCATTTGAGCGAAAGAGAGAGTGATGCTTTCGTTCGTGCTCGCTCGGCTGGTGAAGATCCGCCATAACATGACCTGAGGTTTTTTAATGTGATTATTCTTGATAATTTTAGATTTGATTTTTCTATGTAAAGAAAGAAAGAAAAATAATTTATTTCTGCAAAACACGACACACATACATTACAAATAGCAGTATCCATACCAAATATATGCCACACCAGCAATAATGAACCATACCGACCGCAACACAAATAAAAAAATAAATAAAATGAATTGGATTTTTTAATGTGGATGTCAGGAGTTCAATCAAGACCAAAAGGAGCAAATAATAAGCTTTTTTTTTTTTTAAACTTCCTTTATGGTTGCGGCTGTGACCCAGCTAAGGTTCGACCATTCGAGGTTAACATTACACAGAATTTTTTGAATGAAAATATAAATAAAGCCATTACAAAAGTAACAAAATTGTTGTCAGTGAGACTTTTTGGTACTGCATACTTTTTCGGCGTACATACATACTTTGGTGTCTGTCGTGATGCTCGCGATGACAAGCTCCGAGCGGTTTCCGTAATATTACAGAGGGTCGCGCGGGCGGAGGAAGCGAAATCGACAAATTCGTTTGCTTACTGGAGCGCCTTAACTCGGTTAGCGCTTTCGCTTATAGCATACACCATACTAATTTCTGTACAAGTTAAACTAGTCCCACAGATAATAATAGCAAACATGACACCATTGAAGGAGTGAGACAGAAAATAAAAAGAAAGAGACGACGCGGCGCCTGTTATGGGGGTAACATGGACATTAGTCTGCACATCTGGGAATCTTCGCTGAGATAAAATAATAATATATATTTCTTATAATAGACGCGTTGTTGGGTCCATTTTGACAGTTAGTGCACCTGGTTTTACTTAGACTGAATAGAAAATACATTTGCATGGGATAAATTTAATGTCTGTGTGTTTGTGTAATGTGTGTGTAAGTTTTGCAGGTGCTCATTTTTGCATTAGATGCCAATGTTCTTGAAAGGTGGCTATCCCAAGGATTCTTCATTACGTATTCGTTTTTTGTTTTTATAAAGTTATGTAGGTACGATAACAAACATTTTTTTGTGCACTGAGTAATAGACAATATTATTTTTTAGAAAAAAATTGCCCGTGCCTTATTTTGTAACACAATTTAAAAACATAGGTACATCTCACATGCACACACACCCATTTTCAAATAAATTATTTTTTATTATTATTTCATACGTAGCTTATTGCATCGGGTATTATTTATTGTAAACCATCCCAAGTTACGTTAAGTTACTTGAGCGAAGTAGTTTAAAGTCGAGTTCAAAAACAATCGATCCAACAAATTGATTTGTAGCGAATTAGAGTGAAAGTAGGAGGATTACTTGAAACGAAAGATTTTTACACCATTATTTGAGTAGTTCCTACGTGCTCGTATTTTACTGAAGAAGAAAAAGAATTGGATGCTTCCAACCTCAACTTCAACATCACTTCACTTTCACTGTTTCAGGTGTCTGGGGTCTTTAAAATCTCCCTGTGGCTACGGCCTTCTACCAGACATAAGTTTTGTAGACCATTTGGAGAATCTGCAGTCCATGATTGATATTGCCCATGTCGAAATGGAATCAGCAATGTTTGACACTCGGGGAGGCTCTTTACGCACACAAAAACTGCTAGAAATTAATTGGATACTTATAATACGTACGTCTGTGCAGTCCGTGACGTTATAAAACTTTATGTTTTATTAATTTAAAAGCCTACTTTTATTACCTACTCATAAGTAGTAAACCATAAAAGCATGGTGATAATTACTTCCTCAAACTCATCTTTAGTCACTGTTACGTACAAATTGTGATTTGTCTTACATATGCGTTGCGAATTTTTAATAACCCATTCTTCCATGCAAAGTTTTTAAACAAAAAATATTTAGTTGTGAACAAGAAAAGGAACTTGGCTGTTACATAATTTTAAAACATACTTATGACATAAAATAATAATATGGTATAAATTGCATTGCTTTTTGTTGCTATGACATATAAGAATAAATGTTTTCTATTCTATTCTATTCTCGGGTCGCGGGACTTATCTCATTACCGTGACCCCGGAACGTAAAGGGCTATCGAAGGAACACCGTGGATTTTAGTCAGTACAAGTCTGACAGTCCCTCCCGCCCTGCCCGGGGTGGGAGGACTCATTTGATGATTTTACCACGCAAAAAAAAAAAATTCTATTCTATTCTATAAATCGTCAACGAGATAATTGAAAGGCCATCAGGCACACGTAACATTTGTGCGGGAATAAAGACTATTTACATAGGTGCGGGTATTTACATAACAAATACAATTATGGTAATAGCAAAATTTGCTAACTAGACATTTTGCATTGGCTTTCTGTTTTTAGAAAGGGCAACTATAGTTTTGCATAGTTATCAGTCCGTTTCAATACGCAGGCGATCGATTTGTCGTTCGCCTATAATAGGGTTATACAAACTTTTACAAAGCCCAGGAAATGTTATGGAGTCCCACTTTTGATAAGCTTTTATTTGTTTGTATGTATGCGTTTAGGTATGTTTGTTTATAATTTAGATCAAAACTTGCAACAGAATTTTGAACCATTTCCTCCCAACCGATTTTGCTGTAATTTTGCATACACGTTTAGTTTTGGTGATACAATGCAATATGCAATACTTAATATTGTAATTTATTCGAAATGGAAAATAAAATCGCTTTCCGCGTCTGTCTATCTGTATATCCGCTAACTCCTCCTAAACTACGCAACAGATTTTGATGCGGTTTTCACCATAAATTTGAGCATTTCTTCCGGAAGATTTACATGCATAATATATTCATATTTACTGTAAGGATAGTTGAGAAATTGCACCTTTGCGAAGCCGGGGGTGAGTCGCTAGTCCTACCTACGCTAGTAAAAGTAAAAGTATTAGATAAGTAACTGCTAGAGCTCGTAAATAGTTAGTCTAGGCTTAAAGAAAAAAAGAAAGAAAAATCATTTATTTGCCACAAAAACAAGACACACTAG
This sequence comes from Allophyes oxyacanthae, assembly GCA_932294325.1. Classification (NCBI taxonomy): domain Eukaryota; kingdom Metazoa; phylum Arthropoda; class Insecta; order Lepidoptera; family Noctuidae; genus Allophyes; species Allophyes oxyacanthae. The sequence continues at coordinate 3,044,982 of OW028612.1, forward strand.
AATGATAGACATAGGTAATAAGAAGAGGACAGGTGCATAGACAGAGAAGACATTATTTTAGGATGGCAACAATGTAAAATTGAGTAGAAAAAATAATAATTTAAAAGAATAAAAAATATGTGGGTATCTGCGACTGCGCATCACCTAATCAGTGTGTGTCCCGAGCTGTGTGTGATTAATGCCATATATTTTCTAATACGGCTACCAACACCGTAAAATGTTTAGTAGGGAATCTATCTCACAATCCAATTATCACTATCAGCTCGCTAACGTTCAATGCTGAACATAGAACACTTAATAAACGCTTAAAATTAATTAATTAATAAACGCTTAAAATTAATTAATTAATAAACGCTTAAAATTAATCATCAGTTACCTACGTGGATAAATTTGATAATCACCACGTACGTTTGTTTATAATATCTTAAGTGTCCGTGATTTATTTTTATACTATTAAAGTGGAAAACAAGCATACGGCCTGATGGTAAGCGGTTACTGTAACCTATGGACGCTTGAAACACTGGGCATCACTCGTATGTTGTCGACCCTGCCACTAGCTTCGCCATCGTGTTGGCAACAGGGAGGATCCCTACTGCCAACACGTCCCCATCAGAATACCAGCGCTGCAGCATTAAAATGTTGCAGCACAATGCTAAGATAGGGCCTTTTCTGGCTTCGTACAGCATATAAATTTGTTCTAATTAGATCATTATTATGATATAAGTATGTATAGATATAATTACATTACTATTATTATTTTACTCGATACAGGAGAAATCCAAGAGACGGGCAACGATTAAAAAAATAAACACTTTTGTATTTGTATTAAGCAGGTAGCATGCACTGTTTACTTTGTCGATATATTGTATATTAAAATGCTTTTATTAGCTTCACCTGTAACTAACTATGTAAAAAAATCTTGGAAGTTAAATTTGACCCACTTCCCGGTTTCCGATTGAGCTGAAATTTTGCATACACGTTTAATTTGGATGCCAAAAGCGTTTTTTTAAACTATAATATTTATTTAGGTATTGTTTAATGTCTAGGAACTATTAATCTGCCGACCCACGTTATTGCTATATCAAGTAATAGATTATCTGTGGAAACTTATAAATAGCCTTCTTTTTTACCCGACTACGGCGAGGGTTATGTTTTTGACCGGTATGTATGTTAGTGCTAAAGTATTTATTCAATTACCCTGTATAAGGGTACCTATACAATAAGGAGGTACCTTATTATACACTTACTTATGCCTCGTCCTTCGGGAAATACAGTCGAGATACTAAGCATACCTTAGAAGGCTTAAGACGTTCTGAAATGAAGACGAAACCTTTTACGTTCCAGGTTTATATCCAATTCAACCCTATATAAATATCCATTGTCCGTCGAAGGCTTTATATTCCAGGTATTCGAGCCCTAAATAACCTTCCGTAATTGATGGGATACCCATCTCAGTCGACGTCTTTTTCTATTAGGATTTCCTTCAGCGGCATCAGACAATACATGAAATTGTTTTTAACCACCAACAAAAAAGAGGGATGTTATAAGTTTGTAGTGTGTATCTATGTGTCTGTCTGTGGCATCGTAGCTCCAAAACGGATGGACCGATTTCAATGCAGTTTTTTTAATAGAAGGCTAGTTTAATCGGGTATCGTCTTAGTTATGTTTCATGAAAATCTCTGATGTTTCTGATTGTCGTTTATTTTACTGCACCCACCATGTTTGTCTCTGCATCACCCTACGGTAGACTGGCAGAAAATGCCTATGGCATTAAGTCCGCCTTTGTGCAGTGTTTTTTTTACCTGTGCATAAAGCATTAAATAAATAAATAATAAACTCTGTTCAGCCGTTCAAAAGTTACAGCTCTTTTTCTAGTTGGAGTCGGGGGTTTTTCACGGTTAGGTTATTAGTATTTGTCCCATGTATTATGGATTAAACTGTTTAAATTGGACGACATGAAGACAGGATATTTTTGATTATTATGACTTTCAACTCTATCGGTCTTAATTGTGTTGGGTTGCATGGAAAGAGCTTCTCAGAATGACGATCTTGTATATTGAAGTAAGCTTATTATTAACTATACTTATCATAGTACCGTAACTTTAAACTTAAGACTTCCAATAAAAGCTTACTGACTGACTTGATTCATGACAGCAATCGTTTAGCTCCTAACTGCTAATACGGTTTCAACAAATCGCAAGTCACCCGATCAAATCGATCACACTCAATGAGGGAATTTATGGGAACAGAATGGTTTGGTTACGGATTCTGCTCTTAAGCTCGACCTTGTAATATCGTGGTTACTTTGTAGCACTAAGGCTTAAGTTCACCAACAAAATACATGGACACTATACACGGACTTTTGTATGGGGAATCGGCCGTTTATATTAAACATCTGTTATTTTGTCGGTGAACATGGTCCTAAGACAGATTCTCTGATTTTCCATACAGAGTGAAAAATAAAAAATGATCAGCCATAACTTATTAGGTAATCAGGTTCATGAAACTGAACAACTTGGTAAGTCTGGATTATCGAAATGATATTAAATTCAGATGCCGGAACCAGTTCTTGAAAGATCTTCATAGGTGCAGAATTCCAGAATATAACCAGTGCGTAATATTTTTAAAAATAGAGCTTAATTTAACTATATTTTTAACCCCCGACAAAAAAGAGGGGTGTTATAAGTGTGTATCTGTGTATCTGTCTGTGGCATAGTAGCTCCAAAACGGATGGACGAATTAAATGTAGTTTTTTTTAAATTGAAACCTAATTTAATCAGATATCATCTTATCTATGTTTCATGAAAATCTGTTCAACCGTTCAAAAGTTACAGCTCTTTTTCTAGTTGGAGTCGGCGGTTTTTGATAGTTAGGTTATAATGTCAGACTTAAGGTTGTATTTTACGACGATTTCTTACTTTTGAGGGGGTGAAGTATCAGCCTAAGCCCCACCCACTAGGGGAGCTCCGTTCTCGCAATTACGCAATTGACGTATCAGACTGTGTGACACACGTGTCACAGAATAGCAATATTAATTAGCAACATGCAGTATGACACCAGCAAATACTTGAAAAATATAAATCCATAATATCGTATACCCAGTGTCCTATATTACGCTAGAAAATCTGTTCCTCCGTTTTGTATTTGTAGATTTTATACCTATTTAACTATCTACTTATAAACTATCAGTCATACCTATTGTGATTTGTGTATGAGTTTATGCAAGTGCACATAATTGTCTCGACCAACATTGGGCATTTTCACACTAAGCCAATAATGCCGTAACGAAACCGATATATCGGCATGACAAACCTGATGACACTGCCAATGTGTGTGTATTGTTAGATGAATAAGCCAACTCAAATCCATGCCTTGAGATAATAACCTACTCTCACCCACACCTGTAGGAGTCGTCCGTTTCCGTAGTCATACCTACTTAAGTATGTTCACAGGGTTGCTTTTTTACCAAAAAAGAAATTGCATATTCATAGATCAAAACCATATGCCTAGTTCAGATTCCTCGCTATGTATGCAGATGAAGAGCTTCAAAATTGAAAGAAAGAAAGAAAAAACATTTAAATCGGACTCGCACACGAAATTACATAAACACACAAAAATTCAAATAATGATAACAATAACCTAACCGTCTAAAACCCTCGACTCTAACTAGAAAAAGAGGTGTAACTTTTGAACAGCTGAACAGATTTTAAGAACCATCCCGATTAAACTAGCTTTCAATTAAAAAAAACTGCATTGAAATCGGTCCATCCGCTTTGAAGCTTCGATGCCACAGACAGACACACAGATTCACAGACACATAGATACACAGATACACATTATAAACTTATATCACCCCTCTATTTTGTCGGGGGTTAAAAAAGTCCTGCAAGAGGCCAAAGAAAGTCCCTATCTCAGCATATCCTGACAGTTAATCCTGACAGATAAAATAAATACCGCAGCGCTGGTTTTCGGATAGGACCGTGGTGATGCCACGGACAACCACGATAACTAAAAATAAATATAATTTTTAAAAACGTTTTCTTTCCTTCTTTACATACTATCTATCTATCTCTCTCTAACTTCTAAATTTTATTAACTACGGACATGTATCATTCAAATTCGAAGAATTTACAACAAAAAACCACATAGTAAAAGTTATGAAATTTGGTTCTTGTTCAGAAATAGTACGCATTTCTTTTTTTTTTGTGGCTAGTTTTCCTAGATTATTATACCATTTTGGAATCTTGGATAGTTGCGTCAATTTTTAAAAAAACTTGCCATGGTAGTGTCTGTACTTTTTTTTTACACCACGATGAGTGAAAGTGGACCAAAAGTAAAAATCTTTCAAAATTTTAGGGTGAAAAATAATTTTGATTGATGTTTGTGTCAAATCTACAGGCATTCTGGGATTTTTAACAATTGTGGTGGATAGCAGAGCAACTTAGGTTGCCGGTACAAAAAGAAATTCAGAAATATCTGAAACATTGTGGTCATGGTAATTAAAAATATCTTAAGGGGTGTAAATTTTTGAAGGATTTCAAATTTTTTATGTAACTTCTTAAAAATTGAGATTATTTTTATTTTTTTTTTGTTCTCGAGTAGTCATGAGCTTGTCAACCCTCTGGTGCCCGCTTATCGTTGAATTTTGGGAGATGGTGTATATAAAACTTCATACTCTTTGTTCTCAACACTACAAATTGTCGTACTGATTTTTCTATACTACATCCTATAAAATGAATTCTTGACGGAGATGTCAAGAAATTATTTTAGCATATTGATTTTTATAAACGAAATACTTAGATTTTCTGAATAAAAGGCAAGTTACTTATACTTCCTGTTGCTTTTTAATAATTTTTTTAATGATTTTACTGTCATTCTTTCTTTTGGTTTTGAATAAAGTGTAAGCGCAGGAAAGTCAAAAAAAATTGCACAGGTCCGACCTCGATGCGCGCCGAAACGCGACTGATTGATGGCAGAGATGACAGAAATCACGCATTTTGTGGTTTTTATCAAATTGTGATCAATATACGTAATATTATAAAAAAATAACAACCGATTTTGGTTGGTATATTTGCGACCAATATTGTGATGTAAAAATTATTTGAAATAATATCATGTTTTAGAAATAATCTTGTAAACACTTTTTTAAAAGGGGTAACTTTGCGATTTTTTTTTATCGAGCCAACTTCATCCAATCGTGTATCGGACAACCGTGCAGAGATTGTCACATCTTCAAGTTTGATATATATTTTTTTCAGGACAAAGAAATAAGAATTTCTATCCAAAAAATTGTAAATACAAATCGGTTTTTGCGGCATTCCTGTAAAATACCCCCTTAAGCAGTAACCCGTACCTTTCTCCCAGGCTGCTGATGCGGCAGCTGAGGTGGCGCGATGAGCCTCAGCGGAGGGGGCGCTGATGGCATAGCAGCCAACAGCGGTGGGACGAATGGCATCACTCCACCCATGGGCAGGGCCACTGCAAACTTTTGCAGGCCCATGGTCCAGGGCAGGAACCATCCCCCTCCCGCCTGCATCGCGCCCCCCCCGGGCCCGTACCACGCCAGTGCGATCAGCTACCGACACCCCACATCAACACTGACACTGTTCTCGGCAAGATATTCTTGCTAACATGTGGTGGAAACACTTCACTTGTACCTGGGAACAAAGACAAGATTTTGTTAGTTAAGTGCAGTATTAAAGCCAACAAACAATAGATACTGCTCGAGTCTTGGTAGACTAATGAACCAGTAAGTTTATTAATGGGGCTGACTGCATAGGCTGCGTTGAATGTAGGTGGTCTTTACAGTCTCTTCCGGGACGTGCCTTGAGGGACCGCGGTACAGTCTCCCCCCAAGATGTGCCCTAAAGGCGTGGCACCATGGTGGGCTTCGATGCGGTCTAAGAGTTCCCGAAGTCCACCATCAGTTGCCGAAAGCGGACTATCGTGGTGAGTTAGGCCGGTAGGAGTCTGGCACACTTCTCGGTCCCCCAGGTGGAGGATAGCCCATGAGGAGTAATTGGATACCCAACACTTTAGTAAAAAAAAGTAGTGCTTAAGTATCGTTGCTTAGACTACAATTAAATTAAGTATAGAAATAGAGACAGTACAATACCCGGCGCCAATTTTGAGGTGATTTTGTACGTTAGTCCTGAGACAACACGACACGCAAACAAACCTCCACCACCCCGCTGAATATTCAAGTTATTTGCCGGCAATTATACAAGATTTCGTTATTGAATACAAAAGTCTACCTAAGTTTTGATATTCATTCTAGAAAGTTACAAACGTTAAACTATGACACAAAGTACCATCAAAAACAAAAGTGATTATACTTTCTATTCCAACAGACAGTGACTAAAACTTGTTCTAAAAAAACGCCCGTACCTATTCCATTTGTTTAGCATATATCGGAAACGTCTACTCGTATATCAAAGAGATTGCGTCTGACTGCGCGTGCGGTTACTGGAGCGGAAAACTGAAAGAAAACGCCTGAAATACGCACGACAGTATGTAGGATAGATAGTAGTTTAAGTCGTATCTTTTAAGGAAGGATAGAAATAGACAACGCTTCAGCATTTATTTTGGACGAGGAGAATGTTGCGGTATGTATTTAGTTGCGTTTGAATTGTTTATCTTAATTTTTATTATTATGCGTTGCGTGTAATTACTAGATGCAATAAATAACCGTTTTTTTTTTAATTTTATACCTCTTTAGTGCGAACTACTTTTGCACGCAGTTCATGTCAGTTCCATTGTAAACTAATTTTAGGATAAATTACAAAAAATAAAACCAGGAAACCATATTTATTTATTTATTGTAATAACTAATATAAAAAAATAAAAATTAACCTACTTTACCTCAAATATTAATTAATGCATAATTCATGCACATGCATGCATGCATGAGGCATTTATGAAGCGTGTCAAATATACTTAAAAAATATAGATTGAATACATGAGAGAATATCGGCAGATGTTTTTTAAACCGACTTCAAAAATTAGGAGATTCTCATTTCGTGGGATTTTGTTGAGGTAGGTATTTGTTTTTTATTATAATACGCCAAATATGACATCAGTTATAATATGGAACAAGTTATCTAGCCCAACTTTTTAAAATAAACACGTACCTCGCTTTTCAAATTCTATGCAAAGTTTAACTTTTGTGTTTCTATTTCATGACACCATTGGCATCACATGTTACCGCTTTAGAGGCGTGAAATTGAAAGGGACTCCAATTAGCAGCGCGACTGTACCGCATTTTTAATTTGTGTGACAAAAACTTTTTGTTGTAACTGTACTTTTTGCGGAATAGAATTAATTTCAATGCTAATTGGTAGGATTAGAGTTGGTTATTATGAAAAAGATTGTAAATATAATGACAGCTTGTCCCAAACATGGCGTGGGTGCAATGACGTCATTTGTGACATACGTACGCATGGCTACATATCGAGCTATAGGTACATTTCCAGTATAAGCAGACCTCTCATTGTACGGAGGCCCTATACAATGCGAGGGCAGCTCAGTCAGCATAGCTTGGTATGGTAGCCGCGTGTACTAGTCCAGTCTACGGATTTTAGTGTGAAGCCAATAATCTATTTCGGAGTCAATAATTGATATTATTTTTATTCTCCACACTATTGCTGTGACATGTTCCTTTCTCTCTCATACCTATAAATACTTCCTTAGAGTGTGTAAGAGACAGATTTTTGTAGACGATTCTAACTAATTCGATGTTTAAAATATTCTATTACGAACAAGCAACATAAAAATTACATTTTGAATCGTGTAACATACAAGTAACATGGCGGGGTTAAAAGTAACGTTAAACGTTACAAAAGTAATATACTGGCAACACCGAATAAAACTGTATATATGGGTCAATGTTGCTCGATAACCACTTATATTGTATCGACCGATATTGCTCCAGATTGTTCATCTAATTGCCCCATTGCTCGCCGATTGTCGCCGAACGATATATGTATAGCTCTTAAATTGTCCGAGTAAGACCACTTTATCGATGTTTGTAATATATTTTATATCCTAAAAAACCTGCACACCTGAGAGGGCCGCATAAAGTTCTCGATGGTGTGTGTAGTCCGCCAACCCACAATAGGCCAGCGTGGTGGACTAAGTCTTTAACTCTTCTCATTTTGTCATGGGCCCATGCCCAGCAGCGGGGAAGTAATATTGTGTTTAATTATAATTATTACTCTAAAATCTTTTATGTTTCTTGTCTTTTTCTTTCGTCTCAGAGAGCCTGCCCTGCTTAATTGGTCACGTGGCGAGACATGAGGGCCTCCAGTCAGTCATGGATGAAATTTTAAGCAACAACACGGCTAAGAGCGCCCCATAGTGGGACTCGGACCTCGGCTTAGGGCGTTGTTGAGAGACAACAAGAGGGGATTCGCTGGATCTGGATATGATTATTTAAGGGACTTGTTTTTATACTAACGGCGCAGCGCGGACTGGCAGCAGCAAGGGTCCGGTGGAATCTTAAAATAGCATCGTATTGACGTTATACAACGTGTATTAGAAATGCTTGGTCATATTTAAGGGTTTGTATCAGACCAGCGAACTGAACAACTTTCTTTATGGAATTGGTCCCATAAAGAAAGTTGTTCAGTTCGGTTCGATGTTGGCATCGTAATCGCGAAACAATAATCAGCTGTCCCATACAAAATTTCAATACCTACTCGACAGGTATTGAAATTTTGTATAGGACAGCTGCTTATTTTGAATAATAAGTAAGTAAAGTAGGTAAAATAAATAAGACTTCACAGTAGGTACATTTATATCGAAGCTCATTAGCTATGTAAGATTGTATATGTAAAATACTCTCAAACAATATCTCCCTGTAGGGTTTGTTTACATTAGATTTACATGTTAAATTACTTTGATCCATCGAGATATAAGTACTACGTACTAGAGAAGACACCGTAAATTCCTACTTTGTCTCGTTCAACTGCGGCGATCGCGCCGCACTTTGTCGAAAAAAACGCGTAAGTGCCGTGATTTACATGGCGCTTAAAACCTTTTTGCCGAGAATAAATACACTTCCGCAGCAAATCTAGCGCTGTGGTAAATTAGTTACGGTTTAGACGAATTGTTATTATTTTAGCGCTGCAGCGAACTAAAGATTCAAATTACGAAGAATAGGACAATTCAGTTATTTGACGTAGCTTCTCTAGTACGTAGTACTTATTTCTCGATGCTTTGATCATAATATTATTGTTACTTGAGAGTATTCTTCAATTTTGGTTTTTAGACAGACAATGATTGTAACAGAATACAGGCTTACTACAAAGTCTTACAGCAGGGCGGAAATTGAACTGCTCAGAGATTTCCAGTGTAACCTGACCTCGCCCTGTATAGGCTTTTCGCACAATGAAAGGTCAGCTTATACTGGAAATTTCTGGGCAATTCAATTTCTACAGTAAGCTTGGAGTTAAGTTTTTAATTATCCTGTGCATTGCAGATTTACAAGCTGTAGTTTTTTTATACGTCTAATTGGCAAACAAGCATATGGCCCGCCTGACGGTAACCGGTTACCGTAACCTATGGACGCTTGCAACACCAGGGGCATCACTCGCGCGTTGCCGACGATTTTGACGTAGAATCCAGATGGGCGCATATTCATTATATCACTGCTCTAACGGTGATGGAAATTATAGTATGGAAACTGGCATGACCTAGAACCAAAAATTCGAAGAGTTGTGACATTATCCACTCGATTTAAGATAGTCACTGAAGAAATAATAGGATTTCAACACAATTTTAAATAAGGATTCTTGGATACAGAGCTTAAGATCATTTACTAGACTTCCTCAACAGCGTTCCAAATTTAAATTTAAGATTTTAAAGCACTCTATGTAACAGTTTTATTTTTAAATGGCTTCCAGATAAGATCGATGTTTTGAGCCCCGTCCAAGAATCTAACAATGAAAATAATAGTAGTGACTAACTCCATAGTCATTTGAGTTTTTTTTTCATAGTTAATGTGACTATTTTCCACCTGTGCTGTAATATTAAACCGAATAGTACCTACCTATCTATTTAAAAATTCAGTTTAATGTAGGTAGGTATTTAATGTAAATAACAATGTCTCATTTTAAATTTCGAACCGTCACGAACAACCGAGATTCGCTGTACTGCCAATCATTTAAAAAACGAATTTGAATTTTCCGACAAATTCAAATACAGAATTTGTCACGAATCGCAGCGAAATTCTACTTATATCCAATTATATTTACATCTTTTTTACTATAATAAACCTGTAAACGACGTAAATGTAACATTGGAAATATTTCCACAAGTTTGTTTATGGAAATAAGCAACATATTGAGAAACAATTTTTATTTGGAAATTGTTTGTAGTCTGTCTTTTACTTATCGCATCAAGTTCTTACTTGTTCTCACGAATTCACGGATTGCAATGGGATCTTCATCGTCAATCCAAGTCGCTAACAGTGGCGAAGAGTCCATACAACCCGATTCCCATCGGCTTCCCTTTAGGAATTGGTTAGTGCATAGTCCTATATATTATTTACTCATCCAGCTGACAAAAATAGGCTTGTTATTCAGTTAGGTCGAGCTCTTCCAGACATAACTATATACCTATAGATTACAAGAGACGGTATGGATTTTTCTTGCAGCAATTTTTTTAGGGCAATTTTGAGCCGGCTTCCCCTTTTTAAACGGTCACCCTTCGCCACTGGTCGCTAAATAATGTTTCTTCACTATAAGATGAGTAGATCCTGAGATACGACTCTCTAGTGCAGTACCTATTCGGTCCTAAAGCAAAATTGCGTTCGGAAATTGTGTCGTTTATCGGACTTCATGCGAGCATTCATTACGAACCAAACTAACAAAAAAAAACGATTGTAAGCGTTTGTTTCAAAACATAAATCTATGAAAACAAATTACACTTTAGATTTTTGTTTAGTTATCTTTTTCAAAATTTAATTTATGTTGTTATCGTTACAAAATGTTTGACAGCCCGCGTCTGTTTGTCAAAATGGCGGCTGTAAAAGTCGTTGTGATTACTTTATGGTGTTGCCAGAAACAATACGCAATTTTTCAGTGTTGTGGGAAGACTGCGGATGCAATTCATCAATTTAATTAATTATGAGCTAGAAATATTCCAAGGTTGAGAACCGGATGCCAGTTATTGTGAAAATATTTAAGCATTACGCCAATTTTCTTCAATTCATTAGAAGTTTATTTCATAAACACGAGGAGTTGTCTGTATCCATTATATGACAGAATATTAATTTACTATTCCTTCAATTAAGTTCAGAAGCGAAAGGGCGAGGCTTTTCAATATTTATTTATTTTCAATATTTACAATACCTACTTAGCGTTTAGTTCAGGGATGAACTGTGCAAAAACCAAATAGTCACTGTTCATCTGTTCACCAATCTTATTAACTACCTGTGATGAAGAATAATATTTTTTCTCTCCCTCTCTCACCGCATAATAGTTAAACAATAACTCCCATAACCACAAGAAATAAAACAACCATTGCTTCCAATCCTCAATGATAGCAATTGATGGTGCAGAAAAATCTTTTTAAGGGGAAAACAAGCTCTTGTTTCGTACCAAATAAAGTGGGACATTAGACGAACCACAAAACAAGTAAGATCAGAAGAATAACTCCTAATACGTAACGCAAAAATATTCGCAACCAAATTTAAGCAGCTTTCCTATAAAAAGGCACTTTTTGCAATTTTATAATGGAATTTTTAGGGATTGAGATTGGTAAACTATTGACAGCTTATGCCAATATTTCTGGCCATGTTGTTTTCTCCTGTACTGTGTGTACAATTTACAATAATATTGAGAACACATTTAAAAAAAAAAACAATGCCCTACATTAGTATTTAATTCTGTGTCATGGATGCGTTTACAAACACAAATCTTCACATGCAAAAACATCCAGACCCGGAACAACTATCTGCAGATCATACAAATATTTGTTCCGTGCGGGATCGAACCTGCATCACGTAGCGCAGAAAGCCAATCGCTTAACTACACCGCCAACCGTGCCGTCATAATATACAATTATACATGTCACATGATCATTATTTATTGTTATTATGATGTAATATGCTATAAAAAAATATTTATTTCAGGTTTTACATAACCATATTACATAAAACCATATTACATACAAAATAATAGATCACTTTTATACGTTTTACGCTATACAAATGTATATAATATATTGTGACTGGGTTCCAGTTATATTTTGTTTTTTTCTTTACGTACGAGATTTTTTGTTTCTATCCTAATTACGTATATTTTAAATTAGATTTACTATTATTATTGATTTTATTTTTTGTCTTATAGGTAAGTTATTTTTTTATTATTATTTCGGTGTCGGTTTCAGTGTGATGTCTAATAAACGTTTCTTTCTTTCTATAAATAAACTGCAAGCTAAAAGTTTAATTTGGCTAGTTCGCCATTTTCTTTTTTTGTGCGTCAGCTAGTCTTCGTACGTGTATGGACCTTTTGTATTTACGTATCTTGTGGTTTAAGGGTAGAAGCAGTAATGATATTGGCAGTACACGCCCTTAGCGAAACGTTTTTATGGGAGAATTTTTGGAAATTGGCTTTAGTGTCTATTTGAATAAACATTATCGAAGCACTCTAGGAGCTGATGTGCTTGGGGGATACGACATATAAAAACCGTTAGTGGTTTGTTTAAAATTAGAATAGAATTGTTTATGGTTGTATATCATGTTTATTATTTCGTATATCATGGACTAAGGCCTAACCCTTCTCATTCTGAGGAGAGACCCGTGCCCAGCAGTGGGACAGTAATGGGATAATTTATTTATTTATTATTATATCATATATATTTATTATTTTGTATATCATGTTTATTATTTATAACATCTACTGGTGTTCCGAATAAATAAAATAAAATGTTCGTGACATTATTTGTTTTAAATAAAATTAAGAATCACTAGTAAAAACTGTTTCAATATAAACTTTTTCCATAGTATATCCAATTGGAATGTGTCTAGTACTTTGAGTATAAGGTCTAGTAGTGGTCTTGAGTTGAGTTTCGATAAGGGATTATTTTGGGACGATCCTTGAAATCGAAACAAAAAAAAAGTCGAGTAATATTTAATTTTGTATGCAATAGTATTATTTTTTCGCGATTTCTGTTTTGTCCCCATAGTAAAAGTTGTTCTTAATGATGAGTATGTTAGGGTACTTTCGGGTTTACGTACCCTTTTCGACTAACCTTGTTTATGTATAGTCTGAAACTTTTCTATATAATATAAAAAGATGGATTATGTACTTTCTTCCGTTCCCTTAAGTTGACCTCAAAACTTGGACCATTATTTGAAGTATGTGTTACGTATATACGTATACGGGGTGATCCATCAAGATGGGTCACCCCGATGGGTCAGTATGGGGAAGCTAAAACTATAATAGATAGATTTTTTTAGAAGGAAACATGTCGTCGAGTTTACAGTTAACAAAAAAACAGCGTTCAAAGATTTTCAAAATAAACTTTACGCAAAACGGGAATGGAAAACGATAATTTAAAAAGAATCTTATTTTATTTCATTTTTTTATTATAATTATTGATTGTGTAGGTTGTAACAAATAAATCTTACTATATGGAATCACATGTCAACAATTAAAAAAAAAACTAGATTTTATTATTATGCGTAGGTAATTACGGAACTTTCGTTATTAGTTCATACTGGACAAAAAAAAATAGCTTATTAATATTATTAATAAATATGCCGTAAAATCGACGATATAGTTCCCTAGAACAAATTTCTCTGTCTTATAATTTTAGATTTCCCTATGCTAACCCATCTTGATGGATCAGCTTGTATATTATGTAGGTATATGATAACAGTTAAAGAATCGCCTTTTATTCCCAGGTCAGCGAAGAAATAATTTATAATAACGACTTGTTACGCTCAGCTGAATATTATAGCTTTTGCTTGCACAATTACAAGCAATTTGCAACTTATTGTAAGGAAAATACTGCTGATATTTCTTTTTCTTTTTAAAATTTGACCAACTATAGAAAAGAATATTATTAATTTATATTTCGTAAACAAAGCAGGAAATGGGTGGGTGGGTATGTAATTTACAAATAAATCACAGAACAAAAGTGTAAAAAGTTTTTATGAAAACCAATGACAATACACAATATGACACACCATTGTTATGTTGAATATAAAATCAAAATGCTTCCATTGAGTTGGAAGTCAGTGTAAATAATCCACAAAGTTATAGTCGAGTTAACAAATCGATGGGCTATTAACAGGACAATAGGCGTTTTGTTCGCTTGTTGGACGCGACGTCAAAACCAAACGTAGGGATGTGATACGCAAATTATGGTACCTATTTATACTTAAGTACTCAAAACCTAACCGTCAAAAACCCCCGACTCTAACTAGAAAAAGAGTTGTAACTTTTGAACGGCTGAACAGATTTTCATGAAACATAGCTAAGATGATACATGATTAAGCTAGGTTTCAATAAAAAAAATCTGCATTAATATCGATCCATTGGTTTTGAAGCTACGTTGCTACAAACAGATACACAGTCCAAACGTACCTATAATACCCCTCTTTTTTGTTGGGGCTTAAAAATCAACGATTATCACGCATTTTATTTTTGTTTTTTACATTATAATTTTCATACTCTTATTCATCTAGGTGAAGGAACATCAAAGTAGAAACGTATGTCATCTTTATCTATTCTATACAGTAAATAAATATTATTTTGGTAAGAACAAGTTAGAGAATTTTCAAATTTCGCCTAGACATCAGGACCCGTGCAAAATTAAAAACAAAAAAAAAATCCCTTGTTGCTAAACTACTGATTGGATATGACAGATTTTTTGTGTAGGTACGGTCACAGGACGTGATACCAAATAAAGTTTCATTTATCGTCGTAAAGTCGTCATCAGCCTGTATTACATAGAAATAGCTGTTTGTTTTCTTTGAACATCGATGACTTTGAATAATTAGGCACAAAGGAAAGATAATAAGGAATTTGAGTCTATGGTATGTCTCGAATATTCGATAAACAACTTCAAAATCTCTACCCAATTTTCCTAAGACTAACCTTTAGTCTGCGCGTTCGTAAAGGAATATTTCGAATACCCTCACTGACCTTTCCTCTTTGTCCAAATAGGTACCTTAAAAATAACTGTTCGATATAATTCCGAGGATCCCACGAATTCCATTCACAAATTATCGTCAATTTTGACGGAACAATAGAACCAGGTATTGATGGAAACCAAAACCGGCACCCTATTACCCTGGATCATACTTCATATGTCTGATTGGGTCCTTTCATTACGGAATACTAAATAGGCCCAAAAGCCACCAGGGATCGGTACCGAGTATTGTTCGAGGATCGGTATTATTTGATTCGATATTCATCATCGATTGTTTGGTATCGTATTGTCCGCATCTCTATTAATTTTGACGGTATCGCTTTCATGCAGTTATTTGAAAATGGAATGTTGTGATAATCATGTACTATGATTGCTATTTGTTTTTGATCGATTTCTACGATGTTACGTCATAATGTAATTATTGAATCAAAATCGGTTGAACGATATTGTAAAAACCAACAATTACAATACAATACAGACACGATTGAGACACGATTGAAATAACAGAATTAGGGTTCCTGGTGTCTGTACTTTAATAGTTAATTTAAGGAAATGGGTCGACGTTTAGTTGTGGTTTTGGCACATTGTCAACTTGTAGAAAAAAGTGAAAACTATACATTTCGAATGTCCCAAACTAAATAAAGCAAATGTTTATTCTCTCATCATCACGTTACAGTCACAGTAATCAACATCGTAAATAGAGACTGATGTCTGTGACAGTTAAAACCTGTGTTAGAGACATGGAGTACCAAGTTAGAGATCACCAGGCTACCATCTGAAGAGACTAACTGCACCAACTGAGATTCTCCATGTTTTAATTAACATTAAGTATAGAACAAAAAATTGTTTTTTTTTTAAGTAATAATGACAAATGACAGTGTTATTTTTACTTTAGGACTCATCCACACTCGCTACTTCTAGCAGCAGAATCGCGAGATTACGTGTTCGTTATTAACTTTTTGTAAGTAAAAGGCTACCAACGAACGCGAAAACAAGTGATTCTGCTGCTAAAAGTATCAAGTGTGAACGAACGCTTACAGCCAAACTGGTATTCTTATCTCATAATATCGGATTCCTCAGTCCTGAGTTCAGAAAGCATCGCTCAATTCAATCATCTGTAAGGAACGATCCGACATAAAATGCCGCAATTGTCATGACGTTTGACTGAACATGACAATCTCCAAGTGTCAGACAGAAAACCTTCATTTTTGATTTACGAGGTAAGGTGATAAGCTCGCCTGCTGACGTCAGGGACCCGTAATACCTTCATGGATAAAATGTACGTACCTATTATGGCAATCTAAAAAATCCTTTGCCCATCTCTAATAAAAACTAAATCATAGTTGTGACGGTAATGTTGGCTAATCTTTATTCAAATTTATAAAAGGAACAATCCCCCCAATTCATTCCAAACATTCGGAATTTAAACGTTCGCCACGCCCGCCCGCCTCACCGATCCGTATCACCAAATCGATTCATCGATTTAGAAATTCGACTAATCGGTTACAAATAGGGGGATCGGTACAATTATTGGTCCGGAATTTATGGCCAGTTCCTCCCACATAACAATGTGAAATAGTGAACGTTCTTTAATAATTAAATTCGTGGGAACGAATCCCATTATCGTTTATGGGTCAACTCGGATATTTTTGTCCATTCGATTCGAATTTACGACGTATTCTTTGAATATCGAAGGGCAAAGAACAGATTTAGAGGTGCCCTTGTACGAAAAATATTCGTGAAGATGTTATTGCTTGTTAGTGGTATTTTATTAAGATCTGGAAGATTAATATAAAAATAATTGACGTTCCTCGTTTTTCTTGTGCTTCATAACTTTGTTATGAGCCTCAATTTATAAGTACCTACCATTTTTTATTACTAGCATTTTTTTCCGTTTTCATAGGCTTTTACTTTTAAATTCAACATTTTATAAAAAAAATACATTAAAAAAACTTATGAATAAATTATCAATTTGCAAGTTACAAAATTATGCAATAACCGGAACACAAACTTGCAACTTAATAACGAAAAATACACCTACTAATCACAAAAAACCTGCAACCTTACAAAAATATACCTATTAGTCATAATTACGGTCGTATAGAGGTCATTTAATAAAGGAGTCTCTTTGTACCCACTGATGCGTAAACCCTTGTTATAACACCGGATAATGCCGGAAAACATCACTTTACAGGGGTGGCCAAACTTTAGAAGTGTACAATTTATATAAGGTTTTATTTTAATGCAAAATATTTCAAAGAATCTCTATGAATGGTATAGAAATTATAGAATTCATTTCAAATATCCAATTTAAGCTGCTGTAATGTAGGTAGGTACTTATTAAGATCGGGCGGCGCGGGGTCAAGATGCGTGTGTGTGTCAGAGTAGCCGAGCCCGCCGGGTCATATGGTCGAGTTCATGACCTTAGTGCCATTCATAATCGTAGAGGAATAAAGGTTTTATGCAAACGGAAACATCAATTATTTTAATTAATTTTGAAAACGTAAAAACAAAGTCGATATTTTTTTAAAAGGGTCTTTGTAACCTATAGATTTACCTCCTAAAATATTTTGCATATATAGCGGTCTACCGATCAACCACTTTTGAATAAAACAGTAAAACTGTATGATATATTTATTCAATGAAAAATATCTCAGTATAAAACAGTTTTTGAGTGAATCTTAAATAAATCAATTCAGCAAAAAAACTAGTTTCTTCAACGTAACCGTCATTCAAAAGTCTCGGGCTTCATGACGTGGCAGCTACATGGAACGATTACTTAAAATGGCAAGTTTTCGTAATTTTTATTAATTTTCTTTTGCTACCAAAAACGTTTATACGGTCGCGGTCAACGTCTTGGCCATCCCTACTATAAAGCTACTTACATGTATGTTTGTTGCAACACTAATGATATGAGGTCTGTGGTTACCGGGGTCGTGTGTTTAACCGAGGGGAACCGACAAAGCCTGTTGTTAAAGTGACGACAGTTACGGTCGCGACAACAACTCCTGTCCATACGTTATAATCATAGAAATTGTTTATTTCGATATCTGTGACTGTAATATAGTACATAACATAGAATTGAATAGATAGATATTTCATGTAAACCAGATACAGGCACTTAAGAAATGTCGAGACTCTAGGTATAATACGCGGTTCCAAATAGTAGATCCTATGGAGAAGAACTGGCACGAAACTCCATGGAAACTCTTTTAAAATAGTAGATGACAAATATATAATAGCAGGCCTAAATCTGAGAAGAGAAGAGAACTGTCCCTAGCAGTGGAATAGTAATGGGCTGAATTTATTATCTCTACATAGTATAAAATGAAGTCGCTTTTTGCGTCTGTCTGTCTGTACATCCGCTAACTCCTCCTAAACCACACAACGGATTTTGATGCGGTTTTCACCATCAGTTAGATAATTTTTCATGGAAGGGTTATATGTATAATACTTTCATATTTAATGTAAGGATAGTAGAGAAATTGCATTCGTGCGAAACCGGGAGCAGGTCACTAGTTATTTATAAGAATAACGAGTGCGATATAGTACTTCTAAAATCTCTTAATAGACTACGATCCCAAGTCGGTCGAAGTAAAGATAATCTTTACAGATGGATTAGACCGCAGTGCGAGTGCGGTGTCTCTGCGCAAACCATGGCCCACCTTCCTTACTGCGCCGCGCGCCCTACCACCTGCACGCGTGAGGAGCTTATGTCTGCAACTGATTCTGCTATTCGCCTGGCGGAATACTGGGCCAAGTATATTTAATTTGCCATCGACACGCTAAGAAGAAGAAGATAGTACTTCTGCAGAACCTTTCGAAGAATATGGTGTCGCGTGTATTTTAAGTAAGATGTCCTAAAAACCTTCATGTCAAATGGTGCCAAACGTCTTAGGTTTATAGGTAGTAAAATAGTGGGACCTAGAAGCAAGACCTAGTCCATTTACTTTACGAGCTGTCCTACAATTTGGAGTGTGATTGGATAGAGAAATGGACGGTAGGTAGTTTTTTTCTTATAAAAAGTATGTTTACTTTTTGATTTTATTTCATGCTACTAGAGTCTTGCATATTCATAAAGTTATTGTAGTACGTCACTGTAAGTATATTACGATCTAAGTCTGCGGTTCCAGTAAAGCTGTGTGAGGTAGTTGAGATAAGTTGTGCGTGAGGAAAAATACCACTAAAAGAATTTCTTCATTTGAGGAGGCAAGAAAAATTAAGCAAACGTTTTAGTAGATTTTTTTTCCTTGCACACCGTTTTACTATTTCGTACAGCTCTGGTGGAAATGCAGCCTTAAGTTGCAGCAAATTAATAGATTCCACGAATTTGTATGAAGAATCTAATAGTATGCTGTAAAATTTGAGGGAAAACAGTAAAATTTCGGACGAAAAAAAAGTATTTTTTTATTTTTGAATTCGTAACATGGTAA
Organism: Allophyes oxyacanthae; assembly: GCA_932294325.1. Taxonomy (NCBI): domain Eukaryota; kingdom Metazoa; phylum Arthropoda; class Insecta; order Lepidoptera; family Noctuidae; genus Allophyes; species Allophyes oxyacanthae. The sequence continues at coordinate 3,064,577 of OW028612.1, forward strand.
ATACTCTTAAAGTATGCATATTATAGTATGCGTATAATGTAGGTAGGTAATATTATAATGAAAAAATTAAGTTTGATGCAACATGTCGTAAGTTGAGTTCCGTTCATTGTGGTCGAGCTTGGCGATGGTGACGCATGCGTCATGCTCGTGAACAGGTGCCGTCTGTCGGAACTGGTCAGCTTGTAACTGTCACGGCAATCTTATTCAGAGGCAAATTATTATTATCCTAGTCTTATTTTTATTCACATTAAATTAATTAATTAATTTTATTTTTTATTTTTTTTATTTTATTTTTTATTCTCGCAGCTCTTACCACAATATTGTATTTATCAAGATTGGAATCTATTATTTTAAAAGAGTTTCCTAGTTTCTTGTCGGTTCTTCTCCATAGGATCTACTATTTGGAACCGTGCACCTAGATACAGATCTATTCTATTCTAGTATGAGAATCAATATAGGTACACTTTTGCGCAAAACGACAAAGTAGGTTTTATTAGGTCGAAGGCAGGTATGCCTACCTATTTTTAAAACGCTTTTATTAGCTTCACCTGTAACTATGTAAAAAAATCTTGGAAGTTAAATTTGACCCACTTCCCGGTTTCCGATTGAGCTGAAATTTTGCATACACGTTTAGTTTGGATGACAAAAGCGTTTTCTTTAGTTTTTTTTTAAACTATAATATTTATTATTATCTATAAGCTGATAATTCTGTGATCGCCGATATGCTAAACCCCTTGATTAAGACACTATCCCTTTAGGACCAATATATTTTAACTACCTGTTAGGTGCGTCCATAACTCTAGGTACCTAATTAGATAAGTGCCATCAAACACTAAACTTAGTAATAAAACGTTCGAAGTAATTATTTTTAACCTCCTATAAAAAGGGAGGTGTTATAAGTTTAAAGCGTGTATTTGTGTATCTGTATATAGGTATGTTATTTGTGTATCTGTTTTTTTTTTAATAAATAACAAGTTTAATCGGGTATCATCTTCGCTATGTTTCATGAAAATCTGTTTAGCCGTTCAAAAGTTACAGTTGACGATTAGGTTATTATAAATTTTATTAGTATTTTTTGCCTGGAGGGTTATAATCAAGGCCAATACCAAGGTAAAAGAAGAATATTTTTAAATTGTATTATAAGATCTCATTGTACCAACTAAATGGGGAGTTATTAATCCTGGCCTTTATCCAGCTTATTAGGTAACACAATGGTTTAAAAAACACAAAAAAAAGATGGCGTCGCCTCGCAAATCGGAGCGGGGTGATGCATAATGTTTGCAAATTGCGCCGGCCGCAACGACTTTTTGCCTCCAAACTTATTTCGCATACAATAAATTACAATAAGGTTACTTTTTCGAGATAAATTTAAGGTTTGGCATTTACTTTTGATTTTTACGGTCTTTATTGCCAGTGATTAAAGAAAGAAAGAAAAAAAAATACCTAAAACAGTACAAAAATGATTTGAAAAAAAAAAAAAAAAAAAAAAAATCTTAAATAAAATGGATTGTACGACTGTACGTCGCAGCTGTGTCAAACAGGCTTCCGCTCAGCATATTACTAGTACATACCTACCTAGTACCTATATTGCTAGTGGGTGAGTAAACCACGGCGGATAATTGGCATAAATGAGGAACTAATGCTCCTGAGGAGGTGAATACGCATTGTGGTTGATTAAGTAGACTGTAACTATAGACCTACCGCTTAATTGAGACGGTTGGTAAAAAAAAAGAAAGAAAGAAAGAAAAATCATTTATTCGGACTAGACATCAGACAACACAGTGCACAAACATAAAAAAGTTAAAGAAATAATCCTTATTCTATTCTTATTATTTGCCGTGCCCTGCACGTTACGTTACGAACAGCTGACGAGCTTTTGAATTACAAGTAGCAACAAACGAGACAAGTCAAATCTGTTTCCCTTACATTCAAAAATACAATTCCAAGGAGAAAATTTTCACACTTGTAACAGACAATCAAATAATCTTTGTGCCAATCGCTGTGTTTTGAACTGTCTAATGCACAACCTCCTTTACATACGAACATCAGAACAACATTAAGGGATTCTGATTAGGGGAACATAAAGAAGTCGCTTTGATGAAGCACGTTAGGGCCCATTCACACTGGATACTTTTAGCAGAAGATTTGCGCGTTTTCGCGTTCGTTGGTAGCCTTTTGCTTACAAAAAGTTAATAACGAACGCGTAATCGCGAGATTCTGCTGCTAAAAGTATCGAGTGTGGATGAGCCCTAAAGTAAAAATAACACTGTCATTTTTACCCGACTACGGAGAGGGTTATATGTTTGACCGGTATGTATGTATGTATACGTACATACTGGTCAAACATACGACCACGGCTATTCACTACTGAGAGGGTTTAAATATGTTTGACCGGTATGTATGTATCCACGGCTATCCTCTGAACATCACTATGAATATGTATCTATTAATATTTTCTTGTTTCATGCCTTTTCAGTAGTCGGGTTTTAGTTTTTGAACTTAATTTTTTTTGTAAGCTAAAGGCAGCTGACGAATGCGAAAACGCGCGATTCTGCTGCTTAAAAGTATCAAGTGTGAACGAACGCTTATTCAGCTGAATTCATTTTTTTGCGACCAAAGGGTCGAGTCGTAAATATATCGAAATACAAATTTTAACTTAATGAATATGCAGAAACTGCAAAGGGTTTGCGGGTTTTGATGTCAAAAGATAATGTATTTTGAAGTGATGGTGCTGTTCATTTGTATGTATAGTCAACACTAGCTACCGCCAGCGGCTTCGCCCGCGTGATATCTTTATAAATTATAGCCTATATTACTCAGTGATAATGTAGCATACTGATGGTGAAAAATTTTTTTTAATCGGTCCAGTAATTTTTGAGTTTATCCATTACAAACAAACATACAAAAAATGAAATCTTTTCTCTTTATAATATTAGTTAGATTATTGGGCACTCTTGAAAAACGTAGTAGCAGAAGCTTAGCTAGAGAAGTAGTTACACGGAAACAACGACTTTGCAGGCTCTAACCGAACCAAGTTATTCGGGTGTAAATAGCAACAACTCGTTTATTTCTAGCCGTTACGTTATTTCAGTGTAGATAATGTTGACTTTACGGGTTCAATCCGAACCAAGTGCTCGGTTGTAATTAGCAATAACTTGTTTATGTCTAGCTGTTATGTTTTTTCAGTGTACAAATTGTAATAAGGAAGTTCTATAACTGACATAGGCTATATTTTTGATAAAAATAAAACTCGCGGGTGATACCGCGGGCAAATTTGACCGTACGTCAAAATTCAATAAGTAAGTAGGTACTTATAATAATATATTACTCGAATAATTCACTAAAACAATTCCGCGCCACTAAATTATATTTACGGAGTCATAACCGATTATAAACGCTGTGTTTTATATTAATTTATGACCAAAACTGGGGCGAGGAGATAGTTTATTACGCGGCAACATAAAATAAATTGATTATCAATCGATTTATTGGCGGTGAATACTTTATTGTGTAGTAAGTAAAATGGCAAGAATAATACGTAGAAATATAATCAAACTCGTATTTCGTTTGCGCAGAAAAATTTGTAGTGAGGTGGCTCCATTTGCCCGTTTTTAAAACGCTTTTATTAGCTTCACCTGTAAATAACTATGTAAAAAAATCTTGGAAGTTAAATTTGACCCACTTCCCGGATCCCGATTGAGCTGAAATTTTGCATACACGTTTAGTTTGGATGACAAAAGCGTTTTCTTTAGTTTTTTTTTTAAACTATAATATTTATTATTTATTCACAAATCACAAATCTTTAGTCAACTAACAAATAGGAATAGGGCTTAGTACCAGGGGTTTTACCGGGTCGTTACTCCCGAAAATTACTTAGGTATCTTCACCTGAAAACCAAAAAAAAAAAAATACACTACCCAACTCTTCGCTGTGTTACGTTACGTGCAGTTTTTGTTTGTGATAAACAATTTTTTTTTTTCAATAATATACCTAGGTACATACAAAAAAATTTATAAAACTACACCTACCAAAAAATGTTTGAAATCACTGAGAAATTGAGACTTTTTTATTTCTAATATTATGATAAACCTCTTCATTTGATTTATATTTATGAAACTAAAAAATAATTGAAAATTGAATAATTTTGGTATTAAAATATCTCTTCTTTTCAAAGTGATTACATTTTTACAAGGTCCTACTTCTAGTCCCAATCTCTTTAATGGCTTATTGTATCCATAAAATTGATTTTTGAATTGAATAAAACAAATTATTCAGTATTACTCTACAATGTATAAAACAGCAGATTTTCGCGATTTCATATTTGTTCCCATGGTAAAACTTGTTCATAATGACATCGGGAGTCCTCATATAAGAGGGCCGTCAACAATCATTGTCAACTTTTTTTGACAGGCTGTATGTAAGTAGGGTATGGTGGCCAGTCCCAAGGCTACCATAACACTGACCCATATTCCGGTCAGTCGATTTTACGACAGGGCGCAAAGATAAGTGGGTAATTTGTTAACCTACTTCAACCGACGAGGTTAATTTGACCCGCATATGTTACGCATAGATACATGTTATTATGTGTATTTTTTTATTTCAGTACTAGCGATCCGTCCTCGGCTTCGCATGGGTGCAATTTCTATATTCTTACATTAAATATGAAAAGAAAGAAAGAAATAGTATTTATTTGACACAGCACAAAAACGATTTTAAAGATAACATAACAGAAAAATAAAAGAATGAAACATGTAAAACAAAAATAAAAACTTTCCGCGTCTGTCTGTCTGTATATCCGCTAACTCCTCCTAAACCACGCAACGGATTTTGATGCGGTGTTCAGTATCATTTTGAGCATTTCTTCCAGAAGGTTTATATGTATAATACTTTTATATTTAATGTAAGGATAGTAGAGAAATTATTTATTAGTTTAACTAGTAAAATATACACAACACTACAGGAAATATTGCATGACTCACAAATTATAAATATTTCATACAAGCCTATTTTTATTGAATTAATTGCTCGCTCTTATTACATTGAGTTAAAGTTTAAATTACAACGGTAATTAATTAAGATAAAGCAAACACATTAGGCTAGGTAATGTGTACTTTAACTATTGATGTGATGTTAATCAATTTGTTTAACAAACATCCGATAAGTTGGTTTTGATAGCAATATTAACGATGTTATAATGTTTACTTATGGTGTTGGTAAATATTACCATTGGAGCACCAGTCTACTAATTTGAGAATGAAGGGCGTATTTCAATATATTCGCATAGCTATTGCCCGAGGTTCCAATCGCGTCCGGGTACACTGAAAAAAAAACCTAAAAAGGGTTTCCTCACACTGACGGGTATTATTGGAGCTATGTTTATTTGTTAAAAATAACATTCAATTGTTTAACCTTAAGAGGATTACTAAACTAAATCCAATTCAATTTTTATAGTAGCCTCACATTGTCTGTTGTGTGTTGTGACTCTAGGGGCACGGTTCCAAGTGGGTTTGGAATGTCTTGGGTTAACTTTAAGGATACTTTCTATCGACTGTCTTTTTAGCGGCAGGCCTAGAAGGAGGTGGCGGGACGAGTTAGACTCATATTTAAAGGATTGGCCCCTAACAGCAGCAAACAGGGAAAAGTGGAAAGAGGGGAGGGAGGCCTTTGCCTTGCAGTGGGACACCGTAGGCTGATAATCATCATTCTCCTGCCCTTATCCCATTTTATTTGGGGTCGGCGCAATATGTCTTTTTCTTCCATTTATTCACCGTAGGCTGATAATAATAATAATAATTTCTATCCGGCTATATCAAGTGGTTCCCTTAGGATGCGCGTGAAACCGCGGGCAGACATAATCTTGTATAAATTACACTTAGGTAAGCAACATATTTTTTTAGAGCCTTGCAATCGATAATGACAAAAAAGAAAAAAAAAAACATGATAATGTATTCAATTCATTTCAATAAACCGAATGATATACCAAACAAAATTAATTCTAATCGAAGCGATCACTCTTATGGGACAGGGTGAATGTTCATATTGTCGTCCTCGTGTATTCAATTACAGACGACAAGGGACACAGTAATGAGGTGCAATCAACACGTCCCGATGACGTCAGATAGACAAGGAGACGTATAATAATAAGTATTATTCGTTGGAGAATTATTCTTATTGTGTTTGAGTAATCATGTTTTCGTCGGTAATGTTTTTTTAGGGTTGATTGGTTTAGTGTGTATTTTTTGTAGTTGTGAGTGGGGTTGATTTATTATCAAAGAATTAGACATTATGAGCTAAAAATTTAATCTATTATTGTAATTATTAGTCCATATTTCGGCATGAGTTCATGTTTATAACGAAAGTACAGATTATTGCCAAAGTTATTTACTAACATGTTATTATTCAAATGTTAAAGCCATAGTTATTATTTTATACTGTAAATATATATTATATTGACATTAAAATTAACGCGGGAAATACTTGTAATAATTTGGTAATAACGCGAATAAGAAAAACGACTCGGCAAGTAGGTAATTATAATTTAAAAATGTAACCAAATAATATTTACGATCCCAACGAGTTTTCAGCTGAGGTTTCAAGAAGGTTAATTAATTAAGTATAAAAATATTAAATATCCTTGAGAAATAAAAAGTATTTATAGAAATTTTATTTTCAAGTTTACGCTTAAACCGACAGATAATTGCCATCAAATGATTCTTATAACGTATTATTCCTTTACCATACCAACATCCGTTTGAAACTAATATTTTATGATCACGCTAACAATACCTACATGAACGGTACAGATTATACATAATAGCATCACAAGCAGTCAAGGTCTAAGTCGTGCGAGCTACACACGCACGTCTCTATTACGAGGCGATGATTTATATTGCTAGTTAGAAGAACGTACCCGGTCCATTCCGTGGCATCCATGTTACGCTGAGAACGAAAATGACGGGATGTGCAACGACAATTGGGACTTTCACCTTACCGAGTAATGATAGGGAACATCAGAAGAAATTATTAAGTAATTTTGGACAAATGATAAGGCTGTCTTTAAATTTTCATGGGCGATGCTTTTATATGGACTGTATAATTTATATAGAAATAAACAGGATGTTAGTAGTTACACATTGTGGACTGCTTCTATGCAGTCATGCGGAAGCGATGCGCATCCTTAGTCCGTCGGGTTCGGGCCAGCCCCAACAGCATCCTGATTATGATTATGATAGCTAGTAGACTGGACTGCGCGTTTGTGAACCACTGCTGCATGTCTTAGCTGGGCCTGTGACCTTGCGGTAGTGGTTCGCAAATTTTTGTGTAATAAGTTAAGGACTTTGTACTAACATAGATGGTAAGTAAAATGTAACTAACACTATGGGTCTTGATACTTGAAATAAATTATTTATTATTATTAGTATTGTAAGTATACAATGTCATTAACTGTAAGTTGAACAAACAAATTACAAACATTTATTGACATTATAATTGTTGCCTGGAGTTACCCTTTCATCTTTGGAGAACTGTTAATGTATCCAGATGAAAAATATCCCATGTGTTAATCCAGGATGTGGTTTATCTGTGTACCAAATTACATCTTAATCTGTTCAGCCGTTTATGCGTGATCGAGTAAATAACACCCAAACCTCTTCACAAACTCACATCTATCCAACGTGTATCAGAAATGCGTGGTCATATTTAAGGGTGTGGATCAGACCATCAAACTGAACAACTTTTTCTATGGGACCAACATCGTAATCGCGAAAAAATAATCAGTTTCCTATAGAAAACTTCAATACCTACTCAGTCCATACAAAGAATCAGCTGTCCTTTGTGGTAAAGGTGATATTATGCCCACAAATTAATATCTCTAAGCCAATTTTGATTGCTACAAGATTAATCGCAAATACCTATTGTTATCAAGTCGGACTCAATCTCTCAGTATTTGTACAGAATAGCTATGCAAGTAGATCTATTTGATTTGAATCTATTCTTAATCAAAATTTCTCAGCGTTGGATTTACGGAATAATGAAAATAGCTCAAATCCGCTCGATTGTGAAGACGTAAATGCAACTTAACAGACGCAACATCGCAGTGATTATACACAAGCTACCGCCCGCGGCTTCACTTGCGTGATATCTTTATAAATGATAGCCTATGTTACTCAGTGATAATATAGCATTCTGCTGGTGAAAGAATTTTTAAAATCGGTGCAGTAGTTTTTGAGTTAATCCATTACAAACAAACAATCAAATCTTATCTATTTATAATATTATAGTATAGACATGTAATACGTAATTACATAGACAGTATATTTAAAAAAAATTGTGTACGTAAATTCTAATATGCATACCGACCGGTGGCCAAACGTTTTTACACAATAGCTGCCAGAATATGGCCGACGCCACCGAGGCCGGCCCAGAAAAAGGTGGCTAGATGACCTGGAGGCGTATCAGAGGGGCTGGTTCGAGGTGGCGCAGGAAAGAGACGTGGCTACCCTTTTGGCATGGCATGCTTGACAGCATATACCTATTTATTTATTTTATTTTTCATAATTGTCAACTTTTGATGTGTGTTATTTTTATAATTATAATTATTTTTATTTTTTTTATCTTGTCTCTCTTATGTTGTCAATGTGTCTGTGCCGAATAAATGTTCTTCTCTCTCTTTCTTCTTTCTCTATGGAAGAACTTGGGCGCCGTTGCCCAGCAGTGACAGAACAGACTAATAAAAAAATACAGTCTAATAGCCATTCATGTTTAAAAAGATCAAAATTTTTCCTTCAGACTAATAAATAAAATAACATGTTCCTCTTAACTAGCAAGCTCTTTGCTTATAAATGATATTAGTTCCTATAAAATGCTTCTAGATTAGCTTAATATTTGCTTCTATGGCATTTTTATGATAATACACGTAATTTGCAAGAACTGAATATTAACTTTTTATACGTTATAATATGGCATGATAATATTATATAATTATTTATTTATAATACGTGTAAATGGCAGCCATTATTAAGTTTATCATCATGTAGGTAATAATTTATTTAAGTGGGTACTCGTACCTAATATCTACTTAATAAAGAGTAACGAAAACGTAGAATTTAGAGACGACTTTAAAAAAAAAAAAACAGCTGTTTTAAAAAAAAAAATAAAAAAAAACTGCGTACAAAATCGTATAATTTTTGAGAAGACCGACCCATAATTCACTTTCTGACTTGTCCAGAATCATGTCCTGAATCCATGATAGGTATCAGTTATCTTTATCATGCCATCCTGTATATTATAAAAAAAAGACATTACATTCTACAAAAAGATTCTCTGTATATAATATATAATTTTTATTTTCTGGCAGTGATAACGTCATAAATCATTAAATAATTACATTACATCGCAATATGTAATTGGGCTCGCTCTAACTTTCTACAGTTGAATATAAAGTGCTGTTAATGCGATGACATCACGATTATCCTTAGTGTAGTAACAGAAATACTAGTTTCTGTAATGACGGCTAAGGCTGTTCTTGACGTACATCGTAAGGGTCTAACAGACGAGCGACATTATGACGTCGGCGACTGCCAACGAAAACTAACGACTATCGTCGCGGACCGTCGACGACGTCGTGGCAGCGCGCGCGTGAGCGGACGTTAACTGCCAACAACAGTCTTCATGATCTCTTGCGACAATGGCCTTCATGTGTCGTTGGCGGACTTCGGCGGTCGCCGGCAGCCGTCGGCCGTTTTCGTCTGCTATCGGCGGGTCTAACTAAAATGGTAATGAACATCGACTCTGGTACGATTCAATACGATCGTGAGAGACTAAACTTCGAGCTACCTTGTAAGATCGATGCTTTCGAGATGTGGTGTTAGCGTAGGTTGCTTCGTATACCATGGACAGCTATGAGAACCAATGATTCCATTCTGAAGGAGCTCAACATCACCAAGCGACCGAGCGACCGACCGGCGAGTGGGCCGGCTGGACGGTAAACGCATTCAGGGCAGAGCGCCAATAAGATGGTCGGATGTAATAAGGAGGGTTGGTGGAGGCAGCATGCACAAGGCGGTCCACGCAACGGAAGACCGCATGGCTTGGAGGCGCGTTGTATGTGGTCGCGATCCTCATCAGTGAGGGAACGATGAAGAAGAAGACCTTGTAAAAAAAATACAAATCATGAAGTTGGGACTCCTATCATCATGATCGGTAAAAAACTTAAAAGGTAGCTCTAAGTTTAGTCTCTCACGATCGTATTGAAGTGTTTGATGTTCATTACCATTTTAGTTACGCGGTAGATCCGCCGATGGCAGACAGAAACAGCCGACGGCAGCCGGCGACCGCCGAAGTCAGCCAGCGACACAATGAAGACCGTTGTCGCAGAGTGCGTGCCCGAGTGGCCACGTCAGGACGGCTGACGCTCGTCGACGTTATTAATGTCGCTCGTCTATAAGAACCATTAGGCACGCCTGGTTCAATGGCCAACTAGTGTTGCAACGTATTTCTGTGTCGTAAATAGGACTGGTATCGTGTGTGGTCCATGGCTAAAAATAGGCTATTCTATTAATAGAAATAAAAACTTTTCTATTCTATTCTATCTCTTCGTAGTGTGTAATAGGAAGCGACTAGAATTTAGATAATAGATACTAAAATATAAATCCTTTTTTGTCACACTGATTCTTTACTGGGGGCCTAAAAAGGCCACATTGAGCAATTCATCTACTGATCTGCATAGTAACTGTCAAAGAGATGATTACTGAATATAAACCTTATGCGGGTGACATTAAGAGTTGTCAATTAAGTAGATATTTTGACATTTGTAATATGAATCATATTGTGATTCATCTAAAGCGGCCTTTTTAGCCCCCCTGAATCGAGCAGTATATTATATGCGGGTTGTTTAGGAATAGATTTAACCTTCTGAAGCCGGGATCCATGTTTATCTACAAAAAAATCGCTGAACAAAACTCAACGCAATTGAAAAGCGAATGAAAATTTGCTTTCAGGATTAGGGCTGGCCCGAGCAAGAGTCGGGGAGATATTATGGTCAGTGAACACGTATTCATATTTATACATAACTTTGCTTGAGATGTGTTTAAATATATCGCTAATTGTCTTTTAGTGTTATGTTGATGTTTATATAGGTAATTATGGTTTTAAAGGTAAACAGAACAAAATGTCTGCCTCTCTTTGAAGAAAATAGTATAACAATGCCACTATTAATTATTTATTTAATATATTATACATGGTTAATGGTTAACTTAACCCGTATTAGACCCGCCTACCTTGACGACACCAGGAAACCAGCAAAAACATAAAGTATATTATCTTACTTTAATTACCATGAATACCACGTAAATGACACATCACTTATAATGATGAACAATTTATTCGTTGTTTGTTATTTTTAGCTTCCTTATGTATATGGAGGAGAAATAACTAATATCTTTTGACTTTGACTGCCGATTCATATGTCGTGGTGTCGTGTCAGATTGTGATAAATCTATCTAAACATATATTAGGTAATGATAATATTATAGTTTAAAAAAAAAAACTAAAGAAAACGCTTTTGTCATCCAAACTAAACGTGTGTGCAAAATTTCAGCTCAATCGGAAACCGGGAAGTGATTCAAATTTAACTTCCAAGATTTTTTTACATAGTTACAAGTGAAGCTAATAAAAGCGTTTTAAAAAGAGAAATGATTTGATTTTTTGTATGTATGTTTGTTTGTAATGGATAAACAAAAAAAACTACTGAACCGTTTTTAAAAATTCTTTCATCAGCAGAATGTTATAATAACACTGAGTAACACAGGCTATAATTTATAAAGATATCACGCGGGCGAAGCCGCTGGCGGAAGCTAGTACTAAGATATTCTTATCCGGGTACATGAAGTAATATCTACTAATAAATATTTGTGATCTTAAAGTCGCATTCAGTTCGGAAGCGATCGGTTTTCGAATTTTCCCGATACGACTTCTTAATTGTGTCGTATGTAGACTACGGGGACATAGGATATTTTTTATTCGGGTACGTGAAGTACCTAGTTTCCCTAAGATGCGAGAGAAACCACGAGCAAAAGATAGTAAATAATATTTATCATGGAACTGGAAAAGATAATCTATTTAAAGAAAAATTCTTAGATAAGATATTTAATTTTGAAGAAAATTATTTATTTCAACATCATAATTATGTGCACCACAGTCTGCCCCATAACTTGTTTGTCACTTTATTCCATCCAATGGTTGCCTGGAAGAAATCGCTTGCGATAAGGCCGCCCATTGTACTTTAATATTGTTGTTGTCGACGAACCTTTTTTAATATGTTTACTTTTTACTTTTAATATTTGACAGTTTTTGTTTTTCCTTTTTTGATTGTCAGTGTCGTGTAAATTGTTTTACATTAAAGAAGTCAATGTGTAAAAACGTAATTTTATTATTTATTCCCAACATTTAATGGTGTCAGAAGTGGGATAAATAATGTTTACACGCTCGCAAGCACACAAAAAAGTGCCAAGTGCCGCCACTTCAGCGTCCTCGAGAGTTTCTTCCGCAACTGTACGGGCACAGATGCTCGCTGCAGAAGCGCAACACTTAAAACGCTTACAAGAGCTCGAGCACGCTGCACGTGAAAAAGATTTAGCGGCGGAAAGAGCAGTTGCAGAGGCCGAGTTACGAGCTCAGTTGGCGACGCTGGAAGCTGAGGAGATTCGCAGCCATAAATCCAGCACATGTTCCAGTCACGTAAGTGAGTGGCTAGATGCAACCGTTCCTCAAGGATCTCATAAAGAGGTTTGTTCGCAGGGTCCAGACACGACCGCGCACAATGCGCCCTCACATGCTGAGGCAGAGGGCGCCGCGACCGCAACTGTCCCTGATCGTGTTCCGGGTACTTCTGTGGTTGATGCAGCCAAAGGGAGGAGTGAGCCGACTGTTGCGGCCGCTTCTCTGCCTGCATCAGCTATCAACGCAGGAAACTCCCGGGATTTACTCAATCCTCCACATCCTGCCGCTTCATCACACTATACACAACATTGTCATTGTAAATGTAATAAAGATGATAAAAATGACAGGGCGAACACTCTACAATTAGCAAAAGCCATCGCAGCGGTAGCGACCGCCACTGCGTCGAAGAACAATAAGGTCAGTTTTCCATTACCTATCTTCGATGGCCGTCCATCTGACTGGCTTGTCTTTAAGAAAGTGTATAACGACACAAGTACGTCGTTTACATGTGGTGAGAACTTGACAAGGTTGAACGCGTCGTTGCGTGGGGCTGCGCGAGACTCTGTAGCCGTTCTTCTGGCTGCCGCGCGTGACCCAATGGACGTGATATACGCTCTCGAAACAGCCTTCGCAAGGCCGGAGCAGATAATTTTGTCTCAAGTTTCAGCAATCCGAGCCCTACCCAAGTTAGCCGCCAGCGAGAACAGCAAGGAGCTGAATACTTTCGCGTGCAAGGTGCGCAATTGTGTGGAAGTCGTGCGCCTGCTGGAGCGACCTGAATACCTCGCTTCACCGGAGTTGTCCAACGAGATTGTTAGTAAACTAACTCCTATACTAAGATCTAGGTGGATTGACTTCGCGCATTCTCACGAGCATACCAATATGTTTAGAATTGAACTACTATCTGAATATTTAATGCGCGAAGCCAATCTGCGTAGTAGATACGACGTCATGCCATTAGACGTTGCCGTTAAAAATGTCAAATGTCATGCCACTGTCGCTCCTGTCAGTCGCACCGACAAGCCAAACGACACGAAACAGGTTTGCTTATTTTGTGACAACGCCCAGCACAGCGTCAAATCTTGCAAAGCATTTGCCGATCTTAGTGTAGACGAACGCTGGGAGTGGGTCATAGATAAAAAAGTTTGCCACAGGTGCCTCATAAAAGGAGGTCACTCGTATCGTTTCTGTAAAAGATTTTCTTGTAATGTTAGAGATTGTGAGAGGAAAACAAGGCACCATTCGCTGTTGCATAAAAAGGCCAGTGAAATCACAGCCTATACAGGTTTGACATCGAAACCGCAACTGCCACTAGAAGTCTCTAATAACGAGCCAGTAATCGTCTCTGTCCATGACAATTCAGTTCCTTCAACCGCATTGGTTACTGATAAATCGGTAGTCATCACCCATAGCACCTCAAATTCTTCATCTCTTCGCACTCTCCTCAAAGTGGTAGCGGTAACTATCTCGGGTCCGAAAGGATCCTACGAAACTTACGCTTTGCTCGATGATGGTTCCACTGCTACCCTTCTGGACTCTAAAGTGGCTTCAGCAATAGGTGCGGAGGGTAGGAAAGGGCAAATAAGGGTTAATGGTGTAGGCGGAATGTCAAGACAGACGGAGGTGAGCTTCGTCGACATCAAGGTGAGGGGTCGTCATAGCTCGGAGACTCATTTTCTACAGAATGTTCGTGCGATACCCAACTTAGATCTAGCATCTCAGTCCATCAAGGTTAGCGACTTAAATTCTGTGTCATACTTGACTGAGCTAACTGAGATTTTAACCTACGATGAAGCTAAACCTATGTTATTGGTAGGTATCGACAATTGGCAACTAACGGTGCCACGTTGTGTTCGGAAAGGCTCACGGAAACAACCAGTGGCGGCTTTAACAGCGTTTGGCTGGGTGATGTTTGGTTCCATTAGAAACGCGTGCTCACCGGTTGAATTCGTGCATCATATGATGTCGGAAAACACTGACTCGCTTGACGTTCAACTCAATCAATACTTTCGTATCGATTCCATTGGAATTAATACGAAGGATTACTTGAGGGAAGATGACAAGCGAGCAATTGATATTTTAATGAAAACTACGCGTCGGTTACCATCTGGTAGGTTTGAAACAGGTTTACTATGGAAGCCAAAGATTGACTCCGTGCCCGACAGCTACTCGTTGGCCCGTAAGCGTTTCCTTTCTCTGGAGAATAAAATGAGCAGAGACAAGTCTTACAAGGATGCCTATAGCGCGAACATAGAAGCTATGTTAAAAAAGGGCTATGCTGAACCGTGTAGCAAGGAACCAGACGGGAAAATTACTTGGTACCTTCCTCATTTTGGCGTGATACACCCTCAAAAGCGGAAGATACGTGTCGTTCATGACGCAGCTGCAACATGTTCTGGGGTCAGTTTAAATTCTTTGTTATTGTCGGGACCCGACATATTGCAGCCACTTCTTGCGATTTTAATGCGCTTTCGGGAGGGCAGTATCGCGTTGAATGCAGACATCCGTGAAATGTTCCCACAGACCAAGATTAGGCCGGAGGATCGGGATGCTCAAAGGTTCTTATGGCGCGATAACCCCGCGCAGCCTATAAAAGTGTATCGAATGTCGTCAATGATGTTCGGGGCCACTTCCAGCCCATTTACGGCTTTATATTTAAAAAATCGTAATGCAGAGGAGCACCGGGAGCAATACCCAGATGCCGCAGATGCCATCATCAAAGACCATTACATGGATGACTATCTTGGAAGCACGGATTCTCCAGAGGTAGCAGCTCGCCTAGCCTCCGAAATAGTACACATCCATGCGCAGGCAGGTCTCGACATGAGGGCCTGGGTATCGAACTCAAAAGAAGCCCTCTCAGCCCTTCCGGCCGATATCTGTACGCCTGATACGACCGCCGTTAATGTCCGTATACTGGGAGTGACCTGGAGCGTCATCGACGATCGCCTTTGCTTTTCTCGATCTAATCTGACTGAATTGCCTTCTAAATTTTCGAAACGGGTTATTCTATCGCACCTAATGCGCGTATATGACCCCCTGGGGTTCTTAACACCAGTTGTAATGCGAGGACGCGTAATTTTCCAACAAACATGGAAGCTAGGCATAGGTTGGGACGATGAACTGCCTTCTTCTTTCATTTCGAAATGGAAACTGTGGCATAGTGACTTATCAAAATTACTTTCAAGTTCTATTCCTCGACATTATTTTTCACATAACATACTAGTAGATTGTCAGCTGCATATTTTTGCTGACGCAAGCGAACTCGCGTATGGTTGTGTAGCCTACTGGCGTTTCGTGTGTGTCGACGGATCTGTGCGACTGAGCTTAATAGGAGGCAAAGCTCGCCTAGCTCCGTTAAAACCGGTTTCTATCCCGAGGTTAGAACTACAAGCTAGCCTTATTGCAGCTCGCTTCGCCTTTTATATACGTGACGCGCATAGATGCAAACCTTCTAAAGTAGTTTACTGGTATGATAGTCTCACGGTCTTAAAATGGTTGAGAAGTGATGCGCGATCTTTCAAACAGTTTGTCGCGCACCGCGTCGGTGAGATCGCGGAAATAACCAATATAGCCGACTGGAGGTATGTGCCGACGGGCATGAACGTTGCGGATGACGCTACGCGTATTGATCACAAATTCGAAATTAACTCTAGATGGTTTTCTGGCCCCGATTTCTTATCTTTACCAGCCTCCGACTGGCCTATAGAACCGGTCGCTAACCCTACGCCGACTCCGGAAGAGATGAAACGCTCGTTACTTATTTCGGAAGCGGTGGGGTTAACCAATGTGCGGGACTCATTTTTACCAGTAGTCGCGAACTCCACTCGTTTTAGTAAGTGGCTTAGACTGTTGCGTGCTACTGCTCGCATTTTTTGTTGCGCCAGAGCATTTCGCTCTCTTTTGAGCCGTCCTCAAAAGGCAAAATTTCATAATAGGGACTCAAGAAAGTCGGAGCAATCGTTACTTTCGCTGAAGCCGTTATTGGTGGAGGACATGACGCTCGCAGAGCGCCATCTCTTTCTTCGGTCACAAATAGACTCTTTTGAAAGCGAACGCTCGTGTCTGCGTAGTGGAAAACCACTCCCGAAACAAAGTCGTCTTCGTAATCTCGCGTTGTTCATAGATGATTTTGGTTTGCTCCGTCTCTCTGGTAGAATTGGCGCAGTTGAAAGTACGGGAATTACTAAAAACCCCGTCGTGCTCGATGGAAACCATTCAATTATAAGGCTTCTTATCGGTCACCATCACCAAAAGGCTGCCCATTCATACAACGAACTTGTCGTCAATGAGCTTCGCCAAGCGTTCTTTATACTTGGACTGCGCCCAGCAGTGAAGAAAGTGTCGAACTCCTGCCTCGAATGTAGAATCCGAAAAACCGCTCCCCCAACTCCACCCATCGGTGACTTACCTCCCGAGCGACTGGACCACCACACCAGACCCTTTAACTGCGTGGGTCTTGACTACTTCGGCCCAGTATATGTTACAGTGGGTAGACGCACAGAAAAACGGTATGTTGCACTGTTTACTTGCCTGACGGTGCGCGCTATTCATCTCGAAGTTGTTGGAAGTTTAACGTCAGATTCAGCAATTATGGCTCTGCGTCGTTTTATAGCGAGGCGTGGATGCCCGTCATCGCTTTTATCCGACAACGGAACAGCCTTTGTGGGAGCGAACAAGGAGCTTTCTGCACTCTACATGAAGCCGGTTCAAGAATATGTGCTCAACCAACGGATCAACTGGAAGTTTATTCCACCAGCTGCACCATTTATGGGGGGTTGCTGGGAGCGGCTGGTTCGGTCGGTCAAGACTTCACTTAGAGCCACTATGAAGGAGCGTGCGCCCCGCGAAGAAGTTCTTCACACGTTTCTACTAGAAGTGGAGGGCATATTAAACTCGCGCCCACTCACGCACGTGTCGGTAGATCCGGGGGTAGAGGAAGCAATTACACCCTTTCATTTTATTTTGGGTTCAGCTTCACAACACTCCCCCTTAGCCGAGTTCACCGATGCTGATCTAATTCGCCGGGTACATTGGAAGAAGGCACAACGATATGCGGACCACTTTTGGACACGCTGGGTACGTGAATATCTACCAAGCTTGTTGCCTCGCCCCAACGTTCAAGGAAAGAAAAATCTGGAACCCGGAGATTTGGTGTTGGTGGCAGATGGGAATCTACCACGTGGTTCTTGGCCAAGGGGCCGTATTTCGAGAACGTTCCCGGGTAGCGACGGGGTCGTTAGAGTTGCAGAAGTTGCCGTCAGGGGTGGCCTACTGCGCCGGCCGGCCCGAAAGCTTGTATTACTGCCCAACTAGGGTTTTAGTACAAGTTTTAGGTGTACGTCGCCTCTTTTTGTCCGGTGTTGCCACACCGGGGGGGGACGATGTTGTCGACGAACCTTTTTTAATATGTTTACTTTTTACTTTTAATATTTGACAGTTTTTGTTTTTCCTTTTTTGATTGTCAGTGTCGTGTAAATTGTTTTACATTAAAGAAGTCAATGTGTAAAAACGTAATTTTATTATTTATTCCCAACAATTGTAATCTCCGTACTTAGAAAATTGTTATATTCAGGTGTACGTACAATAAAGTATATAATAAATAATCCATAATTTACGGACATAAGCGTTCGTTCACACTCGATACATTTAGCATCTGCAGAATCGCGTCTTTTCGCGTTCTTCGGCTGCCTTTTACTTACAAAAAGTGAATAACGAACGCGAAAACGCGCATTTCTGCTGCTTCGTATCGAGTGTGGATGGGCCCTAAATTATGCGCGATTATGATGATGATCAATTTTCTTGTTTTTCCTTTATAAGCCTTAGCGGGATAATTATAAAAGCAATTACACTATTACATTGATCGTGGTCTGCATGACGCTGTGATGGGAACTTTAGCCATGAAGTCATCAGTACGAAGCGTAGTGAACAAGTATATTATTTATTTTATTACAATGCAAAAACAAATAGGCACTGCTTTATATCCACGGCCATTAACTGGTGCCTCCACCTTAAGTAGGTACAGTTGTGCACAGTATTGTATTTAAATTGTTTAAAGTGGAGTTAGTTTACAGGCAGAATCATGAAGAGAGTGATGAGATTCTTAACTTTGCCTGGGATGGAAAGCCTTCAATTACTTAGGTACTTGTTAGGTTGTGTTTCTTCGCTGCTATTCGTACTATATTTTACTGTTTTTTTTTTTTTCATTTTTCTCCTTGATTTATCTTTGTTTTTTGTTTCGAGCGTATGGCACCCTGGGTTTCAGCTGAAAACCAGCGTTGGGTAATCAGTATTAACGTACTGGCACCCAACATTATGCTGAGCTGCTGGCCCGTTTGGCACAACTACTGATTTATTTTATTTTTATTTTCTGTGTTTTTAGCATTTATGTGCCAATAAAACTTTATTTCTTTCTTTCTTTCTTTCTTGTCATAATAATGGCAAGTCTTAGTCTAGAAATGTTGTAGGTAAGTACAAGGCAAAGTTACTTCTAACTCAGCCGCGCAGATTTACCGATATTGTTCTAGGCAAAATTAGGAGTCTAGGCAAAGTTAGGAAGTGTACCGGTACCCACATGCGTAGATGAGTAGGTTGGGTATAGTCACGATACGTTGTAATGATACATTTCGCAAACAAAATGCTTTGAACGACGATTGTACCTATGGTTTACCATTTTGGTACTTGTGTACCCATAATACCACAGGTGAAAGGATTTTGGCAAATGGCCAAGAAAGGCTGCTAAGTTCTTAGTACTCACTGCAATATCAGTTGCCTAGGTTGTAATGACTAGTTCTTACCTGCAAAAGAAAAAAAAAAGAAAACATTAGTTTGTGATACCAGCATAGATACTTTTTATACAGAGTGGCATTATACAGCTAATTTCCGATGAACATTTCCGATTTGAAACATTTCCTATAGTATGTGTAGGTACGTCCCTTGATGTGGTGAATCTGAAATCTACGACATGCATTTCCTCTTATGAGTCACCTTGTATACAGGGTTATTTATAATTCACCGGTAATGGTCCAAGGGGTGAAAGTACTCGTCAATATGAACAACTTTTACTATGGTACCAACCCTGAAATCGCGAAAAAAACTTTTCATACATTTTGATCGTGTACATTTTGTGTGAAAAGTATATTTTTTCGTAATTTTGATAAGTACTTTCACCCCGTAAAGCATTGCCTGTGAAATTATAAATAACCCTGTATATAAGCGGGGCGTCTTAAAATTCATCCTATAGTGTATCTAAAAATGTTCATCAAATAAATACAAACACCTGAAAATAAAGCTAAGTATTTTGACTAAAAAACTGAATAACTTGTATTATTTAGTTTACAAGAAAAAATATTGTTTCCCTGACGCTAGAATCGTTACAAACTCTCCAGGCGTTTTAGGATTTATGATGTCGCTTCACTACGCTAGATGGCGATTTTTGCCATATAGCTAGTCTGGTAGTCGCTACATAAGTTACACCAAGCAGTATCAACATATCTTACGTGTTAGTAGCTGAACTCTCCTCCGTATAGATAATATGGACATACCTATCCAAAAATCTCAGCGGCCATAAGCTAAACTAGTTACAGCACTAATTTCTAGCATCTAAAATCAAAACACTAAAAATAAAGATATGTTGTCTATGCAGCTAATTAAAATGTGCAGCCAACCGAACAACGTACTAGCTACATCTTTAAATTCTAAACAAATGTTCCTTACACAAGAATTCTTAAGCTCCGTACACATTTAAAAAAGCCTGCAAAACGAATGTTCCATCAGTGCAAGTGAGCGATTCGCGAACCTTGTATAAGTTATCTCAAAAGGGTAGTGTTGCCTGTTTGATAATCTTACCCCGAAATACTCAAACACGTCTCAAGTTTACGTTGCTATTAACTCTCGTGCTGTCACTGTCGTTTTAAGGTGGTCAGTAGCGACAGAATGACTTTTAGGAGCGTCTTAAAATTTACTAAAACCGTCAAAAGTGAATCGATCTCCATTACAAGTGGATATCGTGATTACCCTACAGGTCTGTGGGTGAATTTATAATCTATGCCGTGCCCAATCAAGCAAGTTACAGATTACAAACAATGACTAAAGATTTTCATAGACTTGGGATTTCGCTTAGATAATAAGTTAGATAACCGACAATGTGAATTATTTCACTCCTAAATGGTTATTTTGATTTTTAGGTAACACTGTTAATGCGACTGATTATTGACTACGCGTTCTACGGGTGTACAGATAATATATTAAATGTACAATGTGTGTACACCTTTTCTTACATAACACACCTGCATCACTACTAATTATAATACAGTATTTATACAACAGTAGACGCAAATAAGCCAATTAAACTTATGCAGACCGCAGACATGAGTTCATCGCATAAAAATTTTTAGACATGCTTACATTTTGTTCCATTTTATGTCCTTGCATACTTATTACTGCAGTAACTTTAGAATACATTAGGGCTGTACCTAACAGTAGGAAAATAAATTTTAAAATTATTATTTCATTTTTCAAATATATTTTTTTAGTGTCTTGATATGAGCAAATAATTCTTCCATTTTTGGGTAAAGAAAATTTAAGTAAACTTGAAAATTTTCCTGTTTCTGATCGTAATATTTTATACGGTTTTATTATATACAGTTTCGAATTTAATAATATAGGTTTTCATTCTACATAAATTAGGTAAGGGTTGTGTCGTGTGTTACAGACTTTATAAAGGGTGAGATACAATTTTACCGGAAGGGCCAAATATAAATAGACATATTTATCGATTCAAAAGGGTTGAACATTTCAACCCGACAAAATTGGCGGGATGCTTCATGATAAAATCGGATTTTTATGTTCTGTTTGTTGTACGTTTCTGAAAAAAAGAATACAAAAAAAAAGAAAGAGATTTTTTTTTTCCTATCCGCAAATGTACCCTATTGTATTCGTAAATTCGCTTCATTCAGAAAAACATAAAAATCAAAAGATTATTGCATAAAATAAGATTATCATTAATTACGTAAGTACTTAAAAGTAAAAAACAAAACAGGAAATACTCCAAACTTCAATTCAAAACTTCGTTAGTAAAACAAAGACACTCCGGACTCGTAATATTACTAGGTACTACAATAAAGAAAAAATTGCTACTGATAAGTCAGCAAAAAACAAACATGTTAAATTAAACATTTAACATTCCAATTAGCATCTTTATTAATTGTCGGCTTTTCAGATCAAAGCTTAAAGATCGTCTATAAATACGTGATAATTACAGTAACATTGTGTTAATAGATATAATCAACAGATTTTTTTTATATACTTGTAAGTTTTTTTAATCCTAAGTAATAGGAAGATATCCAATATTTGTTCCAATCATCAATTCAAACCATAAAAGTCATAGACAATCTTTTGATATTGGTTTATCGGTTTCTCAGAATATTCTGGAGAAAGATATATGAATGTAATCTACGAATCAAGGTACATCCTTCATTTATATTATATTCTTAATTCATATAGGTATTCATACTGTGACCTATACCTTATCCGTCAAAATAGGGCGCAATGGCATAAGGCCGCAAATAATCGCCACTGATTCGTAGATTTAATTAAAAAACCTGCATTTTGACTCGATAAGACAATACTGTCTTTGAATACATTTGTGCCAAAATAATTATTTACCATTTATATTAACTACATCAAGGTTATATCGTTCCTATAGCATGGTGGTGTTAGTCGTGCGATAATGAGTCGGTGCATGACGTCATGCATCGATCGACACTAGGACAATGACGGATGGTTTCACCCTACTTAAGGCTGGTACAGTCACGACCAAAAATGTATACACGTCACGACAATCAAAATATTTTTTAGAAAAACTATTGATCTAAAATCTTTGAACACAAATCAAGTTGTAATTTACCTGAGGTACAGGTTTATCCTTGTTCATGTGGATCCTATTAGTTTATACCTTTTCAGATTAAGGCCTTTATTTGCAAATGTTAATGTAAAAAAAAATATTATAAAAGAAAAAAAAAAGTCATCATATTATGTGAAGGTATTTATTTATGCATGTTCAGAGGCGGATTTAATGCTTAGGCATTTTCTACCAGTCAACCCTATGTGTATGCAGGTATTATGTGCACAGTGTTTGAAGTTTTTAAAACGCTTTTAACTAACTATATAAAAATTCTTGGAAGTTAAATTTGACCCACTTCCCGGTTTCCGATTGAGCTGAAATTTTGCATACACGTTTAGTTTGGATGACAAAAGCGTTTTCTGTTGTTTTTTTTAACTATAATATTTATTAATAACTAGTTCTTCTAAAATTCACTTTTGAATGTCGGTACATGAATACATTTGTGTGCTCGTGATTGTACATTTTACATTGATTTAATGGTTTTGATTGCACTTGTAAGGCTGCGTAGGTCAAGTGCGATTTTTACGTAGATTCTGGATTATTTAAATATTGTAGTTACTTATGGTTCTCTTTGTAAACCCCTTTAACCCTATATCACCTGTATCGTGGGTAGTGTTGATAACATATACAGGAGGCGGTACCTACTAGACGAGTGCGCCGATGCCGGCTTCGGCGTCATCGGCGTGGATGGTCGGACGGATACGGTTGTTTTAGATACAATACAGACATATACTAGTAAACTAAATATTAGAAATGTCTAAATATATGCTTATTGGTTTATTTCGACGTATTTGTTTACGCAAAATCAATAAAATTCCATTTTTATATGACCATAATTTAAATAATAGCGCGTTTTGGCGATAATTTCGTTGTTCACAGTCATTTGGCGAATAAGTCTGAAATATTTTGTTTTTAATAAAATTTTCAACATCCACGCCGATGACGCCGATGACGCCGACGCGGGCATCGGCGCGCATATCTAGTACCTACCTACCTACTCATTGACACGGCACGCATTGTGAGGAGGTTCCTCTCTCTGGAGCCCTAGACACCGGTAGCTTGGACCTTGTTCCCGATTAGTCCCTATTTTGTGTTTTTAAACGTGAATTTTATTATATGTACCATGTAAAAAATATGTAGGTACTTATATAAAATGAATAAAGAAAATAATTATAATATTATAAAATGTAGCGACACCTATCGCCACATAGAATAACTACTTACAAGTCAGCAAACTGACAAAGTAGTGGCGCGAAAATATGAATTGACCAATCAGATTACGAGGCCTGCATCGCGCAAGGAAAAATAATATCGTATCTAACATAAACTGTCTGACATCAACCGTTGGGCTTCGGCCCGCCAGGCAATATGACCTCGCCTGGTCGGAGGATCCTCCCTTTTCAATGGAGGAACACCATACCTCGTTCCTCCACAATTTCAATTTAAGTAAAATAAGATACGATTTCTATGCGCAAACAAAGCCGCTTTTATATATTTCTATTATCAATTCCCCATAACAATAAATAGGCAATTAATTGAATTAAGTTATTAGAACTTTTTGCGTATCGAACACAAATACATAGGTTGTACGACACAACTAAGAAGTCGCATCGGCAAACTTCGTAGAACCGATCAGTTCCGAACTGCGCCCGTCTTCAAGACCACGAATGTTTATTAGTACTGCAGTAAAACATGATCTTTACGCTGATGCAATAAGTTGTTCAATTATTTAAACGAGCGACTGCCATTGATTGTTCGATCAGGAACATCAATGTTACTTCTTAGTCGTGTCGTACTGTATCGCTATATTTTTTGCCCAACATCAAATTACTTTTAATTTTAAATCGAATCACAGTACTCGGTACGATGATTTAAATACATGCACACGATATTAAAGCATATTTCCTTATAACAAGAGGCGAGTTTCGAGTATACTTTTAGTGTTGTTACGTTGAATTTTTTATTGTTCAATGTTCAACACATAGGGTGTTCATTTTATTTGATCGTACCAGTATTAATTTGATTTTCTGTGAGTACTGCTGTAAAAAATCTGCTTTTGTTGCATAATTAGCCTATTGATACTACCTATCTACTTCGCAAATGTGTTTTGTAAAAAATGTACTTATCCAAAGAACAAGATCGATTGAAATTGAAACTTAGATTGGTAGAGTTATATATATATATATATGTTAATGTTAACTATAGGTACTTTATTCAACTAGGCTTGATATAAAGTATAAACAATCTTAATATGTCCTTTTGTGGTAAAATATGAAGCTTGACAATGAAAAATTCGAAACATACAATAAGAAATGTTTCAAGTAGATTACCATCACACAATTTCTTTTTGTTAGAATTCATGTTTTGATATATATATTTTACGAAAATGTTTTTATTAAGAGTAGGAAAATGTGAGGTATTCCACGAATAGCACCGATCTGAACGGCACTAAAACGAATAGCACCAACGCTATTCCACGAACGGCACCGATCCATATTTTGGTTTGGTGCGGTTCGTGGAATAGTAAAATAATATTAATTTTATTCCACGAACGGCACCAACGTAAAATTTTCTTCTAGTGATGGGAACTATTTTTTGTTCACAACATTATTAAATAAAACATATCGATATAAATCAGCAGTAAGTACGATTGCTTAGAATACTTTATCTCAAGCCAAGTTGAATAAGGTATAGGTGTAAAGAATACGTTGGTAAGTATTTTGTAGTGGTAGTATTTTGTTATGTAGATAATTGTGAACGTACAAAAGTTAGACCGACTTTACTTTGGAGTGTGGGTGTATTTTTGGCTAAATCATTATTGCTGTAAAGATCACGTGTTGGCACTTAAACTTTATTAAATATCACTATCATCACAACGTAGTATAAAATAAAGTCGCATCTGTCAGTTTGTTCACCAACTACTTCTTAACTAGGTATACAAAGGATTTTGATGCGGTTTTCACTTTAATAAAAAAAAAAAAAAAAAAAAAAATTGAGCATTTCTTTTGGAAGGTTTATACAGGATATTTTTAATGTAGTGTGCATTTGCAGAGTGATTCAGTGTCTGTTCCCTGCAACTAATTTGTTGCAGTACAATCGATCGAGTTTTGCACCATCAAACATCTGTTGAATATACTGCGCTAGTATATACAACAGATGGACCGGATGCACCGTGCATATATCGCGTATATATATATATAGTCAATGCGCAAACATGTAAAACTATGACCCATAATGATCTTCTATTGCCCTAGAAAAAAATAATATAAACACAGTATAATTTTTTATGTAGTGCGCAAAATTTGCAATTCAGTGTCCGTTCTCAAATGCAACCGCAGTACTAAAATTCACTCCAAAACAAAATAAAAATTTGATTTTATATGGCTTGCGCTAGTAAATTATGCGTGTCCCCCATACTAAGTCGAATCTTCGTTTTGTTTTAAAGTGTATCCCAATACTGCGGTTGCATTTAGGAACAGAGACTGAATCATTCTACAAATTATGCGCACTACATGCTTGTGACTACATAGAGGACTTTAGACATCAGAGGATGTATTTTATAATACTTCAATAATCTAACATTTCCTGCGAAGAAATAAGGCTTAACAAAAAAGTCCACCAGAATCGTGGGCGTATTGCTATCGAGATATCGAGATGACTACAAAGATTAACGTCGGCTCTTTAGTTTTTTGTTCTCTCCATTGTTCGATGATAAGATGCTAATAACTATAAATAGCAACGTAGGGCTGTCAGTTTTTGATTAAAATTTTGTTGAATATTTTTGGTTCATTCTATATTTTTTAACGTTTTATAAAATTACTTACTTGTTCATTTTCATTAAATCAATTTAAAAAAAAAATTGTTATAATTTATCTTTGGTCACATAATGATTTGAATCTGGATACAGACTTTGGCGAAGAAAGAAAGCATAAGTAAATGAAGTATTAAAAAAAGAAAATCAATAACGAAATAATATTATGTTCTATACAAAAAAGAAAAAAAAACAGCCCACAATTCAAATATTTTGTGTGGCCTGTTAAGCATTAAAAAGAAAAAGATAACAGAATTCAATAACAGCGTATAAGGAAAAACTGCAGGAAAACCACACACTTGAGTTTGCACACAAGAGAATAAATCAATAAAAACAACATTATTTTTCATTTATGGCTTTTAGCGGCTACTCATACAGATTACGTCATTACCTAAAAGATTTGAAGATTTTAATATGGCTAGTTTAGTTATACTAAAAAAATATTTTTTTCTAGCAAATATCTCTCAATGTTGGCTCTTGGCCTTTTCGGTTTAACTGAACTTGCGGAGGCCTGAAGGGCCGTCAACTTATCAACTCATTTCATGAAAGCCTTTATAAATTCCTATGTATTTAATAAGGGGCAAACATTATTACTGCCACCATCCGGGCACAATATTCAAGTCCAGGCTGTTCCTGAATATTTTTTAAAATAAAAATAAATATCACTATTCCCGCCCTGAAAATGGAACCCCGCGCTCGGTTGCTGCGTTTGCGACCATTTTATCAAAATAAATCCTCAGAAAATTGGCAAACTTAGTGGCAGCCCTAAAACACCGCATAAAGAAATCCATTGGAACAACATAAAATACATTAAGAGCACGTTAAAACTTCAGCGCGTGTGTATCGTTACGTAATAAGCATAGATTAATTCGCAGAAGCGATGTAATTGGCAGTTACCTACGAGTAGATATGTGTTAATATTGATAGATGTAAAACTTTTCAGATTTAATATACATACCTATAAAGTCCTATTTTAATAGCGAACGTCCTTTTAAGCGGACCAACCCGGAAATAGCGAAAAAATGATCAGCTGTTCCATACAAATAATTCAATATTACTCAACTAAATGTATGGAATAGGTGATTTTTTCTGCGCGATTTCATCGTTGTTTTGTTCATAGTCTTTCTTTTCTTTTTAAAAAAACATTGCCCCTCACTAGGATTTCTCCTGTATCAAGGGTACAGTTTACAAACATACATGTCACATGCACAAACAACCAGACCCGAAACAACTATCTGTAGATCATACAAATATTTGTTCCGTGCGGGGATCGAACCCGCAGCACGTAGCGTAGAAGGCTAATCGCTTAGCCACTGCGCCAACCGTGTCGTCAATACAACACAATACACAACAATACAACACAATACAATACAACAATACGACAATAGTGATGGTACTATCGTCGATAAAGTAGGATGTAATAAATCTGAAAAGTTGATTAAGCTTAAATTAAATAATAGTATGAATAACGCTGTCGCTAATACATATTCATGCAATGTATGATAAAATTTTGCGATCGAAATAATATCAGAATACTTCTCGATTGTCCCTATCTTAAGTACTCCTCTGTTTACGACTCTCTTTTGTTGTTGTAGATAAGTGAAAAAATATAACTTTTACTTGATTTTAATGGCTGCTAATAGATAGATACGAACATACTTAATTAAAATCGCCTTCTAATCAAAATAAACGTATCTCGCCGCTAGCTATCGCTAACGTGCTAATAGGTAGTATGTGGCAGGCAATTTGTATGATTCGGCTTTTTACGAAATGCCGGTCAAATTGTAGAATCCGTCGCAATATAAAACGCCTAGCAGCCTTTCAAACGCCGTTTACAAAATCTCGCGGCAAATTGAAGTATTAGTTGCAGTTACTACATCAGGGCACCCCGAGCAGATCGGTCCAGGTTAGAACTGTGATCAAAGGCGCGCAAGCCGAGCGAGCGCTTGATATAAGTTGGTCGAAGTTTCTAGATTAGGGCACCCTGAGCAGATCGTTAGGAACTATCAGCTGTTTTGTAAAGTGATCGGCATTTTGTAAAAAGCGGAATCATACAAATTGCCTGCAACATATCTTATACAACAGGTATAGGTACTGTAACATACAACCCCGGATCAATATTCAGGTTTTTGTTAAAGCACTTAGTAATACTAGACCACTTAAAATACTGTAGAGCAAAAAATAGCACACTATTCATTTGGTACACTTAAAATTGCTTATCGTATATACCTACTTATTTAGAGTTACTTTTCATGTTATACCTACAATGAAAATTATATTTTTTTTTGCAAGACAGTCTATTAATGGCCAAAGAAGCGAAGGCTAATTGTTGGCAACATTATGCAACATAACGTCAAATTAGATTGTGACAGTTCCTTACTTTTATATGCTACACACACGATATTTTACTGTGTCCATAGAAATAATAAGTAGGGCTCCCTATAATAAGTCTATGACTGTGTCACTTTGGTCAAGCAATTATATCTTCAGCTCCATCGAAGCCATTTTTTATTGCTTTAAACTCCTGTAGCAGTAGCAATAACAGCATTAGGTACCCACGCTCTCCACACCAATATGGAATGTAATAACCATTAAAAAAAAAAATTGCCTAAGTCTATACACGGTTCGTCGGTAATTGTATGTAAAACTGAAGGAAGTTATTGTAGGTACCTACTCATTATTATGAAGAACTTTTAATATGGGCCCAAAAATTAAATTAAAAAAAATACAGCTGTTCCATACATCTAGTAGAGTTTTGAATTGTTTGTATGCAACAGCAGATTTGCAGTTCCGTACGATACAGGAGAAATCTTAAAATTTGGAGAAACGCTTTTTATAAAAAAGGAAAAAAAAGAAACTCAGAATAATTACATCACAACGCAACGTTGCAAGCAAAATAGGTAGGTACCAAAAAAAATACCGGTTTTAAATTCACACAAAATCAGTGAAGAAATCTTGATCTTCAATAAACCGGTATTAATCCCAAATAAATTGCGAACGATGCATCGAACCTGTTTTAATTGCTCAGTATCAATAACCTTGTTAGCTCGTAATCATACCAAGGCCAGTTGCAGACTTAAATGGGATTTAGAATCCATCTTATAATCATTGAACTCGGTAGGTAAATGCATAAATTCTAGTATAGAACGTGCAGTAGGCATACCCTAGCGCAGGGATGGCAAACCTTTCTATATTCACATACGACATTGTATTCTGGTATTTTTTAAATTTTCATTACATTGCTGCAGGTCTGGTGCAGCGGGAAGCGAACATAGTTATAAGTTTTTGAATTAGTTTTATTTTTGTTATGGTTTTAATTTGTTTTGTTTTATTTATTTTATTTAAGAAATGTTATTAGCATAGTCTTTATAAGTGTTACTAACCAATATGAATCATTTGTGTTCGAATTAAATAAAGATATATAAATAAATAAATTACACCGCGGGACACAAGATGAGATACAAATTACAATAGAGTTTTGTTGTTATCACGTCTATAGGTACGCGTTCAGTGTCCCGCAAAGTATTTGATTAGTATTTGACATACTAATTAGTAGATACCTACTCCTTACCTATTAATTAATGAATAATTTCTTATAAATTTGTTATTATTGTAGTAAATAAATAGGTATTTATTGTATTTCTTAACACTAAGGCGAATGTCTTCGTATTTCAGTCGGCAAAATTCGGCTGTGACGGAATTAACCGATGTTATCTCTGGCTTGTGTTTTACTTGGTGCTTTTTGGAGGAGGATGAATTTAAGGATACTAACAGAACGAAATTGCAGAGGACAATATAGTATCCTCCCTGTATTTCGGCATAAACGACTAGATCTTTCATTTAGACTCCCACGCAAATTGATAAGGAAGTCAATTATTGTTTCGTTACCATACGGCAAACAAACGTGCCAAAAATAACAGCAAGGATTAATTATATCATAGATTACATAAAAGCAGATAGGTAATCCACACAATAAAGATAAAAAATCAATGGCTTACCTAAAAAGATAAACTCCAACAAAAAAACCTAAACATAACCAACGTAAAAAAAATGGATAATAATGAGTACAAAAGAAAAAGCCTTGAGACACTAGGAATACATATATACATCACACTCAGATGCATATCGCTAAGGACATTATGTATTGTGTCGTAAGACCGTGTTCAGACTGTACGGTCGCGGGCAGAAACGACAAAACGTGTCTCTTTACGACAATATAACACATTCGTAAAAAGCGCGCGTGTAAATTGAAGTAGGTACTCACCTCGCGAGGAATTATTGGATCCTCTGTTCAGTTTATTCAATGACCCTTATAGATATTGGATGTTGATTAAATCTTTTGTGAATGCAATTAGATTTGGATTTTATGATAGTAAAATAATATCTATATAATATTATAAATTTAATTAATATTTACTTGAAAGGAAAATTCTCAGAGAAATTTACCCTTTTGTATCCGTAACTAGATATTATATCTAAGTATTATTTCCATGAGTTTAATGTTTGGTAGGAAGTAGTAAAATAATTAATGAATACTCCGTCGTATCGATGTTCCATAAACCAAGAGATGATGCCATTAAATTCAGGCGTTATTTGGTCTCACATAACATTAAAAAAACTATGAATTCTTAGTAATGTAAGTAGTTTCTTAGTATATTTTGTAATGGTGTGGGACAAAAAATTCTGTAACTATTTCATATTGACTTGTAAATAGTGGTCCTTTATAACGATTAGTCGTAAAATCGTCCCATCTAAACAAAACTTAATCGATGCATGCGCCAGATGTAAGCAAAAAACTCTGAAGAACAACACGATTCATTTTCATAATGCAAGAGTATGAACAAAGACATTTAAATTTATAATTTAGTTAAGATAAAACCGCAAACGTGAACCTCGCCTTATATTTACGAATAATTAAATTCGGATTCTTATTTATTCAAAATTTTAATTTAATTTCGGATTTGGAGTAAGTATTTATTTTATAAACGTTTTAGTTACATGAAACAGAAACGTAAACGTGGATCGGGATTATTTAGATTGGGCATTAATTAAATATTACTTTTGAATTAGGTATTTGTTTAGACACCCAATTGTGTGAAAGAAGAAAATTATACAATTTCAGAAAACAGCTGAAAAGATAGACGTAGAATGTTATTTTAAAACACCATAAATAATGATTAATTATATTGGAACGAATTACGCCAGCGATGCGCAGCGAATTAAAAAAAAATTGTGGAAAGAAATCTTTGACCACGAGCAGGACTCGAACATGGGAACTTCTGGTTTAGTACAGTTAGTCGTTGCTATTGGTTGCATGTGTTAAAAGGTCAGTCATTAGATAAGTTATTGTGTAATATAAATATTGTGGAAGAAGAACAACAGAACAGAAGTATTTGCTGAAGAGAATTAGAAAGAAAGAAAGAAAGAAAAATCATTTATTTGGACTTAACATCAGATAACACAGTGCACAAACATAAAAAAAAAAAAAACAATAAAAACAATGTGCTGTCGGTATGTCCTTGTACGGACTGCGCGTTCTGTACGCGTAGTCTACCTATGTTGAACACGCGTACATGATACGCGAACAACGCTTGTTAATACTGCCGAGAGTCTGAACACGAGGTGAAGCGATCTACCAGTCATATCGAGCCAGTATTCGCGCGCCATAGAATTCCGGGGAACACAGCCATTTTTCGTCCAAATAAAGCGTACACGTCCTGTTTGACGCGCATCAAAATACCGACAGCCGCGTATCGTCGCGAGTCAGGGGGCCTACCACGAATGTTTACGTTATCAAACTTTGAAACAAATATACACGTTAAATCCATGATATATTTTGGAAATACATGCAGTATTTTTATTTTCATGAAACAAGCGTGTATGTTGCGTAAAATTAAACAAAAAATGCGATGGAATTATTGTACTTTTCATTCTTTTGCTTACGTTAACGTTATGATACGTCAAAAACATTCGTGGTATACCCCCGGCTCGTGCTAATTTAAGTATAAGCCTGCCTGCAGCTGCCTGCAGGTATGAACACCGCGTTCGAGGGTACGCATACCCGTCTATGCATACACTAGGCCGCGCAGTCCGTACAAGGCTTTATACATGTAATGTAAATATGACTAAGAATAATATTGCATTAAAAGCAATAAGCTAAACTCAAGGTTGGCACATGTGAAGTCTATTATAAAATCTGACAGTCGTCGCGTCCGTTTGTTTGCGTGTCAATCATGAACCGAGTCATGGTATAAAGTAAACATTTAGATTTCTTAGGCACACGTTTTTAAAAGCACTTAAATATATACAGGGTGTAAGTGACATCGTAACGAAAACCGATACCGATTCAGTACATGATACTGGAAACCTCAGCGTTACGAATTTGTGACGCATTTTTATTTATTTTTACGATTTTGTTTGTTAGTTTTAAAAACTGCGAACAAAATTGATAAGACCGACGCTATTTTCTAACGCTGAGGTTTCCAGAATCATGTACTGAA
The DNA here is from genome assembly GCA_932294325.1 of Allophyes oxyacanthae. Lineage (NCBI taxonomy): Eukaryota > Metazoa > Arthropoda > Insecta > Lepidoptera > Noctuidae > Allophyes > Allophyes oxyacanthae. Next base: position 3,097,509 of record OW028612.1, read on the forward strand.
TCCATGGTATCGGTTTTCGTTACGATGTCACTTACACCCTGTATATTATGTCATCGCGAACTTATTCAATGAGTGTCAAAACTCAAAGCCATCTTGCTCTTGCTGTGGGTGTACTAAGGGATGAATGAGGTGCAAGAAAAACTCCTCCACGAGTGTCAAACCCATGTTCTGGCGCACTTTGGGCAGTGAGCCATAATACCACCATTGCTGATTGGCTAATAATAAAGTCTTATTTAAATAATCCAAAATATTTTAGGCGGTCAAACTATTAGGGCACAAAGACAATAAAAAAAATAAAAAAAACCTTTTATATGTTTTCAAAATAAAATAAAATAATTGATGTGTTCATTTGCATAAAATCTTTATTCCTCTATGATTATGAATGGCACTAAGGTCATGAACTCAACTCCAATCACACGCCATCTAGCTCGATCCTCGGCTATTCGCATCCAGCTGGGAACCTAAGGCACGCTGCGAAGATCGGCGCTCCACTACACTACGATTGCCGATTCGCGGTCTCCACTCAAGAACACGTCTACCCTAACGGTCATTGGTTCTACGGCTAATATGGCCGACCCAAGTTCAGACTTGCCGATGAACTAAACAACTCGATTCTGCGGATTTTAATCGGCCATATTGAATAATGGATTAGGATTCTGAATCAGCCGATTATTACGAGTAATGAGCAATCAAAACGGTTAATTAGGACAACTAAACGAATTGATCATAAATTTTCATGTATGGTAATTTATCGCTAACATAATTTGAATCGTTAATAATGCAAGCAGATACAATAATACTATCATCTCAGTAAGGTCAACAAGAAACCTTTCGATTGACCGATCGATCGTGATATCGTGAAATAGATCTTACAATATTATAAAAAATCTGACGCTCTAAATTTAAAATTATCGTTAAAGATATTTATATTTAAGAATTCATCTGATGACTCTAGAATTCACAGCATTTTCTAGTTGAAAATTGGCAGAGGTAAGAGATACAATACTCAATATTGACAGAACACAAGTCATAAATAGCCAAGAAGATGCCTACTATCTATAATAATATAATTTTTAATACCTTGTTTAATCGTTAGGCAAATGAATAGCCTTACAGACACTGAAACTCACTTTTGTGAAATAAAATATAAGTAGGGATTTAATTTTCTTACTTTCATTTATATAAATATTATAGTTTAAAAAAAAAACTAAGGAAAACGCTTTTGTCATCCAAACTAAACGTGTATGCAAAACTTCAGCTCAATCGGAAACCGGGAAGTGGGTCAAATTTTACTTCCAAGATTTTTTTACATAGTTAGTTACAGGTGAAGCTAATAAAAGCGTTTTAATAAATAACCAAAGACAAAGTTCACTGGTACGCAAAAAGCTAAAACATTCTACACGAAGAAAGTAAGGTAACACGAAAGCCATTTTTCCTTTACAGCGAGATGAAACGTCCTCAGGAGAGGACTTATCTAAACTTTTACATGTACTACATAGAGAACAGGTGGGACTATAAAAATTACTTCATTACATCGCAAATGAATTGCATGTTTTCAGACTATGTTTTGTTAAATTAAGAATTTCGTGTGAATTAGTATGTTTATGTTTGTGGCTTCGCTTAGAATTCTTGAGATTGTGCGGTAAGTGATACTACTTCTCCTTTATCTCAAAAACACCGTGTTAGCCTAGCGGTTGACCGCCTGCCTTCCATGCAGAAATGTCTGGCTTCAAATCCGGCCCGCACATCTGACTTTTCGAATTCAAGTGCTGATCAGAATTTGATTATCACTTGCGATGACGGTGAAGGAAAATAATCGTATCCTATTTGAAGTTCAAAAAGAAACAGACGTCCATAAGGACGATACTTGCTCAACCCAGTCTATTTATACTATAAATTGCTCCTGACCCCAATAGAGAGACCAAGACGATTTTATTGTTTGTACCAAATGCCAGGCTCAATTGCTCAATGGGGCAATCAGTGTGATGGTACCCAGAGAGCGTGATTTACATTACGTATCAACTCATACCTACCGAATAATATTATGCAGTTGATTTTGAAACAAAATTCTCGCTAAGTTTCTCGGCTTTTGAAATAATTTGCGTAAAATGTAGTGATGTTCATATAATTTTTATATGATTTGGCCAATTTGTCAGCAGCTCTGGCCTAATTGGGCTTAATGAGCAGAAAATAGATTTTACGTTCAAGGTTACAGTTCTTGAAGACGATGAAATTGCAACTTAACATTACTACCTAACATGAAAGTATGCGCAATTTCGAAATACAATCGACAGCGCAATTTATAGAAGTGTGCGAACGCTGCCTTTTAGATGTTATGAATGTTATGATCAAACCGTAAATTAATTTAATGTTAATTAACATAAACTTAACAACAAAAACTAAATAATCAGCAATAATTGCAAAATAAACACTAGAGATACTCGCAAATAGAAACATAAAAATTATGCATATTATTATAACTGACACGAGGACAAACGAACTGAATAATAATTAATAATTACAAGAACGAACATGTTTTAAGTCTTACATTGAACTTCGGCACAGACGGGCAATTTTAGGACCACACGCATGATATTAAAAACTCTTTGAATATTTATGGGCAAGACTGAATATGAAATCTTGCATTTATGGGACATAATTATTACTTCAGAATTTAACGGCATCCGTATTATAAGGCTTATTTTAGTAACTGTTATCTAATATCCAATAGTCTGTAATAGTTTAATGTTCAATAAAAATATTATTGTAAAATTTATTTCATATTTTATGGGTTTCATAATTTTATTAGATATAATCTGATCCTGACCTTTTAGAAATCTTTAATCTGTATTGCAAATTATCGGCTATTTTTTGCACAAATGTTAGTTTATATTTAATTTTTATTAAATATCCTTTTTTCTTTTCATCTTTTTTTTTTTAAAGATTTTTTATTGTTTTATAATTATTTTGTTCTTCTGTCATGTTTTATTAGTTTTGTTTGCGTCTTCTTCAGTAAAAAATAAATCAATTTTCTTTTCTTTGAAAGATGACTAGATTCGATTTTTGTACTGTTTCCACGGATTACTAATAATTCACTGTTGTTCGACTCCTTTACAGTACCACACTGCGGCCACAAACTATCGCTCACTAGTTGCCCGTCTGTAAAACTATCAAACAAAAGAAAAATTGTAATCTTTCGCTCGACAGGACGTTCTGTCTGTTCGATAACGAGTGTTATTAACATGATACTGCAATTAATTATTTTACATTTCAAGCTATGTGGTCATGTTACGGCCTAAGGCACTATGGGGTACGGCGGAACAGTATATTATCTGTCGATAGTAATACTTCGATCGGTTGATGTTCACTGTTGTCATAAATATTCAATACCAATCCCCCCCCGGGGACTTTACTTGAGGGCTTGAGGACTTTACTTGTCTTGTATATACTGGGTGTAAAATTACCCTGAACGAAGCTGAGAACCACGTATTCTTCCCATCATTACGAATATTTTTTTGTACTGGGGTACCTGAGAACCGATTGGTTATAGAGATATTCAAGGTCAAAGACACAGTTAAATTTTTACGTTTTTTTACGATTATATAAAGAAATATTCCCACCCATCCCGTTCTTCGCACATTACACAGTTAACAGCACAGTCATTTGCGCGCGAAATAAAAGCTTTTTTAATAAATACCTAAAAATAAAAGTTGTTTCCCAGCAATTATTTTTGCAAAATGTTACTTGGTTTGTTCTGTATGCGTAGACTTCGGCTTCGTTAAGGGCTTTTTTACACACTGTATAAGGATCTGGACTATAAAAGGAATTTAATTTCAAATCGTTCATGTTCACCGGATATGTCCTCTTTAAGTGATGTTAAGGTGCTTACAAATCGACGCACTGTCTGTCAGTCTATAAAAAATGTTGGTAGACAGGTACATCGACTTAATTATCGCTATCCTCTCCGTCTACAGGATGTCTAGAGCTCTAATGAAGGGGATTCTGGGATTCAAAACTGTCAAAGGGCCATTACAGAGACAACTTAAAGATTTTGTAAAAAAAAATTGACACGAACGGGACTCAAATCCCCGACCTTTGGCGAACCGTGCCATTACTATCTTAACTGAGTTATCGTGACATTATACAAAAGTTTTTTTTAAAATCTAGGATGTCTACAGCCTTTTAGATAAGGAATCACGCTTATACATTACCACTGGCAAAAAGAGGCTATTTTTTTTTTAATTTTCCCTTTCCTCAAACTGATTCATCCTCTGCTTATAAGCCTTTTCGCTAGTTAGGGTCGGCTCCCAGTCTAACTAGATGGGGTTGAATATCAGTATTTTACACGGAGCGACTGTCATCTGACCTCCGCCACCCACATTACTAGGAGACACTGATACTCAAAGGTTTGACTGGTTGTCACATTTTTTGGGTTGCTGACTCCCGTAACGACTGTCATAGGTATTCATATGACAACCGGGACCAACTGCTTAACGTGCTTTCCGAGGAGGGGTCTCGATGTTTGGACAAACGGTCACTCATCTAAGGACTGACCGCGGAAAGATTTATTTTACCTAAATTAATACAAATATTTTAACGCCGATATTTCTATGCGTTGATATTCATGGAGGGATTCGTCCGTGAGCGTACGGTAGGAGAATACTAATCCCATTGGGCGCCGGGTATCAATTCGTTGATACCGACCTTATTGATGTGAATTCGAATTTACGGAGTGCAAACCTCGGATACCTACGGGATTTTTTATGTTTCTCTCCCAGTTATGAAATGCAAGATATGGCTTATCGCAATATTTTTTCTGAATAGCAATTGAATAGTGTAATAATTTATGTTGATACTGCCACTTTTGGAATTGGAGATATTAAATGATTCGATTTATTTTAAATTCGAGATTATGCGATTTTTTTTTTATACAGAAGAACAAATTACTTCAGGTACAGAAATTAAATGCGCAACCGATGTTAGAAATGAAATGTTGAAATATAGAAATTTACGCTTTTAATAAAACGAAACAGTCCTGAGTCAATCAACAAGCAACAAGTCAACAATGCAGTCCTGAGCGTAGTTAATTTTAAGAATCAATACGAAAAATAGATTTAATAAAATCAAATAGATCAAGTCTCAAGAAATGCCTGCGAATAAATCTTGGGATAAGTGAAACTATCGCAAAATAAGAAGAAAATGTAGTTAAAATATTGAATATTGAAATTCCAATATCACTTCTATTTCATAAGACCACATCCAAAGGTCAACATTCAGGGGTTAAAAATATTCAAAGCCGAGCCTCCATACAACCAAAACCAATTTCGTATGTGATCCACGTAGATACTTTATGTAATCTATCATCGTACTATACAAACAAAACGTTTGTCATTCCGATGGAAGATTTCTCAATAATCGTTACTCTATATTGAGGAAGCAATATAGAAAGTTAAATTTGATGGCGTGCATCGATATAGGCATTTTAAAGAGGTTGATTGGGGTTATGTTATGGACATTCTTTGGTTTATTTTAGGATCTATTTATCCTTGAAATCAAAAAATCAAATAGGCGGCATTATTAGTGTGTCGCATGTCACTGCGTTTTCTAGGCAATTTGCCAAGATTATGATAAAAGGACCTAGTCATTCATGATTTGTTTTATGTTATGGTAATAAACTTAACAATAAAGTGAGGTTAGATGCTTATTTTTACAGGGATTGAAAAAAAATTGAGCTCTGAAATGTCTCCTGGAGTGATTCTTTTTTTATAGATAGTGACTGAACTGCATACCACAATAAGTTATGTAAAGTTATAAATTATCGCGTAGAAAATGGAGTCTCACAAGAGGCAGTTAAAAGAAAACTTTAGATGGAAGCTATGGAAAACTTAGTAATATCGCTATGAAAGAATCTCAAGGATATTATGTAAGCGAAGAACTAAGATGTTTAAGATAAACTAATAAGTCGATGAACGAGCGATTATGTGAACGGAAACTTCGGTAACTTTGTGTTCGTAGAAAATTGAGAAAGTTATGTATGGGAACTAACTTTAAATTTAATAAACGAGTAAGTATTAGATAGTTGATGATAAAAACTAAAACTAAAATCGACTATAATCCAAAAATCTATAATAAAATCGACTTCTTCGTATTTGCTCCGAACATTAAGTATCAGGATCTATTCAACTTCAAAAGACTTCCCGTGTGCTTATCAGCCAGAGCACGACGAAGACGATGAAGACAAACGACGAAGACAGACGGAAGTTGAAGTAAAGGAGTACTGGAATTGCACAATTCTGAAGATTGGAAATTAAAGAATTTAGCAATATTTCCGGTAACCGAATTTACTATCTTTTCGATAATCAGTTCTTAATCCTACGAAAACAGAGACGAAATGTTGAATTATTAATTCAAATATATTTACAAGGAACAAAGTAAATTAATTTAAAATATATGTCACGAGCAAAACAAAAAGATAACTTGATATAAATCAACATCCAAAAAATTATTTCAATCCACAAACTCCATTCGCTATCAAAATTCAACACACGAATGAAACAACAAGTGAGTAAAAAGATCCAGCATCAATAACAAAGCCAAACAAATCGTCCAGTCGAAATAAATGTTGGACATTTTCCTCTAAAAATATCAGCAAGAAAAATATGGATGTCCGGCACGCGATGGACATCATTTTTGGCGGCTCTAAGATGTTGGCAGCTATTTATGATACTGTTGGCGTTTAGAAACATGAATATGTTAGAAATACAAATGGTAGATGGAAAAATGCGATACAAAAAGAGGCTTGTACTTAGTTCACCGTAGCTGGGTATGGCTTATGATAAAAAACTAAAAGTATAAGTATTGAAAGAAAATACTATTCGAACTAAACAAAAGACAACACGAAACAAAAAGAAAATAAAATTTGCAAAAAAAGAAGAAAAAACATGTGCAGTGGGCATGCCAGTACCGAATGGGTTGCTAACTCAGCATTTGTTGGGCATAAGAACACCCAGCGCTAGGTTTCAGTTGGCTTGGCACCCTTGCAATGACACACGGAGGGAGGCAACAAATATTCATATACCTAAATAATAATAAGATAATCGTTAATATTGATGGGAGAGAGAAATAGAACAGTGGTTTTAGGTCGTTAGTTTAGTTCTAGGCTCCTAGCAGTAAGAATAGGAAACACTAACCTTGGTGTGTAAGACATACTAATAACCATTAAATGTGGCGTTAATAAGATACATCATAATATTAATGAGAATCCAAAATTTTCCTTGACCATGGTAATGACAGCAATATTACCAGTTTTACCTACATAGTCAGGTAAAAAAACTTTGATAGTAGATTATTATATTATGTAAGGTACGAAACAAAAAGTAAACATAATTATTTAATTAAAGTAATTTTAGACACTAATTTCCTTAACAACGTTAATAAAAACAAACAAGAAACATCTTCAATAAGCTACAAATAGGTACAATCTATCAATAATAAATCAACTGACGAAGAGCATGCAGTAAAAACTGATTGTAATGACGCTAAATTGAATGTAACAGAAGCTAATTCATACTCTAATGCCCGTGACCTGACATTACAAAGAATAGCTTTATACGGTAGTGATTACATCACTTCCCTACTTATTCATACAAAGGGTATAGCTACTTCATGCTCATTACCGGTCGAAGAATGTCATTACCATAGTTGAAGTTTCTAGGCAAGGAATGACGTTTGTGGTATAACAAGATTGCATCAGAAATGAGCTCTGTTGAAATTATTTTGAATTTAGAATATATCGTTGGAATAAATCGGAATTATGGGCATAAGAATAATAAATAAATAATACGAGTATTATTTATTGGATTATGAATTTAAAAGTCTTAATTTTTTTACGTATTTTATCTTTATTTTTGGATTAGACCATCACAAAATGTGACTTAACTTGTTTTTCATATTTGTGTAAAAAATATGAAATTATATTTAAATAACGATCTCATGAATGACTGACTCACGCGCATTATTAAAGTGTACTTAGCCACTTATGGAGGCTTGTATACTTATGTATTAAATACAATTGGCCAACTACACTATAAGAACTTCTTAATGGCTGAGACAAGGTTAAGACTTTCAATGATGCTTTAAATGTTTTTGTCATAATCAAAAGATTTTATCCTCAGTGTTTTCATAATTATAATTTTTTTAAGTAAGTATTATGAAAATCAATCAAACAGAAAAGTGGCAACAGGTCTTGCTTTTGATATTAACAATATTCCTGTTATTTGGGTGTTGTAGTGGAGGTTAGAAAACGCTTATAAATAAGCTTAGCTAAGTTTGAAAGTCTGAGCAAAGTAAAACTACGCACTATGTATCTCAGCCTGAGTTTGTAAGCAAACAGTTTGTAGCTGACGTAATATTACAACTTATTCAACACAACGCTTGCAATGGAAGGGAAGATCCAAGGCCGCAGATCCATTCAAATTAAGGCAGCACATACGAACATCTTTGAAGATGTAAAGATCCAGTAAAAGATAAATGTATTGGCTCCAAAACCGAGAGTGGCTTAATTCGAGCAATAGATCCGAGAAGCAGTTAACAAAGTGAAGATGACTCGAATTATCTCCGAAAAAAGAAGTTATAGCAAGAATAAGATACGAACACTACTACACACACCCCACAGTCAAACTGAATACACGGTTTTGTGGGACTATACCAATTATATGTCAATTTGTGAATTTTTCAATAAATAAATAAATAATAAATAATACTACTAATTAATATAAGCATTTTTTTAGCTGTAATAATATAGTTAAATATAACCTAATCTATAAAAAATCTTGACTAGATTGCGTGTCTTGTATAATTTTTAATTACTGCCTTTATTGATTAGTTAATTTATTTATTTTGATTTTGAAATCTCAATTTTTAGTTGTAATTTTTTTATTAATCTCAAACTCAAAACTTTTTTATTCGTAGATATATAATAGGCTATAAAAAGGCACTCACAAATCGTTGAGCTTATTTAATTACTTTGATTTACTTGATGAGATTGCTTGTATTTTTATTGTGAGTTAATTGATTATAATTATTGTATTGATTATACATTTATTATTTTATCTGTAACTTATTAGCTACCAATAAAATACTATGGACCTATATGACTATCTATGAATAAATACCGAGCCTGCCAAGTGCCAACACCACGCTAGTAGGGTCGGCAACGCGCGAGTGATGCCCCTGGTGTTGCAAGCGGTCATAGGTTACGGTAACCGCTTACCATCAGGCAGGTCATACGTATGGTTGCCACGTCCATGGTATAAAAAAATTGAATAGACCCGAGACTCAGAATTGCCTACATTAAAAAAAGGTGATGATAACCGTAAGGGAATATTAACGATACATTATTTTATTCCGAACCTAATAATTTCAAACTCACCTCGAACCATGTTAATGTTAAGTCTGGGTCTCCATGAAATCGATTTGGTGAATTATACCTACTAACCCCTTCTTATCAATTTAACATGTATCAAGGATAATGATTAGTGGCAATTTGAGAGCATACTCCGGTTACTAAGGGTCGTTACTAACTAGCACCTAAGGCTGTACACGCGTGAAGTTGCATGAAATGGGAAATTTAAGGCCGCGTGCTCGGCCACAGCGGGGAGCGAAGCGACAGCGGCTAGGGCGGAGGTTCTATATAAATTTATGTTGCTGTTTGCGTATTGGTAGTATAAGGCTTACTGTCCACGTAAACCGCACGTCATGCGCACGCTATCGGCAATTGACGATTGCTTGCATCTTGCATAGAAACAATCAAAACTGTGTCCACAGAGCGGCAACGTCGCGTCCGCCTCTCGTCTTGCGTTCATCATGCGGTACGTGCGGAAGCATGTCATCGTCTGTCTTCTAATAAAGTTGTATGCTATAATCACATCATCATCATCACTAGACATTTTCCCAACGAAAAGTGCTTTTGCAATGCTACTTAAAAGAAAACTGAGAAGTTTTGTAGCGTGATTGACGATTGCATGTAGATAGCGTGAACATAACAAATATGCAAAATACGCCTATCGTCATCTGTAGGTTGCGTGCATTCGTCAAATGACGCGACCGTGGACAGTAAGCCTTAGCCAACATTGTCGCCCCGCTCTCAGCTGTGAACAAGATCTTGGCCAAAGGCCTGAATTACGAGATCTCTTTTTTTTTGTGTGTTAATTATTTAACGTCCTACTTTATTAGCGGAGGTCCTTTTGGAGTTACAGTACTCATCAGTGTGAACAACTTTTGCTATGGTCCCAACCTTGAAATCGGAAAAAAAGTCTGCTGTTCCATACATTTATTCGAGTAACATTCAACTATTTGTATGGAACAGCAGATTTTATTTTTCGCGAATTCATTGTTGGTCCCATAGTAAATATTGTTCATAATGCCAATCCAGCATATGCTGAGTTGGTAACCTTTTCGGTACGGGCATGCTCGACGGCATGTTTTTATGTTTTATTCGAAGTGTACCTATTTTTTTTTTTGTGTTTCGTCTATTGTGAATGTGGCGCCGTCATTATCCCGTAGGTACGGATTTTTTTTTTCTTTTTTTCTTTCTTTCTTTAATGATGAATAGGTACTTAAAAATACCTCCGCTATTAAAATAGGACCTTACCTATATGAGCGTCATTGGCAAAGAGCGAATGTGCAAAAGCCCGAATACAGTCCAATATCCTCAAGGAATGACCATGACCCAATAGAAATCAGTCTCGTGGCATAGAATCAAAGTTAAAATTATATGAAAATAAAATACTTTTAATTCCATTTGTATTCGTACTCTAACCGATTGCAATTCACAACGATGAAGAACTTTATCTGTAGGTTACTTAATCTGGATTCTGGAGGGTTAGCACGGCAAAAAAGGGAAGAGAGAAAGCAGGGGACAAAACCACCTCTTTACCGTTTCTTCCCTTGATTTTTCGTTTAGTCTTCTATCAAGGAGAGAAAGGGAAGAGACTGGATTTGTCCGCGGAAATATCGGGGACAAAACCATTTCTTTACCGTTTTCTCTTTCGATTTTTCCTTTTGTTTCCTACCAGGGAGACAAAGGGAGGAGAAAATAGGTTTGTCCACCGAAAACTCGGAGACAAAACTATTTCTCTCGATTTTTCGGTTTGTCTTCTGTTAAGGAGACAAATAGTTGAGAAAACGGGTTTGTTCACCAACTGTGCTAGCCCCGCTGTAGTGCTATCCACCCACAGGGTAATAGCGCGAAGATAATCACATTAAATACACATCATTAAGCCGAGCGTTTAATGAAGTGTTATGAATCTTAATTTAAGATGCAGCAAAAGTCGAGTCTATTAGGAGAAAACTTTTTATATTAATCGAACATAATACCCAAAAGCATTATCATCTCAAAACTGCTTGTACCTATAGCACTGGCTCCTGTAATTAAACGTTTAATAGCCTAGTAAAATTAATTACGACCAGTTCTAATCATTGCAGGGTTGTCACTTGCAACTTTATCGATAAACATATTATGGACTTTGAAGACTTTTAATTAATTAATTTGCTTTATCTGCGGATTTCCTTCGCAGATTTTTTCTGTTAAATGCAGTTTTATCAATGGTTATCCAACAAGTCAAACGCGATTACGTGTGATTTGTGAGATATTTCAGACCAAGAGACGCTAATGTAATCTAAGTACCTACTTAGTGAAACTTGTTATTTTTTTTGCAATATCGTGGTTTCAATTTACAGGTCGTTGGACCACCTGTACAGAGTACATTGGTGTCCAAATGTCCACCCATACCTATAATAAAATCTTCGCTACCTTTTGCTTAGGCTTTTGCGTAGACTTACAGTAGGCGTAGCATGACCACCAAAGAAACGGGTTTTATCTACGAAAATGACAGATTGTTGAATAATTTCTACTCTACGGTAGGATTTGGTAGAATAACTGCATCACTAACTACTTCCTTGTTGCTATGAAAAAAATATTTTGTCTTTGTCGACGTAGAAACGCGAGTCTAGATATATGAATAGAAAGAGCTTTGTCTATTCTTGGAAGAATAGAAATAGAAATGGTCATACTACGGGAAGATGGGTATATAGACAAAAATAATAGGCTAGTCCTAGTTATTAGACTTTTTTGTATAAGAAAACGTTTTTGTAAACTCGATTACAAACTGATGAAATATGCTCGGACGATCCGAGCATATTTCATCAGTTTGTACGTAGTGGTTTTTAAATGGTCATGAATAAATTATTTCTGGATCGAAAACGATGGCTTTAAATCCCTAAGCGATTGAAACCTGAGTTGAAAACTGATAAATACAATAATTACATGAGGATATTTTGTACATTATTTTACACAATCATTAAAAGAGTAAATTTTATTTTTATTAGATTATTTGATTTGAGACAGCCCTACCCATCAGCTAATGCGAATCGGTCGAGCACTAGCTTCAAGTATTTGCAACAAGTAGCTAGGAACATTAAGCTTCGAGAACAGTTTAACTGTGATAAATCAATTTAGAACTGGTTCTATTGCAAGTAATATAAATGAAGTATGTGAGAATGATAACTATATTTTAAAAGCTATTTATGGCGAATGTAAATTATACAGGATAATTTTTTATGAAGTGCGCATAATTTGTAGAGTGATTTAGTCTCTCTTCCTAAATGCAACCGCGGTATTGGGATAAACTTTAAAACAAAACGAAAATTCGACTTAGTACACGCTACACGCATAGTACCTACTAGCGCAAGACATACAAAATCAAATTTTGATTTTGTTTCGGTTTTTTTTTTTTTTTAAGTTATTATTTTTTCTGCTTAGTTTTACACTGTTGCCATCATAAAATTGTATTCTCTGTCTATGCACCTGTCCTCTGCTTAATATCTATGTCTATCATTCTAGTGCGTCTTGTGTTTGTGGCAAATAAATGTTTTTTCTTTCTTTCTTTTGGGAACGGAAAAAATCTGAAAAAAAAAATATCCTGTATAGAAGAGAATGCTATCAATTGTACTTAATAAAATATTATAGCCTATATTACTCAGTGATAATATAAGATTCTGCTGGTGAAAGAGTTTTTATAATCGGTCCAGTAGTTTTTGAATTTATCCATTACAAACAAACATACATACAAAAAATCAAATATTTTCTCTTTATAATATTAGTTTCGATAAATACTAACAATTTTAATTAATATACAGCGTAAAAGTTGCTTCTAAGAACTATGTTCATATTTATATCATAATAACACAAAGTATATTAGTTTCCCAGCCATTACAGGGTTGTAGAGACTTACAATAAATATTTGCACAGTTTTACGGCGTATTTATTACTTCTCCAGAACAATAAAGAGCCGTAAAAAAGTGTTAAGGTCTAAGAATTATAATACTTCATATTGTATGGTTGCGAGTGTGAAGATTACTATCGGTCTAAGGACATAGACACAACATAGAGAGGTAAAGAAGTTTCACGCAGATAAGTCTAGCTAGAAGTAAAACGAATAAAAATATTTGGTAGTATGCAATTTTTAATTTAAAAAAAACTACCTTCTTTAATTTTGCACTCTTACCGACTCTTCTGATTTGCCTACTTAACAAAAAAAAAATGTTCTGTATATTTATTAAAGAAGTGTTTTGTCTGAACCAAACCTTCTGAGCTTAGTAACACAAACGATATAATAGCAGTTCATTACTATAAAGATTGGGTTTCACACGGCTGATTTTAAATTGAAAGTAAGACGCAGAAACTTGCTTGATAATATTTTAATGGACTTTTGTACTCCTTTTATGAAGAAAGAAAAAAGTAGTTGCTATAAATTTTAAGAGTCCTTTGTACCTACTCTGTTTCTGCATTATATAGTTTACGACCGCCATGTCTATAAGTTTCCAGTACATCAAAAAAGTATCAAGAGCACTTTGGCGTTGTATTTAATTAGAAAAGGTATCTAATATCAAGAAAACTATAAAAAATATAACCTATTCCGAAAATAAAAACATGATTTTGGATGGAAGTAAGCTATGTCATGTCACTATAACAATAATAATTTTCATAAAACAATCTATAATAATGTAACGTGCTATACCCCTTCAATTAAACCCGACACATTATTAATGCAGGCGCATCCACTGGTCAAACATGGCCGCTTATTAAAAAGTGAACCATCAACAAAACACAATTCATGAACATAAAATATTAAACGTACAATATTAGCATAAACGCGAGGAAACAGCTGCAGGTTCGCTCTCACATAAACACGTCCCCATCCAGTCGGTTAAGTTGATCTCGACTTACCTGAAATACAAGAAAAAACCATTGATAGATGAGACTAGTAGACATAACCATACATGGTGTGGCGATAAAAGCGAGATGGTAAAGGTGGAATCGACTGGCGAAGTAAAACGCCGCGGTTTTTGTACAGTACATGAGATAAATTCGATTTCGATGGTAATGACCAACTAGGATAGCATGCGCGCCGCTACAAAGTTTTGTCATCATAAAAAGATGAGACAATGCATTATATTATCATATTATTATGTAGGTTTATGAATATTTGTTTCCTCCGTCCGTGTGTCACCAACTGGCAACTGAAAATCAGCGCTGGGTTTTCCTATGCCCAGCAAATGCTGAGTGTGCAACCCATTTGGTACTGGCATACCGACAGCACATTGATTTTTTGTTTTTTTAATTTTTACTTTTTTTATGAAAGAAAGAAAGAAAAAGAAAAAAGTATTTATTTGACACAGCACAAAAACAATTTTAAAGATAATATAACAAAAATAAAAGAATAAAACATGTAAAACAAAAAAAAAAAAAAAAAAAAACTAAAATAAAAAATGGATTATACGTCGCAGCTGTGTCAAAAAGGCTTCCGCTCAGCTTAAGCTGTCGCGCTGTGAGCAGCCCGACAGCGCTGGTTTTCAGCGGGAGCCACATCGAGTGACGTTATGTGTGCCTACGTGTACAGAAAATATATTAATTAAATATGAATTAAATAAATAATAAATGTAATTAATTTAAGTTTGTGCACTGTGTTATCTGATGTCTAGTCCGAATAAATGATTTTTCTTTCTTTATATCCGCACGAGATAATATGACGACAATACAATACTATACAATCGCAGCGTTTATGTTTACCCGGCAAGATTCAACTATACCACCTATAGTCACGATACGTTGCGGTGATACATTTCGCAAACAAAATGCTTTGAACGACTGCGGCCCGCTTAGAGTTAGTAACTCTGCGTTTGGACGCCGGGCGCAAACGATTTTAGCCTTAAACATGGTCGACCGGAAAAAATTCCGATGGTGCCTACAAAACAAATAGGATGTTTTTTTATTTCAGTCAGACTTTCCTATTACCTACTTCTAGGTTACTACTAATCTGAAGAGCAAATTCAAAAGATTTTTTTATTATTGCTGGTGTCAACACTCGTTATATTATGATTGGGGCGCTAAAAGAAAAATTTCAGGCCAGCATTTTTTCTTCAGTAAAAACTTTTTAACGCAATTAAGTACGTCTGCTCGAAGTAAATCAAGGAAAACGCTGGCGTTTATGGCTCCAATGGGTACCTCCCTTTACTTCGCCACTAGTCGGCAGCCAACAGAAAATTATTGGCTATCATAGGATTTATGCACCGATGAAAGCTCTCCGTTTTTTGTCGTACGAAGTGCGTGTTCTTTTAAATTTGTTTTAGAGCTATGATACTTGTATGACCGCTTTATGGTGAAGAATCGGGTTGAGTTCTTCAATAGTAACAGGTTTTCGATTTTGTGTGAGAATGTAAGGAAAATGAGAATATCTATTGCCTTTTTGACACAGCTGCGACGTACAACACATTTGATATTTTAGATAATTTTTTTTTCTTTTTTTTCTTTTACTTGTTTTATTCTTTTATTTTTTGTTACTTTATCTTTAAAATTGTTTTTGTGCTATGTCAAATAAATACTTTTTTTTTTTTCTTTTTTTCTTTCTTTCTATTGATTAATACGTGAAGAGAAAAGTTTGTACCCCTTTTTAAGCATATTGCGCGAACGGAGAAGTGTATAAGATTTGGCATAGTTAAAGTTTATATGGAGAAGTGCAGAAAGCTATAGTCTGTCAAGAAAGTCATGAAAAGGATTGAGGGCGCCACTTGTATATTCTCTTGTTTATTTTTATTAAATTAATGCCGAAAACATTTTTTTATCACAAAAAATCTACACAGAATAGTAAAAACACATCGTTGTACCCAAACTGACACCTACGGTACTTATTTAGGGTTGCGAGCGAAGAAGAATTTTAGTTCCTTCAAAATCCTTTTCATGACTTTCTTGACAGACTGTAATGAATTTGGACCACGGGGCGACCATTAGTATAATACATTCTCTTAAAAAAAAATTGTGAATCATTTGCAGTTTAAAAGAACGAGTAAGTTTAAAAAATCGACTTCTGCAACCCAATTGGTTTAGATACTGGTATCATAAAGACATGAACATGGTCTCCATAATTATGTTTACAATCTACATTTCCCTTTTTAACTCTTGCTTTCTCAGACATCAACATTCACTCTCAGATCCAAATATCAAAGATATTTCATAAAACAGGATCTGGATATCAATTAAAAACAAGTTGATGGTAAACACATGCGGTTCGAAAGCCGATGTTAGGGTTGCCACCTTTTTGAACCAATACTAGTTTCAACTTGAGGTGAAAATAGACGATAGAAAAAAAATATTATAGCAGGTAATGTTGAGTTTTTTGTTCTAATGGAATATTAATAACGCCTTATTTTCGTGGATTATATACTTAAATTAATTTGCTCATCAATTATTTAAAACACTCACAGTATATATAACAGGGAGATAGTCGGAAAGAGATTACTTCATTAAGAACAACTTTTACTATGGGCCAACATTGATGTCGAGTAAAAATCTGCTGTTCCATAGAAATGTTCCATACATATAGACTAAATGTATGGAATAGCTGAGTTTTTTTCACGATTTCACGCTTTGTCCCTTTATAAAAGTTGTTCATAATAATGAGTACAATATCCTCTTACCGCCTTAGTCTTTATCATCCCGTGGTGTAATAAATCAATTTCGATAGATATGCATTAGTAGTTTTCGGCAGAATTTTGGCAATTGACAAAAATAATCATCTTCCCATACGTCATTACATCGCGGTTATTACCTCATATAAACACTAAAATAACACGATGTAAATGTGTGGCAACCCTAGGCAATATTACCGCCGACGCGGTATTAAATGACCGAACGATAGGTATCCGATGTAGTTGCATTGTATATCATTGATTAAACCTATGATTATTGTCTGTATTAGGGTTGTCGGGAGTTAGTTTTATGATTAGTTCCGTGATATGCATTCCCATCGAGTTTACTCTTTGCGGTTTGAAAGGGGCATTGGATAAAATATTCTTGTTGTTTTTTTTTTTATATGGAATTATAGGGATATCAACACTATCGATGGTGCCAGGGTTGTTACCGATGCATATTTTTTTCACATCAACGGAAGCTGATGCTGACGCTGGCGTTTTATCATTGACATCAGCGGATGCTGATGTTGATAGTAATTACTTTCTTAAAAAAGCAGGGAAAGTAGTGACCATTATGAATTTATATCTTAAAGTTGCACAGTTTTCCTTGGTATTGAAATTAAAGATTGTTTCAATAATTTTGTGAGTTTTAGTAAAAAAAAGAATCAAAGTAAGTAATTTAGTAATAATTATTGCTATAAACCCCGCCCTCTCTGCGGTCATGTCACGACTTGAAGTTCAGCGGTCCTATCCGAAAACCAGTGCTGCGGTATTTATTTTATCTGTCGCAGCATGTGCTGAGATAGGGGGCTATTTTTGGCCTCGTTCAGGATTTTTTATTTTGATTTTTGTTATTACTATTTTAATATTTTCTCTCTGTATGTAATTTTCTGTGCGCGTCCAAAATAAATCTTTTATCTTTCTTTCAACATTAATAAATCAATATCGTTTAATGCGGATGCTGATGCTGATGTTGAAAATAATGCTGATGATCCGCGGATGCTGATGCCGATGCTGACGTTCGCAACAACCCTGGTTCCGATGCTTTTGATAGTTTGTTTTTCTCTTATGTCGCATAAGGAAAAGCTTTGCCATTCAGCAAAGTTAGTGTCGGGTTTACTACCCTGGATGCGCAGGTCGTACATAATGAGGGTTAAGTTTTTTTTTTTTTTCGTAGACTTAATTATTTTAGACGATAATAGGCGACGCGGCAGACCACGAAAACAACGAATGGTTCACACTGGCTCTAGACCGAAAAGCCTGGAAATCATGGGGGGAGGCCTTTGCCCAGCAGTGGGATGGTGCAGGCTAACAGTAACAGTAATTATTGTCACTCGGGGAGGCTCTTCCTGTGGTCCATGTAGCAATGGCTTTTCCTCTCAATTGATATCTTCGTATCTACGTAATTTTTTTTTTTTTTTTTTTTCTGTTTCATGACATCATACTATCTTATCTATTCAAAATTCGTATTTTGACCTGTTTGAAATCATTCCTCTAAGCTGTTTTCATTAATTTAATTATTATTAAGGTTGTCAAGATAAATCTCATTCCGTTTGATATTCCTTGAAATATGATTTTCCCGCCTACGGGCCTTTTCTCTCATTGTTCCCATTTCATCTTAATTTATTTATTTTGAAGTTAATTGGTTTATGCTACACCGCGAGCTACCATCGTTTTTTACATGCTGTACTGTCCATCCAAAGGCTGTCTGTAAGAAATCGCCGATAGCGAAAAGATCGCCCATTGTATAATTTTAAAATGTTGATTGTAATTGCCCAGCAAATGCTGAGTTGGCAACCCATTCGGTACTGGCATACCGACAGTACCTACATTGATTTCGTTTAATGTTAATTTTACTTTTTTTTTATGAGGGGCTCGTCGCTACATAGCTACCGCGCAGATCAGTCGATCAGCGAAGTTAAGCTGCGGTTGCCGCGGTCAGTCCCTGGATGGGTGACCATTTCTACGAACATCGAGCCCCTCCGTGCCTCGGATAGCACGTTAAGCAGTTGGTCCCGGTTGTCATACGAATACCTTTGACAGTCGTTACGGGAGTCAGCAACCCAAAATGTCTGACAACCGGTCTATCCTTAGGGTATCAGAGTCTCCCAGTAATTGGGTGGCGGAGGTCAGATGGCAGTCACTCTGTATAAAATACTGTTACTCAGCCGCATCTGGTTAGATTGGGAGCCGACCCCAACGTAGTCGGGATACAGGCCAGGCAGATGATGTTAATTTTACTTTTTTATATTTGTGCATTGTGTAATGTGATTGTCTTTCTATTCTTTCTAATTATTATGTTCACTACTCCTTTTTTATCTGGTGTACAATAAAGAGTATTTGAATTCTATTCTATTTTAAATGTGAAAGTTTTTGAAGATGTTTCGATGTTTGGATGATTGTTACACAATTACGCATAAACGGCTGAACAGATTTGAATAAAATTTGGTACACAGACAGACCATGTCCTGGATTACCACATAGGATATTCTTATCCGGGTATACGAAGTACATAGTTCCTCAAGGATGCGACTAAAACCGCGGGAAACAGTTAGTCTTTTATACAATCAAAGAAATCGTTATTTTTACTGGACATAGTATATAAGGTCTATGAATGCTATAGAATTAATTTCAAACATCAAATTAAAGCTGCAGTAGATTCAAAAATTATAGCCATTAAGATCGGGCGGCGCGGCGACGCGATGCGTGCTTTGTCAGAGTAACTGAGTCCGCCAAGTCATTATAATATTATGGTCGAGTTCATGACCTTAGTGCCATTAATAATCATAGATGATTAAAGGTTTTATGTAAGCAGAAACCTCAATTATTTAAATTAATTTTGAAAACGTATAAATTGTTTTTAATAGATATTAATATAATTTTTTTTTGCTAAAAAATCTTTATAACGTTTACCGCCTAAAATATTTTGCTTTATTAAAACAAGACCTTATTTAAACAACACCTTCAAATGACTTTTAGTTGCGTGAGGAATAGCAGCTGAACATTAATTTGTCTTCCATCGTCCTAGCTGACCTAGTCTGGTCAGATCGATAATATTACATTTATACTATGTGGTGAGGCAAAGGGCTTATTATGGTCTTTATTATTGTACCGTTCAAGGATGTATGTGTCATAATGTTATATTCTACCTATTAAAGTAATCGGAGTTAGGGTGCTCGTTATTTAGTTGGTTTATGTTGATGATATTATTATTTGTCCGTGGAGATAGGTATCTAATATTTTCAAGCGTTTGGCACTCGTGGGTTACAGCTGAAAACCAGCTTCAGCCGGCCAGTATTACTGCTTCCTAACTTTATGCTAAGCTGCGGCCCCTTTGGCACAATAACTAATTTTATTACTTACAAGCTTTTTATTTAACTTGCAATGTTTGTATGTAATTATTATGAATGTTAGTAAGTTTAAAAGAAAACTTTCATTTTTCTTTCTTTTTTTTTGTTTAGGTCAAATCTTGCAACTGATCTTTGAACCATTTGCACCCAACCGATTTTGCTGAAATTTTGTATACACCTTTAGTTTTGGTCACAATGCAATATTGAATACTTAATATTGTAATATTTTCAAAATGGCCGCCGCGAAATGATTGCGTTTGGTGACAAAAAGACAAAGGAGTAGGAGAAAGGAGGAGGAGAAGGAGGATCCATGGAGTTTCTTGCCGGTATCTTCTCCAGGACCAACCCACTTGGAACCGTGCGCCTAGAATCACGACGTTTTGAATGTGCCTGCAAAGGCCCAGTTGAAATAAAAATCTTTGACTTTGACTTTGAAAGGTATGTTTGTTAGCATATCTACTGTATATTTCTTCAACAGTACCATACTATATTATAGTACCTACGGTTGGCAGCCCTATTTATGATACCCAGGGAAAGGGGTGCCCTATTTTCAGATCAAGCATAATCAAACCATTCAAAGGGAGTCGGCTCTTACTTATAATCAGAAAACAGGAATATTTATGGCGACCAGTCCCAAAGGGTATCAAGTAGAAATAACAGGTACGATCTACATAATATTCACTAGCTGTTGCTCGCGGCTTTGCTCGCGTAGAATAGAAGTTGATAATTATTTGAGATTTTATTAAAATATGACAGAATTTCAAACAAACTTTCATCCCATATTTTACCCCCTTAAGGGTGAAATAATCGAAATCCCTGAAATACACATATGTATTTCTTTATTTATCCGAAACGTCAATTACCAAATTTTATAGATCTTACTTTAAAAATGTCAGTTTTTCATATGAACTTTCATCCCATATTTTACCCCCTTACGGGTGAAATAATCAAAATCCCTGAAACAAGTAATTCTTTGTTTATCCGAAACGCCAAATACCAAATATTATAGATCTAACTTTAAAAATGTCTGTTTTTCATACAAACTTTCATTCTCTATTTTAACCCCATGGGGGATGGAATTTCCAAAAATCCCGTCTTATTGGGTGCCTGCGTCACCTTCAAAATTTCAAGTTTTTATCCCCCCAGCAGTTTAGGCTGTGCGTTGATCAGACAGTAAGCTAGACCAAGTCTTTTTATATGTATCCATAGATTATCTATAAATACTTCAGCGCTAAGTCCCAGTGTAATTACAGCTCAGAAAAAAAAGCACGAAGGATTTTTTTCTAGGAAATAATAAAGATTTTCCTTAAGGTCCATACCGGTAGATTAATGACGAAGAAATACCAGTGATTAAGAAAAGACGGTTAAAAGTCGTGACTACTGCTACCTTTGAGGTACTGAGAATCAAGGTTGATTTTATTGTTTAGCAATCTTCAAGTCTGCATAATTTGTTCTACTTATGTTAAATTGAACTCAGTTAATTCACTGTTTGCATGTTAAAGGTAGACAGATACTATTGGTATTACGTAAGTGATATAATGATCTGATACTAGGTGGAGTGAGGCTGTGACCGAGTGGGGGTCAAGAACTGGGCCCCAAGTCTGCTATTTCAATCGTTTCAGAATGGTTTCGTAATTGTTGGTTTTTAACACGCTTTTATTAGCTTCACCTGTAACTAACTAACTATGTAAGTAAATCTTGGAAGTTAAATTTGACCCACTTCCCGGTTTCCGATTGAGCTGAAATTTTGCATACACGTTCAGTTTGGATGACTAAAGCGTGTTCTATAGTTTTTTTTAAACTATAATATTTTATTCTAGTTGGAGTTGGGGGTTTTTGACGGTTATGATAATACAGTGTCGTTCAACCTATTTTGACTTCTATTTGACATAACGAGACTATGGAAAAATCTTTGCGATCGACATCCACAGGGTGTTTTCGACATGATCTATAGGTAGCTGGTCTATAGGCTGCCATCACCCAAAGTGCCGACACCGGACAAAGATTAAAAAAAACCCTGGACATTTGGTCGAAACCGGGATGTGTCCCCGTACGACCTTGAAAATATGAAATAAGTAACAAAACAATAAGATTAGGAACTCTTTTTATTTTTCACTCAAGTCATATAAGTATGACCTATGTGCTGCGCTGGAATAGTTAACGAACGAAATTGGTAACGTGACGGGCGTCTGTTTAAGACCCCCCGGACGCACTCGGACGACTCCCAAACTAGGACAAAACCGGAGAAATCCGGACGAATGATAGCCCTATAGGGCGCGAGAATCACCCCTCAGTAATCTGAGGGCTGAGCACGAATATTTTGACGTATAGTAACGTAAACGTAAGCAAATTTTGATTACAAAATACGATGAATCTATCGCATTTTTGTTTAATGTTATGCAACAAACACACTTGTTTCATGAAAATGTAAAAATATTGCATGTACCTATTTCCAAAAAAATATCATGGATTATACGTGTACGTTAACTATACTATACGTCAAAACATTCGTGCTCGGCCCACTGTGCAAAGACTATCGATGACAACTTGGAAATTATGTTCGATCCATCGCAAATTCCTTAGAAGGTGCATCGATTAGTGATGATACCACTCGGACTTCTGAGTATCCACAAGGAAAACCAAGCGAGACTAATACCACAGATATAAAGATGATAGAAATCGATAACCCTGTTTCCATTACATTTTTAGGGTTCCGTACCCAAAGGGTAAGACGGGACCCTATTACTAAGGCTGACGTTCAGAGACGACAGAAACGAGTCTAAGCGTGAACTTACGTTTCCATCTGTCAAACTTACGAACAAATTTTGACAGATGGAAGCGTAAGTTCAAGCTTAGACTCGTTTCTGTCGTCTCTTAATGTCAGCCTAAGACTCCGCTGTCCGTCCGTCCGTCTGTCACCAGGCTGTATCTCATGATGTGATAGTTAGACAATTGAAAATTTCACAGATGGTGTATTTCTGTTGCCGCTATAAAAAAATACAAAAAAACAGAATAAAATAAATATTTAACGGGGCTCCCATACAACAATCGTGATTTTTTGCTCGTTTTTATAGATAATGGTACGGAACCTTTCGTGCGCGAGTCCGACTCGCACTTGGCCGGTTTTTTTTGTATACACTACAGTTTTGCACACATCGACTGTCAAACTGGTTCCTCAAGGCTCCACTTAATGTACCGAGATAAGTGACATACATGTACTTGATGTTGTCCTAGTCGGTTGAAGTTAGATTAGAAGTATTTGTTGTCTGAAGTGTTAGCTTCGATGCGTTTGTATCTCTGGTTGAAACTAGTAATAAATCGATTATTACTTATCGATTACGATGACACTCGACGATTACGATTATCACAAAGTTTTATAAACTTTATATGTATAAAATATGTTTTTAAAATTAAGATAACCTGTATTCAAGTTATTGAAATCAAAATGGTATCTACTTTTAAATCTAAATTTACATATTGCAGATTTTTATTCAAAAACCACAGTTAGACATTATTCAAGCCCTAAAAATTTAAAATGTCAAACAGAAATTAAACAACAATTTTTTTTATATTCGCTCATTCTTTTTTCAATCCTGTCACTTGCGACCGCGGGTAGGTATTACCCGAAATGTCGAAGACTTTGGGTTCGAATACAATTTATTAGGTATGTCACAAAAGTTGTAATGACGAAAATATTTTAAAGTAATTTTGCTGGATAATCGCAATGATTAATTCGATATAACTCTAAAGGATTTATGGAACAGCTGTTTGTTTTCGCGATTTCAGGGTTGGTCCTAATGGTCCTATAGTAAAAGTTGTTCATAATGATGAGTGCTATAAAAGGACCTTCACTAATAAAGTAGGACCTTATACTATATTTTTAATTGTTTGTTTGTTTTTTCTATTATTATTAGGTAATTTTATTTGTTGTTAAATTTTTTTTCGGTGTCGGTTACAATGTGATATCTTTACGTTTCTTTTTTGTTTTCGAAATTCAAATAGGTATAAAGCTTGTTTCACACCAGTTGTCCCGCTCGAGTTAGATTCGGCTTGCTTCCGCGTCAACTCGAGCATAGAACGAATGAATGAATTATTCATCGTTCACCTACAAACGGGTTCAAGGCTAGAAAATAATCTGCTACGAGCAGAGGCATGGACTTGGCTCATATTTTTGAAAGCTGTACAGCAGCGTGTTATATTTTCAACCCCCGACAAAAAAGAGGGTGTTATAAGTTTGTATTGTGTATCTTTGTATCTGTCTGTGGCATCTTAGCTTCAAAACGGATGGACCGATTTCAATGCAGTTTTTTTAATTGAAAGCTTGTTTAATCGGGTATCATATTAGCTATGTTTCATGAAAATATGTTCAGCCGTTCTAAAGTTACAGTTTTTTTTTCTAGTTGGAGTCGGGGGTATTTGACGGTTAGGTTTCTTCTTCTTCTTCTTTTGTTATGGCAATGTAAGTTTAAATAGTTGTTTAATAAGTAATAATATATGTACGTAAAATTATATTGCCTACGTTATAATTACCTACCTCTCAATTAAGTTTGTTTTTTGGTACATCTACCTTCATCGTCTCTACATCATCCTAAGGTTTTCTGGTAGAGAAAACCTATGGCATAAAGACTGCCTTTGTACATTGTACATAAACTTAAATAAAAATATATCTACTAATTAGCGGCACCGGCTTGTGACAACTTACAAAAGTAATGAAAAATTAATTATAAATTATAGTTCCAATGGTACGCCATTATTGTGGCACCTACAACATTAAAGTATTTATTCACTCACACTTATTAAACATAGTTATTTCATAATTTCTGTAAGTCAGGGCTTCATCACTCGAGCTCGCCCAAGGCCGCATGGTAAATGCCTACTGCTAAGTACACGCCCCAGTGTGCGAGCGACAGAGAATTCCCGGCGTTCATAGGATGGTGCAGGGTAGAGTGCGTGGTAGCGGTGAGGCGTATTTATCGTCACAGATAAAAATAACAGATATTCAAAGGATAACAACTGTTCCTGCCAATGCCAATTATCTGTTATAAAAATAATAGACACTTTCATTCACAGCAAACCTTGCTTGTTATTTTGGTAAATAACAGTTTTGCTCTCATTCTTACTAACTGGATTGACGCTTGCTAGTAAGAGAGACACCTAGTATTTCATACATAAACAGGTATAAGTACTTAGTTGGTGAGTTATAGTGTGGTAGTATAAAAATAACAGGCTGTTATTTAGTAGCAGATATTTCATTCTGTTATTTTTGTGTAACAATAACAGAGATAACAGGTAACACAATTGGCTGTTATAACCAAACGGTAGTTGGTGGGCGCAGGTACGTTAGATCTAACTGACTTGCCGTTAGCGAGCAAAGCATTATGAACTTTAGTAGCCCGGCAATTGAGCTCAAAATAGCGTACTTCGCTCAAAGGAGTGAAGTATCTGTTACTTAGGAACTATTTATTAATCTGTGGTACAGTGTACGTTTTAACTAAACCTATGTTTCGGCGTATTATTTACATTAAACAAACATTCAGTACTTCCTCAAAATCTTCATTAATTACCAAATACATTATTTGCAAGAATTTACTGTAAATATAAAGAAAGAAAGAAAATCAATTTATTTTTTGCACACAGGACACCGAGCATGCACACATAACAAACATAAAAAATAAAAAAACCAGGAAATTACATAAAATAAAAACAATGAAAAATAAAGCATGGAAGTGTGTGTCCCGAGATCGGTTGCATAGTTGTACCGCTATGTAAATAAAACAACTCTGCTGTTTTTTTGTGTCAACCATTAATTTCCGCATTCACTAAGCGCAAGCGCAGATCTGAACTTTGCGCTCTAATGTAAATGTATCTTTACAACCTTGAAGGAATCGGAATATCAAATATAGATTTCTGGAGATTGTTAGCTACAAACATAGTAATATTATTTTCAATGTCAGTGTTTGAAATAGAAACATCTTTGAATTATAAAATATTATACAGGGTGACCGGTAGAACGAGGGACTCATTGTACTCATTATTATAAATAACTTTGACTATAGGATAAAAGGGGAAATCTCAAAAAAAAAAAACAGCTGTTCCAGACATTTTGTCGAATAATATTGAATTATTTTTATGGAACAGCAGATTTTTTTACGCGATTTCAGATTTGGTCACATAGTAAAAGTTGTTCATAATGGCGAGGACTCTTACCTCTTTGACTGATTCCCTCGTTCTACCAGTCACCCTGTATAATAATAATAAAGCCTACTGATAGCCTAGCGGTTGAACGCTTGCCTTCCATGCAAGAAGGTCTGAGTTTAAAACCGGCTTGCACCTCTGACTTTTCGAACATGTGCGGATCAGAATTTGATTATAACTTGCGTTAACGGTGAAGGAAAACATCGTGAGGAAACCTGCAAACCTGAAAGGGCCTTATAAAGTCCTCGATGATGTCTGTAGTCCTCACTGATATTGTCTGTACCTTAGGAACCTGTTTCTTGGAGTTTCAAACATAATTATTATGTTCGCTTTTAAAGAGGATCAAAAATAAATAAATGTACTCGTATAAATGTATTTTTTGTTTCACAATAAGTACGTTACATACATTTTATACAGAGTTCACAAGAATGAACAGATAATGTACTGCTGGTACTTAAATAAAAATATTATAGTTTAAAAGAAACTAAAAGAAACGCTTTTGTCATCCAAAATAAACGTGTATGCAAAATTTCAGCTCAATCGGAAACTGGAAGTGGGTCAAATTTAACTTTCAAGATTTTTTTACATAGTTATTTAGTTAGTTAGTTACAAGTGAAGCTAATAAAAGCGTTTTAAAAAGGAAACTCAAAATAAGCGTTAATAAATGAAATAATAATTTTACTTCACTTAATAATGACCATAGGATTGGTTTAATATATTGTAGCTATCAGAACCTAATCAATCCGCACAAGTTAAAATAATTGAAGTAAATGGATTATACACGGTGTTAATGAATAAAAGTATGGGTTAATCTAAACCATACGAAACGGCATAATGTTGACACAATTTTTTAAATTAGGTACAGTTCCTTATCCATTTTTTTGGTTTATATCACTGAATGTGGCTCCTAAATAGCTAAATAGTGAAGTTTTTATTGATAGCTCTGATAGTATTTTTTATGACATTTTCTTTGAGCATAATGCGAAGTTATTTAAAAAAACAAAAATTTGTCATAACTTTGAACCGTAAAAAATTGCACCTAACATTCTCAGGGTTAAAAAGTTCGGTAATGACGTTGCCCACGCCCCTATTTGATTTGATCCATACTTCCAGGGACACCCTGTATAAAGTCCTACCTTTGTAGTCCCGATCCCTTTATGGGGTTTTTGTAATAATCATAATGATCAACTTTTACTATGGGACCAAATCTGAAATCGTGAGAATACAAATCAGCTATGTTCCATACATTTGAGTACTTAATATTGATTTATTTCTATGGAATAACAGTATTTTTTGCAAGTACATGGTTGGTCCCTTAATAAAAGTTGTAAATAATGACGAGTAGAATAACCCCTTAAAGGGATTGGATTAAAGACTAGGAAGATAGTACTTAGACTAGGAAAATTTTTGAAGCATCGTATTTTTCGGTTACTAAAAATATTAAAAAAATACACAAAGAGGTGATTTTTAAGTTAGGCAATTAATAAAAAGGGCATATTTAAATTTTGGCTTTGAAAACGTATTCAAATTAAAATATTTATATGTTTGTAGGTTATTAAGCTATGTACAACCCGCAACAAAAGTAGCTGGACAAAGCTGTACCAAGTTTTATAAGTATTTTTAAGAATTAAAACTTACAAATTACATAATTCTTTTGTAATGAATTATTAAACTTACCGTTGCTTTATCGACTAGTTTAATGTAAGAACATTAATTATATTATATTTTTTTAATAAATTAATTTCAAAATTACGAAAAGTTTAACTACTTATGTTGCTGACTGTACACCATTCTTTATAATCATGTTTTTGCAGCCGCGTAATTTTCAATAGAAGGCTTGTTACACACGAGCGTAAACAAACTCATATTTTTGTTTGCGCCATTTTAAGCTCTTGTTTGTCCCAAATTTCAATACATTATGAGCTAAATTTGAATATGTCAGGTGTGTGATATGAGCCCGGATGGTGATTACTCTGTCAGGACTAATGCCATCCGGGTGAAACGGATTCATCTCGACTTTTACGAGCGACCGGAATGTTTTGACTTGATTTCGTTCAGGCTTTTGTTTTTATTCAGTTTTGTTTGTTTGAAGGTATACCGGTATGAAGTGTAATCTTACGTAATGGAATAGAAAAAAAAAGAATCCTCCGTACGGGATAATGACGGCGCAAAATTCATAATAATCGAAATACAGAAAGAGAAACAGGTAAACTTCGAAAAAAATAATAAAAAACAATAGACAAAATAATTATGTAACTAGGCTGCAAAGACTATTTTTAAAATTAATTTTTTTGGAACTTAGTTCTAAATCTACAGGTGGCTTAGTTTTGAGCAATTCAGTTTTTTTAGTCAATTTCGGATTTAGACGATCAAAAATATAATTAATCGGGTTTATCGATGATAGACCATTATACCATAGTCTTAGAAAATTACCCGATTCTCTGCCCATAACTAACTAACTTAACTTATTAATATATTTAACTTATTAATATAATTAATTTTCTAAACCAACATGCCCAAGTAGTTATAACGTCTTTACTATAAAAAAACTACCATTTACCGGTTGAAATACTTGCCCATTGACCAAAGATAATACATTCACGATGTATCGATACTAGCGCAATATATTCAACAGATGTTTAGTGGCGCAAAACTGTATCGTTTATGTTGTAACCATTTTGTTTGGTCCAAATTAAAAGCAGTGAGCGAAATTTGCATATTATTAAATATACAGGATAATTTTTTATGTAGTGCGCATAATTTGGTGAGTGATTCAGTCTCTGTTCCTAAATGCAACCACAGTATTGGAATAAAAACAAAACGAAAAGGACACGCATTATATACTAGCGCAAGCCAGACAAAGTCAAATGTTTATTATGTTTTGAAGTGAATTTGAATACTGCAGATGCATTTAGGAACATAGACTGAATCCACTCTACAAATTATGTGCACTACATAAAAAATATCCTGTATAATATTGTAAAAACGCCTAAGAGATATTACCCGCATTGCAATTTAAGTAATAGTTAAAAAACCTTACTGAGAACGCTTGTATGATCCAGCCTTGAAGAAAAATAAAGCAATTTAATCTTCAAAAGAGAAGAAAATAAATGTAATTTATTGAAAACAAGTTGCTTAAAACACCTAATTTAAATTTTTGCATTCGCAGAACAACCTATCCTGATTGTTCGTTCAGAAAACAACATCATACTTATAATGGACCGATTGAAAGAAAGAAAGAAAAAGCATTTATTTGCCACAAAAACAAGACACACTAGAATGACAGACACAGGTAATAAGAAGAGGACAGGTGCATAGACAGAGAAGACATTATTTTAGGATGGCAACAGTGTAAAATTGAGTAGAAAAAATAATAATTTAAAAGAATAAAAAATATGTGGGTATATGCACCGACTGCGCATCAACTATTCAGTGGATTGTGGTTGGACACGCGAAGACACCAATTTTTTATACACCTTAATAATAGTTAAGGTTGACTGAAGATCGAAAGGTGATACTAACCTAACATACTCATACAATAAACAAGAAAAATTTAAATAAATATACCCACATCACCTGACTATTACAGAAGCAAAAATAGCTCACTCTCTCAACAACGAACGTTTGTTTAGAAAAAAGTGCACGCTACACAAATGCTCAGTTTTTAATTAAATAAAATTAGTCTAGAGACGGATTTGTATTAATTCTTACACATTTGCAATTTAGGTTGATGCTACACCGCTAACTAAGCGAGAAATGAGCTGGAGTCGCTGCGTGCTGCAAAATAATTCGCTATGGTTGTCCATATTTGAGACATATTTTGATTCTGAGATGATAACGGAGCGCTAACTGAAAAAGCCGACAGGTCAGCATTAAATTTTTTTTGAATAATAGTGTCATTTGATTCCGTAAATGAGTGAAAAAGTAGCTAAGCAGAGTTGTCTTATAACCTTCAATTTGGTCAAGCACATACCTGAGTTCATTTACCTTGTGACATAGTTTTGAATATTATTATGTATTTAACGGTAACTAATATTGTGACAAGTGGAAGCAAGTCTAGATCAGATTACGGCAGTACTTTAGTTGAAGAGGATATTTTAGTGAGCTAAATGTGTGCCAACAAAACGAGGAATTCTACAAATTGACCAACATATTTAATTTACATTGATTAGCTTTTTAATTGAGGTACTAAATTCTAGTTGACTGCTGCCCTGGCCAAGTTAAAAATATAATAATATACTTAGTGTTTTTTTTTCAAGAGTTTTAAATTATTGGTTTACTAAGTGCCTTAGCAGTTAAAACATAACGGAAAAATTGCCGTTCGTCGAAGAACTTGGCACTACTTACTTGCGTATAATTTTTAGACTAAAGGGCTTGAAGATGTTCCAATTGAATAAGTAGAGTCGGTTTGCAGACCTACTGCCGAAGGGCGAGACGAAGATAGAACAAGTTTCAATGACTCACAGCTTGTTATAGGTTGTAAAGAGCTCGTTATTATAGATATAATGTTTCACTGATAGTTTTGATATTCAGAAGCGGAATCACTATAGCCTAAGGCAAAGGCCTCGACCGCCATTTCAGAGCCAAAGTCAAGCTAATTGAGAACGTGAGATCAAGTAAGTAGGTATTACTTAACGGAACTAGTAGCGTACAATTTTACCGCAGGTTTATTTCAAAGAAATCTACTTATTTTGCCTGTGGAGATCACGATCCTCAGTATTAAGAACAAGGCTTTTTCTTCTTCGTGTCGATTAGAGTAAATTATGTTGTCATTACATATCATCAGAATTTTCTGAACGTGTACTGTTTTACACCTATTTTTGTTTTTTACTAAGTCCCATATAATAGAGAATGTACGTATTACTATTTACTGAACACAATTCTAAACTTGGGGCTGTTACTGAGAATTTTCTAACAGAAAAAATCAATAACACTGACTGACTAAAGAAGGTTGATTCTCAGGTCGGTCAAAGTGATATCTATTGATTTTTTACTATACTTTAAACTACAGTCAACTGCCATTTTCACTACAAAATAACCACAATATTCCCAACTCCTAAAACACTGGACTTTTGTTTAGTTTTATAGCTAGTTTCATCTCCGCTCGCAGTATAACCTCGACCTTATCAGTAGCAATAGAATTCTCCTCTGTAGTGACACAAGCTCATTTGTCCACGTTTTTATGCAAAAATTATTAATACACACTATGTTCTTATGTCTGACGTAATTCTGTTTGCATAGAAATGAGCATATAACGTTTTTATTTCATCATTTGTATTCTACGATAGATATCAGAGGTTAATTTGAATTGATTTTCCGAGAGCGAGAAATAAAATAAAATATTTTAAATGCGAAAGGAAATCTGTCTGTTTGTTATCTTTTCACGATAAAACGGCTGAAGCGATCTTGATGAAAGACAAGGAAGTAATGTGCATCGCATGGAATGAATAGGCAATTTTATTTAAATCTTAGCTTCCGACATCTACCGGCGATTTGATTACCTAAGAAAAAATATACAGCCACAGCAACCAACAAACAATGCATCCCTTTCTCGCTTATATACATTTTCATAAGAGGATACAGAATAGGACGTTTATTTGCGACTGTCATATTTATCATACGTTATTAGGCGGCCGGACGGAGTCGCGGGTACAGCTAGTTAAATATTAATGTCTGTAAACTGTACCCACGATACAGGAGAAATCCTAGTGAGGCAACGTTTCATAAAAAGAAGAAAGCTAGTAGGTACCTACTTAAAAAAAAACGTGCTATTTAATAGAGGAAAAAAGATTATGAAACTAAAAATAAATAAATGACTGCGGCATTGCGCATTATTGTTTAAACTGGTTTGGCTAGTGTGAGTACTAACAAAGAACTTCGTTTCATATATAAATATCTTGTTTCCACACCTAATTAACTCCCGACAAAAAAGAGGGTGTTATAAGTTTGTAGTTTGTATCTTTGGATACGTGTATCTATCTGTGGCATCGTAGCTCCAAAACGGGTAGACCGATTTAAATGCAGTTTTTTAAATTGAAAGCTAGTTTTAATTGGGAATCATCTTAGCTATGTTTCATAAAAATCTATTGAGTCGTTCAAAGTTACAGCTCTTTTTCTAGTTGAAGTCAGGGGTTTTTGACGGTTAGATTATTTTACTAGACTTTGCACTTACAGACATACCTGATCATCTCCTAAATCTACACTTCCGGAATAAAGATCATGTCCTTTTTGTTACCTGTCTCTTGCAGTTGGTTCGGGGGCTTGTACTATATAACCAGTGTATGAGATCATGTCCAATCAACAAGAAATAAATATTCAGCAATTGGAGATACTTAAAATAGGAGCTTTCAACTGGGGAAGTAGCTCCACCTTGCAGAATATCGTAGCCAAATAACACTGCTCTTTTCTGTGTTCCTAACGGTGAGTACAGTCGTCAGTGCTCCTCGAGGAAGCGGCAAGGGCGTTAGTAGTAGGGTCGGCGATCAGTACTTCCTCAAAATCTTCATTAATTACCAAATACATTATTTGCAAGAATTTACTGTAAATATAAAGAAAGAAAGAAAATCAATTTATTTTTTGCACACAGGACACCGAGCATGCACACATAACAAACATAAAAAATAAAAAAACCAGGAAATTACATAAAATAAAAACAATGAAAAATAAAGCATGGAAGTGTGTGTCCCGAGATCGGTTGCATAGTTGTACCGCTATGTAAATAAAACAACTCTGCTGTTTTTTTGTGTCAACCATTAATTTCCGCATTCACTAAGCGCAAGCGCAGATCTGAACTTTGCGCTCTAATGTAAATGTATCTTTACAACCTTGAAGGAATCGGAATATCAAATATAGATTTCTGGAGATTGTTAGCTACAAACATAGTAATATTATTTTCAATGTCAGTGTTTGAAATAGAAACATCTTTGAATTATAAAATATTATACAGGGTGACCGGTAGAACGAGGGACTCATTGTACTCATTATTATAAATAACTTTGACTATAGGATAAAAGGGGAAATCTCAAAAAAAAAAAACAGCTGTTCCAGACATTTTGTCGAATAATATTGAATTATTTTTATGGAACAGCAGATTTTTTTACGCGATTTCAGATTTGGTCACATAGTAAAAGTTGTTCATAATGGCGAGGACTCTTACCTCTTTGACTGATTCCCTCGTTCTACCAGTCACCCTGTATAATAATAATAAAGCCTACTGATAGCCTAGCGGTTGAACGCTTGCCTTCCATGCAAGAAGGTCTGAGTTTAAAACCGGCTTGCACCTCTGACTTTTCGAACATGTGCGGATCAGAATTTGATTATAACTTGCGTTAACGGTGAAGGAAAACATCGTGAGGAAACCTGCAAACCTGAAAGGGCCTTATAAAGTCCTCGATGATGTCTGTAGTCCTCACTGATATTGTCTGTACCTTAGGAACCTGTTTCTTGGAGTTTCAAACATAATTATTATGTTCGCTTTTAAAGAGGATCAAAAATAAATAAATGTACTCGTATAAATGTATTTTTTGTTTCACAATAAGTACGTTACATACATTTTATACAGAGTTCACAAGAATGAACAGATAATGTACTGCTGGTACTTAAATAAAAATATTATAGTTTAAAAGAAACTAAAAGAAACGCTTTTGTCATCCAAAATAAACGTGTATGCAAAATTTCAGCTCAATCGGAAACTGGAAGTGGGTCAAATTTAACTTTCAAGATTTTTTTACATAGTTATTTAGTTAGTTAGTTACAAGTGAAGCTAATAAAAGCGTTTTAAAAAGGAAACTCAAAATAAGCGTTAATAAATGAAATAATAATTTTACTTCACTTAATAATGACCATAGGATTGGTTTAATATATTGTAGCTATCAGAACCTAATCAATCCGCACAAGTTAAAATAATTGAAGTAAATGGATTATACACGGTGTTAATGAATAAAAGTATGGGTTAATCTAAACCATACGAAACGGCATAATGTTGACACAATTTTTTAAATTAGGTACAGTTCCTTATCCATTTTTTTGGTTTATATCACTGAATGTGGCTCCTAAATAGCTAAATAGTGAAGTTTTTATTGATAGCTCTGATAGTATTTTTTATGACATTTTCTTTGAGCATAATGCGAAGTTATTTAAAAAAACAAAAATTTGTCATAACTTTGAACCGTAAAAAATTGCACCTAACATTCTCAGGGTTAAAAAGTTCGGTAATGACGTTGCCCACGCCCCTATTTGATTTGATCCATACTTCCAGGGACACCCTGTATAAAGTCCTACCTTTGTAGTCCCGATCCCTTTATGGGGTTTTTGTAATAATCATAATGATCAACTTTTACTATGGGACCAAATCTGAAATCGTGAGAATACAAATCAGCTATGTTCCATACATTTGAGTACTTAATATTGATTTATTTCTATGGAATAACAGTATTTTTTGCAAGTACATGGTTGGTCCCT
Source organism: Allophyes oxyacanthae (assembly GCA_932294325.1). Taxonomy (NCBI): domain Eukaryota; kingdom Metazoa; phylum Arthropoda; class Insecta; order Lepidoptera; family Noctuidae; genus Allophyes; species Allophyes oxyacanthae. The sequence continues at coordinate 3,132,542 of OW028612.1, forward strand.
TAATAAAAGTTGTAAATAATGACGAGTAGAATAACCCCTTAAAGGGATTGGATTAAAGACTAGGAAGATAGTACTTAGACTAGGAAAATTTTTGAAGCATCGTATTTTTCGGTTACTAAAAATATTAAAAAAATACACAAAGAGGTGATTTTTAAGTTAGGCAATTAATAAAAAGGGCATATTTAAATTTTGGCTTTGAAAACGTATTCAAATTAAAATATTTATATGTTTGTAGGTTATTAAGCTATGTACAACCCGCAACAAAAGTAGCTGGACAAAGCTGTACCAAGTTTTATAAGTATTTTTAAGAATTAAAACTTACAAATTACATAATTCTTTTGTAATGAATTATTAAACTTACCGTTGCTTTATCGACTAGTTTAATGTAAGAACATTAATTATATTATATTTTTTTAATAAATTAATTTCAAAATTACGAAAAGTTTAACTACTTATGTTGCTGACTGTACACCATTCTTTATAATCATGTTTTTGCAGCCGCGTAATTTTCAATAGAAGGCTTGTTACACACGAGCGTAAACAAACTCATATTTTTGTTTGCGCCATTTTAAGCTCTTGTTTGTCCCAAATTTCAATACATTATGAGCTAAATTTGAATATGTCAGGTGTGTGATATGAGCCCGGATGGTGATTACTCTGTCAGGACTAATGCCATCCGGGTGAAACGGATTCATCTCGACTTTTACGAGCGACCGGAATGTTTTGACTTGATTTCGTTCAGGCTTTTGTTTTTATTCAGTTTTGTTTGTTTGAAGGTATACCGGTATGAAGTGTAATCTTACGTAATGGAATAGAAAAAAAAAGAATCCTCCGTACGGGATAATGACGGCGCAAAATTCATAATAATCGAAATACAGAAAGAGAAACAGGTAAACTTCGAAAAAAATAATAAAAAACAATAGACAAAATAATTATGTAACTAGGCTGCAAAGACTATTTTTAAAATTAATTTTTTTGGAACTTAGTTCTAAATCTACAGGTGGCTTAGTTTTGAGCAATTCAGTTTTTTTAGTCAATTTCGGATTTAGACGATCAAAAATATAATTAATCGGGTTTATCGATGATAGACCATTATACCATAGTCTTAGAAAATTACCCGATTCTCTGCCCATAACTAACTAACTTAACTTATTAATATATTTAACTTATTAATATAATTAATTTTCTAAACCAACATGCCCAAGTAGTTATAACGTCTTTACTATAAAAAAACTACCATTTACCGGTTGAAATACTTGCCCATTGACCAAAGATAATACATTCACGATGTATCGATACTAGCGCAATATATTCAACAGATGTTTAGTGGCGCAAAACTGTATCGTTTATGTTGTAACCATTTTGTTTGGTCCAAATTAAAAGCAGTGAGCGAAATTTGCATATTATTAAATATACAGGATAATTTTTTATGTAGTGCGCATAATTTGGTGAGTGATTCAGTCTCTGTTCCTAAATGCAACCACAGTATTGGAATAAAAACAAAACGAAAAGGACACGCATTATATACTAGCGCAAGCCAGACAAAGTCAAATGTTTATTATGTTTTGAAGTGAATTTGAATACTGCAGATGCATTTAGGAACATAGACTGAATCCACTCTACAAATTATGTGCACTACATAAAAAATATCCTGTATAATATTGTAAAAACGCCTAAGAGATATTACCCGCATTGCAATTTAAGTAATAGTTAAAAAACCTTACTGAGAACGCTTGTATGATCCAGCCTTGAAGAAAAATAAAGCAATTTAATCTTCAAAAGAGAAGAAAATAAATGTAATTTATTGAAAACAAGTTGCTTAAAACACCTAATTTAAATTTTTGCATTCGCAGAACAACCTATCCTGATTGTTCGTTCAGAAAACAACATCATACTTATAATGGACCGATTGAAAGAAAGAAAGAAAAAGCATTTATTTGCCACAAAAACAAGACACACTAGAATGACAGACACAGGTAATAAGAAGAGGACAGGTGCATAGACAGAGAAGACATTATTTTAGGATGGCAACAGTGTAAAATTGAGTAGAAAAAATAATAATTTAAAAGAATAAAAAATATGTGGGTATATGCACCGACTGCGCATCAACTATTCAGTGGATTGTGGTTGGACACGCGAAGACACCAATTTTTTATACACCTTAATAATAGTTAAGGTTGACTGAAGATCGAAAGGTGATACTAACCTAACATACTCATACAATAAACAAGAAAAATTTAAATAAATATACCCACATCACCTGACTATTACAGAAGCAAAAATAGCTCACTCTCTCAACAACGAACGTTTGTTTAGAAAAAAGTGCACGCTACACAAATGCTCAGTTTTTAATTAAATAAAATTAGTCTAGAGACGGATTTGTATTAATTCTTACACATTTGCAATTTAGGTTGATGCTACACCGCTAACTAAGCGAGAAATGAGCTGGAGTCGCTGCGTGCTGCAAAATAATTCGCTATGGTTGTCCATATTTGAGACATATTTTGATTCTGAGATGATAACGGAGCGCTAACTGAAAAAGCCGACAGGTCAGCATTAAATTTTTTTTGAATAATAGTGTCATTTGATTCCGTAAATGAGTGAAAAAGTAGCTAAGCAGAGTTGTCTTATAACCTTCAATTTGGTCAAGCACATACCTGAGTTCATTTACCTTGTGACATAGTTTTGAATATTATTATGTATTTAACGGTAACTAATATTGTGACAAGTGGAAGCAAGTCTAGATCAGATTACGGCAGTACTTTAGTTGAAGAGGATATTTTAGTGAGCTAAATGTGTGCCAACAAAACGAGGAATTCTACAAATTGACCAACATATTTAATTTACATTGATTAGCTTTTTAATTGAGGTACTAAATTCTAGTTGACTGCTGCCCTGGCCAAGTTAAAAATATAATAATATACTTAGTGTTTTTTTTTCAAGAGTTTTAAATTATTGGTTTACTAAGTGCCTTAGCAGTTAAAACATAACGGAAAAATTGCCGTTCGTCGAAGAACTTGGCACTACTTACTTGCGTATAATTTTTAGACTAAAGGGCTTGAAGATGTTCCAATTGAATAAGTAGAGTCGGTTTGCAGACCTACTGCCGAAGGGCGAGACGAAGATAGAACAAGTTTCAATGACTCACAGCTTGTTATAGGTTGTAAAGAGCTCGTTATTATAGATATAATGTTTCACTGATAGTTTTGATATTCAGAAGCGGAATCACTATAGCCTAAGGCAAAGGCCTCGACCGCCATTTCAGAGCCAAAGTCAAGCTAATTGAGAACGTGAGATCAAGTAAGTAGGTATTACTTAACGGAACTAGTAGCGTACAATTTTACCGCAGGTTTATTTCAAAGAAATCTACTTATTTTGCCTGTGGAGATCACGATCCTCAGTATTAAGAACAAGGCTTTTTCTTCTTCGTGTCGATTAGAGTAAATTATGTTGTCATTACATATCATCAGAATTTTCTGAACGTGTACTGTTTTACACCTATTTTTGTTTTTTACTAAGTCCCATATAATAGAGAATGTACGTATTACTATTTACTGAACACAATTCTAAACTTGGGGCTGTTACTGAGAATTTTCTAACAGAAAAAATCAATAACACTGACTGACTAAAGAAGGTTGATTCTCAGGTCGGTCAAAGTGATATCTATTGATTTTTTACTATACTTTAAACTACAGTCAACTGCCATTTTCACTACAAAATAACCACAATATTCCCAACTCCTAAAACACTGGACTTTTGTTTAGTTTTATAGCTAGTTTCATCTCCGCTCGCAGTATAACCTCGACCTTATCAGTAGCAATAGAATTCTCCTCTGTAGTGACACAAGCTCATTTGTCCACGTTTTTATGCAAAAATTATTAATACACACTATGTTCTTATGTCTGACGTAATTCTGTTTGCATAGAAATGAGCATATAACGTTTTTATTTCATCATTTGTATTCTACGATAGATATCAGAGGTTAATTTGAATTGATTTTCCGAGAGCGAGAAATAAAATAAAATATTTTAAATGCGAAAGGAAATCTGTCTGTTTGTTATCTTTTCACGATAAAACGGCTGAAGCGATCTTGATGAAAGACAAGGAAGTAATGTGCATCGCATGGAATGAATAGGCAATTTTATTTAAATCTTAGCTTCCGACATCTACCGGCGATTTGATTACCTAAGAAAAAATATACAGCCACAGCAACCAACAAACAATGCATCCCTTTCTCGCTTATATACATTTTCATAAGAGGATACAGAATAGGACGTTTATTTGCGACTGTCATATTTATCATACGTTATTAGGCGGCCGGACGGAGTCGCGGGTACAGCTAGTTAAATATTAATGTCTGTAAACTGTACCCACGATACAGGAGAAATCCTAGTGAGGCAACGTTTCATAAAAAGAAGAAAGCTAGTAGGTACCTACTTAAAAAAAAACGTGCTATTTAATAGAGGAAAAAAGATTATGAAACTAAAAATAAATAAATGACTGCGGCATTGCGCATTATTGTTTAAACTGGTTTGGCTAGTGTGAGTACTAACAAAGAACTTCGTTTCATATATAAATATCTTGTTTCCACACCTAATTAACTCCCGACAAAAAAGAGGGTGTTATAAGTTTGTAGTTTGTATCTTTGGATACGTGTATCTATCTGTGGCATCGTAGCTCCAAAACGGGTAGACCGATTTAAATGCAGTTTTTTAAATTGAAAGCTAGTTTTAATTGGGAATCATCTTAGCTATGTTTCATAAAAATCTATTGAGTCGTTCAAAGTTACAGCTCTTTTTCTAGTTGAAGTCAGGGGTTTTTGACGGTTAGATTATTTTACTAGACTTTGCACTTACAGACATACCTGATCATCTCCTAAATCTACACTTCCGGAATAAAGATCATGTCCTTTTTGTTACCTGTCTCTTGCAGTTGGTTCGGGGGCTTGTACTATATAACCAGTGTATGAGATCATGTCCAATCAACAAGAAATAAATATTCAGCAATTGGAGATACTTAAAATAGGAGCTTTCAACTGGGGAAGTAGCTCCACCTTGCAGAATATCGTAGCCAAATAACACTGCTCTTTTCTGTGTTCCTAACGGTGAGTACAGTCGTCAGTGCTCCTCGAGGAAGCGGCAAGGGCGTTAGTAGTAGGGTCGGCGACGCGCGAGTGATGCTCCTGGTGTTGCAAGCGTCCATAGGTTACGGTAACCGGTTACCATCAGGTGGGCCGTATGCCTGTCTGCCAACTTAGTGGTGTAATAAAAGTCTTTGTAACTTACTTATCAGGCTACCCACTGAAATACACAAGTAAAAAAATAAGGCATAACACAAACGGAAAAATATTTATTGAGCCTACTCCAAGTGTTCTTTGTTGATAGAGTTCGTGCCTCTTCGAATGTCAAGCTACTTGTACGACGAGTTGTTTTGGTACCGAAATCTAGAGACGCTGGAAGCGACAAACATTTTTAAAGGGTTTTTAAAGAGGCCTTGATTGGACAGGTCCAGCTGGTTATCCAGTGTTTTTTTCATATTTCCTACAGAAATTAATGCAAGTGACTTTGTAACCTGTTTATAAATCTCTTAATGAAATAAGGTTTGCTATAGCCATTTGAGTACTAAAGGGATTTTATTGGTATGCCGTGTGGCAGGTTTTACCCATAGAGTTTGTTTTACCATACAGTACACTGACAATGAATGCAATTTTGTAACGCGCTTTTATTAGCTTCACCTGTAACAAACTAATTAACTAGGTATGTAAAAAAAATTGGAAGTTAATTTTGACCCACTTCCCGGATTCTGATTGAGCTGAAATTTTGCAGACACGTTTAGTTTGGATGACAATGGTTGTATAGTTAGTAACGCTATTCTAAATCCAATATGGCGGACTTCCAAAGATAATGGACTTGTTATTTTTTATGCACTCCCATGATAGCTGCAGTAATCAGTGGGTATTGTAAATATGTTTTTGCTTTTAATGTCATCCTTATGCCTACGGATGAGAAGTATAAATCGGTTGAATAATAGGGGATAAACTGTAAATAGGTTTGTTAAAATGTTATTTTCAATAGAGTGTGGATGAGAATTGCACACACTAGCAACATCTATTTGCTTATCCCTACTTATTATTACAATATTATTGAAATATTACTTATAAAAAAGAGGTTAGCATAAAAGTTAGTTAATAATCACTTCTAGTGCATAACTTGATCGTTTTCCAGCGAAAGTGCTCGCGGCGTCGAGGTCAGTAGAAATGCGGGGAGGGGCTTGCGTACGCGCACGTTTGCGTAACACCGCGTAACCGGTGACGGCTGACATTGGACGTATGTGGGTTACGATCGTTTATGCTTGGAGTCGGAGAATCTTTTGTCGGTTTTCTTTGTGAGGCCGTCTTGTAGAGTTTAATGTTTGGTGTTTTTAGATGTTATGAGTAAAATATAGTAGTTTATGTGGTTTCCAGGTATTAGTTGTATTTATCGGCCAGCCCAGCTCAGAGAAAAGGCTTGGATCCCAGTACCGAGAACATTAAAAGAGTTACAGTCGATATACGAGATCTTAACTTTCTAGTCCCGATTTCTTTAAGGGATTCCACCTTGAAATAGCGAAATAAATTATCAGCTGTTCCATACAGTCGGGTAATATTCAATTATTTGTATGCAACAACAGAATTTTTTTTTCGCGATCTTTACAATTATGGGAATAATAATTATACGAAATAACTTTATGCCAAACATTTTATGCCAATCAAAATTATTCGAACAACAGAAAACAAAAAAAATAAACTAATTTAGGCTTTATATTTGAATATGAAAGATCTGACCTGGAAAGGTTGCAGGCTTACATAATTATGCTATACTTACGTAACTTCCCTAGACCATTAATAATAGTCGGGTCATGGCAAAATGTTGATTAATTTTAAATGTCAATTAGATCATAAACTAGACTAAATGCATCGAGACCTAATAAAAATACTGCGTGCTGATTTAAAATGAGTTAATTATTTTGATAACCGCTCGTGATAGACAGTAAAGCATGCAAATTATATTAATTTCATACATATTTGATGAGTTTTAGTCCATTCGTTCACGTCATTCTTTCCAGAATGCACATAGTTACTGTTCATTCACGCGATACCTGTCAGAAACTGGTAAAATTATTTCATTAAACTAAAAACTTATCTGGATGTGAATACGTAGACCTAAATGACAAATAACAACGGATCGTGATATTAACGGTTCCGAAACTTACCTAAAGGTGGTCATCCATACACGACAAAACGAATACATAGTTATAGTCGGACAAAAAGTTATAGGGTCACTAGTTAAAGATGAAAATTTCTAAAGGACTGATGATGATTTTTTTGTTTTTTATTCCTCCAATGTTGCAATAGTAAGCGGTTACTGTAACCTATAGACGCTTGCAACACCAGGGGTATCGTTCGCGCGTTGACGACCCTATCATTAGGGTACCGTACTGCCAACACGATTCTTCCCCAAGGAACTCTGGTGACCTTGCTCACCATTAGGAACACAACTCTGTAAAAGAGCAGTGTTATTTGGCTACGATATTCTGCAAGGTGGAGGTACTTCCTAAGTAGGGCAGGTCCAATTTTGAACAGAAAATCCCACTATCACCTCTCTTAAACCCAACCCTTCTCAAATGGTTACATATTATTTATCTTTGAGTCACTTTCGAGTTCGAAGACCTTTACAATGTACAAACATCAATGAACACACGATCTGCTTTTATCAATATACCTAATTGAACTCCTACGAAGCATGAAAAACGCTACGGTGAAATGAGGAGTGGAAAGGAGAGAATAAGAAGCGTCAGGAAAAAGCTAGCAAACGCTCAAGTGCCCGCATATTCAGTTGACATAAAAAAAACTGCGTATGCTTCCAATGCATGGGACACGAACATCCTGCCCGCATAAAACCGACAATCAGCGAGATGACAATAATTTTTTCAAAAATAGTTTTTTATTGTTCATTTTGTTATAATAAGCCCGTAAATTACATCTCTTGTTTATTTGAATTCAAGCTTTGTATCAACAGACCTATTAAAATTCAATAATTCAATTACTTTATTTAATTAATTGCAGTCTACTCGCGGGTTGGACTTACACTACATGAAAAATATAGTTTTCTAAACAGAGCCTATAGGAAAGCCACAAAACGGTTCTATTCTTATCGACCATAAAACATCTGATCTGGCACTTGTATGGATGCACTTCAAAAAGATTGAGGCCAGTAATTGTTGGGCGGAAATTTTATAGGATTGTATATTTGGACTTCAAAAGCGATAGGTATGAATCAATGATATAGAATAACAGATTATCTACGTCTGGTTTTGCTTGAGATTCACAGATGTTGTATTCAAGTTTGGCGGTAGATGTATTAGCAATATTAGCATCGATTCTTTACGATGTATTATTAACTAGAGATGTTATATTAGTGTAATTTTTTTATATTTCTAATATTGAATATATTCGTTATCTCATATTATGATACCATACCTATTACTGGGTATTAGACAAATAATAGTGAACTGATTCAATATCCGCTATCAACCTAATTGAATCTAATATTTATATTAAGCGTAGATATACAAGATCTCGTGAATATCGGTTATTCACGAATACCTATAACCTAGTGAAACGGGTCGCCTCGCTATTACGCGTCTTTCCTATTATTTGACTAATACCTGGTAGCCTATTACCATATTTTCGTATATCCTTAAATGAATATACGCGCCTTGTATACCTATTATGAATATATTCGTTACACCTCTATTATTAAAATTCTCCTATTACTATTTTTTTTTTCTTGACGCATGCCTCTTGTAGGCTTTTCGGCTTCTCGCATAATAAATAAATAATTATAGACACACTATATAATTACTAGCTCATGCATGATAATAAATACGCGAATATGTAGGTATTATTTTGTTAACTCACATTCAAATTCCAAAACGAAATTGAACAACGTCATTCATTACCGAAATTCACCGACGTACAAAAACTGAAGCCGAACAAAAACGTCAATGGACACAAAACAAAGCGGCTACATTCCAGTTATTGACAATTAATAGCTCCATCGCGTGCTGCAAACACAAAGGAAACTACACAAAGTATGGGGAATGGCATAATTCAAAGGTCAGGAGGTTTACTAAGAGCTATTATGGCAGGGCAGAAATTGAACTGCCCAGACATTTCCAATATAAGCTGACCTTTCACTGTAGGAAAAGCCTATAAAGTGCGAGGTCAGCTCATACTGGAAATGACTGGGTAGCTCAAATTCTGCCATGCTATAAGAGTTCATAGTAACCCCCGCGATGGATCAGTACCAACAGCGCAACAGGACGGCAACAAAAAGTTGCTTGGAATTGGCGGAGTTTAGACAGCGCATGCGCCTAATTTGTCTTTGAAGATCACGCACGTTTATTCGTAGAAATAGGCAAAATAATGTGCATTACGTGGCTCGTTGCTCATTAAAATATTATCTACAAATTGTTTTTTTTTAACCCACGTAGAAGAGTTGCCCACACATGTCCGGTCAGCCAAAAAAGTTGGTCTATTAGTTTTAACAGAACTTCCTAGCAAATGAAAATACCACTGAATTTAATACTTAATTATTTTGAAAAGAGACCTTTTTGTGTTATGGCGTATAAAAAACTGCAAATTGGTGGTGGACCAATTCTTTGGCCGATTGTACATCGTTTGTTGCTTGGTAAATTCTGTCTTTAATGAACGATGTTCTTTCCCAAGGATCCTCCCCTTTCAAAACACGGATAAACACCATATTATAAAGAGAAAAGATTAGATTTTTTGTATGTTTGTTTGTAATGGATAAACTCAAAAACTACCAGACCGATTTTAAAAATTCTTTCACCAGCAGAATGCTATATTATCACTGAGTAACATAGGCTATAATTTATTGAGATATCACGCGGGCGAAGCCGCTGGCGGAAGCTAGTTTAATATAACACCATAAAGCTGAACAATTTGGCGAGAAATACGGGTATTTTGAATATGTTAAGACCGTTTGTCATCAAGTCGGATATAGTAGTTAGGAAGTTCTGACAACTTGATGAACTATGTCAGCTTTGACAAGTAATGGTTGAGATTTGTGTCGTGTTCGAACTCAGAATAGACTGCCGTATTTCATGTGTCGAAAGGAGATACTTAAGAGATTACAAGAAGATGAATAGGTATTAAACCCGTCACACACGTAGCTATAATATAATATTAATAAACTTAGCTATATATTACATTATAGCAAGCCCCCATACGTGGTAGCTATACTATAACATATTTTGATGACGTAATAGAAATATATATTATAGCTGCGTCTGAGGTCACTCGAAGATTACTATAGAAAATATATCGTAATATGTCTTGCTATAATATATATTATAGCTACGTGTGTGACGGGCTTTAGGCAGTAGAAGCAGATAGGACATTATAATACTGAAATAAACATTATGTAATTCAACATACCTACATTATTTATTATTATTTACATTTCCTTTATTTAAACTTTCCACATACTTTTATGTATTTTTAAACATTTTTACAAAATATATGCAAACATTTGCAATTACCTACATGAAAAATATTATTATTTTTATATTTGTATGGAATAGCAGAATTTATATTTCGTGATTTCAGGGTTGATCCCTTTGTAAAAGTTGTTCATAATGATGAGTACAATATCCCTTAAAGAATGTGTCCTGTTTAAATAAACAGCCTGTATGATAAAAACATCGATACACATCCAAACCAACAGTTTAAAGATAGTTAAATCCTATTGTTATGGTTTTTTACATACTACTACGTATAACATAATAACAGACGAACGACTTGATATTTTTTCAAATAAAATCATGATTGAATAACATTGAAACTAGACAATTCTCACAATATTTTATTATACTTGTTGAACTATTGTTCCGAACCTCCAAGCTATTGTACTATGAAGGATATTATTGTAAGTACGTATCTTAAATATGTCCCTTTAAAATAATAATTATTAACCAGCGGGTCTACCGCGTACCTAAAATGGTAATGGACATCGACACTGGTATTAAACTTCAATACGATCGTGAGAGACTAAACTTCGAGCTACCTTGTATTTTTTTTACCGATCATGAAGATAGGAGCCCCACTTCATGATAGTTAATTTTTTTACAAGTTAGCTCAAAGTTTAGGCTCTCACGATCGTATTGAAGTTTAATACCTACCAGTGTCGATGTTCATTACCATTTTAATTACGCGGTAGACCCGCAGAACCATGACTGGAACCATGTCTGGCGCGTTAAGCAGTACAAGCTTCCTGAGCCAATAGCGAGAGAAATGAAACAAAAAAAACGCGTCCAGATCAGCTGTACGTGGCCCACGTGGGCCTACGGTCCCATCAGCATACCAGCGCTGTGACATTTTCTATTTCTAAATGTCACAGCATTATGCTGAGATGGGGGCCATTTTTGGTCTCGTCCAGGTTGCTTTAATTATTGTGTTTTGTACTTTTGTAATTTTATTTGTTCCTGGTGACTCCAGAATAAAACCTTTCTAATGTAATTCTAGCCTAAAATATTTCATATCCAGTCGTAAAACAAACTTTTGACAACCCTAAAAGTCACACGTAAACCATAACATATTAAATGACGTAATTTAGTTGCGTGTCCTAATTATTGATAATAACACAAAAATATAGGGACAGTTAGAAATAATTCGTGTGCCTTGAAAAACATAACACAATCGTGTATTGATTGGCGAGCGGCCAGTAACAGAACTAGTATCTAATAATATATGGAAAGCATTGCCACGCTAATCTGGGATTGTATGAAATAGCGTTGGCTGCTTATCACCCAACACTATTGAAAAGAACCGGTTAGCACGGTTTCTAGACAGGTCTCATGCGCTCGTGGAGCTCAGCCCAGCGGGTCTACCGCGTAACAAAATGGTAATGAACATCAGACTCTGGTAATCAACTTCAATACGATCGTAAGAGAATAAACTTCGAACTACCTTCTAAAAAATTTACCGATCATGAAGATTAGTCCTGACTTTATAATGGGTAATTTTTTTACAAGGTAGCTCGATGTTTAGGTTCTCACGATCGTATTGAAGTTTATTTCCAGAGTCTGATGTTCATTACCATTTTGTTACGCGGTACACCCGCAGGATTGGCTTTGTTTTCTGATGAGTGGAAGACAATTATGTTAGAATGTTTGCGGTTCTGTGAGAAGACAGAGTGATAGGATAAATTTAATTGAGAGTTACTGGCAAATTGCTGAATTAAAGAACTTTACTTTGCTTAAAGGGAAGTATGTCTGGCGGGAGATTCCGCGCAAAATTGGAGCTGTCTGACTGGAGAAGTACCTCCACCTTGCAGAATATCGTAGCCAAATAACTCTGCTCTTTTGCAGTGTTGTGTTCTTAACCTACCCTGCCACTAGTCTTGTGCCAATAGTGGCAGGGTAGGTAACGCGCGAATAATGCCCCTGGTGTTGCAAGCGTCCATAAGTTACGGTAACCGCTTACCATCACGCGGGCCGCAAGCTAGTTTGTCACTTTACTGGTATAAATAAAATCGCGGGAACTGGTAACAAATCGGCTTTGTATGATATTACCAGGCTTTAAAAGAGGCATTTGGGTTTGTTTAGGCCGTTCTTCTCAGAAGCAGTTAAAAGCGGCGCCATTGAGTTCTAAAAAACCTATAAATTATCATTAGATTCATAACGTACGGACAAAAGTTTGCTTTTAAAATGTGACGATTCACTGCGTAGGTATGCCGCCGCGATATTCATTTTATCGCCAATACGTATGAACAGCCTGTATGACGCACCCAATTGTCCCCGTGGTAGGAAGTCGCGATAAAATCAAGACATTTCTGTTAAACGTCACAGGTATGAGACGTGTCGATTCCCGGTCTTGTTGCTCAGAGTATTCGACAGAAGTGCGATAAAAGAAAGTAGAATCCGAAGTACAGTCTAACAGAAATATGGGTATACAAATTCATCAGATACAGGGTGTAAAAAGACCCTTAACAAAGCTGAAGTATACGCATACAGTACGAGTTAATTAAACCAAGTAACAATGTGCAAAAATAATTGCTGGAAACAACTTTTAGATATTAAAAATAAGCTATTTTCTGTAGCTCGCGATCTAACGCGCGCTACAGACTACTACGTGTGCGCGTAAGAAATTTTAATAATAAAATATCAACTTCTCTAGGCAAAAACATAAAAAAAAATTGTAACTTTGACATTCAATATATCTCCATAACCAGTATGTTCCCAGGTATGGCCCAATACAAAAAACGGTGGTACTTGCAGTCCTTACAAGGGATTATTCCACTTAGTGCCCGCGCTCCTGTCCCCCGGTTTCAATTAATAATAATAATGGCCCACTTTGTCCCCCGTGAGATATCCTACGTCCCCACTTCACAAATTTATCGCACATTCGATATACGCACTTCCTTTTGGTTTGTTCAGTGTGATTTTCATAAGGGCCTATGTCCAGCAGTGAGAAGACTAGTAAATCTTGTACATTGAAAGTTTATTTGAACCCAAGAAAGTTTAAACAAAGACTTGACCTTGACCGATAGATGCATTGAGTGTGTCGGTCATGGTTGAAATACTAAGGGAGTTGCGTATCATCCGTTGATGTGCATACAGCATAAACATATATACTCGTAATTTTATATAAGACGTATTAAATGCTTAGATTATTGAATGTTTTGTTTGAAACGTCGTAATTTTTGCCAATTATAGAAAGAAATAAAAGAATTAAAATGTGTTTCTCGACACAAAAAAATTACACAATGAAAACATAAGGCACTGTTCTCATTACTGGGAATCAGGCCTCCTTTCTGAAAGAAAGAAGTGTTTGAGACAGCAACAAAATTAAATTAAACTAAGAACCTGTATAAAAAGTTTCTTTAGGCTGTTAATCATTTTGCCTTATTAAAGAAAAAAAAAAAACTATTTTTTTAATGTTACCACAACAAAGAGAGGCTCGTCCTCTATGGATTGTTTAAAAACTCCAATTATAAGCACTTGTTTGTATGGGTTAATTTGAAATTACAAAAGTAAAAAAATAACGAAACAAGTTTTTTAATTAAAATCCTGTGTAAATTTAGTTAAAGCAAATAAATTTTAGAAAAGAAAACAAAAGTATTTATTTACTTCGAAATATTGAAATGAAATGTTGTTTTTTTAAATGGGTTTATTCCACTTTGTTCCTCCAGCATATATGTAAATATAGGATACCGAATTTTTTAAATGAATAATTATATGAATTGATTCAGATGTCTTGTTATTTTTTAAACATTTCCAATTATGCCAATGTTTAATAGATGCTATAACTGTCACAAACTGAAACATAATCAAATAAAGCCGTATTTATACTTGAATATACATTGAAAATTTGGATCGTGCGCAAATTGAAACGAGTTTTTACAAATAAACGAATTTACCTATAACATAAATGTAAGGTCATGAAACGAGCTGTGTAAATAAAATGTAACAATAAATTATAATATTTAAAGAAATTGCCATAATTGACATCGACACAGATGATGTCCCATTTTTGGGACACCGTTATCATAAATGGGACTGTACCTTAAGTCCAGAGTGGAACATAATTAGAGCAGTGATAGCGCAGTGGTCTGGACTTAGTCGTAGGTCGTGGATTTGAATTTGATTTGAAAACAAAATTTTAGTTCACTCGCAAGCTATGCCACCTGTCCTCACTGGACCGAAGGCTGGCTACCGAAGACAACTGTGGTTCAGAAGAGGTACATTCATAGGCTGATAACAAATTATTATTAACGTAATGGAACTTACTCACTTTCAAACAATAATGTTTCAGAATGAACCAAAAACGGTTGAAGCTAACCTGAGCCTGAAATAACGGGCTTAAAGAACCAGAGTAGGGTTATTCTATGAAGCTAGTGATAAATCGAATATCATTAATGGGAATCAAAACAAGCTGTTTTTGACTTTACGATTAATAACGATTAATATCCATTATATAATATATAATTTTTTTTAATATCAGACCTGAAAACGAATTTCCTTAGATTCAATAAGTGTAACCAACCTCAATTTTGAAAATAAAAGATCTATATCAACTAAGCAACAAAAATATACGTTTTTTTTTCTTCCGTCTTATTTTTAAATGCCTTATTCTACGGAACACAGTTGTCACTGAGACCAGTTCATAAACCGATCAACCTAGATGCCTGCTTCAAAAAACTGGTACCTACGGGACATCGAAAAAGAACTATACTCTTCTCTTCTTCTCTTGTCCCTTATTTTCTTCTTCTACGTCGCAGCATTATGCTGAGATGAGGGCCATTTTTGATCCCGCATAGGTTACTTAATGTTTTTTGTTTTTTTTTTTTTATTATTTCCTGTGCAAGTCCAAAATTAATTGTTTTCTTTCTTTCTTTCTTTATATTACCATCATCCCTATCACAACAAAAACTAAAACCCACAATAGAATTATTCCCTACCTATTATTCCATAAAAACGTCAACACTCATAAAACTTCTTTACAAAAAAAGTCTTGACCCACATATCATCCATTAGTGAAGTTCGGTGGGCGAAAAAAAAGAAAATATCACAAAATGTAGCAAAGGTACATAATGTAGGGTAGGTGAACAATAAAGAGCACCCTGTGTCATCGCAGACTGCGCCGGTGACCCAAATAGTGGCATAATGTCGCGAAATGGCCACCACACAGAGTTAGGGCGCTAGATATGGTAGAATTTGTGACTTAGTTTACGCAAAAACGGGCAAAAAAAGTAAATTATGACTACAAAACTAAAGTTGGAAAAATATATATTATGTAGGAAAAATTTATTCTATATTTGAACATGAAAATAATAAAATATTATAGAAAAAAAATACTATAGAACACGCTTTAGTCATTCAAACTGAACGTGTATGCAAAATTTCAGCTCAATCGGAAACCGGGAAGTGGGTCAAATTTAACTTCCAAGATTTTCTTACATAGTTAGTTACAGGTGAAGCTAATAAAAGCGTGTTAAAAATTGTAAAAATTCTACCGAGTCAAATAAAATAGCTTGCATCTGCGCGGGGGAGGGGGATAACTTAGTATGTTTAAAGCAGGCATTATATTAACCGATTTCAGCTGTAAAAGTTCTTTATTCTTATTATTTATTGTACACATAAACACAAGTCAAATACATGAAAAGAAAATACATGTACATAGGCGAGCTCAAAATTGAGTTTCCCGATTTAAAGAACAATTGCCGTCGTTTAATCTCCCCGACGACGCCTGGCTTATAATATTAACTTTACGATATGAGTGAAGATAAAGTACTAATAAATGATCGACAACGTAGCAGCTATGTTCCTATTTATTAAATTTATGTCTACATAGTATAAAATAAAGTCGCTTTCCGCGTCTATCTGTCTGTATATCCGTTAACTCTTCCTAAACCACGCAACGGATTTTGATGCGGTTTTCACCATCAGTTAGATAATTTTTCACAGAAGATTTTTATTTATAATACTTTGATATTTAATGTAAGGATAGTAGAGAAATTGCACTCGTGCGAAACCGGGGTCGGGTCGCTAGTCTTTGATAAAAACAATAATAATACGTATAAAGTCACGGTTCTAGATTGTATTTACACCTGAAGCTATAATATAATGATTCGTTTCCCTCAATTGAAACTTACAACATGCTTATCACGTTTTCCGATATATTCTTTAAGTTATTTATATAACCAATAATAATATAAAATATGTTCCAATAATAAAACTGCGTTTGGTTTCGATAACAAGTTAATAAAATGTAGATACCATTTATTTATACATTGTTTGTTTAAACAGCATTAATATTCGATATAAATATGTAAATATACGTAAAAGGAAATAATGCTTTTGATATCGTCTTTATCTACACCAGACTAAAGCCTTCTTCTATTTTGCATGAGTTTATTGATACTCGCAAGTGATTTTCCTTCAAATTAAGATAAAACATGCAATTCCTAACACTTCTTAAAATATAAAATGTTAATAAGAAGGCACTGATATGTCCATTCCCTGATTCAACTACCTCTACCACGGCAACAAGATGGCCGGCCGATGACAATGAATTAAGTCTATCACCCCTCTACCAGTTACTTCAATCGACCTTTCGTGAACGCGAAAAGCAATGTAAGTAATTCTCTAGATGTTAACCTCCGTTGGCAACTTAAGTAGGAGCCGCAAATGACATACAAACATATAATTATGTATATTTATGTCGGTTTTTACGACTACCCATGTATGAATAGGGTTTGCTCATACAAAAGAAACGCAAAGGTTGAAAGTGCAATCTTTTGAAGTAAAACCCCATGACCTTTGTCCCTTGAAATAATGACGTCGTTTGTGAGATAAGCGAAGGTCGTATTTTTGTGCCTTCATGCGTGAATGGCGATTCATGTCGTAATTGGGGAGAAATTGTAACTTTTCCTCACGAATTCCGACATTTTTATTTAGTGTCCCTTGTTGTGTCAGCTTGGAGTACCTACCTAATGACGTTTACAATAATATTTTGGGCCGACTTCACCAAACTTTTTTATTCTCGAGAATAACTATACCAGGAATTATTTAACTCTCCATATTATCTCTTGAAAAAGAGAGAAAGAACACTTTTGCACACAGGACACCAAAATCACAATTTCATGCATAACAAAATATAAAAAACTATAAAACTACACAATATTAAAACAATTTAAAAAATAACAATCGATGGAAGTGTGTGTCACACGTGTGCAAAAAAATGGGCATCGATCAGCTTGTTGTCATTGGCAACACCAATGGATAACTTCGTTTATGTTTCACAACTACACCAGAGTAAATTTAATCTCGTATAGTTACTTAATTTTCGTAGGGATCCCTATTTTTTTATAATTAAATTTGTCCTATGTTTCTCTGTGATAGTTTATAGCATCTACCGGTGAAAGAAATTTTAAAATCAATGCATTTGTCATTTGTTTTTGAGTTTATTAATTACAAACAATAATAGAAATCTTTCCCTTTTTTAATATTGGTATAGATATAGATACAAGTATTTAGGTATAAAAGCTAAAATAAATATTATGTCTAGTATTCCGCTTAGATATAAATAAAATAATACTCATCAGTCTGCCAATTGAACTATTCTAAAATAATGGAATTAAGCCAAATACTCCTACTTCCGTTACCATCCTATTTATTTTACTTTTCACTTCTAATTGCACTGAATAAAATAAAACAAATATATTAGAACCATCACACCAAACAAACCGACATCTGGTTTATAGACCGGCGCGCGCGCATCTGACGTCAGCGATTAATTTCCCATAGATTACGACGTCATCCATTGATCAAGTGACTAACGACTTTTCTATTTGTTTTTCTTTCATATTTGATTTCCAGTTTTACTTTACCTTGAAGTTTTTATGTTGTTTACCTAGATTTTAATTTCAACGTGAAAATAGGACAGTAGAACAATTTTTCGCGACTGATTAATTTTCACATTCATGATAGAGGAATTAAAAGTCAAAGTATTTTGACAATCCCTCAAAGAGCTTTAAAATATTGCCACCATTAAATAAATAAAATAAATCCAGTCTTCTTCCCGGAATGAGAAGGGTTAGGTCTTAGCTCACCACGCTTGCCTAGTGCGGGTTGGCGGACTACACACACCATCGTGGACTTTATGAGGCCCTCTCGGGTGTGTCGGTTTCCTTACGGTGTTTTTCCTGTTTTTTCGATGTTCGCCACCATTAGCAATGACACAGTTAATATTATACTTATATACTGTGGAAATGGCGTGCACAGACATTTTTTACAGGGTAGGTAAAAACAAAGTTAAATGATGTTTGTGATTGGCCACCTCACCCTAAAACTTAAATTAACTGATATTGTTATATGTTTAAGGCCTTAGACATAGAGTTTAAGGCATATTGCCAGACATTTTACACTTGCAGCCTATGGGTCAGATATACGCGCAGGTCACTCGATGTTCTGCGCGGCCAATATATAATGGGTTTAGGATGCTGATGGGGCTGCCCCGCTTCAATAGTGCATCAGGTATGTTTGCTGAGGCTGCTGTAGATGGCTTCAAAGCATTGTTCAGAAGAAGAATAGCCTCCCTGATGCTGCGTGTGCGGGATAGCGCCAGCAGCCTCCTGAACACCGTTTTGCACAGGGCTGATTGCCCGATAGTGCGCCACTGGAACACTATCCATATGGGTTCCAGAGTAGCAATATTTGCGGTGAATTAACGCGTAGCGTGGCGTAGTTGTATTTTGTGTTGTTCTAGCGTAAGTACTAACATTAGTTTGTGTAACTTTTGTATATTAACAAATATGGATCTTTGTCTGAAATAAATAATTATATATATTATATTACAAACATATTAAAGTTTAAATTAAATATTACTTAATATTTTAAGGTAGACAGTATCTTTTCGTCTATAAGGAGTGCACGCCACTGACCATTAGTAGACGCTTTTAAAAAGAAGCAAAACAAAATAACTCCTGACATTAAATAGGTTAATAAAAATAGAATGAAGATAATTAACCTATTTTTTCTACGTTATCTTACGCGCATCGGAATTCGCAGGATAAGCAAAGAAACCCACATTCTCATCAATTCCCGTTCCCTATAGTAAATACTCGTATATTATCGTAACGAGAAAACTTCAATCTTTATAATCCCTATGCGAATCTAAGGCATTAAGGCCGTATTCAAGAACAAACGTACAGCAAAGGACTCAAAACGTTCGGCGGATAGAGGCGAACAGGAACATGTGGGACGCGCGTTTACGTGCACTCACGATGGATAGCGGACGAATGACGCCGAACATTGACGAATGTCAACGAATACTTCCCTCCACGCTCCATAAAGCCTCCATTCGCCTCTATTCGTCGAACGTGTGCACCTTTAAGCTTCAACGCACAGTGGACGAAATTTTGACCTACCGACCAATGAAATCACCGCAATCATTAGTTTGCGTTCACTGACTGAATATATATAAGCGAAGTTTTTGAATAGGTACAGATGTAGTAAGAAAAAAAACCTACACAAGTAATGTACGAATTTTTTTCTCGTATTAAAAAAATACTTTTCCCCACACTTGATTCACTTCTGTATCGTAGCACAATATTTACTGAGATCGTGGGTACAACTTAATAACAACAAACACAGGTATATCTCACTTGCATACACATCCAGACCCAAAACCAACTGTCTTCGTAAAAATATTTGTTCTGTGTGGGAATCGAACGCACGACACGTAGCCGCACAAAGCTAAATATTTAGCCACTGCACCAATACTGAAAAATTTAAAGAATAGGGGGCGGTCTTTATCGAGGAGTGGAACAGTAAAGGTATAATTTTTTTTTGTAATACTTTGAGATATGTATCTACTTAACGGAAATTAAAATGTAATCAGTTCATCACAAATCCTTATACCATCGCCATCGTGAGGATTCTTTAAATAAATGCATATAATGCTATTTACACATACCTGTTGCAAATGTGTCATTGAAATTAACACGTTATCATGAAAGTAAATTAAAAGTTTAATTATAGCGCACTCGAGAAAAAACCAAACGATTTTTTATTAAAAAAGGTTTAATCCTTTTTAGGCGGGTTCTTCAAACAAATGGATCATCTTTATTTACTGTTTCAATGTAAGTTCGTCAACATGCATTGACAAACAAACACGTTTGACAAGGGACTCGTTAAACAAGTCCGCATGCACCTTGTTTGTCAAACACCAGTGTTTGACCACTTTCATTTTCTTTTTGAGATTTATCACACAAAAAAGGAACTTTATTGAGGTCGAATAATAAACATTCTAAAGTCTTTGAATAATACAAGGTGACTAAGTTGAACAATGGACATATTGAAGTAGGATATTGTACTCATCATTATGAACAACTTTTACTATGGAGCAAACCTTGAAATAGCGAAAAAAAAATCATTATATTATATATCAAAATATATCAAATATATTAGCTATTTTATTCGCTATTTCAGGGTTGGTCCCATAATAAAAGTTGTTCATAATGACTCCTGACCAATATTTTTTCTTGCTTACTCGCTATCGTAATAAGTCGTATCAAATTTCCCGTTACTGACTAATTTGATTAGATATATATTCTAATATAATTATTAAAATATATAAACTAATGTGATAGTTCTATATATTTTATTTTTATTAGTTTGATGTGTACAAGACCTTTCTTTAATAAGTCCAATGTTCAAACAGTCACTCTGTAATCTTCTTTTAAATCGTTACCACACTCGTCTATTGTCTGTCAATTCTAAAGTACATTTGAGTAACAAGTTAGACAATTTAATGGCTTTATTAATTAGGGAACGTGTTTGAAATGCAGCAGCGTAATTGCTTTTCCGTTAATTAAAAATTTATTATAATACAATTAGGAAATAATGGTCGATGCATTAAAATACCTGTCGAATCGCGTGCCAAGCAATGTAGGACGTAGGGTATTTAGAGACATAAAAAAACTAATTGAATTTCCAATTAAACGTACTAATCTATAGTTAAAATGTTTCTAAAACTATTTGGGACGAATTATGTGTGTTGTAAGATTTTATTAAAGAATATAAGTGCGCGCTGAGAGGTGCCAATAAATCTGTTGACATTTTTTGAATCAGATGAATTTATTATTTGTTATGAAGGAAGAAACGAAGTTAGTTAATACTTCTAGAGTGCCAAGTATTTATAACATATTAGAAATAACAAATATACAGGGTTATTTGTAAAACACCGGCAAAGCTTTAAGGGGTGAAACTACTCATCAATATGAACAACTTTTACTACGGGACAAACCATGAAATCGCGAAAAAAAAATCAAACTTTTCATACAAAACAACAACCTTGCTCCATCAAAATGTATGAAAAGTTTGAATTTTTTTTCGCGATTTCATGGTTTGTCCCGTAGTAAAAGTTGTTCATATTGATGAGTAGTTTCACCCCTTAAAGCTTTGCCGGTGTTTTACAAATAACCCTGTATAAGACCTACATAACATATATTATAAAATTATATACCTAATATATGTTATTTTAATTTTAACAAGAGAAATCCTAGTATGAGGCGAAGTTAAAAAAAAATAGATAGCCTACACTTTAAAGAAAAATTACTATACCATCAGTTAGAAAACCAGAAGCAACCAGAATTAACCAAACACCCATATATTATGACGTGAAAAGTTTTAAATCACACACGATCCCCAGTTTGTATACAAAGCAACAAACGTTAGGTTATAAATTTTGCCATGCACTGTGGGTTGCTAAATATACACCATGTGAAATATGTCGGCCGGTTGTAGGAAATGTGATGACTGTGTTATTATGCCGTCTTCTTCGTTGGATGGATAGAATTTCAGGTTAGTGGTACATTTTACTAAAAGGGGCAAAATCTAAGAAAGAAAGAAACGTTATTTTTTGTTGCAAAATTGACGCAAAAAAGGCAAAAATACAAAAAAAAAATCAAGAACAAAAACTAACATAAAAATAATCTTAACATAGATAATATATTATAAAGTATTAGTAAGTATGTCAGTATGTCATTATACCACAATCATGTGAGCCTCACAGCTGCATCAAAAAAGGTTCAGTTCAGCGTATGCCAGACATCAATGCCCGGCGCTGATTTTCAACTGAACCCGTTTGTGTCTCACGGATGTCAATTTAAACAAACTAGTGGTCGCTCAGTGGTCGAAATTCGACCGCAATTTTAACTTTCTGCACTCCTTCTCCTTATAATCTTTAACTATGCCAAATCTCACACTGCTCCGTGTGCGCAATATGCTTAAAAAGGGGTACAAAGTTTTTTCTTCACGTATTAATATATAGACTTAAAATAAAAATATAACTACCACAACAATTAACTGAGGGGCACGTGGTGCGTACACCATGATTCACGGGTTACCCTATAATATAGAAATAAAATCCAAATAGAAGGTCCTATGGAGAAGAACCGGCAAGAAACTCCATGGAAACTCTTTTAAAACAATAGATTACAATCTTGATCAGTACAATGTTGTGGTAAGAGCTGCGAGAATAATGACATTTAATGTGAATAAAAATAAGAATAGGATAACAATGATTTGACTCTGAATAAGATTTCCGTGGCAGTAGTAACAAGCTGACCAGGACCGACAGACAGCACCCGTTCACGAGCATGACGCATGCGTCAGCATCGCCAAGCTCAACCACAATGAAGGGAATTCAACGACGAATTTAAATCATCTTGAGCTAGTTTTTTTTTCCACAGAAATATATAAAATAAATAAATAAATAAAATAAATAAAATAAATAAAATAAATAAAATAAATAAAATAAATAAAATAAATAAAATAAATAAAATAAATAAAATAAATAAAATAAATAAAATAAATAAAATAAATAAAATAAATAAAATAAATAAAATAAATAAAATAAATAAAATAAATAAAATAAATAAAATAAAATAAAATAAAATAAATAAATAAATATATGCCTATGAAAATAATTACATAATTACAGTGAAAATTTTTAGCTAGTAAACGTGTGACTAACAATTTTCTCTTAGTTAGTTCTTAATTTTATCAAGAAATACAGCTTTTTTATGGGTTTTTACTAAATAAAAATAATAAATTAAACTACGTACCTACTCGCATCATAATAATCGGCTATATCTTTCACTAAATTATTTATTAATGTCACAATAATTTAATTTACAATTACATTATTTTAACTACATAGTGTTTGAACATGAATAATTATCTGTTTTGAGAAATAAATGTCATAAACCATAATTATTAAAAAAACACACACTAAACAATATTAACACGTAAGTACCTCATTAATAATAACTGTGTTGTTTCAATAAATACCTTTGACCAATCTCTAGATTCCAAATCTCAATAAAATAGGTATATTAAATGTATAAATATAATTACTGTCAGTCAGTTTGTAACTAACGTTCGATGGCAAGTGATTCGTTTTATTTATCGCCTATTTATATCCTAACAACTGTTTTCGATTTGTCTGTCTGTCCATACTATTTTAGAACAGAGAAGAGAATTGTGAATTAGACGCTGGCGAACACAGACGCCCGGGCATTCCATATTAACAAGTTCACAAATATATACGTGAATCTTCCTTTAAAATTTGCAAAATGATACTGAAATCTATTCTACGTGAAAGGTCCTACCTTTCTAGTCTTGATCCCTTTAAGGGGTTAATGAACAACTTTTACTATGGGACCAGCAATGAAATCACAAAAAAAAAACTAAGCTGTTCCATACAAATAATTCAATATTACTCTCGCTAATTATGAAACAACAGATAAGTCTTTTCGTGATTCCAAGTTTCCTCCCATAGTAAAAGGTTTTTTATTATGATAAGACAAGAACCCCTTAGTATTAAAAAAATAAACGAATTTATATAAATAAATAAATAAATATAATTATTTCATTTATGATATATCAGCTGTCAGGACAAGACTTTTTATTTGTATAGGTATAGAATACAATAGAATAGATTTTTATTTCATGTAAACCAGATACAGGCACTTATGAAATGTCGAGACTCTAGGTGCACGGTTACAAATAGTAGATCCTATGGAGAAGAACCGGCTGGGAAACTCCATGGAAACTCTTAAAAAAAAATACATTACAATTTTGATTAGTACGTGTGGTAAGAGCTGCGAGAATAATGTAGATTGAAAAGCTAATTTAGTAATTATCATGACTATCTCAAACATACAGGCTTTGATCACAAATAGTACAATAAGGGCCCATCCACACTTGATACTTTTAGATGCAGAAACGCGCGTTTTCGCGTTCGTTATTCACTTTTTGTAAGCAAAAGGCAGTCGTCGATCAAGAAAACGCGCGATTTTGCTGCTAAAAAGTATTAAGTGTGAAGGGGCCTAATGTATGCAATGAACACGCACGAATCGAAATCATTATCAACAGCAAATACCTACTGGTTATTTAAAATGTTTTCTTACAATCTTCATAAAACTAATGGAAATTATGTTTACCTACGCATACTAAATTCTGATCTAAGAATAATTATAAACAGTAAGTACTTTATGGTTGATTTTATAGTGTTTTTACAGCATGTCAAAAAGCTTATTTTATAATTATTTAAAAGCATCGTAATTGTTTTTTATTCACACTAATCCAAAGTTTAAACACATGGATTCATTGTCGATACAATCGCGAAAATAACATAAATTTTTACTGTAACAGATGCAATTGAAAAGCAGCAAAGATGTAGTTGCGATATAGTTGTGGTTGGTTGGTTTTGACGACACGGTTGGCGGAGTGGCTAAGCAATTAGCTTTCTGCGCTACGTGCCGCGGGTTCGATCCCCGCACGGAACAAATATTTGTATGATCTACAGATAGTTGTTTCGGGTCTGGTTGTGTGTGCATGTGACATGTATGTTTGTAAACTGTACCCTCGATACAGGAGAAATCCTAGTGAGGGGCAATGTTTATTAAAAAAAATATATATATATATAGCAGCTAGTCAATTTTTATCGGGACACGATACTTTACAATGACCCTACATCAATCCAATTTACCCCATAATTAACCAAATTTACCCCCAAAAAGTCGTGAACAATACTTGATTAATTACATGGTACCCGCATCGTCAGACCGTGACTCGTCCGTAAAACTTTTTAAAACGAGACATTTAAATGTATTTAATAGGTTTAATTAAAAGGCGGTGCGTGTGATAAATGATAATAAAATGTAAGTAATCACGCGTCTAATTCATGTTTCGGTGATAACGTGCGTAATTTTTATGGGGTGGGATTATATATATTTATGTCACTTTTATAGAGAAGTGGCAATAAAATGTTTTTTTTATAAGTCACGAAAGTATCGGGTGTGGTCTTTATATTATTGACAGGATATTATTTAATCATTCTGGAGACAAATTATGACTGCATGCGGCTTGCGAAGAACATGGAATCAACAACTTATGCTGGACATGGGATCGATAACCGAAGGTTATTGAGAACAGTTCAGTGTCTCAGTTAAAGTCGTTAAAGGTGTTTTTTAAGTTGACACATAAATATTTCAAAGAAACATATATTTCCCCTTAACCCGCATTCGCGTGCTCAAACAAAACAGATAAAGCAAAACTAATTATTCAATGGAATCAACGCTATAATTAATGATCTGATCTAAAGACATACGATTCAACTTAGAAGGGTATTTATTGCTCGCTTTTGCAACACTGTGCGAACTATTATCAAGTTAGGGATGGGACTATTGTGCGTGTGATTCGACTTGCGTCGATGTAGTCATTTTTTGGGTTCGAAGATCGGAACAAGTCGGTTTAAGTGGTCTAAATAGACCATTAAACCAAAAAAATGAAAAAAAGAGAAGGAAAGTGTATAAATAAATAAACAAGTTATTTTAGTAATTTTTTACATAATGTGTCTACGTGTCTATCATCCAAATTTCAAGTCGCGGGACTACTGGAAGAAATTTCATTGGAAATAAGTAGTTCTATTGTGCTCATATGTCTGCAATTTTTTAGTAATTAATTAATAAACATTAGTGATGGTGTTATTTCAAAGTCTTTTTTTTCAAAAATTAATTATTAATGATAGGTCTAAAACATACGATTCAACTTAGAAGTAGATTTATTGCTCGCTATTACAACAATGTGCAAACTATTATCAAGTTAGGGATGGGAGTGTGCGAGAATTTTTTCTGAGAATAAACTTTTACATTTTAATAAAACGTCCATTTAAGTTTGGCATGCATTTACACATTAAAGAGCTGTTCGTAATTTTAAAGGTCACAACCTCAAATGTCAAGGACGCCGCTTTCATGCAAATTGTAATAGCATTAACAAAATGTAAAAAAATATCTGTCCGTTTTCGTTTTCACTAACATCATCTATTATTGACTGTCATAAAATGGCCATGTTTGATGTAAGTCCACAATACATAGATCAAAGTACATAATATGTAATAAGTTATTTATTATTCGATTTTGAAATGTGCCGTACAGGCCGCTATACAAGATCAATTAGATAAAGATGAAAAAAAAAATTGAGTACCAAAAGCGAAATCACTATTCTAAAAATATAAATAAAATAGCAGAGAGAATATCGGTTCGGGGAACCCTAAAGCCGAACGTTACCAACGGTGGCTTACACGATGTTTGTCGATATTCGTGGTGCCATTCTGTTCGCCTATATTTTATTTATAAAACTAGCTTTTCGCACTTTTGCTTCGTCTCAGAGTTGTCACAAAACAATACATACCGCATGATTTAATAATAATGGATTTTCTGCGCCACTGCTTTTAGACTACGCAGAAAAATCTGGTTTCATCTAAGTGTATCGATTGATTAATTCATCTTTAATAAATCGATTTAAATTAAATTTAGAACAGCTCACTGTGCATCGCCTTGACATTCAAAAATCGAATGAGAATTAAAGTCGAATAATAATAGACTTTTATTTAACTCCCATCTCTACGCCAACGGTATGCGACTAAGACCAATTAACCGAAGGAAATGCCCTTTAAGGTATTCCACCACGTTGGATAAAATATTTCAAAATGTCCGTATAATATATAGAATAGTTCTTTTAACTCCTTATAGGTATTTTATTAATAGACGTTAAGCTTAGTGCATGCGTGCGAACGCGGCTAACACACAGTTTAGCCGATCACCTGCTTATAAACATAACAGGCTTTCGACGGACCACCTTTTTTCATGCGAGAATTTATGCGCTACAAAAATAGCCGATTATATACTATTTCTAAACGGGTTTTAAACTAGCTGCAATCGAGATTCTTGAATGAAAATTAGAAAAAATAAACATTGACGCGAAAATATAATCTTCGATAACAGCTGCTGTACAATCAAATTGAAATTACTTTGAAAGTACAACAAGACAAAGTGGAATGAAGCCATCGAATATTTATATTTTTAATTTCAACAAATTTTCAGATTTTAGAAGTTTAAGATCTTCGCAACTTTCAACAAACTATAGTATTTATGCCAAACAAAGATTTTAGAGCAATGCTTTTGCACTGATTATGACTGTTTACATCATCCAAGCATTTTATTTAAGTATACATACTCAACTACAGTTACTAACTACAACTTGTACACATACACACAACGACAACAACACAACACACACACAACAACAAAACAACCAATAACACCACACAACGCACAACATAACACACACACACACACACACACACACAACAACACTGTACACTGCACTGTGCACTGTGTGTGGAGTACAACTTGTAGTTAGTAACTACAGTTACGTGTTATTTTGATAAATTAAACTAAAGGAGACTATACTAACGAGATATTGACTATATATATAAAGCTCGATTACCACTGACTGACTGACTGACTGACTGACTCATTGACACAATTGTTCTCCCAGAAGGAGCCGTGGGGGGTAAAAGTCATGTATGGGGGTCGTAAACCTTGAGGTCCAGTGAGTCCGGGAAAAATCCGAAATGACCTGAAAGTGGAACCCTGACCGGAACTGCCCTACGGATCTCGAAAATGAAAAGTCGCAGACCTATAGTGCTAGAACTAAAAATGTCGAGGACCCTGGGCCGTTTGACAAGCCGGTGAAAAAAAGATGGCGTCCATACAAAAAAAGATGGCGGCCATACAAAATTGAAACGCTCACCGTTCCGCAACCGTCAGAGATAGTGGGGGGGTGTTCGACCAAATGTCATAGAGGACGACGGGGGCTTTCCGGTGGGGGTCATAAAAATCCAAGATGGCGGATTCAAAATGGCGGCCAAAAAAAAAAATGGTCCGAGCCGGCTGAAAATTGGCATCCGGGGGTTTTCGGGGGCACCGATTCATAATCCGGGATCAAATTTATTTTTCCGCCATTTTCCAATATGGCCGCCATACAAGTGTTCATTTTGGATTTTCACCCAATTGTTCTCCCAGAAGCAGCCGCCGGGGGTAAAAGTGATGTATCAGAGTCGTATAGAGGGGGCTCCTGTGAGTTTAGGAAAAGTCCGAAATGACCTGAAAGTGGAACACTGACCGGAACTGCCCTACGGATCTCGAAAATTACAAGTCGCAAACCTATACCGCCGGAACTAAAAATGTCAAAGACCCTGGGCCGCTTGACGAGCCGGTGAAAAAAAGATGGTTTCCATACAAAAAAACATGGCTGCCATACAAAATCAAAAAACTTATTTTTTTTTAATTATGTTACAAGCTCCACCCAAAAAGCCCTCGCGGGCCGCATGCGGCCCGCGCACCCGCGCGACCTCTAGTTGACTATATATATAAAGCTCGATTACCACTGACTGACTGACTGACTCACTGACTGACTCATTGACACAATTGTTCTCCCAGATGGAGCCGGGGGGGGTTAAAGTGATGTATAAGACTCATACAGCTTGAGGTCCAGTGAGTCCGGGAAAAATCCGAAATGACCTGAAAGTGGAACCCTGACCGGAACTGCCCAACGGATCTCGAAAATGGCAAGTCGAACACACACACTGCCAGAACTAAAAATGTCAAAAAACCTGGGCCGTTTGACGAGCCGGTGAAAAAAAGATGGCGTCCATACAAAAAAAGATGGCGGCCATACAAAATTGAAACGCTCACCGTTCCGAAACCGTTGGAGATAGAGGGGGGGTGCTCGACCAAATGTCATAGAGGACGACGGGGGCTTTCCGGTGGGGGTCATAAAAATCCAAGATGGCGGATTCAAAATGGCGGCCAAAAAAAAAAATGGTCCGAGCCGGCTGAAAATTGGCATCCGGGGGTTTTCGGGGGCACCGATTCATAATCCGGGATCAAATTTATTTTTCCGCCATTTTCCAATATGGCCGCCATACAAGTGTTCATTTTGGATTTTCACCCAATTGTTCTCCCAGAAGCAGCCGCCGGGGGTAAAAGTGATGTATCAGAGTCGTATAGAGGGGGCTCCTGTGAGTTTAGGAAAAGTCCGAAATGACCTGAAAGTGGAACACTGACCGGAACTGCCCTACGGATCTCGAAAATTACAAGTCGCAAACCTATACCGCCGGAACTAAAAATGTCAAAGACCCTGGGCCGCTTGACGAGCCGGTGAAAAAAAGATGGTTTCCATACAAAAAAACATGGCTGCCATACAAAATCAAAAAACTTATTTTTTTTTAATTATGTTACAAGCTCCACCCAAAAAGCCCTCGCGGGCCGCATGCGGCCCGCGCACCCGCGCGACCTCTAGTTTATATATATAAAGCTCGATTACCACTGACTGACTGACTGACTCACTGATTGACATAATTGTTCTCCCAGAAGGAGCCGTGGGGGGTAAAAGTCATGCATGAGGGTCATATAGAAGGGGGTCCAGTGAGTCCGGGAAAAATCCGAAATGACCTGAAAGTGGAACGCTGACCGGAACTGCCCTACGGATCTCGAAAGTGGCAAGTCGAACACCCACACTGCCGGAAGTAAAAATGTCAAGAACCCTGGGCCGTTTGACGAGCCGGTGAAAAAAAGATGGCGTCCATACAAAAAAAGATGGCGGCCATACAAAATTGAAACGCTCACCGTTCCGATACCGTTGGAGATAGCGGGGGGGTGCTCGACCAAATGTCATAGAGGACGACGGGGGCTTTCCGGTGTGGGTCATAAAAATCCAAGATGGCGGATTTAAAATGGCGGCCAAAAAAAAAAATGGTCCGAGCCAGCTGAAAATTGGCGTCCGGGGGTTTTCGGGGGCACCAATTCATAATCCGGGATCAAATTTTTCTTTCCGCCATTTTTCAAGATGGCCGCCATACAAGTGTTCATTTCGGATTTCGACCCAATTGATCTCCCAGAAGGAGCCGTGGGGGGTAAAAGCCATGTATGGGAGTCGTATAGAGGGGGGTCCAGTGACTTCAGGAAAAGTCCGAAATGACCTGAAAGTGGAACGCTGACCGGAACTGCCCTACGGATCTCGAAAATGAAAAGTTTATATATATAAAGCTCGATTACCACTGACTGACTGACTGACTCACTGATTGACATAATTGTTCTCCCAGAAGGAGCCGTGGGGGGTAAAAGTCATGCATGAGGGTCATATAGAAGGGGGTCCAGTGAGTCCGGGAAAAATCCGAAATGACCTGAAAGTGGAACGCTGACCGGAACTGCCCTACGGATCTCGAAAGTGGCAAGTCGAACACCCACACTGCCGGAAGTAAAAATGTCAAGAACCCTGGGCCGTTTGACGAGCCGGTGAAAAAAAGATGGCGTCCATACAAAAAAAGATGGCGGCCATACAAAATTGAAACGCTCACCGTTCCGATACCGTTGGAGATAGCGGGGGGGTGCTCGACCAAATGTCATAGAGGACGACGGGGGCTTTCCGGTGTGGGTCATAAAAATCCAAGATGGCGGATTTAAAATGGCGGCCAAAAAAAAAAATGGTCCGAGCCAGCTGAAAATTGGCGTCCGGGGGTTTTCGGGGGCACCAATTCATAATCCGGGATCAAATTTTTCTTTCCGCCATTTTTCAAGATGGCCGCCATACAAGTGTTCATTTCGGATTTCGACCCAATTGATCTCCCAGAAGGAGCCGTGGGGGGTAAAAGCCATGTATGGGAGTCGTATAGAGGGGGGTCCAGTGACTTCAGGAAAAGTCCGAAATGACCTGAAAGTGGAACGCTGACCGGAACTGCCCTACGGATCTCGAAAATGAAAAGTCGCAGACCCATAGTGCTAGAACTAAAAATGTCAAGAACCCTAGGCCGTTTGATGAGCCAGTGAAAAAAAGATGGCTTCCATACAAAAAAAATGGCGGCCATACAAAATTGAAACGCTCACCGTTCCGAAACCGTTGGAGATAGCGGGGGGGTGCTCGAACTAATTTCATACAGGATGGAGGGGGCTTTCCGGTGGTGGTCATAAAAATCCAAGATGGCGGATCCAAAATGGCGGCCGAAAAATAAGTTGCTCCGAGTTGGCTGAAAATTGGCGTCCGGGGGTTTTCGGGGACACCGATTCATAATCCGTGGTCGACTTTTATTTTCCGCCATTTTTCAATATGGCCGCCATACAAACGCATCTTTTGGAGCAATTGTTCTCCCAGATGGAGCCGTGGGGGGTAAAAGTATTGTATGGGAGTCGTATAGAGGGGGGTCCTGTGAGTTTAGGAAAAGTCCGAAATGACCTGAAAGTGGAACGCTGACCGGAACTGCCCTACGGAACTCGAAAGTTACAAGTCGCACACCCATACTGCCGGAACTAAAAATGTCGAGGACCCTGGGTCGATCGACGAGCCGGTGAAGAAAAGATGGCTTCCATACAAAAAAAGATGGCGGCCATACAAAAGTTTTCATTTCGGTTTTTCACTCAATTGTTCTCCCAGAAGGAGCCGTCGGGGGTAAACGTCATGTTTGGGAGTCGTATAGAAGGG
This sequence comes from Allophyes oxyacanthae, assembly GCA_932294325.1. Classification (NCBI taxonomy): domain Eukaryota; kingdom Metazoa; phylum Arthropoda; class Insecta; order Lepidoptera; family Noctuidae; genus Allophyes; species Allophyes oxyacanthae. The sequence continues at coordinate 3,164,999 of OW028612.1, forward strand.
GGTCCTATGAGTTCAGGAAAAGTCCGAAATGACCTGAAAGTGGAACGCTGACCGGAACTGCCCCACGGATCTCCAAAATGAGAAGTCGCACACCCGTACTGCCCGAACTAAAAATGTGTAGGACCTTGGGTCGATTGACGAGCTGGTAAAAAAAAGATGGCTTTCATACAAAAAAACATGGCTGCCATACAAACGCCTCTTAACACGCTTTTATTAGCTTCACCTGTAACTATGTAAGATAATCTTGGAAGTTAAATTTGACCCACTTCGCGGTTTCCGATTGAGGTGAGATTTTGCACACACGTTTGGTTAGGATGACAATGCATAATAGATAACTGACGTCATTCTAAATCCAATATGGCGGACTACTTATGTATTATGCACTACCATGATATGGGTATCAAATGAAAGGGTTTGCTGAGAAGAGTACGAAACTAAAATAACGTCACACTTAATTCAATATGGCGGACGCCCCAAGATGGTAGACAAAATTTTCTTATCTACCAACCTGATATGGGTATCAAATGAAAGGGTCTGCTGGGAAGAAAACGGAAAATAAAGTCAAAGTGTAAGTCAAAGTCGAAGTCAAAGTCAGTCAAAGTCAAAGTCAAAGCACTTTCCAAATCGTGTTTTTTTTTTTAAGTTAATTTAAGAGTTCCACCACAACCTCCGCGGGCCGCGCTCCGCGCGACCTCTAAGCTTTTTGAACCCTAACCGTTTCGAAACCGTTAGAGATAGAGTGGGGGTGCTCGACCAAATATCATCGAGGACGAGAGGGGCTTTTCGGTGGTCGTGATAAAAATCCAAGGTGGCGGATTCAAAATGGCGGCCAACAAAAAATATGGTCCGATCTGGCTGAAAATTGGCGTCCTGAGGTTTTCGGGGGCACCGATTCATAATCCGGGACCAACTTTTTTTTTCCGCCGTTTTTCAATATGGCCGCCATACAAACGCATGTTTTGGAGCAATTGTTCTCCCAGAAGGAGTCATGGGGGGTAAAAGTTATGTGTGGGAGTCGTACAGAGAGAGGCCCAGTGAGAAATGACCTGAAAGTCGAACTCTGACTGGAACAGCCCTACGGATCTCGAAAACTGAAAGCTGCAGACCTATACTGCCAGAACTAAAAATGTCAAGGACCTTGGGTCGATCGACGAACTGGTGAAAAATCATAGCTACTATACAAAAAAATATGGCCGCCATACAAGTGTTCTTTTTTGGATTTTCACTCAATTGTTCTCCCAGAAGGAGCCGTCAGGGGTAAAAGTCATGTATGGGAGTCGTATAGAAGGGGGTCCTATGAGTTCAGGAAAAGTCCGAAATAACCTAAAAGTGGAACGCTGACCGGAACTGCCCCACGGATCTCGAAAATGAGAAGTCGCACACCCATAGTGCCAGAACTAAAAATGTCAAGGACCCTGGGCCGTTTGACGAGCCGTTGAAAAAAAGATGGTTTCCATACAAAAAAATATGGCCGCCATACAAGTGTTCATTTTGGATTTTCGCCCAATTGTTCTCCCAAAAGGAGCCGTTGGGGGTAAAAGTCATGTATGGAAGTCGTATAGAGGGGTGCCCATTGAGTTTAAGAAAAGTCCGAAATGACCTGAAAGTGGAACGCTGATCGGAACTGCCCTACGGATCTCGAAAACGGCAAGTCGCATTCTCATACTGCCGGAACTAAAAATATCGAGGACCCTGGGTCGATCGACGAGCTGGTGAAGAAAAGATGGTTTCCATACAAAAAAACATGGCCGCCATACAAAAGTGTTCATTTTGGATTTTCTTACAATTGTTCTCCCAGAAGGAGCCGTCGGGGGTAAAAGTCATGTATGATGATCGTATAGAAGGGGGCCCAGTAAGTTCAGGAAAAGTCCGAAATGACCTGAAAGTGGAACGCTGACCGGAACTGCCCTAAGGATCTCGAAAATTACAAGTCGCAGACCTACAGTGCTTGAACTAAAAATGTCGAGTACCCTGGGACGATTGACGAGCCGGTGAAAAAAGATGGCTTCCATACAAAAATATATGGCCGCCATACAATTGTTCATTTTGGATTTTCGCCTAATTGTTCTCCCAAAAGGAGCCGTCAGGGGTAAAAGTTAGATATGAGAGTCGTATAGAAGGCGGTCCTATGAGTCCAGGAAAAGTCCGAAATGGCTTGAAAGTGGAACGCTGACCGGAACTGCTCTACGGATCTCGAAAATGAGAAGTCGCACACCCATAGTGCCGGAACTAAAAATGTCGAGTACTCTGGGACGATTGACGAACCGGTGAAAAACGATGGCTTCCATACAAAAAAACATGGCCGCCATACAAGTGTTCATTTTGGATTTTTACTCAATTGTCCTCCCAAAAAGAGCCGTCAGGGGTAAAAGTTATGTATGAGAGTCGTAGAGAGGGGTGCCCAGTGAATTCAGAAAAAAACTGAAATGACCTAAAAGTGGAACGCTGACTGGAACAGCCTTATAGATCTAGAAAATGGCAAGCCGTACTCCCATGGTGCCGGAACTACAGTGTCGAGGAACTTGATCAGATCGTCGAGCCGGTGAAAAAAAGATAGCTTCCATACAAAAAAAAATTGGTTGCCATACAAACGCTTCTTTTGGAGCAATTGTTCTAAAAGGAGTCGTGCGGGGTAAAAGTCATGTATGGGAGTTGTATAGTGGAGATTCCAGTGAGTTTAGGAAAAATCCGAAATGACCTAAAAGTAGAACCCTGTCCGGAACTGCCCTACGGATCTCGAAAACGGCAAAGCGCAGACCCATAGTGCCCGAACTAAAAATGTCGAGGACCCTGGGTCGATTGATGAGCTGGTAAAAAAAAGATGGCTTCCATACAAAAAAAACATGGCCACCATACAAAATAGAAACGCCCTCCGCTCCGAAACCGTTAGAGCGGCATTCCGGTGGTCGTCATAAAAATCCAAGATGGCTGATTCAGAATGGCGGCCCAAAATAATATGGTCCGATCCGGCTGAAAATTGGTGTCTTAAGGTTTTCGGGGGGACCGATTCATAATCAGGGATCGAAATTTTTTTTCCGCCATTTTTCAATATGGCTGCCCTTCAAACGTTTCTTTTGTTCTCCGAGAAGGAGCCACTGGGAGTAAAAGTCATGTTTGACAGTCATATAGAGGGAAGTCCAGTGAGATGACCTGAAAGTGGAACCCTGACCGGAGCTGCCATAGGGATTTCGAAAACGGCAAGTCACACACCCATACTGCCGGAACTAAAAATGTCAAGGACCCTGGGCCGTTTGACGAGCCGGCGAAAAAAACATTGCTAACATGCAAAAAAGAAAATACCATACTAAATTAAAACGCTCCCCGTTCCGGAACCGTTAGAGATAGAGGGAGGGTTACAAGTCCAGTTAGTTCAGAAAAAGTTCGAAATGACCTGAAAGTGGAACGCTAAACGGAACTGCCCTACGGATCTCGAAAACGACAAGTCGCAGACCTGTAGTGCCCGAACTAGAAATGTCGAGGACCCTGAGCCAATAGACGAGCTGGTGAAAAAAATATGGTTTCCATACAAAGGGGTCCACTGAGTTCAGGAAAAGTATGAAATGACCTGAAAGTGGTCTTCTGACCGGAACTGCCCTACTGATCTCAAAAACTATAAGTCGCAGACCCACCGTGCTGGAACTTAAAATGTCGAGGAACCTGGGACGATTGATGAGTTGATGAAAAAGTGGAACCCTGACCAAAACAGCCATAGGGATCTCGAAAATGAAAAGTCGCACACCCACACTGCCGGAACTAAAAATGTCAAGGACCCTGGGCCGTTTGACGAACCGGTGAAAAATAGATGGCTTCCATACAAAAAAAACATGGCTGCCATACAAAATCAAATATCATATTTATTTTGAGTGATGTTACAAACATATGTTAAAGTACGTACATATGTTAAAGTCAAAGTCAAGGTCAAAGTATTATTATATTAGTATTACAATACATTTATTACACTATTCCATACAAGTGTTCATTTTGGATTTTCACTCAATTGTTCTCCTAGAAGGAGCCATGGGGGGTAAAAGTCATGTATGGAAGTCGTATAGAGGGGGGTCTTGTGACTAAAGTAAAAGTCCGAAATGACCTGAAAGTGGAACGCTGCTGGAACTGCCCTACGGATCTCGAAAATTAAAAGTCGCAAACCTATACCCCCGGAACTAAAAATGTCAAGGACCCTGGGCCGTTTGACGAGCCGGTGAAAAAAAGATGGCTCCATACAAAAAAACATGGCTGCCATACAAAATCAAATATCATATTTATTTTGAGTAATGTTACAAGGTCCACCCGAAAAGCCCTCGCGGGCCGCTCGCGGCCCGCGCACCGCGCGACCTCTAGTTGACTATATATATAAAGCTCGATTACCACTGACTGACTGACTGACTCACTGACTGACTCATTGACACAATTGTTCTCCCAGATGGAGCCGGGGGGGGTTAAAGTGATGTATAAGACTCATACAGCTTGAGGTCCAGTGAGTCCGGGAAAAATCCGAAATGACCTGAAAGTGGAACCCTGACCGGAACTGCCCAACGGATCTCGAAAATGGCAAGTCGAACACACACACTGCCAGAACTAAAAATGTCAAAAAACCTGGGCCGTTTGACGAGCCGGTGAAAAAAAGATGGCGTCCATACAAAAAAAGATGGCGGCCATACAAAATTGAAACGCTCACCGTTCCGAAACCGTTGGAGATAGAGGGGGGGTGCTCGACCAAATGTCATAGAGGACGACGGGGGCTTTCCGGTGAGGGTCATAAAAATCTAAGATGGCGGATTCAAAATGGCAGCCAAAAAAGAAATGGTCTGAGCCGGCTGAAAATTGGCGTCCGGGGGTTTTCGGGGGCACCAATTCATAATCCGGGATCAAATTTTTCTTTCCGCCATTTTTCAAGATGGCCGCCATACAAGTGTTCATTTTGGATTTTCACCCAATTGTTCTCCCAGAAGGAGCCATGGAGGGTAAAAGTGATGTATCGGAGTCGTATAGAGGGGGGTCCTGTGAGTTTAGGAAAAGTCCGAAATGACCTGAAAGTGGAACGCTGACCGGAACTGCCCTACGGATCTCGAAAATTACATTCGCAATGCTATACCGCCGGAACTAAAAATGTCAAGGACCCTGGGCCGTTTGACGAGCCGGTGAAAAAAAGAGGGCTTCCATACAAAAAAACATGGCTGCCATACAAAATCAAAAATCATATTTTTTTTAAGTTATGTTACAAGCACCACCTAATTAGCCCTCGCGGGCCGCATGCGGCCCGCGCACCCGCACGACCTCTAGTTTTAAATAAAACTAAACTTTATGGGTGACGTTAAGCGGTAAGAATTCATGTTTATTGTTAATTTGCTTTAATTTCCCTACGTTTCGAGCCCTTTAACATATTTGTAGTCACGTAGGCAGACTGTTAATACCTCCATTTCGTAATAATCTGCACAAAAGTATCTACGTAGGTACTTATAGCTCATAAACAACGGATATTCTATAAAAAAAACTCTCTATGAAATCTAATATCCAGGATAATTTCAAAAAACTGTTATATATCATTTTTATTTACCTATAAATAAAAAACTTCTAGTTACAACAAAATTGTACGAATTTAAAATTCAACTAAACAAACTTTTTATGACTCGCCCCACATTTACAGTCAAGCACGAAACTTTTTAATCGCCTAAACTATTTAACGACTAAAACTAATATTACTAACCATATTTTTAATCGGTTTTTCCGTGATGAGGTGAGTAAAGTTTAAACGAATTTAACTTTAGGTGCAAACAATGTGTAAAGTTATTAATAGTAGCTGTGTGTTTTGCCATAAAATCATAATGGAACATGATTATTGTCAGCATACAGGTGAGGTATCTAATAAAGCAAAAAATAGCAAAGTTTCATAACTTTCAAAGTTTCATTCTATCAAAGGCGAACTATATCTACGTAAGATTAGGTAAGTAAATTTATTTCTGTGATAAAAAAAAAATTAAGTTCTCTTTGTTCATGCATCCTATCCGATAATCAATTCTAAAACTAGTTTAATTTAAGCCTACAATCTTTAATGTGTGCACTAATCTTTACAATTTCAAACGCTTTAAATTATAAAGAAATAGTTGTCGCTGCTCTTCCACTAGATAATGGTAATAATTGAGCTATAAATAAAGTTGTTAAAGGCAAGTGTTAGCAGAAGTGTTCACCATAAAATATCTAAGAAGATATTTATGGAAAATTGTATGTTCATTGTATAGTATTTCAATAAGCTGCCGGGAGTTTCTTTGGTAAAGTTATTTTAAACTAAAAAAAAAAAAAAAAAAAAAATATCTAAAAAATTTATGGTTTTTGGAGTTGTCGCAGCAAGTATTGAATACAACGTGTATCAGAAATGCGTGGTCATATGCGTGGGTGTGGATCAGATCAACAAACTGAACAACTTTTTCTATGGGACTAACATCGTAATCACGAAAAAATTATCAGGTGTTCCATACAAAACTTCAATACCTACTCGACACAAACGTACGGACAAATTTTTCGCGATTACGATATTGGTCCCATAGAGAAAGTTGTTCAGTTTGATAGTCTGATCCACACCCTTAAATATGAGAAGGAATTTCTGTTATACGTTGTACAATAACGTAGTCTATAACACTAGCTCCAAAATAGGTTACTATGGCGGCTGTGGGCGTTTAGTAACCCGTTACTGCTTCGTGCACTACAGAAATACGAGGACACGAACCTTACCCTGCTCACTCGTGTTTTATGCATCTTACCACTATGTAGGACAGGGACTTTTGGACGTATTTTAATTATACAGGGTGACTGGTTGAACGAAGGAAAACTTTAAGGATTGTACTCATCATTCTGAACAAATTTTACTATGGGACAAGAAATCGCGAAAAAAATAAGCTGTTCCGTACAGTTAGTCGATTAATATTGAACAATTTTGTTCGCGATTTCAGTGTTGATCCCATAGTAAAAGTTGATCAGTATGGTGAGTACAATAACCGTTTAACCCGTAACCCTGTATAAGTATTTTTTACCCTTACTTTCGTTTATATCGTCCGATTTTCCCGCAATGCGATAATTTGAGGCACTTTGATTCTAAAATCGCAAATTCACATATCATCGCTGCGTAAGCACTGACGCATTGTCATATTAAAATGATTAGCAATATAAATCGCATTACAATAATGTCGAATCATAAACGCAATGGTCTAGCATAGCCTTTATCCCGATGACCTTTATGACGTATTTTTCGCCTTTATTTATATAGAATTAAAAAAAAAACTACCGATTTTTTTATTTATTTTTTACGTTTTCAAATCATCATTATATCCGGAGTTCACTACTAACCCTACATGTAAGATAAAGTACAAACCATTCAGTAATCGTTTTTATCTACATTTTCGATACAAAAATAATGACTTTTTGTCCGGATTAAGTGTTAATCTCCTCTTTACAAGGTCTTGATAACTTGGATTATGTCAGAATGATCCGCGCTTGTTCGTTCAAGGTTAAATAAAGAAACATCTATGTTTAGGCTCGTGTTTCGTCAATTACGAGCACAATCTACGTTTTTATTGGATTTGCCTGTATCTTTAGTAAAAAAAAATACAAAAACGTATGCAGTTTTTTTTAAAAATTGACGGAGAAGCCTTCCCGAAAAAAGAAGAAATATTTTAAGGTTCAAACAAATATGCAAGTTTAAGTTACATGCAAAGCAACAGAAAAAGAATATTTTAAGCCTTTTGATTTCCTTTTTCTTAAGAAAAACAAACCCCAAGCATCAAATGTTATTTTTACGGTTTGAAGTTTTGAATATCATGTTACAAACTAAGCAGAATATAAACCTTTTTTTAAAAATCATATTATTTATCCCTTTTAACTAAAAAAGTAATTATTTTCTAACAAAACAAACATAAATCACAGGGACAGGTGATAAAAAAACAAAATCAAAAAATATCTAAACAAAACCTTCTATTTTATAAACATTTCAACTTTAAATGCGTACGCGCACGGTGGACGTACGTTTATGGGATGTGATAGATCGTTGAAATAAACATGGAACGTATAAATTACACAATATCGTGTTAGAATAACAATCACTGGTTGGCTGTTAAACGAATAGCAAAATTAATTTTAAAGAAAGAAAATAACATTTATTCGGCACATACATATTGGCAACTTATGAGAGAGAAGATAAAAAATGGAAAAATATAAAATAACACACATCAAAAGTTGTTAAATAAGAGATAAAATATTTTTTAAAGGACTAGTACCTTCAATATTATATACAACGTGTATAGGCAATACTAGAACAGTGGGTGTCGATCAGATCATAAAATTAAACAAATTTCTCTATGGGACCAAAATCGTAATCCCGAAAAAATAATCAGCTGTCCCATACGTTTGGGTCGAGTAGGTATTGAAATTTTGTGTGGGACAGCTGATAATTTTTTGGCAATTACAATGTTGGTCCCATAGAGAAAGTTGTTTAATTTGATGGTCTGATCAACAATCTTAAATATGAACGCGCATTTCTGTTACACGTTGTATTATATATATATCAGAATCATGGGGCTGATAAGGATGTTGAAGAGGAGCAACGTGGAGAAGACATGAGACTGAAGATACTATTGGAAATGGCATTAGACGATACAGATAATGCTTTTAATACAGTAATTGGTTGACTAAAAACGCTTAAAGACTCATTAAATAAGCACTGTCTTCTTACAGTTCTTACAAAGGATGATTTGATATAAAGCAAGTCTTCTAAAACCAAGTTTTAAGATACCCCTCATATCATGTCTCTTTTTGTTGTATGACGTTAGAAAGTGCCGGATATATTTAAAATCGGAGTATTGAAATATGGTTTTAAACCAGTAAAAACGGGGTAGAGTTCAACGAGAGTTGTACGGTTAATAAAATAACCCAAATAACCTATAGAAGAAAAAGATAGAAAAATAATTTATTCCACATAGAATAACACAACAGTCACAAGAAAATGACAACACAATAGTAAATTTTACGTAAGTAAATATATCGAAATGTGCTGTCGAACATGACCATGTAGAAAAGGCTACCAACTCAGCATGTGCGTGGGACACCCAGCGATGATTTTCGGGGGCCCTGCAGTGACACACGACTGACCCGTGACTTTATGGCATAAAGGGTTAGCAGAAAGTAAAAGATAATAACTAGAGAGCTTGTTAATAAGAAGCTTATCAATTTATATCCAACTGCAAGTTTTAGTAAAACCGACAAAAAGCTTTCCCTTAAGTCAATGTTTATAACTTAAGCGGCGTGATAACAATTACAAAAGATGCCATAAGCGTTTAATTTTTTTAATTGGTAATCAAAGTAACAAAAGTTAAATATGGCTAACGTCGGTTAACATCAATGGTGTAATTAAATATAATTGATGATACACTACCAAATTTGAGATCGTTTCTAAATAATTTGAAACAATCAAACAATTAAATTGACTCGTTATAGATGTAAGTTATCAATTTTGTTTTGAGTCAGATCTGATATTATTTAAACGTGATGTCATTTTATGGATGTGTTTTTGTTTAAATCAGGAAAAATAAGCTTTTTCCTCAAAATGTGGTGTACCTATTCAATAAGCAACTAAAGTTTGTTTGACATTTTAATGCAGAATAAGATAAATAAAAACTGCAATACTTTAAATAAACCTTTTTCAATGTAAAATATCAAAAAGAAATGATTAGATATGTATTCTGCGTCAATGTTAAAAATAATAAAATCTTTCTTAAGCTTTGCTGAGTAATCAATATAAACCTATTATAATACCTGCACATATTCTAGAAATAAGTGTTAAATATTAACCGAACATATTTATTGTATTTATTGATGCCGTTATTGCCTAACGATTGAACGCTTGCCTTCCATGCAAGTGTTTGAACTCAGACCTTCACACACGGCACGCACCTCTGACTTTTAGAATTTATGCGAATCGAAATTTGATTATCACTTGCGTTAACAGTGAAGAAAAACATTGTCAGGAAACCTGCCACACCTGAGAGGGTCTCATGAAGTGTTCGATGGTAATGTATAATCCGCCTACAAAGCCAGCATGGCAGACTAGCCTTACTCTTCTCATTATAGGAAGAGGCCCGTGCCTAGCAGTGGGACATTAAAGGGCTGGATTTATTTATATTGATTGTATTGTATATTTTGAAGCTATCAATAATTATACGACTAATAAAAAGAGAAAAAAGAAACATAAGAACAAAGAGACTCATAAAAGAACTAGGAATACTAGTTCAATAACTATTTCTGCGTAAAAAAAAAAAAGATTTTCAATGAAAAGCATTGACCTGAACACTAACTCGACTACTCGCGTCAAATCATTGGAATTCTTTGACAGATGTCAGCCAAACAAATGCTCTTCATAATTCTTTATTTTTAGTTAGTCGTACATGAAGGGTAGTCAAACATTGATTGTTAAAACAGAAGTGCTATCATCGTTGACGGACGTTTCTTTGAAACGGTTCTCAAGAGTGCCTATTTCTTTTGCAAGCGTAAAGAGATCACACGGTTTTCTTAAAAATTCGAGTGTGCCGCGAGCTTTTTCATTTTGGGGGAATATTTTAATAGGGAATGAGTAATTGCTTGTTTCATTATTATCATTATTATCATTGTTTTATTTTTTTATTAAAGATTCTCCTTCATTTGATATGGTATAGAAACGATACAATTAATTTGAATATAGAGTCACCGCACGTTTTTTTTGGTATATTTGTTTTAAGTATCCATGTATAGCAATAACATTACAATTTTTTTTTTCCGTGGTTGCACCTTTAAGTTTTCTAATATTTTCTTTATGCGTAGTTTGATCTCGTAACTGATTTGTTGATAAGATCATTGTCTAATTCAATCAACTTAGTATATCTGGATCCACTACTTGCAGTATTTACCTAGTCATTCTATTCTACCACAGCTTTTTTTTCTTCTCTGTAGATCACTGGTCTGTTTGGATATCAGAATATCAGGTGCATCGTTTCGTTTTTCAATGTACACAATTTACAGTAAACACTTGATTAGCTCGTTAAAAAATCAGATACATTTGTACCTATATTTTGCTTTCAGATCAGACAAAAATTCCATCAATCAACCAATCCCATCATATCAATATTTGGGTTACATTTCCAACTAATAATATTACGACATCAAAGTTAAATATTTTCACGATCGAGTTTTAATTTGCAGATTGTTTATGTAATAAAAGTAACTACCGAAATGGTTTGGATCATTTTCAATGATACATCAAAGTCTACTGAGGATGCATATAGAAACAGTCTAAACCGGAGATTTATCTTTACAAATATTGATATGTTCAACTCTAATATTGCAGTTTCGGCTATACAAACTTATATTTCAATGAAACCCATATTCGCATTGGTTTTCTAAAACTGTGGATTAGATCGTGGAAATCGTGTAATGGGTGAAATGGCATCAGTATGAAAGAATTTCGGAATTTTAGATATTCGTTAAAATAAACATGAAAGTTGGTGATTTTCTTTGTAAGAAGTTCCGTTATAGCAAGGTTTAGGATAGACATCTGCATTCAGCGTCTACTTTTACTGTGACTTATAATATCGTCGTCGATAGTCCCCTACCGCGTATGTACTAAAAAAACAAAATTGAAAATTTGCGTCAAATAATTACCATTTCGTCGGGGATAGTGCAATACCGCGTAAATACCATTAGTACCTAAATACCGCGTAAGTGACAAAACTAGTCAAATTGAGATTTCACGCCAGTGTACTGCTGACGCTGATTAGCTCCCGTTCGAACTTTCTCCTGAGAAAATTCGTATTTGACACTTACGTGGTATTTACCAATACTACTTACGCACTATTGAACTATCCCCGACGATTTAAAACCAGCTACCTACAGACGTAAAAACTAAATTTTCATTTTTTTTTGTACATTCGCGGTATTTAACAAGCTTAGTTACGCGATATGAGACTACCAATGACAATATTGGATGAATACTAGAAGAAGAATCCAAAACATACTATGTCTAGGCCAATAATTACGTCAACTGTAGTTAGTGAAAAAAATAACAGTGTTTTGGTTACAGTCAACAATTTATCAGTCTACAATGGTCTTGAATACCACGCTAAAACTAAAACTATGTCGCCTTGTAACAATCTGCGTTTTTCCCCTAAATACTTCAGTCACGCAGTTAACTGTTGGGGACAAGCGTGCTTTTATATATAGAATAATTATCACAACATTAACAAAAACGTTGAGCAATCCAGACCATTAGTGTTTCAAGATAATAATGGGGAAGGCAGCTGTATCTCCAACAAATTATAATATAAATCACTCCAACAATTCCAATTTAACTATTGCTTGGCAACGTGGACACATTTAAAAAAATATAAAGACTGATGCTGTAACAAAAGGTTTGTGGACAGAAGAATGTAATTTTTTTTTCAACGAAAATAAAATACGGAAAGTTTGGCGACGGCCAACTATCTGTCGTGGTCTAGTCGGATGTGCGTCCAAAATAGACGGGGTTTCTAGTTCGACTTTACCAGTCAAAGCGACAATCGTTAGGCATGCATTAGTATTATTTAGTTCGTCTTTTTGTCCGTCTGTTGGTCGTGTACCGATTGTTATTTATACTTTAATGAATTCGACGTTACCAACATGTGGTTTGTTCGCTGTTTATGCGTTTCCGTAATCAGTTTTTTGTTGGATTGCTTTTGAGACGCTAACGATCACATTCAAACTGCTACCGAATAATTACTGTCTGATGTTGTATTGATGATTTGGAAATTAAATAATTGAAATGTTCAAGGTTATGAACCGTCTGCGTGTAATAATTTCCAATAGAAACTCAAAACATTGCATCCAGACATACCTACGTGTGTAATCAATGAACATGAAATTACACAATGTGTAAATTTTATAAACATAGAGAACATTGTAACGCTAACTGTTAACGTAAACTAGTCAAACGAGTAAACGAAGAAAGTAACATGATAACACGTTTCCAGTTTTTTTTTTATAACAAAAACTGAATATACTGTAGACGAGAATAGCAATGAAGCACATATTAAGAAAAATTGCTGCTGGGTGTTCATAATAAGGCGAGAAGCGTAGTTGAGTACGTATGATTATACTAATGAATTTAGACGAGATGAAATAATAACGCAAAATTTCCTCCATCTATTTTATTTACACGCTTTATATGTATGAATACTTAGATTATTATAGCTTCTTAGGAGAACAGAACATTGTTACTGTTTGATAATCTAATTTGATTCTCTTCGTGCCACATACACCTGGCGTCATCATTCAGTACTCATTGCGTCTCTTGAGCTTCACTTTAACGGATTATTCGCTTGAATTTTAGAGTTTCATTCGTCGGAAGTAATTGTGCGTGTTATTTACGCGAATTTTTGTCAACACGCTTTTCAAACAAAAATAAATGATGGCAGCAAAATATGCGATGTGTCATAATCATGACTTTCTATTGTTTTATCAATAAAGTGTTTTAAATTCATTGTTGTGAGTTGTAGTTTCGTAAATAAGTCACTCCAATCACACAAATTCAACGAAAAATTGCAGTGTACTGTAAGCAATTGCAGGCAATTACGATTTCCATGCTTTGGAAAAAAGAATAGAAACAATTTGGCATTAAGCCCGTCAGAAAAATTACTTGAGTAACAAACATAATTAACATAATATGACATCGTGGATAAAGGCCACAGCAGAAAATTAAAAACAATACAAAATATCCGTCAGATTTTTTATTTTGCTTTTAAATTATTAGCCATTTATTAGCTTAAAATTCCATTTTATAAATGGAATATAGAACACGGAATGAAAACAAAATTCAATTATCCGTCAGTTGGAGTAGACACGTTTGAACTTGGAATCAAAATTATTCAAATAAGAATTGGCGCGCAACGAGACTGCTCAAAACTTTGGTATCGCAATTAATTCGATTATTTATTGGTACATAGCATTTGTAAAGCTTAACTTGGGATTTTCTACGACCCTTATTAAGACTGGAGCACAAATTTGAACCGACCCCGTGGAGATATAGCGTCAATATTTTATCAACAAAACTTTCGGGTTCCCGGATGAATATTCTATTGCTGTCATTATAAATTGATGTTTTTGGGTTGGAAAAAATATACAAATGTGAATCGTTGTCTTGTTTGCGGATTTGTGGGGGGTTTCAAAATTCAAGTGTGATATTGAAGAAAGTGGAAAATATATAGATGACATTACTTAAATATTTTCCTGGCTTCTTAATTTTTTGTTTACCATTCAGAAACTTGTAGAAAATTTTGATAAATGTTTCTAATATCTACCTAATTCAATTTCATTTTTCAAAGGACTCTAGATTTGTCATCTAGCAAAGTAAACAAGAATTTTGATTCCCTTAATTTTATCACGGTCGCGATGAAGTCATTTCGACTTATTATATAACAGAAAAATAAAATGACATAAGTACTCACTTTTATTAAAATGTACTGGAAAATAATAAAATCAAATCCGTTCAGCCGCTCCTGCTCAATTGTAGCACAAAATTCTCTAAAAGCACAGTAAAATTTTCAACAAATTAATGAACGCCGCACTTCAACTGAACATTAACAATAGTAAAACGTGATAGCAACCGTATTTTCTTGGAAAATTTCGATTTTAAATCGTACGTAAAATTTTCGCGGGAAATAGAGAGCGCGCGACTGCGTACCACCCACGCGACGTTCGGAACACGACTGAACAGAAATCATCAGTTCACCTGCAATGCGTGCGCTGATCGGTGGCGCTAGAAAGAGACGGGGAGATTACAGATAGTACATGCTAGAGCAGGATATACGATACACGTGCTTGCGAACCTACCAAGGGGGGTGAAGCAGTTTTGAGGAAAGGGGCGCGTTTGTACAAAGCTGCGAATGAATAGGGATGTATTTTGCATTATGAAGACTGGGACAATAGCTTGAATTATAACTTTTGTTCGTGAGGAAACTCGATGTGACATTTTCGTTGCTACCATCTCGTTACGTTAATGAACTTAATGCCTTTTAATGTAAATGGGGACACTCGTCTGTGATTAGTTTTGGCGGAAAAGATCCAACATTTTAACGCTTTTTTATAGCTACAAAATATCAGTGATTTATCTGTTGCTGTCAAAATAGAAAGAAGAATTCACCATCGGAAAATACGTATTTTTTTATGATCTTGTCGTGAGTTTATCCGAGACTGAGACAGAATCACCGCCTCCCATGAACATCCGCAACACCAGAGGAGTCACCGATGCGTTGCCGACCTTTTAGGATGGTGTTAGGAAAAAGGGAGGGAAAGGAGACGGAAGAGGACTAAAGGAGAAATTGTGTGTCTTACTTATTTTTTCTAAGTATGGGGACTTAATTCTTGATGTTCCATAAACACCGTAATTCTTTAGAGAAATAAGTGCTAAAAGTGTTCGTGTTCTAACCTTCAGTTTGTTGTAAACAATTATAATTGCCATAGTTGATTGTGCAGATTGTAGTATACACAGATAAAATCATCGCATGTTTCAATGTTATTTTTCCTTGGCTTTTGAATAGAAGGGAAACATCAGAACGCGGGAAAATCAGAGTAAATTACCTGCTTATTATCTCGTGTCAGATTAGATGGAGGAAAAATAGTTTTATCCTCGGAGATAATTATTGTGGTATTGACTATGAATGACTCCAGTAAATATAAAATGCATTTTCATCGCCTTGAAATGACGCCTTGGAATGGAATGAAACATTTTTTTTTAAACTTTGCCCCTCACTAGGATTTCTCCTGTATCGAAGGTACAGTTTACAAATATACATGTCAGACCCGAAACAACAATCTGCAGATCACACAAATCCTACTTGTTCCGTGTGGGGATCGAACCCGCGGCTCGTAGCGTAGAAAGTCAATCGCTTAGCTACTACGCCAACCGTCTCGTCAACTTATTGCGTACTTCAGTTTCCTCCCACGCACGCGCAAGTTGTGGAATCAGCTCTGCATTGAAGGTTTTCCCAAGTGACTATGGCATGGGGTTCTTCAAAAAGGTATTGAAAAGGTTTTTGTAGGGTCGTCAATGTGCGAGTGATGCCCCTGGTGTTGCAAGCGTCCATAGGCTAAGGTACCAGGCCCTAGGCTTGTTTGCCACCTTAGCGGTGTAAAATTAAACTTAGCAGATAAATTAAAATACGTTCGGAAAGTTATTGTTAAACTAAAGCACCATAGTACCGAAGTAGGATACTGTAAGGTAAAAACCAAAATGGTGGAATTAAAAAGCGTTCTTTCCTGTAAACTGCAAGAACTGATTTTCAAAAATGTACAGGGTGACTGGTTAAACGAGGGACATATTGAAAGACGGCATTTTAATTGTAGCGACTTCTATCGCCACATAGAATAACTACTTAGCAAGGCAAGCTAACTACAGTGGCGCGATAATATGAATTCGACCAATCAGATTTCGAGGCCTGGAACACGCAAGGAAAAAGAATATCGTAACTAACACATAGGTATACAACTGTCCGACATCAACCGTCGGGCTTCGGCCCGCCAGACAATATCACCTCTGGACGGACTGCCTGGACGGAGGATCTTCCCTTTTCAATGGAGTAACACCATACTTCGTTCCTCCACATAATCATCATTATGGACAACTTTCACTATAAGACCAACCATAAAATTGCATGTTCAAAATTAGCTGTTCCATACAAATTTGTCAATAAAGAGTCGAGTAATATTTTTTCGCGATTCAGGGATTTGTCCCTTAGAAAAGTTGTTCATAATATGAGTACAATAACCTTCAATACGTCTCTCATCCAACCAGTCACCCTGTATAGACGAATTGCGAATCTTCTCTATTTTGAAGTCGGTTAAAAATAGAACACGTTATAACACATTCCTAAATATTTTATGCACGTTAGTTAATCCAAATTATACAGAATTTACGCACTAATGCTAACGCACCGTTTAATATTTTACTCGTATTGAAAATGAGCGGGTAAACAAAAAGGCCCATAGCTTTTAGTACCGTGAAATTAACTAGCTAAAACGAACGCAGTTTAGGGTTTCTCTTAAACAAGAGATGCATGTCCACTAGGCGAGAAATAAGCCATAAGAGGCGGATTAAATGTCGACAGCGCCCTAGAATAGCACCTCGATAAATTATAACTATTTATTTTGCAAATAAACTTTACCATGATCTATTTATATAATATAAAACTTAAAAAAAAGTAAAAACCGACTTCAAAAAACTAAAAAGTATAAAATAATTTTCTTAAAAAATTTAACAGCTTCTGAAGTCGAGAACCGACCGAGATTGAGAACCTCCTCCTTTTTTTTAAGTCGGTTAGAAAGCGAAATCCACTCACTCGAGTCACTCACTCGCTCATCACGGAATCTCAGAAAAAAGCCTACAAACTTGAAATTTGACAGACATGTATCTTGTAACATTTAGACGTCCACGAAGAAAGGATTTTTGGAAAGTCTTATTTTAAAGCCGCGGGGAAAAAACTAAGTAAGTACCTAGTTTATTATATAGAGCCGATTTTGCGATTAGTACCCAAATAGTTTGCTACCTACTAATTCAAGTATCAAGTCAATGGGAACACTGACGTAAATATTTGATTTGGCATGCCAATGCTACTATTCACACTTCAATGATGACGCTTCGATATACTGGCGTTGGAAATTTCATAAAAGTTATATAATTTGGCGTTACCGCAGACGCCATTGTATGCTTGTATTGAGGCCTAGTCTAATCGCGGCTTAAAGGTCCCAAATAACACAAAGCCGTTTAATGGACAAATAAATAAACACAAGGTGCCTATAAAAACTAAACTAGTAAGTGACGTAACGCTTCAAAGAATCATTGTACATAGCGACCTAATGATCCGTAAGTGGTTTGCGGTTAAAAACAGCTGGTTTTGTATTAACTAGTTTTTTCCCTTGAATTTGTGTTTGTTGTTTTCAGCGCGTATAACGGTTTGGTTTGACACCTTACCAATATATCTAGGAATCTGAGCATTAACCTCCCCAGAGGAACCCATGTGATTCCAAGCTCTACCAGACCGAAAACCCCGACCGTCAATTCAAAATATCGATGAATTAATATTTTTACCTGTATTTAGAATTATTCCGAATGTTTTTGTAACAAAACAGTGATGTAGATGCTCTTTATATTTTAGATTACAAAACTAAAACCATGACTTCATTTTAATGCAACTACACAACAACAACATTATAATAATGATACGCAAAAAACGTTTAATAATAAAAGAACATTAGGTACTTGTTTATATTGATCGGGAAACTATGTATAAGTATGGATTGGGAATTTCCCAGTGACTACACTGCGTACAATTTGTAATGAGAAATTTATAGTTATTTTGTTCATTAATAATTTTGTAATTTAATAGGCAAAGAAATATAGCAAGGTGTTTTCATAGATCTCAATTTGGTGCATGCAAACTGATGGCCAAATATTACAGCCGAAGATATGGATGTTAAAATGATCCAAGTAAAAGCACACATAAAAATGATTTAAGACAAAAGAAAAAGGTGAAATATTTTAAAAACTTAATTAATTGATTCTGGATGAGTATAAGATTGTAAGTACGATAGTTCCAATGGTGGTCACAATGATTTAATAATAAAAAATGTAGGAACCGCAATGAGTAATGATGTTCATATGACTTAATGATTACACATTTATATTCATTCTCATAATAAATCAAGTCAAACACCTAATTATTCATAACAGAGTAGGTCGACCAAAGAAAAAAATATAATGTAAGTAAATATTAAAATACAACCTTGAAACGAAACGGAAATTTTGAAAACAATACAATAGAAAATGACAAAAATTCAAGAAACTTCGTAACTTTTAACAGAAGTACATAATTTCATGCAAAATTGCCATTTGCTTTAACAATTTTTAGCTTTACAAAGGCTTTGATTAGCCTTATGATTAAGTTGAGAGTCCACCGACTATGCTATAAATTTTAAAACATAGATTCCTCTCTCGTGTTGTTTGTATTATCATCATCATCTATCATCCTTGTTTTGATGCTATCACCATTTAGAAATGTTTTCATGGAATGTTCTTTATGTAAATTGTGCATAATGCCATCACTCATTACTTTATTAAGTCTCTAAATAAGTGTATTGCTAATACATTTGTGAAAACAACATGTAGGTTCACTTTAAGCGGCTTCAAAGTTCAAAGTTTAAGTAAAGGCAAGTTAACCTGTTTTACGAGCACGTAGCGGGCGTACAAGTTATATGGCATTATTCTTATTGGATTAAAGTATTAAACTACCTTATACAGAATTCTCTTCGTGTATTATTTTCGTGTGTTTTATGATCTGAAAACGAAATACTGTCTTGCTATCTTGCTACTTCAAATAGGTATTTTATCAAGGCATAATTTATCTTTTCAATGAATAATAGTAAGCTTACATCACACCAAAACGCTTATTTACAGGTCATGTAAAAGCAGCAAAATCTACTTTCCTTTTTATATTCGTTCTACTGTTAACAAACATAGTTGCTATAACAAGAGAATTTTTTGGCCTATTCATTACGACTGCTCCTTTTTGCGGTGTAACGGGTAAACATAGAAAGAGACAACACTGCTCTTTACTAACTTTTAAATCTGCTGATCAAGATTTAACAGTATAAACATTACCCCAATTATGGTTCGCTTAGTCCTTAGATCTTGACATTGTCTGCCCAAAACTTAATATAATGGCAGAAACGTTCAAGAAATGGTATTCGTTTCCACGCCTTACAAACTAAGACGTAGCAACAAATTACTTGGAAAGTCTAGAACTGACGGCTGACATTGATGATAGATGATATGATATAGCTTCGTTAGTGGAAGATTTACTTTATGTGGGAACCTTATAATATTTTATAACAATAGGAATAATTTTACAGACCGCTGCGCTTAAACAATTTAACTTCATTTTTGATTGACGTTGAGGATAAAATTAAAAGTAACGTAATGAAGGCAGCATTGAGAATCATGGAACTATGAATTATATTAAAATGAAAGAGAAACACTGTAGTCTAGTAAAGTTTGATGGCGCTAAAGTCACTACGTGTTTACAATTACCATCTGTTTTCAATACTTTAGATAGTTTTGAAAAGGTGATGATTTCAATCATGTTCAATCATAAAGAAACCAAAAATGTTGTGCCTTTGTCTGCTTGTTGCAATCAGAAGCCAAAAGTGAAGCTTTTGATTGGCACTAAGTACCTATTGTTTAGGAGTTTAGGAACAAATTAATAGTACTACGTTCAGGGTCCAAATAATAGCATCTCAAGCGAAGACTTCATGTTATTTAAAATAGGTAATTTCTGTATTTTATCGTACAGTGTGCGTGTATAATGTTTTGTTTTGTGATTCTTTGGTACTCTACTTTATCCGACAGGCATCAAGTGCCACCTACTCGTTATGTTACAATTATTTTTACCCATTCAACCATGACCAATATTGGAGCCACCCCGCTGTTAATCCATCAACTTTTCTGACGTTCACGATACGATCGGTTGTAAATTGAAGTGTAAATACATGTGTATTGATCGCGCTAGTGCTGTTTTAGTGTGCAGCACTTTTAGTGTAGTAGCATTTAGAAATTTTATCGCAAAATTGAAGTGCCCGTCCAATTTCTAGACTATCTTTTTTATTATCTTAAAAGCTACTGTTGTATGATACATCTTTCCGTACCGCTACACCTTCTTTCAATGTCACACCAAGTATTCAAATGGCTGATGAATTTATTTATTTTCAGCCTGTGTTGTCCCACTGCAGGGCAAAGGCCTCCCTCTCCTTTTTCCACTCACTTCTGGTTTTTGCTAGTACGGACCAGTTTTTTCGGTAGGAGTCAAGCTCGTCCCGCCATCTTCGCCTCGGTCTGCCGCGATGCCGTTTAATATTTACTGGGATCCATTCAGTTGTTCTTTTGGCCCATAGCTCGTCAGACATGCAACAGACGTGTCCAGCCCAATTCCACTTGAGCTTGGCAGCTTTTTGGGTAACGTCTGTGATCTTAGTTTTGGAGCGCAGTATTGTGTTCCTTACACGGTCTGTAAGTCGAATTCCTATAATACTGCGCTCCGCTTTTGAATTTATTATCACTCAATATTTAGTTAATAGTAGCTGTATTTAGGTATCACTTACAATAATAATATTATGTATAAATTTAAAAGTTTCTGATGATGTTAGGATGTTTATCACTCAATCTCGCGTTAACTGCTGAACAGATTTGGATGTAATTCAAATTCAAAAGAGTTTATTCAAACTAGACTACTTTAGTATTTTTGAAATTTTCCCCACAGAGCATGTCCTGGATTAATACTTAAGATATCTTATCTACCGTTTTACCTGGTATTTGAAGTAGTTCTCCTAGGATGAGAGTGAAACTGCGCGTTACAGCTAAATAATAATAATTTAATCCGGCCCGTTACTGTTCCACTGCTGGGCCTGGGCTTCTACTCGGAATGAAAAGGCCTAGACCTTATCTTAGGTTGGTGATCTACACACACCATCGAGGACTTTATGAGGCCCTCTCAGGTGTGCAGGTTTCAATGGATAATCAAACTGCGATCCGCACATAGATTCAAAAAATCAGAGGTACCGGCTGGGTTTACACTCAGACCCTCCTGCATGGAAGGCAAGCGTTCATCCGCTAGGCTATCACTGCTTATAGCTAGTTATTTAAAAACAGATTGATGGTCATTTCAAAGTCAAAGTCAAAGTCAAAGATTTTTATTTCAACTGGGCCTTTGCAGGCACTTTCAAAACGTCGTGATTCTAGGCGCACGGTTCCATTCCATTCCATTCTTCTTGTGTATTGTGCCTACGTTATGTTTTTCAATCTCACTTAACATTCACAAATTCTTGATTTTGTATCATAAATTGTCTTGCACTGTAAAATAGTATCATCAGAAATTTATAAAGATATTACTACCATCATGCACATTACATCAATCTTCGTAATGATACTTAAACACCTACTTACATTGTAACAATAAAACGTGATCACAATTAACAATAAGAATAGTGCCGTTAAAATAATTATGCTAGAATCAGGTCAAGGTTGTTCATTGTTGGTCGTAGATTTTATTCCCATTAATTTTGGCGATTCAAGGCTCTTCTTAATGAATATTTAAGAAATTATATTACCGTGTTTTTGTGGATTTTGAATAGTAGACGCTTATTAGCATGTTTTCTTGTGTTTGTATGAAAACTTGTTTGAAAACAATAGTGATTATGACGTAGAATTACTAGTTATAAAAATCCTTATCAAGGTCTAGTCCTCGGAAAGACAGCTCCCAATAGTCCCAATCGAAAGGAACGGGGTTTAGATCCATGGATTTAAAATAATTTGTTAAGATTTCAAGGTCATGTAAAATGGATTTTAGGCATTTTCATTGCTTATATTAGGAGCAATTCTTTTATGAGATTTTGCTCAATTTCAAACTGATTAGCACGAACATTTTCAAGTTGGAAAATGATAAGACATTTTTGAGTTATATTTTCTCATGATGTTTAGATAAACAAGTATTTCTGATTTCCGTCGTTATGACTAAGAGATACCTAATACCAGCACTTCGCTATAAGGTAAACAGAAGTAGTTAATGATAGATAAATAAGTTTCTTAAGTGTTTTGATTCTCAGTAGTTAAATGGTTGCCTTGTAACAATATTACTAACATTAACATTAACCTTCTTTGAAGGTTGCTTAACAAAAACCAGTACAATTTAGATCACAAAAAGTAGAGATAACGTCAGGTACATCTTAATTAAAAATTAAAAATATAAATTTGTGAACAACGTTTTTTAAAGTGGCCAAACATAATTAGGCCAAGGATACTAAGATTTTTTTGTCTTTATGAATAAGTAAGACACTGTTCAAAAATAATAATATAGATACATATTATTTACCAAAAAATATATGCTCAAATATCTATTATGAACATAAATTTTATTTTAAAAGACTAGGCGGGCACTTAATTTTATTTAAAACACTCTTAATTATAAATATTATATTATTAGTATTAGTAGGTGTATTGGCATAGCACATAATATCAATTCTCACAGATATAGCAATTTTTTTTTAGTTCGTTTATCATCCACAGCGAGCGCAGCGCTTAAAATGGTAATAAATTATTCAACCTGTAATAAAAGTAAATATCGGAACATATACTCTCGTTAATCCTGGGGATAATTTGATTATAAATACTGAGATAACACACCATTTCAATTATCAGTGCCTCGACCCGATACGACGAATTTTGTTTTTTTATTAATTCGCGTACTCTTTGAATCCAAATAAAGATTTGTGACATTTCAGAGACGCCAAACTTTCTTATTTTTTTTCACTTTTTTCAAATGTACCGTGACCTAAAGTTAAATGTTATTGGCTGTTTACCTTAAAATAGCACAAAAACTAAATAAAATAGGTAACAAGAACAGTTTCACTTTTTCACACATCATTATAATTTGCCTAATCTAAAAATACAGGGTGTAAGGGGAACGCTTCCGAAGCCTGAACGTAGATGATATATTACCCAAATGCAAACGGATACCAATAACCTTTTGGTTATTTTCAAGACTTCATATTTCGTAAACTAGCAATGGAAACCGTACAAAACGCGGGGTCACTCACCCGCAACGCAACGTCGCGCCATCAGCTGTGCGGGCGCCGAGCGCGCCGAGCGCTCCGTGCGACTCAGACGGCCGAGGCACGGGATTTATTCGGAATTCACAAACACTACTTTTAAAATGCTTCTGCTTATCTCTACAAAACTTCACAAAATTATGCAATTTCAAATTAAATCATCAGCCTATCGGATTTTGACGAATCACATTTAAAATTTGCTCCTCTGTCTGAACATTCACTTGTTGTCCACCACCTACCGCCATCGGAGCAATTGGTCGATTTTCTAAAACTCGCTGAAAAGCTGCCGTTATCATGCGAGAATCAGATGGATGCCCGACGTTCGGAAATCTGTCTCGGTAAATTCTTAATGCAAGAGAAGCATTGCCACGGGCTTCTCCTAAACACATCAACATGTTGCCGTATTCACGAGCACTGTACACGCACAGACTACTTAGAGATATGTACACGTATGCTTCAGGCATTGTCACAATCACAACAAAAATAAATACCTAACTTAAAAAAACACTAAGCAGCACTAAAAATGTAACAATAATAATAAAACAAATTTAAAACTACATAAATTATTAACTTAAAAACAATAAAACAGCACTAAAAACGTAACAATAATATCGAAACTTAGAAAACAGTAGGATTAAATACGCAAAACCGCAATCGATTGATGTAACACGCGTTCGCTCACAAATAGCGTAGGCAAGGAACTGACTAGAACACTGCGCGTGCGGCGTGAGGCCGACAAGCGGGAGGCGCGGTAGGCAGTAGGCACCGCGCGGAATTCACCAAAGCGGTGTCTTTTGATGTGCAAAGATTAATAAATTAAAAAGAAGTGATGTGTAAACTGTATCTACGATACCGGAGAAATCCTATTGTAGAGCAACGTTTTTTAAGGAGTAAAAGGAAGTTTTATGAAATTTTAGTTTCAAACAGTTTTTTTATTTTGTAACATTTTTAAATAAGATAATAACATGATTTTTAGATTAAAATAATTAAAGTATCCACTTTGAATTGAGTGGGTTATTTGCTAAATAAGGAGTTGTTGCAATTTTCGAGCGCGCGTTGTGTGGCTCTTATTCCATTGACATAAAGTTCAAATTCAATTGACATACGCGTGTTCCTGAATGGCTTGAATTGTACCCGCTATGAATCGGCGATCGATGTTTTACTTTATTTCATTTATTATCGATTATCGACTTTAATTCAAAACTGTTATTAAATGCACACAAAATCCATCAACTTGAAAACTTTGACGCTTCCGTAATTTTTCTACTTATTTATTTTAGCGGTGTGCTTTGTGCAATTCGCCGCCGATTTACAAAGGATGCCGCCTTAGTAACAAAGGCCGCCGCCGCCGCGCCGCCGCTAGGCGCGGCGGCGAGCAAAGGAGTGCCCTTGTGGTTGAGTGGACGCCTTTCAAGTGAGGTGGCCCGGGTTCAAACCTTGACCAGACCAATGACTTTTTCGAATTAAACACGGTGATCATTTTATCTGTGATACAGCATGTGTGACAGCTACACATTTTAATTTTGTTCGAATTAACAAAATTGCTTGTAAAGTTAGTGTCTTTCTACTTAACCAACTTTTTACACTTTTTTTTCCGACTCACAGTAGGTACCTATCCCTATTCTGAGGTTTAAGTAAAATAAACAGATTTTTTCTGATTTGTGAGTATGATTAACGGGCATTCTGATCAAAATTGTATCCTTTATCACTTTTAAGCGGAAAATTATTACGATACAAGCATCATGATCCGAAAGCAGGTATCCCACAACTAGCAGTGAGCTGAAATTTGAGACATTTGGCTCCAGCGATCAAAAAGAGTTTAGGGGATAGGATAAGATCGCGATTCTTATGGCACCAGCCACAGCGCCACACGATTACCCTCCGTCCATCACTGAGGTCAACAGCCGCGCGGCGCGGCGATCGGTGAGCGCGCGCGCGGGCGCCTTGAACTCGAGGTCACGCGCGTCAGCTGATTTTTATTTACGAATGCATTGCGGGTTTGATTTTTAAAGAAAAAAAATGTGTTTTATCGCTAATAATGGTTTCATTGAACTGTTCTAACAGCATGGTGAGCGAAAAATGCTAAAAAAAAATGTGCAAATAAAGATTTTTTTTTTAAGATTTTTTGATGGTATCGTATCCAGAATCACTAACTCTGTCACCTGTCTTCGTTTTCGGAAGCGTTTCCCTTACACCCTGTATATAATGTATATTCTATCGAATGATATAATAAAACATTAAAATTATAATATTTGCAAAATTAATAAATTAACTACCTAGGCAGTTAAAAAAATCTAATTTTAATATACATAATATGTCAGAATCACTTTGATTTACAAATGTTGACCCACTTTGTCAGATTATGATCCTTACATCATACAACGAAAGTAAAAACGCGGCACGTATTAATGTTGCTATTATGCTAATGTTGACCCACCGTGACAGGCTGGAAATTGGAAGTGTGTCGAAAAAAAAGTGAAAAAAAAGAGCCGTGTGTTATTCATACAGGCATGTGCAAAAGTATTGGTATCTTTGTAATTTATACACGATTATTTTTTAATTACCAAAAAAAATAATGATATTCTCTGTTCACCATTCTTCTTATCTTTTGTTATCGGACCAACTCTAAAATCGAGAAAAAATTAAGAGTTTTTTCATACAAATAATTAAATATTACCGACTAAAGTATGAAACAGCAGATTATTTTTTTCACGGTTTCTATGTTCGTTCCAGAGTAAGTTATATTTTCTCAATTTTATTTATTTATTTAATGCTTTTCATACAAATATGTACAAAGGTAGTATTAATGCCTAAGGCATTCTCTGCCAGACAACCTTTACTATTAGAAATTTTGACTTTGGCTTTAAGAATAATAGTAGGTACATAATATGTATAGTTTTTGTTTCAACATAGTACTATAGTACTGAAAACAATAAATTATATTTCTGTTTCAATATGGCTATATTAGTGAATCCGAATCAAATTTTAAAATTACTAACATACATGGTCTTATCTCTCTAGGAGTTATTGTACTATCATTATAAACAACTTTTATAATGGGAGCAACCCTGAAATTTCGAAAAAATCTGCTATTCCATACAAATAATTCAATATTACTTGTAGGTGATGGGTGGATAACAATCGTAGGGGTGGCTAATATTTTTGCTCACGTCTGTATTAAAATTCTGGTGTATTACGTTCCTGGCGTATTATTATAATAATTTGCGTAGCGTGCGTAGTGAATGGGAAATTTTGTAATGACGGTAGTTTCGTAATATGTTTGAGTGGTTCAAAAAAATTGTACAGCATTGGGGATGGATATAGGGTGGATTATCTACTTATAAGGCACGCAAATCAGGTTGTTTTGACTAGTCACCCTGGAGGGGGATATTAGATCGTAATATGATTATTATAGCAATAACATAACCGTCAAAAACCCCGACTCCAACCACAAAAAGAGCTGTAACTTTTGAACGGCTGAACAGATTTTCGTGAAACATAGCTAAGATGATACCCGATTAAACTAGCTTTCAGTTAAAAAAACTGCATTGAAATCGGTCCATCCGTTTTGGAGCTACGATGCCACAGACAGACACACAGATACGCGCTACAAACTTATAACACCCCTCTTTTTTGTCGGGGGTTAAAAAGAGCTATATTGGCTTTAAATTTTCCATGGCAACAATGCCATATTGCCACGCTTGATAATAATTCCTTTATGTTGGTAAAAGTTTTCCTTTGTACGCTTACTCGACATTGATAAATAGTATTTGATAGTACAAGATGACTTTAGCTTCATTTAACGGGCAGTTTCAATTTAAACCCAGAAAAATCTAGAACATTAATTTTAGAACCTCCTTATGATTTTTAAAGATCTGTGAGATATATCCGTGTGTGGTGTATGGGTGTATCATCATCATAATCATCATCATTTCATCCTATAACCACCTCCTGTTAAATAAGGCCGCTTCTCTGTTACGCCACTTGAAACAAAAAGAATGATACCACTAAAGTATAGAAAGCAGTCATACGACCCGCCTGATGGTAAGCGGTTACCGTAACCTACGGACATTTGCAACACCAGGGGCATCACTCGCGCGTTGCCGACTCCTATACTACTTATAGCGTCGAGGGATCTTCCCTACTGCCAACACGACGCTTCCTCAAGGAGCACTGGAGACCTCGCTCACCGTTAGGAACACAACACTGCAAAAGAGCAGTGTGATTTGGCTACGATATTCTGTAAGGTGGAGGTACTTCCCCAGTCGGGCAGCTCCAATTTTAGCGGAAAGTCCCGCTATGCCATACTTCTCATAAAACCGTGTGAGTAACGTATTTGTATGAAATGAGACTCAAATTTGTGCTCAAGTAGATATGACCGCTGAGCATCGTTTTGTAATACAAATCTAAATAATGTCTTCATTTCAGATTCTCACAGACACAAACATAGAATCCGCATCACAGATAAAAAATAGCAAATTTAATTGTTACAGTAATTGTTTCCTTTGGCGAACGATGTTTTTATTGAGCACTGATACAAATCTCTCAGAACAATGCAAGGACGTTCTTAAGGTTTTTATAATCGCAGGAAAACGGACTTATATTAAAATTTTACAACGGTCAGTTTCATTTAGGATCCGAGCAATTAATTTTAATGGAAAAATATATTGAAAACGAACTAAGCAAAACTGATTTCTGACTGTTTTTTTCTTTTGGAGTTTCTTGCCGGTATCTTCACCAGGACCAACCCACTTGGAACCGTGCACCTAGAATCACGACGTTTTGAAAGTGCCTGCAAAGGCCCAGTCGAAATATATTGTTTTTACTTTGACTTTGTGTCTGTAGCATTGAATGTAAATTATAATACAAAATTAAGGATTTCGTTAATATTTTTGGATTTACATACTCATCTAAGGCTAAGCTATTAGACGACGAAATCAAAATAGGTTGAACGACACTGCAAAAACGAACAATTACGAGACCAGTCTGAAACAATTGAAATAGCAGACTTGGTGCTCAGTAGGCACTTCAAAGCAAAATAACTAGTACTAAACTAAACGTAAACGGTGTTTTAATCATTTACGATAGTTATAAAACCGATAAAGAGTTATAAAAACGTCTCTTGCGCCGATAAAACTAACTTGCACTGTAAATCTTTTCGTATTAAAGGTATTTCCGGCTGACTATTATTATTATTATTTATCTACTTGCTAATTTTTTTTAAAGTAATATTGATATAATATCTCTAAGTACTTATTCATTGCTCTAAGATAAGATTACTTTTCCTGTACCTAGGTAAAAATAATAGACACCTATATTTTAACCTGAAAATAAAATAATCGGTAATGTCGATTCTATTGCGGTCTTTGAGAGATATCTAAACTAAACTAAGGGCGTTTGTCTCTCTCTGTTTCAATAGAAACAGACAGTGACAGATGCGTTTATTCTAGTTTAGTAATGTCAAAATAAGCACCCCTATTGCTATTTTTTTTGCCACGAATGTTTTTGACGTATCGTAACGTAAACGTAAGCAAATTTAGAATGAAAAGTACAATAATTCTATCGCATTTTTGTTTAGTTTTACGCAACAACGCTTGTTTCATGAAAATCTAAAAATACTACATGTATTTCCAAAAAATATCATGGATTTAACGTGTATATTTGATTCAAAGTTTGCTTACGTTATCGTTACGATAAGTCAAAAACATTCATGGTTGGCCCCCTGAATCAACTTCAATAAGTACTTTAAAAACCTACCTATTGTAAACCTCACAAATTCAAAAATATTGTCAAAATAAAATCTAAGGAAATAAAGTTTCGATACATGTTTGGCGCAGTGGCTAAGAGATTAGCTTTCTACGCTACGTGCCGCGGGTTCGATCCCCGCACGGAATAAATATTAGAATGATCTACAAATAAATGAAACCCTTCAGTTCATCCAGTATTTGATTAAAGCAACGCCATCTATCGAATCACACTTAAATTATATCGCAAAATTTGGAGCATTCTTTTTTATTATTTAACGGATTAAATAGCATCACTAGTCTCCCATATTTTGCAAATATTACTATCGATAGCTAAAAATAACA
Source organism: Allophyes oxyacanthae (assembly GCA_932294325.1). NCBI lineage: Eukaryota > Metazoa > Arthropoda > Insecta > Lepidoptera > Noctuidae > Allophyes > Allophyes oxyacanthae. The sequence continues at coordinate 3,194,788 of OW028612.1, forward strand.
AAACCTTTACTTTAAGTTCGTATTTCACGGACGATTAACCAAAATAATACACATAACAATACCCGTAAGCGCTACCCAAACAAAAAGGGATTTTACTCAGAACTTTATTGCCAATATTACTATAAAATAAACTTTCACATACATCTATACTTTATGAACTACGAAATAAAGTTCAAAATGCTATATATGTGATTCGTATTGGCTTTGAGAGTAGTTGAGTTTTCATCTATCGTTAATTATAGAAGTTTAGGGTGTTGTCAAAACATTTTTAATTCCGGAAACGTTGGTTCCCTTTTAATTAAGATAAATGATTTGCGAACGGGTAATGAACTGGAGTTCACAACTGTGTCATTCAAAATCCATTATGAGACTTACACAGTACACTGTAGGCCAATAGAAAGTATATGACTATTTACGTTCTATTTTTAAAAGTTTTTTTTTTTCTTTCCTTCTGTGTAAAATTCAAATTTAGAAATCCATTGCAGACCAAAGTATTACGTTCTGTTTTTCTAAATATTGTCATATTTTATTATTAAAGTAGATTAGTCGTATCATTGTCAATTCTACAATAAAAAAATACGATAAGTTGTCGTATAATTCTTAGTCATGTTTTTCGAACTTTGCCATAAATTTTGGTTTATCATATAAGATATGTATGTTTCTCGTTCGAAATGGAGTAAATCATTTAACAATTATGCGACGACATGGACGCGGCATATTTTTGTATATAATCACAAATCATATTATATTAAGAAAAATCAGTAAAAAGCATTCAAGTCTAGTCAAATATCTAATTAATAATAGTTTTTAGAATATTAGAACAAAGTTAACATAATTTACACTTCAATATTAAACTCAAAATAGGTACTATGACGTCATATGACTCGTCAAATTTTAATAATAGAAATTACAGCACATTTTATGAATGGAGTATGTTGTCCTATATAACGTTTAGTTTTACGGTGTCTGACCTGAGAACTTCAGCGTTCAGTGGCAGACATTAAAATAATGGAAAAACTGGCTGCGTGATCATTACACCTAAATGTTAGTTGGACACGCTCGTCTTTTGTGTACGAATAATTTGTATATTTTGACTTTTGCAAGCGTTTTGTTTAAATATACAATGTAGTTTTACCTTCACAAGGGATTATATTACGTAACCGTCAAAAACCCCCGACTCCAACTAGAAAAAGAGCTGTAACTTTTGAACGGCTAAACAGATTTTCATTAAACATAGCTAAGATGATACACGATTAAACTAGCTTTCTATGAAAGAAAACTGCATTGACATCGATCCATCCATTTTGGAGCTACGCCACAGACAGATACACAGATCCACAGATACACACTACAAACTTATAACACTCCTCTTTTTTGTCGGGGGTTAAACATGGTTTGTCATGTATTTTCCGGCAAAAAAGGCCTTAACTGTCCATAGGTGGACAGTTCGCAGTTTAGACAGTATTTCTGCTACCTGTACATTATAGCAATCTATAAGAAGCTCCATGTTAACGAGTGAGAATTCTTTGGGTTTATATAAGGTACAACCTTTCTACTCCCAATCCCTTTAAGAGGTGTACTCATCATTATAAAAGACTTCTATGGGACAAAAAATGAAATCGCGGAAAATAAAAACCTGCTGTTTCATACAAAAAATTCAATATTATTCGACTAAATGTATGGAACAGCAGATTTCTTTTTTCGCTTTTTCATGATTCATTCCGTAGTAAAAGTTGTTCATAATGATCAGTGATCGGGACTAGAAAGCTAGGACCTTATAATAGCATTGGGTACATGTAAAAAGTATATTATTATTATTATTATGAGCCCGTAATGTCCCACTGCAGGGCAAAGGCCTCCCTTCCCTCTTTCCATTTCTCACGGTCAGTTGCGATCTGGGGCCAATCCTTTAAAAAGTATAACACGTTTTATTATGTGGACAATGTGAAATGCATAGATTTTTACTGGAAATAAATTTGCAATAATGAACACAAACGGGTCATCTAGTCGTACGCCATTTGATTCCTAATGTGTACCATATGTTAATTTTATGCGTCCATTATTTATACTCCTTTGATTTTAATAAAAGCACATTAAAATATAAAGAAGTGCACAATTAGTGGCACAACGCCAACTCTTTCTACGAGTGCTGAGGTAGGTATATAACCCATTTCCTATGCATCATCATAAAACTGAAAGAACTTTTTTATATTTTAAATAAACATAAAAAGTCGGCTATTATGCGGCTACATGCATGCTTTATTATTTAATTTGCACATGTAACATTCACAAAAAACAACAAAACAATTTAACTGTTGACATTTTCGACGTGTTAACGATTTTTTCAGCATGCACAGGAAGCGAGGCATCAAAAATTTCATTATATTTTATTATTTTGTCATAGAGAGATCAGACCGGAAATGTATCTACTCTTCAAAACAAAATAGCTATGTTGAATTTGTTTATTTTTCTATTAAGAATAATAATTATGAGAAAAGGATTTGTAACATAAAAAAGCATATTACGATTAACATATGAGGCGACGACTTTTTACATTATTAGATATATATTATAGTTAAACAGTTTATGCACAGAATTTAAGAAACAGAAAAAAAAAAGTCATCCATTACGACGTCCGCCACTATAACTTTACCACATAACGACCGTAGAAATACACCCTCATCATTTATATGCCAAAACAACTCCTATTTTGGAGAAAACATTTGATTAAATTAATCTACCATCAAGCCTAAGAACACTGAAGGGATAATCAGCAGCATATCATACTTTTGAAAGCTTCTGACAACCAGTTTTACTTTTTACCCGACTGCGCCAGAAGGAGGGTTATGTTTTTCCAGTGTAAGTATTTTTAATAATTGGAAAGATTTTTTTTTTCACAATATTAAAAGTAAAAAGTAAACACTTTCTATAAAGTATTTACTTTATAAACGAGTACACTAGATGCAGAAATATCTAGTACACTAGTAGTAGCTAATAATGGCCATAAAATAAAATAAAATAAAAAAATTGCAATTATTCGTTACACGATAGCCGATGGCACAGTGGGCGCAGTGGCTAAGCGATTGACTTTCTGCGCTACGTACGTGCCGTGGGTTCGATGCCCGAACGTAACAAATATATTATGGCCTACAGTCTACAGATAGTTGTTCCTTATCTGGGTGTATGTGACAAACCCCAAGAAACAGGAAAAGTGTGTCCCAACGTTTTTTAAAAAATGATAAAAAAAAAAAAAAAATGTTATACGTGCTTTTCTTTCTTTTTTATCATACATGTCATAATATGACATCCTCTGAGAGCACCGTCAAAACCACTCAGGTTTAGATCTTGGATTATTTTCCAATAATACTGACAATTTCATTATCATGTATCGGGCACAGTTCCAAACCACCTAGAAGATGATTTTCCGATGGAATACGAGGATATTCTAATATAACACCGAGTTTCACCTAGCTCGACCTGGGATTTCAAATGCAATCGCAGCAAGTCATATACATTATTTTAAGGAAGCATAAGGCTTCAATTCCTCCTACGCTGATTTTGATACGGTGGTTTTTTTTTTGTTTTTGATTTTTTTTGATTTTGCTATATAATTTTCAATTTTTTAATTCAAATTATATTATATTAATAATCTTAATTTTACTGTATTAGAAATTTATTTTATTATGATTTTATGTTGTCTTGTACTTATTTTTTTTTTATACACCAAATTGTAAATGTTTTTTATTATTAATGATATGGTTGTCTATAATTGTGTAGTGTCTGTAATGTTGATCCTTAATCTAAATAAATAAATACGCTGATGTCCGTCGCATCCTGCGTCGCATCAAAGAAAAAAAGAAAAAGAAATAAGTATTTATTTGACACAGCACAAAAACAATTTTAAAGATAATATAACAAAAATAAAAGAATAAAACATGTAAAAATAAAAAAATAAAAATAAAATCTAAAATAAAAAATGGATTGTACGTCGCAGCTGTGTCAAAAAGGCAGATATCAGTATCAGTATGGTAGTTATCAGTTTATGCGCCGCTGACATCAGAGTTGCCATGTGATGCTGTATTGAACACAATGTATATTCAAACGCGCGTCTGACGTACGAGACCGATATGAGCGTAGGAGGAATCCAGGCCTTAAAGTCATGTAATTGTCAAATAACTTTATTATATATACACCAGAAATACAGAAGATACATTTAATTTTAAAATAAATATGTATAATGGGCGGATTTATCGCTAAAAGAGATGTCTTCCAGACAACCTTGATTTTGTGCGGCACGGAGCGTTGATGCGAAATGTGGTTTTGAAATATATCAAGTTAAATAAAAACTATAATAATAGTGCCAGTTTTCTTTTTACGGACCAAGTAACACTTCTTTCAGAATTTTTTATAGAATTTTCCTTTTTTTTAAAGAATTAAATCTATCTAAGAGTTAAAGTATTTTGAAGTATTGGTCTACTGTTTCCCATATTAACTCCCAGGTACTCTATGCTCTATAGGTGCTCAATATGATTATTAATTTTTTTGGTTTTCTTATTATTTATTTATTTAAAATGCTTCATGTACAATGTACAAAGGCGGTCTTAATGCCTTTTTCTTGTTTTTTGTTTCACTTTTTTTTTGTTTTTGAACCAGCCTTTATTTTGCAACCATTTTTTTTTTCTTTTTTTCTCTTTCCTTTTCATTCAGGTATAAACAAAAACAATTAAAAAAAAATCTTGTTCAATAATATCAGTAGATTTTTTTCACAAATGACTTTTCTTTCTTTTTTGTAATATAACTTGGCAACTGAAAACTGTTGCTTTCACGGAAAACCTTCGATGCTTCATATCTTACACGCTAATCAGTGTTCGTTTTGTACTTTTTAATGAGAAATTAAGTTCTTAGAATATTTCAAAGTACACACCGTCATTATTTTGAACACGAAACAAATTGTTAAGTAAAGTGTTAGCTGGTATAAGTTGTTGCCCTAAATATGCACTTATGTGTAAATTATTATCAATTTTTTTTGAAAATTATTCTATTTGCATAACGATCCAGTAATGAATTTATCAGATTACTTATGGATCCCGAGATCTGCAAACAATCGATTTTTTATTATTGCTTTGACTTTCTGAATGGTTAATGTCTAGATATCTAAAAGTACTTACATGAGAAAAATGGCTGGGAAAGATGTATAATAATGTTTATATCTACTTTTTTACTTACATGAGAAAAATGGCTGGGAAAGATGTATAATAATGTTTAGATGAGCACCCACCTGAAACAAAAGATATCAAAAGGTTAACTTTTACATATACATAAATATGTCGGATATAAAATAGTACAAAACGACAACATGACACCGTTGGTGCAGTGGCTAAGCGATTAGCTTTCTGCGCTACATGCCGCGGGTTCAATCCCCACACGGAACAAATATTTGTGTGATCTACAGAGAGTTCAAAATGTCCTCGATACAGGAGAAATAGAAGTGAGGTGCAAATAACATAACTTTTGTTTCCATAAAAATCAATAAAATATTAGAACTATTAGATATCATATAAGAGACAACAGCATGGGGTTCTTCAAAAAGGGAGTAAAAAGATTTTTACAGGCAATACTGGATTAATGCCCCTGTTCATGGTGTTGCAAGCGTTCATAGGTAACAGTAGGCTAATTCACGTAACTAAAGAAGTGCAGTTGCTGCGCAGTTACAATAAAATATTGATCAAAACAACACACTTGGTAATCTTCTTCTTCTTCTTTCGCTATGGCAATTGAGCCGAAGTCGACTATTCGGCCATTTGGTATCCTCTGAGCTTCAGTGCGATACGCTCGCGTCAAGTTCGAGCGTCACTGCAATACGATCTGCGCGTCTTAAAATTACGTGAATTAGCCCTCAGTTTACCAGCAGGCGGGACGTATGCTTGTTGTTATAAATAAACAAAATTGTCATTGGAAACTACGCAAGCTTATAGGCTAATTCATGTAACTAAAGAAGTGCAGTTGCAGTAAAATTTTGACCAAACAACACATTTGGTATTCTCTTAGCTTCAGTGAGTTACGCTCGCGTCAAGTTCGAGCGTCACTGGAATATGATCGGCGCGTCATAACATTACGTGAATTAGCCCTCTACCTTGGAAACCAAAGTTATTGCCCACCAATTAAATATGGTATATTCTTTATCGTTATATCTAAATGACACTGATTATGGATTATGTATTGGGGATTACAATTATTATGTATGACCATAAATATATTTATCGAATCAATATAATTCTAGAAGGTCATTTGTCGTACAAATATCGACCTATTTTTATAATTTGTTATTCTTTATCCTATCATTTTCCGGTCGATTGTTAGTCCCAAACTACACTGTCGTGAAGCTATAGCTTGTGTAGTGAGGAATTAAAGGTAAAACACACAAACAAAAGGATATAAAATAAAAGATTTACATACATAACTACAATTTTTTTTTAAATTACCTTTTCAAAGATTTTACAACTATAATAAAAATATTATTATCAGGTTTCTTTTAACATCATTTAAAAATTATAATCAGGTTTTTTAAATACAATTTAAAAGTATAATCATATTTTTAAAATAAAATTTAAGAATGACAATCAAACGAATCTGGATACTTACATAAGAATGAATGTTTTACTAATTTCTATTTAGTGAGTGATTCTATAATTAATTCAATAAAAATGGTTTTATTTACCCTTCTATTCAAATCGATTAACATACACTACTTAGCTTTATTTAACAAAAATTGATAATTTTTACAAAGATAAAAAAAACGAACAAATTCCCAACTTTAAAACGTATTATTAAGCTTCATTTTCTCACAAAACCTCCCTTTAATTTGTCTGAGGCGACATAATGAGAGATCATGTCAAAGTAAATTGAACCTTGACTGAACAAAATACAGTCGACAATCTAAGGGCAGTATTTGAGGGGATGCTTGAATGGGACATGATTTGATTATGGCAGGCGTCGTTGTGACGTTCTGTGATGGCCTGGGTATGAAAGAAAAGCTCTGTAAAAGGAAATTAGCAATAATCGCGAAGTGAGAATTAAGGGTCAGTGGATTCAGTGGAAAATAGGGCACGGAAGCCTTTCTTCTCAGTCGTAAAATGTCTCTACCTCATTTCAAGGTCCCATTTGCTGAAACTGACTGGCCAAAGCCCTTTTGAAACAAAGAAAAACATTTATTCAGGACTCACACAAATAACAAATAATATACAGAATGCCACAGATACTACACAACGTCCCTTCACCTAGACGAATGATGGAAGTGTGAAAATTATTGCAAAAAACGCACGAACGCAAAAAATCATGCATCTTGGCTCACATCTTAATATTAATTTATACTCTCTATACTAGACTCTATATACTGGACTCAGCATAGTAGTTGGCAGCGCGAGGCATGCTCAACTGCTGATATTCTGTCCAAGCCAATCATGCGTTGAATAGAACACAATTTTAACAGTATCGTAGTAGTATTAGTATAGTAATGAAGGAAAACACCGTGAGGAAACCTGCACACCTGAAAGGGCCTCATAAAGTTCTCGATGGTGTGTGTAGTCCGCCAACCCGCATTAGGCCAGCGTGGTGGACTAAGGCCTAACTCTTCTCAATCTGAGAAGAAGCCCGTGCCCAGCAGTGGGGTAGTAATGGGTTGGATTTATTTATTTATTTTATGCTTGAGTGAGATACTTGCTATAGACGATAATGGATGCATTATGTTTGAACCGATGAATCTCAGCTTCAGTTATGTACCTAACCGTCCATACAATATGGTTCATAATGCCATATCACTTAAGTGAAGAACCCTGGAGCCTCATTAGTGTGAAGAACTTAATCAATAAACTTGACTACCGCTTTTCCTTAATAAATGAGCAAAATTCTAAGCTGTGTTAATTGCTTGCTCGTTAATTATGCTTTTTTGCTGGTACATGGTATTAGTTCTTTTAATTGGGAAAAAGTAATCTATATTTTAATAATAACTATATCCTAAGAATACCATTATCTCATTATACCATTTTTATTCTTCTGACGAGATACCACGTGGTAATCCCTCATACCATGGTAGAAAGATAAACCGATCAGCAATCGTGGTATCGAGGTTTCCATGTTGTTGGACAAGGGAGCCATTTTTTTTAAACCATTGCCCCACTCTCCAATTTCTCATGTATCGTAGGTACAGTTTACAAAAATACATGTCACATGCACACGCACCCAAATTTGGAACAGAAAGAAAGAAAGAAAATTCATTTATTTGCCACAAAAACAAGACACACTGGAATGACAGATACAGGTAATAAGAAGAGGACAGGTGCATAGACAGAGAAGACATTATTTTAGGATGGCAACAATGTAAAATTGAGTAGAAAAAATAATAATTTAAAATAATAAAAAATATGTGGGTATCTGCGACTGCGCATCACAACAGCTATCTATAGGCCATATAAATATTTGTTCCGGGCGGGGATCGAACCCTCGGCACCACAGAACACAGAAAAGAGGTCTCGGCACGTAGCGTAGAAAGTGAATCACATAGCTACTGCGCGAAAGGTCATTCGAAATGAAACGAAATTGTTTATTTTGCAATTAGGATTTTCAATCAAATTAGAGGTCTTTTTTATATACCTATTCTATGGCACTTCCTATCCTCTGAGAAAAAAATCCGAAACAAACTAAGAGGTCATGGTCCATTATAAAGGAGGTCATGGTCATTGGTCCTTGGTGAGCAGGGTGTGGGCCAGATCCAATACTGCCCTGATGATGATTGCAGGGCGACTTAACTGCCCTTATATCAGACATTGCTGTAGCAGACATGCAGGTAGTGGTGTCTGATAAATTTTGTAAAATGTATTTTCTGTATTTTTATATTTTTCTGTTTTTGTGTGTTTTATGGGCTCACCATTGTTGCCTGAAATAAAAGTTTTTTTTTTTTTTTTTATTAAGTCCAGATAATTTTTGTAAGGCACTATGGGAGAACAATGTAGAGTAGCGCCTGGAATGGCCTTATGAGGAAAGATCCATAGCAGTTTGAGCTCACCTGTCACAGATGGCAAGCATGCACCAGCCATTGTATAGCCTGACCTTATTTTATTCAGCAAACAACTTTCAAGTACTCTTTCATTGTCAACCCAGGGTTATACAGGGTGTAAGTGACATCGTAACGAAAACTGATACCATGGATTCAGTACATGATTCTGGACACCTCAGGGTAAGAATTTTGCCTCGGTCTTTTCAAAAATTTTACGATTTTGTTCGCAGATTTTTTAGGTAGATATAAAAACTGCGAACAAAATCGTAATTTTTTTGAAAAGACCGACGCCAATTTCTTACGCTTAGGTGTTCAGATTCATGTACTGAATCCATGGTATCAGTTTTCGTTACGATGTCCCTTACACCCTGTATGTGTATATTCTCCAATCTACTCCAAATTTTACATCAAACAGTCACTATCGGTGAAGCAAAACATCGTGAATCCTGCACACCTGAGAGGTCTTCATAAAGTTCTCGATGGTGTGGGGTCCGCCAACCAGCACCAGCCTAGCGTGGTAGACTAAGGCCTAGCGCTTCTCATTTTGAGAAGAGGCCCTTGCCCAGCAGTGGGACAGTACCTAATGGGCTGAATAGGGTATATGACTGTTATTTTTTTATCAGCTTTGAAGTTTTTCCGTAAAACTTAAGCAAAAAGATACAAATTAATTATATATATATTAAAAAAATTGCCTATGTTATGATGTAACTTAAAACATAGACAATTTGTAACTGATAAGCATTTTAAATTGCTTAATAGAAAGAGATGACACTACTGACTATTGACGTTATAATATAGTAATGTCATAGTAAATTGGGTCATATTCAATTTTGCGGGAAAATGGACAGTGCTTCGTACAGAAATTTCTAGTATGGTGTTCTCATTTGCCTACTATAAGGAAATATAAAATATTGGACGATTTTTAATAGTAGTCAACTACCTTATTGTAATTAAAGTAGTCACAAGACAAGTCGACTTTACCTTTTGTTAAACTGACAGCTGTTGCTGTTTCTGCGTCCATTTCAAAAGACAAAAGGCACAAATCAATATCATCTGTAAAAGTTAAAATGAATTTCGCCAGATGGTCTGAACAGGACATTGATAGGTACGGAATTTAATTGCTGTTCCGTTGGGGTATCAGCTTACCCAAGCCGGTTGGGTACCGTCTGATATAAAGGCGGAAGCGACTGCCGAAGAAGATATGGATTCTTCAATTAAAAAAGTAAACATGGTCTAAGTATGTTCTTCCTCATGATATAACATTTGCGCACGTCGCAGCTAAATTGCTATGGAAAAAAAAAACATTTTCAATTATTCGAATTTCAAAAATTTCCGGGAAATCCAATTTCTTTTTCCCTAAAAACCTAAACGAACATTTAAAAAAAATTGCCAAATTGGTCATGGCATTCTCAAGTGATGCGCATACCAACGAACAGCATTTTAATTTTTATACAGGATAATATTTTATATAGTGCGCATAAAAATTTGTAGAGTGATTCAGTCTATGTTCCTAAATGCAGCAGTATTGGTATACACTTTTAAACAAAACGAAAATTAGACTTAGTATGGGGGACACGCATAATTTACTAGCGCAAGCCATAAAAAAAATCAAATTTTTATTTTGTTTTGGAGTCAATTTTAATACTGCGGTTGCATTTGGGAACGGACACTGAATCATACTGAAAATTTTGCGCACTACATAAAAAAATATCCTGTATAGTTATAGTACCTACTGTTCTTTATTTGTGTATTAGGTATGAATGAATATATAGTTATGTAGACAGTTTTATCTTTGAGTCTTTATTGCCCACAGAGGTGTGAAGGTAACTGCAACCTTGTTCTAATAAGCAGCACTTTAGATTTCAGATTAGGTATATAAATAGAATAGAATAGGTCTTTATTTCATATAAACCAGATACAGGCACTTAATGAAATATCGAAATTCTAGGTGCGCGGTTCCAAATAGTAGGTCATATGGAGAAGAATCGGCAAGAAACTCCATACAAACTCTTGTAAAATAATAGATTACAATCTTGATAATGTGAATTCAAAATAAGAATAGGATAATAATGATTTGCCTCTGAATACGATTCTATGGCAGTTACAAGCTGACCAGTTCCGACAGACGGCACCCGTTCACGAGCATGACGCATGCGTCAGCATCACTAAGCTCAACCATTATGAAGGGAACTCAACGACCCACACAACGTCACCATCAGCGAGACATTGTAGTGAGCATGACAGACTCATAGTACCGGACAACAGGCTATTTAGTAATATCTATAACATTATTACTTACATCATGCTCATATTTAACAGATTTGGATGCATTTTCTGACGAATAAACTTTGAAAGGCATAAACCTTATTAAAATCAATGCAACCGACCTAGATCTATCAGACAGACTTCTGTTTATCTAAATTCAGTTCAGACTGAAACGGTTGAACTAAATGAATTTCCTTCTGAAATCGGCTTTAATGTTTACATGGATCATAAATATTATGATGCGTATGATTTAAACACGGAACAGGGAATACAAATATTAGTATTATAACTAGTCTAAAACACTCAGACGCTAATAAATGGTTAGACGGCTTCTATACATGATGTATACGCGGCCACACATTGGCTCTAGCTTTAGGGCCAAGCTTGGCGCCATATTTGAATGGCCAATTATTGAATCCTCGTAATCACCACACATTGGCTCCAATACGTTTCGTTTGCTCGTATACTCCTTTCATTCCCCTCGCCTTTGATCATGTCACAAAAACCGATTTATTGCGAGTCGACGTTGGGCATTGGAAGGCATTGGACGATGATTGGACCCAATCTTTACATGTCAAACTGCGTCCAATACTGAACCACACATTGGGCTATTCGCTTCAATGCATTATATTGGTGCAAATAAACCCAATGTGCTGGTATAAGGAACATTTGTCCGTTATAACCCTATAAATTTGTGTCAGGTCTATTTAGTAATAGACTAGCTTGATGCTATTCTGGACTAGTTAAACTAAATTATTGGAGTATAATGGTGCTGAATACTATTATTATGAATATTATTATGTCGAACGTTGATATTGTTAAGAAATATTACAAAAAAAAATCTTCTGTAGGTTTAATTTTTTTTTAAGTGTTGGCAATACTCTTGTAATGCCCCTGGTATTGCAAGCGTCCGTAGGTTACCGTAACCGCTTACCATCAGGGCCGTAATTCTGCTATTTCAATTGTGTCTCAATCGTGTCAGAATGGTCAAGTAATTGTTGGTTTTGGAATGTCGTTCAACCGATTTTGACTTCTATTGCGTAAGTAATAGAAGTAGAAGAAAGTTATTGGCCAGTTATTAAGTGTCGTTCTATAGATTTTGACTACTATTACCTACACAATAGAAGTCAAACTCGGTTTAACACACACAATAATAGTACAAAAATGACGATTGATCGTGTAATTTTTTTGTATTTTGATGTAGGTAAATATGTTTAGTAGTGGATTTCCTCTATAATAAGGCGAAGACAAGGTTTTTCAAAATCGCTATCTTTTCTCAGTTAGACCGCGTCTGAACCCGCAGACAGTAATTATTAAAGAACTTCGCGTATAGACGTGAAAGGTAGCCGTCTTCAATTAAAAGTTTAGCCTCGTCTGTCGACGTTTTCTTTGATTTTTCGGTTTTATTATGATATTCGTTGGTTTAAACAGGTTGTAACAAAAATCGTGTTAATCCGTTAAATCACTCGTTCTACTCTTTATTATAAACAACTTCTACAGGTTAGCATACCTACATGAAAAAAAAATAAAAAAAGAAAAGAAAAAAAAAATTGTATGAACATTGGTTTTACAACAAGCAGCTATTTCAATAGCAAAGCCAGCGCGCTGGCTATAATTTCCCTGTGTAAAGATAAAAAATACCAAAAAAGTGTACTGAAAAATCTCACTTTTCTGAAATCCAGAAGCAGAAAGATATTTTTAATGAACACCAATAAATCACCATTTATCCCTAAAAAATAAAGCATAATATAAAATCTTTAATTCATCCAATATTTCAACAAAACAGAATTCATTTCGTTTCACCAATATCCACACGCAAAATCTCAATATTGATGCGAAAATCTGTAACACGACTATATGACGTCACCACTGCGCACATGACGTCATGAATAATGAGCACGTGTGACGTATTTTATGACAACACAAAGGGTTCGTTGTAAATGACGGATTTATTAAATTAAATTGTTTAATGAAATATTTCGGGCATGATATTGAAAGGTTAAAAATTATAATAAATTAAATTGTTGGCACGTCCAATGGCGTAGGTGGCTGTGGTAAAGTACAGTACGGTGAAATAATGTCAGCTAAATACCTACAGTATGTTCTAATAAAAGTAATATTTTAATAAAAAAAAAATTGTGGGATTGGGTGTTTCATTTCATACTTTATTTAATAATTAACTTAGTGTTTCTTTATTTCTAACCGAAATGCCAAAATACTAATTTATGGATTTAATTTAAAAAATAACGGATTTTCTTATAAACTCTCATACCTTATTTTACCCCCTTAGGGGTTGAATTTCCAAAAATCTCTTCTTATTGGGTGCATACCTACGTCATAAACCAAAAACTACTGTCAACATTTCAAGTTTCTCTTCTCAGAACGAGAAGGGTTAGGCTTAGGATATTTTTTTATTTAATGCTTTATGCACAGTTAAAAAAAAAAAAACACAGCACAAAGGCGGACTTAATGCCATAGGCATTTTCTGCCAGTCTACCGTAGGGTGATGCAGAGACAAACATGGTGGGTGCAACGTAAAATAAACGATATTTTGAAAGAAAAAACAAAATTTAAGATCCAGGAATAAATACCTACATACCTACATAAAAACCGTAATATTAAATTTCGTGATTCCAAAATGTTCATCGACTTATAATGCGGACTGTACCTACAGATAAAAACATGCAATACAATAATAACTGTTATTTAGCATAATGAGCTTAAATAAAATGTAAACAATGCAAGTAAATTCTCCCTAAGAAAACTATTCAAACATAAAAGTTTTATCGGCAACAAGCAAGCTGTTTTCATGTTCAACGATAAAAACAAACTTGTTCTTTATTATTAGTGTAGATAACAGTTTCATTAACGGGAGTTTAACCAAGCTAATTCAAATAGTATTGTATTCTTAGGTAAACAAGAGTTGGGTGGCTATTTATGTTTAATTATATTATACACTTTTATTTTGTAATAATTGTAAATCCTAGTTCTTATAATGTAGTTGATGATTTATATGTGCCAATAAACAAATTTTCTTTCTTTCTTTTCTTTCTAAGTCGAGATTGTATAGTGCAACTTTACGCGAGAATAACCTAACCGTCAAAAACCCCCGACTCTAACTAGAAAAAGAGCAGTAACTTTTGAACGGCTGAACAGATTTTCATGAGACATTGCTAAGATGATTAAACAAGAAAGAAACGAAAAGAAGATTAAACAAGCTTTAAAAAAACTGCATTGAAATCAGTCAATCCGTTTTGGAGTTATGATGCCACAGACAGATACATAGATCCACAGATAAAAATATACACAGATACACACTACAAAACTTATAAAACCCCTCTTTTTTGTCGGGGGTCAAAAGATGAAACCCGTTTTCTTTACAAAAATTGTATTTGTATATGTACCATCCTTGGCGGATTTATGTGCTGCATGCGATATGGTTATTAGCCAATTATTAACCCACTCCTCTTTGAATCAGTAAGTGAGTGTATGTTCATGGGACCAACATCGTAATCACGAAAAAAATATCAACTGTCCCATACATTTGGGTCGAGTAGGTATTGAAGTTTTGTACAGCTGATTATTTTTTCGCGATTACGATGCAAATGTTGGTCCCATAGAAAAAGTTGTTGAGTTTGATGGTCTGAGCGACACCCATAAATATGACAACGGGTTCCTGATACACGTTGTATAGTCTAATATCAAACATTGTTCCATAACTATTACGTTATCAAAATAATTGACTTTGACCATCAAACCATACAATTCTCTAATCCATGGAATAAGGAGCCATGGAAACTATTCATAACATCATTCATACAATAACATAATAATCGGAGCGATATGCGCTAGCAACGTAAGCGCTATCACGATCGTAAATTTAACACTTTAGAGCGAGACAGAACTATAAATGAAACCAAGAGAGAAAGGGACAGAAAACACCATAGATTTTATTACACGAAACGGAGTTATGGTAATAAGGGCGATTTATAACGCAGATGCAGGTATTTATGGCGTTAGAATCTATTGTTTCAAAAATGTAATTATGTTTGCCATAGCGAAAGAGGTATGGTTTCTTTTGGATTTCTCACGGGAAAGTTTTCCATGTGTGTAGAAAGGTGTAGAAGTGTGCTTTTTGCTATTTAGTTTGAGATCAGTGGGCCGAGCACGAATGTTTTGACGTATGGTAAGGTAAATGTAAGCAAATTTTGATTATAAAATACGATGAATCTATCGCATTTTTGTTCAATTTTATGCAACAAACATACTTGTTTCATGAAAATGTAAAAATATTGCATGTATTTCCAAAAAAAAATCATGGATTAAACGTGTATTTTTGGTTCTAAAATTGGTTACGTTCACGTTACTATACGTCAAAACATTCGTGCTCGGCCCTCTGAGATTTCTATACAAATAGGAGCTATTAAAAATTGCAAAGAGGTTACGTAGGTACCTATTTGTCTTTTTTAGAAAAATTTAAACTACTACGATGAGATAACAAAGATTTAGCAGAAACTTTATCAATATACGCCATAGGGCCGTTAGCGTTGTGCCCAAGTTGTGTTTATAGTGAGGTCGCCAAGAGACGCGTTTATGACAACTGAAAAAATAATGGACGAATAAAAAAAAAATTGTCTATACCTCACACTGATACAATTTTTTTTTATCTTAATTTGGATTTAGAAGTATGAACAGAGTGAAAAGTCATAATTTATTATGCTATAAAATTTAAATCTAAAAAAGTGTAATCATCGGTTAAGAAAGGATTTTACAAAAATCCATTCCTAAGGGGGTAAATGAGTTGGAAGGTTGTATGAAAGATCTTTCTACGAGGACGAAGTCGCGGGTACAGCTGATTGTTATTATAAACTAAAGAAAATACTTTCCAATTATAACATGTATGTATATAGTGTTAATTATAGCAGAAAATCTAAAACAAAACGTGGGACCAAGAACCTTATACATAGAACTGGACGGTGCGTCTAGAAGAAAACAGTGAAAACCAAATAAATGGCCTTGAAATAAGTCAGTTATTTTTTGCATCTCTTTCATCAGGGTGACAAAGATTTTTATTTGCGTTGGGATATTATTAGGAATTAAGCAAGTAGAAATTATTCATAATTGAGCACGTATTTGTTTGCTAATAGTTAGGTACCAAAACAATAACCATAAGTACCAAATAGGTAGGTACTAAATTCTGGTGAACCCATGGTGAAGATTTAACGTGTCATCACTTGGTCCAAAGTTGCGGGTTGATTTATGGATAAATTAAACTTTAAAATAAGTAAAAACTAACTTCATAAAACTAATAAGTGCCTAGCTAAGGTGCATTGAAGGATTAAAGGTCCCTACTTCAGAAGCTGTTAAGTTTTTAAAGAAAATATTTTATACTTTTTAGCACAGTTTATTTTATTTTTCTATTTTGAGTGGCATAAATAATACATAAATATGCAACTACAGTAATCGCGACTAATTTGCTGATATCCATTGAGGAGTTCCATCGTCTTTCTCCGAAAGTCTTCATCAGATCTTCACCAAATTTTAGTCGGTTTAGCCTTATGTCATAGTGCTCCGCTTTATAGTGTAGGCAACAATTTTTTGCAGATTTATAGAAGTTTCCTTTCAAAGGTATGTTGGACCACCATACCACCATCTACGCCTTTTCTCTGGATCGCTTGGAAAACTGAAACAAATGCAATCGTGTTTTCAATCATCTAAGAAAGTCCACTGATGTTAGCAATCAATGATCAGGTTTGACCAAGAAAACTTCTGAAGATTTTGAATTCCAGTTGGACTTTGTAGCTCATTACACAACCACGAAAAATCATATCACGTTAAATTCCGCCTCAAGCAATCATTTATGGTCACTCTACTCTTCTTTGTTTACTAACATTTTATCTTGACGACCAATCTAATAATGCGACTGATTCCTTAGTTATATGCGATATAACCACATAAATAACTAAATGGTGACATTTCACAATGAGAGAAACGTTTTTCACACAGTTTTAAATAAAAATATAGGCAGATCTTTCTAAAACTGCGTAAAAATATGTACAAATTGGCGTAATTTTTAATATGGCATCAGCGTACTTACCTATGAAAAATAACGTTTGATGTTGGGTTCCAAACACTTCCACAATCTTTAAATATACGATACATGATTAAGCACTGATAAATAATTAGTATATCCTTAGAAATCGCCTAGCAAACACTCGAAGTGGAAGAAAGTTGACAATGTTGACATGTCATAATTATGTCATTGAAATTATTATTTTTACAGACCATCAGTCTTACCAGCCTAGGAATGCATTCATAAAATTGGGGTAAACTTAAATATCATAAAATAATTATTTCAATCAACACATCCTTTTTATAGGCAGAAAAAATTAAAGATGACTTTAAAAATACTAGAAGCTTTTAAAATAGTTTCTGGATACCAAATGGCCCTCAACATAAACATTCCTATCTATTTGTGCACAACTATCTTGAAAACTTTTACTTTACTCTGGTAACTTTCAAATTAAATATTCATATTCTTTATTTGCATTCCACAATGTACATAAGGTGGTAAAAATAAAATTTGGTAGGTTACAATCATGGACCCTGTAGGGCACAGCAAAATATAGGAGAGGAATATGATACTTATGTTTACTACTGTTGTATATATAGGAAGATGGTACTTATGTTTACTTATTGCTTTAATTTATTAATAAATATGGATAGCATATTTTAATTTTTAATTTATTAATAATATTCCCTAATATGTATTTAGTTTATTATAAATTATTATTAACTAATAGTTATGGAATTTAATGTATTTTTATTTTATTTTTTATATCTATTTATTTATTTCGTTTTATTATTACTGTTGTATTATTTATAGTATTATTCATTTAATTTAATTGGAAATGTTTGTTTATTGTTTATATATTCATTAATCGTGTAATAGGCTTTTTTTTAATAAGTATTTGTTTTATTTTGTTTGTAAATATTGTTTCGCTGTTTTCTGTTTTTATTGATTCTGGTATTTTATTATAAATTTTTATACACATTACATAGGGGCTGTTGGAGTGTAGCGTTATGCGGGAAGATGGTAGCATTAGCATATTTTTATGCCTTAATGATCGGCCAGTATGTTTATCTTCGCGTCTTGTAAAGAATGATTTATACCTATTTCCTAACAAATTTCAAAAATGTATATGCATGGAAGGGCGAGTATTTTATGTTTTATGAAGAAAGGTTTTCAGCTATCAGTCTGATTTATGTTTGTGAGTATACGGATTAATTTCTTTTATAAAATAAATAGTGTAGGAGCATCGGTACTGTTTCCCCACATGATTACGCCGTAGCTGAGCCACGCGTGAGCATAGCATGTATATGGAAGTTTCACTTCAAAACTTGGTCACCCTGATGAAAGAGATGCAAAATATAACTGATTTATTTCAAGGCCATTTATTTGGTTTTCACTGTTTTCTTCTAGACGCAAAATCCAGGTCTATCTAATATAATATTCTTGCGTGGGACCAACGATAATCATAAATAGTGTTTGCAAAATCGAGAATGGCGGTTCATGTAAATATTTAGACAGGTAGAATGGGTGTTTTGACAGCTGGCTGAATGATTAGTTACCTTGGTGTTATGTCAACTAAAAGTCAAAAGATATTCTACTACAAACTATCTGTCATTCAAGTCAAATTGTTGTGATTACTGCAGCTGGATGCTGCTGATTATATTAATCAAATGAAATCCATCCACTCTACAGCTACACAAAGCCTCAAAATAGGAGAGTAAGGATTCTCTGATACGGTTTTCAGAATTTAAAAAAAATTGCCTACGGGCAAACGAGCTTTCAGTTCACCGGATGGTAAGTGATCACCACCGCCCATGAACATCCGCAACATCAGAGGAGTCACCGATGCGGTGACGACCTTTTAGGATGGTGTTAGGAAAACGCTCCCTTTTTTCTCGGAAAGGAGAGGGAAGGGGACTAAGGGAGGAATTGGGCCTCCGGCGCTCCACAGTCACCGAATGAAACGCAACAGTATGCATATAATTCTGTGGAAGGGTAGTACTTCTCTGGTCATGACGATCCATTCATGCTGGCTTGCTGGCATGCCAGCAAGACACTACTATCACCACATGCTATTGTCACTGACCCTCATTCTGCTCTTCGATTCTGTGCAAACATCTCAGATGATCATCATCATCATGAACTTTATAAAAAATATTGATATCAATAAAGAAAGCCGATAATTTATCTTTATGAAAGGATTTTATTTGAAAAAGGTATTTTGAAAATAACAATTTTGCATTTTTTATTTAAGTATATACAAAACGAAGAAATTATTTTGTTTGTATTTGCTTTTGAAATCGAAAATACAAAAAGTATTATTTGTGTTTTATATTTAAATACTTCTATCAAACCATCAGTCTCACATCTCATTAGCCATCGACACGAAATTTTCATGTCGATGGCTAATAAGTCCTAATTCCTAACACAGGATATTTTTTTATGTAGTGCGCATAATTTGTAGAATGATTCAGTCTCTATTCCTAAATGCAACCGCAGTATGGGACACACTTTAAAACAAAACGAAAATTCGACATAGTATGGGGGACACGCATAATTTACTAGCGCAAGCCGTACAAAATCAAATTTTATTTTGTTTTGGAGTTAATTTTAGTATTGCGGTTGCATTTGGTAACGGACACTGAATCACTCTGCAAATTTTGCGCACTACATAAAAAAAATATTCTGTACACGATACGTATCGTTGTACTATGTTTCTCAACCACATTCTCTGACGTAAAAACATTTGCATTAAGAAGATTAGCTTCAAAGCATGTCTGTGGGACTCCGAGCCTTTTGTCTTTACTGTTCGTATTTGACTCGCTGTTTTGTTAATGCAGTCTGCTGTAATGTTTTTTGAATTTTGTTTAATTAGCGAAATATATGTGTCTTATTTTAAATGCTGTAAAATGGCTTATTGCGTGATTTATTTGCAGCGACAAAAATATTTTAGATACCATAAACCTATTATATATCGTTTACCTAAAATTTTAATTCCGTATTTAAAACGCTTTTAGTAATAAAAAAATATTTTATTCAAATCTCATTAATTTAAACGTAGGAGCATATAACATCAAAATAGAATAAAAATGCTGTAAAATAACACAAGTAACTTTGGGCACCAATTCTGAGAAATCTATTGTTTTTAATTTAATCGGACCTTAATCGAGCGGAGAGGTTGAAAAATAAACACAGAAACAAAAAATCTCTAAAGTTAAAGTAGGTAGAAAGAAGAAGGTAAACGAAAAAGAACTCAATAGTAGGTAAAAGAAACAAAAAAACACACTAACTCCACACAATTAATTATTAAAACACATTCATAATCCTAAGTCAAAAGTCACTGAAAATAAAAATGTATTTTTTTTTTTCAGATCAACGCGGAATATCATCACACTTGAAAGAATTGACGGATTTACGGGAGCAGTATTATTGACATCTTGACACCACAAAAGCATCGGAAAAAGCCTTCAATACCAAGAAAAAAATAATTATGTCCCATGAGATATCGGAAAATGTTCGGTTTGCAAAAACAGAATAAAGTTAAAAGGAATATTTGGATCACCTACAATTATTTTCCTTACACAGATTACAAATATGTGTAAATAATCTACCAAGTAATAAAATAAAATGTTTTATTTATTGTTTTTTTTATATCTTTGCCCCACTCTATGATTTCTGTTGTATCGAGGGTACAGTTTACAAACATACATGTCACATGCACACGCACCCAGACCAGGAACAATTATCTGTACTACAGATTAGATTTTAAATATTTTTTGTGTACGGTCACAGTGATACTTAATACGTGGTTCCATTTAATACCTCTGCGGCATTCTGTACATGTATGTGTACTGTGCTGGAATAGAACACGAACGAAATTGCTATCACGACGCGCGTCCGAATTTTCACCCGGACACTTATAGAATCCCCCCGGACGCTCTCCCTAACTAGGAAAAATTCGGGAAAACCAGGACGGATGGCAGCCCTGGACTGATGATAATTTTGTAGATACGATGAGGTGCCAGCTATACCCTCAGGGATCAAGTTATCAAAGTATTTTTGTAACATTACGAAATATGTTTTAGGTATGCTCTCAAACTTTTTATTGGAGGTTGTAATAAGAACGACAGGTGAAAAACAAATCACTTTTTTGTTTTTCAGGCAACACTCGACGGATAAGAAAAAGTGAAACCTACTTACTTTAAAAAGATAAAGCTCAAGATTTCTTTTTTTATGTGGGTCGCTGTTTAGTAGTAAAGTTTTCTAAAAGACTAAATTATATAGATACACATTGTTTTATTTTATTTTACTTTAAATAAAAGTAGATTATATCATTACAGTGAGTTGGAAACATCGATGTCTATAGATATGCTTAGTGAACTCAAAAAGTGAGACGTGTCAGGTACTCCATTTTCAGAAAAATGGAGTAGTTGATCACCAGTCAAATGCCGTTTACAAACATAATTATTAATTTGTGTATTGAATAAAAAATATGTAATAACAGTAGCTATTCCATTAGTGCATGTATCGCTGTTCTATTTAAATGTAATTCGAAAATTGTCGAATTAAGAATTTGACGTCTTCAAAAAATACGTCTCATTTTTTTAGCTTCCCTTTGTATGACAGAGCGTATCTATAGACATCGATGGTTGGAAAGGGTATAATTATATAGCCGAAACACGGTGATTGTACTCATAATTATGAACAACTTTTACTATAGGACCAACCAGGAAGTCGCGAAATAAAAATCTGCTGTTCCATACATTTAGTCGAATAAAATTGAATTTATCGTTTGTATGGAACAGCATTTTTTTTTGGTTTGGATTGTCCCATCGTAAAAATTATTTATAATTAAGATTACAAGAACCCCTTCGGACTTTTTACACACTTTTTGACTAACTGTGTATATTGAACGGTGAATAATTTATTACGGAAGGGATTTTTCTTTGTCGCGAGTGAAAAATCTTTTTCTAGTTCACAGTTCCCAGCCATTAGCGAGACAGCTCTTAAAATAGTATATTGAATAATAAATCACTACAAAAGGCTTTTGACTTTGAGTGACAGACAGCCGTGAAAGTGTAGGTATGTCATATGATAGTAGGCGTAAATAACGTTAACACTACGTTAATTTTTCTTCTTCTTCTTCATGTGCCATATCCTAGCGGATGTCGGCGACCACCACACGGAACTCGTCTCTATCTTGTGCTAGTCTGCACAGACTGGCAGCGTCATTGATGTTGGTCCAAGTTTTGATGTTATCAATCTATTTATTTATTTATTTAATAATAAGGACCTCCAACAAGGGACATACACTTAAAATCACAAAACATCACAAATAGTTTTACATCTGTGTACTCCTTCAATTATAGGAGGCCACAGCATCCAACAATATTCGACTAGCCTAAATATAATATAAATATTAATACAACTAAATTAAAAAAGAAACATTTAAAAACAATTTAAAACAAATGAAAGTTAGATTATAGTTTACATACAAATAGTTTATGGAGAATTCTATAATACAGAGCTGTTTACAAAACTTGTTTTAATTTTCCTTTATATTTTGACAAAGGTTCACTGATATCAATATCATGAGCTTTAGACAATGTATTGTATTGCCTACACAGTCTTGGCATAGCGGCGTAATGACCGAGGTTAGTTTTTGAGAGTGGAAGATCAAATAAATTATAAATATTTTTCCTAGGAATACGAGTAGGAATTTTTATATTAACGGTGCTCAAAAGTTCGCTGCTGTCTATAGTTCCGTTAATTAATTTATGTAGGAATACGGAATCGAGCATCTCTCTACGACTACCTAGTGTTTTTATATTGTACAATTTTAGTCTGTCTTTGTAGCTCGTGACCTGCTTAGCCAAGTGATCGCCATAGCATAGGTGGTAGAGAAACCGTCTCTGAACGCTCTCCAAGCGTTTTGAGTATACTTCGTAATGGGGGTTCCTATCTATCTAGGCTAATTTCCTTCTTCCCCTGCTCCTTTTGCCATCTATCTTGCCTTCCAGTATCTTCCTTAGAATATTATATTTTTCGTTAATTTTAAACCGACTTCAAAAAGGAGGAAAGTGTTATTTTTATATAAATTACAAAAAACATGTCGCTTAGAACCACAGAACACAGAAATAGAACCTCTTTTCTGTGTTTAGAACAATAATAGCCTTTCAACCATCGATGTACCTATATTTTTAACAGCTTTCAAAATTTTATTGTAACAAAATCATTCGTTGATATTGCAGAACACTCCTGGTTGGCAACAAACTAGGGAAGCACCAAAAGTATTCAATTATTAAAAACATCAAAGCTCTGACGGCAGAAAAGTTGAGTTTTTAGTTTTTATAGTATTGTCTTTGTCATCTGTCACAGCGCACTGCCACACGTCATTAAGAAAACCCATCAGTTATATTCTACAAAAATATTCTTAACTACAAATCTAATTATAAAACATGTGGATATCGTTTGTTTTAAAAATTTCGTAATTTTTGAGATACCTTGGTTTTTTAGTTTTAAAATTGTGTTGCTGACTATACTTTGTCTTTAACGTAATCAGCAAGGGGCCATTTTTTTTTTAAACACTGCCCCCAAACAATTTTGCAATTTGATTATCACTTGCGATAACGGTGAAGGAAAACATCGTGAGGAAACCTGCATATCTGAGAGGGCCTCATAAAGTTCTCGATGGTGTGTGTAGTCCGCCAAGAGACTGACATCAATGCCCGGCGCTAATTTTCAACTGTATAGGTATAGTACAAACACAACACAAAAAGGAAGTAACAACGCTGTATCTGATCGAACAACCAATAGCAGTAGCTCGTAATACTTGTACAACTTATTGCATCAGCGCGTAAATATCACGTTTTACTGCAGAATCTACTTCTAGAATAAAATCTGTGTATAGTCTACTAAAACGAGGTATTCCATGAAGCACACCCAAACGAAGCACACCCAGACGAAGCACACCTAAAGTATTCCACTTAGCACACCTGTAGGTGGGCTTCAAATAAAGTTTTTAAATAATTAATTTCCTATTCCACGAAGCACACCTACGAATATCACTCGCATAGTGCGGGGACTAAGAAATAAAATTGTCGATGGGAGAAAATATTTATTATTTAAAAGACTAACTTAAATATCTAACATCTATCAGTTTCATTATAATGTGATACAATACTTGTCATTATGAAAATGACAAGTATTGAGAAATGTTAAAAAAATAAGTGTGTAAACAGGTAGCTATAAGAAAACTTCAACATAGATCTCTATGGAAAACTATATTTACAATGTTTTTGATATTTGTCCAAGTTTTTATTGTAATTATGAAACAATCTGTGATTTTTTATGTTAAAGTAGAGTATTTTTATTATTCACTAAACAGGTAGCTATAAGAAAACTTCAACATAGATCTCTATGGAAAACTATATTTACAATGTTTTTGATATTTGTCCAAGTTTTTATTGCATTATTATGAAACAATCTGTGATTTTATTAAGAACACAAAAAAGGAACATAATAGAAAAATTGATAAAAAATAAAAAATATTTTTTTTTTTGGAAAGATAATTATGAAACAATCTGTGGTTTTAAATAGTAAGATTACAAAAATGACAAATATTGTGTCACATTGTCACATTATTATAATGAAACTGAATGAAGTTAGAAATTTAAGTTAGTCTTTTAAATAATAAATATTTTCTTCTATCGACATTTTTATTTCTTAGTCCCCGCACTATGCGAGTGATATTCGTAGGTGTGCTTCGTGGAATAGGAAATTAATTATTTAAAAACTTTATTTGAAGCCCACCTACAGGTGTGCTAAGTGGAATACTTTAGGTGTGCTTCGTCTGGGTGTGCTTCGTTTGGGTGTGCTTCATGGAATACCTCACTAAAACAATGCAACAAGCGCATCCATTTCTCACCTGACTACACTGTAAACATTATTCTCTTCTCGCTGTTGACGTCACAAACGAAAACATTTGCACAATCTTCCTACACGAGTTTCCGTTCAGATCAAAAATACCTTACCAATACTCGTTTTCTACGTGTCTACGTCATCACACATGCTATACCATGATGCTCTCGCGTGATGCGAACGTGTACGTTGGACGCGGTCCATGGACGTAGAAACAAAAAACTTTTTTAAAATATTATAAATCAAGATCGTTGGTCGTGACGTCAGAACTCCATTCAGGCGCCTGAATGTTACTTTTGAAACTCGAATTTGGAATTCCAACGTGATAAACGATTTGGGTTCGAGTTTCAAAATAATAAAGCGGATTTTTTTTCTCCTTGCATAAAGTTCATGTGCATTGCTCGATTTCTCGAATCTATTGTATTTTTTTAGCTAACAGTGCTCTTTATTAAATGTTGAGCTATTGGTTTTGTTTTAGGCATTATATATACTCGTCAAAACAAAATAAGGGCCACCTTATATTTTTGATCTTCTGGGCAAATTATGAGGTTCCTAGGTTTCTAAGTTGTAAAATTCATTGCAATGATTTGTTTTTAATGAAATGGGCTTAAATTTTACACAATCCACAGGAAAGAAAATCAATTTTACAACATTTTCGAGAAAAAGTGCAATTTCAGCAAAAAGTACACTTGGACTAAAAATGCAATTAAAAATGAAATTCCAGGGCGTTTATTCTTCTTCCTTTTTGAATCAATATCTGGTGTACCTTCCTCTTTTCTGAACATATTCTTGAAGCCTAGAGGGCATTTTCTATCAGATGGCGCATTGTTTCTTGAGAGATTTGTTCCTAGCTCGATTTTAGGACGTTGAAGGGCTGTCTTTCTTTGTCCAGTGATCAATCTGTGTCTCATACTCTTCTTTTCAACAGATCCCACATATGTTCAATTGTGTTCAAGCCCGAACTGTTCGCTGGCCTCGGCAACACTTGTATACAAGCCTCTTCTAGTGTCTCTCTGGTGGCTCTAACTGTATAAGCGCGTGCATTGCCGTGCAACAGCTTGAAACCTGCACCCACTTGCTATGCAAATGGCACCACATAGAGTTTTATAACCTCCTGGATGTATCGTTAAGTTGTTACTGTACCCTGGTTCTGAATTATAGGCTTAGTTCTTCCAGTTTGGCTTATGCCTCCCCACACCATAATTTTGGGCCCCCCAAATCGATCACTGTTGTGGATGCAGGCTTCTGCAAATTGCTCTCTTTTCATCTCCACACTCTTATGCAACGGTCAACACTAAAAACTTTTACTTTGCTCTCATCTGTAAAAAGCAATGTGCTTCAGTCACTTACGCTACAGTCCAATTGTTGCCTTGCGGATGTTTATTGATTTGCATGATGAATACTGGTCTATGGAATTCACACCACTTGACTCCTGGACAATTGCTGGTCTTCATAAAACTGGTTTCTAATTGTTTGGTCACTAAGTCACGTGCTTGTGGTCAGGCACAAGCGGGTTCGCAAAGAGCGGGAAGTGACGGTGCTCTCTCTGCGTGCATGTAAGTCTATGTAGCGGTCTTCCTGAGCAGTGGTTCCTCTGGCTCTGTCTAATTCCTGACTTCTGACAAAATTTTGGATCTCATAAAAGCAATTCCAGGCATTCTGAATCGCTCGCTGCGAAAATCTCGGCTGTAACACTACAGATCGCTACGAATAGCCTTCTTGGATGAGTGTTATGGTCCTGGTCGTTGTAGTCAAGTCTATTTGAAGTCGAACCTGTAGAATTACGTTTTTAAAATGCCGATGTAGGCATTAACTCGACACACTTAACTGTTCTCAGTACAATACAAATGTTAAATGAGCCTAAAGTTCACGTTAAAAACAGGGTAAAATTAATTCGTTTCAATTTTTTTTATAAAATCTACCCATTTTAACGGTTTTTCAAGCGGAATGCTGTTAAAGTGTTCGCAAACACTTAACATAATACAACGCTGTACAATTTACCACATGGATATAGTTAATGGTCATTAAATCACCCATAATGTCGAAATTTGCAAGTGGCCCTTATTTTGTTTTGACGAGTATACTTTCTGGGTAACTGTGAGATTAGATTAACGTATGTGTGTGTAAGTTTCGTTCATTTCATTTAGTCAGGATTCGGATAGGATCAAAATTCAGTACAATAAATGTATAATTTATAGCTGCTAGCTAGAAAATGATCACTTGCGGAGATGTGTAAGTAAATACCATAATTATTACTAAGTAACAGGTGGATTAGCAATCGTATTATGATATTATTACGGCACAGGTTGAAGCTGCCAATTCCTAGTAAATAGTAATACTATTACGAGTTATTGAGTTCCTGGTATTTATCTAAGCAATTCATTGCGCGAATTAGGCCTTCTACCTACTCGATCCAAACATATTATGGGACAACTGATTATTTTTTCGCGATTACGTTGTTAGTCCTAGAAAAAAAGTTATTTAGAGTAATGGTCTGATATTATATGACCACGCATATTTGATACACCAAAACCAACTGACCAAAAAATATGAATGAAGAAAAAATTAACAGTTTACGTTCGAGAAACATTGGTAAGGGATACATTGAAACGGTTCATACAATTTTATGTTGCAAATATTGTTTACGATTTTTTTATGTATTGCTTTAGTGTAGAAATGTTATTATTGATGTAACATATGAGAATGTAGTATGACTTCATCGGTTACTGTTCATGAATATCGTATCAGCGTAATCGTAAACTATCAGTCTGAAACTCTGAATGAAACAATAATCAATTGATCACACACTGCAGTAGCTATTGATACAAAAGATTTTTTTGGTGTAGGTAATCAAAATTTCACTGTATCAACGATTGTAGAATTAAGTTTTTTTTTTTAAACATTGCCCCCTCACTAGGATTTCTCCTGTATCGAGGGTACAGTTTACAAACATTCATGTCACATGCACACACAACCAGACCCGAAAGCTAATCGCTTAGCCACTGCGCCAACCGTGTATTAGACATTAGTATTAGAGTTCAAAACGGCCAATAAACACCCACCCGCTAATAGTGGTTCAGGATCCATAAAACGAAGAGATTTCGGATGTTTTATTTCTATCGAACCGCTGTATTTTTTTGCGATTTCAGGGCTGGCCTCTTTGTAAATGTTGATCATAGTGATATGTACAATAATCGCTTGAAGGGATCGGGATTATAAAGGTAGGGCCTTGTATATCTGGGGACCCGGTATTCTTATCTCTTTATTCGACTTTACAAAAACTTTATTAAAACTCGAAGGAAAAAAGTAACATAATAATAATTATGTAATGTTTTATTCCCATACATGTAAGTTATACCCCTATACAATTAAATATACCAATATAGACTTAATTCTATTCATTTTTTTTAAAATAATATCTAAAATATATGCGCAATTCAAAACCGAGTATCCACCATTTAAAATATAACAAACCGTTCATCCTAACACAAAAAAAAATCACACAGTCGGCCATTCGCCGTCAAATGTAGGTCGGGACGAGCAAGTAAATCCCTCCTTTTAAACTCTGTTAATCCCTCTGGCTTTTCAATTGTGAAACCTTTTCAGGAGGAGTATTACCCGCACAATACTGAGCGGCGCCAAGTCTTGAACGTACGTATTGTCTGACAGATCGCGAGTTTGTAACGTTTTTGCTTCGAACCTTTTGTTACATGGTTTTTCATTACAGCAGCATTGTGACAGATTGGGTTAAGCGAATCGGAATGTGCGGTGATGGTTTTTTTTTCATTTTCATTTTCAAAAATCCGAATTTTTAAATTTAGTGTCATTTTGGCCTTCGAGACGCAATATAGGCGCGTTTCCAGGATCATAGTGTGGTCCAAAGAACACAGAAGTCTTTTCTGTGTTCTGTGGTGTGGTCCGTTTAATAAAAGTTTAGTAAAGCGAATTACAAATTATTATTATTTTCAGCCTGTATTGTCCTACTGCAGGGAAAAGTCCTCCCTCTCCTTTTTCCACTCACTTCTGGTTTTTACTAGTACGGACCAGTTTTTTCGGTAGGAGTCAAGCTCGTCCCGCCATCTTCACCTCGGTCTAGCGCGATGCCGTTTAATATTTACTGGGACCCACTCAGTTGTTCTTTTGGCCCAAAGATTGTCAAATTACAAATTACAATATGAAAATGTTTTCCTCTAATTTTGGTAACATTGCTATAAATTGATGTTTCGAATCTCGAAAAAAACATGTATTAGACCATAAAATACAAAAAAAAAAGGTTTATTTGCCATAAAACTAGAATTGCACGTTAAAGACAATAGGTAGGTGCTAATAAGAGGTGACCTACATAACTTGCACCACAGCTTCATACATGTTCTGTTCCAAGACGGTCTAATTTAACATAGTTCTTTGCAAGAGAGTCTTGCTTTGAGAGATAAGGTACAAAACACTAATCACGAGAAGGCTGACTTCGACTTACTCCAAGATGGATTCTTCATAAGAAAGGCACAAATACCTCAGATTTTCAATATAGATTTCTTTTTTTAGATATTTTCTTATTTTTTAACCCCCGACAAAAAGAGGGTTATTATAAGTTTGTGGTGTGTATATGTGTATATTATGTGTATCTGTGTATCTTCTTCTTCTTCTTCTTTTTTAAAACATTGCCCCTCACTAGGATTTCTCCTGTATCGAGGGTACAGTTTACAAACATACATGTCACATGCACACACAACCAACATCTATCATTCTGTGGCATCGTAGCTCCAAAACGGATGGACCGATTTCAATGCAGTTTTTTTTTTATTGAAAGCTAGTTTAATCGGGTATCATCTTAGCTATGGTTATTTCCATATTTAGTCTTCTGAGATTGCGATAAATTTATTTCAAATACTTATTAATAGAATAGATCTTTATTTCATGTAGGTAAACCAAATACAGGCACTTATGAAATGTCGAGACTCTAGGTGCGCGGTTCCAAATAGTAGGTCCTATGGAGAAGAACCAGCAAGAAATATAAATATATACCACAGATACCACAGAAATCAAAATAACAACCTACAAATATGAAAACAAGACATACTTTACCGATAACCCTACACCTTTATTCAACCTTTTAAGATATTAATCCGAGGTTTCCTTTTACAAGACCCTTTTCAAATAAACATATTCCCTTCACTATTTCTAGTCTTTGAAGATGACGTGAAACCGGGTCTGAATTGAAAAGGTATTGGTTCTTTTGATGATACGGTTGGTAATACTGTTTACTTGTTGTCTATGGGTTCGTTTTTTGAATCTGTTTGGGTTTTATTCTTTTTAAAGGTATTATAACGCGTGAAGGTTAGGTAGGTACTAAAAGGTTTATGGATAAAAACTAATCTTGTTTACAAGATGATGTGATAGAAAAATGTTTTGAAGTTTTGTCTGTTTTGATCTAAAGTAGGTATCTACGTAAGGGGATTACTTGACTCTAATACAATATATGTAAAAAAAGTTAGTTGATTTAAAAAATATAATATGATATATCGGGACTATTTTATTGGTATTTTTTTTATAAATTTGCCCAATATTTGTAAAGAAAAATTTAAAGATATTTCATAAACTGAATAAAAAGAATATCTGTTATACTGTGTCCTTATGTTTTTCTTTTTTCATTTATTAGTTGTCAAATTTGTACACTAGGCTTCTGTAGACAGAGGTCTAAATAGGCAATTTTGAGCATTTTTTGAGGATTCTAGTACTTATAAAAATAATGTATATCAAAAAGGAAAACATAGGGACATACAATTACTTAATATTTGTTTTACTGTACAAAAATCATTGCTTTAAGGTCATAAACCACAAAGAAAACAGACGAGAGCGTTTCTATGGAGAAAATACCACCCGCATTTGCTCTTAAGTACTCAGTAATTGGAAAACATAATATTATTTCGAACGAAGTTCAAATGTAAAGGTAGCTTAACAATGCTACATACTTGGTTCTCACACTTGAAGCTATCACGAATCCAAATAAAGACTGAAATTCGTAAAACAAACATCACAAATACGTTTCACTGAGACCGAACAAACAGACAAACAAAGTCCCTTCGCAATATCAGTGTAAATAAAACGAGGAGCTTTGAGGATTTATTTAAATTTAAAGCGTTTTTAAAAATAAAATTCGAGTTTTAAAAACCTGGCCTCGGAAAGTTAACGCACAATTTGCGGAGTTTCAAGTTGGGCGACGTTATTGTTTTATTTATTTATTTGTCATAATAAAATTCTTTCGTGAGTTATTGTTTTAAAGGTTTATGATACAGGGAACTTTCCACCATCTCTTACAGCTGTATTGTTTTAACCTTGCATCGAAATTCGTACTATAACGTCCTTAAAGAAGTTTTGTGACGTCATCATAAATCATTCGTCGCGTTTTCTTAAAGCAAGGAATAGACAAAACATTATTATTCTGGAAAAGTCATTGTACGAATTTGATTGACATTATAGTGCGGCCGCCGAGAGAATGCGTTCCTGACACCTGTCAGTTGAACATGTTTCTTTTTTATTAAAGATTATATTTAGCGCTAAACTATTTTAGTTTATTATAGGTTAATTTTAATAGAATTTTGTATCAGTAGTGCATGTAAACGATAGATATCTACTATTATGTAATAATGTTTCGATAACAAAAAATTCTCGTTTGTTCGTAACTGACAGGTGTCAAAAACGCATTCTCTCGGCGGCCGCACTTTAGTATAAGCACAAGTATAAGCTTGAAACAAAACGATCTTGAAATATGATGGTTTTGTAAAAGATGGTGTTAAGCCCCCAGGACACAGTCACATAATCACATTACTGATTCGTGGGCCTTTTTTTTTGAGTTTTGATATTTCTGTGTGATATTTGAAACCAAAAAGTAGATAAATATCGGTACGCACCGATAATCAACCAATTAATATATTCATTTCCCATCTCTGTTGCAATTAAACATCACTTCTATTTTCTCGTTTGGAACATATTTAGGAAAAATAATGTTATCAATAAAACAAAAAAAATATCAGTCTTTTCGGATAGGTTAAGGAATGATTGTATTCTTGATAATGCACGACTTTGTAAAACGAAAACCTTATCCATGCGAAATTTTTTTCAACTTCACAATGTCAGCCAGCTGATCGTACCATTTTGTATTATTTTTTATTCACTGTGTATTTTTGCAAAGTAATCCCATTGAGTAACGTATACTATATTCATATTTTGCGTAGAAACCGATCGTGCGGGTCGCCACACATGAGCGCAGTTGGTACTTAGGCTTTAGGTATTCTATGTGCTTACGTACCAGAACTTAGTTCGGTTTTTAACCGACTTCTAAAAAAAGGAGGAGGTTCTCAATTCGACGCGTATGTTTTTTTTTTTTTTTTTACTCTTTGAGGCTAACCTGGGGGTTATCTAATACTAAACGAGACAGCATGGTGTTAGCGCTCTTACACAGGAGCGAAACTTTGAACATCACTGTAAGTTTGGAAATTAATTAATTTTTCAAATAAAATTCCACTCACTGAATAAAACATTTCAAATTAATTGTTATGATTATTTGTCACTTTTCAGTTGTTTTTCCTACTCCCGGGCAAAGGCCACTCTCCCTTTCCTCCACTCTTCGAGAACCTGAGCTTTATCTGGCCAGTCTTTAAAGAAATTCTTTGCTGCCTACTATATAATTTAAAAGAGAAATAAAACACCTTTTATTCTATTCTCTTCCATTCAAACGGAAATTTACTTTTGCTTTTTTTATTTTATAACCAGACAATGTTACATTTACAAAATATTTTTAAAGGCACAATAATAGTCTATTTGTGCGATGGGCCATGCAGTAAACCGGACTAATGTATTAACGACATCGTGTTGCATCGTCGTCAAACTTCATAGGGTATTAAAATAGCTCATGTGACAGAACTGGCACATCAATCCGTTATTCAGTAGTATGTTCTGGTTTCATACGGTTTCAGCTTACGTCAAATGGTCTGTCAGTTGAACGTCGAACGAGGTTAGGCAAAGGAAATGTTTCATGTAAATCCTGTTGTGCATCGTTTTAGGCCCGGGTTCCACGTACTTACTGTAAATGTAAAGTTTTATATTTTTTTCCGAATGAAAAAAATAACGAATGGAAGCTTGTTTTTTTAATTATTAGAGTTAAGAAAGGGGTATTATTACTAGTTATATGTTTATACTTTGTTGCGAGCTTCCGATATTTTGGCACTGTTGCAAGCGCCATGGTCACAGATAATCTGTTGTGTGTTGTTAAATTAATTAATAACGTAAACGCAGCGTAGCGTAACTCTATCGACTAGTGTAATGGTTAGGTATAACAGCAATTATCTTATTTGATAAATGAATCTCAAAATAACGAAATGTTCATACTCATGTCAATGTCTTTAAGTACTGATTTTATCCACATAAATTATAATTTTGATGCTCGGTTTTTTTCATGTCAGGAAAACTTAAAGTGGAACTACTGATAAGGTTACTTTTTAGTCAAAATTAGCATCTCTTTGATAAACCACCGCAATTGGCAGGCGGATCGGTAATCGCAGAATGTTTTTTACAAGCACATAAAATAATACGACTGCTCACCCTATTGCGATAAACCCGAGTTAAATTTGACGATATCCACTAGAAGAGAGAGAGAGTGGCCACTTTCGAGTAATTCACACGCTATGAAAAAAAAAGTGGTTTATACGTTTCATTGGGAAATCCATAAAATCTTTCCAAAAAAAGAAGTAACACTTTCAGGTGCCCGCATATTTGCCTCATTACATAAATTTCGTTTGTTTTTCTACCATCAAAACATGTGTTCTGTGTCAATGCGATTATTTACACTGTGGAAATTCAAACGCGCCGGTGTGTCGGTCTTAAATAAATCATTGAGTAACAAATAGCTTGAGAAACGACTCATAAAACGCCTTTGAGGTCGTGGTTGGACGTCTTAATGATAGCCGATATAAATAAATATCACTTCTATTCGAATTTTAAACGGACTCTAAATTCGAAACTTAAATGATCATGTTTTAAAAATGGAATGTTTGATCTTTGTTTGGCATGAAATAATAAGTAGGGCTCCCATGTTGTTTGGTTATTGCTTTTTTTATTAATTATTGTATCATTTAACGTTGTTGACTCGGATTACACTAAAACTTATTTACGTTAGTTTTACGTAGGTAATGTTAGCTATTTGTGGATCCAACCATGGAATACGGATTCCAATGTAGGGTATTTAGAGTTAAATCTTACTACCACTACTTTTCCTCATGCCGACCTGTTTTGAAAATTCGGTAATGCATGCTTCATATTATAGGGATTATATCTATCGTCAATTGATTCTGAATTAAATAAATATTATAGTTTAAAAAAAAAACTAAAGTAAACACTTTTGTCATCAAAACTAAACGTGTACATGCAAAATTTCAGGTCAATCGGAAACCGGGAAGTTGGTCAAATTTAACTTTTAAGGTTTTTTTACATAGTTACAGGTGAAGCTAGTAAAAGCGTTTTAAAAATAGCAGTATCCAAACCAAACACTGGCCACACCAGCAGCATGAGATATAATCACTAAACCGACCATGTCACTATACCGACTGCCACACAAATAAAAAAATAAAGAATTATTTCTATCAAAACGGTATAGTCCGCAAACTACATGACTCTTCTATACCCGGCGTGCAAAACGTTAACAAATGAACGCCGACAGCCGACATGCTGACCATCAAAACGATACAATTCTCCGATATTGGAAATATTGGATGACGAACCATCTGTTGACACGACTACTACTGATGGCAGAGCGAGAAATTTGTGAGATTTTCATTTCGTTGTGGTAGAAAAATCTAGAAAAATATTTCAAAATTAATCATTTGTTATCCTCGCTCGACCGTTAACGGCATTGTAGCGCTCCGCGTAGGTCATCGAACTTATGTAGGCGCTCCGGTCAAGAGCGGCAAACCGAGCGGTACGTTCGATAACCCGAAAACTTTATCCAGGACAAGTCTATATCAGTATAGTCTGAGCAGTAGAGCGCGTGCTTTACCACGCTTTTTTTTTGGTGATCCACCGAGGATATTTCAATTCAATTTTTATAGCGGCTGCACATTGTCTATTGTGGTATGCGCGGTGAATGTTAGGTAGGTTTCGGCGCCATTACTGTGTTTGTTTATTTTATAATTTTGTTTTATTGTAATATAATGATAAAGTAGTGTATGAAACTGCACATAACTAGGTATTAAAACACTCGAGTTTTAATACCAACAAGGTCAATTTAACAAACAATTCTTCAAATATCAATCGACATTATGAGTGAAATTCGAATCGAGATGCAACATGTTGTTACAGAAAGAGTTATATGTTAGTACAGGCATGAGTAGCATAGCTACTAACATATAACTCTCATATAATCCCCACACATAAATCTATAACTTTGAAAAACTGCTCTAACGGCCACATTCTCCTTTGAAATTATTAAAGTTTTATATTTACTAGCTTTTCCAGCTACTTTACCTGCATAATTAAAAGTCTTCTCCATGACCTAATCTTCATCCATGAATAATTTTATTACAATCCTTCGCTTTAATATGTGACTCAACTACCAACAATGATATGAAATTTTAAAAAAGATTTCTAGGATTTTCGTACTTACCACAATATCGGTGGTTATGCAGATTAGAATAAGTTGTTGAATGCTTACCTGCAAAAATAAAAGAGCACATTATTATTTTTAAACATAAAATATAAGCAACTCTCATTTACATCTAAGGCTAAACTCGCACTATGAATTGTAATCGTTGTGGTTAATAATCGACAATCTCTGAACAATACTAATATACTCTCTGCGATTTCTGCTCGCAGTATCTTATTTGCCTTTCACATTTTAATCCATATTTTGGTGCGGAGCATCTTCTGCGGTAACACTAATGACGTCCTACGATCCTCAATCCACCTGCCCGTGTTAAGGGCCCAAGATAATTCAGTTTAGGAAACGCACCTCCTATGATAAGCAATGAAAGACAATGCAAGCATGGGCATACCAAGGGGATTTGGTCTCCTGGAGAGGCTTTTGCTGGTCAATTATGTGCCTACATGCCTACATACTATCTACTGTATTTATGACATTGTAGATGAAGTATATACAAGCAAAAGTTAAAACAAAAGATCTGTTAAATTATTTACCTACAGGAAATTGAAAGCCAAAACTTGGGTACGCTCATGGCTAGAAACTGGACGCCAAACCAGGATAAAAAAAAACGAATTCAAAATTCAAGTCTCAAAAATCTCGAAAAGCTCCTAAATTCCAACAATAGTAGAAGCCACACGTCCGGTAATATAATATGCTTTGATTTATGATATGGAAAGCGATTTCTCTTCGTTACGTCCGGAAGATTTTTCGCTGTGTTACACTGTGCGATACATGAGTCGACTGTTTCAATTAAGAAACTTTATTCCTAAATCATTATCAAACTCTTTATTGGATTTTATCCAGTAGAGTATCCCCCTTGATTCTCTAAATTTTGAGTATCATAATACTGATTGGCATAAAATGTTTGGCATAAAGTGTTTTTGCATAATTATTATTGCCATAATTGTGTGTGAACATAATGGTTTTATCGAAGCGAAACACTGTTAATAGTAGGTTAAAGTGCGACTGGGGTGGCCTTAGGGCCTACCCTTATGTCGCGAACATATTGTATTCATACAAAATATATTTCGTCAAACGCAAACACTGTCATTATGTATTAGGTTATGCGGATACACTTTATGCATAATGACTAGTATGACAAATACAGTTACGCGACTGCAAAATATGACGTATAATTATATGCGAGCCAATATGGAACCCCAGTTTAGTAGTAGTTGGATCAAATTTTAACTTTGTTTGGAAACTTTCTAATACTAGTTTGAAAATTTGTATAAAATTAGGCGGGGACAGGGATATTAGTAATTCCTAGTAGAATGGACGAATTTGATGACACGTTTGGCGCAGTGGCTAAGCGATTAGCTTTCTACGCTACGTGTCGCGGGTTCAATTCCCGCACGGAGTAATTATTTGTATGATCTACAGATAGTTGTTTCGGGTCTGCGTGCACGTGAGATGTATATTTGTAAACTGTACCCTCGATACAGGAGAAGTCCTAGAGAGGGGGCCCAGTTTATAAAAAAAATAAAATGGGCTAGATCCAGTGTGACGTCATCTGCCTAGCCTTTTCCCTACTGTGTTGGGTTCGGCTTTCAGTCCAACCAGATGCGTCTGAATATCAGTATTGAACATGGTGCGACTGCCATCTGACCATTACTGGGAGACACTGATATCCTAAGGTTAGACCGGTTGTATAAATATACATAACTTTTTTAAATTGTAGGTCGGTTTTGTTCTATTTATTGTTGTTGATCTATGTGTGAAAGAAAGAAAGAAAAAGAGTTAATTAGCACAACAAAAAATAAATAAAACCAATAACAAAGAAAATATATAAATTAAAATAAGTTATTGTGCCAAAAGGCCGCAGCTTAGCATAATGTTAGGAGCCAGTGATGCTGGCCACCTGACGCTGGTTTTCAGCTGCAACCCACGAGTGCCATACGCATAGAGATAATATATAGTACCTACTATTTCTATGGCCATACGTTTATGTGCTCATAAACATATATTTTTTTCTTTCAATCGAAGAATCTGAGGTTTTACTTCAAAATCTCAAGCCACAGAGCAAAACAATCCATTATTTATCTACAGAATTAAACGTAACCCATAAAAGTCCAATATATTTCACATAACAAACGCACTGAGTACACAAATCTATCTGATTGGTAGCATGTTTGCGCGTGTCCGCAAACATTGTGTACAATATCCCCTTGCACACGACAAATAGTTTGAAATTCTTTGTCCCTGCTACTTTGTACTTCGATACTAACAGAATGGAAAGAACTAAATAGTTTTTTTTCTGCATGTGGTGAACATTTTTCCGGCAATATAGTGCTAAAAGGATCGGATTTTAGCAGTATGTGAAGTGATCTCGGGTCAGTTTTATGTAGTGCGGTTGCAGGATAAGTAGGGCCTTTGTGTCAAATCGTAAACTTAAGAATCTCATAATAATGATACTAGTCCGATGTAATTGTTTGCAGTCAAGTAGAGAGAGAGTACAGGGCGCAAAATAATTAACAGATGCCAATTTTTTTTTGTTTCCTATATATTTTAAGAGGAACGCACTTTTATTTGTTACTCTTAAAATCGGCTTTTATTACGCTGAGATCACGAATTTGTCAATAAACAAACTGTGTGCGCAAGAACATTATTTTAGGATACCCCAAAAGCCACCCTAAAAGTGAAAATACATTTTACCTTTACCAGCAAAAGCTTCCTGAGCAATACTAACAAAACAACTAATTGTCTTATTAATGTCTATCAAAGTCCCTGTGGAAATAGCTACTGTCTATTTATTGGATACACAAAGCTACCCAATATCCGTCCAATATCGCTTATTGATACAGGTTCTGTAAAACATTTATTTTCTTGGAACAATTATTTTGTTATTAGAGGTTAATTTGTCTGTTATTTTCTTTCTTAGGCGAGTAAAACATGGAGCTGTGCGGCGACGCTTGCCGCAGCGGTACGCGGTCCAATGGATCGAAATTGCGCCGCGCGGAGACGCGGTGCCGTGTGCAAGGACTCGAGGGATTACCTACAGAGTGGTACAAGATTACCGCGCACCGCTGCGGCATGCGGCGCCGCACGGCTCCGTGTGTTATTCGTCTTAGGTATATCATCTTTGCCGTTGTGGATAATAGTTATGGAAATAGCGATCCGTTACCTAGAAAATAGATTGGATATAGTAATTTACATTTGGGTTTAATAGGTTGTCATTAACAGGGCATTTTCAAACCCCGAATTGCTATTGAAAATTGAATCTAGGATCTTACATTCTACTGATTATTATTATTCTGAGCCTGTGATGTCCCTCTACAGTATATAGGTATAGGGCAAAAATTGAGCCCTATTTCCATTTTTCTCAGTCTATTACGATTTGGGGCATGTTCCGTCCATATAATATATAGGACTATAAATTGCATCTGTATGAGAGAGCCTTTACACGTAAAATAACATTTGAAAATATTTCCAAAGCACTCGGAATACTCTGGCGGAGAATTGGGGGCAAAATGGACGCGCCGTGCGGAGCGCATGTTGCTGGAAAAATATGCATTTTGTTGAATTTTAAACTCTGCACCGACTTCCTGTATAAGTAAACATGCGTACCTATGTTGCTTGCATTTCGAAAATATTACCTTTCAGTGTATACAGGGTGTAAGTGACATCGTAACAAAAACTGATACCATGGATTCAGCACATGAATCTGAACACCAGAGCATAAGAACTTTGCGTCAGTCTTTTCAAAAATTATATACGATTATGTTCGCAGTTTTTATACCTACCTAAAAAAATTGTGAACAAAATCGTAAAAATTTTGAAAAGACCGACGCATAATTCTTATGCTCAGGTGTTCAGATTCATGTACTGAATCCATGGTATCAGTTTTCGTTACGATATCCCTTACACCCTGTATATCGAAGTCAAATTCTACAATCCGCCGCAATATAAAACGGCTAGCTGCTTTACAAAACGGCTGTAAGTTCTGTATAATGGTTAGTTATACGTTCACGCGGATTGTTGTCGCAGTTATTAGATAAGGGCACCCCGACCAGATCGGCTAGGTTAGTTAGTTATACGAACGCGCGCGAGCCGAACGAGCGAAGCGAACGGTGCCGGGGCAGCAACCGGCGAGCGCTTGATCCAAGTTGGTCGCAGTTTCTAGATTAGGGCACCCCGAGCAGATCGTTGGAAACTATCAGCTGTTTTGTAAAGCGGTTGGGCGTTTTATAATGTGACGGATTCTACAATTTGGTTGCGACATATACATACGTGAGTGATGTAACTTTAAGTCTTGTATTCACTAGGAGACAGCGATGTTACTTTAAGCCTCGTGTTTACTGGGCGACAAATGTTGACGCGTATCGCTAAAGATGCCGGGCGAAGTCGAGCGACGTCAGGCGACGTAGCACGACTTCGCCCAGCAACAAACATACAAGCCTTTTCAACGAAGGAGCACCATACCTCTTTCTCCACAGTGACTGCAACAGTATAGTTGCGTAAACAGTGCTTATGTAATGTAGTCTACAGATATTTTGTTACTAAAAGCTTTTCCAATAAATCCTTGCAAAGTTCTCTAAATGTTTTAAAACTTTCCTATTAAATCCTAGAAAATCTTATCAAAGTTACTCGGGTAGCTTGTGAAATAATCACACCGTTTCTCTACGTTCAACTTACTAACATATTTAGTAGAAGCGTTGCTTAACTATGTAAGTATTTTATTTACCTCTAAAAATATTTCGTGTATGAATGGAAAAACCATAAAATAAATAAATTTATCCACTACTGTCCTACTGCTGGGCACGGGCCTCTTCTCGGAATGCGAAGGGTTAGGCCTTAGTCCACCACGCTGGCCTAGTGCGGGTTGGCGGACTACACACACCATCGAGGACTTTATGAGGCCCTCTCAGATGTGCAGGTTTCTTCACAATATTTTCCCTTACAGTTAATGCAAGTGATAAGCAAATTGTGAAACGCACATAAATCTGAAAAGTCAGAGGTGCGGGCCGGGTTCGACTACAGACTCTGCATGGAAGACAAGCGTTTAACCGCTGGGCTATCACTGCTGGAAGGACCATATTATACAGGATATTATTTTTATATAGTACCTACGCAAAATTTGCAGAGTGATTCAGTCTCCGTTCCCAAATGCAACGGCAATACTAAAATTCACTCCAAAACAAAATAAAAATTTGATTGTGTATGGCTTGCGCTAGTAAATTATGCGTGTCCCCCATACTAAATCGAATTTTCGTTTTGTTTTAAAGTGTATCCCAATACTGTGGTTGCATTTAGGGACAGAGACTGAATCACTCTACAAATTATGCGCACTACATAAAAAAATATTCGGTATATACATTTTTAATAAATATGTATTTAATAAAACATGCATTTTATACAAATTTTAAAGGCATCATAAGGCACAAAATATATGCAACAGTATGTCTTCGAAAAATGAGGAGAGTCAGGAAAAGGTTCTAGGATAAATGAGATCAATTTAAAATTCTAACCGTGCAGGTGCTTTTACGGTAAGCGATATAATATCATGAGAGGCATTTTCTGGCTTAATAATATTAGAATTAAGACCATGTATGTAGGAATTATATTATACTCAATTAGGAAAAAGAATTTTGCATCGACATTAGAGTCAGGCCAAGTATACTCTAAAGAGGAATTATGGCAAACATAATCACTATAAAAATCTTTGCAATGTTGTCATTATTGTACAATTTTAAAATGTTAATATTGTAATTATTATATTTATTGCTCCTCTTTTATCCAGTGTATATACAATGTGGGGATGACAATACAACAATAAATGAAAACACTGGTAATACTAGTTCATATGAATATTTTGAAACTATCAAATAAATCCTAGGACCGAAATTTAAAAAAAAATCTTTTCAAACAAACTAAATAGCTTAAAAATGTAAACAAAACAGAACACCATTTTTAAATATTGGTTCACTAACCTGTGAGAAGAGCGGCAACAGCGCGGGGTAATGTATCGGTGGTGCGTCGACGTGATTTTTTGCGCCATATTTATTTTTATGAATGCAAAAACAATTACACAGAATCACAAATTATTAACTGAATAGTCACAGTCACCCACGTGTAATTATTAATTACAATCACTGTTTAATCAGTTAATCACTTATCGTACATATTCAGACTTAGTATCCATTAAATTTTTAAATTTTCAATATGTCCGCCATGAACCCGAACACACAAATTACATCGTCTTAAAAGATTATTTCTTACTCTTGATAAGAGGTCGCCATTAGCGGCCATTTGTTTTAATTTATTAGAAGATATTATAATTCGGCTCCTTAAATCATCAACGGTATCAACGTCTGTTGAATAAACTTCATTTTTGACATGACCGACGACCGAAACGATTAGATAACACACAATGACAGGCGGCTAATTTCGCACAATTCACTTAACAATTTAACTACCTAGGTACCTATTACTACGTTGTTTGTGTCCTATTACTAAATAAAGCGTCTAATTTCGCACAATTCACTTAACAATTTAACTAGGTACCTATTACTACGTTGTGTCCTGTCACTAATTAAATAAAGCGTCTAATTTCGCACAATTCACACTAAATCGTCAAAATTTCATAAACAAACGAGCGGCGGGCGCTTCAAAGGCAGTGAAACCGGAACACCTGCGCTTGCGATACGAAACAATGACGTGTACGACGTCATAGGATCACGGCGACACACTGACCTACACCAATTTTTGCAGGTTTCGGCAAGAAAGCGAAGTAGAAATAAACAAACTATCTAATCTATCCCTTTCGCACATACTTAATTTACGATTGACATGAGTGCGTAACAAGTAGTAATAACTTCCGCATGCATTATTTTCATATCTAATTTTCTTCACACGCTTTATGACTCTTATGCCTCAGAGATAAGGTATAATATGCATTAATTCTCGTCGGGAAGTAAAATTTAAGGACAATTTTGACGAAGGTTATTGAAGTAGCGAGCTGGCAACATGTTTTGTTTATACCAATATTACCGTTGCAGATTATTGCCGATGTCGTTAACCTTTCGGCGCTGGCTTATTGTTAGATACATCATGTAGAAAATCTTAAAAATGTAAAACAATGTCCTGTGACTAAACTATTGGATATATTTGATTGAATTTTTGTATGCAGACTGGGAACGGCATTAGGTATACGAAGTTTAATTTATTGTTGTATTGTCGTCTCCACATGGTATAGTACTCGCAAATCTTTATGAACCGTGAACTGAGCTCTGAACTCTTTCCATCTCTCTTACTCTAGCACCTATAATAAGCGTACTATTAAAGGTGCTAGAGGGAGAGAGGGAGAGAGTTCAGAGGGCTCATAAAGATTTGCGCGTACTATACAATAAAGAGTATTTATAGTCTATTCTATTCTATTGCAGAGTTAGCTCACCAGATTCGTACCTCATTACATAGTCTGGTAAAGCTAACTTTTCATTGAAATAATGGCAATATCGTAAAGAATTCTGTGGTTCTTTACGGTGTTGCCATTCAAATTCTAATGCAGAGTTAGTATGGCTAGACTCTTAGGCTAACATTCAAAGACGACAGAAACGAGTCTAA
Organism: Allophyes oxyacanthae; assembly: GCA_932294325.1. Taxonomy (NCBI): domain Eukaryota; kingdom Metazoa; phylum Arthropoda; class Insecta; order Lepidoptera; family Noctuidae; genus Allophyes; species Allophyes oxyacanthae. The sequence goes on from OW028612.1 coordinate 3,238,351, forward strand.
GCGTGAACTTACGCTTCCATCTGTCAAAATTTGTTCGTAAGTTTGACATATGGAAGCGTAAGTTCATGCTTAGACTCGTTTCTGTCGTCGCTGAATGTTAGCCTGAATCTCATTTATTGATTGGCAGAGAGACAAACCGACGACCAGCTAGCTCTGTAAATGATGTTTTCAGTCTTAGTCGGTTTCCACTTGCAACTAGTAAATATGAATTCCACAAATAACCATTGGAAAGCGATTCAATAGGGACTTAAAAGTAAAGGCGTGGGATAAATTTAATTAACTGTTTCAATTCAATTTAACTGTGTCCCTTGTTTTAATATAAAGGTTTCCTTTTCAAGCGAAAAGTTACTTTCGAGTTCGGAGTTGACAACCCCTGTTTTCGTGTAGGGCTGTCTCCTTTGATATATGCATACAGAGAGAGTATATTGATTGAAGTTATCTTTACCTTTTGAAATGTGTAGATAACGTTGGGTTTCACAGGTTTTTATTTAAAGATTCATTACACCAATAAAATCAATTTCTTTCTTAATAATGTTATGATGATTGATCTGAAATAACTTTATAAGAACTAAATACTTTGAACCTTTTAAATACGGATGCAGTAATAACTTACACTTTTCGATAAGGAAGTTTTCCTTTGTAAGTAATAATAGGTTATTAAGTTCTTAGTCAGCATATTTATTTTAAATTCAGGGCTGATGTTGCTTTCGTAAATGATGATAAAAATTGGTATTTTTATGCAAAGAGTTTTTGAGAAACACTTAAAGTTCTGCGACTACGTGTCTTCGTGATGGCACTTAGGTTTTGTATCACTTCCAGGGCTAGCACGGCAAAATGGGGAGTGAAAAATCGGGGAAAAATCATCTCTTTACAGTATTTTCTCTCGATTTTTCGTTTTGTGTCTTCTATCAACGAGAAAAAAGGTGTTTATCGAAAAAACGGGGTCAAAACCATCTCTTTACCGTTTTCTCTGTCTTCTGTTAAGAAGACAAAAGGTGGAGAAAAAAGGTTATTACACCCGCTGTGCTAGCCCTACTTATCATGGCAACACAGGACACAGAAATACAATAACTTGATCTTGGTCTTTCCTACAAACAGTTATGCTCGTCACACCGACTTACACCGCACTTTTTTGTTCGCAATATCTCTTAATTAAATTGCTTATTAGTCTAATTACAAGCCTAGATTGTAGTAAGATTAGGAAGTATCCTAGGATGTAATTTAGAACAAGGAAAAAAAAATCTCTTTGTTCAAATTATTATTAGAATCTTATTATAATGTGATTTTATGTTTATTAAACACCATTTTTTTTATTTTTTTTATTAATTATCATGTTAGTTGTCTCTAACTGTTGCAACACTAGAATACCTACTATCAATTTTTAAACCCCGACAAAAAAGAGAGGTTTTATATGTTTGTAGCGTGTATCTGTGTATATGTGTATCTGGTTGTGGCATCGTACCACCAAAACGGATGGACCGATTTCAATACAGTTTTTTTAATTGAAAGTTAGTTTAATCGGGAATCATCTTAGCTATGTTTCATGAAAATCTGTTCAGCCGTTTAAAAGTTACAGCTCTTTTTCTAATTGGAGTTGGGGGTTTGTGACGGTTAAGTTAGGACGGAAGGTTATTATATTATTTATTAATTGTGTAGTTTTTTGTGATGTTGAGGATTCTTAATCAAAATAATAAAATTAAAAAATGCAATTCCTTATAGGTCGTTTTTTCCCGGAACTTATCGCTATACTCGTGAGAGTAAAAAGACTTCATATCACATAAAATATTCTGTTTGTCTATCTTCAAACCAACGAGAAAAGTATTTTCAAGTGAAAAAAGTTCTAATAAAATCGTAACCCTTACATCTCCATTGAAATAACCCTCAAACAACCACATTTCCCATGCGACGTCAACCCTTCGGGTAACAAATGTCTTTTTCAACACTTTGAATGCAAGCCACGGGTATTATGTACCCACAAATCTCTGGAGGCTCATTCGTATGCAACATCCATCTTATTTACTTTTTTCCTCGACGGAATTGGCAGGGTTGGATGTTAACAAAATTAAAAATATTATCTTTGAGGGTTATCTGGAGGAGTGTTTAGATAGGTCCCGGGTTAAGGGTTGTATCATTAGGCCTGAATTTTTACCCTAACTTGGTCTAATAAAAATAAAGACTAGGTAGCCCTAATTTCTTTTTTTTGCCTTTGATTATAATTTCACGGCTGTTTTGTGGGTCAAGTTAATATTACTAAAATATTTTCTTATCTCAACCGACAATTTGTCGTTGTACAATCTAGTTTCCCCAGGATAAAAACCATTGTAAAAGCTTTCGTCACAATTAAAGGTCAGCTTACACTAAAAATATTACTACCATAAAAAATACTACTGAAAATGTATGGCTTGATTATGTTGCTATGAACACCGAGTTTTGTTACCACCACGAGTTTAAGTACTGCAAAATATCGTAAAAGAGTAGATTTTTTATAATAATATCTTCTTATATTTTGTCATGTACGTATTGAAATCTTTATGAGCCCTCTGAACTCTCTCCCTCTAGGACCTATAATAGTACGCTTATTATAGGTGCTAGAGGGAGAGAGAGAGAGAGTTCAGAGCTCAGTTCAGGGCTCATAAAGATTTGCGAGTACTATACCTACTTTCGTTTTCTTTTAAGTTAACCTGACAAATCGGCAATAGTCTGGAAGCTAGAATGAAGAACCGTGTAACTGTAGAGGATCTATTTTAAACAAAAGCAACTACTGACCTAATACTTTACCTATCGCCTACAAACAATGAGATTGTCATACAAAAAATATTATATTAAAAAAAACTAAAGAAAACGATTTTGTCATCAAAACTAAACGTGTATGCAAAATTTCAGCTCAATCGGAAACCGGGAAGTGGGTCAAATTTAACTTCCAAGGTTTTTTTACATAGTTACAAGTGAAGCTAATAAAAGAGTTTTAAAAAGAGAGTCTCTCTATTTTTATATACACGGTACAGTCGGTAGGGGATAATCTAGCAGCAACAGTTGCTGTCCTTGTTTTGAACAATAAGTTATTATTACTCGAATTTGAGTCACATAAATATAAATAGAGCCAACAATTTAAAGTTTCAAGTCTCTAGCTCATCGAGAAGTTAATTTAAAATCGATTGCAAAATTTGTGCCGAATAGTCAGACAGACAAAGCAAGTGAGTTAGTAAAAATGTGGTAAAAATTAGATTTACGATAAAACTACGATCCGATTATTATGAATCTATAATTTTGCCTGTTGAGTAATATCTACCCCTAATACTAATATAATACGGTGCAGGTAGGTAACCATCTAGCAGCAACAGTTGCTTCCCTAGTTTTGAGCAATAAGTTATTGTTACTTGAAGTCGAGTCACAGATAACGACACGGTTGGCGCAGTGGCTAAGCGATTAGCCTTCTGAGCTACGTGCCGCAGGTTCGATCCCCGCACGGAAAAAATATTTGTATGATTTACAGATAGTTGTTTCGGGTCTGGTTGTGTGTGCATGTGACATGTATGTTTGTAAACTGTACCCTCGATACAGGAGAAATCCTAGTGAGGGGCAATGTATTTTTTTTTATTTTTTAAAAGATGATAAACACATGCACTAAAAATGAAATTTACGAAAATAACATAATCTGTTTATTATAAATCTTTAACTATAATTTTGACGATTGAGTCTAATATTGTCATACATATAAATTGAGATTAGTCTTCTATTATTAATAATGGTACAGGCGGTAGGGGAGCATCTGGCAGCAACAGTTGCTGCCCTAGTTCTGAGCAATAAGTTATTGTTGCTTGAAGTCTAGGAATGGATACGAACAAACTAATACGTCAGTTTTTCAGAATTGGAAGCAGTGTAGGTATTGCCGTTATTCAGAATGTTAACACAATACTACATAGTTATGTTAGATTTGACTTAGAACCTCCTTTTAATTTAAATGAAACTAAATTGGCAATTTATTAATGTTTTTTTGGCACGCTTTTATTAGCTTCACCTGTAACGGCTGTAACTAACTATGTAAAAAAATCTTGGAAGTTAAATTTGACCCACTTCCCAGTTATCAGTTGAGCTGTTTTCATACACGTTTAGTTTGGATGACAAAGGGTTTTTAGTTTATTTAAACTATAATTTTTATTCCTAAGTATTAGGTGAATTTACAGATTGTAATCTTGTTTCAAAAACTGTAATTTTCTAAAGTGAAATTTTATTTAAATTTTGCAAGATTCTCATGCAGAAAAGAATGATAAATATTAAACAATATAACCCAGAGGTAAAATTTAAAGTTAAATGTATATAAAATATGGGTAAAGCATAGTTTTCAATAGTTCGGAAAGGAAAACCATTAAAACTTAGGCTGACGATAGCGTGTTCTTTGAAACTTGAACAAACGATTTGAAATACAGATATAACTTGCGGAAAACTTATTTGAATTTCCTGTTTTCGTTATATATAATATGTTCCATAGCGTGAAGAAGATAATAATTAATAAGCCACGACACGGCGACGACACGGCGACGACACGGTTGGCGCAGGGGCTAAGCGATTAGCTTTCTACGCTACGTGCCGCGGGTTGGATCCGCGCAAGGAGCAATTATTTGTATGATCTATAGATAGTTGTTCCAGGTCTGGGTGTGCGTGTGTTACATGTTTGCTTATAAACTGTACCCTCGATACAGGAGAAACACCAGAGAAGGGGAAAGTTTCAAAAAAATAAAAGAAAGAAAGAAAACGAATGGAGAATATCCTGCAGCTGATGGACGTATATGTGATCGGCTTAGCGAAGAATACGTACCCAGAGCGGTCATTACTATAATTATATTATTTATAAATATAAGTATGTTCTTTGAAAGCAACGACAGCCTAGCGGTTCTACGCTTGCCTTCCATGCAGGAAGGTCTGAATTCCAATCCGGCCCGAACCTCAGACTTTTCAAATTCATGTGCGGATTAGAATTTGATTATCACGTGTGTTAACGGTGAAGGAAAACATCGTGAGGAAACCTGCACATCTGAGAGGGCCTCATAAAGTTCTCGATCGTGTGTGTAGTCCGTCAACCTGCACCAGGCCAGCGTGGTGGACTATGGCCTAATCCTTCTCATTCTGAGAAGAGGCCCGTGCCCAGCAGTGGGACAGTAATGAGCTGGATTTATATTATTTTTACTATATTTTCTTTTGCAATCCATCATTATCATCATATCAGTAGCATACATGGATATAGGACCCCTTATTGCCATTAATTTACAAAAATCTATTTTTGACACAATAAACTTTTGACTGATTTGGGATCTAAGCCTTACACCAAAGATAGCTGATGTTGTTGTGGCTGGAAAAAGGCGCATTGAACAACCTACTACGAGACTATCTCTCCCAAAATATGGAGGAGTTTTCAACAAAACCCAGTAATAATAATCCATTATTTGAGTAAGAACAACTCGGAACTCGACTTAACCCCCTTAGAAACGATAACAAAACTTAAAGTATACGTAAGCTTTCCCGTGATTGGTACACCTCGAGCGTTGGCAAAAAGTTTATATTAAGGGCTCTTACACACGACCGACGCTTTGTCTACGACCCGTTGTTGAGTCGCCGGCGTGTCGGTGTGCAGTTACCTCTGGGTAACTACAGTAGTGGACCCACTGGCGGCTGCCGTCAACATAATACAATGCGGATATATTGAGGCTGGTAGTATTATGTGTGCCGGACGGGTATGTGTGGCGAAGACGCCGGCGCCGGCCGCCGCTGTTGGCGGTGCCGCGCGGGCGCACCAACCTATTGAGTGAGGCGCCATTTATCCGTGCGCTTAGGATTTTAAATGTTGTAGCGAGGGACACAGACATATTTTGTTGTATGCTGAGCGAATTCACAATTAAAGCATTACATAGTTACACAGAATTGCGTAATACGCCAAATTGTTAAGTACCATAAACTAACATTAGATTAGATTAAATTATACTTAGATTAGACTGTATATTGTTGTATTAAGTGACAAGATTCTACGATATTGCATTAGGATGTCCCTGTAAAAATAGTCGTAAGTTTGGAAAATAAATAACAAGATTGCGTGCGCTTATTGGCGCTGCAGTTACCCCTCAGAAAAGTGTTCCTAATGTGTATGGGCGCTAAACTATTAGCAGTATAAAGGCAAATGGTAGCCAAAATATGAGAGTATGAAAAGAAATTGTGAATTGAAACACAATGTACTGTGGTGTCGTCGGCCTTCGATTAAACAAAGAAATGTACGAGCAACAATTAACTTCTTCAATCCTTAAATTGTGTTTTTATAGGCTCAATTATAAATACTTTAATTACAGGGTTACTAAAAATTTGAATGATTATATAAAGAGGCTCTGAAATGCAATAATTTAGTCAACACATACTCTGTTCGGATTAAAGCCAGACAAAATATTCAAAACAGTGATAGAACGTCTTTTGGAATGGGTTGAATAGCTGAAGGGCTTCAAAGAAATACACTTATATTTTAGCTACATTACAAAATATTGTCTCAAAACTTGCCAAGTAACGACTGTTGCTTTCCTACAAAGATATTCACAGTTGTGAACTTCAATCCAACCGTCAGAGGAAGTGAAATGATGGAATGGTGCCAACAGACGCAAAAACGCAACACCATAGCAGCTAATGGAATATTCCTAGATTAATGGTTTTTCAGGCGAATGTTACCCTTTGCGATAAACAGAAAATTTACCATTTACATCAAAGACGGTAGGTATAGATGTATTATGATACCATTTTGAGTCTTAAAGCAATCGGGGATGCAACAGGGACGATTCAAATTATGAAACGAAATTCGATCGGTTCCATGATTACGTAAGAAAAATTAGACTTGTTGTCGCTAATAAACATGCTATTCCATCCTCTTATGAAAAAATATAAAAGTGCAAAAGAGATGCACTGTTTATTGGTCGTTGTGGCTGTCAACATTTTCTTATGTAATCAAGGTTCCATGCCGATTGGATCACTGACAACATAGAATTTTTATTAACAAAATTCGAATTTAGAATAATTTTGTCTTCTAAATTATGGCGTGTTTTATACAAAACATATATACAATTAAAGCCGAAATAACAATAAAATAATAAAGCTTTTATTAATCCTGTAGAAACGTTTGGTAATAAAATTGCTTCAATAATAACAATTCATTATGTAAACACAAAAAATATTCAACACAGAAAAAGCGCTTTATTTTATAAAAATAAAGCCAGAAACGTGTAATATTAATTTAGGGTTCAGTGTAACAATAAAAACGGCCGCGTTGACATCGCAGACCACAATAATTGTGGATTAAAAGCTTTTTGGTGACGTAAAAATGTTACGACCAGCCCCGGGGTTGTGTGCACTTAGCTTAAGGGCTTTTGCCAACTTGTTTGTGTTTAATAAATGTATTGTCTGTTCATTGCTATCTAAGCTTTGTTTTTTACAGACATTTTTTGGCAATACTGGCGCTGAATTTGGAGATATAGAGATACTAACTGCGGATGTTGAGGTTTGCGGGAACAAAAAGTAAAGGGTTTTATAGTTTTGTACGATACTTACTACAATGTTACAAAACGAATTTTAATAGTAAGGATATTATTCTAAAAATTTTCTGTATAATTATGGTATAAGCACAGATATACCTACATTAGTTAATTTAAAAAAGTACGACAACACTTCTTTTTAACCCCCGACAAAAAAGAGGCTGTTATAAGTTTGTAGTGTGTACCTATGTATCTGTGTGTTTGGCTGTGGCATCGTAGTTCCAAAATGGATGGACCGATTTCAATGTACTTTTAATTGAAAGCTAGTTTAATGGGGAATCTTCTTAGCTATGTTTCATGAAAATCTGTTCAGCCGTTCAAAAGGTACAGTTCTATTTCTAGTTGGAGTCGGGGGTTTCAAAAACCCCTGACTCTAACTCGGTTAGGTTATCAAAATCTTCATTAGTTGTGCTCATACTTTTTCATAGACAGACATTTTTAGGAATAATATCCATATTATTAAAAATAATTTATCAGGATACGAATCTTATTGTCGTATTACGTATCTTTAACCATCTATTATGAATCGTAATCCTATAGAATTATTAAAGTCTGCTTCATATTATATTATTATTTTATTTGTATCGTGGTTGTCCGTAGCATCACTACAACGGTCCCATCAGAATACCAGCGCTGTGACATTTTCTATTTGTAAATGCCACCACAGCTTTACCTATGCTGAGATGGGGGCCATTTTTAGTCTCGTCCAGGTTGCTTTAATTATTGTTTATTTTTTGTTACTATTTTTGTTTTCTTTATTTTGTACTTTTGTGCTTTCATTTGTTCCTGGCGAGTCCAGAATGAAACTGTTTTCTTTCTTTTCTTTTCAAATAAAACCAAAATAATTAACAACTAAACATCACAAATAAAGTCCAGCGCAACTCATTCGCTGCTACCTAGTTTCTAAGCAAATCGAAATTAGTTATTAATCTACAAGAATTTCGGATACAACCCGAAGAAATAGTTTGATATCGACAGCTAATATTTGAAAATTCTCCTTCATTTCAAGACGACGAAAGGAAATTAATTGAACTGAAAATTACTTAGAAAATAATTTTCAAAGGGATTACTAAAATTAAGATAGATATTCAAGATATTCATTAGGATCAATATTCCGAAGTTCTAGATTATCTAAAATAGATAAAGGAACCTTTCAAACTTCTAATCTGGTATTATCGAAGAAAGATTTCAATTTTGAAAAGGAAAGCATTATTATAATTATCTCATACTTTTAAGAGATGAAATATTATCTTATTTGTGTGGCGGTCGCAATAGGAAAATTAAATGTATTTTTATTTTATCGTAAATATTACTTTAAGAATACTTAAATAAAAAAAGATGCACAAATAATTAAAATAAACTATCTAATCTAATAACTAATAAAAAATTAACTCAAAAAATCTAAAAACCGACTTCAAAAAACTAAAAAGTATAAAATAATTTTATTTAAAAACTTAACAGCTTGTTAAGTCGGCGCCACTGCCAAGCTAGGTGACTTCAGAAGCTGTTAAGTATTTTAAGAAAATTCTTATTAATTCAAGAGTTCCATTGTCTATCTCTGAAGGTCTTCATCAGATCTGCACCAAATTGAAAAGGGTAAAAAATAAAATGTTAATGCCGGGAACTTTCCTGAGAATAAACCCAATGATTAATATCATGAGCTTGTCATGAAATATTGGAATCCTAGTTTAGGAACACGAACAAGTCAAGGAGATGACAGTTTCCGTCCGAGTTATGCGTAGCGTAAACATCTGGTATTTCAGTTAAAATCTAGGAATGCTGTCTGGAAGAATGTCTGTAATCTTTTTGATTCCTTCCTTTGATCAATCAGTGTATGATTGTCAAAGATATCTAAACTAATATTATAAATACAAAAGATTTGATTGTTTGTATGTTTGTTTGTAATGGATAAACTCAAAAACTACTGCACTGATTTTAAAAATTGTTTCACCAGCAGAATGCTATATTATCATAGAGTAACATAGGCTATAATTTATAAAGATATCGTGCGGGCGAAGCCGCTGGCGGAAGCTAGTGTATAATACGTAGGTACTACATAACATAACTTCACGCTTCTATTCCTCAAAGGGCTCGGCAGAGTGGTGCTATTGTACACCAAACATTTCGCCGATGCCGTTATTAAGTCCCATGAAGGTGAGCCTATTACCATCTACTGAAAACAATTCCAAATCCCAGCTGATACTGAGAATATTCTAACAGAAAAACTGAATTAAATAAAACACTTATAAATCTCAATTAAAACCTAAATGAAAATAATACACTTCTCATCAAAAAAATCGAAACACTACCAAGATTTTCTTTCTGGCAACAAATAACCAAAAAAGAGGATTAATTCTTTAAAAAAAAATACGTCATTTTATAGCTGGCAGTTTGGCCTTTTCTGTGGTGTATGAGAGTTCCAAATTTGAAAGTAAATTTTTGAATTTTCGTCCGATATATGAAATGGAACATTATTTTGAGGCAACGCATTTAATCGGAGTACAGTTAATTGGTGTGTAATAAACACAAAATAACGATTTATTTTAAAACTTACTTTTGGTAATTTGATTATTAGGCTCTGTGACATCTGTTATCAAGATTTTTTGTCACCACACAAGGATACTTCGCCCGTAGAAACCGCCCAAATCGTGGCGTTGCTGAATTGGGGTCTTAGTCAACGTGTTGTGGCTGCAAGACTACATCTAACCCTCTCGTCTGTTCCTAGAGTGTACAAACGCTACCGAGAGACTGGTTTTCTCACGCACCGTTCAGTATCTGGTAGGAATCGGGTCAGTTCTGAGCGAGATGACTGATTTATTGCAACAGTTTCTTTGCGAAATCAACGCCATAACGCTTTTGAACCGGAGCAACAGCTCTGTGTTGTTCGAAGGAAGACTGTGAGTGACTCTACAATTTAACGAAGATTGAAGGAACGTGGATTGGTACCACACAAGGCAGCCAATGGCCCGAAATTAACAACAGACCATCGAAGAGCGCGCCTTCAGTTTGCAAGTGAGCACTTAAATTGGTCATACCTACAATGGAGTAAGGTTCGCTTTTCTAACGAGAGTAAAATTATTCTGTATGCTAATGATAGAAGGAAGAAGGCATACAGAAGAGAGGGAGAACGTTATGCACACTTCTTCAATGACGAAAAAGTAAGCTATGATGGCGGTTCATGGACAGTTTTGAGGGGTATTAGTACCGACGGAAAAACAGAACTTCCTTTCGTATCTGGGCCACGCCTGGCTGCACCAAACGGTCGTCGTTACATCGAAGAATGTCTTGAGGCTCATGTGGTTCCGTATGCATATTTCATTGGCAAAGATTCATTCAGATACAAAGATTCATTCATGATAATGCCAGGGCCCATACCGCAGTAATCGTACGAGATTATCTCAGTGAAGTCAGTATCTTCGTTATGGAGTGGCCAGCAAGAAGCCCGAACATGAATCACATAGAGCACCTGTGGGATGAACTAAAGAGACGGGTTCAAGCAAGAGATTTTGCTCTAGAGACTGTTGGCCAGCTCAAAAACGCAATTCAAGAAGAACCGAATAACATTCCACAACATGAAGTCATGACTCTCATCCGATCCATGAAGAAACATATGGAAGCAGTCCTAAGGGTCCGGGGAGGGAATACAAATTATTGAATAAATTCTACTTAAACTTTTTTTTATTTACGTGTTTTGTTTATTGCATTTCATAAAATCTCCATACGGGTTAGAAATGACTTGTTAAACATAACAAGAAGCTTAAGCATATTTAATTTGAATTTGGAACATTAACATATGAAATTCGAAACCTTGTACTACCTACTATTAAATGACATTTTCATTTTTTTCCGAATAAAACATTTTTTTTTAATAAACCATTAAAAACATAAATTTGAGAAGTGTTTCGATTTTTTTGATGAGAAGTGTATATTTTTATATTCACAATGTTTGGGCATGCGACTGCATATGACGAATGAAAAACGACGACGAATAAACCGCCGCGCCGGCTTCGGACAGGCAAAAATACTTGCGATAAATTCCTTCTTTTTTAATTTGTTATATTATAACATTTTAAAAAGTCCAATTTCTTGACATATTTGGGTCAAGAATCAATTATAGAATACTCTCCTTCAATGTCTCTCGTTCAAATAATCATCCTGTATATGTTTATCATTAGATTAATAAGCCAATATCACTAATATGTAGTATGCGTCTACGTCTACACGCTTATTACAACGCTAATTGATGGATTATTAATTAATTTGATGAATCTAATATCTAGGAATAGAGTTAGTGTGTTTGCTATTATTGAATATGGGTAATTTGTCTATCCATATTCAACATACCAAACCATATACAACGTGTATCAAAAATGCGTGGTCATATATAAAAGTGTGGATCAGACCATCAAACTGAACAACTTTCTCTATTTCGTGAATTTTTGATACATCTTCAAAAATAAACGATCCCACCGATTTTAATGTTTGATTGAGCTTATAGCTTGAAAAAGAAATGAACTATTTTTCTTCTCGCCGGTTTCACCAACTTTACGATGAAAAGTAAAAGATTTCTTTTTATTAAAGTACAGTTTAAAGGAGAAGAGAAATCGAGCAATTTGCATCCTCTCTTTGTTTGGCCTTTACAAACATAGACTCAGCAAGCCAGCTTGATCAATTTCCTCTCACGAGCTGCTCAAGAACTAGCCAAACTATTAAACTAGTGCTTCTCAACCCTTGAACGGATCCTAACAACGTGCTTCAAACATATTTCTCAATATACAAGTTAAATAAACGTATTCTATTCAAACTAGCTACCGTAAGCCAAGAGAATTCTTGAGTTTGGTTCGGCCAGCGGTATTGTTGACTGAATTCAGACAGCTCTCGTAACCATGTTTCTGGATTATATTGGGACTGAAGCTCCTGAAGAGGAGTTTTCTTACAGACCACAGCTGCTGCCGAATCTTCTTACCTATAGATAGAACTCTTAAAATATTTCGTGTTAGAACATAAGCCAGTGTGCAAACCAGCGTGAGGTGGCCAGTATCACTGCCTCCTGACACTATGCTGAGATGCGGCCTTTTGGCACAATAACTCATTTTATTTTATATGTTTTGTTTGTTTTTGCTTTTTCTTTGTTGTGCTAATAAACTATTTTTCTTTCTTTCTTTCTTTCATAAGTATAGACTAGTAACTCTAGTACAATCTTGAAAATACAGGTAGAAATACCGTGTACCGTTTCAACACTTTTAATACATAATAATCGCGCCCCATATAAATGTCATCAATTTACGCGAAGAATATTGCCAATAAACTTGCACACGTGTAGGAAATAGCATCAATGAAGATAGTGCAAAAATATGGTAAGTGTTAGAAGCACTCTGAACTGTATTTGCTAGATGAGTACTGCAAACGAAACTATCTAAGATGAACACTAAAGAAGTTATAGCCTACGTATTTACATGAATAAGGTCGAAAGGTGTACAACCTTTCTGGAGAATTAAAGTTTTATATCCGTTTAGCTGTGGAGAAGCTCGTCGCTACATAGCTATCAGTCGATCAGCGGGGTTAAGCTGCGGTTTCCGCGGTCCGTCCCTGGATGGGTGACCGTTTCTTCGAACATCGAGACCCCTCCGTGCCTTCACGGTTGTCATACGAATACCTTTGACAGTCGTTACGGGAGTCAGCAGCTCTAAGTTCCTTCCATATTTTAGAAATATCTTCGGTAAGCTAAAATACATGGTCACAATATTTATGAAGGTTTGTTCACCACAATATTGCTCGCGATCCAAGAAATCTATCGTTTGTCGGACGGATGCCCGTTCGAGAAGTTATTTATATAAACGGATAACTCCCTAAGATCTTCTCCGAGACTATAAATATGGGACTGAAGATCTTGAAATATGAATAAAATATCTCAGGTTTTATAGTTTAATCATAATTTATTGTAGCAATTAGCATAGCTAATTTAAATACCCTCCTTTTCTGTTTTCTTTTTAACCGACCTCAAGAAAAGGAGGACGTTCTCAATTCGTATGTATTTTTTTCATGTTTGTTAACCTCAGGAGTCATTGTCATTTATCAACTGATTTGGAAAATTTAATTTCAATAGTTTGGTTTGGTCGGTTCAGTAGTTTGGTTTTTAAATCAAAATAACTTGGGGATAAAACAAAAAAATAGAAATTGTCCCAACCTCTTTTCTGTGTTCTGTGGTCCCGAGAACTAATTTATTTTTTAACCGACTTCAAAAAAAGTGGAGGTTCTCAATTCAACATGCATGTTTTTCTTTTTAGATTAAGTTTTGATTTTATTTTTAAAACTTGGGAGTTTGTCACTGAAGAATTAAACAATAGTAGGTACTTTATAAATGGCACGTTCTAGTGGTGACCTAATCTTATTCCATCTATCTTCACTTCATTTGAGTTAGCAGTTATATTTACAGAATCAACACTCCCAGCATCCAAAGACAATATTCACACAAATATACAAACGTTTAACACTAACAAAGTGAACTTATACACGTTTGATCCAGTCTTAACCCATTCTCACTCGACACTACTCAAAACAAAAGTATACAAACTAAAATCTCTGCGAAGAAAAGTTATTTAATACCTACTACCCAGTGACCAATTTTTTTGGATTTCGTGTGTATTCTGTCGCTGAATATATCAAATCAATTTATTTGCGTAAAATGCGGTGTACAGTAAATGATATTTCAGTGCAAACATTCCGCCATATCATATTGGGATGCAAATAATTATATAAAACTGAACTGTTTTATATTCGGCGACAAAATAATCGCCCAGCGATTATCGCTCGTGGGCGAGCACCCTAAACATTACCACGACGAAGTAAAAAAAAATTCTAAAATTATCCCAAAGGATGTACCTATTTATAAATAGAAATATTCATTATGGAGTACTAATGTTTAGTAGATGCAACTTACTGACCATTCTGGTAGTATTGTTATCACAATATTTTTCTCCTTAAACCACTAACTTTTACAAAACAATCATGTTTCAGGACCGTTTTGTTTCAAGCTTAAACTAATGTCAATCAAATTCATACAATGACATTTCAAGAATAAGAATGTTTTGTCTATTCCTTGTACTAAGAGAAAACGAGACGAATGATTTACAATGACATCACAAAACTTCTAAGCAATACAATATTAAAGTAATCTTAATCTAAGGACGTTCTAGTACGTTTTGAAGGCACGGTTGGCGCAGTGGCTAAGCGATTAGCATTCTACGCTGCCTACGTGCCGCGGGTTCGATCACCGCACGGAACAAATATTTGTTTGATCTACAAGATAGTTGTTCCGAATGTGGGTCTGTGTACATGTGACATGTATGTTTGTAAGCCGTACCCTTGATACAAGAGAAATAACTGTTGCTGTTACTGTTAGCCTGCATCATCCCACTGCTGGGCAAAGACCCCCCATGATATCCAGGCTTTTCGATCTAGAGCCAGTGTGAACCATTCATTATTAGTTTTATCAAGTTCGTCCCTCTATCTCTTTCGTGGTCTGCCGCGTCGCTTTCTCGCCATATCAGAGCTCCACTTAGGGGTTACCTTGGCCCACACAGCGTTATAAAAAAAAAAAAAGTACGAAATTTCGATGTAAGGTTAAAACAATACTGTTATAAGAGATGGTACATAATAAATGAGTATCATAAGAAACGTGTTTACTAAATCACAGCTAACCAGTGGCGAAGGGTGACAGTTTTAAAAGGGGAAGCCGTCCCAAAAATGCCCCTAAAAATTGCTGCAATTAATGCTGCAAGACAAAAATCCATACCGTCTCTTGTAACCTATGTATAGTCATGTCTGGAAGAGCTCGACCTAACTGAATAACAAGCCATATTACGTTGGTCTATACACTAACCAATTCCTAAAAGGAAGCCGATGGGAATCGGGTTGTATGGACTCTTCGCCACTGCAGTTAACATAATACTATACTAGTAACTAAACTATACCACATTCATGTGATTCTCGCTGCCAGATATTTAGGTCGATCGTTTGATGTCTTATAGACACAGCTACATATTAGACTTATCTTGGTACGTTGCAGTCAAAAGACGAATGCAGGATTTTCATTTAGTTAACCAAAATTTACATGGCTTATAAAATATATATTTATGGATGACTATCGAAATTAAGTACTTTCCTATTGATATTGTAATAAGAGTATCTACCCATGAAGAATGGGTAAAATTTTGAACCTCAGGATATTTCATACAACTAAGAATGTATTGAAATATACAGGTTTTCTTGTTTTTCTTTCTGTGCCTCCCTAACCAGTGAAGGGGTCAGTCAGGAAACCTCCCGAAACAGGTTTTATTAGTCCCTTATTTTGTATTGGTCGTTGCTCTACATGGCTGCTAACGGAAATTAATGGAGGCAGCTCATCGACTGTCTGGAGTCAGAATCCTCAGTTACAAGTCAGAATTTAGTTTTTTTTTTTTTTTTCATGCTGTGCAATTTTAAACAAAAGCTGGATTTCATAAAATAGAATGAAACTGACCAAGAATGCGATAAGTAAGGTTTTATTTAGTATTTATTTTTATTTTATAGATTACACCATTTTAATTAAGCAACGTATTTCAATAATTTTGTTTTGTTAGCAGTAGTTATTTTTTAATAAATTATCAATCTTTTGCTACTGATGTCGTCACAGAGCAGTTTGAAGATTTCGATACCAATAAAAAATTTGCATACTTACAGAATTTGTATTAGAGTTCGAAACGGGGTATTTACCATGTGTTTCGTTTGTCGAGAACAGAATCGAGTTGTGAGTGACTTAAGTGATAGTGGTACCGGACCCGAGCGCACAAAACGTAACAGAAGGAGGGTAGACCGTTTTGTCTGCCAATAAACATCCACCCGCAAATACTTTTAGTTTATCCGTGACCATGGCGCTTGCAACAGTGCCGAAATATCGGGAGCTCAACACAAGATATAAACATGGTAAATACCCCGTTTCGAACACTAATACAAATGTTAGTGACCATGACAGTTTAAAAACTTATACTTACAGAATTTTTCTAAAAGGAACCATCACGAAAGCACTCACACACTGACACCGCAACTAATGGAATTGATATCGGATCTTTTCAGAAATACGAATTTCTACATTAACTACAACACAAACACAAACGTCGGTATAGAAAGCCAAACACGTAAATAACATGTTACCAATAAAGCGATTTAAGAACCGCTCCGGAAATTTTCCTTAATACAGTTACACCGGGATTGCTTTTTATACCGGGATTCCAAAAGCAATAAAACGGGAGATTTATTCTTAAATGCATAAAATTTGTTGTTTCCTAAATCTTCGTGTCTTTGGCGTTTTTGTTTTCTTTTAGATACTTGTTGATATGTTGAAAGGGGGATATGGAAAATGTATGTTGGTAGGTATAGTGATTGACAGTAGCATGGTGTTTCACTTTAGAATGTAGAGTGTTTATGGGGCTGAGTGAGATTGTCGAGTTTGGATAATTATTTTATGGACTTTGTCAATGCACAGATACATTTTGCTACCGTTCATGTAATAGTTTTAATGTAATAGAATTTGGTACTAGCCGGACCTCCGGATTTAGTCCGCTCCGTAGCAAAACGGTTCGTCTTGAGAATTGTCTGCAAATTCGATCAAATTCTCGACAGACTTCTCTCTAGACCAGGGTTTCTTAACCTAGGGCCCATGAGGCCCATGGCATGGGTGCTGTTTGTTCATGGGTATTCTATTATTAAGTTATGATACCTATTCGTATTGTTTCCAAAAATACATAGTTTTCTTATCCCACAATTTTCTTCAAAATAGGTCCATGATATAATAGACGAACAGATTTGGTACAGAGTGGACCAAATTCAATCGTCTGTCAACACTGTAAAATCTCATAATTTATCGCCAGATTTTTAAAAATTACGGAATTAACAATATTCAAGTTCAGCATAGATCCTTCACATTGCTGTGTTAGAATAAAGATTTTTTTTTCTAGCTAAATGTTTCCAATGGTTTCATCCTTAAGAGCCATAAGCACACTCGATATTTTTAGCATCAGCGACTAGCGATTTAGTCGCTTTTTGGAAGCTCAACACAGCAACTAAACGTTACACTCCGCACACATTCAAATACCAGTCACAGCGATTTATTAAGGCTTTGGCGTGCTACCACCCCGCCCGCTCTACCTCTCTGCCAGATGCAGCATCGATGCAAACGCAAAATCGTTAGTTGCCGATGCTAAAACTATCGAGTTTGCTATGGCTCTAAAACTATACATTCTCAAAATCCAAAAATCCACCTATAACATTATAATCTCCTGCACCATTCCTTTGGCATTCCCGCTTCAGGCTAGATTACAGAACAGTTAGCCGCCATCATGATTTATTCGAATCTCGCAAACATTCCCACATACGAACTTGAATAAATCTGTCTTGGCGCTGAAACGAAGGTGTGTACATGGAATGTGTTTTGAAAGACTTATGGTGAATGTTGCGTTTCACGTAAACATTTTCGGGGTACTTCTTGCATTGACTAGTATTATGCTCTTTCAAGCATTGGACCATCCTGTATATCAAGACTCTAGTTTAACAAGCTGCTGCCGTCGTTATTCCAAAATTGTTTGAGAAACTAGGTTGACGCACGATAGAAAGTCAAGTACCCAAAACAGGTTATTAGAATAGATCTAGGTTTTTAATAATTATGAAATTGGGAGAAAGATTAGTAATCATCATAGTCATAGTAATATCATAGTAATATTTTAAAGAGAGAAGTCCTGATTGACTGACTGACTGACTGACTTATCATCAACGCACAGCCGCAACTACTGAAGCTAGAGTCACGAAATTTGGAGAGTAGGTCTCTTTTGTATTGTAGGCAAGCAATAAGAAGGGATTTTTGAAAATTCTGCCCTTAAATGGGTGAAAAAGGGGGTGAAAGTTTGTATGGGAGTCCCTTCATTTTTGAAGTGATAAAGATGAAAATTGGGATTTATGCTTTTGGTTACAAACAAAGAAACGCGTGTTTCGTTTTCTTTGAATCCTAGATAGTAGCTTGGACTTGTACCCGATGCCGGTTGATCGGATTTTTAAACGTGTATTTCATGTAATCTTTTACTTATAATATACAAGGTTCAGCCTTTCTAGTCCTGATCCCTTTAAAGGGTTATTGTACTCATTAACAATTAGATGTTTTACGCAATTTTTACAACTAACTAAATAATCTGCAATCAAAAACGTATTTTTTTAAAGACCGACGCATATTTCTGCCTTTTGATGGGTCCAGAATTACGAACTGAATCCATGGCATCAGTTTTCGTTACAATGTCACTTAAACCCTGTAATTTGAGTATGGATATAGTATAGTTAGTAGCACAAAGACTAAAATATAAATTTATAATTTAGTCTAAAATCCTTTACCAGCAATACAGTGGGTGAGAGTAGAAAACGCGTAAAATACGCATTCACATAAGACCTAGATTGGTATGGACATGTGATGAGGAGGGATGAAAATCTTGTAACAAGAAGAGTCTAAGTATGTGTGTCGATGGATGTAAGAGAAGAGGCAGACCCAAGAAAAGATGGATGGATTGTGTGAAATTTGACATGGCTTATAAGAACGTAAACTTGGAGATGACGTCTAATAGAGATGAATGGAAGAAGAAGACATATTGCGCCGACCCCAAATAAAATGGGATAAAGAGAATGATGATGTTAAGACCTAGAATAATAAAGACTGGTCCAACTAATCTGATAACAAATTGCTTTAGATATAGACAAATAGTTATGCCAGACTATTGCAAATGATTTTATTGGATCAGAACGGAATTAGGTCTTGAGCAATCCTTTGTTTGAATAGTATTGTTGTATATTCTGTGGGTTCGGCAAATATTAGAACATCGTAGGTGATAATGGGAGTTATAAGTTATTGTGATAGACCGTATTAAGATAATAGGGATGGGCAATGAAATATTACCTACCTTTTAATCGTGGGCTCATAGAATATAATAATGATAAATAGAAAGAAAGAAATAGTATTGATGAAACTGTTGCTTAATAGGAATTAATAAAACACGATTGTGTACAAACCAAGCCGGGAGGCGAGATTTTTAATAATATCACACGAATATTTTAAGTTGTCTAGTTATGTGCAGTTTTGTAAACTACTTTACCTATACTCATGCAATAGGTAGTTACCTATTTAAATAAAAGACCAAAGCTTAAAACAAAAACAAATACAATAATGGCGCCGAAACCCAGCACTCAGCCGCTATCATAGACAATGTGCAGCCGCTATAAAAATTGAATTAAAAATATCTTGATTGATCCGAAGTGTACCTACTTTAATAGAAACAAAGTTATTTTATAGCATTATTTTGCTAAAAGAACTGTATCATAGTAAAACTTTTTAATTTTAATAGAGTTGGGTGGGTATAAAGTCAGTCATAATTTAAAAAAAATAATTACTCAGCACATGACATCTATTTAAGAGTCCTAAACAATAAAAAATAAAAGTAAAATAACAAAATCTCTTATTTAGGCAGTTTATCCTATTTTGTTTGAAATTCGAAGTCACTTACCAATAAAAATTCACTTTGTTCCAGTCAAATCGGATCTGTTGCCAAATATTTGAAACGTTCCGTATCGAATGTCGGTTGATTTGTTTAGGTCTGTTTGGGTAAAGGTGTAATGCGATTGAGTGTATTGTTGTGTTCTATACAAGTAAGGATTAATTGATATTGACGGCTGGAAGAAATATAAGGGATATGTGGATTGTGGATATAGTGTTTTGATTAGGAAACGTTTTGTTTTTGCATAGGTATAGGTACAACATCTTACATATTAAACGCACATCTCGATAGCAGTTGGTTAAGAATAGGCTACCGAATCGATTTCAGCAAATTGGGTATTTTTTCAAAAAATATGTAGTTCTATTGAGCCAAAGAAAATTGAATCTTATTTCAAAGTGCTAAGACTGAATCACTCCATAAATAAAAAATTTACTTCAACTTTACCAGTCTGCAAAAAATAAAATTTTAATTAAATTGAAAAGCAAAATAAAAAATATTAAACCCAGTCTTTAAGAATACCGTATCAAAAATAAAAAAGATTTCCAACTGGTGAATAAGTCTGCGGTTATGGTCTGAAGTTTTCAGACTACCTACATTACGAGTACATAGTACTGAGGCGCTGGAAGTTTCACACAGACGAGCCGCCTCGCTATACTTGTCTTAGATTGTGTGATACAGGATAAGAATGTTCGACTTTGCGGGTCTCAACGGGAAATTAAGTTTTACTTCTTCTTGTGTTTGCTGTGTGTTAATAATGTCATTTAAATTGACTCTAGGAGACGCACAGAAGGCAATATTTATATATTTATTAATAGGAAACCAACAGCTGTACAAAAGTAAATAAAGAAAGAAGGAAATGAAAAAAGAATAATTTAACAATACAACAATTACAATATTCAATTATTGTTATTTTTTATTCAATTAATTTAAAATCATTTTTTTTTATTCATCTGAAAGTATATTATATTACATTAACCGAATTACAGGTATTCAGGGATAGTGGTAGAAAATTTTGTAGAGATTTTAACGATCACTGAAAACCATGCACAACTTTTTTTTGTAAAATCTCATCATTAGAACTGGGAAAAATGATATGGCTTTTTGTGGTAAATGAGTCAAATAAAAACTCTTTGCATAATTCATTAGAGTCCCTGTTCACTCGCACAATGTTTGAATTTTGCCTATAGTTTAAGGAGGAAGAGGGATTGAATCCTTATATTTCGATAATACCGATTACGATGATAGTATCTCACCTGTCAATGTGACGATTTCCGCAAAACCGAAATTTTATTACAAGTCGGCGAAATAAATCTCGTTATTCAATGTAAACCGTTTTTGACAGTTCAGTGGGCACTTTTGGTGGGCCAATGCAGTCAAACGAAGGGTTCATAACTGAGTATAATCATTGGCCTAGGACCAATGGCCTAGGAAAATAGCTGGTTTACACATAACACGAGAATAGAATAGAAACAGTCTTTATTGTACACCTGATAAAAGAGGAGCAATAAACATAATATTTACAATTAACATCAGATTCACATCATTTAAATCAATACAGATAATTATTTCGGGTCTGGGTGTGTGTACATATTAGATGAATGTCTATAAACTGTACCAACCATATAGAGGAAATTATAGTGCAAGGACTAAAAAAAATATTTAGATAGTCCCAACAATTCATAACTTAAAATTAATTTACCTTATCCAGTATTCATAAGTCAGGGACACAAAATAAACTTCTGAAGGCGAACTCAAAATCTCCTTACCTGAAACAAAAGACAATTTCGTTAATAATTTTCATAAGTTGCATTTGACTTTCGTCCAAAGAAACAGAGGTCTTATGACAATTTGTTTCAGCATTATTTATGTAAATATCTGCTGAAATTAAGGTGAGCGAACTGCAATTGAATAACTTACAATATTGTTAAGTTTTGTAAAGTGCAATACTTAATAATATATACACTATATAATACAATTTTATTATTCACGTAATGTTTTGTTTTTTTTCATTTTGGCAATTGACTCGGTGTCGTCGACTATTCTGCCAGCGTCAAGTTGCTGATCTTTTACTTTGAAGATACTACGTGGTTGTTCTAACTACAAGTGTTAGTAGCTGAAAAGACGAGACATAGGTACATTAATAAAACATTTAAAGACTTCACAAACTTAATATGAAACTGATACACGAATAAAATACAAATAAAAAATACTATATTATCCCGTAATAACCCCTACATTTTAATGTTATGACGCGCCGATCATATTGCAGTGACACTCGAGCTGGACGCGACCGTATCTCACTGAAGCTAAGAGAATACCGAATGTGTTATTTTGATCAAAACTTTACTGCAACTGCGCGGCAACTGCACTTCTTTAGGTACCTAAATTAGCCTACAGGCAGTTCACAGATATGGCTTAATATAAAATACATCTTCGTGATGGGAAGAATCCGTAGCTCTTGGCTTCATTAGGGGTATATTTACACTCGTAATAAAATGCTACTTGTCACACAAATCAAACCATTCATTCATCATCCAACAATTTCATGCAAACATCTTAATGTAATTACTTTCAATTATGAGTTTAATGAAGTATGGCTCATTAAATTCTACCTACATTTCAGAACACGTAAATGATTTAGGATTTATGTTATATAAGCTAAGGAAATCAGTGAAAATATAAGATATTATGGAGGCACAGTTCAAATGGAGACTCTAAGTATAATTCTGAAATAATTTGTGAAGGCACGAGATATGGTGTTCCTCCATTGAAAAGGGAGGATCCTCCGACCAGGCGAGGTAATATTTCCTGGCGGGCCGAAGCCCGACGGTTGATGTCGGACAGTTGTATAAGTGTTAGATACGATAATTATATAATTTTCAAGAGGAGGGTGAAGGAGCATTACCTGTCTTATTATATATAGTATATATATACATATTTATGTAGGTATATCATTGTATTTATATTTACGTATTATTTAGTATATATAAAATATTGGTAGTAGGTATTATATTTTAATTTGTAATAGGTATTTATAGTTGTGCACTTGACTGTACCCTCATTTACCATTGTGCTTTCTCTATCACTCAAAAGTTTGCTGGTAGAAAACTCAAATTTGGGTTAAGCTGGCCTGTGTACATACCATCTCAATTGTATTTGTCTTTTATCTCATTTTCGTATACAATAAAGAATTAAGAATTAAGATAATCTTCTTATTATTTATATTATTAATTACAGCAATCGCGAGTGATATGCTGTTATTCATTCAACCGACATGAGTGAGATTCGAATTAAGATACGATATGTTCTAACAGAATAGATATGCGGTTCTGAATTTCCAGTTATCCATTTGTAGTGGACACTAAGAGCTTAAACTTAAGAGCTCTTACACTTTCAAATAATAATCTAAACCTGCACATCAAACTGACATTCTTCATAACTCCGTATTACAAAGGCGGTACAAAGTTGATTTACTGTTAACAGTAACTGCGGGTCAAGACGTTAAAACTGCGTATAAATCTTAACTGACGCATTTGAACTATCTCAGTTATGATGTCGTCCATCAACAGCTGTTTGTATTAAATTTTATTTGTCTGTTAAATGTACTGGTTTATGATTTGTAGCTTGAAAGAAAATGGACGAAGATAGTGCGAGATATTTTTTGGAAAAACATAAAATAACTTCATCTCCTACAAGATCTACTGAAAATTCTTAACCTGAAGTAGACCATGTCAAGTTTGTCAACGTTAGAAATAAACAAGTTCTTCCTATTTACAACCGGGTACTTGGTTCGGATCAAGCCTGCAAAGTTAACATTACACTGAAATAACGTAACGGTTAGAAATAAACAAGTTATTGTTATATTATTTACAACTGAATAACTTTGTTCGGATGGAGACAGGACAGTTGTTTTTTCAGTGTATATAAAAAAGATTGGATCATAATGCAAGTAACATTTTAAAAAAAATCGTTTCAAAATTGAGCGACTGGAACTATGCAATGAATATTAGACTTATAAATAGATCAAATATCACCATTCTAACAACGGAATATAACAATATATAAATATTATAGTTTAAAAAAAAAACTAAAGAAAACGCTTTTTTCATCCAAACTAAACGTGTACGCAAAATTTCAGCTTAATCGGAAACGGGGAAGTGGGTCAAATTTAACTTCCAAGATTATTTTACATAGTTAGTTACAAGTGCAGCTAATAAAAGCGTTTTAAAAACACAAGAGAAAAGGGGCATGTAGGCAGAGCGAATTACGCAAGCTTTTTAAAAGTTTGTTTAATGGTTCGCAAACATTCTGATAATTTTAATGTGTGATTCTATCATTGTTCGATTTTCAAAATTACCTTCGTGAGCTGTGAATGTAGCACTTCTAGAAAAATAAAAACCAATACCCTTTCCCCTTGTCTTTTATCTTAATTATCGTCACTATCATGAACAGAAAAGCAAAAAAAAATAGAAAAAATCCTTGCCCTCTACATTCGAGCCTCTATTTCATCCAGTCCCCTTACGACTAGCAGCCGGGGCGCTACCCTCGTCCATTCAGAACGTTAGTTCTCGCTCCACTGCCTTCAGTTAACGAGCCAGATTTTATTTCCTAGAATTTTCCACACAGTTTTGTAAGAGCTTAGAATTTTAGCTTTTCTTTTGGCCTGACAGACACTTTGAAAGGTGTTGGTGTGTTAAAAGCTGCTTTTGTAATGGCGTTAATTGGTGCTAGTGTCTCCTTGTCCTTTTCTATTTCGCTAGGGACAGACACGTAACCTTTTGACCCCAAATGAACCCTAGAGCCCAAACAAAAAAATTATGGTTTTCTGTCTGTATAAAACGACGCGTGCGAAATGGACACAATAATTTTTAATAACGTCTTTGGTTTGTGCCCAGGTAATTTACTTGTACCTATAGTAATTCTCATTTTCAGCAGAATAAGGAAAATGCATTATATTGTTCATAAAACGGATACCTACGGATTATTATATCGTTTGGGCTGAAAAGGTAAAAATATTTATGCTAAGGCAAATAACACACCGAGCGGTTCCGCGCCGAGCCACGGCGGCGGTGCGCGGTTAGCGCATCGATATTGTCGTGTGCCAAGACTCGACCGATTGATTACCTACAGAGTGGTACCTACAAAATTCGACCGCGCACCGCTCCGCTCCATGTGTTATTCGCTTAAATTTATTGATGTATTACTCGAAGTAATAAGTTTGCTATTTACAGACTAAATAGTTACGGAAATAAACTGACGATAAACGCACTCAGCAATTAATTTTCAACGCTTCCGATTCTGCTAAATCGTAAACCAAAATTGTAAATCAAACGGCTTTGCGGAGAGTTTCGCTAAATATTTAGTTTAAAACATATGTTCGAATAAGGAAATGTTTAAACATCGTTAAGAGGAAATGCGGGCGGTGAGACTTTTGAAAATAGGTATTTGAAGAAACTATTGCTGTCGCTCTGCGAGCGGTCCGCCCTCAATGTCGTGGGATGACAACGGCAGATCCGACTGAATAGCCGTAAAAAGTCATAATTCGAGGTTTGGCTCTCGCCTATTTCCTCCTCCAATATTGGACCAATATTAAAGATATTTCATAAACTGAATGAGAAGGATATATACTACGAGTATGTCCTTATGTTTCTTTTTTCATTAATAGATATATTAGGCCTCTGTTGACAGCGGTCTAAATAGGCAATTTTGAGCTTTTATTTAGGGTTCTAGTGCTTATAAAAATAATGACTGTGTTGTCAAAAAGGAAAACATAGGGACATACAAGTAGTATTAATTTTACTGTAAAATATCATTGCTTTAAGGTCATAAACCAGAGAGAAAACGGGTGAGAGCGTTTGTATGCAGAAAAGACCACCATTTCCTCTTAAAAACAACCTGAATCTGAAACTTTAACAACACAACACTATGCAGCGCAATATTCAACGAAATATAAGTGAGAATAATGCATAAAACCCACCAGTATAACGAGACCTCTTTAATCAATCTCAACTCAAACATTTTCTTGAACAGTTGAAGAGAATGACGGACCAAGTCGATTTGTTCGAAGGTGGTTCCCTGAATACTTTAACGGACTAATTTGTCTCGGGTATAATGGACCCAAATCTGGTCCCGGATGCCAAATGGTGCCTCTTTACATGTAGATTATGTTAACGTGAACGTGTGAGGGAACTTTGTAAATGCTCATTTTAGGTGCAAGGGAACTTTTGAAACGAATTTGCTTGCTCTTGGCTGAGCTAAATGTAAGGCCATTAAGAAGCTGCTTCGAGTTGTCTCTTTAGCATTGATAGAAAGAGAAGTATAGTACCTACGACACAATTAAGAAGTTACATCGATGTACCTGATCGAACAACTAATGGCAGTCGCTCGCTTAGATAATTTTACGACTTATTCCATCAGCGTAAATTTTATTATCATTTTTTACTGGAGTAGATACCTACTAATAAAAAATCGTGGTCTAGAAGTCGCACTCAATTCGGAAGTGATCGATTTTACGAAATTTGCCGATGCGACTTCTTAGTTGTGTCGTACTATTAACGATTCGTTTTTCAAATTTTAATTTGATATTATTTTTGATTCATGAAAAACAGGTTTATAATGACGTAGTTAAACTTTGAAAACGACCATAAACTCGGATACAATGAACGGCTTACTTTTGAAAATAATTTGATCGACTAATATTGTTATTAATAAATTATTGTATCAGATAGAAACATTGAAAGAAGAATTAAAAAAAAAATAGACTGGATCAGCTGGTTGAAAAAAAAAATGATGAAAGATGTTTCTTTTTTAATAATATAGGCATTGACATTGAAATTATTATTAGATGTAAGCCTACATACTCGTATATTAAAATAAATAAATAAATCCAGCCCATTACTGTCCCACTGCTGGGCACGGGCTTCTTCTCAGAATGAGAAGGGTTAGGCCTTAATCCACCACGCTGGCCTAGTGCGGGTTGGCGGACTACACACACCATCGAGAACTTTATGAGGCCCTCTCAGATGTGCAGGTTTCCTCACGATGTTTTACTTCACCGCTATCGCAAGTGATAATTAAATTATATTTCTTTTTTTTAATTCTATTCCGCACATGAATCCGAAAAGTCAGAGGTGCGGGCCAGGTTCGAACTCAGACCCTCCTCGAATATTATTATTCTTTTTTCTTTGTAATGTTAAATATGGGTTCATACACCTCACTCTAGCGTAATATTAGTCCAAGTACGTTCGTTTTTCTTCACAAGTACAGACGCAAACAGAAAGGTTAACATTTTGTTTGCAAAAAAAAGAGACTGGAATAGAGCAAAGCGCTCATTAACCCCTAGCAGGGCAAGCTGTCGAGCCTCCTCAATGGAGGTCGGAAAGAGGGCAGGGGGAGCGAAAATATTACGCTAACAAACCCAGTTGCATTGTGTTCCTGTGTGCACTTTTTGACGGTTAACTCAAGGCGCGCGCTGTCGTGATTTACAGTTGTAAGTAGAGGGTTAAAATATTTAATGGAAGGCAATTTGTTTTTATATTTTGACGTTTTTGATTATAAAGACTTATAACAGGCATTGTAAATTTTGTATTAAAAGCATGTTCCATTTTTGGCACATAGCAATTTTTATGATTAATATTGTATACGGGTACACACGGCTACGTATCAAGCTATACATTGCCAATATACGCTGTCCTCGCACTGAGTAGGCTTACCGTACAATGAGAGGTCAGCTTATACTGAAAACATACCGTGCGTACAATCGATTGACTATGGGGAGATTATTGCGACCGGAATCAGCTAGAAGAATATTATTATTATCAAAATCGTTTCTACCAGCGGTTTCCTCTAAATTATAAACAGAGGAATAGCTACTTGGTTTGATGGATATCTACCTATTAAACATATCACCAAAATTATTTAAAAAATTCGAAATTCTTCAGATCTGTCACCACTTTGTTCTGTTTTATTTTAATATTTATATTTTTTTTATACATTATTAGAATTAACACCCTTTTTGACGTTTTGTAACCAAAATTTTTATTCAGTCACCAATTAATATTCGCCAAGGAATGTCGTCTGTATGTGTTCTCAATTTATGTAAATTCGAGTCAGCCTGCATGCCTCCTCAGTCCCCTACAGACTGGGAGTTGAGAACAGGATTATTAAAAAAAAACACATCAATCGCTATAGTTTTGCTCACCATGAAATAAACACAGGAATCACTATAATCACGGTTGGTTGACGAACAAACTAAAATACATACCTCAATTTTATTCAGAAAGGGTAAATTGTCTTCGTTAGGCTCAAAACACGTGTCTGTGTAGTGGCATTATTTTTTATTGGATCCCGACTAGAGGGATTGAATACTTTAGAGATTTATCTACATATTTTAATTTATTTTTAACCTCCGATAAAAGTGATAGTGTGTATCCAATGACATTTGTAAAATGTCATTGTGTGTGTCTGTGGATCTGTGTATCTGTCTGTGTCATCGTAGCTCCAAAACGAATAGACCGATAATGGACGGGCTTTCAAATCGGTTGCAAGTGGTCATATGGGCCAGAGGAGGAAAATACACATTATTAACCCGTTAACTTAGAGCACACATTTCCTTTAAATTAACATTTTACTAATTAAATTTTTTGTTAGAACACTGCATTTTCTCATTTTTTTGTCTTAATTAAACCATATCACAAATTATACAATGTTCCATTTTTTTCCTAAAGGTTCACCCAATGTAATAAGATAACATAATTAATTAAATTACTGTAGAATTTTGAAGAAATTGACAAAATGTAGGTACGTGGCCGATTATATGTGCCTTTGAGTGTATATTATAAACACAAAATTGATTCGCATCAAAAAGCAATAACAGTAATGTATCAAATCGATATTAAATTCACAAAGAACCTCTATTCTTTATCAGGCAGAGAAGTTTTATCTATTCGCCGAAGACTAAACATCAATCAGGCTAATCTAAACTGGATTTGATTAATGCCCTCTCCCACTGACCAAGTAACTATTATTGTATAATTAGTCTCTGTTCGTAACCAATCGCTTTTAAATGCGATTATAAATTATAATACTGCTTTGTACGGTTTTATCTTTTATATGCTTTAAGCCCGTCACACACGTAGCTATAATATATATTAATATACTGAGCTATATATTACAATATAGCAAGCCCCCATACGTGGCAGCTATACTATAACATATTTTGATGACGTACCTAATAGAAATATATATTATAGCTGCGTCTGAGGTCACTCGAAGATTACTATGGAAAATATATCGTAATATGTCTTTCTATAATATATATTATAGCTACGTGTGTGGTGGGCTTTATTGATTTGCAATTTTTTATGCGGATGTAGTACATCGCACAAAAATTTATATTAAAAAAAATTGTTATGTCTTCCGTGCAGTAGGTACTTTCATGGAACGGTTTGGGTTCCGAATTCTAACGTTACGTCCTAGTTTAGCTAAATATGCACTGGTAGGGCGGTAGTTAATTATGTAAGCAAAAATTGTGGCGAGGTTTTTGTTTAATTATTAAACCTTTATTTTCTTACTTTTTACTAATATTATTATAAATGTGAAAGTTTTTAAATATGATTGAATGTTTGTTACCCAATCAGACTTACTCGTAAATGGCTGAACGTGTTTGGATAAAATTTGGCACACACATAGACCATGCTCTGAAATAATAGATAGGATACTTTTAATTCTGGTAAATGAAATAATTCTCCTGCAATGCGACTGGAACCAGGGGCAGCAGGTGGTTTATATGAAAATGCATAAAATTTGTATTTAAAACGGAACTGGTGGTTAAAGAAATTCAATACACAAGTAAAATTTATGCAGATTTTTATCAACACCAAAATTCAAAATCTTCTAGTTAGTCCCCCAACATCGTTATAGCATTCTAAATCGGTATTCAAGTCACATAAATCTTCGTATTTCATAACGGTATTTAATACCGACGTTCGTTGTAACAGCGAACATTGTTACAGTTTATAGTTTCGCAGAAAGTTAGTGAACAATAACCGGGACATGTGGTAGGGGGACACGCCTACAAAACTTGCGTCAGCTTGCTGTGGTGTGAATTAAATGAAACATTGTTTTGTGCGGAATGAGTTTTGCATGTATGTGTTGTAGAGCCGGAGTAGGCAGCGCTCGTCGCGGAAAAAAAACAAACTAATCTGTTAGCGGGATGGGAAGCAAGACATTTCATACACACAACAGTTGGGATTCATCAGTAAAAAAAGTATTCGGGCGCTAACGTTAATTGAAGGCACGGTTGGCGCACTGCTGCACTGCGTGTCACCTATTCGATTCCCTCCAGATCCGGATCCGGGGGATGGCGTCGCGTCGTCAGTGTGCTTAATACTGTGTGTTATCTAATTAGAACATGACAATTTCTACTAGTAAACATCAGACTCTATCATAATGTTTAAGAGTCGTAGAAGATAGATATATTTTAGACCCACGACGAAAAAGAGTGGTGTTATAATTTTGTAACCTGTGTCTATGTATCTGTGTGTTTGTTTCTGGCATCGTAGCTCCAAAACGGATGAACCGATTTCAATGCCGATTTTTTTATTGAAAGCTAGTTTAATAGTTCTTTTTAGTTCTTAGTTATGTTTCATGAAAATCTTTTCAGCCGTTCAAAAGATACACCTCTTTTTCTAGTTGGAGTCGGGGGTTTTTGACCATTAGGTTAGTTCTTCTTCTTTCTTACTTATAGGTATATAAAATTACGTGCAGACATAAATTCGAGTTACTTATTACGGTTAATTCCAGTATTTTACATTTTACAGCATCAAATGAAATTAATTGATAGAAAAAGTGGCTTTAAAAAATAATCGGTTAAGCGTTTGATGTCTGAATTTGATCTAGACGTAATAAAAGTGTGGATATCTCTTAAAATTTGAGTTTTTATTGAGTTATTTAGACCAGTAAAGAAATGCTTAATGACTTGAATGTTATTTTATTGCCTTTACATATCATGTTTACGCCTCATATATTTTATGGCCAAAAGATAAAAGTCATATTTTTTGTGTAATACCGTTTATTGAAGTTGATAAGTATGTAGGTTGGTATTGAAACATAAAACGAGTGAGCGTGTCTGTCAAATTTTTGCGATATAAAGCAAAGTAAAACGCTTTCAATTATTATTAAAAAAAGAAAATTTTTGTCCGTGTCACAAACCAAACAATTTATGCTACCGTCTGTACACAGATGACCTGAGGAAATTGTAAATAAATTATCTGAAACACCTAAACAAATATAATACATAATTTTCTTACATCATTTTACAGAACATTTTACCATTTTACGGCTAAAAACTACGTTTTTTGGTCCGGGAACCTACTCGACTCGCGGTCGTTCGAATTATGAACGCGAAGTTCGTATTGAGGCTGCCTTGTTTCATACCCATGCTCATTGCTCACGGTTCATACTCCTATAGGATCGCTCTATACTTTTATATACCTACTCCTAAGAATTCTACCATTTTTTTTTTATTCGTTACCTCTAATTTACCCACCCAATATGAATATAACTTTACTGAAGCTGATCAAAAGCAACATACCTAACCCTGAACGTGACGTGTCTCCTGCATTACTTTCTTTGCTACCTAACATTTCTATTATCCAATAAAAATAACAATAGCGAAGTAAAAGTCGACGTAAATGTTAACGTTGCAACGTTAAACGCAGTATTACGCGTAAACCGACAACTTTTCACGATTATTGTCTGCAACGTTACATTTTTATAGGTTGTTGCTTTATTATATTAATTGTAGCACACATTATGACCGTCCCGTCTGTGATGCTTTTAATGTTCTGTGGCGTTTCCACATTGATATAGGAAGCGAGCTTTTGGTCGAAAAGCTCGAGAATTGTTCTAAAATTAAACTCACTTTTTTAGGCCGACGATCAAATACTAGAACTCAAAATTCGCAGTCGTCTGTGTCCCGTCTGTGACGCTTTTAATGTTCTTTGGCATTTCCACCTCGATATAGGAATCGAGCTTTTTGGCTGTCTGTAAGAAATCGCCGATAGCGAAAAGATCGCCTATTGTACAATTTTAAAATGTTATTTGTAATTACGTATTATGTTCAATTTCTATTCTATTCTATAATTTTCATTCATCAATTCATTCTTTTATGACACTTTTTATATTGGTCAGTTAATTTTGAAGCTGACTGTACGTGACCAGGTGCTGCTGTCACTGTAACATTATTCCCACTCCGCGACCTCCATGCAAATAAAATTCACTGACACGCAAATATTACATTCAGAATATTACTCTGAAATACAATGGAAATAAAAACATATTCAGATATACAGATCTTTGTATATGTTCATACATATTTGTACGCGAGAAAGTGCGGTGTGCGTAAAAACGGAATATCCATTCAAATCTTACGTCTTACGTCGTAATCTGTATTAGTGCGGGCGCACAAGGACGACTCGTTGCCGCGTTTTTTAAAACGGCCATATTATTAACTTTTTTTGTTCTGCATCGCTTACATTAATTTAAATGAAATTGTTTATATGTCAAACGTAATTTCTGGAAAAGTTTAATATTTTATCACCGTACTCATTTAGTAAGGTCAAGAAAAAAAATATAACTTCCGTTGAAACCAAAACAGTTATTCTTCTTCTTATTCTGTCGAGTCAACACGAGAATCCCTCATCCTGTAGTGGAAAGAAATCCAGCCTGACTGCCCAGATGATCTCATGTTTCGCTACTCGATGAGGCTCTTTCCTTGTGCCCCCAAAGGAACATTGAACCCCACAGTATCCAACCATATTCCCGTAATTTGAGACACAGGAAATCAATGCCCAAGCTACACTCCGAAGCAATAAATCCAGGTCAATAATAAACCTTAATATCTCGGAAACTAAGAATGTTAGCTTATTCAAATAAAAAGTATTTTATAGACTATTTAATACTACTTAAATAAAATTAATAAAACTTCTTAGTTATTATTTGTTTTACTTATTAAAACATAAATTTAAAATGCGTGAATGTTATCGCAATTTTTTTTTATAATCTATTTACTCATATAATTATCATCTTATCACATTTTATTCTACTACTTTATAGTACCTTCGTGTATTGTTCATACAGATGTCATGCCATCAGAATTTTCTTACAAACCCATGCAAGACTATCTCCTTATTTAGATTGATATCTTTACTTATCTATAAAATTTCTAACGAAAGAAAGAAAGAAAGAAAATAATTTATTTCTGCAAAACACGACACACATACATTACAAATAGCAGTATCCATACCAAATATTTGCCACAACAGCAATGAACCATACCGACCATAACACAAATAAAAAAAATAAAAAAAAGAATTTATAATCTATGCCGTGCCCAATCAAGCAAGACACAGATTACAAATAATAATTATTAAACACTAATTAGTACCTACGCTAAACAAGTTCATACACTTTGGATTTCACTATGGGTACTAAGGAAGTTTTTTTATTTCAGAGAGCTCCAAAACAAAGTTTTGTAATACACGTAGCTCTAAAACAAGGTAATAAAACATACTTAGACAAAAGCAATTACCTAGCTGAAGGCTTGACATGTCATAAACTTCAAAAGTCGGTTGTCACAGTAAGTGCTTTGTCCTCACCGATACGCCTGCAATTACTCATACGTAAACGGCAGACGACATGACCTAACACCATTCTTAAGCCATTACTTTCTTTTACCGTCAAACGAGAAGGTATCTATACAGGGTGCCGCAAATGTTATCATATTAAATGAAACTGCGTATTTAGCATCACGTTCTGTGACTGTACACAAAAAATCCATCAAATCCAATCAGTAGTTTAGCCACAGGAACTACATAAAAATTTATTAATTTTACACTTATCTCGATCTTTAGGCAAAGTTTCTAAAGTCTCCAACCTATTCTTTACTTATTAGCAAAATTATTTTTATTTACAAGTATAGAATAGATAAATGTGACATAAATTTAAATTTCGATGTTTGTTTGTTTTTTTTTTTTTTTTTTAAACATTGCCCCTCACTAGGATTTCTCCTGTATTGAGGGTACAGTTTACAAACATACATGTCACATGCACACACAACCAGACCCGAAACAACTATCTGTAGATCATACAAATATTTGTTCCGTGCGGGGATCGAACCCGCGGCACGTAGCGCAGAAAGCTAATTGCTTAGCCACTGCGCCAACCGTGTCGTCAAAACCTACGTCACCTAGTCGAATGATGATTCTTCATTTGAATTGAATTAAGAATTGCTTTTTGGGTTAAGTTTAATATTTACCGCCTATTAGGCACGGCACACAGCAATGGAGTTTTCATACTGCTGAATTTTGGAATCCACTTATAGAAACAATATCGAAATTAATATTTAAATAAGACCGAAACAAAATTTGAAAACGCAAAACTTTGGTAAAATTGACACAAATCCAGTATCATTGTGTTTCAAATACTCAGCAATATTCCTATTAATATCGAAAACTCAGTATCGTGTAACTGACACAAAAGATACCAAACTCTATTGCGGGGGAGACCATAAATTATTATTATACAAGAAGACGCGACGATCGTAAGTTCAAATAGAGGCGAGATTTGTACACGCTGCTTAAATATTTACGTTTCGTACCACCGTGTCTTAAGTGTGCGCACCCAATTATGCTTGTGTGTTTTGTGGCACATCTTTTGTTTTGTTAAGGTTGATTGGAAATTGGGATGTGAGTGAGGAGGATTTAATTTGATACTTTTAAGGATGTATTTTAAAACACACAAAACACATTTATACCTAATAAATGTGTTTTAGTGAAAAAATAAAAAGAAGCTGAGTTTTGATTCTTATTTCAATATTGATGAGAAATCCGATTAATTGTCCGGCATTATCAAATGTGACTACTGAATGTAAGATTAACATCTTAGTCCTGTTTTCAGGTCGTAGAAAATTTAGTTTGGTGTTTCTGTTACTTTTATTTTATTTCTTTCTTTTTTATCGTTACGTCACTGATGAGGATTGCCACCACGTATAACGCGCATCCATGCTATGCGGTCTTCTCGTCATTTTACTCAGGGTTGCTGACTTGTGGTCTTTTTTATGTTGCTGTACCTACTTTATGATCTATAACATTAATAAAGTTCGCTATAATACTCTTTTTATATGACCTCTGATTTTTTGTTCACAAGTGCCAGAAAAATTACAAAAAATGAATTAAAAAATAAAATATTTTTAAAAGTCTGTACTTATTTACCCTCTCTGAAATCAGATATACTTTAATACTTTTAAAAGAAGTTAACAACCCTACTCCTACTCAAGGGAATAAATACGACAACTCACAGGCAAATAAATACCTATAACAGCTTATTAAATATAAGCCGTCTGCCTTATCCTTCAACGATCCAGTCGTATCGATTATAAATAAATATTATAGTTAAAAAAAAAAACTACAGAAAACGCTTTTGTCATCGAAACTAAACGTGTATGCAAAATTTCAGCTCAATCGGAAACCGGGAAGTGGGTCAAATTTAACTTCCAAGATTTTTTACATAGTTAGTTAGTTACAGCCTACAGGTGAAGCTAATAAAAGCGTTTTAAAATGAGTAGAACGCTAATGAAAATATTGGTATCTATTTATTACAAGATATAAGATAGAGAACCGTCGAACATAGGGGTTAAATAAAGGGCAAAAGGCCACGCCTTTACGGATTTTCCATTGAGACTACGTCATGCCACGTCGCGTAAGTAGGCGAAGTTAAAATGCATACTAAAATAAACATGGCGAGTAAACGCGTTATGAAATATGCATATCGGCGCGAAGCCGACGCCGATCTGTGTCGGGTGGCAAAAAATATATGCGAGTGTTTCTTGGGAATTGATGAGATAATCTGTTGAATACGTAGAGATTTTTCTATATAGCCGATTTTTTTGAAGTGAAACTTCTATATAGACGGTATTACAGTAGCGGAGAATACTTGTTCTCCTTTTTTGAGGCATTTTGTGGGGTTGATGGTCGGGTAGGAAACGCATTTCTTGCTTGGCCATCTTCTGCGCGGAGTGCTTCAAACTTTTATTTTATTTTATTGTTGTACATGGCGTGTATTACTAAGACTAATTATAAATTATTTTTCTTACTAACACAATGGATTTTTTGTTGTCCTAAATAAAGAAATTTTGATTTTGGCTTTTTCGTGACAGAAAAATCCTAATCAAATCATGATTAGGATTTTTCTGTCACGAAAAAGCAGTTACAGCCGCGTGGAACAACGATATATTGTCCGTTGAAATTTCACTTCTAATTGTGTCCCAGCACATATTTCGTTTTTTTTTTTTCATTTTTGAAAACAACTTCCTGTGTATCCGAATATAACCTAGTTAACGTTCAAAAAGGTAGATTTTTGATAGGAAATTCATAAATTTACTTTTTGTAGCGGTCTACAATAACAATTATATAGTACGAAACAACTAAGAAGTTACATTGATGTGATCGAACAACCAATGGCAGTCAATCGCTTACATAATTTTACAACTTATTGCGTTAGCGTAAAGATCATCATATATTTTACTACGGTACGGGACTAATAAACATTCGTAGTCTCGAAGTCGCACTCAGTTCGGAAGTGACCGGTTTTACGAAGTTTGCGATGCGACTTTTTAGTTGTGTCGTACTAACATCTTGAGAAAATGTTGCTGACGTAGTCATTATGACAAATCGGTAATGTAATGTGTTGCATTTGGTACACAGATTGATACTTACATGCACTCTTTGGGAGTACTATTATGTGAATTATATTACACACAGACAAAAAAAAAGTAGAATCTCCTATCGAAGGTAAAACGTGTTGATAATCGCATAATAGTTTGAACTGAGCTTAAGTTTATTTTACTTTCTTTTGCCAGTAAATTACTTTAGTAAATATTTAAAATAAATCTTCAACAAGTCAAAAAAATAAATAAGGAGAAATAATAACCTAACCGTCAAAAACCCCCGACTCCAACTAGAAAAAGAGCTGTAACTTTTGAACAGCTGAACAGATTTTCATGAAAAATAGCTAAGATGATACCCGATTAAACTAGCTTTCAATTTAAAAAACTGCATTGAAATTGGTCCATCCGTTTTGGAGCTACGATGCCACACACAGATACACAAATACACATATCCATGTTTATGCAAATAAAGCTTATCTTATCTTATCTTATCCACAGATACACACTAAACTTATAACACCCCTCTTTTTTGTCAGCGGGTTCTCCACAATAACAGTTGACCGGTGACCTTCCGGAGATTATCCGAACAAACCAACTTCATATTCGTCCAAATCACTTACTGTGTAATGTACATTTCGCGTAATGACCGTTTTGAAACGGGCAAGAATCGTAAACTGTTCCGTGTTAGTCATCGTAAATCCGGACTGCGGTCCGCTGCAGTGGCGCGCGTGCAAGTGTGTGATGCCTTTAAACTGTTTAGTTCCATTTAGTTTTCAGTGCCACTTTTTTTTTCACGCTTTTATTAGCTTCACTTATAACTAACTAACTATGTAAGAAAATCTTGGAAATTAAATTTGACCCACTTCCCGCTTTCCGATTGAGCTGAAATTTTGCATACACGTTCAGTTTGGATGACTAAAGCGTGTTCTATAGTTTTTATTAAACTATAATTTTTTATTTTATTGGTTATATATTTTGAAAGCGGAAAAGTGAGGCTAATATTTCAACTTATTCTTCTTTATCTGTGGTCTGTGTGTAATTAACTTCGCGGGTTACAAATACTTGGGTAACGAAAATTGATTTATTTATTGTAATGGTATGTACGAGTAAATAAATCAACTCTTTCTTTTTACGTACGAACTAATTCCGATTACGAGCGTGTATCTTAATAATTAAGGGCCCATCCACACTCGATACTTTAGCAGCAGAATCGCGAGTTTTTGCATCAAATGCTGAGCTGGCTACCCTTTCAGCATGGCATGCTTGACAGCATATACCTATTTAAAAATAGTTTATTTCGTTTTATTTCATAATTATCAACTTTTAATGTGTGTTAGTTTTTTTACAATTTTTTTTTCTTTTCTCTCTTATGTTTGTCAATATGTCTGTGCCGAATAAATGTTCTTTTCTTTCTTTTTCTTTCTTTTCTTTCATTCGTTCGGCTGCCTCTTGCTTACAAAAAGTGAATAACGAACGCGAAAACGCGCGATTCTGCTGCGAATAATAGCTGGTGATATTGTTGCTTGTAAAAATATTTTGTCTTAGAAGTTTCTCAGTCTCAGGACAGCTAGCGGACAGAAGCCTTTTATAGCAGTAGGTACCTACAAAAATATTCTCATACGCACATTCCTACTTAAAATAAATTAACAATTGTTTGCAAATGGCCTCTTGTATATTCAACTCGCTTCTGCTAAGGCGTTCGTTCGAAGTTTCTAGAACAATAGGTGCTAAAGGTAAATGCAGTGATCCATAGATAGTTTACATGTCTGTGGTCCTAAATACCTTTACAAACTAGGTAGTGGGTATACGTAAATCTAGAAATTAAAAACACAAATAAAGGTACTGGATATTTTGTATGAAACCAGCTACTAAAAATCAGCAGTGACAGCCCAGCGGTTGCAGTCCAGCGGTCGCCCGGCTTGCACCTCTGTCTTTTTGGATTCATGTGCGGATTAGAATTTGATTATCACTTGCGATAACGTTGAGGGAAAACATCGTGAGGAAACCTGCACACCTGAAAGGGCCTCATAAAGTTCTCGATGGTGTGTGTAGTCCGCCAATCCGTACTAGGCCAGCGTGGTGGACTAAGGCCTAATCCTTCTCATTTTGAGAAGAGGCCCGTGCCCAGTAGTGGGCCTGTAATGGGCTGAACTTGAACTACCAAAACTTGAGGCTTCAAGGCTAAGAAAACGACGACGACGAAGGATATAGAAAATCTAGAAGCGTCCAAAGGTCCTAATTTCAAAAGGTATTTAAAAAAAATCCAGTAGGTATCTACTGCACTCTCGTCCATGTGATCGCATATAAACTTTGTAGAAAATACGAAAATGTGGGTTATTCCCGTCTGGTATATTTTCATTTGGTCAATGCTACCTCGAAAAGGCAAAAATGTGAAACAATTTTAGCTCAACAATGCTACACTCAAAATTCTATTTATAACATTTTTAGCTGCTACATGTAATATTTTAAACGAAAACCTACCGATGAAAACACTTTTTTCAATGTAAAATTAAACGAAACATGGCACATGTTTACGGTATACGAGTAAAAGCTCCCGTGAGAGTAGCGTTCTGTGCCGACCTTGTAAAAACCCATATGACTTTTTTAAGAACATCGAGCCCTATGGGATTGTATGGCCTTTAGAAAGTTCATATTTTATTTTCCTAAATTTAATTTGCATGTAATTTCCTTTTATTGGTATAATTTTTGTATCTTTTTTACCCGAATGTGTCCTTTACATAGTTCTGTTCTTTTTTTACTTTACTGTCTGAAAATTTTCACATAAAAGCACCATACACGTCTTTCTTATGTATTTCCACTAGCATCAACATATTACTTTTCAATTTATCAATTTATTATTATTTATTTATTATTTATTATTTAATCAAATATATAAATTTTTTATAGCTTTTAAAATTATCTAAATTAAATTAGAAAAGTTGGTAAAATTAAGCCATATTCTTTTGGATTTTACTGTTTTGAAAATAAAGAACGTTTTTATTTGATAATGCATATAGCTGTAAGAATAAAGGTGTATAGTAATATTAAGTTTTATTATAATTAGCTTTGATGAACCATATAAAGAAAATAAAATAAACAATGTTATTTTATTAAAACAATGTACCTATGTTTCAAATCAAATCATTTATTTTCCGTAGGTAATATGGGTATACATGGGGTGGTACATGTTTATAGTAAGCATAGCAGTAAAATATAGCCGTTTCCTTCGCATATCTTTTTTACCATGTTCCAATAAACTCATACGCATTTTCATTTAAGAATTTATGTTCCAAACATTTTACAATAAAGATATTAATCCATCACGTTTTTGATTTAGCTTTCGTGTAATAAAAGCCATAAACCTAAAAAATAAACCAAACTCCTAACAAAAATATTATCTATTACGAAGTTTATTTCTAAAGCATATGGAAAGAAAACAAAAGGAGCCGTTTCTGATGTCAGATATTTGAAGTTATTGTAGTTGGGAAAACAAACATACATCTGTCATATTGTGCATAGTTTATTGGATTTATTTACTGGTCGAAAAATATGGAAATGTGCAGGTTTAGCGCTTTATGCTTCATTACAGAAGATAGAATGGAATACAGATTTTTTAATATATTTTCTAGACTAATTACTAACAAATTATAAGTAAAATTAAATAAGTCATTCCTACGTAGACCTTAAATCTTAATTAATGCAAATTAAACGTAATAGATAAACTAACCGTCAAAAACCCCCGACTCCAACTAGAAAAAGAGCTGTAACTTTTGAACGGCTGAACAGATTTTCATGAAACATAGCTAAGACGATACCTGTTTAAACTAGCTTTCAAATAAAAAACTGCATTGTAATCGGTCCATCCGTTTTTGGAGCCACGATGCCATACACTGACACACAGATACGCAGATACAAACGTTTTCACCCGTCTTTTTTGTCGGGGATTAAAAATCCAAATCTGCAGGCAACCGTTCGCAGCTAAATGAATCAATAATTCACAGTATTTCATGATTATTAAGATTTTTCGGTCAGTATTTTCTTTAACAACATTTTTTCAC
Organism: Allophyes oxyacanthae; assembly: GCA_932294325.1. Taxonomy (NCBI): domain Eukaryota; kingdom Metazoa; phylum Arthropoda; class Insecta; order Lepidoptera; family Noctuidae; genus Allophyes; species Allophyes oxyacanthae. Next base: position 3,279,260 of record OW028612.1, read on the forward strand.
GCAAAATTTCTGTTGGAATATTGTTGAACCCATGTTTTAGCTATCTGTAGAGGGTTTTATTTATTTCAAAATTCAACTGCCCCAACGTTCCTGGAAATTAATTGGACGACCGTTCATTGTAGCGGTTAAGTAGAGGCCTATGTTCGGCAGTAGACGTATAAATGCTGATAAGAGTCAACCATTTGTTCCAATTAAATACTGAAACTTTATTTCTAATCTTAAATCATAGGCTTTGAGATGTGGTTATACAAAAAGGTTTGTAGTACCTACAGTCATATTGATATTATTTAATAATAAAATATATAAGAATGTTTGTTTGATTGTCTTTTATGCGTTCTAGGCCATTCATCCGGTTTCGGTGAAACTTTGGAGAGAGTTGAACGCGTGAACATTACTGATAAAAAATAAGAAAGAGGCATTGTAAGGCTTGCCGGGCACAACTAGTTTACAATAAAATATAATATCGTTCCACATGCACGGCAATTGTTTCAATATTTAAAAACAGAAACAATACATAAATCAACTCTTGTCGATATGCAAGGGAAAAATACGCCAGCAAATACCTACACGACAATAATAGAAACAGCTGATAAGTTTTTTTAAATTATTCTTGGAGTTCTAGCTTAGTTTTATAAATACACACTAACATAAATTAGGACTTAGGAGATATTAGGTACACGATATTTTATTATTTTAAAGGCTAAATGCGCATTTATTTTCACAAGTTTAAAAAGAACAATGCTAGCGCGCTGTCCCATAGACACGAATGAAAATAAGATACTGTATTGTGGATGTTTTTATGGTTTCCATGTAAATTAGAGAAAAGTATTTTACAAGTCGTTTAGTTAAATAGGATACGATTTGCGCCTCGTCCTTTTAAAATCACTTCGAAGGTACTCGGCTTCACCTCGTCCTTAAAATATTATTCGGCCGTCAATTGTTCTATTTCAGGCCTGGACAATAATGTAGGTACTTTAGTAATATACTGATATTTCAGCCGATTCTCCATATACTTGGGAAAAGGCATGATGATAACAAAAATAAACTAGAAACTTACTTTAGCAGACATAAGCAAACAAACATATTTTTCTCCTATAAATTCTAAAAATAAATGCATTTCGTTTTATATGTGTATGTTCACATAAATTGACACCCTTAAAGTTGGGGTAGGTTGTAACCATATATATTTACGACGGTTGTGCGAAACTCTACATATCGATTTTATTCATATCCAAGTGTTATAATCTCTTAGGGTTGTCACCTCCATAAATTATGCGCACATAGAGTCTTGACATTTCATAAGTGCCTGTATTTGGTTTACATGAAATAATGATAAGTATATTCTATTCTATTATGTACCATATGGAAAAATTTGCATAGCAAGCCATGTAACGAAGTCGACTTGGTAGATTTTTATTTGTTATTCCAGAAATTTATGCGCGTTAATGAAAACGTACACACTCATAATTTAAGTTTATAAGTTGGTAACGGATCTATTGAACTATAGTACCTAGAAAATACTTAAATATTCCTATTATATGTAGATATAATATACTACTAACTAATCTTTTACCCTGGAGATAGCCAAGTCTTGTTGATAAAATAAACGTCATAAAATACAACCAAATGTTCGAGTGTGCTGGCTTCTTCCCAACTGGTAACCCTGTTATTGATTGAATTAATTAATACTAATCAGGAAGCACTAGTATAATTATTATAATCTTATTTTTTTTAAATTCTCAACCAATTCTGCACTCTGTGCACTGATTTTGTATCGTTTATTAATGAGAAGTAAAATATCGTCGTAAATAGTCGATTACCGAGTAAGTAACTTTGTTAAAAACCGCGAACATTTACAAAAAAAAACAAAAATAGAGTTTTCGAATTTATTAATTTCCATTCATAATCAGCTACCTATAGACGCGAAAACTCAATTTAGATATTTTTAAGCATACACGCGGTATTTAAGTTAGTTACGGGTGGTATGGGACTATCAACAAGGATATTACTATCTTGTACCAGCACTAGCACTAATGCTATGTTACCCACTATATTTTTCTATGACACCCATAAAGCCAAAAAGGTATATCTACGCATATAAAAAGACGTAAACATCATAAACCTCAAGCGTTTGATCTCGCAACCCTATCGCGTTATACTCAGCTGAATTACTCCCGCAAGCCTACGCGGTGTTTCCAACTGGTTCGGAAAAATATGTGCACACATGAGTTTTATAGGAGTTTGTGCCGAAGGAATGTACTCGACGTAGAAAGCAAGTATTTCAGTGAATGCGAAACTCGATATCAAAGAGGAAAACATACTATGAATACTTACAAAATGTTTCCTCCATAAATATAAGTTTTTGTAACGTTTTTCCATGTACGTCGTTATACGTAGTGATTAAAATGTACAGTAATATATTTGTTGAGCAAATAAAAGAGAAACACGAGAGGGTTTTCTATTGAAAAATTATACAGATCTGAATAAAGGTAGTTGTTAGTAAAATTTATTATTGAATGTTATAGAGAATGTGTTCCAATTAATCTTTTTTACTTGTGTCTCTTTAGAATATAAATATAAAAGGCCATTTGAGTTATTACGACAACTGTCACGTATTTACAATAACAGTAATTGGGCTTATTTGTAATATTGTTAGCTTCATGTATCACTGTAATCAAATTTGTAAATTGGGTGTCCAATTTATTTTATAGCCAATTTATACTTAAACGGCTCGATAAATTATTGTTTGTAACAAATCGTTTGTAATGTCAATATAGTTAAATTGAGAGAAAAATCAATTGCGACTGAAGAATGCAAATGGAGTCTTTGTATTTTCTATATTTACCTATCCGATTATCGAAGTAAATTTACTTTACTGCAATAACACTATTTACCCAATAAAAATATGACAAAACAAAACTTAGAATAGATAAGTATAAAAAAATCTTTAAACATTGTTTACCAAATCAAAAACACCAAACTAGATCTATACCATGCATATTTTCATTCACACTTTTTGACTTCCTCACCATAAATCCTGCTACTAACCGATTCCAAATACATTTTTCAACGTCACCATAAAAATGTCATTCCTTCAGTTTCTCATATTCTTGGTGAAAAGTTAATACTGCCGTGATTACTTAAAAACATGCGATTTTACACCCTCACGTTATCGCTTTAAAGTTCATTTTAAAGTAAAGTGGGAATTAAAAAAAATATGAGGATAGCACTCTTTCTCTGTCTACTGAACATCAAGTAGACTCAATGTCAGATTTTGTTCAAATAAAATATATTCCATCCATCCAAAATTTAAGTGCTAAGCACTTGTCGGTGTAGCAATTTCCATTCGGTCCTATCTAATGCCAAATCTTTTAAATCTTTATATGTTTGTACATTCGCTTTTTCTTTCAGCTGATCAATGTAGTTTCTTCTTGGTCTTCCTCTTTTTCTTTTTGCCTCTATTTTTCCTTCTATAATGTTGGTAATGAACTTATCGTGCCTAATCAAGTGACCAATCATGTTTCCTCGTCTTTTTTCTATGTGTTTCAATATTTGTCTTTTCTCATTTACTCTTTTTAGTATCTCTTCGTTGGTCACTTTTTCTGTCCAGGACACTTTCTCCATTCGACGCAAACATTTATACAAAATATATTATACGGTATAAAAGTAGGTTTATTTTTCATTTTGCAGAAATAAACGTCTTGAAATATTGCTTGGACAACATTAATTCTTCAAGTTAAATGGATTTTGACGATATTTTAAATTTTATATGACATTCAGTATTTACTTGTACAGGCAATCAATCTTCCAATAATTATCAAGAGCTTTTGCAGTACAAGAATGTTTGCAACGTGTGTAGAATAGAATAGATCTTTATTTCATGTAAACCAAATACGCGCACATAGTCTCGACATTTCATAAGTGCCTACTTATGAAATGTCGAGACTCTAGGTGCGCGGTTCCAAATAGTAGGTCCTATGGAGAAGAACGTGCAAGAAACTCCACGGAAAATCTAAACTAGAATAGGATAAAAAGATAAAAACTAAATTAGAATAGGATAATAATAATGATTTGCCTTTAAATAAGAATGCCATGGCAGTTACAAGCTGACCAGGCCCGACAGACGGCACGCGTTCACGATTGTTTGATTTTTATTAGCGTGGACTATTCCCCGCCTGAAGAGGGTGGAGGGGTGGTCCAGACTCTTACCAGCTAAACTCACAACGGTGGTCTGCTTTCGGTACCTGATGGTTGACTTTGGAAACTCTTGAAGACCTCGCTACCATGGTGCCGTACCTGTTAGAGCACATCTCGGGGGAGAAGACTGTAAAGAGGTCGCCACCCGAAACACGTCCTGTGAGAGGCTGTAAAAAGGGCACCCCATTACGCATGACCACAATGCGTCGCCATCTTCTCGGAGACTGTTCGGTGAGAGTACAACAGAGTCCCCACTCTGGGCGCTCGTGACCCCCAGGGGCCAGACAGTGCGAGGTGGGCTATTCGCACCAAGGCGGTTGCTCCTCTTGCCTTCGCAAATATATCAATAACTAAATGATTATACACCTTTATCACATAATTTTCTTTGTATAACAAACGAAACTCCCTCAGTATTTTTCTTCCCCAATCACTACAAATAAACTGGAAACAGTCGTTATAACAAAATACTCGAACTACAAAAGTCTAGGCATAACTCCAGATAATTCAAGCCGTATTTGTAGGAAGCACTCGATTTCCGTCGACCCTCGCATCCCCTTGAGGACCCGCGTCCAGTCCGAATCACTTGACCAGTTTGTTACTCCCGTATCCTCGATTCTTTGGAGCGTGAAACTCAATTTCGTTACAAAAGGAGCTATGCTATCGCCGCCACGCCGTTTCGCTGTATAGAAAGGTTTTCTTGTTAGAAATTATTTCGGTTTGAACTGTAGCTTAAAGAGTTCAGGTTGTTTGAATTAAAGTTTATTGAGGGACGAACAATTTATTTGCAAGTAGATATTGCAGAGTAGATTATGATTTAATTAATTAGATGTTAGTTATTTAAATAATAATAAATATCCAGCCCTTTTACTGTCTCACTGCTAGGCACGGGCCTCTTCCCAGAATGAAAAGGGTTAGTAGACCTTTATCCACCACACTAGCCTGGGGATCTACCGCGTAACTAAAATGGTAATGAACATCGACTCTGGTAATAAACTTCAATACGATCGTAAGAGACTTAACTTCGAGCTACCTGCTGAGGAGCTACCTACCCGCTGGTGCGGGTTGTCGGACTATACGCAAAGTCAAAGATTTTTATTTCAACAGGGCCTTTGCAGGTACTTTCAAAAAGTCGTGATTCTAGGAGCACAGTTCCAAGTGTGTTAGTCCTGGAGAAGATACCGGCAAGAAACTCTATCACATCCACGTAATATTGAGGACTTTATGAAGCCCTCTCAGGTGTGCAGGTTTCGATCTACCTAACTACCTAAGCAGCCTACAACACAGCTCCTATCTTTACACAAGCAATTTCTCTAGACACCTTACGAACAAACGAGAACTACGAGTATATCTACCTTCCCAAAGTTTTGTTCGAAAATTAACAACGTTGGAGGGAAACGTCGCGAAACTCCACTACATAATGTAAACAAAGTCTAAACAATCTTAGACAAGATTGCCCGACTCTGTAACTAAATTGGACAGGCTGAAGATTTGGAAGCTTTTTTGTTGTTGAAACTTATGAAATTGGTTAAATTCAGGTTTGTACACCTGCGACTTCGGAAACAAGTAATTCATTTTTTTAAATTAATGTCAAGAAGAAGCATTTGTAGCCTAGTGATTGAACTTGCATGCAGGAAGGTCTGAGTTTGAAACCGGCCCGCACCTCTGACTTTTCGATTTTATATGTGGATCAGAATTTGATTATCTCTTGCGTTAACGGTGAAGGAAAACACCGTGAGGAAACCTGCACATTTGAGATGGCCTCATCAATTTCTTGATGGTGTGTGTAGTCCACCAATCCGCACTAGGCCAGCGTGGTAGATTGACCCGTGCCTAGCAGTGGGACAGTAGTGGGCTGGATTTATTTATTTATTTTATGGTTCTTCCATTCATGCACAAAATATTTTCAGAGGGCTTCTACTGAATATGTTAGTAAGTTGAACGTAGAGAAACGGTGTGATTATTTGACAAGCTACCCAAGTAACTTTAATAAGATTATCTAGGATTTAATAGGAAAGTTTTAAAACATTTAGAGAACTTTGCAAGGATTTATTGGAAAAGCTTTTATTAACAAAATATCTGTAGACTACATTACATAAGTGGTAGTGTAAAGATAAATCATTTTTCTTTCTTTCTTTTTTATTATTTGGCGAATTAACATACGATAACTTAATAATGGAATTTAGAACATGCTCTAATAATGTTCAGTTCCTGCTATTAAGATACATGTTTATCTATATAATAATACGTGAAGAGAAAACTTTATAACTCTTTTTAAGCATATTGCGCACGGAGGAGTGTTACATTTGGCATACTTAAAGTTTAAATGGAGAAGGAGTGCAGAAAGCTAAAATTACGGTCGAATTTCGACCACTTGGCGACCTCTAGTCATTATAATTATGTCAATTTGTCAAATAAACACCAACAATAAAAGAGAGATCCGAATCACGATGCGAGGTATTCTCACCGAATAGCTCCTAAGATCTATTTTCGATAACAAACAAGGTCGTTACTAAACTAGAGTTAGTTCTAAAGTAAATCCCAAGTTAGATTGTGATATAACGGCACTATGCAGTTCAGATTAACTCCGGCCGTGTGTCAAGTGAAACATACGTGGGTATAGACGCAATTAAGTTCTACGTGCAAGCGAGGTGGTACGCAGCATCTGTCCGTACTATGAATATATGCGTAGCGCCTACTACGGATATGAATGCGCTCGTAGCTCTCGCGGTATGAATAGAGGTTATAGATGTAACGTCCCATACCCCCTTACATGCCAGATTCTAGACGCTAAAAGTGATTAGTGCCAGCGGCGGCAGACTCGGCAAAAATTACGACCGGAAGTAACTTTTGGTTTGCGCAAAAATGCCGAAAAAATAAATAATTATTTTTTTTATAAATGAAAGCTCCGTATTTATGAAATCTTTTAAGCCATACACGAGGCGAATCGGTCCAGTAGTTTTTATACTATAAAGAATGTAAGCAGACGCGCCGGCCGCGGCAGCCGGCGACGATGGCAGCCGGCGGTTCATGGCACTCGCACCAAATTCGGCAAAACCGCCGGCTGCCGACTGGCACGCCGCTGGGTATCTAGACAAACTTTAAGGGTCCTTGGGGCTTCCTACAAGCTCTTAGAGCAGGACTGAAATTGAATTGCCCAGAAATTTCCAGAATAAGCTGACCTTTCATTATACTAAAAGCCTATACAGTGAGAGGTCAGCTTATACTGGAAGTTAAATTTCAGCGGTGCTATAAGGGTTTGTAGTAATCCCGTACGCGACGTAACGCGTACTTGTTTTGAGGGCGCCCAGACGCGACACCACGAACTACGAAATGGTTGATTCAGAAGCGTTGATCGCCGCAGTGCGTGAGCAAAGATTGTTGTGGGACAAAAAACATAAACATTATAGGAAACTTTCGAAACTGATCTTTCAAGCAAAATTGTACTATACTTCTCCATAATTCGAGAAGTAATAACCAAAATCACGTAGGACATTTGTAGCGTGTAGCATCGCGTCGCATTGCATCATGTCGTATCGCGTCGCGTCGCGTCGTATTCATCGCTCACGCAGGACACTGCGTAATATGCCGAACACACAACCAGCAAACTCACACAACAAGAAAACATTAAACTTTCATACAAAATCACAAGAAAGACCTTAATAATACCAAAGCAGACACATATAAAATAGACCTGCATATAAATAGACTGTCTAGTGTCTATTCCCGATCGGCACGTCGTCTGGTAACCCTGTTTGAGACTTTACATCTCAATTTAACTTCGTCTTGTGTGCACTAACTATTAATGATATTGTGGACCGAAGCAAAGGCGTTATATTTTATGTCATACCAAACGTTGCACCTATCGATTTTCAATGGTTTTATGGCTCTAAAATTTATTGAAATTTATTAGTTGTTTATGGGAAATTGTAAGTAAGGTGATGATTTACTTCGCTTTCATTTTATACAGGGTGGCGATTTAGTCACCTGCATCGTTTAAGGAGTTGATTCTTAGTCATCATTATGAACAACTTTCACTATGGGACCAACCCTGAAATCACGGAGAAAAAATCGGCTGTTCCATACATTTTGTTGAGTTATGTGAACATAAATGTATGAAATAGCGGATATTTTTTTCACGATTTCCGTGTTTATTCCATAGTGAAAGTTGGTCATAATGATGAGTAGAATCAACTTCTTAAAGGATGCAGGTGACTAAAACGCCATCCTGTAATATACAGGGTTATTTGTAATTCATTGGCAATGCTTTAAGGGGTGAAGGTACTCATCAATATGAACAAATTTTTAATATGGGATCAACATGGAAATCGCGAAAAATAATTCAAAGTTTTCATACATTTTAATCGAGCAAGGTTGATCTTTTGTATTAAAATAATTTTTTTCGTTATTTCAGGGTTAGTGGTTAGTCCTATAATAAAAGTTGTTCATAATGACGAGTACAATAATTCCTGAAAATTTGGCTATACTTTGAAAACTAGCCATGCAATGATAAAGCAGTCTTTAAAACTGATGGGGTTGAGTCGTAGCTTAGGTGATATAGAACAAAGGTATCATATCACTTTGTCTAAATATCCTAAAAAATAAAACTCTAAGCACATATACACTTCTAATTAAACGGCCTTTCACACAATCTCTCCCGTCAAAATATTCTATGCGCAACATCATCAAAAAATTATGAAATATTTATCAACACGGGCTTGTGAAGGAGAAGTTTTTAAATTTCAACCTACACCCATCATATTAATCACAACATTTCATACGGTTAAAGAGAACCAATTTATTAGAAATTCTCTTGTTAATTCGAAACTGTAACTCTGTATAAATAAACTTTTTAATAATTATACACAGTTAGTCAAAAAGGGTACTTATAAGCCGAAAGGGGGATTGGTTATTGTACTCATCATTATGAAGAACTTTTACTATGGGACCAACCTTGAAATCGCGAGAAAAGATCTGCTTTTCCATATAAATAAATCAATATTACGACCAAATGTATGGAACATCAGAATTTTTTTTCCTTGCGGTTCCGGTTAAATTAAGCCTTATGAGTGTAGTGGGTGTGTGTAGTCCGCCAACCCGCACCAGCCCAGCATGGTGGAATATGCCCTAACCCTTCTCATTCTGAGAAGAAGCCCGTGCCCAGCTGTAGGACAGTAACGCTGTAATACAGGTTCTACCTACATCAGACACCAGTCTCTATTTTACGTGTATTTCTGTTCATAATGTATGTTTCTATGATGATGAGAAAATAAAGATATATTCTATATTCTACAATTATAATTTTGAATGATTTATTTATCAATATCTTTATTTATTCCCAAGCACCAATAAATACACGAAGTAATTTCCATCAAATGCAATGGAATTCACTAGTTGTTTCACATAAATTTAGACGCCACATCGATTATATCAGGCACTGCCCACGCAACAGAAAATCCAGTTACATAAAATCCGGAACTGTATTACTGCCAAATAGCGATGCCCTAATAATCTGACAGTTCCGCTCTTATTCGGCACTCATTCATGTCTATTTGCGTTGCTCTATATAGATGATAATTCAGCATTGACGCCCCCTCCCACGGCATTCTCATTGTTTTCCGGCATCACCCTTCGTGGTATTTGTTCAAACGTTCTTGACAATCCGTTGATCGTTTTTGCTACGTCGCTGTTTGCATTAAAGCCTCATTGTGAAGCCTCCCTCTCCACGTCGAGGTATTATGTGTTGAACACGATTGTCGGATTTTTTGTCGCCGTCACACTTGTTGAGCTTGGGTCAGATAAGCGAGATAGCAGATCGTGGATTGAAAGATTTTTTGAATCGGGGAATTGTGACACGAGTACGAAAGGAATGGTTGGGTGCTGAATGGAGAGGAGTTGATTGGAACTAGAACTGTTATACGGATTTTCTTGAAGTGCTGTTTCATTGAAAAGGTATCTCTGAGATTTGACAAAAAACAAGACCGCCATGATTATTATTTGTGATAAGGCAACAGTTTATTTTCAAATCATATCTCTGTAACATTTAGATAAATGTCGGCATAATGACTTCCTGTACCGAATGATGTAAAAGGAACATAAGATTTCAATTAACAAGTAATATACAAGATGGTGACGATATTACGACATTAAATGAAACCGCGTACTAGGTATCACGTTTTGAACTCGTACACAAAAAATCAACGATTTTCACGCAAGTTATTTTTGCATAATATTTCACTGTATCTCTCATTCGTCTAGGTAAAGGGATATCAAGAACTTATGCCGTGTTTATTCATTCTATACGATGACATAAAGATTATTTCGGTAAGAAGGGGGTGTAGGCTTTTCAAAGGAGGATGGGCAAATTCCTATGGACGCTGGTTCAAATTAAAAAGCTTGCCCCTACGGTTGACACCGGTGCTAATCGACGAAGGACATCAGAGTTACTCTATATTCTCATTTTTTTTTATTTTCATCCTGCCGTTCCAGAGTTATAATCAATTAGTATTACGAATTTTCCCAGCAACTTAATTACATTATAATTTAATATTTTGGATTCTTTTTGGTGCACGATTGGCAAACTGGTTAAACGTAAGTCTATCTACGGTGCTGCTCGTACATAGGGGTAGCGGGTTCAATTCTCGGACATTACATATTTTTTGAATCTCAGAAATATTTTGTATGGTGCACATAGCGCATCAGTTTCTGAATAAAACATGTTAGGAATAGTGTAATCTACCAGAATGTATAACTTTTATTTGCTAACTTTCATAAAGTTCATATGTTTAGGTTCAAACTTAAAAATGTCTTTATGTCTCAAAATATATTTTCCTGTAGGACCGATTTTTGAGCTGCCATAATAAAAAATAACGTGTCCAATGTGTTCTTTTAAATACACTATATGTCTACTCTAGGGACACCTTTAATAATCAACCACAACAATAATTACATATTTTTTCAAAATCAATAATATTTTGTATGGTGCACATAGCGCTTCAGTTTCTGAATAAAACATGTTAGGAATAGTGTGATCTACCAGAATATATAACTTTTATTTGCTAACTTTCATAAAGTTCATATGTTTAGGTTCAAACTTAAAAATGTCTTTATTTCTCAAAATATATTTTCCTGTAAGACCGATTTTTTTACTCCCATAATAAAAAATAATCAGCTAAGTGTGCTCTTTCGAATGTACTATGTGTGAACCCTGGGGGCACTTTGGGCCAATTTGCCCATTGTCCTTTCACCTAGATTTTGATACGTGTAAAATAAAAAATAATAAAAATAGTTCCTGTAGCTAAACTACCTAGTAGGTAGTTTAGCTACAGGAACTACCTACCTACCTTGTAGGTAGTACCTACTGATTGGATATGATTGATTTTTTGTGTACGGTCACAACGTGATACCAAAGACGTGGTTTTATTTAATGTCATAACGTCGTTACCACCCTTTATACTCTGTTAGAAGAAAGAAAGAAAGAAAAACCAATTTATTCCAAACAAATTACGAAACAAAAAAAATACAAAAGACGTTCCAAAAAAAAAAGACCTCGTTACACTAACTCGTACTTCATTCATACTTATTTTGACACCTGACATTATTCAACTTCTGTATTTCAATACCGCCGACAAAACTGCATAGCAACAACAACCCACCATCAAAACTCCATTCATTGAACGTCACTCAAAGCATTTATTATTTTGACTGCATTGTACTAACATTATTTTGGCTGCAAAATTATTAACATTTACTGCCATCTGGCTATAACGAGACATAAAACAGTGTTCTCATTGAATGTGCATCAAATGAACGAATATTAATGTTTGGATCAATGCTCGTAACATTTGTGGCTAGCTGCCAATTGGGTGAACAGTGGTTTAAGTGAAGACGATTTTCTTTACCGGATTTCGTCAAGGATAGGGCTGGCATTGGACGAGATATGATTTTTTTTAAGCTCGGTGTTCTTAACCGTTACAATACATGCAATCCCATAACATTTAGCTGGTAAATTACTGATTTGCGGTGGTCAAAAGCCTAGGTCAAAAACTAGGTACGTCCATACACCTTGCCCTTGGTTATAAAAGTCTGGGTTACCAGGTCTAAATCCTAGAGACAATACTATGGGCCGAGCATGAATGTTTTGACGTATCGTAAACGTAACCAAATTTATAACCAAAAATACACGTTTAATCTATGATATTTTTTTGGAAATACATGCAATATTTTTTCTTTTTCATGAAACAAGTGTGTTTGTTGCATAAAATTGAACAAAAATGCGATAGATTCATCGTATTTGGTAATCCAAATTTGCTTACGTTTACGTTACTATACGTCAAACCATTCATGCTTGGCCCTCTGAAATCTTATCCATGAGGGTATAGACAATGCCGCATATGAAAATCCTCCACGACAAAATGCTGTAACAACTATTGCAAATGTCATATATTTCTTTGAACCTATCGTGCTCTGCGGTGTTGATCCGTGAAAAAACGGTTCATAAAGTCTTTACCGTATTTTGTCGTATCGTGCATTCGCCTGTGGAATAACGAACTAAACGTTAAATGTAGAGTTTGTTAATGCTTTACTGAGCTCAAAAAATGATGGACGAGTTACGGACCTGCGGGTCAACCGCGTAACTAAAGTGGTAATGAACATCGACTGTCATCGTAATCAATACGATCGTGAGAGACTCAACTTGTAGCTACCTTTAATTTTTTTTGCCGATCATGAAGTTCGGACTCCCATTTTCAGATATGAGGTAGGAAATGATTAGTGTCCAGTCGATTATTTCAAAGAAACAAACACATTATTTAATTAATTATAAATACATGGCGATAATTATTTTATTTGCCTTTCTATACATTAAACGACACAGTTTGTATTAGTTTAAAGATTTGTAATATCTTTTAAATTAATAGAATAATCGTATAGACATTTTATACTTTCTTCCACCAGTTTCCATCCTGTGTAATGACGAAAGTTTGTCTGTTTGTAACATCAAGCTCAAGTGGTAATTTATTTATTTATAATATTTGTGTATCCATAAGTAATAGTATCTACAAGCAGGTGATAGGCTTAAGTTTATGGTAACAATTATGGACCCTGTCAGGCACAGCACAGTTAAGTAGGAGAGAGGAAGAGCGCTTAAGTTTTAATGTCTAATTATTATAGGATAATTGTTATTAGATTATTTTATTAAATGTGTAACTATTATTTTAGAATTAATATCATATTTTATGATCATCATCATCATTGTAATGATCATTGAAATCATCATTGTAATGATGATTTGTAATGATCATTTGTAATGATGATGTCCATGTCTGAATGTTCAATCTCATACGTGCAAAACCGCTAATATTTTATATTTCCACGTTCTATTTCCTTACATTTTATATCAACCTTGAGTAAATGATCTAACGCAATAATTTTGTTCCAACTATTATTTACAGACGTCATTTATAACATCACATGATTATATTTCATTTTCTATTGATACTGACATCTTTGCTAGCATTTGTTACGTTTTTATGTACTATGTATCTGCCAATTTGTTGATAATTACTGGCGAGATTGTTACCAATTAAAATTATTTGAGATCTTTGGCTACTAGCATAAATATTTTATCTTCTTCATTCATTACATCACTATTAGCACTTATATTATTTATATTGTTTGTTGGCTTTGGGTCTGAAAGAATGATTTCATTATCTTCTTTTAAATGTTGATGAGGATCTTTTGCGGAATCATTATTGAGTTTATCGATATCGAAACTTTAGTGTTTAACCAAAATGTCGCCCAATATTTAATCAGTATCCACAAATGAATGTTAAATTATGTACTACAAGTAAACTGTTGTTTTTTCATCTCTTTTTTTTTGTCCAGTAGCCATATGGTCTGGCATGTTGCCAAAACGTATCGATCATTTGGCACTGTGCCAGTCAAAGTAGAGAAATGAAAACAAATCCTTATAACTGTGACGGGTGTTACTTTCAATCAGGAAATTTGGAGAATTTTAGGTTTGGTGTCAATTGACTCCAAGATCACTGCGGTAGGAGGCAAATTAAATCAAAATTTATACTTTATGCAAAGTTTTACTTTCTTTCTTTCTTTCCTTAGTCTTGTCCCATTATCTGGGGTCGGCTCTCCTTGTCTGCCTTCTCCATTTACTTCTCTCTTAAATTCTATGTACAAAGTTTCAGTTCAGGTCGGTTTAAAATTACCACCTACTTACATGATTTTGAAATTTCCCACACACGAGGCAAAGGTGGTTTAGAAGTATCCATATAAATCGAGACATTTCTCGAAAGGGTTGGTGGAGGCAACATGAGTTGACGACTCCTATATCAGAAGATGGAACGGGCCCATTAACTGTAAACGCTCTCAAATTGGACAAAGAAAGAGAATCAGTATATATTCTGAGAAACAAAATAGGTTAATCAAGAACAAAATAATTACTAAATGATTTTAATTTAGGCTTTAAAATCTAAGAATTAAAAAAAAAACATTCTTTAAATGTAAGTTTTTAAACTGTCATGGTCACTAACATTTGTATTAGAGTTCGAAACGGGGTATTTACCATGTTTATATCTTGTGTTGAGCTCCCGATATTTCGGCACTGTTGCAAGCGCCACTGCTGCGCTGCGAGTGCTGTGGCGCTTGCAACAGTGCCGAAATATCGGGAGCTCAACACAAGATATAAACATGGTAAATACCCCGTTTCGAACTCTAATACAAATTCTTTAAATGCTTGGAAAGTAGTGATACTAAGATGGGAATGCATTGTGTTATCCGATGTCTAGTCTGAATAAATGAATTTTCTTTCTTTCTTTCCTGCTTATTAACACAGAAAGACACTGCTATCCATCTTCTTGTCATCCCTTACTCACTTTTTCCGTTACCCACGTGTGGAAAAAATCTGGCTTATTCATTGCTATCCAGTGACGTGGCGACAAAGTAACCACAGTCAATTTTAGTCGTTATGGAATACTACACAGACCATAGACAATATAGAATAATTAGTGCACCCGACCGATTGAGTAACCGACATAATTTTAGGGCGTCTCCAAATCGCTGTCTGTATAGTTAATTATGCGTCTAAGAAATTACAACGTTGTATCCGACTAATTGCCTTGACAATTAGAAGCAAATTCGGAATCTGCTTGTACTCTTGCTTGACGGCAGCTGTGCGGTGTACTTTTAATGGGTGGAGTGAGAAACAGTGTAAAAAGTAATCGTTAAGGTTTGAAAGAAGATGTATTCACAATAATAGAGATAAGATATGCTTCAAGGGTTTGGTCGTGTGAAGAAGAAGAATTAGAAGCAATTCACAAAGGAAATTATAGTGCGAATGTAACTGAAAATGCTGGGACGCCCTATAGGGACTTAGGGCGTTTTTGGCACAGCAAAAAAATCGTAACTATCACCGACGACATCGCCAAAAAGTCGTTTGAGGTAGTAAATAGATTATAGAAAATTTGGATTAGGGCTCTTGCGCACGTCACGCTCTTACACTGCCCTTATTGGTGATACTCGCAATCAGCATGTATGTATGAAAAGATGCATGAATTTGGAAGAACTGAAAGAAAATTGTAAGGACAGTAGCACGTTGCGTTCTATAGTTTTTGATCCCCATGGGAAAATAGCGCGATGTTATGTTTGTATGTCTTTCTTGAATGTTCTGTCTCCTAATGCGACCACATTAATATGTAATTTATAGTCTTTATTCTATCTATTCTTTATTTATCTTATTGTACATCCTCTCGCGGGTCTGCCGGAAGAGATTTCTTTTATAAAATAAGCAGTAACTTTGTAATTTGTTCTCTTATTTTAAGTATTCTGTTTTCTTATGATATTAAGTGTAAATAAATAAAATAAAGATTTCAGTGCTTCGTCTACACAAGGATTCTCCATATCCATGGAGCCTTCCAAAAATATTCGAATTAAAAACAGGCGAAGCAACTCAAGGATGACCTCAGACGCTGCCAATCACCATTACTCCACCATTTGAATGCCAGATTCCCATGGCACATGCTAAATTAATTCCCAGTTAGATACACGTGCGTTTCTCATGTCACACGTAATGACAGTAAAAACTGTCTGTCTGTATGTAAATAAACTGATCGCTCCAGGAATAGAGATGGCTTAGATCTCGGGGGGTGTTGCTAATGTGGTATTAGGTGTAGTATGAATGTAAAATTATATTCAAGAGCTCTGTTTTTTCTGAAAATACTTTGAGGAGGCGAAGAGAATAGAAATACTCTATAATATACACCAGTTTTACAGTAGTTATGAACATATTTTATAGTTTTGAATTATTACATCTTAGGTATTTACAGACATATTGATTATTATAAATAAATTGACATTGATGCTACTGAATTATATGAAACGGATTATGATTTGATACTTTAAATGTTTTTTTTTTGAATTATATTATGTAAAAAGTTTTTTTAAAACGATAATTGGCAAGAGTTTAAACTCAACCATTATTCAATATTTGTACGCCACATGGCAAAACATAGTGTATCTACTGACCCATTGTAACATCTCACATATTATTGTAACCCACCTATGTTTACAATTATAGCATTCTCATTCTCTCATTCTCATAATAATTGCAATAAAAAAAAAAATTGTACAATGGGCAATTTTTTCGCAATCGGCGATTTCTTACAGACAACCTTTGGATGGACAGTACAGCATGTAAATAAAGGGTAGCCTGTGGTGTAGCATAAACTGATAACTTCAAAATAACAAATATAATTAATCACAAATAAATAAAAAATGTATGATATTAAAAATTATAATATGCTACATATAGGGACTAGGAATTTAGACTTTGAGTTTTGGATCAAAGTAAAGTAAAACAATAATACAAAAAACATTATAACCCTCTCCGTAGTCTGGTCAAAATGTCGAGAGACTGGGATAAGACGAAAGTCTAGATGGAAGCTGAAAGGTGGAAACCTAGGTTAGAAAAGAAGCATAATACAAAAGCTCTCATTAATGTTGTCTGTCGTTTATAATATTTGTACGCCTTTGAATAAATTGCTATCAGCATGGAGATTACCCTTGAAATTTCGTTACATTTTTATTATTGCAATCAAAATGTAGGAAAAATTCAACTACTTCAGAAGTTTCGTAATTCCACGATATACCTACTTCATTTGATGCTATTTAATTAATGTTAATTATAATAAAGAAAGCCGCTTTACTATTATAATAAGTATGAAGAATAGCAAACAGTTGTAATTTTTTTCTTTTTAAAACGCTTTTATTAGCTTCACATGTAACTAACTATGTAAAAAAATCTTGGAAGTTAAATTTGACCCACTTCCCGGTTTCCGATTGAGCTGAAATTTTGCATACACGTTTAGTTTGGATGACAAAAGCGTTTTCTTTAGTTTTTTTTTTAAACTATAATATTTTTTTTATTACAATCTGCAATTTTTTCCGGTTGAACATCCAATCGTTTGCGCCCGGCGTCCAAACGCAGAGTTACTACTCTAAGCGGGCCGCAGTCGTTCAAACCATTTTGTTTGCGATATGTATCACCACAACGTATCGTGACTGTACTATACCGAAATCGTTTAGCTAAACAGCTATTCAGAAAATTAACCTGCGTCTGTCGACTCTGAGTAATAAAAAGGCTCCTGGGAACTAGCAAAAGGTAAATGGTAGAACGTAAAATTTTTAATGAAGCAAATTGTCATTAACTCATTTTACTACTTACCTTTAGGGCTATAGTTGACTAAAGCGGAGAAGAGCGAAGATGTGTCGTAACAACTAGTAGGATTTTGTTATTGAAGCTAAGCTGAGCAGAGTTGTAAAAAAAATTATATCCTATTGGTCGTTAAGGCACATCTACGCTTCTTTCCGCTTTGGTGGATGATGGCCCTAGACCTGATTTTTTCAAGGCACTTGATCAAAATTTTAATAAGTAAAAATACAAAAATTAATTACAATATACTGTTATCACCAAATTGCCAACTAAGCATGGTGAGTACGCCAATCAACTCTCTTCCGGGTTTATAATAATATAATCCTTTCCGATTAACCTTGAATAACCCTTAAATTGTTCATTGTAAAGGTTTTTCAGGAATTCATCGTTCAGCCGAGTATTTTTCCGAACTGATATTATGATAAGTTTTACCGCCATGTATATTTTCTAGATTGGGGACTATTCTGGAATGGATAACATTCGATATATTACCGTATTTACTTTATCCCCGATTCTCAAAGCTCTACGGAAACACTCGACATTTTATAGCGCTCGATATGCTATTTCTATTCCAACTAGATGTACTCCGAGACATCTATAAGTGTCTGTTGTGGAGAATACGATGTTTTTTTATTGTCATTGCTTTTGACACGATATGCACACGTGTGTTTAAGTGGGACACAAAATACTGAACTATTTCAATACTACATTGTATGAATATGAGAGTATTCTTGTAGATGTCAATGACATATGGCTACAAATTTTATTTTTGTATAGTTATGAATTAGCGTCGTGTGAATGGCCGTTAAGAAAGAAAGAAAAAAACGAAAATAATAATTATTTGACAAAGCACACTAAACAAAAAAAAATAAAAAATAAAAATCTCCTAATTTATGTTTTTTTGTGCAAAGATTTCACAAACAAAACCTTGTTTTTCTAAAATTTCTTTTAAATAGCGGTACTTGTATACATCTTCGTGCACGTGAGCTAAGCTAAGCGATGACTATTGTTCAATAATGTTTGCTGAAAAATTTTCATTGTGAGCATACAAAGAATTTTCCTCCGAAAAGATGAATGAAAAGTGTTTGAAGAAAAATCCATCTCATTTTATCTATAATCTGTATCTACACTAATATTATAAAGAGAAAAGATTTATATTTTTGTTTGTTATGAATAAACTCAAAAACTACTAGACCGATTTTTGCAATTCTTTCACCAGTAGCAACTTACAAAAATAGCACTGCTTTCAAACAAAATTGTACTCCCTATGAAAACTCTAATCATTCGTGCGTACTAATTAAGATTATAATCTATTATTTTAAAAGAGTTTCCATGGAGTTTCTTGCCGGTTCTTCTCCATAGGTCCTACTATTTGGAACCGCTCACCTAGAGTCTCGACATTTCATAAGTGCCTGTATTTGGTTTACATGAAATATATAGTCGACACGGTATAAGTTTAAATAGTCGACACGGTTGGCGCAGTGGCTAAGCGATTAGCTTTCTGCGCTACGTGCCGCGGGTTCGATTCCCGCACGGATCAAATATTTGTATGATCTACAGATAGTTGTTTCGGGTCTGGTTGTGTGTGCATGTGACATGTATGTTTGTAAACTGTACCCTCGATACAGGAGAAATTCTAGAGAGGGGCAATGAATTTTTTTGTTTTTTTTTTTTTTTTTTTTTTTTTTTTTCTTTCTACGTATCTGCAATCGGCTCCCTAGCCATAATCAGATGTGTTCCAGGTGGGAGATTGTTTTGGTGATGTTCCATTAAACATCAGCCGTCAGGATTCAGAAATAGTTTAGTTTCTGTGGTCTAGGTTTAAGATTTGCCATCTTTTTAGGCGTGTTATATCTCCTTGTCTATTCAAGAGGTTTCTGGCCAGTTCGTTGCTATGTTTATTAAGACGCTGTTTGTATCTTTTGCTAGTTGCGGTGACTTCTTCTTTAACAGTAGAGATCTTTAGGTGCTCATGTATTTCTGAGTTTCTTGTAAACCAGGGTGCACACGACATTGCTCTTAAGGTAATATTTTGAAATCTTTGGAGGATTTCTATATTGGAGTTGCAAGCGGAGCCCCAGAGTTCTATTCCATAGGTCCAGATAGGTTTTATTATTGCTTTATAGACAAGTAATTTGTTTTCGAGAGATAATCTTGATTGGCGACCTATAAGCCAGGAAAACCTCTTTAGTTGGATGTTGGCTTCTTTTCTCTTGGTTTTAATATGGTTGGCCCAGGTCAATCTTTTATCCAAATGTAGCCCCAGGTATTTAACTGAGTTACTGTTAGGCAGTGGTTTGTTTTGCATATACACTGGAGCACAGTCACCTCTCCGGAGAGTAAATGTGACTTGCACTGATTTGGTTATGCTGGGTCTTATTCTCCACCTTTGAAGCCACAGATCAATTTGGCAATGAATTAAAAAAAAAAAAAAATGATCTATTCTATTCTATTCTGAAGCCGGGGCGGGCCGCTAGTCGGTAATAAAAACAAAGATGTACAGCTTTAGAATCGCCATCGCCTCGCATTAACCGGAGCGTTATTTCAGAGATGTATTCAAAACTAAAACGTTTAATTGCTAGTGAAGTTTATTTGACATATCTATTGTTTGCCGTCCGGAACATCTTAACAACACTATAATTAGCGACAGTCATTAAATTTATTACAACAAAGAATCCGTAAACCTTTTAAACTTTATATATTTCAGCATTTTGTCAACTATTAAACTGACCTACTTTCAAATCGTTGATTTCCTCCATAAGTTTAGAGAAATACTGTTAACTATTATAATATATTATAGCATCGAGATTATTTAAGGCGTAGGGTAATAATTTCATCATGATTATGAGAAAAAGTCGTTTTATTTTCAGGCATCATTCCCATAGTTTACGTGTCAGGGTATAAATAAGTATCTACAAGCATCATAAATGTTGTTATTTATCCTGTTATTAATATGGTTGTCGCGAAGCGTCAAAGTAGGTGGTCTTAAGGCTCATTAATTAACAGCTAGATTAGATGCATATGGCACGGCACGATTGGCGCAGTAGCTAAGCGATTGGCTTTCTGCGCTGCTTGCCGCGAGTACGATCCCCGCACGGAACCAATATGCCTACAAATATTTGTTCCGGGTGTGTGCGTGCATGGGAGAAAATATTAAAAGGGCAATGTTTAAAAAAAAAAAGTTTTACATACGTTATACGTTTGGGTCGAGTAGGTATTGAAGTTTTGTATGGGACAGCTGATTATTATTTCGCGATTACGATGTTGGTTCTATAGAGAAAGTTGTTCAGTTCTATGTGTTTGTAAACACACCAACAATACAGGAATAAATCCAAGCGTGGGGTAAAGTTAAAAAAAAGTTTATACACATCAAAGGAAATGATACGTTCACCGCGTCTACGGAAAGTGATTCGATTCTTTATTGGTCAAAGAGACCTGTAGTCGTTTGTTTAAAGAAATTGCTAATGCAACCTGAGACTGGTGGTACTTAGTTTAGACCTGTAAGTTCCTTTAAAAAGGTTTAGTTTTCTAAAGGTATAAAATTTTTTTAACTTTTACTAAGGGAATCCAGAAGGCAATACAAAAATCTTTTTTCGATCCCATAGTAAAAATTGTTCATAATGATGAGTACAATCACAGAACATAGAATAGAGAGTACAATAACCCCAGAAAACTTCACTAACTTTTAAATATCTTAACCGTAAAAAACCCCCGACTCCAACTAAAAAAAGAGCTGTAACTTTCGAACGGCTGAACAGATTTTCAAGAAACATAGCTAAGATGATACCCAATTACAAAAGAATTGAAAAAACAAAACTTCATTGAGATCGGTCCATCCGTTTTAGAGCTATGAGGCCGCAGCCAGGCACATAAATACACAGATACATAGATACACACTACAAACTAGTAAAACCCCTCTTTGTCGGGGGTTCAAAATAAACCAGGATAGTTTACTGCAGCGCGTTTACATTGGAACTGCATTATAAATTCAGCACTGAAGGTAAACTGAAAAATAGTATAAAAATGAATGCAGCACAGTTTTATAACTGTCTATGTTAGATCGAGTCCGATATTTTACGTCTAAATGCAGAACAGAGATAAATTTGTCGATGCAAAGTGCAGGCTATCAATTGTGAATGTTGTATGATAAAGATGACATTATTTCGTATAAAACTAGCGATCCGCCCCGGGCTTCGCACGGATGCAATTTCTCTACTATCCTTACATTAAATATGAAAGTATTATACCTACATATAAACCTTCCCTCAAAAATTATCTAACTGATGGTCAAAACCGCATCAAAATCCTTTGCGTGGCTCAGGAGGAGTTAGCGGATATACAGACAGATGCGGAAAGCGACTTTATTAAATACTCTGAAGAGAAGAGATGCATTTTTACTTGCTGTATATTTGCCAATTACATGGTTGCTTCTGACATTATCTGACAGAACTTTAATATTAAGATGTCTTATTTTTCATTTCAATCTCGCAATCTGCCAAATTTTCGTGAAAATTATATAAAAATTCAATCTTCAACTTTTGAAAGATCTTTTCAGTGCAAAACCAACATTTATCATGGTCTACTTGCTATTATTATCATGAACGTATCCGGCGGAAAAAAAACGGAAATGACGTCACAAATAAAAATATTAACACCAACACGTCAAAAAAACCAAAGTTTATTGAGTTGTCAGTTCCTTTATAATATTGAGAAGAAAAAAAAATTGTGATACGCTAAATAAAATTGCAATGAAACATCGCAGACGTTCCCTACGTCAATCAAATAAAAAAATGGACACTTTACGAGTTTCCGTGCTAGATAAAAATATAGAAGCGGCAAAATTACAATGACATTATATTTCAGTGTGATCATTAAAAACATCGGAATATACTTTGATGGAGGACAGAGCAGCTGATGGTGATAAATTTTCGGGAGACAATGTTCCATGAATGTCTGGGAACTAATTAATTACGATACGACTAATCTATTTCTATGTAGTACTGTGCCTTGTTTTTTTTCGAACGTTAAAGGGGCGAGCGATTAAAACGCCTTCATAAATTAACTGATTTGGTTGGTGGTGCAAGATAGACGCTGAAGCGGGTGATGGAGCGATTTTCTATTAAGTGTGAGCGGTTTGCACGTTTTGTGTTTCTTTTTGTTTTACTTTGATATTCCTATCTTGCGTTTAAATAGCGCATTACTAGACAGGTTAAAATCATGGAGATAAGTTGGAATGGATATGGAATTTCCTATACGGGATAATTTTTATGTAGTGCGCATTTGCAGAGTGATTCAGTATCCGTTTCCAAACGCAACCGCAGCAGTAAAATTCAGTTCGAAACCAAATAAAAATTTGATTTTGTATAGCTTGCGCTAGTAAATTCTGCGTGTGTGTCCCCCCCCTCCCCTACTAAGTCGAATTTTCGTTTTATTTTTAAGTCACTACATAATTACCCTGTGTCTTGTAAAAAATTGTTTAATTTATACGTTCAAAAACTATTTATTTTACCAACTGAGACTTTTGACAAACCAAGTATAGATAGTTGGAAAAAAACAACGTCTTTTTCGGAGGCCCTGCTGTAAGTTTCTTTTACCAATCTCGATCTCGAAGTTAACATTTAAGCAGGAAAACCTCATAAAAGTTACAAACATCAGAGAAATAAATGAAAATCGCTTTACGATCTTCGCTTATTACATGATGCTCTGGTTTTCTTGATAATTTATACTGGTCGTAAGTTGAAAGAGCATTGAGTAGGTTAATTTTAGAATGTAATAGTAATGGTTAATGTGGTTTATATTTACGGTTTAGTCAAATAGTAAATTAGTAGTCTAACGACTAAAGTAGACCATGTTCTATGTAGAAGGTTTATCTGAAATGGTTCCTGCACACAGTATGTCCAGTGTACCATGACTCGTGTTGAACAAATCTCAATGTATTGATGGTATATAAAACATTTTTATGGTCGACTTACTTAGATTATCTTTTTTTTTTTTAGTGTATTATACTGTAAGATTTTTTAATTATTTTTATAATAATCTTCGCTCCTCACTAGGATTTCTCCTGTATGAAGGTTATCTGTATCTATATCTTATAAACATACATGTCACATGCACACACACCCAGACCCGGAACAACTATCTATAGATCATACAAATAATTGCTCCGTGCGGGGATCAAACCCGCGGCACGTAGCGTAGAAAGCTAATCGCTTGTCATGAAGCTGCTGTTCTACTAAGTAATAACTTTAGCCGCTATAAGTTTATCACTTGTACCATCGATTACATTTTAAATAACCCAAAGAAAACATAAAAGTTTGCTTTTACAGCTTATTACCGCAGAGTTTTCTAATTATACGCAAGGGAATGAGTTTTTTTTAACATCGGCAAATATTCGCTTATTAAGTATTTTAGCAGAACTGGAGCGAATATTGATGTTAATTAAATTACGCGCTACCTTCTTTTCTGCTATTAAGATACTAATTAATAATCTGGATCAAACCTATCTTCATTTTAAAAGCTTGCTGATTAAGCACGGTTTTTCGTACTTTCTGAATATTTTAATGCTTGCAATTCATTTCTTAAAATATAAACCACTTCCCATGGTTTAAAAATTGCAAAAAAATCGTTTCTCGTACAGATGTTTTGGGCACACTTTGCAGCCAGCTACTGTATATAGGGCTTCTCTAAAACTGCTATAGTAACTAAGGACAGTTGTGAGATCTTGCCGTAGGTTATCACCACATTTAACAAACGGTTTGGTGTTCGCAGTAAGTTGTCATATTAGGATAGGACTTTGAAGATTTTAGCAGCGCATTCTTTTTAACCCCCGAAAAAAAAGTGGTGTTATAAGTTTGTATTGTGTATACAGATATGTGAGTATATGTGTATCTGTGGCATAGTAGCACCAAAATGGATGGACCGATTACAATACAGTTTATTTTAATTGAAAGCTAGTTTAATCAGGTATGATCTTAGCTCTGTTTCATAAAAATCTGTTCAGCTGTTCAAAAGTTACAGCTCTTTTTCTAGTTGGAGTCGGGGGTTTTTGATGGTTACACATGGACATATAAATGACGTCTGATAGAGAGATGCCATTCATCCAAAATTTCAGTGCTAGGCACCTTGTCGGTGAATCAATTTCCATCTAGTCCTATTCAATGCTAAATCTTTGAATTTTTTTATGTTTCTACATTTGCTTTTTCTTTCAGCTGATCAATGTAGTTTCTTCTTGGTCATCTTCTTTTTCTTTTTGCCTCTATTTCTCCTTCTATAGTGGTGATAATGAACTTATCGTGTCTTATCAAGTGACCAATCATGCTCTTCTATAGATAGAGAGATGAATGGTAGAAAAAGACACGTTGTGTCCTCAATCCCATTTTATTTGGGTGACCCCAAATAAAATGGGATTGAGGCAGGAGAATGATGACATTTATCGTCTGATACCCACGGAGACAAGCACTATGAAGATGCTGGAATCAAGAATATTACCCGATTTCAGGATAAGTTCATTGTCCTCCTGTTATAATTACTAATGATAATAATGTAATTTATCCTCTTATTCAGGTCGTGCTGCAAGGACTAAAGATATACGACCTTTATTTTGATATTTTATGTAAAGAGCCAAATTAAAAACATCAACATTTTCATAATGACTACACATTGAAAATCATTACATAAAGTAAATACCCATTTTACATCAAACAACATATAAAGTGTAGTTAATATTCTCAGATCAAACTTACTGGTTTGAGGCGTCTAGACTCATAATAAATTGCTTACCTGTAAAAAGAATTAAAATATTATTTATAGTTGAAGTTAGGTTGGGTTAGATAAGATAAGCTGAGGGGTCGCGGGCCCACAGAGTGGGGACTCTGTGGCGCTCTCACCGAAGCGACCCCCGAGAAGACGGCGCGCACTGGTCGGTCCTGCGCGCCGTGCACCGCACAGCGAGGGTACCGGGGGGACCACTTTATAGTCTCCCCCGGGACGTGCCTGGGACGATCTCTTTACAGTTTCCCTCCCCGAGAAGTGCCCTAATAGGCGTGGCACCGAGATGGGCTTCGGTGCGGTCTTTTAAGAGTACCCGAGGCCCACCTGTAGGTGCCGAAGTGGACCACCGTGGTGAGTTTAGCCGGTAGGAGTCCGGCACACCCCTTCGCCCCCCCCAGGCGGAGGACAGCCCTATGATGGGTTCTGACCACGTAATACAACAAAAAAAAGATAAGATAAGTAGTAAAGTGAGGCAAAGATGTACACTTGTACACCTATGCTTAGAATAATAACGCATAGAAAGTGAAGCAAATCAAACTCGGCCATAAATGGCTCAGTCGATCTTAAAAACAATGTGTGCGTGTCGCCAGCCATTTATCGCATGCCACTTACACGCACACATGCATTTTTTGCCTCAGTTTTTAGTGGGGAATGTGTATTAAAAAATCTTTCTATGCGTTATTATTCTAAGGTCCCATGTAATTATAGCGCGAGAATATTGCCAATTATGAAAATATTGCCACAATCATCAGGAAAACAAAGAGAACAGGTACTCCACGTCCACGCTTGGTAATCTGGGGTCTACCGCGTAACTAAAATAGTAATGATGACCATCGACCCTGGTACGATTTTCAATACGATTGTGAGAGAGTTAACTTCGAGATATTTAAAATTACCGATCATAAAGTTAGGACTCTCAGGATTGGTAATTTTTTTACAAGGTAGCTCCTTTGAAGGGGCCCCCCCTGTAGAGGGCCGAAGCCTGTCGGGGTCGCGGGACTTATCTCATTACCGTGACCCCGGAACGTAAAGGGCTATTGAAGGAACACCGTGGATTTTAGTCAGTACAAGTCTGACAGTCCCTCCCGCCCTGCCCGGGGTGGGAGGAATCATTTGATGATTTTACAACGCTAAAAAAAAAAAAAAAAAGGTGGCTCCTTTGAGCTCTCTTTCACGATCGTATTGAAGTTTATTACCAGAGTCGATGTTCATTACCATTTTGGTTACGTGGTAGACCCGCAAGATGGTGAGACCAGTATGTTTTTATAAGAAAGAAAAATAATTTATTCCTGCAAAAACACGACACATACATTAAAAAATAGCAGTATCTATACCAAATACTGGTCACACCAGCAACAATGAATCTAACCTATCTATGCCGTGCCCAAACAAGCAAGGCACAGATTAAAAATAATGACTAAACATGTGGAGGAACGGGGTATGGTGTTCTTCCATTGAAAAGGGGGGGATATTGCCTGGCGGGCCGAAGTCCGACGGTTGATAACGGACCTTTTATTAAGATTAATGTTTCTGTCTCCCTTCACCCAGCACTTGACCGTATGTTCAATATTAATTTAAAAAATGTTTTGCGCAATATTGACATGATTCAGAGTTACAGAGGTTCAAAAAAGTCGTATCTATATATAACCTTGCCTTCAAAGAAGATGTCTTCGGTTTTCATCCTAGCCAACGTTTAGGAAACAGTAATTGGAATTTTTTACCAGTCCGTTATTCATACAAGGTAGATTCACTATTTTGGTAGGTCTGGAACAAAGCCCAGCCCTGGTATGTTGTACTATAATGTGACACTCTGTATAGACGGGGTTGGACTAGTGCCCGATAAATATCGATAGACTCGCCCACTGTCAAAGGGACGCCTATCTCGATTAATAAAGTGCCAACTATTGTTATTTTAATCGCCGGTAAATAGATCAAGATTAATTAATGATACGTTGTATAATTAGTCCACAAACAATAAATAACCTGGATGGTTATCTTTCTCTCCCGAGATTTCCATTTAACTTTTATTTTTATAGAGTTTTAGTAATGACTGCAAATAGACATTGGCGAAGAGGCAGCTCTCTCCTATACAGGGTGTAACAAAATTCATTATAAATCTCTTAAGCCCCTGCTCTATGGCTTATAAGATACTGTACTTTATCAATGGAGGTCCTTTTAAGGGGTTATAGTACTCATCATCATCATCAACTTTTACTATGGGAACAACCATAGAATCGCGAAAAAAAAAAACTGCTGTTCCTTACAAATAATTTCATATTACTCGACCAAATTTATTTCACGATTTCAGGCAGGTCGTATATTATAGGTTGTTCTTAATGATAAGTAGGTACATCTTTCAAGGACCTCCGCTAATAAAGTAAGACCTTATTTATATAAACCGATCCTGGGGGAAAAGGATTTTGGATTCAGCATATTTTTTTAACTAAAACGAATCATCTGTTACCATAGCTTGACCGTTGGCATTCTAGCGCTCAGTGCGGGTAATGAAGCTTACGAAGACTCTCCGGTAGCGGAGCTCGAAGTTTAGTCTCTCAGGATCATATTGAAATTTATTACCAGTGTCGATGTTCATTACCATTTTAGTTATGCGGTAGACCCGCTGTATAGTATTTTACTGTTATTGTGAATAACTGCACTATTGAATTGGGAAACTGTAATGGTAGCTTGTATGTATCTAACATCGATGTCTATAGATACGCTCTGTCATACAAAGGGAAGCTAAAAAAATGAGACGTACTTTTTGAAGTCGTCAAATTCTAAATTCAACAATGTTCGAATTATATTTAAATAGAACAGCGATACATGCACTAATGGAATAGCTACTGTTATTATATATTTTTTATTCAATACACAAATTAATAATTATTATTGTAAACGGCATTTGACTGGTGATCAACCACTCTATTTTTCTGAAAATGGAGTACCTGACACGTCTCACTTTTTGAGTTCACTAAGCATATCTATAGACATCGATGGTATCTAAGTACTTAATTAATTATTTTTTTAAATATCTTCGGCCAATCTGACGAATATACACAGCTTTGATTTCCCAGTGTTAAACTATGCTAAAAATTGCTATAATTAATTAGCCAACATCGATTGGCCGGACAAAGCAACGCCCATTGAAAGGTGTATTGTTGACACGCCCACACGTGATGTTGCTGAGACCTGGCGACTATCCAACATGTGGTGTGACAAGAGGTCGATGTCTTTCACAATAGGCGTGGATAAATAATGGGTTTTGTCGCGTGATGGCTTTGGCACGGCTTCGACTGGCGCTACGAGATCTTGGGCTTGAATTCCACCAGCGACATTTGAGGCGGGATTTTCTATTAGCAAACGTCGTCGGATATAATCCGTGGAAACGTTTAACAGAACTGAATTGACTCTTAATCATTTTAACATACTCGTAGTAACTGGACCAACCCACATGGAACCGTGCACATAGAATCACGACCTTTTGAAAGTGCCTGCAAAGGCCCAGTTGAAATAAAAACCTTTGACTTTGCTAAAGATCGAAGTGAGCATTTTCTTGTCTCGGAGGCCAAGACACATTGTAGGTCCTGAGCCAATGGAGTAAGTAAGTAGATAATCGTCATAAAAACCTCAGCCATGGCAAAAAATTTCTTAAATTAGAAGCTGTCATCGGAACTGATATCTTGCCGATAATACCTACAGACTAAAGTGCCTATACCGTAGTAAAAAATATTCCCTTACTACAACATAGACTTGGGTAGCTCGCTAGCTAGCTATTTTCGATTAGAATAAGAATAAGAATAATTTATTTGCATGAAATATGGTTACATCGGTGTTAACATTTATGTTGTAATTTGTACAGCATATCTCGCCGTATATACGGCATGCAAAACTGATTTACCTGGTTACTAATTAGGATTATAATAAGATATTATGATTATAATAAGCAGGTACCTGCTTAAATCTTTACAAAAATAGAAAATTATAAAACTAACAAAAAAGAAAATTAAAAAGTGTATATAAAATTACTTTGGCAAAAATTTAGATCTATTCCCATCCAATACCAAGAGCTAATACCATTTGGTATTAGTTTATTTCCGAATTTATTTTCTATTCCCAACGAGTACCACATTTAAAAACCAATACCAAAACAAGTTTGAAGAAATCAGATACAGTCAGGTTCAGTAAAATTAAAATGCTTTGAGTGATTTTAAGTAGGTAATGTAAAATGTAATGTAAAATAATTATGTAGCTTAGTAGTAATGTTAGCGACGATACGTAATTTTATTCATGTAATGTTTTATTGTGATACATTTTATAAGTTAGTTAGCAATTGTAAGTAGTATTAAGACGTTTGAATTGTTTTACATTCATCACACTTGGCGGCGCCACTTGTACCATGATGCCTAAAGCTCAAGTACAAAGAAACTTTACCGTAACGAAAGCCGTTACAGAATTTTGTTAAAAAGAAGGCAAGTTTCTGTGGTTCGACATTCCGAATCCAGCAGTATTAGAAGAAACAAGGAAGAAAAATAAAGAAGCACTCTCTGAAGAAAAATAGTTTTATTCGCTGCACATCCTACAATGCACCTCTTCAGGAATATCCCGCCAGCGAGCCCGCTCCACAAACATTCATCGAATTCAAGTAATAAATCAGCATTTTTTTTTTGCAAATACGTCAAATATAAATAATTTGCTAACATTTAAAAGTATTACTTACACATTTCTAAGTAGGTAATAATCAGCTTAATTTTAAAATTTCACCAAATAGAAGTTAGAAGACTAAAGAATTTGTCTTAAAAATTCTTAAAAAAATATCTGAGGATATTAAGTATGCATATCACTCCACAGAGTTTATGTCAGACTACTTTATGGTTGCTAGCGTTGCTAGACAACGCGTTGTTTGAAGTATGCATATTAATTATAAAAATAAGCCTTTTGTTTTATCTCGTATTTAATGTTTGCTTTCATATCTCCATGATATCTCCTATTAAAAACACTTATTTCCATTGGCCTACATTTTAATTTAACATAATACCTATTTAAAAAATAGGAACACACATGATAAGTAAATAGCAATTTGATTACACTAAAATTGTGACTAAAAAACTCACTTTATAAAAACATATCACTTTCACTGAGTAGGTATGCACTACCCGCCGCATAGTATAGTGTACTATAGTATAGTATGTAAATCATTGTAAATGTTAGAAAATAAAATAAAACTTTGTGTAGCTGAGTGTACAAAAAGTCACGCTTTGGTATTCGTTAGTAATAGATTTTGTATTTAAAAAAATGTGGTACTCGTTGGGAATAGAAAATAAATTCGGAAATAAACTAATACCAAATGGTATTAGCTCTTGGTATTGGATGGGAATAGATCAAAATTTAAATAAAGAAAATTAAAATTACATAGTATACTTAAAAAAAATAAAATAGAACATTAAAAAGTTTACCTACCTACGATTTTGACAATAAAATATGTACTTATTACGACATGGTAATTGTAAAATTACAGTTAGATGCACCTTAAAAAACTCCATTGTTATAATTAAGACATGAATTCTTTGATACTGTAGAAACATTTTTCTGTAAGCCATTTTTTGAGAATATATTTAAAGCGTTTGATGTCGAAGCGTTTGATGTTGAAGCGATTGATGTCGCTCTCACTCACTTACTCACTCCCTACATAGTTCACTAGCTCAGTAGCTCTAGGCGGCCAGCACGTCTCACCTAGACACCGAAGTCACCGAACGACTCATTCGGCTCGGTTCGGAATACTTCGGATAATCGGATCTAAGAAAGAGCAGTAAAGAGTCCAAACTTCCAAAGAGACTACGAGTGAGCCGAACTGTCAGGAGACAGTTCAGCTCACGCGTGTAGGAACACGCGTGAGTCAAATGAACTAACAATCTGAGCTACTGTGCTATAGAAAAGCTAAAGAGCGAAAACAGTGATATAGCTCTTCAGAGCAAAAAAGCTAATTACTCTTTTTCTTTTCAGTGAGCTATTTTGCCCACGTCTACTAGAACATTATCCCATTGCAAGTTGAAGACACTTCACTCCTGGAAGTGCCTGAACCAATCACACTGTTAAAAACGTCGCATTGGAGTCCAAACTACTCGCAAAGGCTTCTTGTGTTAGGGCTAGACTGTTCTTCGTTGCTTTAACTCGAGCCTTTACCAAGACTCACAATGAACCGTAGATAAAAAATTATTGTTACATGTCCTATTGGGCGAATGAGTCACCATTTTTCCTGAAATACAAAAATAACAATTGACATAAAAAATACTAAAATAACTGAAACCGACCGAATGACAGACAGACATCTCCATCACAAATCTCTATCCTCCAATTTAGGTAAGAAATACTCAAAACGAAATGTCAACAACCTATCAATTGTTAACCACTCCACACAAATTTGAACTTAATCACTTTTCACTAAGATCTACAATTGATTGCACAGTGATGACAGACTAATCTTAAATCAAGACACTTAAAACTAAATCGTATCGCTGTTTAACAAGATTTATTTTACATCATTTTAAATCAGACAGATACATTATTAACACAAACAAATTCCAACCTTGTTAATCATCAATAAGGTTTAAAATTGATTGTAGTGGATGAGAGACTGATGACCGCAGCAGGTTGACAGTTGCTGGCTTGACGCCAGTGTCTCACCTGTTGGTTGCGATGTTAGCGACAAGACTCAGGAAATGCTGATAATCACTTGATATTAGTCATGACTTTATCAGTTCTGATATTTATATATGTGTTTCGGTTGCCTAGGCTGCGAATAGATTGTTCTAACAGTCTGTAGGCGTTGTTAGAGGCGATTGAGCGATTAGATCAAGCAGGGACTAATGTCATACAGGGGGCCTACCAGCGACAAACAGCAAACGGTATATTTCAAGGAATTTTATTATATTTAAGTCCTTAATATGAATCGTATTCACTTCGTACTAGGACGTCTACAATCATATCTGATTGTAGTCTACTGAAAGGCCGAACAAGTAAACTATTTTGTGCTATACTTAGCGACAATTTGACAGAAGATATTTCATATTTCTTAGTGTATGATGTCAGTATATTGTCAATTGTAACGTCATGGTACGAAAATGAGTGAACGAAATTTTTGTTAGCAGCGCTATTGTAGCTTCTACTCACTCAACTTTAAGAAATCCTTTAATTGGGTCATTCTGGTACGAATAAGCAGAACTATTAATTTCAAGCCTTAAAAATAACTGCAATAAGAGACGCTGGTAGGCCCCCTGTACTAAGATTAAAGTGATGTGCGTCGGCAATCTACGTGTTTCCAAATTAATACGAATATGCAACCAATGCCAAGTCGTCCGCGTTGGTTGTCAGTCAGTCACGAGATATTCTTTATTATTATTAGTATTTTCGAAGACAGACATATGCATCACTACACATACGCATAATTTTAATCGTAGTAGTGTAACACAATTATAGTCGCTACTAGTTGTTTTTCTATCTAAATGGTACAGTCAATGCCGTAATCTGCACTACCTAGGATAACTTGCACATAACTCTTTATTTACCTATTAGTTCATATTGCAACGCTTAGTCCAGAAAAGTTGAGGGTATTTTTTGTACTAGGCAAAGTTAGGAAATCAAAGTTACGGCATTTGACTGTACGCGTCCACCTGTAGCTGGCGGAGCTCCGCAGACACGGCACGAAATAGATTGCGGCTTGCTTTGTATGGATTGTCATGGAACTGCATCGACTATCCGTACGCGGCCGGACTGTGGCGATTTTTGAACAAAGCAAATCTAAAAATCCGTCCCGTGCAATGGGTGCAAAAACTGTGTACAATAAACTTTGGCCTAGCAGATCCTAACCATGATTCTGGTAAACATAAAACAGAAAAAGCAAGAACATTGATAACCAGTGTAATTTTATTTTGATCAAAACAAAACTGAAATAAAAATAATGAATATTCTAAAATAGACATGCCATGGTACTTAACTCTGTTTAACGTATTAATCAATGAACTCAGCTTATCCACTCCTGGACAGAAGCCTCTTCAAAGTAGCGTCACAACACTCAATCCTCTGTCTTCTTCATCCAGTTACTTTAACGTATATGGAAATAAAATTGCTGCTAGCGAATTTGGAGCATCAGATTTTAAAACAACCTACACTTCAGTTCAGGCCATATTGAAAGTAGCGTCACCATTACTCACCCTACCCATCAAGTAGGTACTTAATTTCTGTGTTCTAAGTACAAAGCACTCACATATGACATTGTGTGCTAAAACGTCGGCTTATGTCGAAGGGTGAACATTCTACTCCCACATCTATCCTACTATAAACAACTCATCAATATAACAAAGCCTACGGAATGCGAAGTGATCCATGAACATTTTCATCTTGCAATGTTGGGAAATTTTGATCTTTCATAAAGTTCTATTATAAGCTGTTGCACCGGTCCCATACTTAAATGAGACATTAAAAATAATGGCAACTTCTAAGATTTTCAATCTCAATTTTCCATATACAGACGAAGTTATCTCAAAAAGTAACGCAAAAGCAGAAGCTTTATCGAGCATTGCAAAGTGCGAACTTGTTTTTTCTTAAAGCATGTTCGTTTAAGTTAATCTTTGAAACGTCAATGATTAATAGTAGTAAAAATATCAATATAATGACATCTGTATGACTGTGATATTCAAATACGGATTTCTTTCTTGCTTTATCCTAAACCTTTCCTGGGTTTGCTTTAGCGTCAGGAGAGATTAGTCTATTTTTATCCAAAACCACACCTTCAATGGACAACCAACATTTGAAGAATAACTCTACCACAGCTATATACAGTCAATGATCATAATTAAGGGACAAAACATGAAAAAGCGAAAAAAATATCTGCTTTTCTTTACAAATAATTCAATATTGCTCGACAAAAAAATTATAATAAAATATATAAGGAACAGTAGATTTTTTTTTCACGGGGTCAGTATTTTTACATTAGTAAAAATTGTTCATAATGATGAGTATAATAAATAAGCACTTAAAAGGACCACTAGACAGGTAGCAAGCACCTTGTATATACAACTACAGGTAAAACATTTGAACATATAAAAATTTCCAGCTCCATTCGTTTAAATCTCGTCGCTCCAGAGCAGTCCTTTCAATTTCTATTATTCAGTGTCCAAGCGGATCCCGTGGAAAAACATATACCTAACCAAGTCCAAAACCTTTTGCGAGCGTTAGATATTCAATCCTCTGCAGGGTTATTCCATAAATAAGGAACATAGGCATAGTATGAATGTTGGACCGAGAAAGGACTGGAGAGATTTGAAGAAAGATTTTCTGATATTGTTTCTGGTTTTCTGATCCTATCTGAGGAATTGTAGAGGATCTTTGGGGATTCAATGAGTAGAACAGATATTTTAGATGGTTATTGTAATTTGATTGAATAGATTTTATGTTCAGGTACAGAATCTCCTATTTATTGATCACCATCGTTGTGTTTTGAATAAGCTGAGTGAGGTGGTATTGGCAATGTAAATTAATAAAAATCAAGTAAAAATTATAACTGATAAAATTCTGTTTAAAACTTAAGAGACAGTAACAAATTTTACGATGAACTTTTATTTAAAGATTTATTTAATTTCATCAAGTTACTTAAGGGTCCCGTGAACCGCAAACAATATTTTTTGTAACCTACATACATACTTTCTATGATATCTATATTATTATCTTAATTCTTGTATGTTAATTTTTGATTTTCTAGTTGTTTTTATTTTTGCATGTAATGCGTTAATTTTGCAAAAAAAAAAAAAAATTTTTCTTTCTTTTTTTATATTGTGTATTCGTGTCTACTTAACGTAGCTTGAAAGGTTGATGATCCCCGAAAGCTACGTTTAAACTTCCGAACGTCAAACAAATAAAGGTTACTAAACGAGAGCGAGGCGGTTAGAGCACGTGAGATTCCTTGAGAGTATGACGAGGATCTTCTAAATTATCCCTGGATGAGACTCTGAAGACGTCGCGGTCGCCTGCAAATATATTGGAAGTGCGCTGCGGTTAGGAGCGTGGGAATAGGGAAGGGTTGCGAGTGTTTAGAGGGAGGCTATTGATGGTGTAGAATAGAATAGAATAGAATTCTTTATTTGCCTGTAATATAGTATTTTAACAGATATTCTAGAAATTTACAGTTCTTTATATTTCGCACACTTAGTTCAGCGTGCAAAAATATAATCATATAGTTAACATTATAATAATATTTCTTTTTTAATAAATTATTCAATTATGTAATATCGATTACTAATAACTATGTCAAATAATTAGAATACGATGTCAAAAAAGTAAAACATAATGTCAACAATACAATTTCGAAGTTATAGTGTGAAGTATGTTCCCGTATGAATACTCATGTCAGTACAATTTCAACTTCTGATTGGGAAATATTGTAATTGTGACACTGTGACACACAAAATAAATACGTTAAAATAAAGTAAGTTTGATGACATGGTTAGCGCAGTGGCTAAACGATTAGCTTTGTGCTACGTGCCGCGGGTTGGATCCCCGAACGGCACAAATATTTGTATAGTCTTACAGATAATTGTTTCTGGTCTGGGTGTGTGTGCATGTGAGATATATCTTTGTAAACAGTACCCTCGATGCAGGTGAAATCCTAGAGCAACGTTATATTAAGAAAAAAAACACCTCGGATGACCTGTAGAATTCTATAGATCTGAAGAAATTGAGGACCTTCACGACTTATCGACAATAGGCCTGTTTAATTGCGTTCGCCTGTCGTGTTGGCTTAGATCGTGGAAAACAAACATAATTATTTTTTAACAACCTCCTCTAAATCGAGTTACTAAAATCAAATATCTGCAAAAAACCTGTTTAGTTCAAGAAGAATTTTATCTTCGTCTGTTGCGTACTAAGATTTTCGCTGTAATGATATTTGCGGACCGTGTAGTGTAAATAAATACCGGTCAATACCCAGTGGAGCGTGAAAAGGACTTATTGAAAGAGCTTCGAAATTCTGATGAGATTTTATTTTGACGCCAGGGACTGATACATAGGAATAAAAGAATATGTGAGATCTAAAAGGTATATATAGTTATGAATGGTGACTGTAAGCTACAATTCTGGAGAGCAACCGTGTGATGGAATTAATTAAATCTAAAATAATACATCCTTGACTTGAGCAGTCTCAGGGTTATTCGTCGTTTTGTGCTATGCACGGAATTAAATAATGATTTGTTTTCTGTAAATAATTCTTTAGAGGAAGCTTCTACTAGTTTTTTTCAGATCTAGATGGCGCCGGCGTTTGCTACTGACTGCCTCTCCGGAGAAACGCCGAAACAAACGCAAAGATTTATTTTAGAGTTATACAACATTTGGCCATTTATTTCTATGTTATTCGCCTCTCATTCATCCTCACCAATACACAGTTTAGATTTTGCTGTATCTCTTTCTGAATCAAGAAATTCACTGATATAATGAATTTCGATTGTTAATAAGAGCACGACACCGAATCCATGTACCATTTCCTCCCATTTCAATTTCAAATACTTTGCAGAACTTCAGAATTTTCCAGTAACTTTCAAAGTGAAAGACTTTGATATTACTGCATTTCCTGGATTCAAATTGATCGAGAACGCAGGCAAAAGGTAATATGAAGTGGTTCCGGCTGACAGTTTATAAGCGTCACGAAGATAGATTTTATCTGGTTAAAATAATATTAGAATTGATGTGAAATCTTGGGAAATATTACCAAGTATTCCATGTAAATGACTAGTGTATTAATGTCTGTCTATTTTGTAAGGAATTAGGTTTGATTAGACATGTTATTTGATTCGTGGTTTCTATTAGGATCTTTTCTATCTGTTAGCTAGATTTTATCACCTTTCTCTTCTTCATCGTAGACTTTTCCAAGGTCCGCATTGCCTTAAGGAACTATTTTGTGGTTATAAGCAAGCAAACTCAAGCAAGGTCTTACCGGTTCTTCTCCATACGACCTACTATTTGGAACCGCGCACCTAGAGTCCCGGCATTTCATAAGTGCTTGTATCTGGTTTACATGAAATACAGATAATATTCATTGACATGATTATATGTGCTCAGAGCTATCAACAAATATCTGAGATATCGTGAACCTCTGTGAAAAATAAAATTTGGTGGCAAGATTTTCTCACTAGTTTTGGACTAACCTTCTATGTAATCCCTAGAGTGACCGAGGTTGTGTTGAGAAAGAGTCTATTTTATAATTGGCTAGCGGCTTGGAGAGGTATTGTAATATTTCAAGAGCCTTCAGTATAGATTTTTGCAGCGACCAAGAGGCTTCTACGGACCTTGAATTTTTCTCTAAAAAGAAGTGTGGATTTCTTCGTTTTTGGTTTATAAGCAAACACATTAATATCATATTTCGAACCCATAATATCCATGAAAATATTATACCCTATCATATACAACAAAATATCATGTAGGCAGCAAAGCGTAGCCCAATTTAAATTATCTCGTAAAGGATCCCATAATTCATAGCGGTATCTCATCTCCCTACATTAGGCACTTTGTGCGAATGAATAAGCTCATATTTGAAATGTTTCACTGCTTAGTTCGAAATTGAAGCCTGGTTGGATCTTTTAATTTCGAATAAGGAACGCGATTTTTGTTTTTAAAACCCGAAAAAGGGTTTAATTCTGAAAGGCTATCAGACACAGAATATGGTTTTGGTAGAGGGTAGGATGGATAATGATCTATAGCAATGACGGAATTGCTGGTCAAACTCTCAGACTCGGTGGATACACCACTTGGAAATTGTAGGGACAGAAAGCACAGGACTATAAGTATAGAGAAACATAGTAACCAAACTCATGACAGAATGTTGAGATGACAAATCACAAACCACGTGCAATATACGTTTCTGAATATCCTTTAAAAGACATAAGCTAAGTAAAAGTGCAAAAGTATCGAATTTTACTTCCATCTCCAAACAAGCTACAAGTATTTCTTGTTCTACAAAATCTGAAGCCGCCTCCTCAATTCTCATATAATGGTAGTAACCCATAAAGGAATCACGACATTTCCATTGCTATTGAAACAAGCCCATACAAGATCGGACGACCTCTCCAATTTTTCCCTCATAACTGTGCCTATGGGACTACAGAAATTATCCTGAAAACATCCAAGCAAACCTCACCTTTACTTATTTTGGAATAAGAATGAGAATCCTTTGGGGATTCCTTAGTTTTTAGGCTTTGGAGAAGTAGAAATATAATCGGGTTAATGAGATACGCTTCACGTCGGATATCATTGCGCCGTCTCATCTGTAGTGTCAACAGGGTCCGATTCCATGTGAGATGTTTTCCTTTTGGAACCTCTCTTAGAGAAGTGCCTCACGTTTGCTCAAATAAATTTCCTTTTTTCTGTATTTCTAGTACCTGTACAAACATTAATGTATTGACTGAGAAAATAGACGGAGAATTTTGACTGTGTTCTGTAACAGCAGTCCATTTTCGTCCTTCGATCTTATATTTAATAACCGGCTCGTACGCAACCATCTGTAGACTCTTGGCAAACTCAATTGAAACGGATTTGATTTCTGACTTCTGCAATATCTCTACTTCAAATACTAGAAACCTTTCACCTTCGCATGAAAGCTTACAAACTATGTCTTACAAATTTAATATTAAACCTTCTGAGAAGAGGCCCGTGTCGTGCCGAATTATTATTATCATATCTACCATAATATAGTCTACTTTAATCAAATATTACTCAGCCATAAAACCCAATATTCTCATCAAAAACAAAACAAACACGTTGATTAATTTTCCCGCATAAAGCTCCAAATAAGGTCTGAGGAATGGAAAAAAAACGTTCATTCCTCCACGCTTTCAATTTCTTGTGTCAACATGTATGCGTGCCTCGGCGTCTAATTATGTGCCTAATGTCAGATGAAGTGAAATAAAGGCCTTTGACGACTCCTAATACATACCAACATGTACGGAGAATTTGTTGGTATTATGGAGGTGACTTGTTATTTATGGTTGGTTCCATTAACTCCATACTCTTTTTACGTTATTCTATTACCTTATCATCCAGGCTAATATCAGCGTCGCGACATAATTTTGTTGTCACATTATGTCGTGTGGATATAGGTTTTTAGAGGCATTATCTCGTCTTGTCATGTCGACAAACTTCTGTCGCGGTGCGCATGTTAGCCTAGCATTTTATGAGTTCATAAAAATAATAACTCGAAAAATTCATTTTTTTTATGAAATGTTTTATTTCGACGTCTACATTCAAGGCGTGCTGTTATTTTATATGAATTTGTGAAATATTTGGTTTTGATGCACCTGTCTTAGTGAGTAAGGACTTTTTGTTGGTCTTTGCAGTCATTTTGGTTGGTTCATGTCCTTGGTTTCCGACAAAGAAAAGGCCCTGAAGTCTCGTAAAGGCCACTAAAAAATTATCGTCTCTGTCTATGCAAATATAATCTACTTCAAAAAAAAATTAAAAAACTTTCTTGTATTTTGCCAATAGTTTTTTTTTCTTAATTTCTATGTCTATCCTTCTAGTGCGTCTTGTATTTGTGGCAAATAAATGTTTTTCTTTCTTTTTCACTAAGGAATGATGCCAAGAGAATAGGCAGCAGCGTTTTTCATTGTGCGGTCACTGACTTTTTCTCTCTGTGTTCGTCTAGTTCAATGGACAATGTTCTGAAGAGTTGTTAGATATGATCCCAACGGCTACTTTTTACCTTTGCACCGGTCTCGTACCGTGTGGTTTCAAAAAAGTTTCCTCCGACGCACGCTCAGGTTGTGAAATCAACTCCCCATCGAGGTTTTTCCAAGAGACTACAGGATGGGGTTTTTTGAAACGGGAATGAAAAAAGTTTGACGTGGTCGGCAACGCTGGTGTTGCAAGTGTTTATTGGTAATACAGTAACCGCTTATCATCAGGTGGGTCTTATGCTTGTACGTCACATTAGGGCTATTAAAAAAAATCTCTCCAAAATAATTTACTTACGACAAACAAGGTGATTCAGCGATGGAGGTCTATCGACTGGTTATGGCGGTATTCTTATACTTATATGGAGAAAACGTTAGTCCAGCCTCCATCCGAACCAAGTACTCGGTTGTAAATAGCAATAACTTATTTGTTTCTATCCGTAAGTGTTGGATGTTTTTCCCTGGTATAATGCTACTAATAAAGCTTACATATTCTAAACCAAACAGACCAAACACATAACCTAAACAAAACAAAACCAATCCAGTTCAAACAAATACCTAATTTCGCAAGATTGCAATAAATCTTATGCGTTTGTATGCGCGCGCGCACGTCAACTAGCGTAATGGGGCCAGCGTGACATGACAAGAGCGTTCGGCATACTGACGCGTAGCGGAACGTATTTGTAGAATGGATAGTTTAATACCAATGGGTAAAACATGGGGATATTACATTGGAAGCTGATGTAATCTGTTGACACCTGTGGAATGCCATAACAGAATAGTCCTCATCTTCGGAAGCTGTGATTGTTAAAACATTGGCGGAGGAGTTTTAATTAACGAAAACTATACCTAAGCTTTGGAATTTAATTGTGGTATTTTCTGAATATATACATGGATAGTCGAAAAGGGTACATAATGCCGAAAGAGTATAACACTCGTCAGGGGTCATCCATAAAGTACGTCACACTAATTTTGGGATTTTTTTACCCCTACCCCGTCCTTGTCACAAGTTGACCAAATTTGTGAGACCCCTCCCTAGTGTGACGTCACATATTTTGGAATTTCACATCTAGAAATTATTAAATCAAAACAGCAGTTCCGAAATTAGGTTTATTTAAATTATTTTTTTAATATGATTTTGAAATACGACGTCACGAAACTTAGGACCCCTCCCACCCCTTGTCACATAATGTCATACTTCGTCGACCCCCTCCCCCCCCCCCTTCAGCTGTGACGTACTTTATGCAACACTGAAATCAGCAACCTGTACATATCTAAACCAAAAAAAATAAAATAAAAAATCCATACGTTCACAATTTAAATAAGATATCATCGATATAAAACCCGAAATTACATCATTCCCACACTAAACAATTCGGTATAGCCGACAAGTGCTAACAAAATCCCATTTATCTACACGTCGAATAGTTCTGAATTTAGTCTATCGTCGCTGCCAAATGCGTTGGGATACCACGCCGGGCTCATGGCAAGTGAATACGAGAAACCCAATTGTCTCTGGCTTTATTCTACCGATTTTCGGCTTTTAACGTCGACACGAATTTTGATCAGTTTTGTATTGGAGGACTAGAAAGAAAGAAAGAAAGAAAGAAAGAAAGAAAAAGAGTTTATTAGCACAATAAAAAATAAATAAAACAAATCAAAGAAAACATAAAATGAGTTATTGTGCCAAAAGGCCGCAGCTCAGCATAATGTCAGGAGGCAGAGATACTGGCCACCTGACGCTGGTTTTCAGCTGCAACCCACGAGTGCCATACGCTCGAAACTATCAATATATAGGTATACTTACTACAAAATAAATACTAGATATAGGTACATAAAATATACACAAGCTACAATAAACAGGGTGAGAGGATAGAACTGTATAACCAACTTACTGACTAGAATATGGAATTATTTCACGTTTTATAATTTCGTGGGTATTAAATACGGTTGGTCGGCAAGGGTATGCGAGATCCCACCTTTCTAGCCCGACCCCTTTATAGAGTAAATTGTACCTACTCATCATTATAACAACTTTACTACGGGATCAAAACTAAAATCGCAAAATGGTTCTTTTTTTGCCGATTTCAGTATGGTCCCATAGTAAAAGTTATAAATATTGATGCAATAACCCCATAAAGGGATTGGGACTGAAAAGGTTCTATATCTTCCTCCCTTTCCAACTAACCTTATTTTATAGTATAGTATGAACATAATAACCTAACCGTCAAAAACCCCCGACTCCAACTAGAAAAACTGCTGTAACTTTTGAACGGCCGAACAGATTTTCATGAAACATAGCTAAGATGATACCCGATTAAATTAGCTTTCAGTTTAAGAAAATTTCATTGAATTCGGTCCATTCATTTTAGTGCTACGATGCCACGACAGACACTCATACACACTACTAAAATATAACATCCCTCATTTTCGTCGGGGGTTAGAAATATAATTATCTCCTTCACGTTTAAGTGTTGTACACTTAAACGTGAAAGAGTCCTATGTTTATCTATATATTAATACGTGAAGAGAAAACTTTGTACCTACCCCTTTTTAAGCATATTTATAGGTACGCGAACGGAGGAGTGTGAGATTTGGCATAGTTAAAGTTCATATGGAGAAGGAGTGCAGAAAGCTAAAATTATGGTCGAATTTCGACCACAGGGCGTCCACTACTT
Organism: Allophyes oxyacanthae; assembly: GCA_932294325.1. Lineage (NCBI taxonomy): Eukaryota > Metazoa > Arthropoda > Insecta > Lepidoptera > Noctuidae > Allophyes > Allophyes oxyacanthae. Next base: position 3,322,333 of record OW028612.1, read on the forward strand.
AGTAGAAATTGTCATGTTCTAATTAAGTAACACACAGCAATAAGTACACTGACGACGCTATTACTCTTAATGAGTATCGTACTTAAACTCAAGGTTAGGAAAATGGCTCTTCACATTCAACCGTCGCAAATTCACCCAGAAAAGTCCAAGACCGCGTTTTTTATTTATTATACAGGATATTTTTTTATGTAGGGGAGTGTGTGTATGAAAGAGCCAGGCTTTGAAAGAGCCGATGCAATTTTCTCCCACTTGCCAAAATCAATTCAAATTTAATTTTACTCTTTATATGACAACACTGAATAGCTGTGACCCACAGACATTCAGTGTTGTCATATAAAGAGTAAGCTCTTTCATACACACTCTCCCCTAGTGCGCATAATTAGGAGAGTTATTCAGTCTCTGTTCCTAAATGCAACCGCAGTATTGGAATACACTTTAAACCAAAACGAAAATTCGACTTAGTATGGGGGACACGCATGATTTGCTAGCGCAAGCCATACAAAATCAAAATTTTATTTGGTTTTGAAGTGAATGTGTACTGCGGTTGCATTTGAGAACGGACACTGAATCACTCAATAATTATGCGCACTACATAAAAAAATCCTGTATTCTTTATTGTACACCTGACCTGAATGTATAAAAGTCGCAAGTAAAGGAGATTACAATAATAGTAAAATGGGTGACCTTATCGCATAAAGCAATTTTTTCCAGGTAACTTTTGGATGGAACACAGTGACACAAACAAGTTTTTTACTACAGTAACTCTAGGAATAGTGAAACTTTGCATCGTTATTAAAAAGTATCCATACGAGAATATTCTCTCAATATTATTGTCACTCTTATCTAATATAACATCGTTGCATCCATTGACTAGTTGTACTAACGGAAGTTGTCTGTCGTCCCCGTATCGTTCCCATTCATCGGGAAACTTTTAAAGTCACTCAATTATATTTTGAGAATTTCAATGTATTTGTCTGTAGTTTTTGTGAGCGTGTGCCATTAAAAACTGATTGATGTGATCCGTTCTCTTTTAAAACCTAGTTCATAATTTTATTATTTATTTGGTCTAGTTTTTAGCGCCAATTATTCGGTTTGACCTTCCCTTTTGCGAAGCCATTGCGCCTAGTTTCTTCGGAGAGATAAGCAAAGATGTTCAAGAAGACACGTTTATATGATCTGTTCCTGATGACATGATTAAGTGACGTGATTAAGTGTCTTCTTGCTTGCTCCGTTACACTGGATGCACGGAAAAAGTCCCAGGGCATATGGTCCGTTACAGACTTTGTTGATTTGCAAATCGTTCCACCACGCCGAGAGAAATTTCCATGTTCCATGTTCCATGACTCATTTCCACAAGAGCGAACAGAAGAATTTCTATATCAGGAGCAATTTAAATCACACAATATATCAGCCTACAAATACTACAGAAAACAATTACTTCTGAAGGCTGAATCACTAACTCATTCTTCCATAACCAAGTAAGAAATCTACGCCGATCCTAACTCAAATAGTAAACGAATTCATCCCTGAACGATCGCTGACGTCAATGATGTATTAAAATATATGTATGTAATATCACGAAACAGATATTTACAGAAGGTTCACTCTGAAACGCTTTGTAAACTTTTAGACATGTTTGTCAAACACTAAGTTTCATGTCACGTGTTTGACAAATATTAATGCAAACATATCATTGCAATTTATTGCGAAAATTTTACACAACACGAATTGTAGTTTGTTTGACAGACACATCAAACAATTAAGTAGTTTCTCAAATAGTTTGTCAAACACGTAAAGATTTAACAAGCGTTGTTTAACTTGAAGCCCAGACACACGTGAACTGTAGTTAAGAACGAATATTATTAAATTTATGTGTGGTGTCAGGGAATTTGTGTTATGATCACGTATATAGACAGAAGGCACGCAAGACAAAGAAAATAGTTATGGTTGGCGCCAAGAATGCTGGCTGGCAGGATGAGACTTGCTTGATACTGCTGAAGGATGATTGAGGGGAGTAAAGGCGATGATACCGACGAAGGTGTGAAGACGTTCGTTGTCAGCGGTCACCGCTGTGGAGGAACGAGGTATGGTATCCCTCCATTGCAAAGGATCCTTCGACCAGGCGAGGTGACATTGCCTGGCGGGATGAAGCCCGAAGGGCGGTCGATGTCGGACAGACGATTATATAGGCAATTTGCCGTAAAAAATTCATTGTGCAATGTAGGATCTAAGTTGCCGCTATATTCTGACAGGCGGCGCTGGCGTTGTCTAATGCCATATTGTTAGTAGCTATTTCAATGTCGCTACACCAGGATAGCTGGGAATAGGCTAGGCAGAAGATGAAAGGTTCATGATTGTGTAACTATATCTAATATGAGAATTTCTTTTCTTACGTTGGTTGACGTTGACCTACTGCCTTTTTATGTGTAGTAATAGAATAGTCAGTAAACAGGAGCTCAGGTGAGATTGTAGTAATTGTGATGGATCACGAACATAGCTCAACAAATATAACAGTGTGAGGTAATTCTTGGAATACCTCATACAATTTCGTACTACTGATTATTGCGTCTCAGATGTTTAGGAATGTTTTCAATTTGGCTCCATATTGTTATAGAAGTGACTTATCTACCTAAATTTATTCATACGAAAAGATCGACGGCGTGGCACATTGGCTGAGCGATTTGCTTTCTGCGCTACGTAACACGAGTTAGATCTTCGTACGGAACAAATATCTGTATGGCCTACAAGATGGGTAAATAATATGTACTGTCTCGCGTCCATTAAGGCGTAACCCCGCCCAAAACGCAGCGCGTGACTACTTTTATGCCGTGGCGCGATGCTCGCGATGACATGCTCCGAGCGGTCTCCGTAATATTACAGAGGGCCGCGCGGGCGGAGGTAGCGAAATCGTCAAATTCGTTTGGTGAGGGGAGCGCCTTAAACGGAAACGTCGCGTCTTTTTAAACGAAGATTCTATTCTATACTTGTATTATTTATTATTATTCTTATGGTAACAGGTAGGATACCTTAGCGATGCCACTGCGCATCTAAACAGACGTAATCCTTTAGTAGTCACTTAAAACATCCATGGAAAGAAATGGCGTAATGTTTTCGTAGCCAAGAACAACGCAGCCAATGCTCAATACTTAGGGGCATGTTCACCGACACGTAAACAGACGTTTATCATAAAAACGACTGATTACCAATACATAAGTAAGTGCCGATGGTATTTTTAAACCAAAGGTTGACTGGCAGAGAATGCCTTATGGCATAATGTTCACCTTATGTAGCATTTCTGAACATGAATTATAAATAAACAAAATCCCCCTTATTACAAAGATGGTTTAGAACAAGTCTTGTTAATCCCAGCTTTAAAATATATCCGTCACTTTCTACCGTCATAAAACAAAAATAGAAGGGGCTATCTTAAAACCAGGGTGTTACAAGACTTGCTTCGTAAACTAACCATCAAAAACCTCCGACTCCAACTAGAAAAAGAGCTGTAACTTTTGAACGGCTGAACAGATTTTCATGAAACATGACTAAGATGATACCCGATTAAACTAGCTTTCATTTAAATTTTAAAAAAAAACGGCTAGGAAGCTACGGCCCCCGGACAGACACAAATACACTACAAACTTATAACACCCATCTTTTTGAAGTGAAATTTCTATATAGACGCGGTACTTATTAGGATTTTTCTATCACGAAAAAGTGTTACGGCTGTGTGGAAGGCGTGACGATATATCCGTTGAAGTTTCACTTATAATATGTGTCCCAGTACACATTTAACGATTAATATTTATTTATTTAATTAATTTTAATTAATATTTATTTATTAATTAATATTTATTTATTTAATTAATATTTATTTATTTGATTAATATTTATTTATTTATTTGTAATGTTTTTATTAGATTTCTCCTATGTGTCCCAGTACACATTTAGTTTTTTTTTTCGGGGGGTTAAAAATAACTTCTGTATTAATACACAATAAGGTAATTACTTAAACATCTGTTTAACTGATGGAGAACTCGGCCTTTAGTATATAGGTAGGCGGAATATTCAAAACATGAAAATCACGTTACACATGTAACTTAAACTTAAGCTGAATATGTCTAACTTGTAGGCATAATTTCTAGAAAATCTAGCGTTAATTACACACGAAGTGACGTGGCGTTAAGTTTGTGTTATGATTAAGAACAGAATAACTGTATAATTCCGTATATTATGTCGCTACAGTATAGTGTTAACGGTAATTAGCACGACTGAAATGTTACCTGTTATAATTTATGTTGTAAGCAAAACAAATTTTAAGGCATTTCAAAAACAATCTGTTTTGTACGGCTAAAAAAACGATTGTCAAAATGAACACGATTTTTTTTGTAAAGTATTTATAACGAGTATGACTTGAAGTTATTTCCATGGAGTTTTTAACTTCTCAACGTATCTTTATACTTATCACACTCAGAAGTTAGACCAACCTCAATCAAATTACAATTTTACATTATATTATGTGCCAAGCTACGAACAGTCCAACTCGCTGTCCGACCATGGACCATGCCCGGGTCGACGACGCGTTGTGTTCCACGCGCGCCTCAAAGAACGTCAGCAAGATGACGGGGCCCCCCCTGTAGAGGGCCGAAGCCTGCCGGGGTCGCGGGACTTATCTCATTACCGTGACCCCGGAACGTAAAGGGCTATTGAAGGAACACCGTGGATTTTAGTCAGTACAAGTCTGACAGTCCCTCCCGCCCTGCCCGGGGTTGGGAGGACTCATTTGATGATTTTACCACGATAAAAAAAAAAGCTACGAACAGTCGCCGGCGCCCGCAAAATTGTATATTTACAATTGTTTCTACTTTGCCTCGCTTGCAGGTTCTAATATAAGTATTGATTAAAAATTACATGACCAATTTTTTTTTATTTGCCTCTCACTAATATTTCTCCAGTATCTAGGGTACAGTTTACAAACATACATGTCACATGCACACACACCCAGACCCGGAACAACTATCTATAGATCATACAAATAATTGCTCCGTGCGGGGATCGAACCCGCGGCACGTAGAGTATAAAGCTCATCGCTTAGCCACTGCACCAACCGTGTCGTCCAATGTCCAATGTCCAATTCATTGATGAATTGACTTTAAAAATATCCGTTTTTTATATATTTATGTGGGTGGTTAATGCCCTTGAAAATAGAATAGAATAGAATAGAATTTTTTTTTAATAGCCGGTATTGATATCGCCAGGTAGACGAAGAGTGGGTAGAAATGCAATATAATACCATCTAATTGCTGTTTATAACCTTTTTATCTTTACAACATACATTCATGTACCTAATGTAACCTACACCTCCTACGTTAAAGTTTTATTTGGTTGTGTAATAGATACCAAGAACCTACTAAGTAATACCCAAAAAACTTAACTAAAGTTTGTTTAATATTAAAATTGGAACTTCTTCTCAACCAGATTATTACTAAACCTAGGTACTCAGATCAGTTAATAATTTGCAATAGGTATTTTAATAATTTTTATTTTTCCGATGTTTTAACGACCAACATTTCAGTAACCTCGGGTAAATCCCCTGAGACTAGAATAGAATAGAATAGAACTTTATTTCACGTAAACAAGATACAGGCACTCGAGAATCTATGTGCACGGTTCCCAATAGTAGGTCCATAGTATTCCATATTCAAATGAACATCTATAGATATATTTTGTATCTGGCCATTGAAAATTGTCTTAGATGTATTTTTAAATGGCGAGTTGTTCTTTAAACTGCGACATCGCAAATAAATGTGACTGTTAAAACTATAACTTGCCATAAATCAGTTCAGTGCCAAGCGTTACTTGTTACAAGAATTTAGTTTTTGTGGTTAAACTTTCAGAATGGCATGTCAGTTAATTTTCTTAAATTATATACTGACAAGACGATTAGCAACGAAACTGGGATTATGAACTTTATAATAATTTTTCACCAAGGAAATTATTATTTTTGGTAGAATCGAGCGTTGTCAAATGATGACATTATAATTACCTATGAAATCAGGAAATAATTCTGGCTTTGATCAAATTACGAGTAGCCTTGTTTTTTATTATTTTTTAATTAGGGCAGATGAAATTACACTTTTTTTTTTAAACCGAGCCTCGAGCCTTCATAGCATTAATTATGTCCCGAAGTAAGCCTGCTGCAATGTGCAAACCATGTCACTGTTTTAAGTTTCTGTATTGTATATGGTGTGATTTAACTATGTATTGTGTTTACCAATAAACCTTATTTCTTTCTTTCCATAATGCACAGAACATTTATAAAGCATAATCTTTGTGCGCATTTAATCTGCGAATATGCCGAATTATTTTCCTCAAATATAAGGCTATTTGAGCCGAGCTGCAGGTAAAGCCTACTAAAACAATATTCGTGGCAATAAACAGCAATCAATTGGAACAATAAATCGTAGTGTTTCAATAATATTTGTTCCGAATATCTGTTATATGAAACACTGTGCTAGACCTGTGCTGTGAAAGCGATATTTTAAAGCTAAGATCTTATAATTGACGGTTGAGGGCACGGATGGCGCAATAGCTAAGCCGTTTGGTAATAAATAAAGAAAAAACGTTTATTTAGCACGAACAGTTGTTCAAAGGGTGCCGTCTGTCGGAACTGGTCAGCTCGTAACTGCCATGGCAATCTTATTCAGAGGCAATTCATTATTATCCTAGTTTTATTTGTATTCGCATTGAATTGCATTATTCTCGCAGATCTTACCACAACATTGTACTGATAAAGATTGTCAAGATCTATTATTTATTTGAAAAGAGTTTCCATGGAGTTTCTTGCCGGTTCTTCTCCATAGGATCTACTATTTGGAACCGTGCACCTAGAGTCTCGACATTTCATAAGTGTCTGTATCTGGTTTACATGAAATAAAGATCTATTCTATTCTATTCTATTCTAAATTAGTTAACTTAAATTACAAATAAATATAAAATACCAAACAATAAACAAACAATGAATTCATAATATATCCCGTCAACATTTCATAATTTTTATTTTATTCAATCAACTTAATTAAACTCTTAGCACCGATCGCTATGGAAGCGCAAGTTTAAAAAAAAACCAGTAGTTATAAAATGCTAAATATTCGCGTAAACCCTGGCAAAATTTGGAGAGCATGCGGCCATCAAAAGGAAATGTTATTGAATTTTCAATGCCCGACGTGCGTGCTAATATCATGTTTTGTGTGTGGGTGTATCAAATTCATGAGTTCGTTTTAATATTTGACACTAATGTAGGCATTAATTGCGGTTAGCTTGACTTTTCGGAATACAGTTAAAAATTGAACACCTTGTATCTCTATATGTTGGATTAAATAGTACGGATTGGCAAATTCGGAGGCTATATTAGGTAATAAGTATTATTTATGGAGCCAAGCGCTTATTAACCGCTGCTTAGTCAATTTTAAATATGGATTTATTCAGGCAGAACAGTGCCAAATAAATAACCTAACCTAACCGACTCCAACTAGAAAAAGAGCTGTAACTTTTGAACGGCTGAACAGATTTACATGAAACATAACTAATATGATACCCGATTACCTAGCTTTCTATTAAAAAAAAACTGCTGGAAAATCCGTCCATGTGTTTTGGTGCTGCCACAGACAGATACACAGATCCGACAGATTTGTCGGTGGTTAATAAAATAAAACTATTTTACATTATCAAACTTTCCAATCTTTCTTTTTGCAAGCAAATAGCCTGATAAATACAGAAAGCTTGCGGTCATGGTAACGAGGAGTGCTTGCCCACAGCACTTCATGGATTATCTACGAAAACATCCGACCCTACTAGCGACCATAAACACTACACCTTGAATGAACTTACGGTGTGGCGCAAAATGGAAGCGATTACTGATTAGCTACGACTTTGCTTAAATTAGGGATCATTTTGGAACAATAAGGGCCATTATAACCAAAAATAATATATATAAATAATAATAATAATAGGTATATATACCTATATATAGCCTCACTTCTCTACATAGTATAAAATAAAGTCTCTTTCCGCGTCTGTCTGTCTTTCTGTCTATATTATATCCGCTAACTCTTCCAAAACACGCAACGGATTTAATTTTTTTTACTTTTCACGGAAGGTTTTTATGTATACCTAATACTTTGATATTAAATGTATGGATAGTAGAGAAATTGCACCCATTCAAAGCCGGGGACGAGTCGCTAGTAGAGTATACAATACTACCAATATAATAATTTTCTTAAAAAACTTAACAATTTTTGAAGTCAGTGCTACTGCCAAACTAGGTGCATCGAAGAATTAAAGACTTCAGAAGCTGATAACTTTTTTAAGAAAATTACTTTATACTTGTTAGATTAGATTTCTGAAGTCGGTTTTTACTTTTTTTTAAATATTATTTTTTATTTCTATTTTGAATAGCACAAACAATACATAAACATGCGATTACAGCAATCGCGGGTGATTATGCTGTTATTCTTTCAAGAGTTCCATTGTCTATCTCCGAAGGTCTTGATCAGATCTTCACCAAATTTAAATGGACCTCAAGAGACCCTTTATACATAAAAGAATTTTCAAAATCGGTCTGCACTTGGCGGAGTACCCGCGTAACAAACATACAAAAAATAAAAAAATACAGTTGAATTAAGAACCTCCTCCTTCTTTTGAAATTGGTTGAAAAGTGTACGTTACCTCCCATACCTTTTAACTTGCACCACATAATTCCACTTTGAAGAGTTAAGTCCGTCGGGGCCAGGATTTGTGGTAGAAAAACTTTGTCCATTAAGACTTGCCTCTGGTCATCAGTTTGGGAGTACGTTTGTTTACTTGTTTCTTTACTTACAATACTAAACTCAACTTATACAAGCTTCGGTTGTCGGGTGCCGTCACAAGAAACTGATCCTTTCACAAAGTAAATAGTACAAACTAGAAAGGTTGGAAACACAACAAGAGCATTCTAGCAACTAGTCTTGAAAACCAAGCACCTACATTACAATACAAGCCAGAGGTTATATCGGCTAATTCCGTCACTGCCGAATTTTACCGATCAAAATGCGAGTTTATTTATTATTTTATACTTTATGCACTAAGTACAGAGACGGATTTAATGCCTTAGGCATTTGATGATGATTAATGAAGAGAAAAAATTATTATATAAATTATTATTCTTTCTTTCTTTCCCGTTTTCTTACTTACATAGTTTCAAAGAGCAAATTACAAAGACGGTTTGTAGTATTCTTACGATAACATTAAACATTTACATAGACTAGATAGGTTCCTTTGATGTAATTACTGTAAACATTTAGCTAAATCTCCAATATGTAAGAGTAATTTCGTAATTAATTCATGAACATACTTTGCCGTATGAAAGTCACTAACAGGCCCACTTAAAGATAATTAATTTAGTCGACACCAGTACCGTTTGTGAATAAACTGAAGATTTATTAAGTGTACCCGTTTCGGGCTTGACTCATTAGCTCATTAGCACTGTAGGGTCGACTCGCTTTGAGAGCTTGTAGGACAAAGGGTTTTAGTAAAACTTTGGGTTTTATAAATGAGTCATTGTTTGCCACCTCTTTTAAAAAACTGCTAGAGATTGGTAGGTTTAGTCGGTATTAGATACATTGAAACAGTTAACGTGAAACCTGGTTTTAACCTTTTCGCATAACCTAACCGTAAAAACCCCCGACTCCACCTAGCAAAAGAGATGTAACTTTTGAACAACTGAACAGATTTTCATGAAACATAGCTAAGATGATACCCGATTAAACTAGCTTTCAATTAAAAAATACTGCATTGAAATCGATCCATCCGTTTTGGAGCTACAATGCTACAGACAGACACACGGATACACAGACACACACTACAATCTTATAACACCTCTCTTTTTTATCGGGGGTTAAAAAGCATCCATTTGGATGATTGCTGAAATGATTCGTGTATGCAATAGCACCCACGATGTAGACAATTCTACTGTGAGTTTATCCGAATTTATTTTCCATTTATTTCAGTTCCAGTCAGCGTAACAAATACTCAACATTCAATATATCTTCGCCGCACCAGTAGGTCGTAACATGATATAAAGATAAATGGATCCTTTAAATCAAACAACAATGGTTTGCTATCTTAGAAATGTGAAAAATCCTGCTCTAACCTGATAGCTTAAAACACGGAGCAATAGAAATGGAGGGTTATTACGGATATTTTAGAAGTCCGAAGCCAAAACATTACAAATACAAAAACATAGGTATTCAAACAAACTAAAAAACTAAATTGTAAAAATAACATTTGCACGTCACAGTGCGGCAAAATGTTTTTTTTTTTTTTTTTTTTTTTTTTTTTAAAAACGTTGCCCCTCACTAGGATTTCTCCTGTATCGAGGGTACAGTTTACAAACATACATTTCACATGCACATACAACCAGACCCGAAACAACTATCTGTAGATCATACAAATATTTGTTCCGTGCGGGGATCGAACCCGCGGCACGTAGCGCAGAAAGCTAATAGCTTAGCCACTGCGCCAACCGTGTCGTCAAATCGTGTCGTATCTGGGTCTTTAATAAGTTACTGTACCATCTATTATAATACCTACATTTTAAGCAAATTAATCTATTCTATTTATTATTCTATTCTATTCTATTATTCTATTCTATTCTATTCTATTATTATCCTATTCTATTCTATAACAATAAAGTCAGTTCAGGCCTATTTAACTATTCTCAATAGCATGCAAATTACTTGGTAACATTTATGACATTATAGCACATTAATAAGTTTAATTGAATTACAATAAATTGATCATTATAAATTAAGAATCGATTATCGTTATAATATAGTATTATAATATTTTTATTTTATTACCCACTCAGAATTATACGTAATTTATAATCTTTTTAGTAACTTAAAAATTATTTAATAGAATAAAAGGTATTTTCTACAAGCCATTTCTATAATACCGGTATAAATCTAACCTAATAATAATACTTAATAATGACTAGTGCATTTACCATGTTTTTACTCTGCATCACCCTAAAGTTGTCTGGCAAAGAATGCTTTTTTTTAGGCATTAAGACTGCCTTTAAGCACATTTTTATGATAAGCATTAAATAAATAAATATATGTACTCAATGGAAGATGTTTTATTTGTTCAGGAATCTTATTATATACATATTTGCGCATTATGCTGTACCTTTAAGCACAGCCTCGTACCCAGCTTGTTTCCCTGACAGATTTTGAGGAAGCTAATTTGCAGTTTAGACAGCAATTTACCATCAAATATACCAGCGCTGTGATATTTTCTATTTCTAAATGCCGCAGCATTACGCTGAGATGGGGGCCATTTTGGGTCTCGTCCAGGTTGCTTTAATTATTGTTTTTATTTTGACTTTTTCTTTAAAAAAAATTTGTACTTTTATTTGTTCCAGAATGCAACTGTTTTCTTTCTTTCTTTCTTTCAATTTTGTAAAAAATATTAAGTATTGGAAGACCTAAATCATACGCTTGGTTGCTTTACCTATACCTATATGCTTCAGATATTTCCTGATCGTGAAAACTACAAAAAAAAAAACGAATATCAGAATTGTAGCCTGAAGCCAGCTAGATTTTTTTTTTTCTTTTTGACGGATTTCCCATTTTGCCTTTCATTCTAGAAAGAAAAATGTGTCACAGACATGTATATTCTAATCGCGTTATACTCGACACTTTGGTTTTAGACGATATAGGTACGTGCCTAGAATTGTATAGTGAATACGAAAGTACGAGACTTGATTTTTTTTGTCTATGACTTTTGCGAATATAACTAATATAATAGAAAAAGAGCTGTAACTTCTGAACGGCTGAACATATTTTCATGAAACATAACTAAGAAGATACCCGATTAAATTAACTTTCAATTAAAAACTGCAGTGAAATCGGTCCATCCGTTTTGGAGCTGCGATGCTACAGACAGACACACAGATACACACTACAAACTTATAACACCCTTCTTTTTGTCGGGGGTTAAAACCGACCATATCGAATTGCATTATTGAATTCATGTATATTTAGAACTAATTTTTTATTAAATTAATATTAAAACCACTAGTCACCCCTTAAAACTTTAAAATTAAACGAAGTTACATCATTAAAACGCAACGGAAGAAAAATTCACAGAAATCTTTTATGAGGTAACCCTAGCTTGCTAACTGGGAACTCAGCAAGTTATCATTTAAAGCCGAGAGCCACCCCTCGCCAACTAAGACGAGGGAGGAATTATTCTTAATTTGTTGGAGTATTTTTGGAACATTCCTTATCCAAAGAGTATTAAGGCTCTATTTTTGATTGACCTTTCTGAAGGTTGAAGAATATGTTGGTAACTTGGTAGGTAATCAAGAATAATTATTTATGGTCTACCAACGTCTGTTACAGCATGAATAAGTTTTTAAGATTACTGCACAGTCAATTATAGGTAAAGACAACATTCAATGAGTTTTTATTTTATTTTTAATTATATTAATATCTATTCAAAATTAATGGTACAAAGACATGTGAAAAGATATTTATTTATTAACAGATATCTTATTGCTAACAGACAGGCATTGAGCATGCGTAGGACGTACGGACAGTTTAAAACTTTGTATTTCGGATAAATGATACTAGACCATCTCCGTGGATGTCGTTCATGTCGCTGTATTCGTTAATGAGCCTACATCAGCATGGAATTGGGGTATTCCCACATTATGTCAAGGCCTATCTGAAATTAATAGACTCCAAACAAAAGTCAACCGAAGCAAAGACGATCTGTTTAGAAAGAAAGAAAAAGAAAGAAAATCAATTTATTTTTTGTTTAGGTGGTGTTCGGTTCAGACATTAGGTGCAACTGTGGTCTTGCGATACAAACCACCACCTTATACTTTGCTCTGGGTGCCCTGTCAGCAAGGGAAACGGTGATGAAAGTGCGTGAAAGTCTTGGTGACAATATATTGAGCTGAAAAAAAATTCTAACTTGCTATTGACATGATAGAAAAATAAGAGGCAACAGTTTCATGACTGCACATCAACGAGACCGGCACTAACAGATGCTGTTTTACATTGGAACTGTTTACCGGTGTTTGGTAGGAAGTGATAGTGAGGTGACCTTTTAACATATAAGTGATAGTAAGGTGACTTTTTACATTTAAGTGATAGTGAGGTGACTTTTAACATTTAAGTGATAGTGAGGTGACTTTTAACATTTAAGTGATAGTGAGGTGACTTTTTAACATTTAAGTGATAGTGAGGTGACTTTTTGTGTAGTGTATTCCTTCTCCAGCCTTCGTGGTCTTCCACGAGCTCCTCCCAAATGTGTTGCTAGATGAACAAAGTCTTCAAGCAATAATGTTGCTCCCAAATTCCCAACGATCTATAGAATAGAATAAAATAGATCTTTATTTCATGTAATCTACATACAGGTACTTATGAAATGTCCAGATTCTATGTGCACGGTTCCAAATAGTAGATCCTAAGGAGAAGAACCAGCAAGAAATTCCATGGGAACTCTTTTAATAAATAATAGATTACAATCTTGATCAGTGCAATGTTGTGGTAAGAGCTGCGAGAATAATGTAATTTAAATGTGAGTGAAAATAAGACTAGGATAATAATGATTTGCCTCTGAATAAGATTGTCATGACAGTTACAAGCTGACCAGTTCCTACAGACGGCACGAACGCGTCAGCATCGCCAAGCTTGACGACAATGAATGGAACTCAATCTACTTTCTATATACGATTTCACTAAGAAAATAATCACATAAATAAACAAAAATATGTACAAGAAAATATGGAACACCAAACTCCGGAAGTAACACCAATTAATTAAGAACTAACTAGTTAACACACAAACATTGAACTCAAAAACACGAGTCGCATACAGAGGCGGAAACAAGTTTCGGCAAAACTTGAGATCCACATTCGTTCATGCTGACAGAAAACTCGGCTGGGAAAACAGAGAGAATTATGTACGAAGCAGGCTTCGTACTACAAGCTTTATAAGTATTAAGTGGATTCCACAAGTCAGTAGGCACTACTATTAGTGTGGGTTGCACCAAGCGCTACGTTATTGTTACAGTCAAAGTTAACTTTAACAGTAACATTAACAATGGCCATAGAATTTAACTACCTACTGTTGCACCATCACCAGACATCCATGACAAAACCATATAAGTCTTAAAGTTGCAATAAGTATGTGCGCGACAAATGGACGAATAACTCAATATCACGCCAACCGATTTTGATAATTCTTTTTGTTTGAAAGGGTATACTCCCGAAGTGGTCCCATTTAAATTTGGTAAAGATCTGATGAAGATCTTCGGAGATAGACAATGGAACTCTTGAATGAACAACAGCACATCACTCGCGATTGCTGTATTTTCACGTTTATGTAGGTATTGTTTATGCCACTCAAAATTGAAAAATAAATTAACTTTAAAAAAAAGAAAAAACCGAAGTCAAAAATTAAAAAAAAAAAAAATATCTTCAAAATCATCAAAATCGGTTCACGCAGTCGAAAGTTCTGAGGTAAGAAAAAAAACAATTAAAAAGAAACACGCGTCGAATTGAGAATTTGTTTTTAGAATCATTTTACGGAACAATATACATACAATGAGCGTTTCTATCTGTCGTAAAAATCGACAGATAGAAACGCCCATTGTATGTGTGTTTCTATTGCGATTTGAATCGAATCCTTGACTTATTATGCCATATTTTTTAGCAAGTGGATGCGTGGTCCTTCTAACATTATATTTCAACGTCTGTCGTCCTCGTACGTCGTCCTACACATAGTCTTGATGACGTTACGACATTAAACGAAACCACGTAGTTGGTGTTACGTTCTGAAGCCGTTCACAAAAAATCAACGATTTTCATAATATTTCGACTAGGTGAAGGGACATCAGAGTAGAAACTTATGTCATCTTTATCTATTCTCTACCTGTAAATAAATATTATTTACGTAACAACAGTTTAGAGCTTTTCAAATTTCGCCTGAGATCGTGAAATGTGTAAAATTAAGAAAATTTTAATTAGTTCCTGTGGCTAAACTATTGATTGGATTTGATTCATTGTGTACAGTCACAACCGGATATCAAATACGAGGTCTCATTTAATGTCGTTACGTTGTCGCCGGGTACACTTATAATTTTTTTGGTGTAGGTACACCACACATCCATTAAAACCATTAGAAAATCATCACTATAGAATGGATTTTCGGTAGAGGATTTTGGAGTCTCATTCCAAATTCTTAGCTTAAAGTGTAGTTGACAAGTTGAATAGACATTTGTTAATATTAAATTTTAGTATCTCGACGTTTACGATTGCAAATGTGGTGAAATAACGATAGAAATAGCGTATTATGACATTGTTAAACATACATTGTAATAAAAAGGCATTAAGTTCGACTCTGTCGGATTTTGTAGCCCTAAATCCGTGTTGTTTTATAGCCTATACCTTCCAAGTCTTTGCGTAACAGTTACGAGGAACAATAATTAGAGTTCTAAAGATATCAAAATAAAATTAATTCTTATAGCTGGATTCTTTTCAATTATATTGAGAACTAATTTCAAAGACTTCTTACCTATATGCCAGCTAGCTCGGTAGTGACACTTCCATGGTGTGCAGGCGACCGGGGACGAAGGACAGTGGGGGGGTAGCAAGAAGTGTGCAGGTGGCAGGGCCGCCTAGCAGAAGTGTCACACGTGCCACGCGTCATTTGATGTTACCCGTCCCCCGTCGCCCGCGGACCATGGGAGAGTCGTAAATTAACTTACCGGCCTATAGCAATATGATTGCAGGGTGCTTAAATATTGACTGACATAATATTATAAATGCCCAGGCCAAACGGCAAAGCTCAAAATTTGTGTAGTCAATTATTAGGTTTTATTACGTAGGATTCCAAGCAGAAAGTATTATCACATATTGTGCCCAGCGAACATTATTTCGAGATTTATCTTGAAATAATTAACTTCGTGCGCACCGCTACCCACCTAACTCTTGTCCCGCAGGCGATACGCCAGTTATGCAGTTGGCCAATAAACGAATCTTCAATCAACTCTATTTAATTGATAGGTTTTTTTTAAATAGCATTAAACGTTCAACATAAATGTAATTGTTAGTAATAAAATCCTGGATAGTTAAATTTCAGGAGCATTTATGCAGAATGGTAACCACATTTTTGTGGTTAAACTAACAACTCCGCATTTTAATGTTCATTCGCAGTTCAGTTCTACATTAAATGGGATATTTTAACAGTTAAATTTAAGTATTAATAAGGAAAGGGAAACATTAATGTCTGAACTCAATATTAATGTTTATTTCAATTAGATGTATTTCAAATAATCTTGTCAAAGCCTTACTTACAGTGAAGATGCTGTCAAAATTTATTGTATAGTTTAACGAGGAATCAATGTTTTTGATTTAGTTAAGTTTTTTTTTAGGGTACGATGAGGCTGGCATAATCTTGTTGATTAAAAGCACTTGCACTGGGGCTTTGAATACCAATTTTTGTAGGTACTGATGCCGTACCTGTACATGAGAAAATTACCTTTAAATCATACCTTCGTAATGTGATGTGATGGAGAAATTCTCTATTCGTATTCGTATTCACGTAAAGCTCTAAAAATCTAGATTGGAAATGATTGCACGAAGTCAAATAAAATTTAGTATGTAAGTAGTCTAATCATATATTTGCAATATAAAGTGGTTTACGTGACAAGGGCAGATAATTTTCAAAAATATTAAAAATTATAATTTCTGAATTTCAGATTTTTGCGGAACCTGTGTTTAAATGAATAAAGACGAAGAAATTGAGTCAAAAAAATAAAATTGAGACCATTGTACGAGGGCCATCCTGTATTTTACAGTTTAAATAAACCTGCAACTCGTCCACAAATAGCCCAAATCTAAATCCAGATTTGTAGGCAGACACCAAAGTTTCAGGCAACAGATAGAAAATGATAGATCCATCAAAACTCGAGACAGGAAGCCTAAAATATAGACTGCCATTAAATTCTCAACCGAGACATTCAAAGTCAAAAGTCAAAGTCAAAGTTTTTTATTTCAACTGGGTTTTTGCAGGCACTTTCAAAACGTCGTGATTCTAGGTGCACGGTTACAAGCGGATTGGTCTTAGAGAAGAGACCGGCAAGAAACTCCATGCATTCTCTTTTCAAAAAACAAATCTACAATAATGTCTGAATATTCGATGACCTTTTCCCTATAAAGGGGGCCCCGTGTATTCGATTCATCAAAAATTCCAAGGCGGTCCCAATTCGAGCAGCTCAAACATTGTTCTAAACTTTTATTCGACACTCCTAGCAGGCTGACAGATTCCGGCGGGATTCAGCGAGGGAATTATGCAGATTTGGATCTGTGGTTTGAATAATTGTGCGTATTACAATGCTAGGGACGGGATAAAAGCGTGGAGTGGTTTACGTAAACTAATTGTAAGAGTTCGAATTTATGGGTTAGTTTAGTGCTTGTAGGTTTGACGTAGGTACAGTCGGCAGTTTTTCCGGTCTGCAGTTTGTACTCGTAAGTTGTATTTAGCGTTTTATACCCAAAATTTTCTAGCATTGTCTCATGAATGCTGTTAGTACATGAAAAACATACAGAAACCAAGGATTGGAAGTTACAACTACAGTCAAACAAATAGACGAATAATCCGGGTCACCATATAAATGTACTGGTAGAAGTAATTTTGTAAAAAAACAATATTGTTGTATAGCTTAATCATAGTTCAACTACGTCCATTAATTAAATAATACTTCCATAAAAAACTTTGTTCTAATGATTCTCGTACCCATCCTCTCACGTCTCTCTCCTTTGACAACACGGTTGGCGCAGTGGCTAAGCGATTAGCTTTCTATGCTACGTGCCGGGGGTTCGATCCGCGCACGGAACAATTCTTTATATGATCTCTAGTTTTTTCGGGTCTGGGTGTGTGTACGTGTGACATGTCTTTTGGAAACTGTACCTACCCTCGATACAATAGAAATGATAATTAGGAGCTCCGTTAAAAAAAAGTAAAAATATATAACTCTAAGTCGCTTTTTACGACATTCACAAGCAAACTTTCAAAAGCCATCTCATATTTTTCATAACAATGAGCGACTTTTTATTATAATACATTCGTACCTACCCATACTGAGCAGCCCTACCCACTCGATAGACAAAGTACACAGAAAACTTTCGCTTCGTTCCATAAATTGTGTTACACGAACATACCGACGTAGTTTCTACGAATTTGTTATTATAATTACATTTATTATACATACATTTGATGTCTAGGAAAGGGATTATAAACTTGATGTTCCTATAAGATATAACTTTGGAAATTAGCTAGGGTATCTTTTGTGGTCGCGGGACTTATCTCATTACCGTGACCCCGGAACGTAAAGGGCTATCGAAGGAACACCGTGGATTTTAGTCAGTACAAGTCTGACAGTCCCTCCGTCCCTCCGACCCATTTGATGACTTTACCAAGCTAAAAAAAAAAAAAAAAAAAAGGTATCTTTTGTGATGATGATGTTGGTGTCGACTTACTTATTTTGTGAAGCAATGACTTCTTGTTAAAGGAAATTAATTAGGAAGCAACTGGTATTAAAGTTAGGAAATAAAATAAAGAAAAAATTAATTCAAAAGAAAATAAGAAAGCTATTATCCTATTACTACCATTACTATTATTATTTACCTATTTATATTATTCATGTAAATTAAATGGTAATAATAAATAATTATACGGCAGCAGTGTGTAAGATATATAAGTTTGTAACATAACCTAACCTAACCATCAAAAACCCCCGACTCCAACTAGAAAAGATTTGTAACTTTAGAACGGCTGAACAGATTTTCATGAAACATAGCTAAGGTGATACCCGATTGAACTAGCATTCGATTAAAAAAAATATTTGTGTGCTATGGCTCTATGTTCACAACTTACTCAAAGAAATGTCATAGTCATTATTGTGAATATCCGCATTTATCGATGCGTTTGATTTATTGTAACAAACCGTGAATTGATTCTAGCGTGAGATAAATCTGTAAACCGTTGTGTTGCTTACAAGTTCATTCTTATTGACATAAACAATTTTAATCAATCTTTTTGTCTCAATTGATTAATATCTTCAACAAAACACCTTCAGGTTGAATAATAAAATATTTTACAGCGTTGTAATTGTTTTCGCTATTAATAAAATTCTCGTAAAAGTGATAAATGTCTCTGAAGGAAATATTGTTGAAATGTCTGCCGCATTTTCTTATTATCTTTACGATATCTGTCGTCATGGGATTAGCAGAATTGTATGTGCTTTTGAAGGGAATGAAACCAAAGAGGAGTACTCGATAATTGTGTTATATGGTACACCTATATTAAGATAGTAAAATTGTACTGGTGTACTCAAGAAAAAAAAAAGAAAACTTATTATTTTTTAATAAAAAAAATTACCTAATAAAACATAAAAACATATAATATTTATACATCAAATATAATATTAGACTGTCAAGCATGCCGGAAGGGTAGCTAGCTCAGCATTAGCTGGGGCCAAGATCCTAGAGCTGATTTACAGTTGGCACACCTGGAGTGACACTCAATCGATGTTGTACTCAATTAATTTGATTCCAAGATTATCAGATTGATTTGATACGTGCTATGAAGGCAATGAGGCCCCTAAGGACTGGTCGTGAGTGACTTAAGGGACGACCATGGCCATGATCTTGAGAAGATTGTCTACCTGTTGACTAAGTATAAAAACAAACCAAGCAATGGAAGGTATTTTATATTTTATATTGTAAATATTTATGAAATAAATAAAAATTATAAAAAATATTTAAATAAATAAAAATTATTTAAGTTTAAGGACAGGTTAAATGCAAAGAACCGCTTAACATTTTTGTTACTTTTAGTATGCAATAAAATAAATCCATAAATCCATAAGTACCAAGCATCTTTTGGTATTTATTGATAACTTCATCATACAATGATCAAAATTCCTTGATTATTTCGAACCAAAAAGGGGTGATTATAACTCAAGGATCTTGGCACTATCATAGCAGTAAGACCCAAGTGGGGTGAATAACTGAAAAACTCGTTTGGTGGTCGGAAATAACCTGACGGTATTATTTCTGAAGGATAGCTTGTCGGACCGGTCTTCAGGGACAGTAATAGACTGATAATTCAAGGCTTTTGTACCTTTATGTAAATATTTAGGTACGTATAGGTACTTATTTGGGTTACAAAGTGTTATTCGCAAAATTACTAAAGAGATTTTGTCAAAGTATTCACTTTACAAAAGTTTTGGGTCCAAATGGAAAACACGTTTAGCGGAAAATTCTGACCCCGAAAAATATTAAAATTTATTCTAAATGAAACGCAAACGAAGTCCATACTTGGCTTGCCATACTTTGGGCTTGGTATTACTTAAGCTTACATATACATACATAAATGGTTCGTACGAGTATGTCGGTCAGGACGCAGTTTTGTCACGACAGGAAATACCGCTTACGACTTACGTAATGAAAACGGGCAAGTTTTCTTTGTACACGCTTTTTCCTTTAGAAAATAGCTGGCAAATATCCTTCTAAAACATTCTTAGAATGGACTCCTGGGCATTTTCGTAATCACTAAAAACGGGTAGTTGGGTTGAAGATATAAAAGCAATTTGGTTAAAGGATTGGACAACTCAGTTTAATGTTATTAATACTAGGGTGGATAGTACTGCCCATCTTCTAAAATTATTCGGTTACTGTATATATATACCTATACGAATACCTATAATAAAGGGGTAAATTTGTTGTTTGTATGTTGGGGGTAATCTCAGGTACCTACTATTGATCTGATTCAAAAAAATATTTCATTAATCGAAAGCTACACTATCCTTGAATGATATATAATTATTTTATACGTAATCTTGTTATTTTTGTGAATTTATTTTTTTGTTATTTTTTATTCTATAGATATTATGAGTCAAATAAGGTTTTTAAAGAATTTTACTATTACATTTTTAAAACTGTGCTTTATGTGATTTTTAATTATTATTATATACCTACAATAAACATCTAAATCTGAACGCACACGGTGGACAAAAAGTCCGCCGATCAATATACCGCTAATGGGGCGGTGATGGCGGACGACAGCGGACAAAATATCTGTCGTCTGCGCCGCGCCTAAACAGAAATTGCTTTAAAGGTAAAAAACCCCTAAAATCAAACGCTACTTTCCACATATTTTCTAAAACAAAAATATCCCAGCTGAATTAAGAAAACAGACATAGGCGAATCCACATAAAATGGATTTTCTCTGTTCAAACTAACAGAAGAATTGGTTTGGACGTTTATTCGATGAAGTGGGTTACATTGGGATTGAAGTTAACTATTTCGGTCTGTCTTTGGCTTTCTTTGTAAATATTTTTGTGGATTTTACTGACAGTGACAGGCCTCCTTCAAAATTTTCTTTTGTAGATCTAATTTTAATTCACTTGGCTGGAGATTCGTCGTGTATACATATAAGGTTCAACCTTTCTACTTGCGATCCCTTTAAGGGGTTAATGTAAACTCAAACTCAAACTCAAACTCTTTATTGCTTTCATGTGTAGGTATCTAGTTACAGTGTACTCATCATTATGAACAACTTTTATGGGACCAACAATGAAATCGCGAACAAAAATCAGCTGTTCCATAAATACTGTCGAGTAGGTAATATTTATTTATTTTTCAAACTTACGACTATTTTTGCAGGGATATCGTAGAATCTTTTAACTTTATTTAACAATATTCGGTTTAATCTAGGTAGTTATAACTTAATCTAATCTAATTATAAGTAAGTAGGTACCATTTTGTAGTGTCGCGCTATTCTCTGTAACATTTATTGTATGTAATGCTTTAATTGTGAATTCACTCAGAGTAGGTACAACAGAATATGTTTGTGTCCCTCGCTAGATATATATTATAATAATATTGTACTTGTATGTCTAAGTCAAAGTGTTTGTTTGCGTAAAATTTGTTGTACAGGATCTTGTTACAATTAAAAGTGTAACATTAAAATGCCCTCTATTTTGCTAACGTAGGTACATCAACATGCAAATTGAATAAAATTATTTGCATCATAAAAGCATTTATTTATGAGCCATTTCTTTAGCTTCTTAGACATTAACAACACAGGGCCGACCTTAAATTCATTTGGAATCTTATTGGAAACTTTGACACACATACCGTAGCAGCTTTTTTGCAATAATGAGGTCTTTGAACAAAATCGTAGTACAAGCCTATTAGACAACCTTGTGTTTCTCGGATAGACGTCAGTGGCAGTTTTAAATAGAGGAGGATGCGTCTTCACAAACTTAAAAATTTCCATAATATAGGTACATTCCTGGAAGGGTAAGTATACCCAGTTTAACAAATAATGGCCTACATGTGTCATTCGGACCTTTGTTGCAAATTGCTCTAACATATTTGTTTGGGCTATAAAAGCTCTCTTAATATCTGTGCTATTACCCCAAAGTAAAATTCTATAGTTGAGATTTGAGACAACATAACCATAATATGCACTGAGTGTAACATTTATATGGAACAGGAGATCATTTTGTTTCGGTCATTACTCACTACGTCTACTGGTATACAATAAGAAAGAAAAAATGTTAATAGACATCACATGGTAACCGACACCAAATTAATTAAAAAAAAAATAAAAAAAACAATTAAAATTAATATTTATAAATATATATATAACTTATCTAGGACAGAAACAAAAAACTCGTACGTAAAGAAACACGGGAACCCACAGTCACAATATAGATACATTTGTATCTACCTATAGTATCTAAAAAGCAGTTAGTTTTATTCTATTCTATTCTAAATATCTAACGCAACAGAATTCTTATCCCGAACAATCTCGTAAGGTAAAGTAGAGGATATCCTCTTCAGAAATACATCTGTTGAGTAGAACCCTTTCGATCATCCCGGTGGGCGGTACATAAGGATAACTTACAAAAACTGTCCCCGAAATAGGGGTAGACCCATCTGAATCCACACTGCTTTGGATTTAAGCGTGTTTATGATTTTGTGGACGAATACGAGTAAATATTATGTGGTGTGATGTTTTTGTGTCAATCCGTTAGGTACTTTGTAGGGTTTAGACGTAAAAAAATATTGCTGTACTCAATTTTTTTTAAAGTTGTGAGTGCGGCCCCTCTCTTGAAATGACCGTCTCTGGTAGGCCTATCTTAAGTACACTGTAGCATGTATACAACATATAACAGAATAAACACATTATATTATACAATAACATTTTTTCTCTCGTGTTGTCACTATCTATGCTGACAATTTTTTTTTTCTTTTTATTGCATGTTTTACTTTAGATACTAGTAATCCTAATGACTTCTGCAAAGAAGCTAAATATGCTTGAGATAGGAGTGGGTCGTGGCTCAAACTTACGACCTACCGCTTGTTAGCCTAACGCCTAAACTGTTGAGTTATTGCCGCTTTTTATAGTCAAATAGGATCGAATTCGCAATAAAAAATGACAAAAAAGTAATATCATTTTCGATAACGCTATTAACAATAATTATTAAGCCGACGAAAGAACGCAAAAAGCGAGAACCGCTATTCGACCTTTTATTTAATTTTCTTTTTATAAAAAAGCAACCACCTGTTCGCTAATACATTGGCATTTTAACTTTCTCCTTTTTTATTGGAAAGCGATATAGAATAGTGATGTACCTGAGTCGTGAAGTCGGATAGATATACCCTACGAAAAACAACGGTTAAGTGACTAATTCTTTTATTCGAGAAGTTTTGAGACTGTAATAGTTTAATACAGATTGGATAAAAATATACGATATGATATACTCGTACGTACGGTGAAAACCAAATGCGAATAGTTTAAAGTAACTTTTATAAAATATTCATCTTATAATTTTTTCACCAATATTTATTGAAATAGTATCTATTGCTCCCAATATTTTCAACATAAAGCAATAATTAAGAAAAATCACACTACAGCTACATTTATAATGTCCGCTAAAATCCACAACAAAAAATAAACAAGCACATAAAAACGGTGCGGATAAAATCCGCATCCAATATACGCGTCGTGCCATCTCTAAAGGCACCTGGTAGCCGGATATTAAACGCCTATTCACGATAGTCGGGGCAATTTATTTGCCACTTAACTCACCACCATGTGACCACATATCCGCGGCCGTATTCCACTGAATTAGTAGAGGTGGTACTTGGGAAACCACATGCGATAGTCAAAGTGGTGCAGTGTTTGTGGTGACGGGTCATTCAATGGGAAATTGATTGGGAAGATATGAAGTGAGCTATGGAAATTGAATGACGGCCGAATGGCTATGGTAGAGAGGATTCGATTTCCACTTTATATATTTGTCGTAGTTATGATAATTCTTCCAATGTTTTGTTTTGAAGTGGCAACACTGTGGGGCCATCTTACGTCATAGTCATACCCACCTAACCACTACATTTAGTATGGGAGCGGCGCAGCGAAAGAATATATTCTGTTGGGAGCCGCCGGAGTGAAAGGAATTTGCTGAACTGGACAGTTAGCTTATGTCCTCTTGCAGTGTTTGCCTATGTAAAGTTATATTGTGAAACTGTTATTCAGAGTATGATGTGTCAAATCTATGACTGTGACAATTGACTCACAGTCAAAGGTTTTTATTTCAACTGGGCCTTGGCAGGCACATTCAAAACATCGTGAGTCTAGGTGCACAGTTCCAAGTGGTTGACTGACTATTATAACGTGCTTTCAGTGGTTAGAAAGCCTTATTGATGGTTTTATTTCATGAACCTTATCACGCCCACTAAGTACTTACCTGAGTTAACTAAACTACCCACTTCTGTAATGTTTCCATCCAATTCGGCGACATCTACATATAGTGGGATATAATCCATTTCTCCGACATATTCGTATGGCCTGCATTATAATTGTTCGGGATCTGCTTGAGCGTGTGAGTTTTTTTAATTTTTTTATAAAGTAACTGAAGATTCGTTGTTTGATAAAGTTAAAATGAGAACGTGCAACCCATGTTAAGTATATTTTCAAATTTCCCACTAGTATAGCAACTATCCGTTCTATCTACCCCATAAAAGATACTGGCAGGAGTCATTATCACTTCCAGCCAAGTTCGTCTTGTGACGGAAAACGTACAAACATTTTATAGGCTATACCCACTCCAGCGTCTGGGGAGAAAGCTTAATGAAAATGCAGGGCGAAGTTGAGGAAGGTCTATAAAAGAGTACCCTGAATACCAAATATGAATAATGTGGAAAAATAATGGCTTTCTGAATATGTTCAGGGATGAATAGAGAAACGTTACAGAATAATGAACAGGGGGCGTACTACGAGTTCTTATGGCAGAAATTGAGCTGCCCAGAAATTTACAGAATAAGCTGACCTTTCATTGTATGAAAAGCCTATACAGTGCCTAAACCAAGCCTAAGACAGTTAAAAAAAACGATGTTATTTTTATTTGGGTTGTATTTGTAGATAATTAGCTTAGCCATTAATTAGCTGTTATTTCCAGTAAAAGTTTTAATAATCAAGTGGAGAGTAGATACGTATCCAAGTTATAATATAATATTAGCTATATTTATTTATTTGTATCGTGGTTGCCCGTGGCATCACTGCAACGGTCCCATCAGAATACCAGCGCTGTGCTGTGACATTTTCTATTTCTAAATGTCACAGCATTATGATGAGATGGGGGCCATTTTTGGTCTCGTCCAGGTTGCTTTAAATATTGTTTTTCTTTTGTTTTTTTTTTTGTTTTTTTTTTGTACTTTGTAATTTTATTTGTTCCTGGCGATTCCGAATAAAACTGTTTTCTTTCATTTTTTTCATAAGTTACTTTTATATGACTTACATGAGTCTGATGCACGTAGTAAACAAAGAATCACAAGAAGATAATATGCAAGAACAGAATAACAAAGTCAAAGTCAAAGTTTTTTATTTCTGCTGGGCTTTTGCAGGCACTTTCAAAATGTCGTGATTCTAGGTGCACGATTCCAAGTCGGGTTCGTATAAGGAAATTTTAGGGTAGGTATAACATTTTCGCAATTTTAAGTATTTTTTTAGGGTTCCGGTTCAAAAGGAATAAAAGAACCTTTATAGTATCCCTTCGTTGTCCATTTGTCTGTCTGTCTGTCAAGACCCTTTTTCTGAAAAACGCGTGAAGGTATCAAGTTTGAATTAATAATCAAAAACTTCGGTCAGCAAGCGCTTGGAGTTAATTATGAAAATATCTAATCACTATAATGGGTGTAGAAATATACTGAACGAAGCCGAAAGCCACGTATTCTTCCTATCATTACGAATATTTTGCTCTGCTTGCACTGACAATACTGTTTATGGAGATATTGCCCAAAACAGTTTTGATATGTCAAACTATCCTTTATTATGTGCTTATACTAACACCTATCCGTCCAATTCTACACATACGTAGTAGAGTCTGTTGCGCGCGTTAAATTGCTACAGAAAATAGCATATTCCTATTAACAAAAAAAAAATTTAAACAAAATCCGACGTTAAAAAACTAAAAAATATAAAATGATTTTCTCCAAATACTTATCAGCTTCTGAAGTCCGTGCCACTGCCAAGCTAGGTGCATTGCAGAAATAAAGGCTCCGACTTCAGAAGCTGACAAGTTTTTTAAGAAAATTATTTTATACTTTATAGTTTTTTAAAATCGGTTTTTACTTTTTTTTAAGTTCTTTTTATTTTTCTATTTCGAGTGGCATAAATAATATATAAACATGTGATTACAGCAATCGGAAGTGATATGCTGTTATTCATTCAAAAGTTCCATTGTCTATCTCCGAAGGTCTTCATCAGATCTTTATGAAATTTAAATGGGACTCTTTCGGAATAACCCCTTTCGAACAAAAAATCCGTCTATATATGACGGAGTAATGCCCGAACATACATAAAAAAAAAATGTACAAATTGCGAACCTCCTCCTTTTTTGAAGTCGGTTAAAAATAAAAGTCTTTTCATTTTTGAACAATGTTATTTAGCTTGATATATTTTTACTTTGTATTATATACGTAAAATTCTGCTTAGTTTAGGGTAGGTATATTAACACGTTAAACGCCATTGAGGTAACCGGTGACCTCAAACAAAAAAAAATCTATTGTGTCTACTGTCTATTGTCTGGCAGTTAAAAGGGTATCTATGTATTACCATTCAGTCATTAGATATAGCTTCATGTTATAAACACAAAGTTTCTGATCACATCTGTTTATCTTTGATTAAATTCAGGCTAATTTTGAAAGCGGTAGGGTACGAGCATTTCCTCCGCTTAATACAACCTTTTCCAGGAAAAGTTTCGGCGTATTTTTCCGATCCGTGCGAAACCTCCCAAGTGAATATTATCGTTAATAATGTCGGAGGCTATTATGTCCCTAGAGATAATAAATGGTAATAACATTAGTAGTATTACTTTCGCGCTAAAATAACAATAACAACCTTATAACTTTATGTTGTAGTATTCTGAAACTATTCGGTCAATGACCGCGTGAGAATCAAATAACAAATATTGGATGGTGTTTTGCAATGCACATTTTATTATTATAGGAAAATGTCAAGTTCTGCAAAATTTTTACGTAAAAACTACCCCAGATAAGTCTATAAACTCTTTAGAAGCTTTTGTAAATATTTCGCATTCCGGCTATTGACATCAGAGAAAAACCAAACATCCTATGTAAACAAGATCAAATTCCAAACGTTTACAAAACATAAGAACAAGAAGACAAAAACGAGAAACATACCTTGATCTCGCAACTGACTCGCGTAGCCACACACGAGAAACACACAAACACGGTGTAACACGTTGTTTCACGACACTAACACGCGGTCGATACACGGCGGACGTGCGTCCGGGGCGGCGGCGTGGCGGGTACTATTAGGCGGGTGGCGGTGTTGCCAGCAGTACCCGGGAATTATGTTTTTGTCAACCTAAGTATGTATAGGTAAGTACGAGGGTAGAACTAGGCAGAATTGCGAATCTACGCCTGTTTTTATTATTCTCTCACTCACAATTTTTTTAACCCCCGACAAAAAAGAGGGTTGTTATAAGTTTGTAGTGTAACTAGTGTGTCTGTCTGTGGCATCGTAGCTTCAAAACGGATGGACTGATTTCAATGCAGTTTTTTTAATTGAAAGCTAGTTTAATCGGGATGGTTCTTAGAAAGAACGAAAGAAAAGAAGAAAGAAAAATAATTTTATTCCGTACGGGATAATGACGGCGCCACATTCACAATAGACAAAACACAATAAAAAAGAAATAGGTACACTAATTCTAATAAAAAAAAAAATTTGAAAACATGCCGTCGAGCATGCCCGTACCGAAAAGGTTACCAACTCAGCATATGCTGGATGTGAGACACCCAGCGCTGATTTTCAGTTGGCACCCCCTGCAGTGACACACTATGTTAGCTATGTTTCATAAAAATCTATTAAGCCCTTCAAAGCTTATGGCTCCTATACTGGATTGAAAAGAGTCGTCTATTTTATACAAACCAAATGAAATGCAGATGACGTATTTATATTAAACTAGCTTTTGTCTGGGATTTCACCTGCACATTTTATTATTATCAAAATAAAATATAGCCTGTATCACTCAGGGATAGTGTAGCATACTATTACTGAAATAATTTTTATTGTCGGTTCAATAGTTCCCCCATTTCAGTAGAGATTACCTCGCACATACAAACAAACAAATTTTACCTCTTTATGATATAAATATAGATATACGAGTAGATTAGCTGTTGCCCGCCGTTTTACTCGAATCCCGGGAGAACTACACGTACCCGGATGAAAATCATCCATAAATTTCCTGTGTTAATGGAGGACATGGCCTATCCGTGTGCCCAGTTTAATCCACATCCGTTCAGCCATTTACATAGCGTGATTATGTAACAAACAACCAAACATCCCTATAAACATCCAAACATCCGCACAAACATCCAAACATCCCCACAAACATCCAAACATCCGCATGAACATCCAAACATCCGCACAAACATCCAAACATCCCCACAGACTTGCAAATTTATAATATTAGTAAGACCACTAACTTATAAGAGTTTTTTCGCAATATTTAGTCATAAATTTTCCCTGACGTTTTCCCGTCTCGGTATTCACTAGCAACACCGACGGGCG
Organism: Allophyes oxyacanthae; assembly: GCA_932294325.1. Classification (NCBI taxonomy): domain Eukaryota; kingdom Metazoa; phylum Arthropoda; class Insecta; order Lepidoptera; family Noctuidae; genus Allophyes; species Allophyes oxyacanthae. The sequence goes on from OW028612.1 coordinate 3,351,552, forward strand.
GGCGGCGCGTCGTGACGAAGGGCGGTAAGCATTCTACGTATATTATAGTATTCGATTGGGAAATTTCATCGAGGTTTCACTGATCGCTTCATAAGTATTACTATGGAGTAATTTATAAATGGATTGAATTAAATCATTCTCATTTAGGTAGAAGTCGAATCGATATCGAATCTGGTAAAAAGTTAAAAACTTTTTTATTTGTTTTTATAGACAACCTAGACGTGTATGGAAGGTAGACATGGCAAGAGGTGGCTTAAAGTAGAGAGGTTTGGAAGGAAAATAGGGAGGCCTTTGCCCAGCAGTGGGAAAAATAAGAGGCTAAAAGAAAACAGACAAATAAGTGTTTTACAGTGGCGAAGGGTGACAGTTTTAAAAGAGGAAGCTGTCCCAAAAATTTACTCTAAAAAATGCTGCAAGACAAAAATCCATACCGTCTCTTGTAATCTATACACATGTCTGGAAGAGCTCGACCTAACTGAATAAAATAGCCTTTTTTATCAGTTGGATGAGTAAATAACATAATATTACGTTGGTCTATGCACTAACCAATTCCTAAAGGGAAGCCGATGGGAATCGAGTTGTATGGACTCTTCGCCACTGGTGTTTTATGTGAACTGGGCTATTGGCACTTTTGAAAACGTTAAGATTCTAGGTGTACGGTTCCAAGTGAACGGGTTCTGGAGAAGATATCGGCTAGAAACTCCATGGATACTCTTTTAAAATAATAGACATTTATTATAATATATGGGGTTGCGAAAGCTACTTAATATTTATGTTTATTTAATTTGGGTCCTTAAATTGTACACAAATGTTTTTACGTTCTTGATCTAATAATAATGAATATTCTTATTCGATAGAAACTATTCTCAGGCAATGAAATTTATTGAGATATCTAAGTTGTAAGTAATTAAGCTAAACCCCCCCCCCCCCCCCCCCCCCAACGCTTATAACTAACTTAGAAGGTCCGAATGGGTAATTAAGCTAAGTGTTCTTACAGAAAAAGCTCCCTGAGCCAACTGACAGACGTTTATCAAAAAACAAAAAAAATGAGTTCAAAAACTAAAACCCGACTACTGAAAAAGTATGAAACAAGAAAATATTAATACATAATATTCATAGTGAAGTTCAGAGGATAGCCGTGGTCGTATGCCACTTTGCCCTTAAAGCTCGCTCACTACTCACTCGCTCCTACTCACTACTCCCAGATCGCTTACTACTGTCTGTCAGAATGTATTTTTTTGTTAGGGTAGGTCTATAGGTACCTGACGCTGATAGTTTGAAAGAAAGAAAGAAAAAAAGAAAAAAAAAATCTGATGGATACCGGTTATGACATTATAATAACATGGCTATGACATTCATACATTAAACCATTACTTATATCCTAATAGCATTATGTTATATATTCTGTTAAGCCTAAATCTTCTCAACAAACTATTCAATTTCAGCACAGACCTCTTAAATCACGACCTACACTAAAAGCAAGTAACCACATCCTTTGTCGTTCGATCGAGAAAGTTTACTCAATTCTGCTCGCCCCGTAGTACGTCGTGATGATATCGACACACGCAACCCAGTAATAAAAATTGATGGACGACTGCAATTACACCGTTTGTGGTTACGAACGCCACTACGGTGTGAATTATGCCGTGAAACATGCGCTGATATATTGGTTTGGAAGGATTAAAATTATTATTCCACTATTGGACGATCAGACGCACGGCGCCACTGCTGTACATTCCACCCATACGCACTGAGCAACCGTTCACGAACTCTGCAGCTCTCGCGATCGTTAGCAAGGGTGCTGCTATCAAATTAAACCACAAGACACGGTGTACAGTTATATTTTGTCACACTTAGAATTACAAACGCCATTAGTTTAGTCAAATTGTGGAAAATCTTGACACCGCCATTCAGAAATGGCCGTCTTTTTAACAACACCATCTAGTAGGTAATCAAAATTGGAATTAAACTTCCTTAATAATGGTAAATGGTTTATTACAATAAAACACATACATTATCTTAAACACGCACTAAGGGGTCCACCTATTCTTTCAACATGCGTACTGCTAAAGAATAGAATTCCATAGTCTATGTCTTCCGATAGTCATACCCTGGGAGTCTTCGAGGCACGAGTGATTAGGTTACTTCTGGGCTAACGTATACCATCTTCGACTGCGTCATGGCTTGACATCGGCGCACTAATTCTGCTATTTCAGTCGTGTCTCAATCGTGTCAGAATGGTCTAGTAATTGTTGGTTTTTATAATGTTGTTCAACCGATTTTGACTTCTATTGCGTATGTAATAGTAGTCAAAATCTATAGAATGACACTTAATAACTGGCGAATCATCGACTTTTACTTCTATTACCGACGCAATAGAAATCAAAATAGGTTGAACAACAAAATGAACAATTACGAGGCCATTCTGACACGATTGAAATAGCAAAATTAGGGTCCAGGTGAGGAGGTCAAATGAAAGCCATAATAAAAAAAAAATTGCCTACCTATTCCTTTCCAAGAACAGCCATTAATGTATGATGCACATAATACAAATCTGAACTTTTCAAAGACCAAAATGGTGAGTGTATGACTAACAATCTGAAGGTACTTCCATAATCTGTACACTCACACTACTGCCTCATCATTAATCACAATACAGCCTGCATGCAGTCCCATGAGAGTCTTCTACAGTTTGCAGTCGGAACTGGGATTAGTGGTGCTCTTAACCGATTAGTGCCATTAGTCAGCAATCTACTTATGTGCAATGGCACAGGCTAATTGAGTTGGATTGTGATTATGGCAATATCCAAAGGATTCGTCGTTGTAGGCATCTGGCAGGGGGCAATGGACATGTACAGGTAAAATCCAATCGCTTAGCTATTGCGCCATCCGTGGCGTCTAATTTGCGTAGTTAACGTGTTGACATGACTTAGTTGACGAGCAATACGTTGCTGACTGCAGAGGTAACTGCGGCCGTCGGCGGCAGTTTCGACGCCAGCCATCGACAAGCGGCGACGGTTGCAGTTACCCCTTGTAGACGGCAACGTGTGGCTCGTGTGCAGGGTTATCAGAAGCAAAAATTAGATTTCCTTACCATGTCATGAAAATTCCTGTCATCTAATAACCCTACTCGTATGTAAGACATCATTAATCAGGGAACGATTTTCTCCTCGCAATTCATGTTATCAAACCGACGTCAGATACTTACGGTAAAACTTTGTAAAAGTAAACAAAATGGGTTTCTCATACTCCTACACTGTACAGCGGTAATCCCAAGACCGTCATAGTAACTGCGTTCACGATAAGTAGCTACATACAGATGTTACAATAAGTAGCTAGCTACACACAGATAATACGGCAACTAGGACACAGATTAGAAAGATCAGCTAGCCAATGCGAAGACTGGAAATCCTCGTACTCTGCCACGCCTCTCGCATAGTTCGTAATAAACTTCATGTTCCCTTTGAACTTAGTGACAATTTAAAGTATGCACGTCTTCACCAATTTACACACAAACAGACGTATGACATGCCTGTCGCATACCAGTGTCTCGGCTAAAAAGTTTGGTTGGTTTGGTGCAGACTATACGAGCTTGCGAACGTAGACGCCTATAATGGGCGTCAGTACAAACACGATGCGGAACTACTTGCTAACTACACATCTCGAAGACCGGGCAGAGTATTGCAGTCAAAGTACAGTGGATGTAGGCCGCCATTAATATGAAGTGAGCCTACTGATCCTTCTAGGCTGTGGCTATGAGAGTGAGATCTGCACACGTCCCTAAAGGATCGTAACGCACACGTCTAGATTACCTACGTTAAGCTTAGTGTATACTGTGGATGTAGCATTGAAAGAGGTACTTTGAAATTTATAGCGCAGTTGATTTACTTCCCTCACAATATTATATCTTTTTAGGATTCGTTGAGAGTTAATAAGATTTAAAAATACAGCCCATTATACTGTCCGTCCGCAGGGCACGGGCCTCTTCTCGTAATTAAAAGGGATAGGCCTTAGTCCACCACGTTGGCTTGGTGCGGGTTGGTGGACTACACACACCATCGAGAACTTTACGAGGCCCTCTCAGGTGTGCAGGTTTTCTCACGATTTTTTCCTCCACCGTTAATGCAAGTGATAATCAAATTGCGATCCGCACATAAATTCGAAAAGTCAGAGATGGTAAAGATTTGGCAGGAGATACCTAAATATAAAATCTGTATGTATAATGACAATATATAAATGTTTTATTAGAAACATAGGGCTCAATTATGGAGTGGTGGAAATTCGCGCGGAGCGCAAAACGGCGCGCAACGCGAAGTATGTAGCGTATCTCCGTTCATGGAGAGCGAGCAAGAGAGCGAGACGGAGCATTGCGCGCCGCGCGACTCACCGCCTCTCCACAATTGAGCCCGTAGTGTGTGACTGTCCCCCAACTACATGAAAGCCGTGAGGACTGACAGGATATGGAAGACGGAGAACTGGGTATTGTCCAAATTAGGAAAGGCCGTCCCACCGAGTTTACAAGTGAGTTACCCCAAAACTTGTAACTATTTTTCCTAATCTAACTCACCTGTAGCTAAGTTATTTTCATTAATGCCTCTTCTTGTGTCTTTAACGCAATTCCATAGGTACCTGAAAACAAAAAGACAAAAATTATTAAGTCTAATTTATGAATTATTTATGTTAACATAATGAAAGAAAGAAAGAAAGAAATAAAGTTTATTGGCACATAAATGCTAAAAACACAGAAAATAAAAATAAAATAAAATCAGTAGTTGTGCCAAACGGGCCAGCAGCTCAGCATAATATACACATTTTTTTGGAACGCGGCAACACTGGCGAACAGTTGTCAAAATACGTACTCGTATTTAAATATTTTAGAAAATTATTAAAAATGTATAATTAGTGTTAATTTCGTTTAATATCATCAAATCTAGTTAAATAGTAGTGTTCCCAGTGTTCGTGTGGTGTTTTTTTTTTGTCGTAAGATCCTGTCTACAATCAAGAAAACTTTTACAGAGTACCGGCGGTCAACGGACAGATTTGAAATAATAAACCCAGGGAGTATTTGTTTCATTATTGTTCTAACTCTAGTGATAACACTCTTCATCATAAAACCACTGCTCAGATCTATGAGCTACGTCCAGTACACACTGGCACGGTTTATGTCTCCTTTGGCTTGACAATCTGTGGAAGCGAAATCGACGACGAAAACATTCGCCTCAGACATAGAACACTGCAAACATTACTGCACAATAGCTGCACTACTAACTAGACTAGATCATAATAACACAATAACATTCCATATCCTAGCTATTTGTCAATGTGCTCTCTTTAATAAACTCATGAGTAATTATTACATACTTTCTACCTTCCATTTTTATTTCATTTTATTATTACTTATAACATTTATTAACAAAAGAGAATAGATAGAACTTATCTATAAACTGTCCTAGACTTGCACTTAAAGCTATCTTGTTACCTTAACCTACCCTGCATCTATTATCTTGTTTCACATAATACCTCATCAATTTCTTTTTTTCCCACCTACATTCCATCTGTACCTCACTTTATTAATTTTATCTTAGTCTCCAGCATTTAGCTAGTCTATTTTCACATTCCAGGAGACTGGATAATCTAGAAAATGATGACACGAAGAGCAACCGCTAGAGATTTGGAAGACAAGCTGAGAGAGACCCTGAAGGCACTAGATTCCTCAAAATCCTTGTGCAAACAACTGCTTCAGGAACGGGATGACAGTGAGGTGGAAGTGAAGAACATTGTCGACAAAAACACCTCCCTCAAGAACGATCTGGCTGAGCTTCACATCCAACATATGGACTTACTCGACCAACATAAACATTTACAACAGACAGTGTTATCCTTCCAACAGTGCACTGAAACACATGAACTTGCTTTAAATCGTGTAACTGATCTGGAATTAGAACTAAGGGAAGCCCATAAGGCTATATCCATGTTAGAATCGGGCATAGTCCAAGAGCAGACCTCTATTATCCAGAATTCATACGATGTCTTGGTAAGCAGTGAGTCGAACCCAGTGTGTGAGCCGGCCATTACAATTATTGACTTGACTAGGGACGATACCATTACACAGTGTCCAGTAGTACTAAGTAAAAGGAAATATAGGAAATATATTAAGGTTAAAAAACTAATTAAGAGGTCCCGGGTATCTATCAAAAAGTTAAATCTAGCCAAAAACAATGTTAACCTTAGAAGAGAATGCATAAATTTAGATAAACAGTTAATTAATATTCAAGCTCAACTAGTGCACAGTAGAATCATATATAATAGGGACACTCATCGGTTACAGGACGAGCTGCTCTGCAAGGAAAACTTGTTAAAAGATATTTTTAACAAGTATGAGGCCTCACAAAACCAGCTCAGTGAGCGCATGCTGGAGGCCAGTGAGCTGATGGATTTGGTGAAGTAGAACTCTGAGAGATTTGAGTCTTTAACCAACAATCTCTCATGTAACTGTCACTATGCCCAGTCTCCTGAGCATCCACCGACTACACCAATACCAGAGGCGGTTCAATTCCACTCTGTTCCATCTCCTGGACTTCGGCCTGCCACGCCGTCACCATCACCAGAGACGGCTCGACCTGTGACTGGTTGTGTCAATGTGTCTAATAAATCAGTAGTGTTTACAGACAAACTAGGTGTAGGGATGGGATCAATAATTCAAAATTCCTTAACTCACAAGGTTACAAACTTTTGTTATCCCAACTTACACTACAATCATATTATTAATAAAATTGTAAATAGTGCTCACCTTGATATCCAAACCACTGTAATATTGTTAATAGGCAACAGTATTGGACTAAGAAAAAGAGACATTCTAAATGGTATTGATACCTTATTAAACTTAAATATAGGCAAAATTATATTATGTGCTTTGCCTTATTCAAACTCATTATCAGATAAAGATAATAACACTGTTCATAACCTGAACAATTTAATTTATATGTCGACTTGTCATAATGACAAATTATTGTTTTTTGACACTAACAAGTTTGTTAGCAGTTTTACACTTACTCGGGAAGTTATGTTTCTTCCCAAGAAATCCAGACAGCTGATTGCTACTTTGATAGCATATAATATTAATATTAACTCTGTTATAGGAAATATAACGTAGACTAGGTTAATTGATGAGTCAGTATTGCTTAGTTGTACTAATGATACTGTCATTGATTGTTTAAACTTTTAGAGCCGACAATAGAGAAGCATTATGAGGACATTCTTCTTTATCACCAGAACATTAACCGCTTCTCTGGCAAAATTTTAGATATTGAATTGTTAATTGATAGATACCAAATGGGTATTTTATGTTTCTGTGAGACATGGTTAAAGCCTGATAAAATGTTATTCAATGTAAATAATTATGTGGTTGCCAGTGCGTTCAACAGACTATCAGCGGAGGGTGGTGGTACCTTGATTTTGTGTAGTAGTAGTTTCAGACGTAAGGAAAGAAAGGACATCACTTCCTGTTCTGTTGATCGCTTATGTGAGGTAGCATGTGCGGAAATAGAAAGCCATACTATTTTATGTGTGTATAGACCACCTGCATCAAACTTTCTCTCATTTCTTATTGTATTGGAAGAAATACTCACAAAACTTTTTAAAAATAATAATTTGACATTTGTTTGTGGCGACTTGAATATTGACCTTTTAAGCAACTCACCAGAAAAATGTAAACTTTTGTCGTTATTTAAATCTTTTAATTTAAATCATATATTTAATGAAGCCACTAGAATAACTGCTTCTTCAGCCTCATGCATAGACAATATATTCACGAATTGCATGATAAAGAGCTCTTCTTTGATTAGCGGTGTTAGGTCTGATCATATGGGACAATTAATTAATTTTGAATCAAAAAATAAGATACGGTCAAATAAAATAGTTGAATTAAGATCTTTATCTAAAAAAAAGTTGGAAACTTTAAATAAAAATATTAAAATCAAAGTGTCCACTTCTTGCTACACTTCACGAGACCCCAACGTAAATTACTCTACTCTATTCTCTACATTATGCCAAGAATTTAATAAAGCGTGTCCAATTAAGAAAATAAAACTGACAAATAAATCAAAATTTAACGAATGGGCTACACAAGGCATTAGGAAAAGTAGAGATCGGTTATACGATTTATATAAACAAAAATCACTCACCTCTGATCTAACGTTCCATAAATATGTAAGGAATTATTCCAAGTTATTCAAGGTGGTTTGTACCCATGCCAAATCTAAATTGATAAGTAATAAGATAGGTAATTCTAGTAATAAAATAAAGGCTATATGGCAGGTAATTAACACCGAAACTGGCAACATAAAACAGCGCGATACCGAACTATTTATAAAAACAGACAAAGGTACTATAACTGATAAGTTGGAAGTAGCCAACACATTTGAAAACTTCTTCACTAACATCCCGATAGAGATTACGAAAACCCTTGCCTCGTCCTGTACATTAGCTGAATCATTGCTTAGAGAGAATTTCCGTAAAGACGTGCCGAACCTTAAGTTCAAACATATTTGTATTAGTACAATTAAAAAAGCATTTAAAAGTCTTAATATAAAAAACACTGAAGACTTGTGGGGCATCTCTGTTAAGGTTATTGTAGATATTATTGATACTATTGCCCCTATACTTACAGATATATTCAACCAATGCTTAGATAGCGGTACTTTTCCGGATTTGATGAAACATAGTAAAGTAATTCCAATTTTCAAATCTGGCTGTAAGAATAATCCCTCCAATTATAGACCAATCTCTGTACTACCCGCATTAAGTAAAATTTTTGAAAAAATCATGCTTGACCAAATGTTAACACACTTTAATATAAACGGAGTATTACATAGTCAGCAGTTCGGCTTCACGAAGGGTAGGTCGACCACTGACGCAGGAGTGAAATTAGTCACACACATTTTAGAATCCTGGGAGGGGTCACAGGATGCAATTGGCGTCTTTTGTGATCTCTCCAAGGCTTTCGACTGCGTAGACCACGATACACTTATCCGTAAATTAAACCACTACGGAATTCGTGGACGAGCTGCTGATCTTGTTTTATCCTACCTATCTCAGAGGCAACAAAAAGTAAGTGTCAATGGTGTCATATCTGAGGGCTCTTTGGTTAAAATGGGTGTGCCTCAAGGCTCAATCCTTGGCCCTTTCTTGTTTCTGGCTTATATTAATGATCTCCCATATATAATGAGCGAAATATCGGATATAATACTATTTGCGGACGACACTTCCCTCATTTTTAAAATAAGTAGAAAAGATAGGGAAGTCTTACACATTAGAGATAGCTTAACTATACTCTCTAAATGGTTCGCAGCTAATAACTTATTACTAAATGCTAATAAAACAAAATGTTTAAAGTTCTCACTGCCAAATGTAGCTCATGTAGGCTTAAATTTAATGCTTGATGGAAATGAACTAAATATAATTAATGAAACCGTATTCTTAGGGATAACAATTGATTCCAAGTTGCAGTGGGGTCCTCACATCACAGCTCTGTCCAAAAGACTTAGTTCTGCGGCATTTGCAGTTAGAAAAATTAGACAGTTAACCGATACAGCTACGGCGAGATTAGTGTACTTCGCATATTTTCATAGCATTATGTCCTATGGCATTCTGTTGTGGGGATCAGCGGCTGATGTAGATTCGGTTTTTATATTGCAGAAGAGGGCGATCCGTGCGATCTATAACATGGGCCCACGCGAGTCTTTACGAGACCTTTTCAAAGACACCGACATTCTAACACTGCCATCACAGTACATTTTGGAGAATATTATGTTCGTCCGAAGAAACCTGCATATGTTTAGTATCAATAGCGATATTCATAAAATGAATACTAGAAATAAGTACAAAATAGTGGTCCCTAAATTTAGATTGACCAAAACAAACAAATCATTTCTAGGTAACGGTGTACGCTTTTATAATAAACTCCCAAAAAGTATTACCGAGCTTACTGATAAAAAGTTTAAAACTCGTGTTAAGCTTATCCTCATAAGGAAGGCCTATTACAGGATCAAAGACTATGTTGACGATAGAGATGTATGGAAGTGATTATCTTCTGCACATGCGGCTTCCCTGGTGACCCACTGCTTCCTGTCTTCACACACTAATTTTAACGCTTCCCTTGTACCTTTTTGGTAGGTACCTATTCTTAATTGGGTGACTGACTTGAGTGTTAAGTACGCACCTACTAGTATTGTATAATTATAATATTATAGTGGTACTTATGATCTTTGCTGTTCTTTTTTTATTTTTTTTATTGTAATATTGTGTACCTAAATTGAGGTCGAATTTTAGCCGGGGCCGCTCCTGCGGCCCCACATTTGTTGTGTAGTACCTAAGCTTGATTTATGAAAAGAGTATCCATGGAGTTTCTTGCCGGTATCTTCTCCAGGACCAACCCACTTGGAACCGTGCGCCTAGAATCACGACGTTTTGAAAGTGCCTGCAAAGGCCCAGTTGAAATAAAAATCTTTGACTTTGACTTTGACTTCGACATTCATGACAAAGAAAAGAAGTAGGTATAGATATCAAGTACAAAGGTACTGCCTATTTCTCTTTTTTTACAAAGTTTTATCTCCTAGTACTTTTGAAGAGCATCAGTGTAATATTCTACAACGATATTTGCTGTAACTTCGCTCATGTAACTAAGACTTTACAAAAATAGTCTAAGATTTTTATTATCAGACCAGAGGCGCGTCGGAATCTAACGTCACCTTAATATTTATTGCTCAAATGAAACACCATGTTTTTATAAGCTAATAATGTAATAACACCTATAAATAATACATTGTCATCAGAACGAACATAGAACCTCCTCCTTTTTTGAATTCGGTTAAAAAATAAGGCAAACACTACAACATCAAATCGTAACGTAGACATATATTACATCCTTCTTTTGTTTCTTCTACATTCACACAACTTTACATACATACGCGGCGCTTGATTTACGCACCTGACCTTTTTGAAGGATACGACCAATAAGGTCAGTGAGTCCGTTTAGGGGCCCTTTCCGGTAGCTCCAGTTACATCCGCGCCATAAATCCTTTTTGTTAATAGCCTCTGATTCATACCCTTCACATGACGAAGCTGTCAATGACATTTGCATATTTCCAAAACAAAAATAAATAAATTCAACTCATTACTGTGCCACTGCTGGGCAGAAGAGGCCCCTTCTCAGAATGAGAAGGGTTAGGCCTTAGTCCACTACGCTGGTCTAATGCGGGTTGGCGGACTACACACACCATCGAGAACTTTATGAAGCCCTCTCAGATGTGTAGGTTGCCTCACGATGTTTTCCTTCAAGTGATAATCAAAAATCCGCACATGAAACTGAAAAGTCAGAGGTGCGGGCCGGGTTCAAACTCAGACCCTCCTGCATGGAAGGCGAGCGTTCGACCGCTAGGCTATCCCTACTAAAACAATAACCTAACCGTCATAAAACCCTCACTACAAGCAGAAAAAAATTTGTACCTTTTGAACGGCTGAACAGATTTTCATGAAAATTAGCTAAGATGCTTCCCGATTAAACTAGCTTTCAATTAATAAAACTGCATTGAAATCGGTCGATCCGTTTTGGAACTACGATGCCACAGATACACCGATACACAGGTACACACTACAAACTTATATCACCCCTCATTCATTATTCATCTGTCCATCATTCTCTAGTGCGTCTTGTGTTTGTGGCAAATAAATGTTTTTTCTTTCTTTCTTTCTTTCCCTCGTTTTTGCCGGTGTTTATGACCTAAATCATACATAAGGTTATAATTTAATATATGTAACTAAACGCAGTTTTTTATTGCTATAATAAATAATGATATATATGTTGTAATGGCAACCCAGAAAAACAATTGTAGTATTAGGAGAGGTTAAAGATGGTGTAAGCTAAGCTGTAGGTCTATATTCCGCAGTTATTAATAAACGAGATACTATATCCGTAAGTTGTTTCTATGTTCCTCCAACCCACCAGCGTCTCAATAATTGTGTGTAACAGCCGGGGCTTAAAAAAATAATAAAAAACATCTTTGAATGTAATCAGCAACTTTACAATGGCGACTTCAGAAGTTGGTAGTACGAGATCTTGTCGCAACGCGTTCAGGAACTTTCAGCTTCCTGAAACAAGGTTCGCCACTCTTTACAGTGGAAGTACTAAAAAGATACGCCATTTTAGTAATAATTAATGTTTCATTTTAATGTTCAGTTCGGCCTACTTTTTAATATTTTAATTTTATTACGTTGCTGAGTTGAGATTTAGAGATATTGAGGGTATGCAGCTGCTTAGGATGCAAATTTGTGGGACGCCTTCGAGCCTGGTGGACTGACGACCTGGGGACAGGGCAGAAATTGAAATGCTCAGACATTTCCAGTATATATATTAATTTATTTTCCGGAATTTGGACAAATTCTTGCAAGAAAAAATAATTCAAATCCGATGAGACAGTCAAAACCGCCTTCAAATATTTTATTGATTCTCGCTCCCAATTTTTTCATCAAAGGAATCATTGATCTACCTTAAAATGGTACATAGGTACTTTGATTGATTAAATATATAATTTCATTTAAAAAAAAAAAACGTTTTGCTTTTTCCATATAAAACGCCAATTTCATAATGTAAGGACCCAATAATTTAACCATTGATTAAATCTTAAAAGGTTTTCTTATCTGTCCCTGTTTGGGTACAGTCATAAATACACTCTAGGCCTAAATTTCTTAATAATTTTTTTCTTATGTTCGGTTCCTGCACTCCTTTTCCATATAAACTTTAATTATGCCAAATCTCACATTCCTTCGTGCGCGCAATATGCTTAAAATGGGTATAAAGCTTTCTATTCACGTATATAGATTAGTTGAATATATAAATCTTTGAATATGGTGGCGTTGTGTGTCGGGTCGTTGAGTTCCCTTCATTGTGGTCGAGCTTGGCGAGGCTGACACATGCGTCATGCTCGGGAACGGGTGCCGTCTGTCGGAACTGGTAAGCTCGTAACTGCTATGGCAATCTTATTCAGAGGCAATTCATTATTATCCTAGTCTTATTTGTATTCGCATTGAATTGCATTATTCTCGCAGCTCTTACCACAACATTGTACTGATAAAGATTGTCAAGATCTATTATTTATTTGAAAAGAGTTTCCATGGTGTTTCTTGCCGGTTCTTCTCCATAGGATCTACTATTTGGAACCGTGCACCTAGAGTCTCGACATTTCATAAGTGCCTGTATAAGGTTTACATGAAATAAAGATCTATTCTATTCTAATAAGACTATAGGTACCTGACAAGGTACCTTTTAATCAGCCTTAATCCAATTTTCCACGATTACCTAAGAGGGCCGAAAATACTTCGACCTTCCTGGAAACTGTCCCGTACAGCCATTACCGTGAAAGTATATAGACTACTATGATATGAAATTGAAAGGTGACATCAATGAAATTGAAAACAAAATGAGGTACAGTTCTGAGAATCAAGTTCAACCAGTATAGCAGTAGTAGCTGCTGTTAGTGTAGTAGTGTTTTTTTTCTTTTTTTTTGTAGGTTTTTTTTTGTTTTTTTTTGAGATATCTTTTGCTGACCCCACTTTGACTTATTAACTCGACTTGAATGAAGGCTTTAAGCGCATTCTCAAAGTATAAACATGATTAAACATGTAAAACATAAACATTAACGGGCGAGCCTCTTTACAGATTTTAACTTTTCATTCATATTTAGATATTTTCATAGTGCCCTATGAATCAATAATGTAAAGTTCAAAAATCTTTAAAATAAAGCTTTGTTTTCAAATAACAGCCAAAAATACCTTTTACTAGTTATCAAAAACCCCTGACTCGAACTAGAAAAAGAGCTGTAACTCTTGAACGACTGAACAGATTTTCAAAAACGATAGCTAAGATGATAACTGATTAAACTAGCTTTCAATAAAAAAGAACCGCATAGAAATCGGTTCATCCGTTTTTGAGCTACGATGCCACAGACAGATACACACTACAAACTTTTAACACCCCTCTTTTTTGTCGGGGGTTAACAATGTATGGACTGAACAAATAAGCACTGAACAAACTTATTTTTTTAAGTTTAATGAAATAAGGTATAAGTTCTAAACTAAAACTAAATAAAAATACATCAAAAATTCTACCTAAAATACAGTTTCTCTCAACCGATTTATACTGCTGTTCGCAACATGATTATACTCTTGGGACACAAACGTACTTAACCGCCTGCAGGTACCTTATCAAAAGACTGCTCTCCATGGCCCTCTGCCAAGTAAAGCCTTGTACATTCATCTTCTTGTAATACTACCCACACTTATTTGCAGTTTAAGCGCCAGCGCAAATACAATATTTTTCTATCTGTAAGATTCGGCTATATTTCTCCAGGATACAAAGTTGATTCGGGTCTGTGTATTGATATCTATTAATTTTTTAACCCCGACAAAAAGCGGCGTGATAAAACTTTGTAATCTGTGGCTCTGTGTATCCGTCTTTGGCATTGTAGCTCCAAAAAGGATGGACCGATTTTAATGTAGTTTTTTTAATGAAAGCTATTTTAATCGGGAATCATCATAACTATGTTTCATGAAAATCTGTTCAGCCGTTCAAAAGTTACAGCTCTTTCTCTAGTTGGAGTCGGGGGTTTTTGACGGTTAGGTTATTATATACTAAACCGCCAAGTCCACTGTATTAGCACGTAATCTGAAAGTTACAGCATGAAAAGCTTATAAGACGACCTGGAATCGATTCCGACATTCTTTCCAAGCACTCCAATGTCCAAGAATTTGAAATGAGGAGGAAAAAAGAAACATCTGAAGTTGTTTGGGAAGTTGGAAGACCAGGCTCCTTTTGTGGAATAAAATTCACTATCGATTCGCCAGAATTGGTTGGTAGTTATGGGTTTCTGTGGTCGGTATTGTATTATGTTCCATCCATTCATATACGAAATATTTTAAGAGGTACAATAGATGGTAAAGAAGACATAGGTACATACAAATGATTAGTTCATTTTACCAAAGTTTTTTTTAATAAATTAATTTAAAATTATTCGTCACATAAAAATATAATGTAGGTATGTACAGTCGGCCAAACAATTGGTCTACCAATTGGCTGTAATTTTTTTTGTACACTATAAAACAAAAAGGTTTATATTCTCTTTTCAAAATAATGAAGTTTCAACTTCAGAGATATTTTAATTGCTAGAAATTCTGTTAACATTGATAGACCATTTTTTTTGCCTGACCGTATGAGCACCAAACTTTTCAAAATTCTAATTTTAGAATTTCAGACAGAAGCGTTACCCAAATAACGGTCGATCCAAAGTTCTAAAACCAATCCAATAACCAGATAACTTATTCAGACGGTCCCTTCTCAGATCGTTGGCACATTATTGAAACTTGACGTAATTGACAGCAGCCTTAAATTCCAAACTGCTGATAGCCTTCTAGCTAATAACTGGGCCAGAAATGGTCACCCGTATTTTAAAGCCATTTGAGCCAGGACGGCTTTTTGATGTTATGCTTCTCGAAGGCCATAGCGAGCCTTCAATTAAATTAGAGTGGTCTACAATCCTAATTGGACTATTTCTCAGCAATAAGGCCTTGCAACACTTGACGGCTGTTACTACAGTGTGTCACTACAAATTGGTCATTTTCTGTAGTTTGGGTATATTGGCATTTCTAATTTACAGTATTTCCACATGTAGGTAAAGTTAGCAACAAAATTGAATAATCGTTGTACAACGTTTCAAGTGTTTTATGAATGGAAACTGGAAACATTCTAGTATTATTTTTGTACCAAATGATGGAGTAGAGAATACTTGAAATACTAGTATTAGGAATGTAGTATATTATGACAAAACACTGACATTAATATTGTTCAAGGCTCATGGGCGCTTGCAATTAGAAAGGTCACGCCTACTTATTATTTATCAAGGGCTGATTTTTCAATGGCCAGATAACTTTATCCGAGGTAATAAATTTAAATTTTTGACATGTTTCCTATACAAAATCTGACAAATGTCAAATTTATTCGCTGGATAAAACATTAACTGGCGACTGAAAAATCAGCCCTAAGTCAAATAAAATTTCTTTATCACGGATTGCAAGAAGATCCATTGTTTGATACACAGTATCTCTCTCTCTCTTACTCTTTTTTAAAAACGTTGCCCCTCACTAGGATTTCTCCTGATAGTTTAAAGATCATTGGAATAAGAGAGGGCAAATAGTTCTTTTATTTCGGTTTTTCGTTTTTTTATTATTATTTTTGCATTACACCGTTCCCTTTCCGTACCATAATGACATATCTCATAAAATACCTCCCAAAAATACTACCACAAAAACTATGAATATAAAATAACACTTTATTCGATACCATCTTACGAAAGAACCAAAACGCTACCTACGGGCGAATGCAATAGATGTTTATTGAAATTTGAGCAGTATCGCCGATCTGATCTTGAGCCCTTTTCAAAGGGATAGAATTTAATGAGCGGACAAAGTCTTGGGGTATTTTATGACACTTAGGTACAGCCGTACAGTACGACACGACTAAGTCGCATCGGAAAACTTCGTAAAACCGAACGCTTCCGAACTGAATGCGACTTCACGACCACGAATGTTTATTAGTACTGCAGTAAAACATGATCTTTATGTTGACGCAATAAGTTGTAAAATTATCTAAGCGAGCGACTGTCATTGGTAGTTCGATCAGGTACATCGATGTAACTTCTTAGTTGTGTCGTAGTAAAATCTACATTATATTCATACTTTTTTCTTCGTGAAGATAATTGACGAAAGGTCTATAGAATAGAAGGAAATTAAGAAATAAGGTTTATTGGTCATCACAACACAAAACAAACTTTTAATAAAAGTAAGAACCGACTTAAATACTACAAAGTACAAAATAATTATCTTAAAAATCTTAACAGCTTCCGAAGTCGGGGTCTTTTCTTCAATGCACCTTAGCTTGGCAGTGGCTACTACAGAAGCTGTAAGTTTTTAATTAAGTTATTTTATAAGTACTTTTTAGTTTTTTGAAGTAGGTTTTTACTTGTTTTTAAAGATTATTTTAATGCATAGATTACTACTCTATATACAATAGGCTAAAACAATAGCCTGTGAAAAATCTCGTTACAGAAATGACTGCGCCAATAGTCAGTACTGCCAAGTCGGTCACATAGCGAATTAAATTAAATGACAGGTAAACGTTTATTTATTATCTAATTGAGATGAATGCGCTTTGATGATTATGCCTAATTAATCTATTTGATGATGCGAGGGTTGGTGACGTGTGGGTCTTAATCAGCACCACATATTAAATCCTAACAATAAGAACTATACAGCGTGTATCGGAAACGCGTAGTCATATTTAATGGACCATCAGACCATCAAACTGAACAACTTTCTCTATGGTACCAACATCGTAACCGTGAAAAAATAATCAGCTGTCCCATACAAATCTTCAATACCTACCTACTCGACTCAAGCTTATGGGAAAGCTGATAATTTTTCGCGATTACGAAGTTGGTCTCATAGAGAAAGTTGTTCAGTTTGATGTTTTGATGGTCCATTAAATATGACTACGCATTTCTGATACAGGTTGTATATTTTTACTTGTGCTAAGTTTTGTATATTTACTCTAGCAAATTTTTATAGTAATAATTGTAAGGACATATAGGACAATTTTTCTTTTCTTTTTTGTTTGTTTTTTCATGTGTCAATCTGAATTTTTTTTAACGGCAAACACTCTTTAGCAATATCGCTAATTACTTACCATATAGCCTTCAAAATATTTCACAGCACAATAAAACAACCCAAAGATGGTGTTCTGATAAAATTTATGAAATTTGTTTATCTCGGTTTCGTTTTCACTCGTTCAAACAAGACCCTCTCCGAAAGGGTTTCGGATGGGACGCCAGATACGCGGTAATGGTGAATGAATAATCCGACCTCGGTATTTTTCAGGATCTGTGTATATTTCACGAAGAATACCACAATTAGAAAGTATCGCTAATTTGTTCTGTGGATAAGTGAATTTCGGGATTTTATTCAATTTCTTAATAATATAGAATAGAAAGAGTAGAATAGAAAATATTTATTCGATAAATGACATACATCGTCAGTACAAAAATAAAATAAAATTGAAACACAGAGATCAGAAAGAAACAAAAATAATAATAACAAACAAACACGGATAAATAATATATAGTTAATTTTACTGCACTGACGAGCACGCCCATATCGAAAGGGTTGCCAGCTCAGCATTTGCTGGGTGTGGAACACCCAGCGCTGGTTTTCAGTTGGCACCCTGCAGTGAGTCACGGACGGAGGTAAATAAAATCATACATAAATAAAATAATAATATTAAAAAAAACAACAACAAGTAATTCAAAATAAACGAAAACCTAACTTCACGGACGCAAAAATCTGTGATGACGATCATCCGGTACCAAACCATCACTTTAGTAGTCGCCATATCGCACGTTACACTTTTGGTTTGACCACGAGCCAGTAATAACAGTAAGCCAGTGAGCCAGTAATAAGTAGTATAATATATACCTAAGCAAGCGATGAAAGCTATGTACCCTACCATAGCTCTGTTCCCATGAGTTAACACTCAAGGATGGTTTAAACCTGATACAGTTGTACCTACAATAACCCCCTTTCTCTTTTTTGTTTCTATTTCTTTGCCTTCGTCCGTGCGTCACTGCAGGGGTGCCAACTGAAAATCAGCGTTGGGCTCTCCGCGCCCAGCAAATGCTGAGCTGGCTACCCTTTCGGCATGGCATGCT
This sequence comes from Allophyes oxyacanthae, assembly GCA_932294325.1. NCBI lineage: Eukaryota > Metazoa > Arthropoda > Insecta > Lepidoptera > Noctuidae > Allophyes > Allophyes oxyacanthae. The sequence continues at coordinate 3,370,361 of OW028612.1, forward strand.
TGACAGCATATACCTATTTAAAAATATTTTATTTCGTTTTATTTCTTATTTGTCAACTTTTCATGTGTTTCATTAATTTTTTTTCTTCTCTCTCTTATGTTGTCAATATGTCTGTGCCGAATAAATGTTATTTTCTTTCTTTCTTTTTCTTTCAGCAAACCGTAGGTATATATTACTCCCCAAATGACGGTACTTACGTCTGGCGCACCCTGGGATCTGGGGGCGCGGCAGTGCCCCCGCCAAGACGAGACAAGCGAAACGCAAGGGCAGTACCTACCTTTTCTCGAAGCGCTTCGTCGTTTTTTTTAACCCTTATAACTTGGGTTTGGATTATACCAGATAAACAAAATTCTCGGGATATGTTGTCAATAGCGGACTTATACTTTTTTTACAATAACTTTGTTTTTTAGGAAGTTCACGTGGACGGAGTCGTGGGTACACCTAGCTATTTATAATATGTCTATTAGTCTCACAGTGGCCGAACAGATTTTTATTAAACATAGTTAAGATGATACCCGATTAAACTAGCTTTCAACTAAAAAAAATGCATTGAAATCGGTCCATCCGTTTTCGAGCTATGATGGCACAGATAGATACACAGATACACAAATACACACTACAAACTTAAAACACCCCTCTTTATTGTCGGGGGTTTATTAAATCATAATAACATCTACAAATAACATCAACCTAGAAAAAATCAAAAAGCATCTTAATTTTAAAATAAATAAAATTGAAAAGTTCATTAATTTAAGTGATTACACTTCATTTTAATTTGGCGAGTGTAAAATATTTCTGCACTCAAGCACCCTTCATTATTTCTCAGTGAATAATTATTGAAATACCTTCATAAATAACTTTCATCTGTAGTGAAGTGCTTTTCAAAATTATTCGGTTGTAAGCACTTGAGTTATTAAGTGCTTCGGTAAAAATATCGAGAATACTTTTGATTGAAATGTGAACATTTGTGTTTGAAAATTCTTCATCCAAGTAATTTAGGTTTAAGTTATATTCTAGGCGATTCTTTGTTTAAATATAAAAGATATTTTGTATGTAATGTTACAGCAGTAGGTATTGGGATTCATTTTAAAACAAAACGAAAATTTACTAGCGCAAGCCATACAAAATGAAATTGGTCGTGAATATACATCTTTTGTTTGTTTTCAATACGTTTATTTAAATTTTCAATTTTTACGAACTAAACATAATAAAATAAACTTTTAAAAAAAGTAAAAACTGACTTCACAAAACTAAAAAGTATAAAATAATTTTCTTAAAAAACTTATCAGCTTCTGAAGTCGGTGCCACTGCCAAGCTACGTGCATTGAAGAATTAAAGGCCGCGACTTCAAAAGCTGATAAGTTTTTTAAGAAAATTATTTTATACTTTTTAGTTCTTTGAAGTCAGTTTCTACTTTTTTTTAATGTTTACTTTATTTTTCTATTTTGAGTGGCATAAACATTACATAAACATGCGATTACTGCAATCTCGATTGATATGCTGTAATTCATTCAAGAGTTCCATTGTATATCTCCGAAGGTCTTTATCAGATCTTCACCAACTATAAATGGGACCACCCCGAGAGTATACCCTTACAAAATCGGTCTGCGATTGGCGGAGTAACGGAGTAACAAAAATACAAAAAAAAATGTAAAAAAACCTCATCCTTTTTTGGAAGTCGGTTAAAAATATATGCATGTTCCTTATTTTATTATATTAAACGGATTCTAAAATTTATGAGATACTTAGCAATATGCTTTAATTTCTCCTCAGTCCTTTTAACTGTTAATTACATTACGACGAATTCGCCCTCGGGCGTCTCTTTTCCACCGATCGCCGGCTATTTTACGCCTATTATAAATTAAAGGGTAGACAGGGCTATTAGTAACCGAATAGAACGAGGAAGTAGGTAGGTACTACTATAGTATCAAAAACGATTTGTATTCGGGCGTCGTTTGTCGCACGATTTGTCTTGTCATTTAACCGCGGCGCCATGCATGTGTCTCTTTCTTTTGTTTTTAGCGATTATTTGGATTGATGAGTTAGTATTAATAAAATAAAATTGTTATACAGGGTGCCATAGATGTTATCACTGATGAAATGATCTTTATTTGCTTGAAGCATGGTACTTATAATAAGTTCTTAATCAGTTAAGTCCGACATACTTCGCCATAATTTTGTGGCATGCAAAATTTATATTAATCATATCATAGTAATATTATAAAGAGAGAAGTCCTGATTGACTGACTGACTGACTGACTTATCATCAACGCACAGCCGAAACTACTGAAGCTAGAGTCACGAAATTTGGAGAGTAGGTCCCTTTTGTATTGTAGGCAAGCAATAAGAAGGGATTTTTGAAAATTCAGCCCCTAAAGGGGGGAAAAAGGGGGTGAAAGTTTGTATGGGAGTCCCTTAATTTTTGAAGTGAGAAAGATGAAAATTGGGATTTAGGCTTTTGGTTACAAATAAAGAAACACGTGTTACCGCGTTTTTGGAAATTCATCCCCTAAAGGGGCGAAACAGGGGTGAAAATTGATTTTGAAGTGAGAGACGTGAAAATTCAGATTTTGGCTTTTGGTTAGAAATAAAGAAACACGTGTTTCTGCTTTTTTGGTAATTCATCCCCCAAAGGGGCGATAAAGCAGTGAAAAATGTTTTTGAAGTTAGAAATTTTGTATTTAAGCGTTTGGTTAAAATTAAAAACAAAATCGGTTTCGTGTTTTTCGAAATAGTTATATGAGAGTCCGTATTTTTTGAAGCCGAACGATTTGTAAGAGGTCAGGAATTGATGAAAATTAAAAAGTATCTACCGGCTAATTTGTACCCGAACGAAGTCGGGACGGGCCGCTAGTAACTAATAATTATATAATGTGAACAGTTTATCTATACATATAAAAAATGTCAGTAATGAATTAAATTATTATTATGTTATATTATTAAATTACAATGAATAAATTAAATGCAAATAAAGAATATGAATATGAATATGAATATGAATAAATTTGCATTAAAATATTATCTAAAAAATTCATTCATGTCATAAAAACAATGCTCTACCAGCCACTTATAAAGTTTAGTCTTAAATTTATTTACGGGCATTTCTCTAATGCATTTCGGAATATTATTAAATGTCTTGATGGTCATTACATAACAATTTTTGTGGAATAGAGCAGATTTAAATGAAACCACGTATTCGGTAACATGTTCTGAAGCCGTACTCAAAAAATCTGTACTTTTTAGGCATTTTTTTTTGTAATAAGTTACACTCCGCTATCATTCGTCTAGGTGAAGGGACATCGAAGTAGAAAATTTATGTCACCTTTATCTGTAGAACCTCAAAGTACACACACACATTTTACACATGTAAATAATTTCTTTTTTTAATTTACGATCTAAATATCAATCTGTATAGATCTGAGATCGAAGATACTGGATTTATGTTCATCATTATGAATAACTTTTTCTATGAGACCAACCCTGAAATCTGAATAAATATCAGCTGTTACATACCTTTAGTACCTACCATAGATAATATTTAATTATTTTTATGGAACAGCAGATTTTGTTTTCGTGATTTCAGCGTTTTCTCATAATAAAAGTCCGTCCGGGTTTGTATACTCTTCCCGACTAAATAGTATTAAGCAATAATTAATAACGACTTTAAAAATACTTTGAAACTTCAATCTTAATTTAACTCACAGTGCAAACTTCAACTTAAATAACTGATCAATCCGTTCAAATCAATCATCAGATAACACGATATACGATTCGCTGTCTCGTTGCGGTCGCGTCATTCGACCTCTTTCATTAGTAGCCTATAGACTGGTCTGAACAACAAAGGCTAATATAATTAGATCTTGGCACAGCACTCTGGTTAGATTCAATTTAGTATCAAACAAGCGACCGAATCCTAGTGAGGGGCAATGTAAAAAAAAAGGAAAAAAAAAGGAAATGAAAGGAATATATTCGTAAGTTTTACATTAAGTATTGCTAATGTAGTTGATGTTATGGGAACTAGACGACTGCTGCTAAAGTTTTTGAAGTAATCGAGTTTGGGGTATAAAGATTTCATCGCTGTAATTATGGAAAACAATATGAAGTGACGAAAATGTTACTACGATAAAATAACAAGCGGACATTAACATTATGAATAAAATCTCTGAAAATTAAAGCGATTTGTAGGTATATAAATGGTTAAGTGATTAATCTGCAATAAATGAGTATTTCGTATGTTTTATATCACAAACCTTTAATAAATTAGTTAAATATAAAGAAAGAAAGAAAAAGTTTTTATTTTTACGCCCAGTATGACGCACAAAACTTAAATAAACTTACACCAAGATCACATATAAGAATATATATATGTATATTATTTAACTGTGTTTTAAATAAAATCTTTAGGTAGGTACCTAATTTAATATGGATACAGAATTCGACTGAAATATTTACCAAACAATTTTACTACAATTGCCATGTTTCCTAAAACAATAACAATGAATCGAATCTAACACACTGACATTAGCAGGAGTATCGAACAATTACTACTGCCACTATTAAGATCTTGTTCAGTGGTTTATGATTGATTATTCTTGTTACTACCAGTAATATTTGCACACTAGATAATTACTAAGTTATATGTTATTGTTATTATGTTATACTTGTCGAATTATTGTACACATATTCTTGCAAATGCATACATTCTTATTTTTTATTCGGAGAAAAAAAACATTCTTTAAAAAAAAATTGTTCAGAAACTAAAACCCGACTACTGAAAAGGTATGAAACAAGAAAATATTAACACATATTCATAGTGATGTTCAGAGGATAGCCGTGGTCGTATGCCACTTTGCCCTAAAGCTTATGATCGCTTACTACTGTTAGGCTTACATTCAGAGACGACAGAAACGAGTCTAAGCGTGAACTTACGCTTCCATCTGTCAAAATTTGTTCGTAAAATTGACATATGGAAGCGTAAGTTCACGCTTAGACTCGTTTCGGTCGTCACTGAATGTAAGCCTTAGACTCAAGACTGTATTGTTTTGTAAGGGTAGCTGTAATTTTTCAGAGCCGCGAGCAATTTCTAGCAATATATATATTTTTGAAATGTGCTAATGAAACCCTTTCATTGATACCCAACACATTTTTTTTAGTTCATTTCCTTATGTCTTTTATAGGGCGCCATATTAAATTTCATGTGACGTCACATAGCCTACAACTAGTGGTCAATCAAGACGCGTTCAACGATACCTCATTTGTCGAATTATGATAAGTAGTTTAGAAGTTAGGAGGGAACAGATGAACATACATACATACCGGTCACACATATAACCCTCTCTGTAGTCGGGTAAAAAAAAAGCTGGGACGAAGTGCACTAATCAAAAACCCCCAACCAAGATTCTAATCCAAAACCGCAGTGTTACCGAACGAGGCTAAAGCGAACCATTCACAGCACGACCGCTTATTAATATCCCCAATAGTTCGCATTGTGCCAAAAGGTTGAATTTATCGCAGTTGTTGTTCGTTCGCGGAACACTGTGCAGACCGCGAATATACCGAGACTATAGAAACGTGGATATGGAATCGAAAAAGGGTAAAACTTTTTGGGTGCTTTTGTCGTACAGAATATGTTAACGTTAGGCACATAAATTATGTCATACGAAGTAAAGTTCTGCGACACGTGTGTATGTTTTTGCGGTTATTTTGATTTTTACTAAAGTTGAATTTTTTATTGTTCTTACAATCACTTGGTCTTTTTTTTTGTAGTATTGACTTTACAGAACTGGTGATTGTTTTGAAAGCCAAACAGATGAATAAAATCAGGCCCACGCACACGTCTGAGACGTCTCACACGTGTAGCTAGGACTACATTAGGCCTTGCTGACCGTTAGGAACACAACACTGCAAAAAGAGCAGTGTTATTTGGCTACGATATTCTGCAAGGTGGAGGTACTTCCCCAGTAGGACAGCTCCAATTTCTTGCGAGAGTTCCGCTATGCCCTACCTCTCTTTCTGAATTCCTATCGATTGTATTAAAATGCAGTAGATTGACTATAGAAAATCTAAGAAAAGTGGAGAAGGACCTTATTCAAAGCCAGAAACTATAAAGCAAAGATATGAGTTCCACAACATAAAGAATTCGGATCAGACACAGATTGTATCTCATTAGAATCTTAAACACGGGTCTAGTACTTAGGCCCAATTTCACCGACCGTATAACAGACTGTTACAAAACAGCCGTTTGACATGACAATATTTTATATTAGTATTAGAGTTCAAAACGTTTCACGTTCAAACCAGAATCGAGTTGTGACTTGTGAGTGACTTAAGTGATAGTGGTACCGGACCCGAGCGCACAAAACGTAACAGAAGGAGGGTAGACCGTTTTGTCTGCCAATAAACATCCACCCGCAAATACTTTTAGTTTATCCGTGACCATGGCGCTTGCAACAGTGCCGAAATATCGGGAACTCAATACAAGATATAAACATGGTAAATACTCCGTTTTGAACTCTAATACTAATGTTAGTGACCATGACAGTTTAAAAACTAATATTTTATATGGATAAATAACCGTTTAAATTTCAAACATCTGTTAAGTAATTTGTTCGACACTATCTAAACTCTAAATACAACAGTTGCTCATTTCATCAGTACTTACCATTACGACTCAATTTACTCAACAATTACTATTTAATGGTAATCGGATCGCTCAGCGTTTGCACGCAATTCGATGAACATTGTCAACTCGATATTATTTTATTGATTAAGACATTAAGATGCCGTGTCTGCTGACGGCATGCGATCAATAGCAAATGGCGAGATATTATACAAATTTAAACGATTGTTTTGCATTGAACGCTGTATATTTAATCGTCAAATAAATTATGATAATGATACTTGGTTAATAATCATTAGGTTAGAGAAGGCTATCGTAACAGTTACAAGGTTAAAACTAAAGTATTACAATGACACATCATACCACAAAAAAAGGCAAAAGTAACTGCTAGGCCTACCTAGCAGTTTTTTTATTTTATACTATGTAGAGATAGAGAAAAACAACATCTGTATCCTAATACAGATGTTGTTTTTCTCTATCTCTACATAGTATAAAATAAAGTCGCTTTCCGCGTCAGTCTGTCTGTCTGTATATCCCCGCTAACTCCTCCTAACCCACGCAACGGATTTTGATGCGTTTTTCAACATCAGTTAGATAATTTTTCATGAAAGGTTTTTATGTATAATACTTTCATATTTAATGTAAGCATAGTAGAGAAATTGCACTCGTGCGAAACCGGGGTCGGGTCGCTAGTATTTAGCTATTTAGGAATCGCATTTGCGGCTGAAAGCACATAGTTTGGCAACTTTGTCACTTGTATCCTCAAAGATGACGATGTTCTGACGATTCCTCTCTCTCGAAGATCACATGAAAACACTTAAATGGCGCCAGGAGCATCACATGATACTACAGTTATTTGGCAATTGAACGTAAACATAATCACGTCTTATCTTGTTCTCTCGAATCTAAGTGTACCTACAAATGGAACGGACCACTTACGCACTATTTCCACAGAATGTAAGAGAAATAAGGAAAAACAATTACCCATATAGTTTGCGACATATTGTATAAACATTTATATGAATAATGACTTTGGTAAGTTTCGGGTTCGTACAAGTTCGTATTTAATTGATCGAGAAAGCGGTGATTTGTAGCTTTATTAATATCGGAGTTAATAGAAATATTGAGCGTAAGAGAAGGGTTATTGAAGGAAAATGGAAAACTGGACCGAGAGAATCTTAATTGGCTGTTTCTTTACTGTTTCAGTAACCATGCGTTCCAGATTATGATCGGAGGTCATGACAAATGGAATAAGTGAGTAGGAATATCGATTGTCCGGTGGCCAGATGGGCTGACGACATTGTTGCCATCTCGGGTCGAACCTGGGGCAGTACCATGCAGACACGCACACTCAAAGAGCGGCCTATGCCCAGCAGTCGGGCTGTGGATGATGAACAATTATTATGCGAACAAAAGAAAATCTATCAACACACACATTGTAATTGTCCTAGTTATATATAAGTTTGTCACTATGCAACTAACTTTAAAAACACCTTTTTTCCCTAAACATAATTCAAAATGGGGCTCAGAATTACACGAAATATACCAAGGATTAATATTCTCCCTAAATAGATTCACAACATCTTAAAATAAACCACATCCATAAATATAAACACAAATCAGTCAATTTCTCGCTTCTCTCACAGCATAACTAGATAATATAAGCACCGAATTTTGAACTCTAGCCCTTTGCAATAAGGTCTATGACTTTCCAGACCTGACGAGCTGATTACACACTCCACCCCTTCGTCTACAAATTAATTGTTTCTAATGAAACACACGCTCGAATACATGTTTCTCACTAATCAGGTCATAGGTTAAACGATAGGTCGTATTTCTTTTGATATAAGGTCGAGAATTCAGTGAAAATTATTTCAGGATGTGGAGATATTTTGTGATGTGTTTGCATTAGATTTGTGCTGTGTTTGAATTGGTTTAGTAGTTGTACAAGTGGGAGAACTAGTGTTATGGGCACAGCCAATAAGGTGTTATTAATGTATTTTTGGAGGGTGTTTGTGCACTGAATCCAGAGAATCATGTCATTTCTTGTAACAAGTTTCGGATGTAGCAGAATAATTATGCACAAAGAAGAATTTATGCTTTGTCTATGCGATAAAATGCCTATTCGTGAAAACGGATGGATACCTTCATATGAAGTCCACTGCTACTGATCTATTCAATACAATCTACTGTTCCGTATTAGGAAAAATGTTCATCGTGTAAACTAGACCTACTGAAAGCAAGGGGATTTCATAGATGTGGTGAATTAACATCAAACTATACTTTATTAATTTATTGAACAATTAATGCACACATAAAATTTACAAGAAATTATGAACTAGGAGCGTAAAATAGAAAGATACTGATTATTTCTAAATAAATCTCTTCCAGCAGACCTACGGCAGGAGAGTTCGATTTCAAAACAACGATTACTGTATTCACGATTTCAAGGATCGACACTTTTCCTTAAGAATTATTCTCGATCGACTAAACGCGTCAGTTACTACCGCCAAACACTAATCAATTCAAACGCAGCTTCATAAAGACAGCTAGTATCACTAGTATGGTAATGTGTTTCGTAATACAAGCTAGAACACCCGGAGGAAGGTGACGTGTTATTTGGTATACCTACTGAGAAGGTTATAATAATAACGGGACCAATGGATATTGCACTGAGCTTATTAATTTTCGGGAATAAAAATTATTATTTATTGAAGCAGAGGACAAAGTGAAATTGATTCTATTCAGTACTTTAAAAAAAGAAAATCTTTGCACTAGGATTTCTCCTGTATCGAGGGTATAGTTTACAAACATATATCTCACATCCACACACATCCAGACCCAAAACAATCATACAAATATTTATTCCGTGCGGGGATCGAACCCGCGGCATGTAGCGCAGAAAGCTAACCGCTTCCCACTGCTGCAACCGTGTCATCGAACTACCAGTAACTAATCCTATTACTGATTCTTGGCAATAAGCAGGACCCTAGGCTATAACTACATTATTACCTTTGGTTTAGGTACTACCAAGATTACTCTCACGTTTTCTGTAGTTTGAATCAGTATTGTTGCTGATGCATATTCTCACAACAGCTGATGCTGATGCTGATATTTAATCATTGACATCAGCAGATGCTAATGCTGAAGCAGATTTTTATTATATTCTTAAAAAGGCACGGAATACGTGCTGACCATTATGAATTTATATCTAAAAGATGCACAGTTTTCCTTGGTAGGTATTGAAATAAAATAATTAAATTTTGTGACTCAAACTAAGTAGTTTAGTCATAATTAGTCGTAGATTGGTCAAAACTCTCAAGCGAAAACAACACGTGCTATAAGCCACGCCCCCTCTGCGGTCACGTTACAACTTGAACTTCAGCATTAATAATCAGCATCGATCAATGTGGATGCTGATGCTGATGTTGAAAATGATGCTGAAGTTCCGCGGATGCTGATGCACATTCGTAACAACCCTGGTTTAAATAATTGTACTAAGACTAATGAGGTGATGATATTCAGTCAGTAAACTAGTAATAAACGTTTGTAAAATATGTTCCGCTGTAAACTGTTTACGAGATAGTTATTAACTAAACCTAAATGTTTCGCGTTCAGAAGATTTATCTTACGATATGCTTTATATTCCAATTTACAATAGGATTCCTTAACATTACACACTGTATTTACATCAATCTCCTTTACTAATAAGCACTGTTTAAAATTGTAACATGAATAATGGCATTTTAACCAACTTCAAAATAGGAGGAGGTTCTCAAATCGATTGCGTATTTTTGTAAGTTTGTTCAGCGATATCTTCGCCTATTGACAACTGATGGTAATGTTTTTTTTGGGAAAGAGTATTTTCTAGAGGTGGTCAGGTGAAAATCTGATGCAGACCTTGGAAGATAGACAGTGGAACTCTTCAATGGATAACAGCAAATCATTTGCGATTGCTGTAATTGCATATTCATGCGCGAGCACAGAGGAATCAGGGAGAGTGCGGAGTATGAGCGACGGTCGGGCGCAGCGCACAGTACCCGCTTCTTCAGCCCCCGATTCCTCGGAGCTCGCACGCGGATTTTAAGTACTGTCTTGCCCATCATACATGAGCACCTGCACCCGGGAAGACTTAAATATGGCACCAGACAGAGCCAACCAGATTGCTAAATATTTGTCAGGAATATAAATGTTTTGTGTTTTGCCACGAAAAGAAATAACCTAACCGTCAAAATCCCCCGACTCCAACTAGAAAAAGAGCTTGTAACTTTTGAACGGCTGAACAGATTTTCATGAAACACAGCTACGATGATACCCGATTAAACTAGCTTTCAATTTCAAAAAACTATATTGAAATCGGTCTATCCGTTTTTAAGCTACGATGCCACAGAAAGACACATAGATACACACTAGAAACTTATAACCCGTTTTTTTGTCGAGGGTTAAAAACAGTCCTTATCGGCACCCAACATAGAAGAAACGTAGGCTATTTATTTGCCAGGAATCACACGATCACGTGTTTATCATAAGAGTATCAAACCCGCGACTTAATCCACAAGAGACACTCTCCACTAACGCACCAATTAAGTAGTTCGGCAATTGAGAATCATGTTGGGTTGGTAACCCAATTATAACCATTCAGGCGAAATGATTACCGTGTTTCAGTTTTTGACTCAATAAACCCTAGTTTTGAACGTCATCAAGAAAAAATGAGAGACCCGTCGGTCGATCGAGAAGTGCACAGTGAGCCAAGATACCGGTTCTATTATTAATTACCTTAAAAATTAAGGTTCCCTTTAAAAATAGTTAACTTACTTTAATATAAAAATAATAAAGGTACCAAGAAATACAGGTATTGGTCATACCGGTTTCGGTCCCTGGTATAAACTGATGTGTATTGTCACATTATTAAAACCTTGCACACACCTCAAGATATGGCGAAGACTACGAAACACGTACAGTATCAGGTTTATGATAATGGTACAGATAATAGTATCCATTATATTGAATAATGACGAGGGTTAAATTCAATGTACATACAACACAATGTACATAGAAAGCCAGATGTGTTCCATTCTGTGTGTAATAATTAATAGGTACCTATGCGTGTATTGGAATATGCTTTTCATAGCCCATCCGTCAAAATTGAAAACTATATTTGGCTAGTAGTACGTATTTTGAAATTGTTCGACACTATTTGCAGTTTTCAAAAAAGAAAAAACGAAAATAATATTTTATGTTTATTCGACAGAGTGCAGAAAAAAAAGTAACGATTATAAGGAACACAATTTTTTTTATTTCAAAATATAAAATAAAATTGTCTTACATAAGGTTCGATAATAGCTACCAGTTACTGCGGCGAAAAAATGCCTAACTATTAGAAACGTTGCTTTTTTGGGGTCATATTTAACCGAAAGTCGCGTCGACCACGTGAGTAAATCTTTGAGCAAAACATTACGATATATCTAAACAGCTACCCTGTTTCTCTGCAAAGCTAAAGTGACACTATGTAGCGACAAATTAAAAGGTAGGTACCTACTATAGCATTTTCCCAATATAAAAAACATAACGCAATAAATCTCAGTCGCAAATAGGCGAAGCATACACAGTTAAGATAAATATTTGATAGCTGGGCACGCAAAGCGATTCAGCACACTGTGCGTTCAACCGAACGTAATGTGAACGTTCGGACGTTCGAACGTTACATCGATGTACTTATGCGAAATGCGTTTGAAATTCGATTGCATGACGTCATCAAATGTGTTTGCCTACGTTTTGATTTGAATATTAATTCTGTGGTGCCAAGGAAAAAGGAGATAAGTCATAAAACCAAATTTTGCACTACAGAGTAAAAAAGAATACACTTATTGTGAAAAAGTAGTAGTAGGTACACTCACTCTGTATTTTGCCATAGAATAAAAACTTTTGGAAAGTTTGCTAAGCAAATAAAATAATTACAAGTAGCGTTGTCAGGTGTCCCGATTTACCCGGACATCCCGATTTCCAAGGGTCTATAGACACGTCCGGATTCAACCGTGATTGGGATGCCAAATGTTCCTATTTTGGGCGAATCATACTTTCATTATCAAAAAATAAAGACACCGTGCGCGAGCGATCATGTTTTTTTTTATATTATGTTATCTCTTGTAATCTAATAATAAAAAAAAAAAATTGTAGTTCTGTACTGAAAACTAATATCCCGATTTACCAACCGTCCCGAAATTTGGCATTCCGGATCTGGCAACACTAGTTACTAGGTACTAGATACCTTACATAGAATACGTAGTATTGCAAACCTTAACATTAAACTTTCAAAGATTTCCCTTAGTCTTAAAACTTTAAAGTTTCCCCCGTTTCCAAATCAAATTCACGAACGCAAATCGTAAAACCAATTTTAAACAAGGGTCACCTGAATAAATTAGGCAAGTTAAAGATGTTTCACACTTGATCGTGTTCGTGTCACGTTTTTTAATAGGTCGTCTTAATGCAAATATTTTTGTAATCACATCGTCACGTTTCGCACTGTCAGTGATTTATCGAGTCACAAAACTGATATTCGTAATATCGAAGAAAAGGAGACATTTTGATCTGACATGTAAGTAGACAATAATTTCGAATATTTGGTTCATTTTTTGCATGGTTTACGAAACAGAGACCAATCGTGAGTTGCTAAACCCATATCATCGAATAACCTACCTCACAAACCGATCGTTACAACAGCTAACAACATTTTGACAGCAATTTAAATATTGAGCTCTCTTTGCAAAATTATACACATGCTTAACGCATTAACACAATTATAATCGATCAAACACGGAACAATCTCTCTCGCCCCTAACTCACAAAGGCCCACTATCAATCATTCATCGCTGCCCAACCGTAGCGAGGCTGAATCTATCAATACACACATCACATCTTGGACACGTTGGCATTTACGCAATCTGCACAGAATGGTGAATTAATTGCCGTTCATGTGCGGATGGGTGTGTGTCGTCTGCAAATATGGCCTGTACGTTTGATAGGAGAGTTGGACATGATGGTAAATTATAGTGGTTTAATTAGTAATGAGTCTGCGAATGCAGAGTTAGAAAATGCCACTGTAGGGTTAAAAACCCAACAATTGCATTTCTAACCCCCGACAAAAAAGAGGGGTTTTATAAGTTTGTAGTGTTTGTCTGTCTGTGGCAACGTAGCTCCAAAACGGATGGACCGATTTCAATGTAGTTTTTTTAAATCAAAGCTAGTTAAATCGGGAATCACCTTAGCTATGTTCATGAAAATCTATTTAGTCATTCAAAAGTTATAGCTATTTTTAAAACGGTTTTATTAGCTTCACCTGCAATTATGTAAAAAAATCTTGGAAGTTAAATTTGACCCACTTCCCGGTTTCCGATTGATCTGAAATTTTGCATACACGTTTAGTTTGGATGACAAAAGCGTTTCTTTTTTTAAACTATAATATTTATTATGTCTATATTGCCACCACAGAGACTAACTAATGCATCGAGGAAGCAACTCTGAATACACGATAAAATGCGGTTTTCTTTTATTTATATTGTGTGACTGCAACTACAGGATTATTTTCCCCATTACCAGTCACAGTAATATGTGGGACACAGTTACCTACTCATATAAATTGATCCAAATACCTATGTAAATGTTGTACCATTGAAATTTTGTGAATAGCGTGTAGTGGACGTCCATGTTACTAACCGACATTCACTTAATGTAAATTGCAAATAACTTAGCAAGTAGAATATGTATATTCGTAAGACGTGTATGAACCATAAACTTAGAATATTTTCGCTTCGTATGAACCTGTTTTCTTGAGGCATTTGTTTTGCAAGCGTAGTTCTTTTGCAGGAACGGTTGCATGCAGTGGTTGTGTATCAGAATATTATAGTTTAAAAAAAAACTAAAGAAAACGCTTTTGTCATCCAAACTAAACGTGTATGCAAAATTTCAGCTCAATCGGAAACCGGGAAGTGGGTCAAAAACTTCCAAGATTTTTTTACATAATTAGTTACAAGTGAAGCTAATAAAAGCGTTTAAAAAAAGTACAGTATATCTTCCGTACTAAGGCCTAATCCTTCTCATTCTGCGCAGAGGTCCGTTGGCCAGCAGTGGGACAGTAATGGGCTGGATTTCTTATTACTAGCGGTCGCCTACTGGTCTAAATTCGACCGTAATTTTTTCTGCACTCCTTCTCCTTATAAACTTTAAATATGCCAAATCTCAGACTCCTCCGTGCGTGCAATATGTTTAAAAAGGGGTCCAAAGTTTTCTCTTCACGTATTTATATATAGACTTACTCGTATTAATATATATAAGATTATTTATTATATCTTCCGTGATTTACTGTTAAATTGAGCTTCTGATATTTCAACGTTGTTGCAAGCACCATATTAGCGGAGTGGCTTTTTTAAAATAGCCTAACCCTGATGCTATCGTATCTGACACATATACAACTGTGCGACATCCATCGTCGGGCTTCGGCCTGCCAGGCCATATCACCTAGATTGCCTGGCAAATATGAGCTCTGCGATATAATTTTGGAACAAGTTTTTAGAGGCTTTATCTCATTTGTATCAATATCAAATATTTATCATTTGGTTAGAAGATATATGGCACAATCCACTTTCACTTCGCTTGTGTACTGGGAGTACCTAAGGGCACTTTGATGCAAAAACCGTTTGGATACTCCAGTACCCAAGGCATCTCGAGTACGACGAGTCGCTGACACTGTCAAACACCAATAACGTGGCGCACGTCACATAAGCCGAGACTGTTCGCGCCTTTGCTCAGAATTAGAACAAAACATTCACATACCGAAATGGTCCCTTGTTCACATCGCCTTCGTACCCAATTATGTTACGATCAGCAAACAAAATTAGATTTGCGAGCGAATTTAAATTTTCTTATACTCTGTTAAATGCAGTAAAAATAAAAAATAAAATTGGTGATGGATACAGAGCTAAGATGCAGCTTTAATATTATGTAAATATCTGAATGAATAAGGTAGTGTTTTTTATATTGATTCATTATAATGACGAAACGCGGACATTACACTGTTAAATCGTAACGGCTAGAAATAAACAACTTATTGCTATTTACAACCGAAAAACTTGGTTCGGATGCCATACAAGTGTCCACTCCTTAGCTTATGAGTTAAAAACTCAAGTATATGTTTTTATTTATTTATTTATTTTGTCTAAAAAATTACAATAATAAATTCAACTTAAAGCTAGTTGATAAATAATCCGACATCATGCAAAATCAACAATTGGGAGCATCTGCAGACAAACTAGGTGATGAAACACATAAGTCATGCGGTCTATTAGGCACAAAGGCTGATAAAGCGAGAATTTAAACAAAATTAATTTAAAAATATTTTATTTATTTATTTTATAATTTATGTACTTACACACAACAAAAAGAAAATTAATTAAATTAAAAAAAATTAAAAATTAAAATTTATTTAATAAAAACGTATACAAAAAAGGGTACATTTAGTGAACAGTAGTAGTCGGAATATGAATGTTAGGTAGCGACCCGCCCGATCTAGGTTTATTCAAACCTGTGTTTCGGGGATAAAAAATACATAGAATAAGGAACACTTAAGTACAAAGGTTAAAAAAAGGTAATTAAAGGTGCTGCTGTTTTTACCGACATAATTGTTTAATAATCGCAATGATAAATCGACGATTACAATTATTTAATAGTTAATCAACTACCATTGCTGGCTGTACGTAATTATGTATGGCCTGGAACTGAGACTTAATTAAGTGAATGCATCTCAGAGGCTGCATGTGGCACGCGTTCGTCATTTCCCTCAAATGGAATTGAGATGGCTACGGATTAAGGCCGCGTTCCTACCCAAGTGAAAAGGGTTTGGGCGTCGACTGAGCGGATTTCGACGGGTCTTATGACGATATTTGTTGGGTTTCTTGTGGAAATGATGTGGTATTGTTGTGTTATAACAATATTTATGATCAGTCGTGTGGATGAGATTATAGAATATTACCCGGATACATAATCGTGTTTATAAACGTCCAGTAAATAAAATGGCTTTTTATATAACTTGTTACAAAATTTGTAAAAACCATATAGATACACTATCGCATTAGGTTAACCTGTCGTGATAGATATAAGAGTGGAAAAAAATTATTTAGAATATACTACATGTAGGTATCTATAAGGGTCCTACCGCTTTCCAGTCCCGATATCATTATGAACAACTTTTATTAAGGGGACAAAGCAGAAATGGGGATTAAAATCTGATATTCCATACAAATAATTCGAATATTGAATCCATGTATCACTTTATACAAAATATAGCAAAAGAAAAAGGGGCAAAATTTATGGCCTCCAAAAATCGACGTTCATTCACAAAGCTTAACATCAAAGCTAGCCTTATAAATGAGAGCTGTATGTGCCCCAAAACCTAGTCAAAGAGAAATACTGCAACACTGACTAGGGTAGCGGATATTAAACCCGTTTTGTCGTGAATGCACTTACGTGAGGTAAAAGCAGGGACCGAAAACCGCTACAAATTAGGGTACAGGTATCGAAGAAGTAAGGTTACTTCTAAGAATACGGTTACCGCTATCTGGATAACCAAGATAAATAACCTAAAAATGACAAGTGATACACATACTTACACACACAGGCGCTGCCCGCACTTTGATTTAATGCTCACGGCACGTGTAAGGTAGAGGTAATTTTTATTTCGGTAACCGGTATTGATGCGGGTTGTAATAAATTTGATGGGACTACCTTAAAAATTAAGGTTACCTTTAAAAATACCTGTAAAAATAATAAAGGTTGTAACTGAGAAATACCGGTATTGGTTATACCGGTTTCGGTCCCAGGGTAAAAGCAGTAGATTTTACTAACAAAGGTTCATACATATTCTACGATGCAACAGGGAACTTCGATGTATTTTTATTTTATCGTATAGATTGAAGGTTTAAAAAAAAAGAATGCACGATTAATTAAAATAGCACAAATAAATGTATGACATTCAAAAGTTCGCGCCAAAACACAGTGTCATGTGACATGACGTCAGTGCATCGCTCGTTCATAACATGTGAATATCAGAATTATGAACGATAAATGGTTCAATGATTGATTATTAGGTGGTGTTCTCACAAGGCGATTTAAATCTGTTGACTTCAATACGTTTGGCGAATTGAATAAAAATCGTATCATGAGAACACGTTTTTTTAACCCCCGACAAAAAAGAGGGGTGTAATGTGTATCTGTGTGTCTGTTTGTGGCATCGTAGCTCCAAGTCGGATGGACCGATTTCAATGCAGTTTTTTTATTTGTAAGCTAGTTTAATCCGGAATCATCTTAGCTATGTTTCATGAAAATCTGTTCAGCCGTTCAAAAGTTACAGCTCTTTTTCTAGTTGGAGTCGGGAGTTTTTGACGGCTAGGTTATAGTAAATGTGGCTCAACTTTACTTTGTCTCATTACTTGAGCGACTAAAATTTGACTGACCGACTCGCCTCGTGAGTACGCCGCTTTAGCAAGAGCACGAGTCACGACCAAGTCAACCATAATACGGCTAGCTTCTGATATTAGCTCAAGCGTACAGCGACTGACCTTTGTCTTAGGGACCCGAGCCTCATTCCTCCTTTGTAGTTCCTAATAAACAAACATTTTATTGAATTGTTGAGCTATGTTAGTAATGCCTTCATTATTTGAAACGCCTCTGAACCGGTAATATTCACTATACGTACTCGTAATTGGAATCGATTTAGTTTCAACAGTTCAACAATACACACAGTCAGCTAACGAATTGGTCTACCACCTTAAGTTTGCAATTTTTTCTTCCAAATGTTCTATAATTGTGATATTTTCATTTGATAGAAAGTTCTGTTAAAATTGATTGCCCTTTTTTGGCTGACCGTAAATTGAAAATATAAGCGCACCAATTTGATATGCACCCAGACTATTCCACATAGCACACCCACGTGGTACACACCAAATAAAAATTAAAAATATTTATTTTCTATTCCACCTTGCACACCAACGGTTATAATGTATATAGATAGGGGTACTAACTAATAAGATATATCGAAAATAAATATTATAGTTTAAAAAAAAAAAACTAAAGAAAACGCTTTTGTCATCCAAACTAAACGTGTATGCAAAATTTCAGCTCAATCGGAAACCGGGAAGTGGGTCTTTAACTTCCAAGATTTTTTTACATAGTTAGTTAGTTACAGATGAAGCTAATAAAAGCGTTTTAAAAAGGAGTCATAGATTACACAGACGACTTTTTTAAATTAAGTCCATAAAAAAATGTTTTTGGGCTTCCGATTAAGAATTACAAAAGTCGTGTTGTAAAACAATAATAAAATTATCTTTTATCGTGAATCAGGATTTTTTCCCCATGATATAAACGCTTTTACTTGACAAAACAAACTGTTTTCCTTTCATAACTGAGTTAGTGGTATCTTTGCTTCATGGTTGCTATAAATCTTGCTTACCTAAAGCGCATTGTCGTAGAATGTGAATATATGATAACAGTGTCGTTTCTTACTCAAAATTTGAGGGTAGTGCGCAATGGAGTTAGTGTTTAGTGTAGGGTCAACATATCTCCCTGATTTAGAAGGAAAATCCTGGATAGGATAAAAATCCTTATGGTAAGTAGTGTGATACAGCAGCCGCTAAATACATTAGGATGCCGTCAATATTACAATTCACATAGGATCATAGACTATTGGGAGAAATTTCATTAGAAATAAGTAGTTCCATTGTGCTCATATGCCTGTAATATTTTTATTAATACATTTCCTTGTTGTTGTATGTATATAAATAAATAAAAAAGATAAACAGAATTCATCACCTGAGCCTAACGCAGTCTGCTGGGAAATAGGTTTTGTACATAATAAATATTATAGTTTTAAAAAAAAAAACAAATAAAACGCTTTTGTCATCCAAACTAAACGTGTATGCAAAATTTCAGCTCAATCGGAAACCGGGAAGTGGGTCAAATTTAACTTCCAAGATTTTTTTACATAGTTACAAGTGAAGCTAACAAAAGCGTTTTAAAAAGCCAGTGCTGCGGCATTTATTTTAACTGTTGCAGCCTCGTCATCATAATATGCTGATAATAGGGTTAATTTTTGGCCTCGAGCAGGATTTCTTTTTTTTCTGAATGATTTTGCAATTACCTTTACGAATCTAGTTGCATCACAACAGGAGTGGATATATCCTACAATTTACAAAATCTTAGTCACCTTACACATCCCGATACAAGTTTTGATATCTGCCGCACTCAATGTCGTTTGAGAAGTTTTTGATTTATGTGCTCAGCCCCCTACGGCTATAGCGACATGTGTTATAAGAGGCTCAAGTCGGCACCTTAATGGAAAAGTGCCTGACGTTCACAAAGTACCTTTGTGTGAAGAAAATTCATCAAGTTTTAACTTTGCCTGGGATTTTCTAAATATTGTGACAGATGCTCAGTTAACAATGAAGCGAAGTCAGTATAGGACCTATAATATAATAATAATAATATATCTATATAATATAGGCTTTGATGGAGATGAAATGTGTGACACATGGAGCTCCTATCCTATCCTTATTTTTTATTCACATTAACATTATTCTCGCAGCTCTTACTATCACATTGTACTGATTAAGATTGTAAGCTATTATTTTAAAAGAGTTTCCATGGAGTTTCTTGCCGGTTCTTCTCCATAGGAGATTCTAAATTTGGAATCGCGCACCGAGTCTGGATATTTCATAAGTGCTTGTATTTGGTTTAGATGAAATAAAGATCTATTCAATTCTGTAAAAAGATAATTATATGATGATAATTGGAGGTGCCGCCGGACTGGGGAAGTAGCTCCACCTTGCAGAATATCGTAGCAAAATAGCACTGCTCTTTCACAGTGAGTTCCTCACGATGAGGAAGGTCGCCAGTGGTCCTTGAGGCACCAAAGACGGTGTAGGACCGCAACGCGCGAGTGATGCCCCTGGTGTTGCAAGCGTCCATAGGTTACGGTAACCGTTTATCATCAGGCGGGCCGTATCCTTGTTTGCCACCTTATTGGTACATAAAAAAGTTAATTTTTACTCAGTCCACGTTACTTTACGTTTGTCAAGGGAACCGGGTCAGGACGAAGGAAAATTACCATCTCATATTATATATCTCATATTGTATATCTAGTAGATTTGTTCAGGTAATTTGTGTTTTAAAGCATGTAGCATGTTTAGTTAATGTAAGCTAGGTTAAGTATAGTTACTAAGTATTAAAAAAGAGCGCGTCTCGCCCTCAAACTTAAAAGTTTGGCGAGTATTTATATAGATATAAACAAAAAGATTGTAACATGGATTTTTTTTTTTTTTTATCTTTAATTTATTATGGATAAAAGCATGGAATAAATAAATTAAAAAAAATATTAGAACA
This sequence comes from Allophyes oxyacanthae, assembly GCA_932294325.1. NCBI lineage: Eukaryota > Metazoa > Arthropoda > Insecta > Lepidoptera > Noctuidae > Allophyes > Allophyes oxyacanthae. Next base: position 3,391,407 of record OW028612.1, read on the forward strand.
AAGGTACGATTTTAAAATGGCTTTGATAAAAATGACCAAAACCGTTGTCTTGTTATTAAATTCTTCCACGAAATATTACGGAGAGGTCAATGGGTACTTACAATTATGTTTTATGAAGGTTGTGAAGATTTACCTGAAAATAAAACGGAGAATTAATATTGTTAACAAAGTCAAAGACAATAACGAAATGGATGAAATACAAACACAATTTGACATGAGGATGTGGATTTAATTGGAATAAAATTAAATATTGTTTCCTTTTCAGGAAATATTTTTTTGTTTGAGATTTTTCATATAGGTACCTATAATATAACATATGGTTAATTCAAATAAAAAGTTCAATTCAAAGTTCATTTCAAACGGCCGTTTAAGTATTCATCATGGGTTTTTTTACGGTGAAATAGCCCTAAGTATGTCAGCAATTGCTGTTTAATCGCCATAACAACGAAGTACCTATTTATTATCAAAATATTATACAGCAAAATTACATTATTCTCGCAGTTCTTACCACAACATTGTACTTATCAAGATTGTAATATATTATTTGCAAAGAGTTTCCGTGGAGTTTATTGCCAGTTTTTCTCCATAGGACCTACTATTTGGAACCGCGCACCTAGAGTCTCGACATTTCATAAGTGCTTGTATCTGGTTTACATAAAATAAAGATCTACCCAATCCAAAAAAAAAAACAAAAAATGTGTCTGGTAACGCTGCGTAGAGACAGCGGAAAGAGAACAGTCAGTATACTTCAGACATACTAACACAGCGGTAATCGTCTATTCTGCTATACAACACATCGTAATACGCTACAGAAACAATCCGTATTTGCTGCGTCCAAAAACTTTTTCGCTAGAAGAAATCAATTATTTAGCACCAATTTCAGAAACACCATAGATCCCAAACAAACACAGGTCGTATTGATGTCAGAAAACCCCATGCTACTTGACCAACCCACATACCATGTCATTCCCCCACAAATTCATGGCCCAAACCATCCATAAGTTCCGTCCGGCATAAATCCGCATTACCGAAAAAAAATCGCACCAAATCTCAACATGGCGGTATTATGTCGTTCTTAAACTGCCTCAGCCGCTGAATAATATAAGAGGAGCAACAGTATGGGCGATTTATTTCCATTTCCCTACTTGTCGAAGAGTTACTTCGTTCTAACTTGAAGTATTGGAAAAACGTGTTATTCCAGTTCGTTACTTCGTTTTTGTTTGAACTTTGGCAAACTGTTGCGTCTCTTAGTGGGGTTCATATTTGAGTTTTGGTAATTTTTACGTTTATTTGGGCAGCTATCGGGTACACGTGTAAATATAAAGGAAGTTTTGACGTATAAGTAGATACTGAACATAAAAATGAATTTTAATTTTTGTCAGCAGTTACTTTTCCTGTCGCACTTCTCGCCATCGGCGGGGAGTTCATCCGCATACCGTAGAGCCACACTGGTCTTGTGCGGTTTCAGAGGAGTTTCCTCCCACGCTCGCTCAGGTTCTGGAATCAGATCTCCACCGAGGTTTTCCCAAGAGACTATTTGTATGGAGTTCTTCAAAACGAGAGTGAATTTCTTTTTACAGAATTGGCTGCACGCCTTTTTTGCTCATGGTATTGCCAGCGTCCATAGGTTATGGTAACCGCTTCCCATCGGGCGGGCTGTATACCTGTTTACCAACATAGTGGTATAAACAAGTACGACAATAAGGGGCATGTGTGAATAAATAAAACCTATCATATTTAGATCGGCACAAAACACACACTACCATACCATAGGTGATGCGCAGTCGGTGCAATATACCCACTTATTTTTGTTCTTTTAAATTATTATGTTTTCTACTCAATTTTACACTGTTGCCATCCTAAAAAAAATTATTCTCTGTCTATGCACCTGTCCTCTTCTTATTACCTGTGTCTATCATTCTAGTGTGTCTTGTTTTTGTGGCAAATAAATGATTTTTCTTTCTTTCTTTTTATTACAGCAGCTTTTAATTGCCATCAAAAATTTGGTCCCAAACATTGGTTTACGGATTTCTATGAAGTTTCATAACAAAACTTTATACAATGTAGACAAAGTATAACGCTGTTTTAATTTTTAGGGTGTATAAATGTCAGGAACACATGGATTTATGAAGGGCGTTTTATTTTATACTTCAAAAGATTTCAAAATTTTCGTGTGACGGAATTGTGTGTTTTTATTGTCTTTTGATTGTTTTCGTCTGGGTCGCTGTCCCTTCGGAAGTGGATGGCATTTTTAATAGTTTAAAGTGATTTCGACACGAGATTTATTGGTGCTTGAGATTCTATGTCGCGATGTCTTTTAATTTTTACCCGACTGCGCGACTCAAAGGCGGGTAATGTGTTTATCAGCCTATGTATGTATGTTTGTTCCTTTGTGGCACTCTAGAGGCCAAACGCGTAGGCCGATTTTGATGATTCTTACGGCAATCGATTCGCATTATTATCCATTGTTGAGAAACTTGGACTTTTCTGTCGCAGGCGTAATTGCCAGACAGAGATGGATGTTGTAACATGAATATCGATGCAGCAGACTATAGAAAATCTATTATTCGTCTTCACGGGTGACTAACATAGTGCTGAAAGGGTTATAATATGAGAGCCAAAGGTCTGTATTGACTAACTTCATGGCACCATAATAAGAGTTCATACGAACTACGAACATATTGGATAACTACACCTTATTTTTAAATTCCGACAAAAAAGAGGGGTTTTAAAAGTTTGTAGTCTGTATTTGTGTATCAATGTATCTGTCTGTAGCATCGTATCTCCAAATGATGAACTGATTCCAATGCAGTTTTTTTTGAAAGCTAGCTTAATCGGTTATCATCCATCTATGTTTTATGAAAATCTGTTCAACCGTTCAAAAAATACAGCTCTTTTTCTAGTTTGAGTCGGGGGTTTTTGATGGTTAGGTTATGTATATTTTTACCCGACAGCGCAACAAAGAAATGCATTGTGAAGCCGTAGGCGATGTTAAGTTGTGAGGCTCAGACTTTTAATGGTAAGTATCATGAATGAAGTAACTATTACCTCTCAATAAAAACTACTTCTTTCTCGACTTTAAATTTCTTTTTCCGTAGTCGGATTTTCTTTCTTACTTTTATTTTTATAGTTTCTTTTTCCATAGTCGGTATTTTTTTTTTTTTTTACAAAGAAGTATTCTATGAATGCGTAGTGAGTATTGGAACTGGTTCAATATTGAAAATTTTGTACAGACATTTTACTTGTTAACGATACGATAAGTTTTCTCATTGCACCCATATAAAGTCAGAAGAATCACACATAGTCATAGTCATAGTATTTTATTGGTAGCTAATAAGGTACAGGTCAACATAATATAATCAATAATAACAATAAATTAGAAAATACAATAATCAAAATATAAATCAAATAAATCTCAATAACACGAAAATAATAAAAATAATCATAATAATTTTATTTCAACATGTACTGTATAAGTTAGAACGTGTCGTGGCTTCAATCGTTCCAACTACGATACGTTGTAACATATACAGGGTAGTAACTTTATGTGGAACACCGCACAGTATACGGGTCGCAGGTGCAATAACTTCAGAACGATAATATTCAATATGTTTCCGAGCAAATGCATTTAGAAATGTAATATTGTAGTACATTGATCCATTCTACACTTTGTGGGAGCTCTCTTTACAAGATTTACGAAGCAGTAGCAGTAGCCTAGTAGTTAAACGCTTGCCTTCCATACAGGAACAGGATAATTGATTATGGGGACGTGGAAAGTCGCGCGGCGCGCAAAGCGGCGTGTCGCTCTCTCGCTCGCTCTCCACGAACGGAGATACGGGCCTTTCTCCGCGTTGCGCCCGATTTTCCGCCTCTCCATAATTATAGTGCGGCCGCCGAGAGAATGCCTTTTTGACACCTGTCAGTTACGAACAAACGAGAATTTTTTGTTATCGAAACATTATTACATAATAGTAGATATCTATCGTTTACATGCACTACTGATACAAAATTCTATTAAAATTAACCTATAATAAACTAAAATAGTTTAGCGCTAAATATAATCTTTAATAAAAAAGAAACATGTTCAACTGACAGGTGTCAGGAACGCATTCTCTCGGCGGCCGCACTTTAAGCCCTAAGATCGTGTTCAACCCGTACAACTTCTGACTTTTCAAATCGTGCGTGTTAGATTAGATAAGGTACAATTCGCTCGAGAGCTCCGAGGAATCGCGGGGGCTGAGGAAGCGGGCACTTTGCGCTGCGCCCGACCGTCGCTCATACCCCGCACTCTCTCAGTACCAGTGGTACCCCGAACCTTTGTGCAGTGTTTTTTTTTTACCTGTGCATAAAGCATTAAATAAATAAATAAATACTGGTACTGGGAGAGTGCGGGGTATGACCGCTGAATAGCTCTATTTTTAACCCCCGAAAAAAAAAGAGGGGTGTTATAAGCTTGTAGTGTGTATTTATGTATCTGTCTGTGGCATTGTAGCTCCAGAACGTAGACTGATTTCAATGCAGTTTTTGTTAATTGAAAGCTAGTTTAATCGGGTATCATCTTAGCTATGTTTCATGAAGATCTGTTCAGCCGTCCAAAAGTTACAACTCTTTTTTAGTTGGAGTCAGGGTTTTTGCCGATTAGGTTATGGTTTACTTGCTTCGCAGCCGGCTGTAAATCACGTTCAAGTCCAAAACAATAGGTACAGTTGCTCATGCTTAATAACGTCAGTTAAAAGATTACTTCCATGGTTCTTTTATACATTATTACCGTACTTTATCTAAGTTAGCACTGATTAAACCCGTAAACCACATTTTGAACGCTCGTGTTATTCCATTTAATTGCAAGGCTTCTATTGGTTTTCGGTGTTGGTAGATATACCTACTAAAATTAATTCAAACGTTTGTTTAATGTGGAATATTGTGCTGGAAACACAAAGGGCGTGGCGACAGATTAAGGGTGTATGTAGCTAGGAAGACAAACAAAATGATAATGCGATTACGACTAAATAATTATGAGTTTATATATAAGCCCTTTTTTCAGAATTCTAACTCTCCAGGTCCTCCACTCTCATCTTCGGGACCGTTTTGAATATCTCGTTCCCAGAGGTAAACCCTGTCGATCTGCTTCTTCTCTTCTTCTTCGTACTCAGCGTCACACTTCCAGCCGTTATGACGGTTCTTTTACCATTCGTGCAGTGCGTCTTTGGAATTCTCTTCCCCACTCAATACGTGACAGTCGTTCTCTGAATGTTTTCAAGAGGGTCAAGGAGCATTACTTGTCTGAATAATGTATTATATATAGTATATATATACATATTTATGTAGGTATATCATTGTATTTATATTTAGGTATTATTTAGTATATATAAAATATTAGTAGTAGGTATTATATTTTAATTTGTAATAGGTATTTATAGTTGTGCACTTGACTGTACCCTCATTTACCATTGTGCTTTCTCTATCACTCAAAGGTTTGCTGGTAGAAAACTCAAATTTGGGTTAAGCTCGCCTGTGTACATACCATCTCAATTGTATTTGTCTTTTATCTCATTTTCGTGTACAATAAAGAATTAAAGAATTAAGCCCTTTTTTCACTAAAGTAAAACTTTAAGCAATAATAATTCAGCTCATTACTGCCCCACTGCTGGGCGTGGGTCTTACCAAAATGAGAAGGGTTAATAGCTTAGCCCACTACTCTGGCCTGATGCGTGTTGGCGAACTACACACACCATCGAGAACTTAATGGTGTCCTCTCAGGTGTGTAGGTTTCTTCACGGATTACTTCACCGTTATCGCAAGTGATAGTCAAATTTTGATCCAGATAATAATTTCGAAATGTCAGAGGAGCGCGCCGGCTTCAAACTTGAACCCTCTTGTATGGAAGGCAAGCGTACTACGTAACCGCTAGCGGCTAGACTATCACTGCTCTTTAAGCAGTGTCGACAGTAAATGTTATAGCTACTTTTCTTTGATTTTTATTATAGCTGCGTCACTATTCAACGAGCAATCGTGAATTATAATAAATTTTAATGGACGCTTCACACTTATCACCTTATTTTTTTATATTCCAAAATGGTCGGAATCTTACTAAGAAGTAGAATCGCAAAACAATAGATTTTCCTCTCGATACCGATAAAATACAAATGAATATCATATAAAAACCACGATATTCATAAAAATTTGTTCCATATTTGAACGGAGAATTTAAATTACGAATTCGTCTGTTGCATATCGTTTCGTTACAATATCGAATAAAAAAACGATATTCATAAAAATCTGTTCTATATTTGAAACAAAGACTTTAAATTATGAATTCGTCCATTACATATCGTTTCGTTGCGGTTATTTTGTCGCGGTATTCGAACACCACCTTTTGCAGGCGTAACACGCAATATTATGTTAAATGTTAATAATTAAACCGTCTTACGTCGTCTGAGAGCGGGATAATGGCGAAAATATATTGTCATTAACGCGTCTCCATGTCATTGTTATTCTATTTGCGATTTTAGGATTGTTGAGTAAGAAAGGGTTTAGCTGGAAACATTTGTTGTGTTCTTAAGTTCTTTTGGTGAAATATTACCGCTATGACTTGGGACTACGTAATTGTGTGTGATCTGGGGATGGTTAGATAGAGATCAACCGTTGGTTATTGGGCTAACATTATAACTCATAACTTCTTAAAACTTATAGTAATCTTGGGTTTTTTTTTATCCTACTAGGCAGTAGGATAAGGAGTGTCATGTTTTTAACACAGCGTACATTGAACCAAAGGTTGGCGGCGCTCGAAATGTGGTGTTGGAGAAGGATGGAGAAGACCAGTTGGACAGAAAAGAAAAGAAATGAGGAAGTATTACTAATGGTTAACGACCAAAGACAATTGTTGCGAACACATAGATAATAGGAGGGGAAAGATGATTGGGCACGACAACTTCTTTAAGACAACTGAAGTAGGAAAAATCGAAAGAAAGAGACGAACAGGAAGATCTAGACGAAGCTTTATACAAAAAGTGAAGGAGAAAGAAAGAGTTGAGTCGTATATAGAGGCAAAAAGGCAGAGAAGAGAGAGTAGTGGCGATTGCTCCACCGACAAGAGCTAAGAAGACAATTCTTGGGCGAGACCTTGGTACCTTGGTGATAGAAGCAAGAAGTAAATCGCTTCGGGTCAAAATCAATGGTCGTAACGGTCTAAATGCGTACAAAAGAGGCAAGTTGCGCTTTCAAATATGGTCAAAAACCTTCATACGGCAATTCACTGCACAAAGGCCAATTTAAAGAACACTCGCTCTCTGCTAACACAGAAATACGCCCTTTATCAAGAACACTGAGGAAGAAGATAACCTTTTACTTAGTTAGCACAATTAGCATTTGGCCTTTTTATTTTAATCCAAACTAAAGCTGAACACGAATACTTTGCTAATTACAAGTGTACTTACAATTTAGATAGATACAAGGTAACGACGCCCGCGGGTGCGATGCAATAGTACCTACGAGTTACAAGGCAATTGTAAATTATACTGGTGACATGTTTTGCTCAAGCCTTTTCATTTGAATTGAGTTAATTAACCGACTTTAAAAAAGGAAGAGATTCTCAATTTAGGAGGAGGTTCTCAATTTAAACTTTGTTTCTTTTTTTTGTATGTTTTTTCAGCGCTATCTTCGCCAATTTTTAACCGATTTTAATGATTTATTTATGAGCAAGAGTATTTTCCCGAGGTGGTTCTAATTTGGGCACGATCTCATGAAGACACTATATACGACAATATTTTAGTAGTTAACTTCATTTGGATGGGATTTTTCGCGCCAAGGTGCCTACCCCAATGGGTAAAAGGCGTGTGTTATGTAACTTTATTACGACAAATTTTTAATTGTTATTTCTGGGCCAACCTTACTCTGGTGGCGAATTATAACCAAAACAACACTCCGCGTCACCAAGGTACACAAATTGGGCCCTCCATCCTGGCTTACCAAAAAACATTGATTTGCATTTCCAAGGTAGCTCTTCAATTAGCATATTTGGCTGTCTGCGGCACTACGGAGGTAGATGAGAATTTCCATACCACAGAATATTCCTATATTACCCAACGAGAGCCGACACGGTGGGGACAGAGCTTGGAGTGGAATCTGGCTGTCAAAGTGCTTGCATGTTAATACTATTGTGTTTGTTAGTGAAATGCATGCGTAGATTAGGAAGGATATGCGAGCATGAGGATGATGCCCGAACAAATCACTTTAGCGTTTGGTGAGAGGACACAAACTGTCAAACTGAAAGTGTAGGTATTGCTTAGGAACTTGACTAGAATCGCTTAAGCAGTGGTATCGTCGTATCCAGGATATTTTTTTATGTAGTGCGCAAAATTGGTAGATTCATTCAGTCTCTGTTCCTAAATGTAACCGCAGTATTGGGATACAGTTTAAAATAAAACGAAAATTCGACTTAGAATTTATATATTATTTTTGTTTTGTTTTGGAGTGAATTTTAGTACTGCGGTTGCATTAGGGAACGGACACTGAATAACGCTGCAAATTTCGCGCACTACATAAAAATTATCCTGTATAGCTACAAAAAATATACGTCCAGTGGCAAACATTTCTCTTTTCATAGTTCCTATATTATAAAACATTAAAAAATTGTTAAACCACACCTTGTTGTTGATAAACGCTATATTGGTATGAAAAGTCGCTATTATTCATGACATAACTTTATATTGTAAGCGTAATTTTTCAACATAAAGCTTGAAACAAAATTATTCCACACTCCACAAAAAAAACAACTTCTCATACCAACTCGTATTTCACCCTGTCTAACATACATATTCCTTTTATTTTCAGGTTGAACGCTAAGAGTGGGTTTAACATAAGCCAACCGTCAAAAACCCCCTACTCCAACTAGAAAAAGAGCTGTAACTTTTGAATAGCTGAACAGATTTTCATGAAACATAACTAAGACCCGATTAAACTAGCTGTCAATTAAAAAAACTGCATTGAAATCGGTCCATCCGTTTTGGAGCTACGATGCCACAGACAGATACAAAGATACACAGACACACAGATAAAAACTTATAACACACCTCTTTTCGGTCGGGGGTTGAAAATAATGTTCCAAAGGGACAACGGCAGGGAAGTGAGTCTCATTTAGTCGTTGGGCTATCGCTATTTCAAGTCATATAACCTGGCAATCCAACAAAACCCTCAAGTAATAAGAAAAAGCCTCATTACATAAAACAATTCAACAAAGAAAGATCTTAACCCTTTCGGGCATGAATTACCATACTAACCAATGACATTTTACAAATAGACGCGTTGCCCGCGCTCTATATTGGCAAGATAAATGCAAGGTAAATGCCCTGAACCGACTGAGAGAATGAGCATGCAGGAGCTAGTGCCACGTAACTAAACGCCTATATTCATCTTTTTCTAAGAACCGACATGGCGTATGGTGGCTTTCATTTTCTTTCCATTTCTTCGCACACTGTATAATTATATGTACTGCTATGTAGCTATAGTAAAGTTTACGCCATTTTGTAGTGCATTAATGTTGGTGTATGGCCATTTGTAGTCTATTTGTAAAATGTCATTGATACTAACTAATTTCTTGCCAGCTTCAGATCAGCCTTGTTGACTTATTGGTATTCCGTCTCGGTCCTCAAATGAAAGGTCAGAGGCTGAATGTAAGCTATCGTTAGAAATGGTTTTTGCTCCGATGTGATAGATGTAGTTCGGGATTGCTGATAAATTGGATAGATTTGACCCATAATTGAAGACTGTATTACTTGGAGTGGTTATGGAATATTGTTTCATGCTTTAGTTTAATAACCTAACCGTCAAAATTCCCGACTCCAACTAGAACTTACTGTAACTTTTGAACGGCTGAACAGATTTTCATGAAACATAGCTAAGATGATTTCCGATTAAATTAGCTTTCAATTTAAATAAACTGCATTGAATTCGGTCAATCCATTTGGGAGCTACGATGCCACAGACAGACACACAGATACACACTACAAACTTACTCTTTTTTCGTCGGGTTAAAAGGACCTCCAAACACATATCTGACGCGCCATTGTCACATTGACCGTTACATTAATAGGTACCTAAATCTACTTCTAGTCTACCGTATTCTCTAAACAATCTAATCGGCTAACTAACCTCAGTCTTCATTAAACAGCCATTATGCCCGCCATGTGGTCATAACATCAAAAGGACATTTAAGGGTGTTATGTATATGTATTATTCTGGGTAGTATGAAATGGCGAATGCCAGGCTGGATGGGATTTGTTTTCACCAAGAAATATTGCTTTATCGTTATCATAAAAGAGAGGAACTCTTTTATGATAGCGACAGACGGTGTATATTTCTTTTTTGTCTTTTATTTTATTATTTTAGATTTTTATTTTAGATAAGGCATAGCGGAGACCTTTACCTACCCTAAGGAATATAATATTTTTTATTATTTGCACAGCCGAGAGGGCCTCGTAAAGTCCTCAATAGTGTGTGTACTTTGCCAACCCGCACCAGGCCATCGTGGTGGACTAAGCCCTATCCCTTCTTATTATGAGAAGAGGCCCATGCCCAGCAGTGGTACAGTAACGGGCAGATTTTTTTTCTAAGTATAGAATTTTATAGACAAATATCAAGGTGATCCATACCTTAATTGTCTACCAGCTTTCTGTTATTAATCTTCTTTACTTTGCTCAGTAATGTTACACAATTCATAATACAGTAAGTACGCTTGGCCAAAATATTAACAATAAGATTAAAAATACTCGTAGCTTCACCTAGTTACCACAACAATGATCGAAATTAAGAACTTAGCAAAAATTTTGAGTTCACTTCTGAACTAAAACAGTAGAGCGTGAGTAAACTTTGCCTGACATCGAGGCCCTACTATAGTAGTATACACTGTAAACAAAACGATAATTCGACTTAGTATGGGGGACATACATAAGTTAATAGCGCAAGCCATACAGAATCAATTTTTTATTTTGTTTTGGAGTGAATTTGGAGTCTACTTCGGTTGCATTTCCATTCCCAAATGCAACCGCAGTACTCTGAATTACTTTGCAAGTTTTGCGCACTACATAAAAAAATATCCCGTATAAAAGGTACGTACGAACGAAGGAATAAGAGGTTTGCTTTTAAGCGTACGACTAGATGACGTGTTTCACTTATTTCCTTCTGAGTACGACTCTAATACGATAGATTGTTATCATCCATGACAATAAGTCGAAACTTAGTCGATTTCTATTGCGGATCTAAAACCCACGGTAGGGGACACAAGTCACCACCAAGTTTCTCCGTAGAATGAGTGAAGTTTAATTTCGAGAAGCGAAGCGAACGTTTCGAGTGCATCAAGTGTTTTGTGTTTTGAACCCCCTCTATAGTCTATACTTTATATAGCATCGATACAGACTTATAATTTATTTTCTTCGCCGTTCGGTTATGATCTTGTAGGGAAAAGTTCGTTGGGGAATTGATTAGTTATGAATGAGCTAAAACTTATATTGGATGAGCGCATTACGCCTGCGTTTTGCATTTTTAAGGTCAAAAATTTTAGCTGAAAGAAAATTTCAACTGCTAGCAGGACTCGAACCTATGACTTTCTACCTCTCGAACCTGTGATTTATTTATTATTATTTATGATATGCAGATGATAGAGAAAAGTCCCAAAAAAAAAAACAAAAAAATAATAATAATAAGAGTAAGATAAGTTTGTATGAAAGATATAAATAAATAAAGAAAGAAAGAAAAAGAGTTTATTAGCACAACAAAAAAAAACACCAATAGCAAAGAAAACATTTTAAATAAAATGAGTTATTAAAAATGTTAAATAAAGTGTTAAATAGGTAGGTAGTATATTTTACCCAAAACTGCAAAATATGGACTAAATCACTTCAAGTCACACACAGACGTCTCATTTTGATGGAAATTTCGCTGCGGTAGGATCACATTTTTACCAAAATATTAAAGTAGAAATGTCACACAAGCAATATTTCTAGAAATATATTTTACCTTTTGTAAAGCGTTGGAATGCTGGTAAATTTTTCGTTTAGAAAAGCAAGATATTTTCAACATTGCCATTTTTCCAGGCCACAATATTATTATGATATTGTCGAGGTACGAGGCATGGTGTTCCACCATTGAAAAGGGAGGATCCTCCAACCAGGCGAGGTAATATTGCCTGGCTGACCGAAACGCAACAGTTGTACATGACGTGTTAGATACAATAATCTTTTTGCCTACGTGTTTTTTATCGAAATCAATCCCGAGCGCGCGTTCTACAATAACTGTAATCGAATTAATGGTATAGGCATAGAAGACGAACAAACAAATAAACATTATTTTTTATACAGAGTACCGTAGATGTTATAACATTAAATGGAACCACGTATTTCAGTATCACGGTGTGTGACCGTAGACAAAAAAACAATCAAATTCAATCAGTAGTTTAGCCACAGGAACTAATTTAAAATTTCATAATTTTACACTTATCACGATCTTTAGGCAAAGTTTTTAAACTCTCCAACCTATTCTAACCAAAATTATTTTTTATTTACACGTCTGGATCTGATAAAGGTGACATAAATTTCTACTACGATGTCCCTTCACGTCCCTTGAAATTTCTTGCAAAAAACCTTGCGTAAAAATCGTTGATTTTTTGAGAACGGCTTCAGAACATGATACAATATACGTGGTTCCATTTAAATACCATTTGTGGCACCCTGTATGTATTAGATTTCATATAAGTCAATTACATGCATTCCTAAAAATCAGGTTACAGACTGACGGTATGGAAGTTTTAAAGCTAACAGTCGTACCCTGCCTTCCAAATAAAGTGTCCCACTATCAAAAGCCAGCATATCATCCAAAATCCCACACAAAGTTCCCGCAGCGGCTGAAATAACACAAAACACACAATTTGACACACACTAGCATTTTAATTACCACCCACTGTGCGAGTGTGTAAACGAAGCGTGGCCATCATTACCCAGCTTTAGAGGGGCTGGAAGGAGAGGCAACTTTATTTTGTATGACCGAGAACTACAGAACTAATAAAAAAGCTATGTTTTTATATTTTGTGGAAGGCGAAAAGAATAAAATTTAAAAAGAAAGATGCGGTTTGTTTTTGTTACAACAAATATCGCTCATGATATGGGTATCAAATGAAAGGGTTTACTGAGAAGAAGACGAAAAATCAAATGACGTCACTCTAAATTCAATATGGCGGACTCCCAAAACGGAAGCATGTTTTTTAGTTTTTTTTTTAAACTCTAATTAGGTATAGTTATTTTTACCACTAAGGTGGCAAATAAGCATACGGCCCACCTGATGGTCAGCGGTTACCGTAACCTATGAACGCTTGCAACACCAGGGGCATCACTCGCGCGCTTTAATAGAATAAAAATACAGGATTCATTTCAAAATCTGATAATTTGAGAAATTTTGCTAATCGAATACTTATCGATAGGTGCTTTCGGCATGGCATGCTTGACAGCATATACCTATTTAAAAATATTTTACTTCGTTTCATTTCATAATTGTCAACTTTTGACGTGTGTATTTTTTTTTTTTATCTTCTCTCTCTTATGTTGTCAATATGTCTGTGCCGAATAAATGTTATATTATATTATATTCTTTCTTTCTATCAAATGTTTTGGTGTTATTTAAATTGCCTCAATGTGAGCATTTCCAGTTTTCTACATCTAGTTCCAAAGCCAGTCGCCGATGCATAGCGGCTATCTCTTGCTTGCACTCGTCCCAAATGTGTGACGAAACGTGCCGACAGTACACGCTGCACATATGTTCATATACACCAGTAATTAATTAGGTATATGCTGGCATTTATGTTTCGTGTTATTTATTATTAGGAACGTAATGGGTGAGGTAAGTTTTTTAATAGAAAACAATAATATTATACTTACGATGTTACATCATCAAGATTTAAGTATATAACTGTAGTTTCACTTCTCAATGTGAGGTCAGGGGGCTTAAAAAGGCCTCCGCCGGCTAAAATCATCACGGTGATCCGGTTTCGGAACTTAATGGTGGACTTTAGGAACTCTTTAAGACCGCGCCGAAGCCAACCAGTGCCACACCAATTAGGGCACATCTCGAAGGGTATTGCAAACCCGGTAACAATCATTTTACGCCCTATTTGGAGAACTCCACGCTGAGTCTCTCTTACAACAGCACCAAACTTCATAGATTTAAATGGCAACAATATGCACGACATAAAGCGTATACCGCTGTAATAGTTACGCTATAAATTCGCATTACATCGCAATAAGTCCGCGAAGCGCGAGTTTCGCAATAAACGCACAAATACTACATAATGACATACTCTAGTCGTTCCAAATTACTTTACCCTCTGAGTGAACACAGATCTAAGAGTGCTTTGAAGCATCATTATCATCATCATATAGTCCTCCTCATCGGTTTTGATGACGGCGACCCTACTATAAATTATCTTCTAGCGTGAGCCTCGCTAGACCAAACTTGGTTTTAAAAACCCGATCACAAGACAGGCAATATAGTTGGCCCGCAGAGTTATAGGTGTACGAGTATGTATAGGAGGGCTCATGTCTCTCCTTGAGTGTTTTGCGCCTTTCGTCAAGAGCCACGAGACAACTTCCCTCGAACGTCTTTACCTTTTTTTTTGTTTGAATCATTATCATAAGATGGAAAACGGCTTCCCCAAAAAAGGACATTCCCCGAAACCAGAGCTTCTGTTGGGGGAGCTGGATGTAGGTAGAAGGCAAAGGACCTATCTGAGGGCCTTTTTCCTGTTATGCGGATTTATACCCACATACGAGTACATGCTTGACCCGCTGATGAAAATCCTGTAACAAGAAGAACTTTAAGTATGTGGATGGATGTAAGAGAAGAGACAGACCTAAGAAAAGATGGATGGATTGTTTGAAATTTGACATGGCTTAAAAGAACGTAAACTTTGAGATGACGTCTAATAGAGATGAATGGAAGAAGAAGACATACGAGTATGGCGCCGACCCCAACTAAAATGGGATAAGGGTAGGAGAATGACGATGTAAGTGTTTGACCCACATGCGTGCTGCCCTCATCACATAGTTTTATACGTGCTTTTCCTGCATGTAACCAGACCCCATAGATTATACAGGCCAGACATGCAGACGGTCGTGAATCCACGTGACAGGGAATGGCCCCGAGGCCTATATTCAGCAGAGGAATGCGATAGATAGTGTTGCTACCGGATGCCTGTATTCGTCTCTATAGTTCTATGTTGTTTTAAATTTGGGATCTTCATGTTTATTCTAAACAAAATCTTTTACGGTCAAGTATGGAGCATTTACTATGGAGATTTTAGGATTTACCTTCTAAAAGTTATGAAATGTCCATTTGGTAAGTTTTTTTGGTTATTTTATAAGTTTTCGTCGTTAAAATGACGCGTTAGTTAGTCATCATGGAAACCAGATTTCGATACCGGTTTCTGTTATTGCGTTATCTAAAACCGATAATCGATTTAATACCGATGCCAACCGGTCACCAGTCTGAGAAGTCAAAATTGTTGCAAATAATCGGCAGTGAAATCCCGCCACGGAAGAGCGACAAGCCATAAGAATCCCGCACGTGACCGCCGGGATCCATGAGGATTGAGCCCGACGGGGGACAAACACGTCGAGGGAATTGAGCCCAGCGGGGGGACTGAGCTCGGCGGGGGATACTGTGCCACGGAAATGACGTGTTTCAATATTTCGTTACTGGAAGAAAATAGAGAGGGATTTCAATTGTCTCGGTATGTTAAATATATAGGTATTGTTTAAGTTTCGATTTCGTTTTATTTACATATTTGGAATATTTGTAAAGGATATTCATTCGCGGATGGTAAATTGTGGCATCCAAAGATGTTTTGTGTGAGCAAGACTATCAGATATATGAACACTGACTGAGTCTTTCTCAGAAAAGACGGTAATCATATCATGAACTTTAATTTAGCTAGCCGCTAAGAAAATTTCAAGCTAAGTATCTATTGGTGAAAACCAAACCTTTATATTTTATGATTCAGATCGAAATTATATCTAGTCCGGTTGGATATTAGGTATACCTAAGAATCAGTGAAACTCGTACAGTAGTTCGTAGAAAAACGCCATTGGATAGCATGAATGACAAACAAACATAATAATTCTTATCGCCTACAATTTGACATTCGTTCATCAAAAAACATAACAAAACAAAACACGACTTATTTGTTCATCCAACGGAATGGCCAAATACTACTGCAAAAGCAAATGACATTCGACTTTTAAAATGGAATTTCGCGGTTCGCAGTCCATTGCGTTTTATTTCGAATTGGCGAACTGTTGTAGCGATATCCAGCCAGCGATGCATGATTGTCAATTACGCAACTTCAACAGTCGTTAATTTAATACGTTGTCCCATATTTCATAGCGGTGATAGTCTGTTAATTGTATTAACATTATTGTTTTGTAATATCTCTGTCTGTTTGATGATGTTTCATGACTAAACGGCTGAACCGATCTTGATGAAATTTGACAATGAAATAGTGTGTATACATACCATTTTCTTGTCTTTCATAATCAAATTCGAATTTAAATATACCTAATATTCAAAATTTTCATAATAAAATGGCAATTTTTTTCGATACAAGCATATTTTTTTTTCAAAATTCGCTTCTTCCCTTTTCTTGCAGACGGATTCGCGGGCACAGCTTGTATGCTATAATAACAATGGACACAAAAGCCAATCAAAAAGTAATCACGATCCCCAAATTTGAATCAACAAATCAAAACTTGAATATTGTTTCCAGAAACAACATTTAAAAGATAACCATCTTAATTGCAAAACTGTAACTACGTTTTAAAAATCAACAGACTTCAAAGAAAACCAATCTAGGAGAACTAAAAATACATTTTTTAACAATGTTACATAGGTATATAAAGTAATGCTAAACTTAACGTGACGTCTCTTTGGCTTAGTACTATACCGGCAAAACTGTGCGAGTAACAATAACAATCTTGTACTAAATAATTAAGTTAGGAAGGAGTGCATGTACTTCTATCTTAATTATTTAGTACAAGATTTACACACAAAGCGTTACAATATCGACATACATCAATGCCAAGATCAAATACTGCTGCCTCACGAACCAATTAAAAAAAAAGAAACTAGCCCATTTCTGTCCCACTGCTGGGCACGGGCCTCTTCTCAGGATGAGAAGGATTAGGCCTTAATCCACCACACTGGCCTACTCCGGGTTAGTGGACCACAAACACCATCAAGAACTTTATGAGGCCCTCTAAGACGTGTAAGTTTCGTCACGATGTTTTCCTCGAGAACCAATAGATTAAAGACAAAAATCCAAAAGTATTATTTACTCTCACAACCTTATATAAAGTAAAAGCATTCTTAAATCGTCCAAAACGGTATGCCCTAGCTCGACTTCCTCAATAACAAGCAAACCTATCTACGAAGTCCAAACGATCGCGTCTCAATTTCCGAACAGCGTTCGTTGCCCGTCGCTGTTGCTAATTGTTTTAGTCGAAAGTAAATGGCCAGAAATGGCGCTTGCGACGACCGAGCCATTGTTATGATATGAATTGGAATCGCTCCCTGCTTAAGAGACGACGAATTTTAAGAGTCTTTCAAGATTTTTGGGATTGGTAAATGTTGAGGGTTTTGTCCCTTTGGGCTGTTTCAGGTAACGGAACCAAGTTATGAAGGCACATATCGACTGAAAGTCATTGTGATAATAGTTTGATAAAGGGATCGTTGAGTTATTATTTGGTTGACATTTATACTAATAACCTAACCGTCAAAAACCCCTAACTCCAACTAGAAAAAAGAGCTGTAACTTTGAACGGCTGAAAAGATTTTCATGAAACAAAGCTAAGATGATACCTGATTAAACTAGCTTTCAATCAAAAACACAGAAATGTAATCGGTCCATCGGTTTTGGAGCTACGATGCAACAGACAGATACTCCGATACAAAGACACGTAGATACACTGATACACAAATACACAGATACACACTACAAACTTATAACACCCCTCTTTTTTGTCGGGGGTTAAAAATTACTCAAAACTTCGGTATTTATCGGAGAAAGCGAACTGTAAAGAGCAATGAACCTTAACTCACAATATTTAATAAGGCTCCGTGCGAACTTCCGCTTGATTAACTCAGAGATATCCTAATTAGATTAAAACAATTTGGTGAAATTTATCTAGCTGTTAAGCCAAAAGCTAAATGAAAAGATATCGCTAAAACAAAATATTCTTTTCATCGTACTAAACGTATAATTTCTATTCAATTTTCCCGGTCAATGGCTAGAATTCGGTCCGACGCTGATTAGCAACTGTCTGTCCATTTCTTACTCGATATGGCCAGACTATTGTAATATTATGTTAGGACATTGAGCACAATAGTTCATCAAATTCATAGAAAAATTACTGTAATATATCTACGACAAATCAGATAAACAAACAAAAAAGGAACGTATCTTTTAACCAATTTCCCCGTTCAATGCCTAGAGTCCGTTTCTCTTCAAAGAACCGGTCCAGCGCTGATTAGCAACTGTCGGTCCATTTCTTTTCATACAAAACTTAACAGCCTCTGAATTCGGTACCACTGCCAAATTAAGGTGGATTGAAGAATTATAGGCTTAAGCTAAGACTTTAGAAGCTATTGTTTTGTATGAAAATTATTTTATACATTTTAATTATTTATTGATGCCGGTTTTAACTTTTTTTTTTTCTATTTTGAGTGACATAAACATGCAATTACAGCAATCGCGAGTGATTTGCTGTTATCTTGTACAGTTCCATTGCCTTTTTCCAAAGATCTTCATCAGATATTCACCAAATTTAAATGGGACCACCTCTTTCAAGCAAAAAAATCATCAAAATTCATCTATGAATCATTAAAATTGGTTCACAATTTGCGAAGATATCGCTGAAAAAATACTACAAAAAAAAAATTACCTCTTCTCACTTTCAACACAAAAATGAAGCACTTAAGATAAATAAGTAACAGTCAACTTGTATACAGCAGACTTAAAAAAAAAAAGAAAGAAAATAAATTTATTTTTACACACAGGTCACCAAAATCACAATAGCATGCATACATAACAAGCATAAAAATCCCAGAAAATTACTTTATAATAAAATAATGAAGAAAGAAAAGAAAAAAATGAAAAAAATCCATGGAAGTGTGTGTCCCTCATGTGCAAAAAAATGGGCATCAATCAGCTTGTTGTCTACACATTCATTTTTTGTTCATCCAAGCACAACCCATCCATGATCTTATTGTGTGACATATACACTCACTAGCTGTCAAACAACTACTGAATTAACAAGCCCTAAAATATACTACTTCATCAGTACAAAACACTATAAATCCTCTTAATATCACTCTCAGAAACAATGGAACTTCACTCTCATATTTTTCAAAGTTTTCTTCGAGCGTACAGCTTTTTCCAATTATCCTCATGGTATATTTTCCTCAACACAAGTAGCAAAGCAATACTTACACTCTGAATAATACGGCTTCAGTAGTAGAGAAACAGCTGATAACTTTCCAATCTGTATGCTAATGCCACTTATAAATCGAGGGCCAGACGCGAGGGTGCACCGGGGCGAGGGGGGATTAATTAATTGCCAACGATAGTTCCCCCGTATTATTGAAAGAAGAATTTATGAAGTAGCTTCGTTCAGATTTTCTATTAAATCTTGGTGATTTAATCAATTTTTTTCATGATGAGCACCACAGAGGATTTAAACTTTTGAAGACAAAAGATGAGTTAAGTAGCATTTTGTTTTATTTCTTATAATAGAATATTGCGGGAATATTCTGCCAACTGAAGGGTTGTGGTTTTTCACGATAGAAACGTTTTACGTCCATCAAGTACCTACTTACATATTTTTTTCTATGTATGTAACACAGTATGTAAGTAATAAGTATAATGTCGATTGAATTAGGTTATACTTAAGTCCATGTTTTTGTCTCTCCATCATTCTAAGGCTGTCTGGCAGACAATGCCTTAAGCATTAAGACCGCCTTTGTACATAATATGCATGAAAACCATTTAATAAATAAATAAACGTGGATTTCGTGCACTAAAGTTCTCTGTCAATCAAGCTTGCAATTGTTTATTATTTTATAGCGAGTTTCAGTTATTGCTCAAAAGTCTGAGATCAGAAACATCATCTATAAAAATATAAGAAATAATGTTATTTCTGCCCATTGATACAGCACAATTTAATAATCATTTCTTGGTCACCAATTACGATACGATCAAGAATGTAAGGCTATTTTTAGCAGGAGACCACCCAGCTAATTTACGAGGAGAAATATCCTGAACAATTTTAATTTATCCAGATAAGTAGTAGGTACTTATCCTGATCAACCAACACAAAAATGCAAAAAAGTTATAATTGTGTATATCGGTATAGAGAAATCTATATTGGCAAACATCTACTGCGATGCAGCTAGTCTATGCAACTTGCTTCGCGTGTCACACGCCATGGTAAAAACTGCATGACTATTTGACGTCACAAAACACTTCCCACCAACCGAATTTAAACTCTATGATCGTTGTATAAGATTGAATTTCGCGTGATGTTCTGATGGTGTTTAGGATGTTTTGTTAGGAAAATTTCAATTGTTATCAAGTTACTTGTACGATTCGCGAAGGTGAATTAAAACCCAAACGTGAGTCACCGATATCGAATATCCATTTCTATTGTTGTTCTATAATTTATTTTATGGTGTTTCTGTACCATTGGTTACGTTATTGTAAGCTAAAAACCTGGTGTTGTTATTGGATATGGGGTTGTTAGAACATGCGAGGTGGAATTGTGTCGATGGAGCTGATAGGATAACAATTTTCGCTATCGAATAAAACTTGATTAAAGAAAGAAAGAAAGTAAAGTAAATTTATTTAGGACAGTCACATAAAAGACAATTGAACCGCTTGATATCCAAACAGATTTTGTTGATTTTGTTTTATTTTTATATATTGTTTTTTACTTAATAGATCAATATACCTATATACATATATATTAATTTTGTTTTCAATTCAGAATATAGAGTGTTGTTCGTTTAATATTTTTGGCAAATCAGTTTTTTGTTTCTACTGTAAATAATATTATAGTTTAAAACAAAAACTAAAGAAAACGCTTTTGTCATGCAAACTAAACGTGTATGCAAAATTTCAGCTCAATCGGAAACCGGGAAGTGGGTCAAATTTAACTTCCAAGATTTTTTTACATAGTTAGTTACAAGTGAAGCTAATAAAAGCGTTTTAATAAAAAGCAAATATGGACAAGTTGTTTTTTTTTTGGGAAAACAAGTGATTCGGTTTAAATAAAAATTAAATAAGAACATACAAAAAACCAGCTCGTGCTAGAACGTCTCTTATAAGACTTAACTAATTAAGAATTTAAGATGTTCGTGAAATCGTGTAAACATCATGTAAACATCTACTCAAGACGAGTGAATGTTTACACGATTTGAGTCACATCATTTTAGCTACTAAAATCTCAATCTACCGTAGTTTGGAGACGTATTACGTTTGGAGATGATCCGAGGCGAACTGTTTTTATAATGACGCTAAAAATAGCTTCAAATGTAACGTGAAAGGTTATACAGGTAAATAACACAGTCATTGAAAAAAGTAAAAAAAAACACGTGGCGTCGCAAAAATGTTTAACTGTCATAAATTCAAACTTCCTAGAATGACGTTTTATTAATGCATTTGCTATTTTCCAGTTCAAAACAACTAGCAGCGCCCTCAGTTTTCAGCTGTCTATTGTGGTATTTTAATTAATAATAGCGTGGCATGGCGTGACGTCATGACACGTCAGAGCAACTGATACAGGCTGTTACAATTTGACAGAATTTGTATTATGCAGAAATTCATCCACTAATTGAGCTGGCAATCATTAAATGGGTTTCATGACGTAATATTGTGTGATATTGTATGACATTTGGAGGCCATTGACACTTGTATAATCTTTTGGAAGATATGAGGCTGTTAAATAAATCATTTCACATGAAGTTCTGTAATTAGTAAGGTCTAAGTAAAAGGCACAATAACGTTATTCAAGAAATTGTCAACCTGCCTTTTATGAGAAGCTAAACCTTTCAATAGAGAAAGACTAGAAAAACGCGAAGAAAAAAATAAGAGACATATTTATAAACACTGTTGGAATAAGGCGAAAGATGAAGGCAGTACAAATTGTGTAGTCTAAACAATAATTTTATCTTTGCCATTTCAACTAATTAGTGGAACCGGCTAAGATAAACTGATTGTTGATCTCTAATTTATAAAAAATATTATAGTTTAAAAAAACCATAGAATACGCTTTAGTCATCCAAACTGAATGTGTATGCAAAATTTCAGCTCATTCGGAAACCGGGAAGTGGGTCAAATTTAACTCCCAAGATTTTCTTACATAGTTAGTTAGTTGGTTACAGGTGAAGCTAATAAAAGCGTGTTAAAAAAAGAAAGGACGCTTCGCTGCTGTTGCGCTGCAGCAGCTGAGTGTCTATTACAAAAATGATGCATGCAAGAAATGCCAACTCAGGGAAAGTTGGCATTTCGGCAGTCTTCATATCATGAGGTGCCGATTAGCCGCCGTTTTGCAGAAAAATCGCAAGCACGCATCCACACTTTTTAACCCTCGACAAAAAAGAGGGGGTGTTATAAGTTTGTAGTGTGTGTCTGTATATCTGTGTATCTAGCTGTGGCATCGTAGCTCCAAAACGGATGGACCGATTTCTATACAGTTTTTTTATTGAAAGCTAGTTTAATCGGGTATCATCTTAGCTATGTTTCATGAAAATCTGTTCAGTCAATCAAAAGTTACAGCTCTTTTTATAGTTGGAGTTGGGGGTTTTTGACGGTTAGGTTATTATTAATTAAAGATACCAATGGTGTATAAATTATTGCAAATTTGCAACGGAACCAAGGGAGCCACACACACTGCAACTGTCCAGCAATGTAGCAGTGGCTGCAGTATGCAGTATTGCAGCAGTGTGATTCATTTTCAGTTTTAAGACTACGAAAATAAATCACTAATTACTCCTGCCCACGAAAATCAGATTAATTCTATTTTCATACCAAGAATACGCTTCACAATCTTAGATAGGTATCGCTGGTGGCACGCAACACCTATTCATTACAAAACGCAGATCAAAGGCGTTTGTGAAGCCAATCGCGATAGCTGGCTCCTTTTGATAGTAATTTAATGATCAGGATGCTTCGGATATCTTCGGGTATTTTCGGGTGACGTAGAATAGAATAGAATAGATCTTTATTTCATGTAAACCAGTTACAGGCACTTATGAAATGTCGAGACTCTAGGTACGCGTTTCGCTGTGAGACGAGTACTTTAAGAACTACAATTTATATATGATTACGTTTTCTGTGCGACCTAAAAGGTTATCGGCGACTTTTTAACCGACTTCAAAAAAGGGAGGAGGTTCTCAATTCGACTGTATGTTTTTTTTGTATGTTTGTTATGCGACTACTCCGCCAATTGCAAACTGATTTTGAAAATTTTTGTTTGAAAGGGTATTCTCTCGAGGTGATACTATTTAAATTTGGTGAAGATCTGATGAAGACATTCGGAGATAGACAATGGAACTCTCGAATGAATAACAGCATATCACTCGCGATTGCTGTAATCGCATGTTTGTGTATTGTTTATGCCACTCAAAATAGAAAAATAAAATAAACTTTTATAAAAAGTAAAAATCGACTTCAAAAAAACAAAACGTATAAAATAATTTTCTTGAAAAACTTAACAGCTTTTTGTTTAAACTTTATTTTATTTTTTGAAAATAAATTATAGGCTATTTTTCTCAGTGATAATAGCATTCTACTGATGAAAGAATTTTTAAAAGCGGTCCCGTATTTTTTGAGTTTATTCAATAAAAACAAAAATATAAATCTTTTCTCTTTATTATAGTAGTGTAGATAACAATAGATACGCTTAAATTATTCATGTAATTCTTAAAATTGTTTTAAATGCCGTAATTATTAACACCGTCCCTCCGCATTCTTTAGTTAGGTCCTTTCTGGACCTCTGAAATACCGATTTCCGTTGGACATTATATAAATTGGTTTGGGACTAAAACCTTCACCGAATTTACCTAAAAGTATAATGAAAAATAGCTGTTCACGGTTAGGGACTTTGATCTTGTTTTTTGAATTTTGTTAAACAGTTTTGTAGGTCTATTGTATGGATTTATATGTATAATATTAATTACTCATTTACTTATCCTAAAAAAAAGTTATACAGTGAGCAACGTCTGTCGTGTATTTCAATACTGCGGTTGTATTTAGGAACAGAGACTGAATCACTCTGCAAATTTTGCGCACTATGAAAAATACTTTCATAGTGCGCAAAATTTGCAGAGTGATTCAGTCAATATATGGATAGAGTAGAGAAATTGCACTTGAGCGACGCCGGGGGCCGGTCGCTAGTATGTATATAAAATAAGTATATATATGTCACATTCACACAAAAAATCCATCCAGGCGAGACTTTGTGGGATAAATCATAATAAACGCGATATATTTCCATAAGTTTTCAGTACCTCGATTAAAATATCAGAAAATATTTTGCTATGGATAATTTATGGAAGGCGGGTCGCTAGTATGAAATAAAATTATTCCAAAATAGTGTGTGATATGTTAGTTCAAAACAATATTTGTGAACTAACAAAAGGCACTATTATGTTGCGGTTATTCATCTGCCTGAAAGGCCTGAAACTATTCTTACCAAATCTATGTGTTACTATGAAACAATTTCAAAACTATTCACAATCACAATTCAAAGGCCGAATTTGTTACGTGCTACTTGTTTTGATTAATTTAGTTTGAAACAATTTTAATAACTTTATAATTTTATCAATTATTTATTACCTTCAAAGTCCTAAATGTATAAAGAAGTATACAAAATTTAATGTTATTGTTGAAATTCCGTTGCGAAATTTTTGGTTTCTAGTTATGCTATCTCTATATTTAAGAAACGTGTAAAAGAGATTATTTATCCTTGTCTGTGTGTGTTTATATTTATTTATGTATATTTTCATAATTATGTATACCTATTTGTTTTATTTAATATATTTATGTTTATATTATTATATTTAATTTTGTAGTTTTGTTCTAAACTTGTACATCACTGTCTACATTACGTATTTAATTATTCTCTCGCTGGTCTGCTAACAGAAAGTTTTATGAAATAAGCAGTACCTTTGTACTTTGTTCTTATATTTCATTGTGTGTTATGTGTGTATAGGGCGGAGACTGTAAAGAGGACCCCGCAGGAAGTAGGGATACCTATGTACGCCCGGTGTACCCCGGAGCAGCCAGCACCGATTGTTCTACTAATACGGCATGAAAAAAAAAATTGTGAACCAACTACACATTTTTTTTATAGCAAAATACTACCAGATTTCACAAGACTTTCCCTCAACTCTCCGCTGAAAATAGAAAATTTGCGTTCCAAATTTTTGATGTTTTGGAAACATTTCTTGTTTTTCATTCAACTATGTTAAAGCGAAAATCAAGAGTCCACTTGGCAAAATTTGCAAGTCGATTCGTGAGAAATACCAGTATCAAAGGAATTTATTAAGATGAGGTGAGCCCGGAGTTGAGAACATCTGAACTAAATCTGACGGGCGGTAAACTGGGCAAGATTTTTAAAATTACCAAAAGGATATTTCTTTAATTTTTATTGACTTTCGCTTCAGGGTTTTGGGATAAGCGATTTAGGAGATACTTTCCAGATTGTTGTAGGTATATTTAAAAACTAGCTGAGTTCACGACCCTGTCCACATGGACTTCGGATGCAGCGATTTTAGAGAAAATAAATATCCCGTCTTTCCTCATGATGCACACTATTTCCTCGCCAAGTTTTACCAAGATCAGTTCAGGCGTTTCGTCTTAAAAATGTAACAAATTAAATAAACACACCCTATAGATGCCCATGCCCTATCTTTTGTTAAGAGGAAATAAAACGAAAATAAAATTGCAGATAATTATTATAGTTAAAATACCTACTCTATCTATGTTTCTTTAAGGATTCGTTTCCTTCGTTTCCCTTTTTTTTAAATAAAAACAAAAATAAGATGGATTGCCTTACGAAGGTTGGCTTCCGTGTTTTTACGGATTAACATGATTCCAATCAGAATTCAGTTCCGTGTAATTTTGATTGCAAAAATGTTTATTTTTTTGCTCATTAGTTTAGAGCAAAAAATGTTGTAAACTCTGTGGAAAATAATTAAAAAATTTACCTTATTTTCTGGAAAACCACATTAATAGCCTCAACAAAAAATCTCTAATTTTCATTTAAAATTGGAACAGTTTTTGTATATACATTATACCTACAGGCTCCTCAAAACGAATACACCTATTGAAATATCAACCCTAAAAAGGTGAACCTCATTTGGTAGAGAAATCAAAAACAAGACCTTTAATAAAACACTGAGTCTACAGCTTTAACTAACAACTAGTAGAAAATCTAATAAAAGAAACTCCCAAGTATCTTATATAAGATAAAATCGCAGACTTATTAACATGTAGCCCTCTTTATTCATTAGTTACAAGCTGGGACGACTGAAATCTACGCTGTTCTGTGGTCATTTTCTTGTAGGGTTGTCAACGATATTTCGTTTATTAAAATACCTGCCAACATCCCACTGCTGGAATTACGAAACAACGCAGTGGCTTACAGGCTTTCTTGGTTGCGGGATCGAGCTCATGAACTGTGGGCCAAGCACGAATATTTTGACGTCTGGTAAAGTAAACGTAAGCAAATTTTGAATAAAAAATACTCGTTTAATCCATGATATTTTTTGAAAATACATGCAGTACTTTTGCATTTTTATGAAACAAGTGTGTATGTTGCATAAAATTCAACAAAAATGCGATAGATTCATTGTATTTTATAATCAAAATTTGCTTACGTTTACGTTACTATACGTCAAACTATTCGTGCTTGGCCCTCTGACTTGTGTATTTTAAAATAATATATATTGTGCTTTATGTACCACATTTCTAAGTATAGAAAACAAATATTTGTATGATCTACAGATAGTTGTTTCGGGTCTGGTTGTGTGTGCATGTGACATGTATGTTTGTAAACTGTACCCTCGATACAGGAGAAATCCTAGTGCCCTAGTAGTTTTAAAAAGGGGTACAAAGTTTTCTCTTCACGTATATATAAATACATATATAGATTGCGCGCACGGAGGAGTGTGAGATTTGGTATAGGGAGAAGGAGTGCAGAAAGCCAAAATTACGGTCGAATTTCGACCACTGGGCGACCACTAGTTAGTAATTAGTATAGATACACCTTTAATTTTACCAGATTTAATTTAAGCATAATTACCAGAAAATCATTCAACGTCTTGCTCTATTTATCATTCTGCACGACTTTTTTTCTTGTTTACTGTAATTAGACTAATTATTTTAACGACTGCTAAAGCTCCTTGGGAAAACGAATTTATTTTTAAACTTCCAAAAATCTCTTTAGAGCACAAATCCAATCACACCGAAATAGATTATGAAGCCCTGACCTTTAAACAGACCTTCAGAATTCAAATGTTTGCGACAAATCCAAGCTTAAAAATACTTGCTGATTTAAGAAAAATAATTGTTTGGAACGAAAATATATTGTAACTTTTCATCAGAGTCAATTTACTATACATGTTTTTGCCTGCGGTTTCTCTCGCATCTTAAAAGAAAAGAAAGAAAGAAAGCAAAATCTTTTATTTGCCACAAAAAAACAAGACACACTAGAATGAGAGACCATATGCAAAAAGAAGAGGACAGGTGCATAGACAGAGAAGACATTTTTCATAGCGGAAATTAATTTAATTTTAGAAAACGTGTCGATATATTTTTATGCCAGATAAAAAAAAAACTCAGAATGACAGTGACAACCCTAAAATAGGTGAACGTTCTCAGATGGCGAGACCACTATTCTCTTTGTGTGGAATCCTTATACTTGTATAGTCTAATTTCAATGATTCACTACAGTAAGTTCATCTCATACAATCATACATCAACTTTGATTCAGAGTTCATCGTACGATGCATCGCATAAATCAAGTTTTGGTGAAAATATAAGCTACAAGCGATTTTGCATTTTTTGGTTTCGACTTTATGGTTGAAAATGGGTTGAATTTTTAGATTTAATATGTTTACACTTTCAATGAAAACAATTTTTCCAAAGTGTCATCAGAGATGTCTATTTACTACTAGTGACCCGTCCCCGGCTTCGTTCGGATGCAATTTCTCTACTATCCTTCCATTAAATATGAAAATATTATATGATGGTGAAAAACGCATCAAAATCCGTTGCGTGGTTTAGGAGTTAGCGGATATACAGACAGATAGACGCGGAAAGAGACTTTATTTTATACTATGTAAAGAAAGATGTACCTACCTAGTTTGTGTTGTAAGTTTTTTTTGTGCTGTGTAATTTTCTTCAATTCCGGTCAAAATACTATAATAACTTAACGGTAGCTTTAAAATAATTATTACAATTTCGAGTATTTTTTTTACGAACTCGTAACATAGTATAGTAAGTAGATAAGCGTATATAGTAAAAAGTGAACGAAATTTGAAGAACCAGTCGCAGATGTCCCATAAACACATCAAGGTTAAAGATTTTACATTTACAATCCGTGTACCAACCAGGTATGTTTTCAATTCCGCCGGAATTCGATCCGCGTACTGAAACAAAATAAACAAGCTGCGGAATGTGATTCCTAACACTGTCCTCGTTTATGGATAGCAAAGCAGGGATTGCAAACCTTAGGGCCTAACAAGATCAAGAAAAACATAAGAAGTTGCTAAAAAATTTTTGTTGATAACACAAATATTTATCCGATTCTATTTGTTTTTTTTAAAGTTGCTTCTCCTGTTCCTGTTTCTCCTGTATCGTGGGTACAGTTTACAAACATCCATTCCACATGCACACACCCAGACCACTACCACTACCTATGTTATAATATCTATGCTGAAAATAGGTGTTGTCTCGACACCTTATCCTATTCGACTGCTGGACAGGCGCCTCTCCCAAAAAAGGTATATCCCGTAGTCTCATGTTGGGCATGTATCCTGTTCTCTCACACTGATGACGCTGCTGCCCAGCATGTGGTATTTAGGTTTGCAAGTTGAATGATTATATTGTATACTTTTCAGGTAGATACACTGGTATTACATAAGGCAATCAAATCGTCACTCATTAATCTATCGTCCGTCAGAATCTTATCAGTAGGCTAATTCACGTAACTAAAGAAGTGTAGTTGCCGCGCAGCTGCAGTAAAATTTTGATCAAAACAACACATTTGGTATTCTCTAAGCTTCAGCGAGATACGCTCGGGTCAAGTTCCTTCGAGCATCACTGCAATATGATCGCCGCGTCATAAAATTACGTTAACTAGCCCTCTGGACAGTTGAGCAGGTGAGCTTGACGTTTGCGGAAACTGCGTGTTGAGCACTACATCACTACGTTTCAAAAAAATGTTATTGTAAAAATGTTTACGATCTCTGTTAAAAGCTTCCGTAGGCTAGAGGCGACATGTTACACTATTTTACGACAGTTTTACGGTTTTACTGCTAACCGGGAGGCAAGCAATGTTTAAAATCCCGCTCTGAATTCGATGTTAAATATGAGATGGATTTGTGATTGGATGGCGCTGTTGGTGAGTTCACAGATCCTGGTTGGAGGAGAACCGGAATGGAATAAAGGATAAAGACAGACAACCTACATTTTTGTTTGAAATCTTCATTGATTTTATAAGTGAATCATAGAGAAAATAATGTTCATCGTCAAACTGCATTTCAGTAAGACAACCAAGACCGTGCCTCTCGACGTTTGAAGAAACGGTCACCCATCCAAGGAACCACCCCGGCATGCATTGCTTAACCTCGCTTATCAACCGATCCGTGTTGTAGCTATAGCTACAATCCCGTCAAATTACCGAAACTCAATCAATCCGTAACTTTATAAACATCGATAGCAAAACATGGAACCGATACGCATAACTTCTTCATAATACTTCACGATCACGTGCCAATGAACCCTCAGAAGCCTACTGGTCACTTAGAAACTTTAATAGCTGAAAACTTCCTGAAACCTTCGATTAACTATCTACCTTATATCTTAGGAAATACAGTTGAAATTCCAAAGAAATATTTGCTTCTGTGTAAAGTAAGTCTATTGGAAATCTGTTTATAATATTTGGATCAGCAAGGAGAACAGGTGCATTTTATCGTGACCAAGTTAAATCAATTTAGTTTTCTGGTTTCGAACCAAGTTATACTGTTTTTAATGGACTTTAGTAAGTAAGTAGAGAAGGAAGTTCTCAATTCGACTGTATATTTTTTTTGTATGTTTGTTACGCGATTACTCCGCACATTTGAAAATTATTTTTTTTTTGTTTGAAAGTGTATAGGTACTCTCGAAGTGGTCCCATTTAATTTTGGTGAAGATATGATGAAGACCTTCGGAGATAGACAATGGAACTCTTGAATGAATAACAGCATACCACTCGCGATTGCATATAATCGCATGATTATGTAATTACATAATGTTCTATTTTAAGTGGCATAAATAATTCTTTATGCTACTTAAAATAGAAAAAGAAAAAAACTTCAATAAAATAAAAAGAAAAAATAATTTTCTTAAAAAACTTAACAGCTTCTGAAGTCGAGGCCTATAATTCGTTAATGCACCTAGCTTGGCAGTGGCACAATCTAAGCATTTCATATATTTTAATGGTTTTTTTTCTTATTACTATTTTTATTTATTTCCTGAGATTATTTTCAAGAAAATTTTGTACTAAACTATAAAAACAAACTATATTTCAAGAAGAATAATAGGTACACTTTCCAGCATACTCACGTAGTACGCTCACGGTAAACTCGTGAGGAGGCGAGCAGTGTTACAGACGGCAACACAAATCCCCGAAGAAAAATTACCTGGAACATAGAAAGAATAAATTGAAAATGGAGTCCAAAAAAACATAGTATCGGACTCCTGCACTATAAATCACAAAAATCGAAAAAAAAAAAAAAAGTTTAAGAAGATTGAATTCAAATCATACTGAAATTGGACTGAACTTTTAAAAGAGTAGAATACCGATTTTTTGTCAATTCATAATATAATCTCAGTTCGGTCAACTTTCAGTCATAGTGTAAAAAATATTGGACCTACTAATATTATCAAGAAATATCAGAAATATATTACATAAGAAGCAACACGTTTATGTTCGGTAATATCTAAGTTACATACATAGAATACGTCACACCTAAATTTAATTACAGGAAATGAACAATTACATATAGGTACAATCGGCCAAAGAATTGTTCTAACACCCTAAGATAGCAATTTTTCTACACGCCATAAAACATAAGGGTCTATAATTCTCTTTTCAAAATACTAAAATTCAACTTTAATGAAAAGAAAAGAAAGAAAGAAGAAAGAAAAGAACATTTATTCGGCTCAGACATATTGGCAACTTATGAGAGAGAAGATAAAAAAAAAAAAATACTTCAAAAGTTGTCAAATAAGAAATAAAACACTTTTTTTTTTTTAAATATCTTCATTTGATAGAAAGTCCCATGAAAATTGATAAACCACTTTTTTGTTCGACCGTACCTAGTTATTAATTACCTGTAATTAAATTTGGCCAAACAATAATACGCGTTCCCATGACGACAATAGAATAATTCCGTCATAAATTCATTACCATTATTTGCTCAGTAAGACCAAACAGTATACGAACGAATGTTTCCACTAATTATAGGTTACTGCTGACGTCATAAATATAAATTTTATAGTTATTTTATGGAGGGTGAAAGTATATGAAAATATCGTGCGTAATCTGAACAAACCGTTTCTTTTAGTGGAATTTTTGTGGGTTATTTCGAGGCGTGTAAATGATTTACTGTTGGATATACAAGGTGTTAAAATTTGGTCGTTACAGCTGCGTTTATAATTTCAATAAATTATACAGCGTGTAAGTGACATCGTAATGAAAACGGATACTGTATATCAGTGGCATGCACTATAAAGAGAAAAAGACACTTTATACCCTAATAAATAAAGTATTAAGTACTTAATACCAACTTGATAATACAAAGAAAAAAGAAAGAAAAGAAAGAAAAAAGTATTTATTTGACACAGCACAAAAACAATTTTAAAGATAAAGTAACAAAAAATAAAAGAATAAAACATGTAAAAGAAAAAAATATTTATCTTAAATAACAAATGGGTTGTACGTCGCAGCTGTGTCAAAAAGGCTTCCGCTCAGCGTAAGCTGACGCGCAACAACACAACACTTAATTGTTTTTACCTACCCTGTAAGAAATGTCTGTGTACGCCACTGCCATGGATTCAGTACATGATTCTCGATAGTACAGCAAAAAATATAGAGGCGGTCTGTTCAAAAATTTTTCAGTTTTTTCGCAGATTTTTTTAGTTGGTTTTAAAAACGGCGAACAGTGTCGTGATTTTTTTTAAAAGACCTATACAAAATTCTAACGGTGAATGTTCCAGAATCATAAGAAGCTTAAAAGCTTTACTAACAAAACCGTTCAACCACGCAACTCTGCTAACAAAGCAATAATACCCTGTATATTTCTTACAAGGATTGTAACGAGTAGCGACGTAGAGCATTAACAAACACACTGTATTCACGCGGAAAGTTTACACCCTGTATAAAAGGGGACGGTATTGAATTTTATTTATAGACGTGGAGGTCTTAGCGATTGTGAGAGTTATGGGGAGACGTTGGCAATATTTGAGCTTTTTCGAAGAAAATCTGAAATATTCAGTGGTTTTGTGTAGAATAAAGCTGTTTTAAGTCGACATGTATATAATAATATACTCGTTACTGTGACTCAATTTATATGTCGGCACTCATTTTATGTGAAGTGTGGGTGTGTATAGTATAATATACATTCGCGATACTATACATATTGATAATTGACATCTTTTTTTAACCCCCGACAAAAAACAGGGTCTTACAAGTTTGTAGTGTCTATCTGGGGATGTGCGTATTGTCTGTGGCATCGTAGCTCCAAAACGGATGGACTCATTCCAATGCAGTTTTATTTTAATTGAAAGCTAGTTTAATCGGGTATCATCTTAGCTATGTTTCATGAAACAAATCTGTTCAGCCGTTCAAACGTTACAGCTCTTTTTCTAGTTGGAGTCGGGGATTTTTGATGGTTAGGTTATTAAAATATTTAATTGAATGAGTTTGGTAACATCTCAACTGAAGGTAAGTGACTTTGCCGCCGAGGATAGATTACGCAAGCTTAAAATGAAGAAGATTCCTATATTATTGTTATAGGAAATATGTTTTATATTATTTATGATTTATTTTTATTTTTATTTGTAGGCCGCAACTCTTTTATTTATTTATCATAAGTATTAATTATAATTTTAAATAGTATCGTATTTACCATATTTATATTTAAGTATATGAATATTTGTTTCCTCCGTCCGTGTGTCACTGCAGGGGTGCCAACTGAAAATCAGCGCTGGGTGTTCGTATGCCCAGCAAATGCTGAGTTGGCAACCCATTTGGTACTGGCATTCCGACAGCACGTTGTTTTTATTGTTACCTTTTGCTTTTTTATTTTTACTTTTTTATGTTTGTGCACTGTTTTGGAATGAATGAATTGGGTCATTGTCTAGTCCAAATAAATGATTTTTCTTTCTTTTGATTTTTCTATATTATACGAATCGGGGAACACAGACAAAGCAAATTCCATTCGCATTTCTTTCGTAATTGCCTTGGCGAGATTGAAGCTATGTGGAAGTTATATTGAAACAAGAGTAACTATAGACAAAATCTCTTTGTCTCATCGTTAGCTTCACTATAAAATTTGCCTACGGCGAGCCCTCGAGGGCGCGCGCGCCTAAAGAGCAAAAGCTCTCGTGATTTATTTCAGAGTGATTTACCTGTACATAATACTTTTTAACCCCTGACAAAAAAGAGGGGTGTTATAAGTTTGTAGTGTGTATCTGTGGGTCTGTGTATCTGTGCTCGTAGCTCCAAAACGCACGGACCGATTTCAATGCATTTTTTAAAAATCGAAAGCTTGTTTCATCATGTTTCATGAAAATCTGTTCAGCCGTTCAAAAGTTACAGTGCTTTTTCTAATTGGAGTCGGGAATTTTTGACGGTTAGGTTATTTGTATTCTATGGTATTGGTGGCGTAGCAACGCGACGGCGTAGCAGCGCGCCGTAGCAGTGACGCGAAGCGTAGCAGAGACGGTGAAAGTAACAACTTATTTGTGTAAAAATTGTTTCAAAAATTAATACTTCTGTTACGTTGAAGAAGTTGTCAAACAAATCCACACTGTATAGTTCTTTTGTTGTTTTCTGCCTCCCAATTTATATTCTTATAAAAAATTAAAAATCTGAAATTGAAATAATCAAATAGGTTTTTATACCATAATCGTGTGGAAAGGCTATCTCAGTTCGTCTTAACCTACGGAGACGTATTGATACTAGCCTTTTATCAACACCATAGTTCACAAATGCCTAATCATTCAAACAGTCCCATAATTATTTAAGTCTTGTTATTTAGGATAGTAGTGATAGCCTAGCGGTTGAATGCTTGCTTTCCATGCAGGAAGGTCTGAGATCGGACCCGGCCTGGACCTCTGTCTTTTCGAATTTATGTGCGGATCAGAATTCGATTATCACTTGCGATAACGGTGAAGGAAAACATTCTGAGTAAACATGCATACCTGAGGGGCCTAATAAAGTTCTCGATTGTGTGTGTAGTCCGCCAACCCGCACTAGGCCAGCGTGGTGAACTAAGCCTAACCCTTCTCATTCTGAGAAGAGGCCCGAGCCCAGCAGTGGGACAGTAATAAGCTGGATTTATTTCATATTATTGACTTTGGTTTCTTGTATATAAGAAAAAAGAAAATACGGGCTCCATCCGAACCAAGTTATTCGGTTGTAAAACGCAATAATTTGTTTATTTCTAGCCGTTACATTATTCCGGTGTAACAAATAGTAAATCCAGATCCATCAGCAGAATCAAACAAACAAGTAAAAACCCTTTCAAACCCTGTTTTCCAGAACATTCTAAACATCACCATTACGTTTCCGTGTCGTGTTGTGGTGACCAGCGATTACTGCCAGTAATTACACGTTCGAAAACCGTTCGTACGACGGGCTATTGCCATCAAATATTTTCACTTGATTTGCGTGTTCTAACTTGGGTGCTGTCGAAGAAAAAACTGGCATCTATTCAGACTATACAGGGTAATTGAACGAGGGAAACATTGAAGGACGGTATTGTACTCATCATTATGAACAACTTTTACTATGGGACCAACCCGGAAATCGCAAAAATTTGCTGTTGTATATAAATAATTCAATATTACTTGACTAAGTGTATGGAACAGCAGATATTTTTTCGCGATTTCATGGTTGGTCCCATAGTACATTTTGTTCATAATTATAAGTACAATACCCTCCTTTAATATGCCTCGTGTCCAACCAGTCACCCTGTATATACATATCATATAATAGCGGCTATTTTAATTAAATATCTACGGAACTATATATAATATAAAAGTATATAATATATATAAAAAAACTACTCACACCACGAAAGAAACACAAATGAATCTCTAGATATAGTAAGCGCAAACATACGGATCAAAAAAACAAATCCTAATTGCATTCAACTGTGAAAACAAAATCTCGGCGAAAAACCTCAACAGCAAATAGCCCCAAAGTTCTGGAACCTTAAAACAGAACAAGCACTCAGGTGGAGATAACGCTGCATGCAGAAAAACACTTTAAAAAAAATAATAATAACCTGAAAAGTTTCCACTTCGCTTGTCCACTTAAAGCGCTATTACACTAAAGTGGCACTTGGGTTAATATACGATTACTTAACATCTGCAATCTTGCCGACGGGACACCGGCTAATTAAGTTCCGGTGTTGTCATTTCGGCTAAGTTTTAGGTATCCTTGGAGATTAAATTCTGGTTTCGGTAAAAGAAATCCTGTCACTCTAGAGAATAGTCTTTATTCTTGAGTACCTACCCTTTTACATAGCGTCTTTGAAATGGTTTAATACCGTACCATTATCGATATATTAATACGTGAAGAGAAAACGTTGTACCCCTTTTTAAAACGCTTTTATTAGCTTCACTTGTAACTAACTACTGTAAAAAATCTTGGAAGTTAAATTTGACCCACTTCCCGGTTTCCGATTGAGCTGAAATTTTGCATACACGTTTAGTTTGGATGACAAAAGCGTTTTCATTAGTTTTTTTTTTAAACTATAATATTTATTAAGCATACTATCGGTCGCCCGATGGTCGAAATTCGATCTTAATTCTAGGTTTTTGCACTACTTGTCTATATAAACTTTAAATATGCCAAATCTCACACTCCTCCGTGCGAGTAATATGCTTAAAAAGGGGTAAAAAGTTTTCTAATCACTTATTAATAAATTATATAGATTGCGCGCACAGAGGAGTTTGAGATTTGGCACAGTTAAAGTTCATATGGAGAAGGAGTGGAGAAAGCTTAAATTTATACATAATATTACGGTCGAATTTCGACCACTGAGCGACCACTAGTAAATATAATTATGCTAACTTTAAAAATCAATATAGAACGTGTATCAGAAATGCGTGGTCATATTTAAGGGTGTGGATCAAACCATCAAACTGAACAACTTTCTCTTTGGGACCAACATCGTAATCGCGAAAAATAATCAGCTGTTCCATACAAAACTTTAATACCTACTCAGCCTAAACGTATATCATACGAACATAAATAGGTAATCTGCCTTTGATGTCCAAGGTTTGGTTCTTAAGTCGTGCAAAAAGTAGTACCGATATTCTGTACAACACAAAACACGTTCCAATAATGACTAAACCTAAGCTTTGGATAATAACTACGCCTTTGGAGATTCTCTTTGAGAATTAAATGTAGGTTTTCGTTGTGCTATGAATTACTAATATAAACAATGATGTTTTTTCATCTGTGAAGTACTAAGGTAAAGGTTTAACTAATTTATTTAATACGTTACCTACTTAAGAGCTTTTTGTTTCTGCTAGGTACTTGTTTTTAACAATTTTAATTATTACTTTTATTTATTTTACATACGAGGTGCATTCAATAAGTACCTAGCCTCATCGCCAGAGGGCGCTGTAGTTTCAAAAGAGTTTTACCACAGTGTAGCACATTCTTTTTAAATTCTTTTTTCAAATTTTCATTCCAATCCCTTCATTTGTTTTAATTTGACAACTTATGGAAGCCAACGTGTCGATCGGTTTTACAAAAATGGAAAAAGAGCAATATCGTTCGGTGATTCGATTCCTATTTTTGGAAGGGAAAACGCGCATCGAAATCAAAGAGCGCTTGGATGCTGTGTACGGTGACTCTTCTCCATCGATGGCCACCGTCAAGAATTGGTTCAACGAGTTTGCACGTGGCCGTACGTCGGTTTTTGATGAACCACGTCCAGGTGCACCGAAAACAGCTGCTACGGAGGAAAACATTAAAAAAATCCATGATCTCGTATTGGCAGATCGCCGATTGAAGGTTCGGGAGCTAGCTGAGACTGTAGGCATTTCAGAAGGAACAGTGCATCATATTCTTCACGAGGAACTCGGCATGAGAAAGCTGTCGGCGCGATGGGTGCCGCGTTTACTCACACCAGAAAACAAGCGCAACCGTGAGACCACATCGGAGACGTGTTTGGCGCTGTTTAAGCGGAATCCAGCGGAGTTTTTGCGTCGTTTTGTGACCGTCGATGAAACCTGGATCCACTGGTACACACCAGAGACCAAGGAGCAATCAAAACAATGGATCCAGACCGGGGAACGTGCTCCAAAGAAGGCGAAAACTGTAAAATCGGCCGGAAAAGTTATGGCCACCGTTTTCTGGGATTCACAAGGTGTGATCTACATCGATTACCTCGAGAAGGGTAAAACAATTACAGGGCTTTACTATGCCGATTTATTGGGCCGATTCGACGCCGAATTAAAGAAAAAACGACCCCATCTGGCGAAGAAAAAAGTGCTGTTTCACCACGACAACGCACCGGTTCACACGTCTGCCGTTGCCATGGCCAAATTGGTCGAATTACGCTACGAATTGCTGCCCCATCCACCGTATTCTCCAGATTTGGCCCCTTGTGACTTCTTTCTGTTTCCTAATCTGAAAAAATCACTCGCCGGGAATAGATATGGATCGAATGAGGAGGTCATCGCCGCCACGGAGGCCTATTTTGCAGAGTTTGACAAAAACTATTTTTCGGACGGATTAAAAAAGTTGGAGCATCGCTGGGCTAAGTGTATCGAACTAAAAGGAGACTATGTTGAAAAATAAATTCCCACTTTTCCAAAATTTTCGTTTACTTTTTGTATATTTTTAATTTTAATATTTTTTACATTTTTAAATGCATACTAGAAATTAATAAATAAAATACACATTTAAAAAGAGGAAAAATTGGGATCAACTGCATTAGGAACAGAGTCATTGTTTTTTTTTTCTTTTCTTTTTCGATTTGGTGTTATTTTTATATCTAGTAAACATTTTCTTTCTTTTTTTATAATTTACGTACAAAGTCGATTCGGAAACAATATACCTACAAGGGACATTTGAGTACAAATACAGAATTTTTTTTGGCCAAGCTTAGAGAAAGAATTTATCCTTCGTTTAAAAAATTACACTAATGCTCCAGTGGGGCGTAGTATACCCCAATTTCAAAATTGAAATAAATTACAATTTACTGCTTTAATATATTTTTTGTAGGTAGGTAGGTGTTTGGTAGGTACATAAAATACCTACGTGTTATGGTTTTACCCACAGATTTAAATCTATATCTGTGATTTTACCTACTTACGTTTATTCTCGTTCAACTTGTATAATCTTGGTCTCAACTCTTGACCCCTTATGAAACTTTCAAAGTATTACAATATGAACATAGACGAGGCAAGTCCATTAGTGAACTGAGTACTACACTACATCGACTGTTTAAGTACCGGACCACTCTATCGAATGGTACCATTCCAGTCTCGAATGTCCCCTCTCTATTCTTTACTTATTAATATTCGAGATCAATAGTACTGCGATGGATACTTCATTCATACTTGATGAATGTTTTGATGAAAGGAATCTGTCGTGTCCTATAAAAGAGATTAATAATGTCAAAGACTGATTTTATGCATTTTTTATATTTTTGTATGATTCTTGGCCAATTTAGAAAAAGAAAGAAAGAAATAAAATTAATTTATTTCTGCAAAAAACAGGATCCAAACCAAACACTTGCCACACCAGCAACAATGAACCGAACGATATGACTTACCGACTAC
Source organism: Allophyes oxyacanthae (assembly GCA_932294325.1). Taxonomy (NCBI): domain Eukaryota; kingdom Metazoa; phylum Arthropoda; class Insecta; order Lepidoptera; family Noctuidae; genus Allophyes; species Allophyes oxyacanthae. The sequence continues at coordinate 3,430,795 of OW028612.1, forward strand.
AACAGAAACTAAAAACATTAACAGGTCTGTGGATGAATATTTATAATCTATGCCGTGCTCAATCATGCAAGGCACAGATTATAAATAATGACTAAACAATTCGCTAAGCAAGTTCACAGACTTAGGATTTCACTATGGGTACATTAATTAGCACAGATTTTATGTCTATGGCACACTTGGCTTTAGCCTGACGAATAGAAAGAAGACAGAAGAAAATTAAATCAGACATGGCTGTATGGGCTCAGCTCCCCTTGCCTGTCCCAAAGAGGAACAAAAGAACCAAAAAAAAATAATGTCTATGGCACAGATTACCATCAATCAACTGTCACTTGACAAATTTAATAATAATTTTATTTTTTTTGATTTAGTGACCAATACAATATTTCCACATAAAAGTAGCATCGAAAATCTTCGCCTTCTGTGCAAACTATGATTGCTGTGTAACTTTTTTGTGATAAACTGAATAACTTGTTGATTACACAAGTTATGCAAGAAGCTGCTACTTCACTTCGATCATCAAAATGAAGCGAACTATACAAAAATTTCGAAGTCGACCTTCGATCCAATTTTAATAATAAGAAGTCGAAAGAACTATGACAGAACGCAGACACAACCAGGACATTTATAACAAACAAACTGATAAATTTAACAAATGGTTAAGTATAGCTTTTCTCATGCTGAGTTGGTAACCTTTTTTACATGGGCATGCTCGACAGCACATTCAGGTATATTTAACAATGTAAAATATTACTTTTGTGTTATTAATTTCTTGTGACTGTTGTGTTGTCCTATGTGGAATAAATTATTTTTCTTTCTTTCTCCTGAAAATAAATAATTTCTACGTTATCTGCGGAAAGTATAAAAAATCTTTTATTGTTCAGCCTAAAATTCCTTCCGAAAAAGAATAAATTCGAAGCATAAAAACACCATTTGCCTAGAAATCTCGCAACCTCTCTTAATGCTTGTAAAACTTGACAGAGGACGAAACTAAATTAAAAATTAGCATACTAAAATAATCTACATCGCGAACCCCGAAAGCCAAAGTTGGGCTTCCGAGGTCCTTAGAGTCATAAGATAAGAAAGAAAGAAAGAAAAAAAGAACATTTATTCGGCACAGACATATTGACAACATAAGAGATAGAAGATAAAAAAAAAAAAAAAAAAAAACACACATCAAAAGTTGACAATTAAGATAAAATAGAATAGAAACGAATAGAGATGGAGTTCACATGACTTCAAAATGCTGAAAGTCACGCGATTCGATTCTCAGTTTGCAATTTACTTCATTATTTTTATATGCAATATAGTTAATGGATCTTAATGGGTTTTCTGTTGGGAAAAAGGGAAAGGCATAATAGAATGACGTAGGTCATGCACATAAACAATTCTATAGAAGACAGGACAGCCTTAATGTGTCCTTTGTGTGTCATCAAGTTTCTAGGACTCATAAATGGGACGAATAAGGAACTACCAGTGGTCGCCCAGTGGTCGAAGTTCGATTGTAATTCATAATTTTTTTAAGTTTGAATTTTATTGAGATTCTTTCGCCAGAGTATACCTCTATAATTATTGTATACTAGCTTCCGCCAGCGGCTTCGCCAGCGTGATATCTTTATAAATTATAGCCTATGTTACTCAGTGATAATATAGCATACTGCTGGTAAAAGAATTTTTTTAATCGTTCCCGTAGTTTTTCAGTTTATCCATTACAAACAAACATACAAAAAAATTAAATGTTATTCTCTTTATAATAATAGTTTAGATATAATCAGCTGCGAGCCTGTACAAATACGTCATTAGTGTGTGTTGTTTGCCTTAATTAAGGTGATGATGATGATGATGAGGTGAAGGTGGTGAGGTGAAGGGGGAGGGGGATCTAAGTACGAACCAAGCCCGCATCTCTGACTTTTCGAATTTATGTGCGGATCGCAATTTTATCATCACTTGCATTAACGGTGAAGAAAAACTTCGTGAGGAAACCTGAACACCTGTGAGAGCCTCCTCGATAATGTGTGTAGTCCGCCAACCCGCACTAACCCAGCGAGATGGACTAAGGCCCCTTCTCATTGCGACAAGAGTCCCGTGCCCAGCAGACAGTAAAGGGCTGGTTTTTAAAAAATAATTTTTAACTATGGCAATCACAACTAATGCGTCTATTTGCACATTATCTTGCCCCTAAAAGCCATTACGGCGAATCATCTGGGAGGACTCAACAGAAAATTAGATTTATACGTACACTCACTCGTCTCTATTTCTGGGTCTACCTAGATTTCGGAACAACGTATAGTACGACACAACTAAGAAGTTACATCGATGTACCTGCGAGTCTACCGCGTAACTAAAATGGTAATGAACATCGACTCTGGTTATAAACTTCAATATGATCGTGAGAGACTAAACTTCGAGCTGCCTTTTAAAAATAGACCAATCATCAAGTTGGGACTCCTATCTTCAAGATCGGTAAAAACATTACAAGGTAGCTCGAATTTTAGTCTTTCACGATCTTATTGAAGTTTATTACCAGAGTCGCTGTTCATTACCATTTTAGTTACGTGGCAGACGCCCTGATTGAACAACCAATGGCAATTGCTCGCTTAGAATTTTTTACAACTAATTGCATCAGCGTAAAGATCATGTTTTTCTGCAGTAATTACTAATAAACACCTGTGATTTTGAAGTCGCACTCAGTTCGGAAGTGATCGGTTTTACGAAGTTTCCCGATGCGACTTCTTAAGTTGTGTCGTACTAGGCTGTAACCGAGAAACTAGGACTAAAATAGATCTGCCAGACAGTGTCTTGGGAGATAGGAAATCTGGACTGAATTTCAGTACAAGCAATAAGTGAGACGATGCTAGCACTTTCATACATTTTATATGAGAATTTATTCAAGTGTTAGCTTTCGGTTTTTGCTGACGTTCGTAATATTGTTGAATTAAAATTTTAATGGAAGCTGACATTATGATTTTATTAAGTTTGACGTCGATTGAATTTAAGGAAAGTTATTGATGAAGTTATGGAAGTTATAGGAAGTTATGGTTTCTCGCAAATTGGAAAAGTAAAGGAAACTTTAATACTTATGTAGATGATGTTGTATCCTTCTTCGTTAAACTCCGACAGAAAAGAGAGGTGTTCTAAGTTTGCAGTATGTATATGTGTATCTGTGGATATGTGTATTTGTCCGTGGCGTCGTAGCTCAAAAATGGATGGACCGATTTCAATGCAGTTTTTTTAAATGAAGGCTAGTTTAATCGGGTATCATCTAAGCTATGTTTCATGAAAATCTGTTCAGCCGTTCAAAAGTTACAGCTCTTTTTCTAGTTGGAGTCGGGGTTTCTGACGGTTAGGCTATATTTTATGGCGTACAAACGAACTGGAACCTTAGTGTGGTGGTCATATTCTTTGGGCAACAGTACATTTCTGGCTAAAAGCAGTTTGATGTTCAATTGAAAATGAACTACCTTTTTAAGTATTCGGTGAATGGGCAGCATCATCTGTCTGGACTATATAAGATAAAGTCTCAATGCTATTTAGGCTACCTACGGATAATGGAGGTCTGAAGAGGGTCTAAATTAAATTACGCACTTAATCATGCGCACTGGACCAGGTTTTAGGACCAGAGCACAATGAATACTTCTTATTTATATTTATCTTTACATAGTTCACACACAAGTTCTTTTATTTTTTAATTCATATTTTGTTTATTTATTTTCTGAAAGAAAAAGAAAGAAAGAAAGAAAGTATTTATTTGACACAGCACAAAAACAATTTTAAAGATAAAAGTAACAAAAAATAAAAGAAAAAAACATGTAAAAGAAAAAAAAGAAAAAATACACGTACACACACCGTATGCGGCTCCCGCTGAAAACCAGCGCTGTCGGGTTTTTCGCAGCGCCGCAGCATATGCTGTGCGGAAGCCTTTTTGACACAGCTGCGACGTACAATCTATTTTATATATGTTGTTTTTTTTTTTTTTTTTTTTTTTTTCTTCTATTTTGTGTATAAATCTTTAAACTCGTTTTTGTGCTGTGTCTAATAAATACTTTTTCTTTCTTCTAGTCTAGTATAAAATAAAGTCACTTTTCGCGTCTGTCTGTCTATATATCCGCTAAGTCCTCCTAAACCACGCAACGGATTTTGATGCGGTTTTCACCATCATTTTGAACATTTCTTCCGGAAGGTTTATATGTATAATACTTTCATATTTAATGTAAGGATAGTAGAGAAATTACACTCGAAGTCGGGTCGCTAGTATTCTATATATAAATTGGAGTCAAAACTTTGTTACATCTGGTAGATGCTTTTTTAAGATAAAAAAACGTGGTTTTAATATAAAAGCCCCGCGCTCGTAGTGACAAATATGCTCACATTATGTATGACTGCACATAGCGACAATATTAATTTTAGCTATGGCGTGAAATGGAGTTTCCACCATGACGCGTCTCTTGCATCAGAAAGGGCGCACATGTGACGTTTTTCTTTTTCATAGCGGCATTTTTTGTATTTGTTTTTTGATTGCTTTTTTTCTTGTATCATTATTACTTTTGTAACGTACAAGTACAGGATAAGATGAAATATATTGACATTTAAAAGTAATGATTGTTCTTCTATTAACTTATAGCAAGTTTAAAGAACTGCAGAGAAATACAGACTACTAACGGAAGTTAAACTAAAAATAGATAGGTTTATGTCATGTTTATGCAAGTCTAAAACAGGACTTGACTGCTCCAAATTGCTCAGTGACTTCAAATGCAAATCTATCAAACATATTCTCGGCGTAATGGACAAGGATCCATTAACACTTGTCGATACGCAACCGCTGCAAAATTTAACTCATGCAAACAAACATTTTATGGTTAGAACTTATTCTTGTATGTACCGGCCAGAGGGCTAATTCACGTAATTTTATGATGCGCCAATCATATTGCAGTGACGCTCGAACTTGACGCGAGCGTATCTCACTGAAGGTAAGAGAATACCAAATGTGTTGTTTTGATCAAAATTTTAGTGAAACTTCTCGGCAACTCCACTTCTTTATTTACGTGAATTATCCTACAGGGCTCCTTCACTCGTTCAAGGCATCGCGTTAAATTCTTACCGCTAAGTGCACGCCCAAATGTGCAAGCTACAGAGAACCGTTCGAGGGAGGGCGCGGGTTAGAGTGCGGTTGCGGAGCTGGCAAACGGTATGTTCGCATATTTATTTTGGTTTTATATGAAAGAAAGAAAGAAAATACATTTATTCAGCAGGGACATTGACAACACACGAGAGAAAAATAAAAATATATCTAAATATAAAAAATAAAAATGTATTTTTTTTAATATTGTAAAAAATATGTATAAGAAAGAAAGAAATATAGTTTATTGGCACATACATGCTAAAAACAGAGAAAATAAAAATAAAATAAAATCAGTAGTGCCAAACGGGCCAGCATGCATGTATGTGTATGCAATGTAAATATGATGCAGTAGCAGTAACTTTGTCGATATTTTATGGGACACAGTACGTTATTGTGCGCTTCCAATATAGAATAAATTTGCGTTTCTTTACTGAAGATAAATATTTAAGGATGGTTCGGAAAAATCATGAGTGAAATAAAAGCGAATAACTAATGTTTATAAAATGCTGGAATTGGAATGGTCGGAATATTATGTTAATAAGAAACGATGTAGTAGTAGTAGATGTAGAAGTCGTTGAATAAATATAACGTTGAATAAATATAACGTTAATCATCCATCATTAACAACGATTAAGTTATGGCTAGTTGACACTCATGTCCTAATTTCACTACATTCCTTTGCTGGAACAAATGACATCGCTTACATTTCTTGACTAATTTCTCTGATATCAAATAATAATTATTCTCACACAAAATGAGAAGGTGGGTACCTGTTATTTTTTGTTCAGCTGTATGACATTGCGTAAAGTCGTTCACAGAGTGCCTACCTACCTACCTACTATATTTTTAATGCTCGACCATAGACTTAGGAGATTTTCGCATGCACGACCGTGCTCGACATACCACGCCACATACTACACATCAATCTATTTATAGTATTTATTATGTATATTCACGATCTATTTATGTTTCACTTTTTATTTACTATTTCACAAGATGTATTTATTTATATAAGTGGGTAATGTTTTTTATTTAATCATGCTTTTTGTTTATGTTTTTGTTTTTTTAATATCGCCAGAAGGTAGACACGACATTACGTGATTACGTCATACCACCCACGGACGTCGGTCATCGATGAAAACCAGCGTCATTGGTGTTGCCAATGACAACAAGCTGATCGATGCCCATTTTCTTGCACATGAGGGACACACACTTCCATGCTTTATTTTTCATTGTTTTTATTTTATGTAATTTTCTAGTTTTTTTTATTTTTTATGTTTGTTATGTGTGCATGCTCGGTGTCCTGTGTGCAAAAAATTAATTGATTTTCTTTCTTTCTTTCTTTCTTCTTATGTAATATAATTTATAATCGAATTTATCCCAAACTATAGTTTAGTAATTAGTCAATAATATTCACAAAAAAGAACACTTTGTTTTTGAAAGAAAAGAACATTTATTCGGCACAGACACATTGACAACATAAGAGAGAGAAGATAAAAAAAAAAAAAAAAAAAAAAATTTTTTATAAAAATAACACACATCAAAACACAACTACACACAATACATACACAAACACACAATAACAATATCACGACATAATATTATAATCATAAAATAAAACTGAGTTAATAAAATAAGTACCTATTCGTCTATCATTTTGACATATAAAATTCATTTTGCTTTTCGTCCTAGAGAAGGAGGACGGATATAATTTGATTGTAATTACTGTACCATAATAATATGTACGACTTATTGTGTTAACTAATTAAGGGCTATGTTCACCAACAATGTAATCAATTTTTAAATAGAAAACGGTCGTTTACTCAAAAAAAAATTCATGTTATAGGTAGGTACTGCCGATTTTGTCTTAAACGTTTGTTACATTGTCGGTTAATTTGGGCTATCAAATGTAATATTTAAACAGTAGGTACATTCATCAAATGAATCAATGAATATACAGGGTGATTTGTAATTCAGTACTCATAAGATGAACAAGTTTGACTATGGGTGGGAAAAAAACAAAAATGGCGAAAAAAAACTTCTAACTTTTCATACATATTTATCGAGCAAGGTTGTCATCAATTTGAATTACTTTTACTATGGGACCAAATATGAAACGGCGAAAAAAATTTAAAAATTTTCATTCATTTTGATAGAGCAAGGTGGATCTTTTGTATGAAAAGTGATTTGATTTCAGTGTTGGTCCCGTAGTCAAAGTTGTTCATATTGATGAGTACTTTCACCCCTTAAAGCATTGCCTGTGAATTACCAATAACCCTGTATATTTACTAAACTTACTTTTAACTTTTAGATGCACACTTATTTTCATCTTATGAATGTTAGTTTCGTACTTATGTTACTTTGGCAAAGACTTTAAATCATAATTATAATTGATGTGTACAGAACACTAATCCAAAAACAAATTTTGAATCTATCCAACTTGTAAATCAGCTGTCAAAGTCGTGGTCAAACTATCCCAAGAGATCCAGACAGAGGCATGCATCTAAAACCTAAAACCCACAGACTGCTCTAAAATTATCAAGTTTATTCACGGTCTCAGAAGTTTGTGAAAACCACAGCCTAGGTAGACACCGAGTGGGTACACTAGTTTTGATGTAGATTGAGTTGACGTAAGCAACCTTCAGATAGGTTACGATTAGGGACATGTGTGTTACGTAATTGCTGTAATGTAACATTTAGATACTTGGTCCTTCGAGACTTCGTCTGCAAGGACGATTTAATACAATAATCCATCCATCCAAAATTTAAGTGCTAAGCACTTGTCGGTGTAGCAATAATACAGGATATTTATTTATGTAGTGCGCAAAATTTTTAGAATTAGTCAAAGAATACAACACACCGGACAACGAAGAGGAATCCACGGCTGTGGGGGAAACCTTTTCCCAACAATGGAACAGCAAAGGTTGATTAAACAAAAATCAATATAACGCAATCTCTCTATTTTTATGAATTCTATAACCATATTATATTCCGTTTGTTTTAAAAAAAATCGTTACCCTACTTTTTATTTCACCTGTATCGTGGGTAAAGTGTACAAGAATACAGTACCATTACCAGTTTCTTGCCGGTATCTTCTCCAGGACCAACCCACTTGGAACCGTGCACCTAGAATCACGACGTTTTGAAAGTTCCTGCAAAGGCCCAGTTGAAATAAAAACTTTGACTTTGGAGTTCCCAGGGTTAAGAAACAAAGTTCTTAATCAACTTTCCATAAACTCACTTCGTAAGTTACCTTGTACATATTTACGTTGTATGGGCAAGAATCCATAAAAGTACACGAATTCAAAACTTTGGACGCGACCGTCAAAGTTTTATCGTCTATAAACTAGAACTTAGCTAATAAAGTTTCATAGCGAAAACATACTGTACCTACTGGTTACTTCGGAAAAATAGTTAATCTGTGGGCCGAGCACGAATGTTTTGACGTATAGTAACGTAAACGTAAGCAAATTTTGATTATAAAATAGGATGAATCTATCGCATTTTTGTTCAATTTTATGCAACAAACGCACTTGTTTCATGAAAATGTAAAAATATTGCATGTATTTCCAAAAAAATATCATGGATTAAACGTGTATTTTCTTTTCAAAATTTGGGTACGTTTACGTTACTATACGTCAAAACATTCCTGCTCGGCCCACGGGTCGTGATTAGAAATTGATGGTAACTTGTGCCTTGTAGTTTTTTATGGTTGAGCAACTTGTGGGAGAAAACGTATGGAGGTTGTACTAGGGTAGAGGACTACTAATTAACTCGTTATCCACTAGCAGATCACAATCCAGGATTCTAAGTAAGTTTGCATAATCTGTCTCTCCCATCATGCGAGCACCGTTTACCTAAATAAATAAAATTATTAAAAATTAATTAATTAATTAAAATCATTTTAAAATCGTAACGCGAAAAGTGGTCGTCCTAAATATACCAACTTCGGTAGGTACTATAATTTAAGGTCACTGTTGAACCAATGGAGCATAAAATAAAACTCTCATGGGAACTTCACATTCTTAGTAAACCCTCAATTTATAAGCTAGCCAATTTCACAAGAGAAAGAAACTTAGAATCACTTTAATTTTTTTTACTAACTAATTTCTAAGGTAGGCGAGAATTTCGTTGTGAAATCGCCTTGAATGTACAAAAACTGTTATAAGTTCGACACGTGCCACGTGATCGAAACAAGGCATACTTTCAAGGGAATTTTTCTTTCAGAAATTTCTTGAACCAAAGCTTGCTTTGCGCAAAGGTTTGTTGTGTAATGATTTTACTATAGCAGATAAAGGTATATGAATTTAACAAAAGAAAAACTTCTACGATGACTATAAGCATACGGTCCACCTGATGGTAAACGGTTACCGTTACCGTATGAGCAACAATATAAATAACTGTCAAAAACCCCGACTTCAACTAGAATAATATTATATATAGTTTAAAAAAACTAAAACATACGCTTTTGTCATCCAAACTAAACGTGTATGCAAAATTTCAGCTCAATCGGAAACCGGGAAGTGGGTCTTTAACTTCCAAGTTTCTTTTACATAGTTAGTTAGTTACAGGTGATGCTTACAAAAGCGTATTGAAAAGAGCTGCAACTTTTGAACGGCCAAACAGATTTTCATGAAACAAATCTAAGATGAGTCTTTCAATTAAAAGATAATTCATTGAAATCGGTCTATGTTTTGGACCTGCGATGCTACAGACAGACACTCACTACAAATTTATAACATCCCACTTTTTGTCGGGGGTTAAAACTTAACAAAACATACTTCGACTCTGACCTATAAATTCATTTTACTACAAGATTATGAAGAATTTCGAATCACGTACCACGGTTTTTGCTCACTATTGTTCAGAAGTTTACAACGAGACAACAAGTCTTTTACAGAAGTTTTCCACGCCATGGCGGGACGTCCATGGAATTTGAGATCACTGGACGAATACAAAAAGGCTTCTTCGGCTATAGTTCAAGTTTTATCGAATTGTAAAAGTTGAGGAATCGATTTTTTAAGCACAACCTCAAATGGCGTCAACTTTTAATGTAAATATTAATACTGGGTGACATTTTTTGACGTCGGGAAAAAATTCGGTGTGACAGGTACAAGGATTAGAAGCCAATTTATGGTTCAGTTCCAATGTGACAGTTCAAGCCGATACGTCAAGGTTTGCTTTACTTCACCGTTAGCGCAAGTAATAACCAAATTTTGATCCGCACATAAATTCGAAAAGTAAGAGGTGCGGGCCCGGTTCGAACTCAGACCCTCCTGCATGGAAGGCAAGCATTCAACCGATAGGCTATCACTGCTCAAAAGAATGCAAGGTTTTAAATATGCTGAGACACCCATAATCTAAAGGGCGCTTGCTTGGCATTGCGTGAAAAGGAAATGTCAAGAGATGACACTGGTTGTATTGTTTAAATTATAGTGTTACTTATTATGATTTTTGCTGTTCTTTTTATTTTTTGTATTATTGTGTAAATTCATGTCGAATTTTAGCTGGGGCCGCTCCTGCCATATATTAATGTGTTTTATGAAAAGAGTATCCATGGAGTTTCTTGCCGGTATCTTCTCCAGGAACAAGCCACTTGGAACCGTGCACTAGAATCACGACGTTTTGAAAGTGCCTGCAAAGGCCCAATTTTAATTAAAAACTTTGACTTTGGTTGCTGAAAAGGTGGCTGCCATGTCGTATAAGGAGGTTAAGGAGACAGCACTACAGAGAGAAATGGAGAGAGCTGCATCAGCTAGACAGACAAGAACAAAGCTCTTTTTGGGAAAGAGATACTGCTAGCTATTATGAAAGTTAATTCGGGAAATATGAATTACTATAAAAACATGTAAATACATACCGTACCTAAAGGTAATATTTTACTAGGAATACACAGAAACTAGTACTAACAGTACGATTGAACCAGAACTTCGTCGTTTACTTTCGTGCTAAAGCCTTTTCAAATGTCGGTTATAGTCGTAAAACCCCTATGTCCTCAGTTCTCATTTGCATAATATTATGGCGTGAAATGGGTAACTTTTATCTGGAAAATATAATTGTATGATGTTTTCGCTATTGCTCGTATTAATGTAATGTCGCAGTTTTCGATTTGGATGTAGGACTATTGACAAACAACAGATAATATATTTATTTATTTATTAACTATGAATGACTTACAGTTAAAATAAACAGAATAAAAAATAGTATGTGAGACTGACAGCCAATTAAAAGTCTTCACTTCTAAAAACAGATTGGAAAGAAAGAGTGTGAACAGCAACACACATGCCAAAAAAGAGAAGAAAAAAAAAAAACCTAAATTTACATTTCATATTCAGTACAAGAATAAAAACCTGAACATATAAAATCTTAATAAAAAAGCTAAGGCTCAGGCACTTCCTGGCCGAGGACACACTCGTTAAGAAAGGATCAAAATCATGCCGTTTACACATTCTATTAAAGTTGCTACTTGCACGCACTATAAATGAATTTTGTCTGTAATTATTGTTATTATAAACATGAGAACGTAAATATTTTGGCTATCTACATATCACCCTCTATCTAACCTTTGTAGTCGGCGTGAAGTCTAACCAGATGAATAGAATAGATCTTTATTTCATGTAAACCAGATACAGGAACTTATGAAATGTCGAGACTCTAGGTGCACGGTTCCAAATAGTAGATCCTATGGAGAAGAACTGGCAAAAAACTCCATGGAAACTCTTTTAAAATAATAGATTACAATCTTTATCATAACAATGTTGTGGTAAGAGCTGCGAGAATAATGTAATGATGCGTAGAAGAAAAGAAGGGTGTTATAAGTTTGTAGTGTGTATCTGTGTATCTGTGGATATGTGTATCTATGTATCTGTCTGTGGCATCGTAGCTCCAAAACGGATGGACAGATTTCAATGCAGATTGTTTTAAATTGAAAGCTAGATTAGTCGGTTATTATCTTAGCTATGTTTCATGAAAATCTGTTTAGGCGTTCAAATGTTACAGCCCATTTTCTAGTTGGAGTCGGGGGTTTTTGACGGTTAGGTTATGTCTTTTGATAATTTTGAATTATACTATAGAATTTACATGATTTAACGACAAGATAAGCCAGTTAAGAAGATTGCCAATGAGGATGTCTGCTGATATCCTAACTAGGGGACATTTCAAATGGCAAAGATCCACTATGTTGACATGAATAATGCCAATTAAGGCTTCTGGACATTTTGGCGTTCATCGAAGCAGTTTCAACTGTAAAATATGGTCGTAACCCGAATTCCCCTAAGTGTTATACGGCAAAATGATTCTGTAATTCGTTTGGATTGTCCGTAAGTCATTTAATAAATGTATGAATTTAAAGTTATTATTTGTAACCTCCATTATCTGGCCTTTGGGACTCAAGAGCACTCGTTTTCTGTAAAGTAAGCTATATTTCTTTCATGGAATACTTTAATTTAGACCTTGTTTTAAGATCGTATCTTTAGGCACTGATTAAATAATTTATGCTTTAGGGTCTCAAATTTAACATCTTTCTATTCATCACATCAGCTTGATAAATGGACCAGTTGATCTCATTTCTGTTAGCAATCTTGTTGTAAGCTTTGTAAATACTTTGATACCTCTCAGAAGAAAAAGTGAATTTTATCCATAGACGAAAATGTTTAAGTATTTTTTGTTCGTGTGTTTGTAACCTTTTTTAAAAAAGTTTTATTATTACTATTTATTTTATTTGTGTTATTTTTATTGTTTTTATTTTACGGTGTCGTTTTTATTGCGTCTTAATGAACGTTTCTTTATTTATTTTTTCTTTCTTTCTATAGACAAGAAGGTGAATCTTATCCATTGACAAAAAAGTGAATCCTAACCACAGGCAAAATAGAGCTGTAATGGATAAACCATAAAGTTATTATTACTAGTGGTAATAGAGGAACAGTCTCTTCATTATCGCGAGACCAAAAAAGAAATACGTATGTTAGCGCTTTTGACATGTGTGTGACGTTTAGGGATGTGACTTTGACGTCTCCGCATTATCGATATGGCCGTGTTATTGTGAAATTATAATATCACTGAATTGACAATTTCCCTGCAATATCGATATCAAAATCGGCTATACTAATAAGGAGTGGAATATCATTTAGAATCTGCTAGGCTAAATTATGTACCTAACTTATAATCTTTTAAAATTACGAATTAAATCTTTCAAATGTTCTTTATACTAAAATACCATATTTGACATATTTAATCTGTCATTTTAAAATATTAAAAGTTACGTAATAGAGGTTTATATTAGGATGGCAAAATTATTAACGTCACGAAAGTGACGAATAGGTAAGTAAAAAGAAAATTTATTGTAAACATTATGTAAGCATTCATTAACATATTCATTATTTCTTGACGTCAGACGTTTCGGTTTTGATGTTGAAGGTTCTGGTGATAGGTCCCTGTATTTGTACACTGACACAGGCCGAGAAATGTGGTCCGGAAACCTGGAAGGTATGAAGTTAGCCAGTCAATATAATGAAGTTATTTTTTTCACCAGGCTATTCTTTGTCTGGAAATAGCGCTATTTTATGCATTTTAATGTGCGACAGAATCTTCGGAATCGTAAGTTTGCTTCTTGTAGACGCGGACGTACGATTCGGAAAATTCTGTCATCTGTGGGGCTAGTACAAAATGCGGGTATGGGCTATATACGTACTATTAAAATGTTGTAATAGTACAAACATGGTGTGAATAGTGTCGAGTGCCCTCCGGTGCGTCAGAAATATTCCGACTATGATTTTCTGACAATGTGCGGGGCCGGACTAAATCAACCTTTCAATATACAAATAAGCAAGGATTAACAATGACTCTCAAGTGACTATGCAATGGACGAAGCTAGGTAGTACGAAAAATTAATTTGGAAATATCGACATATCGATAGATTTTGTACACACAACCTATGCCAAACGGTTTAATTTTCACATTTTCACGAACACAATATTTTTTTATCTTACACATAATTATTTAAAATAATATATTATTTAGAAAATAGGGGGCTTACTGCATGTTATAAACGTATTACTAAATAATTTTAGGAATATTTTCTCTGGAAATATGCACTCTGAAAGTAGTATTGCACTGTACGGTATTTACCCGTAAAAGGTCTCTTTATTTGCATTATTGCTGTAAGTTACACTGCAGTCTAACACAGAACACGAAACCTTTTCGATTATTGATATTTATCCAATAAAATACAGAACGATTGTGAAGAAAATCATAAAATAATACGAGATCTTATTTTGACAGGCGGCCCTAATAGTTCACAAATTGTTTCAAATCGGTCCTACGAACATTTAAATGTGTCTCTTTCTCGCACGTAGGATTTTCGTAAAGATCGGTTTCTCACTCGCACACTGTGTTCCTCTATTACCACTAGTAATAATAACTTTATGGGATAAACCTTTACTTTTACTGTACAGTCATAGCTAGACATAACACCAACAATTTAGCCATCCAACCCATCAAAGAATCAAAAGACGAGCTAAAACATGAAATGTTGCCTTATCATCATCTAAATTACTTCCAAATTGCTTCGCCATCGAAATTTGTTGTTATTTTATGTCATTAAAGAGGGTAGGTTGTAACATAAACTCTTATTATGAAAGTTGGAAGGCCATTAGCCGTTCGAGGGTCGGGCTTTTGAGGCTTTAAGCTGTATATATGGAGTAGGTTCTTTGACAGCATGTACTAGTCTTTACTGAGCATTGCCTGGAGCGAGGTGTACAATGGCGTGTGAGATGGGATGTTTTCTTTAGATGGCAGTTTATTATCACACGACACGACGACACGGACGACACGGTTGGCGCAGTGGCTAAGCGATTAGCCTTCTATGCTACGTGCCGCGGGTTCGATCCCCGCACGGAACAAGTATTTGTATGATCTACAGACTACAGATAGTTGTTTCGGGTCTGGGTGGTGTGTGCATGTGACATGTATGTTTGTAAACTGTACCCTCGATACAGGAGAAATTCTAGTGAGGGGCAACGTTTTTAAAAAGAGAGAGAGAAGAGAGAGATTATAGAGGTGTGACTTGACACGTGTTTTATTTATGAGGTAAGGAAGTGTCAAGTGTGAGAGAGAGTAACAAATAGCTGTAGGAAGAAAGATAGAAAGGAATAAAGAAAATGTGTTTATTGGCATGTAGATCAACAACAATAATAAAAGCACAAGCGATTTACAATTTTAAAAAGCCTCTGCCAATCTATGGTGCAGTGAAGAATTAAAGACTCTGACTTCAGAATCTGTTATAATTTTAAAGAAAATTATTTTGTACTTTTTATTTTTATGAAGTCGGTTTAAATTTTTTTAAAGTTTATTTTATTTTTCTATTCTGAGCGGCATAAACAATACATAAACATGCGATTTAAAGCAATTGCGAGTAATTTGCTAATATCAATTGAAGAGTTCTATTGTCTATCTCAGAAGGGAAAAAAAAAACTACAATCGAATTGAGAAAACCACCTCTGTTTTTAGATGTCTAAAGTGGAAAAATAAGAAATTGATGTAGCACCTACTTGCTTAGAACTTATTTTAGTAATAGACTAAGACGAAGAAGTATAAAAAAATTGAGCTACTTAAGGTACTTGAGTAGCGTGAAAATACAAAAACGGCCAAAACTTACTTCAAAGTTGAAAAAAAGCATATTAAATTATGTTTGAAATCTTTACAAACGAGACGAATCGACGAAAGCTTCTTTTGAAATAACCTTGCTACGGAATAATTTATGAACCTAGTACATTGATATAAATATTCTAGATAAACAATTAGCGACTCGAAGACGTCAAAGAAAATTTGGCGCACAAATCAGATTCGTCAAGGCTTGTTTCACCTGGTGGTCAGCAAAATACCCAAGGGCCAATAATTCACCGACCAAATAACAAAAGTTTAAGACAAAAACGACCGTTTAAAATGAACCATTTTATCAATAACCGTATGTTTTTAATTCAGACGTCTGTTATTTTCACAGTGAGCATCACCTTAGAAGTGTTCTTAAAACATTCGGGTCAAGAACGGTAAAAAAGGACCGGTATTCTTACTTTCAGTAATTTACAGTGACCATTTCATATTTAACGACGTATGAGCAATTCAAGACACTGATAGATTTAATTTGTAGGGAACCGTACATCTTGCGTGTTTATATCAACGGTCAAGTAACCAGAATCAGTTAAAAAAAACTTCAAAAGAACACACTTTAAGACCTCAAAAGCGTTATCTTTTTATTATGTAAAGTGGTACTTATTTCTTTAAATAAGTTATAATATTGAATAGTAACATATTTACGATCGCACTGGTTTTTTTTTTTCAAAATTCAAAATCAGTCTACATTTGGCGGAGTAATCGCGTAATAAATATACAAAAAAAATACATACCTACAGTTAAATTGAGAATGTCCTCCTTTTTTTGAAGTCGGTGAAAAACTACAAATCACTAACGAGAAAAATCATCAACCAAAACTAAGAATAAACTGAACAATAATTAGCGACATACATCTCAAATCATTGATGGCACAAGCCAATGCAATCAGTACAAATTCATTTGACAGTGACGACAAGTGGTCATTTGCGAATGTCTAGTCCATTTGAAATGTGGTGACAGACGTGTTTGGACGTGGCTCGGAGAGGTCGGTCTGTGGGTTGCTTTGTGTAATTGGGATTTTAGTATTGATGCTGACAATGGTAATGGTAAAGGATTTACTGAAAGCTATACAGGATATTTTTTTATTTAGCGCAGATAATTTGTAGAGTGATTCAGTCCCTGTTCTCAAATGCAACCGCAGTATTGGGATACATTTTAAAACAAAACGAAAATTCGATTTAGTATGAAGGACACGCATAATGTAATAGCGAAGGCCATACAAAATCAAATTCATATTTTGTTTTGAAGTGAATTTTAGTAGGTACTTCGGTTGCATTTGGGAACGGACACTGAATAACAAAATGTTTAAATGAGACTATTATTTATTAATAAAATTTTAATTAACAAATAAACTTCAATATCTCACACGCTTCTTAAATTCTCATTAAAATCTTTCCGGCTAGACCTAATTTCACGCTAATGTGTCATACCCAGTAATTCTACACTTGAATGCTAATTGAATACTCTAAAAATATACAACGTTGGCAACTGCATGACGGACATACGGATTGACAGGTTTCTTTGTTAATGACACCGTGTTCTACGGTTGTGAATTTCTAAATCGAGATGCACGAGACGTGATACACGGGTT
Organism: Allophyes oxyacanthae; assembly: GCA_932294325.1. Taxonomy (NCBI): domain Eukaryota; kingdom Metazoa; phylum Arthropoda; class Insecta; order Lepidoptera; family Noctuidae; genus Allophyes; species Allophyes oxyacanthae. The sequence goes on from OW028612.1 coordinate 3,448,170, forward strand.
TGAAATTGGGACGTGTACGCTGCAGTTGGTCTAATCTAACTGTATATAATATTCAGGTCTGTATAAAATATTCAGTCCATTATTATCTCACTCCTAGGCACGAGACTCTTCTCCGAAAGGTCTTTGTCCACGCTGGCCTGGCGCAGGTTGGCTCAATCTAAATTTTTATTAAATCTTCATTCTAGCGTTTTGAACAGGAAAGATAATTTGCAGAGATTGTAGAGGAGTTATGGTTTTAAAAAACCGATGCGCAGTAGCACCATGGTCGTTCATTGTACAGGATTATATTATTATGGAGTGGAGGCTTATGACTAGCAGTGGATACTAGCAGGCTGATAATTATGATAATCGTTTTGCATTTATATGCAAGTGCAAGACCTAAACATCAAATTAAAAAATGTTCCAATAAATTTATTTTTGTCGCCCTTCTGGTTTTACGAGTCACTGTCGTTAAATATTACAAAGCGGAAGGTCGTAGTATAATAATATATTATGACATTAATTTATTTTCATATGACTCACCACCTACACTCATTTATTCAGTAAAAAAATATCTACCAACAAACCCCTACAATTTTCTAACGACGAGTACGAGCAATAGCGGCACCGCCCACACTTACGCGTACCCGTATGTTTTCACCATGAAGCGGAAACTACTCTTTTATTAACAAAGAAATGAGTCTCATACGAAATCAAATGGGTGTCACTTAAAATGTCACAATTGACATTATTAGATAGGAAAGAAGCAGCGTTTTTATTACTTGTTTTTGTAACATTTTTATTCATTGTTTTAAATGTTCTTTGTGTCGACTATTCTAAGAACATGAGGTTAGTCCACACAATTCGGTATGTAAGTTTGGTAGTTTTTAACCTCCGACAAAAAAGACCCCTCTTTTTTGTCGGAGGTTATAAGTTTGTAGTGTGTATTTGTGTATCTATGAATCTGTGTATCTATTTGTGGCATCGTAGCTCCAAAACGGATGGACCGATTCCAATGCAGTTTTTTAATTGAAAGCGTGTTTAAACGGGAATCATCTTAGCTGTGTTTCATGAAAATTTGTTCAGCAGTTCAAAAGTTACAGCTCTTTTTAACACACTTTTAATAGCTTCACCTGTAACTAACTATGTAAGAAAATCTTGGAAGTTAAATTTGACCCACTTCTTGGTTGCCGATTGAGCTGAAATTTTGCATACACGTTCAGTTTGGATGAGTAAAGCGTGTTCTATAGTTTTTTTTAAACTATAATATTTTATTCTAATTGGAGTCGGGGGTTTTTGACGAATAGGTTAGTTTTACTCTATAGAATAGAATAGATCTTTATTTCATGTAAACCAGATACAGGCACTTATGAAATGTCGAGACTCTAGGTGCACGGTGCCAAATAGTAGACCCTATGGAGAAGAACCGGCAAGAAACTCCATGGTAACTCTTTTCAAAAAATAGATTATAATCTTTATCAGTACAATGTTGTGGTAAGAGCTGCGAGAATAATGTAATTTAATGTGAATAACAATAAGACTAGGATAATAATGATTTGATGACTATTACGTCCATGCCACTTGTCGTCTTTGTCCTTTGTATGTGTATTGATATAGTCATGTCCACGTTTAATCCATACCATGTCACCTCTATGTACGCAACACCTTATGACGTCAAAACAGAAGTAGAGAACATCGATATAAAATACTTCAAAAATCTAATCGAAAAGGAAATACCACTTAATCGAAGGTCGAAGTTTTATTGTGTAAGTAAAGGCATAAACGATGTACATTGTACACCCTTAAAAGGGTTATTACCCCCAAAGGCCTCGATCTAATTTGGGTAATGTTTAACCTTTCACAGTTACCTTGCGAAATCCAAGATTATCGTCCTAGTAAATGTGAACATTACATACCTATTATATAAGAAAATTAGGCAAGTTTAGGGATTATCTTGTGAACCATAGATTATCCCTCTTGTAAGCCTTATGAGGTAGAAGGTAAGGCGCGTGTATAGAAATTGATAAGGAATACTTCAGGGTGTATAAAATAGAATAGAATAGATCTTTGTTTCATATAGGATATTTTTAACACGCTTTTATTAGCTTCACTTGTAACTAAATATGTAAGAAAATCTTGGAAGTTAAATTTGACCCACTTCCCGGTTTCCGATAGAGGTGAAATTTTGCATACATGTTTAGTTTGGATGACTAAAGCATGTTCTATAGTTTTTTTAACTATAATAATTATTTTATGTAGTGCGCAAAATTTCGAATCCGAAAAAGAACCGTGCGACTCCGGAGACGGGTCGCTAAAGTTCTATAATAATTGTTGTTTTGGATCAAGTCTAGTTGTTTGTACGTGTGAGATTTGATTACAATTAACTCACTCATAGAACAAGATTTTTTTTTTTTTTAAATTACTTGGCAATTTTGTTCTGTTCCTCCATTTCAGAACTTAAATGATAGTATTTTCATACAATGTTAATAACGGAATGCACTTTAAATATCAACGCAATCAGCTTCCGAAATGCAATTGTCTCGTTAATTGGATGAGTAAGTAATTATATTTTACATGGATGTTCTGCTGTTATGCGAAACTGTTCTGGCAAATATAATTGACGTTGGAAAAGAAGAATGGATATTGGATATTTTTCTGAAGGATTTTATTGTGAAAATACAATACGCGTTACTGATGAACGCGGAATAAAGTTATCTCATAAATAACTTCAGTATAACTATTTTTTTTTAGGCCTAGTTTTTCGTGTTTATTAGTAAGGGACCATCCACAAATTACGTTTAAAAAATTGTATTTTAACCCCCCTCGTCCTCGTCACAGGTTGTCACAATCATGGCATGTCACATAATTTGCAAATTTAAATTTAGAACTAATATAGATGAAAAAGACATTATCACTATTATTTTTTATTTAAAAATTTCTTATTTGTACTTTTCGAAATAATAAAAATAGGACCACTAAATCAACAGATAATATAAAATTAATGAATTGTGAAACCAGTCTTCACTTGGCAGCATGACCAGAGTGTAAGTTTCTTTGAAAAATCTCAATTTTACGTATCAAACGCGAGCTTGGCCAATCGGCACACAGAACGCGGTCGTTGCATAAATCGAGTTTGTTAAAAAAAACTTACACTATAACCTCTGATCGTTTTTATTTAAGCAAAGCTGCTTCGGACTGGGCTCACGATAAAATGAAGAAAATATACAAAGGAAAAACATTATTGTATCTATAAGCTGCTTCTGCTTATCATTCAGCGGAAATTATACAAGTCAGTCGAAGGAAGCGGGTTATTGTAGAGGGTACAGGAGATTGGCTACTTACTCCCACTATTTGTACGATATTTATGTATACAACGCGTATTAGAAATGCGTGGTGATATTCAAGGTTGTGGATCAGACCATCAAGCTGAACAACTTTCTCTATGGGACCAACATTGTAATCGCGAAAAAATCATCAGCTATCCCATGCAAAAGTTCACTGGCTACTCGATCCAAGCGTATGAAAAAGAAGAATAGAATAGAATAGATCTTTATTTCATGTAAACCAGATACAGGCACTTATGAAATGTCGAGACTCTAGGTGCACGGCAGAATTTTTTATTCGTGATTTGTTTTTATTTTCGTATTAAAAGTTGTTCATAATGATGGGTCCTTTCGGTTTTAAATACCCTTCGATAACTGTGTATAGTGTTATAATACCGTCCTTGAGACGCTGCTATAAAACTAAGAGATTAATAACCTAACCGTCAAAAACCCCCGACTCCAACTAGAAAAAGATCTGTAACTTTTGAACGGCTGAACAGATTTTTATGAAACATAGCTAAGATGATACCCGATTAAACTGGCTTTCGATTAAAAAAACTGCATTGAAATTGGTACATCCATTCTGGAGCTACGATGACACAGACAGATACACACTATAAACTTACAACACCCCTATTTTTTGTCGAAGGTTAAAAAGAAATAACTAAGAGTAAAAATAAGACATAATACAACATACGTAACATAATTTACTTTGGACACCAATAATACAGAAACTCGACAACAAAATGATATTTTTTGCTAAAACCAATTTTTCCACCTACCCCGTGAATAGAGTCGACATTTTTTCATCCCAATAGTACAAATGTCTTTGCCAGAAGATTGTAAGTTCATCAGCTGTCAATAGCAATGCTCCTTAGGATTGTTGAGTCAATTTATTGTCTATATACTAGCGAGGGTTTGAGAGGTTTTCCTAAGGTATACTATTTATATTTTTAAATAAATTCAGCCCATTACTGCCCCACTGCCAGCCTCTTCTCAGAATAAAAAAGATTAGGCCTTAGTCCACCACGCTGGCCAGTGGCATGCCCATACATTTGTTACAGGGTAGGGAAAAACAACTTACAGAATACAATACAATACAATACAGAGTATAATAGAATATACCTACCCTCTCATTTAAGTTTTTTTTGGTGCATCTACCTTCATTGTCTCTGCATCACCCTAAGGTTGTCTGGTAGAGAATGCCTACGGCATTAAGACCGCCTTTGTACATTGTACATGAAGCATTTTAAATAAATAAATACAATAAACTTTATTATACACCAGAAATACAAAAAGATATAATACTTATAAATATAAACATGTACAATGGGCGGTCTTATCGCTAAAAGCGATATCTTCCAGACAACCTTTGGATGGACATGACTCTGAAGAAATAGAAAAAGGGCAGTTTGCGGTGTACCACACATATTATATTATTATAATTACTTAGTGTTTTATTGTCAAGTTAAATTATGTTCGTGATTGGCCACGTCATCTTAAGACTTAAATTAACTGATAATACAGATATATTATTAATTGTATTACTTAATACTTAATTTATTAGGGTAGGAAATGTCTTTTTGTCTTTATGGAGTGTACGCCACTGACGCTGGCGTAGTGCGGGTTGGCGGACTACACACAGCATCGAGAACTTTATGATGCCTTCTCAGGTGTGCAGGTTTCCTCACGATGTTTTTCTTCACCGTTAATGCAAGTGATAATCAAATTGTGATCCGCTCATAACTTCGAAAAGTCATAGGTGCGGGCCGGGATCGAATTTTTTGTAAACTTTCTTAAAAATAAAACTCTGCGATGCTGATCACTGCGTTTGATAGTAATTCTCAGTAATCTTTCTTAAAATAAACTTCAACCATCAGCTTAACCCTATACTTGGCAGGATTTTTTTTCTTAGAAATGTTGGTAAATTTTACATAAAATGTGGTCTTAGGTGTTAATAGAAGGGAGAAAAAATAAAATAAAAAATATAATTTTATTAATTTATGATATATTGAATGTATCACATAAGGCACATTGCCAGACCCTTGACAATCAACCTTATAAAATCTATGTATCATATAAGCCGCACTGCCAGGCTTTCAATGAGATTTAAACATTATTTTAACAAAACAAAAAACTGAAATATTACATTCTAACATGAAATAACATAAACTTTAAGACATAACATAGAACTAACGTTATTCTGGATCATGATACGAAGCTGGTACTAAGAGACTTCGGGTATTTTTTCAGTTACCCTGTATTGTTTACAGCTGCCTGCTTTGGTTCCTTTATGTGGAACCATCATTTCATCAATACGCGTCTCTTCTTCTACTTGTAGACAATTCTCACATATTCTTTGATGAAGTGGCCTCACTTAGTGATATCTTTCGCCATCGTCTTTCAAATTGTCATTTGACGAAAGACATCACAAAGTGAACTTGAAAATATCGCCTCAGTAACTGGACCTTCTTCAGGCTCATTATCTCAGCTTATACACCATAACAATACTCTAAGAACAATAATCTGTATAAACGTGCATTTTAGGACCCCTTTAAATAAAAGGATCACCAGTTTATTTGTCATCATCATATTCTGTAATATTTATTGAGCTGCCAGTTGTCTGTGTACGATACTTAGCTTACATATTTATTTGTTGCACTATGGAAATTGATTTCACCTGAAAAGAACTGCTTGAAATATTCAATAGCACTGTTCTCTTCACGTGGCTCAAAAGAGTTATCTTTTACTTCTGCAGAATAGGTGAATTTAGAGCTACGCCAAGTAGGTTCTAATATTTTAGCTGGTACCTATTACTTTTCGCTTTATTGCGATAACTCTAGGTCGTTTTGATCGAGTAGCCGACTAGCCGCTGAGGGACAAGATGCAAAGAATGGAGGCGGCACCTGGTTATGATACATTAAGTTACTGGCTGGTGGTGAAGGTACTTACCAGCCAAAGTAAGCCAAGTGCCAAGTAAGTTGCCAGTGGAGAAGGTGAACCTACTTAATATAATAAAGATGGTTCCGGAGATAATAGACTGGCCTCAGTACAATGTAGACCTGCCTTATTGACCGATAAAATTTATGGCGAGAAAGGGTTGATTGACTGCGATGATTGCTGGTAGTACCAAAGATGTTGAAGCAACCACTTGATTTACCTCTTTATCGTCGTCTGATAAAATATTAAGATTTTCTATAGAAGAGGGCAATGATGGAGGCGGTGAACTGCTGTCGGAAAGTTGCCGACCTCTTCTTCATTGCTGCATACTAAGCTGATGAAGCACCTGTGACTCTGCTATACAAATCAAGCATTGTCGCGTATTTGATACATATAAAATAATATCTAGAGTTTTGGCTATCTGGCAGTGAGGCATATCTGTTACACTCGAAAAAAACACTGGATTACATACGATTGAAATCCATTTTGATACACAAAAATAGCGTTTCCTACTAGCAAATATTGTAACCTATTCGAATTAAACCGCTTTTGAAAACAATTTGACCAAAATATAATAAAAAAATATTATATTTTCCTTGCGACGCGCAGACGCCTTCGATCGATCCGCAATCTTGCGTTCTACTACATTTTCGGCGATGCAAGTAATAAAATTGTATTTTTTTGTAGAATTGGGATTATATTTTCTAGTATTTTAAATAATAAAAGTTTTGAAAATACGTCTCAGAACGCCGCTAGATTTTTGAAAAGTTCAACGTATCAAATTATACTCCGTGCCAAGAATAGGGTTAAATCTCTCATCTCCTACCTTCCATAAAAGAAACAAAGCAGGAAGGTAGGCAGAATCCACACAAAAGGGTTTTATTCCTCGATCTAGACGTATTGTCTAGGCTGAATAGGTGCGAACGAGCTGCCGAGGATTTTCGGGGGCTGCTTTATTCATAAGGCTCCTAGATATCCCCTACTATGGGATAGTATCGATAAAATTGATTCATCGAATCTTTTTGTCTATGACAAAGCTAGAAATACTAATAAACATAATAATCGAGGGCGGTACTTAAACGGCGCGTATTGTAAGGAGGTTCCTCTCTCTGAGGCCCTGACCACCGCTGTACCGGTAAATTGGACCCCACAGAACACAGAAATTGGACCCTGTCCCGATACCCGTGGGCTATTTAATATAATAAAAATTGTTTCGTTTTATTAAAATTTTCAGAGATATATTTAAAAAAAAAATGGCTGCACTCTACAAATTATGCGCACTACATAAAAAATAATCCTGTATAACAAAGATATGAAACGAATAAAACATTGAATATCGAATTAACCAACCTCTAAATTCTTAGTCGAAACTAACAAAGATTCCTCGCAACTATCTAAAGATTCTAAGCTCATTAACTAAATTCTCAACGACCGCAAACTCACTCGTTTATCACTGGAGACAAATGGTAGGAACACTATCCACCCCGCTTGATGGATAGCGTAAATATATAAACTGTTCGAACAAGGACCTTCACTTTTCAACTGAATGCTTCTTGTATAATGTTTATGGTCTAAGAAGTCTGTGGATTTCTTTTTAACCACCTACAAAAAAGAGGGGTGGTATAAGTACGTAGTGTGTATCCGTGGCATCGTACCTCCAAAACGGATACACCGATTTCAATGCAGTTCTTTTTAATTGAAAACTAGTTTAATCGGGAATCATCTTAGCTATGATTCATGAAAATTTGGTCAGCCGGTCAAAAGTTACAGCTCTTTTTCTAGTTGGAGTCGAGAGTTTTTAACGGTTAGGTTATGATGAACTGTATTTGAGAAATGTACATTTAAAAAAAGATGGCACGGTTGTTTCTGTGGCTTAACGATTGGTTTCCTGCACTACGTGATGGTTCCGCACGGATTGAATATTTGTATGATGAGATTTCATGTTTGGTCCCATAGTAAAAGTTGGTCATAATGATGAGTACTAAAAGGCCGTAAAAGAACCTCCTGTAATAAAGAAGATGTAATACTTATCATATATCCACGTTAAATATAATGTATAATACGACTAAAATAAAATCTTATACAACATGATGTATAATTTATCAGTAGGACTTAAAATATATAAATAAACCCAGACAGTGATTTATTGATAAAAATACAGTGATAAATAATGTTCCTTAACAATTCTATTAAATGAATTGAGCACGCACGTGTCACTGGTACTGGTAACGCATTCCACAGGCGAACAGCCTGGGGGGCTAAAAAGGCCGCTTTAGATGAATCACAATATGATTCATATTACAAATGTCATAATATCTACTTAATTGACAACTCTTGATGTCATCCGCGTAAGGTTCATTTCATATTCAGTAATCATCTGTTTGACAGTTACTATGCAGATCAGTAGATGCATTGCTAAATGTGGCCTTTTAGGCCCCCTGATCTGTATATTATACGAGTATGTATACTAATTATTGCTACGACGTAGCTGACGTTATACTGTCATTGCTACGCCGGCTACGCCACGCGCTCTCGTAGCATTGTACTGATGCTCTGCCGCCGAGCTAAAACGCGCCGCGACATTATATTGTCGTCGCATTATGTCGTGCGGTAACAGGTTTTTAGAGATATTATCTCGTCTTATCATGACAACAAACTTTTGCCACGGTACACATGTTAGCGTAGCAACTAGCTTTCAATTAAAGATAACTGCATGAAAATCGGTCAAGCCATTTTGGACCTACGACACCACAGACAGACACACAGATACAAAGTTAACTAGCGATCACTACAAAATAAAAAAATAAAAGAAGATCAGCCCAGAAATTCACATTTCGTTTTCATAGCCGAAATAAGGAAGAATTTAGACACTTTACCACAGACACCGCAAGAACAAGACAGGTTTCATATATCAAAAAACATTTTCAACCGCAACATTCAGAATCGAAATTCTGACAAATTGTTTTGAAAACTACGAAACATGAAGAAAACATCGCGTGACTTACGCCTATATATATTTTTGGGTGTTCAAACCTAGCCTGTCATACATCACAGAAGGAAAGAAAGATATTTATTATGCGTAATTCTATATTTCCATTTATTGTAGGTATTTTGCCGTGGGAATGTGGAAAACCAAAATATGTAGGCGGTTTCATAAATAGTAAACTTTTTTTATACAGGATGCTTATGAAATTGACGTCAAGACGCAACATGGATGTTAAGGGGGCCATGACCTACAAAAAAGGCTGTGGAACTTTAGACATATTCCCAATAGTTTGTTTTTAATTAACGGTTTTATGGAAATAATATTTTTTTCCTATACTTTCTTTTTCTTTTTGTTATCATAAATAAACTTGCTTTTTAATTAGGTAAGGACTGAATCTTAAAAGATGCAGGTGACTAAATCCCCAACCCTGTATAATAATAATATTATAATTATTATATTTGTGCGTCTATTTTATGTATTCTGTTTGTGTGTACATAAATGATTAAATAATTAATAAAATATATAAGAAAACTTGTTCAATCTTACTTAGCCTAACACTAAGAGAAAACTCAGTAAAGGTAAGTAGTTAAGTAGAATTAGATAATCCTAAGCTGTCGGTATAAGCTGAACCCGGCTACAAAGTAACACGATTATGTTTTAATATAGTTTACGATAGTTTTACACACTATAAAGTATAACCTATTAGTGTGCAATGTATTTTTACGACTTATACACATTGTTTCAACTATGATATAATAATAAAATAGTAGGGTAGTAATCTACAGTCACCTTTATTTTCTCGTATCAGGGAAGTGTATCATAAAGATTGAAGGCATAGCAGACATAGTAATAACCTAACCGTCAAAAACCCCCGAATCCAACTAGAAAAAGAGCTGTAACTTTTTAGCGGCATGAAACATAGCTAAGATGATGCCCGATTAAACTAGCTTTCAACTAATAAAAACTGCATTAAAATCGGTGCATACGTTTTGGAGCTACGATGCCACAGACATATACACAGATACACACTACAAACTTAGAACATAATAACACCCCTCTTTTTTGTCAGGGGTTAAAAACTAAAAAATGTTTATATGCACGAATAATTAAAATATCACAAATAAAAATATGCCTTTCAAATGTTCGCGCTAAAACATAGTCACGTGACATGACGTCATTGCATCGTTCGTTCATAACGTGTGAATATGGTTACCAAGAAAACACTAAGGAGTGACGTCAGAATCTCGATGATGGTGTTTGAAATAACGCTCCGTTTTACGTCATTTCATAATCTATCTATTGCAAGCGCCGGCGCCGCCCTTTTATTGTAAAAACTGTTTTAATTAAATTAGGTATTTACACGGAATATAAAACCCAAGAGAAAGGTGCATTGATATTTATTTCAACGATAACTGAAGGCCTAAAAACGCCACATTGAGCAATTCATCTACTGATCTGCATAGTAACTGTCAAACAGATGATTACTGAATATGAACCTTACGGTGATGACATTAAGAGTCGTCAATTAATTAGATATTTTGACATTTGTAATATGAATCATATTTTGATTCATCTAAAGCGGCCTTCTGAGCCTCCCTGGTGTCGCTAATCTCACAAATTCACAACTCTAACACATTCACAGCACACAAATTGTGTAACTATATGCTAAATAAAAAACCAATCGTTGCGAAGTTTGCGTAACTCCGCATAATTATAGGCACTCGCTCCGCCTACTTGACTCTTCCTCTATACCGTGATTTAATAAGCTTGCTAATTATGGAAACACCTCATGATTATTCATTTTAGCTCCATTTTTACTGGAGGCTTATATTCAACAAAGTCATTTACGAGCTAATGGGACAGTAGATTAAACTTTACCTAATAATCAACAAGCACAGATAATGTTTCGTTATTAACTACGAAATTAATTAAATATTATTCGGCATTAACTATAGAACGAAGTTTTAAAGTACTTAGTCAAAAGTTTATGCTTACATCTTCGCTTTTCTCTATTTAGTAACTTGGATAAGTCTAAGTATAAGTTAAGAAAGACTTAAGTAGATGTCTTCATACAAGTCTTTAGTTAATTTATATTTGAAGTTATCTACGTTAGCTGTTATTACGAGATAAGATCACACCGTTTCTCGACTTCTATAACGTGTATCAGAAATGCGAGGTCTTAATTAAGGGTGTGGATCAGACCATCACACTGAACAACTTTCTCTATAGGACCAACATCGTAATCACGAAAAAAATATTTGCCGTCCCGTACAAAACTTTAATATCTACCTGACTCAAACCTATGGAACAGTTGGGTATTTCTGTCTGTGCCAAATAAATATATTTTATTTCATCATCTTTCAAACTATCTTCATGTGACCCAGGCTTTAGACATCAACATAACTTTTTAAATTAAATAACTATCTTGAAATTACTGCTGATCCGACAAAGAAACCGGTTGTAAAAAATTAAGTCATATGAAAAGCAATTAAAACAAAAATGCTAACCCGTTTACAGCCTGCCATAAAAGCTAAAAAAATAAAACACAAACTCACTGCACTTGAAAAATGTACCAAGTCCATTAAATTAAGCACAGCCAAGTTGCAACCCGTCGGCTGCCGTGAAAAATAGCCAAGTGCGTTGTTTTTACACCAAAAGAATGTAAACATAATTAAAATTCCCCCGGGAACTGGGCTGTATATTTTCTTGACTGGGGAATTTTCATAAATGAAAATTTTTCTACTGAAAGTTTAGCTTGCTATTTTTCATGTGGGTCGCGGTCTAAGCTGAGGGTAGTTTGTTTTATTTGACGTTAAGTCGATGAGCTTCGCTGAGGGAAAACATCCTGCATATATTAACAGACCGCGTATATTTTTAACCCCCAGAAAAAAGAGCGGTGTTATTAGTTTGTAGGGTGTATCTGTGTTTCTGTCTGTGGCAACGTAGCTCCATAACGAATGGACACACAATGCAGTTTTTTAAAAATTGAAAGCTAGTCTAATCGTTTATCATATTAACTGTTTCATGAAAATCTGATTAGTCGTTCAAAAATTACAGCACTTTTTCTAGTTAGGGTTTTTTAACGGTTAGGTTATTTCCCATAGACATTCATGGCAACGCGTACTACAACTCACCATTACGTTTTATCGTAATTGGATATACAGTAAATGAAAGCACAGAAGGTTTTTTTATCAGATACCGCGAACTCGCGCTCTTTTACTTACCAAAGTTCATTATCAACCATTTTTAAATATTTTTTTACAACAATTTTTGACCTTTATTGCCCACCTCTGGATTTTCATTCGTTACCAACATTTACCTAGAAATATAAAGGGTATTATATCATTCCGATTGATGTAAGAGTTGAATTTAAAAGGCAGACGTCCCACCTGTGACCTTTCGATCTTCGTGCGTGACCTTCGAGTAATATGTAACGCATTCCACGAAACCTTTTTAATGATCATTAAACCTACTACATCACTCTAGCTTTGTCAGCCCACGCAAAGGCGTTGATATTGAATGATATTTGTAGGTTATCTTATAAAAAGTACGCGCCGCCACGTGTTATATTTATTTGTTTATTTTTATAATGATTTTAATCCTTCATTTATATTAAAACTATTTATTTATTATCTCCTTCATTCATTTTATATGTATACATATTTTTTACATATTTTTTACATTTTTAAATACATTTTTTTTTTATTAAATACACATTAAAAAACATAAAAAATAGGAACCGACCGGCATCGGGAACAGGGTCCAAGCTACCGGTGGCTAGGGCTCCAGAGAGAGGAACCTTCTCACAATGCATGTCGAGAAGTACCGCCTTCTGTATCAAACCCTTGATCCAGCCTCCCAACGAGAGTCTCATAAGATGTTGGCCGAGGTTCTTGGCTATTAAGCCTTTGGTCGTAACGACGACTATTTTCTTTTTCTTTTTATACATATTTAATTGTTTTATTTTGTTTTTTCTTTTCCCCTTTTTTTGTCTATTACTTACTTTCGTCTATGCGTGACTGCAGGGGCGCCAACTGCAGTTCAGCGTTGGGATGCCCGCACCCAGCGAATGCTGAGCTGGCTAATCGTCCCGCATACTTGACTGCATACCTATATATTTCAAGATTTTTTTTTTTACCTATGCTCATAATCAGTTTATTTTTCATATCATTTTTATTTTTATTTCACTTTTTCTCTTGTAATTTAAACTAATCGATTGATCGTAACAGTTTACTTAATACAAGCATAACACTACTCCTAATATAACTTTTTGAATTAAAAGCCACCGACAAAAAAACATATTCGATGTTTAACAAAATAATGCATGGATGCATTCAGTTATTCGGTTAACTGCTACGAGAGCGTGGCGTAGCAGGCGTAGCCGTGACGTCATCACGTCAGTTACCTACGTCGTAGCAACAGTGTAGACCATTTTATTTTTGATACTACATCATATTGTTTGTATTTCTTTCGCTCGCCAGTTATTGATCCTAATTTCAAAAGTATTAGAATGTGCAATGTCTCAGCTGGATTAATAAAAGTTGGGATTTAAGTAAATCCTTAGTGATTAAGATTTTTTTAATATACTATCGGCTAATAAAATTATTAAAAAAATTGTTAGTCTAAGAGAATTTTACAGCAGATGTCATTAAAATCAATTTTTGAGAAAAATGTTAGATAGCACTTATTGGTTGCATACAGTCGATATACCACGATCTATGTACCATATTCAGTAGAAAAAGTGACAATAACATATGTTCAACTTATTCCCGAGAAACTCAGTAAGTTGCCAACACTTAATGAACAACACAATACAGGAAACATAAACCGTATGCCGCCGTAATATCCATGTTGAGCTATCATATAACTTCATTAAGTTAAATGTACATACGTAACTCGTAGGCACTGCATTTATTTCATTTGTAACATTACGCGCCGTAATTATTTTGTGGGAGTTATAAACTTATAGCGGGTGAGGTATTTTATTTATTTATTTATTAATAGTAATCTTAAAGCATACGCCAAAACGCTTACTATCATAATTTACGACTTAATACAAATTTACAGAGAGAGCAATAAATAGTACTTATGTAATGACGACACGGTTGGCGCAGTGGCTAAGCGATTGGCTTTCTGCGCTACGTGCCGCGGATTCGATCCCCGCACGGAGCAAATATTTGTTACAGTCATCTGTGGCCGAGTATTTATATAAAGCTCTTTGGGTCATTACTTGTAATTACAGCGAATCATCGCCGTACGATGTTACAGTGCCACATCACTACATAGTATAAAATAAAGTCGCCCGCCGCGACTGTCTCTTCGCTAACTACTTCTTAGCTACACAACGGATTTTGATGCGGTTTTCACCATTATTTTGAGCATTTCTTTCGAAAGATTTATATGCATCATTCTTTCATATTGAATGTACCTAAGGATAGTAAAGAAATTGAAACGGGGCGGGTTGCTAGTGAATTATAATAAACAAATAATCTATGTTAGTCCTATGACCACACAGCACTTCAATACATAACCTGCAATTAAAAACACTCATCTGCTTATACTTGCACCACACCACAAAATGAACTACGCTGAAATACAGAGTTTCAGTAATAACCAGCCTCACAAACTCAAATAAAGTGCGTTCATAATGACGTCCGTGTTCCGCCAGCATTTTCACTCGTTTTCAGCGTTTTCACGGTAATTAAACGGGCGTCTAGCAGGCATCTTTCGTTTCAGTTTACGGGTGAAAAAGTTCCGTTTGAACAAAATTAATATTGAGCTTTGATTGGCTGGTAAAAATGGGTAAGCGTGAGTTGATTTTTCTGGTTAGTTCATTTTTAGTTATTGTATTTTATTTTGTTCTGATATGGGGACAAAAAAAATCTTTTGGAAAGGCAAACGTTACCTATTCTTTATTAACAGTTAGTTTAGCTTTGACTTTAACCGAGACGTCAACATAAAAACTTAACCCAAATTATTTATTATTTATTAACAACAGATCCCGTGTACGTACAGTTACCTAATACATGCACAGATTAGTTTTAGTTTAGTTTATATACGCTTCTTCCCTTCATCTCCAGATTTCCAGGAATAGAGGAGAAGAGAAAGGGTCTGTTTTCAAGACTGGATCTCGAAAAGGCCCCGAAGATAACGATGAAGTTCATAACTTCATTGAGATTTTACAGTAAGACAATTTGGAGAGAAAAGGATTCATTCATTATTTTTAGTGCGGAACACTAACACGAAATACCGATTTAGTATTAGATTTACCATCTTTATATAAGGTACCAGTGGCAAAGAGTCCATACAACTCGATTCCCATCGGCTTCCCTTTAGGAATTGGTTAGTGCATAGACCAACGTAATATGGCTTGTTATTCAGTTAGGTCGAGCTCTTCCAGACATGGCTATATATAGATTACAAGAGGCGGTATGGATTTTTGTCTTGCAGCATTAATTGCAGCAATTTTTAAAGATAATTTTTTAGATAATTTTTGGGACGGCTTCCCCTTTTCAAACTGTCACCCTTCGCCACTGTAAGGTACTATCCCAACGTTAGCTACAGACTGCAGACCGCAGGCGACGTATAGGTATCTAGGTATATATTGTTTCGAGTTCCCGATATTTCGGCACTGTTGCAAGCGCCATGGTCACGGTATCATGGTATCGGGAACTCGAAACAATATATAACCATGGTAAATACCCCGTCTTGAAATCTAATACTAAATATATTAGTGGCGATGACAGTTTAAAAACTTATATCACGAAATACCGCATATATATTTTGCTAAGCCAATCTATCTTATGGACTATGTATTTTAATTGGCCTGTAATTAAGATTTCAGCGCCTGATTAAAGAAATGAATGTTCTAATCTCAGATTATGTAATCGAATTTGTAGAACAATAACTTCTAGAAAAACTAAATCTTCGAACCCAAATTGTTTATAAAAGAAAGCTACACGAGTTTTCTAAGAAAATTATAAAAAAATACACTTACTGAAACTATTCTATTCAGTACTCAAAGACACATAATTTTAGTAACAGCTGCGGTAAACACAAATACAAACCTTATATTGAAAGCCATAAGAAGGATAATAGTGTGAAGCGATAGTGACTCTTTGTCTCCAACAAGGACAATAGAAATCCGGCCGTACCTGAAACAAAAAATAAATAAATTTAGTAAAAGGTTTTCTGTGTTACTTGTGAAGCTTAATCAATTTAAAGGTGAAAATCCCTTTTATTTATTTTAATTCATGAGAATCGAAAAGCCAGCTATAGGAAAATGTGTAGTCACCTTCTTCGTGTAAAGGAATTTTTAATTCTGTTCCGCGGCTATTTTGGTAGATTATCCATACCAAAATGTCTACAGACGTAAAGTTCGAAAAGTTAAGTATAATAGGTAGGTACTTTCATAAACCCACATTTGCCGAAAAGTATCAAATGCCAAGGGATCATTTCAATCATCATACCTATTACTAAAGCTTAGGTACCCTTATGATATTGTAGGAACCTAAAAAATGTACCAGAAAAACAAACAAAACAATTATTTGTTCAACCAGGTTTTTTTTTTGTTTTTTTATAAAAATCTTTGCCCCTCTCTAGGATTTCTCCTGTATCGAGGGTACAGTTTACAAACATACATGTCACACGCACACGCAACCAGACCCGAAACAACTATCTGTAGATCATACAAATATTTGTTCCGTGCGGGGATCGAACCCGCGGCACGTAGCGCAGAAAGCTAATCACTTAGCCACTGCGCCAACCGTGTCGTCAAATACACGCAATACAATTGGACTCATATACACGTCTTGCAACCGCGCTTGCGACACGTTAGGTGGTATACAGAGGCCATGTCATATTATCGATTCTGGTGGACAGGTAGGTATCTACATAAAACATAGGTAGAGTAGATATTACACTATTTTTATGTAATCATCAAAAAAATCGCGCAATACCGATTACCTTCCAAGCGAAAACATAACAAAATTGCATCAAGCCAATTTCAAAAACATTCGTTGCTATGCTGTTGCAAAATTAAAATAGTAATCAAAGTTTCCACGTTCATGAAACACGAACACTGGATAGAGCAATTTAATGTTCGCAGAAATTTACTTACTGCATCGAACGTCGAACGAAAAGTTCCAGTGAATCGTAACAGAGTTGAAAAATAATCGGATATCGCTCATAAGGTTCGTGGCAAAGAGTCATAAAATAACGCAGACGTGACGTTGTTTTTAATCCCGACACAAGGAGTGTTAGAAATTTGACGCCTACGTCTGTCTGTGTCTGTTTGTGGCAGTGTAGCTTCCAAACTGATCAACCGATTTCAAAGCGGTTTTTTAATCTAAAAACTAGTTTAATTAGAATTGTTCTTAGCCAGCTTCATGAAAACCTGTACAGCCGTGTTACTATGTTACTCTAGTTCTAGTTAGAGTAGGGGAATTTTGACGGTTAGGTTAGGTTATTAATAACTGTTATTAAGTACGTTATTGATGCTAAATCACCATCCCCATTAAACTAGCTTTCAATTCAAAACAATCGCATTGAAATTGGTCCATCCGTTTAGAAGCTACGAGACCGACAGAAATAGGTGTCAAAATTATAACACCCCTCTTTCCATATCGTTAGTTAAATAAGTTGATACTCAGTAAATACAAAAGGTTGCCAGGGTTACTAAAGTAGGTACCAAAATTTTATGCTAATCCAAGCTTTATCTACTTCTATAGCCAAACAAAGTACCTAGAATATTTCTCCACCAACCATTATTTGCGAATGAAACTCGAACGGCACGGTCGCCAAATAAAGTAGACATTTGGATAATATTCAACGTAGCAAATATATTTTCATTAGCCAGGAGACAAAGCAATATCACGTCAGAGCAAGAAATTATAGTTATCTGGTAGTCTTGTAGGTACTGTTCGTATATTTGTGGACCGTTAAAATGATATAAAACAGGAGCTTTGTTTGGGCGACAAATAAATATATTTTCGAAGGTTGGGGCTATAAATATGAAAAATTGATTTATTTTATTGATTTGCAGACTTATCTAGGTATTTGCCTTTCTGACTTTTATAATCTAACTTTTGTAATATAAATAAAATGTACCAACAAGGACTAGTTTGTTGCTTTAATATTAATTCAAAAAATCTGGGCATATTAATTAATTGTAAATACTATTATTAATTTTAAAAAAATGGAAAAATTACTTAATTATACTTGTATGCTCACCGCCGCGCCGTAAGCGCTACCCTCCCGGGCTTTCTATTTTAATGAAGACAACAATATAATGTATATTATAGTATTTTATTTATCACTAGATACACAGTTTAAATATATAGTAAACTAGATATCTCTCACAGTATATACCGTGTATATCCGTGCACACCCGCCGCAATAGTTAATCTATTGGCTTTCTGCGCTACGTGTCGCAGGTTCAATCCCCGCATGAAACAAATATTTGTATGGTCTACAGATAGCTGTGTCTGGTTTGAGTGTGTGCTTGTGAGATGTATCGTGAATAAGAAAATATAAAATATAAAAATATCCTAACCAAAATCGTATCTGTTTTATTAACTATTCTATGTCCACAGTGCTCGGAAAGCGATACAGTCGGCACCGCTGAAGTGGTTCCGTGACAACTGATTATAAAACTGTTGTAGAAACTAATTTCGAATGCGGCTTTCGCAAATAAAGGTGCAAACGCTGAAGTTTGATAAATGTTTCGATGTACTTTGACACGATAGAGTTTGTAAGTTATCGTGGCAACATACTTGCAAAGTCGACACTAAGTTTTCGAAGTAAAATAACTTAGGTACCTATAAATCACTGCACTGAAAAAACGTAACAACTAGAAATAAACAAGTTTTTGCTATTTACAACCGAGTACTTGGTTCGGATGGAGCCTGCAAAGTTTATATTTATAATTATGTACACAGAAATAACGTAACAGCTAGATATAAACAAGCGATTGCTATTTACAACCGAATAACTTGGTTCGGATGAAGACTTCAATGTCTTTTTTTACGTGTGAGTACTAGTATAGTACGCGAAAATCTTTATGAGCCCTGAACTGAGCTCTGAGCTCTCTCCCTCTCTCCCTCTAGCACCTATAATAAGCGTACTGCGCAGCCACTCGCGTTTAACTTCCGAGAGCTTATAAAGTTTTGCGATAACTATACAGTTCATTTAGGTTTACTACTAAATACCTACTAACAAAGTTATACAACGAGCTTTTTTTTATTACAGCTAAGTGCTGCGTCGTTTAGTCCACAAACATGCACGTGAGGAAATACGTACAGTACAACCCAGAGATTCTATGGGCTTATAACGTCACAACCAGGGTTACCAAATCCAAAAATAAGATTTCCTGACAAAATCAGTGATAATTCAGCAAATTTCGGACCCTTGGATTTCGTAACAGGTTTTTGGCTAATTTTTATTTTTTTTCCTCGCGAAAAAAAAACTGTAAAACTAATTTGAAACTACTACAACATCGTGTTTATGATCTGTTTAAAATATTAAATGATCATCTTTTCTTACGTTTTGTTTTCTCAGAGTGTTAAGAACGTGCCTCAGCACAAATGTTGAAATTTTCGCGTACCAGACGTTCAAAGTTCATTATCTTCCCCTTTCATATTAATCAGACGACTTTTGTAAATAAAAAGCGAGTTTTCACTCTCTCTTAACTTAAGAGGGAGGGAAATATAAATATGAGGAAAATGTAAAGCGTTTTCGCAAGTGGGAATGCGAGAAAAAATGTAACAAGGAATTTAAATTTTTTCGGATATTTTGAAAGTCGAATAAGTATCAAAAGTTAACTCATGGATAATTTTTTATGTAGTGCGTAAAATAAGCCATGTTTCAGTGTCCGTTCCCAAATGCAACCGCAGTACTAAAATTAACTCCAAAACAAAATATATTTTTAAATAAATATATATTTAGTAAATTCTGCGTGTCCCCCATACTAAGTCGAATTTTCGTTTTGTTTTAAAATGTTTCCCAATACTGTGGTTGCATTTCGGAACAGAGACTGAATAACTCTACAAATTATGCGCACTATAAAATAATATTCCGTATAAATAAATCCCGCCTATTACCACACATATATATACACAATTATATACTGTGCTATTACTGTCCCTAGGCAAATGAAAAGCGCTAGGCCTTCGCCACGCTGGCCTGGTGCGGGTAGGCGGGAAACCCGGTACAAATTGTACGTCGTGCTTGGACAATCGGCATTTTTTCCGCCGTCTGATTACGTATGACAAATATGACAGTTGCTGTCGCAAATAAACGTCCTATGTCCTATTCCTATCCTCTTATGAAAACGTCTATAAGCGAGAAAGGGATGCATTGTTTGTCGGTCGCTGTGACTCAGATTTTTCTTACGTAATCAAGGCGCCGGTAGACTATCCTTAAGGCTAAAATCGTTTGCGCCCAGCGTCCAAACTCAGCGTTACTAACTCTAAGCGGGCCGCAGTCGTTCAAAGCATTTTGTTCCGGAAATGTATCACCGTGACGTATCGTAACTGTACGGGTGTATCTAACATAAAAAATTATAAAGCAAGCTAACTCCAAAACCTGTAAACGGACACTTGCATTCGGTTTCACCAACGAGTGGTTTCGAAACATTTCAAAAGCAGTTCAGCTGGAAACTCAAACGCATAGCTGGGAACGATTTGTCGTTCGTTTGTCGCGTCACGACGAACGTTTGATCGAGGAATATTTGATGGGAATACCTTATGAAACTAGTCCGTAGTACTTCTAACATTCCGGACGATATTGGAATAAAATATCTTTGAGCTTTATGGAATATAAAATAAGAAAGAATAATAGAATAAGTAATTAAGATTTTACTTAAAGTTTTTTTCTTTTTGTTAAAGCAGAATTGGTTTCTTGTAATCCGAGTGATTGCATTGCCATTACAAAGGTGCACTGTATGTGAGTGCACAATACTATACGAACTAATGCGTCTTTACGGCCCCCACTAGCTAGACGGACAATCTAGTAAAGATCGAGGTCATCTGTACATGAAAAGTATCTAAATAAGTAAAATTGTTAACTCATATCCAACCTAATCTTATCCAAGCATGTCGGTTCAAATCTAACTAAACGCAGTTAAATATTCGTAGTTCTGCTAAAATGCTAACTAACCATAATTCCCTTGACATTAACTAGTTTTCTGCCAACCGGTCACCGTTAATATAACTACACCGACTAATTCAGTTGGCGTTTATACAGAAAACCGCTAATATGACGGCAGACTCTAACAAATTGCATTCCCCAAACGTACGTTGATGTCCCTTTGCTAGTTTGTACTGTTTACCGCTTTTGTTTTATTGGAGACCGTACTAAGGAACGTGGTTACAATTAGGCATGAGTTAGGGCCATTATCTACCAAAGCGGTGATGAGCAGAGATGTGACTTAACAACCAATAGGATATCGTAATTTTGACATCTCTTCGCTTTGTTTCAACAACACAATCCTATTGGTTGATACAACACATCTCCGCTTAGGTGGATAATGGTAATGGCCCTTGACCTTGAAACACGTGTTACACGCAGAATTAACCAATCAAATAAATCCGTTCAGAAATAAGTCACACCACAATTTCTGATTGGCTAAGACAGCGCCACAAGGCTCAGCTACACGAGAATATATAATATTCTGTTTTCCTGATGCCGAATAACGAACGTTTTCCCGCATGAACGCCGTGTCAACGCGTTTATATAATTCTCATTTAATTACTGTAATTATTTATAATAAAAAACTCGAAGATTATTACGTCGTCACCGTCTTCACCGATGGAGGCCCAGAAATTGCTGACGGGACTATCTGGACGCTCTAGCCTAAACTTGAGAACAGTCTCAAGGATTGCCTAGAACAGATAATGGAGAGAGAAGTGTGCAAAACTTTGGGCGACTTTGGGCTAGCTGCAGGGCTAGCTCGGAAAAAACGGGGGGAGAGAAAATCGAGAACAAAACCATCTGTTTCCCGTTTTCTCTCTCGATTTCTCGTTTTGTCTTCTGTCAAGGAGACAAAAGGTGGAGAAAACAGATTTGTCTACCTGCCGTTTAGCCCTGCTGTGGTACAGTATAGATTAATAGTTATAGGTACCCCACTGACACTGATATCATGCGATAAAATCTCGTGTATCTACAGGAAAATATATGCCGTGTGCATCAGACCAAACACGCGGCAAACCATATCAGATAGCTTATCTTCCCATCTATACACACAAATAATACGAGGCTACCGATGGTAGGAGCAACCGTTATGTCCATAATTTCTGAGTAATTAAAGTAAAATTGCTACCTGACAATATTTTCGAGCCCCGTCATTGTGATATGAAACTATAATTTGAAAGTACTCAAATTGGATGTAACAGTATAGTAGTGTAATTATACGACATTAAATTGTACGTATGAAGGCATTCAAATATTTTGTTTACGTTTAAAAAATAACCCATTTCAGATTGTCAAGCCAAGCCAAGCATTATACGGAGAAGACTAAATACAGAAGGCGCAATAGAATAGAATAGATCTTTATTTCATGTAAACCAGATACAGGCACTTATGAAATGTCGAGACTCTAGGTGCACGGTTCCAAATAGTAGATCCTATGGAGAAGAACCGGCAAGAAACTCCATGGTAACTCTTTTCAAATAATAGATTACAATCTTTATCAGTACAATGTTGTCACAAAACATGACACAGCTTAGTATAACCATTAATTTTGAATGCCAGAACCAATTAGCAAAGCCAGAAATTACGGAACATTAAATTGGATATTCTTCGAGGGTAATTTACAACAAAGTTTTCGAAGGTCGCGATATTGGAGTTTCTAAAAGTTCTTTCAAGCTATCAAGGGGCACTTTTATCGACAGAGTTACAAATTGATTTACCAATTACAACGAAATATTCAGTTAATTGCTTTAAGGGTACACGGCAAAATCCTGCAGATGCCATTTCCAGATACCTTAAAACGTTTACTGGGGGCCTAAAAAGGCCACATTGAGCAATTCATCTAATGATCTGCTTAGTAACTGTCAAACAGATAATTACTTAATATGAACCTTATGCGGATGACATTAAGAGTCGTCAATTAAGTAGATATTTTGACATTCGTAATATGAATCATATTATGATTCATCTAAAGCGGCCTTTTTAGCCCCCCAGGTCTTTCTAATAACCTAACCGTCAAAAACCCCCGACTTCAACTAGAAAAAGAGCTGTAACTTTTGAACGGATGAACAGATTTTCATGAAATATAGCTAAGATGATACCCGATTAAACTAGCTTTCAATAAATAAAAACTACATTAAAATCGGTCTATCCGTTTTGGTGATACGATGCCACAGGCAATACACAGATACACACTACAATCTCATTACACCCCTCTTTTTTTTCGGGATTTAAAAATGGACTTAACCCGTAAAATGCCTAGCAAATATTTTCTTAGTCGCCTTCTTTCAGCCAACTCTTTACAATATCACAATCTTCCTCTAAACCCTGTCCAATCTGGAATCCAGTCCAGCAGTTTTGATGTTACCAACCTTCTTGCTAAACCTCCTCTTAAAATCACTTACACTTTAACTCAGTCAGACATTAATTCAATCGAAATATTTTTCTTTGAAAAATAAATCTCCTACCCTCCAAGATACTGATCAAGACATCATGAAACTTACGTTTTATTCTATAATCGGGACTTGTTAGTAAGTTTGGAACGAAGCCAGAACATGAAAAAAGTATGTAAATATGTATTTGCATGAAGCAGAGTCGTTTAAAAGTTGTACGGCACAGGCGTTTGGAAGTTTATAGCGTTATAACTGTTGAGATTTGACATTTGTTTTTCTCCATCCCACTGTTTTTCCACCTAGGGCTCACTGTGTAGTGCATTTAATTAAATCATCCAAAAATCTCCGTATTTTACTGTGTACAAGATGGATTCGTTGCAACGTTTTATAATAGTTTATATAATTGTTCATTCATTCGCTCCTTAAAAAATCACAGTTGATTGGCAGGCAGTACAAACAACTCTAGATACACCCAAAAAACGAAAACGAATGTTTGCTCTCGAATTGACTCAACTGTCACACTTGTCCATAGAAGTAGTATTATACTATCTCTATGCACTTGCCTCACATGTAAATTTTTTCTCTACATGAAAAATTTATCCACCGTTCATTACTTTTCTGATATACAATAGATCTTGTAGTAACGAAACGGCCAAGCCACATATTTTGACTAAGGTGTAGAGTTTGTGAAGTTAGGCCTTATAGAGTTAGGGCGTGTAGAGTTAGAAACTTGGCTCTACATGAGATCTGATAACTTTTTGACAGTGCGAGTCATATGGTCTCGTCTTGGCAACATTTTACATGAATTTTTTTTGGTGGGATTTAGTTTTCAGAGTATATTTGACCGATTTTGTGCTTTATGTCCTAAATCATAATATTGACAGTTCCCATTTCTTCATAATTCGTATGCTCTGACGTTGTTTTGGCGAACCAAATCTTTATTCCGTCTTAAAAAACCTTGCGACTTTTTGTGGGACTATTCTCTGGTCGGCAGGGACGGATACCGATATTTTAGAAATATCGATATTCGGCTGTAAAATACCGATATTTTACAAATATATCGGTATATTCAAGTACCGGTAAAATATCGATACCATATATCGCTTTTTTAAGTACCGGTATTAAGGTATCGATATTTATATCGATACTCAATACCGATTTTAATATCGGTATTGATATAAATATAGACAAATTAAAGTATCGATATTTATGTACTGAAATTAAATATCGGTACCGATATCGATAAAAAAATACCAGTATATCGGTATTATATCGATATTTTTATATCGGTATAAATAAATATCGGTAATCCGGTCCCTGCTGGTCGGATACCAAGCTGTTGATTCACACACATTAACATACTTCTCAATTTCCCTAACGCGTTAAATAGGTATCCAAGCCAACATTAACATTTCTTGGCACCACCAAAGACCACGTGTAAGCACCGGTAATATCTAGATTAAAACTAAAACAACAAAATTTATAGCACGAAAAAATCTAAAGTGCCTACGTCGAAGGAATTCCCGGCTACGTCTGCATTTGTCGTGAGCATCTCGACTATTAAAATGCACGATTATCTCGAGAATTGGCAACATTCAAAATACGTAGACAGCTACGTCACACAAGATCTGGCAACGTCTTGACATTTCCGATTGAATTATACGCGATTGTTTAGCGGATCACGGATAGTAAGTGTTAGAAGGTTTAGTCGCATTTTGTTTGAGCTTTATGTGGAGAAATGCGACTTTAAGTCGCATGTTTTTTTTGTGTATTTTTAACTGACAATTCTCTGGTGTGTAGAATGCATTTAGATGTTTTAATCAGTATTTAATGGGTTTGTATGATTAAGACGCCATTTTATTGTCGAATGAAACCATGAATAGGGGTATTATAGAATAGAATAGATCTTTATTTCATGTTAACCAAAGGCACTTATGAAATGTTGAGACTCTAGAAATAGTAGGTCCATAATATTATAAGTTTGTAGTGTGTATTTGTGTATGGTATCGCAGCTCCAACGCATGGACCGATTTAATGCAGTTGTTTTTATTGACAGCTAGTTTAATCGGGTATCATCTTAGCTATGCTTCATGAAAATCTGTTTAGCCGTTCAAAAGGTACATCCCTTTTTCTAGTTGGAGTCAGAGGTTTTTGACGGTTAGGTTATTAGGCATAAACCTACTGAATTTGGAACACTGGCCGTAGCTTTGGGACTGAAAGGCCGACTCGAAAATTAATGAGACTGGATTCGCTCTCAAAGGACGGCTAAGCTTCGTTAGGCAGAACATGGTAATAGAACGCAAGATGCGTGCAGAATGTACAATGAAAACTTTTTGTTCCATACATTATCTTTAGAAACTTTGTTTAGTACATTCCCAAAACACAAAAGTACATGAGATGTAACACGAAAGTTAGCCTATTACCTCCACCTGTTGTTTTTAACTGTGTGCGTGAAAACGATTATACTTAAATCGTTTTCAGATTATTCTTTTATTTCATGATAACATAGAGCAAATTTGACAAAAAAAAACAATATGAAACTTCGTGGCTATTTGGCTATACAACTAAAAAAAACTATAACACTCTTTGGCTACTCTTTTTAAACAGCTAAGATTATGAATTAAATTAACCATCACTTAAAAATAGACATCACAATAACAGAACCAATAACAATTAATGCAATTAGTAACATATCTAGATACTCATAAATTAAAAACACACAATTTCACATGGCATAAAATCCTTCGACATGTTTTTTAGTTCAATAAAAACGAACAATATGTCGCGTATTGAATGGACCGCTTTATCCGGGCGCTTGGGTAACGGCCAATGACGACGGTTTTGAAATATTACGAACAATATTTAATACCACATCCGTCGGCGCAAATAGTCTTAACATTTTATTAGCGTAAAAGAGACAATTTATTTGATGGTATTTAATTTTAATGCTAACTTCAGAACGACTACTTATCTCCAGGAAAAGTGGAATGACGAGTCGCAAGTCGTCGTGTCGAGTCGTCGTATAGTGATGTTCAGAGGATAGCCGCGGTCGTATCCCATCTACCCTAACAAAACAATAAGCGATCATAGCGCTTTAGGGCAAAGTGACATAGACCACGGCTATCTTCTGAACATCACTATGAATATGTATTAATATTTTCTTGTTTTATACTTTTTCAGTAGTCGAGATTTAGTTTTAGAAAAACTTACTTTTTCGATAATATTGTTTCTTAAGGCAGTACCCTGACCAAAACGCCGTTTTACATCGCCATCTCCTCCGCAATTATACCATATACAAATAAAAAAAAAATACAGTCTTAAAGTTCAAGATCTCTACTTCAAATCCAACGTTTCAAATATTTCTTTTAAGTAGATTATACTATAGTAATTGGCGATTATAAAACACCTAAATCAGAATTTAAACCTTCATCTTCTTCGGAACTTGAAGCTTAATTTATTTCTGATTTGCAGCAATAGATAAATAATTCTTTTATTTATAAGTCCAACGTTTAACATTTAAAAAAAAGTCATTTTTCAATTTTTCCTTGAATTTAAACGTAAATCTGTGCCAATTTTCAGCTGCAGGGTCGTGTTCGGGCGACGGGCGGCAGTCTGCCGCTGGCTCTCGGACGTGATACCCGTGTCGATCGAGGCTATCGCGTTCGATTTATAAATTCAGAATTTATTTTGCTCTCTAGACACAATATTGTGTAGAGGGGGCAACCTATATAACTTGCCTCAGTAGTATGGCATGTACTTCTATAAACATATTTTGATTTTTTTTGAGTACATATTTGAAATATTATTATTTTAGTAAAATCAGATATAGATAGAGTCTACTGATCTGTCACTTTATCTGTCAAGTCAATGCAAATTGTGTTTCATCTTCTAAAATATACTTTGTCTAAAAATATAGAGACCATCTTTTTGATGTTTTCTATAAACATAAATTCAAATTCAGTATGTGACCACGTGAACGTGACCGAATGTTTGAAAGCTCTAAACTATGGGACGGAGTCCCATCATGTTGGTATTCAAACTTCATGTTTTGGTGAGATCTATGTGACCACGTGACTAAAACTTTGAAAGTTTATATCTCCCAAACTATGGGACGCAGTCCCATCATGTCGGTAATCAAACTTCATGTTTTGGTGAGGTCTATTCATATAAACCGTGACCACGTGACTACGTGACCAAAATTCAGAGCTACCTTCTATTAATGAATTGATAATTTGTCATAATCAACGTTTAAAATAGTAAGTAATAATATGTTGATGACGATGTTGATCTAAAATTTTTTTTTTTTTTAATATAACATTATCCCTCACTAGGATTTCTCCTGTATCGTGGGTAGAGTTTACAGACATTATCTAACATGCACACACACCCAGACTAATATTTGTTCCGTGCGCGTATCGAACCCGCGGCACGTAGCGTAGAAAACCACTACACTACTTGTAACAACCCTAGCCTCCATGCACTATCGCCACACTGTCTTGACGTTGTCGGCGAGATCAAAGGCGCCGTCCTACTGTTGTTTTTCTATAAACTATTCCTTTACTATATATAATAATAAATACTATGTACCAACCTAGTTTTATTTTAATTCTTATCGATTATACTTTATATATTACTATTCACCAACACTGCTATTTCCATTTTTAATCGACTTCCAAAAAAGAAAATTCTCAATTCGACTGTATGTTTTTTTTTTGTATGTTTGTTACGCTATTACTCCGCCAATTGCATACCGATTTTGAAAATTCTTTTTTTATTTCAAAGGGTACTCTCAAGATGGCATTTAAATTTGTTGAAGATTTGATGAAGAACTTCGGAGATATACAATGGAACTCTTGAATGAATAACAGCATGTCACTTGCGATTTCTGTAATCGCATGATTATGAATTGTTTAAGCCACTCAAAATAGAAATATAAAATAAACGTTAAAAAATAGTTTAAACCGACTTCAAAAAACTAAAAAGTATAATACATATAATTTTCTTAAAAATCTTATCAGCTTCTGAAGTCGTTGCCACTGCCAAGCTAGGTGCATTGAAGAATTTAAGAAAATTATTTACAGTGTTTAGTTTTTTGAAGTCGGTTTTTACTTTTTTTAATGCTAGGTATTAATATCTAATAATCGTGATATATTTATATGAGTGAATATTAAATGAATCAAGCAATTCTTCAAATAAAAGAGCAAGTTATAATTAGTTAATACCAAATCATCTAACAACTCGGCAAGTGTAATGGGCATTTTTTGCTCGGAAGCTCGTTGACGAAGCATAAATTTTTTATTTCCCTTTTTTATAAAATCATTCATCATTGTAGTGATTGTACCACTGTTATTGGTATTAATTTTCTAGTAGTAACTCTGTTACTATATAGACCTATAAGTGAAACAATCTACAAATATATATTTTACATTGCCACCTCTATTTATTATATAGTTTTTTAGTGTCTGGCGCGATGCTCGCGTTGACATGATCCGAGCGGTTTCCGTAATATTACAGGGGGTCGCGCGGGTTGCGCGGGTGGAGGAAGCCAAATCGACAAATTCGTTACCTCACTGACGCGCCTTAAACGAGTTCAAAATAAATATAACAAACCGAACGTTTAATTATTTTTCAGTCACTCCGAAACCAGCACCGAAAAGCTTTCCATTGTATTGTAACTTAAAAATATTAATATTTATTATTATAAATTTTATAATAGTTTGTAATAGGTAGGTAGTTATATAGTTGTGCACTTGACTGTACCCTCATTTACCATCATACTTTCTCTATTATTATTAGTATAGAATATACCTACTTACAATAATTCTGCCATTATTTTAGGAATATTTTTTACTTATTATTTTTAAGCTCATTCTTTTTGACTGCACAAGGTGGAGAACATGGTGATCTCTTCTACAGGGTTTTCCTACTACAGACACCATTCTCTATTTAATTTGAAAATATTTATATAATTATGTAACATGATAATGAGAGAAATAAAGATTTATGATTATGATTTATGATTTATCACTCAAAGGTTTGCTGGTAGAAAACTCAAAGGCAGATGCCCACTATTGGCCAGTAGGTAGGCAGGTTCGTTACACCAATGTGAAAAATACAAAAAAATATCTTATTTAGTAACTAAAATATTGTTATTATTTATTTGTTTGTAACACTCGGGAATTAAAAACTTATATTAAAAAGACATTCAATTAATTATGCATGTGATGCAATCTTCATTCCCGCACGTTATGTCAATCTTATAAAAGTAGTGATGGCAAATGTCACAAAAAATCGAAATCAATTAAATCGAGAACTGAATGATCTTCTGAAAAACTTTTTTCTTTTGTTTCGCTTCCTATATTAAAACGTTTAATTTCTATAGAATAGGTAAAATAAATGTCTATTGATTGTCTTCCGAAATCTTTCTTCTTTCTTTCTTTCTTTTCTTTTCTTTTTTTTTTAAAAACATTGCCCCTCACTAGGATTTCTCCTGTATCGAGGGTACAGTTTACAAACATACATGTCACATGCACACACAACCAGACCCGAAACAACTATCTGTAGATCATACAAATATTTGTTCCGTGCGGGGATCGAACCCGCGGCACGTAGCGCAGAAAGCTAATTACTTCTAAGCTAATTATTATTATTTTTAATCTATGCAGTGCTGGTTCAAGTTTATGAAAAATATCGATTCACAGCTCTATAACATCGGTTTTTGATAAATCGATGCCGAATCGCCATCACTACGTCAATGATAATTGAAATTGACAGTCTGTGTTGACAGTTAACATTTTGTTTGTTGCGGGTTGTTTGTTGTGCTTTGTGAATTGTGATTTTTCCTACACGGTTTTGCTATTTTCTATCCGATGACTTTGATTAGTATTATGGCGATGACAACCTTGGCTTTACATTGGATTCCGTACCCGCTTATCACGACGACACTGGCTAGCCAGTCAACTCCATGTTTGTTTTATATGAACCTTGAATTTTTTTCATACAATTTTAAAATTCTGTCCAAGTTCTATGTAAAAAATTGTGGTTGATTTTGTATCTATGATGTCAACCATAATGCCTATGATTTGCTGTATTTATGGACGCCACTTGGCCAAAACCTCCTTAACGAATGGGCATATCCCTTTGGGTTAAGCTCGCCTGTGTACATACCATCTCAATTGTATTTGTTTTATTATCTCATTTCATGTCCAATAAAGAATAAAGAAGAATTAAAAAATAAAATCACCGACATTCATTTTTAGAATACCTTAAAATAAATCGTCCAAAAGTCAGTTTAAAATAGACAAACCATCTGCTTTACTGACAGTGTCCCAGAAACCAAAATATACGTTTAACCGTGGAATACTCAGACATCGGCGCGTGAGTTTGTCGCTTTTGTTAATTTATCTTCAACCTTTGTGCTGGAAAGGTTGGGCAGAATTCCAAGTGTCGAAAGTAGATGCATTAGGAACAGTTGAAGATGTTAGAAACAGTAGCGTATTAAATATTCGTTTAGTGCACGTCGTCCCACGCCTATGTCCCCAGGGGACGCAGGACACAATATAGTTGTTGTAGGGCAGAAATTGAACTGCCCAGACATTTCCAGTATGAGATGACCTCGCACTATATAGGCTTTTCGTACGATGAAAGGTCAGCTTATACTAGAAATATCTGGACAGTTAAATTTTTGCCAAATTAATGCCTGCTCAATTCAGTCATTACACAAGAAGATACGAAGCAGCATTCCCGTGTACGTAAAAAAACACTGTGATCATTAATCTTTTTAGCAGTAAAAGTAGTACCACAGTCTAAAGAACTCTTATTCTTTTTTACCCTGTGGTTAGTACTTAGTACCAACATAATAATGAAAATTCGCTATAACGTTTTTGTTATGTGGCTGAATTAGGGCCATAACACATTAGCTACTTTTTGCAACAGAATCGCGCGTTTCGCGTTCGTTGGCTGCCTTGTGCTTACAAAAAGTCAGATGGCCCTTAAACGATATCTTGGAAACGGTTGATTTATTGAGAGAACATACATGATTACCCATATTATAGGAGATACATGCTTTGCACTCTTAGCAGTGGGTATTTAAGTTTCCCTCAATAATTATGTATTATAATTAAAGACTTGTGACGTTTATTATCACCCTGCAAGAAGAAAAAAAAACCAAGATGTCTTTAAATGTTATGAAACATAATAAAACCATTACCACGAACTTTGAGTATCTAGAACACGAACCACTAATTCACATTCGGGGTAAGGATTTGCTAGAATTTTTACCTCATATTTTTAAATCTACATTTCACATTTTCATTCCCCGCATATTCCATAGACAGTGAAATTCATATTCGTAAATGTGAGAGAGTTTGTCTGTTTATTTGCACTATTTATCTGACCATACAGTCATCATTACACTTGGTCCGAAATTAAAATCACCACTATGCTTGTACAAGCAGCAATTTCAGTCCTACGTCTACGCACGTAGATGGCGCGGTCAGGTGCGTGTCCTATTGCATGCAGATGTCACGCCATTTATGGGCGGAATAACGCGTAGAACTGCTGCTACGTGCGTAGCAATGCTTTACTACGCTTAACTTAAGGCGCGTCAGTTAGCAAACGAATTTGTCGATTTCGCTTCCTCCACCCGCGCAACCCGCGCGACCCCCTGTAATATTACGGAAACCGCTCGGAGCATGTCAACGCGAGCATCACGCCAGACACTAAAAAACTATATAATAAATAGAGGTGGCAATGTAAAATATATATTTGTAGATTGTTTCACTTATAGGTCTATATAGTAACAGAGTTACTACTAGAAAATTAATACCAATAAGAGTGGTACAATCACTACAATGATGAATGATTTTATAAAAAAGGGAAATAAAAAAATTATGCTTCGTCAACGAGCTTCCGAGCAAAAAATGCCCATTACACTTGCCGAGTTGTTAGATGATTTGGTATTAACTAATTATAACTTGCTCTTTTATTTGAAGGATTGCTTGATTCATTTAATATTCACTCATATAAATATATCACGATTATTAGATATTAATACCTACCATTAAACTAAAAAGTGTAAATAATTTTCTTAAATTCTTCAATGCACCTAGCTTGGCAGTGGCAACGACTTCAGAAGCTGATAAGTTTTTTAAGAAAATTATATGTATACTTTTTAGTTTTTTGAAGTCGGTTTATACTATTTTTTAACGTTTATTTTATATTTCTATTTTGAGTGGCTTAAACAATTCATAATCATGCGATTACAGAAATTGCAAGTGACATGCTGTTATTCATTCAAGAGTTCCATTGTATATCTCCGAAGTTCTTCATCAAATCTTCAACAAATTTAAATGCCATCTTGAGAGTACCCTTTGAAATAAAAAAAGAATTTTCAAAATCGGTATGCAATTGGCGGAGTAATAGCGTAACAAACATACAAAAAAAAACATTCAGTCGAATTGAGAACCTTCTTTTTTGGAAGTCGACTATAAATGGGATTAATAAACACTTACTTCATATCTTTGTTTGGTAGCAGTGTTGGTGAATAGTAATATATAAAGTACTAGAGGTCGCGCGGGTGCGCGGGCCGCATGCGGCCCGCGAGGGCTTTTTAGGTGGAGCTTGAAACATCACAAAAAAAAAATATGATTTTTGATTTTGTATGGCAGCCATGTTTTTTTGTATGGAAGCCATCTTTTTTTCACCGGCTCGACAAACGGCCCAGGGTCCTCGAAATTTTTAGTTCCAGCACTATGGGTGTGCGACTTGCCGTTTTCGAGATCCGTAGGGCAGTTCTGGTCAGTGTTCCACTTTCAGGTCGTTTCGAACTTTTCCTAAACTCACAGGACCCCCTTCTATACGACTCCCATACATCCCTTTTACCCCCCACGGCTCCTTCTGGGAGAACAATTGGGTCAAAATCCAAAATGAACACTTGTATGGCGGCCATCTTGAAAAATGGCGGAATGAAAAATTTGATCCCGGATTATGAATTGGTGCCCCCGAAAACCCCCGGACGCTAATTTTCAGCCGGCTCGGACCATTTTTTTTTTTGGACGCCATTTTGAATCCGCCATCTTGGATTTTTATGACCCCCACCGAAAAGCCCCTGTCGTCCTCTATGACATTTGGTCGAGCACCCCCCCGCTATCTCCAACGGTTTCGGAACGGTGAGCGTTTTAATTTTGTATGGCCGCCATCTTTTTTTGTATGGAAGCCATCTTTTTTTCACCGGCTCGTCAAACGGCCCAGGGTCCTTGACATTTTTAGTTCCGGCGGTATAGCTTTGCGACTTTTCATTTTCGAGATCCGTAGGGCAGTTCCGGTCAGGGTTCCACTTTCAGGTCATTTCGGATTTTTCCCGGACTCACTGGACCTCAAGGTTTATGACTCCCATACATGACTTTAACCCCCCACGGCTCCATCTGGGAGATCAATTCTGTCAGTGAGTCAGTCAGTGAGTCAGTGGTAATCGAGCTTTATATATATAGTAGTCAAAGTAGTCAAATAGTAGTCAAAGTAGTCAAAGTAGTCAATAATCGATAAGTATTAAAATAAAACTAGGTTGGCACCTACATAGTATTTATTATTATATATAGTAAAGGAATAGTATAAAGAGAAACAACAGTAGGACGACGCCTTTGATCTCGCCGACAACGTCAAGACATTGTGGCGATAGTGCATGGAGGCTAGGGTTGTTACAAGTAGTGTAGTGGTTTTCTACGCTACGTGCCGCGGGTTCGATACGCGCACGGAACAAATATTAGTCTGGGTGCGTGTGCTTGTGAGATGTATGTCTGTAAACTCTACCCACGATACAGGAGAAATCCTAGTGAGGGACAAAATGTTTTATTAAAAAAAAAACAACATTTATTTATTTTAGATCAACATCGTCATCAACATATTATTACTTACTATTTTAAACGTTGATTATGGCAAATTATCAATTCATTAATAGTAGGTAGCTCTGAATTTTGGTCACGTGGTCACGGTTTATATCTTTATATGAATAGACCTCACCAAAACATGAAGTTTGAATACCAACATGATGGGACTGCGTCCCATAGTTTGGGAGATATAAGCTTTCAAAGTTTTGGTCACGTGGCCACATGGATCTCACCAAAACATGAAGTTTTAATACCAACATGATGGGACTGCGTCCCATAGTTTGGGAGATATAAGCTTTCAAACATTCGGTCACGTAGTCACATACTGAATTTGAATTTATGTTTATAGAAAACATCAAAAAGATGGTACCTATATTTTAGACGAAGTACTTTAGAAGATGAAACACAATTTGTATTGACTTGACAGATAACGTGACAGATCAGTAGACTCTATCTATATCTGATTTTACTAAAATAATAATATTTCAAATATGTACTCAAAAAAAATCAAAACATTAGAAGTACATGCCATACTACTGAGGCAAGTTATATAGGTTGCCCCCTCTACACAATATTGTGTCTAGATAGCAAAATAAATTCTGAATTTATAAATCGAACGCGTTAGCCTCGATCGACACGGGTATCCCGTCCGAGAGCCAGCGGCAGACTGCCGCCCGTCACCCGAACACGACCCTTCAGCTGAAAATTGGCACAGATTTACGTTTAAATTCATGGAAAAATTGAAAATTGACTTTTTTTTTATGTTAAACGTTGGACTTATAGAGAAAAGAATTATCTATCTATTGCTGAAAATCAGAAATAAATTAAGCTCAAAGTTCCGAAGAAGATGAAGGTTTAAATTCTGATTTAGGTGTTTTATAAACGCCAATTACCATAGTATAAACTAATTTAAAAAAAAAAATGAAACGTTGGATTTGAAGTAGAGATCTTGAACTTTAAGACTGTATTTTTGTTTTATTTGTATATGGTATAATTACGGAGGAGATGGCGATATAAAACGGCGTTTTGGTAGGGGTACTGCCTTAAGTCGCGCGTTGTCGCACGATAACATACATAGTCGCAACGACTTTTTGATACTTTTTTTTAAAATTCAAGTCTATTAAGTCTATACTGAAATAAATTTATTTCATGGGAACGTAGTCGTAGGAATAGCTAGTGAAATATAATTGAGCAAAGAACCGTTTTTCCATCGCGGTCTGCAAATGGAAGAAAAACGAGACGGTTAATCCTGTTGAAATTGTGTGACAAGTTAGGGAAATTCTCGCTTGAAAACTTGTGCAAAATTGCAGTGGGTGTCGTAGAGCAGACATGTTAAGGTCCTAATTTTGAAGGTTTATTTCTATAAAATTACAGGTTTGTGAGAGAAATTGAGGTAAAGGTTAAAAAATAAGTTGGATTATTAGAAATAAAGAAAATATTTTATGTGTCACAGAGACATGAAACTACATCTTGAAACGATAAAAAAAAAAAACATTACACGACATTACACCTTTTTAATTAATTAATTAATTTGAAATTAATTAATTAATTAAAAAGGTGTAATGTCGTGTAATGTTTGCTTGCCACACTTACAGTCTTCAGCAATGCTT
Source organism: Allophyes oxyacanthae (assembly GCA_932294325.1). Classification (NCBI taxonomy): domain Eukaryota; kingdom Metazoa; phylum Arthropoda; class Insecta; order Lepidoptera; family Noctuidae; genus Allophyes; species Allophyes oxyacanthae. Next base: position 3,484,473 of record OW028612.1, read on the forward strand.
ATAGCAAGCAACTACACACTAAAGAAACGAATACAAATATTATTGAGACCAAAATTATAATTATTAAAAAATACATAATTATATCTACTTGCCGTTTTTCGAACATCGAGACCCCTCCGTGCCTCGGAAAGCATGTTAAGCAGTTGGTCCCGGTTGTCATAATACGAATACGAATGTCGACTGTCATAGGTATTCACCTATGACAGTCGTTACGGGAGTCAGCAGCCCAAAAAAGTCTGACAACCGGTCTAACCTTAGGGTATCAGTGTCTCCCAGTAATTGTGTAAAATACTGATATTCAGCCGCATTGGGTTAGACTGGGAGCCGACCCCAACGTGGTTGGGAAAAGGCCAGGCAGATGATGATGTAAGTACAACACCTATCATAATTATTTTGGCCAGTCATAAACGACACGGTTGGCGCAGTGGCTAAGCGATTAGCTTTCTGCGCTACGTGCCGCGGGTTCGATCTCCGCACGGAACAAATATTTGTATGATCTATAGATAGTTGTTTCGGGTCTGGGTGTGTGTGCATATGAAATTTATGTTTGTAAACTGTACCCGTCGATACAGGAGAAAATTGAGTGAGGGGCAAAGATTAAAAAAATAAAACCAACGACGCAGCTTTCTTATACATACGATAAAAACTAGAAGGAATCACAAGATTCGCTTTACGATACAGGTGTAAAATCAACTCAAGCGCATACACCTAAAGAATACAGTCTAAAGGGATTACAGAAATCCTGTTATCTCTTACATGGATTAACAGAATCTCTGAGAGAAAATATACGGCACAGTCGGTTAGTTAAAACCTTTACTTACACAATTAGATACTTAGGTTATAATCCTTTACACGTGTCTTTACTTCAACGAAAAGCTAAATTTTTGGATGATTAAAGTTTTCATGACGTTTGCATCATTGCATTTACAAAGAGGCTTTTGAAATCATTGCTGAACCCTTAACGAAGTAGTGTATTCTTCCCACCATTCCGGGGGGGGTTAGTCTAAAACTTCACCACGTGTTATGAGGGGGGAGCGGGGGAATAAAAAGTTCTTAAAAACATCACGTGATTAATGGACGACCCTTATTTGGTAGAAGAAAGGAATATTCAAGGATTATTAAATAGTATCAACTTCATTTGTTGTCAGTAATTATTATAATATATCAAATATTTTAAGTAGCCGCCGTTTTTCTGGAACAGCTTTCGTTGGCCAGACTTTATCAAGTTCTGTGGGCCGAGCACGAATGTTTTGACGTATGGTAAAGTAAACGTAAGCAAATTTTGAACCAAAAATACACGTTTAATCTATGATTTTTTTTTGGAAATACATGCAATATTTTTACGTTTTCACGAAACAAGTGTGTTTGTTGCATGAAATTGAACAAAAATGCGATAGATTCATCGTATTTTATGATCAAAATTTGCTTACGTTTACGTTACCATACGTCAAAACATTCGTGCTCGGCCCTCTGAAGCCATACCATACACAAAAAATCAACGATTTTCACGCATGTTATTTTTGCAAAATATTTTACCCTACTCTCATTCGTCTACGTGAAGGAACATCAAAACGGAAAGACACATGTCATCATCATCTTTATCTATTTTATACGCGTAAATAAATATTAATTTGGTAAGAATAGATAAGAAACTTATCAAATTTCGCCTAGATCGTGATATGCGTAAATAAAAAAAATAAAACAATAGTTCCTCCATTGGCTTTTTTGTGCGATGGCAGAACGTGATACCAAATACATGGTTTCATTTTAATGTCGTTACGTCGTCACCATCCTGTATAACAGTATTAATCAAACCAAACTACACACAAACCTACTTTGTCTGAAACTACAACCAGTACAGTACGACACAAGTCACAACTAACAAGTCGCATCAGCAAACTTCGTAAAACCGATCACTCCCGAACTGCGCGCGTCTTCAAGACTACGAACGTTTATTAGTAGGTACTGTAATAAAACATAATCTTTACGCTGACGCAATAGATTGTAAAATGATTTATTTATTTATTTAAAATGCTTCATGTACAGTCTCGGTCATTAATGCAGTAGCAGTCTCACAAAGCAATAGATTAACACTAATGAGTTGACTTACGACCTTCTTTACGAGTTTCTATACTCGATATCGTGTTCATGTTCATACTATAGAAACTCACACACACGCACTGTTGTCTGCAACCGATTGTATTACATAATTTCAATCGTCTTAGAATATGGCATGCTAGCGTAGCGGGTAAGGTGCTGTGGTAGGTATGCGGTACAAAGGTATGCGGTGGGTTCGAATCTCACGTGCGGTTATAGTTTTTGTAAAGTTTTATAAAATATGGTTCGACAATAATAACAAGCCTATCGCGTTGTCTTGTTCAATTATAAATTGTAAAGTAAGTAGGTAGACAACAAAAACTTTAATAAATTATTTCGATTTCTGTAAGGTAGACAGATGCAGTTACGACTCAGTCATTTAGATCGGATAGAACTTTGTTGGAAGTTATTGTTGGTTAGTGATTTGTGTTAAATCTATTATAGTGGTGTTGTGGTCTTGTGGATAAAGTTTTCAAAATACAGGCAATAGTATTATTATCGAAGCGAGAGCGAATACCTATTATTGCTCTGCCTAAAAGTGGACGTTATAAATAAAACACAAATATCGAATGAAATCGGATTGACTGTGAGTAATTTATATATTTTATTAAACATAAAACTAAATCAAAGATTGATGATACTTTAATTATTTTTCAAATGTTTATTATTGATCATGATGTTCAAATAAAACAATAGAAAAAGATAAATCATTTATAAGTTTATTTATTTAGATTATTGAATGATGAATAAGAATTCTAATAACTTTATTCTTAATATTGTTTTGTTTCTTTAATTATTAGATATATAAGTATAATTATATATTTTTATTATATATTAATATATTCTTATATATAATCTATTTCTATACATTATAATATAATGTATAGAAACGGACTTTCTTCACAAGTTTTAAAATCCCGGTGTATTATCCCGACCCCGGCGCCCTAGACCCTCAGGGAAAAGGAAGTTAGGTTATATAAGTATTTAATTAATTACCGAAGGAAAACATATTATTAGTAACAATGTACTGGAATAGAAGGGAGGAAGACACTTTCTACAACCAACTTAATAAAATCTTAATCTACATAAATAAAAAATACTCTAAGCTAAATATTATACTCGGCGGAGATTTTAATATTGATATTTTAAAAAGTAATACAAAATCTAACATGTTTTTAGACCTAATGTCTGAATATAAACTAACTCAACATATAAAACATCCTACACATATAACACAAACTGTATCAACATGTTTAGACCTTATATTTACCAACTTTAAGAATAAAAATTTACACACGTCTGTAGAAGAGTTAGGATTTTCAGATCATTGCAGCACAATTTTAACCTTTAAAACACCACACCATTATGAGAATACAGTTTGGTATACCAAAAAGCGAATGTATAACAAAAATAGTATAAATAATTTTAAATCTTCTTTAAAGACAGTAAATTGGAACGAAATCATACTGCCTAATAATAATATAAACCAAAATTATACAGCTTTTAGTGATGTATTAACGAAAATCTTAAACCAAAGTATCCCAAAACGTAGAATTAAATTAAAGACATGCTATACAAAATACTGGTTGACTAAAGGACTGAAACTTTCATGCAAAAATAAAAGACTTTTAAAAATTCTCAGTACAAAATCAAATAATCCAATTATTAAAACCTACTACAGAAAATACGAAAAAATATTGAAAAGATCAGTAATTACAGCCAAAAAAATTCAATATACTAATAAAATAAAAAAGTCACAAAATAAAGTTAAAGCTATGTGGAATATAATAAATGAACGTACTAATAAAAAAATAAAAACAGAAAAATACAACATCCAGTTGCAAATCAATAATCATCTAGTTTCTGATCCAAATCAAGTCGCAAATAAATTCAATACTTTTTTTGCATCCATTGGCGAGGGTAGCCTACAGTCAACTTGTAGTAAGCCTCATGGCAGACCTGTGATTCAGCCCACAGAAAATACTTTTTTTCTAAGACCATTAGACTATCGTGAAACGCACAAAATTATAAAAAATCTAAAAAACAAAAGTAGCCATGGAATAGATGAACTACCACCGTCCCTAATTAGACAATGCGCAGATGAACTCGCCGTACCATTTTGCGTGTTAATAAATCAGTCCTTTGAGGATGGTACCTTCCCTGATCTCTTAAAAAAGGCTATAATAAAACTAGTATTTAAGAAAAACTCGAAAACAGACCCCAATAACTACCGTCCAATAGCTCTCTTGCCCACTTCATCAAAAATTTTCGAAAAAGCTATGTGCGACCGAGTTTATAACTTTTGTGAGAGATATGAAATCTTCGATGAAGGACAAAATGGCTTCCGTAAGCAACGGTCAACAGTCCTAGCGGTCTATAAATTTATACAGGAAGTTTTAAATATAATAAACGAGAGAAAATATGCAGTTGGTATACTCTTGGACATGACCAAAGCGTATGACAGAGTACAATTTAATATTCTACTGGACAAACTTTATGGAATAGGAATCCGCGGAACAGCACATCAATGGTTTGCATCATATCTAAAAAACCGAGAACAGTATGTTGAAATAGAATACTTTAATTATGATCAAAAAGAAATTATCAATATGAGATCTAACAAAAAAATTATAAATGCATCTATTCCCCAAGGTAGTGTCATTGGATGCCTTTTATTTCTAATTTATATAAATGACCTCCCCAAGATTATGGAAGAACCATGTGTCCTATTTGCAGACGATATATCCCTACTCACCTCATGCCATAATAATACTAACATTAATGAACAGCTCCACTCCATACTTGACAAAACAACTAAATGGATGAACGAACACAACTTAGAAATTAACTATAATAAAACTAAATTAATGACCTACTATCCCTATCAAAAAGCACCTCTCACTGTTAACTTCACCAGTAACGGCACGAAAATAGAAATCGTCAATGAATTTACATTATTAGGACTTACTATAGACACACACATTAGCTGGAAGACCCACGTAAAAAACATCCGATCAAAAATTTCAAAATTTTCTTATGCTCTCCGTGAGATCAAAAAAACGACCGATATAGAAACTGCATTAACCACTTATTATGCCTACGCTCACGCGTGGCTCAGCTACGGCGTAATCATGTGGGGAAACAGTACCGATGCTCCTACACTATTTATTTTACAAAAGAAATTAATCCGTATACTCACAAACATAAATCAGACTGATAGCTGCAAACCTTTCTTCATAAAACATAAAATACTCACGCTTCCATGCATATATATTTTTGAAATTTGTAAATTTGTTAGGAAATATAAATCATTCTTTACAAGACGCGAAGATAAACATACTGGCCGATCATTAAGGCATAAGAATATGCTAATGCTACCATCTTCCCGCATAACGCTACACTCCAACAGCCCCTATGTAATGTGTATAAAAATTTATAATAAAATACCAGAATCAATAAAAACAGAAAACAGCGAAACAATATTTACAAACAAAATAAAACAAATACTTATTAAAAAAGCCTATTACACGATTAATGAATATATAAACGATACACAAATATTTCCAATTAAATTAAATGAATAATACTATAAATAATACAACAGTAATAATAAAACGAAATAAATGAATAGATATAAAAAATAAAATAAAAACATATTAAATTCCATAACTATTAGTGAATAATAATTTATAATAAACTAAATACATATTAGGAAATATTATTAATAAATAAAAAATTATAATATGCTATCCATATTTATTAATAAATTAAAGCAATAAGTAAACATAAGTACCATCTTCCTCTCTCCTATATTTTGCTGTGCCCTACAGGGTCCATGATTGTAACCTACCAAATTTTATTTTTACCACCTTATGTACATTGTGGAATGCAAATAAAGAATATGAATATGAATATGAATATGAATAATGTTATTTTGTTTCTAAATTATTATAATATAATAATTTAGAAACAAAATAATATTAAATATAGAATATATAATAATAATAGTAATCAGTTTTAGTATTTTGCTTATAGATGTTTAATAGTATTTCTTTTTATTGTTCTAGAAAAATGCTATGAGTCGATGGGTTAAGAGATACCTATGAGGAAGAAAGTAGCCTTGGTAGTCGAGAGCGAAGTGGAAGGCCGGGCAGCGACGACACATGGTGAACGAATATGAAACATCAAACAAGTGGTTTTATACCAACTAAATATTTTGCAGAAGTATTCGACACGTCATTACTAACTGTTCGCCATGCACTCCACGCTGAAGGTGTGCATCACCGAAGACCAGCTCCCTTTTTGACAGAAAATCAAGAACGTTTCGCAAGAGAATATTTATACTTACTTCAACTGAGACACTTAATTAACAACTATATTTTCAGATGAAAAAAAAATTCTATCTAGCCAAAAGGGAAAACTTCATTTATGGTGTAAGGATAACACACGCTATAGTGAATAATACATAGTTATGTGGAAGTATTATATGATGTCGTATTGCATGCAGTGTCTGTTTTATTTTTATTTTTTACTGTTTAAAGGTTAAGTTAATTTTTATTTTATTTCTCTCTCGTGTGTTGTCACTGTCCGTGCTGAATAAATGTGTTTTCTTTCTTTCTTTTCTTTAGATATGAGAAAATATAAGAGGAACGTAAATATGTTTTAATCTTGTGCTCAATGTGTCGACACTTACTTGACTGTATCGAGAACAATGGAGATCATACTAAATGTTGAAAATTTGCAAGTGCTTTACCCCCTTATTAAACACTTCATTTTTATTCACTCATTGTCATTTTCATATCAAAGAAAAGAGATAACAATAAACTTAACCATGAGTTTATTAGTAAACGATGGAGGGGTAAAAGATTTAAGTTGTAATTGCTGGCCATATTAAAGTTAGTCGGTAGTTAAAGAATTAAAAGATTGAGGTTTAGTTTCAATCTTCTTTTCGTCAAGAAAACGAATACTTTAAGCTTACCTCAATAACTAATAAGTGTTACTGTAAGGATTATTATTGTAATTAAAACAAATAAACGTATTTTGTTATAATTCTTTTTATTTTTCTTAATTTTGCATTAATGACCGAGAAAATAATCACTTAATTTATAGTATTAAATCATTAAGCGAATCCATCAATTAATAAAAATGAAAAAAAGAAATACAATGTTTTGTCAAGGATTCGAACCCACACGCCTCGTAAATCGAAATCCTACGCATAACGCATGCAGCTATTTGTGCTTATTGCAATTTCTTGAATTATAGAATTACAACAGTGGAATGGACCGTCCAAGGTCATTCATACTGACAAGCGAAACAGACGTATTCTTTCTTTCGTTTTATCTAACTTCTGAGTGTGTGTGGTGACGTCTCATTACATTGTGTGCGTTGAGTCATCACTCACACAAACAGCGCGTACGCCCCGTAGCACGCGATTATGAACTCTAACATGCCACTGGACTTCTGTCCCCTTACTGTACAATGTACAAAAGCGGTCTTAATGCCAATTAATAATCTAAGCGAGCGACTGCCATTGGTTGTTCGATCCGGTACATCGATGTTACTTCTTAGTTCTGTCGTACTGGGGGCTTACTATGAACTCGCAGGGCAGAAATTGAGCTACCCAGACATTTCCAGTATGAGCTGACCTCACACTGTATAGACTTTTCGTACAATGAGAGGATACACTGGAAATTTCTGGGCAGTTCAATTTCAGCCTTGCTATAAAAGCTCGTAGTAAACCCCATATACCTACCTAAGTTTGCACACGTCACGAGGGTTTCAAATGTCATCCATTACCGATCTATTAGGGGCTGTTAATAGATAATACAAGTCGCTCACCCACGTCAGGAAGACACTGACAATGTACATGTCATGAAATTGCCTTCTGCATTAATTAGAAGAGCCTACATTACGTCTTGATGAACTTTAAGATATGTCTAAGGTCATGAAATGTACAGACTCCATAAATAAAGTTGGTGTATGTATCTAGTTGTAGCAGCCTAGCGGTTGAACGCTTGCCTTCCATGCAGGAGGGTCTGGGTTCAAACCCGGCCCGCACCTATGACTTTTCGTATTTATGTGCGGATCACAAATTGATTTACTACTTGCGTGAACGGTGAAGGAAAACACCATGAGGAAACCTACACACCTGGGAGGGCCTCATAAAGTCCTCGATGGTGTGTTAAGTCCGCCAACCTGGACCAGGCCAGTGTGTTGGATAACGCCTAACCCCTTCTCATTCGGAGAAGAGGCCCGTGCCCGGCAGTAGGACATTAATGGGTTGGATTTGTTATGTATCTAGTATTAACATATAGGGTGACTGGTTGACCGAGGGACATATTGAAGGATACCCATACAAAAATATTCTTTTTACATTTGGATTGCAGCTTGCCTCACGACATAACTCTTTTACTTTTTGGACCCCTTACAGTTTATATGGATACAGAAAAAAAATTGTTCTCGATAATGTGTACAGTCCGCCGATCAAATAAGTCATCAATATAACAATAGGAACTAGAAATTTTCTTAATTAATTTAGTAACAGTGCTATCCGCAGGGCCCTATAGCATCATACAAATTGAAACTTGGAAGCTAATGCAAACATATTTCAAAATTACTAAAACCGCACAATCATCGATCAAAATTTTACATGGCAATGTCCCTTGACTAATTCAGCTGGCCATGTCACTAACGGAACACCACTCCATAACGTACTTATCGACATCTGCTGGAAACCCCACACAGAATTCCAGCCCTTCCTCCCTTGATATAGAGACAAAATTGGCTTGACTATTTGGGTAGTTTAGCCAGTTATAGGAAGGAAGACTGTACGGTGCGGATAGATGTGTTACTCTAATGTATCACTAGTAAATATTCCGATGGGATATGTCCGCAATGGATTGATAATATTATGTGTTTGTGCAGTTCCGGAGTAATATTGGATGGTAATATAGTGATGGATGGTATTTTGGTTATTGTGAAGTATAATACGGTTTGTTTGTCAGTAATGCCCGTAGATAGGGCAATTGATATTTGTATTGAAATACCCATCCATGAGTGTATTTTCATCTAAACTCTCTTCTACCTAGAAGACATTAAATTCTGCTTTAGCTTTTCTAGAAAGTGTTGAAGAAAGCAACGCGCATCGGGAGGACTTTATATAGGTGATGGGTAGCAGAATATCTTCTAGATAATAAATAACAATAACATCTATCGACATTATCATACGAGCAGCAGTAATCATTCCTCTAATTGAAAAAAGGAAAAATGAAAATAAAAATACGTACACTACGTATGTATTTTCTTTTATCGATAAAGTAGTTAAAAAAGTGCTTGAGTTAAGTAAAACCATAAGTTGATTCTGGACACTAGTATACAAAGAAGACGATACTGAAAGCTGAAAGTAAATAGCTAATTTTCAAGACGAGCTACAAGGAGCAAGTCTTTCACAGAATCCCTTTGCGAATCTTCAGTATAAAGTCTCGTCAAAGGAAGAGCTGATAAAACCGTATGCGGTTCACCGCAGGAAGCAAAGCGGAAACCGCAGTAAAGTGGAAGGTCATCAACATAGTTTTACTTACGAATTTCTGGAATCGACGCTAACATCACGTTTTTACTTTCGTAGGAACTGCCTCATCGAGTGTACAATATTATAAATTCATAACGCAGATTACCCGCATAACTATTCTATGAAAACAGCTCGCTTTTCGTTTTGAATCTCTCTCTTATTGTCAATAGATATTTAACGATTGCCATATACGATTTTTAATTATCTGTACATACAATTAATGAATGTTACTTGTTAACCAGCAATACAATGATTCTTATTTCTACAAACACATCTCAACTAACTTCAGGATTGAACCAAGAGAAATATTACGTCTACCACTTAAAGTTTTATGTTTTTATTATTTTCAAACTACGGCTGAGTCGGGAATTTTTAAACTGCCGCACAGCATTCTTCGTAAAGGGAATGAAAAGCGGAATTATTTTATGACGAACTTTGTCTGCGGAGGCTTTTTTTCGTCGCTGCAAACTGAGAAATGTGATGATTAAATTCCATTGGAAATTGGCGGGCTTGCTTAAAATAAAAACTGGCCTTTAGATAACATTAGTTCTCGTTCCTATAAACTAGACGGCCTTTTTTCGGATATTTTCGTCATCGATGCGCATCGATATCAAATATGCGGCATTCGATACCAGCATCGTTATTTTTGGCATCGATGCCTACTAGTACAATCACAATGTTAGTACCCTCCACTGCTTTATGATGCTGATATTGGTGATAATTAATACCCATCCAACTGAAACGTATTGTGATTGTTTGAAATAATATCTTATAATCGTAGATAATATTAATTAATTAATTTTATTGGCCTTTCTTTGCAATTGTAGGGAGATTGATATAATTATTTAGCAGTGAACTCCAATAAGTCGAGTAGAGGCAAAATTGGTAAAATAAATAAATAAATAAACCTACTCGTAATTATAAAAACCCTAGCTTTTAGAAAGCAATAGGTATTACTTCTAAAAACTGATCAACTAAAATCAACATTGAATAATTAACTTCATTGGTTTAAACTAAACAGCACAAAGGCTCAATAAACACTGTCAAATCAGCAAACCACACAGAGGGTAGTTGGATCAACGCGAGTTTGACTGACGTGTCAATTTGCGAACGACCCATGGATGACGTCAGCTGGCAAAGCTTTGATGTTACCTGAATAGTGTTGACAGGGTTGACAGCTATGTTGTGATTAAAAGCCTTTGAGATTTTGATCGTTTTAATAGTGTTAAAACACTATAATACCAGCGCTGTGACATTTTCTATTTCTAAATGTCACAGCATTATGCTGAGATGGAGGCCATTTTTGGTCTCGTCCAGGTTGCTTTAATTATTGTTTTTCTTTTGTTATTATTTTTGTACTTTAGTAATTTTATTTGTTCCTGGCGAGTCCAGAATAAAATTGTTTTCTTTCTTTCTTTCTTATAATATTGCCGCACGTATGAATTTGATGCATAAATTAAGATCCCTGAGATGCAGGTTGATAATAACAAAAAGCCATCTTTAACATAGGTTTTGCTTCTACGACACAAAAAGCAGTATTTTCAAGGACAATTTTGTAGATATTAAAACTACACTCATTTACAAAGCCACCATTAGTATAATTTACAAACCTTGTACCATGATATCAACTAAAAGGTCTATAAGTAATTACTATAGAGCTTCCATTATAATATTATTAGGCTTTTAGTAGAAATAAACAACAAGGGAATAATTATCTATAAATTGTAGCCCGGATAGATTATAAAAACCTTTTATCAACATTCGTAAAGTTGAATTTAAAAATAGTACCTTATTGAGTATTACTCTACCCGCCTGATACATTTCATACCTCGTACGTCCCAACTCCCAACTCATTTAAACAAATCGTTGGCGCGTAAGGAGTCCGCACCCATATCGCATACATCACCGGCCGTATGGGCAACCGACCGGGCCTAATCTTAGGGGTTTGAACTAGTAAAGTAATGGACAGTGAAATTATGTGCGGATCGCATTGACGTTTTTGGGCGACTTTTAATAGGGTTGATGTTGTTATGGTCTGGATATGTTGCTAGCATGTTATAGTATAGCTCATTTCTCTTTACAATGACTAGCAAAATATCAAACATCAAAACTATCAATAAATTAATGGATTTACTAAACCATTTATTGTTTCTTCATTCTCTTCCTTTATACGGCTCGCTTTGCCGCTCGCCACCGGAGCACCTTCGTAAGTTCGATTACCCGCGCGGAACGCTATTCGTGTTTTTAGTGATTCCAAAAAATAATCTCCGTCTTCCTTGGTTTTATCAGCAAGCACACGGCCAATGTTTTTTACAGAATTCTGTTTATTTTAAATTTCCGAGTAAAAGATAGTTTATCTATTCGGATCTTTGAATGGAGCAAAAACTTATTGCTGTGCCAACGTCTTAGAAATATTTTCTTCACCATAATATATCTACACTTAAACCGAGTAGGTACTAAGCACATACTAATTACACTGTAAGCAAAAAGAAGCTATTTCACGAACAAAGCCGCTTAATAATACTTGGTTTTACGCGTTATTACACCTTTGGCAACAAAAAGTGCCCGTTCCTCATTTTCCGAGAAAAAGATGTGCTACTATTTCTTTTGAGTAGTGTTACGTTAATATGAGATGACGTAATGAATACACGTGTAGCGAGTTTTAACATACATCTCACATGCACTCCCAGACTCGGAACAACTGCTTGTAAATCGTACAAATATTTGTTTCGTGCTAGAATTTTACACTGTTGCCATCCCAAAATAATTTATTCTCTGTCTATGCACCTGTCCTCTTCTTATTACCTGTGTCTGTCATTCTAGTGTGTCTTGTTTTTGTGGCAAATAAATGATTTTTCTTTTTTTCTTTCTTTTCTTTAGAATCGAATCCGTGTCACGTAGCCCATAAAGCCAAGTGATAAGCTACTGCGCTAATCATGCCGTGCTTGGGTAGGTGGAAGACTGCAATTTTTATTTTTAAAGCATAAAAAAAGTTAACGCTAAGCTACCAAGGCGCCTTAAGTCATCACGATCCATGTCGACAATTCACATATTATCAGCGGTCAGCCATCAAAGTATCTAGTGGAAAAATCCACGCATTCAATTTGCAATAAAACACTCATAACTTTCTTTTACGACAACCTTCTAAGTCTGTTCAGGAAAAGAGGCAGTGTTCTCCATTTTAAGTAAAAGCTGTTTTCAATATACTTATCTTCCCTGTTACTTGTGTCTTATGACACGATATTTACGTCCTTTCAGCTTTCAATGACGTCCGCGTCGCGTCTTGAACATAAACATAATATACAGGGTGGCGCTAACACTATAACATTAAATAAAATCGCGTATTTAGTATCACGTTTTTGTGACCGCACAAAGAAACAATCAAATCCAATCAGTAATTAACCCACAGATTTTTTTTTTTTTTTTTAAACTTTGCCCCTCACTAGGATTTCTCCTGTATCGAGGGTACAGTTTACAAACATACATGTCACATGCACAAACAACCAGACCCGAAACAACTATCTGTAGATCATACAAATATTTGTTCCGTGCGGGGATCGAACCCGCGGCACGTAGCGCAGAAGGCTAATCGCTTAGCCACTGCGCCAACCGTGTCGTCAATTTAAAATTTCATAATGTTACACATATTATCACGATCTCTAGGCGAAGTTTGAAAAGTTTCCAACCTATTATACCAACCGTACAAGTGATGTAACGATGAATAAACACTAGGCACAGTGTTCTGCCTTTTAAACTACATATCTATTTAATACTTGAAGAGAAAACTTTGTACCCCTTTTTATATTGCGCGCACGGAGTAGTGTGAGATTTGGTATAGTTAAAGTTCATATGGAGAAGGAGTGCAGAAAGCTAAAATTACAGTCGAATTTCGACCACTGGGCGACCACTAGTTTATATAAATAAACAAAACGTACAATACACACACATAATATGGTTCATAAGCATAGCGGAACTATTTAACTTCTGCACGCTCATTAATGTTTTTCAGGAAGGTACAAGAAACCTCCATGAAACACATTCATGTGCTGGAAAAATGTAATTTGTAGACTACGAAGCGACTGATTTAAATTCTGAAATACTTCAAACATTTTATTGCTGTTTTTATTTTCTTGATTTTCACATTCATTTCTGAACAAAAAGCTTTAGAAATTAATCAAATGTCAAGTTTAATCTCAAAAATCGTTCGCTAGACCGACAGGTTATTTCGAGATTCGTTTTCTTTTGGCATGCTCTGCCGAATCCAAATCCAGTTCCATCAAAATCTCGAAATTAATTTTCATGATCACAATAACTCCAACTCTCCCTATACTTATTGCATCGAAAGCAAAATCCAAATAGATTATATACAAACTTTAATCCTATAAAAATGAAAACTGGGATCCAGGATTTCTATTTTTAGCCGTGTTATTGTACCTACCTATAGGTATAGGAATTTGGAGCTCTACTTTTGTGCCTTGGACAATAGTAATTGGATTAATAAGGTATTTTATTGTAATTTCATTTTAATAATAATTTTTGTATTGCTCTATTGGATGTCAAATCTGGTAATAAACGATTTCATTTCATTTCATTTCATTAGCAATAAAAAATAATATCAACCTTTTTTTATACATTTTCAAAATTATTTTAAATAATTGATGTATCCGTTTGCATAAAACATGATCATGATGATGATGATGACATGATGATGCATCGGGTGCGGGGTAGTTCCAACAGTCTTCTGGCTATTGTGGCCCAGGATTTCGAGAGTGTTATCATGAGACACTGGCTGACTATGCAAAAGCCAGCAGCCATGCTCGTCTCAATTAAATAACTTTTACTTTTATTTTCTTAATGTGTGTAATAATGTAATTCTATGGACTGATGTTTGTTCGAAATAAATGATTTATTATTATTATTAAAACCTTTTTTCCTGTATTATGAATGGCACTACGGTCATAAAATGATGAACCGATTTCAATGCAGTTTTATTTTTATTTGAAAGCTATTTTAATCAGGTAGCCTTAGCTGTGTTTTATGAAAATCTGTTATTAAGTCATTCAAAAGTTACAGCTGTTTTTCTAGTTAGTGTCGGGGGTTTTTGACGGTTAGGTTATTACACTAATTGCTTAGTGCGGGTTGGCACGAGCTATTCGTATGGTCGGGGTGGGAATACACCTTCAATTTTTTCATAAAATCTGTATAATAAAACAAAATTACCGTAACGACGACCTTGCAAAAGCGTATAATTCGTTACATTTTTCAAACGCCTGTTGATCGCAGTTCACCAGCCGTGTAATTGTACTCCAGACTTGAGTCTTGAGTACAGCCACAGCACAGAGAACACAGCTGGTTCACTCCACGATAAGTACTTATACGCTGCGTAAAAGTAACAACACTCCAGCGCATTCGGAAAGTGAACGCATTGTCACTATTTTATTTCATACACGGATTCATCAATCTGAATAGAATTTTTTAATGTTGGATGCGTAATAAAGCGTTTATCTTTGAATAGCGTAAGCATCAATAAAAACACTGATAGAATGGTAATTCGAAAGCGCATGAACAAACGCAATTCCCTTTAGGTTTCATTACACTCAGTTACTCTGGCTTTAGAAGACGCAATCCCATCGCTACATGGTAAAAAAAAAAACATACGCGTCGAATTGAGAACCTCCTCCTTTTTTTTGAAGTCGGTTAATAAAGTCGCTTTCTGCGTCTGTCTCTATATCCGCTAACTCTTCCTAAACCACGCAACAGATTTTGATGCGGTTTCCATCATAATTTTGAGCAATTCTTCCGGAAGGTTTATATGCTTACTTTCATATTTAATGTAAGGATAGTAGAGAAATTTCACCCGTACGAAGCCGGGGACGGGTCGCTAGTATTGTATAGTTTTAGCAACGATTACACGAAGTGAGCCGGCGGTTCTCTCTAGGCTGTGGTACAAGTGTACCCATGTATACCCGGCAACATGGAACGGTTGCCAAGTCACGACAAGCATTTCGTCGGATAAATACGCTGTGAAGTTTTAGAGAAGAGTTTGGAGTATTATGTTGTACGAAATATATCATAATGTTTGTGTTTAATGTGTGGTTGAGTGCTAGATCGGCTCAGAGAACCTCAATTCATACACATGTCTAACTTTTCGAAGCAGTCATGCTTTGAAAGCAATCGGTACAAATATTTCTATTAATGAGAATAACATTTTGCAAACATATATATAAATGTTTATTTGCCAAAATGATAGAGTAAGGTTTTTCTTCTAAACCACGAATGTTCGGTACAAACGGGTACACTTTCTCTACTATCCTTACATTAAATATGAAAGTATTATACATATAAACCTTCCGTAAAAAAATATCTAACTTATAGTGAAAACCGCATCAAAGTCCGTTGCGTGGTTTATGAGGAGTTAGCGGAAAGACAGACAGACAGACGTGGAAAGCGACTTTATTTTATACTATGTAGAGAAGAACTTAATCAGTATCAACACAAAGAGACTGTCACACATCGAAAACGTCTAAAAACTGAACGGAGCTTTCAAATCTGTCCATCCGCGAAGCTTTAATAAAAGCTTTCGCTCATACATCCATATTTCAATGCCTCCCCTTTTGCCTGTCAAAATTCTGCAACGTCGCCGACTTATTAAAAAGTGTCGCTGTACCGTTAATAAGGCGCAGAGCCTTATATTAAACACGTAAAATTTGCGCACCCTTTACATAGGTAGAATGATTTATGTGTATGGATAATTTCAAAAATGAAAGATAGGCGACATTGTTTCGAGAAAAAAAAATAACTTATTAATCATTATAAAATTATTGCATTATGTTGTCAAATATGCCCATGTCAACAGCCAGCGCTGATTTTTAGTTAGCTCCCCTGTAGGTTAATATAGAATTTGGGGGATGATTGTCCTTAGATGTATTTGTTTACATTATATTACGGCATTTTTACATAAATATACCAATATAACAGTATAAAATTATGTTCTATTCGACGCATGATTGGCTTCGACAGAATGTCAGCAGTCGAGCATGCCTCGCGCTGCCAACAATGCTGAGTCCAAGACCTTTTTGTCTTTTACCTTCTTGTATGATGTATCCCCTTGCTACCTATGTAATTTTGTAAATTGACAAGCAAATAAAAATATTCTATTCTATTCTAATATCAGTAGAATATTAATACCGATTTAACGAGCCGATTTGATGAGGCAACCGATAACAAGCGTCAAAATGTATCTAGGAAAATTGTGTCTAAATTTACACGTAATCCTGAATCACTCCAAAATCAATTTGCACAGGAAAATATACTAGAAACTCGAAGGCCATCATTAAGTTAACTTCAGTAATAATTTATTTTGATGTTGAGAAATTGTTCGCGGAATTCGCGAAACATCCTATAGAAATTCACTTCGGCAGTAACTAGTCAAAGGGAAAGTTGTCGAGTCACAGACTCGAGGGTGCGTTCAACTCCTGAATAAGATATAATTATAGGCTCGTTAACTCAACAATTTAACCTTTCACGGTAGGTATATCGTAATCTTACTTTTAGGCGTCCTTGATATTTCATGGTTCTGGACTGGCAACTTTTCTTCATAGACTAAACAGCATGACTTGTAACTAGTAATGAAACGATTTCGGTTACGATTATTACCCTCAATAATATACGATAATGATTATGATTACCACAAACTTTAACTTTAAATAAAAAATGTTTTAAAAATAAAAAAATATGTATTCTGTTATTGAAATAAAAATTTTATAGTTTTTTTACCCGACTACGGAGAGGATTATACGTACCGGTATGTATGTATGTATGTAAGTTCATCTGTTCCCTCATAACTTCTGAACTATTTATCATAATTCAACAAATGAGGCATCGTTGGAACTGTCTTGATTGTCCGCTGGTTATAGGCTATGTGACGTCACATGAAATTTAATATGTCGCCCTATAAAGTGTAACGTTGTGTAAACTGTGCGAATTTCAAAAAGCGCGCTCATAAAGACGAATTTCGTGGCCGCTTGACATTGGCTTAAGTTTCTGATTTGGAATATTCGTTGATAGCTGATTGGTTCTCTTTTGACAACTCATGTGAAAACAGTTGTCTGAATGTTACCAATAGTAGTTTATAGTCTGCCAAATGGTAGAATTTTGGTTATCTTGGAGGTACATAATTTTGTCAGGTTGTTAGTTTATTTGTGGTTTCAAACTTCAAGAAATGTAGAATTATTATTCTCATTTCATGGAATTAGATACGGGATTTTTCTCAGTTTGTTTTCATTAATTTTATAAAGTCATAGCTTGATAGTTACCATAGATTTCATAAACTGTCAAAATCGTTGGTAGGTTTTAGATCTGAGGGTGGTCGCCCTTGTGGCTTTCCTTTTCCCAAGAGACGTGAAGTGCTCACACGCAGATTTATTATTCCCTAATAATTTGT
The DNA here is from genome assembly GCA_932294325.1 of Allophyes oxyacanthae. Classification (NCBI taxonomy): domain Eukaryota; kingdom Metazoa; phylum Arthropoda; class Insecta; order Lepidoptera; family Noctuidae; genus Allophyes; species Allophyes oxyacanthae. The sequence continues at coordinate 3,502,580 of OW028612.1, forward strand.
TCCTAGTCTCAGGAAATTAAAAATGGATTTGTAGCACTGAGAAAATGGGCTAGTTCCCATATAAATTATTAATGTTGTGAATCGTCCAATAAATTTATATTATGCAGTGAAATACCTTATGTATGGTGAGTTGCTTTGCTTTTGTTCAAACGCCATTTCACAAAGTTATTATAATGCTTTGTTCTGACATGGTTGTTTCTGTGACTTTCAGGCTGCTGTTGCATATATATTATATAAGATGGAAATCGCTTGTTGCCGTTATTGAAAGGAAAGATGCTTAAGTACATGAAGCTTTGCACACTGACCACGTTGGCATGTCGCGTGGCAATCATTACATGGTTTGAACTGCACTTTCTGCTTCTACAGCTACAGCTTGAGGTTGGATCTATTTTTATTATTAACTTAGAATCAAGATAATCTAACATTAAAATAATGTTAGGTTGGTGGTATATATTGGTGTAAATTGGTATATAAATGAGTGGTTTACAAATTGTTCACAACTGTTCATGCTTTCTTATAGAAATGGGTAGTAGAACTCCCACAGCATGTTAGGAAAATATAACATTGTTGCATAGTCATTTAGACTACATTTTTCTGTAATTAAACCAGAACCTTCTTTACCGTTGAGTTATGTTTCAAAATATTATGTATGGTGTTTTTATTCTTACGTTAGATAATTTGATTGGCTAAAACAATTATAAGGTTAAATTCTTAGTGTGTTCTGGTGGCATAGCTGCAAAGGAAATCTTGGTGGAACTTATATTTTAGATTGGGTTTAGCAACCTAGGTTGTCACCGAGCTCTAACTTTGCAGTACTACTTATTGACACTTGGGTTGATCACAGTCGATCCCAAGACTTATGTCGTAGGGATAGGTAGTGCTGCAATTTAGAGAGTTTACCGCAGACAAGTTGTTTTGTGTCAGCGAGTGCCACTTCAATTTAACATGTGTTCCTAGATAACCTTAAAAACTTTTATTAGTTATTCTTAAGTACTAACTCGTACAAGTAACTATATAGTAGGTAACTACAATGTCAACATCTGCAACATACCAAATGCCTATTTAAATAAAATATATCTTTTAGTGTACTGAAGTTGTTTTATTTGTGTGACCATCTCGCAGCTGGAACAATTAGGTACACATTCTTCTTTATCTTTGTACATGGGAAGCCTGTCGTTTCCGGGCGAGCAGGAACCCATGTTACAAAAGGACATAAAGTAACGAACTAAAAAACAAAATTTGTTTAATGATGCCGTGTTGGGCATCAAATGAAAGGGTTTAATTAGCACATTTCAAAAATATATATAAAGCTAGGAGGGCTCGCGGATCTGAAAAAAAAAATTAAGTTCAAAAACTAAAACCCGACTACTGAAAAGGTGTGTTAATATCTTCTTGTTTCATACCTTTTCAGTAGTCGGGTTTTAGTTTATGAACTTTTTTTTTTTTTTTTTCTTAATATGTAGGTACCTACGCTTAGGTACCTATATGGTAGACTCCGGACACATTTTTCGTGTATTTTGTTCTAGACCTGCCGTCCATTGCAGTAGTAGGTCAATGGCTTGCAGAAAACATTTTTTCATCTCCTAAGGGCCCATGCACACGAGCTACTTTTAGAATCAGCGACTAGCGATTTTGCGATAGCATCGATGCTGCATCGCGTTTTAGCGACTCACTGCGTCCGATCGGGGTTGCTAAAAGTGTCGCGTGTGAACGGGGTAGCGATCGGTCGCTGCATCTAGCTTCCGATCGCTAGTCGCCGATGCTAAAAGTAGCTCGTGTGAACGGGACCTACGCTCGTTATCTTCAACCTGAATTCTAGCGCCAAGTCTTGCACCTCAATCAACCCTAAAATTCTTAGTCTTAGCTTCCCTCAAAACTCTTAAAGAAAATGGAATCCTATTTCCCTTTGTCTTCATTATCCGCACCTTAACCTCAGAAATTAATCCACCAAACATAGGCACCTATATTTCTGAGACAGTCTTAACTCAGTCTCACAGTTAAACAGGAAAATAGCCTCCGGCAAGAAAATTGCGTACGAAAAACAGCTCGGGGCAAGATATTAATTTCAAACGCAAAATTTAAACTTTTCATTATGTACTGGATTGAACTTAATTTTCATCTGGTAAGGCTGCGCGCAGACGGGCCGTCTGAACGCGATTAAATACCGTAATGCGAGACTCGGAGATAATTATTTACGTACCATGATGTGGAGACAGAATGCGATTATCGTTGATAGGATGGGACGCAATGTCGACTGTGTGTGAAAATCTTAAGGTAATTTTGACTTGGTAATAGATGGTAATTAAAGTATAAAAGTAAATGTTGTCTTTAGAAAACTCCTTTGTTAGAAGTTTTAAAATACACCGGCCGATTACGTCTGGTAAATATGACAGTTGCCGTCGCAAATAAACATCCATTCCGTATCCTCTTATGAAATCATCTATAAGCGAGAAAGGGATGCTTTGTTTGTTGGTCGCTGTGGTTGTTAGATTTTTATTAAGTACGCAATCAAGGCGCGGGACACGACTGTACAAGAAGATATTATGTCCACTAATATGACATTAATTTGTCATTTTAGTGGACATAGTGTGAGGCGAATAAAGAGTACTATCAAGCGGGAAGAACGAGCAGCATCTTTTGTGCATTGATAAAATCTTACTGTGACTATCAGTAGGTCGTCAATAATCTCCAATACCTTAATTATTTTTAACCCCTGACAAAAAAGAGGGGTGTTATAAGTTTGTAGTGTGTATCTGTGATATCTGTGTGTCTGTCTGTGGCATCGTAGCTCCAAAAAGGATGAACCGATTTCAATGCAGTTTTTTTAATTGAACGCCAGTTTAATCGAATATCATCTTAGCTATGTTTCGTGAAAATCTGTTCAGCCGTTCAAAAGTTACAGCTCTTTTTCTAGTTGGAGTCGGGAGTTTTTGACGTTTAGGTTATTTATTAGCTTTTTTAAGTACGGGCTATCCTTCGCCTGGGGAGGTGGAGGGGTGTGCTTGACTCCTATCGGCTAAACTCACCACGGTGGTCCGCTTTGGGCACCTGTTGGTGGACTTGAGGAATTCTTAAAGACCGCGCCGAAGCCCACCACGGTGCTAGGCCTGTTAGGGCACAGCTCTGGGGGGGGGGGGGGGGCTGTAATCTCAAATACTAGATAGGTAAGTGAATTGCGACTGTTGTACAGATTTACAGGAAAGTACAACTATGGTAAGTCAATACGACACGTTTGGCAACTGGTTGAGCGATTGACTGTTGCGCTACGAGTCGCGGCTTCAATTCCTACACGGAACAAATATTTGTATGACCTACAGATAGTTGTTTCGGGTCTAGATGTGTGTGCATGTGATATCTATGTTTGTAAACTGTACCCAGGAGAAACAATGGCGGGGGCAACGACAAAAAAAAATCTCTTCTTGTCAAGACCACAAAATTTTGTCACGGCAAAATAAAGAAAGAAAAAAAATTATGAATAAATAAAAAATAAATTGTGTGTGCTCCTTTACCTTCCCTAAAACGCTAAAGAGATTGAACATGGCAGCTTTTTAATCAAAAACATAAACTGGTGTTTCTCACGTAATTTTACGAATAAAACGTACTTAATAAGAGGGGGGAGGGGGGTACACGGTCCTCACAGGTTTTCATGTCAAATACAGGGACACGCTTGAGAAAAAATGAGAATGGGCAGATAAGGCTTTCATTGTGTTAGAATTGAGGAGATAAAACTTGTACACAGAAGCTTTATGTAAGATAGGGTGCTTTTTATGCTGAAGAATTTATTTTAAAAAACTTTGCCCCTCACTAGGATTTCTCCTGTATCGAGGGTACAGTTTACAAACATACACGTCACATGTACGCACACCCAAACCCGGAACAACTATCTGTAGATCATACAAATAATTGCTCCGTGCGGGGATCGAACCCGCGGCACGTAGAGTAGAAAGCTAATTAGTCACTGCGCCAACCGTGTCGTCAAACAGACTTTACTGTCCCGGATTCCGAACACCTACTAGTTTTTTTCACATAGTTACAAGTATAACTAGAGTAGCCAATACGACACAATATGTAGGTAGGTAACTTTTACCTGAAATAAAAGTAAATTTTTGAAAATAACTTTTATTTACTTTTCCCTTTAAATAATACAACAAGTAAAAACATTACTGTGGCTTAATTAAATACCTTTTTATTTTTATACTTATATTTTACTACGACCCGACTCCGTTACCCTAGAATTATCCCGGAAATGATAACCCTGTATCTGGCAGCCCTAGTTACAGCATGAAACTTAACAGCTACTTAAGCAGACTTTATATTATACTATATACTATACTATTGACGTTGATTTTCGGGACACCCTGTATAGGGGAAGAAATTGTGAGGCATTCGTATTGGCCCAAAGAGCACCAAATTCACGGGCCAAATAATTTCGAAATACAAACATACGTACCTACTCCAAACCAAATAACATTACAATAATAAGTTAGAAAAGTTAAGAAATGGAACGCTTCCAAGCACCATAAAAGAAAATTTAAGGTTTCATGAGATTCGGCTCACGTGGGGCAAGCCGATATTAATTTCACGGAAATGCACGAGGAATGGCAAACCGCTATATATTAGGTGAGTCGGAACGTGCCGAAAACTGCTGCCGTCTGTAACGATTACGGTTAATGAAATAAAAATGAAAGATCATGTGGAGGAATTATGGTTTAATATTTGGGGACAAAGGTTTGTTGGTAGGTAATAGAGAGAAGTAGGTTTTTCTTATACCTATTAGAGAAAAAAAATACTGTTTAATAAGTACTTAGTGGTAGTTTTAAGAAATACAGGATATTTTTTTATGGAGTGCGCATAATTTGTAGTTATTCTGTCTCTGTTCCTAAATCCAACCGCAGTATTGGGATACACTTTAAAACAAAACGAAAATTCGACTTAGTATGGGGGACACTCATAATTTGCTAGCGCAAGTCATACAAAATCAAAATTTTATTTTGTTTAGGACTGAATTTTAGTACTGCGGTTGCATTTGGGAACGGACACTGAATCACTCTGCAAATTTTGGCGCACTACATAAAAAAATATCCTGTATGGACGATATTTGCAACACACAAAACACCGTAGGTTCTATTATTTCCATGCGTCAAACAATTACAAAATCCACAGCCAAAATCGATTGTCTGACATATTCAATAAACCTATACCTACGTCACAGATAATAAAACCTCAACATATGACCCGCGGGTCTACCGCGTAACCAAAATTGTAATAAACATCGACTCTGGTAATAAACTTCAATACGATCGTGAGAGACTAAAGTTCGAGCTACCTTATAAAAAAATTACCGATCATGAAGATGAGAGTCCCATCTTTATGATCTTTAAACAACTTTAACTCCTTATTCGCAAATTAATACACTCATACAACTACAATCCGCGCGCGAGCTCCGAGGAATTGAGGGCTGAGAAAGCGGGCACTTTGCGCTCCGTCCTACCGTCGCTCATACCCCGCACTGTCCCAGTACCAGTGGTACCGCAAGACACTAATACATCTGCTTGCGACCTAAAGATTGCCCAAAAAATGCTTCATTTGCTTATCCTAAAACAATAAATCATTCGGGCTTACAAGATAACTCCAAGGAAAGAAAGAAGAAATAAAAAGGAGAGAAAGAAATAAAGTAAATTCATTAATAAACCCACAGTAACACGCGAAGCACACGCTTGTCATTCAAACGGAGTCAATTCATCAAGCTGCGAACAGACGCGGCCCACATACAATAGATATTTTACTGAATGTACATTACAAAAAAAATCTAAATCGTTTATTAACAGACAAAACAGCCCATAGCTAATGTAAGTAACAATTTTGCTTATATACTAAGTTAGTAACATTTTATGTTGGTAGAAAAACTATGCACCACTACTCCACACCGCAGGCTTACCGGACTAACACATGTAGTTCAGTAAAGCTACGAAGCAAAGTAGTGTCAGTTCTGTCGTCCATCATTTTCAGGACGCTATTCTTACGATACTTTGCATCGCTTGACAAATTATTACGATCGCCTATAACTACGTAGAGGAAGAAGCAGAAGAAAGACCACGAGTAAACATCTCCTAAATGAAATAGAGATAAAATAAAGACATAAAACTTCGTATATTGTAGATACAAAACGTTTCACTGTCCGCTTCAGCATAAATTAGAATTGATACAGTCGTAAACAAGTTTATACGCTGAGCTTTAGTCGGCCATTGAATATTAATTTTATGTGAGCTGTTACTGTGTCTATTTTCAGTGGTATATTTTGTTTTACAGGTCAGTGATGTGTCCCTCACTCATGAGTTACCTCGTTTGACCTCAAATGAGGACCTCCTCATGATAGCAATTTGAAAGAGTTACTCTAATTTCAACATTGAACCACCTCACACGTTTATTTATTTAATGCTTTTTGCACAAGTAAAAAAAAATCGCTCACATCCGGACTTAATATAATTATATGCGTTTTCTGCCAGTCCAACTTAGAGTGATGCAGAGATAAAACATGGTAGGTGCAACAAAATAAATGATAATTAATTGATAAAATAAACTTAAAAAAAAAAGTAAAACCGACTTCAAAATTTATTTTGTTTTTCTCTTTTGAGTGGCATACACAATACATAAACATGCGATTACAGCAATCGCGAGTAATATGCTATTATTGATTCAAGAGATCCATTGTCATTTCCGAAGGCCGTCATCAGATCTTCACCAAATTTAAAAGAGAAACGGGACCACCTCGAGAGTATATCCGACGTAAACGACATTTACGACACTCCACCACGACATGTCAGTAAATTATTTGTCAGGCTGTAGCACGAAAATAACCTAAAAAAAAAGTCCAGACAAGGTAAGCCAAAATCCGAAAGTTTTATTTCAAGATGTTCTCATTCGGCCATAAAAACTACCATCAATCGTGTCGGACTATCGGGAAGAGGGTACACGAAAATTTTCATGTTCAGAGTAGATTATGATAAACAGTTTTCACTTGACGCTGGCGTGGATTGATCGACCGTGGCCTTCTTCATTGCATATTTATTGGACGCTTAACTTGAAACATTCCTTCCGATATAATATATGGTGTTCGGGATTGTGAATTTTGAAGAGAAATAGGTTTTTTCTTAGGTTATTAAAAATAACAAGCGCCCATCCACACTGGATACTTTGAGAAACAGAATCGCGCGTTTTCACTTTTTGTAAGCAAAAGGCAGCCGACGAACGCGAAAACACGCGATTCTGCTGCTAAAAGTATCGACTGTGAACGAACGCTAAGAGCTTCCTAGATTTTTTCAGTATCCGGTCAATATAAAGATGAGTTTTTTCATTTCTCTAATACAGCAACAAGCTGCATCCCTTGGCTATGGAAGTCTTTATTTCTCATAAGAAAAGAAACTACAACTTAAATTATAACATGATGATCTTCCGGTATTTATTTTCAGAGATACCTACCTACTTGCAAAATGCTGGCAGCCAATTTAACAAAAAGGGTTATGTTGAACTTCGATAAAGAGGTATTTGAGAACTTAGGTACTGAATAGAAATTCCATTAAGCTTCAAAAATTATGTTCTTAATATTAAAGTTTGTTACATCATCATCGCGGACCTAATCCCAAAACTTTCCAATTTCTTAAATAACAAAATTCATCTTTACAAACTTTCTAGATTCTCAACAAATCTAAAATCATCTTGCAGAACTTTGGTTGGAAAAGGTGGAAGATTTTCCTTAATCGCCCGCTAACCTAAAAGATAATTGTCGCCTAACTTCAACAGTTAGGAGCATCTGTTAGGTTTAAAGGCTCCCGTAAAAGATCGACATTGGAGCGTACAACCGTTTTTAAATGATCCTCTTACTTAAGCAGAATAAGATATTTCATTTCCAAAAATAAATCATTATTATTCCCAAGTATCAACTTACTATTTCTCCATAAAGCTAAAGTAGAAACCAACCAAAAAGTCTTAAAGAACAGCTTCACCAACTTAAATAAGTTCCGTTAAACAAAGAGGTTTTCTCACCTTAAATATATTTTTAAGTAATAATGTTATAGATATTTACTAAATACCTACCTACATGTTGTCTGGTACTATGAGCCTGTCATGCTCACTAAAATGTCTCGCTGATGGTGGCGTTGTGTGTCGAGTCGTTGAGTTCCCTTCATTGTGGTCGAGCTTGGCGATGCTGACACATGCGTCATGCTCGTGAACGGGTGCCGTCTGTCGGAACTGGTCAGCTTGTAATTGCCATGGCAATCTTATTTAGAGGCATTATTATCCTAGCCTTATTTGTATTCACATTGAATTGCATTATTCTCGCAGCTCTTACCACAACATTGTACTGATAAAGATTGTAATCTATTATTTATTTGAAATTTACCATGGAGTTTCTTGCCGGTTCTTCTCCATAGGATCTACTATTTGGAACCGTGCACCTAGAGTCCTGACATTTCATAAGTACTTGTATCTGGTTTAGGTACATGAAATAAAGATCTATTCTATTCTATTCTATTTTTAACTACGCAAGACACTTGCAAATTTCAAAAAAAAGATACACACCAGTTCCGTAAAGGGCAATTTGCTTATAAATTTACTTTGGCACGGGACCTTATTCGGCGAACCGAGTTTCTCTTGGGGAATTTTAATTATGTATTATGTACCAACTTTGAGGGTATCTATCAATGTCAGCCATTGATGGCTCGGGGCTTCGTCGCAGTTTTTAATGGCACCAACAATTTAGGTTATTGATTTATTCTGTTCTGGATTGGGTCATCCTGGGAATTTGGACCTCATTTGGGGCTCAGCAAAAGAAAAACTTAAATGTTCCCTATAATACCCAACCTCGTATTTACAATTTATTATCAAAATGTTTAGTAAAAGGGAGTAATAAAGAAAAGTAATACTACATTTGTTGTTGTTGTTATAAATCTAGAATAGCACTTCAAATATTCAAACATATGAAAAAGTAAATCTATCATCACGACCTATGAATTTTAAAACAAGACAGTGTCTAAGAACCTTTCGTAAAGTAAAAACAAGTGAAATTAAACATTAAAGCGATGGATATAAATGTTTAGCGCTATATACAAACACACACTCCAATAATTAGAATATTAAGTTATAGCATAATACAATAATCAAAACTCAAGAATTTTAAAACTAACTTTTATTTTTAAATAAATAGTGTTGAGTTTTGCTTTATTCGGTAAAAATAATTAGCTGTTCCATACATTTTTTTTGCGATTTCCGGCTTTGTCGGTCCCTTAGTTAAAGTTTCTCATAATGATGAGTAGGTACAGTACAGGGATCGAGACTAGAAAGGTAAGACCTTTGTACATAATCCGTGTGTGATTATGAAACAATCGCCTCAAAGGCTATCATTGAAAGCAACTCCATGGGCCTCATCTCTACCTTCATAGTATAAAATAAGTCACTTTCCGCATCTATCTGTTGTCTGTTTGTATATCCGCTAACTCCTCCTAAACCACGCATAGGATTTTGATGCGGTTTTCACCATCAGTTAGATAATTTTTCACGGAAGATTTATATGTATAATACTTTGATATTTAATGTAAGGATAATAGAGAAATTGCACCCGTGCGAAACCGGGGACGGGTCGCTAGTTTGAAATAATACACCCCATGGAGTTGCTTCTTGGGTTATTTCTTCAGCTGTGGAAGTTGTAGAGCTACACACAAAACTAAACTATGAAACCATAATACTAAATTAATTCACCAAAACATTAATTACCATAACACCCGAAACTTAAGCGCAAATTATAATCGCATTTAGCCACATCTCCATTGTTACCCTTCAGGGAATCAAATGTTAGAACACAGAACACGAAACAGCATTAATAATGTATAAAGCAACTTAGCAGATTACGTAATTTCGGTTACCCCGTATTGTGTTTAACAAGTCCCTAATGACTTAACTTCACTGCTGATTCAGATCAAAAGACGACAATTGAGATTTAATTACGGCTAAACGGTGACAACCAGGAAAGAAAGAAAGAAAGAAAATGTGTTTATTGGCAAATATACAAGAACAATAATAAAAGAACAAGCGATTTACAAATGAATAATAAAATATTATAGTTTAAAAAAAACTATAAAACACGCTTTAGTCATCCAAACTGAACGTGTATACAAAATTTCAGCTAAATCGGAAACCTGGAAGTGGGGCAAATTTAACTTCCAAGATTTTCTTACATAGTTAGTTAGTTAGTTACAGGTGAAGCTAATAAAAGCGTGTTAAAAATAAAAGTTTATAATATAAATATACGTCATTTTGCTATAGTGCAAAAAGGGCCACAGCTCAGCATAAAGTCAGGTGGCCGTATTGCTTGCCACCACCATATAGAGACATAGTATCAAATAAAGTCGCTTTCCGCATCTGTCTGTCTGTCTTAGATCTGTCTGTATATCCGCTAACTTCTCTTAAACCACGCAAGGGATGTTGATACGGTTTTCACAATCAGTTAGAAAAAAAATCACGGAACGTTTATAATATGTATAATACTTTGATATCTTTTTTTTACAGCCATTATACCAGCAGAAGGTGGATAGATTACTGCGAAAAGGATCATGACATCGACGAGCACAGACAAGTAGTAAACTTATTTCGATGACCCTTTCATTTCACCATATGCATAAAAAATAAAAATAGAATAACCTAATTACAGCATCAAAAAGAAGAATAACCTAATTACAGCATCAATCAATCCACACATAGTAAAAGGCACCAATTAATTGAAGAGATTCAAAAACGTACTATTGTATGTTTTTAAATAATTTGTATTTTTGATTCGTTTTTACGAATGGCATGTCGCTGTTTATTCTATAAAAGTAAGCGTACTGAATCAACTGTAATATTCTCATAAAGATCACGATATATACGATCTCTATATTCAAGCCTAAACTAAACAAAAATAGGTAGGTACACATTTTTTTTTTTTTTCTGTTTTAAGAAATTTTGTGCTTTTTGGAAAAGAGCTAGTCTTCAATCACACACCAACAACTGTCGCAAAAACAAAACACAATCAAAGATTTTATGTTCCCTAAAACAAAACAAAAGAAAATCAAAAAGGTCCCACCCAATGCATTAACATGACACGTTATTGGCACGAATTCGGTAGCCAATACCAGTTTGCTGGCGAGTCCGCGAAGATTGGTGGCAGCTGACAGCGATTGGCATTATGATTGATGCCAAATCTGGCAGGTGAATCAATCGATATTCATCGGGGCTGGAACATGGAGTTGGCTGAAATTGATATTGAGTTGGGTGTTACTTTGATCCGAGCAGCGCTTTGTGCTTTGTGTTTAGTTTATAGGAAGAAAAATAAGCTGAAATTATTTTTAATAAAAACTAAAATTAACGGCCAAGTGTGAGTCGAACTCGCGCAGCCAGGGTTCCATACAAAGTGCGTCCATCACGAGAATAAAGGAAAAGATAAACTAGATTGAGAGACCAACTTAACTTTGCCGTTGGAAAACTGTTGTCCCCATACATCGACAAATAAGTTTATTCACTATGTGCGAAGTGCATTTTGGGAGAAGCAAAAGCGATCGCAGCGCATGCCGTGGCAGAAATCGTAAACAATTCGGAATAGTCTATCGAATAAGGGTTACTTTTTAGCTTTTGAAGTACGGAACCCTAATAACAAGAGAATGGGTGCAATTACTGACAATAGTGACAATGGAGAAATATCTATACAAATAAAAATACTTGTACAATTTATGATGCATGAATGTAGGATGGCAATAAATTGAGATACGAAAGGCTGTGGACCCCAAACGGAGAGGTATATTTTTACACTACATAAATTGATTGATGATGACAAAAAAATTTAAAATAAAAAATAAAATTACACTCACAACTTACTTACAAATACACTTAAATATAATAATATAATTCTATACATAAATAGGTAATCAAATTTTGCAACGTAGCCCTCTTCCTCTCTCCTAATTTTTGCTGTGCCCGACAGGGTCCATAATGATCAATTTTATATTTTATATTCCACCTTTGTAACACATTATGGAATGCAATAAAATTTTGAGTTTGAGTTTATAGTAAATAATAAAAATCCATTGCGTTTTTGTGCACGCCATTATCCGCAGCTAACTTCTGGTACACAAAGATCCGTGGCAAGTACTGTACATTCGGCTGTGAAAGTTGAACATCAAGCGCGATAGATGGCGTTACGCGTCAAATTAGAAGTCGCTATGGTTTCGTTACATGGAAAACACCTACCCTTCGAGGCGTCATTGGCAAGGCAGATCGTACTCTAGCAAGTGGGTACGATCTATCCCACTTCTGATATTAAAATATTTTTGAAAGAGTCGGGTTCTTTACAATCCGGCTTTGTTAATTTGTTTTAACCGTCAGGATAGTTTGGATTTTTGGATAGTCCGGAATGTGCTTATATGTATGTTTTGACTACCATAAACTCGACATATTTTCATCCAAATAAATTTAATTTGCATGAAATTGTCACTTAGGTAGGTTTTTTTAAAAGCAGACGATTATAATAATAATTAACCGTTCTAGCGTACAAAAAAGATGCAAAACGAATTATTTTAGTAAATCTCCGATTTATTCAAGTTAGTTTTGTACATTCCTTATGGATTATTTTTTTATTCGCGAGTTTTTGGTTGTTCCCTTAGTAAAAGACTAAAAGTAATTCACAATGAAGAGTACAGTAACCCCTTAAAGGAATCGGGAGTAGCAAGGTAGGGCCTTATTATATCAATTATTTTTTATTCCTAAAAATTGACAGACTTTTATTGATGAAAAAATAGTGCTAGCTTTTATTTTGACATCCTTTATAAAAATGTATCTAATTTATACAAGTCAATGACTCTACAGAAATCCGAGACACTTCTATCATTTTTCACTAAGACTTGTAATAAATTAGATTCAGAATAAAAAATAACGACAGAATACTTAAATAAATTCTGATTGAAGGAAATTAAAATACCTAGAATGTTTATTTTTGAAGAGTAAGATCTGAAGACTGAATCTTGAATCAAATCCGAGACAGGTGAAGGACCTTTGATACTACTCACGGAACATGAAGCAGATTTAAATATAAGAATGTTTTTGGAGATATCATCTTTTTTTCTATAGCTTCTCACTTAAAATTCATGCCCTAGAAATGGAGGCCGTTTGTCTTACAAAACAACAAGGCGAATAATATTATAACTTTTCCCCTCAAGCAGATTTGAGTAATACAGTTTTAAATTGGCACCTTACAGGTCTCAATTCAATTCAAATTTTAGTATTATGGCTCCATCGGTTTGACGATGATTCTGCCAATGTCAAGGTTGAATAGAACAGGTGATACGTTGAGTGGAGATTGGCCGGAGAAATGGTTGCCGGTTAATTAATCTTTAGTAAAAAAGGCTGCTTCAGATGAATCATAATATGACTCACATTTCAAATGTCAATGTATCAACTTATTTAAAGGTTGTTAATATCAGTCACGTAAGGTTCATATTCAGCAATAATCTGCTTGACAGTTACAGTGCCACAAACTTATCTGACCCGGTGACCAAAATTGGAACTAACGTCGGTACAGAACAAAAATGACTTCAAAGTGTCATTTTTGTAGGGAGATGACATTGGTAAAAGCGACGGCAGCGACGCCACGACCGGGTCAGATAAGTTTGTGGCACGGTACTATGTAGATTCATAGATGAATTGCTCAATGTTGCCTTTTTAGGCCCCCTTGAATTTTAAAACGTTTTTCGTTTGTTTTGTGTCGTGTCGGCATGGAAATCGCTCATGCCATAGTGAAAGGATCAGTCAGTCAGGAATGGTAACCTAATCTCAATAGATTAGGCTACCTCAGGGTGCACGACGATCTCAAGTATTCGTCATACGTGGAGACAATTTCGTTATACAATTGAAAGCTGTTTCCAAAAACACATGTTAGCACCTAGAATCCAATCAAGAGAACATGACATTACTGTTTACAGAAACCAGCACCAAAAAATCAATCACAAAAATCAAAATAAAGCTCTTTTTCAGAAACGAGTAAAATTAAAGTGCTCGTAGAGTCTCGAGATTTCTTATGTGTCTGTATCTAGTTTACATGAAATAACGATCTTATTCTATTCTTTTCAAAGATCCTATAAAGAAGTTTCAATTATTAGGCCTCGGGTTTCCTGAAAACGCTTCGCCATTTTGGAGGAGTCACTAACGCTAATAGAAATCCTTCATTGGTCCGTATGTCTTTCCGAATTTCATAAATGCTTCCCTCATTCTTATTATGGTCAAGTTTTTCAATCAATACCGCTTTATCTTCAACTTATATCACTAAAGTACTTTGGCTAAGTGCAATTTGGGTCATCAGCAAACATTAGGGACCTAATCCCGGCTTAACGGGCCTCAATTTACGGCCATAAACGAAATTGAGGAAGTTAAAATTTGTGATTCGTCGGTGGGTTCGTGTATTAATGTGGTATTTCTCGACCCTTTTTTGTATTAATAAAATCTTTTATACCGATCTGAAATGAAAGCGTAGAGAGTATAATAAAATTATGCTGGAATTATACAGTATATTTTTTTATGTATTGATTTCTTACATAATACAGTGTAAGTGACATCATAACGAGAACTCATACGATGGACTCAGTACCTACATGATTGTGGACCAAACAGGGAATTAGAATCGGTCTTCTCAAAATTTTTACGATTTTGTTCGCAGTTTTTATAACTATGTACCTAACTAAAAATATTGCGATCAAAATCGTAATTTTTTCTAAAGTCACGACACGACTTTTATTTTGTCGTCTTATACGTAGTTAGATAACCAGTGATAGCCTAGCGGCTGAACGCTTGCCTTCCATGCAGGAGGGTCTGAGTTCGAAACCGGCCCGCACCTCTGACTTTTAGAATTTATGTGCAGATCGCAATTTGATGATTATCACTTGCGTTAACGTTGAAGGAAAAACATCGTTAGGAAACCTGTACACCTGAGAGGGCCTCATGTTCTCGATGGTGTGTGTAGTCCGCCAACCCGCACTAGGCCAGCGTGGTGGACTAAGGCATAATCCTTCTCATTCTGAGAAGCGGCCCGTGCCCAGCAGTGGGAGAGTAATGGGTTGGATTTATTTATTTTTATGCGTAGTTTTGATGTTCGAATATTTGACGTCTAGAACAAAAAAAATAATACTTAAAATTTTCTGTCTTAAAACACATCCAAATAAAATAAAATGTCACCTTAGCAACAAAGCACGAAAGTAACATTTCAAACAAATGAAGTAGAACAAAAGAAATGGAATAAAAGATTTACTGACGATCAATTCGCGCTAAAATTTGCGGCGACAGCGACATTTCCGAACTAAAATGTCACGAAGAAACGTCAATTTTCTTTATTCACGAACAATTTATAAAACATCTGTTAAAATCAGTTGAAATAGAATTTCTTTTCATGCTCTATGACGAAAATTGGCCTTCAAAACATGGACTCATCTTTGATTCATATTTTTAACCGCCGACAAAAAAGAGGGGTGTTATAAGTTTGTAGTGTGTGTGTATCTGTTTATCGACTCTGGTAATAAACTTCAATACGATTGTGATAGACAACTTCGAGCTACCTTGTAAAAAAATTATCAATCATGAAGTTGGGACTCCTGTGTTCATTACCGGTAAAAAAAATTACAAGGTAGCTAAAAGTTTGGTCTCTCACGATCGTATTGAAGTTTATTACCAGAGTCGATGTTCATTACCATTTTAGTTACGCAGTAGACCCGTCAGCTTGTAACTGCCATGACATTCTTATTTAAAGGCATTTTCATTATTCAATTCTAATTTATTTTTATTCACTTTAATTACATTATTCTCGCAGCTCTTACCACAACATTGTATTAATCAAGATTGTAATCTATTATTTTAAAAGACTTTCCGAGGAGTTAATCGCCGGTTTTTCTCCATATGACCTACTATTTGGAACCGCGCACCTAGAGTCTCGACATTTCATAAGTGCCTGTATTTGGTTTACATTAAATAAAGATCTATTCTACATCGATATACCTGATCAAACAACCAATGGCAGTTGCTCGCTTAGATAGTTTTACAACTTATTGCGTCAACGTAAAGGATTATTCTTTACTGCAATACTAATAAACATTCGTGTTCTTGAAGTTGCATTCAGTTTGGAAGTGATCGGTTTCACGAAGTTTGCCGATGGGACATCTTAGTCGTGTCGTACTGTAAGTACTCGTTCAACTTTTCACTACAAGCTATCTAGACACTGATGCTATAAAAATCCAGCAAACTTTAAAAAGAAACATTTCTACAACCAAGTACCAAGTAAAACTGAAATACCATTGCAAGGTCACAACTCGACGTGGTTTTAAAACCCCATCAATTGTTATGAGAAAGACATAAAATGTTACGCCGTAACTTGAATTCCCACAAGAGTTAACATTTGACATAAAAAACTTGTGCAAACGACATAACATTTCTGTGCAATTCCGTTTCACCACACATTAAAACGTAATATCGGGCTAAATAGTTCTAAGACAGACGACTTGCGTTGGATAAGTTTAGGCGTGCATTAGCGATTTTTTGTCTTACCCATTTGTACTAGCGATGAGTTATATTATAACAGGTCAATTGTGATACCTGTTATCTCTGTGTGTGTGTGTGTGTGTGTGTGTGTGTGTGTGTGTCTCTGTGTGTGTGTGTGTTAATATGTTAAATTATTGTGTATGTAGTCTTGTACCTTTCGTATGCCGAATGGTAAAATGTGGCTGAACTATTATAATAATACTTGACATCATGTACTGTACCCATATTTGCGAAATAAATTATCTTATCTTATCTTATCTGTTTCTGTTATACAAAAATAACAGGACAAAATATCTGTTACTACCTTTTAAAAATAAGCATTTAAATTATAGTTTAAAAAGACTAAAAACACGCTCTTAGTGCCTTTTTTATTTCAAAGTGCTTGCAAAGGCCCAGTTTAAATAAAAAACTTTGACTTCGACTTCGACTTCGACTTCGACTTCGGTTTCGGCTCCGGCTTCGGCTTCGGCTTTGACTTCGACTTTGCCTTTGACATTAATTTTCGTATTCTTTTCAGCAAACCCTTTCATTTGATACCCATATCGGAGTGCGTAATAAATAACTAGTCCGCCATCTTTGGGAGTCCGCCATATTGGATTAATAATGACGTCACTTAGCTAACCATGCTTTGTCATCCAAACTAAACGTGTATGCAAAATTTGAGCTCAATCGGAAACCGGGAAGTGGGTCAAATTTAACTTCCAAGATTCTTCTAGATAGTTAGAAACAGGTGGAACTAATAAAAGCGTGTTAAAAAGGACTACAGTGTGCAAAGGCACGTAGTCCCAAAGGGCCGCTAGTGCTAAATAAATGTAAAAATTGTTAAGAAAAACCTTAAAAGTACCAGACAACTTCACACTCCGCCAAAAATCAACAATATACACGGTTCCTTACAAAACAAAGTTGTTTTAAAGAATTTACATCACCGAGTTTCGCAGGAATGCTTGCAATTTTGTGAGGGCACGAAGAGGCGCAAGAATTTGCCTTTGTCATAACATTTTCGTTGACAACGCGTTTTAAATACTGCTTTGTGTTCCTTAGAAGAATTTTAATAAGTTGTTATTGTCTTCCAGATTTGAAACGGAGTCTTTCAAAAAAACTACATTGCCGAAAAAAAAAGGAACTATTTACTGTGGTGTTTGCTGATTGGTTAATCTTTCCATCACGTGAGAAAGGAAAACATTGGCATGCATTTTATAGAGAAAAATACACTTTCTACCATAATAAATTAAGTATTAAGTAATGCAAACGTTAATATGTCTGTAGTATCAGTTAATTTAAGGATATTTGGTCGGTGTTTTGTCTGCTGAGGCTTGATCCATAAATAAATATAATTAATCTTGACAATAAATATTTTTATTTTTATACAGGATGGAATTTTCGAAGCGTACCTGGAAGAAAAGTACTCTAAATACTGAAGACAGCAAATTTTACTCAAAGGAAACATTCCTTAATTTTTAAAAAGAAACAAATCTGCATTTTAGATTTTTGAAAATACGCTTGCCACACCCGGCAATCGAACCGACTAAAATCCGAAAAATTGGCATCTTGTACTTTTATGGCACCAATCGATAGGATCAATCATAAGGATCAAATCTCTCTTATACACCTCTCTCTCTTACGGTTTACATGAAATAAAGATCGTTTCTATTCTAGCACAGAATTCTATCACCATATCTTTGGCACGCGTGCAAAATGCATATTAATTGCACGAATGGCAAATAAACATCTGGTTGTACAAAATTGCACATTTGCAACTTAGGGCTGTGTTTTGTATCTAAGGTAAATTCTTCCAGAACATTATGAGGGATCAGAAGGGATCAATTTTGAAACGGCAAAAGCCCTACGTATAAGGCTTTAGAAAAGGTCGTGACTTTGAACCCCATCCATTGCCCTATTTAAATGGTCTCACTCCCACTGGAATTGTTGATTTCCGTCTACTGTTCCAGCACCTTCAGAGCTAGCATGGTGGAGGAATAAACCCGTTTTCTCCACCTTGTCTCCTTTACAGAAGATAACGCGAGAAATGTAGGGAGGAAACGGTAAAGAGATAGTTTTCTCTACGATTGTTCTGTAGACAAACACATTTCATCTACCATTTGTCTCCTTGAAAGAAGACAAAATGAAAAATCGAGATAGATAACCTAACCGTCAAAAACCCCCCACTAGAAAAAGAGCTGTAACTTTTGAACGGCTGAACAGATTTTAATGAAACATAGCTAACATGATTCCCCATTATAGTAGCTTTCAATTAAAAAAACTGCATTGAAATCGGTTCATCCACTTTGGAGCTACGATGCCACAGAGAGACACAGATACACACTATAAACTAATAACACCCCTCTATTTTGTTATGGATTAAAAACAGTAAAGAGATGTTTTGTCCCAGATTTTTCTATTTCCCCTTTTTTGTCGTACTAGCCCTGCTGAATGACTAAATTTCTCGTATATTATCCTAAAAATTTTGAACTTGGATCTCAGAAATTTTCTCGGCATTTTTTATTATAACCTGGCAACCCTGTACCAGGACTGCATAATAGAGCGGCAACGTATCCCAAACTGATTAGTGTACCGAATGCAACTTAGTAACCGAAACCGTGGAATATTTAGCGAAGGATTCTATCAATAACTTAGAAGTTTGTAAGTGTGATTACATTTTGTAATATTCATGGGTACTGATAGACTGCCTTGATTCTAAGTTAGCAACAGCTGGGGCACTCACCTAGGTTTATATAGGAAGTTTGGACTTGTTTACGGATGTTTAGAAGGTTATTACAGTGAAATTGTTTGTTTTTGTGAGAATAACGTGAACAAAAAAGAGGGGTGTTATTTTGTAATGTGTATCTGGGTGTCTTGGATATGTGTATCTGTGTCTCTGTCTGTGGCATCGTAGCTCCAAAACGGATTGACCGATTTAAATGCAGTTTTTTTTAATTGAAAGTTAGTTTAATCGGGTATCATCTTAGTAATGTTTCATGAAAATCTGTTCACCCGTTCAAAAGTTACAGCTCTTTTTCTAGTTGAAGTTCGGGGTTTTTGATGGTTAGGTTATTGCCCTCACAAAGTCACAATTCAGAACATTTTTTACCACATAAAGTCACACCAAACATTAAGATTAAGCGGTAGATTTCTGTAAGTTAATTAAGGCCATTTGTATTACATGGCCAGCTCATTTAACAATGGGTCGCACCTCATTAAATATCGGCGCCAGCGCCTCAATTAAATGTGCAGAGCTTTCCTAATGACGCGGCGAGTGTTTATCTGACGTTTTTCGTAATCAAGACTTTCTGTAGATATACGGTGCTTGGTTTCATGCAAACGGAAACATCAATAATTATTTTAATTAATTTTGAAAGTGTATAAAAAAAAATTATATTTTTTTGCTAAAAAGTAAAAAGAGTCTTTGTACCCTATAGATTTACCTCCTAAAATATTTTGCATTATTAATATACAGACACGCAGGCGGCTCAAAAATCACAAGTAAGTTTATTGTTTAACTATGTCATGAATAAAACTTATTTTCAAAATTCTCAGAATTTTTATTTTGAATCTTGTGGTCCTTGTCTATACTTATAATAAAATCGTAACGAAGCGAAAACTGTACATTAAATATATCTTGAAAAAAAAAAAAGGCATGTGCTCTATATTCGACACTGATGCCAAAAATATAGTTTTTAGAATTTTTGTCTGTTTGTCTGTTTGTCTGTTTGTCTGTCCGAGCTTCACGGCCAAACCGCCGAACAGATCTTCATGAAATTTAAAAGTAAAATCCGTTAATAGCCTGGTCAACATATAGGGTACAAATTATTACGCTATTGTCAAAGGGGGGTGAGCAATAAACCAATATGTCTGTGTACAATTATTAGTCGCTACCTATATGACGAATCCATTTGAAATATTGGATGATTGTAGTTAATAGGTCCGATTAACATTTTATATACAATAGAAATCATTTTGAATTTTTTTAAACGTACTTTTTCATTTATTCTTTAGCCTTATATATTTTAATTCGTCTGTTTATACCTAGATGGCATTAGTAGTAATTTATAGGTGAGTTTTTAATTTCCAATATTTTTAAAAGCGATTTTTTTATTGATACGGCATCCAGACTCCTGAAGGCAGAGTTCTTTATAGTAATTTAATTTGTAATGTTCAAATATTCTCAATAAAGCTTTTCCGTTTATTTTATGTTGTGCTATAAACTCTTTTTCTTTCTTTCTTGCTTTTACTTTTTTCCGATTTTATTGCTCATGGTTCAGGAGTAGCGTAATTTCGGAGTGTTGGAACAGCGTCTGTCGAAGAAGAGTTTGTCGACGTTAAGTTTTCGAGTGAAAGCTGAGCTGAAATCACCGTAGGGTTTGAAATTAATCACATCAATACCCCTGGGAGTCACCCTGGACAGAGCGTTAACTTGAAAAAACCATTATATGAACATCAAATAATAAGAACTAGTTACCTAAAAGTTTCGGTCAGCTAAATGACACATGTTGAACTATCACCGGCTGACGTAAACCGATCACTCTCAATATGGGTAAGTATACCGTATCCTACGGTGAGCATAGCACTTCTACAAATTCGCAGAGACGTTGCGTACAAAAACACAAAAAGGAGTCCAACACCAGACATCCAATATTCAGAAGTCAATAGCCTTTAAAAAGTCAGCTCAGTTTCCTTAGAACACTAGAGAGGCACTATCGGGTGGTTCAGCCGATGCCCATTGCAAATACATTGTGGTTGGAGAAACTTTCTTCACCAGTAATCAAGCCCGCGGTGAGTAATTTTCTGCCAGATACGATCCGATCGAACGATCATCTCTTGGATCACATGAAAGTTATTTAACCGACTCTGGACCCAATTAGGCAGATGCAAGTGCAGTATGAGCAAATGAGCAAGTGGGGCTATATCGAGGAAACAGCGGTAGGGTGGAGATGTGGTATTGTCCTTCAAACGATGTCACAGCTACTGTGTTGCTCAATATGCCCCAATATCTGCACATTGAGCCACCTCTATTTTGCCAATAACAACATCATAGAGGTGGCAAAATTTGCAGATTATACAAGCCTAGGGACGTAGTACCATTGACACAAAGAACAAGGACTAAAGTCATTTGCAATCCGGAGAACAGCTGAATCTTCTTCTGTTGCGTCGCCAAGAGTGTTCATATTGAATTCGCTCATGATGTAGTGGATAGATGAGTCAGCAATTTTCGTAACAGCTCACTGCCCAAGAAGCGCCGGACAGAATTACAATCAGATGAGATTGTTGATGTAATCAAGGCGTTGTTATGACAATCGGCATCAGACTCTGCACTCATTACCCATTTCGTAGACAATATTCATACAATAGATTTAAATAATTAAACTTTAAATAATTTTTTCCTATTGTTTCTTAGCGGAGAATCAGGTTTCGTAAACTTTAATAACACACAAAATAGCGAGAAAGCGTAGTCTTAACGGTGCACGGTGGCAGTAAAAACTGGTTATATTTATACCTGAAGGCTGAAGGCACAGTTTTGTCTTTTTGAGTGCCTAACCATTACCACTATCATAGATTATTCGTTTAAAATAGTCGTGAATGCGACCTGCCGTGCTCTTTCAGGGGTCTCAAGTAAAGAACGATCACCCATCCAAGTAACGTGTAGATTGTTTTCACTCCCATACGTGCGGAAGACAAGGCATTTTATTGCACAGATCTCATATTATTTAAGTTTTTGTCAATACAAATTCTGAAAACTATCTTTCCTTTTCTTTAATTTCAAGTGACTATCATAGTTTAATCGAATATTGTCACGTGGGCAAAGCCGCGGGTACAGCTAGTACCGAATAAAAAATATTTAGTTGTCCTTGGTCAAAAAAAAGGTTGGGAGCCACTGATGTAGACGAAGAAAATAAATATATACACGTCTACCTAAATAAATACAATTCAATTTCCTTTTAATACGCAGCGGTATACCCATTACGAAAATTGTCTAAACTGAGTAAGCACAGCAGGCTTTTAGCACTTCAGTAAGAAAACAGAAAAAATGAATTTATTTACTTAGAAACTTTATTTAGCGCCCTCTAGCAGAAAATTTACAAACCGGTTCGGTTAATATTCAGGACACTAAAACTTTAGCACAGCGTCATCTATCAATTTCATTGATAAACTTTTACACTCCAAGAAATGAGCTTACTTGGTAGTATGCTACAAATCCAAAAGATGGCGCTAGTAGGTAAACATTTTGAGAATACCTAAATAATAAAAATGTAATATTCCGGTAACCAAGTCAGACACTCATGCAAATAAGTCTATAAATTCTATAACTAATTATCTTCTTACCTGTTCATCATCGCTGGACTGAAAAGTCGCCTCCCAAAAATCTTGAATGTTCTCCGGGTAGTCAGCCTCGTTGGTTGGATCAGGGCTGAGACACTCTTCCCTCGTCTTGAACACGAAGATCAATCCCCCATATTCCTCTTCAGGCCTCCAAGCCCCACACATAGTTGCTACAGTTCTTTTCATAACGGACTGTTCTTCCTTTGGTTCCTCACTATCAAACTTCATTTTCTTAGCTGGCTCGTGTTCCAAATTCAAATCACTCTTGGTTTTCACGCCTTCACTGGTCATAACTAATCTATTCTTAAAATGAAAACGCGGTAATGTAAATCTAACTTTAAAAATGAATGCTCTATGAACTATGGTTTTAAGAAAAATTATCATCTAATAAAAAATCATAAACTAGAACTATAAAAGAAGATGAAATATACATAGAAATTTAGAGAAAAATAATAGTGATGGCATCAAGAAATAATAAACAAAGTTTTATTTACACCGTGATATAAATAACTTTGAGTTTGACGTCAAACGCGCACACGCGGGTCACGAAGACCCAACAATTGGGCCTATATTGATAGTTTTAAGTACTTTATAACTATTGAACTCGAAATAAACAGTATTTTCACTCAAAAATCCAAAGAAACATGAGATTTTAACCTCAACTCTGAAATGCCGACGCTCATAGGTTATGTTAGACCAAGCCACAAAACGTCAAACAATCAGCTGTTGGGGTTTCTGTCAGGTGAAGCTTTTAAGTTTGAAACAAAGTCTTTTCAGTTGTCTTATAACATAATAATATTAAATCTTGGATGCTTTAAGTCATACGTGGCCTCATACTTTAAATTAATAATAATAATTGTCATTTATTATTGATTCGAATTAGGTATTACGTTTTATAGGTAGTTGCATTTATAATTTTATTGCTTGTTATTCGTTCTCTGTACTTCGTATAGATGGCAGTATGATCGTATGTTCGCTTTGATGGTGAACAGGGGTCGATATGAAAGTAAACTAGGACTTGAAAGAATACTTTAATTATTTAAACAAGTTATTACGCAGAGATACAGGATGATAGTTAACCTTAGTTAACACACAAAATTTCAGGTGATAATGCCCGTGCAGCTCGTGTTTGGCCTTTTAGAACCTCAGAACCTCATGTCGAGCGGCAACGGTTGAGGATTCAAATATAATCAGCACAGTCGTCCGGTAGGTGGCGCTGCGTAGCTGCTACCGGTCGTAGTGTTGCCAACATTTGTCCCCCAAATGGGACAGACCATAAACTTTTTTTTTTTTTTTTTTTGTTTCTTTTGTCCCAAATGGGACAGGCAAAGGGAGCTGAGCCCATACAGCCATGTCTGATTTAATTTTCTTGTCTTCTTTCTATTCTTCAGGCCAAAGCCAAGTCTTATTTTCTTCTTGTAATGTCATAAATTTAAAATCGTAAGGCCGAAGCCAAGTCTTATTTTCTTCTTGTAATGTCATAAATTTAAAATCGTAAGGCCGAAGCCAAGTATTATTTTCGGACCATAAACTTATTATACTAAATACATATATGTTTATGGGACAATACGGAATATTTCTATTTTACAAACAAATGTACGCATAAAATGAGCTGAATCTAAACTTATTGGTACCTACACCTACTTAGGCATTCCTACCTATCTATAACATTAGATAAACACCAAAATTTAAATATGTAGGTACCTACGTTTGCTATTTTCTTTTCTTTCATCTCAACCAAATGATTTAAAAACACAATCAACGAAAAGTAAAAGGTTTTGAGCAACGTAAACATTATTCCCGTGTCTCGCATGTTTTTTATGTAAACAGTTGCTGCGGTGACAACCCCATCGGATACACTTATTTACATCTAAAAAGGGGTTAGAAAATGTACCTAAAAGTTGATCTTTAAAACGTTTTTACACGAAGAGGTATTAATTTTTTTATAAGCCTACGTTTCTACCAGAGCTTTGTGAGGTAGCTAAGGCTTACATTCAGAGACGACAGAAACGAGTCTAAGCGTGAACTTACGCTTCCATCTGTCAAAATTTGTTCGTAAAATTGACATAAGGAAGCGTAAGTTCACGCTTAGACTCGTTTCTGTCGTCTCTGAATGTAAGCCTAAGTGGTGCGCGAGGAAAAATCCACCAATAGAATTAGGTAGGTACTTGGATTATTTCATCGCGCGCCCCGCTCTATCTCGCACCGCTCTGGTGAAAACGTAGCCTTAGGCTGGCATCGATAACAGGATTTTTAACCGACTTCAAAAAAGGAGGAGGTTCTATGTTCAACTGTATGTTTTCTTTTTACCAACATAGGGACTTGAAGTATATAATATTCGTTTTATTGTATAGGGGGAGAACGAGCTTGCGGTTCATCTGATGGTAAGTGATCACCGCCGCCCATGAACATCCGATCATCAGAGGAGTCACCGATGCGTTGCCGACATTTTAGGACGGTGCAGGATTAATTAAAATGTAGGTAATACTAGTAGGTATACTAGATCTCACGATACTGGCAACTTTGACTCCATTTAGTTCGAATAGACTTCGATTTAGTAAAATACAGTGGGAAAATATTTACCGCCATATTACAGATTGAATAAGTAAGTAGGTACCTACCTATCATTCGTTTTTTGTCCTGCCCTAAAACCAATTCTGTTTCCTTAATAAACCTATTCAGCTACGTCACAGCACCTGTCCATTCCCACCAAGGACTCCGTCTGATTTATGACCTGGTCTTCCGACGTTGATTGCTTATTGTTTCTCTGCAGCCTATAGAGGAGATTGCCTAGTCAGCATAATTAAGCCTCTTGGATATACGAACAGAGGTGTCTGTTGATCTTACGTATGGATAAAAATTGTTTAATTTCAAAGTTGGTGGGTAATGAAGTCGAATGATTGCCAGACAGCATTGTGCCATATAAAAGTCAGATCGCATTGAGCCGAACTGCACTGCAGACTTACGTTACTGCCAAGGACAGATCACACCAGAGGCCTGTTGTAACTGCCATGGCAATCTTATTCAGAGACAAATCATTATTATCCTACTCAATTCTCGCAGCTCTTACCACAACATTGTAGTCATCAAGATTATAATCTATCTTTTTTTTAAGTTTCCATCGAATTTCTTGCCGGTTCTTCTGCATTATATCTACTATTTAGAACCGTGCACCTAGAGTTTGGCCATTTCATAAGTGCCTGTATCTGGTTTACATGAAATAAAGATCTATTAAATTATATTCTATTCTATTTATAAATAAACTTATGAACTAGATAAAAAGCCCCACAAAAGTGCACAAACAGTTTAACTGTGGTATGTATGTATGTATGTACTTCCAATGTAGGTATTATGAGTTCATTCGAGGAGATAAAGTATATAAAAGGTGCTATTAAATATTGTTTTTTTAAATTTATTTTTTGCTTTCTCTGCTTGCATAAGGCCATTCCTTGTACCGCAGGTCTACCGCGTAAAAAAATGGTACCTAATGAACATGAACTCTGGTAATATACTTACTTCATTACGATCGTGACAGACTAAACTTCGAGCTTCCTTGTAAAAATGAAATTCATCATGAAGTTCCCAGCTTCGTAATGACAACTACCAGAGATCATGTTCATTACCATTTTAGTTACGCGGTAGACCCACCGGTCATTAGGAAGCTGATATCTATAACATACCGTAGTGATATTTCCCCGCTTCCCACTCACTCGATTGGACTGAAAGTGGTTCATAATCGCACTAGCGACATCTGTAAGACGTCACCCAAACGATGCGCTGACGGGTGACAAATGAATAAACCTTAATAGCTGCCTATGTTAGGTGTTTAGTGGGGCCACAAAGTTTGCCGAGGCGTCAGATAATAATTTTCTTAAAAATCTAGAAAGTTTCTGAAAAAAAATACATACAATCCAATTGAGAACCTCCTCCTTTTTTGGAAGTCAGTTAACAAGGTGAGAACAAAGGAAGCAACTTTAACTAACATTTTATCATCGCACCTGTCGCCACCGGCGCCGGGGAGTTCATCCGCATCATTAGAGCCACACTGGTCTCGTACCGTGCGGTTTCAGAGGAGTTTCCTCCCACGCACGCTCAGGTTGTGGAATCAGCTCCTCCCGACGAGGTTTTCCCAAGAGACTACAGCATCGGGTTCTTCAAAAAGGGAGTGAAAAGATTTTTACAGGCTCGGCGAGTGCCAACAAAAACCGATGGCGAGATATTGTGAGGCGAGTCACATCTGCCCCTGATAATGGAAGACGACCACGACCGCTGTGTCAAAAGCGAATCGACAAATAAGAATCAAGTTCGGCAGAGCAAACCATCAAAAAAATTCTGGGGGTATGTATATTAAAAAAGTAGGTACCTATGGATGATGGTATCTATTGATTGATACTTATCGGCAAGCCTTGGCTTTATTTAAGCAACAGCCTAGGATTTGCCTTACAGAATAGGATTCATTTCAGCTTTCATGATATTATTATTAATATTACAAACCCGTAGTATCCCACTGCAGGGCAAAGGCCTGCCTTCCTGCCTTCCAATTTTCTCGGTCTATGGTAATTTGGGGCAAATCCTTTAGATAGAAGTCCAGCTTATGACGCCATCTCGTTCTGGAGCTGCCACGTTTCCGTCTCCTACTATTTGGGACCCACTGTGTGGTTGTTTTTGAGCTTTCATGATAATCGTTTTGAAATACTTTAGGTTAGAACCGTTAGATTCTGACTCTAAACTTATGACTTGCTAAAAGAGAAGAGTTGGAAGTATATTGTGAATCGGTTCCTCGTTCTTCGTAGCCCGACAATCCTCAAGAAACTAGCAAACCACGAATAGTGTAACAATGCTGGCTGGATTCACACGTATATTTGTCACAGTCAATCCTTCGCGTCCGGAGAGTGTGCAGGCCGCCTTACAGCGTCATACCAGGATTAATGTCGAGCTTTTTGTGGTTATCTGTTATTGTGAGCTGGATGATGTATCTGAAATGGTTAGTTGAGTTTTCTGAAGAGAATATATCTAATCTTGTTAAGGTTTTTCTTTAGGTACATATAGGTAAGTAGGTATACAGGTGGTGCAAAATTTTGGGGCATTAAGTGTGGCTACCCTTTCTGTTATAGTTAGAGAGTTCTGATTTTAGGAAGTTTAGGTGAATTATGAAGATAATAAAATTTCCGTTTTTAGTTTTTATGAAAGAAGGGATAGTCATTGAGAAAAAAAAATTGTGTTGATCAACCGAATCTATCTATCAAAAAAAATCGTACTTAAAAAAATTGAGAAAAATACAAAAAGCTATTTCCCATGCATTTTCAATTAAAATATACTTTCGTATGCACATAATCTAAAATCACCGTACCTTACTGCACTGATCCATTAAATTTCCTGCCTGTAGGTACAATTGCCAAGAAATAAATTATTTTTCCAATTTTTGATTGCATTAGCATTGTATTCACCTACTTTGCACGTGATTCTTTGACTACGTAACTATATTCTCTTCAGAAAAGTCAATCACAGAGAAAAAAATCTCATAGTTTTGGGAACGGTTTCTCATAATTTATTTACCAAAAGCCTTGGACTTGGGTACAAATTACAATTTGTATTTCGACATTATGCGGTACTTACGAATCTGCACTGTGTCTATTATAGAAACGACAACTCTCTCTGTCCATTTATTATCTTCTATAATATTTTAGTATTCAAACTCAAACTCAAACTCAAAATTTTATTGCATTCCATAATGTGTTACAAAGGTGGACTATAAAGTATAAAATTGATCATTATGGACCCTGTCGGGCACAGCAAAAATTAGGAGAGAGGAAGAGGGCTGCGTTGCAAAATTTGATTACCTATTTATGTATAGAATTATATTATAATATTTAAGTGTATTTGTAAGTAAGTTGTAATTTCTTTCTTTTCTTTTCTTTTTTTTTTTTTTTAATAAAACATTGCCCCTCACTAGGATTTCTCCTGTATCGAGGGTACAGTTTACAAACATACATGTCACATGCACAGACAACCAGACCCGAAACAACTATCTGTAGATCATACAAATATTTGTTCCGTGCGGGGATCGAACCCGCGGCACGTAGCGCAGAAGGCTAATCGCTTAGCCACTGCGCCAACCGTGTCGTCAAAAGTTGTAATTATTATTTGTAAGTAAGTTGTGAGTGTAATTTTATTTTTTATTTTAATTTTTTTTTCATCAAAATATTCCTTTATTGTGTAATAGCATTTTGTCAGTAGAAAACGTTTCAGTTTGCTAATAAATATATTTGTTTTATTTTCCTCAATAATGTCTTTTGGTAATTTGTATTCTAATCTATTACCTATTTGTATTTTTGTAATCCCCACAGAATGGAAAAAGGTTCTCTTTATAAACTAATAAAGCATCGCCTCTATTTATTTCTCAAATAAATTTCACTCCAAAGTCCAACTATAACAATAACAATCAAGCCGACAATGTACCGATGACAAAAAAACAAAGTCATAGAGGAACAGAACGTATTTTCCTTATGGCTTTAATTAAGCCGCCGGTAGGACCGCCATTTTTGCGCACCGTACCGCTCGTGCAGATTGATTAAAAGTCTATGGTCCATGCTTTATAGCGCGTTTCCATTGTTATAGGTGTTTTTGTTCACTCTAAGCAATCAATGCTAGCTTTTAGTAGCAAAAATACAGTTGATGTTTGCTATTACTAGCTGGAAATTCAATTTCACAAGCTTTGTACCTCTACCATGAGTTTTCCGTGTCGTCTAACGTTCACGTTCACATGCAATATTTGTATGGGAATTTTTTCAGCGCCTCTAGCGGTATAAATAGTGAACTAAAGTCACTATACAAATATTACATGTGAACGTGAACGTTAGACGGCACGGAAAAGTCATGTAGAGGTACCTACAGGGTTTTATTTTTTAGTTGTGTACTCCACCCATGGTATACCTATACAGTGATTATCAGAAATGCATGCATGGTCGTATTTAAGGGTGTGGATCAGACCATCAAACTGAACAACTTTCTCTATGGGATCAAAATAGGGGCGAAAAATATTCAGCTATCCCATACAAAACAAAACAAAATCATCAAAACTTCAATAACTGCTTAACCCAAACGTATTGGACAGGTGATTATTTTAGGCGATTACGATGTTGGTCCCATAGAGAAATTTGTTCAGTTCTCCGACAGACAAGACCACCCGCTGTCACTGTAGCTTGCTGATTCTGCAAGCTATATCGGTGACTCTAGTTCGTTTCTGGATAATATCCAAAGAAACGAAACGCTCATTCAATGAAGAAATCTATGCATGTAAGAAGACTTGTCCTGACTCCTGACAGACTGACTGATCAATCAACGCACAGACTGAACCACTGGGGCTAGAAACTTGTTTTTACATCAGGTTCTTTTTATGACGTAGGCATCCAATAAGAAGGGATTTTTGGAAATAAAGTTAGCTATTTATTTAATCATTTATGTACACACAAGAAAAGACACAGCAAACATTAAAAATAGGAGAACAAAGTACAAAGGTAGGTACTGCTTATTTCACAAAAGAAATCTCTTCCAGCAGACCTGCGAGAGGAGAATTTAAAACATGAAATGTAGACAGCGATGCACAAGAATAGATCAAGACTACAAATAATAATAATAGCTATATTATTATAAGGTGGAAGGGAAAAGACAGATCCGCTCGACATTCGACTCTAGTGTGAGCGACGCCATCCATGCTGCAGGGAACATGGCAACATGGCGGAGTCCAGTAGAAGGTGCTACATACGTAAAAGTCACGACTCTTGTCGTTGAGGAAAACGACTCATGGAGGAGGATATTATTATTATTATAATAATTATAACAATTTGCTATTAGGCGTTTCTGTTAAAAATAAGTAAAAATGTATTTCAGGGTTTGAGAAAATTCCAACCCTAAGGGGATAAAATAGGAGATAAAAAATTTACCTTGGAAATCCGCCATTTTTAAATTTAGATCTATATAAGTAGGTATTTGGCGTTTCTGTTAAAAATAAAGAACACGGAAATCGCGAAAAAAAAGCAACTGTTCCATACAAATAATTCAATATGAATAAATGTATGGAAATGCTGGTAATTTTTTCGCGGTTTCAGGATTGGTCCTATAGTAAAAGTTGCTGATAATGATGAATATAATACTCTCCATCAATATTAACATTGTACAACCAATAACATCGAAAAAAGAACAAAAAAATATCTCGTCTGTCAATGGGCCCACACTCAACCCGTGTAGTGGGCAAGCAGCATCTAATTTATGGTCGAGGTGGGCTCCCGGCCCGATAGTTACTGCCGGACGCTAATTCAGATAGACACGGAGTTTGTTACCATGCAGCGCGCACAGGGTTAAGCTTTTAATTAGGGGCCTTTGAATCGATTTACATATGTATTGCTTTGCAGGTAGGTTGGAGAACGGATTGGGGATGTTTGATGACGTTTGTAGTTATAATAATCTCCTTCTGTTGTGTTCGGCATAAGGTTTCACTTTTGTAACGGGTGTGCGCAGGGTGGCCCAAACTAGACTTTGGTTTGGTTTGGTTTTATTGAAATGTAAGTTGTTTTAAATTTATTCATTATCAAATATACTTAAAAATGTTAGCAATAAGATGTCTATAAAATAAATAAATTCGCTTGGGGGCCTCTTTACAGTATCCCCTCATAGATTTGCCCTAACTGCAGGCGTAGGTAGTGACGTGATGGGCTTCACCGCGATCTTTAAAAGTCCCCGAAGTCCGCCGAAACCACCGCTGCACCGTGAGTTTAGTTGGTAGGAGTTCGGCACCCCCCCCCCCTTCCCCACCCCCGAGGATGATAGTTCCATAGACTACCCAGAAACAAATCATCTCTTTATAATCATAGTCATAGTAATATTATAAAGAGAGAAGTCCTGACTGACTGACTTATGATCAACGCAGAGCCGAAACTACTGATGCTAGAGTCACGAAATGTGGAGATTCAACGACGACGGATTTTTGGAAATTCAGCCCCTAAGGGGATGAAATAGGGGGTGAAATATTTGTATAAAAGTGTGATTGTTTTAGTTACACACTTCGGCTGCACGCTGTCTTCCTACTTCAAGAACAAAAGCTTTGTAGTACCAACATACCTATTTTATTCGATCCTACTCAGACATTGAAAAATTGAGACTCCTTTTCCCGAAGGAATAACACAAAATATACAGAAATAAACGGAAAATAACAATAAATAAAACAAAATATAACGTGTATGTTAATCTTCGGTTTAATCTTCCCAACAAATCGCGCTGCCAAGTGTAGGTACCTACGTTTCTTGCGAAATGGATTTTATGGTAATATTATTCCCATGCAGAAAGTAATCCGCCATTGTACGTTATATAAGAAAATGTATGAGATTACAGTTACATTGCGTATTAAAAATTAATGGCGATTTAAGAGCAAAAGAAAAACCGTCCATTTTTCGCATTAGCTACTTTCATAAGCACTTAGGAGACCTTAACGCAGATCATGGATGCCTTGCCATGCATATCTATGACCTGGCCCGTTATTCTCCATGACACCCAGGCTCAATTCTTGCTACGATCTGACAAATTTTGTACGAAATTGACGCAGATCAGCGGGTCTACCGCGTAACTAAAATTGTAATGAACATCGACATCGGTATTAAACTTCAATACGATCGTGAGAGCCTAAACTTTGAGCTAACTTGTATTTTTTTTACCGATCATGAAGATAGGAGTCCCAACTATATGATAGGTAATTTTTTTACAAGTTAGCTCAAAGTTTAGGCTCTCACAATCGTTTTGAAGTTTAATACCGATGTCGATGTTCATTACAATTTTAGTTACGCGGTAGACCCGCAGTTTGGTTTAACTATGACAAGGCATGTCGAGACCAATGGTCTTTTAAAGTCTTTTAACAAGAATATTTTAACCAGAATATTTTAACCATCTTTACTTTTTATCTTATTTAACTTATTAATTAATTAGTCGACATCGGCTCAATTGCCATATAGAAAGAAGAAGAAGAAGACAAGGCACGTCATTGTCATACTGAATAATCCCCTGGTTGCAATGGAGTGTATCTTAGATGTTTTTTGTAGATCTTTGGCAGCCTTACCTCCAAACTCTTTTCGAGAAGCGTATGGCCAAAATTGGACGGTGGCAGACTGAGTGGCAATACACATATTTTTTTTTACCAATAAAATTAAAAATCCGCGTAAAAACAGTGGAGGTTCCCGGGCAGTTTCACTCACCTCCAAACGGAACTCGTTCAAAGATTTTATTGATTCACGCTACCAAATTTTTTCATGAAAGGAATTAATTACCTACCTATAAAATGGCGCCGCGAAAGTGCATAGTTAAGGTATAATTTCATTAAATAAAATCGTTTTTCTTTTTCCATATAAAACGCCAATTTCATATTAACCAAAGGACATTCGCTATTTACAAAAAAAAAAACATGCGATTCAAGTGTTTAAAAAATGAAAAGCAAACCAAAGGCGAGTGTACACAGGCGCACGTTAGTTTGCGTAGTTGTATCTTGTTGTATGAATTATATATGGCGACTACGCATGGAGTACGCCGATTGCGTGAGTACTGGATTTTAGAAACATGGATAAGAACAAGAACCAACTATAACATGATAACCAAACGTTAGAACATAAAACTTAACCGAACGTTTGAATTTGATCCTCTATATTTATCGTGACGCGATTTATATACTATCATGCGTCATGAAAGAATAAAAAGAAAAGTTTATTTCCGGTTAAATCCATATAACATAAAAATTGAAAAAAAATAATTGAAAAAAAAATTGAAATTTGATTTGAAATTTGATTTGATGTAATTTGAATTGAAAAATTGAATTGATTTTATCTCAAAATAAGCGAATAAATGCATCATGAATGACATGATTATATACCATGAATGGTATCAATATAGAATATATATTATATTATTAATATAGAATATAGAAACTACGTACGAATTTTGTATCGTCATCCACATTTTAGCCACAATAGTTGAAGGTAAGGTAATTATTTATAATTAAAATCTGTTAATTTGATTTTTTTCTGATTTTATTTTTAGATCTACAGTGATAATATCTATAGGCAACAACGAAAACATGATTTCTTTAAGCGAAACTCGTCATACAAGCTATATTTTGCGAGTAAACAAAGATTACAACTTCAGTCCTCTTACGAGAAGAAATGAGTCGGTTTCGTGATTTATTTTACTCGAGGACTCCGCGACAAAACAGTTTCGTAGCACTGTCAACGCCTCATGTAAACTTTTTACGCTTTTCTCAAAGAGAATGTCCAATCCAGTACACCGCTAATCCAACGTACTGGCGTATTCAAAACAATCCACAGGCAAATAACCGATTCTCGTCCCCACGGGTGTCGTTCTGTGTCCGCTTTACTTTTTCACATTATTCCGACTGCGGCACGCCGACGGGGCGACAGCGGGACGTCTGCGGGGCGGCAGCGGCACGGGGTAACGTGCGTGCGATTCCCATTACCTAAGTGTTTATTTTTATGAAATGTATACCGTGTGCGCCCCGCTTTATAATACACGTGAGATTTTTCCCTACTTTATAACGATTTTTCATAATGGCTGGCATTTTTAGGCATGCCTTAGGTTTGTTTGGGCCATATTTATAACATGCCCCTGGGGAAGTTTGGGTGAGGGTAAGGTATGAGTCCGGCTATTTGATTAAAGCGTCAAATTATAATGCCTTGATTGTCCTGTTCCTATATAACTACAGACAAGTAGAAGTGTATTTAAATTACATAATATTATTATCACCATCAATAACAAAAACTGGCAAAAACGACAAAAACCAGTAGGACCAGTGATACACTTAAAGAACAAAATTATAGCCTAAAAGAAGAGCGAATTGGGTAAGAACTCAGAACAGTTCGTTATTAAAATAAATGGAGGAGCTCAGTTTCTTGCGATGAACTTCCAGGCTATAAAATGATGATCAATTGATTTGTGCAATTTATATGCAATCACTAGAAAGTTATGACGAAAGATAGATGAAGAAAGGCTGCCTGATGACAAACGAACAACTTGACAAGACGTTCTAAGAAAACCGTTTGAATACAGCTTCAGTGCATGATATTATCACCATCATCATCATTGACAGCCTGATTCTACCAACTGCTGCGAATAGGCCTCCTTGTCATGCCATGTTTCCCTGGTCTGTGCTAATCACATCCAGGTCTTTCCCGCGATTCTTTGCAGGTCATCTGTCCATCTGGCTGCCGGTCTTCCAACACTTCTGCTACCGTCTGTCAATAGCCATTATGTTAGGGCTCTACTCCCCCTACCATCATTATGACTTGCCAAGTGGCGATATTATAATGATGTAGAACTCTGTAGACGTCCTACAGCAGTGTATAACTGTATAGTTTAAGACAACGTTAAATGCACAGCCGTTCCTTTGAAATCCTTCCGTCTGGCGCTATAACAACATTTGTGGCGATTTGAATCTCAAAGATTTCGAATTTAAGTTCCGCTACGCCCCCGGCTGTTAGCTGTGGTGCAATTGAGAAGCGATAGTAGTAAATAAAATCTACAGCATTGAAATCCTTCCTAAACAATTGTCATGTGAATTAAAATACCTTTAACACGTAGGAAAATCTGATGCATGTATTATCTTTTTTTTTTTTTCTTTTCTTTTTCTTTTTTCTTTTTTTAAAACATTGCCCCTCACTAGGATTTCTCCTGTATCGAGGGTACAGTTTACAAACATACATGTCACATGCACACACAACCAGACCCGAAACAACTATCTGTAGATCATACAAATATTTGTTCCGTGCGGGGATCGAACCCGCGGCACGTAGCGCAGAAAGCTAATCGCTTAGCCACTGCGCCAACCGTGTCGTCAACTATATATATTATAAAACCCAAAGTAAGAAAATATATGTCTGCCTAGTGCCTTTCCACCATTGAAAAAGACTTCTTATTTGGGATAATAACAATGATCCTAAAGGATTTAGATACAGTTCTAGCAATTCACGAGCGCGCGTGATCTTTACTTGTTAGTTAGACGTATAAATATATACATGCTAATTACGATAGTGTGCGTGCTTACACACATTGACACGTATCTAGATTAATTCAAAGTCAAAGCTTTTTATTTCAACTGGGTCTTCGCAGGCACTTTCAAAAGGTTGTGATTCTAGGTGCACGGTTCCAAGTGGGTTGGGTTATTACCAGAACTAAGGGTCGCGCGCATTCATGAATTGCAACAACTGTAGGTAGCTGAATTAGATTCGCTGAAAAAGCTGAGAGCCGAACCTATGTCCAGTATTAAACTATGATAGACACAGTAATAAAAAATATACTTACTTACAAACATAGCCAAAATAAAAACTGTCTTTTTGGCTTCGCCGTAGTCGGGTTCAAAGCTTACCTATATCGAGCAGAATTTCATATAGTTGACACCAAATTCATCAAAGCCAATTGCAGATTTATAGAAATCATCACAATCATTAGCGGCCCAGATACTTCACGTAGCATTTTCAGGGGGTTAACCGCTTGAACTTTGTAACTTGTACCACGCAACATCTTTTTATGCGCAATATTCAATTCTGATATCCTTTGAAGCATCATCTTTATGTATTAGCTAGTCAATCTGCTCGTTGTATCTCTATCTATCTGAGTGTATTTGTATATTGTATGATATCTGTGATATATCTATGTCGTTACCCAAGTTCTTAGATATTTGTGACGTAGACAAGATGGATGTCTTTTGAAATAGGAATTACGAAACAAAATACATGATTATTTTGCATAATTTATACAAAACTTTTATAACGATTCTAAGCTATTTATAATAATATATGCCATGTATGTATTTGTGACGCGAATGGAGCAGATCATAAAGTTACACAAAAAACTTACACAAAAAAATCTGCGTTTATTTATTTTAGTTATTTCCTAGAATCCAGTATGCGAAAAAACATTGGTCGTTTCTCAATAATTCCACGAGAAAAAACAACATGATGAACTTCTGATGGTTTCTAGTCTCGTTATCAATAGAGAGCATCTCTCAGGAGAACAGGTTTGTTCAGCTCGAAGAGAGGCGGAGGACTCGTAAGTGAGCGAAGCGAGTGAACGGGATCTTCTATATGTAGACTGCACATCTTCCTGGCTGATATAATTTCCTACAACACCCATGTCAAATAATGTTATCTTTCTAAACGACACACGTCAAATTCGTACTGATATTTCAAGATTTCATACGACGTCATCATTTAGAAATCCCTAATCATTACCGAAACAATGCAAAACCACAAAACCCACGTCCAATCTCACTTCCTCGCACATAACAATTAGGTGCGCGGGCGCAGTGACGTCACGCGCGTTAATGAGGAAGGAACGAACCTCGACCGGGATGCTAACAATTAGCGGGATCATAACAAATCCCCGGGAAACGACTGTAATCGGGACGCGAGGACATTAGCAATTGACTCCGTGATCATATCGCATCGATGGCATATTATCCTTTTTTTGTTTCTGGCTAGACTGAATGTTGCTTATTCCTGAAGAGGTGTCCCAGGATAAGAGTAACTGTAAACTTGTAAAATACTCTTAGTTATTCTATGTTAGAGATAGGTATGTGGCCGCAACTCTTTTATTTTATTTATCATAAGTATTAATTATAATTTTAAATAGTATCGTTTTTACCATATTTATATTTAAGTATATGAATATTTGTTTCCTCCGTCCGTGTGTCACTGCAGGGGTGCCAGCTGAAAATCAGCGCTGGGTGTTCGTATGCCCAGCAAATGCCGAGTTGGCAACCCATTTGGTACTGGCATTCCGACAGCACGTTGTTTCAATTATTACCTTTTGCTTTTCATTTTTACTTTTTTATGTTTGTGCACTGTGTTGTCTGATGTCTAGTCCGAATAAATGATTTTTCTTTCTTTCTAATACGGGAGAAAAAGAAAATATTATGCATGGTGTGGCATTTTATAGCAAGAAAGTATAGATTTCCTGCTATTATGAACCCACTGTGTGTGTGTGTGGTTGTTTTTGCCCAAAGCTCCTTCAGCAAGCGGCAGATGTGTCCAGCCCAGTTCCATTTTAATTTCGCAGCTATGTGGCAGCAGGCCCAGACGGAGATGGTGTCGTGAGAGAGTCCTGTCTAAAGGATTGACCCCAAAATGCTATAGACCGGGAATAGTGGAAGGAGGGAAGGGAGGCGCTCTGTCCTGCACTGCGAAATAGGCTTGTAAAAAAAAAGTATAGATTTCGTCGCATCCAGCAAATAGGCCAGCCTCTCTGGTAGTGTAAGTATGGATAAGCCTGGAGATTATACTGTATGAGGCTATGGCAACATCTTTCTTCGTACCGGTAGAACTATGGTGTGAAACTGGTAAGGTTTATAGGCGACTCCAATTTTCTGCAATTTAAGTCTTCTGGAGCAACGAACCGAGTACATGTAAAAAGAAAGAAAGAAAACTCATTTATTTAACACAAAAAACAAGACACACTACAATGATAGACATAGGTTATAAGAAGAGGACAGGTGCATAGACAGAGAAGCCATTTTTCTTAGGATGGCAACAGTGTAAAAGTAAGTAGAAAAAAATAAATTAAAAACGTATAACATATTATGTAGGTATACTGCACCGACTGAAGGCCTTACCTTGGTAAGTAGATAGTCTTCTGAAATGGATAAACACAAACTCATCCTACTTTTTTTTTTCTTACTCCTGTATCTTGCAGGCGGTTAAGGAAACCTTATTTGCTAAATCCGATAAACGGCGAGACCAGAAGGCCTCCAGCTAGGCAAGTATTAATTTTTAATCAACCACACGGCTAATGGCGCCCTATTGTGAGACTCGGATCTCGGCTTAGGGCGATATTGGGAGGATAAGAAGAGACTTGCTGGATCTAGTTATAATTATTAGGGACTTGTTTTTGTACTAATAGCTCAGCGCAGGTTGGCACGAGCAAGGGTCGGGGGTGAACATGGAATAGGAATAGGGGGTCACGACAAGCCTCGCCGGCGATGACGGTGTAACGGTTGGTTGTGTGAAGAGTTGAACCTACTTACTGTAATTTCGACTCCTTTTCAAAGAAAATATAAAACAATTACCTCGAAAAAATCACATTATAATCAAATCAGCAAATAAGGAAAACACTAACCCTTCTTAGTGAATTAAACCTTGAACGCATGTGTGTACGTAAGAGCTAAGAAATTGCTTCCTCGTTCGATCACTTTATCCCAATCCATTGATTAACAAAAATCACGAGTTAACAGCCGCTCTGCACCTGGGGACCCAATTCTGTTAAAAATGGCAAATAGGGCTGTGCCTGTATTTTTCACATTATTTCTGCTGGATTAAAGAGCTTTACTTATGACTGCTAAAACTTATGTTTATTTATTTATTGTTTTTCATACAAATATGTACAAAGGCGGTCTTAATGCCTTAGGCATTCTCTGCCGGACAACCGAGTGATGGGTGATGCAAAGACAAAAACATGGTAGATATACTAGTCATTATTATTAGGTAAGATTAGGTTTTGGATGTTGATGTTAAATCAATCTCTTTCTAAGAGGGCATAGTGAGATTTTCCACTCAAAATTTGAGCTGCCCGACTGGGGACGTCCACCGTGCAGAATATCGTGGCCAAAACACTGAATATTTTTTTATGTATTTATTTCATAAAAAATGTAACATGAAAGCCTTAAAGTTAACAACAGTAATTGAGCTTGTATTTAAGAGATAACATAGGTACTATCAACTATTCAGGCCACTTGGATATAAGTCACATTACCCTCTGTACTAGTAAAAACTGTATCACAGTAGGATAACATTTCATGTCCGCGTGGTTGAATACAACACGAGTGCAAACTTTTACTGTCTGTAGGTTCCAATTACTGGCTATATAAAATATGATAAAAATAAAGTTAAATTAAATTACATTCAAATGTTATTTTCTAGGATATGCCTTACAATTGTGGGAGTGTGTATGTGTATGTGGGTGTGCCCATGTGTATGTGGGTGTATTCAATGTCTAGTTTTGTTATGTAATATGCAGTGTTGTATTCCTCACTAGCATACAACTAACCGTGCACTCTACATCAGACAAACATAAATGGAGACGATATTGTGGTCGCGATCCTCAGTATTGAGGGACTGAAGAAGAAGAAGTTCCTCACGGTGATCAAAGTCACGAGTGCTCCTTGAGGAATCATCATGTTGGCAGTAGAGAGGACCCAACTGCCAACACGACGTTAGTAGTAGGCAACGTGCGAGTAATGCTCCTGGTGTTACAAGCCTCCATAGGCTACGACGATAGTGGCTTACCATCAGGTGAGCTGTACCTATACTTGATTGCAACATTAGTGTTGTAAAAAAATACCTGCCTGTTGTGTGCTTTTAAAAGCAAATATTTCAAAGCTGCCTGCTTTATAAAAGCAAAGTTTCAGATTCAATAGCATTTGGATATTTGCGTGAACTGCCTCTTTGAAACAGAGGAGA
Organism: Allophyes oxyacanthae; assembly: GCA_932294325.1. NCBI lineage: Eukaryota > Metazoa > Arthropoda > Insecta > Lepidoptera > Noctuidae > Allophyes > Allophyes oxyacanthae. Next base: position 3,542,998 of record OW028612.1, read on the forward strand.
CGTTTTTCAGCATAGTCTTTTGAAAAATATAATGCTGTCTATTCAACCATCAAGGAACTGTGCACCTAGAATTACAACGTTTTGAAAGTGCATGCAAAAACCCAATTGAAATAAAAAAGATGACTTCGACTTTGACTTTGGACAAGATGCTACTTCACTACATAGTATAAAACAAAGTCTCTTCCCGCTGTCTGTCCCTATGTATGCTTATCTTTAAAACTGCGCAACGGATTTTGATGCGGTTTTTTTTAATAGGTAGAGTGATTCAAGAGAAAGGTTTGTTTATGTATAATAATTTCATATTTAATGTAATAATATAATAATATTAATATAGATAATAATGATAATAGAGAAATTGCACTCGGGCGTAGCCGGGGACGGGTCGCTTGTATTGTATATTTTTTACATGCACTGTGTATAATAAAAAATGTTTTGTCATTATTTTTTAAAGAAAATATATGGCTGACGCAGCCCTACTAAATCTAAAACCTAAAGCATTTGTCGATCTTAGCTCACCCTCGTACGTTACGATTTTCGAATGCGATGGCTCTCACGGAGGCTTCCTCATCTGTCTACATTGGATATACAATATATACAGGGTTATTTGTAACTCAAAGTACTTATCAATATGAACAACTTTCAATATGAGACCAAACCAAAAAAAAAAAAAAAAGATCAACCTTGCTCGATTAAAGTGTATGAAAAGCTGTAATGTTTGCAATATAAATAAATAAATAAATAAAAAGTATGCATTTTTTTTTTCGCATATACCTACATACAAAATGCCTTCACCTAACAGTATTTTTAATTTTTTAATTGATTTTGTAATTAAGTGTTCGAGATAGGAGGTATTACTAAGTATTCTCTTGCGAAGAGCTGATAATATTATAAATATGTCTTTTTATGGATATTTCTAACCGTCAAAAAGCCCTGATTCGAACTAGAATAAGAGCTGTAACTTTTGAACGGCTGAACAGATTTTCATGAAACATAGCATCATACCTGATTAAACTAGCTTTCGATTAAAAAACCTGAAAAAAATTGAAATCGGTCTACCCGTTTTGGAGCTACGATGCCACAGACAGACACAGAGATACTCAGATACACAGATACACACTACAAACTTATAACACCTCTCTTTTATGTCGGGGGATAATAAAAAAGGTGTCTATTCTTCCCATTGAGTTTCTAGCCGGACCTACTATTTGGAATCGGGCACCCAAAATCGATATTTCATAAGTGCCTGAATCTAGTTTATGCGAGATCTCCTTGGAGAATAACTATGCTGGTCTTAAAAAGTGCCCTTTCAAACCAACTCAACTTCAAATTTGAAGTGTTTTTTTTTTTTTTTTTTTTTTTTTTATCTTCTCCCTCTTATGTTGTCAATGTGTCTGTGCCGAATAAATGTTCTTTTCTTTCTTTCTTTCTTTACGTACAATAATAATGATTAAGTAGTAAGTAGTTTTCATACAACCATCTTGTTCTCAATACGCGGAACCGCATTTCCCTCAAAAATTTCAATTAACCAGATTATACTTTGAAGCACGGTTAACTAGACCCGAAATGAGACAGAACAGAGTTTCTGTTACAACAAATAAGCGTTTTACCCCCAAATTGAATTACGTTCCGTACGGATGGAAACTTACGGGAGCAAAGTGGGTGATTAAAACGCTGCGCTGTTTTTTTAGCATAGTCGTAAATGAGCTTTCGGTCACCTGATAGTAAGTGATCACCGCTGCCCTTGCACATGCGGCCTTTTTAAGCCTCCTGGTCAATCGTCTTTGGATTAACTTCAACATCCCGATGTAATTTCACTGTCATGGGTTGAACCCTATAATTGTGGTGGAGCTCATGATATTTTTTGTTTTGAAAGAAAAAGAAAGAAATAAGGTTTATTGGTCTACACAATACATGACTAAATCACACCATATACAATACAGAAACAGAAAAACCGGCAGTGACACAGCAATAATTGCACAGTGCAGCAGACTTACTTCGGCACATAAATTTATTCTGTGACATTAAATTAGGCTCGGTTTTGTAGATTCTTTATCATTTAAGAAGAGATAAGGCAGCCTATCAGCCTACTTTTAAGGAAGCATTGTTAGTTTTGTTTGAGAGAAGAACGGTGCTGTCGGACTTCGTCGACTTCATACAAGTATTTCCGCTATTATTACTGCCCAATGCCCATCCATCTAATATTACAATTGCTAAAAGTCTCTCTTGTCTTCTCAGTCCTTAGAACCACAGGTGATGATCTGAACAATATTAAATCGCTGCAGGCCCGCCTCAAAATGGTTTCCCGTATAACACCGCTCGCCAAGGCATGCGAAACAAAAACAGTGTATGGCCAGTTTTAAAATTAAGTTCAATTTAGTAGAAACTGCGGTGTGCATTGTGCAAGATGAGCTGTTTTGGTGCAGCGCAACTTTTTGCTCAAATGAAATACGTCAGTTTCGTGCTATGTGAACTAAGACTTATGTTGTGCGCTTAAAATAGGGTCCTCTTTTCCAGAATTAGAAAAATATTATTCATGACGCAGGTATAGACCCCTCAAGTATAGCTAGTTATACCTCGGCTGCCGCCTTCGTGGCTCTATCGATGGCTTTCCATTCTAAAGACAACAATATAATGTACCTTAGATATTATAGTATGTAACTATTTTATTTATCACTAGATAGCTATCACAGTACATACCGTGTATATCCGTGCAAAAGCGTCGCTCCGCGCCCCGCAAACCATTGGAGGGTCGCGCTTACAACGGTCGGTCTGTAGTAATGAATCAATTTACGAGTCGTTGCAAACAGTTATTGCCTTTGAAAGTCAATATAAATCCATAGACCAAAGTCAGCCTATAGAGTTGCATTATTTCCAAAGACACAAAAAATCCGGAAAAACACCATTAAAAAGATACTAACTGATACTAAAGCCTTAGAAGATCGATAACACGATGCAATCTCTATTAAGCCACACCTATAAAAAATCCCATAAACCATCATAACCTGTAATTTAGTTCGTAACAACATTATAAACACTAATCATTGCCTCACATTGTCACTGTCAGTAAATTTAATAACACGTCCTTGTCCGACTTGGACCCCCTTTTTACTTACAACCCTACCAACTTACTTTTACTGTCAATCAAACTTACTATCAGACGTATGTCTAGAAGTTTAAAGTTGAAAATCGAATGTGTTTGTATTTGACAGATGAAAAAGTTCCGTTCGTTTTCCGTAATGACGTCATTGAAGGATGTCCCAAGGCACTTTGGGTATTAAAATGACAAACGTAGACGGCTATCGAGTATGGAAATCTCCCAATTTATTATACGATAGGTAGTTATTCTATTAGGTAAACAGTGCGGGGGTTAATAGAGTCATCTGGCTTATTAACTAGGGTTGGGTGAACTATTTTGTGTGAACTGTATTTTATAGTTGGTATCAGAGTCCAATTATGGGTCATTCGAAATTATGTCATAGTTTTGAGTGGTGCGCAATTAGTCACGCTATGTGATGGCTTTTACAGTTATAGTATAATCCTTACTAATATTACAAATGTGAAAGTAACTCTCTCTGTCTGTTTGTTTCCTTTTCATGACTACTGATGGTACTACTACTGATGATTGATGAAAAAGGAAAACCCATCAGCCATACAAAAAAATACCTGAAATGAACAACAATGCCAAATTGTACTACAAATCGTAGGAAACCCATTACAATTTCAGCATAGCATCTCTGTGTGTCTCTGAAATACAAGCGTTTACTATCGATGAAAAGTTAAACTTCACAATTTAGTTTACACATTTTAAGTATAAATTCCTGTTGAAAAGATTTAAGCAAGGTAATCGGTAGTTTAAGATGATCTCGCGATCAGAGAATGGATGGGAATCGGAAATATGCAGCAGTTATAGAAAACATATCAATTCAAAATCAACAAAAACGTTGAATTATTTAATTGTTTTAAGCAAATATCCGCCCAACGGTGGGCATACACGGCGTGGCCATAAAACAGGCGTGCGCCGACTGAACAAATATTGTTCGTTTTATTATTTAATGCCAACGGAAACAATGAGAACTTAATGGCCACCATTGAAAAATTTAAACACAAAATAGAGGCGCTACTCTCAGTTTCAACTCGAAAGGAAATCGGAAAATACTGAGAAAGCTAACTTAAACTTAAAGTATGGTTACATAAAAGGCTGGAAGGATGATTATGAATCATTTATTTAATCATTCAGATGTATTTGTCATTGAAAACAGATGCGGACATGGGTTCTTACGGTATGTGCAATTTCATAACACATAAAATAATTGTTGTTAGTTTTATAGCTCTGGATTTTGAATACATCAGACCTATGTCCTGTATGTCCTTTTTAACCGAAAAAGGAGGAGGAACTCAATTCCACTATATGTTATTTTTCTTGTATATTTTGTTCAGGGATATCTTCGCCAATTGTTAGGTATTTGAAGTCGGTATTTTTATTTTTTTATTTAATAATTAATGCATATTTAATCATAACGAAGTACAAAGGTACTGCTTGTTTCTAAAGGAATTTCTTCCAGCAGACCTGCGAGAGGAGAGAAAAATAAGATTCGATTTTTAAAAGAGTATATTATCTATCTAAACTTCTAAACTAATATTATAAAGAGAAAAGATTAAATTTTTGTATGTTTGTTTCTTTATTTGTTTGTTTGTAATGGATAAACTCATAAACTACCCGACCGATGGACCGATTTAAAAAATTCTTTCACCAGCAGAATGCTACATTATCAGTCAGTTACATAGGCTATATTTTATAAAGATATCACGCGGACGAAGCCGCTGGCGGAAGCTAGTGTTTAACATATATAATGCAAGCAAACACCTTTCCCAACACAGTCCTTATAATGGAAAAGAAAATCGAGTTCAATTCGATAACACACGAGAACCGAAAACAAAAAGTACCCTTCAAACTTTAAACATCATTCCTATCGCACTTAAACGGCATTTCCCTTACAATGTAAACACATTTAAGTCCGATTTTTTACTGTAAAACGTCACTGGTCACCCTCACGGCTGTTATTAGGGGCAATATATCAAAATATTGTAAAATGAAGGTAATTTCACCCTTGTTTGCTGTGTCGCGGATAAATTTTTATTTACTCACCCTTCGTGGAGTTTTTATGGTAATAGTGTCGCGCGCTACAAGCCCGCTCATTGAAGCTTTTTGTCAATAACGAAATTGTTAATTGGCAACCCGTTTTGAGTACACTGAAGTGTATTCGAGTATGATTCATTCGGTTTATTTTTCCGGGTATACTTGATAGCCTAGCTAGCGGTTGAACGCTTGCCTTCCATGCAGGAGGGTCCGAGTTCGAACCCGGCCCGCACCTCTGACTTTTCGGATTCATGTGCGGATTAGAATTTGATTATCACTTGCGATAACGGTGAAGGAAAAACATCGTGAGGAAACCTGCACATCTGAGAGGGCCTCATAAAGTTCTCGATGGTATGTGTAGTCCGCCAACCCGCACTAGGCTAGCGTGGTGGACTAAGGCCTAACCCTTCTCATTCTGAGAAGAGGCCCGTGCCCAGCAGTGGGACAGTAATGGGCTGAATTTAAAAGCACAATAAATATCACTGGTCAACAAAATTTTGTAACATGAAATGTGTCTGCTAATTTGGAATTACCTACCTACCCTCATTACAACACCATATTTATTTTGATTTGATCAGGGGGGGCTAAAAAGGCCGCTTTAGATGAATCGCAATATTATTCATTGATTCACAATTGTCAAAATATCTACTTAATTGACAACTTTTAGTGTCATCCGCATAAGGTTCATATTCAGTAATCATCTGTTTGACATTTACTTTGCAGATCAGTAGATGAATTGCTCAATGTGGCCTTTTTAGTCCCCCAGGTCTAGTTTTTTTGTTACAGCTACTGAGGCTTACATTCAGAGACGACAGAAACGAGTCTAAGCGTGAACTTACGCTTCCATCTGTCAAAATTTGTTCGTAAAATTGACATATGGAAGCGTAAGTTCACGCTTAGACTCGTTTCTGTCGTCTCTGAATGTAAGCCTTAGTGCCGTAAAATCGAATATTTATCCCTTTGACTTACATTTTTTTATTCGGGGTATTATAAAAAGGCGTGATACCTACTAATATTAATGAAATAATTCCATTATTTGAATTTAACTAACTTAATTTTAAATTATAATTCATAAAAACAGTTTTTTTCTTAAATACTTACAATAAAAATATATTAATAAAAATAATAATAAATACATTTAAATACTATTATATCAAAGAGTACTTAGTAGCCCACCGGCATTGGGAACAGGGTCCAAGGTACCAGTGGTCAGGGCTCTAGAGAGAGGAACTAACAATGCGCGCCTATCGCAAATGACTTAGAAGGTGAAAAATAAGTACCAGCTTGCAAAAAATAAAAACAAAAACATATGTAGTTATTTAAATCCTGAAATCAACAAACAAATCATATTCATTAAACTAATCCTAAGTTATTAACAGATTGCACCCAATCCGTGTTGTAAAACACGCAAAATTGACATCAGGGAGGGCACCACTACTAATCTGGCCTAATGACGAGTGAATTGTCGTGATATGGTGATTACATGTAATATAAACTAAGTAATTAATTAAACTGACCGTTAGTAACAAGTCATTCAACTTAATTCTGTTGACCAGAATACCCATAGTGACCACAGAAGTGATAGTCTGTTATGAAGTTGATGGGAATTTGGTGAGGAATGAAATCACTTAGCAGTAAGTTTTTTAATTTTTATATTGAACTAGCGACCTGTCCACGGCTTCTCACGGGTACAATTTCTCTACCATCCTTATTTATTTATTTAACAATTTATGTACGCACAGAAAAGTAATACTTACAATTAAATAGGAAAAAGGACCCAAAGGTACTGCTTATTTCTCAAGAAATCTCTTCCAGCAGACCAGCGAGAGGAGAGTGTTATAAAAAAATATCAAAGTACATAATATTATACATACAAACCTTCCGTGAAAATTTATCTAACTGATGGTGAAAACTACATCAAAATCCGTTGCGTGGTTTAGGAGGAGTTAGCGGATATAGGTACAGACAAACAGTCTCGGAAAGCGACTTTGTTTTTTATTATGCTTGCGTTTGACCACTATCTCACCTGATGTTAAGCGATGATGCTGTTGAGGATGGTACACGCTTGTGGAAGTGGACGGAAAAAGCTTCTCCAAGCGAGAATATCTAAGTAGTACATCGTACGCATTCTGGAGAAACAGCCTCGATATGACCCTAGCTGATTGCGGCTAATCTATCCACCATAGCTTGAACAATTCTCAGGCAGAAAGAAGAAAGCTAGTTACACCATCCTAAAAGGTCGGCAACGCATCGGTGACTCTGGTGTTGCAGATGTCCATGGGTGGCGGTGATCACTTGCCATCAGGTGAACCGCATGATAGTTTGCCCCCTATACTATAAAAAAAGATGAAAAGTGAATAGACCAAGACAAAGTTAGAAAGCAATCAAATTAACTAGTTTTTTTTATCTGGAGCAACGTCGAGTTTGTAATATGCAATATGAGTAAGTAATATTAATTGTCAAACAATCATAATTTGAGAATAGAACAAAATAGAATAATGTTTATTTACTTACATAAAAACATTGTACAAAAAAAATGGAGTACATGTTTCGCCATGGTCTGGCATACAAATATACACACAGCACATTATTTGGACATCAATAAACTTTCTACAAAATTATTTCATATCATAGAAACCTTTCTCCATGAGCCATAAACTCAAACAACAATGATATCGTATTACTAGTAATAATAACTTTATGGTATTATTAGAAATTAACTACTTTCTACAAAATTCTTTCATATCATAGAAACCTTTCTCCATAAGCAATTTAATTACCATAGATACATACCATACCATACATACCATACATGTAATAAACAGCCATCAATAAAGAAATTACTGTTCTATGTAACGCTAACGGTGTTATCAATAAGTCCCTAATCTCTTCTCTCTAAAGCAAAGACGTCACTCTAGATTCTAAAAAAAATACAACAAAAAGTCCACACGAAGATTCAACAAATCACCCAAAAAACTAGCACACCATTACCCAAAAACGACGATTTTATTCATCAGCCATCGCGGGTTGTCAGTCAACAAAAAAAACCCATTCATTAGCTTGTTCTAATGGGAATTGGACGCGACTGTACTGAAAAACAATAGCGTTTTAATATGCTTCGTTATACGCTTGAGTGATGGCCCCAAGAGATTAAGCGACATATTAATTTTGCTGTGAAATATTGCTTTTAATGTCGTTTATATTCGTGTTAGTCGGAAGTAGGCCGATGGTGGGCTGAAGAAACGTTTGCAGTGGTCATTAATAAAATATTAACTAAGTACTTTATTAGATCGCCGATCGATCCTATCCAAATCTATATCGTAATGCATAATCTGGCACCTTATTTTTTATTAGCATGTGTTATCCTCCAACCCGGGGAGGGGGAGGGGGGCAGAGACATTGAAAATGCTATTAAAAATTATATTACGTTTTGTTGCTTTTTATTTTAGTTGTCCTCATAATCCAAAATAAGAAAAGTGGATTGACTGACGGGGAATCGATTGGTTCCCAACAAAATATAGCGCTATTGGTTCGATATCTATAGGTAATTCATTCCTCTGTCTAAGAAATTGAATCATAATCAACCACAAAATCGATATTTGACTAGTTACTAGAATTAAATCGATTTGGCGTGGAAGGAGGTTTCCCTTCACTAAATAGCGCTTGTGATGTCATGTGGCACGTTTGGTTTTCATACAAATCGCGGTACTTGCGATATCTATTTAGATCTATATCAGTCAGCCTATCAGCTAAACTCACCGCCTGACAGTGGACTTCGGGAACTCTCACGCCCGTTGGGTACATCTCGGGTATATTCTGACTCCAGTCTTAATTGTAGGTATAACACTCTAGACTTTTCAACAATGTTATCGTTGAAAACTATCTTTTAAAGGGATGCGTGGAAAGCCTCCCCGAGTCTACTTCTTCTATCATGTCGAGTTCAAATAAAGACTTTTTTTGCTTTAGTTAATAGTATTTTTGTCATTATCAATCCTTCTCTTTCCTTTGTAATTCGTAAAAAAGAAACAAAGCTATATTAGGCGTGAAGTTAGGTGTAGATCACGATAACGTTAACGGTACGATTAACTGCCAATGGTAGGACTGCTGTTCATAAATGGGAATGCTGCTGTGATAAGATTAGTCTGTCAGAAGAAAAAAAGAAAAAGTATTTATTTTATACAGCACAAAAAAGGTTTTAAAGATTTATAAATAAAATAGAAAAATAACAACAAAACCATTTAGAACAATAATAAAAATTGATTGTATGTCGCAGCTGTGTCAAAAAGGCTTCCGCTCAGCATATATGTCAGCGAGGTTATATGTACTTATCTCCCGTCACTCGAGAAAGCTCTTCCACGCACCCCATCCCCAATTGACGACACCTCAGTACGTCTGGCGCTGAAGACAGAAGAAAACCTAGTTTTAGAAATTAGCAATAAAAAACGGTATTCTAAGATTTATGTTGCGTTAAAATTACAAGTTGATTACTGCAATACTCGATTACCCGGTGAGTGGGTGACTCCATAATTGCTGCGCCAACGCAATCCCCGTGTTTCCCTGAATAGACTGCAAATTGTATAAAACATTAAATTTAGAAAAACCAGCACGATCCATACACTTCTTTGTAGATATTAACCCATTTCCTGGACTATTTTATATGACTCCGAATACAATATAATGAGTAAGTTTTATATTGTACTCCACCCAAACTTATGGGACAGCTTATAATTTTTTCTCAATCACAACGTTGGTCCCATAGAGAAAGTTGTTTAGTTTGTTCTAAACCACACCGATAAAAATATGACCATGATTTTCTGATACACATTGTAGATCTCAGCCTTATCTATGAGAAATATGAAGGATTCCATATAACATTTTTTATTAAAAGTAATTAATATTGCTAGTATTTTTACAGGTCCATAGCTCAAGAGGCGCCTATCAGCGCCTTGACATTTTTCTGTATTCGCCACTGATCTGAGTGTGTGGGCATGTGAATTTATATTTGTAAACTGCGAAGGAAAAATACTAGTCGAGCAACGTTTAAAAACAATAATTAGCAGGAAACTGAAGTAGAGATTCAAATCATTATGAAACCCTGCGTTCACCACACGGGAGCTGAGAGCCAAGCATGATTATTTTGACGTAACGTAAGCAAATTTTGAATTTAAAGTAAGTACACGTTTAATCCTTGATATTTTTGAAAATACATACAGTATTTTTACGTTTTCATGAAACTCGTGTGAAAATGCGATAGAATTATTGTAATTTTAATCCCCGACAAAAAAGAGGGGTATTATAAGTTTGTAGTGTGTACCTGTCTGTGGCATCGTAGCTAAAAAATGGATAGATCGATTTCAATACAGTTTTTTTAATGGAAAGCTAGTTTAATTAGGTACCATGTTAGATATGATTCATGAAAATCTGTGCAGCCGTTCAAAAGTTACAGCTCTTTTTCTAGTTGGAGTCGGGTGTTTTTGACGGTTACGTTATTTGCTCACGTTAACGTTACGATATACATTAAAAACATCCGTGCTCGCCTTCCTGGCGTCAAACGACTAACGACGAATATAAACAAAGCGCTTCAAAAAACATTGATTGTCTCATCAGGGGCTCTTAATAAGCAATCTGACGCGTCACTATAATTAACTCGGTAATCAGTTTTAAGTGATAATAACGACATGCGGGTACTGTTTCAATGTTTGTTTTTTTGTAAACCGTACGTTCACCCTTTTGTCTTTGGCGTGATGATAATGAGTCAATGAGTATCTTTTTATTCTCGTAGGGTAAACTTGATTAAGCTGTATTAATATAATCAAAAGCTTACGCGCGGTTACATCTTTTATTTTAAACATAACCTTACCGTCAAAAACCCCTGACACCAACTAGAAAAAGAGCTGTATCTTTTGAACAGCTGAACAGATTTTCATAAAACATAGCTAAGATGATTTCCGATTAAATTAGTATTCATGGAAAAAAAACTTCATTGAAATCGGTCCATCCGTTTTGGAGCTACACAGATACACACTACAAATTTATATCACCCCTGGATTTGTGTATCTGTGTATCTGTCTGTGGCATCGTAGCTCCAAAACGGATGGACCGATTGCAATGCAATTTTTTAAGTTGAAAGCTAGTTTAATCGGGTATCATCTTAGCTGTTTCAAAAAAGTCTGTTCAGCCGTTCAAAAGTTACAGCTCATTTTGTAGTTGGAGTCGGGGGCTTTTGACGGATAGGTTATCCTTAAAAAGAATGAGTTATGATCTAACGTCTAATAATTTTCCACAACATAACTAACCCTTACAACAATCGATTTAGAGAACAATAAGAAACATTTAATATTTACGACACTATACGTCAACAAACGTCAATTTATTCGCAATAAAAAAAAACAACAATAACAAAGAAAATAAAAGCGAGTTACACTTACACACGATTTTAGTAGATTTTAAGATAGTTAAGCTTAATAAAGGAGTTGTAAAATTAATTATCCAATCGTTAAAAAAAAGGAACAAAACATTCGTGGTCATATTGTACCCGTAGGTTAGAAAACAATAAAAAATCGTGGCCAACCGATGGGTTGTTGATTGAGAAAGATGACTTCTGGCTGTGAGAACGAAGCCCATCAGATTATAAGGGCGTTTTAGTGTTTACGATTGTCATTAAAAATTTAATTGAGTTTTTAGTTTGTTAATGTTTAACTGAGTGCGTTTGGTTTGCACTATGATTCAGTGTCATTCTATATAATAATAATGATCTTTGTGCTTTTAATATACTTATCTAATAGAATTTATCTAATAATTTTATAGTTTAGTTTCGTTTTTTTCAATTGGTAGTTAGATATCTAGAAATTGAAACAGTTTTTTCACTTCAGTAGCTCAAACATGTAGGTTTTGCTGTCTGAAATCAGTGAGCAAAATGCGATTTTGCTCACTGAGTGAGACAAAGTAACTTTTTAACTTTTGTTTTCAGAAAGCCGCGAATATCTTACTCAGCCTTGGGTTAATCATTCGAAACATTCACACTCTATCTCTTTCCCACCATTAGAAAGAGAGAGAGACAAAGACCAGCCCTTTCGAAGTTCCGATTTTGAATTCGACCTCAAAGACAAACACGTTCGGAATTTCGTACTGACTAAAGAAATTTTGCAAAAAGACAATTATGTCCAATGACCAAAGAATCCTCTCTTAATTATGTCTTATAGTGTAATTTATTGAATTTTTAATTTATTGTTGTATTTAAACGAAAATAAGTATTTACTGCAAATAAAACTGATAATTAACCTGTAAATATTTATTTCTAGTTTCAATAATGTTACGTAATATATTTTATCTCCTAAAATGTTCTCGCTGCTGAAGTGAAAAGTTATGTGTGTTACACGAGAGCAAAGTTTTTTGCATCTCGTGCCTTTGAATCCCTCGCCACACTCAGGATTCAACTTTAGAATCACTCGCTACGCTCGTGATTCAATCGTTGAATCCTTCGCTTGCTCGAGATTCAAAATCAGCACTCGCAGCAAAAAACGACTTTGCTCTCTTGTTGCACAAATAACTATTGTAGGCAAGGCTTAAAAAATTGCCCACAAAGTCTTCGTACTAGATTTTAATTTTGCTAAGCAAATAATAAGGTGTTTTTTTTTTCTTATAATACATAATATTATGAATATAGAGTTATGTAGTGTTTTTTTCATTACACTATACTTCGCACTATTCTTCCTTGGGCTGAGAAAGAAAGAAAGAAAAGAAGAAAGAAAACTCATTTATTTAGCACGGACACAATGACAACACTAGAGAGAGAAGATTAAAGATATAATAAAATACTACAAAATCACAAATAAATATATTTGTTAAATAAAATATACCTACACGCTGTAAGTGACTTCGTAAAGAAAACTGATACCATGGACTCAGTACATGATTCTGAAACCTTCAGAATTAGTATTTAGGGTCAGTTTTGTTCGCAGTTTTTATAAATAACCAAAACATCTGCGAATCAATCGAAATATTTTTGTTGATAAAACCGACGCATAATTCTAACGTTGAGGGCTCCAGGATCATGTACTGAATTCATGGTATCAGTTTTTATTACGATATCACTACACCCTGCCCATGCCGAAAGGGTAGCCAGCACGCCATTTGGTAGGCATGGAGAGCCCGACGCTGATTTACAGTTGGCGCCTGCAGTGACACACGGACGAAGGTAAGCAATTATAGACAAAATATGAAACGAATAAATATTATAGTTAAAAAAAAACTAAAGAAAACGCTTTTTTCATCCAAACTAAACGTGTATGCAAAATTTCAGCTCAATCGGAAACCGGGAACTGGGTCAAATTTAACTTCCAAGATTTTTTTACATAGTTACAAGTGAAGCTAATAAAAGCGTTTTAAAAAGGAATGCTGAAATATATCGTCTCCGTATCGTTGCCTATAAAGGTAAGTCTCAACCGATAGTTACATGAGTCACTCATTAGACGCAAGCTGTGCTTTAATCAGAGAGAATAACGTGTAATTAGTTGATGTGGAGCAAGTAGACCGCTCTCACGGCGGCTAGCTTTGACTACTTGACTCTTGTGTGTTTGGCACATGCTAATTGTGATATTGGAAATAATATAGACAACAATATCGATCTAAATGAAAGAAAGAAAGAAAACTACAAAAATATTGAAACAAAAACAAAAAATGTCTGTCCAGTGAGGTGTAAACAAATTGAGAGCATTCTTCGTGGACAATCTATATCTGGTAATGCTATAGGAAGAGATTTCCAACACAGATTTCTATTACAAGAAATTGATATTGAGAAATTGATGTAATATTTTGACTTGTTGATATTTTAATTGTAACTGAAATCTGAATTTTTATTGACTGACTAATTATTTTTTATGTCATTATTTCATTGTTGTACACCACATTCTGATTGATCATGACGGACAAAATATTATGCTATTATACCTACCAACTTAATGTACTCATTATCATGCAAAATAAATTATTCTTATTCTTATTCAGAAATTGATAAAGAGTGATAAAGCATAGAGACATCAAAAGTCTTACCGCAACCTTGATTGAGGTGTAAGCAACTTTAGATGCCGATTGTGAAGAATGTGGACGAAGAGACTGTTTGACTACCAAACAATAAGTTAAAAACCTTACTTGCCACGCTACTTCCGTAGGTACATCTGATAGCATTATGAGGAGTCAAGTTCCAGTTATCATACGCCAATAGTAACGGGAACCGCAGAAGCTAAAATTCTGACAGTCAGGCTAACTTTAGGATATCTATAACCTCCAATGATAACAGCAAAGACATTACAAATAGTTAAAGTTGAAAAACCATTCCACCCGCGTAGTTCCCTTTTAATAAGAACACCGCCCTATTGCGTCCCTTGGGTTTGGGAGGAGACTAAAGGATTGTACCAGAGGGACTCCTTCTACTTAGCAGTTAAATAATGTCTTGTACTAGGTACCGATATCGGAAATTATTTATAAAGAATCAATGGCAAGCAACTAATGAACATTGTGACAAGAATGAAATTGGTTTTATTTGACCTAAACAAAAAAACTTGAGTCATAGTTGACTCCACATTGAACTCAAGTTGAAGTATTCATTCCATGAGAAGAAATAGGAAAAAAAAACTTTAAAAGAAGTAAAAACAGACTTAAAAAAACTAGTAGTTATACAATATTTTTAATAAAAAACTTAACTGTTTCTGATGTCTGCTGCTAAACTAAGGTGCGTTGAAGAATTAAAGGCCCCAACTTCAATCAGTTTTTTTGATGTCGGTTTTTACTTTTTAATGTTTATTATTTATTTTTCTATTCTGAGTCGCACAAACACAATCGTCAGTGATTTGATGTTATTCATTGAAGAGTTCCATTGTCTATCTCCGAAAGTCTTCATCAGACCTACACCAAAAAATGGCACCACCTCGGGAGAATATTCTTTCAAACCAAAAAATAATCATTAAAATTAATTCACAATTATCGATGATATCGCTGAAGAAACATACACAAAAAATTGAGAATCTCCTCCTTTTTTGTAGTCGTTAAAAAGTATGAAATGTCCATGGGTTTACAAAATAAAAAAATCCTCTACATTCTAATTAATATGTTTAGTAGGTAGTTAGTTTCGTCTGGCTTTGTGTACTATACTTTCTTAATTAATTAATAATTCTGTTCTGTTGCAACTGCTATTTTCCCTAACATGATTTTTTTTTGTTCCACGGGCCTTATTCTGAGACAAACCATTATTATCCTATTCTTATTTTTTATTTCCATTAAATTACATTCTTCTCGCAGTTCTTACTACATTGTAATAATCAAGATTGTAATGAGTTTCCATGGAGTTTCTGGCCGGTTCTGCTCCATAGGACCTACTATTTAGAACCGCGCATCTAGAGCCTCGACATTACTTAAGTGCCTGTATCTCGTTTACATGAAATAATGATCTACTGTATTCTATTCTATTATTAATAGGGAATTCTTATTCTTACTGTAGATAGGTATAACATAACTGCCCTTATCAATCTATACCATAACTAATATGGTGTTGTCCAATCTATGGTGTTGTCAATAACAATAAATAAACCATACTCCACCTTTACCCATGGTTGCGCCACCATGAAACAATAAACATCTCGATATTAACGATTTATTAATTACAATACTACTAACAGAGGGCAGGGAGCAAAGAGTAGTATAATATAAGCAGATATGACAAGCATGTACATCTCTTACGAGGACGGAATGTCAGTAAACAGAGTTAGAATAATTAACATCACTGTCCATTGGTTACAATTATGCCTATTTTAGGTAATCAATTTTCAGTCGGCCAGTACTGAAAATAACTGAAAAGTCTGGCAGATACAAGATTTGACGGTGTTAAAAAAATTGATGCTGCCCATTAAACAAAGGTATTTACAAAAGTTTGTAGGGGATCATGTAGTAAATTCATAAAAGAATAGAGGTATCGAACCTTCAGACATTAATATTTTTTTGTCATCCTATAAGTACCTTTCTTCTTTAACCTTACAAGCCCCATAGGCAACATTTCAGGCCGTCACTCATCTGTTTCCCACCTGATCTATGTCAGTAGTTGCGTGTGCGCACATGCGGGCCCCAACAGTTATCCGGCGATCTCCTGCTACGTCCAATTGGTAAAAACGGTTCCCGACACTAAATTCACAGTAAATTGCTAAAACTGTTGAGTTTGATTCGTCCGATGCGTTTACGAAAGATTAAAAAAGATTGCTCTTTTTAGTCAATGCGGGTTATTGGTTTTTTTTTTGTTGTTTAACGTATTTTTGATTAAGTTTATAGGTATGGCGGTGACTTACGTTTAAACAATTGGCGATCTGTTTCCCTGTGGATTGGAATCAGATGTGGGGTTGATTATAATGTAGCTGTAAACTTATGTTTAAAATTTGTAATTGTACTTAAATATTACTCAATACTCAATATTTTATTGCTTTCCATAATGTATTACAAAGGTGGACTATAAAATTGATCATTATGGACACAGCAAAAATTAGGAGAGAGGAAGAGAGCTACGTTGCATAAATTAGATTGATAACCTGTACCTCTACCATGAGTTTTCTGTGCCGTCTAACGTTCACGTTCACATGCAATATTTGTATAGCGACTTTAGTTCACTATTTATACCGCTAGAGGCGCTGAAAAAAATCCCATGCAAATATTGCATGTGAACGTGAACGTTAGACGGCACGGAAAACTCATGGTAGAGGTACTGGTTATATTATACCTAAATAGATAATAAATACAGAATTATTATGTATGTATTGTGTTTAAATGTAGTTATAATATTAGTTAAGCTATGGTTTCATGAGAGAGCGGTATGGTACCGCAATCAAGCGGCCGTAAAAAATTGTGATGTCTAAGGCTGGCAAAAGACAGCCTTTTAAACGGTAACCAGAGTTGCTGAATATGAACCGTATTGCCTGTCAACCAGGGTTGACATGTCTGGTTATCATTCAAAAGGTAAATTTTCTTCTACTGGTTAGTTTCTTGTTAAAAACAAAGCGAATGCCGTTAACCATCAATTGTCATCCTGGCCCCTGGGCCACCCTAAGATACACTTAGGTCTTTGCAGTACGATGTTATCAGATTGTTGTAGAAGGTTCCTGCTGCATCCACTTGAAATAACTCCTTTAATTATCTTACGACTGTTAGTTTGCCTTTTTCACTGTCGAGGCCTTTAATCTTACTACGAATGACTTTTATTTGTATGTGACAAAGGGCTATGTACCTAATTACCAACAACATGATGATTAAAACTAAAACGGCTGTTTGTTTACCCATACACCTACACACCCATACATAAATTTCATGGTAAACTGGTGATTTTGTCCTAACTATCTGTTATGTTTTCGGTGAACTTGGGCCTTAGTCGCTTACAAATACAATTTTAAAACTTAAAATTATTACTCCTAAGCATTAATCGCCATCTGCCAAAATCGATCAGAAACCTAACATTATTTATTGAGAAAAAACAAAATTTAATTAAAACATCATCAATAAACAATATCATTTCAATCTAACCCTACGAATGCGACCGTACAAATTAGAGGCCCCGAAAAAAATTCAATAACCCTCCAGTGGGCACCGATCGGCAATATCAATGACGTTTAACCCTAAACATAATCGAGTCTGAATCGAAACTACCTCAGGGACATCGGGTCTGTTGTGCCCGTAAAATTGCCGAGTATTTTTTGCAATAAAATTGCTCCCTAGTTTTAAAGGGGGTTGTTCACGCCCCAGGCGGTTAAGGGTTACGAGAATTGTGTTGACGTATTCCGAATGATTTCGTGTAAGTAGGGATAATGCCGTTGGTTACAGGTAAGCTATGTAAATATGGAGCTCTTTGTGTGTCATCGACATTATTTGATCTTTTATTTTTTCTTATCATAGCATCCCTCCATTTCCCGAAAAGCGCAGAGGTGCTGTTGGATACTGGTAAAATGGGGCTATTTGGGAAACATGGAGCTATTTGGGAAACATGGAGCTATTTGGGACTAACACTTATTTTTAGGAATTTGAACATATTTTCTAAACAAAATACCTTTTCAATTGAAATCAAACAATACAACCACTAGTTAAAATCCATTAGGCATATGAAAAGCACGAATAATTATTCCTTTACTAAATGTAAATTAACCCCGTGGTTCCTAAATAGCCCCATTTTAAGGTACCCATGTTTCGATGCTCTTAATAAGACCCATTTTAGATTGCAACGCTCTTCAAATAAACGCCCTGCACCTAACGCAAAAAAATACCAAGAAAATAAAATTGCGTTCTACAAATACAACACACAAAATATACACAACTCCACATTCAAAACTAACAAAATCTTCAAAGCACAATACCGCTTCAAACTGGTTAACCCTTACAATACAGGAGCATATTTCCGCGGGGCGATCCCGCGTGTCGCCTAAACGACCCCATAATTGATAAGTAAAGGAAAAGAAGAGTACCGCCTTATACATATTTATGAGATCCTAAAATTGCTACGGGACCATGCGAACGGAAGCACTTGCGCCCATCGCCGTCTCATTATGTTTTTAGGGTTCCTTTGTTATCGCCACTTTGATGTCTGTTGTACAGAAATCGGCAGAAGGATTTCCTTTAGTTTGCATGATTTCAAAGTTTGAGGGTAAAATTGTGAGTGAAAAATGGCGTGCTGGAGTTTTTCTATTGTGTTTTATTTTTTATATCCAGCCGTTTATCTGTGCTTATGTGATGAAACTTTATGCAACAATATATTTTTCAGAATCATGTTTATGTTCGGATTTGATTCTTTTTTACAACAGATCAAAATATGAATCACAACAACACTGCACCATTGTCCTCAAGAAATGTTGAATATGTGGCCTTCTAATCGGATTGCCGAGCGTGACGGCCTGCGGGCAAAATGTTTCATTGAAAGGCCTATATCCAGCAGTTGACTTCAATACGATGCATGATCATGGATTCTAATTAGGTATACTTATATTTTTTTTAGATACGCCGCTACCTTTCCCATTATTGTACCTATATTTACAAATAAACTCTTTAATCCAAGCACTAAGGCAAAAGCAACCCCCACATCCTACCATCTTCCTTACATAAAGCGAGTTTATAAACGCTGAACGCGGCGATGCGTTCAAAAACCACAATAAACGGTAACTTTATAGGTAAAACAGGATCGCGACACTTTACCTCTCTTTACGACAATAATCCATTGTTGAATGCTTTTCTTGCTCTTTTTATAATCCACGCTCGTGTTTGAATGCGCTAAATGAAACGTTTAGCGACGTTCTTATTTTGAATGTTTGGGGTACAAAAGACGATATACGGTAATGTGTTTTAGGTATTTTTGCATGTCGCATCGCAGGGGTTAGTATTTTTTTATATTGTACAGTTTAAAGAAAGAAAGAAAGAAAAAGTTTTTATTTTTACGCCCAGTATGACGCACAAAACTTAAATAAACTTACACCAAGATCACTTAATACTAAAAATTGACATTGTTCTGCTTTGAGTATCTATCAAGGTATCTATACTCAAAGTTGTTCTGCTAAACAAACATAAATTAAATTAATTAAGTGGCAGCACCGAGTAATACCGAGTTTGCCTGAATAATATTTAAAAAAAAAATAGGATTTTGCTGGAATAATTAAAATACCTGGCTAGATACATATTTTGAATACTTATTTTACATATTAAATTATATTATGAAACAAATGTACCTACTAATTATTTTTGACTATAAAATCAACTCATTCAAGCTATAATAGTTTATCTTTTATTACACGAAGAGTATGCGACCAACTATTCAAACATTGCGAACGTGACCAATCCACTGAACAAAAACGTTTCATACGTTAATAATAACTCTTGCGCAGTTATAAGTAGTAATGAATGAACTCATATCAATTCGTTTGAGACTACTTGGCACCACATGTCAATGATTCGCTTCCGTTCGCTCGTTTTGCTTCTGTTACATCATATCCTTCAAGCGATGATTTGTTAGTTTGTCAAATAAATAAAAAAGTCATCTTGTAGTTGGATTACGAGTACTTACTGACAAACTCATGGGATAAAATATGAATGAAGTCTTGGGGCGTTAAATTTTCTGTCTAAACTAATATTAAAAAGAGAAAGGATTTGCAAATCTGCGTCACGTAAATAAAAAGCAGAAACTATACTTCATTTTGATTGACGAAGCTGTTGAATTTGATACCTACTACCTTATGTTTTGACAAAAGCAGGTAAAACACTAAATTAATATTTCCTTAAAACGGGTGACGCACAAGTATACCATCGTATTAATTGCGCACTATTTAAAGCGATAACAATAAGTGTCGGTTACATATTAACATACACATAGCATATAATCATAGCGTGTATATAATTCCCCGGAATGTGTTTTATATCTGTTTAGCCGTTCATTCATGAGCTTCTTTTTAATGACACAAGTATAGCACTAAGAATAAATAGACAGACCGGTCCAACGGGGAATTTCTATTGAGATGAGAATTATAAGTAAAACTTAGAGTTTCTAAGTGTTCTATTAACCATCCATAACCAGATCTATTAACCAGTAAGAAGGTAAAAGTAAGTCACTTCTTTTTTATTATTTGTGCATTTATTTATATAGTTTGTTTATCTCAAAATGACGCAATCACTGTGCTACGAATGGCTACCCAATATGAGACATTTCAATTCACAGCTATCGTCAAGATATACATAGAATTCGACGAATCAGAGAAAAAGAAGTCACTTGTACATACAACAACATCTAAATCACTAAACATTGACAAAAGACAAATCTACGATTTTTTTATCCACTGTCTTCTCTGTCCATTATTAGGTCTACACGCAGAGTGTGAAACACTTGTAGCAGTTCCAGATCATTAACGTCGCGAACATGTGTCGACTTATCGGGACAGACAGACAGGCGCGAATCACTCGTTATGTAAGTCTAAATTAGTTTATTTGTGAATGAAATATTCTTAAAAATAAAAATAACCAAAAGAAAAATACGAAAATCTTAGAAAACAGCTTTCGTTAAAGTTTCCAATCCAATTAATATCAAGTTAAATCATTTAGGTATTAATGTTCTGCTGGATAAAGCCAGTAAATGTAAGGTTATATAACTTGTTGCCTATTTCAAAATCTGTAAGATGTTAGCTAATTCTTCTTTGGTCAATGGACGTTTGGGGAAGCTGGATGTAGATACAAAGAGCCATAACATATATATATATATATGATATAGAGACAATAACCTAACCGTCGAAAACCCCCGACTCCAACTAGAAAAAGAGCTGTAACTTTTAAACTGCTGAACAAATTTTCATGAATCATAGCTAAAATGATACCCGATTAAACTGGATTTCGATTAAAAAGCTGCATTGAAAGCGGTCGATCTATTTTGGTGCTACGATGCCACAGACAGATATACAGATACACGGATACGCAGATACACAGACACACAGAAAACCCTCTTTTTTGTCGGGGGTTAAAAAGACACTGCCTACCCTAATCAATTAAGTATTAATTAATACAAACATTAATAATAAAGGTATTAACAATAAATTTGAGAATATGGATGAGGTGGTGAATCACAAACCAAATCATTTAACTTGACAATACAACACTCCTACTCTGTAAGGAATGTCTGTGCACACCACCGATGAAGTTATACTAGTTATTACCTAATATTGCTCTTACACGATAATTAATCAATAATAAATACCTATAAATACAATTAAGTACATTCTCTAATTACCAACCAGTCCAGCGGGTCTACCGCGTAACTAAAATTGTAATGAACATCGACATTTGTATTAAACTTCAATACGATCGTGAGAGCCTAAACTTTGAGCTAACTTCTAAAAAAATTACCTATCATATAGTTGGGACTCCTATCTTCATGATCGGTAAAAAAAATACAAGTTAGCTCAAAGTTTAGGCTCTCACGATCGTATTGAAGTTTATAACCGATGTCGATGTTCATTACAATTTTAGTTACGCGGTAGACCCGCTGTTTCGACAAACAGTAATGAAAAAAATAATCTTAAAAATAATATAAGCTGGAGACCACACGGTCAAATTTCCCAAATATAGATCAAAATCTAATAAATCTTCAAACCAAAATAAAAAAATCTACACTATATCCCCTACTGGGAGGATTCTAATTAACCAAAATTAATCTATCATCTTATAAATATTTATAATACGACATGCACAAAAAAACATAATAAAAATTCTAAAAAAAAACTAGCAAGTACACATGTTAACCCTGCAAACGCAACATGTCTCAAGCTTGGTCCCGAGATTAATTCCATTAAAAGCAATAGAATTATTCGCACATGTAAATAATAAGCCACAGGAAGTCTGTGGTGACATGTGGTGGGGTGTCGATGACCCTTGCTAGATCATCTAGACTGGATTCAATTGCTTTTAAGATTATGCTTGAAGTTAAGTTGCCTAGGTTTAGAATAAGAAAAAAATCAATGAGAATATAATTTATTGATTTTAGAATGGAATTTTTATGGAAATAATTTAAAAAACAGCGATATTTATTAGTGCCTATGTAAAATAAATTTTTAGTCTATCTGATTTTAATTTTAATCTTGCAAAAATATAGATGCTCTTTAAACTGTTACAGAAAAAATGCATTTTTTTTTTACAGATTTTTATCAGTCGAAGCGAAGTGACTTTGTTGATTTTTTATTTCATTAATTTAGTTGAATCACTCTGTTTAAAATTCCACCTCCTAAATAGGTACACATATTCAGCACATAAATTAATCTACTCATCGCACAAAGCCAATAACCCTAAAGCGGCCCGCACCAAAAATAACCCTACAAATTCTACGTCGGACAAATTCGTCTCTAATTTGTTCACCTACCCGCTGCAAAAAGATAAAATTGTTCCTACTAATGTCACATCTAGATGCAAATTGTTTCGGCCCGGGGGTATTTATTTTAATTCTAATTTCCCGCGGTAAATACCGCAAGGGCGGCCGCGCAGCCGCTTCTCCGCTTCACCACTGAAAACTTTTCCTTTTTCACTTTTATTAAAGTCCTGTTAAAGTGACGTTAGATGTACGTTTTTTTAAGTTAAATTGGTTGTAAATGTCTTAGGGACAGGATATTAATTTTAAGAAGTTCTTTTAAACTAATATTATAAAAAGGTATTTATTTGTTTGTTTATATCCAGGGGGTAATTTTTGGAACTACTGAACTGATTCTATAAATTCTTCCACTTATACAAAGTTACACTGTCCCCGAGTGATATTAGGCTTTATTTTATTTTGATAAAATAAAAAGCATGGTTGAAACCGCGAGAAACAGCCAGAAAAAAAATATGAATTATATTATTTTTGGGCAATCGTTTTTCTCGATTTGGTTATTAAAAACTTTAGTTAAAACAGGACTCAAATTTTAAAACATTATTGATCAAATGATTACAAATCGGATTATTAGACAACCCGTGTTCAGTGTCTAGTGGTTGCTGCGACAAACTGACGTTGACGAGAGTTGATTGATGGCCAACTAGACTGATCAGAATGACGTATCCGATCAATTCAAACACATTTCTTCTTCAATAAGAGCCTTGCTCTTGTCGGTGTAGCTAACGTAGCTCTCTCCAGTGCAATCCACTTAACCTCCTTATACGACAAGACAGATGTTTTTCCTTTATTAAACTCAAGCAGCTTCTTGTCTTCTTGTCCCCTTTTCCTTTCCAAAGACACTGCAACCAAAATATTGAAAAAAATATTATAACCATGACTTCATTACACTCATCCTAACTTCTCAAGTGATAGAAAGGAAAAACAGAAAGAGATGCACATAAATATTGTTAAATACAGTAAAGTACATTGAAGTAAGTGCTGTAAATAAGACTACAGCTACTACGTCACTGCTTCGCTCTAATTTCAAGTTCTTAATGTCTTAGAAACAAGTTAGTTGCGACAAAACTTTGTCCTTTACTTGTTCTTTACTTTGAACACTGTGCAGTAAAAAGCTGCAGTTCTGAAGTGAGTAAATTGTTGCTTAAGTGGACTGAAAATAAATAAGATTTTAATTTTTTCAGCTAAGTGAATTTAACTGTTTCCTAGAAAAATCTGAAAGCAAATTAATATATTAAGATATAAAGTAATACATAAAATACATAATTTAGATATAGGTACATAACATCGGAATCCAAAGACTCTAAAATTAGTGCAAAAACCCCAAACTTGAAATACAAAAACTGGACCTAAAACACAAACTTAAAAAAATATTTATTTATATATTCTTTATTGTACAACAGTAAAAAAAAATTATACACATACAACTTGCACGAACAAAGGTAGATTGTACAATGGGCGGCCTTATCGCACACGGCGATTTTTTCTTTTTCTTAATCCACATTTAATTATTAAATTTTTTAGGAATTTCCATATTTCTCTAAATCCCTTACAGCAAAATACAAAAAGCGCTCTACATCACTAAAAGCGCTGAAATTACAGGAGTCATTTGAAATAAAATTTTGACTGTGAATTAAAAGTAAACATTAGAACCGGGTAATTCTGTAAAACGCCTCTCGTAGGCGAAGACCAAATGATTTTTGAGAGAACTACCTGCTTGTATTTAAGCTTTTGGGGTAATTGTAGGGCCAGGGCAAACGCGATTTGATCAAATTAGAAAAATAAAATCACTTTACTTATTAGTGCTTTTTATTTTTTTGGAATTTATTTTATTCCACAAGAATTACAACTAAACTTAAAGTACACAGCCTAGTTAATATTAATTATAATAAAACATAAAATAAAAATACAAATATAAAACTGAGCAACTAGGCGTCAAAGTACTCCTCCTCATCGGTGTCAATTGGTAACGTGCCATGATGATTATGATGTTAATATTCAAACAATAAAATTAGGAGAGGTTAATATCAGTTTCCAAAAAAAAAAAAATAACGCCACTCTTCTGGTTGATTAAGTCATGTGGGGTCCAAAGAGCCCGCCAAAGTGACGAAACCTGAAATCGTTTAGTGCACCCTGGGTTAAAGTCAGCCTCGATATTTTGCTGACTGGCTAATCTGTCCACTAATGGCATGAGAGATCTCATGCAATAACTCGTGCTTTTTTCTTTTTTTTATTCGACTTCGGCGATATGATAGCGAAAATTGGACATAAAAGAGGTTTGCTTTCAAAGGAATTAAAAGTATCCTTTTATTTTGTGGGTTTTTTGTTAGGTAGGTACTCGTTTTACTGTTCAGTTTGGAGGTTAGTTTGAAGCAAACATTACAATCAAGTAGTTCATTATAAGATAACCCTTATCCGCCGTTTTCAAAGCCCCAGTCGTAATGTTTCGTATTAATTAACTCAGTATAATTAAAGTGGTATGCGCAACACTGGCCCGGTCGCTCTTCCAACGTTTTTTGATACGGACACCGTGTACGTACCGTAGACGGTTTTACATACGGTAGGTACGTATAGACGTTACGAAGTTCTGTAATTAGGTTGAAGTAAGAAAGTTTGAACTATAATGCGATTAGGGTTGGGAATAACTCTGAATGATGTAAAGCCAAAATTATGTGCTATATTAATTTAAAAAAAACAATTAACATCATCACAGTGGCGAAGGATAAATATTTTTAGTAACCGACTTCCAAAAAGGAGGAGGTTCTATGTTCGTCTGTATGTATTTTTGTTTGTGAACTGATTTAAAAAAATCTTTTTTACTTCGAAAGGGCCTTTAATTCTTCAATGCACCTAGCTTGGCAGTGGCATCGACTTCAGAAGCTGTTAAGTTTTTTAAGAAAATAATTTTATACGTTTTAGATTTTTGAAGTCGGTTTTTACTTTTTTAAAATTAGGGAACCCGTCTAAAAATAGTTTGCCAGGCGTGCCACATGCTGTGCAGCTTTAATTTAACTGTGGCTTGAACTCATGGAGCAACTTACCTGCCTTTAGTTATTTATCAATACATAATACATGGTATGGTGTGGTATGGCTATTGGTAATGGCCACGTAAAGCAAAGTCGATGGGAATCATGTTATATAGACCCTCCGCCACTGCATCATCATCATCTTTTGCTTTTTTTTACATTTTTAAAATTATTTGTTTCAACCTTTTTTGTCCCACTGCTGGGCAAAGGTCTCCCCTATAATCTACCACTCCTCTCTTTGTGTTGCCTTCTTTAGCCAGTTTTCTGTGAAAGCATCTACGAGTACATTGTCACGCCAGCGTCTGCTACGCCTGCTTCTGCGACGACGCCCATCGTCATTCATCCACTGTGTGATGATCCTGGCCCATCTGTCCTGGTGTAATCTGTAAATATGACCCATCCAATTCCATTTCAACTAGGCAGACCAGGGTTCATATCTGCGATACCTATCGTGGTCCTTGGAGCGTTTATGGTATTTCGTCCTCAGTCGCTGACCTTTATACAAAGTATACCTAATACTACGCTCCATTGCAACGTTTTTACGTAACTGCGAAAAAACCTAAGCCATTCCTTTTTTTTTTGAAGATGCTTTGCAGCCTCTTATTGCTCATTCATAAGCACAATGCAGCGCAATAATGTAACACCTCTAACCGTCAAAAACCCCGACTAGAAAAAGAGCTGTAACTTTTGAACGGCTGAACAGATAGTCATGAAACATAGCTAAGATGATAAACGATTAACCTTTTGAACGCCATTGTCACATACATGTGACAAACGAAATCTTACCCTGAACGCCAACGTCACAAATATATGACAAAATCATATGACAGAAAAAGTGGC
Organism: Allophyes oxyacanthae; assembly: GCA_932294325.1. Lineage (NCBI taxonomy): Eukaryota > Metazoa > Arthropoda > Insecta > Lepidoptera > Noctuidae > Allophyes > Allophyes oxyacanthae. Next base: position 3,569,909 of record OW028612.1, read on the forward strand.
CTGGCGTCAGGGGTACGGCGATACGTTTATACTCTGGCGTTCAAAAGGTTAAACTAGCTTTCTATTAAAAAACATCGATCCATCCGTTTTGGAGCTACGATGCCACAGACAGCGATACACAGATACACACTACAAACTTATTACACCCCTCTTTTTTGTTGGGTCGTTAAAATAAACAATGAAGTATGAAAAAAATGACTAATGATAAACTAATGTACCATTCTATTTATTACCAATCACAAATCAATAATAAAATTAATGTTGTTTACCTCTAAATATATTTTTTTCATTTCGGTGTAGCTCAAAAAACTAACTCTAGAAAACACAGAGTCTAGTTGGAAAACATACCGTGTACCCTTCAGCACAGTAGGGTTAATAAGCTCTTCGTCTTTATAGCCGCGTACAAAATTGCTAAGAGTGTCAGACATTCGCTTTTGAGTGGCTATTTCTGTAAATGACCCTCAGATATTTTGAATTTTAAACTGTATTCAAATGAGCTAAGGATTGAGAGACCAGGTTGATGGTTCGCGCTAAATTTTATGAGCACAACTGCGGTTGTAAAGGGTTGATCGTAAAAATCTTATGTTGGTAATTAAAATTTGAATATAATTTAGGACCTACTTTTTTTAAAATAATATCTACTCTGTTCATTAAATGTAGGTAGGTACATTATTAATATTGTATTTGTATCGATGGTACAGTTTAGAAACATACGTATACAACCAGACCCGAAACAGCTATCTGTAGATCATACAAATATTTGTGCCGTGTGGGGATCGAACCCGCGGCACGTAGCGCAGAAAACTAATCGCTTAGCCATTGCGCTAACCGTACCTACAGTTAAGAGCGTTTTTTGTTTTTCAAAAGGAGACTAAATTACTGACATTAAAAGGTACTGTCAGATAGTAAAAGAAAAATAAAAAAAATAGGTACCTAGATATCTAGTTTAGTTTTGTCCATGAAAAATATCCAGAAGAAACATTGCCACTCGGAAAACAAAGGTCCAAAAGAAATCATAGAAACCTTCCGTAATAAATTTTGATTTCTGACCGTGCCAAGTTTTACGACTAAATCCCGAAAATCAAACGTCCGAAGACCGAATTACGATTACGATTTTCATATTTCCCGTTTTTTCCGAGCCCATCCCCTGCTACAATCGAGGGGATGATCAGAATAATGGGATTTAGCTGCGAGATTATGCCAGGATTATTTTGCACTGAGTACGTAGTAAAAAATTTCCGTAGCCCTGTCGGCATAAGGCTCGCCGCCAATGTGAACTGAGCCCTATTTTTTTCTATACAAGGTTGAAATTCGTGTCGGGTGGAATTGTGGGGAATTTCATTTTGTCCCGAATAAAAATATCCTATACGACGGCTTTGCTTTATCATTGCGAAGTGGAGGTGTAATTAGTTTTCGCAAAGCAAGCTCTGCTTCCTTATTCTGGGATTTACGGCGCCCTTTGTCCACCATTGTTATTTTTTTTTCAGAAAATAATGATTAAAATATATCAGGGAACCGTTACAAACTGACTTAGTTACCTACTTATAATTCGCAACTTTACAATAATCTTTTTAATCTTTTAGATATCGGTATTTGTTTCAAATAAACTTATTTTTGTAATGATACTATCAACTACATCTTCTTCGATTTATAAAAACGAAAATACTCGTATTACCTGTAATAATCTAGCCTAACACAATATGGTATATCTAGAGTTCTTTATTTATGAAGTTTCAAGCAAAATAATAATAACAAATCAAATTTATGAATCATAATAAAATATTAGAAATGATAAAATAGGAGGCTGATATGATTCGAGGGGAAATTGTAACATGTTACAACAAACCCCAAGATTTTGTTACAACTAACCCCATAGTACAATTTTTCATATTTTACAAGATAAATTAACTTACCTATTTATAGTAAAAACCCTTACACAACATAAAATATAGTTAAATTTGAAACAATGACTACAACGATCACGGCATTAAGACCACCTTTGTACATTGTAATTTGTACATGAAGCATTTTAAATAAAATAAATAAGATGTGGCGTGTTAATTATAAAGGTCAGATTAAATCAAAATCATAAGTTAATAAAGTTTTAGTTCCCGGTGAAAAAGCCGTGTTACTGTTTACCCCTGTTACAACAAGCCCCTTGCTCCTCTACCACATTGAGCACTTTCCTTGTAACGAATAACAACACCGACACGATAATGTCGGCTGCAGTAACAAAAACACATAATGTGAAAGATTATACAGGAATTTTTTTTATGTAGTGCCCAAAATTTGCAGAGTGATTCAGTGTCCGTTCCCAAATGCAACTGCAGTACTAAAATTCACTACAAAACAAAATAAAAAATTGATTTTGTTTTCGTTTTCGAATTTTGGTTTTGTTTTAAAGTGTATCCCAATACTGCGATTGCATTTAGGAACAGAGACTGAATCACTCTTTAAATTATGAGAACTACATAAAAAAAAAACCTGTATATCTGTATAGATACTAATATTGTTATCGGTGTCGTGTCCGTGGCGGTAACGTCTAATGTGAAATCGCTTAAATATATAGAAAATAAATATAAAATCAGTAGCATATTAAAATGAAGCTTTTTTAAAAAGAAAAGTTTCAAACCGAATCAGAATACGTGCGTAGGCGCGTCCGGATTAGCGTCCGTATTCGGGGGCCATCCGCTGTGAAAAATTGAACCGTTCATTGTTTTAAATGTCGGTACGTGACGGCAAGCTTACTGCGTCCGTCCACGGATAATTGTATCATCTTTTTGAAGAATTCGCGTATTTTCAGCTTTATTAAAACGGATACGAATCGTGTTTGTTTACGATAATGCTGATTTTGGGATAAAAACATTTCTAGTTTCATACTTACACCAATATAGCTGATTTATAAATTGTAATCCTAGTTTTAGTTCAATTAACATTTTTAAATTTAATAGCCACGAACGAAATACTACGGGCGGGACGTAAAAAAAGTTGACAATTTTTATTTTTCAGTAGACTTAATTCAAAAAAGTTTGGTCCAGGTTGACATGTATATAAATAAAAATATTAAAGTTGATTATTGCACTAACATTAAGTATATTAGAAATGAAATATAATAAATCAGATCAAATATGAATGTTTCGATTGTTTGTTAGTTTGTGAATATGGATGTTTGTTAATGAATCACGACTTAACGACTGAACTGATTTCAACGGAATTTGACATACAACTTAAATACAACCTTGGGAAGGACTTACAATACTTTTTATTCCAGAAAATACCTTAGTTTTTTAGGAAATCCACGTGGACGGAGTCGCAAGCACACCTAGTAGGTATATTATTTAGATAAAGTTGATAAATCGTTATTTATCTTAGTGTGATATCAAAATGACAAAAAAACGATTAGTGGTGATAGAACTCGTAACAATCAACGAACTTAATATCAAAAGCATATAGTTCGCGAGAACAAGAGACATCTTTTAATCGGCCGATACCACTGTCTGTAGGTACCTAGTTGTTACGAAAAAGACATACCTATTATTTAATAATTATAACATTACTCAATAAAAAAAGTCTAATTCATAATAGAAGCAAAGAAACAAAGAAAACGTTTATAAGACATACAAAAAAACAACATAATTATAATAAATAAAAAGTAAAAACGAAAAATAAAAACTTAGGCATTACCTACTTAATTAAAAAGCTTTTTTTTTTTTGTAGTTGTTAGATATTGAGTAATATTTATTTAAAAAGAAATTAATATTGTTTAATATTTACCTACAGTCTGATATTGTTATCTCAATGGAATTTTTAATTGTTGGTCAAGACTATTTTGTTATTCAACTTATTATAATAGTGTTTATAATAAAACTACTATCAAATTTTACGCAATACAAAAAGAAATACCCATAAATAATACTTAGGTTAATCTTTTCCATAAAGTTACATTTTTAACATTTGTAACTATCAAAATTTAATTTATGATAACAATACTCCAACCTATTTTCACGCATCTTAGTCCTTATTCAATATATTCACACACGCGCGAACGCGCAAAAATTTTCCAGCGAAAAATTGCTCGCGAATAAATGCATCGGTAGCACAATAAAATCCATCACGAATCATATTATTGTGTTACCTATACAAAGTGATTGTCACTCGGGGCACATGGCGGCTTGCGACGCCCGAGGCGGGGCTTACCACACCACGCCCACAGAAAAACGGCTCAAGCGATAAGGTCGAAATCACTATGGAGATTCTAGAGATTTTCGGCTTTACAGAACAGAAAGCCGCGAGAGCGCGCCGCGAGTGTGTGTCTGCCTTAAAACATAGTCGCAACCCGCGCCGGGCGCACGCTCGCCATTCCAAATCCGAACACGAATTTTTAAATTCGGTATTCCAAATTTAGGTTCAAATATTTGAAGTCGGTTCTTAAAATAAAAAAAACGGTTCTTAGGTTTTGAGTGTTATGCGTCGGAGGCCGTAATTTTTTGACAATGGAAGTAAGTGCGATGCCTCCGATGCCGCTGGACTTCTCTATGGTGAGGAGTGGAAGTGGTTCACCAGGTTCGCTGCGGGAGGGATCCCCAAGGCCTGTGTCCAACAGCGCGTTTCGAGTGGTCACCCCAAAAGGTAAGAAAAATATTTTGATGCCCGAAAAATTATGTTTTTGTTTTGTTTTGCTTTTTTTACATTATCTATGATTGTTAACTATCACAAAAATTCTTGGAAATCCTGATACAGTGTACACTTAGTAACTGCACAATCTTTTTGAGATTCTCAAGGCGGCATTGAAAAAAAAGTGATTGTAAATATTTTTCTGAAGAACCGCTTTCTTTTCTGAACTGCAAGATGTTCCGTCTATTATAAACCTAAAAAATATCACATATTGCAGGCAACAATAACAAAACGTTGCCTAGATTTGTGACAACAACACAACAAATAGATTATGTTTCAAACCTCAAGAGTAAAAAGTAGTAAAAATGCAAAACAAACAAACTATAAAACTCATTCCCAACTTACTTTTCGTTTTGGCATAAAATAGTACTTGAAAATATTTAAATTTCTTGTTAATTATAAAAGAAAGCTTTGTAGAAAACAATTCTATTCTATTTAGATTCTAATTGGTTTGTCTATGAATAAGTTATTAAAAGATCTCTACTAAGAACTTTTTGTAGTATTTTCTCGACATTTATTGCTTTTATTCCTCTTCAAAAATTATAAAAGAATGAAAACCATTACATGTATTTTTAATTACTGTTCGATTAAAAAAGACTTTTAAACGTCATAGTACCTACTGTTTCTTTTATTAATGATGATATTGATTGATATGATATATTCATTGATTATACAGATAGGTTAAATTTATAGGTAATTTATTCTTAAAATTTACCGGTATTCATACCAAAAAGGAAAATCATCAAGCCTAGTTATGAATAGAGGGAAGATTAAAGATTTTTTGAGTTGTATTAGGTGGTAACTCTATTAATGTAACAGAAACGACAATTATGATAATATTAAATATAAAAACCAGATTAGACTGAACTATTGAGCCAAAAAACCATATTTACTATACTTAATAATATAAAATTTTCATAAACTTTATGAAAAAAAAAAAAGGATTAAATTCATCAGCCATTTAGAAAAAAAAACTTTTTTGGGATTTATTCTTTTAAATTGGTATTACATTTAAAATGATCCAATTCCGGTATGAGCTAGCTGATCATATAATCAATACAACTGTCAAAGGAAACTTAATTGTCACCCCTCGACCCTTGACAAATGACACCCGACCACCTATTATTATGACTTTATTGGGTGCAGCTATACTTTTAATTAAGTTATACTTGATCCATAGGGAATTCTAATAGTATTTATTATATTTGGAAACTTTTGTATTTTTGTGACTATTCCTTAGTAACTAGACTAGTTAACTTAGTAATTAGACTTATATTTAAAGAAATGGTTTAAATCTTTTACTTTTATGTTATTATCAGCGGTCGGAATAGGTAAGGTTAATTTACTATTGTATAGCAATTCCAGCGACCTCATTTTATTTAGAATTTTATCAATTTTTTGATAAACTATTTTGATTATTGATGATAGATTTTTTGATTTTTTGTGTCAAACTATTTCCTGCGGAATTCAGGAAATAGTTTGACACAAAAAATTGATATATTGAAAAATTGAATTCGATAAAAATTTATACCTATATAAAATTCTGGTGGTTTTAACCACTTTTTCAACTTGTAGCCTACTTTAGGTTTATTATCTATTCCGATCACTGGTTATTATTTACTTTTGTATCCGTTTTTATTAAACCTAACATTAATGAAGTTAGTTTTGTAGATATACCTAGTATGCATAAAGTCTGTTAGCAGACTTTATGTTATATTTAACAGAAGGATATTTCTGTTATATTGTATAGCTTTACAATCACATATTTTAACAAAATCTTCACTTGAAGGCACTTAATAGTTCCTAGAATTTTTAAATTGGACCACCATAAAGAATTTACTGAGAAACTCTACCCCAAAACATTCAATTGATTGCTGTACTTTCTTTTCACTTATTTGTAAATTAATATTTTCTACATAGTTCAACTGAGACGCACTAACAACTAGTAATGGAATTGCTTGCATAGAAAAAACACGGTTACCGGTACCTAATAATCCCAACATAAATGTTACCTACGTGACAAAGAGTGATGAGTTTCAAAAAATATAAAAGAATAAGACATTGATATAAAAAGTAATGTAAAACAAACATCTTAGTTATAAGAAATAGGCGCAAAGATGCAGTTTTTCTTAATTGAAATTGTATACATTGTAGATAGTAAAACGTTACTTACACTTTCAAAATAAATCATTTATTTTATATTATTTGATAGTCTAAGTACCTAATATTTGTATGCTGTAAATAATTTGTGAGTCGATACTTACCTTAAATACCAAAACAAAATGGCTACGTTTCAGCACTAGCTCAAAACGCTCACAGACGGACCTAATTCTGATTGGTCAAAGGAAATTAAAGTTCTCACACGATACCTGGATACCAAAGCACAAAGGAAACGATACCGGATACCGATACTCTATGCATTCCAAATATTAATTTTGAATTTCCATTCCATCCTGATGAATGAGTGAACTTTTATTCTAGAACTTTTAAGAATTCAAATTGTTCGTCATTTGAATTTGCTTGACTATGGAGTTTTTATTATTTAATTATCTACATTATTTTCTAATTTCCTATTTAGTTAAATATGCCTTCAGGATATTTTTTTAAATAGTGTGCATAATTTGTAGAGTTATTTACTCTCTGTTCCTAAATGCAACCGCAATATTAGGATACACTTTAAAACAAAACGAAAATTCGACTTAGTATGGGGAACACTCATAATTAACTAGTGCAAGTCATACAAAATGAAAATCAAATTTTGTTTTAGAGTGAATTTTAGTATCTAGGTACTACGGTTGCATTTGGAAACGGACACTAAATCACTCTGAAAATTAATTATGAGCACTGCATTAAAAAAATATCCTGTAATAAAACAATTGTTTTTAAGATTAGGTACTAAAATTGGTGTATGTAATATAACATGACTTGAAAAATATTTTTTATTTTTGCATCTGTTGTACCTACTTTGTCATGAAAATGAGCTTTTCCTTAGCAACACTTTTCTATAAAATACCTATGTTTTTCCTACAAATGACCATGTGGTTTCTCAGAAAATTATATCTATTAGTACTTAATTAAAAGATCTTTTTAAAAACTAAATATCAATTTTCTTCATCATTTAGGTAGATACCAAAAACCAAAAAAATAATAATTTTAATGATCGTCCAGGACCATGTGACAAAAAATTAATTAAAATTTATAACTGCAGTACCTATTTTAACAATCATAATTATTAGGTACCTACCGTGTTCATATTATGTAAGTGTACCTACTTTTTGTTATACCTAATCTATATATTATACGTGAAAAGAAAAATATACCCCTTTTAAAGCATATTGCGCGCACGGAGGTATATGAGATTTGGCATAGTTAAAGTTTATATGGAGAAGGAATGCCGAAAGCTATAATTACGGTCGAATTTCGACTACTGGGTGACCGATAGTTATAATTAACCATAATATTCTAAATTATGCATAAATCTGAACAGTATTAATAATAAGGAAAATAACAAAATACAAATTGAATTGTTAACGGTGCTTTGCGAAATAGCCGTTTGTAAAAAAACAATTGTCTTTTAACGGTAAATCAAATTTAATTATTGTTAAACAGAGTCATTTATTAAGCCCAGATAGTGAAGTGTCCAGAAAAAGGTTTTCTGAAAAAAGTTATGTTGGTACAAGCCACGGTAGCTACTTTCAATAGATAAGAGCAACGACAAAATTTAAAAAAAAAATGATTATTTTTTTGACGTGTAATAAAAACACCTCTACAACCATAGTTATATCTAATATTAACACTCGTAATAATATTTTGTTTCGCTGTAATTTATTGGAGCTAATTAAACGGAAGTAGATTAAGTGCCGCCGCACACTGAGCCATTAGACGCAGCCATCAGTCGCAGCCTCTAGTGGCTGGACGCAGTCACCAGTCGTAGCCACCAGTGGCGGTCTTCAATGTCAGAAATGAAAGCATCTACATAGCAATGCGAATCCATTGTGTTCATGAGAATGTGCATTCTTTTCGGTGCTTGCAAGATGGGATGCGGAACGCGGGCGGGGCGAAGCGGGCGGCGGACGACAAAACGCGGCCACAGTAGTAAGCGATGACCACTCCCGCAGCCTGAGGCTCGGAAGCGACCACTCGAATGCTCAGTTTGAGTCGATACCATACAAAATGTTTGTAAAATTCCGTCCACAAGTTGTTTTAGCCCCCAGCGGTGGCCTTATGTGCGACAGCTCAAGATATGGTTCAAATATGGTTCATAAATAGCTATTTATACATAAGCAGATTTCGTCAGATCACAGAAGGTAACCCGTATCCCGGAAACAATACAGTGTCTAAGTTTGGAAACAGGAAGGGTTAAAAGAAGAAAAAAAAATTATGACTGAAGTCGCAAGACTTTTACAATCATATTGCAACAAAAATAATAGAAAATTAAAAATACCATCCCTCAACCACCACTCCAATCGACTGTGCACCAGCCACGAAAGGGCAAAAAGTACCTCGAATACAATGGCACGGTAACTGTAATCCGGCGGGTCCCTTAGATCCGCACGCGACTAACCCTCCGCATTCTAAGTTTTGTCTCAATTGTTAAATTGGGATTTTTTTTAGAGAATTACTAAATTGAAATTGTTTTACGGGTGTTTAAGCTTTTGATAAGGGAGAAATTAACATAAGTTTTGGTATTCGTAAAAAGGTTTTTTTGTTCATTAATTAAAATAACAAGATAAATGTTTGAAACTAATATAATTATTAAAGCAATTTGAATTTTCATGACAGGAATAAGCTACATTAAATTTTCCTGAACTATTATTACAAAGTTTTTAATTTTTATTAATTTTAATATTTATAATCTTTTAAAATAGTTATAGAACAAATCGAGGAGCAATCCGGGGATGAATGCGCTGGATATCATTATTATCATTCTATCATTAATTAACTTACCACAAGACTACAATAATTATGTAGTTTTAGGATCTGTCAAGTGACGAAACGTGGACACAGTGGAAAATCTATTGTTCTGGGGTGCCGGCAACCGGCTGCGGCTTAAATGACTGAAAAAGGTAGGTTATAATCTAGTGCTAATTCTTAAATTACAGTATAATAAGAACAATTTTTCTTTGAGATATTCATAACATTAAAGTGAATGAACAAGCAATAAATCTCTGGAACCTACAAAAATGGATGACTTATGATGAAAAAGTTGCGTCGGTACCTAGTTCGCAATTAAATACAAATTAAGTTGCCTGAAATCAGATCAGATATAGCTTTTTTAAATATAGTTTATGAATAGGTAAAGGACCAAAAAAAGGTACCAAAAGACCAAAAATAAGAAGATAAATGCCAGAATTTTATACATTTTGCACACCATAATGAAACATAACTCAGAAATTATTGCTCTTATAAAATATTTAATAATAGTATTTAATAGTATTTATAATAATATTTAATAGAAGAAATAATTTAGAATATAAAACAAGTAAATAGAATAGACTAGAATAATAAAATAAATATACGAAAAAAATAAGAGCTCACGCAATCTCATTAAAATCAATGTCTAGTTGCGTGTCGTACCGAAATAATGGCAAACCCAATAACGACCGGTGTTCGATCAGCCAAATCCGATTATGTCCGGGATCAGATGTCTCGACAAGCATCGGAGATATTATACACAATCCGGATAATATCCTCTTAGATATTAATTGTTTTCTGTAATCTGTATGTATGATTTTATATTATGTCGTTGTGTCTTTTGATTAGGTATTTATTATTTAGGCCATGCTTGTAAGAAAATTAAAGAAGCAAAGCCATGTTAATAAGTCTTCGATGATACCTACATGAAAGTAGATTCTTGAAAATGAGGAAAAATTTAATAAAACATGTATATTATACCTAGTGGTTAACCCTTCATGATAATGAAACGTGCCGGATTATTACTGGCTGTCTAAAGCCGACCCCGGTACGAATGCTGTACCCGCTGACTGGTATTGCGCCCCCGGAAGTCCGCAGAACTATAGCAAGTCGTACCGAGAGAGCAAAGGCGGAAGATGACCCATGTCACCCAATACACAATTATTCCACAGTGCCCCAAAGGCTACGAAGTCACAAGAACTTCCTAAAGTGCGTGGATCCCGCTGATATTGATGCCTCTAAAGCTAGGTGCAATCTCTGGCGAGAAAAAATCGATCCACCTGCATACTTTCTCCCGCCATCGGAAACCATTTCACCTGGACATAAACTACCATGGCCGACTTGGAAATCTCTTAATAGACTACGATCCCAAGTCGGCCGAAGTAAAGACAATCTTCAGGCAGACAGGTGGAATTTCACAGCTGGATTGGACCTGCAGTGCGAGTGTGGTGTCTCACCGCAAACCATGGCCCACCTTCTATCCTGCGCCGCATGCCCTACCACCTGCACGCGTGAGGAGCTTATGGCTGCAACTGATTCAGCTATTCGCGTGGCGGAATACTGGGCTAAGTACATATAATTTGCCATCGACACGCTAAGAAGAAGAACCCTTCATGGCTTTGAAATTAAGATAGAAAAACGATATTTTTTTTAATTGCATCCTCCTTTTTGTGATTTGGTCAGTTTCCGATAAAAAGATTCCCAACAGAAACAATTTCAGAGAACATGTTCATTGCCTTAAGAAAAATGAAAAGGTGGTGCATTTTGTTAATCATAGGACTTTACAGGATAATTTTTATGTAGTACGCATAATTTGTAGAGTGATTCAGTCTGTTCCTAAATGCAACCGCAGTATTGGGATATACTTTGAAACAAAACGAAAATTCGACTTAGTATGGGGGAAACGCATGATTTACTAACGCAAGCCATACAAAATACTTTTTTTATTTTGTTTTGGTGTGAATTTTAATACTGCGGTTGCATTTGGAAACGAACATCATCTCCTTTGGTCTTCATGTACGATATCTTTTGGCGAATAAACGATTTGATTTGATTTTGATTTGACACTTAATTACTCTGCAAATTTTGCGCACTACTTAAAAAATATTCTATATACCGTGTCATGCTAGGTACCTACTTCCTACTTTAATATTATAAATGTGAAAGCTTGGATGTTTGTGAGTTTGTGAATTTGGATGTTGGGCTGAACGGATTTCAACGAAAGGCATACAACTTAAATACAACATGAGGATGGACCAATAGACTTTTCATCCCGGAAAATAACTCAGTTTTCCAAGAAGTCCACGCGGATGGAATCTCGTGCTCAGCTAGTTAAAAATAAAAAAAACAAAGATGGAGAAGAAGGGTTGTTAATAATAATGTATTACTTCCACTATGAACTGTGTACTGGGACAACGAAATACAGGGTTTCTCAAAATATTATCATAAAGGCTTATGTTAGTTCATAGTTAAATGTTAATTAAATATGATGTAAATATACGGCCCTAAAAATATCCGCACCTAATAATGTCATCATCATCATTGCGGCCCATGTTGTACCCATTTTTGGGTGTAGGCCTCTTCCAAATTCCTCCACTCCACCTAATAATGTAACATCCTATATATAATTATTTATGTACTGTACACCAATTAAACAAACATACACGAATTTCTCGAACTGAAATTGTATTTATTGGCCTTATCGCACACAACGATTTCTTCTCATTTAGCCACAGTTTGGTGGTAATCTTAGTATGGTGCCACAGTTTTATTAAAAAAGAAAGAAAGAAAAGTTTTTTGGATAAGTGGTACCTATACTTTTATAAACACACACAAAATTCCAAGAGATTTAAAACACAACAAAGCAACTCAAAATCAATAGCAACTATACACTGATACTATGAAGACCTGATTTCTGTGCGCGGAAGTGCACACCGCACAGCCGATCCATCATTCTGGATGGAAATCTAATTTGGTACATTCGGCAACTACTAGCAGACCCCCTAAGTGAATTACCGTCGACACGAAACGTAACGGGGCTATGCGATTTATTTTTACCAATGTCATATTGTGATGTTGGGCATCTGTGCAGAAACAGAGTCTATCTATGTGTCCTACAGGATAAAATGAACGAGGTTGTGAAGATGCAAGATCAAAGAAACGAAAATTCCTAGCGAATGAAATAGAATATAATAGAATAGAATATATCTTTATGTCATGTAAAGCAGATACAGGCACTTATGAAATGTCCAGACTCTAGGTGCGTGGTTCCAAATAGTAGATCCCATGGAGAAGAACCGGCCAGAAACTCTATGATAACTCTATTCAAATAATAGATTACAATCTTAAAAAATACTTTGCAAGTTTGACTGGACAAGCTAGGTATAGGAAAGATTTAAGAGGAAACTAGAACGGACAGTGTTCTGAGGAATTATTAGATGATGATTCATTCACATGATCATTCAACCGATATAGCTCAAGATCATGTCGAGGGCACCACTGTGGAGGAACGAGGTATGGTGTTCCTCCATTGAAAAGGGAAGATCCTACCAGGCGAGGAGATATTGCCTGGCGGGATGAAGCCCAATGGTTGATGTCGGACAGTTGTATATGTGTTAGATACGATGTTCTTTTTCTTTGCGCGATGCAGGTCTCGTAATCTGATCGGTCGAATTCATATTTACGCGCCACTGTAGTTAGCTTGCTGCCTTGCTAAGTAAGTATTCTATGTGGCGATAGGTGTTGCTACAGTGCTAATTGCTACTCTTTACCATCGCACCTCTCGCCATCGGTGGGAAATTCATCCGCATACCCTAGAGGCACACTGGTCTCGTACCGTGCGGTTTCAGAGGAGTTTCCTCTCACGCACGCTCAGGTTATGGAATCAGCTCCCCACCGAGGTTTTCCCAAGATACTACAGCATGGGGTTCTTCAAAAAGGGAGTGAAAATATTTTTGCGTCGGCAAGGCGCGAGTGATGCCCCTTCTGTTACAATTGTCCATAGGTTACAGTAACCGCTTACCATCAGGCGGGCCGTATGCTTGTTTGCCACCTTAGTGGTTTAAAAAAGCAAAAAAAAACTTTTGATATGTTGTTTTCTGTTTATTTTGATTTACTTCTCTTTTTGTATCATTATACAGGGTGTAAGTGACATCGTAACGAAAACTGATACCATGGATTCAGTACATGATACTGGAGCACTCAGCGTTAGAATTTTGCGTCGGTCTCATCAATTTTTTTACAATTTTGTTCGCAGATTTTTTAGTTAGGTATAAAAACTACGAACAAAATCGTAATTTTTTTTAAATGACCGACCCAAATTTCTTTCGGTTAGAGGTCCAGTATCAAGTAGGTACCACACATACACGGACAAATCACAAAACTTTGCAAAATTTATTTCTCTATCCCACATTATAAATACGCGACAGCTTCATTCAAAACTAAACCACCAAAATATCTAACACAAATACATACAGTAATCATCCGGGCGTCTATTACACCATTGACATATGACAAAAAAACAGCAAAGCATGAATTGCGGAGCAGACGAACATGTGTTGCTCGCGACAAAACGACGACATTAAAATCGCACGTCCTTGGCAACATCCTACATCCGCTTCTCACAGTTAATGTTGCACGCATTAAATCATTGCGTTACGGTAATAAAAATTATAATTCATGTACCACGGTGTGACTAAGAATAAGGAAAGATGAAAAGTGTGTTATGAAAAGTCATCAAAAGATGGATAATACTTTTTACCCGACTACGAAGAGGGTTATTATATCTCGTTAAATAAAATTATTGAAATCATAACACTATGTTTACCTTTAAGACCTAATAATAATAAGGAAATAATAATAAATCATTTATTTGGAACAAACATCAGACCATAGAACATAAAAATAAAATAAAATATAGAATTACATTTACACACATATTAAGAAAACTTATTTAATTGAGACCAGCATGGCTGCTGGCTTTTGCACAGTCAGCCAGTGTCTCATAATAACACTCTCGAAAGAATCCTCAGATATCGTCATCGGCTTCACATCCAACCTCAATTGGCATCACATCAATTGTTATTTCAAGTAAATATTAGCAATATAGCTTAAATCTCTCATTTCTATATTGAAAAGGAAACAATTTAAAAAGAAATCGTCCCATATTTCAACAGAGGTTCATCTCCCGGTTAGACAAACGATAAAGATTCCAGGGTCGCCATTAGGCTAATGGGGCACACGTGGCCGCATCGGCAAATCCCTTCGTCGTGTGAAGGCGATTTAGAGCCCAAATTAATTATTAATGGACCCTTTGATGCGGTGGGCCCAACAAGCAGATGATTACTTGATTGCGAGAGATTTTAGTCGTACAAGATCTGTCACAATTTGTTGAAGATGAATCTGATTTGAGACAAAAGCTGTCAGTTATGTTTATTTTACAATTGATAACTGCATTCAGAACAATTAATTATTATTAGTAGACAATAACCTAACCTAATGTTTTTGTTTGAATAGGAAAAATGTCGTTCTTTGACAATATTAGTCGAGTTAATGGTGTAGCTCCTGATGTATTTATAACAATGAATGGCAGCATTTATGTCTTTTTTGGTAAAAAGCTATAATATTTTTTACTATAATCGTGCAAAATACAGATATTTTGTTCAGTATTTTCCATTAATAGCGATTTGATATTAAGAGTCCTTTTTCACGGGTACTAATAGATTATATTTGAAACAATAATTCATAAATACATTACAAAGCATACTACA
Source organism: Allophyes oxyacanthae (assembly GCA_932294325.1). NCBI lineage: Eukaryota > Metazoa > Arthropoda > Insecta > Lepidoptera > Noctuidae > Allophyes > Allophyes oxyacanthae. The sequence continues at coordinate 3,585,265 of OW028612.1, forward strand.
AAAGTCATATTTTTATTTATTAATTTATTAAAGTTTATGCCATTATAAAAATGTACATTCATTGTCGACCAGTTAACCATAGGGTGGTGCAGAGATGCTAAAGATAGGTGCAATAAAATTAAAGTAAGACAAACGAAGGACGAACAGGGCAATATACAGAATAATATCAACATATTCATTTTAAGATATACATTATACATATAAAATAAATATAAATACACACAAATATACAAGTAATAGAATCAAAGATACATAACAAAGTCAAACCAACTCTGAAACTCTAAAACAAAATGATGTTCTTCGTATCGAACATCAAACGTCCGATTCCTTAGCTCCATCTAGTCCAACCTCCATTCTTCATTGACCCTTAAGCTTTAAATCTTAACCTTATTAGAATCTTCCTGTGTCCAATTGTTGCGAAACGGGCGGCTAACATCAAACAAGCCACTGTCCAATGAGCGCAATGAATCATAGGCAATGGAATTGATTGAAACTGTTTTTATTATGCCGACTACTGGCGGTTTAGTCAAATTGGTGGACTTTGCAGATACGTTTAGATTGGATGAAACATTTTCAGTATGTGGAGAGTTAGTTGAAAATGTTGGATTAATAAAAAAATTGGTTAGCCTTTGTTTTCGTTTCATGTCTATTGATTTCTGATTGGATATACCTGGTGTACGTAGAATATTTTAAAATAAATATTATTGAAACATGTCAAGAGAAAAATGTGTTATCAACTTTTAACATTATCTTTGGTTCTAAAGGTCTAAAACATAGCAAATTACAAAATGTAACACTATACGAACGACTTTGACCCCAATTCAGTTGGGACTAGTCTCACGAGTATGTATTTCAGACGCGATTTTAGTTCAACTATTTAGATATAAAGCATAACTTGGTTCATAGATCCTCAATTGCTATTTAAATAAAGCAAACATTAATCATTATTTAAATTAAAAATTCATAATTTCCTTATTTCTTTTTCAATTATAATTTTCCAACAGCATTACAAACAGTAGTCATTTTAGGTACACTAATAAAATCAATATTTAAATTACAGGCATTATTGGATCAAAAGACCAAATTTTATAAAATCTTATTGAGAACTTCCGTACCAAAATCTACTTCTACATAACAAATCTATAATCATAAAAATAGACCCAAACCTTTTCTTCTATAAAAAAGCAACAGCAGACGTAGTCACAATTGCGTCCAATTGAATGCTGCCCTGAGAAAACATTCAATCTCGCACAATTAACACCTCTTAACCCATTCCGGCGTTCGCACGCCAATCACCAGCCAGAAGATTGTACAATTTAATCGCTGCCACACTGTTCTTGTGCCAGATACAAACATCAATGGCTTAGAAATTAGTAAAAGATGCTCTTGAAAGAGTAAAACTTTTGTTAAAAATTTGAAAGAGTAGAAACTGTTTGGTTGTAAAACTGAAACATAGTTTAAAAGTAGAATGATGTTATAAGTGGATGCTAGCCTATTTAAAAGCTATATTGCTATTTTTATATTGTATAGTGTCTTCTTAAAATGCCCACGAAAAAACATAAGGCTTTCCTACCTAGTCGAAGAATACATGGCTTTGGTAAGAATAATAAGAAAATGTATCGACACATTTCTAAATGAATAAACAAATAGATTTTATTACTTAAACCTGAACGGTTCAGATAACATCAGTTCATCATTCACAGAAGAACACTCAATGTCAAAGCCACACAACAAGTCACAAGTGGCAACCCATCGCCTATAAACATTAACCTACTTTTCAAACCCAATAAACGCAACGCTGCATCCATCATTACCCGAGCAAGTCAAGGCAAGCCAAGGCCATTTCTATCGCAAATACTTAACAAAAAAATATTCACACACTCGGCCATTACGAACCACGATTTAATTTACGACTAGATCTCTTTGGATCAATTAAAGTGGCAGATGACAAACAGTGGACATGACTATGACTAAGAACACGCGTAGGTGGCGTGGTTCCGTGGGAAACGAACGACTTGATTTTGACAGACGTGTGGATAGAATTTTGTGATCTAGTTCTGTAAGTGAATTAGAAATATGGCTTGAATGAATTATAAATTTATTAATAGATACTTATAAAAAAGCTAGCTGTTAAAAAAATGTCTTTAGATTTTGGTCCTAATGTGCAAATGTTTTGGAAAATATATAGGTAGATACTTTGAGGTTCCGAATCCAGAAACGTTAATTTTTCACTAAAGTATCTAAGTATATCTACTTAGCTCATTACTTGCGTTGTATAATAACTAAACATTTAAAGAATTATGTTAGTGTTGATGGCACCAATCTATTCATAATTTATACTTAAATTCGTGCAGAAAATCAATTTTCATTTCAATCTTGACCTTCCTAAACTAAGGAAACACGTTGATTGGATATCACGGACGTTGCATCTGAAAACGGAGGCAGTGGGCGGATTGAACGTGGGAACTCTTAGTGGACTAGTCAACAATGAGTCAGAGACTGACTAATGTAGGACAGGCGCCATGCCAGTGCGGAAAGATGGGATGAATGGGAAGGACAGTTTGACAGTTGTTTGATATTTAATGGAAGGAACATATAATGAAAAAGGAAAAATATTGCTAAAATAAATTAACAGAATAAATAAAATAGATATTGACATGTTCGAAATTACAAAATAGACCATTTTATTTTTAATAAGCGGTAATATTAGAATTAGGTAAAACGTAAAAGGCAGTGAGCTAGATGCTGCTGAAACTGCTTTAATTGTTTACATCCAGCAGTAGATTAATATTCGTGGGGTTCGATCCCCGCACGGAACAAACATATTTGTATGATCTGCAGATAGTTGTTTCGGGTATGGTTGTATGTGCATGTGACATGTATGTTTGTAAACTGTACCCTCGATACAGGAGAAATCCTAGTGAGGGGCAACGTAATGTAAAAAAAAAAAAAAATAGCTACGAAAATAAAGGATGTGGCCTTTTTTAAGACAAATACCATATTCAGAAAACGGCTCTCCCATTTCAAGAACATGAGCACGATTCGATATCAATTATTTTAAACTTGTTCTTGCTAATATAGGATTTTGCGTTTGGTATGGTAATTTTAACAATCCAAATAAAAATAACTACAACCATACGTACATACCTAATCAGCAACTTCCTCCGTTAGTATCCAACCTTTATTTTAATTAGCAACTTTGTTATCGCTAACAAAAAATGTTTTTTCTGTTATTAATCTGCGAGGAAGCGGAGACCTCTGTGACCTAAGGACCACATGTTTTGCAATTAAAAATGAAAGATTCTTTATAGCATACAAGAGCTTAGTGTTACAGATATCTGGGTTTTGTAGACCGCCTGTCTCCAGATAAGAATGTCATACGTTTCTGTTTATCTTGCTTTTTATGGTATTTTTTATAACGAACTGAGTATTCCTTGAGTATTCGGATGAAATTTCTTTGTATATTGTAATTGGTTGGTTGCTAGAATTTTTGCTTCAATTATACTTATGTCTCAAATATGACTTTTTTGTGATACCTATGTGGTTTATGTGGATAAAAGAAAATGTCGCAGTTTTTAATCTTCTTTTTCACTACACTACCATATTTTGTATTGTTTGCTTTGGTTCAGTTAAAACAACTCCTTACGAATAGAAAAACATTTTTTCGACACACTACATAGTTGACAGCACTTAAAAATAAAAATAGAAACACAAAAATGAAACAAAAATAACAAATAGGAAAGAAAAATAAACAACTCCTCTCTTGTCATTAGCAATGTCACTTAATACTGTCAGTTATCCATTACTAAATCTTCCCAAACTTAAGCAATAAACATGTATACTGATCTAGCTGCAGAATTAGTTTTTAAAATTTGCCGAATTTTTCCCGCAAATATAACACTCATATCAGATCACCAACCCATTGCGTGATCGAGATTTAACAACATTCTATGGCTGTCTCACATAAAGGGCTATCGACAGTAAATGGCCAACAAACAAGTGTTATTAATAATATTAATATAATCATGACATAACATCGATCAGTTTCCGTTGAGAATTCTCTAGATTGTAGATAGTCGAGCGTTGTTCTTGGCCAATTATAATAATGTACTGTATGCGGCCACCCAGGACGGTAACGCGACACCCGGATTAGAACTCGGTGCCTTTAGAGCCACTGGAGTCATTATGGCTGCAGTTTCGTGGTCAATATTTTTCATTTGCGTTAGATAAGATTTACATTAGATTCGAACTTTTATCAAATCATTTTGGTAATTCATTGAAACAACATCAGAAGTGTTGAGGACCCATTAAATAAATTTTCGTGTCATAAAACATTATTTCAACAAAAACATAAATGGTACTACAAAGTTCATTAGATCAACAGTAGGTCTTTTTGAGAATTCTCCCAATTATTTTGTTTTATTTGACATTTTGTTATATTCAAAGTCAAAAATATGTTTAATAACTTTTAAATTAGATGTATTGTATAAGTTGTGATTATTATTAAATAATTAAATTGACGAAGAAACCCAAAAAAAAAATCTGATAAAGAAAAATAATGAGCAGAATTTTTCTAAAATATATTTCATAACTTTCACACAATCCAACTAGCAACTCCATTCAGTCGCTAGTCTATCGAACGATTGAACCACATTACTATCTAATAATACGCGAATGAATGGCCGTCCGTCCATTGAGTGAAGTATTGTTCGACGGACACTAATTGATGCTGAGCGGCCGCCTTTGTGATAACACAAGTATCTACGAGTAGCGACGCAGCTGGCTTTATTGTACTGTTTGATATGAATGATAAATATGAAGATTTTCTTTAACTTTGATGCTGAACTAGGAAGAGAAGAAAATCATAATGTTGTGACTTGACTGATTTTGGCTACAATAATTTGGATTAATATAGTATTCAGTCCAAAGAAGTGCTCAACAATGGAATAAAAGCTATTAATAAACTTGATCAAAGACGTAAACAATTAATGAACGGTGATAATGAAGGTCGCAGACATCTTAAAAAACAGAATCAATCAATTAAGAATCGGCAAATCAATCGCCACAAAGCTTCCGTTTCTTTAACCCAGAGACTTAAGTCCATCGGTAGACTGCGATAGGCTGTTAATATTTGTTGAAGATATCAGTGTTATAGTTACGAATGGATAGGCAGCGTATTATTTCACTATTCAATTAATTTAAAAAGTTATCGTTATTTCAGAAAAGCTCTTTCTGATAACTTGCAATTCCAAACCTCAAATCAAATTCGAATGCTCCATAATAACATGAAAATTATACAATAAGCGCAATCTGACATATGATCTCCAGTAGCCGGACGCGTGTTATTTGAGGCGCCTAACTTAGGCGCCTACCAGCCGACATGATTTGATGCGATATTATATCTAGCTTTCTTTTTTTAGGTCCTGATGTGTGGTCTGGCATACTGATATTTGTTAATGAATTCGTTGATAGACGAGAGGTTGAAATTGTAGACATTATTAAACGTGTATTTTAAAAGACTTTATCGGATTTAAATTGGGTAATAAGACAAGGCAACAGAATTGTAGTGATAATTTCATTATTGACAATGAAGTAAACGGTTTCCAAAAATATCGAATCAAGTTTAGTAAATTAGCTTAAGATATAGTTACCTAGCTTATAATCTTAAAGGTCACATCAGTTTCATAAACCTAGAAAAATCATGTAATTTCATAACTTAAAAAAATAACCTGGCCCTTGCGAATATGCAAACATGTAGGCATGCGGAACCTAGCAATAAATCGGAGAATTGCTACGCATACCGATAAAGCAGAAGAGTAAAGACCAATTTAACTTGCAACTACAGAATCATTGGAAGATCGCAGACGGTATCAATTGCAAATTGCAACAACACAAGTGATATAAAGCTAACAAACACTTAATGTATGATCCGAGCCGTATTAAAGTAATGTCTGAGATAAATCCCTGTTATATTTCGACATGGAAGAATCAGCACGCGACACTTAATGAGATCATGTTAGGAGTGACAGCGGGTTATTTAAATGGCAGTGATCACTGCTTTATCTTCCTTGCGTCATTCAAGACTGCCCGGCCCCACATTACAACCAAGCGTTCAGACGAAATCATTTTGTTACGATTTCATAATGATAATCTAGAACTTGACAGCAACAAGTTTCACTTTGATCTTTGCAACTTCTTTGTTATCTGTCATAACATCTTATAATGCAACACCCAATACTTCCTAGATATCCATTTTTGCTCAGTGGATACCTAAAAATCTCCATTCCTCATCAAACATTGGACCTATAAAACCGCTAGTATCCTATAACTTGCCATACCTCTCAACACAGGAAGCGATGTCACAATTGGCGTGGCGAGCGTCAATTTAATGATCTGCCCGCGCCCGGACGACGGTCATTGATTCTCGTAACATTGGCGCCGTTCGGCGAGTCTTTTGTTTTAACTTTGTACTTGTGTATGGAATTTTGAGACAAGACAGTTGGATGATTGCGATTATTAGATTGAAAGTGGATGCAGTTGGTGTTTTCGTTTGCGTATAAGTTGTGTATAAAAGTTTTGCAAAAATCAGGCCAGTTTCAGTAATAAATAGGTTAGGTACAGATCTGAGAATTAAATGGAAATATATTATACTATTAAAATATTGTGGACAATTTCACTTGAAATGCCTAATCACACAATCAGTGTATGTATTTTAAAATTCTTGCTGACTCAGCGCATTGAAACATTTTGAAACCCTTGACTTTCAGAATCTGCAAAGATACTCAATTTATACTTTTAAAAATACGTGATACCTACTTTCATGGTTGTTTACATATAAACTTTGGATTTTTCCAACTCTTTATACTGATACTGATAGAGTCGTTATGATCTGCTTGAATGATTTGTTAAATAAAAATGCGTAGCACTACATACACAAGTATAGCCTAGTTTCACTTTCTGACTCATTGTTGCAATGTCAGACGTAGCATTTAAAAATAGATATCCCTGTTCACACAGTGACGTTCTATTTCTATTTATAGTAATTGATATACTCCCAAATTTTAGCAATTTCGTTAGTCGGTCGGCGACATTGAGTTCATTAATGGTCTTATTTTTATTTAGTTGTTAATGAAACTGATGTTTTAGAAGTAAAACGTCAGAAAAATATTTTTCTGTGAGAAATTTACACTCATTTGGTCCTTCTTCTAGTCAATATAATTATTTGACTACCTACTTTATTGAAGTGGTTGTACCTTTGTTTGTATTTTAGATTTAGAACTGTTACTCTTGAGTTTTAAAATTCATTAATTTTTTTCGTACCTTAGGACCAGGCTAAGATAAGGCTGAAAAGGCATGTAAAATGACAAAGTGTAAGGACTAAAGTTACCAAAACAATACCAGCAATCTATGGCCGGTAGCTTACAGTTGGTACGAATAACATAGAGGTAATCTACGACCGGTACCGGTACCCATTAGTCGACCTTAACACTCGCTGGCGCCACCGAATCGCTCTCTTCCTCTGCACTGATTGTCCTTGCGAGACACCGTCCTAATCCTGTATGACTGTTTGTTTCTGTAGATTCTAGCAGCTTAGTATATGCAAGTGTTTAAACAAAAAATACATAAACCTTAAACTTTATGGGTAAATGTAAAGTAAATACCAATACCCAAAAGAAATTCCGTTATAGGAACCGCTATGAACACTTCAAGTCAAGTTTTTGATACACGTTCCTTCCAATTCTTGAATCTATGTGTCTCTATCATTCTCCGGCATAAATTATTATTAGCTACATATACAACAAAGGCAACCAAATTAAATAGATAAGTAATACCTTAGAAAATAACATTGTTAGATAGAATATCCTTTGGCGTGCAAAAGAATGAAATCCTAAAACCTTCTTACAACTTCTTTTGATACCACTCACTGACCTTCGTTGGCGCCACCGAATCGGCTTCATCCGCTGCACTGATTGTTCTTGCCACTTACTTAGTTACTTTTCTTATCCGGTCATGTCCATCCTAATATTTTTAGAGGGCTTATAAAGCGGAGGCATCAAGCATTACTGTTATAGCATTTGTTAATATGACTTTCCTGATATCTTAAGTAAAGAAAATGGAAGCATCATTTACTGTATTATTGACAACAACTAAATCAATGCAGGCATTTCAATGTTAAGTCATGTGAAGGGAAAGGTCTCTCTTAAAACACATCAATAACTGAGCATCTACGACACTATGTAACCATATGATGAGTACAAGATGACTTCTATCCTAGCTAGCCTTTCCTGTAACACATTCTTAGACTTCAAGTTATTGTTTTTCCACAAGTTACATTATCATGATTATGTACCTAGTTTTAATTTCTACCCAAAATGATATAATCAAAAAATAAAATACTAGTCAACAATATTCCAATATTTCTAAATGACGTACCCAAAGCATCTCCTACTCGCAATTCTAACTAGGGTCGACTGGCGCCAGTGAATCGCTCTCTTCCTCTCGAGCACTGATTGACTCACTTACAGCCATCCGTATGTAATCGTCACGTGGTCATCCATCTGTATTAATCGGACAAACAAACTGACGGGAAGACAGAACAATATGTTATTAGATAGTATCCATGTGTATAAAATCACGCTTGAAAAAGCTGATGTGTTCGGCGAACACAAACCATAGTATCAATTCTTACCTTTTGGACGTAAAAGTGATCTTCCTCTTCCATCGTGTTCATTCTAACTTTGAGCTCTCACAAGGATAGCTCATGCTGTGGTGGAAAGATTGGCCAGTCAGCAGTGGTTTGAGGCTGTCAACTCTCTCTAAGGGGTGAGATTAAGGTCTCTAAGGGGTGAGATTCAGTGATAAGTATGAATCCATCCATCCATCCAAATGGTATTAAGTCTGAATCCATTGCTTACTTACTACCAGTGCAATAGTTTCGTTTTCCGTTAGTTACAGTTTTCAATAGGCATCAGATACAAAATGTAATACTTAGATGATACTGTTTTATGTTTTAAATTAAGTCTAACAATCCAAATCATTGTCTCATGCTCGTCTTATTTTAGTCCTATTTTATCGTCAAAATATCCTTAAACTACCAGAATAAATTTTTATTTCTAATTTATTATTAGCAAAACGCCAAATTATCTATAAAACAAAACCACAGATACTAATGATTTATATCCCCTTCAATAAGTAAAACGGCCTTCACTACACACGTAAATAAAAACGTCCTTATTCCATATTTACAATAACCATAAAGTTTATGTGTTTATTACAAACCGATAACATACATTAATTACGTATAACTTTAAATCTATGAATATTTAACGAAGGCCATCTTATATCAGCACTTACATAGAAACCAAAAAAAATAACTTTTACATTTGACTTAATTACAGCAATATCAGTATCGTCTTAAAGCTTGTACAGTCGGCCAAAGAATTGATCTACAACTCTAAGGTTGCAAGTCAAAATAATCAACTATTAGTGATATTTTCATTTGATAGAAAGTTCTGTTAAAATTGATAGACCACTTTTGGGCCGACCGTACCTAAATAATTACACCTTTGAAAACTAAGTTTTGTAAAAATGATGATTATATTATTTGAGGCATGGCACCTGATTGAAATAATTTTTTTATCAAAACCACCGGGCACATTGATATACCTAGCAAACAATGAAAATACCAATTTTTTTTTTTTGAAAACGCTCTTAGAATTCGCAAAAGTATAAGTAGTATCAGTACCTAATAGGTAAACTCAGATAAGGTCGAACATACAGACGGCTAGAGAGACGCCGATAGGAACTTAGTTTTATGACACCTAGCGATAGTACCCAGATTAGATAGATCTATAGATCTGATAAGCTAGCTACTATTCATATATCACCTATCATTACAGCCACGTCATTACCAAACAGTGGCTGTAAGTAAAACAGTAAACTTTCTAGGCGAGACAGTTTAGACTTTAATACCCAAAATTCTTAAAGCAATATAATCCACAGATGTGAAATTTGAGTCTTCTTCTTCTTTTATAATAGAATAGATCTTTACTTCAGGTAAACCAGATAGCATAAGATAGCACTTATGAAATGTCGAGACTCTAGGTGCGCGGTTCCAAATAGTAGATCCTATGGAGAAGAACCGGCAAGAAACTCCATGGAAACTCTCTTAAAATAATAGATTACAATTTTGATCAGTACAATGTTGTGGTAAGAGATGCGAGAATAATGTAATTTAATGTAGGTAAATAAAAATAAGACTGGGACTTTCGAGTCGGCATGAGCATTGGAAACACTCATGCCGTAGAGGAAACACAGCGAGTTAGCAAAGGTGGTATCAAGGCTGACTACCCAGGGCCAGACGATCTCAAGATTCGTCACTCGTTAAGGCAACCTTGCTACAAGATTGGAGAACAAACGTTCAAAAATGTTGACGCCAAAATTAACAATGATCTATATAAAAATACAGAAAATTCAAGTTACTTAATCAAGCTTCCTATCAGAATTACATGGAATAAATGTAATCGATAATTTTAATATCTTGTAACAACAGCCGTGATTACCTAAATACATGCTCAGATAATACTTATCTATAATCCATTTGGAATTGTTCGAGATATAATCGTTGTAAAATCATTCATTTTGTTTCAATTTTATGAAAGAGTGTTATATAACGTTGCTAACAATAAACGTAATAATACCATTTCTACTCATAGAAGATCTGTTATTTTTTTTTGGATGCTTCTCAGTATCTTTAGCGTCTTTAGGAATAAGTCCACATGTTGTGAATAATAATTTATTTCAGGATACTTATCTCTTCGGACGAGGTGCTTCGTATAATTATGATAGAACTTCACTTGGTAAGTTCGTTTAATCATCAAATGTAGCGTCTTCAGTACCTCAGCGCATATTGTCTATTGATGTACATGAGCTTCACATATCGCTACAATTAATTGAACAGAGATTTTTCCTAATATCTGAAGGAAAACTAAAATATGATGTCCAAATCCGAGATCAAATGCAAGTTTTAAAAGATTTACTTAATATTGTGTTTTCTAATAACGCTAATCTATTACTTAGAGATCTCGATAGACCCTTTCACAATCTAAAACAATAAATAAAGGCATCTCCCAAAATGAGCACCGTTCAGTTCATCACGTGAAAGCAGTCTGCTGTTAAGCCCAACTAAATCGTCATTACTTTTCATTCATTCCAAGAATCGTTGACAAAGAGAATTCCAAGAATAAAGAGCCTGATTGAAGAAAGTATATCACTTTGAGGATGCAATATAGTCATTAAGCTAACTAAATGTCTTGTGACTTGGAGCAGTGGTACCGAGGGCATGAGCCAAATCATGACTGACCATTTTATTGATAAGGCAAACATTCAATTGTTGGAAGTTATGTGGGCTGCTAAGATGGAGCTTCGAAGAAAGGGCTTGCTTTCTTTACGTAAACACATTTTTTGTAGAACTTAGTCTTACTTATAATATTATAATTACGAGTAAGTCCTAGCTAAACGCTTAGAAAAGTAGCGAACATTTTTCATTTTGCAAAGCCTGGTCATGCATTTGCCAGTGTACAACGAGGTCCTTTATCGAGATCTACTGGATTTATACCAACAAATGTTTATCTACAGCGTCTCTTAGAATCTTATTTTTTTTTTTGTATTTATATGAATATATTGAGAGAAGGTAAAACGAAGAATCGAGAGAGAAACCGGTAAAGAGATTGTTTTGTCCTCGATTTGCCTTTTGACAAACCCGTTTTCTCTACATTTTGTCTCCATGACAGAAGATAAAAATCGAGAAAGAAAACGGTAGAGATGGTTTTTTCCCCTATATTTCTCTCTCCCTATTTTTCCGTCATATTTTATTAACCCTGATAAAAAAGAGGGGTGTTATAAGTTTGTAGTGTGTATCTGTGGCATCGTAGCTCAAAAACGAATGGACCGATTTCAATGCAGTTTTTTTTTATTGAAACCTAGTTTAATCTGAAATCATCTTAGCTATGTTTCATGAAAATCTGTTCAGCTTTTCAAAAGTTACAGCTGTTTTTCAAGTTGGAGTCGGGGGTTTTGGACGGTTAGGTTTTAATAAAATAACATCGCATCAGCTATTGAGTGACATTTTAGCGCCTCACTAACAACTTTGGCTCCTACTGGATCAACACTTAGTTTATAAGCTTCGCACCATGTCTGCTCTTCTTCTATATTTAGAACCTTTAATTAAGATCGATGGATGTGTCATTTCCTAGATGCGATGGTCCTGGATGATATTTGAACATCTGTAGATAGCATGATTTTAACATTGTGTGGTTCAAATTACTCATGATACGACATGCAGGGTAACAGCACCAAAATAATTATAATTTCTTTTTTTCTACTTTTTAAAGGACTTTGTCACAGCGGTCATACGCCCAATATCTAATAATTATCCATAGCATCATGATGTTTGCAATTTTTTTCAAATTACATTATTTCAGTAACAAATTACCTAGGTTATTTTTATAAATAAGACAGCTTTGAAAACTATGAAATATAATTGAGAAAGATTTGTTCTTAAATACTCGTACCTATAATAGTTATTCTATAAAAAGTTACACTCCCTGTACAAAAAACATTGATGTATTTCGTAAGACCTTTTAACCACTTATAACATCAAAGTTATTTTATCGATCGAGATATTGGGCAAAGAACTGAATTAAAAATAACGAAAAATATAATTTTATATACAGCAAGACACAATATACAAATTAACAATAAAAATAAAAGAAAGAACAACAAAAATTATAAAAGAATTAAGTCATCAGTAATAGAAAATTATTAAGTCAGCGAGAAAATAATATATAAAAACCACAATAAGTTTCCACGTAGATTAGACAGTTGCGCGTGAGTCACATAGCTCGTGGTCGTATAATTACGTCGAGCCACTAATGAGGAAGTGTCCTACTGATGAATATTGAATGGTTTACCCTCATTGTCCTACTGATAGCCGTTTACGTTTTTATTGGTTTTCCTTGTTCAGTAATAAATAACCTAACCGTTAAAAACCCCCGACTCTAACTAGAAAAAGAGCTGTAACTTTTGAACGGCTAAACAGATTTTTACGAAACAACTAAGATGATACCCGATTAGCTTTCAATTAAAAAAAACTGTATTGAAATCGGTCCATTCGTTTTGGAGCTACGATGCCACCGGCAGATACACAGAATACAGATGCACATATACACAGTTTCACAGATAGGTACACCGATACACAGATACACGGAAACACACTACAAACTTATAACACCCCTCTTTTTTGTCGCGGGTTAAAACGATTTTAAATAGTTCCTTCAATTAGCTTCAAATAAAATGTTAAAAAACAGCAGTGGCTAAGCGATTAGCTTGCTGCGCTAAGTGCCGCGGGTTCGATCCCCGCACGGAAAAAGTATTTATATGATCTACAGATAGTTGTTTCTGGTCTGGGTATATGCATTTTTGTTCTGTGCGGCGATCGAACCCACAGCACATAGCGCAGAAAATCAATCGCTTAGCCACTGCGCTAACCGTGTCGTCGATTTATAGATTCAATAGCATACAAATTTTACAAAACAGGAAATTCACGGCACTACTGTTATCTAAGTAAAAAAGCATATCTAACCGTGCCGCTCCCGCTTAGGGTCAGTTTCACAGAACACAGAAAGAGGTTAGAACAGCAATCATCCGCCGTTTGTACGGGAACCGATGTCGCCAGATGCGACCCCACCTTTCACTACCACCACAAATGCAGTTACACACACAAGCTTAGAGAAACACAAGCAACATCAAACGCAGCACAATAATTAGTCCTACTCCTACTGCTGTAAGCGCCGCCCTCTCGGTGGTTGGCGGGACGCGGGGCAGCCCAACACAGACTAGCTTATTGGTCGATTTTATTCGTCGTTTTTGGTCATGCACCTAGGGTCTGGACATTTCATAAGTGCCTGTATCTGGTTTACATGAAATAAAGATCTTTTCTTTTCTATTGTATTTCCCTCCCGCCTCCCGATGATCTTGGGAGGGCCTCTTTCTGTGTTCTGTGGTCAGTTTGACCGCATGTATAGCGACACGTAGCTTACGCTCGGGGCATATCCTCGTAGTTTATACGTTATCAAATTTTTAACTGACTCACCACTGTCTACCCAATCGGGATGAAATATTCCATTTCTCATTCCTATTTTCTTCCCCAGGAATATCAGCAAGCGAAGCTCTACGAAATGGGCTGTGTCAATCATTGTGGGGAGCTTCGGCCAGTCGACAGGAGCCAAGAGTCGCGTCACCAGCGCTGCACAGCCATGAGACTCCATACCCTGTGAGAGGTAAGAATATGATGACATCTATAGGTACTTTATTTGAATAATCAAAAAATTTGATAAAAGTTTGCTGTAGATAATCTGTGGAACTACTATCGAATTAATATTTTACTTTTCTATTATGTAATGATTGTAAAAAGCGTCATTGATTTCTGGGGAGAATGGTTTTGCTGATAAAACAAAACACGAGTTGCCTTCATCCAATGAAACTTGAAATAAAATCTTAACAGATGTCAAACGTGCTAAAAGAGGTAATCCTGTCACAAAATCACCTCTCGTCCGGTTTTTTGAAATCGCCGACAAATTATCTTGATCTCAAGTGTGAAAGGAGATAGACTATCTTTACAAGAATGACAATATTGGCACCCCGCTGAAAGGACCCAAAGGGAATACCCGAATTGTCTCGTGACAATAAATATAACGTAGATACGTCATTTTATGCATGCTTTGCATTTTGTGCATGTTTTTACAGAAATAAAATATTTTTCTTTCTTTCTAAATACTAGCATAATGCTGAACTGGGTAGGTACCTACCCATCTGGTGCAATCCAAGCACGTAAGATGTTTTTTTTTTTAATACGATTTTCTTCTTCTTAATTGTTCTCTTTTTGATAATAGTCTATTAATTTTAATGATAAGCTATAATATTATATTTAGTTTTATGTTAATTATGTCGTCGTGTCTTGTTGCACCGAAAAATTCTTATTGTAGTCTATTCTATTCTATTTAGTATGAAAGCGCTCAAAATCATTTACTCATCAGCGTGTAATGCCGACGCAGCGCCGCGTAGTTAGTGTTGAATTACCTTTCAGACATTAGCCACCATTGGCACTAACATCGTACTCATGTGAAAAGGCACTAAAAAAAAAAAAAAAAAAAAAAAACTATTTACTTAGTTAATCTATCGCAATCTGTTTCTTCCAAAAATTAAGCTTCTTTCCCTACTTTGCTCAGCGTGATAACGCGATGAAAGAGATAGTTGCTATGTTAAAAATATTTCAATTACTTGCTGAAGTAGCAAGCAATCTTTTTTTTTTTTTTTTTTTTTTAGCGTGGTAAAATCATCAAATGAGTCCTCCCACCCCGGGTAGGGCGGGAGGGACTGTCAGACTACTTGTACTGACTAAAATCCACGGTGTTTCTTCAATAGCCCTTTACGTTCCGGGGTCACGGTAATGAGATAAGTCCCGCGACCAAGACTTACCTACCAAAAGCTCTTGTTTCAAAGTATTTCAAATAATAAGCAGTCACAGTATTTGGTGGTGATAAATTAGGTTATAGGCTATAGCTATCCCGTTTATTCATTAACGTCGTATCTGATAATGTGTTTTATGCAATACATAATAACCGCAACAAGGCACATACAAAAGGACCGTCCAATATCCTATATTTACAGCTGTTCAGGTAACCATAAACAACCCTGAATTAATAACTACGAAATTTGAATAATATTTGGTGCCTTGCTTCAGATTTAGAGCAGACCTATCTTGTTGATGCAATGTGTTCCGATAATATTCCAAACATCGAAGCTACCAAGTGATTTTTTTCGAGTTGTGTCATTATTAATATCGATATTTGGATTGAATCAATATTTCAATTACGTTCTACGAGCATAATAATGTTATATAATTTAAAGCTCGCCGTCCACTATCTATATTACAGTCCTGGCTACCATAAACGACCCAACACTAATACCCAATATTTAATAACCAGTGAAAACTCCAATAACATACGGTGCCCAAATCCCACCGGCTTCAGATTTAGAGCTTGACATATCTTATCGATGCCGTCAACGCGTATCACTGGCAAAATTACGTTGTTTTATGACTTTGATTTTGGCGGTACGACAAAGGTTAGATAACGATATCGATATCCTCTATCGACAGTTTAAACGTGCATGTTATGATACTTGTAATTTTTGTGTCGAACAAATTTCGATATAGATAAGGTAGGGATAGAGAATTAGTGTTATGAGTTCGTTTATAGCTCATTTATAGGTAGTAACAATTTTGTTATGCTGTCATTTGGAATAGCTACTCGTATATTGTAGACGTTTACAAAAAAATACTTAATCGGACGTTAAGTCCAAAATATTAATGAATTGAATTATAACTGCAATGAAATAATAAGAACATATTGTCTAGAAGTAATTCTTTTCTTAAAATTTTTCATTGCAAATATATTTAATCAGATTTTTCTAATCGAATTTCAAATAAGTAGATTTGTTAGGTAGGAAGCTTGAATACTTAAATTTTATAACACAAGTACATACTTATTTCAATAGAAAACACAGAAAAAGTCAATAAATAAATTTAATTTGCTGACCATCTTTATAGTTGTCTCGCGTTGTAAATCCGATTTGGACATGTGTACCCTGGTAGGCAAACATCAGTATACAAGATAACGCTATGTGGTTTGTGTTTGAACTGAACAAACTGTGCGGCCAATTCCAATAAAACATCTTGTTTTTGATACGAGTCTTCAATTTCGGTTTTCAATTACTTACAATGAAATTAATAATCACAACTTTAAGAAGGAGAACAGATCAAGCTTTCTTTCGTGTCGTGCTAATCAGACAGATAAGCAATAGTTTGGAAAGAAAATTCTAGCAACACAACAGACAGAAAACCAATGTTACCTAGTTAATCACCTTTTAGATTGGATTGTAAATTAGAAAAATTACAAAACATGATTGTCTAAAGTTGTTCGAATTCGCTGTAAATCTAGAATCTCTTAAAATTAATATTTGTTGAATTATCATGGCTTTCTGGAATCTACCACATTCTTCCCAACATTCAGATTTTCATATAATACAATTTCGTTCGCTTTCCTTTTATAAAATCAAGGGAACAACCAACCCTACAAACGCGACATGCGATTCTAAATTACAAAACGGCCAAGTTTAACCACAATGCTCGATCAATCAAAGGGTAAAATTCGTGCCAGGTATAACCGTCAATATTTGCCAAGCGGTCACGACACCGCTTGACTGTTTACCCTATTATTCACTACAGTGTTTGCCAAGTCCAGTCAAGTCGCGCCAAGTCTTGATAACCTTTGTTGGCGTGACTTTCGCTCGTAGCCATTGTTTGATGTTTGTCTCTTTGGGCATTATTCTGTTTCGTTTTCGTTGCTTCGTTTGCTAAGCTTGGTAGGGTGACTAATCTCGAAAATGTATTGCTTACTGTGCTCTACAGTGAGGTTTTTATCGCTAATTGATTATTAGGTGAATAGAATTATAATAAACCTTTTGATACCGATGATTACGAATTAATTCATAATATCATGAATGAAATAATTTAGTTGAATTATCACGAAGCGATTTTGAGGACAGGATGTGTTAATTATCGTACCAGATTAAAATGCAAAGATGATAAAGATTAAGACAGAGGTAGAATAGAAGTGAAAAACAAAATTAAAATACTGAAGAATGGTCTAAATTCTTTAAAAAAATTGGAGAATGCTCCACAATCTGTATAATTTTTCCAAACAATCCATGTTTTATTAGCAAGCATTAAGTTTGTGAAATTAACCTCAATCACATACGAGGTGACTATTAAAAAGTAAACCTCGTAAACTGGCCATAATCACAAATCTTGACGCTATGTTGACTGGCAATTATCAAACGAGAGTTTAATCTCAAAGACACCGCGGTTTCGTCAACGTTTACAGACAAACAAACTTACGAACGCCTTTTAATCAGACCATGAATATACCACTTTCAACCTTAGCCCTGAAGCAGAAAGTTGGAATTTGATAGTGTAAGTTTTGTCAACTGCAGTCTTAATTTGGTATTCATCACAAACATGAAACGTGCTATTGTTTCAGCAAATAATTCGTAGAAACATTAAGAAGAGAAATCGGGGCGCGCACACAAAGGTGCCGCCAAGATAGCGTAGGGTCACCGTAGAGTTGATAACCTGAAAGCAGAGGAAGTTAATTAATAAAATCTTAGAAATAACGACGCAATGGAGAAATGTGTGTTGATTCGAATTGTGATTTATGTTTTAATTATAGTATAAAGTGTAGGTAACGACTAAGAAGAGACCTTTAGTTAGTGGGAATCAGTTAACCAATTGGTTTCGGAAATAAATAGAAATGTGTTTAGCTCGTTTGTGAGGTCAGACTGTTGTGCGAAAACTTCACATGTAATACTAGATGCATAAGGCCTTCGCATAACCAAACAAAGGCCTGCTCCATAATTAGAAAACTTAAGTATTAGTCTAGACTCTAAACCAAGCGTAAAAGATTTTCTATTTATTATATCTAGCTTAGGCTCGTCTCCTATTAAATGAGCCTTAATAACGGCATTGGTGAAATGAGACCAACCCTGGAAAAAATCTGCTGTTCCATAGATACGAGTAAGAATGAGTAACCCTAACCATGGAGTTACTTTCTGGTTCTCCATGGGCTCAACGATCTGTGCCTTTTTATGGTCTATGTGAATTACAAAGTTTCGAGTTTAAATACAATTCAATATTACTCAACGAAATACATGAAACTGCAGATCTTTTTTTCACGATTTTAGTTTTGGTCCCATAGTCAAGGTTGTTCATAATTATGAGTACAATATCCCCCTTCATGGTTACTATACCCTTTCCGACTAACTTTTTATTTTCTTCATTATTTAGAAATTTTCCAGACAAATTTTATCTTCCGCCTAAGTGTGACGTGACTGTGATATCTCCAGTATCCTGGGTGTGACCACCATAATCCTCATTGTTGATATCGGAGAAATCTTCAGATCGTGCCGAACAACCTGATTTATCACATTTATCGATGAATTCGGATGACATGGTTAATACCACTCTGTGACGTAGCGTTACGTGTAATCTGGGATATGTTTTGAGATTGGTATACGTCAAATTAGAAATAAATCCATTGAGCTTTGGACAACATGGAAATACCAAAACATGTTTACAAGATTAATTATTGTTCCAATGAGAGTATGTGAACCTTTGGTCGGAAAGTACAGTCGAACAAAGAGATTTAGAAGTTCCCTGGTTATAGACTAAGTTTTCTCAGGAAGCTTTGGAGCTTTCGAGTAATAATTACTTATATCATTTAATTAATAGTCATACTTGAACTATATTTCAAAAATACCAAATTAAAAAAAATCATACTTCGTTTAAAAAACAGTGACATCTATATCTGGTGACCCTATATTACGTATTAGACCTTATATTTTTGTTAGACTATACAACAAACGTTTAGTTCAATCGATTATTGGTCCCCAGTTCTACGTACAGCTACACAAAACCCAGAAATACAACAGAATAATATATTTCTGGAGACTCAAGCCCATAGCTAACTTTTCCATCTTGTTTGACAAGCTACAATATGCCTTCAATCATACGGACATAACACATAGATACATTAACTACGTGATTTACACACCAAGAATCAATGACAACATAAGCAGCGCTTTGAAGGTGAAAAGATATTTCTTTATAAAAACAGAGCCGTAAAGATAAAATGACTCTATACATGGATAACAGAATCAATAGGTAATAATATTATGAATACGAAATAATAATATTCGTTTATAATAAAAGATATACGTTCGCCTATTACTGTAGTGGCACAAGTAAAAAAATTGCAATTTTGATACGTACCTACTTAACGAAAGCTATAATTGTGTTATTGTCCTATGTTCCGTACCTTGTTTTAGGGTTAACAATAGTCTCCTCTCAATTGAAAAACAAGTCCGACATATTGCTTTTAAAAAAAACGTCGTTATTCTGTGTAAAAAGTGCAATATTTCTTACACGTTTGGATTACTTGAATAGCCAATTTTTCGAGTTGTGCCACTTTACCATGGTAGACCAGGTGACACGTAATCACACGTAGACCTTCGCGTAATAACTTTGATTAGTGTAATCCACAACGAAATGGATTACAACATAAATCCTACGAGATTAAGCCCGAGGTTTCGCGATAAATATAATGATTTTTTGATATAGATATTTCGTTGTACGCGACAAGTCAACATTGGTTTTCCGGTACTTATTTCTTTTTTAACTTAGTGATTACGCATTTCGATTGTGTTACTTAAGAGAACTTTTATTGTAACCTCATCTTCAGCATCGTAAACATCCTAATAATACTGGCCCTCTTGACGCTACAGTGAATGATCAGAGGTGACAATTATTGCTATAATACTAACCTTTGGAAATTGTCGTATGATCTTAATGCCATGATCATTGACGAAATAACAGACGTTTAAAATGTAATCAGTCGTTTACTAGTAGGTACAAAAATGAATTATAAACACCCGATTTTGTCTTAATCGTCTATTATCTTATCGGTGAAAATGGCCCTAATTATCGCAGCCGTAGTCCAAGTTTCTTTTAACAACTTCGGTGCTCCGATTGGTGGAGAGCCCGGAGCGGGCTAATCGAGACGCGAAACGCAGTCGATGCGTAAAATCTAGTTTGTTATAACCCTCTCCGTAGTCGGTTAAAAAGAATCATATCCTAGGGCCTCAAAGAAACGCCCAGTTCCTCCTAGTCACGACCGGTTCCCGTGATAATCTTTTTCTCCCGTGTGGGAACATGCTCTTTTCATGGGTATAGAGTTGCTATCAAGATTAACAAGAATCCTGGACAAAAAGAACCAAAACTCCGCATTTTTTCTGTGTGCAGTAGACGGCAATAGGCTGGCCCCGTCCTCAATAACGGCATCGTTGAAATGTGGGTGTATAACTGTAGGTATTCCTCTGCCTAACCCTTTGGAAATACAGCGTGATGCTATATAAGTATGTATATTGTGACATTTTCATTTATTTATTTATATAAGGTACACCAACAGCATATACATAACACATTACATTTACAAATTTAAAGTACAGGAGCTGATGCGTATGCCAATTACAAGCTAGGCAGGATTTTCATTTGCTGAAACGAATCAGAGACAGATTACCATAACGGCTTCAATTCCTGAAAATTCTTCGCTCATTTTCAAATCAGGTAAATTGACTTTTAACTAGATTATCCTGAAATTACGTCGTTTCATCTTACATAGCACTCATAGCAGTAATAGGTAAGGCAAGTTGACGTCATTCTAGATGCATATTATCGGATTATTCCACTTTGTCCAGCTCACGTCCCGAGCTAGGCTAACATGCGCGCCGCGACAGAGTTTTGTCGTCATGACAAGACGAGATAATAATAGGTTTCACGAGCACGAGCACGAGATAATGTGACGACAAAATTATGTCACGGTGTTCATGTTAGCCTGGCTGTAGGAATAGCACGACTGAAAACGAGAGAGAGAAATATCAGGGACAAAACTATCCCTTTCCCGTTTTCTCTAAATCTAAATTAGGACTTTAATCCAGCGTTAACTGTCATAAAGAGATAAAATATTTTTGTCCCTCATCGCCATGCTAGTAAAGGGAAGATTTTTGGTTTTGTCTTCTTGGGTTCTGTCTCCAAAGGATGGAGAAAACGGGTTTGTCTACCCTCCATGGAAGCCCTGCAAGTGGCGACATAGTACACCAATACAGGATATTTTTTTATATAATGCGCATAATTTGTATTAAATTATGAAAAATGTTTAAAAACCTATTTTTATTCATTATAGCTGTTGCCCGTGGTTTCATCCATTTTTATTTTTGTCAAAATAGTTTTTTTTGGATTCAGTTCATTAGTTCCTCAGTTTACTCCCTACATACAAACAAACAAATTTTACTATTATATTTATAGTATGTATATATAATTGTACTATTATATTATATTTATTTAATTTTATTATAAGTATATAGACTAGCTCTTTCTTTAATAAAAAGAGAAAGGAAAAGAAATACATAATAATTCAGACACAGGTGATAATAATTATTATTTTCAACTTTGTCTGTTATATCCTACGATTAGTCGTAACATAACATAACATAACAAAAAACATGTATTATTGTTCCTAGAGTGCGTTACAGAAAATCTTTTTGTATTAGCCAAATAATAATAAGAAAAGTCGGAGGTACGTTATTTACAATCGTTGATTTTGTTAATCTTAGACGATAAAGGGTATTAAAATCATATTATTACGATTGATAAGAGCATTACATACGAATGATAACATTTGATTTATACATTTTTGGCCAAAATAGATTGTATGGCAGATTTAATACACGTGCTGTCACGTACAGTCACGATACGTTGCAGTGATACATTTCGCAAACGAAATGCTTGAAGCGACTGCGGCCCGCTTAGAGTTAGAAAGAAGGAAAGAAAGAAAATACATTTATTCAGCATGGACATTGACAACACACGAGAGAAAAATAAAATAAAAGATAACAAAAACCTTTAAACAAAAAAACGTCACATGAGAACGAAATTAAAACAAAAAATAAAAGTAAAAGTAAAATAGTCATTATAAAATATTGCATTATATTGTCAAAAAAAGCCTACAGATAGTTGTTCCGGGTCTGGATGTGAAAGAAATGAAAGAAAAAAGTATTTATTTGACACAGCACAAAATCAATTTTAAAGATAATATAGCAAAAATAAAAGAATAAAACATGTAAAACAAAAATATTTATCTAAAATAAAATAAAAAATTGATGCAAGTGTGTGCAAGTGTTAACTGTACTCACGATACAAGAGAAATCTCAGTATAGAACTAGATTCTTCGAAGAATGTGAGCTGTATACGAGTAAGTGTGCAGATAAACGTATTTCTTTGTACAATGTAGAGTCAATGTAGATTTGGTCCTTAGAGTCGACAGTCAGGTCAATGACTAATTCCAATAATAATTAATATTATTAAAATAATACTCTTTATTACTTGAGTTACATAATACATACACATGATAATAATTATATTTTAAAAGTAATAAATTGTGGTACAAAAGATATTAAAAAAAAATCGTAATCCATGAAATACCTACCTATTAGTTAAGGTTGTAGGTAGGTACTGTTTTAAAGTTTACATTTCGACATTCTCTTCTATCAACTGTTGGATAAACCACAAGTACAAAGTGCATTGATTAACTAATTTATTTTAAATCTCTGGTCATAAATTATATTTTATTAGTGCATTGATCACAGTGCCGCAAAATTATCAGATATAATGTTAAAAGATAAATACCACCTACAATACAACGTAATTTATCGGTATTTTAACAAAGAATTAGTGAATGTATTTATCACTAATTCATTGCCAAACTTTGTCAAACACGTCAAGAACATAACCCCTTCATAACTAAAATGGCTCAAAGATTTCAAAGTCAAAGATTTTAATTTCAACTGGGCCTTTGCAGGCACTTTCAAATGTCGTGATTCTAGGCGCACGGTTCCAAGTGGGTTGGTCCTGGAGAAGAAACCGGCAAGAAACTCCATGGATACTCTTTTCATAAATTAAGCTTAAAATAAATGTGCGGCTAAAATTTGACCTGAATTTACACAATATTACAGAAAGAAAAAAAAAGAACAGCAAAGATCATTAGTATCACTATAATATATACAATACTAGTATAATAGGTGCGTACTTAACACTCAAATCAGTCAACCAATTAAGAATACAAGGGGTTTTAATTTAAACTGGGCCTTTGCAGGCAACTTCTTAACGTCGTGATTCTAGGTGCACGGTTCCAAGTGGGTTGGTCCTGGCGAAGATACCGGGAAGAAACTCCATGGGCTGTAAAATCTATTGTAATCTCTTTTCATTTATATGAAAGTGACAAAGACAGATATAATTTCTAAAGCGTTCAATAGAACGTCAGTTTTTGTGAATATGGAGGAAACAAAACATAATATTAAATCAGTCTTCAGTCTTTAATAAACTACATACAACTCAGTATCAGTTCAACTTAAAACAATGTCTAACTTTTTTTTAAAGCTTTTCAAATTTAGAAATAGTAACTCTAGACAGAATTGCTTATACTGTCATACTGTGGTCGAAAGCTTAGCCAGTCAACGACTTTTTTATTTTTTAAATATTTTCAGTGCATATATGATTTTTGTCTGTAAATTGTACCCACACTACAGGAGAAATTCCAAAGAAGCAAAGTATTTTTATAAAAATAAATATAATAAGAGTGGAAAGGTGTTAATATTACCTACTCATGTAAATGTAATAAAATGAAAATAAAAATGTGCTGGACCACCCACCATCGATACGAAATAAAAAAAGTCATTTCACATTTAACACTTCGAATTCGCAGTGGGGTCAAACAGTCCTGTAGTATATTAAAATTTGAAATATCCGACACGCTCCCCGTATGATTTAGTTTCATTAAACCAAATTTTGACTAACGATATGAACGTGACTATGCATTTTATTTTAGCTTTGTAGATTTATTAATTTTTATTCGATTAATATGAGTTTTCTATAAAAAGGTATAGTGACGTATTTTAAGAAGTATACTGTAAGAAAAATACCTCCAAAAAAATACAATAAATAATACAAAAAAAACCATACTTGCTGTTTTTTAGGGCAGACGAAGGCAATAGAAAATATAAATTATTTGTAAGACTGTGTTGCTAGACTGATTGAGATTATTATTATAAATAATAACAAAGTACAAATGAGTCATATAGAATCAAAAGCAGCTATTACAAATTAGACTTAGGTAATTTAGGCAATGTGAAAAAAAACATTCAAGGTATGGCAATATTAATTCAAGTATAAATTATATTTTAATCTATGGCTAATATTATAACAGAAAGACAAGGTGATAAGTTAAACAACTAAGATGGTTATTTTTTATTTTTCACTTTGCCAAAAGTAATTCAATTTGTTGATAGTGGCCTTTGATTCTATATGACTCAAATGATTCAATGGCCAAGTAGACATTATTATAATCTTCATTCTAAAAATATAAGCGAATTTATCGATATGCATAATTGCATATAATATGTAATAACATAAGAATGTTTTATTTTTGCATTTTATCATCGATTGAAACAAAGATAATGTAATCAACAAATTGTTTGACATGAGGATTATTATATATTTTAACTGAATAGTCCGATTACTTTAAGATAATCTAGTGATTAAGCATGCATGATTCACATTATGAGAGAAAACATGACAGGAAATTATGATACATACGACATAATTAATGAATGGACAGTATATTGATAACTTTATACTTAAAAAACGCTGGTTTCTTGAGGTCAAATAGCGGTCACTACACTTGTTTTTCTCCATCATCGTCTTTGATCCCATACGATATGGAGCGAGCATATAAACGATCTGAGAATTTATGAAACAGTTTTGTCCAGCCTAGGCAGCGAAAAGAGGACTTAAAATCTGCAGTCTTAATAACTGCTTAGACCAATGAGGTCGTTAACACATATTTGTTTAATTAACTATTTTGCATACCACCATCCATTTTTAACCGACTAAGCGACATTTCCGCGATCACGCTACAGTATTTTACAAAAAATTACACTAACTATAAATCGCCCACACACATACGCAATGCATATTTTTAATTTGTTAAAAGCTCTCAGAAAAATAACAATCTGAATGCATCGCTTGCAATTTGCACGGGCCTCGCCTTTTATAATTAAAATTGCATTAAGCCTGCAAATAGTCGGACGTTAATGACGCTAATGCGCTGTTTGGATAGAAAAAAATGCAGACAGACGGCTTGTAATCCAATTTGCGGCTAAAAATGCCTTAATTTGATTGCAGTTGATAGTGTTGCCGTGTTTGTCTTACGTCTGACAGTTTGAGGGTTTGAAAGTTAATAAGAGACTTGTTACTTGGTAGATAACATGTATGGTATTCGATTTTCAAATTTTATAGTGACGTATTTAAGCTGTAAATGTTTCTCAGAAACGTTAAGGGGTCACATTAGGTGCTGTCGCATTTTCAGGGTTAAGTTTTTTTTTTTTAACTTAGCAACGATGAGCGACATTTCAAAAATATTTGAAAAATCATAAACTAAACGTTGTTGTTATTGTTACTGATGGTGATAACGGGGATTGTATAGATCAGTAACGTGTTGCAAACTTTTATTATTGACTTCATAAGTAACATACCTATGATGAGTTGACTTCCTGGATCAGCTTTTGAAAGTGCTTTAAGATGAATACGAATGACCATGACTGATGTACACATTTCCAAAATAAAATTATAAATCAAAATCCGAAATTAATATCGCATAATTACCAGCCAACAATAGAACGCCTTTCTTTATATTCATTGAGGGCTCCATTCAATATTTGGTGCAGCCATAAATTCGAGCATACTGTCGGAGCGTAACAATGAATCTAAATAACCATTAATATGTAATAAATACTATAGGGTGATAAAGCCGTGTCGGTAGGGAACAAACAAACAAGTGTAGGAGCAACCCTTAAACGCTGGGCATTGTGAAAAGAGGCCTGAGCGTGAAATGTTCCGAGGGGACAACGCGATGACGAAGTCACTGCCGAATTCTGGCGAAGTTCCCCGATTGGTTCCGCTCCAAATGCCGACAGCTGCTGCGTTTCAGATGGGGGTTGCTCTTCATTAGTGGAGCTTGTCTCGCCTCGAGATGGATGTTTGTTTTTGGACAGCACGAGGTGTTGATGGTTAGTTGATGATGTATGAAGTTTATTTTGTGGGACATCGTCTGTAATCTTGTTTTAGATTTCGTTTTGGACACGTGTATCTCCTTCGTCGTGTGTCTAGTGGTCTTGATTGCCAGTAAATGTACGGTTCGTGGGAGTTTTTATTGATGAAATACACTCTGTATTTTAAACAGCTGCTTTAAGGGGTTATTGTACTCATAATTATGAACAACTTTTATCACCAACCATGAATTCGCGAAAAGAAGAGTCAGCTGATCTATATATTCAATCGAGTAATATTGAAATATTTTTATGGAACAGTGGATGTTTTTTTATGATTTCTGTGTTGGTCCCATAGTAAAAGTTGTACATAATTATGAGTACAATAACCCTATACATATAACACGTCTTGTGTAAGTAAAACCAAAGCTTAGCTTAATCGTGAAATCAAAATTGCTATTGCTTATGTAATTTAAGATCGACGATGACTGAAATTGTGAACAGAAAAATAAAGAACTGAAAAGTTGAGAATTAACCGTTTGTCGTGGTATGTGCAATGGGTGTCTGATGAGGAGGGCTGAAAATTATGTAACAAGAAGAGCTCTAAGTATGTGTGTGGGTGGATGTAAGAGAAGAGGCAGACCCAAGAAGATGGATGGATTGTGTGATATTTGACATGGCATAAAAGAACGTAAACTTTGAGATGACGTCTAATAGAGATGAATGGAAGAAGAAGACATATTGCGTCGACCCCAAATAAAATGGGATAAGGGCAGGAGAATGATAATGACTGAAAATATCGCAGCAATAAAGGTACACATGGTCCATGGTTTAGTGTAGGACGTTCAAGAGAAAAACTTGTAAAGAATACCTAAGTTTTTAGTAAACTCAGCCAGAAGTATATACACCAATACGTCAGCTTACAAAAAGAAGTAAAAACCCAATTTATTTCTTGCACTAGTTTAATCACCATCGAATTATTTCCATTCATACCAAAATCCCTAATCAAACATCGAACAATACCAACAAAGCTAAACAAAACTGAACAGCAATAGTTACGTTTAGTCGCGCCCGCGGATTAGTGAATTGTAAAAAAAGATTGGGGTCCGAAACGACCCGACGTGTTAATTACGGGGGTTGGGCTTCGAGGGTTGAACAGATGAAAGTCAATTTGCTCCAGCGACATGATACGGCCCATTTCGTTTGCAGCGACAAGTGTGGCACCTGCGCAGTAGGGGCTTTATGACCCAAACAATTGTAGGGTTATGCATTATTTGCATCAGTTTCGATGATGACCGTTTTGGTTGGATCGGGAAAACACTTGGACTGTTCTCACAGAGGAGACAATTTGTTCTGTACACCTTCTTCATTCACTACTTTTGCTTATTAATATTGTCAGTTAATTCTTTAACCGACTTCATTATTTTCTCTTCTTTAGCTTCTACTAGGCTTGCCTGTTTGATATGGCGAGTTTAAATATTATTCGGAGCGAGTGGTCACCGATCTTAATTTTTTTTGATAACATTATTGTCTGCCAGCGAACATCTAATTTCATCTAATTAACATCTGTACCTTCTGCTAAAACGGTAACCTTACTTAGGTCAACCAAACAGTCCAATCCAGTGCTAAACACCAAATAAAGATCAAAGTCGTCATAGATGCTAATTTTACCTAAGCCTTTAAAGGCATTTTTAAACGTTCGAGAATTTAAATGCTCGTATAGGGATGCACTGTTGACGGATTCGTTTTGTATGCAGGTGCACGATTGTAATAGCGTGATCTGCCAATCGTGTCGCAGAAACCACCTATTTAGATCGGAATTGATATTGTTATTATAATAATATATATTTATTCATTGTTTATTCATTACAGTCATGTATTACATACACAAAATTAACAGGTCTTATAGTTAATATTTTGTAATATGGTACCTCTAAAAGTTTATTTAAGTTCTTACCCACATATTCTATATCTGTGTTCTAACCTTTCTATTGCCGATCCTTTTATTCGAAATATATTGTATTATTTGTATGGAACAGCTGATTATTTGTTAGCAAGAAATTCCAAAGATATGACTCAGGCATATTTTCTGCTTCATAAATCAGTAAAACGAATATTACACAACAGGAAATAAAGTAATCTTGGATTATCGTATAAATCACGAAGAGATAAAGATTTCATTTGAGATAAGGCAGAAACATAGACAATGACAATGATGTACAATCCAAACAACAAACAAAAGTACCTATAAAAATTATATGTCATGAGATTTAGTCGATCACCTAACTTGAAAACAGTTCAATAACCGCGACCAAACCATACTCATAAGACTTTACTGAAAATTAAATTTTGTCCACAGAAGAAATAAAGTTCGGCATCAACCGCTTAGTCAGCGAGAGGATAGACAGAACAGAAGATGAGGAAGAGGAACATCATCACGAGACCAGACACGAAGGCATATCACCAGCTTCCCGCTGCGGCAGTCCCTGCTGGGCACCATCACCACAATCACCACGATCAGTTCGCTCCACTTCTCCTGAGCTCGAAGTCGACTCCCCTCCATCTTCCCCAAGAAGACCTCCAGATACATCCCCTCCTCCAAAAAGATCAGAAGCTTTCTCTGTCAGTGCTTTGCTGCGACCTGATGCTCCAAGAGTACAGCCACAACGACCTTTCCTTTACCCTCCTCTACCTTTTGCGGAGTTTCTGAGAGATGCTGGAAGTCTTGGCTTACCTGGATGGGGGGGATACAGCAATTTATACCTACACGCTGTACAAGCAGCTGGTCCTGAGCTGTTGCGACTCCGTGCAGCCGTTCTTGGTGCTCCAGGACCTTTATCCCGGCCTCTGCCGTTAGGAGATGTGTACTCCTGTGTCAAATGCGAGAAAATGTTCAGTACTCCTCATGGTTTAGAGGTGCATGCTCGCCGGTCTCACAATGGAAAGCGGCCGTTTGCCTGTGAATTGTGCAGCAAGACGTTTGGACATGAGATCAGTTTGAGCCAGCATAGGTGAGTATTTAAATGTATGTCAAAAAGTTGGGTCTTGGAATTTAGTTTTAATCTTAGTCTCATTGATAACGTAAAAGTGAAGATTGAATATAATTTTAGTTCCAACCAAAATGTTCCCAAAATCTCACGCTGTAAAAGAATACATACTTTTTTACATGAAACTTTTAATTATTCCAAATATAATACTCTCCCTTTCTAACAGGGCTGTCCACAGCGTGGAGAAAGTCTTCGAATGCAAGCAGTGCGGCAAGACCTTCAAGCGATCGAGCACGCTGTCCACCCATCTTCTGATCCACTCAGACACCAGGCCCTATCCTTGCCAGTACTGCGGCAAGCGGTTCCACCAGAAGTCAGATATGAAGAAGCATACTTATATTCACACTGGTGAGTTTTAGCTACATGCTTAAATATTTGATCTCAACCAATCATAAAAGATTTCAATTTTAATTCAACCATAGTTGGCCGAAGACTTAATAATTCTATTCGTAACGGATTTTCATTTCACCTTATATCAAAATGATACTTAGATATATTCGAGATTATATAGAAAAAATATATGCGTAAGATCTTAATGACATTGGCACTGTAATACTGATTGGAAAAGTTATTTAAATTATCATGAGTGATGATAGAAAAAACGTGTATAAAGTAGTATTTAAATAAACAAAATTTGGGACTTCATTAAACCTGGCTTTGCAACTAGCTAGCGACAAAGGACCAAAAATGCTTTAGGTACAAAACACCTTTTCTTCTACACAACCTACTATAAATATTTAATACGGGTCCGGAACACTATTGTTAACACACAATCAAGACTGTTGTGGAAGTGAGAACGGTCAAATGAAATCGCAATGGCACTTAGGTACCACAAAGTCCCAACGAATCTTATCCGCGGACTTAAGTGTTAGTGAGACACCGACGTATACTAGAAGACCGCAACATCTTACATTCATGAAGGGATTGGGATATAGGGGCGTGAAGTTCACCGAACTTTTCAGTAAGATTAACAGTAAGTTTTGTTACATTGAGATGCTAAAGATTAAACTAAAATTGTCATAGGTGTCTTTATGAACTTCGGGAACACTTAATTTCGGGATAGCATTTTTCAAATTAACAATTCTGAAAAATGCACCTGCAAAATTTAAGTGAATGATTTACAAAATCATGATATAATAAACATATTACAAACTTATAAGGATTTATGTACTATCACTAGAAAATACTGTGTTTGTTTCGTCGATATATCATTTGTTAACTTCCATTTCTTTTGACGTTGGACAATCAAGTTCTATAAGGTCTAGGAGTATTTACTCTTAAAATTTTACTGTACCTTTGATTCACGTTTCTTATTCAGTCTACTGGTTCTTGTGTTACCGTATAACAAACACTCTATAATTTAATTAAATGTTAACGCAAATTATTTAAAAAATTACCGTCAACACCTTGTTCTAACATACTATCTACACCTACCTATTTCAAATGTTAACCCTTTTCTTGCCCGACAAAAGCTCCTCATCCGTCTAGCCCCTGTGTATCTGTAACCCAATCGCGCCTTAATGTACCCGCGATATTACGCGATTATTATAAAACAACAGCAACTTGTCTTACATTAATTATACAGAGGGTTGGTTAAGATGTTTTGACAGCATAACTCCCTAAATTATGTCGGATAAGTAAATGGACTCAGGAAGTGTCGTGGTGAATTTATTGTCTTGTAATGTTCGTGTAAGTTTGAGCTTGAGGTGGTTTTGAAGATTGTTTGAAATTAAGATGATAATTTGGAAAGTTCTTCTGTAGGTAATTACCTATCAAGAACATCATTGGTGGATACTCGTATTTTAAAATTAACTATCAAATACTAAGTAATTAAAGTAATCTGATGTATCTACCCTAATTGAAAATTGGCACGATTTGAGTTATTTGAACTGTACTGTATAGTTGCCAATTTTTCCGATCGACCATCCTTAAGGCTAAAATCGTTTGCGTCCGGCGTCCAATCCCAGAGTTACTAACTCTAAGCTCGTCGCAGTCATTCAAAGCATTTTGTTTGCGAAATGTATCACCACGAAGTATCGTGACTTTATCTATCATTACATGGAATAAATTCGGTTTTCTGACGGCACTTGAAGAATAAGGGTGTTTGGTAAGATTTTGGATGACTAGGTACTTACTTGTTACTTTTGATGATCATTTGCTGCTCTCATGTCCATCACATCGGTTAATTTATCATAAAACAATTTGGGTAACAGCGGGATCCACTCAGCTTCGAGTAGTTTCGTATAGTATTCCATCTACGTGTTTTGTTGCCCCACTATTTTTATAAATATGTAAGCTACAAACTTGCATGTCTGTTGACATAATTATTCGTAAGACTCTTATATTGTTAGGAGTTTTGTTTCATGGTCTTTATTGATTTTATTATTTATTGGGTGCTGTCTGTCGGAACTGGTCAGCTTGTAGGTAACTGCCATGGCAATCTTATTCAGAGGCAAATCTTTATTATCCTAGTCTTATTTTAGTTCGCATTAAAATACATTATTCCCGCAGCTCTTACCACAACATTGTAGTGATCAAGATTGTAATCTCTTATTTTAAAAGGGTTTCCATGGAGTTTCTTGCCAGTTCTTCTCCATAGGATCTACTATTTGGAACCGTGCACCTAGAGTCTCGACATTTCATAAAAGCCTGTATCTGGTTTACATGAAATAAAGATGTATTCTATTCTATTCTATAGCAGTAGAAATATGAACAGTACCTATCTATTTAAAAGTTGTATGTCGAATCGCAAAGGTTATCAGAATATTAAAGGTCAGTGCCGCTACTCTAGAACCACTTGGATCTCTTACAATGTAGTCTGTTTACCCTACATAAACTACACATACTAATTCTCCCACATACACACCCACGTAGTGAAAAACATCCCTTACAGTTAAAAAGACGTTTCTTCCTTCACCAGTACCTACTGTTCTCCCCAGTTCATTTAAGATAAGGGTGGGGGTGCGATATTCCGTGATTCAGACGCATA
The DNA here is from genome assembly GCA_932294325.1 of Allophyes oxyacanthae. Taxonomy (NCBI): domain Eukaryota; kingdom Metazoa; phylum Arthropoda; class Insecta; order Lepidoptera; family Noctuidae; genus Allophyes; species Allophyes oxyacanthae. The sequence goes on from OW028612.1 coordinate 3,618,136, forward strand.
GATTCGCCGTTTTCATTGCTTTGACAGTGAGTGCGAGTGAAACAGTAATATATTTTACAAAACGTGCGAAAGGGATGTAACAGAAGGGTTGGGTTAGTTATTGGGCACATGTTTCTGCTATAGGGTGGTCTGCAGATAGTGATGAATAAATTTTCATATGAAACGAAGCAAAATTTTTAAAATATCTTAGGTTTTATTATGCTTCATCATATCAATTTATATTTCTGTACTAATCAAAAATGATTGAAATTTTTTTTACATAACAATAAATTCTTACGAAAAAAATGCTCTAAGTACGAAAAAGAGGAAAATCCTTAAGAGCCTGGCCACATCATCTTTATAATAGAACCTACTTTTTAATATTCACGCATTGCAACTTTTATATTAGGCGAACGATTTTTTTAACCCAAGATTTTGACTAAATACTTTAAATGGTATTCAACATGACACCACACACCACACCGCACTTTACCTTTCACTCTAAGTCAGTATTATTTTGCTAATACTTCCTAAAACAATTGAAACAATCAAAATACCTTCAAGGTCTCTGAACCCATATGACACAAAATTCCGCAACCAAAAATTCCACATACTTCCATTTACAACATTACAATCCCTCCACGTCCAACAAAATACACCCAGTCTCAGCTCCAAATAAATTAAACCACGCATCACACCTGATCTCACCCTAAAACCTACCCTCAACGAGTAAATTATTAACGATATCAACTTAGCAAATAGTTGGACGAACGGTATTTTAATCAGTGTCCCAACTTCTTGATTAATGTACCCTAGCACAATTTATCGTTGAAATTTTATTTATAATTACGCCAGCTAAATTAAACGGGTGATTAGTCAACGTCGAGGACCGGTTCGCGATTTGTCACCTCAAGAACTGAATTTGAGTGTAATTGGGCCCAGAAGTTTGGCTCTACCTGCAGTTAGCTCCAATTTGGAAGTTAGTAGTTGCGAGTTAGTTACGGCTATTAATCGGGAAGTTAATTATTCATTTTGTGAAACTACTGTACTTGTGTGTGTTCATGAATCCTACCCTTCTAAGTATAATGTGTACTCTACATGTGTAAACAGTTTGCAGCTGAACTATTTTTTATATATTTTGAATGTAAAACAGAAGCCTTGCAAAAGCATTAGGACCAATTGTAGCTCCCTGCAGCACTCCTCTTTTTAAAACACTTATCAAAACTTTTCTCGTTAGGAAATTGCCAAACCATTAACAGAGATTAAGAAAATAAAAATTAAAAAAGAGGAAACATATAACACAATTACACAGACGTCTCTCACTTCACTTCATGAATGTTTGATTCACTCAAAGGCTGAAGTGAAGTATTTTTTTCAAAACTCTTCCTTCTCTTAATTAGTCGGCGAATAAACAAGTGGCACATTAGCTCTCGAAATAATTACACAGTGGCTGTATTCGTGCCTCTTTTGTTTTTATTCCCTTTTTTATCCAACATTACTTCCCCAGCCTCGGTTTGCGGTGAAGAATTTAAAAAGCATTTGGAAAATTAGTTTGGTTTGAGATAGCATTTAAAATGCAATTAAAATGTAAAGCTGGAAATTGGATGTGGGAGCGTAATTTTTCTGCTATGGTTCGTGGGAAGTAGGGTACAGGACTTACAATTACTGCATTTATCAAATTTTCCAATCAATAATATACTAAAAGACACCCTATAGGTAGGTAATTAGACAGAAACAAATACATACAAATTAAAAAAATTATTCCTAAAATACGCATCTTACATTAACTAGAAAGCTGTTAAAACGAGAAAGATTCTCAAAAAAAGATTTCAAAGAACAAAATGAGAAACCATAAAACTCTTCATAATTATCTTAGCCGAGCCAAATGTTCTCAACTTTCTGTTCACAGCCCCTTTGATTACTTTTTAAAGCCTTTTCACACTCAAAAATAGCAAAGAGACATCTTTGGAGTCCAAAGAGGCTTGCTATCGTGTAATTGGATTCGTAAGGAGCAATTTCAAGTTGAAATTGTAGCAAAATGCAAATGAGATAAAAACGCCCTTGATTTTTTTCTTTGAACTTAGGACTTTATTATTGTTCTATTATTGTTCTTGGCAGTTTCGATTTTAATAACGACTGTGGTGACTGATGTGAAATGTATAATAATTATTATTCTCTTTCATACCATTTCAATAGTCTCTTTGGATTCCAGTAAATATCTATTAATTAGTATTGAAAACCAACTACTAACTTTTAGTAAAAACATTTTTTTACAGTTAAATCTTACGAGTGTGCAGTTAGACATTGCGGTTTAATAAACTTCATATTCATCGATATCTTACAACAATCAAAAGCAAATACAAACTTGGAGTAATTATGAGTAGTTACCTACTAACATTTCTACGTTGCACTGTCTATTTATTGATTCACTTTATAAATACTCTCCGAAACTACTTATATTACTTAGTTCTGCTGCAATTTTTTTTAACCCTTTCTGTCCAACTCATAGTTTATTTTATTTTATTGATATTTTTATCTCTACATACCTACCAGTATTGGATTTCGTATATGAATGAGATCATCCTCACTTTTACTTCATTCACTCAATCACTTATCTTTACAGACTTCCTTCCACAATTTTTATCACTTCCAAAAATAACTCGACATTTTCCAACAAAACAAAAACTAACAGATATAAAACTAACTGTCCAATCTCTCGAAACCAATTCTTCGTACAAGATTCAGGACTTCGAGTATTCCATCCACACAACCTGGGGGGAGGAAATCTAAGCGGTCCATAAGGAAGGGGGGTCCGAGGGTGGGGGGTAGGTGTCGCTGCCCGGGGGGACTGAATCAAGGAGTGCTACGTGCTTCGAGTTTAATTAAGGATCTGGAACTTAGAATGCTTCGATTTTAGTGGCGTTTTCTTTTAATACCTTAAAACGTTTTATTAAATGGAATTATGTGAGAAGCGGAATGGTTTATGTGGTTAAAATATTAATTACTTTCTTTAGATATCTTTGTTAAGGCACATTACGTTGAAGATAATTATTACAAAGGAAATTCGTATACTTGACCATGGACTATAAAACTGGTTCAATATAATTTAAAAAAAAAAGAGAAATTTTCAGTAATTCCTGGATACGCTATATTCTTATGGAAACAGCATCTTTTAATAAGTCTTAAGACATGTTTGTTTATTTAGATAAATGACAACTTTCCTTTGTCTTTCTATGATTTTGAACCATCAACTTATCAACATTCCGTGTTCTAACTCCACGTCAATTCCCAAAAAAAGAAACATCACAATCCAGATTTGTAATATTATATTTTTCCACACGCAACCTGATCTCACAGGGGATGCCAACTGAAAAAAATCAGTTTTGCGAGATTTTTTTCTCACGCGAAAAAATGACAGTTGAATTTGTATGCCGGGAGGTCGCCTCACTCCCATATAATATTAGACGCTCCCAAGAGAGGAGGATAATTAAATTAATGTCCTCAGCCCTCTTTTGCCCCACGTTCCGTAGCCAGTAATCCGACACCTGCATTGTTTTCACTCAGTATCGTTGTACTTTTATTTTCTTGTGTTTTGTTTGTGAGAAAAGAATGGTCTTTGCAGTCGCGTGGATGGAGTTGCTTCTGAAAATAGTCGGCCGTAAGTTGATTGGAGCGAATCGCTGACTTTTCCTGATTCGTGGTAGAGCATTCTGAATGAAAGAAACAGGAAATTGCCTATGATGAAATCTCATTACTTCGTGAAATAATGGGATTTCCATAACAATCTCCTTTTATTTTAAAATTTTCGATAGTTTTCCCTAAACCTAATGCGAATTGCTTATCAATCACATATACTTACCTACTACTATTCCTGTAATGTATAGTGTTCAACATGATTTACTTTTTGTTGTATCGTACCACAATTTGATGAATTATTACATGATTTTGTTAATTTTATATCCAAATCTACCAATTCTGATAAAAAAATCTCAACAAACATTTTCTAATCCATTACCAAAATGCAAACAACTACCCTCTAAACTCAAAAAAAGGAAATCAAACCGCACCTTCAATCTATCACTCATAACGAGTAACCACTTAACTGATCTAGCATGTGCAGGAGTCGACGCGTGGCATCGCACGCGCCGCGCCGGTAATTCAATAAACACATTATCGCGATTAGGTCCCGCGCCCCCGCTGTGCACGAAACGACCCGAGCGCCCCCGAAGTACTCCCGAAGGGACGACAGATTTCGTCGGCTGATTTCGGCCATATTAATGATTAGTTCTTTATTCTAATTTGTAGGGTTGAGTCTCTACATGATGTTGGGCTGCGCTGGTCAATGTGAGTTTTGAATAATTTTGACGGATAAAGATCAAAAGGAGGAATTGTTTTTTTTGCTAACTATCTTTGGAGCTTTGTTCGAACATGAGAAAAATTAAGAAAATGAAATGAAACGTAGTAACTAACTCTTGGATAATCAGGATCCAAGGACCATTCACTTCCTAGGACAAAACCCATGTTTCAGCACCGGAAATTTCTGGCTTACATGATTTTTATACACAAAAGATCCTTATATCAAGCTTAACTGTTAAAAATGATTCATTATTTAAAGCTGTGTGGCTAATAAGTATTCATTGTTATTTTGTGGTTATTTCATACGTCTGTATAAAAAGTAGTCATTATCGCCCGCACCACACTTCCTGCCGTAAATCCATTACTACTTATTAACAAACATGGCGATTAATATAATTGTTGCTACCACAGTTACATAATGAACAGATGTTGTCGATTGTAGATTTTTATGTAGAGCTCCCGTACTGAAGGACCAATTTTTATGATTAATTTAGGTATTAGCTTTATCTAAGAACTTTTAAAAATGGCAATGACAGTTGCATCTTGCGTTTAGAAGAGCCATTATAGTTATTAATAAAATTAAAATGTGATAAGTATAATATTATAATTGTTGCTTCCATTTTGGAGTAAAGGCCGTGACCTTATAGGTAACGAAAGCTCACTTTAGGTCATTAATTACTTCAGTTTCTTTCCGTAGAAATGTGGTAAAATTAACAGATGTTTACTTTACCCGTTATTCTGCAAAGAGTAATTCTATTCCTATTCTTGTGGATCAAATTCGGGACCTCAAAGTGTACCTAACTATGCTTGTTACCGTTTAGTTCTACTTATATTGGTTACGTTCCCTCAATGTAAATCTGGCGATTTCCTCCTTCTTTCTCTCTCTTTTAACTAAACGCTTCAAGTGATAATAATTATTTTTATACTGGTGTAATGCACACGCCTGTAACGCGCGCTACAACAGGATGTCATTATTTAAATAATTTTAATTGGAAATGAGTTCCCATCCCTATCTCTTTATTGAACTTAAACTAAACTAGGGAGTCTATTGATGATGTTATTTAATTTATTTTTCACCTATGTAGTTCGTGGGATAACTTTAGGAGATATCTTGGGAAAGTCTTTATCGCTCTGTTTTTATTTCAATGCACAAGGGTGCTGATTCTGTTGCACATTACACTAAACTAATTTTAACTACTCTATATCTCTTTCTTACTAAAGCAATTGAAAAAGGACAGAAAATATTTAGAGCTGTCAAATTAGTCGATGCCCTTTTAATTTACGAGAAATAGACGAGACCTATGGCGATGGCGACTAAATTCACGCTGATAACAAATAAGTGAACTAATTTGATAAAAACATCTTCCATCCTTTTCTCATGGTTTTTGTTAGAAAGAGACTAAATATTTTTAGTTTGTAAACAACAGAATCAGTACCATTGTCTCCCTAAATTAATAAGTAATGTTACGTCATATCTTTTTGGTCTGGAATTTACACCAACCAGTCCCTCCTCCTACCTTTTTTGTATTTTTAAAGTTTTTATTTTTTATATATTGCAATTGCTCTACTTTTGTTCGCGTGAACATTAATTGATGCAATTCACTGATTGGCACTCATCGGCCGGGTGTGGCGGCGCGTGACAGCCGCGTGGCGTTGGCGGTTTTGTAGCGTTTTTTCTGCGATAACTTTTTGTTCAATTTTGCTAATTTAGAAATTATAGGATTAGGTGCTTTTTTATTTTGGGAAGATTAGTCCATGACAATTGATATTTGATTGTTGTTAATTTTACGAACTGATTGCAACTTTTGAGAGAGTTTATTTTAAATCAATGACAAGCATAATATTTTCTGAGAGAAATATCTATGACATTCAAACACCGAGTAATATACTTAGTTAAGTGGTATAGGTAGATAGTGCCTACCCAAAAGACTTGGAGAACCAAGTCTTTTGGGTAGGCACTATTTATTGTAGGTAGGTACTTTTGGTAATAAATTTAAAACAACAAAATAAAATAAAACACTCGGTTAAAAAAATTGGTAGCATTATCTACTTTGTACAAATCAAATTAGGTATATTTTATAACAAGGACAGAAACTGACACGCCTCTTCTAAAAACATTGAAATATTGCACAAAAATTAAGCACAAGTTCCATTCGATTTTCAAAACAAGCCGCGTATGTAATCAAATTACCTCTATTTTGATTGGCCAGTGCCTCGCTTCGCGCGCTTTCCGAGTGTTTTGATTTGACGGTGCGACAATGGCGCCAGTTGTCCAAGTGTTTTAGCAAACCGACGCTTGCCAAGAAAACAATAGACTGCTATTTATTTTAGACCCTGTTGGTTAAGGTTAAGGTTGATTTTAGAATGTAAGGTAGCGTGACTGTCGACTGTAATAGCGTTGTGCAGAGCGGGTGCAATTTGAGTGTAAAAATAATACTGTCAAATGTGATGCATTTGTTGAAATAACACCAAATCGTGTTAGGTCAAAATGATTGTTGATTTTTTAAATAAAAGATTTTTCGTGTGATATCATGACCTGGTTCTGAGTAGTTTATGTAGGTACCCATTGACGTTTTATATCTACTTTGATGGTAAGTCTTGTTTACGACAAAGTAGATACTTTTAATTGAATCAGAATTTCTGACAGTCGGTATTTAATCATCAATTTATCACAGAGTAGCTTATTAATTTTGACCTAAATTGATGAATAAAATACTAATAAGAAATATTTTCCTCTGCAATGTAATTTTTTGTTGTTACTTCTTTGTAAAAATATCATTTTACTTTTGTTGCCGACCGTAGGTACATTATTGTTAGTATTTCATTTCAGAACTCTCGTAAAATAAACATTAAAAATCCTATAAAGTCAAAGTTATTTTTTTTTATTTCTACTGGGCATGTGGGTTGGTCTAGTGGTTGGTCCTATGAAGTCGATACCGGCAAGAAACTCCATGGATACCTACTCTTTAAAAATAATACGTTTAGATACAATAATATCTGGGGCCCCGGCAGTGGCCCGGCCAATGTTTGAGATATAATCATATTATCAGAAAGAAATAAACTTTTTTTTTTGCACATAGGACACAAAGTTAAAAAATAAAAATAAAAATGATTGAAACACCAATAAAATTGTCTGAGCACAGCTTTGTAAACAAACTGAAAGAATTCTTCGTGGAAAAACTGCATTGTTGCATTCAGTAGGTATCTACATATAGACATGGTGTATAAAATATTACACTTAAACACTGCACAGAAAAACTAAACAGAAGTAGGTATGCGTCCCTCAAGTGCAAAACATTAGCGCCGATCAGTTTACTGTCACTGGTAACACCAATGACGCTGATTTTCAGCGACGTCCGTATTGGAGGCTTAACTATGAACTCTTATAGCAGGGCAGAAATTGATCTGCCCAAAAAATTCCAATACGAGCTGACCTCGCACTGTATAGACTTTTCGTACAATGAAAGGACAGCTTATACTGGAAAATCTGGGCAGTTCAATTTCTGTCCTATAAGAGCTCGTAGTAAGCCCCAGGTCATATTTTAAGATTATCATATTTTAGATTGTTAGGTTTTCATATATTTTGAATTACTTGTTGTTGTTGTTTTTTTTTTTATTTTTTTTTATTACCTCCGTCCGTGACTCACTGCAGGGTGCCAACTGAAAACCAGCGCTGGGTGTTCCACACCCAGCAAATGTAGAGCTGGCAACCCTTTCGATATGGGCGTGCTCGTCAGTGCAGTAAAATCTCCTGTTTTTTTTTTTTTTATCCGTGTTTGTTATTTATTTTTTAATAATTTTTTTGTTTCTTTGTGATCTCTGTGTTTCAATTTTTTTTTTTTTTTTGTACTGACAATGACGTATTTCCTTTATCGAATAAATGCTTTCTATTCTATTCTTTATATTATGACTTATCTATCCATTCTTATAAAATAATATCGTGTTATTTCTCAATAATCTCCTCTAACGAGTTGGGGAGCACATGGCGTCAAATATCACAGAAATTATGCAAAGCCACCAGTCCATCCACTCGCCACGATCCCCAATATCTGTCATATTAGATTTATAGTTGTAATCGTCGGACGATTAACCCTTCACATACGACACGATGACGATACGACTGGGGTGTGTATTTTTTTAAAGTATTTTAGTGATAAGGTGAGGTAAAAGAAAAAAAAAATTACAGTTCGACACAACTAAGAAGTCGCATCGGCAAACTACGTAAAACCGATCACTTTTTATTAGTAGGTAGGTACCTACTACAGTCAAAGTAAAAAAAAAAACTATTATTGAATAGTTTACACACACACACATAGATACATTGGTATCTGTGTGTCCGTCTGTGGCATCGTAGCTCCAAAACGGATAGACCGATTTCAATACAGTTATTTTTAATTGAAAGCTAGTTTAATCGGGAATCAAGAGGATTCCCGATTAAACTAGCTTTAATGAGCAGCTTTCAGAGCTAGCATGAAAATTTGTTCAGCCGTTAAAAATTTACAGTTCTTTTTCTAGTTGGAGTCGGGGGATTTTGATGGTTAGGTTATCTCCCCGATTTTCTCTGTCCCGTTTTTTCCCATGCTATAGAATAGATCTTTATTTCATGTAAACCAGATACAGGCACTTATGAAATGTCGAGACTCTAGGTGCACGGTTCCAAATAGTAGACCCTATGGAGAAGATTCCTGCAGAAGTAACTTTACTTAGACCAATAATAACCTACTTTACTTATGTCAATAAAATACTACATTCAATCAACACCAATTGATTGACCGTACATCAATGTCTTCAATCGCAATATCGTGCTCTGTAAACGCACTTTCCTATTACCACATAATCCGTCGGAATGATGCCCAACCCTTGCTTTATTGTCTATGGCATTTGAGTATCAATTTATTTATGTCATATTCTTCTATTGGATTTGAGTACATAGATTAAGGGGATAGATGTCGTTGAGAATATTTATGATAGAAAATATTAATAGGCCGGATTATGGTGGATAGATACTGACAAATAAAAGTGTGCAGAAGAGTTTTCTTAGAACCTTACCTTTGATATTTTCTTAGAAACACGCATTATTGATATGAAAGTCGCGTAAGTAAAATTTGAATTCACTATTCACAGTCAACTACCTTAAAGAAGACCTCTCCCAAACATAAATGCTGGGAAAGCAGGCTTGATGACCGTAGAGTAAACACTCACACGCATCATGTTTCACATATCCCCCTTTAAAAGTCCCATGTAAAACTAATTTACCAAATCAAATCATTTATTCGCCAAAAGATATCGTACATGAAGATGTTATATTATTATTAAGTACATAGGTCCGTCATATCTTGCCTTTTAATAGGCATGCGAAAATATAATACAATACAATTATACACATCCAGTTTTACTTATTATTATGTCACCATTTCATTATTATTATTAAAATTAATTACGAGATATCACATTATATATATTATTTTGTTATTCTATTATTTAAACCAGCTTTTATTTATTTCAATTAGATATACATACATACCTACCGATTAAATTCATACATACAATATCCAACTTTACGTTCTTATAAACTCTCTCAAATAAGTCAATTTTGGAACGGATTTTTTATAGTAGCTAACCCTATAAATACAACACTATTTTAAAGTGCTTAACAATTAGATCACTTATTGTCAACACGGCCCACTTAATTCAAGTGTACTGCAAATCACTTCAAGCCCTCTTCACGTTATGTTAGCCACTTATTGAACAAATATTTATTGTTCGCTTTCAGACCTGTTTGCGAAGAATAACCTGCTACTACATTATACACTGAAGTTATTTGAAAATGAAATATTTATAAGGCTTGAAAGCTGTATTTGGGTTCGATTTAAACAACAGAAAATTATATTAAAAATGTTTTATACTTAGGTATAGAATCTACATATTTCGGCCATTTAAAAAAAAAAAAAAATTGTATCTAATAGTGATAATTATGGTATTTAGATAGTAGGTATCTTTGGAATGAGAAGTTACTGCAAAAACCAAAGAGAATTTAGGTTTCGATTCTATCGTTGTCAAGCATGTAGGTAATAAGTCTAAAATAGATAACTTAGCACATAGCTTCTTAACTAACCTATAATGGCTACAGAAATCTATTAAACCTAGCGCATCTCATAATAATACAGATACGCATTCAGATTGGCGATGGCCCCCAAAAACAAAAGCAGGGTGGGCTTGTGTCCCCAAACTACAAACATCAATTGTCACCGAGCAATAAGCGCGGTGACTCTCGCATTCTTGAAGGTCCTGTTACACAATACTTTGCCGGTACTGCGAAAAGATTGGAGTCGATTTTCGTACAGATTTCTGGTACATTTATGACCACTGTTAAAAATTATAATTTCCATCTACTTCTGTCGAGTTGGCACGAGTTTCCACATAGAAATCGCTCATGCCCTTGTGGAAACATGAGCCAGTCAGCAATTCATTTCTATAGTAATTTATCAAAAAAAATATTAAACTGTTTATTAGAACGATTGTAATACTGCATGTCATCTTTCGCTTTTAGACAGTTGGGTACAATAAAGGCCACATCTCCTGTGGTGTGGTGTGTGTGTTTTTTTTTTTTATCTTCTCTCTCTTATGTTGTCAATATGTCTGTGCCGAATAAATGTTCTTTTGTTTCTTTCTTTCTACTTTTAAAAAAAATTAAAAAAAAACATAAAAATAATAACAATAATTAAAGCAACCTGGACGAGACCAAAAACGGCCCCTACCTCAGCATAATGCTGAAAGGCAGCCAACGACCGCGAGAACGCACGGTTCTGCTGCAAAAATTAGGTAGTGTACTAAAGCCCTTATTGTACCCAACTTAGAGATGAAATTGTACCTTAACTTTCACTAATATGGCCTAATTACAGTATCCATTATTCTCACTTTAGATAAAATTTACCTTTATACAGCATCCCTGGATTCCAGTGTACTAACTCAATACTTCCCTTAATTCGAACCAGAACAAAAGAACTATCCTCTTTAAATGAGAACACTCCAACCGCCAATCTTTAGGGGTGCCCCTAAAAATCCAACATTCCTCCGTCTAACACGGCGCAATAAACGTAGTGACAGTGGCATTCCGGCCGATTCCGGCAATCCTGCCGGACGGCAATCTGCCGCATTCCGGGCCAACTGACCGACATTGTGGAAGAATAGTGCTCTGTTTACTTATGAGGACTTTCCTTTTGTTTACTGTAATGTATGAATTGAACCTAGAATATTTATAAATGTATACTTCTGAATGTGTCGGGTTTAGAAGTCTCTAAGCAGCCTTAAAAGTCAATGTACGCACTATACAGGATATTTTTTAAGTATTGCGCATAATATGTAGAGTAATTCAGTATCTGTTCCTAAATACAAAAGTCCTAATAATTATTTTTAGACAAATTTCGATCATTGATCAATGAAATCAATAATATTCACATTACTCTAAGGACCTATTTCACAGACAACATAACAGACTATTAGAGCAAAATCACCCGTTTAAACATGACTTTTTATATGGATTATCGGCCGATTTAATTTTAAACATCTAATAAGTTGTCGGTGAACTTAGCCCTAAATCTTCAAAAATATTAAATAGGTACTCAACACGAAATAACTCATACATAAAGACAAAATCAGCTAAGACCGTAATAATCCGCACAGTGTTTCGGAAACGTACCAATTTCTTGCCAAAAACATTCTATATTTTCCCATGTGTACCCCACCCTCGGAGGGTCGAGGGGTGGAATTAACGAATTTGTCAACTGTCAACGGAAGACCTTATGAGTTTTTCTAAGGGGTCACGATGATTTTCACCGTGGCATGTCAATTATGTTGGCGTAACTTATTTTATTGGAGGTGATTAAAACGGCTCATTTGTCTTTGGAGAATTGGAGAGGTGAATGTAGGAGTTTTAGGGTTTTGTTTCATCAATTTATCGGTGGTGTAGATTTTTTCTGAATACTATATAACATGTCATGTAAAAAAAATTGATGGATGACTTAGGTCCTACTATTTAAATATTTTTCACATTTTTTTAATAGGGAATACTTCCACTTTTTAATTGTAGAAAGAAAGAAAGAAAAATTATTTATTTGGTTGCAGAATTGAGACACAACTTGCAATAAAAAAAAAACAAAAATTAAAATAATCGTAACATAGATAAAGTATAGGTAAGTCATTATACCATTAGAGTATAGAAACATATCCAAAGCCATGTAACGAAAAAAAAAAACTCCGCTCTACCTATTTACATAAAAACTCGACCACAAACTTACCCATAACATTTTAAAATTATTGCATATAAAAAACCGGCCACGTTTTAAGCGTAAAAAACCTATACGTAGCTCATGTAGGCAAAGAGCCCGCGGTAGCCACTACAATAAATCTTTCGCCTAAGTGGCATTTATACAACACATATATTTCGAGTAAGAGGCAAATCGTAAACGTCTGGTACGTGAAGAGCTGAGACCCGTTATGTGACCCAACTTTCAGTTCTGTTTGTATGGAAAAGGAACTGTAATGTTCTGTTTTAGGGTAGTTTAAATTGTTGAGAATTTACATTATACCTATACAATCTCATATAGGCCGCGCGGCCCATGACGTCATTTACGATTCATTTACATTATAATTAATTTTTATTTTCACCATATTTTTATTTATATTTTTTTGTTATGTATTTCAAAAGTTTAAGTTCGACTCACTTCCTAAAAAATAAGAGCGATGATACGTGTAAAATATTTTGCATGGCAAAACACATAGGTTATCGATTGTACATAATGTTTCAATCAATGAATATTGTTGGACAAAATTTTCCAATAAATATTTCATTTTATTTTTATTTTTTACTTCACGAATACCATTTCAACGGCCCATGGTAACAATTTGATTTTTTCTTATCCCTTAGAAACCTATTGGAACAACATTTTTTCGCCTCTCAATTTATTATCCCACAATTACAAAGCAGTTTTCCTTAACGAAAACCGTTGAGAATTTAGTTTTGTTTTCGAACAAAGATGGCGTCTGTTTGCGAAGATCTTGAGGCAAGATTGTGCCGTATTTTCCATTAGAACCGAGAATCTAGTGTTGTTATAGAATGTAGAGAGATTGAATCGTTGTTACAATGTTTTTGCAGACTAGAGGTTTGTTTGCTCAATCAAAATGCTGGAGATTGGCACTGAGATGGATTTTCTGAGTGGATAGGTAAATTTAAGTTACGTAGGTGCTTGTTGTTGTAGTAAAATAAGTTTTAGGATCTTTAGTCATCGTTAAAGCCACACAGACCAATTAAGGGTCGAAAATGATTACAATGCACAACATTTTAATCGGCATTTACAGTAATTCTGGCCGTTTTTAACCCATAGATGATCGAATTTCAAATGTTGCTGGCATTTACCTACTGACTTTAAGGAAAACTTTTGATGCTGCTATCGAAACTGATCAAGTTCAAAGTTGAGTCTTGAAATTTGACATTCAAATCAATAATCTTCATTCCCAAAACCTCAGAAAATCTGAAAACCATATCCATCTTAAACAAAATAAAGGCCGATAAAAACATTATCTCCATCAATTCTGTCCGTTAAAACGTCTGGCATATATGTATACGGTCATCCCTCCTCGGGAGGGTGTAGGGAGGTACGCCGGTCGTAAACCGGGATTCTCTGGGAGAAAATCCGCACTTCACTACCGACCTCGGTAATCACGCCGGCATCTCAACCCGTGTGGATTTGTTGAGATATAACGCTAGACGCCAGACTATATACAGTATAGCTTGTATCAGGAAGAACAGTGTTTCAGCAGTATTTTTTGGAGTCACGTTGTTTTGTGATTGCTGTTGAGAATATTGTATTCGTTTCTGGAAAAGGAATTTGGGAACTTCTTTGCAGATTTTACCAAAGCTTTTGAGTGAATTTGAAAGACTACTTGTAAGCTAAGCATTAAAGCATTTCCTCAGATCGTTACCTATATCACTTTATTTAGGGGACTTATGTTATACAGGGTGGTAACTACGTTACGACATTAAATGAAACCACGTATTTGGTATCACGTCTTGTGACCGTACACAAAAAAACATTCAAATCCAATCTACTGATTATTAGCCACAGGAACTAATTAAAATTTTCTTTATTTTCACATAACACCATCTCTAGGCGAATTTTGAGAACTCTCTAACCTGTTCTTACCAAAATTATCTTTATTTACACGTATAGAATAGATAAAGATGAGTTTCTATTTTGATTTATCTTCAACCTAGACAAATGAGAGTAGAGTGGAATATTATGCAAGAATTTAACATACGTGAAATTCGTTAATTTTTTGCGTACGGCTTCACAACGTGGTACCAAATACGTGGTTTCATTTAATTTCGTAACGTCGTCACCACCTTGTATATGGCAGAGCTCAGATATACTAAGTTGTCCTTTTCGATCAAGATTTTGTTCATAATCTTCCTTAATCTAACGATTTGCCGCAGCTGTTCTACTGAGTAGGAAACCAAAAGACTGAAGACATATATAAAGGTTGAATTTATCACCGTGTTACTAAACACTCGCTCCCGGCTAGTTTCCTTAGAGCCAGTACTTTTAATCCTGCACCTGGTTTCAGTAAGTGCAGTTTGCGCTCAGCGGTTAACGCAAACCGACGTCGCTGTGTTTTCCAGCTGAGACACTGTGTTTGCTCTTGGTCAAGTTTGGTACACTGTGTCTTCTAAGATTTAAAGATATTTACTTTGTGGAAATTTTCTGGAATAAGGTCTTACGGACTGGTCTGATATGGCATTCTAATATAAGCTGACGAATTATTTCCCATTTTGTTTTCGTTTAAATGATGAGTTTAACTTTCAAACTCATCGCTACTACTCTCTGTGTAAAACATATTTTAATAATCTCTCTTGCAAATCTTTCCTACAATCATCACAGCAGACCAAATTCAGTCAAGCTTCTCAAGATCCTTCCATTCGAAGTTTGACGTTTTCCAACTGCTTGAAAATTTAACACAGAGCTCAACATAATTTATTTGAACATCGACACAGTGTCCCGTGTGTCTCCACAGGAAAGTGCGGTGAATAATCAATGAGAATGTAAATGCAAGGTGAATTCACGAGCTACCCCCGCCCCCCAATTTGCTCCGTTTTTTATAAGTCGTTGAATTATTAAGATAGCACAAGTAGTCGCTTAAGTTATTATTATGGTTTTCTTGGCTTGTGGGCTCTGAATTGGTTTTGGATCTTAATGAGTTTTGCAAGTAATTTTAAGAATGTGATGTGAAGAACTAAGATCTAGTAAAGTTATCTCTGTTTAAATACCAGGAGGACAGATACATCCATTACTATGGCATTAAATTATGGCATAGGTGGTCAACCTATGCCATAATTTTCTAACCTCACAAAAATTAAAATCTACAGATTTTTTTTGTAAGCAAACTTGGTGAAGTTTATCAAAACAATACAATAAATAACAAAATAGTGTGCTTATTCTTACGCCATGACAATTACATGGTTTGAAACACAAAATTGTTTTTCGCGAACCATCTCATCTCCCCAAAATCTTAACACCAAAACACTTCCACCGCACCAGACCACGCAATATTTCGTAAAATCTCACTCAAGGAAGCACTTTAAGTTTGTACCATCGTATATTTAATTCACGACCATCTGAAGTACGTCCCCATAAAAATCCAGGCAGATACTGTGCAGATGAGCCTTGCCAGGGACGCATTCGCAATCATTTTAATTGTATTGTCCTGTTTTATTGCGAATCTCGTTATACGATTACCGCTTTGTGATTTTCTGAGATCTGGTGTTAGTATCGATTTGATTATTTAATTATAGGACTGGGGAAAATGCGTGTGATTTCGAGAGTAATGTAATTTAATGTGAATAAAAAATAAGAATAAAATAATGCTTTGCCTCTGAATAAGATTGCCATGGTAGTTACAAGGTGACCAGTCCCGACAGACGGCACTGGTTTACGAGCATGCCGTGAACGTCAACATCGCTAAGTTAAGTAATGTACAGAACGCAACCTATGTATTGATGATACTTGCAAGTCCTACATTTTTCTTTCGTTGTCAAATCAAATATTAGTTAGGTAATTATTTTTGTTGGTGCTATAAATTGGGTCTATCTATAGGAAATCTAATGTACCATTTATTTATAAAGACGTCTTTTCTTTCTATGGATTTGACTATCATTTTATTCATAGTTATACCTTTTTGGTATCAGATACATCCCTGTATCCCGGTTCAAGATCCGTATACCTGGGATTTACGGTTATCGCTACCCGGGTTGCGTTCAATCACAACCTGGGAACTTAATACTTAACGCGTCTATTGCAAGCTCATACGTTTTTAGTACTCAATTATTTATGTATTTTATTTTTATTGATCACGTTGAACGTGATTTGAAAGAAACGATACGAAATACGCTGGCGTTTGGAGTAAATTTACTTTTGACTTCACCGTGTCTCGTAAGTTTCTTGGCGAAATTTTTGGCAAAATTACGAAATTTTGGCATCGATTTTGTGGAAATTTCAACATTGTGCAATGTGCAATGTTCCGAATAGTTCCGATATCACGTGGTAAAAATGCTTTTATTTATGTTTAAAACTATATCTATTTTAGACTAAAATATATTGAAAGAATATTCACCATAAGCCATACCTACCTATATACATAAAAAATAAAAGTTAAAATAAGGCCACCACAATCAAAAACATTACGACAGTTGTAAAAATCTGTGAACATCGTCTAAGGACGTAACGTACCTATTACTAGTTTATCTTCCATAACGTCTGAGAGCGCCATACAAAAGTAAATGTTCTATATAAAGGGCTTAGATGAAAGTTTTTATGGCGTGCTCAACGAATTTTGTAGTTTCAAGTCGTTTTAGGATTCTGCTGGAGGAAAAAACTAAATTTTTATAATTATCTAGTTTCGTAAACTGTGTAACATACTTATGTCACAATGATATTATGTACCCTTTCTCCCCACTCTCTTCAACCGCAATCGTATAAATATTATAGTTTAAAAAAAAACCAAAGAAAACGCTTTTGTTATCCAAACTAAACGTGTAGGTATGCAAAATTTCAGCTCAATCGGAAACTGGAAGTGGGTCAAATTTAACTTCCAAGGCTTTTTTACATAGGTAGTTAGTTAGTTACAGGTGAAACTAAAAAAAGCGTTTTAATAAAATACCTAAGAAAATAATGCATCTAATGCATTTTATTATCATGTGGGTATATGAATACTTGTTTCCTCTGTCCATCTGTCACTGCAAGGGCGCCAACTGAAAACCAGTGCTGGGTGTTCTTGTGCCTAGCAAATGCTGAGTTGGTAACCCATTCAGTACTGGCATGCCGATGGAACATGTTTTTTTTATTCATCTTTTTGCTAACCTTTTTTTTCTTGTACATTTTATTGTCTAGTTCGATTAAATGTATTTTCTTTCTCTTTTTTCTTTCTAATGTTATTTAAAATATCCTGTCCAATTACTACCTCGAACCTCAATTTCTGCTCATCCTAAAAACTTTTATCGAGGTACAGCCTTTCACCAATAAATCAATCCAAACTTCGCCAAATCAATAATTCATAGCCTATATTCTGAATTCATTCTCTCTCCCCTAAAAGGCCCTCGGAAACAATTAAGGCCCAGTTCGCACCCTTACGGTATTTTGAGCGTAATTACGCAGTTACGACAGTAAAGATTTTACGCACTGTAGAAGGACTTACGTGTTACGGCCCGTAATAAGTTCGCGTAATGCGTAATGTTTAGAAGGCTGTTAGGGTGTTGCGGGGAACTTTTTAACTGTAAATTATGTTTTGAAGATGTTGAAAGATGGAAGCAAATTATAAAACATCAATTATAAGTATGATATAGAAAGTCACTCATAGTGATGTCTTTCATATAAAATAATCTTACTAGATTTTAATTGCTTTGGTATTTATCGTATAATGATTTATTAACTAGATGCGGCTGAATACTGATTTTCAGCCCCATCTGGTTAAATTGGGAGCAGACACCAACGTAGTTGGGAAAAGGCTAGATCGATGATAATACTCTGTAAATATGAAAATAATAAGGCTAGTTTAATGATACAGCAGATTTTTACAACACCGCTGTACCTCTTACAAAATACCTACATCAAATAGATCACGACTCTACGTCACACAATCAGAAGAGTGAAATTCGGAACTTAATGCCCACCAATTTATGCCCCCGCAAATTTATTCACATTGCGTATACGTAGTGAAGGGGTCGAAGCCAAAAACATCACAATTTGCGAATGCCGAAAACGGCACAAAGAGAACATCTTTCTGCTCAGTAAAAATCTGTAGAGTATCGCGAAGATGTAGAGACTAACGAGGTGGCCTCGCTACTCTGATTTCCAATTCAAAGGAAAATTGCGATGGAAAGGGTCGGTGGGGGGGAATGGAGGAGTGGGGGCCCCCCTCCCGTTGCTACGCGACGCGGGGTGGAGCCGCCGCAATCACGGCCCAATGGCACGACGGTTATAAATTGCTCTGGCGTCGCGACATACCCGTTGGAGTGAGACGGACTGGCCTCCCGCTCGCACTAATGAAGTCGCCACTCTGTAGCACCCTTGATTGACGAACTGGCCCTTTTTCGGTGCTAGTTAGGTATCGATGCCGTGCCGTGATTTGCTGGTAATGAAGGTGTGGTTACAGTTTCCTGTTGTGCATTTGTTTCGTCACGTGGTTGTGTGGAACTTGTCGTAATGCGATGCGAGTTGTACATTATGTATATTTATATAGGTAGGTTCGTGCCAATTTATTCGCACTCCCACTTAAGATGATTCAGTCTGTATGTACCAATTAGGTGCTTCCAAAGAAGCGTTCTATTGAGTTTTTTTTTATTGTTTTTTATTGGTAGGTTAGGTATATGGCCAAGTGGAATCATGCTATTCTTTCCGAGAATTTTTTTTGAGAAGCACTTTTTTATTTATTTATTTATTTATTTTATTTTAAAGACATCTTATTGCTAACAGTTTTTAGTCCATGCACAATAAGAGATTACAATAATTAATTTTAAAAACAATAACATGTATGTATCTTATTATGTAACTACAAATAGAGATCAAATACATAGCAAAATTCTATAAATTTTTGAAGTCGCCTGTAGCCCTACCTTTATTTTTTTGTAAGTAGGTAGGTAATTTTTATTAACTATCTGAATATTATATTTTCTGTTTTTATTAATACATCTTGACAATTCCAAAGATGGCATTGCGCTAAACAAAAGCTCTGGATAACAAAGGCGTTATTAAATTCTCGTCTCGTAGGAATCACGATATGTAATGAAGCTTTAATATATCATAAACGGTTTACAACTGAAGTTCTAGATGTTCCACGATTTTTTTATAAGAAGGAATGCAGAAGGGAGGAGTTATGCAAAACTCGTGAAGATCTTAGACTTAGATCTATAGAGTGTACTTAGACTTTACTCAGACTATGCTTCGGAATTTAAATAGAATACAAATATTATACAGGGTGTAAGTGACACCGCAACCAAAACTGATATCATGGATTCAGTAAGTACCTACATGATTCTGGACACCCCAGCGTTAGAAAAAGCGTCGGTCTTTTCAAAATGTTGACGTTTTTGTTTGCAGTTTTTGCAACTAACTAAATAATCTGTAAACAAAATCGTAAATATTTTGGAAGGACCGACGCGTAATTCTTACGCTGGGGTTTCCAGAATCATGTACCATGGTATCAGTTTTCGTTACGATGTCACTTACACCCTGTATAATATATTCTTTATTGTAACTCCGGTCATAAGCATAGGTAGGTACTTATTTTGTTTATTGACTTCATCGGTCTTAACTTAGATTTTAATATAGAAGAGTAAAATGTACCTTTTATAAAACGGAACTCACTAAAATCTGTACTTGTAGCACATTTTTAAAGGAAAACCTTCAAAAACATATTATCGTTATCGATAACTACCTACTGGTTCTGAAAAAAAAAATTCGTAACGAGAAATTTGTGCTTTTATTCCTTATTACAATTAAAATTGGTAGTTTATAACTGTACCTACCCAGATTCCGTGTGTTAATTACTTATTTGTACTAATACGGAAGCCATGTTTTCCGCAAAGATAAGAATATCCAAACTCAGTAATAATTTAAGCCAGTTTTCAGATTGTATGTAACTACACACATTCTAGACACATTTACGTACTCAGATTGAAAAATTACAGTACAAAAATATAGACAGGGCTGCCAAAAACCAACTTTTTTTAATAAAAAATGTCCCGAATGTTTCTTTCGTCTTGGTTCTAGGTTTAACCAAACATCACACAAAGATTACTTCCGTAATTCGTGCGTGCGTTTACGGACATACCTAAATCTAGAGCGTAGAAATATTTATTTCTATGCGGAGTCAAACTCTTAACCCACTTCACGACTGCGCCATTTAAATCGCCAGTTTAACCTTTTGAACGCCATTGTCACATATAATATGTGACAAACGAAATCTTACCCTGAACGCCAACGTCACAAATATTTATGACAAAATCATTTGACAGAAAAAGTTGCCTGGCGTCAGGGGTACGGCGATACGTTTATACTCTGGCGTTCAAAAGGTTAATAAAAGTCTTCGCTTAGCTCTATCTTTACCCATGCTGACTACTCAATAAAACCTTTGAAAAGAAAGCAAAGCGAAAACCCAGCGTCTACAGATTTCGTACAGACGATATTAAACATCTGTCCATATAAATAGGGCTTACATAACCCAACCAACACAATAATAATACAGAATTGTAGTATAGTTTGTAGGGCTGTCTCTCTATAAATCGTATATGTAATACAGAGCAGAGAGAAAACTGCGAACAGATTCCGCAAAGGTTTATTAACACGGAAACGTTAGGGGTGGCAGACACGTACAATGACGTCCAGTAGATATTATTTTTCGTAAATATTTTCCTTTTAGGATTTTTGGTTTACAACACCTGTATAGCATTTTATACAAGTACAGTTACTTCTGTAAAGTTGATTTCCTATGCAGAACAAAAACGGCGATAATTCAGGGAAAAATCACATCTGACCTTCATTGTAGATTAAAATAGAAATTCAAATAATAAATCCTAGGACTACGCAAACATCGAAGACCTATAATTATGCATAAATGAGTTTGGCATGAAGCTAAGTAGCCTTTGGGATACTTGAGGTGAATTATACTAACTGATGTCTGGTGTTGTCTCGGTACATCAGCACGACAATTGAGGCTAGTTCAAACGTAAAAATAAGGAACCAATTTATTCGCAATTGACAACCCTATCGGTATTGCAGGGTCGCGCGTCACAGCGGATCGATAGCGCGGATGTGGCGCGGATTGCCATCGGAAACGCGTCATGATTACCCAGATCTACTTTGTTTTATCTCTAGGTCCAGCAAAAGTAGAGTGGTGTAATGTGCAGATTCTTAGATTGTGCGTTTGTTAGTATGATCATTCACCTGTAAGGAACAGCTCAAATCGACAGTATGAAACAATGTATATTTACTATTATGGGCTGAGTTTTATAATTATATTTATCAAAATCAGCTCAGAGCTTGAAGTTCGTTTTGTGCTTCGAAACGACTTATATTTTTTTGGGTTTTGGTTTAACTTGGGGGGTTTTTTTATTCTTTCTTATTCTCTATTGTAGATACACAAAATATGGAATATACAAAAAATATAAAAGTTACAAATACATGCACAAAAGCGAGCTTAACTCAGAATGAGTTTTCTTCCAGCAAACCTTTGGGTGAAAGAGAAATGAACATATAGAGTGAGAAAGTCAAGCGTACAATACAATAACATTAGAACTTGGGTATTATATCTAAACCTATACAATAATATTATATATATCTAAATACATACAAGCAAACAACAAAAGGAAAATCATGCTGACAAGAGAAACACTAGTTTTTTATAGTATAGGGGGCAAACGAGAGTGCGTTCCACCTGATGGTAAGTGATCACCGCCGCCCATGAACATCCGCAACACCAGAGGAGTCACCGATGCGTTGCCAACCTTTTAGGGTGGCGTAGGCTCTTTTCTTAAAGATCCCCATATCGTAAACGTTCGGAAAAACCGCTAATGGTAGTTATTTCCTTGGGGACTATTAATTTATTTATTATTATTAATTTTACATTGTAGGGAGTATTAGCTATCCAGACTTCTTCACTGAATAATCTACTATTGAATAAAAAAAATATTATAGTTGAAAAAAAAACTATAGAACACGCTTTAATCATCCAAACTGAACGTGTATGCAAAATTTCAGCTCAATCGGAAACCGGAAAGTAGGTCAAATTTAACTTCCAAGATTTTCTTACATAGTTAGTTACAGGTGAAGCTAATAAAAGCGTGTTAAAAAAGGCTTTTCATGAACATAATTTCTCTTGTCCTCAGGCGAGAAGCCCCACAAATGCCAAGTCTGCGGGAAAGCCTTTAGCCAGAGCTCAAACCTGATCACTCACTCTCGGAAGCACACAGGTTTCAAGCCCTTCGCTTGTGAGCTCTGCGGAAGAGCCTTCCAGAGGAAGGTGGACTTGCGGAGGCATAAAGAGACCCAGCATGCTGACCTGAGACCCCCACAGCCCCCGCATATGCAGCCGCATACTGACGTGCATGGCATGCATGCCACTGATATGCATGCTGTGGCTGAGCATCGGATAGGTGAGTTTAATTTTGTTATGTCTACTCGTACTTACCTATATGAATCTTTTTGATTGTTTACCTTGGCTAAGTTTATTCAGAGGCAAATCATTATTATCCTATTCTTAATTTTTATTCACATTAAATGAAATAATTCTCGCAGCTTTTAACCACAACTTTTTATTAATCAAGATTGTAATCTGCTATTTTAAAAGAGTTTTTATGGAGTTGTGCAGAGATGTGTGAGAGTGTTGGCAGTAAGGGTCGATCCTACTGCCAACACGACGCTAGTACCTATAGTAGTATGACACTACTAAGAAGTCGCACCGGCAAACTTCGTAAAACCGATCAGTTCCGAACTGAGCACATCTTCAAGACCTTGAATGTTTATTAGTACTGCAGTAAAACATGATCTTTACGCTAGCTAAATAAGTTGTACAATTATTTAAATGAGTGACTGTCATTGGTTGTTAGATCAAGTACCTACATGAATGTTAATTCTTAGTTGTTTTGTACTGTATTGGGGTCGGCAACGCGCGAGTGATAGTGTTGCAAGCATACATAGGTTACAGTAACCGCTTACCAGTGATGTGCACAGACATTTCTTACAGGGTAGACAAAAACAACTTAGTATTGTATTGTCAAGTTAAATAATGTTTGTGATTGGCTACCACGCCCTAAGACTTAAATTAACTGATCGAGGGAAGTTGGCAGAATTGGCCCAGCGATGACTTGCTGGATTCGTTTTTCACTATTTCGTATTTTTGTGTATTTTGACGCAATATATCAATATGTATGTTTTCTTTTATGGTTTATAATAATATATGTATGTATCTATGTATTTATTACTTGATCTTGAATTTTATTTTTCTTACCAAATTTCGTTTATTTTTCGTTGCACCCACCATGTTTGTCTCTGCATCACCCTAAGGTAGACTGACAGAAAATGCCTATGGCATTAAGTCCGCCTTTGTGCAGTGTATTTTTTTTACCTGTGCATAAAGCATTAAATAAATAAATATTACAGACATTAATCAACTGTATTAATTAATACTTCATTTATTAGGGTAGGCATGTGTCTTTTTGTCGTTATGGTGTACACGTCACTGCTGCTTACCTACCATCAGACGGATCGTATGTCTGTTTGCCACATTACTGGTATAAAAAAATCTTGAAAATTATAATTATTCTTTTGTCCCCAGATCTCCGTCCCCCCCACCCTGACTTGCGCCAGCACCCCGACTTCAGGGCTCACATGAGCACCGCAGTACCGCCCTTGCAGCCGCTTCCTTCTTGAACCTCAACTGCCTTCGCGCCCCACGGTTGGCGCTAAGGCTTGATGATGAAGAGGTACACCAAAGAGGTGGAGTGATGTGGTAAAAGGGGCTATAGTAATTTTTTATGTATAATAATGTAGATATCTTGATTCTTAAACTAGAAGCACCTATTGATTTATTATTGAAATACAAGGTTACTTCAAATAGAGAAGGAATAACCGAGGCTAAGATTATGAAGGGCTATTGTGGCAAAAATATATTTTATATAACAATATCGATAGTGGAAAAGTAAAATGACTAACACGCCAATTCGTGAACATTACAGGATCACATTTTAAAGTTTTTTTAAGACAAAATTCATACAAATTTATCTAATGGATAATTTTCTGTAAAACTTATATTTCTAATAAATCATATATTATGATTTGAGTACTAGATTATACGTTTTACAGAAATAAAAATAAAACTTTAAAATGCTCCCCTGTAAAGATTACGAATTGGTGCGTTAGTCATTTTACCCTACTATCAATATGTTGTGAACATACAGTGATAGTCGTTCAGCCACTGGCTTAATGGCCAAGAGCTTCGACCGACAATTCAAGAGGCTCTGGATAGGCGGATGGTTCCAAAGCTTAATGCATGAATTGTACTCCTGATTATGGCGCTTTGTTTCGGGTATTCCTGTCTTTGACGCCTTGACCATCAGAAACTTAGACCAGCGGGTCTACCGCGTAACAAAATGGTAATGAATATCAGACTCTGGTAATGAACTTACATACGATCGTGAGAACCTGAACTTCGAGCTACAAGGAAATTTTTTTACAAGGCAGTTCGAAGTTTATTCTTTCACGATCGTATTGAAGTTTATTACCAGAGTCTGATGTTCATTACCATTTTGTTAGACGGTAGACCAGCTGGTTTCCGATCCCAGTAGAAAACAGCAATATGGCAAAGGAGAAATTAATATTGTGTTTTAGGAATGTTGTTATCCTTGAAATGATACTCAGTATAGCTTATCGAGTGCCATTTTAAAAGCAATGGATGTTTTCTCATTTTGTTTCTAATATTTGACATTTCAAGCCCAATGGATAGACATCTAGCTTCTGGATTTTCTGTACGATTCTTTTATTTGCTCTCCATTCCACATCGCTTCACCAAGCGTATAATTATATGTATATTTAGCAACAAAACATAGTATACAAACACCTAAGATATATTACCGTTACCACAGCCCATGTACGTAGTTAAGGTTATAAATTAAACTATTGTAAACGCTTCGTAATTGTGAGTTTTTTGATCTCAAAGCAAAATACAGAATAGTGACATCCATGTAAAATTGTTTGTGTTGCACATAAATGTAATTTATACTTATACATATACAAGTACGACTAAAGTATAAATAATATTCTGTTTACCAATAGAGTTTACAAACTAAAAAAAAAACACCTAAATTATTTATTGATCATTTAAAAATCTTGGTCGAATTAAGTTTCATACGATGTAAAAATTTTACAACTGCAACACAGACAGTTATCTAAAAATATCCATTAAAAAACATAGTTTAGAATCTAATTGTAAAGTCACAAAATATTATTATTTTAATGGACTGATGGAATCATTCCAAAGTTATTTTTCCAATTATTATTTAGACATGAACAATTTAATTATAAGCATTGACTTTATTTAGAATGTCTATGTTAATTCCAATTTTATACTTTGTTGTTTTTTGAACATCATTCCGTGTTATTGTTTGACAATAATATAAATAACAAATTAATATATACAGGATGGTAATGACGTTACGACATTAAATGAAACCACATGTTTGGTATCACGTTCTGTCACCGAAAAATCAGTAGTAAGTAAGTAAGTAAAGTTTATTTATTTCTCTCATAAAGGTATAGTGGTTACAGATAGTATAAAATAAAAAATAAAATTTATTCAAAAATTACTTATGGTAAAAAAAAACACAATATAAATCATAATTATAACATAGGTATCAGTATGATATTTATATACTGAACTTATTTAAATTTCCTTAGTTTTATATATATCACGATCTCTAGGCGCTCTAACCTGTTCTTACCAAAATTGTGTTTATTTAAACGTATATAATATACCCTTTTATATTTATAGATAGATAAAGATGAAATAAATTTCTACTATGATGTCCTTTCACCTAGACGAATGAGAGTACAGTGAAATATTATGCAAAAATTAAATGCGTGAAAATCGTTGATAGACGTGATACCAAATACGTGGTTTCATTTAATGTCGTAACGAAGTCACCACCCTGTATACATAATTATACTATTATACCACCGGCATCAGCAACTACCTACATTCCGAAATTTTATTGGAAAATAATAATTAACACTATGGCAACTGTATAGATTTAAAATATAATTATACCAAAGTATCATTCCTGACAATTTGACAGACAAATGAATATACATTATGTCTATTATTATATTAAAGTCGTTAGTTTCATTAGATTTAATTATAGTAGACAAATACTCGCATATCAATACCATATTCATGTAATTATAATTTTAATTATATCAAAATGAAATCGAATTATGTAAAATATTTAGCAGATATAGTTTAAGAATTAGTATAATATGTACAAAAAATGTTGTCTATTTTTATGGCTGTAATCTTATGTAAACGCACATAGACGTAATATTGATAATATTTCAGGATATTGTTAGATTCACTTATGTTTGTTCTTGTTTTCAGTTTATGAAAATTAATTGAATACGGAGCTTTATTTAGAATACCTAATGCGCAATAAAAAATCATTCATCTTCATTTTTATTGTATTTAATAAAGGAAACAAGATTAATCGTTAAGGGTAGATATTTATAGCAGAAAGGGGTTAATTGTACTCATCGTTATGAACAGCTTTTACTATGCGACCAACCCTGAAATCACGAAAAAAAAAACAGAATAATAATACCTTACAAATAATTAAATATTACAAAACTGTATAATTAAGAATGTATGGAACAAGAGATATTTTTGTCGCTATTTCTAGTTTGGCCCTATAGTAAAAGTTGTACATAATGATGTGTAGGTACAATAATCCGTTTTCAGCTTTATGTACCCTTTCCGACTAACCCTCTCAGTAGGTAATTCAGATTTCAAATCCTACTTAAATCTGATAGGACAGATATTGTCTCTTTGTCAGTCAAAAAATATCACTTCTTGTAAGCTACACGCAAACTTACTTGATTTAAAATATACACTGTGTATTTTTATTACAATCACAAAAATTTAAATAAATAGTTTGTAAACAATATTTCCATAACTCATATAAATAAGAGTAACTTCACTTTTCGGATAAATAAGATGTAATATGAAATCCAATGCCAAAGTTATAATTATGTAGAAAAAATAGGACAGACAATTTAACTATATCAAATTGAAAAAAACCTTTACACATTCCTTAGCATTTTGTATGAAAGACATAATAATATTGTTTTGTATGAACCACACCCCGGAATTTCATTCCATTTAGAAATCCGTATTTTGTTCATCTCAGTTGGTTTTTCATCATTCTTTGATTACCGGATAAGGCATCATTATAGCTATCAAAAAATTTGAAAAAATATAAAATTCAAAACCTCTTTGAGTTAAAAAATAATTATAAATGTATCAAACTTATAAAATCTTCACATAGGTAGGTACCTACCTACATTATTTTGAAAATTAAAATATTATCAATCAAATTATTATACATTTTTTTTTTGTTTTCAATAATTGTACATATAAATATTTCAAATATATTGTATCAATTTCTCGTCAAAATTTTAAATGAATTGTATCTATATTATTGTATGTAAACTTATTGTAAATATTGTATAAATTTTAATTATGTTAACGATCCCAAAGAAAAATGTGCAATGGTCGTAATTTACGAGTTATTATTTTAAGCAACTGTCATTTCAATAAAATATGATGATGTATAATATTTTGTCTTACTTTTACCTATTGAACACCTAAACGCCATCTGTAAGGAGAAGAAGAAACACAAGTTACTGGTCAAGCTAAAATATCTGGAGAGTTACCTACAGTCATACATCCAATCGAATATAATAAAGGCGTTAGTAATTATTCTTATAGCAGAGGACCGATGGATGTTATTGCAGATCATAATAAATATTCCAATAGGAATTTACTATGCGAAACTACAAATGACACTGACAAACACTATAAATATTTACATCAAGATCTTTTGAGTATCATCATACTCGTAGTAACTTTTGTATTGTTAGACAAAACTGATGGTAAGTAGACTTGGGTAGCTCGTGAGCGAGTGATAAAAAAAGCTTATAAAAAGAGCTAACTCTTTTCGATTGAAGTCGTTGTCGCTCACTTGCTCACTAGCTACATAGCTATGAGCGAGACTATGAGCGAGCCAAGCCATCTCTTTCGACGCGTGTTATCCTAATGAACTAACAGTCGATATCTGAGCTACTGAGCTATAGAAGAGCTAAAAGAGTGATATAGCTCTTTAGAGCAAAAGACCTATCGTTCTTTTTATTTTCAGTGAGCTATTTCACCTATTTATAAAGCCTTGTTAGAAACATCAGCATCAACTTCTCATGAGTTTTGATTTCGCTGCTCTGCAACTTGCAAGCAAAAATTACAAAAAATGAAAAGCGCAAGTCGATTTTTAAATTTTGGCTATATTTAACCAGAATTTATCCTGGAACGATAGACTTATCGAGCTAAATAAGAGACTAACGACATATTCCATCGCACAACTCAATGGGCAGGACATTGGGCTGGGTGAAGTGATTTCTGATGGAGCAGAGATTATACTGAATGGATGCTTTTTGAATGGAAAACGGACCGAGAAAAGTGGTCTAAGCAAAGAGAGGCTTATACTTACCTGTGGGTAGATTCAGGTTGTGGATGATGATAAGAAAGAAAAAATATTTATTTGACACAGCACATAAAACGAAGAAAAATAAAACATGTAAAACCAAAAGATTGTATTCAAAAGCCAATAGAACATAACTTAGTTTATAACTACTAGGATTAATTAATTTAGCCAAAAAAATAGTAGCATCTATGATTCAAAGCATAAAACGTTACCAGTACCTACTCCTTGAAAATTAGGTCGTGAATTAAACACCTCCCAAGCTCTTTAAAACAAAGACGAGGTATCAATATACAATACAGGTTAAAATAAAAGCCTATCTCAATAATTATGTAAATATACTCAAATGTAACGCTGATCTTAATTCTGTTTCGCCATTATCCCGAGGCGAGGGAATAGGATTTAATATTGAAGACGCTTCTAAAGTTACAACATCGAAGTATTTTGAATAAGGAGGTATCTTCTTGATTATACAAAGTGTAAGTGACATCATAACGGAAGCTGATACCATGGATTTAGTACATAATTCTGGACTTGTCAGCATTAGAATTTTGCGTCGGTCTTTTCATATTTTTTTAACCGACTTCATTTATAGGAGATTTCTCAATACGACGGTATGTTTTTGTATGTTTGTTAGGTGATCAATCCGGCAATTGCCGACCGATATTGGATTCTTTTTTGTTTGAAAGGGTGGCTCTCGATGTGGTCCCATTTTTTAGTGAAGATCTGATGAAGACCTTCAGACATAAACAATGGAACTCTTAAATGAATAACAGAATATCACTCGCGATTGCTGTAATCACCATGTTTATGTATTGTTTAT
This sequence comes from Allophyes oxyacanthae, assembly GCA_932294325.1. NCBI lineage: Eukaryota > Metazoa > Arthropoda > Insecta > Lepidoptera > Noctuidae > Allophyes > Allophyes oxyacanthae. The sequence continues at coordinate 3,648,138 of OW028612.1, forward strand.
GTCAGTCAAAAGTAACAAAATTACAGTACGTTTGGCGAGGAACACCAAAATAAATTGATGCAAAGTCCTTTCAAGAAAATATCTTCCACAGATTTCCGGTAACCTCTGTAGCTCCTAGCCATATCCCGCAATATTTTTCTAACCCTCCACTTTTCACCGTGGAACCCTAAATTAATTCAATTAACGGGCACCCGATTCCATACTAACAGTGTGTTTGTTAACTGTCGATGTTTGCGACGCTATGATCGATTGATCATTAGCTTAATGGTTGATGATCGAGCGTTTTTATTGATGCTTACCTAGTACGTACCTGGTACTTTTAGATTGTCACACATGATTAAGTGCGGCTTTGGCCTTGAAACCTATGAAAACCTTGCGATCTGACATAATTTCTTCCGAAGTCTTACATGTCATCAAATAAAGAGAGGTTTCTTTATCAAAACCAAAAAAGTATAGTGTGTGCAAGCATGTTGAGAAGCAGCATCGGGTATAGGGTGACCAGGGGGCCTAAAAAGGCCACATTGAGCAATTCATCTACTGATCTGCATAGTAACTGTCAAACAGATGATTACTGAATATGAACCTTATGCGGATGACATTAAAAGTTGTCAATTAACTAGATATTTTGACATTTGTAATATGAATCATATTGTGATTCATCTAAAGCGGCCTGAGCAATTCATCTACTGATCTGCATAGTAACTGTCAAACAGATGATTACTGAATCTGAACCTTATGCGGATGACATTAAGCGTTGTCAATCAAGTAGATATTTTGACATTTGTAGTATGAATCATATTGTGATTCATCTAAAGCGGCCTTTTTAGCCCCCCAGATCCAAAAATAAGATTTCCGGACAAAATCCCTGATTATTCAGCATTCCTGACTTTTAATAATAATATTACCTATATGCACTATGCGCACTCGTCGGATGTAGAGAAAAACTTGATAATGATAGATAATGTGGCTCATTATTTAAAGTACAATTATTTATTCCGTGTCTTTCAAAAATTGTCTCTAAAAACCTGTTTCCGCACGAGATAATGCGACGACAAAATTATGTCGCGGCACTCATGTTAGCCCTCCTGGTCCTATATTGTTTATTTTTATACCTACACAGCTCGCCTTTTATATTCTGTATATTCGCCAGTACAAAAGCCGTAACTCCATTCTGTATTTGATTACGTTACACAAAAAACCTAGTTAGATTTGTAGTAAAGCGGGAAGGAGAGGGTCCCGCGGGTACAGGCGAAGCTAAACGACTGTTAGCACGCACTGGTGGGACGCAGAGATGGACCGTTGTTATATACAGAGATGAATTTTGAAGGTTTATATTGTAGGAAAGTAAAAAAGAGAAACATAATTATTTAAAATTTTATATATATATTATTATTATGTTTAATATTTTATTTACTAGTTCTTCAAAGATTTTTATTTATAATTTATCGATTGATTTATTGAAAATTATCAAAATCAAATCAAAATTTCTTTATTTAGGACAACAAAAGATCCATTGTGTTAGTAAGAAAAATAACTTATAATTAGTGTTAGTACCTAATACACGCCATGTAGAACAATAAAATAAAATAAAAGTTTGAAGCACTCCGCGCAGAAGATGGCCAAGCAAGAAATGCGTTTCCTACCCGACCACAAAATGCCTCAAAAAAGGAGAACAAGTTTTCTCCGCTACTGTTTTCAGGATGCTATTGTCACTGACCCTCATTCTACTAACCAATGATGATACTTTTTTTCGGAAGATCGCATGAAACCATCTGTTCGATTATATCTACCTATTAATACTAGTTTAACAAAATTATTGACGAAACATTTACATAAATTATGCACAGAATGCTGTCAAATAACTAAAAGTGTTGTATTTCTGGTTTGAGAACATTTGTTTTTAGGTAGACAAAAAAAATTCGCCCTAAGTCCGTCCCCCGATGGTCAGCGTCATATATAATTCAGTCGTATCCACATGCGTCTCGGACGCAATCAGTATTGTGAATAATTGATGCCCAGCCCGATGATTGTGCGCCCCGCGAGATTGAGAAGATTTGCGCGTCCGAATACGGCCCTGGTGGATTTGTGTCATTATTATTTGAAGTGAAAAGGTAAACGGATTTTGTTTGAACTAAGAATATTAGAGAAAAAATCGCGTACATTTGTCTTTTTTTGGTAGATTAATAAATTATTAGTCAGGTGTTTATGTTTGTTGTCTAGTTCATTCGCGATATAAATTATTTGAGTATCTAGTATAGAATACTGTATTAATTATATTTTTTCAAACTAATTATTTTTATTTATTTCTTCCTTAGAAAAAAAAACCTAGGTAAATTAAATCCGCAAAACAATAAATCGGTTAAATCGCGTATTCCACTACCAATGTCTTCTCTACTGTAACAACGTTTTAAAATGAATTCCTCCATTCTTCCATTTTAGTGCAGCCACGTTTAGATAGATGTCTTACTTACTAAGTTATTAGAATTATTATTGAGCCATTAACTTATGTAAATGAAAACAATGATTATGAAATAAAAGTGAAAGTATTGTCACCATTTACATTATAAATAAGACTACAATTTTACATCTACACGTACTAAGTATGTATCAGAAATGCACCATCAAACTGAACAACTTTCTCTATGGGATAAACAGCATAATCGCAAAAAAATTATCAGCTATCTCATACAAAACGTCAATACCTACATTAGCTACTCGAACCAAACGTATGGGACAGCTGATAATTTAATCGATTTTTTTTTTCTTTTTCTTTCTTTCTAATCGCGATTACGATATTGGTTCCATAGAGAAATTTGTTCAGTTTGATGGTCTAATCCACACCCTTAAATATGACCACGCATTTCTGATACCCGTTGTATAATTTAAATACGTTACCTACGAATTAGTTATATACCTAATATACCTATGAAACCATAGTAGGTATATGAGAATGTACAGTATTGTACAGTTCACATAGGTCAATCACCTCACGACTTTAAACAAAATCGTTGTGTTCACACTTACCTACCTATCACCAAAAATAAATACCGTATATTATATACAGCAGCATATAAAGACAATACGTGAATCATAGAACATTAGAGTCGATGACGTCACGGCGATCACATCGGTGAAAGGAAACAGCTATTTGGTGAGTCACGTCAACGGTTCCATGGTGTAATGGTTAGCACTCTGGACTTTGAATCCAGCGATCCGAGTTCAAATCTCGGTGGAACCTGATAGTACTTTTATTGATTATCGATATTTAAATTCTTTATCAGATATTGATGATTGTGAATAATTATGAAAGCCAAGGTTAATGACTGTTATCGTAGCTAATGCTATAATTTTTTTAACATTTTGTTTTTACTAAAAGCAAAATAAAATATAATCAAATTACTTTCACCTCAGATGAAAGATCTAATTTTACAAAATTTCGTAAAATTTCTAGTTCTGATCACTTTGAGGGGTTATTGTACTTATCATTATGAACAACTTTTACTATGGGACGAAAATTTAAACCGCAAAACAAAATCTGCTGTTGAATACATTTAGTCGAAAAACATTGAACTGTTTATTGATCTCGATTAAAATAATGTAAATGACAACATAATTAATACCTTTATTATAATTACTGATAAGTCAAGTGCCTAAACAATACTAAACACATGTATTTCTTATCTTCTCGACCTTAGATTAAGAATGTCAAAGTTAAAAGGTGTTGCCGATAACGTTTTACATGTATGTACAAAAAAAACACCATGTAGCAATATTTGTCGGCATGATAGGCGCAGTGGTCGCGGATTACAATTCACGCTCGAAACAAATATATACAGGATAATTTCTGTAGTGCGCATAATTTATAGAGTGATTCAGTCTCTGTTTCTAAATGCAACCGCAGTATTGGGATACACTTTAAAACAAAACGAAAATTCGATTTAGTATGGGGAACACGCATAATTTACTAGCGCAAGCCATACAAAATCGAATTTTCATTTTGTTTTGGAGTGAATTTTAGTAGGTCAGCGGTTGCATTTGGGAACGGACGCTGAATCACTGCAAATACGCATTATATCAAAACTTATCTTGTATGTATGGCCTACCTATAGTTTTACCGGGTCTAGGTTTGTGTGCATGTGAGATGTATATTTGTAAACTGTACCCACGATACAGAAGAAATCAGTTATTTTTTTAAATATAAAGGCAAATAAAAATATCCTAAAGAAATCCTAAAATAGCGCAACGTTTAAAAAGCTTTTGAACTCGCTCAGCTTAATAATAAACATAAAATCAACTTGTGTAACAGGTTGAAGTCGCTACTTACCAGTAACAAGAATAATTAGTTTAACAGGTTATTTCATAAAAGCCAAAAAATTACATAACCTTAGAATATTGTTCATCACTTCTTTTTTTTATACTATGATGACAAACTATCCTATGGCCTGCCTGATTGATGGTAAGCGGTAACCGTAACCTATGGACGCTTGCAACACCAGGGGCATCACTCAAGCGTTGCCGACCCTACTGCTAGCGTCATGTAGAGAGGAAGGTACTTACTGCCAACACGACGCTTCCCCAAGAAGCACTGTTGACCTCGCTCATCGTTAGGAACACAACACTTCAAGAGAGCAGTGTTACTTGGCTACGATATTCTGCAAGGTGGAGGTACTTCCCCAGTCGGGCAGCTCCAAATTTGAGCGTATAGTTCCGCTATGTTCGACCTCTCTTCACTTCCTACCTACATACCTACTACCTACCAATCCTTACTCCATAACCCTAATTTTATTATTACTATTTGAAAAAGAGATATGGTCCTAGGCCCCTTTGTCACTGTGACCTGCGAAGATCTATTGTGACGCCTCTTGTGTCATTACAACACTCCCTCTAGCCGTAAGTCAAAGATAAAATTGACTATACTCTTGGGATGGAGGGATTTAATCTCATCTGATGAGATTAGGTCGCCTCCCAGGTGCTGACTTCTAGTATCGTGTGCTACGTCACACTCGCATGGGATATGTATGGGCGTCTCATCCTTCTCGCGACAGAATCTGTAAATTGTGGTGTCACTAAGGCCCATTTTGTGCAGGTTTGTTTAATTTGCAGTGCCCAGTGAGGGTTCTTGTCAAGATCCTAATACCGCTCCTGTTCATGGAAAGCGCTTGTTCCGTAAACTTTCTGTTGAAGCCAGTGAGAAGCGCTTTGGATCCATAACCCCAAACAAAAGCTCGTCATAAAATAAAGTCAATTTGAATGGAAGCCTTGATAGCCCGCACTCCGGCCAATTTCATCACGACAAATATCACTTTTCGATATCATTTCACCCTTCCGCAATGGGTGGCAGCGACTATCAAATTTATTCAAATTGCACCTTGTCGCGACCGCACACTGTCGCACCTGGTTTATACAAAAAACAAACGAAAATGTACCTTGTCGCTTTGATGTAGAGTTTAAAGTTGAAGAAGGAAAAGCTAACCAATTTCGAACATTGGAATTTATAGATAGATATTCTTATTCCACTCAAAATAACATACGTTTCTTCTTAGCAGAGGTTCACTAGTTCCTCTAGGGGCTTGTTAACCAAAATCCTATTTTATTTGGAGGTTGTTAGAGTAGGTTTTTGTTTGGTGGGCGGTCCATGTAATATGTAAGGAAAAGCAAATGGAAGGCGTCTGCAGTCTTTTGTATTGATGCTTTAAAAGCCAAAGACGTGATCGGTTGACATATTCTTTGGCACATATGGTCTTGTTGGTCTGAGTTCGATTCTCAAGTTGATTAAATGTTTAATAGGATAAATTCTTAAAAATATGATTTTGAAGTCTTTCCTGCCTATTCTATTATCAACCTAAACTTGAACTTTATGATATGACGCCATTATACGAGTTATTTCATTTAGAAACTGAAATATGGAAGCCAAACGATGTTATTTTAGACCCAAAAATGCCTGAAAGGTTCCTAATCAAAATCACTGTCACGACATCGAACCTAGACCTTCAAAGTATCAGATTACGTAGTATCCGAGGGTGGTCCAATTAAGGGTCGCACAGTCCTTTAGTATCTTAAGGATAGCCTATTACAATACTGAGACTGCAATCTACCAAAGAACAACTCTATTCTATCACAAAAAATAAACAAAACTCACAGCCTTCACTAGATCTCTTTAAAGTATCCAGTACGAATTGTTGTCGTCTCAAAACTTAAGTTGGCACAATTTACATAAAGATGTCGAGTTTCAGCATCAGAATCGAGTTAGGAGGATACTTTAAAACTGTCGCTTAGCGGAGACGTCGAATCCGTTTAGAGTTTTTGGGAGTTCCAAGATGGCTAGGGATGGGAAGTTCCCGGGAATTTCATATCGATGTTTGCACTATCGACTTTATTGATACACTTTTCTTTCATTACGTATCAGCATTTTCTTTGTAGTTATTAGTTAACCAAATGAAAGATCGCTTAGCTAATAGCAGTTTTATTAAATAATAGAAAAATATTGCCTTACACATTAAATACACTACCGTGATCTTCGTGCTACTAACTTCATAATTATACTGAACTATACTGTAGTCTGAATCAAGCAACTAGAAGACTCGGCAAGCTTTTGAAGGTATACATACCTAAGGTAATAAACCTTGACCTCATTTGGAAGATAATTATTTAGAAAACTTTGATGTGGATCTCGGTATATTTAGTTATTATTATTCACCACGAATATTTATCTCTATTTCCAGAGAGAAGGCCTAAGTTACAGTGGAAACAATAATAGATAATTAATATACCTGCTGGGCAATCTGTCTAGTTTAATTAACGGCAGAATTATTAACCTATAATACAGTTAAAAACGAATCTCTGAATAACAACTTCCAAAACCAAAAATTATCGATGCCGTGAACATTTCGTATCCCATCCCTATCAGCCACTAGGGGCGTCCAAGTTGCGTATTGAGTTACGCGCCCTTACACCGGTCCAATCGCATCAGGCCGCCTCGGAGGCCATTATAATATCCTGTTGCGAGATGATCGTAATCTTGATATTTACATAATGGTACTCTTGCGTTGCTATGCCAATGCTCGTTTGTGTGACGGCCGGTTCGCAATAGGTGTTGAGGATAAGCTTCAGTATACTTCAAGCCTTTAGGTAGACATAAAGTACCCTAATGTGAGGTCATCAGCTTAGGTTAATAACCTTATATTTTTCTTATGTAGGTATTGGGAGTAATAAAAAGGATAAAAATTTTTTTTTATATACTAAATATCGAATGGAAATAGTAGCTACCAATGGATGTGATACTACTACGTTTCGTTACGCAAACTACGCCTTGCTACGCAGACTACGCTTCGCTACACAAACTACGCGTTGCTCCGTAGACCACGCGTTGCTACGCAAACTACGCTTTGCTACACACACTACGCTTTTCAAAGGCAACGTCTTTTATTTCAACTGGGCCTATGCAGGCACTTCCAAAACGTCGTGATTGTAGATGCACGGTTTCAAATGGGTTGGCTAAATGTACTACACTTTGCTACGTAGACTATGCATCGCTACGCAGACAACGCTTTATTATATTGGTTAACATATACGAGTCATAAGTTCTAACAGCATTGGTTAGAACTGTGTCCCGTGTATGTGCCTGTCTCTTTACAGTTATTGGACAGTCACTAACATAAAGAGCTAGGCACAGTAAGAGGTAAAAGATTATAGCGACTGGATGGGCAAATTTTTACCATCAAACTGGAAAAGCCTCATTTCCTAGAAAAAGGGTCAGACGTCATCACTTCACATTATAAAATCAGGGGAGCTATTCTGTTCAGATATCTCGCACTTCGATTCGTTGTATAACATCGTATGTCCATTCGTCAAAAATTAACAATATCATTTGACATACGATAATAAACGTGTATCTTAATAACAGGATCTGTGAACATGACTAGAGCATGCTCACCAGTGGCGAAGAGTCCATACAACCCGATTCCAATCGGCTTCCTTTTAGGAATTGGTTAATGCATAGACCAACATAATTTAATATTATTTACTCATCCAACTGACCAAAAAAGGCTTGTTATTCAGTTAGGTGGAGCTCTTCCAGACATGGATTATAAGAGAGGGTATGGATTTTTGTCTTGCAGCATTAATTGCAGCCATTTTTAGAGGGCATTTTTGGGACGGCTTCCCCTTTTAAAACTGTCACCCTTCACCACTGATGCTCACAGCTCCGTTTTTAAGTTATGGTACTTATGTCAATTCGTCAAATATTAACCTACTATAAACGTGAGATTCTAATCGGGATGCGAAATATTCTTACAGAATAGCTATGAAAAAAAGAAAGAAAGAAAAAAAAAATATTCGGACTAGACATCAGACAACACAATGCACAAACATAAAAAAGTAAGAAAACAAAAATTAACAATGAATTAAAAACAATGTGCTATCGTCGCGCCAGTACCAGATGGGAACTTACTATAGTACGCGCAAATCTTTATGAACCCTCTGAACTCTCTCCCTCTAGTACCTATAATAGTGCGCTTATTATAGGTGCTAGAGAGAGAGAGAGAGATCAGAGCTCAGTTCAGGGCTCATAAAGATTTGCGAGTACTATACTATGCTAAGATTGAAAGGGATTCGAATCTTAAAAAAAGATAATGAAGAACGGAAACAAAAGATTGAGTATTCTAAACCAAACTTCCACATTGATCACTCAGATAAAGATCTCCTCACCCCTATCTGACATTTTCTTACAAGCCTTGCACCCTAAACTCCTCGACTTGATTCTCCCTCTCACGTACAATACGTATCGCGACTCACTTAATATCAATTTAATCGTGCAAATTGAAATTCAAAGAGCAGACTACGAATCAATTACAGATGGGGGAACAGCATCGGTAGTATTCAAATAACTTGCTGATAGAATTGTCCTTAGAATGTGCGTGTGAGGAAATGCGAGCCAATATGCCAGGACGTGTTGTGGTAGGAAATGTGGATGACAGGAATCTATTGTTATTGAAGTTTTTCAGGGTTTTCTTTTAAAAAAATAAGGTATAGCTATGATTGAAATTGGAAATAATAATGATATGGCTATGGTTGAAATTGGAAATAATAATATTTCCTTTATTTTAGGCAACTTGGCCCATACAAAAAAATACTCAAATATAAAACAATAACTATAAATAAACTTATACGACACGTTTGGCGCAGTGGCTAAGCGATTAGCTTTCTACGCTCCGTGCCGCGGGTTCGATCCCCGCGCGTACCAATTATTCGTATGATCTATAGATAGTTGTTCCGAGTCTGGGTGTGTGATAATTTGTTACATAATTATTTAGATTTTGTCAAAATGGTTTTGAAATTAAATTTAGATTTTTTGTCTCAAAAGGTATTTTTAGTAATGACATGCATTGTTCCGGGTATTAGTTACCCACGATACAAGATGGTCCCACTTTTTTTACCAAATGTAAAAGGATTCTGCAGTTTCTTTTTCTTATTCTTTATTGTACACAAAATATTGAATATACAAAAAATAAACAATTTAAAAATATATGCACAAAGGCGAGCTTAACTCAGTTTGTTATCTGTTACATTACATTACATCATAAATAGTCCTATAATATACAAAGAAACCAAATAGCTAATGAACTCGAATCACAATTGTTGTGTTCTTATTAGAGAACGGTCCGTAAAGTAGGTGTTCGCCTGTATCTTGAGGGCCAAGGTAAAAAGGCTTCCATGGCTCTGTGACCCTTACCAGATTATCGTGACAAAATTGTTCTTTTCTGGCTAAAGGCCAGTAGGTTCATATGTATGTAAAAATATAATATATGGTCATGTAAAGCCGCATTACAAGTATCTAATACGAAAAGTGATTACTGCAGTAAACCGTCACGGCAAACTTTTACGCTGTCGTAAATATGACAAAGTAAACCTTGGTATAATTTACGACACCAATACGACACTAAGTGATAGAGAGATAAAATTTATTTCGTCTCCTGCGTCACTCGATATTATTACGATATAAAAACGAGAATCAAATTGTATAGGATGATTATTGAATTATCGGCACTTTGGATCATCTGGTTCAATTGGTACTGAAGAAAGGGTTAGGTTAGTAATCTAATGTTAATATTGAAACAGTTGAGGTAGAATCACATGATGAATTAGTACACCAATATAAATTATTGCAATTATAATTCTCACTTATATTTTTATACTAGCGACCCGTGGCTTCGCACAGATACAATTTCTCTACTATCCTTACATTAAATATGAAAGTATTATACATATCAATCTTCCGGAAGAAATGCTCAAAATGACGGTGGAAACCGTATCAAAATCCGTTGCATGGTTTAGGAGGAGTTAGGGGATATATAGACAGACAAACAGACGCGGAAAGCGACTTTATTTTATACTATGTAAAGAAGATAAAGAAGAGAAACCGATAATTTATGCCTTGATTTGATTACTAGCAGCAATGGTTTAAATAATCATCATTGTAAAACGCCTGTCAAAAAGTTAAACGCAGCAAAATGCATGAATGACATTACCAGAGCCAGATTCAATATTATCATGATTTTCTCAGAGAAAATTAAGTAGTTATTTATTCTATATTGTACACATAAACACAAATAAAATACTTAAAAGGAAAATACATGTACATAGGCGAGCTTAACTCATAATTGTAATTGTAGTTACTTATAAGATGAAAACAAAATCACATAGTTATATTATATCTCAACATTTTGCTTGTTTATCATATCAAATCATTTTTTTTATTAATTTTACCTATACTTTTTTACTTTTGAATTACTTACACCATTTTTTCTGCTTCCATCCACCTACATATCGCCGCCACCAATCTCCATATCAAAACATAAAACCGGTACATAAAACTATCAATAAAAATTCACTCAGATACATAAAAAACCTTTGGATACACTCACAGAATCAAGGTGCTGCGATCCACAAAATTATGCAAAAAGCTTCCCTGGTCATCGGAGAGTGTGTGGAGGAGAAAAAGGGATATTTTTATGACGAAGACACATCAATATTTTATGCGACATCACGTCAATGCTATATAGAATCAATCATTCCGATCGCAAGAGGTACTTTATATTCAAATGACGTATTTTTATCGTATTTTTCCCTCGAATGTACCTAAGTACTTACGAGTCGCCTATGTAATGTTGAATTTTGTTTGCTCTGGGATCGAATAAATGTATAAGGGATGTACATAAGTAGTTTTGAATGGATGAAAAAGATATTGTAGATTGTAAGCGATCAGGCGTCGTTATAAAAATTATGAATTTAACACCACTAAATAAATGATGATGGTAATCTTGACGCTTAGCAAAAGTTAAATGGGAGTGTAGGTTGTTGTAAACAGGCTTAATGTCATAAACAATGACAATAAAGGTGATTAACAAGATATATAATTAAATAGCTCTTCTCCAGTGTAGTTTCTTAGTGGTTTTTCTTACGCTCGCTCACCTGACTCGTCCTGCAGGTCACACCTCCGTACTCTTCTTATATTCCCATCCCACAAAACTGACTTCTATTTCTATTCCCTATCTGTTCATGGGGTTAGGTTGTGAAACTCACTTCCACCTGAGATAAGGAACTATAAAACTATCTCATCTTTTAAGAAACGTGTAAAAGAGCATTATCTCTCCCTGTCATAGTACCTTCATAGTACAATTTATGAACCTATGTATGTTTGTATTTATTATGTATATTTTTATGTTTATGTGTATTGGTTTGAATTAGGTATTTTAATTATGTTTATATTAATTTGTAGTTTTGATATATTCTTGTACATCGCCGTCTACATTTCGTGTTTTAATTCTCCTCTCGCAGGTCTGCTGGAAGAGATTTATTTTGTGAATTAAGCAGTACCTCTGTACTTTGTTCTCCTATTTAATATTTTCTGTGTCTTTTCATGTGTGTACATAAATTATTAAATAAATAAATAAATACTATCCAGGCTTGAAATAAAACAATTGACGGCCGAGTAGATAATACCTTTCACTATCTTTCTATCCATAAATTTCCCTCCTAATTCGCTTACCTAAATTCGACAAGCCACTGACAAACAGACGGGCTGAAAGACTTGAAACTTTAATATTATTGCGCCAATTATCGGCTGCAAATTGTGACGGATAACAGTGAGTTACCCATTCACGTCCAACTAAGCCGTTATCAGGAATAATTGATTGAGGGAACTCGAGGGAACGACGCATTGCATTCAAACATGCGATTATAAATAAATTTTTAGATAGATATCTACTAGATATTTATATAGGGTTATTTGTAACTCACCGGCAATGTCTTAAGGGGTGAAAGTACTCATCAATATCAATAACTTTTAGGTACTATGGGACCAAACCTGAAATCACAAAAAATAATAATTTTATGATATTTTTTGTGATAATTTTGTATGTTCTGTCATATTTTTTGTGTCCAAATAAGATAGCCGCGGAAAAAGGGATTTCTACGGCTGTCGGGTAAAGAGAGTTGGCTCATAGCCTATTGTTCGCCAGAAGCCAATTTAAGAAAATGATTAATAAAATCAGTACCTAAACATTCATTAAAAAAAATCTCTCCCTACCTATGTATTTAAAACGATCTTTTTCAGTCAGTACCAGTGTAAAACGGTGAAACTACAATAGCATTTAGGACTATTGCTCTTACAAATAAAACAGGCGCTATATTTTACAAAAAGTCACTAATCATCAATAAAAATACACTAGCAACACGATTTAAATAAAATTCGACCCAAAATATATTTATTTTTATATTTCAGCGACTAACCTATCGTATAGACAACATCGCGTGCGTCCCGCCATCTAGCGGCCACTAACGAAGATTTAGTGAGAACGGGAGATTTTGCTTGCCGGCCACAATTTGCCAACATTGATTTGTGGTCGGCACTCCGGCAGATGCTGGTTTTATAGCCAATTAAAATGCCATTATGTTGAAAAAATAATTGTTGTTTATGTTAGTTTTTTTTTTAATAGAGTAGGAGAGTTTTTATTTGATTGCATATTGGAAAGTTGCAGTACATATTTTTATACGAAACGTGAGATCATGTCAATAATGAAAGAAATGCAGCACAGTATGGTCGGCCAAAAAATTGGTCTATTAATTTTAACAGAACTTCCTATCAAATGAAAAATTTATTAATAACGTTGAAACTTCATTATTTTGACAAGAAAATAATTTTTAGACCATTTTGTTTTATGGTGTTAAAACAAATTGCCACCTTAGCGCGGTTGACCAATTCATTGGTTGACTATAACTATTTGCTGCTTTTATCCCAATCACCTAACTAGCGTATGTAGGTAAATCGTGTAAGGTATAAACGAAATTCTCAGTAAATCGTGTAAATTACAGGAAGTGCCTGATGCTATGTCTTAGCAAGAGAACATCAGGCACTTAATCGGCAAGGATATTAAACCCGGAAGGCAGGACAGCGAGACTTTCCACCCAAAATTGGAGCTACCCGACTGGGGAAGTACCTCCACTTTGCAAAATATAGTAGCTACGTTGTTTTTTGTCACTACCCTTATACAGGCTGTTTCGTGAAACTGCTTAATTTAAATTAATATTCATAAGAAAAAATCTCTTTAACTACACATCTTATGAGGTTGATCTTTTTTGTTACTGATAGCTTATCAATTGCTTATATTAATAATTTAATTATAGAAATATGCGTAACTCCATACCGACCTGGTATCATAACACATACAGGATATTTTTTTATGTAGTGCGCAAAATTTGCAGATTGATTCAGTGTCCGTTCCCAAATGCAACAGCTGTACTAAAATTCACTTCAAAACAAAATAAAAAAATGATTTTATATGGCTTGCGTTAGTAAATTATGCGTGTCCTCCATACCTACTAAGTCGAGTTTTCGTTTTGTTATAAAGTGTATCCCAATACTGCGGTTGCATAGGAACATAGACTGAATCACTACAAATTATGCGCACTACATTAAAAAATATCCTGTAATTACACCTGTAAGTAATATTTTCAGTAGATACCATTTTTAAATTACTTTAACACAAATTCTGTCTATAGATACTTACTGCTCAGGCATCAAACTGTGACGATAACCGACTTCGGTATTATTATGGCAATTCTATAGCCCAATATGCATTCGGATGCAGCCGCCCAAGTATGCAAACAGCTATTAAATGTTATGGGCTATAAGGATGTTCCACATTTACGACGAAGGTCTATGGCTTTTGAAGGCACCTTTCATGCTGACGACTTTAAAATGTGACTGTTCTATGGTGGTCTTAGAATGAACACTGAAGAACAGATTGGTTAATGAATAGATACCTGCCCAAAACAAAGTCTTCTTAATCCTATTAATTTCCTGAAGTATTTTTATACCCCTAAGGTGGAAAAAAAGCATATGACCCGCCTGATGGTAAGTGGTTACCATAACCTATGGATGCTTACAAATTACAACACCAGGGGCATAACACGCGCGTTACAGACCCTGTAAAATTCTTTTCACTCCCTTTTTGAAAAACCCTATGAGTTTAATTACCAGAATGATTTCTTGACCCGATTATTCTTAAAAACCTGGTGTTGTCTTCTTTAACTTCAATGTTTTCATTGAGTGACTGTTATTTGGTCGAGCCAATTCTAAGGGCCTCCAGATTTTCATAGTATATTTATACAAGTTGATGTTAATATATACTTGATAATAAATAGGTACACGTTTTGCGAAATAAAATTGTCATGTCATGGATGACAAAGATTTTCAAAGGTACGTCGGGAGTAGCCGGACCCTCTGCTCAAAATTGGAGCTGCCCAACTGGGGAAGTACCTTCACCTTGCAGAATATCCTAGCCAAATAACACTGCTCTTTTGCAGTGTTGTGTTTCTAACGGTGAGCAAGGTCGCCAGTGCTCCTTGGGGAACCGTCGTCGTATTGGCAGTAAGGCGGTACGCTGGTAGTAGGGTCGATAACGCGTGAGTGATGCCCCTGGTGTTGCAAGCGTCCATAGGTTATGGTAACCGCTTACTATCAGGCGGGTCGTATGCATGTTTGCCACCACAGTGGTAAAAAAACGGATGTGTGCATTATGAAAAAATATACCTGATTTAAAATGCCACAAAAAATCTGAAAAGCACTAATTGTAGTCTCCAACATCGTTGTATCGTATCCGTATCGTCGCCTATAAACCCCCCATCAGCACTAACCGTTCGATAATTATCGGCAATACGATATTGACGACACCCGAGGGCGTCGTGCGCACGAGACGGTCACGACACGACACGAACACTTAGATACGATGTAAATAAAAATTATTTTTATTTCCCGCGCCATTCGTCGACGGCCATTATGAGAATTGCTTTCGATTTACTTACCAATTTTATGTTAGATAAATTGAAGTGGATGTTCTAAGTGTATCAGGTTAACTTGATCTAAGAGCTTGAAGGGTTAAATTGTTGTAAACTTAATTATGTGCCGTGTAGCATTTCTTAGCTACGCTTGCTACGAAAGGTGTAGCCATGGCGTAGCACCTTCAGTTTGCATGTATTTCTTTCATAAGTGCAATAGAAGTTACTTAAGTAGAGTAGCTATATTTAGACTGGTTCGGTCCGGTTTCATTATTTCGGGGGTAATTGGGCCCATTATCGGAGCCATATCTATTAAAAGCAGGGTGCATCGGGACAGTTGTTATCATGGGTCGTTTCTCGTGGTTCCACTGCTTCGTCCTACTGGTGGGACCATGAAGAAATGTAGATTTGCCGTTCCTCGTGCACCTACTGTTGAAATTACTTACCAAAACTGGTTAAATAAAAATACAATTGAGTTCATGGTTAATGATTCGCATTTTGTGAGAATAAAATAAAGTGACCTTCTTGGTCTATTTATGCACATGATGGGCCAATATCACTACACACGATAGATATTAACTAAAACCACATACTGCTTGCTATATAAAAATATACTTATGAATAGTATAAAAAGGTCACCCTAACTTACTTAAAAGTTATAACTATCAAAAGCACAAACAAGCAAACGACAAGCGCCCGAACGCAAAATATGAGCAAATTTCACGATTAATTTGGCAAACATTACCAATATTTGAACAAACCTCCCCAAAAGGGCACCAATAATAATCTCTTTATTAACTACGCACAATGAGCGTTTACAAATAATAGTTACAGAAAAGAGCTACACTCTGTATATACAAAAGCAAAAAAACGTTATAAAATCTACATGGAAATTATTAAAATATCAACTTTATGCTCACTAATTAGAGTTGCAAATTGAGTGTAATAAATAACAAGATTTTGAAAAAAGAACTCACTATTGCAACGTCACCGCAATCTACTGACCCAACCAATCCTAAATCCACCTTATCTTCTAGCAGGTTGAACTCAAATTCCCTTGCACCCAAACGTCGTTGTATTTACAACAGGGGCCGCGTAAGCCGTAGGCCTATTTGTGTCGGTTTCACACTTACAACAATAGTGTCATGATTCGTGATCCCGGCTTATCCGGGAACAATCCCGGGATTAGGTCGTGTTGCGGCAAACAAATGGAGTCGGCCTAACGAGTGGAGAAACAAGTGTTCCTACTAATGGGGTGTTCGAATTTCTAATTGTATTTATTTTTTGCGGTTTTGCATGAATTGGAGGGAATAATAACTAATTTAGAACGTGAACTTAGAACTATTTATAGGTTTAGAAAAATCGAAGGCGAATTCGTCCTCACAGTATAATAGTCTAGCGGTTGGATAATGAATAAGAAGTTAGGACTTAGTCCACCACGCTGGCCTAGTGCAGGTTGGCGGACTACACACACCATCGAGGACTTTATGAGGCCCTCAGGTGTGCAGGTTTTCTCACGATGTTTTCCTTCACCGCTAACACAAGTGATAATCAAATTGCGATCCGCACATAAATTCGAAAAATCAGAGTTGCAGGCCGGGTTCAAGCTTAAACCCTTCCGAATGGAATGCGAGCGTTTAACCGCTAGGTTAGATATAACTCATGTTTTTCGAAAATGCTTACGCCTATACAGAATAATATTTTATGTTAGTGCGCATAATTTTTAGTGATTCAGTCTCTGTTCCTAAATGCGACCGCATTATTGGGATACATTTTCAAACAAAACTAAAATTCGACTTAGTATGAGGGACATAATTTAGTAGCGCAAGCCATACAACTTTTTTTTATTTATATTTTGTTCTACGGTTGCATTTGGGAACGGACACTCTCTGCAAATTTTGCGCACTACACACATAAAAAAATATCCTGTATGAACAAAATGACTAGTAAAACACAAATTAATATTCTAAATGACACTATCCAACACAAACACTTGTGTTCACACAGTAAAGCAAATACGATATCTTTTAATCCTATTGTCATAGCGCGTCATGAGGTATTTAAGCTGATTAATTACCTGACAACACCGTATGCAAAACCACTATACTTTGCCCTCCATCCCCCTTCAAATTCATACATTTGTAGACGTTTCAGGGGAATGATGTAGTGGTTTGGGAGGTCTTAATAAATTGGTTACCGTTCACAGGTTGCTCACAAGGTGAACAGGACAATTAAGGTTGCTAATGAAACTAGAAACACTTAAGTAAAGACGTTTTGGGAATGATTAACCATTTTATATATGTATTTATATACTAAAATACAATTACAGTATCCCTAATTAGATGCTATATAGGTATATATACATATATACACATTCCATAATTACAACACATCATAACAACAATAAAATAAACTTATAAAAAAAGTAAAACCGACTTCAAAAAACTAAAAAGTATAAAATAATTTCCTAAAAAAACTTCTTCTAGCTTCTGAATTCGGTGCCACTGCCAAGCTAAAGTGCATTGAAGAATTAAAAGCCCCGACTTCAGAAGAGAGAGGGAGAAAAAAAGGGGTAAAATATAAATGTTTATTTATTTATAAAATTTAAAATAAAACACAGAATCAAAACACTCAATAATTTATTCCCTACTCCTACCAAATGAATAAAAAACATAATAGCATGGTAACAAAAAAGAAAAATCTAATGGTCTCAGAAACAAATCCTGTTATTTACTTCTCGGAAAAGATCCCGGAAAAATAAATTCCCATCCGATTTTCCATTACGGTCTGTCTACTGTAACCGCTAACGATTCAAGCGTCCGATTCTCCGTACTCTTCTTACTCTCAATTATCCGTATAAGTCCATCTCTCTCGCACTCTAGTGTGAAATCAGTCCGACAAATTAAATCCCGCCTCAGATTATTACATAGCTCAGTGACTGTTCATAAATAACCCGTAGGGAGGAACGCGGGAAATGTACTGAACGCACCCGTTACAACAGCGGTTTATTTGAATTTAGAATGAGGTTTCCTTTTTTGAAACAAACTTTGTTTTGAGCATGTTTTGAGCTACATTCGAAGCCAGTATTTAATAGATCTACACATCGATGTCTACCTATAGATATGCTTAGTGAACTCAAAAAGTGAGACGTGCCAGGTACTCCATTTTCAGAAAAATGGAGTAGTTGATCACCAGTCTAATGCCGTTTACAAACATAATTATTAATTTGTGTATTGAATAAAAAATATATAATAACAGTAGCTATTCCATTAGTGCATGTATCGCTGTTTTATTTAAATATAATTCGAACATTGTTGAATTTAGAATTTGACGTCTTCAAAAAATACGTCTCATTTAGTTTAGTTCTCATTAGCTTCCCTTTGTATGACAGAGCGTATCTATAGACATCGATGGATCTACAACACGGCAAAAACGGGAAGAGAAAAAAATCGGAGACAAAACATCTCGTTACCAATTTCTCTCTAAATTTTTTCATAAACAGACATAAAGAGGACTGCTATAAGTTTGTAGTGTATATCTGTGTATTTGTGCATCTGTGGATCTGTGTATCTGTGTATCTTTATGTGGCATCGTAGCTCCAAAATGGTTAGACCGATTTCAATGCAGTTTTTTTTAATTGAAAGCTGGTTTAATCGGGTATCATCTTAACTATGTTAATGAAAATCTGTTCAGCCGTTCAAAAGTTATAGATTTTTTTCTAGTTGGAGTCGGGGGTTTTTGATGGTTAGGTTATGTCTTCTTTAAAGGAGACAAAGGGAGAAGAAAATTTGTTTGCCAACAGAAAAATCGGAGACAAAATCATGTCTTAACATTTTCTCTCTCGATTTTTCATTTTGTCTTCTATCAAGGAGTCAAACCTTGTCTACCCGCCGTACTAGCTTTGCTGCATACGAATGTACCTATCTGTCTGTCTAATAATAGTTTTATGGGATCATACTATTATTAGCAGATTGATTATGCATTACCTACTTATATGCAGCATAGTAAGCAGTGATAGCGGTTCAACGCTTGCCTTCCATGCAGGAGGGTCTGAGTTCAACCCCGGCCCGCACCTATGACTTTTCGGATTCATGTGCGGATTTGAATTTGATTATCACATGCGATAACGGTGAAGGAAAAACATCGTGAGGAAACCTGCACAACTGAGAGGGCCTCATAAAGTTCTCGATGCTGTGTAGTCCGCCAACCCGCACTAGGCCAGCGTGATGGACTAAGGCCTAACCCTTCTTATTCTGAGAAAAGGCCCGTGCCCAGCAGTGGGACAGTAATGGGCAGTATTTGCTTTACTTTTAATAGTAGCATAGTACCTACTAGTAGTCTGTTTATCACTTCTAAAATTTACAATGTTTCAACACTTTTCAGCCGTGTTTGTATGTGCATATTTGTAAACATGCTGCTATTTACGTTGAAGTGTTAGAACGAGATAGGTTTTCATGATCTTCAAAGCTATTTGATTACTACTAACTTCAACTGCATCAATCAAATATTCAATAAAAGTGATTACAGTGGAACGCCACCGTTCAAGTAATCCACGATTAATCTCAATCGTTAGCAAAGCAATATTTTATACAGTTCTATATTTGAAATATAGGCGGCAACCGGTTCAATTAACGGAGTCTCGTTATTAATGGGACGCTCCCGGGCGTCCGATTATACTCAATCTCCGGTAATCCGCGGTGGTGCAGCCGACTCTACCATGGCTAGTTAAAATTAATAATTGTTTAAATTCGGTTAAGAAATTAAAATGGATAAATGGTATTAAAGTTGTTTTATTCTTTTAGTAAATCACATTATTAACCAGGTGATTTGATAGACGTTAAAAAACCAGACCCATCCATGTAGATTTCGCTTGGGAGTTATATTTATGACTCCAAATAAAGACTCATAGTAGTCATAGACCAAACATAAGACGTGGTCAAAATTTTGATATGAATTAAAAATTATTCATTAATTTATTAAACATTTTTGTTCTTTCTTTTAAAAAAATCTGATTGAAGCCTAATTTATTAAGATTTAAGTAACAAAAACAATAAATGAAGGACACTTGGATTGAAAACCCAGACTATCATTTATACGCAGCCGCACTTGCGATAATTAGGTATGTATTTCATAACAAAATTCTAAAAATTATAATTTTACATCAAAATACCGACTACACCACAGCAATTCAATATCAAATATCTATAACTACAGTTAAACCTAATCTCCAGTTAAGTTGGTGGTACAACCCGCCACCCAGCCTTGTTGAAGGCACGCACTAATTACCGACGAGAATTCGATGCTATAAATCACGGACATAATATAGCAGAGCGTCGCGTCGCGCTGGTATGCGCCCCAAATCCAATGCTATGCCCCCCTATTTGAATTTTGGATTGTATGTAGTACCCTACGCTTAGTACCTACCCGTTTATAATGTTTGACCAGTACCTACTCTGTTTTACGATAATAGGCGAGATACCCCTAATATTGTCTATATTTAGAAATATCTCGAATTTCAATACCTATTGGACCCAAACGTATGGGACAGCTGATAATTTTTTTCGCGCTTACGATATTCATTCCATGGAGAAAGTTGTTCAGTTTGATGGTCTGATATATGACCACGCATTTCTGATACACGGTGTTTTATCATCTACCGTTTCCAGCCGTAACACTAAAATATTATCATGCAGAATTTTTAAAAGGATACCTGTTTTCAGCTGTCCAAAATTATGGATCACACAATTAATCATTCTCCAAAATTTGTTCTAATTTAACAGTCACTTTATCACAAACCTATGTCATAGGCCTTAATAAACGTTATATTCTACTGTTCACCAGCTCAGTATATAATCAAATTTTTGCACCAACTAACTATTGTTCACCAACCTGCAATATTTCACACACGCGAGTCTTGTTGAATTGTTCATTTTTTTTTGCGCCTACCCGAATTTTAATGACAAATATTACTACCTACGCTAACCGATATAGTGTATTATGTTTTATGTAATAATGTATTTTCTCTATACATAAACATTATATTTTGTTGTTCACCAACCTGCAGTGTCAAAACAGAGTACACGAGAAAAAAAAACGAGTCTTTCGTTGAATTTTTTTTTTGCGCCTACCCGGATTTTAATGCCAAATATTACTCTACCCACGGTAATCGGTTTAATGTATCATGTTTTATTTATTGTTGTATTTTCTCCGTAAGTGATTTTTGTAGTCGTTTAAAAAAATCAAACGTTTACTTCAAAAAAAGATGTGTTTGCAAAAGCCTTTACAAAAAAACGCACAAACATAACAAAACGTGAAAAAGGCGTCCAAAAACTCAGAAATTTTGCTAAAATTGGATTATATTCTTTAAACCTAAAAAGTGAGGTATAAAAAATCCTGTGTATAGGAGAGCTAATGTGATTGCGCTCAGGTGTGTGCGCGTTGAGTATATTGCTGACTGTCCCGGGCCGCTAAAATGTGCAGCAGGGGCGAATGGAACAGGAAATAATGTTATCAATATTATATTTATATAGGCTTGCGTTGGACCTCTATCCCACCTGATGTTAAGCGGTGAAGCAGTCAAAGATGGTGCACGTGACTGAATCAACCGTATATAATAATGTTTAAAATAAGAAGAGGAAAGAAGATATCCACTGCTAATTATGATCCTCTCCATAATCGCAGTATGACTTTAGTTAGTGGTATAAAAACTTCATAATAACAATGTTGTGAATTTAGTTTGGTGATTGCAGGAAAGTAGCATTCCACCAAATGACCAAACCTTTAATTCTCATACAACCCTTTAGTCGCACTTTATGCTTTAGGTTTTTTTTTTGTTGCACTTTTATTATGGTGTTTTTTTTTTTTGTATATTTATCCTTATCCTCCGGATAGAGTCAGACGATGAGATGATCGACTAATAACCGAACGAGTACATGACCAATTGTGCTACAACACTTAAATCCAGATGTCTAAGATCTTGGGATTTGGGACGATTCACATGAATATAAAGAATACTCATACCCTTACTACGTATTATTCTAGCAATGTTGTCCGCAGAATACAAAAACTGATTCGCCTCACAGCACAATCTTAGGCACCCGATCTCGTTACGGCTTCCCTATATAAATCATTTTGCTGTCGCTAGCTATTGGATTAAGATTTCCTTCCATGTATACTCATCTCCTGGAGTGACGTCACGATCAGCATTGATGTATGAATTTCCCTTGAGATCTCTGACGTGTATTGAAATGTATGCGTGTAGGGAAAAGGGGTAGTTGGTTTGAGGTTTTTTGAAGTATGCAGATATATAGTTTAATCTAGTGACTGTGTTTTTGCTGTAGATCTTATGTTAATGTCTGATAAAGTCAAGAAAGGAAATTGTACAAAGATGATTTTGTCCCCAATTTCCTCTCTCCCTTTTTTGTTGTACTAGCCCTGCAGGATGGTACTGACTGTACTGAGTACCTCTAGGGTACGACACACTGAGGACTCGGCTCTGGCGACAGTTTGGCATGACGGCCGCGCGAACAATTTGTGCCAGCGACTCTGTAGGTGTCTGTGGTAGCTGCCAGGCACATTGTTAGAAAAGAGAGAATTATTCTAGAGTATTCCAGACCATATTTACACTATCAGAGAAAATGTTACTTGCCAGTATAAATCACATTAGAATAAGAATAAGAATAGAATAAGAATAAGAATAAGAATAATTTATTTGCATGAAATATGGTTACATCGGTGTTAACATTTATGTTGTAATTTGTACAGCATATCTCGCCGTATATACGGCATGCAAAACTGATTTACCTGGTTACTAATTAGGATTATAATAAGATATTATGATTATAATAAGCAGGTACCTGCTTAAATCTTTACAAAAATAGAAAATTATAAAACTAACAAAAAAGAAAATTAAAAAGTGTATATAAAATTACTTTGGCAAAAATTTAAATAAAGAAAATTAAAATTAACATAGTATACTTAAAAAAAATAAAAAAATAGAACATTAAAAAGTTTACCTACCTACGATTTTGACAATAAAATATGTACTTATTTCGACATGGTAATTGTAAAATTACAGTTAGATGCACCTTAAAATACTCCATTGTTATAATTAAGACATGAATTCTTTGATACTGTAGAAACATTTTTCTGTAAGCCATTTTTTGAGAATATATTTAAAGCGTGAAAGAGGTAGTTCTCGAATGGATTTTGGTATTTTGTTAAAAACTTGAATTGCCATACAACTACAGTTTCTTTTATACAAAGTGGTCGATATCATTGGGAGTTGTAGTTTGCTAGGGTCTCTAAATACATATCTTTGATGGTCACTCGTTTTTTCAAACAAATTAGAGTGTTTTTTAACGAATACTCCGATTTCAAAAATGTAAAGAGAAGTTAAAGTTAATAGGTTTAGCTTTTTAAAAAGCGGTCTGCATGTATCTATTGGACCAGCACCACATATTGCCCTGACACATTTTTTCTGCGATACAAAAACCTTGTGTATGTCTGTGGAGTTACCCCACAACAGCAGTCCATATCTCAGTACCGCACCCACGTAGCCATGATATGCCAATAAAGCAGTCCTCTCAGATGCTAGTTTTCTAATTTTTTTAAGCGCGTATACGAACCTGTTTATTCGACTACAAACACTGTTTACCTGAGCTTTCCAATTGCAGTGATTATCAAGCAAAATGCCTAGAAACTTTGTATACTCAATATCTTCTATTTGTTGACCTTCATAAGATATTTTTAAACGCTGGGTTACACTGTTGTAGTTCCTAAATTGTATAACCTTAGTCTTTGAAATATTAGCAGTGAGATTATTTTCATAGAGCCATTTTGATATACTTTCTATTGTGTTTTTAAGTGTTTGTTCGTAATCTGAGCTATCTTTTATTTGAGGAATGACTACTGATATATCATCAGCGAATAACGTGCATTTGTAATTTGTGACATTTGGAATGTCATTGATATAAATTAAAAATAGAAGAGGTCCTAAGATACTCCCTTGTGGAACTCCAAATTTATTAACTATATAAGAAGATTTATAAGAAGTAGAAGTCAATTTCATATCAGTGCGAGTTATCTGGACACATTGCCTACGATTGCTTAAATAGCTTTCTAACCATTGAAGAGCATTGCCGCGAATGCCGTAAAGATCACATTTACGTAAAAGAATACGATGGTCCACAAAATCAAATGCGCTCGACATGTCAAAAAAGATCGCTGTTGCACGCATTCTTTTATTTAGGAACTCCGTCACAGTTTTGATCAACGAATAGGCAGCAAGTGTGGTTGATTTATTTTTCTGAAATCCGTTCTGTTCCTTTTTAATAATACTGTGTTTATTTAAAAAGCTGATAATTCGAGTATGCATTAATTTCTCAAAGATTTTTGATAAGATTGGGATCAACGTAATCGGCCGGTAATTATTTACTTCTTCTTTATCATCTCTTTTGTGTAATGGCTTGACAATAGAAAGTTTCAATTTATCAGGAAATGTGCCTTGACAGAACGATAGATTTATGAGATGACATAGTATTGGCGCAAGCTCATCAGAAATTCTCTTAACAATTTTTGTCGATACTGTGTCATAGCCAACAGCGTTGGTATCTTTTAATGATTTGATAATTTTAACGATTTCAGTTTCAGAGCAAGGTCTCAAAAACAAAGAAGAATTGACAGAGTCTATTAATGTATATCTTGGAGTAATATTATTGGCTTTATTTGTTTTAGAAATGTAGAATTCGTTGAAAGTATGAGCTATTTCTCCTGGATCTTTAATAATATTTCCTTTATATTTGATTTGTTTAATATCTTGATTACTTCTTACATTATCGAGTCTATCTCCAATTACATCCCAGGCTGCTTTACATTTGTTTACAGAATTTGAAATGAATCTATTATTAATATTCTTTTTAGAGCTTGTGATACATTTTTTGAGTAGCTTATTAAACTTTAAATATTTTAATTTAGTACCATCTTTATCATCCTTGTAGCATAAATATCTAAGTTTCCTTTTGGTGATGGTGGATATTTTGATACCTTTTGTAATCCATCTTGGAGTTGTTATATTTGTTTTAATTTTAACTTTATATATCGGAAAACATAAATTATAAAACATTTCAAAAGTTTCATGAAATATATCATAAGCTCGATTGCAGTCTTTTTCTAATATTACTTCATGCCAAGTCAGGCTACAGAGACAGCTTTTTAATTTTAATATGTTTTCTTCCCTATAATCTTTCTTCATAACATATACGTACTCTGGTTTAGGTTTTAACTAGTATCTATACCTACACTCTATAATAACAATTTAAATATCAGTTTAGAAATCAATGAGGGCAAATCAATTCAGTAAGGCCAAGACAATTGAGAATTTACATCGGGGGAAGGCCCGTGTATCATAATATAGAGACAATGAACCGAACTTTACTAAGAAGACTGCAATAATTTACACACTGTGTCTACGTGTCTATCATCCTTATTTCCAATCGCGGGACTACTGGAAGAAATTTCTATAGAAATAAGTAGTTCCATTGTGCTCATTTGTCTGTAACATTTTTATTACCATGTTTCCTTGTGTGTACATAAATAAATAAAATAAATAAATAATTTAGACCACTGATATCTTACCGAAACAAACTCAAATATGGCATTATTTGTTCTAAAAAACCTAACCGTCAACAACCCCCGACTCCAACAAGAAAAAGAGCTGTAACTTTTGAACAGCTTAACAGATTTTCATGAAACATAGCAAAGACGATACACGAATAAATTAGCTTTCAATTAAAAAAACTGCATTGAAATCGGTCTATCCGTTTTGGAGCTACGATGCCACAGACAGATACGCAAATACACACTTCTTTTTTGTCGGAGATTAAAAATACGCAAGAAATAATACAGAGTAACAAAACTAAAATATTTCTTCAGTAAACAAATCGAAAAACTCTGGGACACAGTGAGAAATCGAAAAAGTTACATCTCGGTACATAAGTAGTTGATCGAGATCATTGTCTCTACGTAATCCGTTTTGTTAGGGATGGGATGAACAATAGAATATCACAATACAGTGAACTTGTGTTTTATCATTATGTGTTATCTGTTCACAGGTTCAGATAGCACTGTCTCTCTTACTCTTTATTTTTTAGCAGAAGCGAATTTCTTATATACAGTCTGTCAAGAAAGTCATGAAAAGGATTTTGAAGGAACTAAAATTCTTCTTCGCTCGCAACCCTAAATAAGTACCGTAGGTGTCAGTTTGGGTACAACGATGTGTTTATTTTACTATTCTGTGTAGATTTTTTGGGATAAAAAAATGTTTTCGGCATTAATATAATAAAAATAAACAAGAGAATATACAAGTGGCGCCCTCAATCCTTTTCATGACTTTCTTGACAGACTATACTTACTTTTTTTCTACAAAAACTTATTTTTAACCTCCGACAAAAAAGAGAGGTGTTATAAAGTAGTGTGTATCTGTCTGTGCCATCGTAGCTCCCAAACGGATGGACAGATTTCAATGCAGTTTTTTTAATTGAAAGCTAATTTAATCGGGTATCATCTTAGCTATGTTTCATGAAAATCTGTTTAGCCGTTCAAAAGTTACAGCTCTTTTTTTAGTTGGAGTCGGGGGTTTTTGACGGTTAGGTTATTAATTATGAAATATAAAGCAGAGATCGCCTAGCGGTTGAATGCTTGCCTTCCATGCAGGAGGGTCTGAGTTCAAACCCGGCCCACACTTCTGACTTTTTGACTTATGATAGTGGGCCGGCTGGATGGTAAACGCACTCAGGGCAGAGCGCCGATAAGATGGTCGGATGTAATAAGGAGGGTTGGTGGAGGCAGCATGCACAAAGCGGTCCACACAAAGGAAGACCGCATGGCTTGGAGGCGCGTTGTATGTGGTCGCGATCCTCATCAGTGAGGGAACGATGAAGAAGAGATCTCCCACTGATTTGGTTATAAACGAACTAAATGAATGATCTTAACGATAAGCATCCCGGACCGACGCCTTAATGTGCTCTCCCGAGGAATTGCGAAGTTTTTAGTGATGTGTTAACACTGTCTCACAACAGCTGCAACTTCTCCACGTTGACCTGCATGGTATCCACGAGCCGCTCAAGTAATTAGTCTAACCAAAGCTTCTAATTGGGTTAGAAACTCAGAACAAATCGTCGCCCCACCAAAGAAGTCGGTTCGCAATAAACTCCCAAGTCGATTTGCAAGTGTAACCCGCTCATCCCTATGCTCTGTAAATATTTTATTAAAAGGGCGGTGCCGCTGCATCATCAGTCTTGTCGCGCAATATCGCGCGCCAGACGGCGGACAAATCGTTCTGTGCGGTTGTCTTAACTGTTGTGTTGGGTGGCAAGAAAGGCTGCTAGGTAGGAGTTCGATTCTGAAAGAAATTAAGGTTCTTTATCTTACCGAATTTAATACAATACACTGTATTGCACACCAGTAATAGAAGAACAGATAAAATACTTAGAAATATAAATGTCCAAAGGGCGATTAACTTGGCTTTAACTGATAGGTATGTCTATCAGACACTAGTTCTGCGTTCTTCTGACAGAACTGTAAGGACTATTATGAGCTCTTTGCCAATCTGTTTCAATTTGCTATATTGCATTTTTTTATATAGGCCCGCTGACCTCATACTTCTAGCCAGCAATAGTTTAACATAACATTGATAACTTAAAAAAACAGTTTTATACTTTATATAATTATTTCAATTAATAAAGGATTCTTGAGTTTTCAAAACATCATTCTTTTTAAAATAAAACGCTGGCGCTTCCTTTCTATTTTCAAACAAAAGACGACGTCATTTACGTTATAGCAATAATATTTTTATTAAACACAAAACAACTGCTCTCTGTTTAAATAAAAACAAAAATATTTAAAAAAGAATGAAGCTACAGAAAAAAATATGGACGAGACAAAACGAGGTGGAAACGTAGTCAGGTCCAAACCTCATTTGTCGTTCGTCGTTTAGATTACGTTTCAAATGAAAAGTGGGTAGTTTGCAAAGTTTTTTTTTCAGCCCTCCGTCGTAAATACTTGTCAGTGCGACAACCGTTTCGAAGTGTCAAGCCGTTGACTGATTTGTTAGAAAAATACCCTTTTTTCGAATGTCTTCTTGGAAATTAGTGAGGTTTTTTCGACGTGGTAAATTGTATTTTTTTGTTTTCTTTAAAGATAATTGTAGGTATAGAGTTTGAAAGTACTATAACGTAGTCAAAATATATATTATAGCCATTATTGAACTTGCCAGTCTAGATAGCTCAGTCAAACTGGGTCGAGTAGGTACAGAACCGCCTAGCACCTTGCTGATCATAACCTATAATAAACCTTCTTTACATACATCATCATTATCATCATTCTCCTTCCTGCCCTTATCCCATTTTATTTGGGGTCGGCGCAATATGTCTTTTTCTTCCATTCATCTCTATCAGACGTCATTTCCAGATTTACTTCCTTCACATGCATTTCATGTTTCACACAGTCCATCCATCTGTTCTTCGGTCTGCCTATACTCTGATAGCCATCAACATTCATACGTATAACTCTTCTTATAACATGATTCTCATCTCTCCGCATTACATGTCCATACCACGACAATCGGTTACTTTGCCTAGTCAGTCTCTTACATAATATAGTGAATTTGCCCGACCTGATAACCCAGGACAGAATGTCATGTCGCCAGTCGCCACACAATTAGGAGAACCGACTTCACATAAAGTGAGACAGAGTAAAGAAGAAGAAATTAACTCCAAAGGCAGACATGATATTTAGATATCATGTCTGCCTTTGGAGTTAATTTCTGGGTCTGGGTCTGGGTCAGTGCAAACGGAAGCAGTGGCGGCGAAGCGACTAATTCAGTAACAATTTAAATTCAACTTAATTTGCTTCTACATCTACAGTAAAGACAGAGAGAGAGATTTGTATGGTGAGATTTATGTTTGTAAACTGTACCCAAAATACAGAAGAAGACGAAGAAGCAACTTTAAAAAAAAAAAATGAGATAGGTATTTTTCTTCAATTCTCGGAAGAATTTATTTGTCATTGAACGTATCCAACAAAGCCAATGCACTCAATATTATGACGTTTTTTCTTATACATTGATAGATTACTAACCTCTATAAAAACATTTTGAATATCAATGGAGTAATGTATATTAGACTTGGGTGGTTTAAACAAGTGTTTTCACACTTGAATAAATAATAATTGTGAATTAGTCTGTGACGTCACATGTTATGAAAAACTATGTATTTACATTACTTGGTCTTACAAATGGTATAGTTTACACCTGGTAAACTAAATTCGTAAGAATTTTTATTGGTATTATGTGAAATTATTATTTTTTTACTTTGGTATTAGATATGGATTAATTCAATCAGGTTTATTGATAACTAGCAGCCCGTCCCGGTTTCGCATTGAATTTTTATTTTTACACCTTCGTTTACTTTAATGTAGTTTTGGTAGAGATCCCTAATTTTTAGGGTTACGTACCCAAAGGGTAAAACGGGACCCTATTACTAAGACTCCGCTGTCCGTCCGTCTGTTACCAGGCTGTATCTCATGCACCGTGATAGTTAGACAGTTGATGATGTATTTCTATTGCCGCTATTATAACAACAAATACTAAAAAATTGAATAAAATAAATATTTAAGGGGCTCCCATACAACAAACATGGTTTTTTTGCCGATTTTATAGATAATGGTAGGGAACCCTTCGCGCGCGAGTCAGACTCGCACTTGGCCGGTTTTTTTATAATATAATATTGGCTATCTTTCTCAGTGATAATATAGCATTCTTCTGATGAAAGAGTTTTTGTTTGTAATAAATAACAACCTACTTTTGTCTGTCAAACTTGTCCGATCTACTGCCACGCAGCCGCCACAGTCAGATCACCGTCCAAGTTATCAGAAATGGGTTAGCATTAAATATTTAGATCCGTCAATCAATATATGAGCGCTCCGCAGCTTCAGTTGCGATGGCCGACGTTTTCATATTTCATATTGCCACCTTACTTGATATTGTCCAGGAGACGACGACATTTTACACACAACATGTCTAAGTTGTTATATGTAAAATATATCCATCGTATATTGTGTAGTAAGCTCTGATGTCAATTGTCTTTTTGTTTCAAGTCAAAGTCAAAGATTTTTATTTCAACTGGGCCTTTGCAGCCACTTTCAAAACGTCGTGATTCTAGGCACACGGATCCAAGTGGATTGGTCCTGGAGAAGATACCGGCAAGAAACTCCATGGATACTACTTTCATAAATCAAGCTTACAATAAGTGTATGTGTGTGTTGTGTTTATTGTACAAGGGGTGTTTACCTATAGTAGTTTTTATGCTATAAATCTGTTATAGTGTGTTATTATAGTAGTGCACAAAAAAGTAAACAACTGTTGGTAAAAGAAATAAAAAAAAATACTAAAAAATTGGTGATACATTTTTTTTTTGTTTTTTTTTTTTTTTTGGTGACTCCGCGAATTGATAGCTAGCCTACGATATTAAATTACAGAGAAACAAAAGAAAGAACTACCCACTTAACGCTACGGTCGGCATAAAATAATAGACGAAACGAAAAAGAATTAAACTGAGGATTTTCACTTTAGTATTAAGTTCACAGGTGTTTTTCGATATTTTAACCCAGATCAAGTACCAGTCTCGGTACTTTAAAGTTACATTTACTTTTCGTAAAGAAAAGAATGGTTTATAATAATATATTTGTCATTCATCATTAACTGCTGGTAAACGATCACAAAAGCATTATGTATTTATTTAATTTATATAAATATTCTTTATTCAACACCTGTATAAATACATTTTGGATACGTACATTGATTTGAATAAAATAAACTAGCTGTTGCCCGCGGTGTCATCCTATATCACTTAGGAATAGTGTAGCTTTATATTAGTGAAAGAATTTTTAGAATCGGTTCAGCAGTTCCAGAGATTTCCCCATACATAGGTATTAACAAACAAACTTTACTTCTTTATAATACAAAGTATAGACGAGCAATTTCCTTTTTGTAATACAAATATCTAGAAGGGACTATAACTACCAAACACTAGCTTTCTGTGATTCACGTGTTTGAAGGACTGTTAAATCAAAAATACCAAAAGTAAAAAAAAAACTTAAAACTCCTAGCCTAGTCAGTTTGTAAATGTAGTCCCGGTCGGAATATTGGTAAAAAACAATATTTTATAGCGGTCGCTAAGCGACTCCGCAAATGTATGCCCGTGCACGACGCTCTGTCGTATCTAAGAGGGATTGCGGTCGCGGGATTTGTCTTGAGATATATTAACATTTTTAGATTTTTTCTCGGGTTTTTCTTTTGTTTATAAATAATAACGTTTTTGGAAAATATGTAGATTAAAAGCCAATGACTGGTGTTATATTTAGGTTACTTCGAGAAGTTAATTGAGTTTTGTTATCCGCCATTGGAATGCAGTCCAGCAAGCTTACTACGAGATAGCAGGGCAGAATTTGAACTGCCCAGACATTTCCAGTATGAGCTGACCTCGCACTGTATAGGCTTTTAAGTACAATGAAAGGTCAGCTTACACTGGAAATGTATAGGCAGTTCAATTTATACCCTGCTATAAGAGCTCATAGTAAGGCCCCTGATTCTGTTGCCCACCAATGCAGGTGAAGATAATTTTGCCCTCAAATAGTATACGTCCGTACGCAGCACATGCTCCTTCAAACAAATGCGTAATAACGGTTCGGTTGTTCCAAAAATTTAATAAAATTCTTTTAAAATAACATCCCAAGATGACCAACCACATTCAAAAATGTATTCTGTCCATCCACGTATAGAACCCGATCCTCACATCACATTAACTATTGACAAAATAAAAATGTAAAATGGCGGACGACGCGCGCCCGTTACAACCGTCGGTTACTCCAAGGAGCCATTCCATTTTCGAATGTTACCCGCCAATAAATATCTTATAGAGTTACAATGAGGGATAAACGCTACGGGACTATTCGCCACTCTCATGTTACTTTATATTTGACATATCTGTGTCTTTTTGGTGTTTCGGAATGGACGTGCGTTTTTTAGGGTTAGGTGGGTTATTGATGAGAATACGGGTTTAGTATTTTTAAAGCCAAAAAATAGATAATTCAATTGTCAGTTCTATGTTCGTAGCAGAGTCGTTTTATTTCGTATGCGTTCGTTGATTTCTTTATAGAAGTATTTTTTTTTTATTCTACAAAATCTTCATATTTGTAATAGAAGCTATTATTATAATGTTATTATCCAGGAAGAAAGAAAGAAAATGAATTTTACAAAATTCAGGAAAGCACAATAATCACAGAAAACAATACTTATAAACAGTCAATATTATGCTCAGGCTTTTGATAATCATAATAAACGGACTCTCTTTATCGCACATTGAGACCTATTTATGATACGATTAAATGATTAGAAACGTAGCTTGGTAAGTAATAAATGAGCTATTGTTACATTCATTAAAGCCAATTCAACGTAATTACAAATATGGACACCATACATCAAAACATTTAAGGCTAACAAAATTGGCGGAGTGATTCAGTGTCCCGTTCCCAAATGCAACCGCAGTAAAAAATTCACTCCAAAACTAAATAAAAATTTGATTTTGTATGGCTTGCGCTAGTGTGTCCTCCATACTAAGTGGAATTTTCGTTTTGTTTTAAAGTGTATCCCAAATACTGCGGTTGCATTTAGGAATAGAGACTGAATCACTCTACAAATTATGCGCACTTCATAAAAAAAAAACCTGTAGATACTTTTTTTAACCACAATACATGATAGATAAATCTTAAAAAGTAATAAAAACGTCCGGTATTAAAAATAGAGGTATAGATAAATAAGAATTAAAATAAAAAGTCCATTTAAAGGTTGCCTTTAAGTAATCGCCGATAGCGATAAGACCATTGTACCATTTTAATAATTGGATAATTATAATGTGTGTTTATGTCCCCTACAAAACTAGTTTACAATAAAGAGTATTTCAATTCAATTCTATTCTTACAATAAATACTCATCCCACAATATATTGGAGTGAAGATACAGTAATTTGAAACAAAGATAGATTCTCGAAGGTCACACATTCTTATTAGCGTTCTTGTTATTCTAGTTTCTAGGTCAGGGTGAACGGTCGAACGAAATTAGCATTAGGTGAAAGTATTTTGAATGAAGAGCTTAAATTTGGCTGACTACGTATCGGTTCCATGGTGTAACGGTTAGCACTCTGGACTCTGAATCCAGCGATCCGAGTTCAAATCTCGGTGGAACCTGATCTTTTGGGCATCTGCAAAACGTTGTTTATTGACTTGGTGCAATTAAACTCTTTGTTAATGATTTGATTTGATGTTGGAGTTGAAAACAAACTAGTGTTTTTCTACAGTATATTGTAGCTTTTTATTTATTTAAAGCTTAGTAAATTATTTGATTTAAATTGATGTTTTAAGGACTATTCATTCTAACTAGTAGTCGTCCAGTGGTCGTAATTCG
Source organism: Allophyes oxyacanthae (assembly GCA_932294325.1). Lineage (NCBI taxonomy): Eukaryota > Metazoa > Arthropoda > Insecta > Lepidoptera > Noctuidae > Allophyes > Allophyes oxyacanthae. Next base: position 3,681,991 of record OW028612.1, read on the forward strand.
ACCGTAATTTTAGCCTTCTGCAATCCTTCTCCATACAAACTTTAACTATGCCAAATCTCACACTCCACCGTGCGTGCAATATTCTTAAAAAGGGGTAGGTACAAAGTTTTATCTTCACGTATAATATATAAATTATGTATTATATTTTGTTACTTTTATAGAATTTTGTTGAAAAAATATATGACAATGTTACAAAATCTAACAAAGATTCCCAATTTTCCTGATCCTAAATCCTAAAGGTCTGTCTCTATTAAATTTCCTCCAAAATCAATCCCAAATGTATTCCAAAATCAAAAATGGGTGGAGCTTACCAGAGCTTATCAGTCACCATTATGCCCCTGATACACTGCGATATGGTAAACCCTGGCTAATTACCATATGTTTAAGCATTCATACGAAGTCTGGCCGCGCCCCGACGTATTAACTGATTACTTTAATTAAAAAGCGAACTCTTTTGCTGCTATCGCCCTGGGAGTTAGAGCGTGAGTATGTGGATTAAAAATCTATGTGTGGCGATGGTCAGGTGGCACAATGGTTAATAAGGTAACGGTTACTGTAAATTAACCAGGTTTATATTTAGAAAAGTGGAAACGGATTTCTTATATTCAACTCTTCCAATTTGCTCTTATAATTTACTTATTTTTTCAGGTTTCAAGACAGTTCAATTTATTCCTTGGGACACGCCGAATGCCATATATTCGTGAAATCCCGAAACTATAATAATATAATAAAATTAAGGAAAGAACAGGTTATTTGTTGAATAACTGATTAAAAGATAAGAATTAGTCCACTCTACATTAATTATTAAAAAAATAGATTAACTTCAAGTTAGCTTTTAATGTGCAACCCACCTCAAAAATAGGGCTGTCTCTACAATAATTTTAGATTGGAATTAGAACATGACGTAGTCAGTGAATAAATTCTTACTTAAGTTTTAAATAATAAAGTTCATCAACATTGCTACTTGTGTACTAGTATAAATTCAAAAAAATCCAACCCTTTATTTTCCCACTGCTGGGCACGGGCTTCTTCTCGGAATGCAAGTGATAGTCAAATTACGATTCGCACATAAATTCGATAAGTCAGAGGTGCAAACCGGGTCTCCACCCGGACCCCAGAACTCAGATCCAAGTAAGTAGTATAGGAAAATTAAATTGAACAATCTCTACTAATATACTTACATACTTACCTAATCGCTAGGAAATATGCGCTAATTAAGGTAACTTAAAATCTACATGTACCTTACTGGTGTCTGTGCATGCAACTGACCAGACAGACAACCTATAATATCCCTTACGTTATCAAAAATTATAGGTATACGAAAGATCTAGACGGTAAAAAAAAATAGCTTCCGCGCCAACCCTAAACTTAACCCTTCCGATTACGAGCGATGTTTATCGTATAGCACTCACGCGCTGGCCACATTACTAGTGAATTATTATTTCTGATTAATAAATTGTGTGTCCCGTGAGACGGTGTGCTGGACACTGTCACGCCTTGTCACGGCGCGGTGTGGCCAGGGTTGAAGAAAAAAGTTGAAACATTTTGAAAAGAACAAAGTCACGTAACATACGAGTTAAGAAAAGAAGAAAAATTTGCTCGTTTTTTTATTTTTTATTATCATTCATATAATATGTTTACGTTTGTGATTCCCGGGGTTATCAAAGCAAAAAGCTCAAAATATGATATCAGTGAATTTTTTGTTGGAATTTGAGTAGCAAAATACCTACGATTACAATAATTATAGTATTTATATATTTTTAGAAAGAAAACAATACCTAAGACTTTCTGCACACACTCACTATAGGTATCTGCTTATATCAATATCTATTCTATGAACGACTTATAGGTTTCTATTCGCATTCCAGAGATTGATCAACTAATTATTTTACTTTTAAATATGATAGAACTAGTTAAGAGCAAAAAAGTTAATATTCAACAGGTTTTTTTAATAAAGACATTCACAATAACGGTCATTGATCTTAAAATGAAACAAGTTTTACGGCTAACCTCATCATCATCTTCATTCTCCTGTCCTTATCCCATTTTATTTTAGGTCGGCGCAATATGTCTTCTTCTTCCATTCATCTCTATTAGACGTCATCTCGGAGTTTACGGTCTTATAAGCCATGTCAAATATCACACAATCCATCCATCTTTTCTTGAGTCTGCCTCTTCTCTTACATCCATCCACATACATACTTAAGACCCTTCTTGTTACATGAATTTCATCCCTCATCATCACCAAAAAAAAAAAATCGAATTAAAGTTAAAATCGTTTTTGTGCTGTGTCAAATAAACACTCTTTTCTTTCTTTCTTTTTCTTTCATCACATGCCCATATCACGACAAACGGAAACATATACTTTTTTATTAACGAAGTAAACCATACAACATCCATAAAGTCTCTCTGGTCCAATGTGGTGAATTACAGCCTGAGAGAACTGAATTTCAGCATCAGCAGTGAGAACATTAATTCACTCAGCGGGAAGAGGCCTCCTTCGGCCAGAACGATACTACTGTCTTCGTGGCAGGAAGGCTGACTCGGCGAATACACCAGTGAATTCTACGGCCCCAGCCATAGGTCATTCTAAGAATACCGTGCTGTTTTAGCCGGTAAGAGTCCGGCATAACCCTTCACCTTCGCCAGAGCGAAGAATACCCAGACGGATTTCAGCACCAAAACAATCACTAAAGTACCTTAACCCCGCAATCCAGACAATCCTACTGTAAAGCCATTTTTAATAGAGCAGCCGTTTTTCCGTCCCAGTGAAAAAAAGGCCACCCCTATCTTCCCATAGATATCGCAATTGGCATCAGCCAGGGTCCTTCTGTACGCAAGAAGGTACAGTGAGTAGACAGCTCAGCAGTGGATGTTTCCGAGCTGTTAATGTGTCTTAAATAATTTATGAAAGATGAATTTCAGCATGAAAAAAAAATTAAGCTGATGAAATCCGTGGTAGTTTTTTCTAACTGGCAACCCAGTCCCTCCGTGTCATGCCGTCACACCGTCAATTATGGTATTTGATGCTTTTTCATTAAAGTAATACGATGCCCAAGAGGCTTCTGGGCGGGACTGGGTTAGTTGGGTGTGATCGACGGCCAAATAATCTGGGGACGTATTTATACGAATTATGGGGCATTTAATGGTGTTGTTTTGCCAAAACTCGGCTTGTCAGGCGATTTTTTTTTATTCAAAGGTTTTACCATTGGAAATAGAACGACATCATTAGGTAAATGTTTTTGATAAATAGGTTAATTATTTTTCGGACAATCGTGTATGATATGTTTGTGTCAAGTAAGTTTCTAGAATTGGCCGATATTATAGATAGATGTATGTAGCACATATTTAAAATATCTATCAAATCCGTGCACAAAGTTAATCAAGAAATTCCCACAAGTACAGTCTATTGCGTAATAAAATTCCTTTTTTTTCATATTATTTTATAATCGATTTAAATTCCCGTTGAGTTTCCCCTAGCAGCATTTTTGGGTTAAACTTTTGGCTTAATATAATATGATACATAATAATAAATGTTCAAAATAATTTTGAATTGAAGAAATTATTCAGTTTTATTTTATAAAAGTAGATATTGTTCCAATCATCATATTAGCGCATAATCTTCATCCTAAACAATACTTTATTTATACCTATGATAAAATACACCCTGCCTGAAACCCTATTTCAAAGTAAATATTATTATGTTTTAAATATTTTTTCAGCTGATAAAACTTGAATTTCACAACAATTTAAATAGTACATAATTTTTTTATCACAAGATAATAATTGAGATAAGAGAAAAAACATAATATAAAACCCTACTACTTTACCTTCAGTTCAATAACAACAGTCATCGACCTTTTCTTGAACAAACAAAAATTTTAAGACATCACAAAAAGTGCGCCAGGTTCCACCGAGATTTGAACTCGGATCGCTGGATTCAAAGTCCAGAGTGCTAACCATTACACCATGGAACCGAATGGGACGGGACAATATGGCTGAAATAATGAAGCAGTATCAACGATACCGATGTAACGACGTGCAACATTGTTAATAAGTCAACATTTTCCTAATAGTGGTGTCATGTTAATAATAAACCTTAATGCTTGCTAATAAAATTCAATTTCCATGAGCGTGCCTAACTTTTGTTTTCATTGCGTAGTTTTTTTTTTATAATGTCAGTAACCCCACTAACCTAATATTAAAATAACAAATCACGAATTACTACGAATCATGAATAGAATATTATTTTTAAACTGGCCATCAATAAAATAATTAAAACTGAGACCAAAGTTATATGGACATTGCAATTTTGAATATTTTCTGGTAACAGAATATAACTATGTAATGGTTGTATTTAATTATGAGATATATTAATTATTCTCTTTTTTCTTCTATTTATTCTAAAACACATTATCAATTTACCGAAAAAATATTTAGAACTTTTTATAGTTGTACTCTTATAGCAGGGCTGAATTTGAACTGCCCAGACATTTCCAGTATGAGTTGACCTCGCACTGTATAGGCTTTTCGTACAATGAAAGGTCAGCCTATTCTGGAAATTTCTGGGCAGTTCAATTTCAGGCCTGCTATAAGAGTTCGTAGTATGCCCGCTGATCACACAAAATTACCTATCTAACTTAAACATTAACCTTACCGCGTACGGTACCTTATTTGGTGTTAACTTTATTTGGTGTTAACCTTATTTGGTGTTAACCTTATTTGGTGTTAACCTTATTTGGTGTTAACCTTATTTGGAAGGGGTTCCCAGAGATTACTCATCTCTCATGGCTGACTCTTTTACCTCATACTTTAATTGCCCGAAGTTCGTGGGAAGTTCTCAACACTACACAAATTGTGACCTAAACGGATTCATATCAGGATGCTTTTTTGACGTAAGGTCACACTCACAACTTGCACGTTCTTGCGGTCAAGGGGCAATTTCAATTTCTTACTAAACGACGTCATTGTACCACAATGTTACTAACACAAGTCTTACTACTTGATAATATGTCTAAATATGGAAATGACTGCCTCTTTGGTGTAGTGGTCGTAAGCAAAACTGTTGAGCGTGACGTCGTCTTCGGTTCGATCCACATCAGCGAAATCTGGGTAAAAGGGTTAGGCAGAAGGTAGAGATGACGTTGCACACTGTGCCCACAGCTACTTAACAAGCTATAGGTACGTTTTCAGTTTAAGCTGACTTCTCATTGTACGGAAAGCCTATAGAATGCGAGGTCAGCTTATACTGGAAATGTTCGCTTGATACAGTGGCGTGCACTCCATAAAGACAAAAAGACACTGCCTACCCTAATCAATTTAGTATTCGTGATACAAACGTTGATATCTGTAATGTCAATTAATTTAAATCTTAGGGTGAGGCATAGATTTATTATATCTACTACTAGTAGTATATTTATGTCTATGGGGTGAGGTGGCCAACCACAAACATAATTTGACGTGAACAACAAAACTAAGGGTCAAGTTCACCGACAACATAACAATCGATTAAAGCAAAATCAGCCGATTAAACATGAATTTTTGTATAGGTAATCGGCCGATTTCATTTCAAACATCTGTTAATTTGTCGGTGAAATTGGCCCTAAATGTCTGTACACGCCACTGGCACTAGCTTGATAATATGTAGCCGTGTGTAGAAGATACTGTGTTCGTTTGTTAGTATGTTATAAACTTTCTTTCAATTTAGCATCGATAAATATTGACTGATCGAGGTCAATAAACCGCAGTCTGATTTAGTAGTCTTCAAGGCGATAGTGAATAGGCATTACTTGAGTTTGCTTGATCCATCTTCGTCAGCATCGTCACTTACCATAGGTAGGTAACATTAGGTTAAATCGCCACGTGCGATAAGACCGCCCTTTGTACATTTCTTTTTCTAATTACTGTATCTTTTCTTCTATTACTGGTGTGCAATAAAGTGTATTGTATTGTATTGTATTGTAGGTAGGTAGGTAGACAGGCGAGGTGTTGCCAACGCACTGAAATCGATAATAAAAAAAAACATGCTGCCTCTTTAAGAACCCGTTATCTGTTGTTGTAGATAATAAGTAGTTATAATAATTAATTATGATGAAAATCAGACTCGTACGTAATACAATCCCCGTAAATAATAAACAATGACGGAGACATGATAATTTGTTGATAAATATTATAAACATCATTATGAGTGGCACTGTTAAGTGCAATAGATTTACTAATATAGCGGTTCTCAACCTTGCCTATAGAACGAAGGAGACCATTTTTTTTAAAATTAGTAATAGATTATATTTTTTCAATATTATCTAATGTTAGATTTCAATAGCTGGATTTTCATAATTCTAAAGTTATGTTCGTACTGCTCATTTAAATGAAAAAAGTGTGGATGATCATAATAAAAGGCAGATTTAGATATTGATTTTTTAAAAATCTTCAAGAAACTAAAACGTATAAAATAACTTTCTTTAAAACTTAATTAACAACTTCTGAAATTGGTGGCACTGCCAACCGAAAGTGAATTGAAGAATGATAGGCCCGACTTCAGAAGCTGTTAAGTTTTTAATGGAAATTATTGACTAGTAAACTATTTCAATAAATTGAAGTCGGTTTTACTTATTTTTAAGTTTATTTTCTATTTCAAGTGGCATAAACAATATGTAAACATGCGATTACAGTAATCGCGAGTGGTTTGCTGTTACCCATTAAAGAGTTCTATCGTCTACGAAGGTCTTCTCACTAAATTTAAATGGGACCAACTCGGGAGAATATTTATTCAAACAAAAAAGAATCACTAAAATCGATTCACAATTGGCCAATATCTTACTTTTTGAAGTCGGTTAAAAATTAAATTACAGATAAAGTGACCGCGAACACTCGGCTGATGTTGTGAATGAATGAAATTGCTTTGGAGTCGCTACTTTCTAATATTAGCGATAAATATAAAGTTACGTATAATTTTATGTACTCACCTAATACAAACAGGTCGCTAATTTCGTGACAGCTTCTCATCGGTTCCATGGTGTAACGGTTAGCACTCTGGACTCTGAATCCAGCGATCCGAGTTCAAATCTCGGTGGAACCTGATCTTTTTGTACAATGTGGATGGAAAGGTTTGGCAATTTTTTTATTATTCTTTAAGTAAAATAAGAGTGAAAAAACTAGGATTTATTTATATTATTATATTTATGTAATATTAATAATACTTTATACAGTTTTTTTTATTTTGTCAACGCTTCTATAAATAAAAGTAGACAATCCTACGTGACAAAAGTAAAAATCTAAAAACTATTTTTAAATATTTTTGTTGTTTGTCTGGGCTAATCTTAGAAAATGATAACGATGTAAATCTTGATGTCATGTATTTTTAAAACGCTTTTATTAGCTTCACCTGTAACTAACTATTTATGTAAAAAAATCTTGGAAGTTAAATTTGAGCCACTTCCCGGTTTCCGATTGAGCTGAAATTTTGCATACACGTTTAGTTTAGATGACAAAAGCGTTTTCTTTAGTTTTTTTTTAAACTATAATATTTATTATTTTGTATGATTGAACAGTTTTTTTTTCACACCCTTTGTTCCCACTGCAGGGTTTGACTCCTTCCACTTTTCCCGGTCTATGGCAATTTGGGGCCAATCCTTTAGATAGAAGTCCAGCTCATCACACAATCTCCTTCTGGACCTGCCGTCTTTCCGTTTCCTGCTATTTGGGACTGATATTATTAAAAAAAAGTGACTTAAATGTTCGAATATATCTTTTATTAACAGAGTAAATAAAGTAGATACAACAGAAAAATCAATTGATTGCGGGTCCTATTAAAAAATATTACATGAAATAACTTTTCCCCAAATAAACCCACTCCAATTATACGTACTATACAAATAGCAAGGTAAATGGATCACAATTGGGGGGTAATATCAAAAATTATCCAAACAACCGATTGAATTGTCCAGTTATCACTTATCAGTTCCAGCTGATGGCCAGAGTTCATATATGATATACCAAATGGACGAGTTGATATCGATCAAGGTAAAGTACGGTCAGTGAGAAAAATATTAGAATAGAATAGATCTTTATTTCATGTAACCCAGATACAGGCACCTATGAAATGTCGAGTCATCAGTCCTATGGAGAAGAACCGGCAACAAACTCCATGATAACTTTTTTCAAATAATAGATTACAATCTTTATCAGTACAATGTTGTGGTAAGAGCTGCGAGAATAGTGAATAAAAATAAGACAATATCATACAGACATTTCCAGTATAACCTGACCTATCATTATACGTAAAGCCTATACAGTGCGAGGTCAGCTCAAACTGGAAATGTCTGGGCAGCTCAATTTCTGCCCTGCTATAAGAGTTCGTAGTAAGCCTCTTGGACTAAACTAAACTAAGGACGTTTGTCTCTTTCTGTTTCAATAGAAAAAGAAAGTATCAGATGCGTTTAAACTAGTTTAATAGTGTCAAAATGCGCCATAGAATCGACACCATTGTTAATATTGTGGTACATAACACATTCGTTTGGTTCGACTGTACCAGTGGTTGTGTGTGGGTAATCGTGTGCGTTCGAGTGGTCTACCCATTTACGTAATAACTACCGTAACAAGTGGTGTACGGTGACCAACATTTATATTCTATAGGACAACATAAAAAACAGTAAAATGAAACGTCAAAAACCCCAGACTCCATCCAGAAAAAGAGCTGTTACTTTTGAACGACTCAACAGATTTTCATAAAACATAGTTAAGATGATACCCGATTAAACTAACTTTCAATTAAAAAACCTGCATTGAAATCGGTCCATCTGTTTTGGAGCTACGATGCCACTGACAGATACACACTACAAACTTATAATACCCCTCTTTTTTGTCGGGGGTTGAAAACTGGGCGAATTTGAATATACCTACTCCTAACATAACTTGACGCCGTCACGTTATTTCAGTGTAGATAATTATGTTTAGTTTGCAGGCTCCATCAGAACCAAGTACTCGGTTATAAATAGCAATAACTTGTTTATTTCTAGCCGTTACATTTTTCCAATGAAGCTTGATACGGGTCCTCATTTGGATAGAGTATTGGCACAGCATATTTACTCACGTGATTTGAATGATGGTAGACCTCTGACGCAGTGATAGCCTAGCAGTTGAACACTTGCCTTCCATGCAGGAGGGTCCGAGATCGAACCCGACCAGCACCTCTGACTTTTCGAATTTATGTGCGGATCGCAATTTGCTTATCACTTGCGTTAACGGTGAAGGAAAAACATCGTGAAGAAACTTGCACACCTGAGACGGCCTCATAAAGTTCTCGTTGGTGTGTGTAGCATAAAGTTATTATTACTTTACCACTAGTAATAATAACTTTATGGTGTGTAGTCCGCCAACCCGCACTAGGCCGGCGTGGTGGACTAAGGCCTAACCCTTCTCAGTCCGAGAAGAGGCCTGTGCCCAGCAGTGGGACAGTAATGGGTTTGGTTTTTTTTTATGCTGTCCATCTATCCTTGTTAGTGTTAACACCGTAAGTGTAAAAATATTTAGCCTATGTTGTGCATTGCATTTCTGTCTACTGACTCATGCGTGCACATTACAAATGAATCATGCATGCAATTTCTTTATTAATTTAATAAGAAATAGAGTGAATAAAGCTACATTATGTAATCCGATAGTTGAACAATCAATAACACTCAACGATTTCTTAATAATTCTGCGTAGAATATTCGAATAATCTCGTATTTTTACTAAGAGTTCTGAGTACTAACTTATGTTGATAATATTGTGTTATTTCTTATGTATCTCAATTATTAAAAAATGTAGTTATCTAGTAATAATACAACTAATTGCAATCGCATCGTAAATTGATTATCTGTTGCATTCATGATAAAGGAAAAACATCGTGAGGAAACCTGCACACCTGAGAGGGCTTCATAAAGTCCTCAATAGTGTGTGTAGTCCGCCAACCCGCACTAGCCCAGCGTGGTGGATTAAGGCCTAACCTTTCTCCATTCCGAGAAGAGGCCCGTGCCCAGCAGTGGGACAGTAATGGGCTGGGTTTTTTTTTTCTTTAACTTGTGCATGCCACTGGTGACACATCCAACATTACATACATTACGTACATTCGGTACTGACTGTACACATTTGAATACTAATCTCGTGAGACTTACTATTATCAGTATCATACATATTTTCAATGTCAAGTATTCAGCTACCAACACAAGATAAGAAACAAAACAGTATGATAACAACCGAGACTTTTTCCTAATTCTTGTTGTCACACATACATTGCTTGCTATGACTAAAACAGCCGTTCTAAAACAGCTGATAAGCCAGAAATGTATATCGTATTCGGCGAAAATTGTGTACTTAGATTCTTATAAATTGACTGAAATAGTATCGTGTTCTCATAGAATATTTTTGTTTGGTTTATTATTCATAAGAATCGGGTGACGGATGACGAAGACTAGCGTAATGTTTTAACGATGTACAGATATATGCAAATTGAAGTTCTTTTGTTATTCAAAAATATGTATTATCAGCTTCATAATATGGCAAAGAAAAAATGTGTGAATTTTCATATGTGAGGCGAGTCACATAGTACTTAAATTCTTGAATCGATTTAATGTAACTACGTGATGGGGCACACATAATCATTGTGCTTGCATAATGCTTTCCGGCTCTAACTGTTTGCTTAAATTTGTGTTCTATCTAAGTTGCTTAATACTAACATAATATATATAACATAAATGAAAAAAAAAAACATACAATACATTGCAATAAACTTTATTGTACACCGGAAATATAAAAGATATATTAATTATTTAAAAAAAAACCGGCCAAGTGCGAGTCGGCCTCGCGCACGAAGGGTTCCGTACCATTATCTATAAAAACGGCAAAAAAAATCACGTTTGTTGTATGCGAGCCCCCTTAAATATTTATTTTATTGTGTTTTTTAGTATTTGTTGTTATAGCGGCAACAGAAATCCATCATCTGTGAAAATTTCAACTGTCTATCATGGTTATATAGCAGAGATCATCATCATCATCTTTTAACAGAGGCCCAATTCTCGTAATTAAAAATGTTCAAAATATAGTTCGGATCTCATTCCGATCTACTACCAATGTCATAAATGTCACAAATGGTATTCTCCTACCCTAACAAACAACGTCAAACGTGACATTATATTGTAATGAGATCGAAAGTTGAATAAAAGGCAAATCGGTATTCTGCTAACATTTTGAACTGACACGGACAATAAAATTGACATTCTCGTCTATACACAAACGTCAAAAATGAGATTGGAATGAGTTTGTAAGAAGATTGAATCCAAATCATACTGAAATCGGACTGAACTTTAAGAGGAGTAGAATACATGACTTTTTGTCAATTCATAATATAATCTCAGTTCGGTCAACTTTCAGTCATATTATAAATTAATTACGGGAATTGGGCTTCAGAAATAGATTGGAAGGTAAAATAAAAAAGTAAAAGATTTCATCTGTAACATACGCTCTGCACTAACATTATTAGATTATCCCAAGTACATACTTAACTACGAAAAAATTCCCCCAGACGACTTCCAACAACAATTCAACTGACACATCCACTTCCATTTCTTAAATTGGCAACCGGACATCCGGATTTAAAGCAAGGTAGGCCAGAGTTATTTCCCCACATAAAATGCCGGAGGTTCATATCTTCTTACATAAAGAGGTTACAATTAAATGTTGTGTAACAGATGATTCGGTGATTCAGGTTGTAGGGGATTTACCTAGCGTGAAAGGTGCGAACGTGAAAGTCCCAAATTGGGTCGAGGTTGTTAACCGATAGTTCAATAACAAAATTACGGATATTTTGGCTTCAAATTATCGACTGACGTGCAAGAATTTGGTTGAAATTATTGGAGTTACAAGCCATACTGAATCGTAAGCGGAAGAAATTATTGTCTATTGGAATGTGTTTGAATATCCTGCAGTGGGCTGCGATAGGCTGATGACTGAGACTTATGATTTGAGACTCTAGGTGCGCGGTTCCAAATACTAGGTCATATAGAGGAGAACCGCCAAAAAACTCCATGGAAACTTAACTTATGTTAAGACTTACGAGCTGCGAGAATAATGTGAATAAAAAATAAGAATAGGATAATAATGATTTACTTCAAATAAGATTGTCAACGCAGTCACAGACCAGCCCCGTCAGACGGCAATCGTCACAAGCCTGACGCATGCGTCAACATCGATGGAGAATTGAGGTATGGTGTTCCTCCATTAAAATGGGAGGATTCTCGGACCAGCGGAGTTGATATGACTAGCGAGCTGAAGGACCCAGACATTAATATTAGATCCGATGCAAACTTTCATAGTGCGAGTGGATTCCAGTTGTCTCCTTACTTTGACAGATGGCGCTGGAGTACTTTTTGCCATGTAGCTATTGTAGAAGTCACTACAGTGATCAGTGTCATACCGTATGCCTCTGTAGTTTATAATTATTTTATGTTGTAGAAAAAGATTGATTCACTGGCTTGGCTCTGTGCCAACCACAGAAACTGTAATGTTATTTTTATTCTATACGTCATGTTCAGTATTTTCAGTGGTTTTGTTCGGTATTGCTTCTGTCTCTTAAGATACATGTTATCCTAGTTAAAGAGGCAGGGTTTAGTAATACAGATATCTGCATCATATTTAAGTGTAATAACACTTCTACCGACTAGCTGTAGACCTAGCATAATTATTTAAAACTATTGTAGTTGTATCTAAGTCTGTAACTAACTTTGAGAAATAAATAAATTTATTATTACCTATTATATTATTGTTAGTCCTCTTCTTGTACATAGGTATATAATTATAATAGATTAAAACAACTAAGTAATGGAACATCTAGGACTCCTTCGACACAATTTCTTACTTTTTTATCTTATTTAATTTTCTAGGTGCCATGTTCCATCATGACCCAGTTATTTTACTTCCTAATAGTACCACAGCTATAGGAAGTTTCTAAACTTTCAATCGTGACGACAGAACTCTATGTTAATCTCTATGGTCGTGACCTAACAGTTTAGTGGGGATTCCCGCTTCCACGTGTCTATTATCTAGTGTACTATTCAATAGACTTGCCTATAATCATCATGCTAATCACGCAGCACAATGATGTTATAGCTATCTAACTACCCATAATAGACTATCAGTCCAGACTATAAATGTCTGCATCTGAACGTGGATGTAAACATTGACATATACAACTACTTAATAAATAAATAAATCCAGCCCATTACTGTCCCAATGCTGGGCACGGGCCTCTTCTCCAAATGAGATGGGCTGGGTTAAGCCTTAGTCCACCACGCGGGCCTAGTGCGGGTTGGCGGACTATACACACTATCGAAGACTTTATGAGGCCCTCTCAGGTGTGCAGGTTTCCTCACAATGTTTTCCTTCACCGTTAACGAAATGATAGTCAAGTTGCGATCCGCACATAAATTCTAAAAGTCAGAGGTGTGGGCCGGCTTCGAAATCAGACCCTCCTCCTGCTAAGCTAACACACATAGGGGTAGGCAGAAGACAGCATATCGTAGCCAGGAACCTGGCCCAAGCTTGGGCAGCCGCATATGCGATTACTCCAAAGACTGATCTACTTAGATAATGTAAATATTTTTAAACTAACTGTACTGTACTGTAGCTCCTCTATAGAATTAAAGATTTTTTTCTTTTTTGTACGTTGTGTGAAGGCCTGTCTTTGTAGACACCTACATAGCTATCAGAGTGTATCGAATGTATGTATGGCACTGTAAAATGATATATCTTTGAAATGTTTACACCAACTAAGTACCTACTGTATTATTTTATAAAATATCTTAGTAATAACTTTATTCACATTTACTAGTGCGAACGCTTGATTATTATATCTACTTATATATTTAATTTCTAAGTATCACATATAAGCGAATCGTATTCTTTAAAAAAATAAAGATTCTTAAACCAAACATAATTTTTCTGATAATTAAGTATTTTCAGAATAAGTTTATTAAAAACCTATTTTAGTGAGACAGTCTCGCCTCTATTCTAACCTATCGTCACCCCCCAACATTGTCACAGCACTAACTTTACAGTAATTATAGTAAATGTGTTAACTGTGGTGGTAAAATGGAGGCTAGTCACGTGATGGCTCCATTCTAAATAGATAGACCTGTTTTTGTATGATTGATGTATCGAGTCATATTTGTTATAGTGCATAAGTGATTGGAATCCAAGCACCCTTTTTTTTATACCACTATGGTGGCAAACGAGTATACGGCCTGCCTGATGGTAAGCGGTTACCGTAGCCTATGGATGCTTGCAACACCAGGGGCATCAATCGCGCGTTGCCGACACGGTAAAAATCTTTTCACTCCCTTTTTTAAGAACCCCATGCTGGGTAATGTTTTATCCAGATTTTTTTTTACACTCAACAGACCAGTGTACTCAACGTAGCATGATCTTATAATGTGTACATTGATGAAAAAAATAACTTTTCACGGATTTGGACAATTAATGTGAGTGAAAAAGGTAGAATAGTTTACGCTAAAATACTAATTTTTAGACTAGAACTAAACAAAAATGTCTGCGATTCGTCACTCAATGGAATAACGTGAGTGGAATTGGTCGAAGTTCATGCTACGTAGACTGCATCAAGGTTTGTTATGATATGGAACTTAATGGAACCATACCAAACCATACTATACTTATCATCCGACGTAATAGATACTGCGATAAGAATTAATGAGTCATCACGATTAAAGTAATCATGTAATAATATGATAAAAGTTGTGCGATCACAATTTGCTTCTGTGACGCTATTTCCAAAGTGGCCTATGTATTACCTACACCTATAAGTAACTAGGTAGTACCTACTTACTTATAAAACGTGTATCAGTAATGCGTCGTCATAGTATAAGGGTGTGGATCAGACCATCAAACTGAGCAACTTAGGTACTCTATGGGACCAACATCGTAATCGCGAAAAACGTCTTATCAGCTGTCCCAAACGTTTGGGTCGAATGGGTGTTGAAGTTTTGTATGGAACGGCAAATTTTTTTTTTCGCGATGTCAGGTTTTTTCCTCTGGTATGTATTAATTTTGTTTGTCTTTGTCTTTTCAGCCACTAACAACTTCCTTCAGTAATTGTCAGACGGTCTCACCTAATTCCGTCTTCACGTGACTCTGGCAGAATAGCCGAAATCGGCTCAGTTGCCATAAAAAAAAAAAAAAAAAAACAAAAGTTGTTCATAATGATGAGTACAATAATCATTTTTCGGCTTTTGCATAAACTAATAATAATGTTGTATAAGTGGAACAAAAACCGATAACAATGTTATCAATTACAGTATATTTTTGTCTATCAGTTTGTTGTCTTAAGATTCTCCCTAAAGAACCTCTTCCATATTTAGATATTTTATCTACATCAACACAGAATACCTGACAGTACAAGACACTACTTACTACGTATTTTAGATAGTAATATTATAAGTGTTTGTACTTTTGTAGCAGTCACGGATTTACTAATTTCCCGCCAGTAGGTTATTCAAATTTTGCCGACCTTACCGACCTCTATAATATAGGTAATTCGATACCCTAGTTCATAATGATTAATTTCAATTTTTTTGTCAATGAAATTGTAACTTTATGATTTGTGCACTATCGTCCTAATTACGCCACCTTTTTGCCGCAATTAGTATGATTGTGAACTAGGGATCGATGTGTCAGTTCCTAGATTATTTATACAAGCCAACGATTTAGTTAAGATTGCACAAGAAATAGTTTTTGGGTATATTCCTGAGCTAATAAAAGCCCAAAGAAAAATTATAGAATTAAGTTCTTTTCATTTGATACCTTTTAATATCTAAATTCTAAACCTTAGTAATACCTACGTCAGTCGTCAATAGAGCCAATTAAAGTCGATAGACACTTGTTTTTATACGACGATACAGTTACCTGATGACGCTGTATTTCGTCTCACTCATCATCAAGCGTTAGACAGAGATAAAACTAGACCATTAGAATAGAGCGAAGCTCAGGGGAATAACATCTAACCGATTCAAATTCCGAATAAAAAAACTGTTAGAATTACAATCAAAGCATTTATTTAGCACAGACCATAGTAAAATATTCTTTGGCAGAAAACTTGTTTAGGTACGGCGCCTTTTCCAAGGCAACCCGATTTCAGGAATCGACAAACTGACACAAGAAGCTATTCACAGCACTTAAGTCCAAAAATCACTCTGAGTCTTTCACCGCATCACGAATGTGAAGATTGATTCAATGACGTCATCCAAGTCCTTGCTGAATGGAGAAAGTTGGGCCTCGTATCCTCCTGTAGACTTCTCCTTGCCCGCTACCATGAGATGGCAGCTGGCCCCGAGCAGCTGGACCCTGTCGCCTTTCCATCGTTTGCTGATAATAACGATGCCGTTGCTGCCGACGAGGTTGATCACTCCATGGTTATCCGTCACTTCGATGCGGCAGTCATTCCCGATCACTTCAATATCTCCATGGTTCACAGTAACTCTGATAATGCAGTTGTTTCCAACAATCTTTAGTTGTGTTGGGTTCACCTCCATGGTGACTTTTTTCTTGTTACCGAGGATCGAATACTTCTTCATTTTTAAATTGCAGTTAGATTCGATTTTTAAATTAGAAATTGAGAGAATTCAATTTTAGAATTCAAAGTTGATTGATGTTTTAATTTAAGAATTTGGAATTATATTTACGATGAAATATTTTTTTATTTGAAAATAGTGTTTCTCGCGACTGTTGCTCACTGTTGGTGGTGTGCGAATGAATGGATTGTGAACCGCGCTTGGTTTTATAAGCGCGCGCGCATGCCTTTGGTCGTCCGATAGGGAGTCCCCTGTGCGTCACTCATTCAGTGTAACGTGAATCGCACGGCGTTCCGTGCTCTATCGTTCACCTGACTAACCGTTACATAGATACCTAGCTTAAGTTATTCCCTCAAAAGTTGGATTTAGGGTAAATACTTTTCGGATTTCATTCAATTCTATATCAACGTGAACGAGGAAACTTCTGCAACTACCTTACGAGTCTTTTACAGGAAAATCTATTCGTCCAATTTTATTTTTTCTTCGATTTTTTTTTAAAGATAATATTTCTTTCATATCTCCATTTTACGGAACTTTTCTGTACCTAACTGTAAGATAACTAAATCCTAAATCTAGACCTGTAAACAGTGAAATTGTTATGAAACAATCATACTGTCCTTTAGTATCTACAGTAACAAATTATTATCATATCAAGATGGATTAAACATTAAGCTGTCATAGTACCTATACCAAAATACTTATGTAAAAATAATAATTTATAGGTAATATTGTATAATATAAATTAGTTTCAGATGATTTAAATGATTAGGGGGAGAACCTTAGACTTAAAAATAATAAATAACCTCATATTTATAAATTAATTATCTATTTGTAAGTCCACACGACCTTCAAAATATGTTTTAGTCGTGATAAAATTTTACATAATTATATAATAGCTTAATAGCTTTCAATGACATTACTTACCGTTATGGAGCTAGATACAGACTACAAACTTATAACACCCCTCTTTTTGTCGGGGGTTAAAAGTAGGTATTTGTATGGCCTACAGATAGTTGTTCCGGGTCTGGGTGTGTGTGCATGTGACATGTATGTTTGTAAACTGTACCTACGATACAGGAGAAATCCTAGTGTGGGAAAAAAAATAACAATCACTTTACCAAACAGGTTATTTTACATGATTTTTCATTATGACAACATGGTATTTGTGGGTCAAAGTTATGGTACTTATCTAGTAACTATTCTAATGGGGAACAGCACGGCAGTTTATATAGTGCCACAAACTAATCTGACCCGGTCGTGGCGTCGCTGCCGTCGCTTTTACCAATGTCATCTCCGTACAAAAATGACACTTTGATGTAATTTTTGCGCATTTTTGTTCCGTAGCGACGTTAGTTCCAATTTCGGTCACCGGGTCAGATAAGTTTGTGGCAGTTTCCTCATGTTGTGGTAGCAATGTCATGAGCCCAGCGGTGGACATTCACAAGTTGACACGAAGACAAATGACAAAGTAATGTCATTGGCAAACTGTTTGTTCATGACATTATTTTGTCATTTACAACCACAATTCCGATCCTAGACATAATCCCCTCAATGTTAATCAAAGTTTAATGTTGTCTTTATTTTTTTTAGACTAAACTATTAGAAGCTTACATCTCTGCTGCGGGACATAACCGTTTCAACGACCTACCTGTTTAGAACATGTTTTGTTATTGAAACGAGTTTTTAATGACATAGAACAAAGTTCAATGAATTTGTTTACAAACATTTTTACTCATCACTGCATAAAGTTATATAATGATGTAATTACTATACAAAGTCCTTTCTTTCTATTCCCAATCCCTCTAAGGGGTTATTGTGTTCATTGTTATGAACAACTTTTACTATGGGACCAATAATGAAATAGCGAAAAAAATATCTGCTGAAGCTACAAGTAATTCAATATTACTCGACAAAATTTGTATTGATCAACAGATTTTTTTATCGCGATTTCATTTTTGGTCCCACCCATGCTAAAAGTAGTTCATAATTATCTGTACATCGGGATAAGAAAGGTAGGTCCTTGAATTATGTAATTACAATATTATTATTCTTTATTTAAAAGATGGAGTGACCTCTGATGATTATTAACCTAACCATCAAAATCCCCAGACTTCAACTAGAAAAAGAGCTGTAACTTTTGAACGGCTGAACATATTTTCATGAAACATAGCTAAGATGATACCCGATTAAACTAGTTTTCAAATAAACAAACAATTACTGTTTTAAACTATGAATGAATTTGTTTCAATGTATAAGTATGTTATTTGCGTACGTAAACTATGTTATTACATCCAAGACTCAGGGAATCCTTTTATTGTATGAGTGTCATGCGTTTATTTATTTATCCCATATAAGAATTGTACACATAACAGGAAATTGAAACTACACATTATTTCCTTTTGACATAAATTTGTATTTTACCTATATTTGTTTAAAATATTATTCTGTAGTTGACGGATCAGTAACCTTGTTTGTTTAAGTAGTAATAGTAGCCTTGGTAATGGATAAGGTAAACTACATAATTATGTATATGTAGGTAGGTACGTAGTTTAACCGGATATTTAACCTCGATACAGGTACTTATTAAGTTAGGTAATCTGTGGTCATGATCGGACATACGTAGGCGGAAAGATGTTTTTTTTTTAATGGGCCTCTCAGTTATTTCAGGGAATATCATCTGCATAACCGGAAAACAATAGAAAGATGAACCCATACAAAACTTCAATACCTTCTCAACCCAAATGTATGGGACACCTGATTATTTTTTGGTTATTACGATCTTGGTCACATAGAGAAAATTGTTCAGTTTTATAGTCTGATCCACACCCTTAATATTTAAGGGTATGGATCAGAGTATAAAAATGGTCATTTAATGACCGTGTATTTCTGATAGGTACCTACACGTTGTAAGAGTTTATTAAAATGGCCGTTTACCCGTTGGCCCTTTAAAAGTCCCTTCTAAACAGCCGATATGTGTCCTAACTGTCTGTTATATTGTCGGTGAACTTAGGCCTAATTCTCTCCTAATACAACAGCTTAACTTAACTCTTTTTGACTTCAGATTCATGCTTTCTTGAAATTATCTATCCAGTAGATATAAAATAAAAAGATTTTATTGATAGGCATGTACTAGATATAACATTTTGTTTTGTTTTGAAGTAAGTTTCATGTGTTCTTGGAAATTAGAGTAGGTTAGTAGGTTTAGACAAGATAGCGTCAACAAAACGGCTAAGAAGTTGAAATGGTTTGCATTGAATTGTATATATCGCAGGGATATTGCCAAACCAGTGATTATAATTTCACTAGTGAAATTATAATATCACTGGTTTGACAATATCTCTGCGACATACAGGCTATATATTTTTAATCCCCGACAAAAAAGTTTGTAGTGTGTATCTGTGTGTTTATCTGTGGCATCGTAGCTCCAAAACAGATGGACCGATTTCAATGCAGTTTTATTTAATTGAAAGCTAGTTTAATCGGTTATCATCTTACCTATGTTTCATGAAAATCTGTTCAGCCGTTCAAAAGTTACAGCTCTTTTTCTAATTGGAGTCGGGGGTTTTTGACGGTTAGGTTATGTCCAAGCAAGTTTCGTGTGTTCTTGGAAAGTAGAGTAGGTCAGTAGGTTTAAACAAGATAGTGTCAACAATGAAATGGTTTATATTGAACGGTTTATGTTTCAAAAATTTATTTGCATGGTAGACAGTGTATCTACAATAGTTATAAAACAGAGACGCCAACAAAATGTAGGTACTGAGTTATTTAATATCAATCCCATATACATTCAAATCCAAAGTCAAAGTCATTCATCATCATCATTGGTCATTTTGCTAGCATTTCTATTCTTTACCCATGATTTTGCTCCATTAGATCAAGTGTTAGAAAGGAAGCGTCAATCAATAGGTTCCTTACACTCGTGTACAAATTACCTACGTGTCATCTAAAATACTAAGTACTTAACGACAATATCACTTCACTATCAAAATTTCCTTCCTAACTTCCCCACTTCCGTCGATCATCGACATTTCTTACAATAGATAACATTTCTTTGAAAATCGACAACACACCACGCGACCACACTATCTTTGATCGATTTGATTGAATCATAATAATTATTACAGACGTTGCATTATTTTCCTTACATGTAATCTATCTTTATATAATCTATCTCAGTCCGTCTTGTGAGAAAGAAAAGGATAGCAATAAAACTCGGGCGCAGGTGATTCATAATGCTAACTCTTACCAAATTGATGTAAGGCTGAGTCATTCGTAGTAATGTAACCCGTTCAGACTCGAGTTATGCCGTCAACGAGACTCGGAATATAGATATAAATATTATGCAGATGCGACAGAGAAAGTCGGAATTAATTTTTGTGGTATTTAAACGTTTATTCTGTATAACTAGTTTAGAACTATTTTCAGTGATGATTCAAGAATGGTTTTTATAATTATTTACAAAATTATATTCGATTTTGTGATTGGTTTTGTGTAATAAAACTATCTAACAATTTGTCTTGATGTTAATAATAATATATTTTAATTAGTAGAGACTTATTTCTTTCTCGGACTTGAAAAAATATTTTTCTGTATAGTACATAATGTCTATCTTTTATAATTCATTTAAAATCTAAACCTATTATTATTGTCAAAACATTATTACGCAATGATCACTTACTGAGTCGTCATGATCTATTTACTAAGAACCATAAAGTTTTAAAACACAAGAACTTCATAAATATTGCGTAAAGGTATAAAACTTGAACGATGTCCTATCTGTTATGAATATCATCAAGGGCCGCGTCGAATCGCAGAAACACTTGAACGACGCGACGCGCCCGCCGGTGCACGCCCCCGTGAGAACTCTACGCTATGAATCATGCGCGCACGCACCGGCCACCGCACGCGCCGATTACAAGAAATTAAAACAAATATAAATTCTACGCTAGAATTTTGTTTTTCCTCTTAGAATGACGAGGATTTCAGATTTTATTTTTTAGTTAATGTTATTGGTTTATTTTGGGCGTTTCACAGAGAAAATGATGACAGATTTTCTTTCTTTAACTATTGAAGTAGATTTGATTATTCCTTAAATGATTAGAGGAGATTTCAGATTTACAGAATGCACCAGGACAGATGAGGCTAAAGTCGTAATGCAGTGGAGGCCTGAGGGTGGGGTATCACTAAAGTAGACCTAGAAAATGCTGGCATGATGAGCTTGATACCTAATGGTTGGAAAAAACGATAAGACGAAAGGTGTGGAAGCATATCTGCTCATGGGGAGACCTTTGCCGAGCAATGGGACAATGTATAGATTAGAAAAATGAAATATAGGTACAACGTGTATCAGAAATGTGGCCATATATTTTAAGGGTGTGGATCAGACCATCAAACTGAAGAACTTTCATTATGGAACCAAAAAAATAATCAGCTATATATATAATGTTTGGTTCGAGTGGGTATTGAAGTTTGGTACGGGACAGCTGATGATTTTTTCGCGATTACAATGTTCGTCCCATAGAGGAAGTTGTTCACTTTGATGGTCTGATCCACACCCTTAAATATGACCACTCATTTCTGATACACGTTGTATAATCCAAGAACTTTGAGTGTAGCGAGAACCGTAGTAAATACATCTGCCTTTCCCCTCGAGGTCAGAAGCGTGACGATAGATTCCCTGTAAACAAAGACTGAGTTTTGAATACTATTTCGATTGCTACACGTAGCTCATAATTCTGTGAAAGTGAATGGCCTGCTTGTCATTTGGTTCAAAGAAATTATGACGAGCAATTCTTTTTTTTTTCAACACCGCAGTTTTTTGGTTTTCCGAGATTTTACGTGATGTGTACTACTTATAATATTCCGTTTCATGTTACTGTGTGACGTTCCACGTGAATGTGCCTACACGGGATTTTTTTAATACAGATCACATGACCGTTTAACAATGTTTCTTTTCTCGGCCAACCAGCTATTGTCATCGCGTCCAAGACAGACTCAGGCTAACGACGAATGGCTGCTTCTCTCCCTGGTCACTTCCTTAACCAAATCAGACCATTCAATAGGTGTGCCTCCTCTACTCCTCTTTCCTCCAATGATATGCTTTTCCAAGATATCTTTGATTTTCCTGACCTGATCTGTCTACTTATAGCTAATTAAATGTTATGGAAGTTTCTAAATTCTCAAACAATTATTAATCACCAGTTTTATATTATTTATTCGATTAACTATAGAGGAAAATACCATATCTAAAACAAACCAATTAAAACAAATTGGTGGTTCCCCTACCTGATTGTTATTTTCAAGTGCCTAAAGTATTTTACCTAGTACAATAGGAAATCATTCACAGTTATCAAGCTGTCATGTTGGTATCACTGATCGGTATCACAATAGAGCAGTGGATGGTTGAGTGCTTTGAGGAACTTTCTTCGGTAAATGACGCAAAATGGTGTTGAGTTTAGTGGCTCCACTCAAGCCATAAGTAATTATTAATTATGATATTTATAAATAGGTAAATCTATGAGGGGCAAGTCTCATCTTCGAAACCGGTACTAAACAAAATAAAATGTCAAATTCGTTCCTGTAGGTTTTGCCGAGATAGAAAATATGGCGATCGATTTTGTAAAAAAAATATTTAGTACCAGTTTCGAAATAAAGATGCGAAGTGTCGACATTTGTTTATTACGAGGTATTTTAGTTCGGTAGACTCGGAACTCTTCATAAGTAAAGCTACCTAAACGATTCGTTATAGAAAAGCCACACGCCATGAATAAATCATAAGCGACAAAATGAGTCACACAGTAAAAAGAATGCAAATCAAGTATTCCAAAAAGTAAAAGTGCAAACGAAATAGATTTTATTTTAGTTATGACGTCATTGGGTCATGGTAACCGTTGACCGGGCAAGTCTTGGCTATGGGAGTTGCTTCCGGAGTACTTAGCATTTATAATGAATTACCATTCCTTACTAAGCATTTTATTTTTGATGATGTAAGTGTATTAGACATGCTACTTTTAAAAGAGATGCTAAATTAGGGGCGGTGCAGAATCGATAACATAATCGATCTATGAAATAAAAAACATTTTTTATTTTAAAGTTGTTTAATTTCCGCCACTAATAAACAGAATGTGTGAAATACCCAATTCGGTTTAACTAAATGGCTAGCCATTCATAGCCTTCACACACACAGCCGCAAGTTCGCCCAGTTCCCCTGCCATAAACGAATATAACTTTAGGATATTTTAAAATAATATACATTTAAAATTAACATTACCTAGTTTAATAATTATCAAAGATATAACTTTGAATTGATCTCGAAATCCTATTTTTTTTTTTTTTCATTTATCTCCCTGTATAACGCTTTGAAGAATGTAAAGAAATATACTATTATGGACTTGTATAAAATTCTTTTTGCTAATATATAATTATAAACTACTTATATCCAGTTTTTTAAGGCCGGTTATTGAGATGGCCCGGTTTAACGGTTACTTTAGGTTGGTAAATTCCGGTTGAAGATATTCAAATTAAAGCAATTTCAGTTTTTTTTAATACTTTCCTATAATGGCCAGTACCTAGTCACCTCAAGGGCTTCGCAGATGTTCAATCACAATATGACCTCTAATGATGCACCAAATTTTTTACTTGAACCGGATTTACGGGTTATTCCCATCGGATCGCGCGATCCGTTGCTTGTTGCATCTGATATCGGATAAAGTTCCCATCGGATCGCGCGATCAGATGCAACTCCAAAATTAATTAAATATCGTCCCATCAGATCGCGCGATCCGATGCAACTCCAAAATTAATTAAACATTGGCCCATCTGATCACGGTCCCCTGCTTTAGGAATTTTACACACGACTTATTCAATAATTTAAAGTAGAGTCTGTACCAATTTACCTCGTACCTACCTACAGTGTCGGTGATGCGTAGTTGCGTATTAGGGTCTAAGCAAAAAGAAAATATTACTATCAAGAAAAAAACAAACGAAATAATAAATGTTTTAGGATTATTACCTGGAACAGTGGCATATTATTATATGTTAAAAAAATTGTAAATATAATTATCTCTTTCATAACTTTTCTAATCAGTCAGAGTAGAATAGATCTTTATTTCATGTAAAACCAGATACAGGCACTTATCAAATGTCGAGAAATGGCCAAGCCACATATTTTGACTAAGGTGTAGAGTTTGTGAAGTTAAGCCTTGTAGAAATATGGCGTGTAGAGTTAGAAGCTTCGCTCTACATGAGATCGGATAACTTTTTGACAGTGCGAGTCATATGGTCTCGTCCAGGCAACATTTTACATGAAAATATTTTTAGTGGGATTTAATTTATTTTTGTAAGTTGCTTGTGACCATTTTTTTTTTGGGTTTATTTCTTTCACATCAGAGTCGCCTTTTTTATAGCCCACTCTCTATAACTCTAGCTCAATCAATTTTCAGACCTCTAGCGTCAAAATTGTGGAAGTGTCATACAAACTTCCATCCCCTAGTTTAAGGGGTTGGAGCATAAAAGTTACAAGTTTTATAACTTTTTTGTTGTTTGTGTACTAATAATAGCTTACGTACCAAATTTCAGCTTTCTAGGACATTAGGAAATACCCTAAGAATTTTGATGATCGGTGAGTCAGTGACGAAATCAAGATTTTTAGATATTAATAAAATCTAAAGTATAAGAGCTATGCAATTAAAACTTTATATGTTTAATAAGTCCGCTATTGAAAACATATGCCGAGAATTTTGTTTATCTGGAATAATCCAAACCCAAGTTATAAGGGTTCAGAAAAACGACGAAGCACTTTGAGAAAAGGTAGGTAGTGCCCTTGCGTTTCGCTTGGTCTTGGCGGGGGCACTGCCCTGCCCCCAGATTTAATATGAATAATAATAAATTAGAATAGGATAATAATAATGATTTGCCTTTAACTAAGAATACCATGGCAATTACAAGCTGACCAGGCCCGACAGACGGCACCCGTTCACGAGCTGACGCATGCGTCAGCATCGCTAAGCTCAACCATAATGAAAGAACTCAAAGTTATTTGGAAGAGAAGAAAGGAGCTAGAACTTCATAAGTCAAGTGAAACTAGATTACTAGACGCATAAGCGCTTAGTGCTCTTTTACTACTGCTCCCAAAAGATCATATTTCAGATGATTGCAGTACCTCTACCATGAGTTTTCCGTGCCTACAGATTAAGTTTAAAATCTGGTGAAAGCAGTACTAAATTGCCTAAATACAATTATATCCCGTGACTTGTTCTAGAACAATTCCAAAACAATTCAATTGATGTTGGATTATTTAAAAAATATTTTAACATTATAATAATATGCCACTGTCCACGTAATACGTTTATTATTTCTTTTGTTCTTTTCTTGATAGTAAAATTTTTTTTTGATTAGACCCTAATTCGCAACTATGCATCACACCGTAGGTAGGTACCTACTAGATAAATTGGTACAGACCCTACTTAAAATTATTGAATAAGACGTGTGTAAAATTCCTAAAGCAGGGGACCGTGATCAGATGGGCCAATGTTTAATTAATTTTGGAGTTGCATCGGATCGCGCGATCCAATGGGCCAATATTTAATTATTTTTGGAGTTGCATCTGATCGCGCGATCCGATGGGAACTTTCTCCGATATCAGATGCAACAAGCAACGGATCGCGCGATCCGATGGGAATAACCCGGATTTACAAAAGTATCTTTCATCTAAGCAAAGATGATACGTTAATCAATCTCAAAAATATAAGTTGGTTTAATGTTAGGTTTTTTTTTTGGCCGATCTCGTTATAATTTGGAAAGGGATTCCCACACGGATCTGATAAAATTAAAAAAGTTTTTTTTTTCACAAATGACTTAGGTTCATAATATACACGGAAAATATAGGTAAGTAATGTAAGTATCAGTGGCGAAGAGTCCATACAACCCGATTCCCATCGGCTTCCCTTTAAGAGTTGGTTAGTGCATAGACCAACAAACAGTGGGGTAGAGTAGCGGTTTTTGGGTTTTCTCTATGTTAGTTGTAGCCGAAATCTTGATGCTTTGTCGGCAGTGTTATGACAGATTATGCATTAATTGTTGAGTGTGTTTTTTTTTGGAGGGGATTTTTTGTGACGGCTTTCCCTTTGAAAATTTTCACCCTTCGCCACTGGTAAGTATATCTACTTAGGTAAAACAAGTCCTGAAAAAGGTAAAGTTAGTAGTAAGTTATTAGTTTATAACCCTAAGCTTAAGGTTAAGGTTGAACGTCAACGTCATTTGCACTTGCAAATCCATAGACTTAGAATATTTCCGCATAAAACGACAAGGTCAATTTTTGCTCTCGAAATTAACATAATACAAATCTCAGCCTAAGCAATTTTTTTTAAGTAGGTACCTATTTGCTTCCCTCAGCACTGATATAGAACTTGCTTGATTTGACTTTCTGTCTAGGAGTCTAGGTAGACTTGGTAGACATATACCTAAAAATACATGTCATTTGTCAAGAATGCCCAAAACAAGATAATGGAACTACTCGTACTTAGATAACAGATGGAGATTACTCGAGTTGAGTTTGCCATGAGCAATACTTAGTAATTGAGTAATATCTGATAAGGCATCCCAGGAAAAACATTTCGGTCTGTTCATTCAATTTTGTCCTTATATGGGCAGGTAAACGAATTGTCTTGGATCTTACGTTATCACTTATCTATCACTTCCCGCGGAAGTCGTAAATGACGACTATGAAACAGTTATCATGAGAATGACTGATAACATTTTACTGCGATCACGCGACACCTTAGGGTTCATACTTTAATCACGTGAGGTTTTAGGCTACCACCGCTCCCCGCCCCTCAACATCACGTGTATTTTCGAAAAATATCTTAAAGATAATATTTGCAGAATCTGTTTGAATAAAAAAAATATGTACCTATATAAAATCAGATTCTGAAAATCATGATAAAATTTTGTAGTTAGGTAGATATTACTGCATTTGAAGTATGTAAGTAGATACTATGTTGCTTTTTAGACACAAATTCGCTATAAGCACGGCAATTCACGTGGTCGCACGTAAATATACACGTGATTGTCACAACATCCCCTTCCCAACGTGAAAAAAAACGTGATATTATTCTACCCCCTCCTACCCTTGTTCGAACCTCACGTGATTAAAAGACGATCCCGTACTAAGTAGCTTGGAGCCTTCTACAGAAGATACCCACTAGCCGGAAAAGTAAATCTGTGGGGTTTCATTTTTTTCATGTTAGAGTGTGTCAACCTGTCTTGTGGATCACCTGATGATAAACATCACCACCAAAATGTATTTACTTACAATTCAATTCCATTTCTAGAGTTTCGGGCAATTTCTATCAAAGAGCTATAGAGCCAGGGCGTCATATTTCGAGCCCCAAAGTGAGATATGTTCAATAGACAGTCATGCAGATAACATTTCAGTAGCTTTGATAATTTGATTTGATTTGAAATGAGTGAGATCATTGTTTGATATAATTAATTATTTATGTGGTGAGATCATCATTATAGATTATATCATAATACCTACCTAATCATATATGTAACTACCGCTATTTTATGTGTTTAATATTATAATGAGTCTACAATTTAACAAGTTGATAAGACTAATTTTATCGAAGTATTTTACACATACGTTTGAGAACGTATAGAAACTTTACGCACACTGCTAGGCTAGCACGGTTGATGGAAAACCCCGTTTTATGCATCCTTTGTCTCCTTGACAGAAGACAAAACGAAGAATCGAGAGAGAAAACGGTAAAAAGATGTTTTTATTTATTTATAGTAACTTATGTTACGTCACATAAAAAACTGAAGATCAATCTAGTACGAGTTGCCTAGCTATAAAGAATTCGAGTTGGAAAAAAAAGTCACATCGGTAACATCAAACTTATACGAAATGAAAAAAAATCAGGACGTTACGTCACATTAATTTATGATTTTACAGACATAAATATTCTTTCGATATCTACAAGTTACATAATTATTAGATTGTTATTAACAGCTTTGCGAATGACGTCTATGATATAAAATTAACCGCATATTACCAAATGTCTTTATAAAGAAAACAGGTTTAGTATGACTAAAAATAAAACACCAAACTGAGTAGGTATAAAAATATTATTACTCACGTGAAACGACTAGATACCCACCACAAAAAGTGTATTGATTTTGAACTCTATCAGTATTATCTAAAATTAAAAAAACGTACAATTATCTAGGAATATGTATATGTCACAGGTTTTTTTTCACAATCTTACCATTTTACTATAATAATATAAGGTCTTACCTTTCTAGTCCCGATCCCTTTAAGGGGGAAATTGTACTCATTATTATGAACAACTTTGACTAAGGCACCAAAATTGAAATCGCGAAAAAAAAAACAACTGTTCCAAATATTTTGTCAAGTAATATTGTATTGGTCGCGGGACTTATCTCATTACCGTGACCCCGGAACGTAAAGGGCTATCGAAGGAACACCGTGGATTTTAGTCAGTACAAGCCTGACAGTCCCTCCCGCCCTGCCCGGAGTGGGAGGACTAATTTGATGATGAAGCTAAAAAAAAAAAAAAAAAGTAATATTGTATTAACTATTTGTATGAAGCAGCTGGTTTCTTTTCGTGATTCCTAGGTTGGTCCCATAGTAAAAGTTGTTTATAATTATTAGTACAATAATTCGTTAAAGGGATCGGGATACCTACTTGGTCTAGTTTCACTAGGATCTATCAGATTTTAAAATAATCCTGCGACATACACATAATATTTTCATTTTACAATGATTGACACACAGATTGTCGTGATAATATTATATTATAATAAATATATATTATACGAAATAGCAATATCAGATTATAAAGATTAAACATTATTTCGCAATTATTTCTGCAATTGAAGCATTTAGGTTAATTATGATTATATATCTGCATTAAAAATTATTAATAATGTTGCGAAATTATTATTCATATTACCAGTAGTTATCTAACTACCAACTTACCACGGAATATCAAAAATAAGAGGAACGGGCATTGATTGGCGGGAATTGTTGGGCTTTCTACAAGAACTGGGGGGCTAAAAAGGCCGCTTTAGATGAATCACAATATGATTCATATTACAAATGTCAAAATATCTACTTAATTGACCACTCTTAATGTCATCCGCATAAGGTTCATATTCAGTAATCATCTGTTTGACAGTTACTATGCTGATCAGTAGATGAATTGCTCAATGTGGCATTTTTAGGCCCCCTGGTGTCGTTATAGTCACACAATTTCGACAGTATAATATACACAGCACCCATTAAAAAAAATATCATAATGGAATAACGCTAAGCTAAAAATCAATTATGAAGTTTGCGTAACTCCGCCTACTTGCCGTTTCCTCTTATGTTTTACGAGCATATTCCATGGTATTTATTACATATTTGATTGCTAATACTACAGAATGATCCATAATTATTGTATTACTTTTTTAATTTGAATGAAATCATATTTTTATTAAAATAATAATTAAATGTAAAGGAATTATTAACTAAGTGAATCTTAAAATCTAATTGAGTTTCTTAAACAATCACTTGAGCTTTACACTGAGATGATACTTTGTATTATAAATATAATATAGGTGGATTCTAAAATTATTTCTAAATCTATATTTAATCGCGATCTCAATCATAAAAAAGTTCTCCTTACATAAAAAACTGGTTATTTTAAAACAGTTAATAAACCCGTCCATCTCATTTATAAAGGTTGTATAAAGGTATGTCCTTAGAGTATAAAAGTATAGAGCGATCCTACGTGAGTATGAATATCTGTGGTATGAACCGTGAGTAGGTACCTACGGGTATGAATAACGCAGCCACGATACGAACTTCGCGTTCATACTTCAAACGACCGCGATTGGAGTAGGTCCCGGGAGCGAAAAACGTACATTTTAGACGTAATAAAATATTATAGTTTAATAAAAACTATAGAACACGCTTTAGTCATCCAAACTGAACGTGTATGCAAAATTTCAGCGCAATCGGAAACCGGGAAGTGGGTCAAATTAAACTTACAAGATTTTCTTACATAGTTAGTTACAGGTGAAGCTAATAAAAGCGTGTTAAAAATGGGGAATTGTTCTGTAAAATTAGGTAAGAATTATTCAAGAAAATATGGTAAAAAAACTGATAACATCTCATTTCATAAATTTTTCGATTCTATATCGATACTTTTACCGAGAAGTAATGACGAGAAACTCTAATCGACATTTTTTTGTATGACGATAAGTCACGTTAGTGTACCATATAACTATAAATGCATCTACATGAAAACTGCTCACGCTTAGCACAAGGTACGCGTAGCTTATTATTATAAGCCTATGCTGTCCCAATACCCCTTTCCTCCACTTCTCGCGATCCCGCGCTGAAAAATTGAGATCCCTGCTGCCACCATTTTCAATTTGTAGCCTCAACCATACATTGTCTGACGTATTATATAAGCTTGACATAACTTTATTCAACTTTTATAAGAGGGGTATAAGTTTATTAAGCTGGCCAAAAACTGGAACATAATTAATGAACGTTACAAAAAATCATCAAAAAAATTGGATACAAATAACATATCTACATTTATGTAATAACAATGATGTTGTGCTGTTTTTTTGCACGAAATGATCCATATTGTTTGATAATACATAGGAGTCCATTGTACATACGGTTACATATCAAGCTATAAGCTATACATTTCCAGTATAAGCTGACCTCGTATTGTATAGGCTTTCCGTACAATGAGATGTCAGTTTATACTGAAAATGTATAGATATATGAATAGATTACCTTCAACATTAGTTTTGAAAAATACACCTTAAACTAGTAGCAATAAACGCTATTTTAGGTCCGTGTTACAGAAAGATGCTCAGCGGTGATTTCTACTTGCGCACAGATTTGAGGCTGTCATTTCATACAATATATAAATCCATATTTTTAAATAATGTTATAGTTTAAAAAAAACTAAAGAAAACGCTTTAGTCATCCTAACTAAACGTGTATGCAAAATTTCAGCTCAATCGAAAACCTGGAAATGGGTCAAATTAACTTCCAAGATTTTTTTACATAGTTAGTTACAAGTGAAGCTAATAAAAGCGTTTTAAAAACAGAGATATCATAGCGGTTGAACGCTCGCCATTCCATGCAAGAGTGTCTAAGTTCGAACCAGACCCGCACCTCTGACTTTTCGAATTCATGTGCGGATCATTTTATTTGAACTTGCTTTAATGGTGGAGGAAAACATCATGAGGAAACCTGCACATCTGAGAGGACCTCATAATGCTCTAGACGATGTAAAGTCCGTCAAACCGCACTAGGCCAGCGTGGTGGACTAAGGCCTAATCTTTCTCATTCTGATAAGAGGCCCGACCCCGCAGTAATGAACTGGATTTATTTATTTCATACCAAATACGTTACTTAAATGCTACATAAGTAGAGATCAACGCTGAGCGCCGTTCTGTAATACCGACCTTAGTTATTATAAACCGTTTTCTTATGACACAGTGGGCAATATTTTAACTGCTTCATAGAACAATTGTGTTCTTAAGATTTTTTATTATTTTATCGTTAGTATTAGCTTTAGATTTTTCTAATATTTCCAAAATATACACGATTTTTAAAACCTATAAAAATATTGGACACTTTTTAAGGACCTTAGTTTTAAACATTTTTTGGTATATTAATACTTGGTGTATAAAGTAATGCAAAAACAAGAAACAAATTGCAAAATGTATAAAAACTTGTGAAATAAATAATATTTCCAAACATAAGAAACGTAAGTAATTAATTTCCGAGACACGATAACTTCGAGCAAGGTTTTTATGCTGAAATACTACAATAAAAAAAATACGTAATATAAATTTGTCTACTTAAAAAATAAAAGAATCGCCCTCCCTTTGTAATCATTTTAAAAATAATAAGCCGTTAGCCCATTCTTCCACCTTCCCACCATTTAATTACCTACATCGCATTTGAAATCTAATGGATCCTTAGGTACTAAACCTACATATAATTTATTATTGTTTTAACCCTTCATTGGAAGGCTCATACGGCCCTTTACACTGCAAAACTTTCGGTTACGTTCACTTCCCGATCAACTAGTTTATCCAGCGGGTTAATGAACCGATTGGACTGAAACTTAGTCCCCCTTATTGCAAAAGCTGGTTCAACGTAAAACCCGGGTTTAAAAATATATCCGCTACTTTCTAACTTCATATAACAAAAAGAGATGGGGCTATCTTAAAACCAGATATTCACGTAATTTTATGACGCTCGAACTTGACGCAAGCGTATCTCACTGAAGCTAAGAGATACCAAATGTGTTATTTTGATCAAAATTTTACTGCAACTGCGCGGCAACTGCACTTCTTTAGTTACGCGAATTAGTCTTCTGGCGTTTACAAGACTTACTTTACACCATCTTTTGTTTGTATAGTTTTATTGTGTTACCAAGAGTGACAGGTAAACAAAAATCTCTCCTCTCTTCTCCAACCCCTCTATTCCGCGAACTTTTGAATAATGGTATGGATGCTCAGTGGTAAGTTCATAGCCCATCTTGAAAAAAGGTTCGATTTTTTTTTAAGTAAGCGACGAACTTTTACTTGCCTTCAATGCCCTAACATCATAAGGTTCAACATTCTAATAAAAATCTATATAATAACGACCTTGAAGTGGCCGGCCACTTTGTATGAGCCGTCCTATAAAGGGAGGTGGGACACACGCGATATATGCGTCACTGTCATTTGTTTCACAACCGGTAAAAACGCATATATTATAAGCCTTACTTATCTACTTTGGCGTCTGTAATTGTAATAAAATCTACTTTTAAACTGGAAACCTCACTCTAATAAAAAAACATCCAACACATCGTCGGTATTTTTTTATTATAGTCCGCGCGGAACTAGTTGGCCGCGCCTTAGGTATGTGAGCGATGGGACGGAGGGGCGGGGGCGCTTGCTTTCATTATACAGTACGGCGCCGTTAGCAATAGACAACCCGTCGCCCTCACGTCCCCACCTAAGGCGCGGCCAACTAGTTCCGCGCGGACTATAGACTGAGTTTTTCTTTACATCATTTTCAGTTTCTAATCCAAAAACGGTAGTAGAACATCGTCAACGATGCTCACGTTCATATGCCAGCTGAAGTGGTTCACTCCTGGGACGGTCACCACATGAAGACGACCAGTCTTGTCGAGTTCTCGCAGACCTATTTTATCTTCCATGTATATGTCTTGTTCCTTCAACTCTATTATTGTCTCGTTGACACCGTAGTAGCCAAATTGACTGGAATTTAAAGTTTTATCGGGTTAATAATTAAACAGTAAGCTGTTTCTTGTTGCTCCATCAGCGACGCCCTAAGCCGAGGCCCGTACGTATCCCACTTAAATCTGTTTCGCTTAAAATATTTTTAATTAGGTGGGCGGCCCTTTTGTCTTTACCGAAAATTCGGTTACACAATAAAGGCTCAATGAGCCACATGCGAGAGACATTTAAAAAAAAAAGTCTATTGTAGTCTAGTGTATTGTTGTACCTAGCGCCACAAAAAGTAACTACGTAGCAAGCTTGCTACGTAGTTACTTTTTGTGGTGCTTTTTGTGGTGTTTTTGTAGTCATACAACGTGGCAGTCCATTTGTAGCTACAAATGGACTCCCAGGTTGTATGACCCTCCCTGCAGCGAGATATCGCGTTTGGTATTGGTTAAACGATTATATCCATGACGATATGTGCCATATGGGCTGAAAACATAACCTAATGGAAAAAGTGTTTACTTTTGTGGAGGAACGAGGTATGGTGTTCCTCCATTGAATAGGGAGGATTCTCCGACTAGGCGAGGTGATATTGCCTGGCGGGCCGAAGCCCGACGGTTGATGTCGGACAGTTGTATATGTGTTAGATACGATATTCTTTTTCCTTGCGCGATGCAGGCCTCATAATCTGATTGGTCAATTCATATTTTCGCGCCACTACTACTGTCAGCTTGCTGACTTATAAGTAGTTATTCTATGTGGCGATAGATGTCGCTACACTTTATTATTTAAATTATTATTTACCTGCTCTGCCACGGCGTGATGACATTATCATCTGGTCCACCGATCAGCACTAATCTCTTCAACCTGAGCAAATTCTTCTTGAAATCATCAGATTCCGCTGAACTGGAAATATGTGAAGAATATACGTTAGTTCTTATAGTTTCAAAAACAATGAATTATTATAGCTCTAACTAACTACATTATTATTAAGTCTAATGTACGAAAATAACTAATCGCCGAATACTCAAACGAATCTTAACTTTAAGATCTTAACTCCAACAAACTCTTAATTTGACTCTTCGGGCCAAAGCATTCTAGCTACTTTTTGCAGCAGAAACGCGCGTTTTCGCGTTCGTTATTCAATTTTTGTAAGCAAAAAGTAGCTAGTGTACTATGTATGGTTTTTAGGTAACTTGATCATTTTTTACTATTTTCTTCAATATTTTCTTGTTATAATTATGTATGTCGATATGTATATTATGTCTGCCATCTTTTATTTTATTTTAAATGTTTCAGTAAAAAAAAAAATATGTCCAATCGGGCCGTCATTCACGTTTTTGTTTATTTCTTTCTTAATAGTAATTTAATGACCACTGTCCACATCAAGGTGACAGTTACAGCTAGAGACAACAGGTACCTAATTAAAATTAAAATGCGCTTGAGTAGCTATTTTATGTATAACCGTATTTCTAACTACATTAAACAATACCAAAACATACAACTGACGTACTTATACTTACGTAAGCCAAGATAATAATAAAAATAACTTAAAAATCTAACCACAATAATTACCATCGTATTTTTTTGGAAACAAACATAATTTAGAATCTAGTTTTTTAATTACACTGATGAGTGCATTATAAAAATATTTAGGTATAATTACACTGTTGAGGAGTAAAATTTATGACGTCAATGAGTACTGTAAAAACATTAAAATGTAAAAGTATTATTTTTACATTTACCTACTACATGACATTCAATTTTTTGCCATTATGTGGTCGATGACACACAGCTAAATATCAAGCTTTACATTACCAGTATAAGCTGACCTCGCATTGTATAGGCTTTCCGTACAATGAGAGGTCAGGTTATACAGAAAATGTAGTACGTACTTAGGTATTATTCTTTATCAGTTCATCACTACTGCAATATTTAAAGAAATTCATAATATTGTATTACTTTGTATAAAATAATTAGAGTACATATTCAGTCTCATACATATTTAAATTGTTGCTCTTTTTAACCCCTGACAAAAAAGAGGAGTGCTATAAGTTTGCAGTGTGTATCTGTGGATCTGTGTATCTAGATTCTAAGTATCTGTGTATATGTCTGTGGCATCGTAGCTCCAAAACAGATGGACCGATTTCAATGCAGTTTTTTTTAAATTAAAAGCTAGTTTAAGCAGGAATCATCTTAGCTATTTGTCATGAAAATCTGTTCAGCCATTCAAAATTTACAGCTGTTTTTCTAGTTGGAGACGGCTACCTAATTGTATTCACGATTGATTCAGAAAAAAATGTACAGAATAAGCCAGTATTCCATCAACTTGACTGATCTCTCTGATTTTTACTCAAATAAAACACAGCGAAAATTTAACTTTAGCTTTGGTAAGTACCTAAAATCCCGATTTCTTGATTATTAATTATTAATAAGTTTAAACCGAATTATTGTGTGTTATTAAAAAATAGATGATGTTATTAGTTATTACGCAGTCGGTCGCAATAATCTTGACCTCGTTTATAAGTATGACGTACAATGTTATTATTAGTTAATACGTCGCTAGAATAGTGTTTAGGTACTTCCTAGTAGCCTGTACGATCCACGCATACTACATTGTTTATTAAACATAAAATTATATTGCGAATCTTTTATCGATATTTTTTCCAAAATAATTAAAATTAACAGAGCAATCAAATGTTCGATAAATTTTGAATAGAATTTGGTATGACAACTCACATAAAAAAAGAATAAAATAAAACTTTATTGAAAAAATATACTGCTTATTATAAAATATCTGGTTTTTATACATAAAATCTAAAAAAGATATGTACATGTTAATTTGAACACTAACAAAAAGATCAGGTTCCACCGAGATTTGAACTCGGATCGCTGGATTCAGAGTCCAGAGTGCTAACCGTTACACCATGGAACCGCCTGATTATAGCATCGAAATTTACAACCCGTATCTTCGACATTTAATTGAAAGTGGATTGAGTTGTATTATAATCTAGAATCCGAATTACGATTGAAAGATTTAAGTCCACGTTAAAAGTCGTTTAAAATCGCAAAACATATCCGAAACGAAAAATTACAAAAATTATACACATTATATTAATTAAATATACCTACCTACTTAATAATAAAATACAACGGCACTATTATAAGCGTAGTAATAGAAAGTAATGAAAGAAAAAAGGAGGTTTAGGAGGAAGGAAGGTTGTGCACTTGACTGTACCCTCATTTACCATCATACTTTCTCTATCACTCAAAGGTTTGCTGGTAGAAAACTCAAATTCGGGTTAAGCTCGCCTGTGTACATACCACCTCAATTGTATTTGTTTTATCTCATTTCGTGTACAATAAAGAATAGAATTGAATTAAATAAAAGTTGTACTCACGCGATATGGTTATTAATGTAGGGCAGGTAGACGCTATAAGTCTCGTAAAGGCTCTGATGGTACGGATCCTTCCAGTAGTTCCCGACAGACGTGTGCTGGCCCACTCGCGAGTAGAACAGCTCGTAGACCGTATCTTTGACCAGACCGGGGAATACTAGGTGGAGGAAGCCGGCTGGAAAGAAAGAAATAAAGCTTAGTTTCTTTTAGATGTAATTTTTTGAGGTACATAGTTCAGGCGCCGACTAACATATCTGACGAACAAGAAATGGCCTTTGGCCACTGGACTCTAGGAATCGACTTTAGGAGTAGCGTTCAGAAGCCGCGAATGTGACCATTAGAGTAATGACGCGGTCTTGATTGACCGATGAGTTTAACGATAAAATTATATCTACCTACAGTTATAAAAAGTTGAATTTTCTTTGTTTGTATTTAGGGGATAATCTGTAGAACTACAGGACATTTTTCTAAAAATTCTACTAATAGTAAGCTACACCATCCCTGAGGGATATCAGCTTATTAGATAATAATAAAGCGCAACAGCTAGTATTGAATAATTAATAATGCATAAAATTACATGAACCCAGATAAGAACAAAGTCAAGATTACCTCCATATTGTCCGGCTTGCGGTGAGCTTAGTGATATAAATGTGCTAACAGAAACATTGGCGAATGTTTCCACGATGCCTCGCGCGATCAAACCTCCTTGGGAATATCCTGCAATTTTATTTCAAATATTAATTATGTATTTCAACTACCATTAAAATAATACAAGACACTTTATTACACACCAGACAAAATAAATAACAAATAATAAAATAATAATTCCAGCCCATTATTGTCCACAATATCGAGAACATTCGGTATGAGGCACTCTCAAATGCGCAGATTTCTACACAATGTATTCCTTCATGCATTAACCGCAAGAGATAATAAATTCTGATCTGCACAGAAAACAAAAAACAAATAACAAACTTGCTAGGGCCGCTCTTGACAATATTATCCAGTGTCAAAAATCCGTTAATGACTAGGAATATTTGTTTACAATAATATATTTTAGACAACAAATAACAATTTGACTTTTTTAGCTCCGTGAAAAACATTTCATTTGGAAGAGCTACTTGACAAGATTAGTAAATGCTAAAGTTGACAAAAACATTTTTTGTAGAACAAGTTAATAAATAGTATTGTTTTTCAATATTTTTGACAACAGTGGATCTACTAACACTATGTAGTTTTAGTATTGCTATTGTTACATTATTTTATTTTATTATTTCAAAATATCATCTATCACACACAATTATGATTATAATTGATTTCAGTATTATTTTGCTGTTGTTTTGTGACATGTCTAAGAACATTGTGCAATGTCAAAAGACCATTATATTGAATTGAATTGAAAAGGCATTTGGTTGGTAATGTAACTGACAGCATGACACTTAACAGTGACTTAAAATTGAGTTGACTTTGAGAATTGATCACTAAATACAGTACAGAATGGCAAGTATACCTTACCAATAAGATTTATTCCTTCAGGATGGCTTGCAGATATGTTGGCGACGTCCAACCCAATCTCTAAAACCTGATGCCACATTGTCTCCAAACTGGACCAGCTCTCAAATCTGTTTACATTGTAAACTATTGTTCCTGGATGTTTCTGAAAATGGATAATGAATGAATGACATAAAATCATACAGTCTTTTCTCAACTAGACTTTCTGGTTTGACCTCTATACTTCCAATCAGATGCAGCTGATTATTATCAATAATTTACATGGTCAACTGCCTTATGACCTCTCTGCTATGTGCTATTTATTTATTCTATTTTATTTAGAAAACCAATAACATTACTATATATTACTGAAATATGTGTATTATACAGTATTGTATGGCTAATAATAAATTTCCCTGTTTAACTAGGATAAGTAATTATAAAATTTATGGACAGACTACAAAAGTAGATTTAAATTCAAAGTAGAGTTGATTGAGTCCTACATAAGTTTTTTGATAAAAGTGAATTTTCTTGCTGGCTGTACCCTTTTTCAAAAAAGGAATAATGGGGTTTCTACTATTTCAAAATTCAACTAAGGCTAAAACTTGTAACAGAAGGGTAGCCACCCCTATTGCCCCAAAATGTTGCACCATTCTGTATAATAAATTAATTTTGTAATATTGATAAGCAACATTCTCTTTATCTTAACCTTAGATTAATGATTGGTTGTAGCAGCCGCAGACAGCCAATAATTAATCTAAGATCTTAACTTTGTATTCCTTATCTTTAGTGTTTACTACAAATTATAATATATACATGGATCCTTTTATATAAAGCAGGAAGTTTCTAACTTCCTGTTGATTTTATACTGTTATTCTCTTTCATGCTGCATCTGTTCATTGTTTACCATGCTCCCCCATTGTCTATTGTCCAATAAGAAACTGATCATGAGTCAGTAATGACTTATCAAGATGAAATAACTATTGTTTAGGAGCTATAAAATGCATTTTCATAATTCAAGCTGTTTCTATGTATGCCATGAAAGAGGCAGGTAATTTTTTTTTAAGTAAACTATTTATGCAATAAAAATACTTTCAAATTTGATATTACAAAGTTTCTGAATTACTTATCCATATGAAAGACTGCCTCTCAGTGGCGAAGAGTCCATACAACCCGATTCCCACCGGCTTCCCTTTAGAAATTGGTTAGTGCATAGACCAACGTAATATTATATTAATTACTCATCCAACTGACAAAAAAAGGCTTGTTATTCAGTTAGGTTGAGCTTTTCCAGACATGACTACATATAGATCATATGGATTTTTGTGTTACAGCAGCAATGCAGCAATTTTTAGAGGGCATTTTTGGGATGGCTTCCCTTTTTAAAACTGTCACCCTTCGCCACTGCTGCCTCTTAGAACTTTTTACTAGTTGATTGTCTCATAATTATTAAAAATGAAGACTTGGCAACCTTAGAATATTTAATTGATTATTTTTGCACTGTTGCTGGCTGTTAAAAAATTGCAAAGGGTCATATCTACCAAAGTCATTGTGCACTTGGTTATTGAACTTTGGCAATGAAAATTCCATGACGTAAATAACAAAAAAAACTCACCTCTTCAATCCTGAATTTTATCATTTCCATGCTAGCAGCCCCAGTCATAACACCATGGATTAATACCACAGGTTTATACGTTAATATAGGGGCGATAAATAAAATAATAGCACAAGCTACGATTTTCAATGCCATTTTTACCACACGAAAGTCGAGAACAAAGAAACACTTGTTTGATGATTACTGAATACACTTTAAAAACACGCATTTATTTAACATAAATTACGAAGACGTCACAGCTGATAAATGCTCATTAAATAATAATTGATAAAACTCAATAACACAATTTACGTAAATTACACGCGAAATCCTTGAGATTTGTAAACAATGCCAAAGAGTATGTAATCACTACGTTTAAACAATGCGTCAAATCCACAGACTACTATACCCTGGTCAAATCAAAACAGCCAGAGCCAGGGTTGCCAACTGTAGAACTTTTGTCCTCGTATATGTACACCAAAAATTCTCGTACTTTGGCTTTGCAACCTCGTACATTCCCCTCCCTCAAGCATATAAAATGCCAAAATAAGACATGAAATGAATGTGACCGTCTAAAAAAAGAAAAAACCGGCCTATTGCGGGTCGGACTCGCGCACGAAGGGTTCCGTAACATTATCATACATATCATAAAAAAACATGTTTGTTGTATTGCCCCCTTAAATATTTATTTTATTCTGTTTTGCAGGATTTGTTATAGCGCCAACAGAAATACATCATCTGTAAAAATTTGAACTGTCTAAGGCTTACATTCAGAGACGACAGAAACGAGTCTAAGCATGAACTTACGCTTCCATCTGTCAAAATTTGTTCGTAAAATTGACATATGGAAGCGTAAGTTCACGCTTAGACTCGTTTCGGTCGTCTCTGAATGTAAGCCTAACTATCGCGGTTCATGAGATACAGCCTGGTGACAATGACAATGATTAAAATTTTTAGACGGACAGACAGCAGAGTCTTAGTAATAGGGTCCCGTTTTACCCATTGGGTACGGAACCCTAAAAAAGGTCGTCCGGCGTAGTGTTTGTTTTCTCAAACAGATAATGACTATATTCAAGACAGACTGGGCAGTGGACAAGCGTATCTTAATTTCATTTAGTACACCCATTGTAGGCAAAACAGTGAAAACCCATTATAAAATGTCGTATATCAAAAATCTCGTACAAAATTGTACGAGGCTCATTGTGTTCACGTACCTCGTACAGCAAACCACAAATCTCGTATTTATACGAGGAACCTCGTACGTTTGGCAACCCTGGCCAGAGCTACAGCAAAGAGGCCAGCTGCTGCCAGTTAGGGATGTTCGATATTCATCGATGTTCGATGAATGTTTTTACATCGATGTTATGTCCTCGAAAACATCAACACATCGATGTTAGGAAAATAATATCGGTATCGGCCCATCGATATACTCTAATTCATCTAGCGTGAATTGGGTGTATGTACTAGATTTCGCTATGTTGACTATCCAAAGTTAGCTAAGAAAGTAGCCATTAAACATTGCACAGCTACTTCGACAGCTTTGGATACTTTTTTCAGTTAGGTACTTTTTTTGCAGAGTGTACCAAAAAATAGTGGGAATGTTATTTATTTTTTCTAGTTTGCGTAGGAAATATGTTTAAAATAATATATAAAATATTATATTGTTTATTTTGCTACCTAACCTAACTATTATACCTAACCTACATAATATTTCCCTACCGATAT
This sequence comes from Allophyes oxyacanthae, assembly GCA_932294325.1. Lineage (NCBI taxonomy): Eukaryota > Metazoa > Arthropoda > Insecta > Lepidoptera > Noctuidae > Allophyes > Allophyes oxyacanthae. The sequence goes on from OW028612.1 coordinate 3,724,092, forward strand.
TTATCGTACATCGATACTATTGAATCGATGTTAACATCGATGTTTTTCTAATATCGAGCATCCCTACTGCCAGTCAAATGTCATTTATTACGTCACGTCTAGAGGATTCGATCCCGGGATCCCGAATCCCGGGATCCCGGGATCCCGGCCCTATTCCAGTCCCGAAAATTTCGGGATAAAATTTTCATAATCCCGGGATTTTCGGGATTGATGAAACTGTTACTATAATCGTTCAAATTGTTTTTTATACATAGTTATGATGCTACCTATATGAGAAATGTGTCAGATTACTATTATTATATTATGTTATATTAATTAACACTTGTTATGTTTATGTTACACTAGCGGCCCGTCCCCGGCTTCGCGCGAGTGCAGTTTCTCTACTATCCTTACATTAAATATGAAAGTATTATACATTTATAAACCTTCCTCTTGAATCACTCTATCTATTAAAAAAATCCGCATCAAAATCCGTTGCGTAGTTTTAAAGATCTAAGCATACATAGGGACAGACAGCAGTAAGCGACTTTGTTTTATACTATGTAGTGATAATGTTAAAAGTTCATTTAATTTTGTTAAGTAAAAGTTGTTTTTTTACTATAACCTAACCACAAAACACAGATGAGAAGTAACGAGAGAGAAACCGCTTTCTGTGTTTGGTGAACCTAACCGTCAAAAATCCCCGACTCCAACAAAAAAAAGATATAATATAACTTTTGAACAGATTTTCATGAAACATAGCTAAAATGATACCCGATTAAACTAGCTTTCAATTAATAACTGCATTGAAATCGGTCCATCCGCTTTGGAGCTACGATCTATGGCTACGATGCCACAGACAGATACACAGATACTCAGCTACACACTACAAACTTATAATACCCCTCTTTTTTGTCGGGGGTTAAAAAAGGATTTTAGTTGGTTTTGTAGAATTTTTAATTTACTTTTTTCATCTAATTACATTATGGACATTAATTTGCATTGTCAATAAAAAAGCAAATTTTTATATACTTTACGTAATTTTTTGTTTGAAATCTTAAATCCCGGGATTATCCCGGGATCCCGGGATTGACTGTGTACAATCCCGAAATCCCGGGATTAGAAATTAGGCCCGGGATCGAATTCTCTAGTCACGTCATGCGTATGTCACTTTAGCTTTGGGGATTAATATTTTTGAGAGTTGGTAACACTGCTTATGTTGCCCAAAGTCAACCCATTGTCGGCATCGGCACCACTTGCCATAACGAAAAATAGAATAGAATAGAAAGTTGTAAACATTGAACTTGCCCATGTGCAGTATATTTTTGATAGTAATGCAACGAAAATAAGTGTAACAAGATCATTGGGTAATTTAAAACAACTACTATTCTTCTCAATAAAGGATAAACTGGTATGTATCCGTTTTATCAGACATAACCTATGTTCCTGTCACATGGTTAAATTCTATAATTTTTTTCAGATATAACAAATAATGGCATCTACATCATTAGCTGAACAGCTGAAAAAGCTTACAGTACCCCAATCAACAGTATACAAAGATGACAGTAAAACAGTTTCATTACTATTCGATCCTAAAGAAGCCGCCAATAAGGACCGCGACACATTTTACGAAATCGGTCTCAGCGGGTTGAAGGAACTAATAGCGCTTTACGAAGGATTTCGCTTATTTGAGGATACGCTGTTCAGCTTATCATCAAAAGACTTTGAGAGAGCTGTGCAGTCCAAGGAGGTCAATCAAAACCTTGATCAAACCATAGAGAAGTTTCTACTACAGTTATCGCCTTATCTTCTTCTGCAATCTTCCCACAAAGCTCTAGAATGGCTGATCAACCGATACCATATCCATCAGTACAATCAAGACGCTATTATGGCACTTATCCTGCCATATCATGGAACAAAAATATTTGTCCGTTTCATTCAGTTGATGGACATAAAATCTAACAATAATAGATGGAACTGGCTACTGCCTATTCACAAACATGGCATTGCTTTGGCCAATCAGGTACTTTTCAACCAATGTGTATCAAATACTGGTACTTTGCAATTCATCGCGAAAACCACATTGAAATATATTAAAGAGTTTGGTGACAGGGCAACGCAGCTGAATACTGTTTATGCGTTCTTCTGCCAAACAGCGATTGGTGTTATTGATACAAGTAAGAAAGTGACCGAAGCAATCGTCAACAGTTTGCTGCCAACAGTGGTAAAGGCTATAGAGTCACCAGTTGCAGACTTTAGAGCAGCTGCTTACATTATACTTGGATATTTGTTTACGAAAACAAGTCTCAAAGAGGATACGTTGAACGAAATAGTTCTCAAGCTTTTAACAACTGAGTTTGACTTATCTTTTGATGTAGCAATCCTGATTACTATGATGTATGAAAATCAGGACCATGTGAGAAAAATGTCTGAAGATATATTGAATGATATGTCTGTGGACATAATGAATTCATTATGCGGTCATATAAAAATGTTAGCGGAACGAGGCAATAATATAAGTGCATTTTTATTAGCATTTTTGTCAAGCGTTCTGCCGTTAATACAGGGTGATGACTTTTGGAGGTACTGTAAATTGCCAGAAATCATTATTGGTGAAGTCAATTTGAAGCAACAGAAGCCAGAAGTAATTATCAAGTGAGTATTTTTATTTTTTTGTATTTAGATAAAATTGCACATTTTTTGTACTTATGTTTATTTTCACAGTGAATATACTTGATTACTATTATGTCATTTATTTACTGTTTAATACATATTATATTTCTACATTTTTAAATAATTACATACTAATTAAAATATATAAAATACATATTTATAATAGGGACCTACCGGGAACAAGCCAGCTATTATAATCAGCCATGATTGTCCCACCGTAAGGCAAAGGCGTTCTTACCTTCCTTCCATTTCCCTCTATTTAAATATTTTTGTGGCCAGTCCTTTCTTTAGATGTCTAGTTCGTCCCACCATATCCATCTTTCCATTGGATATGGATTGTAAAAAAAGCTGACTAAGTAATTACAGCTAAGTTTTTTGAGATCATTCATAATGCTTTCTTACACACTAAAAAGACATACTGTAATAAATAAAATGTAACACACTATCTTATCCTAATATTAAATTAATTCTATTTTCAGGTGTGTCATTGACTCCTACCAGCCTCAAGACGCTAACGCACTAGATGATGATGATGACATAGAAATCATTGATGAAGATGATGCTTCTAGCAAAATTCTTAAGTGGTACGCATTATTCTTGAAGAACCTTGAGCGACAGTACCCTGATGCTTTTGACAAAGTAGTCAAAGAAGAAATGAGTTCTAACAGTAAGAATTCACCCAAAAGAAAGAGTCAGCTCTCAAAATTACTAGGTTTTATACCTGCCATCGCACATAAGGTTGGTGGCACATATCTTTTTGAAAATTTAAACCATGTAAATGCAAAATTACGTGTAGAAGCTGTCAAATATATTGCTCAAGAATTCGAAGCATTGAAAGGTGAGAACACCGACTTTGTGAAAGAGTCTATCATTAACAGGCTTAATGACGACACCCCTGAAGTTGTTACTGCTGCATTAGACATCCCTGCTGAATATTTGAAAGAGGTTTTAGATGAAATGGATGCTACTAATGCTTTTGTTGCTATTATTGGGAAGGGTTCTAAGAAATGGAAAAATGTGACCAAGAAAGCGGTTACAAAATTTTGCTCATTGAAAATGCTGCCTGTAAATCAAGAAACTGTGCTAGCTTTAGTACCATACCTCTTCCCACAAGATCAAGAGTCTGCAAAACTTACTTGGCAGATATTAAATTCAGATTGGGGAAAGAAATTTGGTCTTGCTAATAAAACAAAAGATCTTAAAGGAGCTATTAAAGATAATCCTGAGAAATTATGTGAAGTGATTTTCAAAGCGTTATTTGTTGATCGAACAATAAATCTCAATGATATGCTTGATGAACATCAGTTGAACAAAAATAACACTTTAGATGTCTGTTTCTATATGTTACTTAAAATGAGTTCACTTAAAAATGCAACTGTTGAGGAAGTATCTGCTATTTTAAACTTACTTTTAGAATCTGTTGAGAACAGGTCGATAGTCCACAGTTCCGAGGGACAAGTATTTTCGAGTCAAATCATGCCCGAGTTTATTAAATTGTCCCGTCAAAATAACATGCTGTTCCAAATTATCGAGTATATTTTCTCCAGAGTAATTGAAGGCATGAATATTAAAGGTATACCTAAACCTTGGTGTGATGTATGCAAAACTCCTGAAACAATTCTTATTAGGAGACTGTATGAGATTTGTGTCATTGGCTGTGCCATACCAAGTTATGGAGAAAATTATGTTGTTCTACTCCAAAAACTTTTGGATAAATTCTTCAAAAATGCAAAGGAGAAATTTGAATTCATCGCTAATTTTGCTTGTGGACATATTCTGTACGCTACAGATCCTAAGGATGTAATAGGTCCTGAACTCCAGCTTAGAAGCCTTAAATTACTTTCCAACTTCCTGGCTGTCCAAGAAGATGCTAAATGGTTATTCGATTCCGATTTAGTAATCTTAACCATTCTATTCTGTTTAAATAATCCTATCACAGCTATTCGCGAATGTGCTGTTGATATTATGGGCAAATTACTAAGAGAAGAACCAGATAAGAAACTTGTTTACGTACAGCTGTTAGAGGAATTTATGGCACATAAAGAGGAATTGTTACTTGACCAGAACCAAGTAAAACAAGTGTTGAATACGATATTATCGCAAAAAGACCAAAATAAAGCCTTTAGACGCAACTGTCTTTTGAAACTTGTGGGTATATTGAATTCTGATGCGCCCTCTCATATAAAGTCAAGTTTCCTAAAAATCCTTTGTGAAGTTAACAATGCTATTGCGTTCCCACATTTTGTACAGGCTTTGAAACCTTTAGAAAAATCTTTAAAAGACAGTGAGTTGAACGCAAAACTGACATTCGATATTTATGAGTCCCATATGTTCAAAAGTGTGTATGGTCATATAAACGAAGCGACAATTTCTACATTCGCGAAGGAACAGGTATGGAATTCGATAGGATTGGGTTTGAAGGAATACAGAGAGTGTATTTTAGAGGAGGACCAGACTTTTGTTAGTCCTGCCGTTTTGATCATGAAGCAGATAGACGAAAATATTTTCAACAAAGTCCCAGAGGAGAAATCCAATGACCTAGTGTACTTGATTGCTTGTGCGGGTGCTGTGAGCAATAATCCTTCAATATCGAGCGTTGCATCGAAAATTATGAAAAAGATCCATCTCAAATTCAGTCACTTTAAGCCAATATTGGAGAAAATGTTGAATGCTATCGATCCTGCAGCAGACGGGTCCAAGAAAAAGAAGTCTACAGTGTCCATGTTGTCTAACCAACTGACGGAAACAGATGATTGGAGACTGGGAGTTGCTTTCCTTGAATACGTTCAGAGCAAGAAGAAAATGAAGTTAGACAACTCTTTCGTTTCTCTCCTATTTCAAATATTGAACAAATGCCTGAGATTCGAAGAGCAGTCTTACGTGGAGTACACAAAACAACTCATTTTATCATCACTTTGGTATTACTGCAAGAAATTCGTTGACGAAAAAAATAAAGACCAAATGAAGTCACTGAAATCCGTATTTGACGTGGAACTGGTTGTGCAATGTATCAGGGTGACTCAAAACCCTCAAACCCATCATCATGCTCTGATCCTGTTGTCTCACGCTGCTTTCATGCTGCCAGAACAAGTTCTCCATCATACTATGGAAATATTCACGTTTATGGGCACATCCGTGCTAAGACACGATGATGCATACAGTTTCCAAATAATAACGAAGATTATAGAGACCCTGATTCCTGTATTGGTTAAACTGGACAAGAACATTGAGGATTACTCTGAAAAGGAACTTCAGCAGTTGCAAAATCGTGTGGTTCCAGTTTTACGTATTTTTGCTGATGTTGTCTTGCATGTACCAGAACATAGAAGACTTCCACTATTCAAGAAGCTTATAGAAACCCTTGGGCCCAGCCAGTTCCTTTGGATATTTCTAGCTTTACTGCTAGAGACGCATGTCGCACACTTCAGTGAAAACAGGAAGAAAGACAGGCCAAGTTCCAGAACTTTAGCAGACCAGGAAGCGCCGATAAATAGAATTGATTTTGGACAAAGCATCCTTTTAGAATTCCCTCCAGAAATCGCTCTGGAGAACTTCATAAAACTGATCTTCTACATCAAATCTCTGCCCTTACACAAGGATGAGAATTCAATGGATACGGATGTCGATCCCAGCGACATCTTTAGCGTAAATGGACATACTCCATTACAACTACGTCATTACAAATACATGATAATAACCTTTATGAATACGTGTTTGGCTTCGTCCAGGTTTATCCAGCATAATAGCCTGGCAACGGACATGAAAGCCATGGAAAACCATTACAAAACCTTCATCATCAATATACTGACTTACATTCAGACGATATCTAAAGTTACTGATGATAAGACTGCTAAATACTGGCGTGTGATGCTGCATCACAGCTACGATTTGTTAGACCATACAAACAATTTGTTATCTGCACCCATGTTCTTGTCTGTGGTTAGAGGACTTTTGAAACATACGCTGCACACGGTCAGACGTAAATCTATGGAACTGCTCAACTCCAAAATCCAGTTCAGTCCCGAATTATTCGAAGGTGTAGACAAGGAGTTGTTGTTTTCGTTATTGCCTCCTCTATTGGATATTGTTAAGACAATCGAAACGAGAGACGAGAGCTTAAATGAGATCGCTGTTCAAGAGCTAGAGTTAAACCAGCAAACCGCACTTCTGTCCTTGAAATTATTGACAAAAATGCTCGCATCAAAGAATCCTGAGCCTTTCAAGGACGTCCTTGAAACAGTCACTGTGTATACTTGCAATCCAAACATTGCTGGCAATGTTATGGCCTCAGTCGTCTTATGTTTGGCTGAGCTATGCAGCAACTTAAAAGCACACGCTTTGGCTAGCCTTCGGAAATTCATGCCAGCTCTTATCAAAGTGCTCAAAAAGCAGCGCAAGGCAGAAACCCAAGAATTGGTATTGCTTAGCACAGTGACAGCGATTTCGAAGATAGTAGAAAGCCTGCCTCTTTTCTTGAGTCCTTACTTGCAAAAAATACTTTATGAGTACTCCATCTTGTTGGCTAAATGGCAGAGTCAAGATCAGGAGTGTAGCAAAGTGTCGGCAATAGTCACAAAACTTCTGACAATCAAGAAGAAAATTGCTGGGTCTATACCGCCCAGGGTTCTTATTCCCGTTGTTAATGAGACACACCGAATGCTTTTGGAGAAAGAGGACTTTGAATCAGTTGGCCCTGTTATGTCAGTGCTGGCTGATAGCTTTGCAAATGTGACTACAGCAGATTTCACGGCATTGCAACAAGATCTTACGTCATTCTTCTTAGCAGCGTTACAACTGCGTAGTGATGCCGTCGAAAGAGATGTGGATATTGACGTCATTGACAGGGCTGAGGATGAAGTGGTGAATGCCTTAGTATGTTTGGTTTTGAAACTGTCTGAGACAAGCTTCAGGCCGTTCTATTTCAAGATTTATGACTGGGCGATAAGGACCAATATTGAAGGATATAAAGACCGAACCATTACATTCTATAGGTAAGATTATTCTTATATATTTTTTAAAGATTAATACATTTCTATATTCCGATTTTTTTTTTATTGCGTCAATACCAGTGTCTAAGGGTGACAGTTTTAAAAGGGGAAGCTGTCCCAAAAGTGCCCTCTAAAAATTGCTGCAAGACAAAAATCCATACCGCCTCTTGTAATCTATACATAGTCATATCTGAAAGAACTCGACCTAACTGAATAACAAGCCTTTTTTTGTCAGTTGGATGAGTAAATAATATAATATTACGTTGGTCTATGTACTAACCAATTCCTAAAGGTAAGCCGATGGGAATCGGGTTGTATGGACTCTTCGCCACTGGTCAATACACATACTGATGAATAGTAGCTAGGAATTACAATCACACAATCCATAGCCATAGTTAATAACCAGAGGTCTTAAAAATATTTAACTGTTTCAGACTAAGCTGTGCCATCGCCGATAAACTAAAAGGTTTATTCGTTCTCTTCGCTGGACACTTCATCAAAAACGCCTCGGATCTCCTCGACTCCTGCAACAATAGCAAAACTGAAGACCTATACTTTGACTCTGAAGAAAAATGCTTGATGCTCATCAAATACATCATTAAAACGCTTCATACAGTGTTCCTTTATGATAGTCAGAGTTTTCTAAACAAGGATAGGTTTGATACTCTAATGCAGCCTGTGGTAGATCAGCTAGAGAACACGTTAGGAGGCATTCAAAGCCTTAAAGCGAGGGCTACAGAGTACATAATCCCGTGCGTTGCTCAGTTCGCAGTGGCGACCGCGGATGATTCGTTGTGGAAGTTGTTGAACTATCAGATATTGTTGAAGACGAGACATAATGATGCTGAAATAAGGTTAGTGTGATTTTATTTTTCTGTCATCGTAACGCATGCGCTGTTTCAACCTGAGGCCCAATTCTCGTAATTAAAAATGTTCAAAATATAGTTCGGATCTCATTCCGATCTACTACCAATGTCATAAATGTCACAAATGGTATTCTCCTACCCTCACAAACAACGTCAAACGTGACATTATATTGTAATGAGATCGAAAGTTGAATAAAAGGCAAATCGGTATTCTGCTAACATTTTGAACTGACACAGATAATAAAATTGACACTCTCGTCTATACACAAACGTCAAAAATGAGATTGAAATGAGTTTGTAAGAAGATTGAATCCAAATCATACTGGAATCGGACAGAACTTTAAGAGGAGTAGAATACATGACTTTTTGACAATTCATAATATAATCTCAGTTCGGTCAACTTTCAGTCATATTATAAATTAATTACGAGAATTGGGCTTCAGATTTCGCATCCAACTCAACCTACCACATAGTCGACTCAATGTAACCCACAAAGAGGTCCGATGGCCAATTCCCAATTCTATAACGCAATTCAAATCAAATCATCATTCATCATTCAGTACCTATCGCTTCATATTAAAAACGCATCCATTTTCTTTTTACAGGTTGACAGCCCTGGACTGTCTCGTTGCCATGGCAACGCAGTTGGGCAGCAGTTGGCTGCCGCTACTGGCTGAAAGCGTGCCATTCCTCGCTGAACTTTTAGAAGATGGCGACTCAAGAATAGAAACATCCACTAAAGACGCAATTAGAAAGCTCGAACAAATATTGGGAGAGCCGCTTGAGAAATATTTCTAAGTTTGTTGTGGATTTTATACTAAAGTACGAATAAAAATATATTTTATTAAAGAGTTTAGTGTTTTAATTCTATACTAGCTTTTGTCCAAGACTTCATCCGCGTTGCTTTAGAAAATTATCCCACAGAAACTTGATACCGAGATAAAAAGCCCTCATAAAGATCCTAATGGTAATCTAGTTCAAATTTTACACGTGTGCCAAACAAACATTCAAACTCAAACTTGCATTTTTATTGACAGACCAAACGAAATCCTAATTTTAAAAAATTAGTAGGATATCGCCATCTGTGCTAAATTTAGGTTAAACAACCTTGCACTGTTCACTGGATAGCGCCATCTATGCATAGCATAACTAAATACATGTGGCCAGATGTCGGCACTAGTGCCGTTGTACCTAGTCGCTAGTTAGTGATAGGAAGACTTAGAGCTTCAACAGATGTCGCTGACTACTCCAGTGGTAAAAATTATATTCCCGCCAATCGCAAAACTTTTAAATTAGACTTGGCGTCTTTAGCTTAATTTACAGAACATTTCTGACTTTAATCTGGCTTGTTAGATTAGTTTCTTATTCTTCAAACTGTCACTACTCTGTAACTGTGTGTTATCATAACGGATTAATTATAGGGAGACTGGGCACAGTAGTAACTTTATTAGAAATATTTCGATGACTACGCAACACAAGGATTTGTGAGTGCGCAGAGACAATGCAGCGATGGTTCGTACCTCAGAACAATTAGTCATTATTCTGAGGTTCGTACAGTCTGTGCCCTACATTACCTACCCTGATCCCGAGCCATTGCCTGTACGCACTCTTGTACAATCCTTGCGCTGCGTAGTGATCTAACTACCTAGGTATACCTTAGCATACAGGATATTTTTTATGTAGTGCGCAAAATTTGCAGAATGATTCAGTGTCGTCGGTTCCCAAATGCAGCCGCATTATTAAAATTCGCTCCAAAACAAAATAAAAATTTGATTTTGCGCTAATAAATTATGCGTGTCCCCTATACTAAGTCGAATTTTCTATCCCAATACTGCGGTTGCATTTAGGAACAGAAATGACTATAAATTATGCGCACTATATAAAAAAATATCCTGTTTAATATAAATTTATCTTAGGAACCTATCTATTTTTATTATTAGTAGATATCTACCTAGTTTAGATATCAACTAATAATAAGAATAAGTACCTAAAATAATAAATCCAAATTTTTAGAACGAATTTCAAAAACATCCCAAGTACCTAAATTTTAAAAGAAGGTCTGAGTAACATTCTGAAAAGGACGAACCGCAAATTGGTTTAGCTGTCCAAAATTTACTAACACATGCCCATGTAATTAGTTAACTCTGTGAATAGACCGCAACCTATTAGACCCAGCCCTTAACCCCCGACATTTGGAAATTCATTAATTTAAGTAATTATACGTAACGTACTAATGATGGTTCGTGCGGGAATCACAATCTTATTTTTTAAGAAAAAATAATAACATAAATATTCTTTATTTGAATATTGCGCGTCAAAAGCTGAGTTCTTCGCTCGTTCGATATTTGATCGATCGCACTATGGTTTTCTCAGAACCTTTTCCTTGTTTTCCTTTGAAGACTTACCTATCAAAGATATATATATTTAACATTATGATTTAAATATGTGAAAATTATTTACTATAAAAGACATTAGTAAGAAAAAACAGAATACCTATAAATTCGTTGTCTCGCATAAAAATAAGCGTTTCGTCACTTGATGAATTAAAAATGGCTGTATGTTAGCTCCCTTTGCCTAATGCCTATACTAGTGTTTTTTTCAAGTCTGATGAAGATATTGCACATCGCTGACATTGCGCACGTCAAAGAGTACCTACCTATGTAATCACTACGTTTAGTGCACGTTATTCTCGATAAGTCCATATTAAACGGTAACATAAAAAAATAGTTAAAAAATTTATCTTGCGACCCCGCAAGCTGTACGTTTTTTTCTCCGTACGTAGAATTATTTTTGTTGTCTTTTATTGGGTACTAGGTATAATATTGTGTAGTTGAATGTGTCTTAGGAACTATCTATTGGTAACGCGATTTGATACGGCGAACTTTATTAGACTAGGCATAGTTTATCTAATGGTAATGGTTGTGTACGTACCTATAACTGGTGATCACCTGAACACCGACAATGCACTATGTTGGCGGCTTCAACCCGAACAAAGGAGGAAAGGTTAGTGAAATACATACATACGCATTATTGTTTCGTAAGTTTTTGATAAATAGGTACTTTTGCTTAGGCATTTATCGACGGAGTCTACCGCGTAACTAAAATGACACGTAGGTACCTAACTAAAATGACAATGAACCATAAACTTAGAATCCTAAATCTATGCAATGAACATCGACTCTGGTAATAAACTTCAATACGATCGTGAGAGGCTAAGCTTAGAGCTGCCTTGTATTTTTTTTACCGATCATGCTGTTGGGACTCATTCCCATCTTCATGATCGGTAATTTTTTACAAGGTAGCTCAAAGTTAAGTCTCTGATCGTATTGAAGTTTATTACCAGAGTCGATATTCATTAGGTACGCTAAATTCTCTAATCGGCAATCATTCCCTGTTATAAATAGAATCGATACGTGAAGGGAAAGCATAAATAGGTAGGTATTTTATATTGCGCGCACGGAGGAGTGTGAGATTTAGCATAGTTAAAGTTTATATGGAGGAGTGCAGAAAGCTAAAATTACGGTCGAATTTCGACCACTTGGTGACCTCTAGTATAGATTAATTTATAAATCGGTAACTACTTAGGCACAGTATATAATATATACTTAGGTATATTGCAATGACACTTTTGTAAAATGTCATTGGTATATTGTATACTTACTTAATGTCAACGTTCATCACATTACCCGAAGCGGGTTCGTTACAGTTGTAGGAATCGGATGTTGTTTTAGGTCAAAATGATTGTGAGGAAACTGAGATGGCTCTATAAATATGTGTTGCTCGATGGTGTGTGTATTTTGAGAAGAGGCCCGTGCCCATCAGAGGATATTAGGGCTGGATTATAATAGCAATAGGATAAAACAGCCAATGTGTTACCTGTTAGGTATCTGTGTTACTGTTACACAAAAATAACAGAATGAAATATCTGTTACTAAATAACAACCTGTTATTTTCATACTACCACACTATAACCCACCAACTAAGTACTTATAATATAATATATCTGTTTATGTATTCAATAATGTCTCTCTTTCTAGCAAGCGTCAATCTAGTCAGTAATAATGAGAGCAAAACTGTTATTTAAACTAATTAACAAGCAAGGTTTCCTGTGAATGAAAGTGTCTGTTATTTTTTATAACAGATTATTGGCATTGGCAGGTACGATTGTTATCTTTAAATATCTGTTATTTTTATCTGTTACGATAAATACGCCTCACCGCTAAATTATAATTGAAACGTACCTACATTATGTACCTACAGATAATTATCGCTTAGACCTCCTACTCTATTCTAAAGCCAACGATAGAAATAAAGTTGTTATTCTGCCTATCAAAAGTAATTTCGTAAATTAATTGAAACTACTTTGTAGATACTGAATAAACGCGATTTCTTTGTCAGAAGTAATTACATTTGAGTGTTCAAACGTTCGATACCTATTGATAGATTACTTATCTCATAAGATCTTGGAAAGTTTGCAGTCCTACAGGCTTAATTAATAATAGGTCACCTTGTATATGCCCTGTAGACTACATACTTAATTATTATTATTTTTTTAGATAGCAACACTCAGTCGCAGGGTAGTTATGATACACGCTTGTAATTCGAATCGATTTAAATCGATTAAATGTTAACAAATCAAGAATGTTCATTGTATTGTTCTTTTATTGTCAAGCGGGGGAATTTTTAAGGTTATCATAAATAAATAAATGCAGCCCATTACTGACCCACTGCTGGGCACGGGCCTCTTCTCAGAATAGAATAGAATAGATGTTTATTTCATGTAAACCAGGCACAAACAGGCACTTATGAAATATCGAGACTCTAGGTGCGCGGTTCCAAATGTAGGTCCTGGTAGGTCCTATGGAGAAGAACCGGGAGCTGCGAGAATAATGTAATTTAAAGTCAATGAGAAGGTTTAGGCATTAGTCCACCACGCTGGCCTAGTGCGGGTTGGTGGACTACACACATTCACATTAAATTACATTATTTTTATAGCTTATCACAACATTGTACCAATCAAGATTGTAATCTATTATTTTAAAAGAGTTTCCATGGAGTTTCTTGCCGGTTCTTCTCCATAGGACTATATTATTTACAACCGCGCACCTAGAGTCTCGACATTTCACAAGTGTCTGTATCTAGTTTACATGAAATAAAGATCTATTCTGTTCAATTCTTTTCACCTAATAAATTAATTTTAACACGAACAAAACAGCGGCGAAAACTTAGTTCGAATACAGAGCTCACTCTCAAGGAGTCCTTCAAAAACTTTATTTGGCAAGGTGCCGCCTTTCATCTTGTAATGAAACTTTCCCATTTCGTAAGTAAATACGGCAAAGTAAATATCGTACATTTTGTCGAAACACGTTATTTTGGGCTTCGATCGGCACTTTTACTTTCAGCGATATGTTTTGAAAATTTTCTTTTAGTTTTTGATTAATGGTGTTGGGAAATTTGGTCTGAATTTGAACGTATAGGAAGGTTAATGCTTAGAGTCGTTATTAGTGTGCCTGTGCTTATACCAGAAAACTCTTAGCACTAACTTTGTATTATGACCCTGAACAACGTTTGTTTTACGACTTTTCATAATTCGAAACATTTTTTTTTTCAATGGAAATTATGGAAATCCTCTGTAGTTTGCATAATTATCTAACAAAGACGGCCCACAAATGGAATTAAATGGAAAAGAAGATCCTTTGATCCTTATGTACGGTAATCTTAGTACCTACTACATAATTATTAGCTATTCTGTGGTTTTTTACGTAAATATCAAACGAAAAACTTTTTTTTTTGTAATCTGTTTAGTTTGGTAAAAGTCTTAGAACAAAGGTTTTACAGGATGATGATATGAAGATAGTAAGGTACTAAAATTAACTTTTGGATGACTAACAGTCGGCTTTCTTTTAAATTCAAGTTACGTAAGCACTTTTGTGATAAGATTTTGGTGGATTTATCACGACTTTGATTTATCTTGATATTAAATTATTATTATTATGTTTGTATATTATTTTTATAGAATGTATCTATATTTTAATGTATATATTGTGTATTAAATTACTTAGGTTACTACGTAGGTATATTAAAATCACCTAATAATAATGACTAGTGCATCTACCATGTTTTTGTCTGCATCACCCTAAGGTTGTCTGGCAGAGAATGCCTTAAGCATTAAGACCGCCTTTGTACATTTATTTGTATGAAAAGCATTAAATATATAAATAACTGTTGCCTGTGAATTCGTTCGCGTGTTTAACTGAAGAATTTAGACTCTAGGGTTCCACAGACATTTAACCTCGGCAGCGTGATTGAACAACCAATCTAGCTCTGTTCAAATTAGCTTTTACTGGCGTCCTCACATATTTCGACTCACCCGCATACTGATGCATTCGTTGAATTTCTGCAACCAGAGGTTCGAGCTTTCTAAACAAACGAAACGTTTCGAAAATTCTATTAATGGTTCTCGAGTTCCAAGAAAGTAGAGAATTATTCATTGGATTTCCATCAAACGTAATCTCCGTCTGGTTCTTGTGGATATACGGACAGACGTTCTATTTTATGATACGAGTATGAAGAAACGTGCTAAGAGAAATATAAAATGTATTTTTGTATAGAAACTTGAAGTTATTTAAGCAGAAATGTTATGTCTTTGATCAGCTGATTGATTAGATCGCGAACTGTACTACGAATGAACGGTGAGTTTTTTTATCTACGGTCTGGTCATGTTTGGTAGTTTAATTATGTATCTAGAACTATAAGAGCACAAATGTTATTAGGGAAATCAATTTTTAAGCAACAATTATGATTTTGATTACCGCACAAAGAAAATTGCGCTTATTGGCACAATAGGTAAAGCTAAAACACATCGCATTTAATAGAAAAACTAAGTCAAATGTGCAACAAGGCCTCAGCTCGGCATAATGTCAGAATGCAACACTAGATTGAAGCTGAACCTGAAGCTGATTTTCAGTTCCAACCCAAGGGTGCCATGCGCTCGAATGTGCTTAAAAATGTAAAATATACATAAATAAATATTAATGTTGATAACTTTGTCGCACTAACCTAAATATCATAGTGAAGGTAGTGTGTAATATTAATTTATGATTATTTTGTACGAGTAGTTATATTATATCGGAAAAATCATGTTGGCAAACTGCAAGAAAACCAAAAAATAATGAGTCTATGCTGTCTTTTTTATTTTTTTAATAATAGGAGTTTTTTTTTGTGTTTCGTTTATTTGTGAATGTAGTGCCGTCATTATCCCGTACGGTTTAAAATTGTTTCCCATACGGAAATAAAAAAAATCTTTCTTTCTTTCATCTCAACGAATGGATGCTTCCGTCTAACTGAGAGATACCTACAACTCTTTCATTATTTCATAACTGAAGAATCTGTAGTTATCTCGAAGTTATGAAATATTATTTTATTAAAGCTTACTTCATGAAAGCGTAAGCGTATAAAAGAAGAGAATTGAAAATGAAATAAAAACTTGTTAGCTACTCGGACAGTACATTAATTACTTTCAGAATAAAGCTTCTCAGGTGCTGAGTGTTCTCACTAAATGGTTCAGTAAAAATAGGGTTGTTATCGTAAAAATTGTGAATATTTCACTTGTTTGTTCTTTTATGCGTCTTGTTGAAACTTTTATAATAAAGGCTCCGAAGTTTGAATGGCATATATACATACATATATCGTTGTAGAAATGCAATTTTAAACGGCAAGTGTGACAATATTATAATGCACTCTAAGATTAGTTCTGTGGGTACAATTTACCGACATAAATCGGCGGTAGAGCGACTTCTACATGAATTGTATTGGAAATCGCAGACTACTGTCATAACACATTAATTAGTTCATTTCTTCCGTTATAAGCCCTAAAGATAAGGGATAGTTTTTTTTTTTAAAGTCACTGTTATTACGTAGGTAGTTCCTACATCACGCTAAAAACTAGACGAAAACCTTTCGAAATCAAGGAAAATGCATAAACCATGATCCGGCAGGGTATAATACCGGAGTATTTTTAATTAAATTGAAACAGCGAGCCTCTGCTATAAGATATTATATTTTTAGAGATCCTTAGTGCTGGAACGCGATCTTTATTACAAAGGAGGCGGGATGAAAGGGGTCGAGTTTAAAATGGATAGAAATAAGTATAGGTATTGAGATTAATTAGATTTCTGTAGGCTAGAAAGCCTTGAAGGATCTGAAACCAGTTTAGAAATGTAAGGGATTTTAGGGTCTTAAAAGAACTTTGTATATCCGGCTAGAAGGACCAAATTCTATGTTCCCCAAAGTTGAGCCGCTGGTGAGATTTTGGGAGCAAAGAAATAACTCACGGGTATAGTATATAACCAAGCAACAGCATGTATCATAAACTTATTATAATAGTATCACGTTATTTATTTTGGAACGATGAAATTATTGCGGTTTATATCTCAATAGTTGTACACCATATTTATTGGGGTTGCCATTCCTTAATTGACATAAAACTGCGTTTAGTTACTTCTATCAATTATAAAACCTTATGTTTGATTTTAGACATAATCAGTAGATACCTATTAGGAAGATAATCTCATACATGTTTTCCACTAAAAACTGAGACAATAAATGAAAATATGTATGTGTAAGTGGCATGCGATAAATGGCTGCCGACACGCACGCATAATTACGCTAATTAAGAAAACACAAAAAAAAACTTCGTAGATATTTAAATATGTACCCACCAAATTATCTTTCTGCCGGCTCTATCTTGACCGTTTTCATATCCCACAGAGCCGCATAGAGAGAAATCCAATTGAACTAATGCATATGTCGACAGGAATTACGGTCGTAAGTAGTGTAAAGTTAAACGAAATGCATTTTATCTGCGGAACCATATTTTTTATCATAATTTTCAGACACATAATCCTGTTAGGAGTTATATCTTGTAGAAAAATAGGAGCAGAGGTTATTAAGTTCTGTAGGCTTACTCCCGAAAGTGATTCGAATCTAATTTTGTTCTTGATTCGAAGTCGTTTTGGTTAGTGGTTCTTCCCTATAGGTACCTAGGTAGTTTAGGTCCTGCCCTTTCTAGTCCCTATTCCTTTAAGGGGTTATTATATCATCATTATGTACAATTTTTACTACGGAACCAACACTACGGCATTAAGTCCGCCTCTGTACTTAGTGCATAAAGTATAAATAAATAAATAAATAACACTGAAATCGCGAAAAAATAAACAGCTGTTCCTTAATAATAATTCAATATTACTCGACCAATAAAAAATGTACCCTATTCCAAAGTAAAGTCTTAGCGAAGTCTAAGTATCTACGGTATCAGACAGGTAGATCTCAGCCAGAAAATAAATCATCAAACAGAGGTCCTTAAAATTTTAATAATATAATTTTAACTTATTTTTTTGACGTCATTAATTCAGTAATATTGATTGGTGATGATGATGATCGCAGCTAATAATCATTTATTTAGTAGTTAACATTAATTACTATTCATAGAAATAGTGAATTTGTGGGGCTCAGACACCACATAGATGCGACCCCTCGTTGGACAACCTCTGCGCGCTAGCGGGCCCGCACGGTGAGGCGCCCTGCTAGGCTATAATGCGCGCCGTGACAGAGGTTTGTCGTCGTGACAAGACTTGATAATGCGACGACAAAATTATGTCGCGGCGTTCATGTTAGCTCGGCTGGCTACGCAACGACAGACCACGACGCGATCTTACCTCTGCTAGTATTCTGTTTAGTGGTATAGACACAAAAAATTGACATAGTATTCCTTTGATTTTACTGTAGCCATTTAGCCAATAGTAGCCATACAATTACAATAATTTCACAAATTTTTGCAATTAATTTTAGTCCAGTACCTGTACCATGAGTTTTCCGTGCCGTCTAACGCTATCGTTCACATTCAATATTTGTATAGTGACTTTAGTTCACTATTTATACCGCTAGAGGCGCTGAAAAAATTCACATACAAATATTGCATGTGAACGTGTACGTTAGACGGCACGGAAAACTCATGGTAGAGGTAGATACTGGTACTATAAAGTAATTGATTGGTAGTTCGTGAAGGTTATTAGTTTCTTTTGAGTAGGTACCTATTCTCACCTAAGTTAGAATGGGCTAAGACCCACAAATGTGTATTCATTATAGCTAAGTTCGAGCACTAATTATAACAGCTTGAACCCGTTAGCTGTTATAATTGTGATGATACGCAGGTACTTATTTATTAACAATACTTATGAATTTATGTAGACACTTCTACAACTTTGGAATAAATGTCCTTAATACTGGCTGTAGAAAGACGGTTTTTAATTATTATTAACCTCCAATTATTTCGTAATAATAATACATTACTGTCTAGACTTGAAATTAAGCAATTGACGGTTAAGTAATAATGGAAGACCGAGGAGAAGCCGATTACTTCCAAAGTGATTTAAAATTTTTGTTAATTGCTATTTCGTCTGAGACTTGTATAGCACCTACTTTTCTCTAATTTTCGAGGAAAAAATAAACAAAAAAAATATGGTAAGCTTATAAAAACATCCATAATACAGTAGGTATTCAATTTTCATTCGTGCCAATAAGGTATCGCGCGGTTGTTGTTCTTTTTTTTAAATAAATAAAATATTGCATATATATCGCATAGGTAAGTACCTAAAAACACATAGAATAATTACGAATAAAAAAGAACTGGCCAGCAATTTCTATTATTGTCGTGTTAAAAATTGCTGGCGTATTATTTCGTTGAGCACCACAAAAAAGCGATTGATGTATTGTTATTTATATAACAATGAAACAATTTCCAAGTACTAGTGGGAGATTAACAACTTACTTCAGTGGAGCCTATTGTTAACAAATACAAAGACTTAAAATCTAGTAGCAGCTAGTCCCGAATTAAGCTTTCCACTACAATATTATTATGTTTCAGTGGTTCTGACACACTGCTGTTATGAACGGCGAATGTAACATGACCCTATGATCATCACGCAGGTAGGCAGAAGTACTTGCAAACCGCAGTAACTGCAATCGTCGGCGTCGCCGCAGACGTGGGCGCGTCCACGGCAGCTGTCGGTTTGTCGACGGAAATCCGACAAGCCGTCGACTAGTAACGATGGCTGCACTTACCCCTGTCGTCGTCAAAGTGTCGCGCATGTGTAAGAGCGCTTAAGTATCTAACCGTCAAAAACCCCCGACGCCAACTAGAAAAATAGCTGTAACTTTTGAACAGCTGAACAGATTTCCATGAAACATAGCTATGATCATACCCGACGTGACCATCATACCGTCCTCTCTGTCGAGGCCCGTCGCGACGTCCCGCTCCATATGATCCCCTACCCTCGCACTCGATAGATTTAAAAATCCCTAATAAGAATAATATAACACAGACACAGCAAGCCCTCTCAGCCCCATCAGCGTCGCCCTAAGCCGAGGCCCGTATCCTACTAGTGGACGCTCTTAGCTGCGTCACGCTTAAATTCACTTTTTAAATAGGTCGGAGGCTTCACTGAAAGTCCGAGAAAAGTGAGAGAGAAAGTAAAAAAAAAAATTGTTTGACTTGTTTCCTGAAGAACACCAAACCGAGAGCTTCAAGACAAGCTCCAGAAACAATTAACATCAGTACATAGTAGATAAATACCATCTAAAATCCTAAGAATACATGTATGGAAGTAGGTATGATTGAATGTAGTCGGATTAGTGAATAAATTATATTTTGATCACATTCATGACTGTACTATAATTAATAATGAAATTCCATTTTCCAAAGCAGAATTAATTAAAATTGTAATGAGAGCTATGTAGTATGTTACGTATTAATTATGAAATAGCTTTAAATGTGTTAATATTAAATACGGAATGTACGAAGACTGTTGTTGCTATTAAAATTGCTGGATGACACTTCTACTCGACCGCTCCAAATAATTGTAGTGAGGAAGTCTAGCAAATGTACTGGGACCTAACAATTCTACAATTTCAATCGTGTCTCAATCGCCTCAGAATGGTCTAATAATTGTTGGTTTTTGCAGTGTCGTTCAACCTATTTTGACTTCTATTTCAATTCCAATTTATTTTAATGGCTCCATCGTAATTCGATGATTCTGCCAACTTCCAGGTTGAAAAGACACTGTGATAGGTTGTGATAGGTATAAAAAAAAAAAACTGAATGTTAGACCATTGACCGGTGTTTGAAGCGTTGAAATAGAAAGAAAGAAACAAGGTTTATTGGTCAACACAATACATATTTAAATCACACCATATACAGTAAGAAACAGAAATCCGAAATCAGAAATCTGTTGGTGTACAATAAAGAAAAAAATATTCTATTCTATTCTAGCTAGGTTGCTGTTCAAAAGGAACACTTATAAAGTTATAATTAATATGCTTTCGCAGCCTATTGTCATGGCTGATGCTTTGTACAATCGTTGGATAACTAAATTATTTTTTAAACTTTTAACTGCTATCAAAAAAAACGAATCATTATCTGACTTGGAATAGCTCTTTCTTTTGTATGCTCGTTATCTCAAATTCAACCACAAAAATCCCTCGAAAAAATAACTGACTCATATATTTGTAAAACATAGTATCATGTTCTTAGCAATTAGGATAAGAGTAACCTCAATATAAGCCCAGCCTCAGTCCCTCAGGCAAGGTGAACGGCGCAGGGGACCTACCACGAATGTTTTGGACGTATCGTAACGCTACAACGGCCCCAGATATTATTGTAAATTTGTTTTATGAAAAAGTATCCATCGGGTTTCATGCCGGTATCTTCTCCAGCACCAACCCACTTGGAACCGTGCATCTAGAATCACGACGTTTTGAAAGTTCCTGCAAAGGCCCAGTTGAATTAAAAAACTTTGACTTTGATAACGTTACCAAATTGAGAATGAAAAGTACAATAATTCTATCGCATTTTTGTTTAATTTTACGCAAAATACACGCTTGTTTCCTGAAAATCTAAAAATACTGCATGTATTTCCAAAAAATATCATGGATTTAACGTGTAGGTATATTTTATTCAGAATTTGCTTACGTTAACGTGACGATGAACATTCACGGTAGGCCCCCAGGTTTTCGCGGTAAATTAATTTGTTCCTATACAAGTATGGCCGCCGTCATCGCCTGCCGTAATTGATAGCCAGCGAACAAAACTTCGGGTCAAACCCAAAATACTTTAATTGAGTTTGTTTGTACAAGTTTTTATAAATTAATGTCACTGGGAAATAATAAGGTTTTAATCAATTATTTATTTGTAAATAATTAAATGTGGATATTTTAAAAATGTGTGGTAAGTACTTACCGATTTTTCTTATATTTAAAAAATATGACTTTTCTTTTATAAACCAAGATAGATTAATACAATCACAGAATAACACAAAACCACTATTACTATTTCTTAGGTGTTTCAATAATTTTGTATTTTTATTTTATACAGGATATTTTTTTATGTAGTGTGCAAAAGCAGAGGGAAAAAAAAATAAAGAAAGAAAAACAATTATTTGCCACAAATACAAGACACTAGAAATCAGAGTGAATCAGTGTCCATTCCGAAATGCAACCGCAGTACAAAAATTCACTCCAAAACAAAATAAAAATTTGATTTTGTATGGCTTGCGCTAGTAAATTATGCGTGTTCCCCATTTTAAGTAGAATTTTCATTTTGTGTTAAAGTGTATCCCAATACTGTGGTTACATTTAGGAATAGAGACTGAATCTTTCTACAAATTATGCGCACTACATAAAAATATCCTTATACACTGATGTACTTGTGTCCTTGGTGCAAAAAAAATATTTATTTTCTTTTTTCTTCTATAGATTTTATTTCTAGTATCAATAGGGATCGTTTGTTAATTTTCCTCTCAGTTGACATCACTATAATTTCGGCCAGTATTCTCCTACTGCTGATTATAGGCATCATGTCTCTACCGTCCCGTGTTTCATGTGTATTTTGCGAATGTGCACTATCTATGTACACTACAACGTTCGGAAGAGCTGCCAACCAGTACATCGCGTACTAGCTTAGTGCATTAACGTGAGACATGTGCTATTAAGTACCCATAGAATGATATAGCTATAAATGTTCCATTTTAGAGGTAAAGCAACCACACCAATACCTGTGTTCTTGGTAATGGGAGTACTGGGTGTACTGGTAATGGGGCTACATTATCAAGCTGTACATTTTCAGTTTAAGCTGACCTCTCATGGTACAGAAAACCTATACAATGCTAGGTCAGCTTATAGTGGAAATATATAGCTTGATATTTAGCCGTGTGTATTTACATTTATACCAACTGCAGTAGATCTGTACCTACTGCGGCCAGTACAGCGACAGGGAAAAAAAGATTTTTTTTTTAGACATCACGAAACCCAACTCTCGAAAATAAATTAAAACATCAATACAATTTATACCTATGGGGGTTGCCCTTTAATTATGTGATGTTCAAACATGGGGGGAAGGGTTAACATCACGATTGATCACGATGGGAGGGAGGGGATGTTGTGACAATTATGTGTATAATCGTGCGACCACGTGAAATCCCGAGCGAGCGAATTTGTGTTGATGATCTTATTACAAGGCAATTATACTCAACTTTAGACGCAATAAGTAATGCTAGGCTGGACTTAAAAATAAAAGTTTGGTTACTGTATAATTATACAGTAACCATACTTTTACTTTACATTTATTTTACCTTTTTTGCCTTGTCTTCGTACGTGTGACACTGCAGGGGTGCCAACTGAAAATCAGCGCTGGGCTCTTCGCGCCCAGCAAATGCTGAGCTGGCTACCCTTTCGGCATAGGCCTCAGCATAGGCATACTTGACAACATAATGCAACATTTTATAATGACTCCAACTTTTCTTTTTAATTTTTTTAATTCTCTTAGGCGTCTGTTTTTTTGTTTGTTTAAAGGTTTAAGTTATCTTTTATTTTATTATTCTAACGTGTGTTGTCACTGTCCGTGCTGAATAAATGTACCTATTTTCTTTATTTCATTAAATGCAACACTTCCAATATAGTAAAATAACAATCCCACAGTGCCCAAGTAACAACTGATCAATTGATTAGCGAAAGCCACAGATGCGAACCTCCGAACACTTCGGTAATTACTTTTTAATGGGCGAAGTTCTGATTCGAGTTCGTACAGCGTTCGTCAGTTTTCGTATCATGCGTGTATCTTTCAACGAACAATACATGAGTGTATATATTACTTGTTCTGGGAAAATGGAATCGGAATGTTGAGAAATTGATGTGTTCCTAAGAACTTTCGAGTTTGAAGGGAGTAGGTTTTAACCCTAAAATGAATATACTTACCTAGAAATCTTGGTCTGCGAATTACAACATTTACAACCAATTTTTCAATCAAGCTTATTATGTGTAATGGAATAGAAAAGTTTAATTTCAATTATACAAAATATTAGGCACTTTTGAAACGATAAAGACCTTAGGTGCACGGTTCAAAAAAAAGTTGGTCCTATGGAGGAGACCAGGAAAGAAACTCTACGGATACTTTATAAAAATAAGGTTACTCTTTTAAGATTACTGGATTGAAAAAGACACCTAAGGTCATTGGAGTTTCTTGCCGGTATCTTCTCCAGGACCAACCCACTTGGAACCGTGCGCCTAGAATCACTACGTTTTGAAAGTGCCTGCAAAGGCCCAGTTGAAATAAAAATCTTTGACTTTGATTGAATAATTGGATTCTAATTTAGCTTTGCATGGGGACAGTAAACACCTTTTAGACTGAGCCTGACTTCAAAATTCGTGGAAAACTGTGATATCCATATATCTACCGAAATAGAATTCACACACACACTCTACCAGCAGGTAGCCCATCAACAGAAACCAACAGTTGTGAGACGAAATTGGAGGCCGTTATCCTTAATTTACTCTCACAGCCTTACTCCATGACTTGCATTTACCTTTTTTCGTCCTCACCTCTATGGCGTAAGATTATCTGCGAATAAGTCACCGTCACTTGTGGGGCAGCCCTGTCATTATCGACTGTTTAAAACAAAGTCCTCACCATACTCATTTTATAAAAACCTAACCGTCAAAAAACCCCGACTCCAACTAGAAAAAGAGCTGTAACTTTTGAACGGTTGAATAGATTATCATGAAACATAGCTAAGATGATAGACGATTAAACTAGATTTCAATTTTTTAAAAAAGTGCATTGAAAACGGTCCATCCGTTTTGGAGTTACGATGCCACAGACAGACACACAGATACACACTACAAACTTATAACACCTCTCTTTTTGTCGGAGGTTAAAAAAGAATAAGTATGAGAGAACAAGCAATACATCATCGTACCTTTTCGGTACGGGCATGCTCGACGGCATGTTTTCAATTTTTTATTAGAATTAGTGTACCTATTTCTTTTTTATTGTGTTTTGTCTATTGTGAATGTGGCGCCGTCATTATCCCGTACGGAATAAAATTATTTTTCTTTCTTTCTTTCTTTTCTTTTTCTTTCATCACATAGTAACAAAAGTTCTATTTAAACTGGTTATGACAACGGAATCATTATAAGTTTTAGGGATTGTTATTTGAAAAGTTAACTCATAGTCGGATGGTTTTCGTAATTACGGCCCAATATGTTGTGAAATACAGGGTGCTGACGACGTTAAATAAAACCAAGTATTTTGGTATCACGATCTGTGATCGTACACAAACAAAACAATCATATCCAAACAGTAGTTTAGCCACAGTAACTAATTAAATTTTTCTCAATTTTACATTATGGCAAGATCTCTAAGCGAATTTTGTTACGCGAGTACAAAATTTAAAAATTCTATAATCTGATCTTTCCAAAATTATCTTTATTAAAATTGATTAATTTTAATAAAGATAATTTTGATGCTGTCCCATAAAAAACTTCCAATACCTATTCAACCCAAAAGTATGGAACAGCTGATAATTTTTTCGCGATTACGATGTTGGTCACATTGAGAAAGTTGTTCAGTTTGATAGTCTGATCCACACCCTTAAATATGACCACGTAATTTTGGTACACATTGTATAACGAATTACGGGGCTTTAATCTGTAAATCTGGGGTTTGTCAGGCTACAGGCCTGACAAACCCCAGATTTTTCAAATTCATATCAAGAGCTCTTCATCCATCACCCTTCACGTCACATACGCAATGAATTCGGCAAACAGAGAGAGTAATAAGCACACGTCACAAGGTGACACGTTATGAAAGAACTTTATTGTTCGTTCGTACGTGTCTGGAACTCGGAGTAAATTCTGGTAATATGGTGTTCATTTAGGAGGGAAATTGTCATGGTGATGTGGGAATTAAATAAGGTGGATATTGCAACGGCCGGATTTTCGGATAAGGGCCGCATCATGCTAGCTACTTTCTGCAGCAGAATCGATTGCTTTCACGTACGTTTATTCACTTTTTGTAAACAAAAGGTAGAACGCGAAAATGCGCGAGCAAAAGACAGCCAACGAGCGCGATTCTGCTACTAAAAGTATCGAATGTGCTATAGCCTTAAGTTAGTTCTAAAGGTGCAGGTCAGTGCACGTAAATAGAGCAAGTAAAGTCGCAGCACTTACAGACTTACACACTTACACACTTCTTTAGAAAAGAAAAGAAGTATTTTATTTTTACGCCCAGTATGACGCACGAAACTTAATTAAAACCTTACACCAAGACCACTTAAAACTAAAACATAAATCATTGCTCTGCTAAACAAAACATAATTAAATTAATTAAGTGGCAACACCGAGTGACCGAGCAAAAAGAAAAAAGAAATTAAAAATAAACCTCGTTATATTATTACGAACTCCGTCTATTACGGTCGATTACGTCTTTACGCGGTAGTTTATACGATGCATACTTGTATAACCTGCGCAAGTGCCTCAACGCACATGTTACCCACGCCGCGCCATGCACATGTGTACAAGCATCATAGCACAGTAAATATTTACGATATACAGAGTGATTCAGTCTCTGTTCCTAAATGCAACAGCAGTATTGCGAAAATTCGACTTAGTATGGGACACGCATTATTTACTTAGTTTCCGAGATATTAAGGTTTATTATTGACCCGCGATGCCTTGATGTCATAAGCCCTTAATTGTGCTGCACCACTCTTGGAGGCGCCTGATTAGCCTGGTAAACTGGCACTACGCTTGTTCCACACATTTTTTTTTTTTAATTCTTTACCCCTCACTATGATTTCTCCTGTATCGAGGGTACAGTTTACAAACATACATGTCACATGCACATACAACCAGACAACAGACAACTATCTGTAGATCATACAAATATTTGTTCCGTGCGGGGATCGAACCCGCGGCACGTAGCGCAGAAGGCTAATCGCTTAGCCACTGCGCCAACCGTGTCGTCAAATAATTCGTAGGGGTCTAAAAATGATTAAAAAAAATCTCTACTAAATGTATGGTTTCTTAGTTGGTCTCATTGTTTATAGTTGTTCATAATGATGAGTACACAGTATAACTCTCTATCCCTCTCTCAGTGCGACTATAACCATGTATAAAAAGGCTTTAGCGCAGTAACTAGAAAACTTCTTAGTCTTAAGTAATGTTTTATGAAGTCGCTCCGCTTCGTCCTTTGTTAAGCCGGACTTCGGTTTACTTTCGATATTTATAGGCCGGATTACTCTTAGACATTCTCTCGAAGGAAAGCAAAAAAGAAGGTTTAATTTATAGAGGTTTGAGGAGACTTTTAAAGTTACAAAGTGAATTGCATTGGAATGAGTTTGTATTGATTTATTTAATCCGTTACTTTAAAAAAGGATTCGAATTTGTTTCATGTACTTATAGTGAATTTATTTCCCGTATTCTTCAAATAAAAGATAAACACTACGTTGATAACATTGCGTTATATATAATTTATATTTTTACCCGACTACGGAGAGGGATATAATATGTTTGTTGGGAATGTAGAATTTTCTTATGTTAATGCGCCTCTAAAAGTGATTTTTTATCAAGATTTAACTTTCATGTGGTCGAAAGCTGTAGTGCTTTTAAATATTACTTTAATGCAGATGGTCTATGACCAAGTAGCTCAAATTAATTACAAATACCTGCAGTGCCGTTTTTGAAATTGAGACTACAATTACTAATAACCTAACTGTCAAAAACACCCGACTCCAACCAGAAAAAGAGCTATAACTTTTGTACGGCTGAACAGATTTTCATGAAACATAGTTAAGATGATAACCGATTAAACTAGCTTTCAACTAGCTAAGATGATACCCGATTAAACTAGCTTTCAATTAAAAAAACTGCATTGAAATCGGTCCATCTGTTTGTGGAGCTACGATGCCACAGACAGATACTCAGATCCTCAGATACGCAGATACACAGATACACACTACAAACTTATAACACCCCTCTTTTTTGTCGTGAGTTAAAAAAACAAGAGACTCACAAAAATTCGGAATGGGAACAAAATGTACTAGCAATGCAGAAATTTGTCCAGATGTACCAACGCGCAACGTAAGAAATTAACCAAACTTAAACTAGAAAGCTGTCAAAACCCTCAGAGCTTTCTTAGCTCATAATAACGGCATCCAATATTAATAATATTAGAGTTTAAATTGCAAAAACTCAAGGGATTTGCTTGGTAAAAGATAAAACCGAAATTATCCCAAACAATGATTATGTTTTCACAATCCTATCAGATTTTTGAAAGGATTAGTGGGAGCAACGCACTGTAGGGTGACACAAAGGTACCGATGACCCGACAACCTGATTGACATAGTGGCTTAGCAATTGACTTTTTACGCTACTGGACACAGTTTTTTTAAAACATTGCCCCTCACTAGGATTTCTCCTGTATCGAGGGTATAGTTTACAAACATACATCTCGCATGTACACACACACCCCGACCCGAAATAACTATCTGTAGATCATACAAATATTTGCTCCGTGCGGGGATTGAACCCGCGGTACGTAGCTCAGAAAGCTCATCGCTTAGCCACTGCGCCAACCGTGTCGATTGTAGGTAAAGTACGCATCTCATTCTCACTTTAATATTCCACTCATAACCAATATCAGGGGAGCTATTTTGTAAGGACATCTTCAATCTCGAAAATTATATCTATATTATATTATATTAGTTGATTATAAGAACGTAAACTCTAAGATGACGTCTAATAGAGATGAATGGAAGAAGAAGACATATTGCACCGACCCCAAATAAAATGGGATAAGGGCAGGAGAATGATAATCTTCCATCTCGACAATTTATTTAAGGTATATGTCATAAAACCAAAATTTCTATAATGCTCTTGTCAAAATAACGAAGTTCCAATGTTAGTGACATTTTCATTTAATAGGAAGATGCTGATAGAATTTATAAACCACTTTTTTTGCTGACTGTACATTGTGGAATACAAATAAAGTATCAATATATTAATACGTGAAGACGTACGTACGTGAAACTTTGGACCCCTTTATAAGCATATTGCGCACAGAACACATTGCGCGCACGGAGGATTGTGAGAATTGATATAGTTATAGTTTATATGAGGAGTGCAGAAAGCTAAATTACGGTCGATTTTCGACCACTAGGCGACCACTAGTATCTATTAATACTTAGCTTGTAAAACTTATCTTTCAGCTTGTAAAAATAAAGAAATAAAATTACCTTTCAACAAGGATTTTATTACATTTTCCCGACTCTATAACGAAAAGGGTTCGGGGGCAGTGCAGTAGGGTCACTGTAAATTTTGTACAAATTGTTCGGACAAACGAGTAGCCCAAGGTAACCATCATTCTCATTTAGCGTCTGACAGGCGGATTTCGTTCGGAAAATGGAAATGTCCTTTTTCACACCGAACTGAAAATATGGGCTTGTAATTTTAACAAAATGAAATAGGTGTTTGGCATGAAAAATGATGCCTTTTTAACCCCCGACAAAAAAGATTAATAAGTTTGTAGTGTGTATCTTTGTATCTGTGGGTCTGTTATCTGTCTGTGGCATCGTAGCTCCAAAACGGATGGACCGATTTCAATGCAGTTTTTTTTATTGAAAGCTTGTTTACTCGGCTATCATTTTAGAGCTATGTTTTATAAAAATCTGTTCAGCCATTCAAAAGTTACAGCTCTTTTTCTGGTTGGAGTCGGATTTTGACGGTTAGGTGATATACATATTATATTCATGTTTCCAACACTAGTCATGACTGACCGTCATACCATCCTCAAATCAGAAATTTTCTTAAGCCGGGTCCCCCGCGCTTGTTTTATCCTACACACTACACGAAGACACCTACACGAAACATTAGGTGTATTTAATATGTAGGAGTTATACTCACAAGAGATCCTGCTTTATAGGTAGTCAAAAAAAATTACAATAATTATCTACACTGAAAATAAAGTAGGTACATTATTATTATCAGCCTATGCTGACCCAACTCCTGGGCAAAGGCCTCCCTCCATTTTCTCCATTTCTCTCGATCCCGCGCCTTTTCGTTCCATTCTTGAAGAAATGTATCCATTTCGTCCCGCCATCTCTTTCGTGGACTGCCGCGACCTCGTTTTATTAGTAGGTACATAGGCATATAAAATTCACCACGTCCCCCGGCCCCCTCCTGGGTACGTCCATGGCTGAGCCCCCAGCAATATGATTCCTCTGCCTAACCAGTAAAATACTGGAGTGATGCTATGTTTTCTTCACTATCTATACGTTATCAAAGCCTCATCTTCATTACATAACACTTAACAATCCAATACCCTCGCATCTTGTCCCTGCCGGCTGTTACGCACAAAAACCGGACATTATAGTACAATTTGACGTATCGCTGGAGCATTAAGTCGTGCCCCAGGCGAGGCGGGCGATATTGAGAAACACATCTATCATATAGAGGGGGGGGTACAATATGGTAGGTGTTCCCGTCCACGTCTAAGACGGATTGATGGAAACCAAGATATGTTAGTAAACTTTTCTTAGAAGTCTCAACGATTCATAATTGATAATGTCTGGTCTAATCGATTATAAAATCTTGATTTTAATACGTAGGATTAACAGGAAGAATGGTTGTTACATTGGTCATTTGTTCAATTATATATTAAGCCTTAAAAAAAGGAGTTATTTTATTAACTAAAAAAAATTATGATCACATAAATACTGAATAGATAAGAATTTTATAAAGAAACTTAGAGGCACATGCGCACAACAGTAATATTTACAATCGCTAGCATTTTTGTTTCGTCTATAATGAATAGAATAGAATAGATCTTTATTTCATGTAAACCAGATACAGGCACTTATGAAATGTCGAGACTCTAGGTGCAATGAAGTAACATACACCAGAGAATTTTGTAATTAAATCACATTTGGCCCGCAACTGTTGGCATGGTGTCCCGATTTCCAGGGGTCCGTGAACACGTTCTGATTTACCCATGATCGAAAGAAAGAAAGAAGGAAATATAGTTTATTGGCACATACATGCTAAAAACACAGATAATAAAAAATACAATAAAATCAGTAGTTTAGTGCCAAAGGGGCCAGCAGTTAAGCATAATGTTGGGTGTCAGCACGGTAATACTGATTACCCGACGCTGGTTTGCAGCTGCAACCGGATCGGGAGGTTGGGTTGCCAAATGTCTCGGTTTTGGGTGATTCATACTACGGTCATCAAAAAATATAAATTTGTGATATGATGTGCACCTTGCATACCATTGCATACTAATAAAATAAAAAAAACAAATGTTGTTAGTTGTCCCGATTTAAATAACCAATATCCCGGGTATTTTTACGGACCTGGCAACACTACTCGCTACCCATATACCCACCATAACCGTAAAAACACCACGTGTGACCTAATAACAATAAGTAACCCAATAAATTCTCCGGACACCTCTCAAATCTGGCGAATAAATACTATATTGGATATACTGGACACAATAACAAAAGAGGTGCTTTTTGGTGGTTGCTGATCCAAAAAGCAGTATAAGTTAAGTATGTTACAAATATAAGTAAATTTAACATAATCATCATCACTACATAGTATAAAACAAAGTCGCTTCCCTCTGTCTGTCCCTATGTATGCGTAAATCTTTAAAACTACGCAACGGATTTTGATGCGGTTTAATAGATAGAGTGATTCAAGAGGAAGGTTTATATGTAAATATGAAAGTATTATACTTTCATAATTAATGTAAGGATAATAGAGAACTTGCATCCGGGCGTAGGCGGGGACGGGTCGCTAGTTAAAAATAAATTGAATTTCTTTTTTAACCCCCGAAAAAAAGAGGGTTGTTATAAGTTTGTAGTGTGTATCTGTGAATCTGTGTCTGGCATCGTAGCTGCAAAACAGAAAGACCGATTTCAATGCGGTTTTTAATTTTTAATTGCTAATTTAATCGGGATCATTCTTAGCTATGTTTCGTGAAAATCTGTTTCGCCGTTCAAAAGTTACAGGTCTTTTTCTAGTTGGAGTCGGGGGTTTTTGTCACCGTATAGCGTTAAAGAATTCATTCCCAAAATAATCTAGCATACGTAGGTAATATTAATTCTGAGAATTGAAAAACATTTAGATACCCACTGTTATTTTATATTCTTTTTGGAACGTGTTTTTAATTTTTTACTTCTTTTTGTCTTCATTTTTTATTTTTTCTTTTTTTTACTTTTTTGTGTGTCGTAATTTGTGTAAAAATAAATTGGTTTTCTTTCTTTCTTTCATTCTTTTTGTTTCTAAGTACGGGTACATACACAATATACTTACCCGTAGATATACATATTTCTAAGTTGCCAACTTGCTTCTCCTATTTTCCTGTCATTCTCGCTATGAACGTAATTTATTTGAACAAATAAATTGCTGGCAAACAAGACAACTAAAGTTTGAGTTATTTATATATTTGCTCATAATAATAATATATTTTCTCTATAACTTACTATTGTAGTAACTTTAGATTTATTGACTGTCATATTATTTCTATTATGAGGGTGTGCTTGATTTATATTTTGGTAACTACATATGTAATTTAAAAGATAAATAAAAATCATCTATTTTATAAAAACGCTTTCATTAGCTTCACCTGTAACTATGTAAAAAAATCTTGGAAGTAAAATTTGAACCACTTCCCGGTTTCCGATTGAGCTGAAATTTTGCATACACGTTTAGTTTGGATGACAAAAGCGTTTTCTTTAGTTTTTTTTTTAAACTATTATATTTATTATTCTATTTTGAAGTGTTCTTCATTGTATCTAGTAGGTATATGACATTATACTATTATGATACTCTATGTACGGGCTGCCAGGTTGCGTGGTATTGAATGCAAAGAATTGTTTATTGTTAAAAGTAGTATTTATTAAAGTTCCCACAAATTGTTCTTAATAGATAATGTTTATGACCTAATGTTAGAGTTTATGTTAAAATGTTAATGTTAATTGTTTATGAATGCACCCGGACGGTTCGGTGTCTATAAATGCACTGAAGTTACAAGAGTTTTAAGTTAATTATTACAATAATTGCAAAGTGTTGCGTTAGCAAAAGTGTTCGGTTGCGTTGAACCGAACACTCTATGACATTTTCATTGAGCTAATAGTCGTCCCATCCAGATCTGATGCAAGAATATTGGTAACCCCACCTAATAAGTAGTTTTACATGATGATGCTACAAATTGCGATCTGTCCCTAATCAATACTCAAACAACTCCACGCCTTCACAAGAAAAGCTAAAACCGAGACACATCTTGAAATGAACTAGACAGATGCAAAATATAGACAGGCTTTATAGACTAGCAAAAGCAATGCATCCAAATGCGGAAACCACTCTGTATTCACCCGGGAATCGATCCTACGGCCCTTGAGATGCAAATACAGTGACAAGATTGGAAGCGAGCTCTGTCATTTGTAACAGAAGCAGTGAAGGCAATTTGTTGTTGCTGATTGTTAGTTTGCAAATTATTTTCTTGCGCTGGTTATTATTACTTAGTTCTCAAGGTTTGCATTTTGAAAATGAAGTCAGAGAATTTCTTAGTTCATTTGTTTGCAGTCTCTTTGTGAAATATCTTTGTTGTAACTTTAAAAATTTGTTACCATTATTTTCATTAGTTTAGTGACAGCACTGACAGCTAACACGGTACAATAGACCTTATGATAACACCACGGTGGCGCGACAGGTTGCGCCGCCATGGTGTCCCGGTGAAATATAGCCCTTAGACTTGTACAGTAGAATATAATAGAATAGATCTTTATTTCATGTAAACCAAATATGAAATGTCGAGACTCCACGTCGAGACGTCAAGTCGTGTTGTGCACGGTTCCAAATAGTAGATCCTATGGAGAAGAACCGGCAAGAAACTCCATGGTAACTCTTTTCAAATAAATAATAGATTACAATATGTATCAGTACAATGTTGTGGTAAGAGCTGCGAGAATAATGCAATTCAATGCAAATACAAATAAGACTAGGATAATAATGAATTGCCTCCGAATAAGATTGCCATGGCAGTTTCGAGCTGACCAGTTCCGACAGACGGCACCCGTTCACGAGCATGACGCATGTGTCAGCCTCGCCAAGCTCGACCACCAGTATTAATTCACCCGTGGGATAAAAGATGACACATTTTTTGCAATCCCGTTTCAAAGAAATATTTAGAGCACCTTCGAACCCAGAACTTATAAAGCTACGTCACACATCACAATACAAAACCATCGAAGTATGAAGCTCCGTGTCTTTGTTCCCTCACCTTTGTGCAAGAAACAACACCTTCCCTGCTTGCTTATGACAGGCGTCTTAATAACTCGTCTTCGAACTCGAAGACTACTTTGTGAGTAATCAGTGCATAGCGATGCGTCTTGTGACAATGGAACAGGTACTGGTGAAATGAATATGGGGACACAAAATTCGTACTTATATCCTCAAGACGTCTAAATATCAAGTTTCTGAATTTGAATAGAATCTGCAGGGTTTATTAGATGAAGCAATTGTTTTCTTTAATTGATGTGTCCTATAAGCTATTTCTCGTTTTATTTCTTTAAATTTGTCTTTTTCGCATGCTTGCATACTTACTTAACTGTGTCATTGAAAGTTGCTGGTACATAAAGCACAGGGTTTCCTTTTTTAAGTAGGTACCAGCAGTCCATTATCTGTTCATTCTTGTGCACAAATCTGTAATTATTATTTATTATTAATCTGTAAATAAATAAATAAATTTATTTATTAAGTTCTCTTCTATCACCCAGTTTCTCAAAGACTAGTCAAATTTAACCAGCCGTCAAACATGTCAAGTGAATTGTAACTGTTGATGTTGGTCAACCAAACCAATCAGAACAGCTAACATGATCAGAGATGTCCAGCCTTTCAGAAACCGAGGGTTAGTCACTTATTTTTGTGCAAGTTGTATTTTTTTTATTTATACCTAATTGCGAAAATTGTGAGAATATTCAAGAGCCGTTTGGCATCGAAATGCTCGGGTCATGGAATCCCAATGCACGTCCTCTTTTTAGAGTCATTGCACAACGGCTGGCCCTTTCTTTGGTCAAATTGCCATTCAACGTCGCAATGCCGCCAGACTTCTGGGCACGCTGCCAATTGACAGTGATGAGGAGGAGTACTTTGACGGCTCAGTGCTCAGTTTTATTTTTGTATTTTTATTTTATGTTTTAGATAATTAAAAGAAATGAAAAGAAAAATAATTTATTTCTGCAATTAGGCAGCACTATAATTGAGTTCAGTTGGCAATTAAAAACAATAAGTATGTATGTTCACATAAGAACGTGAATTAATTGGAGTCGCCAACCTGTGTGCACGATTGTGAAGTATTACCTTATATTGTGACAATGACGAACTTATATCTATTTAGCGCTGGACGCCATCAATTTTGATATTAAAAAAAATTAAAAGAAAGAAAAGAAAGGAAGAAGAGTCATTTATTGGGACTAGACATCAGACAACACAATGCACAAACATAAAAAAGTAAAAAAAAACTAAAATTAACAATGAATAAAAATGTGCTGTCGTCGTGCATGCCAGTACCGAATGGGTTGCCAACTCAGCATTTCCTGGGCATAGGAACATCAAGAGCAAAAAAAAAAGCGAAAAAAAGCAGCATCCATTATGATAACATTGTAAATATTTTATGTACCTACACTAGCGACCCGTCCCTGGCTTCGCACGGATGCAAGTTCTCTATTATCCTTACAATAAATATGAAAGTATTATACATATAAACCTTCCGGAAAAATGCTCAAAATGATAGTGAAAACCGCATCGAAATCCGTTGCGTGGTTTAGGAGTTAGCTGATGTACAGACAGACAGACGCGGAAATCGACTTTATTTTATACTATGTAGAGAAGAAGAGATACTTAAGTAGGTTTTATGATGATACAATTTCAGAGTTTAAATTATAAAACGTATCTTAAAAAGCCACCCAGGAAACATAAAAAATATCATGAAATTATTAAGCCTAAGTATATTTTCACAAAAAGATATCAATTTAGTCTTGCCCACATAAAAATATTCAAAAGATTTTAATTACTAAGGGCTACCAGAAACGTTAATCAAACAGGTATCAGTCGTGATAATAAAAAGGTGAAATTCCTTTGTAACGTTAAATTTCTTTAATCTTTCCCATCGCATAGAAATTTGATTAATAATCCCTGTGTTTGGTGACCGTGAAAGAAAATTTATTTTACGACAGTTTTAAAAGGTTGGGGACGTATTATCAAAATCACTTGAAAGCTTTATACCTATTTTTTTAAACATTGGAAATTCGTATTATCGAAATCTGTCGGAAATATAATTATTTGTAAGTATTGTTATTACAGTCATTTGTATTTAGAAGGCGCTGTATTGTCACGAGCAAAGTTTTTTTTAAGTCTTTCTTTTTAAACCCTCTAGGATTTCTCCTGTATCGAGGCTAAAGTTTACAAACATACATGTCACATGCACACACAACCAGACCCGAAACAACTATCTATAGATCATACAAATATTTGTTCCGTGCGGGGATCGAACCCGCGGCACGTAGCGCAGAAAGCTAATCGCATAGCCACTGCGCCAACCGTGTCCTCAAATGTATGCAAATAGGCGAAATTCGAAAGAAATTTTTAAAAATAATGTTGAAGTCTAGAACACAAACCAATCTTATGTGTTTGCAGGTATTATGTGAACAATGTTTGAAAGTTTTATTCACTACCTATTTAGTACTTCTGAAATTCACTCTTGAATGCCGCTACATGTATGCATTTCTGGGCTTATGACTGTACGTAGATACTACACCATACTTAGGACTGTACCCATCTCTGCCTATAATAAAAATAAATAATCTTCAACGTCAAATTTTTATGATGATACTCTATTAGCACCGTTCGTGATAGCCATTTATGGAAAATTAACACAATACCTATTTTTTGCAGTGTATATCAAATTGTGAGATGAAAATGTATGATGTCTATGGGACTTATAATCACTTTTCGATTAGCTACACAACGTACACACAATAGAAAATCCATTATAAGGTCCCCGTTCGCAGCTTTGAAAGAATTGCTAAAATTTAGATACCGAATGACTAAACTATTTGTTTGGCACATAGTTAAAATAATATAAATTCGATTTTGCACTAATAATATTATACCACTTTCATCCATCCAAAATTTAAGTGCTAGGCACTTGTCGGTGGAGCAATTTCCATTCAGTCCTATCCAATGCCAAATATTTTAAATCTTTATATGTTTCTATATTCGCTTTTTCTTTCAGCTGATCAATGTAGTTTCTTCTTGGTCTTTCTCTTTTTCTTTTTGCCTCTATTTTTCTTTCTATAATGTTGGTAATGAACTTATCGTGCCTAATCAAGTGACCAATCATGCTTCCTCTTCTTTTTTCTATGTGTTTCAACCACCACTCCCACACACATGTATTATACCACTTATTACCCTGAAAATCAGAACGTTTCACGCAGACAAAGCCATGAGCATGA
Source organism: Allophyes oxyacanthae (assembly GCA_932294325.1). Lineage (NCBI taxonomy): Eukaryota > Metazoa > Arthropoda > Insecta > Lepidoptera > Noctuidae > Allophyes > Allophyes oxyacanthae. The sequence continues at coordinate 3,761,502 of OW028612.1, forward strand.
GCGCAGCGCTACTGTTAATAAATGATTCCCTATCTCTTAAATGTACAATGGCACTTACAATGTTTTTACTATAACAATAACAATCCTGAACAAAAGAATACACAACTACATCGAGAAATAAAAGAAAGGCTCTCCGGAGGTTTTTAATTAAAGTCAAAGTTATTGTTGGTTAGACAGGCAAAGGTATTTTTATGTGCCATTTGAGGCACAACCCTTTTTGGCACAGCAGGCGCTGTCATCTAACTTTAGGATTTGTATATAATTTCAAGGCGAATTATTAACTTTTTTGTTACCTTGTTTTGTTGTTTATTGCCACCAAAATTTATATATACCTATGTATTGTAAGGTGAAGCTAGGTTTCACCAGAAGTATGTGATTAATAGGTACGACTCTTGTTCATGACTATCCATGGAATAACCTAGATCTTTAGAACTTGTTCCTCAAATACTACTCAAATACAATACCAGTAATGTTGTAAAAAATCTGGCTTAACTTTGGCAAACACGTGAAAAGAAAACTATTCTTTGACAAATAATGTTTGTTAGTTTATAGATTAACGTTAAGTTTGTTGTGTGTATATTTGAATTTGCTTAAACCTGAAGCTAAATTCGTAACTAAAATAAATAGCTTAAACACTGTAAATATTTGGTCATTCAATATGTCAAAGTCTATTTACTAAGTTTTATAAGAAATATTGGATTCTTGGAAAAATTGGCACGGAACTTTTAACAGAAAAGCTTTTCTAGCAATTTAACTTTGTTATACGTTAGTTGTTTTATTGTTTACTGCTGACAAACTACCGAAAAATAAATCAGATTTAAGTTTTGGCAAAAAATAAATTTCAAATTCACTTTAATCCATACCCCTAGTCTAGCAAAAAAAAATCTCATGGAAAAATTCCGACATAAATAATGACGACAGTGAGATTTTATAATTAAATTAATTTTCAATGAGTTACTTATAGAATTAGGAACTGAGTTTGAATAAGTATGGAAATATAGCTTTCTATTAGTAAAAGAATGTTTAGATTCGGTCCGGTAGTTTCATAATTTACGCCCTACATACAAACAAACACTTTTTACCTCTTTATACAGATACAAAAAAACAGATACCTACAAAAACACACACAGATACAAAAAACACACAGAGAGAGAGAGGAAGGAGGGGGAAGAGAGATATAAAAAAATCTATTAAGAGAAATAACATAACGCTCGAACTAATAAAAATCTCACAATATAAAAATAATACACACACAATCACAATATATTAATATGAAAATGTCATATGAATGTAAATCCCATTTCTAAACGATTCCCAAGACACTCGATATCTTCAAAAGCAGATATTGAACGCACATATCGTATGATAAGGGAAACATTTCGTAATAACAGATAACTTTGACGTAATCCCACATTATTGGATGGAGGTTCGTTAGGCGTGACTGATCCATATCGAACGGGCTCAATAAGAGCTGCTTCGATGATATTTTGAGAATAGTATGCTTTTATTTGTTACAAGTGTTTCATTATTTCTAACCAAAAACCTAAACATCAATTTTCACGTTTCTCACTTCAAAAACAATTTTCACCCCCTATTTCGCCCCCTCAGGGAATGAATATCCGAAAACGCGGATACACGTGTTTCTTTATTTCTAACCAAAAGCGTAATTACCAATGTTCACGTTTCTCACTTCACAAAAATGGAGGGACTATACAAATTTTCACCCCCTATTTCACCCCCTTAGGTGTTGAATATTCAAAAATATTTTCTTATTGATTGCCTATGATACAAAAGGAACCTACTCTCTAAATTTCGTGTCTCTAACTTCAGTAGTTTCGGCTCTGCGTTGATGATAAGTCAGTCAGTCAGGCAATCAGGACTTCTCTCTTTATAATATTACTATGATGATTATTACTATTACTCTGACTATGACATGATAATATTCTATTGCACTGCACTAGTGACTAAGACACTGCGTACCACTGCCGATCAAACACACTTTCGCTGCACAATTACATTATTATAATTTAAGCAAACTGTCCGTAATGCAATAATTTATTTACTTTGATTTCTTCACTTAGGTATATTTTACCGTTTTCTATTTGATGTATCTTTGTTTTTTGTTTCGAACGTATGGCACCTTGGGTTGCAGCGGAAAACCAGCGTTGGGTGATTAGCATTACCTTACTGACACCCAACCACAGAACACCTCTTTTCTGTGTTCTGGGCACCCAACATTATACTGAGCTGCTGGCCCTGCTGGCTTTACAAGCGTCCATAGGTTACGGTAACCGCTTACTCAGGCGGGCCGTACACATGTTTGCCACCTTCATGTATTAAAGAAAATAAATAATGTTTAATTATTCCTACAGGCTCAGCTCTGCGTCATCTTTAAAGCTCAAAAGTAAGACAATTTAAAAACACTAATAAAATGAGTTGCATCAAAGAATATCAGACAAAGAATAATTGAGTTGAGAAAGTGCTGAATGGCATCGTAAAATCACAAGGATGCCACACCGGGGAACTTGAGACTTTGAAACATACGGACGGATATCTGGGTAAAAAGACAAATCAATCAATGGTCAACAAATGGTTGGCGAAAATATAATTCTTAGTTGCGTAGATAAAATTAGAAATGGTGATACATATACATGTAGGGACAGAAGATTTTTTTTTTACAATGTTAGCTTGTTTCTATTGTTAAAATCGTTATTACCCTTTCAAAGCAACTTTGTATTATGTAAACATGAAAAATGTATTATTGCTATATCTTTCTTAATTCAAAGACGGTTTTTATTTCAGCTTGGCCTTTACAGACTCTTTTAAAACGTCGATACCTACTCAAAGTGTTCGTTTCCAAAGCGGGTTGGTCCTATCATCCTATGGAGAAGAGACCGGCAAGAAACTTCATGGATACTCTCTTAAATCCAAATCCCAGTAACCGTAGTGCAGCATTGCCGCTCACACAATACTATACCGTATATCCCCACCATCTACGGGTTGTTAAATAATGCCCTATTTTAATCGAGTTGACGTTCCATCCCTCACCGCGATCGTGCGACCCCTGGTGTCATTTTTAATCGATGCTTTACTAGAAACGGAATTATATCGAGTAGTGGACGGGTCGGCTTCAATTCAGAAGCCGTATTTTTTCTTTAAATTATATGGTTTTCTAGAAGCCTGGGTTTTATTTTATAGGTGTTTTTTTTATAAATTAATGTTAAGTCTAGGTGTTTAAGACGTGGGTTTCCAATTTTAGTTGGTAATTATTTTTTTAAACAGCCTTTGTCTGTAAAGATTTTATGTTATTCAAGATAATTTCAAGGTAAATATCGAGTGCTTTTTTTTAATTCTTAGAAAGACTTGTCTTCTTTAAAATGATTCTTTAGTAACTGAAAATCATCGGCTTCCAATTTAACAAGATATGGCTGAAAATAATCAGTATTTTTGCGAATGAACCTATACCTAGTTTATTTTCACCGAAGTAGGTAAATAATAAATTTTATTTCCTTAGAGATTTTTGTATGAATGTGGTTGGCTATCAGAGAAGGGGCAGACCAAAGAAAAGATGGATGGACTGTGTGGAACATGACATGAATGTGAAGGAAGTGAATCTGAAAATGACGTCTGATAGAGATGAATGGAAGAAAAAGACATATTGCGCCGACCCCAAATAAAATGGGATAAGGGCAGGAGAAAAGTGAAAGATTTTTGCCAGTTCTTCTCCATAGGACCCACTATTTGGATCCGCGCACCTAGAGTCCCGACATTTCATAAGTGTCTGTATTTGGTTTACATGAAATAAAGATCTATTCTATTCTGTATTACCTAATCTTTCTACTACGGCATGAGCGATTCCCACGTTCCATGTTCCATGTTCGTCACTCGAAAGAAGAAACAAAAGAAGTACGAAACAAACGTAGCCTTTTTCTTTCAATGGCTAAAAGAAAATCAGTTGGAACTCCATACTTGTTTTATTTGGATTCTGTTTTTATTTCAGCTTCACTTGCAACTTGCAAGACACAGTGGAAAATATGTTCTGAAATATTATTGTTTTTCCATCTTGTAAATGGATGGCTTCATTTGTTTCGTTTTAAAGTGAGCTATTACTGGAGCCTCGGTGGAGGTTTTGCTGGCAGCGTGTATCTGGTATTTATAGAATGGCTACAGACGGGCAATTCTCGCGCATTCGAAATGGTTTTGAATTCGAGAATAAGTTCGAATTCGAACTTTTCTCGAGTGATAATTAAGTTAAGCTATTCTGGAAAAGTGGAGCCCTATATTTCTCGAAGGAAAACCGTTTGAATTGCTTCGATTGGTCGGTACCGTTCGAGACGTAAATTTCGAGTTCGAACAATAAACTTATTATACTTACCACTAGTATATTATGTTTATGGTTCGAACCATCGAAAACCATTAGAAAGTGCTCGAAATGCAAACTCGATTCCGAGATGATGTCGCAGGACACGAGAATCGCAGACATATAGCCAATGCTCGATGAGAATCGTTTGTTAAGAAACTGCCTGATAAAGCCTGAGGTCGAAGCTCATATAATTATTAAAAAGTATTTGCTTTTATTGTCTATACTAATATTATGATGAGGTAAAATTTGTTTGTTTGTATGCAGGAAGTAATCTCTGGAACTACTGAACCGATTTTGAAAATTCTTTCACTAATAGAAAGCTACACTATTTTTGAGTGATATAAATAATAATAAATTCAGCCCATTACTGTCCCACTGCTGGGCACGGGCCTCTCTTCAGAATGAGAAGGGTTAGCCCTTAATCCACCACGCTGGCCTAGAGCGGGTTGGCGGACTACACACACCATCGAGAACTTTAAGAGGCCCTCTCAGATACAATGTGCAGGTTTCCTCACGATGGTTTTCTTCACCGTTATCGCAAGTGATAATCAAATTCTAATCCGCACATGAATCCGAAAAGTCAGAGGTGCGGGCCGGGCTTGAACTCAGACCCTCCTGTATGGAAGGCGAGCGTTCAACCGCTAGGCTAAGGCTTGAGTGATATAGACTTTATTTATTTTCGTTAAATAATGCGCGGTTGAAACCGCGGGCAAGAACTAGTTTTGAATAAGATATCTACAAAATGCTCTTAGTTCACTTGTGTTTTTTACACTCTGTATTATGTAAATTCTTTATTTCGATACTGGATAAATTCTTTTTCTCAGCATTAAGATCTACAAACAATATGTCGGATATAAATGGCGTGTGTTTTGGGGATGAATATAGAATTATATTCGAGAATAAATCATATTAGGGGTTTCAGTAAACGTTCGGATAAAACATTAAACATTGTTTACAGTCATCCTTATGATGCGTATGATGCGTAAGGCATACAGGGGGTGTGAAAATGATTGCAAGTTTTTTTTTTATGAAATTCTCTTTCTCCTTATCTGAGCTGATGTTGATGCTGATCTCGCTGAAGATCACGGTGAGAATTGGCATCAATTTAAGGCTGTTACTTTCTGTGTTCAGATTCCGTTTTTTATTTGTATTTTATGATGAAAATCTGGATCGGAAATCAAGTGTGGAGGTTAACGGAAAAGGTCGTTGTAGATTCAGAGCCATGAAGAATTGACTGCCACGCAGTAGACCCATTGGTAAATGTATTGTATGTGAGTCACGGGTGACCCACATGGCACTCGCGGTGATAGTAGATCAAGACGTACCGAAAGACAAGAAACATGTTATCATACGAAGTCACAGGATTTTCTATATTCATTTAATTTCCTGATCTGATGACCTGGGGGGCTAAAAAGGCCGCTTTAGATGAAACGCAATATGATTCATATTATGAATGTCAAAATATCTACTTAATTGACGGCTCTTATTGTCATCTCCATAAGGTTCATATTCAGTAATCATCTATTTGACAGTTACTATGCAGATCATTAGATGAATGGCTCAATGTGGCCTTCTTAGGCTCCCTGATGATTTCGCTGATAAAAGGGGGGCTTGATAGTATTATGACATCCTTTTTTTAATCCCCGCTTCAAAAGAGGGTTGTTATAATATATAATCTGTGTATTTGTGTATATGTGTATCTGTGACATCGTAGCTCCAAAACGGATACACCGATTTCAATGCAGTTTTTTAGATTTGAAAGCTAGTTTAATCGGGTATCATCTTTGATAGGTTTCATAAAAATCTGTTCAGCCGTTTAAAAGTTACAGCTCTTTTTCTAGAGTCGGGGGATTTTTGACGGTTAGCTTATCATTAAACGGTAGTCTACGTCTGACTATGGTCTGCGCAGGCCCTTAAGGCGTTGCCTTGAAAAATTAAACACGATCACTTATTCATGGGAACGCCAGCGTAAAAGGTTATGGTTTGAATACATACTTTATAAGGATTACGTTTTTGTGGTTGGAGTAGAAGCGTTCACTGTTATATTTAATGTTTCGGTTACCAATCTGTGTGTTTTGAATGTGAAATGAATGATTTATGTTACGAGGTTAACATTGAAAAGTTTTTAGAATAACGAATAATTTTCTTAAAAAATTAACAGAGTCTGAAGTCGGTGCCACTGCTACGCTAAGGTGCATTGAAGAATTAAAGGCCCCGACTTCAGAAAATTATTTAATACTGTTTAGATTTCTGAAGTCGGTTTTTACGTTTTTTTAAAGATTATTTTATTTTTCTATTTTGAGTGGCATAAACAATACCTACATAAACATGCGATTACAGCTATTGCAAGTGATATGCTGTTATTCATTCAAGAGTTCCATTGCTCGTAAGGTCTTCAGCAGATCTTCAACAAATTTAACCCTTCAAATGATGATAACGACACAATAGATTCTCTATTGTGTCTAGGACATAGATGTCCTTCTGTGACTTGACGATGAATTATGCAAAGATTTCCCTTTCTGCTTTACAAAATGATTGAGTTAATAATTAAATCTCTATGATATTGATATTATTCTTGGGGCTTAAGAGGCATCAAACAGATTCATTAACAGCAGATGACGGTCGCGAGAAATTTATTACACCTCGTTATTAATGGGTTTTCGTCGTTATTATTTTGATAGAAATTATATCTAAGGACTGTAATGCTGATAGTATAAAGGATAATAATTATGGTATTGAAGACAAGCATATCGTTTAATAATCAACCAATATTAATAAAATATTTTAAAAAAGTTGTGCCTGCGACTCCATCTGTGAAATTTGGATGACAAGATTTTTGATTTTTGATACAAGAAGTGAAGAAGTGATGGAAAGGGCTCCCGAGTTATCAGATGAAAAATGTATTTCAAATACAACACGTATTTTTTTAACTCGAGGGGGAGCACTTCCTTTGTAACTCAATACTCAAATATATATTGCGTTCCACAATGTAATTTTCTTAGGTGGTAAAATAACTATTGGTACTGTCAAATGTGTGTCAAATCTGTGTGTATGTGCCTAAGCGATTAACTTTCTCCACTACGTGCTGCGGGTTCAATCATACACGGAACAAATATTTGTATGATATTTTAAAGTGTATCCCACAATACTGCGGCTGCATTTAGGAACAGAGACTGAATCACTACAAATAATACGCACTACATAAAAAATAATCCTGTATAATGTAAAAGTCACTCAGTAAAGTATTTTTTTTAAATGTACGTATAATAGAAATGAATCCCCAAAAAATAACCGTTCAAATGTTAACGAGATATCACGTCGCAGATGTAAAACATTTTATAACAGATCTGTCGCTGAACAGATGAGCAATAAACCTGTTTATGTTCTAAAATACAGAGAGGGATTGACAACAAACAAAAAGGGTAAACAAAACGCGGGTGAAGAGTTTGTAGAATATAATGATATTTGACTAAATTTAAGCTCGTAACTACATAGCTACCGTGCAGATCACAGTTGGTCCCGGTTGTCATACGAATAGGTAGGTACCAGCAACCCATAAAACCCGGACCCGGACACCCTTGAAAATATTACAAAATGTGACATTTTCATTTTGTATTTATGAAAATAACCAAATGTTTTATTTATTTTTATTTATTAGCTATGTATTGCTAAGTAAGTCACACAAATAAATTAACAGCTGTAACTCGAACAACACAATTACACAAACTCATACGCGTATACTTAGTAAGTATACGCGTACTCGGCAGACACACACGTAAGTATTACTTACGTGTGTGTCTGCCGAGTGAAACTAAATATTGGGATAGAAAACGAACAAAACTGTCAACGCGACAGGTGTCCGGTTTTATGCGGACACTTTTTGAGAACCCCCGTACACCCTTCCAATCAAAGACAAATCCGAGGAAACCGGACGGACGGATGGCGACGGATGGTCCTAGTCTGACCTTCAAAATCCATCCCTGCTAAAACGCACAATGTTGCGACTTTGTCGTACAAAATGGTCTTTATATTGAGCGTAAAAACGGTTTACGACTATATTCCGGGATGGTAGAGTAACTGGAGAGGAGAATTTTAACAATAATCGCTGGCAGTAATGAAGGGACTCAGGAACAGCTTTCAGTTGCTCCATTAAGTTGTGTTGTTAAATGGTACTTTCTGAGTAATTTATGAGTTGTCTCCCATGGAATGGGCAAATAAGAAAAAACAAAGAAAAAATATTTATGTAAAAAAAAATTATAAGAAAAAAAAAAATGACCGACGTGCCTCGGTAAACCTACGACCAATATGGCGATTGCGATTTATTATTTTAGAAATAAAATAGTAAAAATGTTTTGAAAAGGGTTAACTTCGCGATTTTTTTTATCGAGCGAAATTTGTCCAATCCTGTATCGGATGACCAGAAAACCCGTGTAACATCCTCAAGTTTCATATACATCATATATTTTTCAGGGCAGAAAAATAGTTTCTGTTAAAAAAATTGTAAATAAAAATCGGTTTTAGCAGCATTTCCGTAAAGCCTCGTCTTAAAAAACGTAGAAATAAATTATGGACCACACATTGGCAGTGGGTGGGTCAGCAAGAGCATCATAGATTCTAAACCTACACTATCTGCATTACGCCTACCTCATTATCTACATATAGCACCCCATATTTCTCTGTTAACAAGTTCGACTTCCTAAGCTCTACATGTGCGGGTCATTGCAAATGGTGTACGATTCCCAACATGACTCGTTTGTTTGTACTAAACTGCGCTAGTCACACATTTACTGGTAACCTTGCGGTGACGTCATAAAATTAGGACAGTCCCATTTCTAGTACAGTTCTTACAATTCACGAACGCGCGTGATTTATTTATTTATTATGGTTCGCTTACAGTTAATACATTGATACTTCACCTACTGATAGTTCATAGCTTGTGCTGTGTGACTAAATTTAGTGTAGCATATAATAATGTCTGGAGATTTTATCTCCTGGTAACCACGACCGTGTGTCTCGCCACACACGGGCCATTCGCGACAGCTGCAAAATGCCGCCACCGAGCTGCGGATTGTATTTTGATATTTTATAAATATAACCTCAGATGGCGATATTTTGTGGCCTGTGTGCGGCGAGGCTATTTCTCAATACCGTATTTAATTAACTAATTATTAGCGAACAAACTAGTTCCCTTTTGTACCATAAAATCACGTAATCACAGTCACCCTATTCAGCAGCACATTAGCTATTAGCTATATTGCACAGATCGATCGCCGACCATTGTTGGATTTGCAGTCCGATCGCTTAGGGCTTATTAACTAAGCGGTAAATGTTATACACGGTATTATGTACGAGGTATACATACAGACTGGGTATTTAATCTATCAATATGCAATAGGAGTTTATGTTTACTAAAATCAATTTCTGCTTGGACGAAGGAAGGGATTTAGATCAAGCAAACAGGCGATTGTATTACCAACTAAAATGTTGAGTTGAATTGGTCTTCCGCGCCAACTCTTCTACAACCCAATCGTTTAGTCGGCGAGATGAGCCAATGTTTGAGCTGAACCCAACTTTCGTGGTGTCGTTGTAAACAATTAAACAAAATGTAGTATATTAACGAATAATTTTATTTTTTACAACGTAAGAGTTCGAAAATTAGGTCCTTCGAGCCGGATCTCACACGTACTGTTATAACCTTTGTCACTATGTAATTCAATTGCATAGGCGCTTTACGCGTATTATTTCATTGTGTTAAAGTGTGAAAGTTAGAGCCTTTTCTAATGTAATTAATTTTATTAATTCCTTAAGTAGTCAGAATCAGAATTTTTCTCAGTAATGGCGTCTAGATTGGTATTGTGTTCAGTAAATGGCGAAAGGCTCGTCCCATATTAGATGGGCTTTGAAGCGACACCTATCGCCACATAGCTCAACTACTTAGCAAGTCTGCAAGCTAACTACAGTGGCGCGTAGATATGAATTCGACCAATTAGATTACGAGGCCTGAATCTCGCAAGGAAAAAGAATATCGCATCAACATATTAATATACCTATATACAACTGTCCGACATTAACCGTCGGGTTTCGGCCAGCCAAGCAACCTTGCGTGATCGGAGGATCCTCTGTTTTCAATGGAGGAACATTATACCTCGTTTCTCCACAGGTCCTAATACCGTCACCTGCGTTCTAGACTTCTAGTATACTCCAACAACAGAAATCGTCTGCCTTTAAGGCTTGATTTTCTGTATTTTTTTCTACTAACACAATTTTATACGGTTCGTTAATAATGTAGACCTAAATAAATTTGCCATTCCAGATATTCAAATGTCTTTCGCTAGATTCAAATCGTTGATCGCTACCCAGGGAGTGTTTCGGTCGTACTAATGATGACTTTAACTCAATTTATTCTGTCCGACAAAATTATTCAAACTAAGTGGATCAAGATTAATGGGCTATAAAATTTAATGTTATAGACTTATAGAGTAGCTTCACTAGACCCTGCTTATTAAGTACATATTATGATATTTGTTTGTTTATTGTTTTGTGTATTTGTTTTGCATAGCTTTTAGTTTTTATTTTCTGTTAATTTTATTGCAGATTCGATACGTGCCTTCAGCGTAATATTTATTATTTAGTTACGATTATACTTACTTAAGGCTGCGCATGCTATTTATTTTTCCATACAAACGTAGAAAGGTAGTAGCATCACTATTTGATCATAACCGCCCAAAACTTAGCATGATATCGATTTCTCTCGTCATTGTCTAGGATTATTGTTAAACAGAAAAGTAAATAAAACATTTATTTGGGAGTTACGAGCCTCAAAAGATTCATATTTCGACACTTTTGGGCGTAAATAAATAACATTACGAGTAGGAAAACTCCAAAATAATATAGCAATAGCATAGTTCATTTATTCGAAAGTTCAAATAACTTTATTTTGCATAGATACATTTAGTAGTTTTTTGTAAGAAGATATTTCCAAAAGGATTATTTAAAAAAATTGCGCTCTCGTTTGTCGAACGGGAGTGTGTGCTTGTGAACTAGCTTCTAACTACTCATTACATACTGGGTGGGATACTACAGGATACTACCCATTACATTTTTGAAGTGAAACTTCTATATGGACGGGGGGGGGTATTAGGATTTTTCCGTCACGTAAAAGCGTTACGGCCGCTTGGAGGGGGTAGACGATATATCCGTTGAAGTTTCACTTCTACTATGTGTCCCAGCACAAATTTTGTTTTATTATTCGTAACATGTGTTCTGGGATTGTGGAATTGTGGACTGGTCATCACTGGTACAGGATAGTACAGCATGGCAATCAAGGGGGGAGGCCTTTGCCCAGCAGTGGGATGATACAGGCTAACAGTAACATGTGTTCATGAATTATCGTGTCTTGAATGTCCCTCGTTTAACCATAGTCATATTGTAAAAGGTTGATTAAAAATCGCTATGCGCATACCTATTTTGCCACGGGCCTGCACCCATGTTTGTGTGGTTAATTAAGTTATCTGTTTCACGTGGAGAATGCGTACCTAATGAAAACCCCGTTGCCCTAGGTCACGCACGTGGTTGAAATCTCATTTCAAGTGAATCCAACTGTGGTCTGAATTAGTAATTGGTTTGGTGTTTTGATTGAATGAGTCAAATTGTTTGGTTTCGGTTTTGATTTAAATTGTTTGCTGTAGGTACTTATTTGCTCATTTTAATGACGGTTTTTATGATAATGATGCTGATGCTGTTTACAAATTACAATTATTAGTCTCACTATGTCTCTTTCTAACAAAAAACATGGGAAAAGGATGGAAGATATTAGTCCTGTCGAATTAGTCCACTTGCTTGCTTATTAACTTGAATTTAGTCGCCATCACCATGGGTCACGTCTAATTTTCCGTGAATTTCAAAGGCTTAGACCAATTTGACAATTTGGCAGCTGTATTATAAATAAATATCTTCAGTTATTTTTTAAATCATGGTCACTGGTTATGTACAAGAAAGAAATATGTATATGACACAGCACATAAAAACGATTAGAAGGAACACAATTTTATTATTTTATTAAAGTAAAAATCTTGAATTAGCTAAGTAGGTACGTAATAAGTACCTACATAATTATGGATTGTGCGTCGCAGCTGTGTCAAAGCTTCCGCGTCAGCAACATTGTAGCGCTGGTTTTCAGCGGGAAAATCATCGAGATGACAAAAAATATATAGATATTTATTTACCAATTTTACTATTTAGGCAGTTTCTAAATTCCAATCGACAGATTCCTCTGGGTTTAGTTTCTATAGATAAAATTAGTTATTAATATATCTAAATCACAGTATATTATTGTGCTTCGAACTAGGAAAATATAATTACTTAGATATTATATTAGTTACACGATTTTGTACTTTATAAAATTACCACCGCACGTAGTTCATTACAGCGGCAGCGCTGGCATGACAAACAAACACTTGGAAACTAATTTGATGTAGCTGGAACATTCTAGAAATAGTTCTCCGAGTAGTACATTATATCATACATTATATTTATGTTGTTAGGAGTTAGGCAATGTGAATCAACATATATGGAGAGTCATTTGAGATTAGGTTTTTTGCTGGCAGTTTGTAAAATCAGACTTATACCACAGTATATAAATACTATATTTAAACTGTGCTTATACGTTTACTTAATTTTTTCAAAATGTTTTTAAGAAAGATGGATCAAAGAAAGAAAATTAAATTATTCGAAATGGATATAAGAAAGCACAAAGCACAGAAAAAAAAAAGATTGGCAAAAAGAGAAGAAGAAAAATACCTATATAAATATGTGCTGTTGGCATGCCAGTACCCAATGGGTTACCAGCTATGCGTTTGCGAGGCATAAGTACACCCAGCGCTGGCTTTCAGTTGGCACCCTTGTAGTGACACACGGACGGAGGAAACATATTCATATAGGTACTAATAATAAGATAATCGTGATACTTTATAGAATAATAATAATTTAATACTCGTATGATGAGTAAATAAATTCCGGTCTACAGGAGAATAATAAATATCATAAAATATTTTATCCTACAGAAAAAACAAAGATAAATTAGATGAATAAAGTGTTAAAAATAGTGGGTGTTAATTGCATTTTTCATTAGATTTTACCTTTGTAATGGCGTAACTAGTGACCTTTAGGGACGGGCAATTTATAGTGGGCCATTTTGTCGTACTCTAGTTGATGAATAGACCTAATAAGATAGCGAAAATGCCAGAGTTATTGACGTAACTTTGTCCAATAGCTTTTAACTATTAGAAACACTAGCCCATGTATTCGATTTGACCTTGTTTAATCTTATTACTTCGGGCATAGTAAATACGCTTCTTTGATCAGACTTATAAGTCAAGTATACACGATGTTTTTTATGTAGTGCGCACAATTTGTAGCAAAAGCAATTTATAGTATAGTTTTTTTGAAACGTTGCCCGTCACTAGGATTTCTCCTGTATCGAGGGTACAGTTTACAAACATACATGTCACATGCACCAAAGCAACCAACCAACCAGACCCGAACAACAATCTGTAGTGTAGTCTGTACAACTATCTGTAGATCATACAAATATTTGTTCCGTGCGGGGATCGAACCCGCGGCACGTAGCGCAGAAAGCTAATCGCTTAGCAACTGCGCCAACCGTGTCGTATCTACTATCGGGAAAGACCTGGATGCGATTGGCACAGATCAGGGAAATATGGCATTAAAAGGAGGAGGCATATACTCAGCAGTGGGTAGAAACTGGCTGTCAATGAATGAATGAAAAATCTACTATATAGTGTACACCATGCATGTCTTAATTTTTTTACTGTATTCTTTTATAAGTGGTGTATAAAGTGTAGGTATAACATCTATCTATAAGATACATCAAGATCAACAAAGGATCCTATTCATACAATTCCTAGAACATCAACAGAGTACTAACTTAAGATATACATCCTTTTACATAGTAATGTGTTTGTGGGCCTCTTATCTGCAAATAAATTGAATTGTATCGTATGTACGTTATCAAATAAAATATGGTGTCAAAGAGTATGATCTTAGGTGTGTAGACAGGGGCATGCATATTACATGAGCGACGGTTTGTGGCCACGAAACACGCTGTTAATACTGCCGCTCATCAGAGGTCCGCGCGGACCTCGAACATAATAGATTTCTCAGAATCGGAACGCAAAGTGGTTTTCTTTTTCGATAAAAGAATCCGAAAGGTAACCGAAAAAAAAGAATTTAACCACCCAAAAATAAAATATAAAGCTAGTAAAATTAATTATCTATTATTATTATTTCTATTCTATTCTAGTTTATCACACTAATAATGCAGAAATATAAACCATAATATACCATTTAATAAACTAAAAAAGTTGCCACAAATGGAAGTGAATATAAAATAATAACATCATCACTTTAAAGTTACAGTATGGCCGTACAGAGCGTTAATTCACGTAATTATATGACGCGTCGATCATATTGCAGTGACGCTCGAACTTGACGCGAGCGTATCTCACCGAACCTAGGAGAATACCAAATGTGATGTTTGATAAAAAAATACTGAAACTGCGCAGCAACTGCACTTCTTTAGTTACGTGAATTAGCTTACAGTTTGCATAATTGCGCGTGCTTTATTATAAATTATTTGAATATTTTTGAGACTTATCCCGCTGTTTTCAAGTCCTCACAAACCCGCCATTCGTTGGAACACGTCACGCTTAAGCAATAAGATGAAAAATTGATTCGCGTTTGTTCATGTTCCTATAATGCGAAACATGTGATGTGTCTGTACCGTTCTGTATCGAATTATAAGGAGGAAATTACGTACCTTTGCCTTCCTATAAAGAGAGAGAGATAAAGTAGAGCTGTAATTCTATTAAGATTTTTTTAAGGAAATCTCTTGATTTATCATATAACCATTCGGTGCTGGCATACCGACAGTACATTGAGTTCGTTATTTGTTAATGTTTGTTTTTTAGATTTTTTTATGTTTGTGCATTGTGTTGTCTGATGTCTAGTTCGAATAAATGATGTTCCTTTTTTTATTTCTAGATGAGATGGTACAATGAAAATCTGGTAATCAAAAAAGAAAAGGTTTTAAGTAAAAAAAAAAAAAAAAAATTTACCAAATTATTATACTGATTGTTATAGTTGGGCTAGTCTACTAATATTATCTATAAATGTGAAGGTTTTGGATGTGATTGTCAATATGTGGTGCAGGTCCGTTAGACTCGTGTAAGCCTCTCTTTAAAAGACTCAAAATCCTAACTTTGACATCACTTTATATTTATGAAATTGGTATGTTCGTCAAGAAACACTCAGAATTATTTGAGAAATTAAGTGACAATAAAAAGTACTTATCACGTGATAGAACTAAGTTACAGCTCCCATCGATATCAACAACTGTATATAAGAGGAACTGTAATTTTATGATTATACAAGTATATAATAAAATACCTAAAGATATCAGGGAGTTACCACTTACACGTTTTAAAATTACTCTTAAAAAGTGGCTTAGTGAGAAATGTTTTTACACTATAAATAATTACATGACATTTCGTAAATAGATTAATAATAATAATAATATTTTGATAATAATTGTATAGCTATTCTTTTTGATAATAATTGTATTTTGTATTATTATTATTTTTTTGTATCGAATCAATAACATTTTGCATGCCGATCATTCGGTGAGACATGATGTACCTACTGCTAAAAACCACTAACACCTGTAAAAATACCATATTCCTTGCAAATAAAAATTCTTTATTCTTTATAATCAATCACACCATAACGGTTGAACGAATTTCAACAAAATTTCACATACAACTTAACGGAAGGACATAAGATACTAGTTTTCCCGGAAATTAAGTCAGTTTTCCAGAAAGTCCACGCGCACGGAGTCGCGTGCAAAGCTTGATCCATTACAATTTGTTCAAAAAAATATAGTGCATAGTTTTTATACACAAAAATGGTTTATTTATTTAAGGTTTTTCCACAGCTAGTGAGTACAACTGTG
Source organism: Allophyes oxyacanthae (assembly GCA_932294325.1). Taxonomy (NCBI): domain Eukaryota; kingdom Metazoa; phylum Arthropoda; class Insecta; order Lepidoptera; family Noctuidae; genus Allophyes; species Allophyes oxyacanthae. The sequence continues at coordinate 3,777,893 of OW028612.1, forward strand.
TTTTGAAACTTTAAAAATCTTAAGCACGTTTGTCGCTGACTGTACCTAGGATTTAACGTCATACTAAAATGCATGTTATAAGCGATTTAACAACATAATATATATAACATTATCAAAAATTCTAGTGAATTCAATTAAAGTACTCTTTCAGTTACTGAAATGCGTGCATGAATGCAAAAATACATGCACATTTGCTCAAATGTCAGCTTAGTTCCGATTTTGTAGCCATTCTAGGCACTATGCCCCGCAGTGGTGCGCTAGAAGTTTTTTTTTATTTATAGATTATATCTAATATTTAATTATATATTATTATATATATTTTTTTTAGTAATAGATTTAAGTTTCAAAAATGATAGCAATATTAAATATATATTCAACGAATTTCAAAATTACACCTCACAATATACCCTCATTTGAAGCTTACCTTTAACCAAATACAATCATGCGTTTATACCTAAACGAGTGTTTAATCTCACGTAAAACAAAAATGTCGTTGTAATAAAAATGGTAAACAGGCGTCATTTGCGCGGTGCCTGCCGGCTAATTTTATTTTCATGCGTATTATAAGAAATAGCCAAATAAAAGTTCGTATTGCTCCTTTAAATTGAGTTAATCTGTTATTTTCTGCAATGCGCGATTATTTTGTTCTAATACGACGGCATGTTTGGCGTCGTGGCGAAGCGATTGGGTTTCTGCGTTTCGTGCTGCGGGTTCAATCCCCGCACGGACCAAATATTTGTATGGCCTACAGATAGTTGTTCCGGGTCTGGGTGATGTGTATGTGGCATGTATGTTTGTTAAACTGTACCCACGACACAGGAGAAAATCCTAGAGAGGGGCAACCACAGGTATAGATTTAAATATCAGTGGGGGCAACGATTTAAAAAAAAATAAAAAAATTGTAAGTCGATTTGAGGGCTTTACTGCCTATAATCATCATCTGTTTAGCCTTTTCCCAACTACGTTGGGGTCGGCTCCCAGTGTAATCAGATGCGGCTGAATATCAGCATTTTACATGCAGTGACGGTTTCTGACCTCCACCACCCAATTACTGGGAGTCACTAATACCCTAAGGTTAGACCGGTTGTCAGACTTTTTGGGCTTCAGACGCCCGTAACGACTGCCACAGGTATTCGTATGACAACCGGGACCAACTGCTTAAAGTGCTTTATAAGGCAAGGAGGGGTCCCGATGTTCGAAGAAACGATCACCCATCCTAGGACTTACCGCGGCAAGCACTGCTTAACTTTGCTGATCGACTGATCTGTGTCTTTCATTTAAATTTAAGCGACACTTTTTATGGCTTAGAGGGATACTCCTGTGACTTAAGGCTTACGTGGCTTGTCAAATGACCAATCCATTTTACAATCCATTTTTATGATAAATATTTTTGTTTTACATGTTTTATTCTTTTATTTTTGTTATATTATCTTTAAAATCGTTTTTGTGCTGTGTCAAATAAATACTTTTTCTTTCTTTCTTTCTTTTCTTTCAAATGTAATCATGCGTTTCATACCTACCGCGTGTTTAATCTCACGTAAAAGAAAAGTGTCGTTGTAATAAAAATGTTAAACAGGCGTCATTTCCGCGGTGCCTACCGGCTAATTTCATTCTCATGCATATTTCATAACTCAACTGAATAATGTACGACAATTTCACGTCACGAATCTTTTGTAAACATGTTTTCTTTATTGGGGAGATAGGTATGTTTTGAATAATTGTTTTGGTATTGATTTGTAATTAGCTGTTTTGTTAGGATGTGATTACAAATTTTATATTTTTCATTTCATGTTTTTATTGTATCAGGGTTTAAGTCTGCTAATTTCTGCTATCTCAATCGTATTAGAATGGTTTCGTAATTGCCGGTTTTTGTAATATTGTTCAACCTATTTTAACTTCTATTGCGTAGGTAATAAATAAAAGTCAAATAATAAGTAAAATTCGGTTCTTTGTCAGTTAATAAGTATCGTTCTATAGATTTTGACTCTGGTATGGTGATTATAGCATGTCCGTCCTCCATTAGGAGGTTCAGGAGTAGACGTAAACGAGCTGCAATAATCACCAAAATACAAAAAAAAAAAGTATATCGTAGCTCCAAAACGGATACACCGATTTCAATGCAGTATATTTTTATTGATAGCTAGTTTAATCGGAATCGTTTTTAGTTATGTTTCATGAAAATTTGTTAAACTGTTTCAAAAGTTACAGTTCTTTAAAAAAAGCACAAAATAACTTAACCGTCAAAAACCCCGGACTCCAACTAGAAAAAGTACTGTAATTTTTGAACGGCTGAATAGATTTTTATGAAACATAGTTAAAATGATACCCGATTAAACTAGTTTTCAACAAAAAAAACTGCATTTAATTCGGTCCATCCGTTTTGGAGCACAGATACACACTACAAACTTATAAACACTCCTCTTTATTGTCGGGGGTTAAAAAGTGTATTGGATATTGGACATTCTTCCATAGATGCCATTTACGATACCCACTGATTGAGAGGACTAAGGGGTGGCCTATTCTTCGCCAGGGACCACATAGGCAATTGACTGGTTGTCATGGTGAAGTCCAATTCTCATGACTCACTACACTAACCTGTAAACAAGACAATTTAATTTAAATCAGCAATAATTCTGAATGGTACGACCGTACGTACGACTCAACCCTCAAATGCGGAGGGACACAAACACGTGCCGTACCGCACGTGTTTTTGTCCCGTCATCGCGGTTTAATTGGGGTCAGTAGTCGTTTGTTTGTTCCGCTCGATTGTTTTTACTGTGGCGGACGCTGTGAGAGAAAACGATTTATCTTAATAAAAGTTGTTTGAGAACTTAACTCTGTAACTTTTTTATGAATGCCAAAGCAAAGTATGCAGATATTTATCTATATTCGTCTACCACTATAGGCACAAATATTTTTATACTATGCTACCCTATCGCTTTTCGTTACACTTTTCGTTGATTTCGTACATCGAGCTCTGTCCAGCTGCGAGAAACGATTCATATTTATGATTTCTTATACCTATTTTGCTATTTTGCATTGTTTTTATTGTTTTCTGTGCCTAATATTTATGTGCTATCCGAAAACCAACGCTGAGACATTTATTTTATCTGTCGCAGCATGTGCTGAGATAGGGGCCATTTTTGGCCTCGTGCAGGATTTTTTATTTTGTTTTTTGTTATTATTATTTTAATGTTTTCTCTCTGTATGTAATTTCTGCGCAAGTTTATGTTACTCAATGATAATTTAGCACTTTGCTGATGAAAGAATTTTTAAAATCGGTTCAATTTGTTTTTTAGTTTATCCATTACAAATAAACAAAAATACAAAAAAACAAATCTTTTCTCTTTATACTATTTGTTTAAATAGACTATATAGTGATGATCTCACTGCAGGATCATTCATCACAGCAGAGAGCCAGTTGTTGAAACCTAATATTATATCTTGGCACCAAGGCCGATCCTAATAAGTCCTTCGTTGATTAATTAATCAGATAACACCCGTCACTTATAACTTCAATTGATTAATTTTAATTTAATAATACCCGCTTATAACTTGCACCACCCTGTCAAATATGATGCGGAGTGACATTAATTTCAGCTGGAGGTACACGCTATGTTAGAGCGACTCATTGGAACAAGGCAACGTCCTGATAATGGTACGAATTTCTGTTAACATGGCCTTCCCTTGTATTATTAGTTATTTGTAGGTAGGGGTTGGGGGGTTACAGGAATTTATTATCAGAACAAAATATGAACAAAGAATGGGTGTGTAGTATAATACCTTAATTAGGTACTAAGTCTGAGAGCCGGTATAGTATCAGTGAAGATCTAAATGAATTTAAAATTTATTCTAACGAGCATTTTGTCGTAGTGAAGATAAGAAATCCATTATTTTGCTGTTCTTTTAGTGATTTTGGATTATTTTTTCCGCCTAGAATAAAATATAATTTTTTTTTTACTCATTTTGATAATCATATTAGGTACTGATGAAGAAACCTGTTGATTTATTAATTAAGTTATCATTCAGGGATATATTTATATTTAATAAATAAAATCTGTAAACCAACTCCACAAAAAAGTAATTAAAAATAATTTTGATATCTTGAAATTATTCATTAGTTCAATATGTTCGTATAAACGTTACACTTAATTATTATATGCCAAATAAACTCGTATAACACTCATACTTTATTAAATTCATAAATTCCCGACGATGATTAAATTACAAATAAATTAACGAATGCCTTAATTAGGGGTAAATATTACACCAGCTTTATTTGAAACCTTCATACGGTGAGCGGTCAAAGGGTTGGAAATGCAAAGGTATACGGAGCCAGACCAATTACAGTTTTAATAATTAATAATAATTCGCAGCTGGGTCTCTTTTACCCCCGTGCGTTTTACAGTGTTAAAATGAAAGAAATTAGAATTTTCTCCGAGAAAACCCTTTGATGAGACGGTGTTTAGAAATCATCGTTTTTTATTAAAATAAATAATTATGTAGGTATATTAAGTTCTCATTCATATTTATTCTTGTAGTTCCTTCATTAAAATTATTAAAAATATATTATTAATAAAAAAAATACTGACATCAATTTAATTAGTAAATTATTTAGTTAGAATGTAAGTTATCAAATAATCTTTACCTAGAAGGTTGATATTTTGAGTGGGTACCTTCTATTTTCTATTTCTAAATGGCACAGCATTATGCTGAGATGGGGGTCATTTTTGGTTTCATCCAGGTTGTTTTTTTTTTTTTGTACTTTTGTTTGTTCCTGGCGAGTCCAGAATCAAACTGTTTTCTTTCTTTCTTTCTTAGGTTACTTAAAGATACTTAGATTACTTATGTCATGAGTACGAGGTACCATCGGGATTATTTCCGGTTGACCATCCTTAAAGACTAAAATCGTTTGCGCCCAGCAACGCGGCATCCAAACGCATAGTTACAACTCTAAGCGGGCCGCAGTGGTCCAAAGCATTTTTTTTGCGAAATGTATCACCGGAACGTATCGTGACTGAACATTGTTGAAAGTTCGTTGTACAAACAGGGGAAAAAGAAAATAATTATAAACAAAAAAAAGAAATAGATTGATATATTTTCCGAAAAATACAGTTAGGTTCGGTGGATAAACATCAGCACGGCTATACACCACTTCGACATTAATATGGTGCGCTAATAAATTATCGATACGCTGACAGAGTTTGCAAACTCACCACTCTATATAGTGCAGTCTGTACTAAAATATCGATAGCTACATAAACCAACCCTTTAAATCGATATTAAACTAAAACATAAACACGAATTGACTGCAAATCGAGCCTAACCGCTAAGTGAAGGAACACTTAACACCCCGCTGCGACAGGGGGCCGATTTGTCCCGGCGACCTATCTTGCGGGACCGACCGAAGTCGTTTATTACACAACCACACCCGATTTGTACGGTAAACGAAGTCATATAGCGTAAATCGACGCGTCAGTTGCTGTTCATAGTATATTTTGTGTAAAATATTGTTAGTTTAGAAAAATAAGGGGTTCCCTTTTTATAAGTTATTATTTTTAGAGATTGGTTGACGAAGACATCATAATATTATAGTAGGTAAAAAACTTAATTTATTAATATTCAAACTACTTCCCATAATTTATTCATATAAATAAAGTATTTAGGGCCGTGATCACCGACAGTATAACAGATGTTTAAAATGAAAACTTATTTGACAATTTAACAAATAATGTCCATCTATCATGCCAATTTTGTCTTAAATAAACCAAATCGGATGAGTTTTTCACGTCAAATTATCACCTATCACCTGATTGTCAATTTTTAATAAATGTCTTTTCTTTATTTTTTTTCCCCATGACATACAGTATGATATACAGTACATACAGAGGTTTTGTTTTACAAGGTTTCGTAGCTGATTCTAAATGAATTCGCCGGGCTGATTAGAAATCTAAATTCCGTTTTCCAATAGCAGATCTACTTTTTGCGATATCGATGATAGGAGATTTTAACAAAAATACATGAATTTCGAAACTAATATCTTTTAATATACCTACATACTAACATGAAAAAAAATATTCTTATCATTCATCAAGCATCATAGAAGTAAAGTTATCTACAATGAAATCACAATTACATACGTGTCTTAAAACTGCATGCTACACAAAGAAAATCCTCTACGATTGTATCAGATAAAGCGCCCGAGCACATCCTCTGTTGTCAGCTACAACCTTTGAGAACCTACATTTACGAGGGACGTATAAAAAATAAAGGAAGTCCCCACTGCCTGGAGCTAAACGGCGGCAGTGTCGGGTTATAAACACAAAATAAAGAATATACAGTAGAAGGTTCAGTCCGTACAAGAAAGAAAAAATAATGACGAAGTTGTCATTTCCTCGTTGGTCTCGTCGTTGCAAGCAAATGGAAGGCGAACGTGAGAGTCTGCGTTTGAATTCTAATTTTAAAGTTTTATTGGGTTCTTTAGTAAGAAATTCTTCTGAGCAATCTGTAGTTTGGAATTCCCTGTAAACGGCAATAAATCGTAAATGTGGGAACATCGCATCTTTCTTTTCATCACTAACACTGAATAAATTATTTACTAACAATACTAAGCCGAGTTTATGTAGGTAATAACCTGGCCTTAACACTGATAGTCATAAGTGAACTGTGGATGTTGAATATTCTGATGTGGCAAGTAGGCGGAGCGAGTGGTCCATAATTATGCGTTGTTACGCAAACTTCGCTATAGTTTATTTCTTAGCATCGCATAATTCTATTTTAATTTAAAATAAAATGTGAGAGCAGCAGCTACTCTGGTTGGTCGAAAGCTGTAAATGTATGACTTTAGCGATATCAGTGTCCCTTCCTTTTGTCTTTTATATTCCATGAGTGTGGCGTATGCAATCTTCAAGCCCATACCGTCACGATAGATTGAAGAATTATTAGGGTTGTCCCTTCTGTATATTATTTGTATCATGAAATAGAGCACATTGGTGCATAAATGCGGACAAATTGTTGGTTTGTCACTTCTGAATACCATGGTTATCTGTTTTACATGGTCGACTTCATTTGAAGACTCAACAACAGAAATCCGAAGCATTTTGAGAGGAGTAATCTCTTAGATCGAGCTTGAAATCAAATTGTTAACAAACTCTTCCTAAAATGTAGATACAGTCATGTGTGTCAAAATTATTCACGTGTATTTCCTCTGGGGATTAAAACATCGCGGTATGAAGTAATTAAAATATCTGATTGATATGGAAATAGCGAATAGTTATTATTTACACACAAATATTATTTTTGTGCTGAAATAATTAAAAAGTTCACGGCAGCGAATGGGTTGAAATGGGATATGGAGATTGCCTGGCCAAATTCGATAATATATTTTGGGTCAAAACAAAAATTATTCTCCTGTATTTTTTTGCGAACGGTGTTTGTGGATTGTGAGCTACAGAGAAAGTTAAAATAAGCCAGAGAATTTTTTTTGGTGAGAGCTTGGTCTGTATATTTAAAAAATACTGAAAACATTTTTTTTTCTTTGAATGTGTCTATTTATTCAGAGTACCTAAATGCATTTTAAATAAAAAAAATATACCACTAATGTAGCAAACATGCATATGACCCATAAGTAATAATAAGTTTATGATATGACCCGCCTGATGGCAAGCGGTTACCGTAACCTATGGACGCTTGCAACACCAGGGGCATCACTCCTGTGTTGCCCTATTACTAGCGTCATGTTGGCAGTAGGACCCCTACTGACAACACGACGCTACCCCAAGGAGTACTGGCGACCTTGTACAAAGGAGCAGTGTTATTTGGCTATGATATTCTGCAAGGTGGAGGTACTTGCCCAGTCGGGCAGCTCCAATTTTGAGCGGGAAGTCCCGCTATGCCCTACTTCTCTTGAAAGGTACAGTCACGATTTGTTGCACGATTTTCATGCATTCAAAGTAGGTAGTATCGAATTCGAGAAAAAGTTCGAATTTGAACTATTCTCGAATTTGGAAAAGTCGAGCGCGACATTCCTTGGAAAGCCACTCGATTAGCTTCGACCGGTCGGTAACGCTGTAGACGTACCTACAGTCGGTAATATTTCCGGTCGACCATCCTTAAGGCTAAAATCGTTTGCGCCCGGCGTCCAAATGCAGAGTTACTAACTCTAAGCAGTACCTCTACCATGAGTTTTCTGTGCCGTCTAACGTTCACGTTCACATGCAATATTTGTATAGTGACTTTAGTTCACTATTTAGGTATACCTACCGCTAGAGGCGCTGAAAAAATTCCCATACAAATATTGCATGTGAACGTGAACGTTAGACGGCACGGAAAACTCATGGTAGAGGTACAGGCCGCAATTGTTCAAAGCATTTTGTTTGCGAAATGTATCACCGCAACGTATCGTGACTGTACATTTCGAATTCGAACCATCATAAACGTCAACGTTTGAAATGCAAACTTGATTCCGAGATAATCTCGCAGGAAACGAGAATTGCCTCCCTGTGTGAGATCAAAACATTATTAACACACGAAACACATTTGAATAAATCACTTATACCTCTTTTAACAATGTAGGTATAATATCAAAGAAAACCTACCGTTAACCCCACCCTAGTATATCCTGTGAGAACCATTATTTCATTTGGAACACGCATTGTCCTCGTTTTGAGCCAACAAAAGAAGGTTTAGAAATCAAAACTAAAAACCGTTATCCGGGCGAAAGTTTCCATTGTGAATGGAATAAGTGTGGAGTCATTGCATGAAATGAAAGTCACTGAAAACATTGTAGGTTTGGGTACAGAAATAGCGAAGTAAAGGCGATGTTGCTGCCGAGTGGTTGATCTGGGAGGGGCTTGACCTGGGCCAACACAGCTCACCAGCCAGCCAGCTGTGGGTAGGCTTTTCAAGGTCATGTTAACAATTTCATATAGAAATTTTAAATTTGAAAACATACTATAGGTACCTACTTAAATTTATGAAATTATATTAAATAATTAAATTAAAAAAGAACACTTAAACGTATTGTTTAAGTGTAAGGAACACTTAAACAATACACATAAAATGACTTATGTAAGTACCTACTATAAGACACTATAACAAATAACCATAGACTTATTATCTAAGGGGAACTCTACTTATTATTTCTATGCAAATAACATATAGAAGCACCCTTGCTAATTCATTCGGTGACACTGAAAATATAAATTTCGTTCTGGTACAGATTGCGCGGGAGAGGGGAGTTTTTGCCAGTAGGTTGGTCTGGGCTATTGGCACGACTAATAATGACGGGCGCTGCCGACTCGACACATATCGGTCCGGTATTCAATTAAACCGAACCAACACTAAGCATTCACTGAACCACTTCACAACACAATACAATATAGTTTAAAATCGCATCACATATCTTCCTAAATCGCCTAGCTTTACAAACACCCATAGCTTATGCCCAATCCTCCATTAAGCCGGGGTAACGTTATGAAAAACATTATCTCGCTGCCGCTGTCGGTCTATTGTCCCCGTGCATCGCGGATAGCACAGCTTTGTGGCCCGAACACCATCTGTTAGACAGAATCAGGGTTAACACTAAGGTTTTCAGCTATTTATTAACCCCCGATAAACAAAAAAGAGGCGTGTTATAAGTTTGTAGTGTGTGTCATCATAGCTCCAAAACGGATTAACCGATTTCAATGCAGTTTTTTTAATTGAAAGTTAGTTTAATCAGGTATCATCTTAGATATGTTTCGTGAAAATCTGTTGAGCCATTCAAAAGTTACAGCTCTTTTTCTAGTTCGAGTCGGGGGTTTTCTTTTCATAATTACTATTACTGTTAGCCTGCTTCCCACTGCTGGACAAAGGCCTCCCCCCATGATTTCTATGCTTTTCGGTCTAGAGCCAGTGTGAAAAATTCATTATGAGTTTTATCAAGTTCGTCCCACCATCTCTTTCGTGGTCTGCCGCGTCGCCTTCTCACCATATCAGGACTCCACTTAGTAGAACTTACATTGGCCCACAGTTCATCAGGCATCAGGAAGGGTTGATTGCATACATTTATGTAACTTTCTAATATCGAATCTGTTCCATTCATTCCATATTAGAAAACTTCATGTTGACTTGTCTTATAGTTTACAAACTTGAGAACTACTCATCTAAAGTTAGAAATGTTTTACTAATATTAATGCTTACTTATTATGAACTTTAGATAGTTTAAGGAATTTCGGGTAAATATTTGGTTAGCTTAGTTTAGTTGTAAGTTATTGCTCTCTGGTTTTGGCTTATCAACCCTTTCATAGGTGTCATAGGAAATTACTAAGAGATAGATAGAAAACTGATATTAATTTACTCAGGGGAGACGCCACGGTGCTTTTCAGTGGAGATCCCGAAGCCACTTTTTGTTTTCTTTTTTATTAGTGTTGTAAAAACATTGTTGGGTATTGAATCAACAGCTTTTTTATTAGAAACGAATTAATTGTTTTCCATTGCTTAAAATACAGGTTGAAATTGAAAATAAAGAAACAAAAATCATTTGTTCAGCACGCACATCTTGACAACACAAGACAGAGAAGATTTAAGTTAAAAAATAACACTACAAAGAGAGACCAATGTTAATAGGAAAATTCTTAAAAATATGTAGGTATGCTGTCAAGCATGGTATGCCGAAAGGGTGGCCAGCTCAGTATTTGTTAGATAAATTTATGCCAGTGACAAATTGTCGAAGAAATTGTTTAAAAACCAAATAAATTTTATTTCAACATAACTAGTTGACATGCATATATTTTAAAGACCAATAAAAAAATTACAGATTTTTCAACTTGTTATTTATTGAAAAGAAACGGTTATATTACATTGCCATAAAAACCGTCGCTAACCCACCAAGGGTGGACCAAATAATAACATTTTGAGAAAACGTGGTTTCTTTTAGCATTCAGGAGGTCAAATGAATTGCGTCACGTTCGTAATATCGGAAATTCACCACAATGATAGAGGAAAGATTGTTCGCTCATTAACTAATGAAGGCACGAAGCTTCAAAGAGGACCTTGGCTGTTAGCCAGAAGTTCTAGAATGAAGAAATTGGTCATTTTGATAAGTAGAACTTTTTTTAACGGATTAATAGGAAGGTTAACTTGATGTTAACGTGTACCAGTTCGCTAAATCACGTTTAGTGAAGGTGATGTTTCAGACTTTCTAAGTTATTGCACATATGGGGAGTTCGACCATTAATAACATTGTTTCAATGGTTTCATATGACTATGACTATTATTATTACATGAAATCGGAGAACAAAATATAAGGTAGATACTGATTATTTCCCTTCCAGCAGACCTGTGAGAGGAGAATTTATAACATGAAATGTAGACAGCGATGTACGAGAATAAAACAAAAATACAAATTAAATATTATAATAATATAAACAGAAATAAAATAGGTACATAAAACAAATACACATAAATATAAAAAGATATTTAAATAAATCCAAGCAACATAAACTGCAAACAAAAGTACTTAAAAAACTATGACAAGGAGAGATAATATTATTATATTATTATTTAGTTTTGCAAAGTTAATTTAGTGAAATTGACTTGACTTAGTAGTTTTACTGGCGTTGCGAGTTCAGATAACTGTATTCTCATAAGAATACATTCAATCATTAAAAAAAAAAAAAAAATGTAATAATTTTTAATTTTGTTGGGTGTTGTGTTTGTTTTATCAAATGACTTGATAATAAGCTACTTTCAAAAGTGCTAGTAAAACGGGCGTCAACTGCCATCCACCAAATCATAATCATGCTGTAATCCAGGGCCGCACTCAGATTACCCAAATAAATTCCAAAAATCCTAGCGACAGTAAAAATAAAGTAGGAAGCGGGACCGGTCTGGTGACGTCACTACATTTATCATAGCCCAAGGATTTCCCGCGTTAAACCTTGTAACAAAGCCAGCCGTGATAGTAATCAGGAAAAAATGAGGAATGAAAGATGGGATGCAAGATACCTTTGTTCAAGGAAGAAATGCTGACGTCCATCAAACTGTACGAATGTAAGTTACTTTAAATGGGAAAGAATAAAGTGCTAGGGAAAAACAACATTTTGTTAAAGTTAAAGCTGTTTTTCTTTTATTATTATTTTAACAGTGTTTTGTTCTTAGAGGAGAAAGAAAAGAAACATAAATGATTCTCTTGTAAAGAACTTTGTGAACGAGTTCAGTTCATAATCATCTCCAGGCAATTTGTCATAATGCTGACCTGGACATCAAAACATGTTTTTATATCCAAATAATTTCCTTTTTATTTGTATTTGTTTTTATTAGTCGGAATCTCATGTACCTACCTAATCTATTGACAATCATTTTATTAGAATCCTTGTCTGTAGCTGATAGTTTGTTTGTCTGTAGGTTGCCGGTAGTATATACGGTGCTCCCTTTCTAGTCCCGATCCCTCTATGGGGTTATTTATTGTTCTCATCATTATGTATAACTTATACGGGACCAACACTGAGATTGCAAAAAAAAACAACTGTTCCATACATTTGGTCGGGTAATATTAAATTATTTGTATGGATCAACAGATTTAAAAAAAAAAGGCTTATTAATAGCAAAGTATTTATAAATATAAACATTTTATTTTATAATTTTGGATTGTCAATACGTTATGTAACGTATCTATAAAAAATAGTCGTTTAAATAATTATCAGCAAAATCAGCATTATTGCATACTTTATGGAATTATAAAAAAAAATACTAAAAAAAATGTAAAAAAATACAATAATTTTAGAAGCCTTTGACAACCCTGAACATGATACGAACTAACATTGTTATTGCGTTTTATTTACTATCATTTGCGATTCAAATGGAAGAGACACTACGGCAGTGTACGGGTTATTAAATTGTATCATTTGAATCATGGTAATCTCTGGGTTTTTCTAGCAGATAATGGTTTATACAGGCTGAACTAATGTTGGTACTTATTTTATATGACGTTTCTGCGCAATGTGATTTTATGTTATTAAATTAGTCTTTATTTTTATGTTTATTCATAATTCAAACATAATATTTATATTCTTCTTAACCCCCGACAAAAAAGGGGGTGTTATAAGTTTGTTGTGTGTATCTGTGTATCTGTCTGTGGCATCGTAGATCCAAAACGAATGGACCGATGTCATTGCAGTTTTTTTTAATTGAAAGCTAGTTTCAACGGGTATCATCTTAGCTATGTTTCATGAAAATCTGTTCAGTCGTTCAAAGTTACAGCTCTTTTTCTAGTTGGAGTCGGGGGTTTTTGATGGCTAGGTTATTTTCGTTTTAACATTATATGAGAGGGAATTTTTTAGTTTTCTAGGGAGTTTTAAAATTATTTGCGCATTTAAGGATTAAATGGAATGTCCTAAACTATAATTTAAGTTTTAAAAGTTGAAGGATTGTATCTATGTGTTTATTTTTTATAAGTAGGTACAGTCTGTCAAGAAAGTCATGAAAAGGATTGAGGGCGCCACTTGTATATTCTCTTGTTTATTTTTAATATATTAATGCCGAAAACATTTTTTTATCACAAAAAATCTACACAGAAGAGTAAAATAAACACATCGTTGTACCCAAACTGACACCTACGGTACTTATTTAGGGTTGCGAGCGAAGAAGAATTTTAGTTCCTTCAAAATCCTTTTCATGACTTTCTTGACAGACCTTATTTCAATTCTGTGTACCCTGTTCAAAGGGATGTTGTGCTGGGAAAATATCTGTTTTGACTATCTTAAGCATTTTAAAATGTCGACGAAAATTCATTCACAAACATGAGACGTATAAATGAGAAAAATCTCAAAGTTATTCGAAGCGAGTTCCTTTCAAAGCGGTACGGCATTTCAATGGAGGCATTTGATGTATTCATAAATATCTTTATGCCAAACACTTTATGCTTGAGAAGAGCAAAAAGTATGTTCCTCATCTAATAATGTTATTGAACTTAGCAGATCATGTTACAGCAGATCAAAAAAAGTGAGTTCTATGGCTATACTTTTTAGAGATAGTTCTGTCGATTAAACCTAAAAAAAGTCGGTAGAAAAGATTATCTGCCAACTTCCCGTAGCAGATAATTTTCTAGCAAATCAAAATTTGAAGTGAAGTCTCTACGTATGCAGCTGCTTTCTGAATACAGTTCCTGATACTATTTAGGGATAATTCTAGCGATTTTGTATGAGACACTTGATATTTTTTTCGCAATTACGATGTTGGTCCCATAGAGAAAGTTGTTCAGTTTCATAGTCTGTTGCATACCTTTAAATATAACGCATTTCTGACACACATTGTATTAGGTGAAGGCCTTAATTTATTACTGGAGGTTGTTTTAAGGGATTATAGTACCCATCATTATGAACAACTTTTAAAATAGGACACACCCTGAAATCGCAAATAACCTTATACCCTATATTTCTCCGAATTCCTTCATCAACTTTAAAAGTAATTAACACTAGAAACTAATATAACATACCTACCAGTATTTAGCGAGGTACAAATTCATAGAATTAATTTCGACATGACAAAATTATATTGGATTTTGCATTGCGCAGTCAGCACGCAATGTGACTTGGTTGAGTATTATTAAATCGTTAGAACTATTGGTTCTCTCTCTCCCTTTTGAAAATTAATAATACATGAAATTAAGCTGTCTGTGATGGGTTAAACAGAGCCACATTCCAAAATGCAGTCAATACCTCGAAATCTCCACTGGAACACCAAACACTTAGGGCTCAATTATGGAGAGTGGAAAGTCGCGCGGAGCGCAAAGCGGCGCGCAACTTGGAGAAAGGCGCGTATCTCCGTTCATGGAGAGCGAGCGAGAAAGCGACACGCTGCTTTGCGCGCCGCGCGACTTTCCGCCTCTCTATAATTGAGCCAATAGGAATTTTTAATACTTTCCGGATGACGGTAATTATAAATTTTATACATGACTATAACTTTACTTTCGATATGGGACCAACGCTGAAAGCGCAATTTTTTTATCGGCTGTTGCATACAAATCGACTAAATGTATGGGAACGACAAGTTTTTTTTTTGTATATTATTTAATTTTGATCTTTTGTTAGTTTTTCCGTTTTGTTACTAACAATAAGGACTCAGTTGACTTATATTTTTATATTTATTCATTTTATTACTTTTTAAGCAATTGGGATAGTATCTCTCTGATATTGTATCGTGAAGAGGTGTAGTCCGAAAGGACCGGCGGAAAAATCCACAGAGAACATATTGCCATTTGGATACAAAAATGAACATATTGTAGATATCCATCTAATTCAAAATCAGTCGCTGCTGAAATTACATCTTATATCAGAAACCCCATAATTATTAACATGTGACAATGGTAGGGTCCACAAACAATCCCATTGATATTCAGCATTGAATCCGGTTAATATTGATTAGGGGAACAATTCTCGGTGCGCTTCACTGGCGATATCATATGAATTATTATCGATAACTCAGTGTATTATAGTCTTACTCTATTCATGCTTGGATCAGTAGCGAACTATTGAAATGAATGTGACAGCATTATTATAGTATAGAATAGATCTTTATTTAATTTGAACCAAATACAGGCACTTAAGAGATGTCTAGACTCTAGGTGCGCGGTTCCAAAGACCAAATAGTTGGTCCTATGGACAAAAACCGGGAAGAAACTCCATGGGAACTCTTTTCAAATAATAGATTACAATCTTGATTAGTCAAATTTTGTGGTAAGAGCTGTGAGAATAATATAATTCAATGTGAATAAAAAAATAAGAATACGATAGTAATGATTTAAAATATATGAATAATAATGCCATGGCAGTTACAAGCTGACCAGGACCGTCAGACGGCACCCGTTCATAGTTCTTAGTTCGTTTAAAGTTCTTCAGCTGAGGTTGAGGTTATTATAGTTGTTTGATAAGCTTTTATGGTTGTCAAGTTTGAAAAAATAGAGGAATATTTAAAGCAAAAGAATAAAATATTCAGCCTATGGTTATGGAATATTGCACTTTTTATTATTTAACTATTTTATGTGGAAAGAAAAATTCGACCGCATGCAGGACTCGAACCTGCGACTGTCTAGTTTAGTACACCAGCCACTCTTGCCAACCGAGCGACCGCGTTCCCTGCTCGCAGAATCAAATTTTACCGTTAAAGAAAGATAAGATTAAAATAAGATGGATAAAAAAGAAACATGGAAGTAAATTCGCTACTCAGCCAGGCCTAATGTATTTTTTCCAATATCATTAATAATATTCTAGCTTGATGATAAGCAGTGACGGTTAGGGACGGCTTTAATACCAAAATAATAAAATACAAATGATTAAATTACAGGAATGGTAAGTAATCAGTTTTTTATTTAAACGAATATGTTCTTTCTTTTTTCTGCTGTAAGGGGATGGTGGATGCAGTTTACAAACATACATCTCACATACACGCACCCAGACCCGGTTCAATAACTGTAAAATAACCTGTAGGTCATATAAATATTTATTCAATGTGAGAAACGAACCCGCGATCCGTAGCGCAGAAAGCTAATCGCAAGGCCTCTGCGCCAACCGTTTCGTAAAAATTATCTTCGCATGTATTTGTTATTATTTTTATTGCTATTTTGCATAATTCTTCATATAGAAGGCAAATAAAAAAATCTTGTTCTGTTAAGTTTTATAATATTTAACAAGTAAAGATAATTAACTTATAAACAGACTATCTAAATAACTGGTTGAATTTCAACGCAATTGTCCCTGTTGACTGGCCCAATTGAAAGCACAAAAGATTGGTCCTTTGGTACACAAAAGATTGCATGGTCTTGTTCCGCAAACAATGTGGTTTCCTCACACGTCTTAGTGCCGACGTGACTGATTGAAGCCCGGTTCTAGCTTAATTAGGGTTCTCGATAACATCTCACATTCTCACATGGTAGGTAAGAATATTGTTTGGATTTGGTCCTAAGAGAGGAGATTGAATTCGATGAAATTTTCGAACCAATTTACTGTTGAAACTGCACGCTTTATTAACTTGTTGGTGTTGGTAGCTAATAGAAATGTCAGTAAAGTATTTATGTATGTAAATAAGACAAAAAAACCTAACTTGTGAAGAACCTTTCTATTTCAATGTAAACATTTTAAGATTAATATTAAAGTTACAGTCGCAAATATAAATTTTAATCATTGTATTCAGATTGCCTTTTTATTATTTCATGCTGTTAATAAACAAGTCTATTACTATGTAAATTCCAGACGAATAGAAAATTTGTTATTCGAAATCTAGATGAATGAATATTCATTTTGAATTGTACTGTTAGGCAATTAAGATGATATTGCAGGACAGAGAGTAATTTTAAATCTATTAAAGCAGTTCAAGTAAGATTTCACTATCATTATTCAATGACAACACGATTGGCGCAATGGCTAAGCGATTGGTTTTCTGCGCTACGTGCCGCGGGTTCGATTTTCGCACGGAACAAATATTTGTATGGCCAACAGCTAGTTGTTCCGAGTCCTTGTGTGTATGTATGTTTGTAAACTGTACCCGCGATACAGGAGAAATCCAAGAGAGGAAATTATTACTAAAAAAGGAAACCAAAATCATGAATAAATATTTCATATTTAAGAAAATTCAGTTTCATACAGTACATAAAGAAATTACCTAAGTTTGCGTAGCCAACAGCTGACGCAGCGTACACAAGACTCGCAACAGATTTTGGATAGCTTTTATGTAGCGAGTATGAGTTGGAACATTCAACGGTAAATGTATACGTCCTTTCATAAATTGGTATATTCAACCACATGCTTAAATTCGCCACCTTGCTTCCACACGTAGCGATTTCGATTGCGCGTTTATGCGACTTGAAGCGTGATCGGACGCATCGATGCGCGGTCTAAAAAGTTTCTACATAAAGAATAAAAAAACGCGAACGCATCCTCAAGCCTCAAAAGACCAACGTGTTAATTGTATTAGGTATCCTAGTCTTATGGTACAATAGGACATTTGCATCTTATTTAAAATAAGAACATTATGTTAAAAAATCAATAATAAAAGTTGTGAAAAGTATCTACTTTTTTGAAAGTTTATTTCAATATTTTGTTTAACAAATTATCGTTATTTAAAATTACGTAGAACAACGTTGTTTCAAACATCGAGTTTAGACGTTACACCTTCGTGTTTCTTGGTAACCATATTTACACGCTATGAACGACGTCATATCACGTGGATCTGTGTTTTGGTGTGAACATTTGAAAGTCATATTTTTATTTGTGATATTTTAATTATGTATGCATATTTTAATATTTTTCATTTGACCTATGTCTATTTAAGCCTTCAATCTTTATGATAAACTAAAAATAAAAACACATACAAGTTTTGTTAATAATACTTTCTTTATTTCAAATTCCTTAAGTATTCTCCTTTATGTGGGTACCAACTCGACTAAAAGTTTGGACCAGAACAAAGCACACACGATACATGCACGCCGTCTACACGTCTATAGACGTAATTAAGTTTCCGCCATTGTTAGTTCTAAAAATTGCTTTATTATTTCCTTCCAGACGAATAGAAATGTTACTTTATTTATTGAGTGTACAACTCTGTACACCACTGCTCGTTTTTCTTTTAGGTTTAGAACTTTAAGAAGCACTGATGAAATGTTCTAAAGAATCGTTGTTTTGTTCCATTTATGTAAAAACTTCACGCTTGTTATTCTGAAGTGAAAGCAGAGATGAAGTGTTGTACCAGTAGACTAAGGTGGACTGTTTTACAAATATTCGCCCACATGCTTGTATGTCCCATATAGAGAGAGGCTCACGCTCAAGTGCGTATCGCTGAAAACAAACATATAAAAAGAATATAATTCTGTGGCCATAGCTGTCAGAAAAGGCTCCATTCAGCCAACAATGAGAGGCTTTTTATACCTGTAGTGCCCAAGCATCAACTCAGACCGCGCAGACACAATTTATTGGGCGTGCCGTCATCGCGCACTGTGTCGCATGCCAATTCCCCACTTGTCCGTGTTCTGTCGATGCTGAATGCTCTTCTGACATCAGCACCGGAGTGTGATTTGTTTGCTTCGCGATGGATGGATGTGTGTTGTGATTGTTTAACTTTTTGTGAACGGATGGATGGTGTGTAATCATATCGTATATATCTTATTTTTATTTCTTTAAATTTATTTTACGTCTTGTTTTAATATCTATAGTTTGATAATTTTGGTGTTTTCGTACTTATTGTATTATTATTTATCATTAGTTTGTATCACTATTTTTTATTTTTTAAACTTTACTATCTTTTAATTTCTTTAAATTAATCTTTTTTTGTGCTACTTCGTGTTCATATCTGAACTACACAACGCCTTGGTGTTACACTGTTATGTTGTGTATTATGTGTGTAAATAAAAAAAAAAAAAAAAAATATGTCATAGCTGTGCAACTGCGTCCTATTCGCAAATAACAATACAGGGTATAATTTAAAAAGAACTCCCGCTTTTTGGGTTAACAACTTTTACTATGGGAACAAACCAGAAATCGAGAAAAACATCTGCTGTTTCATACAAATAGATACTCGACTAAATGTATGGTACAGCAGGTTTTTATTTTGGCGATTTCACGGTTTGTTCATAATTATGAGTACAATAACCCTATACAGTAGATGTCCTGATTTAATAAACAGCCTATACGTATACATACTCAGGCGTGGTGATTAAGGCGATGTTCCTTCGCAACAGTTCAAAGAAACAGTCCAAAAAAAATTACCGACCTTTAGTTTATTTTTGTCGAATTGTATGAAAAATTTGTATCTAAGTACCTATTGCATCCTTAAAAAATAAAAGCAGTTCGTTTAAATTTTTCAAGTATCAAACACAAAAACTGTTTCTGACAAGTTTATTGCATTCTGAAAAATGTCAACGCCACCAAACTCAAACCAACGGGTTTGTGTGAAAATTTCTCCTCTTTTTCCCGACACAGTAAAAAGGCGGCCAAAAACATTGTTTTTAACGATTCACTCCCCTTTCAGCATAAAAAAGCTTCTCGAAAATAGACGGTAGAGTGATCAAATTTTGTTATCCTGGTAAAAGGATGTGACAATTTTATGATGGTTTGTATTAAGATGATATGCTAGGTTTTCATTTACATCTTTTATTGAATTTTATTATAGAAAAACACGAATTTATTTAAAAAATAAAACTGTAATTATGATTCGATACGATCAAGTTTGATTTTATTTTCAAAAAGTACAGGAAATTTTCCATTAAAAACGCTAAGTTTAATATCATATGTAATATTTTTCATACTACTTTTCATAATATTTTTAAGACTACTTCGGAAAAATCCGAATTTCAATAACGACAATTTTTAGAAGCCCATAACTTGACAAATAAACATCACACGAATAAAAATCGTGTTTACTCTTCCCTTGATCGAATATGAACGAATTTCAAAAACTCATTCATTTTTTTGCTGTCCGCTGCACGTGAAATGCCCTCGCTGTCAATTGGCAGCACACGCAGAAGACTGTCAACCTTGCCACGTTGAATGGCAATGCTTATTCTTTGACCAAAGAATAGGCTAACCCTCGGGTGGCGTCGACCAACCGTTTTTGTAATGCAAATATTAGGTATTTTATTCTCAAACTACAAGTTCTTAATTATAATAAGTGATTATACAAATTTTATTATATAATATTTATAATAATTACGAGCTAGTAAAATCGTACTGAGCTACGAACTTTATTCTCGATGAACCTCATTCATACCGCTCTTCAGTTTTTATTTGGAGCTAAGCTTTTACTATGAAAGCTTCGTCGAAATTCGTTTAGCCGTTTTTTGCGATGCGGGACTACGGGTGCCCAAAAATGATTTCATATTTTTTCTTCAGTACCAAATAGTAGATCGAGCGATATTATCCGATAGTCGCTAGCAAGTATAGTGTTATACACTCATAATTTCGGTATAGAAGACATGCAGCCCATACAATTACTATCTGTATCATTAAAATTTTAAAAATGTATCCTCATGAAAAAAGCAGTGATAGCCTAGCGGTTGAACGCTCGCCTTCCATGCAGGAGAGTCTGAGTTCAAACCCGGCCCGCACCTCTGACTTTTCGGATTCATTGCGGATTAGAATTTGATTATCACTTGCGACAACGGTAAAGGAAAACATCGTGAGGAAACCTGCACATCTGAGAGGTCCTCATAAAGTTCTCGATGGTGTGTATAGTCCGCCAACCCGCACTAGGCCAGCGTGGTGGACTAAGGCCTAAGCCTTCTCATTCTGAGGAGAGGCCCGTGCCCAGCAGTGGGACAGTAATGGGCTGAATTTATTTATTTATCCTCATGAAAATAATTTCATTATGTGATCCTACAATTTGAGCACCTACAATTATGCAAGCGCAAACAAATTGGGAACGATACCTGCACAAATTGCGCACAAGTGTACAACCGTGTTGCAATTTATTTCGCTCCTTCACACTAGAAGAAATATACGGAGATTGTAGAATAATAATGTTGGATACTTATAGTGTAGTGGTCGCCAAGTGGTCGAAATTCGACCGTATTTTTAGCTTTCTGCACTCCTCTTCCGTATAAACTTTAACTATGCCAAATTTCAAAGTCCATCGTGCGCGCAATATGCTTAAAAAGGAGTACAAACTTTTCCCTTCAAGTATTAATATCCACTATAACGGACTCAACCAGACAATCTGTAGATTAACCAGTTAATCTGCACTCTAACTGATTTACGCTCATTAGCGGTGACACATATACTTATGGGCTGCGATGAACTGTAACAAACATGATGGTAATCCATTTACCATCTTAACATTATAGATGGACGCCAAAGTTTAATCAAATAATTCAACCGAACGGTCTATTGCTGGAAGCTGTACCGGTCTCTCCCAAATAAAAATAATATAATAATAAAATTTGACGACACGGTGAGCGCAGTGGCTAAGCGATTAGCCTTCTACGCTACGTGCCGCGGGTTCGATCCCCGCACGGATCAAGTATTTGTATGATCTACAGATAGTTGTTCCGGGTCTGGGTGTGTGTGCATGTGAGAATGTATGTTTGTAAACTGTACCCTCGATACAGGAGACATACTAGTGAAGGGCAACGTTTTTATAAAAAAATTGCACCTTAAAACCCGGTTCACCACCTGTCTGACTTATCTGAAAAAGGTCAAACCAAGACTTAAAATAAACATCTGCAATCTATGCGAACAAACTAAGAAGATCAACATGAAAACTTTAAATACAAAATAATGAAAACTAAAACTATCAACAATAATAATCTTTGCTCAGAATCCTATTGAAACAGATCCAAATTATATTAAATTATAAATAAACAAGCTATCAACACAAACATCTGTTATCGCGTGTTGATACAGTATTAAGTCGTGAACGATAACTAAGCGATAATTAAATATAAACAACCTTATGAAAATTGTATTTTCTTATACAGGGTGGTTGGTTGAACAATGGAAATATTGAAGGAGGGTATTGTACTCATCATTATGAACAACTTTTACTAAGGGACCAATCTTGAAATCGCGAAAAAATTATCAGCTGTTCCATACATTTCGTCGAGTAATATTTAATTATTTGTATGGAACAGTTGATTTTATTTTCGCGATTTCAGTATTGGTCCCATAGTAAAAGTTGTTGATAATGATGAGTACAATAACCTCCTTCAATATTTCCATTGATCAACAAGTAACCCTGTATAAATAGTCTTTAGTCGGGCGTGGAACATCAAACGGTCGTACGAGTAACTGAAGTTTATTTTGTCGTAATCAAACGCCTTGTCATGTAGGATTAAGGAATAATAGTATCAGGACAAAACGAGTCTCAAATTCAATGATGTATTCGTTCATGTATATGTATATGTAGGTATATTTACGTACATTGTATACAGGATATTTTTTTATGTAGTGCGCAATATTTGCAGAGTGATTCAGTGTCCGTTCCCAAATGCAACTAAGTACTACTAACTGTTACTAAGTGGTTCTATCCAACGAATAAATTTGAAACTTGACAGATTTTGTATAGAAAAGATGAGTCACTCAGATAAAGATAACTGGCGATTGAAAAATCTGCCCTTAGTGGTATAATTTTTGTCTCGCTATCTAATAAAGTTTGTCTTTCATTCTAAAACCTACAATAGCTCAATATATGGTAACTATTATTTATTTACCCTTTATTCATAAAACCATATCATTTTTAAACACTGATTAAATTATACCTGTCCTTGTCATTTGTATGCCAATAACCATAAGACCTACTTGAAATAAATAACGTTTTTTATTTATTTATTTAACAATTTATGTACACACAGAAAGAAGATTACAATTAAATAGGAAAGACGACCCAAAGGTATTGCTTATTTCTCAAGAAATCTCTTCCAGCAGACCTGCGAGAGGACAGTTGAAAAAAAGAAATGTAGACTTTAGTGTGGAATTAATGAGGGTACCTAAATTAAACTAATGACATTATAGTACATCCTAAAAGGTATACTTAATACATACCTATATGAATACACATAAACTTAATATATAATAAGGAAATTAAGTGTTCTTTTAGTCGCTTTTTGAACGTTTAATCATCGTGAACGATTAAACAACAAGAAGCCCTAACTATAACGATAAACTTGAGCAAGATCCAATATAAGGTTTTAATAAATTTGGTATCAGGCGGTGGCACACGGTGTGTTCAATTTATGAGATTAAACGGAAATGCATCGACGAAACATCCGCAAACTTATATTAACCTTGTATAACGCTTGTAATTAATTTTTTGTGCGGATATGGGCCGCGCAGTGAACGCAAATTTGCGTTCACTGGGGCCGCGTAAATCTATTATCTTGCCTTTGGTATGTTTTGGTAGTTGAATAAAATTCCGAGTTATGTGAATAGAGAAACATCTTAAAAACTGACTGTATTTTGGTTTATGTAGGTACTTGTGAATAAAGGTGTAAGAATTATTTCAGATGCAAGAGATTATTATTTATTTATTCTTGCAACATTTTTTTAAATAATTTCTATGCGTTGCGCGCATTCCTTTGTTGTGCGAGATCACCATTAACATACATTATAGACTTTACTATGCACCCAATCAATGAATCAATTATCTCTGTCTATCGCAATCAGGCAAAGCGACTTTTTTTTTAAACTTTGCCCCTCTCTAGTATTTCTCCTATATCGAGGGTACATTTTACAAACATACATGTCACATACACACGCCCAAACCCGGAACAACTATCTATAGATCATAGAAATAATTGCTCCGTGCGGGGATCGAACCCGCGGCACGTAGCGTAGAAAGCTAATAATATAAACCGTGTCGACCAATTGAATTTCTGCACTACGAATCGTTGGATCGATTCCCGTTGTTTCGGAATTAGGTTGTGTGCGTGTGAGAATTATGTTTGTAAATAGTACTCACGATATAGAAGGAATCCTAGTGTAGGGATATCGAAAAAAAACAAGAAATAAAAAAAATTGTTCAAAAATTAAAACCCGACTGAAAAAGTATGGATCAAGAAAATATTAATACCATATTCATAGTGATGTTCAAAGGATAGCCGTGGTCGTATGCCACTTTGCCATAAAGCTTATGATCGCTTACTACTGATAGATTGTATTGTTTTTTTGCAAGCGTCCAGAGGCACAGGCAGCGTCACTGTAAAAGTCATATCACTCCCTTTTTGAAGAACCATATGCTGTAGTCTCTTGGGTGAACCTCGATGGGGAGCTGATTCCACAACCTGAGCGTGCGTAGGAGGAAACTCCTGTTCCTGTGTCCTGTTTCTGTTTTTTATTTTTGATTTTCTTAGTTTTTTTTTTGCATGTGGTGCCTTTATTTTGCCGTCAAATAATTTTTCTTTATTTCTTTCTCTGAATCCGCACGATACGAGACTAGAAAAATAAAGATAAGAATTATTATTCTATTCTGCTCACGACAAGATAACGAAATTGCCTGCACTATCACCCTCTCAAAATTAAACTGTGAACTATAGTAATTACATTAAACCCACAAACCAGGAAGTTTCGAGCGCCATGTCTATAGAATTTGATAATTAAGAGTGTGTGGACGTGTTCTGAATGGGATTATAGTTCCCAACAAGTGCAGAACTACCCGACGTCAGAACAAAGGGGTGACAGTGTTTGTAATTCAGTTATGCAGGAAGTGGGGAGTCGATTTTTTGTTCTTTTATTAGATTTTTTTTGTGATCGTGTGAAAAAAATGATGTTCGCTAGAGAGATAAATGAAAAACATTTTTACTACAGGATATTTTTTTAGCAAAATTTGCAGAGTGATTCAGTGTCCGTTCCCAAATGCAACCGCAGCATTAAAATTCACTCCAAAACAAAATAAAACATTGATTTTGTATGGCTTGAGCTAGTAAATTATGTGTGTCTTCCATACTAAGTCAAATTTTCGTATTGTTTTAAAGTTTATCCCAATACTGCGGTTGCATTTAGGAACAGAGACTACAAATTATGCGCACTACATAAAAAATTATCCTGTAGGTATATTAAAAAAATATTTAAAATATTTTTTCATATGCATTAAGGTGGGTTAAGTAATAATTAAACTATTCCAAATTTCAAACCGATAGCATTACAATTTGCTGAAATATGCCCCTGTGACAGACGGACGCACGGAGTTGCACCATAAGAGTTATTTTTCCCTAAAAATCTTGTTCTAATCAAAGTATCTATATTTACTCAGGCAAGAGTAAATACAGACTAAAAAGAAAGTAAACTCACTGTATTATTGGTCTTCAAAAAGACATTTCTATTGTACAAGAATAAAGAGTTTGGACATAGTTCAGGATTCCTTTGTAAAACTAATAAGTGGTACACTACATAGATAACTGAGAAGTACCACTTTTTAAAACTATAACATGCTCCCACACAATACAGGCCACGTAAGTAAGGACAGGCCAAGAAAATAAATTTTGAAAAATGGAACATTAATTATATCGTGACGTTTAAGTTTTTTTTTTCTGTCTGTTCTTTAGTGCTGTGTTTTCCATATTCTCTTGTTTTATTTTATCGAAGTCCTGGTCAATCCCGTACAGTTACATCTATTTAAGACAAACCCCCCCCGGCTTCTAGAATCTCCCTTTTTTATTATTTATTTTTAATTCAACCCTCAATCTTACTTATTTTATGTTTGATTGTTCTTCTTATCGAGTCAATGTCAAATTAAATAATTTTGGTCCAGAGTTCCGCTACGCAGACTGCGTCTACAGTAGCGGTTATTAAAACTGTTGGTAAGTCGTAACATGATTAACGATTTTTTTTGTATCACTCGGTGTCGTTTCTGTGCGTAAGTAAGCTCCCTCTATTGAACCTTCTGAACCTATGTTTTTATTAAGTTTCTTTGCGCAGAAAAATATAAAAAGTTCCTAAAACTTTTTCATTGTTTGGGCATCGAACTATAATACCTTTTACTTTTTAAAGGTGAATCCTCAATTCAAAGCCTTACGAGAAAAGTATCACAAAAATAGCTTCATTATTGTTAGAGAGAATTTTATTATTCGTCGAATTAATAAAACATTTAGGAGTATCTACCGTTTTTAATATTGTCTATAGCAATCGTTGTCAGTTGAAATTGTCAGAAAAAGGGTTGATTAATCAATAGACTACGCTTTGGGGGGGTTAAAAACTGAACAACATGTTTACACCGCAATTATTAAATAACTCAGTCCATTACCGTCCCACTGCTGGGCACAGGCATCTTTACAGTATAAGTAGGGTTAATGCCTTAGTCCATTACGCTGGCCTGGTGCAGGTTAGCAAACTCCACACACCATCGAGAACTTTTATGGAGATCTTTCAGGTGTACAAGATTTCTCACAATGTTTTCCTTCACCGTTATCGCAAGTGATAGATCAACCGCGATCCGTACATGAATTCAAAAAGTCCGGGCCGTCTTCGAACTTAGATCCTGCTGAAGCATTCATACCGCTAGGCTATCGCTGCTTCTTCCAATCGTAAAAGAAACAAGTTTCAGAAGTCTTTTGGTGGTAGTAGTGTCTTGCTGGTATACCAGCATGAATAAATCGGCACGACCGTGGAAGTACTGCCCTCCCACAGAATATCGACGTTAAGTAGCAGTATGCATACTGTTGCGTTTCGTTCGGTGAGTGTGGAGCGCCGGAGGCCCATTTTCTCCCTTAGTCTCCTTCCTTCTCCTTTCCCTTCCTTTTTCATAACACCATTCTAGAAGATCGGCAACGCATCGGTGACTCCTCTGGTGTTGCGAATGTTCATGGGCGGCGGTGATCACTTACCATCAGGTGAACAGCAAGCTCGTACGCACGTTGTGCTATAAAAAAAAGTAACGAAGTAATAAAAATACTTCAAATTAATGCGAAACTTCAACTATTTGATTTATTATCTCCACACGCCTCTAAACCCGAAACATAAACAAAGTAATAAATAATTCAAACGTATTTACCTCCATTAGAACTATTACAATATGGCCGACACTCGTTCAAAACTAATTTAGTTTTCACCCCAACTTCAACAATATCTCTACCACAGTTTAAATATAATATATATATACTGTGTCTCTACTATGGTAAACAAAAACAAAAGAATTAAAAAAGCATAAGGGCTCTAACAGACGGTCGACTGATCACCGACATAACAATTTAGTCGTAGAAGTTGTTCGGATGTTAAGATGTTCGTATGTTTTTTTGCTAAATCATGCATAAAGAATTTGGGTGAAATCTGGCACACAAATAGTCCTAGATTTAGTACTGGATTCTTTTTATCCTGGTACTTATAGTACTTTATATAATAGTGTAATGTAATTATTTTAAGAACTTTCTCTACCTTATTTATGCAAATAAATGATTTCTTTCTTTCTTTCTCTAGAATGTGAACGGTAGCTGGTAGTATTTTTAGCAATCGGAAGCGGAAATGGAAAAGTAAACTCAACACAAGAAATTACAATTACAATCAAATACACAATTTCTAATTAATACAACCGGCACAAAACTATTAAGGAACAAAATAACAATAAGAAAATAAGTCTCACAGCCCTTGAGCGATGTTGCTGCTACGAGAGACAACCGACAAGGAAATCAATATTGAGCAACTAGAGACGATCATCACGTGCGAATGCCGTTCAAAAAGTGAGTGCACAATGCGAAGCCGCCGCCGGACGCCACACCGTTTGTCACCTCAGCGGTATCGTAATCGTGATATTTACAGGTACCCGTATCTCATTTCAAAAACGACAGAAATCATCCACGTCTAAATATAAATAAATAAACTTGAAGCTAACATAACATAAAACAATAAATTAATGTATAAACTGTTGTTCTTCACACAACTTTGTAATATTCATTGAGTCGTGAAAATCGTTCGGGTGAAACACATTCGTGTTAATATAGTAGTTGCACTTTATAGACTTTAGGGTGACATAAAAAAATATGACGTATATTGGTTTTATTATTCTATTAATAGGTCAGTTTTCAAAACTCCCCTGGATCTTGAAGGTTTCGTTAACAATTACCAGGCCCTGGGGCTTACTACGAGCTCTTATAGCAGGGCTGAAATTGAACTGCTCAGCTATTTCTAGTATAAGCTGACCTTTCATTATACGAAAAGACTATACAGTTCGAGGTCAGCTCATACTGGACATATCTGGGCAGGAAATGACACGTAATCAATTTTAAAACTTGATTATGAAATTACCTGATATTTGTAGTGCTGAAAAAGGACAAAACAGTATGTTACAGTTCGACCACGTTATCCGTGAAGTGAGTGATGGCGCTGTTGGCTAAGAAAAAGCATTTTTGACAAGACTTCAACTGTCAAATCGTATGAATTTGTTGTAGTTCCATTTTTTGCCACTTCACAGATAAGTTGGTAGTACTGTAATTGACACAAAAACGTCACAGATGTTAAAGGGTGAACACATGATAAAAGGGGTAAAGCGGTGTTCGTGTTATACTAATAATTTATTAAATGGATATAACATACACAATCCCCTGCGATGCCGAACGCTAGCGGGCGGCGCAAATAAAACCATAGTTGAGCGCCGAACGCCGCCTGGTGGCGCGAAATGACGGCGCGTGTTCTTTCTCTCATAATTCAAAAACTAGTCTATGGATTGATTGGATACATACATAACATAACATTATATAACATACACAGTTACACACATAACAACATACATAACATAATTAAGAAAAAGGGAGGGAAAGGAGAAGGATGGGGACTAAGGGAGGAATTGGGCTTCCGGCGCTCCACACTCACTGAACGAAACGCAACAGTATGCATACTGCTACATATCATAACGTCGATATTCTGTGGGAAGGTAGTACTTCCCTGGTCGTGCCGACCCATCCATGCTGGCATGCAAGCGAGACACTACTACCACCAGAAATATTATAGAGGCCTCTGATCATCATCAGCGATATAATATTCCCACTGATGGGACTCTGGCCTCTTGTAAGAGTACTAGTCCATAATTATTCACGACGAAGCTTGTACTGGGCAAGTGTGGCGGGTTTCCATGGAAACCAGTTCCTCACGATGTTTTTTCCAGCCCATGACTTACAAGTTGGGTGCCATACTGCTCCAACAGATGACCTCAACACAAATAAATGATTAAGCGTTAACCTTTAGCTAACCTCATAAACCCTCTCGTGCCGGAAATTACATGGCATCATCCAAAAAAGAACCCTTCATTTTAAACCGACTTTATTTTTAATAATTCTGCAAACAAAACCCGAGTATTCCCCATACATTTTCTATAATTCATACATATACTCTTATTCATAGCAGTGCAAATATGATAAATCAACGAAAAACATACATTTATAAGTAGAAATTCACGGGTTTACACAACTCTTGCATTTAACAGATTTTCAGCAAAAAAAATGGCGGTTACGCCAAGCTTTTAGTAATATTTTTGGTAATCCTTTTCTCTTTGGTATCTTTTATCTCACATGACAGGGGGAAATGACGTTAGTGCGAGAGAGATAGCGGATGCATTAATGATAATATATGAGAAGATTCTCTTGAATATTTGTTATTAGGATTATTATATTGTAGCGATCCTTGCTTTCGTTGTAAACAGGTTTATGAGATTTCATTCAAAGCTGGAGTTTTATCAGCCCCACCACAGATAAACCTGCGTTTGCGTTGGTGGGGCTTAGTGATTTAAGTGTTTATTATAATTATTAATTAAATAAATAAAAAAAAAAAAAAAAACTTCTTTATGGCGCGATTTATACGGCTATTATCAATAAGCTCAAAGATTTGTTCTTATATTCATGATAAGGTATGTTGCTTTTCCTTAAAGCGAGTGCTGCTTGTGTTCAACAAACTTCCTAAAAGCAGTGCAATTGAAATATTATTCAAGTACCCATACAGTTAGAATTAAGAAAGAACAAAGAATTTTATTTCGTACGGGATAATGACGGCACAGCACTCATAATAAACGAAACACAAAAATAAAAATAAAAAATAAAATTAAATGGTACACTTCTAATAAAAAATAAAATTCAAATAAACATGCCGTCGAGCATTACCGAAAAGGTTACCAACTCAGCATATGCTGGATGTGGGGACACCCAGCGCTGGTTTTCAGTTGGCAACCCTGCAGTGACTCACGGACGTAGGTAAGTAAACAGATAGTTACTATTATTATTAGCCTATATCATCCCACTGCTGGGCAAAGGCCTCCCCCCTTGATTTCCATGCTGTTATATCCTGTGCTAGTGATGACCAGTCCTTGCTGAATGTGTCTAGTTCGCCCCGCCATCTCTTTAGCGGTCGCCGCTTTGCTGTGTCAGGGCTCCACTGCGTAAAACAGATAGTAAGTAGATATAATATAGGTTCATAATATAAAACTGAATTATAAATGTAGATAATTTATTAATAACCTAATTGTTAAAAACCCCCGACTCCAACTAGAAAAAGAGCTGTAACTTTTGAATGGCTGAACAGATTTTCATGAAACATGGCTAAGAACACTCGGGATAAAATTATCTATGACACAAAAAAACTAAACGAAAATCGGTTTATCCGTTTGGGAGCTACGATACCACAGACATACACAGACAGACACGTTAAACTTATAACACCCCTCATTCTTGTCGGGGGTTAAAAATATGTAGGAAGTGATTGGTTTTACGGATGCGACTTTTTAGTTGTGTCGTACTGTAATTTTATTGTAATTTAATACAGATATTAGAATAGAATAGAATAGAAACACTCTTTATTGTACACCTGATAAAATAAGATTTTACAATGGGCGGTCTTATCGCAATCGGCTATTTCTTACAGACAATCTTTGGATGGACAGT
The DNA here is from genome assembly GCA_932294325.1 of Allophyes oxyacanthae. Classification (NCBI taxonomy): domain Eukaryota; kingdom Metazoa; phylum Arthropoda; class Insecta; order Lepidoptera; family Noctuidae; genus Allophyes; species Allophyes oxyacanthae. The sequence continues at coordinate 3,809,208 of OW028612.1, forward strand.
ACAGCTTGTAAAAAGTAGGTAATGAGGGTAGCTCGCGGTGTAGCATAAGCTAATTGAGATTAGAACTTATATTAAACACAAATAAATAAATATTCTATGATATATAAATACGAATATACCCAATAAATAGAAGAAGAAGAAGAAAAAGTATTTATTTGACACAGCACAAAAACGATTTTAAAGATAACATAACAGAAAAATAATAAAAACACGTAAAACAAAAATAAAAATAATTATCATAAATAAAATGGATTGTACGTCGCAGCTGTGTCAAAAAGTCTTCCGCTCAGCATAATTATGCTGCCGCGCTGCGAGCAGCCCGACAGCGCTGGTTTTCAGCGGGAGCCACATACATACATAAATAAAACAATAAATATATACCAAATACATACATTATGATAATCAAGATATAATTTTTTATTGTAACTAACTGAGCGAAGTCAGAAAGGAGCTGCTAGTATAATAATAATATTATGAACACGTATACTACTCTTATGAACTACCATTCTGTCGCTCCAGATCAGGTACGATCTACGTGATGTACTCGGAGTGTCACATTCAATTAGGGGAAGTAGGTCACCATGTAAGGGGACAGGTTAGGGGACACGTTAGCGGTAATGTAGTGACAATAATGTTCGACACAAGTTTTTGCGTCGCTTCCAAAAATAGCAAAACATACAATAATACCAGAAATACAAAAGATAAATTAATTATAAAAATATACTTGTACAACTGGTGGTCTTATAGCTAAAAGCGATATAAATGTAGGTACCTATTTGGAAAATAAAGAAAATTTCAATATTGATTTTCTATTTTTTGTCTGTTTTGCCCCAGTTTGACAGTTACAAATTGGAGCCTAAGTTCGCGCTTTGCCCTACCTCTGTTTAAAAAGGCCAAACATAGGTTTATGACGTAGATTTCCACTTCAAAAGAACCTAAACGAAATGAAATTGTTAATATAAGCAATTAAGATTTTATAATTAATGTTATAGGTCTTATTTATAGATGGCGCTGGCAGTTTGTATAATTTCTAAGAAGAAAGATTCCTAAAGAAGGGTTCGTTTCACTTCCCAGTTACCATGTGAGCGAATTAATTAATGCTAATCATCAAATAAGATTAAATAGATATAGTATTGACAAAACTAAAGAAGTCGGCAAACTTCGTAAAACCGATCAGTTCCGAACTGCGCGCGTCTTCAAGACCACGAATGTTTATTAGTACTGCAGTACAACATGATCTTTATGCTGATGCAATAAGTTGTACAATTATTTAAACGAGCGACTGCCATTGGTTGTTCGATCAGTTACATCGATGTTACTTCTTAGTTGTGTCGTACTATAGTATTACGTACTTTATCACATAAATAATCTCAAAGGCTTACGTTACGTAACGTAAGTAGATGTTATTATTTTACCGAGATGAAATTCTCACTTATTTAAACACAATTGCACTCCATATAACGACCGTCACTCCGTGCACATGAGAGCTCTATTCTCCGGAAGCACTTCCCAAACGAAAACCAACCTTATCTCAATAAACATAGAGTACAAAATTCTGTGTGTAGTTATAACAAAATGGCGAACATAAGTCAACAAAATGAATGCTCTCGTGACAAGATGGCGGTAATATTTCAAAAAAATTACGCCACGTAACAAGATTAGCTGCGGTTTTTACACCAGCTGCGGTAAAAAATTGTATTTTATATTTTTTTCATGTCTGAAAAAGTTTTACATAATTTTTTGATGTTTGAGTGTTTGTTGAAAGCATGTCTAGAGGGCGTTTGTGTTGAATGTAAATATGTATTACATAGTATTTAAATGTATAAGTGAGGAGTATTTATTGCTCGAACTTAAACAATTTTATGTACCTATTAATATATTTAGGTATGTATCTATATATTACGTATACAAGGTGGCACAAAATTTTGGGGCATTAAAGGTGGCTACCCTTTCTGTTATAGTTAGAAAGTATTGGTCTTAGGAAACTCTAGGTGAATTTTGAAGATATTAACGACCCTTTTATTAGTTTCTTGAAAAAAGGTACATTCAGCGATAAAATTGATATTTCTCAAAAAAATTAAGTGGAGCTCAAATGAATCTATATCCCAACAGGAATATTTCCTCCAAATAACCGACGAAATCGTACTTACCTAATTTGAGAGAATTACAAAAAACTATTTCCCATAAATTTTCTATCTTTGGGGCTGCTCCCTGCGTCCCCAGAAGTCATAATTGTATTATTTTATAAGAGTATCCATGGAGTTTCTTGTCAGTATCTATTCCATAGGACCATCCCACTTGGAACCGTCCTAGAACCATGACTTTTATAATCATAATCTTTGACTTTGATTTTTACTGTCATTGTAACTTGTACGTTAAAGTTAATTAATGGAAATTTTTACTATACATAGTATAAACACCAGTGGCGAAGAGTCCATACAACCCCATCGGCTTCCCTTTAGGAATTGGTTACAAAAAAAGGCTTGTTATTCAGTTAGGTCGAGCTCTTCCAGACATGACTTTAAATAGATTACAAGAGATGGTATGGATTTTTGTCTTGCAGCATTAATTGCAGCTATTTTTAGAGGGCATTTTTGGGACGGCTTCCCATTTTTAAACTCTACTGTCTCTTCATTCAAATCCTAGTGTTTCATACATATATTTAAAGAGCCTGGCGTCTCATACATTTAATCTCATTAACGTCAGAAGACGTCACTTTCTTACATCACATTTACTTAGCACTTACCCGGTTATGTAGCGGTAGCATATCTAAAGTAGACAGTTAGCGAAATGGCTAAGAATCAACTTTTTTTCACTGATTGGTAGTAGCATCCTTATATGAGTTCATGAACACTAATTTTTTAGGACCAATCCTGAAATCTCAATAAAAAATCTATAAAAAAAAAATATCTAAATTTCCATAATTATTATTTAGTCGAGTAATGCTGTATTATTTGTATGGAACACCTGTTTTTTATCGTGATTTCAGTATTAGTATCATAGTAAAAGTTGTTCATAATGTTGAGTACAATAATTTCCTTTCGGATTGATCCTGTTGAACGCTGCACATATTGAATTATGAACAATTTCTAGTATGGGACAGAACCATGAATTTGCAGCGAAAAAATAATCCGATTTATCATATAATTATTATACCAATAATTAAATACCACTCAACTAAATGTATGGAATGTTTCCGACAATCCTTGAAGCATCAGGTTTTTTTTTTTAATTCCGTCGTTTTCTATATTCCTGCGACATTATACTTTCTGCCTAATGCTAGAGGCATAATTTATCACTATAGTAAATGGAACTGAGCTCCCGTTTCCCTTTGTAATACAAAACTGTTTGTATATAAAACTAGTATTTTTGGGAATCGCGTAGAGCATGTGGCGGTTATGGGGTTGGAGAAATGTATTGGTTTTTGTATGTACAAACACGTTGCTATATGAAAATTATACCAGGTAAAATAACATACACAGAAATGTATATACGTAGCAAAATGCAGGGATACTTTCAAAATCCCCTTTATAGGGTATTTTGGGACTCTGAGTCTCATAATCCCCTTTCGATTTCTTCTTTAAAGGGGATTTTGAGACGTTTACTCTCATAATCCCCTTTTTAGTGCTGCAAATTCAAGCTGAAGGGGATTTTGATGCTAAAATTATCAATTTTTTTGATGGGGAAATCATATTTACTATAATCTCTTTCTCATAAAATAGTTCTCTAGTTCTAGTAACCAAACGCAGTTCATTATTGCTATGCTTAATAATGTGTTCATAGATAATTAACACTAATTGGCAACCCTAATATGCGAGTGTGAGGTCTATAAACCTATTTAATTTGAACTCTTTATTTCTACACTGAAAAACGTGAAATAATTTCGGGAGTTATTCTATGTTCCGTTCTCATAAAACGGTACCAACGACTACAACTGTGGGAAACCGGTTCCCAAAACACCTATGACAAAGAAAAATAATCAATAGTAATAAAATTCGATATTGAAAACTAACAAATCACTGACCACAATTATTTACCAAATAATTGCATAAATCCCATTTCAAATCAAATAACATACTTTCAAATCAAATAATTTAAATACATACTTATTTATAGAGATGTACTCATCAAATTTATTCCAAACCAAAGTACTTAACAGCCTGAATTTGCAAATGCAGAGCTAATTTATTCGAAATCTCTCTAATAGTAATTAGTGTCATTTCAATACACGGCTCATACTTACACAGGATTTATTTAATAATGCAGTGGTATTTTAACCTCGTTTGAATTAAAGGCTTATTACTATTGTATCTACGCATTTGTACGTATTTACAAATTATAATAATAAATCCATCCCTTTACTGTCCCACTGCTGGGCACGGGCCTCTTCTCAGAAGAAAAGTTAGACCTTAGTCTACCACGCTGGCCTGGTATGGGTTGGCAGACTACACGCATTATCAAGAACTTTATGGAGTCCTCTCAAGTGTGCAGGTTTCCTTACAATATTTTCCTTCAAATCAAATTCTGATTCGCACATCATTCCGAAAAGTCAGAGGTGTGGGCCGAGGTCGAACTTAGACCCTCCTACATGGAAGGCAAGCGTTCAACCACTAGGCTATCACTCCTACGATATAATTATATCTATACTCCAACAAATATTCAACTTAAATGATGATAACGTAGCGCGTAGTAATTAGTAGCTAATACTACGGCGTAGCACATGGCTACGTGGCTCGTAGCGAGGAATTAAATTAGCTGTGGGTAATTATGCACTTCTGTTCGCAATATGGGGTGGTACATTACATTATTACACTATGATCAGCTTACTCCTGTTTTATGCTATTGACGATAATGCTTTTTGACTTTATACTTTCACACATGTGTTTGTATTTGATGAGCTTTCATGAGAAATAGAATAAAAGGAAGTTGAAAAAAAAGAGATTCAGATTAATTCCCTCCCAATTCCCCAAAAAAGTTAATATCCTACTTTTATTTACATAACGTCTGTGATTGGGTATTGGGTATTAATTATATAAAAAAAATTGTATTATTATAGTTCGATTCTCTATGAAGGATATGCGACTTAGACATGACGCATGCGTTATACTCGTGAACGGGTGCCGTCTGTCGGAACTGGTCAGCTTGTAACTGCCATGGCAATCTTATTCACAGGTAAATCATTAGTATCCTAGTCTTATTTTTATTCACATTAAATTACATTATTCTAACAGCTCTTACCACAACATTGTACTGATAAAGATTATAATCTATTTTTTTAAAAGAGTTACCATGGAGTTTCTTGCCGGTTCTTCTCCATAGGGTCTACTATTTGGAACCGTGCACCTAGAGTCTCGACATTTCATAAGTGCCTGTATCTGGTTTACATGAAATAAAGATCTATTCTATTCTATTCTATTCATGCTATTGTTTTTATTAGTAAAATTAACACGCCATTGTCCGCGGTTTCACCCGCGCGTTTTATTTTTATCGAAATAAAATATAGTCTATATCACTCAGGGATAGTGTAGCTTTCCATTAATGAGATAATTTTTAGAATCGGTCCAGTAGTTCCAGAGATTACCTATACAAACAAACAAACAAATAGCTCTTTATTACATTAAAGATGTAATACATATTCATCATATTCCAATACATTACGTAAAATCATTGTTTTTTCAATCAATTGTATCAGATTGCTAAGCCAAGTACCACCATGATCCCAAACCTCTTTGTCTGAAAAGATGTAGGGGAAGGAGTTTCCTTTGTTTATTCCCCCCTGAAAATTTACATTACAAAAATAAACAATGCTAAAAATATATTTCCCAATATCAACGATTATGAGTTGCTTAACTTTAAAAGCAAAAGTTGAGCGAACCTTTGAATAATAAATAATGTATTTTATATTTTGTACTTAAATTGATCATTTTTGCAAGGAAGAAGAAAATTAACGAAAAGGTTTTAAATTACACGAATCATTAGTCGACGGCTATGTATAAGATGTTGATATTCTGTTGCTTTTTATAATTATTAAGTTCATTATTGCTATATCAGCAATAGATTCAGATAATAGATTCAGGGTCTGATGGATTACTTTATTAATATCACGACACGGTAGGCGCTATAATAATAATAATAATATCTGGACTTGGCTCGCGAGGTTGTCGATATGTGGGACGTGGAGTCAGCAATCATTGTGCCGATAGTCGTAACGGCTAATGGCTTAATTGCCAAGAGTCTCGACCAACACCTCGAGAGGCTCTCGCTAGGTGGCTGGATCAAGTGCTTGATTCAGAAAGCAGTACTCCTTGACACTGCGCGCATTATCAGGAGGTTTCTCTCTCTAGAGCCCTGACCACCGGTAGCTTGGACCCTGCTCCCGATGCCGGTGGCCTACTACTCTTTTATATTTTTAAATGTTTTTATAATCTTTTTTTTATTTAATTGTAAAATTATTTAAAAATATATAAAAGTATGTTAAAAATTAAATAAAGGGAATAATAATAATAATAATATAACATTTATTTCAGGCAACTTGGCCCATACAATAAAATACAAAAATATACACAAATTTATAACAATAACAATACATTAATAAACTAATACATATTATTTAATAACAATAAATTTTAAACTACTGCTGCTATGCTATGGCTAAGCGGTTAGCTTTCTGCGCTACGTGCCGCGGGTTCGATCCCCGCACGGAACAAATATTTGTATGATCTACAGATAGCTGTTTCGGGTTTAGGTGTGTGTGTATGTGAGATGTATGTTTGTAAACTGTACCCTTGATACAGGAGAAATCCTAGAGAGGGGCAACGTTTTTAAAAGATAGAAAAATAATTATCATCCTACGGTGTCCCAATCTGCAGTACATACTGAGCTGAGACCTTGTATGTGCTGCAGATTGGGCCACTGTAGGCTAATAATTATTTTTATATGGTTTAAAAACGTTGCTCCCGTGGTATGTTTTTTTTCATGTGTATGACTTTGTTTTTTTTGGTGTTTTGTTATTGTGCTTTTGTTTCGTTTTTCTGTAACCTTATTATTTATCTATTCGATAATGCTTATTATTTGTTATTATGTGTGTGTTTTTGTGGGTAATAAATGTATTTTCTTTCTTTCTTTAATTCACTGCAGAGCAAAGGCCTCCCCCCTTCTTTCCACTTTTCCCTGTCTGCTGCTATTAGGGGTTAAATATATTATCATCTACTCAGCTTACCTCATAAGATAACGACATCTCGTACTCATTAACTCTAAAATATTAATACATGTATTACGTCATCGCGATATAGCTGACAGCGCCCGTGCTTTATTGCGACTAGCATAATTTATAAAGCCTTTTATAGCTACGACTAGGGACACGCCTTGGTTTTGCATGGAAAAATACGCATCTATGTTAAGTAATGCTTTTTGACAAAATTAAAGGGCTTGATGGACTATTTAAGGCCGTAGGCCGCTTAGAGAATTATGGCCGATAAATTCTATGTTTTCTTTTCGTATGTGTTGACAAACGAATATGTCAAACATCTATATTATACCTATTAATACGCGAATGTAGCCCCTGGTGTTATAAACGTCTATAGGTTATGGTAACCGCCTTCAATCAGGCGGGCCGTACGCTTGTTTGCATAAGTGGCAAAAAATAAAAATAAAAAAATATTTTTTTAAATTTCAGAATAGCTAATTTAATTTAAAAAATAGTTTAATTAATATTATTATAATAAAAATAAAAATTCAATTATGTAACTATAAATAAAAATAAAAAAAACAATTTTAGAGTGTAGGTAATTTTCGAAGAACGCGTAAATCACAAAACTATGTACTTTCTAAGCTCTTTTGACATGAACTTCGAACAGCCTTTTAGACGCTTTCATGATATAAAGATGTACTACATTTTGCAGGTCTTCAAGAGCTTTTCTTGGGCAATAGTTTATGTTCAAACTCGTTTTACCTAGAACATAAGTAAGAGAAATATCTAGAAGCTTTTGACTCTCACAATTCGTAAATGATATCTGTAATTTTGAGAATTGACTTTCCGTGTGCTTTACATCGAGTAGCCTCACCCCACTTGCACTGACAATATAACCTGCGCACTCACTCGGAGTAATTTATGAGTGAAATGAAAACTCACACGACAGAGCAGTCAAGCGAAAAGTTACATCATTCACAAGAGAAAATTAAATTATTATTTCTTTTTGTATAGTCTACTAAATGTTTTTGTCATTCATTTCCATTGGAAAATGAGAAAATATTAAAATAAGAATAAATTAATATAAAAATAAATCTATACTGATTAATAATCTATTTAACCATTTTGAAGGAAAACATCGTGAGGAAATATATATATATAAATTTACAATTATATAATTACCTATTTAATTTTTATTTATTTGTTGGGCTTTCGCTGTCGCTTAAATAAAATAATGTAGACACCATAGAAATAGTACAAGTTATATATGTATATTATCTCTATGGTAGACACAGACTTATCTTATGTGACGTCACTGCCACTTTTAAACATCAATAACTTGACGTCACGACACAACGCTCAGTCTGTTTGTGCCTTAAATCGAGCCTATTTTGTGCCTGTTTTGTATTTTAATATAGTTTTATCTAGCACAGCAAAAATCCCAGTAGCTACAAAATGGTAGATCCTACGATTTTCAACAATACTTGGCTTATATCAGCTGATAGTAAAGTCGAGTATTAGTTTCCTACAAAATAGGGATGTGGCTAAGGGCCTGAATACCTAATAAACCATTTTATGAAGGTACAGCCTGAAAGTTATAGAGAAGCTGCGAAAATAGAGGATTTTATTACTACCTAGGATATATCTAGGAGCTGGGCTTAAAGGGCACTATATTGTACAATACCTACATTGTAGGTGTGGCCGCGGCTTTTTCCATGTGAAAGGATTATAATATAACAAGTTAAGTACCTGTGTTTGAAACATATACTTTAGGATTCTAGATTTAGGATCTAAATCTATGGTTTTAAGTTATTTATTTATTTAATGCTTTTTATACAAATAATAATAATCTTTATTGTTTATTCCAATTGCTCAATACTATGTAGCCCTAGCTCCTAAACTAGGGTAACATGTATAATATCAGGAGCCAGTTACTTCCCCAAATACAGTGATTAGTATACTGAACATTATTAAAAATATTTTTAATCAGATAAGTAACGCCAACGGCTCAGTTGCCATTATATATAAAAAAGTAATTATTTTATTTTAATATTTACAACGGCGGTTTATATCACAATTTTTTTGATTTGAGTGTCTTGCTTATTATTCCATCTTCTATAATTAATTCTTCATGTTTATAAACAAAACGGATACAGAATAATCGATCAGAATTTTGAGAAGCAATATCCTCCAGTCTTTCTAAAAATAAGTAAAATTTTATCGAAAAAACTGTATTATTAATTGAATACCTACACAACCTTTATAGTAGATTAATTTGTTTACTAAGAAACTTTTAAACTTATCTGGCTTGCAAATTCTTAGCGAATTCGGTTATACCTGGTTCCATGACATGCTCAAACTTCCAAGCTATTATCAACTTTATTACTTTAGGTCAAAGTTGAAATTGTTTTGTGGGTGTAGAATATTTTGTTTTTCTTTGAGCGATCGATCTCTACGCGAGCTGGTATCAAAGTTATGATGTTAGTCGACATCTAGATGAGTAAATAGGGGATGAATGATATATGAACATTAGATATGAATGAATGCGGAATAACTTTCAAGTAACACCGTTTTCTTTGGAAGGAAAGTTTTCACGATATAGGAACGAAAGATGTTGAGATATCAGATACTTGTTTCGTGTACTTTGTAAACTCAAAGGAAGCGTTTATTCAAAGTTTTCTTGTGTACATGTCTTTATGGTGGGTGAAATTGTTCTACCACTTCGCAAAATGTTAAATACCCGGCCGTGGAAGGAACGGAGTAAGGATTCTAATTTAGCAACACGACCTAACTATTAATTTTACAATCTTATGATTAATATCTTTTAATTAAGAGAAATGTTAATAATTCACGTAAAGCAAACATAAATTCCAATTCTATTGGGATTGAAGCGACATATTTTTATTTATTAATGTAGCATCACAATTTATACAATTTCTTATACGCTTTTCTGACAAAAATAAGATAGTTTTTTTGATAAATACAATCTCCTTCCTTAGCTGTATTTTAAATGAGAAGCAACTGATAGACTAAGGCCAGATGCACACTGATGCGACCTCAGCTACGACTACGATGCGTTTCTATACTAAATTCAAGTTTTTATTAGTCGCATGCCGCCAGCCTGTTTGTGGCCATGGCTGTGGCCGCATCAGTGTGCGTCTGGCGTTACTGACATATGAACGGTAGGTACAGCGCAAAAGACTTGGTCTAGAAACAAAAAAAAAAATTGCATAGAGGTTTCTTATTCGTAGACAAATAAATAAATAAGTTCAGCCCATTACTGTCCCACTGCTGGGCACGGGCCTCTTCTCATGAGAAGGGTTAGGCCTTAGTCCACCATGCTAGCCTAGTGCGGGTTGGCGGACTATAAACACACTATCGAGGACTTTATGAAGCCCTCTCAGCTGTGCACTTGTGCAGGTTTCTTCATGCGGTGAAGATAATCAAATTGGGATCCGCATATAAATTCGTAAAGTCAGATGCGGGGCGGGTTCAAACACAGACCTTCCTGCATGGAAAGCAAGCGTTCAACCGCTAGGCTATCACTGATCGAACAAACATTTAGGAAATTAAATTAATTTCTCAAAGTAGTTGAAAAAGGGTGTCAAACTGTTAAAGTAAGTATGAAAATCCACGCGGATGAAGTTATGGGCTAAAACTAGTTTATTTTATAAGGCGATAAACCTAATAATATAGAGTCGTTGCAAAATAGACAAAATATAAGATAACCTCTAAGTCAAAGGCTTAAATTGTATAATGGAGGAAAGGGGAAGTGTTGATACTTTTATAAGATTTCAAAGACTTGAAGCAACCCTTCAATTTAATAATTAATTAACACTGAAGATCAGGGACCTGTCAGACAATGTCGGAGATTTAGAAACAAATTGCTTTAAATCAAGTTCTTCTGGAGACACCAGAATTAAGTGTTTGATAGGTTATGAATAGGAATTTGTTGAAGTATCTATTATGTATTTGTACATCGTAGTGTGGGGTAACATTATGAAAAAATGTTTATTTTTTATAATAATGGTGCAAATGTGAGTTCATCTGCTGGTAAGTGATCACCGCCGCCCATGAACATCCGCAACACCAAAGGAGTCACCGATGCGTTGCCGACCTTTAACCATGCTGAAAATAAGTTATACAAAAATGATAATCCATCATAATAATTTTAACCCCTCATCCACCACAACACTAATTCATAACCCCATCCCTCCGGATGTCACCAACAATGTTAACTACATCGAAACTTTTGCGACATCCCAAAGGCTTACGAAAACAATTCCTTTGTCAACAAAAAAAAAGCAGTACAACATTTTAAATGAATTTCATAATTCAGTTTTGGGGACTTGAAAAAGTTTTTCCGCTAACGGGTTTGTTTACGGAAAGTTAAATTAATGTTAAACCTAGAGTTTTACGTTTTATATCAAAGTGAGGACGTTCCGTAGTATGTTATATTTTTAGGTAAATCAAGGTGTTAATACAATTGTTGTGTGTGGTGTTAAACTTGTTTGACCTGTATATAAATAATAGTACCTAATAAAATTATAATTGACATTATTATTGTCGTACAGATTATTATTTTAATTTCTAATGATAATTTAAATAAATTTTAAGGTTCAATGGACGCTTGCAATTCATGGAAGTCACTCATACGTTGACGAATCTACTACTAGCGTCATCTTGGCAGTAGGTACGACCACTACTGCAAACATGACGCTTCCCCAAGGAGCACTAGCAACCTTGCTCACAGTTAGGAACACAACACTGCAAAAGAGCTGTGTTATTTGGCTAAAATATTCTGCAAGGTGGTGGTACCTACTTCCCCAGTCTCTCTCGCTCTAATTTTGAACGGAAAGTCCCGCTATAGCCATCTCTCTTGTAGGAGTTCGAGTAGTAAGTCGAAGCTTATCTACATATTAAAAAATAAGAAGTATTATAATTATACAGCGTAACTGAAAAAATTCTAAGACCGCGTATACTTACGCGACATTATTTGGAAATACAGAAATACAGGATGTAAGTGACATCGTAACGAAAACTATTACAACTTTAAATTCAGTACACGATTCTGGAATAATCAGAGAAAGAAATATGAGTTGGTCTTTTCAAAAAAAATACGATTTAGTTCGCAGATTTTTTTGTTAGTTATAAAAATTGCGAACAAAATCGTATTTAAAAAAAATGACCAATCTAAATTTCTAAGTCTGAGGGGTCCAGAATCATGTATTGAATCCATGGTATCAGTTTTCGTTACGATGTCACTTACACCCTGTATAATAATATATCGCCCATTAATTGGGTTGCGAAGGTATCCGCAAAAGTATCATAATCTATTTTCTCTTTCACAATTTCCCCGAAGAGATATATATAAAAATATACTTCACATTTTCACTCGATAAACTTGACGTATCACCAGCCAACACTCGTCGACGATGACAACACTTCCTTACCCTTTAAGAATTACATCCATCAAAACCTTCGTGATTGATGGCAGTGTCATTTTACGGTCTAAAGTACCGCGGGAGGCTTTATCATCATTTACAAAATTATTTATTTAATACAGAAAATGAACTAAGTCTCAAACGCGGCAACAGACTTTGAGGAGTTGGATATTTTTATGTTTAGGCGCAAACAAACAGATTGGGGTTTTTTATTTATTAAAGGAGGTTTGTTCACTCTGAACATGTCACCTCCATAATACAAGAAACTTACCTAAACACTTCTGGAACGAATACTAAAATAACACTAAACACTTCTAGAACTAATACTAAAATAACACTAAACACTTCTGGAACTAACACTAACTTAAAACTATAGAGGAACGATTTTTAACGCCGATCTGCTTAAGCCTGTACACCTTAGCTTCCTATAGAGGTGATAACAGTAAGGAGTTACACCATCCACAGATTGGGTTTCCGTGTCTATGATATTAGTGATGATAAGTCCATCAGAAACGTATGCAGGCTCCATCCGAACCAATGACTCGGTTGTAAATAACACTATCTTGTTTATTTCTAGCCGTTTTGTTTTTTGAATGTATAAGTTTTCATACACCCCGAACTTTGACGTCCCGAAACTTTTTTACCATTCCCGCATGAAGTCCAATATACAAGCACTGAGTTCCAAAACTGGTATTATAATAAGTATTTTTAGACATCCTAACATAAAGATAATTGGAACGATCGGATGCGGTAACAGTTTTTTGGAAATAAGGTCTAAAAAGGTTCTATACCGATACGATTAGAAAGAAAAACATGAGCGTATTATACGAGTACCCGCAAATTCATTAAATTTGATTAGGGATTTGTTTACTTTATAACGAGCGTTGAGCTAAAAAAGTCTAGGGTTTTTTTTTTTTGTAGACTGTGTTGCCTGCGTATTCGTCCTCATGGAATTTTATAATGTATTCTCTACAAGATTTATTTATTTATTGGACCTCCAACAAAGGCTACAAAGACACGTAGCATATTAAAAAAAAAAAATTGGTTGGTATGAAATGTGCGCCTCCAATTATACAAGACCATAGCTTGCACTTACTGGGTACATAAGGCTAAATATCAAGCTACACATTTCCAGTATAAGCTGACCTCGCATTGTGTAGGTTTTCCGTACAATGAGAGGTCAGCTGTATTGTATGTACTAGGTGAAACGCACATAAAATCTAATTATATCTACATATCTATACATGTGAGAATTTTAACAAATAAATCAAATCGGGTAGTGAAATTTAAATCATCATACATACCTATTGAAATTTTAAGGTAAATTACAACAATCAAGAAGATTTATAAATTATAAAGGAATTATCTAGATATATATATATTTATATACATATATAGAATTCTATATGATTACAGAAATATTCATAATAGAGATAAAAAATTATTAATCTATAAATCCAGTTGGCAATAGATAACATTAAATAAACAAGCTTCACCCCACTAAATCTGGTAAATCCTTAAGTTGAGCAATTAAATTGCTGAATCTTAAACTAATCCCGGGTCTCGACTCCACAGAAATAGCTAGAAATCATGATTAATAAAAATATCTTTAAAATTATTAAACTTTTTAATGAATAAACTTTTAAATTAATATGATAAAAACGTCTTTAATACTTTCCAGTACGTATTTATAACTTTTTAATTAATAAGCTTTTAAATTATTTTTTATAAGATAATTTTTACGGGGCTGGAAAATGTTATCAATATAATTTTACTTTCTATGTTTCTTTTAAAAAATGTTGCCGATACCTGAATCGTGGGTACAGTTTACGAACATAAATGTCACATGCACACACACCCAGACCCGGAACAACTATCTGTAGATCATAGAAAGAAAGAAAGAAAATCAATTTATTTTTTGCACACAGGACACCGAGCATGCACACATAACAAACATAAAAAATAAAAAAAACCAGGAAATCATATAAATATTTGTTCCGTGCGGGATCGAACCCGCGACACATAGCCCAGAAAGTTAATCGCTTAGCCACTGCGCCAATCGTGCCGTATAATCATAAACTTATTATTACTGTTTAATATGTTTTTGTATCAATATTTTGGGTTTTATTTTCCTCATTCATTTTTTGTTCATTCGTACTGCCTAATACAATTAAGTATCGATTAGATTTTAATGTTCTTTTTATTACAAATTTCCAAAGAAAAACTACAGTCCAAATAAGTGGTTCAAAATTTGGTCACAGTATTCTTTGTTCTCAATATGTTGCTGAGATGGCGACTAGCATTTTAATACTAGCGTTTTTCTAAAAAAAACAACAGCGTGGGAAAAAAAGACATTGTCTAAATAAATTAAGCATTAAGTACCTAATACAAATGTTAGTACTATGTCTGTAATATCAGTTAAGTTAAGGATATTTGGGTTGGAGGTGGCCAATCACAAACAACAATTATAACTTGACATTTCATCATATTTAAGAAGTGTCGGTGCACGCCACTGAAATCAATTCATAATAACATTAATTGAAAGACTGATAAAATAATTTTACGATCCATTTTGTATCAAAAGCAAGCATGGAAATAATCCGATGGAAGCAAGAATTTCAGGTAATCATAAAATTATCCTTATTTTACGTGTGATTTCTGCTCTACGAATATTCACCAGAATATTCTTCAATTACAATAAATCTCTTGTGAAATAAAAAGCCAAATTCCTTATGAATGAGCAGTACAAGAGCAAAAACATCTAATTGACGAAGCGTTCAAGACGTTGTAAGTCTTTTGAATACAGCCTTTTAAAAACATCTGAGAGGAATTCTTATTTACAAACGGTTAGATTTTAGGATACATTTCATTTTTTTGATGAGTATTCGATAAAAAACTTTTGTTGGAAAAATAAAATAATATTTAATTCTTTTTCCGCGTTCAAACAATTACAGGAAAACAAATTCGAGAATGTATTATAGGTACGTGACAATATTAAATTTTCATGTTTGTGGGGACATGAGTTGATATTTTTGGCTGAAAATAGAGTAGGTACCTAACTTTAGTCTATGTACATATTATATTCAATAAAACCTAACGATAAGGTTTTGTAGAAATACAGGACAAAAATAATTGCTAGGAAGCTACTTAAATTTTTAGGTAATAATAAATATTATAGTTTAAAAAAAACTAAAGAAAACGCTTTTGTCATCCAAACTAAACGTGTATGCAAAATTTCAGCTCAATCGGAAACCGGGAAGTGGGTCAAATTTAACTTTCAAGTTTTTTTTACATAGTTAGTTACAGGTGAAGCTAATAAAAGCGTTTTAATAAGTTATTTTCTGTAGTTTGCAATGTCAACGCCTACAACAGACTGTACTACGTGTGTGTAATACTGGATGGGTGGGCATAGATTTATTGAGGGAAGCGAAAATATTCTAAGTTTATGGGTGTGAGAGTATAAGCGCGGAAGAAAGTTTTGTAATACCTTATGAAATTTTTTGTCGGCAAAAACATGAATTTAAATTGTGAGTTTGACCTTCAATATCTCCTTAACCAGTCTGTTCCCACGAATGACTCAATACAAAAAAAGTAATAATACGTGGCTCTAGACTTCCTTAAGGGTCCTTTTATACAATATAATAAATGTAGTTTAAGTTTTATACTATGCTGTATTTCTCGTTCTATTCGTAATTCACAGTAAATTATTTAGTGTTGGTACAAAAAAAATCGCGTGTCGAGTAGTAAACTAAAATCAGGCACCTTTATTTGCTGGTACGTGATCATTCGTGGATTTTCCAGATCTGAAAAAGAAACAAAAAGTGAATTACTCGTTATCCAGTGACTTGTAAAATATATCACATGAAAATCAAATCAATCGTTTATTTGCGAATATAGGTCAATACATCTTATGTTATATGGTATTCAGCCAATTGGAATGCAAGAATTATATAATTATTACATTTTACTAGCTCTAGTCCGCGGCTTTGCTCGCAATATTACGGAATATAAAATATGATAGAATTTCTAACAAACTCTCATCTGGTGGAATTTTCAAAAATCCTGGAACACAATATTATGTTTCTTTATTTCTAACCGAAGCGCCAAATACCAAATTTATGGATTTAACTTTAAAAATTACGGATTTTAATACAAACTTTCATCCCCTCTTTACCCCCTTATGATTCCATCACATTTTTCTTAATTTTTAACTGAGAAGGCGAATACCAATCTTTATGGATTTACCTTTAAAAATAACAGATTCTCCATAGTAATTTTCATCTTCTATTTTACCCCCATAGGTTTTAATACAAACTTTCATCCCCTACCGTCCACCGTACTGTACCATTTCTTACTTACCGTTATGAGTTGATTTTGCAAAAACACAGAAACATGGTATTTCTTTATTTAAAAAAAAAAGCCAATAAGCAGTTTAAAAACTAAAATAAAACAAAAGTTTTCTTGAAAGCCAAATAGATTTCATGTAAACACAAAATTGTTTACACAGATCGGCATCGAGGTAACGACGCTCGTTACTTTAATGTGATAAGTCTGACGGAATTTAATTTTGTCTCGCCTTATGGCAGGCGCCATTATTGTGCCAATTACATGGCGGAGCTTGGGACAACCTGCGATCAACTGGGTCGCTGAATTTAGTAATTTATTTTTATGAAAACGAATTATCCTTTACCATATTCTTATTACTTTGACGTTATGATTGGCGCAGTGGCTAAACGATTGACTTTCTGAGCTAGGTGCCGCGGGTTCCCTACGCGGAACAAAAATGTGACATCTATAGAAAGTTGTTTCGGGTCTGGGTGTATGACAGGAGAAATGCAAATGTGGTTTAAATAAAAAAAAAAATTGGTATTTAAAAAATTATTCTTAAAATTGAAACAAACTTTAAAAAACAGTCAGATCTGCATTCAAAACTTTCCTAAGGGTTATGGATGTCAAGGTCACATTTGTATAGAATAGAATAGATCTTTATTTCATGTAAACCAAATACAGGCACTTATGAAATATCGAGACTCTAGGCGCGTGGTTCCAAATAGTAGGTCCTATGGAGAAGAACCGGCAAGAAACTCCATGGTAACTCTTTTATAATAATAGATTACAATCTTATTTAGTACAATGTTGTGGTAAGATGCGATTCAAAATAAGAATCAGAATATTAATTAATATATAGTATGAGCAGAGTATAGCAGAGTATATTAATATTGTCGTTCTAATGCAGTGATTACTTCTCAAACTACTTGGTTGAGTAAAATTATTTTACTACTACCCCACGCTTACTAATTAATTATATTCTATTCTATACTTTAAAAAAATTGCTTGTGATAAACAAACAATTTTTTTTAAGTATAGAATAGAATATGCACCAACTATTTTATTTAAATGTTTGTAATAATAAGTTAAGTGTTCTCATGTAACTGAATTGTAAATTCTAATGAGAAACAAATTTATCTTAAACCCGGCTTTTTTAAACTTGCCTTGCCCTATATTTCTCCTCTATCCACATTTACAGCTACAAATCTCACATGCACCCATGCGGGAGTCAAACCCGGGAACCGCAGCGCAGAAACACACAGTCCAATGGCTGTGAAGCTTTATGCGCTGCGGGTCGTCGATAGAAATTCGTTACGTAATGGATGAAAGAGATGGCCACGTGCTTGCTAATGAGCACTCCGTCAAGTAATTAAAATTGAATTTTGTGTTGGATTTGGACACCGAAAGCTAGGAAGAGTTTACTTTATCCAGAACCCACTTAAACAGGGTGCGTAATGTTGAATATAAAATAATATTGTGATGTTTACTTTGTATTTTTTTTAAATCTAATTTCATCTTTACTAATATTATAAAGCGGTATTTGTTTGTTTTTATGTAGTGGGTAATATCTGAAACTACTGAACCGATTGTAAAAATCCTTTCACTGATACAAATCGACAATATTCCTGAGTGATATAATAAATCCAGACTATTACTGTCCCACTGCTGGGCACGGGCCTCTTCTCTGAACGAGAAGTGTTAGGCCTTGGTCCACCACGCTGGCCTAATGCGGGTTGGCGGACTACACACACCATCCAAACCTTTATGAGGCTCTCTCAAGTACACATACGTAGGTATTCAAATTTTGTATGGGACAGCTGATTATTTTTTCATGATTACGATGTTGGTCCCATAGAGAAACTTGTTCAGTTTGATGGTCTGATCCACACCCTTAAATATGACCACGCATTTCTGATACACATTGTATACCCATAGACGTAACTGGATATCCTAATTATATTTCTCAATGTTTATATCTAATATTTTTATCATATTCAGGCGCTTACCGGCTGTTTTGCCTTTGTTGCTAACTCTACCGTAAAAATAATGAAACCAAATGGAAATCTATAAGTTAGATCTGAAACCCCACAATGAAGTTATTGAGTGAACCATTTTTATTTATCACTGAAACAAAAGTTTACTTTCGTTTTGATAGCTCTGTTATCACGGCATATCGCGTGTTGGGGGGTAACCAAATGCCCTGATATTGGTGCCATTGCTGAACTACATAAAATGATAGTCGTAAACCTAACATAGATTCTGTATTAAACTAGAACAGGTTATAGGTAAGTGTCACGCTTAGTACCTAATAGACCTATAAGTTTTTAAACTGTCATGGTCACTAACATTAGTATTAGAGATAAAAACGGGGTATTTACCGTGTTTATATATTGTTTCGAGCTTCCGATATTTCGGCACTGTTGCAAGCGCCATAGTCACGGTTAAACATTAGTGACCATGACAGTTTAAAAACTTATAGGTACCTAGTGTTATTTTTTTAACTTACTTTTTTTTATCCACGATGAACACTATCAAGTTACGTTTTTACATAAAATAACTTAGCGCGTGCACTAAGTATAAGATGTAAAATCTTCATCTAAATAAAATTATAATTTTATTTCTTGAATAATGTTTAGCGATTATTTGATTGGTGAGTTAATAAAAATTGACGCTAGACTTGATCGATTTGACTTGAACTTACACTATTTATGACCCAATATTACTTAGTTATAAAATATGGAGTAAAAAGCAGATTTGTAGATGAAAAAAGATCGAATAAATTGATGTTATAATTTCTTAAATGCATTTGTTATATTTATATTTAAGGTCTTATTTTCACGTACACCTACACAGATACACAATTACACACTACAAACTTATAATACCCCTCTTTTTGCCGGGGGTTAACAATTCGCCAAATTAGCGAATAGTGATGTTTTACAACACTTATTATAATGCATGTTGACCAAAAATTTATGGATGACATTCTGCAATAAGTAGCTAGCATCTACGTTTTATTTTAGTATTTGATGCATCTGAAATACGTCATCCACAATCCAAAGATTATTGGATTTGTTAGTTAATAAAAAACGACGCTGTCCGAGATGAGATTGGCGCGCACTAGCACGGCTTATAAACTCAATAATAATAATAAAATTGTTGAGAATAAATTGAATTTGATGTTGAAAATTTTCTAGAATATTAAACGTTGCAATTTGTGTACATAATTTTTGTTTGATAAAAGTGTTTATGAACTTTTACGAAATGGTTTGTGGTTTACACTTGTTTTGGAGATAGTGAGGTAGGCAGGTAGTAGCAGGTAGATATTTCACTTTTTTTAAGCCATCATGACAGTGTTTTTAACCCCCGTCAAAAAAGAAGGGGTGTTATAAGTTTGTAGAGTGTATCGGTGTATCTGTCTGTGGCATCGTGGCTCCAAAACGGATGGACCGATTTCAATGCAGTTTTTTTAATTGAAAGCTAGTTTAATCGGGTATCATCTTAGCTAGTTTCATGACAATCTGTTGAGCCGTTCAAAAGTTATAGCTCTTTTTCTAGTTGGTGTCGGGGGTTTTTGATGGTTAGGTTAAGTTACACAGATACACACTACAAACTTATAACACCCTTCTTTTTTGTCGGGGGTTAAAAATGAACGTCGCGTGCGTTGAATCCGTGCCGCATTTTCTTGTGCGCGGCATCTACTCGTATTGTTGTAAATATTCTAGTCAATGGCAGTCCGCTGGACAAAAAAATTCTGTCGTCTGCTCAGCTAATATTATAATCAGGGTAACAAAAGTAACTTTGACTTCTTTATTATTTATTTATAAAACCATAAATCTATACTAAATTTGCTCCTGCAACGTGGGTACAGTTACAAGTACCTAAACGACTATATATATACTTACTTGTTGGTCATACAAATATTAGTTCCGTGCGGAGAATCGAACCCACGACACTTTAGTAGCGGAGAAAGCTAATCGCTCAGCAGCTGCGCCAACTATACTGTCGATCTATGACATTATTCTTGTATGAAGTTATGAATATATTATGTGTGTTCACATAAATATTCAGTAGAACTGTAGCCGTACTTATGAACACAACTACACATAGGTAAAGGAAATAATTACTTTTTAAATACTACACTGTACCTAGCAATTTAACCCTCGTTAAGGGGAGATGTAATTTTAATACCCAACGCTCAGAATAACATAACATAGGGACGCGGAGTACACACATGTAAAGGGGTAAGCTGTTAAGTCCTGCTTAAAAATCAAAACCCTTTATGAAATCTACCAGCTATATCCGCGACTCCGTCCGCGTGGAATTCCTGGAAAACTGAGTTATTTTCGGAGAAAAGTATCCTATATCCTTTTCCAAGTTGTAAGAAAAATTTCGTTGAAATCCGTTGAGCAGTTAAGGCGTGATTTATTAACAAACATCCAAACGTTCACATTTATAATATTAGTAGAACGTAGGATAGTAGGATTGTTAGTATGGTAAAAACAAAAGAGGTTGCTACGACGTAGCTCTCGTGAGTATAACATCGCTACGTTAGCTACGCTATTACGGTCTACGCGCTACGGCAAGTCAATTCAATTCGATTTTTTGGAACTTTATCGTGCATCGAACATTTATTTTGTCTATGGCTGTTTCATATTATGAATAGGTCCCAAAATACCTCTCTATGTTCTGTCTTGTAGCTTGATTTTATTTCCAAAAAGTACAGGAAATTTCTTACAAAAACCCCAAGTTTAATATCATAATGTAATATTTTTGATTTCGAAAAACTACTTCGGAAAATTCCGAATTTCAATAACGACAATTTTTTAGAGCTGGACAAATAAAAACCTCACGCGACAAATAAAACGTGTTTTCTCTTTCAGACCTACTACGAGTAGATGTACAAATAGACCAAATATGAACGAATTTAAAAACTAATTTTTTTTTCGCTCTCTTCTTCATATGCATTAGAGAAACCTTTGGAAAATTAATATGCTTTTCAGTAAGTACCTACTTCTTTCTTTTCCCTTTAATTTTGCACCCCTAATACCTACCTACAGACACTAACCATCGTAATTTTATAATACAACAGGTAAACTGATCCTGAAACATTTTTAATTAAAATATTTTTCTTTTCACGCCTTTTTTCCTGCAGCAAAAAAGGCCTATCTGTAGCACAACTACGTGCTTTAGTAATATTAATTACATTTACTTGTATTTTCCTCATTTATTACCATTTAAAAGTCAATGTAATAAATTCCAGTGACGTACAGTTACGAGTACAGAAATGTATGTATGTATGATATACATTATGAGTACATTTAGCGGTATTCAAAACTGAATTTTAGAAGAACTAGTGATTTAAATCTACAAACATTGTTCACACAATACCTGCAAACACGTAATATAAAATTAAATGGTTGGTTGGCGTTCAAAGACCTCAAATTCAAAAGTCTTTATAAAATTTTTGTGACTGTCTCTACGTTTATACTTTTCTGTGCTATTGACTGTACATTGTACAAGGCAGTTGGACATCGATTCATCCATACCATTGTTGTATTTTATACGTAACGTGTTCACAACAACAAGACCGTTCCCTTGGGATGTATATTCGGTTCGCTTTTTATTGTGGGTTTTGCGTGACCCTTTTTCATTATATGAAATATTCATCGAGTACAAATCTAAAACCAACGCGGTTAATTAATTTAGAGTTTATAAAGGATTTGAGATTACTTACGTCTTTTCCTACAAAAACAAAAAAATACAATAACACCACACTACTGTATTCACTATTTATTAGATCAATTTTCCAATAACGCCTAAAACAATATGGAAACTTTGAATTCACTATGAAATAAACTAAAAACACGTCAACCTGCGTACTTCATAAATAAAAACAAATCTCACAAACACACACACACCACAAACCCCACAACCCACAACCCCCACAACCACAACCTCACAATCTTCATAATAAATTATTTTGATTTGATTTGATATCATAATTTGACTTTAAAATTAAAATTTGCTAAAAATTACACTTGGTAGACGGCTTGGTAAATTAGAGCTTAAGTCCATCGAGATCAAGTTGATTATTTTCTCTGAACCCGCGTCCGCTTGTCACATAAAATCCCTACATATTTAGGACTAGCTGATACATTAAAAAGTGTAACTCTACCAGGTCAGCCGACCCTCGTCACCAGCTCAATGGACGAAGGTCGCCGGAACTTTATTTGATTCCTGGAAATATTAGGTCAACATTGTACTGGATACATTAATAGTTTGCTAACAAGTGATGTGGGTGTAGATGGGATACGTGAGCCTTTATGGTGTGTGATAGCACCTGGGAAAGTGGATTTTTGTTATAGTACAAGTGACTGCTCATAAAAACCACTGCATCAGTATCGGTTTTACTACATTCATGATTATATATGATATATATATTATTTGATTTATAGATTATATATGATATAGTTGACATTTATGCATTTTGTTTTCGTTTCATATAGGTATATATTCCTTTTATTTAAGTGTGTTTTAGTCGTAAACCATTATTTCTTTTACGTGACAATGTATCGTATTATTTATTAACCGACTTCAAAAAGGAGGAGGTTCTATGTTCGTCTTTTTGTCCCTACGATTAAGTCGTACATACAGGTAGGTGACAACGTAACGATATGAAATGAAACCACATATTTGATATCATATTCTGAACTCGTACACAAAAAATCAACGATTTTTACGCATGTTATTTTTGCATTATTTCACTCTACTCTCATTCGTCTAGGTGAAGGACCCTTCACCTAGACGAATGAGAGTAGAGTGACCATTCAAGTAGAAACATAAGTAATTTTTATTTATTATGTGCAAATAAAGATTATTTTGGTAACAATAGGTTAGAAAAATTCGCCTAGAAATCGTGTTATGTGTGATACGAAATACGGGGTTCCATTTAATGTCCTGTTTAAGGTCCAACCTTTGTAGTTCCGATCCCTCTAAGGGATTATAGTACTCTTCATTATGAACAACTTTTATTATGGGAAAAAATCTGACATCGCGAAAAAAAAAATGGTGTTCCATACATTTAGTTGAGTAATATTGAATTATTTAAATGGAACAGCTGATTTTTTACTCGAGATTTCAGAGATTTCTATTATTCATAATAGTGAGTAGGTTAAACCCCTTAACACGTTCACTGCCAGACAGCAGACACAATAGAAAATCAATTGTTTGTCGGACACTGTGTCCGACATGGCGTTCAAAGCATTAAGGTAATCAGGACTAAAAAAGTAGAACCTTGTATATTATATACGTTTGTAATCGGTGTATATATATATTCTTTTTTCCTGGTATTTTCATATTAACAACGACATTCCAGCTATGTCAAAATTAGATTTAACGAACCACGCGAGGTACTAGTACCTGTACCTTTTATTGTTACGACATTCACAAGGTAATGAGCTGGCCTGTTTTAGTAGAGAATTAACCTTTGTTGATAGTTCCACAAAGAGCTCAGGAAATTATGCTGAAAATAAGCTAATAAAAGGGTAACAATAACAACGAGCTTAGGTAATAACCTAACTGTCAAAAATTCCCGACTCACAACTAGAAAATGAACTGTAACTTTGGAACGGCTGAACACATTTTCATGAAACATAGCTAAGATCATGCCCGAGTAAAGTAGCTGTCAATAAAACTTATGGCAGATGGCTCCTGGAGCCTTTGCTGCGTATACGAGCTTTGGTGGTACCAGAAGGGCGTCTCAGCGTAAAAAAATAAAGAATTTAAGTAGCACTGCTAAGGGCGCCCCCAAGTGGGACTCGGACCTAGGCTTAGGGCGCTACTGATTAAAGAACAAGAAGGGACTTGCTGCATCTGATTGTTATTATTATTAACGGTCGTGTTTAAATCTAATTGCACAGCGCGGGCTGGAGGGGAAAAGGGTTGCGTGGGGGGGGACTAGAAAGGTATGACCTTGTATTTTATACAAACAAAGTTAGTTCTATTTCACTCGTACCATTAAAGGTACAAAGCGACATGTTCACATCAACACCTCAAACAGACCCGACTCAAAAGTTCCCTGCGGTCTGAATCCGGGTGCGTCTACCACAACATTAGTCAGAACCCGGTGACGAAACACGGCTTGAATTAATTATTACCTTACTTTGCGTATTTCACGAGGTCATTATTTTAGTTTTAACATAACATAACGCCAGTATTTCCCAAATGGTTAAGCAGAGTTATACAGTCCACAGTTTCTTCGTTGCCGTTATTAAAGTACATGTAATAGTAGGCGAGCCTTTAATTTTATTTATTTATTTCAATCAATACTTACAACAGTTTTTTTTTTATACTTCTAAGATGGAAATCCAGCATACGACCCGCCTGATTGTAAGCGATTATATCGTCATCTATGGACGCTTGTAACACCCAGAAGCGTCATTCCCGTGTTGCCAGCTTATACTCAGTAGGGGAGCGTGAAGGCAGTAGGGGTAGCACTGGTGACCTTGCTCACCATTAGGAACACAACACTGCAAAAGACCAGGGTTATTTGGCTACGATATTCTGCGAGGTGGAGGTATTTCCCCAGTCGGGCTGCTCCGTTAATGTGCTCTTTTTTTTTTTTTTTTTTTTTTTGTAGTGGATAACCTTCTGATCGGCACCGCGGAATAGGCGGTGCAGTGCGGTACGTCCTTTGTTTCGTAATTAAACGTTCAAATAACAGCGCTCAGTAATTGCTGCACGTTTAAGTGTAACCGAATACTTGTGGAAACATGTTTTATAGATATTAATAACAACAACTTTCATCCTGATATTGAATATTGATGACTCTGCCTGGATAATAAAAAATGCAAATTCAGTAAATTATATCGTGTTCGTATGTGTGTATGTGGTCGTGGTCTTTTCTTGTGTCAGAGTTAGATTACACTGTTCCCGCTTATTACTCAATTTGAAGCGATTGACAACGATAGCCTAGTGGTTGTACTCTTGCCTTCCATGCAGGAGGGTCTGAGTTCGAACGAAGCCCGCACCTCTGACTTTTAAAATTCATGTGCGGTTCAGAATTTGATTATCACTTGCGTAGGGGTAATTATCATACAGGGTGGCGACGACGGTATCATGTTAAATGAAACGGTGTAAATGCTATTCCATTATGTGACCATACACAAAAAATCAATGAAATAAATTCAGTATTTAGTCACAAGAACTAATTTAAAATTTTATAATTTTAGTTTGAAAGCTCCAACCTATTCTAAACAAAATTATTTTTATTTAGGTAGACGTGTAGAACAGATGAAGATACATAAATTTTTACTTCGATGTCCTTTCACCTAGACGAATTATAGTAGAGCGAAATATTATGTAAAAAATAACTTGCGTGAAAATCACAACTTTTTTTAATGTGGCTTCAGAACATGATACTTACCAAATGCGTCTTATACCAACCTGTATAGTCAGCAGGCAATGTCTGGGCGTTAATTTATAAGCTAATTAGCTCCGAAATCATAGTAGTTAATGGATTGAATGTGCCAATTGATTGGGTAATTGCTTTATAATCGACTTATGTGGTATATTAATCAAGGCTACCTATGAATTTAAAAAACTGAACAAGAAAATTTTATATTTGTCCCTCACAAAGTCACAAGTCTACTGTCAGAGAGTAAAAAATATTATAGTTTTGAAAAAAAACTAAAGAAAACGCTTTTGTCATACAAACTAAACGTGTATGCAAAGTTTCAGCTCAATCGAAAACCGGGAAGTGGGTCAAATTTAACTTCCATGATTTTTTTACATAGTTACAAGTGAAGCTAATAAAAGCGTTTTAAAAAATACTGTTAATAAGCTGTTGCCTGCGGATTTTCTCGAATGCTAAGTGAACTACTTCAGATACCCGGATAAAAAATATCCTATGTGTTAATCTAGGACATGGTCTATCTGTGTGCCAAATTTCATCCAAATCGGTTCAGCCATTTGTGCGTGATTGAGTACCTAACAAGCATTTTTACAAATTTTACCCCGAAAATTTTAAATTAAAAAGATTCAGCACACTAAACTAACTTCAAAAAGTTCAATGACAGTATATATGACAGTACATATTCAGTCTATACAATATTTTTTGTACTTCAGTAATTCTTTTTTTCATTTGAAATGTAAACATAACGGATCGTGGTAAGCTTTTAGAAGAAAAGAAGAAAATAAAAGCAATTTATTCTCCACTATTTACCAATCCAATATTGCAACTAATTTAGATGTAAGTGGATCTACAAAGAAAAGAAATGTTTTAAAAAAACATGAGACACATACACCCTCACATTTTAATGTAGGTATGTACACACGATGACATATCAAGCTACACATTTCCAGTATGAACTGACCTCGCATTGTATAAAGTTTCTGTACAATGAGAGGTCAGCTTAAACTGGAAACGAGTAGCTTGATTTGTCTACGTATATGGACTTGTATAAACGTTATGTTGACTATAATAAAGTGCTAGTCTCTTGGGGGCTTACCACCAATTCTAGGAACGTTTTATTTCAAGCTTATACTAATGTCAATCAAATTCGTACAATGACATTTCAAAAATAATAATGTTTTGCCTTAATGAAATATTTCTTGCTCTAAGTCAAGTTTATTACCAGAGTCTGATGTTCATTACCATTTTGTTACGCGGTAGACCCGCTGGTATCGAATTAATCTACGAAAATAAATTGCCACGTCATTTAAAAAGCCAATAAAGATCGATTCACACATCATCGGTCACACGTTTTGTTGACAGGACCACGATACCGATCGTAGGGCTGTTAATGATACTTTATTTACCCATGATATTATTGTTGGCAGGAAATATTGGAGTGATTTATTTGAGTCACACAGACAGTATTTACTCTCTCGTAGATAAGTAAAAGCAATAAATAAAATGGATCTCGCTGTTTCTCTATAGTTATGTACATTTATTTAATAAACTTTGCCCTACTTAAGGAATTGTTCCAATATCGTGGTGCGTTTCCAAACAAATCAAACCCAAATTCCAAATCGATATCTAAACATGCACAAACATCCAGATCCGGAACAACTATCTGTTGGCTATATATATTTCTTTCTTTCTTTCTATATTATCTCTATTCGTAGTTACACTTTGTTACTGCAGTAAATTTTTTCTATAATAATATAATAATATGCTCTTTTTTTGTACCTTCTGATCAACCTATGTCCAGCTATGGACTGCAAAAAGGTTGTTGATTGATTGAAAATTGATTATACAACTAAACTTTAATATACAATATACTTAAATATATATTATACTTTCTATATAAATATACAAAAGTATTTCTATTTAATTTTTGTTTTATAATTAATTTAATACTTAATTCTGTAGGTATTACTTGGGTCTGAAGAAGAAAACTTCATCGTCATCACATTTAACCTCCATTTTTATATTCCTAACCGTTATGTACCTATCCTACACTACTTTCATCTAATTGAAAGAAAGAAAAATCATTTATTTGCCACAAAAACAAGACACAATTGGACTCAAGATGACAAAAACAGCACATTAGTAATAATATTGCTGCTGTCGACAAAAATTGTCCCCTCACGAAATAATGTCTCGCAGCATTCCTACATCTGAACACGACTGTAAACCGTGCAATGTGGGAATATTTTACAAAACGTGAAACACAAAACCTGTGTCAGGGTACAGATGATGACAACAATGTTCGCAGCACATTGTCGCCGTATGACTAGCGATGAGGCGTATTTATCGTCACAGTTAAAAATAACAGATAGGTATTTACAGATAACAGATAAAAATTGTTCCTGCCAATGCCAATTATCTGTTATAACAATCAATAACAGACACAAATTTTATTCATAGCAAATCTTGGTTGTTATTTTGTTAAAGACTTAAATAACAGTTTTGCTCTCTTTCTTACTAATTGGATTAACGCTTGTTAGAAGGAGAGACACCTATTTTTTAATAAAAAACAAATATACTAGGTTGGTGGGTTTTAGTTCGGCAGTATGAAAATAACAGGCTGTTATTTAGTAACAGATATTTCATGCTGTTATTCTTGTGTAATAGTAACAGAGATAACAGGTAACACAATTGACTGTTATAACTCATCACTACGTAGGAGTATGACGTCAGTGAACAATACATTTTATTCCTTTACACATGCTCTGGGAACCCGAAGTTGTTTTGTACACATAATATTTTATCATTCAGCTAAGAATTTTTATTGCATAACTTCACACCACTATTCCCGTGGGGTTAGGCAGAGGTTGAGTACCCACATTTTACCGATGACGTCATTAGGTACCAGGTGAAACTAGGGCGTCCAATCCTGCAGGTTATTTCTAATCTGGGAATTTGCAGGTTCAATGATTTTAAATCCCGCGAGATCTCGGTATTAGCGAGATCCCGCATGTGTTAATAAAAAGAGTTGTTATTTTTAAAACGCTTTTATTAGCTTCACTTGTAACTAACTATGTACACAAATCTTGGAAGTTAAATTTGACCCACTTCCCGGTTTCCGATTGAGATGAAATTTTGCATACACGTTTAGTTTGGATGACAAAAGCGTTTTCTTTATATATTTTTTTTAAACTATAATATTATTACTGAGGTAATTAGAGTTACTTGATTTAAGAAGTAGTATTGCAGCTGTATGAGGCTGTGAGTATGTGTTTTAAAGGCAATTTATTAAAGAAGAATTAAAAGCATATATTTTACAGTTATCAGTTTGATTTATAAAAAAGTCTGAGTCGAATCTAATTATGTAAAATTAAGCGATTTTTGGAAATAACAAAATTTCTAAGGTTTCGCCTGCGAGTCAGTACCCTCCAGAGTTCGCGCTTACAGAAGGTCGTCTTTATGCTGTCTCTGTAATCCTGCAAATCCCGCGGATCCCGCACATTTCATCTTGCTCCTTACGGGATCACTAAATCATGCGGGTCAATCTATATTTTTTTGTTTTTTAATTGCTGTGTCTATTGAATATTTTTTCTTTCTTTCCCGACCTGAGAATCAAACACCAGGACATCACACTCTGTAGACATGCTCGCGTCTACTACACCTATGAGGCAGTTCAAGATTGTAAACAAAGGAGAGAACAATAAAACTTTACAATCAAATTTTATCTCGTTATGTAAACATTGTAAGTACTACTACAATGTTTAATTGCAATAAAATTTATTTAACACGACTTTAAGTGCTTTAACTCTTGTTTAAATTCTAACAAGATTTTATGGTGCAGACGTAAAAAAGGAGTAAAAGAGCAAGAGAGAGAGTTTACACTATATTTGAGATATAAAACAAATTGTTGAGAATTCGATTTGAAAGCACTCATTGAAACTATAATCGTGTCAACTTTGATATATAATATTGCTAGTCTTCTGGGCAAGCTACCAATTGACAGCGATGAGGAGGAGTACTTTGTATTTTTACAACATTGAATTTGAATGGTAATGTTATATTAACGAAAAATTTGTGTTTAATGTTTGAATGTTATTAGTAAAAGTGGGAAAGTTATAATGGTATGATAGTAAAAGTGTAAAAAGTTATAATGTGATTTTAGTAAAAATTTGAAAAGATAGTGTTTAGTGTTTTAATATTGTTTGAATGTTATGTTAGTAAAAGTGTGAATAGTTATGTTAGTAAAAGTGTGAAAAGTTAATAGTGGTAGTTAGTGATTAGTGTTTATTAATGCTTGAATGTAATTGTTACCGACAGGTGCATCTCTAAAATCGGGCATCGTGGCATCGCGTCACCATATAAGGCCACGCGAGTTTTGATTGGCAGACAGCTGTAGAAACTCGCGACCTTATATGGTGCGCGATGATGCGATTGGTCGGGGCGCGGGGTCGCGGCGAGGGGACGGTGGGAGGGCACCGAATAAAACCCACCGCACTCTCGCCGCGGGTCAGTCGTCGTCAGTCGTCGTCACAGAGTACTATTGTATAAATTAAAGTCGTCGTCAGTGTGCTCAGTCGTGTTTAGCATTAGTCGGATATATTAGTCTATGTTAAGTCGGTTGTGAACACATTTGGAGAAATAAAGTCAGATCACTACCGATCTACGAACAGAGATCAACAAGTTTTATTATACAGTCCACAACAGCTGGTCCATTCGAGCCGGATAGTTAGTCACAGTACATCACTAGCTATCTATTTGATAGCGTAGGTTTGGTGATTCGCGCCGTAGTTTGTAGGTATTACTTGGTCAGGCAGTGCGTCCGTCCCTTTGTTGAGTAGGTAGGCACATAGTGAGTTGTTAGAATAGGTAGGTACCTATTTTACGTTATCGCGAGTGTAATAAAATGGTAGTCACACGTAGTGCGGGAAAAGAGGGAGGCAGCGACGAGACGACGTTCGCGGAGCCCGAGTCGCCCGAGTTGACTGTGATCGACTCGGCAGACGCGATGTCTGCGACCACACACGGGGACGCGAGCGGCCTGGTTCCCGTCGCGCCGCCTGCGTCAACGCCGTCAACAGAAGAACTACTCTGTGATCCTGCAGCCAACGCTCTCAACAGAAGAAACTTGAAGAAGAAGGCCCTAGCACAGGCTAGATACGACCTCGCCGCTGCGAGATTAGCCCTCCTAGAGTCCAAGGCAGACTTAGACACTGACGACACTCCACACGACTCGAGCCGCCCGGTCAGCCCTGTGACCTTGACTGCCGCCGCCGCCGACCTAGCGACGACGCTGACTCCGTCCGGGTCACCACAGCTACCGGGCCACAGCCTTGTGACCTTGACTGCCGCCGCCGCCGACTTAGCGATGACGCTGACTCCGTCAAGGTCACCACAGCTACCGGGCCACAGTCTTGTGACCTTGACCACCGCCGCCAACGTAGCGACGACGCCGACTCCGTCAAGGTCACCACAGCCTCCTAGCGTGTCAGAGACGCACACGCGGGAGGAGCTTCCTAGCGTGTCGGAGGCGCACACGCGGGAGGCAGGCACCGGGCCGCTGACAGACCTAGCGGCAGCAATTCTGGAGGTAGCACGAGGTAACCGTTATCACAACAACAGGTATGGTATTTGCCTTATTTTAGTGGTGCTCCCAGTGATTGGTTATATTTTAAATCAGCATTTATAGAATCACAATCTAACTTTAGTGAGACTGAAAACATTGCCAGGTTACGGAAATCCCTGAAGGGAGTAGCAATGGAGTCTGTCAAATGCCTCTTTCTTGGCAATACGACTGCAAACGAAGTGCTCAAACACTTAGAGGCGCGGTTTGGGAGACCGCATGCGCTAGTTACTAGCGAGTTAGATAAATTGCGTAGTTTACCTAAGTTAGTCGATAATCCCAGAGAAGTTTGTGTATTTGCCTCTAAAGTGAATAATATAATTGCATGTGTGCGGGCAATAAATAAAACCGAATATTTATATAATCCCGAAATAATTAACTTGATCTCTGATAAGTTAACTCCGATCATGCGACGTCGGTGGTATGAATTTGAGTTTGAATCGGATGAAAGTGATCCTGGTCTTCTTACGATGAATCGGTTTCTTAACCGTGAGGCTGAATTGAACGCGCGGCATGCAAAGGCTGAAACTATCGATGATCGCCGCACAAATAATAATAGTAAGGACCATCGCCCATTTTCACATAAAGACCACCGCACATTCAAAACAAATATTAGTAAAAATGAGAATGACTACTCATGCCTTGTGTGCGACACCCGAGGTCATCAACCTGCAGAATGCACTAAGTTTAAATCTATGTCAATACCTGAAAGATGGGATACTGCTCGTGCAATTAAATTGTGTTTCAGGTGTTTAGTCAAAAGGACTTGGCAACATCGATGCAAAAGTAAACGCTGTGACATCCATGGCTGCCAGTACTACCACCACAAACTGCTGCACGGCGACCCTGGGGCGAAGCCTCGCAACGCCGGCACGAGTGCTGAGGAAACCCCCACAGCAAGCCATACACGCGCCGCTGAGGGCACCGCTTTCGCGAACGGTGATCAGAACGCCAGCCTCCTGGACGCCCAGCCAGCCGACGCAGTCACCTCTACGTGGACGCCACGGCCGATGCGCACCTACCTCAAAGTATTACCTGTCTGTTTATCAGGCCCACACGGTGAGATAGAAACCTTTGCTTTACTTGATGACGGTTCTACTATCACGCTACTTACAACGGAGTTAGCACATAGGATTGATGCAGAGGGTCCGAGCCAACCTTTCTACATAGAAGGTGTCGCAGGCGCACGCATTAATAATGCTAATTCCCAACGGTGAAGTTTACCATACGAGGTAAATATGAAAAGGAAAGACTGGAAATCGAGGCGCGCACTATTGATCGCCTAGATATATCGGCGCAGTCGGTGAGTGCTCAAGCCTTAGTCGGTTGTGAACATTTAAATGCCATAGCCGAGCAGCTCACTTATGAAGTAGGTACACCGGCAATGTCAATCGGGCAAGACAATTGGGCGCTCCTACTTGCCTCAGAAGTACGCCGTGGCCTAAACGACCAACCCATAGCGTCACACACGCCGCTAGGTTGGGTTCTTCATGGGCAGAGAAGAAATGTACCAGTATTGAATACCCGGTGCAACCATGTAAACGATACTGATATTAATCTTGAACGATTAGTACAGGAACACTTCAAGCTTGAGTCGCTGGGTGTGGAGCCACGCCGACCCAAGCAAGACCCGGCAATGCGTGCATTGGACATACTGCGAAGAACGACACGCGCATTACCCACAGGTGGCTATGAGACAGGTTTATTGTGGAAGGAACCAGGTAAGCCATTTCCTGATTACTATTTGTCTACTGTCAAACGATTGGAGGGCGTGGAGAAGCGCCTTCGGAGGGATCCAGAGCTAAAACAGAACTACGAGAGACAAATAGCCACATTATTAAAAAATGGTTATGCCGAAATTGCGCCCCCAGCGCCACATGTCGGGCAAACATGGTTCTTGCCTCATTTCCCAGTGTTAAATCCCTCGAAACCCAATAAGGTTCGAATTGTACATGATGCAGCGGCACGAACCCACAACGTCTGCCTGAATGATTATCTCCTAACAGGGCCAGATCTATTACAATCATTGCTAGGCGTTTTGATGCGGTTTCGTCAAAAACCAGTCGCAGTGGCCGCTGATATAAAAGACATGTTTTTGCGCATACGAATCAGAGAACAAGACAGAGACGCACTACGTTTTCTGTGGAGGGATGATCCGTCTGCAACTCCGACTCAATACCGCATGACATCTGTGCTCTTTGGCGCAACTTGCTCCCCGAGCACTGCTATCTACGTAAAGAACTTTAATGCACGGGAGCATCAAGCAGAGTATCCCGATGCCGTAAATTCCATAATAAATAATCATTATATGGATGATTTTTTACAGAGCTTTGAGGACGTGGAGACTGCGTACAGAATCGCGAGCGCTGTGGACGTGGTGCACCGGCGAGGGAACTTCGAGTTACACAAGTGGGCGTCCAACGAGAAAGCTGCCATCGCAGGCTTGGCCACTGAAAATGAAGTAACCTCAAACCATTTCTTAAGTAGCGCCGAAAAAGTATTAGGCTTAGTGTGGAGGCCCAAAGGTGACACTTTGAGCTTCAATATGGTGAAGTTAGAGCCACTTATCAAAAGCCACGAGCGACCAACCAAACGCCAGCTGCTCCAAACTGCGATGACCTTGTACGATCCGTTAGGTCTGGTCACGCCTGTGACCATCCAGGCCAAACGAATATTACAGGAATCTTGGCGCGTGCACGTAAATTGGGATGAACCTTTGCCCGAAGGTCTAATACTGAAATGGCAAGCATGGTTGGTCACTCTACGTGATCTCAAAGACTTGGCATTGCCACGTTGTTATCCCCATTACAGTGATGCCCTAGAACTAGAACTACACGTCTTTGTCGATGCGAGCGAGAGTGCCTACGCCGCGGCAGCCTATTGGAGGGCCTTAGACAATGAAGGAAACATAAGCGTCTCGCTCGCAGCGGCCAAGGGACGTGTAGCTCCTCTCAAACTGGTATCTATACCTAGACTTGAATTACAGGCAGCTGTACTCGGAGGACGACTGCTGTGCGCCGTGGAGGAGGCGCACGAGCGCCGAGCAGACCGCCGCGTACTCTGGTCGGACTCGCGCACCGTGCTCGCGTGGATGCGCGCGGCCGCGCGTTCCTTCAAGCCCTTCGTCGCGCACAGGCTCGCCGAACTGGAGGAGACTACATCTGGAGCTGAATGGCGTTGGGTGCCTACCACCCACAACGTCGCCGACGACGCTACACGCGACACACCGGCCGACTTCACGGCCACTCACCGCTGGTTCTGCGGACCCGAGTTTCTTCACGACGACGAGTCTACGTGGCCCCGTGAAGAGGAGCCGCTCCCATCCACGAACACCGGGGAGGAGCGCCACACGACTGCCGCAGCCTCCGATCGACCGCGACTCAAGGAGGCCCTGCCCGACGTAACGAAGTATTCGTCATGGCTACGTCTCATCCGCAGCACGGCCCGCGTGCTACAGTTCATCGACCGCTGCCGCGCACTGCCTGCGCCGGCCACGCGCTCCCACACCCGTCGGGCCGGCGCCCACCCTGAAGCTGCTGCCGAGCAACGAGCAAGCTACATACCGCTCGCAGCGCACTATACCCGTCGCGCCGAGCAACTATGGGTACGAGAACTACAGGAAGAATGTTTTGCGGCGGAGATACGGGACATAACCGGCGGGAGAGCAGTATCTACTGATAGTTGACTTCGAAAGCTATCGATGAAAGTCGACCCGACCGGCCTACTCAGACTACACTCCCGCACGACCGCCACAACAGATGTTGCTGAAGAATCGCAATCACCGATAATACTAGACGGTAACCACGCTTACTGCCGTTTGTACATTGACTGGGTACATCGAAAACTACACCACAGTGGCGTCGAATGCGTAACAAATGAAGTGAGACAACGCTACTGGATACTACGTCTCCGGCCGACAGTGAGAACCGTTGTCAAGCGCTGTCAGCCATGCCGCCTCCGCCGCGCGTCGCCGCCCGAGCCACCGACAGGAGACTTGCCGCCCTGCCGCCTCGCACATCATCGACGTCCATTCACGTACACCGGGCTTGATTACTTTGGGCCACTCTCAGTCACCGTGGCTCGACATCACGAAAAACGCTACGTGGCTCTCTTCACATGCTTGACGTCGAGGGCAGTTCATCTCGAGGTAGCATCATCATTATCCGCCGACGCCGCCGTACTCGCACTTCGACGCATGATTGCACGCCGCGGCTGCCCAGACACTATATGGAGCGACAATGGGACTAACTTCCACGGAGCTGATTCTATCCTCCGTAAGGCTGCTCTGACGTCACTACACGAGGAAGCAGACGTCCGACACATAACCTGGCGCTATATTCCGCCAGGGGCGCCGTTCATGGGTGGAGCTTGGGAGCGTATGGTGCGCTCCGTTAAAACAGCGTTGGCCACTACACTGCACGACCGAAATCCACGTGAAGACGTGCTCCATACGCTGCTTACAGAGGTCGAACACACGATCAACTCACGACCCCTATCACATGTCTCGGTGTCACCAGAAGACGAGGAAGCCATTACTCCAAACCACTTTCTGCTCGGCGGGCCATCGAGAGTTCCATTGCCTGGGACATTCACCAAGGTAGATGAATTGGGCAGATCGCATTGGAGAGCCTCACAACGGCTAGCTGATTTATTCTGGAATCGATGGGTACGTGAAGTCCTCCCCTTACTGCAAAACCGGCGGGAGCCATTGGGTCGCGGCGAGTACATCAAGGAAGGCGATGTGGTCGTCGTGGTGGATTCCTCCTTACCGCGGAACGTGTGGCCAAAGGGCCGTGTGGAGCGGCTCTACCCTGGTGTCGACGGAGTCGTGAGAGTAGTCGACGTCAAAACAAAAAGCGGGTTAATGCGTCGTCCTGTTAAACGCTTAGTTATAGTACCTGTTGATTCATTGTAATTTGTTTTATTTGCATTAATTTGTTTTAAATATTTTATTTGCATTTGACTTAAATGTATGTATAAAGTTCCTTGCTTTATTGAGTTACTGTTTGTATTGTTTGTATACTTTTTGTTGTTTCTATACTTTGTACTGTCTTGTAATTTGTGCAAGTTACTTTGTTGTCTCTGGCTCTGCATCAGGACTGCTGATAATGAGCACTCCTGACGCACCCACTCTCAATTTGTGTATGTACTGTGCTTGTGTTCGCTCGGATGCTGCAACAGGGATGTTCAGTATTTGAATTGGTCTAAGCAGAGTAATCATCCCTGTTGTAGTTTCCCTGTTTAACTTTGACCTTGTTTGAACTTGTAAATTGATCACTGAGTACTGGTATTGTCTGAATTCATTTTATTGTTTAAGTTGTAGGGATTAATGTCAATTAATGTTGATATAGTATAAACAAATACTTGTGAGAATAATAAATATGTAGCTTTACCATAGTAGACATTGTAAAATAGTGTATCTGTGTTATAGGTTTGTCAAACTTGTGTTGTATAGAAATGTTTGATCATTGCATACTATAGTGTCATGATTGTTAGATTATAAGATGTGTTGTTATCTGTTCGCTCATCGCTCCCGGGGATAGAGATGCACTGTCATGTCGGTAATCGTACTTTGTTTGCACATTTTATGCGCACGGCGGGAGAGATGTTACCGACAGGTGCATCTCTAAAATCGGGCATCGTGGCATCGCGTCACCATATAAGGCCACGCGAGTTTTGATTGGCAGACAGCTGTAGAAACTCGCGACCTTATATGGTGCCCGATGATGCGATTGGTCGGGGCGCGGGGTCGCGGCGAGGGGACGGTGGGAGGGCACCGAATAAAACCCACCGCACTCTCGCCGCGGGTCAGTCGTCGTCAGTCGTCGTCACAGAGTACTATTGTATAAATGAAAGTCGTCGTCAGTGTGCTCAGTCGTGTTTAGCATTAGTCGGATATATTAGTCTATGTTAAGTCGGTTGTGAACACATTTGGAGAAATAAAGTCAGATCACTACCGATCTACGAACAGAGATCAACAAGTTTTATTATACAGTCCACAACAGTAATGAATGCATGTAGCGATGACTCCGTGTAATGGACTAATTAGGCGCACTTGTCAACTAGGTAAAGTGTTCGGTAGTTACATCGTACAAGTCCAAAGTTCAATGCCTCCCCCTAAAATCACTTTCCCCCAGACATCGCGTGACATGTCACATTTAACGTCATAAATATAAAACTTTCACGACTGCATGTAGCTGTCACACACGAACTTCAGACACCTAAAGAAATACCTAGCCGTGCAGGCGACAGTGCAGAATGGCGTTATTATACTAAAGCAGTGAAATATTCCTCTGTGGAGCGTTTGGCTGAGTGCCATGCTAACATTAGAATAAAAACATTATGAGACTCTTTAATTTGTGATTAACGGATGTAGATGTTATTCCTCTGTTTCAGAGGGCTCTTTTAAGTAGCGGATAAACTTCTGTTTTTGTTTTAAAGAGCTTTGTCCATTTTTCTCATCGTCTGCGTAAACTGAAATACTTATATTGAATTTATATCTTGCAAAGACTAAAAAATATTTTATTACAAGAAATAAGATGTTTTAAATAAAATAACGATTTTATTACGTATAATTATTCAAATCTATTTATTGATATTATTAATAAATCCCAACTTCTAAAAATAGTACACTTACATGAAAATAAATGGTTTAGTTGCCTCAATAAATGGTACAAATTCTATAACACAACATTAACAAAAGTATGCGGGACGAAACCTGCCGCTCGCCTTTTTTTTTTTTTTTTTTTAAATAAAATAGAATGTTTTGGTAGACTTCCATGCTTGCCCATTTAATGGCATGAAAACAATAACTTTATGAGATCCACATCTTAACCGATTACAATGGTACTAAGAAAAAGCGGTGCATGAAACTTTTATTCGCCGAATATAATTTATTTTGTACAAATATTTGTGTTGTTTATAAAATAACATTTGTGTAGTGTGCATTGGCCATATAACGCGAATATTCGTTAAAATTCGCCAAGTGAAGTGCCAGATTAGGCAAATAACACACGGAGCGGTGCGGCGCCGCCTGCCGCTGCGGTGCGCGGTGGAGCGCATCGAAATTGCTCCACGCGAAGATGCGGTGCCGCGAGCCAGGAATCGACGGATTACCTATAGAGTAGTACAAGATTCGACCGTGCGCCGCTGCGGCAGACGACGCGCCACTCTACATTGCTCCGTGTGTTGTTCAAAGCAAATGTTACCACTTATAATATGATGGTAGCCCAAAACCGTTTCAACACAACCTTCGAGTTTGTTTTCAAACATTAAGAAGCTTTACATACATTTCAGTATACAGAATACAATATTCATAAATACTCCAACCC
This sequence comes from Allophyes oxyacanthae, assembly GCA_932294325.1. Classification (NCBI taxonomy): domain Eukaryota; kingdom Metazoa; phylum Arthropoda; class Insecta; order Lepidoptera; family Noctuidae; genus Allophyes; species Allophyes oxyacanthae. The sequence continues at coordinate 3,848,536 of OW028612.1, forward strand.
TCCACCGAATCCCGTATAAAAATACCGCCCTAACAAAAATTTACAAGACAAAACGCACTAATCCTTATTTCATACATATGTAATTCTTCTGGCGCCCCCTGTTGGTCACTTTCTGTTATTTGGGACGATAAGCCTTTTACAGACAACACACTGTTAATATTTAAACTGCTTTTATAGTTGTTACAAATCACGCGCGCGTATAAGGTGAGTTTTATGTTTATTGACATAAGGTTCAAACTCAAATGATAAACGCACGCACTTGAAACAAGTTTATTAGAATAAGGGTTTTAATAGCCTCAAAATCATTAGCCCTTTGCCGTAATTAAAATCGGTCTCGTGGGAGACTTAAGCCAAAGCTAAGATAGGATAGATAGATAATATTTCCTTTCGTGGTACGAAAATACAATATTAAGTTAGTAAGTACTCTCTGTATGGCTTTGCATGATTAGAAATGTTAAGTTCTTATATAGTAAGTTAATTTTTTATCATTTTGGTCTAAAAATTAAACTAAACTTAGAAAACATTATAGCAAAATGTCACATTCCGCACATATTAAAATATCATACCTATGTAATTTTTAACTACCGGCAAAAAAGAGGGATGTTATAAGTTTGTAGTAGAGTGTATCTGTGTATATGTGTATTTGTATATCTGTCCGTGGCATCGTGACTCCAAAACTGATAGACCGATTTCAATGCAGTAAGTTTTATATGCTAATTTAATCGGGTATCATTCTAGCCATATTTCGTGAAAATCGGTTCAGCCGTTCAAAAGATACAGCTCTTTTTCTAGTTGGAGTCGGGGTTTTAGACGGTTAGGTTAAATCTGATAGGAATTATAACTCAGAGCTTTAGTACCTACCCAGAATAACGGGGTATTTCGAAATAAATATACTAATATAACATGAACGTAACGAGACAGTAGAGAAGATTTTTTCCTAAATATTACTTTGAGTAAACCCACGGACCTAAATAACCACAATACGAAACAAAACCAAGCCTCGAATCTCGTTTTGGGTGCTAAAAGCCAAAATATGGTTTCATCTAAACGCTTGGGATCCGTTTCAGATAAGCCTCCGTATTGTGGCTACAAATATCGTCAGGATTGTAGGTTCAACAGCGATCTCATTATCATACGCCAGATTTACAAATTCAAGCTACAATAACACGCGGTTCCCTTCACATCTGGTTTAGGTAAACGTTGTAGGTTGTTTTGGTAAAACCGTGATATGGTATAATGTCTAATATATTTTTATTACCTACTGTCTTCCAGCACATCGAAATAGCTTATTACGTTAATTAATACAGCTGTTCTGACACATAAGAGGCGGTGAGGGGAAGGGGATAAAGTATTTATTTTTAATAAATTTTTGACTTCTAAAAAAGTGTTTTTTTTTTTCACTTTTATTTATGAACGTGGATATGCAAAAAATTCTAAAGAATAAGTTGTATCTTAGGATGTTGGTTTCATTGTCAGTAAAACCGAACTGTATGTTAATATTCAACTTTGAATATAAATTAGGCATTTAAATCAACGAAAAATCTACAGTTCGCACGTGCAATGCAAGAAGCAATGTGTAAGAATCGTAGTACATGACATTTGCTTGAGATATTTTTCTTTATAATAAGAGTTCGTTTTAATTTTCTAGTCATTTAAATTATAGACAAAAAAATAACCTTGTTATCAATTCCTCCATAAAACAAATCCTAAATATAAATTACCCGATGTAATAATCAGGACAAATCAAACTTTTCGGATTACATACTATTCCAGCAACACGATATGTATTCAAACGGTGTTTATTTAATCAATCGAGTACTAATGAACATACGCTACGGCTCTGCTGATACGCTTGTTAACCCGCCAGATATGTACTGCGACAAGGTAATTACCCTGTTTGTTGAAATACCTCTCATTAAGCCCCTGCAATTTTGAATTAAAATGCGTGTAGCAATTAATTTGTCAGTCACTATACACCATTAATTATTGTTGTGTTTATTTTGTTGATGGATTTAATTTCACGGTTATTAATTTAAAATGATATTTTGTATTGTGTTCTATTTTACTCAGACGTAAGAGGAGTCTATATAAATAAAAATATATACTTTTAATACAGGTAGGTACAATATATTTGCTAATAACCTATAACCGTCAAAAACCCCGGACTTACTACTAGAAAAAGAGCTCTAACTTTTGAACGGCTGAACGAATTTTCATGAAACACAGCTAAGATGATAACCGATTACACTAGCTTTCAATTAAAAATAAACTGCATTGAAATTGGTTCATCCGTTTTAGGGCTACGATGCCAGTGACTGATACACATATACACAGATACACACTAGAAAATTATAACTCTTTTTGTCGGGGGTTTAAAAAAAATAAATACAATAATTATTGGAGAAAATGTATTCTCGGATAAAAACCTGACACTAAACGTACTATAGGCGCTCTATTCTCTATCTCTATTCTCTCTATCTCTATTTTCTAGATAATGTGTCTACGCTTCTTGAAGATTTATAAAAACATAATTCTGGCAGTTACAAGTTATGTTTTGATTCCTCAGGTAAAGTATGATGAAGATTAATAATTCAAGCAAATGAATAATAATGTATGTCCTTCCTTGAGTCGTCACATGTAAATAAATAATGAGGATAACAAGGAAAATAAGCCAACAGTGTTTATGTTTCACATAAAAATTGACAATAAATAATGAATTAAAAAAATCGGTTCACGCAGTCGCAAGTAATGAGGTAACAAACATAAAAAAAAATAACAAAACATACGCGTCTAATTGAGAACCTCCTCCTTTTTTTTGAAGTCGGTTAATAACGATAAGGCGTTGAAAAATAAATCCATTTATAGCCGACTTCAAAAAAAGAATAGGTTCTATATTTATTCGACTGTATATTGTATTTTAGTTTTTTTTTCTCTAATTTCTTCGGCAATTGCGGACCACTCTTGATAATTCTTTTTTCTGTTTGAAAGTGTCTCGAGGTGGTCCCATTTTGGAGAAGATCTGATGAATATCTTCGGAGATTGACTATGGAACTCTTCAATGTCAGCAAATCACTCGCGATTGCTATGATCATCTGTTTAAGTATTGTTTAAGCCACTCATAATAGAAAAATAAGATAAACTTTAAAAAAAAGTAAAAATTCAAAAAATAAAAACTGAAAAGTATAAAACAATTTTCTTAAAAAACTTATCTGCTTCTGAAGTCGGTGCCATGCCAATTATTTTATTAATCTAAGTCAACACCACTACATAAATCCCTTTGACGAAACTGCCTTAAATCCAGACTTTTAATTTTTCTCAAAAAGTAATATATTATAAAATCAGTCGTGAATTTGAAATAAAGCTCTTTGTAAGAGCCATAAGTCACCCACGACGTCCACACAAAAGGTTTTTGAGTGTGTGTTCCTGCACTTTTTGTACCATTCGATAAAAGAGGGGTATAATGTTTAAACGCCAAATGTTGCCTTATTTATTGCCCTACTTAGCATCGGAACCAATAAGAAAAAATGTATGATGAATGTTCCTTGGCAAACGAAAATAACATTCGACGTATGTTTGTTGTTACTGCGAATTTTCTTTTTGTGACAAATATAAAATAACATTGTCCGCCTTTGTGCAGTGTGTTTTTTTTTTACCTGTGCATAAAGCATTAAATAAATAAATAAATAAATAAACATTGTAAGTCCCGAAGTTCTCCTGTCAATACACGGTTAGTTGGAAGGGTTAAAAAAATAAGCCGAAAGAGAGTTATTGTTCTCATCATTATGAACAACTTTTACTACAGAACCAAACAGAATATCTCCAAAAAAAAAATCTGCTGTTCCATAAATTTTGTCGATTAATATTGAATTATTTGTTTGAAACAGCAGTTTTTTTTTACATAATTTCATGGTTTGCCCCATAGTAAAAGTTGTTCATAATTATGAGTACAATACAATACTTTTCGACTTTACCCTTTCCGACTCGCCTTTTATATAAATAACGACATTTATACGATATTCTCGCGAAAAAATGTTTCTTCCCCAATAATTTCTTTGCGGATCAGTGTTCCCAACTTAGGGGTTTTCCCCCCAAATTTAGGGGGTAAATAAGTGGGCTGGGAATTTTTTTGGGGTTTTATTTTTTTAGGGGTATTTTTAGGGTTTTTTTTATTCTTGACTTTTACTGTGAAGTTTATAATGATTGTGACGCAGTTGGCTCTAAACTTTTTTAAAATGTTTCCATTATTGTATAATATTACAATTTATTTATTATTTTTACAGGGTATTATTTTTTTTGGGGTATTTTAGGGTTTTTTTAACTTTAGCTTTGGGGATAAATATTTCTGAGAGTTGGTAACACTGTTGCGGATGTAGATAAGTGTAATGGCGTTATGATAATTTTTACATTGCCATAATGTGATCATTTAATGTTATTTAACTTTGTCCCAACAATTTATATTTTTACGCCATTTTGGTCATTTGGGTTCTATTTACTTTAAATTATTATTGCCATTTTATTACTATTCATCATCTGCCTAGCCTTTTCCCAACTAAGTTGGGGTCAGCTCCCAGTCTAACCTGACGTGGCTGAATATCAGTATTTGACACAGAGTGACTGCCATGTGACCTTCGCCACCGAATTACTGAGAGACACTGATACCCTAAGGTTAGACCGGTTGTCAGACTTTTTACTTTTAATACAATTTTTTTAACCCCCGGCAAAAACAAGGGGTGTTATAAGCTTGTAGTGTGTATCTGTGTGTCTGTGTATCTGTGTCTATCTGTGGCATCGTAGCTCATCGTAGAAAGCTGGTTTAATAGGGATTCTATGCAGCCGTTCAAAAGTTACAGCTCTTTTTCTAGTTGGAGTCAGAGGTTTTCTTGCGTGTAAACAATTGTTGGTAAGACCTAAATAAATAAAATAAATTACAATTTAACCTTTTACCTTCTCGAATGCGAAGATTATGGAAATGTCAAGTACAGTCGCGGCAAATAATGAGTCCATAAGTGCACCCTTATTTCCTCTATTTTATAAAACCGCATTTTCTTTCTCGTCCTTATTGTATTGATAAAATTCTTGGTATATTTATTTTCCCGCCTGTGGCACAGGTTTATCCTAAGTACAGGCACCTAGGCAGTGAAATACCTATATTTTTACTAAGATTTATATTGTATTGTGTTTTTACCATTGTAATTTTGAATAAATTTTATTTATTATTTATTTATTAGTTTTACTATGTCTCTTTCCTTTCCTTTATCGTCCAAAAAATACAGTCGAATTTTACCTTTAGGCTGGGTTCCACCAAGGGATACGTTATTGTTACTGTCAAAGTTAACTTTAACAGTAACATTAAAATGACCATAGAATAAAATTTAACTATCTAACTAACTATCTACCGTCATGTAAATTGTAAAATTTAAAGTTAAAAGTTTGACAAGTGACAAGACGTTTTATATACATATTATATTCGACGCGTCTGACAGTAGTTACAGAGTTAACATTAATAATAACAATAACCAGCGAATCGTGGGCGGTTAAGGTTCTAGTTAAAATTATGACGTTAACTAACAATTGTCAAATGGTGCAACAATTTTTACTTTAATTGAAGATTCGATGTTTGTTATAGTTAAAGTAAGATGGTAGGCAAACCAGGCATAGTAAAACGAATGGCAATATAAACTCGACTTAATATCCGTTTCCGGTATCATCGATCAAAAAGCACAGATCGTTTGTACATTTGTTTAATATCCGACACAACACAACCAAAAAGTTGGACCAATGTTAGTGAAAGCTATACAGCGTGAATTCATTTTACCTGCTGGCCGATATGGTTGTCAAAAAAACTGTATAGAACTTTGTTGTATGTATTTTTTGACGTGTATTTCGAGTTTTGCCTTTGGGTAGATACAAAGTAACTAAAAAATAAAATGAAATGCAGGAACTGTATTTCATATTGGAAAATATTTTGCATTCGCAAATAAATCAAATACCTAACTTTTTGGGGATTTTATTAAATGCTACGAATACTATCAAGTCATGAAAATTGAGTAGTCGTTTTTTCAGTGTGTGTAGATTAAATTAAATTCTATAACAAACCAGATAATTATAATAAGTTACTAAATTCCTATGTCGTCCTATCGTCGTATGTACAACCAACAGTACTACCAACTTATCTGTGAAGTGGCAGAAAATGGAACTACAACAAATTCATACGATTTGACAGTTGAAGTCTTGTCAAAAATGCTTTTTCTTAGCCAACAGCGCCATCACTCTGTTCACGGATATTGTGGTCGAACTGTAACAGTTTTCAGTATGTAACGAATACTACTAGATGTCAAAAAGTAATTCAACGCCACCTATCGGAGTGCAGACAACACTAATGCTGAATCACGCTATAATAGTTTACAACAATTCTAGAATACTCCTAGCTACACGAATGTTTGAAATCAACCGTCGTGCTTCGTGGCCAGTCATACCACTTCACCTGGTTGGAGAATCCTCTCTTTTCAATGAAGGAAATACCTTAATTTTCAAAAGCCTTTTTTTTTTAAAAGACGGGTGTTATAAGTTTGTAGTGTGTATCTATGGATCTGCATCTGAGTATATGTGTATCTGTCTGTGGCACCGTAGCTCCAAAGGGGATGGACTGATTTCAATGCAGGTTTTTTTTAATTGAAAGCTTGTTTAATTGGGTATCATTTTAGTTATGTTTCATGAAAATCTGTTCAGCCGTTCAAAAGTTACAGCTGTTTTTCTAGTTGGAGTCGAGGGATTTTGACGGTTATACTCGTACCTATATTCTTTTCTCGCGGAGCGACTCGCTGTGTGCTGTAAATTCCCTAGGTTTGTTGAAGTAGTTGAAGACATGTCTAAGATTTTTCCAAAAGTTTGATGATTATGTAACATCCTCCCACATACATGCTACAGCGGTTAAAACTTTCTTCCAACAATTTTGAAGCCAACACTTGGCGTTAATAGTAAACATCCTGCCATACGTATAAAGAGCTCTCAAAGCGTCGCAAAGAGATTTTTAACAGGATGATATCTCTCCGTCTCTTCGGATGCGATTTAAATACGGACGTAGGAATCTGTTATGTGATGTGAGTTCGTTTAATGTTCGTCGTTTTGATGTTATCGTATGCTTTGAGATGAAAATAATATCATGTTTTAGGATGATTATATTTATTTGAATGACTGTTTTATGAAACATTTAAAATATATCTACAAATCTGCAGCTACGAATGACGATGTGTATATGAGTATGTGTTGACAATTAAACATAGACATGTTTTGAAGAATATAGGCAGATAGTATTATCGTAAACTCAATAATTATTCATCGATAGATAAAGTTTTAAAAAAACCATACACCTAATAAGATGAATAGAACATAGTTAATTGATAAAATATCTTGGTAGGGTAGCATTATAGATGTTTTGGCTGAAACTAATCAAAAAATATATATAAAAATATTAAGCTCGGTATACAATATATTATCGAATTACGATAATATATTGAATTAAATTATCATACTAAATATATATAAATAAAAACAACTTTGCAGACTCCATCCGAACCAAGTGCTCGGTTATAAATAGCAATTATTTGTTTATTTCTAGCCGTTACGTTACAACTTTCGTCTTGGTAAGAACAATGACACGGTTCACCAGAGTTCGTGTTCACATTCCGCTTGTGTCAATCATTTCTAATTTTCATTGTAGTAGGTATGTCTACACGAGCTGAGCTAACATGCGCACCGCGATAGATGTTTGTCATCATGACAAGACCACATTTATTTCAGTCCTAACCAGGAGATACTACCAGAAACGATTCTCTGTACTCAGTACAAGAAACCATTCACCAATATTCGACAAAAAACAAACAAATCAACTCTACACTGGTATTTCTCTCTACAAATATGTTTTGCATAAAATACTATTGTATTTTGTACCTGGTCCTTTGGCTCTACGAAATGGCTTTATTTATGAAACACGGTTGGTTGAAAGGTATCCATTACGGTTCGATGCCTCCTGTGACGTATTCAATTCAACAAAACATTTCATGTAATGTTTTTGTAGGATTGTTTGTTTGAAACCTATACAATACTAGCGCACTTAGTCTCGACATTTCATAAGTGCCTGTATTTGGTTTACATGAAATAAAGATCTATTTATACCACAGAACACAGATTTATACTATTCTGTCGAGTCGGCATGAGCTATCACATGGGAATCGCTTCTGTGGTTGTTGAAAGATTAGCCAGGCAGTAATGGTGGTATCGAGGCTGGCTGGCCAGGGTGTGATAGACGATCTCATGTTCCGTCTTTCGTGGAGGTTCTTTCCTTGCACCCCAGCTATATAAAGATCTATCAGTCCAATCCCGTTTGCTTTAAGGGGTTATTATGCTCGGCATTATGAACAACTTTAAGCCGGGCTTCCACTGCGAAAGAGTAATGAGCAAGTAATAGCTTCTACTAAGAAAAATTTTCGTCCACTTTTATGATTTGCCTTCCACTGCAAAAGCGAAATCAAAGCGATGAATTAGCGTATTAGTATCACTATGTAATCTTTGATTGCTAGGCTAACAGAGTCCGTACGGACACCACTCCGTTTGCTTAGGCGGAACGAGTTCGTTATTAACTATTTTTACTCGTTCAGTCCTTTCCGCTAGACTCTTTGTCGGTAGCACTTTGGAAGCACTTCTATGAAGTTTACCGTTGTGAGTTAAACGGAGTCCGTACGGAGCCTGCTCCACTGTTAGTGTAAAGCCGGGATTCCAATCTGTGATTTAATTTTGTATTGTGTTGACCAATAAACCTTACCTATGTCTTTCTTTCTTCAATCAAAATCTGACGACAAGTATGACGGTTATTCATGATAAAATGGTCGTAAAACGTATTTTCACTTGTTTCTTCCTGAAAACGAGCTCATAAAAAGAACCGCAGTCATTCAACAACCACAAGAACAATTCAGTTCTCCTTCAGAACTTCCAGACAAATAATTCCACCATTCCTACATTTAAATGCAAAAATGTTACATACATAAGTCGCTTCACATTTCCACATCGACTCGACGTCTAAACGCACGAACTTAGTACATACAGACTCGGAGCAAATATAATGGAGGCAGCCGCTCGAATATTATTTGTATTGTGCCTGTCAATTGTAAAAGGTATAAATGAGGTGAACGCGCACCAAGACGCGCCGAACTCGCCGCAGGAATCGAATTTTAGTATTCTTTGTATGAAATTATATGCAAACTTTCGCAACTAACTGCGCATACGCGCCGCATTTGAAAATGCTGTGGGTATACCGATTACACCCGCATATACGGATGACGTTGACAGGGTGATTATCCAAAAAATCAATTATGGACATCATTAAAAGTTTTTAAACTGTCAAAGTCACTAACATTTGTTAGATTTTTGTATGGTTTGAACTCTAATACTAGTCATCAGTAACCTCAACTCAAAATTAACAATGCAGAAGTTTAAATCACATAATGGTTTTATGAAGAACCGAACTTCGTTACTGCCATGATATCAGAATAATCACAATTCAAACATATATGTGATAATTACAACCAAAGGAAGGCTAAGGATGGCATGATTTATGACGATGAATGATGAAGGTTTTTTGGGGAATCACCCGTCATCAGATTCGGCGTGTACGGCGCCTACGGCACGTTTAGGTGCCCGTTCACCTTTAAAGTGAATGTGCAGTTACAGTCCATTCAAAGTAACGTTGCAGAAAATATTGTGGATAAGCTTGCGTGGAGTTGGCTTCCAACGGATTCGTTGTTTATTTTTCATAATAGCTGTTCTCTAACTATTGTAACTGTCATGGTTATTCCCATTAAATTGAACAGCTGATTCTTTTTTCGCGATTACAATGTTGGTCCCATAGAGAAAATGGTTCAGTTTAATGGTCTAATCCACAATCTTAGATATGTCCACGCATTTCTGATCCATGTGGTATAATCGGTGTTGATCAATACTACTGAGCTGTGTCGATCTATGGGTGTAATAACACTCTAAAGGCTCAATTATGGATTGGCGGAAACTTCCGCGGAGCGCAAAGCGGCGCACAACGCGGAGAAAGTCGCGTGGTGCGCAAAGCGGCGTGTCGCTCTCCATGAACGAAGATACGCGCCTTTCTACGCGTTGCGCGCCGCTTTGCGCTCCGCGCGACTTTCCGCTTCTCCCTAAATGAGCCTTTAGGCACCAACACGTCGGAATAATGCTGTGCTCAAATTAGCGAGAATACATCTGCGTGCCGCAGCGCGAATGGATACGCGTCGATTGTTTTTATAGAAATGTATGAGAGTATTGAAACTGACGCGGGCGGGTAAGCAAGTAATTTCATGGATCTAACTGACAGCTGTCAAAAAACTTCCACATAATATCTTGAGGGCCATTCATAGCGAAGCTGATCCTCAATTTCCTAACAAAGCCTTGTTTACCGGGCCTGAAGCCATGAGATCAGAACGAAGATATACATAGCAAACAAAACGTTTCCGAGAAGACCAATTTTTACGCGTAAGGAGATGTGAATAGACTTTTATCATTTATAAAAAGATTTGTTTAGCATCAAAGGGAATTCGTCTTCCGTATATTATCGTGTCACCAAAGCGGTGAGAGTAGTGCGACAAAGATTGTTTGGTGTGCGGGATATGCGTGTATTTGATTAAAACAGTTTGTTATTTTCATTAAGTTTTATGTATGAAAACGAAGGTCTACCGCTTGATTCAACTTAACTTAAACTCCTAAAAAGGTAGACAACTCTTGTTTCCTTCGAGAATTGTCGGACTCAACTTTTCCAGATTACCACTCGAAAAAAGTTCGAATTCAAACTTTTTCTAACTTCTAACTAATTAAATATAACTCATATTTCGCAAATAAATGAAATGAAATTGAATTGAAATTTATTTCTTACAGACATCATTGAAAAGCAATATTTATTTATCATTAAAAAGGCCAGAAAATATTTAGAACTCTCAAATAGTCTTCCGTCTTTGTCATTTACGGGACATGAAACGCGACCTTGCGATGGCGCCTAAATTCAAGTTGATAACAAGCAAATAGATCAATTTGACAGGACTATAAAAATCTTCCATCCCTTTCTCATGTTTATTGTTGGCAAGAGACATAGTAAGACTAAATTAGTTTAGTTTGTCATTATCATCACTTGGCAGATGGGATGGCGGTTTTAGGTCATAATTTTTTAAGAGCGCCATAGCGTAGTTTTCTTCTCAGAATTGGAGCTGCCCGACTGGGGAAGTACCACCACCACCACCTACCAGTACCACCACCACCACCACTGCCACCACTACTGGTACTGGTGGTACCAGTAGTACCACCTTGCAGAATATCTTAGCCAAACAACACTGCTGATCCCTGGTGTTGCAGCGTCCATAGGTCACGGTACCCGCTTACCATCAGGTGGGCCGTATAATTATTTGCCATTTTAGTAGTATAAAACAAACTACTTCCTATAAGGTTAAGAATGCGGAGCGCGCGTGTGAGCGGCGCAGTAGAGTTGTGTTTCTAATGGTGAAGCAAGGTTGCCAGTGCTCCTTGGGAAAGCGTCGCGTTGGCAGTAGGGGTCGCCACTACTCACAGTACGACGCTCATATCAGGGTCGGTAACGCGCGAATGATGCCCCTGGTGATGCAAGTGTCCATAGGTTACGATAACCACTTACCATTCTTTGCCACCTTAGTGGTATTTTTTTAAATGCAAAGGCATAACAATTTCTCGTTATAATTTTCTTAAATACATATTATAAATTTTAAACCTGTGCTCTATTCAAATTTTATGGTGAATAATATTAGGAATGTCTCCAAAGCGTCTCAACGCATGGTGACCTCAGTGCGGGGGTGCGCAATCATATTTTAGCGCATTCTTTTGATGTCTATCCCCGGTTTCTCAGTGGAAGTAATGCGAAATAAATGTAAGCAAACGATTATTCGTCTATTTGCTGTAGATATGCGATATTGGAAGACATGGCAGCCGATTCTTTTGGTTACAAAGACAAATTTGTGGAACAGAATATTTTCTTTATATTTCAACGCTTGCGGCTACGTAGTTATAAAGAACGGAATCTGTACTAATTAAATACGTTCCTACTTAACTTAAAATAACAGTTATTTCAAATTAAGTACCTCCAGAAAAAATACACGATCGAAACAATTAAAAATTCTCAACACGTAGTGGTTAGGTCATCTGCTACGACATAGCTACGGCAGCGTAGTCATTATTGCTTGAGCTACGCCGTAGCAACAGTACAATCTATTGGATTAAGATCACTTTGTTTTCATTTAAGATCTTTATGTGCTGATCCTATCAGCACATAAAGAACTAAAGTAATTAAAAGAAAACATAAAAAGATGTCCTTGAACTGCGAAAAGCCGAGTTGAATGATCCGAAATATCGATTGCCCGAAGTCAAACTTAACATTAAGAGGCTTTAAGTTTAAAGTTTTCTTTTCATTGTTGTTTGGTACTTTAATTATCCCTATTTATATTGTTAGGCCGTTCATAAAAGGAGACCTAAACATAATTTAATATTCATAAGTTTGAATAGCTTCACGTCGAATACTCGTCACGTCCATCAGTCACCTATTTTGGTCCTCTGCCGGTCATAAGCCTCTCACAAGTTAGATCAAAACATCTAGTTTACTGAATGCCATTCTTAGGCCCAATTTCACCGACAACATAACAGACGATTAGTGCAAAATCAGCCATTTAAACATGAATTGAATTTTTGTATGAGTAATTGGCTGATTTAATTTTAAAGATGTGTTGGTGAAAATGGCTGTTAATCTGTTGCTACCGATTTTATTTCAAACTTAAATTCGAGTCTTCAAAGAGATCTCTATGAAATAAACTCTATAAACAAATCAGTAGTTATTCATTAAAATAAATCTTTTAATTGAAACTTAAATTGACCATTAATTATCTGCTCAAAGTGAATCTAAAATACTTAATGCCATCCTATAAAATTGTTCATCTTCGCAAATTGTTCACTTTATCTTCACGAATATAAAATCTGTAATGAAATTGTACTATCGAACTTTCAACTCGGCAATTTCCGATGAGGACATCTAAGGATTTTTTTTTCTTAAGCCTCTTTGACCATCTCTCCTTTCCGTATTCCGATAAAATTAATATTTCTTCGCTTAAAGAATTATTTGAATTCTCAAATGTTGTTTTAGGAAACTCATTGTTGATTCTGAGAGAGAAAAAATATTGAATATATTTTAAGGACCCATTGGGTGGTATGTTTGCATATTCATTGAACTGTGGAGTGACAAAAAATTTGACAACTCAAATGAGTTCGGAGTGAAGCGCGTGCTTTCTCTGTTCTGCATTGAATAATTATTATTATATCGATTACGGTTTATGCAAAAAAAATTGTAGGTATGATTCCGTGAAGTAGCATATATATTTAATGTATTACAGATTTATTATCTTGATATTAATTGTTGAGAAATTCACTACGCCCGGAGCCGCGACACAGCGCGCGCGCTCCCCTGCAGCACGGCGGGCGCGGCGAAGACACTGTTGTGCCATCGTCCACCTTATCAAGCGCGCACCACGTCCTTTATTTTACGTTTCTGAACCATATTTAAATAAAATCGCAGTTACAAGTTTCATTACAGTTATCACAGTCCACTATGAAAACGTAAACGTAACGTGACATAACCAGGAAAATTACTCAAAAATTAAAAAACAAAGGCTCCTGATTTGTTTACTTTACCTGCAAGGCAAATAGGATGGACACGATAATTCGTGTCCATCCTATTTCTCTACAACCTATCCACCACGGAAATGACTCAAACTTACACAACAACTGATAACTATCAACTGTATTGTCCAAGCTTAGTACATTGTGGGTTAACTAGTATTTTCCAAGGCTTACAGCACAATACGGGCTGTGGGCGTAAGTTTTTGATTAATGGCAGCCTTGTCCGACACAGTCGGCCATTATCAGCCGTCCGTTAATCGACGGTGGGCTTTGATGGGATATCGAACGTGTCCATCGAGCACGCCCTACGACAATACGTTCTTTGTGATATGGAGTGATTTTGACGCAAGGATAAATAATTCTTCACAAATTAATAACAGGAGTAGGTATGTGCTTCTGTCACCTTTAGGTAAAAACAAATTGCACACTATTTGGGTGTTACACATCTCATCAATGCACCGCGAATGGTGCTGTTTGCGAAAGGCTCGCGAGCTACACTCGTAGATTACGTAGTGCGATCTGTTCGCGCGCTGCTCCTGCGCTGCACGCTCGCAAATTACGTGCCGTGTGTGAAGTGGGTTATCGCAGCGGAAGAGACAATGAGAATATAATTATCCAACTCACATGGTCTAAAAAAATCACACAGTGTTCTTTCGTGCACTTCGGGTTCATTTCGGGTACCCTCTCGCATTCTTCCGCTGCCCCGCCGGCGTCCTTTCTCATTCGCGGACCCTCCACGTGATCAGGATGGGCTCCAGTCACCCTGCGACATTACTACGCCTTTGATAACCCTAAGTTCAAGTACTCAATACTCTGCCGATCATCACCATTACCCAAGAGGAAAGAAATCTTATCGTCTTTATCTTTTAAAAAAACGTTACCCCTCAATAGTATTTCTCCTGTATTGAGGGTACAGTTTACAAACATACATCTCACATGCACACACACCCAGACCCGGAACAACTATCTGTAGATCATACAAATATTTTGTTCCGTGTGGGGATCGAACTCGCGCGGTCTTGAAATACTCATGACTCCTCAACTAACTAAACACAGACATTGATATTTCTCAAAGCCCACCGCGGCCGCTTGTGATTAGAAAGACACTTTCCTATACATCATTTTACCTGACACCGATTTAAAGCGTCTATGAATGAAAAAAATGTTTAAACCAATATAAACATTACAGAAACATAATCACATTTTTTGTCTGAGGAAGCCACAAGAAAAAGATATTCTATATTCTGAGGTTATGTCAATATGAAAGTTCTATTGATAGAAAATGGCATTGATATCAAAGAAAAAACACTTAAAATACTAACAAATAATAATCCTCTGCGCCTTAGCATTCTCCACCATGGTCTCATTCAGTACATAAATATGTTGAACTAGTCTGTGATCATTAATCGTTATGAACCATGGGTAGTTAGTAACTACAGGGATTCTCTTGAAGGAAATTGCAACATGCAACCAATCAGAAATGGAGTAACAATTTCATTTAGAGCGAAATTCATGATAGAATATTGAACTACAGAGGTTCTTCAGCGACATTTCTATTCACTGACAACCTTTCATGTGTAACAATAATTGTACATAGAACGTACCTTACCTCTACCATGAGACACTTGACCTTTATATAAAGGTCGATTTCACATACAAATCAATCGGAATGAACACGTTTCACCGGTCCTAGTATAATAATACCACATGTAGACGATCGAATATGTAAATATTTTATGTGAAGGGACTACTTAGGGTAAGATATTTAAAAAAAGTAACAAAATACACGTTTGACAAAACGAAGATTATGTTCCCGCTTGGAACGAACATATGTAGATAGTTGTTTCAGTTGTGTGTGTGTATGTGACAAGTATGTTTGTAAATTGTACTCACAAAACAGGAGAAATCGGCTCACTGTTTTATTTTATTTGGGAAACAAACAGATTCCAATATATAAAAGTTTAACTATCCAAAAATTTAGTATTATGCAAAAAAGTTCACACATTTTACTTTATAATTTGCGACAACGGACCAAGTGAACAAAAACACTTTAAAGTTTTAATTACAATATTTTTTTTGTGGAAAGAAAAATTCGTCCGCAAGCTGTAGGTACTCGAACGTGCTATCTTCTGGTTCAGTACACCAGTCGCTCTTACCAACCGAGCCACCGCGATCAATACCCCTGGTCCCAGTTTCACAATTCTCCTTCTTATAAAAAATAAAGAAAGAAAGAAGGAAAGAAGAAGAAGAAGGAAAACATTCTTTTATTCTGGACTCGCCAGGAAATAACAAAAGAAAATACACAAGAAAAACTTTAATTAAGGAACCTGGACGACACCAAAAATGGCCCCCATCTCAGCATAATGCTGTGACATCTGGAAAATATCAAAATAAAAATAGTGTCTTTCGTGAATTTTATACTAAACCTTTAATCCATGTATTTTTAAGTCAATGTGGAAACATAACTTAATTAAGTAAACCTATTGACTTATAATCTCCCCTAAAAGCCTTAATTGATGCTCAAACAAAGGTTTAATTTTAAAAATACCCTACCTTCATTACTTATATCAATATTTATACATTCGCAGCTCTACATTACATCCATACTAAACTCTGTCGGAACAAAATAAATATTTCCCGACCTCTCCCGACGGCAAACAACCATTGACCTACCTTTAGCTTAAAGGTTTATTTAAATAACATAACGGTATGTCCAATGATGGGCGTAGGCCTATCGCATTGATGTAACAATGAACAAAGTTGGGAGAGATTATCAAACTTGGCGAACATCAAACTTGACGACTAGATATGCAGATGTTGTTTTTGAATTACAGTTGGATGTGGCTGTATGCGCTTGATCTGATTCCAGTATTGTATTTCATCACTCACGGCAAATGGAATCCTATTTTTATTTATTTATTTTATATTAAAGACATCTTATTGCTAACAGTTTTTAGTCCATGCACAATAAGAGATTACAATAATTAATTTTAAAAACAATAATAGGTACATTTGATAATTATTAAAAAAAACAATTCCATATAAAGTCAATATAGAATAATAATAAATTAATTAGATCAAGAAAAAAAATCATACATGTAAAAAAAAATCAGATTATGCTGCTGCCAATAGTCAACGTCTCAATTTTCTCAATTTTAGTTTGATAGGTAATAGGAATAGTCTGGGCCTTTTTAAAGAAAGAAAGAAATGCAACTTTCTCTATGGGACCAACATCGTAATCGCAAAAAATAATTAGCTGTCCCGTACGTTTGGGTCGAATAGGTATTGAAGTTTTGAATGGGACGGCTGTTTTTTTTTTTTTTTCCACTACGATGTTGGCCCCATAGAAAAAGTGGTTCAGTTTGATACACCCCCATAAATATGACCACGATTTCTGATACACGTTGTATATAATAATACAAAGGTAGATATTTAAATAATCAGTGTACGAATAATACATCTCTATACAGAGTATACAGTATAACATAAAGTCGCTTTCCACGGCTGTCTGTCTGTATATCCGCTAACTCCTCCTAAACCACGAAACGGATTTTGATGCGGATTCCACCATCAGATAGATCATTTTTCACGGAAGTTGAATATGTATAATACTTTGAGAATTAAAGGATAGTAGAGAAATTGCATCCGAGCGAAGCCGGGGACGGGTCGCTAGTAAATTATACATTTAAAATACATTCAACCCACTACATGCCACCGTCCAAGTGAATATTGCCATAATCAAACGGTTATTACGGGGTCAATTGTCCTATAATGGCCACAACACTTGATCTTCCGCATTCCACATCCAATCCATCCCAGGTTCCTTCTTCAAGTTGTCGGTCCATCTGACTCCACGAGTGCTTATATTTTAAATAAAAACATTCAATTCTGCGAACCGTTAGGACGGCGGGGTTCCAAGTTATACTGGTCGGGATTTAATTCACGGTCAATAACGAAGTTATTTTAACTCGGGTTTTTGATGACCTACGGTCGGCGACGGCTACGGAGGTAACTGTTTTTCCAATAGGTGTTTTATGTAGGTATAGTTTTAATACTAGGTCGAGGTTTAAATTGATTGGATGCTATTTTTTCAATATACCAAGGAATACCGAGTAAAATTATGTATATCCATACTTTTCTGACAGAAAGAATAGAGTGATCGAGTGGGTTAGATGTTATCTGGCCCGCAAAAAAAAATCCCCGACCTCGTTAACAACTTTTCAAAGTAGGTGAGCAGGTGGAGGTATTTCCCCCGACTGGGGAAGTACCTCCACCTTGCAGAATATCGTAACCAATTAACACTGTTCTTTGGCAGTCTTGTGATCCTAACGTTGAGCAAGGTATTGGTACTCCTTGGGTAAGTATCGTGTTGGCAGTAAGGGTCACTTTTTTTTCTTTTTGATTAGCCTGTTGAGACCCCGTCATGGGCTGTCCTCCACCTGGGGGGAGGGGAATGCCGGGCTCGGACTCCTATCGACTAAACTTACCACAGTGGTCTACTTCGGCACCTACAGGTGGGTTTCGGGTACTCTTAAAAGACCGCGACACTGCTCGGAGAGGGAGACTGTAAAGAGGTCCCCCCCTGCTGAGTAGGTCAGCTTAAATTTTTTGTGGAAAGTCCCTATACCACTCTTAAAACATGTTCATGATAGAGGCTCTTGTAGTATGCTCGGGCTGCTATGAGATTTCTGTTTATAATGTTTTACTTCATGTCAGATTTTACCCTTTACAAGAAAACGTTGTTAAACCCCTACAAGACCAAGAGTCTTGGAAGGACCAAGTCGTAAAAATGTCTTCGACCACAGCGCCGCTTAATATCTTGTTAAGCAAAGGTCGGAAGGACTTTATCAGCGAAATAGCTTTACTTGGGATCCTCGTAACATTGCTAATAGTGCGTAGTAGGTGATTAATAAGTTTACTGCTTCCGAGACTATGTTTAAGTATTGATAATATTTAATCGTGCAAGATGTAGAGAAGACGGTGGATCAATTTGAAAATTTGAAGGGAATGACAGAAGAAAATAACTGTTGCTATGTATGTATGTAGTTTCCATAGAGATTTTTGCTGGTTCTTCTTCATTAGGACCTACTATTTGGAACCGCGCACCTAGAGTCTCGACATTTCAAAAGTGCCTGTATCTGGTACACATGAAATAAAGATCTGTTCTATTCTATGGTTACAAAAATAGTATAGCACCATGCCTGAATTTCTCAATGGGAAAGGTAGAGCTGTACTATAATATGCACACATTTCAACGATGCCGTTATTGAGCCCTATGTAATGCAAGCCTACATCACATCACACATACATCATCTATTACATCACATACATCTATTGGATATAATTCCAATCTCCGAGCTGGTATTGAGTGTTCCAAGCAAAACTCTGTAACATTTTGCCCAACCCAGGACCTCACTTTTAGCAGCCGCGCTTACGATCCCTGGACTTATAATTATAAGGCAGTTTCGGTCCGAATCTGTATTAGGGTAAAAATTTATGTATGTAACAATTTTCCACTCTTTTACAACAATCGGGTTTCAAGTGTTATCTCTTCCAATGTATTTGCCTTATCTTGTATATGCGTAGCCGCCATAAATATATTATATTATTGTATCTCAACTCTAGTTACAACATTTTTTCTTATGTCTCGATTGTAAGTCAAGGACCACCTCCATAAATTATGTACATTCATGATACTTTACGGTGATATATTTCGCAAACAAAATGCTTTGAACGACTGCGACCCGCTTAGAGTTAGTAACTCTGTGTTTGGACGGGTGCAAACGATTTTAGCCATGGTCGACCGGAAAAATTGCCGACTGTGGGTACTTCCAATTTGTTCGAACATCCTCTCATTGACTCTTCGGGCTCCCACTGCGAAAGGGTAAAGCAAGTAATAGCTGGACGGAATGGACCCCAACTAGCTAAAATAGGTTTTACCTTCCATTAACAAAGAGTTTTGACAATTGCCTTCCACTGCAAAAGAGAAATGAAGAACGAGTTCGTTATTATCTATTTTTACTCTTTCAGTCCTCTTCGCCAGACTCTTTATTGGTGGAAGCACTTCTATGAAGTTTACCGTTGCGAGTTAAACGGAGTCCACACAGAGCCCGCTCCGCTGCCAGTGGAAGTCCAGCTTTAGAATAAAGTTTCACTACGTCCCTAGATACTCAAACTACTCCTCGTCCCAAAGTATTTTCTACCACACCTAACACATAGCGAATTCCTATGTAAAATTTAATCTACTGAACAAAATAGCACTACGTTCGGTTATCTATTGGGTCAGGGTTTCATAAATTCTAATATTGTCAACACGTATCGCAGTCTTGTCGGATCGTGTCCCTTTCAAGGGCTAAACGTTTTGCAAACGTAATCGTTCTGTTTCGAGGACCTTTGCGAATTCATAAAATATTACTTTTTTATGCTACTTGGTCTGTACCTACAGGTCGACGATCCCATCTCTTCTAGTGGATATTAGAAAATAATCAAATGGATTTTATTCGAGGATATTGCCAGGATTATGAACAGTTGATGTGCGTATAATAAAGTAATAATTCACCGCATCACGTTAATAACTTATAGATGTTCTTATTACATGAAGCAAAAGAATACTATGTAGACATTATTCATAATGACAGTCTATCTATACTTAAAAATCTGGTAACATGTGTCTTCTAAAACGCTGCTTCCTATGAAGATATAATCAGACACAGCTTTAGGAACTGACCCTGATGGCACCCGCATTTATTAGGAAATATGCGCACGAGCGCCTGAGCGAACTACAAATGAAGATTACAGAATCAATCAACTCAGCCTATCGCAGTCCACTGGTGAACGTAGGCACACATTAGGTAGGTATTTTAAATTATTCGTGCTTATTTTAATTATGTTTTGTTTATAGTATAGTGGACAAACGAGCTTGCGATTCACCTGAGTGATCACTGCTGCCCATGAACATCCGCAACACCAGAGGTGTCACCGATGCGTTGCCGAACTTTTAGGACGGTGTTAGGAAAAAGGGATAGAAAGAAGAAGGAAGGGGACTTAGTTCAGGTTAGTATTTGTAACAAAAATTCACGTTCCGTTTCAGTAACCTCTGGAGCTGTAACCTTGAAAATTTTCGCTTATATTTCACACGCAAAACTTCTATATGCCAAACTTTCTAATCCCGATCCGTTTAAGGGGTTTATAGTACTTATCATTACCTATGTATAACTTTTAATATGATAAAATGAAAAAAAGAAATCAGCTGTCCCATACAAATAATACAATATTAGGTACTCGACTAAATGTATGGAACAGCTGATTTGTTTGTCACAATTTTAGTTGGTTCCATAGTAAAAGTTGTTCATAATTATGAGTAGGTACAATAACCCCTTAACGGAATCGGGACTACAAAGGTTGGAACTTGTATTGTAATTGTATATATTGTAATTGTAATTGCATATTATTTTTTTTTATTTTTTTTTTAAACGTTTCCCCTCACTAGGATTTCTCCTGTATCGAGGGTATAGTTTACAAACATACATGTCACATGCACACACAGACCCGAAACAACTATCCGTAGATCATACAAATATTTGTTCCGTGCGGGGATCGAACCCGCGGCACGTAGCGCAGAAAGCTAATCGCTTAGCCACTGCGCCAACCGTGTCGTCATTATTCATATCATATCATATCATATCATTCATATCATTTTGTAATAAATTGTAATTGCATATATTGTAATTGACATATGTAATATACTTGGCACTCTACTCTACTCTATTATTAACGCCTGTTAGATAGTTTATAAATTGCACTTCTAGGTAAAATGAGTTCACTTTAAGATACATTTTATCGACTAATAATAAAGTTCAAAAGCACTTGTTCGCATCTGTCCTTGTACTTTAGTTTTTTCTCGTTGCGTCGAACTTTCTTTTCATTTTAATATTTCTTGAGAGAGTGCCTCAGTGCCTTGACGTGGAATTATAACTAAATTATCTTTGCTTCGTTTATATGATGGGATAGGAAATAGCAGTACTACTATGGAAACACAAAATCAGATGGATTATTGACGACACGGTTGGCGCAATGGCTAAGCGATTAGCTTTCTGCGCTACGTGCCGCGGGTTCGATCCCCGCACGGAGGAACAAATATTTGTATGATCTACAGATGGTTGTTTCGGGTCTGGGTGTGTGTGCATGTGACATGTAGGTATGTTTGTAAACTGTACCCTCGATACAGGAGAAATCATAGGGAGGGGTAACAAAAACAAAAAAAAAAATTGTTAGTAGTCTAACATGAAAGTCGGTGGTTTAATAATTTTTTTAAATCTTCCATCTCTTTTATTTGCCAACTAAACCTTAACTATGTACACTTCTTATGCGCTTACTGACTTTTATGGTAATAAAAGCTCCATACAAAAGTGTAAATCTAATAAGACATCTGCATCAGTTCAGGATTAAAAGCTTCAGGATTAATTAATGTTACATTTTTTAAGACCCTAAACAATATAAATAAACGTTCCAGTTAAAAAAAACACCTATAATGTATGTAGACACCATTTACAGTAAAAAATTTACTGTTTTAAAAAAGTAAAAAAGAATAAAAGCACTAAAAAGTATAAAATAATTTTCAAAACTTAACAGCTTCTGAAGTCAGTGCCACTGCCAAGCTAGGTGCATTGAAGAATGAACGGCCCCAATTTCAGAAGCTGTTAAGTTTTTTAAGGAAATTATTTTATAATTTTTAGTTTTTTGAAGTTGGTTTTTACTTTTTTTTTAAATTTATTTCATTTTTCTATTTTGAGTGCCGTAAACAATACATAAACATGCGATTACAGCAATCGCGAGTGATATGCTGTTATTCATTCAAGAGTTCCATTGTCTATCTCCGAATTCCTTCATCAGATCTCCAAATTTAAATTCCACCACATCGAGAGTACACAATTCCAAAAAAGAACCAAATTAAAAAAAAAAGTCGGTCTGCAATTGGCGGAGTAACCGTGTAACAAATATACAAAAAAAAAACATACATCCTCCTTTTTTTTTAAGTCGATTAAAACACGTTTGCATTTTGAATTGATCATCTATTAATTCACGTCCAAAGATAATTAATTAATAACTTGTTTAACTTTGTAGCCATGTCCACGTCTATAGACTATCAATATTGTAAAGTAATAAACTTTTTTAAATTACATAGCAGCGTCCAGACGCTTGATTAAAACAAGTTTAATTAATCGTTGATCAAACTCGAATAATTAGCTTTTGTCTTTATTTCTTTTTATGTTTAACTCCCGAGAAACACGCGCAGTCGGGTAAAAAGAGGGGTTATAAGTTTATAGTATGTATCTGGGTATCTGTGTGTCTGTCTGTGGCATCATTGCTCCAAAACGGATGGACCAATATCAATGCACTTTTTTAAATTGAAAGGTAGTTTAATCGGGTATGAATATGATCTTAGCATTCTTAGCTATGTTTCATGAAAATTTGTACAGCCGTTCAAAAGTTACAGCTCTTTTTCTAGTTGGAGTCGGCGGTTTTTGACGGTTAGGTTTTTATTTAATGGACACAAAGTGTTGTAGCTACTATCTGTAACAACTTCTACTATGGGATCAACCGAGAAATCACGAAGAAAAAATCTGCTGTTCCATACGAGTATAAATGTATTATGTCGAGTTATGTGAACATAAGTGTATGGAAAATCACATTATTTTTTCACGATTTCCGTGCTTATCCCATAATAAAAGTCATTCATAATGATGAGTAGAATCAATTCCTGAAAGAATGCAGGTGACTAAATCGCCACATTCGCCACCTTGTATATCGCCGATGCCGTTATAAAGTCCCATGTAATAGGGGCGAGCCATATTACTATATTGCCATCTACCGGGCAAGTCCAAACTCCCCCGGAGTTTGGACTTGCTACTGAAATTTTCTCATCAAAAAAACCTAGTAACACTTTGCTCAAACTTAGAATCGAACACGAGAACTCATGGTCAGCAGTCGCACATAAGAACACTAGAACACTGCAGACCTAAATAAATAGCAAACCTATCCACAGTTCCTGTATAAAGCTCAGTACACATAATACCAATAGGATTTCTACGAAACCTTCAAGACAACTCACTTCGTGTCCTCAGCAGAAAACTACTGTGCAAAGACATTTTGTCTGCAGGAATTTCAATTTCGATTCCACTCGCCTTGCTTTGTCGATAGCGAAGAATCGCCTGATCGCTCTTGACTAGGATGAGCAAGAAGTCCGTGTTACTGAGGAATTTCCCGTATTTAGAAACTAACTTGTATCTAGAGCGGCCTGACGGCATGGATGGCGCAGTGGCTTAGAGATTGGCTTTCTGAGTTATATGCCGCGGGTTTGATCCCCGCACGGAAAAAATATTTGTATAGTTGTTCTGGATCTGGGTGTATGTACATGTGACATGTATGTATGAAAAAAAAAATGTAAACAAAAAAAAACTTTATTTCACGCAAGGCACAATAGTTACACATTCACCCATATCACAATAGTATAATTATTATTTGATTGTTTTTTTATAATTATAATTAGGTACATTTAGATTCGATTAGTAATTAACAGAAAATTAAAATTTAATTTAATAAGTACAGGAGAGAATTCAAGTGGGGGCAAAGTTAAAAAAAAACACTGGCTTAAAATCGCACGCAATATAAAACCTATACGAATACTTGGTTTTATCAGACTCAAAAGTAAAAGAATAAACGTGGGAAATAAATATTACTCAATAAAGTCATAAATAATAAACAAGTCTTAAAGCGTTATAAGCGCGAACCATTTTGTGGCAAAAGTTGTTAAACTCTACATTGTGGTGACAAGTTTCCAACTTTGCCCATTAATTTGTATTAGGTACAAGAATAATCAATAATATATTTTCCTTCGGCGTACTTTTAAAACTTGTGTCGAATATTAAAAGATTTATTCTAATACCTATTCCCCAACACTGTCCAAAATATCATTAATATCCAACATAATAAAGTAAAAAATTTTTTTTATAAAAGAACATTTTCACAATTTCCATTAATCGTTTCAGTCGCTTTATGAAACTTTTTTTACAATTCATAGAATGTCCTGAATACCATCAATATTTGTATTCACCCTCTTTGTAAATCAGCCTTTGAAGACGTTCAAAAGATTTGTCTCACAAATTCTGTGTCGCTTTAAAATATGCCATTTCAAAATATTTTGACCGGGGAACATTACGATAGTCACTTTTTGTTATAGATAGACTCTCTTTTTACCCGACTACGGAGAGGGTTATATGTTTGACCGGTATGTATGTATATTATGTTCATCTGTTCCCTCATAACTTCTAAGCTACTTATCATAATTCGACAAATGAGGTATCTTTAGAAGCGTCTTAATGGTCCGCTGGTTATAGGCTATGTGACGTCACATTAAATTTAATATGGCGCCCTCTAGAAGACATAAAGTAACGAACTAAATTCAAAAGTCTTTATTCTATATCTCGGGTCGGCTCGGGTCATGGGGTCCGAATGCATATATCTCCTTTTCAGAGATATTGCAAAACGGTTGGTGGAAGCTACGCATGACCCGAGATATTCTTTGGTCAATTAATAAATCATTGCCATTCAACGTGGCAATGCTGCCAGTTTTCTGGGCACGCTACCAATTGACAGCGATGAGGAGGAGTACTTTGACGCCTAGGTGCTCAGTTTTTATAATTTTATGTTGTAAAGGAATAGTTTTGTCTCCTATTTTCTCTCTCCGTTTGTGCCGATCCTAAAAACATTTTGAAAAAGCTAAGCTACTAATAAATTAACAATACATAAGTACGTCTCCTATAATCTGAACTAAAAACATTGGATTTCAACTTCAGCGAAGGAATTTTAAATTACAAAAGGCTCACTTCAAAAGATAAATACCTTTAAACTTGCAAAGTTCGGCCCCTCCGAATGGGTACTATATTTCTTTTCGTTGAAGAGCTCTTATAAAGTTTCGTATTTATAGACCTATTGGTTACACGTTTATTCCCTGGTATTGATAATAGGCGAATAGATTAGACGTCATCGAATATACGTATCTGAAATGTTTATTATAGCGGCCTATATTGTTTTTTTTAACCGACTTCAAAAAAGGATACGGTTCTCAATTCGACTGTATTTTTTTTTATGTTTGTTACGCTATGACTCCGCCTATTGCAGACCGATTTTGAAAATTCTTTTTTTATTTGAAGGGTTCTCTCGATGTGGTCCTATTTAAATTTGGTGAAGATATTCGGAGATAAACAATGGAACTCTTGAATGAATAACAGCATATCACTCGCGATTGCTGTAATCGCATGTTTCTGTATTGTTAGTGCTAGTCAAAAAAAAAAAAAAAAAAACCTTGAAGAAAAGTAATAATCGACTTCAAAAACTAAAAAGTATAAAATATTTTTCTTAAAAAACATAACAGCTTCTGAAGTCAGGTTTATCAATGCACCTAGCTTGGCAGTGGCACTGACTTCAGAAGCTGTTAAGATATTTAAGAAAATTATTTTATACTTTTTAGTTTTATGAAATCGGTTTTTACTTTCGTTTAAAGTTTATTTATCTTTTATAGTTTTGGAGACAAACGGTCGTGCGGTTCAACTGATGGTAAGTGATCATCGCCGCCCATGAACATCCGCAACACCAGAGGAGTCACCGATGCGTTGCCGACCTTGTCGGGTGTTGTAGGCTCTATTCTTGAAGGTCCCAAGTCGTATAATTATGTTCATAAAACCGCTGATGGTAGTAGTTTCGTATCCTAAACTAAATTTACTTTTGCACCACTTGAAAAACACCTAATAGACACAAGAAACAAACCCGAGATCTTAACAGTAAACTAAATAAACAAGTTCTTGTCTCGACCACAGTTTAAAAAGAAACTCAGTAATCCGACGGCCAACTGAAACTTCAAACTACTAATTGCTAGATAAATCTTGAGGAAGTTACACAAACTACAAAGTAGGGTTTAATTGGGATGTCTGTTTAGTGATGGGAATTGAGAAGACAAAACCTATTCGGATTGATTCGAATAGACTATTCGTTGAAGTGCAATTCGGATACATAGTAAAATTCGGTCGAAACAGTTATACAGGATTATTTGTAAAACACCGGCAATGCTTTAAGGGGTGAAACTACTCATCAATATGAATAACTTTTACTACGGGACCAACCATGAAATCGCGAAAAAAAATTCAAACTTTTCATACATATTGATGGAGCAAGGTTAATCTTTTGCATGAAAAGTTTGAATTTTTTTTCGCGATTTCATGATTTGTCCCATAGTAAAAGTTGTTCATATTGGTGAGTAGTTTCACCCCTTAAAGCATTGCCCGTGTTTTACAAATAACCCTGTATAAGTACATACGGTTACAGAACGTGATACCAAATACGTGATTTCATTCAATGTCGTTACGTCGCGTCGTCACCACCCTGTATAATAATTATTTTCTAAGATCTAAGTTTGGGTAGAATTTTACCAGATTTAGGTGGACAATGTTTTGTATTAGTTGCTACCATTTAAAACTACTTACTCTTTGATACATGTAAAATCAATTGAATCCGATTCGAATCCACTTGATATTGCATTCGAATGAGATTTCGAATAGTAATGACTCGAATTTTCTTTGATTCGCTTACCGTCACTGTCTGTTTGTCTGTCTGTGTTGTCGATTTACTTACAGTTTACTGTGACAATTAGCGACGCTGTAATTGGCTTGATGAAGGTACTTTTGTACTCACAACGTAGTGTCGTGTGGGTGCAATTAAGTTTTGAAGACAAACGAGTGTGGAGATAAATGTGTACTATTGTAGTTTAGATTTTAGCTGATGCAGATGAAAAGAATATTACATTATACAATGTATACTTCATTTAAAAAAAAAACTAAAAGCTAAATAGTTTGTTCATAATTGACTGAAGTTACACAATCGATTTCAGTTACTTATAATATACCTAGGTATTATTTTTATACATAATTTGCCAATGATTCGGTTGAGCCAAAGAAAATTAAATCTTATTTCAAGCTAATAAGACTCAATTTTAAACACAGTAAGTACCATTCCACTTGGAACCGTGCACCTAGAATCACGACTTTTTGAAAGTGTCTGCAAAGGCCCAGTTGAAACAAAAAGCTTTGACTTTGAATGCTGGGGTTCAAAATAATTTTCTTAAATATTTTGGTTATTGTATTATGCTTTTATTATGCAATATTCTAATTGGGGTTTGTAAAGTATCGAATTAATTATATTACACGTTGTATAATAGGTACATCTGGTCTGACTGACTAGATACTCTAAAAATTGCGTAGATCTGGAAGATATTCCCAAGGATGCGTATGACAGGAGTTAAGTCAACCTAATCAGCCATTTTCCTTCTGTTTCCGGTCGTTTTTTCTAATAGAGAACAGACCATCGAGGTTCTTTTGGGTACAATACTTACGATGAAGGAAAAAAATTACCGGTAGACAATGAGTGCAGGGCCTGATTAATAGTTCTAGCTGGCATAACCATTACTAAGCGCCCTTCAGCCTAAGGTATCTTGACCACCCATAAAATATATACTAGTTATTTTTTAATATTGATATTCACAAGTTGGTAGCCACCTTGCAAGCAAGGGCAATTTAATTTAAAAATCCCCATTTCAGGTTTTCTTTCAATTAAGCCGCCCTTGCTATTCCTTGCTCGCTTTAAAACTACTAGAACGTTGGCTCAATTTTTGTCTGATTTGTAAAACCCAAAATATCGCCACTTAATTTATAATACTTTTTAATTAATCAATCAAAAAATTAAGAAATCGCCCACTGGTCGAAATTCGACCATAATTTTAGCTTTCTGCACTCCTTTTCCATATAAACTTTAACTATGCACATACATACATTCACACACTCCTCCGTTCGCGCAATATGCTTTAAAAAGGGGTACAAAGTTTTCTCTTCACGTATTTAATATATAGAAAGACATAGATATATTAATGTAATGTTGTAATGTAATCTATTAATATTCTATTGTATGTGATTCTCTGAGTGGATACTAAGTGTGTGGATTACTTAGAGAATATTGATATATACCAGTGAGTTTTATTTTGTATAAATTGTAATATATGTAGGTACAAACCTACCTGTTGCCGCTCGTCAAGCAAGTTATATTATATTTATCGTTTAAGTGAATTTGTAATTCATACGAGAAATAAGCTTATCTTAAGATAAGTGCCCGTCTTATGTAAACCCGATAAGTGAACATAATTTGGTCCTTCGAGCCGAAATAATAAAATTTTCACTGAATAGGTAACTAAAGTTTCGTACGCTCCAACTGCACAAAACAAAAATACAGGGAATTTAGTGTTGAATAGAGTTTAGTCAGTTAGTACTAGGTGCCGAAATAAACATCGGAAATAGTTTCGCTGTAAGGCAGGATGTTAGGTTTTACTCGGTAAGAGTCCGACACTTGAGAGTCCAGAAGGACATCAGAAAAATGAAAAAAAAAAAAAAACCTGTACAAAATAAATATACAATTCCCGAACCGGTTGTGTGTGCATGTGACATGTATGTTTGTAAACTGTACAGGAGAAACCCTAGTGAGGGGCAATGTTTAAAAAAAATTAAAAAAATAACACCTTACCAATAAAATCAACCGAATCTCCCACGTCAGGGTGTGAATATTTACCTAACATATCCGGTCGCCGAAAATCTCACACAGAAATAAATCAAGCCATTAGGATTACTGAAAGATCGCGAAGGGTTTTCCTTATAGATACGGTGTTCTGCACAAATATTTGTTATGTAAGGGTACCTATGTAAACAAGTGGAGATAGCCGAAGTACATTGTACAGCAAGGGAGGAGTAAAGATACCATGTATCATGATTGGTCAGTAAACTGAAAATCAAGGCTTAATTCCCAATGTTTTCTTTTTTTAATGATACTCATGATATCGTGTTTCCGATGTCGTACTATGATTTCATGGTAGGCAGGTACAGTCGACCAAAGAGAAAGTATACAGGCTCTTCTAAAGAACTGACGATGATTTTTAGTGTTTTTTAAATATTCAGTTTATAAATAAATAAATAATAAATGCTGGGTATAAGTGACATCGTAACAAAAACTGATACCATGGATCCAGTCCCTAATTTCAAAAACTAGTAGAAAATAGAGCATTGAAAATTTTACAAAAAACATCTTCGCATAAAATCGTAATTTTTTTGAAAAGGTCTGTGTCTGTTTCTTTGGGGTCCAAATTAAGGTACTGAATCCATAGTATCAGTTTTCGTTACACCCTGTATTTTGCTATGAGACGGTTATTGTACTCCATGGCTATGAGGTCGAAAAAACACATCCCACTAGAGAAAAATATGTATTTAAGGGCTTCTATATGGTCAAAAAATAAATAAACGTAAAGTGTCTGCTTGTAATGTCAAAATAACAGCTTTTTACTAAATGCATATGAAAGTATATACGGTAAATATAACAAAAAAAATTATTTCTGTCTGTCTGTTTGGTCCAGCTAATATCCGAAACAGCTTGACCGATTTTGACGGGACTTGCACTGGCAGATATCTGATGTTTTAAGAAGTAACTTAGCTTACTTCTTAAAACTTATTTTTATGTTTTGTGCGTCATACTGGGCGTAGAAATAAAAACTTTTTCTTTCTTTCTTTCTTACTTCTACATTTAATTTAAAGAAAAAATAATTTTGTTAAATTCCAAGCAGGCGAAGTCGCGGCCACAGCTAGTGATCAAATAAAATCCTTTATATTAGCCTAATTACTTAATAGTCACGTAGTAGCTTCATCCAATCGTAATAATTTCTACATAATCACTGATAATTTAACCGTAAAAGAGATAATATATTCTGTCGGGTTGAAAATGGCCTCCATGAAGTCTATTTCTACTACACGTAGGGTACTTATGTGTTCTAAATAGAATAGGCAATAAAATTATGCAAATCCCACTCGTTTAGTTTTATGTAGCATACATAGATTTGGTAATGCAGGTATAATATAAAAGAAGTAGGGCATAGCGGGACTTTCTCCACAAAATTGGAGCTGCTCGCCTGGAGAAGTACCTCACCTTGCAGAATATCGTAGCCAAATAACACTCCCACAGAATATCGACGTTAAATAGCAGTATGCATACTGTTGCGTTTCATTCGGTGAGTGTGGAGCGCCGGAGGCCCAATTCCTCCCTTTGCCCCCTTCCCTCCCTTTTTCCTAACACCATCCTAAAAGGTCGACAACGCATCGGTGACTCCTCTGGTGTTGCGGATGTTCATGGGCGGCGGTGATCACTTACCATCAGGAGAAAAGCAAGCTCGTTTGTGCCGTAAATTATAAAAAAACTACAGTTTTGCAGTGTTGTGTTCCTAACGGTGAGCAAGGTCGCAAGCGCTGCTTGGCGAAGCGTCGACGATGCTAGTAGTAGGGTTAGTAACGCGCGAGTGATGCCCCTGGTGTTGCAAGCGTCCATTATAGGTTACGGTAACCACTTACCATCAGGCAGGCTGTATGATTGTTAGCAACCAAAAAGGTATAATTTTTTTTAATACCGCAACAGCAATGTACCTACAGTTTACTAACTTTATACTTTTGTAAATCTTAGGTATTTAATAAAATGTTCTCCACATCAATTTCTGTTAGTTTTAATACCCGTACACAGACAAAAAAAAAAACAAAAGACGTTTCTAAATTCAAATTACAGTTGAACAATTTAATTAATTTAAGGCATTCATTTAATTTCACCTGTACACCGAACTTAAGATTGAGCAAAACAATTAACAAAATTTCCTTAGACTAACAAATTCATGCAATAACATTGGGTTTGTATAACTTTGTGCGCTTTTATTTTAAATTAGTTAAAATAAAATTACACACATTTCGGGTTTATAGCCTTTGGGTACTAACATCTTTAATTTGGCAGGAATTTCTCTTGTTATAGTGATGCGACGTAGATAATTTAACGAATAAGGCCCGACGTACATGCCAGGTGTTCACATCAGGTCGTCAATTCCATACGACAAAACGAACGGGTAGAATCGTGCGTGTTTGGCGCACCGATTTGTCGTTTGGAATTGACGCGTTCGGGTGGTTACCTGACGCGTAAACCTGACATGTACCACCGGCCTTAGTCCGTTCAAGTTTGTTCCAGCGCCTTGATTACGTAGGTAAGAAAAATCTGACAGGCACAGCGACCAACAAATAATGCATCCCTTTCTCGCTTATAGACTTTTTCATAAGAGGATACGGAATAGGACATATATTTGCGACAACAACTGTCATATTTATGATACGTAGTCAGGCGACCGGCCCGCACCTCTGACTTAGCGAATTCATGTGTAGAACAGAATTTGAATTGATAAGACCTTATAGTAAGAAAGAGATAGCAGTATCTGTTTTCTTACGTGTAAAAGCGTACGTTTGTTTGCTACACAGCAATTAATACAGCGCGCGAAAGCAAAACGGGATAAAAAATCGGGAATATTGCGCACCTAAAGTATTTAAAGTTTCAAAAGTGCCTAGTTTTTGGTTAATTTGATTCTATTCTATTCCATTTATGGTTATTTGTAAATCACCGGCAAAGCTTTAACAAGGGTAACGAAAAAAAATACAACAAACTTTTCAAAAAAATATCAACCTTGCTCAATCAAAATGTATGAAAACTTTAAATTGCTTTTTCGCGATTTCAGGGTTGGTCCCATAGTAAAAGTTGTTCATATTGATGAGTTCTTTCACCCCTTAAAGTATTTCCGGTGAATTACAAATAATCCTGTATATCTACGGATTTCTGTCCACCTTTCTTCTAGAAAGAAATAAAGAAAGAAAAATTATATAATTTATTTAGTTGCAAAATTAAGGCACCACATGCAATAATAAAAAACAAAAACAAGAAAAAAAAAAGCATCATATATAATTATAAAGTAGGTATGTATGTAGGTTATACCTCAATCATGTGGGCTTCCTGGCTGCAACAAAAAGGTTCTATTCAGCGAATGCCCGGCGCTGATTTAGTCAACTTCGTATCGCCACATCACTAGTCTCACGGTGTTCATAACGCTGCCTACGTGTCCCGGAATTCACAACGACACGTCACCATCCATTACTATGGGATAACGAAGAGGGGCACCCATCGGAGCCGCCTCGGGACGGTCCCGTGTCGTGTCCATATCGTCCCCGTGTCGCGTCCCTCGTAAAGACACCTAATGCTTTTAACCTTGGTTTAGATTCATTGATATATAAAACCAAGATACAAATTCGGTCAGTAAACGTCCGACAAATATCGTGCTAGTCAAAAATGTGCTCTCATTTCGGGTTGTTCCCAAAGTACTCCGTTCTTTTGTGCCAAAAAGATAAGAAACTTATATATACAATAAGTCACAGACTACTTTTTTTTTTATTATCAAATGAACTAAAATAAATATTGTATTTAATGTTGCATCCTACTCCACGGGTAGCTCAGATTATTTTTCGAAAACAAATAGGTACGTTGAGTACTATCAGAACATTTTATATTCTCAGTGTCAGTAGAATGAACCTTATTTTATACAATAATATTTTGATATTTTCCGTGGACTAGGTACTTTGGGAATGATCCAATAGATTAGGTATAGATATGAATATTACTTAAAGAACTCTAAAAGAGACGACAATGATTACCTTCTGTTAACTTAAAAAGTAATCTTGTATCTATTACATCTATAAATGAACAATCCATGATACCTACCTACTAATATAATTAATGTTTTCTTTTTTGGAAACCGCATCTTGATTTTTTATGTCAATGTTTGGAGTACACTAAAGCTGTGGCTAAAGTTACCTTTGAAGTGAATAGTAGTATGACAAAAAGGTTCGGTTTGACCCAAAATATTATGGTTACATTACATTTGTGAAATGTTTTTGTAATGTATTAGATTTAGTTTGGATACATTGTGGTTTAAACACCCACTTAGTTATGGAGCTCTTATCTGTACCCCTATACCGAGGTTTTCTCAACCTCGACCATAGACTGTATGTCAGCCGCCGCGCGCCGTAAAGATGCATGAAAAAAGAGTGCGCGCGCACATTGTTTTCAATAGGTATATTTTTGACTTGATGGTAGCTATGGCCTACAGTACGGTAACTCAGTACAGGTGGGGGTACTGGCCAACGGTTTCTTTTGACGAAGGATTAATATCTGCCTCATTGGTATAGTGGTCGTATGCGCGGCTGGTAAGCTTGAGATCTAGGTTTGATTCTCAGATCGTGCAAAGTGTAATCTGCTGTAACGTACATTTAGTCGAGTACTATTGAATTATTTTTATGAAACAGCAGATTTTTTTTTTCCCAATTTCCGGTTTCTTCCCTTAGAAAAGTTGTTCATAATGATGAGTCCAATAAATATTGAATTAAAATAAATAAATATCAGATGCAACCATAATATTTTCGCGTACCTACATCCTAAATCTATGGATGCAACAAGCAACGGATCGCGCGATCCGATGGGAACAACCCGTATTTGTAAGAGCATTAAAATTACAGCGTGAATAATAAAGCAGTAACGTTTGTTCGTAAAAATTATTTAAATATTATCGTATTGGAATAAAATTAATTTTCTTTCTTTCTAATGTACCCCTACCTAATCTAAAGAACAAAAAAACTAATTTCAGAAATTCTTTAATTAAATTAATAGGTCATAGTTCCCGTAACAACATAGATGTTTTATTTTTCGATAATTAGCCCCTTAATCATATTGAAGTTTGTATGCGAAAAATCCAGGACCTACGCGGACGAAGTCACAGGCAAAAGCTAGACCCTAATATTTTTGTCGCATTTTACCTTTTCACATTATAAATAAGAAATCTTAAAAACGGACCATTGAAATGATTGGAAATGAGGCAATTTCAGAGGTTTGAAAATCTGAGAAAAACGATTTTGATCCGTGAGCCCTCATTTCCAGATCGTTTACATAATGTGTAACAAAAATCTCTTGACTTTTATTATAATAAATATTTTTTCGCTTGTTTTTTCCAGAGGATGAAAATGTCCTAGAATGGTCAACTAATATTATGATGATTAAACAAAGATGATTAACATAGTTCAATGCATTGACTAAACATGAAGCCAAAACTGTTTCTATCAATATTTTTTTTATTTAGTCAATCAATTTTCAATTTTATTTATTATAATAATAGTACTGTTAGTCTAGTGGTTAAACACTTGTCTTCCATGCAAGAGGGTCTGAGTTCGAAACCTGCCCGCACCTGTGACTTTTCGAATTTATGTGCGGATCGAATTTGATTATCACTTGCGTTAACGGTGAAGGACAACAACGTGAGGAAACCGGCACACCTGATAGGGTATCATAAAGTCCTCGACGGTGTGTGTAGTCCACCAATACCCACCAGGCCAGCGTAGTGGACTAAGGCCTAACCCTTCTCATTCTGCGAAGAGGCCCGTGCTCTGCAGTGGAACAGTAATGGGCTGGATTTATTTATATTTATAATAGAATGAAATATTGGTCTTTTTATAAGAAATCAAAACTCATTTAATGTCAGAAATAATACATCCAAACTTCTTAGACGGCAAAAAAATCAAGTAACAAAATAACCTTCATAAATAAGAAAAATTCTACCAATAAAATAATATCATTTTGCAAAATAACTTCACGCTCGAAAGCTTTCACATCAAAATAACATTGAATAGTTCACCGAACACACTTAATTCGGGAATCCTTTGATATTAAAAACCTATCGTTTCCTTTGATATAAAAACGGGA
This sequence comes from Allophyes oxyacanthae, assembly GCA_932294325.1. NCBI lineage: Eukaryota > Metazoa > Arthropoda > Insecta > Lepidoptera > Noctuidae > Allophyes > Allophyes oxyacanthae. The sequence goes on from OW028612.1 coordinate 3,884,026, forward strand.
ATTCCTGTTAGCCATCCATGGATTTATATTCCCGATAAAATTACCACTGAAATGCTGAAAATATTTGACAACACACGTAATTCGTAAAGCGATTAAAAAAATGTATTTTGCCGCCTTTTTGGCGACCCGTATTGACACTAGATTTATCAGAGCGTGTTTGAATATCGAATACAATGTTACCAAAAGCATTGCCCCCATTTTTATAAATTACCCACCCTGCTTTGGTTCAAAATGACAATGAAAGTCATTTATTCACTTATTCACTATGACAGTAACGTGTCTTGTCACGGTTAAAACGCGCTGATTTACGTCATTTTCACACAAAATTTGATAGATCCTAGCAAAATAGGTATTTGCATGGTTGTCATAGAGAATTATAAAAATATTATAGTTTAAAAAAAACTTACGCTTTAGTCATCCAAACTGAACGTGTATGCAAAATTTCAGCTCAATCGGAAACCGGGAAGTGGGTCAAATTTAACTTCCAAAATTTTCTTACATAGTTAGTTACAGGTGAAGCTAATAAAAGCGTGTTAATAACGCTCCTTAGTTATATCAAGTTTTGTATGGGACATCAAATAATTTCTTCGCGATTACGATGTTGATCCCATAGAAAATGTTATTCAATTTGATGGTCTGACTCTGAGCCACATCCTTAATTTTTTTTTTCCTTATCTGCAATCTGGCTTCTGCGACTATAATCAGATGATTCGTCTGATCGTCGTTATGTGGAGTGCATCCTCTAGCGAGGTAGCTACTCCTCTATACCGAACAGCTACCAGCTACCCTTAAATATGACCACGTAATTCTGATACGCGTTATAACGCGGCATAGCCTAGCCTTCATTACTAGAAATTTTAAATTCATAGCGGCAATAGCCCAATTTTGTCGTCGGACTATCAGTCGAGAGGTTATGTTTCAAAATTCAAATTGGAAAGTAGGTACTCTACTTGATGGAGCTCTCTTTATGTATTTATACTAAGCTAAATTCTACTCGCATTTCGATCAGGAACATTTGCCTGTGAGACTACTAGACCATGGAACCTCTCGCTTGCCTCGATAATGCTTTCATGGATACCGCCAAATTCCATTATAAACCGACACAAAACACACGGTAGCTTGCAACAACATTTCTGAACGTACTAGTAACTATCTTCAAAGATAATGAAACTAAATGCTCCAATATCCTCACATAATATGTACTTCCACATTTGCGCTCGAATGGTTCAAGTAATTACTTCGTACGAAGAGCTTAACAAGAACAGAATTGAATATGATGCCTTCCTTTTGTGGAACTGTCGGTGCATATGCTATCTCAAATAACTAGCTCCTGACTGTAATGTCTTTGGTAACGGTGACTTCAATGGCTTCTCTGCGTTTGAATGGAGAATTAAGTCTTATTGTACTTAAGGCTTTAGCTTACGGATTTGTGGAACAGCACTATTTATAACAATGGTTTAAGCAAATAGTGATGTAATGAATCTATTGTAACTATCCCCTATAACCGTTTGCTCGGATTTTGCGATTCAGTTCAGTAGATGTTAATCTTTTTCTGTCGAGTTGGCACGAGTACCTATTTAATTATTTTTTTTTTTTTTTTTTTTTACAATTTTATAGGTTTATTATTATATTAATTCCTATGGATAGATACAGTGATATTTATCTAAACTAATCTAAATCTAAACTAATATTATATAAAACTAACTAATAATTATATACAATCATAAAATATAAACTTAAATATGTACACTAATAATTATTGTTAAATAAATAAATCATAAAATAAAATAAATATAAAACTGAGTACCTAGGCGTCAAAGTACTCCTCCTCCTCGCTGTCAATTGGCAGCGTGCCCAGAAGACTGGCAGCATTGCCACGTTGAATGGCAATGCTTATTCTTTGACCAAAGAATAGGCCAGCCCTCGGGTCACGCGTAGCGTCGACCAACCGTTTTGCAATGTCTCTGAAGAGGAGACATGCATTCGGTCCCCATGGCCCGAGCGTTTCGACACCAAACGGCTCAAATATATAACTACCGATAAGGTTATTATATTTGCGCCGTTTGAGTGTCTCTGCGGCTGCAGCTGCAGCGCCAGCACAGCCTGCCGAGCCAGGAAGATGGGAAGGTGCAAGAGTGTCGACGCAAGTTGCGTCCCACACCATGGGCCTACCCAACTTCCATGGCAATAACGACATACCATCGGGCCTCTTGCCATCGTCGCGCGCCAGGCCATTGGGTTCTAAAACAGCGGGCACGCCAGCGGTGACAAGGGCACGACGGATAATGTCGTTAATATTGGCATGCCGTGCTATGCGACCTGCACTTTTGCAGCAAGACAGGCCATGGTGACCGAGGCAGTCGACAGCTTCCCCACAGTGACAGCGATGCGGAGCACCACAAGGAGCGCCTAGGCGTAGGCAAGTAGCGAGCCGAAACGTAGTATCGTCCAACATAGTGCCTATGTTGGACGATGGAAGTGCCTGTAACCAAAGACCCGACTCCCATTTTCCCACAGCCAGGAGACGGGCACGCTCAGCAGTATTGCGGGACGTATTAATTAAATCATTTTGTACTAAACTGCAGAGCGGCCCATCCCACTGTCTCTGGGACGATGGATTTTCGGGCAGACTTGAACTCGGGCAAGCTATTTTCCAGGCGTTCATAGCATCAGTCAAGCACGGTACCTCAAAATCAACCAGTATAGATGCTAAAATTTTCCTGGTTAATTTTTCAGTACTGTGAACCGAGGACAGGAACGCCGGTAAACTTACACTAGAAATTTTGCGGATGCCGAGGCCACCCAAACGAATGGGCAGGGTTGCTTGCAGCCAAACTCGGTCATCCAACGCCACATTTAAAATTGATGTCAAAGAATTTCGAATAATTTTATCAGCTTTCTCTAAAAGTTGAGGATGCTTCCAAATATGAGAACAGCGGAGGTTATAAATAAATTTAGGGCCAAAACAACAGTATCTAATTATTGTAAATGCCGAATGTAGGGTAATTTTGGAAAGTCTTTCCGAAATATCACTAAAATTTTGGACTTTTTCATCCATGAAGGCTGAAAAAGATTCTTCTAAGATGGGGGACCCTAGGAGGTGCAAGGAATTTTTTTCAGTTACTTTAATTATTTGATGTATGTATTTTATTTTTCTTTTTCCTCTTTTTTGTTTCTATTTCTTTGCCTTCGTCCGTGCGTAACTGCAGGGGTGTCAACTGAAAATCAGCGTTGGGCTGTCCGCGCCCAGCAAATGCTTAGCTGGCTACCTTTTCGGCATGGCATGCTTGACAGCAACATATTTTAACGATTTTTATTTCTTATTTGTCTCTTTTTGTAGTGTTATTTTTGCCGTTAATCTTCTCTCTCTTGTGTTGTCGATGTGTCCATGCTGAATATATGTTTTTTCTTTCTTTTCTTTAGTTATCGGATATGCTCATGCCGTAGTGGAAATATTGGCCAGTCAGCAATGGTGGTAGCGAGGCTGACTGCCCAGGATGCGCCAGTCGAACTCAGGTATGGTCATTCATGGAGGCTTTTACTTACACCCCAACTAATGATGAACTTCAGACTACACTGTGACGTTATTAGTAGCAAATATTTGATAATTTATTCAAATAGTGGTCGCTCAGGGGTCGAAATACGACCACTTAAAAATAAAAAAAAATAGCTTTCTACTCTTCTTCTCCATATAAACTTTAACTATGCCAAATCTCAAATTCCTCCGTGCGCGCAATATGCTTAAAAAGGGGTACAAAGTTTTCTCTTCACATATTAATATATTTATTATTAAGATTTAACTTTTGCTTGCTTTTTTTGTTGTCGCCAACACTCAGGTAGATACTTTCCGTGGAAATTTATTTTCTGAGGTGGAACAACTTGGTTTCGCAGAACTGAAATGTGGCTCCCCATACACTTCTTGAGTGAACAGTCATACTAAGAAATAAAATAATAATATTTTCTATTAGCTACAGTACAAATAAGTAATTAATTAACAGCTGTAACTTTGAAGTTGTTCTATAGTATCGTATCATTCGTTACGTCTCGCTACATTCAACAAAACTTATATTGAAAATGTTGAATACGCTTCCATTTGCTTTGGCACTCGGGGAATACAGACGGGCCGGTGGAATAAGTTTTCTTGGTAGTAAAATTATCTACTTATTATAAAATGTACGTTCGTGATTTTATAAGGTTTTTGGAAAAGGGTTATTTTATGCAAACGTAAGTACTCATCTTCAGTAAGTCACATTCGTTTATATTATTTAAACGGGATATGATTTTATGTAGTGCGCATAATTTTTAGAGTGATTCAGTTTCTGTTCCTAAATGGAACCGCAGTATTGGGATACACTTAAAAACAAAACGAAAATTCGACTTTTTATGGGGGACACGCATAAATTACTAGCGCAAGCCATACAAAATATTTTTTTTATTTTGTTTTGGATTCAATTTTAGTACTGCGTTTGCATTTGGGAACGGACACTGAATTAAAAAAATATATGTATAGAAATACACCGCGTTAACATCTTAAAAAAAACCAACAACAAGGTAAATTTTACTAGATGCTTCTTGTCGCAAATATAGGACGATTTTTTTTTAAATTACAACGGATTTTTTTTCTGTGTCTATAATAAAAACCAAACTAAATCTAAAGCTTTAACAGAGGTACCCACTGTAGTTTTATCTACTCAGTTAGAATTCGCTGTGTATGTAATAAAAACATACATTTCGCCCTTTTAAAGCGCTATAAAAACTTCCGGAGTATTACACTCATTATAACAAAACAACTTTTGTTTTACGAATTTTGATTAATAAGCCAACAACAAACTTCCCGTTTTTGTTGCCTATGTCAAATTTCTTTGAACAAAAACTTTACCAACGAGTACTTATCTGTAATCGGCCATAAACGTTTCCCTAACTAAGGGACGTTGCATGTAAACTGGTAAACAGAAGCAACTAGCTAACGATAAGTGGGCTGACCTACATCACAGGTCGAACTAATGGCGCATCGATGATAAATCGATCATCAATCATCATTTACGATTGACACTCAATTATCGGAGCCTATGTCTCTACAAGCAAAAGTAATATATCCCCTGGATAAATAACCATGCCAGTCTGTTAATAGATTTTACCTAAAGACCACAAAAAATGATTCTGACAAACTTAATGATACGAGTAAAAGGATGCCATGTAAAAAAAATATTGCGTATCGTATACAATGTTATATCTACTTTTTTTTTTTCTATACAGTTATCGTAAAGCAATCGTATTACTTGCGTGAAATGTTTGCAATGGCCATAGGGCCCAGACTTTTAACTGAAAAATATTTGCAATTAGCTCTAAGATATGTTATGTACTTTGCCAAAGATATATACTGGCTCGACAGCACAACAATAATTAGTTCTCAAAAAATCATTGTTTTATCCTTCACAACACACTCATAATACCACCATACCTCAAACAAAACTCTTCTAAACGTTCAAAGATTAAATAACTGTCAAAACAATTTCAACACATAATTCGATTACGACCGTGTATTCCAAAATTCAAAAGACTCGCCTGTCTGTATAAGACTTCCTGAATCGTCTGTCAAAAGTTCGGAACTCCCGCTAAGTACCGACGATGGGATAAAGTTCTATGAAAGAGAAAATTACCTGCGACTTACCCGTTGAAAGTAATTTAATAATATATGATGGAAGAAGACATTTCATGGGTTTCAGGGTTATTTAGAAATAGATGGAAATATTGATTCTAGAATACTGATTTACGAGTCATAGGATATTCGAACCCAGGCGGGTGCGCATCAAAATGGGTCAAGATTTAATTTATTCATGACTTGTTGTCCGTAGTTACCGTAAAGCCAAAAATGTATGAAAAATGTGTGCGCGTGTAGCAAGTTTAACTAAATGTGCGCGCACACTTCAAAACGACGACTTAGTCGAGTAATATTTAGTTATTTGTTTGGAAAAGCAGGTTTTTTAATTCGCTATTTCTGGGTTGGCCCTATAGGGAAAATTGTTTATAATTATGAGTAACCCTTAAAAAGGGGTCGGGACTAGAAACGTCGGACCTTATATTGGTTAGTTAAAAAACGAATGCTAACTCTTCCAGACACTACGCTTTTAAAACGGCGCTAAGCACCCCTTTCTGTACGTTCAAAGGCTATGAGTAATCTCATACAAAAAGTATTTAAACTCTAAAATTGATAATTTCCTACTCATTTTAGTTTTTAAATTTATTCTTCAGAAATGTCTGCTGTGTTCTTTTATTTTTATCCCCCGACAAAAAAGAGGGTGTTATAAGTTTGTAGTGTGTATCTGTGTATAAACCGATTTCAATGAAGTTATTTTTAATTGAAAGCTAATCGGGCATCATCTTAGCTATGTTTCATGAAAACCTGTTCAGTCGTTCAAAAGTTACAGCTCTTTTTCTAGTTGGAGTCGGGGGTTTTTGACGGTTAGGTTATAGCATCTTTCCGCTAAAGGCAAGAGCCCGTTTTCTATGATATATTTTTAATATTTTTGTGTTTAGTTTTCATTCTAGGCACAAGGCCATAAAAAGAGAAAAAAACTCTGTGTAATTACAAAAATTCTCGATACTTTATATGACAACGAGAAGCATTTAGTAAACTTTACCTTGTAATCAATATTTTTTTATTTTATTTGTATGTTTTACCTTGTAATCAATTATTATTTTATTTTAACTCATTGGATGTATTTATCAACAGAATATTCAATAAGGAGTAATAAAGTTTAGTTGATGAAACTTTCTAAGTGTTCTGATTGTCTTGTTATCATAATATTTTTTATTCGTTTAGCGATAGAAATATCTGTAAAATGCTTCTTAGACTTTCCTCTCATCACTCTTTCTGGTTAATAAATATTTTTTATTATATAAAGCAAAGCTATTTTCCATTATTATTTGGATACAATATCAAAGCGGATCATCAAGCTATCAAGCTGGATCAAAGAGCTTTGATGATCATTTCAAACAAATAGTCGATATGTTGAAATGCTTGCTGTTGCTTTGAATGCATCAAAATTAGAAATGAAACCACAAAATTCATTAGCCAAACCCAAATATTCAACTATTCACAAAGGAACTAAAATGTTATTGGTAGTATGTTAGGAATTTCATTTATATTAAAAGCGTTGGAATAGAATAAAATAAACATTTATTTGGACGCGACAAAATGAGACACAACTTACAGAATTCACACCAGGAAAACAATGAAGAAAGAGAATGGTATAGAAAGAAAGAAAGAAAGAAAATAAATTTATTGTTTGCACACAGGACACCAAAATCACAATAGTATGCATACACAAAACATAACAAACACAAAAAGCCAGAAAATTACACAATATTAAAAAAAAAAAAGAAATTTTAATATTTTTTAATTTTTTGCACATACACACATTTATTTCCAACAAATATTCAGGAATGACTTGAAAAAATTCGTTAGAATCATTCGAATTAAATTTTACTTGGAACTACAAGAAAAAAAACGTTCATTCGAAAGAAAATCGCCAGTGACATTCGTTACAAAGTCGATTGACCATTCAAAACTATTTCTCTAATAGTAGATACGGAACCCCAAACGGAAATATGTCCCCGAAGCCGAAGGCGATTTGAGATTGTGTCGATTTGTTCGAAACATTTCTGTCGAATTCTCGGCTCGTGTGGCTATTGCGACCGTTTTTCAGCTGATTTATCGCGAAAGCCGGCCGATTCTCGATATTGAATCGAATGGCTCAAGTGGGCCAATATTTCAAAACTTAGACGAATCCGAATGAGATTTTTTAAGGGTCACTCAAAAAGTCAAATCAATGGCGAAACGTAGACCTTCGTATTTGTTCTCGGCCAAAGGTTAAATGTTCACTCGTTAAATGTTTAAAAAAGGTTTGGTTTCACCCAAATTCTGTGAAACATTTGTTTATTATGGATAACCTAACCGTCAAAAACCCCCGACTCTAACTAGAAAAAGAGCTGTAACTTTTGAATGGAAAACCAGAGTTTCATGAAACAAAGCCATAGATGATACCCGATTAAACTAGCTTTCGATTTAAAAAAACTGCATTGTAATCGGTCCATCCATTTTGAAGCTACGATGCCACAGACTGATACACATATACACAAATGCACCGATACACACTACAAATTCATAACACCCCTCTTTTTTGTCGGTGGTTAAAAACGGTTTGGTTTCACCCAAGTTCTATGAAACATTTATTTAAATGGAAAACAATATATAAAATGTAAATTTTCACCGAATCGTTTAAGTTAATTGTTGTTTGCTTTCGATTAAATCATTTCGTGGGTGTAAATAAAACGCTTGGGCATTAAAAAAATATTGTAGAATCCAATAATTTTCATTTATGAAAATTGTTCGACTCGATTAACGTTATTTCTGTATTATTAATAACCAGTTTCTAGAAGCCTATTCAAATTTCTGATCAGTTAATCTACCGCTAAACCTCAATGTGATTGGTTGATCAATTAATTGTTAATTTTGGTTAACCAATCACAGCCAGCTAACACGACATCAGCAGACTTACTGATCAGAAATTTGATTTTAATGCTTGAAACCAGGGGCAAGTTATTTAAGGAAATTCTATTATTTCAGTAATTTTCATGTTATTAGCACCTGGCTTTTACTAGGTAATATTGCGGTGGACATATCTTTATAACAAATTTAAAAGATATCGTTAATTCTTCTTAGGACTTCGAGCTCTGTTTAGTCACAAGGGAAACGGGCTTAAAGCGTATCTTTTAGTAAGTTGTACCGGGAATCGAACTGCAAATCTAAGTTCTAGAACTCGTTCATGTGAGAGCTTTGGAACTACGAAGACGGGTTTGATAAAGCCTCCGATAGTTCTAAGAATTATTTGTTCTAAGGTAAGTGAGATAGCCTCGAAGGCTTTGCTTGCTATGTTCAATGTAAGATCGAGAATGAAAATTCCTGGTAGGTATTTATTGAATTTGGTCGGTTTTCAAAGTAGGTACCTACATAAACTAGATAAAAAATTACACAATATTAATAATTTAATTATTTTAGTCCGCTTGTGTGCATTGAACACAAAAAAATGATATTAACTATGTTTGTCGGGACTGGACAGCTTGTAACTGTCATGACAATATTATTCAATAGCTAAAACATTAAATTACATTATTATCGCAGCTCTTAATTATAATCTATTATTTTAAAAGCGATTCCATGGAGATTCTTGTCGGTTCTTCTCCATAGGACCTATTATTTGCCACGCGCACCTCTAGTCTCGACATTTAATAAGTGCCTGTATCTGGTTTACATGAAATAAAGATCTATTCTATTCTCTAAATAAATGTAAGTTTTCTATTCTATACCACAATATAATGTGCGTTGTTTCACTTTAATACACATATCAGGCTGTCAATACAGACTGCATTGAAATCCAAGCCGTCCAAAATTACAATATTCATTAGTAAGCGTATGTACATTGTACATAATGTAGTATGTATGTTACGTGATATGTTATTATCTGAAACAATGAGTGACACAAATACACGATATTGCAGTAGTTATAGTTTGTACCTTTACAGGGTTATTTGTAAAACACCGGCAATGCTTTAAGGGGTGAAACTACTCATCAATATGAACAACTTTTACTATGGGACAAACCATGAAATCGCGAAAAAAAATTCAAACTTTTCATACAAAAGATTAACCTTGCTCCATCAAAATGTATGAAAAGTTTGAATTTTTTTTCGCGATTTCATGGTTGGTCCTTTCTGTGTTCTGTGGTTGGTCCCGTAGTAAAAGTTGTTCATATTGATGAGTAGTTTCACCCCTTAAAGCATTGCCGGTGTTTTACAAATAACCCTGTATACCTTTTACCTATACAGGATATCTTTTATATGTGCGCAAAATTTGCAGAGTGATTCAGTGTCCGTTCCCAAATGCAACCGCAGTACAATAAATCACACCAAAAAAATAATTGATTGGACTTTTTTTAACATTTGACGTGTTTTTTTTTTTTTTATCTTCTCTCTCTTATGTTGTCAATATATCTGTGCTGATTTTTTTTTTTTCTTACTTTATTTTATATGGCTTGCGCTAGTAAATATCAAGTGTGTCCCCCATACTAACTCGAATTTTCGTTTTGTTTTAAAGTGTATCCTAATACTGTGGTTGCATTTAGGAACAGAGACGGAATCACTCTACAAATTACGCGCACTATTTAAAACAATATCCTTTATGTAGGAAAAGAGATTTTCTAATAGAGAGATTTGATCAAGCAAGGTAGATTTTTTGTATGATTTTTTTTTATTCAAAGTCAAAGTCAATGATTTTTATTTCAACTGGGCCTTTGCAGGCACTTTCAAAACGTCGTGATTCTAGGCGCACGGTTCCAAGTGGGTTGGTTGGTATTGTTTCGCGATATCATAGTTGGTCCCAAAGTAAAAGTTGTTCATATTGATGAGTACTTCCACCCCTTAAAGACAATCATTATACAGGGTTATATGTAATTCACAAATAGTTTGTGAATTACATATAACCCTGTATAATGATTGTCTAATAAAATCCATCCCACAAAATATTTATCCAATAAATCAACCAAGCCAAATCAATTGATATCGTGGCTGGTTTTCGCACATTACCTAGCAGGCAGTTAGTTTCTTCATCTGTTCCTACACATAATTTAGGTACCTTTGTATTACCCGCACGTACATGGCAAATGACCTCATCAGGGTCGGTTAGGAGCCCTTACATGCATAGGGTTTGTATGTATGTACAGCGTATTACTACGGAATGGTAACGCGGACCGAATTATAAGGGCGGATGTTCTTTTGTGCGTGTAAGGATTAGTAAAATTGGTAAAGAGAAGTTAAAATGTCAGTTATCTTTGGTAAAAAACATTTTTATGAGCTTTTGGTACATTTGTGGTACTTACAAACATAAGCGCGAAACACAAAACATCCTTTTGTAGGTCAAAAACACAAGTAGATAATAATTATTAACCGACTTCAAAAAAAGGACGAAGTATTTTTTTTGTATGTCCGAATCGAACCGATTTTTTTTTTTTTTTTAAGAATTCTCTTTCGATTTCGTCCCTTTTAAATTTGGTGAAGATCTGATAAAGACCTTGAGAGATAGAGAATGTAACATTTCAATGGATAACAGCAAATCACTGGCGATTGCTGTAATCGCAGGTTTAAGTATTGTCCACTCAAATAGAAAAATAAAGTAAACTTTAAAAATTTATGTAAAAACCGACTTTCAAAACCTAAAACGTATAAAATTATTCACATAAAAAATATTAGTCAGTGCCAGTGCCAAGCTAAGGAGTATTAAATAATTAAAGGCTGACTTCAGAAGCTTTCGAACCATTTTATTCGTTTTATGAAGTCGGTTTTTACCTTTTTTTAAAGTTTATTATTGTTTTCCCTACTTTGTAGGTCCTACTTTTTTTTCTGTGATATATGTACCTAAGTGTTGCGGGATCTCAAGTTCCATATCAGTCAATTTATAATCAGTCACCGTTTGTCTGACATGTTCGATTTATCTTAGTGAAAAGGGTAAAAAAAAAATCTAGTTAACTATATTTATTCTAGCTCGAATAATTCTAGTATTCCCGAGTATATATGGTCAGCTTTAAATCTTACCAGATGCGAAGAAATACCCGCACCTGAGTCTCGTACCTATCAATAAGCTATTATGAGCTTAACGACCCCTCAAAGCAGGTGTCCTGTTTAAAATATACAACCTGTATATTATTATACTATAAGCCGATTGAAAAACTTGCTGCAACAGCTTTCAAGGAATTACTCGATACTTTATGCAGCGATGCAGCTTAATACGATCGGCTTCGATATTGAAACTGATGTTCTCGATATAAGAATATACTTGAGGTATTTGTATGTCTTCTCTGTCTATGCACTGTCTTCTTCTTATTACCTATATATTTCATTCTAATGTGTCTCGTTTTGCGACAAATAATTGTTTTTTTTATGTTGTTTGTATTGGTGGTAAAATAAATATAAATAAAATAAATGGCACAGACTATAGATTCAGTACTTTTTGTTCGCGCATAACAACTTCTGTAACTCCCAGGCAATTTCCCGGCGGTTCAGCTCATACGGTTAAAGGTAACATTTATTGCTAAATGCAGTAATAAATACAGTGCCAGAGGTTTTATCTTAATGACATCGCTTTGCATTAAGACTACATAGTATGTGATTCGAGAATGAATGAATTGTGGGCTATAAAAGTACTGTGCGGTGTTAATGGTGGGCTGTGTTTTCCCGCTTATGGGCTCTTTTACCGGGAATAAATTGAAGATTACTTTTGTTGTTTACAGTTTTAGTAGTAGTACAATTTTGTGTTTTCCGTAAACTATCCTCATCTGCTAGGCTAATAAATAAATCCAGCCCATTACTGCCCCACTTCTGGGCACTGGCCTCTTCTAGGAATGAGAAGGGTTAGGCCTCAGTACACCACGCGGGCCTAGTGCGGGCACACTACCCATACAATCGAGGACTTTATGAGGCTCTCTCAGGTGTGCAGGTTTCCTCACGATGTTTTTCCTTCACCGTAAATGCAAGTGATAATCAAATTGCGATCCGCACATAAATAAGAAAAGTCAGAGGTGCAGGTCGGGTTCGAACTCAGACCCTCCTGCATGGAACGCAAGCTTTTAACCGCTAGGCTATCACTGCTTGGCTAACAAAAATGCAACTTATTCTGGAAATGTGAAAAGATGAGGCAGTCAGCGAGGTGTTAACGGGGCTATCCAACCGGGTTAATATGAACGCCGCGACATATTTTTGTCGTTATTTGGCATTATCTCGTCTTGTCATGACGATAAAATTTTGTCACGGCGCGCATGTTAGAGTGTGCCGACGTTGTTAGACGTTAGGTATCGACACTTGAGGAGGCTCTTTGGATGCACCCCAACGTCGTTTAATTATGTCTGAGATATACATGGTTCTACCTTCCCAATCCCGGTCCCTATAAGGGGATATTATACCTAAACATTATTATGAACAACTTTTACTATGGAAGCAACACTGAAATCGCGACAAAAATATGTGCTGTTCCATTCAAATAATTCAGTTTTATTCGACTAAATGTATGAAACAGCATAAAATAACTTAAATACAACCCGGGGCCTTCCCCGGTTAAAAATGTCCTAGGTAAGGACATAGGACATTAGGCAAATAACTAAGTTTTCCAGTCGCGGACACAGCTAGTTAATTATCTATTATTTTAAAAGAGTTTCAACGGAGTTTCTTGCTGGTTCTTCACCATAGGACCTACTATTTGGAACCGTGCTCCTATAGAGACTCGACATTTCATAAGTGCCTGTATTTGGTTTACATGAACTAAAGATCTATTCTAATAATAAGCATCCATACATCTATCTTTCATACCAAAGCAGCATATTGTTAAATCCTATATCCATTAAACCAGATCTATGCATATTGTATCAATATTGTTACATCTCTATGATTGAATTCAGACGGTATTTGACTATTACATTCGACGAGACAATCTCGGGCTTCGATTAAGCTGCCGTTTCGTCTTGGCAAATTCCTATAAATAGAAAATAATGTTATGAGATTCTGTACCTATACAGCGGTGGTGGGAATATTTCGATTCATTGATATATTTTTTTTCAAAGAACTTTTTAGTAAAAGAGCGATAAATATTATTGAAGTTGCCCGTGATTTCACCTACGTATTTTATTTATTGTCAATATAAAATATAGTATGTATCTATGTAAGTATAAAAACAATAAACATTTTTTTTTTTTTAATCTTTCTGTCTGTTTGTTCCGGCTAATCTCCAAAACGGCAACACCGATTTTGACGGGATTTTCACTGGCAGATAGCTCATGTTATAAGGAGTAAATAAGGCTATTTTAACACGCTTTTATTAGCTTCACCTGTAACTAACTAACTATGTAAGAAAATCTTGGAAGTTAGACCCCCTTCCCGGTTTCCGATTGAGCTGAAATTTTGCATACACGTTCAGTTTGGATGACTAAAGCGGTTTTTTTTAAACTATAATATTTTTATTTACTTTTAATTTAAAGAAAAAAATATTTTGTTAAATTAAACGCGGACGAAGTCGCGGACACACCTAGTCATAAGTATAATATTGACGATGTAATCTACACATAATGTAATGTAACATACTATACCTATATTGATTAAGCTGTCGCCTTCTCAGCCAGAATTATTTAAAGTAAAGCGGCTGTCGGAAATTAAATATATAAAAGGGAAACTTTGTTGTATCAAATATTTGGTTTCTCTCTATAACTATACTCCATTTCATATAACATTAGACAAATAAGGTTTACGTCCACACTGGCTCCGAACCGGAAGACCTGGAAGTCATGGAGGGAGGCCTTTGCTCAGCAGTGGGATGATATGGGCTAACAGTAACAGTAATAGTAACACTACAATATTGCTTTATGCGATAAGGCCGTCCATTGTAATATTGTAATCTCCTTTACTTACAAAATTGTTATGTTCAGGTGTACAATAAAGTATATAATAAATAAATAAATACAATACACTGGTAGGTACAATAAGGATCATAAATCAATAAATAACTATTTTTTTTAAATAAAAAACCTATCTAGTATAGGTACTATTTTTTTATCCAAATTCAGTCTTCATTCGAAACTAATTTTATATATTTTTTTACTAAACAAAGATCTTACTTTTAGATGTTGATTCCACAATTACTTACACATTATCCGAGCGGAATTGACTGTTGTCAGCGGATATCTATAGTTGTCAGCGTCATAATGTTTCGAGATGGGACGTAGCCAAATGCCTCCTTCTCTGAGCGAGTACCAGGGTCGAAATCCATCACAAGAGGGCTAATATAAATAAAATAAATATTCACGTAATTTTATGACGCTCAAACTTGACTCGAGCGTATCTCACTGAAGCTATTATGAGAATACCAAATGTGTTGTTTTAATCAAAATTTTACTGCAACTGCACGGCAACTGCACTTCTTGACTTACGTGAAGTAGCCTACTGGTCGATCGGTAGCAGGCACACCAAAATATTTTCAAATATCTACGTTAGTTTAACGCGTACAAAATTAACAATCAACTTGAAAGCGAGGTTGAGCAAGCAGAATTGTAAATTGAGTTACACTCGCGTCGTGAAAGCGTCTAGATCCCAACCACATTCAAATGGCAAATATCCTTTTGTTGAAGCTCTCGGCATCTAGTGGAATAAATAGAGCATATTAAGTGGTATCAAATTCCTTGAATACCTGGTATTCTGGTATATATATATACCATTTCAAGATCTTTAGATTTACAATAATAATATTGAACTAGCAGAGCCCCGCGGTTTCTTTTTTTCTTTTTGCTCGGCTCCTAAGTGTCGTGGCGTGATATTAAATAGCCTATAAGCTTCCCCAAGGATTGGGCTATCAAATGTAAAAATAATTTATTAAATCCGACTGGTACTTCCAGAGATTAGCGCGTTCAATAATTTTGATTATAAAATACTATAATGAATCTATCGCATTTTTGTAAAAATTTATGCAACATACACACTTGTTTCATGAAAAAGTAAAAATATTGCATGTATTTTCAAAAAATATCACTTTTTTTAACACACTTTTATTAGCTTCACCTGTAACTAACTAACTAACTATGTAAGAAAATCTTGGAAGTTAAATTTGACCTACTTCCCGGTTTCCAATTGAGCTGAAATTTTGGATACACGTTCAGTTTGGATGACTAAAGCGTGTTCTATAGTTTTTTTTTTAAACTATAATATTTATTCAAGATTTGCTTACATTAACGTTACGATACGTCAAAACGTTCGTGCTCGGCCCACAGTACCTACTGTATCCATATTGTACATCGGTATTTTAAACTTCGAAATTCCGATGAAAAAAAACCACACACAAAATTTTACAGACATTTTGAAAGTTCGCCTTTAGTTCAGCAAAAAAGCATAGAATTGTAAATTATGTTTGAGTAGGTACAGATACCGTCGCCGTCTAGCTTCCGGCCACATTCAAACGGCAAATTGTCACTGCATTTGCATCACAAGGGTCGTCGGTTCACTTCCTGCTCTACGTTTAAGTTAGCCTTGCATTTAATAGTAGCGGAACATTATTGTATAATGGAGGTTATAATTGTCCCCTTTTGTAGTGAAAATTGCTCTTTGCTGGGCGTATCTTTAAACTAGCTTATTAGGGGAAGGTTGAAGTTTAAGTAGTTTGATAGTTTTTTTACTGTAACAGCGACTAGATTGTAGAGGGTGGTCTAGAATATATAACTGTAACAATAAGACCACCCATTGCAGTGTTTGCTTGTTTGTTTGTCACATAATGTGTAACATAGTATAATATACCTACCTACTTTATCTACAGTCGTATCGTAAAGTTCTGATTATGAATTCAATAACAGTATCATGAAGACGGACCTTATCCACACGCAACTCTACAAAATTAAAAAGTTTTATTATGATAGTTTATAGGTATGATATATTATAGGTTTATTATGATAGTGTGAAATAACTTTTTTTTCTATAATAGTACACTTCGGATAGACCAAAAGGGTGTCAATTCAATTTATACCGGCTGCACATTATATCAATGGTGGCGTGTACAGTCAGGACGCATGCGCGGTTGACTGCTGGGTTTCGGCGCCATTATTGTATTTGATTTTGTTTTATCTTTAGTTTTTTATTTAAATATGTATCTATCTACTTATTGCATGATTATAGATAAAGTAGTGTATGAAATTGCACATAACTAGGTAGGTATCAAGACACTCGTGTGATACTATTAAACATCTCGGCAGCGGCTCGGCCAGCGAACTCTGTAATATGGGGCTATAACTCCAAAGTATGATGGCACAAATTCTGTCCTTTAGGCAGAAATTGGGCACTAAAAGTTGGCAATATCAAAATTACTTAATTCCAAAGTGACTTTACAAGCGTGAGTCGAAGTATATTCAGAATACATGAAGCAGAAACCACAATAAATTCTTCAAACCCCATCTCGTAATGAACTGTCGGTAGCACCTTGAAAGATGTCAACAAGAAAATGATATCAATTCACTTAGAGGACATATGATTCATTACCTACGTACTCCCACTTTTACGATGTTTTTACTTGAGACGTGGAAATAAAAGTAATAAAAATGAGAAGTGTCCTGGTTTTATTGTAATCGTATTTTTATATTATGATAAATTCGAGATGTATGTGATGAAAATGTTTTAAAAGTTTGCATTAAGACTCGTCAAATAGTACTTATACGTACTAACATGTAGGTACTTACCTTGTGGTCACAGAATAGATAGGCACAGAACGCCGGCTCCATACAACAAGCGATAACATACAGTACTACAAACTTATCTGTGAAGTGGCAGAAAATGGAACTACAACAAATTCATACGATTTGACAGTTGAAGTCTTGTCAAAAATGCTTTTTCTTAGCCAACAGCGCCATCACTCTGTTCACGGATAACGTGGTGTCACTGTACAGCGATCTCAAACAAAGTCAAACGACATCTCTCATGTTTAGGGTTGCCAGATACATAACGGAGTCACGTCGTAGTAGTCTGAAAATAAATAGGTATTTAATTATGCCACGATAATGCTTTTACTTGTTGTATTTTTAAAATGGAAAAGAAAAATGCAAGTTATTTTCAAATATTTACTCTTTTTTCAGGAACAAGTTACCTACCTACATACATATTGTGTAGTACTGGTAACTCTCGTTATACTTGTAACTTTGTGAAAAAAAACTAGTATGTGTTCGGAATCCGGGACAGTAAATTGGAATTACTGGACACTGAACAGTGAACACGGGACAGGACGCAAAATTCCGGGACATTCCCGGATTTTCCGGCCATCTGGCAAGCCTACTCATGATTCTACAATGTAGCTGCAGTAAGCAGAAAATGACTTATTTTTAATAACTAGAAAGAATTTCCCAAGCAATAATAATTTTTTGCACATTGTTACTAGGTTCGATGTACTATTGCGAAGACTTCGGCTTCATAAAGGTCTCTTTACACCCTGTATAATTACCAGGCAAAGTTGGGACCAAGCCAAAGTTACGGCATTTGACTGTACTTACCTACCTACCTTGTCAGCCAACTACTAGATCAAACGCTTGCTCAACTACGAAATAAAACCGTTCTACCCTCGGAAGTAAGTTAATAAAACAAGTTAGAGTTAGCCCGACGAAGGCTAAGCGCACTAATAGATTATTTAACCGAGTTGCCGGTAGATTGATGTGTCTAGTTTTTAGACATAAGCCAATATTGCATGAGCTTGAAGCAATTTCGTGTTGATTGCTTAACTACATGTTCCCATAAAGATATACAACAAAGTTAATAAGTGAATTGATTAAGACAATATAATATACAACGCATTTGCTTGTAGGGACATGTAATGCGGAGAGAATGATGTTATAAGAAGAGTTGTAAGTATGAATGTTGATGTATGAATGCTATCAGAGAAGAGGTAGTCCAAAGAAAAGATGGATGGACTGTATGAAACATGACATGAATGTGAAGGAAGTAAATCTGGAAATGACGTCTGATAGGTATGAATGGAAGAAAAATATATTTTGCGCCGATCCCAAATAAAAAGGGATAAGGGAAGAGAATGATGATGATGATGCTTCATGGAAATAATAACAATGATAATAATCGTTAAAGGTAATTGTTTAATAGCCAAGAGCCTCGACCAACACCTTAAGAGGCTCGTGTCGGGCAGCTGGGTCGGGGGCTTAATACAGGGGGCGGTACTCCTGGTCACGGCGCGTATTTTTAGGAGGTTCCTCTCTCTGCGGCTCTGACCACCGGTAGCTTGGACCCTGTCCCGATACTGGTAGGTTACAAATTTTATATTTATTTAAAAAATAATCTTATGGTAATGTGAATTTATTTAAAAATGTAATAGGTTTCCATGGCGCCAGCGTTTCCTACTGACTGCTTCTGAGAATACTCGCAGAAACAAACTCAAAAACATTTTTTTAGTTTTTTATACGTATGAGTTCAGAACTTTTCAGATCTGATTAGTTTCAAATTTCCCGTTTAGTTCTAATGAGTTTCCAATTTCTGAGTCTCCAGAAACATTATAAATAGGTATCAGTGCATAACTTATCCTCTTGCTAATATTACATGTGCGCTAAGCGACTTCATAGCAGAACTACTGTAGAACTAAACTTTAATTAGAAGTGTTAATAGCTTTGGAATATGCATGTTCTGGATATAAATTTGAAACTATCGTAGCCTTCCTAGTGTGTAGATAATAACCAGGTAGGTAAAACAACTATTACTCTAGTGTCCTCAAAAATCAATCATCTTTCACAGTCTAGGTATCATAGTCGTAACGTGCAATGGCGTACCGTCCATAGCCGTACCGTGCATGAGCCCGTGCATTGGCGTACCGTGCATGGACACCTACAATGTTTGGGAAAGTCATCAAAAAGATGCTAAAAAGATACGAGGCACATAAAAGAGTTTCAATAAACAACAAAGTAGCGAAACTATAGTTTCACTGGTGACATCAATCGTACCCATTTATCATTTTCCCGAAAACTTTGTGAGTTACAATAGTACCATTTCGCACCCTGTACCACGTAACCTTCTCCACTCTATGTACCATCGTTTGTAAGTCTCGTTTTTACTTTATATGCTTGTTTACAAAAACAAAGGTGATGGTGATTTTCCACAAAAATATTTTTAGCATAATTATTATTATCATTATATAGTATCCTCCGGTTATTGTTATCGCAAATGTGTACGAGTAATTATTCCTTTTTTAATTTTCATAAAAAAAAAAATTCTGATTTTAACTTTTGTATAAATAGATTCGGGGTCTTCGTCTGTCCAATATAATGTTTAGAGAATTATTGTTCAAACAGGAATTTATAGACTGTCCTAATATACCTACATACTTGTTCCATTGGCCAGACATTTTCTTTCTTACAAACAAAACGTTAGGAATTAGGATAGAGGTTGGCAGAATAATAATCAAAACGATGGAGCTATGAAAAAATAAAAATAATTGGATTGTTTTGGTGACGGCAGGTGAAGGAAATCTCTGACGGAATGGTGGCCGAAAGTGCCACACGGAGCGTTGGAAGACCGATTGCAAAAAAGGTTAAACATCGGAAAGTTCTTGAAAAAACGATGTGTAAAACAAGTAATTACACAGTACCTCCATATTCTGTCGAAGATAACTGGTACAGGGGTTTTGTTACAACTTCATTATTAAGTGCACACAACGAAAACCACTCTTGGGCGTGTTATTATGAAAAATAAATTTCGGTGCGAAGTGTGCAATTAGCCCCTGGAATTGGTATTTCATATACCCGTTAATTATTGAAGAGTTTCAGTTGTGTTTTATTAACTAGAGTGCGGTCTGATTTAAAGCTACCGCAATTTCCTGAATATTATTTAGAAGATGTTAAGTAGGTATATTAAAATTAAGTAAAGGTGTGACGATAGTATGATATAAGTAAATTAATTTAATTCTGACAATTTTTTTTATTACATTTTTTAATTTGTAGTATTATAAAGTATTTTTTTTTTTTTTTTTTAAATAATAATAATTTAAATATTGTACTCAAAAAAAAATAATTAAAATGTTAAGTAATTAATGAATTTTATAATTTTTGATTCCTCTACTAACTTATCATTAATTAAATAAGAACAAATTTACAAATTACATTTATTCCCTAATCATTTTTATTGTTTTGCATCTTATTAGTTCTCAGTTCCAGAACTATTTTGTCCCAATAAGTATTTTTATATGACTTGCTTGTCCATCCAAAAGTTTGTCTAGAAAAGAATGCTATTTTTCTATATATTAATACTATTAAACATAAATAAAATAATAAACATATATAAATATATTATTAAACTTTGTACCCCTTTTTTAGCAAATTGCGCACACGGAGGAGTTATATGGAGAAGGCGTGCAGAATGCAAAAATTATGGTCGAATTTCGATCACTGGGCGACCACTAGTAAGTTAATAAATGAACAAATAATTTTATTTTTATTTTTTTATATTTACTTTTGTTCTTTTTTTTTTCTTCACACGCCTTATTATTCTGTTACCTGTTGCCATAGATACCTGTTGCACTGCAGGAAATTAATCTACAAGTATACACAATAGAGTAGGTAAATCAGCATTTTTACTCGATTTTTACTCAATAAATCAGCAGTACTTACCTACATACCATCTGCGGGTAATGACATCGCCACATTTGTTACCGACCATGAGCTCGGTAATAAATGTGTGACACAGACCTCTGCACAATATATCTCGTGTGAACCCGACACACATAGATTTACATGGTAACGAATGGGGCGCTTTTTTGCAAGGTATTACGTGTTAGTCTGAGAAATGGGCTGAGTAATGATTTTTTGAAATCAATGACTACATGAAAATGAATAAAATATATCGATGACGGGAACAATGAAAAAATCATCAATGATTTTTCTCTCTGACAACAACGCATTTTGTCATCTTGTCATTTTCATGTCACAGCCGAAGCCGAAGGTCACGTTCATTCAGTCACGGTCATTATCGAGTGATGATTTTAGGCGTTGATGATTTTGTCGTTGTCACTGAATGACGAAATCATTTTAGCTTTTCAAGTTGTACAGCCGTCTGTAACATATCCAGTCGATGATTGTTTAGTACGAATGATAATTTAGAAGGTACACGAATTCTTACTTTTTGAAATGCAAATTTTAGTAGACCCCGTTATTAGTTAAGGTATACAGATTGATGCTGTTCTGAATAAATATTATGTAATGAATCACAGACATTAGTAATTATCCTCGGCTGCAGGCGACCGATTGTAATTCGAAAGCTCAAAGATAACCCTCTACATACTAATAAACGCCGAAAAAAATTAAGTCAAGCTTATTATAAAAAAGTATGGTTAAAATGTTAAATGTTAATGTTCAATTGTATTATTATATTGCTAAATTTAATTTAATTTAATTTTAATTTTCTGTTATTTACTATTAATCTAATCTAATTGTACCTAATTATAATTATAAAAAATCAACTAACTAATAATTATACTATTGTGATATGGGTGTATGTGTAACTTTTGTGCCTTGCCTGAAATAAAGAAATTTTAATATGTTTATTTTTTTATTTTTTTTAAATCGGTTAGTCGGTTGGCGCAGTCGCTAAGCGATTAGCTTTCTGCGCCACGTGCCGCGGGTTCGATCCCTGCACGGAACAAATATTTGTATGATCTACAGATAGTTGTTTCGGGTCTGGTTGTATGTGCATGTGACATGTATGTTTGTAAACTGTACCCTCGGTACAGGAGAATAAAATAAAATAAAATTTACTCAATACTAGTAAACTTTAATAATAACTTTACAAATAATTAAAGGAGATGTGGGTAATTAGGGAGGTATACTTGATTTGAATAATACTTAAATCTACCCGCATTGTTTTTGATATTTTTGTACGGCCGAACTGTGCAATGTTCAGCCGAAGTTCGTCGTTGACAGGACGTCTTCGCGGTCATCCGCTATCGGTCACGGAGCGGATTCGTATTTTCTTCGGTTATCGAATTGGTTAGTGCGCACTCTTTGATTTTAGACTGTATAGTGATCATCTCGTGCAAGTTTTCGGTTGCGCATAACGCGCGGTACTGACGGCAAAGGCAATAGTCTCGTTAGTAATAAAATCAATAGTTTCGTGAAGTGTTCAGTGACAGATGGAGGTGATAACTGCGGTCACCACGCAGTGGGTGAGTGCCCCTTTGATTACCGTTGCTTTTTTTTTAAATATTGTATGACGTCTTCGGAGCACACCTATAATCCCGTAGACCAGATTTACTTTACACCTGTAGTAGGCGTGTATCAACTACCTCAACTTCAGACATCAACCGTCTGAGTTAAGCGGTTGGAATATGACCTATAGATACAGTGATCATTTTACTTGCGTGATTCAGACTTTTGTAATCTGATTGGTCGAATTCGGTGTATGCGCTCAATGTAGTTATCTTTCTTCGTTGCTACGTAGTTTCTTATCGTAGCGCTAGATGTCGCTACTCATCTATGGGGTTTTATGTGTTCGGGCCTTCGATCTCGTTGTTTACGGATAGCTATTGTCAATGAAACTGATAGTCCCTAAGTCGCCTCTAACGGCACGCACAGCACAAATTATTAGGTGACCTATTTCTGACCAGGGACAGTCTTAACTATATAAGGTCCTACCTTCCTAGTCCCGACCCCTTTAAGGGGTTATAGTACTCATCGTCATGAACAACTTTTACTATGTAACCAACACAGACATTGCAAAAAAAAATTGCTGTTCTATTGCTAGCTTTAGTCGAATTTAGGATCGTCAGCTGTTTATTCTTTCGCGATTTCAGGGTTGGTCCCATAGTAAAAGTTGTTCATAATGATGAGTACAGTAGAAAGGTAGGACATTGTATTTAGCAACTCCGATGAATATTTCAAGGAAAATGTTTGAAAACTAACGATGTACGGATAATGTTGCAGCATATGCTGACAAAGGGCCTTTTTGGCCTAGCGTAGCACTGTATTGTAATTTTTAATTTAATTTTAATGTTACGAGTGAGAATCCAAAATTAAAAAAAATATTTTCTTACTTTTCTAAAACAGTCAGTCATCAATAAAAATGTACGACATCAATACAATAAGTCTATGGGCTCAAACAAAGGAAAAAATAATTAAGAAAATGGGTCAAAACAATACACCATCACAGAGGGACCACTTTATTCGAACTCGTTATTCGAGTACTTCGATATTTCGTAATTGTAATACTCAGACAATGAATCGACGGGCTGATTCTAATGGTTCATATCGGGTAGCAATTTTATTAATCGTTGAAAAAGGCCCCTATTAATTATACTTACTCATCTACTTACAAAAAAAATCTGAAATAATCCATTTGATGTAGGGTTGACACACAAAAATATGTTGCATTAGACAAATAGACATAATATAGAATAGAATAGAATAGAAGATTTTTATTTGTCTTTCAAATTACATAGGTAGCAAGGGGATACATCATACAAGAAGGTAAAAGACGAAAAGGTCTCGTCCGATGCTTGACAACTATATATAGCCTTCGTTCCCGATGGGTACTTATTCAATTGAATCTGGGATCTTCAAAATAAAATTGTTGGATCTACATTCGAAAAAAAAAACCTTCTCACCGACAGGGCGACAGCCCTAATTTACTTACCCGAGAACCTATTACACTTGATCGTCGCCGCCAATGGGTGCCAAAATTAAAAATGTTTGCGCTTGGCATTTTTAATCCAAACCTATTTACAGAAAAAGCGACTCGCTGACGGGTGAATTAGAAAAAAGGGAAAGTGAAAAATGAGAGGTGTATCTGTATTTTTAGATACTTCGCTTGATGTCAATTAAAAAGGTGTACCAGGTCTATCATTTATCACTATAAATTATACAACATGTATCAGAAATGCATGGACATATTTAAGGGTGTGGATCAGACCATCAAACTGAACAGCTTTCTCTATAGGACCAACATCGTAATCGAGACAAAATAATCAGCTGTCCCAGACAAAATTGAAATACGCCGGTATTCAAACCAAACGTATGGACAGCTGATAATTGTTTCGCGATTACGATGTTGCTATCGTAGAGAAAATTGATTAGTTTGATGGTCTGATCCACACCCTTTAATATGACTCCGTATTTCTGATACACCTTTTATAAGCTAACAATTGATTAGTAAATAGGTTCAAATTAACCAATATTTTTTTTTAGATTCATAGACAATTATTATTTGCTTTTGGAGACCATGATTCGAGTATTTGAACGGGATAAATGTATCCCCATACTTACCTTCTCTTAAGAGGTATCTTCCACCAGAGACAATCTTAAACAAAATACTCGTATTCTCAATCAATATGGTAATTTACGAGATTCGCTATCGAAAAACATGTCCTCCATTTTACATACAAAATTACGCGAAATTGAAACACGTACAAAAGATAAAGTGCTTTTTATTCAATACAGAATTTATACATACTCCGCCGAATACAAAAACATCAACAATTACAGAAGAAATTAAAATCACAAGGTACCTATGAGAAGACTAGCCTACAGCGATCAAGCCATTAACAATAGGTACTTAATTGACGTACTCGTGTCAACACAGGCAGTGAAGGGTGCGAATGAAATTAAAAAAAAATCTAATAGACTATTTATAACAATATCAGTCCTTACTTAATACCTAAAAGGGTTCTAAGAAAGATTAAACTTGGACTATTTCGCGATCTATTTGAGTCTAACAAATAAATAAGGTAACTTATTTTAGGCTGCCGACAGACCGGCGACACGGCTGACGTGTCGACGGCCCGTCAGTAGCCCGCATTCTTTAAAGTTCAAATCAATTAAGGACGTTGCACGCCGACGACAATTCACGTCTAATGACGCAGCTGGATTGAAAATGAGTTGCCTTTTCCAAAGCTACCGCGAAGATTGGTAATTTACACCAACAGAGAGCAATTATAATCTCGTTTTTCATTCAATAAAGACATAATAAAACTTGTGTCTTTCGTCACGACACATTATTTATCTTTAATACGCTTTTATTTATCAAAATTGCTTTGGTAATAATATCATGACTTAACGACAAGATAATCAGAAGGTCTTAAGAAGTAATAACTATTGTTTAATCTCTGCCATTTATTCTTAATATTTGGCTTCCATTCACTTTTAAAGTGTATTAATAAATAAAGTAAAAATAAAATTAATCCTGAAGTTTTAGTTTTGATTCGATATCCCTATCTCTACATCATTAGATTAACCTACTTTTAAATGACAGATCGAAACGAAATCTAAAACTTCACATTTATACAGAAGGTATTAGATATAATTCTTCTTTTTATAAACAAAAAATCTTGCGTCTTGATGTCGTGCGATTGTGTCGTGCGCTTAGTCGTTGGAGTGCAGCCGTCTTATGGGAGGATTACATGACTAAACAGCGTTGCCCGCACTATGAACGTTGCCGTTCACGCTCAGTGGAATGGTGTTAAACTCGTCGTCAATCTCCTCGGTTTTTCTGTGGGAGAAA
This sequence comes from Allophyes oxyacanthae, assembly GCA_932294325.1. Taxonomy (NCBI): domain Eukaryota; kingdom Metazoa; phylum Arthropoda; class Insecta; order Lepidoptera; family Noctuidae; genus Allophyes; species Allophyes oxyacanthae. The sequence goes on from OW028612.1 coordinate 3,910,132, forward strand.
GAAAATAATTAGTACTCTAGAAGGATAATATTTTAGTGTGAAAGAAATACGATGAAACCTGTAGAAAATATGAGCCTCTTATCTAAGAAAAGTGGTTCAAGTTTTACAAATTAAAGTTGAATTTCATAACACTATTGTGAAAATCATGGAATTCGTAATTAATGTCTGCCATATTAAACTAAAGCATTCTATGGTTTTAATTTAAAAAATCTATTAAAAAGATACAAGTAGGTGTTGGTATTGTCCACGGCTTACTTAAGAGCTAAAAACCTACTTAAATTAATTAATTCTTAAGTTCTGCTTAAAACTTACTAAGAGAAAAACAGTTGGCCATGTAATAAAGTAGAACCATTTTTCTTTCATTAATCAACAAATTAAATCCACGTTAGTCACGAATGCTATGAAATAAATTATCGTCTTTTTATCTCTCCTACTCTTTACAAATAAAGATAATATTTAAAACGAACGCATAATAAACTGAGAGCCTATGCACACGGCGTACTTTTACCGCGCGGACGACGCGCAGACGACGCTCTAGACGCGCTTTGAACGAAATTCGGGTTCACAAATTTGGTCATCTACAGTGCCGTGAGCGCGCGTCCGTGAAACGTGCGTCGTCGGCCTTATGCATAGGCCCTAAGGCTCGGAATACATGCCTTTGGCTACCTGTATTCTATTTTAATGAATTTTCGATCGGAATATCTGGCGTATTTTTCAGCGCTACCAAACAAGGATTCGTTGTAGTGGAACCAAAGAATAAAAACAACATTTTAAAAATGGAACGCTATCTGTAAGTTTGCATAACCTTGATTTACGAAAATATTAACGAAAACAACTACCTATAAATATAGCTGATCAAAGAATTTGTTATTAAGGTTACGCTAGTCAGTCATTCTTCCATACAAACGTATTATGGTAATTACCTACTCTTCTGTTTGACGTTTTACGTCCTAAACTGAGAATGATATCGATTTGCCTCGTCATTATCCAGGCTTGTATAGAATAGAATAGAATAGATCTTTATTTCATGTAAACCAGATACAGGCACTTATAAAATGTCGAGACTCTAGGTGCGCGGTTCCAAATAGTAGACCCTATGGAGAAGAACCGGCAAGAAACTCCATGGTAACTCTTTTCAAAAAATAGATTATAATCTTTATCAGTACAATGTTGTGGGAAGAGCTGCGAGAATAATGTAATTTAATGTGAATAAAAATAAGACTAGGATAATAATGATTTGCCTGTGAATAAGATTGCCATGGCAGTTACAAGCTGACCAGTTCCGACAGACGGCACCCGTTCACGAGCATGACGCATGCGTCAGCGTCGCCAAGCTCGAAAACAATGAAGAATGAAGAATGTACGAAACATAATAGTAAAAAATATAATGATTTGGAAGATAAGAGCTTCTAAATTTCCGTATTTCAATACAAATTTTATCACAACTTTGGGCGGAAATAAATAACTTAAAGAGTATGAAAATTCCAAAATAGTTCACGTACAGGCAAAGATTATTTATTCAAAAATTCAATGAACTTTATTTGGAATATATACATTTAGTCGTTTTTTTATAATATTAGGTATTACACCCAAGGGGTATGTTGATGAAGTTTTACGCGCTAGTTTTCGATATATTTATGTTCGTATAACGCATTCGAAATAAATCACTATTCCTACTGCTCATTACTGGGTCTATCTCTTTCTCACACGATGTTTGTTTTTTTTTTTTTTTTTTTTTTATTTATTATAACAACTTTCTTTCAAAATAAACATCTAACTTACAATCTAAAAACCACGGGGGTTTGTCCTGTTAAGATAGTATGCATTTTAGCTGCGCCCACCAACGAGCTCGAGCCATTAGCGCAACCTTAAGGTATTTCTAAGTTACTAACTGTTGCCCGCGGTTTCGTATCCTGGGGAATTACTTCAGGTACCCGAATATAAAAGTACCCTATGTATATGATAATTTAGTACAGATCTAGACCCTATCTGTGTGCCAAATTTTATTCAAATCCGTTTAGCCGTTTAAGCGCGATTAACTAACAAACATCCAAACATCTTTATAAACTCAATTAAAATACCTCTAATTATAATAATCATTAAAGTAAAGACCAAAAACGTGCCTACAGCTAGGGCTGCCATCACCTAAATTGCCGACACTACACCGGACAAAGATTTAAAAATCTCCGGATTTTTGGTTGAAACCGGGATTTTTCCCCGGACGCCCTTGAAAACATGATTTTCATTTTGATGTATTATTATATTATTATGTACCTATATAGTATAGATACAGTTAACGAACGAAATCGCCAACATGGCGGGCGTCTGGGCTTCTCCCGGACACTTTGAGAACCCCCCCCCCGGACGCCCCCGGACGACCCCGGACGCCCACCCAAACTAGGACAAATCCGAGGAAATCCGGACGAATGGCAGCCCTACCTACAACCAAAACTCTACACCCGAAAATCCTTTAGCAAAATATTTAATTCATTAACTAATTATTTTGTCTAATGAAATGAGATTTTGACTTTGACTTTGAATTTAGGGTCCTTTTATAGAAAAGGTCTAAACTTGCATTATCTTGAATCGCGATAAACAAAGAGATGGCTATAACGGGTTGGATGCTGAAAGAACTTTCTGAATGCCGAATTAAGAGAATTATTTCAGACATAAGAAGTTTTGGATACCTTGATAACGAACTAGTGATTACCGATATTAGAAAAATATCGATGTTGAAATCAATTCAAAATATTAATATATAATTTATAATATATTAATCATTATTTATTTGCGTCTGAGTAAGATTACCATGGACTGGAACTAGTTAGCTTGTAACTAACAAGCTAACTAGTTCTAATTTAACCGGCGATTGTACTTTCCTTTATCCTTTTTATTAATGTTTTTTTTATTTTGTTTTAAATACCTCCTGTATAAATCACCTCAAGCTTGGTTTCAAACGTAATAATGTGTCGCTTCCAACAGGAACAAACGCAGGGATAATATTTCTTTTCCTTAACGTTATCCTAACACGTGGCTTCGTGATTATGACGCAATTGCTTTGTTATTAGAAAAACGACAGTACAGTACGATACTACTAAGAAGTTACATCGATGTACCAGGGCCCCAAATCTACTAATTTCAGTTATCTAAATCGTGACAGAATGGTTTCGTAATTGTTGGATTTTGCAGTGGAACAACCAATGGCTATCGCTCGCTTAGATAATGTTACAACTTATTGCATCAGCGCAAAGATATATATTCTTTACTGCAATACTAATAAACATTACGACTATATTAAAATTTAAAAGGGCGCTAAACGACATTTTAATTATGAAAACTTATTACACGATTGACGACTTTCTTAATGATGATTCACTGATTGACATTCTGTTACTGTGATTGACATAACTATTGTGATCCTAGTTCACTTACTTTTTATTTCCGTTTGACATTATTTTATTTTTATCTTATTGCTGTGATCACGCTGATTTTTATTGATAGATATTGTATACCTTTGCACGCCCATGTGATGCTAAAATATGGAGAACTTTATTATAAAAAAAACACCTATGTACTATACCCATGTTTACAAAGAAATAAATGATTTGATTTGATTCGTGGTCTTGAAAACGCACTCAGTTCGGATGTGATCGGTTTTACGAAGTATACCGATGCGATTTCTTAGTTGTGTCGTACTATAGCAGACGGTTTACGTCTACGTTTTATATTATTGTAAGGCCGGCTTTGAAAGTATTGACCGGGGATCAAAGCCTTTGCGGAAAATAAAAACAATATGATCCATTTTGCTTGTCTCATACCGTGTAGATATGGTTAGCCAATCTTTTAACTTTGTTCTTACATAGAAACTGTCAAAAAAATCGATCGATCTCTGCAACTCTCTTGGGGTTTATAAAGTCTTCTTTAAATGATTCGCTATTACAGATGTGAAAATATCCACTTTATTGTCGACTCTTAATATCATTAGTATAAGGTTCATAATATTCTGCAATCATCTGATTGACAGTTACTAATAGAGATCGTTAGATTTTTTATTTTTATTTATTAAAAAATACACAATTTGTACATTGAATTGGCATAGTCCCACAAAACCGTGTAATCGGTTTGACGAGATGAAGTACAATAATACTCAGTAAGATGTTTTTAGCTCTCCAGTTACAAACAAAGAGTATTCAACGTGTATCAGTACTACGTGGTCATATTTAAGGGTGTAGATCAGACCATCAAACTGAACAACTTTCTTTTTTGTGGACGAACATCGTAATCGCGAAAATAATCATTGGTCCCCAATGACATTTTACAAATAGACGCGTTGCCCGCGCTCTATATTGGCAAGATAAATGCAAGGTAAATGCCCTGCACCGACTGAGAGAATGAGCATGCAGCAGCTAATTTCATGAAATTATACGTCTATATTCAGCTTTTTCTAACAACCGACATGGCGTATGGTGGCTTTCATTTTCTTTCCCTTTCTTCGCGCATTGTATAATTATATGTACTGCTATGTAGCTATAGTAAAGTTTACGCCATTTTGTAGTGCGTTAATGATGGTGTATGGCTCGTCTATTTGTAAAATGTCATTGTTGGTCCCATATAAAACTTCAATATATAATCGACCCACACGTGTCTATGGAATAGCTGAATTTTTTTCGTGATTACGATGTTGGTAATATTAAACTGGATAGTGATAAATAATGTTGATAAACAATCTACATTAAATTGACAAAGTATACACTTTATTCTTCAGTGTATATATATTGCCTTTATTTTTCAACTCACTAGTGTTTTGACAAGATCAAACTATTACCAGGGGATAAATTTCCACATAGCGTCGCGCAAAGTCGCAAAAATGACTATTGCTCATTAATTCATTTATCGCTTCGCATCGCTTGGTTGTATATTGTCGCTTTGTGGGGTAGAAGGCTTATCAGTTACTTGGCTTCGTTGAAAATTCGTGTTTTCGCTATGAGTATGGCCAACACGAAAATTGCATTTGATTATTCGCGAAAGCCAGTTTAGTATGTATCCAAACTTATCATTTTCATTTCCTTTCTCCAAATCGCTAAAGAAAAAATAAAAAAGAATTATTTGCAGTCATTACAAAATTATAAAAAAATAGATCTGCCCGCAATATCGTTCGCGTGGAATTCGGATATAAATCTAATAAAAAAAATTAGTCTAAGTTCTTCTTCATGATGTACACTATTTGCTTGTCGAATTTCATCCAGATCGGTTTAGCCATTTAGTCGTGAATAGGTAACAAACAGACAGACAGAGAGACAGTTACTTTGAATTTATAATAATTATATGGGAATAATTTTTACAGTGTTTAATTAAAAGACTCAGCTTTCAGCTAATTAATAAATTGGACGGTTTTATTACGTGGCATAAAAAAAATCCTATAACCACGAAAAAATCGAACTACAATTTTTTTAATCTTAGGGCTGACTTTTCTATCGCTGGAAATCTTTATCCGTGGGAATAAAATTGAATTTTTGACATATTTTCTATAGAAAATCTAGACTAAATCTATTCTATACAAAATCTGTAAAGTGTCTTTATTCGTTGGATGAAACATTATCCCACAATTTAAAAATCGGCCCATAAACAAAAAGATTACGTCGTATTTAAACCACCAACAAAACATTTTAATTTTAGAGTCGGTCCACACTACCGAATATAATTTTCGAAGTTCGTTGCACGATGCGCATGTGTAAAACCACCACTATACATCATAAACCCGTAGCTACAAGCTATCTTATAAGCCCGTCATACACGTAGCTATAACATATAATATTAATATACTGAGCTATATATTACATTATAGCAAGCCCCCATACGTGGTAGCTATACTATAACATATTTTGATGACGTAATAGAAATATATATTATAGCTGCGTCTGAGGTCACTCGAAGATTACTATGGAAAATATATCGTAATATGCCTTGCTATAATATATATTATAGCTACGTGTGTGACGGGCTATAACCTTCGTGCCACACCCAACAGTTGACAAATCAACGCTAATGGACCGACTTCCCGTCGCCCATATAAGCTAACTAGTGCGCATGAGTGGACAATCTAATGCTTTCTGAGATGTGCCAAGGGAATACTTCAATGTGGAGAGAATTTCGTTACGAGATGTGGTTTGAAGTGTCAAATATCGGAGAATTTGAGATAACGTAAAACTTTGTTGGAACTGCGACAAATCGCGACGACTAACGAGTTTTTCCGATGGTGGCTGCAGTCTACAGACCGCAGGCAACAATTAGTAGGTAAACTGTGTTCAGGCGACAATGTCGTTGCGCTTGGAATGAAATTAATATACAGGGTTATTTAAAATTCAACCCACGGCTTCAACCGCGAGGTATCTTTATACCAGGAACATGCGATCCAATCACTGAACCGAACCATATCACTATACCGACTGTAACACAAATTAAAATACTACTAAGGTCACAAACAAGCATACAGCCTACAGCGTACAGCATACAACGGTTACCGTAACCTATGAACGCTTGGAATACCAGGGGCATCACTCGCGCGTTGTCGATCCTACAGCTACTAGCTTCGCTGTTGTGTTGGCAGTAAGGGGCACCCCTCCCCAATACGACGCTTCCCCAAGGAACACTGGCAAATATTAGGCCGCGTCGCTCCCCTGCAGTTCAGTTCCGCTAAGTGTGATCTGACCTTTAGATGTACCCTTCAGACCGCGCCAATTACGTCTAGCACTGGCCTAATATTGCCAACTTTTCTTACAAATAATAAAATGCTGTTAGAACTCACCGTTTCCTGTATTTGTATATGATGAGCACGATGAAAGCGTTGCCTATGAACAGCGCTGCTATGAGAAGCGATGGTATGACTATGTCTGCAAAAGAAAAGAGGCGTTAAATACTTTGAATATAAAAGAAAAAATGTCAATGCTATCTTTATTGACCAATTTTGGGATATCATCATCAGCCAGTGACATCCACTGCTCAACATAGGCGTCCCAATTAACGGTCCAGAGTTATTCCTATTATCACCACAGTCAGCAGAAGAATTGGTCATAGGAATATTTTGCTAATAACAAAAAGAGAACGATTTCCAGCTCTTCAAAAAATCCCTCAGAGAGTCATCACGTCATCATTCGAATCAGAATCACTTTAGCAAAAATACCTTTAAGTCAAAGCCATAAAGGTGTTAATAACGATTCGAATAACATTGGTCAGCCGAGTCGTATCCGTGCGAGCGACTCGTTTTAGGTGCTATACAATATGTATCATAAATGCGTGGTCATATTTAAGGATGTGGATCAGACCACCAAACGACTTTCTCTGTCGGACCAACATAGTAGACGCGAAAAACTTATCAGCTATCCCATATAAAACTTCAATAGGTATCTACTCGATCCAAACATTATGGAACAGCTTATTTTATCACGATTACGATGTTGGTCCCACAAAGAAAGGAGTTCAGTTTGATGGTCTGATCCACACCCTTAAATATGACCACGCATTTCTGAGACACGTTGTATAAAAGCATTTCAGACACGTGTCAACAAAAAATAAACGTGATGTTTTCTGACAATACAAATCGTTAAAGAAACCATTGTTACAAATGACAAAAACATTTTCCTTTTTCACGTTATTATTTAGAAATCTTCACTGACACGGAAACGTACACGATTTGATTTATCAAATTACCTCTGTCGACTCCTCGACAATTTTGTTCAGTCAATGAGCCATTTTTGAAACGTATTGGAATGTAATAAACGTGCTGTGACACGTGTTTTTATTTTATAATAAAATCGCTGTAATAAAAACTAACCGATTGTATATATTTTTGGACTAATTTTATTTATACGAAGGAAAAAGACCGGTTGTTTTCATGATGAATAATTATTAAGTGTATCTGAATTTTGCACATAATATAAGGTACCTATACAATTAAGACGAAATTAATATTTTTATTTTTACTTTATTTTATTTACTAGGGAAAATAAACAGTTACACATTACATGTTATATAAATAAAAATAATGTTATAAAATATGAATAAATGTGCAACCAAGGACATTTTCCACAAATTATTAAACAAAATGATTAGGGAGTACGGGAGTAGGTACGTTGTGCGAGTGTCCGTGCCTCGGATAGAACGTTAAGCAGTTGGTCCCGGTTGTCATACGAATACCTTTGACAGTCGTTACGGGAGTCAGCAACCCAAAAAAATTCTGACAACCGGTCTAACCTTAGTTAGGGTATCAGTGTCTCCCAGTAATTGGGTGGCGGAGGTCAGATGGCAGTCGCTCTGTATAAAATAATGTTACCCAGCCGCATCTGGTTAGACTGGGAGCCGACCCCAACTTAGTTGGGATACAGGCCAGGCAGATGATATGATATTTATTTATTTATTTATTTATAGGTACTTCAACGACTTATCCACTAACAGACATTAAATTATAATTAACAAGGTTCCAGATTATGGTGAATTTGTCACTTATAGAAGTACACAGCACTTACAGAAATTAGAAAATAAAATTATATAGGTAATACAAGTTATTTAAGAAAGGGAAAATTAATAATAATAATGTTAAATGTTAAACGTAGGGATTGTTAGCGAGTATATATAATGTTAGTGATATAGGTACTAACTGTATAATATAGCTTAGCTAATATTATTATTAAATCCGTAACATAATTTTTGGATTGTAAGAGCCTTTAAAAATCGAATAAAATCAAGCCGGCATCGGCAAGCTGATATACTTTAGTTAGGTAAACGATGAAAAAATCATACTGCGTAAGTGCGTAATCACTATTGATAACAAAAATGTGAGATAAATTTCTCGCAGCACATATTCCACAGACAATATCATAGAATGAAGTGAATTATGTTCAACAAGTGGCTTGTATGCAGTGGTTCAGACACCTCACATAAGATTCTATTGAGGCGCATTAACCATTTATCATATGAACCAATTTTACTACATGCATTATACAAGGTGTTTTTTTTTTTTTTAATTATTATTTAAACTTGTAAAAAAATCTTAATAGACAGGTAATTAATTGATTTAGGGCTGATTTTTCAATCGCCAGATAATATTTTATCCACCGAATAAATTTGACACATGACAGTTTTTGTATAGGAAATTGTCAAGAATTCAAATTTATTCTCTCGGATAACGTCATCTGGCGATTGAAAAATCAGATTTCTTCCCTCGGATAAAATTATCCTAAGCCCTTAACCAAAGATAATGTTAGCCAGTGTTTAACTTTCTCACTACGAAGAGACCAATTTCGAAATAAAATCTCGGAGTAGTAAATAAAAACGGTAACGAAATTCCAAAAAAGAAAATAACAAAATAATCCCCCAAAGACATATTTCTACAATAGAGTAACGTCATCAATTTAATATATTTTTTTCTGACGTCACAATAGCACAAAAAATGTGACGTTCTCAGAATAAATGTGCGTTGGAGAAATCTTTATATCCAGTATAAAAGTACTGACTCAAAAGGATCTATTAATCATCCCTCCCACTACGGCCAAATCTCCACAGGTTTTGGTCTAGAAAATGTGGATCTTAATATTGCTTTTATGTGTTGACTAAATTATGGGCTAGGATTTATTCGCAGTGATCTTGATTTTTATTAAAAATTCCTTTATCTGCGTAGGAGGTATAGTACGACACAACTAAAAAGTTACATCGATGTACCCCGTCGATTCGATTTCAAATTTGGACCCTCAACCTAAATGTTAAGATTACCTACGACCATGTGCTAAGAATTTTTTATTACCGGTGGCTTCGTCATAACGCCCAGACTTCTGCAAGTAACCCAGGTTTTAAGAGGGTCTAACAGACTGCCGAAATACATTAGACCATTCATCCGCGATATGACAAATTTCTAGTCACTTAGTATGCGAGGAAAGAGGCTTTTTGACTGACGAAACATCAGCGGGCGTAAAAAGGCCACAATAATGCAATTCACCTAAGAATCTCCAAAATAGCTGTCAAACAGTTGACAGCTGAATATGAACCTTAAGGGAATGATAATAAGAGTCGTCAATTAGATGGATACTTTGACATTTGTAATGTAAATCAGATCATCTATCGAGTAAACCCGAGCTATCACATGAGTATCGTTTATGCCGTAGTACAAAGACTAGCCAGTCAACAATGGTGGTATCACGCTGGGAAAGCGAGTTAGTGATCACTTGAGAAGTTAGGTTACATGCTCTTCTAGCGACTTCCCTAAAGAACTTAGGTTACGTGCTCTCTGATAATCTTTTCTAGCGACTTCCCTAAAGAAGTTAGGTTTCGTGCTCTTTGATAATCTTTTCTAGCGACTTCCCTAAAGAAGTTAAGTTACGTGCTGTCTGATAATCTCTTCTAGCGACTTCCCTTAAGAAGTTAGGCTACGTGCTGTCTGATAATCTCTTCTAGCGACTTCCCTGAAGAAGTTAGGTTACATGCTGTCTGATAATCTCTTCTAGCAACTTCTAAAAACTACCGAAACTCTGTCGTAAAACCCCTGTGTTCCCCAAAAGGCTAAGAGCAGGGGCGAAATATTGTGCGTCTAGATTTTGCCCATGAAACGATACCAAATTCTCACAAACTCCAAAAACTACTATTTCAATAATTTATCACTAAAGGCTTATAATATTTCAGACTTAAACCTAGTTTCCACCTGGCTATCTCCAAGGAGTAACTAATTAATACCGCTAGGAACATCGCGGACCGGATTCGCCGCCATCTTTGACGTATTGCCAAAGTTTGCCAGTGATAAAGCTGTAGCCTTCGAACTAACTGGGTTGGTCAAGGTTGAGGCCTTGACAAGCCCGCAAGTCATAACTTCGTAAGTTAGAACAAATGGCCCTCATAACCTACTGTATAATATGACGCTGATATTGTTTATGGTGCGAGTGATTTTCGCCTGTGATTTTTTTTATATCACCTACTAATACGGCTATGATACATACGGCCTGCCTGTTGGCAAGCGGTTACCGTAACCTATGGACGCTTGCAACACCAGGGCCATAACTCGCACGTTGCTGGTCGTGAAACTATGTTCCCACGCAGAGTACCTATCTTAAAATGCAAATAGGAGTACCACTACCTAGGACAAACAGGTAGACCGATAGGAAGTACCTGTACTAATCGAAAGTCAACCGTAATAATTTGATGACCACAATTAGTTTATTGTTATAGCGGACTATAGATCATAATCAAAAATGAACATTTAAGATCTGATAAACTTTACGTTTAAGGGGCCACTCTGAATATTAAAACAGGACAACTGATTTAATTACTGCGCTCATTATTTATCAAAACAAAAAATATGAACAACTTTTACTATGAGAACAAAATTGAAATCGCGAAAATCTGCTGTTCCATACAAATAATTCTATATTACTCAACTAAATGTATGGAACAGTAGAATATTTTTTTCGGTATTTCCGAGTTTATCCTATAGTAAAAGTTGTTCATAATAATGAGTACAATAACCCCTTATGTATGTCATAACCGGGATCCAGCAGAATATCAGCGTCAGGTGTCATAGACTGGCACATGCTGAGCTGGACACCCATTTGCTACAGCTCGAGACACACACCGAATAGTCAAAAGGCTGTTGATGTTCAGTCGTTGCAGTATATTCAAATTATTATTTTTTCTGCTTAGTTTTACACTGTTGCCACCCTAAAATTGTATTCTCTGTCTATGCACCTGTCCTCTTCTTAATATCTATGTCTATCATTCTAGTGCGTCTTGTGTTTGTGGCAAATAAATGATTTTTTTCTTTCTTTCTTTTTTTCTTTCCCTTATAGCAGGTGTCCTATATAAATAATTATGCAACCTGTATAACAGATTTCCCAAAAGCTATACCTACAAAATAGATTAGCAAATATTGAAATATCTCAAGACAAATTTGACAATCCCCTTACAATCTATAAATATAAGACCACGGTTTATTATATTTTGTAGAATCCTCGCCCAACCCAAGTTCGTCAAAGTTTCAATGAGATACAATTACTAAGTTTCCTTACATTTTGTGTTAGATATCCAATTTGCATAAATGCGATCCATTGTCGCCGGTTCGAGATAAATGTCTTTTAGAACAGTGTGTTTTGCCTAAAATCGGCTGATTTAGGCAGAAACTTGGTTTTACAATACAACGGAGTATATTATTTGGGTATTGTTAGCGTAAAATATAAGCGGAATGATTATATTAGGTTTGACGAAATAATATTCATTTCACAAAGGTATCCATAGATAATGTGCTCAACGTCAATACCGAGAGAGTTCAAGGTTGCGTTTGGTTGAGTGAAATAAAGGCGATAAAAGATAAATTGTAAAGTCGTCGAAATGGAAGGGTAATGAATGCTCTGAACTACTATTATTTATTCTATGATCCAGGAGTTCCCATTTTAGTGTAATAATGTTTTAGTAAAATAGAGCGTAAAATAGAAGAGGAACAATTATAATAAGTATCACAAAATAACTTTCATTTAATAAAATGTATCCATAGATGCTCATTAACAGATATACGTTAGTATCGAGAGAGTTCAAGAAGCGTGTTTGGTTGACTGTAATAAAGGTGATAGAATATAAGTTATTACTATTAGCCTTCGAAAAGGAAGGGTAATGAATGAACTACTATCGTTTATTCTGTGACGGTAGCTAACGGTGGAAACTATTATCATATTAGTTATTGTTAGCCTACATCATCCCACTGCTGGGCAAAGGCCTCCCCCCATGATTTCCAGGCTTTTCGGTCTAGAGCCAGTGTGAACCATTCATATTATGTTCATAAATAATATTCATCATATTCATATTATTATGGTTCATATTAGTTATTAAACTAAAACGGGAGTTCCCATTTTAGTATAATAATCTGTTATAAATAATCCGCTTGCTTTCTAGACACATCACAAAAGGCGAGAATTTGGTATATTTTTCATAACTATTGGGGTAGCATTGGACCCATTGACGTAGAAAAAATTGGCGTAGGTACTGAAGAAATCAAGATCTTAATGGTTATACTGATGTCAAAATAAAAATCTCAATAAAAATAAAACGTCCTATTTTGACTGGTAGTCGCAAACGCAACGAGGGAGATTCCTAGGACAGGAGTTTGATATATCGGAGTTAGTGAAAAATGGGCATAACTTATTACTTGGCCTCTACTACCATCATAATACTGTTATTAGAATAGAAAATGTTTATTTGTCTATAAGACAAATTACATAGTAGGTAGCAAGGAAATAAATCATACAAGAAGTTATAATGCCCTTGGACTCAACATAATAATTGGCAGCGCAAGGCATGCTCAACTGCTGACTGCATACTGTCAGTCCATGGTCCACACTGGCTTTAGACTGAAAAGTCTGAAAATCGTGGCGTGTGGCTTTTTTCCATAAGATAATAATAAATCTATTTTAAAGTAAATTATCTAGGTTATGAATAAATACACTGATCACGATACTCACCAACCATCATATTGGGTTCGTCGTGTGGCGGCAGTTTTGTATCTTTTTCGTTACTTCTTAGGATAGAACCGTTACCGACGGCTGGATCAACCGCCTCTTCTGCAAACAAAGGAATGAAATAATAATATATATTTTTTACTTATCTCTTAATAATAATCTTTACTCGAAATTGTATCTGAGCTTTGATGCGTAGTCTTGAGCGATAGAAACCGCGTTTTTATATGCGAGCCTTTACTTGTTGCGATAAATAGGCATAATCTCTCGTTAGAGAGTAGTATATTCCTTGTATTGGGCTTTAAATGTTTGGAAATGTGTGCCTAGTACAAATATAGTAATCTGTGATATGTGCGTACTACTTTGACGTGTTACTGACACTGTCAAGAGATTTTAGACTGATAGCATACTATCAATCTGCGTTTTGTTCACACAAAGGTAGGTATAAAAAAATCTAGTATATTTTATTCGCTTTGATACGGCTATAGTACACTAGCTACTTTCTGCATCAGAATCGCGTGATTTCGCGTTCGTTATTCACTTTTTGTACGCAAAAACCAGCCAACGAACGCGGAAATGCACGATTCTGCTGCAAAAAGTAGCCAGTGTGCTATGGCCCTTATAAATAGCGCAAGACGTATAAATCCACTGACATATAATACCAGTAGCAGAGCCGTCCACGAGCAGAGCCCAGACCTAAGTCAGGTCTGTGAGCAGACCAAATACCTAGAGTATAGTTAGTCATTGTTCTGAGACCAAACATTCGCTGAAAAATACGTAGCCATTACGCACACATAGGGACTTATTTATGAAAGGTCAATCCCGGTGTTTTGTCGTAGTCAGTGACTACGACACACCGGTACGCACAGCACTTCACCATTTTATTATAATATTCTACTATCTATTACATCCCAACCAAGTAACAGTTTTCATTTAAACGCGATTTACGTGCGAACTTATGTGTCTTATTATTATGACGGCGCGGGATAAACAAGCTACGCGTCAAATTTTGTCTATGGTACTATATATTATCTCTATGTCTATGAGTGAGTCAGTGTGATAACAGGTAAAAGAACGAGATACTATTATGCAGTTGTCGCTTAGTACAATAAGGATAAAGAATCCTTCCCATCTAATGGATTCATGTTTGGTCTGCTACTGGTATTATATATCTGTGTATAAATTGCTTGCTTCAATATTGCATTGTGGTCTGGGGTGGGGCGGCTAAATCTCACATGATCCTACTCGAGAGGGCACAACGTGCAGTCCTTAAAGTCATGCTCTGTAAACCACACCGTTTCCCAACTGAAAAATTATATGAAGAGGCGGGTCTACTCGGGATACGTAAACTATATATTTTAAATGTTATATCTAAAATGCATGTACAGATCTCAAGAAGAGATGACATAGTAATGCTACAAAGTAAGCGCAAATTCAGAATACCACACTCAGCAGTAAAATCGACTTTTGCCCAGCGTCTACCATTCTTTCTTCACACTCATATCTACAACAAGGTGCACTCATTACTCAAAATCAGAAATTTCACAAGCGCTCAAGTCAAACGCACCCTTAAATCCTGGCTTTTGGAACAATCTTACTCGGACATCGAAAACCATTTCCTGAATATAGTCAAATAGACACACTCAGTCACACTAACACACCCTCACCTACCTTACACTTTAATACACAACCAAAAACAACCACACAATATTTATTTTGTTATTTTAAAATTTTTGATTAATTATGTTTTATTGTAGATACTAGAATTTATAAATTTTGTTCAGCATTTTATTTATTTTATATTTTTCAGACTCATCACAAACTTTGATGACGTCTGAATATTTTTATGTTTCTTGTTTTCTTTTGTTTAATGTTTAGTTTAACTTGTAAAATTAACTTTAATTTAATACAACACTCGTTTGTAAGTCGCAACCGTAGCTGATAACACTATGGCAACTACCACCTGATGGTGCCCAAGATACAGGCCTAGCCTAGTTTGGGACCAATAGAAAATATGGATTGTAAAAATATTTCATGGGAATAAATGATTTTGAATTTTGAATTTTTTTGAATTTTGAAATCCTATAAAAAAATGGCTGAAGTATAAAATATATTTCCTTTTGCGTGGATAAAAATAATATTTATTAAATTGCACACACTAGTGTTTTAAAAAGGAAAATGTATGTAAATAATTCTATAAAAATATTATGGTTTCTTATCAAATCTAAGTTTCCTTTGTTCCGTGTTGAACTAAATAACAATATGTCGCGCAAAATTGAGCGCGTGTGTATTATTTATAATGGATTTATTATATAGTTACTAAAGTTACTACGAAATTAAATTATCTAGGACAAAGCAACCGACATACTACACAGTTATCGTGTAGTTGTTGTTTGTGTTGCTAGTAGTCATCTTTTACTAGTTAAATTTTGTTTCTTCTACCGTATTATTCTTAGTCTTCTTTTACAAGTTTAAGAATAATATTTATCTTGCCAGTATAAGCGCTAATACAGGGTGTAAGTGACATCGTAACGAAAACTTATACCATGGGTTCAGTACATGATACTGAAAGACTAAGCGAAAGAATATTAAGTCGGTCTTTTCAAAAATTTTACGATTTTGTTCGCAGTTTTTTTAACTAACTAAAAAATCTGCGAACAGAATCGTAAATTTTTTGAAAAGACCGATGCAAAATTCTTACTCTGATTGATCCAGTATCATGTACTGAACCCATGGTATGAGTTTTCGTTACGATGTCACTTACACCCTGTATAGAGCGCGGGCAACGCGTCTATTTGTAAAATGTCATTGGGTGGATAAAACAAAATTTCAGCCTACTAACCATAGACCTTAGATTACTGAAACCAAACATTAATCTAAGCCACAGACTTAGGATTTCGCTTACGCTCCTACGCTCCTAACGATATATACGACTAGATCTCACATTCACATTTGACGACACAGTTGGCGCTGTAATTAAGCGATTGGCTTTCTGCGCTTTTTTTGCTTAGTAATAATAACTTTATGGTATACGCACATACCTACTTAGGTCGATATTTTTTTACTCACATAATTCATAGTAATAATAATAAGATATATTATGTATGTATATCGCTTCCAATTAAAACAAGATGTAGTAATATACAACTTATGTAAAGTATAAAATATAGATGTATAATTCAGCTTACATTTCAGAGGCTACTCACTTATTTGCCCTACGAATGAACCACCAAATTAATCCGAAAATTAATTAAAAGTAATTCCAATTAAAATAAAAGTACATTGCAGTTGACAGGGTTTAATTAAGTCCACATCAAGGAGTTAAGCAATTATTGGTGCAGGCAGTAAGATAAACGAAAATGATCAAGAGGATAAAGCTTTATGAGGCCGATGGTATAAAATAAAAAATATTGTTTAGACTGGTTCCTAAGGCAATCTACAGTGTAAGTCCCTAGTCTTTGAAATAACATGGTAATATAACCTAACCGTCAAAAACCCCCGACTCCAACTAGAAAAAGAGTTGTATCTTTTGAACGGCTTAACAGATTTTCATGAAACATAGCTAAGATGATACCCGATTAAACTAGCTTTCAATTAAAAGAAACTGCATTGAAATCGGTTCATCCGTTTTGGAGCTACGATGCCACAGATAGATACACAGATACACACTACAAACTTATAACACCCGTCTTTTTTGTCGGGGGTTCAAAAACAGGGTGTACGTGACATCGTAACGAAAACTGATTGGGTTCAGTACATGATTCTGTAATATTCGGAGTTACAATGTTGGCAGGGTTTTTAAAAAAAAAAACGATTTTTTTAGTTAGTTATAAAAACTGCAAACAGTGTCGTATTAATTTTGAAAAAAACCGATGTTTTTGATTCTATGGGACCAGTCTATTCTACTGTATATATAGAGATAATATGTATAACTATGACTGTATAACAAGTAACAACACAGAAATGACTTTTCTGCGTGAATTGTGCGACACAGAATGGAATAAAGCAGCTGGCGGCGAAACGACGAGACAATGCAATTACCACGTGTAAAATGATGACATTAAGAACCTCTCAAACTGTCTACGGTATAATCCTTTAACAACAGATGGCGTGGCTTTCTGCCTGCGTCTCGCGGGTTCGATTTCATTTCCGAACAAATATTTGTATGACCTACAGATACTTGTTTCGGGTCTGGTGGTGTGTGCATGTGAGATGTATGTTTGTAAACTGTACCCACGACATGAGATAAATTTGAATTAGAGGTAATAAAAAAAAAAAAAGGTTTATTATAAATATGAAGCAAAATATGAAAGAAGATGTTTTCAAAAAGAATAATAGCCGAGAAAAGGCATTCCACTATTAAAAAAACGAGCAATTTATAATTTCAAATTCATTAAACCACTTAAGAATCTTCCAGCTTCCTCAGTAGCCAGGCAGAATAAAAACGAAAACTGTAGAAAACACAATTTATTTTCAGTCTATGTAAATTCAATGCTCAGCCGAGACTGGTCGAAGCAAAGCAATCTTGTGGCATCTCAGGAGACCAAGCGACAGAGAAAAATGGCTGATAAATAGCCACTTTTAATATAAGTCCGATTCTCTTTGAAAATATCATGTAAATCTTGTCACAAAGTACGAATAAGGAGTAGTGTACAAAAGGAAAAAATTTAAATAAAGCCGGTGTGAATGAATAAGTTATGGAAACAGAAAATGGTTGTTTAAAGGTGGGTGCACACAACGAACGCGCTGCATATTCTATGTTAAAATTCACCTTACGCGATTATGATAAATGCGTAGGTAAAGAAAGAAAGAAAGAAAAAGAGTTTATTAGCACAATAAAAAATAAATAAAACAAATCAAAGAAAACATAAAATGAGTTATTGTGCCAAAAGGCCGCAGCTCAGCATAATGTCAGGAGGCAGTATAATGATGATAATGATGTAGGTAAGTATAATGATGCGATATTGAATAAAAGGGAAATATATTTATTAGACACGCACGAAACAATAGGACATGAAAGCAAAATAGTAAAAATAATAATATTTCCAATGTGCCATTACTGTCCCACTGCTGGGCACGGGCCTCTTCTCAGAATCCCAATCCTGTCTGGCCTGATTCCTGGTTTAATCGAAGATGCCTGAGTGCTTCCTCTGCGGATCTGTGCTGCATGTTCGCAAGGATGTATCACCTGCCTTGCCTTTCACCAACTATGTTTGGGTCAGCTCCCAGCCTAACCAGATGCGACTGAATACCAGTATTTTACACGGAGCAACTGCCATCTGACCTCCACCACCCAATTACTGGGAGACACTGATACCCTAAGGTTAGAGCGGTTGTCAAACTTTTTGGGCTGCTGACTCCCGTAACGATTGTCATAGGTATTCGTATGACAACCGGAACAAACTGCTTATCATACTTTTCGAGGCACAGAGGGGTCAAGATGTTCGTAGAAACGGTCACCCATCCAAGGACTTACCGCGGCAAGCGCTGCTTAACCTCGTTGAGCGACTGATCTGCGCGGTAGCTATGTAGCTACGAGCCCTTCGCAAGGATGTATGTTCAACAATAATAATCTTATTTCTGAAGTAATAATATAACGATATCCCAGGCAGTTTATTCTGTGTTAAGATAACTTAACCCTTCTCTACTCAAAAGCTATGGGACGACAATGGGACCACCGCACTATAGTAAATTAGTTTACAAGCCCTCTCGTGGGAATTGTCAAATCAAACAGTGAAAATTACTGTTCTAATGTAATTTGTACATTTGGGCCCAAGGTTAGTACACATTTGCGGTACAAATGGACACGTAATAGAGTGTGAAAATTATGTTGACAGCATCCTTACATAGAAATGTGATACTGTTATACTGAGTATTTTCTACCAGAATAATTTATTTACTGTGACGTGTAATTTAATACAGGCATGTTTTTGAGATGGTTTTTGTACCGAGTATCGGGCAAAAAATAGGGATGGCACGCATACGAGTAACTCAAAACACTTGTGACTTGTGAGTGTCGGGACACTGGGGGCACAGATATAATTATAAAGCTGTTTTCAACATGTTCATGCCGAAGCCGAATCCGAAGCCGAAGTCGAAGACAAAGCTTTTTATTTTATATTCAATATGTATAATTTCCTCGATTTAAACATAATTTGATTTGTTGTTTTATTTGTAATTAGTATATCTATCTAAATAACGTATCGTACCTGGAACAAATTAAATCATTTACACCAAACACAGGGCTCCACAAGATAGGCTCGGCCTTGTGTGGAGACCACAGGATAAATATTTCCTTGTCCAAACTAAAATTAAGTAAGTACCAATTTTTAAGGAAATGTAAAAATAACACGGTATTGTTACTTTTGGTAATAAATTAATAACTTATCTATCTTACTTTTATAACAACATCTTGCAAGATACATGCATGTGAATGAGGTAGAACTTCTGCAAGTCACGATAATAACGTGACTTCAGACTTGTATAAAAAGTCCTACTTTTAAATCGGAGGTCCTTTTAAGGGGTTATATTCCTCATCATTATGAACAACTTTTACTAAGGGACCAAACCTGAAATCGCGAAATATAAGCAGCTGTTCCATACAAATAATTCAATTACATTATACTAAATGTATGAAACAGCAGATTTTTTATTGCGTTTTCGTTGTGGTTGCCATAGTAAAAGTTGTTCATAATGATAGTAGGACCTTACATAAAAAATAATCTTTACAAATATGTAAATAAAATTTTAAGTGTCTGTTTGTAATGTCAAAATAACAGCTTTTTACTAAATGCATATAAAAGTATATACGGAAATTATAACAAAAAAACAATTTTAAAAAAAACCTGTCGTCCGTCTATATGTTTGTTGTAGTTGCAGCTGAATTTCCGAAACGGCTGGACCAATTTTGACGGGACTTTTACTGGCAGATAGGTGAGGTTATAAGGAGTACCTACCTAAGGCTACTTTTTTTTTTCAGGCGGACGAATTCTCGGGCACTGCTAGTAAATACATAAAATAATAAAGGCAGGAATATTTTCTCATAAACATCTCGTAAGAAAGTTTGAACATAATTAAATCCCATTCAAATCTTGAAAATGAAATCATACTGCTTAAAGATTCATCGCACCAAGTACTCTGGGTTCCGATAATAAATTCGTAATTTATTACACCATCGAGTTCAATTGTACTGTGAAGCCCCAAAGGGCTAAGTGAGGAGATAATTCAGCCTACAATATGCTCGGGTACATAACTAATGTGACGTATGGCCCTTAAGGGAAGCTAGGGTTCCCAAAAATACCCAAAGTTTGGTCTCATGATGACTGTTACGATTGTAAGTGAAGCGTCGTTTTTTTAGATTTGATTGCTAAAGTTTATTCTGTCTTAATGATTCTTGAACTGAAGTAAATTGTGCGTTTTATAAACTTTTTCACCTAGGGACCTCTAAGAAATAGACATAATTATTGCAGACCCCATTAAAATACCCATTTTTAACCCCCGACAAAAAGAGGGGTGTTATAAGTTTGTACTGTGTATCTGTCTCCATCGCATCATGTGTGGCATCGTAGCTCCAAAACGGATGGATCGATTTCAATGCAGTTTTTTTTAAGTGAAACCTAGTTTAATCGGATGTCATCTTAGCTATTGATTCATGAAAATTTGTTCAGCTGTTCAACAAACAGCTGTGTGTGCGCTGTGTGTGCTCTTTTTCTAGTTTGAGTCAGGGGTTTTTGACGGTTAGTTTATTACTGATACCTATATACAATCATAATTAACATGACTTTTAGACTTTCTCACTGATCTCAAGGGTGTCACGGACTTCGGTTTCTGACATAATTATTTCTAAATCCCAAATAGTTACTTATTTCTTTCTGTTTTATACTGACTGTTGTACCAAAACCATTTAATAATACTTTTAAAAGCATGTTAAAACATTATTTAAATACGAGTTTCGAGATAAAGATACGTTGTCCATTTTGGTAGCTATATCCCATTTAGAAACGCTTTCAAATGGTAATAACAATCAACATAAATTCAAGTTTAACTTATACGACAATTTTGCTCATAAATCTGCCGAAAGCCATCTGCAAAGTTTCAAAAAAGAAGGCAATATCTGAATCATTGTTGCCTAACTATTGTTTACTTTGTATGGTATTTATTCAAAATGGCGTACACTAGTCCAACAAAACAAAATACGGCTTGGAACGACAGGAAAAACCTCCTTCGCCTGACTGCCCGCCTAACTGTAGCTGTTGGTAAATATCCCATGGTAAATCACAATGTCGATCCATCATTATAAGCAAAGTAATCCGGATTGATGGTCTCTACGAAAAATATAAATATTTCATTTTGTTTCTTTTTTTATTTTGTTGCTGTGTTAAAATTTCGCAGTAGGGTACTAGGTACCCCGTAATTTTGATCGTTCAGTGAAGGTAAATTCATAAAAAATATTCTAAGACTTTTTATCTTGGAATAAAGGTTTGATGTAGGCCGTGTGAAAGTTTTATCTTTTTATTAACACATTCTACAAGAAATATTATTTATATAAACTAGTTTTTTGCGGCTTTGTCTGCAATGGGAACAATACTGTGGTGTTGTTTAATATTTTGTGTGAGTGTTATTTCTTACACAAAACACATGCACAAACATTCCGAGCGACGCAATTAATACGACATCATTACCCATGAGTTAAAACATATTCAATGTTATTAACGATAAATCGACACAAATGCGATAAATACAGCAACTGTTCAAACAAAAGAGGCATGCCGTTTAGCGCACCAATTTGATGCGCACCAAGTTGATGCGCACCCAGAGTATTCTGCTTTAGGTACGGTTTAAATAACAACGTTCTTTTCAACACACGATTCTTTTCACTGTGTAATTTTAATTTTCTTTATTTAAATTTTTGCCAAAGTAATTTTATATACACTTTAAAGGATAAGGAATAATAACCTAACCGTCAAAATCCCCGACTCCAACTAGTAAAAGAGCTGTAACTTTTGTACGGCTAAACAGATTTTCATGAAACATAGTTATGATGATACCCGATTAAACAAGCTTTCAATTTTAAAAAACCGCACTTATATCGGTTCATTCGTTTTGGAGCT
Organism: Allophyes oxyacanthae; assembly: GCA_932294325.1. Lineage (NCBI taxonomy): Eukaryota > Metazoa > Arthropoda > Insecta > Lepidoptera > Noctuidae > Allophyes > Allophyes oxyacanthae. Next base: position 3,932,723 of record OW028612.1, read on the forward strand.
ACGATGCCACAGACAGATACATACTACAAACTTATAAGAGCCCTCTTTTTTGCCAGTGTTAAAAAGAAATGGAACGTTGCTAATCCACCCACGCGAGAAACAAAAAACTTTACTAAATTGAAGGGTTCTCATCCCTTGTTGTTTCGAACAATAGGTACCAACCGTATTTAAAAAAACTTTGCGAGTACAATAAAAGATGTTAACAAGAAGTAGATTCGAGTTTATTTTTAGAAGTACGAACCCATAAACGATTAGAGTTTTAAGTTCTTATTGGTAGGTATCTGAGAATGAGTTAATAGAACTTTTACGACTGTCCACCTATAAAAAAGTTTTGGTAATTATTATTGAAATGGGCAGACATCGATAGTATACAGGGTGTCCCTGGAAGTATGGATCAAGTCGAATAGGGGCGTAGGCAAGGTTAACCGCTAGGTTATCACATCTTTTTTTATACTACATAATATATTTTATATCGTGGTTATTCCTTCCCTTTAACATATTTCACTGTTTGTATAACATAATCTAAAAACCTAAATCTCTCACACTCATTAGAAATTAATTTATTAATCCTTTTCTGTCAACCCTAAGTCATTTAAGTAGTGACGTCATCGCCGTCCCTGCAACGCGTACAGTCGCACTAACCGGTCGAGACGTCGACTTGGAGTTACTGGTGGCTTACTACGAACTCTTATAGCAGGTCTGAATTGAACTGCCCAGAAATTTCCAGTATGAGCTGACCTCTCACTGTATAGGCTTTTCGTACAATGAAAGGTCAGGTTATTATGGAAATTTCTGGGGAGTTCACTTTCAGCCCTGTTATAAGATCTCATAGTAAGTCCGCTGTAGTCAAATGTACACGTAGATATACTGCGTCTGGTCTAGTGGTTGCAATTTTTTAGAGCCCGAGTCGTAGTGGCGTGCATAGACATTTCTTACAGGCAAAAACAACTTAGCTTTGTATTGTCAAGTTATAAGCGACTTTGCATTTCTGATTGACCACCTCGCCCTAAGACTAACATTATCTGATATTACAGACATAATTAACGTTTGTACATTGTCTGTTTATGGATTTACATAAAGAAAATAAGTATCATGACTTTTTTAAGGTTGAATGCTATGGCGACGGTCAATTATATTTTCAATCGATAAAAATATAAAACAATTACACTCGTATGTGTGTTACATTATAATGCCTATTATGTAATATTGTGTTGCTACCGAATACTGATATGGCACTTGCCAGCTTATCAAACAAAATTGATAAAATATTATAGAAATAATAATAATGTTGTATTTTACGAAATGCTCAACGCACGAGTGAATTATTGTTTTGTTTGATCTTAGCGTTCGTTCACTCGATAATTTTTGCAGCAGAATAGCGCGTTTTTGGGTTCGTTTGAGAAAAAAAGTTCTTAATCCATATTAATAAGAAATCGCGAAAATAAAATTGCTGTTACATATAAATAATTTCGTATTACCTACTCGTCTAAACGTATGGAACAGCTGACTTTTTTACGACCTGTATAGACACATTACAACAAGAACTTTTGTTTTTCGGTGGTCAACGACTACGAAGCGTTGATTTCCAAATCATAATTAAAATTCAAACTTATAGCAACATTTCAACTAAGCTACTGATAACCTTATTTCCCGCGACCTCTTTATACAAACAAACGTAAAAGAATCGGTTGATATTCGTATCAGTACATAGACATATTAGTCTATGTATCAGTACCATCATTAGTTATTATATTATCTCTATGGTACCATCCTAATGTCTGTCAGGCCTACTCGTTTCGCTCATTAGCAAAAACTTCAGCAGTTCATTCATCTTTTCATCCGACAACGTATGGTATTATGGAGAGATTGCTTTTGAATCATTCATTCAAACTACTACACGATCACGGGCCCTACCACCATCTGTTACAACAATATTGTCTTAACCTTCGTATTATAATGTCCATAAAGTAAGACTACATATTTTATTCTCATCGAATTCTCTTAGAGGAAGGAATGGACAAAACATTCTAATTCTTTAAATGTCATTGTACGAATTTGATTGACATTACTCTAATGCTTGAAACAAAACATTCTTGAAACATGATGGTTTTGTAAAAGATGATGGTAAGCCAGGGCCCTAAGTCTGCTGTTTCAATTGTGTCAGAGAATGGTCGCGTAATTGTTGATTTTTGCAGTGTCGTTCAATCTATTTTGACTTTCATTGCGTAGGTAATAGTTGTCAAAATCTATAGAACGGCACTTGATAACTGACAAAATAACAGACTTTTACTTCTGTTACCTACGCAATAGAAGGCAAAATAGGTTGAACGACACTGCAAAACCAACAATTACAAGACCAATCTAACACAATTGAAATAGCAAACTTGGGGCCCTGGTGATTGCTTGAACCAACCAAAGAGAACCAAATCATTCTTGACAACACATGAATCTGAGCATCAGCTAACTCTGTCATTGGTCCGAAAATGGTACAAATAACTACCGGATACTGTAGAAGTTTTTAAAATCATACAGCTGTTAACACAATATATTTTTATTGATTAACGAACGCAAATTTTACTACAGTAAAAAATTTAACAGCTAATTCAGTCTATAAAAGTATCAGGGGTCTTACTACGACCTCTTATAGAAGGGCAAAAAATGAACTGCCCAGACATTTCCAGTATGAGCTGACCTCGCACTGAATAGGCTTTTCGTACAATGAAAGGTCAGCTTATTCTGGAAACTTCTGTTCGTAGTACCCCAGTAATAGAAATTCAAGCTATTTATAACGATCACTTTACGCGACCTGCCGTATGGTCCATCACAACAACAAAGGCCTATTAACGATGTGTTTACCTCTACAAATTGCCGAAGCTAATTAGAAATTTAATGAACCTATCATAAGCTTGGATCTGTTGAAACAGATTTTCTTGTCTATTAATTTATTATAGGCACAATGAGGAAATCAACAGACATTACAGTTATTTTAACAGGCTATCTTGAACTAACACATTTTCAACGTTGATCGTATAAGCGTTAGATACGCCAAGGAATTGCTTATTATTTCTATCAAAGCCAGAGCAAGACGAAAACATTTCTGTCATAAGTTGTAGTTTATGGTCTTTTTACTTCCACACTAAAATCATTGGCGTATCTAACGTTCATACGATCAACGTTGAAAATGTAATTGTTCAAGATAGCTCTTTAAAACTATCGATTTCTATGTAATGTCTTTTGATTTCACCTTAGTGCCTGTAATAAATTAATAAAGATAATCTATTTCAATAGATCCAAGCTTATTGTTACTGTTATTAGCTTTTTCGATAGAATTGATAGAATGTTTCGAGTCGTACCTTACCTAATAACTGTTTTATTACCAGCTGTTTTTTACATTGTAAGTACCTAATAAACATTTCACTAAAATCAGTTTGCTTCTTTCGATAAGTTTTTGCCGCCAATCAATCAAAACCGTAATGTCAAATTTCAAATTTCGAACCAATACCTCCTTATTTTTATAAATGGCGGGCTGTTTGTTTTTTTTATTCGTTCTGGAAAACGTCCAAGCATTTTAATGGAAAGTTTTTATTTTCTTTTTAATAGAGAGGTTTGCGTGAAGCGTGAACGTGACGCGTGCGTGTCGTTACGCATCGATTGCGTATACAAACGTGTAATTGCTATTTACCACGTAGATAATATAAATGAAATGAGGTTGATATCAGCATGAATTAACCTCATTTGTGTGTGAAAGTAACATTAAGTCTGACTTTATAAAGGGTTTATTTATTTTTCTAGTTTTTTCTTGCAGAATTCGTAACCGTGACGCTTCATTATTAATATAGTGGTCGCCCAGTGGTCGAAATTCGACCGTAATTTTAGCTTTCTCTAATCCTTCTCTATTTATAGATACTATCTAGTTATGCCAAATCTCACACTCCTCCGTGCGCGCAATATGCTTAAAAGGGGTACAAAGTTTTCTCTTCACGTATTACTATAAAGATATTCGGCTGCATTACTTGTAACTACTAAATATAAAAAAAACTTCCAATAACAATTTTATAGTTGATTAAATTTTGTTGATGACAGAATTCTAATCCAGCCAATGCATTCCAGCTTAAAACCATGAATGGCTTCCGTATAGAATGATGCACGTAATCCAATTTACTGCCCAATGCTTCGTTAGTATCAAGTAGTTAAAAACCGTAGTCCCATCAGCCTTCAATATGATTTGGAAAGGGGCCAACAACAGCTATAGTCATGAGACTTGCACGCGATGACACCGTTTTCATTTGTCATCGTTTTAAATAATGAAATCATTAAGATATCAGCTATCATATTTAAATTGATACGTAGAAAAACAATTTTAACCTTGTGCATAGTAAAAATTATACTTCTCAAAAAAAATTCTTAGTGGGTACTTAGACAATTAATAAATAATTTTCTAATAAAATCAAGTATTATTCGAATCCAGATTCTCGAAAATTTCGATAAAATAATACATAAAATTGCATAAAAATGTAAGATCTTTTATGAATCTCTGTCAAATAAATAGAAGATAGTCATTTGGTAGAGGTACGCACGGCTACATACCTATCAAGCTTTACATTTTCAGTATAAGCTGACCTCTCATTATATGGAAAGCCTTTACAATGCGAGGTCAGTTTATACTGTAAATGTATAGCTTGATATGTAGCGTATGTACATAAGAGTAATTTTGATAACTCTATTTAGTTTTTAAAACAATGTCCTAAAAACATGTAGTCATAGACAATGAGTACCTACATCATGTATTGTTGTCACGTTTTAATTCATATAGGCAGATAGAAAAGTTTGCCTTTGTTGTTGAAACAAAAGAAAATTATAGTGTCTATGGTTATAGTGCATAGATAACATCCAAATACGGTTCGCATTTTGACGTTCGTGCGTTCCCAATTTAATGTGGAACTCAATTCATCATTAACAAATCTTAAAACAAAAATACATCATCCTTATTAAATCGTTGTTTTTTCGTTTCTATTAAACAACTTTTATGAGTTAATTAGGTGCTTAATAAATGCAAAATGAGTTTATTTATCCCATTTACGGGACAGAGTGCATGCAAAAGTTAACTAAGGACTTGCTTTGCAGTAGTTAACAATTTAATTTTTTGATTGATAGAGCAATCGAGTTGTTTCTCAATCGCACAAATGCTCGTTATATAAGGAAAAACGTTTATCTAGGTACATGTACATGCCAGTTACAAAAATCCTTTGAGCCAACTGTTCTTAGAGGGAAACAAATCAGCATTTTTGAACCAACAGTTTCTATAAAAGCGCTGATAAACCTGAGCATCCACTTGTAATGAGCATTCTAGCGAATGTTAAATTCGAGCAAATGTTTCATACAAAACTTTAAAAGGGCGAATGCTCGGTTTTCTTATATACAAGCCTTTAGAAAAATAAATCAGCATCTTTGAGGCAACAGTTTCTATAAGAAAATCAAATCAGCTGTTTCCATGCTGTGCTACGTCTATCATCATTTATATTTGTTTTACCCCGAAACCCTAAAAATTATAAATTGATCAATTTATTCATATCATAATAACCATGATAATCTTGATATCCGATGAGTTATCGGTGTGCGTGTCCTCAAACGATAATCTACTTACCTATAGACTACTTATATCTATTTACAGACCTACTTTAGCAATCGAGTATTATATTAAAATAGAATATTGGTAGTTACTTCCTTGAAATATTAAAAAGTCCGACTATTTAATATTCGGAACGGATATCCGCACACGTACCTATGGTATAATATTTTGAGAAAATATGTATGAATGTAGCCGTGATCATATTATTATTATATTTATAGCTATAACTTATAGATAAGTAAAGTGAATTTATTATATTAGGCTTTTAAATTAATAATAACGAGATGTGAAGCTGTGTATTTTGGAGGGAAATGAATTTTTTTGACTCTACTGGACTCTACGTAAACTACTAGCATTAAATGAACACTTTTTTGTTATTTTTGAATAGAATGGGAAAAACACAATTACGTAGAAGGCAGCCTTACTAAAATTATAATTTATCCTCAATAATTTAATTTCTAAAATACTCATTTTCGACCAAACCTTAATAATTACAGTAGAAACGATTAACCGCTACAATTTATGCTATACCTACAATGAAATTAAATATTGTACTTGTATTATTAAAATAACTGAAACGATAACATTGCAACGTTTCCTCAAATTACGATAATACTAATATTTATCAAAAGAAACAAAGTCCACATTCAGCCTAACCAAACGTCCCCACACTAGCTTACCGCGACTTTACTTCTGAAAACTCCACAAAAACACTGAAAAATTATAAAATAACTAAAACACACCTAATATTCACGACTTATTAAAATATTTCTAGTTAAAAACACAAGAAATATTATAAACTCACTTTGGCAGAAAACACGTGTTTCCTTCGACACGAGAAATGACAAATTCGTATTTTGAATTCCGAACTCTCCGAACGCACTCGACGGCGACCGAAGACCGAATATCCTATTTACTAGAACGCGAGCGTCTGATCACTGGAGTGATGTGGAGAAGCCCTTTAGTTGACGATGAAAATAATAACAACACACATCAATCAAATTTGATCTTTATCACCTTCGTATTAAAGTCAAAAGTTGTCATGAAAGTTTTAAATGATAATAATCATGTTGTACCTGACATGAATATTGCGGTCTCGTTTTCTCCAAGGTAACTTGGGCTGTGTGAAAAGGAGGGAAGTTAGGGGAATACGCGCATGTGCACGCTTCCCCACGAAGTCTACGAAATGATTCAAAAGAAGTTTTTATGGGGAGCGTTTATTGTTATCGACAAGTTTTGCGCTACGCTTTGATATTTTATGAGCTATCTGCTTTATGACAAGATTGGCAAGGCTATAGAAAGTTCTTCCAGACTGATTTATGGTACATTTGCCGCTATAAATATGTTTTTTTTATGAAAGTTATTTGGTAGACTCTACTTAGCTATTTTACTTTGAAATTTTTCCTACTTTGAGACGGTAGGTAGTCATTCTATCTTTCTATCATAACTACCAAACGATGACTGTACCGTTTTCAATATTAATTTTGCATTAATTTATTAGGTACTCAGGCAGAATTAAAATGCATGATTATGGTAAAATTATTCTGTATAGGTAAGCAGACTACACTCGACACCAAACCGACGTCGTCGGTCGCTCGTAGTAGCATATAAAGCCCAGCTTGTATCACGGTAAATAATTATAGATTCTTTGCTAATCGCCAGACTAAACATTTTATCCTCAAATAAATTAAAAATAGAACTACAGTGAAAAAAACTTACCGACACACAAAGGCACAGTGTCATTCCACCTATTGTCGTCATAGCACCATATTAAGCGCGCCCTCTGGCGCGTATCGATGAAAACAAAGTTAACGTTGCACAAGTAGTGAGCCACGTCTTCCTTGCGATACACAAGATAGCCGTTAGGTGGCGCTAGTAGGGTGACACAACCTATACCTGTTGGTGAAAGAGAGTTCCGTTAGATGGCGCTGTTTAATGATTTAAGTTTTCAATAGATGGCGTTGGATGTTTCAAAGTTTAACAAAACATAAGCAAACTAGTAAAGTTGATCTTGTTTTGGAAATATTTACTATTAGCGAAATTACTGTAGGATTTAAGTATTTCAAATTTCCGCAGTCTAAAAATTTTTTTGCTGCCCATTTCCATATACACGATTTGATCTTTCATAAAATTAGACGAGAAAATATAATATTGACAAGTCTAATAATAACAACACAGAAAACAATCTCATACATGCTCCCCACTAAAAACTGAGGCAACAAACGTAAACATGTGTGCGTTATCTGGGGGCACGGCAGTGCCCCAGCCAAGTCTCGAGCTAATATTGACAAGTCTAAGAATAACAACACAGAAAACAATCTCATACATGCTCCCCACTAAAAATTGAGGCAACAAACATGTGTGCGTAAGCGGCATGCAATAAATGGCTAATTTTGAATTGCCTCACTTTGTGTCCGCGTACTAGGCTTTTATGCGTTATTATTCTAAGACTAAATTAAAGATTTGGTTTTTCTATAAACAACGAGTATTAGAAATGCGTGGTCATATTATGTAAGGGTGTGGATCAGACCATCAAACTGAACAACTTTCTCTATGGGACCAACATCCTAATCGCTAAAAAATAATCAGCGGTCCCATACGTTTGTGTTGAGTACACAGATATTATAAATATGTACATCTATCTGTAGTAGGTATAGAAGTTTTGTATGGAACAGCAGATATTTTTTTTGCGAATAGGTACTATGTTGGTCCCACAGAGAAAGTTGTTCAGTTCGATGGTCTGATCCACACTCTTAAAATTTATGACCACGCATTTCTGATACACATTGCAAAGCCAAGCTAAAATCGATTTGGTATAGTAATATAATGGGATTCAAAATAGAAGTTTCAAAGCAGAAGTCTCACTTTTATAATGCAGCAGCACCCCTCTCTTTGGGTAAGCTCCTTTGGACTTAGTCTCCACTGTGACATCCACCACATTGGTGATGGATGTCAGCCTCATGGGCAGGTCCACTTGCTCGCAGGAAGACAGGAGATAGTCACCGTTCTGGTCCTGAACGGTGACGTGGTCAGTGCAATGGTTTTCAAAGGGTCCGATGCCTGGAAAGAGTAAAATATTATAGTTTTAAAAAACTATAGAACACGCTTTAGTCATCCAAACTGAACGTGTATGCAAAATTTCAACTCAATCGGAAACCGGGAAGTGGGTCAAATTTAACTTCCAACATTTTCTTACATAGTTAGTTACAGGTGAAGCTAATAAAAGCGTGTTAAAAATGCGTTTGAGAAATAGGTACCAATCAGATATACAAAAAATATTTTTAATCCTACACTCTTATTTTTGCCATGGCAAAAAATTACTATCATATCGATACCTAAACCATATATCCCTCAAAGACACAATTTGTATCTAATTTTGATTTTTATAATTTTTGCGGCTTTTCCCACAATGCGCACCACCCTGAGAAAATATTATCCCGCAACTTTTTGTTTCCGTACCAAAGTTAAAATTATAAGAATAATTCTGATCAAGCTGTGCAAATAATACAGTCGTACGTAATCTTTAACCACTTTCTTGAAAAACTTATTCTTCTTATAAATAACACAAAACTCTTTGAAGCACCATTTCATAAAAATCATTAGAACATTGACTGTAGCAGACTGTAGCATATTATGCGGAAACCTCCGAAATATTGAACCTTAGTTTTTTTTTAATATCTTTACTCAAATATTTTGGTCACAGATACCTACCTAATCAAACTGCGTAGTCGTATTATGAGAATACATCAGTAATTTTTCTTTCTAAAAGCTGCCCGAAAACTAAAGTTCAATAGTTGTTGTTATTGTTTATGGTAATAAGATACTTGAAGAGAAGGAGTGCAGACGAACATTCAAAACAAGGTTAAGATTCTATTCCACACTGCTAAGCTGCTACAACTGCTACTTAATCTAATCTTAGCTTCATTCCACTCACACACACAACCCCACACACACCCTTACACACCCCCGTAAACACACATACATAGGCAAAGGCATATGTTCACTTGCTCTTTGTTTTTGTTGATACCGAAACTCATAATAAATTGGGTTAAATATAAACAACACTCGCAGAAAGGATTATTTGTATACGAAGTAACAGTAGAACACTGACTCCTAAGTCACAGGTTTCACCTAGTTTAGGAGGCAGGGTTTCCACTATTTAAGCCACCTTTTACCACTAAATATTTTTACTTGTAACCTAATTGTAAAGTACCTATTGTAAACAAGGTTTTTTGTATCAATAAAGTTATATTATATTATTCCTCATTCCTCATTCATGCATTTGAATATCCCTCCGACCGCGCAATTTCTGATTATTCTTGCCAGTTACATGCAACTGTTACTGTCCAAGTTAACGTCTCGAGTAAACTAACTCTCCCGTGGGATTCATTTTGGGTCAATTAGATTCAAGTTAACGTTACGAAGATTATTTATTTTAAATTTGCTATTACGCCAAGAGCTGAGAAGTACCGTGGGAGGACATTGTCGTTTCCTACGAAATCATCGGAATCGAGTATGCACTTCGACCGTTTTTTTACCTTTATGATGGTTCGAATTTTAAATGTACGTCTCGAATGGTACCGACTAGTCGAAGCAATAAGAGCGACTGTCCTTCGAAAAATGTCGGGCCCGATTATTCTAGAATAGATCAAAGAAAAAATTTAATTCGAACTTTTCCTCGAATTCGAGACTACATCGACTGCACGAGAATTGCCCCCTGGCCAGTATTCAAAATCCCGTTTGAACTGCATTCACTATTTGGAACCGTGCACCTAGAGTCGCGACATTTCATAAGTGCCTGGTTTACATGAAATAAAGATCTATTCTATTCTATACACATACACTAAGATAACATAATTTCATAGTTGCATCCCACCACTGTGCACTGGTATCGGAAATTCGCGCATAATAAGCATTCTAGATAGTGAGAACGCTTTTCGTCGCGTACTTACTTCTCAAACTAACATCCATCAGCGTGACCCTAACCCTCTGCTCGGGGTTAACCCTCAGTCGCCAGCGGCACTCGTCGCCGACGTAAAAGTGCGGGTAGCCTGGGGTCCTGATGTACCCCTCGCTGTCTGCACCAACCTCCGCCACTTGGACTTCTCTGTTGCAGTAGTGAACTGATAACGTATCTGAAATGGAGAAAGAGATTGATAGTTTTTATTATTTTTGTTAATAGTTTTTTTTCAGGCAGATGACGGACTTTTCGTCCGGCGGACTTTCGCGGACAAAAATGACCGTGGTTGATAGTTGTTGCCAGTGAGAACACTAGAGTTCTAATGCGCCTAAAGCTGCATCATCAGTCTATTGGTCGCAACTGCAGATATTGAACGTGAGGTTCTGGGTTCAATTCTCAGATCAGGTAAAGTGTTGTTCCTAGTAGCGGTCCGGAGATTTAAATTGTGCCTTGTACAACTTTGGCTTACTATAAGGTAAATACAAGCTTGATGCTATGTTATAATTCTGATTTAAAAAAAATCGTGCGAGCGACGATCCTACATTATTATTTTTAGTTTCCTTTTCTTTTACGATTTATTTTCCATTAGAAAAAGTAATCAATTTATTTCCGAAGTCAGCCAAGTAAATCACCAAAACTAACCGTCGTAATGCCGACTGCTATCTTATAGACAAATGTTGTAGCCATAAAATAAAATTTATAACAAAATTTATGGATGGAAAATTATACGCCTGTTGCTTTTAGTAGGATTTTCCTTATGTAGGCTTTGTGGTTGTACATACTATAAGATGTTTAGTAGAGCCTTTTCGATAGCGAAAACATAAATTACACGTAAGAAACACAACAAAAGAATATCAGACTTTTTTTGAAGTAGTACATACACCTGCTAGGCTGACTTACGCGCCGCGACAAAAGTTTGTCACCATAACAAGATGAGATTGTTTTCGCACCAGATAATACAACGACAAAATTATGTCGTGGTGCTCATTAGCCATCATCAGCATCAGAATAATAAAATGATTATCCAACATTAATAAACAACATTATTGTTTTTATTTTTATTTTATTTTTTGTACTTTTGTACTTTTATTTGTTCCTGGCGAGTCCAGAACAATTTTTTTTTCCTTTCTTTCATAAAATCTCAAATAATATTTTATATTAAACAACATTAATGTCACACTAGGATCCATTGACATATAAAAAGTCATGCTTAATTCAAGTCCTGTACAAATTTACAGTAAAAACGAAACAAAACACGACAAAATCGACAAAATCCGCAAAAGCGACACGACAGATTTCAAATTTTGTACATTACTAAAACAAAAACAACTACGTAGGTATTATGTGTACCTTTAACATGACATACAGTACAGTCATACATTACATACAGTACACTCATACATTCTGGTTAAAAGACATCAGGCGTCAACCCTTTACGAGTCACAAGTAACAATATTGTCGTTACTTGCATGATTTTGTCAGTGTATTACTTTTTACGGGCCGTCGCCGTCGACGGGTTATTATGGTTGTGCAAATGTTGAATATTCATGATATACTTATAACTTGAATTTTCGTCATTAAGAATATTAATTTTAAGCACATCATCCCTCAAGGCTACCTCCAGTAATACATTTTATATTTATTAAACTCATTATTTATCCACGCAGGTTGTAAACGTTACCTCAAGATATTTATCGTTTAATGAAATGCCTGTAAGCGATAGCCAAATAACCTGTCACGTGAATTGTCTCATTTTACGTGATGACCTTACAGAAAAGTTACATAAAAGTTAGAATGCTTATAAATTATGTTTTAAGTTCTATTCAAATTAAAAACGCAGTTAAAACTTAGCGGTTGAATGCTTGCCTTCCAGTAGGGTCTAAGTTTGATACCGGTCCGCACCACAGACTTCAAATTCAAGTGCGGATCAGGAAATGAATATCAATTGGCTTAACGATGAAGAAAAGTCATGGTGTGTTTATGTATTTACCTTTATGGTCCTATCTTTCTAGTCCTGATCCCTTTAAGGGATTATTGTAGTCATCATTATGAATAACTTTTACTATTGGTCCAACCTTGAAATCGCGAAATAAAAATCTGCTGTCCCATAAAAATAATTCAATATTACTCGCCTAAATGTATGGAACAGCAGATTTTTTATTTTCGTGATTTCACCATTTGTCATAGTAAAAGTTGTTCATAAGGATAAGTACAATAACCTCTTAAAGAGATTGGGACTAGAAAGCTTAGACCTTTATATACAATAAAAACAACTTAAGGACACCTGAACATCTGAGAGGGCTACCGTGGCTAAGGTACTAACCCTTCTCATTCGGAAAAGAGCTCCGCAATTAGCAGTGGGACAGTAATGGCAGCATTATCAAAAGCTTCTCATCGTAAAAAGTAAGATCAAATAGATTAGTTTTCATAATCAGAATCAGATTAATTTATTTGTCTAAAATTTAGACAAATAAATTACATTTAATGTAATTAAATTTAATTACATTTAATGTAGTAGGTAATGTAGGTATTACATAATATGGTGTCAAATTAATATAAGTAGATCTATACATTCTACCAGTCACTGGTGTACAAATAATACAAATATACATACAAATTGTGCAGTTGAAATACATTATACCAATCAGTCAATTAAATTAAAGCAATCAATCAATTTAATTTAATTTATTTCGCAAAGATTAACCATTTTGAAGGTGGTTTTCACCAACATCAGCTAAACAAAGCCTCACATATTCATTTCATTGAACAAAATGAAAAAGGTATCAAAATAACATTTCTGTAATGTAGTATTATTAGTCCGCTTCCCGCCCGCCCTACGCCGCCCAACAAAAGGCTCTTTTGTACGAACCCAAATAACATAAACTAAATATAAGTACTATTTCTATTGTATTGTAAACGTGTGTCACATGAACAATAGCAATTTATTTTTCCTATTACGTTTGGCAAACGGATATGGGTATCTACCATACTGGACAATGATTAATATTTTATTCTTTACAGGTTAAATAGAACTGCGTAAAATCGAATTGCCCTTTTCATAAACAAAAATCATCCTGATATCAACTATAAATCTGTAAGTGTTTTTTTTTAACATAATCTAACCGTCAATTACTCCCGACTCTAAAAGGGCTGTAACTTTTGAACGGCTGAACAAATTTTGAAGAAAAGTATCTAAGTACTATCCTGATTAAACTGGCTTTCAATTTCAAAAACACCGCATTGAAATCGGTCCATCCGTTTGGGAACTACGATGCCACTGACAGTTACACAGACAGACATACGCGTCAAACTTATGACAATGACTTATGACTTCTCTTTGAATAAGGAGTTTAAAAAAAATAGAGCATCGTTATACTAAGCTGTTGGTTTAAGATTATTTTTCCTTTCCCTCTTCTTAGGTGCCTACTACTCGTGTAAAAATACCAAGAACAAGAAAATTATACCAAGGAAAATATAAATTTATCACGTAAGCAAAACTCATACGCATACAATAACTGTTGAACAAAACTAAACAGTCTTGCCAGTATCGTGACCTTGAACCCTCTGCCATCGAGTACAGACGGTGTTATTTTTAACACACATAACTCTGCTACAGTAAATTAGAACGAACTTTTTACAGAAAAATATGTCATTGTTATGAGGTAAAATATTGGTATTCTTTTGTGTTTATCTGAGTCCCGTTTATTCCATAATTCTAACCCTACCACCTGGGGGTCTTAAAAGGACACATTTAGCAATTCACCTACGAATCACCATGGTAACTGTCAAATAGAGGATTGCTGAATAAGAACCTTATAGTGCCACAAACTTATCTGACCCGGTCATGGCGTCGCTGCCGTCGCTTTTACCAATGTCATCTCCTGTCATTTCCCGACAAAAATGACATCTTGATGTCATTTTTGTTCTGTAGCGACGTTAGTTCCAATTTTGGTCAACGGGTCAGATAAGTTTGTGCACTGTACGTGTAGGACATTAAGATTCATTATTGAAGCGGATATTTTGACATTTGTAATATGAATCATACTATGATTCATTTAAAGCGGCCTTTTTAGACCCCCAGTTTTAACATAATGGAGTGCAATAAAGTATTGAGTACAACAAAATTAAACAAAGTCATAATACAATGTAATACCACGTCTCGCCACAATACCAACAGTGCCACCCAACGACAAGTTAACCTTGAACCCTGTGTACTGACGTAAGCTAATACAAGTTAAAAGGAAATTACAGTACAATGTAGTGTTGTTTACACTAAGTATGAGTACTATATACGTAACATCAATTGAAGTAGAACTAAACAACAGTGGCGTGCACAGACATTTACAACAGGGTAGACAAAAAAACTTTTATATGTTACGGTCACGATCGACTTTCGCATTATGTTTGTTGATATTTATTTTTAACTGAGAATTTAAACGCGTTTCGATACCTACGATTTTTCCCAAATAAAATATATTTTATAGAAGCTTCTAAATGTTTTTCAGATCGTTCATGTTTTTTTGCAGCTGCTGTAGTGAAATTATGTACGTCCTCGTAAACAGAACCGGTCCACACATTATGCCAATTTGAAAATAATTACATGGAAAACAAGAGACGATTGCTATGTTTGTTTACAACCTGATAACCAACCATAATATGTCTGATATTGTTCAGGATTGAATTTTCTTGTAACTTTACCTTTTATTTGAAACAATTCTAAATCCGGTACGCACCGACCTTTTTTAATTACTCAAATTTTATCGTCAAACTTATGTGAAGTAAAGACGCCTGTCTTAAATTTTTGCAAACACACATTTCCCGGACAGCTCTCACATGTGACCTCTTCCATTTTCGGCAATAATTAATAACGTAATTCACTTGATATTCACCACAAACGATAATAAAAACAAACAAAAACAATGCGTAATTGCGTATGACAGCTTCTGCGGTTGCTAAATTATCATTTGTCGAGGTGGCATGAGCTGTCGCTCATGCTCATTGGCTAATACAGATTATCAACCAATAGGAGCGCCGCTAGACCGATTTACGCCTATAACGTCAACAGAAATTGAACGACCAAATTGTAATGTACTTTATTCTCTATTAAAATGACATCGAACATGCGTATTTTACAATTTGACGGTTAATACAGATGCATATCGCTCAGAGCCACTCAGAGCCCCGCTAGACAGAGAACGCGTATACGACTTATCTTGTGGTCGCGTCGCTCGCACACCGAGCGTATCTGTCTCTTTCACGCAAAAACACGCTTAGGCGAAAATGCTAGTGTGCGTGTATTGCACCGATAAATTGTGTGTCGGTATAGGATATAGATGTTTGAATGTGTACATTTGAAGAATTTTTAGGCTGTCTTGTTATTATGAGTGAGCGCCGCCGCACTGCCGCCGCGCGGGTATATTTGAATAGAAACCGCCGCGCCGCGCAGCTATAAGAATTTATAGCAACAAAATAAATAATATAGTTTTATAAAAACATACATAAAAGAAAAATAGCCATGTATTACTTAATTTATTAGGGTAGGCAGTGTCTTTTTGTCTCTATGGAATGCACGCCACTGCTAAACAAGACATACAAAGTTAAAGCTTTTTATTTCAACTGGGCCTTTGCAGGCGCTTTCAAAACGTGATACTAGGTGCACGGTTCCAATTGGGTTGATCCTGAAGAAGATACCGGCAAGAAACTCCATGGATATAAATTTACAATAATATACCCACCACCCACCACGGGACACGGGCCACGGGAGAGTTCCCGGCCAAAATTCTATCTGAATTTACACAATATGACAAAAATATAACCTAACCATCAAAACCCCGACTGCAACTAGAAAAAGAGTTGTAACTTTTGAACGACTGAACAGATTTTCATGAAAAATAGCTTGGAACCATCCCGATTAAACTAGCTTTTAATTAAAAAAACTGCATTGAAATCGGTCGATCCGTTTTGGAGCCACGATGCCACAAACAGATACACGCTACAAATAACATCCCTTTTTTTTGTCGAGGCTTAAAAATGACAGCAAAGATCCTAATAATATGTGTACGATATGATATCGCATCTCATCTCTCACCCTAACGCCCCCCAACGACCA
The DNA here is from genome assembly GCA_932294325.1 of Allophyes oxyacanthae. NCBI lineage: Eukaryota > Metazoa > Arthropoda > Insecta > Lepidoptera > Noctuidae > Allophyes > Allophyes oxyacanthae. Next base: position 3,949,421 of record OW028612.1, read on the forward strand.
CCTGACCTTGAACCCTGTGTCCTACTGGCGCAAAATAAATACTTTAAGGTTACACACATATTACAGGATTTATATTTGTATTTTTATTTTGATATTATGTTTTCAATAGGCTGTGTACATTTTTTTTTTTTTTTTTTTTTCAAAAACATCTACCATTACAGGTCGGTAAACCTAATGCGATAGTGCTCTAGACATAACTTATGAAATAATAATAATCAATTAAATTACTAAATAACATTTACACAAACAAAATAAATGACTTAAGTATCTACTATAAACTACTATAACAAATAACATATAAAAGAACCCTTGCGAATTCACTCAAGTTACAACTAAAAATATCAATTTTGTTGTGAAGCTCGTTAATGGTACAGATTGCGCGGGAGAGTTTTTGAATTTAAGTTTAGTTGTAAAACTTGCATTAAAGTATAAAGTAAAAGAAATAAATAAAAGGAGTAAGTAGTATACTTGGCAACAATTGAAGTAAAACTAAACTAAACTACAAACTAACTGAACTAGCTTTCTTTATTTTCTTTGTCATGTGTATGTGTGTACATAAATAATTAATAAATAAATAAACTAAACAAAGTCATACAATGGTGTGATATCGCGTCTCGCCCCATTGCCACCCAACGACAACCTGACCTTGAACCCTGTGTAGGGTTGGCAAGTATATTATTGTAACTGTATATAAAAATATCGTGGGGTTATCTAATTCATAACATAACCTTCAAAAACCACCAACTCCAACAAGAAAAAGAGCTGTAACTTTTGAAAAACTGAACAGATTTTCATGGAACATAGCTAAGATTGTACCCGATTAAACTAGTGTTCAATTAAAAAAAACTGCTCAAATCGGTTCATCGGTTTTGGAGCTACGATGCCAAAGACAGATACACACTACAAACTGGCAGTTCCAGAGATTAACGCGTTTGAACTAGCAAACTCTTCAGCTATATTATATAGGATATTCTTATATGTAGTGCGTAAAATTTGTAGAGTGATTTAGTGTCCGTTCCAAAATGCAACCGCAGTACCAAAATTCACTCCAAAACACAATAAAATTTTCAATTTCGTATGGCTTGCGCTAGTACTTAAATTATGCGTGTCTTCCATACTAAGTCGCATTTTTGTTTTGTTTTAAAGTGTATCCTATACTGCGGTTGCATTTAGGAACAGACTAAATCACTCTACGAATTATTATGCGCACTACATAAAAAATATCCTATATTATTATAGATAGGGAATAAGTATTTCGTTGTGCCTCCTGTGTCAACCCTGCCAGAGAAATAAAAAGCTAGACCTGAAAACGCTATAATACTATGCGCATTGCGGTGTGTTCGATGCAAGTTTATTTTACATACTATAACTTATTTATACCATCAGCTGCTAATCTAATTTATGTGAAGCAGTTTAAGAAAATTAAGCGTACTTTCGGCTTCCATTTTACGATCAATTACTGAGATAAGTTGTGTTATATCTCTGTTGCTAAGCTGTTAAAAAGTGGTTGAAAATTATACTTAAAATTCTAATTTAATAAAAATAAGCGAAATGCAGCCTATCATTACCTTACCTTTCATTCTTTACACAAAAAATCGTTTAATCAAAATGCAAACTGTGCTATAATAATGTTTCTTTTTTATTGTTATTATACCTCGCTTTCTCACAATGTTGTTCTTAGGACCCCGGAGGACGCTGCTGCTGTATCTTGGTCAGCTTTTACGATACCCACGAGTGGAGAACGGGTTATTGCCGATGTAAAGCCCCGCTATATAATATTGTATGGCAGTCATATATTTTAGTATTCTAAAGGTTACGAAGGCGTTACGATTCGTAGCGATCGAATCGAAGATTTGCGTAGGCGTTCGTAGCAAGATATGTTGTCTACGAGACAACGTCTACGAACAGGCCGTAGGCATCACAATATAAATAGTTACATCTACACGTCTTCAATCTATTTTTAACCCTGACAAAAATGAGGGGTGTTATAAGTTTGTAGTGTGTATCTGTGTATCTATGTATCTGTCTGTGGCATCGGAGCTCCAAAACGGATAGACCGATTTCAATGCAGTTTTTTAATTGAAAGCTAGTTTAATCGGGTATCGTCTTAGCTATGTTTCATGAAAATCTGTTCAGCTGTTCAAAAGTTACAGCTTTTTTTCTAGTCGGAGTCGGGGGTTTTTGACGTTTAGGTTATGTTGTAGTTTTCAGTAGTTAATTAAACTTTCAACGGAACATAATTTCACTTTATAAAATGGTCCCTCTCGTATTGAATAAGTTTGTAGTATTCTGTATCATCCTGTCTATTGGTTTAGGAAATTAAGCTAGTGGTAGACATGGTTTACAACTTACTTCCAGTATTTAGAACTTTCTATCCACCTGAATTAGGAACGAAGTGGTTATAAACAAACGACAAGTCCTGCTTAGGCTACAAATGATAACAATTGTGTCGCGTACGGATTGTGGATAAACTTGACCTCTATAACTTAGGCTAGACATTATTCAAATTATCTTCGGTGTCTATGGAATGAAGTATTACTCAATTTGGTTAAGCGTAAGATGGGTCGTTTGAATAAATAAATATAATATTATGTTAATTTATGTTACATGATCCTACCCGTCCACTTTTGACATTTCGGGTGAGTAGGGCTCCAAAAGTAACATGAAGTAATTATATGTAAGGGAATGCGTGTTAGATATAGATTCAAACAATATATTCAAGAACATTTCTTCAAAAATTAAATTAAATTTATTTGCCTGACATTATTGCATTACAGCTCCTCTACCATGAGTTTTCCGTGCTGTCTAACGTTCACGTTGACATGCAATATTTGTATGGGAATTTTTTCAGCGCCTCTAGCGGTATAAAGAGTGAACTAAAGTCACTATACAAATATTGCATGTGAACGTGAACGTTAGACGGCACGGAAAACTCATGGTAGTCGGTTAGTAAACATATTTTAGACTCGTATACCTACTTCGTCCAAAGAAACGATATGCAATCTTTTTTTTACATAATTTTGGATTTTAAATTGAAATAATATTTATTGAATATACCTACTAGCGATCCATCCCCGGCTTCGCGCGGGTGCAATTCCTCTACTAGGTATCCTTACAATGGTCGCGGGACTTATCTGGTCGCGGGACTTATCTCATTACCGTGACCCCGGAACGTAAAGGGCTATTGAAGGAACACCGTGGATTTTAGTCAGTACAAGTCTGACAGTCCATCCCGCCCTGCCCGGGGTGGGAGGACTCATTTGATGATTTTACCAAGCTAAAAAAAAAAAAAAAAAGTATCCTTACAATAAAATTATCAAAGTATTATACATATAAACGTTCTGTGAAAAATTATTTAACTGATGGTGAAAACCGCATCAAAATCCGTTCCGTGATTTAGGAGTTAGCTGATATACAGACAGACAGATGGACGCGGAAAGCGACTTTATTTTATACTATGTAAAGATGTGTGTTTTTTATCATTTATTCTACTGCCATTTTGTTAGTTTTGTTTGCGTCTTCATCTTGTGAAACTAATAGATTTTCCTTCTAATTGCTGTATGCGAAAATGAAAACATTTACGTAGACCATTGAAACACAACTTAACATTGGTTAATTCCCGATAGACATGGAAAATCTCTATCCACAGTGGCCTCTACTTGTTATATACGATAATATTTCACGAGGCTGGCTCGTTATTGACCGCCTTATTTCACGGATAGAATAGGCCCCAGACACGAGATAGTTTGCTTGAAAGATTAACTGTATCGAATTGCTTTTATAGCCTTTCGTAGGTATGTAAGAGTAGCGTAGTTAAGACCGATTTTTAATCGTTATTTCTTTGCACAAGGAATTTCAATACAAAAAAAAACAATTCTGTTATTAATAAATAAAGTAGAATACAAGGTGATACTGACTGTATCATATGAAATGAAACGAATTTGGTATCATGTTCTGGAGCCAAAGTCTGTAGGTACTCAAAAAATTGGTGATTTTCTCGTAAGTTATTTTTTGCATAATATTTCACTCTGGTCGCTGCGTTTAAGTGAAAGGACATAAAAATAATTTCACCTTTATCTGTTCTACATGTATGTGTAAATAAAAATAACTTTGGTTATAATTGGTAGGAGACTTTTCATCTTTCATCTAGAGATCATGATTTATGTGTAAATCTATGAAATTTTAAATTACTGATTCTAAACTACTGATTGGATTTGATTGTTGTTTGTGTATGGTCACAGAACGTGACACTAATAAAACGCGGTTTCATTTAATGTGATACCGTCGACGCCACCCTGTATAAAATTTCCCGTATTCTTTACATTTTGCATAAACATGTTCTGTCGCACTGCGTTAGTTTTTGAAGAAAAGGTGTTCGATTTTGTGACCTTGAAGTTTATGAAAGGCCTAATAATATTATCAAATATTGGTGTATCGGACCCGTATCGTTCACGCCTTAAACTTTGTACGTGACCAAAAAATGCTTAATAAATTATTTGTGATCAAAATAGATATTTGAAGTTGTAGCTGTCGCGTGTTCTAGTTTTACGGGATAATTTGTAGGTAAACTAGGTATTTCCTATGAACTTATACAGACGGATTGAGTAACTAGCATAAATCTTTTCGGACTTATACATATAAATATATATATGCTTACATATAATTATATATAATATATGTGCATAATATGTATAGATCTATACATGTATGTGTTTTTATTTAACTGGATTATTATGATCCAGTTAAAACACACTGTATATAATAGTGAAAGTATTACCTATGATTTAGATTCATAAAAATTGGTGGTTGATTTCAATCTATAGAAATAACAATACAGTCATATCTACACATAAAATTATTTATAGGTACTACTTATATATTAAATATATATTCTGATCCGCATATAAATTACTAGAGCGAAGATAAAATGAAAATACAGCTAAATTTATCTTCGCACGAATTTACATTCGTGCAGCAAATTTATTATATTTCATTTTTATGCTCCAGTGTTTTAAGTACATCAATTTGCTAAGTTTTAACATAAAATTTAAATTAGACACAAATTCGGTCGTTCTTGGCAAGCTTGAAACAAAGACATAAAACATTTATTCCACTTTTAATACTGGTTTAAGAGGCCTATCACAAAATTGTGCGGTACTGAGTTCAAGCCGACGACACATCGCAATATGTAGCAATTTTGTAGTTGTAATTTCGTTTATTTTAAGTATTATAATTTATTTAATTATTACATTAATAAATTTTTATTTCTTATAAACGAACGTTTATTCTGGTATAAATTTTACGTAATAATATTAATGTAGTAAGGAAAATTTACAGTTAATTCTAAGAATTTTAGTAGTTTTATGGTTTTGAATGGGACTTTTTTTAAAGATATTCCATACATATTTCGAATATTTTGAGGCAGCTAAAAACTAAACCACTATATAAGAGATATTATAATATATTATTTATTTCATTTGCGTATGTACAGTAGTTCAATCCACAAGCTCGAAATAGTGCCGTCGCGCTTTTTATGAAAAAGTTGCTTCGGAATTTTGGCTTTATATAAATAAATAAGAAACAATTAGATACGAAAAGCGAGGCCGCTATATACTATAGTAATAACTATTCTCCATCACTCAATAACTGTTGTCATCGTCTTTCAGTTTATCAGAATAAGAACGCCAAAGTTGGCCAATTAACGCAAAAATCACGGCCGAAATGTAATAGGCCTCTTAAGTGTCATTACGTTTGTATTCTTTTTGACTTACGCACAGTTTTATACGGAGAAGATTTCCCTTTCTTGTTTAAAAATTATGTTCTATATACCTATTTGACAATTTTTTTGTGCTTTCTGTCGATATTTCCAGCCCGTTGCCTAGGTTGTATTCCAAGTGATTTCCACAATTGTATTTTGGGGCATTTTTTAATCACGGTTATTCACCCGAAACATCTTGACTTTAATCACCAGAGAACTAACAGTCCAAATTATCGTAGCACCTAACAAATGATTTGGCTAAGGGATCTTTTTTTATGAAGAGTGCATTATTTGCAGTGTTGTGGGATGCAAACGGCGTTCGAAGTGGATGTCTATGGGGGAGGCCTATGTCTATCAAAGGATGTGAAAATATTACCATAATGATAGTGGATAATCGGGGACCGTGAGAGAAATCGATCAAACAAAATCCACCTTAACAGTAAATTACTGTAATAATATTGTCACAATTAAAGTTGCCTAAAGGCAATTACGAACTCGTTATCCCCAGTTGACTATAATAACTTTCGTGGGATAGCAAACAGCTGATGTTAAGAGTCCCAAAAATAATATCCGTAAATGTCCCTACAAATACCCGCCCTACCTAGTAGTTGACGGATAAATAAACAACATCACAACACTATTTCCAGTTTCGGATATTCCGACGTACTTTTTATTCATGCTATTTATTATTATTAGAGAATTTGTGATCCTAGTTAATATAAAATTACCACTTATATAGATTTTCGAACACAACCAGTATCCGCAAACATTTTTTTCTTTTTTCTTAATTATGTATCTTTTTTGCTTCTCTTGATTGGTTAAAAATCATAACAAAATTATAAGAACATTGAGATTCTTGGCCGTATCTTCTTTTTTTTTTCTTAATAGCCAGTTTTATACTTTTACGCACGTTTGAATTTTTTCGTCGATACTTTCAATCATTAGCGAAATTCTATATTAAATATCACATAATCGTTAGCTATCGATTGTATATCGCCTGCATTCTGATAAATCCTCAAGTTGCCTGTTAGAGCACGCTTGCAAATACATAGGATTATCTTATCTTACCATACGAACGAAACGACCCATCCCATATAAATAAGGGTTACTTTAATTTCGCCACAAACACTCAATGTACATATATAATGTAACCTCTATTTTGATCAGAAATGAAATCGGCTCAACAAAATTAATCTCATCGACGGATTCGCTTTGGAGATCCCCCTGATAGATTAATGGTCCGTGCCCAGGGATTAAGTATCAGTTCAATCAATATAGGAAATATCCAATGTATTGAAATCAAATTCACTTCCTACTAACTCTTGTCTGTGGCTTCTTTCACTAACATTATAAAAGAAAGAAACTCGATTTATTAAACACACAACACACAATAAATAATACAGGATATTTTTTTATGTATTGCGCATTTGCAGAGTGATTCAGTGTCTATTCCCAAACGCAACCACAGTACTAAAATTCTATCCAAAACAAAATAAAAATTTGACTTAGTATGGGGGACACGCATTAATTACTAGCGCACCGCAAGCCATACTAAAATCAAATTTTTATTTTATTTTTGAGTGTATTTTAGTACTGAGGTTGCATTTGGGAACGGACACTGAATAACTCAGAAAATTTTGGAAACTACATAAAAAATATCGTGTATACCTAAACTCCGTTTGAAATAAGATTAGACATGTTTAACAAACCCTTTTACAGTGTATTCAACCGATTTTGACTTCTATTCCGTACGCATAAGGATGACATTAAAAGCAAAAACGTATTTATGGTAACAAATGTTTACTGCAGCTGTAATTTGTCATGCCACCAACGTAATAGAAGTCAAAATCGGTTGAATAAAGTGTAAATGGAGTTATTTAAATTTCTAATGTTATTTCGAACGGAGTATAGGTCAACCGTACAATTTGGCGATGAGACCATCATACGAGGAAGATACTTGCGAGTGCCTCGTGATAGTCATTCATGGATGGATATATGGATTTTTTATCATTTCCCACAATCATCGTGGGATTAACAGACCTATCATAATGCGAATTTAATGGCCATGTGGTACAGCAAGGGAGGGACAGAAACCCAATTATCTTTACAGCCCCAACCAGTAAAATGTGATCTTCGAACAATTACTAACAGAACATGTTAACAAGCTGCTAAGTTACAAACTTACAAACGATGAAGTACAATTGGTGGAAATTACATTTATTATTATTGCAAATTATATAACGATACTGAATACTCATCGACTCAAATAAAAAGAAGCATGTTTCACCAATGGACGCTATACTGCGGGCGAAGATTTTTTTTTGTTTTTCTTTATAGCTTATGCGGCAAACAATCTTGCGGTTCACCTGATGGTAAGTGATCACCGCCGCCCATGAACATCCGCAACACCAGAGGAGTCACCGATGCGTTAGTGACATTTCAGGATGGTGTTAGGAAAAAGAGAGGGAAAGGAGAAGGAAGGGAACTAGGGAAGGAATTGAGCCTCCGGCGCTCCACACTCACCGAACGAAACGCAACAATATGCATACTGTTAATTAACGTCGATATTCTGTGGGAGGGTAGTTCTTCGGGGGGTCGTGTCGACCCATTCATGCTGGCATGCTGACATGCCAACGAGACACTACTACCACCAAAAATGATGAAAATGAAACGATGACTTTGGTCTGTTTTAATTGCTACAAAAAGTTATAAATTATGATGAATAAAAAAGAACAACCTGCTAAACATTGCTTAACCTACGAAAAACAAAATTAATTCAACGAAAGCTAAGCCAAACATTCACCACACTACTCTCAATCAAACTTATCCTATTGTCCCACACACAAAACACAACTCAAACACAAAAAACAATTAATCCTCAGAGCTCGCAAACTGTATAAAAAATGCGAACACAAAAAACCAATAAATCCTCCAAACTCACAAACTTTATCGAAATAATAGTTCATTGATTTTTTTCGCGTATACGCAAAAAATTGCAAGGGTGTTATTGAAGCATTGTGCTGCCAATCAGGGTCGAAGCGCACTGCATCGCACGTGTTCGGAATTCGGTACACACAGCATGTTGATATTGGGGTGCATGTACATTTGTAAACGCACGTGGTACGAACAAACCGCGAACTTTAATTATGCAACATGTTGCGTGCAACTTGTTTTCATGCAAAGCTTGATAGGTGATCGCTTGTGTAATACACAAAAACACGCACATATAATAAGAAAAATGAGTGAAAAACGTGTTCGTTTATGCCCAATGGCCCATCCTAACAGTTGCTAAGGTAGAAGGCAACCCATTGCATCAGAATAAAATCTGGGTATAGACAATTTAGACATGCACTAGCTGGGTGTCTGCCATAGATAACAAATAACCCGAAAACAGGTTCCGATAAATGAAAAAATTATGTTAAAAAATAACTATTGGGTAAAATACCTATTCATTAATTAATTCGTCACAACAGAAGGACACTCGTGTCTCGGACATAATAGATTTTATATCGTGTCTATTTTTCGTCACTTGACGGGTAAGCAGGAGGCACTATAATTTAAAAATATATAAGTATGTACACTGCCTAATTTATTTATAATTCACGAAGATATGCAGAAAGAAATAACTTGAAAAAAACATTTTATCAATAGTAGGTCAATTACATGTCCTCACAAATTACTAACATAGTAATAATTTAGCTAGAGCAGATAATGCAGATATACTAAACTTAGAAACAAGTAAAAATATAATTTGATAGGTAACAGTAATGTTTATCCCAGAACTTTGTAAATATTGTAATACTTATGAGAAAAAGTTTACAAACAGAGTATTTGTCGCAAGGGGTATACGTGTAGTAATAATGCTTTTTTTTTGTAAACATCCATACAACTTCCCCATGAATGTCATATCCCTTATTTTTCATTAATGAGCAAATAAAATAGGCAACATCCCATTACCACAACTTCATTCATTTCCCCAACATAAATAATTATAATCGTTCACAATATCGATATTATTCGCAATAACAGAAACAGATCCATCACTTATGGTAATGTCCATTGTGGCCATAATGAATGGATATATTATCCACTGGCAGAAATGACCACGGCTGATATGGATAAAAAAAGAATTACGAATTTTTGATCTGACCTAAAAATTGTTACAGCATTTTGCCTACATTTTGTTTCCTTAACCGACTTCAAAAAAGGAGGAGGCTCGCAATTTGAATGTTTTTTTTTTGTTCAGCGATTTCTTCGCCAGTTGTGAACCACTTTTTCTTCAAAAGAATATTCTCTCTAAGTGATCCCATGTAAATTTGGAGAAGTTCGGATGAAGATCTTCCGAGATAGACAATGGAACTCTTCAATGGATAACAGCAAATCACTCGCGATTGCTGTAATCGCATGTTTATTTATGACACTCAATATAGAAAAATAAATAATAAACCCTTAAAAAATGTGAAAACCGACTGAAACGTTTAAAATAATTTTCATAAAAACTTAGCAGCTTCTGAAGTCGGGGGGGCCTTAGCAGCGCAATGTACCAGTGGCACCGACTTCAGAAGCTGTTAAGTTTTATGAATATTATTCTACATATTTTAGTTTTTTGAAGTCGGTTTTTAAAAGCTATACCTACATTTCCAGTATACGCAGACCTCGCTTTGTATAGACTTCCCGTACACTGAGAGGTCAGGTTATACTGATATTGTATAGCTTGATATGTAGCCGTGTGTACCTATAGAATAGGTACTATACAGTATGTGTTTATTTGGCATCAATTCTCACCAAAACAATGCACTGCATACGAGTGCATCGTTCCCTCATACAGTTTACAAAAGACATAAATTGTACAATTTCCTTGAAATCACGCGCACGCGTCGACAATACAGTTTGTTGCCATACTCCATTAACCGCGCCCCAGCCAGATATTTTAACATTTCGGGGTAAAATGTGTCAATTCTAGTGCAAACACATTCACCAACATAACTTGACATACCCCACCCGTCTGCACTCCAACAAAACTTGGCTTGCGAAGACAGAATAAAAGGAAGTAGGAGAGGTCTAACTAAATTGGACATGTGACACAATGGGAGCTTAGCACGTGGGATACCCAAGGGGAGTTACCCGCTCCTGTCAATGGTTTATAGCCACCAAATAGTCACATAGTCGTGATAAGTAAAGTTTAATCGACAAAGTTCATTCCTGTTGCATCTTCGATTTTCATAGCTGCGTAGGAGTTGTGTTTGATTGAGAGCTCTTTTCTGCTTAACTACCTTACCGCCGAATACTGAAACACAATTCAATTTTAAGACACTCTCAAAAGTAATTCTGTCGCTACTATCCACTTTAAAATGACAGTGACAGCACGAGAATTAATGGCAACTTAAACTAAAGATGTATTTGAGTATTCGGAGGTTAGAATTCGGTATAAAGGGCCTCTATTCATCTTAAATTACATTATTCTCGAAGCTCTTACCACAACATTGTACTAATCAAGATTGTAATATATTATTTTAGAAGAGATTCTATGGAGTTTCTTGCCGGTTCTTCTCCATAGAACCATAACCGCGCACCTAGAGGTTCGACATTTCATAATTGCCTGCATCTGGTTTACATGAAATAAAGATATATTCTACTGACACAGTAAATGAGCAATTTACACCCAGATAGGGTACTGTATCACATATGGCATATCCCTTACTCTATGGTACTACAAGGCGTGATGTCGCCCATCTGTCTGAACAGGGACAATTTTGATAAATCAATTTCACGCCTTCATATGACATGTGTTCGGAATGTAATGGCACTTTTAATATTTTTATGGCAGTAAATTAATTAATTTGGTGGCACTCTATCTAAATAAGTCATCGAGTGTTGGAAAGGGTGTTAGAATGAATAGTCATTACAGGTTATGTTATCTATTAATTATATAAAAATTAAAAAAAACTAATCACGAATCGTACATTGATTGCGTAGTTGCGTTATTGTATATATTTTATTTTTTATTTTTTTTAATTCAAATTTTTATTGAGGCTTCAGTTCACCGTGGTGACTATGCCAGCCTCGTAAGGTCACTCTTATACAATAAATGACAAAACTGAACACACTTCTTGCCTGCATTCAACATTTTCGTAACCGATTCAAAAAAGAAGGTTTTCAATTCGAATGTATGTTTTCTTTTATTCAGCTATGTCATCGCCAATTGTGAACTTCTTCAATTGTGAATAAATTATCCTTTTTTGTTTCAAAGAGTAGATATTCTCCCGAAGTGGTTACATTTTTTGGTGAAGATCTGATGAAGACCTTCCGAGATAGACAATGGAAAACAGCAAATCACTCGCGATTGCTTTACAGCAATGTTAAATGTTAATGACGTATGTGTATGCCACTCAAAATAGAAAAATAAATACTAAAGTTTAAAAAAAGTTAAAACCGTCTTCAAAATACTAAAAGGTATAAAATAATTTTCCTACCAAACTTAACAGCTTCTTAATTCTTCAATGCACCTTAGTTTGGCCGAGACACCGACTTCAAAAGCTGTTAAATAATATTTGTTTAAGAACCTTTTAGTTTTTTGAAGTTGGTTTTTACTTTTTTTTTATAACTATGTTCGAGGTTCGATATGCGCAACCACTTATGAAAAATATGGAAAACCTGTAATTCCAAAGTGAAAATTAATTTTCACTAAACACAAATTGTTTGTAAGTTAATGAATTAGGTTAGGTTAGGTTTAGGTTAGGTTAACAATAAATTCCGTCAAAAATATAAATTATGTAAATGAATATTTTGACGTAATAATTGAAAAACTTAGCCCTCGTTTGGACGCGTTACCTGGAATTTTTGTCACCAGCCGGGCAGCCAGTGTATTTGACGCAGTGTTTTAATTAATGTCCCTTTCCAGAACATGGAGTCGAGTTTTAAAAAAAACATGAATGAGAATATTTTAACATTTTGAAACGTTGTGCCAATTCCTTGAAATATCTACGATATGGTTTTACAAATTATGTAAAAGGTTCGAATTCATAATGCAGATCAGGATTTTAACTATCGCTTCCGTTACTGTTGAAAGAAAACATCGTGAGAACCTGGACGCCTAAGACGAGTCCATAAAGTTCTCGATAGTGTGTGTAGTTCACCAACCCGCACTAACTAGCGTGGTGAACTAAAGCCTAACCCTTCTCATTCTGAAAAGAAGCCCGTACCCAACAGTAAGACAACAAGGAAAACATCTGAGAACTTTTAACATTACTGACAGAGTATGAATTGCCACTAAATATCAATCACAATGTTCTTTTATAGTTGCATGGCAAAGTGCTTTTCATGGCAAAGTCCTTCGTCCTTCAAAGTAGGCAAACTTACTATTAACCTTAGAATGAGAAACAAGACTTCATTTAGCTTACAGCTTTTAACTTACGCAACCCCTATGGCGCACAAAGCTGTTCCAAGAGAAACCATTTCACGAGAAATTATCGCAATTTTTATTTTAGATACTCGTTTTATACAATCAAACTGTTACGACTTACCATCAAAACAAGCGTACTTGATGTACACAACTCCTGGTGTCCAACTCTTGGCGGGCGGGTAGTCTTCGTACAACACGAAGTTACAATGATTCACGCCTGTACATCTGAAACGGAGGAAAACACTCGTTAGTTACAATTTTTTTCAAATAATGTACAAGGTGTTGCATATAACGAGTGCGCGCAGCCCTTGGTCACAGTTTAAATATGCATGTATATACTGTGCCTTGGTTGTGGTAATAAATCTATATACGTGTTAATGTGTGCGTGACAGCGGTAGTGATACGCCCGCACACTATCGCAATGTGCATGTATACGTCTAACCACAAATAATGAGCACGAGCGCTCGTGAACTGACTGTTATTCTCTGGTTTTTACGTTTGGATGATCAATAATCTCTCTCTCGTCCGGTGACCATCACCGTCCGGATATCATCATCCGGTGGTCATAGCTGTTATAAGCACATACTCGCAGACTTTGTCTTTTATGTTTTTATTAGCGTGATGAGTACCCATCATGGGTTATCTATCTTCGTTTGAATATTGATTATAATTCAGCACATTACAGTCCCACTGCTGGGCACGGGCCAATTCTCAGGAAGAGAAGGGGTTAGGGCTTAGTCTACAACGCTGGCCCGGTGTGGGCTGGCGAACTACACGAACCAACGGGCGAGTTGGTGAACTACACTACACTACACTACATACACTATCGATGTGCTATCGAGCACTTTGATTTTCAAACATAATTATATTATTAATTGCCATTCAAAATATAATTATGTTTGAATGTATGCCTTTCATACTAATAAAGTATGCAATGTAACATGTAAGACTAAGTTCATCTTCAAGTATAAGGCTCTTAACATTAAGTGCGAGTTCAATAAGGCGTTCTATTGCTCTGTAAGCACTTTAATCTCTACAGTAAGTGGTTCATGAAGTTTCATTACTTCTACTTGAGAACAATTTATCGTTCGTAAGCTGAATGAGAAGAAAATATATTTTCTTACAAGTTTTAGTACTTAACTAAGACAAGTACTAGTACGTACGTACTTAAGTTAATAAGCTTTGGAGCCTTGACGAGTTAAATAGAGTTACTGAGAGTGTTCCAAACTATGTTAATAATGTAATTTAAGTTAAAAATGTGAATAATCCTATCGAGAAACTCCTAACTACACAGTTATCACGCAATTCATTCGATCAGCGAGGTTAAGCAACGATTGCCGAGGTCAGTCTTTGGATGGGAGACATTGAGATCCTTCCTTGTCTCGGAAAACACCTTAAACATTTGATACCGGTTATCATGCGAATACCTATGACAGTCGTTACGGAAATCAGCAGCCCAATTAGTGTGTCTACCGGTCTAACCTTAGGGTATCAGTGTCTCTCATTAATTGGGTGGCGAAGGTCAGATGGCAGTCAGCCGCTTCTGCTTAGACAGAGAGCCGATTCCAACGTACTTGGGAAAGGCTAGGCGGATGATGAAATGAATAATTACACCGAAAAAAGGAAGTTTGCAGGTTCTATCCGAACTAAGTTACTCGGTTGTAAAGAGCAATAACTTGTTTATTTCTAGCCGTTACGTTGTTTCAGTGTAGATATTTTGTCTCTGCAGACTCCATCCGAACCAAGAACTTGTTTATTTCCAGCCATTACATTTTTTCAGTAAAGAATCGGCTACCAGTCTCCCAGTGGTCATGGGTGTCTAAAAACTCGACTAACCAGCAATCTGCTGTTTATGCCATTTTTACTGATAATTTCTACCGTTATGATAATCTTTGGATCTATTTAATTTCTATCTTTATTACTTCGAATATAACTACCAAAAGACAAGAACAGTCTTCTTACAAAAGAGATATGACGAGGGTAGACACAAAAATCTACGACATCTTAAAGACGCCATTATGAATTTCCAACACGTATGTTAATAAAATTCTGTTTAATTTCTTGTTAATTAGCTTTGTTAGCAACTAGGGTATTGATGACACTTATTAGGATAAATGCAAAAGGACCACATAATACAAGGCTATTAAAAGCTTCGGTCGATTTTTAAAGAGTCACCATGTCAGCACAGTGCGAGCCGCTTTCCTCGTGAATTTTGTTCAAGGCTTGACGCTCGATATTCTTTAGTTTCTGGTGGTAGTAGTGTGAAGTAACTCGCTGGTATACCAGCATCCCAGCATGAATGGGTCGGCGCAACCGGGGAAGTACTGCCCTCCCACAAAATATCGACGTTAAATAGCAGTATGCATACTGTTGCGTTTCGTTCAGTGAGTGTGGAGCGCCGGAGGCCCAATTCCTCCTTTAGTCCCCTTCCTTCTCCTTTCTCTCCTTTTTTCCTAACACCATCCTAAAAGGTCAGCGACGCATCGGTGACTCCTTTTGTGTTGCGGATGTTCACGGGCTGCGGTGATCACTTATCATCAGGTGAACATCAAGCTCGTTTGCCCCCATACTACAAAAAAAACAGTTTGGCGTCTATCAATTCTTTTCTTTTCTTTTTTTTTTTTTTTTAAAACATTGCCCCAACTAGGATTTCTCCTGTATCGAGGGTACAGTTTACAAACATACATGTCACATGCACATACAACCAGACCCGAAACAAATATCTGTAGATCATACAAATATTTGTTCCTTGCGGGGATCGAACCCGCGGCACGTAGCGCAGAAGGCTAATCGATTAGCCACTGCGCCAACCGTGTCGTAATTATGTTGTGCGAATTGCCATCGTGAATCTTATACCTATCCTTCTGTATCTCTCTGTTTTGTGGCAGGAACTGCTAAGTCGAGTCTCGTGTTAGAATCTTATTAAATGTAAATTATTATATTGTTAATTAAATGGTTTGAGAACAGTATTTTTCATGTAAACCTTTATGAAATTAAATAGCAACGTAGTTAACGTAGTTAACGTAGTTATTTTGTTACGGGTGATAAATAAATGTACTGGTTTTTACTAAAGATTCAAGACATTTTCCTTGAAGCATGGATAATTATCTATTGTTATCCTTATTTTCTTGTGAAGGGGAGAAATACCAAAGATACCCCGCGAATGATTTATTTACATACGATGATTTACCATTGCTGCATTGTTGATCTTATATTGTTGTGTGGATTTCGGTGTTTTTTTATTGTGTTGATTCTTTTTTCTACATCCTTGTTTATTTATTTATTTGTGTTTTGGTATATTATTTATGATTGTACGCGTGTGTGTTATTGTATTTAATAAATCTAGTTTCTTTCTTATTTTCTAGGTAAGGCAGTTTATCCCGCAGCTGCAGGTGGAAATTAACTTGCGACAAAATTCTTTATTATAATTACATATCCATATGTGAGAGTATAATAAGTTATGGACATAATTCTCCATTACTTCATACACATAGTCACACGTACCTTTTCTACAACAAAACGATGGTGCGTGATTCTAATACAACTTTTTATTCATTATAAACAAGCAGTTCTATTTTTATGACTTTTTATTTTTTATTTTTCGGTTTCTCACCGCAATAAAGTATCTAAAGATGCCATAGAAATAATTAAAAAAAACTAACTCTGTATAAGTCCATTCTAAGTTTCTGACCCATCATATTCATGCTACAAAAGAACCCTCAAGCATTACTTAATCCAAATGATAAGCATTTCCACGAAGACTCCCCGTTTTATTTTTAATCTCACATAAACTGAACGACCCTAACGTTGTAGGTACGAGTTCCAGTCTTTCCTTCCGGTCTTTAAATTACACGAGAGTGTTTATTTGATCAATACTTGTATGTTAGACCGCCATTTAATGTTGGCTACCAACGAAAACTGCATTCAAATTACATCATGCATAGCTGATAACATCAGGTAATATCCACCTTCGCCCCTTCAGAACGTAAGGAGGTGACACGGCAGCGCAACTCGATAACAAATGGAATATGATTTAAAATTAGAACTTCTACGTCATTCGTAGTTTTTGTTTTTGTGCATGTGGACAAGGGGTGATGTTCCACAAAAGAATCATCTGACGCCACCTGAGCAGTAAGCGTCGATACCACCATTGCTGACTGGCTAATTTTTCCACTACGGCGTGAACGATTCTCATTCTCACATGGCAGTTTTTTTTTCTAGATTAATCTGTAGTTTTGAACTACTTGGACTATAATGTAGGTATAGTCTAGCTATAGTGTTATGAGATTATACAGTAAGATCACTAAACAAACCAAAACGAAAAATATTGTACCTTTGTATTTTATTGACCGCTGATTACATTGCGTGGTGCTCATGAATTTTTGATTCGTACGTTCAAGTAGAGAAACTAATTTAACTATCTAAGAGTAGAATAGCTCGACTAGATCATGTCGTACATTTAGTGTCCTAGTTCTACATAGGTCTATAAATTATATTAACATTATCGACTACTCTCACTCGATACAACTGAGGCAGTGTATGCACATCACTAGTCTACGATAAGAGCACCTGCTGCGTTGCATCTATCATTTGGAAGTAGGAAGTGACTGGCCAAGTGCTCTCTGTGATTAATGGCATTCAGTACGATTAGACTACTTTTAATATTGACAGGCCATCAGATGGAACGGTGATCTAAGATTTAATAATCCATTACACAATTTACTAAATCGACTGAGTTAATGTTTTAGTTGTGTTTATTTTTACTAGAGGTCGCCAAGTGGTCGAAATTCCACGACCGTAATTTTATCTTTCTGCACTCCTTCTCCATATAAAATTTAACTATGACAAATCTCACACTCCTCCGTGCGCGTAATATGCGTATAGGATATACGAGTACTCGTACTTAGCGTCGTGTTGGTACACATGGCTAAGCCCGAGTTATATCCTAATTGAATTATATGCTAATGTATAACATTTAGACTAGGAGTCTAAATGAACTATTGCTAGAGAGTATTCTATTCAATTATGAATTTGAAGCGTTTATTTATTCCCCAGTAATAGAATAAAACAGATCTATATTTCGAACCACTTATGAAATGTCGAGACGAGAGGTGCGCAGTTCCAAATAGTAGGTCCTATGGAGAAGAACCGGCAAGAAACTCCATGGGAAAGTCTTTTAAAATAATCGATTACAATCTTGATTAGTACAATGTTGTGGTAAGAGCTGCTAGAATAATGTAATTTAATGTGAATAAAAAATAAGAATAGGATAATAATGATTTGTTTCTGAATAAGAATGCCATGGCAGTTACAAGCTGACCAGGCACAGTCAGACTAATATTGAAAATTATAATAACCAATAATAAGTGAGTGCCTTACCTATTATACTGTCAATCAATATTCTTGATAACATCAGTAAACGACCCTCCCTAGTTCAAATAACAACGAAAGCTGAGGCACCTGGCTATGATACATATAATTTTACCAAATTATACAATTCCGCGCTCTATTGGACAAACAAACGGACTAGTTTAGGGTACCATAAAGTTCACTAAATTGTTTGGTCTCCTGTCACGTCTTGTTAAAGCTTTCGTTATTGAAGGTAGGATCAGGATTATTATTATGAAATTCGTGTTTCTATGTTAGTAGTTGGCATCTGTTTGTTATCCTATCAAGGTTATATCAAACTAGACAACTAAATTGTTATCAAAATTAAATATAGCTTATCACTCAGGGATAATGTAGCTGTCTATTAGTGAAAGTATTTTTAGAATCGGTTTAGTAGTTTCAGAGATTACCCCCTACAAACAAACTAACAAATACCTCTTTATAATACAACAAAAGTATTATACATACATATA
Source organism: Allophyes oxyacanthae (assembly GCA_932294325.1). NCBI lineage: Eukaryota > Metazoa > Arthropoda > Insecta > Lepidoptera > Noctuidae > Allophyes > Allophyes oxyacanthae. The sequence continues at coordinate 3,968,442 of OW028612.1, forward strand.
GATATCTTAATGAATGATTAAAAAACAATCAAAATACTTGCAAAGTTTGTTTATCCTTATCCGGTAAAAAAAAAAACTTATGGGTAAGTAGATAATTTTCTGGAGGTTACGAATTCTAATGAGCCTATTCCACCACGGGCATATCGACCATGTGGTTATCCCCATATCAAGCGGGACTTGGTGTCCACACAAACAGTTCTCTAGCAGGAGTGAAGAAAATCAATAATTTAAAAAAAAGACGATTATCCGACCTTTCGATTATTTTTAACATCTAATAATATTTAAACTCACGTTAAAAAAAATCCTCACGCGAACACCATTAACTGACCATTTATTAACATGTCATAATTTAAAATCGTCGACACTATTCAAATTAGCGGTCACTAAGCGCGTGCGCAGGTCGGCGGAAAGCGGCGTTTATCAAACATGGCGCCGTTTCCGGCTAGCACACGTCACGCACACGTCACTTCCTCTGTATCCTACACCTGTTAAGGGCTGATGTGACCTATAAATTGTAATAAGGTACTAACTATTCTTGACATTCATTACATTTAAAAAGGATAAATATGGTCTCTATCAAAACGATTTATAAACGCGGTTAGTCGGAAAGGGAATATGTCATATTCCCTTTTCTTTCTTCCCTTTTCCTTTGTTTTTTCCCTTTTCTTTATAGATTTTTTAAAAAAATCTGCTTTTCCATACATCTTCTTTACATAGTATAAAATAAAGTCGCTTTCTGCGTCTGTCTGTCTGTCTGTAGGTATATCCGCTAACTCCTCCTAAACCACGCAACGGATTTTGATGCGGTTTTCACTATCACATTTTTAAGCATTTCTTCTGGAATATTTATATGCATAATGCTTGTAAGGATCGTAAAGAAATTGCACCGCCTTGCGAAACCGCGGGCGGGTCGCTAGTTTTACATAAAACAAAAATAATTTAATATTACTTATATTCAATTATTTTTATTCAGCAGCTGATATTTTTTAGCAATTTCAGATTTGATCCCATAATAAAAGTTGTTCATAATGACGAGTATAATAACTACCTTCCGCCATATCCAACTAATCAGGTATAAAGAGAGTCTGTGGTCGAAGCCGGCTTGCACCTGTCATCTGTGACTATTCGGTGAAGGCAAAAACATCGTGACGAATCCTATAATACACCTGACAGGGCGCCATAAAGTTCTCGATGATGTGTAGTCCGCCAACCCGCATTAGGCCAACGTGGTAGACTAAAGGCCTATCCCTTGTCATTCTGAGAAGAGGCCCGTGCCCAGTGGGACAGTAGTTGGCTGAATTAATAATGTCCTCAAATATGAAGAAAGAAAGCAAGAAAGAAAAACCATTTATTCAGTACGGACACATTAATAATACAAGAGAGAGAAGATTAAAGAAAAAAAATAAACACTACAAAAAGAGACAATTAAGAAATAAAATAAAAAAATCTTAAAAATATATAGTTGAATGTGCCATTCCTATGAATGGCTATTTCTTTTTTGAAAATAACTATCAATATCATGCATATAAATTACTACCGTTCAGATCGATTTTATCAAATTTCAAAATGCAGATTGTATTAATAAAACGTAGCACATATTTCAATCAACTTCGACCACTCCACTGTCCTTTAAAACCCCGAATGCAATATATTATGGACACGCTACACTTAATCGCGTACATTTGCAATTCGAAACGAGCGTGACATGCGGAGCGTAAAATAACGAATTACTGTTTTTTCACAGCATATCGCTTTTTAGGGAACCGATATAATGTCATTTGACTCTATTATTGCCAATTTAGGGATGATGGAAAAGTAAATTTTGTCAAAATAATTTGCAGCTAAAATTTCCAAATAACACGTAGCTCGCCGGGCTTCCACTGCAAAAGGGTAATGAGCAAGTAATAACTGGACGGAACGGACCCCAACTAGCTAAAATAGGTTTTACCTTCCATTAAGAAAGAGCATTGACAATTATTGCCTTCCACTGCAAAAAAGAAATGAAGAACGAGTTCGTTATTAACTAATTTTACTCGTTCAGTCCTCTCCGCTAGACTCTTTGTTGGTGAAAGCACTTCTATGAAGTTTACACACCATACATAGGTACGTTCTCACATAAACAAAATCCCTTGACACAGGAACATCAATCTATACATTAAAGACGTGTAATATTATAATCCCTCAACGTCACGGGACCTAGCATAAATCAACTTGATTTATGTTTTCAACTTAATCCTAAGTACTAAATCTCTTAGTGAGTCCATTCATAAATCAATAATGGTGATGATGTACGCAATGAGGCGATAAAATTGTCCATTTGTTTGTTTAACCATGGGAATTCATTCCATTCCTTAATCCTAGTGTCTTCTCAGATTATAGGAAAGTCCACCTGCCCGCTCTTTTCAACAAGCGCAATATCAAAATTATGATTTCACTATTCGCGATATGGTGAATACTCGCTTCTTTAGAAAATACTAGACCTTTGAAAGGAAAATTGCTACAAAAATAAAACTGTCAGAGCTTCAAGTTACCCGTAATAAAGTGATAAAAATGCTTTTCAACTATCCGTATTCAAGATCAACCAGAAATTAATGACACTAACACATGTATTTTCATCAGAAAAGCTCTTAACAAAAGTATTCACACAAGCGTAATACTTACTCAGTTTAAACAAGTTCATCAACGTAGCACAAGATGAGCTAGCCTACTCGTTTTACCAAAAATCAGAACGACCTATTGCAAAAAAAAACACAAAAATATCAGCCACTGTTCTAAAAATTCCCAAGTGTTTTTTACACCTGACAAAATGGAGGGAAGACTAAAATAAACTATTCTGTTTCGCAAAGAACATGTCAGTCCGACTGCATTTGCCTTTGCTTTATTTTCTTAAAAAACATTCACAAACTGAATGGCTAAAAATAAAGTTGTGAAGTAGACTCTCGACTCATTAGTCTTTGTTTGTACCGCAGCTAGTGGCAGAAAGGTCTAAGAAACGGATCAGTTGTGTCTTTCTGTGTCGAGTGTTGCTGGAAACAAATGTCTGTATTTTTGTAAGGCTGAAGCTAGACCGTATTTTTGTGAGTTGCGAGTCGCATTTTTAAAGCGATTGCATTCAGTTTACTTACATACTTTATTGCTGTTAGAAGCTACACTACAAATGCGTCCGCAATGTATGAAGCCCAATAGGTTGTGATCTGTAAGCCAATTTTTTATTTGTAAAATTGTGGGTTCTACTTGTGTACTTGAGAGCAGCGTAATCTGTGCAAGGAAATACAACGTGTATCAGAAATGAGTGGTCATATTTAGGGGTTTGGTGGATCAGATCATCTAATCGAACAACTTTCTCTATGGGACCAACATCGTAATCGCGAAACAAATTGAATCAGCTGTCCCATACGTTTGGGTCGAGTAGTGTAGTGTAATGAAGTTTTGTATGTATGGGACAGCTGTATTTTTTTTTGCGATTACGGTGTTGGTCAATGTTGTTCAGTTTGATGGCCTGATATGACCACGCACAATATGAACTTTTCATAACTTTTATTATTAATTTTTTTACATAATTTCTTATTATAATTTAGATTTTAGATGCAAGTTACATATCTTTTTGTTTAATAATTTCCTTTGTTAATTTCTTTAAAAATTACAAAAATGGTATTTATATTCGTCAGTCAAGTCTTATGTGTATATTTGTTTTACTGGTGTACAATACTGAATATTACGACGCTGACTGTACTTAAGCAAACGCTGATTGTACCTACCTGATCTGGGAAATGTAATTAAGCAAACTATTCCTGTCTTCCTGCTCCTGAATTCCTGCTTTTCTCCTAGAATCTTATATGTGTCTGGAACTCTGAACAGATCCATTAGTTAGTTCCACTTGGACATATATATATATATGTGAGATAGTTCAACTACATTCTGAATTTGTATATTAAGAGGAATTTTGCCACAGACTGCGCGGCCGCGTAAGGTAACCTGTGAAGGCGGATGGCCGTCGCTTGAAAATAAGCATTTTTGGCAATCAGCGCGCAAAAATGTTTTTTAATATGTATATCTGATTAAATTATTATCTATCTATATATTGTATAATAAAAATAAATCCCTATTACCTTGGTCACGCCATCACGCGTGAACGGCCGGAACAATTTCGCTAATTCTTTTTTTGTCGTGTTTGTTATAATTGTAAGGAGAAGGTAGGTATGGTAGATATGGTAGGTAGGTAGGGTAGATATAGTAGATAGGGTAGGTAGGTAGGGTAGGTATAATGGAGTTGGGCCTATTTTAACCGAAACTTACAAAATAATCTTTGAGCGAGTGTAACTATGAAACTTATTTTAACTGAAACTGAATTCTGACAAACAATGACACAGATTAAGTTCCTAAATCGTGTTTACAAAATCTTATTGTCTATAAATGGTTTATATTTTATATTTAAAATATGGATCAAACTTCGTTCGTATGGAGCGCCCTACGGAGAAACTTTTATATTTCAATTTCTGTTTCGCGAACACAGAATCAAAACTTTCGCATACAAAGAGATTTTCGTTCCAATTGAATTTTTGTTCAGAATTTAATTTGAACAGGAGCGGTAGGTATCTGTTTCTCGCAAACAAGGTACACTGTTTGTAGTTTGAGAATATATTGGCAATGGAACTGTATTGGATAATAATTCTTGGTAGAAAAAATACGCCAAATCCAACATAAGTATCTATACTAACATTAGTATAGACAGTATAAAAATACTTAAATAAATCCAGCCCACTACTATCCCACTGCTGGGCACGGGCCTCTTCTCGGAATGAGGAGGGTTAGGCCTTAGGCCACCTCGCTGGCCTAGTACGGGTTGGCGGACTTCACACACTATCGAAAACTTTAGGAGGCCTTCTCAGGCGTACAGGTTCAACTGTTCCATATAATTAATTCAATATTATTACCAGTGTTCCCAACTTAGGGGTTTTCCCCCCAAATTTAGGGGGTAAATAAGTGGGGTGGGAGTTTTTTAGGGGTTTTAATTTTTTTAGGGGTATTTTTAGGGTTTTTTTTATTCTTGACTTTTACTGTGAAGTTTATAATGATTGTGACGCAGTTGGCTGTAAACTTTTTGAAAATGTTTCAATTATTCTATATATTACAATTTATTTATTATTTTTACAGAGTAATTTTTTTTTGGGGGATTTTAGGGGATTTTCACTTTAGCTTTGGGGATAAATATTTCTGAGAGTTGGTAACACTGATTATTACTCTATTAAATGTACGGAACAGCAGATTGATTTTCGCGACCTCATGTTTGGTCCCTTAGTAAAAGTTGTTCATAATGATGAGTACAATACCCTCCTTCATTGTTTCCCTTGTTCAACCAACCCTATAGAACTGCAAAAACTGTATTGCAGTTGAAGTGTTCAACGAACAATGGAGTCAGCATGACAACTGTATACGAACAACTAATGATTGCTTCTACTTGAAAATTGCGTGCGTAATGCTGTTCATACATCATTTACCTCCAATGCTAAACAGGAAAGAAAGAAAGAAAGAAATTTGTTTTGGATTCGCACAGGAATAAAACAAGAGATTTTTTTTTTAAAGAAAATACTAAATTTTAGCTACATAGATACCTACAGGAGACCAGAAATGGCAGTCTAACAGTAGTGAGCGATCATAAGCTTTAGGGCAAAGTGGCATACGCCCACGACTATCCTCTGAACATCACTATGAATATTATGTAAGTATTAATATTTTCTTGTTCCATACTTTTTCAGTAGTCGGGTTTTAGTTTTTGAACTTACTTTTTTTCTTTGTATTATTTTATCATTTTGATTATTATTCGTATTTCCGAAGACAAACGAACATTGCCGAGGCGCATAGCCGTAATCATAGTATATGTATCTCTTTTAGTTCAACCGTACTAATTACATATTTTTAAGACCACCATGATTAAGGTATTCTTACTGAGATTTTGATTAAAATTATTAATTCAAATCCCAAATATCAATAGAGAACGCCGCTCATTATTAAAATTAACATTTACAAATTAGAGAATGCCTACGGCATTAAGACCGCCTTTGATACATTTTACATGAAGCATCAGTAGCGTGCATTCCAGACAAAAAGATATTGCCTACCCTAATAAATTAAGTATTAAGTAATACAAACGTTAATATGTCTGTAATATCAGTTAATTTAAGTCTTAGGGTGAGGTGGCCAATCACAAACATCATTTAACCTGACAATAAAACACTGAGGCCTAAGTTCACCGACAAATTAACAGACGATTAGGGCATAATCAGCCGTTTAAACATGCATTTTTGTAAACATATGTTAATATAACATAATGTTATTACATTGGCCGATTACCCATACAAAAACGCATGTTTAAACGGCTGATTATGACCTAATCGTCTGTTATGTTGTCGATGAACATGGCCCTAAGTTGTTTTTGCCTACTCTATAAGAAATGAATGTGCACGCCACTGTGAAGCATTTTAAATTATTAATTAAATAAATAAATACACATTCCTCATAAGCGGTCGCTATTACGTCTTAATAATTTGTAAATCACTATTCAGTAATCTTAAAGCTTGTTAGAGTAAGATGCCTATTTAAAAACGACATAATATTGTACAAAGTTAGTCCGAGAGGATATATAATTAAATTTGTTTTTTTTTTAAAAAAAAAGCTTAATGATCCTAGCAAGAACAATTTAAAAAAAAACTGTCCAGCAATTTCTATTATTGTCGTGTTGGAAATTGCCGGCTTCTTATTTCGTCAGATTTCGTTACGTACCGAAAAGACCCGATTGATGTATTGTTTTTTTTTTTTTAATCCGTTTCCGGGCAATTTCGAGAAAAATATAGGTATTTTCTATCACACATCTTCACAAAGATTAATTTATAATATTGTAAGATGTTACAACCGATAAAGACATAACTATAATTACGATACTAACCTGTAAACTATCGAACCATTCAATAAATGAGAAATGAGATGAATAAAGATATTCACTTCTCTCAATAAAACATCAAAGAAAACATAATTTAAAAATATAGGTTTATGAGTTTTCAATCGACATGCAACTAAAGAGCGTTCGTAAACCTACTTAATATATTTCCGCAATGGCAATAAAAATATAGGTACACTAGAAACGTTTCGATGATAAAAATGTCGTTATAACAAATTGTTAGGGGATAGATAATCGCATTATCATTAGCTTCCAGTAGCCCATTCTTCATGCTCCGAGCTGTTCACCAATCAGCTGGTATACCGCGTAATTAAAATAGTAATGAACATCGACTCTTGTTATAAACTTCAATACGATCCTGAAAGACTAAACTTCGAGCTACCTTGCAAAAATTTACCTATCATGAAGTTAGGACTCCCATCATCATGACCGATAAAAAATAATTAACAACTCTTGACCTTTCGACTAATTCAGGTAACATTGCCAAGAACGACTACAATAGGTACTTTACCTGTTCAACAATACTTTCAGCGCCTGAAGGAATCCTTGAGTCAAAGCTAGTTACTGGTAAGCATACCAACTTCACTTAAATATAAATGCAAACAGTCAATATCCAACCGTATCTCCTGAATCTAAAGTTCAAAATAGCTTGTGATTTGATATATAAGTCAGGTCTCCAATTTGTGTAGGCCACAGAGTTACACAACCCGACTCAAACAGGCTTCCTGCTCAGTAATTGCGTTCCTACTAAGTGAACCGCTTTTTCTATGTGAAACCATTTTTAAAGCTCAGCTATTAGTTATGAGGCAAGGTGTACTTGTTAGCGATTCATGGAAAATTTTGCGGGTTTAGACAACAATTTTAAATACAAGTACCACCCTGGTACTGTTATATACTCGTATTTAAAACTTTTGCCTAAACCCGCAAACATTGGACTTATTTGACGTAAAACCACGTGTCGTGAAGAAAAAAGAGCTGACAATACACAAAGCAAAAATTAAATTTTAATTAATGTATTTAAAAATTAAGATATATACGATGAATTTTAAGTAGTATCGGATACGTTAACGAATAATTGTACTCATGTTAATGAACAAAAACAGAAACAGAAACTGGTGTACAATAAAGAGTATTTCTATTCTATTCTAAATCAGCAGGGTTCACGAATCATTAATCGTGTTTACTTGCAATGATCTAGGGTGAGATCTTTGCAATGATCCTGAAAATAGGTAAGATGAACGCGAAATTTAATTCTTTCCTTGATTTCAATCATCCGAACCTTTACAATCTTCTGAGGATGCTGAAATCCAAACTACTGGCGGAATTTTGGTATAATCCGCTTTTACCAGTTACAAGGCAAGCCACAATCCTTTGTGGACGCAACCTACGCCCCATCTGTTGTCAGCAAAAAGTCGTAACATACACAGGATATTTTTTTATATAGTGCACAAAATTTGCAGAGTGATTCAGTGTCCGTTCCCGAATGCAACCGCAGTAATAAAATTCACTCCAAAACAAAATAAAGATTTAATTTTGTATGGCTTGCGCTAGTTAATTATGCGTGTCCCCCGTCGCATTTTCGTTTTGTTTTAAAGTGTATCCCAATACTGCGGTTGCATTTAGGAACAGAGACTGAATCACTCTACAAATTATGCGCACTAACATAAAAAAAATTCCTGTATAAAAACTGAACTGCATCTTGCACACACGTTTTCACATTTCTCTGTCATATTTTTGTGATAGCCTAGCGGTTGAATGCTTGCCTTCCGTGCAGGAGGGTCTGAGTTCAAAAACGGCCCGCACCTCCGTCTTTTCTATTTTATGTGCGGATCACAATTTGATTATCAAGGAAAACATCGTGACGAAACCTGCACACCTGAGAGGGTCTCATAAAGTCCTCGATGGTATGTTTAGTCCGCCCAGGCCAGCGTGATGGACTAAGGCCTAACCCTTCTCGTTCTGAAAAGAGGCCAGCAGTAGGACAGTAAAGGGCTGGTATTTATTATGTCATCATCATGTCTATACTGCAGTTGCATACGTGTTACTTTTGTAATACTCACATACATTAGTTAGATTTACAAGTCACAATGTCGCGGTTGGTCATGTAGGTACGGTATAAAGTGACCGACGTCAACTTGGCAACGTTACAACCGGATTACTACTTACGAACCGGGTGTACTCTCAACCGGGTGAGAGTGGACGGATGAAGCAATCTATGATGTATGCGGTTAGTAATAGTAAATCTGTGTATCTGTCTGTGGTATCGAAGCTCCAAAACGGATGGACCGATTTCAATGCAGTTTTTTAATCGAAAGCTAGTTTAATCCGGTATCATCTTAGCTATGTTTACATGACAATCTGTTCAGCCGTTCAAAAGTTACAGCTCTTTTTCTAGTTGGAGGCGAGGGTTTTTGACGGTTAGGTTAAGATCTATCATGTTGGCTCTCATTCTCGGTCTGAAGATATCGTACCTTCATTTCCCACAGCGGATATCACTCTGGCCCTGACAGCTCTATCCATTTCCCACTTCCCCTACCACCAAGGCCTCATTTACGTAACAAGTCAAAGATTAACTAAGCTACAACAGACTTATTCCTTTGTCCTTGATATCATTAAAACAATGACTCATTAGGCTTCAGGCACGCAATGTCCTCATTAAGTTTCCTTGAATGTAAAGCTTAGTTTATGCATGTGATTTGGAAGGAGCTAGGGTTGTCAGCAGCATCGCCGCAAAATCGCTTGCTTGTCTGTTTTCTATAGGATTCATTGTGGAAAGTGTGCCCAGGAATTTCATGAACTCATTCCCCCTTCTCCATTCCATCATCGCACAACTAGGCGTGGTGGAGGTTTCCAACAATTGTCATTGATATTCCACTTGTACGGAACTTTTAGGAAACTTTTTACTTCATCTTTTCTCATGCGAACGGCCAAGGAGTGGAATTCTCTGCCGGCGTCTGTGTTCCCCGATTTATTTAATTTGGGAGTATTCAAGGCGAGATTGAATAGGGTTTATTTGAGCTTGCGTGATCCATCCCCGAATGCAGCATCACTCACCATCAGGGTGAAGTGTTGCCAAAAGCACAAAAATTTAAATAATAAATAAAAAAAAACGTTCTCTTAATATAAGGCCCGGTAAAGCGAAGAGGAGCGGAAATGTGTCCGTATAGATACCGGGCCTAAATGAACCCCGAAGGAATAAACACATTTACCGTACAATCCCAATCACCATATAGGGTCTAAAAATATATTATATACAGGCGGTTTAAAAAGGTCAGAGGGACCCTCTCTGAACAACGTGTATCAGAAATGCGTGATCATATTTAAGGATGTGGATCAGACCACCAAACTGAACAACTTTCTCTATGGGATCAACATCGTAATTGCGAAAAAATTATCAGCTGTCCCATACGCTCGGGTCGAGTAGGTATTGAAGTTTTGTATTTTGTTTGACGGTGATCTGTGAAAAATCTGATGTAGGTACAGAAAAATTACAGCGTGAGTTGCTGGCAAACATGAAATCAGCAAACTCCCTATTTTTTTCTTTACATCAGATTTTTGTCCTAAATCTTAGTTTCCTCAAAATGACAACCCTAGAAAATGGAATTTGGAGCAGAAGACGTTATACTGTCGCGAAGATTAAATGCTTGGTTATGTGGAATGAGTAATGATGGCGCGGTTTAGCGTGATACATTCATTTGCATAGCTTCTTTAAGAATTTGCATAACTTTTCTCATATAATACAAGGATAAATACAAAAATTACATGTATTTTTATATTATCGTTATGATTCGACGATGGTGCTTGAAATAACGTTCTGTTTTACGTAATTTATGATAAAGATAATTTTTGTAAAAAAGGTATAATTTTTTAATAAATCTTTTTCATTATAGCATTTTTCACCACTTTTATTATTGTTTTTTTAACATAATTTCTCATTATTGTCACACAATCGATATTAATATATTTTAATATTTTTGCCTAAAGTCCAAAACTATTTTCATACATTTTAAATTCTACTTTCGTTACCCAATGGAAATTCGCTTTTGCTATCAAATAAGGTGTAACTGATTTGTACCCGGTTCCTTTGTATAAAGAGAAAATTATATTGTCAAAACCTTTTCCTAAATAACTCAAGGCGTTAGTTAACAAAGTAACCGTTCATAACGAATGATCTCGCCGCGGTATTGTTTTGAATACATTAATTCGTACTTTTCGTCGGCTTGTTTCAAATATTGTGACTATGACTGAATGCTAATGAGAGACATTTGATTTTGAGAAATAGTCATATAAATAATTTATATCGGCTTAACACATCGGCACCCGACGGCGGTACCAGAAGCCTTACAAGGTCGGCCACCAACCTGATTTCCTAGCGGGTAGGTACTACAAAGAGACGCGTACGCAGAAATGCACTGAGTTAGATCAGTCTAACCCAGTTCATTTCTGCGTATGCCTGGATTGAGACTAAGTAACGCCAGCTTCTTTTTTCTTCTTTGAAAATCAGGTATATAAATTTATGTATCTTTTGCAGAAGAAGGAATGTATGATAGATGTATGACCACTTAGCCAAAGAATTGGTCTACCACCCTAAGGTTTGTATCCTAAAATTAGTTTGTACGTCATAAAACAAAAAGGTATATATATATTTATATATATTGTATTATAATATATATTGTCTTGTCAAAATGACAAAGTTTCATCTTAGTGATATTTTCGTTTGATAGGCAGTTCTGTTAAAATTGATAGACCATATTTATGCCCGACCGTACCTATGGAGTTACAAAAGAAACAATGAATTACACCACCTTACAAGACGAGATGACAACACGAAAACGATAAACATAACTACAAATCACAGGAAAAATCTATGTTACAAACTAAAATGTTATTCAGGAATGGGGATCGTTCATTTCCTCTACAAAACAGAAAATCCTACCTACTATAAAATGAATTCCCAAACGCAGCCATTCTATACGAAAAATATTTCCCCCAAATTTCCCATAGTTTGATAAACAAAATAGATGCGATCCCATGAAAGAATGTTTGTCACAAGAAGTACCGTGGTACTAAACGTGGCACCCTTGTTTACTATGTTCAGGGTAAACTGCCTATTCGCAAACTTTCCCTATAAAATTATATGTTTGTTCGTCGAGAGCTTTCATAGCAAATAAACAGGAAGGTTTTTTTTTTGCATTGATCCATACACGGGAATTTATGTCTGTGTATGTTAACGTTTAAAAAACTAAATCCAGCCCATTACTGTCCCACTACTGGGCAAGGGACTCTTGTCAGAATGAGAAAGGTTAGGCCTAAGTCAACCTAGCTAACTTGGTGCGATTTGGTGGACTACACACACCATCAACGAAATTATGAGGCCCTCTCCAATCCTAGTTCTTATAATGTAGTTAATGATTTACATATATGTGCCAATAAACAAATTTTCTTTCTTTCTCTCAGTAATCAAATTGCGATCCGCATATAAATTCGGAAAGTCAAGAGGTGTGGGCCGGGTTCGAACTCATACCCTCGTAGAAGGCAAGCGTTCAACCCACGATATCTATGGTTCAACCACTAGGCTATCAATGCTTGAAAAATATAATATAATCAATTTTTTTAAAGTTATTTCTTCCACGGATTCGGTATGACACCTTAGCAAAATAGATCTTATTTCTGACGACAATAAGCTCCAATGTGTGCTGAATCGTGTGTAACGGCATTTTAAAAACCTTATTTTTTAACGAGTAGGTAAAGCAGTCCTTCATAAAGCTACCGACCTTTAATAAGGTCAAGGAGAGTAAACTTTTTAAAATTTGATCTTCCTTCGGAACATCATAAGTTGTCCATTCACGGATGGATATTGCTTATCCAGCTCATAATGATTTCCCTCACTTCTCATACCCATGAAACAGATGAGGTGACTTATTCTGAGCTGGTGACCTCATGGCAAGTGAAACGATTCAGTGAATAGTGATGATGTGATTCACGGTGATTCTTGAGTGTAATGTTCGCGCTAATGTCAGTGATATTGCTTCTGGCAGTTCATCGAATTCTGGTATAAAATGTACGAATAAAAATGTCCTCTTTAATTCTTGATTCGACGCTAAAGCCCTTTTTCATGTAATGCAATGTCAGAAAAAGCTCATCAGCACAATAAAACACAGCAAAATAACAACGCAAAAAAAATCAATCCAATTACGTAAAAAAACATACTTTAAAAAATCATGACATGAGTATACGGAGTATACATAAAAAAAAAAAAGCTATCTATCGCTTTATATCAATGGATGAATAGATAACAGACTCGTACAACTCAAGTTATAATTCTTATCACAAATAGTACAATCAAAAAGCAGTGACGCGTAATTCCACCTATAACTTTAACTATTACAAAAGCTACCACTCTAAATTATGCGACAATGTGAACATTGACACATTTTACGCGCTGTCGAATAGGTACAGTCGGCAGCAATAGCAGGTGAGTTGACAGCCGAAAGGGTCTCACTTTGATCTTACTGTGAACTTTGTTCCAAGTCAGATCCATACTGGCTTTGTAAATCCGAGCTGACGATTAAATATACCGCTCATGCTTGATCGTTACTTATGTCGTGTGCTTAGATCTTAGAAAGTACCAGCGGATCAAATTTGAAATAAAACTCTACGAACATTTCTAAGACCGTAAAAGAAAAATCTTTAAAAATAGAACGTAAACAATATTTTTAATCATAAACAAAATCATTTTTAAATTTATTTTTTATTGGCTACAACGACTGGCTGTTCGAACGAGCTAAACTTATTTCTAATTTAAAAACAGACTTTACGTATAAAAGCTATTGTAATGTTATAGTTTATATTTTTCATAAAATATTCTGAACCTCTAAAACTGGATTATTTTATTTTACAGTCTGAAACTTCGTATAAAGTTTCATTATTAGCGTTTAGGATATAAAATAGAGTGCTTCTACTTATTTTACAGAAGGTAACTGACCTCATGAAAAACGTTAAAAGTCAAGAATTTATACGAATTACGTGGTGTAATATTCTGAATTATTCGAAAAAGCCTGTTTGATACCCGAAGAAATATAAATGTTGAGCGGCGAAGGTTACCTATTCATAATTTACTTTTATTTTCAATGAGAATGACGAGAATAATATTTTACTTTTTTATGTACTGCGTACTTTGAGTATTTAACACACTGCGTATTACATACGACTACATTGCACTTTTATCCCTTGATAAATTTGCTGTTAACGCTATCGGACCTGGGAACAATGTTGCATAGCTTGATCTAGGACCAAATGTGCTTATTTAGGCATTGGCAATCAAAAAGGCTAAAATAAGGAACGAAATCATTTTTCTCTCAGTAAGTATTCTTACTCTGAATATCAGTATGATTTTACCATGGATATAGTATAGATTTTACTCAGTAATTTCACTCGTCTATTATTTTATTGACAAGTCAACAGATAAGCCGAATATGCGTTGTAATTACGCGGTGAGTTACGACAATGGTTTGACAAGTGTGACGTAACGAACCATTTCTCAGTGCATGGTACAAGGATTCGATACAAATAATATTATATATTCGATACAAAAAAAAATTGGGTATATAGCTTTCGCAGCGTAAAAGATATCTTTAAGACCTTAGAATGGAATAGAATAGATCTTTTTTTCACGTACAACCAAATACAGGAACTTATGAAATGTCGAGACTCATAAGTGCGCGGTTTCTATGGAGAAGAACCGGCAAGAAACTCCATGGAAAATCTTTTAAAATAATATATTACAATCTCGATTAGAACAATGTTGTGGTAAGAGCTGCGAGAATAATGTAATTTAATGTGAATAAAAAAAATAGAATAGGACTTTATGGGCAAAGTGCACGCTCTCTTTCCTTGTCCTTTAAAAACAATTTATCATTAATTATTACAGTGAAATCGTATCAATACTAAAAGCAAAAATATGTAATGACTCTTACATTCTCAAATAGCACAAGTTGTATGAAATTTAAAACTCATACGAATATTAATATCCATCTCAATTCACAAAAACATTTGGCTGAAAAGAGAGAAGTAAATACATCCAAAGAGGCCTGGCATACAGCCAAATTGCGGGCGACACTGCAAAAATGCAATTGCCACGATGTTTTAGTTAAAAGTGTAACAAATGTTAAGGAGAATCTGCCAACAATTGGAGAGCGAGGGGTTATTATGTTGTCTAGTTGCTATTTACGTGTCGCTGTGGGGTTAATCTTTATCTTTATATATGTTGCGATAACGGTGAAGGAAAACATCGTGAGGAAACCTGCACATCTGAGAGGGCCTCATAAAGTTCTCGATGGTGTGTGTAGTCCGCCAACCCGCACTAGGCCAGCGTAGTGTTCTCATTCTGAGAAGAGGCCCGAGCCTGGGTACTGCTGGCAGTGGGACAGTAACGGGTTGGATTTATTTAATCTTTATAGAGTGAACATAAGTGTAAAGGTGCAAACAGACTGGGCTTGTGGCGTGACGCAACGTTATACAGGGTGCCATCGTAACCAACACTGATACCATGGATTCAGTACATGTTTCTGGAAACAACGGAGCGAACATAAAGCGTCAGACATTCGCTCCGTTGTTTCCAGAAACATGTACTGAATCCATGGTACCTATCAGTTTTCGTTACGATGTCACAACCTGTATAAGTATACAAATTAATTGTACACGAATCGAAAACAAAATTCAACGGACGCTGGCGCTCGCAAACCATAGATTTTGTACTGTCTACTTTGCGTCGATTGACAGATTAAAAGGCAATTCATTAGTAGACACAGGCCTTTCCCAAAAAGAAGGCCTGGTAACTTGCTTCCGTTAAATTAAAATGGCGGTCATTTTTTTAACCCGCTTCCTCTCCTCACTTGCACCATACGCGATCATCGCTCAAATGTTCCCGGTGACCGCTAACAAAATAACACGCCACTATAAATTTGTTGAAAGTCTGTACCCTGCTCCCTTTACATATAATATATTATTATTTAGGCAAACAAGAATTTATCTTTTTGGGTTACATTTTTGCATTCCAATCTTTTTCTTTCAAAAAGAATTGGGGGTACTAAATACTGGTTGCATCAGCTGCTATGCATAACAATCAATCTAATCAACATCTAAAATTAAAATTACGGTAAAAAGGATTCATAAAAAATCAAGCTAGATATTTTTACTTATTTTATTCATGAAAAAAGTGTATTGATACATATTTCTTAACATTACCATTCAAATCTACATACATTTATTCTTAACTACTATTTATGTACTTTAAAAATCTCGTTACTCGTATTTTTAATGTTACCAAACTAATCTTTAGAATACAATCTATCACAATATATACCGTGTAAATCCGTGCAAATCCACCGCCCCGCGTCCCGCTAATAATCGGGGGGGCCGCGCTTACAGCGATTGGCCTATATCTATAATATATTCAAGTTTAACTTAACCGAACTGGCCTTTCTCCATCATAAGTTTTAAAATTTGACATTTATATGTTTTTTTATTAAAAGTTTTTTAGAATTTTCTGGTAACTCTGGACAAACATGACTACAATCATAATTTTGATGATAATAAAGTACTTCTCGCGTTGAAAAGTAGAATAGACATGCATCACATACATGAATAGCATGATTATCTTTAGCAATTTGTTTACTAACTAATCGCGATAAATTTTTAATGTAACAGTAATGACCATTTTTAGTATCATTAGTAATGTACAGTAAATTTATATGATCAGCTTTACGAAGTTTTGTTGATAACAATGGGCCTACGACATAATGACACATTTTATCCTTATCAAAATCTAATCCAAAAACATTAACACTAATATTGTTTAATTTTTCTACTTTTGGTATATCACCAATTTCAACCGGAAAAGAAATACCGTCGAATTTAAGTTTATTATCATGCATTATATAAGATGAAACCCGGTCAACATTTTTAGTAACGGGATATAGTGCAGAAAGTAAAGCCCATTTAAAACATAAGTAGTCCATATTTTTAACATTAATGACAGCTTTTTTTGCCTTAATGTCACGAGGAACTTCGATGTATGTACCAAATGGGTTGGATTTATTGACATTGATGTCAATGCAATTAATGTCTTTAAGACTCCATCCACTTTCTTCTTTTACGAAATTATTTATATGCGTACTGATTTTGAATTGACTAGTGTTTATAAATATGTCGCATTCCACATTTTTTGCTTCATTATTCGTCTCCGCTGGTATAGTAGAAGTTCCTTCCCCATGTCTTGCTCTCTTTGTGATGTTGTTTCCATCGGCATTGATGACTCGTTTCACACCTCTGCCGAGTAGTTGTGGTAGACTATAAAATAAAAAAGTTTAAATAACATTGTAAAACAAATGATTAAAGCTATATTAGTCTGTATCAAGATTGGAACTTCTAATACTTACTTGAGCTGTAATTCAACCATAGCACAATGTTTGTATAACTCGTCATCATATGCCGAATCCAACAGTTCACTATTATCAATTTCTTCAGAAATTCTATACAGTTCATAGTCATTTTCACTGTCGAAGAGGTCCATCGAAAAAACTGATACAAACTTCACTAGTATTTTAATCTTCTTTATAAAGACATGGATAGCAAGGTAAGTAGTAGATAAGGGTTTGCAGACGAACTGATGCTCCTGTAGAATTTACACTGAGTATTTATAGTAGTAGCAAGTACCAATTAAGCAGGCTTAACTAATTAAGAAAACAATACACGTTATTGGATAATTTAATGTCTATTAATAATTAGTTAATGCTTTCACTTTCTGCATTTATGGATGTTGTTTTGTGTTCTCATATACATACCATAATGAAGGGAACTCAACAGTAATAAATATAATTATCAGAGTATAATTTATGTTCAATTGGCATACCCGAACTCATTAACAAATAACCTGAAGTAATTAGTGAAATGTACTTAGCTGAGTACGTAGACAATAATTGTGAGAATTGAATAGTAAGCCCACGTAGGATAGGAAGTATACCCATTTGTTTATATTACCTGAGCCAGTGAGACAAAAAGATTCAATACATTCACAGTAACAATTCAATGTTAATTAACACAAGAATTTTAATTAATGCATTAGTATAATCCATTAACAATTATTAAGAAGTAAGTTGATTCAACAAAATAAAACAAATTTTTTTTGCCATAATATCTCTAGACCTAGCATAACATAGGCAGGCCTCCCTCCATCACTTGCTCAAGATCACACGATGAATGGTCGCGCCTACTGCTTGGGGCGCTTGGCGTACTGATTTTATAGTACAAGTTTGTGAGAGTTAGCACGTTCGAGGGAAGACGCGGGGTAGAGTGCGGTTAGAGACCATAGAGTGTGGTTAGACCATATCGTTGCAACTGCTAAGGAATCCTTTTGTCGACTGGGGTTCATTCTGAGAAATGTTAAAGACTTCCGCAATAACGACGTAGTAAGTATCATTTTCAATACACTCGTACGCAGCAAACTTGAAACCAGTGCCTGCGTATGGAATCCTCACGAGACCAAGTACACTTTGCTGCTGGAGAAGGTCCAGAAGGCTTTCCTGAGATTTCTATACAAGCGGTTATTTGGATACTATCCATTCATGTATCCCACCAAGTTTCTTTTGGGAAGCTTAGGGTACAACTCCTTGGAGGTCAGAAGGAATTTTGATCAAGTCAGAACTATGTACAAAATTCTTCACGGTAAAATTGTAGCACCAAAGCTACATGAGGAGTTATCCCGGCTATTTGTCCCTAACAATTACAGCCGGAGCAGAAAACACAGGCTATTCGCTGTGCCGGCTTGTCGCACCGTAGCGCGTGCAAACTCGCCTGTACCTCGTTCCCTAACTGCACTCAACGCTCTCCTAGAGGCCAGTGCAGGTTGTGATATTTTTGCTGATGTATGGAATAAATTTATGTTAGTATGTCTGAAGTATTGTGAGAAGTCTGTGTGCTAGTTGCGTCTTAATTAGTGTAAGTGGCTTGTGGCCGTTCTAATAAAATAAAATAAATAAATAATAAATAAATAAATAGAGGGCACGGGTATGTTAGATCTAACTGACTCGTCGCGCCGGTAGCGAACGAAGCAATATGAAACTTAGCGGGGCAGCAATTAAGCTCAAAATAGCATACTTCGCTCAAGGGAGTGAAAATATCTATTATTTGATCTGTGGTATAGGGTATCACTGAAACAGCTGTTTTTTAAAACGCTTTCGTTTATAACTTGTGCCACACGTAAACATTTCCACAAGCAAAATAATTCACGCGGCAGATCCGAATATATTGCTCTACTATAACACAATATTTATCTATGTATGTTTGTTTGTTCGCGTTCAAATAAACACAGTAGTTTACAGAATATAGAGCAAATAAAGTCGTTTTGTATTCACGAATTTAGCTGTCACACGCTGTATATGGGATAGCGAATTTATTTGTAACATCCTGTCTCTATAGGGAAGTAGGGTTGATAGTTGTTGTTTTGAGTATTTTATTTAGAGCTTTGTTTATATTATACGAACGTTTGCACAAAATAAAAGCATAGACTTGTTTTATTCTCTTCTCTCTCTATTCTCTATTCTCTTCTCGCCTGAAACACAGGTTTACCTAGTTCAGGCACACGTGTTACTTAAATCTAAGTAAGACTTTGTATTTTCTGGTTTATTTAATAAATTATTTGATTTGATTATTAAAAAATATGTATTATTGTTTTTGTCAGGTAACAACTATGTATTTTAAAAGACATATTTTTAATGAATAACTGCATTTATCAGTCTGGCAAATAGTGTTGCAACATACACACAGAATCAGATAAAAGTTATGAATGCAGTTGATCATAATTGGCATAACGAAAAATAGAATAGAATAGAACATTGAAAATAATATCAAACAATTAAATAACTGCATAAGATCCTACTTTTCTAGTTGTACTCATCATTATGAACAATTTATATTTTTCTGAAATCGCGACAAAAAACAATTATTCCATACATTTAGTCGAGTAATATTGAATTACTTGTATAGACCTGTTGATTTTTGTCACGATTTCAGAGTTGCTTCTATAATAAAAGTTGTTCATAATGATGAAAACAGGCACCCCTAAAAGGGATCGGGACTCGGAAGGTAGGACCTTCAATAACATTTAATGTTTATTTACCTTTGTTTAACAGACTCCTAATTTAATAAGCCCTCGAAAAATCTTCCCATACTAGAACCATCTAAACAATTCCAAATCTTGGCAAAACAAGAACAACACTGTTGAAGAAACATCTGTTAGCGACTGAGCTCGAAGCTGTGAACATGTTAAAACAATCCGACAGTTCTCGCGAACGAAGCTTCTAGCGCTTTCAGGACCAAACTTCAACAACAACAACAGGAAAAATTGTTAAATTGAAAAAAAAAAAAAAAAAAAAATTGAAAAAAAAATTGTTACATTGAAAAATAAAAAATTGTTAAATTGTTAAATTATAAAATTGTTAAATTGTTTCAGGAACAACACTGTTGAAGAAACATCTGTTAGCGACTGAGCTCAAAACTGTGAACATGTTAAAACAATCCGACAGTTCTCGCGAACGAAGCTTCTAGCGCTTTCAGGACCAAACTTAGATCTATCCACAACAGTGGAGAACACAGTTAAGATTTACTGTAACTTGTTTAAACTTACAAACGTCTGGATTTGCAAACACTTTCTGCAATTTAGAGACTTTAGATAGATTCTAACAGCTTAATGTATCTTTTTATTGCTACATAGCTTTTCTCATCAGCTATTACACTTGTCTGAAAACCATTGCTAATACATCTATACCGTTACTGTTTGTCTGTTTGTAATTTCAAAATAACAGCTTTTTACTAAATACATATTATGAAAGTAATAACTAATTATACGGTAGGTAACTACAAAAAAATACATTTTTTTTTTTTTTTGTCTTTCTGTTTTTTCGGATAATCTCCGAAACGGCGGGACCGATTTTGATGAGATTTTCTGGCAGATAGCTGATGTTATAAGCAGGAAAACAGGCCACTTTAACTACTAATTTAAAAAAAAAAATGTTAATTTCCACGTGGACGAAGTCACGGACACAGCTAATTGTCAATAAAAAAGAACAGATTTCAAAGCAAGGCTGAGAACTATAGAGCATACTTAGAAACTGAGAGCATACTTTGCTTTGAAATGAAGTACTCTCTTTATTAACTTTTAGATTTTGTTTCCTGACATCGTAGCACAATTTCAACGTGTTATGACTATAAATTCCAAATCAAAGTATAATCTAAGCAAATAAATAAGTTTAGCAAAGTTTAAGTAAAATCTGAGCTAAGTCAAAGTACACATTATAGATCTCAGCCTAAGTACAATCTCAGAGCTGCAGATTAAGGTCCAAGTTCACCGACAATATAACAGACGCTTATAGGACATAGATCAGCCGTTTAACAGGAACTTTTATATGGATAAATGGCCGTTTTTATTTTGAAGTTATTTTATCGGTTAATATGACTCTAAGTAGTTACTTAGAGTCATGTCAACCGAGAAAACAGGCCCTTGAAAAAAAATTGTATTAGGCCCAAGTTCACCAATAACATAACGATTAGAGCAAAATCTTCCGTTTAAACATGAATTTATGAATGAGTAATCGGCCGATTTCATTTAAAATCATCTGTACTATCGATGAACATAGCCTTAAATCTACTTATTTAATGTCACGTGTCGATCTAACGGAGCGATCGCAAGCGCATGGAACCCGATAATTACCAATGATAGCTATGTAGACGCCTTCCGACAACTTTAAAGTAGGGTAACAGCTTACAACTTGACCATATGAATGAATTTTGAACTATGAAATTAATATATCAAAGAGTTGTTGTTATTAGAGTTCAAATTGGGGTATTTACCATGTTTATAGATAGCTTTGAACTTCCGATATTTCGGCACAGTTGCAAAATAAAACAAAACACAAAAATCGATATTATTATATCTATATTGTAAATTTGTAATCTCCATACTTACAAAATTGTTATATTCAGGTGTACAATAAATTATATAATAAATAAATAAACAAAAAAATTATAAACATGATAAATACCCCGTTTTGAACTCTAATACTAATGTTAGTGACCATGACAGTTTAAAAACTTATACATATAGTTGGTGTTATGAAATTCACATCATTAGTTTATTGATGTTAGATATAATATTAGCAAGAGGTATACAAAGCACTCAAAACCGAGCAACATGACGAAACCGGAGCTGTATCAGAACGATAGCTTTTATTGGATCTAAAAAAACTATAATTACAACGACAGCTTATGAGACAAGTTCGATGGCAAATAAACAGATGGATAAGACAATAAACTTTAAAAAAAGTAAAAACTGATTTCAAAAAACTAAAAAGTATAAAATAATTTTCTTAAAAAACTTATCAGCTTCTGAAGTCGGTGCCACTGCCAAGCTAGGTGCATTGAAGAATTAAAGGCCCCGACCTCAGAAGCTGATAAGTTTTTTAAGAAATTTATTTTATACTTTTTAGTTATTTGAAGTCGGTTTCTACTTTATTTAATGTTTATTTTATTTTTCTATTTTGAGTGGCATAAACAATACATAAACATGAGATTACAGCAATCGCGAGTCATGTGCTGTTATTCATTCAAGAGTTCCATTGGATATCTCTGAAGGTCTTCATCAGATCTGCACCAAATTTAAGTGAGACCACCTCGGAAGTATACTCTCTTATATTTATATTATATTATATATATATATTATATTTATATACTTATATATAAGTATATAAAGAAGATTTTTTTAAAGAAAATATCGATGAACATACACAAAAAAAAAATACATACAGTCGAACATAGAACCTCCTCCTTTTTTGAAGTCGACTGAAAACGGCTAATTATCATAGACTTCTGCATTGGTAAATGGCCGTTTTTATTATAAGCATCTCTTTGTTTGTCGGTAAACAAATACTTTCTATCACAATCTCAGATAACTTCAATGAACCGACGACAGATAGTAAGTAGATTAGATACTGATCTATATCGCTTACTATACCCCGATGGTCCATAAATTACTGTCATCTAATGAATGTTTAATGATCTCCGCTACTTAATTAGGCGCCACCCATTCATAATCTCAGCGGCACAAATGTGTGATGATTTTGTGGTTGACACCCACTGACTTGTAACAAACGAACATTTTTGAGGCTTTTCTTTTGCTATACAGTGAAAGCTCGTCATAAAACTACTTTTACGAAATAAAAATCTGTAGGAATAGATCTTTGTCTAACCGTAATTTGTTGATATCTGAAAGTATTTTTCACATTGTACTATCGATACATTGTCCCTTAGATATCTAGAATTTTCTGTAATTTATAATTTTCAATATCAAAAAGTATCTATAATAATTTTGAAGAGAGAAAGAGAATTTGGCATCATAAACGCAAATTAAATCTCAATTATAATTCAGTAATTTAGACCAATTTCTTCACCAATTTTACCTAACAGTAATGAGAAGTTTTCCTAACACTGAATCTTTAAACGGACCCCATCGAATCAGTTAGAGGTGAGCCTTACCACCATTCTAACGCTAGTCATGCATTTTTTATTTCTGGGTCAAGCGGCGACACGTGTTTTTTAAGAGCAAGCACTACTCTATTCGAGTTCATAAAACTGCTTTTATAGCCACGTACGCTCCGTATTTTGACTAGAAAAAAATAATAAAAATAACACAAAATGACATAAAAATTAAGTGAAATGTTAATGTTATTGTGCGGCCTGAATGATGAAGTGTGTGCTTAAAAAAAAGAACATCTTAATTATAACGAATCTGACCTTAATTTTAAAAGTTTATTTAAAAAATTAATTAATATTTTAAAAAGTTTTATTTTACTTTCATGTTCGAGTTTTCTCGGCACAAAAATATGAATAAAAGCTCATACAAATCTCTTACGTAATCCATAAAAAATATCAGTATACAGGGTGTTAGCGACACTGTAGCCAAAACTGGTGCCATGAATTCTGAATGAATTTCAAAATCATGAATGATTTTGGACCCGTGGCACACCCATGGCCATGGTTAGAATCTTACTCAATCTTTCTCATCGATCTTATCAAAATTCTTATTATTTTGTTCACAATTCTTATAACTAACTAAAAACCGATGCAAAATTCTTACGCTGAGGAGTCCAGAAACGTGTACTGAATCACTGTATACTGAACTGTATCAGTTTTCGTTACACCCTATATAAGTACGGTTACGTAAAATTAAAAATACATTTGCTATTACATACAATGCAAAAATAGGAGCATTAAGCTTCACACTTCGGAATAAACCCATAAAACACATCGGCGAATTTCACAAGAAGTCCCAACACAAACACATGAAATGTGAGATAAACCGAGCTATTATAAACAAACAGTTACATCGGAACTGTGACATTGAACTAGGTACGTCACTAGCACTACGTTATTACAACATTACTATTTTAATGGTTATTACCATAGAGTTAGAATATTTTCGCTTCCCTCAACATGTGCATCCTACATCTAAAAGAAAGAAAGAAAATACATTTATTCAGCACGGACAGTGACAACACATGAGAGAGAAATAAAATAAAAATTAACTTAACCTTTAAACAGAAAAAAATAAAAAATAAATAGACACTGAGAACAAAATAAATAAAAGTAAAATAGTCATCCTATCTATGGTTATTACCAAGAATATTACAGTTATTACCAATGCCAGTCGCTGTCACTTTGTCATACCGGGCTAAAACTCGCACTTGAGGTATATAAATTAGGTTTTCTCAGGTTATACATAGATGAAAACCAGCGTCATTGGTGTTGCCAATGACAACAAGCTGATCGATGCCCATTTTCTTGTACATGAGGGACACACACTTCCATGCTTTATTTTTCATTGTTTTTATTTTATGTAATTTCCTGGTTTTTTTATTTTTTATGTTTGTTATGTGTGCATGCTCGGTGTCCTGTGTGCAAAAAATAAATTGATTTTCTTTCTTTCTTTCTTTCTATACATTCGAGTAATATAATATGATTTAATTTATAAACATAGTTGTTTTATTTTTATTAAAAATCCTACTTAAAAAATCTGTCATCAAATCTTTTTTTATCATTTTGTTTGACTGTACTCGTAAAAATCAAGATAGACTGGGCTATTATAAACAAAGCATTAGATCGGAAGCATGACATTGAACTACTCCACACGCTATAGGACTATGGAGTGACGTCATCGACGTTCCCATAGACAGAGGGAGCTCTGACAAATGTTGGTGTGAGGTTACAGACAGTCATTACGAAAGATTTTGATATATGATCTTGTTATTTTAGTATCGATTGCCAAGTAGCCAAAGTACTTTTCATGGTTGGATGGATAAAAGTAATTGAAAATGAAATTATTTTACTGTTTTGGCTCTGAAACTAAATAACTATAAGGCTAGGTGCATACGGAGGCTAATGTCATCGGGCGGTTGTGATCAGCCGGTTAAAGATTGCTCACGCATGGAACGTATATTGACCGATTTGATTAGCGTCCATGCGCGCTTTTACTTAAAACTCCTATGTTATAGGTGGCCGATAGTTTGGTCGATGACTAAAGCATCTAGCTTAAACTGTAACGCAGATGCTTTGCGTACCTAATTTAAAACTTCTACCTATTAATAAATAAATTAACCAACTTTAAAAAGGAAGATGATATTATAATGTGTATGTCTGAATAATAATGTGGTAAGAGTACCTTACTGTTAAATGACAAAAATATAGCTACTCTTTGACATTTCCTTTATCATCGATAAATTATAAAATCCGTCTCCATGCTTTGTGTTTCATTTCACCAACATGTATGGCCACAAAATTTACAACGTCTTGAAAAGCCATATCTAAAAAAAGAAACCAACCTATTTTTCATCCTAACTAATGTATTTCCCACGGGAATGGACAAGGAAAACGGAAAACCACTGGAAAGAAATATGGTTGATAAAGAACAAAAACCACACAATTTTTGCCATTCTATAGCTATTTATGTCTCATTACAGAGGAAACAAAGGACCAATAAAATAAAAACAATTGAAATGTTATTATAATTAAAGTTTTCTTAATTTATTACACTTAATTTTAGATTCTACTATAGTTGCAAACATGCATACGGCCCAGCTGATGGTAAGTGGTTACCGTAACCTATGGCCGCTTTCAACACCAGGGGCATCACCCGCGTGTTGCTGACCCTAGTACTACTTCCCCAAGGACCACTAGCCACCTTGCTGACCGTTAGGAATACAACACTGCAAAAGAGCAGTATTATTTGGTTACTATATTCTGCGAGGTACTTCCCTAGTCAGACAGCTCCAATTTTGAGCAGAAATTCCCGCTATGCCCTACCTTTGTTGTTACAAATGCGAATAATTAATCACTTGAAGCACAGAACGTGACTTGAAGGCTCTCCTTATTAAGTCATCATTAAGCTTCGTATTACAGAACGGACACCAGTCTAGCGAAATGGATACTGGTAATTCGTGGTCAAAGTTTTAGACACAAGGTCTGTCCATCAAGTAAGTAAGGTCCATTTTATCACAAATATTGTTTTATGAAAGAAAAGCAAAGCACGTTAATAAGTAGATTTATAAAAGAAACTTTCGGATAAACAGCAGGAGCTTACAGTATTTTTTCGTTTCAATCTGAAATAAGAATGGAAATGTCTATTGCAAAAATTCGGATCCAGACGTCACAGCTGGGAGTTAATGTGCTAACGACTTGAGAAAAGGCTTTTCAAATTCTAAGACGACAGTTCTACAGTAATTTAGTCTGTAAATGCCTGAATCGTCTATTAACCTTGAAAGCACATCACAGGTATTACTTTAAGGTACCTAGCTACCTACTTAACACGAGTATCGTTTTGCCTTTAATCTGTGCTTTTCCAAGTTTATTTTCAAGATATCTTTATTTGAATTTCCAAATCAAGGTAAAAAACCTCGTCCATGACTTTTCGGTTTCACAAGAAGCTTCCATAATACCTCCACAACCTATATGCAAAGACTTTTTACAACACCCATGGGAAAAAATATAGTACACACGACTACATAATATATCAAGTTATACATTTTCAGTATAAGCTGACCTCGCATTGTATAGGCTTTCAGTAAAATGAGAGGTCAGCTTATACTGAAAAGGTATACGTTCGTCCCGTGAGTAGCAGACCTTAAATCACACGTATTCGTCCGTCAGCGCATTTACCAAGTTTTTCACAGCCGTCGTTTGAACAACAGTGGCTTGTGAAGCGACGTGTCCATAAAAATAGAACAAAACACTACTGATTGTTCCGTCGCAACTTCTGTCCCTTCTGTTCGTGTTCCGAGCTGTCCACAGTTTGCTACGGTACACTAGCTTTTTCCCGGGACTTTTGCTTTGCCTATTCTAAAAATAATGATCTGCAACCTTGTTTCCCTAAAAACCGAAAAACCCTACCTTGATATCATCAAACTTTCATATTTTATTCTTATTGTATAATGTAGTGAGATTTTCTTGCGAATCGTATTGTTATCACGTATATCCGTTGCATCTATTTACGAGCCAGTATCTTCTAATATAAGGCTCGTTAGTGATAGTTTTCATGGCTTGCCGATAGCCATGAAAACTATCAATTATCAACTTATCATTTTTATTTAATACATACATAAGAAGCCCATTTCACTACATGCAAAAAACCTTCCCAACTTTCGACCTAACCTAAAGAATTGACCTAAGAACGGTCACGCTTTGCTACCTGGCTAATCTGTCCACTACGGTATCAGAAATTCCTATTTAATAAGAGCTTATACACAAAAGGAAAAAAACATACAGTAATGTAGGTTTTGGTCCTTAGATACGAAACAAAACAAAAGTTATGAAAACGACACATTTTCTAAAATAGAACAAAAGAAACGGATTGTTCCGTAGCAACTTCTCTTTCCTGTCCCCAATACTTCGCAATCGATTGTCACCCGTTAAAAGTTTCAAACAACATTTTAGTTGAAAAGTATCGTAGAAAGGAGACAAAGGAATATCAGTTTTCATTATTAAAACTTGGAGTCTTGTTTGCAGGTTTCTCTTGTTTTCTTGGCAATTACAATTTAATTTAGTGTTACTTGAAAAATGATGAAATATTTTACAATTATTAGAAAATTTTAAAATGATAGAGTATTGTTACGGTCGTGGTTATCTAAAGATTAGGTATCAGAAAACAAGTGATAACAATTACGTGAAATTTTATTTATATCTACATAAGGCCCTACTTTATTAGCGGAGGTCCTTTTAAGGGGTTATAGTAACTACTCACCATTATAACCAACTTTTACTATAGAACCAACCCCGAAATTGCTAAGAAAAATCTGCTGTTCCATACATTAATCGAGTAATATTGAAATATTGGTAGGGAACAGCAGATTTATTTTTCTCTCGTTTTCTGGTTTGGTCCCATAATAAAAGTTATTCATAATTATGAGTACAGTAACCCTTTAAAGGGATCGGGCCTAGAAAAGTAGAACCTTGTATATTTTGAGATATCGCAGTATTATTTTCAAAATGGCTTTATTTTCTTTCAAAAGCGAATAAAATTCAAAGTCAACGCTGGCGCCTAAGATATTCCATAACTTATTTATCATAATGGTTTTGTCTAAGGCTTCAAGCAAAATATATTTGTTTACTTGTCACCATTAAACAATAGTATTTCTTTTGTAACTATTTACGAGAGATCTTCCTACGCCCTCTGTCTGCCATGGTCACCATGTTTGGTGGAATAGATAAGGAAGACAAACATGGTCACCATGGCAGACTGAGGGCGTAGGAAGATCACTCGTAACCAAACGAAAAGGTCTGCTGATGACAATCTGCCTTTCTTAAATGACAATTTACTTTAATTGCACCACCATAAACAATCTCCATCCACGATCAGCTACCATAACAGCAAACGCTATAAACATTAACTGCGCAATAGACCACGTGGCTCCATTGATCTCCCCTTGGCCCATATAGCACCATATCGCGGTTCCCACAAATTATAATGCCATCTTATTTTATTGTACGCTTTTGTGACTTGTGGGGTCGATAAGACGCAGTTTGAAAAACAAGAGATTTTTATACAGAGTGTAATTGACATCGTAACAAAAATAGGTACCACAGATTCAGTACATGATTGTGAAAGCCTAAGTAATAGAATTCTGTGACGGTTTTTTCAAAAAAATTATGACTTTGTTCGCAGTTGCTAACTATTACGAACGATTAAAATATTACGAACAAAATCGTACTTTTTTTTAAAGACCGACGCTATGGTCTATCTTTGTGAACTCCAGAATCATGTTCTGATTCCCTGATATCAGTTTTCGTTACGATTAGGGTTGCCACCCTGTTTTGGGCAAATAAAGTATATTTACTTTCCCAAGGTAAAAAAATAAAGAAATACATATAATATTTATTCTGCTTGCAATTTTACAAATATTACAACTTGTTATTGGTGAACATCTTAACTACAGCATCCTTACATTCTATATCTATCTTTAATATTAAAAATAAAATAACACATCGTAAAATCAAAATAGGTAAAATAAAAAAAAATTACGTACTTTATTTTTCTCAGAAATTTTAAAGTACGTTTCTTCGAAATAACGTACAGTATATATATATATATAAAGTACCTACGCGTAGCAACCCTAGTTACCATGTCACTTACACCCTGTATATTTATATTTTCATAGGTACTTATAAGTTAGGAAATAAAGACAAAAGGAGGGTCGCACGTGTTCAAAGTTAGAAGAAAGATACGGCAAACAATATGAAAGAAATAAAAAACATCGGAGACTTGAATCGCAAGGACGCAACTTAAAGGTAGGTATATACTTTGTAATAATTAGACTTTATGCCTAGTCTGTTGTATTATTTACTCTTCTTCTCTTTGTTTCTAGTACTGAACAAATAGGTTTCTTACATAAAAGATGTAAGTCTACTTTAACTGGAGACTATATTTTATATTGTACCCTCGTCATGATTGCAGTACGTGCCTCCAGGCGATACTAGCGGATCTCGTGTTGATTCCGTGTCCGTGTTTGTATTTGGCAGTACAGAAAAGCTCTTATTGTGTAGTGTACTGTTGTCAGGAAATCCGTGAATGTACTGTAGGTCTCCGGAAAAAAATATGCTAGGTCATCTGCCAGTGAGTGGCGTATGACACGGTAGGAAAGCATGATTAGCAAATTCCGTCATACAATTAATCAAAATCTTTTTTCTTAGTCGTTCTCTCTTGGCATAGTGGTCGTGGTAATTCTAGTTTTCGATTCTTGAATAACAGCTATTGCGATGCGTATCCGTAATTAATTAAAACTAGTGGTCGTCCAGTGGTCGAATTTCAACCGTAATATATTATATAGTATAAATTTTAGCTTTCTGCACTCCTTCTCCATATAAACTTTATCTATGCCAAATCTCACACTCCTCTGTGCGCGCAAAATACTTTAAAAGGGGTATAAAGTTTTCTTTTCACCTACGTATAGACTAGTTGTCGCCCAATGGTCGAAATTCGACCTTAATTTTAGCTTTCTGCGCTCCTTATCCATATAAACTTTAACTATGCCAAATCTCACACTCCTCTGTGCGGAATATGCTTAAAAAGCGGTACAAAGTTTTCTCTTCACGTATTAATATATAGATAATATTAATAGATTATGGAGTTGTAAAGTTCATGGTCGCTCCGCATGAAATGAGAAGTTCAATAAAAACATTCCATACGTTTCAATTTCTAAAGAATCTGCAGTTTATCAGGCAGAGTCGACGTCTCTCGGGTCCAAATTTTGTTTGGCTCATATGCCAGTCCGGAAAATCTTTTTTTTCTCAAGACAATTAGTAGGTTAATGTTCACCTGGAAGTGTGCCACATTGTGGACAGTGTTTGTCCCGAATATGTGACATCTTTGTGTCACGTCTCGCCACATTAGAGACAACAGGGTGACAGATGAGGCGTCACTTTATTTTGCTAAATTAAACTTGGAACAAACATTACTGGTTTATTTGAGAAATCGTTTTTAACATTTACCTGATTGTACACGAATATAAGAATCGTTTCTTGATGTTTTTCATGCTAAGTTACTAAGTTTTATTACCCGTTAATTTTTAATTGCTTCTATATATTTTCTTGTGATGATGATATTTACTTGAAAAATTAGGTTAACCTACATTTTCACGATGAAAGTATTCGTAAAGGAAGGCGAGCCGCCACATTTTTCGGATCACTTCAACTCTCGAGAATAATGAAAACCCTTTTTAGATATACCTACCTATAACTTTCAGCTTGACCCTGCAAAAGGTCCTCAACGTACTTCAAGCCTTGCTACCTAAGTACCTACCCAACAAGGCTAATAATTCTCAAGAATCCGATTCTTCGTGAACAATACCTACCTTAAATAATTCTAGGCACGAAATCTAAAATATTTACGTTTTCTTTCAAATAAAATAGTAACATTAATGAAAATTATTGTTATTACTTCAAATATACTTTATTGTTGCCAGGCAGACATTTTTTTCATCGAGTTTATAGTTTTTGTCAACGACTACCTACATCCACTATAGGCGGCACATTTTGATGTCTGGATAAAGTGTTTTTACTGACAAAAAAGAAGAGATTTAGTTTTTAACTACAAAAGACTTTTGTGATAAAATTTAGCTTTATATGGCTTATATGAGGATCAGAATTAAATTATCACTTGTGTTAACGGTGTAGGAAAACATCGTAACGAAACCTGCACACCTGAGAGGACCTCATAATGTTCTCCATGGTGTGTGTAGTCCGCCAACCAGGCCAGCGTGGTGGACTAAGGCCTAACCCTTCTCATTCTGAGAAGAAGCCCGCGCCCAGCAGTGGGACAGTAATGAGCTGGATGTATTATTTTATTATTACATTCTGGGGTTTATACAACACCGTAAATACACAAATATAAAAATAAACTGTATGTTATAACTAGTGGTCGCCCAGTGGTCGAAATTCAACCGTAATTTTAGCTTTCTGCACTGCTTGTCCATATAAACTATAACTATGCCAAATCTCACACTCCTCCGTTCGCGCAATATGCAAAAAAAGAGGTTCAGTTTTTTCTCTGATACCTTGATTAAGTGTGTGAATAATAGTATTAAATCTGTATAACATAATATAACTCTGGGATTGTCAATAATGAATTGTATTGTATGATGCCTATAATACTGAAAATTGGCGAAAATTCGTGGGTAACTAAAAAGATCGAGATTTGTCCACTAAAGATGCGCAATGTTTAACAGTCGACGTTTACGGATGATATAATGGTTTTATGGTACATACCTATACATATATATATTATGGTACATACATCTATAAGTTTGTAAGTCTACAAATAACAAATAACTTCGTTTAAAGTAAGTATATAGCTATAGTCTTCTAACTTATAGGCACCTAAACAATAGCGCCAAGACAGCATAGGTACTTCCAAAGTCGTTCTAAAAAAATTACTTCTCAACCTCTTTAAGGTTCTTTCTTACATTAAGGAATCACTAAAACATTTTAAAAAATCGGACGTATAATAAAAAAGCCATCATCAAAATGCTAATTCCTCGTGACATCAAATTGACCAGCCAAACCAATTCCAAACGGCTATTTGACTCTCGATTAAACTTTTAAATGAACTGCGAAAAGACACATTTTTTCATTAAGAAACCACTTCAAAGGAACCTTTCAGTTAATTAGTTTTTATCCTTTTAATGTAAAATAAATGTTTTAAAAACTGCTTTGATCTTTTTCACTCCAAACGATTTTATTTATTTTGTAGTGTAATAAAATGATGGCTATATTAAGGTGACCGCAGACATTTTATAGCCGACGCAGCCGCCTGCGCAATTTATAAAATTTCTTGTACGAAGTTGAACATACCAGTACAATGGTGCGGATTCTGTTGTTCACAAACTAAACTAATTTAGTTTCACTATCTCTTTTTAATTAAAAAAAACATGAGAAAAGGATGGAAGATATTTAGTACTGTCAAATTAGTCCGCTTCCTTGTTATCAGCGTGAATGTAGTCGCAATCGCCATTGGTCGCGTATAATTTCCCGTAAATTACAAGGGCATAGACAAATTTGACAGTTAAAGAAATATATGCAATAATACGAGTATACGGTATATAAAGGTCTTACCTTTCTAATCCCAATCCCTTTAAGGGATTATTTTACTCATGAGCAACTTTTACTATGGGATCAACACTAAAATCGCGTTAAAAAATCTGCTGATTGAATACCTATTACTTGAATAAATTTATGGAACAGCAGATTTTGTTGTTTCACGATTTCAATAGATTTCCCATAGTAAAAGTTGTTCATAATAATGAGTAGGTGGCAAAAAATGGCAAAAGAAGCGTATGAGTTTATAATGTGAAAAAAAGTGCGTATATATAAAATCCCAACAAGGAATACGTAATTCGCTTCTTTTGCCAATTTTTTGCCAGTAGATACACTCACCAGTATACTCACCAAAATTACATCAAAGCTACATTAGTTGGTGGATTATTATCAAAACCGCGGCACCCGTACGATGTATACGCTGGTAAAGTGTATGTTAACCTTTAAGCTCGCCCTTCGCTATCGCTTCGTACTTGTTATTTTATTACTCAGCTCCTTTACGTCAGAGCGTGATGATTTATATGTTCTAACGCTCTTAAGATATCCAATATCATGTAGAAGATTTTATGAAGAAAACTGTTGCTTTAAACTAGAATAGTTTCAAGGGAGGATGTGTAAAATGTTGGGAAATATCTTGTACCTATAGCAACAGAATTCAATAAACGAATTATTTTCTGTTGCGTTTGCAAGAGAAGATAATTCGTTTATTGCCACTGTTCGGTGGCAATTAAGTCTTGAGGGATTAACCTTATAACTCTTGGTGGTAGTAGTGTCTCGCTGGTAGCCAGCATGCCAGCATGAATGGGTCGACACGACCGGGGAAGTACTACACTCCCACAGACTATCGACGGTTAGTAGCAATATGCATACTGTTTCGTTTCGTTCGGTGAGTGTGGAGCGCCGGAGGCCCAATTCCTCCCTTAGTCCCCTTCCTTCTCCTTTCCCTCCCTTTTTCCTAACACCATCCTAAAAGATCGGCAACGCATCGGTGACTTCTCTGGTGTTGCAGATGTTCATGAGCGGCGGTGATCACTTATCATCAGGTGAACCGGAAGCTCGTTTGATGCTATCAAAACAGAAAAAAAATACAAATCGTAGGATAGAAGACGCCCTAATTTGGCACAATAAAAACTAATGAAGGACCAAATCCAATCAGAAAGGTCTACTTGACGGTATCGACAGTGAATGAAAGTTACTGAGTAATTTAGCGGTAGCCAAGTTACACAACTTGGCTACCGCAAAATTACTTATTTGTCAAAACGGAAAATCAAGAATGCTTATATCTATCTAAATGTTTTCATGGATCACCTTATAAACCTAATTATTCTTTTTTACTTTTAATAGGAACGGGATATGTGTAGGTTTGATGAAATAAAAATTAATGTACTAAAAAATAAAATGTTAAGAAAAATATTTTGGGGCTTTGAGGTTTGGATTATCACGTGCGATAACGGTGAAGAAAGACATCGTGAGGTAACCTGTACCTCTACCATGAGTTTTCCGTGCCGTCTAACGATATCGTTCACATTCAATATTTGTATAGTGATTTTAGTTCACTATTTATACCGCTAGGGGCGCTGAAAAAATTCCCATACAAATATTGCATGTGAACGTGAACGTTAGACGGCACGGAAAACTCATGGTAGAGGTACTGCACATCTGAGAGAGCCTCATAAAGTTCCCGATGGTGTGTGTAGTCCGTCAACCCGCACTAGGCCAGCGTGGTGGACTAAGGTCTAACCCATCTCATTCTGAGAAGAGGCCCGTGCCCAGCAGTGGGAATACCATTTAAGTTTTTGTTTTTGCTAATTAGCGGATAGTCTTACTTAATAAAAAGTTTCTTTTTTTCTCTCTCTTGCGGTTCAGGGAGCCTTCTCTGCTTAATCGGTCAAGCGGCGAGACCAGAGAACCTCCAGTTGAGCAATGATTAACTTTAAATAAAATAAAATAACTAGTTTCTATAATAATTGCTACGAACTACGTAACCACTCTGCCTTGTTTCGAAAAGAAAAATTAAATCCCGATCTATGAGTGCTAGTTTCCGGTTAATCGTTTTTATGACGTCATTTCCGGCCGATAAGCGTACAAGTAATATTGTTTGTAGCCAGAAAGAAATGCCTCTATTTTTGGTAACTTCAGCTATTCTTCGTGTTGAGATTATACTAGTTTTATTTGGGCTTGATAAATGGTGTTATTAACGGGTATTGTTTAAGGTCAAACTTCCTAATAATTTATTAAACTGTTACATAAACTTGAGCTTGTTATTTATACCTTATGAAATAATAATAACTAGTGGTCGCCCAGTGGTCGTAGTTCCACCATATATTATATATAAATTTTAACTTAATGCCCTTCTTCTACATATAAACTTTAACTATGCCAAATCTCACATTCCTCCGTGCACGCAAAAGGGGTACGAAGTTTGCTCTTCACGTATTAATATTTAGCTGATATATTTAAAGATAATGAAGCTCACTGCTGGGCACGAGCTTCTACTCAGAATGATAGTATCGATCTATCGATAGTATCGATGGTATTGTGCTAATAATAATGAAATGGTGCCATAATAATAAGTGAAAACCTGATGTGTATAATTGTATTGTATTTTCGCATGCCTATTAAAAGGCAAGATATGACGTACCTATGTACATAATAATAATGTAACATCTTCATGTACGATATCTTTTGGCGAATAAATGTTTGATTTGATTTGATCGATGGTATCGATATTGTCGATAGTATAGTTACTATTGGTGTCCAATACTATCGATATTGGTTGCTTAATGTCGATAGTATTGCCGCGTACCATGCTATCGATACTATCGATAGTCTATGTATACTATCGATAGCCTATCGATAGTATATTGATACTATATTGATTTGTCATGGACTATCGATCGGCAACACTGGTAACTACGGTGGAGATCGAGAAATACTCACACTTGGTTTACCTACCTCCTAATATAAAGAATACTTGGGCGATCTTTAAAGTAGTTATGTTTTTAATATTCTATCTAACAATTTAAATACCTCATAAAACAGCTTTCAAAACACCAAAAAATTACTTGCACTTCTTACAAACTTTATAAAATACAAAAAAGTGGTGGAACTCACAATACTTTTCAATGTAGCTCGACAATTCGCCATGGTTATAACAACCAATGATTTCTTCATACTTGAAGGGTTCCGCATAAAAGATGCGGTAAACTTTTTATAAGTTCTTTGATGGCTACCGATTTATGTGAAGTATCCACTCGCTTAAGCTGTACATTTAATAATAAAGGTTTTTATCATAAAGATTTGGATTCCATTTAAAGAATGGCCCAGTTTTACCTTAAACGCAGTCAAGTATAAACGTGTTTTTTGATAGAATGGTTGGTTATCCGCAAAAAAATCCTCTTGTTCAATATGTAAAAAGTCTACCATAATATGTATCCTTGATATCATTCACCTAGAATTTCCTTTACCTAATAATTCACTTCGATAAAAGATTTATGTATGATTTATGTATGAATTGGAAACCTAAATACCTAATTAAGTTCTTCATACTTTCAAATGGCATTATTCCGTGGATACCGGTATCCTTGTAGTCTTAAAGTGTACCGACACTTTAAGAAAGAAGAAAGAAAGAAAGAAATGCATCTGGCTGCGCCGTGTTGGCAATGGGTGCCCCCGACGACACTATGCAAGGTCGACAACACCCGAGTGATGCCCATAGATCTCAGGCTAAGTGCCCACAGAAACAGAATACTTACTCTTGCCCTATAGCAACCTTGAACGTCCTTCAAAATCATGGCCTTAAATTCACAAGAATAGCTTCAAAATTAAGTTTGAAAGTCGAACCAAAAGTCCTGTAGCGCCCCTTTGTGAGTGAGTCCTGTTAGCACTTTTATGGTGTTGCAAGCGTCCATAGGTTACGGTAACCGCTTACCGTCAGGTGGGCCGTAAGCTCGTTTGCCACCTTAGTGGTATACAAATAAAAAAAGTAAAAACCGACTTCAAAAAACTAAAAAGTATAAAATAATTAATGAGTACAGAATCGGTCTGCAATTAGCGGAGTAAAAAAACACAGTCAAATTGAGAACCACCTCCTTTTTTTAAGTCGGTTAAAAATAATAAACATTTATCACAGTGACACTACGAGAGAGAGATTTAAGACCCTGTAATGAACCGGTAATACACAGCACATTAAAATTATTACTAGAAGTTTTTTTTTTGTGGTAACATAATATAAACAGGCAAATCAAATTAATCGAAGCGATCGAAGTTTCCAGATCCAGCATTAACTGCAATTAAATATCATAAACTAAGTTAATCCGGCAAATTCCCGGTTATCCCGCTTTATACGAGGAAAATTACATGCGAGATATTGCGTACCGGTTTCCGGTATATCGCTTTTATTGCGTCATTTCACGGCATCATTAAAATCCAAAAAGGTTTATTTCTGGTAGAGAAAAACCTTAATTTGAAAATGTACATTTATTTCTCTTTTGGGAGTGGAGTTAGTCGTTACACTGTATATTATCTTGTTTTATTTCGTAGTATATCAGTAGTAAAGAAAATGTGTTCATAAATTCTTAACTAATATTACGTATGTATTGAGGGATTGCTTCCCTACTGTGCCTGCAAGGATTAGGTTGCTATAATTTTTTTATGCATCATGAGATAAATAATTACCCCATTGAAAAAAAAGCTTATTTTAGAAGCCATGAGGCCCCCACTATTTCAGTATAACGACTTACCCACTTTATCTATGTGTAAGAGGATTTATGTGCTTGATAAGATTTATTTTATTTATTTTTATTTTTCCAATTAAGTATTATCCAAACACTAACAAGTTCAAGTCCTTTATAAAACAGAAGCTATGTAAACTAAGATTATATAAAAAATGATAGACTGCCTGTATATTATAGAATAGAATAGAATAGAAACACTATTGTACACCTGATAAAAAAGGAGCAATGAACATAACAACAACAAACACTACACAAAAGCACACAAAAAAACATTGCACAACACAACATAACATTTTAATTTTTTATTATACTGATTCAC
Source organism: Allophyes oxyacanthae (assembly GCA_932294325.1). Taxonomy (NCBI): domain Eukaryota; kingdom Metazoa; phylum Arthropoda; class Insecta; order Lepidoptera; family Noctuidae; genus Allophyes; species Allophyes oxyacanthae. The sequence goes on from OW028612.1 coordinate 4,006,642, forward strand.
TAACATTTGCACTTTTGAATGGCCTAATGACCCCATCTGAATCTTGAGATAGGTATCAATAATCGTTATAGTTGTTTCAAGAGAGGTAGGGCATAGCGGGACTTTCCGCTCAAAATTGGAGCTGCCCGACTGGGGAACTACCTCCACCTTGCAGAATATCGTAGCCAAATAACACTGCTCTTTTGCAGTGTTGTGTTCCTAACGGTGAGCAAGGTCACCAGTGATCCTTGAGGAAGTAGGATCGGCGACGCCCGAGTGATGCCCTTGGTGTTGCAAGCGTCCATAGGTTACGATAAGATATACATGGGGTTTTATTTTACAATTATAATTAGATTTAGTCTTATTTTTACATAGGAATAATATTTTTATAAGTCGGTGTTAACTTAACTATTGTATGCACATGTAAAAATTGATTTAAGTTTGTCTAAATAAATAAATAACTGCTTACTAAAACTACTACATTCTAGGTTCCAGATATTTATCCAACAATAATGATTTTTATAATTAGGAATATATCTAACCAAATTCCTAAAAAAACTAATATTTCATATCCAAACAACAATTTACCATAATATCGGGCTTCCAATACTATTGGGTCTCCAATACCGGGCTTAGACCCGTCCTTATATTAATATTTCAGAGAAAGCCCTCCAGAGTATTGACTTATTTGCTTGGATAACTATTTTATTAGATTTGGGTTTTGAAGATTAAAACATGAATAAGTAATCTACATTAGCTTTAGCTTTGAGATATAAGAGTTATTTCTAAGTGTGTTTACGTTTTCTTCCTTTTAACCGATTTAAATAGTTACTATCCTAACCGTCAAAAATCCCCGACTCCAAATAGAAAAAGCGCTGTAACTTTTGAACCGCTAAACAGATTTTCATGAAACATAGCTAAGATGATACCCGATTAAACTAGATTTCGAAAATCTGCATTGAAATAGGTCTATCCGTTTTAGAGCTACGATGCCACAGACAGATACAAAGATACGCAGATAGACAGACCACAGATACACACTACAAACTTATAACACCCCTCTTTTTTGTCGGGGGTTAAAACGCTAGGCGTTAACTTAAAACCAGACAAAGACATGTAGGTACGTGGAGATGGTTGGCATAATTTTTTGTTATCTCTATTGCAGATATGCTAATCGGAGACATCTTAAGTTTTTGCAAGGAATTAAAACTACCATTAAGAATTTTTGAAAATAAGTATGTTTTTCAGTGCCGAAGAGTCCATACAACCCGATTCCCATCGGCTTCCCTTTAGGAATTAACGTAATATTATATTATTTACTCATCCAACTGACAAAAAAGGCTAGTTATTCAGTTAGGTCGAGCTCTTCCAGACATGACTATATTATATAGATTACAAGAGACGGTATGGATTTTTGTCTTGCAGCATTCATTGCAGCAATTTTTAGAGGGCATTTTTGGGACGGCTTTCCCTTTCAAAACTGTCACCCTTCGCCACTGATGTTTTTAGAACAGAAAAATGACAAATATATCATGTTTCACGAAAATAAATTCTCCTGTTTATTACGAACAAAGAGTGGTATGGACAAGTTATTCTAAAGTGCACTTGTGGCACAAAAATGAAAATGGACTGAAGGAATGGACTTTAATATAACACTTCATCAAGATGAATTTACTTTACAGTAGGTGAACTTTAAATATAACTATAAAATCATGTTAGCGGCGTCTGCCACATTTCTCAAGGAAAACACTTTGTCTTTACTTGCCGAGTTCACAGATGACACAAATTCGAAACTCAGCCCTAAGCCGTATATAATATAATATTATAATAGTGCCGCCAACCACAATCTGATTAAGTCCGGAATTGGGAGAATTAACTCTGAAACACGATGCAACACACGTACACAACACACGGAAGCATGAAAATACACTTCTGAGCAAACTGAAGATGATTCAAAATTACAAGAAAATAATAATCAGAAATTAAATTGAAACTTATTTAAAAATAATAAAATTCGTATTCGTTTCTCAAAATTGAGACAAGGTAAGAACAGTAATATTTTCCAAATAAAATAATTAATTCAACATTTCAATCTTAATATAGGTACCTACATAGATGGTCGCGGGACTTATCTCATTACCGTGACCCCGGAACGTAAAGGGCTATTGAAGGAACACCGTGGATTTTAGTCAGTACAAGTCTGACAGTCCCTCCCGCCCTGCCCGGGGTGGGAGGACTCATTTGATGATTTTACCACGCTAAAAAAAAAAAAAAAAAAAGGTACTAGCTCAGGTAGGTAGGTAAGGTACGTAGGTAGGTAAGAGCTCAGTTCCACTCATTACTAATAAATATAATATTACTATAAAAACTGATTATAAGAATCCCGGCAAAGTGGGACTTCCAAGTTACTCTGTAGCGGGATTCCTAAGGGGACGTCTTCGGAGTTTCCGGATTTCCGGTACATAGGACACAACTCTTAAACGAGTTGAAAAATTATAAAATTTGCTTTCTTTCTTATAGAAAAAAATGTGGTACAGATGTTTTTTTTTATTGAAATTATTTTCTGATACTTGGACACAAAGTTACTAGAAAACATTCAGATACTGGATGTAAAATAAAATATCATGACATCCTTTTCAGAAGGATTTTAAACCGGTAAGTTTGTGAAATCTTTCTCAAAACCTGTAAAAACTCGGCATCCAAGCATTCTAAGCGTAATTTAGATCTAAGGATTTTGAAGCCCCAATTGATTCGAAAAAGACCATGAAATTGCCACGAAATACTCAAGTTCACAGTACGGTTGATTTTATGAGTATTAAAACTAAACCGACTATTGGCAACGTTCCCGCAAAAATACGGCTTTAGACCAACGGTCGTATTAACACAAGGCGCAAATTGTTTTATTACTATTTGAGACATTGTACAAATATTAAAGAAATATAAAGAGAAAAGTAAACAGTGGTCGATGAAAAACCCACTTATGTTTAAAATTAGTTTTATAATACTGGGAGTTGTAAAATAATGTTAGGAATGTTGTGAAGTAACTGAAGCCAAAAAAAACAATATTACGGTGATACAAATATAATAAGATAGTGACTCTATTAGATACAAATATAATAGAGCTTGCCATAGCTATCGAAGAGCCGATGGCTACTGGAGTAGACGACTAGTTGAGTCAATAAACTATTACCAAAAAAGAAATTAAGGGCATGCGCTGTTCATCATTCTACATAATTTTTATTATGGAACCAACTCAGAAATAGTGAAAAAAATGAACTGCTCCGAACATTTTGACCCAGTTGTATGGAACAGCTGTTTTTATTTTCTCGATTACAGAGACGGCCCATAGCAATCGTTTTGAAGAAAGATGAGCAAAGATTGAACATAAAATTTTCCTGGTAATAACAACATTGTGGTGTGTAACCGCAGCGTCAGACGCCCCACAGCCAGATAGAAAGAAAAAAAAAAAAAGAAACAAATGTAATTTATTTGGTTGCAAAATTAAGGCACCACGTGCAATAACAAAATACAAAAATTAAATAACAGAAATTGAAATAACACATAGATATATAAAGAATATTTGAGAAGAAGAGAAGAAAAAAGAAAAAAAGAAAAAAAGAAGAGAAGAGAAGAGTTTTTATATAAGAAGATTTGTTGGTAACACCGAAGGCAAGCGAGCGCGAGGCCGGTCGCCAACACGATGGTCCGACCAAGTAAAAGAGGCTATGTCCTCAAGCAAATTTCAGCAGGTGGTGATGGCAACTTTGGACCGGAGTAGATGGAGGCAGATTGTCCGCTTGAAGGGGTCCAGTGACCACGATCCTCAGTAATGAGGGACCGACTGAAGAGAGAGATATAAAGAATGTATGTAGGTAATAATACCACAATAGTATGGGCTTCACGGCTGTACCAAAACGGTTCAGTTCAGCGTATGCCAGACATCAATGCCCGGCGCAGATTTTCGACTGAACCCGTTAGATAGACCAATGACCTGAAAAACGTAGTTGGGGAGACTCAGAGGCTTATGTCCAGCTGTCGACTACGGTAGAATAATTTATCAAATGATTCCTCTCGAGCGCTCAGCGCCCTAGTTTGATGTCGTAAAAATACTAGCTTGAAAAGGAACACTAAGACTCGGTTCACATTGAGAATATTTTCCCGTATACCGGATACGAGATTTTCTCAAATACATCAGGTGGAAGCGAGTGAAGAGCTTACCTTACTTCTTGAATAAGGGATTTTAATGCATGGACGTGTGAATCGCATCTTAAGCTTCATACAATATTCACGACCACCGATCTATTCGAGAAAATCCCATACGGGAAAACGAGCATCGTGTGAACATGGCCTAATGTTGATTACTTACGGGATATAAAAATGGACGATCGATCAAATGTTTACCTTCCTTTTCAATAAGAAAGCGTTATCTTGGAAAAAGGGTCGTTGTGACAGACGGAGACGAGGGATTACGAGCAGTTTATTGGTTTAAGACATTTAGCAATATTGGAATGTGGTACGTAGATTATTCTATCTGTATTAGAATAGAGAAGAAGAGAAATATGCTTGCACACCAACTTAAAAAAAACATACAATAGAAACATTGTAAAACAATGTAAATTGGGCGTTCTTATCGCCCTTAGAGCTCCAATTCTAAGAAATCTATTATGTTCGCAATCCGATCGGATCAAAGGTTGAAGTAATATTTTCTAGACAACCTCAACCAATCAAACCAACCTCAGTCAATCAATTTCCTCATGAAACAGAATTTTAACTTACTGTGCATGATCTAAATTCTGAGAAAATCCATACTTATCTATACTAATACAATAAAGCTGAAGAATCTGTTTGTTTTTGTTTGAACGCGCCAATCTCTGGAACTACCAGTCGGATTTGAAAAATTCGTTTTGTATTCGATAGCCCGATTCTTGAGGAAGATTATAGGCTATTTAACATTACGCTATGAATATTAGGAGCCGAGCAAAAAGAAAAATACGGCTTGAAATAGACAGATACGGTCTTTTGCAACTTATTATGACGCGCAAAGTCGCCGGCAAGAGACACGTTGGTCGCAGGAAGAAATCGTGACTGAGAAACCTTCGGGAGGGGACTGGAATCTCGAGTGCTGTACAACTGCATCGCCTCGGGAGAGAGAGAAAAAAATATGCAGAGCTGACTGCCAACCTTCGCAAGTCGGAGAGGCACTCTAAGAAGAAGAAGAAGAAAAAAGAAAATAACCGGCGGATGAAACAACGGGGCACTGATACTTATTGTTAGATAAATAAATCATAAAATAAAATAAATACAAATATAAAACTGAGCATCTAGGCGTCAAAGTACTCCTCCTCATCGCTATAATATAAAGTATTCATTAGAAGGAATGTACAACCGAAATATTGAGGCAAATCAAATTACTGAACAATATTCAGGGAACAATAGAGCTGAGAAAATAAGCCTAGAGCATAATAGTAGACAGACCTAATCAAGAGTTTCTGAACATAGCGCCCATGTAGAGACTAACGAAATTGGATGGCAAGAAAATGTACCTACCTAATAATAATGATAAGATCCCTTTGTTAATTCGACAAGGGACTGTAATACAAAACAAAATATTGGTCTTTGCTCAAATTGTAAGAAACAAATGAAAGACAAAACAAAATATTGTCATTCCCAAATTGTAAAAAACAAAAAAAAACCTAATATGAGCTGAACAAAGAATTATTCCTATTTTTAGGAAATGAATTTCCATATTTTTTTCTCGAAACTTCGCGTGAAGCAGCTTATTTAGAAATAAATAATGCCTGATTTAAAGATACGGAAAGATCGTGGATATAAAAGAAAAGCCATATATTCCCAACACGTTATTAGTAAACACACAATGTCAACATAAAATTCAGTAAATTGGCCCAATTCCAACTGTTACCATTCAAGGCTGTGCTAACAGAAATAGGAGATTTATTTACTTATTTACCTATAAAAACTACCATAAGATAACTTTGGAAAACTATCTCGACTTATATTCGTATTAAATCATTCCAAATAGCAAACGGTAGTCGTTGAACTAAAGATATATTGGTCGTCTCTCCTACTTTGATTCTGATTGCTATCGGTAAATTTTTGGACCGAATGAAATATCGATCGAGAATCGATTCTTTGGAAATTGAATTTGTTGGAATAACCTGACTTCATTGACCTTTACCGAAATAAATTCTATGTTTCGACTGTATTTTATGTTGTTTTCTATAGGAAAAACTAGCTGTTGCCTGCGGTTTCACTCGCATCCTAGAGGAACAACTTCATTTGCCTGGGTAAAAAGTATCCTATGTGTTAATCAGGTCATGGTCTACCTGTGTGCCTAATTTCGTCCAAATATGTTCAGCTGTTATGGCATGAAATCAACAAAGGAACAAACATCCACATTCACAAACATCCAAACTATATAATTATACTCTTATAATTTAGTTGGATGTCTATGAGTCGTAAAGAAAATCGCAAAATATAATATGTATTTTGGATTTACTAGAACGCTTGCTGAACGATTACTAGATTAAATTGTTATTTTCTTTGTAATTGAAGTTTTTTTAGCCTACGATATCAATTTTGCAATCAATTTTATTTATTTTTTTTTCATTTTATTTAAGGTTTTTTTTCTTGTTTTTGCGCTTTGTCCATCAACCATTTATCCAAGCTGTGTCAAATAAATACATTGTTCCTTTATTCTTCCTTTATTAAATTCATGCAGGAATTCATCTGACAATTTGATTATATCCACTCAATAGTGCATGAATGACCGGTTTAATCTCTAAACTAACAATGTGTCCACTTACGACTAGACTCTTCGGTCGGTGCCAAATAACGATGTATTGGCGCCCCACTGGTACAATTTGGACGCGTCGGGTGCCAACCATTCACCACAATGATTCACCGTTCAACATCTAAAGTTGCCTCATAAAGTATAATGACTTTAATGTTGCGATTAATATACTTAACACGTCGTATGTCAAAGTAAAGATGCTGTCAGAAACTTACAAGAGAAATGGGAAAAGAATTGCGGCCAGATAAATAAATTCACAACTTTTAGAGGAGCTATTCTGTAAGTGGTCTTACAGAATAGCTCCTTTAAAAGTTGTGAATATTCGAATTGAGATGCCAGGATGGTTCCTGGCATCTCAATTCGAATATACTATATTTATTACTAGCGACCCGTCCCCGGCTACGCCCGGGTGCAATTTCTCTATTATCCTTACATTAAATATGAAAGTATTATACATATAAACCTTTCTCTTGAATCACTCTATCTATTAAAAAAAACCGCATCAAAATCCGTTGCTTAGTTTTAAAGATCTAAGCATACTTAGGGACAGACAGCGGGAAGCGACTTTGTTTTATACTATGTAGTGATATTATTTTATATATCATTACTGGAGACCCAGTTACGAATGCGGAAGCCGTAGTAACGCTCAATCCAATACAGCAGGGTAATCACGATACACACTCGCAATCGGAATCGATTCAATTTTGACAGTCCAACAAACTACATTGCGCGGTAACTACGCCCTACAATTTGAGCAACGCAATGAACACTGTTGTAGTGTCAAAATTGAGTCGATTCCGATTACGAGCGTGCATCGTGATTAGGTAGCAGGTCTTACAGTTATCAGTTATCGCTGTTTGCGCAGGCGGCGTTATGATCGCGTTCGGGACATTTCAACCCCTTTATTGACGCTTATTGCTGATGTTACTAGTTCTGTGTATATCATTTTATGTTTTTGAGATATGAAGTGGTGAGCACTTTATATTTTAATAGTTGCACTGTTGGGTGCTTAAATATTTATTGAGGATGAAATAAAATCACTTTAACGAATTATTCTGCTGACAAAGTATTATAACAAAGATACCATATTACCACCAAGCAGGTAGGTACCTATTAAGTAAATATCTATTGAATTAATAATTTCTCCAATAATTCATCAAATAAGCCTATCGCAGTCCACTGCTGGATATAGGCTCCCATTCTTCTATGATTAAATACAGGAAAATTTCGAATCAACCACAAAAGTCGAAATTGCATTGACATTCACGCAACTTGAGCCTCGAGCAGGCAACGAACCCAAAACCGCAAAGGTGCGGTCGAATCGACCTGACGTGTCATTTCACAACGCTACGGTACCATATTGTCTGGGATGAAATGGTTAGCTTGCATATAGCTTTATTATTGTAGAAATATTTGTATTTTTATTTTAAATTATTATAACAATAGTAGGCCGATTACAAGTCCGCATAATTACTAACATAGTAACAATTTTGCTAGAGCAGATATACTAAACTTAGGCTCAAGATATTTTATTTATTTAATCATTTATGTACGTACACACAAGAAAAGACACAGCAAACATTAAAAATAGGAGAACAAAGTACAAAGGTACTGCTTATTTCACAAAAGAAATCTCTTCCAGCAGACCTGCGAGAGGAGAATTTAAAACATGAAATGTAGACAGCGATGCACAAGAATAGATCAAGATACAAATTAAATTTATTAAAAAAGAAAAAAACATAAGTAAAATACATACTTCAAACAAATACACATAAATATAAAAAATATACATAAATAAATACAAATACATACATACATAAATTGCAAACATTTTTATTTTTTTATTAAGAATTTTGTATATAGTTAAACTCAAGAAAACAAGTTCCTCTAGTGTGAACTTGTTTTCTTATTTCGCACGAGGCACACTAGTATTGAAAATGGCAAAATCAGTACCTTTTATTAATTTGTAAAATCCTAAAATAAATTTGTTTGATTTGTTCATTCCGCATAATACCACTTTGAAAAGGGATTATAGTGCCACAAACTTATCTGACCTGGCGTCGCTGCCGTAATTCCGTCCATTGATGCGCTACCTACTTGGATAGACTAATAAAATACAGAGCAATGTACACTTAGTGTGAGCCATAAGCTTAACATCAGCTTCCCATGAGTACCATTACATGTGTTGGCTCACTGCCGACACAATCAACGTTAATGCCATTTTGAACTTCTGCCCAGCCTATTATGAATAAGTAGAGAAATAATTGTCCGAACTTATCATCATTTAATGCCACGTACGATGTTTTCCAGATTTCTTAATAACTTGAAGTTGGCTGACAGTTTTAATTATATTTATAAATATTTACCATCCATCCATCCTTGTCGGTGTAGCAATTTCCATCCAGTCCTATCCAATGCCAAATCGTTTAAATCTTTGTTTCTATATTCGCTTTTTCTTTCAGCTGATCAATGTAGTTTCTTCTTGGTCTTCCTCTTTTTCTTTTTGCCTCTATTTTCCCTTCTATAATGTTGGTAACGAACTTATCGTGCCTAATCAAGTGACACATCATGCTTCCTCTTCTTTTTTTTAAATATTTATTCAAAATACAAGCTCGAGCTACACTATGACTGCAATAAATGAACGAAAGCCTAAACCAACGTGATGACCCATTAAGAGCAACATCAGTGGGCCAATAGCAGGCGTGTAGTCCGAAAGGCCCCAAGCACTTCCCATTCGCGTTAATGTTTATGGTATACGCGATTTTTCTCAATTTTTGTGACATTATGATCGCACAATATGGTTGTAAGGTTTTATTGTACCAGAGGCGTGTTAAGCTTGTTCATAAAATGTCACTCACTTTTTCTCGCGGAGTATGCAGAAATGCCGATCTCGATAATATGAGGTCTTACTTTAATAATGCAAAATATTTTACGAGGTAAATCTACAGGCTACAAACACGTATAAGCAAAAAAAAAGAAAATCTTTTTTTTTTTTTTTTGACTTATTTGATGTTTCCTTTTGCATAAAATCTTTATTCCTCTATGATTAAGATTGGCACTAAGGTCATAAACTCGACCAGATGACCTAGCGGGCTCGGCTACTCTGACACACACGCATCGCGTCGCCGCGCCGCCCAATCTTAATGCCTACATAATTTATGAATCTACTGCAGCTTTAATTTGATATTTGAAATGAATTCTAGACCATTAATAGAGCGAAGTTTTAAAATATTTTGGATTATTAAAATATGGTAATCGCTCATGCTGTGGTGAAAGATTAGTCAATCAGTAATGGTGGTATTGATGCTGACTGCCCAGGATGCGTCAGACGATCTCGTGTTTCGTGACTCGTGACGGCTCTTCCCTTGCCCTGAGTACGATATCGTTACGACAGCGGTGAACATAGACTCGCAATGCCATTCCTTCCCTCTCCGTAAAAGGCGTGCTACGAATTATGTCAGCTGGAAACGACGTCTTCCTGTGCGTTCATTACAACTAAATGAGATCCCCTACGATCTGTCAGTTTATCGGTCTATTATTAGGTCTACCAGTTCTAATTAATTAGGGTATAGACAACAGTAATTTACAAGAATGTCTGGATTACTCGGTAGGTTTATACTTATTCAGCTGTAATAATTGAGAAAAGAATAATTTTATAAATAAAACCGTTGTTTGCATTTATTCTCACGTAAGTACGGCATTTTACAGCATTGTACAAAAATGCACAATTAAATATACAATTTTTTTATTATCTTTTAATTATTTTCCAACATTTTTCCGCATCACAGAATCCTAATCGCCCAGAGGGTGGTCTCTTTCACTGTAACTTGAAACTTGCAAAGAAATATTAAAGATTAAAATATCGTTTTCAATACCAAGTTTTCGCTGGAACGGTCTTTTAGAAACTCTGGCAATAAGGGGCATCAGCAGGCAAACTACGAGTGCATTCAAATATCTATCTGCCAGACAATTCTGAAACTTGCGACCTTGAAATAAGAGCTGACATGAAATTTTAGAACAGTAAAAATAATTTTGCAGCGGCGGTATCTCCAAATTGCTTTTACTTTCGGACCAAAGAATTTCAAACTTTATAGCGATGGAAATAAAGATGAATTGAGAAGTATTCTTGTGATTTGAAGATATTGAATGAAAGCCACAATTGGTCGGACGTATTGAGCAACCCGGACGAGGCACAGCTATTGATATTTCAAAGGACATATTATTGATATCAATGTTACCAGGCAGTATGCTATGATTACTTATTCAGAGGTTGGGTCAAAAAGGGCGGGCTAATTTGTCAATATTTAACTTATTATATTTGGAAAGAAAGGAAAGTGTGACAGACTATATCTTTAATTGTTTTCGATAAGATTTTCAAAGAAAGGACAGAGCGATTGACTTCTGTTTTTAAATGACACATCGCATATTAATATTTTCTTTCTGATTTATGTTCAGTAAGTACCAACAAAAAATAATCAGCTGTCGTAGGAGACAGCTGATTATTGGATCGAATAGGTATTGAAATTTTGTATTTTTGATTATTTTTTCGTGGTTACGATGTTGGTCCCATAGGGAAAGTAGTTCAGCGGGTCTACCGCGTAACTAAAATTGTAATGAACATCGACATCGGTATTAAACTTCAATACGATCGTGAGAGCCTAAACTTTGAGCTAACTTGTAAAAAAATTACCTATCATATAGTTGGGACTCCTATCTTTATGATCGGTAAAAAAATACAAGTTAGCTCAAAGTTTAGGCTCTCACGGTCGTATTGAAGTTTAACACCGATGTCGATGTTCATTACAATTTTAGTTACGCGGTAGACCCGCAGTTCGATGGTCTGATCCAACCCTTAAATATGAACACGCATTTCTGATAGACGTTGTATAAAATATCTTTATGGTTTACTGAAAAGGACCTTCTCGAAAATTTCTCATTTAGAAAGTGTATTTAAAAAATAAAAATAAACAACCTTTGCCCACCTTCACACCTTCTTCTTTGAGTCACAGACTATCAAATCACCTACAATTTATTGTAGAACACAGCAGATTTTACGGAAAGAATGCTCAACGAATTTCCTAATTCATATATTAGTCTAAAAATCCCCTTGCTTCAAAATAATATCCAAACTATTTTAGTACCTATCAACACAACTTGGAATTGTTTTGTTCTAGCTCCAGAAATAGCCCGGTCAGTAAATCAACAGGTTAACAGTGCGCCATGTATTTTTGTAACATTCTTATACCCTAGTGAGCTGTTTGTTCCATTTTTATTGCAAGTAGGAAAATAAAATAGGGTGCATGAATGTAAGAGTATTTATGGACAAGTGTAGCAATTGCATAGTATGTGTTTTCTTTCTTTTTTATTGAAATATGCAAAATATGTCCTCCACTTATGTTTTATTATGTGTCAGGGAAGAATATTTTTTCCTGTTTTGATCTGAAGCCCAATTCTCGTAATTTAAAATTTTCTAAATATAGTTCCGATCTCGTTCCAATCTAGTATCAATGTCATAAATGTTACAAATGGTATTCTCCTACCATAACAAACAACGTCAAACGTGAAATTATATCGTAATCGGCGAAAGTTGATTGAAACCAAATCGGTATTCTGCTAACATTTTGAACCATAGAAATAATACAACTGGTATTCTCGACCATACATAAACGTCAAAAATGAGATTGAAAAGAGTCTGTAAGAAGATTGAATTCAAATCATACTGAAATTGGACTGAACTTTAAAGAGGAGATAGAATACAGATTTTTATCAATTCATTATAAAATTTCAGTTCGGTCAACTTTCAGTCATAATGTAAATTAATTACGAGAATTCGGCTTCTGGAGTGAACGGCATCGCTAAGCCCTCCGATATCTACGCCACTGCTTGTAATAATTAATATACTATATATATACAAGTCAATTGAAAACAAATCAACACTCAATTTAATTAAAGTTTCACACGTTTAAGTGCATGATCTATCTACACGTCTTTAAACGGATAAATAAAACCGGTTCGTTACGATCTCTCAAAACCAATAAAACTTACACTATTTGTCTTACGAATATCGAACTAACTGTCTATCTGTTTGTACGTAACATTACCAAGAACGGCTGATCTCAACTGACACTTTCGTAACGAAATACCGTAGAGATCGACAGATGTCTGGTTAATTTATCACTGCTAAAGAAACACACTCAATCAAACAAAGTTCACACGGTTAAGTGACCACAGACAGATTAATATTTCCGCTGCATAAACAGTGTAGTATTTAAACGATCTACCAAAACGAATATAACTTTGCACTATTTTTCTTATTAATATCGAACAGGAACCGTCTATTTGTTTGTAAGACACATTATCCAGAACGTTTCGAAGACTTTCGTAACGCTCCGTACCTTCAAACAATTAATGTCTGATTGTTTTTTTTTTTTATATAAATCCGCATTAATTAAATGGTATTTTCACATATAAGTGTATCATATAACCGGTCCTATATTATAGAAAGAAAAAAACCAAAATAAATTAGGGACCTGCAAAGGCATAAAAATAACCAGGATAATAAATACTATACTTATTTATACAATTATATAAGTATGTATATATAATTATATATTTATAGAATTTTATATGCTGTACGAAGCCAGAAACAGTATTACCTACACTATCAATTCATTAAGCTGCGAACAGTCGCCGGCGCAGCATCTGCAAACAATAGATTTTCCACTATGTCTACTTAACGTCGTACGATGCGCGATACCTCAAAGCTACTAACACTATTACTCATGTGCTATTTGTCTTACTAATACCGAACGGGACTGTCTATCTGTTTACACAACACATTATCAAGAACGACTAATCCCAATTGACAGGTTCGTAGACTTTCGTAATAACATACCGTAAACCCGACAAATGTCAGATTTATTTAAAGCTACATTCTTCGCCATAAATAGGCTTCTAATTGTGAAAGAAAGTATATATAAGCCCTAATTGTGCCTATATTAGGTACAGTGTGAGCGAAATGGAGTGATATAAGTCTCAATGGACTGGTAACTCTGGGAACATTATGGTTTTGAACCACACAACGTTTATGTTGAAATTCTTTATGGTTCACTTCGGTTTGATGTTCAATGGATGATGATTGATGGAACTAGTCACCTTGTAACTGCCATGGCAATCTTATTCAGAGGCAAATCATTATTATCCTATTCATATTATATCGATCGCACCCGATTACTTTTAACCGCCGACAAAAGAGAGGGGTGTTATAAGTTTGTAGTGTGTATCTGTCTGTGGCATTGTAGCTCCAAAACGGATGAACCGATTTCAATGTAGTTTTTTTTTATTCAAAGCTTGTTTAATCGGGTATCATCTTAGCTATGTTTCATGAAAATCTGTTTCGCCGTTTAAAAGTTACAGCTCTTTTTCTAGTTGGAGTCAGGGGTTATTTTCCATTCATAGATCGATATTATTACACAAAAGTAGAAGTAACTACTTATTAGATGAGATAATTACGTAACTATTACTGCTGTTCCCATAACGGGATCTGGAGTCGTGACTACCGATGTTTTGACGATACAACCTTTAGTAATCGATACAGTTAAGTATCAATTTATCTTGATATTATCGATTTTTTGTTTCTTTTTTTTTATTATACTTCGTGGGAAGTTTGGAGCAGGTTAATAGATCAATTTAGAATGCTCGTTTTTCCGATAGGCTTGTGAAAAGGAACAACGTACTTACATCGGATTGCTATAATAAAAGTCAACGCTTTTTAATATCACAATCTATCTAAAATATTTGTCTATCTATCCGTTAATTAAGGTTATAGTTCCACAAAGTTATCTGACCGGCAGCCTGATTACGGACGCAGCTGACAGTTTGCGACAGGCGTAAATTGTACAATTGTTGCTGTCAAACATCATTTTGGTATTACGTACAATACAAAAAATGATGTTTGACAGCAGCAATTGTGCAATTTACGCCTGTCGCAAACTGTCAGCTGTGTCCGTAATCAGGCTGCCGGTGACCAAAATTGAAACTGACGTCGCTACAGAACAAAAATGACTTCGAAATGTCATTTTTGTAGGAAGATGACCAAGATGACATTGGTAAAAGCGACGGCAGCGACGCCGTGACCGGCAGCCTGATTACCGCTGATTACGGACGCAGCTGACAGTTTGCGACAGGCGTAAATTGTACAATTGTGGATGTCAAACATCATTTTGGTATTACGTAATTGCCGATAGCAACGCGACAGCCACATCTTCCGGGTTCGCCCTCTGGCAGCCAACAATCGAAATAAAAAATGCATATTTTGCTCTGTTATTTACTATTTTGGTATTACGTAAAAAAATTGACAGCCACACAACAGCAATTTGATCTGTCAAATAGCAACAACTCATTTAGCCGTCGTATGCTACAAGCAGAAGCTTAGAAGATAAAAAAAACGTGATAAATAAATAAACATGAGGTAAGTTTTGTTAGTTTTATACAAATCTTATGGTTGGCATGTTGTTAAAATAAAATCTGTGTAAAAATATTGCCTCAACCTCAACAGGTACCTATCTACCTATATTTTCTGATTGTTGTTCACACAGTTGTTCATTGTTACTTTTTATGGTTCCAAGACAAGGCACGCGTTCTTATTTATTGGACTTACTCAACGCTCAAGAAAGTCGAGACCGTGGGTTGACCACAGGTCGTCTACATCATAGCCTTCGCCAACAAGCAGGTGCTAGGTATGGAACTGACTGACGACGAGCAATTCAAAGCCCATTACAGATTGACAAAGCCTTTGCTCGAAGAGTTGTGCTCTGCCCTCAGGCCACTTATGCCCACAGCAAAAAGGCACACAAAAGTGAGCTTAGAATGTAAGGGGGCAATAAATAGGTACCTACTCAAATATTTTCATGATTGTAAAACTGGAGTTATTTGTTTCCGTTAGCCATGCTTGCGGCCACTATGCCAACGATGCAATTTATGATACTTACAACATTTCCTTTTTTTTTCAGGTGAATCAGGGTACCCTTTGATGCCAAGGTTTTGACGCCTATTTTCAACGC
The DNA here is from genome assembly GCA_932294325.1 of Allophyes oxyacanthae. Classification (NCBI taxonomy): domain Eukaryota; kingdom Metazoa; phylum Arthropoda; class Insecta; order Lepidoptera; family Noctuidae; genus Allophyes; species Allophyes oxyacanthae. The sequence goes on from OW028612.1 coordinate 4,022,494, forward strand.
TGACCCTGGCACTCGAGGGGAATTTATACTGATGTCCATGATGGTGCAAGGAAAACGATCGCACGGTGAATAGGGGTATCAAGGTGCATTGGCGATGAATTACTCTCTCACCGAGTACTTTACTACGACCACCATGTGGTAGCTGTATGGGCAAGCCGTATATTTTGTACTATAGTCAATATTTGTAACTGGTGTAACCTATATTGTTATTCTATAATTTAGATGACTGTGCGCTATGTACGAGCAGCTTTTACACCTTTTAACATTTATAACATTTTAGTCTAATAAACTCTCTCAACCAGCTCGGTGTTTTTATTATCAGCGACAACAGCTGCATCAAAATTCAATAGTCATGATGGTCGGATAGCAGCAGCCGAACCTATCAAACATAACAATAACCCTTCACTGTTGGGGAACCTATCCTCAACAGTAGCGCAGACAGTGAACGTTTGTTGTGTGTTGCATACATGGCCAACAGAAGCAGGTTGCCCATACCAGAACTATCACCTCATGACACACAAGCTGACATAGACCAACTAACAAGAACCAGGTGGGAATCTCGATGGGAATCCAGCAAATGATTATTATAAAATGCTGGAGTGTGATCTTCGACAACAGTCAATTTTCGCCCAAAGCTTGTGGTCGATGAGTCATTAAATACCTGCCAAATCTCAACCTCAATATTTGCCATCTGTCGGGGCTAGTGAGCTCAAACTGCTATGGTACTAGACGTTACCTTACATTGTACTCACACAGAGCCTTACGAGAATTTCTTTGAACTTTAATAATAAGAGAGGATTCTTTGGTCATTGTTAATAATTGACTGTGACTCCTGAGTTTGTTTCTTATCTTTTTAGTACGGAACCCTAAAAAGACCTGTAAGGGCCGGCGCTTACTAAAGGGACGGCACGGCAAAGTATCTATTTCTAATAAGTCAAAATGAACCTTATGGAATGGACTTATTAGAAAGGTTTATTTTGACTTATTAGAAATAAATCCCTTGCCGTGCCGCCAGTGGGCGCAGGCCCTTAAAGTGACTGAAAAACCTAATCTATACAAATAAATAAAATTGAAGTGTCTGTTTATAACGTCAAAATAACAGCTTTTTACTAAATGTGCCTATATGAAAGTATGTATCTCAATAAGAAAAAAAAAATTTGTCTATCTATCGGTCTGTCTGTTTGCTTCGGCTTATCTCCGAAATGGTTGGACCGATTTTGATGGGCCTTTCATTGGCAGTTAGCTGATGTTAGAAGGAGTAACTTGGGCTACTCTTATTTTTGGATAGAATTAGAGAAATGCGCAAAAAAGAAGTTAAATACCACGCTGACGAAGTCGCGGGCACAGCTAGTTTCAAAATAAACAATTTTATTTCATTTCACCTACCTAAGTCTATGTACTTACTTACCAATTTCAGTAATCTCTTTTCAACCAATAATTTAAAACTACAAATTACATAATAAATACAAATTAAATTAATTTTATTTCTGGCATAGTACCTATGTAATAAAATATCAGACTTTCATAGTAATTAGAGAGAACCTTTAGAACAAAAAAATAAATTTGCAAATACGTCTATTAGATATATATATATATATATATATCCATACAAAGAAAATAAAACACATACAAATTCCGTAAATCGATATAATATTAAAATTATAATCGGTGATACCGAGCGCGACCATTTGGTCATGGGACGCTTCCGCCTGCATGCTCACTGCGTCTGCTTGCGTGGGCGAAATCCGAGTAGCCTCCGCTGACACCATGGCTGCATCGGCTTATTTCACTTCTGCGTCCACCCGACATCTCTCCATCTCGACGACCCAGTGCTACTCCATCCTCTGGCATGGTGGAACTGTCACATTTATGAGATGCTTATGTCAGTGTAAATAAAACATAAATTATCTGGCTTGATTATTCTTATGAATGTCTGTCGTTTTTATTCTAAAGAGCGTAATTTCTCCCCACTTCTGTATACATCGCATGTCCCTTCTTGTACTGGGCTGACAAAGATAATTTTACAATTCAGTACATACTTAATATACCTATGCCATTTATTCGCTGACATCGTTATATTATGCTGGGTAAGAAAAGCGCATGATGATAAAAATGAAAATTTCTAATAGTGGATACAATAAGACTAACTGCATCAAGCTTCACACGTAACAGAGCTCAACGTGGGCCGTCGCCGAGCTATGGGGCTCAGGGCAGTCATATTAAAATTTACTTTAATCTTTCTTTTGTAAAAGCTTACTGACTGACAATTTGTAAAATTTAACTTACATACTCTTCAAGTCTGTCCTCTGCTTAACTGAGAATTTATAACTTGAGTCGCTGGTGAAGGTGTGATGCGGCGATCTACGGTCTATTTCAATCTCTCATCCAAACTAACGCCTTTGGCAAGAGCTTGGTGCATGGTCAAATGATTGAGGAGCTCCTCAATCTGCACGTTGGATACGCGATGTTCCACTAGAATAATAAATTTAATTAATTGTATCTTGTATAATTTAGAAATAATTACCAACTTACTTTTTTTCAATTTATTTAATCATCACTACCGCTTGACACTTGACACATGGTTGACACTCATAAAAAAAACAAATAATCTAACCATATACAGTCCAGTAAAATAAATGAGTTTTTAGTCTTAAGTAGACTAAAAACTCATTTAATTTAGTTCCACCGATTGCTGTTTTATCGCTAGTGGCGCTGCAAACGCGACAATTTTGCCACAGCGGACGATCGCCGTCCGTAATACGAATTTTTTTGACAGTTCGCGACCGATCGCGAACCGTCTGCTGTCGTGTGGCTGTCGGGTGGCTGTCAGTTAATTCTACCGTAATCAGGCTGCGGGTCAGATATGTTTGTGACACTATAATTATTATCTATCTGTTATGTCATATATGAAAACTAATTGAGATGATGTCTAAGCGCCCATCCACATTCGATACTTTTAGCATAAAAATCGCGCATATTCACGTTCTTTATTCACTTTTTTTAAGCAAAAGGCAGCCAACGAACTTGAAAACGCGCCATTCTGCTGCAAAAAGTATCGAGTGTGAACGAACGCTAATAGAGATGAATGGAAGAAGAAGACATATTGCGCCGACCCCAAATAAAATGGGATAAGAGCAGGAGAATGATGATATGTAACTGCTAAACCGATTTTGATGGCATTGGGCAGGTGGAGACCTTATTTGTAAAACTGCAATCCATAGAGAAAAATTACAAACCCGCGAACTCGAAATTCAAAACATTTCACGGGAATAAAACCACTGTCATATAATAATAATTATTTATTTATTTTCAAGCAAAGAATATCTTAATTTCTAGGATAGGTACAAACACTTTGAGATAAAGCATTACAATAAATACAATTCAGTGAACATTTGTGTCTGAACTTGATAACTTAATATCTGTGTTTCAGACAGCAGCGCTCTTCCCTTATAAATCATAGAAAGAAGAAAGAAGAAAGAAAGAAAAAAAAGCAATTTATTTTTACAAAAATTACGACACAAATAAAAAGTAAAAAATTAAAACAAAAAAAATAGTAAAAAATTAAGACAAAAAAAAAGTAAAAAATTAAAAACATGTTCCAAAAAAAAAAAAGAAAACAATTACTTATTAATATTAAATGTCTATGGACTCAATGAGTAGGATAGAAAGAAAGAAGAAGAAGAAGTTTATAGAAAGAAAGAAACAAAGAAATTTAGAAAAATAATTTCTTTCTGCAAAACACGACACACATACATTACAAATAGCAGTATCCCTACCAAATATTTGACACAACAGCAACAATACCGAATGCAACACAAAAAAAAAATATATATACATATATATATATAATCTATGCCGTGCCCAATCAAGCAAGACACCGATTACAAATAATTATTAAACATTAATTAATTAATTATACATTTCACTGTTTACAAGACAGATCACTAATCAATTAGTAATTTAAAGTTATAGAGTGTAGGTAAGCCTCCTTGTGTGTTGCATGACAGTGTGTGTATGTACATTGTAGGAGGTTGAGAATGAGAATGAGATTTAACGCGGTACATTAAGTAATGGTTCAGTTTCGTTATGTTTCAGCTTATGATTATATAGGTAGGTAGTTTAATTTTCATAAACTAAGCTATATCGCCTATATTCCACTAGTTAGCACAGCACTTTGCTTTATACTGTAAAAATATAAAAATCTCATGAACCATAAAACTAATTCATAAACCACAAAATTATCTCAAAGCCAAATTACTTACATCAAAAGTCATACCTGCCATTGAAATAGATTACGAATTAAAAGAAATACCACTATTGACTATTCAATGCCCATTGGGCCCTTAAAACATACATAATTTCCTTTTAATCTTACACGCTATCATAAATCAATGCAAAGGAACTACCATTAACCCCATACTAATCTTCAACGACGATCATAAACTTATATAAGTTATTCATCGATCATCGTTCAAAGAACACTCCTTGAGTTTTTCTTATCAATACAGCGATGTACTTAAAACAATTCGATACGGTGTTCGTCAGCCGTCATAATGTTGTGACGTCCCCGATTTGTTCGAAATTCGAACTTGCTTTGTCCGTAAAATAGAGGAAGCGTCCTCATTGAAAATGTTATCTTATTACCATAGAAATAAAGCACGTTTTAAGGTTTTGATAGTTTTGGTATATTGCGTAATAGGGATGTCAAATCCAAGACTTTGATGATGGGAACAAGAGCTTCATAGTTTAATTATGAGTGACAGAAGTGATTTATAGCAATTGTTCCATTAACATTATTTGTCAACAAGTCCCTTAATAACTATATTAAGCGTAACAATGTTTACCGGTTCTAAATAAAGGTCTTTCGAGAGAAAATTCTTTGTTTTTCATCTCGTCGTAACGACAGATGCGACCGGCCGATGACACAAAACTTTGCACAAAGAAAGATTACGTCACGAGGAGGGATATTTTTATCGACTCCGTACTTCGGATACCTACATGTCCAAACAAAAATATTCCAATAAAAAGCTTATCCAATTTGGCCACATTTGTGTACAAACTCATATCATGAAAATAACCTCTGAATTTTGTAGAAATAAGTTCACACATAATTCTTTTTTGCAGGTTGTACGATGGAGCTGGTTGCTGGGATTGAAAATGACAACTTGGTGGTATTTCTTTCTTCTGAAGAAAGAAAGAAACTGTCGTGAGGAAACCGTTATCTCTTAGAGCCAAATATTCGGACTAGTTGACTTCCACCAAACCGCACCAGCTCACGTGGTAATTTTTTTTTATACATAGTCACTTGTTTTTCTCTTCTATCGAGGGAACTGTGTACAAACATACATCTGAGATGCACACATACCCAGACCCCCAACAATATCTGTAGATCATAATATTATCATCTTTATCAATGTACAAAATAATTTTTTGTATAGAGATGTCTGTACAAACAATATTATAGTTTAAAAAAAACTATAGAACACGCTTTAGTCATCCCAACTGAACGTGTATGCAAAATTTCAGGGGAAGTGGGTCGAAAACTTCCAAGATTTTCTTACATAGTTAGTTACAGGTGAAGCTAATAAAAGCGTGTTGAAAATAATTTTGAAGTCATTTTTGTTTGGTGGCGACGTTAGTTCCAATTTTGGTCACGGGGTCAGATAATTTTGTGGCACTATAGTCATTGATATCGAAAAATAATCACTCAGGCCATCTCTACAGCAGAGATGATCATCGTAAATGAACAAAAATCCTTTGATTTTTGTTTAATTCCATTTATGATTAACCACACAAGCTTTCCCATCCACAATATTAAAACACACGTTACGATCCCCCGAGGTATCCGCTAATGGCAGGCTCGGCCTCGTAAAAGTCACCCAAAATATAAAACTTCATACAAATACTACTTCATTGAGCGATGCATCATAAAACATAAGTTTTACGAGCCAACATTACACACGTAGACTATAGTAACGATGGATGTTTCTGACGGGACGAAATAGGAAGAATTTGAAGGGTTAAAGTGAGTAACGCAATTTTATAGGTACAGTCAAATAGAGAGACACGTATAGATAGATATACAGGGTGATTGGTTGAGCGAGGGAAACATTGAAGGAGGGTGAGAGGATACTTATCATTATGAACAACTTTAAGCATGGAACCCTGAAATCACGAAAAAAATATCGGCCGTTCCATAATATATAAATAATTCAATATTGTAGTACCCGCAAATCTTTATGAGCCCTGAACTGAGCTCTGAACTCTCTCTCTCTCTCCCTCTAGCACCTATAATAAGCGTACTATTAAAGGTGTTAGAGGGAGAGAACTCAGAGGGCTCATGAAGATTTGCGCGTATACTCAACTGTGTACGGAGCAGCTGATTTTATTTTCGTGATTTCAGGTTTGTTCCCATAGTACAAGTTGTTCATGATGGTGAGTACAATACCCTCCTTCAATGTTTCCCTTGTTACCAGTCACCCTGTATAGGTCCTACTTTATCAGCGGAGGTCGTTATCTTATACAACTTGGCCATATTGCCGGCCACTAAAAAATGATGTAACAGAATCTCACAGCTGCCTCTGAATGTTGCCATTAAAAGCACCATAACAATCTGGACGCAGCTTCGAACAATTACATTCAATTGAAATAAGACAACGCGCTCTGTGAATATAATTACTGTAATCTACATTTTATGGATAGGGTTGCCACAAAAACTGGGCAAAGTTGGCTACCGACACGCTCAAAAAATGGCCCGAGTGCAAGTTTACGATCGTTGAAATATAACCACTTTAATAAGTGTTAAAATAATTATTTTGGCAGCCTATCACGTCTAAATTATAATATTCTCTGAACATTTTTTATTTGAATAATTATACAACGTGGAACAAAAATGCGTGGTCATATTAATTGTGGATCAGACCATCATATTGAACAACTTTCTCTATAGGACCAACATCGTTATCGCGAAAAATACTCAGTTGTCCTATACAAAATTCAATACCTACTCGACCCAAACGTATGGGACAGCTGAAAACTGTCTGTCTTACACTTCGCTTTCCGATCCACTCAAGAACTTTCTTTTCTTCTTTCTTTCTTATCAGTCTGCCGAGGCATGTAGCCTGCCTATTCCCACCTCAATTTACTAATCCTGAGAGCTATGTCGGTCACTTTAATTCTACAGAAACATGCCTGAAACAAAACTGATTGTATGAAAAAATATACTTTCCTGACAGTGACAGCCCTATATGAAGCAGTAGCGGAATATAAAACGCTTCAGTATCGTAGTAACAGAAGAGCTTTTGTTCGCCTTTGATAAAAACTATCGTTGTTTATTTTTACACTTACATTCTGATTGATATTGAAATTGTTTCATTTTAATTTGTCAGTAATTTAATAAAACTTAAGAGGGATATCGAAAGATAACTGCTTCTGAATGGTTTTCAATATCTATAAAATTGATGAAGTATTTTTAGGTGATTCGGAAAACTCTTTAATTTAAAAGAAGTTAGAATTAATAAAAGTTCTGATTATATATTATTGGTTCCATTTGCATATAGAATTAGTCCTTGGTGGTGTGGTAGGCCTATAGCAAGGAATAGAAAGATAAAGGGTCGCAAGTTAAAAACATGGTTTGCCTGTAGGTACAATATCTGCATTCTGCACATACAACCTGCCCCTTGAGTAGTCTGACTACTCAACTGCTCTCTGACAGAAAGAAACAAAATAGGTACACCCAACAACAACGCTACAACGGAACCCTAAAAGAAACAAAACAATTAATTAATTAATCGTAGCCGTGCCACTGCCAGTAGCAAGGTGGAACAATTAGCCCATTGACACGGATACACTTCCGCATCCGCTTGTACGCGACCCAATTCCGGTGATCCTCTGACCTCTGTGTAGATAATTGTGGTTTGTTGCAGAAAATGACGACGCCGTATTGACCGGTGTGGAAACAAAAGAATTGTTACTAGACTTTTGAATAGATGATAGGATTAGTGCATGGCTGTACAGTAAATAAATAAATAAATATTTATCAGACTTTGTTTGTGCTTGCATACTTATATTACACTAGTGAAGTCATTCCATGTCTCTTTATGCAATTAATATTATAACCTAACCGTCAAAAACCCCTGACTCTAACCAGAATTATATCTCTTCATCAACTAGAAAAGAGGTGATGATCTTCAAACGACTGTGCAGATTTTCTGAAACAGCTAAGAACACTCTCGATCGTTTGACAGGTGTCATAACACCTGTCAAACGAAAAAAACGGAGTAAAAATCGGTTTATCCGTTCAGGAGATATTTATTATGCCACAGACAAACACATAGATACACTCTACAAACCTATAACACTCCTTTTTTTCGTCGGGGGTTAAAAGTGTCCTTTACAGCTCCATAATATTATAAATATTGAGTTTTCTACCTAACTTTGCTTTTACCCGACTCTTAACTCTAAATGGAAAATGAACATAATATAAAGTCTGTCAGCATGGCGAAAATGCCAGAGTTGGGATTTAAAAAAGTTCTTTTCTTTTTTTTTTCATTCCATTTCTGGAACTCAATAATGGTAGAAGTTGCTCCAGGGAGTCAATTAATTATAACTCGTTTGAAGCCTTTTATACAAAAAACTTTGGAGACTTTTGAACTAAATTGCTTCTAGGAAAGAAAGAAAGAAAATAGGATACAGTGACAACACAAAAGAGACAAAATAAAAGATCACATAATTTTTTACATAATAAAAACAGACACCTATGAGATTTTTTTAAAGTTGTCAATTGCCTTGCTTTTAGGTGCTAGGTGCTTATGGTTTAGAAGTATACCTCTGCCTACGTTAGTAACATAAGAGCTTTCGTTAGAATCAATTTAATATCGGTTTCTTTGCTCATCTTCTATCCCGAAATCCCAAACGTGGTTGGAATATGCAAAAGAAAAACCGGCGAACTTCGTCGAGCAGTGGGACAGGCTATAAAAAATTTCATCTTATTATTCCATCACCGTTTTCATATTCAGCTTCAATAAGCAGGTGGAAAAGAAAGAAAGAAAACATTTATTAAAAGGAGACGGAAGTGCTTTCATACAATCTTGGGCCTGGATGTAAAAAGATGATATTGGTGTAAATTGATAGCTACTACCTATATTATCAAAACCATCACTGAAAATATTGCGGATTTTGGCAATCTGAGAGTTGAGTTAAATAAATTTAAAAAAATGTCACAGAAGCATGAGACAACATCTTGAAATGATATAAAAATATGGAAACCATGCGTGACTCACGACTGCGCCCAATAGGCATTCTGCTCAGCATTATCAGCACAAAAGATTCCGAGCGCTGGTCTTCAGCTAATTTGGAAAAGATTTCGAACTTTAATCAAATATGTAAGAAATTAATTTTTAAATGAAGAATATTTTACCTAAAGAAACTAGTCTGGTTCTTGCTAATGAGCTCACGATCTTTCCAACTTTACCTATTCCTAGCTTCCTTTGACTCGCAACATTCCGGAAAATCGCTAAGATGAAGAAGGCAAGAAACTACTAGATACTAACTTTCTTAGAGATCTAAGAAAGTTAATATAACAGTATTAACTTTGATAGTTGAGGACTTGAGGACTAATTCAAGTTAGACTTCTAGCAATAAAGAACTGAACCAAAAACAAAACAGCTATTACTAGGAACGAAGGCTAACTAAGCGAAAATAAAATAAAACATTTACCTAACTAGAAACGGTCAAGATAATCATTCTTAAACAAAACATTGAACTAGATGTTGCCCGCGGATTCACTCAAATCCTAGTGGAACTTATACATGAACTCTGATAAAAAGTATCCTACCTAATAATCCAAGACATGACTGATCTAATCCAAGACGGATTCAGTCAGTTCCAATATAGGTAATTCGAGGGAAAGCGAGTCAGACACTACAGTGCCGTACATATAACTACATGTGTGATTGAGTAACAAACATACAAACATCCAAATATCTAAACATATTCACAATCATTCACAATAATAATATTATTATGTGTCGAATACCAGATAAAATGTTTCATTTACCAGTACGAATAAGTAAGAACTTTCTTTATCAATTCATGCAATTCACCATTTGTACGAATACAATAAAATTCAAAGGACTACAAAGTCAGCAAAGATTTAAATCTGAATACATTCCTAAAAGACCAATTGAACATCTAAATTGGTCCTTTGGTTCTATGAATAATGAATGTTTGCATCGAAAGAATCCGAAGAGCGCGCGTACTTCTACGAAACATACTCCCCAATAGTATGAACGGACCTGCTGATTAACAATCGTATTAATTCATTCACGTAAATCTATTTCACTGGTGGCTTATGTATGTATTAGAATTTTGGTTGTACCTCAGTTACTAAACAGACAATAAAGTCGTTCGTTATCATAGTAAATTGCAGAAAAAGCTAAAGCAGATATTATGGTATTTAGGAAGGAATGAGCCTGCATATTTATTTGCATCATAAAAGTACTTATCTATACCAAAAAATATATAAATTCGTAAATACTATCCTCTCCCAATCGCAACAAACCCGTCCTTAAATTACAACCGTATGTCTCCAGTGTTACAAATGTAAACTTATCCATGTTATAAATGTATCTATTAGTTATGTCTGTGAGTGAACTTTAATAGCCGAGACGCCATTTTAGTAAAAATTATCGGGCACGAGAATACATGGCAAGGATTAAAATTAAAAATAGACTGTATTTATAGAATGTTGAGTTATTTTATGTTTGTTTTGATATTTTTAGTTTCAGTTGCCTCGTTAGTGTGGTGACATCAAGCATAACTACGATCTTAACTATTTTTCTCATACCACACCGTAAACTTTCAACGATGAACTTAATACTCTCACGTATTGCTAGAACGAACGTTAGTTATTGGAGATTTTGATGTTTTATTGGTACACCACAAACTATAATGTCTTATTGACTATATATATAAAGCTCGATTACCACTGACTGACTCACTCACTGACTGATTGACATAATTGTTCTCCCAGAAGGAGCCGTGGGGGGTTAAAGTCATGTATGGGAGTCGTAACCCTTGAGGTCCAGTGAGTCCAGGAAAAATCCGAAATGACCTGAAAGTGGAACCCTGACCGGAACTGCCCTACGGATCTCGAAAATGGCAAGTCGAACACCCACACTGCCGGAACTAAAAATGTCAAGGACCCTGGGCCGTTTGACGAGCCGGTGAAAAAAAGATGGCGTCCATACAAAAAAAGATGGCGACCATACAAAATTGAAACGCTCACCGTTCCGAAACCGTTGGAGATAGTGGGGGGGTGTTCGACCAAATGTCATAGAGGATGACGGGGGCTTTCCGGTGGGGGTCATAAAAATCCAAGATGGCGGATTCAAAATGGCGGCTGAAAAAAAATATGGTCCAAGCCGGCTGAAAATTGGCATCCGGGGGTTTTCGGGGGCACCGATTCATAATCCGGGATCAAATTTTTCTTTCCACCATTTTTCAAGATGGCCGCCATACAAGTGTTCATTTTGGATTTTCATCCAATTGTTCTCCCAGAAGCAGCCGCCGGGGGTAAAAGTGATGTATGGGAGTCGTATAGAGAGGGGTCCTGTGAGTTTAGGAAAAGTCCGAAATGACCTGAAAGTGGAACGCTGACCGGAACTGCCCTACGGATCTCGAAAACGACAAGTCGCACACCCACACTGCCGGAACTAAAATTGTCAAGGACCCTGGGCCGTTTGACGAGCCGGTGAAAAAAAGATGGTTTCCATACAAAAAACATGGCTGCCATACAAAATAAAAAAACTTTTTTTTTTTTAGTTATTTTACAAGCACCACCTAAAAAGCCCTCGCGGGCCGCATGCGGCCCGCGCACCCGCGCGACCTCTAGTCACTAATATATAAAGCTCGATTACCACTGACTCACTCACTCACTCATTGACATAATTGTTCTCCCAGAAGGAGCCGTGGGGGGTACAAGTCATACATAAAGTCATAAACCTTGAGGTCCAGTGAGTCCGGGAAAAATCCGAAATGACCTGAAAGTGGAACGCTGACCGGAACTGCCCTACGGATCTCGAAAATTACAAGTCGCACACCCATACTGCTGGAACTAAAAATGTCGAGGACCCTGGGTCGATTGACGAGCCGGTGAAAAAAAGATGGCTTCCATACAAAAAAGATGGCGGCCATACAAAATGGAAACGCTCACCGTTCCGAAACCGTTGGAGATATCGGGGGGGTGCTCGACCAAATGTCATAGAGGACGACGGGGGCTTTCCGGTGGGGGTCATAAAAATCCAAGATGGCGGATTCAAAATGGCGGCCAAAAAAAAAATGGTCCGAGCCGGCTGAAAATTGGCGTCCGGGGGTTTTCGGGGGCACCGATTCATAATCCGGGATCAAATTTTTCTTTCCGCCATTTTTCAATATGGCCGCCATACAAGTGTTCATTTTGGATTATCACCCAATTGTTCTCCCAGAAGAAGCCGTGGGGGGTAAAAGTGATGTATGGGAATCGTATAGAGGGGGGTCCTGTGAGTTTAGAAAAAGTCCGAATTGACCTGAAAGTGGAGGGCTGACCGGAACTGCCCTACGGATCTCGAAAATTACAAGTCGCAAACCTATACCGCCGGAATTAAAAATGTCGAGGACGTTGGGTCGATTGACGAGCCGGTGAAAAAAAGATGGCTTCCATACAAAAAAACATGGCCGCCATACAAAATTGAAACGTTCACCGTTCCAAAACCGTTAGAGATAGCGGGGGGTGCTCGAACCAATTTCGTAGAGGATGGAGGGGGTTTCTGGTGGTGGTCATAAAAATCCAAGATGGCGGATTCAAAATGGCGGCCAAAAAAAAGTTGTCTCGATCCGGCTGAAAATTGGCGTCCGGGGGTTTTCGGGGACACTGATTCATAATCAGGGATCAAATTTTTCTTTTCGCCAATTTTCAAGATGGCCGCCATACAAACGCATCTTTTGGAGCAATTGTTATCCTGGAAGCAGCCGCGGGGGGTAAAAGTGATGTAAAGGAGTCGTATAGAGGGGGGTCCAGTGAGTTTAGAAAAAGTCCGAAATGACCTGAAAGTGGAAGGCTGGCTGGAACTGCCCTATGGATCTCGAAAACGACAAGTCGCAGACCTACAGTGCTGGAAGTAAAAATGTCTAGGACCCTGGGCCGATGGACGAGTCGATGAAAAAAAGATGGCTTCCATACAAAAAAACATGGCCGCCATACAAGTGTTCATTTTGGATTTTCACTCAATTGTTCTCCCAGAAGGAGTCGTGGGGGTAAAAGTCATGTATGGGAGTCGTATAGAAGGGGGTCCTATGAGTTCAGGAAAAGTCCGAAAACCTGAAAATGGAACCGTGACCAGAACTGCCCTACGGATCTCAAAAATGGCAAATCGCAGACCAATAGTGCCGGAATTAAAAATGTTCAAGACCCTGGGTCGATCGTCGAGCCGGTGAAAAAAAGATGGCTTCCATACAAAAAAATATGGCCGCCATACAAGTGTTCATTTTGGATTTTTCACACAATTGCTCTCCGAGGAGGAGCCGTGGAAGGTAAAATTCATGTACGGGAGTCATATAGAAGGGGGTCTTATGAGTTCAGGAAAAGTTCGAAATGACCTGAAAGTGGAACGCTGACCGGAACTGCCCCACGGATCTCGAAAACGAGAAATCGCACACCCATACTGCCTGAACTAAAAATGTGTAGGACCTTGGGTCGATTGATGAGCTGGTAAAAAATGATCGCTTCCATACAAAAAACCATGGCCGCAATACAAGTGTTCATTTTGGATTTTCACACTATTATTCTCCCAGTAGGAGCGATGGGAAGTAAAAGTTATGTATGGGAGTCGTATAGAAGGGGGTCCTATGAGTTCAGGAAAAGTCCGAAATGACCTGAAAGTGGAACGCTGATTGGAACTGCCCTACGGATCTCGAAAATGAGAAGTCGCACACCCATACTGCCGGAACTAAAAATGTCGAGTACTCTGGTCAGATCGTCAAGCCGGTGAAAATAAGATGGCTTCCATACAAAAAAACATGGCCGCCATACAAGTGTTTCTTTAGGAGCAATTGTTCTCTCAGAAGGAGCCGCGGGGGGTAAAAGTCATGTATGGGAGTCGTATAAAGGGAGGTCCAGGGAGTTAAGGAAAAGTCCGAAATGACCTGAGAGTGAAACCCTGACCAGTACCACCCTACGTATCTCGAAAACAGCAAGTCGTACTCGACTGAAAGTTGGTGGCTGGTGGTTTTTGAGGGCACCGATTCATAATCTGGGATCGACTTTTTTCTCCGCTATTTTTCAATATGGCCGCCATACACACGCTTCTTTTGGAGTGATTGTTCTCCCAGAAGGAGTCGTGGGGGGTAAAAGTGATGATTCGAAGTCGTATAGAAGGGGGTCCAGTGATTTCAGGAAAAATCCGATAAGACCTTAAAGTGGAACCTTGACCAGAACTGCCCTACGGATCTCAAAAACGGCAAAACGCAGACCCATAGTGCCGGAACTAAAAATTTGTAGGATCTCAGGCCGATTGACGAGTTGGTAAAAAAAAGATGGCTTCCATACAAAAAACATGGCCGCCATACAAAATAGAAATGCCCTCCACTCCGAAAATGTTAGAGATGGCGGGGGGTTGCCGAACCAATGTCATAGAGGATGAAAGGGGCTTTCCGGTTGTGTTCATAAAAATCCAAGATGGCCGATTCAAAATGGCGGCCAAAACAATATATTCCGATCGGGCTGAAAATTGGCGTCTTTGGGTTTTTGAGGGCACCGATTCATTATCCAGGATCGAAATTTATTTCCACCTTTTTTTTTTAACGCTTTTATTAGCTTCACCTGTAACTAACTAACTATGTAAGAAAATCTTGGAAGTTAAATTTGACCCACTTCGCGGTTTCCGATTGAGTTGAACTTTTGCACACACGTTTAGTTAGGATGACAATGCATAGTTAGATAACTGACGTCATTTTAAATCCAATATGGCGGACTACATATGTATTATGCACTACCATGATATGGGTATCAAATGAAAGGATTTGCTGAGAAGACTACGAAAAGTAATATAACGTCACACTTAATTCAATATGGCGGACGCTCCAACCAAGATGGTAGACAAAATTTTCTTATCTACCATTATGATATGGGTATCAAATGAATGGGTCTGCTGGGAAGAAAACGAAAATTAAAGTCAAAGTCAAAGTCGAAGCCGAAGCCGAAGCCGAAGCCGAAGTCGAAGTTTTTTATTACAACTGAGTCTTTGCAGGCACTTTCAAAAGCATGTTTTTATTTTTTTTAAGTTAATTTAAGAGCTCCACCAAAACCACCACCCACGGGCCGCTTGCGGGCCGCGCACTGCGCGACCTCTACTTTTTCGAAACCCTCACCGTTCCGAAACCGTTAGAGATAGAGGGGGGGGGTGCTCGACCAAATATCATAGAGGATGAGTGGAGTTTTCGGGTAGTCGTGATAAAAATCCAAGATGGTGGATTAAAAATGGCCACCAAAAAAAAAATGGTCCGATCTGGCTGATAATTGGTATCCTGGGGTTTTCGGGGGCACCGATTCATAATCAGGGATAGACTTTTCTTTTCCGCCATTTTTCAATATGGCCGCCATACAAACGCTTTTGTTCTCCCAGAAGGAGCCGCGGGGGTAAAAGTCATGTATGACAGTCATATAGAGGGAGATCCAGTGAGAAATGACCTGACAGGGACCCTGACCGGAACAGCCATAGGGATTTCGAAAACGGCAAGTCGCACACCCATACTGCTGTAACTAAAAATGTCAAGGATCCTGGGCCGTTTGATAAGCAGGTGAAAAAAACATTGCTAACATG
Organism: Allophyes oxyacanthae; assembly: GCA_932294325.1. Classification (NCBI taxonomy): domain Eukaryota; kingdom Metazoa; phylum Arthropoda; class Insecta; order Lepidoptera; family Noctuidae; genus Allophyes; species Allophyes oxyacanthae. Next base: position 4,038,351 of record OW028612.1, read on the forward strand.
CAAAAAAAAAAATACCATACAAAATTGAAACGCTCACCGTTTCGAAACCGTTAGAGATAGAGGGGGATTACAAGTCCAGTTAGTTCAGAAAAAGTCCGATATGACCAGAAAGTGGAACGCTGACCGGAACTGCCCTACGGATCTCGAAAATTACAAGTCGCAAACCTATATCGCCGGAACTAAAAATGTCAAGGACCCTGGGCCGTTTGAAGAGCCGGTGAAAAAAAGATGGCTTCCATACAAAAAAAACATGGCTGCCATACAAAACCAAATATCATATTTATTACGTCATGTAACAACCTCCACCTAAAACCACCTCGCGGGCCGCTCGCGGCCCGCGCAGCGCGCGACCTCTAGTATACAATATACAATAGGATGATTATATTATAATTTTTTTGTCTTTTTTTTTACTGTTTAAAGGTTAAGTTAATTTTTATTTTATTTCTCTCTCGTGTGTTATCAATGTCCGTGCTGAATAAATGTATTTTCTTTCTTCTTTCTTTCTTTTCTTCTTTATAAAATAGAATACTTATTATTTATTGTTATCACAGCTATGTACACATACAGGTAAGAGTGGTGAATGATATCATCTTAGCTATGTTTCAAGAAAATTTGTTCAGCCGTTCAAAAGTTACAGCTCTTTTTCTAGTTGGAGTCGGGGGTTTTTGACGGTTAGGTTAGGTTAGACTGGACGGTCTACAAAATGTATTCAATTCAACAAAATAAATTATAACAAACAAAAATTATTCAAAATCTTATCACTATAACCTAACCGTCAAAAACCCTCGAGTCCAACTAGAAAAAGAGCTGTAACTTTTGAACGGCTGAACAGATTTTCATGAACCATAGCTAAGATGATACCCGATTAAACTAGCTTTGGATTTAAAAAACTGCGTTGAAATCGGTCCATCCGTTTTGGAGCTACTATGCCATAGACAGATACACACTTCAAACTTATAACACCCCTTTTTTTAGTCGGGAGTCAAAAATTGTCTTCGACACTATAATATGTTCATTTAAAAGTTAGGACTATTTTCCTCATTTATCTTTTTCATGGGTACAGCACTATTGGCACTATGAGTCATGACCACAGCATGTTATATGCCGAAGAGTCGACCTCTCTGAAACGGGAACTAAGCGTCACTAATGATTTCTTAACGCATCAAATAGTCTATAATTACCCTTACCTTCATAAATCACTCTATTTTCCCCAACAGGCAACCCTAGTCCGTTAATTAACGAATTACAAAGAAATTGAAAGATTAAATGCCTCATAATTACTGGGCTAGCATTTGAACCGTGTTTTCCTAATACAACGCCCTTTATCCGACCTCTTTAAATTATGCTGAGCATTAATTAACTCACTTTAATATATTTAAGGGGGAATTATGGTAGCTCTTCTTAGTATTTGATTGAAAAAAATTACACTTAATTATCCACTAAAAATAGCATGCCGAAATATAAATTGCTTGTAACTAACTTAATTGTGGAAAAATTATTAGACTAACAACATCACCTATTTTACTGATCACTTTATTAGTCCTATTTTGTTAATTAGCATTGTTAAATCTCTTCACGGGTTATCCGCCGTCTGCGGGCGGAGGGGTGTGCCGGACTCCTACCAGCTACACTCACCACGGTGATCCAATTTCGGCACCTGATGATGGACTTAGGGAACTCTTAAAGACTGCGCCGAAGCCCACCAGGTGCCGCGCCTGTTAGGACACATCTCGGGGGGAAACTGTTTAGAATAGAATAGAATAACATTTATTTCTCAGTATATGGTACATTGAGGTCTTAAATAATATAATCATTGATTCACATATACTACCATTTCTGGTGTAGAAATATTAAACAAAACCATGCATGCAAATCATATGTCACACACACTACAAATTATATTGATTCGATTAAGGATTAGATACAATCATAAATTTAGAATATTTTCGATACAATATTAATTACAATGTCAAAATATGAATTACAATGTCAAAATTTAATTACATTGTCAAAATATGAATTACAATGTCAAAATTCATAATTAAAAAAAATCATTAACGGAATAAAAACACATGTCTAAGAGCCAATGAAACATTTTACTTTTGAATTTATTAATTGGTAACATTTTCAGGTCAGGTGGTACTTTATTATAGATTTTAATTGCCATACAGTAGACGTTTCTACTATATAAATGTAATCTTTGGGCAGGTACAAGCAATTTACCAGTATATATTTTTCCCAGTCTTACAGAGACGTGTTCATGTAGTGGGAACAAATGAGGGTACTTTTTCACCATTAAACAAATTTCAAAAATGTATAGGCATGGGAGTGGAAGAATTTTTAAATCTTTAAATAATGGCCTGCAGTGGTCTGAATATTCTGCTCCGCTTATAGCTCTGATACATTTTTTCTGGACAACAAATGCTCGTTCTACCTCTACCGAATTACCCCATATCACTAAGCCGTAACGCAATACTGATGAAACATACCCATGGTAAGCACTTAGGGCAGTTTTTTTACCGGACACCAGTCTTAGCTTTCTAAGGGCGAATACAAACTTATCAAGCTTGGTGCACACTCTTGCTACCTGTTCTTTCCAGTTTAATTTGTTGTCAATTACTATACCTAAGAATAAAGCGGATTGTCCAGGCTGTATAATTGAATTATTATGTTCTATTGTTGTAGGTATAACGGTCGAATTATATGTTTGAAATTGAACTAATTTTGTTTTATCAATATTAACATGAAGATTATTGTCTCCTAGCCATTTCATCGCATTAATTAATTCACTACTAGTATCAGTTTGAATGTCGATTTTATTTAAACATTTTATCATCAATGTAGTATCATCCGCAAATTGAATACATTCATGTTTTAGCGAGTTTCTAAAGTCATTTATATACAGTATAAATAGTTGCGGCCCTAGTACACTTCCCTGTGGGACGCCGGAATTGTTGTTTTTAAGTTCTGAGCTATAAGTTGTTTTGATATTGTTTACTGTCTTAGATATAACAGTCCTCTGTTGGCGATTAGACAGATAACTTTTAAGCCAATCATGTGCCCTGCCCCTTATACCATATCTCTCTAGTTTGTTTAGTAGCCGTTTGTGTGAGACAAAATCAAATGCTTTACTCATATCTAGGAATACCGATAAAATAGACATTTTGTTATTGAGAGCTTCAGTAATTAGTTTTACTAACGTAAAGCAAGCTAGCGTCGTGGAGCTGTTTTTCCTAAAACCAAATTGACTCTCCACAATTATATTTTGTTTATTTACAAAGCTGATCAATTTTTCGAGCATTGCCTTTTCAAAAATTTTTGCAAAGATTGGTATTAGTGCTATAGGCCTATAATTACCCATATTAGTGTGGTTGCCCTTTTTGAACAGTGGTTTAATTATGGATTCTTTTAGTCTAGTTGGAAAAATACCTTCTTCAAATGAAAGGTTAATTAGATAGCTAAGTGAGGATGCTATGATTTTCGCGCTTAGCTTTATTATTTTTGTGGTTACTTCGTCATGTCCCGTAGAATTTGTGTCGTTTAAAGAGTTAATAATTTTTATGACATCGGTCTCATTAACTGGAGTCAAAAATAAGCTATTCACACTAGTGTCAATGTCAATATTATCTACGTCATGTTTATCATTTAAATTATTGTTTTTACGTGTCAGTTCAATGAAATAGTTATTAAATTGGTTACATATATCATTAGGGTCTTTAATTATTTTGTCTTGGAATGTTAATTCTTTAATGTCATTTCTGGTAATAGGATTGTTTAGATTATTTTTTATGATGGACCATGTCGCTTTACATTTATTTTTAGAATTCAAAAAATAGTTGTTGTTGTTGATTTGTTGCGATTTTGATATGCATTTTTTAAAGATTTTAGTGTAATTGCGGTATTTTTTCTTGTGATAGCTTTTGCGTATAGCATCGTGTTGATACTCATAATACAAGGTTCTTTTTTTAATGCATGATATTTTTAAGCCTTTACTAAGCCATTTATTTTTAATTGATTTGTTGCTTTTTTTTATGCGAATTTAGAGCTCCCCCCCGGTCCCCTGGCTGTGCAGTATACGGCGACATAATATGACTACGATGTGTCGCCGTCTTCTCGGGTGACGCTTGGTGTGAATGCAACAGAGTCCCATCTTTGGGAACTGGCAACCCCATGGCCCGCTTTATTAGTGCTAGTGATCTCAACTGCGACTGCCGAACAAAAAGTCCTGGTTTCGATTACCAGGTTAGGCAAAGTGTAGATTTATTTCAAGAAATTCTTATTTGCCGTCTGGAATTTGAAATGTGTCCAATTAATGATTAAAGAGTTACCCCTATCGGATATATGTCCACCTGTACACAACTCTTCGGAGAGTTGATCTAACTGGTCTAAACTTCAAACAAAAGGAGAAGAGTTTTGATACAGGATCAATCTGAATTCTCATCTCATCATATATCGAATAACGAAATCCTCCGTCCCCGTTCCACAAAGCGAACCCTAATCAAATACTATAAAAAGACGTAAGTATCTATCACACAAATGGAGTGATTTGTTAGAACACTTCTAAGAGAATCGGCCTTTGATTAAAGCAAATATTTGACGCGTAATTTTCTCTAGCAAATATACGCAAATTGGAAGTGTACGAGCCGAATCTTGGGGAAAATATAAATAAAGATGATCAGAAAAATAAAATAAAATTGTTATCGTGTATGTAAATATTTTGATGTTTGAAATTGGAAACATAAAAGAAAAGTAATACGAACATTGAAAATATTTATATTATGAAAACTTGCATTGTTGCAAAGAATGATATTTTGCGATGCAATATTTTGTAAAAATAAACATTCTAATTTTAAAATTGTATAGAAATCTAGGAGAGAAAGATAATGGATTTGTATCAATTGAGAAAAAGTTACATGCTAGTAATATTTTATTGCTTACAGAAACAGAGTCGTGCGGATTCGTAGAGTGAAAGTACTTCCCTAAGTGATGATTCTGTTCTGATAACATGGAAAACTAGAGAAATCGAGTCCTGAAAGTAGCTATAATTCTATCAGTTTGCACTGTGCAGGTAGAAATTAAACAAACATCAATATAGAAAAGCGTTGAAAACTATCACATTACAAATACAGACATAATACTCTTTTACATGGGAGTCGTTAGAAAATCAGATGGGTGACAGTGGGTCCTAACTTTCTTGTCACGAACCCTTTAAGAGGTTATTACTCTTACTATACTCATAATTATGAAGTATTTTGAACAACTATTACATTGGGACCACACCTGAAATCGCGAAATCTTTTTCATACATTTATCGATTACTAGACTAAACTAAAAGTTGTTCATAACGATGAGTAAAATACTACATACTTAAAGGTATCGGGACTAGAAAGGTAGGACCTTGTATACAATGCTATAGCTAATAAAAAATAATAATATTTCATTATCTTGTTCAGAAAATAATCCGACTCGAAGGACCACTGTTTGAATGCAAAGCTCCAAGTGAGTTACTGGGAGTTTTGATTGCTTAGTGAAACTATTGAACTTCAATAATAACTGTATTTCCAATGTTTTATACACTGATTGCAATAAAAATATCGTTTGCTATTACACTAAAGTATGTACGATTCGGCGAACGGTCGCCAGCGCCCGCAAACAATAGATTTTAACTTAAGTTGACTATGCGTTACTTGACGGATTAATAACAGATTTCTTACACACGAAATGATTTGATTTTTTTTTATCATACACAACTGCACTCTATACTTAAATATAGCCATAATAATCACCATTACTTATAAGTGAACCAATTAGTCGAATATAAATAACATCAAAGCGCCATAAGAACGCCATAGTGCAGCAACCGTTGAAACAACTTGACCCATAAATATTCTACCTGTTACTAAGTGCTGATGTATACATAACATGAATGTATAGGGAATTGAGCCATAAGTGGAATTTATAACCCTTTGGTAACTGCATCTGCGTCCTTATTAAACAGTAGTTGGATATGTATAATAATGGTCGAGTGCTGAAATCTCTTTGTAGTGTAGCTTACGTAGTAACTGTCTTATCTCTCTCTCCCTCTAACTTGTAGCGACATCTAGTGCTACATGAAATAGCTATTAACAACATTGCAACAGACTACGCCAGCGCCACCTATCAAAATATAACGATAAGATCCTACATCGCACTATGAAAGTGCTCAACGAATCTAACAATACAACTGCACGATATCACTCGTCGGGCTTCGATCCGCCAGGCAATATCACCTCGCCAGGTCGGAGAATCATCCATTTTCAATGGAGGAACACCATAACTCGTTCCTTCACAAATTAAATATTTTTTAAGTTAGTTACAAAACACTAAATAATGCCTAAGTCTAACCCCTTGGAGTCGATACGCTTTACGGTTAGCGTATAAATATTATTATGTATTCTTTTTTCTTAGTTGTCTGTCCCAGACTAAATAATTTCTTCCATTAGGTAATGTAATTTATATATTTTTATTTATATCTACCTACGTAATGTAACATTCAACTAAAAGAAGGAGAGGCACCAGCAACAGTGAAAACTATACTTTCATGGTAGTAGAGTAAGTCTATTATATTCCCTTATGGAAGAACGAGGTATAGTGTTCTTCCAATGAGAATGGAGGGTCTTCCGACCAGGCGAGGTGATATTATCATAGAATACTAAATAATCGGGTTTATCAGTGATCATGGCCATTGCAACAGTGCCGAAATATCGGAATCTTACAAAAAAGTTAATACATGGTAATGGTAATATCACGATTTCAACTCTATTAATAGAGTCGTATGTGTTATATACGATGTTCATAATGCGATGTAGAATTTGTACTTGTTGCTTATCACCGATAGTATTATAGTCAATCTCCATTCTCTACCCACATAATTTTTATTTTTTCAAATTATTATTTTTTCTACTTAGTTTTACACTGTTGCCAGCCTAAGAAAAATGTCTTCTCTGTCTATGCACCTGTCCTCTTCTTAATATCTATGTCTATCATTCTAGTGTGTCTTGTATTTGTGGCATATAAATGTTTTTCTTTCTTTCTTTCTTAATTTCTCATGTCACTTCATACTCTACTCTTGCCAGAGCTGGTCTGCACGATGATTTTATACGGTTCCATGGTGAGATGGAATCCTCGCGAAGCATTGCTTGTAAAGGCGATCCTAAAGGACGTGACCGATTCCTAACAAATCCCTATCCGTCACCACTAGAACCCTTTTGTCTCTGACGTCACTAGACTGGGTGTCTAGTAGCTATCTATTCTAAACTCCGCTGTCAATTCGTTAGGATTGAGATGTGGTCGTGACATTTGCACGATCTAATTGTGCTAAATAATCGCGTTGATGTTCGTGTTCTTGAAATTTGTCTTCATCTTCATTAGTTCATTCTTACTCATTCGTTCAACCTTATCAATTGAAGTACATACCATATTATTTATCAAATGAAGTACATACATACTTACAACGTTTATCAGAACTGCGTGGCATAAAACTTAATAACTTTCTCTATGGGACCAACATCGTAGTCGCGAAAAAATTATCAGCTGTCCCATATGTTCGGGTCGAGTAGGTAGTGAAGTTTTGTATGGGACAGCTGATTATTTTCCCTTCGGAAAATAGAGGCGTGGTTTTGTTAAAAATATCTACCTTTGGATTCGTTTGTTCATTCCCCAGATATTGGTCTGGAATAAGAATTTATCATACTATAAAATGGGTATTTTATTTTCAAGCTTATCTCGACTCTTTACTTCTGAGTTACTACTTCTGTTAATATAAAATCCTTCGAGATTCGTGAGGTAGAATTAACTGAAAGACATGTTTTATTATATAAGTGAGATTATAAAGTTTACTTTACAGAGAAAATACAAGTTCTAATGGACTTGCTTTTAAGTTTAAGCTTGCCAGGTCGTTCAAAGGTTTCACCTAAATCTAGAGCGATTGCGATAACTGTAAAACTAGAAACTTGCCAAGGTTTTGAATCGAGACTGAATTCGATAAGGATATGGGTAGGTACTAATTTTAACTTTCTGATTAGAATGATTATGTATTTTATCATTGTAATGTTATTTAAATTAAGTATAGTAAATTAGCATAATTATTATTTATTTAAGCTTAAATATAGCACTCACTTTCTTCTTGGCTTTTCCACTTGGGTTCGCATGATAATCGGGCAATTTTTTTTTTTTTTGCAATTATCCATACTTATTTGCAAAGGTTCCGATGATTGAAAGCAAGAATTTCGTAATCACCCCTGCTCGTATTAAGATAATTACAATGAATCTGTCTTTTATGAATCACACGCAGGGCTTTTGATGAGAGTGAACAGTAGCAATCAGCCAAAAAATCTAAATTGTTTAATTATATGTGTAATGTATGTACTAACAATTTCAATAGGATCATAGAAAGTCTAATTTATAACTTACACACGCAAAGTATTTACGATCCTGCATATCTTCTGTTTATTACAGCTTTATATTTCGTTCAAAACATTCTGCCACTTCCTCGGATTTGGAGACAGAAAACGAGAAAATACTTTTTGATCCTACTAATTTTAGAATGGTAGTAAAATTCAGAATGTGTCATTTAGACGTCGTCAAATAGGGAATTCAACATACTCGGTAAGTATAAAGAAGATGGCAGATTAATTTAGAACATTAACATACTCGTATATGTATATCCGCCTATTCTCTCCAAAGGATTGAGCAGAGGTGTCGAAGAACATCCAAGAGTTGTTGAAGACCTATCGTTTGTTAAAAATAAGGATGTACTTAATCATTTTTTTCTCTAAAATTGTCAAGTGCATCACTACTTTTATTAGTGGTAATTGGTACATATAATTTTATCAATACTATTTGTAACAATAATTGTCATAAGTGAAAAAATCTAAAACCGCTTAAACTTCTGTTGGGAATTATATCGTAAACATAATAAATTCGGCACATCATTGAAAATAGTTTTAAGCTTCTAAAATACAACATAAATCTTAACAGGTAACAGCTGATACTGAATGTCTAACTTGCAAACAAGAAATTGTGTATTTACGTTAGGGCTGGCACGTGCAAGATCAATTACCTTGCGTTATCACCCATCGCGCCCTCAATAACTGATAACCCTTGACTTCAAGTCACCATTTAGAGACGCATTAATTGACGAATAGTTATCCTTACCTACCTACAGAAGTGCCCTAATTTTAACAAGCAATTTAAGACCTTAATATTTTGAATTAGAGTTCAAAATGTAAGGATTCGTTGTGAAAATGTACATTTAAATTAATATAGTCACTCATTCATAAGTTTTTATGTTTCTCGATTGATTTAAATGACATGCATAGAACAAACAGCATAAAATATCAACATGAAATTAGAAATATTAAATAGTTTCTGTTACCCCGGTGTGTAGATGGACACGGACTGAAATACTAGCTTCTAGGTACTTGATTACTGAAAATAAAAACGATATCATACTTATTATAGATTTTTTGATTACCTTTACAGAGGACCAGCTATGAACAGAATCGTCATAATCATTATTAGTAAATGATGAACAACTATAATATATACAATATTAAACCCTAAACGGCATTCGCCGCAAGCTAAAACAGTTTTAGTTAATACAGTTTATACAAGGTCGCAAGTCAATAAACAAACAAAAAAGATGAACCGCGAAAGATACGAAACTGCATGTTAAACTATTCCATAAACAGGTGAAAAATAAACATTAACTATTGCAACACAGAATCGAAGTCAATAAACGAAACATCGATGAACAGTGGAAGAAGATACCTACGAAAGAAAAATCGACTTCACAGATAAAAATAAACATCACTATTGCAACATCATTGAGGTCCAAACTTATTTTAAGTACCTACGTTTCTTCTTCTATCGTAACAGCATGAGACTTCATGAGAATTACCGTGGTCTTCTTCTGTGGAGTCGCCACGAAGTATCACATGGGAATGTACTGAATAGATTAGTCAGTCAGCAGTGGGTATCGAGGCTGACTGACCAGGGTGCACCAGACGATCTCATGTTTCGTCATTCGTGGAAGCTCTTGAGATTAGTTAGCAAGACTTGTAATGGGGCCAACTAAGATATCGTCACTGGGACAGGCTCTCCCAAAATTGTTTCTAATGAAGATATTATAAAATCTACGATCTTAGGGAAGACATAATAGTCGTCTGAGAAGGAAAAACGCCGATATTTAAAACTTAAGTTTCAGAAAACAACAGCTGAGCATCCTAACGGTAGGCTATTTGCTGGTAAATCACATCAATACTTCAAGACGATTGCTTCATTTACTTGTCATTCTAAAAGTCTGTTAATCAGTAATACTATACAACAAGTCGGCGTCCCGTACATTCCCATGGGAAAGGTATCATTGACATCGTTACGTGTGCCGACAACCAAGTGATGTACCGAATGCATAATAAATCCTATAGGCCTCACACGTTCTAGTAATGTTATGACATATTTAGTAAATAATATTGGTCCTTAGGTTCGTGACAAAATGGCCCTTCGAAACCCTTCCATGCTCGGAGCACTTACCGCAGTTCATCATGCGAATATCTATGAAAACTTTCACAGTTCAGAAGCTTAAAATCCTCTGTATTGTCAACTGATCCAAACTTGGAATAGTAAAACGAATATTTGCGGGTACGGAGCTCAGACGGTTGTCACTTCATGTTAAATATTGATGTTCATCCACATCCGGTTACACTGGAAGGCGACCCCAGTACGCTTGCGGTCTAAGGGTAGGAGAAGTCCCTGCTGTTGAATAACCGCATATTATGAAGACCGAATTAAATTTCCTGCTTCCAGTCTATATAACCCATAATACAATTAAATGATGGTTTCAAATGCCCGTAATTTCATTATCAATTCCGAGAAAAGCAACCTTAATTTTCCAATTTGTTAACCAAACATTAATCTTTGTGAAGCTTTTATAAAATAAACTTGTGTTTAACATACGTAAAATGGCCGTCTACAAATAAATTGGTTGCCTTACATTTACAACAATATAATTGGATAATTAAGTGGAAGCCACACGCTAACCATCGGTTCAAAGATGGCGACTAACGTTTTCATCTTTATACGAAATTGGATAATTTATAACTCTTTCGAGGTATTTTTGGAGATAAACCAAATAAACCGTTGTGAACTTAAAGGTGTTCTGTAATCTAAGTTCCAATAGTTTGCCTAGGAAAAACTAAAGATTTTCTTGGCCTGGATTTATTATTAAAGTCAAAACCTTAAGACGATCAATAAGTCCTATAATATTATAAACATGGTACTGTGGCTGATTGCAATGTATCACGAATTCACAACCAATCATTTACGGCGTATGAAAAGACCAGTATTCAGTAGTAGATGTCTACATGAATGAATTTTCTCTCGTCGTCTCTTACAGCATCTAAGAATTAAGCTTCATAATGATAGCCTCATAATAATATCCATATATGGTGACCTGACTGACAGCTTTCGCCAGCTGCCGCTCAGATCCGACCTGACAAGATAATTTAGTTACATACGTCAAGTGCCTCACATTTAGATCATGACATTCGATTAAGTTATTACGATTATTATATGCCTCTGAGATAGATATCAGAGCATAGGTATGTTGACCCTAACAACATCATCATCTACGTTATATTTTTAGATGACGTAATTGCGGTATCGACTTCGATACCGCAATTACGTCTACTTAGAAAAGACAGTCTTATGTTATTTTTTCATACGAGTAATTGTCTTGAAAAGGTAGTCATATTCATATTCCTTCCGCTAAATCGCACTGTGTAAATAGAATAATACAGAAGCAAGATCAAAATGAGATTTTGCGAAACAGTTATTGGATATTTATTACACATATCCATCCTACTCAAATAACGCAATACACGAAGTAATATTGCTGTAGAACCCTTAGCCCCGAGGGTTTGCCTCAGGTCTAAGGGTTCATTGGATTTGTTAGTTTATTGATATCGATATAAGATTCATCAATATTTCGAAAACAGTTTGACTTAATTGCCGATCAGTTTTTAAAGCCAATGTGAACAACAGTTATGAATTCTTTCAAGTATTGTCATTGCCTGCTTCGTTAAGAAAAGCATTGAAGTTTCTACTACTCCTAAAAAAACCTTAAAGTATACTCACCGGTAACTAACAGGTGCTCTCAAATTGACGGACGCTTCCCTCGACTGCTGCGTCCTCCGCTTATCACCCTCACGCCAGCTGGCGTAACTCCTCGCGAAGGTCGGAACACCACATCCAGACACATTCACAAAATCCACCGACACATCCACCGTATCATTGTAAAACGAGGTATCATTGAACAATTCATTAAAATCGAAGGTACTATTAACACTTGAGGTGTTCTCAGACATGGAATGATTTGTGGGTATATAAACCCCATTATGCTTTGGACTAGAATACACGTAGACTCGGTTTAGCTCCGAGTCGTTTTCAGTTTTGATCTTTATGCTCTCGTGGGTGGTGTTGAGCTGGTAGTCTTCTGCTGAGGTATACCATGCCTCTAATACTGCTATGTGAGAGTCCAGATCGCGGCATGTTAGCCGGAACTCGTTGTCGTGACATTGTTGCTCTTCCACTATTTCTGGAACAATGAAAGCATGTATTTTAGAGATATCTTCTTGTTATAAGCGACATTGTTCACCTAAAACTTAGGTCCACTCTGCCTAAGTAACTTGTTTACTAGTTCGGACACTCAGTTCCTACCCCTAAACTGTTTAAGACCTGGGAGTTCCTGATTAAATAGCGTTTGGATTCTACATTCCTTTAATAAATCAGATTTTAGTAGTAGATGTTTACAATCAGTTACTCAAGGAGACACCTACTTGTACCCTATCTTTCTGGTACGGTCACATCTTATAATACCCATGGAATACCCATGAAAATGTAGGTATATGGTGGTCTTTTCTTGCCCGAGTACATGAAAGTTAACTTAATGATCCTTACGGAACCAGATGAAGAACAATTTTCTTATTAATAACTCATTGAAAACCTGGTCAAAATCACTGGCGTTAAAAAGCTTAGGTAGGTATTCAAAATTGTTGAAATTTCCATCACGTGCGACCTATTAATAGCAGAATGAATAGGATTCTGGTATAATGGCAGGTTTAATCTACGGCTGCAACGTGACCTGCTACTGTAACCTCTGCTAGTTAATGCAGAATTTATATGTATTCTATTCCTACTTGTGTTGTATGTTTGACTGGTTTCGGACTCAACCGGAGCTCTTTTTATCCATAAGGACGAGAAGATAAACAATAAATATCTCAAATCGGCTGCATTCTAAAACGCATGCGAGTTAGTTTGTGCGTATTACTTTAAAATAATTTTAGTTTGTTTAAAACAAAGACCATACCGAAGTTACAGAAAATTTAGAGACTTAAATAGGTATCGAAACCTATTTACTCTGTTTTTAAAAAGCAGTTTTTTTTATATTTTTATCTCTGTTGTAAAAGTTAAGCAATCATGAAAATCAATTAGGTATCAAAATTTTGCCAAAGACATGGTAAATGTAGTACATAAACATGTTTCGAATGTGTCTCATTTCTGTAAGATGCGTCGTAAGCCGTATATTTCCATTTCATTGTTTACATTATATTACGGCATTTTTATAGATATACCTATTTATTACTATAAAAATTGTGTTCTATTCAACGCATGATTGGCTTGGACAGAATATCAGCAGTTGTGCATGCCTCGCGCTGCCAGCTATTATGCTGAGTCCAAGACCTTTTTGTCTTTTACCTTCTTGTATGATGTATCTCCTTGCTACCTATGTAAATTTAAAGACAAATAAAAATCTTCTATTCTATTCTATTTCAGTTTTGTAATAATTCTAACTTGTATGCATGTCCGATTATTTACATTTTAAAATTGCTTTTTTAAATGTATATATTTTTGTAATTTATACCATTTGCTATCAACATCACCGTTCACACATTCATTTATCCATAATGTACATTAGCTGAATCAATGGAATTTCGATTACCATAACAGCTAAATGGGTCACTTTTGCATACTGTTTAACATGTTTTAAACATTATTTAGGTACATTATCTATCCATTGAATTTCTTCGATTAATACCTATTCGATAATCTTTACGGTTTTAAAAGCGATTGATTTTAATAAGCACAGTTTGTAAACATAAACACAAAATAGTCGTTTAAGTGCGGACATGCAGCCTATGTTATATGATAATGTAGATATTATTTATTGAATTTGACATAAAGTTAACAGGTCCGATCAACAGGAATGTAATGTATTATCGTAGAAATTATTTGATTTGTTTGTAGACTTTCTTTTCTCATACCAGGTTCTTATTTTCTCAAAAAACTGAAGAAAATATTTAGCCACCAAAATTGTCAAAAATTTTCATTTACAGATATTGACCCATAACTCTCTTTACCTATAATTTATTATACATGGCAATATATTTGATACACATGTTTTACTTGTCATTTTCTAATAAAATATTCGAAGGTACAAAATTAAAAACGAATGGTTATATTACCAGAAACATAAAATCTATAGTTTTGAGTTGATTAAAAAAAACCATATTATTAACCCTCTTCTTCCGGCAGTGCATAACATAACATACACTACATCATAGGTTACGTTCATAAATATTCAAATATTCATAAGTAACGGACTGGTAACAGATGCCCTTAAGTCTATAGCTTAGCTTTTATAGTATCTGTGGTGCGATATCAATGCTAATGGTTTGATTGTCATTGTTTATATTTAAGCTTTTATAGACTGATAGCTTTGTGATTGATCGTTACACGTTCTATACGATTGGTTAATCATTTGTAATGTATTTTTATTTTTTATACATGGAACTGATATTATAAGCTTTTTATGATAATGAACATTGAAAAGATATGTTTAAAACGTAAACACGTTGGTTGGTTCAACTTAGACCAATACTTATTACCACATTGCAGTTCACTCAAAGCTGGGAATGTTCTTAATAAAATCCAACTGCTGGGCACAGGCTCAAAATTCTCAAAATGAGAAGGGTTAGGCCTTAGTCTAACATACTGGCCTGATGCGGGTTGGTGGACTACACACACCATCGAGGATTTTATGAGGCCCTCAGGCGCAGGTTTCCTCACAATGTTTTCCTTCACCGTTAACGCAAGGGATAATCAAATTCTGATCAGCAAATAAATTCGACGAGTATCAGTAAATTATTATACAAAAAAAATACTTAAATAAATATTTCACACTTAATAGCAGCTAGATAATGTCCTAATAAGTTTTGACTCGAAAGTTCAACTTTGCTTTCACTGTTTAATTAGAATCAAAGATGGTATTATGAGAACCTCCGTTGTCGGGCTAAGTGGCGGTCATCGTGAATGATGGAACACAATAAGAATCACGGAACTCCAAGACTCAAAAAACCAATGCGAAAAGACGCAAAGCCAAGGGGTTCGACAGGTCAAATCCCGACAGAGTGCCATTTCTATATTTGCGCTGCAGCGAACTGAATACGAAATAACAGGATTTTTCACAAAATGGACTGAAACGGGGACCGTGTACAGCAATGATAGGCTTTTAGGCTTTTACCCAGTCTGACATCGAAGCATTAAATGAACACGTGCATTATAAAGGTTTACTGCAAATGAAACACATGTCATAAGCTGGCTGGGATTCTGTAGAATGATGCTTTTTAACGAATGTTTTAAGATTCACCCGTTGACAATTACGTATTTCTCACTTTCTTTATTCTCTCTCTTTTTGTACTCTTGAGCAAGGCCTTCGGTCCCAACTGTAACTGTCATATCTATATATCTATCATACCTACGACAATCGGCTCAGTAGCTCAAAGTCAAACTTTTATTTGAAATGGGCGTTTGCAAGCACTTTAATAACAGGATTCTAGGTGCACGGTTCCAAGTGGGTTGGTCGTATGGAAAAGAATTCTCGAAAACTCTAACCGTTTGTGGAGTTCAGATGGCAGTTGCTCCGTTAAAAATATTATTACCGAGACGCTTCTAGTTAAACTCAAAGTCAACCGTACACTATTGCTAAAATGCCAAGAAGATAACCAACGGTCAACATCATCGTCCTCCTATCCTTATCCCATATTATTTGGGGTCAGCTTTGAGCTCAATATCTTTTTCAATGTGTTATCAAACAAAGTACTGTGAAACATTAAACGAGTGACCTCATTATCATATACCGCAATCCTCCAAAAACCTCTGTCGTAAAAGTCGACGCGATATTAATGGTTGATACATTATTTACGACCTTTTTACTTATAGTAGACATCGGTTATTTATTACTTTTTTCCTGTGACTTTGATCTTCTTGCATTAATTTGTCTGTGTGGATAGCTAGGCAGGTATTACATGATGCAGCCATTCAAGACAAAGAGTGAAAAAAAAACTATGAAAAGTTGTTAGGTTCCCGGCGAAGAATAAGCCACATCTCTTATGAATAGAATAGAGTAGATCTTTATTTCATGTAAACCAGATACAGGCACTTATGAAATGTCGAGACTCTAGGTGCACGGTTCCAAATAGCGAATCCTATGGAGAAGACCGGCAAGAAACTCCATGGAAACTCTTTTAAAGTACCTAATATATTATAATCTGAATTATTACAATGTTGTTGAGCTGCGAAAATAATGTAATTTAATGTGAATAAAATATAAGAATAGGATAATAATGATTGAGCAGCAGCATCCTGCTGAGCGCAAAAAGAAGACATTTTTAAGGAACTCTTATTGCAGCGGTCTGTTATACCTAATAGAAAGAAAGAAAGAAAGAAAGAAAAGAAAAATACTTTATTAGCACAACAAAAAATAAATAAAACCAATAAAAAAGAAAACATAAAAAATAAAATATAAAAGTTATTGTGCCAAGCTCAGCATAATGTCAGGAGGCAGTTATACAATAATAATAATATATAATTAATAGCAGTTATGCAGTTAATAATATATAATTTTATAGACTCAGATAACAATTTTACAGTAGAGCAGCAATCTAACCAACCCACTCAAACCTAAGGTTACACTTTGGTATATGCCCGTGTGACTATAAAAAAAGAATGCCAGGTTTTCCTGAGAAAAAATAATTTTGAAAACGATAATAATAATCATTAATTTAATTTTAGATAACTTGATCCATTTTGTTAGTAACGACTTACAACTATATTATTAAGGACTAATAGCTATCAGTAATAACAAATTTCAATTTATTAAAATTAATTCTTTCTGTTTATGTAAAAATATTTCGACATTTTTTTTTATAGTTTGTTTAACTGACAATAACGCGTTCTCTCGGTGGCCGCACTATAGCTACAAAGCATCACCGCTGCACCGCAAAAATCATTTTTAACCCAAAAATATTTCATTATGCTCCCTTTTCGTACTTAAACCCAAGGTTTTAATATGTGAGTCCAGGTTTATTCGTAAATCCTCATTGTGCCTTCGCTTGCATAATTCATCGGGGCTACATTCCCTCACGGATAGCCCTTTATATTGTTAATGTATGCTGTATTGTACTTACTTTCGTATACTGAACCTTTTTTCGGCTTCATTTTGTAAGCAATGAACGTTTTAAAGCCCTTAAATTGGTGGGTTAATCAGAATTTCAAGTGATGTCTGTTTAGTGTGTAGAATTTTGGTGGCGTAGTGTTGGTATGTTTTATTAAACTACTATGAATAAAAACCTGCTTTTAAATTTTACTAGGCTTTCGAGACACTTTCGGCTTTCGAGTCTGAATTCGAAACCGGCTCACACTTTTCGTTCGCGCTTTTCGAATTTAGGTACCTATGTGCAGATCGCAATTTGATTATCACTTGCATTAACCATGAAGGAAATCTGCACACCTTAGAGGGCCTCATAAAGTTCTCGATGGTATGTGCAGCCCGCCAACCCGCACTAAGCCAGCGTGGTGGACTAAGGCCTAACCCTTCACATTCCGAGAAGAGGCCCATGCCCAGTAGTGGGACAGTAATCGGCTCTTTTTTTTTTTTTTCGAGATTATAATTATTATTCATAACAAAACATATTCTGATATTTACGTGAACTGAGATGCGCATTGAGGTACTGAGAACTTATGGAAATATATTAGGTATAGCGTTTATTATAGATACTTTATATACCTCTAGCGACCAGCTCCAGTCTTCGCACGCGTGCAATTTCTCCATGAAGCCATGGCAAATCAAGTCCAGTGTACTATACAGTCAGTATACTCTGATATCACTATACCTAACTATAAAGTACTTACCTACATAGAGGTCTCAATAAGGGACGTGGACTTGTGGTTTGCTGTTATCAACACATGGTTTCAAGCAAATTGGACCTCGAAAAATCATTCGCGAAATGAAAACAGTTCGAATACTGTTGATAAACAAAGAGAGACTTTACAAATGACGCTGGACCATAAAACGACTAAAATATTACTTCAGTCGGATATCGTTGATTGCTAAAATTCGCAGATCCAACAGATTGCGAACGAACCAACGCTAATGCAATTTAACCATGCAGACCAAGTGCGCAGTGCATCATCCAACCCTTATTCTTTGTCCTTTTTACTCACTTCAATATCAATATATCTGTCCCACTCCCACACAACACCCCATCGCGTTACGAATCCGGATCAAGCGTTGCCATGACAACGAGCCAAAACAACGCACTTTCTATTGCACCAGTTAATATTGATCTGTCGAACCACTCAAATTAATCCAAGAGAACTCGACTACACAAGGGATTAACAAACAAACAGAGATCAAGTTAAAGTGGTCTCGAATCAAGCCCAATATAGCAAATGAAACTTTAAGTACGCGAATTAAAGTGCAATTTACTTTAATTATTTATTTAGAGGTGTGATAGACGACGTTTTCCGTTTTGGGGAGTCCCGAGACACTATGTTCCCATTTATTGACACGGGAGTAGGTTGCAACTGAGTTTTCGGACCCTTTTCGAAGGAAATGATTGCTACTATAACATTTACTAAGAGATGTAATAGATTGTCTTGCGTTACAAACTACAGTTGATTTCTTTAATTAATTTCAATTTGTTTTATTTCCATAATTATGGTATAACACCAGTGTATGATTTTTCTTTTTCCTCGCAACATTTATGCCTGTTACCAACGTTCTTTATTATCCACTTTACGCAAAATTATGGTAAAGATTGAATTTATGTTGCTATTTACGTCGTGTTTAACCATTGAATAATTACGATAACTGCTATCAGTTCCGAAAAAATCCGGCTCGATGGGCCATTTAGTGAAAAAATTGGTCCTTCTAGTCCGAAATACAATAATCAAAGATACTCCTAAAATTTTATGTAGCAACATAAAAGGCATAGAAAACAATAAAAAGTCGAAAAGGAAAACAGGAAAATGAAACCTGAAAAATAAAGTTTTGGTTTATAATAATAAATTACACAAACAAACACGATAGAGAAACAAAGCCATTTATTTGACTCTAGTACCTTGGGGTGCAGTTTTTATGGATTCTTAGAGGGTGCTTTGTCACCCATGTTTTTGACAAACAAATCTAACAAGAATCACCGTAAACAAAGTTTATGAACAGTAAAACATAATATATATCAAGGAAGGAAAAACAAAATAAAAACAATCTTACCATGTCCTTTTAGGTAAGATACGAAACTAGGCAATGAAAAATTCGAAACTTACTTCATGAACAAGTATTTCAAGTAGATTAACATCACGCAATTTCTTTTGGTTAGAAATTAATGTTATGATATTTTTTACAGAAAATCTTTTTATTAAGAGTAGTTGTTTACCTTGATTTTTTTCCCACATCAAATAGGGTATAGTACCTACCTACTCGTGTCGACTCAAAAGGTTATTTCATTCAAAACCAAAGTACAGTGCCACAAACTTATCTGACCCGTGGACCCGGGTCATGGCGTCGCTGCCGTCGGTTTTACCAATGTCATCTCCCTACAAAAATGACATTTTGAAGTCATAGTTGTTCTGTAGCGAATTTAGTTCCAATTTTGGTCACCGTGTCAGATAAGTTTGAGGCACTATTAGAACTTGTTTTCTGTCACTATGTTTGACTTAGAATATATCCGGATGGATGGATGGATGACCTTCTGGATGTCACATCATTTTTGTCAATGTTACCAAAATATTTTGAATTGAAAATTCGACACTTCAAGTTGTAGAACAGTCATCGTGTTTGATGCTTTCCGAAATTTATATTCCAAAACCGAATCTACAATAACGACACTCATTCCAACTCCCAGTTTCACGCTTCATCAGAAACAATCGAAAGCAGCTCTTTTTTTTTTTTTTTTTTTTTTTTTCTTATACAAAAAATCCCGCTTTTTCTAGAGCACCTCACATGCCTATCGCCTAATGAAAGAAACCTGTTCCCGGAGGCACTCAAAGAACAATACACGTCAAACCAGGCTCTTTGCAACGAAAATTTGAAGGGATGCTGTAGAAATCAATTCCCTGTACAACAAATACCTTTGTGAGGGTGCAACCCTCCCAGACAAGGGTGAAGACAACGTTTTGGATATGTGCGTTTCCATTGTTACAGCAGTGGCCCTCGCGACTAGACAACAGTAAAATAAGTTTAAATTGATACAATAAAAGTATTTCAGCAGTTAAATCACATGTATTTTTTTATTGAAAAAAACTGAGAGATTTTTTCAGAATCTGTTTAATAAAAAAAATCATAAAATCTGATTGTTTATACAATAATATTAATCAAAATGAAAATTTAGTATAACTGCACTTGAAGCACTATGCCAAAGTTTACAAGTAGCCATGAAGGTTGCAAGTTCTGGATTATCGCTTAAGATTTCACGTAATGTCACGAAAAATACACGTTATTTCCACAACATCCCCTCCCCCCCATCGTGATCAAACCTGGTGTAATTCTAACCACCTCCCCTGTTCGAACCGGCATGTGATTAAAGGATTACTCTTAATATAACAGAATTGGCCTACAACATTTTGATGTTATTACAGTAAGCATTCATGATGTGGACTGAATGATGACATAACTATAGATGTACAATAACAATCACATCAGAACGAACATAGTCATAATCGTAATTGCCTCATCATTAATCATCTAAATAATATCCAAGAACAAACCGTCCAATTAGAGACATCTGACTCAAACAAAACGGTTACAAACAACATCAATCATAATTTTATGGCCCGACACTGTGTTTTAACACTGAATTAGCCACAAAACACTCCATTTAACGATCGTAATAAAAACTAAAATATTAAATACGTTTTCAGCGTTAATCCGAGCCATAGTTGGTATTTTCCCAAATGCCAATGTTATAAATTAGAGACGAGATTATCTGGATAACCCTGTCAACGGCAAGCTTCTAGAATCGGTGACAAATACTAATTGGGCCAGTGAAATGTAAAATGGTTGTCTGGCATACTTTTTAGGTACTTTGAAGGCCTATTTAGATACTTTGGTAATACTACGATAAAGTTTTAAAAAGTCCATTAAAAACCTTTTTAACTATTCCGGCTTCAAATTCCGCTTCTGGAAACAAGAAACTCGGATGAACCGAAATTGCTGTCTATAATCTGTTAGACCCTGTGTAATAGCCGTTGAAGTAGGGTTACCATCCGTCCAGATTTGTCCGGACTTTAAGCCTTCCGTCCGGACACTGTCCGGATTTATATAATATACACATGACTAAAATGTCCGGACTTTTTTGAAAGGTCCACCTTTTCGTCAGGGCTATTTAAATTTTGAAATGGTAACCCTAGTTGAAAGTATACCTACTATCTATTAGGGCCATAGCACACTATCTACTTTCTGCAGCAAAATCGCGTGTTTTCAAGTTCGTTATTCAATTTTTGTAAGCAAAAGGCAGCCAACAAACGCGAAAATGGGCGATTCTGCTGCAAAAAGGTTCTAATGTGCTATGGCTCTAATCCTGCTTAGTGTTTAAACTTTATAAACAGTGGGACTACCGCGTAACAAAATGGTAATGAACATCAGACTCTGGAAAATTACCGTTCATAAAGTTAATAATAATAAAATAATAAATAAATGCTTTATTTCTCTCTTCACAAAGGTAGATACATAACATTATTTTATGGTACAAACATGGTGAAAAGCTCCTTTGTGAGAAACTGGAGTCTGTACTAGGAAGATCCTGTGTGACAGATCACCAGGCTCTCACCCTGAATACATGGTAGGCGTTCAAGACATTATGAGATGAGAAAACACATAAGTATTAAATATTAAAAAAGTTGGGACTCCTATCTTCATGATCGGTATTTTTTTTACAAGGTAGCTCGAAGTTTAGGCTCTCACGATCGTATTGAAATTGATTACCAGAGTCTCATGTTCATTACCATTTTTTTATGCAGTAGACCCCCAGATTAGTTACTCCTCTAACTCATAAATTCTTAACCTATTATCAATTATCATGTTTACTCCCATCTCATCAGTCATCAAACACAATGCACGCAACATTACTTTACTGACCCAATACCATCAAACGCAACCAACATGCACCAGATTGTATACTCATTGTACAGAGCCTATTTCTCATCTGTCTTTGTGAAACAAACTAAGTTGATCTACTATTTCACTTCCGTCACACAATGTCGTGCCGTGTACATCTGTGCACACACGCTGTTGGAGCTGACCCACTCTCTAGAGCTTCCTGATAAACATGAACGTTAGCTGAAATTGCTTGTTCATCGAGTTTTTATCAGCCAATCAGTTAGGAAAAGTGTTTTACTTTATTAGCATAAATTTTAATTTATTAACATTGACACACGAAACTTTCTCATTTTTCTCTCTTTTATTTATTTCTTTCTTTGTCTGTCTTTCTCTCTACTTTGCTTCTTTTTCTTTTTCTCGAGTTGAAGGTAAAATTAAGATTTTAGATTTGTCTAAATCTTATATCGATATAAGTTATGATACCTTGTGATCAAAGTCTCGCCATTTTTTTTTCTTTTGTATAATTTCCGCCATATTTTATATGCGTAAGATTAAGGCTTCATGAAGATTAAGTACCGGATAGTTACTATGGCTCAAGTCTGAAACTAGTTGAGCATTCCCGAAATAAGCACTTGAACAAAACCTTAATAAAGCTTTTAAGACTTATTTAAGGCCTAAAACGTTTATTTTGTAGACAAATAAGTAACTAGATCTTTTGGCTCACAAATATTTGTTCCGTGTGGAAACGCAAATATCGCTTGGCTTTGTTGCAAAAATAGTCTGAATTGCTTTTTAGTGGCTCTCTATTATTATTGTGTTATCTATAACAAACAACGCATAACAATAACCAATTTTGATATTTCTTTTAGCAAAATGTATTATTTATTGTGCATAAACATAAACCAAATGTTCCAATATCAATTTTTCTATTACCAAGGATTAGTCTGGATTTTAGCATAAACAACAATAAACCTAATATCTACTCGAAATTTAAAAACTTAAACTCAAATTTTAAAAACAAGACCAATACATTTCTCGGTTAATGCCATGAATACCAAGAATTTTCTGATGCTTTCCTACGAATAACGGGAGCTCGCCGAAAACTTCACGAAAATCTTGGGAATTCCGTTAAAAAAATAATGTCATTCTATTTTTGTAAAGAAAAGGAACTTCTTTGTCGTATTATATTTCCATTGAGCTTGAAAAATCACTTCAGATAGGTACCTCGCGCGGTAGGCATGACCTGAGTTTTTGATCGTCGGGAATATTTTAAAATTGTAAGATATAGAATATATATTTTATAATGTAAGATGCAAATGTTGAATATTAGCTTTTTTCAACGGCAATGGCGATCAGTAATACTGCCTGACATATTAATTCATCGGCTCATCGCGTTGGGTATAAAATACCGCCGCAACGGGGACGGCATGTGCTGAAAAATTTAAGTACCTTCGTGATGAATCGGACCCCATTTATTTTCTTTATTATTCAACGAAAATGTTGTTGTAACTATACTTTTTATATAATTTTAAGGAGATAGGTATAACGACAGGCTATACTGTACCTACTGTTAGACGGAAGAAAATCCGACAATTGTAATAAAATGCAGTGGCGCGGCACTAGTTACCGGTCCCAGCTACATATTGTCTCATCACCTCACTAGTTTTAATATTTCGCTCTATGCTTTTTCCCGCGGATAAGTGCTAACTCGATATGCTTCAATAAATCATCATCTCCACTGCTAAATACAAATAGTATCTTTCAGTTATTACTAATTGTAATTTCCTCGTATTTATGTGGGTTCTACGAGTAGGTATAACCGAGGTAATTTCCGAAACTATTATTTTTCTAAAAATCCTTTCACGAAAACTAAAGGAACCTACATTTTTTTTAAATTCAAACCCAATCTTAAGTAGGTAGGTACTGGAAAACTGTTTTTTTTTTGTAATTTGGCATGTCTCTATTTGCGCAATGCCACCAACAAAAGGTAAATCTGTTAAAATCTCATAAAACCGTGAGCGGGTTCTTCTCATCTGAGCATAAAACAAACGAAACTTTTATAGTTGCCAGTAGCAAGCATCAATACTAATCCGATTGCCAGCGTCAAAATAAAATACAGCCACATATAAGTTAGTAATTAATGGCTATGAAGTTAAATTGAATAGTTTCACTTTCGAATAAAATTAACTGGTGGCAACGATTTAAATATCGAGTGGGAATCGAAAAAACGATTTATCATCGCACCCTAAAATCGGTAGCCATTAATGGCAACACATCAAGGTGTGTAACATCACGATAACTGTGTTATTCTGCAACTAAATGATTAATGATGTGATACGTAACTGTCATGTCAGCATCGATTTGAAAAGTTAGTATTATAGGTACTACTTACATAGGTAATGTTGTTAAGGTTTTTGAAAGAAATTTGTACTTTTGTATCGATGCGATTGTACGTGCACGTAATTGTAATGTCATCGATTTAAAATGTTACTAAATGTTGTTAAGGTTTTTAATATAAATTGTACTCTTTTATCTATTGTAAATGCAAGAATGTTAGTCGTATTTGAAGCAACATGAAATGATAATGATATACTTTCACGCTTAGCGACGAAGGGGTTCGCCTTACCCTCAATAATCTTCGAAAAGTGATGTATGTTCCGAACTCTCAAGGGACATACGAAAAGTGTAACATTTTCTCTGTCAGGACGAGATAAAAAGTAGCTGTCCCAAAAATAGAAAATCGCAGTTGTTTTTACGCATTTGGAGCACTATATTCTCGGAAAAAATATCTCTAACTATTTATACAAACAGCTCCTAAGAATCCAAACAATAGTCAACATTAAGAGGACTATAACGAACTCTTGAAATACCACCAACGTTCTCTTGAAAGCTCTCCTTGCTACATAAATCTTTAGTCGTCAGTTAACCAAGCAAGGACATGTTATTCTTAAGCCATTGACGCCGAAAACTAAAGTTATGTCGCTGTAAACTGAGATTAGTAACGGTGAAAACCAACAGACGAACGACCGATGACGTTTTTATAATAGACTATGATTTTACATCGATTTTAGTGTAAACTACAGCTGGTAACGTATAGGGCTTAACTTTCTTTATTCTCCAATCCAATCAGCTTTTATGACTACTAAGACTTTTATGACTACGACTTTGGAAATTAAAACTACTTCGGGTTAATATCTTGTCATTGATTTAATATGGAATTTGAGCTAGGAGAATGAAAGCATTATTATCAGAGTGATATAAATCCGTACACAAATAAAACTATATGAATAGTCAAATGTTTGCCGGCCTGCGTCAATGAGACCTCGTGCAGCCGACTATTCAATCTACACGACACAATAGATGTTTCTCCCTTCCATTATCGATTGCCGAAATGCGTATTTGGGTTATAAAAAATATAACCCTCACCGGATTAATGGCGGCCTGTCATAATTTTATATGAAATAATCATCTGCGCGAAATTCGTCACAAATTATAACGGAGTTTAGAGGGGTCCCGAGCTATTTGTCAGACTCGTCGTCGCCTGTTCCAATTTTAAAGCTTCGATGTTTCGCAACATTTACAAATTCTATTGGTATTTTAGCTCCAAAAATTTGAAAAATCTATGAGCATTATCATCCACATCTCTACAAATCATTAAATTCATTTTCTTAGGTGCTTATTATTCAATCAAGATAGAATTCAAAATCTTCTGATCAGAACAAATATAAGCAGGTTCACACCAACCATTGCTAGATAGTAGATTTGGCCTTAAATTATATTAAAATTATGATAACTACCTACATACCCAAACTTGTCACGTTTATCAGGTAATATAAAACAAACTATTCAAGTAAAAAGGGCGTTTACTTATTCAGAATCACAATACGCAGCGACATAAAACGAAAAAGCCATTTCATTATTCAATCGTTGCGTGCGGTGGTCTAGCCTCTAGGTGTGGCGAGCTTGCGAAATGTCACGTAATCAGATCAACATTAATGACATCGAACTATATTGATAGGAGTATTAAGTGTAAGTAGAGCAAAGTGGTCGACAGTTATCTATTCCTGACAAATTTTAGCAATATTATGACGAGCAGTCAAAAGCACCAAAATAAGAAAAATAGGATACATTTAATAGGATAGGGATAAGAGGAGTATAATTATATGTCTGAATTATCGTTAGTAGGTATTGAAAGAAAGAAAGAAAATATATTTAGTCGAACTAGACACTTAGACAAAACAATGCACAAATAGAGACAAAAACAAAGATTAAATGACTGCCGTATATCAAGCTGCGATGTTAGTAAATAGTACCTAGATTAATAAGAGAAACTAACAAAAGAAACACAGAAGGCTAAAAGGTATAAATTCAGCAGCAGACCGAAATAATCTCCCAATAATAAGAACTTATGCTCTATAAAAATCATTCATACTATATGGATTGATAGAAGCATAAATTTCGCTCTTTTCTAATAGAACGAGCGCCAATCCATTATCACGAACGAGCACGTGCATAAATTATTTCACATGATATTGAAGCACTTCGACTAAGTCCTTATTAGCATAGATAAATATAGAAACCGTCTGGGCGTTTAGGGGTGATAGCTTACTTGCGGCTAATTTGATCCCTCTATTTAAAGTTTACGAACCAAGTACCTAGAGTAAGTTAGGAAACCTTGAAATTTGCATAAAATAGAGTTTTGTTTTGTTTCAGGAGCTGTCACTTAGGCCTTACATTGGCCTGGAATATTCAGGTACAATCATTTATTAACAATGTACCTATAATTTAACTTAGAAAATGTATAGTGATCGCCCATTGGTCGAAATTCGACGGTAATTTTAGCTTTCTGCACTCCTTCTTCATATAAACATTAACTATGTCAAATCTCACACTTCTCCGTGCGTGCAATGTGCTTAATTAAAAAGGGGTACAAAGTTTTCTCTTCACGTATTAATATGATAACGAAACATGAGTGTAGTCTTAACCGCGCTAATTAAAGATTTCCACGTAGAAAACTGTAAATTTTTATGTTAGAGCTTTTCCCAAAGTTCAAAATCGAATTAATCTTATTACCAACATACCTATAAGTCCATCCACGACGCCTAGGCACAAAATGAACCATAGTAATCCTACGTGCAAACATCGCGCGCGGGACGCCCTCAACATTTTTCCAAAATCATATCCTGCAAAAACATTTTCCACTCACGAAAAACTATGAACTAATTACTTATCCCACGATTATCCCATTATAAGCGCTTAACGGTCACTGACACATCGGATTTTTAATTGGATTTAAGGTTGAATGGCAGCGTGCGTAAATACGCGCGTAAAATGGAGCGAATGAACGATACGGGTGCTCCGTTCCAAAGCTCTCGCGGTACTGTGTGAGTGGTCGAATCGTCGAACGATAATAGTGCAGAATAACCCGTAGGTCGTTCGTAGCTCGTAGCGCTTGGGAAAGCCCGTTCTACAAATTGATCCGTTTTTCATTTGTACCCTTCGTTGGTTTAATTTTAATTGATGTCTTCATTTGAAGCGTGCGTTTGATTAAGTAACCAGATTATAAGGGGCCGTTTATCGGATAATAAATTACTTTTTAGTTTGGACTTAATTACCATACTTACCTACTTAGTATTAAATTATGCGTAAACTGATCCAGCTTTTTGTTAGGGTATTGGTCTCGCCTTGTAAAGAGAACATTTTGGACACTGCTGAATTCCTATTAACAAATGATCTTAAAAGGATTTTGCTATAATCACCAATCTTGATAGGCAGATTGGTGTTCGCAATATAATGATAAATGTAACTCCTTATGACCATCACAAGAACTGGGGCGGTCTATACAGGGTGACAGGTAGAACGGGGGAATCATTGAAGGAGGGTATTGTACTCATCATTATGAACAACTTTTACTATGGGACCAAACCCGAAATCGCGAAAAAATGTCTGCTGTTCCATAAAAATAATTCAACAATAAATAATCAACTATATGTACGGAACATGAACCTGACTTTGTTGCGTGATTTCAGGTTTGGTCCCATAGTAAAGGTTATTCATAATGACTAGTACAATACAATTTTTATAATTATTACCTCGTTCTACCGGTCACTCTGTATACCTACTCCTACTTAGTCCTAGTATAAACTTGTTTATTTTATTATCAAACAAATATTACAGTACCTAAATAGAACTTTTCAATACAGCTATCATTCAAATTAATTACATAATACTTGTTCGTACTTCAACGCCATTTATGTCCTGAGGGTATAAAAATTTAATATTCAAGCGGTAACGTTTAATTACAGAATACATTCCCGACTGAAGTGAATACAGCAATATTACTGGGCACAAGGGTCATTGACACTTTTCCCCTTATGGTAACACTGTTTATGTTGCCTTCCCACCAAAGCTGTGCGAGGAAGCGGAGCGAGGATGTGCGGAACTGTGAAACGGTGTGACTCTTTCTACCAAAGCTGTGTGGAGGAGCTGAACGAGGAAGCGGTTACATGTAATCTATGGCAGACAAGCACGTCTACTTCTAACCCGTCGTTTATTGACTGCGGTCAAACTTGTTATGCTTCACCGCTCCTCGTATCTAGCTCCTATTCCAAGCACACATCTCTCGCACGCTTCCCTCGCTCGCATCCTTCGCTTACATTCCTCGCACACATTAGTTGTAGGTACCGACATATCTCTCCCTCGTATAACTATGTAAAAAGACCCCGCTCCGCTTAACCCTTTTCCACCGGAGATGCGTTGAGCGAGGTTAGGAACATGTATCTAGCAATTAAATTGGTGGATTATTTTTCTCGCTCACGGGTCCGCTTCCTCGCACAGCTCTGGATCGAACCAGCCTAAAAAGCTTCTAGTTACGTGTGTGTGAGGTGAGAGAGTGTGAAAATATTTGTAACCTGATATATCAACGTAGTATCGAACTGAGTAGGTAATTTAATCTGTGGTATTGTTGGTAAGATTTATGATATCTTCACGGTAACTCTTAAAGAAAAGAAAAGAAAGAAAGAAAAGCTTTATTCGGGACTCGCCAGGAACAAATAAATACAAAAGAGCAAACATAAAAAAAAATACTAAGAAAATACCAATAGAAAAACAATAATTAAAGCAACCTGGACGAGACCAAAAATGGCCCCCATCTCAGTATAATGCTGTGGCATTTAGAAATAGAAAATGTCACAGCGCTATCGTACAGCCACGTAGTATGGTTTCTTTTTATGTAGGTACCTATCTATTTGAATAAACTCAATGGTATGAAACAATTACTCTGGTGTATAACTTCTATTCCGCATACTTGATACTCCATATTATTCTCCAGATGTTAAAAAAGTCATTCAATACATAACACAGAGACATTAAAATTTTAATTTCTATAAGTAATATAAATAAGTAGACCTCACCACGGTGGTCCGTCGATGTCTTGATTAGCATGCATCCAATTAACCCAAACAAACCTACAGACATTACTTAACTTATAAGGTCGACTAACTATCAGGAAATCAGTGTCACAAACTACGTATGGGTATAAGGGCCACTATCGCAAAGGTACGATTAGAAGACTCGATATGGTAATACCAAACGGTCGACTGTTCGACCTTATTGGCTTGACAAGAATTGTCGGCTGACCGAAATAAATCTACGACAGTATTCTGCGACAACAGAACAGCCAACCAGTGGTAGTTGGACCCTTGGACGACCATATTCTGTAGTGTAGACTAAGTGAAATGGGGACGCGAAAGGGCTCTCACATTTCCATCACGTTTCTTATGTCCTGATGTGAATTATTTTGTTGGGACGATACAGTCCCAAAGGTGGCTCGAGTATTTTTATGTATTGTATGATGTAGTAAACAGGTCATAATCTATTTATATACAATAATATTACATCTATAATAGCTAAATATAGGCACTTGCTAATTAAACTTAAGAGCCAAACCACACTCAATGATCTGTTAAAATAAAGTAGGTAAATAACCATCGTTAGGATTATATTTAATACATTCTCGATTCTCCCAGGGGGCAGGCAAAAATGACGGAATAACAAGTATCAATCCGTACAAATGTTTTTAACTGCTTCTACTATGAATATGTACCTAATTAGTATGATTTCATACATTTGCGTCAGTATCCAGTCGAGTCAGCACGAGCTATCACAATCATGGCAATTTAGCAGCAGCAGCAGCAGTGGCTGTATCAAGGCTGGCTGCCCAGCCTGCCTCGATACAGCCCGTCAGTCCAGTGCCCAGCCTGTCAGTCGTGGAGGCTTTTTCCTTGCACCCGTTAGTTTCGCTTACTTACTTATGAGTTTCGTTGGCCAACCGGTCAAACAGAGTCTAGACAATGTAAAGATTACGGCATTATCTTCAAAGTAGCATGTATTGTTTGATTGAAAATCGTCTGTCATTGACTAACCGCCAAATACTGAAACACAACTCAGTTTTAAGACGCTCTTAAATGTAATTCTGTCGCTATTGTCCACCTAAAAACGAAAGTGACAGCACGAGAGTTAACGGCAACTTAAACTTGAGATGTGTTTGAGTATTCGCGGGTAAAACTGACAAACCAATTGTGGAAAGCCACCTTTTTAGGTGGACCATAGATCTTATGGCGGCTGGATGGGATAGACAAAGAACTGGGTTTTGTCGCACAATTTTGAAGAGATCTACGTTGTAAGTAGTCACTTAGGTACTCCTGGATTTAGGAAAAAATGGTATAATTAAAAAGCAATTTCACTTAATATACATTTATTTTGTGGCGTTATTCATAATTACTAATTAAGTCTAATTACATTACACATACATTCAAAATCAACGATACATGTTTACAAAACTACAGTTGGTTATTGTGTGAAAAAACTGGCAACACATATCCTTATGTGTTGAATAAAATAAGGAACCAATACATTCATTTATTTTATTCTACTAGGTATATTTTTGGGGGCAATAAATTATGCCTATAATTTATAATATGTATAATTTATATTTGTATTTAACATGAAATACGAGTCTTTTAAAGCACAAACGACATATCTATAAGTTGCCAGGGTATCACTATTTTCCGGGTATGTTTTTAACGACAGGGGTAATAATAAAAATTATCATAGATTACCATTCTTGAAGGCTAAACCCGGCGAAATAATTCAATGGAAAAATGTCAACAAAGACGTAAAATCTGTAATTTCGGCCATGATGCCCAAACATAATAATAATATTAAAAATTACCAATATAATTTTTGCAAGATAATAGAATTTTAATATTGTTAGGTACCTACCTACCTATATAAATAAATATTTTGCTGTCATCGGTAGGTACCTTTGGTAGTTTGTGAAAACTGAAATTTGAAAGAAGGAAATAAAAAAAAATAAAAAAACGCGTCGAATTAAGAACTTCCTCCTTTTTTTTGAAGTCGGTTAATAATTTTATTCCGTAGGGGTTCGGTTATAATTCTTTATTTACATTATTTCTGATGAATTATCTCCCCGAGTATGTTATAATTTATAACAGTAAGGCAATTATATTTATTTTTATATCTAAAATATGGTCGATGTATTATTAACATTTCTACACAGTACGGGCATCACAAAATCACTTACTAAAATATATAATTTAGTTGTTATTTAAAAGAAAAAATGCGTAGTACTCATAATTAACCTAACGTGAAATATTGGAACAAAAGTGAGTCTTAAATTTTTTGTTACTTATAACCTTGTGTTCTGTTTATAACTATGATACTTAAAAATATAATATGGAACAAAACTTTTGCTCGTAGATACATCTAAATATTTCACACTGTAAAATAGTATATCTGGAAATACACTTATCAGCATTAATTCGTTTTACTGTGAAAATTCTTACTACAAAAACATCCTCATTGGTCTAGCGGTCGCAAGCACAGGTTTAATTCCCGGGTCAGTCTAAAACTTGTCAGTGATAGCTTTTTTATAAAAAAAAACATTATCCTATTCATAAACTGAAAAGAAAAAAACGAGTCCAGTAAAATTATAATGCGGAACATAGCGACTTTAACAGTCGGGACCCATTATTGGGAAGATTTGAGCCGGTCTCGGTTTTTAATGGGTCCCGACTGTTAAAGTCGCTATTTTCCGCATTGGAATTCTACTGGACTTGTTTTTTTCTTTTCAGTTTATATTTAAAGTTCACTTTTTTTTTTTAAGCAGTCGGGCTTTTTTGGTTTAATATTTAAAAAAAATCTAGTTGGAGTTGGGGGTTTTTTACAGTTAACTCCTTGACCACCAGTTCCTGGAAATCTATTATGTTATCAATTTAATCGGACCTTAAACGAGCGGGGAGGTTGAGTTATATTATTTCTATGGGTAAACGGCCATGTTCATGTTGTCTGTGAACATGGCCTTAAGTGTATTTCCATTCTTACACCATCGACGAGTGTCACACTGTCCAACTAAAGAAAGAAAGAAAGAAAGAAAAAGTTTTTATTTCTACGCCCAGTATGACGCACAAAACATAAAAATATCTAAGCTTAAATAATACTAAAAAAAATAAAATAAAAAATATCATCGTTCTGAGAGGCTTCTTTGGTCATTGGCTTTGAGTATCTTTATTCAAAGTTGTTCTGCTAAACAAAATTAAATTAATTAAGTGGCAGCACCGAGTAATACCGACAGTCTATTAAAGAGGCTTCTTTGGTCATTGAATTACTGACTAGCCGTGCTCTGTCTACGTGACTAGCCTAGAATTTTAGGTCTGTGGATCTGTCAGTGACATTCATGAAATGTGACGTCAGTCTGCCTCGGTGACGCCGATCGCCTCAGAACAAATAACATTACAAACAATAACAAAAAACATTACAAGAATAAAATAAAATGTGAGTTGTGCGTCGCATGCGCGCTAAAAATATAGGTCATTGCTCAGCATAAAACTGTGACTTCGGACAGACCTAATGCCAACAGCGCTGGTTTTCAGCAACAACCTTTGAGTGACGCCATGGAATCCCTCTAGTGAAAAACAAAGCGACAAACAATGAAGGTAAGTACTTAATGTAGGTACCAGGAACACAATAAATAATAATAGACAAGTAAGTGAGGTAAGCGAACACAGAATGAGTGAGATAAACAATAGTATAAAATATCATTTAAAATATCATTAGTTATAATAAACAGGCCAAAAAATAAATAAAATAAAAGTGTCCAATAGTAGAAAACAAATATGGTTCTATTTGCTTTAACAATAAGTAATGAAAACGATGTCAAAAGTGAGACAGTAACCAACCTTACTAAAGCTATATAAGGAGTACCTACACAAAAATTAAGATATTCTGCTCATGTATCTACACAACTTTTATTAAGAAACCAACTCTAAAATCAAGATGAAATTTAAATAATTATAATTATGTATATACCTACTATTTTTTTTTTAAATATAATTTCCTACCTTTCTATGCCCGATCCCTTTTAGTTGTTATTGTACTCACCATTAAGAACAATTTTTAAGGCCTATTCAGACCTAAGCGGTATTCGCTACCGTCTGCGGCAGAGAAAACCCAGTGGGTATGCGGTAATATTACTGTTCAGACCTAAGCGGTATTCGCTACCGTCTGCGGCAGAGAAAACCCAGTGGGTATGCGGTAATATTACTGTTCACACCAAAACGGATTTCGCTATCCCGCGCGGTATGTACCTCTACCCACAGCGGCAGCGAATATCGCTCAGGTCGCTCTAGCCGCGGTACTTGATACTAAATACCTGAGCGAAACCCGCGCGGTATGTACCTCTACCCACAGCGGCAGCGAATATCGCTCAGGTTTGAATAGGCCTTTACTATGGTACCAAAACTGAAATCGCAATGCTATATAATATGCAAGCTCAAAGTTTAGTGTCTCCCGATTGTATTGAAGTTTATTACCAGAGTCGATGTTCATTACCATTTTAGGTACGCGGTAGACCCGCAGTTCTGATCATAAATATGTTTAAAGTTTCAAGTCTCTAGCTCATGGGCAAGTCAGTTTAAAATCGATTGCAAAATTTGTACCGAACAGACAAAGTCAGTTAGGTATCTACTTTTATATGGAAAAGCTGGTATTCTTTTGATTTCAGAGTTGGTCCCATAAAAAAAGTTGTGCAGAAGGATGCGCAGAGCAAGCCCTTAAATTTCGGTAGTTAAATGTTACGGGTGTATAATAGTTATGATATAAATATACAGACACCTATATCAAAAGATACTTATAAATCACATAACGTCCTGTCACCTTAGACAGCTCCCTGTCTACGCCACAACGTAGCTAGGGTGAAGATGCGTACAAGAGTTCAAAGTAATCTATCTAGGCTTCGTTTGCTAAAGGTAACGAAAACTTACACTAAGGGTCGGTACATATCTGACGGAAAATGCGTCGCGTATTATCGGTCGCGTAACGCCAGAACAGACAATTATGTGAAACACTCAACCGATGATGCGTTAGTGTGTCTCTCAGCCGATGATGATACGCTCGACGCATTTTCCGTCAGATATGTACCGACCCTTACTCCCTTATTCATAAAAGATGTACAAAAATCTGAATAAAAAATTCAATCAATATTAATTATTAATATCTTTCATTTTTGTTTTTTTTAGTCTTCGAATTTGAAGCGAATGGAGAAAGTTTCCTAGGCAGAAAAAGTGACCAATGAAAAAATACTAACAAATTTTGAAACACATAAAAGAAGAGGAAGCATGATTGGTCACTTGATTAGAAACGATAACTTTATTACCACCATTATAGAAGGGAAAATAGAGGCAAAAACATTACACTACTTTTTAAGCAGTCGTGTAAAAAAAAAAGGAAGACCAAGAAAGTACATTGATCAACTAAAAGAAAAACAAATCATCGCCCAGCAGTAAAAATCACGTAAGTGTAACACACAATTTTACAGGTGGAAGAAATAAATAAATTTATCAATCTAAAGACCAAATAAAACGATTTTGATGAAATTGGACTTACGAGGTTTTTATTGCTCGGCGACGAAATATAGAAGCATAAAGAATTAAAAGACTTAGCATTGGATAGAACAAGATGGAAATTGTTACACCGACAAGCGCCTGGCACTTAAATTTTGGGTGGATGGGAGATAGCGATAGACTCTCTCCCTCTTGGACTTTATACTGTAGGCGTACTATAAAAGTAAACATCTGCCTGAGGAATCCAGGC
This sequence comes from Allophyes oxyacanthae, assembly GCA_932294325.1. Taxonomy (NCBI): domain Eukaryota; kingdom Metazoa; phylum Arthropoda; class Insecta; order Lepidoptera; family Noctuidae; genus Allophyes; species Allophyes oxyacanthae. Next base: position 4,073,995 of record OW028612.1, read on the forward strand.
GTTACGAGTACAGAAGAATATATTCTACGTCTCATACTTTTTATTATTAGAAAGAAAATGACCGTAAAGGTGTATTTGCCATGGGCTCGCACTACAAAGGATCTACAGAATATTTTTTCTGTAGTGCACCAAATTTGAAGTCATTCAGTGTCCGTTCCCAAAAGCAACCGCAGTACTAAAATTCACTCTAAAACAAAATAAAAAAAAATGATTTTCTATGACTTGAAAATTATGCCATTATTATGCATGCATTAAGTCGAATTTTCGTTTTGTTTTAAAGTGAATCCCAATACTGCGGTTGCACAGGAACAGAGACTGAATCACTCTACAAATTATGCGCACTGCATAAAAAATTATCCTGTACTAAAAATCGTGACTTTTTTATGAATAAGGGCGACATTTAGTTTTATTGTTAGTGACAGGAACTAACATTCACATATAATCAAAGTTAATACTTATCCCTATGTTTATCGTAAAATACAACGTTGTTCACGCGTGTGAGCGCCTATATTAGGTAGACCCGATTTTACTGAACCTTTAGGATATTTTATTTTATTTTAATGAAAATCTGAAAATCATAGAAGCCCTTGGCCAGCAGCGGGATGATACAGGCCAGCGGTATGTAATGAAATCTCACAAATTAACGTCCCTAGTTGCACTATCGCAACTCGGTACGCCATATACATAGGTAGGTTGTTTCATTGTACACAGGGTAAAGTATGGAACAAAATTCCGATAGACAGACAATACATGTAGCCACCTTGTGTGAAATATACCTACTCAAAATTAATGCATAAAATACTATGCGATTGTTCTTTAATCTGACAAACTCGATAAATGATAAAAATATCATGAGTATTTCAAAATTGCGGCCTTCGGCAAAATCGGGCAACCTTTTATATAACAGCATTACTTCATCTATATGCAACATAGTATGGTGCATACGTACCAAGGAGTAGTCATCAAATGAAGTTCTAATGAATATGATTTTTGCTTAGAATCATAATCTTATGTTATTAGATCTACAGTATCATAATACATCAGTAGTAGAAGACACCGGCCAGTTCGTTCACCGCATTAGAACTTCATTTATTTCCTACTCTGTTGCTCATACTAACTTCGCAACATACAGGTGAATTTTATAAATCGATTCTTCTATCACACAATTTCAGTTCTTTCAAAAGACATGTTCTATAATGTATTGCGACATTGCTCGAATGAATTATGTATGAAGATGAAATATGGCGAAATTTAAACCAAGAAATAATTTATAAAAGCGATAATTATACCTATACACAAGGCGACTTCTTGCAGAAATAATGTCGATATGTTCGTAAATAGAAGTGATGTTAAAACAATCCAATCAATAAAGGCTGAGACACAATAATACAGCTAGTATAGAACAGTATTTTAAACTGGATCTAGATTCTAGGCTTCTTCCAAAACTCTCAAAGACGAATAAGTCGTACAGTTTAAAAATGTTGATGCGTTCTTTATACCTCCAAAAAGTCGCCCTGTGAACAGGCCTTAAAGTTCGCTGTTGTTGATTTGATACTTATTACATAAAAATATTGTCTATTATGATTTCAATTATGTTACATTATACAGGCTTGGATAATGGGGTTTAGTAGAAAAATATAACATTACTCAAAATGTGTGAAGAAATGTCACAAATGGTATGTTAAGACAATTGTGAATATCAGTAAATAAGTGGAACATACTGCATATTATAAATAAAATAGATGGATCAATATACGGTTCTGCCTTTTAGTCTCGATCACTTTAAGGGATTATTTGTTCTCATCGTTATGAACAAATTTTACTATCAGACCAGTCCGGAAATAACGAAAATAAATCTGCTGTTACATTTAGTCGTGTAATATTGAATTATTTGTGCGATTTCAGGGTTGGTCCAATAGTAAAAATTGTTCTTAATTATGATTAATATAACCGCTTAAAGGGATCCGCTGCCTGATTACGTATGATAAATATGACAGTTGCCATCGCAAATATACGTCCTATTCCGTATCCTCTTATGAAAACGTCTATAAGTGAGAAAAGGATGAATTGTTTTTTGGTCGTTGTGGCTGTCAGATTTGTCTTACGTAATCAAGGCGAGGGTCAAGAAAGTTTGGTCCTTGTATATCAATGAAGGAATAACTATTTACTTTTTTTTGTAATGATTTTATAAAGTGGCTGCCACATTAGCTAGTCCTACACGCACAGATTAACAACTGATGTCCGAGTGGAGACGTGGAGACTTGCAACGAAGTCACGGGTCAGGAAGCCAATTCTCGTTTCTTGTGAGATCATCTCGAAATCGAGTTTGTACTTCGAGCGCTTTTTCGACTGCAAAATCTCTCAAATCGAGATTGTTTATTTGAATCTCGTATTCTTAGCATTAATCTAAATAAACTTCAAGTGCTAAGTGTAATACGAAATTCAAGTAAACAATTTCGATTTGAGAGATTTCGTAGTCGAAAAAGCGCTCGAAGTACAAACTCGATTTCGAGATTATCTCGAAGGAAACGAGAATTGGCCCCCAGCATAGCTATTCTGTAAGAACATTTCGCATCTCGATTCGAATCTCACTCTTCTTGTCGGTTGAATGATTTGACACATGATGATAAACATGTAACTTAATAACATGAGCTGTGAACATGACTGCAGCATGTTCACAGTTCCATTATTAAGTATGGTATATCAATTCGTCAGTATGTCATTCATAATATTCTGAAGGTTAATATGAAAAAAACAGTATGACCACCTATCTACAAACATTACAATTGAACATAACATATAACACAAAAAAAATAGGAAATCGCGAGTCAGACAAAAGGCGGAGCCTATTTGACGCTCTTTTTTATTTTTGAGTCAGTTTAGCACCGACCCTTAATTTTCAGATTATAATAAACCTTATAACTGTAACTAATTAATATAATCTTGATACCTCTACATCTGGGGCAGGAACTCGATGGGGGTTGAGAACTTGAAGTCTTCGGGGAACAGTTTCGCAGCGAACGGGTACATGAGCTTGTAGGACTGACGGATGGTGACGTCAGCCACGCCGGCGATGTCACCGATCTCTTTCTGGCTGCGCTTGTCTTCTGATGCCTGGAAGTGACAAGGTTAAGTATAAATTTCAAATCAAATCAAATAAAAAAACCTACATTCTATGCAAATAAACAAATATTCTATTCTATTCTATTCAAATCATTTTATTTGTGTCAAACATGGGTAATAATACATTGTTACAAAGTATTTTTGATGTATAAGAAATTATAGTCCAACATGTTTTACCTATGAAGGTGTACAAATGAGTAATCTCCATTGAAAATCAAAATTAGAAAAATAAAATAATAAATAATAATTAAAATGTCCAGAATAAAAATACATCATGGTCATAATCAATGGTCAATGGTTCAAGTTATAATAACAATATATACTCCTCGAGATCTAAGAAGTCCCTTTTGACAGATTTAAAGAACGATAGCATGTAACTTGACAATGTTACTATAGGCTGTGAATAAAAACCATTTTGAATATACACTTGATAATAATTATGAAATTAATATAATTTTTTGAGATACGTATAAATTAGCATGGTATATAATTTCATAAGTATTGATAAAGCATCGAAATATTTTTAAAATGCATGTTTATGTACTGCCGAAATATCATAAAAATGGTTACGTTCTCAATCAATTATTTTTTAAATCAAGGGATGTGATCACTAGAATCGTTAAAATCGTTTGAAATATCAGTTTAAAATTACGTAGGTATTAAAAACTCTTTAAAGGCTGTATGACACGTACATTCAATTCAATTCAAATTTTAGGATTATGGCTCCATCGTTTTGACGATGATTCTGCCAATGTCAAGGTTGAATAGAACATGTGATAAGTTGAGTGGAGATTGGCCGGAGAAATGGTTGCCGGTTAATTACTCTTTAGTAAAGTGGTTGAGGCACCTGACATACAAACAGACAGCACAACATGAGTTAGTATGTTAGGGGTTAGGTTTGGTTAGGATAAGAATACATATAGGACAAAACATAGTTAGGTATAATATACATATATCAAACTACAGGATGATTAAGAATTAGTACTGTAGACACGTACATTATATTATTATAATTAATTTAATTTCTCTATGATCACAATTTGCTTGACACTGGCAGTAATGACAATGACATCTGTGCAGTTTTTCGCGATTTTTCCGACTAATTGTTCGTTCTCTCTACGAGTATTTCTCGGATACCTCTGTTTTTGTGATCTGGCTTTGATTTTGGACTGTTCCCGCTTTTAAGTTGACTCGGCTTCCTATAGGTACATGGATTCTAGAGTTTGGCCAGCGAAAGAAGTCCACGAATTATTTTCTAAACTTTTATTATGGCAACAATTTAGGATTGTCAAAATTGTAACATTGACGTTTCGTACTTTGTCATCTTGTGTTTATTTATGCATCATGTTTTCGTTAGTTCTCTTTAAAATAATGCCGAAAACAATCAAAAGTTCGATGAGGAAGCTTCTATTTACTATGATTGACAAATATAAAGACGTAAAAAGTGATTTGATTTGGAAATATGTAGAGAAAATACAACAACTAGATTCAATCCTTTCGCTATTAGGTTAGTTTTTTGAATTTCTATTCAAGCAACTTGATACTTTTGGACTATTTATAAAAAATCGCAATATTTTTCATGGTGTATCTACTTTTCAGGAAGTATCAACAACAAGGTAACAAAACATAAAATTGTGGAAATAGTAAAGAAATTGTAAGCTCTCTAAGAAAATGAAATGTCGACTTGTGTAACACATTATTTAGAAAAGATATCTTCAATGACAGATATTCTTATCAGTTCAGACACACAAGGAAACATGGTAATAAATGTGAGAAAAATGAAAGACACTAAGAAGAATTAAAATTGAAAGGTTTAAAAATCACGGACAGTGGAATACTCCGGGGAAAACTCGACCACATTCAGCAATAGTTTCCAATTTCGGCTATAGGAAACAAAATAAACGAATAACCCCTACATTTTGTGTGGATTTCATTGTTTCATCACATCAGTGGTCTCAATTCCATTATATAAACTTATAGTAATAACTTTTTGTTTAATTCAACCTTTTTTATGTATCGCCGTGCCAGGAAAGTTGAGCGATGAACTTTAATACGTAAAAGATAAAAAATGCCAAGCTAGTTTCGTTTAGCGCTTAAAATTTGGTACTGTGGGCCGAGCACGAATGCTTTGACGTGTCATAACGTAAACGTAAGAATCAAAAGTACACGAAATAATCCATGATATTTTTGTAAAAAAACATGCAGTATTTTTACATTTTCATGAAACAAGTGTGTATGTTGCATAATATATAATTTATCAAAAATATGATAGATTCATTGTATTTTATCAAAATTTGCTTTCGTTAACGTTACTATACGTCAAAACATTCGTGCTCTGATTATGACCATCCTCAATTTAAGTCAATGATCCTCAAGACGAAATATTGTAAATATTATTAAATAAATACGAAATACTGATGTAGGTAAGTATCGCTTATTTCTTGAATAATAGATAGTATCAATTCCGTTTATGCAGTGTATAGACAGGGATAACAGCTCTTAATTTTTTTAATGGAACCTCCTTTTTTTTTGGACAGCTTTCGCTGGCCAAGCTCTAATACCTACTGTGATTTCGGCCGTCCGCTACCATTTTTTTTTCAAATTGTCTGTTCGATTTCGTACTGTGAATAGTAAATCCCGCAACTTGGTTTGGAAACTATGTGAGTACTTCGAAAGTGAATCAATAACTGGTGGACCATTATTACCGGTACAAGTGGATAAATAATTTTGGCATAAAATTATGAATATGTTTTATTATTCTATGAAGATACCTACAGACATGCGATTTCATATTAAATTCGGTGCCTACTACATTAATAAATTGCTTATCAGATGAATTTCTCGATTTTTTATTCATAGTTTTAAACAATTATATACTCTTAGAATTTTAAATCGATTTATTATAAAAATCGATATTTTTGGTTACCGATTTATACGCTTCACATCCCAAATTAACTCAAATGATATATGTCAAAAGTGGCTTTTTAAATCTCGAGGACTTTAATAATTCGATAGTTCGATCCCCGCACGGTACAAATATTTGTATGGTCTACAGATAGTTAGTTCATAGTTGTTCCACGTCATTTGACGTCTACGTGTGAAGGTTAATTATTTTTATGTTGCAGAAAAAAGAAATATAAGTATTGTAATCATCATTAAGACTTTGCCAAAATTTAAAGCAACTTCAACAAATAATGTAAAAAAAATCGAAGAAATTGAGTTGTTTTTGAGACAAACAACATTACAATCTTGTTATTACAATCACGTTTTATTTTATACACTACTGATAGAATATTCTAGAATATTATAGAAAAATAATTTAAAGACTGCTTCTAAATTATGTTTCTATATATTCTAGAATAGTGTTGTCATAATTATAGTTGATAATTTATTTATTTTCTTCCTTTTTACTTACACTTAAATAAACTACAAGTAACATACCTCCTATTATTATTGTTTTAAATAAATCAATTGACGACACGGTTGGCGCAGTGACTAAGCGATTAGCTTTCTGCGCTACGTGCTGCGGGTTCGATCCCCGCACGGAACAAATAATTGTATGATCTACAGATACTTGTGTGTGCATTGTGTTGGGTGTGTGTGCATGTGACAAGTATGTTTGTCAACTGTACCCTCGATACAGGAGAAATCCTAGTGTCCAACGTTTTTAAAAAAGAAAGATAGAAGAATTGTTTTAACAAAAATTCAATTATTTTAAGTCATGGATTAAAACAGACATCAAAATTAAGATAAGACGGACCAACAACTGTTACTGTTAGAGTGTATCATCCCACTGCTGGGCAAAGGCCCCCCCTTGATTTCCAGTCCTTGATGAATGTTTGAAAACATGGCGATGTTAGCTAAACCAAATAATAATTAATGAGTTGAATGGACTGAAAATCTGACAAAGGACCACTCAGCAGTGTGAATGTGAGCTAAAAAGATTAAATAAAAGGAAACAAAAGATCACCTGGGAAGCCATGTAGATAGCAGCAGCGGCCACCGAAATGGGACTGCGTCCGGACACAATATCCAGCTCCCCGGCTTTCCTTGCGATGTGCGTGGCAGCCCTCTGGACAGAATTCGGAAGCCCCAAGTTTGAGCAGAACCGAGACATGAAATCCGCTGTTGTGATGAGCTCCACGGAAGTTTCCAGCGCCTTCAGGATCAGTTTGAAGCATCTACCAATTTCTTTCTTGCTGATTTTGCTGACAGCGCAAATTTCTTTGAAGGTACGCGGGACGCCTTCCTGACGGCACGCGATGTAGAGGCAGGCGGATGCTATCGCGTCGTTCGCTCTGCCCTTCAAGTTTTTACCGTCGTGAACCTACGGAGATTAATGTTAGTATAACATAAGACTTGTTATCATTACATACAAGAGTACAGCATAATATTGGCTGCCCCATGTTTATAAAATATTTTTTGTTTCATTCTTGCAGAGTGACCTAGGGCTTATGGAATTTTCTGGCAATTGATGATTTTGAGATTTGAGATATCCTTACAGATCATTGACAGTGACAAAACCACATCAATCGATTGCGCTGACAATGTGACATTAACATGATTTTATATTACAATAAGACCTCAGATTTGATTTGAACTTTAAAATATTTTGTGTACTATTATGCCCTTCAATTCAACCATGGATACTAAGGTCAACAAGCTGTGTGTAAAATTAACATAATAATGCAAATAATATATTATGTAAATTTGCATATTTCATAACCCAATATTTTCTTGAGAATTGACTTCGTCCATAACAAATTACATATTAAACTATGACAAAGCATAACTGTTGAAACTTGAAATAATACCAACATAATGGTAGCTTGTACTTGAATATTTTTTTCCATTTTTAAACTATGTTTTCCACTAAGTATGGCAGTTTGTATGTCATTTTTGGAATCTGCAAAGTATAAGCTACCCTATCACTTCCTAAAGATGTCTTGAACCAACTTTGTATAAAACTGTTCTCTTTAGTTTATACACACACATGTAACATTAATAAAGGAACTGATTTAGCTATTCCTAATGAGCAGTCAGTTTCATATGACACAGAAAATATTAATAAGTCAAGTACCTGCTAGTAAGTAGTAGTTAGTATCAGTTTACCTGTTCATATACAGAAACATAAGAATAAAATATACCAAAATAACAGTGTTGTGAAGGATAATTATCATTGATAGTTATGTATTGATAATTATCCTGATAATAATGATTTTGTCTGCTTGCAATATCATATCACACAGCCACGACGCGGCGTCACGTCACATGTATATCCGAACGCGGACAATGCAGGCAGCTACGAGGGGATTCCCCTCTGTGTGTTTTTGCTAATGTAAAGTCAAACAACAAACATGAACTTTGTTGCTTAAATTATTTATATGTACCTATAACCTGAACGTCATCATGATTGTTTTATGTATATTTTATGCAAACCTGTGAAGAAAAAAATCTGATTGACAAAACATAATGCAGACAAATAAAGATCCACTGTCTGAGTTTGAGTGTATTAAAACAAAAAATACCTAGTTGTTTATGGTCTCGGATAATATTATCAGATAAGTATTCGCTAGTTATCAATGAACATAATTATCTGGATAATAACCAAGACTACAATATTTAACTTTTATTTGTCCCTACCTGAGAATGAACGAACAAATCAGGTTATTAACCTTTACATGCAAAGTAAAAGATATACAATTAAATAATTTGTTCAAGAAACCTATTAGTAAAAAGCAGTTGATAAATTAATTCTAATTACTTTGTATTGTTTTCTACCATATGTGAATATCAATGAACTTACTTGTTTGAACAAATTGTTGGCTCTATCAACAATAGTCTTCGGCAAGTTTATCCTGTCGGCCATAGTGCTAATCTCCCTGAATGCATTTATCAGAGCCCTGTCAGTACTGCTTATGTTTCTCCTGTTCTGATACTTTGATACTCCAAAACTGTCAAACGATGCATCTCCTCGCCCCGGTCCGATGATTGTAGATAGATCACCACCAGAAAGAAGTGGGTTTTCAGGCCCACCAACACGAGATGGATCAACTCCAGACTTCTCATTGCTGAATGTACGCCATTCGGAACCAACATCTATGACTCTGAGGAAACAGTGATAACAGATTTACGGGTATGTTAACAGAATAGGGATTCTTTTAGTATATAAAAATAATATTGTAGACGTGTAATATTATTTTCATGTTCAGTATTATTATATTACAATATCAATACACATACCAATCATATCAGTATGCAATTATGCACAGATAAGCTCTAAAATAAACCAAAGTATGTACAATATTATTATTATACAAATTAAAAAATTGATTAATTTATTGATTGATTAATTTTTGAAATTATTGTGTTATTGAAAATACATATTGATTATGTTTGACAAAGTTGGCAAAGTAGGGTAATTAGCAAATGTGCCACATACTGATCAAAAAACTGTAAAAAGATGCTTCAACCTGTATGATAAAAGTTTTGGTCATAAACTATGGGTCTAATACGAACAACGCTAATTATTACTGTCAGATTGTACGCGCTATTCTCAGATTTCCACATTACCCAATTATATCAATTATTTATTGACCTCGAAATAATAGAAATCAAATACATCACTCGCATTAGTTCAGCAACTTTGTTATTATTACGACACGGCAGCAGCAGTGGAAAGCTCTATACGTTTCGTAAATATTGCCAAACAAACATTTTGTTACGTACCTGTCGCCAACCACCAGCCCGCATTCCGAGCATATCATGTCCCCAGCCCTGTAATCCTCGATGAGCGGTGCATCTGGGTGCGCATAGCACACCACCTTATTCGCCTCAATTCTAAAACCACAAAAGAAAGTAGGCTCATCATTCATCAACAAGTAGAAATCAAATCTTTGGGAAATAACTCTGCCGTGGTTTTGCTACACTTAATTAGCACCATCGTAAACTTACGTAATATCATAATAAACATTAAGGATATTCGGCTGTACAATAAATAAATAACGTCGTTAATAACGAAACAGGAATAAAATAAATTAGAAAAACAGACCTCGACGTGCTCGCCATGATTGTCAAGTAGATACCATAAACAATAATGTTACTTTTTTAAAGAGTTTGTAAACTTGGTGTCACTGGATACTTGCTTCATCCATAGACAAACTAAATTGGAAGATATTCTCGATAGTCGTAATCAGGAAATTATTAATTATTCAAAGAGTACAAGCACAGTCGTAATACTACGACTGTGATTGTACTCTTTGAATAATTAATAATTAAATTGCTCTTAGTATACGCTCTTAGTATTAGCTCCGTGTATTGGTTCTTACGAGGCGGAGCAAACAGATGAGCTATAACATTATAACGTATAAAACGCTGCTATAACGATCCATGTATTGAATCGAAATTATTTAGCCAGTTGCCAAACTTTTATTTACAGTTTACAACACAAGAGAATCGTCTATCCGAGTGGTGGGTCTTACTAATTTATTTTAAAGCATTAAGGCTTACATTCAGAGACGACAGAAACGAGTCTAAGCTAAGAGCAAATAATATTGCTCATAAGCTTACATTGAGAGACGACAGAAACGAGTCTAAGCGTGAACTTACGCTTCCATATGTCAATTTTACGAACAAATTTTGACAGATGGAAGCGTAAGTTCACGCTTAGACTCGTTTCTGTCGTCTCTGAATGTAAGCCTTAGAGTCTAAGCGTGAACTTACGCTTCCATATGTCAAAATTTGTTCGTAGGTTTGACAGATGGAAGCGTAGATAAGTTCATTCACGCTTAGACTCGATTCTGTCGTCTCTGAATGTCAGCCTAACTACCCAGCTACCCTACTGCAATTTTCGGTAAAAATCTGTTTCATAGTAGCAACTTCTCTTATTTCATTTACGTTGATATGCAAAGTTTAGTACCCTAATGACAGGAAAAATTTTCAGTAAATCAAAATTAAGGTCATCATTCATGGTCACCACAATGTATTTTAGTGGTAACAAGGACATCTCCGAAATGCTAATGCCAAACCGCAAAAGATTGGTTTTTCTGTTACAAACCTTATCCTGGAAATTGCTTTTTTTGCACATATTATAATCGGTAAAACGAGTGCGTCAACAAGTAGGTACTTATGTATTGTTAGGTCATCCAGGCGCATTCGTTTAAATAGGAGGTAGGTCTCTGCTATAGGCCACCACGCCTATATAATTCCACTAAGATAGGCTTCGTGGATAAGTCATACAGGTATAATATTATGCTATGCTATGCGTTGGATATGTCAAGACGATAAGAGATAGCAACAAGATAGCAAACTTTTTATATTTATTTTTTACTTTTACAAAATTCCCAAATAGAATAGTCATTTTTATAACATAAATTCTAAATTCATCATTTTTATAAATACAAAATGCCATATTCATTTTTTATTTAGGTGACTGTTTTTAAACTGGTTGTAGTTCAGTAATTCGAAAACTAGAAATTTGAAATTTTTACCTACATAATACCACATAATACTGACAAAAATTAGGTGCACTCAATAATAATAAGGCCGCTCCTTGGACTACCGACCGCAAGGGCGGATGCGGTGCTTATAGTTCTGCATTGGAAATTCAGCAGGTCTACCGCGTAACTAAAATGGTAATGAACATCAACACTGATCGTGAGAGAACAAACTTTGAGCTAACTTGTACAAAAATTACCGATCATGAAGTTGGGTCTCCAATCTTCATGATCGGTAAAAAATTTACAATGTAGCTCAAAGTTTAGTCTCTCACGATCGGAAGTTTATAACCAGTGTCGATGTTCATTACCATTTAAGTTACGCGGTAGACCCGCTGGTCAGGAAAACTGTGATTGGGTTTCCCCTCAGAACACAGAAAATAAGGTTTCCCTGTTTATTTATAAATTTTCACTTATTATCCCGAGGTTATAATAAATCTCGGAGGAATTAAGTAATACCTGATACTAAGGAATAATAATTGTGTCCGGCAGAAGGCGATAGGTTTTACCTTTGTCAACATGGGATATTGATGATAAAATTCAAATAACTAGACATAGATCTATGGATAAAGATACCTATAAAATTATTAAAGTATTCCATAAGCTAAAAAAGGGAAAGACAAGATGATAGATAATATTATTCGGGACCAAACTACATTTAATTTATGGCCAATTTTGCGTTTAAGTAACTAACCACTTAATTAAGTAAAAATACCTGTTCCTACACATAATAAACATTACGTTTTAACGCGTTATTGAACTAACGTAAGACCATAATGCGTAAAACAATGTCGTAATTAGTTACACATTAAGTAGATTGATTGTAATTTATAAACCAAACACTTTGCAAACTAGTATCTTAACCAACAGCGCCTAATGACGTCGACGTAACAAAGAATATTCGCAATGTCCTAATGTCATAATGCAAGCAAAAAATTAATACAGAAAGATTTCGTACTCCTTTACTAAGGCAGTGGGTCAATGAGTAATAGCGTCATGAGCTGAATTATTGGTAACCTTATATATTTTTATGTAAAAAATGTTACAGGTATCACAGATAGTATAATACTGTAGTTATATTAAGGTCAAATGCACTTGACTGGTGAAATAGCGAAATATATAATTAATACATATATTCATATAGTCCGCACGCGAGTTCCGAGGAATCGGCATCTGAGGAAACGGACACTGCGCTGCGCTGCGCCCGACCGTCGCTCATAGCCCGCACTCTCCCAGTACCAGTGCAGTGTCTCGGGGTACTGATGGTACTGGACCTTAGGGAAATACCTAAGAGGAAATGATGTCCTAATACCTAATTACGAACAAATTCATGGTCATCAACAATAGTTTTCTATCCCAATATCTATTCTGGATACATTTTAACGTTATCTTATTGTAATTATGTAGGTAGGGACCTACGTACTTATTTGATAAAAACAGACAATAGGTACCTAAGTAGTTACTTAAACATTTTGTTATTTATTGAAATAATGAGTCCTTTGTGAGAGACTTGTACTTACCTATCAGATCTGGGTCCCTTATCAAACACATAAGACATTATACTAAAGTGGGTGATATTCCTAATCCAGTAATAAATGATAGGCTAATTGGTCAAACTGTTTAAATCATTTAAAAACATCGAAACGGGTTATTCTTTGTTTTTCACTATGACGGAAAATTTTATGAGTGACCATCTTGCTTTAGACGGCTCCTCTTGTTAACTCAGTCCAATTAGTTGCGTTTACATTTTCTCGGCTTCTCTAAGCTTCTAGATCATTAAATGAGCTCTCATGTCTCATTCCTGATGCAGGGCTACCACGGTGAGTTGACAAACCCGTTTTCTCCACCCTTTATCTCCATGACAGAAGACAAAACTAAAAAACTAGAAAGAAAATGGTAAATAAATGGTTTTGTCTCCTCTTTTTCTCTTCCCCTTTTTGGCTGGGCTAGCCCTGCTGTAGTCATTATTATGGAAATACGTTGTTCCATATACCTATTATACCTATACAATATTATGATCACTATGATGACATGACTTAGGCACAACATTTTCGTCCTTATGCGTCACATCATCCAATTAATTTCGTCATAGTTTCGTACGTTTCTTGCACTAGCTAGTGTTGCCGTTGCATTGCAAAAATGTTAACTTGCATCAACTATTGCATTTGAAGTAAGGTCATTTAAAGTCGACATGCCAAACCTAAACCCAAGGAAAACCGGGTATGTGTTCAATTAGAGAGGAATTTGTATGTTTGGGCGGCCAACTAGGCCACTTAGGGCTTCATTTCGGTTAAGCGCTTGTTACACTTTTTATTGATGATTCTCAATTTTGTTATGCCGCGTGAATCTTTTACGAATCTAACGCCACATGGACGAAAATTATCTACTCGTATATCTCTCATGTCATAGCTTACTTTGCACATGAGTAGCTACGTGCAAAAATGTAGATAAAACAACAGTCACGACGAGAGAAGAATCAGCGATTACACATAAAAATTTGTTGAATTGTACCAATTTGACTTGGATTTGTTTAGGTATCTACGTGCGATTCGTTTCTACCGTCAACTTTTTTACATTTTATGTTAGATAGGTACCGACTTAAAACAAAAAATAAACTGAAATAGAAATTCAAAGACATAATAAATAAGGTAGGTAATGGTGTCTATCAGTGGCGAAGGGTGACAGTTTTAAAAAGGGGAAGCCGTCCCAAAAATGTCCTCTAAAATTGTTGCAATTAATGGTGCAAGACAAAAATCCATACCGTCTCTTGCATGTCTGGAAGAGCTCGACCTAACTGACTAACAAGCCTTTTTTTTGTCAGTTGGATGAGTAAATAATAATTATAATATTACATCGGTCTATGCACTAACCAATTCCTAAAGGAAAGCCGATGGGAATCGGGTTGTATGGACTCTTCGCCACTGGTGTCTATTCTGTTGAGCACTTTGACAGAACTAAACTAAACTAAGGGTGTTTTGTCCCTTTCTGTTTCAATATAAAAAGAAAGTGACAGATGCGTTTACCGTTTAGTTTAGTCAAAATGCACAACAACAATAAATTATCATCACTCAACATAGTGTTGGTAATAATTCGGCTGTTGTTTTGATTTTTAAGAATAAATTGCCATTCTAGTGTTTATTTCATCACATAAATATAAAGCTATATATGTATGCAAATTATTTGCCAAGTGTGGTGTAAAATTTAATAACCACTTTCATAATTTCGAGACGCACATTAAAGTCTCGAGAGCTCGAGTCATTCATTAAGACATGTACGTTTGACATCGGGGATCATCACTGAGGAAGACCTTCGCTAAAGTAATTAACCCTCATATTTTGTGACTATTAAATTTGGCGGATTCGCGATATTATCACTTTTATCGCAATTCGGACCGCAGGGTTAGATAGAGCAAACATTCCCATTATTTATGGAACACGATTTCACTCTAGTGGCTGCCCCGGCTGGCTTTGCAGTAGCGCATCCTGTCAACCCAATTCTGCAAGACTTTGTTGATGGTTTCAGACTCTATCTGACGAATGGCTCGGTCAATATATCACTTGGGCCTGAATCGTTTGTGGATTCATGGATTGTCTACATTACATATGCATAACATCGATGTTTCACTGTAGAGACAACAAATTAAGTCTCACGAACTTTTTGCACAAAGCGTAGGTACAGCAGGCGCGGTGTGTGCCTCACTTAGGGCCATAATTATTCACGGATAACATGACAGATGCTAAAATTGAAAACGGCCGTTTACTCATACAAAATTTCATATTAAACGGGCGATTTCTTCTTAAACATCTGTTATGTTGTTGGTGATAATGGGCTTTAGAGTATAAAACCGTAAATCATTTTGGCCAGAACTTCTTTTAAAAATACCTACGCAGTGTTTCGGTTGCACAACAGTAAGGAAATTTGGAAATAAGTTTTCAATATTTCCCAACGATGATCGAGCGTAAATCGGTTTATTTTGTCCCGCGGAAATATATGATAGGTACTGATCTTTTGACAATATTTTGAGCGGGAAAGATTTGTCAGTGTCAAAATAAATTATGATTTAAAAAAAAAACCACTAGATGGCCTCTAAAGTATTACCCATGATGCTATGATCAAAGATTAAAATGTAACCTTGTAACCCTGCTATTCTATACCCGAGAAGATTATCTAAGTATTTTTATCGTCTAGCTAGTTTATCCTTTTAGCCAATATTCAATACATTTACTTATTATCTTATTAACATGAAGTCTTTTTCATTGCAGAAGTGAAAAAACGATGCATTACAATGAAGTCTTTCATTGTAATGCATAGTTTTTTCTAAAATCTATCAATAAAAAAGTATTTTTAGACCAATAAGTATTATTTCATTAGGTACCAGATGCGTCAGCACCACTATATAGTTTGTGGGTACCAGTGTAGGTACCCAATTAAATCCATTACCTAACAAGTGGACAAAATCAATAAACACTATCATTGTTTTTATAGACAAGGAGCTAATAAACTTTTAAGCACACACTTAACGATATATAGATATTTAGTTAGGAATAGTGTTCATAAAACATAATTATTATCTGTAAACAAGTCAAATGACTTTAAACATAATACAATTTGGGAGATTTTTTCCTGGTTTTGAAGTTGATTACGAAAAGGAAAATGGTAGAAATACTACCGAGTAAAAAAAAATTTAATTTTTTTACTGCTTTGTCCTGTGAATTTATTTTACTAATAGACTCTAAGTTTGACTGCAAAAGTTTTCGAATAGGTCGTGTTGTCGTGTTAAATTACTATGCACGTAAATCAATTTGATTAGATTAGAATTCAAAGGCGATAATAGGTTATCTGCGAGACTTTATATCGCTATTAATAATTCAAAAGGGCAAAGGTTACATCAATAAGGGTATATGACGTAGGTATTTCAAATAGCTTTGCGAAACCTTTACAAAGTAAGTAGTTATTAATTACGTAACGAATACTAGAGGTCTTATTTTTGCTTTATTTTTAGTCTGGGTCTCTGGGATAACAAAGTAAATATGGCCATGCATTGGCAGGTTAATCACCATCATGACTTCAATGAGGCTTTAGTGCTGAATTGCTGAGTCGACTTTGAGTATTACTCAAAGTGAGTTGAAGCCCTTTTGGCACAGCTGTGACGTACGGACATAGACTTATTATCTACTTATTATTTCTATGCGTAGGTACGGACTATTTTTAATTTTGTTTCATTGTTTTTTGAACTTCTTTATTTTCTTAATTTATTTTATGTATTATGTAATATGTATTTTAAAATGTAAATAATATATAGCTATGTATATAATATTTACATCTTTAAATACATAATTATAAAATAATAATTAACATACACATTTCATAAAAAATAAAGACCGACAGGCACTAGGCATCGGGAACATAATAATAATTTTTATTGTTTCTGTGTCTGTGTCAAATAAACATAATATTTTCTTTCTTTCTTTGATATAAAAATCAAACGTTAAAATGGTTAAAATATGACGCTCTTCTATATCTATAAATTAATTAATACGTCAAGAGAAAACTTTGTACCCCTTTTTATGAATTGCGCGCACGGAGGAGTGTGAGATTTGGCATAATTAAAGTTTATATGGAGAAGGAGTGCAGAAAGCTAAAATTATGGTCGAATATCGACCACTGGGCGACCACTAGTTAAAATAAACACAATGGTTTGTGATATTAATTTCCATAGACATATATGTATATACAAATTACAACCGTTAAAAAAATTGAGCACCGCATGAAATAGATCTAGGTTATCAGAAATGGCTCGGAGCCAGTTGTTATTTTTGTTTAATATGTTACACGTACTTACAGGAACAGCCTCTAGAATATCCTATGAATCATCTTTCCTTACAAGGCAACCAGAAATCCAAAGATTACTGACGTGAGATGAATTAGTAACGGAAGCCATCAATGGATTGAGATCGTTCCAAGATCACTATAAAAATAATTCCTTTCATACATATATGGCATCTGTGTCTGTCTAGGCCGGACGCTCGTATCACGTATTATACGTAGGTACTGACAGTGCCATTAGTTTAAAACGTCATTAGACGTAGAAATTGTATTTGAAATGATATGGCTATATGGCTAACGGCTATTGGTTACGCCTATTCCAGCTAACTCCTTGTCTATAAATGCCTGGATTTTCCCGCAACCTACGCGGGAAAAACTTTTGACTGATTCGGTCACAAATCTTCACAGTAATTAACTGAGTAATAATTAGGTATATTTTATGACACTATTAAATTGTGAGAAAGAAATAGTTGCATCAGTTGACTCAACCTTGACTGCCGGTAACTTGGCATTGCCATCTGGCATGGCGAGTTATTATGAATTTCACTGTTATGAAACTTTGCGTTCTGAAACTACGTATTGCTAAACAAACGTACCTCTGACGCTAAGATTCAGATGCAATCAGCTTTGTAATATTTATATGCAATTTTATAAGATATACCGACGAATACTCAAACACATCTCAATTTTAAGTTGCCATTGGTGTCGATTCTGTTGCGCACTTTGACAGAACTAAACTAAACTAAGGGCGTTTGTCTCTTTTTGTTTCAATAGAAAAAGAAAATGACAGATGCGTTTATTTATTATGAAACTTAGGGACAAATACTTACTTTACCTATCAATTTTAAGGAAACGCGGGCGGCATTTTTTTCATACAAACGTGTTCCCCGATTTCCTCTCTGGATATCGTTACAAGCGCATACTTTTTTAATATAGATGTAAACTAGAATGCCTATGTAGCTTTTTTTATTAGTTACTTCCAATAGGCGGTGTGGCCCTTCAAAATTTCATAAAATTGCCTAGTTTGAACGCGATCAACAGACTATCTACTATTAACCGGGTCATGTACCAAGTTAGTTTATAACAACTTATGGGTAAATACATATATTGAGCAACAAATGAAAAAACAAAAAAAAAATGCTTATCTTGGCAGTGTATTTCAAAAAAGCAAAACGTAAAACAATATTTTCCAACACAGTAGGTAAAAATAACATAAAAATCGGTCCTCTTTTGACCAGGTACTGACAAGTCGGTTTTTACTTTTTTTAAATTTTATTTCATTTAGGTCTGATCAGTCTAAGGTACAGGTGTTGCTTGATAGTGATAGTTTTAAACACAGACAAAAGAAGATCTGTGGTTTTAAATACCTATTCTTCAAATTTTTCTGTCTCTTTTCTTTTTCTCTCAATACTCTGGTGTCCGGCTCTTGTCACAGTTTTGGCCTTTCTATGAACTGATTTTTTAAACTTAATACAAACCCGAATTACTTGAGCAACGACTAGGTAAATGAGGAAAATATGCTTGCAAGCATGTAATGTATTGTAAGTGCAATAATGCAATGCAATAGATTCAATAGATAGTTACCTTTTCCTTTTCACAATGTAGTGTCAAATAACTTAGTTAACACAAATGTTATTTGATCTTAAATTCTAAATAATATTGAATCTCATTTACAATAAGCAATGCAATAGAACCTTGAAATAGATTTCGATATATTTCTTTGTACTGACATGTGCATCAGCTGATAAATACATATTGTAACACACAAGGGAATTAAAAAAGTAGCTTTTGTGTGCATGACAATCATCGATGATGACAATACCTCATGATTTTCGTTTGTAATATACATAGATATATTATATACTAGTGGAGCATTTCTACCACAAAACAATCTCTACAATATGAATAAATCACAAATTAGTGAGTAGTGATGTGACCATAGCTAACTCATTATTACGTATTTTCAATAGTTGTCTTTACGCAGTTCTAAGTTTAATAGTAGATTGAAAATATAGGTGATTTCATCTATTGAGATAAGTTTCTATTCTGATCACATTAGTCAAGTACTTACTTACTGCGCAAATTGCAAACGTCAACTATTTACTTCTAGACTACGCTAACATACTGGTGTGATCACAAACACAATTAGGTATTATGTACCTACGTGACTTTAATCGTGTTTGCCAAGAACCGACGCATTTAGTATATATAAAGCTTAGAAGGAAATTTAAAAACATCACTGTTTAAAAATTATTTGTAAAATCTCTAGTAATATGAATAATTCATTATGGAGTCTTTAAAAACATCGATGATTATCTGTCTAAATACAATCACAGGCTTATCGCAGATATGATGACTCATAATTACAAAAAAATAAAGAACGTAATTTAAAAAAAAAGTTGGTGACTAATTTTATCTTCCTGCAAATAGACATCAACCTTAAAAAGGTTTCTTTCAACATGGCTGGAATGTTACAAAAAAATCGAAAAAAATATTGGGATGTCATATAAGTCACAAAAAAAGTAAACACTTTTTTTTTGTCTACAGCCTTTTATGGCTGTCACAACATTTTTTTCGAGCTTCAGTGGCCAGCTCTTTCAAAAAGTAATGTCAAGTTTTTATTAATATTACATCTCAGAGACCTTGGCATTAGGAAATGCCGTAATGCAACCTTTTAACGATTTTTAATGCTTGCTTTGTTATTTTCAAAACCAAATGCTTATTTCGCTTTGTTTCATAAATAGTTATAAAAATAGTGTAGGTGTAAATTCTGAACGTTCAGCAATTATTTAAATTGGCTAAACGGTGCTGCTCATTAAAAATTCTGATAGCATGAAGTTTTATTCGTGCTGGTATTAAATTCTTACTTAATGACGTATTCTGAGACGGGGATACGTCATCGGTCCCCGTTGGTTTCCTGCTCCCGTTATGACACAGCGAAAGTTAAAAAAATTAGTCATGTTTTATGCGCCGGCGTTGTCCTATGAGTCACTGAGTCACTTCCTCTTATCGATAACATTTGATAAGGTTTATTTACAATTTTACCCAGTCATCCATGTAGGGAGCGCTTCTAATGATGTCGGGGGTGTGTTATCTATCATTTAAATATGAACCAGATTACCTGAGTAATAATACCAATATGCTTATCATCTCCATAATCAAGTCTTCGTCATAGGATATATTTGGCTGTGGTTTTATGTATCATCATAATTCATGCATGCACATTGCTGATTATCCTTAACATGACTAGTAACAATAAAGAGTATTTCTATTCTATTCTAAATACTATCTATCTCCATGATTCTATTCTATTCTGGATCCTAACCTTAGATTACCTCGTGATTATTTTTTATAGAAATAAAAATTATACTTTACCGAGTTACAGCTAAATCGACTCTTTCCACCCCGCTCGGACATAGCACATGAGTAATCTAAGTTATAGTTAATAATAAGTACCTACACTTACGCCATTATTAGACATATTTCATTAGTTTTCCGTAAACGTAGTAAACCTATACAAAATGGCTCATCATTGGACACAAGGCACCTAGGCTTACATTCAGAGACGACAGAAACGAGTCTAAGCGTGAACTTACGCTTCCATCTGTCAAACTTACGAACAAATTTTGACAGATGAAAGCGTAAGTTCACGCTTAGACTCGTTTCTGTCGTCTTTGAATGTCAGCCCTAATCTCGACATTTCTTATGTGCCTGTACCTATCTCATTTATATGAAATAATGATCTATTATATTCTATTCAAGACAACGTACATTACTCTTTTCATAAACGACAAATCCATCAGAGTTATTAGAGATCCCTCAACATTAAACGATCTCTACCAAAAATTCACAATTCAATTCAATTTAATTTATTTCATAAATATTTACAATAGGTATAAAATACCTTCCATTGGTCCCAAACTAGGCAACACAACAATATATAATATATAATTTTTAAATTTTATTTTTAATTTAGGTACAATAAAAGCAATGCGAAACCAATAATTAAAATTAAACATGACTCATGCAGGCGGTCGGTACATCCCAAATAATCTACAAAACGGATTCACCTGTATTAGCAATAATATAACTCGATTGGGAAATTACAGAGCAGGAAATACCCGTTCTATGGCGGCATGTGACGTTTCAGATTAGCAATTTTAATTACACTTTTTAAGCATTCAGGAATTACCTTAAAATGTTTTTTTTTTTGCCAATGTTATGTTACCTACCCTATAATTTACGATTATTCAATTGATTCTTAAGTTAATGTAGGTATTTGATCGCTTAGATCAGTGTTAAATACTCAAAAACTTGATCGCCATGTTCTACAAAATGTTAATAGGTTTTTCGATTGGAAAATACTATCCTGGAGTCTCCACGGGACTTTACCAGCTTCGGCGATATGTAATTTACTGAAACACGGCGTGACTGTAAGCATCTTATTTCATGAAATAGATAGGTAGATACTTTTTTAATATCTAGTTAAATAAAAGACATCAGCGACTTCCTATATCAAAAACATAATTTCAAAAAGATGCCAATTGTTTGTTGGCTAATTAGACTTGATCAACAAATATCATTTAAGCAGGTACCTACCGCGTCTCCAAGTAGAGTCAATTCTGGCGCAAAAAAAATCTTACCAAAAATATCCCAAATCAACCCATAACAAGTATGGGTATCTTTTGTTTTCGATTTTCAAAATATAAACAAAAATTAAAATTAAAATTCGCTCTGTGACGTCTTTTTAGACCTTAATTATTTTAACAATTGACAGGTGTTTGATACTATAATTAATTGATTTATAACTCAATAACAAGCATAAAATTCGCATTAACGTAGATATAAATATAATAAATTATTATAATATAATAAAGCCAATGTTTACGTAATTATTATGGAATTTGAATCGGCATTTTAAACGTATACAAATTTATTCAGCGATAATTTACGAGGAACTACTGAGCTTAATGCGTAATTTTATAGACATATCTCATCAACCTATATTACACCTAGGAATATTCCATGTTTTATGTCTCAAATCTATAGGCCTTAGAAGAAGTTTGTCGCAATTCCCTGAAAAGCCGTAAAAAGAGGTGTTCAGATACCGTAATCAAAAAACCTAATTATAGTCTCACTAGACTGATGGTAGATGAAAAGAGAAAAAAAAAGATACCTTATTTATATAGTGTATCTTTTTAATAACAATCTCGATTTTACTCTTCGACTGCGTTCGATTTTCCGGGGATTTACAGCAATGCGAACACGATTCCTATTGTGTCAATGCCAGATAGCCCATGTGTTTGTAACCTGTATCTGGCTGGCAATAGCGTTTTTTTTATTTATTTTATCCAATTATGCAACTAAATGTTTAATATAAAGAACTTATTGTAAAATAAACGTCTCTACATAAAAACTCTTGAAAATAGACTACCTAACTGCATAACTGGTTTAGGATCATGTGACATTGCGTCTTTTTTAAGTTTTGGTAGGTAGGTAACAAGGTGTCGCTTCAAATAAGACACCATTTTTTAACAAGACCTCAAAATAAAAAATCTAGGACAACCTCAATAAATTATTGATGTCTACCGACGTGCCGAGGCGTCTTCTTTTTTTCAGAGCCATTCAATTGCCTTAACACGAATATATAGGTACCTACATTATTAATTTGGACTATAGCAATAGGAAATAAAAGATAGCTTAGAAAAAAATACAAGTCAGGTCAGGATTTGATTGCCAATACGCGCAAGATGTTGAATTGTTTCTTCTCAAAATGTTCTGTAACACCTTGTGTACTGTGATATGAGGTACCACCTCAGATTTTGGTATAGTTTTTGAGTAATATAAAAGGTGTGCCCCCATCATCAAAATATTTGTCGTATGCGTACTATAGGCAAAGAATACTAACTATAGAATCTATAGGTACGTTAGTCCACTTCTGCGAACCCTTCGGAAGATGAAGGCAATAAATAAAAATCACGAAAAAAATTGTATCTAGCACTCGAAAACTGCAAAAGTGGCACGTAGGTACTATTAATGTTTACGACCGTAACTAAAAGCAGTCCTTACGAGCCAAGGGCAACCGGTGGACCTACGCTATTCTAGGCACACGCCGCATGCCCTTAATAGTAAACGGATTTAAGCAATAAGCCCTAAAAGGTATATAGATTAACACTGTAAAAGTATAGCGAAGATCTTAGTCAATACATCTCTTAGCACACTGGCACAATGATATCTACTTAATTCTAGACGGAATAAAAATATAAAATTTAATAAAACGATTGCTATCGTTTTCAAAATAAGAACTCTAGCTTGCAAATCGGATATGGAAAAAAAAATGCCACCTGCTAGCCTGCTACCAGTCTATACCGTCTATAGCTATACTTAAGTCATTTAAGCAAAATTTAAGTGCTAGGCACTTGTCGGTGTAGCAATTTATATCTAGTCCTATCCAATGCTAAATCTTTTTAATTCTTTATATTATGTTTCTAAATTTGCTTTTTCTTTCAGTTGAATAATGTAGTTTCTTCTTGGTCTTCCTCTTTTTCTTTTGCCTCTATTTTCCTTCTATATCTATAGTTACATAATACAGAAGTTTTTTGTTTGTTTATAGGCATTTATGGGGTAATATCTGCAACTACTGAACCAACTATTTCACTAATAAAAGTTACACTATCCCCGAGTGAATAGGCGGTATAATATTTTGATAAAGTAAAACGCGCGGGCAACAGTTAGTTTTTGACTCCATCGTTATCCGGATATTTGAATCCAAATTGTCCATCTAATTCATTGCAATCTTCTTCCCCCAAAATGACAATCTTGAGCTTAGGCTCAGTTTGAGGAAAGCTAAAATTTAGTAAAACTTTTCTGTTGAGAAACTCAATTACAACAAGACTCCCAAAGTTGGAATAGCAATAGACTGTATATTCGTACAGAAAATACTAAGTCCGTCATTCATATTAGCAAACTTTTTACGAGAGTGAACTTTTTACCGTGCACTTAGAATCTCGACATTTCATAAGTGCCTGTATCTGGTAAAATCTGTCTGGTTTACATGATCTATTCTATTCTATTCTATAGTAGGTATCTACACATCTGCACAACCTTCAAGAAACATATATAGCGGTCATTAATATTCTTAAGCCTATCATATTTCAATTATAGTAATCCGATAGTCTGATCCGACGGTGTAATCAGACGGACAACTATAGACTACCTGCGTTAGCATCTCTATATAGTTTGTGAGACTACCTAAACACACACACACATTTCTGATGAGACTATGAAATCGGACTTCACAGTCAGAGTAGGTCTCAGTTACTGAAATACTCTGAAATTTACGATATACCTACATTGCACCACTCGTTATTAGAACTTAGAATCCCATTTTTTTTATTACCAGGAAAATTTTATGGTGGTGATTCGCTCATCCATTTATATGTATATAGGTACCTTATCTTTTACTATGAGAATGATCAATGAAGACGAAAGGGACAAAAATAAAATTTTAAAAACTGCTGTACATTTTATTTGAATAATATTGAATTATTAATATGGCACAGCAGATTTTTTATTTAGCGATTTCAGCACTGGCCCCTTAATTTTTTTCTAGTAATAAATAAATAGCGGTGTACAAAACACATACTTTTCTATAATTCCTCGGTTTAAGTAGCGCAATATGTGGTTCTGAGTTGCGTAGTAAACCGACCTAGGTATGACATTTTTTCATCAACATTAGTAACGGAACTATTAAATCAGCCCATAATATGACAAACAATACTTTATAATTATGTACTTAACGTTTATTTAATGCGGTTTTCCGGCACAAGGCATAAATATGCAAACCCTATGTCTAACCTAGGTGTCATAGGTGGTTGTGAGTGCATGTGACATGTATGTTTATAAACTGTACCCGTGTACCCTCGATACATGAGAAATCCTAGTGAGGGGAAATGATTAAAAAAAAAGAAAAAAAAAAAAACAATCAAGGCGATCGTCTCAAGAGGATGGACGGTGGACAAATCTTCTAATAGGGGTCTAATAATACCTATTACACATCCCAATTTACAATTCTAGCAAAAAGAAAAACCTATTGCGATCACCATTATTTCCTCGAGTCGTAACATTGAAGCGGTCTGAATTCTTTAGAAGGTCCATTTTCAGCATTTAAGAATCTGATATGATGCTAATGATAAATTGAATGGCCAAAGACGAGTGTCCGTTCAATAATTCGTTTCAGCTTATCGTTTATCAGAGTTTATTTTACTCATTTTACTAGGTACTTAATGTTAGACAGAATAAAATCCGAAAACCGATAAGTGCAGTGCGTGGCGCGGCACATGTCGCATCACCTCACTAATTTTGACACTTGACGTATGCTTTTCCCGCGGATTTTAGATACCTGTTGCTAAGTTTTATTATAATAACTACCTACTGCTAAATAGTGGTGTCGATTCTGTTGCGCACTTAGACAGAACTAAACTAAATTAAAGGGGCTTCCAATTTCAATTTTTAATTAAATGGCTCCATCGTGACTTTACTATGATTTTGCCAATGTCAAGGCATCAATGTCTATAGATACGCTCTGTCATACAAAGGGAAGCTAAAAAAATAGACGTATTTTTTGAAGACGTCGAATTCTAAATTCAACAATATTCGAATTATATTTAAATAGAACAGCGATACATGCTACCTACTGTTATTATATGAGTTACCTAAAAAGGACATCACAATATTGAAGTTAATAATAATAAACATTAATAAATTTGACAAACATTGAGTATTATAACACTAAAGGCGCTTGTCTCTTTCTGTTTCAATTGAAGAAGAAAGTGACAGACATGCGCAACAGAATTGACACCTCTATCGTTCAGTTATTAGTTAATACTACTAACTCAAAATCCTAAAACTTTAGAAGTAAGTACCTACTTGCGGCTGACATTATTAGGGCCAAAACCTATGCACTTATTTTGTGACCACAGATATTGTATATTATTATCCTTTATTCATTTTTCATACATATTATTTATATTTTTAAATATTTTTACAAAACTATATTAAAAAACATTTAAAAATATGAAAAAATAGTAGCCCACCGGTATCTAGAATAGGGTCCAAGCTACCGGCGGTCAGGGCTCCAGAGAAAAACATTATTATAGATATCTGTGTTTGTGACCTTAAGATTCTAATCAAAAGATGCCAATTATAACCATTCTCTCCATATTACGCAATACTTGTTTCTGTTTTCATGATTATTACATAACCTGAAGCGTATAACAAACAATACTTCACACGTGTATTGTAGTGATAGATGTTTTCCTCGATCACGTTAATAGTTACGTAGGAAAGTGTCACGGTGGGCGACTGACGTCACTTAATTACTGTGCTCATTTGTTTACAGGGAGATAACACACGGCCTGTCGAAGCCAGATGCGTTACAAACTAATAACACTTGTTGACATTTTTAGGGTTCCATGCCGAGCACAAACAGCCCCTAGTACCTACCCTATACGCTGTCTTGTAGGTTAACACCCATATTCTAAGTCGTAACTAAAGAATTGCAGTATTTGCAGTTTAGTGTTACCAACTCTCAGAAATATTTATCCCCAAAGCTAAAGTTAAAAACCCCTAAAATCCCCCAAAAAAAATTATACTCTGTAAAAGTAATAAATAAATTGTAATATTATACAATAATTGAAACATTTTCAAAAAGTTTACAGCCAACTGCGTCACAATTATTACAAACTTCACAGTAAAAGTCAAGAATAAAAAAATCCCTAAAAATACCCCTAAAAAAATCCCAGCCCACTTATTTACCCCCTAAATTTGGGGGGAAAACCCCTAAGTTGGGAACACTTGCAGTTGCCGCGCAGTTGCAGTAAAATTTTGATCAAAACAACACATTTGGTATTCTCATACTCTCTTTCTCTTAGCTTCAGTGAGATACGCTCGTGTCAAGTTCGAGCGCCAGTGCAATATGATCGGCGCGTTATAAAATTACGTGTATCTATCTGTCTGTCACATGGGTATTTTTACAATTACTTTAATTATATCGCTTGTCGTAAAAAATAAGCCGCATAAAATTTTCTGTTTGTGTGTAGTTGTGGCATCTAATAAACCACCTTAGCAAATAATAATAAAAATCAAAACGACAGTGGTTTCCATACAAGAACACTAAAAAAATAGATTATATCCAATATTTTTTGTTCCAGCTATATCTCAAAAATGGTTACACTCCTCAAGTAATTTTTATTTTCAATTCTTACTCAACAGAAAACGAAATACAAAAAAGACCGACGGTACGGAACCGAACATGGCTCGCACTTGAACAGTTCTATTATCACGATTTGCGTAGTTTAAGTACGCAAAACCGAAGGAGAAGGAAAACTGACGCGTACTGAGGGGTCGTTCATTTATTACGTAACAAATAAGGGTTGGTTTTTGCCTTTTGGTTATATGACCGAGATGAATGTCGTAAACTTCCATTCTTCTTACAGAGCGTAGGGGTTACAATGATGGGAGTCTCCCACGCATCTTCTCACAAAGAGAATTTCAATGAACAATTTTCCTTTCAGCCGATCCGTTGGAGGCTTTCAATTTTCAAATCGTTGATTACGTCACGTATGGAAAGCTTATTATCCATTGTACCATAAAATATTTTAGTATAATATTATAAAAATAAAGACAGACTCGCTGAGCCTTCACCGCTTCCTAACCCTGGCAACTTTCACTTGCCAGTTGGGCAAAATTAGGTTCAAATCCGAGGATTTATTAGACAAGTAATACTCAGAAGACGGTGAATAAATATGACAAAAAATTTAAAACAACATCTTTAAGTTGGGGAAAAGATGTTCAGATGAATGATGCATGAATGGGTAGTGTAACCACCGTTGCTAAGTTGATGATATTGTCGATAATTTGCAGGAAATCTTAGAAAAGCTGTGCACACTTGTAATTCATAATTAAGCATATCAGAATTATGACCATTGTCCTATTAATGTTATCTGTCAATGAATTATTATGAACACTGTTAATGTGCCTACCTGTATAAAAAAATAAAAACCAAAACTTATTTGGCCATGTTAATTGCAATAATAACGCGAATTTAATTTAATTTCAATTTAACTACTTTAGTAGTAGGTAATTAATTTTCAATTATTACGTTCTCATGCTTAGTTCTACAGGCATACTAGTTTCAGTATCCGTTAGGTAAGTGCCGTTATTACTTCGCATAACTACCTACTTTATTATTTAAATACTTAACCAAAAAAAATACTGTTAATTAAAAAAAAAATGTCAGTTCAGAACTTCGCTTTATTGTTTATTGTTTTACTTTCCCACAGCAACGGCACCGGTTCGTATATTATTATTTAAAGTATTAATATTGGCAAAAAAAAAAAAATAAGGGAGCGCCACTTTTAAATTATCTTATTCATATTTAGAATAGTATAAGCTAGAACCTTTTTTCGCAACTAAACTGTATTGAAAAGAAAAGAAAATAAAGTAGCGGCCTCAGATAAAGAATCCGCTTACGCTAAGAGGCGAACACAAACTGATAGCTACTAGTACTTTTTACGGTTTCCGGCGAAGAATAATTTCAGTTCCTTCAAAATTCTTCTACTCTATCTTGATAGGCCTATTAATATTTTTCAGGTCTCAGAGAAAATTGGCGAAAACATTACGGTTTGAGCCATCATGGTGATTGCAAGGATTACATTAAGTCCTTTAGATGCATGAGTAAATGCAAAAGCATTGGATCCCAACTATTTAGGGTGGACTACACCTGTAGATGTACTTGTCATAATTTGAAGACAACAACTATATTGCCATACTTTATGTGGCGGACTAATGGTACTACGAAGACCTTGCCGAGGACTCAAAGCCCACAACTTTATCACATTAGCCGTACCCTATAATTTCCGAGATACTTCGACTGACTACACCGAAAAACGCACCATATCGACAACACTCGATTTTGAAGGTGAAGCAAACGGTGATGTCGGTCCGTTTTTTTCACCTTCAAAACCGAGTGTTGAAAATTGTTTGACGAAAATTACTGATGCAGGAGATGATGAAGCTGGGGATATAAACGGCACAACAAAAGACAAAGCAACGGCGATGCCAGAAGAATAGTTAAAGAAGCACTTGCCATGTGATAATTACTATCTAATGTTTTACTAATTTATATTTATGCAATAAAATATTCAGCTTTAACAGTCACAAATCGGGTGACCACTCCTTTTTTTGGGCTCTCGTACAAAAAATCATGTCGCGTGCAGTCAAATGTACGCCCATTGTAAATTGTAAGTCATACCAGCCACAAAGTCATAAGAATGGAATGGATATTGTTTCACGACGCGTCAAAAGGTGACGAGCAGAGTTTAGTCACCTCGGAATGACTTTCCTTTGCACAAAGAGCATCCTCTTAAGGCTGGTCAATACATTGGCCAATGCTTTTCGCCAGAGTCTAGGGGGCTATTTGTCCCTTTGAGAGCTGGCCCAAATGTTGGTGTGTGTGGTCAGTTTTTAACACACATCATACGTTGGCACAACTTGGGTCAACGCGACCGCAGATTACTGCACAGATTATATCCCAGAGACAGCAGTAAACAAAATGATTATCTCCCATCGCCGGAGAATAGAAATTTCAGCAAAAAAGAGACTGGTTTCGAAACAAAATGGCCTATGAGACATTTTAGTAGTATCTAGTATTTCATGTTCCATCCTTATCTTTCTTCACCCGCCAAATTATATACACCGACAATTCACCAATACGTTCGCCAACGTCTTGCCTAACGTGTGGACAGAGTTCACAATTTGCTTGCCAATACCTTCGCCAGCGCGATGAAGTGTGTGTCAATCCTTACGCGACTTAAAAGGAGTCATAAAGGCTTTGTCCTGTTGACTGTGTCCCCGCACCGCGGCCCACGGTTACGACCCTCAAACATCTATTGTCTTTTGGTAAACAAGTTTCTTTAAAAAAGTTCAAGTTCGTAATCAATGGGCCTATGTAACTAAAGAGGCGGGTATTCACGAGGCGGCTGATGTTAGGCAACCAACGCAAGCCGCGACGCAACATCGCGCTATGTTGCCAGACGTCGTAGTCGCAAGATGTCGGGTGACAAATTAGTACTTAAAAACAAAAATATTGACGTAAGAAAATTTTGTGACGTTGACGCAACAGGCGTGTTTCGCGAATTACGGTGTTGGGCATTTTTGGGGTAGTTGCGCACGACGCGCGCGACGGACAAAATATTGCACAACATATTTTTTGACTAGTTATTACGTGGAGGCCATTGTAATCAAAAGCCTTAAAAAATAAAATTATTTTGTTACCATTATTTATTCATGCAACAGTACAGAAAATACGTAAGTAATAGATTGTGAGTAACTATTACGTATTTTCGCTTAATTAGATTTCGATTTAGTAATTTTAAATAACGAAACTATTTCGTAGGATTCATAAATTAAACGTTCCTCGATACCTGTTTTAATTGTTAAATTAATTAAACAATATAAAGACTCGACGGTGGCAGTTCGTGGGCCGCCTTTGCTTATCTGTAATTGACACATAACCGGTCGAAACTAGTTTGAACAATAGTCGATTGAATACTAATCGCCATATTACATTCCCAATAACTTACAAAATATATTTATTAGGCCGTTGTGGCTGATATACTAATAACAGATGTAAGTACTATAATGGGATTGATTCTGTTGTCTACTCTGACAGAACTAAACTAAACGTGTTAGTCTCTTTCTGTTTCAATAGAAAAACAAAGTGACAGATGCGTTTAGTTTAGTTAAATAGTACTGTCAAAATGCCCAACAGAATCGACACCAATATAACATAATAATAATAATCATTTATTCATCAGATAATACAAATCCATATTTGTTAATATACAAACACTTACAAAAACTAATGTCAGTACTTACGCTAGAACATCACAAATACAACTACGCCGCTGTGGTATGCAGGCGTATCCAATGTTCCAGTATGGGGCTATCCCACCTGTATGCTAGATATAGTGCTCAGAATGCTGTTGCAGAATATAACGCAGGGGAAGGAAAATTTTGAAGCTTACTCAGAGGAAATCTGACGAGAAATGTTTGGAATATTAATAGATGACACAGACTATTGTTGCATATTCAATGAGTTTATGATGTTATGAATCAGTAATGATACAATCATGATTCCTAGGTTTAACGAACTAATTTTTATTCTACGTATCGTCACTGTCTACCGCACATTACACGTCATTGTCTGAGTTGTTAATCAAAGGTAAATAAAAAGACGTTCACTAAACAATTCCAAGAATTATGGTGTCACTACACTTCGAACTAATAGGTACCTATCAACTTTCAATGGCAAAGAAACTGACAGAGCAGGTTTGAGAAGATAAAAATATTAAAAATGTAATATGAAAATATTCCCAAATACACATCGGAACTTGTGATGGGCTGGATGCAGAATGGGATTTCCCCAATTTAGGAGAGACCTCGCTGGAGTTGACTGCAGTATAGGTTATATTTATCAGAGGCAATAATAGATAAGAAATATACAAAGTGAAAGAAAGAAAGAAATAAAGTTTATTGGCACATAAATGCTAAAAACGCAGAAAATAAAAATAAAATAAAATCAGTAGTTGTGCCAAACGGGCCAGCAGCTCAGCATAATGTTGGGTGCCAGTACGTTAATACTGATTACCCAACGCTGGTTTTCAGCTGCAACCCAGGGTGCCATACGCTCGAAACAAAAAACAAAGATAAATCAAGGAGAAAAATGAAAAAAAAACAGTAAAATATAGTACGAATAGCAGCGAAGAAATTAAAGTAAGCAACTATCCATAATTAGTGCAAGTGATTACGTGAAACTACGTATTTGGAATCACGTTCTGAAACCGTACACAAAAAATTTATGATTTTCACGCATGTTATTTTTGCTTAATATTTTACTCTACTCTCATTCGTCTAGGCCAGGGGTCGGCAACCTGCGGCTCTTTAGATGTGAAGCTGCGGCTCTTTAGTTCCATACGCAAATCACTAGGTGGTCCTGGCATTATTTGCCAAATAAAAGAAAGTGTGTAGAAAAATAAAAAAAATATTGTGGCTCTATAAAAACTTTGAATTTTGTAATTTTTGACTCTTCCGACTCAAAAGGTTGCCGACCACTGGTCTAGGCGAAGGGAAATGACGACACGGTTGGCGCAGTGGCTAAGCAATTAGCTTTCTACGCTACGTGCTGCGGGTTCGATCCCCGCACGGAACAAATATTTGTATGATCTACAGATAGTTGTTTCGGGTCTGGTTGTGTGTGCATGTGACATGTATGTTTGTAAAGTGTACCCTCGATACAGGAGAAATCCTAGTGAGGGGAAAAGATTAAAAAAAAAAAAAAAAAGAAATGAAAGTATAAACTTCATCATTATCTATTGTATATGTGTAAATAAAGATTATTTCGATAAGAACAGGTTAGAGACTTTTCAAATTTCGCCTAGAGATCGTGATATGTGTAAAATTAAGAAATTTTTAATTGGTCCTTGTGGCTGATCTACTGTTTGGGTTTGATTGATTTTTTGTGTACATTGACAGAACATTATACCAAATACGTGGTTTTATTTAATGTCGTTATGTCGTCACCAACCAGATTATGTATAAGTATGTCTCTAATCTATTAGATGTATGTAGTATTACCAGTCACAAGATATGAATCAATACCCGTAACCTAGTGTCCTCTGCGAACAAACCTAGACAATAGCACAGACGAATCAATATAGGCTCGACATCACATCAATATAATTCGTTACGTGCTGAAACCTTAACAAAGAACTAAGACCGAAATGGAATACTAAGATTTTTACGCCGCATTCCTAGGATTCATAAATATGAACCAGTTTTTTTTTTTTTTACTTTTTTTTTGGCCTAGTTAGGTGGCCAGTTTTTTATGGAACAAAATTATGTTTTCTTGGTTTTATAAAATTTTATCTTGAGCGAAAGTCAAACTTGCTACCTTCTGGTTTAAAGTACACCAGCCGCTTAACCATTAATTTAACTTGTGTTGTATTATTAAAAATAAAACACATTGCATGTTGTGTTTACCTATAATTGACTGTGCAGTAATCTCAAAACCTTATTGTATATGTAAAATTTATCATGTATTGCTGTAACAGACGTTGGTAGACCTTAAATAAATAAATAGTAAATTGAGATTCCTGCTCGCGGTCGAATTTTTCTTTTACCAAAAATATTTTTACACCTTTACAGTATTGATAAAAAAAACCGGATAATAAGCGAGTTATATCAGTCGCCATGTTATATCGTATTTTTTATTTCTTTTTTGTCATTTTATTTATTTGAGTAGCTATCAGTATTTCGTATCAGTACTATAAAAAGAATTAAGCTAATCAATCATATTGCGTATCAAAATCGAGCTTATATCGAGTATCTAAGTAGGAAATTGTACGTATTATTTAAATAGATAGCGGGATTTATTATTATTTCGAAGACAAATAGCGAATCATTTTAAAAAATTAAGTATGATTTGTTAACTAAAAATCTATACTTACACAGGTAAATGAAGATATTATCAGTGGCTAACTTATGACCTTGATCAGTCATATAATAAGGTCCTATTTCATCAGGTTGCGGCTTTGTTATCTTCATTACAATGACATAATCCATAGTTATAACTACAGGATATTTTTTATGTAGTGCGCAAAATTTGTAGTATGTTTTAGTCTCTGTTCCTAAATGCAACCGCAGTAGATACTAAAATTAACTCCAAAACAATATAACATTTTGATGCTGTATGGCTTGCGCTAGTAAATTATGCGTCCCCCCCATACTAAGTCGAATTTCCGTTTTGTTTTAAAGTGTATCCCAATTCCCAATACTGCGGTGACATTTATTTAGGAACAGAGACTGAATCATTCTACAAATGATGCGCACTACATAAAAAATTATCCTGTTGGTCCTACTTTATTAGCGGAGGTCGTTTTCAGGGGTTATAATACTCATCATTATGAACAACTTTTACTATGGGACCAACCCTGAAATGTCAAAAATAAAATCTGCTGTTTCATAAAACGAATTCAATATTACTTGACTAAATGTATGAGACAGCTAATGTTTTTTTCGCGGTTATGATATTGGTCCCATAGAGAAAGTTGTTCAGATTGATAGTCTGACTGATCCATACCCCGAATTTCTGATACACGTTGTAGATATCATCATCAGAGAAATTAGTCAAAATGCTGCATACGCAAGGTTAGCGGGATAATATTTATTTTTATTGTTTACTTTTTTCTTTGTGTATAGACTGCATCTTATTCAAGTGTATGCGAGGTCATAGCCAGGAAAATATTTCGTAGATTCAGTGGTTTTTATTTTCGACTACAGCGTGCCCGCAGCCGCTATGGATTGCTTATGTTTTACGTGCCTGTATCTACCTACGGATTTTCCATCTACCGAAACGCGTAGGATAAACGTACAAACCCAAAAATGGCGTAGGAAATGGTGATCTCATGCGAAATCCAGCTAAATATTGAGCCATTCTTTGTCAGTCTCATTAGTCCAGCCCTGGAAGATTATTCGACAAAAGAGTTGATAAAACACATGACTAAAAAAAAACGTCGGATTTTTTTTATTTATATTGTTTTTATTTTATTTAAGTCAGATTTTTTTACTTTATTATTAATTTATAATACGCTTTTAAATTGGAATTGAATTTTTAGGAAAAAAAAAACGTTATCTATCATGTTGGTCTATAATTACTTACTAAGTTACTAATAATTAACAGAAAATCAATGTAGATAATACTTAAGAAAAGAGACCTTAACCATTTGGGTTTTGTGTAACAGTACACAATTTACTGTTATAAGTCCATCGCTAGTCGCTACCACAAAATAATGGAATGGATCGTTTTCAATTTCGAGGGATTCCCCTAAGCCCTACCAAGGTTTTGGTAGGCAAACATTACCTACGCGTTTGTATAGGGGAAAGTCCCTAGACATGCTAGTTCCTGTTGTCGTTACAAAATACGTAATTGACAGAAACCACAAGACTAAAAAAACATTTTATTATAATCGTGATATAAATCATCTCAACCCTGTTCGAAAAACGTCCAGCCCTTTGTGACCTCTCTCTCTGAATCATAGAAGAGACAAAACCGACAGATGCTATCGAAAAGTAACGTGTCTAAATGTCAAAATAATACATTTGATATTCTTATGCGATAAGAATATGACAAGTTATATTATCTACCTAGGGAAACAGTACTTAGGTACATACAAGTGCGATACGATTCAAACAAAATTCAAACAATAAAAGGCGCGATAGTAGCGTTTCTAATCGATTAAAAATCAAGATTTTTTACGATCAAAGGGCCGTTTTATCTATTATTGAATTTAATTGCCTCATTGATCTAATGATCGCAAGCGCGTGAACAGTCAGATCCTAAGTTCGATTCCCAGATTAGGAAAAGTGTCACCTAAATATTCGGTTTTTGTGTAAATATGTATTAACACGGAATTTGGAATTGTACCCGGTAGATGCCTCGCCTATGGGACTACATGGGGCTCAATAACGGCAACGGCGAAATGTGACTGAATAACGTACCTACACCTCTGTCTAACTTTCGGGGAGTACAGCCGTGATGCTATGTGGGAATTAATTAGGAATATGCACTATCAAATTTATGTATGATCATATTATTATTA
The DNA here is from genome assembly GCA_932294325.1 of Allophyes oxyacanthae. Taxonomy (NCBI): domain Eukaryota; kingdom Metazoa; phylum Arthropoda; class Insecta; order Lepidoptera; family Noctuidae; genus Allophyes; species Allophyes oxyacanthae. Next base: position 4,110,158 of record OW028612.1, read on the forward strand.
TTATCATACAGCATACAGGAAAAACATAATCCCCGCCGTAGTAGGGTAAAAGGACATCGATAGGAGTCGACCTCCACAATCTACATACGCAATGACATTTTACAAAAATGTAATTGTACATAAGTAGCTAGTTAGCTACGCGGCTACGTCATATGTGCACTTGGATCGAAGATTTTGGCATCGATGTGCATCAATATCAAATTTGCGGCATCAGCATCGTTATTTTTGACATCGATGCCTTCTAGAATAATGTTCGTGCCGTCAACTGCAATACGATGCTGATATTTTTTGATAATACGCATCCAACGATATCTACTACAACTAGATGGCACTAGTATCCGTTCCAACATGACATGGCATCCAATATAATATCTGTAAGTGACATCGATGCCTGGTATCGCTATTCTAAAAGCGCCCGTCTCTAATGTGTATCCTTTGTTCGAAATCCAAATAAATAAATAGCATATGCTACACACGGCTACATATCAAGTTATACATTTCCAGTATAAGCTGACCTCGCATTGTATAGGCTATCCGTACAATAAAACGTCAGCTTATACTGATAATGTATAGTTTGATATGTAGTCGTGCAAACTAGATAAAAGGCTCGAACGACGACTAGATTAGATAGTGACTGGGCCAATTAACAGCACGTGCTGCCTTATCAACTGATGAAATTTTTGCAGTTTCTATATTATTCCAAGGTTCACTTGATACGCAAAAAGCAATTACGATACGTTTTTAAAAATGAATAAATTAAAAGAATTTGGTAGGAGGAGCAACTCCATTTAATATTATAGTTTATTCAACCGATTCGTATTGTGTTGCTGACAGCTGCAGTAAACAGTTGTTAATGTATATCATAATGTAATTAGCTTAGATTATTGATTGGTTTCCTCTGCCGCTCCAGCGGAAACCAATAAATAATCTAAGGTAAATAGGTTTTAACTTTTAACGCCATCTTTATACCTACGAAAAAACGACAAAATAAACAACAACAAATAATATAATTATACGACAAATGCTATGTTTGTTAATGTATTAGTATAGTTCCTGAACTTTCAGGTTTCAGCTTATCAGTAGGAAGAATCAAAATACCAAATCCCTGGCCATAGACTGGAGAGGAGAAGTGGTTACTAGTACTATTGAAGAAGAATCGATCATAAACAGGAAAGAGAAAATGGCGTAATGCAATGGCCTTCATGTATTCATTGTTAGTAAATAAATGTGGACTGAACAGTGGTGATAAGCAATGTTTTTATGATTTCATTCCATACCTAGATAATTACGGAATGTATGGTGGAAACAATGTGCAACTATGTTTTTATTATTTCTCACTTTAGTTACGTAGGTATAGGCTATTAGTACTTGCCTGCCTTGCTATCATCAACCGCGATTCTCAATACAACAATTACTATTTATTTATTTATACTCTTAATTGTACACCAGGTAATATAACAGGATTGAGAATCAGCTAATGTACAATGAGCGGTCTAATCGCGCACAGCGATCTGTTCCAGATAACCTTTGGATGGACATAACAGAAATGAAATAGGTAACGGGCAGTCTAGGTGTACATGTTGGTACATTATTGTACTTACATCAAATACTTAAATATAATATTATAATACACACTTTTACGATTCAGTCAAATAGTGTAATATTTTCACATTAAATAAACATAAGTAAAAAAAAACTGTGTCAGACAGTGTCAGGTAATTATCCTTCACTAGCTCTTTAAACTCAGGCAGCGTTTGTGCACGTGTCACATGAAGAGGCAATGAAATCCACCACGCGAGCCTAGTGCAGATTGTGGATATTAAAAAGAAGAAGAAAAACCTTTATCCAACACGGACACTAAACGTAGTCACACGTAGTGGTTACATACTCTTTGACGGACATATTAATAACACAAGAGAGAGAAGATTAAAGATAAAAATAAAAACACTACAAAAAGAGACAAATAAGAACATAAAATATAAATTAAAATACATATATTAGTATGCCGTCAAGCATACCCATGCCGAAAGGGTAGCCAGCTCAGCATTTGCTGGGCGCGGAGAACCGAAAGACGAAGAGGAGAGACGAAGGATATCAAGTCAACAAATCTCCAAACTTTTTGTTGTAGAACATGATTCCTCAATACCCTCAAATCAGGTTTCCTCAATAAGTTTTTCTTCACTGATTTAGCAGTGGAAACGAATTCAGTTTGCATTACCTACATCTAGGGTTCTTTTCTGTCTGGATTTCCCCGGATTTGTCTTAGTTTGAAGGGCTTCTGGCATGCGTTCGGGCATGGTCTTCTACTTCATCCTTATAACCTACCAATGTAAACTTACAAGTACAACTATGTAGCGTAAAAATCATTCTCAGATAGTAATTCCCAGACTTTAAGCCCCAAAGTCCGGAGCTGTGGGTCTTTTAGTCTTGGATTTATTTTGTTACCGTTCTTAGTCTGACATCACTCCAGGAGGCTTACTACGAACTCTTAAAGCAGGGCAGAAATTGAACTGCCCAGACATTTCCAGAATGAGCTGACCTCACACTGTGTAGGCTTTTCGTACAATGAAAGGTCAGCTTATACTGGAAATGTTTCAGCATTTCAATTTCTGCCCTGCTATAAGACCTCGTAGTAACCCCCCTGATAGTTTTTCTCGTATTACCACTAGCGACCCGTCCTCGGCTTCGCACGGGTGCATTTTCTCTACTATCCTTACATTAAACATCAAAGTATTATATATATAAACCTCCCTTGAAAAATTATCTAACTGATGGTGAAAACCGCATCAAAATCCATTGCGTGGTTAAGGAGGAGTTAGCGGATATACAGACAAACAGAAGCAAAAAGCGACTTAATTTTATACCATGTAGAGAAGAGATAAACAAGAATGCTACGTAATGTTTTTAAGTTTCCAATTCTCCCCCAATGTACCTAAAGTTGCAGCTCTCGGGTAAAAACCAAATTGAGGAAATCTATATTAGCAATAATCCCTATACTTCATTTATAAGGACATTGTATATGACTGTTACTAATTGCGACATAATTACGAGATATGTAGTCAGAGTTGGAACCACCATCCAGTCTGAAATGACACAATATTTATGAAACTTTGTCATTGATGCTGACTGATTCTGACTAATATTTGACTAATGGTCATGGTAGGCATTGATGACTGAAATACACAATTTCTTGAACAATTTAGCGTATTTATTTCACAATAATTATGATGTTCTTTGAAAATCAAAGTAGGTAATAGGTATTATCTAAATATTAAAATTTAGTAAGTAAATAAACGGAATAAGTACATTTTGACACTTTGAAAATACATTAAGTATATTTTATTAGCGTCCTCATATCAGTCCATCAATTTAGCATTTTTTAAATTATTAATTAATTTAGTGTAACGCCTTTTTCCTTATAACATTTTTTTTTTGTTTTATTACAATTATATTAATTTTACGATGAATTTCTTATAAATCCTGTTTAATATTTTCGAATATCCCCGTTTTCCTGAAAAGATAATTTAATTAAAAAGAACTGACTTCATCGTATTTCTAGAAATTATGCCGCATATTGTCCTGTACGTATCACGAATTTATGATACTAAGGAAAATGTCGCACTAAGCAGCAATTATTTTACATTTTTATTTTATGCAAATATTAATTTATAATTTCCTTGCCTCAGTATTTCACTGAAAGTAACACGATTACACGAGACATGTTGGATTTAAAATAAAATAAAAATTTACTACTAGGTAGGCATAATATTTATCCATAATATAATAAAATTATTATTTACTTATATCTTAGGACACTGACAAGACTTAATAGTAAGAAAGGTATAGCAGCATCTGTTTTCTTACGTAAGCGTACGGGACAGCAGGTAGAGCGCGCGAAACCAAAACGGAGCGAAAATCGATTTTAATTTAACTGTAGAAAACTATAATAGCAAAACAAAATGTGAATCAATTATATTATTTTTTATTAATTTCCGTTCTTTATATGACATAATAATGTAGATTCTATTATTTGAATTGGTTCATATTTTTGTTAGAAGGCCATTTTAGATGTAACTTTGCAATTATTTTTTGTCGAGCCAAAATAGCTGTCAACATATTTTTGAATCAATCAAGTTTTTTTTTAAATACGATGTTTATCGTATTTTTTATTTTTTAATATTTTGAAATGCGCATATTAGGCTAAAAAAAAACCAGCCAAGTCAACTAGCTACTGTGTGGAAGTACTGAGTTCAGGACTTCCCACCATCTAGATTGTTATCTTGATAAGTAATTAACTAATTACTAAGGTACTTTACCCGATCACGGAACATCTGATTTCCTGTCCAGTATAATTATCTATGACGACGCGCGACGTTCCATCCATTCATAAACAAACTCATATCAATGTTATTCAAATTTCGTTTCGTCACATTTTATTATAATTTCGTCTGCCTGGCCGTCTGCTACTCAGAAGAATTCCCAATTGAGAAAGCACCCTATCACACTTTGCCTGATGCCTAAATCAAAGAATATAACTTCCTAAACTAAGAATCGAACCTAGACCACCTGTAGGCTAATTCACGTAACTAAAGTAGTGCAGTTGCCGCGCAGTTGTAATAAAATATTGATCAAAATAACACATTTACTAATCTTCTGCTTCTTCTTTCGTTATGGCAATTGAGCCGATGTCGACTATTCTGCCATTTGGTAACCTCTGAGCTTCAGTGAGATACGCTCGCGTCAAGTTCCAGCGTCACTGCAATACGATCGGCGCGTCTTAAAATTACGTGAATGCGACATAGCAGATTTTCAATGGAAAAAAATCTGTGCTATATTTTCTTAACCCTTCGTGTTTGATGCCTCTGCAAAAATCATACTTAAATGATTTATCTTACATAGGTACAGTACAATAGATATTTTTGTAGAACTCGTTTCGAAGAATAATGAAACGATATAAACAAATCGTATTTCGTCTGACCGTGTTTTCGCATTCACCTTGGAAACTAATCCTAGATTTGTATGTAGGAATGTAAACATTGTCTTAAAAAAGAACAGTAAATAAATATACACAGAAATAGTCATGTTTGTCTGTCTGCCACTAAACCTGACATTAAGAACATGGATACATATATCATTGGGATAAGCTGCCCCTGTTAAAATCTATACAAATATGATCTGCTTCTTAGTATTAAATACCAGTTTTAACCTGTTTAACCCCGGAAATAGCAAGCAGCTACTAATGTGTTACGATCACAAGTCAAGACCCTGTCTATGCATCATCCTGCGCTTCATTGATCGGGAATGTGTGAACCCTGACTAACTTGAGAGGACAAAGGATCGCTAGAATTGCTGACTGTTGAATCATCGATAACTGGGACGTGTGCAAACATGACGATATAACGATATATTAGCGTTATCCGGCTACCATTGCCTGCTTCGTAACATATGGCAACACTGTGTGGAATACAATACACACGTTGGATAGCATGATAAGGGTTGAGGTTTTTTGTGATAAAGTAAAGATAATAAGATAACAATTCGAACGAGATCGAGGTCACGTAGGGTTCATGTTTGGTTATTTTTTTAATATTTTGTATTGAAGGTTCTGGAGCCATAGGTCAAGTTTATAACAGGTACGTTCAAGCCGATTATTCGATAGATAATCTCAGATCATTCATCTATAAGTCCATTCAAAATTCGAATTTAATCGATTTATCCAGGTTATATCTGTTCATTGAATTACTTACTTATCGGGATTCAGCAAACTAATCGTAAGTACTTAGTTACGAGTAGTTACGAGACAGTTGGGAATGACTTTCATGAATAACATCTCAGTGAAATAGAATATCTACCTACTCTACTAGGTTCATATTAAAGTTATTGAGTCTTATGACCCGTTCAAAGGTTAAAGTTTATTGTACGCTGCGGCCTGCGAATAACTCCAATAACCTATCAGATCTGTCAAGAAATAGAGGTTACGATCAGGATCACCGAGGTCGAATAAATAAACAAACTAGGTATCATTTTTATTTATAACGTTGCTAAGCAACCGCGCTACTGGCGCAAAACATCCATGTCTAAAAACGGCTGCGGCTGGTAAACGAATTCTTCGGACAGTTGTTCTTCTGAGCCTGCTGCTCTGCGCCTTTGGCGCGCCATAAATATGTCATAGATGCAATGATGCTTTGAGTATCTAGAATTAGATACTCAAAGCAATCATGACGCAATGACGAGACAGGACGAAGAATAAATTCTCGGTAAGTATTTATAAATTACGTTTTCTTGCACATGAAAAAAAAACCCGATTGCTTAAAAAATAAACTTTAAATATACTTAAACTGAAAAGAAAAAGACAAGTCCAGTAAAATTCTAATGCGGAACATAGCGACTTTAAAAGTCGGGACCCATTATAGGGAAGATTTGAGCCAGTCTCTGGTCTCTGGTCAGCTCTCTCAATTTTTAATGAGTCCCGACTGTTAAAGTCGCTATTTTCCGCAAAGGTTCCGCATTAGAATTTTACTGGACTTGCTTTTTTCTTTTCAGTTTATATTTAAAGTTTATTTTTTTAAGCAGTCGGGTTTTTTGATTTATTATTAATTTATTTTATTTTAAACTTTTTAGTTTTATTAATACTTATTATGTTATTCTAGTGTATTAAGATATATATATTTATGAAATCGTCTCTTCGAGCCCTTCATTTTGACACCGCACATGACAATATCACGAAAAAAAAAATGGTTGCTAACAATGCTAACCAACTTTAAATCGTTATAGGTCCTAAATGGTTATTCGTAATGAAAAATGATAAAAGAAACCTAATCTAAATCTAAAGCTGTGCGCTTTATTGCGCCCTTTTGCTATTTTTAGCTCAATAAAAAAAATGTGTAACCTGGGGCCTAATTCTACAACAATCGAAGTAGTCTTCGAATTCGAGTTTCCACTTCGAGCGCTATTTCGACTGTAAAATCTCGCAAGCTGACATTGTGGATTCGAATTTGGTATTCTCAGCACTAATCGAGACGAATCGAGATGAATTTCTACTCGTAATTGTAAAATGTTGCCAATTTATGAGATAAACTACGTGCGTTGCGTTCTGTTTCACACAGTTTCATCCTGTTTTAAAACAGTTGTAATTATTTACCTCGTATTCGTATTTTAAAAAGTTTGTAAGTATAATAAATGTTTATAATGTCAGTCTATACGTTTTATATTAATTTCTATCGGGAAATAATAAGTTTTTCAATTTCTTAACATTTTTTTTTGTATTTAATACATTCCATAGAATAATTGCTGAAACGGAATGTAACTATGTAGATATTTTGTTCGTTCCGAAAGTTTATTGACATCGATTTTAAAAATACAAAAATAACATTGGAAGAGCATAGATAAAACGAAAGAATTATAAATCATAAAAAGAAAACATGTTTGTTTCATTTAACGTTGACCACAATATATTATCATGTTTACATAGGTAGTAGCTGGCGCATGTAAGAGAGGATTTTTTAATCATTGATGTTTTCGAACGCACCAATTTTTGAGTTTGACATCTTGATCTAACAAACATCAAATTAAATAAAATCAAAATAATATCTACAAACCTTACAAACATGTTCTCGTAAATTTTGAGAGGCGACTCGCCCCTTTTGCTGGAGTCAAAATAATTGAAGATCTAACTAAATCATCGGACATCAAAAGCAGAACAAGCGCGAGTACGGTGATCATCATAGTATTCGGGAAAAAACGCTATTTATGAGTTTATACACATCGTGCTGGTGTGACGTGGTCCTATCCCGGTATCTTTCATCGATGATGGACACGGCGGCGAGAGCGAGACTCTTCATTACACAGTGTGCTAACTGTGCTAGCCCGCTGCATGCAGCCCGGGCGACGAGAGAATTACGCACTAAGTGTTGGATGGCGCAACCCTGTCATTCCTTGGAGATACGGACAAAGGCTGAGCATAACCCTGGATAGTTGGAAACCGCTGACTGAAAATCAATATATCACCTATTTACTTTGTACAAGCAGATTGTTTAGTGTCATATGAAGAGCAAGATGAAGTGAAATTATGGTGTTAGTGAAGTGAAATTACTTTATCATAAATTATTGTCAATAATGGTTGCATTTTGTCAGATGTAAACATGACGTGGATTATTATAATTGCAATATTAGGTACTTATAACTTTGACACTTGTTGGTTCTGTTGTAATTCACTTAAAAGTTTGTATTATAAGAATTTATCTAGATTTATGATATCTATGTTTATCCTAGAGTCAAGTAGAGAGAATTAACACAGCTAAGTCCTAATTTTTATCATGAAGTGTATTAGATAATAAGTAACATAATTAAAAGTTATATATTTCAATAATTATGATCTTCATTTTGATATCCTCTTGAATATATAAATTATTATTATATCTTACCCCAGTGGCATGCACAGACATATTTTACAAGGTAGGCAAAAATAACTTGTGTTGCATTTTAAAGTTAAAAAATGTTATCTAATGAATATCTAATATCCATAAATTAACTGATATTACAGACATTCTCTATGGAGTGCACACTACTGTCTTACCCCAACCTGTCCTTCACATAATATTCTCCTTGTTGCTGATGCTGTGGGTGACAACTATTGGCAGCCACCATCAAAGAAGTACAAGAATGATTGGCCGTTTTGTGTGAGGAGAGTGATGCCAAAGCCAGAGTATGCAAGGGAGTGTGGCATAGCAAATGAATGCTCGGAGAGTGAAGGCTGCAGCTGTTTGATGAAGAGTTGAGGTTGTGTGACTTTGTATTAATGAAAGGGTGCGACAGAAGGATGCATGTTGTAAAAAGATATTAAGAGAGAAAATTATTTGAAATTTATGAAAGTGTATGAATATCATTGTTAGGTGATGAATGTAAAAAAATATATTATGTAAGTAAATAAAAGTTATTTATTTCAAGTTCTAGTATATATTTATTTGTAAACTTATGACAAACAGTTGATTTAGTACGGTTCATGTATGAACACTACTTATTCTTCTTACTATCATGTTTCTTATAGCTCTGCCCCGAGTTATATCATAGCTATTGGCCGTTCAGTTTTCCTCCTGAAAAATAGCTGCAGAGATTCCTGACGTTGGCTCTCTATTCCGATTCCGGGTTTGGTACATGGTTTTGCGCTATTTTCAGTCGAGTAGTGCAGAGTGCGGTCTTTAGGTCTTTATTTAGACAACAACTTTATTCTGGAGCAGCCCAAAAGTATTTTTAATAGGTACCCAGTTACTTTAGGTACTAGTTAGTTAGTTAGTGGACTTTCCTTGGACTGTGGTGTATTTTCCTTGCACGCTTAATTATTATATTCATTAATATCACTAAATTTTAATGGTGTTATTCACTTTAAATAATATTCGTAAGTTTTCTCACTGAACATTTCAAACTGTACAATAATATGTCCGCGTAATTAAAAAGTTCATAAACATGGTGAGCTCAACCCACCGCTTTCCAGTATGCTTTGCATAAATGTCGCAATTACTTCGTCACTCATTATAAATAAAGTTTATGCACTTAAGGACTTGAAATAGTTAAATTTAGGCACAATTCAAGAAAAACTCTGAGAACCGATGTTGACGTTTATGATGGTTCGAATTCGAAATGTACGTCTCGAGTGGTCCCGACCAGTCGAAGCAGTTCGAGCGGCTGGCGTTCGAGAAATGCGGAGAAATATCGAACTCGACATGTCCAGAATAGCTCAACGTAATTACCACTCGAGAAAAGTTCGAATTCGAACGTTTTCTCGAATTCGAAGACTACTTCGATTGTTGTAGAATTGGGCCCCTGTGTTTGTATTGAAATTCCAATAATACGAATACGAAAACAATAGATTGGTTTTCTCGTAATTTCTCTTCCCTGTCACACCTGCAAAAGTATTGACAATCGTACCTTTTTGGATAGCTGATAAGACAAGGATATTTTCCTAGTAATTTGTACATCAGGCGCAGTAATATTTTTTTGTACTAGACAACGTTATTTATGAAGTAATGGCAAAAATTATAAAAAAATAAATGTTTGATTAGTGATCTTTGTCAAATTTTTAGGGATTTTCGATCTTTTAATTATTAACAAAGATCTGCTACAGAATCAACTATGATAATAACTTAAATTTCAGTACAGTCGCGCCATAAATCATTTTTAAATTAGCTTCAAATGATTTAATCTGGGATTTTTCATAAAAAACTAAAAATCGAAATAACTCAAAAACTACTGAATTTCGGTAGAACGATTGGTGGCTTAGTTTTTTGCATTTTAACCCTACTATGACATCCTGCAAGGGATACGTCGAGTTACCAGGAACCCTGTATTGCTCAATGTTTTTATTTGTGGTCAATTTAATTAACCAGACTATTTCAGTTGGTTTTTTAAAGTTGGATGTAGGATAATATCGCGAATCCGACCAAATTTAATAGTCACAAAATTTAAGGGCTATTGAGTACCTAATATGAATACTTGTGACTTTGGTCGGATTCGCGATATTATCACTTTTAGCGCAATTCGGACCGCAGGGCTAGATAGTACTGTCAAAATGCGCAACAGAATCGACACCATAGTATTGTTGTCAAACAAAATAGGAGTACACTCAGGATGTTTCACGAAATTACACCACTTACCATAAAATTGATAAATACCTAATATTGTGATATTTTGTGAGTCATACCTACCTACAATACAAGTTAAATCGTTTATGCACTGTGGGTATAAAGTGCAGTGTTTAGATGACAAAGACCTTAGTTGATTGCGCCGAGACTTAGAAGTGTTAGTTTTAATCTCAAAAAGTAAATCTTTGATTAGGTATTCATAGTTATTTTTGCCGTGTACTTACCTACCTATTCGATTTTAAATGTAAGTATCTAACCTACCTAAGTACCTTTTTTTTTTTTCTTTAGCGTGGTAAAATCATCAAATGAGTCCTCCCACCCCGGGCAGGGCGGGAGGGACTGTCAGACTTGTACTGACTAAAATCCACGGTGTTCCTTCGATAGCCCTTTACGTTCCGGGGTCACGGTAATGAGATAAGTCCCGCGACCCCGGCAGGCTTCGGCCCTCTACAGGGGGGGCCCCGTCATACCTAAGTACCTAGTACCCATTCTAATTTATGTCAGTGCTAAATTAATTAAGTAGGTATACTTAAAAAAAAATTACTTCTTTTTTTTTTATTAAAATTATTTAAATACTTACATGATAGTGATATTTCCCTAATACAAAATGTACTCTCCTTTATTCCCTTTACCTTTTCTAAATTCCGTTTACTTTCCTTTACGCGAATTATCTTTTGTACCTTTTTATTTTTGAAATGTTGGTAGCAAAACGAAGAATAGGGTAGCCACAAAAAAAAATTAAACCAAGTAGTCACGTACTTAATTAATTAGAAAATATTTCTCTATCTTGTTCGCCCTCTAACATAGCCTTGCGAATTAGTTACATAAATTACGTTATTAATTGCGACCTCCTTTGCATTAAATTGTGATAACTAATACTGATAACCCATTATGAGCCAATCTTACGTTATTGTTAGTAATTCATGATATTAGATCACTGAGCTCGGACAACGAACAACCGGAAATTGTAATAATTAATTTTAACTTTTTAATTTACATCATACCGTAATAGTTCTTTAGACTATAGTTAATTTAATATTATTGTGGTAAAATTAAATAACCATCTTTAAAAGCTTTAGAAGTTTGGTAAACTAGGTCAAGTCGTAGTTTAAAAACAGAAACATTAATCGTTCAATCTTGAATTTGATGGTTTAAAAAAAAACCTGAAACAAACAAACAACCAAAAAAGTTTGGTCTTTCGCACAGCCACTTCCACAGCCAATACGTACGGTGGACAAAAAAGTGGTCTATCAATTTTAACAGAACTTCCTATCAAAGAAAAATATAATCAAAGTTGAAACTCCATTGTTTTTGAAAGAGAATAATAGACCTTTTTGTATAATGGCGTGGAAACAAAATCCAATCAAAATATTAGGGTGGTAGACCAATTGTTTAGCCAACTGTACGTATGAACCCTATCCAAAGCTACACGCACGATACAAACAAGGTATACGACTAGGTTAGGTCCTATAATTTGTCCTCTAACTTTGGTTACACTTGAGTTCCTAAGTCCAAACCGCGAGAACTTGAGAAATATCGAATGTCGGTCGATAGTCGATACACTACTACAAGACTGCTAATGACACATAATTATCTACTCGCGTAATTATAATGTGGGTACCTAAGTAAGTTTGGTATTGACTGAAAATTATAAAATAGGTTGCAGAATTTACTAGATAAAATATTAGGTAAATTAAGTAACTAGGTATACCTATATTATATATTTATAAGCGGTAAGTATATTTTAAGTAAGTACCAGGTACGGAAATTTGATTCTGATCACGTACCTATTTACAATCGTAAACTCGTGCTCACCTCATGTAAATAGGTACCTACCTATAGGTACCAGATAAACAGATAAACACTATTCATAATCCCCCCTACTCCCTAGCTATATTCTATCTGTTTGTTACAATAGACCTAGAAAAAGTGGCTTTATACCTCTTCCATCGAATAATAATATTATCAAACTTAGATATTTTTATAATTACAATAAGTAGGTACCTATAAGTAGAAACAACTTACTAATTAGGTACCTCTGCTACTCGTTCATAAACTCATTATTAAAGACATCAGTCATTTTTCTCTTATAGGAGCACTGTGTCACAGATTAAATTAAAGACTCAATTGTTAGGTAGGTACCTACCTACTTAGGTTCTAAATGTAAAGGAGGCATTTTTTTTTAATTCATCCATTTGCGATTGCGAGCCCGGTCCTAGCAACAACAACCATTTGAGAAGGCTTATTTTTAGTGTAAATAATATTATCGTAATAAACATTTATTTTATTTTATTTTATTGATTCAATTAAGAGTTTGGATGTAAGTGTGTAATAAATAATAATAATACTCAATAATATTACCGTCTCGTGAAAAATATTGAAACAAACGTTTGCGATTGCATTGCCAAACGTAAATGAATGGTCACAATCTTTCCTTTTCTTTATAGTGATTGTACGGTATTGTAGAAAGAGACAGATATACAGTTACAGCTCCGTCCCCAAAACGCATGGCGTATTGTAGCGTACTACGCAAGCTGACGGTGTGTCGACATTGGACGTTGGATCGGTTGCCGGTCCGAGGCTTCGCGGCGAGCGTCGTCGTCAGTCTCGCAATGGCGTTAGTGAGAATAGGACGCGTGTTCGTTTAGTTTCACAACAACCCGAGCGGACACCGGCCCAAAATATTGGCCGTCTATCAGTGCATGAATTACTTGAAGATAATTCCTGTAATTCTTCACAATAAAGCGACTTGTTCGTGACCACGGACAGTCAAATTTTGGTACGATATCCACTCAGGGCGAATCATTTCAAGGTTCGTACTTTATTCGTAATTTCCCCTTACTAAATAACGTTACTAAATCGTGTCGATTGTCTCGTTTTGTTTCAAATTTTGTAAGATCGACGGTGCAGTGAATTCGCAAGTGTCACAAACGGGAAATTACTAATCGGTGGTTTTCGTTTTGTTGCAGATCATGTTCATCTCATCATAGTTCCTTCGTCGTAAATAAGTGTTTGTGTGTGTTAGTGAACATAAGTGTAACGTGACAGTGATAAGTGTTAGTGATGGAACCAGGATCGCCATCATTGCTGTGGCCGCTGCGCCTGAGCAAGCCTGCCGTAACCGTGCCGGTGCCGGCGAGCGAGGACGACGGCAAGTCAGATGAGAGGGCACAGTCGCCGGTGTTGACCGACCGGCTGACGGCGGCGCCTTCACCCTCTAGCCCCCCGGCGCCCCCCAGCCCGGCGCCACCTCCACACCAGTTCCAAGCGGCACTCGTCGCTGAAAAATATCTCCTCCTAGAACAAGTTGAGGGCTCCTCGCTTTGTCGGTGTGTGGATGTGCGAACGCAAGAGGAGTATGTTTGCAAGGTAAGTACTTATCTAATCTGCATGCTGTGTCGTTACTTCATTTTATATGCTTACTATTAGACATTAGTTAGATACTGACGTAAGTGCAATGACTCCCGGAACCGCGACGAGCTAAAACAACATACCTATACATGCACAGAGATGGTGTAGAGGAGATCGAGTTTGTTAGCCACAGTAAACTTGCGCTATTCCTACCTATAGTACATAAATTATATCTATCCACTTCATTCTCGAGTCCAACAACTTTATCGAGCGAACTTGCAAAAGTTTATGCAAATGTTGCAAGCTTGATACCTACTCACTTCTATTTGTGTGCTAATCGTTATTATAAGAACGATATTTGTATCTGCAAGAGATGTAAACAGCTAATTTTATAGCTAAGATGTTGGCAAACTAGTACTTCAGACTCATTAGTCATTCGTGTAACTTTTTTTTTTCAATTTCGAATTGCCAAAGAGAACAATCTTTATTTCTCGCGACGCGGCTAGGATGCGTAACGTGTGCCGTGTCGAAATTGTGCCGGGTTTCAACAGGCTAGGCGTTGCGTAGCTTTGTTTGATTGATATAGTGCGTAATCTCTTGTTTTAGTTCGACCTCGTCCATAAAACTAATTAGTCAATCGGATATCTGTTCCCTTTTCATAAACTATCAAACGAACAAAAATTTGTGTTCATTTCTATAGAAATTGAATAATTCAAATAACATACAAACTCGATCATATTGGTATAATTTACACAGGACCAAAATATCTAGCAAAATATTTGTAAAGGGTTCTGACTATCCCACGGGATTGGACCCCATGTAGAGATAAGCCGGGTACTCCATAATATGCCCACATGTCGTGTCCCTTCAATCCAATTATTAATGTTTACCAAAATTAACCATTAGTGACTTCTGACAACCACTTCTATTTAGCAATTTATTTCAACAATTTATCTAAACATTAGGTAAGTATCGAGTTTGATAAATGTAACATCACCCCAAGAAATAATCATTTGAACATAGTAGAAACAGAATTTGTATCTCAAACATGTATTAAACTTAATCACTCGTTGTTTAAAGAAACACTAATGGTGCGGCTCTCAGTAAATAATTCGTTAACTAATTTTCAATAGTAGTTTTTTCACGAGTCTCGCGTGCATTGTTCATGGCATCTTGTTCAAAACCGATGTCATACTTTATATGTCATGGCCCCGGCGCGCTGCTCGATCGCACTTGTAGGCCACAGCCATCGCCGTTTTTACAATGTCATGTGTCGAGTTTCGCAATCGATAACCTAACAATAACGGCAATTATAACGCTAACAACACGCTAATTGTTGCACTACACTAGCCGTGTTATCATGCGCGTCATAAACTAGAATTAGGCGGCGCTACCATTCCTAACTTATACATTTTTACAATGTATAATTAAGTGGCTTATCCTTATTGGCTTTTGTGAATCACACAACGCCTACCATAGAGATAGACTAGTTTAAAACTCGTTATTTCAAACGCATTTCATGCCTAGGCCTTTGACTATAATTTTAGGCAATACAGGATACATAGAGTACTAACAAAGGCCTATACGGGTATTGTCAAGGCACAGAATAGGCACTTCCCTCGTGAGAACTTGGCAAGGTTAAAGTGTGGCAACGTTATCGTTGCTAAACGCCGAGCGTATTTACAACACCGAGTGTTGCCGACACGACTGCCACGTTAAGTTTCACATTCATCATGTGTGATACCGTCTCACTGTACTCGTATTATAAAAAAGTTAATTACGATCCATAAACCGATTCGATCTAGACTTCACTCATAACGTCATATGTGATCGCATCAGGTCGAGCCGAAAATAGGCTTGACCTTCTCATTGACATTGTGAAATAGACGATTTGATAACGCGCCGATCGCCGAATGTCAAAGCGAGGCTAGGGGCCCCCCTCCTTTCGCCCCCCACTAAGTAACAGTACGAGTGGCACTAACAGCGCAGCGCTTATACATCGCTGCCTTAACAGGTCCGTTAATGTGAGTGGAACAAACACAGCCTGACATACGCTGTAACATTGAGAATGTTGTATTAAGAACTAATCATTTCGTCGCTGACTGCGATCAATTTGCAAACAATTGAGACAGCCGCCGTATATACGGTAATCTACTATTGTAATTTAGCCTAGAACGGATAAAGGCTTGCGAATTTGTTATGCTCCTTAAACATAAACAACTTGACTTAGATTGATACAATAGAAACAGGAAATTCATTAATTCAATTCCTATTTTGTGTATGAAGTACTTGGCCATTGTAATTGGATTGATCTACAGCTAAGAGTCAAAGCCGAATTGTGGTTACCTACATGAGTCTAGTGCGCTCTACAAATATTTTGCAATAGATATACATACCTTGTGATTATACAAAAACTGATAACAGTTAAGTAGGTTAGCTCCCGTAAAATACGTTCGATGTCAAATATTATCAAGTGTTCTGTCAACATCGCAAATTCTTATCAATATTTCGTGTTTTCGCGTGCATGTCTACAAATGGGTCATGTTTTATTTTCGTACAACGCCCAGCATTAATAGAAATCGAAAAAGCGCGACATCGAGTCTAGGGTGACTGCGCTCAAATACAAATAACCAACAAACTATTTATACGGTACGAATCCAAAAAGAAATGGTTTGACGCACGCGACGTGATTCATCATTCGTGAGTCGGGAAATCAGATTTGGAATTTGCGTTCACAATGTCGTTGACATTTCGTGGCCGATCACACTGAGCACTGTGCATACACTGAGGCACACACTGATCGGTGCAATCGCTCATTTAAAAATAACTGTACAATTCCATGTTGTCAACCCACTAGCGGTTCTAGAAAGCTTAACGTTGCTGGCTTACTATTGCCTATTCACTATTGAAAAATGTATTGCAACAATTATCTTGTCTGTTTCGTTTGATTTCTACTTTGTTGTCACCCAAGAATTTTGTTTGAAGTCAACCGGGCTAGATTTGCAAAGGAGGGTTAGCTCGCCTCTATTCACTAAATGTTTCAACCTCGTTATTCACATTAGACTAAGCCCTTTTAAATCATGGCCGCTTTGAAATAGGACCCCTTTGAATGTGTTTAACATGGACGGAGATTCGCTTCGAATATTTTAAACGTATCTTGTATGTCAGTAACGTCGTCTCATTTTAAAGTAAATGCCCATATTAATTTAGGCTTATATCGGATAAGATGAAACAATATGTTAACGAAACACGCAACGAAAATTAACTAGGTCAACGCTGATAGGAAAATAGTAACGACCCCAATAACATCAACGTCATTACATTCAATAATGCAAGCAGCCGACCGGATTTAGAGGAAACATGTTCATTTTCCCGGAAAGCACCTTCAAATCAATACCGTCGGCAATCGTAGAACAACTATGCCTTTAGAATTACTTCATAATTTTTCACAAAATCCGTTTGTGGAACCGGTGTGTTAATGCTAACGTTTTCCTTTAGGTGGTGTCGCGAGACTGCAGCAGCCTACTCCAAGCCCACTATCGGCTTGATGGCCATCCGCACGTCAACCCCATACACGAAGTCCTAGTCGGCGATAAGAGAGTGTACCTAATCTTCCCTCGGTCGCACTCAGACCTCCACTCATACGTGAGGGCGAGAAAACGACTACGGGAACACGAAGCTCGCAGACTGTTCAGACAAATGGCAGAAACAGTGGCCGCGTGTCATGAACAAGGCATCGTTTTGCGGGATCTTAAGCTGAGAAAATTTGTCTTCGCCGATCCTCAAAGGTGAGTTTTTTAAAATTTCATTGTGTAAATTAAGCGTACTAGTCTGATAAAGAAACTTCCATTTTGTATATAAAATGTCGTATTTCGGTGCAACCATGCCACAGAACCGATTGCGGCTAAAGTTTGTCGTTGCCAAAATATCTGGTGCAACGGTTCCGTAGCAACTGTTATCTGCGGCGAGCGACCCGGCTCAAATTGATCGATTGATTTACGATTACTTCCTTGGTATTTTTTATTGCTGACACCCACTGGAGAGATCGATCGTGAGAAAACCAATGAGTTAATAAAAAGGTCGGAAGGGAAACGGAAATGCTCTTTGTATTTTAAGTAGCAAGTCGTTTCCTCCGTGAGTCAAGCGCCTTGTGCTACTCCGATAAACGGTTATCAAGTCATTCATTATGACGATTCACATGCGCTTTGTGTCGCTTTACTAAAGTTAGTTGTCGTTCTCGATAAACTGAAGTACTAGTAGGTATTGCAGGCACGTTGCGCCACTGGCGCCAAGAAGCTCCTACATTAAGATATCGAACAGTTCCCTCCAACGCTTAATCATTACTCAAATGAATCACAAAAAGGTACTCGTAGCCTAATCAAAAAATTCATTATTATAAAAGGACAATCGTACAATGGGATTACTCAACGAGTTTATTAATTACGCTGGTCTCGCGTCGGCCGGTAGGAACCAGCGGATTTTCAAACTTTTGAAATGTTATCTGGCCTCCATTGTTGCGAATATCTCCGGCAATGCTAGCGGCTCAAGGCGAACGGTGTCATTGCTGCGTACAATACTGCGCGCGCCGCAATCGGGTCAAGGGTCCGCGGCAATGCGCTTGCGCACCAAGCCGCGTGGCGTGTACGTGTGCAACACTCCACCCCCTCTGACCCCTATGTTATTTTTCTATTCTCATACGGGTACCTGCCCTTATCCCATCAGGTGATCCTGAGAAACTGTCTAGAAAAAGAATATTTTTTATGCACCCCTTGACACGTAATTTTAACGAACACATTCCTTAAAGATTTCAAATTAATTCTATTCACCTGCCCGTATCCCGACATTCCCGACCCTCGGTATTTGCCGGTTTAATAAGATTCATTTATTGGATTCTTTATTTTCAGATAACATCTTTAAAAAGTTGTATTGTATGTTACTGTTTTTATATATAAAATGCGTAAGCTACTGTGAGTCGAAACGTCGCCTATTGTAGTTATAACTCTCTCGGATCCCTCCTCCCACAACGGGGGCAACAGCCAACCTTTTGTGTATTGGATTATCTTTCTCGTCCTCTCAGAGACAATATTCGGTACGCCCACACAAACTTGAAACTTTGCTGTGATGGTTTCTTTGACTTTTGGACCTCGTCCCTGGTGACATTCACATTGCGAATCCGAATATGCCTTTGACGTGACCGCTTAGCCGCAGACATGTTCAAAACGCAATATATACGGCTCAAACGCGAACAAAACGAAGTCCACCCGTAGATTTGCGAAACAGTATTAATTCAGGCGGCTTTCGAGTGGACAGGCAGTGGAAAAGGTAAAATTTAATACTCTTTTCAGCGTGGCTTCATCAAAGCGAATGTTGTCAAAAGCGTCGGTTCGCGATGCGGAACGGGAAGCACCGCGGCCGTGCCTCTAATGTAAAAACTTTGGCTTTACCCTTTACGTAATAGCAGAGTACGCCGCGACTTGAGAAGCCTTTTCCGAACTTGCCCCTCAAAGCCGGAATGTTTTACTTTTGGTTATTACACAGAACCTCTAAACTGTAAAGATAAACTTTTACCGCATAGAAGGTCGAAGCGTGTTTTCATATTATTTCAGCAAAAATTTAGAGAGAACGTTTTGAGTAGTAAAATTGCAATATTGTCGATAATGTCCGTTTGAACATGGCGTGTACAAAAGACTAGTCGGCTTGTTATTGGGCAAACGGGACGCGCTCGCTTGCTAGCGTCTGTTTTGTCTGACCGTTAATATAAATTAAGCAGGATATTGCAGATGTGTTTCCAGTTTTGCCATGCGCCGGTGTCGGAGCGGAAATATCGCTTTTTGTTCTACTTAATGATAACGGACCATTCCGTGTAGGTCAAGCAGGTAGACAGCTGTTTAACCAATCTGTGACCCGAGTTGTCGTTTACCTAGCTAATGACCATGTGTGCCGCTTTTTCCCAAAGGACATCCTTTATACAAAGTTAACGTATCGGATTATTCAGATGGTCAAATAAACCCTTATTAACATAAATGGCAGCTGACCTTGTCCGGCCCTAATAAATTCTAATGATTGCACATGTCGCGTCGGCCACTATTCCCCAGCTGTTGTTCGCAATCGTGAGAATGGTGTATCGCTGAAGGTGCAACTTGAGCAAGTGTCCCGCCCTTCGACCTCCGTTCTCACGTCTCGGTGCGATATAAAGGCACCCCTGATTATAAATTCGAGTCATCCGGCGGGGCGCCGCGATCAACATCCCGCGATACCGCCGTCGTTCCGTCTCAAAGGTAAACAAGAACATTAATATTGATTCCGCACTCTCTTTGACGCTTTGAATTGGATTTTCTTAACACTCGCCCGTAGTTTTTCTTGTCCTTTGAGACGAAAACAGATTTTTCCACGATCTTCTCCTTTGACATTAATGATTTCGAAGATCGTGGGAGATTCAGATTCAGATTTTTATTTCTTAGTTTAAAAATTGAGAAATGAAAATGTGTAGTATTTAGAAAAGAAAAATAAAAGTGGGTACTCCATATCAAACCAAGAGTTATAGAAATGAAACATCTGCCGTTGTGGCTTTATACTGCATGTAATCCTAAAGAAGTGAATCAAAATACAGTAGCAAAATGCGGGCTTAATTTCAATTCTGTGCTTCAAAGATGTTGGGGGTGGATTCCACTTTCTCTGTTATCAAGTGTTACAATAGATAACAAATGAGAGGTTCGTGTGTAACTAGAAACTATCAAGAGAAATCTCGGGCGGTGTATCCGGGCGCAGGCCTTGGGGGAGGAAAACGAGGTCGCCGCCGATAACGCAGGTAGCGAGATCCTCGCGCCCTACGACAACACGCATGGAGTTCACGTCACAAGCGTCAAATTATTATGACGACACAAAATTAACGCCGATACACTTCCTGGAAGGATGTCTTATAGCGATCACAATAACAAGACATTAACGACAAATTGTGTATAAAAATAAATCACCTTCCCGGTGACATCATGGACTTGACGACAGAAAGCCGGATGTTTGACTGTAAACTACCTTTATACGACTAATGCATTCTTAATTTTGGCATTGCCGACCGGATATAACAAGGCGGAAACACATGCACGTTACGAATATAGCCTTTGTCCGCATGCTGTCTCTAAAAATCTAATTTGCTCCGCAAGTTTGTTACAATAGAGAATTAAATCTCCAAACGCACCAGACAGTGTGGAGCCCATTTTCTGTGGCCCGACGTAATTTTGGTCCTTTATAAATAAGCTCAGGTACAAAAATTGTTCAAAGCGCATTGTTCAGGCGCATCCCGCCCACTCCCCGCCAAAATAATAACTTCGTCGAATCATTCCAGGTAACAAAACCCGGATTTTTTGCGTAACACGGTGTTCAGAAGCCGGATCGGATGATCGAATGTACGGCAAACAATGACGAAGACCCAACGGCATAAGATTACGCAACTCCATATTTACAGTCGTGCTCCTGCGTATCGATACCAGATTCGGGTCTTCGGGAACGACCTTTTTAAACTACCAGACATATACCAAAAGATTTCTTTAACAAACGCGATTGGAGAATTCATTGCAAAAATTGAACTCGACTCTTGTTTCGCCACGAATACTTATATCTGGATATTCGCACGTCTATCGTGTTTAACGGGACGGGATATTTACGGTGCGGGCTGAGCCGGCGCTCGCCAGCGGATGTGCCAAATTGGTCCGCGATAGACGGCCGCCTCGCCACCCGGCAGACGCCGCCGCGTCGCATGCCTGCCCGGCCACCGCCTCACAACATTTCCTTCCAAATCTGTATCTAATTTGCGACCGATTGGTACTGGACCGACACGCAACCGTTCTATAATTTCAAAAAAGATGTGCAACATGACCCAAATAACGCCTCGAGGTGGTTACCGATATCTCAGCAGCGGTCGATCAGCGCAGCGCGTGTACCTGCGCGCCTACGCCGACTATTTTGAAAACGTTTTGAAACAAAGTTGCTAAAGCTTCGTGGTGCAAGAGACCTCTACATTACTGCGCTGTGTATTTGCATAATACTGGGCGCTCAGTATTATAAACCATACGTCAGTTTCGCTAGTTGTATAACTTTCAGTGCAGTCGTACTTTACCATTATTGTCTGGTTTGCGTAACGGACCTTTTATTTCGCGGAGTGTCCGAACTGCGCAGTTGGCATCCGCTGCTGGTATTTTTCGCGCGGGTGTGGCCGCTGGCCACTCGTGTTGGATAAACGAGCGCGCATCGAGTGCTAATTTGTGCGGCGTGATTCAGGCGTGCCGGAATTCAAGCGCAGTGTTGGTTCTTGTTTTGGGGCGTTTATTCGCGGCCTCGATCGCGACTAGCGCGGCGTGGTGAGGTCGCGCGCAACTGTGCCAATGTCGCGTGGCCGACGCCGCCGCCGACGCCGCACCGCTCCGCCTCCTCGATCGTGCGGAACCGATGCCACTACTGTGTTTCAAAAATCCTGCTGCCATATCAGCGGGTCTACCGCGTAACTAAAATTGTAATGAACATCGACATCGGTATTAAACTTCAATACGATCGTGAGAGCCTAAACTTTGAGCTAACTTGTATTTTTTTTACCGATCATGAAGATAATAGTCCCAAATATATGATAGGTAATTTTTTTACAAGTTAGCTCAAAGTTTAGGCTCTCACGATCGTATTGAAGTTTAATACCGATGTCGATGTTCATTACAATTTTAGTTACGCGGTAGACCCCCTGGTCTTATGAAAGTGACTCATCGTTCACCTTGA
Organism: Allophyes oxyacanthae; assembly: GCA_932294325.1. NCBI lineage: Eukaryota > Metazoa > Arthropoda > Insecta > Lepidoptera > Noctuidae > Allophyes > Allophyes oxyacanthae. The sequence continues at coordinate 4,132,906 of OW028612.1, forward strand.
AAGATCAAGGCATTCTCGCCCGGACATCTTCGGCTGCTCCACCGACTCAACATCTCAACCGTGAAATAACCCGGAATTTTTTCGGATTTATGACGCCTACACTTTTCCCTCATTCTGAAAATAAACGAATCTGCGAGGACGACGCAAGCATTCGTCACGGCTATAAATAACGCGTGTTCGCACCTTTTTTGGTGGTACGAAAACACCGGATGCCACTACCGGACGCAGGCGATAGTGCAATGCACTCAAGCGAAAGTCGCCTCTACTCGCTCGTAGGACAGAACATAATGCGTACGCGACGTTCTCAATAATGAATTGCCGGACATAGGTGTCATCCATACAAAAGTAAATCCGATTGTCAGTAGAATTCAAAGTGACGATGGATTCGTATTGACGTTCACCTTGCTATACCGGGGGCACATACAACATAGGTTTATTGTTATCTAAAGGGCGGAAACCTGCTCTTCCTTCCCAGTTTTTGTTACAATTTCTTTCTGTAATTATGGAGTTCATCTGTTACTGCTATTAGAATAATTTTGTACAATTTCTCAATTCGGCGTCGTTAATTTTGCTATCGGGTACACAGCTGAGAAAACGCACGACTAGCTATTAAATCGATCCGGTTGCGTAAAACAAAGGTCTGCGAAACCTTGTGCAAGCGGCGCGCCCGCGCAGCGCCGACATATCTGCGGATTTGCGTAACCGCGCACTTATCCGCCGATACGACGCCCGTGTGTTGTGACACGCTCCGTTTGCCTACATCTGCACAACCTATATTTGAAATTACTAAATTCTTTTTGAACGAATATTTTATCATTATCAAGCAAAAGCGTCAACTCTCGCCTGTGAACCTTTTTTGAACAAAAACAAAGCAGGGTCATTATAATTCAAATATGATCATCGTTCAATGTCAAGGACGATGCAAATTAATGTGACATTGACCAGCTCAACAACAACCCATTTCAAGCGCCGTTTCCGCTCAAGCACCTTGTACTTAATTCATATTCCACTAAAATGGCGTTCCATTTCTGCGGGTAATCAAGTTTGCCTCGCCTTCCACACATCTCATGGAAAACAACGGTGGTGTCATGTCATGATATCACCGAATGACTCACGGTGTTCGTGATTCAAGTCCCGAGTTCCAGATACGTGAACGACTGCTAGAGGCGACTTGAACTGACATAACCTTCTCAGTCGGGAGCATAAGGCACGGCTATTAAAATGTTCTGCAAAAAGTTTCGCGGCGGTCAGGCGCACGCGACCGCTCCCTCAAGAGATGGGTGCATTCACTTCGGACTGAAAGCAAAAAATATGCACGTGCCATCAATTAAATAGGGACGAGACAGTATAATTGTGCCCTCTTGAATACTGTCTCACATGACCGCTCAAGGAGAACCAACTCATGTCGAAGGTGGAATCACTGACCGTCGACACACGCGCCAGCCACCATTTCCATTTTTCCGTCGTTCCGTCCCGTTCCATACGAGTTGAGATTAGTTTTTAACGAGGTAGCAACAAAGCTCCGTAAGTCACTGGAGCTGCTCTAAGCCGGGGAATTTTATTCAGCGCTGCACTTATTTTTATTGGTTCGGTTGCATTTTAAAACCTGCTCGCGGCGTGTGTTACGTCGTTTTGGAGGCGTCGTCGCAGCCACCGCCACCGTCGCCATCCGCGGACGCATCCGCGTCGCGAAGGTCACTGACCGCCGAAATTATTCAGCGTAAACACACAACTCTGATTCAACATAACTATTGTTTTAAACGCAAAGCTTTATCGATTTGTCGCTAATCGAGGTGATCAGTTATACAATAACCAATTTTGTATTAAACTCAGTAAGGTATACATAGTGTTTCATTTTGATACACAATTAATACTTTTGTTTCAACAAAAGCGTCACCCTTGCCGATAACACGTTATCGGTACGAAACGGCAATGAGTTCGTTGAACCTGTTCAATTCAAGAATGTGCCTCGATACTGCACGTAGCTAGCTACCTAGTAATTTTCCCATTTTCATTACAATGGATGGAATTTAAAAATACTTACCTTTGTCACCAGAAAATAAAACTCTCAGTATAGCAATGAATCAGCCGACATGACAAGGCGATGATGAATTCCATATAAACCAGTGGTGCACTCGATGACGTCATCTAATAGGGAAGTTAAAAATGTAAGGGTAGCAATAGAGGGTGCAGGGATGAATCATAGGAAATTTATATCGGGTCACTAGCCTCGCCCCCTAAGCAGCTAAATATACGTACCCTAATACGGCTCCTAAATATAAACTCAATGGAGACCTAATATAAATAGGTGAGCATACCTATTATGGCCTTGGTAAATGTTGATAATTTTAGACTTATTTATAGGGATTTACGGAGAAATTTAGTCGAGTTGAAATCTATTTATAAATCCTTAATTGAGCCTTAGTTGTTGTAAAGTTGTCTATAATATACATAAACTGAAGCCTGCTATTCTTCTGGCAGCGCAGTGCGTAAGGTGTATCGAGGTGCGCTACAACAAAAACATCAAAACCTGAAGGTGCATTAATTGCCGGAGTCCTTTTACACTCGCCAGCGCACGAACAAAAATAAAATAAAAACAACACTACGGCATGGTACGAGCACCAGGGCGACCGGCGACCGGCGGCGACCGGGCCTACTTGCGCATGCAAAGGAAACGAGTCCGCAATAATAAAAAAATATTAAACGGTGATCGAGAGAAAGCGAACATAAGTTACTTGAAAGTGGAAAAAAACATACCTAGCCGATGTGTACGAGTTCCTGCTGAAGTGCGGTGCAGGCGAGTGACCCCAGCTACCGATACAATATCGTAAATCTTCCGAGATGTTCTTGCCCTGTCAGCTTTTTCCTGTTTCGCTTCAAAGTTCAACAACTTTCGATATTTTGCAGACGACAGTCAATTTAGCGAGCCTTCAGACTTGCAGTGCGGTTGCTGCCAGGGTTTTTGTGTTTGTTTTTATTTTTTGCTATACACATTGTTTCCAGAACGCGTGGGTGACTCGCGTGTTATAAACACGGTTTGCGACTATCGTACTGACATTGAACTTCTGCTCGTTCTATTGAACTAAAAAAGGAGCATCGACAATTTAGACGCTCCTTATTTTCAATCTAGTTAATAGATCATACTTATATGTTTGTTTCCACCTACGCCGGTTTATGCGCAAAATATTCATAAGCGGGGGCGCGGAGCCAAACATACACAGGGAAATATATGTCTTTACAAATATCCGACCTTCAAGAAAACCGACGACGCCCACCCCTTTCCAAAAATAATTCGGTGTAATATTAATCCCGAGTTCACAACCTTTGCATTGTGATGTTTACCTACGGGTGAATAAGTTGACAAGCTAGTGATTTATTCATTTGGCGATTTACTTGTGTGCCGAGCGTTTACCTCGCGATGCAAGCGTCTGAATAAAAAGTAAGTCCAAACCGGTCGGACGGTGGCCAGAATTACGATTAACCCTCAATCTGCAGTTGTGATGCGTCTCCCACTAAAAATACTTGTCTTGCCGTCGCCGTCGGCCGCGATGTGCACTTTTTATACGTTTTGTCTTGTCTTTAATTATTTCGTGCAGGCATACGACCACTAAATAAGTAAGTTCGACACGATGCAGGTAATGAATAAAGCGCGTAATGTTTAAAAAACAATAGTCATTATTGTTATTAACAAGCGAGTCACGGGCGTTTGTCCTACGGGCTTCCTGTTTTGCTGCAGTGGCACGATTTTTTGATACATTAACCTCGACATTATAATGTTAAATTACCGTTTTGGCCGTCGCATAGTTAGTAGTGGCTGTTGATTAAATTTATTCATACTATTTTAGACCATTTCCATATCTATCGTACTATGTAGAGTATTTTAGTATTGCGCTGCATTCTCAAATTTCAGTGTTATTTCAGTGTTTATTATAATAATTATGAAAACTTTAGTAAGATTGGTATAAACAAATCACTTTTCCTTTTGGCGCGACTTCTGTTATTACAAATTATTACACGTTTTCCTTATTGATATTATTAGTTGAAACAAAAACTCCGTTTAGTTATCTCTTACACAATTTCAGTTGTATACTAATGGTAATGATCCAAACCTACTCGCCTAGATAAACTAATGGTAATTAGATTTGAATGATGTCACTTACAAATTCCCTAAACGCTGTCATTTAAGTTTACCTTATTACTATACGAAGAAGTGTTACGCACACGTTTAACGCTAATGACTACGTTTATAACTAAAAGTCGTCCAAAATTTCCAATTGAATGTTCTCCTAGCTTCCAATTAAAATGTGCTGTGAGAGCGTCCGGGGCGATTGTCCGCTAGATATGAAGTGTAGGAGCATCCTAATCTCGTTCCGAAACTCTGTCGCTGACGTAACTCGGTTCACGGTCAACAAGAGGAAATGACGCAAGCGCAAGCGTAGCGTTGCACACACAGGCAGCCAACATTACAACACCTCGCCGAACACAAACTTGCCAAAACGCTTCACGTGATGTTGTACACGAATGTTGAATTAAATCCCAAGTTGGATTTTTTAAGGATTCACAATCGGCGTCGCTTTCGTAAGTCCTGTAAAATTCCTCGAACGTCATGGACTCGTAACAAAACTTTTCTGTGCTACGTCTACGTAAGCAATCCCGTGTTGTGTTGTTACTTGTTAGCGAAATGCTAACAAGAATTCATAAGTTTGATTTTCAATTGCGCCACCATTGACATTGAGAGCTTTTAACAATATTTTTATTTACAAATAATATATACCTGACTTGGAACATGTTGCCGAAAACTTATAAACCAATTGAAGTACCTAATTAAGATAAGATCTTGATTAGGTAAATGTGGTTTGATACTGTATAACGAGGTGGCTGGCTAATGCATGACTCGAGGTCTGAAGTCTGAATATTCGTATATGTATAGCGAATTACAATTTAGTGTTCAGTTATCAGGAACGTTCATAGTGACATTGAAATGAGTTGCGTTGCGAAACGGTACTCTTTTCGTGGTTCTGGCCTCGCGGCGCGCGTTCGAGATTGAAGAATACGTATAATAAATATGAGAACGTATCCGACCTTAGTTCGCGGTCACTAGTTGTGTAACCGAACGCGACAAACAATACTGTGATTTTGAGCTGACGTGATGTAATTTTAGAATTTGCATTTGATTGTTGCTTGATTTGTATTGACATATAGAAGATATAAATTATAATTGCACTTGCACTTCTATATTTCAATGAAAATGTCAAATCAATTAGTAAAAGTGTTTTTATACTACAACAATTAATACTCTGATATTTTCCCAATCAGAACTTCTGTTATCGCAAGGTTAAATTAATTAACTTACTTTTTTATTTGTTTTCAAAATATTTGTTCATTAAGAGAAAGAAACAAAAGCGATAAGACAAGTGTCAATTTAACAGTAGGTACAGTACTATAAGTAATTTATTTTTTTATTTTATTTATTTAATACTGAACAAAGTTTATTAATAGGACAGGGCGAACCGTTAACATTTTATTTCGAATCTTAATAAGTGTAATTTACATCGGCCGCCCGTGATCGGGTCATGACATTGTCTGTGATGATCCCCTATCGACGTGAAGTCATCGTCGTATATAGAACGTCCGACAATAACACTGGCGTCATTAGCAACGCTATTGTACATTCCACTCTTGTTTTTCTTCATACAATCGATATGTTTGTTCAGATTTCATGACAATTTGCGCAGTTAGTCCGGCACACATTCGCGACGCGCTCATGTAATCAATATGCTACGAACAAAACACATTTAGTTCGCGTGTACCGATTAACCCCTTCACGCGCTTGCACGATGAACTCGTTAGTTACCCTTGCATAAGATTGTGTCAATCAAGGCGACCTTTCATATTACTCATTTTATCAGTAGGCAAATTGATTTTGTAACGAGTTTAGTCCAATGCGTAACTAATTAGATTCTCTCCAAATTCCCGCATAACAATGAAGTCTTTGTATTTACGTAAGCAGATGCTTTGAAGGCTAATAAACAATTTATATACAAAACGAAGCTGTACAAATTTTATCCAATTTTATGAAGAAAATTGTTTCTAAGTTCGAGAAACGTGAGCGCCCACCCAGTTATTCGGCTCTTAACATTTTTTAAGTGGCGACCTTCCCACGCGAGGGTTGCGGGGGCTTTATGGGCCGTAGCACGTGACCCGTAGCAACAGCTACGAGTCTACGTAGCGTTGACGTCAGAGCACCAACATTATCCCCCGAGTGGGATACGGCGGCGGGCGTAGTGACGCACCTAATGATTTGACGGCGCGTGCTATCGATTAGATGCGTAATTGTTATGAATTCTATACTGTTTAGTCGCTGTGACGTAAATGGTACGCGGAAGCGGTTGCGCACGGTCGCACCGCGGCGCGGCGGTGGCGGGGCCGGCTCGCCGGACCGTTGTATCGGCCGGTGGAGCCGCTAGCCGTGGCCAAGGACAGGCGGACCCCGCACACGGCCACTGCGCGCTTGCGACACCGCGATAGCGATGCGGCACTGATGCACACGCCACGCACTAGCCGCACATTCACTAGACTTCAACTATTTGAAGACGTATGTGTTCGGCCAGTCTATTTGCAGATCCCACTCGTAAAGCATAAGTTTATCTAGTTGATCCAAAGAACGTGCTTAACTTATTCACCCTTGCTGGTGAATGACACGGAGCTACGGAGGTGACTTTGCCGCCGTCTGTTGAAATTAGCACCCACATTTGCGAATTGGGTACCTATTTGCGAATGATATAGACGCGTAATTTATTGCAACATTCATTGAAAAATGTTGGGGTGTTTACGAATGACGTGTTGGCAAACTTTTTTACATCAGACTGTGATTTGCTATCGGTTCACGTTTATCTCGGAGGTAAACAGGGCCGGTGACGACACGGCTATAATTACGAACAGGATGGCGGAAAACACACGTCAAAACAAACGAAACGTATCGCTCTCATGATATGCTCTCGTGTAAGATTTCCGCGTGCGACTGAACTTGTTGTTACAACTCACATCCTGTTACCGAGAAATCTTTCGTATAATGGAATTGTTTATAGTATACAACTTGCGGTTTTCCTCTTACACATCCCTCTAATTCGCGTTAAAGTGAATAAACAAGGAAAAAGTTATGTCTGTACGAACAACGAAAAGATAAATGGTGATTAAATTATCGTTAAACTACATACGAATCGGGCGGGTGGCCTCGGATCGAAGAACGCCTCGATTCAATGTCAGTTGCGCAAGCGCCACTCTTCCGCCTTCCATTCGGCCGCGCCGCCCAACCAGGAACGAGAGAACAGAATTCAAATTCAAATTGTAACGTCTTTTGCCCTGAATTTAGTACGTATCTAATCTTGTATTATTTTAGTATTAATATATTGTAGGAATGCTAATATTATACGTGCGTGCAGGCATGTACACGTGATGAGCCGTCCGTTTGTCATGTAACAGCGCAACGTGACATGAGGCTGGAAAACTGAACTAAATTCGAAGATGTAGCTCTACTTGCGCGTGCGAACATCACGTTCTTATGCAATATTGATTCGTATTGCCTACTCCGTTTTCCTTGAACTCGCTTCACATACATACAATTATGCGCTGTTAAATTGTTAGAATGCTAATTTATACTAATATTATAAAGAGGTAAAGTTGTTTGTAAGTATGTAAGTATAATCTCTGGAATTACTGATCGGACTCTAAAAATTCTTTCACTGATAGAAATGTACACTATTCCTTAGTGAATATATTTTATTTTGATAAAATTAGAACACGCACGTGAAACCGCGGGCTACAGATAGTATTTTATAAATTGTATAATTTATCAAAAATCAATAACACAAATTTTCTAACTTAAAAGACTCATTTGTCAGATTTTTATAAGCACAATTTTATAACCTAAGGTAAATATTCTAGAGCCGTAAAATATTTAAGTTGGTAAGAAAATATCAATTTCTGTTGCTAAAAATAATTTATTATGTAATTATTCAACAGAAAAGTTGTTTAGTTATTATTTAATGTCAAAAAATTACATCTTCGTAATTACAGCGCATCCATTTCGAGTCTAACTAGACACCATCCAATTTAAAGTCCTCGGAGCATCGCCGGCTGTAAGATAATTAAGTTAATATACCTTTGCCATATGGCCGGACAGTGAACGCTTATTTTTAATACTTTTAACTTTTTCTTTTGTCGTTTGATACAATGTCTGCCATCTGCCGTGTAAATTGCGCAGTTCTATTTTATTTAAAATCCGTTTCCGGTCCCGTTACATCCGGTAGTCGAGAGTGCTTGAGAATCAAACTCATGCGCATAACGTTTCCCCTAATGATGAAAGAAATCTTCAAGTGCCATGGGAAACGGAACTGTACAATGATTGTTATTCAAAAATAATATTTAGTGATTGTGACACGGTCATTGTACTTCGAGGTTATCTCCTTACGAGACATCTAATAATTTTAGAGGTCACAACAATCTGTTATCATGAGCAGATAACGTGGTAAGGTCGCGGTATGCCGCAACATGCTCCGTGTTCGATGTAACACAACGTTACAACAAGATCAGTACCTTGACGTTCATTCAGAATTTTGGAGAAAAAAAGTCAAGGTGTTTAAATTGTATTGTTGTACCTCGTATCGGGTTAATCTTCCAACAATTGCCCGAGCGACGCTCAATGCCGACTTTTTGTGGACTTTGCCAATTCTATACCCTCGTCACGATCCAACTCGAACAGATGTTCCAGTAAACAAATACAGCCATTATACTTCTCTCCTACGCATGATTTATTCGATCTATATCTTTGCTGAATCGATAATGGGACGACAGAAAACTACCGACTATTGTGCAAAGATTCGTCCTATTCAACACTAAGAAAACACCTTTTTGTCCAGACAATGAGTTGCACATGCGAGAACTTTACCTGCACGCACGTGTTCGATATTCGCATTCTGCACAGACAATAATGAATTACTTTTCTCCTCAACCTGTCATTTCAAAAGGGACCTCGCAAGAATGATGACAGGGTCGCTATTCGTCTGCTTCGAGTTGATTAAGTACATAGCTCAGTAAATCTGGCATCTCGTAAAGGACTTTAATAGCCAACAATTTCAGGACTTTATAGGCCTGCGTCTATGTTTGGCGTAATATGTTATTTTGCTCGTAGGGTCCCGAGATCTCTCATTGGCAAGATCGGCGTTACTTTTTCATTAACTAATGCAATTACAAGTTTGAAGTTAAGCATTCCTTTGTTGCCACGCGCTATTCCTTTGCTCTATAGCAAACTAAACAATGGAATTATTCATAATATAAGTACTATGTTTGGACACGTGATGACAACTCTATCTGTTGAAATGCATGCACACGGGCCGATATTCGATACAACGGAAGGTCAACAGAGTTTAGTTACTATCGAGAGGCGATGTTTATTCAAATGCACTTACAGCCAGCTCCAAGTTTGGATTTCGACATCTGCCACGAGGTCAATATTTGCCGTTTTTTCGAACGTTCCTTTCTTTATAGCTTTCAGAGTCCCCTCTGTTGGTCTTTTCATAGCTAGCTTTTGTTTTAGAGGTCTGTGCGAGTCGGCGGCAGATGCGAGCACCACTAAATGGTTTCCAACATTTGCACGGAAAACAATTTCATTGAAAACTCTGCGGAGCTCAATAAATGCGCCGGACAGGATTTACGCGATCAGAGTAAATTGCTTTTGCCGTTATTAATTTTGATAACTGGGATTCGATTCGTTTCTCTCTTTTGTAACAAAGGGAAACCATCGTAATTAATTTAATATAGTTACGCAGCAAAACAAAGCGTTCGCTATTGGCATCGAAATTAAATTTGCAGTAGTTCCACGTAAAAGTGGCAATACGAAGCCGTTCATTATTCCTGATTAATTTCGGTGTTGTAGGTATGGTATGGTTTTAATCTCGCATTCGATTTTTTTGTATCAACATGTGCGCGGCCATCTGTTCGGTCAGATTAAGATTTTTTTTTAGATTTTTACGTAAAACATATTATCGATATGAAAAAGTGACACGCAGCACATGGCACGATAACGTCCTCTAGGTTTCTACCTGCCTTTGTTCCCGACATAATGCATGCGCGCACATCTGCCGGTGCCGCCTGCGCACCGATCTCTACTCCTGCACCATTGTGCACCTATTTTAATGCTTATTTAGAATTCCATAATCAATCATATATTTCATTTCATTCATGCTGACTTTGCCAAATCTACATAATACATTATATATATTCATGTGACACCGGTTTTGCTTAAGGATACCTATCTTTGACTAAGTGTTATTTTCAATTGCAAAAGGGATATTAATTTAAACTAAATAGAGGCGCAATAGTGGAACAAATTAAGCGGCGGACTTGCTTTTATAAAGACCATTTATAGGCCTGCAAATTTCGAGGTCTAACGTTTGCTCAATAATTGCTAACCGCTTTAGTGAGATGTTATAAATCCAAGTTAGTTTTACTAAATGCGAGGTCGACTTCTCACAAACTAAGGGTACCCTTCCAAAATAATAAACGTTCTCAAATAGAAAGGGCTACTCTACAATGTACAATATGTCCAAGCAGTTTAGAAGTATTTTAAAGCTGAAGCACCCTTATGTGAACTACAATCAAATGGTTGTTGTTTATGAAACAAAAGAGTTGGAATGTTCGATGTTGTAGGATAGGAACAATTAATCGAGTGGTCCGGACGCTGCGATGCGAGTTGCGAAATAATCGGCCATGCAGTTGCTAAACAGTTGTGTGCTACCGCTTTTGAAATTTTGTAATACATCTGGATCGTTTTGAAACTTATTAACCTGTTTGTTTTGCGTTCAATTGTACTACACTTGGAGTTTCAAAAGCCTCTCAAAGGACGTTTTCATTATTCCTACAGTTACGCTCTCTAAGTGCTGGCACAAAGGGACGCCTAACGATCAAGTTACTTTTGTTTGTCCGCCACTAATTAAACAAAAATGTCCAGGTTCTCTTTGTGTCTGGCCGTTGTAACTGTCGCTGACAGGTGAATGAAATGGACGACTATTCCGAACGTTTCAAATATGCTTCGTGAAAAATATTGCCCTTGTTCATCATCCAGACATTGACAGACTGGACGTCGACGTTAATTGAGAACGAACATTAAAACATCGGAATAACAAAAGTTAGTAATGGACAAATGCAGCGGAACCGGCGTGCAGTTAGCTCATAGTAACCAACGCTCGGCGTTTTGGAGCGGAGACTTGCCGCAATAAATCCTTGATGGAACCTTAACCCACTTGGATGATTACGAGTGCGCTTGCCGCGCGCCGGACGCCCGCACCGCCGACAGCGCTGCAAACGCTTTTTGATACATTTTGTCATTTCCCACTGCTGCGCCAATATAAGTTGCTTCAACATTATATTAGCGATTGTCATTAATCTTCGTATACAAAAGGTCGATTACCAGGTGTAGATGACACCGGATTCCTGAATTTACCCTTTGAGTTTCTGGAGTTAATTAATAATTCATGAAGTAAATATGTCGTGGGAGCTGCAACGGTCGCTGCAGTGACCGGCGCGTACGCAGGTGCGCTGGCGACCTTGCGCAATGGCACATATACTCGGGTACATATCTAGCCGCTAACAAATGTATATCGGAAACCGCTTGCGAGATACTTTGTATGCGTTTCGACATCGACTATGTTTACGTTCAGCGCCCTAAACGTGTCGAGATAGAATTCTTAATAATATAGTTAGTGAAATGATTCAATTGTTGAACTAATATGCACGTTCCGAAACGGTGACATCATCGCAGACTATCGAGCTTGGGGTACCGCTAATGACAGCCGTGGCTAGATTGAAATATTCTTTGATTGACGTAAAGAAATCTGACGGCCGGTGCCAAGTAGGTCAGTGCGCCAATGTCGGACTTATCATAAAACCATCGCTGTGCTACATACTGGTTAATTATAGTCTTAATGTGAGAAATGGTAGCGTTTGTTAGTGGCTGTGGTCGTGTCTCACGCATGTCATCAATCGAACGTCAGCGCTGCACCGGCGGGCGTGACGGTCGGGATACTAGGTCAAGTACAACGGTGCTTTGCCATTCATTGTCACCGGCGCCCTCCCCCTCGGCCTGCGCAGCACTTCCCCCACTCTCCGCCAGCAGCGCTTGCGCTCGCGCATCGGCCTCGCGCCCACTGAACTTGACATATCACTTTTTAACATATTTTTTGCCAATTATTCATGTCAGTGCTACCTTTAAGTGGGTTACTTAATTATCTGCAAGCGTTTCATTTTCGCCCGTGTTTTGTTGTAAACATTACATTACAATCCTCTTTGGTATTGAAGACCTTGTTACGAATTGAGTGTTCTACATTGGATTTATTGTATGTAAAAATGTTTCATCTATGGTATAAATGTTTCCCTCACTTGCACCGTGCACGCATTACATCAGCTTTGTAATTGCAACAAACAAGTATGACAACACTCGTTACCTAACTCATTGCAGGCTCCGATACAGCAAGAACTTGATGTAACGCTCTGTGTAACCTCCTCGCGGCAGGCCGGTGTGATATCGCATCGTAATTTTCCATCCCGAAGGTATTATACATTATATCACTAGTGTTGCTGAACGCGAATAACACATCGACTCCTCTGACATCACCCGAGGTCGTCGCCCGGCGAGCCTCAGCGGCGCAGCCTGCGGAGTTACGGACGCGAATGATAAAATGCTAATGGCCAGAGTACATTCACCGCGTTAGAAAACCTACTTCAGTTCCGCACTTTCTTTATTGCATCACCGGCGTGTGCCGTTTCGCCGCACTCTCTTCCGCTGCGCCCGCCAACATTGTGCAAGCGACCATCGCACCGCATCAATGTGAATTTGGAATGCGACCAGTTCCAATTTCCAAATCCGAATCGTTTTATCTGTGTAACGCCGACGGGTCTAATTGTCTGTGCGCACGATTCATTAATAATTTGATATATTTCCGCACTTTCTTCGGTGTTACATCACCGGCTTTGTTTCGCTCCCCTCGGATATGACAGGTGAAGTTTCGCAAGTTCAGTGACCTCTCCCCGCTCCGCGTTGCATCCGCGAACAAGATGCCCGGAATAGTGATATAATAAGCCGCCGTGTAATTCTGTTGATGTTTAGAAATTACTATTTCCGCACTTTCCAAGTTACGTCAGTGCGTCTAGAAAAAAGTAATCGCGGGGTGAACGGCCGAATAGATCGGCCATCTTAAATTAATGTTGTTGATCATTGCTTCTTCGGTATTCGAGGGAGCGTTGATCCTTACGTGATCTCATAGTTCGATGTACGGTCGAGTATAAAAAAACAAAAAATCCTTTGAGCCTATTTAGTTTTTTGTTTGGTTTTCTTATTGGAAGTGAGCACCTGTCTTTTTTGCTTATTCTGATTGGAATTTGTTTAAAAGAAATGATACCACTGTTTAAATTTTTACGCCACTAAATAATGTTTGGAAATAATCTATTAGTTATTCTATATTTATAGAAGTTTAGATACCGGGTGTTATCTATCACGGCATCGTTGCGTTGGCATCAATACTTTCATCGGCCTAGTACCATTTCGCTGAGGCGTACAACGTGACAGCGTACCAATCAGAAAGTACCGCTGTTTGGCGTGCCACATTCGAACCATAGCTGTAAACTTGAGACGTTACTGAACGCGTTGCTAACTTCACCATGCCACAAAACATCTTCCAATAAGTATGAAATACAAAGGGCATTGTCCGCGAATCCTAGAAGCCTGTTTATTTATCAACCACGATCACTCGAAACGTATTCGATCCACGTTCTCGATTCACACAATCGTTACGGTGTTTGAAATTCTTCGACGCAGTGCCCTACGTACTTGTCTGCTTTCGATTAAAGATAATATACCTATGTGAGAATATTTGATAGTTGTATTAGTATCCCATAATTTGACTCGTCTCGCAAAACAGTACCATTTCTCGGTAATCAATATTATCGAAACCCGTTCTCGGCTGGTTCTCATTAGCGATGTTTATGCGTCGATTTCAGCAACGCTTAACGGTAGAAACGGGTTCTCCACTCGTGATTTTTATCCCGCAAAGATAAGTATTTATTTACAAACTTGACCAAAACAATTTTCATCAAGCTTTTGGGTGTTGTTGGCATACAATTTCCCTGTATTGTTTACGTGGAGCACACGTTTTACCGGTCTTTTGTTGTTGTATCCGAGCATTTATAAGCTGGAACGAGCACGAGCACAACCTTTGTTCTAGATACCCGACAAGTAATTTAATCTATATGCAGTACATTGCCACATTTGTTTACTGTATTGCATGTAATTACTATGGCACACCTAGTGATGTATGTCGTGTGCTGCGGTATATTCAGTTCTAGTTGTACGGGACTGTAGTAAATGCTTTTGCGTGTCTTATCGCGGTGAGCCTACAGTACGTGCGACGTCATTGGAGTCGTACGGAGTACGGACCCCGGTGCTGCAGCTATTGTTCCTGTTCGATGTAGTTCAGATAATGATCGCAGTATGTAGGCACTCGCGACGAGAGCTCAAGAGGCTTAGCGGTACCGGGGCTGGAAAATTAATTATGTTTGCAAACAAGTTTTTTTTTTGTTTACACGCTTTTTATATTGAATAATGGCGGTGTTTAGCTCGATTCGAATTCAAATCACGCTGTGGGATTATGTTCCCTATTCCACCTACACAAAAGCAAAACTTAGCTTGTGTAAAGCAGTCCGTGCATCACCTCGCGAGTGTCTGGCGTCGCTACTAATTTACATAGCAATGGCTTCACAATAAGTGCATGTTATATGTAACACATTTTCGCAACGCCCGACCAATAAATAAGTTAAACAGCATTGAGTAACAGAACAAACATTTCCAGTCATTAGATTACAAAATATTAGCTTATCACTCACGTTGCCAGCTACACAAATAAACAAGTGGTGAAAATTTTAAAGGTTTCTTCTAGTGATAAGATACGAGTGAAATGCTGATAAAAATCGCGATAAACGGAGCAAGTGATGTCGTTAACTTATACTTTGTACTTGGTTAAGAATTAAAGAAAACATTTAAGCGACTCAATAATATTCATCTCATCATTTCACTAGAAATGACTCAATACTATTATAGGTAAATACAAAAGTCTATTTTTACCTCGTAATAGTTAGGAATCGACGCAGATTAATCCTATTTGTCGTCCCACGCGTTTCTGCAATCACGAAGTAAATGTATTTCACAAGACGAAATCGCAACATCGCTTATTTCGCGTTTTCGAAATCATCCTGCGTCATTCATTCCTGGTTTGTACTTACGTACGATTACATTGTGGTTATTGTCTTTATATGAAATGTTAAAACGGTTTTATTGGTGTCAAAATGTCGCCATACCGCCTCGTGCCCGTATTTATGTCTGAAGTTTCATTAACATTTCATTAATGCTTGATTACATATCGTTATGCATTTTGTTTCACACTAAAAAAAAACTTGTTGAATTATGTTTTTAGTAAATCTAAAGAATGTTTTTAGTATCTACAAAGTTCAAACAAGTCGGTCGACGTGAGAGAGACAAACGCGCGCTTGTTTCGACTGTTGTGCAAACCACATTATGAAATGGAGCGTAAGGACCAACAGTTAATACATTGCGATAACTATGCGAAACGTTGTGCCTAAGCGATGCTGTTACAAAACATTGGATTACCAAAGGTTTTAGGATGCTCAGCTCGTCGCATATAAATCTGCTGTAAAACTCAACGGAGCATTGTCTCATTTCATTTTTCCATACATTTGCGCCACTCGCCAGATCCAATAGTTAACCAACTGTTTCAGTAATGCTCGGCATTGCCTCGCCAGTTCGCAATACTCTACTCCGTTCGCTACATATCGCAAGCTCTTGCGTCGTCCGACCAGCGGGCATAGCTTTCATGATTAATCGTCGTTCTAATTTCCATTGCCCGTATTGCAACCCTTACAATGTGCCAACTGCTCCAACCTATATTGAATCATAAAAGTACATGTAGTGCGGGTGTACATTCATCTCGCACACCTTTGGCACTTCCGACTCGTAATAATGAGGAGGAAGCGATTGCGAGTGAAACAATCGTCAATTCCGGCTGCGTGCGCGCAACGGCGGCGGAAGCTGCGCGGACGCATACGGATACGGATTTATTCTTTTTATTTATCGAGCGATCTAGACCGCATCTGTCGGGTCGGGCGACATACATGGTACAGCTGCCCATTATGGCGATGCTCGTACTAGTTATACAGCCTCTGAGCACGCGCACCTGTCGCCAGGTGTCGCGCTCCAAGCACATATGATTGCAGCTTCGTTTGATTGTATGAAGCTAGTAGACATTACTTTTTGTTATGTTACGTGTCATCGTTAGCGTGAAAGCTATCGTCGTAACTAATCACAGGCTGTCGCACGATAATCTTATTTTTTCTTTCT
Source organism: Allophyes oxyacanthae (assembly GCA_932294325.1). Taxonomy (NCBI): domain Eukaryota; kingdom Metazoa; phylum Arthropoda; class Insecta; order Lepidoptera; family Noctuidae; genus Allophyes; species Allophyes oxyacanthae. The sequence continues at coordinate 4,149,368 of OW028612.1, forward strand.
ACACGTAATCGTGGTGTAATGACGATGATTACTCGTCCGCGATGTGGGAGCACCAGCTTTTTACTCGCACGTTTCCCAACACTTGGAAAAGTCAGTTTAAAACGTAACAACGAGTTATGAAAGTGAATACGCATACGACCAGTGAGCCGGTTACCCGTTGATTCTTCGTGTAATATCCTGCACGACAGAATTCCTTGGTTCAAATTAGACATGAGCAGAGCGTTACGCGAGTTATTGCGACATTTGGGTTATATGCGACGACGGGACCTCCGCCGTGCCGGCGCGGTGCCGGGTTTTCGACTGTACGTCTCGAGCGTGTCTAACAAATGGCCCTTGACGATGAAGGGTACCGATGTAACTTACTCGACTGTTTTTCGGTGGCCTAGTGTCCTCACACGTGTGCGGTGTGCTACGTCGGCCGGCGAAAGTATTTCGAAACTGACAACGCAGTTATATCGGGAAGGAGTCAATGAACGGAAGTATTTCACGAGTGTGACATGCGGCGCGCTTTATCGCGACTTGCGTAACGGTGGGCTCACTTGCCCAATCGCGCCACACGCGGAACACTGCTGTTATGCTAAGTGGCTCGTGCCTCTGCGGTCGCAGGAGTTTGCAGGAATCTTGTTAACGCATCTGTCGCAAGTCTCTCCCTGCGGTTGGGCCGGGTGGTGTCGGCGGAGGTGGCCCGGCGCCTCGGGTCGATGTACGCTTTCTACAGCGCTGAGCGTCTTTCTCCAGCGGCAGCGGTGCGGGCGTGCGATTGCAAAACGCCGCTGAGGTCGCGCTTTCTTCGTTCGCGACGGCCGCCCGGAGAAATTGTTGCGACACGCCGCCGCGTACACCGACCCCGCGTTAGAAAGTCGACCGCTCACCGGATTTAACACGACGTCGCGTAACGGTGTAATTGCAACGATTCGAGACGGAATTCGACGAGATTTTGGATACTTTTTGCGCACGCATTCCGGCCGCTTTCTTTCGTTACGCAATGGTCACGTAATAGAGGCGCGCGGGTCATCGAACGGTATCGTTTGTTTCGTAAACGTCGCGCGCGCATCAAGAATTCTGAGATGGTACTCAATTGGCCAATTGTGTGCGGTAGTGCGTTTGCGCAACGGGCTCTGGAGTGGCGCCCGTTCCGCAGTCCCGGCGTTGCAACACGGGATTATTTCGGCAGAGGCGCTTGGACCGCCGCCCGGACTTGCAACATGCCATATCGCAACGCGGCTCATAATCCACGCCATTGTGACACGCGGCGGTGCGCGGACGCCGCCCGCCTGCCAAATACAGCCGCACTACAGTTGCGCTATTCGATCTCCTTACTTCATCGACGAGACGCGCGCCTATGAAATGTCACTTGTGTGACATCTCGCCAGCGATCCACACCGAGCTAGGCCATGCGCCCCCCATTGTCACTGCATTCGATTTTTAAACTAAAACAATTTTGCAACCGATGTTCACATTAGCGTTTTCGCAAGCGGCCCAGCGTCGGTTTCAAAACTCAGTTCGACTTGCGTTATCGGAGCTCTGATAAAGCGAACTGTGCCGCTGCCAGCACGGTTTTGAGACCTAAATTCTGGAGTGTATGTGTGTACACAATTGTCGTGCGATAATAGACTGCGACGTTAATAAGCATAATATTAAAAAATCGGCACATAAAACTTATGGATCCCGTATGCGCCCACCGAGATAAGACGAGAAGCACAGTTCCATGATTCGATTCCGATGCTGTTTGTTATCAATCAGGTTTTACGAAACATCCGCGGTTGCGTCACGCAGCCGACATATAATTGGGCATGGTCGGGATGGTTTCCCAACGTATCCCGGCGGCATCTCCGCGGTGTGGCAACTGGCATCGCGCTTACGACATCACATGTCCCTACAATGCGGGTTACGAAAACCTGTGACTAACCACTGCTCCGGCGAGCCGCACTGATACGGCTCGGAAACGGCTGATATCGAACGTCAACGTCGAATTATACTTTGTTGACGCGGCTATTAAATACAGCCTTTCGCAATCTATGCAACTGACACATCGACTCCGTTTTGTGTACACTCTGTTATGAAGCGTTTCCTAGCGGTTGCGCAAGTATTCGTCATACAGCGGCGATACAAACTCGAGCAGGAAGTGCATGCATGTGTGGTGCATCTGTGTCTCGATGACTACCATTGTTTGTTACGAAACTGTCAGGGTTGAGTTGAGCAATGAAGGCGGTTGCGAAACGTGCGCCGGCGCATCCCGCTAATTGTGGGCGATCTCCCACACTACCGAGCGCCGGCCGACACGCTCCACATGCGACATGATATCGATACCTACCTACTCAACATTTATACCACGATCAATCTTAATAAATGACGTGCGACATTGTACCAACACATTAAGCTACCATTTTATTGCTCGATACTCAAGTTTATTAACGACGATGAGCCACCTTTAGACAAACTTGACCAAGAAATGTTAAGGAGAACGTTACCCAGTTACAAACGTGTAACTTTAATGAAATATTTCGTTAACAGTTGCGAAGTTGTAAACGTGAGTCAATTTAGTAATAGAGACTGTTAAGTTTCGGGTAGGTGCGGGTACGTCACGAGTTCACGACTGTAAGATATGGGGCGAGGTGCGCAGAGCAGTATCTAGTCTTGCAGCCTGCGTGTGCGTAACGGCGCGTTGCGTAAATCCGACGGTGTCCTTTCGCCCGCGGGCCGCGCAGCCCGCGTCCGAGACACCGCGAGAATCCTTGGAGGCCACCGCTCGGAACACGCTCGGAAATCCGGCCAACCTTCCGACCGCGTTACGACACCGTATAACTTATTTACACGTTGCGAAATTCGAATCGATTGCAACTGCAGACATCGCACTTTAGCCTTGCCGTTGTAGGGATTTAATTAGGATCAATTGCGCAGTCGCGAGACCTAAACGGATACGAGGACGCCCTCCAGACTCGGCTCCGCTCACTGATGGATTACAAAAAAGGGCCGGAGTGCAGTTGCAGGCTGACGTCACGCGTTTCGTCAACTAGTTCCCACAGCGGATCTGTTGCTACACCGAGCGATTAACTGGCGGCGCCGCACGTGCCCGGCCACGCACGACCAGTGCAGCGCGCATCCATGCACCTACATCAAACTTAAGACAATAATCGACTGGACTTTACATAACTCGACGTGCGCAACTAATTCGCGAGGGCTCTCGGTGCGCCAGTTCGTAATATTTCACTTGATAACCGACCGACATTGCGACAGTCTTAACGAGAGTAACCTTTAGCGGGAGCCAACCGCTCCATATTGTCACGACACGATCACTTGGTAAAATGTGTTCATAATAAATAGCTATCGTTTATCTAACATCTAGAAGTATCGCAACGCGTTATTAATACCGTACTACGGACTAATATGCCTCGTTCGCAATGTGTATTGCCAGTGAGATCCTAGCCGAGCCGTCAATTCCAGCGAGTCTTGCGTACGTCCGCAGACTATTTGTCAAACAGCTGAGACCGCAACTCGTAGGTTTTGTAACAGCGCTCTGAGCAAACTTGATATTTATTGCCTTCAGCTTTCGGAATATGCACGGCCAGTCGAAACTTACACATTTCCTCACGATCGAATGTTACAATTCGTTTTGAAATGATTGAACTCGAGTCAATTGTAGGGTTCGGGAAGTATAAATAGAACTGGAGCTGGTCCTAGTATCGGTTAAGCCCGCCGTTCCCCTGATTATTATTACTAAACCGGCTAAAAATACCGCGTGTATGTGTGCATTTAATGCGTTATGTTGATTTTCCTGCATCGAACCGCCTACTGTGCACCTGTCTTACCTGAACCTTGTATTACGCGTTAAATAAACTGATCAAACCGATTCAGTTGGCACACAGTACATGAAGGCTTATAATAACGCAGCCACGACTTTTGAGTCAGCAAACGCAGTAAGCTCGATGTTTTCCCATGAAACCGAAGATCGAAAAGTCCCGTTTGTCGCCCGATCGGAGTTAGTTTACATTCAATCATACACGACGCAGCTAGTGTAATGTTTCCAACTGTGCATTTAATAATGCATTTCGAAACGATGCGGCCGCTCTGTGAAATACGAGGTCGCGCACGGTGAGCCTAAAGCCCGATGTGATGAAACAAAACCTATTGCATCACCGAACAGCTTTATGGTTCGCTATGTAATTATTTACATGACATTATTGTTGCATACGCACCAATACACGGCCGCATCCCAGAAATAATTTTGCAACATTAACGCGAACACATTTAATGTATGACGCTTTAATAATTAGCAGCGCCCACGAATCGTTAATAGTGCACCGACAAAGCTTTGTGCACAAAGGGATCCATTTCGGACGAGTGCGTAATGCGCCTGTGTATTATAGGCAAACGTTCGCGATTTATATGGGTCACTGGTCATGCACGTCAAACGCACGCGACCTGGCCGCTAAATGGGCGTTAGAATGCAATATACATTATGTACGAACATGCGTCGCATAGCTATAAGTTCCGCTCGAGCACTTCCTGGCCCATAAGACTAAACTCTTTTTGTTATTGTTTCAGAACGACGTTAAAACTAGAGTCGTTGGAAGACGCAGTAGTTCTCGACGATCCTGAGGAAGATTTACTTCAGGACAAGCGAGGATGTCCCGCCTACGTGTCGCCCGAGATCCTGAGAGCTCACCGGACCTACTCCGGCAGAGCAGCAGACATGTGGTCCCTAGGCGTCATACTGTACACCATGCTCGTTGGAAGGTGCGTATCTAATGCCAACTATACTTCTCCAAACTCGATTAATTAATGTGTAGGGACTCGAAAAAAAAATTAAGTTAGCAACAATTAAGCGCGCATAATTAACACAAAGGGCGACGGGGTGGGCGTCTTCACCTGCGACTGCGAAGCGTGGGATTTACCGTTTTTAGAGATCACAAAGCGAGGGTCGCGACGACCGTTGGCGACGCAGACGGGGGATGATCACCTGTCGGCCGTTACGCGCCAACGGCTAACAATTATATCACCCACATATAAATGAGGCTCGTGAAATCTTCGCCGCACCTGCCTCGGTCATGTGGCGAAGACGTTGCGCCCCGCGCCTCGCCTCCGCAGGCACCTGCCGTTCGCGAGCCTTTGTTTTCTACCTTTTTTCGGACTCTCACCCATAAATTATATACGAAATTCGGGATTTGGCCGCAATCGCCGCATCACCTGTCGCCGGAAGGGTTCCATCGTACCTGCGTTTTTGTTTTGGCTCGCAGCTGCCCTTTCTAAATGACAATCGGATCTCTATTAATTGGGATTGGGACCGCGTTTTTTAAAATGTTACAATTTGGGGCTCTACTCTCGGTCGATGTTAATGATCCCTTCTTATTTATCTGTTTAAAATGCGATAAGCGCTTTTTGCAGACATTTTTTTTACGCAGCGGATTTGTTGTTATCTATAAATTATGGGTTGATCCATAAATAGCCCATCAATATCGCTAATTACCGATGATTAACCTTATGTCTTCATTGTTCTAGGTATCCCTTCAACGACTCAGAGCACGCGTCCCTCTTCGCGAAGATATCGCGGGGGTACTTCGTGGTGCCGGAGTGTTTGTCGTCGCGGGGCAAGTGTTTGATACGGTCGCTGCTGCGGCGGGAAGCGTGCGAGCGGCTGAGCGCGCGCGACGTGCTGCGCCACCCGTGGCTCGCGCGCGATCCCCGGAACGAGCTGCCGCCGCGCGCCGCAGCGTCGCACGACCGGCTCGTGCCCGACATCGACATGGACACGGACTGCGTGTAACTCCTGGGAGCCACTCCCTGGCTCCTCGCTCCCCCGGTGCTGGCATCGGGCACCCCGCTCCGACGACGTCGCGAGGCCGACGCGCCCTGGACCCACACAATTCCTTATTTATGAATTTAACCTTAAGTTATTCCGGCCTTATAGGCTTGCGGTTGCCCTCACTGAAATAGTCCTACGCTGTTCGTCTGAATAACCAACTTTCAGTAAGATGTACCCCAAGCCAAATATGTCTCTGTCGAGATTTTAATTTAGTGATTAGGATCCGTTGGGATCGAGCGGCCGGGCGGCTGGCCCGTCCCGGACACGCGAACTAATTTATAAACGTAGAAGCTCGGACTTAACAACAATAAGAATCGCATAACTCCACCGATGCAAAACAAACGCACTGTTACAATGCTAGTACAGGTTTATGCGGCTTTTATTGGCACTATTTCGTTCTGGCTTTTACGAGCTGTGGTATAGTCGTAACGTTCATAATGACAGAATAAGTGAGACTGATATCGCGTTCTTGTGATCTACCTATGCAAACGATTAGCGATCCATCCTCGTTGTGTATGGGACCGCTCCGGACATGACGTCACGCGACGCTTGTCCGAACCCGTCCATCATCAGGAATGAGTTATTTATATAAAGCATTCTGTTAACTACTACGTTAATTCCTCATAAGCCTAATGTAATCATATCAATTTCACATCAATATAGATGGGTATATTGCATTGAAGTTGTTACTGTAGTGTTAGGTAAATGACCTATGTATATTTTGTATTTATATAAAGTTATATCGTGTAATTGTGATCTCCACCGATGTTATTTAGCGATTACTTGATTGCCATTATGTTGTTACGCAGAAGTGATACTTCTTTTGTTGCACAACGGTCAGTTGCTTCCATCATAGAGTTATTTTGATTATATTATTTTTGGTTATATTAAATCGTGATTATTCGGCTAATCAACATACGAAATTATTATTTTGTTATAATATTCAACCAAAATTATGTTTGATAAAAATATATACACACCACCATGTACCGATAATATGGTCGTAGAATTTGGTCTGTGCCATTTATTTAATTTAAACGTTATTTATTATTGTTGTAATTGACGGCGTGATGTCGGCACTCTCTTCCTAGCTAAATTATTCTTTTCATTTGGTACTTGGTGTTGAGTTTTTATTTTGATCGAAATTTTGAGATCAATCTTAAGTTTTTATTGTAATTAATTTGTTTCGAATCAATCAGTAGTGTTACCATGTCAAAATTTGTTGACTTGTTCAATCAATCACTTTTTCGTTTTCAATCATTTTTTTTTATTTTTGTTCATTCGGGATTTATGTTAAATCGTACAGTTGAAGTAGTCAAGTCTTTCATAATCAATGAAAGCGTGTTGTACAATAGTAGTCTACTATGTAAAATAAACTATTACTACTTTAATTTATACAAACTGTAAATAGAGCTAAGATATCATAAGGATTATCAAAAAAAGAAAGAGATAGAGGGAATAAAATAATTTAGAAAAAAATATGCTATTTTTTTTAATCCCCTGGACATCTGAAATACACACATTATAAAAAGGAAATAGTAACATTAAGAACACTTAATTTTTCAAATTCAGTAATAGATAAAAGAGCCCTAATGAGATAAGAATATGTCTGGACAAAATATATCGGCATTTACGCATTTAGATAATACAATTATCTTTGAAAAACGAGACACTAACGTGTTTTGGCAATATTACAATTCGTCGACACCAATTCCTTCACAATACCTAAACTTATATTTTTGCCACAATTGCAATCCGTCGACACTACTTCTACACAATAACGCCACCACCACAAAGTCTATTAATATTTTTCAAGCCTGCGGCCCGCCAAGTAGGTCCTTTCTATCATCTAAAAAGAAGATGTTACGTCAGGATAAACAGAAAGAAAGCATTAAAACCAAGAACATTGTACATGTACAATGTTCTTGATTAAAACCAAGAATAAGGTTCTTGATTAAAACTAACTATGTACTTGATAGTATTCGGTCCTGGCAAGTATTTGGCGCCCCACAAAGGAAGAAGTTGAGCAACACCGTTTTTGTTCCTTCCTGTGATATACCTAATTATTACTGAATATAATGCGTAAGTACAATACGACACACTAAGGCACGGCGCAGACGACGAACTTTTTGTACGGCAAACTACCGCGGACAAGAAATTTTACGACAAAAATTTCCGCAGACAAGAATATTCGGGATGGACTCAACGTAGACAGTTATTTTGTTTGTAGTTGTCGTTAAAACTCTGGTGTCCTCACTGGCAACAACTACCAACCACAATCATTCTAGTCCGCGGTAGTTTGCCGGACAAAAAGTCCGTATGCGCCGCGCCTAAGTTAATATCTAAATGCATAAAAATAAAACACATTTGTATCGGAAGCTTAGATTAGATTACTGTAATATCGATCTGCGTCACGTAACTAATTGAGATTAGAAGTGGTACCACACAGATCGGTAACAGTCGAATGTTTGAGGAAAATACCTGCTAAATGATATTGTACCTAGAAAAATAATATGGGTTAATAACAACAACAATTAGTTACTGTAACCGAGTCATGATTTGGATATTAAAATGAATAAAACTTTTTGTTATGTACCGTATGCACTGCGTACTTACCAGTGTAAGTAGGTACCTACATAAATACTTATGAATTTGTAATTTCCAGGCTGAGAATATTTTTATGTTTGCACTAGAGTTGCCAGATGATCAAGAAAGCCGGGAAAGTCCCGGAGTTTTAAGTCTGATCCCGTGTCCAGTAATTATAATGTTATAGGTAGGTACTGTCCCGGATACTAGATTTTATCATTTCGGCGTTTTTTGATAGAAGTTATGTAGGTAGGTACCTAGGTACTTAGTTTTTACTATGTAGGTAGTATATTTACTAATATTTTCTGACAATAACAATATTGTAGGCAAAATCCCAGAACTTGTACTACCCACGCTAGGAGTGCTGAATCTCGAGAAACTTTATAAAAAAAGTTTCTTTATCCCTGTTGCACTTGGTTAGTAGCTCGGTTACGTTTGGCTTCGGTTAATTAATATGGTTTGCTAACAATGGAGTGCGTAACAGCTGATCATCGAGTTCCAATTCCAACTTAATTCGAGGAAACTGCATTATGACGTAATCTATAAGTAGGTAAGTACGCTTGCGGGTTAGTTACATCACTTATTATGTACCTACATACTCGATGCAATGTAATTACTTTGTTTTATTAGAAAGAACGAGACTGTTCTGTTATTCCGTCGTGACAAAGAATAGCTAAGGTAGTGTGTAACAACATACAAACAAAAAAGCCAATAAAAATCTCAGAACATTTATTGCTAATTACAATATTTTACAAAATTAACTAAATTACTTGATCACCCGTATACGAATGTTAACAGCGTTGAATAACGAGTCACAGAATTCATAGATATCAAATAAATGATTTTACCCACATAGCCATATTATACAGGTATAATTTATTTCGTGAGATTATTTAAATATCTTGTACTATCAGAAAAAAATCGCCATGGACGTGGATAACATCATCAAGAACATATTTCGAAGAGAAATATGAGGAAAAATTATGAAACTTGAAGTAGAAATAAGTCCCGGGAAATTAATAAATTACTATAGTGACACATTATTATTAATGTTTCACTGCGTCATTCGTCGTCATAATGACTACGTATCTCAGTGTTGCAATGGGTTGTGAAATAGAACATCATACTATTATTTGATGTTTCATTGTTATTTGTATGTTTGTTTGTTATGCTAGCACGCAATAGTTACAATTTTGGGACGCAGTTCGTTATTTCTTGATAAACAAGGCCCGGAAGACGGACATTAGGAGATAAACATTTGATAAAATGTCTTCATTTTCCTTGTATCGAAGTTACTGATAATTATCATTCTTATAGAGTATAATATGTTACCAAAATGACTTTTGATATTTTTTTCTCTGTTCTTAGATATTTTGTTAGTTAGAATTGGAAATATATCCATATAAATGGCACATAACAAATTCCGATATTGCAATGTTTTGCACCTTTAGTTATATTTCGTGTTTTATTCTCGTCGACATTATAATTACAATCCACAGAGCAACAAGTAAACGGAGTTTCCGACAAACTCTTGCTAAAATCAACTCGCCTATTTCGTGAGACACGCGGGGGTGTTTGTTCAGAGGTTGAGTGTCCGGTTTGACTTCACGTTATACCTCCATTTGCTTGCTACTCCATGTAACCAGTGATCAGTGTAATCAATCCCATCTCCCAACGCATCACAACACTACTTCGTGATACAAGCTAGTGCTGTTCTAGTATAGTCGCTCGGCCTTGCTGGGTCCGTACACGCATGCGTAGGCCTGCATGCGACGCTCCAGTTCAGGCCTAAAATGTCTGATGAGGCCCTGCACCGGCCACGCCGCGCCGTCGCCTAACGCGCAGATTGTGTGACCTAGGGAAATATAATAGACATTATGGAGTGAAGGAAGATTGTTTTACTGTAAACTGTGGTTTACCGAATCATGTTCAGGAAAAGGAATGGTGCTGCTGCTTCATCCTCTCGCCATAATCCCAGAGTTGCGTTTAACGACCCACAGATGGGTGCTGGGTATTTTTTTTTCAGCACATTTTTTATTTTGTAATCTTAACCAGCTAGACTATTATCCAACATAATGTTAATAATAGTTAAAACAAAATCAAGACCCGTAGAAAATAATCACAAATGATCAAGTGTTGAAATGCTACATAATTATAAATACCGCATTCCAAATTAGACCAATTGTTTAATATGTCACAACATGCCTATAATCTTAATTTGGTATTTCTCTCCATTTATCCAATTAGTGGTAACTTTAAATTGAATGACGTCACTCCCCAACGTTCATTGACGTCGCCGCCGTCTTTAATTACGTAGACGGCGTACTTCGACAAGTTTTACGTAAGCGAACATTGCGCTCACGACAATATCTAAGAAGCCAAGCAAAATTAACTTGCTACGTGCGTCGGTAACCGAGAGTGGGTGGGATCATTGTTTTACTGTGGTAGCCTAAGTGAGGTAACAGAGAATAAAAAAAATGTTCATTCAAAATGCTTGAAGTACTTTTTTAATATTGAGCCATACAGGATACAGTTGCTGCCTTGTATGGATCAGGATGTTGGGCCACAAATGGGATGGATGAAAGGCATGCAGCGGAGATGCGAATGTTGAGAGGGATGTGTGGTGTAACAAGATTGGACAGAATCAGGAATGAGTATATTAAAGGAACTATGGAAGTGGCACCAGTTAGAGAAAAGCTGCAAAGTAACCGATTGTCGTGGTATGGACATGTAATGCGGAGAGATGAAAAACATGTTATAAGAAGAGTTGTAAGTATGAATGTGGATGGCTATCAGAGTACCCCTACTCTAGACCAAATAAAAGATGGATGGACTGTGTGAAACATGACATGAATGTGAAGGAAGTAAATCTGGAAATGACGTCTGATAGAGATGAATGGTAGAAAAAGACATATTGCGCCGACCCCAAGTAAAATAGGATAAGGGCAGGAGAATGATGATGACAGGATACAGTTGCTGTCGCAAATAAACATCCTATTCCGTATCCTCTTAAGAAAACATCTATAAGCGAGAAAGAGATGCATTGTTTATTGGTCGCTGTGTCTGTCAGTTTTTTTTTACATAATAAAGGCGCTAGTATCCTGATTTTGCCAAGCCGCTTACAGTCTGCGTCGGCGTAAAAGGTAGATGAACTTTTCGTAATTTAGAAATTAATTCATCAAAGATAATTATTGTTTTTAACTTGATCATTGTACGGATCGGTAAAGTTCGCTATTTAAATTACTAAGTATTACATTAAATTTTCAATTTCATTGGGTAGTTATCATACATAAAACACTTTTGAAACTTTAATCAAAATCCGCATCGTGGACGTCATTCATGCATCAATAAAATGTCTAGTGAAATCTCTAAATCTCTACATAGTATAAAATAAAGTCGCTTTCCACGTCTGTATATCCGCTAACTCCTCCTAAACCACGCAACGGATTTAGATGCGGTTTTCACCATTAGTTAGATAATTTTTCACGGAAGGTTTTTATGTAGGTACTTCGATATTTAATGTAAGGATAGTAGAGAAATTCGTGCGAAGCCGGGAACGGCTCGCTAGTTGTAATATAATTAAATTGGTTTCTATGAGACAATTAATGGCGTGTCGAACCAAAATTTTTCATCTTCGTTTGGCTCTCAGAAAAACCACACTCAAAGTGTTTACAGTTACGATTGGGTTATGCAATTAGGGGCGAGTTTTATTATTGTATGTTGGGAAAAAAAAAAAATGTTTTACCTTCAATCTGTTTGGAGATCTCCCATAACATGTCGATTTCTTTAGGTGACGCGTTTCCTTCAACGAATCTGTAACATAAAAGAGGTACTCAGTGTTATTAACATGTGTGATTTTATCTTTTGCGCGGTCTACGATTAATGTTCGTGTTTCTCATCATTCTGTAAACACCTCTCAGTCATCATCACTCATTCAATCATTCAATTCAGTCAGTCATTCTGTATCAGTCTTTAGGGGACCAACGAAAATAATATAGGATTGTCCTATATGAATAGCAGAAATCACACTGTAGATGTTTTGTGCGTGCACATTTTACTTTATCAAGTTACTTAAGCAAAATAAAAAAAAACATTTAATTTCATTTTATCTAAAAATATTGGTGAGACTGTTTGGCCTGGAGGGCTAAAAAGGCCGCTTTAGATGAATCACAATATGATTCATATTATGAATGTCAAAATATCTATACTCCGTTTGAAATAAGATTAGACACGTTTAACAAACCCTTTTACAGTGTATTCAACCGATTTTGACTTCTATTCCGTACGCATAAGGATGGCATTAAAAGCAAAAACGGGTTTACGATAACAAATGTTTACTGCAGCTGTAATTTGTCATGTCACCAACGTAATAGAAGTCAAAATCGGTTGAATAAAGTGTAAATGGACTTATTTAAATTTCTAATGTTATTTCGAACGGAGTATACTTAATTGACGACTCTTAATGTCATCCGCATAAGGTTCATATTCAGTAATCATCAGTTTGACAGTTAGTATGCAGAACAGTAGATGAATTGCTGAATGTGGCCTTTTTAGGCCCCCTGGTGTGGTCAATCTTGGAAAGACCTGGCAACCCTGAGAAGCTCATGCTGATATGAAATTAAAATTCGTACCGGTACATAATCTTGTTCATCCAGGAGACTCCCTCGCGGCACGGCGTGCACTGTCCGCACGACTCGTGCTTGTAGAACATGATGAGGCGCGCGATGGCCTTCACGATGTCCGTGCTCTTGTCCATCACAATGATGGCGGCTGTGCCCAGCGACGTCTGCGCTGCCACTAGCCCGTCGAAATCCATAAGGACATCCTCACATACGCTGTTGGTATATTCAATGGGGTTAAATATAATGACTAAACTACTTTAAAAATTAAGGTTACCTTTAAAACTACCTGTAAAAAAAATACAGGTTGTGATCGAGAAATACAGGTATTGGTTGTACCAGTTTCGGTCCCTGGTCATTCATAACTTTTAGCATGTGACTACCCAGTAAAAATGTCATAAGTACCTATATCAAATACCCAACCAAATATGAGGTCTCGGACTACTATACGGCGAGGTAGTTACAATAATTTCACTATACTAATATTATCAACATAGTATTGTACTGTATGTGTCACAATACTCACTGTTTAGGAATAAGTGGGGTGGAAGAGCCTCCAGGGATGATAGCGAGCAAGTTATCCCATCCCCCGGTGACGCCTCCCGCGTGCCGCTCGATGAGCTCCTTGAGCGGTATGCTCATCTCCTCCTCGACGGTGCACGGCGTGTTCACGTGGCCGGAGATGTTGAACAGCTTCGTGCCGTGGTTGCGAGGCCGGCCGAACGACGAGAACCACGCCCCGCCTCTACGGCAGATAGTCTGGAAAGCAAGGGTTCGTTCAATTTCAATTTTCAATTTATTTCATAAATATTTACAATATAAAATACCTTCCATCGGTCCCATACTAGGCTAGGCCTGTATCTTGGGCACCTTTGGAGGTAGTTGACAATACATAATTATTATACATAAAGTTAAATACAAAAATTGTGTTAGAAAATAAGGCTTAGGACTATGTTAGTAGCACTTCACTTTGCACATGTTGTTTGTATCATGTGCAGAATACAATACAATAAACTTTATTGTACACCAGAAATACAAAAAGATACACTACTTATAAATATAAACATGTACAATGGGCGGTCTTATCGCTAAAAGCGATATCTTCCAGACAACCTTTGGATGGACATGACTCGGAAGAAATAGAAATGGGGCAGTTTGTGGTGTACCATACATGTAGTATGGTATAGTAGTGTACCATACATGTAGTATGGTACACTACTATAACACTACTACCTACTTTCTACTGTAGGATACTTTTTGATAGAAAATTGTTTCATGAATCCAAGGCTTTCTGAGGGATCATAATGAAACGGACGAACCTATCTGCTTTTTATGATAGGGCAAACAAGTATTCATCACCCGATGATAAGCGAAGAACACATCAACGATGCAGACTTTTTGAGCCTTCCTCAGATTTTGATGGTTTGGGATTCTGGTATTCGTCATTCACAGCACGAACTGCAACAAATCTGTGCTGGTACTTCCCTGGTCGAGCCAGTCCATTCATGAACTGAAGTCAACTACTAACTACAGCTGAGCTTTACATACAAAAAATAAAAATGTTTTGTGCAAATTGCAAAATGCGGTTCAAACAAAGTTAAGGAATTCCAAACAAGCAATTTCAATTTATTTACTTGCGAATATGGGTTAATTTTGCAATTATTCTGCAGTGGCTGTGTAGCTGACGTGCCGTCTGAATATTACGTGTAATATTTCTACTCACAGGTGAAACAGCAATAGTCTCCACATTGTTGACCGTAGTGGGACATCCGAACAGACCCACATCAGCGGGGAACGGCGGCTTCAGGCGCGGCTTGCCCTGCTTGCCTTCAATAGACTCGATGAGCGCGGTCTCTTCGCCGCAGATGTATGCGCCTGCGCCGCGGTGAACGAATACGTCGAAATCGTAGCCGGAATCGCACGCGTTCTTGCCGATTAAACCAGCTTGGTACGCCTACGGATAAACAGTAAATTAAGAAATTCACCGTCTGTTATACCAGTGTTATTGTGTGTAAAAAGTTTAAACTGTCATTCATTAATGGCAGTATACAAAGGTAAATAATTCAATCAAAAGAAATCAACTCTAAATTGCCATTATCATAATAACAATTTCACACATATGGATTGGAAATGCAGATTGTTTAGGATGACAAATAAGTAATGTACTGATTGGCTTCAGAGACTGTTGGTCACCTTAATGGTCGGGGGGTCTAACGCGTAACAAAATGGTAATGAACATCAGACTCTGGTAATCAATTTCAATACGATCGTGAGAGCCTAAACTTCGAGCTACCTTATAAAAAAAATACCGATCATAAAGTTGTCCCATCTTCATGATTAGTAATTTTTTACAAGCTAATTCGAAGTTCTGTCTCTCACGATCGTATTAAAGTGTATTACCAGACTCTGATGTTCATTATCATTTTGTTACGCGGTAGACCCACTGGTGATCGATAATGTTTATTATTTGCAGATTAGATGTTGTTTCTAAAAAACCCACAAATATCAAGTTTTGAGGAAATCAAGCTTAAAGTTCAAGTGATTATTGACCATGTTTGCATATAAACTTCATAGTAACCATCTTGAGTGTTGGAATGTTTTTCAGCAACTATGTATGTCCACAATGCATTGGTATAAATGCAAACTGTCAAATAATCCCTGAAGCCTACTTTATTTTACTTAAACATTCAAGAACAATTTCTTACCTCTGCAATAGCAACCTGCAGATTACTGGCTTCATTGTAAAACTCTCCTCTAATATAAATATAAGCGGCTTGCGCGCCATTAGCCCTGCCAGCAATCAAGCAACCTTCGACCAACTTGTGAGGGTCATGTCTCATGATCTCCCTGTCCTTACAAGTACCAGGCTCTCCCTCATCGGCGTTCACTACCAGGTACTTGGGCCGGCCGTCTGAAGGCTTGTTCATGAATGACCACTTCATACCGGTCGGGAATCCGGCTCCGCCGCGACCACGGAGGCCTGATGTCTTGAGCTCATCTGTAAATAAAATTCAGAGTTATTTTTCTATTAAATTTTAGAGGGGTGAACTATAAGTTTGTAGTCTGTATCTGTGTTTGTCTGTGGCATCACAGCTCCAAAATGGATGGACCAATATCTATGCAGTTTTTTTAAATTGAATGCTAGGTTAATCGGGAATCATCTTAGCTATATTTCATGAAAATCTGTCCAGCGGTTCAAAAGTTACAGCTCTTTTTCTAGTTGGAGTTGGGGGTTCTCGATAGTTAGGTCATTGAGAATGTACGTTTTTAAGCAGGGTTTATATTGTGAAATAATTAGTGTTGCGAAACAATAACTTGACTACTTTAAGCTTGATCCTCATTACGATCATATTTTGAGCGTACAGCTTTATAGTATTTCTTTTGTTTTGTCATGTGACCACGAATTTGCTATAGGGAGAAAACATAGCTGTACTGTAAGCTCAGAATACGATCATAATGAGGGTAAATACAGTAATCAAGTTATTATTTCGCGACACTAGTTTCGTAAAGTCAGTTCCTTTAATGCATTTTGTCTGATTGATAAATGGCTTGAGTAATATTTATTTATATGGGCAGTTATTCAATATTTCATGTTTCCTTGTGATACAAATAAATTCTGACAAAAAACAAAAAATATGCATAACAGGTTTTTAAATTGCTTCCTTGTGGATGAAAAATATTGTGGAATAACTTTTCCATACAAGGTAAGCTGAAAATATTTAATGGAAAAATAATAAATCTTTTAACTAAAACTAACATCATCAACTTCAGACTATGATTACAAAATAAAGTACAATTCTGACTGAATTGCTTTAATTACAATAGGGTCATTCCATAGTGACGGGTGGGACATTTTGACCCATTTTTTGATACACTTTTATATTTCTAGGCGTTACCAAAGTATATATTACATTATGTACTATCAGATAGTATTCCCAGATAACTGTTTTATATGATAGTACAGTTAAAAATCTAAGTTTTTGCCTTTAAGATAGTTAAAATCACTGATTTCTAACTGTGACGGGTGGTACACGAAAATCCCTACCATCATTAGATACATGTGGTTGTCAATGAAATTCAGATCAACTAGGCCAATTTCAGCCTTTATTTTGGATTAGTATGATAGTTGAATAATGTTGCTATTAATATTTCGAAAGAAATATGTAAAAATTCAAGTCTATATTTTTTTATGAGCCTTTAAAATTGTGACGGGTGGGACATGGATTTGTGACCGGTGGGACGAGTAAGCAATTCAATGAATAAACTGCCAAATGTGTGTCGGAAAAAGCAAATGCTCGTCTTGTGCAGTCATTATAATATTGTTTGAATATAATAGTTATCAAAGAAATGGAAAAATCATAATTTATTTTAGTACAAAGATTTTTGACAAAGTTATTTGTGCGGTTTTCTAGGAACATATGGTATGCAGCCAACTTATTGATAATTTGGTACACCATATCTCTAAAACTAATGAGTAGAAGTTTTTCTAAGCTATTTTAACTGTAAATGCTATTCTTTTCAAATCAAGACCTTCATTTTAGCCCATTTCTGTTTGTCCACAGATCTCTAGTTAAATATCTTTTGTAATTCATCCTTTTTCACTTTAATTTCTCTTTCGACCTTGGTTTTTCGTATTAGTTGTCCTCTTTTATGGGGCTATAAATCATTTTTTAACAAGACTTACGTCTCTCATCCATAACATGCAACTTAAAACAGAAATTAAAATAATGACACTGCACAGTTAAAAAAATTACGTAAATAATAGGATAATCTGACTTAAACATATTTTTTTGTTATTATTAAAGCATTTACACATTGTCGTTTCAATTTATTAAAAGCTATTTATATTGCAAACTGGTTAAAATCCAGATTCTAGTATATTATATACTAAAAAAGGTTTTATTTAACTTTTAAGAATTTTAACACCCTTCCAGTGACGGGTGGGACAGCAATTCAAAGCTTAATAACTCGGTTAAATGATTGAATTAGGTGTCAAAAGTAATTTTAATGGTTAGGTTTAAGGTTAATTGTTACTTCTGGAAAGTAATTAATTGATAGCTTTTATAGTTTTTGGTTTAATTAAACTAATGCATGTTTTCATGGGACGGGTGGGACAGAAGACATTGATCAATTCAAGTAGCATTAATTTAAAAAATATTATACTTATATTGATTTTTTCTGCTTCAAACACAAGATGAATAATGTATCTATACTAATATTATACATTAGAATGATTGCTTTAAGCCAAATAGCCAAAAAAGAGTTGCCAATTTCGTTTAAATAAACATCACATAATTGTGGATTCAGAGTCAATGTTCAGTTAAGAAAAAAATATATATTGAGAGTTTTATTAATGATAATTCATATTGTTCCATCAGCTATGATCCTTATACTATACTTTGAGCCTAAAAAGTAATTGAATATAGCAAGTTTACTTTTTACTGGTCAGGTGTCATCTTCCATGGAATGACCCAATAGTAAAAAAATTATTATAAGCAGTTATGAGACCAAAGACTAGGCCTTTGAGACTGATCCATTATCTAGAACTCATCTATTGGAATCTTTTTCTTTTTGGAATGGATGGTTATGTAAAGCTGACTTTATATTTATAATTATTTATGAGAAAGGCCAATAAACCAAACACCTAAATAACAGCATTGACAAAATGTGGGTGAACAAATCAGTCCACATCTGCTTAATGTGAACCAACAATTTCCCAAGATATTGGATTGTGTGTAAATTAGGAAAAGCGCACCACCTTGCATTGCAATTATCATTTGATGGTAAATATGAAAGTCTAATATCCTTAGACTTCATAGGAAATGTTACCATTATGTTACTTAAATGGTTAGAAAGATTTTTTGAACCAACAGCTGGAATAAGGAAATAAATTGAACCATGTATGTATTTGTAGATTTATTTTTATGACCCATTAAAACCTGTTTTGAAGCAATAATACCATGCAATAATATGGACAATAAAATTAGAATTTTCAACACTGTGTGACAGACATATCTACAAAACAGCTGCTCATCTATGATCAAATAAATAAATAATTTCCATAAACTATGCAATACTATTGTATAAACCTAACAAATACCATTTCAATGTTGTGTAACTGACCTACAATTTAGAAACACTCAATATCTTAACTTGGAGGTTGTCTACATTGTAAATTGTTGTGCAATATAATTTTTTACTAAACTAGTATTACAATCATTTATATAACATAACTTCACACCTCTATTCCCCAAAGGGTTAATGAGTTTTTATAACAACAAGTAACACTTTTATATATTTATTGTTCATTTCCTGAACTACCTTCAAACATTATTTATTTATTTATTCAACTTTACATGGACAACATTACAGTAAATACCAATATGTTGCAAAGTTATAAGTGTATTGTGTATTAAAAGTGTTGGGATAGAATACTATTTCCCTATGATTATCTGGTACTTACTGACAATCCAGTCGGTGCCCTTCAACAGTATCTCCTTGGTCATGTACCAGTCTCCGCGGCACATCGCTGCCTTCAACCTCCAGTCATGTCGACCATACAGGTTCGTGAAGACTCTGTCGCAGTCCGACAGCGGCCCGCCCCTCGTCTTGGCCGGAGGCCCCGTCTGTTGGAACCGCACCGGAACATTGCTGGTGTTCACCAGTGGGCCAACAATGCCTAAAACGAGACGTCAAAATTATGTAAGCCACACACTACGCACCCTTACAATAACAATGAATTCTCCACTCTGTAAACTTGTATATGTTTTGAGAACATAGATCAAAATTTATTGTATAATAACATGAGGTTTAAAATCTTCCAAATATGTACCCAGCTGTGTTTTTGTCCTACGAATTACCCTCACCAGCGCACCAGCCATTTTTTCTGAAAATGTCACAATGACAAAATTCAAACAAAATTATTGTCATCTATATAAAGTAAATTTTACCATTAAATTGTTGGAAAACATGTGCAAACTTCGCTTCCCAGTTTCGATTATATTTGATTTATTCTAAAGTGTTATGATGAATATTGAAGTCACTTTGTATATAAAGTTTATTACAGACATTTATATGTTAATTATTCTGTATTTTATCTGGAAAACTATATAAATTTCCTTTTTGTGGGTAACTATTATTCAAAATACTGCAACACTAAGAATAACGTTTCATTACACTCAGAATATAAATTACGTTTCTAATAAACAGGCTCACGTCTATATTTCCAAAAGATCTTGTGCACATTAGCATTTTATGTCTTGAAAATTAGGTAATAAAGAGAATAAATAATAAAGAATAAATCAAGCAATAGCATAAAGTAAGCAAATCAATTAAAATAGGTAACTTATAAAGTTAAATAATTTTCTGTAAGCGGGTTCTTCATTAGAGCCAAATTAGAGCACATGACTATTCTAAAGGCTATAAATGCCATTTAATCATAAAATCTACTCTCTCTAAAGCGCTCTAGACCACTCTAAACTAGGAACAATGCTTGTTCTTAGGGTTCCTAGAGGTTCCTAGGCTCTAAAGCGCTCTAAAGGCATTTTCAGCTTTCAGCTGTTTTTTATTTATGTACGAAAATATAGGCGTCACTGTCAAAAGCAGCGTTGCCAATTTCTGGGGAATTCCCCAAACTGTGGGGAACCTCAAGTTGATTGGGGACCGGGATTTATTGGGCATTGGCAATAATATGCGGGGGATTTTGACAACTCATTAGATAAGATAAGATAACTTTATTTGTTCAAACATGAGTATACATACATTACGAGTGTGCATGCAAGATGTTACAGTTTATAATTTCTAGTCATGTTTGCCACCTGTAGTGGCGTACAAATTTTATTTGATTCTACTATAACAATAAATAATCATGTCAATGTGCAATATAATATCGATAGTTTATACTTCGATAGTTTCATGGCTAATTAGGGATGAAAATTATTTGAAGTATTTTAATTCCCCTCAAAATTATCGATATACCTACCGTATAGGTATATCGACAATTTTGAGGGGAATTTGTGGGGAATCAGCAGATTTTTCTCCCCTTAATGGGCAATTTGACTTGATTATTGGAAATTTGATAAATTGGCATTGGCAACCCTGATCAAAAGTCAAATTTTAAATTGTCAGTTGCAAATATATTAATCTGTGGTCAGTTGTCCATCACCAGCAAAGACTACAATAGTATATCGATCACCAGTCAAAGTTCGAGTTGAGATTTCCAGTTACATTATTTTCAAAATATAAATATTATTTGGCTTATCTTTCAGTGTTTTGCACCACAACTCATAAATATTAACTTTATTGTGTATTGTCAATTATCTTGTCTAAGACCTTGTAACGTATATTTTGTAAACAATATTTTGCAAATACGTCGAAGTTACTTCTACTCTACTATCCCTATAATTTTTTACGACCCCTAGGACTATTGGGTTATTCAGCCATGGCGGCAGTGATCCCAGCTGTTACGAAGCTAACCAGCAGGATCATAAGGATTCTTGGATGTAACCCTGGGCCTATGACGCTGCAGGGCACCAATACTTACCTGTTAGGCACTGGAAAAAAGTAAGCACAATTATCATCTTTCTAATCAGTAACATTCCATACAAATGAAACTACTACTTACTACTTTGCATTACTTCTAATAATTTGTGTAAGTAGGGGTTTCAATATTCATTAAAGCTTAAAGTAATGTTTTTCATTTTCCTAAACAATTTACTACCAAAAATATTGTGGTGGATGTGTCCATAGCTCATCTTTCTCCAAAGGATAGTAGCATCCATGCTGTGCCTGTACTAATATAATATTATGATTGTTGCCACCATTCATGGGAATATTTCCATATGACTAGACATCTAAGAAGGCTCGTATTCTGCAGTGAATGTTTATGGGTTCAAAAACTTTAATGCAAATCAAGAAAATTTGATTTTGCAGCCGGATATTGTTGGACACTGGTGACAAAGATATACCGGAGTACCAGAGGAACTTGGCAAAGGTGGTGCAGTCAGAACAAGTGAACATTGAGCACATTGTGGTCACACACTGGCATCATGACCATATTGGCGGCATTGAGAATGTCTATGGTAGCATTGCTCGTAAGAATTAGTCAAATAATAGATTGTGTATACAGATAATTGGTTACCCCCCTCTTCCTAACATATTAACTTTGTATGTAAGTAATTAACCAATTATGCAGCCATTTGTATGTTAGTTCTGCTTTGTACCCTTTAAAAACCACTAGTGATAGTGTTTGTTTGTTAAATTGGGTTTTGCATCTTATTTTAATTCCCATGACAACAAGTAATTACAATATGGATAGTGGCACAGTTTGTCCAGCGACCACAATTAATTGACAAAATGTACAAGTTGGATGTACTTTTAGGAATATTTATTGTAAATTGTGATATTAATGTTTCATTATTTCAGGACAGCCGAAAATATGGAAACATAAAAGAAGTGTAGATGATGACGAAGACATTAATCTACCAAAATCAATACCAACCAATTGGTTAACTGATGGCCAAGAGATAAAAGTAGAAGGTGCAACCGTTAGAGTCCACCACACACCTGGCCATACAACTGACCATGTTGTGTTGACTCTTTTGGAAGAAAATATCCTGTTTAGTGGGGACTGTATCCTGGGTGAAGGCACAGCTGTGTTTGAAGACCTGTACACGTACATGAAGAGTTTGCAGAGAATATTAGATTTAAAACCAGATGTCATTTATCCAGGACATGGAAATGTTGTTGAGGTAAATACTTATAAATACTTTGAAATAATTGTAGCTTAGAAGTTACACATTTTGACAGTACTAAACTAGACTAGATTAATCTGTCGTTTTCTTTTTCTATTGAAACAGAAAGAGACAAATGCCCATAGTTTTGTTACACTACTGAATCAACACCTATGGCTATGAGGGCTAATTCACGTAACTAAAGTAGTGCAGTTGCCGCGCAGTTGTAATAAAATATTGATCAAAATAACACATTTGGTAATCTTCTGCTTCTTCTTTCGTTATGGCAATTGAGCCGGTGTCGACTATTCTGCCATTTGGTAACCTCTGAGCTTCAGTGAGATATGCTCGCGTCAAGTTCCAGCGTCACTGCAATACGATCGGCGCGTCTTAAAATTACGTGAATTAGCCCTCAGGGCCATGTTCAGTAATTCATTTTTCGGTGTGAAAGTCACTCTTGCGAATGTTGCTTGCTCATCAGGAATAATTGAACAGCTTCGGGTGATACACAGGTGCGTTAAGCGAGTGACCAATTAATTGAATGACCTCAAAATGTCTGTCAGATTCTATGACTATAGTCATTGGTTGGTTGACAGCAGTGCGACTTTCACCCCTTATATTTTACGGGGTGACTGAGCGATCGCCCGATGACACCCGCTCAAATAACTGAATGTTTAGTGTGATCACCCAGGCGATAAGTACGTCGTCCGCCGTAATAACTGAACACACCCAATGTCTACATTATCTACAGTAATAAAAATGACTTTGAACAATTTCAGGACCCAATAGATAAAATAAAATACTACATAGCACACAGAAAACAAAGAGAAGAACAAATATTAGAAGCATTGAAGAATAATAGTGATAAGAAACTAAATGAAATGGAGCTAGTTAAATTAATTTATACAGAGACACCCGAACACCTATGGCCTGCAGCAGCTTACAATGTTAACCATCATCTGACTAAGCTGACCAAAGAGAACAAACTACAATGTTTGAATATCGAAGGCGAAAATAAATGGCAGTATGTTGAGACTCCCAACAGTAATTTATAGTGTAATTTAATTTATTTTTATATAAATGTAGTATAGAAGAGATATTTACTTGTTGTTATATGATATTATAGTTATTTCTATTAACTAAGTGTTTTCTTTTAGAATAAATAGGAGGATGATAGGTTACATTGCATTCATCATAACTTGACGCCTGTCATAGTTCGTATATCAATGCAGTAACGATTATTTTTGCTTGAATCTCTGATGTCAATTTATACTGAACAGAGAATAGTCTATTTACAATTAATTGACTTTCTTTACATGTTTATGAATTTTGAATGCAATAAACATATTCCTTCAAAAGAACCTAATATCAAAAATAATTTTCTCTCAAGCAGCAATTAGGTATATACGGAAAGGTTAAAAGGAGAAACTAACTTTTTATAATATTATCTTTTAATTTCACAACAAAATCTCACAGTAAATAGTTTTTTTTTTGTACTTTTGCTTCTTGTATAATGTTCAGTACCCATTGTAAAATATATTTGGGAACATTAAGGTTGATGAGACAAAACCTACCAGTGCTTGTGCTAGGTAAACAATCTGTTACAACCGAGGTGCCATGAATAGATAAAGGCTAGTCGATCGTTTCTAGCCCTCTAAAGATGAATATACAATCTACAATAGCTAGAGAATAGATATATTTTTCTTTCTTTCTAGAAACAGCGGCGAAATGTAAGAGCGGTTGCACATTGTAAGACATTGTTTTGTGTCTTAAGAGACACTAATGTCGTTTTTGTTACGCATTTTGGCAGGACTTAACTAAACTAAGAGCATTATTGTCCCTTTCTGTTTCAATAGAAAAAGAAAGTGACAGATTCATTAAGTCAAGTTCAAGCGTCGTGATGTAGAGCGATATAGCACGACAAGTCTGGCAACATCGCGCGACTTTTCACTTGTCAGCGTGTCGCTTCAGTCCTGTGATACGTGTTATAGATAGAGATATTGGACAACGTCGCCTGACGTCGCTCGCCTTCGCCCGACATCTCTAGCGATTCATGTTGGGGGACATTTTTCTCCTAGTGAAAATATGAGGCTTTATCGTACACACTTTACGAATGATATGTCTTCCGGAAGGACAATGTCTTACGAGTGTGCAGCCTACGAGATCTTATGTAAATTCAGTACATTTTGGTGGCGTTTCTATATTCTCTAGCGATGGTAGCTTGTACACTTTTCTACAGGCACAGCGAAGTAGAACTGCGTTATTTTACAACTAGCGTAGCACTATAACATAACAACTGTTATTGAAGTTTATTTGTAAAGGTATAAAACCAACAGATAAACAATAGGATATTATCAAAAAATAAAAAATATTGTTCTTAAATTAACTAGCCGTACAATTTTATTTCATACTTAATACATACAACGTAACATTCCATATTACACATAAGAAAAATCACATAATGTTAATTTCGTTGAAAAAAAAAGTACTCAAGGATCTTGAGTGAAAACCTTGATTGATTTAAGATCTTAATCTATTTTACATCTCAGTAATTCATTTATTATGTTGATATCAACAAAAAATTGTGATACAATAGCTTGATTGTCGTTATTATTTCTATGATCAGTTTTTTGTAAAACCCACTTTAGATATAGATGTGCACAATATTAAAGCTTTTATGTCATTGTTTCATTTAATTTAATTTTAATTTAATCGCTTCTTACCTTCGAACGATAGCGACGCTATCTTCGAACGATAGTGACGCTACCGTCGAACGATAGTGACGCTACCATCGAACGATAGTGACGCTACCGTCGAACGATAGTGGCGCTCCAATCATACGTTAGTTTAACGGTCAAAGAGATTATGAAACATCTAAAACTCATTTTATTTCGAAAGAATTCTCTCGTGCTGCCCTAAGATGAGTTTATACGTTTATGAAGGATATGACGCTAAAAATAAAATTCATATACAAAAACTCGAACCAACAATAGAACAATAAATAATACCGACAGCCGCGCTATCTTTATTTCGTATCGTGTTATATACAAGACGCTATCGACGCATGCGCTTGGGAGGCGGCATCATGTCCGAGTCGTCATGAAACCTGTGGTTGTCTATGTAGTCTAGCAGGATCTCTTTTGTTACTGGATCCTTTATGCTCTCGCATACGGCTGGAAAAGGAAATAATATTGAAAAACATGTTAATTTTTAATACCTATTACTACAGACGAAAGATACCTAAGTATCAGCTTGTTGTGTGTGCTTGACAAGTAATATTGAATTATTTGTACGGATCAGCTGATTATTTTTGGCGATTTTGGGGTTGGTCCCATAGTAAAAGTTGCTTATAATGAGTACTATAAGCCCTTAAAGGGATCGAGAATAGGTAGGGCCTTAATATATTTGAATTTCTAGCTCGTCCCCTACCTTCTTCGTGGTCTGCCGCGACGTCATCTCATATTTTTTAATTTAAAGTTTTATTTTCTGTAAAACTTATATTCTAGTACCTAAATCATAATAATATGATTTATTAGAATATACGTTTTACAGAAAATTATCCATTAGATAAATTTATACGAATTTGTTCATAAAAAAACATTAAAATGTGCTCCTGTAACGTTTACATATTGGCCTTTTAGCCATTTCGCTTTTCCAGTGTGGAATAGAATAGAATAGATATTTATTTCATGTAAACCAGATACAGGCACTTATAGTCTAAGATCCCTTTAACAACGACCTTCACCGAGATGTTTATTTAATGAAACATATTTTATATTTAATTTAATATGTCAATAAATATATTGCATATGGGTTGCCTAACAAATTTCAGTCAAGGATATGATTAATTAATAATTTAAAAAAATATTTTTTTTAAACTTTTCACCGGTGTGATTATTAGACAAATGCTATACCAATCGAAAGTATGAAGCCCATAGAACATGCAAACGTTAGGTTGCCTATTCTTTTCCGGTCACAACTGTCGGGTTGCCAGGTATAAACAGGTAAGTCGACATAGCATTTTGCACCGGTCTGATTATTGAATAAAAATTAAATGAAAATAAAGATTATTTCATTATGAACACGGTGGTATAGGGTTGCCTGCGAAAAATCAGTCCAGAATACCGGTTGCCGAATTTTGAAAAGTAAAATATTGCTGCGCCATCCCATGCGATAGCGAAGACAAAAGACAGAGCTAACGTGCTAACAATAAAACACGCCATGCTAATAACAATTTAACACCAAAAATTATACATGGCAGCCAAAAGATACTTCCGGATATCGCAAAAAAAATGTTGTGATTATAATAAATAATAATATAATAAATCGTTTATTTTCAAGCATCTACAGACTCATATTTTGTTAGTAAAAACATACACTTACAATCTAAAGTTAGTATAATACATATTATAATTAATTCACAACAACGAGAGCCATACAGCAGTGGTTCACGTATGGATAGTCGACCCTGTCCGCTATCATAGTCAGGATGCTGTTGGAGCTGGCCTTAACCCTGCGCACCAGGGAGGCGCATCGTTTCCGGATGGTCGCTTAGAAACAGTCGACGCGCGCTTCTGCAAACATCCCTGATGCGCTGCAGAATCGCGGCTAACTTTATTAAAGTTTAAGTTAGTTTGGCAACGAATTGGCGCTTTAGTAGTTTTGGCTTTCCACTGACGAAATATGTATTACTATAACCTTCTTTTTTACTAAAGATGTATATGTCGACGCAATAGCATATTGGGATTTAATTTACATTAAGAAAGTAATTGTTTATCTTAATTAAGCTTTAAATCAAGGTAAATTAACTATGCTCATATTATGTTTTTGATTTTCACTCTAGTAATTGCATTTTGTAACATAAAAGGATGGTAAACGATTGTTATTGTTCTGAACTACAGATTTTAAAATGATAATCTAATTTAAGGTGATAGTTTCTTTACAAACCAGATTCTAAATTAATATTGTGATTTTTAAGCAACAAGCAATGTGTTTTCATCAAGTTAGTAAATATCGAATTTAATCAATGTTTATTTTAATTACTATTTTTAGACAATGTTGAAAACACATGACTTGTTGTTTCTTAATTCGTTTTTATAAATTAAGTTCAATTTTATAAACATTATTATTAGAACAAGAAAGTTGTATAATGATCGGTTTAGTTTTGTAATAATTATGCTCTGACGCAAGTAATCGGAAGTTGTGTGAACGCGGCCGCCATGTTGTGGGCCGCCGATCACTTGAATCAGGACGGCACTTTTTGAAGGAGCTTAGTCGAGGAAGGTGTTCTTACAATTATCTTGTGAGTGAGAAAATTTTATTTAATTATTTAATAATTATTTCTAAGAATTTGGTTCTCTTTATAAGTATTTTTGTGTGGTGTTTAAATAAATATTAAGCGTGTCATTCTTGTTCCTGTGTCGTTTTATTGCTTGCAAATGTCTGATCCTCTTAAAGAAAGTGCTGACGTTAGCAAAGCTAACGTTACGCTTTCAACAAACTGTGATGGGATTCCTGCGCCGTTATCAGAAGTGGGATCGCCACCCACTTCTGCCGGACATTCTGGTTTGAATAATGAAAACATTGCTACTTCTGTTAGCGGCGTACCCACCGAATTTTTTACTCAGACATTGCAAGTAATGAAGCACATGTCCGATCGTATGGCTACTCAACCTGATACGAAGGTCAAAATTAAAGACATATTTTTGCCGTCATACGATCCGGATGCCGACATTGGAATACGCGAGTGGTGCCAACATGTTACCACTGCCATGGAAACTTATAACCTTAGCGACTATGAGGTTAGAATGAAAGCTGGTAGTTTACTTAAAGGTCGCGCAAGGTTGTGGGTTGACAATTGGCTAGTATCTACCGCCACGTGGCAGGAATTGCGTGACGTATTAATTACTACTTTTGAACCAGAGAATAGATATTCACGTGACATTACTCGATTTCGAGAGTATAATTATGATAATACAAAGGATATTGCGCAGTTTCTGTCGCAGGCATGGGTACTATGGCGTCGTATTACTAAAGACAAGTTATCTAATGACGACGCGGTGGAGGCTGTAATTGGGTGCGTTGGGGATGACCGGTTGAGAATAGAATTGTTAAATGCGAGGGCCACCTCTGTCCCAGAGCTTATTTCGGTAGCATCATCTATACGGCGTAATAAACGTCCAAATTCCGGTTCGACAAACATGCCGATTACAAGTAAACGATCACGATTTTCTGATAAATCATTACTTTATTGTCAAGTTTGTAAAAGACCTGGACATGACACGCGTGACTGTCGTTACGGCAATAAAAATGAAAATTCTCAACCACGTCATCAGGAGGATAAAATTGTGTCTGAATCTAAAAGTACCGACACTGGCAAACCAACATGTACATTCTGCTCAAGGGTAGGACATACATTTGAAAAGTGTTATAAACGTGAACGTGCTGTAATAACAAGTGTTAACTTGTGTAGGCATAAATAAATTAACTTCTATGTAAGTTATGATTAGTAACCTAAATATTTGTACTGTATTTGACAGTGGCGCAGAATGTTCATTGATACGCGAGTCGTTGGCGGCAAAACTACCCGGAAAAAGAAATAATATTGTTCGTTATTTGAAGGGTATTGGCCAATTTACTGTAGTGTCACTAACAAAATTAACTACGATTTGTGTTATCGATGATTTGCAAATAGAACTACAGTTCCATGTAGTACCTGATTACGAGATATGTTCTGACATCCTAATAGGGATGAATCTCATCGAAACCACAAATCTTGAAGTGTTGGTAACTTCACGGGGTGCTAAACTATTCCATCAACCGATGGTCAGTCATCTGCGATCTCACAGCGAAAAATTTGATAACCTAGTGTGTGGTTTAACAAATGATGACGTACTCTCTAAATGTAGGGAATTCCAAGAGGGAATCTCTCGCATTAGGCGAATACTCATTGCTTTACAAAAGGCTGGGTTTTCAACTAACATTGATAAAACTGCTTTTTTTAAACGCTCTATTGAGTACTTGGGCAATATTATTTCGGATGGACAAGTTGCTCCGAGCCCAAGGAAAGTAGAGGCTTTAACAAAGGCACCAATTCCGATAACCGTTAAACAAGTTAGGCAATTTAATGGTCTTTCCGGATACTTCAGACGTTTCATTCCCAATTTCTCGCGCGTCATGGTACCACTGTATGAGTTAACAAACAGATGCAAAGTGGGAATGGAACGAGAGACATGACGAGGCTCGCAATAAAATTATCCAACACCTGTCTACTGCGCCTACCCTCTTCTTATTTCAGGAAGATACACCAATTGAATTGTACACGGATGCAAGCAGCCTCGGCTAAGGAGCTGTATTGGTACAGATCATCGAAGGACGACAACATCCTGTCGCTTATGAGTCAACGCACCACTGACGCTGAGAGCTGTTACCATTCCTACGAGCTCGAGACACTGGCGGTGAATTACGATTTGGAGGTTGAGTACAGGAAAGGCGAGAGGTTGCAGCACGCAGATTTTTCAATAGAAATCCCTTAAGTGAGATTTTGATTAATATTATGACAAAAGACAATGCCTGGCTGCAAATAGAGCAGCGACGCGATGACGTCCTACGTTCACTAATGGATAGCATGAACACTGATAATCCAACCCCTGGTTACACATTGGAGGACGGTGTGCTTAAGAAGATTCTAACAGATCCCGTACTTGGCAATTGTAAGGTAGCAGTTGTACCTAGATCGTTCCAATGGAGTTTGATTAACTCCTACCATACGTCACTGCAACACCCAGGATGGGATAATACTCTACAAAAACTGAAGAATCCAACTGGTTTGATAAGATGAACACTGTAGTCAGGAATTTTGTTGACAATTGTGTTATACGCAGAACTTCCAAGGGCCCCTCAGGTGAAATCCAAGCACAACTTCACCCCATTCAAAAACCTACCGCACCATTTCAAGTCGTCCATAATTATGGACATTACAGGCAAACTCGGTACCAGAGACTCTCAGGGTCGTGATGAGTTATTGTAATTATAGATCCTTACACAAAGTACTTATTACTTAACTACTCTACTGACAAAAGCCAGAGCAGCAGTCTTGCGTCACTCAAGCGCCTAGTACACCTGTTTGCAACATCAATACAGGTTGTAGTGGATGGAGGAAGAGAATTTCTAGGGGAATTCAAGGCATATTGTGACCGTTTTGGTATTGATATACATTCACTAGCTGCAGGAATTAGCCGAGCGAATGGACAGGTAGAACGTGTGATGAGTACATTGAAGAACGCATTTACTATGATTAAGCATTATAACACAGAAAATTGGCAAACAGCATTAGAAGCATTGCAGCTTGCTTTCAACTGTACTTCACACCGAGTGACCGGCGTTGCACCACTTACTCTTCTCACACGACGACAACATTGCGTACCACCGGAACTCCTGAGGTTGGTGGATATCGATAGTGGAACTATTGACTTGGATTCGCTTGAGCAACACGTACAAGAGAAAATGGCTGCTGCTGCTCAATATGAAAAACATTTCGACAAAAATAAGGCAAGAATCAACGAGGAGACTATGTCCTTATCAAGAACAACCCACGAAACCAGACGTCCCTGGACCTGAAATACAGTGAACCTTACGAGATTCAGAGGATATTGGATAACGACCGCTACATGGTGAAACGAGTTACGGGTAGAGGACGGCCACGCAAGGTGGCTCACGATCAGCTACGTCGGGCTCCGCAACCAGGAAATCAGGCAGCCGTGTCGACAGGTCCCGATGATAATGGTGACCGACAACCTGGATCATCACAGCTGATCAACACATCACACGAACCTAACTTGCAACCAACACTCGGAGATCTACATGTGTTGCCATCTACGTGCTGACATACCTCGCTAGATGCCTAAATAAACCGGTGAGTTCAATCCATTTTATACGAGTATCACCTGTCTATGTACTTGTAAAAATAAGGTAAACTACTAATGAGCTTATGTTAGTTCATTCTAGTTCAATCATTGTCTTTAACACGTTCACTGCCAGACAGCAGACACAATAGAAAATTGATTGTTGTCGGACACTGTGTCCGACATGGCGTTCAAAGCATTAACTTCGTATGTCATACGTTATGTACAAACCATTTATTCCTTGTTTCCATTCCACTGATATCATTTTCAGAGCCACTGTGGACCACGGTCAATAAAAGGCCCAGGCCACAGCATCGTCCTTCCTATTTCCTTTAGAGCCCCTGTGGACCACGGCGTACATGACCGCCCAGCACCACAGCCACATGTTCTTAATGAGCAATTAATGATTATTCTATTATTCATAATATTTTAGAGCCCCTGTGGACCACGGTCAATAAAAGGCCCAGGCCACAGCATCGTCCTTCCTATTTCCTTTAGACCCCTGTGGACCACGGCGTACATGACCGCCCAGCACCACAGCCACATGTTCTTAATGAGCAATGAATGATTATTCTATTATTCATAATATTTTAGAGCCCCTGTGGACCACGGACGATAAAGACCCAGGCCACAGCATCGTCCTTCCCATGTCCTTAGAGCCACTGTGGACCACGGCGTATATGACCGCTCAGCACCACAGCATCACTCTTTATCTACGAGAATATAAAATCATGCAGGTTTACGTGGAGTAACTGCATTGCATCAAAACTATAATATAAGCCATGATGTGTGGAGCATTGGCAAAAAAAAAAAAAAAAAAAAAAACAAAAAAAATCACAAGCTCATATCCCTATGTATGTACAGCAAATCCATCTATTCTCTAACGTCTAAGTTGACAAATAATTTTATGGTACAAAGTATAGCTGATAACTTGGTTAAGTTCATTAGCTGAAACTCTAAATGTAAATGTATGTGTTATTTTAGGCAATAACATGTTCAGAAATGAAACCAAGTTACCAGCTAGCGTACCTATAGATGGGTACCTAACTGAAATCCTAAATATTAAATTCCAGAACCACAACCACCGCGGCTGGTGCAGAGCGCGCACCGCCTCGCAGAATGGCCGTGTCGACGCAATAGCATATTGGGATTTAATTTACATTAAGAAAGTAATTGTTTATCTTAATTAAGCTTTAAATCAAGGTAAATTAACTATGCTCATATTATGTTTTTGATTTTCACTCTAGTAATTGCATTTTGTAACATAAAAGGATGGTAAACGATTGTTATTGTTCTGAACTACAGATTTTAAAATGATAATCTAATTTAAGGTGATAGTTTCTTTACAAACCAGATTCTAAATTAATATTGTGATTTTTAAGCAACAAGCAATGTGTTTTCATCAAGTTAGTAAATATCGAATTTAATCAATGTTTATTTTAATTACTATTTTTAGACAATGTTGAAAACACATGACTTGTTGTTTCTTAATTCGTTTTTATAAATTAAGTTCAATTTTATAAACATTATTATTAGAACAAGAAAGTTGTATAATGATCGGTTTAGTTTTGTAATAATTATGCTCTGACGCAAGTAATCGGAAGTTGTGTGAACGCGGCCGCCATGTTGTGGGCCGCCGATCACTTGAATCAGGACGGCACTTTTTGAAGGAGCTTAGTCGAGGAAGGTGTTCTTACAATTATCTTGTGAGTGAGAAAATTTTATTTAATTATTTAATAATTATTTCTAAGAATTTGGTTCTCTTTATAAGTATTTTTGTGTGGTGTTTAAATAAATATTAAGCGTGTCATTCTTGTTCCTGTGTCGTTTTATTGCTTGCAAATGTCTGATCCTCTTAAAGAAAGTGCTGACGTTAGCAAAGCTAACGTTACGCTTTCAACAAACTGTGATGGGATTCCTGCGCCGTTATATATATACTTTAATGTCACCTAAAATATATACACACATAAAAAAAAACTATTCCTCTATTTTAATAATAAACTACTCCAAAATGATGCACAGCATACACGAGTCTATCGCTATACTTTTCATTTTCAAGAACAAATAGCATGCGCACTCTCTTCCTTTAACTGGACGGACTTCAAACAACTGCTATGCTGTGTCCTCTTCTATCGCATTGGATGGTTGGTTGGGACCTCTCAGTCGCACATATTCACTCGCATCATTATTTCACTTTTCAAAATTCGGCAACCGGAATTCTGGACTGATCTACTTACATTCAACTTCCAATTACACTAGCACAGCATACACAGTGTTGGCAACTAGGCTAATTAATACCAAATATGCTAACTTGCTGTTAAAAAAATGACAAAAATAATCAATTTTTTTTAAAAAGTGCGAAAATAAAATGCCAAATTAATTTTAAATTTTGAACTATGGCAATGAAATATAAAAACTTATAATTATATGTATAAGTATATAGTTTAATAACGCATTCAGGGTGCTGCTGGGGTTGCCGCGATTCTGCAGCGCATCAGGGATGTTTGCAGAAGCGCGCGTCGACTGTTTCTAAGCGACCATCCGGAAACGATGCGCCTCCCTGGTGCGCAGGGTTAAGGCCAGCTCCAACAGCATCCTGACTATGATAGCGGACAGGGTCGACTATCCATACGTGAACCACTGCTGTATGGCTCTCGTTGTTGTGAATTAATTATAATATGTATTATACTAACTTTAGATTGTAAGTGTATGTTTTTACTAACAAAATATGAGTCTGTAGATGCTTGAAAATAAACGATTTATTATATTATTATTTATTATAATCACAACATTTTTTTTGCGATATCCGGAAGTATCTTTTGGCTGCCATGTATAATTTTTGGTGTTAATTGTAGCATGGCGTGTTTTATTGTTAGCACGTTAGCTCTGTCTTTTGTCTTCGCTATCGCATGGGATGGCGCAGCAATATTTTACTTTTCAAAATTCGGCAACCGGTATTCTGGACTGATTTTTCGCAGGCAACCCTATACCACCGTGTTCATAATGAAATAATCTTTATTTTCATTTAATTTTTATTCAATAATCAGACCGGTGCAAAATGCTATGTCGACTTACCTGTTTATACCTGGCAACCCGACAGTTGTGACCGGAAAAGAATAGGCAACCTAACGTTTGCATGTTCTATGGGCTTCATACTTTCGATTGGTATAGCATTTGTCTAATAATCACACCGGTGAAAAGTTTAAAAAAAATATTTTTTTAAATTATTAATTAATCATATCCTTGACTGAAATTTGTTAGGCAACCCATATGCAATATATTTATTGACATATTAAATTAAATATAAAATATGTTTCATTAAATAAACATCTCGGTGAAGGTCGTTGTTAAAGGGATCCTATACTATTATGAAATGTCGAGACTCTAGGTGCATAGTGTCGTTAATATTATTACTAGCGACCCATCCCCGGCTTCGCACGGATGCAGTTTCTCTATTATCCTTACACTACATATGAAAGTATTATACATATAAACCTTCCTCTTGAATCACTCTATCTATTAAAAAAAACCGCATCAAAATCCGTTGCGTAGTTTTAAAGATCTAAGCATACATAGGGACAGACAGACAGCGGGAAGCGACTTTGTTTTATACTATGTAGTGATACTTACAGGTTGCAGTTGTATAGCTGTTGGGGAAGGACTTATCGGTGCGTTCCCTCATGAAAACCCATCGTCCATTTTCGAAGGTGCACTCAACGATCTTATTGTCGTGTTGTTTTATTTCCTTGGTCACCTTCATTGACGCGAAAGGCTGGTCCAGTTTGCCTACGTACAAATACCCGACTTTTGTTGGTAGTATGCTGAAAAGTAATATTTAATTCTAGCTTCAATGTTTTTTGTAACGCAGTGATAGCCTAGTGGTAGAATACTTGCCTTCCATGGGTCTGAGTTCGAACCCCACACCTCCGACCTTACTAATTTACGTGCGGATCAGAATTTGATTATCACTTGCGTCAACGGTGGAAGAAAACATCGTGAGGAAACCTGCACATCTGACAGGTTCTTATAAAGATCTCGATAGTGTGTGTAGTCCGCCAACAGACCAGTGTGGTGGACTAAGACCTAACCCGTCTCATTCTGAGAACAGGTCCGTGCCCAGCAGTGGAACAGTAATGAGCTGGATTTTTATTTAATGTTGTAATGGTGAGTTGATTGACGGCTTGCACGGAATGGGAATTGTCTAATGAAGTAAGTTTTAATGCTCATACCACTCGCATCGCTTATTATTATTATATTCAGAGCTGATCGATTTCCATCACAGTAAGTACAGCTGAACTGCTAACAAATTTTTCACTGCCTCATACATACTTCAACGCATACTCTTGCGCAGTTGCGTACTGTATGTGTCCCACACAAATTTGATAAAAAATTGAGATATTAAAATACAATACTCACCCTTGACCACTCTCGGTAACAATTTTTAACTTAAAGTCTACACTGTTCATGTTACTTGGCTTCCATTTTAGCACGTCTTCGCATGGCCCTGCCAAATATTTCTGAAAAAATAAATAAAAACTGTTACCATCGAGGATAAGTCATGGATGTTCACAGCGTCTGGGCTGTGGTGTTAGTGGAAAACAGGCGGTTGGCTCAGTGTAATGCGGGTTTATTTCCGAAAAACGACTAGGCCACACGACTCAAAATCGACAATGTAAATATCTAACCGACTGAACTACAGGTGACTAGAATCACAAATGCCAATATGGACCGGCTTTCGACTTTTGCCGTGCGGCGGAATCGACCCGTGTAAATCGCGCATAAGGCCTATCACAAACAACCTGCCAACAGTTTGGCAAAAAAGTCTAGAAATGGAACAATTTTGACTGACGCGCCCCTGACGTAGAGGTTAGGTATTGAATCGTGACTGGGAGAAGCTCCTTCCTTGCATCTCTCAATACTCTATCTTATCTCTGCTCTATCATAAGAGAGAGAGTGAAAGAGAGAGACCTTTTTTGCCACTAATACGTTTATTCAGCCTGTTGAGTACGGCAATTTCATGTTGAAGGTCCTGTGTCCAGCTGTGGGCATAAAAAGTAGTATACCAACCTCCTTAGAAGGCTGGAATATAAGTCCGTCGGGCTCATGCGACAGAGTCTTGGCGAACTTCTCGCCGAGCAACTGTCGCGCCATCGGAAGCTCCCAGAACTGCTTGAGTCGTATACTGAATGGTTCCCGCTCTTTCTTTATGATACCTTCCTTCATTGCCTGATGCCTGTAATGTGAAATAGGTGACATTATAATGCGATTTCGCTTTCAACTTGCGTTATCGCACAGACGCATTGAAATATGCATGCTTCATCAGTGTTTAAATTAAACGGTAATAACGTATGACGCATGCGCTACAGCGTTTTACGCATGCGTCAGACGGAAGATGAAGTGAAAAGCGCACGATTGTAGATATAAGTAATATAAGTATACGTTATGCGCCCTTATCTATCACTTGCGCATGTGTAAAACGAAAACGCAAGTTGAAAGCGCATAAGAAATCACTCAATCAGTGTAAACTCAAGACTAGACACCACACACCAACCGAATGGTTACCAATCGAATATGGAATTTATTTAATACGACATAAGGTTTAGATTATATTGAAAGGTTTGTGGTTATTTGGATAAACTTGCGAAGTTGCTCTCTGCCTAGCTATTTATTTAAAAGCAAGCTCGACTCGTCGCGTCTCGCATCCCTACCGATTTTATAATTGTACGTTACGTTTATATGGAACGTGCACTGATACGTTCGCGATCGAGTTTTAAGGGTATGGATACGATAACTTTCCATTTTTTTTTTCTTATAGACTTTTATAATGGTTCTGATAACGTCTCCCAAGTCTTCATGTATATTTAAAAATAAACAAATTACCTAGGATTAACGATTTCATTTTCGATACAATTCAGTCTGGTCGGGAAGAACGCCATCCTACCCGTGTCAGTTCCCTCGAAGCTAATGATGTCGTAACATAGATACCGAGGTATGTCTTGGTTGTCCACTTTGTCTATTACCATCTCCTGAAAATGTGAATTTCGTTGATGAAATATTACACAACCAGTGTTAAGTAAGAGTACCTACTTATAAAATTAATGATAAAATAAAATGATGTAATTATATTTTGTGTTCTTTTTGCAAAATATGTATTTATTTTCTTTCTATTAAAAGTAAGTCCGCCAACCCACACCCGGCCGGCCGCGGCGCGAAGGACTAAAGCTTGAACCTTTCCATTCAGAGAAGAGGCCCATGCCCAGAAATGGGTAAAATTTACTTATTTATTGGCTCTTCTTTTGGGATAAGAGATCCCGTAATGGATCCGGCTTGAATGAGTTAAAAGAGTTATTGTTACTTTAAGTTTTAAGAAGCAAATAAAAAATCATTTGGTCATCCCAGCATTTTTTGGAGATGTATTAGGTGATTGAAGGGTTCTCGAAAGATCTTGGAATCTTCTCTACCCGCACAGAAAAGCTGTGCCTGGACGGGCCGCAGATCTAATATCGACAGAAAAAAGCAACTTACGCCATCAAGTAGAGTATTCCTCAAATGCCTCCTGAGATCTTTCCTGTGCAGGAACCTGAGGCCGAACACCTTGAACACGCAGTTGTCT
Organism: Allophyes oxyacanthae; assembly: GCA_932294325.1. Classification (NCBI taxonomy): domain Eukaryota; kingdom Metazoa; phylum Arthropoda; class Insecta; order Lepidoptera; family Noctuidae; genus Allophyes; species Allophyes oxyacanthae. Next base: position 4,187,623 of record OW028612.1, read on the forward strand.
CGGTCCAACATGTACACTTCTCCTTCGCCGTCGATCAACATCATATACCTGTTTAAATAAAGTAATAAATAAATTAACTTATCCGTCAAAAACCCCCGACTCCAACTAGAACAAAAGCTATAATTTTTGAACGGCCGAACAGATTTTCATGAAACACAGCTAAGATGATGCCCGATTAAACTAGCTTTCAATTAAAAACTGCATTGAAATCGGTCCATCTCTTTTAGAGCTATGATCCACATGCCAGACAGATACACAGATCCACACTACAAACACCTCTCTTTTTTGTCGGTAGATAAAAAAGTGATACACATGGATGCTGTTGACACACTTCAGAGAAGCATGGCATACTCAGCAGTGGATATAAAATAACTACCAATGATGATAAGGGCGCGTTTATTTGACACGAATTTCTTCGGACACTTGCCGCATGGTCGCTGTGTTCGAGTAGCTACGCATAGCAAAGTGAGCTCTATTTCTTTAGTAACTAAGTTCTAAATTAAATGAGCGGGGCGGCAACGCTGCCTCCGCGTCGTTAAGTGTATGCGAAAAATTTGAATGTTGTTTAGTAAATAGAGTACACATTCGCAATGAACATAAGAGGGCGGATACGCGACGTGGCGGCAGCCGTACAAAACTATTTCGCGAAATGTAACCAGGCTCTTACTGTTAAGAAATTGTCCCTCAAATTCAACATCACCCAAATTTCCACATATTATTGGGGTCGACTTCCAATGTAACATGATACGGCTGAATATCATTACATTATTACATAGAGCAACTGCCATCTGACCTCTCCAACTGAATTAGATACTAGAGATACCGATACGCTAAAGTTAGGCCAGCTGTCGGTACAAAGCGACCCCCATAAATAGTATTATTATGAAGTTAAAGTATGTAAGAATAAATATTTAAAATGGTGTGACTATTTACCTAACACCGTCCGCCTTCCACGAAACCCTATAAGGTTTTTCATGCAGTTTCCTCAAATTTGCCATATCCATGGACACAGGTTGCGAGCCTGGGAACCCAGTGGTGTTCCACTCGCAGAACTGTTGGGCTTTCTTCTGGACCTCGCTGAGTCTGGGCTGTGTGTCAAAAGGCTCTACGCCCCGAACTCCTGGCATGAACACAGCCTTCTTGTGAGTGGTTTCGCGCCTGCCTTTGCCTTTGTGTTTGCGGCCGTGACTGAGGAAATTACATACAATGATTATAATGTATGTTACCCTAAAATCATCACATCACACATCATATTTGTATGAATCATAACATCTGCTGTTCCATACAAATAATTCAATATTACTCAACTAAATGTATGTAACACCAGATTTTTTTTTCGCGATTTCATTTTTCTTTCCATGGTAAATTGTTCATATAATGATGAGAGTGTATTAACTCCCCTCCCGGGTTTATGTACTTCTTTCGACTAACCTTGTATATTAAAACTTTAATTATGCAATAAATGATTAGTAATTCAAATCTAGTAACTAAATATAATTTTTTATTTATTAGAATGTAAGTATTTATTGACATAAACAGCTTCCAAAATGATAAACAAACTACAGAATTAATTTATTGAGGATATAGTATTCACTTTATATTCATTACACAAACTATTTACCTTACTAAATAGGCATTGTCGTGCAAAAAATATTATGTATAATTAATAATTATTCGATGTGGGATGGAGCTAGGCAAAGATGCGCATACGCAGGGGGATGTTTTTCTAATATTCTAGGGTTGGGACAGAAAATTTTTCAATATTTTTTAACAATGTAGTGGATAAACATAAAACTACTAATTTAAGGCTCAGGTTTAGTATAAATTACATCATAATTTTATGAATAATTTAAAACTTACTTGGATGATGATGTGGTTTGTGAATTACTAGGGACATCATCGTCTACATCCTCTTCTTCCTCTGAAAAAATGTATAAATTAAAGTAAGGACGGAAATTTTATTTATACTAAGTACAACACTGATTGTAATAACAGTTTTATAACAAGTGCTTAAGTCATTGACCTAGGCCTATAATTCTTCAATGTACCTACTCGTAGCTTGGCAGTGGCCCCGACTTCAGAAGCTGTTAAGTTTTTTAAGAAAATTATTTTATACTTTTTAGTTTTTTGAAGTCGGTTTTTACTTTTTTTTTTGTTAACATATTATTTACATATATCTACAAGATTTAGCGTGATTTACATCCGGTTTCTGAAAGGCTGGTCAAATCTCTGACCATATTAAATTTCATGTTATCTGTTGTTGACCAACATCAACAATTAATTCAACAACAAATCCATTTGACATAAGATTTGATCAGTTTTGCTGAAACCGGGGTTAAGTTAAGCATGCTATACAAGAGCAATTTGACAAACTTACCATGACACCAATCAGGCAATACCGGGGCTGCTGGTGTAAGCTCAACCTCATCATACCGCCGGTACAACTCTTGTAAATAATCCTGTTTGTATATCCCAGGGGGTCTGAAAATTATTTGAAAGTTTACTCTCCGGCCTAAAGAAATTGCAATCTAAAATCGCTTGGAACACCATTTACCACTCACATGACGATTAATACATTGATAGTTTTCTCTAGCGATGGTAGATACTTGTCTACAAGTACAGTTTACTTTAGTATATACTTCAAAAGATAAATTCCCCTCAGTAATTTATTTAAATACTCTACATTCTACAATACAATATTAATGCCATGTCTTTATAGTGTAACCTACCTATTGTCTAATGTATTGTTTTCATAACTGTAAAATAATTGAATACCTACTGTTTAGAATATTGTTACTCATAATTTAATGTAAGTGGACTTGTAATTGGCCTTAACTCCACTCAAAACTGTATTCATTCTTTGTTATTAGGTGTAAGTTTTGCTAATACAATAAAATAAATTAAATTAAACAAATGAAGCCTATTTGGTTGCATGTTGGCTTCAAAAACATAACACATTGTAACTATGGAAGTCCCAATCTGACCATTATGAATTCTTTCCATACTGTAGTTGGCATTATAACACTATATGTGGGTGTAAACTTGTTTAAAATTAAAATCATAGTACTAGAGAAGTTTACAATGGAAAATTGTAAACCAACATACAACATAGCAGTAAAACTGACCAGATAACAGATATCACTTCATATCAAGTGTTTATTCTGGTGCAGAATGATTTAATATAATGTTTTATTATCAACTAGCTAAGCAACTTTGTCCACATTGAGTTTGGGTACCTTAGCTCTTCCCCCATACGCAATAGCGAGATAATTTATTGCCTATAATATGTTGACAGACATTATTGTTATAATTTGAACTAAATCTGTCTGGTAGTTATGGTGTAAAGTTCAGGCAGACAAAAATTCTTATAACTATAATTTCGGCATCAGTGTTGATCATAGTATAATATGTAGAGATTACTTTTTGTTTGTATATTCCATGTACAGTTTTGTTTTATACGCTTTTATTATAATGTTTAAAGATATTATAATAATTAAGAAATAAAACATACCTCATCCTAGCAAACTGATTGATAGCTGCTTGCACACTGCAATCCAAGTGTTCCACCATATAGCAGACCAATAGGAAGCCAGTCCTATTGAACCCGTGGGTGCAGTGTACTCCAATGAACTCCAGCGGCTTCTGACTCACAAATTTGCTAACTAACTGGATGAATTCTCTGAAAGTTGATTCTTAATTTACTATAGAGAAAATATTTAAATGATTTATTATTATCCGTGATCGCCGATCGGAATAGGTGGTGCTAATTTACCTAAACTTCGAGGCACAGAGACAAAAACTGGAGACTTCCTTACGACAACATTTTTTCTGGGACATCACTTAAATACATTATTAAAAATCAAACTATAGGTGATACTACATGAAGGCAGAATAAAAAATTAATCCTCATAATGATTGCCTTTTATCAGTGTCACAGTTAAATAAATTATCTGAAATATTGGTCTCACCTAGTCTGTTCTGGCGATGGTGTTTCACCATGACCACGGCACTGCATTTTCACATACTTACAGCCAGTTTCCTCAACCTCTCCCTTGTCATAAAACCGACTTGTGTTTGTGAGATCAATCCACAGACCTAGTTTTATCTAGAAATACATACTCTTTTGAATAATGTACAATAGATAATAATTCTGCTCCACATAAAAAATGCCTCAAAAAGATGTACGCTGTTCAGAAAAAAAAAGGATTATTATAAGTTAAAATAGATATTGAAATCTTTGATCATTCTGCACATAGTATGAGCACCTGAGAATACTTGCATTTTGAAATTTTATGATTTAAATCAGTACTTCCAAAATTTGCAGAATTTCACTAAGTGATTCTTTTTGAGGCTGACTGTGCACATTGTTTATTAAGAATCAGATTCATTTGTTAGGCGTGGGAACAGTTATTGCTAACGCCACTATAAATTATAAATAGAATTACTATCTGGGAAGACAATGAAAATTGTGTAATTTTATAAGTCAATCATCTCCAGAAATAAACAATGCACAAGGTACACGGTCTTGACTATGAAAATAAAGAGTATATTCCTAATCAATAATGAGCTTATTTTATAAATAATCTGAAGAAAATGTAAAATTGCTGACATTGAAATGTGACTTACTTTCATACTTTTCATGTAAATAAACAACATGGATGGTGTGAAACGGTTTTCTTCAGGTACTTTATCATTGAACTGGGCTCCCAAAGGGGTCTTGAATGCCATAAATTTATCAGCTACGAGCCCCGTAGCCTTTCGGGGACATCTTAACCACCTATTAGGTATAGGCCCGGGATCTCTTTGCGACATTATGACCGGTATCAAAGGTCAATTCACTAAGAAACTAATGAAAATTCTGCTTGCCTCACATTAGTTAGTAATTTACACGATGAAAGGTTTTTTATGAAAAAACTAAAAAACTACTTTTGACAAGTCGACACAGCATCTTTTCGCGATGACGAGTAGTGTTGTACGGTAGCTACAACCAAAGAGTGGCTACAACAGGATATTTGAGGATATTACACATACGATGTTCAATTCTTGAAATTATTTTAATCGATTAACGTCAATTACTTATTATAATCATCGTAGTCGATATCGTATTCAATCTCATTCACTGTGAACTTAATTTATCGTATCGGGAAATGAACAATCCATACGAAGCCTGCAAGTGAAGTCGCCAGAGCTGTGACCAATCCCTATATAGTTTGTGGCTGTGACAATGTTTGAGGAAGGTCACACCTACCGTTCAGTGAGTCGAATGTTGGGTTTATTAGCTTCCGTGATGTGGATCATGGATGTTATGTGCACCGATACAGACTCAGACAGACAGGATCTTACATGCGGAGACGAACGAAGAAGTCGTGCAATGAGTGCCAAAAACAACCGTTTTATAGGGCTGCTAACTTTGAGAAACCGTTGTCAAACGGCAGTTCAGACCCGTGAATCTGTGAACGATAAGTGAGAAAAAGGTTAAATGAACTTGGTTTAAAGTCATATATGATGCCAGCAAAGCAAGATCTGTTACAGTACCATATTTCAGGCATATTCTATTCTACTACTACTAAATAAAGAATTCTATTCTATTGTCCCTATTTTTTATGTTTTTAAATATGTATTTAAAAATGTGAAAAATATGTATATGTAATGAATAAAGGGAATAATTAATAAATTATAAAGTATTATGTTACATTACAGTGGTTTTTATTTTTTTCAAATATTTTAATCGAATTGATAATCGTAAATGAAATCGCCACAGCTCCATCACTATGACATATGAAAGTACAACAGATAATAAATGTAGGTATGTATTATTAAATGTATTTATGTAATTCATGCTTAGAGCCGCTTAGATAAGCGCTTAGAGCATTGGAAACTTAGAAATAAATAAATGAATAAATATTGTGGCTTAATTTCAAATATCTTTTTTTTAAATCATGTCTGTATTATATTTTTAAACATTTTTTTACTAGATTCGAATGTTCAAATACTTGATTTTAATATATTCCATAATAATTGTGAATCTTTTTTAAACAGGATTATCACAATCCTTTTCGTATATTGCAGTGAAATAAAATTTTAATTTCATTAGTACGTGCTATTAGTTTTAATTAAAATATGAATAGAATTTTGTATAATTATTTGTTACATATTTTTTTATTCTATGTTTTGAACGTAACCCATACTATTTTTGGCTGTTGACAGAAGTAGCAACATTACGAAATATGAAATGAACATTGTTGTCGTTTCACTCTTACTTTTAAAAACTGTGTGTGCTAGAAAGAGTAATACAATCGTATAATTTTTATGTGTTGGCCACATTTAAAGTTGGTATTTGCCAAGAGCCTGCCATTTTGTAAGATAGAAGGGAGATAAAAAATAGTTTTATGGTGTTAAAATTTTACAAAAACTCCGTTGCCATTTGTCTTAGGGCCAAAAACAAATGTTTAAATGGACGCATCGTCCATTATAACTCAGGTGTCACGGGATGACGAGCAATTAAACAATTATGGATCCGACAGAGGTAAATCCCAACCGAATTACACCTGTTACCTACTAGCATCAAATTAGAGCGTATAGTGTTACCTCCTCACGACTCGTAAATATTTGCTGATCGTGGTCGACGTTGGATCAGTGGATTAGTGAATGTTTTGTACTCCTTGGGTTCCGTTTCGTGTGCGTGTGCTGTGAGGTAAACAATTGGATCGTGTGGACGCGATAACATTTACGACAACCTTGAGAACTTCTCTTTCCACACGGTTCCACTTGTGATATCCAGTGGGGCTTACGCGTGTGTGTCACTGTGTTGGAGTGTTCTGATGTGCAATGGTTGTTTTAGGGTCATCCCCTGGCGGCCAGCATAATGAGGGGGATGTTACGCCGGTGTCGGGATCTCCCCCTTTGGGCAGTAAGAAGTCGAGCGGGGGCGGCGGATTCCTACGGTCCCTGCTGTGCTGCTGGCGCGGCGGGCGCGGCAAGAGCGCGCCTGGCAGCAATGGCGCGAACAGCATCGACGGCCGGGCCTCGCCGCTCCCGCAGGAGCGGGGGCTCCTGGTTATGGCCGAGCATGCCCCCCGACCCTTATTGCCACCAGTGAGACATCAGGACATGCATAAAAAGTGTATGGTCATTGATCTCGATGAGACATTAGTTCACAGCTCATTCAAGGTATGTGTCCATGTTTTTTACTGTATTCTTTGATTGTTGATTTTTTGCAGATTGTATTATTGCTAATAATGTCTAAAACTCTACCTCGGTCATGACCTTGGTTATAAAAACATTGAAAAAACTAGTTTTGGGTTTAGTCAGTAAGATAATTAAGTCATCAAGTCCTGTAAAATGGTTTATATTATGACAAATTAGTATCTTGGGAATAATCACTTTATTGTCAGAAACGCTTATCTCATTTTGAAACAAGTTTATCTAAATGGTGTAGGTGGTAGATCATTATAATATACTATATTTATGAATAGAACTTGTCCAAACAAAATATGTAATAACACATTGTTTAAATCATACATAATTATTACATATTTCAAGATCCTACATTGAGTTTTTGACCGCTTGGCTAAAATAGTCATTAAAAATCCAATGTTGAATGGAGTTGTGCATTGTTACTATTTTGATAAAGAAATATCTTATATTGCTGGTTTTCTGTCATAAAAATCGGATTGGGGTGATCAAAACGTTTTCTTCACAAAATTATTTTCTTATTGTTTGCTAGTTTTGATTGAAATGTAAGCAATCATAGAAAGTTCAAATCTAAAATCCAAATTGTACCTATGTGTTGTCAGAAAGAGTTACTATTCAAGCTAACAGACAGTAGGTTAATGCGTGTTGCTAGTAATTACCCTAAATTTACAAGAATGAGACTGCCACTTTTGGTACGAAGTTGAATTATGGCTATCCTACATTATGGATAAATTTTAAGATACAACACATGACCAAAAGGGAAATAAAAAACTACAAAGGCAAAGCCTTAACATATCCTGTTATAAACAGATTTGACTTGTGGTCATTGACTAAGAAGTATTCCAGTCATTATATTACAAATTGGGAGGCGTTTAGTGTATTTAGCTATAGCACATAAATAATCATTTTTCAGAAAGCAACTATGGTACATATCAAAGAAGTATTAATTTTCTTTTATCCATCCTATAGCATACAATAAATAGGATGATAGCAAAGTAAAATCAAGAATTTTTGTCAAGCATAAATATTATTGGCATCCCTTCTACTCCTATGTCAGTCCCTCAATTTTGAGGATCGTGATTCTTTCCTATGATTTTTTAGATAGTTGATCTCCATTTGGTCTGTGGCTTGATGGAGTACCACATTCACCGAAACATACAGTTGTTCCAACACCTGGTTTGACCATCGCTTTGCGCGGTGTCTTCTAGTAATTCATCTTTTATTGAAACTTCTTGTTAATGTGTACAGTACATCCTCTTTTCTGTAATTCCTTATTTTATTCAACACAATATTTCCTTTTACTTCATAAAAGAAGTGTACATCTCTAGTATAAAATCCTAAGGATTTAAACTCCCCTCGTCTTCATAGTCAAGTACCTACTTGTTATGACTCACCAGTCATTTAACCAGCTAGACAATACAGCAATTATGTTTATTATGTGATTAAATTCCGAGCTCAAATGGTCTACTCATCTATGCTTTTTATATCTCAAATTATTATAGCTAGCGATTCTATTTGTTATAAAAACCGGCAATTATAAAAAATAATCATGTGATGTTTTTCTCTGTCTAATTGTATTGTTATAAAGTTGTTGAAAATAGTGAAAATATTATTTTACTTTTGACAAAACATTTAATTGTCATTTTACAGAGGCTTGATTATGTTGTGGTTATTATGATAATAGTATGTCTTATCTTTGCAACCGTTAGAGAAAGCGGCTGTTCTCCCAGGATAATGCTATCAGCCCCAACTCGGTCACCTAAGACCTTACAACAGCACTATTATGCTACAGGTTGTATTGTTTAATATTAAATTACCAATGGCAATGCAAGTGGCACTCTGTTGTTCTCTTTTTAGTGCTTAGCTGCTATATAGCACTGTCTCCCTCTGTCATTCTAAAGTATTAGGAAGTATCGTAGTCCTAAACATTTCAGACATTTTCATATATTTGTTTATTAATTTTTCGGCTCTTATGTTGTAAATTATGGTAATATCGCCATTATCAATTGTAACATTACAATAGTGTTATCTTATAAACAGGAAGCGTGATTATTTTTGCTTCAGTTACTCTGTTATCAGTGCAATTTTTAGCTAGGTGCTAATTGATAGCAATTCATAACATACTAAGAGGAGTCACTAGGAGCCAAGGCGATATTTATTATTATTATATTTATTTATTATTGACGATATTTATCTAAGAATCACAACTTGTTGTGATTCTTAGATAAATATCGTCTTCATTATCGCATCTTGCCGTGGTGGAAACTTGAAAAGACTTGCAAGTTAGGTTCGTAACAAGACTGCCCAAGGTACGATGGACATACTTATGAATCGTCACCCCGAGGTTACCTCTGCACCCGTAATATACGCATAAAATTATAGTTATGCATTTACTAGCTGTTCCCCGGGGTTTCACTGGCGTGTTTTATTTTTATCAACATAAAATAAATATTATAGTTTAAAAAAAAACTTAAGAAAACGCTTTTGTCATCCAAACTAAACGTGTATGCAAAATTTCAGCTGAATCGGAAACCGGGAAGTGGGTCAAATTTAACTTCCAAGATTTTTTTACATAGTTAGTTACAAGTGAAGCTAATAAAAGCGTTTTAATATAGTCTATATCACTTTTATTAGTGAAAGAACTTTTAGAATCGGTTTAGTAATTCCAGTGATTTCTCCCTACATACAACAAACAAATTTTATTTATTTTTAATATTAATATCTGATGGAAAGGTAAATCGATTACCGATTGAATAGTTTGTTTGTAAACTTTATTTTTTATATTTTGATACCTATCACACAATGCCATTTTTATAATAACAAAGTGAAAGTTTTCTCCAAAATCGGCCATGATTTTGTTCGGCGACGACAAACGTTCGGACAATAATCATAAAACCTGTTCACTGGCCTACTTTTTACTATTTGTAATTAATGCAGTATCGGTGGTTCGTTTGCGATTCGTAACTAACGTTTTTAATCGATTTGTTTTAATTAATCGGTCAATTTGTTACAATAATTCATTCGAATCACTGTAAAAACCACAGGATTTAATGCATTCGGTATTTTTTTTTTCAATACTTAATTATTTAAATAAACTAAGAAATGTTCTCGAGTTTTAATATTTTTTAATACTATTTTACGCTCGAGGTTGTAAAAATATGAGTGTCAATGACAAAAGATCATAATTATTTTTCACGGTTGTCCAAATGTCCACTCCGGCGCAGATTAGATGAGTAATTAGCGTAATCGTCGTTGGGTAAAAAATGCAGTGTCGTCAAATATGACATTGCTTTGTTTTCGGCCAGACTGAAGTTAGATCGATAGCCGTATCTTTTTGATACGTTTATCGTTATATTATCACGGTTTACCGACATTGCAGATAATTTATCTTTTATCACACCTAATTCATTCATATCATGTTTGATAACCTTGAGATCCGATGCACCGGATTATTGCTGTAGCAATATTGTTTTGATTTTTCTATCTGTAATCGGATGTATTTTTATGATTAATATAAATTGAAATAAGGGACAAATTATCATTTTATAGGAAATGCAAAAATCTTTGCCATTCAATCAAAAGTCAAAACATCCCGTATGTTTTAAAAAGGCTGATGGCAGCAATTTTAATTATTATATCGAATTTTAAATACCTACTCCGTTCGATTCCTTGAAAAATCCTGCGTCAATTCTTATTTCCACAGTCGACAAGATTGCATCGCGTCTGATACTAATAAAATGTTCACATATATATGAGAAGAACAAATAGTATGTATGCTATTGTATTCTGTACACAGAGTAAATGTTGATATAAAATTTATTTACAAGATAAACAATAATACTTATCGTCGCTCATGACACGTCGTAACTGCAATAATTTGTAACTTTTTAAAGTTTTGATGCAAAAATGTCCATAGCGTAATTTCCCATCTTTCTGGTGATACTTGTATGTACAAGAGGCATAATTAAAGAAAAAATTGATTTACTGACTCTTGTAACTAGACTTAGAATCACTTTTTACGGGTAGGACCTCGTAAATCAAACTATAATGTCATCTAGAAAAAGTATACGTTATTTTATCTGATTTTCAATAAAGTTATCAAAACCACGCAATATACTTAATTGCCAAAACAGTTCTTTCCTTTCTCCTGGAAAATTGACAGGTTTGTAGGTATATTGTACACGAGCTGTCACATCTAGAGCGACGTTATATAACTAATAATTATCAGTTTCGCTGTATGAGATAAGAAGCCGGAAGTCTAAAGTTGAAAAATAATGCAACAAGCTATCTATAATAATTATATTCACTGGAATCTCAAACTAATTACTATAATTGGGAATTTTACTACCACGCGTTTAGCAGAAAAGAGTATTTTATTTTTATAGCAGCAATAAAAATAATCATGTTAGGTATAAAACAAATTTGGCGTGCAAAACTTAACACTAACCAATCACAATTCGTGACGGGAGTAGCTAGGCAGCTTACTTTGCTACCAGTACCGTCGCGTGATATGCCGCCGTTTAAGTACCCTAACTGCAATAAAAACAGATTTTCCATATCGGCGACACCTGACGACTTAGGAGACGAGACGAGATGTTTTATGATGTCATAATCTTGACGCCAAGGGCGCCAGTTCATAGCTGCGCCTACGACACATTCCGAGTTTGCATAATAGGCTCCATGAAATCGTCGATCGTGTAAACTTCGTTAGCTGCCGTAATAAGCGAATTGAATAATTTGTAATGTAATCACAGCACACAATTTGTGGCACGTACCTATGTAGTATTTTCAGTTCTTCGTACACTGACGTAAATATCCGAATCAACGTTCTAATATAAGTGTTTAACGTGGGAAATGAAATCTGCGTGACGCATATTGGTTGTTCTAATCTGTAGCACGCTCTTGTTCTCAACGCTTCAACATCCTTGCTTTCCCATATTTGGAATGCGTAACAACTCACAAGTGCTAAGTAATCAGCACATGTATTATAAGTGGTAACAAGTTGAGCAAAGGAAGTGGAGATAACAGATAGTTATCAATTTATCATCGGAAAAAATATATGGTAGCTTCCCCTCTTAAAAATCAGACCGTTTTCAAAAGGGTCATATTAGAGGGTGTGGTCAATAGCTAGGTGTGTCATATGCGCTGTTCGGTTCGTTAATAGCTTCGTATCGCGGTTTACGCTACTTTGGTTCCCCGTCAACATGTTTACGCAACGTGGTCAACCAAATTAATGTTTGAATGAAGTAAGTGCGACTGGTCAGTGCGACGATTACGAGCGGTCGCAAACAGCGAAAATCAAGAATGCTACCAGTTTGCTTGTGGCAAGGCGGTCCATTGACTTACGAGTACGTCAATTGTTTAGAAGTACTTTGAAATGGAAACGGCAATTGAATGCGGCGCTGACGCGATTGAAAGTCTATAATAGCGACGACCCTAAAAACTCAATTACAACTGCCAAGTTAAATCAACACAGAGTTAAACTAAATGTTGTATGTTTTTAGCGGGTGGTATCCCAAATAATTACATTAGTGAGGAATGTGTTTCACGCTGGTTTGATTCGCATTTGACCGGTTTGTTCCCGTTCCAAAAGACTTGCTCTTTTTAACATTTCAGTTTGGGAACTAGAGCGTGCTGCTGTCCAAGGGCTCGCGCGAAACGAGTAATTGTCAGATTAATATTGTAAAACAGCTAGAGATAATGTGAAAGTCCCGTAGGTATCCATTTCACTTTGAAACATGATTAAATTTGAAGCTTTGCCAATGTTGAGGTGCGTGATAAAAAACGGTCATCATCGTTGATTGAATGTTACATTATGGCGAAATGACTGCAATGTATTGGTTACGACAATGTTATTAGATTATTGAGAACGCGTTTTATCAACGCTGCGATATTTTGTAATCGAATAATGAAATGCACTTTGTTTAAAAGTTTTGTGGAAGTAAAAATACAAACATTGTACGTACGATAGAATTTGTGTTACCACAAAATAATATATATACGGGATTGTTAACAGATTATCGTATGGTTAAAAATAACGTAATAGGCAATCGAAGGATATAAATGTTGCATACCATACATGCCATAATCATCACTCTTTTTAGAACGACCTTTGAAATAAATCATAATCTTAAAACAAAAAGATGATGCGTAGAAAATAATATGCAAGTATGCCATTGCCGTCTATACTAAAGCATATTACGATGTTTTAATTTCCAATAAACTTATAGGCTATTATGGCTACATTAAAATTTGGTATTGAATATAACAACGCGTCCATGAACATAGAGTGGGTTGACCACAATAGTTCAATAGGTCGTCTTTTAACTTCCGACACACCCACACCCTGCTATTGTGGCTTCATACATCAGCGCTCCTCGACTATTCACGGCAAAATACAGGAAAATGTTTGTATTGATTGTATGATCGATCTCGATAGACTAAACAGGAAAATTCATGATAAACGTGTCATATGCAATAGTATTATAACAGCACATGAAAATAGATATATGCGCCCATAATCTGCGGGAAAAGGAAAACGTAAACGTATAATGTACAAATAAGTTGCTCATCATCCTATGCATCTAAAATCACGACGTTTTGAAAGTGCCTGCAAAGGCCCAGTTGAAATAAAAAACTTTAACTTTGATGCAAGTCATCTAATAGCAGACAGAGGAAGCATTATTGTTCTACGAATAGAAAAGCGAACAACTGGCTATGCCGCTACATTTATTGCACATCTGGCAAAATTTCGATCCACATATCCTCAAAACGGATTGGGCTCAGCATACTCACTTAAACATCAGAGTCAGGGACATAAGCATCATGTAAGTGATGTATGCAAGTTCGTTTTCTTCAAAATACTGTGAACGTAGTCGGTAGTGTGGAAGGAAGCCTTTGTAATGTACGCGTGCCACTAAAAATACTTCCTACACCCTGTTCATGTACCTTCAGCTCACACTCTCTATAAACTAGTTTGTTTTATATTGTTTTAATAGTAAAATAAGCACTGGAGCTGCGCTAAATGCCTACAAGAAAAGTTAATTAAATTTTTTCTGGAGTATGTTCATTGAATGCTTTGCAATTTCCAATAACAACATCATGCAAGCCTTCGTTGGATATGCCATTCAAAATTGCTGTCTACACGAAATTCTCAGTAATCTGATTCTCGCTCAACGGAATCTGCTGATCCATCGAAAATTTAATCTCGATTCTTTCACGAGTCTGTAAAGGATCTTCTTCAATATTCTATAGCTTAAATTTTTGTTGAAGTTGCTTATTTTCTTAGTTCCTATAGGAATTTGTTCGTAAACGAGATATGTCTTCTCAAGATGAGTCCTCATTTTTATCGGGTTTCGGAGAGACGTCAATGGTTATATCGGACGATTGTTTTCGTGGAATAATTACAGCAAATACTAACCTAGTTATTTTTATAGCAGAGCGTAATTTCCAACTTGTAATCAGTTTGTTTTTATTTTATTGTCGTTCACTCGTTATCCCTATAAATTAGTATAAATATTGGTCACTACCATCTTTTTTAATCAGTTGAAATATGTTTCAATGGCTTCATAAAGTCTTCACATACTTTCAGGTTCTATTATGCTTAGCTTAGCTTAGTACATTTAGGTTGGAGGTATTTTCAAACTATTATAAAATTGTTAAAAAATAAAATTAAGCAACCAATATAGGCCAGGTCGCCATAAGACCGGAAAAGATATCACGGAAGAAATGAACTCTCTGTACATAGTATTGAGAATACCGAAGATGATGGTCGAGTAGAAATATTCTCAAACAATTTACTCTATTCAAGAGATTGAACTATTTTTAACGTAACCCGGGTAGGGTGTGCATTGAACTTTGACACCACTGTTTGACACCTACGTAAATAGATTTACTGGCGATTCACACGCCTACCGATAGTTTATACTCTGAGCGCTAATATCGTTTGAACTTTACATAGAGGCTAGAGCGAAAATGTGAGCGTGCATACGTTTACTCGAGCTGGCGACTTTGTCCGTAGATAAAGTGCGGTGTACGTCGACGTGGTATAGAAAATGAGGTGACCGACACCCTTCACTTCCGATCCCTAATGGGCCACTCGCTGTTACGTGCAGTTGCTTAGAAAACGCAAAACGTCCGCCGTTTCTTTAGAAATGCAATCATGGTGGATCAAATTGAACTAAGTTTTTAATCACTTCATGTTCCTATCAGCTTGATAAATAAATAAAACAAATTATTTATGTTCAAGTACCTAGATACGCCTGCTACAAGGGACTTTGATGACTGATTGAACCTAATTCTATTGAGACCGGAAAAAGATGATCAATATTGTTGACCACGATTAAAAAATCCATATTTCTTCCGCCATATTCAATACAATTTATAGAACTAATTATCGTAACTAATAAATCACGCACACATTCTTTCCCTAATCTCTTAGGCTAATAGAACAAGATTTGTCGTGAGGTGTGCAAGGCCGAATTTGCTAACTGATACAACAGTTAATAAACCGCAAATGTTGTATTGTTAGCACGATTTGAGTTCTATACCATATGTTAGCTGCTATTGTAAGTTCGCTTTTGGTTAGCTCGGCCGTGTCAAGGCTTCGACCTTGGATGTGTTTGGCCACACAATCGGGAATCAATTCTTATCCACAATGTCCGTCTGATAGTTCAAAGTGAACCTTCAAAGTTTTTTGAAGGGTAATGTTTACTCTTTTAACGTTGAGGATCGATTATTTGTTTAAATATCAAGGTTATAGAGTAAGGAATGTGCCCTAAACTCTCGTTTACATTACGACTCTATCAACAAACTCTTGGCGAACATCGATTGTTTGAGTGCATCTTATTATCAGTATCTCTCACGTGCTTTCGTTAGTATAATTTCACTTGATGGTGATGTGTCATAGTTAAATAGAAACTTGTAACCAATAAATATAAAATTATTTAAAAACTGATATTATCTATGCTAAAAAATCTTTAGTTCTTTATTTGGCAATAAAATCTTAAACGGTGTTCCAGTTTTTGGTTTGCTGCTAGTGGTTAGGCAAGCTTCCTGGTGGATTAATTTTACTACCGTTAATACCGTACGGATTTTATATGAATACTGACCTGTCTCTAAACGGCAACGTAACGGTTCTATAAAATCGAATGTTATAATAATAATTGTGTCAGTAATATATGGATTGGGCACAAACGTAGCTACCAACAGGATTTAGTTGAAGCTGGTGATCTAGATTGATTGGATTGGAGGTGATAATGTTACTGAAAGAGAAGAATCTTGTGAAGTTCTCGATTACGAAGCTGTTTTTAAGATGTCTATAAAATTGCTAGATTTAACCTTTGTCAAAGCCAATAAAGAAGATTTATAGATTTGCCTGATCGACCGATTGGCCCGATTTTGACGATTAATATTCTATCAATCAGTTCAGAATATTAATCAATTCAGCCTGTCCACTGCCGGAAATACCGCTTCTCACAAGTTGACGATTCATATTTTCTAAACATATTCTCGATATTGTTTAATGTAGTTTAATCTGTCGGTCGAGAAACGTTCCGTTTGTTCTAGTCGTTTGGAGAAGTGAAATCCAGTCAAATTGCGAATGAGGACTGTTAAAAAAATGGGGAAAATATGCAGCGCTGACCCAGCCGAAAATTTCCGATTTAATAGACACCCTGAGACACCTTTCTGTGTGTTCAGAGCCAGATTCCATTGAGCTTAGGGTCATTATTCAACTCCGCCTATCGCGGTCTACTGTACGATAGTTGAGCCATAACATAACACTCAGTTTTCCGCCTTCTTCAGATCTTTATGGTCTGTCCTCTTGGCTGAGGGTTCACATTAAGTTCTCTGATTCACTGTCCACTCAAGGTTTTGTCTGTTTTAACGTGACACCAGTATTTATTTTCGTTTAATCTCTCTCTCTCTTACCGTGCATTTATCTGGTCCAACTGCCAGACTTCCACGTCTCGGACCGTAAGACAGATAGGACCTTCTGGTTGAAAGGCTTTTGTCTTGAAGCATTGCAGTATAAGTCTCAAAAAGACGTGGCGAAGCTGAAAGTGACGTGACCATGAATATCGATCAAACATACATTTTGGAAGTCTAAGCACTCGTGGGATAAATTAATGGTAATAATAATATATTGATTCTGGCTACTCCTTGTTTATCTTTCGCTACTAAATCAACATGGTTACTAGCTTCCGCAACAATTTTAGTGAGCTATCCAGGGTTATGTTCGACAAACAAATCATCTCAAGTTATGTTAAACGTCACGTCTGGTCTGGTAATATTACGTGCTCAGAGAGATCATAATTTAGATTTTATGACTAGTTCGTGAGATCAGCGACGCAGCGTGCGTGGTGATCACATCAGTTCCTCAGCATTGATAACTTTGCTAGAGTCTAAAAGCAAACGATGTTAGGTATAATTTGAGCATGCGGTTGTGCTTGGTCACTATACGAAGTCGTTCGGTTGACGTGTATAATTAATGTTGTCGGAGGATGATTGACTTGTTTTTGCTCCTGGAGTTCAGGAGAGGTTTACGACACACGGCTCGCACTCCATCGAATCAAACTTAAAATAAGTCACTATAAATTATACGACAATGGTGCTGATTCTGTTGTTTACAATCTAAACTAGTCTCACTGTGTCTCTTTCTAACAAAAAATATGAGAAAAGGATGAAAGATATTTATTTAATCCTGTCAAATTAATCCACTTGCTTGTTATCAACGTGGATTTAGTCCCCTTCGCCATAGGACGCATCTAATTTCCCGTAAATTACAAGGGCATAGACTAATATGACACTTCCAAATATTTTCTGTCCTTTTTCAATGATGTGTGTGAGCTAGAGATATAGTGTGATTAAAATTAGTTTAAGCGATGTGCAACAGAATTGGTACCAATAAGTGTTAAATTGGGTAAACGGAGTAAAACGACTACGATATAAAATAATGAAGTAATCGTTGTCAATGAGTAGTGTCGCGGAATATGCAATTGAGTAATTCAACAGGATCATTGTTATATTACGTAGTGTTAACACTTGAATTCGTTGAGGTGAGTTGTTTGTTTACTCATGACTCATGAGTCACATCCATGGCATGTCTACCATATCCTATATTTGGGCATTTTAGGGCTTCGTACTTTGGTAATTCTGTTATTACTTCGAACAAAAATGTCGGTGCTAAATTGCGAGTAATAAAAAGCTTTTTCCTTTTATTGGAACTTTCTTGAACATATAAATAGAACTAAGTTGCCTTGCGTCACGCAAATAATGGCTATGCGACCTCTACGACTTACTACGTATAAGGTTTATGCAAATTATCAATTAATTCTCTATGACTGCTTATATTTCCATTGTAAATACATACGATGGCATTTAAGTTATATTTTATTTATTTTATGTACCCTTTGAGTATCTACAAGTATACGTACCATATATGAGCAATGGCGTGTTTCCCATTGTTTCTGACTGGTTTCCCCCAACTATCTAACCCTTCCGTGTTTTAATTAGTTCATTTCGATTTGCTTTGATAAGATTTATAGTATGTTTGTTCGTTTTCATGTTAAATGGGTCGGTTATATAAAGCAGTTATTTAAACAGGTGTTTTTTTATGAACACGTGTTAAGAACTCAAGTTTAATTACTCCTTGTCACGTGCCTATTTGCCTTTATGTTGTTTTATAACGTAAACTCTTTTTCTTGTTGGTTGAAGCTCGACTTATGACGAGACATGTTAGCAGACGTTTTCAGTGTAAAATTCGTTTATACTCTTTGCATACTGATAGCTTTGCGTCATGGATTGCTTGAAGCAAGCACCTTATCTCAGACGGATGTATCGTTTCATTCGTAATTTCTACCCAACCGTCTTGGTCCGTTTTGCCTAAAGGAATAAGTCGTGCACTAATTACCAAGCCCACAACTCGTTCGTTCACGCGTGCGTGATATGGCGAGTTTATGCTTTTATGCAGAGCAGTCCGAGTGGGTGTCTGACCTCCGCATCACTTGGGCAAACCTATTTTTGTAGTATGAGAACAGTGTTCTAAGGCCCTAGTGTTATTTGTATAATTAACAGGTAGCGTTCGTTCACACTCGATACTTTTAGCAGTTTTCGCGTTCGTCGGCTGCCTTTTGCTTACAAAAAGTGATTAACGAACGCGTTAACGCGGGATTCTCCTGCTAAAACTATCTAGTGTGGATGTGTTTGCGTTTTTTCGTTTGATAAGCTTATCTATAGAAAAATTTCAAACGCATGACACAACTTACCGTTGGGCCTCAAGTGGACTCTGCTCCTCAATTCCACATGTATCAGATAGAAACCCTTCTTGTCTCCTATATACCCGTAGGCACAAATTGGTTTTTACTTATTGGTGTAAAACGCATCGGTGTTGGATGGGCTGTCCTCTCATAATGATTCGTATTTCTCTTGTAAGAGATACAAATTGAAAACATCTTGTAATTCTTTATTTCTGTTACCGAATAATATGTTATTCAAGTAAAAATAAGAATAACATTGACTTCAGCTCTAGTACGTAATTATTCATGCATACACCTATTCTAAATGATGAAACAAAAGCACAATTGTTTTACGCATCAGCGAAATCATGAAATCGGCTCTCTTGATATTTGAGGCGAAGAAAACTTTAAATGAAATCATTCTCTTACCATATAAGTTACACGGTTATGTTGCTTGAGTAACCAGATTAAAAAGCTTAAGTTACACGATTACCCTGTCAGTTAGTTGTCGTTTTAAAAGTATCCTATGTGGAGATTTGTTACCTAATATATCTGCATGTTATCAATTTGTTATGGAATACTAGACAAACACCGCAGACCAATATCTAATAATATAATACAAAAGAATGGTTGTTTGTTCGTCTTCTACGCGTTCCTATACTATTCATCCGATTACGATGTAACTTTGATGAGTAGAAGGGAGTGCGCCCGGGAAGCGTATTAATAAAAAATAAAGTTTTCTTTTCATTCCTATACTATCCGATTACGATAAAACTGGTGAGTTGTGGGACTTGTGGGCGAGAGAGAGAGGTTACTGATAAACAAAAATATGTTGCATTTCAAGGCATGCCGTGCACAGCTACAACAACATTAAATTACATAATTATAAATAAAATTTCTGTGATTACACTGGATTACACCATAAACAACAAATCCGCTACTTCATGTTTTGTCTCGTTTTACTTTTACAGCTACTCTTCCAGGGTGAAACTCAAAAACTTTCTGAAAATAAGTATCCAGGTTTTGGAGTTTCTTAGATGGCTCTTTATAATTCGGTAGTTAATGAATCGAATGATCCGCTAACCAGCTGTGATAGCAGACAATGTTTTATTTAGTTTCTTGAATTGTTGATACACGTGAACGAAACATTATTGGTACCTGTGTGATTTCGGGGAACTTAACACGTGAATTTTGTTATGAATTTTATTAGTAATATAAGAAGCAGTTCAGGAATGTACAATCTGCAATTTTCACAGCCGATCATCCTTAAGGCGGGGGTTTACCGTGTCTCTAGGCAAATATTCAAATTCTTCCACTTATTTTATTAATCACGCGAACGAACTCAGAACTGTTACTAAAGTAATACGTATTTTCGTGAACCGGTGACGCGACCCGAGACGAGATAATATGTAATATTTTGATATCCTAATACCAATTTCAAAATTCTGAGCTTATAAAAGTAGATGCAGATTTTCAAAAATGATAAAAATTTGCTAAAGTGGGAAAACCTCGCCTTAGGGCTAAAATTGTTTACGCCCAGCGTCCAAATGCAGTTACGAACTCTTTGTCGTAGTGGGCCGTAGTCGTTCAAAGCATTTTTTTTTACGATATCTATCACCGTAATGTATCATGACTGTACAGTGATCTAAAACTATTCGTCGCCAAAATGGATGGTTCCCAAATCGATTCGATTGACTGTTTTCATTCTACACTTTTTTGAACAATGAGTTTCCAATTTTTCAAGATAATTACACTGGTGTTCGTCCAGTCAGTAAATACAAAGGACAGCTAATACTCTCTGTCTCAGACTGATACAAATAGCAATATTTTCATATATTTTTTCTTATTTCCAGCCGATAAACAACGCGGACTTCGTAGTACCTGTCGAGATCGACGGCGCAGTACACCAGGTGTACGTTCTAAAACGACCGCACGTCGACGAGTTCTTGCGACGCTGTGGGGAACTTTACGAGTGCGTGCTGTTCACCGCGTCGCTCGCTAAATACGCTGATCCCGTCGCAGATTTGCTGGACAGGTGAGTTGTAAATTAAGATAATATAGGATCACAGGGTTTTCTTTCTTTTATACCCGTTAGGTGGTAAACAAGCATACGGTCTGCCTGATGGTAAGCGGGTACCGTAACCTATGGACGCTTGCAACACCAGAGCCATCATATGCGCGCATTGCCGACCCTATTATAACTATTATAACCACCCCTACTGCCAACACGACGCTTGACGCTTCTTCAAGGAGCACTGGCGACCTTACTCCTCGTTAGGAACACATCACTGCAAAAGAGCAGTGTTGTTTGGCTACGATATTCTGCAAAGTAAAGCATAATATAGAACTTGTTTTACTAGCTGTGCCGACGACAGGTTACGATTGAACTCGGACTTATAGCCTATATCCTTCCTCATGTCATGCACACAATTTCCTTGACAAATTTCACCAAGATCGGTTCAGCTGTTTAGGGCCCATCCACACTCGATACTTTAGCAGCAGAATCGCGCGTTTTCGCGTTCGTTATTCACTTTTTGTAAGAAAACAGCAGCCAACGAACGCGAATACCGCGATTCTTCTGCTAAAAGATTGAGTGTGAACGAACGCTTAGTTGTGAAAAGATAACAGACAGACGGAGAGACTATAGTTGCTTTTGCATTTATAATAGTTAGGATGTTACTGTTTAGTTCTCAATACGAACTCTTCGTGCCATTGATGTCGGCTTTGCGTACCAATCAAAAGGTTTAGTTTCCACGAAGTTTGATAAACTAGAACAGACCGACCTTAATGGTGACTTTGTGATATGACTTTCCAAGACATAGTTCCAAAATTAACCTACTCTGAGAACAATGGTGAAACTTTGGCCATGTTTTATGTAGGAACATAAGAACGTTAGGTCGCCGACAAAGTACCTAAGTTATTAATATACAAGTAGCAAATGTATGGATGTAAGAAGTTGTGATTTTAGACAGTTTAATAAGAGTCATTGTGGCACCCAGACTTAGTCGAGTTATCTTAATTATGTGTCTTAAGGCGTGTTCAGTTTGATTAGCGAATGATTAGGTCTGTGCATTGAGTGGTGTAAGAAGCAACTGCATATTCGATAGCACTTGTTACGAACAGTGTTCATCCATTTTTATGGTCTGCAAGGAATTCCAACATTGATAGTGCATTTATGAAGTCAATATCATTTGAAATGTCAATGTTTTAAGACGTGAGTGAACGAAATTGAATATAATTTATTCTTGTCTTTCTATCTGTATCCCGGCGTTAAATCACATCATTTTTAGAAAGCACAAGTCTCGATTCTTCTAGTTAATCATTCGTATTGCTCAAAGTACATAAAGTGTATCCGAAATGCGTGGTCATATGTAAGGGTGTGGATTAGACCATCAAACTGAACAACTTTCTCTATGGGACCAACATTTTAATCGCGAAAAAATCATCAGCTCTTTCATACGTTTGAAGTTTGAAGCTTTGGGATAGATGATAATTTATTTGCGATTACGATGATGGTCCAGTAGAGAAAGTTGTTCAGTTTGATGCTCTGATCCACACCCTTAAATATGACCACGCATTTCTGATACACGTTGCATAGTCCTTTTAAACACACAGGTAATTACGTAGAAGATAGTTGAACAATATTAATTGCTCGGCTTTGAGTGATTACACGCAATCTAATTAAGTTGTGTAATTAGAAAATGATATGATGCGTGAGTGCGTCGCGTGTGAATCAGAGTAATGTACGCGATTACAGCGCTGTGTATTATCTCATGCGCGCGTGTGCGGCTAAGCTAGGTCTCATGGGTAAAGTCACGGTAAAGGGAACTTAAGTGTACAGTAAGATTCAGTTAGTATACAGTTTGTCCGATAAAGTTTATTTTTTTACCTCATTTTATGTTTTTGTAGGCACACTACGAGTCACGACCACAAATAAATAAATTTCATCCGTTTTTGTTCTTATAATATTCTACGTTAACGGTACCAATAGATACCAGGAAATAGAAGGACAACGATTTTGCACTAAAAAAAACGTTAAAAATGACAATAATTAAATTTTTACAGACGTCTGGTTCTCCAATTATTGGAGAACCAGACGTCTGTAAAAACATTGCTGTCTTTCCGACACACCACATGTGAAGGCTTCCTTATTTCTAAACCTAACGAGTGGACGAAAAAGCCTTAGGGTTCAATTATGGAGAGGCGGAAAGTCGCGCGGAGCGCAAAGAGGCGCGCAATACGTAGACAGGCGCGTATCTCCGTTCATGGAGAGCGAGCGAGAGAGTGACGCGCCGCATTGTGCGCCGCGCGACTTTCAGCCTCTCCATATTTGAGCCCTTATGCTTTTTGGTGTCTGTTCGTATAACGGACAACGGACAGTTCGACACAACGACTGGTTTTATGGTAGCTAGCGCACGATTAGTTTAAACAGCGGAACTTTTAGGTACAGGAATCTGAGCTTTATATTACTTATAGACTTCTTCCGTCGTATCCAGGAAGGAAGTATCCATACTAAAGTAAATTGCTCTTGTTCCAGATGGGGCGTGTTCCGCGCGCGTTTGTTCCGCGACAGCTGCGTGTTCCACCGCGGCAACTACGTCAAGGACCTGAACAGCTTAGGCCGCGACCTGCGGCGTGTCGTCATCGTCGACAACTCGCCTGCCTCTTATATATTCCATCCTGATAACGCTGTGAGTATACTTTATGAATAGCATACCATGACACCTGTATTCTTCGAAGGGTTGGGAAAGGTGTAGATGTTATTGTACACCCACAATTCGGCGATGCGGTTGTTAAGTCTCTTGTAATGCGAGCGATTGGCATCTATCAGGGGCAATGAGGTAGTGGACTACTAAGAACACAATAGTTGAAAAAATACTTAAAATCGCTGAATAAATGCCGAAGTTATAAGCTTTGAAATATGAGGCACTATCCATCCTTTTCCCGCAAAATGAAACCTACATAAAAAACTGTTACAATTTACTATGACATTATTTATGGCGGCACACGTTAGTAATGCCATCTTTGTCTAAAAGCTTTTATTTAGGCATATTTTTAAACAATTGCTTAAGTATTTTTAGAAAAAAAAAAAAACAACTAGTTCTATTCGGGCGGTTCCAAGTGGGTTGTTCCATTGGAGAAGATACCGTCAAGTAACTGCATGGATAGGTACTCTTTTAAAATAATACATTTACAATAATATCTGGGGCTGTGGGTGCTTCTCGGCCAATGACGACAGATCCTAGCATATGATGTTCCGTGGTTGTTATAAAGAATTACGAATTTACAGTAATTTTAATCTGACAGCTGAGCTCACAGATTTTTTGACTCTTATGTCGAAACTCTAAAATAATGCTAGGAAGGAAAAATATGGCGTGTTGTTTCCGAGCTGTGGATCATAATGAAAACACAAATAACACAACAAGACATACGTCAGAACAATTTTAAAGTAATTTTATAAAATGAGGATTATTATGTTTTTGCTGTTATTGTATTTTTGATGGTAGGCAAAACTGTTGTATTCGTCATTCGTGAAATAATAAGTTTAACGAATATTTTGATGACATTTGTTGGAGAAAACATTCCTCCAGTCAACTGATAAGCATCCCTTGAAGACGGCATCTTTGCATTATCAAAGGATACATTTTCTAAGACAAGTTTCAAGATTACAGAATAAACTAGGATGATTTAATCTTCATGTAATAGTCTGCCACATCATACAGGATTTTTTTTATGTATATTTACATAATTTGTAGTGATTCAGTATCTGTTGTTCCTAAATGCCACCGCAGTATTGGGATACACTTTAAAACCAAACGAAAATTCGACTTAGTATGGGGGACACGCATAATTTACTAGCGCAAGCCATACAATATTTTTTTAGGATTTAATTTTAGCTTTTTTTTTTTCGCGATTTTACTTTTGGTGCATAGTAAAAGTTGTTCAGTATAATACCCTCTTTCAATGATTCCCTCGTTCTATCAGTCACCCTGTATATAGCTGGTCATTTTTATTTCACTCTGTATAGGAAATCCTACAGAAATAGATATGACCAGAAGCCCAATTCTCGTAATTAATTTATAATATGACTGAGAGTTGACCGAACTGAGATTATATTATGAATTGACAAAAAGTCATGTATTCTCCTCTTAAAGTTCAGTCCGATTCCAGTATGATTTGGATTCAATCTTCTTACAAACTCATTTCAATCTCATTTTTGACGTTTGTGTATAGACGAGAGTGTCAATTTTATTATCTGTGTCAGTTCAAAATGTTAGCAGAATACCGATTTGCCTTTTATTCAACATTCGATCTCATTACAATATAATGTCACGTTTGACGTTGTTTGTTAGGGTAAGAGAATACCATTTGTGACATTTATGACATTGGTAGTAGATCGGAATGATATCCGAACTATATTTTGAACATTTTTAATTACGAGAATTGGGCCTCAGACTATAGGTAATACTAATATCTAAAGTATTACGCAATTCGTCTCGTTACTATCAGTAATTATTATCTTTTTCTCATTACTGCTATTACAATATACGTATTGAAAAGATACTGTAATCGACTTCTGTGAACCGACAAATTTTCGACAGTATAGAGATAGCATTGTATATATGTACATTTAGGTTGTGGTCGCACTAGTTAGGCGCCGAGATTTACACGAACTAATTTCACAACACATGACAACGAAAATGATTAAATAAAAAAGTAAGTTCAAAAACTAAAACCCGGCTAGTTATAACTACTGAAAAAGTATGAAACAAGAAAATATTAATACAGATTCATAGTGATGTTCAGAGGATAGCTGCCACTATGCCCTATGCGTATGCCACTTTACCCTAAAGTTTATGATCACTTACTACTGTTAGAATATATTGTTTGGTTAGAGTAGGTGGCATTATGTTAAGTATTTTAGAAGTTATACCGGTCAAAACATAACCCTCGCCGGAGTTGGATAAAAAGGGATCCGTTTGAGAATTTATCGCCGCAGCATTACCAATGCAACCGCTACCTTATAATTTTGAATATTCGAAAATTATAAAAAAAAAAAACTGACTTGTTGTGCTTATGCATTGGTTACCTTTAGATATGACTAGCTTAAGATCAGGGAAAGTGGCGTGCACGCTATAAAGACAAAAAGACACTACCTACCCTAATAAATGGAGTAAAGTGTTAAGTAATTACAAACGTTAATATGTCTGTAATATCAGTTAATTTAAGTCTTATGGTGAGGTGGTCAATCACAAAAATCATTTAACTGGACAATTAACTAACTTTCTTTTTTTTTTTGAAAAACCTTGCCCCTCACTAGGATTTCTCCCGTATCGAGGGTACAGTTTAGAAACATACATGTCACATGCACACACAACCAGACCCGAAACAACTATCTGTAGATCATACAAATATTTGTTCCGTGCGGGGATCGAACCCGCGGCACGTAGCGTAGAAAGCTAATCGCTTAACCTCTGCGCCAACCGTGTCGTCAACTTGTTTTTGCCTACCCTGTAAAAAATGTCTGTGCACGCCACTGGGATATACTATATACACTGAGAATAAGAATAATTTATTTGCATGAAATATGGTTACATCGGTGTTACATTTATGTTGTAATTTGTACAGCATATCTCGCCGTATAAACGGCATGCAAAACTGATTTACTTGGTTACTAATTAGGTACCTGCTAATTATAATCTTTACAAAAATAGACATAAGCAAAGAGAGGCTTATATCAGCAGTCAGACATAGCTTTTAATTATTATAGTGTTTAAGATAATCAATAAAATCGGCACAAACTACTTAAGACCAGAAAAATCGAAACAATCTTATCAGTCTCAAGGCAATGTCTAGGTTAATGGTCGCTTTATTGCTAATGTCCTTTGTGTTGGTATCAGGAGATGCTCCACTTATCAACAAAGAGGTTTTGACAAAAGTATTAGTATTTGGCCTATGAGTCATCGACTGTTTTCTTGTTAAATTAGTGTCTTTGTCCAAATGAAGAGATATTTGTAAACTGTGCAAATGAACTAGAGATTATTTTTATCTTGAAGAACTTTTTTTCTTATACTTTGCCCCTTCCTCTGTTTTCTCCAGTATCGAGGGTACAGTTTACAAATAAAAATATTTGTAGATTATACAAATATTTGTTCCGTGCGGGAATCGAATCCGCGGCACGTAGCGCAGAAAGCTAAGCCACTGCGCTTACCGTGTCGTCAATGTTTTTAAGTTTTGTCAATGTGTTTTTTTATGTTGTAAGTTTCCTGTTTCCGTTACTAACACGCGTTTATCGTTGCAGGTACCTGTCGCGTCATGGTTCGACGACATGACAGATTCAGAACTTTTGGACTTGATACCGTTTTTCGAGAAACTTGCTAAGGTGGACAGTGTGTACACAGTGTTGCGGAACTCGAACCACCCGTACAACCCGACCGCGCACAGCTCGCCCGGCACATAGCCGCGGCCGGCCGGCGAGCGCGCGTCGCACCCCGCGCCCCCCGCGCACCTCGCGCCGCGCCCCGCGCACCCCGCCCTGCGCCCCGCGCACCCCGCGCCCCCCGCACCACACACCCCCGCAGCGACCTTCCTCGAGACACTCATCAAGAAAGGAGCGAACTTCGTCTTAAGTGCCAATTTTGCCTTCTGGATAGTGAGGACATTATTTCTACCTATTTTACATTTTAGGTATTTCTTAGTGCGTAAGTGGTCTGTATGATGGATTTGTGATGATAATCTTTATTTAACATTTCCACACTGGTGAGCTTGCAAACGAAGTGTTCGTATATA
The DNA here is from genome assembly GCA_932294325.1 of Allophyes oxyacanthae. Taxonomy (NCBI): domain Eukaryota; kingdom Metazoa; phylum Arthropoda; class Insecta; order Lepidoptera; family Noctuidae; genus Allophyes; species Allophyes oxyacanthae. The sequence continues at coordinate 4,215,843 of OW028612.1, forward strand.
TTTGAACGTAATTCTATCGATATTTTTTCGAGCTGACTAACGTATGTTTAACGTGTATTTTTAAAATGCATTCGACGTTCATTGGATTTCATTTCATAACTATTCGACAACTTATATCGTGCTTGGGATCAAATACAGATAAGTTAGGATATTTTTACCTACGTGGTTACTGTCACGAATCGCTCGTTTCTGGTGTTTTGTCAGGAATGATTGGAATCGATAAAAACGACTTGTCGCATCTTTATGATTTGCCTTCGTCTTTGACTACGTATATGAATGTTTACTATAAATTTATAGACTTGTAACATAATCACGAATTCTAATATTCGACTGGGATGTAAGCATTAGTATCCAGGACTAGTGAAATGTGTAAATATTTTTATAAGAGTAATGATGGTCGCCGCTTGAATCATGGTTAGAATTAATATGATTAATGTACATACATTTATATATTAAACAATTGAATTGTAAGAGATTTGCTCGTGGCAGAATACTAGCACTTAAGGTGAATTGGGTCGCACTCATCTGTGACTCGTATTACATTCGTATTCTTGATATACAACTAAATATATAGAATTATATTATTACAAATTATCGAGCGTTGAACGGATTATTTATTCAACAAAATATTATTTTATAAAATATGAATTTACATTTTGTATCTAATTTTTAAGCGAAATACTAATTTATGAATAATTTATATTGATTTGTGAACTTATTAATAAACTATGGACTATAGCGTACGGTCAATTATTAAGAAGTGATGGAATACGGGTCACTTTAAGGTTTGTGCACATTAGAGAGATCGTGTATTGCATTACCCCACATCATGTAACATAATTATAAACTTTGGTGTGTACATACCTTTGTTTTACGGTTAAACTTCCCCCTAAGTAGATTTTGCATTGGTGACAATAAAAAGTCAATCGCGACAGTGTCATATGAGTGTTTTTTTAATTATTATTATTAATTAAATACGTTTAATTGTATGTTTAACACGGGTGAACGTAGTATCAGATCAATTTGGCATCTAGACGTATTAATTAAATATGTTTTTCTGCTCGCGTAGAGATTCTGACTGTTATGATTTCATGAAGAAAGATTTTATAAGAGATTATATTGGTGTATGTTGCATCTGAGTCTCATTAGAAGACCATAATGTATGGTGGCACTCTCTAAAGTAATGTGCTACGTATAACAGAGTGAGACGACAGTAGATGACAGATGAGCGTTGAAAAGAGAGCGAACGTCATACGAACATTTATCTAATTGTAATGGCAAAATAATCTACCTACCCTACTACTACCTCATCCCTATTTTCTCAAATAATTGAGAAAATAGAGATGAATGGAAAAAGAAGACATATTGCGCCGACCCTGAATAAAATGGGATAAGGGCAGGAGAATAATGATGACTTCAATCAAATAATTATGTATTATTTTGTCTGTTTCAGTGTTTTATCTTCGACAAGATTCAGATATATCAATTTTTCTCTTTTAAAGTTTTATATTCACCGCCTTTTTATATAAGCAATATAGTTATTATTGGCAGAATTGTGGTCATCAGCACTAATCGCCAAATAAAAAATAAAAACAATGTGTATAGAAATACAATTTTTTATACTTTTCTTATTAAATACCCTAAGCAAGTTAGTCTCATTTTCCACGCGAGCAGAAATCGATACATGCTTATAAATATTATAATTATAATAAAATTCATCATCTCAGTATTATACTAGCTTTGTAGTATTTGATGCCATTTTTACAAAAAATAACTTAAAATGAATATATCTCTATGAATTTTAACGAAATATTTTTTATGATGGCAATATTTTTCTATGGTAAATTGTGTCAAGTATTACCATCGACTACACAGACGAGGCGGAAGCGATATGAAGGAATGCGTATTACAGACGAAGGATTATAATTACTAAATCAAATTAAAAACGTTATTTGAAAATGAAACTGTTATTTCACAAAAAATTTAGCATTTATTATATCCTAAAATTGGTTTAGTAATGCATTTATTTGCATTAAAGCGGAACGACTATGTAATTGTGTATGTGTTGGTGTAAGCTCAATATTTCCGTCTACATTACCAAATATCGTAAACAATATTATCGCATATCCTTGCCTCAAGTGTGGTCGAAACCTCTATACAAAAAATTCAAAATTTCCTAACTGACTTACGTAAGAATTCATTAAATTAAGTAATACTAAATGGTGCTTTCAGTATTAGTTGATTAAGCAGCTCGAAATTCTTGACTGTTAAGTAAACTACGCACATTCGGATTATACAATTGGTATATAAAATTTTACAATGCATACTGAGAATATTACAATTGGTGGACAAAGGATGATGCCAATTTTGGTCCCACCCTCCAATAGCGACGTGTCATACATCGTTGGATAGGTATTTTGTAGCTGAATAAAAGTTACTATGGCGCCAAGATTCAAATCTTAGTCCGTTTAGAGTTATGCATTATTAAACATGTCAGTTTAACAATAGTCAAGCATAATGCTTTCCCCTAATATAATACAATTTTTGAATGAATACCTACTAGTATTAGATACCTATCTACCGTTATCATCAGAGTCGTAAGGAGGGTTTTTTAGAAATAAAACACAATGGTAAGGTATAGTCCGCGCACGAGCTCTGAGGAATCAGCACCTGAGGAAACGGTCCTCCTCGCCTCACACGTCACTCGTCCTTACGACTCTGATGATAACTGTAGATAGGTATATAATACTAGTATTAATTCAAAAACTGTATTGTATTAGGGAAAAGCATTATGTTTAACCATTGTTAAACTGACATGTTTAATAATGCATAACTCTGAACGGACTACGATTTGAAACTTGGCGCCATAGTAACTTTTGTTCAGCTCAAAAATACCTATCCAACGATGTATGACACGTAGCTATTGGAGGGTGGGACCAGAGTTCATACAAATCCTGGCATCATCCTTTAAAACAAAAAACCGCTTGGCTCATCCACGCCTCGTATTTATTGTTTTAATTGCTTAGCAAAAAGGTTTTATTGTTTTTGTATTATCTTTTAATGTCGAACTATTATTGTTTTTAGGAGCTTGTAAATAAGATTTTTATTAACTTAACTGATTGAAATTGATGATTTTTTTAAAGATATCAATGTAGATGATCATTTTCTCTTAATATACGCGTTAGTTTGTTATTTAGTGACTACAAAGGTGTATGTATGTACCTTTATACATATATTTAGGTATATGTACGCTTAATGCTAGGTGTATCCTTGATATAGGCAGATTCACACGGTTCGCTTGTAATCCACGTCGAGGCCATATTAGACAATTATAGTCCTCCGAAGCCAATAACTGTTGCGTCCTGCGTTATTTTCCCATTTCTTTTAGGAACGGGCGCACCTTTTTCTTATTCGAAAATAGGCTTTAGTGCTTAGGAAATACGTCTCCTTAATCATAGAACTTGATGTGAAATTGCTAGTATAGATCAAATGGTTTAGAGTTACTTGCATAGAACACGGTGATGGGAGCAATGTGCGCCCGTTTTCAAGCCTCGTGCAAATTATTGAAAATGAGCTTTAAAAATTGGTACATCAACATTCTATAGGCATATTTAAACATTTATCATGTTATTATTATTGTGATTTTCACTCGTTATATTTAAACTAGTTCATGGATGTGGCTTCGGCTTTACACTACGCACTTTGTGGATTACACGTTTAATATTATCACATAGTATCATCACCACCACTCATCACCCATAGACCCACTGTAGACAGCATTTATTTGTAAGCATTAACATTTAGGTGTAGGATGTTATAGTAATATATACGTTGATTTCTCTAGACTTAAGGATTCTGTTGTTTTAAATGACGCGTTTTCTTATAAATGTATTTAGCTTGATAGGAACACCTCCCTGTGAACATCTAACTTAAACTTTTATTATCAATTTATTATCGTATTTTTTAATCGTCCAACAATGTTATTTAGGAAAATAATTGTTAACGTTTATTTAAAAATGCATGCAATAAAATTCGATTGATATTTTGCTAATAATGTCGTATTTTTTAATAATGAGTATAAAATAATAAAAATAATACTTTATGTCTAACATTTTAGCGAGATTTGGTATCGTTGTTGTATCATTAATTTGGATTTTTTATGTAATTTAACATTGGTGTATTAGGACTTATATGAGATGGAAATGTATTATGCAATAACTTGTTTTTTTTGTAACTTTTCTAATTGAGCTTATTTGTTAAAGTAATTGTTTGAGATTGTTTCTATCGGTGCTTTATGAGTATTTCAGGTTGGCGATACTCGGTCTTGACTAAAAATTTTATATTGATAATATTAAATACATAACTGTAGTAAAAATTGAACTACTTTATATGTTTAAGGCGATGTGCAGGGTTAGCAACTGTCAAGTTTTTACAAGATTCTAAACAAAAAATGTTTTGGAAACTTGCAACAAGAGTAGCTGTTTGCGCAGTTTCTTGAAATTATATAAAATCTTCATAAACAGCTAGTTGCGGGTTGCCAGAAACAAATTACTACGTCTGCACAGCGCCTTAGTATCCAAAATAGTTTAGCTTCCAAACCCAATACTATTGATATTCGTAATCGATAGAAAATATAGGGAATAAGTAGATTTCTAGTGAAGGCCGAGTATTACTAATGTTTTAGTCAAATTGATTGCAGTTGTGATGTAAAAATGGCTGGTCAATTGTTTCAAACTAATGCAATTTGAGTCGCGTAGAAAGACATAAAATTCACGAGATATTTCGCTGAACAATTCCAATTACTCGTACTTACAACTATTGCGATTTTGCGACAAGAATTGCATTGCATAAATAAAATCTATTCACTTGCACTCTCAACTTTAATTGCTTGTAAACAAAGTACAAAATACAATAGCATTGCTGGTTTTAACGTTACGAACAAAATGTATGAGTCAGTTAATACGATTCTTAATAGTATGGTTGTGCTTATGCTGTACCACATATCTTTTGTATTAGAGTCGATCGGTCATTAATTCTTGCCTATAGGATGTAAATTTAATACTCTCGAATTTTTATACAATTGATTAAACAATAGCTACCCACCTGTCACTGCCTTATACGATGAGATTGCCCCAAAATTTTATCTATGGTAATTAGAGCGGTATATATATCGTGTTTATAGTCTTATGAAATATTTATATATTATATTGCCGGGTCGTTTATAAATTACTAGCTGTTGGCCGCGATTTCACCGGCGCGTTTTATTTTTATCAAAATATAATATAATCTATATCACTCAGGGCTAGTGTAGCTTCTAAATAGAGAATTTTTTAGAATCAGTTTAGTAGTTTCAGAGATTACCCCCTACATACAAACAAACAATTTTTATCTCTTTATTACTTATATTTTGCAATATCATATTCCCCCCTCGTATCCATAAAAATATATTCTTATAATTAAAAATAATTTATTATTATATACATTCACTTTTTTACGCGAGGCTCACGTAAATGTACTATCAATCGGTTACGATGAAGGTAGGTAAGAAATATGCTGTATTTTTACTTCCTGTGGTCAGCGTTTCTTTCTCGTTTTAATTAATACAAAATACGAGTTTCTCCAAAGCCTCGCGTCTCGGCCGTTCTATTAATATTTTCACCGCCATACTACGGAAATAAATTGTCACCCAGACACCTGAAAAGTTCTCAATACTCAAACCTAGTTAGTATAATTTTTTTTCCTAAATGGAATCATAAATTGACGATTTGCATTGCAATGCGTTCACAGCTTTGGGCTCTTTGCGCGTTGATGTGCATTCACGTTTATGGCGATGATAATATTATTAGATTTTGAAGTGTATTAACCTTTTGAACGCCATTGTCACATATATGTGACAAACGAAATTTTACCCTGAACGCCAACGTCACAAATATATAACAAAATCATTTGACAGAAAAAGTGGCCTGGCGTCAGGGGTACGGCGATACGTTTATACTCTGGCGTTCAAAAGTTTAATAGTCAGATTTTATTGAGCCTCGAGTAAATAAGTCTCGTAAGATTACCGCTCTTCCCATATAATAAATTTATGTATTAGAGATTTTAAAATATATCCAAGTATTGCAATATGCTTAACGGATGTAACTTCCAGCTTATAAATAAAAGGTAACAGTGCAATATTCGTTCTTTTAAAAATATTATACATGTAATGTATTCTGGACTTAAAGCTTTCTTATTAAGCTTCAATTTTACATAACAATGAATTTTAACAATAACTAGAAGTTGGCATATTGTAGATATATTGTACAGCATTACAGGACTCGTTTTATAGAAATACAAGGCGGTTGTAATTTGGGTGTGTTATGTATTTTTATAAAGTTGCGTCCGAGTCGGTATTATGAACATTTTGTACCTATCAGAGACTAGGCACGTGAGAGGACTATAATTATATTTATGTAATAATAGCCATGAAAATAATAGGGGGAGACACGAGAGTAGCTAGGTAACATTTACCTGAGACGAAATTTATATAATGGTGTACATTTTTGATATGACGTTGTACAAAAGAGACATTTGGTATGTTATTTTATAGGAATGAAATAAATAGCCTTAATAAATAATTTGTGTTTTTAATTACCTCTCCCTTATCTATATGTATATTAATACGTAAAGAAATAACTGTGTACCGCTTTTTAAGCATATTACACGCATGGAGGAGTTTGAGTTTTGGCTACAGAACACATTTACTGAGGTTTTGTCATAGTTAAAGTTTATATGGAGAAGGAACGCAGAAAGCTAAAATTTATATATAAGGTGTTCAAAAATTAACCCTTATGGGTCAATTTATACTAGCGCATAGTCGAAGCGCATCGAAGCGTCAAATTCTTTACAAATAAAGCGAAGCCGCGCCCTTTTACGTGTAGCAAGCATTATTTTTTTGGAATGTTTGTCACTATAATTTTTGGCTTTTGTATTAAATAGGCATTCATATTTTTGCACCAGGTAAATTAATTTTTCGTCCGAGACCATCGTGATCAACACCGACGCAGGCCAATTTCCGACTGATGACGCGTAGGTTCGCTAGTGGGCGCATGGATACGCGGGAATGCGCGCGCACCAATCAGCGTTGTTCACGCGCAGACGCGCGAATTCCGAATAATGTGCGCGTCTTTTTAAAATCTCAGAAGTAATGTGTGCGTTACGCTGTGGAGTTAAGGTTGAATTTGTTATGTTCAGTTTTGGATAGACGCTTCGACTCTGCGCTAGTATAAATTGATCCTAAGAATTTCGTGAAGTTACTGTACTCATCATTATGCACAACTTTTACTATGGGACGAACACTGAAATCGCGAAAAAATAATCTGCTGTTCCATACATTTAGTCGAGTAACATTGAATAATGTGTATTGAACGGCTGATTTTTATTTCGCGATTTCAGGGTTCGTCCCACAGTAAAAGTTGTTCATAGTGACAAGTACAACAACTTCACGAAATTCTTAAGTTGAAAATCTAAAACCCGACTACTGAAAAGGAATGAAACAAGAAAATATGAATACATATTGATAGTGATGTTTAGAGGGTTATGTGTTTGACCGGTATGTATGTATGAGAGTAAATTTTTTAACACCTCGTATAATAATTATATTATGTGGTCGAACTTCGACCACTGGGCGACCACTAGTTTTTACATGTCATTAATACTAAACGAAATATCAAATAAAATAAAAGTCAATATTTTTAAATATATATTTTGTGATATTAAAACACACTTTACATAGGACAAAGATATAAATATAGTTATTAACATATGTATGTAACATTAATGATATGGTACTTATCAATTGCATTCATTTAACAATCGTTTTGATCATAACAATCCACATTCAGAGATTATGGCATATTTTTAACGATAAACAACTTTTGGTGTGTAAAGTTAATAACAAACAGTTTCTTTAAAGTTAGTGGTTACATCGGCCATGAGACTGAGAAATTCGTCCATGACTTACATACTTAGCCTTGTACAGAGCTTGTTCTATCGCGAGAAATGCTGTCTGCCTGATAATCAATCGATAAATGACGAGAATATATCACAAAATGACAGCAAACCGAAACTAGCCACATATGGTTAGCCGGCGGGTATTGACCTCTCAGTAAATCTTAATAGATCACACATTCACAGTTTTTTATAACGTTTTTGACTGACAGTTTATGCGAACTACGAGTGTGTGGCTCTCGACGACGCGGTTCTATGTCGACAGGTATCGGCCGGACAAGTGCGCGCTGCTGCAGTGTAAACTGCACTGCCGCCTGCTAGTACGTAGACATGGGCAGTTACAGAGCTGGTATTCGACCATTGCCGGCAGGTAACAATCTTTAGTGATTGAGTTATGTAGACTTAGTAGGTACCTACGGCAGGCTGCCTGATAAGACCAGAGATTGCAGATGAACTATTGATCAGTCGGGCCGTTTAGGTACGAATTTCTGTTGTGGCCAATGTAACCAATAATTGTAGGAAATTAACATGATGATTAAGATGCTCAACGGACTGGACGTTATGGAACCGAATAACGCGCCAATGTTTATTTAATAGGTCGGCACTAGACAAAATGCCGTTCGTGTCGTTTCTCGCTGTTCAATTCCAAAAGATCTTTATAGCAAAAACTTAACCAATTGGGCAGGCAAAAAGGCTGTACGAAAGCCTGTGTTGGCCACACTGACTTGCAATGATATGATTACTAAATACTTCGAAGGAAGTACAAAAGATTGGCGAAACAACTAGATGCTGTCTGTCAATCGTGCCATTTAGGTAGATCACACACTTCAAACTGTGTAGGTCCGTCAATCGCCCACTGTTTGTGTACTACCCGGCACATAGGTCACCGATTGTCTGACGTGTGTTATCAACCTTATTAGGATTGACACCTTCAGTCGTTTTCGCGCCAAAATATCGGTTCTCAACATTTTCACTAGCTAGATAAAAAACTAGTTAGGTACAGAATAAAAACGATTTCACATATTTCAGCAACAGAAATATTCAAATATAACAAAAATAACAATTTGTTCGCTACTATAACAATTCTCTTTTGTACTAACAGACCTTTGGGTTATTGCTTAGCTTTGCTATCATAAACTTTAATATAAGATTGGATATGGGCAAGTTAACTTAATTAATGGATGAGCATTGAATATTTTTACATTTTTTTCACTAGAATGAGATCTATGTAACACAAAAATTTTGCTAAAAATAAAATAATTTTCATTAATCCATTCCACTCACAACGGTCTACATTCTAAATCTAAACTGCATAAGAATAATCAAATTTGGCACCCAACGTAACTAAATAATTAAAATATAGGCAATATAATTTCTTTAGTATGATTACTAAAATAAATATTTTAGTTGCCCAATACTTAAAAATAAATACTTTTAGAGTAAATAAGCTTAGGGGAGTATTTAAATCATTTAATGGTGTGTTGTTTGAAAGTCTTCTAAAGGTGGGGTTGAGTACATTAATCAAATAGGAATGGTAAATACGTAACGGTGGGTCCATACTTGTATAATTACGCATTACACGTAAAGCTGTATAAATTGATGTTCTTTTTTGGCATTACACAAAAATGATTTCATTGCATGTGTGGACCCACCATTACAGCCAAAAGGCATAATCATGTATCGACACTATTATTTTTCAATCACCACACAGTAAATTTTAAACAATATAGGTACCTACTCAATTTAAAAAAATACATCTTTATTTAATACCAGTATATGAGGTAAAGTTAAAAATGTTTTGTCATGGCAACATTACTAGTGGCCACATTTGTTTTTTATTTTTTATTTCTGCAACTAATAACATCCTCATAATAATAATAATTTTAAGATATTTCAAATTTTATGTAAAATTTTACATAATAAATCAATAAAAAAAAACTGTCACTATTGAGACAACACTTTATATAAAAGTTCTTAATTTAAATTAAATTAATATCATGCCATCAGATTCCATAATATTATGGCTGTACTTCAATGAATAATATAAAAGATCATACAAGTCTATTTCTTACATATTTCGAAGGGAATTTGTACGGTTCCTTTCTTAACATTTGTCTAATACAATATAGACATTTTACAATTATTTAACAGATAGAATTTCATAACAATTATTATGATCAAGAACGTACACAAGTTAATGAAATTAATAATATTGATTGTACAAAGAACTTTGTTTGGCATCAACACAACAATTTAACGGCACGGTTGGCGCAGTGGCTAAGCGATTGGCTTTCTGCGTGTTATTAAGTTCTATTATTTTAAGGACCCTTTTCCTGTCAAACGGATTTGCGGCTATGCGCCCGCGTGCGTTTCTGGCTTGTATAATGTATGAGGTCTGGCATGCATACGTGACTTAGTGCGCTACGGACCACACGCGTGATAGGATGCATGTATGAAACTATAGGATGGGGGCAACCCGCATGCGGGTGTATTTCCGCATGACAGGAAAAAGGCCTTAATAGGGGGCGAGCTTCTTGCCGCAATTATTACAATTCCGGGGTACTGAGAATTTTCTAACAGAAAAATAATATTTGCCGGACCTGGGAATCAAACTTAGAACCTTCCCGCTTAGCAATAAATAAAGCAATATAGTTATAGCAGTATAGTTATGCAATAAATTGATCTTAATCTTTAGCAGCCGCTGTACAAAAAATAAAGTACGCACGGCTACATATTAAGCTATACATTTCCAGTATAACGTAACCTCTCATTGTACGGAAAGCCTATACAATGTGAGGTCAGCTTATACTGGCAATATATAGCTTGATATGTAGCCGTGTACGGCTTGTATACGTCCTTGAATACCTAAAACCTAACAGAGGGCTAATTTACGTAATTTTACGAACTTGACGAGCATATCTCACTGAAGCATAAGAGAATACCAAATGTGTTGTTTTGACCAAAATTTACTGCAATTTGCAGTTTTCCAGTCGGCATTCTCGGTTTAGTTCCTTCATCATCAACAGATGGCGCTCGCGTAACTTTCGGTATTTACTTTTAAAACTTTATCATGGCAGTGGAAAACTTCGTTCAGCCAACGTAAATAGTTCACTAATGTTTAAAAAAATATAATCCTATAAAATGATGTAATAATTATTATGTTTGTGTTAGTTACGTATTTTGAAATATTTATCGTAAAAATACACAAACCACACACTACTGTTATCAAAACTGTAACCAACTCCATCTAGCGAGTTTTTTTTTTGTTATAAATGAGTACTGGAAAACTGCTCATTGCGCGGCAACTGCGCTTCTTACGTGAATTAGCCCACTGACCATCTAGCGTGGCCTTACATAGCAAGTTATTGCGCAAGCTACATCTAAACGTTACGCACCGTACGTATTGCGAGATCATATCGTTATTAGATTTACAGTCGCTTAGTTGATCGACATCTTCTCTTGAAGGATTTGGAAGTAGCACGCCTGGAAAAAATATATAATATAAGTTAATTTTTGGAATAAATATTTGACTAGCTCGAACTTGGGTTAGTAAATTTTGAACATAATTTTTATGACATTATAGCTGAATTCACCTTGAGCAAAGTGAAAAGCATTCTCAGATAGTGTGATAAAATTTTTGATCCATCGATTTCATTTACAATGCTTATATAACGACAAGTAATCGACTTCAACATAGTTGGGATAACTTAACCATCAAAAACCCCAGACTCTAACTAGAAAAAAAAACGGCTGAACAGATTTTCATGAAACATAGCTAAGATGATAACCGATTAAACTAGCTATCAATAAATAAAAACTGCTTTTAAACCGGTCCATCCGTTTTGGAGCTACGATGCCACACAGATACACACTACAAACCTATAACACCCCTCTTTTTTGTCAGGGGTTAAAAAGGCAGATAATGAAACAAACAAATTGTCCGATGCGTAGGAATCTTCTTCTAAAATGAGTATAGCAGTCGAGGAAATCTTAAAGTCTCCATTCAATTTCCTACCGTAACGGTATGTAATAAGGTTGGTATTACCTTGAGCGTGGTGAACATAAGCCCCAGCTCTCCGTGCTGCATGGCGGGCTCGAGGAAGTCCTCAATGAAGTGTATCTCCGAGCCAAGCTGCAGGATGCGAGCGCGGACCACCACGAAGTGGAACACCGGGAATAGCTCGTCCATACTCCACAGGTAATTGGAACCTGGAAACATAAAAATAATGCGGTAAGCTGAGTGGATACGGAGCCATCGAAGGCATCACGTCTGGGTCACCAATGTAGGTATGTTATATGAAGGATTTATCAGAATGAAGAACATGTTGAAATATTATTATAACTACTGGTACGCACGGCTGCATATCTAGCTATACATTTTCAGTATAAGCTGACCTCTCATTGTTCGGAAAGCCTATACAATGCGAGGTCAGCTTACACTGGAAATGTATAGCTTGATAAATAGTCGTGTGTACCAGAACAAATAATTATTATTTACATAATAGATTTTCATAATATTGAATTTTACTCTTATATAATTTCTTCTAATAATCTTAATTCAAATTTATTAGATTCAATTTTGGGTTAAGCTCGCCTTTGTACATGTATTTTCCTTTTATGTATTTATGTGTACAATTAAGAATAAGAATACAAAACTTACCCAACTCTTGTTGCACAGCGGTGGTCATCTTCTGGAAGGTACTTCTGATTACTAGCAGCTTCTCTATGGGAGAGAACGTTGTCTTGAGTTGCTGCAGCGTTTCCACCGCTTCTTGGAACAGCTGCTCTTTGAGAGGGGACGTCGGAGACAGCTGGTTAGTCGGGCACGTGTAGCCCACCCAGAATTTTCTAGAACAAAAGTAAAATACTGTAGAATATGTACGTCTGTAAACCTAAAAGAGCGAAGGTGTTGCAGTAAAAATAATCTTTCGTTAAGCGTAATCCCTAGTGATTTAACAAAAGCTCCATTATTACCTAAAATGATAAATACAGGATTTTTTTTTATGTATTGCGCAAAATTTGCATTGTGATTCAGTGTCTGTTCCCAAATGCAACTGTAGTACTAAAATTCACTCCAAAACAAAACGAAAATTTGACTTATTATGGGGGACACGCATAATTTTCAAGCGCAAGCCATACAAAATCATTTTTTTCTGAGCGACGTCGTAACTATACGCTTAATCCCCGAAGAGAGATCCCGTTATATCTTATCTAACCCTGCGGTCCGAATCACGCCAAAAGTGATAATATCGCTCAAAGTCCCGGTCCGAATTGGCGTGAGCGCGCTAACGACAGACAGTGCGACGTCATGAATGACGTCATTACCTGCGCCATATTGGACTTACAGAGCCTTTGCTCCTGCGTGAAATCACTGTGAGCCAAACGTCAAATTGACATTTGCACCATTTGATATTTTGTGGAATTGTGATATAAATGGAGAAAATTCGAGAAAATTGCAGTCCCAGTAAGAGATGAAGGACACAGATGATGGATGGGAGACAGTTTGCGCTTTATTCTGGCTCCCAAGATACAGGCGAACGCCTAGTTTGGGGGCCGCCGTCTAACAATACCACAACAATTGTGTTAAGTTACAAGATGTTTTAGTTTTTAAAATTTTCTGTACACCTAAAATTAAGATCACATACAATGTAACGCTGAACTGAATAAATTTATTATTTTTTTATTTGACGCCACAAGAGATTAAACGAGCGAATTCGGGTGAATGGATTTTGTGGTGTGTGTGTTGTGTTGTATACAAGAAAGCGGTCTGATCTTAGGTCCGATTCAATATCACGCTAACAGCACCGTGAGCGCACTTTCGTTTCGGACCAACGATTATAAGTCGTAAGCACCGTGAGCACGAAATCGCAATTCGGACCGCAGGGTAAGATAAAGGCGTACATTTGTATACATAAGAAATAATATATATGGGTGCAACTGCAACTGCACACAGTGCTGTCTGCAGGTTACCAATAAGACAAGAAAAAAAATTATTTCCAGAAAATAAACATAATATAACCTAACCGTCAAGAAACCCCTACTCCAACTAGAAAAAGAGCTGTAACTTTTGTACGCCTAAACAGATTTTCATGAAACATAGCTAAGATGATACCCGATTAAACTAGCTTTCAATTAAATAAAAGTGTATTGAAATCGGTACATCCGTTTTGGAGCTACGATGCCACAGACAGATACACAGATACAAATATACACAGATCCACAGATACTCCGATACACACTACCAAACTTATAACACCCCTCTTTTTTGTCGGGGGTTAAAAATTATTAGAACTAGAAATGGCCGCAAATAAAAATTACATATTACTCACTGATCAATCCCCAAGAACGCCATAAGCGTGAGATCCGGCTGTCTGTTCCACTTGAGGAGCCGCCGCCAATACAGATCGTCTTCTCGCTTATTGTGAAGCGCGTATAGCACGAAGAGAGCAGGGTGCACCCGAGGTAGTAAAGTCGGTTGGAGGAGGGAGGCTGCTGATACCACTTCACTGAAAAGGTAGTATATTACAAAATAATAAAAAGAAGAAAAAAAAAATCCGCAAATAATGAAAATATCAAAAATAAAAATATGACATTCAAATATTCGCGCCAAAACATAGTCACGTGACATGACTAGGGATTGCAAATATTCGATGTTTTTCGGTATTCGAATATTCGAATTTTTTTTCAGCCCTATTCGAACTATTCGAATAATATTCGAATATTTCAAAAAAATTTAATATTTATATAATTTGTAACATTTTTATAGCCTTACAAACTGGTATCATATTTTTATGTAAGTTCGCCTAACATCCCCAATCATTACCAATATTTAAACATCAAACTTGTAATCAAATGAAATAATTTTAACAAATTCTTAATACAAATGTCGTTCAGTGAAGTTTTCTCTTCACGTATTAATATATAAATAGTTAGAAGTAATATGAACTTCGACCATAACCAGAAAATAAAAATTTCACAAATAAAATCATATAAACATTTTTTTTTTCAAATTGTCCTCCAAAACTCATAGTGGACGTAATCAAAACAATGCCACCAGTATCATTCAATTACCTTCCCTTGAAAGTTGTTGAAACCAAATAATACCTACAACTAATTAATCATAATGTTCATGAAATAAAAAATTCTTAATTCTTAAAAAATGTTAGGAAACCTACTTGGTAGGAAAAACAATTAGAATCTCACTAGAAAAGTCAAACAATATGTTAATAAACTTTATACAACATACAAAGTAGGTAATTGTATTATAATTTTTTTAAGGATAACTAGAAACGCGATCAAAATTACAATAAGAATGCACTGATAACTAGCACCTAAGGAGATATTTAAATTACAAGTGCACGCAATCACTTAAATTGAAAGTTATGAGATCCAAGTGATCCAACGTGGTAAGTACCAATTATAATTAAATAAATGTGCGGTGATCAGATAGGCACATAATAAAATTATTCTTATTTACGAATCCTTTGAAAGTGTGACGTAAGAAAAATTAAAGAATTAACGGAATTATCATTTAATTTACATCTGAGATGATTGCTTTATATTTGGTAGAAGAAAATACCCTTTCGCACTCTACGCTATAGGTGGTGGAATGCATATTAGCACGTCATACATAGGAATGACTTAGGTGTCTTGGCGTACCTGTGTCACTTATGTCCCATGCAAGTAATATCCTCCTGCGCATAATTAACGCTGGACTATCAGCACATGTAGACCACCAGATATCGAGGGAACAATAAGACTCACGAACCTAAGGTATGCGGATAATACCACTATAATTGTGTCTAGTGTAGAAGAGATGGCGAACCTGCTAAAGCATATACGGGAACACTTCCACGTCTTATCTACTTGACGGGTACGAGAAAGTCAGCGAGTTCGTGTATCCTTGGATCACTGATAACTAGTGAGAGATCTGCCGTAGATCCGGTATGGCTAAGAGTGCAATGGCAAAACCTGACAAAATTTGGAAGAAACGTGGTATTCACCGTATGACCAAAGTGCGATTGATGCGTCCTCTGGTCTTCTCAATATATTTATATGGCGCGAAAACGTGGTGCATAGAAAGTCGTGATAGCAGTAAGATCGATGCTTTTGAGATGTGGTGTTGGCGCAGATTGCTTCATATACCCTGGAATGCTATGAGAACTAATGAATGCATTCTGCAGGAGCTCAACATCGCCAAGCGACTTTCCACAGTTTGCCGGGAGCGTGCCCTCGGTTTTTTCGGACATATCATGCGGTCTTCTAAGCATTGTCTGGAAAAACCTTATAATAGTGGGCCGGCTGGAAGGGAAACCCACTCAAGGCAGAGCGCCGGTAAGATGGTCGGATGCAATAAGGAGGGCTGGTGGAGGCAGCATGCCGAAAGCGGTCCACACAACGAAAGACCGCATGGTTTGGAGGCGCGTTGTATGTGGTCGCGATTCTCATCAGTGAGGGAACGATGAAGAAGAGACCTGTGTCATATAGAGCCATCCGCATTTTTATTGATGTTTCTAGATCATGATGTTCGCAAGTGACCGTTGATTGGTCGAATGGCCGTCAATCTGAGCAGTGCCGATCTATTCGAAGATTTGACGACCACGCGTTAGACGTCGCGTTAATAATCAACATATAATGCTGTAACCTTAATTGTTGTGGTAATATTCGAATGTTCGAATATTTTATAATTTACTATTCGAATATGAATTTCAAATTGATATTCGAATAATTCGAATATTCGAATATCGAATTGCAATCCCTAGACATGACGTCATTGCATCGCTCGTTCATAGCGTATGAATATGGTTACCAACGAAACACGAAGGAATGATGCCAAAACTCAATGATGGTGTTTGAAATAGCGTTCATTTTATGTAATTTATAATAAAAATCATTTGTACAAAAAGGTATAATTTTTGAATATAGTACTTTTCACTACTTTTATTATTGATTTTTTATCATAATTCCTTATTATAATTTAGATAAAAGTTTCCTATAACCACAAACAACGACATTTGAATACCTTTACAAGCTATTCATAACATGAGCACTGACTGACTCACCCATCAATAGGATTGCTATCTTCCACCACTCCTTCGCCATCCCTGCTCTTGTACGGCAGCACAGCATCAGCGCCCTCTGGCGGTAACGCCGGGAACAGCAGCCTGACGACCTGGTAGAGTCTGGAGGTGATACTCTTGAGCTCCTTCACAGCGTGGCTCAGGAGTAAGGGGTGGACTCGTACTCCACCGTACGTGGTGTTGAAAGCATTGGTCACACCTAGGACTAACTGGCCGAGAGGATGGTGGCTGGATTCGCAGGCCTGTGGGAGTAAGATAAGAATAAGTTTGGCCTGTTTCTGGCATTTTGCAGGTTTATTGACTACTCGAGTGAAAGGACTTTTTAACAAGATTTATTAATAATAATAATAATTCTTTATTTAATAAACACACAGTTATAAAAACAAAAAAGGAGAAGTGCATACAGAAGACATCTTATGAACTAGCGGTGGACTGTGTATGGGTCACCAAGATACAGGCTTTCCCTAGGGAAAGCCTGTATCTTAGTGACCCATACATGCACAGCGTAAAATAGAAGGCAACAAGAACAACAGGGGGGTTAACAAGAACATAAGTGAAGTCAACCGTGGTCAATGAGCTTAAAAGAAAATAGAAATAAAGGACATTTCCGATTCCATCAGATTCCTTAGACCGGTGACTATGTTTACGTCCACTAATTCCCTTATCTAGAGAAGTATATTGGTATCTAATAGGCTGAACTAAGGTTCTCTCTACAATGTGTATTAGAAATGCGTAGACATTCATAATTATTTTTAAGGGTGTGTTTCAGACCATCAAACTGAACAACTTTCGTTATGGGACCAACATCGTAATAATTGCGAAAAAATAACTGTCCCGTACGTTTTGGTCGAGTAGGTATTAAAGTTTTGTACGGGACAACAGATAATTTTTTCGCGATTACAATGTTAGTCCCATAGAGAAAGATGTTTAGTTTGAAGGTCTGATCCATACCCTTAAATATGACCACGCATTTTGTATACAAATTGTATAGTAAAATGTATAATTGTATACTCACATTATACAAATACTGTCTCAACTCCATATAATTCTCCAGATTAAGCGTCTTCTGTCCAAATTCCGGTATAACTTCTAAGCAATCAACAGACTTCTCCATATCACTGCCTTTTCTTTTTAGTGACATCTTGTTCCTCTCCTTATGTGAACAGGATATAGCAACGGCAACATTTTGCCAGATTTTGGCGTTTTCTATAGCGTTGCCAGACGGTCCATTGGCGAAGTGGTTGCCGGTTGGCGTGAGAATGGATTCAGAGACGCCTAGACATTGGAAGCATTGACGGAAGAGGGCGTTCCATTTTTGGTTTGGTGCTACGCTTAGCTTTCCGAAGGAGCTGAAATAAATAAATAATAAATTTATTATGTTTATTTCTCAAAAACCAATAAGTACATTGTTTTTATTATAATGCTCAGGCTAAGGTTGTGTGTACATAAAAGTTTTAGCATCTGAAGCCGAACTAGGCATAACCTACAGGCTTCAGCATACAGCGCCAATCCTCTGGCGTTACAAATATATTGATTTTATTTACTAGCATTTAGTAGGTATTCATGTGCGGATTAAAATTTGATTATCACTTGGGATAACGCTGAAAGAAAACATTGTGAGGAAACCTGCACATAAGAGAGCGCCTTATAAAGTTCTCGATGGTGTGTGTAGGCCGCTAACCCGAACTAGTCCAGGGTGGTGGACTAAGACCTAACCCTTGTCATTCCGAGAAGAGGCCCGTGCCCAATAATTATAAGTGTACAACAAATGTATTTATTGTAAGTGTCTGGCTTGTGTAGAAGAATCATGGATATCGTTTGTAAAATATTTTAATTGTTGACTAACGAACATTCGGAAGTTGCCAATGACTCTATGGCCCTATCCCAAAGTGAAAGGTCCTTTGTGTAAAAGTCAATACTTGTGCTGTGGACTACCACAATTATAGTCTCTGTAATATACGTTTAATATTGTGAAGATAAAGAAAACATTGATGCCTTTCAAATGTGTGTAAATCTAAGACTGGACAACCAAGGTGGAAAAATATACACATAATACTTACAAAGACAAACAAAAACCAATTTAAAGAACACTTACTTAGGCTTAGAATTGACTGGCAGCACAGGATTCGATACATTCAACTGCATCGTCGCATTAGATATTTTGACGCCTTCAGTCCACGCGCCACTAAGAGATCCTTCGATCTTGTCTCCGCTGGAGAAGGTTAGCACTCCCTTCCCTGAAAACACGCCCGCTGATCGGAACTCCCCTTCATAGTGGGTACCGTCCTCGAATACCATGACTCCATGACCCTGGAAGTTTAAAATTCAAGTGATCTTTTTAGTCCATAAATATTGCAAATGGTGAATTGATGATGTTTATTAAGGACTATTAGAAATGATTGTCTGAACAATTGCTTTTGAGAGGCAAAACCAGAGTCGTGCTTGACAAAAAAGGAGTGAGGAGCAGGACTAACTATTGAAAATAATTTGGACTTGCAAAGAATTTCATTTCAGTGAAGTTAAATGAAGAATGAAGTGAAGTAAATGAACTTATAACCTAACCGACAAAAACCCCCCACTCCAACTAAAAAAGAGCTGTAACTTTTGAACGGCCGAATGAAATGGGATGGCATGCGATGGGTTTCATGAGACATTGAAGATGATACCCGATTAAACTAGTTTTCAATTAAAACTGCATTGAAATCGGTCCATCCGTTTTGGAGCTACGATTCAACAGACAGATGCACAGATTTACAGATACACACTACAAACGTAAATGAATTTATAAATAGAAACTTGAATCATTAATTATTTTCGTATTTTCCTTTATACTAACCGTCAAAATATCCTGCATAAACAGTCCTTCATAGTAAATCCCATCCAAGGTCACGATCAAGCCACACCCATGTTTCTTATTATCGCTCCAATTCCCCAAATACTTCTCCCCTTTCCCAATATCATCCATGACACCATACCCTTGCCTGACCCCATTAACCCACTCTCCCGTGTAGATAGTCGCGGAAGATGACGTAAAATCCCCTTGCTTTTTGATTCCATGACCATGGGGATTACCGACCTTAAAGTAACCCTCGTACATGTCCCCTGCCGTGTATTTCATGACTCCGTATCCATTTTGGAGGTTGTCTTTCCATTGGCCCTCGTAGATACCTGAAATAGGACACAATTGTGTAATGTGTTTTATCCTAGATCGATTCCCAGGTCCGTCAAAATGTAGCGAGAAACCCTCCCGGCTTAATGCTACCGCGTTGATTAATCGATCTGTAAAGTATAGCTGCGCTTGCCGCGGTCATACCTTGGATAGGCGACTGTTCTTTTAAGTTCGGGGATATCGAATTCCTAAATGACGACATTTGTTACGTCCATACCTGCAATAGTCTGAAAGTATGGCAAACAGACAAAGTTTAAGAATTCAATATCCCGATTGTTTTGCTTCGTGTAAATATTCATATTCAGTCGTATCTGGGTGGACTGCAACTCAACTCGCAACTTGGTTGAGATAAGGTAGATGTCTTCCAGCCTACATAATTTGCTTAAAATGAAATGAGCCGTGCAATCATCAATGACATTTTACAAAGTCATTAGCAATCATCGACAGCATGAATAG
Source organism: Allophyes oxyacanthae (assembly GCA_932294325.1). Lineage (NCBI taxonomy): Eukaryota > Metazoa > Arthropoda > Insecta > Lepidoptera > Noctuidae > Allophyes > Allophyes oxyacanthae. The sequence goes on from OW028612.1 coordinate 4,236,537, forward strand.
TTTTATGGGTTATCCTCTAGTTATCCTATGACTTCATCGTGGAACTGTTCCTATTCGGGGACTTCACAGAAAGCTTCTTTATTTACTCTATTATACCTACTGATACTTACAGTTTACTAGTTTATCTATTAAAGCCGGAAACTTGTTGTCTCGTGATCTCGATCCCAGAAATACCCGTGACGTTATAAACATTAAAGCTAAAATAATAATTCTTTGACTTTTGGACTCATTATGTTACCTGATTATTGGTAAAAAATTCTCAGTGCGAATATGGCTGAATATATTATTATTATTGTATTGTACGCAGATTTCTCAAGGTTGGCAAATATGGCATACGAGTATTTCGTAATTTACCTTGGCAATAACGTAAAGTGAAAATAACTTATACCTATAGTAGCTATGTGTACAATACATTGGTCGACCTGAATGAGTTGTTAAAAAAACCGGCCAAGTGCGAGTCGGACTCACGCACGTAGGGTTCCGTACCATTATCTATAAAAACGGCAAAAAAAAAACATGTTTGTTGTTTGGGAGCCCCCTCAAATATTTATTTTATTCTGTTTTTTAGAGTTTGTTGTTATAGCGGCAACAGAAATACATCGTCTGTGAAAATTTCAACTGTCTTAACTATCACGGTTCATGAGATACAGCCTGCTGACAGACGGACGGCCGGACAGAGCGGCAGCGGAGTCTTAGTAATAGGGTCCCGTTTTACCGTTTGGGTACGGAACCCTAAAAATATCCCGCTATAGTTGTGGTTTCCCTTAGGTACTATTATTGCATAATATATACATCAAATTGATCTTTAATGATACACCTCATTGCCCACAAATGATGTGAATTGATATTTCCTCACACGCTTATTTATACATAGGTATAACTATGTATGTGCTGTACCTACTACTATAGGATAATAAACAAATTAGTCGTCTATTACAAGAGCTTGAATTAATAAAACCAAAAGAATTCGACATTTATTGGCATTTATACAGCTAATCGCTATGAACAAGCAAACAAGAGCATGAATAAAACCACGTACGCAAACAAGGGTTCAAATGTTTGAAGCGTAAATATTACTATTAAGGTACTACTAATGTACAATTATGACTAATATCAAGACAATTCATAAGTCATAGCAAAAGAAAGAATTCGCGTCCACGAAATGATGACGCGCAATATAATCAAGAATTCGTACCCATTTAGATTGAATGCCGAGCTTGAATGATATTCAAATAAAAGAAAGAATGTTGGTGTATATTGGAATAATGGAATACCAAGTACATATTGGCATTCTTATAGATTCGATTGAATGAACGTCGAAATCGTCAATTCTTTTATAGAGCATTGACTTTCGCCTGTCTTTCTATCGCTAAGCGGTGAAAGCCGAGAACTTGCTACGGGCTCGAGTAAAGCTGAACCGAAGCGCAGCTAGGAGGTACACCTAAGTTAAAAGAAGTTTCTCCCTAGCGCGCTCCATACAAACGAAGTTTAATCCTCTGTTAATCCTATTTTGAATAGTGATGTTCGTATCGAGTTGTAATCGATTACCATTTATAATACAATAAATAAATTTAGGACTATTTGGTAAAGGTAAGGCACACACAGAAAAAATAGTGAATAGAATTATTGTGTATCAAAAAGTTAATAGTATAATCGTCAAATTACGAAATTTTAAAATTATGCGCAATATTGTATAATGTAAAATAAATATTGCAAAATGAGTGCTATCTCACCAATGCGTGCGTGGGTTGGCGACGTTCGACAGAGACGGTAACACCTAATTCAAATACCTAACGCGGCCACGCTATTTTAGGGGAAATCCTCATAAGCTAGGAGGACAACCTTAGCAATAGGGCGTATAAAGATTTTTTTTGAGTTTACATGCAATTAGGCCATGCCCGATGGGGTCCGACAACCATGATTTTATATGAGTGTTAGGACGCCTATTTAAAAAAATCTAGGTTAGGTCCTAAAGCGGATTAAGGTGTTTCAGCTTATAAACACCTATAGAACATTTTTAATACAGTAACATACATTTAGAATTCTTACCTATACTAGGGATTTCCATTTTTCCATGTCCACATAACGCATTAAGTTGGAACTGGCCCACATACAGTTTCCCATCAGGCCACTCCACTTTCCCGCTTCCGTGGATTTTTCCATCCAGCCATCTCCCACTATACTTCGCATCTTTGTAGAACGAGTTTTTGTTCGAAAATGTGTGACTGGCCGTCCTTATGGCAGGCGGTTTGAAGTTCTCCTTGTTCAACACAAGTCTTATCGATGTGTTCAAGGAATGCGTCCATTCCGTTTTCTCCTGCTCTGTAGTTGTTGTAACTGATATAATCTCTTCGGGAGTCGTGAGCTGGATGACGTTTTGTAGAGAGTCTGTGTTTGGCAAAGGTTCTACCCATAAAGTTTCTAAAGGATGGACGTTTGGAGTGCTTCCGCTAACGTGAAGGAAAAGGTCGTTGAACAGAACAAACCAGTGAGAAGAAAAGCGTCCTGGATTCACCAAATTCAGCTGTCGAGACTTTGACTCTCTGACTAGACGCCGTTCAGGCGTTCTGTACTGCTCAAGACTTTTGCCTATCGTCTCCCAAAATAACTTTGTGACATCTGCTTCCTTTCGTTTCTTTTCCTGCTCATCTATTAAAGAATCCAGGGAAGCTATAACTTTGTTTAATCTTTCATCTATATTCGGTTTAGTGTCAACTTTTTTTCTTTTCGTCTTGTACCTCAATAAGGATTGAGCTATGCATTTATACGAGCTTAATCTCGTTAGCGGTTGAACAAATGCGAGACCTACTATGGCTTCCAAAGTCTTTTTATTGTTTTTCTGCTTATTAGTCGGGAGCTGGTCGCTAAACAAATTATATACATTAGACGGGACATCGACGACACTGTTAATCTGCGTGAAACCGCCGATAGCTATCAAATTGCTTACTGCTACATAATACTTTCTGTACAAATAAATAAACTCTTCTAAATTCTTTATTAAAGAAATATCACATTCGTTTATATGTTTCTCGGCGTACTGCCACATCGAGAGAACATTTAGAGCAGTAATGTTTAATATGTCACCAAAAATATCACCAACTGTTTCGTAAATATTGGAATGTATAGTTACAGCTTTACTTTTCTTAAGAAAAGGTTTAACAAGATTATGATATATCAAAAGCATTTCTTCTAGATATCTTTGAGCAATCGACAGATCTTGGAATTCTGGACATTTGGACGACTCTTCTATTGAGCAATAGCTGATGTTTCCGGATGATAATATTCGCCAATGGTAGCACATATTCTGGGGCTTCGTTGAGATACTTTGGGATTCAGTGATTTTTACAGTCATATCTGTGTGGCTTTCAGTCTTTTCTTCCTCTTTCTTGACATTCAAATTAACGATGGACTCTGTGAATCCCTCAGTGTGCTTCCCCATATAGAATATATTTTCATTGTGAGTGTATGCCAAAGTATGATGATCAGTTGCTATCATATCCCTCACTCTATCACTGTCAGAGTTTTCTGTGAACTGTTTAGGACCACTTTTGTCTTCTCTAGAATCAAAACTAACTTGATGAAATTGATTGTAGCCCCACATGAAGAGTCTTCCATCTAATGTTAAAGCTGAACAGTGCCATTTGCCACAGGAAACCTTTTGGAGTCCAAAACCTGACAAGCTCATGACTACCATTGGTTTTATCCTTTTCACTGTATCTCCTACACCTAATTGCCCATATGATATGTCACCCCAGGTCCATAATTCTGTCGCTAGAATATTCTTACCAAGTTTAGACATGTTTTTGAGGTTTTCTGTCTTCCTTGCAGCTTCAAACTCCTTTTCACTGCTTATTGTGCTGGTGGAAAAATGCAAATCTTCCAGATTGCAGTTAGAGGTACAGCTATACATTAGAGAATTTAATTCCTCATGGTGGCTACGCATTTGTAATTCAACAGCGTCATTGTTGTCACTGCTACCGCTAACATGTCGTGATAGTGTCGCCACCTTGTCACCTACGGTTTTCACTCCTTCATATACAAAGTTTGTGAGGTTTGAAACATTCTCTTTTATTATTCTAGTCGGTTTCTCCGTGTATTCCACTAAATAATCTTCACCAGCTGAAACCCAAGAAAGCTGTCTGCTCAAGAACTGTCTAGCGGCATCAGTATTTATAAATATGTTGTTTATTTTATCTCCACAGGCTTCATCTGTTTCACTTTCTCTATCTGTCTGGTCTTCACCATCATCTGTCGATTTAGCATCTTGAAAATTTTGATCTGGATCTAAGTTTGTGTTTTTTTGTGAGTTTGTTCTTGCAATTTTTGATTCCTCAGATGAGGGACTAGAATCTTCAGTTAAACTATGTGCATCAATATGCACATCTGTTTGTGGGGCAGTTGTACTACTTGAATCTTCACTAGACTTACTAATTTGAACACCTAAAGGGCAGGTTTCTGATAGGGATGGCACGGATGCTGGAGATGCTAGGCCTATTATTGTCTGGCATTGTGAGCAATTTGATGCAAACACCTCTTCATCATCATTGTCACTCTCTGTGTCATAGTTGCCAGACCGTCTGACATTTTTTCTAGCTATGACAGCAGCAAAATTTTGACCAACGGAAGCACTATACACCGTCCTTCCTTCAAAAAATGGAATTTTCTTAACACTAGTTGTATCTAATGACAATTGGGGCATAACACCAGAACCCCACAGCTGCCCATCACTACTGATGAACAGCTGTCCAAAATCACTTGTCACTACATTTCTAAACTTCACTTTATAACTGGAACTTTTAAAACCATGAGGACAACATTTGGCATCCTCCTTAACAATAATTTCTTCTTTGTTTTTAAAACTAGCATTTGTCTTATATAGCCTCCCATGGACATCTATAATATAAAGGATATCATTATGATATGATATGTCTATTGCTGAAATACCACTTATTTTTCTAAAATTCAAACAATCTTCTACAATTTCGCAGTTATAAAGCCCGTGGTCATTTCCTAATACAATGAAGTCTGTACCCAGTGCACAAAGTTTTACAATTTTATCAGGTACTTGCTGTGACGGTGGCACATTCAACGGTGTTAATCCTCTCCAGAAATTATGTTGACTCATTATTTATTAATCACTTCCCTTCTTCATCGAAAGTAGGAGTATCATCGATCAGGGCGGAAGAACTAATGAACACTTTAGTCACTATCGCACATAGTTTCAAGGTGGAACTGTTCACTATGAGATACATTTACAAATTATATATTTTTGTTTCTCACGAAAGCACTGATTTATTTACTATCTTTGTTTGAGATTTTTTAATTTAACTTTTGATTGACAATTAAAATAAATAATGAAATAAACTGACACTTGACAGCTGATTATTTCATAGACACGAAGATGAAATGAATGAACGAAAAGAACTGTATTAGAGTTTTTTCTGAGATTAGAGTACCGACCATAACGTTAAAACAGTTATTTAGCTGCTATTTAACTATTATGCGACTGGTAACATTGTGATTAATTGTCAAAATCATAAAAATCAATCTAACCTTTCACAAAAATGGCGAACCGTGCAGGGCCTGCTAGACGCGTTCCTGAAACAGAAGCCACAATTACATACGTTCAGTGCGATGGATTGGTACGTAAACAATTAATGATAACTTTAAAGTAACTAATATGTAAAACCATCACTTGAAATGCTACTACACGTTGAATAGCTGTTGCTGTTCGACACGTCATGTATTCTCTGTTTTTCAACATTGTGCCGTTATTTGTGTATAATTCTCGTGTTAAAATGGGTCTATTTAGACTGTTATTACACTGTGACGTATATATTCGTATCAAAAGGAGTTTTAGGACCTATTTATAATTGTCCGTATAGGTTATGTTGTGAAGATAAACTTTACTTTTTCATATCCAGGAAGTTGCCTAAAAACCCAAATATAATCTCTATTATCTCCATTTACACTCATACTTCAATTAAGGACCCATTTCTAATAATAATCCTGGTTGAAATGTTTAAGTGGTTAATGTACCACTTTCCTAAATGCCAATTGTTTACATGTGAAAGTTGAATTAGTTGACGAGGATGAGTCACGCACTCTTTTGGGACATTAGCCTCAGTGTGACCCGAGATACAGACTATTAGAGAGATGATCTCATGCTATGACATTGAGTAACTTTGGCCAGATACATTAGCATCCGTAAACTGTGTTTTTTTTAAATATCCAATACCCTGTTAATTATGCGTGCTAAAATAGCATGAAAGCTATAAAATTATCTATGTTTACAAACAATATAAACAGATAATGTATAAAGTATTCATTGCTTTTACATTTATTATTTATCTTAGAAGGTGTGTGTTGCGGCATTACAAATAATTTGTTTTAATAGCCATGACACATTCTTTGGGGCTGGATTACGTAGCAGCTGTATTTGGCATAATTAATGGGGGGATCCATTACAATGAACTTACAAGCTTACAAAAACAAAGTTCTTTGTTTTATTTGCAAGTTAAAATACAGTAGAATCCGGATATACAACTTCGCTTATAACGGCTAACCGTTTTTAGCGACGACGATGTAAATTCAAGTTAGGTTTCATAGTTAGGGACGTAGGTCATAGGTAGGCCGTTTTGTGCGTCGTCCGGTTAATACGACAGAGTCTCGCGGGCCCCCTGAGGGTCGTTATATCCAAATTCTACTGTATAAGTATAATGTACATACTTACATTAAACTTATTCTCCCTTATTACAAAAGATAGTGAGAAGTAAGTCTTGTAAAACCCAGGTTTTAACATAGCCTTGTTTCTTTTTGTATACTACTAGACTTGCCCTAAACCATCTTCTGGACATAGTATTAAATAAAGTCGCTTTCCGCGTCTGTCTGTCTGTATATCCGCTAAGTTCACCTAAACCACGCAACAGATTTTGATGCGGTTTTCACCATCAGTTAGATAAATTTTCACGGAAGGTTTGTATGTATAATAATACTCTCGAAAGTGTACACATTTGAAGCTGGGAGGGAGTTGTTAGTTTGTAATAAAATATGTTTTGTATTGATAGTAAGCAAAATACTTAATATCAACAGGGTGGGCTGTTATTGTTTGTATTAATTAACTTGACTAATGATACAGAATCTGTTGGAAAACAATAATATTATTTTAACTCAAATGCGTATGATAACTTTAATCAAAATTAACAATACCATTAATTATTTCTAGGCGGTAATGAAAATAGTGAAACACTGCCATGAAGAATCATGCAGCAACATGGAGGTGGCTCAGGGAGCCCTACTCGGACTGGTCGTGGAGAACCGTCTGGAGATCACCAACTGCTTCCCGTTCCCAAAGCACGATGATACCATGGACGAGGAAGAGTACCAGCTGGACATGATGAGAAGACTGCGTCGTGTTAATGTTGATCATTTCCATGTTGGATGGTGAGTGAATTTTAATTTATTTAGTAAAACTGTTGTTTTACTCACCTTAAAGAATTTTGAATACAGATTTTTCCATACAGAACACACCACCTGTCGCACCTTGGTTCGCTGGTGCCAGCCTTTCCAGAGAAACAATGGTAACGGCTTTTAGGTTGCGTTCTGGTCACATTCCATTGAATAAGTTTTACCATCTGGTGGGTGTTAAACCATCGCCTATGTGTGACATATGCGATAAGGTTGAAGACTTTATACACCTTTTGGTGGAGTGTGACCAGTATCGCAGTTTGAGATGTCGGATTATACCCGACTTAGATCTTCGTAACGGAAACCTAAACATTATTTTGGCAAAACCAGTGTCGCAAACCTGTAAAAAGTTGTTCTGTTACGTGAGGCTGTGTATGAGGGCCAGGAGACCGTTGAATGGCGAGAGTTGATAATACGATTATTGTAATATTAATATGCGTTTCCCCATGGGGCTGGCATAGTCACCTAGAGCGACTGAAGCCCCGAAAAAAAAAAATAGATTAAAAAAAAAAAAGAGTTTCCATGGAGTTTATTGCCGGTTCTTCTCCATAGGATCTACTATTTGGCACTGTGCACCTAGAGTGTCTCGACATTTCATAAGTGCCTGTATCTGGTTTACATGAAATAAAGATCTATTCTATTCTATTCTGAACCTTGAATTTTGATGAATGCCAATGTTTATAAGGTTCCATAGCCAAATGACAAAAACGGAATCCTTTAATTTGATCAAACTCCGCCTGAACGCCGCGCGCAGTGTAGCATGCGCCGTCGCATTCAATCCCTTCAACAGAAATGCTATTTTTCAATGTAAATAAAGTTCTATGTTCCAGAACTTTATGCACTGAAATTTCGTACTTCTAAGCCTTCTGCTTGTATTGATCCTAAGATACACAATTGCTTGAATTGAATTTATTGCTTGTTGTAACTTGCTCAAATATGAATCTTTTGTCTTCTCAGGTACCAAAGCGCCGATGTAGGCAATTTCCTGAGCCAGTCGCTCCTGGAGTCGCAGTACCACTACCAGACCTCCATCGAGGAGAGTGTGGTCGTCATCTATGACACTAAGAAGTCTGCAAGAGGTTTCTTGACGCTGAAGGCCTACCGTCTGACTCCTCAGGTTGGTGTAAAGAGGATTTATTCGTTAATTTTATGGGATTTTGGTCTTAGATGGTTATATTGCAAATATTGCTGCTTGGTTTGCACTAGCTAACAGTGGCAAAGAGTCCATAGAAGCCGATTCCCATCAGCTTCCCGTAAGGAATTGGTTAGTGCATAGACCAAAGTAATATTATATTATTTACCCATCCAACTGAGAAAAAAAAAGGCTTGTTATTCAGTTAGGTCTTGCTCTTCCAGATATGATTATGTATAGATTACAAGAGACGGTATAGATTTTTGTCTTGCAGCAATTTTTAGAAGACATATTTGGGGCGGCTTCCCCTTTTAAAACTGTCACCCTTCGCTACTTCATTTTGATAGACCAGACTATAATATTGTTACCTATATGATAACAATATAATTGGTAGAATGTATCATAATCCAAAAATAGTGAATTTCTGAAAAATATACCAAGAGAGAAAACCAATCACAATTCACCATAACTAAAAAAAATAAAGTGAGACCGATCCGGGTCATGAATATTTTTTGCCACCTATTAATTTTATAATTTTCCTGTTTCCAGGCCATCGCCATGTACAAGGAGGGCGACTACACGCCCGAAGCTCTCCGTAACCTGAAGATAGGGTACGAGAGCCTGTTCATCGAGGTGCCTATTGTGATCCGCAACTCGCCCCTCACCAACATCATGATGTCTGAGCTGTCCGAGATGATCCCTGAGGAGGAGGGATCCAAATTCCTGGATTTGGGTACTGCATCAGTATTGGAAGGTGGGTTTAATTATTTTAATAAAAGTGTTTGTCGTACTAAGGGTCTCATGGTAGTGGCGCGGACACGATAAAAGGTTCAATATCTTATTTGCAATGAGTGCATTCACTCATTCGGCAAGCGACCGGCACATTACTACGTCGTGGTGCGTCGTGGTGCAGGATTGTCCAATCAAACGAATCTGCTCATATCATAACGAGTTTTGATTGGCTATGGTGCTTCACAACACGCTACAGCAGGCTAGTAATATGATACGAAGGCTGAGAGCTAGCCAACTGCATTTTTTCACTATCAATATAATTTAATTTATTACATCTTTTCGCTAGTCATTCTGGCCTACCAATTTAGGGGTCAAGTGGTCAATAATGAACATGCCTGAAGGCCATGTATGTTATCGATTCGTTCTGATTTTTATTGACTTGGTGATTTAATTACTTCATATAACATAATTATAATTTTGCATATTTTTTTAAAGACTACTAGCCACAGTTCTTCTATATTACTAGTATATCTGTTGACCCCTTTAACGATACTAAATAATTATACTTGTGGTAGGAGTTTACATCAATAGGGTTCGGTTTCACGAGCTCTGGCTCACAAAACCCGTCACCTTAGTCTTTGGGTAAGGTGACGGGCGGCTTCTTGTGTCGTGTCGGCAAAAACTATCATATTATGGTGATCGCTTATGCCGTAGTGGAAGGATAAGCCAGTCAATGGTGGTATCGAGGCTGCCTGTTCAGGGTACGCCAGACGAATTGAGAATCCCTCACTCATAGAGGCCTTTTTATTGCACCTTTAGTTAGTTTTAACATATTGAATGCTGATACAGCAGACAAAATAAAAAATCTATTGTTCGTCCTCACGGGTGACTGACATGCTGAAGGGCCAATGGGTGCAATTGCTCCCCCCTGGCTCCGACCAAACACATTATTATATCTGGAGAATTTGAGGATCGCTTTACTTTCGCTAGCTAGTTTTCTCCATTCAAAAAACTCCATGCATGTAGGACATGAATAAAAATTAAAAGTTTTTTTTTTAATCACTTTAATTGTCCTTTATTTGCGCCTGTAATAACCACATCGTCCTACCCTCAGGTCAACTCCGTAGCCTAATGGAGCGCGTCGACGAGCTCAACCAAGAAGCTATCAAGTTCAACAGGTACCAACAGCTGGTCGTCAGGCAACAGCAGGACAAGCACCGTTGGCTCGCCAAGCGTACCCAAGAAAACTTGGCGAGAGCAGCCAAGGATGAGCCCCCGCTACCCGAAGAAGACGTCAACAAACTCTTCAAGCCCCACCCTGTTCCGCCTAGGCTCAACCCTATGATTGTCGCTGGACAAATCAACACTTACAGCCAACATATAAGCCAGTTCTGTTCCCAGAGTCTTGCTAAACTGTATTTGACGCAAGCACTCCAAAACGCGAAGGAATCTAAGCAGAACAACTAGTTTTGTATTGTATTAAATATCTTGTCACACAATTATTTATGCGTTTTTATTTTACTTATAACTGAGGGCCAAGCAAGAATAGTTTGACGTATAGTAACGTAAACGTAAGCAAATTTTGATTATAAAATACAATGAATCTATCGCATTTTTGTTGAATTTTATGCAACATACACACTTGTTTCATGAAAATGTAAAAATACTGCATGTATTTTCAAAAAATATCATGGATTAAACGAGTATTTTTTATTCAAAATTTGCTTACGTTTTCTTTACCAGACGTCAAAATATTCGTGCTTGGCCCACTGAAGCCTATTTTACCGTTTTAATAAACACAGCCCCTTATTACAAAATATGGTTTAAAGCAAGTTTAGTAAAACCCAGGTTTTAAATTCGACGACACGATTGGCGCAGTGGCTAAGTAATTAGATTACTGCGCTACGTGCCGCGAGTTCGATCCGCGCACGGTACAAATATTTGTATGATTTACAGATAGTTGTTCTGAGTCCTCAAAGAATAGGACACTATACACCCGCGGGTGTCTCAAAAGGCCAGCAGGGATATTATCAAGAGAATCCACCACCACCAGCGTCGTTAGCTAATAACATTTGGCCCGCTCCGAGCTCTTCACAAGATCGCCGAACGCGGTCCATGTGTAAAATCAAGATGGTTAAAAGAAACTTACACTAGGGCCTCTGAAGGAAGCCAGTAAGAGGCCGGTAATCTTCCACCTGCCCCAGCGTGAAAGGGAATCCCCATCGGATCGCGCGATCCGTTGCTTGTTGCATCTGATATCGGAGAGAATTCTCATCGGATCGCGCGATCAGATGCAACTCCAAAAATAATAAAATATTGGCCCATCAGATCGCGCGATTCACTCCATCATAAAAAAGGTAGTGTACAATCAAGCACTTTGGCTAATGTGCACTTTGCCGACAAAATTTTGCTTCCGCCAATTAGGACCGAAGGCTAAGTGGCTCTAATTGGCAGCAGCAAAATGTGGGCGTGGCTAAGCTTATCGGGAGCTGTGCAAAAAATTTTGTCGGCAAAGATTACAATTGCCAAAGTTCTTGATTGTACCTACATATATTATCTACTTCATCACAGCTGGCAGACAACTATTTAGCTAGACGATAATTATTTTACTTTGTTTCTGATTAGTCAATTTGTTTTATAACTGTCTCAATTCAGATTAATGGCATAATTTGATTATTTCCTCTCATTCTACCACAGACTTCTTTAACGAAAACTGGATTAACCGACCGCCAAAGGATAATAGTGATAAATTGTGATTGTCCCTGAATTGCCTCAAATTGCTTCATTTTGTCCCAACGTCGCCCACCTGTAGGTAATTGGAGCATCTCTGTATTAAATTGATTTAATAATATAGATGGACGATCTTGTCATTTATTTTAAATGTTGGTTTAGCGATCTATATTATTTCAAAGTACCTACTAGCCAACTGTTTCGCTGTATACAGGCAATCATTGTATATCTACAGGGCCGAACCTTTCTATTCTAGTCCCGATCCCTTTAGGGGTTATTGTAGGTACCTACTCAACATTATGAACAAGTTTTATTGAGCGAACAACCGTAAATTCTCGAAATAAAAATCTGCTGTTCCATACATTTAGGCCGAATTTCACCGACAACATAACAGACGATTAGAGCAACAGCCGTTTAAACATGAAATTTTGCATGAGTAATTGGCCGATTTAATTTTAACTATCTGTTATGTTGTCGGTGAACATGGCCCTAAGTCGAGTAATATTGAATTATTTTGTATGGAACGGCAGATTTTTTTTTTCCCTATTTCAATTTTTTTCTTTTAGTAAAAGTTGTTCATATTAATTATAACCCTTTAAGAGGACCTTCGTTAGTAAAGTTTAACTGACTACCTACAGACTGGCTTTCATCCACGACTTCATAAAGAGTCAGACCAATATGGTCCAGAGATAGGTAATTGATTGCCCGGACTTTATTCGCGTGGTATATAGGCTACCTACCCTCTTTTATGACGTAGGGGTTTGGAATCGTATATTAATTGCCATTAAACTTTAAAAAAAATACATCTTTGACCACCATTGTCCATATCTGAGGGTAATTGTAGTCACTATGGGGACAATGAGAGTCAGCCTAGCCTAACAATTGTCAAATACGTAAACTTTTGGCGAGTCCCATCCTGTGCAGCTAGCGTGTGCCCATAAGCCACAAGAAGTGCATCTGTACCATAACTCATTGTTGCGACCAAATTCATCACATACTAAGCATTTATTCAAATCGTCGTGTTCATCATCGTCACATATCTGATTAAGACTAATATCTGATTCTGAAGAAGTGTTTAAATCTTGAAGTACGCGCCTTTTGGCCTTATTCGCAATATTTTTCTTAGGTTTCTGCTTTTTGCTAACTTTCGGCAACTTCAATATTGTAATTCAATATTCCAGGAGCTAACGTTGCTGATGATGTCGATGGTATTGAATCGACTGCTATGGATGATATTGATGGCATATGATGTATTTCTGCAGACGATGTAGATGGTGTTAAATTTGTTGTTACAATGATTGCGGGCAATGGGAGTCAACTCTCGCACTGCAGTGACCCTTATTACCCGATCGTACTAAATGTGTAAAAAATTTAAATAAAACTTTATTTTGCTATTAAAACACCAGAAATATTTTTTAAATCGATAATATAAGCTTAAAGACACACAATAACCTACTCTAAGTATTTAAACGTAACACACACAAAACACGTAAAATTACATCAAATGCGCGCGAAACTCCGCAGCGAGCGGCCTCCCCGTACAAACGATGGACGCGTACCGTACGGGCGAGCGGGGGTCCGCGAGCTGTCACTTAACGAGTCTTTATGGACGATATTCGTTTGTTTAGCTACTTTCGTCTAGGAACTAGAACGCTGACCACCTTTGCCCCCTGACTCTCATTGCCCCTTTTTCCCCTAACCTGTTTTTATGACTTAGATAAAAGATAGACCGAGAGAATAACGTCCAAGTTATTCTATGATATTATCCACGGTTACGACCTGTCAAATTTTGTAAGAAAATGATGCACATCACATCAGCTTGCTTTACACGTGAAAAGGCACGAAGGCCCCAGGACGGTTTAGGCAAGACAGATAAGACACTTTGTTAATAAAGCGATATATAGCTGACATTCAGAAACGAAGACTAAGACACCTACTTTATAAAATATACTATCTACCTAAGTTTCAAGTAATTTTAGTTAATTTTAATACAACTAAAATAAGCAACAATTTAGTCTGGCTTATGAATGTGTTGATTCGGAGAACACGACATTTGTTTGAGTGCCCCAAAGGTCCATACACCTGCTTCAGGAAAGATCTCAATAAGGGCTTGCCCATTGTCGTGGCTTCCTGCTGAGCAAAGGCTACGCGTATACAATCGACCCGATATCGACAACACGTTAAATTAATACATAAAAATAAGCTCAACAGCTGCCTTGTCTTTGGAACATAGTAATAGTATTAATTAATTTATATTAACGGGTGCCATCAATCCTTTTTAATTGTTAAGGGTAGGTACGTATGTATTTTGACAGACTAGTAAGTGACAGCATTTAGTGGGCAGTTACCTACCTCTTCATTCTTAACAGGCCTTCGTAGATCACTGATGGACTCTCACCTCTTGACAAGAGGCGCCTCAACGGTCATCCCCACAAAGTTCCCTCCGGTTTTGTGGGGGCAAACGTCTTAGTAAACTCTTGGTTACTGGGGTTTAAATTTTGGATGCCACGCAGCAGAAACAATAGAAAATCAATTGTTTGTCGGTCATTTGTTGAGTGACGAGGCGTTTAGAGTGTTAATGGTAATTGTGACTCTTCCTGTGCAGAACGCGGACGTCTCTGAAGAATTAACAGGTTGAAGTTTGACAGGAAAATTATTTAATTAAAACTCTTTTAAAAATGCAATAGATATTCGAACAACCCACAAAAAATGTCAAAACATAATTTGTCGTATCCCAATTCCCAGCATGTTTTATACTTAGTATTATTAGTAAAATAATAATAATTCGCGTGCAACCGTTCGATCATTATGTTGTTTCCTTCGAATTCGTAGACTAGGTAATAAGAACATTTCATTTAATAAAGCCATCATGGGGAAATAAGATGTCCCCTCACTTCGCATAATTTGGGGTGTGATTAGACAACGGGCGACCGCAAGGATCCAGCTTAACCACAACATCTGTATTCACGTTAATTTTAGATAATTCCCTTGTAAATTCGAAATAATGTGTAAGGTTTGATTGACATGATGATTTTGTGCAGCCTGTATTGTGGTATAGTTAGTGGTATATCTAATGACGCTATTAACGAAAAGTACCTAGGTAGGGCATAGCGGGTCTCTCCGCCAAAATTGGAACTGCCAAGACATGGGCGTTTTTGGATATTTTTGTCATCGATGCGCATCGACATCAAAGATGCGGTAGGTATCCGATATCAGCATCGATAATGTTGGCATCGATGCCTACTATAACAATGTTCGTGCCGTCAACTGTGATACGATGCTGATATGGTGACAACTCATCCAACCGCAATTAAAGATGTCCAGGTACCAGGTGAGATTCGAATCAAGATAGGTACGAGATGTTCTTTCAGAATAGCTCCCCTGATAGGTAATTTATTCAGGATTCGTTTTCCATAAAATCAAGGATGATGAAATTTCTGTTTACCTCAGAGGTCTCGTGTCCGATTCTCAAGAAGTGTAAAAAGCAGTCGACATATCTTAGTTTAAAAAAAATTGTCAAACGTCTCATAATAACTCAGTCTAGAAAATGTCTTTTTGAAAATTACAGACGTAACTAAGAATATTTAACTTTGAACTTTGTACGATAATTACAGGTACCTACCTACTTTGTGTCGTGATCAAGCACTTAATAAAGAAAGCAAATTGCTTTGAATTCATGCGATAATTTTGCTCCATTAAAATGTAGGTACCTACAATTAAATTTCACCTTTCCCATTACATTTTATTTACATTAGGTAAAAGTAGATATTTTTGTTTGTGTTGTTTTAGCTTTATGCACGACCTTTATACTTAATTACATAATTAAAGTTATAAAACGATGGTTGTTATAGTCTATTGGAAATTGCATGCAGACATTGTAATATCAGTTTAAAATAGTTTTTATTTTTTAAACATTGCCCCTCTCTAGGATTTCTCCTGTATCGAGGGTACAGTTTACAAACATACATGTCACATGCACACACAACCAGACCCGAAACAACTATTTGTAGATCATACAAATATTTGTTCCGTGCGGGGATCGAACCCGCGGCACGTAGCGCAGAAAGCTAATTGCTTAGCCACTGCGCCAACCGTGTCGTCGTTTATATCCTTTGTTTAAGCCGATATCAGAGATTCTAGCCGAGGAACGTACTGAATAGGTAATAGTACTACACAAAAACTTAAAGTACCTATAGTAACATTGCTCTTAGTACCTATTTATTACTTGACGGCACGGTTGGCGCAACTACGCTAAACGATTGGCTTTCTGTGCTCTGTGCCGCGGGATCGATCCCCGCACGGAACAAATATTTGTATGGCCTACAGAGTTGTTGGGGTTCTGGGTGTGTGTGCAATGTGCATGTGACATGTATGTTGGTAAACTATACCCACGATACAGGAGAATGGTAGTTGGAGCGCGAGCTTGTGCGAACAATATTTTTATTATTATTTTAGAAGAGGTAGAGTTCTAAGGCTTACATTCAGAGACGACAGAAACGAGTCTAAGCGTGAACTTACGCTTCCATATATCAATTTTACGAACAAATTTTGACATATGGAAGCGTAAGTTCACGCTTAGACTCGTTTCTGTCGTCTCTGAATGTAAGCCTAAGCCCCTTTGTCACTGTAATTACAGCACTCTCTCTAGCCGTAAGTCAATAGTAAAATTAACTATAGTCTTGGGGTGGAGGGATTTATTTTCATCGGATGAGCTCAATGCTCACAATAGACAAGATTGTAGTTAGTCTAGTCTTAGAAAAATAGGTCTGTCTGTCTGTCTATACACGTCTTCTCTACCAAATGCCGCAGACTTGAGACAGTTCCGCGTTGATGTAAAACAATTTATCTACCCAAGTCTGTCTCATAGACGTATTTTCTTCTCTACCAAACAACGCAGACTTGAGACAGTTTCACACTGACGTAAATCAATTTAGTATCTATTGACTTCTTGTTCCAATGTGCGTATTCGTCATCGATGGACATCGATAGCATTCGTTGGCTGTCTCTGACTACAGCCTTGACTAAGTATGTTCTGTGCAGGATTTTAAATTGTGTCTAAGATGAGCAAGCTTCTGATCACAGTGGGACCATTAATTCTTAATTATTTGTCATTTTTTATATTATGATTGTCTTTTCTTTGTTTATCTTACGTTGAGCACATGGGAAATGGGAATCATTAGCCACCGATAAGAAGCACGTCACCACAGGCACAACGACACCATTCATGGTCAGCAATGAACTTAGTCAATGACTCTATGGTCATCAAATTACAGAAGAACAGCAAACAGTATAAATACAAAGCAAACGAATCATAATAAAATGTATTAATAGCTATCACAAAATACGTAAATGTAGCGACTGGGCACGTTTTACCCACATACGAAGACAGAACATCAATTTTATATTGTAAAGTAATTGCGATGGAAAATGGCCGCTAATTGTGTGTTGCCCGTAAAAATAAATTATACTCGAGTGTCATTTGTGGGAGTTTATGAACAATCGCTGGCAACATTGTTCTTTTCACCTGACGATGCGATGTGAAGAGCGAATGCTTTGACAACGTTTATTAGATGTAATTAATAGGTTCTGTGTGAATAGTATAACTAATAGCCTGGTATTGTTGAACGGGTTACGTGAGCGTTCTTTCAGGTAGCTTACATTGTATTTGAAAAACCTGTGTAGATTAAAGGTAGATAATATAATTATTTAAATAGTAGCCTGGGTCCATACAGATGCAAAGCCGTTTCAAAATGTTTGAAATGAATGAGAGGGAAAATTAGGTTTGTGTTATAATTAGGGTTGCCAGCATTTAGAAAGAGTAAAAAAGTGACAAAGGTATGTTAATTTGATACTTATTTATTTTTGTTTTGGGATTTGTTTGTTATTAGTTTCGGTGTTGCAAAATTAAGTTTGATCTTAAACTTAATACTTTAAATAGCTTTATATGATATTATTTCTTTAACAGTACACTAGGTATATACCTATATACGGTTGGCAACCCTGGTTATAATGTAGGTATAACGGTTGGCCTCTCACCATGCGTTAGCATCCCTATATAGTTTGTGCTCTCACCGTATACACTATACAGGTCAGGCAATTGAGGATCCAATTCAGAACTTCAAGATCACACAATATAGATAGTACCTAATCCTCAAACTTATCACAAATCTGAAAAAAAACGAACAATATAATTTTTATTTAGTTCGTTTTATACCGAATGGGTGCCAGTGCCTTTTCAGGATAATATCCTTTGTTTTCTTTCTGATGTGTCAACACCGGCTATCACATGAGAATCACCTTATACAGGATGACTGGTTGAACGAGGGAAACATTGAAGAAGGATATTGTACTCATCATTATGAAGAACTTTTACGAAGGGACCAAACAAGAAATCCCGAAAAAAAAGACTGCTGTTTCGTACATTTAATCGAGTATCTAATATTGAATTAGGTACTGATAATGGAACAGATTTTTTTTCGCAATTTCCTTGTTGATCCCACTGTAAAAGTTTTTCATAATGATTATCCTTCAATGTTTCCTTCGTTCAATCAGTCACCCTGTAGTGGAAAGATTAGCCAGCCAGAAATGGTGGTATCGACGCTGATTGTCCTTGGTGAGCCAGACGATCCCAGGTTTCGTTACTCGTGGAGGCTTATAAGACTTGAATGTTTACATACTTTATAAATTCGTCATCAACGTTTAGTAAGTGTGAAAACGCAAATGCCTTGTTAAAACCTTGCAGAAACAGGCAATTTAATAGTCTTAGATTTACAACCGGTAATTGCATAGGTGTTAAATTAAATCGTGTATTTAAATGGGACAAGCGTTCTGTACCTACATTGTAGATCCAATTGGTCCCTTTTTCTTTTTTTTTTTAGTTTAATGAAGCCTATTTCTGTGGCTATTTTCTTCATTTGGTGCCCTTTATGACTATTAATGACCCCGCGCACTGGATGTTTTGGGTTGGTGGTTATTTGGCTTTCTCGTTGTCACATCACTACATAGTATAAAACAAAGTCGCTTCCCGCTGTCTGTCTGTCCCTATGTATGCTAACTATGCTTAGATCTTTAAAACTACGCAACGGATATTGATGCGGTTTTTTTTAACAGATAGAGTGATTCAAGAGGAAGGTTTATATGTATAATACTTTCATATTTAATGTAAGGATAATAGAGAAATTGCCGGGGACGGGTCGCTAGTTGATCATATTTTTCTGAATTTTTATTTTGGTATCTCAGATGAACTATTTTGTTTTAAAAGTTAATGAAGAAATCTTTTCGGTTCAAGAGGAAATTCTATACGGAAAAACATCATATAAGTGCCTATTAACCTATCAGGTGTAAAAAGACCGAGGCTGAGAGCCACGTATTCTTCCCATCATTACGAAGATTTTTTTGCATGGAGCCATGACCGGTAATCGAGATATTCAAGGTCAAAGACACATTATTACAATAATTAATATAAAAATAAGTAAAAATGTTATTAATTAACTATTTAAAGTGCCTATACTCCCTCTCATCTTGCTACTCACATTACACAGTCACACTCTGGAAAGTCCATTGCGCGGGATAAAACAGCTGTTTTTAATACCTAATAATAAAAGTTGTTTTCTAGCAATAATTTTTCGAAAAGTTACTTGATTTGATGTACTCGTACCTACTGTATGCGTAGACTTTGGGTATTTTTACACCCTGTATAACGTTTATCATAAATTTTATGGTTTTCTCCACGCTGTTCGCGTTTTATGGGGTGAAAACATCACTTTACACATCGTTAGGAAGCAAATTTTTTTGGCTGTTATGACTAAAGTCAATAGTCACCAGCACTAGAAATATTTATCATGTCACACGTCATGTCGCAGTTCGAAATCTTAAGCTAGGTAGAATACTCTGGTCGCGGGACTTATCTCATTACCGTGACCCCGGAACGTAAAGGGCTATCGAAGGAACACCGTTGATTTTAGTCAGTACAAGTCTGACAGTCCCTCCCGCCCTGCCCGGGGTGGGAGGACTCATTTGATGATTATACGACGCTAAAAAAAAAAAAAAAGGTAGAATACTCTGTTAAATTATGCCAGTATTTTTTTGTTTTTTTTTCAGAGAAACAGTCGAGCTGTGAATGTGCAACAAACATAACATTAAACATAACATTTGACGACACGATTGGCGCAGTGGCTAAATAATTGGGTTTCTGTGTTACGGGTCGCGGGTTCAACTCCCGCACGCAACAAATATTTGTACTGCCCACGGATAGTTGTTATGGTCTGGGTGTGTGTGCTTGAAACATTAACTCTATAAACTGAATCCACAATACATGAATTATGAAAAAAAAAAACTATTTTTGTGTAGAGGCTTCAGTTCACTATGACTATGCCAGCCTCGTAAGGTCACTCTTATACAATAACAAAAAATAACATATACCTAAATTAATAATAATGACGACAAACTACTAAATTATTGTTACTGAGCATTTAATAAAAATAAAAAATCACGTTATAATATTACTTCAGATTCCTCAATTAGTATGGCAACATTCACACGTCAAAGTGTTGCCAGTTAAGGAAAACTCCAGTTGTAAGTGGGAGGAGCGAGCCGGTGCTATATTTTATTATGTAACGGCTTCGGGCGATGCGTAGGGCCGTATTAAGTGCCTTGTTAGAGTGGTCTGGGACATGGGTGCTAGCTAAAACGATTGCACATTAGCTTGTCTTGTTATTACATATTACACAGGGTTGCTGGTAAAATGGTTGAAAATTATAATGCTTTGTAATTTCACACTATGATTTTGTGTTGTGGGTGCTATAAGCATAATTATATTCACTAGTCCAGTAGTCGAATACTATAAATCATATTAGATACAATGAAACCATTTATTTGTATTTCAAATATTCTAATATAACCTTATCCTTGTTCTAAACATTATGAAAAGTTTTAATGTTAGATACTATACAAAAGTTGTTTTTTTGTTGACCAATGTTATAATTACTTACTCTTTAACATATACGTAGGTAAGGTATAAAAGGTTAGTCGAAAAGGATACCTATAGAAAGTCGGAAGTGGTTGTTGTACTCATCAATATGTACCACTTTTATATGGGACTACACTGGAAATCGCAATAAATAAAATCAGCTTTCTATACAAACAATTCAATATTACTCGACTAGATGCAATTTTTTTAATTCGCGATTTCATGTTTTGTCTCATAGTAAAAGCTGTTAATGATGAGTATAATATTCCCCCTTAGATTTCCGATGGTAAAAAGATAACAAATTAAATATTTTAGTCAACCCTAAAATTAAGGCTAACTACAATAATTCCACTTAATTACCTGGCCCAGAATCCAAATCCATTGCGTGCTAATTTCAAAATTATACTTTTCTTGAGTGACGCAATGTACCTAATACGGTTACTGGTACATTAACATAGATGCAGTCCCTTCGGAATTAAACTTGTCTAAAATATAGTCATTCGATAGAAGTGGTCATGGAAAGTTTTGTATAAAATTAATATAACGAAACACTTATCTATTTATTCGTTCTTAGTGATAATATACCGTAATTATGTTTTTAATTTCTTGAAAATTGATACATCGTGATTATCTCAAGTTAATTTATTGTAATAAATGTAAGTAATTATGAGTTAATTAAAATTTTATTCGGATGGTGATCACGAGAAACTTTTTTCTGTGGCATGTTTTCACGATCATTTAAAAAACGTAAAAAAATATTTCAGTGCTGAGAAATACTTGCTACTAAAGCCCGTTGCACACGATGCGCAGTGGCTTGTGCAAGTACTATTACTGTGCATCAACAATTTATGCTTGGTGCGAGTGCTAGTGCAAGTTGATTAGTTGTACTCGCTGTGGGTCTTGTACGAGCGCGATCTGTTTGCCCCTGGCCACGCCTTCTCCACCCTGCGCTACTGGCATTCTCTCCAAGTACGTATCTTTCGATCAACGTACTCTCAGTAATAGTGCCAGAACTTTTGTTACATGTTACGTAATTTTTAACCCCTAATATTAAAACGTAATGTTGTAATTGGGCCGGTATAATTAATGCATGGTAGAAAAAAATAGGTGATACGAAACGTGGCGCATTAATTATTTTTGGAAGGTTGGCCAAATTGAAATGCGTCATTCATCGAGTAGGTAATGTCAATGAAGATACCGCAGACCAATGAAAATACTCGATTTAGGTAGGTACCTACTCAGAAGGTGTAACATATGTACCTACCTACTTATAGCTTTTTGACTACCCTCATGTAAAATTAGTAGATATAACTATAGCGTTTCGCACCAGTTCTTTCTTGTCAAAGGATTTCATTTGTCCATCGCTGTAGGTATCTAATGTGAACTGGCAATACACGAGGCACCTCATGAGTGATCAAATTACGTTTAAACGCTCAGGTAAGTACAAATTATTAGTACCTACTCGCGCAAGCTACTGCGCATCGTGTGCAACTGGCTTATATTTAACAAAATCTATTATTAGAAGCATGGAAATTTGTGAGCAAAAGTTTTGTTATTTTCTTGTCCGATTAGTCGCAATTATTATCGTGTACTTACTGTTCAAAACTACCTAAATAATCAATCGATTACCTTGGGGTACGGAAAATTCGATTAATAATCGTTGATCGAATCAATTTTGTATTTATACGGTAAACGATGCTGGCTTCGTACCTATTTTTTATAAGTGCGATGTTCTGAGGGCTGCTGTAATTTTATTATGCAAATGAGGCATAAAGTGTTGCCATACATAATCGCTCGAAACTATTTACTGGAGTCAAGAGCGCGGGAAAATTATTGCGGTAAAATGGTCGTTCTAGGTAGGTATTACTATATTATTAGAAGGTAAAGTTACGTGCACTTACTACGTACTTATCTACTACGTAAGGAAAATAGGTTTGACAGTTTAGTTGAGAAGACTTAACAATACAAAATCACTTTTCCATTAGTAGAGAATAATTATATATTATTATTATTAAACGAGGTTAGTCGGAAAGGGTATATAAACCCGGAAAGGTATTGTACTCATCATTAAGAACAACTTTTACTATGGGACCAACTCTGATATCGCAAAGAAACAAAATCAGCTGTTCCATACATTCAGTTGAGTACCTAATATTGAATTATTTGTATAGAATAACAGATTTTATTTTCGCAATTTCAGCGTTTACGTAGTTTTAACCCTATCCAGTTAACCTCGTTTTTTTTTCATGTAATATTTTATATGGTTTAGGAAGTTGTAATTCAAATGATAAAGACTCAAAAAAGCGCTAAGACTTCTAAATTTTAAAACCATAAAATTCATCCAAGGTTTGTAGAAAATAGGTCCATTTGTTCACGTCACATCGACTGTCTAGCTTTTGACAATCTCGAAGGCTTAATTGAACAACTTAGTCAACTTTCCACTTAGTAACGAATAAAAAGTGGAAAGTTGACTAAGTTGTTCAATTAAGCCGAATTAAGAGGTAGCATCTCAAGGTCAAGAAAAGGACGACCTTTTCTTGACCTTGAGATACTACCTCTTGTTCTCTAAAAGTATCTCTAGCCACCTCTTGAAATAATAAGTTGGACATTTTGTGCCAAATTAACCGTTATTAGTCTCATAAAAACCTAACCTACTTAGCATAAAAACGGTTTAGACTAAAACTTCGTTACCAAAACACAAAAGAGGAGGTCCATACGTCATTTCATTTTGCACAATGGACCAACGTGGACCCGCGCAAATTGTCCACCGAAACGATAACACTTTGATAACGTTTAAGTATTGGTTTTGGGCGAATTTAATCAAAAACTTTGGTATAACAGTTATTACTGGGGTCGGGTTAATTTCAAAATATACGATAAAGGATGCAAAAATAATATTTAAGGGAATTAGGGCTGCCGATGTGTAGTGGTGCGCAATTTTGTAGATTGCGCCCGCGCCGCCGACAGTGCCTGTTTTCTGTGAATTTTTTAATTAAATTACGAGACCAGATGCTGTAAAGTTGATGGAGGTGATTATACGGACACTCCTGACCTCACTGGATGATGCCCAAATTAAATTTATTGTTGAATTTGGTTTGGTTTACAATCCCAAATTGAGATGTTGGTGGGATAGCGTGTTGATTCTCCTCATTGGCTTATTATGAAATACTTAACTTGATTATCAATTTATTTCTGATCATTTAATAAGAAATCATTATTTTGATTATTAAGGGCCATAGCACACTAGCTACTTTCTGCAGCAGAATCGCGCATTTTCGCGTTCGTTATTCAGTTTTTGTAAGCAAAAGGTAGTCAATGTGCTATAGCCCTAAATTGATTTCTAAAGATTTGCTAAAGGACAACAAAGAGAATAGAGGGGCTCGTATATTTTTTTGGAAAACATATTCGTTATACCGTATGTATTAAAAAAGAAGGCAAAAACTTGACTCAAACCCATAAAGTAATAATAACTTTATGCTCAAACCTAAAAATAAAATCCAAACAAAACATTTAAAATTGAAATCCAGAGAAAGTGCAAACACGTAATAAATCTAGTTACTATGACGTGGCTCGGCGTAGTGATAAAGACAGGCGCAGGCGCATATTTCACGGTAAGTGCACGTAATGTAATAATTCTAGTCTTATCTGCACACTTTGTACTCGCCTGATAATATCTGCCTAGAATCTGGACGGATTGCTAACTTTAAAGATTGTGTTGCCATTTCTCAGGGAGATGCTCTATTTATATGTAGGTACTATTTAGTTGTTGTAATATTTTATTCCTTAATTAAAAAAACACTTGCAATTTTTTTACATTTATACTTTACTGTACTAGCTGTTCCCAGGGGTTTCACACGCATCCTAGAGAAACTACTCCATGTACCTGGATAAAAAGTATCCTAATTATGTTAATCGAGGACATGGCCTATCTGTGTGCCAAAGTTCATCCAAATCCGTACAGCAGTTTCTAAGTAATTGAGTAACAAATATCTAAACATCTTCTCAAACTTTTACATATTATTATAATTCATATAACATTGAAGAAAGAAAGAAAAAAAACTTTTAATAAACATCACATAAACATAATAACACCAACACCGAAAAGAAGTAACATAAAAATACACAAATAAGATAAATAATAAAAATGAGAGTAGGTACCTACTTTTTTTTAAATATGAAGAAAAAAAATTAGGCTATATTAGTAAGAACAATAATTATTGTTCTTACTAATAAGTATACCCTATATTTTTTTTCTACAAATGATAAGGACAGGTTTACTTGCTAATGAAAATAGATGGCAATAGGCGACTATTTTAGTCAAATAACGTATAAATCATCGTTTATAAATAACCCGCATAAATGGTTACCTATTCGAAATAGTGAAAATTAAGTAAAATCTTACCTATGCTCACTATCATGATAATTGAATAGGTATAGTTAATGAATACTGCCGGCTTTGGTAGATTTGAAACGAGTGCCACAGCTTTATCTGAAACTTGCAAAGACAAACAAACTAAAGGTTCCTTATAAATAAAGAATACAAAAAAAAAAAACTTCAGTTACTATGTATCAGCATCGTTACAACTATACACTATACAGCTACATTAAAATAAAAAATTATTTCAAAGTCCATTGAATAAAAAAAATACAAAAGAAAAGTAAAAAAAATAAAAAAAATACCCACAGTTACCGTACCGTATCGTTATTTTTTATTATTTGGTAAACACAGGTATCAAATGTTATCTCTACATAAAAATTAAATTTTATTTAGAAGTCAATTGAGAAAAAAAAGCTGTCATAATATCAACCCAACTTTTAATTTACCATTCGTCCGTGACAAACTTTTCCTAGAACCTTTAAATAAAAAAAGCATCGTAAAAAAAAAGCAAATATCGTATAAAAAAAACAATTTGGTGCGACTAGTTTACCAATTACAGGTACTTACTGAACGGAACCTCAGTTTAAAGTTAAGTGGTAATAAACTACACTACTGGTACTCACTGCTCTTATAAGGACCATGGCTTATGAAGGATAATGGAAAACGCTATAAGGTTTTATGGGCTTCGTAATATTGTACATCGCGCCACTTTCGTAACTATGTTGGTTAAGAAAAAGATTCGTTTCGTTGAAGAATGGACGGAGTAATGAAATTATATCGGTTCTAGTGTGCTAGCAACTTTATTTCTTTGTTTTTAACTAACTGATCTGTTAATGTTTCTTTGTTAGCAGAATTTAATTTTGCTGTGTTAAAGTTAAAAAATAATAAATATTCTTCGCTTTTACTGTGGGTTCCGTTATTTAAATTGAATGGCGCAATTTTTATTAATTATACACTATTCAAAAATTATGAAAATAGACGTCAAGTAGTTACGAATGTTAATTGAAAAATACTCTACAGATTTCTCTAATACCTGCATAGCTATTCTCTAAGCAAATGTCGCATCTTGATTTGAATCTCACTGATATTTGACGAATTGACATACGATAACTTAATATCGGGACTGTGAACATGCTCTAATCATGTTCACCTGCTCCTGCTCCTGATAATAATTTACCGGCGTTTGTTTTCGTATATCAGTTCCTTAAATATCAATCGACAGTAGAAGTGAGATTCGAATCGAGATGCGAGATGCTCTTATAGAATAGCTATGCTGGTATTGTGATCTCAGTTTTTCATAAGTGATTTGATATTAAAATATTGTACAAATGGACATCATTGCATCGAAGTAGTTAGTACCTATTAGATGTTTGCTCCGATGACGGCGGCGGCGTGATCGGATGGCGGATGGATACCGGTTGTTTTAGATACAATGCAGACATATACTTGTAAACTAAACACTAGAATGTCTAAATATATGCTTATTGGTTTATTTCGACGCATTTGTTTACGAAAATTCAGTAAAATACCATTTTTATATGACCATAATTCAGGTAAATAGCGCGTTTTGCCGATAACTTCGTCCGTCACAGTCATTTCGCGAATAAAGTCTGCCATATTTTGTTTTTAATAAGATTTTCACCATGCAATCCGATGACGCCGATGACGCCGCCTCCGGCACACACATCTAATACTCTCTTTATAAAAAGTATTGAAAAATTGCTTTTTGAAAAATACTAGGTATCTGGTACTTCAAAACCCATTCAATGGATCAACCATAATACCTTCTGTGCAAGCTGCTTGATTCTTAAACAAAAGAGATGCGATTAGCGATTAATATCGATTGATACCGGTAATTGTTATTCGGTACGGGTGAGTGCAGTTTTGCGATTCGCCTCACTAATTTCTCACAGTTCTATCGATGTAATGGCGGTATCATTTTTGCGTTAACCGTGTAATCATTGCTGTGGGTAATTCGGTGTTAGCACGTCGTAATTCATCACGATTTTGTGCTGTATACCGTTTCCATTCTCCGGAGCGGAGTTTGGAAGGATTTTTTGCGGTGTCCGGCTTTGATTATAAATCTTAAACTATATGTTTGTAGTTTGTACACAAAGATACCATATCTTTGTGTACCAACTACAAACAAAGAGAGAGAAAGAGTCTAAGCGTGAACTTACGCTTCCATCTGTCAAACTTACTAACAAATTTTGACAGATGGAAGCGTAAGTTAACGCTTAGACTCGTTTCTGTCGTCTCTGAATGTCAGCCTAAGATTCCCCTTATTATCTCTACGTCGCGTCGCGGAGACGTGGATCCTGCGGGAAAGAGAGGCCAAGAGAATGAATGCTCTTGAAATGTGGCTTCAGAACGAGATACCTTTCGTCTGTGGAGATACCCAATACGTTGTTTCATTTAAAGTCGCACGTCGTCACCATCCTGTATAATATGCTTTAATTTCAAGTAGGTAGAAGTTAGTAATAGTTATTCCTTTTAAGTTAAGAGAAAACATTTATAATTAAGGAGTGTTCTTAATTTTTTCCCTTAACTGTGTGAGCTTAATCTCTTTATTATTGCCTCTAATGACTTAATGATCATTCAAGATTTTTGTTTTTGGAAAACATAATCAATAACGCCTTAAAGGGGCACAACGGACGTACGATTAAAAGTCACGACTTATTTGTCGTCAGAATACATGACGAATATTTATGATTCTTTACGATCCATTCGTATTTTTTTTTAACTGGATTGTAAGGGATCTAAATATACCGTGCAGATAAATCAATTTGCGAGGTTAAGCAGCGCTTGCCGCCGTAAGTCCTTGGATGGTTGACAGTTCTTCAATCATCGAGCGAAATCCTTTTCTAACTCGGAAAGCAAGAGTTGGGCCCGGTTGTTATACGTATACATATGACAGTCGTTACGGGAGTCAGTAGCCCAAAAATTCTGACAACCGGTCTAACCTTATGGTTTCAGTGTCTCACAGTAATTGGGTGGCGGAGGTCATATGGCAGTCGCTCTGTGTAAAATACTCATATTCAGCCGCAACTGGTTAGACTGGGAACCGATCCCAAAATAGTTGGGAAAAGTCTAGACAGTGGATGTAAAGGAGTCATTAGAAAGAAGATCATAAAAACATTTTATTTCATTGTAAATTGAAGTTTCAAAATCATTGGTTTCTTTATTACGTTCTCAGTGATCTGGCACATTGACCGCCACGCAGCAAACACTATATAAAATTTATTGTTCGTCCTCACGGGTGACTGTTATGGTGGTCAGGTCATTTAAGGTGCAGATATGGTGGCACGGTGGTGGTACACTTGTGGTACCTCTTTATGCAAATGGCATAGTCTGTTCGGGAACTTACACGGAATTTAAGATGACTGACGATTACCCCATTTCGGCGAAATATGTTTACATTATCTAATTTCGGCAAAATAATATGTTTGCAGTGGACTTTTTGGGGCTGCAGTAGATTTGATGACTTCCATAACGGACACTATAGTTCGTGATGGTAATTTTGATGTTATACGTAAAAATCTCGAGGCGGTGGATTTCTTACCAAAGTTTTACTGCAGTTTCAGTCGGTTGGTCTAGCTTGAATATAATTGTACTGGTCACTGTCAGTTGAACATTTTGGCTTTTCACTAACACACAGTTTATTCATGAATTAAATGACTGCCCAGGGGACAGTCATTTAATTCATGAATGAACTCTTAAAACGTACATAATCACTACATAGTATAAAACAAAGTCGCTTCCCGCTGTCTGTCTGTCCCTATGTATGCTTAGATCTTTAAAACTACGCAACGGATTTTGATCCGGTTTTTATTAATAGATAGAGTGATTCAAGAAGAATGTTTATATGTATAATTTCATATTTAATGTAAGCATAATAGAGAAATTGCACCCGAGCGTAGCCGGGGAGGAGTCGCTAGTATGTGATAAAACCTCAACAATTCAATTACCACATTTGCATTCTATCCACGCTACGATATTTCATCATTTACAAGCTCACACACTTGCGATTGTCAGTCGTCAGTCGCAAGAACTCGGTTATCAGCGGTCGAACCCGTAATCAGTGAGTTCGGTAATTGCTGAGTTCGCACGTCGTATGTCAACTGACCGCAAATGTCCGAAGGCGATAGTCGCTCGATTAAACTCCTGATTGCAACGACAGTTTTACCTACGTGTCGTTCGTGCATGGCACTTGCTATTGCTTTCAATAAGTAGCAAAGTTCCAATGGTTTTAGTATTCATGGTCAAGTTTATTATTGAAATTGATATAAACTTATAATTGACAAGAGAGTCGAACGGAGATGCGCGGAACATTTAGCATTTCCAAATGAGTCGTAAACTGGTGCCGTTTGTCGGTACTGGTCAGTTCGTAACTGCCATGGCAATCTTATTCAGAGGCAAATCATTATTAAACTATTCTTCTATTCTTTATTATTTACATTAAATTATTCTTATCACAACATTTTACTAAGTAAGATTGTAATTTTTATTATTTTAAAAGAGTAACCATGGAGTTTCTTGCCGGTTCTTCTTCATAGGACCTACTATTTGGAACCGCGTTCTATTTATAATTTCGACATTTTATAAATGCCTGAATCCGGTTACATTAAATAAAGATAGATTCTATTCTATTTGTTGAGATCAGAGAACTAAATATTAGAGACATTTGTCTGTAGACAATCCACTGACTGCCCAGAGCGTACCAGACGAACTCAAGCTTAGTCATTCGTGGATGTTTTTTCTTTGCACCCCAAATAAAAGGTATGCTCCGCAGAAATTAATACTGTAGCCATAAAAATACCATATTCATTTAAAAGATGGATCTGCGAAGAACTAAGTAGGTACGGCTTACACTTACGATTTATACATGACTAAAATATCGAACACTACCATTTGCCCGTGGTTTCACCCGCGCGTTATGTTTTATTAAAATAAAATTAGCCTATATCACTGGATAATGTAGCTTTACATTAGTGAAAGAATTTTTAGAATCGGTTCAGTAATTACAGATATTACCCCCTACATACAAACAAACAACTTTACCTCTTTTTAATAATATATTAGTCTATACATAATTATGTGAATGCTAATAAATTTGATTTTGTAGGTTTTGAGGTGCTACCAGATGATTACGCACAAAGTTTCCAACAAGGTCGGGATCGCAGTTTCTCTGCATCTTCCGGTCACGATCCATCAATCGTTAAAACAAACTTGACAGACATAAATCCTCATTCTTAAATATTTTTACAGTTATTATTTTTAATTTAGAATTCTGCGTATGAAACCATCAAGGTGTTGGCCTGAATGCGTAGTTGATCTGCTGATAAACTACCCAATACTGATTGGGCCTCATGCTAGCCTCAGATAGTGTCTCTGAATCGCCAGGTAGTTACTCAAAACTTGTAACATTCACTGTCTTATTACAAAAAATGGTTTAAAGCAAGTCTTGTAAAACCCAGGTTTTAAGATAGCCCTGTCTCTTTTTGTTATATGACGTTAGAAAGTGACGGATATATTTAAAACGTGGGTTTTAACTAAACCATATTTTGTAATAAGGGGGTTATTTATATATATTAAAGTAATACGTGTTACTTACAAAAAAAATTGAGTGTGCTAAGTGTATTGTGTGTTAACTGTTAATTACTTAGGTTCTACATATGTATCAATGTATGTATATGTAACCTCACCTAATAATAATAATGACAAGTGCATCTACCATGTTTTTGCCGCTGCATCATCCTAAAGTTGTCTGGCAGAGAATGCCTTAGGCATTAAGACCGCCTTTGTACATAATATATATTTGTATGAAAAGCATTAAATAAATAAATAGTTTTAATTTTTGAATTCTGCGTATCAAAGGAAGTGGTGGCCATTTGAACACGTAGTTGATCAGCATCCTACACTAGTTTGGTCTCATGGGCTGGCCTCAGATAATGTCCCGGTGTCGCCAGCTCGTAACAGTTTGCTATGCAAATTGGTTTATATAAATGGCCCATAATTTGATTTTGTTTTTATTTATCCGCACACCATCGGGTAATAATTCAAATTATGAAAGACAAGTCTCGGTCATTATTAATTGGCTGTCAGTTGAGTGATTTGATAGTTAATTATACGTTTATGTGAAGTACTTACCAGTTATAGAGATATAACTGGTTTGGGGTATCTTCGCGACTCCTTGATGGCTTTAAAAGGAAACCGTTTTTTATTAATGTCGTTAGGTGTGAAGTATGATGAACCATAAATAGTAGGACGTATATCTTGGTGACATTATAGAGGATCTAGAAATCAGAAATATTTTGATTAATTTAAGACGTGGTTTCAGGTGTGGATTGAAGTTTTTAATTATAATGATTATTAGTGAACTAATCGTGGTCCAAATGATCAGTCTTGATAAATTTTCGATCTATTCAAGATGACTCTACTTAGGTAAAGTTTCCCAAACTATTTAGAAATGTACTATATGAAAATAAACCTTTCTTCACGCGAACAAAACGACACCAGCAATGAACACTACGCTAACTTGAAAAAGTCGAGTTTACACCAGAGTCAGTTGAACCGTAATACATATCGGGCGTTTACAAAAATTATATTCACTTAGCGTTGTGTTTAGTTCTATACTTCTTTATTTTTTGGATTTTCCATATGATTTATTTTGTATTAATTTATAGTACATACGATAAACAAATTGGCATGAAAAACAGAAATTGCCCAAAATTCAAGTTAGCGTAGTCTTCATTTCTGGTGTCGAAAAACTGTTATTATCAAACGCCTCGTCTCATCCAAAAATAACTCTACATCCAGAAACAGTTTTTCGTCCATTCACCATTGAAAACTAGTTAATAAATCAGAGAATTACCATCAGAGCTGACGTCGCTCGTCGCTCCGACTCCGGACTGCGATGCCCGGGGCCCGCAATTACGCGTCGCGAACTGCCGCACCACTATTATACAATTTAGGATAATTAACTACCGGATTTTGTTGTGCTACCCACAAGGTAATTGCCTCCCATAACATGCCGCCACCACTATTATTAAGCCCAGGTTCATTTTGTTGCTAATATAAGGGAGAACTTGTAATTGCGACTGGATTTGTTTAGCCGATCTCGTGTTTTGGTGGGAATCATGAGTGTTTAATTTACAGTGTGTAATTGCCGAGTTATTTTCATTAACGGTTTCTTTGATTTTTTAAAATCCATTAAGAGAAATTAGTGATATGGTCGTGGCGGTCTTGCGGTGAAATATTTTAAAATTAATAATAGTATTCGGTGAATTTCTTGCAAAGGAAAGTTTTTTTCGGCAGTGTTTTTGAAATTCATGTGGGACGATAGTTATTTTTGTTCAAATCTTAGTTCATTGCCAGGGCCTTCCGGCATAATCTTCTTTAAGAGGAAGGTGTAAGTCATACTTACTTAGATTTTGCAAATAAGTATGTAAATCATATTTAGTTCAAGATCTGCGAATGATTTTCAGTATCTATATTTAAGATTTTGACATGTGTCAGTTTGATGTTTATTACATCACGACACGACACATGTCACATGTCAACACGACACATGTCAAAATCTTAAATATTTTTTGTTTGATGTAATAAACATTCTTTTTTGATGTTTTAAAAACAGGTAAATTAATTTGAATTAAATACGTCTTCTTGATCTTTAAATCAAAAGTCATGACGAAAATCTCCGCACGCGACAATTTTTAAAGAACGAAACTACCATCGTTTTTTGAGGTAACATTAAGAAAACCGTCATTACTTTGTGCCCTCATTCGGAGCGGAATTATTTAAATGTCAGCTAAATTGCTTTAACAGTCCGAGAGCAGTAATAAGGTGTCCATACAGCCTGTAATTTGCTCTCGCATTCAATCACTCAAGCACAGAAGGTGCGTCGTGCCATAGACCATGAGTTTACGAACTGTTAAAACCTTTGTGCTGACTTGATAATGCCTGTGTCAGTTTAAATAACAAAAAGTTTCTTTGATGCCAGGTTGAAAATGTTATGTTTTTGTACTATAAGATTATCTTAAAGATGGAAGACTTAAATAAACACAGTAAAAACAAAAAAAAATTGCTCGAGTCATTAAAAAAATAAAAATATACAAATAAAAATATGAATTTCAAATGTTCGCGCCAAAACACAGTCATGTGACATGATGTCATTGCATCGATCATTCATAGCGTGTGAATATGGTAACAAAGATAATACTAAGCAGTGACGTCATAAACTGGACGATGGTGTTTGAAATAACATTCCGTTTTATGTAATTTAAAATAAAGATAATTTGTAAGAAAGGTATAATTTTTTTATAAGTCTTTTCACAACTTTTATTATTGATTTTTTAACATAATAATTAAGTTTCCTCATTATAATTTAGATGCGAGTTCTCTATTGTTATGTTTTCAAACTGTGTAATGAACGAAAGTCTGAAAAATTTTATTATTAGACACAATCACACAAACAGTAACAAAAGTGGAACTAAACAATGCAAACGTTTTTTCTGATTTAGCCTTCATGCAGCACAAGGTGTATAGGTAAAAGTCGAAAATTAAATGTTATTTTAACACAGTAGGCACTCATAATTATTTCATCCTTGAATCGTATAAAATTGCAACTGTATAATTCACCGTAATTGATGGTTCGGTAATTGAATTATACACGCCAGACAACATACAAAAACAAAAGCCGTTCTTAATTTAAAATAAGTGACGTACGTATACGTACCGACATTTCTATACTAGCTGTTGTATAAGTATCGACTCTATACGTACAGTTCTTGGACCATACACTTGAAGTGACTTTCATCTCGTTCAACCTGTCTTGTGGTGTTGTGATAACTTTTAATAGAGCCTGCAATCATAAGCCTATTAATAAAGCCTGTGGCAGAGGCGTCTTCTCGCTTTAATCAACATTTTCAATGAGATTATTAAATGCCGCCAGTTTCCAATATGGCCGCGGTTATGCTCACTGATGAGTTTTACGATGTGACCGTGTTCGGCGCGCGCATGACGTATTTATGACGATATTGATGTCGTTATTCTTTAGTTTTTTGACGTTTATCGTAGGACAGTTTTCTTGTGAAAATATGATTATGGCGGGACATGTGTCATCATACTCTTATCGAGTTCTGAGGGTTCACAAGCATTTTAGCAATCGTAAATAAAGCTTCCTAAAAAGTTCGACCTTTACATTTTTGTAACTGTTTTTCAGGTGATCGTCATTTATCATATATTATATAGTTTTTAAGTTTTGATAAAGTCGATAAAGTTAGTTTAGTTGTTTTGACTGAACACAAGTAAACTCTTTTTTGAGGTAGATGACCCCAAATTCTATAAAGATTTGAATGTACAAACACATGAAGTATTTTTTACTGCTACTATCAATGTTTTTTGTTACATTGTATTTATCTATATGACTATAATGTGACACCAACGTATTTCCCATAACAAAGCCTTATTAAATTGAAAGTGGATCAAATCCAAAATGATTTGTTATGTTTTTTTTTACCATGGGCATGTAGAGTACATTGAATTGCCAATATAATGCGTTTGTATTGAAGGCATGAGCGTCAATCGGGTGTGTTCGTATGTCGTCGGCGCTGTGTCATGCGCGCGCAATCTGCCCCCGCTGCGATGCGCCCGCGCCGATAGTCAACATCTCACTTGATACTGTCATAGAATAACTTTGTGGGAAAATTATAATTTTTGCGTTATAATGAGGTCCACCCTGACCATTATAAATTTACTGAAATACAGTGTCACAAAGACCAAGAAACAGCTTTTCTAGGCATTACCTACTTGAAAGAATAGGCAGATTCTGAGATTTTTTGAATCAACGAATAGAGTCCTACTTATATGTATTAGCTTTTGGCATTATGATTCAGTTAGGTACAACGTGGTGCTTCCTGTCAAAATAATTGCTGGGGAATAGACTTGAGTCCAAATTTTATATCTTTTTATACGTAGGTATATAAAATCAATAATCACCTTCAAATCTTCGCCACAGAATAGAAAATATGCTTCCGTTGCAATTGAGATTTTCAATCTATCCTAACATCAAACATAATTTCCTATCTCCGAGAATAATCTATGATCGACCGGCAACTTACCCTTTGCTATTATCCTTCCTAATTGAAATAGGTCCACAAAAAGTAGCAGAAAGCGGTCCGAACACGATACAACTTCATTACACGACGCTAGTGGTTTAGATTGGTCGCCACACGAAGCCTTTGTGCGTGTAAATCAAATAAAAAAATGACCAAAGTCATGATCTAATTTAACTGAGCCTAATATAGACATCTTGATACACTTAGCTATGTAATTGCGCTATTTCATGCTGGTATATAAATAGAAATGAAACGGTATTTGGAAATTTAAGAGCTTCTCGGGTGAGGCCAATGATATTATAAGTAAAAGGTGTAGACAGGTTATCTATACAGCATTCGGTCATCACAAATGGCACACTAAGCCACACATTTATTATATATAACGTAATATTATAATGTCACACTATATTAAATGACAAGTGGAAGTAGGATGGCACGTCATATTATTGGGAGCATTTTCGTTTGTTATGCGGCACATAATCGAACACAAGATAGAGAAAATTATGGATAAAATAAAATAAAACAACAAAAACAGTCAATTTTTTTTATATAACATATAGTACTGTCAATTATGCCCATGCCGAAAGGGTAGCCAGCTCAGCTTCAGCTGAGCGCGGATAACCCAACGCTGATTTACAGTTGGCACCTCTGCAGTGATTCAGTGACACACGGACCAACTAACTTGTTGATCACGCTTGTATCTCTCCCTACGATGTGCCGCAAGTCGTCGACGAACTTTCCTAGGCGACCTCCATAACTGTAACCCACTTAATAGGAGAAGGGTAACTACGTGCGCTGGTCCTAATTTTACGAATCAATAGGATACTGAAAATTGAATATGTATGGATGAGGGTACCAATTTTATTGTGTCTGTACAAAATTGGTGAACTCGTCCATACATAAACGTCAAAAATGAGATTGAAATGAATCTGTAAGAAGATAGAATTCAAATCATACTGAAATCGGACTGAACTTAAGGAGGAGTAGAGTACCGATTTTTTGTTAATTCATATCTAATATAATTAATAATTATTATACCGACTTAGCTTAACGTTTGACCAAATTACATTATAATTTCACGTTTGACGTTGTTTGTTAGTGCAGGAGAATAACATTTGTGACATTTATGACATTGGTATCTACTAGATCTACTATATTTTGAACATTTTTTAATACGAGAATTGAGCTTCTGTATTCGTCTTTATTAGCTGATGATTCAAAAGCTTTAAACTTTGCTTAATTGTGTAATTCGACATTTCACATTCACCTCATCAGATTACTTAAAATCCTTACCAATAAAAGCATCGTTAAAAACAATATGTCACTGTCAAAACAAATTCCTTGTTGAAATACATTGAATATTGCTGAAAGGCCTATTAAACAGAGACACGCTATTCGTTTACTAATTGCAGAAAACAACAGTGAAACCACAAGACAATGCGATAACCCTACCCTTTTTATCCGACCAGCTTTATCAGATCTTCTCTCACTCCCTGAAAATATTAGTAAAGTGGATACAGAGGGGAAAGTTCATAGATGTACGCGGATCAATTTAAGTCGGTTGCGTTAATAGCTAAGAACCGAGCTGGGAGGTCTGCCGGTCACCTCGCTAATTGAATGTGTCAATCATTTTAACAACGCAAATGAATAGGGCATAGAACCTAACGCATCCGTTTTAATAAGACCCTTCTGAAATGCTACTTTGCATACGTTGGGGAGGCTTTCGTGGTTGGTTTACGATTGCCCGGGGCAAGCTATCGTTCATTGCTGTATTATGCCTGTTTATGTTGGACAGCACTAATTGTGTAATTTTCCAGTAAACTCATTAGTTAGGGCCACGTGTACCAATGGAATAAAGTTTGGGTAGTAAATCAGTGTTGTGTACTTACATTGCAAGGAATTAGTTTGAATAACAATAATTTACAATAAGTTTAATTATATCTATAACTTCAGATTTTCTGTTTCTACTACCTTGCTCTTCGAGCCAAGTACTCTAATGCATTACGCAAGTAGTAATTGGTCTTAAACAGAAATTGAAGAACCTGAAGCTAAAATATACAAACCATAAAGAACAAAATTAGACAGATTTTTAAAGTACCTAGTTTTAGGAAGGCTGATTGTAGTCGCCAGTAACAAAAACAAAAGCAAATTAAATATTCAAATAAACAAAGTATTGATTACTGCTCCCTATCATCTTATTATTAAATCAAACGCCAGACTTTATTTACATTTACAGATGAAGGCGAATAGAGAAAAAAAGATAATTTGTTCCGATAAATCATAGACAAGTCATATTTCATCGTCGCCGGATTTGAGTGCTTGACGTGTCTCATTACAATGTTAAATGAAATGAATATCTTTGCCACCGTGACAGACCCTATCTTAAGGCTCGGTTATACCAATAGAATGGACCGGGTGGATAGAACACGTAGTGGTTGCACAATATGACGACACGTGTGGCGTAGTGGCTAAGTAGAAATCTAATATTTCTACGCTACGTGGTGCAGGTTAGATCCCCTCACGGAATAAATATTTGTATGATCTGCAGATAGTTGTTGTGGGTCTGGGTGTGTATGCATGTGACATGTACCTATGATTGTAAGCTGTATAACTCTCGATACAGGGGAAATCCTAGTGAGGGGAAACGGTTAAAAAAAGAAGAATATTCGAAGCATTTGATATTGCGTAGCTAGTATAAAGATGCCTTCCGTGTTCCTCCCTCCCTGTATCCCTCACTCCACTCCCTTAGTGGTTTACATGTTATTTTTTCGGTAATTCAGTGAGGCCATTTCTTGCAATTTATATATCTTTTGTAACATGGCGGATGGGTCTACTCTTTTAGTTGTAAATTAATCCGCCATCGTGACGCATCGGATTGAACGATTCGAAGCCGATTTAAAAAGTAGTACTGACATCCTACTAGGGTTTTGCAATTATTGTGTTTTATAATAAATCTTGTAAGTAATACACGGTGAATTTTAAGACGTTTCGTACACCGTGTATTGCTTTAAAAGAATTATAAACTTTTTGTTAGTATTTTTCTTATTATTATCAGAAATTCATACTGTGCGGCACTCCCTAATTTTCTATAGAATGTCACGAAAGCCGTTATTTTGTCACAGTTTAAAATTGTTAATTCAATATGCATGTTGCAAACTTTTTGCGCTGTTGGGCAAACACGGTCGGGCGCCACCAAAATGAAGTGTTTCGTAAGTCACGAGACATGATAATGCTAAAGATTAATTGCAATAATGATTAATTGTTGTATCGACTTGTAACATAATCAAGTAATGTTTTATCCTTTATTAATTTCGTATTTAGTCGAGTAATATTGAATTATTTGCATGAAACAACAGATTTTTTTCGTGATGTCATGGTTGATCCCATTGTAAAAGTTGTTCATACAAGGTGGAGTACTAATACCCCCAAAAGGACCTCCTAATAAATTAGGACTTTATATATTAATACGTGAAGAGAAAACTTTGTACCCCTTTTTAAGCATATTGCGCGCACGGAGGAGTGTGAGATTTGGCATTGTTAAAGTTTATATGAAGAAGGAGTGCTGAAAGCTAAAATTACGATCGAATTTCGACCGCTGGGCTACCACTAGGTATATATTATTTAAGCCGAGATATCATATATCATGCAAAAAGCTGCATTACCCAAAAAGCTTTATTAGCTTTTTCTACCGGCATCCACCAACATCAATTTATTACTCAAATAAATATCCCAGACCATCATGTAGTAATTGTATTAACGAGTTATCAATATTTATGAAATAATGATTTCAATCTATTAATATTTAATAACATCATCAAGCCTTAAAAATGGTCGAAAAAGTATTACAGTCAGTTTTTTATCAATAAAAATATCATTATTTGCACCTGCGAATCATAATCGATTTCGTCTGGGCACATCTCTTTGGATGTGTAGCGACAGAGGACGTCACGCTGCGCGCGCGCACCCCTACCGTTACACACGAATATTAGTTCTTTATTAATGCCGTATTGATAGTATATCGATTTACGTGTTATTATCGAGTAATGGAAATATGGATGGTATTCTATTGATATGATAATGACAATAAAATAATTAGGTATTTATCCGTATATGAATGTGACATTGCGCATAGTATTTTTGTCGTTTGCGCAAGTCATGAAATAATATTATGCCTTTCTTTTATTGATTGTGCCAACTGAATTAAATTGAGTCATTTGTTCTGAGTCGGTAGGTGGTGGAAGAACCTTCGCATCCTCAATAATCTCTTCGTCATTTCGAATGATTTTTTTGCAGGAAACCAACATACACAAGGTTATTGAAAGGCTAGTCAAATCTCTGATCATGTTAAATCATATTAGCTGTTGTGATTGGTTAACCAACGTTAACCATAATTTCAACAACAGATTAGGTAAGTGTATCAGTTGACATGAGATTTGACAGCTGATAACCAGCTGTCACATCTAACAATCGAACAGCCCTTGAGAAAAATCGGTGTATAAATTCTATATACAGAACATAATAATAAAACAGAGATTATGAGAGAGGTAGGGCATAGACTGGGGAAGTACCTCCACCTTGCAAAATATCGTAGCCAAATAACATTGTTGTGTGTGTGTTGTGTTCCTAACAGTGAGCAAGGTCGCCAGTGTTCCTTGGGGAAGCGTCGTGTTGGGAGACGCTGGTAGTAACCCGGGTCAACGCGTGAGTGGTAGTGGTGGTGGAGTAATGGCCGGCCGCAAGCAAGTATGCCACATTAGTAGTATATTGTCTATTACTGTCCCATTCCTGGGTCTGAGAAGGCCTAAATCTTTCGCCACGCTGGGTCTGGTACAGGTTGGTCTTCAAAACCATAGAGAACATAATATTTTTTAAACAGACCACGATTGTATAAATATATAGCTTATCATTTCCAGTCTCAACGATCAATCCAAAAATGTTCAAATTATAATACACATAATGTTTTTCATAGCGAACTCCTTAACATAATAAGTGTAATTCATCACTCGCTGGGAGCCAATCGGCTACCAGCAGTCTATTCGTAAGGCTGATTGAATTAGCCGTATCAATCATTTGAATGAGGCCCTGACCTTACCTGTGTGCTCGCTTATTCAGCCGTTGTTCGAATTGTTAAAAATTCTATTATTATTTTATGTATATATTTTTTTCTTTTTTTTTACCTCGCACTAGGATTTCTCCTGTATCTTATGTAGGTAGGTACAGTTTACAAATATAAAAGTCACATACACACTCACCCTTAGACGGGGTGAGTGTGTATCATTTTATTATGGAAAAATAATTAACTTAATAATTATAAAACTTAAAACAAATGGCGCTACAAACAATACAAACATTCCAAATTCAAATTACAAACCCGCGAAAACAAACTGCCAATAATATTGATTAAAAAACAACAATAGCGTGTCCACGCATCGTAAGATTATTTCGGGACAGTATTATAATAAATTCTGGTGTTAATTATATCGTGAGTGGGTCGTGCGGCGGTACAAAGCGGGCGCGGCGCGGGTACGCGTGTTGATTTTCAGTTTATTTCATTAGATCCGCACAGCAGGGTGCGCGGGAGTCGACGCCGGGCTGCAGGGTGAGTATGAGAACGGCTAGGTTTGGGTCTGTACTGTTTAATGAATATTTAAAAATATTTTTTTTCCATTATTCATAGTTTCAATGATACGTATTCGTAAGAATGAAAGGTAATTTAAAATAAAAATGATGTACCTAATTTAACTTGGTTTTGAATATACGAAATATAGAACCCAATGATTGTAATGTAAAGGTTTATCAAATCACTTTCAAGATAATTACTCTAATACACTTTCTTCCAGAAATAACTCAAAACAAAAATGATATCCCGACAAAACAAACGCTCACGTATTCACAACCAAAAATAAAAACAAAAAGTGGGATACAAACAATAATTCTCCACGCTATGCTTTATGGTCACCCTGGACATCGCCATAGGGTTCACCTGCCCGCTTAAAAATGGTAAAATATAGCATTTTTAATGAAGTAACCTTTTCAATTTTCGGCTTTACGGCCTTTATCGGCGTGACATCGGCCCTAATCAAGCTCGTTTGCTTGTTTCTAAATGTTATTGTTGATTTTTTTCCATGCATTATTTAGTACCAGAGCTGATTACCTTTCTTTTTTAATTTAAAAAAATGTTAGCGCACCAAAAATATTGTGTAATTGAATTTTTGTGAACGTTTCATCAGGTATAATAGTTTGGGCTGTGTATAGTGTTACAATCTAAATGTAGATTCGATTTTATACTGTCGTTAAGTTGTCTGATAGTTATAAAATGTTTGTTTGATATCGAAGTTGATGTAATCCTCATTGATTGCGTTAAATAAGCCGGTAATTATATTGTACGAGTTTGATTTTTAACGAAGATTTAGTGTGATGAAAAAAACAATGCATTTGATTGTGAATATTTGATGACAGATTATTAAAAAGATCTGAGGAAGTCTTATTCTTTATTTCACATTCTGTTATAAAAAATGTTAATTAAAGCGGAAATGTAAATCTTGTTCATATTTTTTTTTATTGTCGTTGTCTATGATGACGCAATAAAAGCAACTTTCTTTATGCTTAGCAATGTTATAAAACAGTGTATTTTTATGTCAGTAATAAAATTAAATGGAGCTTTAAAGTTTGATATGAGGCGAGGGTCATAGGTTGAAATATATTCAATTTTGATGATCGACAGAGGGTTAACTTATTTGGAATTTATTTAAATCCTTTTGCTGGTGTGGGCGGGCATCACTATTGTGATGTAAAAGTTGGACTATGAAATGATTGAACGAAGTTTTGTTTTTCATTATACCTCTATTTTTAGGTTAACCTATACCGTGCTTTTCAAGTGTATAAATACATATATGAGATATTCCTCTGATACATTGACCTGAAAAGTCAATACAAAATCTATATTCTCTTTTTAACCCCCGACTAGAAAGAGGAGTGTTATAAGTTTGTAGTGTGTATCTGTGGATCTGTGTATATGTGTATCTGTCTATGGCATTGTAGCTCCTAAACGGATGGACCGATTTCAATTCAGTTTTTTTAAATTGAAAGCTAGTTTAATCGGGTATCATTTTACTATGTTTCGTGAAAATCTGTTCAGCCGTTCAAAAGGCTCTTTTTCTAGTTGGAGTCGGGGTTATTTGGCGGTTAAGTTATCAAAATATTAAAGTTCCTACTTTAGTGATATTTACATTTGATAGGAAGTTCTGTTAAAATTGATAAACCACTTCTTTGGCAGAATAAACATATTGCTGCCTATCATCTTGAAGAAATCTCATAATCACCTGTTACGGCATCAACGAGAAGATTATTCTATGCCGTGACACGAGACGAAGAGGAACAGACGGATAATCGTAGGTTGAAACAAACTCTACTTTCCCATTTCACTTCCTACTTTTCTATGAAAGCCTAGTCACCGTACCTAATAGCTACCACGACATCTTCATCATCTCATAATAATGTCAAAATAATGATACGTATACTTAACGTAGTTTTTGCTATTTGTAATAACTTTCCTACGTAATGTGTGATCTTGTAGATTACCATTCGGCCAAAGGTTATTTGTGTAATGTGGAATGACACGAAATAGCAATATTTAAATGTCAGGGAGATATAATGTAGCTTAGTTTAAAGTGTAAAATTTAATGAACTGTGGATCATCTTGTGGTTACCGCGCAGTTCTCTTAATCTGAGCTTAAGCAATGCGCCAGAATCGAAGATTTATATGTGCTAGTAGTTCCAACAAAACCATCCGTCAAATATATTTCTGAATAGATTCAAATCAAAACACTGAAAAAAAAATCGTCTCGCCTACCTGATAGTCGTCATGGGCTATAAGACGTTGGAAAATATGATAGTCGGTCAACCAGGCTAAACCTTGTATACCTAGGTAGTTCTGTAACACAATACAGAGCTTTCTCAACATCTATCGTAGTTACCGTAAAGCCAAAAATGTATAAAATAATTAAATAACCTTACTGTCAAAATCCCCCGATTCCAACTAGAAAAAGAGCTGTAATTTTTGAACGGCTGAACATTTTTCATGAAACTTAACTAAGATGATACCCGATTAAACTAGCTTTTAATTAAAAAAACTGCATTGAAATCGGTCCATCCGTTTTGGAGCTACGATGCCACAAACAGATAGACACACTACAAACTAATAACACCCCTCTTTTTTGTCGGGGGTAAAAACACAGATATTCAGCCG
The DNA here is from genome assembly GCA_932294325.1 of Allophyes oxyacanthae. Classification (NCBI taxonomy): domain Eukaryota; kingdom Metazoa; phylum Arthropoda; class Insecta; order Lepidoptera; family Noctuidae; genus Allophyes; species Allophyes oxyacanthae. The sequence continues at coordinate 4,280,310 of OW028612.1, forward strand.
CAACTTGAAGCCGGAGTCGATATTATTTAGAAAAAAAGGCCTATTGTTGATGATGAAATTTATTCCATATTTATTTTATTGTTTGCATTTAAAGGGATATTTATAATAGGAAAGTATATTGGAAGCTTGTACAGATGAATGGAAAGAGCAACCGTAAAAGTTTATTGTTTACAACATTTGAATAAATTCTTCAGATATTTGGAAGTGCGTTATATTTTGGTGATGTTACGATAATCTTACTAAAGAAATACCTAGGCAACTCAGGTAAACATTAACGCTCTGCCTAAAAAAAAAATGAGTTGTCATAAGATACGTTTGGGTCTAAGTACTTAGTACCTATTGAAGTTTTGTATGGGACAGCTTATAATTTTATCGCGATTACGATGTTGGTCCCATAGAGAAAGTTGTTCAGTTTGATGATCCTGATCCACAATCTTAAACATGACCACGCTTTTCTGATACACGTTGTATAAGGTTCTTCCATTCTGAGGTGTATCTATAGATTGGATAGGTGCTTTGCAGCAAAAATTTATTAGTTAATTATATCAAACTTTTTCATTTACGCTTTTGTCATGAGGCACTGGTTTTCGGTGTGTGTAAGATCATTTACGCCGCCATGCCGCCTCCCGCTTCAATGACAGTAATACTAATACGTAATACTATGTAGAAATTAGCGTAATGGATGTTGAAAATAATGAGGAACCAGTATTTTTATGTGTCAAATAATTTTAAATTCATTTATTAGAAAATATTGAAACATACAAAAAAAATTACGTTTGGATGGCATTTTTACCACCTATAGATGTACCTCTTAAAATATCAGTATTAATGGAAGGAACATACTTAATTATTTAGATGCATATCAGGCTCAGCACACTCTACTTTAATAAGTTTGGTCGAATCTTCTGCATCAATTATTTAAGAATGGAACGCGTTGGTACTGACAGATTGAAATAGCGAGATATTTTGCTAAACGTCACAAAGTGATTTAACCATCGATGTCTATAGATACGCTCTGTCATACAAAGGGAAGCTAAAAAAATGAGACGTATTTTTTGAAGACGTCAAATTCAAAATTCAACTATGTTCGAATTATATTTAAATAGAACAGCGATACATGCACTAATAGAATACGAGTAGCTACTGTTATTATATATTTTTTATTCAATACACAAATTAATTATTATGTTTGTAAACGGCATTTGACTGATGATCAACCACTCCATTTTTCTGAAAATGGAGTACCTGACACGTCTCACTCTTTGAGTTCACTAAGCATATCTATAGACATCGATGGATATAACTTCCAAAAACATTGCTTCACAATTAGGACCATAAACTTATTATTACTCCGTTTATGATTAGGACATAGACTGCTGTGGCAGAGGGTTTTAACATTTTTTACATTACAGATTCAGTTTTCCCATATCCGTGATCCACCGATACCTAGTAGATTTCTCCCATCACAAGACTACGATCACATGATTTCATTGATAATTTCCTCATCCGTTACTTAGCTTACGTTTCTCTAGTCCCACGTTCTTGTTGGTTCTATAATGTTATTCATATGTTATACGTATGCCGCTGATAATGTATATGTAAACATGCTGTAATTAGCCTTAATATTTTTAATATTGATTGATAATGTTGAGAAACATTTGAATAGCATCAATGTTAAATGGTCGTTTCGTTTACACTATCAATAAAAATATTATAGTTTAAAAAAATATAGAACACGCTTTAGTCATCCAAACTGAACGTGTATGCAAAATTTCAGCTCAATCGGAAACAGGGAAGTGGGTCAAATTTAACTTCCAAGATTTTCTTACATAGTTACAGGTGAAGCTAATAAAAGCGTGTTAAAAACTACATCTTATTGAAATTGCAGATTTATGTTATTAGATTTTTTTATTTTTTTTATTTTAGGGGGGCCAACGAGCTTGCGGTTCATCTGATGGTAAGTGATCACCGCCGCCCATGACCCTCCGCAACACCAGAGGAGTCACCGATGCGTTGCCGACCTTTTAGTTCAAAGAAACATAATATTATTTGATTCTGATTGTCCAATATCTGGTGTGTTGTTTTATTCTGCTATAAATTATCTTCACATGTCGAAATAGACCACTATTTTAGGGTTTTCGTGTAATTAAGAAGATGCCATCTTAATAAATCATGATAATTATGCTAAAATTTTAATGGTGTTAAGTTATTAACGCATTTGTTGACTATTTTGTATTAAATATTAATGGTTTCGACGTGTAATGGAAATGACCAATAAATTGATTTATATTTTATGTTTCATTATTTTAAGACTAACACATACTTTTTATTAATTTGACAATGTTTCCTTTCTTTTAATTAATTTATAAATTACATTTTTATAAACTAAAATTGCTAATGAAATCAGTTGTGGTTTATCTTTAGTAGCCAGATCTTTACATTTCTAGTTTATTCTAATCCTTACCCCCCCCCCTTCCCTTCCCTTCCCTTTCCTTCCCTTTCTGGTGTCCCTATCGTTAGATAAATATCTATGTTTTTTAAGTATAATATGTTTATATTTCTTGCTATTCGTACACATTTCTAATCTTTGGGTTGTTTTGCTTGACAACATGAGTTAATAATTTAAATTGGTGGTTTTTTTTTAATAATGAAAATTATTCTATTTCCACATTTGCGTATATTATGCTTAGCGTTTGCCCAATCCCATCCTCGTCGCTACTTTTATATGAGACACGACCTTTGGTATCAAAGCTCTTTAATGCACTGATTTATGGTTTGCGCACGACACGCAGGTCGCTCTATTGTTACTTATAACTATCATAACGGTTATAGGTCATTTTAATCTATTAAAACATGATCAGTCTTCACTGATTTCACACATGATGTAAATTCTCAACCATTTCCGTCTACACTCACCAAAAGTTGGTTAATAACATCGTAACGAAGGGAAATCTCTATTTAACCGTTATTACGTTGTTTAACGTTGAAAATTGCGCACACTTAACCTCTCAACAAACGATAAACACGGCTGTAAAACGTTATTGATGTAACATTGAAATGTTCGCTGTAAACCTTTGTACTTAGTTTACAGCTTTGTAAAGGCAAACTTCAGAAGCCCAATTCTCGTAATTAAAAATGTTCAAAATATTGTTCCGTTCTCTTTCCGATCTAGAATCAATGTCAACTCATAAATGTGAGAAATGGTATTCTCGTATTCTCCTACTCCAACAAAGAACGTCAAACGTGAAATTTATTGTAATGAGGTCGAAAGTTGATTGAAGCCAAATCGGTATTCTGCTAACATTTTGAACCGACACAGATAATAAAATAGGTATCCTCGTCCCATAGAGATAGAGATAATAGATTGTACTATTTCTATGCCTCGTCCATACACATAAACGTCAAAAATGAGATTGAAATGAGTCTATAAGAAGGCCGGAAGGGGGTTATTGGAATAACTTTTACTATGGGGCCAAGCCTGCTATTGCAGAAAAAATTAGAGTAGAGTAGATACGTAGGTATGAGACACTCGGATATTGTGTCTACTTTTTAATATCCTACATAACCCGACAGCTCCTTCCTACCTGCGGGAACGCTTTTCCTACGCTCGTTCTCCTGACTCGTCCTGCAGGCCACACCTCCGTACTCTTCTTACATTCCCATCCCACAAAACTGACTACTATTCCTTTTCCCTATCTGTGCATGGGGTTAGGTTGTGGAACTCACTTCCATCTGAGATAAGGAACTGTAAAACGATCTCATCCTTTAAGAAACGTGTAAAAGAACATTATCTCTCCATGTCATAATATCTTCTGTTTGCAATTTATGTATGTATGTATTTGTATTTATTTATGTATATTTTTATATTTATGTGTATTTGTTTGAAGTATGTATTTTGCTTATGTTTTTTTCTTTTTTTAATAAATTTAATTTGTATCTTGATCTATTCTTGTGCATCGCTGTCTACATTTCATGTTTTAAATTCTCCTCTCGCAGGTCTGCTGGAAGAGATTTCTTTTGTGAAATAAGCAGTACCTTTGTACTTTGTTCTCCTATTTTTAATGTTTGCTGTGTCTTTTCTTGTGTGTACATAAATGATTAAATAAATAAATAAATAAATGCTTAACTAAGCACCTTTTCTAATGCCTCATACGCAGCTTACACTATAAACTAATTAGTGTACTAGCTATACACTTAGTAATAAGTACCTATCTAAGCTATCGCCTCGTTGTAATTTTCTTTGACATTTCAGATTTTCTTGTTTTTTTTTTAACTTTTCCCCTCACTAATATTTCTCCTGTATCGAGGGTATAGTTTACAAACATACATGTCACATGCACAAACACCCAGACCCGAACCAACTATCTGTAGATCATACAAATAATTGCTCCGTGCGGGGATCGAACCCGCGGCACGTAGCGTAGAAAGCTAATCGCTTAGCCACTGCGCCAACCGTGTCGTGAGTTAGATCTCAATTACAATTTGGCAAGGTAAGCCTTCAGTGTACGACGGGGTTTAGACTCTAAAATTATCAGAGAAGATGGCTGTGGTAAGTAGAAACTAATAACTATGAAAGCTTATGATTGTGTTAATTTCGTCGTTTACATTCTCTTGATACCTAAATTACATACTTAAACATTGTTATAAACTTCACCGATCCTATGGATTAGGAACCTATGTGAAAGTTTGCCTATTTGTAACCAAAGTTAATTCCAAAGATTAGTGAAATGTTAATATTTCGTAAGTAAGTAGGTGAGAGACTTACCTATACGTAGCTAAAATTAACTCGAGTTTTATAATAAGCAATTTATTTGACCTCAGAAGCCCAATTCTCGTAATTAATTTATAATATGACTGAAAGTTGACCGAACTGAGATTATATTAGGAATTGACAAAAAGTCATGTATTCTACTCCTCTTAAAGTTCAGTCCGATTCCAGTATGATTTGGATTCAATCTTCTTACAAACTCATTTCAATCTCATTTTTGACGTTTGTGTATAGACGAGAGTGTCAATTTTATTATCTGTGTCAGTTCAAAATGTTAGCAGAATACCGATTTGCCTTTTATTCAACTTTCGATCTCATTACAATATAATGTCACGTTTGACGTTGTTTGTTAGGGTAGGAGAATACCATTTGTGACATTTATGACATTGGTAGTAGATCGGAATGAGATCCGAACTATATTTTGAACATTTTTAATTACGAGAATTGGGCCTCTGGTATTATAATCTGTAATTATTGTAACCACTTTAGTCATTGATTGTCTGCTTACGCTAATTTACAATATATTTGCCCGCTTCACTATTGAGCTTTAGACTTCAAATAATTCATAGTTAGTTTACGGGGCTATTTCTTAAAGGGTAGTTAAATCTTTTGTGCGATGTTTTAGCCTTTCGATATTTAGTTTACGATGTAAAGTAATGAGATATGATTATAATAAAGATTGTCAAGATCTATTATTTATTTGAAAAGAGTTTCCATGGAGTTTCTTGCCGGTTCTTCTCCATAGGATCTACTATTTGGAACCGTGCACCTAGAGTCTCGACATTTCATAAGTGCCTGTATCTGGTTTACATGAAATAAAGATCTATTCTATTCTATATAACTGTAAACTTTACAGTAACATTTTATATCCACGTAAAAAAATAAATATGAAAGCTTTTCAAACATCGAAAAGCAAAAAATCTTAATTCCCTCTCAACATTAATCCTAAACTCTTCAAAACTAAGAACGTAACGACATACCGATGCGTTCTCTAATCGCCAAGGATCCCCAGCTGTGAGGAAATCATTAATTAGTCCAAGACTTGCCTTCGAACCGATGAAAAAGTCCGGAATAATTTAAAACTCCATAATTGGATATTATAACAAAAATATCGCATTTAAAACAGGCCCATTCAATTTCAACCGACCTCATTTGTTACTGTTTGTCTATGGTAGTTTTGTTTTAAGTTGCGTTGTCTCTGGTATGAGATATTGTTGGCCATTTATTATTTTAATTTAGTGATGTTGCCGTATTAATATTTGGATAAATGATTTGATTAATTTGAAGAATGTTCTGTTCATTAAGTGTATTACACACATCAAAAAAAGTTTAAAATTATTGAGAAGATGAGATGTTTTTTAAATTGTTACTAATAATTATGACAGAACTCTTTGGAAGTAGGTTCTATTTTTAAAAACATGAAAAAACGTAATTCTTTATTTGATTTTTATTTATGAAATTAAAATTTGAAATTGAATAGTTTTGTTTGGTATTAAAATATCCAGATATCTCATCTTTTCAAAGTGATATCAAACATTTTACGTTTTTAAATCACTAAATGAATACTAACTTTAGAATTGATTGTTTTAAATATCGTGAATGTGTCGTATGTGTGTTTTGTATGTCTCGTTTGTATAAATATAACTAGAGGTCGCGCGGGTGCGCGGGCCGCATGCGGCCCGCGTGGGCTTTTTGGGTGGAGTTTGTAACATAACTAAAAAAAACTTTTGTTTTCAACATTGGCCTTCAGGACAACAATAGCCAGTTAATTGAACATTGTGAAGCTTGCTGGGTATCTATGGGATAGGTACGGAAAGCCCAGATATTTCCAGATACTTAATTCACGTAATTTTATGACGCGTCTATTGTATTTCAGTGACGCTCGAACTTGATGCGAGCATATCTCACTGAAGCTAAGAGAATACCAAATGTGTTGGTTTGATCAAAATTTTACTGCAACTGCGCAGCAACTGCACTTCTTTAGTTACGTGAATTACCCTAAAGGACTGTAAGCTTAACAGAGAAAAAGATATAAGACAAAAAAGGACTTTATCGGGACCACATTTATTTTCCTCTAACGTTTTATATCACTTTACCGTACCGTGACCGTAGTGACCGTAAGGTCAAAAATTTCACTCAAATGCGGGGCACGTTGTTTTCATACATTTTTGGCTTTACGGTAACTACGGTCGAGGCCGAGGAAATCTCGGAATATGCAAACAGAAGATGCGATGATTGGTGGACAGTACCAGCCAGTTAGACATTGTAAAGTTTGCTGGGTAACTATGGGATACGGAGATCACAGGACTGTAGCTTTACGGAGACGAAGAGTAAATACTCGAGGGATGATCAACATCTCGAATTTATATTTTTAATAGCAAGGGCAGAACCTTCACGAGTGACCAAACATGAGATTGTCTGGCGCACCCTGGGCAGTCAGCCTCGGTACCACCACTGCTGACTGGCTATTGGCTAATCTATCCACTAAGGCATGAGCGATGCCCATGTGATTGTTCCCAATCGAAATGGCAGAAGATAGTGTTATAAAGGCGGTTAGCTACTTATGAAATCGTGTCTAAAAAAAATTGTACTTACGTACTCTTATTATTAACCCCCGACAAAAAGACAGATGTTATAAGTTTGTAGTGTGTATCTGTGTATTTGTGTATCTGTCTGTGGTATCGCAGCTCGATAACGGATGTACCGATTTCAATGCAGTTTTTTTAATCGAAAGCTAGTTGAATCGGGTATCGTTTTAGCTATGTTTCATGAAAATCTGTTTAGGCTTTCAAAAGTTACAGCTCTTTTTCTAGTTGGAGTCGGGGGTTTTCGAAGGTTAGGTTATATGTTAACCGCAATAACATTTCGGCATGTAATGATCTATTTTAAATGTAGAATTGACTTTACCTTATAAATTACTTACCAATACTTACATAATTAATTAAGTTCCTTTGTTTTTTCTCGAAAGTTCTTTCACCAAGTTCCCACAATTAGATTCCCAATCAAATTATTTATTTACAACAAAAAATCTCAGATCCAAGTCGTGATCGGCCGCCATTACGCGCCCTGCGCTTGAGCAACCGCTTCCCTGATAAATCATTGTGGCGCTTCTTGATGTTCATTGGATGCAGCTTTGATTGATGGAGCCAGGAGGTCCAGTTTATCGACTGTTTAGAGGTCCAGGGTACGCGTAACACAGTAATGATGTCCGCTGATGAGTTTAAGAGTAATAATGTGAGTTAACCCTATTTGGGTTTAGTGCCTTTGTTATGGTTAAATATATATTTTTATTGGTAGTGAAGTTATCAGGCTAATCTGAAAACTTTAATATCAATAAAAATATACGAAGCTTGATCAGGTCGCTTGGATTCATAAAATCCCTAAGTTAAAATTTGAATCGATCGATTAAAAGTCATTCGCACGATATTTCGATCAAAAAATTGAATTCCAGACGTTGCGCATTGCAAGTCTATGTTGGAGTGTCAAGTATCTAAATAATTATAATATTTATTAAAATTAGATATGGGCAGGAGAATGATTATGGAAATGTAGCTAATTTCAAAGCACCCAATAGACAAATTTCGCAACAAACGACTAGGGACTATCTCCCCAATAATCATGTTATTCGGATTCATTTTATAGGTTGATCAGTCTTAATAAAATATTTGTGTCCGCCTAAAGGCATTGGATTAATAGACGATGATTATCTACCTTCAATGAATAGCCAAATCCAATGTTGGCAATAAAAATTGCGATTGAGTGATTACAGGTGATTCAAAATTTACAAAATTGACTCTAAAGTTAAACTTTGCCTTTTTAGATTCAACAACGTTTACTTTTATAGATGATTTTTTCAATATTTTATATTAATCGTTAATAAATTTTTATTTCATCGATTCATCACGCTCATAACGAAGCGTAAAAAATCTATTATTTCGAATTAATTTTATTGTATAAAATCACCCATCGTTTAGTTAACGATTCGACACGAATTAGCTACATTCGCGACGTCAGAATATTTTAATTGAATCGCACGCGCATTTTATACTTTATTTGGTTACTAACAAAGCGTGCATTATGAGGATCTCTATCGATTGTCGTTACCGTTATTCGTAATCGATATTCGGATGTTTGTATCGATGGTATCGTGATCGGGCGTATCGATTAATTATGAGAATTGATTAGGTGTAGGCGTGGCCGGGCTAACCAGACCGGCCGATCTCGTGTTTGTTTAATTACTTGGGATTCCGCCTCCCGCGTCGCCGTGTTGCCGTGGTACTTTGTTACTGAACTCTTGCTTCTGGTCTTCAAATAAATCATTGTAGATATCGTATTGTTCATATTCAAGTATAATGTACCTATGTTTAATATAGAAACTTAAGGTGGCTATGCAATAGTTAAGATTTTTTTTATGATCTTTTTGTTTGACCTACATGTTAACTGCACAAAATTAAATTATTGAAATATTTATCATAATCTGAATAAAACAGACCCTACAACGTCAATCAGCGTATTTATTCAGGACACTTTATAATTAAGACCCTAAAAACGACCTTGTGCCTTATTTCTAAAACTCCTGCCATAAAATGATAATGACCTGTCATAACACCCAGACGCCTGTTTCACACGGGAGAATTCTAGGAGGTTACAAAACATACAAGAATGTTGTTTTCGCTCTTACTTTTTATGTGGATTCATAATTAGATTTGGCGAGGACCCACCCCGAACGGCAACTGGTAGTTGGTATAAGTTATAGGCATACGATATATTAGCCGAATGATGACTCAATTGGTGGTGAAAATGAAAAAAGGTAAAAAAAAAATATGGTAAGGACACATCTTGTCAAATGTATCTAGGAAGAGAAAAATTCAGTTCTTGATAGCATCAGTTAACTGCACCATTTGCATCATTATCATGGGCGAAAGAATAATCAGCTGTCCCATACGTTTGGGTTGAGTAGATATTGAAGTTTCGTACGATTATGATTTTGGTTCATAGAGGAATTTGTTCAGTTTGATGTTCTGATCCACCACCTATAAATGTGACTATATTTATTTATTTATTAACCTTTACATTGCCTTTACAGTACATAACCAATACGACAGTGTAAGTATTCTTAACTACTAATACATTTAAGTACAGTGCAGTGCATTTCTGATAGACGTTGTATAATTAGCTTCTTTTTTTATACCATAGGGGGCAAATTAGCTTGCGGTTTACCTGATGGTAAGTGATCACCGCCGCCCATAAACATCCGCAACACCAGAGGAGTCACCGATGCGTTGCCGACCTTTTAGGATGGTGTTAGGAAAAATGGAGGGAAAGGAGAAGGAAGGGGTCTAAGGGAGGAATTGGGCTGCCGCCGTCGGCGCTCTACACTTACCGAACGAAACGTACAATCAGTATGCATACTGCTACTTAACGTCGGTATAGCTCCATTCTGGTTTCGAAAAGTGCACCGGCTTCCGTTGGCAGCGTCTAGAAGTAGTAACGTTTGTGTGTTAGGCTCTTACACGACCTGATGAATCCATTGCTACCGCTTATCATTTAGGCCACCACATAATAAGCGGCTGTCGGGAGGCGTTCCCCTGTAGATGAGTTCGGGAGGATAAAAATTCGATTACAATTAAATTAACCGCACTCATATTTATTCTTCATTAATATCTGATTTTGGAACTCGTAGAATATTATTTATATGGCCATAAATTTTCGTTCCTACGGTGTTATATTACCAAAATTCCATACAAGTCTGAATACCAATACCAATTTTTTATGTAGCTGTGTTTGTTCATACAGAATCATTGGCTTTTTTTTATCTATGGCAACTGTAACCATAGCCATTTTGCTAAGAAAAATCACTGGCTTTGTAGACAATAAGACATCTTAAGATTCAGATTTATTCATAATTCAAATGTAATTCAACCAATCCAATTTTAATATAGAAGTTGATCGTGTGGTTGGGCTCAATGAACACTTTATCTGGTGTCAATATCATATACGATATCTTCACTTTTAATAAGTGCTAAAGCTGATATTACTTGGAGATGAAGACTCCAAAACGGTTACGTGTTTACATTTGATTGAACACAGTGTACAGAAATAGCTTTCGATACCTTTACTCCTAGTACTGACTGAAGACGCCGGAGATCGTCCTCGGTCTGGGAAACTGATGAGTCTCTTAACTGCCCACTTGCCTTGACCACAGGCAATACAACCTTACCTTGATTTTAAGATAAGCCTAGCTGTATCAATTTAACTAAAATCATTCGCATATTAATTAAGAATTTATAATTAAGCACAGTTGGTTTCTATCTGCTTAGCGAAACAGAAAGTAGTCATTTTTTTATAGAAATTGAAAAACTAATAAACGTGAGTCACGGCTTTCTTTCAATCAAACGATGGTAAATCATAAGATAATTGAATTTTAGATTAATAGTTAATCATGAGCCAATCGGATGCGTCCCACGCACTGAACTACCCACGACGATACCAATGTAATTGCATGTTATTGAATTACATTTTAATTAAATTCGATTATGTAATTAATGTATCCTCCATTGTTGTTCTCGTGATGAATGATTCGACCCTCAAACGGTTAGCTGCCATATTTTTCAACTTCTGACATGTAATAAGGTATTGATTGATGATAGAGAATGTTGAAAGGCGAACATTATTTCCGTTCAATGCTTGGCTTATTGAATGTTATGAGCGGTTGTCTGTTTGTGTGTATGTGTTGTATGATCGATTTTGGCGTACTACTATAATACGCAGCGTAATTGCTGATTTGATTAGAGATTCAAACTAGTAGAGTCCATTATTTTAAGAGTTGATTCGTAGCGTTATGAATGTGGGAATTGAATGGATAAACAATTTCCAATAAATATAATAGTCTTATATTTAATTACTATCAGTTTATAGATATGAATGAAGAGATTTTAATAATATGTAAATGGTAAATCTTTGCTTAATTAATTAATCGATATAATATGCATAAGTCGGTCTGCTCATGGTTAGCTGCTAAGAGGTTTCTAACCTTTATGGCATACATGTCGGCCATTTTGGAAAATAAATGTAAATCGCTGTCGCTTATAAAACTATAATACATCAATAGAAGACTTCAGTACACTACTTACACACACACACAAAAAAAAATGGATATACTAGTACCCTAGTGTCGAGTTTCTGAGATAGGAGCTCAAAGATAGCATAATATTTATAGCATAATAGTAGATATAAAACAAAGTCGCTTCCCGATGTCTGTCTGTCCCTATGTATGCTTAGATCTTTAAAACTACGCAACGGATTTTGATACGGTTTTTTTAATAGATACAGTGATTCATGAGGAAGGTTTATATGTATAATATTTTCATATTTAATGTAAGGATAATAGAGAAATTGCACCCGGGCGTAGCCGGGGACGGGTCGCTAGTTATCAAATATTTTGTTGCTTTTAATTATGTATTTGGTAAAACAGAGTGAAATGTGAATGGCACTGTTTTTTATCCAGGTTAACTTAATTCTGCAAAATAAACCCAAGCTTCGAATGACAAACATCATGTTCAGTGTCTTCGTAGGTCGAATTTTAGCCTGGGCCGCTCCCGCGGCCCCACATTTGTTGTGTAGTACCTAAGCTTGATTTATGAAAAGAGTATCCATGGAGTTTCTTGCCGGTATCTTCTCCAGGACCTACCCACTTGGAACCGTGCACCTAGAATCACGACGTTTTGAAAGTGCCCAGTTGAAATAAAAATCTTTGACTTTGACTTGACGTTCCTTAAAATTACTACAAGGATTGCCAAGTTCTTGTGTTGGTAAAAATTATAAGTCTTAATGTGGTTTTATTTATAAAATTGTACCATACTTATAATATAATTGTACTTAATGTAATGAAACAGTAATAAATTGAAATTGATGAACGTAGTATGAGTATATCATAGGCCACAGAAACATAATCCATTCGTCACTATTAGTAGTCTTCCGGAGAACGGAGAAGAAATGACTTTAATTATAGCAGATTTTTTTGCCAATAGATCACCATAAATTGCTTATTAATAATAATCAAATATTATTATGCCGTTAGACTTTTTATATTCATTAGTAATTAATTATTCTTCGATTGGATGATTATAAAAAAGGAGAGTTCGTAGTAAAAAAGAAATGCGTAAAAAGTTTCAATACTCTTTTATTTTATACAAGATAATCCGTAATGATGTTTTTTTTTTACTTTTTAACAAACAGTAGAAGCGTAGAGTAGACACTGTGGTTTGTGCAGCTGTAAAAAGTTTTTCTTTAACCAGAATGTCGCGGTTTATATTCAATCCTCTTTGGTGCAACTTAATATAATAAACTTTTCCAAAAGAATACAATGACATGACATTTCTTTTTGTTCAGTTATTTAAAATTTTCGATTAAAATGGCAACCAACACCACACCAAATTCTTATAGAATCTCCATGCAAACACAAAAATCTGTATATAAAAAAATAAAAGCTGAGGATTTTGATGATTAAGGACTGATTTTTCAATCACCAGCTATTTTATTTTCTAGGGAATAAAGACGCTTGACAGATTTTGTATAGAAAAGCTGTCAAAAATTCAAATTTATTAAATATTCAAAAAAGTAAAATACAAGACTTGTGTCAAATGATCTACAAATTTTTAATGTTTTTTTAAATTGTTTTTCAAATGCGAATACATAAGCATCAACCAAGTTGTTACCCATTATGCAGTGAACAAAATCAAAATTGTACAACAGCTTTTGTTCATAATTAATATTTACTATTACACTGGTTATAGAAACTTGTTTTATTGTCCATATTGCGTTTATACAAAAACGATTTTTAATACTTTTCTTTTAGAAAAGGCACAATAAAGGCATAGAGACTTTTATTATACATCATTACTTGAACAGAAACTTATAATTAATAAGTACTTAACGCCTATAATAAATAACAATAAGGCCTATTATTGGACGGATTTGAAGTAACTACAGACATCTTATATTAAACATATTAACATATATGTACTAATATTTACTACAATAATTATCTTACACGGCATTTTGCCAAAATATAGTAGATATATAATTTATTATACTGTATAATTGATGATACTGGAACTGATTTTGTATAAAATTATATTACAGAGAAGAACTTTAGTTCATTTCAGTTATTTAATTTTGTTGTCACTTTTTGTCATTATTTCGGATAATTAAAAATCCTTAATATTACCTATTATTAAGGATTTTTAATTACAATTGAGATAATTAAATTAAATAATCTTTATTTTGTTGCGTTTTATAAAGATGAAAGGCCTTTGTTTTGTATTTAGCTTTCATATTACGCAAAATAATTCTTCAAAAGTTAATTTAAATTTTTAAGGAACACATACTTGATACATTATTGAAATTAAAATTTTATCATCTATATATTTGAGCGTTAAAAATGATAAAATTAGGGCCAACCAACAAAAACAAGGAACATAGTAAAAAAAGCTCAATATCTACACATCAAAATTCTATTCAGATAATTCTTTTGTTTTCCAGAACTTACATTACAACCTAATCCCCAACAAATTATAAATAAGTAACAGCTTCTTGATATCCAACGTCTCAAACTTGCCATCCCCGTACACTGGTCAAGCTTCAATTAGAAAACCGGATTCGAACTTGGGTCCTCCGAAACGGAGTACAACACAGCTCAACTAATCAAGTCAGTGTGGTGTCTTTGCCTCAATATCTCTAATCTCAACTCATGTTCTCTTGCGGCCATTCTGAGGGCGGCAATACTGGAGGATCTTCTTTCTATTTCTGGGGCAGAAGGTTGTGTTGGGGGTGACTCGCTGCCTGGCGAGATAGGAGGTGATACAGGGGGCGGGTCGGGGGATTGTCGAGGGGGTGCTGCTAGGCCGGCGAGGAGGGTGTGGAAGGGGGGGCTGGAGGTGTAGAGAGGGGCGCTGAAGAGCGGCGGTCGTGGAAGAGGACCGCCGAGGTATTGCGCACCCAGGTGTGGTGCGTATCTGTTAACAAAGGAAGATTGGTTTAAGTATATACCTAATAAACTTCAAAACTCGATTCTTCATCATCATCATACCCAACTCGTTAATGTCCACCGCTGAACATCAGTGTTATCAGGGAATGCTACAATGTGCGGTAGTGAGGAGTTAATGGCAACAATTACCAAGCGTGTAATACCGATTGGTCTCAGTATGTTATTTACAAGCTCATAGAGAATACAACTTATCTTCCGGATTATCCCTTAGCCCATTTTTACGCCACCTTCGGAAAATAAGAGGTTGCATTTTCTTGGGAAACACTACGGCATGTGTTGTACTGACATTATTGAAGGTAATTGTTGTGTCAAGGACAGTGAGAGCACCCTTGGAAGTTATTTAAAATAAATACAAACTCAAATCCAACTCACCTAAACGATGCCAAGGCGTTCGCATCAAAAGGCTTCCTGAACCCAAATCCTAGCTGTGAGAAGGGGTTCGGCATGGACGCCACCACGGACGGAGGGGGCGCCCCTCCCGCGCCACTAAGGTACGGGTTGTAGGGATGAGCTTGAGGACCCACCTTCTCCTGCTTGCGCCATTTCGCGCGTCGGTTTTGGAACCATACCTGGAAAAGATGGTTAGTTTAAATTATTTGTTCATCTTTAACGCCCTCTTTAGTGATATATATCTGATAGCCTAGCCGTTGACCGCTCGCCTTCCATGCAGTACCTCTACCATGAGTTTTCCGTGCCGTCTAACGTTCACGTTCACATGCAATATTTGTATAGTGACTTTAGTTCACTATTTATACCGCTAGAGGTGCTGAAAAATATTGCATGTGAACGTGAACGTTAGACGGCACGGAAAACTCATGCAGGTCTGAGTTTGAACTCGGCCCGCACCTCTGACTTTTCGGATTCATGTGCGGATTAGAATTAATTGATTATCACTTGCGTTAACGGTGAAGGAAAACATCGTGAGGAAACTTGCACATCTGAGAGGACCTCATAAAGTTCTCGATGGTGTGTGTGGTCCGCCAACTCGCACCAAGCCAGCGTGGTGGACTTAAGTCTAAGCCTTCTCATTCTGAGAAGAGGGCCCTGCCCAACAGTGGGACAGTAATGGGCTGGATTTATATATAGGCAATCACTGCTTGTTATACTGTATGTTATTATTTAGAAGAGGTAGGGTCCTAAGCCCCTTTATCACTGCGACCTGCGAAGATCTATTGTGACATATACTGTATACGTGCTGTGTGTACTGTTAGTATGTGTGTGTTGTTGGGCTGTTGTTTGTTTGTTGTTCATTAAGACAAATATTGCTTATTTTTTTAATTGTGTTCCCTAATCCATTTTATTTTCTCATGTGTCCTAAACAGAAGTAAGAGGCAAGCAGGTATTCAAATCAGAATTAGAATCCTATTTCCAGCTCATACTAGTCTCACGAGAATACCAAACTAGACCCAGAATTATAATTAAACCGGAGGCTATTCGCCGACTAGACCGCACAAATGATTGTTACCACATCATTTTATAACTTGAGTTAATTATGTGGAAGTAAGTAGCTACTTAAGTTACTTAGTTTCTCTTGGTTTGTTAACCACGCCTGGCTACGTGCAGTAATAGGTGTTAAGTGTTCAACTTCGGGCCATGTAACACCCACAATATAGAAGGGGTAAAAAGAGAAAAAAAAAGGAAAAAATTCAAATGCCTAATCCGTATAAAATAATTTTCTTAAAAAACTTAACAGCTTCTAAAATCTGTGCCATTGCCAAGTTAAGGTGCATTGAAGAATTAAGAAAAGAAAAGTTAAGTTTTTTATGAAAATTATTTTATACGTTTTAGTGATATGCAGTCGGTTTTTACTTTTTTTAAGGTTTATTATTTTTCTATTTTGAGTGGCATAAACAATACATAAAAATGTCATTAAAGCAATCGCGAATGATTTTCAGTTATCCATGAAGGAGTTCCATTGTCTATCTCCGAAGGTCTTCAACAGATCTTCATCAGTTTAGACCACCACGAGAGAATATTTTTTCAACCAAAAAACCGGTTCACAACTGTCGAAAATATCACAGATATAAAAAAAAAAACATTTTAGTCGACTTGAGAACCTCCTCTTTTTTTGAAGTCGGTTAAAAACGACTGTTTACTTATACAAAAAGTTCGTATTAAACGGTCTGATATCTTGTCGGTGGACTTGAACCTTATGGGATAATTATATTTATTCTGAAAGAGAAATCTAATTAAGCTTCGTTTACATTAGTAGAGTACTAAAGATAGTCAATGGTAGAGTGACCAAAGCTTCGTTTACATTAGTACAGTTGTTAGTAGAGTGCTAAAGATAGTAAATGGAGTTCAGATTTATTATAAACTTCTCTATCAAAATAACTAGTTTTAGTAACAACTACAGTACAAACGATAGAAGGTACCTATACACTTGGATTGAACTTCGCTGTTTTTTGACGTTGGATGATAAATATTGATATTGATGTCTTTTTTTTATTTAATTGCTTTTTGTTGTTTTTTCTTGTACCTACTCTTATTTTATTAATTTTTTATTGTTTAATTTGTGTATTGTGTCTCTTGCTGTCCGAATAAAAAGTTTATTATTATTATTAAATAAAATCAGGGGCTTACTACGCGCTCTTATAGCAGGGCTGAAACTGAACTGTCCAGAAAATTCCAGTATAAACTGACCTTTCATTGTACGTAAAGCCTACACAGTTTGAGGTCAGCTTATACTGGAAATGTCTGAGCAGTTCGATTCT
This sequence comes from Allophyes oxyacanthae, assembly GCA_932294325.1. Lineage (NCBI taxonomy): Eukaryota > Metazoa > Arthropoda > Insecta > Lepidoptera > Noctuidae > Allophyes > Allophyes oxyacanthae. The sequence continues at coordinate 4,297,840 of OW028612.1, forward strand.
GCCCTGCTATAAGAGTTCGTAGTAAAGCCCTTGTACTAACAAAGGAGGCACTAAAGGAGGCGATATACTCTTTTGCAGCCTGAAATCTAGTCTGGCTAACCCAGGACATCATAGTCCACAGTCAAGTTCGCTTCCACTGTAATGAGATCATTCCATACATTCAATTTTCAATACCTTTTCAATACAATGCAGTAAAACATGTTGAGCTGTCTCTTACATTGTAAGACCTGACGTGTCACAAAATATGACAAACAAACTGATATTTATTATATTATAACAACAATAAATTATTGTTCAAAACTCATGGTTATTTCATCAGTTCGTCAGATGTCTTTTACAATTATTTATGATCTTGTTTGGGAAGAAAAACGTTCATATTTGTCGGTTAAGTGAGGTTCTAACAAGAAAAATGTGTCAAAAGAAACTAACATTATATTTATTAGTCGCGTTTGTACCTAGCCTTAACTTAATGCGAATAACTGAGTTATATGTGTTTGCCTTAAAGAAATAGATCCATTTAATAAGTATTAAGACATAAGTTGCGTGTCACGAGCCCCGCTAGATTTATTGCGCATTCAATGGACAAAGCAGAATAATATCATGTCTCTATCAATACTATAAACTAGAATTTGTAGAATTATACCCCACGGTGTTATTAAATTTTAATTGCAACATTCAAACTGACAGCCATCATACATTATAACGACCTATAGCAACAAAAATCCTGATTTTTACAGCAAAAAGCTTACAAGTTAATACTTTGGTAAAAGGTCGATTATCATAGCATGAAATATTTATGCACGTACAAAAATGTTGAGACATGAAAAAAATCGTCACGAACCATACACCCATTATGTAAACTGTTATTTTTATGGCAATTTAAATTAATTCACTTATGATAAATGGCGTATTGTAAAAAATGAAACGCGTTTCTGTAAATGTCGATGCGGTTTTGGCGGATGCTGTGATAAACAAGAAACGTTTTATGTTTACGGTTATACTTGGTAGTATAAATTGAACCTTAAAGGTTGAATTTATGGTTGGAATTTGTGTATAGATGTATGATCTATTAAGTTTACAATGGCCATTACGGATATGACTTCATACGGCGTTGAGGCCGAATTTATAAATGTTGTAATTGGTGGCGGGCTGGCCGACGGCATGCGGGTGCGCTGGGCGCAAAAAGGCACCGACTGCGTCCCAGGTGCCGTGTTTAATAGCTTAACAGAGTCGCGCATTAAGGTAATGACCACGTCGGCCGGCCAGCGCCGCGATCGGGTGCGCTGGAGCGCTAAAACTACGCTCGATGGAATTTCGATTCACCAGCTTCGCCACCGTGGTGATCACGGCATTACCTACCTCGATTTTTCGGAGCGGCCTAATGACCAACTGTCAACATTATATCTCTAAATATCTGGTCTGTTCTACTGATGAGACAACCAAGTTTATATCGATGATTTGGTTTGTATAATTTTGGATAGCAATAACATGTTTATTCCCTATATATTTTATGCTAAAAATAATAATATGTTTATAATAAGCATTCATGCTTTAAAGCATTTGTATAATACAACGAATTTGCAAATGATATACAATTTTTTTATTGGCACCCATTTTCTGCAATGCGCAATTTTAACCCCCAACCGCGTCATGATCGAATCAGCTGGTAATAATACAAGAAAATTGCTAATGACCTCATTTAATAAACAAGGGTTTGAAAAATACGCGCCTCTTACTTAAATGGATGGTAGCTCTTGGGTCTGGAGGCTGGTGTAATACTTTATGGCTGGCGGATCAAGTAAAGTGTATAAGAGGTATGTAAAGATGGCGCGTCATTGGGTAGGGACATTAGAAATGACTTGGGTTGCTTCTGCTGGTATGCGCTGATGACTTGGTATTAGATAGTCTTTGTTGATATAAAAAATAAAATATCTTGCCGATAGTGATAAAACCGATTATACTATCATAATAATAATAATGTATATGTTAATTGGCGGCATTTCATTTGGCGTATTTGTACGAATATTTGCGTTGTTTGGCCCAAAATAAAATCACATTTGTGTAGTGTACAAAAGGTTTGTTTTACATTGGCCATGTAACTCGAATATTTGTGCAAATACGCAAAGTGAAGTGCAACCATAAGACTCGTACAAAACTGGTGTACAATAAAGTGTATTTCTATTCTATTCTATCTATTGAATAAAGCCTCATTTTAGGATCCGCTCGTTATTTATAATGCCATAGTCTGTATCCTTATGGCAAGGTAAGTGCAGTGGCTAAGCGATTGGCTTTTTGCATCTCCATCTCGTCATGGAACAAATATTTGTATGGCTTGCAGATGTTCCGGGTCTGGTTGAGTGTGCATGTGATATGTATGTTTATAAACTGTACCCACTATACAGGAGAAACCCAAGTGGGGGGCAGTATTCGAATGTGGGTACTACAATACCCACACTACAGCTGCCAGTACACAGTGCTGTGCTGCTAGGTGGGTATACTGTATTATAGATAATATTATATCGACCCAGTAGACCTTCGAAACATTATATATCAAAATAGTTTGAAGCTATTTGTGGTGTTCAAGTGTACCCATCACTAGTACTGATGCTGACAGCTCATATCAGCCCACTGCTGGGCAGTGGGCAATCGCTTTCTCCATGATTTCCAGACCTTCGGATCTAGAGCCATCACTAGTAGTTCGTTTTTATTTATCGACATGATAGCGGATCCGAGGCACAACACCTCGAACAAGTCGTAACAAGGTACAAATTATTACAACACTTAATAATTATCACACTGTACTTAAGATGTAGTTACAATGTACAAGTTTTAAAGACCGCAATTCACAAGTATTATAATTGACTGAAAATTACTATCCTATATATAATATATATCTTAAAATGGATATATATCCGAGCAGCTGGCTTGCGAAATAAAAATAACTAGGTACATGTTCTTATAAATTAATGGATTTACAAAAAAGACACTTAATTGCTTTATTAAATTATGTAGCTATAAATGTCATCTCCAAAACAGAACATCACAGGCTATATAAATAAATGTTGAGCAGAGAATGCCTTATTTTTTTTTTCAGGTAATTAAAAAATTGTGGTTTATACAGGATATTTTTTTATGTAGTGCGCAAAATTTGCAGGTTATTCAGTGTTTGTTCCCAAATACAACCGCACTACTAAAATTCACTTCAAATCAATATAAAAGTTTGATTTTGTATGGCCTGCGCTAATACATTATGCGTGTCCCCCATACTAAGTCGAATTTTCGTTTTGTTTTAAAGTGTATCCTAATACTGCGGTTGCATTTAGTTACAGAGACTGAATCACTCTACAAAATATGCGCACTACATATATAGTATATAAAAATGTTCAGCAGAGAATGCATTTTATTTTTTTCTGGTAATTAAAAAATTGTGGTGTTTATGAGAGCGTGGTTGTTTTGTCCCAGCTCACAGGAGCCGTAGTCGGTGCAAGCTAGGCTTAAAGTTAAGTCTTGGGATAGTAAGATTGACATCCCTACATTTGTATATCGATTTATTGCACTCGATTACTTTATCTGTGCAACACTAATTTGTATTCGAGTAATCACGTCGATTGTGTACAAAATATACCGTTGAGACAAATAAGTGTGGGTATCGTGCTGTTATTAAAAGATCGCGGGCATCAACGAGTTATAAATAGTTTATGCCAAATGGAGGAGGTAGATATAATATTATAGTTAGAATTTTAGATTGATCAAAGTTTATTTTCTTTTGACAAAGTTTTTTGAGACTTTAAGCGCCATTGTTTTGGGTGCTGAGCGTTGAGCGTCAGATCAGATTTGAGCTCATTCGTATGGAACTTCCTCAATGATTATGACTTAATTACACCAGATAACGTTTACGGAAACTAACGGATTACGCTGTGTTAAGACAATTGAATTAGCAAATAAAACGAATGCTTATCTGACTTAATTTATGTGTCTGATGTTACTAATGTGTGCTCATTTGTTAATTAGTTATGTTTTTTCTGTTCAATAAATTATGTTGACGAGGCAACTGCCAGGCGCTTATTTTATTCGAAAAACGATTCAGGAATGTGGTTACTAATTTTTATGTACCCTAGTTGCATGTTTAGTTGAGATACTTATTATTTTATCTTTATTTAAATTAGTAGTAAAATTCGCCAATCACGATAAGAACTTATGCGATTTCTTTTTTCAACTGTGTTAAACGGAATACTTAAAACCAATAAGTATGCAAACGAGATTGTAAAACGTCATAAAAATTAAAAATTAGCCAATGACACTGCAGGGGTCACGCTAGTCACACGATAAAGTATTGATATTTAATAAATAGACATTTTTTATTAATATAAATAAATTCAAACATTTATTCATACAATTTATTTTTAAAATCTACATTTATAATTGAAGATAACATAACTATGAGAATGAAGTAATCAATTAACATAGAACCTTACATAATAAACGTTAGAAAATTAATTTATTATAGTGTCAACTTTACGAGCCAGTTCAATAAACATTACTTTTTATGATGATTTTATTACTGAAGCAGTTTCAAATTACATACTCTATGAGTACTATTATCAATTCTGTGACACTGTTACATAATATTTGGATGTTCTTATTTAAATAAGTCTCTATGATACTCCAACTTGCGCTCATTCGCAAAAGGAAATGGTAGAATATCAATATAATTTTGAGAATAAATTCAATGACAATTCCCAGTCTTTAATAATTAAGTAGCTTCGTTCTTTTCGGTCGGCAGCCAGTGGAACAATATGCGGCTGAATGTCAGTAGGTTATCTTTAAATGTCGCTTATATGAATGTAAATATTTTATAAGATAATAATGAAAATCTTTATAAGGAAACTCATAAAAATCACATAATTGTAAAGATTGAATTAATTAATCTTGAATGAGTCAGACATTTGAGAACGAAATTCTTCTACAGACAATGTAAAATATTTCCCAGGTCAAGTAAGATAATAATGCAGGCCAGTATAAGTTGATGCCACTTTACACTACTTTTGTGATAAGTATTTACGCTGCTTAAGCCTGATATACATACCACTAGAGTATCATCCGAATCTCTATGACAGTAGTTACGGACAGTCATAATCCCGAAATAAACACGACCGGTCTAACTTCAGAACACGGTTTCCACCAGTTACGGTTGCGGTAGCCAGATGGCAATTGTTCCTTGTAAAATATTGGTACTTACTGCATCTGGCAAGACTGGAACTCGACCCTAACGTATTAATATCATCCAGGTAATAGGGTAATGCAATGTTTCATAATAGATATAAGATAGCCAAGTATAAATTGCAAAACTAAGGCTGGTTGGCAAAAACTTCATGCCTAAATATGCCTTTTCTGTCTAAGGAACACTTCATTTATGAGAAACATAACTGGGTTCAATTTTCCCAAGATGAAAATGCCACCTCCATCTAAATCACAGCGCATTCGATGCTCCATGTTCAACGTAGTTTATTATAGTTATCACTGCAGTCGTTTCTGTGTCTCATTCGATTCGGTCTGGTCTGATTGAAGGTTGTGTGACAGGTCCTTGGTCCGAGGGGAATTAGCGGTCTCGGAGACCGTTTCTTAAGGGGCAATGCGGATTGACGCGATTCCGATTTGCACAATATGTTCTGGAAGAGTTGGATGGAATTCAACGGTGCTATCATGACATTATCAACCTACTGTAATCAATGTAATTATGTTCATCCAATGTTTTTATACTACTAAGGTGACAAACTTGCATACGGCCCGCCTGATGGTAGTGGTTACCTATGGACGGCTGCAACACCAGGGGCATCACTCGCGCGTTGCCGACCGGACTACTAGTGTCGCTTCCTCAAGGAGCACTGGCGACATTGCTCACCGTTAGGAACACAACACTATAAAGGAACAGTGTTATTTGGCTATGATATTCTGCAAAGTGGAGGTACCTACTTTCTCAGTATCTCCAAATTGGAGCTACCCGCTCCAATTTGGAGCGGAAAAGAGGCGAGAAGGGCAAAATCATTTTAAAATATAAACTGAGGAAACGTATACTTGCTTCTCTATTTTACCAAAAATATCACGTTTTAGTTTTATTATCTACTATTTAGCAATAACCTGTCTGGAACTAAAATGCGTAATGCTATAGATATTATTTTTTGCTATATTATTGCTATATATTTTGCTATATTATTATTAGGATTAGGGTTAAAATATTTATTTATGGCTTGGCTTTTCTCGCATTCCAGCCAGACAGAAGCTGTAATATTTTCATTATCAGCTGATCTTATTCATTAAAAGCACTTACGCTAAAATGTCTAATTTATAATATGTCGGGTTTTCATAATAGATGTTGTTTACAAGGATCAAGTATGTTTATGTAACTGACTATCTACTCAACGCTGAGGTAATGCATTCCTTGTATCGCCTTGGGTGAAGTAGGTGATAGCTGTAAATAAGCCTCAGATTCAATGTATTCTAGTACACTAGAGTCTAGACTGTAGATAACACTAAATCTGGTTGTGATTACCGGTAACTTAAAAGGGTGCTTTATTTTGCGGCTTAATTATTTTATTCACTTAGTCTCGTTTGTATATTCCAAGCAGATTCATGTTTTATGCAATAGAATGTACTTATGTACTTCTAAAAGTAGATAAATGATTTTAACTTGTATACTTTAAATTGCATACGTTTCTTGCAGTGGCGTGCACAGAAATTTCATATAGGGTAGGCAAAAACAACTCAATGTTGTATTGTCAAGTTAAATTATGTTTGTGATTGGCCACCTCACCCTAAGACTTAAATTAATTGATATTACGAACATATTAACGTTTTGTATTACTTAATTCATCCTTTATTAGGGTAGGCAGTGTCTTTTTGAAAATATGGAGTTGCCCGCCACTGGTTTCTAGATTCAGAGTTGAAAGTAATTGAAGGCGCATGTCGCGTGTTTTCCGCGCTTTCTCACGGTATCGCGTCAGTCTGCCGCACCCCTAACGTCGCCACGTATAATTTAGAGAAGGAATAGGTAATTCCTACATTACGAACAAGTCCTGCGTGTGTTATGTGGAGTAATTAGGTATGATAAATGATATTACGTGTTAAATAATTAACAAGGATGCTAAGTTAGTTTTATGGCGTTATCAACTAAACTTTGTGAAGTTATTTATAGGGACCCGAATAAACCCATCTTTTTGGAAAAAAAATCCGTACACATACACATGGGTGAGTACCCCTATACCAAGGTTTTCTCTGCTTTGACCGCTACCGTAAAGCTAAAAATGTATGAAATGAACACATTACCCTCCTTTGCGTCGCGCAGTCGGGTAAAAAGTGCGCGCGTTTTCATTACAAATCCACTAAAATGCGCGCGCTCGTTGTTTTCATGGCTTGACGGTAATTACGGTCGAGTTCGAGAAAAACTCGGGAAAGAGAGACGGACAGAGTTAAACACTGTCTATAGACACAAAAAATTGACTGCTCCATACACTCCAGATATTTTGACCCAGTTAGGTAGGTATTCACTTTTGAATGGAACAGTCGTTTTGTCGAAATAAAGAAACACGTGATACCGCGTTTTTGGAAATTCATCCCCTAAAGGGGCGAAATAGGGGTGAAAATTGTTTTTGAAGTGAGAAACGTGAAAATACAGATTTAGGTTTTTGCTTAGAAATAAAGAAACACGGGTCACCGCGTTTTTGAAAATTCATCCCCTAAAGGGGCTAAATAGGGTTAAAAATTGTTTTTGAAGTGAGAAACGTGAGAATTGGTGTTTCGGCTTTTGGTTAGAAATAAAAAAACACGTGTTACCGCGTTTTTGGAAATTCATCTCCTAAAGGGGCGAAATAGGGGATAAATTGTTTTTGAAGTGAGAAACGTGAAAATTGAGCTTTAAGCTTTTGATTAGAAATAAAGAAACACGTGTTACCGCGTTTTTGGAAATTTATCCCCTAAAGGGGCGAAATAGGGGTGAAAATTGTTTTTGAAGTGCGAAACGTGAAAATTGAGATTTAGGCTTTTGGTTAGAAATAAAGAACACGTGTTACCGCGGTTTTGGAAATTTATCCCCTAAAGGGGCGAAATAGGGGTGAAAATTGTTTTTGAAGTGCGAAACGTGAAAATTGAGATTTAGGCTTTTGGTTAGAAATAAAGAACACGTGTTACCGCGGTTTTGGAAATTTATCCCCTAAAGGGGCGATAAAGGAGTGAAAAATGTTTTTGAAGTTAGAAACGTGAAATTTTGTATTTAAGCTTTTGTTTAAAATTAAAAACAAAATCTGTTTCGTGTTTTTCGAAATTCAACCTCTAAGCGGATGAAATAGTTATATGAGAGTCCGTATTTTTTGAAGCCGAACGATTTGTAAGAGGTCATGAATTGATGAAAATTAAAAAGTATCTACCGGCTAATTTGTACCCGAACGAAGTCGGGACGGGCCGCTAGTACCTAATAAAAATTGTGTAGTATAATGAGAACAGCATGCAATAAAAAAAAATCTGGTTATTAAAAATTAGGGTTGTATACTAAACCATTATACTCAGTGAGTATCGAAATAATTTGAAAACTCCAGTACTTTTAGGGTTATCTAATCTATAAAAGACATAAACATACTTAACAACATTATTGTAGATTGTTTAACTAATTTATTATGGGCAGTAATGAGTGTAATTACTGATATTCAACGTCATCAAGTAATACTGGAAGTCGTCTATATTCTTCAGTAAAGGGTAGAACCGATGATAGGTTCTGTTTATACTTTAACGATATATTTTGCTCTCTCCTTAGCGCATAGCTGTCAAATAGCGTTGTCTCGTTCTTTTGTCCCGAACACATTGCTTTTAAGTGCCATCGCTAAATAATTACTGATTTGGAGTAATGAGATATAGGTCAATTGTTGATAATTGAATGTCTGCGTCTAGTTACCCTCTTATTAATAAACGTAGAATAAAGAGATGACAAGCTTACACCTACCTCAAAAAAAATATGGTTATATTGACATTAAATTACGTAATTTTATTTCGCGTTTCTAAGTAGGTAAGGGCAATCGTAGCGATCTACTCGCGGCAAGCAAAAAGCCGATTATTTTTCTATACTTTTTTTATTTAAAATAAACGTTGCCCCTAAGATTTCTCCTGTATCATTAGGACTATGAAAACACTAAAATAATATAGCAATATAAGCATAGTTTATTTATTCGAAAGTTCAAATTAATAGCAGCAAATAGTTTATCATATCTAAGCGAGTTTAGTCGCGGCAATTCATTCGCAACATGTGCCCGAAGCTTAAGTGCGTTCTATGTATTATATACGCCGCTAATTCGTATTATTATGCTTTATTGTACACAAAATATAGAATATACAAAAAATACAGTTTAAAGATATATGCACAAAGGTGAGCTTAACTCAGAATGAGTTTTCTTTCAGCAAACCATTGGGTGAAAGAGAAATGAAGATATAGAGTAAGAATGAGATATAATGAGATAAATTGGTGATACAAATAATTTATAATTATAAAATATATGAAAGGCAGTGTTTACCTGTATTCGTGCTTCTGTAAGACCAATTTTCATAGCAAGCTCCTCTCTGAAACAAAATTAAATTATAAAGTAGGATTTCATAGAATATAGAATAGAATAGAAAGCATTTATTCGATACAGGACATACATTCATAGATACGTTGTCTCATTGATTTGATGATATTGTGAATTAAAATCTTAAATTATAGGTGAACTGTAAGGCAAGGCACTCGGATTATGCAACTTAGGGCCCATCCACACTCGATACTTCGATTTTTTTAGCAAAAGGCAGCCGACGTACGCAAAACGCGCGTTTCTGCTGCTAAAAGTGTCGAGTGTGAACGAACGCTTATACTTTTAATTTATAGTTGTTAATCTACCTGTTATCTATTGCAATTGTTATTGTGTTAATGCACATGCATGGAAGACAAAATGATATTAACTTTAATTTATGTTCCGATGGATTAAGATAATTCCACAACAATTAATTTAATAACGAACTTATTAATCTGCTAAGCGTCAGTTATCTTTATTATCCTATTATAAAATAGGAAGAGAAGGATTATTTCATTGATAAAGTTGATATATTTTTTTTAATGTTTCCACCACACCTTTATCGTGTCATCCAAGAATTCAGTGAGGATTAAGATAAAAATAAAATTGGTGAATGAATGAATGGTTTGCATTTTCACAAGCGATGACATGGGAATTGCTCACGAACCTAGATGAAACCCAGTGGCGGTACCTCCATACAAGCCCAAAAGCCCGGCATGCCCTAATATGAAACAAACATAATCATTTGCGTAATAAAATAACATTTTAAATTTTGTGCGCCAAATGTCGCGACTCACCAACAAAATATTCACCCGATAAGAATATTTCGAACAAAAAGAGTACAGACAGTCATGCATCACGCTCGCACTACGCCTTTATTAGTCTATGAAGCCGGGCTTTGGCTGACGTCATTTTTCCCTACCGTCCCGCTCTAACGCAGAACAAAATTTATGACATATACTTATATAGCTATGTCGCAATTTGTACTGGAACGCATGCCTGCATGCCTGTGAACGTAGCTATAAATGCGCAGGAATTATTTGGCTTGACGTTTTGTTGCATACTTCAGATGTATTTTTGTTTTGAACGAAATATTGATGTTGCAATTTCATATCGTTATTTTTGTGTAGTATTTGCCGTGATTTAGAGATATAACATTTATGTTGTGATGAAGAAAATGACTGCGGAAACAAACGTATTAATTGTTTGTTCTTTGTGATGGTTTATAAAGTGTTCAGCTGTTGCTCTTATTAGTAGATTATATTTTCACCGTGATTTTAAGAGAAATAACCCGCTGTGTTTAACAATATAATAATCCCAAAGATGTGTGTATAGTTGTCATTCAAATGCTTAAATTTAACCGGGTTCTATAAGTGAGGTTAAAGTTAAATCATTGACGCAGTCGGAAAGGTAGAAACTTTAAAAGTGAACTGGGTAGGTGCCTTTTCTATTTGTTATGAATTCGGTTTCAACTAAATATCTTTATTTGTATTTTTATAATGATTTAATTAGATGGCGTAAATGTATGAGGAATTATACTGCCATCTATTATCAATTCATGTAAACTAGGTACAACAAATCTATAAAACCGTAGTAGTCGCTAGATGTCGTTAAATTGAGTGAAATAAACTGACTATGAAAGGAACTCATATTTTAAGACACGCACACATAATATATTATAGTCCGGTAGGTTTGTCGGGCATGCCCTATAGTCAACCCCTAGGCACGCCACTGATGAAACCTATAGGTTACCTATACAGGGTGGCGATTTAGTCACCTGCATCCTTTAAGGATTTGATACTACTCATAATTATGAACAACTTTTACTATGGGATCAACCCTGAATCACGAAGAAAAAATCAGCTTTTCCATACATTATGTCGAGTTATGTGAACATAAATGTATGGAAAATCTTTTCTTTTCCTTTCCTGAATAATTTATCTATACACAACAAGTTATTAATTATAACAAATGATTTACCAGTTTTGACACCTGATTGTTCATCATTTGGCATTTGGCTTAGCTTAGCTGCGACGTGCAATCCATTTAATTAAGATTTTTAATTTAATTTTAAGTGTTAATTTTTTTTGTTTGATCTTAAAATCGTATTTTTGCTGCGTCAAATAAATAAGTACTTTTTCTTTCTTTCATTTACTTGTGATGTTGAGTGTACAATAAGGGTCAGGGATCCAGTTCATTTTCAACTCACCTTGTAAACACATCCGGGTAATGCGTCCTAGAGAAAGCCTTCTCCAGTTCCTCAAGCTGGAAACTTGTGAAGGTGGTCCTATACCGCCTCTGTTTCCTCTTAGGCGTGAACTCGTCAGCATCGTCACTGTCTGCGGACCCTGGAGGAGGTCTCTCTGACGGCGACTGGTCAGCTCTGGATAGCTCGGGAGTCGTCCGGGGTGAATCATCTTTCGGTGGCTCGGACACCCCCATGGCTGAGGCGTACTTCTGGTAGTCGTGGTTTTGTGTGAAATAATCTGGAAAAGATAGAATAAAATCTCATTAACTTGTATTAAGATAGATATTATGTAAGACACCCACAGAACACAGAAAAGAGGACCTCTTTTTGTGTTCTGTGAAGACACCAGACCAAGGCCGTAGCCATTAATTTAGCTCAGGTGTCCCGGTTGGACTCGAACAAGAAAGAAGAAAAGCAATTAGGTACAACTATAAAAAAAACGTTTCTGTTTAAAACTGTTAAATTGAATGCTACTCTACCTCGGGACGGGACTTATGTAGAGATAACGCGATGGATAACTGTCTCTGGTAGTATCGGGGGGGGGCATGTGCGGTAACTTACTTAGGTTTCGGCGCCATTATTGTGATTGTTTACTTATTAACCTTCCCCCCGGTTACGTCCTCCTGGTACTAGACAACGCAGTATGTTACCAGTGGCGTGCCTAGGGGTTGACTATAGGGCATGCCCGACAAACCTACCGGACTATAATATATTATGTGTGCGTGTCTTAAAATATGAGTTCCTTTCATAGTCAGTTTATTTCACTCAATTTAACGACATCTAGCGACTACTACGGTTTTATAGATTTGTTGTACCTAGTTTACATGAATTGATAATAGATGGCAGTATAATTCCTCATACATTTACGCCATCTAATTAAATCATTATAAAAATACAAATAAAGATATTTAGTTGAAACCGAATTCATAACAAATAGAAAAGGCACCTACCCAGTTCACTTTTAAAGTTTCTACCTTTCCGACTGCGTCAATGATTTAACTTTAACCTCACTTATAGAACCCGGTTAAATTTAAGCATTTGAATGACAACTATACACACATCTTTGGGATTATTATATTGTTAAACACAGCGGGTTATTTCTCTTAAAATCACGGTGAAAATATAATCTACTAATAAGAGCAACAGCTGAACACTTTATAAACCATCACAAAGAACAAACAATTAATACGTTTGTTTCCGCAGTCATTTTCTTCATCACAACATAAATGTTATATCTCTAAATCACGGCAAATACTACACAAAAATAACGATATGAAATTGCAACATCAATATTTCGTTCAAAACAAAAATACATCTGAAGTATGCAACAAAACGTCAAGCCAAATAATTCCTGCGCATTTATAGCTACGTTCACAGGCATGCAGGCATGCGTTCCAGTACAAATTGCGACATAGCTATATAAGTATATGTCATAAATTTTGTTCTGCGTTAGAGCGGGACGGTAGGGAAAAATGACGTCAGCCAAAGCCCGGCTTCATAGACTAATAAAGGCGTAGTGCGAGCGTGATGCATGACTGTCTGTACTCTTTTTGTTCGAAATATTCTTATCGGGTGAATATTTTGTTGGTGAGTCGCGACATTTGGCGCACAAAATTTAAAATGTTATTTTATTACGCAAATGATTATGTTTGTTTCATATTAGGGCATGCCGGGCTTTTGGGCTTGTATGGAGGTACCGCCACTGTATGTTACCTACCTATTACCAACTTAACTTATTTCTCTGAAGGATGGGCTACATTATTAAGCTCGGCATTGCATTGGTAATGATTATCGGGAACGACACTCAACGACGAACGATTCTCATCCAAGTATTCCTACTTGGATGAGAATCGTTCGTTGTACAACAGTACAAGTACAGTACAGTAGGAACAGAGACTGAATAACTCTACAAATTATACGCACTACATAAAAAAAACATCCTGTATAATTAGATTAATAATTAATCAATTTTGACAAAACCTCTAAGTAGGTAATGACTAAACGTGACTTGTCTTCAATCATTAAAAGTATAATTAACGTTATATCGACAGTTTTTGCCGTTAGTAATAGGACCTATAATATCTTTATAGAAACGCGATTGTATCAGCTCGTATAATAGCACAGTCTTGTGAACCAGCAGAAACAACTTAATTAAGCTGTCAACTGCAAAAAAATGTTGTGACTACTGTATCTAGAATTCTAACTTGTCAACTTTTAGGGTTCCGTAACTGAATGACAAAAATAAAATATACAAGGTCCAACCGTTCTAGTCACGATAGTCCCTTCATTATTATGAACAACTTTTAAGCCGGGCTTCCACTGCGAAACGGTAATGAGCAAGTGCAGCAAGCTGGACGGAATGGACCCCAACTAGCTAAAATAGGTTTTACCTTCCATTAACAAAGAGTTTTGATAATTGCTTTCCACTGCAAAAGAGAAATGAAGAACGAGTTCATTATTAACAATTTTACTCGTTCAGTCCTCTCCGCTAGACTCTTTGTTGGTGGAAGCACTTCTATGAAGTTTACCGTTGCGAGTTATACAGAGTCCGTACGGAGCCCGTTTCACTGACAGTGGATGCCCGGCTTTATTTAGTATGGGATCAACACAGAAATCGCGAAAAACTCGTCACATGATACGTATGAACTATGTAATAGTAATGAAATTTGAAGAATCCGACTCATGAGAGTATTCATGACTAGCTGATCCATTGTTTCATACTAAATGTATGGAATGAGGGTTTAAGTTATTCTGTTTTACTCTCTCACTACGGAGCCCTAAGTTCGTGTACCAGTATTTTTTTGCAATACATAATAATTAAGTATTTTCTTGTAAAAGCGGTTTATTATGCATTAGGGACAGTTTTACACACGTGAACTACATGTCAATGGGCTTCACTGAGGAGTTAATTGTCAGTTGGAATCAATTTGTTCACTAATTACTGACGGTCGGTCAAAGCGCCGCGTGTCACGTCTAGTACAAATGCAGCGATGAATGATAAATGTTGGTTGCGGCGAAATTGACGTGTTAATCTTTATAAATTGCAGCTTGGTACAGTTTTGTGTAGCGATTATACTAGTAAAAAATATTATTTCACATTACATTAAAAGTAAAAGTGAAATTAAAATAAAAATTCTTTTATTCTGTATAAATTGCTTTTTTACGCGTAGTGACAACTGGATCTAACGGGTTGATGTGCTCTGCAAGACACGGAGAGGTCTTAATGTGAAAAGAACCAACAGGTGACCTTAGATATCCCATACGTTTGGGCCGAGTATGTATTAAAGTTTTGTATGGGACTGCTGATAATTTTTTCGCGATTACGATGTTGGTCCCATAGAGAAAGTTGTTCAGTTTGATGGTTTGATCCACACCCTTAAATATGACCACGCATTTCTGATACATGTTGTTTTGTCGGTGTATCTACATAATATGGCTCATAGAGGGCGTAGAGGCGTAGAGGTGCACTAAGAAGGGATTTTCGAAAATTAAGTCCTAAGAGGCTTTGAAATCCACGTGGACGAAATCGCAGTCGCAATCTCTGGTCGCGAATACATAATAGAACACAATTACATTGAACATGACACGACCGGTCCTATTTATAATCCATATAAAAATTGTTGTCGTGATTTCAAACGATTAACTATAATTCCGACCTCCAGTTTCTAGTAATCAATTGTGTCATTTAATTCAGTTAATGTCATTAAGTTAATTGAAGCCTGATTATGGTGTTATGCCTTTAATTGATCAGTTATTATGGAGCTACAGGAGAACAACACGTAAACAATTACCCGTAATGATTTTGCTTGCTCTTGTTTATGATAATTGAATCAGAATTAATGAGTATGTTTGCTTGTTCATTTGTCTTGATAATTTTGTTGTGGGGTCAGTTGAGAAGAGACTAGACTATGCGGACTAGATCGTACAATAATAATAATAATAGTAAAAACCGGCTTCAAAATACTAAAACGTAAAAAATAATAAAAAACTTAAAACCTTCTGAAGTCGGTGTCATTGCCAAGCTAAGGTGCATTGCAGAATTAAAGAGGACTTCACAAGCTCTTAAGTTTTTTATGAAAATTATTTCTCTTTTTTTATAATTTGGTTAAAGAAGCTGTCGCTTGCGGAAAGCCTCAATATCTTTTGTCCTATCAATAATTAATAACAACCATTCTAAAATAGACTACAGACTTGCTGCCGAATTCATGGCTAATCGGCTACAAGCTCTTATGTTTTTACTATTTTCTGTATAAATAAATACAGCCTGTTACTGGCTCACTGCTGGGCACGGGCCTCTTCTCAGAATGAGAAGGGTTAGGGCTTAGTCCACAACGCTGGCCTGATGCGGGTGGACTACACACACCATTGAGAACTTTATGAGGCCCTCTCAGATGTGCAGGTTTTTCCTTCACCGTTAACGCAAGGTATAAATAAATAAATAATAAATACAACAATATAAAAACGAATGTCCATAAAACTAAATATTAAGCTCTGCTTTATATTAACAATTTAATTTATATCTTACCATACCTACCAATGCCTGAACCTTACTTAGTAAGTACTTCATAATTAAATAAGGAAATAATATTATAATTACAGTTGCAACAGTAGTTTTCAGTTATTCGCAAATGACGTAAAGTGACGGAAATTGACTAAAATGTAATAAAAAACCATCTAAATCCGCTTGGAAGAGATCGCGTGCGATTAATATACTGCAGATATAATACTCACAGACTGCCGCCTTGTATTCACGGAAGCATTTATATTAATTAAAATAAGTGAAACATTAATGTTGTATGGATTGCAATATTTTAAATTGTATTTATACAGGTTGGCGCAATATTTTGGGGCAATGATGGTTGGCACCCTTACTCTTATACCTAATCAGAGAGTCCTGGTCTTAGTAAGCTTTAGGTAAATTATGAAGATTATTAAAAATCCTACTAGGTATTAGTTTTTTTTTAAAAAGGTATTCAGGGAGAAAATTGCAATTTCTGAGAAACTTAACTGGCCCTCAATCGATTTTATTTCTTAACAGGAATGTTTCATCCAAACAAATGTCGGAATTTTATATGCTGAAATTGAGAAAAATACAAAAAACAATTTCCCATACGTCTTTTTATGAAAACATAGGTACCATTGTACCTATGTATGTAGTTGAAATTTCAAAGCGGGGTAATCTTAATGAAAGGGCTTCATTTGCACATTCTAAAACAGGTTTTCATTTTTTTCAAACCGCTTTGTATTCGGCCTGTATGATGAAAAATGACAAAAAAGTACCTACCTACCACTTTATTTATCCGAAGTTTGAAATGATTACAGTTGATAAAAGTTTGTGTAAATATTAGGTACAGGAAAAAGAGAAAGATGTTTCTAACTAGTAGGTATAGTTTTTTAGGAATCATCAAAAATTCTTCGCATTCAAACTTATTTATGCGGTCCGTACCTACCTATACAATAACTAAATAACTTTTTAAACATCATAGGAAAGTATGAAACCCTTGGTGCGCGAGTCCGACTCACTCCTGGCCGGCTTTTTGATTGAGGCTATTGTTGTAAAAATAAATAAGTAAATAAATACATAATTCGGTAGGTATAATTAATTTAAATCCGTTGGAGAATTTGATCTACATATTTTTTTACAATAAAATATTATAGTTTAAATAAACTATAGAACACGTGTATGCAAAATTTCAGCTCAATCGGTAACCGGGAACTGGGTCAAATTTAACTTCCAAGATTTTCTTACATAGTTAGTTAGTTACAGGTGAAGCTAATAAAAGCGTGTTAAAAAATACCAGGCTTCTCAGAAACTACTTCTCAAAATATAAATCACCAAATCTTACTGCGTACAATTTTACCATAAAATCTAGAATATTTGACATGTCATGAATTCATGATTGATGATGTCATGATGACTGACATGTCAAACAACACGTCACATTTCCACTCACTTTCACACAGTCCCATTTTATTTTGTTTCCCTTTCGTTCACTTCCCTTCACTACAGACTTAGCACAGTCATAAATGGTGGTCGGTTTATGAATGAGCCTGTTCTATTATAACTGTTCGCGATAAGCCTTGATAATGCAATTTCCTTTGTGATTTTATCATAGCGTATTGGATTACGTATGTACGCAACTATTATTTATAAGTTCTTATCTTTAAGCACTTTTTATAGAGCTGAATGAAAAGGTTTTGTTTTGTATGAATAGAATAAGTAATTATTTATTTAAAAGAAACTTTTGAAATGTTAAAGACACTAGCTAGGTGCATGGTTTCAAAAATTGGTTCTATGGAGAAGAACCAGCAGAAACTCTACGGATATCCGTAGAGTTTCAATTAAACAAGTTTAAGTTAATTAGTATAGTGTAAATTAAATTTATTCGTATATATACGGATAAATTTAATTTAATTTCGAATGGTTATTGAATAGTATACATTGAATTCAAATTACAGATAAGTACATTGACGGTTTTCACAGCAATGTAATGTAGATTTGAAAAAAAATCAATAAATAACAGTTTGAAAATCCTGTTTCTTCTTCAACAGGTTTTAAATTATGAATGAACGTCAATCATGTTGAAATCTGTTGAAATAAAATGAAGTTGGTTTTTTGAAACAATTCGTTCGTCAATTTGTCAATGGCATTATATGTTTTTTTTCAACCTGTTTTTTAAGCAATGAAAAACAGTTAATTCTTTTCTGATAAAAAGCTGTTTTAAAAAGTCGTTCATTGATTCAATACCCATCCCTATTAAAATTTCAAACCCTATTACGTGTAATGAATAAACACATTAGGTATATATTTCCTAACATTAGATTATATAGAACATTTTAATACATAACATAGCAAATAACAATGCTTGTTCAATTTAGATTTACTTGCCGATAATCCAATAACAATAGTTTTTGTTTGAAACAACACAAGGAACTGATCTAGTCTTTATCAAACAAGCGGCTCTTTCATTTATCTAACAACCCAAGTTTTAATCACGATGTAGATTAAACAATTACCAAGCTTATCAAAAATAATATAATCTGGGTAATGCAGTATTCGATCTAATTAAGTTAACAAATAAAATCTGATCTAACAACAAAAGTTCCGATGTATAAGATCTTTAAGATTAGATGACTATTGCGATTGCAATCAATGATAGCATATTTAGATATCTCGGTGATTTGCCGACGTTTAGACTTTAGAGTCACTCACTGCTCACTCGAAAATAATAGAATCGACTCCTGATAGAGCGATCGGGTGGCGATAAGAATATAAAACATTTATTTTTATTAAATTTACATTTTGTATTTCAATTTCCATTTGTGTTATCTAAAAGGAAATGTGATCGATTAGAAAAGTCAATTAAAAAGGGATTTTCCTACCAATTATGATGACAGATTTTTAGATTTAGCAATCATGTTACATTGTTGATCTGAGTTTTCTGAAATAACATGACAAATACATTATTAATACCTAGATATTAAATTAACAAAAATGACGGGACAGATTTTCTAAACATATTATCTACTCTGCGGAAAAAAATCGCTAACCCTTCGCATGCTACTGTCATATTATTATTTATGACATCGAATCTAAAACAAAAGATAGTAAATACGTTTACGACTATGAGATAGTACATAGAAAACCGTACAAGAAGAATCGTAATTTCCCATGTTTCAAATGAGTTTTCATTTAATTTATATAATACAGAGAAAGTGAGATTAGTAAGTGAAGTTCATCAATACGTAAGTAATGCAAAAACAGCTAAATAGATTTTAATGAAGCTATCTAATAATGGGAAGAACTTGGATGTGTATTTGCAATATTATCATTAGGGTGGTAACATTATGGAAAGTCGATATAATATGGAAAATGTAGAGAAATCATGATTTCAAGTTATAAGTATTAGTTTTCTTTTGTCAGGTAGAATTCAGTCAACCCATTGCAAGTTGAATGACTCATGATCATCATTGCGGAAAGGTTGATAGAGAAGAAAAGAAAGAAAGAAAAATAATTTATTTGGTTGCAAAATTAAGGCACCACGTGCAATAATAAAAAATAACCAAAAACAACAAGAAAAAGAAAAAATATAAAAGAAAAATTTAAATAATCATTTTAAAGAATTTAAGGTAAGTCATTATAAAAATAACACAATCATGTGGGCCTCACGGCTGCACCAAAAAGGTTTATAGTTCAGCGTAGGTATGCCAGACATCAATGCCCGGCGCTGACCCGGATAGAAAGGCCCCGACTTCAGAAGCTGATAAGTTTTTTATGAAAATTATTTTATAATTTTTGGTTTTTGAAGTCGGTTTTTACTTTTTTTTAATTTCAATTACTCTTTGTTGAATACCTACGTAGAAGGCCAGGGTCTGTCCATTCCCTTACACGTCATAACATTGACTTTAGCGCCCTTAACACTGTGAGTAATCACTACATAGTATATAACCGTTAAAAAACTCCGACTCCAACTAGAAAAAGAGCTGTAACTTTTGAACGGCTGAACAGATTTTCATGAAACATGGCTAAGAACACTCGGGATGAAATTATTTATGACACAAAAAAAAACTAAACAAAAATCGGTTCATCCGTTTGGGAGCTACGATACCACAGACAGATACACAG
Source organism: Allophyes oxyacanthae (assembly GCA_932294325.1). Taxonomy (NCBI): domain Eukaryota; kingdom Metazoa; phylum Arthropoda; class Insecta; order Lepidoptera; family Noctuidae; genus Allophyes; species Allophyes oxyacanthae. Next base: position 4,318,301 of record OW028612.1, read on the forward strand.
ACATTAAACTTATAACAACCCTCTTTCTTGTCGGGGGTTAAAAATAAAGTCACCCGCCGCGTCTGTTTGTTTGTTCGGTAGGATTTTGATGCGGTTTTCACCAACATTTTGAGCATTACTTCCGGAAGGTTTATTTGTATAATACTTTTATATTTAATGTACGGATAGTAGAGAAATTGTACCCATGCGAAGCCGGGGCTGGTCGCTGGTTTACAGTATAATTATTTTAATTAACGACGATTGTCTAGACCCCTTTTACAAACAGTACATAACCACACAATTAAGAAATTACATCTATGTACCTAATTGAACAACGAATGGCAGTCGCTCGCTTAGAAAATTTTACAATTAATTGCGTCAGAGTAAAGATTTTTTTTTACTGCCAGTACTAATAAAAAATCGTGGTTTGAGTCGCAATCAACTCGGAAGTGATCGGTTTTACGAAGTTTACCGATACGACTTTTTAGTTGTGTCTTACTATACACAGATTATTTGGTGTTGATACTCGTACAATGTCGAAATCAAGAATTACATTAAGCTTCATGTATATAAATGTCGGACTACTAATTATATTTCTACGTAATCATACATCATTATGATACTGTCAACAGTATTTCCGAACATTGTATTCGTCATACCGTGTTTTAACAGTTTACATCCTCTTTTAACCATCCATACTGTATAACAATGTTGCTTGTTTGAGCATTGCCATTAATCAGTCAACTATCTAATATTAACTCAGTACTTCTACCATGAGTTTTCCGTGCCGTCTAACGTTCACGTTCACATTCAATATTTGTATAGTGACTTTAGTTCACTATTTATACCGCTAGAGGCGCCGAAAAAATTCCCATACAAATATTGCATGTGAACGTGAACGTTAGACGGCACGGAAAACTCATGGTAGAGGTACAGATATTTAATAGAAGTAAAAAAAGAACATAATTTATTTCATTGTCATAATAAGTCATTTGTATTTTGGTTTTAATTACTTTAATAATTTATTATAATTTGTATTTTTGTTTTTACTAATGTATATAATTATTTTTATGTACCTAATTTATCATTAAAATGTTTTTGTTCTACTTTGAGAATTTAATTTGATAATAAGATATTTTTGTAACGTTTGCTAGATTTTTAGAATACTTATGATGTGATCTTCTGCCACTGAGGAAGCACAGTCCTCGAAGATTATGATTGCTATGCTTTTGATGTATTGTCTATTTCTTATTGGAGATCCTGATAAAATAAATAAACTAAATCTATCTTAGTCCACTGCTGGACATAACCCCAACACCTATTAATCATACTTTCACAACTGCTTTGATCATTGTCACTTATATTGTCTGCCCATGTCATCCCATGGCTGGACAAATGCCTCCATGATTTCCACGAAGATATATTATTTATAAGTAATCCACACAAAGTCACGGAGCGTCACTATTCTCAAATAGTGTTAACAATATGGCAGCAAAAACATAGCAAGGTACTGTTAACAACTTTTTGTTGAAGCAATCTTATATTTAGCGAGTTTCCTGTTTCTTATGTTAATTAAAAGGTGACGTGTTTTTGTGGAAAATGATTACGTGTTAATTGCGAATTGCACTTAATAGTTCCTCGTGTAGATCGATGTTCTTGGTAAGATAAGGGCGTATGAGTAAGATGTTATATTGTGAGCAATCAGTGGATTATGAATACTTGACATATTGACGCTTTAAATGTACCTATGGTTTTTTCTACCACTAAGGTCGCAGCATCGTATCGCAGTTGACCTCACGAACATTGTTATAGTAGGCATCGATGCCAAAAATAACGATGCTGATATAGGATGTCGCATCGATGACAAAAATATCCAAAAACCTACATAACCTATCTCTAATGCACACATTCACTCTGAATGCATCACTTTCGTGGGCAAGACAATTTTTTTTATTCGTCCTTGAATTTGTTATTCCTATTATGGAAAACGCAATCGCAAAATAGTGTCACAACTTGTCCTCATTCCTCAAATAGACATGTCTCTATTAGGATTACAATTTCAGATACCTATATGCAATTAAGTTGATAATGCACATGTCATAATGTCGGGCAATTTATAGCCTAATAGCTACACAATTAATGTTTGATTATATTCCTAGTATTGGAGGCAATCGACTACTATAGACCGATCTTGTTTGTCAGTTCTTTGAAGTCATTCTAGTATTTAAGAAACGAGAAATCATTTTTAATTAAAAAAAAGTTACCCCCTACTAGTATTGTGGACATATACACAGACATACTCTGTAGGCTGTATAAATATTTGTTCCGTGTGGGAGTCGAACCCGCGACACGTAGCGTAGCAGTCGATCACTTAACTACTGCGCCAACGGTGCCGTCTGAGAGTATTTAGTATATAATTAACAACTAATAAGTACACCATTATTGAATATTGGATTTATTAGCGTTCGTTCACACTCGATACTTTTAGCAGCAGAATCGCGTTTTCGCGTTCGTCGGCTGTCTTTTGCTTACAAAAAGTGAATAACGAACGCGAAAATGCGCGATTGTGCTGCTAACAGTATCGAATGTGAATAGGCCCTTAATAGTGTACTTGCTCCAAAGATTACTTTTAGGGTACGAATAATGCAAATATCAACACGAAAATATTCGACGAGTAGTTGACCTTCTAGGAGGCAATAACGTGGGCACAAGATCACCCAATCTGGAGCCAGCTAGTGGGAAAACGTCATCTAATCAAACATCCTCCAACGGGAGGAAATTTTGTGGAATCACTAAATTAATAAAGTTCGCCCAACAAGCAAATTTGGATGACATTCGATCGTCAGTTAACGGATACATTGCTTTGACCACAGAACACAGAAAAGCTTTGACAGTTATCTTTAACGCAATTCAATCCATAGCAGCACTGCTGGGCAGAGTTATCTCCAAAAATATGAGCCGTTTTTTTTTTATAAAAATTATTTATTGGTTTGCATAACAGTAAGCGCTGTATTAGAGACAATACTTGATTACCTTATCGTCATAAAAATGGCCCACTTTAATAATCGAAATAATTATATCAGAGCGATATTATTTCGAGTTTTCGAGCGCAAATCGTTGGGGTCTTTGTCAGATGCGCGTGGGCAACGATTATTTATAATTATTTAATTGCGAACGTGCGGGTCGTGACACTGGCTCGCGAACACCATTTTCCTTTGGGTTTTTACATAATTACAGTTATTCCTAGTGATTGTACGTTTTTGTGCTAATTTTTCCTTCATTTGATATAATTTAATTATGTAAAATAGTGCGCATAGGGTAAATTGATACTATAACCTACATCAAGTTGTAAGGTTATTTTTTAAAGGTTATTGCGCGGCAAGTTGTATTATAAACAGGAAGAGATAATTGTTGTCTTCGGTTAAATTCCACCATACTTTCTCTTGCCGTATAGAGTAGAGTTATTTCCGGAAGATTGGTCCTTCTAAGAGTAATCGAGGTCCACCTGGGGTAGTATTCTTAAAGCTGTAAACTTGCCAAAGAAAACTGTGTGTGTCAGTATTGAGAAACCACCTCTTATTAACCTAATTTTTTTGTAATAATAATTATTGGTAATTAAGGTATCATTTTCAACGGTTTTTGTGTTGAATATTTTAGTCTGAGAAACTGATTGTTTTATAAATAATAATATTTAATTTCAGACATGTTTTTACACTTAGTATCAACACACTAACATGCCATTCCATTACGACTTACCGCCTCTGTGTACTATTATAACTTCAAATTATGAATCATAATAGTCTATTTAGATCGTCATATCATTATTCAAAAATTGATCCTAACTACGGCACAAATAACGTTAGACAAAACAGAAAAAGACACCTAAACGACACGTCGTCAACTTATAACTGACTAAAGTTTATAACACTGCTGAATATAAAATTAACAAATTGCCATAATTTTCATCGTAAATTATGCCTTAATAATATGCGGGCTTATCTCGGTCTAAGACATCTACTGTTTGCCAACTTATTATGCGGGCAACATCCCACACCTTCGACTCTTAAATAAATAAGTCTAAAGTCTAATTTTGACTGTGTTTTAGTTGTAAAGGTGTCGATGTATACTGGTATCTGTTTGTAATAAAACAAAGGGAATGATACGTGCAAGTTAATTACGACCAGAAATGTAATTAGGTCTAATCAAATAACGTGATCTTTTTATATGTTTTTGCTTTATCGTGAAGAGTTTTTGTTTCTTCTGTTTTTTTTTTCTGCAAACTGAGGTAATTATGTTTTTGTTAGATGTCGTAATTGAAATGTGTTATAAATATTTTTTTTAACAATTTTTTTTTTTTTTTTTTTTATATCAATTAGGATAACGACAGGTTTGAGAATAATTTGCAAAATTGTGGACAAAAAGCTAATTGAATATGCCACTTTTGCACTGTACAGTTTTTGTAGTTCTTATTAAATTTATTATTTTATTTGGTTACATTATAAAATTTTAATTTAATAAGGAACGTGTTAAGTATGATATTTTTATTATTTTCTAAGTAGGAATATAATATTTATATTTCTTGGTTTTAAAATGTACGCGTTTAACGTCACGGTAACAACTAAAACTAACTTTTACGAGTTGTACTATACTTTACTACAAAGTACAAACTGAACAACTTCATAAAACAAACGTGAGTCATAACTTTCAGATTCATAACAAATAGGAACAATCGTAAAACAGTTTATGTACATTTTAAAACGATTTTAATAATAGCTAGGTATAATTTTAATAACTAAACATAAAAAATCCAGGATCCATCTTCGTATAATAAATGTTTTAATATCCACATCAGTAATTTGTATCGAATTACGTTGTAGGGTGCGCAAAAACGCGGGAAAAGTGGGACTTTCTCAAAGCAATTATAGATTGAGGAAGAGATAGTGTGCGTACGCATGCTTCAAAATGGCGGCGACGTTAACCCTAAACTTACGGGGTCAAGATGGCAAGTTAAATCAACTTTTAAGTATTTAAACTGTTACAAATACAATAAAAAAAATTGTTTGCTATTGCACGGAAAGTAGATAAAGGGAAAAAAAATCTCATACTCTCATAGCCAGGAGGTTGTATTTGGAGTATCTGAGTCATTCTCCAAATAACACTTTTCACGATTTGCGAATTAAACCCCGTAATTCAGTACGTTCAGTATCCCCTTGATTCACATAATTTTGATTGTCATAATATTTATTGGCCTACTTAAAGTTTTTCGTATAATTATTATTGCCATAATTGTTTGTGAGCATAATGGTTGTATCGAAGCGAAACATTGATATAGTAGGTTAAGGTGCGGCTGCAAACATTTATACCTACAAAAGAATTTTGGCTAAATACGAACACTGTCATTATGCCTAATCAGGTTATGTGGAATGACAAGTATGACACTTACACGTACAGTTATAGTAACAGTGACAGACTACAAAATATGACTTATAATAATTATATGCGAACCAATATGGAACCGTATGCTCAGTTGCCGCGTTTGCAACTAGAATCGTTATGGATTATTCCATTTTAGGTGATACCTAGTATGTAAATGACGAGACCGACAAGACCTTTATAAGTGTTAAAAGTCTAGTTATCATAATGCTCCAGCATCCAGATGTAGGCGGTACCTTCGCATTACACACCTTTCGGCGCTACTTATTGTTTTATCTTATTAATATTAATAAGACCCAGATACCGTGTACTTGCTGGCGCCATTACCGTTCAAGATAACAACCGATATCTTGCATTTTTAAAAAGTTTATTTTTATCTTTATGGTAGTTAATGTAGTTATACGGCCCATGCTTTTTTGTATTGTTTTAATTAAACGAATTATTATTGTGTGTTTTTTTCATTAATAATATATGTGACCTCTCAGTGCTCACGCACATAGCGTCGCATTAGAATTTATATTATTAAATAAAAAATAATAAATGTAGATACAGCTATTTAAAAACGGTTGTTCACCATTTGAATTAAATTTCACGGTTGAATAGAACTTTTTAATAGATGTAATAATCATTAATTGGGTACGCATTTGTAATAGGAAAATATTTCTACATTGCGCATAGAGTAAACACGTTATCTATCGATGCCTTATGCAACTACACGTTATTTATCTCTTTTAAATTCTAAATAGACTTCAATCACGATATTTTGGCGATAAGATCGTATCGTACCATAATTACTAAGTACAAACGAGCTACCGATTCAAGGTATATGCTTTTATTTGCCGACTTTCATAAAAGTAAATGTATAATAATATGTCCTGTAATTAATTAAATGATAACAGGATCTTAATTAATTTTAGTAAATGTTTTATATTAGAGATAGGTATAAACAGGAGCACGTAGTAAGTGACCAATTTTAGTATAATTGAATTTCAGCTTTTCAAAGGCTGAGCGAATTAAAATTGTTTCGTTTTTTTTAACAAGAGAATGCGTTTCGTTGAATTACAATGATATCGATTAAAATACAATAAACCGATCACGAAATAATATTTATCGAACTTAAATTAAACAGATTTTTTATAATAATATGTTGTTAGGTACAGAATGTTTAACTGTGAATAAAAATATAAAGTTTATTAATAAAGAAAATATAAATGCAGCAGGCGTAGATGAATACATAAAGAAATTTGTGAAAAACTTGATGCTACTCATTGGGAAGGAAATTAAATTCTCAAGTGCGTGTGTTGTCGCACTAAATTAAAAAATAATTCAATGAGTTCTAATTGCGGTGCGGCGCGCGCAGGGTTGATTTTATCTTCACTACGTTGGTAAAAACATTGATCGATAGTTCTGTACACTCATGTTTCAAATAATCATAGACATCGTTGCGTCATGATTTTTTATTAAATTACAAAAGAAATTAAAAATTATTACAGTAATTGTGCGTGCTGCATGCAAATTTTGACCTATGGGAATATACCTCATATTACCTATGTATGTAAATGTATGATATCTATCTATTTTTATTTTAACATCTTATTTTTAATAAATTCTTACTAGAGTATGCAGTGTTAATGGACAACATTGACATGAATGAAGTGAAAAATGCTCATTTTGTCTAAGATAATCTCGTATGAATACTCAATTAACCCTTAAATGCTTCTTATTATTATCATGTCACTATTAAAGCTGCTCTCATGACCGTTATTAATAACATCATTATAATATAGCTTATTATTGCTGGGCGATAGTGTTGTGCAACGTATAAAAATAAAAAATAGTTTCACAGTAATTCGATCACACGTCTAGTGTTCGTGTTAATCGACAATTACGACTATTATTATTTTTATTTGTTCCACACGCGGCCAGACAAAGGTAAGGAGTAAGGACACATTTGCAATTTTAAGCAGCCTTTAATGTACACTCTCATGGATGTCCACAACTGTTTGCTAATTGTTTAAAAAGAAATATTGGTGTTTATAACTTTGCCGGCCTCATCTGCGAGAATAACACGCTAAAGTGCTTGCTTACAGATAAGGTTAATTGTTATTACAGGCTAGATAATGATTTTAGATACTTTGCAATGATAAAGTGACTAGAGAAGTAGATATTCGAAAAAAAAAATTAATGGTATTTTTTTATGAACAAGTTTGGCACAGTTGATTATTACGTCGTTCTACAGCATTTGAGGTGTTAAAACTAAGTGCCGACTGCTTAGTCGATTGTTTGATAGCCAGTTATTGCATTTTTTACGTTTCGATTACTCTACTGAGTGTCGTAAATGTCACTTATTTTTCAAATTTATGGCAATAAAAAAGTGAGAATATATGTACAAAACTTTTAAACTGGTAGGTGGTAGATATTTATTTAAATTAATTTACAATTATTGTTGTTCTTTAAGGTAGTGCGCAAAATTTTCAGAGTTATTCAGTGTCCGTTCCCAAATGCAATCGCAGTACTAAAATTCACTCCAAAACAAAACGAAAGTTCAACTTATGGGGGGGGGGGGGGGGGACGCATATTTTACTTGCGCAAGCCACACAAAATCAAATTTTTATTTTGTTTTTAAGTGAATTTTAGTTTTGCGGTTGCATTTGGGAACTATATTATAAAAACTAAGAATTTCTACTGTGTGAAAGGAACTGTATAATTTATTACCAGTTGATAAAATGTTATGCTATCATAATAATTACTAAAATCATCAATTCATCACTTTTGACTAACTTTGTGTACTCGCCGGTGCAATTTAACCCTAGAATGCGTGCGGAAATGTCAGTCGGCATAGCGGCAGCTGCGGGCGCTCCCGGCCTCACTTTCAACTCGGTACTTTCGCGCAACCATAAATTACCGACGACGTCCGGACATCGCCTTCCCGTGCGGGCACTAATTGCAAACAAATATCGCCCTTCGCGCCTGCGAGCTCCACACCCGTAATTATGGGATCGTTTGCCCGCTACGTAAGTGCAGCTTTGTGTAAGGACATTAGATGCGCGCGCTGACTTTACATTGATACTTACTATTGCCTTCAAGCGTTAACCGTTCGCTAAGAGGGGTCGACCGGTTTAATCTACATAGCCTTTGTAGCAAATTGAAATGACGAGGAAAATAAGTTAATCATCGTTTTTTTTACAATCATGATTTCTGAGAATAATGTTTGCTGACTGCTGGTACAACTGCATCCATATAGTTAGTGCGTGCAGCGATGTGTTAGTCACGCTCCCGGGGCGATTCGAGCGGTGACGGGCGTATTATCGGCCGATATGCGTCAAGTTTATGACGCGCATAAATCTTGCGGGAGACACCGATAGGACCGATAACGGCTGGCGCGGAGAATTGGCGACTCGGGCCTCTCTAGGTGGCCCCGCATTCACGGGTTGAATAGCTGAGAATTTGCGTGGTCGGTTACTAAACGTGATTTATTATGAAAGATTAATATTTATTAATTTAATTGATTGATACGAAGCGACCCTGACAGATAAAATTCAAAGTATTCTGACATTTGAAACTGTGGGAATTATAGATTTCCAGTTAGTCAAGGTAGTTCTAGATTTACATGCTTTTTTTTATACCACCGTTTGCAGTCAGTACAAACTACAAACAGTGGTATAAAAAACTTCACCACTTCGTCCACTTATGTGGACAACGCATCAATTGGGTAAAGAAAGCCGCATTTTACCACTCTTGGCAGATTCCCATAGATTTAACCACAATATTCAAGGGAATATAAGCTCAACATGCAATACAATAAGTCCTACGGCCAACTAATACTAATTTCTCACTATTAATTCGCATAAAACCCTTAACACTGTCAATGCAATAGTTGGTCTAATCCACCGGCGCAACGTTAATCGCTTTTGCCTCGCCAACTGATTTGCAAACATCCGTACTTCATAATAATCCCAAGTTGCATAAATAAGTAATGCTAATAACTTGTATGTATGTGAGTCTATTTGCGTGTTGCCGTGTTCAGGGCCAGAATTAGGATTATGACTTTACTACATTAGAAGATGGTCAGCAGCGAATTTTCACGATTAATGACTTGATAACGGAGATGATAATGAATGGGATGTATGGGCAAAGAGGGACATTGGAGGAAAGTTTCTTTTTTTTTTTCGTTTTGGCAATTGAGTCGGTTTCGTCGACTATTCTGCCAGCGTCAAGTTGCTGATCTTTTACTTTGAAGATACTTCGTGGTTGTTCTAACTACAAGTGTTAGTAGCTGAAAAGACGGGACATACATTAGTAAAACATTTAAAGACTTCACTGGAGGAAAGTTAAGATACAAGTTTTTTACTGTGTCAAAGATGGATCAAAAGTTTGACTTTAGACAAACAAATAACTCACTTTTTCATCAGGAATGATATTAATGACGACTAACAAAGGTTACAATATGTCAAACATTGACATTGAAAGTGGAACAGACCAATTTGGACGGGGATTTATATAATTTTAGGTGACAATAATCTAATAATATCTAATAACACATGGATTGGGTGCACTGATAAACACGACACAGATGAAAATAATAATATGTTATTTCCTAGTGGACATTAACAATACAATGGACAGGAAAATAATTTTCCTGGCTATTGAATCCATCCATTTGTGTGAGGATACATTTGTAGGAAAGAGATAGTTACATAATGAAAATGACACATTTTTATAATTATAAACTGACTTATTTATTATATTTGAACAAATGAAAACCTTTGACTTTGATTCGAAAAGTCAGAGGTGCGGGCCGGGTTTGACCTCAGACCTTCCTGCATGGAAGGCAAGCGTTCAACCGCTAGGCTATCATTACTGGTATGCTGCAGTACTGTTTTTTATAAAGGGAAGTTGCCTATGCGCCATTTCCAGCGTTTAGGTAATAATATTACACAATTTTATATTATTTTGATATTACATTGCTGACTCTACAATCAACTGCTATCAATTCGATTAATCATAGATTAAGAGGACGTTAATTACTCGCTTAATTATGCATGTTAATTAAATGATTAGCTTATAAAATATCTGACAGAGTTGTTCGTGTCATAGTTAGTACTAGAACTGTTGATAAACTAGTTTAAATGTTGTTTTTATTTGTTGGCTATATATTAATACGTGAAGAGAAAATTTTGTATCCCTTTCTAAGCATATTGCGCGCACGGAGAATTGTGAGATTTAGCATAGTTCAATTCAATTTCAATTTATTTCATAAATATTTACAATATTAAATACCTTCCATTGGTCCCAAACTAGGCTAGGCCTGTATCTTGGGAACCTTTGGAGGTAGTTGACAATACATAATTATTATACATAAAGTTAAATACAATTTTTTTTTAGTAAAAGTTTATATGGAGAAGGAGAGTAGAAGGCTAAAATTTAGATGTAATATTAGGGTCGAATTTCAATCACCGGGCGACCACTTGTTTTTAAAGATTTCTGTGGTTTTCACTTCAATGATTAATAATATTCACAGTAAACAAAGGAATGAACAGGTAGAGTGGATCAATCTATTTACAGTATGGGTAAGTATTGTTAATTATAAAGAGATATGATAATTTCGCAGAAGTTGTAAAGTTAATTGATTTAAGAGCACTTAGGAGAGACTGGTGCTTGTGGTTGATAGGCTAATAATTAGCGGTTATAATTTTACCGTCGCGTATATTATACGGGTTAATTAGATAAACAGTTTGTTGTCTGGCAAGGAATTAGTAATTTGTCTACAATATAGTGTAGAAGTATTTAAAAATATGACTAGTTCTAAAAAAGTAGTTTGCATAGCTCTACTTGGGCTGTACAGCCATGAGCGTAGCTAGCCATTTTTTAACCCCCGACAAAAAAGAGGAGTGTTATAAGTTTCTAGTGTGTATCTGTGTGTCTGTCTGTGGCACCGTAATTCCAAAAAAGATGGACTGATTGCAATGCAGTTTTTAATTGAAAGCTAGTTTAATCAGGTATCATCTTAACTATGTTTCATGAAATCTGTTCTGCCGTTCAAACGTTACAGCTCTTTTTCTAGTTGGAGTCGGGAGTCGGGTTTTTGACGGTTTGGTTATTTAAGGGGGGCTTCGAAAGCAAAAGGACAACTGCACCTCAGGCTGATCAAGGGGTCTACCGCATAACTAAAATGGTAATGAACATTAACTCTGGTAATAAACTACAGTACGATCGTGGGAGACTAAACTTCGAGCTACCTTGTAATTTTTTTACTGATCATGAAGTTGGGGCGCCCATCTTCAGGATCGGTATTTTTTCTACAAGGTAAATAGTTAATGTTATTGAAACATATATATTTTTTATTTATTTTTATTTTACTTCGTAAAATGCAAAAAGTTCTTTAAGTGGTAACAATTAATTTGTAAAACTTGTTTAACATTAAAGGTTACAGGTACTAGATCAATTTAAAAAAAATAACTTTTATAATTAATATTATTTTGATACAGACATACAAAAACTTATACACGTTTATAACATTAATACACTCGGGAGCAAAGAATCCGGGTCACCAACATAATGAACCTTAATATCTCGGAAACTAAGAATGATAGCTCATTCAAATAAAGAGTATTTTTTAGACTATTTAATATTACACAAGTTATAATACGCTTCGAGAGCTTGAAATTGCATTGATAGAGGTAAGTGAGAATATTCCCCAACATCGCCTCAAACACTTTGTGCCGTATGAATCGCATGACATCTGTATTGACAACACACGGAGGTAATACAAAGTACTAAAAGTGAGAATATGATATAAGTTTCTATTAAAAGTGGGGATATAAAAAAAAAAGAAATATTTATGCATTTTTAAATAATGTATTTTTAATAAGTAAAATAAATAATAACTATTTTTTTTTATTAATTTTATTTAAGTAATAGATATTAAGTAGTCTATAAAATACTTTTAATTAGATTATGCTAACATTCTTAGTTTCCGAGATATTAAGATTTATTTGGTGACCCGGATTCATTGCTCTCGAGTGTATTTTTATACCAAGACCCAGTTCAAAATGCACGCAATGACCGTACGGTATTAAGAATAATCGAAACTCGATGAAAAATAAAAAAAGATTTTGACAGTTCTTAACTAAACTGGATTGATTCTGCAACAAATTTTTATTGCTATCAATTCGATCTAATTTGCACCTTATTAGTTTTATATAAGGGTTATGGGAATGTTTGTGAGTGACAAATTAGTGCGGTATCGTTTGCGATGGGATTTGTCAGTCAATAAATTATTGAAGCTAAGATTCTGGAGGACATTCTGTGTTTTGACTGGATGCAATTAACGCTCTGAGGAATAAGAGGATTAGTTTACGGATTTATAAAGAAAATTATGTGGTGACAACTGACAATGTAACTTGGGAGAGGCTTATAAAATATCCAAAGGATTGGTCAGTCAACATCAAAAGTAAGTGATGAGATATGAATTTCATAAATAATTATACAGGATAATTTGCAGAGTGATTCAGTGTCCGTTCCCAAATGTAAACGAAGTACTAAAATTCATTGGTATATTCATTAAATTTTCGTTTTGTTTTAAAGTGCATCCCAATACTGCGGTTGTATTTAGGAACAGAGACTGAATCATTCTACAAACTACGCGCACTACATAAAAAAATATCCTGTTTAAATAAAAAAAAAAAATGAATATACCACGTTTCTAAAACGGGCTAAAAAGTACAAAAGTATTTCTCTTATGAAAACGCCAATAACGCCTTAATAACACCAAAATTTGCGCCACCCTGTATATTGCTATGCACTAATGTGAATAGTCCCTTAGTTGCATTCGCTACTCATTTGTACGTAATTCGCACAATTCATTAAGTTATTTTTATGTCATTCTATAATTATTGTAAACATGTTTCGTTAATTAAGCAAGCAACTTGCTAGCCATAACGTGGACTTAACAATTTATTATTTTTAAATACATAACCTAACATAGGATCACGCTTCAATTCCCTGAAGAGCTAGGCAGAGGTGTACACGCACATCTCGCCAATGCCGTTATTGAGTCCAATGTCCCATATAATGTGGAGGGAGCCTATTACCATCTTCCGGGCACAAATCCAAATTCTGGACTGCTAATAAAAATTATCTTACAGGAAAACCTCATTAACACTTTGGCTAACATGGAAATCGAACCCGGTACGTCACTCATGCTTAGCAGTCGCGCTTATGAACACTAGACCACAGAGACGGTCGCTTCAAAGTCATGGCGGAGGTTCCAAACATCATCTTCTATTGCTTATTATTGTTCTATAGCTGCTGTCCGCGGTTTCACTCGCATTCCAGCGAAACTACTAAATTTATCCGGAAAAAAAGTATGCTATATGTTAATTTAGGTTATGTTCTATCTGTATGCCAAATTTCATCCAAATCTGTTCAGCCGTTTATACGTGATTGAGAAACAAACATCCGAACATCTTTACAAATTTTCAGATATCGTCGGGCAAATAGCGTGTAAGAAGCATTGGTAAATACCGCGTAAGTGTCAAATACCAATTTTTTCAGGAGAGAGGTTCAACGGCTGCTTCTCCTTGTCAACAATGCACTGATGCGATATCTCAATTTGCTTTTTTCTTCATTTAAGCGGAAAGAAAGCAGAATAAAAGAAAGAAACGTTTATAAGACATACATTATAACCGACACCGAAAAAAATATATAAAAAAGAAACACAATTTACAAAAAAACAACAAAACAAAACAAAACTAAACACAAACAACAACAAAACAAAACAAAACTAAACACAAACAACAACTAAACAAAAACAAAGAAATGCAACAACAACAATTAAATAATTTGCTAATGCTAGTTACGCGGTATTGTACTATTCAGACGATTTATAATATTAGTAAGATAGTAAGTTTATCGTGTTAATTGGACTTTCAGCTTCCAACAGAAGTATTGTTCCAAAATCTGTTATAAATCCATACTATGATACCACTATAGTGGGAATAAAGGAAAAATTATGGCAAATGATTATATTCCCACGCCAGCTGTAGAATTCGAGAGAAATGTTACTTTATAGCAGTAATGGGTTAACTACATGTTATTAGACAATTATTGCGAGCTCTTAGTTCAACTAAAGGTGTGGGTACGAATACAGTAAATATTATTAATTGAAACATTGCTTAAAATTCGTTTTTTAGTTAGCGAACCAACAGACAGTCTCGGCGCCGCCGCCGGATGACTTTATTTTATACTATGTACTTAGTGATGCTGCATAGTTTCTTGACGTCGGCCTGGACTAAAAACACAACTAAAAAATCTAGACTTCAGTAGACTCAACCTACCTGTAGTTTAAAAAACTTTTTTATTTTCAATCACGGTAATCTATCAATAATCTTTTTAATGACGCAGCGCCCATTATAAAATGATATTTCATGCTTCCTAGCTATAATGTTTAATCAGTAATTACTAGTTATTAAGGAAAATGATCTAATTAAGTGTCACGACTTCCGAGAATAGGATTCTCCCAGTCCTAAAACAATAGGTGTTGACATTTTTCTTTTTTCCTTTGTTATCTAAGTTTACAATTTTCCTGTTGATTTTGATACCTTAGCTTTATTAATAAATAATTAATCGACGTTATACTTTGTAACATAATTGAGTTTAATTGCATTGTAGCTATTTATTTTCTTGATGATGGGTTAGGTAAGATCTTTGATCTAGAAAGGATATTAGCAACTACATAACCGTTATAAGAAAACATGGACGGAGCAAAGTGGAAGCAGAAAATTAAGTTTACAGACTTCCTCTGTTAGGAAATAACCTGATCATAAGTACTATATCGATTATAAAGTATGGGGTTGTTAATAGCACAAGATGACACAGAAAACAGTTACAGAGAGAAAGTGCAATAGTCAGAGAAAGAAAGCTTGAAACACTAGAACATTGCTTTAAAAGATGTGTTGAATCGAGTGGAGATGAGGTGGGTCATGAGTGATAAGGAAATCTCAATCCTGCCATCAGATGAATGTACCATATTAGAGAAAAAGAAAAACCCATAAATATCATTGAAGAAGCTGCGCTTACTAATAACTTGACTTGACTTAATGATGAATTAACATAAAGCAAATGTGTGATGACCGAAGAAGTAGCGTCGGAAAATAACAAGGTATAAGAATTTAAACATGTTGCAACACTTGAAACCGGTACATTGTAAGCTAATGTTAAGTTTAAGCATAATTCATAATAATATGCACATTACAGTCAACGTAAGGTGTTTTAAATGCCTCTATAGCACCAACTTGTCCATGTAAATAAAATACACCCTTATTATAAGTAATTGTTAGAAGCAAAAACATATGCGGGTGAGATTAATCAAGAACAGTTAAAATAGCATACCTGATCACCTTGGAACCAAGAATAAGATCGTTAAATATAATTTTCTCATGTGTCTAATGGAATTAAGTTTTTTAGCTATCTTATTAGCCGAAAGCCGTAATCACGTTGGACTGGGCGACTCGGCGAGTCGAAGTGGGCCATTCGCGAAAGAATCCGCTCGCAATTACGCCAATCAATTATAATGGAAGAGGAAATTGCTCGTTTCCGCGGCCGCTTACACTGAACACAGAGTTGACATGGTTGTCTTAAATTATGAGAGGTAGCGAGTTAAAGATTATTGAAAGTTGTTTGTAAAGTTGTTAGATAGCTAAGAAGAAGGCTTCAGCTTGACCAGTGGACATATGTGCTGGTCGATAGATTGAGCTGGCAGAGCAGGAGCGAAGAAATGATAAAACTAAACATGGCATGATGGCGAATGTAGGTTTATAACTGGACCTTTACGGGCTTACATTGATATGGGTGGATATGGAGTTCACTCCTTGAAAAATCCTAACACATTGCCAGCAATAAGCTCATCCTTTGTACCATACATCTACCGACGCGCCTAGCACGCGACTACGAACGTTTCAACGGATCACGGCACTGGGCTCATCATGATGGTGTCCTGTTCGAACAACTTCCGAGAACAGAAGCCAGCCAACGTCGAGGGAATGGTATTGGAGGTAGGTCAAAAGAAAGATACCTTTTTTAGCACATTCTTCGTGTTAAGTTGAAGAATCCTGACGATTTTTCGACAAGATGCTTGAAGGAATTTAGAGCGACTATATTTTTCTAATCGTTTTTGTAAGGATTGAAGTCTTAGTTGGAAAATCAAGACTGAGTATCGAACAGCAAACTAATACGCTTAATATTACTATTGTTAAAACAATGTGGTATTTATGGGGTTTTGTAATAACAGACGTTAAATTGCAAAGGCATACGACTATAGTTCTGCTAACTTTCTTGATCATTAGTATCCTTACAACTTTTTGTGCAAATGTCTTTTCTTTCCTTCCAACAATCCATCTAGCAAGTCCTAATAACATCATCGGTACATACATAGCCATGTGGCATTAAGCCTTCAAGTAACGAGTAAACAGAGTTACTGAGAAACGGTTTATTTAATTAAGCTGGGGTGCAATCAACATGCCGCGCCGATGCGGCGATACAGCACGGAACCTCACTTAAATGTATGTTTTTTTGTTTGTAGCTTTGTGTGTATGTGAGGAAGCTTGTGTTGTACAAGGACTACAGGCTTATACAGCGATGATAAAATCTGACTCAAAGACATTGGTAAAGGACCAGCAGGGACACAATTTTTAAAATTCAACAATGTATTATACATTGCGCCCTATGCTTTAAAAATCACTTCGCTCGAAAATAGGAAGAAAGCAATAAACATTCTCGAAATGTCAAAATTTTAACGATTCCGATCACACGCATTTTTCATGATTACCCTGCAGCTCGACGGTTTTGTAGAAGCTTTGATCCTTCAACCTGCTATAAAACCTCTGAGCTGGATCCTCCAATTTGATATGAGCAAATATATTATTTTATATTTCATATAATTATCGTATTAGTTATAAATAAGCAGCCTACAGGATGTGTAGTACTCAAACTAAGTACTGTAATAGATTATGTATAAGTATTTCTGATTAATTGTTCTCTCTCTGGTTGGGTGTTCTTGAGTATCTACTAATAATTAGAAATATCTTATCGTACGTATTAATAATATCGAATTAGAGTACTTATTATACCTATATCCTTAAAATCAGAGATAAATAGAAAGTTGTTTTTATAAGCATTTAGTAAAACGTGTGAAATGATTTTGAAAACTATGAATTTGTCTGATGAACGTGCTTTGCGGCACAATATCGTAGGGGCCTATGTCCAGCAATTGACTGCTTGATTGAATTCTCAAAGGTTTACATAAAGTACCTAAGAGTAATGTGAATACTAAAGTAAAACTTGTTTCAATTATAATGCAGAACGAAGAAATACATGATAGCGTTATAAAGACATAACCTAATCGAATCAAAATCAACATTGTATATGATCGCATCTTCAATTTTATCTTTTGGACAAAAACCAACAAAATACCGGTACTAATGAAGACACAGCAGAATAAACATGAGGCTCGTAATCAACAAGCAAAAACATTTTACAATCACGACTCGACGGCGGTGGGTGACAAAAATGCAATTTAAGTTATGCTTAACTAAAAACTCAATTCTGAGTCGAAAGTCGGGTGTAATGGCGACCGCAGCAGAACAAAAACTGTCCTTCGATCAGCCCATAGCATAATTAGTCTCATGCTGAGCTGAGAAAGATATACCGATCTACAACTCCGTGTATATTGGTTTTTTCACCTATCGCATTGAATGCTCTCCGCAATTCCCATTTTATCTCGCCAATGTCTTCAATGATGTTTCTATCTTGAATTTTCACTTTTTCTTAGAACAATTTGCTGTTTTTGTCGTCTGTAATGATCATTGCGTTTACATCGAGATGTCTTATTTATCTCTGTAATGTATGTTTGTATTCTATACAGTTTGAACGTGTGGCACTTACTAATACTTAGGTGTGAGTATAATAACGTTGCGATTAATTTCCGGGCTTTGTACCAGTTCAGGCATTTAAGAGAATGGCAGTTGGTATAAGAAATTGACATAATGTTTCCATTTCATTCATGTTGAGATGAAGATAATTATTTCATAAATATTTAGACGTTATTGAAACCATAATATAAGTCTTTTTATATTACAAGGTAATTATTATGGATAAATAAATCTTATTTTGCGGTTACCTAGGTACAATCTGCAAGCGAAGAAATTTGCGAAAAAAATATTTTTGTTTTAATTTGTTATTTCGGCCTGCTGGTTGATAAGGATACAATAATATATTCTTAATAGTGAAAAGTACCTTAAAAACTTATGTTCTTCTTTTACAATAAATACTAAAACTGCTATTAATAATTAATGTCTTTCACAAACTCGTCACGATTTGGCGTTTCAAATCTCATACATTTTCTGGAAACCTGTATAAACTACTTAAATATTATTATAACTAAATCTTGAGGTATTCAAAATAGGCACGTAGGTATTTATATCTAAACGAACGTCACATCTATCAGTATAAATGTCATTATCAGATCGCTGGTCATTAATTCTATCGTTTGGCTATTTATCTGTAAGTTATTCTATGCAAAAACCATTTAACCTCAAATGGCACTATGAGAACAGGTATTCTCAAAGAAAGTGCAATTTATTAGCTAGTAGCAGTTATCTATGAGTTTGATATTTGTAAGAATAATAGATTCGTATAGGTATTGAATAAGTTATTCTCTGTATATGAACAGTGGAACTTTAAAGAATCATATGACTCTGACATTTTATCATGTCCCCCAATATTTGCATTACCAAGACCACCGCGGCGACAAGCAGGCCATGTGCCCGTTTGGCGTACCTAATAAAGAATGCTCGACAATCTGTTATTTTGTGAGCTATAACAAGATCTGGGCTCCCTGGATTCTTCGCGGAATCAGTCACCTCAGCTTGACCAGTTTTTGTCGAACCGCGACTCGCCTCATACTGTTCTTATACATTTCAAAGAAGGTCCTAAGTACAATTAATAATATTGATTTGTTGTTTATACAAGAATTGCTATATGTCGTTTCAATATGGAACAGTCCCATCCAGCAGGGTGGCAAATGATTCCTTTTTCAAAAGCACAACTGTATCGTCAATGCAGGAATTTATATCATGGCGAAACGCTTGCGCATATAAAAACCAAATTCCATTTAATTATGGATGATTTTTAAAATCTGTGAACAATGCCAGCCATCCTTTGTGGTCGCACGGCAGCTTTTTTTATTTCCGATGAAACTAATTTGATAATTTCTTATTGAAATGCGGTCGAGTCCTTCTCTGAAGGAGCGATATAGACTACATATAACTGGGTTTCAAAGAAATGAATTAATTGATGGACGAAACGGTAGCATTGCGTACAGCGATATGAAAACCAATTAATAGAATCAAGGATGCGCGAATTGAAAGTGTTTTGTCGGCAATCGTAGTACGGTGGGATATGGGGAGATTTATTAATACCCTACGTCTAGACACTTGGTCGTAAGCAGTCAACTATATCCAACACGTTTTGCGATGAATATGTTATGAATTTATGAACTTGATTGTGTAAAAACCACCGGTTTCTGAGAACTTTTTGCTAAAGTGCTTCAAACAGAATTAGGCCCAAGTTCACCGACAGCTTAACGGACGATTAGAGGAAAATCAGCAGTGTCAACATGAATTTATGTATGGGTAATTAAACGATTTTATTTTAAACATCTGTTAATTATGGTTCTATCTTTCTAGTCCCGATCTCTTTAAGGGGTTATTGTCCTCATTATCATGAACTTCTTTTACAACGCGACCAATCGTATGGTCGCAAAAAAAAACCAGCTGTTCCATACAAATAATTTAATATATCTCGACTCAATGTATGGAACAGCAGATTTATTCGCGATTTCAAGGTTGATCCCATATTAAAAATGGTTCATAGTGATGGGTACAACTTAAGCGACCAAAAGGTTGGACTTTGTATTGTCCGTGATCTACAAACATTCGTAGTTCTCAGAGATACTATTGGAATACCTATAACATCAGGCTATATGCTGTTTATAGGACTGTTAAAAGTAAGAAGTTAGGGACGGAATCAGTCCATCAATCTGATAATGAAATGTCCTTAAAAAACTGTTTATTTAATAACCAAATTGTCTAAAAGGTTTCACACAAACGATTCAACTTCTGGACGAAATCTGATGCTCGATTTTGTCCAAAAGTTCGCCAAAATCCATCAGTCCTATCTCCAAACTATCCATTATTCAATATCCACGACATGCAAACTATCAGTATTATTAATATATTCGCAATTAATATTTGTGTGTCGTTGGCCACGTCCCAGCCGCCCGCGCCGTCGTCAGTGCCGTCAGTCTGATACGTCAAGATTTATTGACTGCGTCACCAGCTAAAAGGTTTAAGACAGAGTCCGTACGATAAGTAGTTACGTATAATTAGTGAGGGGACACGCGACCACCGAGACGTGATCGAAACAGATTGTCTGGTTATGTTTGATTTCAGTAATAGTCGAAGGTGAAATGTAGGTTAAAGTTTGTAGAAGGGTGTTTTTTTTTTTTATAAATTAGGGATATTTTTTTTTTTGCTATTGGTATTTTTTTTGTTTTGTATTTTTTTTGTGGAATTGTCACCATTTTCAATGAAGATTTGTGAGTTAAAAAATCTTAGGTTATTGCTTGCCTGTTTAACTGTACTATTTATTATGTTAGTGTTGCAATTAATTTTTGCAAACTAAATTGGTTAAGCTGTTTTACTAGTACATTTTGCTCAGTAATCTTTTGTATCAGAGGTATACAAATGGGACCAGTCACGTTAAAATTGCGTGACGTGTAATAACGTGTGTGTATCCGAGATGGATATGTAATGAAATCGCCGATTCACGATAAGTGAACACGTATTGCCGTGAATTAAACTTCGTGACGTATAGTTTACACGCGCCTTTATCCGATGTGAATCGCGTGTGGCAGCTCAACCGATCAGTTAGCCGCGGTAAAATATTGCACAATGAGACCAAGGGCCCGCGGCCCGTGCGCACATGGCGTTTTCGCGACTTTCACTGTCAAAACGACATAATACTATTATGGCATTTGACATCACTTTTACACCTGGCTAGTATAATTTTTCGAAAAAAATTAACAATTTAAACGCTCATATTTTTTATGAAACAATGTTAAAATTTATTGCCTCCAAATAAGTTACAACTTCAATTTCTAAAACGTGTTCGTACATATCGTGTTGCGTGTTAACCCTACGCCTGCTACCCCGGTTGACATTCCGGCGGCGTGCCTGGGGCCTGCGCGACCAAATTGCCGCCTTTATCTTAGGCGCCTTCGACAAATTACGTCGGCCCCAAAAAGTCAACGAGCTTATCACAAAACGTTAGAGCGTGTTAGTTGCTTGTACGTCGCTGCTTTTAATTTCGCCCGTATAGTTTTTGTTACGTCCTCATTTTAGGGTTATCTCGGTAGGTAAGGCTGCATGCCTCTGTCACATATTTTCGTCTGGTATCCTTTTTGGGCTTTTGTCTGAGCTTGTAAGTGCTTGTGTTAATTGGAGTGTGTTATAGCATGTTTTGTCGCAATGTTTGTTTGTCATTTTATATGTATTGTGTCATACACGCTCCTGTGAAGGTTATCGTGTACAGTACAGTCGGGTTATAAGTGAACAGTTATATCCGATGGGTGGGCGAAGCTGCTAGTGATGTCAAGATAAAGTGCGTCGGTTCGCTTGAAGGCGATAGCAATTAGTGTTGTAATAAAGGTCATAGTGCGTAAAAAGTGACATGTCTACTCACTGGTCTACTTTATAACTAGATAATACCAATGATAAGCCGCTAATGTACTATATTTCTTTTTTTGAATTAGACCACCTTGGCAATTAATACTTATGTGTTAGTGTTACGCTTATTTTCTCTATTTTTACTAACATTATTTTTGATAGCATTTAGTTCGATATTGAACTTTATAATGTTAATAATAAGGCATGCCTCTAATAGCAATAGATACTAATAAGTTAGGAGAATAATAGTAAAATATACATGGTTGTAGGACACGTTATTAATAACCTATAAATTTTATGCAAAAGTGAACCATTTCGAAGATAATAATTATGATATTTTTTTAATAGAGTTGCCTAAGCGACGGGTTAGGCAACTTACAAAAATATAAAACTAACTCATAAATGCAATTATAATTTTTTATTGTTTACATTTAATGACACATTAACAAAGAATTGTCACCTATGAAATAAGAATAATCTACTTACTAACATGTTTTAACTAGGAGTTCAAAAATTTTGTAAGTAATTTTCGGTGACAAAAATATACCATTTTTCTTAAAAAACCGCTCCACTTTTGCTTAATTTTTTATGGGTATATGGGAATAATGTGTCCTGAAATCCTGTCATAGGATCGTGAACAATAACCAGTAAACCCTGTATATTAAAGAAAGAAAGAAAAGTTTGTTATACATAACAAAACCGACACCAAAAAAAGCCTAAAAAATTAAAACAAATAGAATCAGTAATAATAATAAAACTTATATAAAACTAGTTTTTTTTTTTTTTTATATAGTTTTGTAATAATATTTAAAAATATAAATAATATGTAAAAAAAATGAATAAAAATAAAACTTAAAAAAATATAATTACTACAGAAACAAAAAAACTCGTCTGTACATAAAAAAGGCTAACTTAGGCTCTAATTAACCTATATGACTTATAGACTTTTTGAAGGCGCTAACAGGATAATTGATGAAACCATTTGTTTTAAAGTATGGACGAACAAACATACACATACATTTAATAATTATTGTAGATAGGAACGGTTGACAAATTATTCCTTCGAATGTATCAGTTATTATAAATTGTTCCCACTTAGTACTCGTTTCAAATGGCGGAAAGTACGCTGTTTGTGCTTGCCTAAATATTAAAACTAGCATTTATTTTGTATTCATGTGCAAGATTTATGAACAGCAATTTAGCCTTTAAAACTGATGTAATAAGTTATATTTTAGCGTGAACACTATTTAGATGTTGTTATTGATATAAGGTCGACTGCCCCTAATAAAAAAGGCAACTGTTTTGTTAGTGAAATAAAATTTACTTTAGAAAATATATAGTGTAGCTGTGTTGAGGCTCATACCTTTGACTGTCGACAAATTGTCCCCTACCAAAAAAACCTCTATCATTTTAAATTGAAATTAAAAACCTTATTCAACAATTTTCAATCACACATCCTTTTTAATAAAATTAATATTGATTTTGAATATAAAAACCAACTGGTTTGCGTTTTAAGAGATAAATAAAAAAAAATCTAACTATTATTTCTACATACTTTCCATGATAAATACATTACAATAATCTTTTTAAACTGTCATGGTCACTAACATTAGTATTAGAGTTCGAAACGGGGTATTTACCATGTTTATATCTTGTGTTGAGCTCCCGATATTTCCGCACTGTTGCAAGCGCCATGGTCACGGATAAACTAAAAGTATTTGCGGGTGGATGTTTATTGGCAGACAAAACGGTCTACCCTCCTTCTGTTACGTTTTGTGCGCTCGGGTCCGGTACCACTATCACCATGTGACCATGTCGCTTCCAACAGTGCCGAAATATCGGGAGCTCAACACAAGATATAAACATGGTAAATACCCCGTTTCGAACTCTAATACTAATTACAATAATCGGTTAATTTTATTGAAATAAGATTATGTGCGTTAACATCATTTTAAATGTTACTCACTCACATGCTTATTTGTTTTCTAATGGCCCACACATAGGCCCTTTCTCCATTTCAGACATTTCCATAGTAAAGTAATGTTTTAGAATATTTTTTATTTGTGTTAGTGAATTGAATTTATATCATAAAAATTGTTACATGTCATTCTTATAACTAGGTACAGTCGGCCAATGAATTGGTCTACCACCCTAAGGTTGCAATGTGTTAGTTCGCCATAAAACAAAAAGATAATAGACCTTTTTTTCCTTTTTTTTCTTGTCAAAATAATGAAGTATCAACTTTAATGTTCGTACATTTATGGGTTTTTTTAATGAATATTTTAGATATTTTTTTGTTGTTACGCCATTGCTGGAGCAAAGTCCAGCAACTTATGTAGCTCTAAGGCCCAAAGTTTACCGACAATATAAAATCGTCCGTAGGTACAACATGAAATTTTGTAAGGGTAAACGGCGGTTTTTAATTTAAAACATTCGTTATGTTGTCGGTGTACATGGCTCTAAGTTATCCAGTTCATCATTTAAGCCTAACGAGTTCATAAATTAATATATTTGCAACCCAGTATGGTCGAAACACGTCGATAGACTAGGCTCTGTACTACCAAACACACCTTGACTGTATAATTTATCTAGTCGTTTTGCATTTACAATAGAGATAATACCAATGAGTGATTTATTGTGTTTGCTAAAGTAACATGCAATTTACTGTTCAATCGTTTTAAATAATAGTAGGAGTGTAGGACTTAAGCAAATGTCACTGCAAAGGAAATTTTATGATTTTAGTATGAATATGAAGGGACTTGATAAACCACACACACTTGAAATGTTAAAGACTCTAAGGTGCACGGTTCCAAAAATGTTTTGTCCTCTGGCGATATGGAGAAGAACCGGCAAGAAACACTACGGATACTCTTTTAAAATAGGGTTCTACAATTCTGTAGACAGTAACTATATTTTTTATGTAGAGTGAAAAATTTGCAGAATGATTACTGAATAATTCTGCTGCACACTACATAAAAAATTCGCTCCAAAACAAAATAAAAATTTGATTTTGTATGGCTTGCGCTAGATATGCGTGACTGCGTGTCCCCCATACTAAGTCGAATTTTCGTTTTGTTTTAAAGTGTATCCCAAGACTACGGTTGCATTTAGGAACAGTGACTGAATCACTCTACAAATTATGCGCACTAGATAAAAAATATCCTGTGTTACATTTATGTAGGACAATATGACAGAACAGTGAATAGGATCAAACCTCGTTTGTATGGAGCGCGCTAGGAAGAAACTTCTCATAATGGTCTCTTCTATAATTCTATATGAATGAATATGGGCATTAACGCGGAGAAACTTTAAAGGGCTTTCACTTTGTAAGAGTTTATCCTTAATCTCCCCTAGCAAACTAACATAAAAGATTGTCCAAGACATCTTAAGACTAAAAATTCCATAATAAGCTTCGAGAAAATTAAGGGTAGCCTCGTAAATAAAAAATAAATCTTAAAGAGGCTTTGCAACATTAATGTTGGCTACTTTTTCGTGTACAGTCTAACAAAGAGATAGGTAAACAGTGTTAACAGATATAGATAAAGTTTTCTCAGAAAATTAAGGATGCATTCGAGTAATGTACCTACAGAGTGATTTCTAATTAACCAGCAGTGCTTAAAGGAGTGGAAGTACTCATTAATATGAACAACTTTAACTATGGGATCAAACAAGAAAACAAGAAAAAAAAAGATCTACCTTGTTCGATCAAAATGTATAAAAACTTAAAAAGTATGAATTTGTTTTCGCGATTTTATTGAATATTGAATCTAGTTTTTAAGAAAAGTTTAGTTTTCAAGCCTTGTTTCAAGCCTAGTTCTCCATAATAATTGTCAAACATTATGATAGCTGAATATAATCATATCACCTTATGCGAATGATAATAAGAGTCGTCAATATAGTCCATATGTTTACGTTTGTATTTTAAATAATATTATCTTATTATGAATCAAAGCGGCCTTTAAAGACCCCTGAAAGTACCTAATATGATAATATTATTATATTCTAAGTTTAATTTGCAAGGTTTGATGATTGAGCATTTCTTGTTTTTGAAATCGCCAATTACTATTTGAATTACCCTTTTGAATTATAATGAAAAATTAATCTTGAATTATATGAATATTAAATTATACCTACAAGGAATTAGAAACAATCAAAAATTAAAATTATATTTGATTCTGTGTACTTCAGAGTATTTTTTTATTGATAAAACCACTTAATTAAATATAATTTATTCGAAGGAATAACATCATTAAAAATAAATAATGATTGGAAGGGATTATGATCAACAATTATTTTAATTGAGTGACCTACATCTTGTTTATAACAAACCTAACAGCACACCTGTAAATAAAATACAAGATCTTAATGAATGAAGTGGATTCACAGAATAAATTATAATCCGAAATACATTTGCTTAGAGCAGAAGAAGAAATCCACGTTAAGTAATGTTTATATTTGTACTCATTTATGATTTAATTAATTTATAAAGCCATCAGCTGTTTCTGGTGTAGGCAAGGTTCCGTCGGCATCCACACAACATAAATAAACAAACTATAACACTAATATATATTATTGTATATCAGTCAGTTTAACAATAATTATTTTTACCAATTAACTAAAGGTACCTACCTAGAATCATAATTACTTTAGCAACCAATTTAATTTACTAAACATGGCTTGCCGATGAAATAGTGCAATATAACGCAATAAATATAAATTAAACAGTTTTAGTGCAAGTTATCTGACACCCAACAACGTTAATTGCATTACAGAAATAGTTAATGAAACAGTAGAAATAAATTGAACAAAATAACTAAAGAGAAAACTGGAAACAGACTTGTTTTAAATATTTTTTTCGCACTCACAGTTAAACTGACGATTGTCTCTCCTGCAGTAACACTAAATCTAATAAAATTAAACACTCAATTTCAGATATGACCGAGTAATGAAAGAACAAGCAATTAAATGAAAACATCAATTAATTAGAAGGGGAGAGGCGAGCGGGCGCGAGGCTGCGGCACTCGCAACTGGTTTGAAGAAACCAACGCAGCATGCCTCATCCATAATTCAAATAAAACATGGGGCCCAAACTCCGCCCCTGCGGTACGCCGGCCAATAGCCTACACATTGAGCACACTCCACAACTCCGCCTGCTATAAACTTATTTCCCCACCTTTTCTATTTTAAATTAGCCCTATCCGATTTCGCCAATAAATTAATACATGCCGATAATATCATCCCGCCGCGGCCAACGACGGTATCCAACGTCGCAGATGTAATTGCTCGTGGGTGCCGATTGATTATTTGCAATATTCAATTAATAACAAACGTGATTTCAACGATCACGACCGAGCCGGTCTTTCGACTATAACAAGAGTAATTTTTAATGTCTTAATTGACAAATTGAATTTCTGAGAAGATAGAAAGCAATTACAACGTCCGATTGATTTTTTTAAAGTGGGTACTTAATCAATTTCGAGTTGTTACCGGTCGCTACCGGAAAAAAAATGGTCGACGTGGTTCGGTAGCAAAACTAATTTTGCTTTGGACTTAGTTACTATTATACAAATGAATTCGGCGATTTGTTTTGACGTATCAAACAGGAAATTCTTGGTTACTAAGCGTTATTGGTTTATCAGTATCAATATTTTACAAAAGTGAATTGACACGAAGATAAAAATGGGATTCTGTCCTCGGCTCCGGGTTCAATGGCGGGCCAGTCACGAGCTCGACCACTTTATGCACATTAACTAATTTATTTTAGGAGATTTTGCTTGACGTCTGACGTTCGACTTAGTCCTCGTTGATAAGGAGATTGAAATGGTTAAAAGGATTTTGATGCCTTGGATGGATAATTATTCATCCTCAATTGTTTAGCTTACACAATGTCTGCGAAGCTCGATGCAAATTTAAAAAGGATTACGGACCGTTTCTTTCACTTCCTGTATCGATACTGTCTTACACATGCAATTGTTAAGTAAAGCTTCCATTATGAATAGCTGTTTCAATTTCAAGTAAAATATTTGAAAGGTGGTATTAAGGACAATGACAAATAATGAATCCTTTATCATTTTGTTTCATTGTCATTTCGAACGACAAAAGAGTTGCAGTAAGCAATTACTCGCTTACGTAAAGCATTTTCTTTGTTGGCACCACTAATTCATTTTCGAGGGAGCTTATTTTTTTGCTTGTAGCATTGTTTGTTGGTACAATTTGTCAGTTTGTTGTCCTTTTGAGGTTCGTCCGATAGACGGTTGAAAAAAATGTGCCCCTTTTCGGAAGTTGCTAATGATAAGGCGCCAGTAGCTTTGTAGTTTTTTTCGTCTGTGGTGTGAATTGGAACTATAATTGCTTCGTATTCATTATTAGTTAATATAGTTTGGTCCATTCTCATCCTTATATCGATGAGGATGTTAAAAAATTTAGGTTTATCGTTAGCAAAAGTATTTTGGTCTATATTTTGCGGTGTCTTAGTTGATGACACGTGGCGGCGAGTCAACAAGAAGTCGGCATTTAATAACAGAGCACAGACCTCTGTCGGTGTGGTCCGGAAGTTGAGATTGTCATCATGAGATATTTCGGGAACATTTTTATTATCTTCTTCCGGAGATTCGTTTTCTATTACTGATATTAATGCTAACGGCAAAATAATGTAACGTTGTTTCGATAATATAATGTAATTTTCCACGAGATCATGAAACCGTACAAATTGTTCCGCCATTAGCATTAAACTTATTATTGTGAAATATATTTTGTGAATTTACCATCCACTTATAGTAAAATTTAACTTAGGTAGGTAATAGGTATGTATAGTCACGATACTTCGCGGTGATACAATTCGCAAACAAAATGCTTTGAACGACTGCGGTTCGCTTAGAGTTAGTAACTCTGCGTTTGGACGCCGGGCGCAAACGATGGTCGACCGGAAAAATTGCCAACTGTAACTCGTATAATATTAGCGAAATAATAAGTTCCTACCTTTATGTAAATAATAATAAATGCTCACATTAGCTACACATAATTACGTAGGTATACTGTGCAACAGGATGTAAATGTACTTATCTATGACATCAAAAATCAAGGGTTCGTTGTAATTACAATAATTTAAAACCAGATTCAATGTTGGTGTATAATTTACCTTTTTAATGCGGTCTCGTAATGTTACAAGTGTAAACAGAATATTAACGGGAAGCTATCGCCCGGAATTTGTCTGAAACGATTACACAGATAAGAATCTCCACCCTTATAATTGTTATTTTTACTGTCGTTAACGCGCGCTACGTAAATTTAGACACGAAATGCCACCTCATTTACTTTCAACCCCTCAATGTCATTTACGGACATGATAATTTCATTTTCCAAATTACATTATAGATGTATATCTTTAACAACGACAGTGGTAATAACGTTACGAGCCTCAATTGTGGGACCGTTAAAACGGTCGGTGTTGAAGCGATGCAGCATTAAAAAGACGACGAAAAACCAACTGATAGCTATTTACTAAAGCGTCACTAAATGTAGTCCAATAAAGCTTGTATAGGCTGTAATGCGAGGCCGGGGCGGGCGTGACGCTGCGCGGGCGCACGCTCGCTTCGCCCCGCGCCCCCTCGGTCGCCTCGCTACCGTTCCGCTAAACAAACTTCACGCAGAGACGCCAAATCGATTCTCCGCGATCGCATCTCCGCCGCATCGGCCGTCTAATAATACTAAATCACTTTTTTATCACCACTGAGATATTGTTAACGGATCGACTATGAAATTATAGCAGCAATCGGCGTCTCATTGTTTCCGCTCCGCTCCCAAGGATCCAGCCGAACGGTGGAAATCTGTTAACTCATAAATTAATTATTTCCAAATCCGTTCTGCATTGTTTCTGATGAACATCTTTGTCCGCCAAATTGGCGTGGCTGAATCCTTTTTGGAATAACGCCATGTGTTTCGAGCGATTTGCTGAAAATTAGATTTTTAGTATAATAAAAAGAGGTTGGAGTGGAACGAAATGGGATCATCGTAATGTTAAGTAGGTAGTCTACGGTCATATGTTTTGATATGGGTGTTCCGGTGTTCCCGCAAAGTGTAGAGTCACTTAATGATTGGAAATTGAGCACGTCAGTCGAAGTGATTACAAAGTTTATTGAACTCGAGTTTAATCAACTATTACTAAAAGAACGGAAAAACGAGGGTATATAAAAAACAAAGATGGCGGTTTGCGGGCAATTTGAATGGTCGTCCATTGAGCGGAGTGAAATGGAGCGGCGCGCGCGCAGCGGCCGCGGTGACACGAGCCACGTACCAGACAGAGATTTGCAACATTTTTTTACTCCATTAATCATTTTATAGAACGCGATTTAGTTAGAGACACATTTGATGCGCTTTAACTATAACGAATCGGACGAAATATCGATTACTTTGAAATATCGTTTGAAGAATAAATATTGTAGATCATTCAAGTGATTTATTTCGTGACCAATAAGAATTTAAGTTACAATCAATGCGACGTTTGCTATTTAATCATTGGCTTGTAAAAAATATCGCACGTTATTTAAATGGAGACTGAACTGTCATACATTAAGCATAGTCATTACTACCGAAAGGCCTTATATACCTATTTTCTTTTTTTACCGGAGATCTTGCACGCTTTAATTATTTGTATATTGAATTTGAGAGGAATAGAATTTCCAATCTTATTAAAATTTACATTACTATAATTGCGAATAAAGGTTGACGTTCACTGCCTACAATCACAAACGATATACAAACACATTTTACATTGAAAGCAGCAAAAGAAATCATTTGAGGTTTGTACTGCGTACGCACTAGATAGGCACACTTTTTGTTGCGCCCGCGCCGGATGCGGTGCGAGTGCCGAGAAGTACGTATTCCCGTAATGTGTATATAATTTCAAGTTAATTGCTCGCTAAATAACTTTATAATACACGTCATTATAATTGTATCAACATTAGCGCGACGTTTGCTCCAGATGTAATGACATTATTTGGGAAAGAAATACGTGATCTTAGATGATAATCGAGATATCTATGGTGATTTGATATTTCCTTACTCTTGGTCATCAATCAATGTTTATAATGAACTCTACTGTTTCTTGAAACATACTGAAATATTTGTATTTTATTGACATTGCGCTGTTTGTATTTGACTTTCGATTTAAAAGCGAGCCTACAGAATACCTGTGTAGACAAAATATGTTCAATTTACAGTCGCTAAAGAATCGAAACGCCAACAAAATGTACCTACTGAACTCAACTTCAACTTTTCGATAGTTCCTTTTGTGGAGGAATTACCACAATTTCGCAATTAATGTCGCGTAAAGTGATAGATCATCAAACGCTGGAGTTTTGTACCTCAAAGTTACTTTTGTTCGGTGGATAAAGTTTTGTTCGTTGAGTTGAGTTCACCATGTTTATGAACTTTATACGCAGACATGTTAGATGCGAATGTTGAGAGGGATGTGTGGTGTAACAAGATTGAACAGAATCAGGGATGAGGATATTAGAGTAAGTATTAAAGTGGCACCAGTTGCAGAAAAGCTGCAAAGTAACTGATTGTCGTGGTATGGACATGTAATGCGGAGAGATGAGAATCATGTTGTAAGAAGAGTTGTAAGTATGAATGTTGATGGCTATCAGAGTAGGGGCAGACCAAAGAAAAGATGGATGGACTGTGTGACACATGACATGAATGTGAAAGAAGTAAATCTGGAAATGACGTCTGATAGAGATGAATGGAAGAAAAAGACATGTTGCGCCGACCACAAATAAAATGGGATAAGGGCAGGAGAATGATGATGATGATATTGGGAAAGAGACAAACGTTTAGTTAAATCCTGCGCAACATAATTTTTATCAATGTACCTACTCGATCTACATAAATATTTATATACACTACACTGCCAGGAATTATATAAAAGATATATAATTAAAGATAAATATTACATATACATTACTATACATATTATTTTTACAACTTCATTTCATTAATTACAATGTATTTATAAAGGTAAACATTCATTCATTTCTGGCTCCCAAGATACAGGCGAACGCCTAGTTTGGGAGCCGCCGTCCAACAATACCACAACAATTGTGTTAAGATACAAGATGTTCTAGTTTTTAAAAATTTCTGTACACCTAAAATTAAGATCACATAATATGTAACGCAGAACTGAATAAATTTATTACTTATTATTAGAAGCCGCTGGTACTTTGTCTATCTTTTCATTCTAAAGAGTCGTTAGTCTGTCTAGTCATTTGAAGGGTCATACATTTATGGCAGTTGCTACGGAAAATAATGACTCTATTCAAGATTCTAAAATGTATCTAGAGTAGGTATTTAAATATTTGTTCATTCAAACTAAACGCAAAGCGTTAACTAGATCTAGTTGTAAATGCCGTAATGGAGCAGCTATATAATGTAAACAGTTAAATAATACAATTTATGGTTATCACAAACACATTCTGCAGCAAAATATGTATACATGGTGTCCGTGAACAATCGCAAATCTTGTACTGTTTAAATTGTAGTAGTAGGTACCTACTTAATATGATCTTTGCTGTTCCTTTTTAATTTTTTTGTAATATTGTGTAAATTCTGGTCGAATTTTAGCTAGGGCCGCTCCCGCGGCTCCATATGTTATTGTTAACTTGATTTATGAAAAGAAAATCCATGGAGTTTCTTGCCAGTATCGTCTTCAGGACAAACCCACTTGGAACCATGCACCTAGAATCACGACGTTTTGAAAGTGCCTGCAAAGGCCCAGTTGAAACAAAAAACTTAGACTTTGAGAAATACATGGTATACTTATAACTAATTTAACAATATCCACCACCTCATGCATATTAAAAGACGGAAGACTAAACATAGTATAGTATAATAATAAAATAATGTATGCACAAAATTTGCGGATCTATTACGTATCAGTTACTTTTAGCGCTGATAGCAAGTGATTACTATGACAAAAAATGATTTTATTTCTATAACCATTATTTATAAGTTATATACCGGCTCTCTAAAATAAAGCCGTTAATTACATACCTACTCTACATAGCCAACAATGCTTCATTACCTTTAGTTCCCTCTTCACAGCCAGGAACCGTCTTGTCTAGCCATGTAACATGTCTATAAATATTAAATTGTTATTGCCCAACACTCGCGGTATCCGTGCTAGTCGGCCATTAACATGGACACCATACAATCCTGAACGGTCAACGGGTAATGACTTATTTTGTGAGTTCTCTACTAAATGAGGTTGTTTCGTGTAGAAATTACTCGCCACTGCCTTTGTTAGTGTTATTTTTACACCCCCTTTTAGTTGTATATTTCAAAGAATGTGGACACAATAATATATTTAGCTTGTAAACGTTCACTGTTGAACAACCCTACGATAAATAGGCATGACCGAATAACCACTCACTCATGGCATATTGTTTTAGCACATTTTTAATGATATAGGAGGGAAACATATATGTACGTACGAGTAACGTGTATGTATAATATTTGTTTCCGCCGTCCGTGTCACTGCAAGGATGCCAACTGAAAATCAGCGTTGGGTGTTGTTATTCCCCGCAATTGAGGAGTTGGCAACCCTTTCGGTACTGGCATGCCGACAGCATATTTTTCTTTTCTTTTTTTTCTATTGGTTTTTTTTCCTTTCGTGGGTTTGTTTAGTGTCTAAACCGAATAAACGTTTTTTTTCTTTCAAACCAGCAATAGTAAGGTTTGGAACGAAACGCCAAAACGTTACGATAGTTATTATCATGCATAGTCTTGGAATAATCGCCCTTTAAAAATACTAATGCAGTTACATGCAAGGTCCAAGTCGTACAGGCTAAAAATATTATGTAATGGTTAGTTTGATTGGTTTGTCGTAGAAAAAGATCATGTAAGACAAATTTTTCATTGAAAACATTACAATTCTTCTTGAACAACTGATGTGTTTACTGCACCTAACAAAAGAAACAAAATCTAACAGGAGGATAACAATCTTTAATAAGCAATTTCTCAATTTATTGTCTGTGTGACATAACTTGTTCTTCCCTTAACCCTTCATAATGTATTCAGCACTCTACGTAGAAAGTGTAAATTGCGTTATGTTTTTGCCACTTAAGTAACAATAATATTAATTTATTATTGTGGTTCATGTTATAATTATGTTGCGTTTTTATTGTAAAAA
Source organism: Allophyes oxyacanthae (assembly GCA_932294325.1). Lineage (NCBI taxonomy): Eukaryota > Metazoa > Arthropoda > Insecta > Lepidoptera > Noctuidae > Allophyes > Allophyes oxyacanthae. The sequence continues at coordinate 4,352,684 of OW028612.1, forward strand.
GTTAATTTTATAAGTATTATAAGAAAGATGACATTTAATTTTAATTGCCATTGAAATAAAAAAAAATATATAAAATAGTTTTGAACTATTAACGGTTGGCGCTGACTCTTTTTACGTAATATTATTACAACAGATACTTAAGTATGTAATAAAATGTTCAGTTTTTCATTGATGTTTCCATTTTTACTTCAAGATTTTATGTAAAATAATTAAAAGAACATAGTTTTATTCTAAAATGGAAAAACAGTATATAAGATAGGTAGGTAGAATCCGAAAAATTCGTTCGTCGAATGTATAAATATTAATTATAGCTGTGTATCGTTAGCGATTTACGTAATTCGCAAATAAATTGGCATAATTATGGAATGGTTCTTTGTGAGATTAGCCAGGCCGAGATAAATATTGATTCGTCTATCATAATTATTTATGCGAGCAGAGAGAAAAAAAAATTGTAATTAAAAAAACAATCATGACGATGATGAATGAAATTTTATTTTTTATTTTTGTGTAATTTTATTGTGACTGGTATTTTGTCCCATGTAGAATAAAATTATTTTACTTTCATTCTTTCTTTCTTTTAATTCGGTGAAGGCGCTCTTGTATCTTTATCCTAATGCACCACTGCTATATGATGGACATTCCACGCATACGCAACAAGCGATTTACTAATTGTTTCATCATGCGTATTGCTAAAGAGTGGAATTCTTGTTTGTTTTCCGATAGCTATAACCTGGGAGTCTTCAAGACGCGAGTGAATAGGTAACTTCTAGGCAAGTGTGCATCATCTTCACCTGCATCATCTCTTAACATCAGGTGTAAGATAGTAGTAAATCGCAAGCATATTAAATATACAAAAACCTAACCTAACACAGTCAGTGCGTAGTCATTATATTGCCAGATTGCCGCATCGTTATAATAAGATTCAAAATTCATACATATTCACATTCTTACAACCAATCATGATTCTAGGCTACTTGCCTAATCGTCCTCAACTATTTTTATAGCTCCAATAAAGTGCTATTACGAAAGCCAATAGGCTATAACAAACTTTCAAACAATAGTAACCATGGTTGTACATTATTAAGCAATTTTGGGCAGCCATTAATCCAATAACGGAGGTAATAATATATTTGATAACGATGTTATTATAATAGTAGGTATATTTTGTGGACTGATCGTTGCTATGATAAGTCCAGATTGGATTGGTTTGTGATCGAATATTATGTGATTATTGTATTGTTTCGACAGCGTGGTGTTATGAAGGGTATAAAGGTATTATTTTGCAATGGTTGTATGTAGAGGGCGTGATGTTAGTTATTCGCTCGTCCAATTTTACAACTCACATTTTAATGTTAAAAGAAATTTAAGCACATTTTGCCGTATAAGTCTTTTGGTACCTACTGGATATGAGCTCATAGAGTCGCGTCCCAAGGAATAAATACTAAAATAAAGGGCGATTTGGCTCCATGCAAAAGCCTATCCTGTAAGCACAATCATCAGGTGCCATTTGTTAGAGAACTGATACAGTGGTATTTTTCATAAAAAAGGATGGAGATATTGGAAAATAGTCCCATAAATCCAATCCTGGCTACGTCTATGACCGCTCTATGACCGCATTAAGTCTTTTGAAATATCTGAAGTTTGTCGGGTTCGGTCAGGCGGCGACCACCCCTTAAAACACCTGAAATTATTTATTTTGACCCTATTCCATCACCAAAATTTATATTTACTTATATTTTTTTATTTTCTTATTTATCTTCTCTATCTTTTGTTGTCAATGTGTCCCCTGTTCGTGCTGAATAAATGTAATTTCTTTGTCATTATATGTTTCAAAATGAAATCTATAATAAAATCTGAAATGTCCCGAAAATAAAGTTAAAAGTTGTCGTCAACGAAAGTGCATCCCTAATTTTCTTTAGGACCATTTTATAACAACTTACGTTGTCCTTTTTGGCCCTCCTAAGCATAACACTATAATTTATCAAACTTTTTAATTCGATCACACAGGAGCATAATCGTCAACTGTTAAGGTAAGCGCACACTAATGCGGTTTTAATACTTGGATAGCTCAGTGCACGGTAATTTGGCGGGCGAAAAAAACCCATTTGGTACCCAAAGCGTGGCTTAATGGTAAACTAATTATTTGTCGCCATTTTGGAAGAAGGGTTAATAAAAAATATTTGGTTAGTGTTGTTTATTTGAGGAATTCAATTGTGGCGCTTTTTGTTTGTCGTGATGGTTGTAAGGAAAATTAAAATAATGCTTGTGTATTTAATTAAAATTGACATTGTATTGCGTTCGTAAGTGCAATGACAGTTGGCTCTGTTGTCACCAATAATTCTGTTTGATTTACAGCAATAAAATGTTGTGAAGTTATTTGATTGATTGTATCGAGTGATAGTGCATTATTCAAATATGGAATAAATTTTCCTCATCCTCTTTTCGTCTTTCGTATATATTTATACCAAAGGAATGGGTGCACTATTAAATACCAAATAGGTGCTCACCAAGAAAAGTAAATTTTTCAGCTGTGTACGTTCGCCATTTGGTGACTGAGAAGTTGTAGTAAGGATTTCGTTGACGACAAATCAATTTTATTTTGTATCTATAATTTTGAAAAACACTTTTCTGTTCCGCACTTTTAGTAGCACACCTGTTAAAATAATAAACAGTCTAGTGTTGAAGAGCCCTATTAATATGTAAAAAGTGCGATAATGCACTTATTATAATAAAAAATTACATGCAATACCATCGTCATGCTCGTTTTCAACCATCTGTCTTGAAGCACCATACTGCATAATAATCTAATAAAAAATAAAATCTAATGTATTCCGAACTAATAGTGATGTAACGACACAAAGCCTGTAATTCTACGGCCATGCGTTTAGTGAGGTGCCACAAATTGATTCTTATTGTGGGTTCCGTACACGAATTAGGAAGGGTTGAAAGTTTAGGGTCGTTTGGTGATCATGCTTATTATGTTTTTTTGTCAGAAAACAAGTTTAACAACCGGCTATTCATGGAATTTATAGGGGTAACATTTTCAAAAGTTCATAATATTAATCTATTGTTAGTTTGAATATCGAGTCAAATCAAAATCGACTTTGTCCAGATAATTATTTTACATGTCTTTGTTATTTTGTAAGATATGAGTTTTTAAAATGTCATGGTCACTAAAATTAGTATTAGAGTTCAAAACGGGGTACCTATTTATAAACAACAAGATATAAACATGGTAAATACCTCGTTTTGAACTCTAATACTATTGTAAGATATGGTCCCCGAATTTCAAGTCAAGCAAAATACTTGTTATTTTTGTTAGATTATCCTCAAATTTTCAGTTAGCCTGAAATTAAAATTGTTCTCGGTCTAATAAAATGCGGAAAGCACATCTCCAACCACTTCAGTAACGGTTATGTTCATACTATTATAATTATAGACATTAATGTATCTGATACGACACGAGAATAATAATAAAATAATAGTAAAAAAAACTCATTATATACAGCATTAGATATGGTTGGTATATTACACTGTAAAAACCCAAGCTCCAATTTGAGTAAACATTAGTTATTTATAAAAGCATTGTTGTTTTAAATAGCTATTTATTTTTAATACATTTATCCATTTAGTTAACAAAAAAACTAAATTAAAATAATGCGAAAACACACAAAGAATTGAAGCAAAAACGTTGGATGTTGAATTGGGTATTTTTCAGGTAATTTGTACAAGAGACCACCTGTAGCGGAAAGAAAAAACATTTCTATTTCATTTCGTTGGTGTCATACGAAGCAACCAAGGGCATTATGGCATAACTAATGTATGCTTCTGCTCATTACATGAGGATAAGCAGCAGCGTACGTTAATTGCAATATAATAATAATGTTAGTTAACTCAAGTGTGGTACCGATGCCTTAATGGGAATAAGATGTAACCTACCTACTTAAAGTCAGATTTTTTACTTGTCTATGTCTAAAAACCAACTTCTTGAATACGGTTATAATAATTAAATTTTATAATACTTATAAGTAATTCTCCTACTCTCATATTATCATGAAACTGTTGTACAATGTTGTTTAAGACGCAATGTGTAACATACGGTGATCTGTGGCGGTTAACGCATGTTCCGTGTCCGTAAGTAGTCGTTGCGAGAATGTGCGTAGCGGTTGGCCTACGCAGTACTACGTGACGCACAGTACTGCTACGTGCGTAGCCGCATATCTACGCACGTAGCCGCGTATCTACGTACGTAGCCGATCATTTACGTACTTAGCTGCCGCATCTACGCGCGTCATCGTGCTTTTGATTGTACTCCAGTGAAAAGCTTAATATTACTTTTGAGTTTTCGGGAGCTATGTAGTTCAAGGTTGAACTTTTATTTTAAACTTTTTAAATTTTTCGACGAAATGTATGATAAACAAACAATAAGCCCAAAAATTCAATAAAATTGATTATAAAACAAACAACGAGAACTGTATTTAATTTGAATAGGTACCAAATGAGTACCATATTAAAAAAAATATTCCGTTATCTAAACATTTCGGTCTTAAAATCACCTTTTACATGTTTTCATTTCTATCATCACTCTACCACAAGCGAATACATCTTGAGCTAGGTTAACACAGACATTAAGAGCCACAATAAAAACCTAATTAAAGTTAATAAACAAACAAATGTCCATCGTTATTAAAATCGCAATTGTGTTTAATTACAAGCACAGCTCTTATTATGTGCACTCTTGACACTAATTCCGAAGCCAACGGAAAACATATCCTATAACAGAAGAACAACAATCAAGTGATTGCGATCTGGGCAGTGTGACAATCACGTAACTCGGCGTTCATGTATTCTGTGCCAAATCGCATTTTAATTAGCCAGATAAGGCTCGCCATTAGCTAGCAAATTACCCGAGGAGCTGTTTGTTTTATTTTATTTCAGCTTATCTGCTAATGTTGCATCTTGTCCGTCAAATTACCGGAAAGCGTGTGCGGTGTGAGCGGGAGCGATAAAGGGCGCGATTTGATTTAATGTTGATGCGTCTTACCTCAATATTCACAAAGTCGAGTATGACGTACCGCAATTAAAATACCCAAAGCAAAAAATACAGTGGATAGAAAAGGGTCTCTAAAGAAAATTGTTAATTGAATATCATCATCATCTCCCTGGCCTTAAATACGTTGTGATCGGTACCCAGTCTAACCAGATGCGGCTGAATATCAGTGTTTTATTCGGAGCGACTGCCATCTGACCACCACCACCCAATTGCTGGGACACTGATACCCTAAGGTTAGACCGGTTGTCGGTCAAACAGAAAAAAATAGTTTGATATTTAAATTTATTTTTTTGTTAAATACTTCACAATAATAATCTTTTACGTCGAAATGACCTGTATTTTCTGCGAAAACAACATTTTCTTTTAAAGATATTTCAACGATATTGCATTTTTTTAATGTTAACCTCCAATTCCGGTGTTCATGATAATTTCGTTCCAATAAACGATAACATCAAGTAATATGTATAAATTGGACGATCCATTACCTGATGAGCAATGATTAACTAATATAAAACCGATCTAAAGGACGTTATGACACCACATTAGAAATAAATAATGAAAAGAAAAAAACGACGCAAAAACATAATTATTCAAAATAGATGAATAATTTTGTTGTACCCTCATTTGTAAAAAGGCATTCTGAGCTATTCGGCATGGCATGCTTGACAGCATATACCTATTTAAAAATATTTTATTTCGTTTTATTTCTTAATTGTCAATTTCTGATACTGTGTTATTTTTATTATTATTATTTTTGTTTTTTTATCTTCTCTCTCTTATGTTGTCAATATGTCTGTGCCGAATAAATGTTCTTTTCTTTCTTTCTTCTTTCTTTCTATTCAAATTAATTTATTGGCAACACAATCTACTAGCTTTTGGCTCGTAGTTCCAACTGCATGTTTTACTTTTATCAAAATAAAATTTTACCTATATCACTCAGAGATATTTTAGTCTATTAGTGACAGAAATTTTAGAATCAATTCAGTAGTTCTAGAGATTACCTCCTACGTACAAACAATTTTTATCTCTTTATAATAATAGTTTATATAAGTATTTAATAAATAAATAATTATAGATGTATTGCCATCACATCCGCCTGACGTAATATTTAGTACTAGCTTCCGCCAGCGGCTTCGCTCGCGTGATATCTTTATAAATTATAGTCTATGTTACTCACTGATAATGTAGCATTCTGCTGGTGAAAGAATTTTTAAAATCGGTCCAGTAGTTTTTGAGTTTATCCATTACAAACATACAAATAATCAAATCTTTTTTCTTTATAATATTAGTTTAGAAAAAAAAGCGAGATAAGAATAAATACAATTTTTTCTTAATGAACATGAATCAGTTTGATAAATATAAGTAATTAATTTAATATCCACGGACAAATTAGCGTTTCTACGAGTATTATCGTTGTTACTCAGTTTCCCGCTAATTTCCGCCCGCGTACGATGGGACCACGATTCAAGATGGCCGCCAAGTCATCACGTGCATTCATTTTACAATATTTTATACACATTCTATTACGTTTGTGTACATTTTTTTAAACATTTAATTTCCTGTATGCGATGGGTATTATTCTGATATGTTGGTTGCATATTGTAATGTTATTTTATTTATTTAGTTATGATCTTTAGTTTTTCCTCGAGTCAGGAATTGTTTGTGTGCATGTTTTTGTTTTGTAGAATTCATGCTTAAAAACGATAGACTATCTACTTCTAGTCCGTGGATTCACATCCTCGCTTGCATTCATTACAACTTTGTTCAAACGAAAAGTTCTTGCAAGTGGTTAATTTTTAGACCAGCTAGTTAAGCTCATGGTCAAAATTGGCCATAGTGTATACGTTGTTCGCAGTCTGCACTAAGCTTCCATTTTGCGTTCCAATATCAGTTGCCCCATTTTGCCCCCGATTGTAAAAGGGCGCACATCACACGTGACATGAACTCACTATGCCACATACGCCCTTTTTACTATCGGGGGCAGCATCGGGCTCATAGAAATGTAACAAAAGCGTTTAGGTGTTCATCGACTTTTTCAGTACTCTTTGTCAAGAATCGAGTTGTGATAGTGGTGGCGGATAAAACGAAAAAGAAAGAAAGAAAGAAAAAAAAATCTGCCCGGACACATTGACAACACAAGAGGGAGAAGATTAAAGATGAAAAATAATACTACAAAAAGAGACAAATAGGAAATAAAATATAAAATTCTTATAAATATAATATTATAGGTATGTCTGTCAAGCATGCCATGGCGAAAGGGTACCCAGCTCAGCATTTGCTGGGCACGGAGAGCCCAACGCTGATTTTCAGTTGGTACCCCTGCAGTGACACATAGACGAAGGTAAAGAAATAGAAACAAGAAAGGTAAAGAAAGAGGGTAGACCGTTTTGTGTGCTTATATTATAAACACCCAATTGCAAATACTTTAGTCCATCCGTGACCGGTGCTTGAAAATGTGCCGAAATATCGGAAGAACTTAAGAAAGTCAATACAATGGTAAATTCCCTTTTTTCTTGCTAATAATCTCTTCTCTATATCATGTTGCCTACGCTTCAACACCATCCATAATATTGTAAATTGAAGTATCGATCCATAATATTGCAAATTGAAGTAGGTATCGACTGTAATTTTTGTCTGTTTGTTCCGGCTAATCTCCGAAAAGGCTGGACTGATTTTGGTGGGACTTTCACTGGCAGATAGCTGGTGTTATAAGGAGTAACTAAGGCTACTTTGACATTTAATTTAAAGAAAATTTTATTTTTTTGAATTCCACGCGAACGCAGTCGCGGAGACAGCTAGTTTTATAATAAAAACCTAGCATTCTTCGACCAGCGCTGACCACTATCCGTTATCACCATGCTAGTACGGGAGTCCCTCCATCAACCATTGTAATAATGGTCAGACGACATTATTTTTACGAGTATAAGTGATCCTTTTTTATTTTTAGAACACGGGACCGCGCGTGCGCCTCAAATGGGACCCTGTGATAACTCTCACTTTTAAATCCATGTCACTGAGTAAAGGTATCCTTTAAAACAAACGATTTTGACCCTTACTCTTTATCACATAAGATTCACATCGTTTTTGCACGCGTGCAGTACTTTAAATTCCAGAAACATAAGTCATTTGTTAAGTTATCAGCACTTTATTTAGTCGAGATTTTCTGAATATCAAAATGTTTGTTTTTCGATTCTGTGCGCGCGTTTCGGATTTTTGGAATGTTTTTCTTTTGGTTGTAAATTATTTAGTGATAGTTAAGGAGCCGTGTTCTCAACTTAAGCTAATGACGGGATTTGTTCGAAAGATATCCGAAATAAGATTGTTAATAAAAAAAACTGACATGGCATTAAATGACATAGATTTTTTTTTATTTGTTGTGACTTTGGAGAGCTCTCGTGGTAGTGACCTGAGGGTTAATTCACGTAATTTTTTAACGCGCCGATCATATTGCAGTGATGCTCGAACTTGACGAGAGCATAGCTCACTGAAGTTAAGAGAATAAATACCAAATGTGTTGTTTGATCAAAAGTTTTCTGCAACTGCGCGGCAACTGCACTTCTTTAGTTACGTGAATTAGCCTACTGGCCATGTCTGATTATAGGTAGTGTGTTTTAGCAGATGAGTTCTTGAGTAGTGAACAAAATCTCAAAACATGAAGTCGAGCTGATCTTCAAGCAGATAGACCTGAAGATGAGGGCAGAAGGTGGAGATCCGTTACAGCACAAATGAACAGTTTATGTCCAGAAGTAGATTTGGGTAGGCAGAGTTGATTTGAACATTATGATCTGGTCGATATTGATGACTACTTTTGAAGGGTGTCTTCACGATTGCCACGATATGTTTGGAAGACAGAAGTCCTCATGATTTATCCAGGATGTTTTTTTATGTAGTGCGCATAATTTGTAGAGTGATTCAGTGTCTGTTCCTAAATGCAAACGCATCATAAAAAAAAAACTAAAATTCGACTTAATATAGGGGACACGTATTTACTAGCGCAAGCCGTGTTTTGCAGTGAATTTTAGTAGGTAGGTATAGTTGTTGCATTTGGGAACGAATCCCACTGCAAATTTTGCGCACTATATAAAAAATATCCTGTATATAATTATAATCGAAATGTGTAACGACCATAAACTTAGAATATTTTCGCTTCATCCTAAATCTATGGTAACGACCACATACCTACCTACATGGTTATTCTACACATTAATACACACATATGTGTACAGAGAGGTAAATATTATGTGTCTATTAACATGTTTTTTACAACAATAATAATTAATAATGTATCTTCATTTTAATACTCATTGGGCATGACTAAGAATACAAGGTAGGAAATGCATGATGCGAATAATTAAAAAACATACGTTCAAAATACAACACCTTTGCACGATAACTTCATTTATAATTAGTTTTCGTTACTTAGAATATTATCAGAATGCGCTTTGGAAATCGCGCTATTTTTTGCTTAACCATTTAATCAAGACCCCTGACTCTGTCAACTTTCTGATTGAATAGTGTGTTAGGTAGGGATTAATTTACACTGGTGGACTGCACAATTCTGCAATATTTTCTCAATATTAAACTTTAATAAAGAATAGCAAAGGTATTTTGTAAGGAAGGAATAATTTCTAAGAAATTTTGTAATTATAGGTTGTTCACTTTGAAACAAGTATTACCTTTGAAACGTTTAAATGAAATGCTATAATGATGTTTTACATATAATAGCGACGAAATAAGACTTTCAATCATAATAATGTGCTTATTATTAAAATTCTAATGAAAAAAACAAGTTATCATCATGTTGAATTATACACATCAAATTAAAATTATCACCATTGTGTTTCTAGAAATTGAATTTTTGAAAATAAATATTAAACCATGGGAAAATTTTAATATCCGGGTAAAATAGAAGTTATTGTTAAAATTTTCAAAAGATGAAATCTTTAATTATATCTATTATTATATGTTAACTTTATCACCTAAATAAGTAAATCCCATTACTACTACATTTGAGAAAAGATATCAAAAATATAATTAAGGTGTCAATATTGTTTGCATTAATATTTTTTATGGATCAGCGTGTCTACCGCATGCTTAAAATGGTAATGAACATCGACTCTAGTAATAAACTTCAATACGATCGCGAGAGGAAAAGCTTCGAGCTACAAAATACAAACAAACGACGAAAACAACGACAAATACAAAAAAAAAAACGAAATCTAGAAAATCTAGTACACATGTTAGGTAGTACATTAAAAATATAGGTGTAATTTTGTACCTACTATCCTATGCTTTGTGAGTAGGTACAAGTGACAGAACTAAACAGTGCATGCTACAAGAGCGGCAGCGGGCAGCGAAATATTAATTGATTGCGCATACGCACCTGCTCTCCGTATAAGTAAGAATTGTTACTTGCCTTTAATAACGGCAAGCGCACGTACCACCACTATATTATTAAAATTACAGCTGAAATTATTTATCTTCAATGTTTTTGTGTACGACAGGGAAATAGTTGTTTGGGTAGCGTGTTAGATAAGGTGTGTTTTTGTACCCCAGTGCGTTTTGATGAAGCTGTGTATGATTCATAGCCCAACAATGACCCAAGGATGGTCAGCAGCCTGACGCGAGATGCAAGCTATGGAAACACAAACAAACTACCCCTTCACACTTAATTTTTTTTTAAAAGAAGAATACAAAACTTTTATTTGCCACAAAACAAGACAAACTAGAATGATAGACATAATAAGAAGAGGAGAGATGAATAGACAGAAAATAAACTATCCTTAAGTTGGTTTCAGTGCAAAATTAGAGAAGTAATAATTATTGCGAGCCATAGAGGTCTATGGCTATGGCTATGGTATTAGGTAATAACAGCTACAATGAAGGGCTATTGAGGATGGTTCCAGAATCGCTACGCTCGGCAGACAGCTTGACCATAACAGTGTTTATATTGTTATAGCGAACTGGGGCACTGCTGGAGGCTGCTTAGCTGGTGCTCGTCTTCGAACGGGAAAAAGGCTACTATTTTTGTCCATGAAAGCAAGCAGTAAATGGAAGTGGGTCACGTATGTCACAGGAAAGACAAAGACTTCTGCAATTCAATTAGTGGATGATACCGATATCCTGAATTCTTGAGATCAGACAGCTGCCAAACTCCCAGTCTTCTCACTGCCCATAACGTAATGTCATGTCAGCTAGAACCCCCAGCTTCGTAAAGCAATATTCAGTGCGAAGTATCCTTACAAGAACACCTGCACAGAATGGGCCTTAGTGAAAACATAATTAAGAGATTCTGTCGCGAGAAAGATGAGACGCCCATACATATTCTATGCAAGTGTGACGTAGTACACCACACAAGAAGCCAACACCTCGAAGGCCACCTAATGTCATCAGATGAGATTAAATCCCTCCACCCCAGAACTATAGTCAGTTTTATAATTGGCTTACGGCTAGAGGGAGTGCTGTAATTATACAAGAGGCGTCACAATAGATCTTCGCAGGACGCTGTGACAAAGGGGCTTAGAACTATACCTCTTCCAGAAATAATAATAATCCATATAAGAATGTAACCAGTGATGGCCTAGCGGTTGAACGCTTGCCTTCCATGCAGGAGGGTCTGAATTCGAACCCGGCCCGCACCTCTGACTTTTCGGATTCATGTGCGGATTCGAATTTGATTATCACTTGCGATAACGGTGAAGGAAAAACATCGTGAGGAAACCAGCACATCTGAGAGCGTCTCATAAAGTTTTCGATGGTGTGTGTAGTCCGCCAACCCGCACTATTAGGCCTACGGCCTAACCCTTCTCTGCCACTGACCAGAATGTGGGACAGTAATGGGTTGGATTTATTTATTTACAAGAATGGTCCCATGGACTTGACTGTGGTAAGGTTCGATCGCCTTGCAGATCATCGATTTGTTCGGTCCAGCCACGATCCTCTTTGTTGTTAAAGTGAGTAATGGGTCTTAATTGCATCAGTATTATTGCTTTACGATGCTACCGTGAAATGACAACGTCGCCCACATTGCGCCCTAGTTAATATTCAGAAGGTGCGCCAAATTACCGATATCATATAGACGGTGTAAAAAATATCGAACAAGATAAACGAGTTCTGTTCGTTGAGGGAACATCTGCGCAGTGTGATCTATTGTGAGGGGTAATAAAGTATAGTAACTTCGGAAAACCGATCAGTTCCGAACTGCGCGCGTCTTCAAGACCACGAATATTTATTAGTACTGCAGTAAAACATGATCTTTACGCTGGTGCAATAAGTTGTATAATTATTTATACTACATTTAACAACATTTACTATAATTAAATTTAGCTTTAGTTAAAGTTTATATGGAGAAGGAGTGCAGACAGCTAAAACTAATTAATTATGGTCGAATTTCGACAACTCACTAGTTATGATTAGGTATTCTTGTTTTTTTGTCGTATTTGCACAACCTATCTCATGGGAATCGTTCACGTCGTAATGGAAAGATTGGCCAGCCAGCAATATTGGTATCGAAACTGACTGCACAGGGTGCACCGGTCGATCACTGGCCATCACTCATGGAGTCTCTTTTCTTGTACCCAATATCATTAATTAATAACTAGAGTTACTACTGTCTTCGATCAAAACTGTTTCTATTCTATTGTATATTTTTTTGTGATCGAGAGAGTTAGTTAGTAAGTACAAAATGTCACACGATTACAATAGATATCATCTTAATCCTTTGAACTGTCACCTCGGTCGTGACATGGTCCTTAGACATACCTTAAGAAGTTTTGTCACGTTGGACGAGATTTATTTGAGAGTTACAAAACACCCAGTTTGTTTTCTAAACGTAATCTATTCAAGTGTGATATGGTTTTGTTCGTCTTTTTTATATAAGCTGATGATAACTTCGATAACTCTTGCGAGGAAGTAAATGCTCTATGTATTATATTTAGGTACCTAATTTATTTGATTTCGTAGGATCTTTGGAGAAAGTAATACCATCTTTATGTGTAGTAGAGACACCAGGATGGACATCACTCTACCGCGTATCTAAAATGGTAATGAACATCAACTCTGGTCATAAACTTAAATACGATCATGAGAGACTAAACTTTGAGCTACCTTGTAATAAAATTATCAATTATGAAGTTGGGACTCCTATCTTCATGATCAGTATTTTTTTTACAAGGTAGCTCAAAGTGTAGGCTCTCATGATCGTATTGAAGTTTATTACCAGTGTCGAATACCATTTCAGTTACGCGGTAGACACGCTGAGGGATGTGCAGGCGAGCACAGACGGGGTCGTTTCACAGCATCTGTGTAGGTAACCTACACTCTTGTAATCAGAATCGCTTTCATTTTGATCAAAGACGGTATTGCTCTTAGTTACGATGATTGGCTGGTGGGTTGTTGAATGAAGATGCCTCAATCGAGAATTTTAAATTCTTGTTTTAACATTGTTCCACGCACAGAACACAGAAAAGAGGTTTTCTGTGTTCTGTGGTTCCACGCTAGGATTTTCACTGCCCAATGTGGCCTTTTTAGACCCCCGGATCATCGCCTGACGGCGGCTTGACGCCCAGCATGTAGCTTTCCCCTTATATGACATGACAGAATTATAAATTAAATATAATTGGCCCAGTATTCCGCCACGCGAATAGCAGAATCAGTTGCAGGCATTAGCTCCTCACGCGTGCAGGTGGTAGGGCACAGTGGGCCATGGTTTGCGGAGATACGCCGCACTCGCACTGCAGGTCTAATCCATCTGCGAAATTCCACCTGTGAAGATTATCTTTGCTTCGGCCGACTTGAGATCGTCCAAGTCGGCCATGGTAGTTCATGTCCAGGCGAAATGGTTTCCGATGGCGGGGGAAAGTATGCATTCTTTTAATCCTTTATTGTTCTTATTTTTTGTTATATATTTTATGTGTTTTTATCATTTATTATTTCGTCGTATTTTGATATTTGTTAGCGTTTTAATCATGCAAAAATTAATATTTTTTCTTTCTTTCTTTCTTTAATACATGGGCAATAATTAACCAAATTAATATTATTAATAATTGTTTAACAAATCTTATCACAAAACAGCATGAACATGGAACAACATGGTATCGATTGTAACAGTCGGTTCACCTGTCGAGTGTTCAATTTAGTTCCGGAAGCGTCTGGTTAGGGGGAAGTGACGTCACGACTGACGATGGTACCGGTACTGAGGGTTGGTGTTCCAGTACTAATCGGTTTGTAGATTTTATGGGTTTTTTGTTTGGTGACAGAAAATGTATATCTATATTGACTTTCTCAACTTACGAATAGCGTATTATTATGTTTACTCTGTAGGTACAGTTATCGTCAGATATACTAAATCTGTTGGTGTCTTAACAGACCGAAATATATCAGGTACTGATTACCTTCAACACAGCAAAAGTACTTAAGTATGTATTGTCCTTCCATTCATACACAAAATATTTTAAGAAGTAGGTACATCCATAGGTGGTAAATTACTATAAGATTTTTTTACAAATAAATCATTAAATTAATTTATAATTATTTGACACACAAAAATACTGGCTCTCCATTATTTTCTACATCCCGCTATTCAGGGTAGTATATTATATTGAAGCGGGCGTCGCGACGGCATGCATGGCGGCGTGAATGCACACACCGAAAAGTCAGTGCTGCTTCACAAAAGCGTAAGTAAATGAAAAAGTTTCATATAATGATTAAATATAAGGTCTTAATTTAATAATGCAAAATATTTTAGGATGTAAATCTATAGGTTACAAAGGCAACAGTTAAAAACATACTTATGAAGGTATTTACTTAATTTGGACATGTTTGGGTAAAATATTATCATCTAATATAAGTATATTATCCGTGTGCCTACCATTATTAGCATTGATTTTGAGTATGTCGACACAATAGTTCATTTTTCCTTACATTTACATTAGATATTACCTCACATAGAAATATAAAATTATATCTAAACACTACAAACAAAATCACGTGTATTAAAACAGCTGTAAAATTAAGTAGGTAGGTAAATTAAATGTTATTGTTAACGATAATGTGTTGGGCGACACGTTTGCCGCAGTGGCAAAGAGATTAGCATTCTACGCTCCGTGGGGCCTAAAAAGGCCACATTGAGCAATTCATCTACTGATCTGCATAGTAACTGTCAAACAGATGATTACTGAATATGAACCTAATGCGGATGACATTAAGAGTCGTCAATTAAGTAGATATTTTGACATTCATAATATGAATCATATTGTGATTCATCTAAAGCGGCCTTTTTAGCCCCCCTGATAGATGTTTTGGGTCTGGGTATGTGTACAACCCTCGAAACAGGAGAAAAAAAATGAGGGCAAAGTTAAAAAAAAATATATAACTAAAAACATTAATATACGTCATTGAAAATAAAAACAAATTATTATTAGGACTCTCAAGAAGGATCGAAGATAATTAATTAAAGATAGTTTATGTATAATTATTAAGATGCTATAAAACAATAAACTTAGAAATCGTAACAGTTTTGACCAACAAGGTCGACCCAAGGACCGATGCTGTTAGCAAATTATTAGTTGCCGTATGTCATAAAATATTGAAATTGCATTTTATTGAATACTTTAATAGGCCCTGTATTACTAGCGAGCAAATTATTTTCAAGCTCTCAGCATATTTAGCATATGCTTCTACATAGTTTTGATTAATACGACATTCGCCCGAAGCAAAATTTGCGTCAAATAAAAGAATCCTTGTTCGCCTCATAATTTATTCCCTTTTAGCCTCGAAAACTGTTTTTTTTAATAAATAAGTAAATAATATTATTTTAATCCTGTTTTGCCCCATTTTTTATTCCTTTTTCGCTTCGGTTTTTTCGTATGTAGGTATATTATTACATTTTTACTACAGACAGACTGAAAAGTATAATTTTTAAAGGTCATGCGTGGCGTACCTAACTACCGTGCTCACTTATGGGACGGATCAGGCCGTTACCAGCTAGATGCCTTGGATGCTATTGACAAACGCGTTAAGAGATTCATTGGCGATGGGGAACTTGGGTCAAACAAGCTCCAAAGGCTCGTGCAGGGCCACAAAGTGCCTCTAGGTTTTCTACAGGATTCATTTCGGTGTGTGTGAAAATTTATTTCATTGTGTTTTGGCTGGTAATATCTTTATCTTTTTGTCAACTGTATTTTACGAGTTAGTATCGAATATAGGTAATGTGGGGCGAAACAGGAGAAAAAAATAACCTGGGGCAATTAAGGAAACTTTTGGAATGTAGAGCAAAAAAGTGAGGCGAACGAGGCATAAATCATAATTTCATATAATTTGCAAGTGTATCTCACATGTACCTACTTAAATAAAGCAATATGAAAATTATAATCTGAATCATTATTTGATTTTTTTCTTGTTTTTGTTTAAGGTGTGGTTAATATTAACTTATATAAAAGGGACATAGTGATTGAATTAATTATGAATATTGTGAAAGTAGATACCAACATGTGTACTTCACACATGTTGGTATCTAAACCAGCCTAAAATGTATTTTTTGGATGTTCAAAGAAAGATTCTCACAAACACCGACTGGCTTTTATCTAATTGGCTCCCATCACTATATATCATTTCATGATATCATTTCTAATTATCATTATTTTTTATAATAATGAAAATCAAGGCTCTTTGTCAAGTACACTGTAATTAAAACGTTAGGTACGTTAAAATGACATCACGTCATGTAACACATGCTCAATATGTCGTCAACTAATTGTCTTCTATATAGTACATTTATGGTCACTTTTGCGACCATAAAAGCACAATAAAATCATTGCAACAACCACCACATGATGTCATCACTCATTTAACTCGATTTTATGATGCTAATGTCAATATATAATGATCGTTACTTCAGTTTTTCCCTACATATTATGCTGTATGCAAATTGTATTTAATTAAATTAATTGTTTTCTGTACAATTATTTAGTTTTATGTTGTATTATTTTTATTTTGCAGCTTTGTCTGAATAAATGAGGAGGTCTGTAGAATTGTTTTATGGTCTGTTATTATTGTAATTATTAAGTTTTGCGCAATTTTGTTCAGTAATTCCTGTCCCTTTTTTAGATTCATAATTTACGTGGCTGACCGTACCTTCATTGTAGGGTCGATTCTCAAATTTTATGATTTTTATTTCAGCCGGGCCTTTGCAGCCTGTTTCAAAACGTTGAGATTCAATGGACACGGTTCATTCACGGATCATTGTGATGCACATAGTTATGACTCTATTTTTCAATTTGAATTATGCTTTCTCTGTACTTTTTTCGAAGTGATGTTTTTAACCCAAAGGTATGACCTCGCAGAAATAGCCTCATGACATTAAGTGCACGTTATGTACCATTTTTGTACATGTAATATAAATAAATAAATAAATAAACAATTAAATTTTGAACTTCTCATATGAATTAAAGTAGGTACATAATGCTAAGTATATTTTTTTATCAGTATCCAATTTTGAAATTGAATGCATTTATTTAACATTAACAAACCAAAATCAAGTTTTAGGCCTTATGTTTTGTAACGTAAGTCTAGTTTACACACAAATAACTAATGAAATAAAAACTACTCTACACAAATGAATAAATAAATCTGTAAACGCTTGTGAGTGGCGAACCAGTTGCGAAGTTATGGAGTAACAACATGATAAATAACATTTACACTTATTGCGTTACTTAGGGAGTGGCTTGCCGGGGAAGGGAACTTGGAGCGTTGAGCCTCACCTATCTTGTTAGAGAAAGTGTGACTAAGTATTCAAATAGGTGTTAGGCTCAGTACATAGTTTCGACAACGTCGCGGCGACAAAGTGTTGTTGTTGTTGCGTTCAATATAGAGCTCATGTGACGCTCAATTGTCGCGGGCGGTTGCGACAGCAGCGACAGACGTTATTTTTATGAATACTTTAATAAATCTATATTGAACGAAATATTTCCACGACTTTGTTGCCGTGACATTGTCGTAAATTCACGTAGCGGTTATTGAAAGGTACATATTCAGCAACTAAGGTTATTTTTTTAAATGTAGCCACATCCTTTTTATTATTCCTGTCTCGTGGAAGTGTTAGAAACATCTACACTTGCACGAACATCCAGACCCGGAACAATCACCTGTAGGCCATAAAAATATTTGTTCGGTGCGGGAATCGAACCCGGGACACGGTGCAGCAGTCTATCACTCAACTACTCCGCCAAACACCCTGTCGTTTTCATTCGATTTTGAGCGCATATATGACAATTGTGGATCAATTATTTTGCGATGAAATGTGTTTGGGCTGTCAGAGTGAAATCACAATGACAGCTAATAGCCGGAAAGAGTAAACGTCACAGGACGTGTGACGTTTCGTCACGTACTCTTACTGCGTATTAAAAAATACAAATTACATTAGTAATACGTTTTCATTTGTATAATACTCATAAATGTTCGTGTTCATTGTACCGTTTGCTTTTTAAATCTTTCTTTTCGTCATCTGGTACAATTCAAGAATCATTTTTGAACTAATAAACAATGAAAGCGATTTCGATTACTTTCTTTACATAGGAAAAGCTTTCATAAAGTTGTTAATGTAATTAACAAAAGTCAGTGTCCGCATCGACTGGTATATTTGTTGTGGAGTCAAGAAATAGACATATCAAAGTATCGTTTGACCTTAAAAATGTTAGAAATGTGTCACATTGTCTCATTTTATCAACTGTATTTTGGTATATAATTTGCGGACTTTTCAACCTCGCGTGCATTGTAACTTCAAATCAACATTGTGTGACCCACAAAATTAGTCACAATATTTATTATTGAGTATTGGTACAATCAACATAAAAATAAGTTATAATAAGTCGAACTTCAAAACTGCTGAACTGTACATTGAAGTTAAAAAAGAATCACATTAGATACCAATTTTGTCATCTAACTTCATCATTTAAATTTGATGTTGACTGTACCAAACATCCAAATAAATCTGATTGGAATCGTAAGCTCGTAAATGTCATGAGAAAATTACACTTAAAATTTAATTTAAATAATTATTTCGATTTAAAATATGTTAAAGACGTGACAAAAGTGGACGTCCTTCAAAATTTAATTGTGCCAAAGTTGTCAATAGTGGAATATTATGTAGATCAAGTTTACATGTCAAATGTATTAGAGAATTTTTCATTGCTACTTGAGAACTTGGATAATTATTGTTTTCAGATAGATAGCTTACTTTAATAAGCAGTATAAAAAACAATTATAAAGGAACTATGATGGTCCGAATCCATTAAAAGTCTGTTTTTCATTTTCAGTACTTAATGTTGGACTTGTAAACTAGTTCCTTCGTTTCTATTTGGAATACGTTTGCCTAAAAACACATACTAAAAAGCGTGGGACTCACCATCACTAGGGTTAGTTGCACCGTCGGAAGGTCTATCAGAGTCCTCAGTACCAACGAGGTTCCGGATACTGAACGAGTTCGTCTTCCTGGATGTCGTCACTTCCGCGGTCACGGTGCTGACGTCACAACCGCCCTCCGTTCCGTTCACTAGGTTGCGGCACACCTGTTCAGTCCCGTTCAAAGAAAGAACCTCCCCGGTCCCTTCCAACATTTCCCCGCGTCGAGTGGTCAAGTCCATTTTTGACAGCTACCTTGGCACACAACAAATTCTTTGGAACAGTACTTTTGTTTTTATTTGACATTTTCGGTCACACCGCGCGGGAAAGTTTGAAAAACAATTCGTAATTGGAACTCATTTCAGTTTTTTTGTTACGGGAGAGTCACTTTTTTTCACTCGTTAAGTCACTGGCCACTAATGTTTTTAGTCACAGTTGCCAATTTGCGATTTTTTTCCGTTGCATGCGTTGTTTGTACGTTATGTTGTTAGGTACATGTCTTGCCGCAGTCTAATCACTGAAGTCACTCGGATGCAAATGATAAGAACATAAGGTTCCACTTGAGGCACGTATGTTCCCCGCCGGCGTCAGTTGCGCGAATTTTTGCGACAGTCGCGCGCAACGCGCGGTGACTCCGCGGTGGTGAGGCCGACTGGTCCTCCGTCCTCCTCGGCCGTCGCACTCGCGCGGCCCTCCCTACGCCTCCGAAGGCGGAGCCTCAACGCCCCTCGACGCGGCACAAACGCGCAATTGCAACTGCGCGACTTTTTAGTCGTCAATTACTGCGCGATTTTTTCCGCTCGATCGATTTGTTGTAATGGGTTCTAATTGCATTTATTGATAAGTGCAAGTGTTTAAGGCTACAAAAGACACCGGTTGACGCAATTTTCTGAACGTGTTGCGTTTTTTTAGTGTCACCTTTATTTATTAGGCGCTGTAGTTGTATTGACATAATTATAGCGGTTCGTTAGTAGGTGTCATTGTAATTATCATAATAAGACACGCCGCGACCTCCAGCTTGTTGAGGAATAGGAAAAAATTAATATCAGTAATTGTAATAGAATGTTTTTTCAAGTCATTTTTTAATTTATGTAATTGAGTATGTGTAGTTATGTTAATGTGCTTGTTATACAATTAATTATTTTTCCAAACAATTATATTTATTACAGTATAAATTACAGTAGGTACAGGTCCTTGATAAAATTCAATACTTGCATTACCTATTTACAAAACTCTATGGTAAATATAATTGCTTAGTATTTTTAGTACCAACTTAGTAGATAATAAGCACCTACCTAATGAAATTACAATAAAATAAATATTTTTTTAAGTACCTAGTAAGCAAAATTTGCAGATTTATTCAGTGTCTGTTCCCAAATACAACCGTAGTACTAAAATTCACTCCAAAACATAATAAAAAAAATGGTTTTTGTATGGCTTCCGCCACTAAATTATGCGTGTCCCCCATAATACGTCGAATTTTCGTTTTTTTGTAAAGTGTATCCCAATACTGCGGTTGCATTAAGGAACAGAGACTGAATAACTCTACAAATTATGCGCACTAAATAAAAAAATAGCCTGTATAAACGAATTACACAATGCGTACTTATCGCTACTTAAGCTATAATTTATAGCACGCCTTCAATCGATATTTACAATTAGCAGTAACAAATTCCCCATCAGTAAATTTTAATTTAGTAGATACATAAATTGAGATAGTGTGGAACCCCTGGCTAAATCAACTTCGACACTGAATGAAGTGGAAATATAGAAGAAGGATTTGTAGGGCTGTGTAATCTCTTAAAATGCGGAAGTGTTTGAAAATAGAGACTACAGCATGAAGTTCTTCAGTCACCTAACCGTCAAAAACCCCCGACTCCTACTAGAAAAAGAGCTGTAATTTTTTAACCGCTGAACAGAATTATACATGAAAAAGATTAAGATGATTCTCGATTAAATTAGCTTTCAATTAAAAAAACTGCATTGATATCGGTCCATCTGTTTTGGAGCTACGATGCCATAGACAGAGAAATTATTAATGTATAAATTATTATTGATAAATTTTTCTAACTCTGGGCTATCACTAGTCCTTATAATTATCCTATAACTTCATAGTTGGTAACCCTTACAAATCCAAATCCAATTGTCTACAGCGAATATAAATTCAGTATTTGTCAACGATCAATAAATTCTAGTTAGGACTGCGGAACAGCTCGGGGGCCCGGCAGATTTACTCAGATCTATCGGTCCACAATATTTATAGTCATATTAATGGAAATACAGATAATTGCATCATTTGATTAACTGCTATTTATTGTTTGAACCTTTTGCAACTTGATTCTTGGCTTGATTTGACGACACGGTTGGTGCAGTGGCTAAGCGATTAGCTTTCTACGCTACGTACCGTGGGTTTGATTCCCGTTTGACAAAGGTAAAGGAAGTTTGTTCCCTTATGAACATGTCACATCCATAAAACAACAAACACAAACACTGCTGAACTAATACTAAAATAAGACTAATTTAAAACTAAAGATATAGAAGACTTTTTACGCCATCTACAAAGATAGTTAAGCAAGCAAGCGACATGGATTTTTAACACGCTTTTATTAGCTTCACCTGTAACGAACTAACTAACTAATTAACTATGTAAGAAAATCTTGGAAGTTAAATTTGACCCACTTCCCGGTTTCCGATTGAGCTGAAATTTTGCATACACGTTCAGTTTGGATGACTATAGCGTGTTGTATAGTTTTTTTTAAACTATAATATTTTATTTATCAATATGTTCCACAAACTTCGTCAATTGTTTAAAAATCTTTTCGTTTATAGGCGATCTTAGATTTTACTTATCGGTACTAACAGAAGCAATCTGTGAACTTTTTTGACAGTTTCAATTTCAATATCAATTGAGAATATTTAATAGTAAAACTTAATTACACTTTGCTACACCAAAAGCGATAGCGATATATCGTATTGATATCGCTGGTTATTACCTGTTATTACATAGGACGCGCATTCAGCTAATAACATTTTTTACATACGCATAGAAAGCTTTATCGATCTCCATTTTCTAATAAACAAATAAGACCACATTTAATCACCATCCACCAATATTTGTGAAGCAATCATCCAACAATCACATATATAAATTGCAGTGGGTCTGTCTGTATGTGCGGCGGTCACAAAGGCAGCGAGCCAGCGGGGTGCTCAACCCAATTATACGGGGGCCCAGGTCTGATTCTATTTGTATGGTAATGCTCTCATTACTAAAGACAAAAAGGGTGGGGCCATCCCGATTTATGTGGACGAAAAATTTAAGGGTTAAGAAATTCTAATGTCGGGTTTTGATAGCGGCGATGAGGCTAGCGTTTTAATTTCGTGATGCTATCGTGGGGGGCCACGCCGAATGCGTTGCTTCTGTAATAAGTCCCAATACTATTGCTATCCACAGTATACAATCAACAATTTAAGAGAGTGTTCCTGAATTTTACTTCGAATCTGTTCTCAGCCACTTAATTTATTGCTTTGTTACTTGATGGTTCTATATTGGCATATATAAGTCATATTTTGTAATTGCATAACTACTTTCGTCTATCCGAATAATCTGATTTGGCGTTCGCGTTTGGCTAAAAGTCTTGTGACGAAACATGATCGCGGCAGTACAGTTTTTAAAATTATGCAAGGATCTACCATAGTACTTAAAATCTATAGTACCATTTCAATTCCTATACCTACGCTAACTTTTCAAGGTCGAGGTAGAAGTCACTACTGGGATTTCTGCGGTTACAAATTACCATATGAGTTTACCATAATTATCATTATTTGTTATGACCAATTTTGGTGGGTTATTCCTGTGTACAATTTCTCCTACATGAATTTGAACAGGAAGGAAATAAGTAGATACATTCCGGTTAAAGATTGAATAAATAATTGAATTGTTAACTTAATTTAATTCTGCACATAAGCATTATTAGTATTAGCTTACAGTGAAATATACAGTAGTTAGAATTTTAGTTTCCTTTTGTTATCAAAAGTCATGTGTCTATTGAGTTATTAATTTGGAATTGTACCTACCTACAGGTTTGTGGTTAAATAATGAAACCGTTTTATTGTGAAAAAGGAAATATTTAATGTTTATGAATTTACAGAGTATTGTAACGACGAACATGGGGCCTAAAAAGGCCACATTGAGTAAGTAATTCATCTACTGATCTGCATAGTAACTGTCAAACAGATTATTACTGAATATGAACCTTATGCGGATGATATTAAGAGTTGTCAATTATGTAGATATTTTGACATTCGTAATATTCATCTAAAGCGGCCTTTTTAGCCCCCGAGTCTGAAATAGGAGCAGAATCGACCCAAAAAACTCCTGTACGTGTAACAGAAATACGTGGTCATATTTAAGGTTGTGGATCTGACCATAAAACTGAACAACTTTCTCTATGGGACCAACATCGTAATTGTGGAAAAATAATCAGCTAACCCATACAAAACTTCAATACCTAATTGAACGTTTGGGACAGCTGATTATTTTTATGACCAAGCATCTCTGATACACGTTGTATACTCTAGATACCTATATACATACTTATTTACCTAATTTAACGCCATATTACAACTAACACATATCTAATACGCTCTCATATCAAGTTTTATTTATTAACTATTTCCCACATCTTAAAAAAAACAACAATATCAAATATTCAGACTAACCTATTGAGTGTCAAAATAAAAAGTCTTTGGCTACTTATAAAATCAATCGGTATCACAATGCATTGGAGGTACATAATCAGGCTTTATATAACGCATTGTACATTGATATAAAAACCCAAGATGCCCAGATCCTTATTGTAACGGAAGTGTCATTAATTTTCTCTTGAGTATTAGTACAATGCGCATGGTCACTTTTATTTTCCGAATGTAAGAAATCGAATCTGTTTTGACTTTTTTGTCGTGATATTTTAAGCTTTTTTTACGAAAATTACACCCGGCTTATCAAATCTCTTGACAAACATGATACCTATGATTGGTTGTTGCATGGACTATAAATGTTCGTAACCAATCAGAACAGCAACAATTGCAACTGATCACATAGTGGATCAGCCTAGAAACCAGAGGACGCATGGTTTAACAGCTGAAACCGACTAAACAAAATAGGTGCACAATTTCGATGTTGCGCATATTTTTCTTCATTTTCAAGTGGCTGAAGTTGTATATCTTGACTTTGTATATCAATGGCGTTATATCGTGTACCTATAATAAAGCGAAATGTAGAGTCATCGACATTCAGTTACACACAAAGGCGCCGACGTTTTTACATTGAACTACCGTTGTTTGTTTGCTGTATTGTAGTGGGTACTATTAAATCAATAAAAATAGATTAGTTATAGCGTACTTTGTAAGCGATATGCCGACTAGATTAAGCGTTTTTGGGGGTGATTGGGTAGCTAGAAAAGGTATAATTATGTAGAGAAAGAAAATAGGTACCTATTGATTTATGCCCTCAGCAATGTAGCGTTGACTATGTATAATTTGAATTTTAGTAAAAAGAAGTAATTTAATTAATTTGGTTCCAAATTGGACGCACCACATCACATCACATACTTACCTACAATAATAGAATAAACAAAAAGAAAAATGAATTAATAGTTTTAGTTTTACATTTTACCGTAAGAATTATTCCGAAGCTTAGCGTAGATACATCTATGACTATCACACGCAAAAACATGCAATTATAACCTTTTGAGGGATTGGGTCTAGTGTTGGACCTAATATGGTACGTGCAATCTTTCTCGATCAAAATTCTAAACAAGCGCAACGAATAATCTTCTATCCTTTCAATAGGGGCGAATAAATCAATTTTTCCCAAAACTCCAAAAATTTTAACACTATCTATAAATTGAAACATTCTTTAAAATAATCCCTTATTTTCCCCTAATTTATGTTTGCCATAAAAAATCGGTACGGAACCTTGTATGCGTAGTGTGCCCAATTTCACGGCGTGCCCCAGGCGCCCGCGCATCGCGCAAGTCACCGGCGCGCAATCAGGCTGCGCCCGCGCCGCCTTTGTTTCAAACAACACCGCCCCGCGTTGGCGCCAAAATGTTGTACCGTCGCTGTGTTGCCAGTAACGATGTGGCGAATTTTGTGATTAGTAAAAATGGGGATGGTGATAGTCCTTTATTAGGATTATAATTAGATAAATAAATTTTACTTTTGTAAAGCTTTAAATAATGTTGAAATAGGTAATAAAAACATTATTTTGTAGAGATTATATTTATACAATAAGTGTTATACAATTTATGAGAGACCATGTTATGTTAAAGCAACTACCTTTACAAAATCCACGTGCCTAATTTAGCCAGTTTTCGATTATTACACCATTCGTATAGTAGAGTCAAAATAGAGGCTAATTATAGAAAATCTATAAATAGATTTATTGTATTTGAACTGTGTTACGAATGGACCAAACCATAACTTATACTTATAACAGATTTTTTTTCAAATAAAGAACTTTAAAAATTCCAAACACATGGCAACATTAATTTTTACACACACTCATACGCATAAAGTTAACATTAATTAGCTGCCAAACGATATATTAAGAAAATAAAATGCTTTAACGCCTCATTTAAAGAAATTCTATACGTTATGCATTATCTTGCGCTTGCGACGTGTTCCGAATTCAAATCACTTGACATGTCAAAATATGTGCGCGGATAATTGGGTACGCGAAAGGGATTCATTCTGATATTTGCGAATTCATTTAGGATTGTTATACATATTGTATACAGTATGGTTAGCTTATTCGGTGAAGACTTGAGTCATCATCAAGCGCGCTCCGACTCAACGGTACAAGGAGTTCCTTCACCCATGAAACGACAGTTTTTGTGTCTAAATGCATTTATGTGACTATAAGATTAAGATGAGATAAGGTAAGATAACTCTAACTTCAGTAAACTAAAAGGTATAAAAAATTTAACAGCTTCTGAAATTGGGGCCTTTAATTCTCCAATGCACCTAGCTTGATTACGGTACCGACTTCAGAAGCTGTTAATTTTCTTAAGAAAATTATTTTATACTTTTTAGTTTATTGAAGTCGGTATTTACCTACTTTTTTAATAGATACTCAAGATTAATTTCAATGAATCTACCAAAAAACGCAGCAAATCTTAACAAATGTTAAGCGACTGTTACAGTTAACTGTTCATAAATACAACAGTTAATTTTAACGGTCGCTTCCGTGTACATTATAATCCTTACCGCGTGTGTTCGGCATAGCCCACCGCTGCCCACTGCCGCCGCCGAGTCGGGTGCCCGCCCACTAATTCAATTTACATTAGTACATGTTACCAATCAATGATGCTACCATACAATCGTGGACATTCGTAGTCATGTGCGTCGGGGCTTAGGATTTCACAAGGGACTTCACATAAGCCTGCTTTAGAGATGGATTTAGATTTTAAGCTAATGGTACAAGAAATATTTTTTATCATTAATGGCATTTTTTCACAAATAAGTAAAATAACTCAAATTTTTAACCCCCGACAAAAAAGAGGGGTGTTATAAGTTTGTAATGTGTATCTGAGGATCTGTGTATCGTGTATCTGTCTGTGGCACAGTGGCGAAGAGTCCATACAACCCGATTCCCATCGGCTTCCCTTTAGGAATTGGTTAGTGCGTAGACCAACGTAATAATATAATATTTACTTATCCAACTGACAAAAAAAGGTTGGTTATCCAGTTAGATCGAGCTCTTCCAGAAATGACTAATATAGATTTTTGTCTTGCAGCATTAATTGCAGCAATTTTTAGAGCATATTTGGTACGGCTTCCCCTTTTAAAACTGTCACCCTTCGCCACTGCTGTGGCATCGTAGCTCCAATACGGATGGACCGATTTCAATACAGTTTATTTTAATTGAAAGCTAGTTTAATCATCTCAGATATGTTACATGAAAATTTGTTCAGCCGTTTAAAAGTTACAGCGTTTTTTCTAGTTGTAGTCGGGGGTTTTTGACGGTGAGGTTATTATTCTTGTATCTGTTTCTGTAAGGTGTTTAAATCATGGAATATACAAAACAGTATAAATATGAATACAATACACATATCTGAATTTAAAACATTGTTAATTAATATAAATAATACTGATGTCTCTTCTCACCTCATAATGTCTTGAACGCCTACCATGTATTCAGGGTGAGAGCCTAGTTATCTGTCACACAGGATCTTCCTAGTACAGACTCCAGTCTCTCACAAAGGAGCTATTCACCTGTTTGTACCATAAAATAATGTTATGTATCACCTTTGTGAAGAGAGAAATAAAGCATTTATTTATTTATTTATACACAATGGCGAGCTTAGCTCAGAATGAGTTTTCTTCTAGTAAACCTTTGGGTCAAAGACAAATGAAAATATAGAGTGAGAAAGTCAAGCGTACAATAGACATTACACACATGATTGAGCTTGAAAATATTTATCAAGTGAGTACTGTCTTCTATCAGCACTTTAATCACAGTAAATATTTGTTTTTCTTCAATCATGGGACATCTTATAAAGTTTCGACGGTATTTCCGCTGACAACGAGTCATGTACATACGCCCACTTATTCAACTTGCATTAATACATGTTACTATACAACCGTGGGCGATGATAAATGTGGTTCAAGATTTATTTGTCTAATTATATATTTATTGGGATAAAAACGGTTTAACAATGACCAAAGTAGATATAGCTGTAACAAACTGCTTGGGTTTTAATCACTCTTCAAATCCAGATTCCACCTCACCCCCACCATCTTGACAGAATGCGGTCCACTATACTGATTCACGCGCCAGTTTTTGCCACGCACCACGAATCAGTGGAATCAACTGACATAAGCGGTTTTCTCGATCACTCATCATGGGGACCTTGAAGAAAAGAGCCTACAAAAGGTCGGCAACGCATCGGTGACTCCTCTGGTGTTGCAGATGTTCATGAGCGGCGGTGATCACTTAACATCAGGTGAAAGGCAAGATTGTTTGCATATTAAAAAAAAAAACCAAATCCAAAATTGTGAATCATTGAACAGTTGATAGCAGCTGATACGAAAATGCTTACAATTTACTAATTATAATAAATTAACGGCTTCTGTGTAATCCCGGGCCATCACATGAGTCTCGGTGGCTCAGCCCAGCAGCGCACTGCCGCCACCGCGTCGTGTACACGCCCCCTAATTCAATTTACATCGCTCTGTGTAACTGTACAGTCAGTAACAAATCTTATTAGGCGCTGATTTATTTCCTAACATAAAAATATGATCAGTGTAAAATTGGAAATACATTTTACAAGGTTTTTCAGAAATAAGTACCCGGTGAATTGTGGTTTCTTTAAAATGCGGAGTTGCCATTGTTAATTACTGAAAAACTGACCATAAAACCTAAAAATCAATCAAAGTCACTCCATTTTATATGATTTATTGGAAAGACGACTCATTATAATGAGTAGCAGAACCAAAAACAAAATAATAATATTTTAACCCATTAGATACTTCGACTCATTTTTGACAATGAATCCCCGATTTTAAATGTGGAATATAATAACAGTATCTACTAAATAGTAGGTAGGTACTGTACTCAAACCACTTAGCTTTATTCTATGTGACTTTAAACAATTTTTAAAAAGAGAACTATAATTAACGTCATTTTAGAAGAAAAAGAAACCATTGACTACTTCTCTACTGCCTGAAAACCATTTTTTTTAACATATCTCGGAACCACTTTATTACGTACCAGTACCTACAATGTTTGAATAAATGAGCGACGATGATTTGCGAAACAAGAGGCTGCCGGCCGGTATTAGGTTCAGTAATTATTCGGCAGCCCGGCGCGGGCGCCGACCGCCCTACGACGTACTTTACTAATACTGAGTAGCTGATACTTTGTAATTGCCTAGTGGTTTAATAGGATCTTGAAATGTGAGACGGAATTTTATGTCTCGCTTTCTATCATTGCACGAATGTAGCTAGAAACAAGCACAGGGAGACACGACCCATCCTAGAAAACAAAGCCCCTTTTAAAGCCTCCATACGAAAAAAAATAAAACGAAAAAATAAAATTTCATAAAAACCTTAACAGTTTCTGAAGTCACGGCCTTAATTTCTTCAATGCAACTTGACACCGACTTCAGAAGCTGTCAGTTTTTTTATGAAAATGATTTTATTCGTTTAAGTTGAGATGTTTTTTTTTAAGTTTACTTTACTTTCTATTTAGAGTGGCATAAACAATAGGTACAATAAACATTCGATTACAGCAATTGCAAGTGATTTGCTGTTTTAATTCAAGGTACCTATCGTGTTAAGGAATAATAACTATGCATTGTTATCCAAACTAAACGTGTATGCAAAATTTCATCTAAATCGGTTGAGGATAACTGCTTTAAAATTCAGTTGCAAGATTTGACCCGAACATACAAACATTGCAAGTTAAATAAAACCTTATAAAAATAGCTCAATTTTGATTCGTTGGAATGTCTGGGATCGTTACTTGTGTTGTAGTTTTCTTAGCGAAGAAAAATATAAGGTTAAAGATTCTTTATTTATTCAAAAAGAACATACCTTGTTCACTTAGCGAATAAATACAAAGTTTACAATTAAAATGAACTTCCAGTGAATATAGGTTTTTGTTATGATATTTTGTATGAAATATTTTCGATGAAGACAAGACTGAACGATTTAACACCTCTTTCCCACGCTCAAATTAAGGTATATACAGGTATATATAGGTACTGTGTCCATCTAACACAATCCTCCATATCGTCACGTCTTTTCATCCAAAACTAATTAAGAAAAACCGGCCAAGTGCGAGTCGGACTCGCGCACGAAGGGTTCCGTACCATTATCTATAAAAACGTCAAAAAAAACATGTTTGTTGTATGGGAGCCCCCTTACATATTTATTGTATTCTGATTTTTAATATTTGTTGTTATAGCGGCAACAGAAATACATCATCTGTGAAAATTTCAACTGTCTAACTATCATGGTTCATGTATCATGAGATACAGCCTGGTGACAGACGGACGGACGGACAGCGGAGTCTTAGTAATAGAGTCCCGTTTTACGCTTTGGGTACAGAACCCTAAAAAGCAAGGTAGCTGCACCTATTATCGTCCGGCAATAAATTGGACCAAATTGAGTTATCGAGAGAGATCTGAGGTTTTTTGCTGAGTCTTTGTGAAGCAAGGGTTGAGGATCGAATCACTCGTCATACGGCTTTTTGTCCAAGTTTAATGACTTCAGTCCTGGCCTTGAGACGTCGCTGATTGAATTTTTGTTTAGGCATTAATGTTTTGAGTTATGTAATATGGTTTTTATTGTGCATTTTAATGTACCTACATTCAAGTTATAAGAAGTACTTAAGGGCTTTATAATTTTTAAATCTAATCACCGATTTTAAATCCATGCACATATAGATCTTCATTGTACATAAGTTGATAGGTTGCGTACCGAGAATGAAAGTGACAGACGATAATAAAAAATAACTTAGAAACACACTTAATTAACAGATTTTTATATATAATTATATTTTTTCTGTATGTTTTTAGCACGTATGTGATAATAAACAACAACAAACAGTAATATTTCTTTATTTCTTTCTGCGTACTTAAACTACCTGAATAAGTGAGAAAAATCTTTCCTCACACTCATAATAGGTACAATTAATAACGGCATGTAAATTATAAAAAAATAATTAAAATAACAGTTTGAATTATTATCTAGCCAACTCAGTGCAAATACTTAATAAATTATTATAACCAAATATCTAGCATAACTGCAAATAAGAAATTATATTAATTAAATTCTAGCTCCTCTAACAAACGATGATTAAACGTTATTTGCCATCTCTATTCATTGGCATACAAATGACAAGGATAGGTATAACTAATATAATGAGGGCTTAAAAATTACAAGATGTTTTTTATGTATGGGATTAGTTTTATTTTAAAAAACCAGTTTAACGGAAACTGGTAAAATAATTAATAATTATACTTGACTTCTAAAGATTCAAACCATATTTGAATAATGGGATTTATCAATTTTATGATTGGAGGTAGATATGTCAATGTTTTTACGGTTTTTCAGTACTTTTTTCCTTAATGACTCTAGCACAACTACTCATAAACATAAATGACCTCAGTGGTTATTTAATTAGTAATATAACAACTAATTTCCTTAAAACTAACGCTGAAAAACAAAATAATTATGTATCATTTTACCAAAGCTAATAGGTAGGTAAGATATCAATTAAAAAGAAAGAAATGAGGTTTAATTGGCCATCATTACAATGCAAAATTAAATCACACCTTAAAGAAGGTATTTAAAGAAAATGGCGGTGACTTAGCAGGAAGGAGTCACGACACACAGCATTGTAGCAATTCCATAAACTCTTCCAAATAATATGTATATTCTAAGAACTCTAACACATACAACACAGGGTAAGTACTTAAGTAGGTATAGAAAGAAGGTTCATGCTTCGTCTGAGTAATTTAGAACGAATTCTAAATAAATATCGATTAAATCAAACGCGATTGTGTTTCGATTCGATTAATCGTGAAGCACTTTAAATTCGCTCACAACACGCAAATAATGTTTTAATTCAAAACACTCTTTGGGAATTCGATAAAAGTTTTAAAAGAAACATCGAAACTCGAAGCAAATAATGCTGGCTGATAACGTTAGCACGAACCCAGGCCGAATCATCCAAACTGTACATATAACACAACGAACTTTTAACCTTATTTTTTGTGCAATAAATGTTAAAGTAGCTTACGGAATCCAGTTCGTGACAGTTCTTAATTTTTTTCCAAAAACGAATCATTGGGTAAAGCTTTCCATTAGCGGGCACGCGCCGAAGTCGACAAACAAATGACATTTATAAAGAACTCGATTTGAAATTTGTTTGAAATCGGAACGTCTCGGCCAATACAAATGGCGTCTAGACTTTGATAACCTGGCCACGTAACTCAGCTAAAATATAAAACGGATTGCATTTTAAATAGTTTTTGTTGTTTATGACGGACCACTTATTTAAATTGTATACATTTACATCAATGAAAATGTGTATCTAATATTTTGTGTTTTTAACTAAAAATAAATCGATTGAATTTACTGAAGATATTTAGACGTAGTAGGTACTATAATAATAATTATTCTGATATGGGCTAATCAAAGATGTGTGTCCGATAACACTGCTACATTAAATGACTTCCTGAACGTGGCCCTAGATAGGAACTACGCCGGAGAAAGGTTCATAACAAAAAAAAATACACACGTATTGAATCTTCGCTTCACTAGGTAGGTACATACAATTCAAGACCCAATTTGTCCAAGAAAAAATAGAGAAATTCAAACCCATTGTGTTTGATTACCCATAGTCAATAGTCATAGAGTAGAACCACTTTACACCACAGATAATAACAGATAAGAGCAAAAGCAAACATCTCGAACGATGGTTACGATCGATTTGGCGGGCGCCGTGATTGCGGTCGCGCCGAGGAAGTCGCGTGCGATCGCAATTGATCGCGGTCGCAATCATAATCGTTACTACGAGCTACGAAATATTGGAAATTAGATTAGGTATTTATAGGAATATTAAAAAATAAAATACAGATTATCAGTTCCTTAAAAAGCTTTGAAGCATTTTTTCCATGTTTCAAAAAATCTCTTAAGATTTGGAACAGAGATTAGAATAAAAACTTATATTGTAAGAACAATATTATTATTTTCTTCTACTTATCAGGAAATAATTTATCGCTTAAAAATGCAAAAATGCTGCTTTCATAAGTTTTTTATGAGTTTAGCTAATTTACTTCCTACATTTTAAAATACTAAATGGATTCCTTACGAAACACTGAAAACACTAAAAGTCTTGACTAAACAAAGAAATGCCTTTTCCAATAATAATCTACGTAACAGCGTCCGTTTATGAAACCGCAATAAGATCTGTTTGTTTGCCGATCCGAAACAATTGCTGATCAGCCATTAGAAATGTTAAAACATGAAATTATTATAGAAAATTATCGTTATGCAAACGGATTATTTGAAATGGTCATTTGATGTTGTGAAATGATTTTATGGTCAAATGGATTATTGTTTTAGCACTGGTTATTTTCTAGGAGGCTGCTCAGATACCTATACTCCGTTTGAAATAAGATTAGACACGTTTAACAAACCCTTTTACAGTGTATTCAACCGATTTTGACTTCTATTCCGTACGTATAAGGATGGCATTAAAAGCAAAAACGTATTTACGGTAACAAATGTTTACTGCAGCTGTAATTTGTCATGTCACCAACGTAATAGAAGTCAAAATCGGTTGGAATAAAGTGTAAATGGAGTTATTTAAATTTCTAATGTTATTTCGAACGGAGTATAAATATATTATTATCGACTATTATAGTCAAAATTTTATGTTCACGTTGTATGAAGTTGTCCATACAACGCATTGACAATTTTTGGACTGAAATGTTTTTTTTTAATAGCACTAAGAAGGTGGCAAGCAAGCGTACAGTTCGTCTGATGGTAAGTGGTTGTGCGCGTTACCGACCAAGTAAAAATTATTTCACTCCCTTTTTGAAATACCTCATGCGTTACCTCATGCGTCACCCATGCGTTAGTCTCTTAGAAGGACCTCGGTGGGGAGCTGATTCCTTAGTGTGCGTGGTGTGGAATATTTGCTATAAATGGGTAAAATAAAGTTTATTTATGCAAATAGTTCAACCCTCTCAACTATTTAAATTCTACACTGAGGAGGATATAATAATATTGGACTTATTGCCATCGTCCTCGGTGCCCTTGTTACGTCAACGGGGCAGATAGGAAGAATTGTTTCATCGTCCTCGGTAGCCCCGGCGGGCGTTGACGTTTAATAGCACGGATCAAGTATCATAACATACACTCGAATGCAATGAATCCGGGTCATTAATAAACCTTAATATCTCGGAAACTAAAAATGTTAGCTTATTCAAATAAAAAGCATTTCATAGACCATTTAATACCACTCAAATAAAATTAATAAAAGAACTTAGTTATCATTTGTTTTACTTATTAAAAATACATAAATTAAAAATGCGAAAATTTTAATGCAAGTTTTTTTTTAAATTTCAATTTTTTTCAAATATATCATTTTCTCACATTTTAATACTTTGTATTACCTCCGTGTATTGTTAATACAGATGTCATGCGATTCGGTATACGGCACAAAGTTTCTGAGCCGAAGTTGGGGAATATTCTCGCATTCCTCTATCAACGCAATGATCAGCTCTCGAATCGTATTATTTAAGTAGTATTAAATAGGTCGATAAAATACTTTTTATTTGAACATGCTAACATTCTTAGTTTCCGAGATATTAAGGTTTACTCTTCTGGTGACCCGGATTCATTGCTCTCGAGTGTATTTGTGAACTGCATCTTGATAACGGCTGTACGGCACAATTATGTACCTATGAATACAGGATATTTTTTTATGTACTCCGCAAAATTTTCAGAGTGATTCAGTGTCCGTTCCCAAATGCAACCGCAGTACTAAAATTCACTCCAAAACAAAATATATATATAGATTTTATATGGCTTGCGCTATTAAATTATGCGTGTCCCCCATACTTAGTCGAATTTTTGTTTTGTTTTAAAATGTATCCATTCCCAATACTGCGGTTGCATTTAGGAACAGAGACTGAATCACTTTACAAATTATGCGCACTACTAAAAGAAATATCGTATATTATAAACTTTTTCATGTAATTTAATTTTTTAATTATTTTCTTTCTATCAATACATCAATCTCGGTCCCTTCAGAGGTCGCCGTGACGCTTGAACTAAGCTTCATATAAATAAGTAGGTCATATATTCCTAACGCTTGTCGCTGAATATAAACGGCGTCAATTAATTATTTCAGTTATTGCCTACATCCTACAAAAGGGTTGTAAAATTGTAAACAAATCCATATATTTTCCTGTCAGTGTCAATAAATATGTACATAGGGTTATTATACCTTAACAATTTATTTATTTATGTCTACTTCTCAAGTTATGAAATACTGCTAATTAATTTTGTTGTTATTTCCACACTAATTTGTTAGCATTTTTAATTGTTTTTCTATCGGGCGGCTTTCAATGGCCCATTAATATATTGATCGTTCTTGGATAGACCGTATATGTAAGCAGGTTTGAAGTTATCATTAATAATATTTACAGATAGGTGCAGTCACGATACTTCGCGGTGATACATTTCGCAAACAATATGCTTTGAACGATTGTGGCCCGTTTAGAGTTAGTACGGGCACAAACCGATTGTACATACGTGAGTATGCAGTCAAATTCAAAATGTGTTTGTTTCAAATATAGTGTACTTGTTGTTACTGTTGTTGCTGTTTCTTAGTCCTTTTTGACGACAACATAAGATAGCATATGTAGTATAGGTATTAAGCTTAGTAAAGGGCTAAGCATAAAATGTCCCATTTTCGACGGAAGTTTTTAATTAGGCCATAGTGCTGCAACTGTTCTCAACGGAGCATCGCATCTATTCTTAAAACTTCTTGTAATTCAAGCGTAAAAACGACTCAAAAACAAAATAGCCCATTTATTTCCATCCTCAGATTTACCGAAAAATCGTGACACAGTTACGTCTCATTCAGCATACCAACTTGCCATCGAGTTAGTAGTAAATGGGCACAAGTCAACGCTTGCGGTTTCCCGTCGTCCAAATTACTGGATCCAGTTGTTAGAGGCCCATTAGCTGTGGTTTGTCTACTCGGCTGGCTGAACTGTGGCATAATGACGGTTATTATGGCCTCTGTGGTGACGATGAGCAGATATGTGACAAAGGCATAGGTATAGATGGGAGTATCATCAAGATGGATTGTTAGGATGTATAGTGATCTTGAAGTTGTTGCAGTGATTGGTTCACGTTGTGACGTAATCACTTCTCAGTGCGACATAATTAGCGGGGACGGGATGTAGTAGATGCGGCATTATCCGTCAAACAATGTCACATCTACTGTCTTGCACATTGTGGCCCAAAACCTGCACCCTGAGCTATCTTTGCTATGCCACTAATAACCCTGTAGAGGTGGCAAAGTTCTGGATTTGTGAAATTTAGCGATGAACCATCGACACGAAGAAGAAGTGCCTATATAAACGTAATCTTTACCAATTTATCAGAGAGCAACGCCTGCTTTGCATATAAGCACTTAAATCCCGTGCTAACAAAAATAATTACGATATAGAAATTCCCAACAACTTGCTGTACTTGGAGATCGATCTCTAAAGAATAAATAAGTGATCAGTGGAGATATATCAGTTTTGCACTGTATAGTTCGAGTGTCTGTTTTGCTTAAACAAATAGTAATGCCCTCATTAGACAGAGCATGAGGCTTGTGAAACGGCAGCGAAGATGCTCTACATCTAAAATTGTTCACAGTGGTCACATTTAAATCAATGTCATTTAAATGCGGCAGCAAAAATTGTAAGCACGCGCGCGCGCAACATTAACGTGCTGGGTTAAAGATCATAACTGTCTAAAAGTGGTGAGTGGTAATAGCTTACTATTTGCATCAAATAGGTACCAAAAATATGACACTCACAGATTCGCAGAATACGAAACCCGCGACTTGAACTTTTGAACGGCTCAATAGATTTTCATTTAACATAGCTAAGATGATATCCGATTAAACTAGCTTTCAATTAAAAAAACTGCATTGAAATCGGTCCATCCGTTTTGGAGCTACTATACCACAGACAGATAGATAAATACCTACACAGATCCATAGAGACACAGATACACACTACGAACTTAAAACACCCCTCTTTTTTGTCGGGGGTTAAAAATTTAAAGCAAGCTGTTAAGTTAACAACTGCTGTTAGTCAACTAGGGAGGCAAACTGTCACTTCTTAATACAGGTTGCTTAGCAACATAGCTTCCCAGCTATTTAAAAAAAATTGGGTGAGCTGCTGTTCTCCTGAACAGCAGCTGACCCAATTTTTTTCATTTTCCAAACTTTAAACATTATGTACGAAAAAATTAAAAAATACCCTTAAAAGTAAAACAGCAGATTTTATTGAGCGATTTCATTTTTGATCCCAAAATAAAAGTTTACTGTTTACATACATTCGTGTCACTTGCAAACACACCCAGATCCGAAACAACTATCTGTATTATAGGCCTTACAAATATTTGCTCCGTGCGGGGATCGAACCCGTGGCACGTAGCGCAGCAAGCCAATCGCTTAGCCACTGCACCAACCGTGCCGTTTACTTTCTTATAAGCCATGTACACAATCCATCCACGTTTTCTTAGATACATTTCACATTTCTTCTCATACATCCATCCACAGATACTTAAAGCTCTTCTTGTGACATGATTTTCATCCCTCCTCATCACAAGTTCATACCACGACAAACGGTTAATTTTCAACTTTTCTGTCATAAGTTATAACACGGTACAGTGCGGCTCATAAAACTCGTGGCCTGTTTGGGAACACCACATAAGCGCCGTGCCGAGGCGGTGTTGATAGTATTCTATTATGAATTCAATCAACATAAATTAGTTTTAATTTGGCCGATGACGACTAAGCTACGAATTCATCTTGTCCGCTTATAAAGGTAGAGTCACACTGTATGAGAACATGCAATAAAATAAAAAATATTAGTCCTTTATTATAAAAACGCAGTCACTTTTAAGCATTTTTTTTATTGGTGAGCCATAATCACTTCGCTGTTTGGTCGTAAATGTCGATATTGAATAAAGTGTAGTTTATTTACAGCAATAAAGCTTATAGTCATTAAAATTTTAATAATATACTGTCTTTTATTATTAATTTTGTTTGTTATTAAGCTGATTCAAGACTATTTGGATGCGATATGATATAAAATGGGCCAAAATCTCACCTAATCTTGCCAAGTTTTGTGTCTATTACCTGTTTTAGTAAATGTTGAACAGTGTAGAACTGCCCTAAAGCGATCATTCGTTTTTCTGAATCCACCTTGATTATGAGTAATCAATTTTTTTGTTTATTTATAATTTAGTATCGAAATAAATGGAATTAAGTGGATAATATATGTGTTGCGTAAACACGTCCAATGTCAAATTCGAGGGTAACTTTTAGATCCATAATTAGAAACGATTGACGTAAAGAGTATTGTATTCAATAATTAATTAAATGGATTACATGCACTTACAATAATGTTACGTCCAACAGATAATAATATGATAATGAATACAAGTGAGACAAGAAAAGTTGGAAATAACATTTGAAGGGTTCTGTCCATCTGTCCGTCTGAATATACATTTTTTAAAGTCGCACGCGCTTTCTCTTAATAAGGTAGGACCCTTTGGTTACGCGTGTCAAACTTGGAGGTACTTATGAATTATTTTCTTATAAACATTATGTTCTTCAATAATTATGTTTGCCTAATTTTTTACACAATACCCGGTAAAAGCTATGATTAGCCGGCCAATGCGCAAAATAACTACATTTACGATCGCTAATGAGCAATCATAGGTTCGTAAATGTTTCTCGCACGAAGGTAATGTGGATCTGAAACTCGATATTAGCAATAGCGTACCGCGGGTTCGATCCCCGCACGGAACAAATATTTGTATGATCTACAGATAGTTGTTTCGGGTCTGGGTGTGTGTGCATGTGAGATCTATGTTTGTACACTGTACCCTCGATACTGGAGAAATACTAGTGAGGGGCAAAGTTTAAAAAAATAGATTTCGTACTTTAAATTTACATAAAATATACATTGTTTCTACGCATGATCAAGGTTAATGTGTTAGGTAATTCAATATAAATAAATTACAATAATTGGAGCAATTTCACATGACGCACATATAACTATGTGTGCGTCATGAGAAATTACATTAATTAATAATAAATGAGAAAAAGAAATTTTCCTATTCAAGAAAATCTTACGTACAAACAAAATTTACCTAAGTTCTGTCTGATCCCCACCTCACATCACGCAAGAACTACTTGATGGGCTTACAAGGTTCCCTTAGGTCTCTTGATGTTGGTCCATGATAATTTTAACCCGATCAACCACCCTGAAAACCAGCGCTGTGACATTTATTTTATCTGTCGCAGCAGATGCTGAGGTAGGGGCCATTTTTGGCCTCGTGCAGGAATTTTTAATTAGTTTTTTGTTATTATTTTAATTTATTTATTTATTTTATTATTTTTTTTATTTTTATTTTTTTAATGTTTTCTTTCTTTATGTAATTTTCTGTGTGAGTCCGAAATAAATCATTTTTCTTTCTTTCTTTGTCAAAAACGCCACGCGAGCCGAGCTCATGCAATAGCTAGTAAACTAAGAACAACAAGCAACGAACTGACCTATTATCATACTATTGCTAACTTACAGAGCTCATTCGCTATACCATATGCTAGATAATCACCTGTTTTAACTACGGTTAAGCAAAGGTGGCGGCTTCTTTGAAGTATAGGGCTTCGAATCCTTACGTCCAGTAATTATAAAGCCTTTGCACATTGCATGTAATAATTGCAGGAAAGAGAACTTTTAATATAAGGGAAGATATACAATGTTGTGTTATCCAATGATCCTGAAAATAATCCTTATAAATGAGTGTAATTACTACTTAAATTAATTGCTGATAGATTTTATGCGAAGTATCGGTTAATGGTCCTGAAAATGATAGGTACAGTAAATGAGAAATATATTGATTAGTTAAGGGCACTTAACGCTATAAATAATTTAATTTATTAGTTTCAAGAATCAGTTCAATGATAATTGACGAAAGTTATTTGAAAACTAAATCCATGTGAATATTATTCTAAATAACTGCTCACACCCTGTTGCAAATGCCCTTACAGGGTACATGTGCTTACTTGCCTACTGATTATTAACTATAAGACCTGTTAATTTTATGTATGTACATGACTATAAATAGTAAACAATAAATTATGTACAGTCAACACGAAATATTTTATGTGGTACATCTATGGTGGTAAACAAGCACAAACGATAGTTTAGTTTTTTATAAAAAAAATAATAATTCGTTTTTAATTTTTTGAAGTCGGTTTTTCTTTTGTTTAAGTTTAATTATTTGTAAATTTTTAGGGTAATAAACAATTACACAAGCCCAAGACGATAGCAAAATACTTGTCGCGAATGTTTTACTGTTATCCGTTGAGGAGTTTCCATCCTAGATCTCGTACTGCATGATCAGATCTTAACCAATTTTTTAAGGGATCACTTCGGGATCTACCATAATAGAATACTGTTTAAACCATCCAAATCGGCTAAGCTGTTTCTAAGAAATAGGAATAATAAGGAATAGAAAAAAAAAACGCCACGCATAGCCTCCTTTTTTTAAGTCGGTTAAAAATATACCATTAGTTAACTAGAAAACTTCATCTAAATTTGGTGAACCTGTATATCTATCTTTAACTTAAACTGTAACTACTTCTTAAAGGATTGGATTGTAGTAATAAGCGTTTCAAAAATAAATCTTAGGAAAAAAAAAGAGATAACACAATAAAAATTCAAAATCATTAGCTTTGAGACATCAGATAGTATGAAACCCCGACCAATAATGAACCGAACCAATCTAATTTCACCAAAAACTGATTACAAAATAAACAGGAAACTATAACAGTTGCCTGTTCAATGGCCATATGTTACCATTAGCGATAACTAGACGTTTATGGCATCTCATCCGATACAATAATCGATATAAATAGAGAATCGATTAATTTCTATAAAATGTTAATTCGATCATCAAACAGTCCTAGTGCTCGTTATACTAATCAATGTATGGTGCTATAAAAATTTATGTCAGTATATGATATAAATAATTTTACGACTAATTGGGGCCGGCCAGTGTTCTAATGTATTTAAGCTATTCGTTTTGAAGTTAATTGGTTATTATTAGTGTTTATAAAAGTATTATGACTTAATCGGTTCATGTTTTGGCGCAATATGGTGCTGTAAGTAATTATTTTGTTTAAGTAATTAATGGGAAGAAGCGTCCATTTTTAGGACATTGACAGTTTCAGTCTTCGAAAGAGAAATCAAAGTGACTTAGGCCCAAGTGCA
This sequence comes from Allophyes oxyacanthae, assembly GCA_932294325.1. NCBI lineage: Eukaryota > Metazoa > Arthropoda > Insecta > Lepidoptera > Noctuidae > Allophyes > Allophyes oxyacanthae. The sequence goes on from OW028612.1 coordinate 4,394,231, forward strand.
CCGACCACTTAACAAACGATTAGAGCAAAATCAGCTGTATAAAGATAAATTTTTGTATGGGCAATCAGCGGTTTCATTTTTAAACGTCTGTTGTATTTTTAACAGTGAAAATTAGCCCTTAGATCTTCTAATTTTCTTTTTTTTTGGTGGAAAAATCTATACAAAATCCGTACCGGGTCTGACTACCCAGAGTGCACCGACGATGCTGCTAATCTGATAAAATCACTTATTTTACTGTGAATTTTTATAAGTATAGAAGATTTGGTTTTATGAGCATATTTTTGCTGTGTGAAGACTTAATTATTGATAATTAAAAAAATCTATATTTGTTTTTCGTTGACTAGTAATTAACCAATAGCCTCCCAAAATAGCCTTTAATTGCAGTTTCGGGGATACATTCGTAATAATAAATAATCGTTAGTTCACGTGTGCTGTGTCATTTTTTTTTCTTTTAATTACTTATCTACTTACTCACCTTATTACCGATAGCTGATGTCGCAAAAACGTCTAAAAATTATAAAATATAGTATGTGGAATACTTATAGGTCATGGAATATTTAGTTTATATTTAGTTTAGTGTCGACACGGTTGGCGCAGTGGCTAAGCGATTAGCCTTCTGCGCTACGTGCCGCGGGTTCGATCCCCGCACGGAACAAATATTTGTATGATCTACAGATAGTTGTTTCGGGTCTGGTTGTGTGTGCATGTGACATGTATGTTTGTAAACTGTACCCTCGATACAGGAGAAGTCCTAGAGAGGGGCAATGTTTAAAAAAAAAAAAAAAACGCTATGGTGTAAAGTGGTAATTCAATAAAAATAATAATGTGCTGTTATAAATAAAGTTTAAAGTACTCATAGATAAACTACTAGATATTATTATTTTCGGTGCAGTAAGAAGTATGCAGGAGGTGAGTGTATTGCAATATTTGCAATGTATCAGAAAAAACCGACAACAATTTTTTATTTTTTTCATCTCGACGAGAACTTACGATCCATGAAACAGCTAACGAATAGGACAAATTAGCAATAACAGCAAAGCCTATCCATTTTGGTCGTAAAATTAATTAATTATTCATTTCGTTTAAAATTAAATTCATCTTATTAGCAGTTAAGCAGATGGTAACTTAAAAGATCTATAAATTGTCTCTTATATGAAAATAGCGACGTGTCTTCACATTATCAGTCGAATTATTTTAATCGTTCCAGAGTAGGAATTAGTTTTATATAATTTATTTTAAATTCTACTTTTGATTGGACTGACGTCTCCTAAATTAATATTTCTTTTTTTAAGTAACCTAAAAAATATTTAAATTAGCGACGTCGATCACCAAACTGGAAATATATCGAGAAAAAGAAAACAAACATAAATTATAGTGTGACATACAACGATGCCAAAATATTAAGAGAAAATTGATTTAACACAAACCGTATTATAAATACGGCCGCATTAAGCCGTGAGTGTATTTAAAATAATTTAAATGGAAACGTCCAAGAATCGTTGCACGTTCACAAAACGTCTTTATTCCTTCGTATAATTTATTACAAGCTATAAACTCGGGTACCTAAAGATCGGTGAATAAAAGTTAGCGAGACGCAGGCGCTTGCACCAGCGAAGGATCCAACACTAAAAAATCAAAAGGAATGGCGCGGTATTATCGATAATTGTATCGATAAACATTTGTCTACGAATGGTCGTGGAAATCGATTTGATACGCCACTTATCTAATCTGTGGATGGTAGAAAATTCAAATATAATAATAGGAGTTTAAATTTAATTTAGGAAATTTTGAGGGGTGGATGTTTAGCAATATGGAAAATAGGTAAAGAAAAAGAACGGAATTATATGAGAAAAAAAAATTTACTCCGAAGACGTCAAATAGAACAGTAAAAATCCAGATGTCAGATTGAAACATCTTTTTAACATGCTGATATAAAACCTCTAAAACGCCCCCTTAATCAGCATGTACTCCCAACTCTGTTACGCACTTAATATGCTTACAAACAGGCAAGGCTTTTGTTAAAATATCTGCCAACATGTGATCGGTCGACAAATATTTAAGAACCACTGGTTTGTCCCTGAGTACGTCCCTGATATAATGACATCTTATGTCAATGTGCTTACTACGACTATGAAACACAGGATCTCTTGCTAGACAAATGGCTCCTTGATTGTCTACGTACATTGACACATGTGACATATTACATAAATTAAGTTCGCTAAGTAAGCTATTCAAGTATACTGCTTCCTTCATGGCTTCACTCAAACTTACATACTCGGCCTCAGTGGATGAAGTAGCTACTGTTCTCTGCTTCTGAGATTTCCACGAAATGGCCGCACCACCTAGTATGAATGCGTAACCTGAATATGAACATCTATCTATCACACAGTTACCCCAATCCGCATCCGCAAAACCTTGCAAACTTTTACTAGTCTTTTTATAAACAAGACAATAATTAATTGTTTTCTTCAAATAACGAAGAATACGTTTCGCCGCAATCCAATGACATTTCTTAGGACATGTAGTAAACTGAGCAAGCTTAGAAACAGCATGAGATATGTCAGGCCTCGTTCCTACACCCAAATACATAAGACCACCTATCAGTTCACGATAAGGCCACACTTCGTTCGTGTCTTCCTTATTAATTTCAAACTTTTGTCCTATTTCCAATGGCGTCGAAACAGGATTGCATTTATCCATGTTGTATTTCTTAAGAAGGTCATTAATATACTGCTTTTGCGACAAAGAAATTACATTATCCTTTTTCTCAATCTTAATACCCAAACAGTATTTGGCAGTACCAAAATCTTTTAACTCAAATTTATTAGCTAGATCCTTTTTAAAAGTGTCTATCCACGTTCTATCCTGACTTGCCACTAATATGTCATCGACATATATGGTCACTAAGAGCATTGCACCATCTTCTCTCTTCATGTGATACATACATGGCTCATTTATAGTTCGTTTCAAACCAAACATCTTCAGTTTTTCATCCAACTTTAGATACCATTGCCGACCTGCTTGCTTCAAACCGTACAAAGATCTTTTCAATCGACAGATATTGCCTCCTTCCTCCAGATCTTTGAACATACGCCTAGCGCGCTTTCCTACAGCAGAACTTCGACTTTCTTCCTTCATCAGTTTACGAAGACTATCCTTAAAAAGCTCAGGAACTTGCATGTAAACTTCTTCTTCCAGGGATCCGTTCAAGTATGCCGTATTTATGTCCATTTGATGTATTTCTAGATTTTTTTCAGCAGCAAGAGCACATAGCAATCTGATCGTTTGAAGTCTAGCCACTGGAGCGAAGGTTCTATGGTAGTCAACACCATACTTCTGACTATAGCCCTTTGCTACTAGTCGTGCCTTCTTTTTCTCCGTTCCATCGATGTTTTGTTTTATAGTTAAAACGTATCGACAACCTACGACTCGACGATCCATCGGTTTTTTTTACTATATCCCAAGTATCATTCTTCACAAGACTTTTAATTTCAGATAGAATAGCTTCCTCCCAGCCATTGCGTTCATCACTTTTCAATACTTCATCAAGTGAAATTTCTGCTGCCGCTGAAAAGTATTCCATCTCATCATCCTGTTGATTTGGTTCTATATTTGCCTCTTCACTTGTATCTGGTTGCATATGATAAACCTTTTTCGGTCTTCCACATTGACCTTTCAACAGCTTTGGTCTTCCAGGACCACGTTTAAGTCTCGGTGTCCCACCTTCACTAATAGGATTTATATTACTCTCATTAGGTATCTCATCACTATCCACAGTGAACCTATCTGTCAATTGCTGGCTTGAATTGATATCTAATCCTTGATCAACTTGTTCATGATCACCAATATCAATCCTATTATTGGCATTAGACTGTATTTCGTCGTCAATATTTGACAATGTAAATTTTATTTGTTTAGGTAAAACTATATCAAATTCTCTATAATTTTCCTCTTCTTTCAATTCATCTTTTTCTTTGGTCACTTCTAATAAAACTTTAGAATCGTTCCTTACCTTAATATTTGAAGAATTTTCATGAAATTTTACGTCTCTGGCAATAACAACTTTATTTTCAGCCGGTACCCAGATTCTGTAACCTTTCGAAGTCTTTGGGTATCCAATCATTACTCCTTCTCGAGCACGAGCATAAAATTTATCTTTTCCTGGTGTCTTGTCTAAAACAAATGCTTTTGTTCCGAAGCTACGAAGGTCTTCTAGTTTCGCTGGTTTTCCATACCACCTTTGATACGGTGTATCGCCATTCAAGCTGCTAGTAGGACATCGGTTTCTTACATAACAAGCGGTCGCTACTGCATCAGCCCAAAAACCTGTAGACAAGCCAGATGATAACAACATGCATCTCGCCATTTCCACCAATGTGCGATTCATACGCTCACTCACCCCGTTCATTTGTGGAGTGTGAGGTACAGTAAGTCTTTGCTGAATACCTTCTTCCTTTAAGAATTGTTCAAATTCTTTATTACAATACTCTCCACCATTATCACTTTGTAGAGATTTAATCTTTCTACCAGTCTGTTTCTCAACATAACTCTTGTAAGTCTTAAACGTGTTTAATACTTCACTTTTCTTGCTTAAAAGGTACACTTCACACCAACGTGTACTGTCATCAATAAAAGTGACAAAGTATTTTGCTCCGCCAAGAGATGTATTTTTCATTGGACCAACTACATCGGAATGTATCAATCTTAATAACTCATTACATGGACCGTTAGATCTCAAAAATGGTAATACACTCATTTTACCTTTCACACAAACACCACAATTATATACTTCTTTTAGATCTTCTTCCCTTACGTCAACACCACTACTATTCAGTAGCTTCATTAGATCTCTTGCATTCAAATGCCCCATACGCTCATGCCATAAACGTAAATCTACATTCCTAGCATTCATCATCACATCGTTTACTTTTCTCACATAATATAAATTTCCTATCCTTTCAGCAGTCATTTTCACAGTGCCATTAGCATCAGTTACATAAGCAGCATCTTTGTCAAAAGTGACTACATGCCCCTTATCCGTGATTTTAGCTACTGATATTAGATTGCTCCTAAGATCAGGAACATATAAGGTGTCACGAAGCTCAATATGTCGCGTATTATTCGTATTCGCAGTGCATAATCTAACGCTACCCTTACCGTTAACATTTGTTGACAGATCACAAGCAAGGTTCAACTTTCCTCCATAAGGTAACAATGTATCATTAAACATGCCTTTGTCGTTACAGAGATGGGATGTACAGCCGCTGTCAAGAACCCATGATTGCTTATTAATCATATCTGAAACATTTAAACAATTAAATACATCTAAACATTCACTTATTGGTTCTTCTATTTCAGTTGCACACCTTGTCTCCTGGTTTCTTGTCTTTAAGTGACATTCAGAAGCCTTATGTCCGACATTATGACATTTGTAACATTTATACTTGAAACTTTGGTTGGAAATCGTCGTATTCGGGTTTGTTTTCGATTTTCTCTTAGGTCCACTTCGTTTTACGTACATCGCACCTTGTACCTCTGTCGTGCTTGTACTCAACTGTCGCCTTGACATGTCTTCCTCCAGAATTTTTATCTTCAAAAATTCTATATCAGGTAGTTCATCACGCGACTCCATTGCACATCGAAAGGTTGTATATGATTCAGGCAGGCTATATAGCAGCAAAATCGACAATAAATCACTATGAATTTTTATATTCATATCACCGAGTTTATCCACGGCATCTATAAACTTAGATAGGTGATTGCTCATATCGTCACCCTCCTTCATGTGACTTAAAGTAAGTTCCTTCAATAAAATAGCTTTCCTCGCAGGACCTTTGGAAGCATATGTAGCCTCAAGCCTTGACCATATTTCTCTAGATGTGGAACATCCCCGAATATGTTTTAGCTCACTGGGACTGATAGCTAATATTAGGTCTGCCTTCGCCTTTTCATCATTCATCAACCACTTCCTCAGTTCTAATTCATTAGCAGTCTCCTCATCCGGTTTTTCATTTCGCCCACTTACATAGTCCCAATTATCACTTTTTATAAGTAAGGCTCGTACCTGAATTTTCCAAGTGTCGTAATTATTTTTATTTAATAACTCGATCCGCGTCTGCATCGTATCTCCTGGGCCCATAACCTTTTGAGGGGTGGATGTTTAGCAATATGGAAAATAGGTAAAGAAAAAGAACGGAATTATATGAGAAAAAAAAATTTACTCCGAAGACGTCAAATAGAACAGTAAAAATCCAGATGTCAGATTGAAACATCTTTTTAACATGCTGATATAAAACCTCTAAAAGGAAATTGGTTGACTATGTATGGTGGTGTGACCTTTAGAGCAATTTTAGTTTGTTAGACGAGTTCAAATTATCTGAATGTCTTAATGGTCTGTCTGGCGGATTTTCATTTAGAATTATATTTTTTAGCTTTTATATTGCAATTCTTTGCATTGAGATTTATTAATTGTTTTTTTTAATGCTTCTATGGAATGTCTGCATTGGAGTGCATCTATGACATTTGATTTATTTACTTCTCGAAACGGTTTGAGTAACTTAATATTATAAAAGTACTTGAATAACCGAACCTACTCCATCTTTCGAAGATAGTATCCTACAATGAGCATTGATCTTAATTTCATATCGATGAATATTCCCTTCACTAAAGGCTCGCTGGCCGGCGTAGCTCATAAAATCTTATGATAAGCGCCATTATCATCACAAAGGATGCGTGTAATTGTTTGTCAAATAAATACTAATAAAATTTTGATGTTTATTAAATATAATTTTGAAAGAGACCCCTTTTATGTATTCTTGATTGTCGTAAAGAAAATAGTGCTTTAAGGACTATCCTGCCGTGCTAAGCACAAAAGAGGTATCTCAAAAAAAATCGTAATGCCGATTTTTATGTTGTGTTATGTTGGCTGGATTTATTTATTTATTAGTCCTGCACATTCGTATACATGGTTTATATCTGTAATCAGTAGTTACCTACCTATCTTTGATTTGGATAAGGTTTATTTTATAACGATAAAATTATAAGTAGTTGTAACAAAGTTTAAAAATTTTATTGGGTAACGAATCAATTAGCGGCTGCTTGTTTACTACTTAAAAACAGGAAGTACTAGTTTATTTTACGATTTTGAAATGTCAGATATCAAGGTAACTGTTGAATCTAAAATCTCTATTACATTTAAAATAAAACAAAATAAAATTAGATCAAAAATTATTTACCAAGAGTTATGCAAAGCTTTAATATGCACACGGTTTCATATGAGGCTATATAATTCCAGTAAAAGCTGACCTCGCATTGTACAGGCTTTCCGTACAAGGAGAGGTCAGCTTATATTGAATATTTATAGCTTGATATGTAGCCGTACGTACCTACAAGTAAAGTTAAGCTTGCTGATGACAAAAGGCTGCATAGATTCTGCTAAGCCTGAGAATTTAACCTAAGAGGTAGTCGTTTGGACAGTTATACCGAGAATCAATAAAAAACAAAAAATGCGTAAAATTGCAATAAAATATTTAATAGAACTTCAAGCAACGCCGACATTAACATTAGTGTCGCTAATCCATGGAAATCGCAATCGGCAACACTATTAACATAACCGATAATTTTTTCTCAATATCTGAAAAGAAAGAAAGAAAATCAATTTATTTTTTGCACACAGGACACCGAGCATGCACACAAATAACAAACATAAAAAAATAAAAAACCAGAAAATTACATAAAATAAAAACAATGAAAAATAAAGCACCTGCACCTGCTGTATCTGGTTCTTAGATAGTTAAAACCGTGTCGACAATGCTCTCAAGATCGTCTCTAAACTGTCATCTACTACGATCACGACCACCATTAATTATATTTAATTCTTTCTACTAATGAAAGTTGGTCTATTGACACGATATATGAGGCTATCGTCTAGTTAGGTTAGGTTAACCTATTAAGGCCCAAGTTCACCGAGAACATAACAGACGATTAGTGCAAAATCAGCCGTTTAGACATGAATTTTTGTATTAGTTATCGACCGATTTGCTTTTAAACATCTGTTATTTTGTTGGTGAAAATGGCCGGGCAACCATTAAAATATATTTTGAGGAGTTAGCCGAAATAGAAGAAGAGGTGACCTTAAATTAATAAAAGTGATTCTAGAAAGGTGAACCTTTCTAGGATCACTTTTATTACGGGATCAACGACAATAAGTGTGAGATTCAAATGGAGATGGGAGATGTTCGTACTTGCAATTTAAAATATATTTTTTCGTATTAATTTAAAACAAAGTCGTAATCCTACTTATCAGGTTTAAGATAACTTTATTTTCTCAAAAGAATTACATTCACTTGTATGAGAAAATTAATATTAATAGTTTAAAAATGTTGGCGGTAACAGTAATTATTAGGCACAGTTAACACAAGCAAACCAAATAAAAACAAAATCCTCACACCAAAAGAGAAGTCCAGTGTGCAGTGGCGCGCACTTCATGAAGTCAAAAAGAAACAGTTAACTCTAACAAATGTAATATATGTAATACACACGTTAATATATCTGTTATATCAGTTTATTTAAGTCTCAGGGTGAATCACAAACATCACTTAACCAGACAATACAACACTAAGTTGTTTCTGTCTACCCTGCATGAAATGTCCGTGCACGTCACTGCCAGTGGGTAGATCCAAATAGTTTCGATCATACCAGTTAACATGGAGCAAGCGTACCTAGATGTGGCATTGGTTTGTGTCAAGTAGGAGAATTAAGATGTAATTGTTACGTTTTGTTTGTTGCGATGTTATTTTGTGTGTGAAGTTTTAGATGCTTTTTGAATGTTTGCATATTATTTAATTCTTTTATGGATTTTGGTATCTGATTATATAGTTTTGCTCCTTCATACATTATACTTTTTATACCGTAGTTTGTGCGTGATTTTTGTAGATATATATCATTCCTACTTCGTAATTGAATTCTATGCTGTTTTTTTGTAAAGTTAATTTGTGTATGTATATGTTTATGTAATATTTTTCGTACTAATATGCAGGTGTAGTATTTGTAGGTTTGTGCAATGTTCATCAACTTATCAACTTATCTTAGCCAAAACACACAAAGTGAGGCTATATTTACGTACAATCTAGGCTTGGAAACCGCAGTATCGTCCCTATGAGGTCAGGCCGTAATTGCGGCACGTAGACTCGTCCCTTCACCCGGCCTTGGGTGACTAATACCAAATTGGTGATGATTGTGTGTGATTGACGGTGAATCATTGCGACGTTGGATTGTGGCGAGATCTAGGTGCGATTGCTAGCGGGAACCCATTCAGTTACTCATCAGACTCGAGGTGATCAATTTAGTTTCGTAGTGGATTACGAAGACTTCACTGTAGAAGTGTTTACGTTGCAGGATTACTTTTCTTTATCGTAGAAAAGTAATCCGAAAATAAAACGTTGGGTTTTGCCGCCTCTGTTATTCGCACTAATCTGTGGCACGCCGTGTAAAGTTATCTTCAGAATTTGTTTACACCATGGAATATCCGCCACCTGTTGAACCATAGATCAAAAACTCGTTATGATGGTGTCACGATGATACATTTTTAGCACCCTTTTACCAAGATCCGGAGACAATTTGATTTCTTTTAAACAGCGTTTAATCACTCACTCTCAGGACAATACAGGACTCTCTCAGGCTGGGTGGAGCGACGATCTTCGAAGTGTGACTGGTAACATCTGGATGAGAGTAGCCGAGGATCGAGCTAGATGGCGTGCGATTGAGGTCTATGTCCAGCAGTGGCGTGCACTCCATAAAGTCAAAATGACACTGTCTACCCTAATAAATTTAATATTAGGTAAGTAATACAAATGATAATATGTCTGTAGTATCAGTTAATTTAAGTCTTAGGGTGAGTTGGCCAATCACAAACATCATTTAACTTGACAATACAACATGAAGTTGGCATTGCCTAACCTGGAAGAAATGTCTGTGCACGCCGTTGTTGTCCAGCAGTCGACTGCTGGACAACAATGGCGTGACAGTACAGTACAGTAGTACAGTTGACTGTTACAGGCTGATGATGATGATGATATCAGTAATCCAGCTCCTATCCTATACATTGTATTACCGCTAATCTGTAACTATGTGACTGAATCTTTATACAGTCGAACAAATTGGACGTAACAATATTTTGCGGATGAAATCGTCGATATTAATTACATTAGTCTGTCATGGTGAGTTTTTGAATATAATATGGTTATCCGTGGCTAGAAACGTACGATTAATGACCCCTGAGTCATCGTTTTCTATTGAATTATGACGTATTATAATTATCTTTAGTAGTTTCTCTATTAGTCACAATCACTGTATTTATGGTTATATTAAATGTTTTATGGTTTTTCGTCTATTATCCTCAAAGTGATTGCATTCTGTTTTATTTGTATCTAATTATTGTTGTCAATTTACGATTATCATATTATAAAAATGGTAATTTCAGTGCTCTTTTATGTCCACCATATAAATTCGTTAATTTGAATAGGTGGTAAATAAGTTCTAAGAAAATAAGTTACATTGTTGTTATGTGTTAGGTGTGTGTATATTGTTATGTTATGTGTTGTTCTTATGTGTGTTGTGTTTAGTATGTTATGTGTTATTGTAGTAGGTATAATTGTTTATTAGGGTTATTAGGAAATAAAAGCAAGAATAATAAAAATAACTTCATTTATTTATTAAGTAATAATTACATCAAGTATACTGGACGGATTTATGATTGGAAAATTAAAAACTAAATTAACATTTACAAAATCAAAAAAACACAAAAAATTACATGTCTGGATACCAAATCAATGAAATTTAAATTAAACCTATTCAGCTAAAGAAATATTTACACTACGTTAAAAATACAATTTTATAAAATAAATTATTTCATAATCAACACATTAAATCAGCTCTTTGTCTTAACAATTCAAGTCTAAGTTCATGTTCGCGAGCCGCTAGTCGCAAAGCAGCGATACTAGAAGTACGCACGTCATCCATTACTGGGTGCATATGCAAGCTTTCACTGCCTGGTGAAATTGGCGGGGACATGGAAGGTGCAGGAGATCGGGTAATCTCGGGCGACAATCGGGAATGATCGGACGACGGTCGGGAGAGATCGGGAGAAGGGTGGGAGAGCTCGGGAGCCTGTCGGGAGTGCTCGGGGGAGAGTCGGGGCGGTTCGGGCATGGTTAAGTTTGCGAAGAGGGAATGGAAATGCGCGGGCGATGTGGCGTAGAGCGGGGCGCCGAAGAGAGGCTGACGCGATAGCGGAGGTAGATATTGTGCGCCGAATAGTGGTGTGCTTGCGTATCTGTAGAGAAATAATACAATTAGTTATACAGAAATTCGACACAAAATAAAGGAGTAACCGTTGATTTATTCAAAAACTTGTTAAAGTTAATGTGGTGAAGAACGATCACTATTAAAAATGGTATATCAAAGTTTTCAAATATATGACTCAAAAGATTTATATAATTACGAGTAAGGTGATCAATTAGTAAATTAATTACTCATAATGGACTGTTAAAATGATACTTCCAAAAAACATTAACATTATTTGTCTAATAACTCACCTAAATGAAGCAAGTGCAGCATCAAACGGCTTCCTCAACCCGAACCCAAGCTGTGAGAGCGGATGCGGCGGCGCCGGTAGATTAGCTGATGTTGGCAGCTGCTGAGCACCTCCCAAGTAACCGCTGTATGGGTGGGCGTGAGGACCCACCTTCTCCTGCTTGCGCCATTTTGCACGACGGTTTTGGAACCATACCTGATGGCAAAGAATTGAAATATGTTATACTTTTGTATCTAATAATAGCTTCCGCCAGCGGCATCGCACTCGCTATATCCTTATAAATTACTAGCTTCCGCCAGCGGCTTTGCCCGCGTGATATCTTTATAAATTATAGCCTATGTTACTCACAGATAATGTAGCATTCTGCTGGTGAAAGAATTTTTAAAATCGGTCCAGTGGTTTTTGAGTTTATCCATTGCAAACAAACAAACATACAAAAAATCTTCTTTTCTCTTTATAAAATTAGTTTAGATAGGCTATGTTACTCATTGATAATATAGCGTTCTGCTGGTGAAAGAATTTCTAAAATCGGTCCAGTAGTTTTTGCGTTTATCCATTAAAAACAAACGAACATACAAAAAATCTAATCTTTTCTCTTCGTAATATTTACAATATTTAGCTAACACGGCAAAAATGGATACAGAATAATCGGGGAGAGATTTTTATTTTTATTGTACGCTTTTCTCTCCCGATTTTTCGTTATGTCTTCTGTTAAGGAGACAAAGAGTTGAAAATACGGGATTCTCCACCCGTTGCTAGCCCTGTTCAGATGTCAAATAAAACAGGACAACCAGACTGATGACAAGGGTTATTTCGAGCTGATCACCATTCGGAAGGCCGTGTTCTATGCAACCAGCTAAATCACCTAAAATATAGACGTTAGATCCGAATAGAATCTTCTATATATTAATACGTGAAGAGAAAACTTTGTACCCCTTTTTATGCATATTGCACTTACGGAGGATTGTGAGACTTGGCATAGTTAAAGTTTATATGGAGAAGGAGTGCAGAAACGTAAAATGTATATATAATATTATGTGGTCGAATTTCGACCACTGGGCGACCTCTACTATAGAAAAAACCGTAGCTTAAGTTGTCTGCTGAGTTTTCTTCGCTTCACACTCACAATGGAATTCTGTGTCTGTGTTAAATTATAATGTAATTAACATTATGCTAAATCCACGGTTGAACAAAAAGAAACGTGCATATCAATTTTCCTTTCAATATTCTGCGATGTTTCCATAATTCCAAATTATCGTATTATGATGGCAACATTAATTATGTACGTTTAATCAATTTCTTCGGAAATTTATTTGCTGACTTTCTAGCTGTAGTAAATATTTTTTAATAATTCTCACAGCAAAACGAACATAAAAACAATTAAGTAGAAAGTTTACGACCTAGTAGTATTAGCTGATAATATAAAAAAACGTAAGCAATGTAACATAAATCAAAGTTAATTAAGAGTCACTGTGCGTGTTGCTTGCAAAGACATAATCTGGACATAAATGGAACGTCCACTCATTAGTTAGCATTTGCTACTGAAGGCAAAAAGGTTCTAATTAAATCGTGGTTAGCAAGTAACGTGGACATGACTATTATTTTATTTATTTATTTATAAGTAATAATCAAATTGCTTTTTATTTTAAATTTAGCTTTTTGTTTCATAATTATATCGGCGCCACTATAAACTTTATAGCTTCAATTAAAGAAAATGTATTTCTTTCTACGTCGTGACGTGAACACTCATTATATTTTCTAACCATTATTAAATTGTTCGTTTGATTGATTAATGCTTGAAATTGTTTTATTTTAATTACTATATCAACGTCATTACTAAAATTTAAAATCTAGCAGTTAATCATACATGTTTAGTAACTTCTGTCTATAAAATAGGTAGGTTATAGATTTAAATGCATGTGATTTATTATTCTGGTAGTCAATTAAGATTTTACAAAACATATCATAACTATATTTCAATTTGCCGACCTTATATTTAATATAGATATAATTTATTAATAAAAACCTTGCTCAATCCGTGTTGTGGTAAGAATCATTAACTGTGGATTTTTGGACCGATTTCCAAAATGGATTTTTTTAATAAATCAATGAGTATATTATAATGAGGGAAATAGATTACGAAAATTACTTGACCACAAGACCTCAAGAAAAGGAAGCTACAAATTGTATTTAATACGCTTAGTGTGTCTTGACTCCATAATGGATTCCTGTTTGTAATGAGGAAGATCGCGATCGATACATACAAATTAATCTATCAACAAACAGAATATCATGCTCCTTACATGTATCGTTGCTGACAGCAAAAAATAAAGCCTTTCTATTAGGCTGCAAACGTCTGTCGAATAAAAACCATCAACGTTTTCTAAGTAATTGGCAATTTCCAACAAAGTCGTATTTCCAATTTTGCAGTGACTCGGACATTAATGAAAACATCCGACGGTCTCGTATGCCGTGATTAAGTGATCATTAAGGTGTCGTTCCACCGATGTGTGTACGGGCGGAGTCGCGTTTCCCCACATGTCTTATATGGAATCTTGATTTCGTACTGTGACCATACTTCGACGACGTAATGACAGATATTAATCTTTTTAATCTCTTTTAATAGTGCACTTTAGGCAAAGTAAGAAAAAATTTACTTCTCATTGTGACCTTTTTGAAATTGAAAAATTGAATTGGTTAAGTTTGGGGAATTTGATTGCAGGCACCATGCTGTAAGAGGTGTGATCGGAATTATGCTTATTTTTGAATTATTAGCTATAATAAAACTTTTTAATTGCATTAAAGAGAATATTGGAAACGAATTTAGGCTTCAGAATAGTACTATTATATCCAATAAATAGTGGTTACGCCAACTTAATGAAATTTATTACAATATTAACACAAGGCATTATTTACTTCATGTGTAACAGTATAAAGAAATCGTAAATTGTACGTTTCGGTTAAAAATTCCAGCGTTATTTTATGATTACACATTTATTTTTCATTACTGATACCGTGCCTGTCGGTTAATTATACAGGTTGCCAATAAAATATTAGACCATGATACATATAAAAAAAAATATATATATATGTATATATATCATAGCATGACGCATACTCGGTGGCTGTTGATGCAATAAACAAATAAAATTGCAGTAAATTAACTTAAAATTACGTACATTTTTTATTTTTACGCGAACACTCGTTTATCGCAACTGCACCGGGATATTAATGGGAATTGTCCCTTTTATTTAACGTTATTATGGTCAACATATAAAATACGGACAAGCGGACATTTGTACGTGAGAAAAATATTTAATTTTTACAACTTAAATAGTTTGTATAATTGCAGGTTATATTTTATTGTGAGTAATGAAGAGGCTTTTATAAAGTTTCTTTTATTTTATGTAGTAAGTAGATATTGTAAAATAAATAAGCCGCTAGTATTTAGAACAAGATTATTAAAACGTTTGGCCAATAAAAGAGTTATAAAGACATGATTAATTAATATGTTATAAATGTTAATTAAAGTACTGATTAGTTGATTAGTGCAACACGCGTGAGACTGTTTGTTTGTAAGTCATAATTTTATTGTAATGTGTGAAGTTTAATACAGATTATTTGTATGTATGTATCTAACAATTTATCACTTATAGAGCAAGCAGTCAGGTGCATTTTTATGTTGAAATCGTCATGTTATTTAAATAACTCATTACAAACCTCAATCAGTTTGCATATTTTTACCAAAACCTTGAAAATATTCACCGGACTTAACGTCTCCATTAAACGCTTAGATTATTAAGATATTAAAAATTAGTGACATCTAAGAAAAAAAAAGAAATGTGTGCTGGGACACGTAGTAGAAGTGAAACTTCAACGGACAATATATCGTCTACCCCCTCCACGCGGCCGTAACGCTTTTTCGTGACAGAAAAATCCTAATACGGTCTATATAGAAGTTTCACTTTCACACAAATTGTGTAATTTTTCAATAAACAAAACAAAATCGTCATCTGGTTTTCTAGTATTGGCAATGGTAATTGAACATTTAGGAAAACTAACTATGTAGGTATAGGCATGTACTCTTGCAATAGTGCAAGAGTACATGCATACCTAATTAATAGCGATTTGTTTTTTTTTTTAATTTATACGCATACCCATCGTTGGTCAATTTCTTTGCTCTCGTGGGAAGCTAACAGCATCCCTTTGATACTCAGATCAGAAACAACCCGTTACTATCATATCGAAAATAGTATATCCCATCCAATATCCAGCTAATTGAATCCAAAGTGAGTGAATTAACGTGTGTAAATTATTAAAAGCGGTACTTACAACTAAATTTTATGTGCCATATTAATAGATTATGGAATGTGTAAACTATCCGACTGAGCGTGACCTGTGAGGCAGACGTCCTGTCGCGCGTCCGCAGGGGGCCTAACGTGCGACTTTTTGTCGCACCGCTCGGAAAACCATGCACTTTGATTTTATTACTTTACCTTACGTTTGATTGACTTAATAATATCGTGCCGATGAATATATGGATGATTCCGAAATCCATTATTAGGCGGTCAGAGAACAAAATAACGTTTATCGAATAAAAAAAATCTAATTTGTATTAATAATCTTGCTCTTACCTGTATTCTTGCTTCGGTGAGGCCGATTTTTAAAGCGAGTTCTTCTCTGTAACAATAAAAATGTATTATTAAAATGTGTCTTGATAAAGTTATTGTATTTTGCAACATGGAGTGGAGGGACTGATGTCGATGTTTAAAATACCGATGTATGATACAGGACGTAATAACAAACTGTCGATCAAACGGACGTCGAAATGGTAAACATTCGAAGTTACTATTAGGTATTACTATATCATACTGTCGAACTAACGTACATCGATATTTTAAAATTCAAAATTTCGAAATACAGTAGAATCTAGGCACTTTTTATTTATTATATTCTGCAAAATGTAGATTTTACGAGATATAGGTAACCTTTGTTGGCAATATTAAACACAGTTTTGAGAAATTCTTTGATTTAACATCCAAATACTTATATTAAAAAGTGCAGTCAAGGGTAAATAATAGTTAATAATAATATAGGATTTAAATAACAGGATTTTTATAGAAATCTTCATTTCCAGAAATTGATTGTCACAATTCCATTAACAAAGAAGAATGAAGAAAATCTAAAACCACATATTTTACGGCTTATAGTTTAATATCGAAGCAAATTATACTGGCTGGCCAACAATAGGTACGTATAGCTAGGGCTGCCATCCGTAATTTACAATAAAGTATTGTACGTTATTTCGGGCAAACGTACTTTATACTTTATTTATTATTTATAAGAGCAGTAAAGTACGTGAAAGTACTCTACTTTATTGTTTACTAATAGAAACAAAAGTGTTAAGCGATTTTTTGCGTGTCACCTGTTACAACTTAATAAAAATGAATGATATAATGTATATCTTACATAATATAGAATGTAAAGATTAATAACAAGTACATATTTGTTAGTTGTTGCTTAAAGCGGAAAAAAATTGCAAGTCCAATAAATAATACTTTATTTTCACACGTTGTACTTTATCATTTTACCTTAGAAAAGTTAATATACTTTATTTTCTAATAAAAAAGGTAGCAACCCTATATGTATATAGCTCATTTTCTAAAATATTTTAATATGCTCACCTTGTAAACACATCTGGATAGTGAGTCCTTCCAAAGGCTTTCTCCAGTTCATCGAGCTGGTAACTCGTGAAGGTGGTTCTGTATCTCCTCTGCTTCCTCTGAGGAATGTCTTCGTCATCCAGCCCGCTTCCGGAGCCAGGACGCTCGTGGTCCAGTGGAGGCAGGTCAGGGGTGGTGGAGGAACCAGGCTCGGAAACACCCATTATTATGTGAGGGAAGTAGAAAATGATGATGGAGTTGGAATTGAGTTCTGTAACAAAGAAAATGGATATGATTAGAGTCAAAATAAAATATTTTCTAAACGACTTAGCCCAAATGCTGTCCAGAATCATCTGAAAGCATCATAAGCAGGGCAAAAAAAAAAACACCCGGTGTTTTTTTTGTTACATAAGTCGTTTTTTTAAAAGTAGGTAATTGCACAATTCCGGATGAAACCTCTGCCTAACTCATATACCACTAGTAATAATAACTTTATGGCCTAACTCATTGGGGAATACCAGCGTGATACTATGTTATTTATCAAAACGTAGGATAATAATTTTGTTTTTGTTTTAAAGGAATAAATAGTAATGCTATATTTATACCTATACATATTTATACCAGGATAATTTTGTCTCTCAAAGTGATGGTAACAATATTTTTGTTAGTATTAGAGTTCAAAACGGGGTATTTACCATGTTAAATATTTTTGTTATCATTTATTAAGTACTAATTGCCGTACTTCTACATTATTTTGAATGATTTTAATGCGGTTTGATTTCCAGACATACCATCGACGTCTGCGACCAAATGCACATAGTTTCATTTCTCAGCGCCATTTGGACCAAATCTCATACTAAAATTGGCAATGTGATTGCAGCGGGTGCGGGATAGCGCTAGCAGTCTTTTAAACATGTTTTTACAGGGCTGAGTGCCCGATAGTGCACCACTGAAACACTGTGCATATGGGATTATTATATTTTTCTTGAAGCCAGCGCGGCACAGCCGATAAAAGTGGTAGGCAATAGCGGGACTTTCCGCTCAAAATTGAAGCTGCCTGAGTGGAGAAGTACCTCTACCTTGCAGAATATCGTAGCCAAACAACACTGCTCTTCTGCATTGTTGTGTTCCTAACGGTGAGTAAGGTCGCCAGTGCTCCTTTGGGAAGCGTCTAGTAGTAGAGTTGGCAACGCGCGAGTGATGCCCCTGGTGTTGTAAGCGTCCATAGGTTACGGTAATCGCGTACAATTAGGCGGGTCATATGCTTGATTGCTACCATAGCCGTATAAAAAATATCTTTAGAAAGAACTGCCGCAGTCTGGCTGCCTAGTCCGCAGCTATTACATCATGCCTATCAGCAAAAAATTGTGTATATGTGTTCTTTATAGTATGAAGTTGATCAGAAAATCGATATAAACTTACAGGATAGCTATCTGCAATTTATAATTATATAATGAAACCAGAAAACACTATCATGTGAACCTTTCAAGTTATTTACGTTGATTATGAACAAGATATAATTATATTAAAGATAATGTTGTGAGTTATTACAATGCAGCGGGCTGTGGCGAGCCCTTGATCAAACGTCAAGGACAATTAACGCTCTATCATTATTGCCCATCTAAATTGCAATACCAAACATCCGCTTTCTTCACTCGCCATTGTTAATGGAGAATAAAATGTAAGAACCGATGGAGATAGCCGCAATTGAAACGTTTTTGGATACTTCATATTGACATTGTCAACTATAAAAGTTACGGACGGTGATCAAATTTCTTCCGTGTAAAAAGTTGCCTTTTGCCGACATTAATTATATATTGTCATAATTATGATGTCTTGAAAGACAGTTTTCTTAATTTTTATAGATTTGAGTGTTGTTCATCACCTTACCTGATGATAAGTAATTGTTACTTATCATCAGATTGCCAAGAGTGGGTAATGCGAACTCAATTAATGCCTATTTACCTTGAAGACTCTCAAATTCTAAGAATCGAGGAACACAGACGCGAGCACAGAATTCCACTCCTCAGCCGTTGAGAAATTAGTAAGGTTTTTAAAGGATTGTCCTGGCAACAACCTCACGATGCTCTTTATCCTATAGTTTATCAGTTAGGGTCCGTTTTGTGTAAAGTAGGTAATTATCAATGACCTAGTTCTTGTATTCATATTATTGTTAGTTTTGGATCTGAGCAACGTTATTAATGCAACCAAAGGATTCAAGCAAGCTTAAAAAAGAATATCTTAATTCTTAGACATTCTTGTAAATATTTTTGTACATTTTAGTATTTTTTTATTTATTTCAATATACACACACACACACACACACACACACACACACACACACACACACACACACACACAACGATTAGTACACAAGACGATTCAGACTTGTTATAAAATATTCCTTAACAAAAGTACGGATTCGAAGTACACCAGTCACCAGTAGTTACATGGTACAAATATGCATTTGAAATTAGTACTAACAGTAAAATAAAAGTTTTTCTATTCTTCTCGCTTGAAAGACTTCAACGAAGTTACGGCCATATATAAAAGAAATTATCACCGTTTAGTTTAAAAAAAAGTGTTTATAGTTAGTTTAGAATAATTTAGTTCAACATTTTTATTGTTAGCAGTAAAATTCTTATATTTATGAGCAGTTAAAAAACTACAGTTCGAGTAAAAGGTACAGTCATATCCGGGGCACATGATGCCTGAAATTGATTGTGTTTAGTTAATTCAGTGTTAAAAGTTTTAAACCCAAAACTACTTACTGCGTGAAAAAGCATTGCCTTTTTTACCTCATTGACACAGTATTCATGTACTTTTTGTAATAGTTATTAGGCAGCGAACTGTAGCATACAATCCCAACAACACTTGATCTAACAACACTACAAAAACTAAACCAAGAAATACCGTAATGTCTTTAATTACCGCATATTTTTCTAACCGGACGACGACAGCGATTCGTTATATTGGAGAAACAATTAGCACGGTTAATCAACTAGAGAGATCCAATTAAACAAGTGTTTAATTACGTTTCAGTTATAATTAAACGCTATATTTTGTTCCAGTATTGATACTTTTAAGAAATATGCTTTAATTCGTTGTGTTAGAGTTGATTGTCGTGTGACGGTTAAGTGGTGCGAAAAAACTAATTTAGCTGCCTTTTGTGTTTAATAAGTAGCGCCTTTTGTCTGTACGCGATGACTGACTATAGATAAAGTAGAAAAAACATGGCTCTACATGGGACATTTTACAATGGAATTAATTAAGGTAAGTATTACAACTTTTTATCTATCACTGGCAATAATAATCGTGAAATTGATAGCTTAAAAACCTGATGATCAAAATTGCAATAGATAACAGTGGCGAAGAGTCCATACAACCCGATTTCCATCGGCTTCCCTTTAGGAATTGGTTACTGCATAGACCAACGTAATATTATATTATTTACTCATCCAACTGACAAAAAAGGCTTGTTATTCAGTTAGGTCGAGCTCTTCCAGACATGACTTATATACAGATGACAAGAGACGGTATGGATTTTTGTCGTGCAGCAATTTTTAAAGGGCATTTATGGGACGGCTTCCCCTTTTAAAACTCTCACCCTTCGCCACTGATAGATAAATATAAGGTCCTTTCTAATTCCGTTTCCTAAAAGGGGTTGTTGTACTCATCATTATGAGCAACTTTTACTATGGGACTAACCCTGGAATTGCGACAAAAATTTGCTGATCCATACAAATAAATCAATATTACTCGACTAAGGCCCGAGTTCACCGACAATATAACAGACGATTAGGATACAAATCAGTCGTTTGATAGGAACTATTATATAGGTAAACGGCCGTTTTTATTTTAACCATCTGTTATATTGTCGGTGAACATGGCCCTTAATGTATGGACCAGCTGATTTTGTTTTCGCGATTTCTGGGTTGGTCCAATAGTGAAAGTAGTTGTGCATTGCATTTATAGCCTAAGGAGTCTGAAGAGGCAAGCTTAAATTGTCCAGTAGGATACGCAAGTACGCATAATTTTCCTTTAGCTGACAATTACGACCGGGGCAGGATAGTCGTAGATAAACGATAAAAAACGGCGCAATGGCACGGCGCCCGCATTCTATACATGGTTCATCAAAGGGTTAAGGTTATTGTACTCATCATTATGAACAACTTTTACTATACGACCAATCCTGAAATCGCGAAAAAATCTGCTGTTCTATACAAATAATTCAGTATTACTCGAGTTTGTATGGAACAGCAAAATTTTTTTTCGCGATTTCTTGGTTGGTCCCGTAGTAAAAGTTATTTTTAATGATGAGTACAAGAACTCCCTTTCAGCATTAACCTTTTGCGGTATATAAAGAAAATTGAACAAGAAAAGGAATTTGTAAATTACAGTTATTAGATTAATAATTTATGAGTACGTATTTATTAATTTTAAAAGGATGAAACGCTCCAATTATTACTAGATTTTTCGTTAATTAATCACGTAACATTTTGTTGCTTTTTGAAGCAATTCATGTTTATGAACAGTTTGCTTTGTCATGTAAGAAAAAGGAATGCGAACTTTTTATAGATAACAAGTCATGTGAAACAAAATTAAAATCTCACAAAAATTCGAGTTAAATATTGAACAGTAGAATAGAGTAGAAATACTCTTTATTGTAAACCTGATAATCAAGGGGCAATGAACATAATTACAATTAAGATTTTAAGATTGCACAATGGGCGGTCTTATGGCAATCGACGATTTCTTACAAACAACCTTTGGATGGACAGTACAGCATGTATAAAATGATAGTAAGTCGCGGTGTAGCATAAATAAATTAACTTCAAAATAAATAAATAGTAAATACCTTATATATACAACGTATATCAGAAATGCGTCACATCTAAGGGTGTGGATCACACCATCAAACCAAACAAACTTCTCCATGAGACCAACATCGTAATCGCGAAAAAATAATCAGTAGATTATCAGATTTAAGCGGTGTTAAATCTAAAGATCATCTTTACTGAAGATTTTTCTTAAAATCTTCGGTTCCAGAGATAGATTGTCAGAATTCCAATAACAAAGAAGATTATAACTAATAACTTATAATAACACTTAATAACAAAGAAGATTATAACTAATAACTTATAATAACACTTGAATGGAATGAAACAGAAAGTAATTACCGTTATCTGTTTCTGGGATGGATTTAGCAATTGATAATTTAGTTTAGACTTACACAATATGAAAGTATTTCTCACGGTTAGTGTCACGCAATAAACAGACATTATTATCAAAGTATTTAAGTGTATCAGTAGTGATAGTCGTATATATCGGATTTACTATTTTCCAAGACGTTGAACCTTTCGGTGTAACATTTTCCGTTATTTATTTATTTATTAGGCAATTAAAACAGGTAACAATCGATTAGTATGAATGTAATTCTATGTAGGTTTAGTACAGATTAAAACCCTAGCGTAATCGCACAGCATGATAGTAAGGTACGTTGCTAGACAAGTAGAAATATAATATTAAATGCAATGAAAGCTACAGTAAATTTACACATATTAAAAATAAGATAAGAACCAATATATAAATATCTCGCAGAAATCAGAGTTCAGAAGACATGCTGCAGCGAATCATGCAAGCAGGGCGGCAACATGTCTCCCGAAAACGGCAACACGGGAATCGAAGATATCAATATCATTGTTGTCTCTTATCCACCAGTTCTTTCACTTCTTTGTACGTTTCGACGTCTAGCTTTTCCTTTATCTGAAGTACGTAACTGTCTCCCTCTTCTTCTCTTTCCTTCTCTACCTTGCCAGCCATGATGTTTTTAATAAAGGTGTCATGACGTGTTAGGTGGCCTATCATTAATTTATTTTTCTCTTGTGGGAAATTTGAAGAATCCTATGATTTATAACTAGCTGTTGCCCGTGGTTACACTCGCATTCTATGGGAACTGTCTATGCTATGTCCTAACTCACGACATGGTCTACGTGTGTACCTGCTACCTGTGTACCTGTTAGGGCGTGATTGATTAACAAACAACCAAATTCACAAACTCACAAACATTCAAAGGATTCCAGGATTTCCATAGGATTTGTCATAGCTCGTTGACGATCAAAATAAACAACCGATTCTATTAATGGAATGTTTTAATCAGGATTCTTTTGTTATTTAAGGAAAATTATTTTGTCGATCATTATAAGGAAAATTTGTATTTATATCTATTATTTTCCCGCGTATTCATTACAATATTTAATATTGTGTATTTATAATTAACCAACAATTTAATAAATTAGCAGATATAAATACAGTTTTCATTTTCCATTTTATTTTAACATATTTAATCGAATATTTACTTTTAACATTTTCCTCAAAAAACCCATGACCATAGTTTTGTTATTTAATTATGTATTCGTATTGTTTGAAGTCAATCTTCAATAAAATTAGTTATAGTTCACGAGTGATTAGCTAGATCAGAATCGTCGACTGATCACTGGTCACTCTATCTGGTCTACCTATGAAGCGTGAAGGCACCTGCACGGACGCATCTGTCGCACGCGCCGGTAATCGCGATCCATTTCCACCTTCTAAGCTTATTTTTGAGTTATAAAAATTGTTTTCATTATAACAATCAAATAATATTGAAAATTGTCGTTGATTTTTGTGTACATCCTTTATCGATTATATTGCGGTGAAGAATGTGTGACAGAGATGGAAATGTGTCGGAGGCTCTCAACTCCAAATTATTTTAAATTTACATTGCTAATATATTTCAACAAAAAACGTAGTCTCTCCATCTGTGAGCAACGTAAATATATACCTAATTTATTTTTTCGTGTAGAAGGGGAATTCTTGGAGACGCTCTAGATAGGTTTTATAGTATCCCCAGATGTCCAAGGTAATAGATTTTCAAGGAGGTAATTATTTTAATACATACAAAGCTATATAACTTCTCCGAGAAATTTAAATGATACAACGTAAAAAAATTCTAATTGCACTTTACAAATAACACAAAAATATTGAAAAGCCATAGAGAAATTCGTGAACAAACTGACGGCAAATGAAAAAATAAATTAACCACCGATACGGTCCAGCGTTTCCTCTTTGCGAAGTTATAAAAAATACTGAGTAAATTAAATAAAGCAATCAAGATGTAAATTTTAACGCTCGAACGATCTCGCGGTGAATATTGACGAATATTATCCACTGATTGGCTCTGTCGAGCGGGTAATCGACACATTGTTAGACAATTTTTTTATATACGAACTAGCGGTACCGAGTTCGTTTGCCCCCACGACTGCTAAATAAACCATGATGTTTTGCTCCATTACCGCCCAATTTTGAAGTAAACTTTCGTTTCTATGACGTGCCTTTTTAAACGAAAAACGGAACGACATTAAAACTTTAATTGAAATTGTGTGAATAAGGTATACGCGAACGTTTGAACACACAATTAATTAACCAGTCAATGTGGATCGGTCCTGAACGATAATATAGTGTTTCAATTAATTCCTTCGTAATAAATATTGGCAGAGATCGTAATAATTTAATACACTATTGGATAACACTGGTCGTTATAAAGAATGTAAAAACTTGTAACGCCAGAGTTTAGTGTCGTAAATGAACATGGTTTTGGAACAGCTAATAGTTGTTATGTGAAGCTCATACACTTAACCCTAAAGTGGTTGTACCTTAATCGATTCACGTAGCGATATAATTGTAGACCATGTATGTAAGAATAAATTAAACCCTATATCGCCGATGCTTGTGATACAGAAAAAGTGTAATAATTTGATTTATACGCAACCTTACAGAGTTAACAATATGGTGTGAAATTAGCAATGAATGATTTATAGAAACTAAGCAAGACTGTGCATTACATTCAATGTTCATTACATATAAATCATAACGAGAAACTGCATTAAACAAGAAAATGAATTATCGATGAGTGGCGATAAATATAGAGTCGTTAAAATATATGTAGAATATAGTGATTGGAAATACAAAGGACATAAATGTCTGAACATAATTATTATATTTATTCATTTAACATTGATAAATGAATTTAAATTATGTCTAATTTATACAATTACTTTTATATTTTACAATTAATTCATTTTACACTTATAAATTAATTTAAAATATTATGTTTTATCAATACAATTATTTTTATATTGTATAATGTAATGTTATAAACTGTATAAAATACTCAGTTTGCACTTATTGCGTATGGATCTGGCTGTAAGGAATAATAAATAAATTATGAAAATTAATTTAGGATATTAAGCAGTTCCAATACCTAGACCCAATTACTCCCCTCAACTGCGAACAATTTCTGTCATATGAGAAAAGATGTTTTAAAAAAGTCGTCTCTTTTTGTTACATGACGTTAGAAAGTGATGGATTATTTAAAACCTGGGTTTTACTAAATAGTTCAAAGTTATTTCGCCCATATTGGAGATTATTGGCTTCACCGTTCTTGATGCCTCTCATATATAGGTAGAAACTATCTTGGTAGTATCCAACTAAGTATGGATAAATATAAATAAAACTCTATAAAAAACATAATTATATGGCACAAGGTACATGACCACGATGACCCATTCTTATTAATTCAATTACATAAATAACGTCTATTTCCTGTTTTTATACAGAAACAATATGTTCGCAAAGAAAATAATGAAATGAATACAAAATACAACAACGATGAATAATTTAGGTGCGTTGATCCAGTGATAAGCTATTATGGAGTTTAATTTTATACAGATTAGATAACATTTCCCTTAAATAGTGGTACAGAGAGAATTATATTATAATAGGATTAGGAGCGATAGAACCGTAGAGGCGCCTGGTGGATTAATTTTTTTGTGTCTATACTAAGACAGGCGATAATCAACTGTTTTAGCCGTTGTTAATAAAGGTAAAGCTATCTTTTTAAGTAACTGGGAATATTTTTAAGGTTTGAATAATTTATTTTAATTATTCATTGAATCCGAAACTTTTATACTCATTTGAATTTCGAACTAATGAAGCACGAGTTAAATTTTTAATTTATTATTAAAAGCAATATTAAAACTCTTCCATTGTTTTTGGGTTTTATCTAAATATAAAGTGTGTTAATTTTTATTTCTTTCGCTTATCGATTTTCTTCAGCCATTTTCGCTGAAATAGTGTAAAAAGAATAAATATTTACCCAAACTTTGGAATTTCCATTCTGCAGTCTATCGTTAGCTCTAAGAATTGAAGGATTAAACGTTTTTGTCCATTAGGTCTGGAGTTAAGTGTTAATGGCGTCTCGGATTATATCGCTGAGCTTCAGATAAGAGCTGCAAGTGTCTGACTCATCCGTCCCCTGACTGATGTCTGTCTGCTACCTGATAACCCTGACATTACCACGCTAATGCCATTATACTAAGTTGGAATTCCTTTAACGTATCATCCTTCACTCAATACAGTGTTAGTCACTCGGAAAATTGTATCTGAACTTAATACAAAGCAATAAAATTCATAATTGTATGGTTTCCTCATTGTAAGATTTATTTGATCATTTTAATTATTCTTTTGTTCTAACTGCATTAGCGCATTGCATAGTTTTTCCATTACATTCTGTGTTACTCCATTGTCGGCAGATAAATTATTATCATTCGGAATGGCGTACATTTCTTTATAATTTGTTTCCTCAAAGAACTCCGGTAAAAAAACGTCTGCGCGTCTAATAACATTCACAAAGCTAATATTATTTATCGTAATCACAATCTCAATAACATCCGATTCAATTTCATCACCCCATAACGAACAACGGAGAATCTTCAATTTTAATATTATGAACATTAAAAAAATAATCAAGATACAAGCGGTATGGATGTAAATGGACATTCCTATTACGAACGCGGCTAGTAGCATCGAGTAGCGTGTAATGAGAAACCAGAATGTTAATTAAGATCTAATTAAGTCTAATACAATCAACAATGCTGCTCGCGTTCCGGAGGCATCCGCAAGTCATCACGAAGGTTTCGTATCGCCTGGTCTATGAAGATCTCTGACCTTCGATCGCGAACCTTATATTCGGATCATTTTTTCAACGACCCGAGTAGCGACGCGGGTCTATCTATCTGGTGATGTTAATCAAATTGAGATCGGCCAACCCTTTAGTAAAAAATCGGTTAAAATCGCTCTTTCTAAAGGCTATTGTGATGTGAGAACTTAATTTAGTGAACATTGCAGCAATGTAGACGTGAGATCAGTTGAAAGGGTAATAAAGATATCTAACGCCTGTAAGCGAGTTACAAATCATTTTTGAAGTGATAAATGCAGCTAAAAGGAAAAGTAATCACGTTTAAGAATATAAATTAGTTTGTATTTGGTATTTTGTCTCTAAGAGAAATTTTAATTATCAAAATGAACATACGAAGTTTGGGTAAACCAAAAAACTATTTAGTACTTTTTTTAATTATGAACATTATACAACAGCAGCTTCTTTGGATTTAGTAATGTAAAATTACCATTGTAACTTACATTGGAAAATTAACGAACGAATTACCTTTTTATTGTATCTCTCAGAAAATAACAATCTGTTTTTCTTGTTGTAATTAATTTAATTATATATTCGAATACAAAATTATACTACTTTATGTTTATGAATTTAGTTATAACAACACAAAAAAACTGAAGTTTACAACATAATAAAGAAGTTCTATTTGGACGTCACATACATGCCACCCGTCGCCGCCGTCGGCAAAAATATGAATAGGAATATTTTTATTAAAGATTTAATAGCAATTAAAGAAACATTTTATAGTTTTTTAATTAACATACATGTAAATTAGACAAATGATGATCACGACAAAATATTGGCCCAGAAACACGATGGCAATAAAATAAATGACACTACACGAGTTTAAGCTTATAAAAAATATAAAATGACCCACACATTCCGCCGTAGAGGCTAATAAAATCAAGATCAATAACATAAATACGCTATTGTTGTCCATCTTTACAATATCTAACAACTTTTATAGAGCTTGAGATATGGGAATAACATTCAAAGTTGACCATAATACAAGCTATAAACAAAATTAACAACACAAGGACCCCTGCTGATTTCAATTTTGAGCCTGACATCAGCCCTAATTCAATAAAGCAATAAAATTCACCTAATTATGCAAATGCCTTTAAAATATCAGGTATTATGCCTTTTTGACTCCCAAAAAATATGATGCGAGCCGTCAAATAAGCTTGTAGGCTTTGATTAATGAAAGCCGGCCCTAGATGTTATTGTAATGTCATTATTTTAATAGATCGTTACAACGCATAATGAGAAAGACAGAAGGCATCAAGTAGTTAGCGTAATTAATAATTTTTCAGTGTTTCATTAAACATTGTATTAAAATTTCACTATTTAGTAGGAACTGTAGTTTTGATATAATTTATTTGCAATTTAAATTGATAAAATTTTAATTTCAAAACAAAAAATTAGGTATGAGAGCTGTCATGTAAATTTGTTGAATATTTAAATAGTAAGAATTAGGATATAAAATATTTTCATCATTGACATAAAGGTATTTTTGTATTAAATTGATTTATAAATTTTATGTCAATATAAAAACAGAAAGATACTTTCAATAAAATGCATTCATAAGTGCATTTTAGCGTCATTAAAATAATATGCACATCAATATTTACACCGATTATTGGATTTCTTTCAGTATAAAAATGCATAACGAAGCAATTGTACGTTTGTTTTACAATGTCATGGCAATAATCGATTGTACTTGATTACATAAAAAAGTTAATTAAAGACTGCAATAAAATAATAATTGAAAAACACTTACCACACTCAATTCACACCGATGAACTCCGAAATAAAGTCCTTATTAAGCACGAGACGATAGATAGTGAACACGAATAAATTGCCGTCAATAAAGGCCACAATTTACATGATACCCCGTGACGTCTCAAACGACAACAGAGCAATAAACTATAACACACCAACGCCTTCAATCGACTGGTAGAGAATAAAGCCGGCTACGGTCGCCTACGCACCGCTCGAAAAAGTATAACAAAAAAGTAGCGGGCCGTGACCACTCCCCTTAGGCACGCCCGGCCAATGGCGGCTCGCTGATATCACCGCCGCCGCGACGGTGGGCTGAATCACTTGATACGGGTCCCTACTTCGATACCGCTAATTGACTTTATCAACAAACTGACTTTACTGGCCGAAGTCACGATATATGCGTTTGTCTGCCGTGTCAAAAGCCTAACTGTGGCCCACTAGCGCTGTAATTAAGTATGCTGGGAGTTAATGGGTGATTTGAGCTAGAGAAAGATTATTCTGTACCCATTACGGACCCTAAGTGAAGACTATAAAGTTTGCTTAGGCTAGAACATGTCAGTGATAAAGGAAAGTTACAATAATTTGATCATGTTATTTATTTTAATGAACAGGCGTAGTTAAATCTCATTGATTTATCATACGAATTTTATGTTTTATTTTAATAAATGTAATGTTTTATCTTGTATTGAATATCTACTTTAGTAACTACTAATAGTTTCATTGCATATTCCAAATTCTCCTATATCACATTCCTATTTTGACTCCACTTTTGTCATTATTGGTTACTTTTTATTCTAAATGATACCTTTATCCCCTTAGGACATATAGGACTCCATATTAGGCATCCAATTAGAAGCTATGAAAACTTTATATAGCCGAGAGTACTATTTATCTGCGAGTGTCGGCATCTTTGAACAAATTGCTTGTAAGGCTATAAACCTACCTCTATTGGTATTGCAACTAGCTGCAACATAGTTAGCGGATATAACTTTGGCAGTCAAATAAATTCTCGTAGTGGTATTAATTTTATCGTTATGTTAATAAACTTAAGGCCTTTATTTAAATAATGTACATATTTGTTTACCGGAGTGGTATTTCCTATAATATAATTATATTGTTATTTTAAAGTAATTTAAGATTTATAACTAAGCTCTGCCACAAAGAGGAAAACCAGTATTTTGCGATTCTTACGCAGGGACAAAATTTTATATTAATTATTTTAAATCCTAGTTAAAAATATTTTTGAACTAATGTAACCCAGTTGCAGTTCTTATATAAGTTAACGGTAATGAAGCCTATAGCTATATATCACAGATGCAGTAGGTACATATATCCTACTAATTAAGGCTAGAAGCTGTATTTTTAACAAAGCTCATAACCAGCGTGAATACAGATCTATTTAAAATTCGTAATGTTATTCACAATACAAATAAAATATGAAGCTTGCGTGCTTACGCTAAAGCAATGTGCTGTGTGTTAAGTTGAATGCTAAAACTATGTTTTAGTAAATGTGCCATTTCTCCCCATATTTCTTGGGTTGTTGCTTTGAAATCTTTATAACAAAGGTCGGGTTATTCCCATCGGATCGCGCGATCCGTTGCGTCCAACCAAATAATGACCCTAGACCTATTAATAAAAATTATATCAATCGGATCAGTCTTAATTTTCAACTATAAAGATTTTTGATTTTTGGTAATATGAAGCAAATACCAACCTCTATATTGAGCCAAATAGGTACCTACTTAAATATGTAAATAATGAAATTGTAACTAAGTAACTATTACTCATTATTTTATTTTAATTTGTGCGCCTTTGTAAAATCAAAGTCAAAGTTTTCTATTTCAACTGGGCCTTTGCAGGCACTTTCAAAATGTCTTGTAGACAAGACATATACGCTCTTTTATAATTTTAACATCTTGTATGCTTAATTTTGTGTAAACGCATGTTTGACAAACAAGTAGTAGGTATATACGTAGATACTGACACTATTAAAATTTAATTTATTATTTTTATACTAATTATGATTACATTATTATTAATTATTATTATTGTATTAATTATCGTTATTTGGATGGTATTCTTGTGAATTTATTCTTTTAATTATCTTTATCTGAATATTCAGATAAATTGAACTATATGATATGTAAGATTTTCTCTTATTAATAAATCATTGAATTTAATTATTTAAAAGAAGTATTTAATCATAGATTCACTCATACCTACTGAATATAACATATTTTTATGTGAAGATTTCGTAAAATGCAGATAATCCGCTACAAAAATTGACAATTATTCAATTATAGTTAGAAGCAATTTGATTGATGTAGTTAAAAAGTTCTCCGGTTTCAGATGGTTGAAGAAGAAGATAATTGTCGCATGGGTGGCAATAGAATTGACCATAACGTGTAATATATAAACAAATCTCTGTTATCTTATGTTAAAGATTTTTCAATGTTAGGTACTTCAATACAGAACCTTCCAGGAAACAATAATAGGCTTTTTACTAAAGATGTTCTTAAGCTTTATGAAGAAAAAATTATCCACGAAGTAACATTACCACAAGATATTAAAGTAGTGTATGGCAATCATCAGTGCGCATGCGCAATTAGTCTCCCACCCAGAGATGTAATTAAAACTATTAAAATGACATTTGGCGCAATCCAGAGGCTTCTATGTGCAGTTCCGTGTATAATCATATGAAATCGCTTTACGGGTAGTTATTCTAACATAATAACGTTAAACGTAATTTTAAATTCAAACAAAGGAGATTTTTCTGTAGAAAATTGTCGTAGAAAGTAAACTACACCGCTTCCAGGTGATTTAGATTTGTTGTTGCGCTGTGTGAAACTTTAAAGCATTATTTTAACCTCATCATCTTGATTGCTGGTTAACTGCCTAACTTTGAGAGTGTTTTCATTTCATACAGCACTGGTTCATGTCTATGTAATTCATCTTTAATTTACTTTCATGGTACAAAATTTAAATAACTTTACTAAGTTTTTAGAGCGTTAAAATTGCTGTCTTCCATCAAGTTTTCCTGCTTCCAACTCTTTACGTTGTGTTGTTTATTTTACATTACTTACTTAACTAAGTCATGTTAGCGTCACTGAAAAACGTGATTTCCGCGAATTACTTTGTACTTAACATTTTTTATTGCAATACTGTGTTCATATTCAAATATAAATGTATTATAATGAAACACAATCATCATAATAACGTTAGATAAACAGCTACTGGAAACTGATTGCGCATTACGTACAACTGATTACAAAACAACGAGGATTTCCTCCCACGAGTAATTACTCCGGCGACACAAATTACAGAAGTAATAACACATGAATAATAAACAAGCGCTGGTGCTTCGCCCTTGCCACCAGCGACCACAGTTTGTACTGAATCACACAAAATTATAACTAACAACGTAATTCCCGCTCCGAGAGCAAATTGGCCCATATTTAATTTTGGGAAAATGTAAAAATAAACGTTTTTATTTGTGTAAATAACACAATAAAACTGCGGCTGCCATTACGGGCGACACGAAATTTGTACGAGCACCAAATTACATAGATACAATCTGTGTCGCTGTAATTGTTATTTTACTGTCGTTAGTGCCCCGGATCACGTAAATTCAGTTAGGGGATATGATTTTTTTTCAAATTCAATATTCAACCTTTTTGTTATGACCGGAAACGGACGCGTTAGAAAAAATTACGCGCATCCGGTTCGTTCGCAGCTTTTGCGCTATTGCAATAACGGTAATTAGTTTTTGATGTGAACACGATAAAAAATGATGCATTTGCCATTAATATGACAATAATAAAGAGTATACAGTCTAATAAAAAAGTGTTGTCAACTCAATTTAATATTCTTTTCACAGAAAATTAGTCCTAAACATATGAAATACATAAACTATTTTGCTGTGAACGTCTTAAATCGGATATCCCGCTAATGTGTCGAACGGATGACCAAATTGTGTCCATTTGCGGTTAACTAAATCAATCACAAATCACAATGCATCATATTTTTTCTCGGCTAGGGTCAGTGGTGACTCGGGAGGTACTCCGGATGTGACTGTCCCTGAGTCTTGTCTCGGGTTTCCTTCGTTTTTTCATTTCACCAACTCAATTTAAAACAAATTAGTTAGGACATTCACTCCAGTTCTTGTCAGTTTTCTTGTTCGAATATCGATTGTGATTTGACGTTGGTTTTTCAACAAAACGAACAAATAATTCGATTCGATGCTTTGTTTTAAAACAAAAGGTACGGTTAATTGGCTAAGTCAATGGAGTCAGTGACTTTATTCAGAATTGGCGGTCAAAGGAAACGTGATTCGATTCGGATAATGTTGTAACGTTACAACTGTTCTTGTTAAGTATTTAGTTTGTTTTGATAACTCTATTCATCGATTTTTCTTAGTTGCCGGATCAATTAGTGTTAATCGAAATGAAATATCTTCATTCGCTTCTCCATTAATAGTAGCCTTTAAATTGAATACCGAAAGATTAAAAATATGCATTTATAATATTAGCAATTTAAAAGCACTAAATCATTCTAATCAAACTTAAATTGCCAATACCAAGGCTGGTCCACATCCGTTATTAAATCCTAACTCAATATTTGTTTTAATGACTAAGTAATTGATTGTGCACGCCCGAGTCGTGTATCCTCCTGTCCCGAAAACCGTCACGACGCTCTCTAAAACACGACCGAGAATAACTTACTAACGAAATTTGGACGCCTTTGTATCTGGAGAACAAAAAACAAATCGAGTTACAGGCCGAAAACAGAGAAAATCAACAAACAAATACCATTACCACGGCCATTTTCGAACGGGACGCGCTCGTGATGGTGGCGTTTTTCAGTGCGTCCGTCGGTACTCGATTACTTGATTTACAAACCACTGCATAAACATACATTGCATCCATTGCTACATTTATTTGAATTCTATAATCTCAATACCATCTCCACCGAGCAATGGATTTAGAGTAGTGAATTTCTTCTCATTTCTATATAATTTCGAGTTGATGCCACAGGGATTCAATTCACGATTCCTCTTTTTGGGCAGATTCGGTCGGGTTATGGACTAAACAAACTCGGAGTCGTCTTGAATCGATTGGTCTCGGCCGGCGGCGTTGCTGGTCAAAAAGTTAAACATAGCGTTTTTTGAAGTAACTACATTAATATCCGGGTTACGCGGGTGGTGGGAACAAGTGCGTCAGATGTTACATAAGTATGCCTCGAAATCTAACACAAAATGGGTTAGGTAACGACTAACGAGACATTCTTTTCGTTATAGACTTGTAGGACCTGAATTCAGTAGTTAATTTTATGTCTTTGCAAAAATTCTCTTGCTTTTTGTGATAACAAAAATCATTTAGTAAACTTTACCTTGCTGTTGTAATTAATAATATTTTTTTGTAAAATTACCGCAAAGGATGTATTTATAAATAGACTAGCCTCCGCCAGCGGTTTCGCCCGCGTGATATCTTTATAAATTATAGCCTATGTTACTCATTGATAATATAGCATTATGCTGTTGAAAGAATTTTTAAAATCGGTCTAGTAGTTTTTGAATTTATCCATTACAAACAAACAAACATACAAAAAATCTAATCTTTTCTCTTTATAATATCTAATATTTAGAATATTCATTGTGGAGTAAGTACTGTCGTTTAGTTGATTCAACTAACTAAGCATTCTGGCAGTATTTTTCTCCGTGTGTTAGACTTAAAATTAATGAAATGGTGAAGTATTGCTTTGGCATTCATTTGCTAACTATTAGTGAAACGTTATACTTGAAAACTTTGAAACCCTAATTCACCCATCTAGGGGTTGCATTATGGAACATCCTTTCTTAGTCCTATAAGAAGCCTACCAGCCCAAGTTTGTCAAGCTGGCTTATTGGCTTTATGGTTAAGCAATTAGTCAGTGAGTAGTATTTAGCTTTTATATAAATATAGATTTCTGCGCGAAGAAAATTATCAGAAGAAAATAATTCTTGTCCTGACCAACCGTGTGTGGCTTTCTTCATTTGGCTTAACGACTTCCACTAGTTTCATTTAATTAACTTTTTCGTTCCAAGAACTGAAAAGGAATCATGATTAATTATTCCTTACCACCTAAATCAAACTCTAGATGACTTTTATCGGTAATGACCGTCGATTACTAACGATTAACTACCCAAAACTACAGAGACTAATTACGAATCCAAACATTGCTTTCTCATAAAAACGTACCCTCAATTCTAATAGGTCCATTAATTACACAACTGTCACTATATACATCAATCATATATAAAAAGGATTCGCTCAGTTAGTCGTGTTAGTACATCGTTTGTGTATAGGTGTCGTAGTCGACATTAGAAAGCTCGCCAGCTCCAAATCGACTTTTAATTAGTCAGATAAGAGGCTCATTACATCGACATTAGTTGTGCCAACTAACGTTTTTTACGTGGAACATTTTTAGGGTACAGTGAGTTAAATAAACAGGGAAAACGATATTACGGGAACACCCTAATGTTAAAGTCTGTTGACAATTATTTCTTTTAATTTGAAATCCCCATTTGACGGGTCAGTGCATACAGAGCGTAAGTGACATCGTAACGAAAACTGATACAATGGTTACCATGATTGATACCATGGATTGTCTAAGGGACAAAATTCAATATCTACTCGACCCCTTATAGACTTAGAGTAGGTATTAACAAGCCCAAACGTAAGGGACAGCTGATTAAATTTAAATATTACAATGTTGATCCCATAGAAAAAGTTGTTCAGTTTGATGGTGTGATCCACACCCTTAAATATGACCACGTATTTCTGATACACGTTGTATATTATATTAAAAAATATAAACAAATATCCAATGAGTTATGAGTTTCTTCAACCCGACCAAAAGCCTATAGGCTTCCTTTCTTCTATGCCAATCATCTCTGTTCCGTGCTTTATCCAACCAGCGGGTCTACCGCGTAACTAAAATGGTAAAGAAAGAAATAAAAGGAAGAAAGAAAAATCATTTATTTGCCCCAAATACAAGACACACTAGAATGGTAGACATATCACATAGGTAATAAGACGAGACAGAGAAGACATTTTTCTTAGAATGGCAACAGAGTAAATTTAAGTAGAAAAAGGAGGTATAATTTAAAATAATAAAAATTATGTAATGAACACCTGGACACTGGTAATAAACTTCAATGTTATCGTGAGAGACTAAACTTTGAGCTACCTTGTAACTAAATTACCGATCTTGAAGATAGGAATCCGAATTTCATGATTGGTTCTTTTTTTTACAAGGATAGCTCGAAGCTTATTCTCTCACGATCGTATTAAAGTTTGTTACTAGAGTCGGTGTTCATTACCATTTTAGTTACGCGGTAGACCTTGTTCCCCTGCTTCAATTCCCAATCAAATACTGAAACGAAATTAAGCCATAGCTCACCTACAGAACCTTCATAAACACGCTACGCACCCGGCGACGCTCACAAATTACGTCAACTTCATAATATTAGCGTTTCCAAGCAGCAAGCGAGCGTATCGTGGCCGTAATGTAGTTTTAAAAGATGTTAATACTATTCTTTCTTTATTACACAGAGCCGCGTCGTGGAAAATATTTACAAACGAACTTCGAATACAAAATGGTCATTCATATTCAGTATATCAATTAGCAGGTCAGTTGTCGAACGCAATTTATTGACGAAACATCTCGTAAAGTAGAGCAGGCTGGTGTTACAATTTGGAATTTATAATCTTTATTACAGTATTAGCATCAGACTTGGCAGTTGATATCCTTTTACAGAGTTTGTGAACGCTGTAGACTTGAATTTAGAACATGAATAATGAACGACATAGCGATATGATGTCAAATTGCTGTGAATTTTTATGACGCTATTCAGTATCAATTAAAATATGTTTTATGTATGCATTCTTAAAATATGTACACATAGCAAATAGTAATAATTCATTTGTAAAAACAAAACAAGAATCAATAAAATGTAACGGCTAATTCAAAGATTACGCCCCATTACACGCACTTAGAGATCGAGCGGAGCGTAGCAAATGATATGTTCGCGCAGTCCCACGGAGAGGTAATCTCGCCAACACATTACGGGACGATTTTCACGGCTAGCTATAATTTAATATAATCCAAAGAAATAGTTGCACTCGTAGCGTTTCCGAACTACATCATGCAATCGATACTCGATTCACGTGCAATCGGAGCTCAACATCAAATTGAATCTGACGTTTCCGTTGGACTTTAAGATCGTGGAATACGATTTAAATTTGAAAATCGAATAATATTTTTTTATAAAGTAGACTCTATGGTATTCTTCATAAGGATTTCATGTGAAAGACTAACGTTGCACACAAATGATCGTGATTTCGATAATCGGATGGTATGTTATCGATCACGATGCTAAGGTTTCGATTCGTTTTGATTGTGGATCAATGCTTGTTTTGATTTCCAATTCGCGCTTGCGTCGTTTGACGCTAAATAGCGTCACGTAGACGGCGTTCTTCTCTCTTATTACATATGCTCGCAATTTTCGTTTTCAATTTGAAATTGCAGTGGTGGAAGATTTTTGGTATGTGATATTCAGAGCTTCGAAACGATCAGAAATAAATCTTGACTGCTGACGAAACTTGTTAGTAAATTATTTTAAATAGCTCATAATATGCGATGACATCTGTTCATTTATAATCTGATATCACGTTTCATAAGGTGCAGTAAAAACATAAATAACAATCAAAACATTTAGAACAAAAGGTGACCTTACAAAAGTGACAGCGACTACCAAAGCAATTTAACATGGAACTTAACCTCCAATTATTTTGAGACAAACACACATTACCGAAATGAGATAAACGAATCGAATAGTCCTGCTTGATTATTAGTTATACAATAGCATTATGTGGATCGAACGCAATAACATAGTTCTTTTCGAGCAAGAAAGCATGTTTTCGATCGATTCTAACCTCTGTGTCGCAGCACTACGGATATTTTTGATTCGGTTGGTTAGTTTTCCCTTTGTAAATGAGTGTATTTTCGTAATTTCGGTCTCAGCGGCCTTACTTCGATAACAGGTTAAGTAAATGACACAAAATGGCCGCTAAGGGCAATAAAAAATAATTCGGGACGGACATCTCATATTACTTTTCGAAAATTCAATTTCATTTCCACGCTTATGTTACTTTTTTATGTTACCCCGCACTTTTATTGCTGCAGGAAACAATTGGTAAAGTCAATTTAGTTTTTTGTACAGATGTCTTCATTTTAAATCCAACATTAAATTCTACCATTAAATACGCATTTAGGTAATTGTAAACTATAATCTGGGGGCTATTAAAAGTTGTGTATCTGAATAAATATCGCAGTAAATAAACTTATGCGAGTCAACATTATTATTTACGTATTAACCAGTATTAAAGTCTTGATCTTTATGTGGATGGCAATTTATAAAGAATTTACGGGATTTTACTCAAAAGTATTTTTGTAGAATACTTACTTAATTAGTGAGTCTAGGGTACCTACTCCGAATCGAGAGCTTTCCACTTTAAATGGTCTTGCGCAGTTTCTCGCCAATTATTGACTAGAATCCCATGTAGCCTCCACAATATCACACCAGCGGTATCTGGGGCGGCCCAACGGTCTTATATGGTTTCTTGACTCCTCGATGCTCTCCCATGCGATTTCGTCGATCCGATTATATTAGGCTCGGCTACAAGCTCCTCGATTTCAGTATTTTTCCGGACTCTCCAACTATCATCCAATCTTTTGGCCGGATCCAAGATCTTTTGCAGAACTTTTCTTTCCGTGATCAAAAAGTTTGTTTTTCTTCTTGAGTGGTAATGTCCAAGCTTCACAGCCGTATATTAATATGGGTCTTATTACGGTTTTGTGGGTAGTTTTGATTTTAAAGTGAGAAGCTTCGACACTAACATCTTGAGTAGGGCTTCACTACATCGCAAGGTATTCTGGATGCGAATTTGGATTTCTTCGTCCCGGGTGTTTGTAGAATAGCTACTGTATACTCTAAGTAATAAGTACTCCCGCCGGCAGAAGGATAAAAACAGAGTCTCTTATGACTGACTGAAAAATTGAAAAGCTCATTAGGTTCAATTAAAGATTTTCCCATTTATTTTTAACGCGACATAGATACGTCAAAAATCGTCACACAAAGGACTAGAAAACTGCTATCCTGCGTTTCCAAAGTTACAAATGCTCTAAGCGTTGAAATGACCATCAAAACTCTTCCTAATAACTCATAACGAGGGCCCGCGACGTGACATCCGCTACAGTCAGCCTTCTTCGAATCATTTTTTACCAATAATATACAAATTACAGAGGAAATGCCAAAGAAATTGATTATACTATCGATGTGATCCTAATTTGGCACAATTATCTTTATTGATTCATATGTAGTTCTGAAGATAGCGGCGTTTTGAAATGATTCCTGTTTTAGTGTCGATTGGGAATTTTGGGTATCAGATGTTATTGATACCTTTTTAAAAAAGGTTTAACATATCGCAATGTACCTAAGCTTAGTTTATTGCAAGCCAATTGCAGTTTGTAAATAACAATAAAGAGTATGGTGTTGAGATTTTTATTGCTGATCTACAAATATTTTTTATGAAGAATGTGGAATGTATGTTCTAATTTCCTTAAGTTCACATACAGCCTGTTACTAAAGTAATAATTACAATGGATTGCCACTGATATATGTTTCTTTTCTACCTTTAAATGGATAACATTGAGTGACACTTGATCTGGATACATTAATTATTACTTTTAATGTGTTCATTTCTTATTTTTTTATCCAGGCAGTTGCAAAAAATTCGCATTTTTTCCTTTTAACTTAGCTACACGCAAGTAAATACTAATTCGCAGCTGTTACAGATATTTCTATTGGCTGTAAAACGGCACAGTTATCGAATAACATGGCCCAGTAACTCCGTTCAACTTTCATTGTAATGACGACTTCGGTTAAATAAATAAACGTAAATTGCTATTAGGGCTGACCTAATGCGAGCCTTAATTAATTAAAAAGTTCATTATTTTCTTTCAAGTGTAAATAAAAAGAAAGTTTCAAAAGTTGTCAGTTTTTTATCTTTTCGTGATAGAGTAAGTGCTAGTGTCAAGCTAGAAAATACGGTGATTATTCTTAGAAACACTGCAAGTTTATAGACGCTAATAAATTGTCGAAAAAATATATAGTGCGCTATTTATCATTTAAGAATTGTGAAGGACACATTTGCACAAACGTAAAGAAGTGCGAAAACTACCGAACCATAACGTTAGATTCTCACGCAAGTAAATTCTTGGAGAAATAAATTGTGAGCAGAGGCTCTAGTGTAAGTTTCTTTTACCAATCTCGTTTTTAAACATCGACCGCATTCGGCTCAGGGGATCTACCGCGTAACTAAACTGGTAATAAACATTGACTCTGGTAATAAACTTTAATTCGGTCGTGAGAGGCTAAACTTTGAGCTACCGATGTTCTTTACCATTTTAGTTACGCGGTAGACACGCGGATTGGTAAAGAGTTCAGAGCGGGCCAATCAGCACACAGAAAACGAAAAGAAAAACGAAAGAGAAAAGTTTAACGAAACTTACATACGAAAATTAAGAAAATTTTGTAAAATTTTCGTAGGAGTATTGTACTGTTCTGGCACTAAAAAAATCCCAGATTTACCTATAAAAGAGTTTAAGAAAAGTGTTACCCATTTGGCTGTCAGGAAAGAGCTTCATAATTATGCTGGAGTTACGGTGAGTACTATAAAGGTGAATTTACGACACGAGAAGAAGCAGAAAAGAGATTTAATTGAGTAAATTAAAACGATAATAAAGCCAGTAGTGTCGATTCTGTTGCATATTTTGACAGTAAACAGACTAAATAGATGTGTCACTTTCTTTTTCTTTTGAAACAGAAAGAGACAAACGCCCTAATTTAGTTTAGTCCTGACAAAGTACTCAACAGATTCGACACCATCATCTTCATTTTGGGTGCGACGATAATAATGTAAGCAAGTTTCTACACATTAATTTGCTACTGAATTATGATGTTTATATCTCATAAGTTAACGATGCAAGTTTTTAATTGTTTTAAAGTACTCGAACAACACATTTGAGCGCAACAAAAAACTTGACGACTAACAAGAAAGAAAGACATCCAATTTTTTCTTGCCTGCACGCAAGGGCTTTTTGTTGCATGACAACCGCGTTATCTAGGTATGTAAAATTGACAACCCTAACCGGACACGCAGTTTGAACACACAATGAAGCGAGGTGCGAGGGAGGGATGTGGCGGCGAGGGGGGAAGTGTGAATTGCTCAGGCGCATACAAAAGTTAAATAAACAATCCGTCGCAGGAACCACGCTCACTTGCGACTGAATTACCCGACCTTACTCAGTCAAAGCGGGTTCATAACAAATTGATTTTTTTATCCAAACGACGACATTAGGACCGACTGATGTTGGGAAGGTTCGCTCGGGTGACAATTGACGGGGATTTTATTTGAATTACCGTGCTTTCAAATACACATTAAAATGCGATTACGAGTTTGCCGGTACGATAAATATGGTGGAGATGGATTTCAACCAACAAATAAATACAATTCCAGTTACCATTGTCCATTAGAATCATCGTTGTAAACATGGCCGGCGATGATGACAACATGATATGTTAATTCAATATAAAAAAAAAACAAGATGCCTTTAGTACACTCAGCATCATAATCTTATTGCCTATGATTTCGGAACTGTGAAATTATTTATCACAGGACCTTTTCCACAATTTATCTCATAAAGACGAGATAAAATATTATATCTTTAATTTATTATTATTATTATCAACTATATTTCTATTCCACCTAGCGCACCAAGGATAGGTAGGTATAGTGTATATAGAGAAAGGTACCTACTAATTAATAACATAATATAAAAAGGAGTTTTCCAGGAAATGCCTCCATACAATTAGACAACTCCTTTTTATCGATAATTTTTTTTTTTTTATTGCGCACCACGTGGGTTCGTTATATGAAATACTATTGTTGCAGTTCGAATTGGAGCGCATCAAATTGGTGCGCTAAATGGCATGCATCAAAAGCCCTATAGAGCATAGATGCCCTAGTCAGTTAGTTAGATGTTATCTATGTTAATACAATATTATCTTACTCATTTACGTAGATAGACATGCTCGATCAATAACAATATCGCCATGAACATTCCTTAACTATGTTACATGTTTTTATCACTTCACCATTTTTTCTGTTCGCAAACAATTATCTACTGTTGATACTAACAAACGAAACTTAAGTGTTAATTAAGTTAATGCAATTATGAGATCATATTGGACTATGTAACGGACACCGTTGCAAACATAGATAAATACCCTACAAACACAACTATAAACCTTATTACTTTGATTATAAAGTTGAAAATACTGTGAAAAATATTTGCTAAACTGAGGACGCTTGTTGGTTTTCGCTGTCCTGCACAAGTGGCGATGGTGACCTTTTCAAAAGAGGGAAAAAATGTTGTTGAACAAGTAAGTGAATGGTACATTCGTGAAATGCCAGCTGCCAAGTCGAATGGTGGCCATAATAACCGTATTGTGACA
Source organism: Allophyes oxyacanthae (assembly GCA_932294325.1). NCBI lineage: Eukaryota > Metazoa > Arthropoda > Insecta > Lepidoptera > Noctuidae > Allophyes > Allophyes oxyacanthae. The sequence goes on from OW028612.1 coordinate 4,436,941, forward strand.
GTGTCGGTTAAACAAAGGACATGGCAGCGAGTCAATCAGACGTAATTATTACTTTGCACACTGTACAAGTGGACAGTACTCTTGATTTTATAATTGATGGCAGGTTCTGTGTGCAGGTTTCAAGGACATGACACGTAGGTGTTTTAAAATACAATGGTAATTATGTTGTGCTAACTTGAAGGCTTTAATTACGACATCTTTGGAATTCTATAGATAGATTATATAAAACCGTTTAAAATGTCTATACGAGTATTACAGCAGCACCATCCTATCAATTATTGCAAAGAGACATGATAGCACGTTGTTATGGACATGGAAAATAATCCACCCAACCCAATGAAAGTAGTAGTGGAAGTAGTGGTTCTCAATCCTGTTGATTGGGATTGAGCTGGATATGTCTGCCGTATACCGTCTGTAACTGTAGGGCAAAATAACCACGTAGTGAAGCCCTGACCCGGCCAAACGGAGAGTTTGTAATTTGTATCGGTGTATCTGTCTGTGGCATCGTAGCTCCAAAACCGATAGACCGATTTCAATACAGTTTTTTTTTAATCGAAAGTTTGTTAATCGGGTTTCATCTTAGCTATATTTCATGAAAATCTGTTCAGCCATTCAAAAGTCACAGCTCTTTTTCTAGTTGGAGTCGGGGGTTTTAGACGGTTAGGTTGTCAAGTCTATCATAGTCTGAAAAAATGGTACGATGAAGAAGACGATAAGTTCTTCACCGGAATGATAAAAACACCTACATTTAATACAAAGCATTCCCAATTCCTATACCCAACTCAATATAATACACATATCAAGCCACGGCCAACAATTCTAATGCAATACTGACGGATCGCGTGCGGACGGCCATTACAAACCCTGCCTCAGATTGCGTTGTATTGATGTCTCATTCAACATGGCCTGCCGATAACGGCTCCGATATCATATGCGGAATGGAAAATACAAGCTATTTTAACGCGTCTATAGAGATATGTAGTGAATACCAATACGCGAATAAAATAGTTTTGTGCTCTTATCGTAACGTATCATCTGCCTAGCCTTTTCTCTCCCAATCTAACCAGATGCGGCTGAATATAATTATTCTACACGGAGCGACTACAATCAGAACTCAGCCACCTGAATCAGTACTCAAGTAGAGATCACATTGAGCTTAGTTTAGGTACAGAACTACGCTCAGGCCATCTATAATGCGTACTTTGCAGTGGCGAAGAGTCCATACCACCCGATTCCCATCGGTTAATGCATGACCAATGTTATATTATTTTATTTACTCATCCAACTGATAAAAAAAGACTTGTTATTTAGTTAGGTCGAGCTCTTCCAGACATGACTATATATAGATTATAAGAGACGGTATGGATTTTTGTCTTGCAGCATTAATTGCAGCAATTTTGAGAGGGCATTTTGGGACGGCTTCCCCTTTTAAAACTGTCACCCTTCGCCACTGGTACTTTGACAGCTCAGACTTTACTTAAACTTTTACTTAAGCTTGGTATATGCTTAGCTTATGCTTTGATTTGGAATTTATTGTCATAGCACACTGAAATTGTACTGAGCATGCGCTAAGACTGACGAAGTCAATAAGCAAAGTTTAAAAGTCAATAAAAAAAGTACTGAATTCCAAAGTTAAGTCTGAGCAAGGTTTAAGTAGGCTCTTAGATGTCAGCCTCTGTGTAATGATTTAAGAAAACAGTATCTAGATAATACGTAAAATGTTATTAATATTACTTTGTTAGTAACATAAAAAAGGTTAAATTAATAATGTTAACATAACACGTTTTTGATAAATAAACTACCTACTCTTGGAAAGTAATTTACACGTGACATTTTATTGCTCTTGTTTTAACTAAACAATAAAAATAATGTTGTTTACAACATTTTCACACCATAAAAACAAAACCTTTTTGTATTATGGCCGTCTGATGGGAAAAATTTAATAACAATGGAGAACGGAATGCACTTTTTTTTTTATGTTGCATTTGGGATTTGGGTGCCTTTATAAGCTTCTCAAGTAAGCTAAAATACTAAATTTTTATGAATCTACTCAATTTAATATTTAAGTCGATAAACGGATATATACATTTAGTTTTATACTTTATGAATGAATAAATAAATAATTTAATGAAGGGTTCATAGGTTGCAGTAACTTTTTACCATCGGGTGGGCAGTATGTATTGTTTGCCACAATAGTAGTATAAAAAAAAAACAAAAATAAATGCTGATATTTTATTTTTTTAAATTGTAACTTTTTATAAAAAAATACAAGTAAATGAAATACCCGAAAACTTTGTTATAGAGTACCTTTTTTATTTATGTATTATATTATATTTCTGTCTCATTATTGAACTATCGAAAACCTATTCGCAACTGTAAAAAATAGCGTTTTTGTTGTTAACAGACGACTTTTTCCGAGCTAAAACATTGCATGGTATAAAACCTTTTCTACATTCGAAAATCATAAACAATGAGTAGTATGACCCATTATTTTTCAACAAACTTTCTAAAGTTTAATGTGATAATATTTTTTTAAGAACGACACATTAATGAGCTTTTCCTTGCCAGTAAAGTTTTGTGCCAGTCGGCGGTTAGTTAGAAGGAAAAGTGGAAAGCGTTCAAGTTAATTTTATTCGTGTCGGCTCAGTTAGTAAGCTATTAGTTAACTCTGTTTAAGTTTTACTCACGCGAAGTTAAGTTGTAGTTATTTACTCTGGAAAACCAATGATAGGCTTTGTTATTGGACTTTTTTGGAGTAACCGTTAACCTAGTTTTTAAAAGTGGGTTTAAATTACCCTAGTTTAGTTCTTTAGTTTTCTTTTTATTTGGCACCTACGAATAATAGACATTTCGAGCATTATTTGTGTATTTGAAGTTCTCGATTTTCCTGCTACAGTAGGTACGACTATAAAATTTATGCGCCTCGGCAATTTTCGTGTTTCCGAATTAGTACGAATATGCAACCAATGTCCGGTCGTCCGCATTTTCAGTCACGAGATATTCTTTTATTATTCTTTATAATATTATTTTATCTCTATTATTATTATTATTCGTTTTCCGAAGTTAGACGAAGATTGCTGAAGCACATAACTTTAAACGTAGTACTTACTCGAAAAAGGTGTCTCTTTACTTGCGAATTTGTCCAGATTTTTACTTTTACTTATACTTACTTATTTCAATTGTATAAGTTAGCAAAATTCGTATAATTTTACCTACACAAAATTTCCATGTTCAAAACACCAAAGTGTACAGGAAACTTTCGACAACTAATGCCATTTAGTGATTTTTTCCAACACTACAGAAGATTTATCTCACTCTAAATGTATGGCCAAGGAAAGGAAAAATGTACATATAGCTCTTAAAAAAATCATCTTTTACCTTCTCACTTTATAAATAAAAGAAGAAAATCAAATTCTAAACTAAACACAAGAAAATGTACAATTTCCACCCAAGCTACGTCAATTACACAATTTCCAATTAAAGTTTCAGCGCGTTTCAGACATGTTGGCAAATTAAATTTGTTCAGCTGATTAGCGGCGGTTCATGAAGTCATTTCAGCTGTTTATCGTTCGTTTGCATGCGCGCGCTTTACTCGGAAACAGTTCGGCGGTGACGTACGTAAATGTAGGTGGTCGGTGCAAGTTATAAGAGGGCTAATTCACGTCATTTTATGACGCGCCGATCATATTGCAGTGACGCTCGAACTTGACGCGAGCGTATCTCACTGAAGCTAAAAGAATACCAAATGTGTTATTTTGATCAAAATTTTACTGCAACTGCGCGGCAACTGCTCTTCTTTAGTTCATTATGAGCTAGCTAGGCTAGGTATTGGCCCTTGAGACCTAGTGGACGAGTCAGTGTAGCCCTACGCTAAAAAGTTTGGAGTCCCCTGATATACGGCGTAAAAATTGTAGCGACTACGATCGCGTAGCTGCGCTGCTACGCGCGTAGCAGTGCATTGTAGTGCGTTCTCGGCATGGCATTGCGCGTAGACGCAACGAGCGCTTGCAACAAGGAATGCATTAGCGTCACTAAAAGAGCAACTAAAGACCATTTTCACCAACAAAATAACAGATGGTTAAGTTAAGACAAAAACGATCGTTTAATCTGAAGTTTTGTATTGGTAAACGGTCGATTTGGGGGACATGACCCTAATAGCTTATCTGGCGTATCCTGGGTAGTCAGCTCCATTACAATCCTTGTTGTCTGGCTGACCTTTCCACCTTAGCATGAAGGACCACATTATGCGAGTCTAATTCTCTGGTGCCAAGGAAAGAGGGGAAAAGTCATACATTGAAATTTTTCACTAGAGTAAAAAAGGAGGTCGCGGGACTTATCTCATTACCGTGACCCCGGAATATAAAGGGCTATTGAAGGAACACCGTGGATTTTAGTCAGTACAAGTCTGACAGTCCCTCCCGCCCTGCCCGGGGTGGGAGGACTCAGTTGATGAATTTACCACGCTAAATAAATAAAAAAGTAAAAAAGGAAATACTTACTGTAAAAAAGTAGTAGTAAACTCACTCTGTATCATTATTATTATTTATTATTATATAATATAGTAAAAACATACGATATTATTGACTTATCTTCTTACCGTAACACATATCGATGTTTTGAAAACATTTATAAAAAAAAATTTTTTTTTCAAAAATAAGACGTTATCCCCTTTTTCCTTGGCGCCACAGAATTACCCTTCAACTTATATTTCAGGCAGTAAAATTTACCTACTTCTAATAATATTAATCACCGCTCTCCGTCTACCACTTACACCGTAATAATTCCCTTATAATTGGTGCGCTAAAGTCGGCTTGTTCTTACAAATTGTTTATTTTGGTGTAACGAGCGGCCCAGTCTAGCAACAACTATGTCTAATTATGTAAAGTAGCCAAGTTATATGATTGTAAGTTGTTAGCTTACGGCCAACCGTGAGAACCTGGTTAAATAAGGCGTTAGGATTATTTTCATGCTGATTTTGTGGCGCAAACAAACAAGGTTCTGCGTTTTAACCACATTTAATTTTACATTTTGTAGAAAGGTCATTCGGTTCCCAGATCTGTCAGTGCTATTAAGTTTTCATTAGATAACCTAACCGTCAAAAACTCCCGACTCTAACTAGAAAAAGCGCTGTAACTTTTGAACGGCTGAACAGATTTTCATTAAACATAGCTAAAACCATCCCGATTAAACTAGCTTTTAATTAAAAACTGCATTGAAATCAAGCCATCCGTTTTGGAGCTACGATGCCACAGACAGATACACACTACAAACATACCCCTTTTTTTCATCGGGGGTTAATAATAGCGCTACCGATTACAGAGTAGACTTGTCACTCTTGCTTACTCACTCATTCGCTACATAGCTCACTAGCTCAATAGCTCTCGGCAGCCGGTACGTCTCACCGAGACACCGAAATCACCGAACGGCTCATTTGTATCGCTTCGGAATACTTCGGATAATCGGATCGGTCGAGAGCGGTCGAGAGCCATTGACTATGAGCGAGCCGAGACGTCTCCTTCGACGCGCGTGAGTCAAATATACTCACAGTCGGCTCTGAGCTACTGAGCTATAGCAGAGCTAAAGGACTGTTATATAGCTCTTTAGAACCAAAAAGCTAATTGATTTTTTCTTTGGAATGAGCTATTTCGCCCATGTCTATTCCATAGATACTACTTACTTTAATTTATTTCTTTTTACTTTAATTTTGTTACATACTCAATGTGTGTTAATTTTAGTTACTGTAATTGGTTTTTACACAACCGTTGTAATTAAATAAATAGATCTATCTTATTAGTGCTAACAAATTCTCCTTTATATAAAAATCTTCACTTTAAAAATGTTTTTATTCACATTGTATTATACACATTTAGTCGGAAAAAGTCATAAAATCGAAAGGGGGTTATTGTACTCATAAGTATGAACAACTTTTACTAGGAGACAAACCCTGAAATCTCGAAAAAAATATTAATTCAATAGTACTCGACTATGTATGGAACAACTGATTTTTTTGAGGTATTCCATGAAGCACACCCAAACGAAGCACACCCAGACGAAGCACACCTAAAGTATTCCACTTAGCACACCTGTAGGTGGGCTTCAAATAAAGTTTTTAAATAATTAATTTATGCCATTTCAGGGTTGGTCATAAAATAAAATTTGTTCATAATGACAATAACCACTTTCCGGTTATAAATAACTTTTCAGACTAACCTTGTATAACCCAAGAGTTAGATACAATTTTATCATTTTCATCAATCAACAAATTCTGGCCGAGTTTGGTTACGTCCGCCTCGGAGCAGCGCGGCGGCCCAGAGAATACGAAGACTAAGAATTCATCATGACTTATAACATTTTGAGGATTATTATATATTCCGGAGTATCCGAAGACTAAGAATCCATCATGACTTAGAACATTTTGAGGATTGTTATAATATATATTCTGGAGAATACGAAGACTAAGAATTCATCATGACTTAGAACATTTTGAGGACTATTATAAACTAGTGACCCGTCCCCGGCTACGCCCGGGTGCATATGAAAGTACTATACCTATAATATTTCCTCTTGAATCACTCTATCGATTAAAAAAAACCGCATCAAAATCCGTTGCGTGGTTTTAAAGATCTAAGCATACATAGGGACAGACAGCGGGAAGCGAGCGGGGTATTATGTAGTGATTCCGGAGAATACGAAGACTAAGAATTCATCACGACTTAGTACCTATACTTTAAGGATTATTTCGTTATGTGCAACTAAGACGACGACTTGTGGTCTTATTAGTAAAAAACAAAATCGTGCAGTAACGTGAAACCGCTCAATTAATGTTCAGCCATTGATTACCACATTACTTAAGTAGGCATGTGAATTTAGTAGAACCTTACTTGATGAGTTTGTAGAACAGGTTAACGACATAATTGTGAGCGATTATTATTTCACTTATCTTTGCCATATTTAGAGGCTAAATACCGCAGTTAATATCCTTCCCTTATCTAAAAGTGTAACTTTAAGTGTTTAGTTTAACAGCTGGTAATTATAGGTTACCTGTAGTTTTATAACGCTTGGTCTCAAGTAGCTTATGGTCTAATAGATTATTGTTACTTTCCGTCTATCATAGCGTTAGCATGGCTTATTGCCAATTACTCCAAATCAATTGTTCTTTGAAAATAAAATTTTGTTACATGAATTCCCAAGGGCTCGAAGATTTATTTATTTACTTATACTTTATGCATACAAGAAAAAAGGATGGTAGGTGCATGGACAAGATAATTATACAAAAAAAAAATAAGCATAGTTACTTATAACTATTTATACTTAAGAATTTATTTAATACACACGACATATAGGTACCTACATTCTAGGTATATGTAAATAAATTAATATATACATAAATATAACAATCGTAGAAGAAAAAAAAAAACTTCTATTTAGTTCCCATCGGCTCCAAAGTCAAGTCAAGTCAAGTCAAGTCAAAGATTTTTATTTCAACTGGGCCTTTGCAGGCACTTTCAAAACGTCGTGATTCTAGGCGCACGGTTCCAAGTGGGTTGGTCCTGGAGAAGATACCGGCAAGAAACTCCATGGATACTCTTTTCATAAATCAAGCTTAGGTACTACACAACAAATGTGGGGCCGCATGACAATGGGGGGGGCAAAATGAATTGTAGGTATAGATAGGTATGGTCAGCAAAATAAAACGCTTGCGGCTTACATAATTAAAATCAGACAGTTATTATAATTTTTTCATCAAAATAAACATTAACATTGTAAACATGCAAACTTTTATGCAATCATAGTTTTTTTTTTTTTGAAGCCTTGGGAACATAATTTTGGAGTAAAATATGGGTTATTTTTAAGCGTTTTGGGAATGATATTATTATAATGTCTTAATGTATTTTATCTGTCTGTATAAATTAATGACTATAACTCATAACATAAAGTCAGTTATAGCCAATGGTTTATTAGGATCGTGTACAATTTGACAGATGTTATAACCCTCACTCTGCGAGCGTGCTATTATAAAATTACCACAATAAACATTTGAGCGCGCACCGCTAATAGTAAGCTTAATAAAGCAATAATCCGCGCGATCGTAATTACAGCCGTAATATTGATTATTACAGGTCTAATATTCATTACAGGCCTTAATAATGTTTAGCAACAAAGTTACGTGATTGAATTTAATTAATGCTTCGTACCAAGTTTATGTTCCGTTTATAAGTTGCTACGTTATTTTAATGAAAATCGTAAATTGAAAAACTATCTAAGTACTGTCTATTAACTATTGTGCGTGGTTTTAGAAATACTGGCCGCTTTTAATTAAGTCTTCCAAATTCAAATTCTAGACTTTTATCATTATTGTTTGCTTATGAACCACACTGGCACAAAAAGAAACTAACCTGGACCAGGATTGTAGGTACCTCTATTGATATTTTATACAAAAGTCTGAATTAAAATCATTCATAATGAAGTAAGTAATCCTTTGTGGATAATACGTATGTACGTGTTCTCGCAAAAACAGAGTCCTTCCTTTTGTTAAAAGCCTTATCGCTGTAGCCGAAACAGGCTTGGAGTAATAACGAAGTAAGTCCCATCTCTGATGGTGCGTTGGCCCAAAACAGTCATGATATTTCAATTATTGTCTTAAAAATAATTTTAAAATATCATCAATAAATTATTTATTGTAGGTTTATTTATTTGTTTTAGGTTATTGTACTCAGTCTTATAAAAAACTTTTATTATGGGGCCAAAAATGAAATCCGTTCCGGTTGGTCCGGTATTAAAAGTTGTTTATAATGACGAGTACACCCTTTATAGCACTATTAGTTACAAATAACCGTGTATATCCGTTTTATCATCCTAAAATATATAAATTACAGCAGAGTCCATAAAAGGTTCAATTATGAGCTCAAACCATGATTTTGTTCTAAATGCCTCAAACCATTGTAAGTGTAACAACCAAAAAGGACTATTGTTAACTGGAAAAAGAAATTAGAAGAAACTGTTTGTTTGCAGCTGCGATATATCGCCTCTTTTGTCTACTTGAAAGACAAATGAGCCCAAGAAATAATCTTGAATTTCGAAATCCAGATCGTCGGCGCCGTGGCTTAGTTGGTTAAAGCGCCTGTCTAGTAAACAGGAGATCGCGAGTTCGAATCTCGCCGGGGCCTTAAAGGTACTTTTTGCAATGCAAATATGTTATTTAATTGTAGAGCAAACAAAGACTCATATGCGTCTTTTATAAATTAAATAAACATTGTAGCATAACTTGGTACTACGTAAATACAAAGCATTGTGCAATTTCGTATCTTGTAAGTAACATTAAAGTTATTGAGCGTTGTAACCTAACATATTCAGAAAGCGGTTGTAACTCCAACATAAAATTAAATTACTAATATAATTACGGTGTTAAATCTAAAAACAATACAAGAATCTTTTTATGATCTAGAAAATTTTAAAACTGCACGTCACGCGCCGTCGGCGGGAACAAACAGAGTCGTAAACGGGAACAATAAAGCTGGCTCTCGAACTAGGAGACTCGACGGTACAGTGGCAACACAGCCTATGAGATACCCAGAGGGTGGAGGCGCGAAGAAGCCCTCTGTGTCCCACTGTGTTCAATCGAGCGCCTAGTTGAAAAACATCAATAGCCCATAACAATAACAAGGGTAATCAAAATAATAAATGGCGGCCCAGGGCGGATCGCTTTTTGTGTCCAATTATTTTTATTGGTGTTCAGTTAATTACATTCTTTGGCAAGAGCCGTGCGCGCGCGCAACTTACGCGAGCTTAACTTTTTATCAACCATATTCTGTGATCAATCGAAATTTGTTGGTTTTGCCTACATCTTCATGAGCATAAAATTTTCATGAGCGTCATAAATGCTCATGCTCGTTTAAGAATTTAAGTTTAGTTAGCGGCGGTTATTAAATACTTATAATAAGTATAAAAGTAACAAAACTTTATGACTTACGAGGAAATATTATTATACATTTAAGAAAGTAGAGAAAACCTGAGAAGTTTCTCGAGGGGCCTGTAAAATGTTCGAATTATTGGCAAATAAACAACCTACATTTCTATCCACTTTATCCACTTATGTATCCAACCCTCTTTGTAATAGGGATGGTTGGATACTATAAGTTAGAGGTGAGACGTGATTTGGCGCTAGCAAAATATATGTTTGAGGTGTTCCGCGGTAGGCTAAATAACCCAGACGTGTTGGCATCGCTGAGGCTGCTTGTTCCTAACACCAGGCTGCGGCGGGAGCCGAGGGAGAGGCTGTTTGAGATGCCGGCGGCTCGCACTAATCTAGCCAAGTTCGCTCCGGGAGCGAGAGCCACGCGAATATTGAACAGTATCTCACAAAGGCTGGACATTTTTAACTGTTCATTGGCGGAGTTCGTTAGGGTGACCATAGATTGGTTAAGTTCTAGTAATAATGGTGGTTAATTTATCGTATTGGGTGTATACCTGTGAAGATAAAATTTGTTGTTTAAATAAATAAATAAATAAAGATTCGGTCACTTTCCTGTCATCATTCCGAATATTCTGTGATTCTCTTAAAACCCCATATTTATAATCGTGTTATAAACTTCTTATAGTCCCATCAGAATACCAGCAGCAGCGTTGTGACATTTTCCTTTTGCAGAATTATACTAAAATGCACTTTTTTCTAAGTTATATTTTATGTGGTTTTCTAGTGTTATTTTCTGTATCAGTCCAAAAACTGTTTTCTTTCTTTCTTTAATAACTAAAATAGCTATAAAATCTATAGTCATCTCATTTCATTTATATGAAAATGACAATGACAGGTATAATTCATAGTGTTTATAGAACGTAAATTTTTATGAATAAGGGGACGAATGTTTAATATTTGTGTCCATCTAATTGGATACTTTTAGACCTTTTTCATACCAGTCAATTACGCAATGTTATCTAAAAAGGTCTCTGATAGAAGAATAATTTCATACAAACAGTAAAGTTATTATACAGGGCGGTGACGACGTGACGACATTAAATGAATCCACGTATTGTATTGTACTGTGACCATACACAAAAAATCTATCATCTCCAGTCAGTAGTTTAGCCATAGGTATTAATTTAGATTTTCTTGATTTTGCACATGTCACGATCTCTAGGCGAAATTTGAAAAGTTTCTGACCCGTTCTCATCAAAATAATCTTTATTTACTCGTATTGAAGAGATAAAGATGAAATAAGTTTCTACTTTGATGTCCCTTCACCTAGACGAATGAGAGTAGAGTGGAATATTATGCAAAAACAACATGCGTGAAAATAGTTGATTTTGTGTGTACAGCTTCAGAACGTGGTACCCAAAAGCATGGTTTCATTTAATGTCGTTACGTTGCCGTCGTGACCACTCTGTATAACTTTGCTTCAATATTCTCGCTATTTGGCACACAAAACCAATCGGCCATATTTGCGGGTCGAGTATAGCGTCGCGTGTCGTCGTCGCTGCGCTTGCGACTTTTTGCCGCTTGATCGCTCTTTTATTGATTAAGCTATTTGCAGGGCCGCGAAATTTTAATGGCCCCAACTCTTTCGAAACGTACGTGTTGATGTTAGATATTAAGTGTGATTCGGCCATTTTATAACTATTGTTTTAATTGATAGCTGAATTAAATCGTCGAAAGATGACGTACTCGTATACAGATAATTTCATTTCTTAATTTATTTTGTGTTAAACATTTTCTTGCACATTTTAACCTGAGATAAACTCAAATAAAATACTTAATTAAAAATGCCTCCATAATACGGCCCAACTATTGATGCTTCTAAAAAATGTAATAAAGTAATAATAAAAAATTGTAATAAAGTAAGTAGGTATATTCTTATAGAATTACACTGCCAATTGAAAAAAGAAAATAAAAATTGTTGAATAAGCGGCATTTCCGTAAAGCCTCACCTTAATATGCTGCATCAAAAATTTCGACTAAAAACCAAAACTAACCCGTAAAATTCACTCACTTATCAAGTTAATAACAAAAACTCTTTCTACCAATCGTTTTATTACACGTTTCCTACTAAGTTTTATTATTATTAGTCCGTGGCGCCTATAATTGTTATGAATTATATGATTGTTAATAACTACGGCGTGGAAATCCGTCGCGTTTATTATTAAATCGAACTATTCATGCATGAAATATGCAGGGTTGACTATTCAACTGTGAATTGTGGCTTTAAATAGATCATGTTAATGATTATGTTGGAACTAATCAAGGAGGGAATGCTTATTGTCGTCAATTTTATTGTTGTTCTGTTTATTCACTGCAATAATCTAATTAGTTCTTCCTTTTATAACATATTTATTTCTATCTTAGGCCTTTTCGATCGTTCTACTCACTATTGAAATGAGTCTCTTTTCTTTTACACTTCTGTTTTTAAGGCCAGTTAGTTTAATCCACTGTCTTCTTGTAATTATCTTTCTGGTGACATCCAATCTGCCTTTAAGGGTTGACTATAAGGTTTTAAAGAACTCAACTAAGACTTGATTTCCCTAAAAAATAGATTGTTCAAATATTCAAGCTAAGCTTTTTGTACCCAGATCAAAAATCTATATAAATCAAATTAACTCATTTAATAGTCTAACAAACAACATTTACGATGTTATACTAGGAACCCATATAAACTGATACCACAAAACTGACAACTGTTAACAGATTTGTACCAATCCATGGGGTCGTAAAGACCAATCAACGGGATTGCGTTACAATGGGAACAAAGACGTTTTTATTACCTAATTATCATGATTTGTTTTCTTTAATGAGTGCTCTATGTTTCATCGCACTGTTACCTACTAGACAAACTTTTTTGTCATTGAAAAACCCAATTTTATGTTGATTTTGAACCTTATTAACATGATCATAAGATTTAGTGAGAATTTTTTTGGGTGTATTACTATGTTGTTAACAGTTTTATGTTATTACGGTCCCCTAATTGGAACGGATGCTTTGTTTCAAATGTCATATTTAATGTTTTACTAATTGTTATTACTGTGATATAAAAATGTTATTGTTTTTTTAACTGCAGGTACCGCAAGTTAATTTTAGATATTGCGCAGTAGTTTGTACCTGAAGAAGAGCCCTAATTGGTTATAAAATGTTTCTTTTCATTATAACTTTAATCTAGGTTGTTTGGTAGTTCGTTTATCATATTGTTCTCAAGAAATGATTATTTATTCCCAAAATAAACAAATAATTTATTCATACGTTTATATATAAAAAACGGATAATAGTTATACTCATTTGCACAGAGGTGTGTGAAATTTGGCATAGTTAAAGTTTATAATTATGGTGGAGTAGAGAAAGCTAAAATTTATATATAATCAGTGGTCTAATTTCAACCACTGGGCAACCATTAGGTAGTCATGATTATTCGAGAATGACCCATTTCCTTTGTTCCCCTTGTACCCCTTCCTTAGTTTCTCAAGATTTTTTTATTGTTCTTTTGGTTTCTTTTTAAAACTTTCTCTCTCACTAGGATTTCTCCTGTATCGAGGGTACAGTTTACAAACATACATCTCACATGCACACACACCCAGACCCGAAACAACTATCTGTAGGTAGATCATACAAATATTTGTTCCGTGCGGGGTTCAAAACCGCGGCACGTTATAGCGCAGAAAGCTAATCGCTTAGCCACTGCGCCAACCGTGTCGTCGATATTAAATGATGTAAATGATTAGTTATGAGATAAACATGTATCTATCTATCTAGCTATCCGCTCACCCAACATAATTTTACTTCTTGGGATAGGTCTCCTCTCTTTCACACTTGTTATAGCTTTCAATTAATCTCTCTCTCTCTCTCTCTCTCTCCCCCTAAATCTCTTTCTCTCTTCCTGCATTTCCTTCACCATTTCCCTTTATGTTCTTGCATATACTGGGTATGCAAGAATAGCTAGATCAATTACTATTAACGCCTCTGCAATTTAAAGTTTAACCCCTCAAATATCGGTCAATAAACCCCTTGTCCCATACCGCCGGCGCCGTGGAGTTAGCGCCATCGTTTCATGAATCATGCTGTAATATAATTGGGTGCGTATGATATAGGCCTTTGATTCAATTGTCAAGCACGGGGGCGGGCCGCCCAGCCCTCCGCCCATCCCGCCCATAGCCGCCGGCAATGTTGTTAGTGAGCTGAAGTACTGTCGGGGACATCACGTGATAGATTTTTTACAAAATTCTATAAAACAATACACCCATAATTTTTAATTAACCAGAAAAAAATTAAGAAATTCCTCTGCTCATAATTTTACTCAACTTTTTTTATGGGACTGACTGAAATCGTGATAAAAAAATCGACTGCTCCATACATTTTACCTGGTTAGGTAGGTATCCACTTTTGTATGTAACAACAGTTTTTTTCTTGATTTCAGAGTTCCTTCTATAGCAAAACATGTGTATAATGATGAATAGAGCACATCCTTAATATTTTTCTGGTAATTAAATAATAGTGGTGTATCGTTTTTAGTGTATTTTATCATGGAAATATATTTATTTTCTTCTTGTCATTATGTTTTACGATGAATCTTTGAAACAACGCATCGGTTACTCCTCTGGTGTTGCGGATGTTCATGGGAGGCAGTGATCATTTACCATTAGGTGATCCGCAAAATCGTTTGTTTGCCCTTATGAAATAAAAAATAAAAAAGTTTGTAAATATTTCTTCATTACCAGAAACTCAGAAACCAATATCCTTTTAGTATGAGTTCGAATAACTTTCGAAGAGTTTATCTCTAACATGGATTTTATTATAAAACGCAGTCACCATAACACTTATCAGTACAAGCGTACTCGTAGGTGCTACAGCAATAACTTGGCCGGTCCTGATTGCGTCGAGCGTCCACTTAATGAGAGGCTTATTAAATAATTATTAATTGCCGGCAACCCGCTGCGCGCACCGATTGCAATACAAACTATTGAAATATCATTTAGCTTTGTATCGAGGAGAGGGATAGGCTTTTTAGCGTCGTAAGAATGTTGATGGAGTTTAGTCTTCGAGAAATCTGGTAAAGGAGAAGATGGAGGTGATTATAAACGAAGGAAAGAAAGATGAATGAAGACCAGCGATTGAACTTTCCTTTTTTCCTAATTGTTTTATTTTTTATATATATTTTTTTAACGTACAATAAATACGATTTATGATGAACACTAGATCACCCGGAGATCGAAATTCGACCGTAATTTTAGCTTTCTGCACTCCTTCTCCATATAAACTTTAGCTATGCCAAATATCACACACCTCCATGCGCGCAATATGCTTTAAAAGACGTTCAAAGTTTTCTTTTCACGTATTAATATACTATATAGATTATGTATTACTGAAATTCGTTACAATAGATTTTTGTAGTGCGCAATGACTAAGGGGCTTCTACGTAAGGCCTCTATCTCCAAATACTGGAATTCATGTGAACATAATTATATCTTATCTGTAATGTAGAGCATGCTTCATAGACTACTGGCAAGTAGTTAGTTATAATCACCAGTTATCTAATGTTATGCTACTCTGGTCAGAGGAATTTGCGATATTCATAGGTAGGCAGGTATTCAATGTGATTTCATTCTGTTTTAAATTATAAACTGAAAGTTATTCTAAGTTCAATTAAATGGGAATAAAAAAAATACATAAAAATTATACAAATGAGTACCTACATCATGCAATTAGGTCCTGTAATATTTGAGAAATAGTGAAATTATTACTTTATTGTTAAACTAAATTATTAACTGATGCAGCATTGGCTCGGCTATTTATTTCAAAATTAATCAAGTGATACATCATTCAGATGTTAATTAATATTTTTAGTTCAAAAGAACTAAGGAATGAGTTAACTAACGCATGATATAGAACCAAAACTAAAAGTCAATTAATCCACGAATTGAACGCGTAAAACTAATTCATTACCTACATACAAATCATTACGAACAAACACACAATAACTCTTGTGAAAAGTGTATTTGTATATAAATAATATATCTTAAGGCGAAGTCGTCCAGCTGACTTATTGTCGGCCGTCTACTCCGCCGCCATTTTCGTATTGAAATTTAACCACAATATATTACGTTTGTTTGTTAAGTTAATTGTTAAATGGAGGGCCTCGTTATATTCTCGCGCATATTTTATTTGATATCGGCGCTTGCGCCTTGCTCGTATATCACCTGATTGTAAAAGATGCATCCGCTTTTGGTTTCTTTGAAACCTACTCGCCTCGGGCCGCGAGCGTGTTGCTCAATAATTCTGTTAATTTTCATTAAAATCATCGGGAATGCTTTACGTTCTTCGGTGTCAGATATCCAATTTATGAAACTAATATTTTTAATTTCTCACAAATCAAATGTCTATACCGATACCCGAAGGCGCTTAGACCGTCCGGTACCAAATTTAATAACGAACGAAATTAGGCGTTATTATCTGTGGCGCCTTATATAAAACAAATACCGGTCGGCCATTTTAGTACAGTCTCGTCGGCCATACATCGTGTCCTACAAAACATAAATGCCTGTAACGACCTACTTATGTAAGATATTTACTGCCAACTGTACCTTAAGAGTCGTCGGATGTAATTTTGACTCATAACGCGTGCGTTCGCGTCGGATGCTTGAGGTTTTTCCTAAAGGAACGTAACGTTAACGTGTGAGTTAACATACATTCTTACCGCTTTTAAATTACTTGGGACGTCGGCTTTGGGCCCTAAAAAATTATAATTAAAAGCAATAACGCGAGGCGATTGGCTTGTATTAGGTAAAAAAAAGCGATTAAAGTTTACGATAACAATTATTAGGGAATTTCATTAGGAATGCAAATATGGGGAGCTTGTTTTCGTATCCAGATTGGTCTGTTGGGTAATCTCCTATTAAATTAGTACATAGGGCTTCAAGTACAAGTTGTTAAGTTTTTTTTATTTGTGTGAATATAAACAGTTTGATTCGCGCCAAAATATTATTCATTCAGGTGCACTGAAGCCTCGAAAAAAATATGAATAAAAAACAAAAAAATATTTGGTTTATAATAACCGTTTATTACTCAGGTTATTGTAAAAATTTATAGTGTGAAATAAGGATGCCATGAGCCAGTCTTTATTCTTCAAGGTTGTACAGAATTTAAATATTAATTAATAAAATACCCTACCGCTCTACCCTGGCGCTAACCATATTTTGCATCAGATACACAATGTGTATCAGAAATGCGTGGTCATATTTATAGATGTGGATCAGACCATCAAACTGAACAACTTTCTCTATAGGACCAACGTCATAAACGCAAAAAAATAATCAGCTGTCCCATACAAAACTATAATAGGTACCTACCTAATCGACCCAAATGGTATAATAATAATTTTTATTATAATAAAATAATATAAGGCTGATAATTTTTTCGCTTATTACGATGTTGGTCCTATAGAGAAAGTTGTTCAGTTTGATGGTCAGATCCACACCCTTAAATATCACCATGCATTTCTGATACACGTTGAAATAAGTAATTTAAAACAACTATCGATTATCCGCAATATACTTATTTATCTCTAACCTAACGTAATCATTGCAAAATCGAATTAACAAAGATAACATAAATCAACTTGATTTGATAGTTCCAATTCAGTTCTGGTTTACGCAATCAGCGTTTGTGTGCCAACAATGCTTACTTTCAACGTCTGATTAATATCCTTAGCTAAACATCCAAAGCCAAAACAATAAATTAAGAGAATGAACTTCCTAATCACATAAAACATTAACAAACAGTATTCAAAGTATCCAGGGCCTCAGGCCAGAAACGAATTTAATTATTTTCAAAACTGGCCTTAGAACATTTGCATAAGAAAACTATAATTTATCTATACAAGAAATTAACCTCTTGGCTCAACTCAATTAGGCTAAACCAAAGCGCATACTAAAAGGGTTTAATAAGCTGGGGCGGGCGTTTAGGGATCCGTACCAAAATGATGTAGAAATCATGCAGGTTCACTCTAAATAAATTATTTCTTCGTCAAATCTTGTCTAACAAAGTAATGTTAACATGGCTCTTAAAATACCCATACCTATCGATTTAGGGCCATGTGCACCGACAGAATAACAGACGTTTACCCGTCGATTATCCATACAAATAATCATGTACCTATAAACGGCATACTTTGCTGTCATCGTCTGTTTTGTTGTTGGTGTAATTGGGCTTTAGTCTGGGAAATTAGAAATTGAGACATTATATCCACAATCACAGTTAATTCTTTTGTTCATAGTGTAAATTTCAGCTTTACGCAGATGACTATGATCAAGTACATAAAACCTAAATATTATAGTTTAAAAAAAAACTAAAGAAACCGCTTTTGTCATCCAAACTAAACGTGTATGCAAAATTTCAGCTCAATCGGAAACCGGGAAGTGGGTCAAATTTAACATCCAAGATTTTTTTACATAGTTAGTTAGTTACAAGTGAAGCTAATAAAAGCGTTTTAAAATACAATACGATACACTTTATTGCACACCAGAAATAGAAGGAAAGATAAAATATAGATATATCGATTATATTTGTTTAGTACGAGTATATGCCAACTTTTACGCATCATACAATTGATCACCTCATGGTTGAAGGCGTTACGCAGAGCCCTATGCAAGGGAACAAGAGTTAGACCAAATCTGTTGTCATATAAAACCATAGGCAAACTTTTACAGATCACAGCATGAGGTTATTGAAGGTGGATTGGCTTATTTTTTCTTATGGAATCACTACATCACAGACCGACTTTTACGAGTATCTATACATAAAGGAATCGACTCTACCGTGTTAATAAAATGGCACTAAAACCCCTTTCACATAAACTGAACTCGCGCTTGAACAGTTGTTTTTTTTCCTTGTCAATTTAGGTTTTTTTAACGTGAAGCTCATAAGTCAAGCTATCAATTAGACAGAGTATCAGTCAAAGTTGCGTTTCGTGACAGACAGCGTAAAGCTGGAGGCATTTTGAACGCGACTCCTTCAAATACGTTGAGATTGGAGTCGATGCAGATGCCAAGAAATTATAAAACGGAATTGCCTAATTTTCGTAACACTCCTGCTGTTGTTTTAAGGACTTGGAGCTTTACTAATACTTTAACATGGTTCTTTTATTCCATTACACACATTTTATTGTTCAAAGAAATTGAAATATGAGATCTAGCGCAGCATTCTAAATTCGAATGAAGATTTTGGAAGCATGAAGAGGCCATCGATGTCTATAGATACGCTCTGTCATACAAAGGGAAGCTAAAAAAATGAGAAATATTTTTTGAAGACGTCAAATTCAAAATTCAACAATGTTCGAATTATATTTAAATAGAACAGCGATACATGCACTAATGGAATAGCTACTGTTATTATATATTTTTTATTCAATACACAAATTAATAATTATGTTTGTAAACGGCATTTGACTGGTGATCAACGACTCCATTTTCCTGAAAATGGAGTACCTGACACGTCTCACTTTTTGAGTTCACTAAATATATCTATAGACATCGATGGAAGATGCCAGTAATGAGAAAGATTACTATTAGTATATTAGCCAGAGTGTTGAAATGTTAAAGGAGAACCTCGTCACAATCTTTATCACTTTTTTTTCGAGGAGTAAACTTTAATTTTGCGAAGGTCATGTGAGAGAAATTCTTGCCCATTCCTCGGTGGCTATCTTCAGTACATACGGAAAGTTTTCTCATGTTGCTGTTGAATCGTCTTTGGCATTGCCGAAATTTAACAATGTAATTCTAAAATTGATATTGTAATCCTTTAGCGGTACTAACGAAAAGACAAACTAATCATCTCATTTCTTAAATAGGTAACCAACTTGCTATTGAATATTAATAATCGCTAAACGCTGTCTATCAGACATCATCCTGAGTGAACGTTACCGCTGATCTGTATAGATGACCCTGACTTTAAATTAATGACATGAAGAATGATATTTATTAATTTTTAATTTCCACTCACGTCTCGTCTTATTGGAAAGAGGCTGTGTATAACCAGAATATCTATCATTGTATTGCTAAATGTTATACCTACTTCATCAAAATGTTTTGGAGAAAGAGGCTTATTTTCTACTAATTATTAGATATCTATTGATTTCATCTGAGCTTTCGGAAGAAAGCTATTATGGTGGACAAATATTGACTTTCTTTCACCGACTCAACACTCCTTCACACAGCTTTAACACTTATAGAGGCAGCGTCTCTAGATTCGTAAGAAATTGACGGAAACTTTTGTGATCCGTAATTAATGAGATACTGCTCAGTCTATTTCAGCTTACTTTCCAATGAAAACTTTAAGTAAATTCATACACAATGCTATTTATCACACATTTTGTAATCTAATCCCCGTAATCATAAAAAAGATAAAATGATGGATAAATTGTGGTTTCTTTTCTTTTTTCTACTGTTACTGTTAGCCTGCATCATCCCACTGCTGGGCAAAAGCCTCCCCCAACATTCTCCCTCTTTTTTCTAATTCAAGAAAAAAAGTTTGTACTGTAATATTTAGAGAACGTTTCATCTTTTATAAATATAAACAATTTCATAAGCGTACAGACTGCACACCGAAAAATTACCATACCTTTATCCCATTGCCCAAATCAAACACTGTCTGTAAGTTTTATGGGTTTACAAATGTAAGCAAAGCACTGGCCCCGGTTGGCTGGAGGTAATTGGATCGCCGCGGGCCCAAGTTATTTATGCACCCATACATCAGCGCAAGGAAAACAAACAAGCGGACAGACGGACCGAATTCGTATGTACGATTGTGGGCTTTGGTCCTGAAGAAGTTATTCATGTAGGTTTAAAGATATATTTATTCTCATAAAAAGACAAAAAACAGTCACTTACATGAGAACAACACATAGTAATAATTTGCATAGTCGTTCATTAATGTACACAGTAGTGTGATGCTTATTGACTTTATACTAACCCATTCCATACAACTTAGATTATGTTTTGCTTTTTCTTCTGGGCGCGTGCTTGTACCTACGCAAGGTAAGATGGGGACTTATCCAGCTTCGTGGTTATCGATAAAAGATGCGTAAATACAGCACCATAAACACTTTACAAAATATCAATAATTCAAAATAAACATAATATTAACCTCTGGGTCTACCGCGTAACTAATATGGAATGAACATGAACGCTGGTAATAAACTTCATTACTATCGTGAGAGACTAAACTTTACCGTTTAAATTTTTACCAACTATCCCCCATAATCATAACAAATTGTCATTTTTAAACACTCATTAAGATAACCAGATAACCTAAACCTGGTATAAACCTGTCCCTGTCATTTTTACCTATGTTTGTCAATGAATAGAGATGACAATAGTCGTAAGAGCTAGTTCATTTAAATAGCGTTTAATCATAATTTATGAATAAGGGGGTAAATTTTTACCCATCGTGAAGTTGGGAGTCCCAACTTAATGATTCTGACAAAAAAATACGCTTACAGCGAAGACTAAGAAAAGAAACATTATCATCACTATCACTACACGGTAAAAAATAAAGTCGCCCACTGCGTCTGTCTATTTGTTCGTTACCTCTTTCTTAAATATACAACGGATTGTGATACGTTTGGGTCGAGTAGGTATTGAAGTTTTGTCTGGGACAGCTGATAAATTTTTGGCGATTACGATGTTGGTCCTTTCAAGAAAATTGTTCAGTTTGGTGGTCTGATCCACACCCTTAAATATGACCACGAATCTCTGATACATGTTGTAGGTATGTTTATAATATTTTCATATTGAATGTAAGGATAGTAGTTATAGCACTCGCGCAAGCCGGGGGCGGGTCGCTAGTAGGTAAGCGGTCAGAATTAAATCAACATAGGTATGGATTGTCTCAAAAATTGGCCTCGTGTGAACGTCTATTAGAAGCGGAGCCGGCAACACTCGAAAATCTCATCCATACGAGCGTTTTTGCAAAGTCCGTTAAAAAATTAAGGTTAATAAACCTTAACGGCTAAGTACAACATTACATTTAAGGAAGTGAAGGTGACGTAATAAAAGCGTAGTATGTAAATGTTAAAATAAGTGTCGGAGCGATGCGCGCTAGGCGGCGTGTTGCGCAGCGTGACGTCGCGCCCACTCCTGCGCAGCCGATGCCTGCGACACCTATACTTATCGGGATTTCATCTGAGACAAATCTAGAGAGATATGTATTTGTTTATTTTTTGGAATACTACGTGAAATGTGTGAATGGATAACGGCATCTCTCATGAATGGGTCGAGGAGATCAGCTGCGTGTGCGACATATCAGCCCCCATACTTAGAGGAGGTGGTACTATCGCCAGAAAATAGAAAAGCGAGTAAAATGTATGGGATTGACATTTACGAATTAGTGACGTTTGGACACAATGTCAATTCAGTACATTTTCTGGTGGTTCAATTCTCCAGCGATTGAAGATTGTAGGTACCTACACTTGTCTACAGGTAGGAACTGCAGATATTCAGCCTCTTCTGGTTAGACGGGAAGCCGAACCCAGTTTTCTAGAGAAAAGGCTAGGATGATTATCTATATTATTATTATTTTAACAAATTGTAACAAATACAGTCACCAAGGTGAAATGAAGCCTCGACAAAAACATGAATAAAATAAAATAAAAAAGGACGTGTAGGTATTTAGAGAATTGCTAGGAAGATGAGTAGTAGTAGTAGTATAGATACCTAGATATACGAATACAAACAATAAGGATAGAGGATCTAAAATATTATATAAATGACTCAAATTATAAATCAATTTATTAGATAAAAGTGTTTACTAATGACTATGAACATTTATAAATAAATAAGTACAAAAAAAACATCGACACTAAATTATGCAAACATCAACGCAATTTAAATGAATTCGTCTATTATAGAAACGGTTCAATTTAAATAATATAGCAGTTAATATAATATTAATTCAATTGTCAGTTGTGCGACCCACGTATGGTAATAGTGACGGCGGGGTACGGCGCGTGCGCAAGCCACCACGCTGCGACGCGAGCGCAAATGAACAGCCTTCCCTAACTACGCAGACCTTGTGACCACAGTATTAGGTCGCGCTTGTGGACATTAAGATTAATATTCTGAGAACAATATCACCCACAAATGCAGCGTTTAGGTTTTTAAAATATGACTCCTCTATTATTTATTAAAAGCCATGGTTTTCCTCTATGGAAGCAGGAGTTGCTATTTACTTGATCAGCCATATGATAATCTACTGTGCTTAGCATAGCATTGATGCTTTTGGAAACCATAGATGTATCTTACTTTTTTGGTTGATCAGATGTAATTTTACCTAACAGTTCAGATTGCCTATGAGCGATACTTGAAAGAAAGAAAAAAAAAAACCTAAAACATCACAAACGAGTAATATCGTGTATATAATTATAGACATAATAATAATAATTAATAATACTAGTGGTCGCCCAGTGGTCGAAATTCGACCGTAATTTTAGCTTTCTGCACTCCTTCTCCACTCCATGTAAACTTTAACTATGCCAAATCCCACACACACTCCTCCGTACGCGCAATATGCCTAAAAAGTGGTACAAAGTTTTCTCTTCTCGTATTAATTTAAAGATTAAATTGCAGGGTCGGTGTGGTAATGTCTAATATGCCTCAGCTAAAAATTATGCTGCATGTAACTGCAGCAGTGCAACGCTGATTTTTAGCTGAAGCTTCAGATGGCAGACGAATCAAATGGTCTTAAATATTTTATGATAAATTGTTGGAAAATCAATATAGGTACTATACATTTGAGTAGTGTTTTGTTCGTTTAAGACTAAAAACAATTTTTGTCTTTCTTCACAGCAGTTGAGTAGGATATCCTGATTCGATTGATCGTCTACTCTACGTACCTAATTTATATTTGTTTATCCTAACCGTCAAAAACCGGCGACTCTAACTAGAAAAAAAGCTGTAACTTTTGAACGGCTGACCAGATTTTCATGAAACATAGCTAAGATGATACCCGATTAAACTAGCTTTCAACTTAAAAAAAACTGCATTGAAATCGGTCCATCCATTTTGGAGCTACGATGCCACAGACAGATACACACTATAAACTTATAACATCCTTCTTTTTTGTCGGGGGTTAATATAAGAACTCATGGACTCCCTACCTCTATAGTGGTAATGTGACAATACGCGTTCCCCGTATCCTTACATCTGCACATCTATCGAATGAATAAACAATTTTGCGCATAGCATCGACTTTATTCGCGACCACGAACATTACTTTATGAATTTAGTGCTATTGTAAAATATTTTGATGTCAGCAATGTGGGATGTGGATGTCATGTGTTTTCAGGTTTTATTATCATTGAATTTTAATAAAACGTCTCGTTGCCTGACTGTAGCGAGGTACAAGGAAGTACAAAAGTAAACGTGAAAGACACAAACATTAATGGTTATTTGATGACATTAACTTAAGTACCGTCCTATGCCTTCTGTTTCTAATTCACAGTTAAATAAGCAGTTTTTAAATTATGATTACCTATAGGAAATGAGGGTAAATTTTAGTGGTCGCGGGACTTATCTCATTACCGTGACCCCGAAACGTAAAGGGCTATTGAAGGAACACCGTGGATTTTAGTCAGTACAAGTCTGACAGTCCCTCCCGCCCTGCCCGGGGTGGGAGGACTCATTTTATTGTTTTTATAACGCTAAAAAAAACAAAAAAAAAGTTTAAATTTTAGTGGTTATTTTTCTAACGATGAAAAAGAGCATTCGGTAAAACCGACATGACCAAAAATTCATACACTTAAATTATGACTTCCACTAATCCGTACTTGGCCCACATCCTTCTCTCAAATTGGAGGGCTGTATATTATAATATGTTCTATGTATTTGTGTTCCTTATAACGGTCAAGTACTAGGCTCGTCGGTTTGAGTAAAGGGTACTCTCTTTATCGTATGTTCTGTGCAGTGTGCAGCGCTCAGCTTATTACTAAAGGTCAAAACGATTTCCAAAATACCTACAAACAACGAAGTACCTATTAATGACTTCGTCGTTAATAATAAACGGACATACGTGTAGCTGGGAAGTGGAACTGCTGGAGAAATTGGTGCGCCGGAAGGAGTAGGTGGATAAGTGCTTTTTAGGGATCTGTTTCAGTATGACCTATATTAATCAATCAATAATCTAAGTTAGGTACCTATTTAGTTTAGAGGAATCGTTATAACATAGGTTAATCAAGGCGGCACAAACGACAACCTATGCGGATGTGTATTGAGCGGCGGTCATCGCTTGCCATCAGGTGACCTTGTTTGCCTTCCTCTATCATTAACATACCTACAAAAAATCCAGCTGTATATAATCATAACGAGAACCCAACTAGGTTCACTTTATTGAAACAACAAAAGAAAGGATATAACGCTTTATCAACACCGCAACCATCAATAGGATTCAATAACTTTTACAAAAAAAAAATGAAAATCCACAGACATTGTTAATTTTACGGTGTCTATGCCTTTCTACTATTTACATTTAGTAAAATCATCGTTCTTGTTTACAACTAATTAATTAGACGAACACAAAGAGGGTAGAGAACGGACTGTTCCGCTTTTTTTTAAATTGTCTTTGTTCCCGCGATGACGACGTAGTTTGAATAATAGGACGCGCAGTTTTGGGGTAAATCGAGCGGAAAATTGCTATAACCCTCGTGTGGTGGGGAGAAGGGGCTGATAAAGGCATTTATTAGTGTTTAATGTGCGACGTGCACCTAACTGAGATACACACATGTATAGATATACCGAGTTATTTCTGAACATCGTCCTGTAGGCTAATTCACGTAACTAAAGAAGTGCAGTTTCCGCGCAGTTGCAGTAAAATTTTGATCAAAACAACACATTTTTTATTCAATTCAATTTATTTCCATAAATATTTACAATATAAAATACCTTCCATTGGTCCCAAACTAGGCTAGGCATGTACCTATCTTGGGCTCCTTTGGGGGTAGTTGACGATAGGTACATTATACATAATAATATACGTTAAATACAAAAATTGTTAGCAATTGAAGGTACTTTATGTAGTTGGTAACTTTGGTTTTTTATCTAAAATAGATCTAATATTTTTGGCAATATGCAATTCGCACGTTTCTTTTCTCTAGAAAAATATCAGATGTCAAAAAAATTGCGATTTAATTCAAATAACTTAATATTTTAATACATTTTTCAAGCGTAACCACATAAGTGTCCAAGAAATGATAAGCTGTAGGTACCTGGCCACCCTGGCTCATTACAAACATAGGTAGGTAACCTATCCAAAAATATTTGTATTTTTTTAATTGTAAACTTCTCGAGGTTCCTTTATTAGATTTTACCTAACCGAAGCCAGTTAAAAAAGAAACCTCGCTGGTTTATCGGCTAAGGCGGACCTTCTCTCCTCCGTGACTAAAGTGTACTGTACAACGCCATCTATCGACACGAGCGTAAAACTTTGCACGATTTGAAATGTAAGGTGGTATGGTACTATGTATTATCTCTATGGGTGGTATCCAATTATCCATAGAATTATATTAAAGTATCTACTATTATAAATATTACGTCTATGGGGGTATCTTATAATATAAAATAACTAAACTGCTAGGTAGTAGAATCACGTTTGGTAAGTATCTACCTATTTAAATCAGTAATTTTATTATTCTCTTTTTATTCACAAATAAACAGACTCCCAAGCGTACCTACTACTTACGGACTACAATAGGTACTACCCTCGTAATAGCTAATGCAGTAAGTAGGTACTTGCAAAATGGTGGTTTCGACAAAAATGCAGTTAGGTATTTTATCTAAGATATCTACCTTATTCGATATCGAACTTAAATCTTTTGTTACTGAATAGGTACCTACCTACATAATTACAAAAATTATGGTTTAGTTTTGAAGCCATTTTTCTGATGTAGTTCATTAGAAAGTTGATTACCTACTGCACATTAACCTTGTGTCTCTATCTGTATTTGTATCTAGGAAATACATTGATTGCATTAGAAAATTAAAATGAAGCCAAAACACCAGTAGGTACAGCATTTAATACTATATATTACTTAAATGAATACTGCATTCTAAACTTTGTACCTATTGAAGACGTTACGGACCTACTCTGCATTTTATTCTTGTTTAAAATCATTACTGCATTCTACTTTATCTATGCTGCATTCATACTCTATGATTCATACCGTAGTGATTACATACTCTTTGATTCATACTATCAATTATCCATAAGGGGTTATCTGTATACAAGAAGTTCTATGTACAATGTTCTTGTCTGTATAAGGTTCTTGCCATAGACTATAAGGTTCTTGCCATAGACGTAATATACTAAGTTTATTACATCTATCCATAGAAATAGTACAATAGGTACTATGTATTATCTCTATGCATCTATCAAACAATTTGACACGATGCTGCATTTGTCCTTAGTATTTGACTAAGTTCCAAAAAGATTTTCAAAAAAATCTTATATGTAGGTATGTCTTCTGATGTAATTTTTTAACCATGGCTTGAACACTCCAACTTCAGAACACACGGCAGAAGGGAGAGACCCTAGGACTGCACTCACTAATGTAGGCCTAGAAACTCAACACATTTATTAATTTTAATAATAAGAATCGGATAGGTAGGTGTAGAGCTAGAGCCCAATAATTGAAACCTACACCGCGTTTCAATAAAGGTAGTTCCACAATGGCGCCATGTAAGGAGTGGTCGCAACTTGCGAGTCAGCGTCTGACGATTACACGAGCCACGCCTCGACCGCTGGATGATTACGGCGTTACTTTGCACCTTTTTAATAAATCCGATTTTTTATTATTGCTGTTTGTAATGTTCGTAGAAGCGTAAAATAATTACGTTTGTTTGTTATTTATGTATTTTCAGTAGCTGTAACTCCTGTTTTGAATAAAGGTAATGGGGGTCCAGAAAAAAAACTGGTTATCAGGGTTGTCCCACTGCAAGCAAAAGTCACATAAAATAAGGTCGTAAAACGATTTGAAGGCAAAATTATGGTGAATTATTGGTTTCCATCGAGTGTCTGCTGTTAAAGTTGGTTACTATGGTTTGCTGCTTACCTATGTATGGTTGAAATACGTGGGGTAGGGTTTGTTAAATGAAGCAAAATGAAAATTAATTTCGAAAACGTATATACCTTTATTTTATCTACATATAAACATGTGTGTATGATACGATATTGCTACACCAAAGGTACTTATTCTAGGAGACCAGTGCATTACACAAAACGTTAATTTTTACAATCAAATAATATACCTCACCTTAGTCTTTGGCACATTATCTTTGAACAGGACAAAGACTCGACTCTTTTCAGTTCTTTAATAATTCTTAATATTACTTTATACACAATCCATTTCATAGGTTTTATACGAAGGCAATTAATTATGAAAGCATTATTTTTAAATCTATTTGGTATTTTCTAATCTACTTCTAGATACTAATCATTCGTCATCATCATTCATCAAGAGTTTTTAGTATTCAGGTAGACCATCTATCGGACTGTATTGACACATTGAATTATCTATCGCTTCTTGACTGCAACATTGCTCAAGTTATGCCTTAAAAATATCACTACAAAAATATATTTAGGTATTCTATCTGATATTACAGAGACAAAGTCTTGGTTTTCCAAAATCAACCACCTTTGTACAAAACCCATACATACTATAGGAACAACGGGGTGTTGTTTGTGATGATTACGAAATGCATATTCATAGTTTATAATAAATTTTCAATATAATTTCAAATCAGTGGTAACACAACTCTAAGAGCGAAATATAAACTATTACGTAAAATGTGAGTTGTTCACACAAAATAATATTTATTAAGTTGGCAGTATAAACCACAACGTAGAGTACATAAAGATAAAATAAAATAAACTTTTATTTGTGAAATAAAATTAAAATAAGCTCATTGACTTTTGAGAGTTGATGATACAATTAATATTTTTGTGTCGTTCAACCTTCGGCTAGATATGCCTCACAGTGCAAAGTAAATATTAATTGTAATGATTTCAAAGGTAAAAATGTTCACAAATAATTAATACAATATAGTTGCCAGTCAATTGCGGGCAAGCTATAATTTTTTCATATAAAATGACTGCTTATGAATGAATTTACCTTAGCGTCCATGGATCGCTCTTCATTTTCCATTGGATTCCCAGTCGGCCATTTTTACAATTATCCTTTAACAGTAAGTCAAATCTAGCCTTCAAGTTAGATGTTAGGCGACACACTGAAGATAATTACGCGAAAGCAAATGAGTGCGTCACAAAAGCATCACGACCCATGCAATGCTAATTTAAAGCAATCTAAAGTGGATGATAGACGAACGACCATTATTTTATTTTATACCCGGACTAAGCATAGCGCCGCGACATAACTTTGTCATATATGTGCGGGGACAGGTTTTTAAAGACATTATCTCGTCTTATCATGACGACAAAGTTTTGTCACGTCTGCGTTTTTAAAGACATTATCTCGTCTTATCATGACGACAAAGTTTTGTCACGTCTGCATGTTAGCCTAGCAAGTCAATTATTTAGCGATGACACTCTAAATTAATGTGTTCAGGTTGATAGAATAAGACAACACTATAATAAAAAATAAAATATTGTCAGTTAAGCGCGAAAAAGAGAATAAACATCTTGCTATCGATAGTTTCGAGTGCCAACGTTAATAATAATCACACATATTGTTTTTTCTCCGATACAGAGGGCGCTTAAGCAAATCTAATATATAATACGAAGTTTAGTAACGACGATACCTCACTTCATAAAAAAAGAAAAATCATTAGCATACAATAAGCCTAATCAATAATAAAGCATTCATTTCAAATTGGATAAATTATGAAAAATTACTAAAACACAACACTAATAATTCTTATAATTACATATAGACATAATATTATACACCATTATTGTGACTTATATTAATGAGAATTGACTATATTTAAAGTGACGAGAACAAAATTATTTTCTAGAATACATAATACCTATATTATGAGTATTAGAAGAATTCCATATCGATTAGAATCCGGTGGTAAAGGATATGTGAATAATATTTACAAGTTTTAGTTTTTAATGAAAATTAATGAATGCTTTTTGTTGCAAAGAACACCTTTCAGATTTGGTAGTGTGTATTGCAAGTTATTCTAAAAAGAATTTCAATAATATCGATCGTCGCAAGGGCACATGCGCTTTTCATTTGCTTGAGTATACACCGAAAACACTAGGCCCGCGTGCAGCGCGCGTGTGCTATTATGGAAGCGACTGTACGAAACCTACCCACATAGAGATAACCTACGATAACATGGCGCGCCCCTCCAAATTACTTTTTCAATGTTTTTAGTCACATCTCCTTACCGAGCAACAAATCCTTGGATTTATGTTTGTTTGACGACCGTCTCAGTACGCACACTTGCGTTATGAGTCTTGGTGACGCTTTGTAAATACTTTCACACGTTCTGAATTTTGGAGGGGCGCGCCATGTTATCCTAGTTTATCTTTACATAAGATCAGGCTTGTAATCTCTATGGCCGGACGCTATGGGGCCGGTTCGAGTTTCGTACATGATTGAGTTGGAGTAATGCTTATTTTTTTATTCATGGTGATACAATTTTTTTTTCTTTGTAGAATATCTTTTCGAAATAACAGATATTGATGATTCTTATAAATGATGAAAATTCATCTAGTAGTCAAAAAATATACAAGAAATTCCTTAATATATCACTGCACACGAGTACACTGTAAAGTCTATTTAGAATGAAAAAGTTTTCGAGTAAATCCTACACAATTCCTAAAAACGCGAACTCGTCCCATGTCTATCACGATTTTCCTTATACTATAAATTATGTTATGTAAGGGCAGTTCCTATATTAATTTTGAAGTTTACTACAGAAGGTTTACCACCATCTTTTATAAAACCAACATATTACAGGAACGTTTTTTTTTCAAGTTGAAAGTAATGTCAATCAAATTCGTACAATGACATTTCAAGAATATGAATGTATTGTCTATTCCTTGTTCTATAAGAGAAAACGAGACGAATGATTAACGATGACGTCACAAAACTTCATAGCAATACAATATTAAAGTATTTTTTTGATGTAAGGTTAAAACAAATACTGCTGTAAGAGATGGTGGTAGGCCCCCAGGAGTGAAACAATCCGTTTTATTTAAGTATTTCACGGCCGAGTTAGTTAAATTGAAAAAAGTCTACTAGCTTCTTATTCTCAACTACTTAATGGTAGGAAATTTCTAATTACAGACGCACAGCCCGAATTATGGTATAATCACTAAGTTTTATTTACTCACTGGCCCTCGGAAGGCTAGGTAAAACCATTACCAGTAAATGTTAAAAAAACTTTGATATCATTTCAAGCCTGCGCTTACGCATAGCTTCTATGTCCAGAGTTCAAAAAAATCTTAATGCCCTCTAAACATACTACAGTCACCTACTTGAGAATTAATATTATGTACAAAACCAGATTTTATATATATTTTTAAAAATTAAAAGATATTTTTCTTCTTTAAATCCAAGTACCAATATTTCATGAATGACGGCGTGATATTTGCCTGGCCAACCGAAGTCCAGGCAAATATTACATGAATTTAAAAAAGAAAAATATTATTAATGACGTCAAAGACGACTGCTTTTATGAGGAATCATGGAACAGGAAAGTCAATACTATCAAAAAAGTTATCCAGTTTCCCAAACATTATTTTATCCCTCATTTTTAGAACAGTTTGAGATCTGTCTGGCCGTTGAGATTAGATTTAAATAAAATTTCATTAGTTACTACTCATTGACCGTCGAAGTAAACACTAAACACTCATAAGGCCAGCTTTATTCAGTACTAATTTCCAATTCAGACTATGACAATTTTCTAAGACACTAACAATCTACTTCAGAGAATGATGATACACTGTCGAGCAAAAATTGCACCCACTGTGTATTATTACAAATCACAGTAGAATAGGAGATGATATAAAACTTTTTTAAAATAATTTGTCTTAACATTTTTTCAGGAAAATGGGTAATTTTTATGCTCACCAGTGTAAAGAGGCACTTCGAATAAAGACGTCATAACAATTTGTCTACTTACGCGGCCTATTCAACTTGTGTAAAATGCATCGTAGAAAATTCACTAATAAATTCGTGTTTTGTGCATTTATTAAAGCACCTTATTGTGATGGTGATGAACTACGCGGAGATTTATTGTAACGTGTGTCGCCTACTTTCCCCTTAAAGCAAAGACCATTGGTATAGCCAGCGTCAAAAGTAGCTAAACATTATACTGAGTTTTGTGTTTTTATGTATGAAAACTTCCAGTGACTTTGGAACAAAAATTATCTTCTTTGATGAATTCATTTTAAAATGAAGAATATCAACGAATCGACATATTCAGCTCATTGAAAATACTAAACTAACTAATAACTTTAAAAAAAAAAAAAAACTGATACGTCAGATAGATTTCGAGATATTTAATTTTTTAATCACGTGTTCGTCGTGGCTTCAGCGCTCGCTGTTGACTGAGCGCGAACATGTGTTGTAACGTCACTACACATCTTTGCACTCAGACCGTTGCACGTCTCCGTCGCTATAGTTTATGTTAAAACTCTTTAAACTGTCTAAAACATAATAAACTCACGCTGCAGTGACGTCACACGACAAATGCGCGCCCGTGCGGGATATCAAATTTGACAGAACTTCTAAACTACTTGGTCTATTTGAATAAAACAAAAAGTGATGTGTTCCTAGATATTTAGGCTCCATTGTGACAAGTTTCAAGCGATTCTACGGACTCACTGATATTCCCCATTACTAAAAGTTCATCTACATATGTTGCTAACTGTACCACTCCATTAAATTCATAGAAAAATGAAAAAAAATCCTACACTAAAATCAAAGATTAGAATGTAAATGGATTGCTTATACGAACGTATATACTCGTAATTGAGTTCATCGAATCTGCTAGGGTGTACGATGTAAAAGAATCGTTTGTCATTATATTAAAATAGCCGGTATCAACTCGAATTGACGACTGTCCTAGTATACAATGTTTCTGCAGATGTCTTCTGCAACGAAAACTCGCAAGTTACCACTCCATTTGCTTTCTACTCTATGATTAAAGTTTGTTGAATGTAATGACAATAATATTGTAAAATATTGTAAATGTATTGAATTTCTTTTAATCTCTTTAACAGTAGAAAAGCATTTGTAAAGTTTGCATTTTCTACATATTTTTTTCATTTGTCCTACAGGTGTCATGGATATATTTAAGCATTTTCACTTAATTTCACTTATTATAATTAAGAAAACGAGAGAGCTTATTCTACTCCTTGAAAATGGATAAAAGACTAATTGTTTTTTCCTAAATTGTTCATATCGTTATTCGTTACGTATTGCTTCTGTATTATTATTTCATATTTACTGACTTATTTAATTTATTCATTGACATTTGGATCGTGAGTTTCAAAATCAATTTGAATCTTTTATTTTCTTATCTAATGACTAACTTCAATCTAATGAAAACGTTAGAGAACTCTATGGATTGTTTGTGTTTAAGCAACATGGTTGATCAATTAACATTTTAAGAGTCCGTCCTACCAATCGACACATTTTGGACAATTTTTATCTCTAATTGTGAGAAAGGTACAAATAATTGAAATGTAAGTCTGTGTGATTATAAAAGTACAGTTCTCGTGACGTAATACCGATCATCTGTTACTTGTGCGATCAGTTTTGCGCGCTTGAAAATATAGTTTATTTCGCCTTTTATTTACATAAACTAGTGATCGCCCACTGGTCGAAATTCGACCAGTTATCATAAATAAATTTTAGCTTTCTGCACTTCTTCATATAAACATTAACTATGCCAAATCTCACACTCCTTCGTGCGCGCAATATGCTTAAAAAAGGGAACAAAGTTTTCCGTTCACGTATTATTAAATAGATCTGATTATTTAAAAAATCCCTTCAGGACATGTGCAAGAATAAATACTTTTCCTTTAAAATCACAAACTACCAATTTTGTTTAAATTATTTTTCTCTTTCTCACAATCAGACAACAAAATTGTCCAAAATGATTAAGTTTTTAGGAAGAACCCTTAATTTGAAAGGGTAATTCCATGAGACATAATGCTTATCTTAACTCTTTCAGAAGACTGTTTATAAGTACCTAATACTATGCCTAACGCATTTCTGGTTACAATACATTTCGTTTTGACCGCACCAAGACTTGACACATACTTCCACTTCATCAATTCTCCTATCTCAAGTTTAGACGCAATAATTTAAAAAAACCTACACAAGTTTGTACATCCTTTACTCACGAACGCAGCCAAATCTTTAGCCTTACACTTTCTTGCAGTCAGTGACATCTACACTTTACACGTTCCTACAGCGACAGTCCGGACATCGGCGCGAGCGCAAGCTTCGGGCGCTAGGTGGTCGCAGCGAGCGCGTGCGGCGACGCGCGCAGCGCCGCGTGCCGCCGCAGCAGCTCCGTCACCGTGATGGCCACTTGTACCGTGCCCTTGCCTTCGAGCACGTCGGCCGCACAGCACATCAGTTTCTACAAGAGATTGAGTGGGTTAGTCAAGTGTTTGATTGATTTAATCTCATTAGTGGTGGATTCTACACTGCACTGTAATCGCGCTAAACTGACCAGAGCCTCTCAGCTAAAGGCTGGATTTGCCACTTATGGGTAAACCATCTATTCATCTGCAAAAGTTTAACATGTTAGTTGATACAACTGCAGTACATCTGTATCAAAACTACGATCAGCAATCAACTGGAGCGAAAAGCTACATTGTCTCCATAGATCTTTTCAAACTGGTTAATGTCGATCACTATAAAATCAGCGAGCTTTGTTTCTAAGATGAGTTATGACATGATTGTCCGGAAAATAAATGCAACCTCGAGATAGCTTGCAGTATAAGTATTGAATGCAGTTTTCGTAGCTAAATGCAGGAGGACCATGTTTAATGGCAGCTGCCTGTCTTTCTGAGCAACCAACGGACTGTTGTTCTCGTTACTTCACTTGCGTAAAAATAATTAGCGGTAATAAAATAAAACACAAATGTTGCCAATAAGAAATTTATTTCTTTAAGTAGTTGAACATTGTAAGTACATACAAAAAAAGTACACTTTAAACATTTCTCTATAATTAATAAAACTATGACTAATAGCCAAAATTATTTCGAAAAACTTCCATATTAGGTTCGAATAAACAAATGTAATCTCTTAAAGTGCATTATGTGAAAAATGCGTGTTAATAAATGCAAATTACATCTAAAATATAATACTGAATTTTAGTAGAAAATATATTAAAAAAGAAAACAATAAACCAATCAACTAAAAGGTCCATAAATAACTGGAATAAGATATTAGACTGGTTTTAATGTAAGTTAAGGGACCATCCATAAAGTACGTCACACGATAAGGGGGGGGGGGGGAGGGGGTAGACGAAGTGTGACATTACGTGACAAGGAGTTTTGTGACGTCACATTTCAAAATCATATTAAAAAAATAATTTAAATGGAAATAAAACTAATTTTGGAACTGCTGTTTTAATACAATAATTTCTAGATGTAAAATTGCAAAATATGTGACGTCACACTAGGGGTCTCACAAATGTGATCAACTGTGACAAGGACGGGGGAGGGGTCAAAAAAATCACGAAATAAGTGTGACGTACTTTATGGATGACCCCCAATTGGCAAGAATGTAATGAGCTGAAAAATGTTAGTAATTCATTTTTTAAGTCATTGTTATGCACATCATACAACTTACAATCAAATTGAAATAAATAATGAGCTTTTAAAGACAATAAATAAATCTTTCAAAACTGCATTTCACACACTATTCAGATTAACTGGGAAAACACAAAAATAGGCGGTTAAGTGGGTAATAGGGTAATTGAAACCAGTTACTATATTCTACGTAAATAAGTACCCAAGCACCACAAGCTAATAAATATATGTACGCCATAAGCTTTTAAATTATATATTAAACATCTATTATATCTCTTAACAATATAATTATCCATAATAGCATTGTACTTGCAACTTTAAAGCTCAAAAATAAGATTAATGTTAAGAAGCGTAGAATAAAGACCACACATATACAAAAAGTAATGACCAGAATAAGATAGTAACATTGTTTGCTATTCGACGTATTTATTATTAATTTTATACCGCAATAAATCGATCTGTCAAGTTCAGTCGCACACACCGCGAATGGGTGACATTAATAAACATTGGTAAGTATACAGGATGGCGCAAACATTTTTGGGGGTTATATTATGTGCCTCGAAGAGCACCTCAAGCCTTCGGTCGGGGTTGCCAAACCCATACCCAGTGGCGTGCACAGACATTTTTCACAGGGTAGGCAAAAACAACTAGTGTTGTAGTTTCAAGTTAAATAATGTTTGTGATTGGCCACCTCACCCTAAGACTTAAATCAACTGATGTTACAGTTATAATAACGTTTGTATTAAATATTAATATTGTAAAAATGCCCTGTACTTATCGAAATTACTGGGTGACCAAAACGTTTACTGAGAAGGATTCGAGATATGATTAAAATCCTATATGCGCGAATGATGGCAGGCTACATTTAAATATAAACCTATAATTTTTATGTGTAGATTAACTGTTAATATAAGTTGGTAAATAAATAAATATGCCAAATAGGAAAACAAGTCAGAAAATATATATTTTCGATTTTAGTACGTCACACAATAGTAAGAATGTTAAACAGCGAGATTAGTAAGTTTAAATAATGTAAGCGATTAACAGAAGCTACAGTCTTTATCAACACATCTTTGGAATGGTTACAATAAAATATTATACTTTTATATATTTACGAATACTTTAAACTTGTCATATTTCGTCACTTTATAAATGCATAAAACTGTCATATAGGTATAAATATAATAACATTTATACTGATCTTATTGGCATCAATTTTGTTGGTTGGCGTCGTTAAGGAATATCTGTTAATTATATGAATATTTTTGTAAAAATTGTCTTTTTATATCTTTCATAAAATTGTTACGCAAAAAGCCTCGAAATACTAAATATATCACTACTTGCTACCGATAAAAAGTTGCCGAGAGCGACACAGCGCGCATTGCGTATGAACTTTGTCTTTTAAAATACGTAGGACTACCCACATTATGTCGAATCTAGTTACTTTCAGAAGCAGACATTGGCGTAGCTAGGAAGTTTTCTTAGGGAGCCCCAGCCGGCCAGCAGATCAGCAACCGCAAGGTTTGTAACTAATATGAGCCTTATCGGAAACTGGCTCGTGACGATTCCTAAAATATTTGGTAAACGGCGGTTTTAGGAGATGATAAAATAATTTTACGTGGAATGGTAGGTATTGAATTTTTTTCTCAAGATAAAAATAATGTAAACAGTATATTTCTTCAATAAGTAGAGTATTGTAGTGAGGGCAGTGCCCACCCTTGCCCCCTCCTAGCTACGCCTATGGCAGCAGAATCACGCGTTTTCGCGTTCGTTGGCTGCCTTTTGCTTACAAAAAGTTAATAACGAACGAGAAAACGCGCGATTCTGCTGCAGAATTTAATGATCCTAAATTAAAAACTTCTCTCTCACTTTAATATATATTAATGTTTTACGCCTTGCGGCTTCATAAACTTAAGATTCCATGACAATACCATATATTGGTAAGCTGCCAAAAACTATATTTCAATTAAACATTGCTAAAAATATTGACTTTAGTTCTTACTTGCTTTCACGACCTCAAAATGTGCACCCACATTCCTATACTAAAATAATTCCCAATTTATCACTCGACAATTTTAAAAGTCACTTGTACATCTCCCGCTTCCACAAACCTAGCCAGCCTGTCGCCCACTACATTGGTGCATTTTGGTAAATGTCTCTCGCAGGTAGCTTGATAAGCTTTACTTGCTCAACCGATCAAAGACCGAGACCGAGACCAGATGGGCCTCTAGTCGGGATTGTTAAATATATTTAAACAACAACACAGCTAAGGATTCCCCATACTCCTCGACTTTAATTCACTGTACACACATACACATTAATACACACAGCGCCGGGCCTCAGCAAGTGTAAGGTCAAGTGACTCATTATAGTTGTCAAGTAGTTTCGTCCTATACGCAATGCGTACGCGCCAATTTTTTTATCTAAAACCAACTTAGCTTTTGCATTAATAATACAATAACGATATGATGTTTCGATTAAGGCATATATTTCTTATTTAATAAGAATTATCGAGTAAACAGCTAAGCTACGTTATCAGTATAATATATTACTTAATACAATCATTTCCTTTCATCTCAATAATACTTCATGCACCAATGTTTTAAGAGTTAGTTTATTGTACTTTAATTTGGAATTATTCTGACATATTATGTGATTCATCAATTCGTTTGTATAAAGAATTAAATATTTATATCGTGTAGCAAAGAAAGGCTATCTCATTCATTTAGAAAAAAAAAACTGTAGAAGCAAGTTCTATAATTTTAATTATGAATATTTTAATACTACATTTAGACAACAACGTTTATTTGGCTATCATTTCATTGCCTTTCGGAATCTGGTTGTTCCCCGTACCTTTTTTCATTGCAAGGAATGCAATCAGTATCTCTAATAGAATCGCATAATACATCAGAACACTAATAGGTTAACTATATTTTATATGAGAAATTCCTTTATTTGTAATATCTTTACTTATAAACGATGTTTATTTTACACTACGTCACATTTTATCGGATATATTAATACAATGTTTATAAGTAAAGAGTGCTTCTATCTATAAGGTGTAAAATTGTTATGTTATTTTGGTGCAAAAAGACTACCTAACCTTGCGGTTGCTACGTTTATGAATTGCATTAATAATTGCATTGCTTTATTACGTAAAAAAGAAAATATCTTAAATTATACTTAATAGCGAATCACTCTCCAACACAACAAACGATGAGATCTCAGGAATAATAGTTGTGCAGACTGTGAACATAGCTTTATGGCATTATACTTGCTTGCGTATGCGCATAATGCTATGTTATTTCTAACAAATTCTATTTTGTTAAGATTTAAGTGTATTAATACGATATAAGTCCGCCTTTCAGTGCATATTTACATTTGGCCGAAGAATTACAGTCTGCAAAACTTAATAAAAAAATCTAAATCAATCAAACACGCAAAAATAGTCGACAAATAGCAACCAATAACACAAACCAATTGGCAAAATGTAAAAAATAATAAAACTAAATTAAAAATTTAAATGCCTCAAATGGGAATGGACTTATAACAAGTGGAATTATACCAATTTATAATTACAAAACTATACCAATTAATACTAATGAACAAATACACTTCAACCGTCATGTCTTTATAAAACAAAAAATATTAATTCCACAGTGTAAATCCGTCTAAATACCGTCCAATTCATCCTATCAGACTGCAGTTAAAGATCAATGTAAAAAACTAGCCTCAAAATTCGATTTCAAACCACAATCACAGTCAGACTGTGTTAAAGGCAATAGAGATTAACTTGGCCGTTGTATACAAACGTACGGGGCCGTCACAGTAGAGCATTACGCAATAGGAAATAGCTAAGGAGGGTTCTGTATAATCTGCTCCCATAAGACTTAAATTTTTGCATATTTCTTGATAACGGTACAATTTTTTCCAAAATTTAGTCAAAATATATTCAAATTTTCTTGATTTATCTTGTAGCAACAACAGTTAAGATGGCTTACCTTGATTCAGTATATTTAGATTTAATTTTATGAGATTGCTGACTATAGTTCCCGCCAGATAGCATAGCAATACAGTGCATTGACCTTTTGATCAGGTGTTTTAAGGAATTTTGTAAGTGTAACAATAACTTGTTATAATGCTTCAAATAAGTAGAACAATTATAATAACCTAACCGTCAAAAACCCTCCGACTCCCAACTATACAAAGATCTGTAACTTTTGAACGGCTAAACAAATTTTCATTATACATGGTTAAGCCGATTCCTTAAAGCTTTCAATTAAAAAAACTGAATTGAAATCGGTCCACCCGCTTTGGTGCACTATGATGCCACAGACAGATACACCCCCACACTACAAACTCATAACTTTTTTGTCGAGGGTTAGAAATATAAAATAAACCACTTTTAGCGTGAAGACCACCATTTTAAGTACCACAATACTATAGGGAGATAAATAAAATGAGACAAATAAACAAATCAAATTGTGTTTCTAGTACTTATTACGTAGAATTGTAATTAATATTGACATTAAATATTTTGTTCTCAATATTGATTATTTTTAAGTAACTCATTTTCATTTTTAGTGACAGTCCGGATCAATGTAAGTACTATATTGCCAAGCTATCTGGCTCGAACTATAGCATTATGCAACATTATTTCCTATTGCTCCACTGTGTAAGGCCCCAAGTTATCAATGTATATACGGCACAGTTATATATTTTTAGACAGAATGGAAGTGTTGACCTAAGAGATCTTTGAAATTTTCAGTTGGTTACATCACATTTTCTCAAGTATACGTTTACAAAGGGTAGATAATTAGCAAAATTGTGGACACAAAGAACGTGCCAAGGCATAGACAAGTGAAAAGAACTCTGTTCTCAACCTCCTTAGGAGCATCAGTCTCAGTAGAAATCACACTGTTCAAATTGTTCTGTATATCGAGATTCATTTTACCCCTGTCGTATCTTTCGACATCAACTTCTTCCCTTCTCATATTTTCTGTAGGAAAATCAACTTCATCTGTGTCGTAAATATCGAAATTATCGCTTGTTAACATGTGGTCTTCCTTACAGAAGGGCATCACGAATTGGACTCTATTAGTCTGGTAATAAGGTCCTCTATTCCTTAGCTCACTGGTCCCGTAA
Source organism: Allophyes oxyacanthae (assembly GCA_932294325.1). Classification (NCBI taxonomy): domain Eukaryota; kingdom Metazoa; phylum Arthropoda; class Insecta; order Lepidoptera; family Noctuidae; genus Allophyes; species Allophyes oxyacanthae. The sequence continues at coordinate 4,477,853 of OW028612.1, forward strand.
ACTGGCGAGTATTGGACGTTTGCGTCCATATTATTGTTTTCGTTATTTTGGTACTCTTCGGATTCGTCGATGGTGTAGTGTTGATTTTGATCGGAGAAGCTGAAGTTGCTAACGAAGCGTTCTTCGGAGTATCTTCTTAGCTGCCTTTGGTAGTTGTTCACTTCAACGGACAAGTCGGGGTCATCATGTTCGTAATAGTCTGCGCTGGCGCACTCTTCGTGGGACTGTTCGAACGTTTGGTAGTAGGGGTCTGTTTGGATATCCCTTGGCGGGTGAGGCGGCGTGGCGTGTGTGAGGAGAGCGGTCACTGTGCGAGCGAGAAGCACGATACTCTCCTCTCCGTCGCTCTCCGGATGGTTTCCCAGTATGTCTTCGGGCAAGCAGATGACCTCCTGCAACACACGCCACCCGTCTCTTAGTTTCATTTACAATTATCTCTGTTGCTCGCGAAAGGATATCTTACAAGACCCTGCAACACTCGAAACGGTCACGGTAATTGCCGTTTTCAAAATATCAATCACTTGAAACACAGTTTCGTTGCACTTTAAATAAATGTCGCAATTAGGTCACATAAAAAATATCACGAAAATAAAATAAAGATTTAAATATTTTAAAGTTGTTATTTGAGTAAAATGATAAAAAAATATTTTACATGAACAATTAAAATATTAGTAATACAAATGGCGGCTTCTTTCCGCTAGCGAAAGCGAATTGTGGAGTTACCATTATTTAATTGATCGTGTATCTAATTAACTTAACCACCAACAAAATAACAGATGTTTAAAATGAAATCGGTCAATTACTCATACATAATTAAACGGCTGATTTTGCACTAATCGTTTATTATGTTGTCGGTGAACTTGGGCCTAAATATATTATTCAAGTTTCACTCACCTCCTCAACTCCAATTTTTCGACACGCTTCTAAGAAGTTGTCGACGTTTCTCCTACATCTCGCCATTGTTAGCTTGGGCTGAAAAGAAAATCATACATTCATTATTAATGTGATTAAAATAACAACAGCGCAAATGTGGCAAAAACATTAGCTTACTCTAGCGCAAAAATAAAAATAGACAGCGCTACTTTCCGCTGGCGTGGTATGAAATGATTACGCGTATGCCTCACAATGTCATGTGCATTCAGCTGCGCAGAGGCAGCAGACATGATCTGCGGGTCACGCATGGGTTGCGTTACAAAGCTAACAAATTTCCTCGTGGAAATCCAATTGGTCACTGGCTACAGGTCACTCTTTAAACGCCAATGTGTCCGAGGCCTCAGTAATGACTAAGCAGCCGAGACAATGTACGTAGAAGTAAGAATCTTATACAGGCTTGTTTAGCATGTATCTTGTACTGACCTGCGCAGGAGACGGCACGTGTACTGAGGCGACGGAGCGAGGTCGCACGTGGTTGGCCAGGTGGCACAGCACCACGCCGTCGCACAGCACCGGCGCCAGCTGCTCCGGGAGAGACATCTTTAGCCGGGACTCGATAATCTACAAAAATATTAATATATTACAATATGAGACTTTGTAAATAACACTGGTTAGGACCTCTGCACACGAAGACATTTTCGCGCGAAGTCGACGTGTTTCAAATGCAAGTAAAACGCGCTGCGAACGTGATACAATTGCGCCTGTTTACTTTTCAATGAGCGTTTGCAGCGCTGACTGCAATGCAGAGGGCCTATATTCGTTGACGACTTACGCAAAGAACTTTGAGATTACAGTATTGACGCGTCCTCGCGACATAGACAACATAGTTATTTTTTCTTAGGTTCTACGATTAATTTGAGTAACGACGAAACCCATGAATATCGAAATTAATGAACGAACGAACGATTAATTAATAAATGAACCGCGTGTCTAATTACAAAGTGAATTAAATAAGACTCAGGCTTACCACTCTCAACTGCTGCAGCAAATCCAACTCCTCCTTTTGCTTATCGAACTCCCTCTTCATAGTAAAGCTAAGTTTGTCGGTCGGAGCATCCTTGTTCCACGCCATCTTGCCCGGCGGCTTCGGCGCAGCACCTTTCAAATACGACACACTAGTCGTCAACAACTTAGCACTGTCCCCGTTCACTTGCCGCGGTATACTCGACTTGCCTAAACTGTTGTACCCTATAGTATTCGTTGGTGATTTAGCAGGAGATGTAGGTTTGATATACGCGTCCGTTTGTCCGTTGACGCGCCCGTTGTAGTCCACATTCCCGTTCACAGTTGAGTATATCTTATTCACATTTCTTGACGGCACAACTTTTTGCACAGGCCTTTTGTTCTCTTCTTGTTTCTCTGTGACACTGTTTCCGTTATTTGTTGACTGATTCTGAAATCTTCTGGGGGTAGAGTGTAGGAGGGGGGAGATTGGCACTTGGGAAATGTTTGGGGATGAGATGTTGGATAGACTACTATTGGAAGAGGCGGTTTTGTATAGACTAGGTGATACGTTACTGCTGTATCCGTTGACTGGGGAGTGGGAGGACTTGTGGATGGGGCTCTGGGTCTGGGAGTGCGGGGACGAGTCCAGTTCGGGTGAGGGCTGGTCTGTGCGGGGGCGGTATATGTCTTGCTGACGCTGCTGTCTTAAGGCTTCTTTGTATTGTCTGGAATGTTCCAAAAAGTATAATCAGTATTTATTTTGAGTGATGGTAACAAGTTTTAATGGCACATAGAATTCATATCGTAGTAATTAGTCTGCCACATCGATTGAAATCGTATTCATAACAAAACAAAGTGACAAGGCTTGAGGAAACACCGCCAGTAATCACTAACGCAGTCGTATTTCCTCGCTATTAATTTTGTTATACTGTGAGCGATTAGCGGTTTCGGATCTAGGTCAAACTGCGAGTAACAGGTTTTTTTTAGCTTAGAACCCGAGGGCCTTATTTGCGAACCACAAGTCGAAAATGTAATGGCCGGTATGGCATGTCATATTGGAACTCTTAAATTATATACGGGGATTCGACCACTCGTTGTGCGCAGTGCCTAAACATTTGGCCTTTTCAACAAAGTAGTACGGATATAATACTTTTTGATGATATTAATAATGTTATCTGATTATCTTAATAAACGCAAATCGCTAATCGCTGTATGTAGGACCACACCCGCCAAGGGGGAAGTAGGAAGCGACCGTCGAGCGTAGAAATTGTCTACCTCGTTAGTGTCGACAGTGTGAACTCTTTTGCTAATGATATTAGTACTGCACCCGTAGTCGGAAGTTCGGGGACTAATTAGTCGATGTTATGTACAGACATTCAAAACCGTGCATGCTATTAGATGTTAGTAGTAAATGTGATCCATTGCAATACTTTGCGGAGAGGACAGAACTTGAAGAAAAATCGACAGATTCGTCGATGTTATGCTTGTATGAATTGTCACAGTTTAAAGGTTGGGGTTCTTAATGATGGATTAATTGATTTTAATAGTAGTGTTTATAGTAATAGAAACATTTCTGCGCCTTAACAAGGATTCATAGACACCAACATTTACATTATAAGCATACGTTTTCATGTTCCGGAATACATAAACTAAATTACAGAAAAAAAAAATACTTGAATCAACCAAAATTTTATTTCGTCAGTGGAAAGCCAAAACTACTGAAGCGCCAACTCGTTGCCAAACTAACTTAAACTTTAAAATATGCCTCTGTAAGGTTTAAGTTAGTTTGGCAACGAATTGGCGCTTTAGTAGTTTTGACTTTCCGCTGTCGAATTTTGATGTTTACTTTTACGTAATACGATTACTTTAAAATACGAATTCAAGAAATCTTTTGTTTTGATGCAACCAAATTATTATTTCTGTTATTATCGATCCAATATCGATCTATAGCAGCAAGGATGTAAATATTGACCTAAAAACATTTTTCTTAGAGAAAAATCTTTCTCTTTTTTACGCCAAACAATAAGTCAAGTGTTGCTTGCAGAGATTTAAATAGATTGATTGATTGTTCCGCTCTCGCTCTAATACAGATATTTTCGGAGGATATCGTGAATGGTGTTCTGTGTTCCTTCACAAGTTGATGTCAGGTCAAGGCGTTAGGAGAATTTATGCGGTTTCTTCATTTTGTTGATATGTTGTAGACGGTACAAAAAGTATCCCACAATAATACAATTTTAAGGTAACATTTCTGTCATACTATGTTGTATTGTTGTTTATCCAGGTATCGGTATTCTATTAGTAATTGGTTCTTCGTTAATATTTATTTTTATTTTTATGAGTAGTGTTAAATTTGTAATACTATAAGCTATTAGATAAATCATTTTAGTAGTGTGAAAATAGCATGCACGATTTTAGTGAAGTTATAATAAAAAGAGTGTAATTTCTTCATACAATTCCTTGATGCTATATTTTATTTATTGGTTTACCAACAATTGTTACAATAGTACTAACTTAATATTGCAAGTAATACATACTTACTAATGCAACTAATAAACTAAGATAAGTGTACAATAGTAAACACAGCAAACAACTATAGAAATAAATTACACTCATTTAATTACCACAACACATCACTATAATCGAAATCTATGTGACATCAAACCTCATTAGTAAAACACATTCTTAAAAAAAACCAGTGAGTATGTTAGTGAGTGTCGTGCATATATGACAATGTACCTGTAGGTTTGTTGATGGGCTAATTTACTCTTATCATCTCCATTAGGCATGTTCCCATCGGGTGATATACGGACGCTGAAAGGGACAACACCGGGGTTAATAAAAAGAGACGGAAAATGAGACAGAGGACAGGGTGATAATGGCTGTGAGATACGGAAAAAGTTTTATGTTTACCTCTGTTTCGGCCATTGCGAAAAAAAATAAAAGAAATATATAAGCGGCTATCTATAGCTACACAGTTATAGAGAAAACACCCAGAGAATTACAAATTATTGCTGAACAACTCAAATTCATTTAGTTTTACTAAAACGGAGACGAGCTGAACTGAACGATTAACATTTAACTCATCATGCTGTGGACAACTATTGTGCCCTATTTTGAGTCGCTTGATGTATTAAAATACAAAAAGTTTCCAAAATATCTTTCGTTATTTTGGAAACAAAACAAAAACTCTATTTTTGTTTGGGTTATGTCTGCCGAGCGCGTATCCGTTTTGGAAAAATTCACTCAAAATCTCTACATAAATACATTAAAATATATTGATTGTAGTTAAAATAAAATTCATGTCACACAAAGAATTCTCCAATAAAATCTAAATAAACTATGAATGCTAATGGCACGATAATGAGAAGAAGGTAGTTTTATAAAAACACGACCAATTAATAAAAAAAAATCTTAATTGAATCGTGTCACTAGCATTCAAATTCTATTAAAAAAAACTTATTATTAGTTGCTATATCACAACCAGTTAAAAAAAAGTTAGTCAATTTCCCTATTAAGCCACACTTCTGGCAACACCAGGATTCATCACAATATCAACATACCCGGAGAGCTGAGGAGTGAGGGGCGCGAGCGGTGTCTCGCTGGATAGCGACTGCGCCCTCGAGAGTGCGGCGCCTGGTGATAATGTGGATGGAGTGCTCGGTGTTGACCGACCACTGCCACCCCCTCCCCCCGCCTCACCGCCACCTGTTGATGGAAGTACTATGTATTTTCTCTATAAAATTATTAATATACCTAGTTTATATATTTGGAAGTTTGTAATCAATCACGTCATGACCGCTGAAAAAATATGACCCAAGAAAGAGTTTTAGAATGTATTTAAACTAATAGTTATGCTTTCGTTACCAAGTGCGTCCGTCTACTTACAAGTATGAAGCTAATATGAGGTTACGCATTGTAAAAATATACTACAAATGGTTTATTTAAGGTTTGCAAAGTCCCGGTATCCGGCCGACAAAACGTTTGGCAATACGTAAACTTGCGTGCAATGATATTTAAAATAAAAGGACTAAGGCTTACATTCAGAGACGACAGAATCGAGTCGAAGCGTGTACTTACGCTTCGATCTGTCAAAATTTGTTCGTAAGTTTGACAGATGGAAGCGTAAGTTCACGCTTAGACTCGTTTCTATCGTCTCTGAATGTCAGCCTAAGATTGCTCTACTTTTAAACTGTCATTATACGAGTACGAGTCCAGTAAACACCGTCTTGTAAGGGTTGAAGAGACTTAATTTGAGTCCGTTCCTATTTCCGGACATAAAAAAGTTTATATGCTCGTCATTCATATTTTATGGTCGGCAGCCATTTGTGAATGCCAGCAGTCATTAAGGAAGCTTGACATCGTGAATGGACCGTTAACGGTGTGCATGCCAAACGTAAATGAAAATATTTACGTTATAAGAAGTGTAAGTACGACATTACACCATTTCACGTTTTGTTCATTAAATCTTCCGATCTCTTTGGATATAGGATAGGTATAGAATTAGTCCAAAGTAAAAAAATGCAGCAGTAGTTTGAGTTACCTTGTAAAAAAATTACCGATCATGAAGATGGAGTCCCAAATTCATGACTAGTATCTAATTGTTTTACAAGTTAGCTCGAAGTTTAATCTCTCACGATCGTATTGTAGTTTATTTCCAGAGTCGATGTTCATTACCATTTTAGTTACGCGGTAAACCCCCTGATGCATCGTAACATTATTCTAATCGTCACACTCACCATCATTTGACCACCTCTTATCGACGCCATCGGTGCTGTACCCACTATCGACCACATGTCTCGGCTTATGCCTCAAGCAGTCTATCGTGGCGTTGCCCGAGGTGATCTGATGCGTCGTGCTCTGGTTCGGGGAGTTGTTGATGTAGGAGCTGTGTTTGGCTGATCGTCTCGTGTCATCTACTCGTCTGTGCGCCGGTAACGAGTCCTTGTTCGCCATGTTTTCTAGGTACTTGAATATGTGCACGCGCCCGCGCATGCATATCTAAAATAATAAGACAAGTTATTGTAAGTTGGGATTTATCATTACCTATAAAATTCTTAAATTATTTTATTATAGCCGCTCATGTAACATAGGTACGTTACTGTTTTTTTTCCTCAGGAATTTTTCTGTTTCAGCGAAACATTTAGAAATAAATCAAAATTGTGAACCACTATTTATATCAATTGAATTTGAGAAATTCCAACAAGAACACCGAATAACCATCTGAATTATTGGAAAGTTAAAGACTTATTTATATTGTTGTACAAGTACTCTCATAGGACTGTACAAATGGCTGGAAGGGACAAATAATAAGGAAAACCTTCGAAGTTAGTTAATTTGTGTTTAATGATATCAGCACTCATTATGGCATGAACTGGAATTAATAACATAAACACAAATAAAATGCAAACAATGTTTGTTTGTTTCATATACACCGATCAGTGTAAAAGAAAACATCAATGTATCGATTACTTCGCATACCACACAAGTCATAAAACTTGCTTGAGAGAAAGTGTTGCTACTGTACTAGTTGTTTAACGAAATAAACTGAAAATTCATAGCAGCCTAACAACCTGTTATTAATCCTATTCATTGAAGCGTGACACAAAATGTAAACAAAACAAACCATAAAAAAGGTCTCGGAAGTATCAAATGTTTTACGTACGAAATAATTAAAACTAAGGCTTAAAAAAAATATTCACTTGACGATCGCGATATTGAAACGATTTTTTGAAACATTTTTTCCATTATTAGTAGACCCTTCCCTTTGATCTACAGCTGTCATCATGAAAGCTGTGTTCAGCTGTGATCATGGGAATCGCTCATGCCGTAATGGAATAAAAGCCAGTAAGAAATGGTGATATCCAGGCTCCCCGCCCGCCGCAGGTTATGGCAGACGATCTCTTGTTCAAGTAATACTACTGTAACTGTAATGATAGGCACACTAGTTGTAGGCGGGTGGACTCCTGCTACTCGTAACACAAGTTTACTCTTAGCACGGTAGTGGGTGGTCTTTCTGCTCATCCGCTGCAAATTGGATGTATTTCATTGTGCCTATGCGTACATTACAATAACGCTGCACCAAATTATTTACAAATAAAGAATTTATTATTATTATACATTCTATTCCGTAACCTCTTATGAAAACGTCTTTATGCGAGAAAGGGATGCATTGTTTGTTGGTCGCTGTGGCAGATTTTTCTTACGTAATCAAGGCGCCGTTCAGTCGCGAAGGCTCTTACTTGCACCCCTGGCTCTTTCCTTGCACAGTCCCTTCCCTTCGACGGTATGTCTATGTCGCAGCCGAATTTTATAATCATGACAAATGGCTAGCCACTTTACAAAACAGTTCAGTATTACATTCCGCCTAAACCTTAACTAGCCGTTTTACAGAACTCTGGAGCTGTTTTATAAAGCGGTTAGCCGTTTTGTATTACGGCGGGTTCTACAATTCGGCTGCCGTTTTGTATTGCGGTGGATTCTACAATTCGGCTTCGACATTTGGAGACCAAATGTCGAAGCCGAATTGTAGAATCCACAGCTTCATTAGACAGAACATAGTGAGGTGTTGTTGGGGATCGCAGGGTAAGTGATCTTACAGTCAGTTAACCCAGCGTAGTATTAAGTAGCATACCTACGGGACTTTTGGAACAGATGTCTCATTTATTAGAGTCAAAACTGGATTGAAATCATATCAATGAACTTATGAAAATAAAATATTCCTTACTGTGGTGGGAGGTGAGACAAGGGGATTGTTGTCCAAATTAAGCGTAACTAGTGTGTTCATGTTGCGAAGCTCCAGGGGAAGTGACGATATGCAGTTACAGCTCACGTCCAGGTGTTCCAGCCTGAGGTATGTGATCTCTGAAAAAATAAAATAACTTTTATGGTTTAACTCGTTTGAAAGTTGTGTTGAAGTCTTAAGTAAAAAACCGTGTCCAGGGAGAGAGCTGAAACATGTCTACTTAACTAAGACTCACACTGGCGGAGTATTCTTAACCTGCACTTAAGGTCCCTTGGGGTTGCAGCACTGCGACGTATCTGTACCACTTCAACAGTTCGGATTGAGACAAGGCGACGCAGGGAATTTCATGAGTAAAAAATATTTATTCAAGACCACTTTAGACGCAGGGAATGATAATGAGGCTTTGATTTGTGTAAAAAAATATTTGAACGTAGTTACACGAAAAGGATTCAACCCACATTAAGCTGAGAATGAGATATTTAATTTTTAAGTTTACATCTAAATTCTAAAGTGATGCAGTGGTGTAAATTTGTTGGTTTTATTGGAATTGAAGGGCAATCTTTTTATATTATGTTTAACTTTAAAATGTGTAGTTAGGTTTGGTTTCATATTTTATATGTAATAAATTTAAATATCTCAAAACTAGCTTTGCTAGAAGGTGGGTTGGTCCTTTTCGTTCGTCCATTTATTCTCGACAAGAAATCACAATTCTTGCTTGCACTTGCTGCTAATCTTGCAATTTCATTTCAACAATATTTCAGTAAAATAATAGCAACATCCCTTAAATAACTCCTCAGTCACGCAGATCAAAGTAAATTCCCGGGAGCCGCCGCAAACACATCAAAATTAATTTTACCACTTAGTAGATACGTCTCCCCACTACTTACTACCACTTTGGTTTCCGCAAACAAATAAACAGAAGCTAATAATATAAAGCCGCAGCTGGATATTTGTGCAAATCCATAGATTTATCGGAATTGCACCAGCATGCACAAATTATTCAGCTTATAACATTTCTAGCCTCTCAAATAGTAAGAGCTAATATCGAAGACGCCAAATCGCGGTTAGGAGCTTAATTTTCAAGTGTTATTCTGGAAGATGAACTTACAGTTACTTATTAGGTACAATACTGGATGTTACATAGTGCATAAACCATAATTTTATTTTCACTGCTACCAGACTAATGCAACCGCAAGCGTACACAAGGCAAGGTGTTGTTTATTTTCCTCCTGTAAGTAGGTACTCTGGCGATTACAAACTCAGAACTGGGCCACCAATGTTTTCATCGGACTACTTGATCCCATTAGTCGATATTGCAAAACTACACATAAAGCCAGAAACGATGGTAATAATGTTTTACCGATAAAAGCGGAAAAGTAATGTGCAAATCGTGGTTGACTTGAATAGGGTTTAATACACCGTGACAATGTAACGCAACGTTTAAAATGCAAACTGCAATCTCACTAATTGACTGTTTGTAATCGATTAGCTACCTGCGCACGCGCATCATTTATAAACGACGTGCAGTCATAGCGCATCCTTATTGACACAATGATTTACAGCGCCCGTCATCACCTTGTATCCTTATACATTTGATTACTCCATATAAATATTTGAACTCACGTAACGGCAGAAGTCCCAACTGATTACTGCTAAGGTCCAGCGCCCTCAAGCCAGCGCAATCCCCAAGAGTCATGGGCACTTGCGTCAGCCTGTTGTTGGACGCGTCCAGCTCCGCCAACGAAGTCATCTTGCCTATCTCCTTCGGTAAGGTACTTAGCATATTGTCGGGAACTAACAGCACTTGAAGGGGCATCTGGCATACTTCACGCGGTAATTCTGTTAGCTGGTTTGAACTGTGGACAAAAGAAATAGGCTTGTTAATCGAAGGCTTTGTAAGATAAGTTTTCTTGCCAAGAAAAATATACTGCGTATTTAAGAACACTCTTATTTTGATTGTTGCTGATGGGGTTGTATTAAAAATATGAACATTCTCTTTAGCACCCAATTTGCATGTTTATGCCTCGATGGGTACCAAAGTGCTGATCATTCATTCTCGTGTAATTGCCGATTAACTTGTTGAATAATATAATCTGCTTTCAATATCAGTAGATGGTAATAAATGCCATCAATCTGTCATCCTCTTTCTTATATCATCGAAGTACTGACAGTAATTCTTAAGAGTCAATGAACGCGAACATAAACAAATGCACCAAGTCGATACATCACTAAACGGCTATTTTTACGATCAAATCCACTTTAGAATGGGATTGCATGTAATTAGAGCGGTCGAAACATAAATCGGTCGTCACCTAACCTAATAGTTTCGGAGTTCGTGCCAAGAGAACTAGTAAACATCGCATCGGTGTAAAAGTGTTCGATGTAGGCACGCTTCCTGTTTTATAACGGAACGGTATCAGAAAGGTTTTCGGTAAAAGTTATTGGATTACTACGAGTACATCTGTTGTTTGCGGTAAGCTGAGAGGATAATTTAAATAAGCTGATTAGATTGTGTGTAAACATTGTGATTAAGATTTGGCCCGCACACGAAGTGGGTGCACGTATTGTTGTCAATTCATAATATAATCTCAGTTCGGTCCACTTTCAGTCATAGTGTGAATTATTTAGAGTCTTAATTGTAATATAAGATAATTAAGATCTTAAGATCAGCACCATGTGGTAGTCTCCAAAACATCATATCGAAAACAATATCACATATTACATGAAACCTATTGCATTATTTTATGATAAACCAATAAAGTTTCCCAATTCTGAACGGCATGAATTAAGTTTCAGTCAAAACACAGACGCGTTCGAAAGAGAAAGCACCAAAACAAACTCAACTGAATACAAACCAAAGACCCTCGCGTAAATAAACGTACTTAAAGCGCACCTTTGAGTCTAGATATATTTTTTGCTGTCTAGACGCTTAGACACGTTGCTTGAAACAGGATTCAATTCTGCAAGACTAGGAATCGATTAATAGATCTATAAGAGGTCAACGCACTACGCAGAGGAAATAATTGTGGAATAACTTGGATCATTCGCTGGAAAAGTTTGATCATAACACGATACAATGAGAATGACCTATATCAAGTAGCAGGAACGATAATTGTATGGGATGACGTAAACAATCCAATGATAGACGGACATTAAGCATTGAATGGGATCAACGAACTAGGATGGGGCATCACTAGCTTTAGTAAAAGATATGGAAGTGTTTTGTTTTCTTTAGTATTTTTTCTTTCTCTTACCAAGGCGGAGGAATATCTATAGATAGATTGACATTATCACAGTGCTCACCGATTCGGGTATCATCACAATATACGGTATAAGAATTGTTGCTAAACGCATCTCCTTCGTCATATATCATACCTAATTAGTGTGTTCTGATGATAACCAATGTGAAACATTTTTTTTTTTCTTTTCTTTCTTTCAGTTTTTTACATCCCGAATTTAGATTATGAGTTTCCCGAGACTAAAAAACCTAAACAGACTTGCTCTTATGCTCCACTTCTGTTATCGACTCATCCCAGTAACTTCGAGTTTGCAAAACATCCAAGTGCCACATATCTCACTAAAGTCCCTTCAATGCGATACGACCGTTATCGGACCACCGTAAATGGCAATGTGACAGTTTCACCAGAAACAAGAACACGAAGACTGTCATCCGATTGCAATGTAAACACGATATACGCTTTCTCGATGACTATGTAATTTAGTGCGAGTATGAACAGTACGTTTATTTATTTTAACTGCTTGTTTTCTTTTGGAGGTTAGTGCCAGTTGGCTCACGAGCTGAATCGAGCAGATGTGATTCCTGGACTTCTTTTCCCCTGGGTATAGTATAGTTTTTAATAATGTCCCGTGGTTGTCATAAAAGTAAATTGCTATGCGGAGGAGTCTATTGACTGTACGGGAATGGAAACATGACCTTCGTTACCGATTCCTTCAAAGCAAGATACACGTTAATTATATTAGCTATATTGTCCCTCATATCGCCAAAGATCTCTCCGAACATTTAAGATGATCATAACATGTAGGCTAGTCCGCACTTTACGTATTATGCGAATAATAATTACTTTATTATGAAGAATAAAAACAGAACCAGTGCCCGTAACATTATGGACCATGACCAATTAATTCGTGAAGAATAAACCTGTTTTGACGCCCAAAATGAGGATGTAAGAATTATTGGGAGTTATGAAACTGTGAAAGCAGTTAATTCGTCATTGACTTCCTCCATCAATCAGTCTGATTTAATCCATTCTTGACTAATTAAAACGTCTTAAAATGCAATAAGGATAAAACCAATAGCAGCTGTTCCAGACCGCAATAGCATTTAGTTAAAACAAATGAAGTGGGGCACAGCGTTGGCGTAGCAGAAATAGAAGTGTTTCTTATTTTCACGTTATTGTTTCTTTTTTAGGCATTCAGGCATCATGGTTTCAATGCTTCATGGTTTTAGAAAATGATTGCGTGCTATCTTATATGAATTTCTAACGTTTTACGAACCAAATCGTTATTCTGTCACGTCTTTGTTTAAAATAATTCAGGGTACACCAATCTAAAATGAATTTGTCAAACATATTACTATCACTCGAAACAATGTTTACTGACAAAAGCAATTCCGGCTGTTTATTCGGTTGTATCCTCAACTAACACATAACTTCGTCAAATTAGCAGACACAATGATAACATTTGCCCAGAGCCGTTTATGGAGAGGGACGGGACCTACTCCGTAGAAGGGATAGGGGCGCCTCCTGCTGCCGACTTAATTATTTAGACATTGGAGCGAGTTTAGTTTTGTAGGAGCTAAAATATTCTTTGTGAATCTGGGTCAGGGTGATGTGATGAAGTTGTTTGTATTTGCCTTCCTGGTTTATAATTGGGAGTTTGTCGAAATCAGTCCCTTCGAAAACCAATTATTTTCGTTCCTCTGATTTTAGCCAGTGGTTTGGTGGTTTTTGTCGATTATTCATTTAACTTTTTTAAATATAGCTGGAATTATATCTAAGATCAGAGAAAATTTGCAGTCTAGAATTAGTTAGCTAATTGGACCGTGAGGATCTCCGGAATATGGAGGCTAAAAACTGCTAGAGCATAACTACATGATCCTAAATTCCATCTTCAAATAGATGTAATCTAATTTCAGTATTTCCTCGGGCTCCACGCTCAATATGAAAACGACATTGGCGGCCCCACATGGCTTCCCCTAACAATTTATAGTAAATAATTCGCACGTTCCGCTCTGGTGATTCAAGGTCGATATTATATTGATTTGTTCACAGTGGGGTGGCAGGGAACACGTGTCGGGAAAACTGAGAAAATTATAACCGGTTTAGTAGAAGAATTCTATTTAATTTCAAGTCCAGTGAATCGAAAATGGATAGTACTAGTGATATATAAATCACTGCTCAATTGTTCCATGAGCGAAAACTCGGATTTATATTTAGTTTTATTCAGGAAAAGCATGTACCATTAATTAGTTACAATTAGGTAAAAGGAAGTAAAATATTTATAAAAATAGCTGTCCTAAATTACGACTCAACTTTTTTTTAAAATTAGCATTCCATTCGTTCTTCCTCCCGTCATTCATTCCACGACTATAGTTCCCTACCTTACGATGGAGGAACTACTCAAATTAACATAAAGTTTAAAGAGGTGATTGCTCATCAAACCGGAACGATGCAAAAAGTATTAGGTGGGCTAGGTACCTAGCAGGTTTAATCGTATCTGACCAATTGAGTTACACAATAGTAGCTCTTTCGAGCCTATCGCTATTGTACTGCACATTTGGCGCACATGTTCCATTTTCGAAAGCCTACGTGTGCCATCAGCGATGCGCATACGCGAGTTGATCGGGCGTCATGGTGCGTGCGCGTGCGCCGAACCGCGATCACAATGCGTGAGTTACGCTTTGCTGGTAGCTTTATGACAGAGTTTCGCCAATTTCGTCCAAAAAACCAAAAAAATACGTCCATTATATGCATGCTTTTGTACATACAACACCTTAACATAACATTATAAATTATTTGTGGACAAGATAATCTCAAACTTAATTTGTTTATCTTTATATTCGAAGTAACTTATTCGCTTTTAAATTTAAACTTTATTTAACACCCATTTATTTATTCAGCATAGCAGTACGAAACAAGCGAGCGACCGGTCCGTCTGTAAACACTCAAATATTCATTACAATAACAGTGAAAACTGTCGTATATGTAACAATGGACTTTTTGTTGTGACAGTTGTGAATTTCATAGAAGAGGGACAACAGTTGTTGGGTGCCCGTTGTTCCGAGTACCAACTGTTTGTAAACGAGGCTAATCGGTCGAGTTACAACATACGGTTATTGTCTCATTGTGTCATTTTCAAGTGGTGTATTCAAGTTCATACGGAAAAAGAAAGCAGATAGGATGTTATTTTAGGAAGTTCGCAGAATACTGAAAGCAAACTTGGAAAATTCTCTTAATTAACGTCCTATGTCGTTTATCAGCTTGAAGCTTCGAATGAACATTTGTCTTTATTTAGGAGCTAAATTGTTTTTTAAGTAAGAACCGGGAGGGCCGTAATAAAATTTGCAAGTAAATTACAGATATACGAGTTAATTGAGAAAAATCGAGCAGAGGAAATTGAATTATAGGAATTCGCAGCATAAGATTATGTGGTTCCTGATACGAGAAATATGGGACGGAGAACAATTCTGATGACGTCAGCGGACAGCTGGCTTGCCACCTGCCCTTTGCCAAACATTATTAAATGTAGTCTTATCGAAACAAGTTCAACTTGATATGAAACGAAGGTAAAAATAGGGTACTTCTTCCAGAAATTAAAAATGAAAATAATAAAAAGCAAAGGATAAATTATAATCCTTCCTTCTCACTAGTTAGTTAACACTATGTTGTATTTTTAACCCCCGTCAAAAAAGAGGGGTGTTATAAGATTGTAGTGTGTATCTGTTGATGTGTGTACCTGTCTGTGGCGTCGTAGCTCCAAAACGGAGGGACCGATTTCAATGCAATTTCTTTAATTGAAAGCTAGTTTAATCGGGTATCTTCTTAACTATGTTTCATGTAAATCTGTTCAGCCGTTCAAAAGTTACAGCTCTTTCTAGTTGGAGTCGAGGGTTTTATAGACGGTTAGGTTATTAAGGGTAGTGAATTTAGTTTCCAGTCTGGCTAAAGACTGGAAACCGAATGCAGTTGCAGTACGAGCGGCGAATGAATATCATAATTATAATTTTATCATCACGTAACTATAATCAAACAGGGCCAAGTTCACCTTACTAATGAGGCCAATTTAAATCGAATGTAATTTAATTAGAAAAAATAGCTAATTAGTAACTAAGTTACTGTTATCAAACCTGATGAATTATTATTAATTTATTATCATGGTAACGGCTCTTTTGTGCACTTATCGCCTTATCCACGTGTCTACTCTACACGGACGACTTGGCCGTGACATACGGTCGTTCACCCCGCCCACTGATCTACCTGTGACTCTTATCGCAAGGGAATAAGGTTAATTTTTGTAACATAGGAAGCGAAATTGTATTGTATCGCACGCATGATTATGATGATATTGATCTTTGATAGAACAATAGAAAAGGTTAGGTCTATTTATTGGTGTCAAGCAGCTATTGAGTGCTGTGCCAATTCATGATTTAAAAATATTTGAAGAATTGCAAGTGGCCTCTTTAAAATTCATTAAATCGACTCCGTATGCAAGTAGGGGCGAAATGATTGATCATTGATCCTTCCCAAAGCCAGAGAAATGTGGTGTTCTTGAAAAAACTATGGCACACTTACTGCAATGGCAAGTGCTCCCATATCTGCACAATGGAAGACCTCACACCGAGAAAAAATCTCATCGTAATTACAAAAATCCTCGTACTATATGTGGCACCAAGAAGCATTTAGTAAACATTACCATCTTGTTGTATTTAAAAATAATAATATAGTAAAGTCAATGGATTTATTTATAAATAGAATATTAATTTAAATTATGCAGTACTACCTAACTTTTCTCCGTGCTATCTGGTCACTGACAACGCAATAGGCGTGGCCACTTACTGGGCTAAAATGGGCAACCGGTAATTTAAAACCAATAACACGATAAAATCATATCTGAAGAAGTAAACTGGCGTATTCCTACTCCCTTGCTAAGGTCAGTTCTTAGCTTAAAGGCCCGATTCTAAGCCGACTTTATTTTTGTGTTATATGGTGAAGCACATCGACAGCCAGCCATGGTATTATGTTCTCTGGAATCCATATATCCTTGGATTTTACGGTAAGGTGTTCTTATGAGCGTCTATTAGGTATGTCGAATTTAGAAACGAAATTATTCACAAAAATGTAGGTTATTCAAATTAATAATATAAAAAACGTAACGTTATTCAAAGTCAAAGTCAAAGTCAAAGATTTTTATTTCAACTGGGCCTTTGCAGGCACTTTCAAAACGTCGTGATTCTAGGCGCACGGTTCCAAGTGGGTTGGTCCTGGAGAAGATACCGGCAAGAAACTCCATGGATACTCTTTTCATAAATCAAGCTTAGGTACTACACAACAAATGTGGGGGCCGCAGGGGCGGCCCCGGCTAAAATTCGACCTCAATTTACACAATATTACAATAAAAAAAATAAAAAAAAGAACAGCAAAGATCATAAGTACCACTAAAATATTATAATTATACAATACTAGTAGGTGCGTACTTAACACTCAAGTCAGTCACCCAATTAAGAATAGGTACCAAAAAGGTACAAGGGAAGCGTTAAAATTAGTGTGTGAAGACAGGAAGCAGTGGGTCACCAGGGAAGCCGCATGTGCAGAGGATAATCACTTCCATACATCTCTATCGTCAACATAGTCTTTGATCCTGTAATAGGCCTTCCTTATGAGGACAAGCTTAACACGAGTTTTAAACTTTTTATCAGTAAGCTCGGTAATACTTTTTGGGAGTTTATTATAAAAGCGTACACCGTTACCTAGAAATGATTTGTTTGTTTTGGTCAATCTAAATTTAGGGACCACTATTTTGTACTTATTTCTAGTATTAATGTTATGAATATCGCTATTGATATTAAACATATGCAGGTTTCTTCGGACGAACATAATATTCTCCAAAATGTACTGTGATGGCAGTGTTAGAATATCGGTGTCTTATTTAAGCCTACATGAGCTACATTTGGCAGTGAGAACTTTAAACATTTTGTTTTATTAGCATTTAGTAATAAGTTATTAGCTGCGAACCATTTAGAGAGTATAGTTAGGCTATCTCTAATGTGTAAGACTTCCCTATCTTTTCTACTTATTTTAGAAATGAGGGAAGTGTCGTCCGCAAATAGTATTATATCCGATATTTCGCTCATTATATATTAATGACAAATTTGTGAATGCAACGGTTTTTGAAATGATAACTTATCGCGTGACTACCAACAATTCCGATAAGGGCAACATGTGAAGGGGAAAGTGTTCTTGTAATACCTATAATTAAATTTTTATTGCCATCTCACTCGAAATTTGATTTAATTTGAGTAAAAAAGTTATGAGATTAAGTTTTCAGCGTTCTGTGTTCAAGAAGACAGCAGTCAAAGTTGTAAGATTGCGAAGAAGCGAGTCTTCTTATTCATCAGAAAGAACTTTTATAATAATAATAAATAAATAATAATATAATAATAAAACTTTTTATTCGGACAGCAAGAGACACAAGAAAAAACAACAAAAAGCAAAAAAAAAAAAAAAAGCCATCATATTGTACAACACGGGGCATGTGTCTCACGGTAAAGGTTTATAGTAAAATATTTACGAACAATATTAATTTGATGGCTGAGGTAATCCATAAATCCGTGCCAAGGCACTTGATTCAATATGCTACGGGTATAAAACAATAAAACAAACAAATAGGTATATTGTTGTAAGTCCTAAATAACACAAAGCAGTACCATCCAAGTTGAACCGCATATCTCAAACACAGAAAGCGAAAACGACACTCGAGAACTCATTGCATAAATACTACAAAAGGCAACAAGAGTTTAAAACAATCCGTAAATAACAAGTTCAAAGCGAAATCTCTAAGAGCGAGAAAGGCATTCTACTTGCCCGCATCATAAATAGCTACTATGATAGGCGAACACTGTCCGCGTATAAAGCAGAGTTTATTTCTAAACCAAGCTATTAATTATAGCCATTTTCTAAATTGTTTTAGGTAGTTGTTATTTTTGGGCAACATCTTGCGTTCGTTTTGTATCGTCGTAAATATGAGCTGGACAGGTTGAAGACATCTGATAGATATTAAAAATAAAATAGTTATAAAAACACTGGCCCCCGTCAGTGTTTTAGCATGAACTAGCGACCCGTATCCGGCTACCCCCGGGTGCAATTTCTCTATTATCCTTACATTAAATATGAAAGTATTACACATATAAACCTTCCTCTTGAATCACTCTATCTATTAAAAAAACCGCATCAAAATCCGTTGCGTAGTTTTAAAGATCTAAGCAAACATAGGGACAGACAGACAGCGGGAAGCGACTTTGTTTTAAACTATGTACTGATGAAATTTCATGGCCTCAAAATAACACCTTCGTGAAGCGGTTTAAACAGTGCAAACTAGAATTTAAAACGCTCTAATGTCGGCTATGAAACACACAGGGTTATTAGCGACCGCGTAACTAAAATGGTAATAACATTGACACTGGTTATAAACTTTAATACGATCGTGAGAGACTAAACTTTATTACCAGAGTCGATGTTCATTACAATTTTACTTAGTCGGTAGACCCCCTGTTATAACTATATTCGCTGTCAAATAGTACCTAAACAATGACATGGACAAAATATATCAACGTTAACGCTTTGAACTCAATTTTCTCCCTCAAAACTTTATTCTTGTCTTTAACCAGCGCAAACAATATTTAGATGAGATACTGCCGAGATGAATGTTACAAACATCTGTATAAAATCACTTTGGACTGCCATCCGCTTAAGATGCATCTACTCCACACATTGCTTGAAGTAGAGCAATAACAATCAGCATATCATTTACATTAGCGCCCCCTCAGCCATATTGTACACTATCTCGACTCATATGAATTATTCTATTCCCGTTTTAAACTTGACTAGGGAGTACTCGGGACATGTCCTTGAGTTGTTCAACGTCCTCCTGCTATTATCTTGTTAGTAAACTGAACCAGCTGTCATAGCATCGTGTCTAGCCGCTTGTTTGTGTACAATGAGATGAATCAATTGGTTATATCGATGTGGGGGCAAAAGGTTTGTGTTCGTTTGAACTTGACCTCGCGTACTTCCAAATCGGAATTGTATTTAAATCTATTTAGTGTTTGATGCTAGTAGGTAATTGATGTTTAGATGTTGAAAGTATGGTAGATACATATTTGTTTTTTTTTGTGTGATAACCTATGTGTCTATTTGTAAAGCGATAATCCTATTTTAAGAAATTGGTGAAAACCATTGACAAATTGAAGAGCTGCAAGCATTGCTAACATTTGAAGGAAACTACAGATGCGGTGATCAAACCGATGGAATTCAAATGATATTTCAATAAAACTACGCGTAATTAAAAAATCTACTTTCTTATCCTACTTACTTGCAAAAAAATATAATCGCCAATTTGCTTTATTACGAAAACAGTCAATCACCCGAAACCCTAAAACTCTTTTTCTTACTGGCCAAAATTTCAATGCCAATAAAGTCAAAACTGTCAAGCACAAAAAAATAAAAGCCGAGCGAAGCCGAGTCAACAACGGATGTTTGCCTAGCAACTACAGAAAATTAGGTAAATTGGAAAGAAAATAAAGGTGTGCGGTCTCGGTCGGCGTTCGCCCGACGTGTTGTCGCCGCAAACCCGCGTGCCCGCGCGTTTCCCCCCAAGCAGGCCAATCGAGCCGCGCGCCGCTCAATACAACACGGGCGTAGCCACTAGGGTAACCAAGCTCTATATTTCCACATATATTTTTCCCATGTAAATGGTATAATAAATGACACGGTGTATAATTATGCTGGATATTTGTATCCCAATAAGGGTTGTTTGTGCACACATAGTTATTGCTTATTTATACACCGCATTGTAAGTCCCCAATTATTGCTGTGAAATATGGAGCGACAATATTAATTAATAAGTACAATTTTATTATTATTGTTAATTTCATTAGACCCGCCCGAATAGATTATCAACTTTGTTAACAATCCTTGTTATTAAATAGTATAGATATAGTCTACACTTTTATTAATTCAGTTAGAGACAAAGTGTAAACATAATTCATATCAATATCATATAATGTACCTATGAATTCCATAGAAATAATGTTTTGATAAGGCATGTATGTGAATTACAATACTTATTAGTAACCAAGTTATTTATGCAACAAATATCCTCATAATATTATGATTTTCTGTAAACAATCAGCTAAATATAGTCCTTTATCGTGTTCTGATAAAGTTACTCACCCTAGCTTGTATCGGCCATCTTGGAACGTAACCGCCGCGTTCCCCCGCCGGCGCCGGCCGCACGCCAGTCACTCGCCGCGCGGCCGCCCGTGTGTACGATCCATGCCCGAAGTCAACTCATTGTGTTGCATCACCATGCAGTTCGAATACGACCCTGAACGGCTCATAGAGGAAGTCAGAAAGCGACCTGGCATATGGGACTACGAAGATGCGGACTACCGCGCGAAAAATATGAGGTACAGACTATGGAACGAAATTGTGACCGAACTGATGCATTCGGATGTGAAGGTTTCTAAAAGTGAAATGAGAGAACTCGGTAGGTGCCATTAAACTTTGTTTAATTATTATTTATCTATTGTGTATTTACTTGCAGTTTATCTTGCATCATACACAGCGCGAGGTGTTTGGAAAAAAAACACATGTTCGTAAAGTTTGTTTTGAAGTTGCGTTGTTGCGGCATCTCAATAGATGGCGCTACGTGTATAGAACGGCGGGGCCGACTTCGTCGCTAGGTTTTTTAACCTTTTTCTTGTTGAATGTGATTTTGATGGCGCTCTGACTGATGTGGTGTAATTTTATAATATTTTGTGGATGGGATGGATGAATGGTAATATTCATTAGCATTTTAAAAAAAAGATAGTCATTTAGTTACCATATGTTAAAGACATATTGTGAAGTAGGTTTATGTAACTATCTTAATTAGGTATTATTAAATTAAAACATTTATGTTTTTTTTATTGTTACTTCATTGTTTCAGAAATCCAACTGCAAAAGAAATGGAAGAGCATCCGCGACTGCTTTCAAAAATACATATCTAATCCAAACAGGACAAAGAGACCTTACATTTACTGCAGACAGTTGCAATTCCTGTTAAAAGACCAGGATTTACCGCGCAAAGGAGAGGCTGAAGACTCCAGCGATTCAGATGAACCCAAAACAACGAAACAAAAAAGGGCATGGAGACCTAAGAAGAAATTAAAATTAGTAAAGGACGAGGATACTTCAGAAGAAGATAATGGTAACCTAGTAGGTAGTACTTTCGAGGTGACCAATGATGATTCTAGAGAATACTCCAACGATGGAATCGACACTGGACGGACAGCAAAAGTGCCAAAGCTAAATAAAACTGAAATAGACGAGTTTGCGTTTGCGAACGTTGACGCACAGGTCAAATCCGACACAGATGATCCTGATAGAATGTTTTTGCTGTCTCTTTTGCCACATTTGAAGACAATACCTGAGGAATTCCGTTTGAATGTCAAAATGGAACTGATGCAGGTGTTGAGAAACGCGAACTATAATACGGTGCGAGAGCATAAATTGATATAGATTGTGATAACCGATAGATGCAACTGTATGATTTATCGAGCATTAGAATTTAGTATTACTATGATATTTTAATTACGACCAAGCATAAGACTAATGTTAAGTTACATTCCAAATATTTTATATTAAAGTTTGAATGATTATTGAATATTTTATTTGACTCACCTTAAATCTAAATATGTGAGTGACTGGAGACCTCCGACTGCATTTGGTACAGTTCTGATGATATTTTGTGATAGCAGTAACTTCTCTAAAAAAACATACGACGTCACTTCATCTGGTAATTCACTTAACCGATTTTTTGATAAATCTGAAACAAAGGAAAATCCCATTTAGATAATGGCATGTTCAGTCATATGTGTGTTTATACGGAGCGCTCAACACTGTGGAGAGCGGTGTCCCGCTTAATAGAGAAGACGGCTGATGATCATTTGAATACGTTTTAAGATCTGAGGAATTAAAGATTAAATGTCAACAAATCAAGATGTGCCGAAACAGCTGTCCTATTTAAGACCAATCTCGACAAAATTGTGTTACTCTGATTATTTGTCAAAACGCTTTATGTGGCAAGTTTCAATTTCAACAGGCTAAAAGCACAGATTGTCTATAACTACAAGGAGCTTTATAAAAATAATCGTCTTATGAAACCGTAGTAAAGCGATTACAACTTCAGTGAAAAATGAAACTAAATACGTGGCGTTCATATGGGGGCAGCATTAAGGGTTTACGATATTTTTCTTTCATAAGAGTTTTAGTTTTACGGCTTAAGTAATGGCACTCATGAAAGTTAGTCGTAATAATGATTTAGGGTGGCAACGTAAGTATAATAAATAATATGTTATTACTAGAGGGTATGTAGCTAAACCACAAAAATAGAACGAAACCATAATTCTTCTTACTATGGTGAAGTATCGGTCAACAAACTAAGATATTTTGTTATGATCAAAGAATCCTTTCAAATGTGTTTTTAGTGAATGTGTAATGCTGCAACTTGGCGTGTTTGTACAAAATATATTCGCGTTATGTTGCCAATACAAAAAAAACCTTTTGTAGTCTACACAACTGTGATGTATTTTTTGCCCAAATAACGCGAATATTTGTACAAATACGCCAAGTAAACTGCCAGCATTAGAATAGTCTGCAAAACCTATCCTATATGCTGAAAGTGATCTAATTTGTTAATCAAGATTTGAATATTGTTTGCAATTTTGCATGGCCAATTCAGCAGTACCTACGATTCTAAAACTCGTTTATCAACAAAATCCTGTAATTAGCAACTAATTTGAAAATAACAAAAACATGGTATGCCAATGCCAAAAGTCAATGAAACATTCTGAATCCATGCAAAAAGCGAATAATGACTCCAATTAAAATATCAATCAAGTCAACCAAATCAACAGGCAGATGGTAGCGAATTCCAACCCACAGCATAGACGAAATTGTCTAATTTCTTACTTGTTTAGAAGTATAGAATATAAACAACACAATGTAAGCTTTTTAATAACGAGCCGTAAATGATGACCGATAATAAGCAGGTGCTGGAATCGTCACAACTCATTTTATCCCACCATATTGAAGGCAAGCGGGGCTTTGGCACTTATTGCATCTTTGATAGAACAAACGATTTCTAGGCTATGTAAACTAGTTAGGTTCGTTGACACAGAACTGCGTCACAGACTGCGGTTGATAGCAACCGCAGGCAAGACTCGAAGGATAAGAACGGATTATTATGTAATCATGAAGCTTGATACTCCTGTATAACTACTCTGTAACCTGCCTGGAATATCTTTAATGGAAGCTGTTATGAACGTGAAAGATAACGATGTTCTCAAGATAGATGAAGGTAAAAACAATACTGGTTCTAAAGTAAAGCGCACATTAAAATCAATCATTCTCAAAAACAGTAAAATTAATGCACTGTTTATCCTAGATGACGCGCTAAGGATAAAATGTATCAAAGAGGAAATATCGGAAATAAAGAAATCGTGCATGGACAGTTGCAAAGAAAACGAATGAATTACAATTGATACTGAAATGAATCAAGCTGAATCGCCAGCAGTAGAGATCCAATGTCATCTAAGGAATGCTATAACGGATGTTAGTATACGTAGAACTTGTTATATAGAACTTATGGAAGTAGGTAATCGAGATATCTTCAACTAAAAAGGCAATGTGTACAAAAAATGCTAGGTACTAAAATAATTATTAAACTTATTAAGTAAGCGAGATTTATTCGAATGCGTCAGACATGGGTTTTATTGTTGCCCACTTTTGAGAACCGGTTTCGGAAAAAAGAACGAATTTAATTACTATTATAATTCTAGCACATAATAAAATGTAATTCAAGAACACATCATGTTTCCATGCCGATAAAATTTGCTTGTAAATCGATTTTAGGGATCAATTAGGAAGCGTTAACAAAGCTAATCGATTAGAACCGCAGATATTGACAACGATTCAATTTCACTTGATAGGCGCAGCTAATGAAATCTAATCTCGATTCGTTATTGAGAACACTTAATATCTAAAGATTGTTGAACTCGATTCATAAAATATGATTTATTAACGGTCTTACTACCCATTGTGGCTGACAGATATAGTGACAGCTGAATAAATAAAAAACATCTGTTATGCAACTCAAGTACCTCTGTGAAAGCTTATCTTGTTCATAGTTAGTATGTTTCCTACTCCAAATAGGTCTGTTAAATGTTATACGGTGATATTTTCCGTGTTACGTGTAACATTTTTTGCTAGCTTTAATCCCAAGTTTTTGCTAAAAGCAGTTTCAAGGGGCGCATTTGTAACAGCCGGATTTTGCTACTGCGAATGATAAATGGTCGTAATACCACGGGTCTTTGAGAAGACGCCCTAAATGCGAGTGAAAATCGGTCAAGTGTGAGCTGTACTCAATTGTAAATAAGCTTTTAAATTATAGAAAAAGAACTAAAAACACGCTTTTGAAAGCGTGTTAAAATAAAGCATCAGATTTCACATGACGAAAATAAGGCAATTTTGACATTTAGTGAGCTTTTTAAAAACATTTTTGTAATTGAATCTTACTTTTAAAGAACAAAAAACGTGCCAAGAATAAGCTGTCTACAAAATACAATATAATAATCTGATATATAAATTTAAAAAATGAGACTGATTTTCTAACATTTCGTTCTCGTGTTTATTGAAAGCAAAAATAAATACAAACAGATAACCTTTTGTAAACGATATCATCGATATAGACTATCTGTAGCATAAGCACTATACGTATCTGATGTTGAATCACACACAACCTAAAAAAATGTGTGTCAACAATCAATGGACGAGAGTGCACCAAAACTGGTTTGCCCTACTCCTTACGAAGTTTCGTGAGAACTGTCCATTGCATTTCATTTAACTTTTTTTCCACTATAATTTCAACTTTTTCCTGTAGCGACAGTTGTCATTATATAGTTATGTGCTGTTAAATGTGGCTTGAAAATATAATAATTGGATGATGGTCGACACTTCAAAGGAAGCCGTACATTATTCTGCTTTAATAGAGTAAAGTAATTCATTCATAAATATGATGCGCTTACCATCTTTTCTAAAGAGCAAAGTATTATTAAACTAACCGTAATGTTCGGAGCAAATATTGAAAATGATAAAGATAAAAATGTTTACATCAACATGAGCTAGATATGCTAAATGACAGTATCTAATTTGACACTTAAATAAGTGCTGTCTTTAGAACACTCGAAAACTAAACGTAGTAAAATAAAAATGATATCGTGAATTCGTGATATAATACTTACGAATGACCTAATTTTTTCGAATACTGATAATGCGTCCAAGTAATAATGTTAATGGAAAGACTCTAGAGAGTCGAGAACTATAATTTTTTAGAATTGGGTCGTGACTCGTGTCTATCCAAGAAAAATTGTTACGATACCATGTCTAAAATAAATGTTTGTAATGTTATATATTATTGTCACTAGAAGACAATTTTATCCTTGCTGCGGTTGTAGATATAATTCTTCAATATCACGTATGAATAATATCGGATAGGTATTAGAACTTTATGTGGTAAGTCTCCTTGTATGTTGCGATGAAAAAAATAACATTATTTATAGACGTAAAGCCACAACCTTATATCTAAGAAGCCAAGTAGCTAGGTATTAAATTACAGAATAGCAATAAAATTATTCCAGACCATGAACGCTGCCTTGATAACTTTAATTACGACATGGGTAAAGCATTAAAATTTCATAATTTTGCACTGATTAGTAGATTAGATACCTAAAAAGTTCTTCCTTAGGCAGCAGGCCCATATTTTCACTTCTTTAATAATCGAGTATTCTGAATCTAATTCAAAATATTCTTCTCTACTATAAAAAGATCTTCACAGTTTTCTTATTAACACAATGGAAAAAGCTCTCAAATCTTCAAACACAAGACAAAAAGACGAAGTTCATCAAGGCTTGTTCCTGTGTAAAGCCTTAGAATAAAGCTTTCTTTTCCTCGCTGACAGACAGCGTGGGCGGTGACAAAAGGAGGTCTTCTAGCATTAATGAGTAGAGGCACGCCTTTGAACAATGAACATAAGACTAACTACTCGAGACTTGATGAAAGTTTTAGCTCTCGAGGCCTCCTTGCCACTTGTAATTATGACTATGGTTTGGGAGCAATTAACATTAAAGATGGTATGTTTTGATGATGTAGTGAAATAGTTATGAGGTCTTGGCAACTTTGAGTTTAAAGTAGTTGACAACACACTTATTAGTTGATCCAGGGATTTACTGAATTACTGTTACTACATAGTATACAGAAAAATGGAATGGTGAATGAATTACGAAAGACTGGACACAATCCAGTATGGTATGCTCAAAACGACAAATGGTGTTGCAGCCGAGAATATTTGTTTCTCACTAGTAATTAATCAGAACAACAGCTAATCTGAACCGAGATAACAATTCATCAACCTTTACGGACACGTACATAAATCTAACACAATTGAGGCCAACGTGAGACTTAATAAATACGAGGACAACACTCGAGTCCTGGCATTCGGTGAATATATCCTAGAGTTTCCAACCGCCTGTCATAAATACAACGTGTTCGTTACAAGACTTATGACTCACGAGCTGCGTAATTTCAAAACGATACGCTTCAGTACTTCTTACAAGTAATACTAGTAGACTCAGACGATGTTATATAAACACTCCCCCTTTACAAACACTAGTAAAGTGTGAGAAGTTAACATCTAATAGTATATACATAGTTCTCAAAATAAATAATCTTACGAAGCCCACAATGACATAACATGTTATATAATTATTCTCTAATGTGTTTGATGAACAATTAATAAGCGTGAAATATCACGTAGGCGAACTAATCGAGCGAGATCAAAGGCTAGTCGAGTCCCCGACGCAGTTTATAGAGAAAACAAAAATAAATTCAAGAGCAACAGTGTATGCAGTTTCTGATGATGTAATCGTGAAACGAGACAGTGATCGTTAATACTAACTGGAACACAAACATTGGCCACCACAGATTAAAATTACACTTTATTGACGGATACTGACAAGATGTTTATGATCAAAAGCTTTCCAAGAAGCATTGAAATTATTCTTGCGTGCAGTCAGTTCGCGTGTGAAGAATAAGAAAGTGCAATTAATTTATACGGAGACCAACTATTTGGAATTTAAAAAAAATATACGTACGAATGACAGCCATACTGTACTTTGACCTTATAAAATTAGAACTAAGAACAGTATGATGTTCTTTTAGTACAGAATCAAAAATGATACCAATAAAATACTATTTTAAGCATCATATCGTAAAACTTGTTACATTCCAACATCATAATAGTGCATAAATAGTGACAGGTTGCTAACCCATCGCCTACGATTAGTAAACGAACCCGTTTTACTAGTTTAAACTATTTACAGCGAGTGGAATAACTAGCTTCAACCAACACAACCATGCAACATTTCATTTCAAAATCAACATGGCTTCTGGGACCCTGCAAATGTCGGACTATCCGTGGATAAAGTATATTTTTATACAAAAGGTGAGCTATTTACATCCACATGACGAAGGAAGGGCTGTCGGCTAAAGGCCATTAGATAATGTGGCACAGCCTAACAACCATGAACTTTTGATTGACAACGTAAATGATAGAGGGTATCGAAATAGCACTGCAAAAAGTCTTCAGACGAATTGAAACTCCAGATATGTTTGCTGACACAATATTTGTTAATGTGATGTTGATATTTGCAAATAAGGTTATCTGCGTTTAATACACTAATGTTAAAAGTGCTTTCTAGGTAGACATTATCTCAGGTAAACATTGATCCCGTGTCAACTGATACCCTTGATAACGTCGAAACGAAACCTTTTAGTGCGTTAGATGGATGAAATACATTTTGTTCACGTAGTTCCTCAATATAGACCCGAGAGACATAAACCTTTATATGAACCTGGTCACTCATGGTCAGGTTAATTGCACTGAAGGTCGTATCGTTTCCAGCGATTTCGACTGTGACTGTCTTGCCATCATATTCAATTCCATATTTCACAACTTGCCTCGGTTCAACAATTCATAGACGGTTGAGGTAATGCGGTAAATATATTATTTGTGCAGAAATAACTCGCGTTTTTTATTTACTTTCTCTGTTTACGTACGTCCCTGAATTTCGGTTTCGAAGTCATAACATGTGCGAAATTAGCAAGCGATGAATATTTAGCGTACTCGTAACTGGTTGGCGCTGAATGTTTGTAAACGAGTTTGGAGCCTAGTTTTTACGATAGCTAGTGTCCTCGAAAAATAACCGTCATTACCACGTGGTAGACTAACAAGGCTAGTCGACGCCATCTAATTTGCTTTTTACTTTAATAACATATCAAGAAACGCCGGATACTTAAAAATGGAAATGTACGTGATCAACGCGTCTCTCACCATCTTCCTTAAAAATTGTTTCCTTTAACGTTTTTTTGAATTGCCAGTCTTCCTGTGTCCTACACAAATATCACAGGCTACAATCTTGACTTCTCGTCACGACTCTATTTTGGTCACAATAATCGTTGTTATTATCGTGGCCTAGAAACTATCCTAATTCATTGGGCATTACCTAGTGCCACTTAAACTCACTTATGTCCACTAAAGAACACTTTTTGTTGTGCGAAATTTATTGCCTAGATTGAATATCTGGTGATGTGCCAACTTGCTGATACATGCGTTGCGGACTGCGGGCCTCACCAACCTTGACCGGCGACCGAGTCATATAAATCTCAAACGGCACACAAAGGTTTGGCTATCTCTATTGCAACAATACCAGTATGGTCAGCTAGTCTATTTAATAATAGCACAAAGAACGACTGCTCCATGTTGATTTTATATAGATTGACATTGTCACGTAATATTGCGTCTGACTCTTCAATTTCCATTTTACGTGCCATGGTACCTACTGCATAAAAAGGTAATGATAGATTTGATGTAACTAATTCTGTTTATCACCGGTGTTCTCCTTTACCAAAGACGATATTTTCAAACCTGTTTACCACATCGACTGCTATAAAAATTCGAGACAATCAAATTCAACATAATGTTCAGCACATACGGCAATCAGTGCGAGCCTCCTTGGCCTTGGCAGCAATTCATCAAGATTGTTGCCAGCAATATACGCATTATCGTTACTGAGGTTACATTACATCATGCTATAAAGTCATCCGGCGTAACATAATATTAAACACCCAAGTAAACGTGCCAGGCTTGGAAACTCGGGCTTCTTATACGATAAGTATCAACACGGTGAAGGTATTTCTAATAAGCTTCTGTATACATTTGTTCATTGCCTTTTAGATTGACGGTTTTATCATTTCTTGAGACATAGACATTCATTCAAAATTTCATATCTGGAATTACACCCCATCCTTTACTGCAGCTTGGGATAGATGTCCCGCAATTCCCAGCATAATTTCTTCGCAAAAACGATTGAATTGAAGGACTAATCGTATCAATGTCTTACAAATACATGTCGGTCTGAAGTATCGGGTTTGGCCATCAATCGAAAGCTTAGTCGCAATGAATCGATGTGGCAATCCGATCGCGATACCCATTAACGTGTACTGGCACGGCATACCGCTAGTGACACCGGTGTAGATTGAATAACAAATCACTCGAACAATGCAAATGAGATTGCCTGACATGACCAAGAACGCTAGTACAGTTAATTAATTAGTTGTATTATAATGTGCTGTCGTCTCATGAGTATCGTTAGAAGTTGGTTATGTACCTATGAGAAGCAGTTTACTCTATGCTTTTATTGCATTCCATAATGTTAAAACAGTTGGTAGGCTGAGCTTAGAACTATGGGATCAATTATGGACCCTTAAGGGCACAGCACTACTAAGTAGGAGAAGAAGGGCGCTTATTAATGTTTAACTGCTAAAAATAGGTTTTGGATTTTTACTTCAAAGTTCGTACTTCAAATAGCAGTACAGGAAAGTAATTCGTGCCAAATCGAATAAGTACATTAAGTACACCACAGGTTTCAAAAATGGGATCATTACCAGCTACAAGAAAGAACATTATACTAAACCAAACGCAGATATATCTGTCGAAAAATACATGATGTCTGTATTCGAAGAATGTAGATCGGACGTATCGTCACATAAATGTATGCGCATGCGTCATACTTATAAAAATCGAGTGTCGTACACTCGTACGCGCGAGTATGTATCAATTCGATAACGGTACTTTATCGAATTCTAAAGGCGATAAATAGTTTTCGCGACTGTACTGCCGCTTCCGACATTTATGAAACATAATGATCTAATAAAACAATAATTATTGTTCTCGAGGAAACGAATGGTACTTAATAAAAGGGAATGCTGGTAACGGTGGTTAAGTTGTAATACTTGTAATAAGTACAGAATTGTTGGGAAATAATACAGTGAAATACCGTAGGGCCGTGTGTAAGTTTCTTTTTGATGAACTCGATTTTCGAACTCACATTACCCGCATTAGGAGCTCCGATTGGTGAAGAGGTCACAGACAGCGGGCCAACCGGCAAGCAGAACGCTGTCTCAATTTGGCATAGAATTTCCTTGACTTCATCTTAAGATGGAACAAATTTGAAAATGTAAATAGGTACAATAAGTCTCTAGTATATGCTGTCAAAATTGATGAAATGCACGTAGGCAAATTTGATAAGATTGTGATTTTAGATAACTTCAATCCAAATACAGTACATAGTACTTCATAGGTAAGCATAGCTTGAAATAAGGTGTGGTCTAGACAAACTCCTTCTCTGAATTTAGATTGCTTATCGATACTTAGATAATTGGTCAAGCAAACCTATATTTTACCTTATAATGCGATTAAAAACGTCGAAAGCATGACGCCGGTTTCAGAAGCCTTTAAGGTGTGGGCGAAGGCGTCAATTTAAGGCAAAATCTGTATGAACGTATGTAGTGTTGTGAAGGTTTGCAGCAATGCAAGTTACACGTGCCGTCTGATCAATACGCCGGTCGGGACGGCGACCGGCTGTCGGCAGCATGGCGTGTCACCCTAAACACAGCTGATTCCACCACCTTTCTCCCTCCGGCAGTTCGTTCACCCGTCGTCCCGCGCTCCCCGGCACCCTCCCGAACTTTCGATCTCGTTAAAAACATAGACATAACTACGATTCCATTCCGAATTTCAGTAAGGAAATTACAAATTTACTGGCAATGCAAACGCCTCAATTTCGTCGTGATTTTATGAAATATAAAATCGCGATGGCTTTGATCCAAAACATCGGTTTCATATCTGAAATGTTATTACAATTTTAAGGAAAAATGTATTCGCGTAAAGGTTTTGGACCTTCAAAAGATACCACTTACATATCTAATGCAGAGGTTCACGACGGATATACTGAGCAGCAGCAACTGCAATACACTAAATATTTGAAGAAATTAAAAAATGACTTCGAGGAGAGTTGGTGCAAAAGACCAAAATACAATATGGATTTTAGCGAACTGGAACGAGTTAAAACTCTTGGTACGGGAGCTTTTGGCAGAGTTGTGTTATTAAAACACGCGAAAAGCTATAAATTGTACGCAATGAAAGTGTTGGAGAAACAAAAGATAGTAAAGATGAAACAGGTTGAGCATACGCTATACGAAAAGCGCATTCTCGAAGCTATCAGGTTCCCATTTACGGTTTGCATGGAATTCAGTTTCAAGGATAACAGCTATGTATACTTTATTATGCCATTCGTACCAGGCGGTGAAATGTTCACCCATCTTCGACGCATGGGTAAGTTCGAAGAGCCACTAGCGAAGTTTTACGCTAGTCAAGTCATTCTGGCCTTGGAATATCTGCATTTCTGTGACCTAGTTTACCGTGATCTGAAACCTGAAAATATACTAATCGATAAGACCGGTTACTTGAAAATAACCGATTTTGGTTTTTGTAAAGTATTACAAGGGCGAACATGGACTTTATGTGGAACACCTGAATATTTGGCTCCTGAACTAATATTGAGTAAAGGTTACGGGTTCTCCGTGGACTGGTGGTCTTTTGGTGTGTTGCTGTTCGAAATGAACGCTGGATACCCACCTTTCTATGCGAATGACCAGATGAAGACTTATGAAAAAATTGTAGGTGGCAAATACAGGTGTCCGTCGAGTTTCAACAGTGACCTTAGAGATCTAATCCGAAATATTCTCCAAGTTGATATTAGCCACCGTTATGGTGTGATGAAAAACGGCGTGATGGATTATAAAAACCACAAATGGTTTAAAGGCATCGAATGGGAATCCATACTCAACTGCCGGACGCTACCCCCTTTCGTTCCAAAATACAGAGGTCCTGGTGATACAACCAACTTTGAGCGATACGATGAAGAGCCTATTAAGCCAGCTTCTCACTGTCAATTTGGGACCGAATTCTTAGATTTTTAGTTATGTTCAATTTATTCGTACGATTCCTTGTTCTATTCTAGCATTAAATAAGAATTCCGAACACTTTGGCAAATTTATTATGATACTGTATTATCCCGACACTTAAAAACGCATATCCTGAGCGGACCCATAATCTCCATAATCTTGAATCTTCGTGTTGTTCGTTTTGTTACAGAAGTTTTGAATTCATAATGGGGCACGTGTGGGCCCCTTGTGACATGCGCCCGCGCAGCGCCGCGCGCCGGAGGACTAATAACAGCAGGCAGAGGGCACGCGTCGAAACTGTATTATATTATTTTGAAGTTCGTGGCTAACGAATTGAGTGTGTATTGTAGGGGAATTATGTACTGTTCGTGTATGAATGAATATCTAGGTAAATCTTTCCAAGACAAAGTGAATAATTGTTTATTAGATAAAACGTCTAAGAGTGATTAATTTTTTTGCAAACTTCCTACATAATTTATAATGGAATCACTTGAAAATGATACAAAATACGCATATGACGATGTCTATGAACGTTACTCTAAACTATGTATCCGACAGAAAAAGTGACAAAGAAACACGTTTTTAATATCACTACGGTTTTATACTGCTCCTCAAAGATTCCAGGACAAATAAAAATAATATTTTTGCACATGTACAGCATACAATTCAAACATATGTCCGGCATATTCCTGAAAGAGTCGGCTAAATAGATTTAGTGTGTGACCCGAATTCGGCTCAGTTCTCTGCCAAGATTAGCATGAGTAATGAACTGTGAAGGGAACATGTTTTGGCTTTCATTCCATTCTTCAAACTGGAATGAACTGAGATATTTTATTTTATTGTATAAGGTTATAAAATAACTAGTTATTATTCTTCAGTACATAATATTAATAATGACATAAACAATTTTTTTGCCCACGATAAAACACGCGCGAATTACAAGGAAAATATGAGATGTTTTGCGGAATGGAGTTTATTTCTGGAATTAATAGTGTTGATATTAAAAACTGGTGCGCATTAAAAGGTAAGCTAAACAAGATGGGTATAATTAAGTTCACATACAAATGTTAGGTGTAATCCATGTAGCGTTAGATAAATTTTATGATGAACGGGACTTTGGTAGTGGACGGAATTTTGAGGGGAAGTTGGTACATTAATTCTTTGAGCCATGGAATTATATCCAGTGGTAAACGAAAGAATTGGATAGTTGTCTAATTATTCTTTTGCTTCGCTTGCTAAGCGTGGAGACTGCAGGCCAACTTTCCTTATTTTAGAAGAGATCAACAGGTGATTTGAATGCGCTCAGAAATGTCATGTTTTGATTGAATGTTTAGAAACAATAGCCAACCGTAAATAATTTCCATTAAACTGTTACAATCGTTAATGCCATTACAATCATTACACAATTTAGTTAGCAAATCAAAGATTCACCGAGTATTCGCACGAGCAATTTTCTGGTACGACACCCATGATGGTCGGGACAATGGCACAAAACAATAGCCTTTCCCGGCCGTGTGATGGTTGCAAGGGACAGCGCAGCCAACCGGAAAGTGAAGGAAGCGCAGTTCCGTCTCACGATGAGGATGTGACGTCAGGAAATAGCCAAGGTTAACGTCTCAAAGGGTTGATGGTAAAACTGCGGATGACTCACTTATTAACAATCATTCTTCGAGACAAAAGAATTGTTATTTAAATATTCTCGTTGAGATTGTTACAGCATACGAATTACGAGTAAGTTTCTATACACTACGGTGAACATTTTAGGCCATCACCTCGAAGTATTACCTATGAAGTAATTTTATTGCCCAGTTAAATATTATACGATCAATATAACGGCTTTATTTTAGCTCGGGTATCTCTCCCATTTACATTCACCAATGCATTTTCAATAGTATAGGCGAAAGCACCGAAAGTTCAGCCGAACAGTCCTATTCACAATGGTATTTCTTGCGCAAATCTTGCCTAACTAAAGCCTAGGCTTTACTATACAATTGACTATTCATCTCTGACATTTTGTCTCGAAATTATTCATATTTCAACCGATAAAATGATCTACGAGAATATCCGGGGCACAAACAATCTTATTGAAATGAATATACGAGGTGCATTCAATAAGTACCTAGCCTCATCGCCAGAGGGCGCTGTAGTTTCAAAAGAGTTTTACCACAGTGTAGCACATTCTTTTTAAATTCTTTTTTCAAATTTTCATTCCAATCCCTTCATTTGTTTTAATTTGACAACTTATGGAAGCCAACGTGTCGATCGGTTTTACAAAAATGGAAAAAGAGCAATATCGTTCGGCGATTCGATTCCTATTTTTGGAAGGGAAAACGCGCATCGAAATCAAAGAGCGCTTGGATGCTGTGTACGGTGACTCTTCTCCATCGATGGCCACCGTCAAGAATTGGTTCAACGAGTTTGCACGTGGCCGTACGTCGGTTTTTGATGAACCACGTCCAGGTGCACCGAAAACAGCTGCTACGGAGGAAAACATTAAAAAAATCCATGATCTCGTATTGGCAGATCGCCGATTGAAGGTTCGGGAGCTAGCTGAGACTGTAGGCATTTCAGAAGGAACAGTGCATCATATTCTTCACGAGGAACTCGGCATGAGAAAGCTGTCGGCGCGATGGGTGCCGCGTTTACTCACACCAGAAAACAAGCGCAACCGTGAGACCACATCGGAGACGTGTTTGGCGCTGTTTAAGCGGAATCCAGCGGAGTTTTTGCGTCGTTTTGTGACCGTCGATGAAACCTGGATCCACTGGTACACACCAGAGACCAAGGAGCAATCAAAACAATGGATCCAGACCGGGGAACGTGCTCCAAAGAAGGCGAAAACTGTAAAATCGGCCGGAAAAGTTATGGCCACCGTTTTCTGGGATTCACAAGGTGTGATCTACATCGATTACCTCGAGAAGGGTAAAACAATTACAGGGCTTTACTATGCCGATTTATTGGGCCGATTCGACGCCGAATTCAAGAAAAAACGACCCCATCTGGCGAAGAAAAAAGTGCTGTTTCACCACGACAACGCACCGGTTCACACGTCTGCCGTTGCCATGGCCAAATTGGTCGAATTACGCTACGAATTGCTGCCCCATCCACCGTATTCTCCAGATTTGGCCCCTTGTGACTTCTTTCTGTTTCCTAATCTGAAAAAATCACTCGCCGGGAATAGATATGGATCGAATGAGGAGGTCATCGCCGCCACGGAGGCCTATTTTGCAGAGTTTGACAAAAACTATTTTTCGGACGGATTAAAAAAGTTGGAGCATCGCTGGGCTAAGTGTATCGAACTAAAAGGAGACTATGTTGAAAAATAAATTCCCACTTTTCCAAAATTTTCGTTTACTTTTTGTAGGCTAAGTATTTATTGAATGACCCTCGTATTA
This sequence comes from Allophyes oxyacanthae, assembly GCA_932294325.1. Lineage (NCBI taxonomy): Eukaryota > Metazoa > Arthropoda > Insecta > Lepidoptera > Noctuidae > Allophyes > Allophyes oxyacanthae. Next base: position 4,514,566 of record OW028612.1, read on the forward strand.
TGTAGTGTTGACGAAAACGAATTTCTCTTCACCGTGTTCTATTTTCAGTGATATTAATGTCTATAATAAATTAAGTCAAGTTTTATTGTTACGAAAATAGATAATATATACCAGAATAATAATATGACACTGGTAAGTATCTCCTTTATGGCTGGTGTAAGGAGTAATAAACGTATGCAAGTAATAAAGGAAAAAAATTGACGAAAGAGCACCGACTTGCAAAAATATGAATAGGCACACAAGAAAACCATGTGATTAAAACTCCATTCATAGAAAAACCCGAGCAGTCTAATAGATTCGAACTTAACTCGGGCCCAAACCCAAACTTACATCAATCAAAAGCAAATTAAGACCATGTTCCAACCGGCGCCAAACCAAAGCATATTTTATGGGACGTTAGCACAATTAACCGTCGTAAAGTTGAACCAGAGATTACACAAGCTATCGACGTGAACATAAAACACGATTACATAAGCGAGCTTTTGAAAGCTATGGGACTTATCGAGCTATTCATAGACTTTATTGGGAACGCACGTTAGAACATTTAAGGGCTACCAAAGTCGGCTATAATTGTGAAATAACGATTCAAATGATGACTTCGTACGCACTCATTACTTCATTAGTAACAATAGTAACTATTCCTAGGTTATCTAGGGACAGTTTCACTTGGAGAATGAATTTTCGTAAACACATGATTCCTTGCCAGTTTTTCTCAGGGTCTGCCTAGTCTATTCTTATGGGTGGTAAATGAAATATATTGAAGTTTATATATTTTGTTGGAAAAAACTTTCGGGTCTTCGGTTGTTAAAGTGCTTCCTCATATTGACTTTCTTCTTCTCCCTGCGGCGCACCTTGGAAGTAGCTAGACAGAGTAACGCATTGTCTAGGCTGACTTTTTCTTTCAACACATTACATTGAAATTATATTTTTCTGTCATATTTTTTAACTACAGTTACTTCAGTTACTTTCTTCGCAATCTCTGAATGCAGTACAACTAACACTTGTCCAACTACTTTAAGTTTCCAATTACGAGTATATGTGCTTGATAAAATAACAGCTTTACAAGTGGATATAGGATGTCGTTGGTTGTACAATCTTTCACTCTAATCTTAGTGCTCAAGATATTGTCACTAATGAATTAAATGCATTCCGTTAGTTTGATTTTCAATTAGTATTCTAGTGATAGCTTAGTTGCTTTCTAGTTGATAACTTAGTACTAGATAATGAACTGGTCTAGTATGTTCGCAATCAGCGGAATTTGTACACAAACTGCGGGCTTCCATTTGTGCTGATAAATGGTTTTGCGGATCGCGTGCTTAGCAAGTATGGTAAAATTTCAAGTCATACTCATAAAACTAATTAAAAACGTGTTTTACATGAAAAAAGGTGTTTAATAAAATTAAAATAATGTTAAATGAGCGTAACGTTTTTTAGGGAAATATCCACCAAGCGAGGAAAACTGAGTTAGAACTTGTTTCCTTCTCGTTAGAAGGCTGTAATCGTACGATCCAATCATTCTGGAATTGCCTACGTAATATTATTTAACAATTTTAATTGTAACCAGAAACGCGCCATATCTTTAATCAAGGAACTGGTCGCTTGCTTTCTAATAACCGCATGAGCATGTCGTTTAAGCAAATCCGACACTTGTAATAAGGCCGGGAAACGGCTTATTTTTACTGTCAAACACAACACAAACAACACTTGTGTGTGGACAAAACGTCCCATGAGTTTAGACTGTTTGATCAGGATCCAATTCCGGACCCTGTGTGAATCATTTTAATTTTCAGCTTACCACTTTATACACTTGTACACGGAAAAAAAGATTTTGCAGGCTCCATCCGAATCAAGTACTCGGTTGTAAATAGCAATAACTTGTTTCTTTCTAGCCGTTACGTTATTTTAGTGTTGGCTGTGGGCTGTGGCGACTCATACCACTAAAATGATCTTGTGGGGAATTTGGCCGACGTTACCCAGGCAAAAAACAAGCGAGCATAGAAAACAAACCAGGATTTGAATTCCAAGTGGGACGATTTGGAATCTTTCCGAATCTTATCCAAATACGAAAAATTGTTGAAAATCACATCATTAAAATAAAATATGCAAATGGAATCAGCAGCCCTGTTAAATTATTAAGTATACAGCCTACGAGTTAACGCCTGCGATGTGGGTCAGTGACGATGCGGCTGCAGCATTCAATGCGGCGAAACGTAAAGGGCGAGATGAGAGGGGTTGAGGGTAGCTAGAATTATTATTTACCAAGTACTTATTGGTAATATTGAGTTTGCTTTCAAGGGGTAAAGGAAAAAATATTGAATTTGTAAGCTGCTTATCAACACCTTAAGTCTTTTGAGGGAGTCGTGTTTTGCACTTAGATAAGCAAACGGCAGTCAACATGTCTTGATAGGGCAATATTGACAACTTCTCAACTGCTGATTTATATTTTATTTCTTTTTAATCTGGTGTCGTAGTTTTGCGGTTGAACGAGATATAAATTGTTAGATAGGTGAATCAAGTGATTGCGACTGACTTTTATGAGATTGCTTGATCGCACGATCGGACAAGAAATGCTAAGATGCAGAGTACTAAAAGAATTGCCGTGCAATATCAATCATGGAATTGCGTGTTTTCGATGTGAAATCCAGCATGTGTGTATTGGATATTGGTCTTTATTGTGTGATAAAATGAAAGGGCGAGGGGCAGTAAATATAGGGTAGCCAAAATCCTTATTTATTGATTACTTAAAATATCGATTGGTTTCTTAGAAGAACCCTCAGTCTAACCCATGAGATTTGGGATGGAAGCATAGGTATAGACCATAGATATCCGTGGTATAGACCTATGCTTCCATCCCAAATCTCGTGGATTAGACTGTAGGTAAGTATACTAGTGAAATTTTTATGAATGAAAAATGTTGGACTGTTGGCATTTAATTAATTTGTTAGTAGCTGTTTATTTCACAAATTCTAGTTAGTTAAAACGAGTTTTGATGGCGTTAGTGGGAGGGCTAAACTTTCACTAGTTATAACTACTATGTAGTTTTACTAAGCGCGATATTTTCATCTACTAAATACGAGTCTATTAGTCATTCCATTTATTAGACAGGGTTAAAAGCCAAATGCCATTCAAAGCTGTTCTCAGCTTAAAATGCCTTTCGAACTGTCCTTTCCATACAGTTAAAGGCACAAAGAGAGGCCTTCTATAAATTTAGATTTAATCTAGAACATTTCCATCCAAATTAGTATTTCCAGCTTAACATAAGGCAGACATTATCCAAGTTTATTAGTCTGCCAAACCGACAATTCCCAGAATGGATATCCCATTATCGTGATCCAGACATTGTTAAATATACCCACTTGGCAGGCAATTACCGAAATTAATTTAGCGGCAGCCATCGGCGGGCAATGACACGTATTACCTGGACATTTCTAACATAATATATTAATTAATTGAATGACGAAGTAGAAAAAATGTGACGGCCGTGAACAGGTGATATATTGTGGCAGTGTGATTATTGGTCATTGAGAACACGAAATGGAAATAAAATAATTGGGGGAATAGGTTTCATGTAGGTATCAATAATGGTGAAATAGATAAAATAGTTAGTTATTCTTGACCCTATTTCGAATTCTAGAAACATCTAAATTAGAATTTTACACACACCACGATCCTTTGATGTGACCACATGACTGGATCCTGGATCAATAACATGCAATTGCATTATTCACTCACAAGTTAACCAATAAAACGAACACATGACGCCAAGATGGCTCAACATAATCGTTCTTGTGTTGTTGCCAATCGAGACTTGAACTCGCGCGCATTTTGATCTCGATAAAGTGCGCCGGCGCATTTCTGTACCGAAGAGTTAATTTAATAAATTCTTAATTGAATCAATACACTTCCCACGAGCGATTTGCACGCAAACTGTTAGAAATCTCAGGTTTTATTAGAGTAGAAGATAGGTAGTAGCTTTTATTCGCGGCTATGCCTCTATGAAGAGTAAATTTAATGCAGGATTAATCATCTATCTCTGATACGGGATATTCTTTAACAATCCATCACTGATTAAGACCTACGTCATTAAGACCGCCTTTGTATATTGTACATGAAACATTTTAAATAAATAAATTAAGTCTTCTTTCAAAATGGATATATTACTGGCAGTGGTCGCAGTCACCAAATTGGTCTAGCGAGTATGACCCTCGCACTGATGAAGCTGCTACCTGTAATAAACCATAGAGACGTACAAGGTATCTTAGTTGACCCAGGGTATGAGATCATTCATTTTTTGATGATTTCAGGAGCAGTTTTGGAGTCTAGCTGTGAAAGTAACAAAAACTTTTGCAGTAAAATAATTGTGCGAGCAAGTAATCAATGTTATTGCGGTAGCTCTTACTTCGTGTTTAGATGTATTTATTGTCAATTTCAAGTGAGGTCTGCGTTTTACCGCATGAAAGTTTCAAATTGATTGCTTATTGTTTTGCGTGTAGAAGCACACGTTTCGTGCTTTTGACAATCAAATGTATTGTTTTTCTCGTCGACGAGTATCTTTTATCTTCCCCGTAAGAGCTTGCATATAGGTTTTTTTCATATAACATATTTAAAGAAATATAAAAAAGTTATTACCGCAATGGTAATAGCACATTTTCATAGATGAGAAAGAACGCAAAACACCAAACGCATGGATGGATATTTACTATTCTCACTTGACGCAGGCACAGAAATGAATGTGTTCATCTGACGAAGGCATGATTTTAATTCATATGATTTTACTTGTTAGCATTAAGAGCACACTCTACAAAATTAAGTATTTACTGTACAAACATACACGCTAAATCTACCCACGCTCTCCTTTATCATAAATTCCAGAATACAAAATTTTAGGATGAAACCTTTTTCGTGTGAATGCCTAACGAATAAGCGAGCCACACATAAGAGTACTCCGCGTCGCCCAAAGCCATGTAAATATTGAAGGACATGCCCAGACAAACCCAGCGTAGAGGAAGTTGATATCCACCTGCATACTAATTTACAATAACGCTAAAATTATCCGACTAAACGAAAACACAATACGATTCTTCACAAGCCTAGTAATTCGTATTCAACACGCAGTCGGGTAACTATCAGTATTCCTACCACCACGACCGTCAACGAATCGAATAAGAATCATGCATTGTAAAGTTTAAAGTTCGCCAAAACTATGGTGGTTGCGAATATTGGAATAATACGAATATGCCAAGCATATGCTAAGTTGCCCTTGGTGCTAATTTTACGTCAATTTACCACGACCATCGAAGGTAATGAAGCAACGTATTGGAAAATTAAAAGGGGCAGATAAAGCTTGTTATTAAAATACATACAGGTCATCCTATGGAACAGTTATGGCGCTGAACGATAACGACGCAAACGATACGGGTGTTTGTTTACTTTTTTTTCTACAACCCACGCATCCACCCACATGAGCTTGTTATAGTACCTGCGTTATGAGTGTCAAAGTTTCAAAGGAAATCTCCAAACACGGGAATGTTTTTTCCATGCCTTTCTGGCTCGACATTTGGCTTTTTAATATCGACTATCACCCTTATTACTTGGGGCATAACGTTAAGAGTTCGTTTTTATAGTTAGCAGGCAGTCAACTGGAATTACCCTGGTGCTATCGTCCCCCCGTATCCGGAGTGTGTTGCCGCTCGAGCGCACACGATGCACCTGTCCCCTGTACTCGTATTTTGCTATAACATGCACAACTATGGATTGTATGTAAAGTTTAACTGTTCAAACTTTGCAGACGACACCTGTGCCCGTGATAAAATGGGCATAAACATAAGGAAATGTCCTCATAAACGAATGGTGAATTAAAATACTGCTAATGATAGTTTCCACTAGGAAACTATCATTAGCAGTATTTTTTTGTTTTTTTTTTATTTTTTTTGTATTTTTTTTTTTGGTAAACTATTTTATCTGAAGTCGAAGCTAAAATGAGATTACGAGTACTAACTCGTAATCTCATTTTAGCTTCGACTTCAGATAAAATAGTTTACCTACGACTCATTCCCATACGTGTTCTTAAGTTCTATGATAATTTTACTATTGTTGTTTTTCTTCTTGTTAGTAAATATACGAATGGTATTAAAGTAATATTTACAGATTTTCGAGCCGATATCAAAGTCGTGCGTGCTACTGCTTTATTAAAATAACGTTTAAAACATAAGCTAGCTAATTATTTTATATAGTTTTAAAGCGCAAGTTCTACCGCGAGCGAAGCTAAGCTAGAACTAACTTAGCTCACGTCGCTATGAGTCTTTCTCATACTTCCGTTCCCACTACGAGCTAAGCTAAGTTAGAATAGCTTATAAATATAATAGTAAGAATAGCTTAGCTTAGTTGCTTTAACTATTATTAATAATAGAGACACAAAGTCACAAGTTATAGCTATGCAATGTGCAACAGGTATGCTTATAAATCAAAGCGCAGATTTTACGATAAGCGTAAATAATTACAAATACTGCTTTCATCGCATACAAGAGCACTTTCGAAGATTAAGCGAGAAATAATTTCGAACGACAAGGCACGCGAGTAGTTTCCCTCATAAAATCAATTGAATACGCTTTATTATTTGCTATTGCTATTACTTTATAATGGTATTCCATGCTTCTATAAGTGCGAAATAATTATACAAGGCGTTAATAGCTTTTCATCATGCGTGAGTCGTAAATTTTGACTGTAGGAGAAAAGCCACAATGAACGCCACTGTTTCGGCACTAATTGAAATTCAAACAGTTTGTAAGTACCGTGAAAATTCTCATAGCGCAATTTTATGCATATTCATTACTTATATTCAGCCATTTTCTGCTGCCTCGATGAACTGGATATGACGGTAAAGCTGTGTCCACGTATTTGTTCCCGTAAGAGTGGAAGGAAACGGATAATAATCCGCTTTCCACATTTAAGTCATAATAACCGTCCTTGGCAGGTTTTGTATATAATTATATAGAATAGATTACATCTTTATTTCATGTAAACCAGATAGCACTTATGAAATGTCGAGACTAGGCGCGCAGTTCCAAATAGTAGGTCCTATAGAGAAGAAACGGCAAGATATCTCTGTAATGGCCTGTATGGTCAAACTCTTCGTGCGTTCGAAATAATTCTAGAACATCGATGTGTTTCTATGGATTCCTAATTTTTCAATCTGACGACATGACAGGGATCAGTTAGAGCATTAAGCAAGAATCAAGCAAATCAAGGTTCGGAATATTGTCTCTACTCTTTGAAAATTTATTCAAGGTCATTCTCTCATCATTCCTCTGCCCTTATCCCATTTTTTTTTTATAAATATCTTAGGGTAATGTGTGAATGCAAATTAAAGTTAGATCAATTTCTGATTATAAAACAAAGTATACCATATTAAACTTGACCTTTAATTTTTCAGCTTACGTCTTTTACAAAATAAATTCAATAACAAAACAAAAATACCAGAAATAGCTTATTTCCTAGCGAAGCACAGAGTAAGTATTGTTTACATAACTTCTATAATTAGCAGCAGTTATTAAGTTTGGTTAATATCGGTTAGAAAATTTTAACGGAATTCATGGAAACAGTATGAATTCCGAGTTGTAGACCGTTTATAGCATATCACAGCCAGTAAAACAATTATTTTTCATGGTACTTGCTACATTAACAATTGGAATACTTACCTAAAATTATACAGGGCAAAAAATGTTTAGCTGAAGAGCAGTCTCATCAAAAATTTGTTGCAAAGCTTCCATACTTACTTTGTATTTTTGTATGCTTAAATTAGTTAGCTTCATTACCTAGTATGCAAAGTAGGTACTTCACTGTTCAATTATCAGCATGTTCAATTAAATTATTCAGTGTATTGTTTAACTAGAGTACGAGTAGTACGATTAATTAATTACTAGTACTTCAACAGCATTCGGTATTGTAATTGTAATTAGGATTACGGACAGTATGAATAGCGTCGAGATACTGATGTCATAGTATGATGAACGTATCATAATTACGTTGCGGTCAGTGGTTGTATTTCTAAATAAATAGACGTAGTTATACTTGATACACTGCTTGACATCTGCTACTGTGACTATTATTAAACTTTAAATCAAGGTTCATGGTTCAACAGTACGTAGCCACAAAGGACAAGACAATGGTAATTACATTATTATAAATATTTGCTCTGTTTGGAGATACGTGTTTTTAATTCTTAGATGGTTCCAAATAATTCTGTTTCCTACGCAGTTCAATGTGCAAGTATTCTAGGAATAGGGAAATAATAAATTATTAATCGAGCGATTAAAAATAAACTCGCAGCTAATGACGAGTGTTAAAAAAATTACTGGGTTGTATAAACAGTCAAGAAGAGTCCAAACTCCAAACCTAAACCAATACTACAGAAGTACCCGTCTGTATGTTTATAGGTAGGTACTTTGTTCCCCTTCCCCGTCGCAAAACAGTTGTTCAGTAAAAACTGCAACTATCTACAGGCTACGTAACTTCAAAACTAACTTTAGAGGGAACTGATACTATCTTGCCCGAACCGTTTGGCAAGTCAGTTCTAGTTTCAATACTGTTAACTTGAAATACAATACTTTGCCTGACACAAAAAATATTGCCAAGTTAAGTTTTCAAAGGAAGTTACATCATTGTCTTCCAAAGATAAGAAGATAACGACGCTCTGTTGTTTTTTGGACTAGCTTGAAGAGTTCCTTTTATGGTAAATAACTCAAGTTTGTCTGGAATTTCAACTTCTCGGAATGTACTTAATGAATTATGAGTTTACAAAAAAAGATGATCTTTTTCTTTGGTTTTCTTTAAATTACTAATAGTTATTTAAAATAATGAAAATCATGTTAAATTTAACTGTCATTGATAAATTAATCACTTTTTATCAAATCTACATGTGTGGTAAACGATATTTTATATTTTACACATAAATGATTATTTCATTAATTGTATGAAGTATGTTTCTAAAAAATGACAAAAAAATATCAGAGTATAGGTATTTTTATATCTAATAAGTAGTTGTGCTCTTGCGACTTCCCCACCAGAGTAATACAATTATTCTATGATCCACAGGACAAGATAGGGGTTATTCTTATTTTATCCGAAGCTAAGAGATACTCTGAGATAAATATACCTAACTCAAAATAATAAATAGCTCTTAGTACCTACTTAAGATTAACCCAACCCAACTCTTAAATATTTCCGTATTTAGCATACAAATTAAACAACGCAACTCTCTCTTTTCGTACAGTGATAATCACTAACAATGAACACTGAGCTCTTTGTCTAAACATTAAAAGTCGATAACATTACACAGATTATATTATCAGTGCGTCAACTCCATTTTATGTCTGAAAGAACTTTAGACTTATGACTACTTTTGTGTCTTACTTACTTAACTAGCAAATGGTGCGTATACGCCGATCCATATTCAAACTCAAACTTTTTATTGCTTTCATGTGTACAAATTATTGAAATTATAGATGTTATATTTTTGTAGGTTTCAACATGAAACCCTGTAAGGGTACAGCAACTTATAACTATGTAGCTATAATATGTATAAGTAGGATCAAACGATAAATATACACCTATAACTAGTGGTACTTATTTAAATTATAAATATTGAATTGCAAGTATAATATGTATTTTATTTTATTTTAATTTTAAGGATCATGTATTTTACTTGTTTTATGTTATATTTAGATATTTGTATATAAATTTATAGTATTTATTGCGTTGTTTCGTCGTCCATAGGTGCTATGTTAGGGTTTGTCGAGAAAATATCACGAAGTCTAAATTTGATAGAACGAGATCAGTTTTGTCATATTTTTGTGCTGCCATGTTAGCACCGGTAGACATATTATGAATATAATATTATCTTGTCTAACGGACGGGTTAATGCGACGAGAAAATTATCTCACGCGTCGCATATTAGCCCAGCATGCCAGAATGAGTTCTTTTATGGAATTTGCTCATGCTGTGGTGAGATGATAGCCGGTTAGCAAGGTTCCCAACGCGGCTGACTGCCCATACTGCACTGGGATTGGGGAGGCTCTGCCGTATGAAAACCCGGCTGACTGCCCATACTGTACTGGGATTGGGAAGGCTCTGCCGTATGAAAACCTGCAGTACTCGCCACGGATCTTTGTGTCTGCGAAATTAGGATCAAATAATGAAATAATGGAACAACCCAACGCCTCGGACCGAGAAGCACGATGAAATTAAAGATCCCTGATTCGACACAAGGTGACTCGTGCCAACTTCACAGACACAAAATCCAAGGCGAAGGCGCTGATAGTAGCTAAAAATTGTCTAGGTAATACGCGCACTAGAAAGTATTGAAAAAAAAAATGTTTTCATCGTATTTCAGAAAACTTGATTGATTCCAAAACACGTTCACAATAATTCTCTTTTTTACTATTAGCTAATTGTCAGCGTCTCAAAGATTGAAGATCAATACATTACCTACCTACCTACTTAGGTGGATGGATGTCCTATGGATACCCAAAAATGTGCATTTCATGTCCCAAGGGTAAACAAGCGCAGACAATACTATCGGCTAAAGTCAGACAGGAGGATTTATTGATCGAGTCTTTTAGCAGCATTGCCAATCTACCTTACTGTTAAGGCCGTCTTGCAGTGCGGTGAATACAAATTTTACGGTGCTTCTTGTAGTGCGCCGTGGGGCGGACGCGAGCGCTTGTACTGCTGATTCTATAGATATTTCTTTTGTAAAATACTAATCTAACGGCTAAATAAAAATTAACATGACCACAAAAATAATAAAGCTTATCTTTTGATAAAAAAAAATACATGGATTCACGATGGATTTTTTTATAGAGGCAATTATTATGATTCACGTTTGTCTTCATACAGCATTTGAAAATATGTTCAATTTTGCATTAAGTCCGCCTCTGTACTTAGTGCATAAAGTATAAATAAATAAATAAGATGATTTTGTGTTTGCACAATATTTACATTAGTTAGGTTTACAGAGGTACAAAAAACCAAAAAGTACTACAACCTCGCCTTAAATCTATCGACCTATCGACTATACTACAATGAAATGCCAAAGGCGTTTACAACTTCACGAGACTATAGTAAATGGATACATCAGCCGGTAACAACGAGAGCCGGTATTATTAGCAATGAATAACAGTAAAATTATTGTTGTACTATAAAGTTTACTGTAGAAGGTGTAAAAGAAAAACGTAGAATCTTTTGATCCCACGCGAGTTGTAAATTAAGCCGAGGGAAACGAGTTGCAGTAGCGTGGGTAGGTATTTGCAGTACTATAGGATGCTACCTATACCTCTGCGGTATTTTAAATTACTAGGTACTATTCCTAATGATATTTTAGTGGACTTTAGAGTTAGTGCATGCTTCAAAATGATGCTACAGACATAGGTACCTACGTCGTGTTTTGACGATCACCATTTTATATCTCATATAAAACGGACCTAGTCATATCGGTCGTCGTGGGTCATATCGTACCTATCCCTACGCTAAGGAGTAATTGAATTATCCTTATATCTCAACATAAGAAGTACTGTGATCTTGACCAATCACTGACCTGACCTGTCTGACCTAAAAAAAAATGCGCGCCCACGACATTTACCACGACAAAATGCCAAAATAAATAAAAACATTTTTCGAATAGCCCACGCCTAAGTCGCGGCGCCAATAGCAATAAAAAAACCCAGTTATGGGCACAAGCCTACGACATACAGCTATTAGGACTATTTTCGCCTAATAATCTTTTTATATTTTATCCATGTTTGATGATGAGAGCAAAATGGTATGGGAAAAGACAATAATAGAATTTTAGTTCTCACGCTGGTCAAGAACTTCTGTTTAATCTAATTAAGAAACATTGTGAGGCACTAAAAAAATTTGCACCTCATTATATAGTAACGGATGGTTGTATAGGTAATTGAAAACATGTGAGATGCATTGTTTCTTTACATTTCCCTAAGAAAGTAAATTATCATGTTATCAAATTGATATTAAAACTTGATAGATAAACTATCTGATAGCTGCCTATATAAGCATAATAAGCATTATCTGTATTTTATGGAAAATTAAAAGAGCATAGGTACTTAAGTAAAATAAAATGAATATAATTACTAACTTACAGTTTTACCTGTTAGATAAACTTATGTTGTAAGTAACTTGAAATCCCCTCCCCCAGTTATTTTTCCTGCTTGCTTGACTATTGCACTTTGTGTAACTTATTAGTAGTTTAGTACCTATATTGGGAGGGAAACTGCATTATTGGCCATCATGTGACTAAAACGTAGTAAATCCCCATATTATATTTAAATGCAATAGGCATAATATGCCTATTATCAGTCATTGCAATAAGGTATGATTTAAAGTGTCTGCTTCCAACAAGAAATGTGCAGCTGCATATATTTTATTATAATTAGAGGCAGCATCATATAAGTAATGTCAATACCATCATACTTTTTTATAGCTGATATTCTATTATTAAACCTACTTAATTTATTTGTTTACCTAATATGCTACTGCCCAATATGATAATTACTGAAATAGATGAAGAAAATAAGCTGCTATTCTAGCATTAAATTAATAATAAATTTAGTCTAGGTCTTAGTAAACATTATTATTATTGTGAAATTATTATTATAAAAGCAAATTCAACTATAAACATAAGACTCATAATTATGACCGAAGTGATATGCATTATATTTCCTGTTCTACAATTTACTTAATGAACTGCCCCATCAGCACACTAATGTTCATCACAGCCACAACATTTTCTAAAATCATGGGAGCTGATTTACAGTTGATTTACTTTGATAGCCATGTGATAGCTATGGTTGTAATAAACTTTAAAATTACAAGGAACACAATATATCTGCTGCTATGTTGTACTTACCACATAGATGTTTCATGTGGGTACCTAATTTCAAAGATTTGGTAGGTACGTAGTCGTAGGAATAACTGTATGTTAGATCACATGGCCACAAGCTATCTCTTAAATATCGACAAGGAAAAAGATAGGTACAAACCATTATTTATATATGATAAAATACCCAGATAAATACTTTATTTTTCCCCATTCAGTTCTTAGAACTTAAGATAAGTAACTATTGACTCGAAATTCCTGTTTTCAAGTGGCTATCATTATTCGATCGATTTGATGACAAATAATAGCAGACGCGACGCTAACACAGCCGGCGTATAAAAATAACACGGTTACGTCTCTAAAACACTCCGCTACACTTACAGAACATAAAACAATCCCAAAAATAAAATATTATACATAAAACGCATAGAAATGCAGCAAGATTTATTTATAAAACTCGACTTACCAGCAACAACCGTATCGCTGAGGTCATACTTCACTGGTTTGGGAAACTCTCTCAACTTTCGTCCACTTAGTTTTAATTCACCACTCAAGTAAGCATCCTCCAAAATTCTCTCTAATGATTTTGTTAACTGACTGTGAATATTATTGTGCCCATTCATATTTACACTTACACACGGCCCTAACACGGCCATATTCTTTTTGAACTGAAAAGAAACTGTTTTTTTGTCTATAGCTCACTCATACTGCCAACATTACAAAATAGTAGATACAAGCGGCTAACTTCACGTTGTATCTATTTGTCCATGGATTAAGGCAGTGTACACATTATATATTTTCATTCTGTTGATTGTTTCTAGAAAAATGCATACCTAGAAGGAATGAAAACATTTAAAATAAAATATGTATGTTAAAATTATGAATAAATGCACAATTTTGTTATTTGAAACTTAACCCTACTTCTTTAATAGTCTGAATCATAGTCTAAGCTTCAACCTGTGAAAGTAATAATGCATGATTAAAAGGCAAAGGCAGTTTTTTATTTCAACGGGGCCTTTGCAGGCACTTCTAAAACGTTTAAATTCACATAAAAACATTATAATTAAGGTAGACTACTGTCGTAAACTTCTTAGTCGTAACATAAATACTTTTTGATTATACATATTAATTGTACTTTGCAGTACTATGAGGATACCAGGCCCCGATAAATATATGAATGGAGTCATGTAGATTTGTCTTTCTATATTTAATTTTCTGTTAAATAAAGCCTAAAATTATTGTAATTTCTTATCAACTAACCAATAGCCAATAGTTAACTGAACATTATTTTTATTTCTTGTTGTTCAAATTCAAATTCTTGAACTGTGCAGTGATGTGTGTTTGATTAATTTATGTCCATCACTCAGTGACGTTAGGAAACCAAAGGACTTGTCATGTTTAACATTATCTATAGGAAACGGACGGAAAAGAAGCTGGCGGTCCGCCATTATGATTTCTCACCTGTCAGTCGCTATGTCAGGTACATCAGCTGTCAACGCGCTTTATTTTTGTACGTAATTTAATAATATTTCCTTAATCTATAGTGATATTGTGTGTTTATTAAATCAAAACAAGAACTGACTTTATAAACAATATGCCGAACTGTGGTATTATTGGGTGCGGCATTAAAAGAAGCGGAAATCGACCAAACATAACATTGCACCGGTACGTACTTTATTATTATGAAAATATGTCCCAATAGACACAATTCTAATAAGTTTATGCATAATTGAGAAAGCTTGGCAATATAGCTACATGAATTTAACATTTTGCCTATGATTTCATCACGTTTTTCAGTATATTTCGTGAAAATTATTTGTTGTTGATATGGAGGTAGTGTTGTCCGCTAATGCATTTTTTATTGTCGATACTCTACTTTTTTACTTTTTTTTACTTCTATGGATTTCTTATATAGTTCGTTATTTATCACCAAAGTTTCAATATTGGCGAAAGAAAAAAAAATGATGCCAAAAGGTTGCATTGTCCTTTTATTTTCTTATTGTTTTAATAATGAATAAAGGAGATATTAATACTTCGTTTCTAATATTATTGTTTTTATTGTCTCGCAGGTGTGAATAGTAAAGTATTCCCCTCGGGGATAAAGGTGTTCACGTCTTGGGCGAGCATGAATCCGGAGCTCAGAGAGAGGGTTTAGACTAGAATTCTGAATGCGCATAACATAGCGCCCGTGCCGTAAGACACTACTTTATCCCCTAGTGAATAATATTTAAAAATGTAAAATTGTATGGTTTATAAATTAATAAAAAAAGGATTAATATTATTAGCTTGTTTCATTTGCCTTGTTACGTGATGCCTAATATTAGTCTCGTATGGGTTCAATTTCCGCAAGGAAGAAATTGTTGTATAGCCTTCGGAAGTATCTACTTTTACATCCTGTCCTACCCCTATCCCTTTCCTTTTCCTTGAATATTACTTAGTACCTACTACCTATATTATATAAACAGTTCTAACAACAACAAAAAAATAAATATTCGATTGCAAAGTTGTTCCCGAATAGTACGGAATAACTTCACCATAGATTATACACTAATACTGATAAACTTCACTGTCCCCTGCGACGCCGAACGTTAACCGGCAAATACCTTGAGCAAAAAGCGGCGTGGTGTGGGAAAGTTCACGCCCGTTCGCGCACATAAACTGTCGTGAGAGAGAAGGACAAAAGAGACTAAAGGTCACCTTATTAGATGTTTGCCGATCTCTATACGTACCTGTAATATCCTCTGTTACTAAGTTAAAGCTATAAAAAAACGTTACGAGAGCTTTCTAAATTGGAACCTATGTTGGGATAATTATTATTTTAAGCCTTTATATTGTCCCACTGCCTGTTGGGGTAAGATATTATTTGGTTGGGCGTTGCCTTAGATTGTCCTTTGAGAGCGACCTATATCAACATTTCTGACAGCATATCGACAAACATATCGAATGGCATACGGGTGCATCACTACACTAAGCCGCCATTTAGATGTCTCGATAGCTTTTGTTTTACACCACAGACTACATAGTATTCACGTTGTTTTGTAGTCATGCCAGGTCCTTCTCGTAAGAGAGGCTTCTTACGTCATTGCCATCACTATACTGCAGTGACGTTAAGAGAGGCTTCTTTGGTCATTGCTATACTGTCATACTGAATGTTTCATAATTCCTTCCACTCTTGTAGTCCCATCTTAAATATTATTTAGTATTTTTCTTTTAGATAATTTATGTAATCCCATCCCATCTCTTGTCAGTCCACCCACATGACATTGACATTGCATGACTGACAGACAGAACCGGACAGAACAGTGAGAAATGAAATTATAACCTAAAACGTTAAAGTTCTAGAAATTCTGTGATAATTTATTTTTTATGAAATCAATATGACGATATCAAACGTCTTACGGTTAGCAAACGTTCTAAGGGGTGTAAATAAATCCAATGTATCACAAATCGAGGTAATTTTCATCACTATTTCATCCAATGTATTTCACATTATCCGGTTCTTTTTACGTAATTTTACTTTACTTGTGTTTTTAATCTTTGAATTACTTCAAGAGTGTTGTGTATTGTAATTGTTCCCAGAAATTCTCGTCCCACGTCAAATATGCTGAACACAAACCTCTGGAGAGGATCAGAAATATTGGAATATCCGCCCATATAGACTCTGGAAAAACTACTCTTACGGAACGAATATTGTTCTACACCGGCAGAATAGACCAAATGCACGAGGTACGTACTTAATGTGCAGCTAAAAAACTGCAAGAGATGCAGAATAAAACTACCTATCAATAGTTTTCTATCTGTTGCGATACTGTCCAGAATAAGGCTGCGTTTCCACCAGAGCTGTGCAAAGTAAATAAGCGGTGCGCGAGGAAAAAATCCACATATAGGATTACTGCGGCCATAAAATGAAGTAATCCTATTAACACGTTCACTGTCCAGACAGCAGACACAATAGTTAATCACCATGTACTACATGTGGTACATGGGACTGCAAATGGGTTAACCCTTCTAATTGCAAGCGGCCACATGAGGCCTTGAAAAATATCAATGTCTGTGTTTCATCATTTGGCGAGTATTACTGTAGCTTACTAAGTTAATATTCTACCTCCTTTTCAGGTAAAAGGCAAAGACAATGTGGGTGCTGTCATGGACTCCATGGAGTTAGAACGTCAAAGAGGAATCACCATTCAATCTGCAGCCACTTACACCATATGGAGAGAACACAATATCAATATTATTGACACACCAGGCCATGTAGACTTCACAGTTGAGGTCGAGAGAGCTTTAAGAGTGTTGGACGGAGCTGTACTTGTGCTGTGTGCTGTTGGTGGTGTGCAGAGTCAGACGTTAACAGTTAATAGGCAGATGAAGAGATACAATGTACCATGTTTGGCATTTATTAACAAGCTTGATAGGTTAGGTGCTAATCCTAACAGGTGAGTGGAACAAATGAGGTTTTATCTTGTGCTAAAAATATTCATCATTACCATTCAAAACAACAAATGAAATGCATTTAGTAGGAGAGACTGATCCTGCAAGCTTTTTAAAATCTTGTGTTAACATTACGATTTTGATTCTCAAAAGATGCAGAAATGAGAGAGACAAGAGTATCCTTCGAGGATGAAAATCGCGACAATTTGTTTATAAAACAAGCAAAAAACATAATAATACACATTTTCATATTCTCTCAGCACATCGAAATTCGGGTTTTGCTCAGATAGTTCCCAAATTGACTGTCTGACTGGAACATGAATGAAGCATCCTTGGATATAGTTACTATTATAATAAATTATTATTATTATTATAATTAAATAAATTATGCAATATACTAACAAGAAAAATGAATTTCATCTGAAAAAGAAATTATTTTTATTAAAGTTAGGATAATGGTATGAGTATGAGACAAACATAGATATCCGGAGATATGCCTTCACTCTACATTTGTTCAATTTCAAGTGTCGCCACTTTTTCCCCACTCCTAAAACGGATGAAGGGTTGGTATAAATATTTTATCGATAAAAATATCGATAAAAAATGACTGCAAAAAAGAGAAGTGTTTTTTTTGGCGCATTTTATAGTGTTTATTATAATATCGCTATATAGACACTTTAAGAGAGGCTAACCAAAGACTAACGATGTTAATATAATTTAAAGAATTTGAGAAAGGAAGATAGATAATACAGGGAGTTCTAACTTGGGACAAAGTACTCACCTCAATTTGTGTTTATTAGTCTATAAATATTTAAAAAAAAAAATAATTAAAAAAAGTACAGAATAGTAGAGATTTAAGATTTTTGTCTACACTCATATCGTAAAGTTCTAATTATGAATTCAAAAATAGTACTTTATTGACAGACTTTATGCACATGCAACTACATAATTATAATAAAATTAAAAAGTTTTATAATGACAGTTCTTTTTTTTAAATTATGCTATAAAATAACTTCTTTTCAATATTCTTTTCTTTTCAAAAAAAAAAAAGTACATTTCGGTTCTTCCAAGAAGTTTTCATATCAATTTTTATAGCAGCCGCACATTATCTATGATGGGCTAGGGCGCAATTGTGTTAGATACGATAATATTTTTATTAGCGCGATGCAGGCCTCGTAATCTGATTGGTCGAATTCATCTATCATCCATTTATTTTTTATTTCTGCATCTTTCAGGAAACTAAAATAAAATGTATTCATTCTTGTAAAACAGGGTTCTCAAGATGTTCTCAAGTATAATTACTTATTTAAATACTTTTCAAACAATATAACTACAAGGATTAGTAAAATAAAAAGAAAACTATAAAATCTTTTAATTTAGCCTAATAAGCAAATACTACAAAAATAATAGATAACATTATTTTTTATTATTAAGCAAATGTTAATAATAATGAAATAATTCCGTAAGAACAACTATCAATTAATTATATCGATATCCCTCAGCGCTGTGCAACACTAATACTCTACGGTCCGAATTGCGCTAAAAGTATAATATCGCGAATCCGACCAAAGTCAAAATTATTATTATTACTCAATAGCCCTTATATTTTGTGACTATTAAATTTGGTCGGATTCGCGATATTATCACTTTTATCGCAATTCGGACCGCAGGGATACATTGATTTGACAATTTTGACATGGGTCACTCAATAAATGATTAGCCTGACGCCTGTCAAAATTAATTCACAACTAGATATTTGTAAAATCTTTAAATAATATAATTAATGCAATGATGTTTTACATACCGGTGGTAGGACACCCCACTTGTCTTAAGGTTTGTTGTAATTGTCCTATTTTTGCAAATAAGAACGGAACAATTCGGTATTTTGTAAAAATACGAAATCACACTACACGTTCGGATGCAAACATATGACTAATAGATGCTCATTGACGTCACACGTATTTTGGGTCAATCCGAGCTGATGGAGGCGACAAGTGTCACGCCTACAAGCCATATCCCTCGATATCCGTGGAGACAAACCTATGGATTCTTATTTTTCAGAGTAATCAAGCAGATGCGTTCCAAAATGAACCACAATGCCGCATTTATTCAGCTTCCAATGGGCGTAGAGAAGGAATGTCAAGGTATCCTAGATCTGATTGCAGAGAGGGCTATTTACTTTGAAGGAGATTATGGCGACAAAATTAGGTATGATGTAGTGCCTCAAGATAGGAGGTCTGAGGTACAGGAGAAGAGACATGAGCTTATTGAACATTTGTCCAATGTTGATGAGAGTTTAGGTGAGTTCCTTTTATTTGGATATTTCTAATTTATTATTTCTTGAAACCTATGCTTTACCAATTAAGGCAAGACAAATGTGTATTTGTGTAAGCTATAGGCTGCTGTAAGCGCGGCCCTCCCGATGGGTAGCGGGACGCGGGGCGGCGGGTGTTCAGCCCAACAGACTAGCTTATTGGTCGATTTTTTCCGCTCCCGCGTCCCGCAGACCATCGGGACGTTTATAGTAATATAATGTGGGTTGGAATTATGCCCACATTACAAGTAAAAGTCCTGGGTTCGATTCCAAGGTCGAGTAAAGTGTTATTAAGATTGCCTGTATGGAATTTCTCTGTAGCAGCCTGAAATTCAGAAATTGTGCCTGATAGATGGCAATTGGCTTACACTCTATTAAATGAGACTCACTGACGGACAGACTGCAAATGTGGGTGAACACCTTTGTCTTACTCTTTGGGGAATACAGACATGATCCTATGTTATCTATAAATTAAAATGCAAAGAGAAAACTTTGCGTGCACGGAGGAGTGTGAGATTTGACATCGTTAAAGTTTAGTGCAGAAAGATAAAATTTATATGAATAATATGTGGTCGAATTTCGACCACTGTGCGACCACTAGTGCTATTTATTTTATTAAAATTACAGGTGAACTATTCCTCGAAGAAAAAACACCAACAGTTGAAGACATAAAGCAGGCTGTTCGCCGGACAACTCTCAAACGTGCCTTCACACCGGTACTTGTAGGCACAGCCTTGAAAAACAAAGGAATCCAACCATTACTAGACGCAGTATTAGAATACCTTCCACATCCAGGAGAAGTGGAAAACACAGCCATGCTAAATGAAGATAAAGATGGTGAAGGTCAAAATATATTTCTGGATGCAGCGAGGAATGATGAGAAGCCGTTCGTAGGGTTAGCTTTCAAGCTGGAAGTGAGCAAGTTTGGACAGCTCACGTATTTGAGGTGTTATCAGGGTATGCTGAAAAGGGGAGAGAATATATTTAATTCCAGGACTGGGAAAAAGGTGAGGTATTAATTTTTGTGCTGTTTTTGATCATAGACCTTATAAATTATTAGAATTTACCTTAGCGTCATAGCAAACTCGATATTTTTAGCATCAGCGATCAACTATTTAGTCACATTTCAGAAGGCCGGGAGGCATGATTTTGATACCGCCATCGATCGCAGTGAGTAGCCAAAACGCGATGAAGCATCGATGCAATCGCAAAATCGCTAATCGCCGATGTTAAAAGTATCAAGGGTGCTATCATGCTATGGCCGTTATGCCTACACTTTTTAATAACAAGTACAATATTCATGGCATTAGTGCCTTTCTTAAAAGGCACTACGACCAATACTAAAAAAAAAGGCTTGTTCAGATCAGAACACAGGTTGATGCTGTGTCGAAAAACGGACCAATGAAAACCATTTGCGATACGCATATAAAGTTTGGGAGCAGAATATGAACTGGGGTCATCAAAGCATACAAAATGATTTAGAAACTAACAGGCAATTAAATATTTCTACGCTAATTGCAGGTAAAAATATCCCGTCTGGTCCGCATGCACTCAAACAATATGGAGGAAGTAAATGAAGTCCTGGCTGGCGATATCTTCGCGTTGTTTGGCGTAGATTGCGCGTCCGGTGACACATTCGTCAATGATGGCAAGCTACAGCTGTCAATGGAATCGATACACATACCCGACCCTGTTGTCTCGATGTCTATCAAGCCGAAGAATAGCAAGGATAGAGATAACTTCTCGAAGGCGGTTGCTAGGTTAGAAATGTTATTAAACAGTGTATTCTTAATACCGTCAACCTAACTTTGCCTAGACTCTCAATATTGCCTAGAATCCCAATATTGCCTAGACTCCCAATATTACCTCGACTCCCAATATTGCCTAGTACAACATCGTAAAATCTGCGCGCCTGAGTTAGGAGTCACTTTGCCTTGTAGTACCTACAACATTTCTGGACTAAGCGCTGTCATTTTTATGACAAGTACCTAAGTAAAAGACTTTCTATGCCAGGCAAAGTTGGGACTGTTGACCGGTACAATAAATAGGCGATCTTAAAATTGTTCACTGCTACTTGGTACAGGGATTTTTGAGCTAAGTCGCTTTCTTTGACTACTGCGACCCTAGAGATTCCTTGCGTATAATGTGGCTTATAAGTAAATAGTAGGTATAAGTAATATTTTTTAAATTATCTGTCATTAAAATGATTCTCTCAAAACATTCTAATTACTTGTATAAATGGACGAAGTTCAATGGTCCTACTTAAAGGTGCAAATGCAAAATTATCCTGGTGCATTTTCGATTGCAGATTCACCAAAGAAGACCCCACATTCCAGTTCCGCTACGACCCTGACAATAAAGAAACTATCGTGTCGGGCATGGGAGAGCTTCACTTAGAAATATACGCACAGAGAATGGAAAGAGAATACAACTGTCTCGTCGAGCTGGGAAAACCTAAAGTGGCGTTTAGGTAAGATTACTGAAATATTGGGTCTAGACTGTTACACTTAGACCGTATACAGGATAATTTTTAGGGTTCCGTACCCAAAGGGTAAAACGGGACCCTATTACCTACTAAGACTCTGCTGTCTGTCCGTCTGTCACCAGGAACGAAGAACGATTTCATGTATCTCATGAACCGTGATAGTTATACAGTTGAAATTTTCACAGATGATGTATTTCTGTTGCTGCTATAACGACAAATAAGACAGTTGAAATTTTCACAGATGATATTGTATTTCTGTTGCCGCTATAACAACTAATACTAAAAAACAAAATAAAATAAATATTTATGGGGGCTCCCATACAACAAACGTGATTTTTTTGCTCGTTTTTATAGATAATGGTACGGAACCCATCGTGCGCGAGTCTGACTCGCACTTAGCCGGTTTTTTATGTAGTGTGCATAATTTGTAGAGTGATTCAGTCTCTGTTCCTAAATGCAACCGCAGTATTGGGATACACTTTAAAACAAAACGAAAATTCGACTTAGTAAGGGGGATTGCTCATAATTTACAAGCGCAAGCCATACAAAATCAAATTTTTATTTTGTTTTGGACTGAATTGTAGTATTGCGATTGGATTTGGAAGCGGACACTAAATCACTGCAAATTTTGCTCACTACATAAAAAGTTATCCAGTAGAGATGTTTATTTAGCCAATATCTGGTTCGGCCCAATTGAAATTATTGATTATAATCTTAGGGATTATTGATTTAACCTACTGAGTAAAATTGCAGCTACCAAAGATGATTTATCACAATTATTTTTGTTAGCATTTTAATCAAAGTATAACACAAAAGAAGCTCTGTTTTTGACATTTAATAAAAAGTATGAGTTTCTGCTGCTCATTTCCATGTTTTGATAACATGGCGTACTAACCAGAGAGTAATATTTATTTTATAATTTATTTAATTTACAGGGAAACGATGATGTCGCCGTGTTCTTTCGACTACCTACACAAGAAGCAGTCGGGTGGTGCCGGCCAGTACGCCAGGGTCAGCGGCATCATGGAACCTTTGCCGCCGCATCAAAATACATGTAACTGTTGTTATCTCTAACGTGCATAGATATAGGTTTTGTCACATGATTGGCGTTCGTCCAATATAGGCTTCTTAATCCAGAAAAATGCTTTATCAATTAAATGAGAAAAATATACAATAATGTCCCAAAAATCAACGTCAAGTCAGAAACTGGTCACAGGCCAGTTGGTGACAGTTATAAGAAAAAGAATGAAAAAATTCTTAGTCATTTATATTTTTTTTAAATTTTAGACATTAATATGACAGATGTTTTTTATTATTTTTCTGATAATTGTCATAAACAAAAAAATACTGTTGATTTTTTTTTTCCAACCTATAAAATTGTTTGTTATATTCCAGCACTAGAATTCATCGACGAAACGATCGGCACAAACGTCCCCAAGCAGTTCGTGCCTGGAGTGGAGAAGGGTTTCCTCGACATCTGCCAGAAGGGCTACCTGTCAGGACACAAGGTTTCCGGAGTCAAGTTCCGGCTGCAGGACGGTGCGCATCATATTGTGGACTCCAGTGAACTCGCCTTCTTCTTGGCTGCTACGGGAGCAGTTAAAGATGGTATGTTTTCGTAAACAAAAATCACATAATACCTAAAAATGACATATAAGGCTACGTCGCTCACTCATTGGAGGAACTACGTGCGGTGTATGAGCGATGGTCGGGCACAGCGCAAAGGAACCATCCATAAAGTACGTCACACGTTAAGGGGGGGGAGGGGGTCGACGAAGCGTGACATTATGTGACAAGGGGTGGGAGGGGTCCTAAGTTTCGTGACGTCACATTTCAAAATCATATTAAAAATAATTTAAATGGAAATAAAACTCATTTCGGAACTGCTGTTTTAATTTAATAATTTCTAGACGTAAAATTGCAAAATATGTGACGTCACACTAGGGAGGGGGGGATGTCACAAATGTGACAAGGACGAGGGAGGGGTTCAAAAAATCACGAAATTAGTGTGACGTACTTTATGGATGACCACAAAGTGCCCGCTTCCTCAGCCTCCGAATCCTCGAAACTCGCGCGCAGACTATAAATATGTTGGGCTAATACTCGTAGTTGACAAACTACTCTATGGTTTTAATAAATTCGTACCAAAAAATTATAAGCTTTTTTATTAAAAATCAATCTAGACATATTTTCGTAATTTTTTTACCATTATTAGTAATTTACCTAAACTCATTCTTTCCCAGTATTCGACGAGGGTGCATGGCAGATCCTTGAACCGATCATGTTCGTAGAAGTGACTTTACCTGACGAGTTCCATGGTACTGTGATAGGCCAGTTGAACAAGAGAAGTGGCATCATCACCGGTACTGAAGGCTCAGAAGGCTGGACCACGATATACGCCGAAGTGCCTCTCAATAACATGTTCGGATATGCGGGTGAACTTAGGTATGATTTTGTACATTTTTTTTTAACATTTCTCCTCACTAGGATTTCTCCTGTATCGAGGATACAGTTTACAAACATACATGTCACATGCAAATACATCCATATCCGAAACAACTATCTGGATCATACAAATAATTGCTCCGTGCGGGGATCGAACTCACGGCACGTAAAGTAAAAAGCTAATCGCTTAGCCACTGCGCCAACAGTGTCGTTCAAATTAGGGTCGACTACTATTTTAGTAATTTTAAATGTAGTTGTTGAATCTTAAAGCTACCATCGGTAATACTTAATCGCAGGATCTGTTGACTTGCTTTTAATACCGCGTCAGCCAATTAATAGTAACTAGAGCACAGATTAATAAATACTTACTACGTAACAGATATTTCACTTCTTTGAGCGAAGTACGCTATTTTGAGCTTAATTGCCGCGTCGCTAAAGTTCATATTCTGGTGATTCGGATAGATGTAACGTACCCGCGCTCTTCCTCGAACGCTTGTACGCTCGGACGTGACTTCTAAACACGCGGCCTGGATCGAGTGACAGAGCCCTGACTAGAGTATGGCTAAGCTAACTCTGCAATATAATTTTAATGGCAACACCACTGAAAACTTTACGATTTTGTCATTATTTCAATGTAAAGTTAGCTTTGCCAGACTGTGACGTACGGATCTGTTGAGCGGACTCTGTAGTAGTTATTGTACTCATCAATATGAACAACTTTTAATATCAGACCAACCATGAAATCAAGATAAAAAAACTGCTGTTCCATACAAATACTTCAATATTACTCGACTAAATGTAGGTGATCAATAATATATTGAGCATCCAATTTGTTCCTGGCAACATTTTGTATATTTTATAAAATTGCAACACTGTTAAACTTCTCGAATTTCATCTTGTATCGACTGCATGTGGCAGAAATAAAATCATAAATTCATTTTCATCCAAAATTACAAGCACGTATTTTATTTTATAGCAGGAAGGACTTGTATATTATATTGGACTTTGTATATACTTTTAGATAGCCATGTAAAATTGTTTCCATTCCCAACAGGTCAATGACACAAGGCAAGGGTGAATTTAGCATGGAATACAGCAGATACTCCCCCTGCCTCCCCGACGTCCAAGAACAGCTGATCAGGAAACACCAAGAAAACATGGGCATCCTCCCAGACCAAAAGAAGAAGAAGAATTAACCGCCTAGCTAATTTAGACTAATTTATTTTATCGTTATTTTTATTGTTATTCTTAAGGCGAAATTAGTGTTAATGAAAATATACTGTAATGATTTTCATGGGTTGTTTTATTAGGAGAAGTAATAATACTTCTTTTGGATGACAAAGACCTCGAAAATATCGGAAAAAGTTCCGTTAAGAGTACACTATAACTGTTCTTCGCCTAAACTACTTGTTTGGGGTCTTAAATATTCGGTTTCCAGGTTAAAGAAAGACTGAAAAACAGTATATTTATTCGACCCAGCAAACAAATTTTAAAATAGGTTGCTGACCTCTCATTTTACGGAAAGCCTATACAATGCGAGGTCAGCTTATACTGGAAATATATTATAGTCGTGTGTAAAAAATTGCACTTCGACTCGCTTAGTCGAATGAAATCTTGATGTGTGTTTATTTATTATTCAATGTAATGCCCGTAACCATTCAATGTTAAACAATGGCCAGGCCTTTTCATAGGTACTTACTTAGGTGGTCGATACTGGCCATATTTCTACAAAATTAGAACATTCTTACACTAAAGCTACAGGAAATTAGGTAGGTACCGGTAAAACTTCCCAACTTTGCCTAGACTTCTAATTTTTTCCAGTACAACATCGGTAAATCTGCGCGACTGATTTACGAGTGGCTTTGCCTTGTACTTACCTACAACATTTCTGGACTAAGTGTTGCCCATAGAAATAGTACAATATTATATACTATCTCCATGGTGTTGCCATTATTATGACAAGTAGTTGAAGGCTTTCTATCCCAGGCAAAGTTAAGAGTCTGGCAAAGTTGGGCGGCTTTACGGTATTTTCAACTTATTTGTCTTTTGATATATTATGTGTGTACAAGTTAGTGTAACTCACCATCCATCTACTTATACTGTAAGTCTACTGACTTTTATCCAATATACACTTTATGCTCTTCTTACGATCACAGACAACTAAGGTACGATACTAACTTGAATCGATATCGAACAGCAAAGACGCTCTAAATAGTCTTGGAAGAAATGAAAACACAATACTATACATTTATAAAAACCCATTTATTCATAACACTCCACAAATATATTCCAAAAACGATACAAATCGTAACAAACGCCCCAGGTACAAATTATAATTGTTTTGCTTACGTTATATTACTTTATATCCTATTGTTATATAAATAAATAGTCCTCTAGTAGCCACGATAAGTTTATAAGGGAAAATCCGAATAAAGTGTAATTGACGGGGCTAATAAATTGATTCCAATTTTCACTGAATTTGGTGTAAGAGATACTATTTTTTTTATAAGATACTATAATATAAAATAATGATTTTAAGTGTAAGTTTGAAAAGGGATAAATGTTCCTTCTATAAATAAAAACGGCCAGTTCCTAAAGAGTTGTTAACTGCCGTACATATTCTGATTTTAAAAGTAGGTAGGTAACTATTATATGGGTAACAATTTTTATCATTAAATTAGGATATTTTTTCTCCCGTTGAGTCTATGTTTACATAGGTAATGAGTATTTATATGCACTTAATTTTAGATAATAATGTATAACGTTTACAACTACTGCTTTCTATTACAATAAGAACTCCTATTACAAACAAATGACAACAAAAATATACGTACCGTGCCACAAACTTATCTGACCCGGTGACCAAAATTGGAACTAACGTCGCTACGGAACAAAAATGCGCATAAATGACTTCAAAATGTCATTTTTGTAGGGAGATGACGTTGGTAAAACCGACAGCAGCGACGCCATGACCGGGTCAGATAAGTTTGTGGCACTTTATGTATAGCAAATTATGTCTATTGAAAAGTCATATATTTTGGCGATATCTAAAACATCTAAACTGGATAATATTGAACAAATCTAAAATCTATTGGTGTTAATCTATTGGCACTTCGTTTTAATTATTTTTGATGTTGAGACTTGAGACTACTGATTATTACTTAAGAAGTTATAATAATAGAATGCAACCATATTTGTCACTCAATGTGATATATTTGTAAGAACACCCTTTGACTTTGAGTTGGCCTACTATAGTAGTTTCAATAGTACGCGAGGCCAACTTATACTGGTATTGTTTCCACTGATGTGCGGATACATCATGACAGTGGAATCAAAAATACTTGTACAAACGAAAATCCTTTTACCTAGGAGTGTCTCGGAACATTATCTAATGTATGTTCTTACATAGTAAATTATGACAATCAGAACATTTTATGTTTGCATATTTAGCATTTTAATTCAATCTATGTTATGCGACACTTTGCAATCATGACAAATATGGCACTCCTCTAAGTCTTGTAGGTACAATGGAGGAAATAAATCTACTAAAATCAGTGTCACCAATCATAAATCTTTCATCCAAAAACTGTATCACGACTTATTTCCTCAAATGTAGGTACTTTTAATTTAATATTGACACCAAGAATGCAGATTTTAATTGGAAACAAATTCCAAAAGTCTAATCCTAATTACACAGTAACAGTTAGACAAAGACCTAATTAAAAATATATATAAAAAATGGTGTATCCCATACATAAATACTTGTCTACATTTTATTAACACACTTTGTGCCAATTACTTAAATTCTACAAAAAAATAAACTTTTACGACATTTGGTATTTATTAGTAGGTAAGTGGTATTTTAGGACTTTAGACCGAAGTTTCAGCAGAAGTGCTACCTTTTCTAGACTCACTCTTTTTGATACCACTGCTCCACGAATCTTTGCGCCTGACGTGGTCATTCTGAAAACCATTTAGAGGTCGATACTCAAATATAGGTACTTAATACATGGGCGTAGTCAAGGGGTTGGGGTGAGCCAAGTCATTATCTCACAAATCCACAATCTAGTAAAACCCTAGAAAGTAAAAATGGCAAAACTGAAAGGAGGAATCCCCAAAATTGAAATGTTTCAAGAATGTTTCGGGGAGTACCCTGAATTCAAATTCTTTCTACGCCCAATAGAGATACGTAACTAATAAGTACCTATGTAAATAAATGAAAATATTCATGCATTTAAAAATATTTTGTCCATTAGAAGAATTTTTTTGAAGTAAATATTATTTGTGGGTACATTGATCGACGCCATTTGCAATGCATCGTTTATTGTACAGTCATTCCCTTTAAGTGCTGTGAAGTATCATGTTGGTACCCACTACTAAAAGCTCCAGGACGCATTATCCATCCATTCAGACGTACACCCACAATACGGGTTGCGGTGATTTATTTCGCAAATAAAATGCTTTAAAGGACTGCGGCCCGCTTAGACTTAGTAATTCTGCATTTGGTCCCCGGGCGCAAACGATTTTAGCCTTATGGATGGTCGACCGAAAAAAATGCATGTACTTCGATCACAGTTCGTAAATAATAGATGGATACTCAGGAGCTCAATGGCTTATTTTATTTTTATTGCAATTTTCGTTCCTTCTGCTATGGATATTTCTAATGGACAAAGATTTTTAACTTAATATTGCATGCAAAACATAAAATCACATTCGGTATTAAAAGTTCGATTGTATAAGATACTATCTTTCTAATCTCGATCCCTTTAAGTTGTTATTGTACTGATCATTATGAAAAACTTTTACTGGATACATAACAGAAATCACGAAAAAGAAAACAGCTATTCCATACAAATAATTTAATATTAGGTACTCGACTAAAATATGTAGGTATAGAACCGCAGATTTTTTTTCTTATTTCATGTTTGGTGCCATAGTAAAAGTTGTTTTTAATGATAAGTATAATAACCCTTTAAAGGGAAAGGTAGAAACTTATACAGGGTGACTGGTAAATCGAGGGAATCATTGAAGGAGGGTATGGTACTCATCATTATGAGCAACTTTTACTATGGGACCAAAGCGGAAATCGCGAAAAAAAAATCAGCTGTTCCATACATTTTGTCGATTAATATTGAATTATTTGTATGGAACAGCTGATTTTATTTTCGCGATTTCAGTTTCGGTCCCATAGTAAAAGTTGTTTATAATGATGAGTAGAATACCCTCCTTCAACGATTCCCTCGATTTACCAGTCACCCTGTATAAAAGGGTGCACACAACAAGCTGTAGGTAATCAAGTCAATTACGGGATACATTTTAAAACGAAACACAAAAGCTAGTGTAATTTTATAGTGAACTAGGTACTAACATAATTTTATTTATAAAATACCATTTATACAGATGAAAACAACTTATATACTGTAAAATACAAAAATCTACTCGTAAGTAGATACAGGTACTGGTGGGTACCCCAGTACAATCCATTTTAATTTAAGATTTTTTAAATTTTTGTTTTACATGTTTTATTTTTATTTTTCTGTTCCAACTTTAAAATATTTTTTTTGCTGTGTCAAATAAATATTTTTTTTGTTCTTTTCTAGGTATTATTTCTTGCATTTGAAGTTTAGTACTTTCTATTGGTGTCGATTCTGTTGCGCAATTTGTCAGGACTAAACTAAATTATGGGCATTTATCTCTTTGTTTCAATAGAAAAATAAAGTGACAGATGCGTTTAGTCAAGTTTAGTACTGTCAAAATGCGTGACAGAATTTGCACAATTGTTAAGTTTACAATACAATATTGTAGAGGTCTTTAATAAAATTATTTCTCTATAATAAAAACAACAATGTTGCAATGGGATAAACATACCTACGTATAAATTCACTTCTACAACATGTGTCAGAAACACGTGGTCATTATTTAGATTAAGGTATGGATCAGACCAAACTGAACAACTTTTGCTATGGGACCAACATCGTAATCGCGAAAAAATAATCAGCTGTCCCATACGTTTGGGTCAAATAGGTAAGCAATGTAGGCATTGAAGTATTGTATGCAACAGCTGATTATTCTTTCGCGATTACGATGTTGGTCCCATAGAGATAGATGTTCAGTTTGATGGTCTGATCCACACTCTTAAATATGGCATCGTATTTCATACACGTTGTATATTTACATTAATCATAGTTAGTCATCTCTCTGCCTTTTTTATATATATTTATTGATTTGATATAAACGAATTCTAACACTTAATCATACCAGTAACACACGCTATTTACAATTTTATAACATTCAGTGCTCATCTACCAACTACGAAATAGGTATAATTACATCATCCATATAAACTAGATTCTACCTGGTAGGTAGTCAGTAACAAAAATGTTACCAGGGGTGCTATTCTATACAGGTGTCATGCATGTTGTGAAAGGGTGGTTGTACATGCAGAATCTTCTTGAAAATGGTGCAACCATGCTCCACTCAGAATTTGGTGTCATTAACGCACACCTTTGCAGATGAATCGTCTTCTTCTGCTTCCTCCATAGTTGATAGTCGCCTTTCGATTTCTGATTGTGCGTTTTTGGATATTAATTTCTTGTGTTTGTTACTGGAAAACAGTTAATTAAACGTGAATTTTTGGCAGGATACGAAAAATATCCAATTATACAAATATTTATAATCTGGCGTCAATTTTGAGCTGTCTGGTGGCATTCTAAGAAGGCTGCCTCTTCCTATTTTGCAAGTGTTCTACTACATCAGGATTACATTGAAGTGGTTCCACCACCTCTTGACAGGTATATACACGCATAACATTATATCTCTAAGGGTTGGGTGAATCAGATAGCAGTTCCTCCGTATTAATCAAAGCAGACACTAGGAGCGGACTAGGCAGAGTGCAAGAAGCTGAATGAGGTTACATGTTTCAGTCATCGTACCTACATTTTGTTACACAAAGATCGTTCTAGAACCATTACAATAATTTACTTACTTTTTCTTCCCGGTCTTAGACTTCGAATCTTTCTTCATCTTGTTGCTGTTGTTGACTTGCTTCCATATCCCGGTTTTGTTCACCTCTTCCGAAATATTTATTGACGCCAGCGGTATATTCATTATATTACCGTTGATCAGAGGAATCTGCAGATTTTCTTGGTACGGGGGAGGATTGCTCTTTGTGGTTTCCTACAAGGGGACAACCTAAGAAACTTCTTCAAAGAAATCGAAAAGACGATTAATTATAAATAATCTAGAGTAAATAAAATACTTTATACTAGGTACTTACCATCAAGTAATAAGGTAGTAAAACGAAAATTAATAAAAAAAGGAAATGTCGAAATAGCAAAAATAAAATGCGAGTGTATGATCATAACACTGATTTTATTTCTTAGTAGACAGGTTTACATGAACAACAAAAAACATTAAAACGATAGGATGACAATGGAAACTAAAACGAGTAAGGAGTGTAACATTTTAGTTTCAACGGCAAAGATTTAATATTTTTGCATGCCATCGCACCTCTGGGTCGCCAAGTTCCCGAAGCTCTTCGTCATTCCTTCTAGACATTTCTGGCATAACGTCATCGAGTATCTTCATCTCCCTTCTTGTAAAGAACAAGTCAAGAGCTTTTCTAATACCAATCATTACCACAAGCATCAGTGGGAAGAGAATTGACGTCATGGAGAATGATTTTATCACCCAAAGGCAAATGAGACAAGTCAGTTGAATTGCCGTGAAAACGTGGACTCGACGTATGGGTACCTAGAAAAAGCGTATAATTAAAAAAGTGCTTGAAATGAACTAATAATACCATTTGAAAATGTTGTTTACCTGTCTCAAGAACATGTGGTCTGGTTGATATTTCTGGGGCATGAACATAATCAAGATTCTATCAAAGAACTGAAGACCCTTGAGGGACGCCACTCCCATGTAAAGAAATACGCCAAATAGAACCGGCATTGGTATATGACTTAGAACAGGTGTCAGAATTACTGAACACCCAATCATTAAAAATATTAAGATATGAGTAACTCTTTGTTCTCGAACTCCTAAAAATTGTGGCTTTTCTCCCGGTGCAGCACATTCTGATTCCACTTTCAAAGAATTCACATGATTAATGCTTAGAACCGTTGCTGCTACGAACCATGGAAGACCCATGACAGAGCAAATCTGTATCAAAATCGCCAGCACGAATAAATCCAAGTGATAACCACATCCTTTTTTCAATTTGTTCTCTTTACGATTCACTATAACAGCTGTAATCTGTTGATCCATGAATATCAATATAGTTCCCAGTAATGCTGGTAATATGGCTACCAGTGCTGACCAAAGAGGATTGCCACTAAAGGGTGTGATTACCCAATTTCTGGATGGTAATGTTGGTTTGAATTCTGACGGTACTTCCAATTTCGGCGTCTTAACACCGACTTTGTAATCCAAAAAGGACATTGACAAAATCGCTATGATCACTGAAAAGTCGCTTATGATTGCTCTAACCTGAAATTAAAAATCTTCGTTAGACTGTAATTGTATAAAATAAGTCGAATCGATGTTGCATCTATACATACCTTGGATGGGAAGAATAGAGAGTTCTTGAAATCCTTTAAAATTATCGATATGGTAAAAGTGCCCAAAAAGAGTATAATCGACATTAAATATACGTCTGGAACATACACTTTTGTATCGCATCCACCGCCAGCTAAGGTTCCGTTGTATACCTGTAATCATAGGTATATGATTAAATTACATCATTAAGTGTTCATAAATGAAGCATACAGTCACTCGTGTAAGCTTGTCACGTTTATGGTATTAATTTAATTAGTAAGATACCTGACAAGACTCTTTGTCTACAGAAGTCCAATTAAACTGCTCCGACACTTTAGAGTAATTGCTTGGCAAACAATAGCACTCATAATTGAGAACTTCATCGGGGCGTGTCTTAAGTGGGTACTTTTTGCCAATTGATATTACATTTTCCACCGCCTACAATGTTATAAAGTTAGAACAATTCAAAAGCTTACTAATTTAACAAAAGTATACATTGTTGAAGAATTAATATTTACCTTGTAAATGAAAATAAAGGCTATGAGAGTAGCGAAATTTTCTTCTGTAAATCTTGTTATATAGCAGACAAATGCGCTAGCATCGATCGCTACTAATATTACCAAAATTATCGTTATCCATGTCCCGATACAAAACCTGAATGACATGTAATTCCAACCAATTTGTCTACAGAATTCAAACACAATTGTTTCAAATACCAGCACGGGGCCTGTTGATCCTAAAATTGTTAATGGTTGGCCTGAAAAGAAACCGTAACCCATTCCACAAACAAATCCTGATATTAAAGATTCCATAGCAGCCATATTTTTTCCAGTAGCCTCCCCCAATAATCCTCCAAAAGTGATTATGGGCGATAAACAGGCGAAATATAAAAATATCCACGAAGCAACACACTGAATCGCCAATGCGTCTCTGAAATCAGACCAATACCAAGGCATTTTCCTTTTGAGATCATTAATTAAGCCTCCGAATAGTCTTCCGCTTCTTGCCAACCCTGATTCCTCTCTCTGTCTTTGCTCTTCCTCTTCTTCGTCTAGTTCCTCTTTTGGATTATTATCGTTTGGTCGCTTTCGAGGATCTTGTGATGGTATGGCTGCTGGAGGTTCAATACGAATCGATGGGTCCCATTCTCCTGGTGGCAGAACTGTTACAGCATCAAGAAATTCATCTATACCGGCTAAAAGATGATCTCTTTTCTTAGCTCTATATGCAACTTCGTGGAATATTTCATCAGACATCAATGTAGCCATTGCTCGACCAATTTCATGGAAACTAGAGTTGCTGTTTGGTGGCCCGAGTAAAACGAACATGAATCTTGTTGGCACCGGCACTTCAGTTAGATCACCCATTATTGTCCCTGTTTTCAGTCTAACGAAGGCTGATAGCGTCTTTTCAAGGAAATCTACTTCTCCTACCAAGATGTTTGATGCTTCTGCTCCTGGCGGTATCTTTCGCATGAAGTGCGTGTTGCATTTGTGATTTATATCTCCATTCATCGGGAGATCTCCGGAACTGTGATTCCGTTGCATCGATATACTGCTGGGACTTTTAACCATTCCATCATCGTGAGCTGCACCTGAAAAATTAAATTCTATAAATATATAATTAAATTGCGAAGATTCATCAATTTTAAGCCTTTTACATCAAACACCAGTGATAGAAAATTGTGCAATTTTCTGTGTCTAAGCAAACAACATATAATATAAGATTAGAAAAATTTAAAACACTTATTATGTGTTATATGAGACTATTTACCAGGAGTAAACTATTTACCATTTCCAAGTGGATTATGAGGTATGGATATTACATATAAACACATTGATATTTTTGTTAGTGGACAATGGACATCTCTTTGAAGCAATGCCTATACACAAAATATTTTTTTGATAAAATATAAAATAGGCACGAGCATAAGCTGAATGATAGCAGACTGTACCGAAACAAGAACACCAGGGTTCAGCATAGTAACATGAAGATGGCAAGATATAATAAATGATAGGAAATAAGAAAAGAAAACAGTAAGAAAGAGAAGAAACAACATTGATGAGGATAAGCGGTTACCCGCACTAGGGATGCCTAGGAAACGACTGATTTCTCCTTTGTAAGAGTGTCCGCTTGTTGAACCGCCATCTTCAACTGTAATATAACACAATGCCAATTTTCAAAGGAATTCTTAGGAAGTCTTAGGATAAGGATAATAGAATATTTAATATAGATTATTAAGTAACCTTATCCAAACACTACACCGATATATACAACATTAAGATTAGCCTTTGTGCGTGCTGCTGTGAATGTTAGTAAAAGGGCGTGAGTTCAGTGAGCAGTAATGTGTTTGGTACCATTTCACACACAGGGCTAACCTGGTACTGCTAGGTAAGAACCTCGGGCATCGGTCGCTTGAAGAAGAGCAGTGTGAGGAGACGAGGTGGACCCCCGACAACTCCTCGAACTGGAGCGTCGAGAGCCACCTTCCTGGAAATCTGATAGGATCAGAAGACCCATGTATTTGATGCTAGAAAACTGTTATTAATAAAATCAATATGAGACATGATTTATGGAATAGTTACTAATGAAACGTTGGAACTCACTTTTACAAGATGAATGGTTACGTCCAATATCAGCTAGCGACCGGATCAGAGGGAGTCTTGACATGTTATTATGATGGTTCCGCCTTTCATGTTGATGCCTGTGTCTTCTCAATAAAGCGTCTTTGACTTTCTCTCTACAATCATATCCTATGCCACCATCAGCTACCATATTATCTAGTACATTATCTGCAACCTGTTCTAAGGAACCTGCTTCCATATCTAGGATTACTGAACCATTAAGTATGAGACTTCGTAATTCAAAAAGTGAGTGAAGTGATAATGTCGCAACGTGAGGTTTTGACCACCGGTTTCCACCTTCTTCAACGTCTTCTTCGAATTTAATCCATCGAGCTGTCTCTTTCCATTCAAGTTCGTCACCATCTTTAACCAGTTCCTCCATTTCGGAAAATAAAGGATGGGACTCAAGTGTGGAATCATCGACATCTTCGCCAAGTATAAACTGTACTCTTTGAGCTGGTGGTGTTACTGAAAATCAAATGATTGTTGTAAATAAGAATTAGAATGAAGATTATTATAAACATCCAGACACAAAATTAGGAAAAGATAAAATTTAAACGCTAAATCTTGTGTTACATGAGTAAATCAAATAATAAAAATGTAAACGCTAGAAACATGCTGTAATCTAAAAACAAAGAAATCGATTTAAGGAAAGTTCCTGATCTAATAATCCATGCTTGTTTAGGCGACAATGATGAAATGGGGCTAGATTTGAAATAGAGTTTCGAAATTGAAAAGGAAATTGGATTCAAGAGAAAGAATGATTGGTTTCCTTTCTACAACGATGTCTTACATGTTTCGCCGTCATCGGTGACACTTAGTCTTCTAACTCGTGTGAGTAACCCCGGCCCTAGGGATTGGTAACCATATGCACATTTTGGAATACAAATTAAGGTTAACATTATCTTCAAAAGAGGCAATCTTATCCAAGTTAATAATACGGAGATAAATCGTAACACCGCAAAGACTAACAACCCTTATTGTGTGTGTATCAAAGGAGTTATATTATGAGCTTAGTAATTTTTTACAAGGGCACAAACTACGTCAAGTAATTTCGTATCATACTTTGCAACACTAAGTTTAGTATAGGCTGCTTTGAAATTATATATTACCTATTGTTTGAAATTATATTTGGTAGGAATAATATAATATTATGACCTGTCCGCTTTGGTACCTGCTGCATCAACCAATCTTAGCAGGTGTTTAATAATCGGCTGCACGGACGCGAGAAACCTGTATAGTAGGTACTAAAATGAAATTTTACTACATTTAATTATTTGCTTTGATTTTTGGTTCCAAATATTATTCTCGCATTCTTTATCGTCTTATCTGCTGATCCTGAGTTTGTTTCTTTTCAAGAGGTCAGTAAGCTAGAAAATGCCGAAACTATTTAGCATAGTAGCATGTGAAAGAGCTGTTAGCAAATTAGATTACTGATTGGTCTATAATTTAAGGTTAGCAACCTATTTACAGAAGTAATATTTTAATAATTATTGTCTATATCTCTATTTTATGTTTTTGACTCTCTATCTCACCAGGTCTTTCATCTTCCATCTCCCCATTACGGTGATGGTGTTTGTGCTTCCTGTGTGAATGTCTTCGGGCCGGCACGTGTACACCCACGAACACAGTGTGGGCACGATGGCCTGAAAGAAAAATATCAAAGTTAAGTATTTGTAGATCCCAGAATAAATGTTGATATAAGAATAATCTGAAATTATGATGAGACTCAGTAAAATTATTCGTAATATTGTATTATTCTATAATATGAAAATGGCCTCTTTAAATTTTGTAAAATAATAAATATTATAGATAAAATTAAACTAAACATTCTGAATGATGAAAATTCTAATAAATATTCAATCAAGAAGAACATAAGACCTAGTAGATTACGTACCCTTGATTACCTACCTGAGTACGAAGTAGCTAATTACAATAACGTGTATGGTTCTCGCAAATGGCAATATATTCTGCCGAACATTGTCAACCAACTCAGCCCAAAAATTAGAAATGTGTACATGAATAGTGAGAAATATAAACATGTACTTAAAAAGCACTATTTATGTAATAATAGGGACTAGGTTAAGGATTGGATCATAATAAGAATGTTAACTACCCGGCTGCTAAAGATAAACCACATCGGTTTCCATTAGCAGTCTTAGATTAGAAAACAAAAATGTAACTATAAATGTTTAATAAATAAATTAAAAAAAAAAAAAAAAAAAAAAAAATCTGGAGTTTTTTGCAATAACATAATATATAAAATTCCTTTGATATTTATGTCTGGGTTTGTATTTGCTTCAGTTATTTTTTATATCGAATAACGTAAAAGTAAACTTGGCCGTAGAAGTTTCACAATACCGTAAACACGAGTTTCTTAATAACAAGCAGATTCCTTCAATTTCTTCATTTCGATTTGTTCGAACTTTGTCGTTGTTATCAAAAGTCAATGCTTATTGGAAATTAATATTTATCCTCCCATTAGGATGGATGGGAAGGATGAAATGGGTCACAGAATTTCAGTTTGCTTAGTTCAGTCTCCTTGCAGATTTTTATTA
The DNA here is from genome assembly GCA_932294325.1 of Allophyes oxyacanthae. NCBI lineage: Eukaryota > Metazoa > Arthropoda > Insecta > Lepidoptera > Noctuidae > Allophyes > Allophyes oxyacanthae. Next base: position 4,552,850 of record OW028612.1, read on the forward strand.
ACCGACTTCAAAAATGGAGGTGGTTCTATGTTCGACTGTATGTATGTTTTTTTTTTTTAATTTTTCACTAATTTCTCCGTGAATTGTGGACCGATTTTAAAATTAATTCTTTGTTTGAAGTCGGGGCCTTTAATTCTTCAATGCGCCTTAGCCTGGCCTGACTTCAGAAGCAGTTAAGTTTTTTAATAAAATGATTTTATACTTTTTAGTTTTTTGAAGTCGGTTTTAACTCTTGTTTTTAAGTTTATTTTCGCGGCTGGAAACCGTGGTCTTGGTTTGATTTCCAGGTTGCCCAAGATGGATAGGTCTTTCTGTTTAAAATTTCTCAGCCCTAATGATTGGATTTTCTCGATAAACAATAGACTCTTCACTATTATACGAGTGTCTGTTATGTGCCTGTTGTGTCTAACATCGGAAACTGTGAAAGACGTAGGTACACAAAGGATTTACTTTTACTACAAAGTACTTCCTTGTCTACCTTTTCTGGAAAAACTAACGTGAAATGAAAACAGACATACAGCACAAGTACATAATGGTTGGTTATTTTTAGATACTAATCGTGCTTTTCGTCCTTCAGTAATATTATACCAACCAGTATCTCGGTCTACCCACAATTTGCCGATAGCGGTTAGACACAAAATAGAGGTGAGCCGCAATTTACCGGACACGGTTCCAATTTCGATTTTCAGCTCAACTTCAGAGTTGGTTGCGGTCCGAAATAGCCACCATTAGTTCTAGCCTTTAGGCTAGGGCAGCTACTGAATATACGTTATTTTAAAGCCTTCTGCGATACAATTGTTAGGAACTAATATAAATATTTTAAAGAAATTGTATAATAAACTACATTAAAATTATATTAATGGAGTGCTTTTACATTAGGTACTCAATTATGTTCTTCTTCGCTCGGAAACAGATTTTTGCGCATAGTCGCCCCACCGCGCCCGATCGTCAATAGTGGAGCGGAAACGTATTAATGGCGACACATATAATACATATTAAATATAATTTGTTAGCCTGCTAAATCAATTCTGACTTTTTGATAGAGTAAAATGATACCTAATTGTAATTGTCACGACTAAAAGGCTGAAGCGATCTTGATGAAATTTTATAAGGAAATAGCGTGCATCATGAGGAAGGACATTTTTGACAATTCTTTTTTTAAAATTTAGCTGTTTCCTTATTTCACGCGTACGGAGTCACAGGCACAGCTAGTAAAACATAAAGCAAAGCGAAGCGTCGGAAATTAACATAATTTATCTCATTTACTTCGTTTCCAAAGCAATTCCCTTTTCATCGTTACAGACGCCATACTCCAATATTTGATTATAGCAAATTGAGCTTACAAATTCATAAACATTGTCTTCAATAATTAATTAAATTATTGGAATTCCATCGGTGACCGCATTACCATGCTAGGGCTGTTATCACGTGTTCCGTGGCGATGAATTATTAAATCTGTTGTGACAAGGTAATAGCGTAAGCAAATGTGTAGGTGGAAGTCTGTCAGTTTAATTTTGAGGAAGAAAACATAAGCGTTTCGGTTGCTTAAATATGGAGGAAGTAAATATTAGTTACTATCTGCCACAATCCTGACTTTCATATTGAAATTCTGTGGGCACGTCTCAAGACGGGAATACGACTCGATATAGCGTTTTGTCGTGCAAAGGTGGAAGGCACCAGACCGCGCGGAAGCTCACCTATGCGATGGATCTACCAAATCAAATCCTGTGTGGGGGCGGGCTCTTGCATGAGTGCACCAGAATGTGCCACCAGAAACCGATGGTGAGATATCGTGAGGTGAGTCACATCTGATCCTTATAATGGTACAACATGACGACCACGACTGCTCGGTCAAGAGCGAAACGACAAAGAAGAAGAAATGCTAGTTATTTATTACACACTACAGATTTATGTACTTCGTAGCGTCTTGTGTTGCCAAAGAACTGTCAAAATGTCTGCAAATGACAGAGGTATTTTATCTTTGTCATATTATTAATTTAAAGAATATTTTAAGCTATGTTATTTAATATATAAGAGTGAACCTATAAGTCTGGCATAGTCACCAAGGTGCACGGAAGCCTCAAAAAATATATAAACAAAAAAAAATTATTAGCAAGAACAAGAGTCACTCATTTCTAAAAACACTAATGTTTAGCATATAACGCCAATGTATACCACATGAAGCAATAAACGTTCTGATTTCTGATTTCTCTAAAATAACTCATTCCACGTTGTTAAATTGAAATAGTTATACAAGACCTTTTTATTTCAATTTATAAAGTGTAGAACTTAGAAACTTAGATCTCATCTTTGAATCAAAATATAGATTATATAATAAAGTTTGAACACTAAAAGAAAATCAAGCAAGACTAGCAATGCTTTGATAGCAGCTCTCAAATTAGAATAAAAACCTTCAGCAATCCACTTATCCAAAAACCGATAAAGAAGTAGGTACCTACACATACTCGTATATCTAGATTTAGGGAGACTGAGTGAACAAAAAAAGGCTTTTAATCCCCAACCGGTTCATTCCGGTTGATCGGAACAAAACGACCACGTCTCTTCAGTAAAGAGCTTGATCTTCACGAGGACAGAATCCGTAATGAACGTGCCAGGGTTTACGTGACAACTGACGGGAAGGTATTGTAAACTAGGTTTATTTGTCAGAAGTAAGTGAGGTACTTTGTTGAAAATAGACGCTACGTCTTATTTATTTTTCACTCCCGACAAAAAGAGTGGTGTTATAAGTTTGTAGTGTGTATCTGTGGATCTATGGATCTGTGTATCTGTTTGTGGCATCGTAGCTCAAAAACGGATGGACCGATTTCAATGCAGTTTTTTTTAAATTGAAAGCTAATTTAGTCGTGTACCATCTTAGCTATGTTTAAATAAAATCTGTTCAGCCGTACAAAAGCTATAGCTCTTTTTTATAATTTCATTATTATACTATTATCATATGTTTTATTAATTTCAGATAAAGCGCCACCCACACACCCGCGGTGGCGATGGCGGTAGCAGTTCAGTTGCACCGTATAGCAGTTCAGTTGCACCGTACCGCCACCGCGTCTGTTTCAGTTATTCCCATGTATAATATATAATATATATATATAATAGGCCATTACAACTGTCTGCCACCGCATACCGCAGCGGTGTGGGAGGCGCATAAAGAGGTTTCTGGTAAAATATTTCAGAATGCCGAACACTTGAAATACCCACCAAAAAGCTTTCAGATTCGGTAGGTAGTATACTGGGTATATTTGAACAGTAATATCTACCCATATTTACAATAAAACGGAGCAGAAATTTTGTGTACATTTGTGTAGTACATTTGCTTAACTGCGTCGTAAATGCAATGTTAAGAACGATAAGAAATACACTGTGTTTTCTGTATATTTGTACATAGTTGAAATCTGGAATGAAGGCAAAACAGAATGAACTTACGAGGGTGGCATAGTGGCATAGTCACCAAGGTGCACGGAAGCCTCAACAAAAAATTGAGCAAGAAAATCATAAAGAAAATTCTTTTATTATGCCAATACCGCATGGCGCAAATGTCGTAGTCAAAATGGAATGTTGGTTATTTGTGTGTTAAAATTATCTACATTTATGGAAATGAGACGGAAATAATGGTAAGCACCAACTGCTTACTTATTTTCGTCTCATTTATATCGTTGTCATAAAAAAATCTGAAAACCAGTCTAATCTTAGGGGGTACCAGTACTTCCCAGTAATTGGGTGGCAAAGGTCAGATGGCAGTTGCTCCGTGTAAAACACAGATATTCATCCACATCAGAACTCCAACTCTCGTAATTAATTTACACTATGACTGAAACTTGACGAGATTGAGATTTTATTATCAATTGACAAAAAATCGGTATTCTATTTATTATTTATTTATATATTCTTTATTGTACACCAGTAAAACAAACATTATACACATAAAACTTGCACGAACAAAAGGTAAATTGTACAATGGGCGGCCTTATCGCACACGGCGATAAGATTAAGATTCTACTACTCTTAAAGTTCAGTCCGATGTCAGTATGATTTGAATCCAATCTTCTTACAGACTCATTTCAATCTCATTTTTGACGTATATGTATGGACGAGAGTATCAATTTTATTATCTGTATCGGTTCAAAATTTTAGCAGAATACCGATGTGCCATTAGTCAACTTTCGACCTCATTACAATATAATTTCACGTTTGACGTTGTTTGTTAGGGTAGGACCATAGAGATAATACATAGTACCTATAACTAGAGAGCTTACTGCTATAATTAGTTGTACGAAATTTTGTGCCCACATGAAAGTCACCCGAGATTCAGCGGTGTCCCTCTCGCACACATGGCCATTACTCATCAACTTAGTAATCTACTAAATTGGTATTTTCAGAATCGTTTTTACATACATATTAGAACTAATGAAACTTCTACCCACGGCTATCAAAATAAACATAATAAAAATTATAATTGACGTGCTTTAAATATTATATTAAATATTATTATTTCCATACGTTATTCAATAAGATTGATTATTACAATATTTGGATACCAGTAGTTAAAGAAGTTTGCATGCGGGAAACACTACATCATTCAAAATGGCTTACATTGTCAACTTAGTTGTCAACCTATTGTCAACATTCGTGGTTTTCATAGTTCAGAAATAAACGTGATCAAACATTATTTTTGTGCCTAGAATAATTTTTTGGCGACAAGATGGTAAATACTTGAGTTATGATTGGGTGCAAGCGAGAATATTATCCTGGTTGTGGAATATCGTTCCATAGGTAAGTTTCATTGAGTAGTGTGACAATATATTTTTATTTTGTGGGATATAGTTGCTCCAAGTACTTATTTTAGATCGTTTCACATAACATACAGTCCACCTGTAATGCGTAGCATATTTTCGATGCATTTATTGTTTTGTATAATTTGAGTGATTCCAAGTATAGTATAAGTATACATACAGGGTTATTTGTAAAACACCGGCAACGCTTTAAGGGGTGAAACTACTCATCAATATGAACAACTTTTACTATGGGAACAACCATGAAATCGCGAAAAAAAAATCAAACTTTTCATACAAAAGATTAACCTTGCTCCATCAAAATGTATGAAAAGTTTGAATTTTTTTTCGCGATTTCATGGTTGGTCCCGTAGTAAAAGTTGTTCATATTGATGAGTAGTTTCACCCCTTAAAGCATTGCCGGTGTTTTACAAATAACCCTGTATATAGTTTAAGTTAATTTGTTGAAATCATTTGTTGTTTGTTGTGCCGAATAGATAATAATGTTTTTTTGTATCTCTTATAAAATGATAGACTTTATTAAAATTCCATGTTTGTTTTTTTCAGGATTCCAGCTGATAATAAGCAGAGGGTGTTATGGATAACAGCCACGAACCTTGACATTAGTGTGTAAAAGTTCGCATGTGTTTGTGGCGTAAATTTTAAAGATAATGAATTATTTAACAGCAGTCTGTAATAGTTTATACTAATATAAAGTATAACACATTGCACAAACTTAAGATTCACACACTTTGCTTATTGTTTATTTGTGTTTAATATTTTCCTATTAGTATAGTTAGATGGATTAAACTTTTACTGGATTGGATATTGTACTTAGATATTGTGCCATAATGAAGATCATTTTTGACATTACAGATAGCCACAAAAAGAAAAAAAACTGTACGTGCAAAATAAATTGTACGTGCAGGAACATCTGGTGAATCAGGGCATGTAGGATTTTGTAGTAAATGAGAAGATGTTGCAGTTTCCAGTGAACCACCAAATAAGAAAGTACAGCAAGAGGAAACAAGCACATAAACCCAAAATACAACTATAATGCCAACACAATTAAAATTACAATCAACCATTAAGTTTCTAGCCGGTCTCTTCTCCATAGAACCCGGCCCACTTTGGAACCGTGCATCTAGAATCTCAACGTTTTGACGAAACGACGACGACCTTTTTATGCCCATTTTAAATAAAAAAAGTTTTGCTTTGACTTTCATTCATTGTGTTTTATTGCATAATGTTGTGAATGATGATTATACTTGAGTTTGCCACACAAGAATATTATAATAAGTGATATTCGATTCTGCAGCACTAAGCATGGGTTACCCTTTCTGCTATAATAGGAAAGATCTCATAAAGAAAGGTCGTAGGATGGTCGCAAAGCTAAAAGAGAAAAAGAAAAAAGAAAGAAAAAGTAGAAGAGGAATTAAATTTGTATCTTAAAATGTTAAAATCTAATGTTTCCTATGACTAGAGCTGCCAGATGTCCGGAATATTCACGCATGACATTTTATTAAACACGTAATCTGTGTATAAGAAAATGTCCGGATTTTTCCGCAATGTCCGAAATTTTCTCTAGATTTTCTTTTTTATTATATAGTAACCTTGCATATGCCTATTTATATATTATGCCTTGCCTGTGACTCTAATTATAACCAAAAGGGTGTATGTATATTTGAAAGAACGTTTAGATACACTGTATGGACCGTATATTTCACTATTTACTAGGAAAAAAACAATTCTTACTATTCGATATCAGTAGTTAATTACCTGATAACTATTCTCATAACATAATTAAATATTTCTATCATGTCCTACTTTTAACTAAAATGTATGGTTACCCTATTAGACAAGGACACGGTTACCACAAAGTATTCTCCCTCAGACCGGCTTTTCGGCACTATTAAGCGTTCCAGTACTTGTACTATTTCTATGGGTAGGACATAGACATGGGTAGGAGAATACCATTTGTGACATTTATGACATTGGTAGTAGATTGGAACGAGATCGGAACTATATTTTTAATTACGAGAATTGGGCCCCTGGTTAGGGCCAGATAGTTAGGCAAGGGCTGGGTAAATAATGACGTAGCATGAAATTAAATTCGCTCGGATAATATTCCGAAATTATTATTTAGTTAATTAATTAATAGTAAGTGCTGTAAGTAACTGTAATAAATGGTATCATTTTTATTAAGACTGGATTAAGAAGGCTTATCCCGACCTTATTTGTTACCGTTTCAGTAGAACAAAACAATAGTAATCCGTGACAACATTTATAATTTTATTGTTTTGGCTCTTCGTGGCGCAGTAGACTCCACTAAAACAAGGAAAACGTGGTAAAAATTCCTTGTGCAGAGACGATAGCGTGTTTTGAATAATAAAGGCAGGCATACTTGCTACGACGTAGCTGACGTGTTGACGTAACTGCTACGCTAGCGTAACGCCAGCTACGATACCGTAGCGGGTCAATTTTTAGAGCTTTGTTATGCATCTACCGCGTATTGTCTTTGGTAGTTAATTTGCTTCAAAATAATGAATAGTAGTTTATTATTGTTTATGTTATTTATTATTACATTCTCTATTATTAGATAACTCCACATCACTCTCCCATAGGAGCAGTCACAAATGATTTATAGCTACAGGCCTACGTGTTCGTTTCCACACGTTGTCGGCGAACGGTCCCACAACAACAATTCCAATCGAGTGCAAAAATCAGCCTGAATATTGCTATCTCTGTTTGATGTTAGGCGTGCGCGGCAAACGGTGACAAAATAGCACCAGAACCGTTCATTTGTTATAAATTTGATCGTGGTTCCGTAATATCAAGAATAATTATAATTAATGAAAATTTTATAATTGTCTGCCACCTCTATAGTCTACTCACGTCTATCGATACCTAAAACACGGACCATTTAATAACTAATCGATTGGAACATATTTTATTTATAGAAGAAATTTTCAAATTGCTTTTTTAAGAAAAGTTGGGATTTTTTAATAAAAATTTGTTGTTTTTCATTATTGTTTAAAAAACAGCTATAATACTCAATCTCACCATTCATTGACTAGAACGGAACAAATATTTGTAAATCGTATATCGTATATGTTCTATTTGGGGATTGATTCCACGACACGTAGATATCGAACTAGTCAATCGCAACTATGTATACCGTTTATATATATATATGAGATATACGTCAGTCATATTATTATATCTGTAGATAGTCCCATACCATGTAACCAACTTAATTAAATAAAAAAATAAAAATTGAGTTTTCGCGTCTTCACAATCAGCTACCCACCCCGGATCTAGGGGGCAAACTGGGGCACCTGCCCGGTTTTAAGGGGCGCCAAAATCATATTACTGCCTTTGAGACAGACTTTGAGTTAGTGGATTCTTTCACAGAAAAGAAAGCACGCCATGTAAAGCTGCAAGATTGGAGTGGTTATATGTTTCATATATTTAATTTTATGTCACACAAATGAAAAATTTATGAGCTAATAGGTAGAGAATGCAAAATTAAAGGGTTCTTATTCTCCCGGTCACAAAAATGCCACCCATTATAATATTTGTGAGATTTTTTAACAATTTCCGAATTAGATCCAATTTTAGAATCTGATTATCACTTGCGATAACAGTGAAGAAAAACATCCTGAGGAAACCTGCACATTTGAGAGGGCCTCATAAAGTTCTCGATGGTTTGTGTTGTCTGCCAACCCGCACTAGGCCAGCGTGGTGGCCTAAGGACTAACCCTTCTCATTCTGAGAAGAAGCTCGTGCCCAGCAGTGGGACAGTAATGGGCTGGATTTATTTTCTTATATTTAACAATATTATATCTCAATCTTTGGAGAGAGTTTCAGCAAAACAGTCAGTGTCAGTTCAAAAAAATTGTAGATCCGGGGCTGTCAGTTGCCGACAGGCGCGAAAACATATTTTTTTTAAGTTCATACGCGGTTTTTTTACTGTGTTAGGCGGTATGGGACTATCAATGACGATATACCGCCATACGTATCCACACATCTCAAACAATCATGTTGAATGACGTCAAGCGTAGTTTTACTATGCAAACGAGTCTGATTTGTGTAAAGCCTGTTATTTGGCGCCTGCGTTGCAATAACACAGCTGGTATTAGGATTCATGAATAATACAGTCTAATGTAACTATAGAGCTCTGTCATAAACTAGCGAATGTCTCGTAAAACATCAAAATGAAATAGAAATACATAAACTCAGGTCTTAGTGTAACCAGGGACCGGATTACCGGTAAACGGTTACGACTATAACGCTATACAGGTTTTTTTTTTTATGTAGTGCGTATAATTTGTAGAATGATTCAGTCTCTGATCTTAAACGCAACCGCAGTATTGGGATACACTTTAAAACAAAATGAAAATTGGACTTGGTATGGGGAATACGCATAATTTACTAGCGCAAGGCATACAAAATCAAATTTTTATTTTGTTTTGGAGTGAATTTTGGTGCTGCGGTTGAATTTGGGAACGAACACTGAATCACTGTACAAAATTTTCGCACTACACAAAAAAATATCCTGTAAGAAACGTTGTAACGACAATTTTACCATGTTTAGTAGCGTTAAAAAATAACGTTATTTGTAACATTATCAATAGTGCTTTCTCTTTTCTATTTGTGGTCGATGTTAGTTACGCACTCCACTCGCGGTTTCACTCTAACAGTGTTATTGATTTGAGCACACTTTTATCCCTTTACTATTTTCACGTCAATTTATTCCATTAACAATTAAAAATAATACAACTAGACTTCTTGAAATTAAATGAAATGAAATTTATTTGCGTGAAGTATGGTACATACAGACGCATACTTCATCGGAAGAAACAATATGCCCGACATGCAAATTTTTACATAATTATAGAATATAAATTGAGATAATATTTATTGCTTACATTGACTCATAGTTAATAATTAAAAGAAACTTAATATTGAAATATAAAAAATAATATACCTAATATTGAATATAAAATAATTAAAAAAAAATATGTCACTAGGAACTCATTTATATTATTAAAAAAAACCTGAAGCCACCTATTGAGTTGTAGCTTAAATTGCCGCATCGGCAACTCTCTTATGGACTTCTACTTTCTTTATGGCAATAGAGCCGAGGTCGACTATTCTGCCAGCAACTAGAAATATTTTCCTCTTGTTGACGAAGAAAATAACAAAACAGTAAGTAACCCTCCTTCTTCCGTATGAAAAAAGAAATACATTTTGTTTTCAATATAAATGCAATATTTTACATAAATCGATGCAATCTCCCGCTGAAACGGTTTATCCGTAAGTGGTTTCAGGAAATCTTATCTCAACTGAAATCGGGTCAAGTGCAAGGGCGAAGCTTGAAATTTGCAATTTTATGGGCGATTTCGCTTTAAATTCGCAACTTAGTAACTGAAAATGTATCGAATAGATATTCGGAACAGTCTCTATAAATAAATATGAATATTTTCTTCTTTTTCTAACAGGCAAAATTAGAATGAGACGCAAAAATTTGAAAGCTATCAAACGGGTTTTGAAGTGAAACTTCTATAAAGACGGAGGGTATTAGGATTTTTCTGTCACGAAAAAGCGTTACAGCCACGTGGAGGGGGTAGACGATATATTGTCCGTAGAAGTTTCACTTCTACTATGTGTCCCAGCCATAAACGTCTAGTAATAATAACTTTATGGTCCCAGCACACATTTTTTTTCGACATACTGTACCTCATTCTTTGTTTACTTCTGTATTGTTTGGTTTACAAACATTACATCTCACACCCAGATCAGAAACAACGATGTGCAGGCCATACAAGTATTTGTTCCTAGCGGGATTCGATCCCACGACACGCACGTAGCGCAGAAAACCAAGCGATTAGTCACTGTGTCAAAGGTACCGTTTAATTATAGTCGGTTCTTTCTAAATCTGACGCAAAAGCTGTAGGAATTTAATTTTATCGAAGAATAGAATACAATTACTCTTTATTGTACACCGGTAGGTTTAACTAACCAAGGTTGATCGGTAACATCGGTTGTCATGGTAACCGTTTAAATAAGAAGAGCTGTGAGAACGCTTTGTTCGTCAAATCGCTTTATACTTAGAATGGACTTAACAATCAAAATATTTCCACAAGGGCTTGGAAAAAGCCGTGGAAAATAATTGTATTGAAAATAATAAAAGGGATGCGCGGCTGAAATTGATTTCTTAGGTTTTTTATGTTAACTTAACATAGCATTTGCCTCACGATCAATACGTTTAAGTAGCAAAACGTCCAAATAATCAATTCACGTCTGTATTCCTTGAAAGAAAATATGGGTGTACAAATTTGTACACGTGTACACTGTACACCCACATTTTGCCAATGCCGTTATTATGCCCTAAGTGCTTAAGCTTGCGGTCTTATTCATACGCTTCCTTGAAAGTAATTTCCTTTGATAATTATTTCCATGTAACCTTTATTTCTAATTCTCATTATCCTTTAAATGAGAATATCTAATTAGTTATTCATAAACAAACACCAAGTCTAAGTAATAATGAACAAAGTATATTTTTTATTTCAAAATAAGACGAAATAAGATAACACTATATAATTATTTTATAACAGACGCAAAAACATTTCTTTAGTAAGAAACGTTAATATCCCACTGAGGGAATACTTAATTAATTTAGCAAGAACTAACGCGGAAAAAGTTTATTTTATAACACGAATATTAAATCTCGGACGCTTATATTTATTTTTATTTACACGGTGCCTGTATTAAAGAATATTCGGTTAATTAACAGAACATTCTGGGAATAAAGTAATTTATTTACTTTTATTAAAACGGTACGAAACCAATTACAATAATAAAAGATAGGCACATAGGTAATTAATTACACATATAAATAAAACAACACAGTCATACAACTCTCTCACAAAAAAGCAGACACTCCGACAATATATCCGCCCATCCATCCGCAAACAAGTCACAGTAAGGATTGTCATCCAGAAGAGCGAATAATATTTTTTCATTTTATCTTAGGGCCATAGCACACTACTCGTTCGTTTGTTACTCACTTTTTGTAAGCAAAAAGCAGCCAACAAACGCGAAAACGCGCGGTTCTGCTGCAAAAAGTAGTTAATGTGCTATGGTCCTTATTCAGTGAGATTTATGAAATAAAATCTCAATTTTCAATATTCATTGCGGTCCACAGTGAAATTTAGGTATAAAATAATAATTAATTCGTCATTATGGCTGCCGTCGGGCACAGCAATGTGTTGTTATAGCCGATTTTTTGACCTTGGTCTTGTGGTCAACTAGCGCGGATGCTAAGCGTGAGGTTCTGGGTTCGATTTCAAGGTTGAGCAACGTGTTATTGGGTTATTCTGTTATGAAATTCTTAGTAGGGTGTGATCATCTTAAAATCAATTAAGTAACGCAGAAGTTTAAATCACATAATGGTTTTATGAAAAACAGTAAAACGTTACTGCCATGACATAAGAATAATCACAGTACAAATATAAATGTGATAATTACAAACAAAGGAAGGAAGGATCGCTTGATTTATGACGATGAATGATGAACGTTTTATGGAGTCATCCAGTAGCAGTTTGGATTTGTGCTCGGTAGGTGGTCTACAAGGGCCTGCCTTTCTACTCCCGATCCAAACATCATCATCATCATCATCATGATCATTTCTAGTGCCGAAATATCAGGAACTCAAAACAAGATAATGAACATGGTAAAAACTCCGTTTTGAACTCGTAATACTAATGTTAGTGACCATGACAGTTTAAAAACTTATACTCCCGATCTCTTTAAGGGGTGATTGTACCTACTCAACATTATGAACTACTTTTACTATGGGACCAAACATAAAATCGCGAAGAAAATATCAGCTGTTCTATACAAATAATTAAATATTACTCGACTAAATGTATTGAATAGCAGATTTTTTTTCGCGATTTAATTTGTTACCAAAAAAGCGAAATAAAAAAATAAAAAAAATACTATCGAGTTTTTCTAAACTTGCAATAATTATTTGCACTAATCTGCTCTACTACTGCATAAAGTTATCTAGTATTTAAAATTGTCATAACTCATAACCAAAAGCCTATTGCAGTCGTTTGCTGAATTACGCTTCTGCTAAAAGCGAGGATGTGTCACAAAAGTTTATAATCTAGCACTAACCCCTTAGTTACTAAAACGCCGAGTTCATTACGGCGGCCCATTCACTACGGTCCCCAGTTGTATGCTGACCCAAAGGTCGTTTAAACCTAAAGAATGTATGCTTGACCTTTCCATATATAGCTTTATGGAATATAGAGTTGTCAGGCAATAGATGCACTAAAACAATAATCAGTCAAGCCCTAAAGAGTCAGGAGAGACAGCTAAAGCCAGGATGGGTGTAGTGCACGAGATAATTATGATGACAGGCAATGTTTCCGACCATCGATGTCTATAGATATGCTTAGTGAACTCAAAAAGTGAGACGTGTCAGGTACTCCATTTTTAAAAAAAATGGAGTGGTTGATCACTAGTCAAGTGCCTTTTACAAACATAATTATTAATTTGTGTATTGAATAAAAAATATATAATACCAGTAGCTATTCTATTAGTGCATGTATCGCTGTTCTATTTAAATATAATTCGAACATTGTTGAATTTTGAATTTGACGTCTTCAAAAAACACGTCTCATTTTTTTAGCTTCTCTTTGTATGACAGAGCGTATCTATACACATCGATGTTTCCGACAGACTGTCGAAGTTTAAAATACCGATGTACGATATGGCTAAAGTACAGGAGTCTAATGTACTTTTATTTTGTTACCTGTCTCTCACCGTTGGTTCAGGGAGCCTGTACTGCTTAACCGGACTATGCCGAGACCCGATGGGCCTCCAACCTTATATTAAAATATATTAAGCGACAGCGCAGCTAAGTGCGTCCCATAGTGGGACCATAAAGTTATTATTACTAGTGGTAATAGAGGAACACTGTCTTCATTATCGCGAGACCAAAAAAGAAATACGTATGTTAGCGCATTTGACATGTGTGTGAAGTTTAGGGATGTGACTTTGACGTCTCCGCATTATCGATATGGCCGTGTTATTGTGAAATTATAATATCACCGAATTGACAATATCCCTGCAATATCGATATCAAAATCGGCTATACTAATAAGGAGTGGAATATCATTTAGAATCTGCTAGGCTAAATTATGTACCTAACTTATAATCTTTTTAAATTACCAATTAAATCTTTCAAATGTTCTTTATACTAAAATACCATATTTGACATATTTAATCTGTCATTTTAAAATATTAAAAATTACGTAATAGAGGTTTATATTAGGATGGCAAAATTATTAACGTCACGAAAGTGACGAATAGGTAAGTAAAAAGAAAATTTATTGTAAACATTATGTAATCATTCATTATCATATTCATTATTTCTTGACGTCAGACGTTTCGGTTTTGATGTTGAAGGTTTTGGTGATAGGTCCCTGTATTTGTACACTGACACAGGCCGAGAAATGTGGTCCGGAAACCTGGAAGTTATGAAGTTAGCCAGTCAATATAATGAAGTTATTTTTTTCACCAGGCTACTGTTACTAATGTTACTAATGTTACTACTGTTACTAATGTTCTATTTTTTTATTTTTTTTTAAGTATACTATGTAATTTTAATTTTTTTAATTTTAATTTTTGCCAAAGTAATTTTATATACACTTTTGTTAGTTTTATAATTTTCTATTTTTGTAAAGATTTAAGCAGGTACCTGCTTATTATAATCATAATATCTTATTATAATCCTAATTAGTAACCAGGTAAATCAGTTTTGCATGCCGTATATACGGCGAGATATGCTGTACAAATTACAACATAAATGTTAACACCGATGTAACCATATTTCATGCAAATAAATTATTCTTATTCTTATTCTTATTCTTATTCTTACTCTTTGTCTGGAAATAGCGCTATTTAATGCATTTTAATGTGCGACAGAATCAGAATCTTCGGAATCGTAAGGTCTTCTTGTAGAAGCGGACGTACGATTCGGAAAATTCTGTCATCTGTGGGGCTAGTACAAAATGCGGGTATGGGCTATGTACGTACTATTAAAATGTTGTAATAGTACAAACATGGTGTGAATAGTGTCGAGTGCCCTCCGGTGCGTCAGAAATATTCCGACTATGATTTTCTGACAATGTGCGGGGCCGGACTAAATCAACCTTTCAATATACAAATAAGCAAGGATTAACAATAACTCTCAAGTTATGCAATGGACGAAGCTAGGTAGTACGAAAAATTAATTTGGAAATATCGACATATCGATAGATTTTGTACACACAACCTATGCCAAACGGTTTAATTTTCACATTTTCACGAACACAATATTTTTTTATCTTACACATAATTATTTAAAATAATATATTATTTAGAAAATAGAGGGCTTACTGCATGTTATAAACGTATTACTAAATAATTTTAGGAATATTTTCTATGGAAATATGCACTCTGAAAGTAATATTGCACTGTACGGTATTTACCTGTAAAAGGTCTCTTTATTTGCATTATTGCTGTAAGTTACACTGCAGTCTAACACAGGACACGAAACCTTTTCGGTTATTGATATTTATCCAATAAAATACAGAACGATTGTGAAGAAAATCATAAAATAATACGAGATCTTATTTTGACAGGTACCTAATAGTTCATGAATTGTTTCAAATCGGTCCTACGAACATTTAATTGTGTCTCTTTCTCGCACGTAGGATTTTCGTAAAGATCGGTTTCTCACTCGCACACTGTGTTCCTCTATTACCACTAATAATAACTTTATGAGTGGGACACGGGACTCGGCTTCATTTGGAATGTTTTCTGTACTGTTTTCACTACCACAACTGGGATTAACGAAGTATTCCTCTTTGAGCATCAAATTTTTGAGGTCCTGTGGTTTGAGCACCTAAGGTATTCCTCATTGAGCACCTACGGTGCGGTAGCTTCTAGTAATAAAACATATCTATAATACTTAATATGCAATATGCATTTGTTTATCGATATGTTTTTATTATTAACTCCATCACTAGAAGCTACCACACCGTAGTTGCTCAATGAGGAATACTATATAGTACTATACTACATATACACATACACTATACTATAATACTATAACCTGTCAGAATTTTGTTGCTGTTAGGGATGCATGGTATCGGTTTTCGTTACGATGTCACTTACACCCGTATAGCACTTAATGAAACATAATTGCTTATACGTAATCAAATGACCAAGCTTTAACAAAATAAATACGACGCACATAATATCATCAAAGCTTAAAAGGGGATAAAATGTTCAACCCTAAACGGAAGCTCGCCGAACACAAAATGACAGGTGCTTTAAAAATAAATCTTATAAGGCGAAGATGCACGTGTAAAAGCTTTCTCTTGTAAATCCCTACTTTGCATGACGATTTCGTATATTGTCCTCCTTGCCTTTTGTATGGTCCAATATCTTTTATTAACCTATATTTTTGTACAGTCAGTTTCAGATACAGCAAAAGATTTATTTTTCTATTGATTTTGTAACGTAGCATATGATTACGACGTTTTTCAAGTTTTGTAGAATATTTTCTGAGCAGAAAATAAATCTCTATCTTTTTAATTTTTTTTTCGTTTTCCCCTCACTTGGATTTCTCCTGTATCGAGGGTACAGTTTACAAACATACGTCTCATATGCACACCCAGACCCGAAACAACTATCTGTAGATCAAACAAATATTTGTTCCGTGCGGGGATCGAACCCACGGCACGTAGCGCAGAAAGCTAATCGCTTAGCAGTGGCTCGTCACGACATGAAAGAAAGAAAGAAAGAAAAAATGTTTATTGCCACATTAACAAAAACAAAGAAAACTTAAAACTCTAATACACGTCTTAACATGACACGTTTGACGACACGGTTGGTGCAGTGGCGCCCACAGAACACAGAAAGTGGTGCTCTTTTCTGTGTTCTGTCGTGGCGCCAATCGTGTCGTGTGTTGTTACCTGTACCTCTACCATGAGTTTTCCGTGCCGTCTAACGTTCACGTTCACATGCAATATTTGTATAGTGACTTTAGTTCACTATTTATACCGCTAGAGGCGCTGAAAAAAAATCCCATACAAATATTGCATGTGAACGTGAACGTTAGACGGCACGGAAAACTCATGGTAGAGGTACTGTACGTATAGTATTATTATCTGTGCTGTGCCTGTATAGGTAATTGTTTGTACTTGCACTAGAAATGTTTCCATACAATAGTTGCACACGTTAACGATGTAACCGTTGGACTTTTGTTTCTTAAAGTCCTTTCAAGAGCTTTTTAGTCAAGAAGAAATACGTAACAGTGTTCCTAAACGAGAAAAGTTGTTATAATAAATATTTTCTCGAGCTTACAATTTATTTCTAGATTTTTTTGTGTACAAAGGAAACTGCATTCAGCTATTCTTTGTCTACGTTTCTGTTCTTGTCCGTACATCCTTCTTTAATACATAATAAATATAATAGTTTTAAAAAAAAACTAAAGAAAACGCTTTTGTCATCCAAACTACACGTGTATGCAAAATTTCAGCTCAATCGGAAACCGGGAAGTGGGTCAAATTTAACTTCCAAGTTTTTTTTACATAGTAACAAGTGAAGCTAATAAAAGTGTTTTAAAAAATAAGGACAGATGGACAAGGGATGGGTTGTGATTTTAACTTTGAGGATTTTAACGTAAAGTGTAAATAAATTACCTACATATTAAACTCTTTTAAAAACGATATAGATTTCTTTCAGGTTTCGTCTGATTGGATAGCAATCTCTGTACCCATGTATGAGGGATTTGGCCCAAATGTCTAGGAGTATCGGCCGGAACGATTGAAAAGGACGAAATCGTTTCCACACGGAAAAAATACTTTGTATGGTCTATCCGAACCAAGTTATTCAGTAAATAGCAATAACTTGTTTATTTCTAGCCATTACGTTATTTCAGTGTACAATAAATTTATGATAACTTTGCAGGCTCCATCCTAACCAAGTACTCGGTTGTAAATAGCAATAAATTGTTGGTTGTAATTAACAAGTTTACCGTTACGTTTTTTCAGTGAACGAGAGGCCGCTTACCGCTACATTTACATACTATATCAGGTAGGTACACCTGGCTTGTGAAACTTTCAGAATCGATATCCGCAACCAACTAGAGTTAAATTGGACCGTACATCAGGGAGCATAGCTATTCTGTACGAACATCTCGATTTCGTTTCGAAACTCACTTTTATTGTCGGTTAATATTTGACAAATTGACATACGATAATAAACGTTTAACTTGATAGAGAGCTGTGAACATGACTAGAGCATGTTTAACACCTCCTTTATAAGATAACAAATCGTCGGTTGGCAAGTAAAAATCATTATGTGCATTTACAGAAATATTGAGGTTTTAAATACCTATTATTTTGTACTAAAATTCTTTTATAATAGTTAGAATCTAAAAAACTGCAATTGATGACGTTTGAGAACCTTAAACAGGTGTTTGGATTATTTATTCGACATAGTGAATTTTTCTTGCAATATATTGTAAAAAAAAATATAGAACTTAGTGACATATTTTATATTTTACTTAAAATCTGTACTTAGCGAATTTAACCTGTCAACCGACGATATGTCAAATCGACCCAATATCAACCGACAATCAGAGTGAGATTCGAATCGAGTTCGAGATGTACTTACGGAATAGCTACGCTGGTAACGGGCTGGAAATGACTTGCAGGCATAACCCAATTACGTGTATGCGATGTATGTTAATTCCGTAATGGCACCGTCTTTTCCTTATTTTGCGTACGAGCACGGCTTGATTTTTATTCAATTTCTATTCAAACGAGAACAAGGTTATAAAGGAATATTGTAACTTCATTTATTTTCTCATTCCTCTGAACGTTTTTCTGGTCATCATTAATTATGAATACACAGGATATTTTTTATATAGTGCGCATAATTTGTAGAGTGATTCAGTCTCTGTTCCTAAATGCAACCGCAGTATAGGGATACCTATAAACTTAAAAAAAAGCGTAAAACCGACTTCAAAAAACTAAAAAGTATAAAATAATTTTCTTAAAAAACTTAACAGCTTCTGAAGTCGGCGAATCGAATTTTCCATGGTTTATCCAGCTATAAAATAAAGATGGTAGATAATTATTAGATTAAAAAACATCAACTATAATATCACCATTTTTTGTTATTGGCAATTGTTTTCTATTTTGTGAAGAATATCCGTCAAGTTCGGAAGACACATTACATAAATTCTTCTTACCAATAGTGTGACGAAACGAAGCACATTTATCACAGTCTTTGACACCCAATCAATCCTCAACTTGTCGTATACCAAAGTAACCAAGAAATTCCGAAAGGCATAAAATAGCAACAAAATTTCGGCTCCCCTATCCCATTCGTCCCCTTCCTGACCTAATTTCCACAATGGAAAATGAAGACAATTCTCCCCTACTTTGTGCGAGCTGTCATTATATAGAGAACATTCTACGTATGAAATATTTACTCCGCAGATTTTTTTTTGAGTTTTATAATGCCACAAACTTATCTGACCCGGTCATGGCGTCGCTGCCGTCGCTTTTACCATTGTCATCTCCCTACAAAAAAACCATTTCGACGTCATTTTTGTTCCGTAGCGACGTTAGTTCCAATTTTGGTTACCGTGTCAGATAAAAACTTATCTGACCCGGTCATGGCGTCGCTGCCGTCGCTTTTACCAATGTAATCTCCCTACAAAAAAGACATTTGGGCGTAATTTTGGTTCCGTAGCGACGTTAGTTCCAATTTTGGTCGCCGGGTCAGATAAGTTTGTGGCACTGTACACGCTTTAGCGTCAAAGAAAAATATAAGTTCAATCAGCTGTTTACTATTATTATGTACCTAGTTTGTCATCTTCAGTAAAGAATCATATCATCGTATCAATATCAAAAAGTTATATCAGCAAGAATGAGTATTACCTTCAAAGTCCTGTTCTGTGTAGTCATGATGCGTGAGCTTCCTCGCCGCTGGGTCTGTTGGCGCTTCATCGTCATCGGCTCTTGTCTCCATGGTCCACGGCCTGGGGACAACAATAATGTTCATGAATAAAGCTGTTGTCATTTATTAAAATGTCGTTCCACATTTGGCTTTCTTCTGTATCGTGAATACAGTTTACAATCATACCTACAATATTACATGCATACCCCCAGACCTGCAGTGTAACCACGATACGCGCTCGTAATCGGAATCGATTTAATTTCCACAGTTCAACAATGTTCATTGCGCATAGAGTTGAGAACTTCCAGGAAAGTTTCCTTTTCTGAGGAAGTTTTCCTGAAAACTTCCAAATATTCTGAAACATTGGTAGTTTTCAAAAAATATTTTTCTACTTATAAAATCAACAAATTCGTTGCTTTGGGAATACTCAGAATCAGTAACGTCAAATGACAATGATCCTTTAACTTGGTTCTATTTTATTATTTATAGTACTATTATAGCAAATTGATGAAATTATGTATTTTATTCAATCAGCTTAAATCATACGAAGGCAACGGGCATAATGTAAACACCGAGCGGTATGACGGAAGTTTTAGAATCATTCATTTGTAACCTGTACCTACCCCGCATCCCGTCTTGTGCTCGCTGTGTTCAATATCTAAAATCTAGAAAATTGCAATATAATTTAAGTTCAAAGTATCTCCAACTGTTGTTTTTATTAGTAAAAATCATATTTGAAAATTTCCAAAACTTCCGAAGTCTTTAACTCTAATTGCGCAGTTGTATTTGGTTTACATGAAATAAAGATCTATTCTAATCCGTGGTGACTTAAAGTTTGCCATTAGACCACTCAACAAGAACAATACAAGGTTAGACACTTTCGATTTTTTTTTGTACCTTACTTCTCAATTCTTTTACCTTTGGTTTCTGACAGCGCAGCGTATTTAAAATCTAATTTTATACTTAGCTGTTGCGATTTATTTATTGATTTTGAATACTTATTAAATTTTATTATGCTTTTTGTATGTACCTTTTTCGATGTGCAATCTTTTAAGTCAACGGTTGAGTGTTAAGTCTGCCTTATATACCTTATCATTGTACATGAAGAATAAATACGACACGGTTGGCGCAGTGGTCATGCGATTAGCTTTCTGGGCTACGTGCCACGAGTTCGATCCCCGCACGGAACAAATATTTGTATGATCTACAGATAGTTGTTTCGGGTCTGGTTGTGTGTGCATGTGACATGTATGTTTGTAAACCGTACCCTCGATACAGGAGAAATCCTAGCTTGTTTGTTTTTTTTGCCTAGTTTGTTTTTTAAAAAAACGTTGCCCCTCTGCATCGTTTTTTTACAAAACAAACAAACAAAGAAAGAATAAATAAATAAAAACAACAGCCTTTCAGAATCCTAAATGGTGGAAATAGCGTTTTTATAAAATTGACATTCATAAGTCTATGAAGGTTAATAAATATACTGACCCTAAAAATTAACACTTACAGCATGAACTGTAATAATCCTAATGAATGAAAAAGTAGCATTTGTAATACAAAGTTATCTTTTGGGGGAGAAACGGCAATACAGATTAAATCGAACATTTAAAATAAAGACGCAAAAAATAAAATCAACCTTGTATTGTACAAATTACATTTACAAAATAGAAAGGTAAGGAAAATTTGTACTGTGTTATTTTCCAATTTGTCCCCAACATTAAATCGAGCCTTATGCTTATTTAGGCAACATTACAAGAGGCATTCTTGAGATTGGGTAACGAGTCAATTACTTTGTGAGATGGATCAAAAAGACGGATCAAAAAGGCTTTTTTAAATTAGCCTTGATCGGTTGGTTAGGTTAATAACTGTTATCACAAAATGGCAAAATCTATAAGTCTATTGGCTAGCGACTATCAATTAGACTTGACTCCGATATAAGTCACATGTATAAATCATCGATATTTTAAAATCATTTCGTCATGCAGTGACAACGACAAAAATTATCAATGCCTAAAATTATCACTTGATAATATGACCATGACTGAATGAACGTGAACTTCGACTTCGGCTGTGACACGACAATAACAAGATGACATGCTCGGTGACAGTTATAAAAAAATCATTGATGATTTTGTCATTGTTCCCGTCATCGATATTTTTTTGTCATTGTCATATTGTAGTCATTGATATTGAAAAATCACTCAGCTCATCTCTACTATCAATATTATTAGTATGAAACCAAGATCAGTGCCTCTATAGTGGCTACTACACTCATTATCTGCGTAAGCTTTTCCCAACTACGCTGGGGTCGGCTCCCAATCTAACCAGATGCGGCTGAATATCAGTATTTTACACAGAGCGACTGTCATCTGACCTTCGCCACCCATATACTGGGAGAGACTATACCCTAAGTTTAAACCAGTTTTCAGACTTTTTGGGCTGCTAACTCCCGTAAGGACTGTCATAGATATTCATATGACATCTGAGACGAACTGCTTAACGTGCTTTCCGAGGCACGGAGAGGCCTCGATGTTCAAAGATACGGTCACTCATCCAAGAACTGACCGCGGCAAGCGCTGTTTCACCTCGTTGATCGACTCCCAGTGAGTGCCCTCCCTAATGCACCCAAGCCCTATAACTTACGGCAATACGAGGTATTTTTTACGAGACTAATATACAAAAGAATAAAGTTAGCATCCAATTTAAGAACACGCTTTGTATAATAATTTAATAAAGCCGTCTTATTCTTTATGGTATACAATATTACGATGCCTACCTCCATGGTAGAGCTTAGTTACTTATTTTCACTTTTATTTCACTTAGGGTGTGAAATTGTATTTTCTACGTGGGAGGTTGAAGAGCTACAAGCTATATTAACTTTGTTGTGAGAATTTTTTGGAGTAGTGTATTGTAGGTATGTGTCGGCGTAATTAATGATTCATCACATCAGACGTCAGAGGGACGAACACGAATGTTTTTGACGTAATCGTAACGTTAACGTAAATTTTTATTATGAAATATAATAAATCTATCGCATGTTTGTTTATTTTTATGCAACACTAGCGACCCGTCCCCAGCTTCGCACGGATGAAATTTCTCTAATATCCTTACATTAAATATTAAAGTATTATACATAATAAGTCTTCCGTGAAAAATTATCTAACTGATGGTGAATACAGCATCAAAATTTTCTTCTGAACTAGATATCTACCCTAGTTAAAGTAACGTTATTTTATAATAACTAATTACAAACAATAATGAAGTTTACAATATTTCATTTATAAAAAAACTTACACAGTTTTTTCACATTGATCACTTACTTTTAACGTACCGTAAGAGATATTTTCAGACCACTTCGCCACAGTGCAATGCAAACAAAGCAATCACTTAGAGTAATAATCAAATGAAACATGAAAACATCATGTAAATACGTACGAACAATCAATACAAAAAGTGCGACACCAAAACATATCAATCTCGAGATAAGTATCTAATCAAACCGGCTCTCCATCCAATCTGTCTGTAATCAGTAATTATGGTTGGCACGCGAGCCTTCACGCAGGGTTACCAACTTAGGGCTTTTAGGGCGACCAAATGCGGACTAGGTTTTTAGGGTTCAAATTGATTTAGGACTATTTTAGAGGCATAAAATAATAGCCCACCAATCTGATCAAAATGAGTGAAAGAAGACGAAATGAGTTGTTTAATGTAAAGATGTATGACTTTAAGAATTCAGAAATCTTAAACAAAACACCAAGTGACCTAAATTAATTAATGACAATACGATTCTTTATTGGTAACCCCAAAGTTACATGTCATTGTATACAAATTAAATAATATTATTTACACATTTAATTCTAACTAGTGGTCGCCCAGTGGTCGAAATTCTACCGTAATTTTAGCTTTCTGCACTCTTCTCCATATAAACTTCAGCTTTGCCAAATCTCACACTCCTCCGTACGCGCAATGTGGTTAAAAAGACATTAGGATTTTAATTATTGGATTGATGGTTATTTATTATTTTTAGGGTTTTTTTTTTGAGAAGTTGGTAACCCTGTTCATGGTATAGCTAGTGCTACACCGTAGTGAAGTGGATGGTAGACAGGCAATCGCTTGATTGGTGATTGTATTTACATAATTAAATTGTTCCTCCATTGTTTGTATTGATTTTAACGGTTATAGCATTTTGTATGATTAATGATTAGTTATAGGACGTAGTTTCAGTTAATTATTTAAAAATATATTTTGTAAGCGTATATTCTACAATTTTACTATTTTGTGATTATTGAGCTCAAATTATATAAATACCTACTCTTTTATTTATACTGAAGTACAGTCAGGGTCATAAGTAGAGAGAAAAATAAAATTATTATTTAATAGCATAAAATAGACGATTAATTCAGGGGTTTTTTCCAAAAAGTTTATTTGTTAAAATTGTTATTATAATACAAGTCCCAAGTTATAGCGGCTTTTTAGTGAGCATTAGATTAGGTACCTACTCCTTTCCGAGCCAACGAATATTTATTTATTTATTTATATTATTGTTGATGCAACCCATAAAAATGGTAGAATTGTAGGAATTGAACCTTATCTCTAAAGTTATAAAGATATAGTTTGAAAATAAGTGAGCTACCGATACATTTGCTCTTTGGGAAAGATAGAGGTACATATATTAGTAACCATTCTATCACTCGCTCGCAAGCCACTCACCTCTAATAAAGAAGCAACCATTATGTACTAATAGAATGTCTGGATAATGATAATGCATGTTCTGTGATTAGTAAAACGTAGTACTAAAACATTTACAATACATTTTCTTGTGACTAACAATTATTACGTTGTTTCTATGCCGTAACAGCAAAGTTAATGATTCCCTGCGAAGATTGTATTATCTTTATTGCTTGGGAGACAAAAATAAGGCTAAATTAATGGAATAAGCTACTCTGATTCTCCAGTGACATAAAATAAGAATACCTAAGTAAATATATTAGATATAATTTTTTGTATTATCTTTGTATTAGATACCTATATACAGGTAGAGAAAACTCTATATGGAAATTCGACTCTGCAGGATCTATCTGAACCAAATTATTCGGTTGTATTATTGTCCAATTATTGACTAAAATTGCAATAAAAAATTGTAGAATCAAATTCCAAGACAAGTTAAAAATATTCTAAAACATTATTTTAGTGTGAAAAAGTTTGTAATGGAGGCAGGGCCTTATAAGTGTACCTATCCCTTAAAAAAATAAGCATGTGTGTGAGTAAAATTTCAAATTATGATAATTCAATAAGATTAAAGTGATATGTAATGCATTGATCATGGACAAAATATATGTAAAAATAGATAGTTTGAAAATAATAGGCTTTAAGTAAAAAAAAACGAGCCCATTACTGTCCCACCGCATGCTGGGCACTGGACTCTTCTCGGAATTAGAAGGGTTACGCTTTTGTCCACCACGCTGGCCTAGTGCGGGTTGGCGGACTACACATACCAGCGAGGATTTTATGAGGACCTATCAGGTGTGCAGGTTTCATCACTATGTTAAATGTTTTCCTTCATAATTAACGCAAATCATAATCAAATTGCGATCCAGTGATCCACACATAAATTCGAAAATTCAGTGGTGCGGGCCGACTTCCTCCTGCATGGAAGGCAAGCGTTCAACCGCTAGGCTATCACTGTGGCTTTAAGTTAATTCAGAAAAAAAAATCTTGGTTTAGAATTTGTTTGTTTAAATAATGTTATTGCCAAAGCACCTTAATTTATGTTTGTCAAGTTTGACAGAGTTCATTAGCGAGTTGTCACAGAAGTTGGACGGGTCAATCAGCTTGTGGCTCGTTACTTTGTAATTTCGGCCCAGATAATGATAGATACCTTTTTGGCCACAAAGGGGAGTGAATTTTCATTAATTATACAAGGTGGCGCAAATTTTTACCAACTGACGAAATCGTACTTGCTATAATAGTAAAACAATTTCCTATTCATTTTCTATTAAAATACCTTCGTATGTAAGTTACTGTAAAATTACTGTATCTTACTTTTTTTTTATTTTTTTTTATTTATTAAACATTTATATTTAGTTACATTTTTGATTTCTAATCTAAGACTGCTAATGGAAACCTATGTGGTTTATCTTTAGCAGCCGGAAACTCGGATCGATTAAGATCTCGCCTTTATCCAATTTTTTTGTTTGGGGTCGGCACAATATGTATTTTTCTTCCATTCATCTCTATTAGACGTCATTTCCGGATTCACTTCCTCCACATTCATGTCATGTTTCACACAGTCCTTCCATCTTTTCTTTGGTCTGCCTCTTCTCTATATAAACCATCTACATTCGTACTTATAACTCTTCTTAAACATTATTCTCATCGCTCCGCATTACATGTCTGCCACGACAATCTTTCAGCATTTTTATTATATTATTCTAAATACATTGGGGAAAACATTATTGTTCGAAAATAGAGTCGATTGAGATTTAAGTTTTTTGAGAAATGACAATAAAATTGCTGATTGTAGGTACATTTTTAAAAAATATAGTAATGGGGATTTTATATTTGTTAAATTCCCCAGTTTCCTAAGATCAAAACTCCCTAAGTATAACAGAAAGGGTAGCCTAACTAGCCACCCTTAATGTCCCAAAATTGTACGCCACCCTGTATAATCGCCACCTCTCTACTCATAAAATATTTCTGTAGAAAGATAGATCCTTTTTCATTTGAAGTCGTAAAGTTCTTCATTCATTTGTTAGAGATGGTTTTAATTAAAATCCGGATTAATTAAGAATGTATGTTTACAAACAGGGATAGCTCATAATAGTCGAGCAATCATAAGAAAAATAAAATCTGTTTGTATGTGGTTTATGACAAACTAGCGACCCGTCCCGGATTTCTCTACTATCCTTACATTAAATATATTAAACATATAAACCTTTCGGAAAAAATGCTCATAATGATGAAAACTGCATCAAAATCCGTTGCCAGGTTTAAAAGGAGTTAGCGGATATACAGACAGACAGACAGATATACAGACATATGTTATATAGTAGGTAAAACTAGAACTTTTCTGTACATCTGTCACATTAAAAACAAGCGTAGCGATATTCAATTAAACGGACCTGCATTGCCTTTTGTCTGTCCGTCTGTACGGCCGTTTCCACGGATATCTACGGCCGTTTCAATATATTGAAGAGCAAACCTTTTGTTCGCACTAACTCGAAGGGAGAATAAACGTCGACGTTTCAGGCTGTGTATGTTTACGCTCTATTTACCAAAGAGGGTAGGCAGGATTTAGAGTGAAATTTGAAGGGCTTTTTCAAATTGGTGAGTGAAGTAGAGTATTACTCATGTAAGTAAGTAACAGTAACAGTAAGAGTAAACACAGACATTCATATTTCTCTATGCCCACCAAGGTCGCTTGTGATTACGACGCAAGACACAATAGAAAATCTATTGTCTGCGGGCGTCGGCGACATTTTGCCTGCGCAGCTTCACTAATTTAATCCAGCCTTCGGTTTCCAAATTACAAGGTATTTCTACTGGAAAATGACTTACAACGTGATTTCCATACATATTAGCTGATAAATTGGAAGCCTTTAGCCCGACGATCGGTCAGACACGCCCTGTGTCACTCAAAGCATTCTACAGAACTAAGTAGTTAAATATTATTACCAGATTATTATTATCTATACCTACCTACTTTGTATTTTTTTAACTTGTCTTATTTAGCAAATAATCTTCACACAATTAATTAATGAAACAAAAGGAAACCGTTTTCCACATTGTGACTTAACAAAGACAGATAAACACCTACATGATTTTCAAATTTTCAAATAATGTTTTTCGTTAAAAAGACAAAAGAAAGTTGTAGGTATAATAACATATGTGAGAAAAAAAAAGAGTAGGTATGCAGGAAGTTTTCCCAGGAAATTAAAGACGCATTCGAGTAGTATTCAGGTTGTGTGTTTAATTAGTAGACAGAGTTGAACAATATTTACCTATAGGTATTAAAAAATCCATTATTAGTTTTTTAGCAATATTTCATCGATATCTGGTGACTGTATATCTGTGTTTGGTAGACTACTAAAGATACAATGGGTTAACAAGCGGTTAGGTAATAGCTAGCCCGCTAATTAGTCTGTGACCCAATCAATAACTCTTCAATGTAGTAGGATATCAAATGATCCAAATTGGATTTATAATTGGACTAAAACAACAAGACGAAACGCGATAATTACGTAGGTTAGGTTAGTTTTGATATAGTGACGACACCGCACGAGCCGAGCGAGCGAGCCGCGGCAGCGAGTGGCCTGCCAGGACCAATTTGGACTGTTTGATACCTATTAGTTTGAAAAGGCAAATTTTTTTGCTTGCTATGTAATACCTAACCCTAACACGTTGATTGACATTCGCTAGCTCTTGCTTTGCTTCTAGAGGTGCTATAATCGATAGATGGAAAAGGGTAGAATAGAATAGAAATACTCTTTATACACCTGATAAAAAAGGAGCAATTAACATAATTATTACAATTAATCATTTTAAGATTGTACAACGGGCGGTCTTATCGCAATCGGCGATTTCTTACAGACAACCTTACCTACTGGTGTAATTACCCATATTTAAAAAAAAAGGTTGACGGAATGAGAGTGTCATTCTACGTCTAAACCATAAACTTATTACCGCCTAGTATAATAAGTTTATGGTCCAAACCAAACGATTTTAATTCCAGGGCATGAACGTGAAATGACTTATGAAGATAAAAAAATAACAAAGTTTAAAAGTAGGTAGGCTACCTAAGTAATTCATCGGTTTTTTCAATTCAAAAACGATTTTTGTATTAATTAATACATTAATACCTTGCAACATAGAGAATTACGCACTTATTATAATTTATGTCAACGCATAACCCTGACGTCGCGTCGCTCAAAACAGACCTCGCGTCGTCATCTGGCGGGAGCAACCTCGTTTTGAAGTCGCTCAGCCAAGCAGAAGGGCCACAAGTATCGTTGACAGGCTGGCTCACACACATAACAGGCAATATTGAGATCATTAGTCTAGATTGATGCTTGACTGACCTATCTATAGATTTTATAGTATTTTACGTCCTCTAATAAAGAAAAAAAATATTTTTACGAAAAACTAGACATAAATCTATAAAAGAATATTAAACTAAAAAAATGATAAATTATCTTTTTTTTTTATTCTTTATGGTACACGAAAATGAGATAACAAGACAAATACAATTGAGATGGTATGTACACAAGCGAGGTTTTTTTTTTTTTTTACTTTTTTTTTTTAGCTTGGTAAAATCATCAAATAAGTCCTCCCACCCCGGGCAGGGCGGGAGGGACTGTCAGACTTGTACTGACTAAAATCCACGGTGTTCCTTCGATAGCCCTTTACGTTCCGGGGTCACGGTAATGAAATAAGTCCCGCGACCCCGGCAGGCTTCGGCCCTCTACAGGGGGGGCCCCGTCATCACACAAGCGAGCTTAACCCAAATTTTAGTTTTCTACCGGCAAACCTTTGAGTGATAGAGAAATTTCGATCGATCTTCTGGAGCTGCAAGCTAATGATTGGTGAGGTAGGTACTGCCAAAGATCAACGTAAGTGGCCTTCTCTCGTGTTGGAGGTCACATGTTTGGTGGCTGAGTCAATGGAATTGGTAAGTAAACTAAATTCTTTCAGCCCGTAAGAATCTGATCAGCAATGCTAAGTGTACTATAAAGCGAGACAAATTCCTATAAAAGTTCAAAAAGCTTAACGAATGCATAACCTTTCTGACCTAACATAATACTGGTAACTTATCCGTTATCTGAGGTCACTAACTTGAACCCTTTTAGGGTTACAGTTTAAAATTACCATTCATGTTTGCGAGGTGAAACCACGTTGGTGTGGTTAATGAATATGTAACGAGAAGGTCGGGTTAGTTTCGCGAGGTCACAGTCAGGATTTTTAAAGATAAATCGGTATAAATATATCAGTTTTTTTTGTTATAAAATAGTGTTTTGTTGTACAAGGGTAGGAAGATAATATTGTATAATGATGCCAACGGTTACTGTTTACCATCGCACCTCTAGCGATCGGCGTGGAGTTCATCCGCATACCCTAGAGTCACACTGGTCTCTTACCGTGTGGTTTCAGAAGAGTTTCCTCCTATGCACGCTTAGGTTGTGGAATCAGCTCCCCATCGAGGTTTTCCCAAGAGAATAGTACCTAATAATTCAAAAAGGGAGTGAAAAGATTTTTACAAGGTTGGCAACAAGCGAGTGATCCCCTGGTGTTGCCCCTGTCTATAGGCTACAGTACCCAACATTTGCACATGCTACTTGCTTGCATATGTATGTATTGTCATGAAAATTATAATATTTTATTACTTTTATGTTTACCAAACACCCTGAGAAATTATTAGTAACTAGTGGTTGCCATGTGGTCGAAATTCCACATTTTATATTTTGCACTCCTACTCCATATAAACTTTGCCTATGCCAAATCTGACACTCCTCCGTGCGCGCAATATGCTTAAAAGCGGGTAAGTGTTCTCTTCATGTATTGTATACCTAATCAGATAACCGATTAATATGATTATACTCCCAATATTATTAAAATAACCAAATGCTCAAACTCAAACTCAAACTCTTTATTGCTTTCATGTGTATCTAGTTACAGGTGTTATATTTTTATAGGTTTCAACATGAAACCCCGTAAGGGTACAGCAACTTATAACTATGTACTTAGCTATAATAATTATGTATAAGTAGGATCAAACGATAAATTTTAATTACTAGTGGTATTTAAATTATATTGAATTGCAAGTATAATATGTATTTTATTTTAAGTATCATGTATTTTAATTTTAATAGTTTTATGTTATATTTGTATATAAATTTATAGTAATTATGTGTATTATTCGATTATAAGTATAATGTAATTTTACATTTTTTTTTTTTTTTTTTAATGTTACTGTTATTATTAATTAATGTTAACCGCATTTATTACTCTGAGCGTAACATATTGAAATGCTTGTATACGTAGATTATAGAGTTAAGTAAAATTCTATAACGGGTTTTGGTTTATTTGAACCGCCTACACGCTGGGAGTTATTTAAGTTATTAAAAGTAAAGACCACGACCGTGGTTTTGCCGGCAAAATTTGTACAGTGGTCGATATATTGTAAGCGGATTAAAGGACCAATCTAAAATTAACACGTAAATGGAAAAAAATCGTTTTGCTATGTTTTTAATATAAAAGGAAAGAAACACATAAAAGCCAACATTTTACGTGTACAAGGGACGTATTTGGCCCTCATGTTTGTTGACTTGTGGACAGAAACATAATACGTTTTAGTATTTGGTAGAATAAGCACACGTGTAAGCAATATATATAAATACATATTTATGAAGATTTGTGTTTCTAAATAAAACCACGATTGTCCACGATACAGTAATAAATAGCTATGTTTTTTTTTTTAAGAAGAAAACAATAATTGTAATTAATAGTAAGTTGGAACATTTTAAGTACGTCGCTGCATTTAAAAACCCTTATATATCATGATACTCATAAGAAACAGTGAATTTTTGTTAGCGTCAGGAGGATTATTTCAAGAAATAGAGGCTGAGATAAATCAGCCTGTACCTAATTACTTTTCTTGGATTATTATTAATTACCTACTGTTAGAAGTAATACAATTTTGAGTTAGCGAAGAAATCGGGCTACGAACGATTATTATAATATGTACCTATTTCTTTCTAAAAAAATCCTGAAAATCGATAATATTTTTGGGGTATTTTATCAAATTATTTTTAAGAGCATCTACCTAAAAACCAGTGTAAATATATAATAGTTTACGAGTCCTTAGCCCAGCAGTGGGTCAGCACAGGTTAAAAAAAAGCACAAAAAAAATACTCACCGAATATTGAACCGAATTTTTTTCGCACTCAACTTCATATCCTCTTGTTCATCAAACCGAAAAGTTCATATATTTATGCAGTGAATGATTTATATACAATTTGGATTACATGAAAGTCTTTATGAAGGACGCGACAGCATCTCGTGACCAGCGGCAGATACTTAAGTATAAACCTGTACCGCCACTTACTATACTAAGTACTAGCTACGAATACTTAATATAACTACACCGTGCGACTTATTGAATTAATGAGCCTTTCTTGATTATCTTGTACGGATAGCAAAAGAGATATATAAGTATGGATCAACAACATCTGAATTTAGAAAAAAATCGGTGCGCTTATTGGCAAATATTAGTCATCATTCGTCGGAGCTCGTCATGCCATAATAACTCTTCAATTTGATCGAGTAGAATAGAATAGAATAGATCTTTATTTCATGTAAACCAGATACAGGCACTTATGAAATGTCGAGACTCTAGGTGCACGGTTCCAAATAGTAGACCCTATGGAGAAGAACCGGCAAGAAACTCCATGGTAACTCTTTTCAAAAAATAGATTATAATCTTTATCAGTACAATGTTGTGGTAAGAGCTGCGAGAATAACGTAATTTAATGTGAATAAAAATAAGACTAGGATAATAATGATTTGCCTGTGAATAAGATTGCCATGGCAGTGGAGTGTGTGGATCGATGAATTCGTTGGCTGAAATGAAAATGAATCCTCGCGCTGGTCCAAATTTTTTGGCCAAATACTTGGAGCCAATATGTGGAGTCATAGTAATTTGCATGCACACAATTATCTTGGCATACTCGACAGTAGCATGCGCTTTAGTTGGCTGCATTTAACTCTTTTGCCGTGTGTACTTGTTTGGCAAACGACAGGTTAATTGACGAGTGTTGAGATAGAAACTAGGTGCAAAGCTTGGGAATAAAAATATGAAATGCTTGAACAATTTCGTACGATTTATTTCGTTTGATGATGAAGCTGTAGGTACTATGTATTTATAGCGTAATTTTTTTTTTCTACTATACCGATCGCTATAAGCGCGGCCTTCCGGAAAGTTTGCGGGACGCGGGGTGGGGCGGGCACGTTATATAGGTACCTACTATGATAGATATTTAGTGATAGATAAAATACTAGTTTTAATATACATTATATTCTTGTCATTATTAAAATGGAAAGCCACCAAAGGAGCAAAATACATAATAAGTAGTAGGTAGTAGAAAGAATAAATATAAGAAAAAGATACTAGACAGGCTTTTGACTACCATCGTCTATTCGAATTTTTATTAGCTGCTGAGTGCGTCTGCGTATACCATAAAAAGGTTGCTCATAAAACTTGTATGGCAAAACTGCATAGCGTTTGCCAAATAAAACTTATATAGGTACGACCGGAACGGTTCACCTACGGCAGCATTGACCTACGCATCGTAATTTAAATGTTACCTTTTAGTTTACCTACATTTAAACTAGACGCAGCCAGTTCCTATAAATAACCTAACCGTCAAAAAAACCCCCGACTCCAACTGGAAAAAGAGCTGTAAGTTTTGAACGGCTGAACAGATTTTCATGATACATAGCTAAGATGATACCCGATAAAAAATTTATCGGGTATCGTCTTAGCTCTCATAAAACTAGCTTTCGATAAAAAAAACTGCATTGAAATCGGTCCATCTGTTTTGTACCTACAAAACAGATGGACCGATTTCAATGCAGTTTTTTCGATGCTACAGACAGAATCACAGATACACGCTACAAACTTATAACACACCTCTTTTTTGTCGGGGGTTAAAAATTGAGAGACAAGACGGTAAAGAGATGTTATGTGCTCGATGTTTCTTTCTCCTGTTTTTTGTCGTGTTAGACTTGCTGGCTTATTAAATTG
This sequence comes from Allophyes oxyacanthae, assembly GCA_932294325.1. Lineage (NCBI taxonomy): Eukaryota > Metazoa > Arthropoda > Insecta > Lepidoptera > Noctuidae > Allophyes > Allophyes oxyacanthae. The sequence goes on from OW028612.1 coordinate 4,586,465, forward strand.
CCTAGTCCAGCGAAAGTAGCAGAAGGGCGAAAAAATATATTATGAGAATAGTTTATGTGCGTCAAATTAAAGCAAATTGAAATAAACTTCCTAAATTCGGTAGATACTATAATAATTTATAACCCTGTGTCTCGTGCGTCCCTCGGTAAACGTTTCAAAGACAGTGTGGGTCGAACATAAATCATGATGACAGACGTGAAATTAATGTTGTGCTTATCCTCAAAGGTCATTAAAGTGTATTTTGCTCACTGTTAAGACTGGAATTGGTCAGAACCCCTGAGGTTCTATGTGCCTCTAAGTTCGCAGACTGTTGCACAGTTCGTTGCTGCAACGTACCAAACCTTGGGAACCTCGAAACTAATTCGATTCATGTCAGTCATAGAGTTTCATATGTCATGTCAGTGTCATTTTATCTATAGTTACGTAAACAGGTAAATGCTTAGAAAAACAAATAAATACAAGGCAAGTCACTTAATTAGGTATTTAGATTTCTGTAAGTAAATGCGTTGCTAGCTAAATCAAGATTTTTATTGTATGCAACATAAAAAAGGAACTGAGTAAGTACTTAGCAACAGGCTGGGTTAATCTCAGCCAAGCGCTTAGTAAAGTCTGGGCCAAAGTAGTTGGCCTTGCGAATGGAAATGTTCTATTTCTGTGGGACAGACAGACAAACAGAGTAATCTTAATAGTACTTTTTTTTACGGTTCCCTAAAAATTATGGAATTACCTAAGGGTCACCAGTATTCACATTTTCCAGACGCCAATTACTTTAATAGGCTATTCGAGTGGCTCTTAATGGGCTAACCACGGATTAATGTTTGATTTATAAACATCAAATTACACGCGTTTTATATTAAGTCATATTAGCCAGACGTTTTTATTAAAAAAAGAAGAAAAATCAAGGTCAGAATCAAAGTCAAAGTTTATTATTTCAAGTGGACCTTTACAGGTTCTTTTGTGAAAGAGCTAGACAAGTACACTAGACTTGTACTATAATAAATTATGTTATTTTTCTGATTATCAGATTTTATAATAAAATTATATATAATTGTATCGTCTCTGAACTCAATTACATCTAGAATCACAGGTGCCATAAGTTATACAGGGTGATGACTGATGACGACTTTACGACATTAAATGAAACCACGTATTTGGTATCATTTTTTGTGACACAAAAAAACAATCAAATCCAATCAGTAAGCCACAAGAAATAAATAAAATTTTCGTAAGTTTACACATAACACGACATTTAGGCGAAATTTGAAAAGTCTCTAACCTGTTCTTACCAAAATAATCTTTATTTACACGTATAGAATAGATAAAAATTAAATAAATTTCTAATTTGACGCCCCTTCACGCCTAGACGAATGAGAGTAGAGTGAAATATGCAAAAATAACAAGCGTAAAAATCGTAAATTTTTTGTGTAGGGCTTAAGAACGTGATACTAAATACGTGGTTTCATTTAATGTCGTAACGTTCTCACCACCCTGTATTATGCGTATCGTATGAACGTGGTACCATTATGTCTGTGAAGCTCCCACGTGTGTTCCATATTGACTTCCATTCAATTTTGTTGGTACTATCTATACGTAGTGCATTACCTTAACGAGAGCCTATTATAGAGCAGTCTGCAATGTACCTCCTGATGTGGCGGAGTTTTTTAATTTGTAATTAATCGGTAATTGGTACTCAAAAGCAGGTTGGATTTTAATATAGCGTCGTATTTTCCTGTTTTGTATTAATTGGATTTAAAAAATAAATGTTGACGAATATTGATTGAGGTAGAATATTTTAATTAGGTACTGTCGTAATTGTCGAATGAAGTTATAGATATCTATAAAAAATGTTGACTAGACTATTTTCGTTACAGAATTTTGAATAACGACAGTTATTTTTGTTAGAACGCAATTATTTATGTTATTAAAATTAAATTGGTTTAACAGTATAATATCACAATTTGTATACCTACCTTTAATAGAGTTTTATTTTACACAGACAAATATGCCTCGTATTCTTGAAATTGGATATGAGCACTGAAAATTTCTTGATATAAAGGTAAAACCACGGTATACATTTTGTGATAACATACTAGAATTGAGAGGATTTTTTTTTTTTTTTTTTTTTTGTAGGAAGATTATTGGGGATTTTTTTTCTATAAAAAATATATAATTATAGCCTCAATAAAATATGTTACTCAGGAATAATGTAGCTTTCTATTAGTGAAAGTATTTTTAGAATCGGTTCAGTAGTTCAAGAGTAACCCCCTACCTCTTTTTAATATGGGTATAAATGAATATTAAAAAGAAAATGCAAATATCTCTGTCTTTGAAATAGCGACCATTAACTTAAGTTTCTATTATGTAATGCGCAACAGAAACAAACTATATCTTCAAAATTATGAAAAGTAAAAAAAGTCTTGACAGACGTATTTAATTTCGTCTAGATTTGCTCTGAGCAGAAGACGCAATTATTTCAAACACAATCTCCAGACGAGGAAACGACATCTGTCGGCGGATGTCTCTTAAACTTGAAGCGATAAAGTTAACAAGGTTTATAAACTTAGCCGACAGTTTTATTCTTCGAAATATTTTCTTAAATCGACAAGAAATGTTGGGAGTTGTGAGTGCTAAGAATGCGCGAGATAATCTTATCTGAAAACTTGGATGTTGCTTTTGCCTCTTTTCTGTATTCTGTGGCTTTTCCTATAAGATAATGTTAGGTAGGTTGACGACACGATTGGTGCAGTGGCTAAGCGATTGAGTTTCTGCGCTCCGTGCCGCTGGTTCGATCCCTGAACGGATCAAAAATTTGTATGGCATACCGATAGTTGTTCCGGATCGGGGTGTGTGTGCATGTGACATGTATGTTTGTAAACTATACCTGCGATACAGGAGAAATCCTTGTGTGGAACAATGTTAATAAAAAAAGTATACTTAAGTACCTACTACCAATAAATAACACTTATTCATAAAGTAGGTAGAAACTACAGACCACCACACTGAAAACCCGTAACAGCTAGAAATAAACAAGTTTTGGCTATTTACAACCGAATTACTTGGTTCGGATAGAGCCGTAGTAGTTTTTCTGTGTATGTGCTGAATTATAATATATTCTTAATTCTTTTGTGTCTTACACATTTTCTGCTTAAAATTTATCTTGTACACCCGACTGCACGTCCGTGGAAACACTTGAACCTTGACCCGGCCTACCGTAGTAGGTAGCTTCAATAGTAAGGCCAGCTTATACTGGTTTGGTTTCCACTGAAATGCGACCTACTGTACCTACTCAAATCAATCACGATGGAAAATATCCAAATAAAGAAAAATAGGATAATATTTATTTTGCTTTTTCTGTCGTAGTTTTGTCAACAAATCATTTATTTTTGACTGATTGATTTTTCTTTATTCGTCTTCTATTTTCATATCTTGATTGTCACTTGCGTTAACGGTGAAAGAATCAATCATGAGAAAACATGCACACCTGAGGGCATTATAAAGTTCTCGATGGTGTGTGTAGTCTGCTAACCCGCACCAGGCCAGCGTGGTAGACTAAGGCCTACACCTTCTCATTCTGAGAAGAGGCCCGTGCCCAGCAGTGGGACAGTAACTGGGCTGGATTTATAATTAATATTTATTTATTTATACTTTATGCACTAAGTACAGAGGCGGACTTAATGCCGTAGGCATTTTCTACCAGTCAACCTAAGGGTGATGCAGAGAAAAAAGTATGGTAGGTGCACGGACAAGATAATTATACTAAAAAAGTAAATTATGCATAGTTACTTATAACTATTTATACATAAATTTTTATATAATATACACTACGTATTATATATACACTATTATATATATAATTAATATACATAAATATACTATAAGTAGTAAGAAAGCGGAGATGATTCTGCCAATTTGGTGCGAAGATGTTCACGCACTTTTTTCCCCAGTTGTTACTAGCGTTTGATACACGGATCAATGAACAATAAAAAATATTTTAAAAAAATTGGATAGTTTCAAATTTCTTTGTCCATTGTTTGCGATAGCTGTATGATCCCTTCGTCAAATAGAAGTGGTTTTGTGCTGGTCTGAGTTGGACATATCAAATTTTTAAGTGTTCATAAATCCTGATTTTTTATCATGAGTCTTTCAAGGTGAGTACATAATATGAATTGCATTTATTTTGAGTATTTCTTGTAAAAACATGACTAATTATAGTATAATATTTATGACAAGTATATTTATTTATTGATTTTCTAATAATACGTGTCACATAATTGACGATAAAGTCGGTGTTCCGTATATCAAACGATAGTAATATAAGTAACTAAGTTTTGTTGTTTTAGGTCAAGAAATAAAAAATTGAATTTAAATGAAGTTCTCGAAGCGTTGGAGTGCGATGAAGATGAACCGGTGCCTGACACGATCACAATATTTCCTCCGGAAAATTGTACCGGTGGCGTCACGGATGAGGACTCCGGAGATGAAAATGTAGTGACCCTACAAAATTTGCCTGGTTCACAGCTGAGAGCAGAGGCCGAGATCACCGGTTACGACTCGTCAGACGAAAAAATAAAGAACTACAGAAATCAGAACGTGGTACGTACAAATATAAATCAGCAAGAGAAGAAGACATTCTTGTCTGTAAATGGAATGATAATAGTGTGGTCACAGTAACCTCAAAAGCATTGAAAGCTACACCAACAGTCAAAACTAGAAGATTTTCTCAGCAGCAAAAGAGATACATACAAATCGACCAACCTGCTGCTATCAAGGTCTATAATGAAAACATGGGAGGTGTTGATAGATCTGACCAAAACATTGGCTTATATCGCACTTCCATTCGTGGAAAGAAATGGTACTTTTCTCTGATTTCCCATTGTATAGATATGGCAATTCATAATGCTTGGCAGCTTTACAAAAAGAACGGCGGGGAATATGATAATCTCAGATTCCGAAGGAGTGTTGCTACATGTTTATTAGAAACTTACGGCAAAGGTACAGCTCGAAAGCCAGGCCGTACATCAAAAATTTTTCGGGAAGCTTCACGTTATGACCAAGTAGGTCATATAATCAAGTACAGGATAGAACAGTTGCGATGTGCTGTATGCCATAAGAATGCCATGTTTTTTTGTGTAAAATGTAGTGTCTCTTTGCATCCAAAAGTTTGCTTTGAAACTTATCACACACTTGCTGAGTAAATTATTCAAGTTTTTTTATTACTTACATATTGTGGCGCTAACCATAAAATGAAATAAATTGTTTTCCTTTTCTTTATAAAAGTTATTTGTGTTTTATTACCTATAAATATTACTAGTTTAGCTAGTATAAAATTATTTGAGACAATTTACTTCATAGCAGTACATATTACTAGCGTTCCGTATATCAAACACAATTTTCCAGCTTTTCCGTAGCACTAACAATTTTTATTTTATTTTTCCTTTTGAAGTGACGCCATAATTAGTCTAAATACGATAAATCAGGAAGATGCGACTAGTCGCCGTCCTAATTTCCTGAGGATTTAATATCGTTTTCAAAAACATATTCTTTTGTTACCTATAAACTGTATAAACCAAAATATAAATAATTCAATATTATTCGACAAAATGTACAGAACAGCTGCTTTTTTTCGCAATTCTAGTTTTGGTCCCATAGTAAAAGTTGTTCATAATAATGAGTACAATCGTCTCCTTCTATGTTTCCCTCGTTCAACCAGTCACCCTGTATATTGTATTATATTTGTGAACCTGAAAGAATCTCTATACGTAACTGAATAATTTGTGTCTTCTAACCCAAGTCCATAAATCAGTTATGTGAAACATGATCATCCCATATCTGGAACAGCGTCCACGAGGGAGCGTGTTTATCATGACGTGACAGCACATTCATTCCTGTTAAGGGTTACACAGCTATCCAGCTATCAATTCCAGCTGTATTTACCTTGAAAATACTAAACAATAAACGAGAAATCTTCTCGTTAATATTAGAGATTATTTTCATTTATTTCTTTATTTGGTATATATTTAATAATTTATGAAGACACAGAACACATGAAATAGGAGAATAAGGTACAAAAGTACTGCTTATTTATTTGAAAATGCTAAGCATTTAACAATGGCTTTTTTGAAGCTCTTTGAGTATCATGTCAGTGATCCGTGACGACAAACAGTAGATTTTTTATAAATTCTGCTGCGCGGCACTTAACGTGTTAATAAATTGTTAGACAAACTTGAGCTAACAGGCAGGATTATCCCGTGTCTGAAGCAGCACCCACAAGGGAGCGTGATTATCATGACGTGACGGCTCGCTCGTTCGTGTTAGGCGTTACGCAGCATCTTCTATGTAAGTATAGCTACATTAAAAAAATTTCAAAGGAAACAAATTCTAAAGTTATTAGAAATATAATATAGAGCAATTGACAACAATCTTTCAAAAAGGCTAGGAATTTTCTTTGTCAGAATAGTAAAGGCTTATCGCACAGCCGTGTTATATCGCAGATAATATCGTAATGCGTTATTGCGATATCTGTTTTTAGTAGGTACTTGTTTTGTTCACAGTATACGAACCTACACATTCGAAACACGGATTTTCCGTAGTTGAAAATAACGGGCGATAAAAACGTATTTCTGTGGAAAAGTTGCGGGAAGCATTATCGCGATAGCATAAGCGATATATTATATTATCGATCGATATAACGCGGCTGTGTGGAGGAGACCTAAATCAGGAAAGGACCATATCATTTGTAGGATTGAAAATAGTTTGAACATAAAAGAAAATGCTGCAGAAAAAGAAACATTTTTCAATTAAAATTGAGTCTAAATACAGTGAATATGCGACTTTTATTGTTAGACTTATAACCTTCGCTTCGCTGACAAAGTAGTCAAACACGGTAATCCTATAAATCTGGAGCCGTGTCCCCAAGGGAACGTGTTTGTCAGCGTAACGGCCGTTCGTTTCTGTTACCAGCTACTCCTACCCTGGAGGAAACAAAATATCTAGATCAGCCTTGAGAATAATACCTGGTGTAACATGTTACTTCAGGGAACAACTGCTTGATTTCTCTGCATTTGATGTGACTGCTTCTGATTACGCAGGATATACAATACATTTTTTTTAATTACCAGAAAAAAATATGGACTTGTTCTGTTCATAATTTTACACATCTTTTGTTATGGGACCTGAAATCGTGAAAAAAACCACAGCTGTTCCTTTAAAAAGTGGATACCTAAACGGTGCGGGCACCTTGATTACTTAAGTAAAATCTGACAGTCACAGTCACAAACAATGCATCCCTTTCTCGCTTATAGACGTTTTCATAAGAGGATACGAAATAGAAGGTTTATTTGCGACAGAAGCTGTCATATTTATCATAAATGTAATCAGGCGGCGACAGCGGATTCCATGTATGAAACAGTCGATATATTTATCACGATTTCAGAGCTGACCCCATAAAAAAATTTGTGTAGGGTAGAATGATGAGCAGAAACCGCTCTTAAAATTTTTATTGTAATTAAAAATTGGGGGTGTATCCAACAGGAGTTGAAAGCTACTGTAGATATCAATAAAATTATAGAAGAGAAAATTAAGTTATTAGCTCCAAAAACTATGAAGAACATGAGAAAGAAAATTATTTTGTTCCTGTACCTCTACCATGAGTTTTCCGTGCCGTCTAACGTTCACGTTCACATGCAATATTGATTTGGTTGATATACCTACATGCATATAAAACGTATACTGGCATTAGCACTAAAAATAAAACCGGTAATTCGATTTTTTTAAAACGAGCGTTAAATTGCTTTTACTTGAAAACTAACCTCGCTCAAAGAAAGTACCAAAGCGCTGTCAAGAGTACCCTCAGTTGAAATTGCAACGTTGAGAATAAAAAAATAAACCCGTGAATACTCGCGCTATGAGCATTTCCCTCAGTGCCTCGATTCTTTTGATTTTTTAGAGTGGTTGCTGCCGATGCCTCGTGAATAAATCAGGAACGGAGGTCAAGGTTAATCGGTGTTAATTTTAATTGTTTTGTGTTTCTGATTGTTTTGTTTGTTAGCATGATGCATGTCATTTTTTTTTCTTTTCGCTACTGCGTTTAGTGTAATGTTAATCTCAAAATTATATCTAACTACGTTAATCTATATGTAGTATTTTTATTTGGTGCGCAAAATTTGCAGAGTGATTCAGTGTCCGTTCCCAAATGCAATCGCAGTACTAAAATTCACTCCAAAACAAAATAAACATTTGATTTTATATATTTCGTTTATTTATTTGTTTTGTTTTAAAGTGTATATCGATACTTCGGATGCGTTTAGGAACAGAGACTAAATCACTCTACAAATTATGCGCACTGCATAAAAAAATATAATGTATAATTAAAGATGTTTTAAATATTGGTGTTAGGTGGCAAATAATACTGCCACCTAACTTTAATGAAATTTTTATTTTGCTTGAATCATGGTACAAAAAAAAAGGTGTTACATGGTGATGATATGTAGCATTACATGTTCCGCCAGTAGCTGGCATGCAAAAATTTTTACACAAAAGATATTGCAAGATGTTACAAGATTAGCCAAACAATGTAGATGGAATGTCAAATATAAACATAATCTGCGGGTTCTTCATCTGAGATAATATAATATAATAGTTATGTCAAAGTAATATGAGCAGGCGCGTCAAAAAAAAAAAAAAAAACAAAATAATAATAAAAATAAAAATATGTCAGATAGAATAGAATATAATTTTATTCTTTATTCTGAGATATGGCCCTTTTGGCACTATACGGCACAATGATATAGTATATTTATAAAGGTTGGTGACAACGTTACGACATTAAAATATAAAACCACGTATTTGATATCACTTTCTATGACTGTAAAAATCAATCATATCCAGTCAATAGTTTAGCCACAGGAACTGTTTTTTTAACTTTCCACTTGTCGCGATCTCTAAGTGAAATCTGAAAAGTCTCTAACCTGTTCTTACCAAAATAATCTTTATTTATACGTATAGAATAGATAAAGATGACAAAAGTTTCTACTTTGATTTTCCTTCACCTAGACGGATGACAGTAGAGTGAAATACACTCGGGAGCAAAGAATCCGGGTCACCAACATAATGAACCTTAATATCTCGGAAACTAAGAATGATAGCTCATTCAAATAAAGAGTATTTTTTAGACTATTTAATACTACACAAGTTATAATACGCTTCGAGAGCTTGAAATTGCATTGATAGAGGTAAGTGAGAATATTCCCCAACATCGCCTCAAACACTTTGTGCCGTATGAATCGCATGACATCTGTATTGACAACACACGGAGGTAATACAAAGTACTAAAAGTGAGAATATGATATAAGTTTCTATTAAAAGTGGGGATATAAAAAAAAAAGAAATATTTATGCATTTTTAAATAATGTATTTTTAATAAGTAAAATAAATAATAACAATTTTTTTTTATTAATTTTATTTAAGTAATAGATATTAAGTAGTCTATAAAATACTTTTAATTAGATTATGCTAACATTCTTAGTTTCCGAGATATTAAGATTTATTTGGTGACCCGGATTCATTGCTCTCGAGTGTATTATGCAAAAATAACATGCGTGTAAATCGTTGATTTTTATGTACGGCTTCAGAAGATGATACCAAATAGATAGTTTTATTAAGGGCCTATCCACACTCCATAATTTTAGCAGCAGATTCGCACATTTTCGCGTTCGTTATTCACTATTTGTAAGCAAAAGGCAGCCAACGAACGCGAAAACGAGCGATAGGTACTGCTGCTATGGACTGTGAACGAACGCTTGATGTAACGTCATCACCAATATAATAAACTTTGTCAAATATTTTAATTGTATGTCGTTATTGTTCTTTTTATTGTTGTTGTTATGTGCCAAACACATTTTCTTTCCTTCTTTCTTTCGTTCACGCTTATAGTATCAAAGGTATCAGTGCGGGCTAGCACCAGCAAGAGTCGGGGTGGAGTTCTTCCACATGAGTAAATAATTAAAATACTTCGTCAAAGACAAGACTAAGCTCAGTATTAGAACAACATTAATTTATGTGAAGCTTTCTTTTACCTTTTAATTAAAGTGTACCAACCTTTTGCGCAAGGGCGATCCGTTTCACCTGAAAATGAAAATAATTTTTTAATTACATTTTTTACAGTTGCAAGGATGGAAAAGTAAGATTAAGGAAAATAGAAAATAAGCTGATTAGATTATAAATGTGTTTCGTAAACGAGATTTTTTAATACAACAAATAAAAAACAAAAAACAAAATTTTGATTACAACAAAGTAACTTAAGAAAAAAGTAACTTTGTCCATATTTGAACTTACCATTGATATAGATTACCATTACCATTGATATAGGTCATTATGTAACTATTATGAAAAGTTTAAAATTCTTTAAAACAAAGCATTTTTTTTTCAAAATACAGTAAATAACATTTTGAGAATTTCTTCCGAAAGGTTTGTAAGTATAATACTTTCATATTTAATGAAAGGGTAGTAGAGAAATTGCACTCGTGCGAAGCCGGAGACGGGTCGCTAGTCTAGTATGAAATGTAACTATTGGTGGATTGAACAAATAAGCACTGAGGCGTAATGTGGCTAATGCTGGCAGCGCTGGCAACTGGCAATATCGATACTATTACTGCCATTGTCAAAACTAGGGTTTACCGATGCGTTACTAAATGTACATGGGACAATAGGGTATTAAGTATGCAGATAAAGGTGCAATATAAGCAGTTGCCAAATTATCCATATTCAGAATTACGTTGCAAAACTTGCCAACTACACTTAAATTTATTTATTATTTATTTATTCAGACTACATGAGGTCCATCGTGTTAGTAACAAAATCACTTAGCCTATGTTAATACATAATGACTAAAACAAAAAAAAAAAGGAAAAAAAATGAAATAAAAATGAATAAAATGAGGAGCTACTTTTCAAAAAGGCTCATTTCAGGTTTTCAATTTTTTCTTTACGCATGACACATCTCTATGTTATGTTTCCATTGCGTAAATACATATTTCTCTAATAAAAATGGACACAAAAAGTAGGTAGTCTCGGCTATTTCACGTAAATTTTTGCCTGTAAATGATTTTTGAGTATTCATCATTTTTTATGCTGAAAAAATTGATCATAACGATGTGAACAATTTTGAAAGAAATACACTACCCTTTTGAAAATTCACTACTAAAATAAGATAAGGTAATTGGGAGGCACATGGAGGGTTTGTGCTCTATGTTGACAGGTGTAAGTAAACATAATCGTGTGTCTAAAGTTACGTGGATTTGTTTTCCGACTAGGTATTGGCTTAAAACTTTTAACCTAAAATAACAATTTAAAAAAAAAGACTCACTAGGATTTCTCCTGTATCGAGGATACAGTTTACAAACATACATTTCACGTACACACACCTAGACCTGTAACAACTAGGTACCTGTAGCTCATACAAATAATTGCTCCGTGCGGGGATCAAACCCGCGGCTTGTAGCGTAGAAAGTTAATCGCTTAGCCACTGCGCCAACCGTGTCGTCAATATTGTATGTGATTTTACAGTTTCAAACGAAAATAACTTGAAGCCATAAAGTCGAAATTTGTATAAAATTACTAAGCAATTTACTGTACTGTAATTTCCATTTTGGGCTTTAACGAGAAGTAATACGATTTATATTTCGATGAATATAAAATTACGACTTTAATCCAATAAAATCGCCCCTTGTCATACTAATTTGGTTTGTCTAATTTGAAATTAGTTTGATTTATCTTATGCTCATGATTATTTGAAACTGAATTCAAAAAAGAGGTGTTTTAGTGTATGTGAGGTAGTAAATGTAGGTTTTTTACATGAATTAAAATATTTGTTAGTGACGAATTTATACATACAAAATTTTCTCGCTGTTATATACACACAACACACATCCAAATTAAAAAGCAGTTGCTGTGCAAAACCTTCGAAAAAATTTATCGAAAGCCAAGCATTTCCAATCAATGTATCTCTTTTACCCTTCCAGCCTCGCCAACGAAACATTTCTAGAAAAAACGTCTATTATTGGAAACTGATTGCAAGCCATACTAACAAGCTACGCTTTATTCCCAGTATTTCGAACATAAATTGAAATATAAGTGATTTTTCAACGAAATACGTACGTGATTTAATATTCCGAAAAGATATTGAACAAAATGACTTTGAAAGAAGGTTATTAAAAAACCCGATAAAAAAACAATCACATGTATTTTTTTAATGATTCGAGTCTGGAATATTGAATTCTTTTTTGTTATTAGACTTGAGAATTCTATATATTTAAATTAATATAAAGAATCGTGATTTGTGGAATGTTATTCGAATTTTATTTTGTTTATTTATTTCTCGGCTTTTGTCTGAGAGAAAATTGATATTGTCAAGCGTTGGTTGCCATCAACTTGAAAAGCAACATGCCAAAGACAATTAAAGCGTAATTGGTTATTGTGTAGCGTCTAGGGCTAGATAATGAGTTTGTGACAATTATTATGAGCGTTCAGCTAACATAATGTCCTATTAATTAAGATTTAATATTAAGGTAGTGTTACAGTAAACATTTTTCCTCCCCTTAGCACGGAAAATCCATCGGATCTTTTCGGTACGAACAAAATAATATGCCAGCCACATGCCAGCTATTTCATAGAAATTGCTGGACAGTTTTCTTTAATAATAATAATTTGATAAATTTTCTTTTGAAATTGGCTGAGTCGTGTGTGCGATTTGTAAGCAGCTAAATGTGTACCATGGTTTTGCTCTTAGAATATTAATTACGCTAAGAAGTTTTGTGAAACCATCGTAAATCATTCGTCTCGTTTTCTCTTACAGCAAGGAATAGACAAAAAGATCCTTTTCTTGAAATGTCATTGTACGAATTTGGTTGACATTAGTTTAAGCCATTGAGCTATTACTACGTACTAGACTCCTTTAGTACGTAGGACATAATAGCTCAATGGCTTCCATTCAATTCCCTTCCATTTAATGTATCTACCACAACGCACTTCATTACGCTGCTGTCCCATTCAATTGCGGCTATATCGCCGCACTTCATGCATCTGCGTCTCCAAGTCCACACCGCACTTCATTACGCTGTCCTATTCAATTGCGGCTATATCGCCGCACTTCATGCATCTGCTTTACTATTCTCTTTCACTCCGCCACGCTCCTCAGTCCCGCGTGTGGCCCATGACGTTTATTTGTCGTGTCGCCTCCTAGTATACATAATAACGTTTAAGCTTGAAACGAAACGTTCTTGAAATATGATGGTTTTGGAAAAGAAAGTAAGCGGCTTTCATCTCGATTCGTATTTTTTTGTATCTCACTCCCATTGTCGGTTGTCAGTCAATCAATTTGATATTTGTTAGACATCCCGCTGTTACAATTTCACGGTGAATTCAGAAGTTATGACAAGTAAAACGTTTGATTTCGTTTGGTTTAGCGTCATACAATCACTGTTGTAGTTTTCAACCAAAATCTATATAGATATTAATACGTGAAGAGAAAACTTGTACCTACCCGTGTTTAAGCATATTGCGCGCACGGAGGAGTGTGAGATTTGACATAGCAAAAGTTTATATGGAGACGGAGTGCAAAAGCTAAAATTACGGTCGAATTTCGACCACTGGCCGAGCACTAGTTTCTTATAAAACCGTGTCAACACTTAAACCACACCTATAACGATTTCGGTGATTACATATAACCTCAATGTACTAAACCAAGCTACAATAAGTCGTCGCCACCGACACCGATATTTTTTCCAGTTGTTTTTATTTCTGTCTTTGACATATCGGTATCGTCTCAGTGTCGTTATCGGCTAGTGTAATAACGCCTATACGATATCATACCGAGAAAATGGAAATGGAAAAGCGTCCATAGGTACATTAGAGGTGTGTTGACAATTATACAGACTGTAACGTTAATGGAACTTGTATGATATTGTACCACACACCTTTCACTGATAAGTATGATATTAAATGATACGATAGCTTATAGTCCAAATGTTTATTATCACTAAAGTTCTGATACAAATTAGATGATGAATATTGATATTGATAATGAGAACACACGATGCGCTCGATGACCGATTGTGAACTGATTTGTAAAATGAAATTAATTATGAATGATGGCGAAATCGCTGACGCGGTTTGTACAATTTTGCAATGCACGGTTGCACCGTACAGAACTGAATTTGTCTACGTTTTAAGATTAATCAAGGTGTTATTTTAACTGAGAGCCTTAGGGCCATGTTCACCAACATAATAACAGACGAAAAGTTAGAGAAAACGTTTCGCGTTTTATTGTTTCACATTTTTGCCGTTTGGCAGAAAACACAACCAAATAAAAAACAGCTAATCACAGATACTTGATGTGTTTCGGTGGTTACAAAAGTCAGATTATTATTTTAATTTTCCGTAGAATTATATTTCCGAAATTGTACGGACTGTTTTCGGGACAAATATTTTTATATCATTTTTTTTTTTATCATTTTTTTTTTTTTTTTTTTTTTATCTTATCTTATCTTCTTATCTTATCTTATATTTTCCTTATGTTATCTAAGTAATCTGAGCGCCAAATAAGCAAGCAATAGGTTGATGCAGGAGTACCATAAAGTTAATATACCCAGCCCCCAATTTTCCATTACTTTCACAGTCCAAGTCTGCTAGTCTTTGCCCATTGAAAACTCAAGGCAATGATTTATCACCACCTAATGGTTCCGTCGCCTATATTTTCAGGATTCGTTTCTCTAGGCATCCGCGATATAACTCATAATAATGGTTTTCCACAGATCTCCTAAAGCAACAGATTTCGCCTTTAATCTTAATATGTGAAGAGAAAACTTTGTACCCCTTTTTAAGCATATTGGGCGTATGGAGGAGTGTGTGATTTAGCATGTAGTTAAACTTTATATGAAGAAGGAATGCAGCAAGCTAAAATTACGGTCGAATTTCGACCACTGGGCGACCACTAGTTATAAATATATATTTGAAAATAAAGCCGTGAATGAAATGATTTGTATCACTATAAACACACCTTTACATTCCCGGATCCAGTATTAGTTTCAAATATTTACAGCCTCGAGGAAACATAAACGAAATATGTTCTTTCAAGCGTTATACCTACCTTTGCTGGATAAATACGACCTGGCAACAAGGATTTTATTAGGATGTGCAAATAAGCGACATTTTTATCTATTAATACTCCACAATACTCGTATTTCCTTCTATCGAGTATTTTGCCGGTCCTTCTCCATAGGACCTACTATTTGGAACCGCTCACCTAGAGTCTCGACATATTATAAGTACCTGAATCTGGTATACATCATCTGCCTGGCCTGTCGGCTCCCAGTCTAACCAGATGCGGCTGAGTAACAGTATTTTATACAGAGCGACTGCTATCTGACCTCGCCACCTAATTACTGGGAGACACTGATACCCTAAGGTTAGACCGGTTGTCAGACTTTTTTTGGGTTGCTGACTCCCGTAACGATTGCCAATGGTATTCGTATGACAATCTGGTATACGTTAAGATTTATTGTATTGTATTGTGTTTATTTATTTTCTATTAAAAGTTTACGTATTTCTCTTTTTGTGTTTCGTTTATTGTGAATGTTGCGCCGTCATTATCCCGTACGGATATTTTGTTTCATTTTTTTTTATTCTTATAAGTCTTCTCTCCGTTTTCTTCTTTTTTGACGAACCCGCGCTTTCTGTTTCTAGCTTTTTAGGAATTTTAATTAGCTAGACCTGCCATTACTTTTGAAGGATTTAATATCAGTTTGTAGACGTCCACGGGTAAATGTTTGCTTTCCTCGTAGAGCGTTAAAACACAAGTATCTTAGTTGAAATTGTTGTTTTCACTGCGCTTGGCAAGTGGAAAAGTAATTACAGTTTGATTCCGCTTGAGATGCGGAATGTTATTCACAGTTCTTATAAAACAATCAGAATATAGGTATATTGCTGCCTACCCACTAGATGTGAACCCTTTGTCTTCTACTATATGCAAAAACACAAATTCGCCCATTCAAATTGTGAATAATATCAGAGATATCCATCGTACAACATTTTTTGCGACAAAATGATGCACTTCTTATAGACTTTCGATATTTTTGTATTTAACAAAAATATATTTTTATTGTTTTGTTTTATTACGATTTTAATTTTAATGTGATTGTCGTTTAGCACTTAATAATTTTGTTTAAACACCAAATTGTAAATGTTTTTATTATTATTGATGTAGTGGTCTATAATAATTAATGTTACAGTTACAATCACGGATATTGAGTTACAATACTAGAATAGCAGACTCTCCTTGTTATGTATTATTTAATTACTAGCAACCCGTCCCGGCTTCGCACGGGTACGATTTCTTTTCTATTTTTACATTAAATATGAAAGTATTATACATACAGGATAATTTTTTATGTAGGGCGCAAAATTTGAAGAGTGATTCAGTGTCCGTTGCCAAATGCAACGGCAGCACTAAAAATCTTTCCAAAATAAAATAAAAAATTGATTTTGTATGGCTTGCGCTAGTAAATTATGCGTGTCCCCCATACTAAGTCGAATTTTTGTTTTGTTTTAAAGTGTATCTCAATACTGTGGTTACATTTAGGAACAGCGACTGAATCACTCTGCAAATTTTGCGAACTACATATAAAAATTATCCTGTATAAATTTTCCGGTTTCTTTTGGATGGATTGAAACTTTCCGAAAGAAATGCTTGCTTGAAGTGTTGGTGAAAATCGCATCAAAGACCTCGCAGTTAGCGAACAAATAGACAGACTCGGCGGGCGACTTTATTTTATAGTAAGTAATGATAATGTTGATGATAATGGTGTAGTGTTTGTAATGTTGACGATACTTAATCTAAATAAATAGGCCTCTTTGATAATAGGATTATTTATATCGGCATTATGAATACCTTTGTAAATGAGTACAAAAATAAGAAAAAATACTAAAAGGCAGGTTTGGTTTGTATTTCTATTGCCAGAGTAATTGCTTTTTGCGAATATTGCAGAATAAGCTTTATTATTTGTAGTCTCTTTATCCGGCTAAGCCTGTATTGACAACTCATTATTAATTGTTTTTCCTATACATACAAGGTCCTACCTTTCTAGTCCCTTTTAAGGGATTATTGTACTCATCAATAAGAACAACTTTTACTATGGGACCAAATATAAAATAAAATAAATAACCAGTATAATCAAATCGCTTGCGAGATACACACTATTATAAAAAGTCCCAAAAAAACTTTAATCTTAAAAAATTATCAAAAAAAGGGATTTTCCACAACAGCTTTGGTCTATATCTTGACCTATTTAGGCTTATTAAAAGTACTCTTTCACTCTATAGAAAAATGTGTTGCGGACCGTGCGGGGGCTGCTGCGGCGGTGGTTGCTGCGGCGGATGCTGTTGCCCTTGCATCACAATCTACACTTGCTGCACCAAGATTTGCTAGTGGCACCGAGTGGCACCTATCACGCAGACAAGCCATGGTGTCTGCGATGAATGGGTGCACCGACGCCTTCGATGTTTTTGTATTCGAAGTTCACTCAATGCCGTTTTTGTGAAAATAAACGACTATAAATAAAAAAGAAAAAAAAAAAGCAAAAAAAAAACGGCTGTTCCATACATTTAGTCGAGTAATATTGAATTATTTGTACGGAACAACTTATTTTATTTTCGCGTTTTCAGGGTTGGTCCCTAGTGGGCAGGGCTTAGGATGATACTTCATGCCCTCAAAAGACCGAAATCGTCGTGAAATATAGCCTTTAAGGGCACAGTGGGCCGAGCACGAATGTTTTGACGTATAGTAACGTAAACGTAATCAAATTTAGAACCAAAAAATACACGTTCAATCCATGATATTTTTTGGAAATACATGCAATATTTTTACAATTTCATGAAACAAGTGCGTTTGTTGCATAAAATTGAACAAAAATGCGATAGATTCATCGTATTTTATAATCAAAATTTGCTTAAGATTACGTTACTATACGTCAAATCATTCGTGCTCGGCCCGCTGAAAAAAGTCTTCAAAAAGTCATTGTTTTGTAAGCCGTCCAAAAATATATTGATTATGCCATCCATGTCATGTGTCTTGTAAGGGAAATGGTTGTTTGTCGAGCCTGTAAGATGTCGGATGTCCTGCACTCAGACTGCCTATCCGTCTCACTGTAGGAAATCCACACCATCCATTACAGCAGTTTCGGAGTTCCGTGTTTCTATAAATTACGAGACAGCAAATACACAAGCTATCCCTTTCTTTATTTATTAACCCCCGACAAAATAGAGGGGTGGTATAAGTTTGTAGTGTGTATCTGTGTTTCTGTGTATCTGTCTGTGAAATCGTAGCTTCAAAACGGATAGACCGATTTCAATTGAGTTTTTTTAATTGAAAGTTTGTTTAATCGGGTAGCATCTTAGTTATGTTTCATGAAAATCTGTTCAGCTGTTCAAAAGTTACAGCTCTTTTTCTAGTTGGAGTAGGGGGTTTTTGACGGTTAGGTTATAGCTCAATGGCTTAAGGCTTCAGACTGGCGAGCGAGAAGTGCGAATTCGAACTCCACCCGTTTAGAGCTGATATGAGCTGAGTGATGATTTTTTATATATCAATGACTACGTTATGACAATGACAAAATCATCAATGATTGTTCTTTAACTGTCACCGTATTCACGCATTGTATGTTATCGTCTTGTCATTGTCATGTTACAGCCGAAGCCGAAACCGAAGTTCACGTCAATACCCGTCATTACACGATAAATAATTAAATAAAAATAAATAAATTAGTTTAATTTGTTATCAATAGAATCAGCACCATTGTACATATTATTTCGTATTTCCCTAAAGACTCTCGTTGACGCCCTACAGACGCGAACGCATTTGCCGTAGCTATTATGTGTACACAAACTGTTTGCACAGAGTTTGTCTTGTTATACGCGAATGTGGTCCCAGTTGCCCAGGTGGCCCACTGTTGTCGAGTACCCCGGAACCTGCCGTGATTTTGAACATAAATTTATGGACCTAAGTAATTATGCAAATATGGATTATTTGTACCTATATGAGCCACGATTTTTTAAGACGAAGTTATCGTAAGTAGTCTGTCGAGAAAATGATTGTCTTAAAACTGCAAGAATATATTTTTTTTAATTCAAATTCAAATTCTTTATTATTTTTATTTTTTTATTATCTTTATTATTTTTCTTATTATTTTTATTATTTTTATTTATTTTTGCGAACTAAGTGTAGGTACAGCATTATGAAGATATTAACAAAATGTAGGTTCACTTAAGACGACACTAGCGCCGCCAAGCGGGCTTAGGTGGAGTTAATATCGACAATTTGAGATTTTCAAGTCTGACTAACCTCATAACTTAAATAAATAGGTTTATGTCTCAGATATTTTGTTTCGCTCACTCCAATTGCATTTTGTATATATTGCTATCTTGTTTTAATTTGTATATACGCCTGCTTACACATTTTCATAAAAACCGTAACTTACCGATAAACATTTTGCTATTAAAAATGGCAATAGAGAAGAGAGTCTTAGCTAAGCTTACACTGCGACTCTGAATACGAATTTTGAAGATGCGCTTAGCGACGACTTCGCTTAGAGCGGTCTTCGCCCGTCTTATGTTCATGTCTCTGAATGTCAGCCTTAGAGCTTAATTGCCTGGGCATTGCAATTCAAATGGTTATAAATATAAAGTTAAGTCGCTATGAAGTAATTTCTTCACGAATAATAGAATAGAATAGAAATCATTTAGAGATCATAAAGTTGGTTAGCTTATTTACTTTTTTTTTCCATATAATCAATTGCTTAATCATCTGTTCCTATAAGCAATAAATGTTCAATATATGTGAATAAAAACTCATGGCTGCAAGAAAAAAATATTTCTTTGACCCAAAAAAAGCCCTCGTGTGTTCTCCGGTTAATCCAATAGGTATTATCATTGACTTATCTCAAAGTACAGGGTTTAATTGCAGTCAGTGACCAATTAATTAGCTTGGGTTTGAATTTTACTGGAATTTGTCTCTAAAAGCCAGCGTCCCTTATGTAAACCTTTACGGCTTCCGCATAAAGATAGGACAACGACTTTCGTTGTTTGTTTTTATCTCCGACCCTTAAAAGAAATGTACCGTGCTATCTGTAATAAAGTATGTGAATTCAGACAAATATTATGAATACAGTTAATACAAGGTGGCGCAAAATTTTGGGACATTAAGGGTGGCTACCCTTTCTGTTAGTTAGAGAGTTCTGGTCATAGGAAAGTTTTGGTGAATTTTGAAGATAATAAAAATCACATAATTAGTTTTTTGGCAAAGGTACCTACAGCAGGCGAAAAAATTGACATTCTTCAAAAAAAATTAGGAATGTTTCCTCCAAACAACCGATGAAATCGTACTTGCCGAAACGTACAAAAATTCAAAATAATATTTCCGGTACATTTTCTATGAAAACGACGAAGGTATCGTATGAAAGTAAACTAAAATCACTACCTTACACTGCTCCATTAACTTTATTGTGCACCAACCTGTATATACCTATAATGTGCAGATACCTATTTTGTTTGTTTCTCTTTTTTTAATACAAAAATATTTTTTAATAACTTGTGTTTTAATAGCTACCAATTTCAATAGTCAATGAAACTCAATTACTTTAGGACTTTTAACGAATTGTTTCTATTGAATATTTGTTATAGGGTACCTAAGTAGGTATTCGATTAATTGACACGTGATACGTTTTAAAAAATCAATTCAATACCTTGTTGGCAAAGAAGCATCGGGTTCAAAACGGGTAAATTATTTCAAACTTAATTCTTCTTGTCGTGTCAATGGCAATATTAAATTGTTTTAGCTCAGACTGGCCACGCCTACTGTGCTCAAAATGGTTCAAAATTAATTAAATACTTAGTAGGATTAGAATATAGGATTTGTTAATTCAAAATCAAAAAGGTGTGTTTTTAATTGTTATTAGTTATTTGGTGTAATTAAGAGATAACAGTTGCTTTGAGATTAAGAAAATGAGTGCGGAAACAAACGTGATTGTCCCTTGTGAAGGTTTAAAATGTGTTCAGATGTTGCTCGATTGCGGAAAGGTAAATACTTTGACCTTCATTGATAAACAATTCCTGACAGAATACAAACGTCTTTTTGTCCAGGTCATTGATAATATATCTTCCGAAATCACTGATAGATATTCAGAACTTTTCAAATTAAAGTTTTTCCAGTTGCTTAACAATAAACTTTTCAACAATTATAATTCACGTTTTCCAATAGAAGATTTAGATTCATTATTTAGCATTTACGCAAACCATTTTGATAAGCATTCTTTAAAAAACCAGTTATGTTGCTCCCCCGAACTAAAGGAGTGCAATGTGTTCGAAATAATAGATTTTATAAATGAAAATTGTCTCGAAGATGCCTTTCCGCAGCTGTTAAACTTAGCATATTTAATTGTTACTATTCCAGCCACCAGTTCTTCCGCAGAACGTGCGTTTTCGTCTTTAAAGCGTATTCACACTTACTTGAGAAATACACAGTGACAAGAGCGTCTTTCCGAGTTGTCAATGATTGCTATAGAAAAACAGCTGTTGGTAGAACTAAAACGTTCACCAACATTTTACGCTGACGTAATTAAATCATTTTTACAGAAAGATAGACGTTTAGAATTAGAATATAAATAAACTTTATTTTAATTTCTTAAAAGTACACAATGTACACATTCAGTTCTTTTGTTTTTTATTAAGCATGTACAGAAGCAAATACTCCAAGATTCGTTCAAACAAACTTACAGCAAATGGCTTTTTTCAAAGCCACCGAAGGTATGTGATTGCTGACATGTATATAATAAACTGTCTAGTGATTGCATACCTTCTGTGTGCTTTGTTGTTTCGTCTAATGTCAGTGAAAATGAAGAATGAAGAGCAGAGAGCAGATGAATAGTGAATGATTATTGACTATTGTCTGTCATACAATATTTTATTATGATGATTATTGTTCGTATCATATGGGTGTTATACTTGCATTAATTATTTTTAAATTTCCATTAAAAAACCTGATTAGGAAGCTCAACATACTTTTGTAGGTTTTAGGTACTTAGATAAGTACCTACAATCTACAAAAGTATCTCGGGCATGCCCTATGGTCAACCCCTAGGCACGCCACTGGTTTACATACTCTTTCATTAAGGTACGTCTTACGTTAGTTAAGGGCTACCTATTCATTAATTATTTTTATGAGAACTTAGTAGGTACAATGTTTACAGACTCTTTCATTAAAGTACTTACGTTAGTTAAGGGCTATTCATTCATTATTTTTATGAGAACTTAGTATAGTGTTTATACTCTTTCATTATGAAAAGTAGCCTGATTTACATAACTGCATTGTCTTTGCTTTTAGAGATGAAAGTGGGGTAGTTACTTGAAGGGTTCCACTAATTACATGCATGTTGCACAGTATACTCGGGCAGCAATGTACTCATTTTATTAAAATCTTTCTTTCTTTATATCGCACTCCACTGCGGGGCAAACACCTCTTTGATTGAAAGCACAGTTTTAGGTTCTGTCAATCTAGAGAAGAGCGGAATTTTCCCCTCAAAATTGGAGCTGCCCGGCTGGGGAAGTATCTCCACCTTGCAGAATGTCGTAGCTCAATAACATTGCGATTTTGCAGTGTTGTGTTCCTAACAGTGAGCAAGATTAGATACTATTGCTCCTTGGGGAAGCATTGTGTTGGCAGTAGGTCCCTACTGTTAATACGACGGTAGTAGTAAGGTCGGCAACGCGCGAGTGATGGTATTGCAAGCATCCATAGGTTTCGGTAACCACTTACCATGAGGCGGGCAGTAGGATTGTTTGCCGCCATATTAGTAATTAAAAAAATAAACCTCTATATATACTATATAGTTGGCGATTTTATGGATTTTGAAGAGATTGGAGATTTGGACGGTGGCATTCAGCATTATTCAGCAAATTAAAGCAAGCAAAGTTAGGCTTTAAAACCAGCCAGAAAAGCGTTATAAAGATTCAATTCGCTCCACAAAATTTTTCACTCACGCGTTCAACCCTAAACTTTTGCCTACAGTGATCCTTTTGTATATAAGTTATAATCCTTTCAGCCAGATTTTAATTACTTTACCCCAAATTAGGGATCCTAAGGAGTGAACCCAGTTAAGGGCGTGGTAACGAGTGCCTAGGCAATTTGGGTCCCTAGTTACCCTGAAGATAAACTGCTAATCGTCGGCCTGTTTTGGTCTAAAAATCTTATACTGTAATAAAGTGACGTTATAATAGAAATGGTGGCAATGCTCCAGTCTTCTGGGCACGCTACCAATGGAGATAAGGAGTACTTTGACGCCTAGTTGCTCAGTTTTATATTTAGTTTTATTTCTAAATAATTAGCCTGTGTAAATAATAATAATTATATGTGTATGAATATGAATTAAAGAATTACCCATATATAAATTTATAGCAGTACTAAGTAACTGGTAATATAATATACATAAAAAGTTATCCTGTATTTAATAGGTATATGTTATATGAAATGAGTAGGTATATCTGTTGAATGTACTATAATGTCATAAGTTTTATTAAGGTATCCTTTTATATTAATTCCACAGTTTCCACACTAAAGTCTACATTTCTTTTTTCCAACTTTCCTCTCGCAGGTCTGCTGGAAGAGATTTCTTGAGAAATAAGTAGTACCTACCTTTGTGACGTCTTTCTTATTAAATTGTTATTATTTTTCTTTATGTGTGAATATATAATAAATTGTTAATAAAATAAACAAAAAAAGAAATCTGAAAATAGTGTTGGAACTTTTTCCCTTCAAAACAAGTGAGTTAGGTTAGAATTCTTCAGAATATGTCCTACTTTTCGGAACATAATATTTATTTCTTGGCTAACCTAATGAGTTGGGAAAGTAGTAAAAGAGATCCTCAAGTGGAGAGAACATTACAAGGCTTTTACCGTAACAACTTAATAGGCCACGAGACCTCAAATTGATCATAAAACTAAAGGTATTAAACATTTAGGTTATCAAATAACACATGGAATTTATTGCCCGTTTAAAGCCAGGCGTCATAATAATGATGAATGATAATGAATCATTTAGCTCGTGTGTCTTGATTCAGCTTAAAACTTTAAAAATTATGAATCATTTATCGATTTATCACCATCAATACAACGTTTACTCATAATTCCGATTACATACAAGTTATAATGTACTAATGTAAAAATACCGTTTTTGGATGTAAAATTTTAACGTATTGTTCATGTATAAGAAAATATGTGAACATGTACAAATTAATGTATTTTTCATGATATTTTTTCGTGATTTTCGTGCTGGTTCCGTAGCAAAAGTTGTTCATAATGATGAGTAGATACTATAACCCTTATTAGGACCTGCGCTAATAAAGTAGGTCCCTATAATGTTATTGCATTATATTAATTATTTCGAGTGTGCATCGTCGTTACTTACTTCAAGATAACATTATTTTCACTAACATTTATTATTTATTTAAATGCCTTAAAACTTTATGAAGGTATATCATTATGTTTTATATCCCTAGTTCATCTTACAACACCGTACACTCGACACGACAGGTAAGTCGTAGGAGTACAGACAAAGAGCAGGTAAAAAAGTAAATAGCTAGCTATATAAGCCTGTTACAATGTGTTGCCATCCGGTCCAAGCCTCCGTTAACGTAATTTGCCCAAATAGCTGTCCACATATAGTGACCAAAGTTTGTGACCCCTTTTAATACTCTGAAAGGCCTCATAAAATGTTGACAAGACTCCATTTGGTGAAAACGTATCGTAATTTATTGACAAATAGTTTGTTACTGGAGATAAGGAGAGAAAATTGATCGAGAAATTGGGCAGGATGAGAAAATTTAATTTCCTGAGTTTTGATTGAGCGGGAAATATTGTGTTCGTATTATGTATATTCAGTTAACAATCGATATTTTGATAGATAGTTTTTTATTTCTTTTTAAAACGCTCTTATTAGCTTCACTTGCAACTATGTAAAAAAATCTTGGAAGTTAAAGGACAATGGGCAAATTGGCCCAAAGTGCCCACAGGGTTCACACATAGTACATTCGAAAGAGCACGCTTAGCTGATTATTTTTTATTATAGGAGTAAAAAAATCGGTCCTACAGGAAAAGATATTTTGAGACATAAAGAGATTTTTAAGTTTGAACCTAAACATATGAACTTTATGAAAGTTAGCAAATAAAAGTTATATATTCTGGTAGATTACACTATTCCTAACATGTTTTATTAAGAAACTGAAGCGCTATGTGCACCATACAAAATATTTTTCAGTTGCAAAAAATATGTAATTATTGTTGTGGTTGATTATTAAAGGTGCCCCTAGAGTAGACACCTAGTGCATTTAAAAGAGCACACTGAACATTTATTTTTTTATTATGGGAGTAAAATAATCGGTCCTGCAGGAAAAGATATTTTGAGACATAAAGAGATTTTTAAGTTTGAACCTAAACATATGAACTTTATGAAAGTTAGCAAATAAAAGTTATATATTCTGGTAGATTACACTATTCCTAACATGTTTTATTAAGAAACTGAAGCGCTATGTGCACCATACAAAATATTTTTCAGTTGCAAAAAATATGTAATTATTGTTGTGGTTGATTATTAAAGGTGTCCCTAGAGTAGACACCTAGTGCATTTAAAAGAGCACACTGAACATTTTTTTTTTATTATGGGAGTAAAATAATCGGTCCTGCAGGAAAAGATATTTTGAGACATAAAGAGGTTTTTAAGTTTGAACCTAAACATATGAACTTTATGAAAGTTAGCAAATAAAAGTTATATATTTTGGTAGATTTCACTATTCCTAACATGTTTTATTCAGAAACTGAAGCGCTATGTGCACCATACAAAATATTTTTGATTTTGAAAAAATATGTAATTATTGTTGTGGTTGATTATTAAAGGTGTCCCTAGAGTAGACACCTAGTGCATTTAAAAGAGCACACTGAACATTTATTTTTTTATTATGGCAGCTCAAAAATCGGTCCTGCAGGATAAGATATTTTGAGACATAAAGATATTTTTAAGTTTGAACCTAAACATATGAACTTTATGAAAGTTAGCAAATAAAAGTTGTATATTCTGGTAGATTACACTATTCCTAACATGTTTTATTAAGAAACTGAAGCGCTATGTGCACCATACAAAATATTTTTGAGTTCCAAAAAATATGTAAATATTGTTGTGGTTGATTATTAAAGGTGTCCCTAGAGTAGACACCTAGTGCATTTAAAAGAGCACACTGAACATTTATTTTTTATTATGGGAGTAAAATAATCGGTCCTGCAGGAAAAGATATTTTGAGACATAAAGAGATTTTTAAGTTTGAACCTAAACATATGAACTTTATGAAAGTTAGCAAATAAAAGTTATATATTCTGGTAGATTACACTATTCCTAACATGTTTTATTAAGAAACTGAAGCGCTATGTGCACCATACAAAATATTTTTCAGTTGCAAAAAATATGTAATTATTGTTGTGGTTGATTATTAAAGGTGTCCCTAGAGTAGACACCTAGTGCATTTAAAAGAGCACACTGAACATTTTTTTTTTATTATGGGAGTAAAAAAATCGGTCCTACAGGAAAAGATATTTTGAGACATAAAGAGATTTTTAAGTTTGAACCTAAACATATGAACTTTATGAAAGTTAGCAAATAAAAGTTATATATTCTGGTAGATTACACTATTCCTAACATGTTTTATTAAGAAACTGAAGCGCTATGTGCACCATACAAAATATTTTTGAGTTGCAAAAAATATGTAAATATTGTTGTGGTTGATTATTAAAGGTGTCCCTAGAGTAGACACCTAGTGCATTTAAAAGAGCACACTGAACATTTATTTTTTATTATGGGAGTAAAATAATCGGTCCTGCAGGAAAAGATATTTTGAGACATAAAGAGATTTTTAAGTTTGAACCTAAACATATGAACTTTATGAAAGTTAGCAAATAAAAGTTATATATTTTGGTAGATTACACTATTCCTAACATGTTTTATTCAGAAACTGAAGCGCTACGTGCACCGTACAAAATATTTTTGATTTTGAAAAAATATGTAATTATTGTTGTGGTTGATTATTAAAGGTGTCCCTAGAGTAGACATATAGTTTATTTAAAAGAACACATTGGACACATTATTTTTTATTATGGCAGCTCAAAAATCGGTCTTACAGGAAGACATTTTTAAGAGAGACATAAAGACATTTTTAAGTTAGAACCTAAACGTATGAACTTTATGAAAGTTAGCAAATAAAAGTTATATATTTTGGTAGATTTCACTATTCCTAACATGTTTTATTCAGAAACTGAAGCGCTATGTGCACCATACAAAATATTTTTGATTTTGAAAAAATATGTAATTATTGTTGTGGTTGATTATTAAAGGTGTCCCTAGAGTAGACACCTAGTGCATTTAAAAGAGCACACTGAACATTTATTTTTTTATTATGGCAGCTCAAAAATCGGTCCTGCAGGATAAGATATTTTGAGACATAAAGATATTTTTAAGTTTGAACCTAAACATATGAACTTTATGAAAGTTAGCAAATAAAAGTTGTATATTCTGGTAGATTACACTATTCCTAACATGTTTTATTAAGAAACTGAAGCGCTATGTGCACCATACAAAATATTTTTGAGTTTTAAAAAATATGTAATGTCCGAGAATTGAACCCGCGACCCCTATGTACGAGCAGCACCGTAGATAGACTTACGTTTAACCAGTTTGCCAATCGTGCACCAAAAAGAATCTAAATAATAAATTATAATGTAATTAAGTTGCTGGGAAAATTCGTAATACTAATTGATTATAACTCTGGAACGGCAGGATGAAATTTAAAAAAAATGAGAATATAGAGTTACACTGATGTCCTTCATCGATTAGCACCGGTGTCAACCGTAGGGGCAAGCTTTTTAATTTGGACCAGCGTCCATAGAAATTTGCCCATCCTCCTTTGACCCACTTCCCGGTTTCCGATTGAGCTGAAATTTTGCATACACGTTTAGTTTGGATGACAAAAGCGTTTTCTTTAGTTTTTTTTAAACTATAATATTTATTTATTTAATGAAGCTCGGAGCTGTACCTATAGCGAGCTTTATTTGTTGTAGGTATTTATATCTCGTTATTTGCAGATGTTATTAAAATGGTCGATATAATTATTTATTTATTATGAGCCCGTAATTTCCCACTGCAGAGCAAAGGCCTCCCTTCCCTCTTTCCATTTCTCACATATATAAAATATAATTTTTATATTATATCACGGTCGATATAATATAAAAATAAAAATACTTTGCGTGCATGATGGGCAAAGAAGATAAGAAGATCGCGTAGGTATCGATTATTATGAGTAGAACAGATGATGCAAGAATCTACTATGAATCTAATTTGCAAGATGAATCAGATAGGATAAAACTGAAACATAGACCTAATCACATATTTTTGATAATATTATCAAAAAGTTAATTAAATTAATTTCTAAATTACACATTAAACAGAATTAGATTATTATTAATAGATTATTTCATTCTGTTTTAGTAATAAATCTATAAAAACTAAATTAATCCCTTCCCTTTTGCCCTTTCGGCATGGCATGCTTGACAGCATATACCTATTTAAAAATATTTTATTTCGTTTCATTTCTTATTTGTCAACTTTTGATGTGTGTGTGTGTTTTTTTTTATCTTCTCTCTATATTATGTTGCCAATATGTCTGTGCCGAATGAATGTTCTTTTCTTTCTTTCTTTCTATTAATACATTTATAACCAAAACGATTAATTTTACGAAAAAAGATCAAAGTTGCCTCTCATAGTGACAAGGACAGGTTGTCGACAGATAAGAAGGCTCTCAACATTCATAACGACAAGTACGACAGGCGACAAGCCTTTGAGACTTGAAAGAAATGGTTTCACAGAAACTTATTTGAAGGATTACTTTGCGGCTTTCGGGTTTGTTCCCAAAAAGGTATGGCAAAAAGTAAAGGTAGGCAACTTTCGGATTTTTAATGAAATAACTTTATCTAGTTTTATTAAAACTATTGGTCGCCCAATGGTCGAAATTCGACCGTAATTTTAGCTTTTTGCACTCCTTCTCTATACAGGATATTTTTTATGTAGTGCGCATAATTTGTATTGTGGTTCAGTCTCTGTTCCTAAATGCAACCGCAGTATTGGGATACACCTTAAAACAAAACGATAATTCGACTTAGTATGGGGGACACGCATAATAGAGCAAGCCATACAACATCAAATTTTTATTTTGTTTTCGAGTGAATTTTAGTACTGCGATTGCATTTGGGAACGGGCACTGAATCACGCTGCAAATTTTGCACACTACATAAAAAATTATCCTGCCTATGCCAAATTTCACAATCATCCGTGCGCGCAGTATATTTAAAAATGAGAAGACATTGTATTTTTAAAAATACAATGTCTTCTCTGCTATTTCGGCCGAGACTTGTATAGTAATTTTCTCTAATCTGCGCGGAAACAATAAACAAATTAATTCAAGAAATACAAAAAACATCCACATTTCCACAATACAGTCATAGACACAGAAGACAGAACACAGAAATAATATTTTCTGGTTCTGTGCCATAGAGAAAAAGTCTCAATACAGTATATAATTTTTATTCGCGCCAATTCGATTGCGCGTGATCTTTGTTCTTTTTTAAACGTTTGAAAAGAAATGCGTAGTTAATAAATATCGTGTGCTTTAAAAAACCTAATTTATGTCAGTGCGTACTTAAAAACCACGCATGCACTTAATTGAAAAAACAAAAACTGTCCAGCAATTTCTATTATTGCTGTGTTGGAAATTTCTGGCGTGTTATTTCGTTAGATTTCGTTGCGTACCGAAACAAGCCGATTGATGAAAGAAAAGAGAGAAAATTATTTATTGCTATTTAAAATATTCATTTTAAGTAAGCTTATAAATTGACAAAAATTATGATGATGATTTATTGTTTTTTTTTTAAATAATGAAGTAGGTAGTTTCCAAGCATGTGGGAGAAAAGAGTATTTTTATTATATTCTTCGCACAAGTATATAAGTAACAGGGGCCTTACAACTAGCTCTAATAGCAGGGCTGAAATTAAACTGCCCAAAAATTTCCAGAATACGCTGACCTTTCACTGTACGAAAAGCCTATACAGTGTGAGGCCAGCTCATACTGGAAATGTCTGGGCAGTTCAATTTCAGCCCTGCTATAAGAGTTCGTAGTTACCCCCCTGGTTGGATAACTATGAGAGGAAGTAAGTTATGTTCCCTACTCCGCTCTTTTCGTCAATTGCTTACTATTCAGCTGAAAATAAATCATAACAATATATGCAGAAGCAAATCAGGTATTTTATTACTTTCCTGAAAGCGTTTCCGTGTTGTTTTCCTCATAAATATGACCGCTTTAGTAAAAGTTATCAAATATTCTTGTTCCGCCGCCATCCGCGATACACAATGTTTATTTTATTTGACTTTGATATACCAAGGGGCGGTGTATTCATGTTAGTGTGAAAATAAATAGCCTGTCACATTCCGCAGCGAAAGGTAAAAAGAATCTGACAGATTTTAAAAGTGGTGATCGCTTTTTGTTTTTTACTTCTTTTTTAGCATTCTACCATATGGCTTGGGTGTTGGTTAGCAGTTACTGTAACCTATGGACGCTTGCAACACCAGGGGCATCACTCGCGCGTTGACTAACCTACTGGGAAGTAGTGATAGGAGCACTAGCAACCTTGCTCACCGTTAGGAACACAACACTACAAAAGAGCAGTGTTCTTTCTGTCTAAGATATTCTGCAAGGTGGAGGGACTGAGAACAGCCGGACAGCTCCAGTTTTTACAGCGGAATTAGAATAAAATAATACTATTGGAGGACTTTGTACTTGCGCACCGCTTCGCTACCTCGAATAGCTCTGATGGAAACGTAGCCGATCTTACTACTAAAGTGCGTTTATCACAAGTCTCCTGTCAAAATTCGTAAGTCAAAGGATTTTTTAGTACGTGCTTTACCTCTGCTATATGATAGTACAGGTTTATACATTCATACCATACTATAGAGTAGCTGCTTTTAATAAGACTCGAGGGGATAGCTCGCTTTTACTTATCAGTAGCTCCTATCTTAGTATGAATTGATTTAAAAATAATTCTTCATATAATTTATTTTATTTTTTTGCCTTGCCTTCGTCCGTGTATCACTGCAGGGGTGCCAATTGTAAATCAACCCTGGGCTATTCGCGGCCAGTAAATACTGAGCTGGCTACCATTTTGGCATGGGCATACTTGACAACTTATTGCAATATTTTATAATGACTATTTTACTTTTATTTTGTCTTTCAATTTTGTTCTCTCATATTGTGTCTGTTTTTGTTTGTTTAAAGATTTGTTATTTTTTATTTTATTTTTCTCTCATGTGTTGTCACTGTCCGTGCTGAATAATTGTATATTCTTTCTTTCTTTATTAATGGTATGAAATAGTACACTCCAGTGACTGTAAAAGGAACATACAAAATCAATTCAACAGAAAATATATTTATTTCGCAGGCAAAAGGGTTCAAGTAACAGTCGTTGGCTGAATTTTAATGAACGGAACGTGACATACGTGTTGATGTAGTATCAAATTGTATGTAATGAAGTGATATTTGAGTTATTTTGAGTGTATAAGTAAAATTTTGTTACTAACCATTATGAGTCATTAGTTACTTGAAAATAAAGCATTTATTATTATTCAATTCCCAAAAATCACAAATATCACTACAACACCAATATGTGCTGACATTTTAGGAGTTATAATTATGTATAGTTTATTCAATATCACGTAGTACCTTAACTTCTCCAATAGGTACTATATATTGAGTACGGTGCGAAGCCTTTGTAATAGTTCCGCTTCATGAGAAACCTTTCACACCCAGTTGGTTAAACAGAATCCGTATTACAATAGGTAGCTATAATTTCTATTATAGGCGTATAAACACCGAGTCAACATTACTGTAGAACAATAGGGTATACGTCACATAGCAACTAGTAAACAAAATTGTATGGCCGGATGATGGCCGGCTTCAGAACATCATATATGATCACTTTGAATAGAATAGAATAGAATAGATCTTTATTTCATGTAAACCAGATACAGGCAATCATGAAATGTCGAGACTCTAGGTGCACGGTTCCAAATAGTAGGTCCTATGGAGAAGAAACATATTTAATTCTAACGGACGCTACAAGTTGTGAAAAAGAAAACATTACTTTAACGCTGTTATTATTAAACGTAAGGGTGAAATACCCTCCCACAACTAATTACCTAAGCTGTGAAATTGTTTTTTCATTCAATACAAATCAGATAACCGAAATATTCCGAAGTATTCCGAAGTATTTGAGAACCTCGGATATCCAACGAACCGTTATTTCCATATTCCTGGACGACCGCGTTCGGAACCCACAAATTATTTGGTTACGGGACTAAATTCTCTTTGGTTTGAGGCTTTTGTTTTTAGTTGAGGACGCATTCGTTTTGTGAAGGACTCAGTATGAGGTTGCCATTAATTTAAGAGCTTATCTCGAGCATTATTGATTTTTTAGGTGTTTTCTGTCTTATTGCATCAGAATAAATAGTTTCGTGTTCTGAAGGTTCTTTTTTTCATATTTTTGTTGAGGCTTCTGTACACCTTGGTGACTATGCCAGCCTCGTAATTTCACTATTATAGATATGCCGTCTTGTATGGGTCGGAATGTTGGGCTGCGAAAGGGACGAACGCAAGGCAATTGCATGCAGCGGAGATGCGAATGTTGCGAGGAATGTGTGGTGGGATAAGAATGGACAGAATAAGAAATGAGTATATCAGAGGAAGTATGAAAGTGGCACCGGTGACAGAAAAGTTGAGAAGTAACCGTTTGTCGTGGTATGGCCGTATATGTGATGAGGAGGGATGAAAATCATGTAACAATAAGAATTTTAAGTATGTATGTCGATGGATGTAACAGAAGAGGCAGACACAAGAAAAGATGGATAGATTGTGTGAAATTTGACATAGATTATAAGAACGTAAACTCTGAGATGACGTCTAATAGAGATGAATGGAAGATGAAGACATATTGCACCGACTCCAAATAAAATGGGATAAGGGCAGGAGAATGAATGATGAGATACATTATATAACAAAGCTTAAAATATACATAAATTAATAATAATTATGAAAAACTACTATAAAATATTTAAATGAATAACATGACAAAGATAAAATATATACTAATTCTAATCAGATACTTGTATCCATTTCATAGGCTAAGTAAAGCCATGTTATGGTTTTAGTGTCCATTAGCTCCTCTGGGGAATACATACGTTTGTTAAGCTACTTGTGTATTCATGTCAACTTCTGATGTACTTAGATGTAGCCGTCTACCCTTGTCAACTTTACGTGTTTGTGTTGTAAAATGAGAACTGACACTGAAAAGAGCTTCTCAAAAAAATTTATGTCCCTATTTTCTATTTCTCCTGTTTCGTTGATACGTTTAAAGATTACGGCATAAATCTGATAAGCACCTAGACTCGGAAAAAGAAACCTTATAAATATACCTCACTTTTTTAATTTATATTTTTGTCGAGGCTTCAATGCACTTTGGTGACTGCGAGCCTCGTAAGTTCGCTGTCATCACATTTAGCCCTGCACCGCCGTAATCAGATGCTCACATTGTGAGTAGTGACATAAAAAAATGGACGAACGTTGATGCGCCGCCAAAAGTTGATACGTTGCGGCTATAGACATTTGACACTTTCAAGTGTTGCGGCGCAGGAATTCTGCTACTATAATTTACCATGGGTTCCACGCGTTAAAAGATAGTGCGAATAAATAAATAAATGAATAAAAACACATCAATAGTAGACGTCGTTAGACGTTGTGTTGATAAGCACGTGGATAAACGTTGTGTTGATAAGCAAGTGGATAAACGTTGTGTTGATAAGCACGTGGATAGACGTTGTGTTCATATTTTTATTTATAAATTTAGCGTTAGAAATCGTTGCTAGTCCGAACGTAAATTATCATAACTGATATTTTTAAAGTCCTTGTCATTTGTATGGTAATGAATAGAGATGGCAATAGCCATAACAGCTGGTTTATTTAAAGTTTAATCATAGTTTATTATTAGCGTTAACCAATTGCCCAAATTTTGGATGACGTAAGTATATTGTTGTATAACTTAGGTATATCATTAAATACGATACGGATAATTGGATGACAATCATGATTGTCACATACAAATGATTTATAATATGCAATAATGCAGATAAAGATTTGGAAGCATTTGGCTATTTCTATAAATATGTATTTTCCGTGCGAAAAATATACTTGTGACCTCCAAGCTAAGCAAAGTACCTGACATTACTATCCAAGTCTTTTAGCTAAGTCAAATAAGAAAAGAAAATAATCACAGATAGCTTCGGTATGACCGAGCTTCGAGACATTTATTGAATACCGACTGTTTGACGGCCATTATAGATATTGGATGTTCAAGATGTCTCTAGAGATCGTGGTCATTGATCTTCTTTGATAAAACGGCCAGGCTCTAGACCTTTTTCTTTATCAAACGTAAATTCTATTAGAAGTAGGTAAGTACCTACGTGTATTTTAAGTAAAGTTTGTTTTAACTTATTTGATAGTAAGTTTGGAATTAAGGGCTATTTAGTTTCTGCTTTCGGCTTTAGGCAACAAAGTTTGCTGATTATGTATCTTTTAATTCTTTTCTTATTAAGTTTTTGAGGGGATTAGATAAGTTTAGTTTTGTAATGAGTTAGCATTTTTTTTTTATTTGTCATTATATTTTAAGGGTACACATCACACGGTACATTCTGCTTCAGTGGAGCAGTTCAGTGGGCAGATTTACCACATTTGCGAAACCTATAATACGGGTTATGATTTTAAACCCCATACGCAATATCTATACTTCTATACTATTTACTTTCTACTACTATTTATTTATTTTTTATTCGTGTTTGTTACTTTTTGTTTCTTTGTGATCTTTTCAATTTTTATTTTTTATGTGCTGACAATGTATATTCTGTATCGAATAAATGTTTCCTATTCTATTC
This sequence comes from Allophyes oxyacanthae, assembly GCA_932294325.1. Taxonomy (NCBI): domain Eukaryota; kingdom Metazoa; phylum Arthropoda; class Insecta; order Lepidoptera; family Noctuidae; genus Allophyes; species Allophyes oxyacanthae. The sequence continues at coordinate 4,621,625 of OW028612.1, forward strand.
TATATTCACATTATAACAGAAAAACTATTGGACCGATTTTAAAAATTCTTTCACTAGCAGAATGCTATACTATCACTGAGAAACTAGGCTATAATTTATAAAGATATGACGCGGGCAAAGCCGCGGGCGGAAGCTAGTAGCATAATATACGGTTTCACACAACGCTGACACCTGCATTAAATCTAATTGATCAAACACAAAGGGAGATGAGCATCTAACTACGTTAATTACTGCTATTGGGTTTGCTGACCACAAACACAAGACCACAGTGCAATCGAAGTAGTACGCAATTGAACTAGTTACCGAAGATTGTAAAATACAGAAAAAAGAGATCTCGGCTTTTGCTATGCACAAGTAAAAAAACGAAATGATTATTGCGTCGGGAGCTACGAGCACAGGAAAACTATGCGATTGGCTGGATGGATTACACGACATCAAAGGATTTCTCCATTTGAAACCATGATCCTGAAATCTTGGATTATCAAAAATCTGTAGTATTGTGTGGTTTGTCGGGCCTGGTCAGCTTGTAACTGCCATAGTATTCTTATTTAAAGGAAAATCATTATTGTTATCCTTTTCTAATTTATTTTTATTCACATTAAATTACATTATTCTCGCAGCTCTTATCACAACATTGTACTAATCAAGATTGTAATGTATTATTTTAAAATAGTTTCCGTAGAGTTTCTTGCCGGTTCTTCCATAGAACCTACGATTCAGAACCGCGCACTTAGAGTCCCGACATTTCATAAGTGCTTGTATTTGGTGTACATGAAATTAAGATATATTCTATTCTATTCTGCACCTTGCTGGCATTTTTTTTTCATTCATGAACAATTACCATGCAAGCAAATACTATACCGACAGAAGTTATACGTGTTATATTTTACTAAGCACGCTTCAAGGGCGCTTTTGCAACTTGCAACATTATTATTTTTCCAGCGCACAGTTGCCGTGTTCAAATAAATTCGTATCTAATTTATGGGACCGTTGCTCTTTACTGTTTTCATAAACAAGGCTTTGAGTTTGAAATTATAACATTATAAACCTTATGATAATACTGTTTTATTAAGTTTGTTTGCTTAATTTTGAGGATCGTTGCTCAGTCATGTTGGAGGCATGGATTTGGTTGTATTATAGGCTTTTATGAGATCGGATTCATCAGTAAGTTCAAAATCCCTTGATGTACGTCAATGGCCTTAGCGTCGATCTAATGTGCGTTTTTGCGTATGATTAGAAATCCTTCGAACACATCGTTTACTGCGCGTGACTTCATTGTTGTATATAAAAGAATAGTCTATGGCTTCTATCTTGAAAACTCTTACTAAATTGTACTATAGCTACATCGTATTTATGGTTTTATTGATTTTGATGATTAAAGGGTACTACAAAACTTCAAGACTTCCCTAAAATCGAAAATTTGAATATTTGCGACATACACCAATCCGCACTGTAGGCTAATTCACGTAGCTAAAGAAGTGTAGTTGCCGCACAGTTGCAGTAAACTTTTGATCAAAACAACATATTTGGTATTCTCTTAGCTGATCATATTGCAGTGACGCTCGCGTCAAGCTCGAGCGTCACTGCAATATGATCAGCGCGTCATAAAATTACTTGAATTAGCCGTGTTCTAACCTAATTCATTTGGGTCAAGTCCTGTCAGAGAGGAAGCTCGTGGGAACATACACAAACATAGCAGGATGTCATGACATAACACACATAAAAATATATGTATGAAAAAATAATATAAGAAGAGAAAAAATATTTATGATTTTTTTTTCTAGAGATAACCATTACCTTTATATGAAAGCAATATTTATCTAGTATTTATTTGAAGCCTACGCATTTATTTATACTAAGTTGTTTGTACATTTTCCACACGATTGCGCAACCTCTCTACCAATTATACGGCGGCATACAACATCACGGTATTCATTGGAAAGGAACACGACAGGAAATTGACAGACGCCTACATCGCTTCTGCTCCTGAAATGTTTATTGTTCTCTCGTAAAAAAAGTAATAAATATCTATTATAATGATTTTATCTCTTGTTATATCCGTCCGTAATGCTCATATAACCATAAAACATGATCAATTTAGGTGGTTGTTTTTTGCAAGTCGTAAATGGTTGGTGAAAGAAAACCTTACGAGAGAAAATATGATTATTCCTACCCAGACAGTGTTTGCATCATGAGGACGGAGAAAGGCGTATTTTTTTTCAAAATTGCCTCCTTGTCTCTTCTGTCTGAGTTGCGGGTAAAAAAGGCACAAATATCTAATTGTCTAATTAATGCATAATTATGTGTATTGAATTACTCAGGTTCCAATTAAGTACTTCACCTAATAATAATAATGACTAGTGCATCTACCATGATTTTGACTCTTTATCACCTTAAGGTTGTCTGGCAGAGAATGCCTTAGATCGCCTTTATACATATTTGTATGAAAAACATTAAATAAATAAACAAATACCTACGCTATTCATGAATAAAACACACATACTTGATTTTCCTGAAGTGTAATTCCTGAAAAAGGTAAAATATTCAAATACGAATCTTTTGGCCAGTCCGCGGCTCGGTCAGTTGAATAATGTAACGTTCCAACTTCGGATACCCGTAAAAGATAAAAGGAAAGGATATAGACTAACAAAACTTTACCCAAATGCTTGGGGAATCGAAACAAACATCTCGTTACATACACGGAATACAATTTGGAAAACATAAAAGGAAATGGCGAACTACCAAAAGGAAATAGGTTATTTTATAATGATAAGCGCTTTTCTTGGGGTAACTTAAGCTTTGTCGTTAGCGAGCTTACATACAACAATGTAAAAAAAATTGGAAGTATTAATAGATATTGTACCAAAAAATATTTTTGTAAAATCAATAGTTTTACAACTTCAAATAATGTAGGAAACGAGAAACTTTAAGTTTATTTATAAAGTTTAGGCAATTTAACCTTTCGATTGGCGCACCAGCGGAATGTCAGATAACGTACGGTCAAGTCAAAACCATCGGTGTCGCTGTGTGTCGTCGCTTCGACGGTAGAAGAAGTGTTGGAAGACCGGTGGCCAGATGGAGAGATGACTTGAAAAGAATCGCGGGAAAGACCTGGACGCCATTAGCACAGACCAGGGAAACATGGCATGAAAAGGAGGAGGCTATACTCAGCAGTGGGCAGAAACAGGCTGTCAATGATGATGAACACGGCTATAGCTAGATACTCCATATGTCATTAACTCTGTTAGTCCAAAGGTGATCTAAGCGCATATTAATCAGTGCAAGGTGAACCGCGCAGTACAACGGCGACAGTGTAATTACATTAATTGGACCAGAATGGGCGCGCTGCTTCTACCGGTGATAAAGAATTTGCTCATTTTCTTTTCTGTGTCATTAAGATCGGATTGTTGTACGGATTAATTGCTTTAAGGTCACATTTGTTGTTTTATGTTTAGTGAGAATCGACTTGCTTCATTTTTCCATTTTGATGGCTCGATAGGCGTAGTAGCTTTATTCAGTGTGTTCCTGGATAATGTGTACAAACAAAAATGGGTGAAACGCTAGGAACAAGCATACCAATGGAAGTAACATATTTTAGACGAAATTTTAACACCGGTTTGACTTCTCGCTCTAAGAGATTATGACATAAGAAAAAAAGAGATGAATATATTTCCTCCGGTTACATTTTAATACAAATGTGGCCAGTGTGATATATTTCCAATAGTTATTGTATATATCCAAACTAGAGATGGGAATTTACGTATCGATATGATTATGATTTTAAAATAGTGAGCAATTTGTTCAACATCTTAACCCAGATATTGCTGAAACCTCTGAATTGCTCCGATCTTTATGCAATTTATAATTATGATTTATATTTGATCTATTGTAAATAGGAAAAATATTTAGAAAAATCTTACTCTTATGGGAAAGTCGGAAAATGGTGTTCGTTATAACAAACGCTAGCAAAATGCACTACTATGAAGTGGTCCAACAATGTTGAATTTCAGTTAGATTTATGCTGGCAATTTATATAATTTTACAGGGTTGTTGTTACTTTATTGAAATATCTATAAATAAAACAAGAATGTAGCTTTTGCATCGGAAATTTATTAGAGAAAACACTGAGTACACGGGAAATATGAAACGAAAATATGTTGAAAAGACATGTTTATATCAAATTATGATAAAGTTCAAAGCAATAATTAGGGTGAAGGGTAACATGTTACACAGATGATGATGATGGTGTACATGTTATGCAAAAAACATGCATTTTAGTGGCAGCTAGCACAGAGAAATTGGTTAGATCTATGCTTTATCATATGTCCAATTATCATTACGAGGACTTTGAGTAGTGCCCATTCATGTCTTTTCAGGTTTCTTAACCATTTCTCCTTTAACTCTGGATCTTTTGGAAACCTAGAAATGAACAATATGTGGGTTAATAATTTTTATTTTGGTTAATAATTGAATTGTTTGACTGTAAGATACAGGAAAATTCTATTAAAGTCTCTTAAACAGAATCTTTTTAAAATAATTTGGAGGGACCTGCGACTACATAAATGAGTTATTTCTGTAAGTTGTATGAAAAAGTATAATAATTTAGTCGAAATATACCATTGATGCGTTCAAAAATATAATATAAATATTAAGAATTTTTGTTGCTAATCAAATATATCATCCAATGCTGAACATGAGTTTCTTCTTACAAATTAACAATTTGTATTTATTTGATTAAAACAAGGGTAAATCCATGTTTTAACAACAAATTTATAACCCGACAATACATCGATAAAATCGAACTATCGACAACAGTGTACGTAACTAAGTGCCATCAAAATAGTATATCAAATGTCATTTTCTCATAGGTTACTACGATTTAGGCGAATTATAAAAATATTATGATAATAATCTCTATATGACTTTATCGAACCGTTATAATATTGTATTTACTTTATCCCTACAGCAAAATTGACAACAAACTACAAGTAAAAACTTAAATAATCAAATCAATACTTACCGATGGAAAGATGTCCTATTGTTGCTTTCACTTAATACGCCCATTCGGCCTTTGCAACCAAGGGCTACACAAGCCATGTTAAATTAGGAAATCGAATTTATATTATATTCCGCACAATAAAGCACTGAAACTTAGCAAATTGCAATTATCGTGAACCTGAAGTGGTAGCCGCGCGGATACCAAGCCGACTCAACAACTGACACTTTGTCTTTCAAGATGACGTTGAAGTTATGTTGCTGTCACTTTCTTTTACAGAGAAAATTGTCATAAGTTAAAACGAAAAGTATGACAGTTATTTCTTCGTTTTAAAAATGATACTTCCATTGGTATGCTTGTTCCTAGGTGAAACGAGACAAAAGGGTCTAGACAAAAAATTAAAAAAAATCTTTTTTCTTTTTCTTTTTTAACAATATTTATGGTTATGATTAGATGTTGCATGGCAAATAAAAACAATCCATAAACAACTGTCATCAAGTTTTTTTAAGTTTATTTAAAGAATAGGTTAATATATTGTGAGTTCTTTTTCAAAATAAATTAGCTACCCAGAACCACATTTTTTGATTACATTTTATTAATGCTCATTTTATTACCTTTGCAACAAAAAAATTAATAGGTATAAAAAACTTTTTGACTGAAAAAATAATTACCTAAGTATGTCCATAAACTTTGGTATACTTTCGTGTATTTTTGTTTGTGATGATCACATTGTACGTATATAATATCACCATAATATCTATTTGCTACAAAGATACAAGTTTATTAAAGTAAAGTACTTACCTATTCCGAAAAAGCCTGAGCCCGTCTTTGCTTAATATATATAAAAGTAGAACCGAGGAAAGGGTTTCGTGGAAACATTTCTTTGAACTTAAAAGGTACAATTTAATTAAATATAGTTAAAGGTAAGTCTCTTGATAAAAGTTCTTATCTATCTATCTTTGTTATCTTTTCAGGACTAAACGGCGGAACCGACGTTGATGAAATTTGACAAGGAAATCATCATCATGATCATGAGAAAGGACATCTCTTCCTTTAATGATTTTTTACCGGTATTCAAATTATGCAATTTTTTTAGCTCACCATGTAACGCGTACAACAGACTGTACTAAGTGTGTGGTGAACTAGATGGGTGGGTATGGGAGTATATACCCGTAAGAAAGTTTAGATACAAAAGTCGACAAAAACTAACAAAACAGTGACTTTGACCATCAAAATCTCGATAACCAGTCTGTTCCCAGGTATTGATACTGATACAAAATAATCTTCGTGATGATGGGAAGAAGTGGCTTTCGGCTTCATTAAGGGTCCTTTTACAACCATTACAACCTCCACCAGAGCTTTAATTCATCAAGGTCCCGGAGGATCCCGGGATCCGCAAACAATAGATTTTCTTTTGTTTTTAGTTTACGTTGTTTGACGGGTTATATACTAAGTTCTTAACTCTTTAATACAAGCATTATATTCTGTAACATTGTTATGAAGTGGCTCGTATTCGTAATAAAACTTTAGCAGCATCGATACCGCTCAAAGTTACGTACTTTTAACAGAAAGTTGTGACTGTATTTTGCAGGAGTTGTTGTAATTGAAACAATACAACGGAATAACTTATTTAACTCGGTTTGCTTTTACAATTTGAAGAGTCTACACAAAAATCATTGAAAATACAAATTCCGAATTTCGATTCCGAGATTACGAATGATTTTTTGTCGATGGTAAACCGAATCACGAGTCTTTATCGTAGGTAATGGTCAAGTAGGAGGTCTTAATGTTCAACAGTGGATGTTCGGGAGCTGATAATAATGATTTAAGTATGCGTCATGTCTGTGTTCGTCATCTGTCTATATCTATACATAATAAATAATAATTTAGAGAGATAAGATTTTATTGTTTTTTTGTAATGGATAAACTCAAAAACTAACGGCCGATTTTAAAAATTCTTTTACCAACAGAGTGCTTTAATGTCACTGAATAACAGGCTATTATTTATAAAGATATCACATGGGCGAAGCCACTAACGGAAGCTAGTTACTTATCACTTGGGTATGATATTATATTTGTGGGTAATTTAAAAAAAAAAATTTACTGGTTGAACGAAGGAAATATTGAAGGGGGTATTGTACTCATCATTATGACCATCTTTTATAAAAAAATATCAGCTGTTCCGTGCATTTATTCGAGTAAAATCTAATTATTGATATGGAACAGCAGATTTGTCTTTTGGGTCTTCGAAATATAATTAAAGCAATACCTAAATATTACAACACAGTGTTTTTAAAATTCACCAAAGTAATTTCGTTTTATCTTGTCTCGCTAAGCTGGCGTATAATGTTGAATTAAAATTCACAACACCAAAATCACGTTTAAATTCAACGTCATTTAAGGTCAAAGATTCAGGAGCACCACATCTCATAAAATTTGCATCTCATAAGCGAAGCCAGAAAATTCAAATTATATCATTCAGAATTTTCTTAGTTTACGGTATTCTGTCTATCTTTTATTTATTTATAATTTATGTACACACATACCTACACGTGTACTTGATATCTTTACTTATTTTCTTTGAAATAAGTAAAGATATCAAGTACAAAGGTACTGCTTATTTCTAATTCATTATAATTATTTCATAAATTTCAAATTTTTTTTCGTTTATTAAATAACGTGTTCGTTAAAAATGTTAACGTTTTCGTTAAAAATGTTAACGTTTTTGTTATAAACGTTATATATATACACTACAAACTTATAACACCCCTCTTTTTGTCGGGGGTTAAAAATGATTGTTTTGTGCGTTAACTCCGCATCGAATTTTCTGGTCCGCGGCTGTCCACCGAACAAAAGTCCGTCATCTGTTTAGCGCTGTATACATTTTATCAACAACATGCAACGATTTCTAGTTGGTTGTTAGTAGTTAAAAGTTGGATGTAGTTAGCGTTCTAACTAAGCGAAAAGTAAAGTGTTGGCAAAGTTGGACCTTGTAGATAAATTTGATTCGGTCTGCTGCATATTGTTCAATGAATAGGTAATGCGACCAATCGAAAGGACGATTTTAGTTGCGTTTCTAATTATTTATCACCGTTTTTGAGCTCGACGCAATTTTTTCTTGATATCGAATTAAATGAAATGTATTAATTTTATCGCATCGTTTATTTTTACAACGCAACGAATATACGAAGGAAGAAAAAAAAAGAATTTTAAAAAGAACTTATCACCGAAATAAAGAGTTTGGTTGCGCGCAGAGGTTGCAACAATCACAGAAATCATTACGGAATTTACAGCTACTCTGAAGTCTCAATTCCTAAGAAAATGCTATAATTATTAACAAAAGAATAGTCCGAATAGATACGATAATTATAAGATAGTTCTTGCCCCCTTACTTAAAATCGATGATTAATATTAATAACTAGTCAATACCTACAATAGCGATTTGGCTGTATACGACAATGATTGTCGGTACAATGATTGCTGAGTTAACACTCTACATGTCGACAACCTCCTGTGCATAGTCAAGATATTATTTCCTTTATTCATTTTTCATACATATTATTTATAAAGACTGACTGACTGTTTTTTTTTTTCGTTTTTTTTTTTTAAATATTTTTAAATATTTTTACAAAACTATATTAAAAAACATTATTAATAAGTTTATTTCAGATTTACACAATCCATACAATTAGAAAATTAGAAAAATAATAATTAAATCAAATAAATAATAATTAAGTAAATTAGGTACAATATAGTGTGTTAGTGAGATCTAAATTATGGATAGCATGACTTTCAATTTGTGAAAAAAAAAATGTAGAATCGGTTCAGCAGTTTCATATATTACCCCTACATATAAACAAACAAATTTTACCTATTTATTATAAAGACGTAAAATTTGTTTCTTTGTTAGATTGGGGCCAACTCCGAAAAACGAATAACGAAGTTTCAACTGATGGATCGCCAGTTTTCGAACCACGAACGTGTTTCGGATCCGACAATCGATTCGATGTTCGCGATTTGACATGTCTTTCGTTCACCCTACTCCCAAATGTTAATTGACATCTAGTAGTTCGTTGTTTGAAAATACTTTGAACGTAAATGAATATAAAAGGAATTTCACAATTTATATCATAGTTTTACTAGAACTTTTTCTTTTTTAAATCTCTTATTTACCGGTTTTTTATAGAATAGATCTTTATTTCATGTAAACCAAATACAGGCACTTTTGAAATGTCGAGACTCTAGGTGCGCGGTTCCAAATACTAGGTTCTATGGAGAAGAACCGGCAAGAAACTCCACAGAAACTCTTTTAAAATAATAGATTACAATCGTAATTAGTATTCTACAATTTTGTTATAAGAGCTGCGAGAATAATGTAATTCAATGTGAATAAAAATAAATTACAATAGGATAATAATAATAATTTGCCTTTAAATAAGAATGCCATGGCAGTTACAAGCTGACCAGGCCCGACAGACGGCACCCGTATTTGCAGGGTTGACCATAAAAAACCTAAGCATTATATTCATTCGTTTGTTTGACTGGATCCCAAACTAAGGCAGTCCCTAAAAGTAATAAATTGGATGGTCTTGCAAACGTTCAAAATCTCATAAATCAAAATCTACCAGCAAAATATAATATTATGTTGTCTAGTTTTCCCAACTCTAGTTCGAGCCAGCGTTGTTTAGAGGTGAGAATATTATATTTTTTATGGTTTCTCTTTGAATTTCTTTGGCTTCCCGCCGAGGCAAGCCTGTATACGTTAGCTAAGCGGGTATATTTTCGCACGTCTATCTTTTTGTTTATGGCTTCGTCAATATTTGATCAAGGAACATGGCTGTATCGAATTATGCGTATGAGGTTCATTTTCGTTGATGGGAGTTGTTCCTACTTGTTACACGTGGGATAGGGGGTGATGATAGTAACTTGTCACGTTATGTGAACATCTAGGGATCTATCTCATCACTGTTGACAATGAAGTCTTCATCCAATGAGTCCTGTAAACATTGTAAACATCGTGACTTTACCTATATAATACTATAAAAATTGTGTTCTATTCAACGCATGACTGGCTTGGACAGAATATCAACAGTTGTGCATGCCTCGCGCTGCCAACTACTATGCTGAGTCCAAGACCTTTTTGTCTTTTACCTTCTTGTATCATGTATCTCCTTGCTACCTATGTAATTTGAAAGACAAATAAAAATCTTCTATTCTATTCTTTCTATATTGCTGAAATATGAACACTGACAAAATTTAAAACCCGATTGGGGAGCTATTCAGCGTTTTAACCTTTGGTCATGATGCTCCGGACTTTAGATCTTTTCAAAGGATGAGTACCTATGTAATGATAAAGCCGAATCACAGTATTTAAAATCCTCATTCGATATTCCAACGATCTCTCGAAACCATTTTGAAAACTACTCATAGTTGTGGAAGGCTGATAAAGAAAAAAAATACGATTATGCGACATTGCATGAAGTTCGAATTCCGCTAACATGCTTTTGTACCTACTAATTAAAAAAATAATAATAATAATAAGTTGAATAAGTACGAATTACGATACAAATACCGGGTGAAATTAAAACGACCTGCCATATTTTAGGAGGCTTTCTGATCCATGAAACTGAACAACTTTCCCCAAGGAACATAGGACGAAATCTGAAAACGAAAATTCAATTTCTCGTACAAACGTGAGTCACGTGACCACTCACTGTATGAAAAAACGATATTAAATTTTTGAGATTTCGTCCTATTTTCCTTGGACAAAGTTGTTCAGTTTCATGGATCTGAAAGCCTCCTAAAATATGGCTGGTCATCTTTATTACACGCTGTATATTAGCGAAGTTCAATCGTTTTAAGATGTCTGATTTTTCACAGTAAGTAGGCACAATATGATTGTTAAATAAACTTTATTTTAATTTATCTAATGATGAAACTGTTCTCGGTTGCAATCGGCCAGTTGTGATTAAAATCGGGTAAAATAATTCCGCCCAGTCGTCTGATATACACAAAGAGTTCCCTGTATTTCCAAAGTAACTTTTCATTAAGGTTGGTCTTAGTTATAAATTAATTTTCAGTAGAAACCAGTCAACACGTACGTGTGGCTTGGATTCGGATTAAATATGGGAGAGAAGGGAAACTGCACAAAACGTGACATGATTATGGACCATCCACCTACAGAAATATGGGCGGACACGGAAAACATTCGTAGTTTATAATATTTCAAAATATTCGCGTAGTTTATGACGAGAATGAAGTTTATTTGTAGTACAAAAGTATCGAGATTTGTCTATTTATAAATAACTGAACATAAAATTCACAATATAAAATAGATGTTATGAATAAATACATCCTTTATTAAGTCAATCGTGAATTATAATGTATCAAAACAAATTGAAAACTTACCTTTCAGTTACTATGCATCTTCATAACACACCCAAATATTCAAACTTTGTACTTATAACACAAAACTAACAATTATTCAGTGCACTTCTATTCAAAAAGTCACTCACGAAAAATCCTCAAAACACCTTTTATTTATTATTTACCACAAATTCTTTTACACATAAATATTTTGTTTAGATAAAGGTAAAATTGTTCTACGCGAAACGAGACGACTGTCGCGTAGGGAAGCGACGCTCGTCTGCCTTCGCAGGGTCGTTTATTTGTTGCTCGGACCGCGCATGCGTGGACATCCTCGTCGAATAATCATCTTCATACTCGAAGCCTCCAAGCACACTATGTCTACATCGTTGTTTTCTCTGTCTACGGTCTACATCATAGAAATAATAAGTAGGGCTCCCCCCTATTAGATATTAAGTCTATGGTCTACATCCATTCCAAGAACCTTATAAATATTCTTGATCCATTCCGATTTTGACATTATAAAATGACACAGTAACAAATTATGGTGACAGCTGAAATACAAGCTATATTCTAGTCTTATGTACGAGATATAATTTAGCTTTATCACTATAGAAATAAAGTTTACTGTAGCTTGGATTGTAAAAGAGCAAATATTAATGTGCCTGTAACAAAATGCTGAGGACTTCGGTTAACGCTTGATGGAATTACAAAAATAAACACGAATGGATTTGATCATTCATAATTCATTATTAAGGGATGAATATTCTCTGGGAATTCGTGTTGATATTATTATTTCAAGAACATTTATTATTCAAAGGAACTTTGACACATTATATACGCGACTTACATTCACAGTTATTTTCTGAATAATTGAAGACTGAACTGGAAAGGGAGAACACGTATAAAACAATTTTTCCCCTGTGGTTGACATTTTTTTTTATAGTATTTGGTGCAAACTATCTTTCGGTGCACCTAATGGTAAGTGATCACCGCCGCCCATGAACATCCGCTACACCAGAGGAGTCACCGATGCGTTGCCGACCTTTTAGGATGGTGTTAGGAAAACGGAGGGAAAGGAGAACGAAGGGGATTAAGGGAGGAATTGGGCCTCCGGCGCTCCACACTCACCGAACGAAACGCAACAGTATGCATACTGCTACTTAACGTCGATATTCTGTGGGAGGGTAGTACTTCCCCGGTCGTGCCGACCCATTCATGCTGGCATGGTTGAGTTCTCTTCATTATGGTCGAGCTTGGCGATGCTGACGCATGCGCGATGCTCGTGAACGGGTGCCGTCTGTTGGAACTGGTCAGCTTGTAATTGCCATGGCAATCTTATTCAGAGGAAAATCATTTATTATCCTAGTCTTATTTTTATTCACATTAAATTGCATTATTCTCGCAGCTCTTGCCACAACATTGTACTGATCAAGATTGTAATCTATTATTTTAAAAGAGTTCCCATGGAGTTTCTTGCTGGTTCTTCTCCATAGGATCTACTATTTGGAACCGTGCACCTAGTGTCTCGGCATTTCATAAGTGCCTGTATCTGGTTTACTTGAAATAAAGATAAATTCTATTCTATGCCAGCGAGACACTACTCCCACCAAACTTTCCTTTATTCAAATCCTTTTTACAAGTTTTTGCACCATACGAGTAGCTTACCATCCAGCAAGGCTTATAGCACACCAAAAAAGGGGAGTGAATTTTTCACCGGGGATAAAACCATCTCTTTACTGTTTTCTTTCTTGATTTCTCGTTTTAAAGAAAGAAAGAAAATAAACTACATTTATTATCCACAACACACACACACCCAATTACAAATATGCATTAACTAATAAATAAATGAACAAGGTTACAGAAAAACAAAACAAAAACACAATAACAAAACACAAAAAAAGAAAAACAAACAACAACAATCCACTATCGTAACATCGCACGCCTCAATCCTTGTCCGTGTGGGTGTGTGTGGACCATAAAGTTATTATTACTGGACACAACAGCCATCCCGCTCGCTTCGCGTGTTTTGTCTTTAATATCATCATCATCAACAGAGGGCTAATTGACGTAATATTATGACGCGCCGATCATATTGCAGTGACGCTCGAACTTGATTCTAGCGTGTCTCACAGAAGTTTTTTTTTTTTTTTTTTTTTTACTGCAACTGCACTTCTTTAGTTACGTAAATTAGCCTACTGATTGACGCCAGACACCCACCTGCTGCCTGTGGCTTTTGCTGAAAATCAGCGCTATAGATATCTGCAGCATTCGCTAAGCTGCGGCCTTGGTTGGTATTGGTAAAACGGGCGAGTTTCCGCAACTCCACGACGATGCGCGTATTTTGCGTATGGGAGGAAATAGTTTTATTCCAGCCAACCCAACTCCTCGAGGAAGGCCAGCAAACATTTGATTTTACTGGCGATCTCCCGGAGAGCACTCTGGTTACCGAAGTACTTGGCCCTGAAGACGGCTACCACTGGGCATTTCAGAAGCACGTGGGCCGCTGTTTCGTCGACCTCCATGCAAGCTCGGCACAGAGGACTGTCTGTAACTCCTATAACATAGAGATGCTTATTGAGCTGCGGCCTTTTGTACATGCAATTCCACACTTATTGTGCCGGGTAATATTTACTTTTACTGTCTTCTGTCTTTTGTTTACTGTATATTATTTGTTTACCTCATTGCTCTATATTGCATGTTTGTTACATATCCAGTGAACATGGAAACCGCTGACACAGTTCACCTCATTCCATCGCATTTCGCAACAGCTACAGGCACGAGGCGTCAAGTCAGCACAACGTGCAATTGTCGTCATCCAATGAGTTCTAGAAACCTTTTAGTTCCCACACTTCCATTCTAACATCGAACGGTTAGGCATCTACTTAGATTAGAATTAATACTTAATTGTAACTTAAACATATTGATTAAATATAGTTTCATTATAATTAAATTTTGGTTTTTTTTAACTCCTCCGGCCGTAGCCTACGTAATTGGCGCAGTCGGTAGGATACTTGAGAATTAGGTGTTGATTCGCGTCGCGTCAAGATTTCCCCTAAAATCGGACCGAAGTCCCCACGTGCGTGACTGACCGATTTCGAGTATCCTGAATCTACGAGCGCTACAAGCAGGAGGTGTATCCAGCCATTGATACGCAAAAGAACCCAAAATGTATATGTGAGTACTTTAGAATCGTTCTATGGTTGCTTTCCCTTAATTTCCTAAGTTATCCTTATAATTGCCAAAATTTTCCATCCAAGGAAATCTGGTACTTCTAGGTTAGATATTGTTAGCAGTAGGAATAGTTTGCAGGACGCAAATAGAAATTTGAATTCTAGTTGTTCTAGTTCGTTAGATAGTTCGTTAGATAATATGTCGGAAATTGAAGTAGTGTACAAGGCTCTCCGCCTAGTTCCCGAATTTGACGGGAATGCAAACGTCCTTACACGTTTTATAAAATTATGTGACCAATTAGTTAGAGAGTTTGTTCGTACTGAAGCGGGCAGTGAATTGCGTAACCTTGCACTTTTAAACGGAATCTTGAACAAAGTAACTGGACCCGCAGCTCGATTAATTAACTCTAACGGGATACCCGAAAATTGGGAAGGTATTAGAAATGCTCTTATTAATAGTTTTGCGGATCAGCGAGATGAAACGTCTTTATACAATGATTTGGCTCTTTTAACTCAAGGATCGTTATCACCGCAAGAATTTTATGAAAAATGTCAAAGTCTTTTTAGTACAATTATGACCTATATTAGTTTGCATGAGACCTTGGAAAGTACAATTGAGTCTAAGCGTACCTTGTATAAAAAGTTGACTCTTCAAGCATTCTTACGCGGTCTACGGGATCCATTAGGGTCACGCATACGATGCATGCGACCGGAATCAATTGAGAAAGCTCTTGAATTTGTTCACGAGGAAGTCAATACTTTATATTTGCAGCAAAGAAATGATAATGTTAGCGATAAAAAAATTAATAACCTTCCTCATGGTCAGAATAGTCAGCCCTATAAATTCCCGAATACGCAGGTAAGTTCACCGCGAATGCCTATGAATATGCCTACAAATATGCCAGGTCCTTCACGACAATTTGTAACGCAGCTACCGCAGAGAGTTCCAATCTGGAAGCCTCCACAGAACCTTCAATATCGAGGCCCCAGCCGTACTCAGCAGGTATTCGGTGCACAGTTGCCTAATTATAGATCTAATACAAATGCATTTAAGCCACCGCAACGTGATCCGCAGTCCAACCCAAATACCGGTGTAAAGCCGATGAGCGGGGTAAGTCATTATGTATCAAGACCCATGCCGATTCGAGGACACGATTGGTCAAGATTCGGAAATCCGCCTCCAAATAATTATTTTAAAGCTAGAGAAGTTAACTTTAATGATTTGTATAATGATTCAAACTTTGACAACCCTGGTTGTTATTACGAAATGGTCGAGTCGGATTACCCTGTTGACTATCCATACGATTATTATAATTATTGTGAACCACAATATTATACCTATGACCCTCAATCCATTACTGTGATAGAGGAATGTCCTGAGGAAAGTTCATCACCTAAGTGTGAAAAATCTTCGGATTTTCAAAAAGGCCCCAAATCAGAAAAGTCCAAATAGAGATTAATTTACAGACCCAGCGACAATTGCCGTACATAGTAATTGAAAATCCACCTCTCAAATTATTAATAGATACAGGCGCCAATTCATCTTTTATTAGCCCTGATATTATTAGAGAACATTTTTCACACATGCAATTAACGTATGAACCTTTTGAAATATCTAATTATCATGGTACGAGTCGCCACGAGTATTCTATTACATTACCTTGTTTCCGTGAGTTCTGCGAAAACGATAACATAAAATTATATATTTATAAATTCCACGATTATTTCGACGGACTCATTGGCAATGATTTATTACAGAAATGGCAATCAAATATAGATTTGAAAAATAAGATTTTAAAGACTAGATGTGCGCAAAATTCCATACATATGCTTAATTCGCCAAATTGTAATTTTTATGAGGAAATAATACCAGCTAATTCTTCCAAAGTTATTAAAGTTCCTATTAATTTTCAAGACGGACAAGCGATAATTCCAGAACAAATTATTTGTAATTGTATTGTAAGTGAATGTTTAACTGAAATTAATAATAGCCGAGGTTATTTAGAAATAATTAATCCCACTCAGAACGACATCGTTTTTTCGATGGATCGCCCTATCAGCGCGGAGTTATTTAATAACGAGTGCATGCGCACCGAGCAACGTACACCGCAGTCGCGTGTTAACGAAGTGCTTTCGCGCTTAAGGACCGATCATTTGAATCCTGAGGAACGTGCTAATTTAGAAGCGTTGTGTTCTCGGTATGCTGATGTATTCTATATAGAGGGAGAACCTCTTACCTTCACTAATAAAATTAAACATTGCATTCGGACTACTGACGAAATCCCAAGTTATACTAAAAGTTATAGATATCCTTATATTCATAGAAAAGAGGTACAAGATCAAATTTCTAAAATGCTAGAGCAAGGAATTATTAGACCTTCTGAATCTGCATGGAGCTCACCAATTTGGGTGGTCCCGAAGAAAATCGACGCGTCCGGAAAACAAAAGTGGCGTTTAGTCGTTGATTTTCGGAAAGTCAATGAAAAAACAATAGATGATAAATATCCCATTCCAAATATAACAGATATATTAGACAAACTTGGTAACTGTCACTATTTCACAACCTTGGACCTTGCAAGTGGATTTTATCAATGTCAAATGTCTGAAAATGATATTCACAAAACAGCTTTTACTGTAGAGCACGGACACTTCGAGTTTTTACGTATGCCGATGGGACTTAAGAATTCTCCATCAACTTTTCAACGAGTTATGGACAATGTGCTTAAGGACCTTCAGAATCGAATATGCGTTGTCTATTTAGATGATATAATCGTTTTCAGTGTTTCCTTACAGGAACACATGATAAATTTAGAAAAAGTATTTAGCAGACTTAGAGAGTCAAATTTTAAAATACAATTGGATAAGTCCGAATTTTTAAAATTGGAAACTGCTTATTTAGGACACATAATTAGTAAGGATGGTATCAAACCGAACCCAGATAAAATAGTCGCTATTCAAAAATTTCCTTTACCAAAAACTCCAACTGAGATTAAACGTTTTCTAGGTTTATTAGGCTATTACCGTAAATTCATCCCTGATTTCGCGAGAATAACCAAACCTATGACTCAGTGTCTTAAGAAAGGCTCTAGAATCAATATTAATGATTCTAATTATTTAAATTGTTTCGAAAAATGTAAAACTTTGTTAATAAATGATCCTATACTTCAATACCCGGATTTCGAAAAAGATTTCATCTTAACGACAGATGCATCGAATATCGCTATTGGTGCCATATTATCACAAGGCCCTTTAGGTTCGGATAAGCCCATAGCATATGCGTCTAGAACGTTAAATAGTAGCGAAATAAATTATAGTACAATAGAAAAGGAGCTTTTAGCTATAGTATGGGGAAGTAAGTATTTCCGGCCTTACATATTCGGACGTAAATTTAAAATAGTCACCGATCATAAGCCTCTTCAATGGGTGATGAATTTAAAGGAGCCTAACTCAAGGTTGACACGTTGGAAATTAAAATTAAGCGAATATAATTTTACAGTCATTTATAAGCAAGGTAAAAATAATACAAACGCCGATGCCTTATCGCGTATACAAATTAATAATGAAGAAGTAAGTTCTATCGCAGTTAATCCTTCTGAAAAGCCGCCATCCATTTCGGGTTCTACTACAATTACAGCCCATACGAGTGCCGAAAATCCTATATTAGAGATTCCTTTATCCGATGAGCCGCTTAATAAATTTAACAGACAGATTTGTTTCATAGTTGTAGGCGATATAAAAAAACGCCCAACGATCACCAAGCCGTTTGAAACACATACTCGTACTACCATCCAGTTGTCGGAATCGTCTCTGGAGCAAGATGTTATTAATGCCGTGAAAGAATTCGTTAATCCAAAAGTTAAAACAGGTTTAATCATTCACCCGACTTTGGCTATGTATCAAATTATCCCTATTATTCAAACCTCATTCAAGAGCTCTGCAATGAATTTAATATTAACAAAAATTGAAGTAGATAATGTAAAAGAATACTTACGTCAGCAGGAAATTATTCAGAAGTACCACGAGGGTAAAACGAACCACCGAGGTATTACTGAGTGTTATCTAGCCTTAGCTCACAAGTTTTATTGGCCTAAAATGAAAGAGCATATTGCAAAATACATTAATGAATGCAACATATGCGGCCAAGCTAAGTATGATAGGAACCCTGTAAAACAAAAATTCTGTGTAGTTCCTCCACCTACTAAGCCTTTTGAGATAGTTCACGTAGATCTTTTCACTGCGCAGACGGAAAAGTATATTACCATCGTAGATGCTTTCTCGAAGTATGCACAAGCATATTATTTAAGAGACGGCACAGCCTTAAGCGTCGTGCAAGCTCTATTGCAATTTTTTACACATCATGGCGTACCCTTTACTATTGTCACAGACCAAGGTCCAGAATTCTCAAATCAAATATTCTTAGAATTCACTAGAATTCACAAAATTCTACACCATAAGATTCTTGCTCACTCTCCCAATGATAACGGTATTGTGGAACGATTCCACTCGACGATCCTGGAACATTTAAGAATATTAAAATTAGAACACCGTAACGAATCAGTTGTTAATCTCATGCCTTATGCTGTGTTAGGATATAACAGTTCTATTCATAGCTTTCCAAAATGTAGACCAATAGAGTTAATAACTGGGCATTTCGACCCCAGGGATCCATTTGATATTAAACTATCAGAGCATTTACTACAACAGTACATACAAGACCACAGGAATAAGTTAACTAAAGTCTATGATATCATAAATGAGTATTCACTTCACGAACGTACTCAGCTAACAGAAAATAGGAATAAGGATCGCGAATCCGAACAGGAGTTTTTACCTGATCAACAGATTTTCGTACGTAACCCTTTAGCAAATCGTCAAAAACTAGCACCTCGTTATACACAGGACACTGTCCTTGCTGATCTGCCGATTCACATATATACTAGAAAGAAACGTGGCCCAGTAGCCAAGTCTCGCCTGAAGAGAGCCCCTAAAACCCCTTTGTTGTTACAGGATACCTCTAATATTGCAAGTACTTCAACTGACGAGCGCGCAAGATGTAACGATTGACTCGTTACAAGACGGCCCTGGCCTTCTACCTTTCAAAATGGGTCAAGCTAAGATAACATCCCATTATCATTCCTTTTTGCAGTACGTTCATCTTAAAGATATTAACACTCAAATTAAATCAGTTAAATTACAGATATCGGAATTAAGACCTATATTAAATAATAAAACATTATCACTATATGATCCCCATATCAGTTATTTAGATAGTAAACTTGACACCTTGTCTAATAGATTAGAAACGTTTGAATCGCGTCGTAAAAAACGGGGACTTATAGACGGCTTAGGCTCAGTGGTTAAAAGTATATCAGGAAACCTAGATTATACGGATGCCTTGAAATATGATAGCGCCATCCGAGTTCTACAAAGTAATGAAAACACGTTAGAATCTGAATTTAATAATCACATTAGCTTGACAAAAGAATGGATGTCTGAACATTCTTATATTTTAAATAGCATACTAGATAATCAGAGTAAAATCTCTAAGGCATTAAATTCCATAATGGACAGTAATGCTAATAGGGAAACAGAGTTAATAAAATACGCCCATCTGGCACAACATTTGTTAATTTTAAGTGATAATTTAGAAAGTCTCTCTGATGAGATATTTAAGTTAGAAAACGCCTTAGCGTTTATCCGGGCATCGAGCACATGTCATTCGATACTTAGTTTACAGTCTCTTAGGAGCATATTAGATAAGCTAACAATTTTATATAGTAAGGAACAAATCCTTGACGTAGATCTTAGGGATTATTACGATATAATAAAATTAGGTTATTTCTATCTTGATAAGCAAGTAGTTATAGTATATAAAGTACCGATTATCCTATCTCCTACCTATGATTTTTATAAACTTTCAGTAGTCCCTAATAAAAATCATCTTGCCCTAATACCTACCTTACCTTATATAGCAATCCATAGCACCGACTCTATGTACATGGAGGCTGAATGCCCGAAGGCAGATTCTTGGTTCCTTTGCGAAGACAAGTTTCATCATGGCAGTCAAAATCATGCAGACTGCATACACCAGCTCATCACCAGGCAGCATCTCGACGCATCCTGCAAAGTGATAAAAATCATACTTACCAGACCTGCACTTGAAGAACTCGACGAGAAGCACTACACTATCAGCCTTCCTGAGTCAACTAAAATCAAGATATCATGCGGACAGGATCAGTATAAAACACTACAAGGAAGTTTCCTAGCAGTCATCCCACGTGGCTGCTATCTCTCAACACCGGAATTCAGCGTGTTCAATACGAATGATAACGTCAAAGGTCGAGCCCTGAAGATACTGGAGTTACCATCAATGAATGAAAGTTGGGAAAATGAAGAGACAGCCATACAATTGAACACTGTCAATCTGCAAAATCTGCATCGCATCAACACGAAGATATCTCTGCAAAATCCTGTAAAACTAATCAAAACTCAAGATTATACAATTTACCATACAACAATTCCACTTTACATTATACTATTCGGTGCAAGTGTACTTGGGATTGGATTACTCTATCGGCAACTACGCACGAAAAGCTTGAACAAACAGAAAAATGACATCATCATTTCTAATCCAACTCAAGATATTTATACTGAAGTATCTGAAGACACCGAGATTCATCCCAAGATGATAAAGGTTGATCCCAGCCATATCTCAGCAACATTCTCGAAAAAAATTCTCAAATAGTTGCTGATCTACGGGGGGAGGTGTTACATATCCAGTGAACATGGAAACCGCTGACACAGTTCACCTCATTCCATCGCATTTCGCAACAGCTACAGGCACGAGGCGTCAAGTCAGCACAACGTGCAATTGTCGTCATCCAATGAGTTCTAGAAACCTTTTAGTTCCCACACTTCCATTCTAACATCGAACGGTTAGGCATCTACTTAGATTAGAATTAATACTTAATTGTAACTTAAACATATTGATTAAATATAGTTTCATTATAATTAAATTTTGGTTTTTTTTAACTCCTCCGGCCGTAGCCTACGTAATTTGTTGTTCTGTATTGTGGATGGTGTACCAATAAACGTCTATTTCTTTCTTTCTAATTATTTTCTAGATTTGTCCGTACGTCTGACAAATCCTATTAATTCAGACACATTTCGAAAATTATATTACCAAAAGAACTTCGATGGTACTGATTAGTTATCTGTCAATATCTTGACAGACTATATATTATAGTCATTAGAAACTCGAAAGCAGTTGAACCGTATTCAAACCTAAATGAATTAGACCTTTGGTTTATCTTATTAAGTATTCTAACCAAAGTACATTCCGGAGCAATGAATCCGGGTCACCAACATAAACATTAATATCTCGGAAAGTAAGAATGAGTGTTTATTCAATAATAAAGAGTATTTTATAAACTATTTAATACTATTCAAATACGCTTCGAGAGTTGAAAATTGCATTGATAGAGGAATGCGAAAATATTCCGCAACATCGCCTCAGAATCTTTGTGCGGGCAATGCGTACAATCGTAAATATAAAGTACTAAAATGTGAAAAAATAATATAATATCTATAAAAAATATGGTTATATATTTTTTATAGATATTATATTTTTATTTCACATTTTAGTACTTTAAAAAAAAAAAAAACTATAAAATTTATGTATTTTTAATAAGTTTGTAATACAAAATAATAAGTAAGAAGTTATATTTGAGTAAATAGTCTATAAAATACTTTATATATATATTTTATATAATATATTTGCATATAATAGTTAATATTTTTAGTTTCCAAAATAAAATAAGGTTTATTTCGTGCCCTTAATTTATTGCTCCCTAGTGTAACATTGAGTTTAAACTAATATTCCTATTAATTATAATCACAAAGGTCAGAGCGGTGAATATTCAAATTTTAGGGTATTTTAGTTATGTTTTGGTAGTGTAAAGGTTATCCCCTGGACATTTAACCGGTCCGGAAAAAGGATCCGATTTTCTATTAATATAAACATAACCCTAAAATACTTCTCAGCCCACATTACGCCTAGGGACAGGTTATGTTTTGTATTTAAAAGAAAAGTGTTATTAAAAAAAGAATATTACGCATATTTCTCTCTGCCCACATAAAGTTTCCCTTTCCCATGGTCGTGAATGCCTTTTCATACACAGAACCCATGGTACGAATTCCTTTGAGGGATCGATCGTTCGACCCATAGAACGGAAACTTAATCACTTGGCCATTGTCCCACGGAAGTCGAAGTTTGATCATGATAATACAGATCTATATGTTAATACGTGAAGAGAAAACTTTGTACCTTTTTTAAGCATATTGCGCTCTTGGAGGAGTATGATATTTGGCATAGTTAAAGTTTATGTGGAAAAGGAGTACAGAAAGTTAAAATTACGGTCGAATTTCGACCACAGGACGACCACTAATACAGATAAATAGCTAGCAGTTATTGATGTCTTTTTGAAAATATCTCTTCTTTTTTGACTTCTAAAACATGCTTACTTTATGGTTTAAAACCCCTTAAAACAAAAACAAAAAATTGGAATGAAAAATAAAATTAGTTTATAATAAAAGCAATTTCTGTTGTGCAAGCAGTGACCTATTTTAAAACATTTAAGTGTCCATTTATTGGTAACATGCTGCGGGTTCGATCCCGCACGGAACAAATAAAAGTTAATAAGTTTAATAAATTAATAAGTTTCATAAGTTTAATAAGTTGTTCCGGGTCTGTGTGTGTGTGCACCTGACATGTATGTTTGTAAACTGTACCCATGATACAGGATTAATCCTAGTGAGGGCCAAACTATTTATAAAAAAAAAGTTTTTATTGGGTAGTAAGGAGTATAAAATAAATGACTAGGTACCTGTGTCTATTTATAACATCTCTGACCTTTGTTTGTAAACCAACACGTAACCGGTCTACGAGACATTGAGAGACGCACACACAATCTGTTTTAGTAAAATAAACATGAGTATAGGGTTGACGTACAGAGAAAGCTGTCTTTACCCTCAGAAGCCTCTCTGTCTTTACCCTCATCAGCCATGCCTTTTCCCTATGTTGCCGTCGTCGGCGTCAAATGTCAGCAGATGCGGCTGAATTTACATGAAGCGACTGCCATCTAGGGAGCTATACTGTAAGAAAACCTGACATCTCGACTCGAATCTTACACTTATTTAACAGTGGATATTAGAGAATTGATATACGCTAATAAACGCGTAACTTAATAACAGGAGCTTTGAACATGACTAGAGCATGTTCACAGAGTTGTGCCAAAATGTAGAACTACCCTTTACGTTAGAAATAGTATGTTTATGTGTGTCAAAGTTTTCAACAAAATACCTCAGACTCTAAGAGAATTACCCTTAAGATTGTTTAGTATACATTTAAAAAAATGGCTAACAAAAAATGTTTGTATACAATTAAGGATTTTTTAGAATGTAAAAATAAGTATATTGTGTAATTTTATCTAGTCTTCCTTCTTCTTCCTAGAGTATATTTTTATTAAAATTATTGTATGCCCAAAATGGGCTGATTGATGTAACTAACATTATGTATAGGTACCAACTGTACCTACTCATTCAGAAACAATAAAGTCTACTTTAATTCACTTTACTTCCGTTATTATGTTATCGTATGTGAAATTGAATTTGAAACGCGATGCGAGTTCTTCTTCTATACAAAATGAATCCCTATTTCCCTTGGACACGCCATCACGCGTGAACGACTGGACCAATTTCGTCAATTCTTTTTTTTGTTGTGTTTGTTATAATTGTAAGGAGAAGGTAGGTATGGTATATTAGGGTAGATATAGTAGATAGGGTAGGTGGGTAGGTGCACAGTTCTATTATTGGCGGTACGAAGTTCACCGGGTCAGCTAGTACAGAATAACTATGCTGATTGCTGACCTCCACAACTCAATGACTGATGATACCGATATCCTAATGGTAGATCGGTTTTTCATTGCCTTTCTGTGTCAAGTTACTGAGAAAGCAGTGACCTAAATCAAGTTGCCTGTCGTTGAGTAAACGAGCCATTACGTACGTCTAGGCTACTTGCGGCCAACAAGAAAATAAGTCGAAAAGCACACACAAACTTTTTTTTTTTGCCACTTTAATGAAAGTAAATTTTAAAGCCGTTAAACATTTATGGTTAAATAATTTATTTTTTCAAAAGAATGAATCAATTCACTTGCAGAGATAATGTTTGCTGTGAAACGTAGCTTGGTTGTAGATTCAATTTAACTTTAACATAATGATTGCTTTGAGAAAATAATTATAAACTTAATGAATACAAACTAAAACAAAAAAGGTAATTTCATACATGAATTAGTACATTACCAACACAGAAAAAAACCTCTTTCTGTGTTCTGTGATTACCTATCTATTAGTGGTGCTGGTTTAAGACTGCTTTTCCACTAGAGCTGAGCGAGTTAGCTAAGCGGTGCGCGAGGTAAAAATCCACCAACAGGAAAAAGAAAATTATACACCTAAGGTGGCAAACAAGCATACTGTCAGCATAACCTATGGACGCTTGCAACACCAGGGGCATCACTCGCGCGTTGCCTACCCCACTACTTCCCTAAGGAGCACTGGTGACCTTGCTCACCGTAAGTTATACAACACTGCAAAAAAGCAGTGTTATTTGGCTATGATATTCTGCAAGGTGAAGTTACTTCCCCAGTCGGGCAGCTCCAATTTTGAGCGGAACGTCCCGCTATCTCTCTTACCTCTTTTCTATTACTGCGAACTTAGAATGAAGTAATTCTATTCGAGGATTTTTTCGTCGCACACCGCTTCGCTACTTCGCACAGCTCTAATGAAAACGCAGCGTTTGTTTATTGTTCTAAATTGAAAACTCAATGAGGACTCTTACAAAAAGAGCTTAACAAGGCGAGCACCCAAAGCTTCTTTTCCAAACTTTCGTATCCCTCGGTATACAAAATGCAATATTGTTCTTTGTTTCATCATCACACCACGTTCCGAGTGTTTGTCAAAACTTTACACCGCGCGAGTGAAGTCGGGGAAAAGTTAGTCATAATAAAAAGTTTTGAAACATTTCAGTTATCCTGTCAACGGTTTTTACCTTGTTAGAAAATGGAGGAATACTCGGTGCACAAATCGATGGGTGTATATTATAGGTCTGAAAAAGAACATTTTATTTATTGGTCTATGTGTTCTTTTATACGTGCTGTTTAAATTATAAGGTAACATCCTAGCTTTGTAATATATTTGAATGAACTGCCTTATAAAATATCTTCATCATCGTCAACATCATCATTCGCAGCTTTTGCCGAATCACATTCAAAAGCCTTCTTTATTTGGGGTGTTTTGCGCCAATTGGCCGGTTTTATATAAATAAATCCAGCCCATTACTGTCCCATTGCTGGACACGGGCCTCTTCTCATTATGAGAAGGGTTAGGCCTTAGTCCACCACGCTAGCCTAGTGCGGGTTGGCGGACTACACACACCATCGAGAACTTTATGAGCCCCTCTCAGATGTGCAGGTTTCCTCACAATGTTTTCCTTCACCGTTATCGCAAATGATAATCGAATTCTAATCCACACATGAATCCGAAAAGTCAGATATGCGGGCCGGGTTTGAACTCAGACCTTCCTGCATGGAAGGCAAGCGTTCAACCGCTAGGCTATCACTGGTTTTATATAACAAGCTTTATTTATGTCATCGACTCAGTGTGACGAAGCCTCTCTCATAACCATGGTGTGTATAAACATTGTTATTGTTTATTCATTATCAACACGTTTTGATTATTTTTAGACATCTGACATGTAAATATATTCTATAATCAGTATCTTTATTATTGCTGTAACACTGTACGTGACATAACATTAAAATCCTATGAAAGTCTATTCATAGCGCTTGTCGCGTGATGAAAACACATAAAACCAAATAATGGTATGATGTTGGTGAGTTCCGTAGCTTATGGGACAACTTTGTTTTATTGTTAATAAACAGGGTACTCGTAAAGTTTCATATACAGCATTTTATATTATAGCGACTAAGTATGTACTAGCTACATGGCAAAAAGTACTCCTGCGCAATCTACCAGATTTAAGCGACATAAATTCTGAATCATGCTATAAGAGTCTGCAATAATCTAACATATCGTATGTCCCGCAAAGTTTTAAATGCCTTTACTTTTGGTGACAAAAACTGTAAATGTCGGTATACTCCCAACGGCCACCACTAAAACAGGCACCAGTGGTGGCCGTTAGATCAGTGCATTATTTTTTGTCCCAACGGCCATCAGTGGCGGACGTTGGGACATTAAAAATAATATTTATTTTCAGTGTTTTGTCAATGTAATTTAACTATAGCAAATGTACCTATAATTTAACTAACAGATTGCTAACAGATATACATACATATATCTGGTGAATTTCTAGTTAATGTTAATTCAACAATTTGTGCCTGATCATTTTATTCGCTTTACTACTTAAACCTGTCCACTCGAAATACGGCCGATCTGCCTCCGTTATTTTGGTACCGCAAACTCGTTTTAAAAAAGCGAAATACCTGATTGGAAACCAAAAAAATATCAAACAGACTTCGAAAAAGCTGCCATGAAATCGATAAAGAGTGTATTTCCCATAAAGTTTATGGTATTTCCATCCGTTCAAGTCAGAAGATGTTATCATGTTACACTCATTTAAAAAAAAACATTTGGGATAAAGGCCGTGCCTTAAACCTAACCTCAGACATTGAAAAGATTCGAGAAGTAGCCTTAACAGCAGCACTCCCTTTGTTACCAGAATGTGAAGTAAATAATGGATGGCTATACATTACCCGAAACTGCACGACGGACTCAGACATTAGAAAATATGTAGAAGATACGTGGCTGAAAGATGACTACATACCGGTGTGGAATGTTTTTGGAGAGCAACAAATATTTATTTTGGCATTTTGATTTGTAACACGGTCCACCTACAATTCGAGCTCGATTGGTCTGACTGTAACTGCCACCAATGGCAGGGGCAGTTAACACAATAAATAATATTAATCCTAACGACCCCCAGTGGTGGCAATTTAGTGGTGGCCGTTGAGACAAATATTATTTGGAATGTTCCATCGTCCGCCACTGATGGCCGTTGGGACAAAAAATATTGTACTGATCTAACGGCCACCACTGGTGCCTGTTTTAGTGGTGGCCGTTGGGAGTATACCTAAATGTCGGTTTTGTTATCTGAACCCTATCTCATCCTTTGGGTGATTAATCGGGAGCCAGTCGAACTACGAACTTATTGTGACCTAAATTACCGAACGGAGGATAAAGATAAATTATTGACTTCAGAACTCTTACCCTCGAGGGAAGTTAGTCTATCATTACTGAAAGTTCTAAGCCTGTAATGGACGCTGAACAGGGAACTTTTATCTAAATTATAATGAGAATTTATGTTAAAAAACCAATAATATGTAGACAATACAACGAAACGAATTACCTAAACGCAAAAATCTGCATATTACCTGTATAGGTAATACACACACACACACACACACGTACACACACGCCGACGCATGTTTTCGTGTCGGGGCGGCATCTGCGTGGAGTGTGCATTATTCTATTTTTCATATTTGTACTACTAAAACTAGAATATAAGTTGTTTTGTAATACTAACACAATATGGATCTCTGTTGTCCGAATTCCATAAAGAATTTGAATAATACATAAATACAAAAACACGACAACACGGTTGGCGCAGTGGTTAATTATTTCTGTAATCTATAGATAGTTGTTCCGGGTCTGGGTGTGTGCATGCGACATGTATTTTTGGTGCGCGGTTCCAAATAGTAGGTCCTATGGAGAGGAACCGACACGAAACTCCATGGAAACTCTTTTAAAGTAATAGATTACAATCTTGATTAGTACAATGTTGTGGGAAAAGCTGCGAGAATAATGTTATTAAATTAAATGCGAGTAAAAAAGTAAGAATAGGATAATAATGATTTGTCTCTGAATAAGTATGCCATGGCAGTTACAAGCTGACCAGACCCCATAGACATGGCATGACGTATGCATCAGCATCGCTAAGCTCAACCATAATGATGAGCTGAGCACTGGTCTAGAATACCATACTAGAGACATATAGTTAAATAAAATAGCACAGCTTAGCCACTACTACTAAAACTACTCCTACTTACTATACCTCCTCCTTTTTACTATAGAAAAATTACTCCCTCTAGACCAGACGTGTTTTTTCATGGCTTGTTTACATTTCAAACATAGCGTGTCGAAAATCTTAAACCGTAGACTTGCGTAGCTCAGTGCGCGCTACGCCGGGGGTCAATGACACCGCGTAGCATCCCCGTAGCCGCTCCCCTACGGTAATGAAGTTATTGTATGCGTCTGTGTGCTTTATTGTAAATCTGAAGGGTAGTAGTGAATATGGTGATATAAAAGAAAGGAATAGTGACCCCATTCCAGAACAAAGGGTTATATTTGACTATTTACTTAGTTGCATCAAATCCGGGAAGAAAAAGGAATAATCGACTGAGTGAAATGATTTAAGTCACCATCGGAGACCACTGGATCAAAATTTTTAATTGAAAGCTAGTTTAATCGGGAATCATCTAAGCTATGTTTCATGAAATCTGTTCAGCCGTTTAAAAGTTACGGCAATTTTTCTAGTTGGGGTCGCAGGTTTTTGACGGTTAGGTTATGTTGTAGTTGTTATTAGAACTCTAGTCTCGACACTGGCAACAATGAGCAACTACGGTTATTCTTGCCTGCAGCAGTCTGCCGGGTAAAAAATCCCTTGACTGCTCAGCGTCATAAGGGACATAGAAATAAATCTAGTTAATCGGGGTCGGGGGTTTTTGACGGTTAGGTTATAAATATCTGTTCTATTGTCGGTAAGCAATGTACTTAGTATATTTTATATTAATTTAGACTCCAAATAAGATTCCTTTTTAAGACATTCGATCGATATTTTCATCAGTTTGTTCTTTTATACATGATTTGTGCATTATCGCAGTAAACAAGCAGCCGATTTGTGAACATAGAAAATAGATGCTCCAATGCTTTGTCATCGGAATGAGATCATCCATTTTACTCTAAGTAATGTGATTATAACCTCGTCGTGCTCGGCACGTTTTGCTTTGCACTGATTAGTCTGCGCTTAGATCACCTAAGGGTAAACTCTGTAAGTGCAGAGATGGCATTTTTTCAAACTTAGTAATTACTTACGGTAAACTATAATCAGGGTTGCCAACTGTAGAACTTTTTTCCTAGGTACACCAAAAAATCTCGTACTTTGGCTTAGCAACCTCGTACATTCCCCTCAAGCATATAAAATGCCAAAAAAAGAAATGAAAAGAACGTGATCGCCTAAAAATAAAAAAAAGCTCGTCCGGCGTAGACTTTGTTTTCTCAAACAGAGATTGACTATATTCAAGATAGACTGGGCAGTGAACAAGCGTGTCTAAATTTCATTTAGTACACCCATTGTAGGCAAAACAGTGAAAACCCATCATAAAATGTCGTATATCAAAAATCTCGTACAAAATTGTACGAGGCTCACTGTGTCCTCGTACCTCGTACAGCAGATCACAAATCTCGTATTTGTACGAGGAACCTCGTACGTTTGGCAACCCTGACTATAATGTTACAGTAATATACAGGATATTTTTTATGTAGTCCGCATATATTGCAGAGTGATTCAGTGTCCGATTACATATGCAACCGCAGTAATAAATTTCACTCCAAAATAAAATAAAAATTTAGTGTTGGATGGTTTGCGCTAATAAATTATGCGTGTCCTCCATACTAAGTCGAATTTTCATTTTGTTTTAAAGTGTATCCCAATACCGCGGTTGCATTTAAGAACAGAGACTGAATCACTCTACAAATTATGCGCACTACATAAAAAATTATCATTGGCGCAAAATTTATACCCTTTCGGTTATATGAGAATGAGAATGAGATGAGAGATAGTTGGTCCTAAGAAACTTTAGGTGAATTTTGAAGATATTAAAAACCCTTTAATTCGTATTCTGAAAAAGGTACAGCCTCAAAAACTTAAGTGGAGCTCAATCTAATTTCCTTCAAACCACAGACAATTGAAATTCAAACCACAAATAATTGAGTTTCTAAAAATAATTAAGTAATTGTAATATTCTTTGGAACTACCTACACTAAGTACAATAAAAAACTCAATTATCTGTTACTATGCGAATACCCGTAAGTTTAACAAACAAATAAACTTCAACACAAATAAACCTTTATTGTTTGTTAGACAAACTTAATTTGGATAAACTACATGTCTGCCAATTTGTACGCGTCGTAAATTTTATTATTTTGATCGAAAATATCTCGTACACTTCGATGAGTTTTGTTTTTGATAAAAGAAATGTGCAGCTAAGCTTGACTACATAATATAATATATGGTGGAATACTCAACATCGACTTAATTTTAAGAGGTCGTTAATTCACTCTCATCTTAAGGTGGACAGAATGACTTCAAGAGCGTCTTAAACTTGAATTTCCTTTGAGCATTCGGGAGTTAATTTTTCAGGCTGGTGTTGAGAAGCAGCGTAAGAGGGAAGTCTGGGTACAGCATGTATAGTCCCTGCTCTGGTAAAAAGATTCTTATTGGTAGCTGTGCATAACTAAAGGTGTCCATTTAGGAATGAACTGCAAACTTAGTTATGAAGACGAAGATTGAATGGAAGGAATGTTGAATGTTTAATATGTAGATAAGAAAAAGAAAAAATACCTTTGACCTTGATTGATTTACAAGTCTGTCGATAAGAATCCTTTTTATTATTTAAAGTACAATTAGTATACAATCACATAAATAGATTTTAAAGTACGCCTCACTTAAATAAACCGATGAATGCTACGCCGTAGACGCCCGTAGCTCGCCGCTACGAGGTCATCGAACGCGTAGCATTTTTACAACTCGTGAGTCGTGACGAAGTAAAGTTCCGTCACATTATTATGTGTCTGTGACGTCATTGGTTTTATGAGTCTACTTAGACGACATTGTTCCAAGTAAGATGTTTGGAAATTTATTAGAAATGAGACAGTAATAAGTTACGGTTATCCGGTTGATTGTATGTGAAACGTCTTTTATTTGTATTGTTTACGGAGTTTTTATTTTATTTGTTATTACAGCTTTTAGAGTAAATTTTGACAGATTTTTGTGATAGCTAGTAGTTTGTTTAGACTAAATACATTGGACTACATCTCGTTTAAACCACAATAAGTTCGTTGGTTGTAAGTTAGACCTAATTTTAACCAGCTGCAATTGGAAACAGCTAGTTTTTAACCGTAATAAATAAACGAAATAAAGTAACACTTCATCCCTTACTTTAAATATTTTATTTTATGTGACACGAAAGAAATAACTATCTAAATACATAATTAAACAACGTGTATTAGAAATGCAGCCTCATATTTAAGGTAGATCAGATCATTCAACTGAACAACTTTATCTATGGGACCAACATCGGAATCGCCAAGTAATCGCGAAAAAATATCAGCTGTCCCATACAAAACTTCTACAGTACCTACTCGACCCAAGCCTATGGAATAGCTGATTATTTTTTTGCGATTACGATGTTGATCCCATAAATAAAGTTATTCCGTTTGATCTTATAAGACCACGCATTTCTGATACAATGATATTTTTTTTCTATAGTGCGCATAGTTTGCAGTATGATTCAGTATCCGTTCTCAAACGAAACCAAAGTACTAAAATTCAAACCAAAACAAAATAATAAAAAAAATTGTTATGGCTTGCGCTAGTGAATTATGCGTGACCTCCATACTAAGACGAATTTTCGTTTTGTTTTAAAAAGAGTCTCAATATTGCGATTCTATTCAAGAACAGACACTGAATCACTCTGCAAAATATGCGCAATACATAAAAAAATATCCTGTATAAATAGATTTTTGATTTTTGTATAAAATATAAATGTTTAAATCCAAAGCCCCTACTAATGAAACTAACGCACATTATTTACAAAGTCCAAAATTTTGATATCAGTTTATTTTGGACGACTGTCGACTGCTGCAAACACTATGAAAGACTTTGAGAGTATTAGATTGTGTTCGAGAGGACAGAAAATCGTGGGACGGAATTTTAAATAGGACGCAAGGAAGCAGTGTCCGGGATCCAATATTTTGGTCCATTAAACCGTAGAAAGGTATTGTTAGGGCTGGTTCAGATCGGCGTAGTGGTCAAGTGAAGATTTATTAATTGGGGACTGATTTGTTTGGTTTATTTTTGTCTTTAGTAGGTACTTAGTCGTAATAATATCTATCAATTTGTAATTTTATTTGTGTTTTTATTGCTATCAAAAACGCGCGCACACGGTTTTCATACATTTTTGACTTGACAATAACTACGGCCTAAGTCGATAAAAACTCGGAAGATGGGAATCCCATTTTTATGATCGGTATTTTTTTTTACAAGGTAGCTTGAAGTCTAGGCTCTCATGATCGTATTGAAGTTTATTATAGAAAGAAAGAAATTAAATTTATTTCTTTCTATATTTATTTATTATCAGAGTCCGATGTCCATTCCCATTTTGTTACGCGGTAGACCCCCTAATCGGTTTTTCAAAGTTGGCCTTCTTAGTCGCATCGGCAATCTTCGAAAAACCGGTCGGTACTAAGAACTAAGAAGTTAAATCTAACAGCCTGTATAGTAATACAGGCTGTTAGATTTAACTGAACATTGTTTTGTCAAAAAACAAGGAAGATTTGGAAATCAGATAGTATATACCGTGACGTGGTAGTCCAATTTTTTTAAGCTAAACGGAACCTGGCAGCGGTCCACAAAAACTTTATGATTTATAGGAACAAGTACTAGGGAAACAACTTTTCTGATGTTCCTGTCTACATTATTTATGTCTAGACCGATCAGGTTTTACCTTGCAAATGAGTTCTTGGAGTTTCAAACGAATTTAAAAAATAAGTCTGTTTTTTTTAAATATAATAATAGTATCTGCACTAAGCTTTACCGTACACGGGTTTGCAACTTTCAATATGCAGTAGATTAGCTTTGTTCAAATTGAAAGTCAATGGAACTTGGATTATCTCTTTCAACTAGAATCTGGAACTTAAGCTTTGCTTTTATTTTTTTTACCCCTGACAACAAAGAGCACCTCTCTTATAAGTTTGTAGCATCGTAGCTCCAAAACAGATAGACCGCTTACAATGCATTTTTTTTAATTGAAAGCTAGTTTAATCGGGTATCATCTTAGCTATGTTCCATGAAAATTTGTTCAGCCAAAGTTACAGCTCTTTTTCTAGATGGAGTCGGGGGTTATTGACGGGTTATTGACGGTTATTAATTTTACTGATACTGTAAGGTAGATAACTAAATGATTACCATGAGTTATTTAAAGTAACTTATTACTGTCTCATTATTTCCACGCAAAGAATTCTATTCCTTCTGCGAGGTAGAAGAAAATAATAACTAATTATATTCTTAACTAGCGACCCGTCCCCGGCTACACCCAGGTGCAATTTCTCTATTATCCTTACATTTTATATGAAAGTATTATACATACAAACCTTCCTCTTGAATCACTCTATCTATTAAAAAGACCGCATCAAAATCCGTTGCGTAGTTTTAAAGATCTAAGCATACATAGGGACAGACAGCGGGAAGCGACTTTGTTTTATACTATGTAGTGATCTTAGTATAAGAGTTCAAAACGGGGTATTTACCATGTTTATATCTTGTACTACACAAGATATATATAATTATATATATGTATGTGTTGTATTGTTTGTAAAGAAAGAAAGAAAGAAAAAAAAAAAATTGCCACAAAAACAAGACACACTAGAATGACAGACACAGGTAATAAGAAGAGGACAGGTGCATAGACAGAGAATACATTTTTTTTGTGTGTGTTGTATTTGTATACTCATGTTAATGACCATGACAGTTAAAAATTTATATGTAGTGATACTTCTGTATACTATTTAATCTACACTATGTGTACCTAGTTACTTCTAGGTCATCGATGTTGTTTGTGGTTTGTGCCTGCTCTCATTTAGCTACATTGTAGACTTTGTTACAAATTATTCAGCATCAAATATATTGGCAAACTGTTTGTTGTGGTCATGAGGTTTTCTATTTGAAATTAATTAGTGTGAATACAGAACACATCTGTTTTTATATTGATGAACTGCTAAATAAATTAGCTGGAAAGTGAAAAATTTACAGATGGCTTACTATCTACTTTCGTTGACTTGTTTAGTAGATTCGCCAGTATCACAGTTATTAAGAAAAAATACCTTTCGTATGTCTTCTCTCTTATTGTGAAGGAACTTTCCCCTCCGAGCAGGATCTCGATCCCGCTCTGCATCTTTCTGGAGCATAACGGCTTCACCTAAACAGACCACTGCCCTCCAGTTTTCTTGATCTGCCAGCATAGTCAAAACTACTGCTGACAGACGAAGATTTTGCCTGATGTAGACAACCAGATCACAATGCATCTAGTTCCGTACTTAGTGCACTTCTGCCAATACTTCAGTAAATGAAGGCTTTTTTAAAGTAAACACTGTGGTTGATATTATAATAACGCTCTATTTTGCTAGACGTAAATATTTGTTGAAATAGAAGAGAGCAAGCTACAAATAAAAGCTATATTATTAAGTGTCGGGTACACGAACCAGTTTATATTAAGCTGTACTTAGTAGCTAGTTGCCTCCGACTTCTAAATGTCAGAACTTGCTGTTAGCAACGCATCGCTGACTCCAACTTCAACCACGACAAAACAAAATAAAACAACTAAGTTCAAATAAAACCATTTCCGCTATATCCTGCTGTACCGTGATGTGAGGCAACCGTCTCGCCGTGCGATATTGATCGCGACCAACGACCGGTCGCGGATGTCCAATCATTCATGTGTACATTATTATATTGTGGGTGTAGAGATTGTGTTATTTAGCAAATTGCTTCAAATTCGTGTGTATGAAGTCCTTAAAAAAATGGGCATAAGATTTCTTACTTGCATATTTCTGAAGGGTTTCATTAGAATACTAAAAGGGTGTGTTAATAAATCTGTTGCATGTCAAATGACTTGGACTATTATTGCGATTTTTTTGTCGTTTAGGTTTTTATGAAGAAAAAATCTGAATAAGGAATCTCTGTTTTAATTTTCTAGGATGTTTAGTCATGTATATTAACAGTTGATTTTTATTAAGAAAAGATAATTCTTCTCATTAGCTATCTAGACGGTAGTTCCGAACTTATTTTGGAGAAGTATTGTAAGGTTCATCATTAAAACAAATATTATTATTCTCTTCATAATAACATTGCATGGTACAGCACTATTAAAAATTATATACGGATGAGTATAAAGTTATCAAACGTAACGAGTTGCAAACAAAAGCCGAGTTATAAAGTGTCGGGTACACACTACACGGATCTGAAAGTTACCTATCCGTACCGCGACGCGCACAACGCAACGCCTCGCCGCGCGATATTGATCGCGACCAGCGTGCAGCGGCCGCACGCGGATGTAAAATCGTTCGTGTGCAATCATCTGACGCTAATGTAAAGGGGTGAGTTCTGGTATTTATTGAACAATGTCTGTGTATGAATTTGGTATGATTATTTCATCCAGTAAACTGGGTGTGCCCGCGACTTCGTCTGCCTTAAGTTAGGAATTTCCTTTTTTAAACCCCGACAAAAAAGAGGTGTATTCTCAGTTTGTATTGTGTCTGTGGCATCGTAGCTCCAAAACGGATGGACCGATTAGAATGCAGTTTTTTAAATTGAAAGCTAGTTTAATCGAGTATCATCTTAGCTATGCTTCATGAAAATCTGTTTAGCCGTTCAAAAGTTACAGCTCTTTTTCTAGTGGGAGTCGGGGGTTTTTGAGGGTTAGGTTATTATTCGGTAAAAATACATGCTTTATAATAACCGACTTTTACGTCTATTTCCTACGCAATAGAAGTCAAAATAGGTTGAACTACGGTGTAAAAACCAACAGTTACGGAACCATTCTGACAGGTTTGAGATAACAGAAATTAGCAGACTTGGGGCCCTGATACGGTGTTCATAGTTGTGTCGTACTATACCGGGCGCCGGCGACCGTACATATTAGCTTGATGAATTAAGTGTAAAGTAGTAAATAAACTTGAATGAACCGCAGAATGCTATCGACCTACGACCAATGCCCGCTGACGTGCATATGGACGCTTAATATTATCATTTTATAATTTGCAATCCGCGTTGTAAACAGTGCTTAGTAAGTTGAAGATAGACAGGCGAAAATGAGTGTTGTCTGTGGGGGCGCGCCGAGTGCTATCGACCTGCGACCGACGACCGCCGATGTGTATAGATATATAATTATTACTACTTATATCTTAAAGTAACAAGAGTTATCACAATATGTGTGTTTTTATTTTTGTAATCTATCCCGATTATAAATTATTTACCCACATAGTTATGTTTTAATAAATTATCTGAAAATATTTTTTGTTTTGTAGTTTTATTGTCTTAGGTATTTTATAATTTAAGCAAAAAACCCTTTTTGCATAACATGAAAGCTACCAAAGGGAACGCAAATTAAGTTTTTACGTACCTACATACATACCTACATAAATAATGGGTAGGTAGAAACAATATAATATAAGGCAACATGTTACGATCATTTAATACATAAATTTTGCTTTATGTACTTTCGCATCGATTAAAATAACAGTATCAGTGAAAAAAGCTCTGTATTCTTACGTGTTCTAAGTCATTTTCTGATTATAACATTCTTACTATTTTCACGGAACTTCACTGAATGTCACTGACCCTGACAAAATTGGAAAGCCACTTTAATGGCATAATTAATACAGTGCATTTTTCATTAGGAGTTTTTTACCGGAACTAACGGCACTCACGTGTACAGATACGCATTCATACATGCATGCCGGTTGCGAGTACTGCGTACCTGACCTTTTTGAAAACCAGCACCAATGAAGTCAGTACAAGTCTTTCTAGGGCGTTTCCACGGCATTTCCACATACATTCACGGTATAAATACAAATAAAATACATAAAAGGAAAATACATTGTACAAAAGCGAGCTTAACTCAAAATTGAGTTCGCCTCCCATCTTCTTTACACAATGAGTAAAGTCTTTACATGATCAATTTTGAATGCAGTTTTTTTTTAACTCTAAAAATCGATGACATGTTTCGTTGGAACAAACTCTTTTCTTTTCTGCAGACTGACTCATTATGAAAAAATTGTATAGCAAGACAAAATCGAAAGAGCACTAGACAGTCTGAATGCACACTTAAACTTATTTGAAATTAATCAAGTTATGTCCAGTCTAGACGAGGAGCACTCAAAAGTTTTATGCTAGAGGTAGGTAACATAAAAGAGTTTTTGAACAATGCATGTGATGCGAATAAATAAATCCAGCCCATTACTGTCCCACTGCTGGGCACGGGCCTCTTCTCAGAATGAGAAGGGTAAGGGCTTAGTCTACCACGCTGGCCTGGTGCGGGTTGGCGGACTACACACACCATCGAGAACTTTATGAGGCCCTCTCAGGTGTGCAGGTTTCCTCACGATGTTTTCAGATGTTAATCAATTGCGATCCGCACATAAATTCGAAAAATCAGTTGTGAGGGCTGGATTTGAACTCAGACCCTCCTGCATGGAAGGGAAGCGTTCAATCGTTAGGCTGTCACTGCATTGTGATAGGGAGAGGAGATAAAATAAACGGCACTTTTTTGTTTTTCTTTATAAATGTGATGATGAATTTGCATTGAACATAAATCTTTTAATTTTATTCGACGACACGATCGACTAGATCCACTGCTGCGCTACGAGTGTTTGTTTATGTTGGTGTGCAATAAAGCATAATATTTCTATTCTATTCTACCCTGTACGCCTGTACCACTACACGTCAAGGCACGTGTCAAGTCTATTATGCCAGACTGCTGATGCCGTGCCCTCGAGAATTAGGTACTCGTATCGGCAATCGATGTTAGACTGCGCTGTGTAGTCCAGTCTTGCATATTTTGATAATGATTAAATAACAACAGAACAGAAAAATTCAAATAGTTACTTAAAAAATTGACTTCTTTCCATTTATTGATATAGAAGATGTAAGGAAAGCGCTGTAACGTGTATTGTGACGGAATTTAGGAGCTGCGGGAGAAGCCCAGGCTGGCTATTATTTGGCAAACAATGAAGAGAAAATTGCGTCAATATCCGCCGCCATATATTATGTATTATGAACCAGATTCTTAGCGTTGAGTTCTACATGAGACAATCGAGACAAATATTTGTGTCCCCGACAAATATTAGAAACCTAATATTCCATTTGATGTTTTTGAGTGAATCTCGAAATTGTATGTACTTAACTTGAAAATAATGATCAAACCGATCACTCATGGCATCAGTTAGCAACTATAAGAATTACATAAATTGAAAGCCTGATAGAAGATAGCACAGCGCAACCTAAGCGATATAGTTATTTTGCATGCAATATTCACAGGTGCGAGGTTGCCGGTGAATTGAGATCGTGCAGGAAATAGTCATCCAATCTCAAGCTGTGAGCGGAACCTTCGCTATTATTGTATTCATGTGCTAATGATTATCAACAGAATCAATTAAAACCGTGGCTCTCCTAGTCAATAACTGTAATGAGCGATCGTGATATGGCCATAATCATGCGTTTTAAATATATTTTCGATTGTAATATTGTTTAATTATTAACAGGAACTATGGGCTAAAGTAAACACAGAGTGGTCCCAAATGGCAGGAAACGACAGCGCGACAGGCTCAAAAGGAGATGACGGGATGAGCTGGAGACTTACGTAAAGGATTGGCCCCAGATCGCAACGGGTCAGGAGAAATGGAAAGAGGGGAGGGAGGCATTTGCCCTGCAGTGGGACATCACAGGCTCATATCTATTAATAATATTAATATTTTCAGTGATAGATTAAAAAAAAAAACTGAATTTGATCAACATTTATGAATACTGATGGCTGTCAAAAATATGCTTAGAACTCTTCTTATAACTATGCTTATAACACGATTCTCACCTCTCCGCATCACATGTCCAATGTCCATACCACGACAACCGGTTACTTTGCAGCTTTTTTGTAACTGGTGCCACGTTCATAGCTCCTCTAATATACTCATTCCTGATTCTGTCCAATCTTGTTACGCTACACGCCATAATGATCTCATGTATGCTGAGATATAAATTATTTCTAAGTAGCTTGATTTTGACCACTTTGACGACACGGTTGGCGCAGTGGCTAAGCGATTAGCTTTCTGCACTACGTGCCACGGGTTCAATCCCCACACGGAACAAAGTATTTGTATGATCTACAGATACTTGTTTTGGTGTTTGAATGTGTGATGTATGTTTGTAAATTGTAGATACTGATATAGGAAAAAATATAGTGAGAGAAACGCATAAAAAAAAACAAAAATTAGGTTACCTTAGGTTGGTATTTAGACAAGTTCACGTCCACGTATGACTCGGTCCAATATTTGTTCAACCAGCAAACACAGACTGATTTCTTCGTTTGTCATTACCATTTTCGGAAGGCCCACCCTTTGCTGATAAGCCGCGACACTTTTGTTTGTGTACCGAGTCATTCTGAAGCTCATTTTGTAGTGGATAGCAAGGAACAGTGATCATGTGATTGTTACGATCCTAATCATGTTTAGTTATTGGTTATTTAATGTTTTGTTATTAAGTGCCGTTTCTATATTTGCTACTAAAATTGTCGAAGGGTGAGTTTTGTCGGATTTTTCATTTTAATCATATCTACAGGATTTTTTTTTATGCAGTACGCATAATTTGTAGAGTGATTCAGTTTCTGTTCCTATATGCAACCGCAGTAC
Source organism: Allophyes oxyacanthae (assembly GCA_932294325.1). Lineage (NCBI taxonomy): Eukaryota > Metazoa > Arthropoda > Insecta > Lepidoptera > Noctuidae > Allophyes > Allophyes oxyacanthae. Next base: position 4,662,029 of record OW028612.1, read on the forward strand.
TGGGATAACACTTTAAAACAAAACGAAAATTCGACTTAGTGTGGGGGGGACGCATAATTTCCTAGTGCAAGCCATACAAAATCAAATTTTTATTTAGTTTTGGAGTGAATTTATGTACTGCGGTTGCATTTGGGAACGGACAATGAATCATTTTGCAAATTTTGCGCACTACATAAAAAAAATTCCTGTTTATTTTATTTCATATAACAATAGTACATTATAAGCAATCAAAATATAACTACATACTTATTAGTTACCTAAATTAGAAATATGATGCTAATAAATTCTTGCAAATTAATTACGTTTGAAGCCCTCCCGCTCATTAGCGTTCTTTGAAAATTATCGTTTGCGTCTATTGCGGCGAGTAGTTCCAATTATATCCATTATAATAAGTAAATGGATGGTTTGTGAATTATTAATAAATAATACCTTAAGTATTCGTCTCTTACAAGTCACAAATGAAATGATCTTTAATACATACATAATTTGATTGTCACCACTATTTCTAAGATAATTGAGAAATCTATTTAGATAAAACGAAATTACAAGCTAATCCAAAAGTATTTTGTTCACGATTCACAGATCTCAACCCATCTTACAAAAAACAATCGAGGCTTTATTCAGCGATCGAACTCACGAAGTGTACCCTGGGGCCTGCAAATTGTTCAGATCTTCAAAACGACAAACAAAAATGTGCGAGAGGGACACAGGATTCTCAAACGTTTTAAGCACTGGAAAGGAACAAGCGATCGCTGCTTGCGAAGAGACCTTCCAATATGACAGGTGGAACTGCTCCCTCGTGTTCAATAAAAAACCTAAAAGGAGCATATTTAACAAAGTGTACCGGGAAACTGCGTTCGTCCATGCTCTGATAGCAGCATCTTTATCACACTCAGTAGCGAAAGCATGCGCATCTGGGGACCTGTCCTCGTGTTCCTGCATCGGAAACTTCCCCAAAAACAATACGTGGAAAGTAGCAGGGTGTGGAGATGATTTTAAACATGGAAAGAGACTGACCAAGAATTTTCTGGACTTCAAACACGCTGGCATCGATCAGATCGCAGAAATACTAAAACAAGATGTCATAGTTGGAATTGATTCTATAGGAGAGCAGTTGAAAGAAGTTTGCAAATGTCACGGTTTCTCGGGCTCTTGTACAACGAAGACGTGCTGGAAACGATTGGGGCCTTTCAACTCAGCTATGGGCTTGCTGAAGAAACATTACCACCATGCGACAAAAAAGAAAATGATGAACTACACGTCGAAAAGAGCGATTACGCCCAAAGTGAGGAACAAGTTGAAAGTGGATAGGAAGAACTTGGTATACTTGCAGAGGACACCGAATCTGTGTGTTAGTACTAAGGGTAGGGTGTGCAAAGACAGGCACAACTGTGCAACATTATGCTGTGGGAGGGGTTATATTACTAGTAAAAGAACAGTGAGTTCTAGATGTCGGTGTAAGATGGTTAACTGCTGTTTTGTGCAGTGTGATACATGTGTGGAAGAGGTCGACCATTTTACTTGTAAATGACCCCATTTTATTATAACTAAAACGTGTATCAGAAATGCGTGGTCATATTAAGGGTGTGGATCAGACCATGAAACTGAACAACTTCCTCAATCATATTTTTAGTCGTGATACTTTAATTATTTGTGCTCACATATTTTTTTTTGTTTTAACCATGTTCATTAAAAGCCTTCAATCTTTACGATTACGATAAAAATAATACATGCAAGTTCCCTATTGAACCACCATCACCAAGTGTGAGTGGATTGTTTTTTTTTTCCAGGGAGCAAAAATATTGTACATGATATTTTTTTATGTAGTGCGCAAAATTTGCGAATGTGATTCAGTGTCCGTTCCCAAACGCAACCGCAGTAAAAATATTCACTCTAAAACAAAATAAAATAAAAAAAATTGTACGGCAGACCACGAAGGAGATGGAGAGACGAGCTAGATAGAACTAATAAAGAATGGTCCACACTGGCTCTGGACCGGAAGACCTGGAAGTCATGGGGGGAGGCCTTTGCTCAGCAGTGGGATGATATAGGCTAACATCATCATCATCATCATGGCTTGCGCTAGTAAATTATCCGTGTCATGGGGGACAAAGTCAAGTCGAATTTTCGTTTTGTTTTAAAGTGTTTCCCAATACTTCGGTTGCATTTAGGAACAGAGACTAAATCACTCTACAAATTATGCGCACTACATAACTAACCTAACTAAACTAAACTAATAACTATCAATGTGTTATTTTTCCATTTTTCCCATATTCGAACTATCTATTGTAACAATGATGTAAGAACTTATTTAAATATTGAATTACTCATGTATTTGTTTTAAGATTAGATTGAATGTGATATGCAGCCTTCAGGCTGTGGGAGTGTCGACGAAGCGATATGGTCGATAAGCTGTGATATAAGCCTCGTGCTTTAAGTTAGATAAGGCAAAGACAGGTTTTTATGGAATGATTAAACGATTTTTAACCATTAAACGATTTTTAACCAGGTGTAGGTAGTTTCGTTTTAATTAAGATATAACCCGACCATCAAAAACCCCCGACTCCAACTAGACAAAGAGCTGTAACTTTTGAACGGGTGAACAGATTTTCATGAAACAGCTAAAATGATACCTTATTAAACTAGCTTTCAATTTGAAAAAACCACATTGAACGCGATGCATCCGTTTTGAAGCTGCGATGCCATAGGCAGATACACAGATCCACAGCTACACACTACAAACTTATAACACCCCTCTTTTCTGTGGGGGTTAAAAATAAGTGCACATAGATTTCTATTGTTAACAAAGGTGTCCCATTAAATCGAACCTATCTAAAATAATGAGACCTTTAGTATTTTTGAAGTCCAATAGAACAGCGATACTTTCAACAGTGGAGTAGCTACTGATTTTAATATTTTTTCAATAATATAATTTTTTCATATTTATAACTCTCTTGTAAAACCACACATAGATTACCTAATTGAAGTATGGGGTACAGCTGCTCGAACAAACTTAGATTTAATTCAAATAGCCCAAAATAAGCTTATAAAAAAACTGTTTCACTACGATTTTCTTACCCCAACACAAAAAATATATAAGGAAACGAAGTTGATGAACATTGCACAAACCTACAAATACTACACCTGCATATTAGTACGAAAAATATTACATAAACATATACATACACAAATTAACTTTACAAAAAAACAGCATAGAATTCAATTACGAAGTAGGAATTATATATATCTACAAAAATCACGCACAAACTACGGTATAAAAAGTATAATGTATGAAGGAGCAAAACTATATAATCAGTTACCAAAATCCATAAAAGAATTAAATAATATGCAAACATTCAAAAAACATCTAAAACTTCACACACAAAATAACATCGCAACAAACAAAACGTAACAATTACATTTTAATTCTCCTACTTGACACAAACCAATGGCACATCTTGGTACGCTTGCTCCATGTTAACTCGTATGATCGAAACTATTTGGATCTACCCACTAGCAGTGACGTGCACGGACATTTCTTGCAGGGTAGACAGAAACAACTTTTCTTTTTTTTTAGCGTAGTAAAATCATCAAATGAGTCCTCCCACCCCGGGCAGGGCGGGAGGGACTGTCAGACTTGTACTGACTAAAATCCACGGTGTTCCTTCAATAGCCCTTTACGTTCCGGGGTCACGGTAATGAGATAAGTCCCGCGACCCCGGCAGGCTTTGGCCCTCTACAGGGGGGGCCCCGTCATCTTGCTGACGTTCTTTGAGGCGCGCGTGGAACACAACGCGCCGTCGACCCGGGCATGGTCCATGGTCGGACAGCGAGTTGCCCTTTACTCGCTGTCCGCATGCCCGCGCCTACGGTGGCCGGAGATCGTCGGCCGGCGCCCGACGCCGTCGGCGACTACCACTGCGGCTGGGCTGGAGGGAGGACGCCATCCTCTCCCTCACGCGGCCCGCCTCCTCCTTCGATAGCATGACTGCTTCGCAGAAGGAGGCGACCGCTTCCCACTCCGTCTCGCCCCGCAGCATGGCCTCGACCAATGCCGGGCGCGAGAGGTCTCCGCCTATCGCCGCCCTGAGGACACGTCGGTGCTCTGCCCAAGCGGGGCAGTCTTGCACCGTATGCTCTACTGTGTCCTCAGGGCGATCCTCGCAGTGGTGACACCCAGGCGTTTCTGCCTTCCTCATCAGACACAGGTACCTCCCGAAACTTCCGTGTCCGGTGAGGACCTGCGTCATGCGGTAGGTCAGGACGCCGTGCCGCCGATCCAGCCACTCCTCAAAGAGGGGTCTTACCGCCGCGATTGCGGCGTGCCCGGACAGAAACAACTTAGTGTTGTATTGTCTGGTCAAGTGATGTTTGTGATTCACCCTGAGACTTAAATTAACTGATATTACAGATATATTAACGTGTGTATTACATATATTACATTTGCTAGAGTAAACTGTTTCTTTTTGACTTTATGAAGTGCGCGCCACTGCACACTGGACTTCTCTTTTGGTGTGAGGATTTTGTTTTTATTTGGTTTGCTTGTGTTAGACCGTGCCTAATAATTACTGTTACCGCCAACATTTTAAACTATTAATATTAATTTTCTCATACAAGTGAATGTAATTCTTTTTGAGAAATAAAGTTATCTTAAACCTGACCTATTGCTAAGAGTTCGTTCGTAAGGTAATCAACAATTGAATATCCTTCTTATCTCTCGTAACCGTTTCCTGAAACTGAGTTAAAATGGAGTACTAATGCTAATTTCCATTCAGTCAATATTTTCTCTTCACTTTTGTAACTTCACGGATTTCAGTTAAAGCTCGTGCTCAGTTAAAGCTCGTGCTCGTTTTGATTCATTAGTTGCGGTTTTCAATTTCAAATGTTTCAATTTAAGTCTTTTACATTTCGCTTTTAAATTTTTTATTACACGCAAATGTTTTTTTTGTATTAACTGCATCTTCCTTATTTTCTTCATCAAGGATGCTGTTCGTGGTGATTGCAGTATCGATTCAACTTCTGCATCGTATACATGGTGCAATGGACTCTCAGGTGTAACTAAACCAGACGCAGCGACATTTTGATCTATTTCCGTATTTTGAATCGATACTTCACTAGCAGTTTGACTGCTGATAGGAAGCTGAAACGGGATATTTTGTATTGAATATTTGTATAAAATGAAACTTTTCTTTTATATATCATTATATCTCGTCACTAATAAGAAATGAGTAGGTACATCAGGGGAGGTATGAAAGTGTCGATGTCCGTGGTGGTACCAATTATTTTATTTTATTTATTGAAAAATTCACAAATTGATTGATGAGGAGGGATGAAAATCATGTAACAAGACGAGTTTTATGTATGTATGTGGATAGATGTAAGAGAAGAGGCAGACACAAGAAAAAATGGATAGATTGTGTGAAATTTGACATGGATTATAAGAACTTAAACTCTGATATGACGTCTAATAGAGATGAATGGAAGAAGAAGACAATATTGCGCCGACCCCAAATAAAATGGGATAACGGCAGGAGAATGATGATTATATCTCTGTCACTTTAAGGTGGACAGTAGCGACAGAATTACTCTTATAGGTGTTAAGATGCGTTGGAGTATTTGGGAAGGTAGATATTTATGTAAACTGTAAAAAAAGATACATACTTCGTAACGAGGATTAGCATTTCTTTTAATTTTTCTAAGGCCCTTCTCAGTGAAGTAGAAATCTTGTTGATCAAAATGTAAACTACACACTATACTCCTGCGCGAGGGCATCCAAAATTTGTTGTTTCTTTCTTGACGAACAGATTTTATCCAGTGATGTTTCCTGACCTCATCGACAGGGAACCTTGAAATATAATTATTAGATAAACGCTAATAAAATAATAATATTACCATTGATCTCTATACTAAATACTATTACCTATTATACTTTTTATTATGATTGCACTTTGATTGCATGATTCCGGTTCCGATTTTCGGTTAGACTTAAATCTAGGTAAATCGAAGTCTTTTTAAGGTAAAAAGGCTTAATATAAACCATATAGCAAAAACATAGAGGTTAATGAATACTCTAAGAGGAAAAATGACATATTATATGACTTAAGAGGGCCCTTCCCGGTCCGCCTATCGTCAACGCGAGCATGATCGAAAAGCTTGTTGTTTCATCCAAGGCAATTTTTGAAACGGCCGTCTCATGCCTACCCCACACGACTCTCCTCCCGCGTACTTTATATCACCGGTTGGCTAAAAGCGAGTGAGAAGGCGATCATTTAATGAAAATTGGCGCGCGAACATTTCACAAAACAGGTTCCAAGAAATAGGTGTTTTTGAAAAAGCCTAACAAGTTTTTGGAAAAAATGTTTGTAATTTAGAATCTCCATTACATGTGCGAGGTCTCTATGAAGCTGATTTTTTTATTTTTTCAATTAATGAGGACATTATGAACGGCCAAAATAAAATTTGTCCAAAAAAGCTGATTTTCAGATGTCTTTACTGAATATGTTTCTCAGAAAATTATTATTTGCCTTACATAGAAACCTAGATATAGACCACAAGATACCTATGTATTCAAAATATCTAGAGGAAAAATTGTTATAGCGCCGTAATCACCTACAGGCGTTTGTATGGGAATTATGCCGGGTTGGACGTTCTTAAGGACCTACAAAAATTGTCTCGACTTAGATTATTATCTCACAAAAGCCACTAATATTCTATAAAATTGAAAAATGGTCTAAGGATCTAGTTTAACAATTGCTCACATATGATAAGTTATTCCATCTTGTTTGTTATATTTTTGTGGTCCATTTTTGCACTTTTTAAACACACATACAGGCATATTAATTGTTTTATTTCTAACGAACGACAAAAACGCACTCAAAAACCGTAGACAGTCAAAAACGTAGCACGCAATGACAGTTGACAATGGAACAAGTTGTCAGTAATCCACTTTTTGCAAAAAGGTGAAATTTACAACTCGCATATTTGGAATTCTAAAAAACTTTTGTTTTAAATTGGTTTAAATATTAGAAACATAAATGAGTATAATACTTAAAATAAATTAAACTTCGTATTACTCGATAGCGCCATCTACCTATTATAAATAGTACTTCTTGAGTACTGCCATCTATACAAGTTGCGTCTCGTTAACACGAAACCTTTTTGATGTAGTTTGACAAGCCAATACAAGATGGCAGTCTTTCAAATAATTCACCACGACTTGTATAGATGGCACTACGCTTTCTAAAGAGCCATCGTAATTTTAAAATAATAATTTATAAAAAATATATTAGATATAGTATATTCTAGTTTCAATTCGGTTTTTTCTATTAATATACATCATACTATTTGTATGGCTTTAAGAAAAATAAAATATGAACAATAATTAATTAATACCTTACCTAGCTAAACTATAAATGCTAATATTAGGTAGGTCCAGAAAGCAAAAACATTTTTTTCTAAATTCCTTATATTCAAACAAGTTTGCGCTAATGCGTTATTCATAATTTCACCGTGGTGGAATCCAGATGAGCTGATAGCATCAGCTTACCTACCGATCGCGAAATATTATACGCGTGGAAACTTGGTACGGACAGCATAATAAATCAATTTGTGGAATATTTTAACATTAATTTGTAATTTGAGCAAAAAAAAAATCGTTTATATTTTTATTACCTCTTTATTCTAACGTTTGCAAAAGTACCTAATCGATATTATCGATATTGGTTCACACTTTATTTTTTACCATTTTCTAGTCGACTAATATGGTTTTCAGATTAAAATAAATAAAATGTATTTTTTTATGTTACAGATTGCCTGTGCCGTATTAACCAATAAGCAAAATAAGCAATTACTTAGGGCATCACGTCTCGGAGGCACCATAAATACATATCTAGCACCGAAATTTTGTTTCTCTCACATGCTTCTCACATGAAACTTGAAAATCGAACGATAATGCTTCACGAGTGGCTCGACCATAGATATCCGTGGGCTCGACATTTTATCAATATTAAATCTATGGATGCAGATATTATTTATTCTACATATTTATCTCATATTGTTAGATTTAAAAAATAACGAGATTGTTTAGGGGCAAATAGTCTAATAATTAGAAATAATGATTATTATAGTAGTAATTTAAGATTTTTCTTAAGTAAGAGTTGGTAAAAAAAAAAACCCCAAAAGATATCTGTGTAAGATCAGAATCACAGTTTTTTTTTCACTTACCTAGGTACTCAACTTTACGTCACAAATCTTGACTAAGTTAAGTTAGTTCTAGAATTCTTAATAATAATTATTCTTCATTACACTAAATATTTATATTTACTTAGTATATTTTTAGTGATCTTGTAACAGATTCAAAAGATTTAAATGTGTGAAAATACTGCTCAAAAAGCCTCATAATTAACGAACACACACACAAACCTATACTCATTAGTACTTAATATCATCAATATCGTAGCAATTCCCTATCGGTGCACTGAAACGTGAATGATGTTACAAGACGCGTTCGGCTCGCAACCGCGGGAGCGCGAACAAAATAAATTTCACCTTTATACTGACCACAACACAATATTTGAAATGTCACGTCTTTATTTAGATATAGGGTGTTACTATTTCTATAAATATATTTTTTTATTCTTCCGTCCCACTGGCTAATTATTCATAGTCTTCCACTCATCTCTGTGTGTTGCCTTCTCTTGCCAGTTTTCTGTGAAAGCCTTCTATATCATAATGCCAGCATTTCCTAGACCTCTCTCTGTTCTGTAAAGATAATAAAATTATCGGCGTGTAATGGAGAAGCAATATTATTTTTTAATTATAATATTTTAATTTAGGTCTTAAGATAAATTATAACGTTATTTTTAAGCCTAATTTGCATACCATTTAAATGGTCAAAAATGTGGCTACTTACCTGTATGTAATAAGAACTGTACAAACCCATATTTCATGCAAATAAAGAACATTCTTATTCTAATTCTGATAGGTACAAATTCCAGCTTCCTCAAACTGCTTCTGACCGACGAGGGTTTGAAGAAAGATAAATCACATGATACCCAACCAGTGATGAGCCATAGCGTCTTCGGTGCGAATGGCACGCTCTAATATCACGAACAACTTCTTTCAGCGTATTGGTTAAAGAATAGACCTCTTTGTCCTACAATACGGCCATGAGCGACGACTTACAGAAGGTGGCTGGCAGAAAGTGGATGCGGAGTCCCGAAGACCGGGCTCAATGGCGCTTACTGGGAGAGGCCTATATCCAGTTGTGGACTAATGTGGGCTGATGATGATGATCCTACAATACTTCTGAAGCTATTAAGAATTTTATACTTCAGAAAAACAGCTGGCAATACATGAAAGCAAGGCGTGCCATCCATTATAGCCATGCGCTATATTTTTTCACCAGATTCCAATGTATTTCATCATTCATTCACCAATCATTAGTTCAATCATGACGTCATTGTTCCCTTAAAACCAGAATCCCCAAAGAATGTGAACACTGCAAAAATGAGGCAAAATTTAAATAAAATCATCAGCAATCATCAAAAACGAATGACTAACACGGATACATATTAAAGTCTAAAGATCGCGCTTACATTATTATTATAACGCCTATAATTGACCCCTAAACCATTAAGGCTGGCCACAAAATTGCGGTTTGTTTTCGATGCCAACTCACATAATTACGATATTAATGAAAAATAAGCTAAAAAACAGCAGCTTTGAGATTTATTTATTTATTGACCCGCAGCGAGATGTGGCCCTTACTTTTGGATGAACTCGAACGTGACTCATTTTAATCTTGACTTTTTGATTCAAAGTATTTAGGGAATATTTACGTACATGTCATAAAAGAGATATTTTGTAGTATGGTTCTTTGCTCTGATTTTTTAATTATCAAATTAGGCTTAATAACATCTGAGGTTTTCAAATTGCAAAACAGAATGCTGGCTGAGTTTCTAGCCTTGCGAAATCAGACCGAAGGTTAAGGATGCTCTACTCTGGAGGTCAGGCAGAGGTCAGGCTTCAGTCTCCTCGATCTGGAACATTATTAAGCTGCCGATACACGACACTAAACGCAACACCACGATGTTGCTACTTATCGCAAGTATTCTATGAGAGCATTGAGAGCATCATAGTTCGAGCCAGCCCGTTTTGGAGCTGTAGTCAACTATTGGCCACAGGAAAAACGTGCCACATTTATTCTTTTAAATACCTGCTACTAATCATGGACTGACCTATAGAAATGCCTTCTGCAATTAAAGCTATAGCTTAAATATCAGAACGCTTTTAAGAATATGATTCGCCTTCGAGTTCCAGCAGTAAGAGTGATCGTTACCTAGCCGAGACAATGCCAATAAAAATTATGTTATTCCGACCAATTACCGACCATTAAACAAAACTCTTTATAGCATAATGTAATACTCCGTCGACGTTTTAATACGACCGCGTTTTTATTTATTAACTCAGTGAAGTATTATTGTTACTATTAAAAGTTTATTGAATATGGGAACGTCGTCGTATTTTAAAGAAATTATAATGGGAGTTTAATACGTTGTATGATGCGTTTGGATGAGTGGGGCGTACTTATGGCATTACTTTGGGATTCGTATAATAAAATTACGCGTATGGTTTTGCAGGTTGCATAGTAACCATTCACTTTATTTTTGGGATAGTATTCATTATTTAATTGGGATCCTGCTAAACTCATCAACTTCTATATAGCAGTAGCATAAATTATGCTGTATTTTCTTGTATCTTCCAGATCTACCTAAAAACATGATTTGATTTTATTATTGATGATATTATTAGATACGTGATATTTTGGGATTCTTAATTTAACTTTGCTTGTTTCACATTGTAAGGATTACTAGCATGATATGTAGTAATTACTTATATGTTTTCTAATTAGAGTAATATTTCTGTTCAAGTTAATTTCTTTATTTTCAAAAGATTTCATACCCTTTCAAAGACAATTTTTTTATAAGAAAATTGTCTTCATTTTATTGAATGAATGAATTCTTAAGACGAGATTGTATTTACGGATTCCTTTTAGTCATTCCTTATTTATCAAAAGCAACACCCCGTATCTATAAGCTGAAGGGAAATCAAACGTCAAGTTAAATTATTAATGTTTGCTTAAACAGATGAGGCTGTCGATATCGTATGAAGACGTAAAATACTTTAGTTTTTGTTTTGTCAATCTGTCGGTATAGTGAGTTTGGTTAATTAATTATGTTAAATAATGCGATATTATGCATATCGCGTTTTACGCGTCGGTTCACACGGGAGATGGTTTTTGTTTAGTTGTCTGTAGTGGAGTAGTGTTTGGATGATGTAGGTATTTTATTGGGATTTTTTTACCATTCCCCTCTCTATGGTCGCGGGACTTATCTCATTACCGTGACCCCGGAACATAAAGGGCTATCGAAGGAACACCGTGGATTTTAGTCAGTACAAGTCTGACAGTCCCTCCCGCCCTGCCCGGAGTGGGAGGACTCATTTGAAGATTTTACCACGCTAAAAAAAAAAAAAAAAAATCCCCTCTATATTTTTCCTGTGTACAGTTTACAAACATACGCACATGTATGTACACATGCGTTGTCGGCGCTCTATACTAATATTTTTTCCCGGCGTTACGTAGGAGTATACTTAGACTTTGCTCAGACTTTGCTTTGGAATTAGTTACCTACTTCTTTATCGACTTTTAGTTTTGTTTATTGACTTCGTCGGTCTTAGCGTATCCTCAGCACATTTTCAGTGTGTTATTATAATTATGAGTATAAATTCCAAATCAAAGTAAAAGCTAAGCATATAAACAAACTTAGCAAAGTTTAAGTAAAGTCTGAACAAAGTCGAAGTCCGAACTATATATCTCTGCCTTCAGTCACGCCCACAGTGTCGCAGCTAAACGTCACCACTTTCAAGCGTAATTCTTGCAAAATTTTGCGGAATAATATGCCAATGAAGTTTTTCTTCTTTTTATTTTATTTAATATTAAACCATTATCTTCCTTCATGTGTTAATTCTGTATTTTTGTGTCTCATTTTGTTGTGTCCAAATAAATGTTTATTCTATTCAATTCTCTCAACAAATTACAAGAAAAACAATAGTGAAGTTGCTGTGTGTTTTTTAATTGAGTATTATGATCTCAACTCCGCTGCATCCGCACCTTAAAAACCCTGATCCCACCGACTACATAACCCTCTGCCAAAACCATAATAGTAACATTTTAAAGGCATAATAATTACAAATAATATACGCTTAATTGAGCGCATTTATTTTTGAAATCACTTCAAAGGACAAGCTACTTATGTACCCTTTTGTAAAGGATTAGAAGAAGACACTATTATGTGACAAGTATTTAGCAGAAATACAACAATAACAACGCAAGTAAACGTAATTAGGCTGTTACCTCACACATAGGCTTCTGTAGTTCATTTCGCCAGCTTATTGGAAGTTAGTCGAATGGAAAATGATGAGACTCTCGGACTAAGGAAAGGGTGATCTTAAGAAATAATTATGGAGACCAATTGTATGTTTAGTAGTTTTTATACATACATTCAAAGGTGCCAAATATCCTTAAATTCTTGCAATGGAGATTTTATTTTTTAGCAACATGTGAGCCATTTTATGCTTCTACTCTAAAATTGCGAGTTTGTCTGTCCATTTATAGTGAACGAATGGCTCACCACGCTTCGTTACGTATATTTTGTTCACAAAATTCCTTATAACCGTCGTTAGTTTTTAAAAACATCAACAAACAGTCAAGAATCTCTTGACTATGTGCAAAGATCACAAAAGATTAGCATCATCCCTTACCAAAGCGAATGCTACCAATTATACGTATAAGGGTTTAACTAAAAAATCTGTACTTACATACCTCAAGTATCGTTTACCTGCGTTCTGAATGGACATATCCAAATCCCTGTACAATGGTATTAGGATCAATAAATGTGAAGTATTTTGTTTGCGACAAAATTTACAGTTACCCGGTTATTCGTGGGCAGTGGCGCGTGCTATCCGTGACGGACAAAAGGGATTGCGTTCTAATGTATATTGTGAACGGCTAATAGATATGTTTCTAGTTTTTATGTCAGTTATTATTGCAAAGGCTTGCCTGTGAGAATGAAATATTTAAAAGTAACCACCGCAGAACCGTCGTAGGTACATCTTCCAAAGTATTGGCGCGCAAATCTGATCAACACTGCTCTCGATTTTATACAATTTAGATCGTCGATTTTTCTGCATAAGTACGTCCAGCAATATTGATTTCGATCAAGGAGCCTCGTATGACGTGCATAAAAAGATAATTTCAAAATCTTTTTCTACAACCAACACTTCAAGATATCATGTTAATCATAATAGTCACCTACGTCACTAAGTAGCTACGAGTTCAAAAAACAGTTGAAATATTTATTTATTTAACAATTTAAGTACACATAAAAATAAGAATTAAATAGGAAAGAGGACAAAGGTACTGCTTATTTCTCTAGTAATTTCATCCAGCAGACCTACGAGAGGAGAGTCCAAAAAAAGGAATATAAACTTTAGTGTGTAAAGAATTAATAAAAAAGGATACCCAAATAAAACTACTGATATCATAATACATCTTAACTTAGTAAATAAAACTAAACTAAATATTTATAGATTCGCGTAAAATATTGCATGTTTAAATTTTACTTCAGAGTTGTTGGCAAATACCATAAATCGCCATAGACCTTAAAGCACGGCGCGTGAAGCTGCAACATAAGTTCTTCAAAACTAGGCGTCAACCATAAATACGAACTCATTAGCATTGCATCTATAGAGCCAAGTATTAAGGGCACGCACACATATTTTTTGATTATTTAATTAAGGCCCCACAACGGTTGATGCCCGTTGATAATCAGGAATGGCGTCCGACTGGTCGCAGCCCGTTTTGTTAATAATTTTTAATCTCTTCATTCTGACGGGCTTGTTTCTGTTTGGTAGGAAGGATAATTGTTGTTATTTATGTGCTGGATAGATTTTAGACGCGTTTTGATGGTATAAAAGCTGAGATTTTAACTTTTATCTTTTTGTAAAAAGAATTGCAAAAAAAATGCGTGGTTTTAAGCTGTTGGCTGTGGTGAACACGGAGAACATGGGGTAAAATATTGTGATAACAAGACTACCAGAACGCTTAGTAGGTAAGTTGAATCAACTAAACGTTAGTAGTCCATAGAGAATATTCTAATTATTATCATAGTCCGCGCAAGCTCCGAGGAATCGGGGACTGACGAAGCCGGAAGTTCGCGCTGCGCCCAACCGTCGCTAATACCCCGCACTCTCCTAGGACCAGTGCACAGTGGTCCCGTTAGTAGGTCATAGGCTTCCAATGGCAATGACTGAGCTAAGCCATTATATCTGGTTCAGTTACCCACTAGTTGTCATACTACCTGAGGGTATAAAAGGTTTTGCAATCTATTGTTCGCAACATTCCTTTTTTGGCATCGGAAGTAAACACATGTAATTAGTCATCAACCGTGTTATCACCAAGCGCTAATTACCCTAAGACGCGACGCGTGTTTTCAAGATCGAACTTGTTTGTGACCTGTTATTTTGCAATGGACATTCAAGTTACAGGTATGTATTATTTATTTACTTTACTATTTTGCATTTTTAATACACCATTTTTTTTTAAATAGAGTGCTACGCCGCAGCATTTCTTGCGTATTTATTTCTATATTTTTTTTATATTGAAGCTTTTACTTATGTTTGTATCTACTTGTGCCATTGAATTACGTATAAAAATGTCGCTTAAAATCTCTACTACTAGAATTTAAAAAAAGTACTTGCGGCATGCTGCGTCTGTAAGGTGCAGCCAGGGTCTACGCCGAGCGGCTGGGCGCGTAGCATTTGCTACGAAATATGTATTGTTTTTGATCCGCATTTAACTGTTTGTTGTTTTGTTTTAGGTACTAGTATTGAGTGTTCTTTTAAAAGAATGCTTGTACTAGATACTTGGCTGTCTATGAAGGACAGCAATTCCGAACTGCAACGGTGGCGTCGAGTTTTTCAAGCCCTGATACAGTTACTGCCTGACGTTGAGAATTTGGTTGCTGATGACTTAGAAAAAATAGTTGCTAATCTTTGTACTAGATTTGTAGCTATTTGGAAGCAAGTCTCTCGCAATCAATCTCGCATGGTATCTAAGTACGGAGACTGGCTGAACGAAATTGAAGTTTGCGTTCTGTCAAATTGTGCAGCAGCAGGGAGCCACGACACTCAACGGCCAGCAGCAGAGGCTTCGACGAGCACTCAACAGCATCAGCACAGAAAGGACTTCAAAGAGTGTAGCAAGAGATCAAAACGGCGCAGGCTTGCAGAGTTAAGTAAAGTAGACAGTTCCGCGATCAATTATTTGTTGGATGATTCAAGTCGATCTGACGCCGCTTACGCTTCTTTAAATTTCAACACTGATGAAGTCTTGTCTCTCATAACTGAGACTAAACTGACTAAACATCAGTATCTTATGATGAAAGAGTTCATTAATGCAAAATCACCGAATGCATTACCATCTTATCCAAAAGTATTGGAAGCTAAGAAGCGGTGTTATCCATCGCAAGAGTTTATCACGGAATCCTTATATTTCTGGTTTGAGAAGGTTACCATGGAAGAAGAAGTCTATTCTATCTAAAGAGGTGTTGAATTTGTTGTCGGTATAGAATAAAATGTATATAGTTATATAATAAACACTAGATTTACATTATTTTAGATACAGCTCCTATTATGTAACTATTAACATGTAAATAATATATTTTTTGTCCATTTCTGTATTTGTAGTTAGGTAATAATTAGGTATTTACTTTATTTTTATTATAAAAATGTATATATTTAAGTTTATTAGTTATTAAGTTCCAATTCCTTTATTGTATTTTAGTAAGTATTTCGTCAAGTACAATAAATGCATTATTTATTCTAATAAAATAAGTTTTTTAACATTAATTCGATTTTTTCATTTTATTATAACATGAAGTATTACAAAAAAGCATAATGATAATATTTAGTATTGATAACGACAGTCATTACCTTCGCGAAACCCTATGACCGCCTCTCTTAGGGCGCGGAACCACTGTGCAGTGGTACCCCGAGGTACTGGTACTGGGAGAGTGCGCTTTGCAATAATTTTACTAAAAATATTATTAACTACAATAATAAGGTAAAGTTTACTAAATTCTTCTTGTTGTTACATAAGCACGAGAATTTTTGTAATTACAACGAGATTTTTGTCCCGGTGCACCAATAACCATGGCCCAACTGGAAATCTCTGAACCGCCCCCGGAGCCAGGTGGGCTGCTACAGGTGCAGTTTAGTCAAACAGGGAAATTCCGAACGAACACAATGTGATATACTACAGAAAATGGGTTCGATCCCCGCACGGAGCAATTATTTATATGATCTGCAGATATTTGTTCTGGGTGTGTACTTTGTTTGTTTATAAACTGAAATCATAGTGAGTGGCAACGTTTTCTTTAAAAAAGATGCCTCACTTCCTCTCCTGCTCGTTGTGTAGGTACTAACACCTGCACCTTTAAAGATCTGTGCAAAGCTACGAGCAATTCTGTTGACTTGACCAAGTTCTGGTCAAAAATAATTTAAATTACGATCAAAATCGACACGAAGTAGAAGAAGTCGGCTGTGAAGTATTGTCAATATCTTGTCCGCTTGAAGCAACTATTATAATCGTCCACATGACAATACCAGTTTCTGATTTTGATTAATTTATAGGGTACGGGGGTGCCTACCCTTGATGCCGTATTTTGTAATATAATATTGACTTTTATATTAAGAACACGAAGCTACTACCTACAAGTCATATAATCTGTAATTTAAAATTTAATAACCACTTACAACACATAATGAGGCCACACCTTAATCAAAGTTAAAACTAAATTAATTGAAAATCAACGCAAAGATATATAATAAATATCGTAAAAATGATAAAATCAATGTAGAGTATGCATTTTATACAAAAATAAGTCCGACTGGTCGTAAATTTCAATTTACCAGTTCTAATGATTAAAATGATATTGGTGAAGTAAAATCTTAACAAGCCAAGCCTGATCGTTGGTAATTATAAAATTCCTTACAGTATTTAGAAATTTATTGATCGAGAAATATTAATGAAATCTATTTTACGTAGAGTAAATGAAACGGAACTTGTTAAAGAATCGATAATCGTAGAATATTTGAGGCCTTCAATGATGAAGAGCCACTCTAAGAAGCAGAAGACAGATCATGACACACCAAAAATGCTTGAAGGAGCTTGAGCTATTAAAGATCTCATGAAGGACAATCTTCTGCTGTCCCTTAAGAGAAGACTCGTTGCGTTCTTCCCATCTCTCAAGATGCTGCTGTTTAATACCTAATTCATTAAGTGAGGAAATGCAGACAATAGTATTTTTCTCAGCCTCGTTAGGTAATGAGTTAAATGTCCTTAATGTAGCTGTGTCTTCAGTCTTCATAGAGCTTGCGCACCTGACCGACTAAATTTGTTCATATATTTTCGCAGCCACATTTTTATAATGAACAAAATTCTTGTGCCTGCGCCCTTACACTCAAAGAAAATATACGCTACTCACAGATACTTAACTTACAAATATAAGGAGTTACCTTAGATAGTAAAAACACATACCATATCAGTGAAGGTTGGTTAAATTCGTCGTTTCCACGTTATGGTGGCATCTTTTCAATTATGTATCACGGCGTTAATGTATTATTTAACACTTAGTCGAGTTTCGACATATTTCTTGTTGGCTCCCCGTGGAGTGACTACATTTTGGGTTATGGTACAAGTTACAAGCAATGTTTTGGTTCAGTCGTAACATTGAGCAATTTTATGATCATCATCATCATGGGGGCTTTCGAGAATCAATCTTGGATATAGAAAGGCCCCCCCCTCCCTTCCCCCCCCCTCCCTCCCAAGGGAAGGGAAGGGTCCCTTCTCCTTCACTTCTGGTTCTTTTGAACCCTACGCATTCAGTCATGACATTCGTGTCATCTAATACCATCCATCCAGGGCTGTGGCGGTCTTCTCCACCCTCTGGTGCGGCTAACGTGCATTCTAGCAATGTGTCCTGCCCAAGTCCACCTTTTCCTGGCTATCATGCCCATCACGACACTCAGCTTAGTTTTATTTCGGTCATTAATTGAGAAATTTTATATTGTTTTAGCATTTAAAATATACAGTAACGACGTAGTTTTTTATTCGTAGATCATTTTAAACAACAAACTCCAACTCAAGGAAGATTAATAATTTCACCATTATTCTTCCAAAATACTAAAAGAATATAAAAGATGATTTATTTTATTATTTACGTACACACAACAAAAAAAAAATACATAGAATAAGGAACACTAACTAGTACTAAGGTACTGCTTATTTGAAAAGATATTTCTGCCAGCAGACCTAGGCTACTACTAGAGAGGGTACAGAAGAAAACGTAGATTATCCTACGCCATAGAGTCGTACTTTGTAGTAATCACGATCAGCAAGATTTAACCCTATTATTACCGATAAGGTTCATATTGACCAGTTGATTTTCATGTAGGTTATGTTTTAATTTATTTGCGGTATTGATTTACGGAAAAATTATGAACTTTATTATAACAGCTGATAGTTAAAAACGATTATTTCTGTTAAACATAATATCTTTTCGCTTCAACCTTAGACCACACTCCCCGTGGTGTTGGTAATTTTTTCACGGTGACAACGAGATCGGATTGACAGCATGGACGGGTTGAGAACACTGATACTGCAACAGTGTTTGTCAATCAACCGGGAGGGGGTTAACATACCGCTTTTTGTGACGCTTAGTTAAGAAATTACGGCGGTTGTTACCTATTTTGGGTGTTATTAGATATTTTAAAACGGTAATCTGGTAGATTTTATTTTTGCTTATTTAAAATGTGGTCCAGATAAAACAGTAACTGCGGTGTGGATCACGAATTCTCTGCCTCTAAGTCAAGGTCAAAGATTTTTATTTCAAATAATGTGACCCGTGTATGTGTCGTGTGTGGCCCGTATGTTGCACTACAATGAAAGTCTCATCAAAATCGGTCTAATACAACATAATTATTTTATCTACCCAATCAATCGTGACCTCTGCTTCTTTCGATACTTACGATACTTCTTACAATACCCCTCTATTGTAAGCAGTCCCGTAAATGAAATATAAATGATCTTGGAGAAAATACCGGCAAGAAACTCCATGGATACTCTTTTCATAAAATAAATTTACAATAATAGGTATCTCTATCCGTGAATGTCTTAAAAGGCGACAAACCCCGTTTCCCCGCCACTTCCAGTTCTACAGGATACGATTGTACAGTCCTGCAAAATTAGTACGAGAGTCCTGCAAAATTTGTACTACAATCCTGCAAAATTAGTACTACAGTATTAAAATTAGTACTGCTAAGAGTGGTGCTATGGAGGTTCATTGTCGTGATAGCTGTCTTTCTGGATTTCCATGTTCAGCTGCGGACGTTTATGGGCTGATAATAATATTACGAGGCTTAAGGCGACGCAGTGTCAAATCGGCTGCACACAAAAACGCGCTCGAGCTAGCTTGTGCTAAGTGGAAAAATTATTAATAAAAATATTTTAAGAAACATTAAGATTCAAGTAATTAATATTTAGATACATTTTCATTAATAAAATGTAACTTAATTTTTGTAGATATTTTAAACGACAAATAGGTAGGTACAGCAGTTGCAGTGCTATATTTGTTGTTTAAAATAAATATAAAGTTCAAATAACACATTAAAATAATTGAGTTTGGAATAATCTATACAATAAATTTTGAAAATATAGCTTTAATTGATCTCGTTTATCTCTAGAATGAAAATCTCTGTAAAGAGCAGTTTTTGATATTTTTTTCTCTGCTGTAAAAATTAACAAATCATGTCACGCAACAAAATTATGCCAAAGACATGATAAATGAAGTACATAAATATAAATACCGAATGATTTGAAATTGCTGAAAAAAATTTAGATCGCTATCGCCAACATTTTCAATGCGTCGCCTTAAGTGAGCGGTGACTTCAGCATCTAACGGTGGATGTGTCGATAATACCCTATTGCAAAATGCAGCTTGCTCATAGATAACTCATTTATAGCGGCACTGTTCGCAGTAGTAAGCTTGCGAAGTGAACTGAATAATTTGTGTGTATTCCCCACATTTATTCTAAACATTGGATAACCTACGATGTCTAATGTATCAAAGAATTATCATTACTCTCCTGTCTTTACCTCATTTTATTTGGGGACGGTGCAAAATGTATTTTTCTTCCATTCATCTCTATCACACGTCATTTCCGAATTCGCTTCCTTCACATTCATGTCATGTTTCATCTTTTCTTGGGTCTGCATCTTCTCTTACAGCCTTCAACATTCATACTTAAAACTCTTTTTACAACATAATCCCATTTAGTTTAAACCTAATGCCGTTTATTTCTAATCCTGGCCCATAACATGTAAAAAAAATATTTTAGATTCTGAACACGTTGCAATATAGCCTCGGGGATCCCAATACCTACATTTGTAGATACCTATACGTAGGCAAGTTTATTGTATGTTTTTTTTATGTGTATTCTAGCTGATATTGAGTACTTTAAGCAAGCATCACGCGAACTTACCGATAAAAAAATTACAAAACGTAGAACAACACGCAACTCCAATTAAAATCAATACATCTCATATTACAACCAGCTGTTTAACGCCTGTATCTAAAAAGAGCGAACATTAACAGATCATTTAGCCTTAATCAGCATTCAAGATAAGGCAGTTCTAGGATTTATTATCCGTAAAGGCACATCCTTTAAGTAATGAGCCACTTGGCACTGCGGAGTGTTAAGACCATTCATTATAATTTACTCGTCTAGTCGCCTTAATTAAGTCTTCTCCCATACATGATACATCTTTTTAATTAACAATGTTATTTGCAGTATCATTTAAAGCTGTATTTTTTTTTTGTAATGATATTTATCTTTTGTTGATGCTGTTTTAATTATAGTTATTTGTGACTGTTAATGTTTTGATGGGAAAATGGAATTAATACTATAGATATTACTATCTATAAACCATAATTACCCACCACGTCTATACAGGGTAATTTTTTTTTTGGTAAATATCCCTCACTTGTTGCTCATTGAGCCTTTATTGTTTAGCCGGAATTTCGTTGAGACCTTAACGGCCTTCGACCTAATTTAAAAGTGTTCAGGGTGAGTTTGTACACACTGTATAATGTAAAAAATGGCCCAATTCCGCAGAATAATATTCAAGCATTTATTTTTCTTTATAAAAATGACCATTGAGGTCGGCATTCGCATGAAAGTCAATTAAAATTATATAATTAATCCATGTCATTGGTCCCGGAGGTACTCTGGCAGAATGTTAGTTTTGCCTTTGCCGAATTAAAATATAGCGTAACACATAACTTGATCTGATGACAGTCAAGATATATATCAGGATATTGAAGTAGGAGAGAGTATGAGGAAGCACTCCTTGAGAGAAAGCAAAGTTTTTAATCAAAATTTTGTAGTTTTTACCCAATTAAATATTTTTGCAGTGTTACGCGTAGTGTTAATGTAGAAAATACATAGAATAGAAAGTAGAACGGGTTCGCTGCTCCTATTAGAGATTCACAGATACCCACAGCTGTTATCTGTATTTAATAGATATCTATACTTAATATTATAAAGGGTAATTTTTTTTTAAATGTAGGTATGTACTGGGGTAATCACTGAATTCAAAAAATTCAACAATTCAAAAAATTCAACAACAATTCATAAAATAAATTGACCAATGGAAAGCTTGCACTATCCAAGAGTGATATAGGCAATATTTTATGTTTTTAAGAAAATGCACGGGTGAAATCGCGGGCAACGCTATAGTTTTATACTGTGGTAGAAAGTAAAATGAAAGCAACAAAAATTATTTGCTTACTCACTATAATCTCTGTCTGTATATCAAAATGAAACAGCTACAAAAAATATTCTAGAAAATCAATAAAATATTATAGGTTAAAAAAAACTATAGAACACGCTTTAGTCATCCAAACTGAACGTGTATGCAAAATTTCAGCTCAATCAGAAACCGGGAAGTGGGTCAAATTTAAGTTCCAAGATATTTTTAATACATTTTTTTTTTTTTTTTAATCATTGCCCCTCACAATCATTTCTCCTGTGTCGAGGGTACAGTTTACAAACATACATGTCACATGCACATACAACCAGACCCGAAACAACTATCTGTAGATCATACAAATTGTTCCGTGCGGGGATCGAACCCGCGGCACGTAGCGCAGAAAGCTAATCACTTAGCCACTGCGCCAACCGTGTCGACATATTTAGTTAGTTACAGGTGAAGCTAATAAAAGCGTTTTAAAAACTGTTTGTGCGTTTTATTATTTGTTTGTCAGCCCAACACTACATACTCCTTACTCAATGTAAATTTTCGAAACAAATATTTAGCTCGCATTTCGCGTAATTTCACTTCTCAATCACTAGTTATCATCAGATCTGCGTGTGTTAAGAATTTTTCATCGTTTCACTCTTACGTGCCGTTCGTTACATTTGCAGCCTTACTTTTGACACACCGATTAAGATGATAAAGCTTACGAGATGTTGAACTCGCTCTGATTTCGTTAGCAGATATTTCGTACGTTTCTTTTTTTGGAATTTTGATGTGAAATTACAAAAAATAAATCTCCGTGTGAAATTGAATTGAAGTACGTCTCACATGAAACTTGAGAATTGCTCAAACCGTGCTAGAAAGATTAGCCAGACAGCATGAAAGATAGGTTGGTAAGTAGGTTTAGGTATAAATCAATGTAAACTTTTATTTTAACCCCCAACAAAAAAGAGGGGTAATTTAAGTTTGTAGTGTGTAGTATCTGTATACCTGTCTGTGGCATCGTAGCTCGAAACGGATATACCAATTTCAATGCATTTTTTTAATTGAAAGCTAGTTTAATCGGTTATCATCTTAGCTATGTTTCAAGATAATCTGTTCAGCCGTTCAAAAATTACGGGGTTTTGACGATTAGGTTATCGTGTAATATTCGATATTGTGCAGTTGTGACGACACATAAAAAATAAATTAAAAAATCCAGCCCATTACTGTCCCACTGCTGGGCACGGACCTCTTCTCAGAATCAGAAAGATTAGGCTTTATTCCATACGCTGGCCTGGTGCGGGTTGCCGGACTACACACACCATCGAGAACTTTATGAGGCCCTCTCAAATGTGTAGGTTTCCTCACACTGATTTTCTTGACCGTTAACGCAAGCGATACTCAAATACTGATCCTCACATAAATTCGAAAAGTCAGAAGTGCAGGCTGATTTCGAACTCAGACCCTCCTAATGGAAGGCAAGCGTTCAACCGCTGGGCTATCACTGCTATCCCGTATAAAATAAAATTCTTTTTCTTTCAAGATTCGTTTAAAGAGGTTAACTGTCCATGGTACCCCGGACATACTTAGACAATCACCCGGAGAGGCTCTGTGCACCCCAAGATTCTATTTCAATAATTTCACTTTCTTTATCCATGTCATTTCTTGTTCCACTGCAGCACTGCACTCTTAACAAAATTCCCCAGTAACTAACCCGAAACACACCAATAACATCCTACTAAATAAATAATTAGGGAACACTGCAGTAAATAGCCAAAAACCTTAGGATTATAATCCTCTATTCTTTTTAAAATTACGTAATTTCCTGGCGCCACTTTTTACGATTGTCGAACTGCATAAAATAGTATTGTTCTTGTTATTTTCATTCAGGGTTGCCCCATTTCTCCCATTACGTGAATTAGTAGCAATAAAATTTTCCATTCATTGGAAGAACGGCCTTGAGTACGCAGTGTTACGGTTGGTGAGAAATTATAGATACTCGTAACTGAAAAGAAATGGGTGGTCTATTTTTTTGGGGAGATAAATTCAAAGTGTCTATGAATGAATGAAGTCTCATTTGAACACCAAATTGTTTAAAAAATAAAAATTAGGTGCATATTCGTATGTAACGCGACGACGTTTTATAATCTAGGACTTCGAATGATGAAAAGATGTTAATTTTGTATCGCTGAGTTTAAATAAAAATATTTTTCTTATTTATAGACAGCAAATAAAGACAGCATATTTCCATTGATTGATAAATCACATAAAACCCGACCGAATCCTCACAAAATTTTACATAAAAAACCCACGTAAACTGTTTGAATTATTAGATCACATAATTTACCACTGCGACCATTTACTAGACCGCCAATGACGACCAAAGCCACCATGAAAAAGCGAAATAGCAGTACAACTGTTAGGAAAAAAATGAAAAAATAAATCATTTATTTACATGTCAAGACAAGAATGCACAACACAAAAATAAATATGTAACGGTCGGCCTACACTGGATACGCCTTAGAACACTTTATAGGAACCTTTCGTGCCGGCGCTAGCTCGCACAAAGGTAACAAAAGGGAAAAAATAAGAAAAAAAATTGTCGAAACATGTGTGGATTAAGTGAGGAGGGAGAAGCGATTACGATGTACCACGGGGTTGACAAACCCGTTTTCTCTACCTATTTTCTCCATGACAGAAGACAAAAAGAAAAATGACGAGAGAAAACGGTAAAGAACTGGTTTTGTTCCCGATTTTTCTCTCTCCCATTTTTCACCGTGCTAGCCCTAAACTTGGCTATAATTGTTAATCGCAACAGGTTTTAAAAATATTAACTATTGATTAAAATATTAACTATTGATTTGTATCATTTTAAATTGATGAAAATGTATTTAAACTCTTTTATTTTAATTTTAAGAATTTAAATCGTGAATTGTTTTTGAAGTTTTATTTCATACTTGCTTCCGCCAGCGGCTTCGCCCACGTGATATCTTTATAAATTATAGCCTACCAACATCGTAATCGCGAAAAAAATATCAGCTGTCCCATACGTTTGGTTCGAGTATGTATTGAAGTTTTGTATGGGGTAGCTGATAATTTTTTTCCGATTACTATGTTGGTTCCATAGAGAAAGTTGTTCAGTTTCATGGTCCGATCTCCATAAATAAAACCATGGATTTCTGATACACGTTGTATCACTTGGACTTAAAAAAATCCTAATTTATATTATATTGACTAAACTAACTATACTAACACATTTCATAAAATACAAATTTTATATACACACATTTATTTTATTACGCGTATATTTCAAATTTCGCTTTCAAATTCGCTTCTCTTATAAAATCGCTAATGCTTATCATCAATACCACACACAAAGATGTCGGATCTTTTAAGAAAATTTGGATGCGCCCGCGCCGGGTGCGATGTTTTTTTTTCAAAATCACGTGGGAGGTGAGACGTAATTGCCGAAATTCCTAATTTTTGACAATCAATGGACAGGATATTGCTATTATGATGTACCGAAACCGACGCCATCTTTCTTTAGTGATGTTTATGAAATATGTTTCGGGATAATGCCCATGTTCTTGATTTAATTATGGGCAGACATCGATAATATTTTTCGAATATATTTTATGACTATTTTATTGCTGAAATTATATGTGGGACCAATCAATGGATAGGATAAAATGATTGGGTTCAACTATTGCTAGTGATGAAGGTAACATAATTCCCTTTTATATTTTAACGTGGGTCCAAAACTGGCCATCGATGTTTTTAAGTTTCACAGTAGGTACATATTTACCCCGTACACAACAATATCGATATAAAACCCTAAAAGCATAGTATTCCTTTGTAATAATAAAAATATTTAATGATGCCTATCTACTAGGACCTTCGAGATTGCAAGTCTATCTTATATTATCCTTATTTGTCCATTTGATGTATAATTTTGTATCCCCTACACGTCATTTTCATATGTGAACTCTAAAATTTCCTTAACCACATACTTTTACATATTTACTGTTTCTCATCACCAACCTAGCCGTAAAGAAACCTAATTTAGAATCATCATAACTTTGAAACAATAAAGGCATGTTTATATTGTATAATTCAGTTTAATTGTCCATTCAGTCTTGGCGTGAACGCGGCTCCGAACCCACACGATGATAATGAACCCACCACTCCGAACAGTGATGTTTTAATAAATTTATTTCACATCCGTTCTCTCTGTCTAACACGTGAAGAGTGAGCGAGAGGTCGATAGTTTCCTTGAGAATAGTTTCCCGGTTCCCTCTCACACCCTGCGTTGGTCCATTCGTGACGGTCGTCTGAATTTCATCTTAGAAATTGTTGGGATCTAAGGCTGGGAAAAGAATTTTTACGACCGTCGATATCGATGATACTTGGCATTATTTTAGAGTGGTGCAAGCATAATCGACCATTCGATTCTTTAACATTTTTTTCTAAACTATGAAGAGTGTGATGATGCAGTAGGTACGCTGGAGAACGGATGTACGGTACGATGAACGGACGGGTTGGTTAAATCTCTGCGGATGTAACAGCTCATATAAATCTGGTTGAAATTCACTTACAGGTAAATTCAATTAACCATAAATTATTTAATATAGAGGTATATTTATTAAAAAAAACTGATTTCTTTTATTTCAACTACATATTATCCATCTTACTCAATAGATTTATTAAAGTGCACCTCATACATTTAATTTCCGGGCTCTTGACCGAGTTCTTTACAAAAAGTACCAATTAAAAAACAATAGCTTTAATATAATTTATCCGGCCATTGAAAATTTGGCCAACGTTAGCAAAAGATAATAATATCAAAAATCGATAGACGCGCACTTCCCATCCCTATGCCACGCCCCCGGAGCATCAATAATCTCGTCCCACAAAACAATCTAAAATACAATAATTTATTTTCAAAAAGTGGCGAGTTTGTCGCCTAATTTGTTAAAATTGTTTCACAGACCACCTTTTTTTTCTCTTTTCTATTTTTAGCAAAATGAGTAAGCGATTATAGTTCTTTGTGTGTGTTCTAAGATTAATAGTTCGAATGATTATTATAAAGGCATTTTTCTGTCGACGGGACGTCTTTATTAATATTGGTATTTCTGTACCTACCTGGTGGGAGGCGCGGGCGCAATGGTTCTTGTGTGCTGTGAACAAATTTTTCTTATTTATAATGCGGTTTGAGGCATG
The DNA here is from genome assembly GCA_932294325.1 of Allophyes oxyacanthae. Lineage (NCBI taxonomy): Eukaryota > Metazoa > Arthropoda > Insecta > Lepidoptera > Noctuidae > Allophyes > Allophyes oxyacanthae. The sequence continues at coordinate 4,689,168 of OW028612.1, forward strand.
ATGACGTATTGTTGGATTAATTACTTTTGAATTTGATGACTGAAAAATGAAAATATTATGGACAGAGCTAGTTTATAGAGATTTTAGATTATGTACGTAAAAGTTTCTGAACCAGTAGGCTAATAATTCACGTAACTAAAGAAGTACAGTTTCCGCGCAGTGGCAGTAAAATTTTGATCAAAAAACACATTAGGGATTTTTTTAGCTTCAGTGAGATACGCTCGCGTCAAGTTCGAGCGTCACTGCAATATTGTGATCTGCGCGTCATAACATTACGTGAATTTGCCCTCAGGTCGTCTATTTGTCAGTTTCAGTATGTCCTATCAGTGCGATAGGTAGTCTACTCTTACTGAGACATAGGAATGTACGACAATCTTGTTTCTCTAGACGAGACGATCAGTTCGCAGTCTAAAATTGATTCAACACGAAATACGCTTCTTGAACGAAAGTTACCTAGATTCTAAAGCAAGCTCTAATTAAACTTTAGGTATATAATTAATAACTTGATGATTAGTGTAATATAAAAATGTGGTATGCTAAACGAATGCCAGTGTACAACTCAGAGACTCCATTAAATGTAAAAAAACTTTGAAAATCTTTCCAATTTAATTTTCTGCCCATCTCTGTGAGAGGTGCATTTACATTTTACAGGACAAAGATATGACTTAGGTATGTCATATTTTTACAATACAGTGAAAGAATACCAAAATACCTATTGTAGAAGGAGAATGTAGATAATGGTGCTGAATCTGTTGTTTACAAACTAAACTAATTTAGTCTATGTCTCTTTCTAAATAAAAAATATGAGAAAAGGATGGAAGATGTTTAGTCCTGTCAAATTATTGTGATTTATTCGCCATCGCCATAGGTCGCGTCTAATTTCCCGTAAATTTCAAGGGCAATTAATTTGACTGTTTTAAATATTCTCTGTCCTTTTTCAATTATTTTAGTAAGAATGAGATATATAATTAGTCTAGGGCGATGTGCAACAGAATTGGCACCAATAAGTACCAAATTTTCTTAAAAATATGTCAAACTATTTATTTAATGGCATTTCTATGAACTCGTTGCACTATACAAAACCTTACAATTTACGATATGTAAGTTATCTGAAACAAAACTCCAAAGAAAGTGAAACTCGACGAAGTCGGTAAAACAAAAGGAGATAATCTTTTGTTTACGATTAAACAAAATAAGGTTAATACTAAAATGTTTCATATTTCGTTTGATAACAATATATAATCCTTCTTAGAAGCTTACCTAGCCATAAAAATTTGGGTAAAACAGGTAATAATGTTTATAGTTACCCTTTTGTGCCAAACCGAGCAAGTGCTAACTTGAATAGATTTAACAATTGGAACACTAGGGCCCAGGAACTTGGACAATATGAGGTTCCGAGGTATAAAGTTTTATGACCTTGTTGGACAGTTGTTGCTGTAAAAAGTAACTGTATAGGAGAATAATTTGCACCTTCGTTATCTGGTTTATTTGAGATAAACCTTTTGGAAGAAATTTTTAACAGCCTTTTTTAGTGCCACTATTTTTGCTGTGTCTTTAATAATGTAACATTCTATTATATTCTATGTTAAAATATTTGTTATTAGAATAGAATACAAATAATTTATTGTTTGGTATTGTTAACACAAGTAAATACAGGGTGGCCCATTTAAAGCGTTCCGATTTTTTTTTGTTTCGAGGTTATCACTTTTATTCATTCGAACGCAACATAATTATATTCCGCGAAAATCATTAGTACCTATAGATTTTATGATTTTTTAAATTGATTTTCTTAAAGTTATGTAAACCTCTTTACATTGAAAGTTATTGCACTAAATCGAATCAAATTTGGCGTGTAAGTACTTACTATAGACATGTAGCTAGCACGCATTTTTCAGGTTATTCCCAAATGGTAATAATTGGTTTTAGACCTTTTGGACTACTTTTATTTTTTGAATAAATTTACCCTGAAGCCAAATACCAATTTTATTATCTGTGTCGGTTCAAAATGTTAACAGAATACCGATTTGACTTCAATCGACTTTCGACCTCATTAAAATATAATTTCACGTTTGACGTTGTTTGTTAGTGTAGGAGAATACCATTTGTGACATTTATGACATTGATACTACATCGGAACGAGATCGGAACTTCACTCAGAGGCAAAGAATCCGGGTCAATAATAAACCTCAATATCTCGGAAACTAAGAATGATAGCTTAATCAAATAAACAGTATTTTGTAGACTATTTAATAATACTACTCAAATAAAAATAATAAAACTTCTTAGTTATTATTTGTTTTCAAATTAAAAACCCATAAATTAAAAACGCGTAAATTTCTGTCGCAATTTTTTTTCAATATCCATATTTTACACATTATAATTTTCTCATATTTTAATACCTACTTTAATTAATAATAATATTACCTTAACTTATCTTTAATTAATTATAATTAATTACCTTTAACTTAATATTACCTCCGTGTATTGTTAATTTGTTAATACAGATGTCATGCGATTCGGTATACGGCACAAAGTTTTGAGGTATTCCACGAATAGCACCGATCTGAACGGCACTAAAACGAATAGCACCAACGCTATTCCACGAACGGCACCGATCCAAATTTTGGTTTGGTGCGATTCGTGGAATAGTAAAATAATATTAATTTTATTCCACGAACGGCACCAACGTAAAATTTTCTTCTAGTGATGGGAACTATTTTTTGTTCACAACATTATTAAATAAAACATATCGATATAAATGAGCAGTAAGTACGTTTATTGATCTTTTTTTTTTACGTTTTCTTAACTATTTGGGTCACTTGCAAAAACAGCCTTAAGTTATTTATTACCTACTTACTATAAATACCTAAAATCAAATCACATTCTTTTATCACAATTTCTCTTAGTATCACATTTTTTTCATATAAATAAACTTTTTTCTACTTATAATTTTGTATATATTTTTTTACTTTCTACTGTATAATAATTATTATTATCATATGTAAAGTATTTCAATTACTAAAATCATCAATACCAGCCTTGCATTTGGATTATTTCTCAAGTGACTTTGGAGAAGCCGCTGTTAGAGGTTAGAGGAGTGCTGGCAGTGTTTCCCAATGTTTTAGTAAAAGGATGCTACTTCCATTTTAAAAAGGCGTTGAAAAAGAAGGGGAAGGATCTAGGTCTCCATAAGAATAGCATAGTCAGGAAGCACGTTGCTTTGTGCACCGTCCTACCCCATCTGCCACCCGAGGTGCTGGATGATGCATGGCTTTACTTCATGAGTGAAAGTCCACGACAGGAAAACGTGACAAAGTTTAACGGTTATATGGTCACACAGTGGATCGAACACAGACTGTGGTCGAATAAATGGTCTTGTAAAAGATGCGATTTTAAAACTGAGTTGGTTTGCAAGAGGAATACTAATGGCAATAAAAAAAAATCCAGTAAAATGTTGTATAGGTAGATAATACTAAGAAAGACTGATATTGTAAACGTTAATTGTGATAATAATAATTATTATACAGCAGAATGTAAAAAAAGAAATATACATAATTATAAGTAGCAAAAAGTTTATAAGTAGATAATACTAAAAATTACTGATATTATAATCGTTAATTGTGATAATAATTATTATTATACAGTATAATGTAAAAAAAAATACAAAATTATAAGTAGCAAAAAGTTTATAGGTAGTTAATACTAAGAATGACTGATTTTGTAATCGTTAATAGTGATAATAATAATTATTATACAGTAGAATGTAAAAAAATATATACCTACAAAATTATAAGTAGAAAAAAGTTTATTTATATGAAAAAAATGTGATACTAAGAGAAATTGTGATAAAAGAATGTGATTTGATTTTAGGTATTTATAGTAAGTAGGTAATAAATAACTTAAGGCTGTTTTTGCAAGTGACCCAAATAGTTAAGAAAACTGATTGTTAGATCTATTAATAAAAAAAAATAACGTAAAAAAATAATATGATCAATAAACGTACTTACTGCTCATTTATATCGATATGTTTTATTTAATAATGTTGTGAACAAAAAATAGTTCCCATCACTAGAAGAAAATTTTACGTTGGTGCCGTTCGTGGAATAAAATTAATATTATTTTACTATTCCACGAATCGCACCAAACCAAAATTTGGATCGGTGCCGTTCGTGGAATAGCGTTGGTGCTATTCGTTTTAGTGCCGTTCAGATCGGTGCTATTCGTGGAATACCTCAAAGTTTTTGAGGCGATGTTGGGGAATATTTTCGCATTCCTCTATCAATGCAATTTTCAGCTCCCCACATATTATTTGATGGTCTATAAAATACTTTTTATTTCAATAAGCTATCATTCGTTTCCGAGATATTAAGGTTTATTATGTTGGTGACCCGGATTCATTTCCTCTGAGTGTATATTTTGATCATTTTTAATTACGAGAAGGGCTTCTGGTCAACACCTATTAGAAAAAGTATGCACACGAGAAATTCCATGTTATTCTCTTATTCTTTTATCCATTTCTCGAAACTTACTACATATTTCCAAAGCATATTTCCCATCACCTTGCACCAAAATGTCTGCCTAACCAGAATCTATTGTCTAAATGACTTCTCGCTTTGTTTTAGACTGTACTTCCTTTGTTAGGAAACCGATGGTGTTGCGGCCTTCTCAGATCATTTTAAAAGGATTACCTTAATGTCCTATTGTGAGCATTGCAGAACAAAGATGCCGATAATATAGAACAGTCAGTCCTTATCTGATAAGGGTTCTTTGAAGGTACCATTGCAAAGAATGAGAGCATTGTACCTACTTAGTTTCGTTCTTGTAGTATTTTGTGAACTTTTGAATATGTAAGTTAGTTATTTTCTTTGAGCGAAATTCTTTATAATTTTGTTCCTGGTAGGTAAGTAGGTACTGGTACTCGAGTTTTCAAGAAGTGATTATTATAATAGGTAGCTGTCTTTGTTATATTGGAAATAGTTCGTAGGATTCCCATGTATTCATACTGCATAAGTATTTTCATGTGAATAAGTTTTAAAATATACTTCGTTACTACTATCGAACCTAGTACCTAACCTGGGAACCTAGGTTTAATTGTAGTACCTACGTACTACAATTAAAGTTATGCACATCGGCAACCTTCGTTTAACTTTTGAAATACGAACGTATGATGATGGTATTTTCCATATAGTGATAAATTAATGATATAAATAATAAGTATCTCGTGAGTGACCGACGAGACGTGGTCCTTCGGACATTGGTTGCATATTCGTAATTTCGTAGGTATTATAATTCGGAAACACGAAGATTGCCGAAGCGCATGTATTTATCGTTAAAATAGAAATTGTTTGGTAGAGTTCTCTCATCGTTTAGCTGTAGGTAGGGCTGCCATCCGTCCGGGTTTCCCCGGATTACTCCCAGAAAGGGAGGGCGTCCGGGGTTTAAAAAAATTTCAGGGTGAATATTAATATTCCAGCAATTAGTTCCACTCGCCAGAGACACACACGTAGGTACGACTTTGTGTAATTGAGCTATAGGTGTTATTTTATTTGTGCGACATAATTAGTAATGCTAAGCTAATAACTAAAATATTTTTTGGCTATTATCATAAATAAAAAATGAAAATTTAATATTTTTTAATATTTTTAAGGGCGTCCGGGCTCCGGGTTAAAATCCTGATTTCAACCAAATGTCAGGAGTTTTTGAAATCTTAGGTGATGACAGCCCTAGCTGGAAATAACATGATTGAACGAAGCCGATGGCTTTTTCTATTCACAAATTCCGTGCTTTACGGTTTCCTTCATTGACAAACGCAGGTGTGATAAGATGCTACCTTTACTAGCCCATCATAAAACGACATCATAAATACGTACCAAAACACCAAACTTCAGTTTATTTTTCATATTTAAGGACCCATAAAATCACCTATCAGCATTGATAAATCCATTCCAAGCGCCATACATTTCTATAAACTATAACTTAATAGACCTAACGGGTTCCTAATAAAAGATTAAATCGTCATTTGGTTCCATTAAAAACATATTCCATACAATCTTAAGGATCGTAAAAGTGTTGATTTCTAGAAGTATTTATTGGTCCAAAACATTTACAAATAAGTTGGACATCAATAAAAACGGTGGACCCGTTTACAACTTGACGAATATCCACAAAATATTTTGGTTCGTAACTTTACGACGAGATAGCGTCACGCGTTTGGTAGGTAGTTCGTGTAATAAAATTAAATTGAAAATGAGAGACGGGTTGCTTCCAGATAGCTTTGTCGGGTCTTCTAGCTCTAGTAGCTCTTTTATAGCTTGTTTCCTCTGATATTTGAGGCCTATGATAGCAATATTCAGCGCGATTGTACTTAATCTAAAATATTTGGACTTAGATGTACACCTAAAGTAATTGTAGTGAAACATACTACTCAATTCGAACGCGTCAATTTTGGTACAGTTGGTTACAAAATCTTTAATTGATCTTTCTTTTTTTTATATTTGATTTTGAATAACCCATCGCTCTTCCATCAGACAAATGCCTACCTACAGTTTGTGAATGATTCCGAATTTCAACCTAAGCAAACTGTGTCAGATAGACTGAAAGCTAGAATATATTATGGTTCTATTCTATGATGAAGAGGTTGCAGATGATAATAGAAAATACAAGAATGATAAAATACCTGAAACCAGAGGAAATTATTTTTAAAAAGTCCGATCTTATAACTGCTCTGTTTCATATAACAACAAAATTAAGGCTAATTTTAGCAAGAAAATTTTAAATACAAACCGACAACGCGTTTGCTTCCAGCAGGGATTTAACACAGTCCTACATTGTGATTTTATGTACCTTTTTGGTCTATCAAGATGAGCTGAAACTCTTCTTGAAGAAATGGTTCAAAAGATTTTTTTGTCTCAGTAGGCCACTTTTATCTTATGTTAAATAAAAATAGAGCTGAGTTGAATACTTATTTGCCGCAGACAAGACACACGCATGGTCTTAAATTTGTACCTTTTACTTATGTTTTTTTATCCTTTAAAGATTTTGTCTCATGCCTCCGTGACAAAAAATGTTCTGTTTTTTTCTTCCTATCTCCAAAAATACTCAACCTGCTATCACTTACAATTACATCCAAAACTTTTGTTACCGACCATACACCATTACATGAAATACCGACTCATTATTACAAAGGTCCGCTCCCACACTACTACAGATTTCGAATACATTTCTTCAATGGTATTTAGTCCTTTTTTTTTCTTCACCCGATACGATTCACACGGTCAAGAGTGAGGCGTTGTCGTCTGAATAGTTAAACATGTAATCAGGCTATTAGTTCTATTAGCGGTTCGATTGATGACTGATCCCTATAGAGACTTTTTTATAGCGCCAAATATAAAGATAGAGGTTTGCTAGGTAGATATGAAAAAAAGAAAAATATTTTTATTCCGTACGGGATAATGGCGGTACAACATTTACAATATAACTTAACCGTCAAAAAACTCCGACTCCAACTAGAAAAAGAGCTGTAACTTTTAAACGGCTGAACAGTTTTTCATGAAACATAGCTAAGAAGATACCCGATTAAACTAGCTTTCAATAAAAAACTGCATTGAAATCGGTCCATCTGTTTTGGAGCTACCTTGCCACAGACAGATACAAAGATGCACTAGAAATCGATAAAACCAGCTTACTTTTTTAATTACCAGAAAAAATTAAATTGGCGTACCTATGCTCTGTTCATGATTCTACACAGCTTTTAAAGGGAAAATTGAAAAATTGGGATAAATAGTATATCGACTGCTCCATACATTTTCACCTACGGTTAGGTAGGTATGCAATTTTGTATGGAACATCAGATTTATTTCTCGATTTCAAAATTGGTTCCATAACAAAAGATGGGTAGAAAGAAGATCAGAGATTCCCAATATTCCTTAATATTATTATGTTAAAAAATTGTGGTGAATATTTCAATAATTTATATCCTCCAATTGCACCTTCTATTGTATTTTTATGTCCGAAATAATATGACGATTTTTTTAATTCATACAATGACGTGTCGTTTACGGAAATATTTACGCAATTAGATTTTTATTTTAGTGGTATGGCCATCAATTGTTCCGTTATTAGAGAAAATCAAAGAGATATTGATCCAATGTATGTTAATAAAAAAATGGAAAGTCAAAGTCAAAATCAAAGATTTTTATTTCTTTGCAGGCACTTTTAAAATGTCGTGATTCTAGATGCACGGTTCCAAGTGGGTTAGTCCTGGAGAAAGTACAAGATACCGGCAAGAAACTCCATGGATACTCTTTTCATAAATCAAATTTACAATAATATCTGGATGTAAGGAAGCAATAAGTAACCAATGAAGAGATTAATAGCATTTTATCTATGATTTTAGTATCAAAAATTTTTACTGGTCGTCTTCTAAATTCAAAAATACTCATATTATTCCAAATCGAAGGTCTTGATTAAATTTTTTTTTCTTTTTTATTTGAGCTGTGACCGCACGCACAATTAATGGCTACCTAATTTTGGTTTCGGTTGCCGATAAAACCGTAATTTATGCAAATATCTGAATTGAAGTTTACGGCCTTATGTTTAATGAATTTCGGTAATCGGAAATGCCGCAAATGACTGTTTTTGCTCATGGGTGGCAGATTTAGCTAAAATGTCTCTAATAATCAACTGTTAGTTTCGAAGCCTATTAGGATAATTTATGTCCTTGTTTTAATATTTATGCGCATAATAATTTTACGAGTTGCTCTGGTTTCCCTTTTAGCGTTAATAACTATAACAAATTCGACACTGCGAAATTATTCCATACCGAATAGTCAAAAGGCAAAGACATATTTTTTATTTTTTTAAATTATTATTTTTTTACTTAATTTTACACTGTTGGCATCCTAAGAAAAATGTCTTCTCTGTCTATGCACCTGTCTTCTTCTGATTACCTATGTCTACCATTCTAGTGTGTCTTGTTTTTTGTGGCAAATAAATTATATTTGTTTCTTTCACCGATAGTGTCCATGATCTGGGAAGATTTACCGATGTCATATTTTCCTAAAGGCCTTATAAAGGACATAGATGTTAACATAGTAATATGATCTCTACAGTCCGAGTCTACATAGTGAGGCCTCTTTTTGCTTTAATTACGTTAATGGTGAACGCGCACCCACACGCGCCAATCGCATCGCACGCGCCTGTGATTCGAATTTTAGTATTCTTTGTATAAATTTTATGCAACCTTAATGTCACTACAAAATTAGCTAAACAAGACAGTCAAATTTAAATTACTTTATAACGTTTATGGCTAGTTTGCAAGATTTACTTTTTATTACTGCTTTATTGACACGGAACTAATCCGGCAACATTTTAGCCCCGTCAACATGTACATAAAAGTCGGTGTAGGTATAAATTAAGCGGCTGTGAGCGGCGCGAACTTGACGCATCTTAATTATGTAAAATGTTCTCTTGTCCGACCCTGGCTGACCATTTTGTAGGAGTAGGAATCTATTAGAATGTTTCATAGACAGTTTTTTTTTCTTTAATTAAATAAATTTTGCCTATTACTGTTCCACTGCTGGGCACGGGCCTGTGGGCTGAGCACGAATATTTTGACGTATGGTAACGCAAACGTAAGCAAACTTTTGATTATAAAATACGATTAATCTATTTTTTATTTTTTTCAATTTTATGCAACAAACACACTTGTTTCATGAAAATGTAAAAATATTGAAATAATAAATAATAATAAAACTTTTTATTCGGACAGCAAGATTGCATGTATTTCCAAAAAAATATCATTGATTAAACGTGTATTTTTATTCTAAATTTGGTTACGTAAACGTTACGATACGTCAAAGCATTCGTGCTCGGCCCACTGTCCTCAGGAGAAGGGTTTAGTTAGACACGCTGGCCTATGAGTTGGAAAAGTTAATATAATAAAACTCCATAAAGTTCTCGATGTTGTGTGGACTACATAACACACAACATCGAGAACTTTATGGAGTTTAATCACCCAATTTTTTTTTAAGCTAGTCTTGAAATTGTTTCATACTTTTTCTGTAGTCTATTACTGGATTACGCAACTCATTTTGTGGCAAGTTGTAAGAAGAAATGGCAAGACCAAGATTTTTAGAGCTTTTCAAAATCTACGTGAGCGACGTTTGGCAACAGATGAGACGTAATAACGTTAATATGACCTGAAAAGCCTCTATCTCAATCACTATAAGCTACCAAGATGAAGACGTTCGAGAATAGCATCATATTTGTATATTTTTTTCCATAGTTCATGTACCTAATTATTAAATATTTGTTTTTATATATTTAGATAGTTCATCGTATTTGTTATCTATGTAGTTTATTTCATAGTTGTGTAGTTATTGGATTAGTTTAGTATACCATAAGTTTAAGTGGTCTAAATAAATTATTAGTGTTATTTTTACACACTGTGTCTACGTGTCTATCATCCATATTTCCAGTCGCGGGACAGTGTGCTCATATACCTATAACATTTTTATTACCATGTTGCCTTGAGTGTACATAAATAAAATAAATAAATAAATTATTTTCACATTCTTATGGTTACAATACGAATTCCACACGAAGATTGTAGAAACATCTATTGATTCGTACTGCTACATTACTGTGGGTCGCAAAACACCGCGTTGCACCGCAGAGCTGTGTGGTCTGGCCGCAGGCTCAGCGCTTGACGGATCAATTGCTTTATTGTAGCCACCCCGTGGCCCTCTGCATTCTCACTAGTGCTGCTAAGCGAGAAAGAAAGTTCCCGGTCTCCAGCAGTCGTTGGTGCCACTTAAATCGAATGATTAATATCCCATATTCTTATTTTTTATTCATGTTAAATTACATTATTCTAGCAACTCTTACCACAACATAGTACTAATCAAGATTGTAATCTATTATTATAAGAGAAGTTCCGTGGAGTTTCTTGCCGCTTCTCCATAGGACTTACTATTTGGAACCGCGCATCTTATAGAGTCTCGACATTTCATAAGTTTCTATATCTGGTTTACATGAAATAAAGATCAAATCTATTCTACTTTTTGAGATGTTTTACCACTATCTTTTACAAAATCATGTTTCAGGAAAATTTTGTTTCAAGCTTAAAGTAATATTACTTTAATTCTTACCATGACTTTTTTAAGAATAACATCGTTTCTGTCCTGTTTATAATTGTCACAGAATGAATGCTTGATAATTGTATATAATTATCCCAAACATGCCTTTAATATATTAATTTGTCTTTGAGAAATAATTATGTCCAATGATTTACGATGGCATCACAAAACTTCATAGCAATACAAAACGTAAGAGTACAAAATTTAGATGTAAGGTTAAAACAACACTGCTTTAAGAGATGGTGGTAGCCTCCTTAGATTTATAGGCCAGTAATTGCGGTTATAATATAACCAAAACTTTCCTGTTTCTTAGATTTTTCAATATCTAGTTCTCTCAGCGAAATCATGATTTGTGGAATCTTTTTTTTTTGCTGTGTAGAAAGATTTTACAAGGTATACGTAGATACCTCGGAATCTCATTAGGATCCACAAAGCCAAAATTATAAACAGTTGTATGTATATCTTAGTGAAGTGTGGTTTTTTTTGTCAAAAATACTGGCTAACTGTATTATACAACATGTTCTTCAACATATAGCTCAAAACGATAGATAATACACGTGAATATATGACTTATGTCTCAATATTACATCCTAAGTTACTTTTAATAAAAATAAACCCTATCACTAATATTCCCAATCCCGGTATCCATCAGACATCACTAGCTGAGACCTCAACGTGCCCTCCCGTGACGCTGGGAGATTCCACATACCGCCTCTGGTTGCGAGGCGCGGAAATTTTTACAGAGTGAAATAGGTGTTATGACTTATTGTTAGGGGATAGAATGGTCTAGAAGCCTTTTTGTTCATTGTGAGAAAGATCAGGTTTTCGTTATATAGGAAAATATTTTAATCCATCACTTGGGATTGTCTGTGACTATCTATAATTGGATATTTGTGTCCCCCGACAAAAAAGAGGATCTCTGTGGATCTGTGTATATGTGTATTTGTTTGTGGCATCATGACATCCAAAACGGATGGATCAATTTCAATACAGTTTTTTAATTGAAAGCTAGTTTAATCGGGTATCATCTTAACTATGTTTCATGAAAATCTGTTCAGCCGTTCAAAAGTCACAGCTCTTTTTCTAGTTGGAGTCGGGGATTTTTGACGGTTGGGTTATATAATATTGTAATTATGAAGCACTCTTCGTTATTTTATAATTTAATTTTTTGGTCCATAACAATAAAGTAGGTACTAGTGAGCATTTGATAGGGTCTATGTTTGAATATTTAGCTGACTTAAATCGATAGTAAATATTTCATGTAAAGTCTGTTTGACTCAAACGAAAGTAAATTATCTCTATATTATAAAAAAAACATAAATATTTTCAAATCCAAGCTTGAGTTGACGTTTATTTTCGAATTAAATGCTCTATAATTGTTTTTTAGTTTTAACATATTTTTTGGGCCTATAGCAACACAGTTTTTGTAGAACTTAGTCCATCAGCCTATAAAGTAATTTCGTATCAAATAAAACGAGATTAAAAATAAACCCAAATATTATGACAGAATATGATGAATTAGATGTTGGGGGATCATTAAACAAATCTAATTTTTATTTCAATACCTACCTGTTGAAATATTCAAAAAATTTACTTAATAGCCCCCCGACCTGATTTCGCCTGAGGGTTACAGAATTTTATACGAACACATTTGTGCCTCTAAAATGCTGCTTCCCGGCGGAGCGTAAAAATAAAAGGAATGTGTGTGACTGATGATTTTATATTGTAAATATTTATGAAATAAATTGAATTGAATTGATACTGAAAGATAAGAGTTAGTATCCATAGACGACTCATTAGGATTAATTTTAATGAGACGGAGAGGAGCTAGTAGGTGTGGAAGAATTCGAAATCGGAACCAAGATCCTGACAAAATTCCTAAATGTGTATCACTCCCGTAATCGGAACTGAATCTAGTGTGATTTTTCGGAGGGTGAATATACTTATAGTTTTTCTCCTTGATTCGCATAATTTTGGCTGTCATAATATTGATTGGCATAAAAGGTTCGGCATAAAGTATTTTCGCATAATTATATATACAAACAACAAGTAAACAAACAAAAGAATTTTGGCCAAACGTGAACACTGTCATTATGCCTAATCAGGTTATGCGGATAGACGTTATGCGAAATGACGAGTATGACAAGTACAGTTATTCTACTACAAAATATGACTTCTAATTTTATGCGAGCAAAATTATAGATAATAATTATGGAACCAGCTTTTGCTTAGGTTGCATTGTTTACTCCTTGTTCACCGAATTTGAAAGATGCTGTATATATGTATATACCTTTTGGTATCTCTATCAAATGGTTATTCCAAAAATCATTTCATTAGGGTTACCCAAAAAAATTGCCACTCAGCGCAATTTTAGCACTACCGTTTCGTCTCGTCTGAACTTGTTCAAGGTCACGACCTTGACAATTGCTAGATGATGCCAAAGCAATTATATGAAAACTAGTTCTTTTAGTTTTTGCATCGCGTGATGGACGAACGAAAGGGAAACCATTAGATGCCTTCAGGCTTTATGTAATAACACTTATAATGTCAAACGGAATCTTTTGGTGTTACAGGCGATCTAATAAGGAATACTATTTGGTTAGAAGTTAAATATTTCAATTTAATGAGTAGAATAGAATAGATTTTTAATTGTATTTTTTTGTCTTTCAAATTTTATCATACAAGAAGGTAAAAGACAAAAAATACGAAGACAATTTAGAATAAATTGCACGTTTAAAACTGCAGAGTCTTGAATCCTAGGTTCGGTTATTATTTTCCATACTAATAGTAAAATTCATAACTCCATCCAATATGCGTCCACCCAACAGGAGCTAAGACCAGGTTGCCTACCATCTGACTCCGTAGGATGCTTGAGCTCTTTGGTCACATTGCACAGTGGTCCGGGCGCCTTGACAAGGCGGTCATAATTATTTATATATTCAAGTTTTTTTTTTTCTGTTGAAAATGCTATTAAAGTATATATAGTTATAGGATATTTTAATGAAAACACAATTTTAGGTTTATATCATGAAAAATGTATGAATTAAAACAAAATTGGTAAATATTTTTTTTTAACTAGTCAATGTAAAATAAAATCTTCCATTCTATGCTACTTAGTACATAAACTTATAACAGGGAAGTGAAAATATTTTAAGTCTATGCTTATAACGCTACTAGACAATAGAGATTTCTTTGTTCGGGGCAGTTTCCTGCTGGAAGTGATCAAAGGATCTGAATTCAGCAGAAGTCTGTTTATAAGGTCTGTGTTAGTGGAGACTCGTGACATTTTTCTTATGTGGTTGAGCCTAAACGCCTTGATATTTTTATTAGTTGACTCTGCGGCCTCTTCAAAAAGTTCACCAATAGAAACTAATGCGTTATCAATTACTACGGCTCCGTGAACGAGCACTTTATGCACGGATGTTTTACGAAGTGTGTTCTATGAAAGTTGATGTTCTCGGTAGATTGACACTTTCTTTCTCACTAAGCCACGTAGAATATTTATTGAGGACTGTGCTTTTCTTCCGACAACTTGATTTCTAGAAAAAAATAAGTCATTCGCAGATATACTTCAGAACGTTCTCCAAATTGCTAACATCGATGTTATCTGCATCCGACATCATGTCCATTAGTTGCTGCATCACTTGCGGCGTCTTTCTATATCGGAACCACTCGTGGATAGCCACAGTTCAAATATAAAAACTCTTCAAAAGGTTCCAATGCACTTAACATCTGAAAAAAATAAAAATAAAATAAAATAAACTTTTGCAATACTTTCGTAGCTTTCGCCTACGCAGGCGTAGCATGCTTATAACTATCCAATCCGCAAATTTCCGCAGACAATAACTTAAGGCCGTTATTTAAGACACATGTGGCTTCTTAATCAAGAAAAAGTTAGCGTTAAGTATGATTCAGAACATAGTTAAAAGTCTAAGTAAAGAATAATTCTACAGATTTTTTAAACAAAATTTGGTCGTCACGTAGACACATCGTTATTTCAATATTATTCAGAAAAATGTCAAAACGAGTATACAAAGCAAAACAACATACCTGATTGTTGAAGGTCCATTGTAAAAAATATCACTTAATTAACAGAATTCTGAGAAAACAGCCACTAATTACAGGTCACGTAATGAGTCACTGATAAGGGTTTACGTGCAACGGGAGTTGTGTTCACTTTCGGGTTTCACTTAAGAAAGAAACTGATTAGCTATCGGGTATCTATTTATATTTAATTATAGTATATGTATCGGCCAACGAAATGACAGTGTTCAAGATGTGAAAATACTATATGTGCTTTTTTGAATTTTGACCTCTAGCGGAACCACTGTGCATTGCCAGAAAAGATTGCCACAACCTCTATCAGATGATCGGGCCAAATCCGCAAAAACACCAAACTCCTCGAGATATTCCACGTCGCCAGAGACAGGTACTGGTGGTGCAAGATTGTCAGAGAAAAAAATATTATAAGGAACACAACGCGAGGAGAAGGAGTAAAATTCATAACTTTATTGCTGTTATATGTGTTGCTTATAATACGAAAGATAACCTAAAAACAGCATATTTGGCGTGGGAAAATACACTGAATTTGGTTATTCATAAGTTACAGTGGGATTAAATGCGAGTTATTGATGACGCAGACGAATTTAATATGAGAAAAATAATTGAAACCATTCGAGATAGCATCCTTAGCCTTGATTACTGTTACTGTCAGCCTGCATCATCCCACAGCTGGGCAAAGGCTTCCCCCCATGATTTCCAGGCTTTTCGGTCTAGAGCCAGTGAGACCCATTCGTTATTACCTAGTTTTATCAAGTTCGTCCCGCCATCTCTTTCGTGAGCCTTGACTACGTAAGAAAAATGTGACAGCCACAGCGACCAACAAACAATGCATCCCTTTCTCGCTTATAGACGTTTTCATATGAGGATACGGAACAGGACGTTTATTTGCGACTGCAACTGTCATATTTATTAAACGTTATCAGGTACGGTCACTTATTTAAGACCTAAAATGTTTATTTTAATTGAATAATTAACATCTCGATGAAAGAAAAAAATGTATCGTCAAATTATAGAAAAAATTAAGACCAATTTACCAAGAAATCCCAAAAACTGTGTGTGGCAAGGAAGCTGTGGTACATAAAGGTGCCGCACGCACGCACGCATGCATATGTCATAATCTTGACAGTTCGCCGGTGCAAAATAAAGAGCTCCACCGTTCCCATCGAAATTACTGACACCTCCATTTTTTCTTTTTTATACCTTTTTGTTGTATTAATTTGCATGTGTTGCCGTGCGCGTGAGTTGTGAATCATGTAGCGGTATTTATTCATAGTTTAGCGGGCAAATATTATTACGTTGTTATGAATCTGGTTTGAAATTGGTAGATTAAGTTACTAATGATGATTGTTTATTATATAGAAGAAAGATTGTCAGGTGTTCTTTTGGCCAGTTTAGGATGAATATTAAGACAAAAATAGAGATAGTATCATTGCTAACGGGTTAAACTCGTTTAAGTGATAATTAAGAAATTAATATTGAGGTAACTTTCTTGTCTTATTCATAAATGACTGCATACACTAAGAATGCTGATTCCACTTTACCTATTGAAATAAAGAAAAATAATTTATTTGGTTGCAAAATTAAGGAAACAAATGCAAAAAAAACGAAATCAAGAAGAAAAACAATTTTTTCTTTTCTTCTTCTTATTAAAAATCGTTGCCCTTCACTAGGATTTCTCCTGTATCGAGGGTACAGTTTACAAACATACATTTCACATGCATACACAACCATACCCGAAACAACTATCTGTAAATCATACAAATATGCTGCTGCGCTAACCGTGTCGTCGAAATAACCACATAGATATTATATAATGTATGTAGGTTATACCGGAATCATGTGGGGCTCACGGCTGCACCAAAAAGGTTCAGTTCAGCGTATGCCAGACATCTGCCCAGCGCTGATTATCAACTGAACCCGTATTGACTGAGTTTAAACAAGTCGCTACACGTTTAAACTTTGAAGCCAGTAAAGGCAAATAACACACGATGCGGTGCGGCGCTGCCTGCGCCACAGGTGCGCGTTCGAATCTTGTACCGCTCTAGAGGTAATCCGTTGAATCTTGGCACACGGCATCGCGTCGCCTCAGTAGGCAACTTGCATCAAAATTATAATGAGATATTATTTATTTATTTATTATTTATGTTATACACATGACAAAGAAAATAAGTAAAGATATCAAAGTACAAAGGTACTGTACTGCTTATAACACTAGCCTGCTTTAGCTAACTCGCTTTATTTGAGTACTGTTTGGTTACTGTTGCTTAGGTGGTGCTTGCTTTTAGGTGCTTTGTTTGTTGCTGGTTTATTAATTATGTTAAAAAATCAATAATAAAAGTGAAAAGTGCTTTAATGAAAGATTTATTAAAAAATTATAATTTTTTTTACAAATTACCTACCTTTATAATAAATTGTGTAAAACGGAACGTTATTTCAAACACCATCATCGAATTTATGACGTCACTTCTTCGTGTTTCCTTGGTAACGAGCGATGTACCTTGTTGTCTGTGTTTTAGCATTACCATTTGAAAGTCATATTTTAATTTGTGATCATTTAATTTTTTTTTCTTTGTTTTACTATGTTTATTTAATACAATCTTTACGATAAAGTAAAAATACATACAAGTTCGATTATATCTTCTCCTCTCTCAATTTGTATGCGCTATACCACGCACCGTGTCGTGTGTCATTCACCTTATGTTAGTCTGATACCAACTGCAACTGAAAATTAATGATCAACTGAAAAAACCCTTTCATCCGAATTACTTCAACATTAATTAAACTGAGACTCACATCAATTAAAATGAGACCTCTAATTAAATGATTTCCACACAAAAACCACAGTTTTTATACCAACAGGAATTTCATTGAATATAATTCCGACATCTTTTTGTAGAGGATCACTCACACCTTTTTTTGTAAGCCGAGTTCTCAATGACTAAGCCGTGATATTAAAATGCTATTAGTCTATATGAGCGGTCAATATATCATTCAGGGGCGGCGATATTATCGTCGACTAAATGCGCCCAAGAATTTCGATGTCTTAATTTTTTTTTCTAAAGTTTTTGCGAAACAATGTTCTTGTTTGCCATTAGCAAGGATGTGGTGTTAATGCCATATGAGTTTGTTTCTTTATGATTGTTTATGCTTCTTGGCAGAATTAGACCTCCTTGGTTTGAAACTACGTGGTAGGTTTGGAATAGTTTGTTTTTCTTTATAGTTCTTGATTGGAGTTTGGGATTTTGTTCGGTTTTTGTAACATGATTTTGATTGCGGAATTAGATAGCGATTAGTCGTAACTTAATCATGATTAGGCAAAAATAATGCTGTGATACAGTCTAGGTAAATTAAAAGTTTGTTGCTTGGCCGGGAAGCGCGTTGGTGACACTTACATGGTGTGGGGACGACGGCGACGGGGGACCAAAGACTGCTGGGGGGTAGCAAGAAGTGTGCGGGTGGTAGTGCCGCCTAGCAGGAGCGTCAGTAGTGCCGCGCGTCATTTGTTCGTTGCTACCCGTCCCCCGTCGCCCGCGGACCACAAGAGTGTCATGAACGAACTTGAAATTTCCTCAGATCATCCACGAATTTAAGCTGTCGTTTAGACATTCATTCTTCTCTGATTACCAAGATGTTTTTCCATGATAAAAGACCTATATAAGATTCTTATTTTGTTCTTAATTTTCATTCCCGCAATATTTCTCTTGATTGTTTTTCAAAATAAATGTTGTAGGTTAAACTCAAGATTTAATTTGTTCCATCACCATGATCACCATCTAAACATGCGACTCTCAAACGAACCCAAATAGAGTCGTCCAAATTAAAAGCCAGACCGCACACTCAACCATGAAATAACGAAGGGATTAAAACGATGACACTGTATATTTTTCATAACAGCTTCCCAAACTATTAACGCTACTATTAACTAAAGAACGGTCAGAATACGCTCAGTCATACATAAGTCATCAACTCATCAGCTACTTTACATGTATAGTGTTAAATTTGGCGGTGGCTTAAGAATTCCAGAGAGTAAAATGGATGGCTACTTTATACTGTTGTCAGCGCCATAAAACTATTGTGATGGACGGATGGTCGTTTTTTCTTATCACGCTACGGGAGGCGACCACACCGACTCGTTTCAATGGACCGACTATCCGTAAATACAATAAAATCTTAATATTTACGTTCTCTAGCAATAAAGGTGCAATAAGAGTACACAGTCAAATTTTTGTCTGCTCGCTTTTCCGGAGCGTCACAATGTGATATCAACCTTAACTTTGTGAAATAAAGTTGGTTTTTGAGTGTGATTTTTGAGAGATTTAAGGCGATGCTCATTGTCCGTTTATAGAAGTTATTTGTAAAGTTCCGCATTGTCTTAGATATATGATATTTGTTTTTCGTAAGAGATAAGCGAGGGATGGGAAAGCGCCGAGTTGTGAATCATAGACACGTTTTTATTTCGTGTTTATTTTTGGCAGTAAGCTGTTGGTTGTTCGAATTTGTTTGAAATAAACAAAGTTTGTTTGATGTTGGAAAAAATGTTTGTGAAATATATTGGGTAAATAATTTTATTTGATCGGGTGTGAATGTATTGTTTAACAGCTTTTCCGTTTATTCGATTTACCGGTTATTTTGTATCCGACCTATATTGAATACGCTAATTAAAATTATATAAGCACAACTTTAGATAGGAAATATCCAGGGATAAATTTTTCCCGATCTAATTTCTAGAATAAGTACAATTTTATGGCTGTCATTAGGGTCCCTGATTACTTTAGGGCCTATTTTTCTTATAGGAACTAGCGTTATAACTGTTATAAGGATTTTTTTTTAACCGAAACTACAAAGTATTCACTTTTGCCTACCGTATCTAATTTTTACTTCAAATCACAAAAAAAATTATTTTCTACTTACAACCAAACAGCTGACAACGATGACGCATGCGCAAGACGCAGGTGATGCTCCACATATCTAAGAGCCTGCGTTTCATTCACAATCTCAAACAAAACTAATCAATTCAGCTCACTTATCACAATGTGCACCATAAAACAAACGAACCACGCCATCTATAAAAAAAAAACACTGAATTTATGTTCGCCACCCCCATTGTTAATTATTTACGAGATTCGGTCACCCGTGAAGTGCTACCTTATTTTTTTGACAAACAATATTCAACCGTAAATCTTAAAATGAAGGTGCAAATTCGCGTGGCTGAAAATTTGTACAAAATTACTCAACAATGCTCAACTGCTCGTAATGAGCGTTTATTCATTTCCACTAGTCTTAATTTCACGGTAACCATTGTCCAGCACACTTCTGTTTCACTGAATGAAGTTTTTAATGCTTGAACACAAAAACACAATCGATACTCAACCTTATCGTGTGGAAATAAGATATTTATGTTTTTCAATTGGCAAATCAACAGAATTTACCGTGACTACCAAAAATTATGGCGTGATTTTGTCAGCGTGAAGGAATTCCATAGAGCTGTAACAATGTGGGTTGTTAATTTTGTATGTTTTTAATTATTTGTTCGGAGTACCATTGAATATGTGAGCAACTGTTTATATCATAATAATTATTATATATATTATGTATAATACTTTAAATTAGGTATTAAGATAAATTATATGTTATTTTTAAGCCTATTTTGCATACCATTTAAATGGTCAAATATGTGGCAACTTATCTGTATGTGATAAGAACTGTACAAACCCATATTTCAAGCAAATAAAGAATATTCTGATTCTGGTATCTATTGCCTTAATACAAGTAGCAGGTTTTACGCTCATTTCGGAAACAATTGTTATGTATAATACGTGAAGAGAAAACTTTGTACCCCTTTTTAAGCATAGCTACTAGTGGTCTCCAAGAGGTCGCAATTCGACCGTAATTTTAGCTTTCTGCACTCTCTCCATATAAACTTTAACTATGCAATATCTCACACTCCTCCGTGAGCACAGTATAAGGAGTACAAAGTTTTCTCAATTAGGTTGGGGTCAGCTGCCAGTCTAACCAGATGCGGCTGAATATCAGTATTTTACACAGAGTGACTGCCATCTGACCTCCACGTCATTACGGGAGTCTAAGTTTTTCATACGAATATATGAAAGACTTATGAGAGATTGTATAAAAAAAAATCATTTACCACTAAAATCTTAAACCAAAATCATTTCTTCTAAAACACGAAACACCCAAAAGCAATTAGATGCAACCTTCACCATCTGGAATGATTTTAACCCTCACCAGAAATATTTTAACCTTTTGAACTTTACACAGTTTTTCAATTAGTCTTTCATATTCTGACGACACATGCACCCGACACGTGCCAAGTTTTTGTCGTGTATGCACTTGAGAACAGTTGTGAAATATGTTTTATTTTTGTTTTGTAGGTTAAGTGGTGTAGTTAAGTTCGTGGTATAATTGATGTGTATCTGGGGCATGTCATAGCAAAACTTTAAAGTTAAATTGTTGACATGACATGGAATTAAAAGTTTGCAAGTTAATCTTTTCAAACTGTTATTAGTTAGGCCCGCCATACACGGACTGCTCGAATAGTTACCTAGTGATCAACATACACGGACCGATCTTGCAGTCAAGAGTCAACAGCTAGAGGCTGCCATTGATAACTGCTCGAGTAGTTAGTTTAACTGCACGAGTAGTTGGCAATTTAAAATCAAATTTCATTTCAAATCGTGAGGGCGGGAAGCGTGCGCGACGTAGAATGAAGAGCGCGGGTGGAGGTAACTGCGCGAGAGCAGTTGACAGCTCGAGCAGTCAGTGTATGCCTGGCGACTGCTTGACCGCATGATGAAATTTCACCGTGCTGCCAACCGCCCGAAGCAGTTGCAACTGCTTGAGCGGTTCGTGTATGTACGTACGTAGAAGTCTGTAGTTCACTATGCAGTCGCAGCTTGAAGCAGTCGATCTTGACTGCTTCAAGCTGCCCGTGTATGGCCAGCCTTAGAGTTAAGTTACATTTCTGGTCTGCATAATTTTCTTTCTGTTGTTTGTATGTATGTAAAGAAAGAAAGAAAATAAAATCATAAAAACGAATACACAATAAAATAAAAAATCAATAAAAATTACGCACACAGAAAGGATAAGACATAACCAACAAAAAAAGTACAACAACAATAATCGACGGTATCAGGCTACCCTGATAGTTTGTGCGATGCGTGGCAGACTTGGTGTGGTAATGCGTGTCTAATAGGCCTCAGCTCAGCATATTGATGCATGTCTTTAGATATATTTATATAATTTATGTAGGTACTTGTATCTACTATAGTTATGATACCTAAGTAGTTGTATTGTTTTGTAATTGTATTGTACCTACGCTTCACTTTCTCACTCTACATCTTCATTTCTCTTTCACCCAAAGGTTTGCTGGAAGAAAACTCATTCTGAGTTAAGCTCGCTTTTGTACATTTACTTTTAAACTGTATTTTTGTACATTCCATATTTTTTTTGTGTATAATAAAGAATAAGAATAGTTATTTATATAAGTAGGTAATCGAATAAGAATAGTTATTGATGTTAGTAAGTAGGTATCTAATATTTCTTAAACTATAAGTCTGGAAATTATAGGGATGTGCCTTTGCCCAGTTGTGGGATGATATGTGGTTACAGCACTTTTTTATTATGTAACTAGGTACAAAAATTTTACTGAGGCCTATATTCAGCAGTGGACGAATATTGGCTGATGATGATGATGATAGATTACTAGATCCATGCTTGTTTTTATCCGAACTTCGTTTATTAAATACACTGCACCTTATTTAAATATATAAAACTAGCTGTGCACGCGACTCCATCTGGAAGGACATGGAAAGATGAGATTTTTTTTAAAATTGTCTATGTCCTTCCTCATAATTTCTACAGTTTTCTTGTTAAATTTCATCCAGATCGGTTCAGCCGCTTAGTCGTGAAAAGCTAACAAACAGACAAAGAAACTGAGTTTCGGAATTTATAATTTTAGTTATGATTCAACGCAAATTTAAACTCCTTACTTCGTCTATTATTCCATATCTAAGTAAAATCATACTTCAATTAAACATTCAAAATATATTTAAAACAATATTAACAAAAGAATTTGATACAAGACTATAAAATGCAGGTGCAAATTGTTTACATGCCGTAGACCGCCCGCGTTGATGTCTTTATAAGGACGCGCTTGATGCGTAGCTCCGTAGCAAGCGAGATCGTTTTATGAATTGGTAATACGAAAGCTTTTAATTTGAATATTTTTAATAGAATCTTTAAAATGTAGTATCATGTAGCATAGATTAGATTAAGATTTTTAAGTAAAAGTTTTTTTTTTTTTTTAATTTTATCTAATTTTTATTGTTGCGTAGAGGAGTCATAATTATTCATTATAACTATTGTTAAATGCAGAAAATTATATTCTGGTTGCCTTCTTATATTTAAAATACACTAGGTAGTTTTATGGTATTCCATTGTAATATCTATATTTACCCTGAAATCCCAAAATTGAAGCTAGCGTCGTTCAAAAACTCGACAGTCGTCCAGTATTTATCATGGGCAAGCGCAAGGCGTAGCACGTGGTCGCTATTTAATGGAACCAAATTTTTTTTATTTTCTGCAAATCCATAAATACTTTCATCTCTTCTACAATACATTTGACACCTGCATATGCAGGTGTAAGAAAATACTAGTGGAGATAAAATGAGTTACAGTGGCGTACACTCCATAAAGACAAAAAGACACTGCCTACCCTAATAAATTAAGTATTAAGTAATAAAAACATTAATATGTCTGTAATATAAGTTAATTTAAGTCTTAGGGTGAGGTGGCCAATTGCACACATCATTTAACTTGACAATACAACACGAAGTTGTTTTTGCCTACCCTGTAAGAAATGTCTGTGCACGCCACTGATGGGTTATGACATAAATAAACATCGTTTTAGCAGTAATATAATTACATTTTAAACAGTATATACCACAGACTGCGGAGAGCGCAGAGAGAGAGACACTTAACAACACGTATAAAATTGACATATTGCGTTCGAAGAATCTAGTTCTTTCAACAGATAATCACAGAAAGGGCTGATTTTTCAATCACCACCCAGATAATGTTTTATCCTACGAATAAATTTGACACTTGACAGATTTTGTATAGGAAAGCTGTCAAAAACTCGAATTCATTTCCTCGGTTAAAATTATCTGGCAATTGAAAAATCAGCCCTTAGTCAGATACCTATAATTTATTAAACTGTAAAAAATCCTCCGTTTACAAATATACCATTAAATCATAGATAATTATAACGTATCAACCTTTTTCCATTTTTAATGTAATTTTCCTAAATATTCAGTGTACAAGGCAACGCGTGGGCGCACGGCCTGAGCCACACGTGGTCGCGGTCTGTATGCGCGGGCGCAGCGGCGACGCGCGCTGATTGGTCGCCGCCGCGTCGCCGCCCCTCCCACCGTGGCGCGCAAAACGCTGACTCATGCGCACCGACAAGTTTGAACTGAACTGAGACTTTTAGAAATTTTTATATGATATTATGACGTTTTTTTGGTGTATGAAAGTAAAAAATCTATATAAATAAATAATAAATTACAAATAGATCAAATTGTCGTCAGAATCAGAATGATATTTATATTTGGTTGAACTGGTGGGTCAGTTAAGTTAAACCCAAAACTGGACAGTACTTAACTAGTTAGATACCTAACGTCTTCTTGTTGATGTTACAGACTTACAGTATATCTTCATGTCTGTGAGTTTATAAATATTGATACTTTAAATAAATACAGGAATAACCTTCAAACTACATGATATAACAAAGTTGCGAAGATCACGCTTCTTAGAAGTTCTTAGGTAGGTACATACCTAAATTATACTAAGTTCCTCGTGTTAATACACTAGAAAATACCATTCACGGTATGGTCCTTGTATCATAGTGTTAAGGGTCATAATCGCGTGTCATTAAGATACGTATTTGATGAAGATAACATGATATCTCCTGAAATATTTTTCGTTTCAAACTGTTTGTCGAATTAGAAGCATTTAAATGAAGAGACGTTGAATTTGCTAGTCAGAATTTATGACCTAAATTCATAGGTTATGGTTCATAACAATGTTTTGGTTGATTAAAAAACAGTTACCTAAGTATTTCCCTAATAGGTAATTTGTAACAGTAATAGGTATTACATATTGTCCTAAAATAATGTAAGTAAACTTTCATAATTATAATATTAACAGCCAGAGGATCTGTAATGTTAATTAAATGAATCCACGAAAACAAGAGTAAAAGATTTGGAAAATGATTGTGTAAAAAAATTAAAAATCTCAACTAATAAATCCGACCGTTCATCCCAAACTTTGAGCTACCACAATCCAATTACACAAATTATCTCATAACCTAATGACCTAAACACGACAAAGATTACTTGTAACACTCAAAAAAAATAACAGAAGTGCGAGACCAATCGGGTGGTGTGACAGGTAGATACCTCCCACCAATTCTTGTCGCGACCCCGCCTCGATGTCCGTGGCTGTACTCCACGCCAGACGTAAACGTGACTCGAAGCGCCGCGCTCATGTATCGCGGGGTCCGCCCATCGCAATGAAGTGCCTGTGGTTATTTGTGATCATTCTGTGTTTTACGTGCGACGCCGCCAACAAACCTCGGAGAGGACGCGGCAGCATGTGGTGGTGAGTGTCGTGTCTGTTTTGTTTGTTTTGATCTTTGCTTCATTCAACCCTCTGTTAGTACCTACGTAGTTATAGATTGTTGACATTACTAATGTCAAAGATCGCGATGGCAAGTTCAGTAGAATTGCCTTTAGGAGATTGATTAGATCGATTCATCTTTATTGACTCGTAAATGTGTCTTGAATCGCATTATATGTGTAACTTATGTCAGTGTAAAATGTCCAAAACAACAATGTCCACTTGTATCACAAAACCTGTAAAGTTTACAAGTAAAATCTCTTAAACTATTTGATAATTACTCTCACTGTCGTAAACTGTACTACAGTGTGAGCAAATTACTGTCGCTGTCGTATACCTTCCGCATCACCACAACATTGTACTCGCACTGTCGTTACCAGATGTTCAACATAGATTGGGCTCGAAATAATTAGCGGGGTATTAAACGAGGCATAAAACTTGCGTAGTAGTGTGAAATCGATAATAGCGCACTAAAATTTAATACTACACGTCAAGTTATCAATTGGTTGCTCTTTTGTAACGGGCTGTTCATAAAATGAAATCAATTTAATGGGTTTCATAACTTAGAATAAACTTTAACTTGAAAATAATTGGGAATAAATTCTGCGTAAATGTTGAAACTGATATGATGATGTTAAGTTATTAAGTATGAAGTAGAATTGGTAATAAATAATAATAAGTTGACGCAGTATTAAAATATGACACAACTTATGTACATACATATCTATATGTGTAATATAAAGTGACTAAAGTTTAATATTTAACTAACTTATTGACATCCATGACACGTATTACAACCTACTCATATAACTTAAATGTTTGGGCATAACACAATAAATGCCTGCTCAAAATATTAAGCAAAAATCTTAAATGGGAATCGTTTTTGGCATGATAACATTGGTACAAGTTTTATTATCATAATTACGTACAAAACGTGTCTCCCGTCACCTCCCGTCGCGTTCTCAGTGACTGACAGGGGCATCAACTTATATTTGCATACACTATCACACTGCTTCTGGTATGCTACCCACCTAATCCCTCAAAGTAGACTTACACATCTATTAGACCCAACAATAAAAAAATATGTTTGAAAAAATTAAATCAAAATATTGATCCATAAATAATAATTTATTTAAAGTTAAAATTTGAAATCATTTATCGAAATTCCAAATATTGCTTGATTAGCATAAATTAAGAAAGAAGTGTGGATATCATTCGCTAAAATATCAAAACATTTACAATCACAAGTCACAATTAATATGGTGACGCGAACTGCAATAAATGTGATAAAATTATGATAATGATGATTGAAATATAAATTCGCGTTAAAATCTGTATAAAAATGAATAAATTTATGTACATATATTAGTCAAGTTACTAATATATTATCATACTTCAAATGGCGATGACATTATTTTTCATATTTTTATTTAATTTGTCATTCTAACAACCTGGGTATCAAAGGTCGTATTTTTCATTAGTTTATGACTAGTAGGTAATTAATACCTATTTAATATGGAATATTTCAAGTTATAAAGTCTTTAAAATAATTTATATATGAAGTATCTACTAAAAGAAAACTACTGAAAACTGATAAAATAAATCATGCTCGTATAAAATGAACACATAATATTAATAACATCAAAACGCAATATTTTTCCCAAATTTTATCAAAAGTCGTCGCAACTCATTAATTTAGTGTAAACATTATAAAAGCAACATCACATAAATACTGCGCCAATTAGCAATGTATCAAGCGCAGCATTAATTATGTTGATATTGAAAATGCGCATACGCACCCGCGCCGACCGGAACGTAAACGTTTATTTACGATACTAATAAACTTGTTGGATGTTTAGCCATTTTGTATATTTTAATGATTTTAAAAATACATTTGTAATGTCTATTCGCCAGTAATTATAAATCAAGATCTATTGAGAAAGTTTTATTTAAATTAAGACCACTTTTGGTAAATAATTCATTCAATAATAAATTCATTATAATTTTTAAGGTAATTTAGCTTATCTTTATGCTAATTTATATTAACAAATTTATCTTCTATCTATATCGTACTAAGTTATGATTGTTATGTATGAACAATAAACTTTTGTTGAACCCTTCCTAATCTAGCAGGAAGCATAATAGACATTTTATAATTATAAGTATCTTTAGCAACTCTGTAGTGAAGGGCTTCCCCCTACATTATGCTGACAACTAGTCAACATGCAGATTGCTTATTTTAGACCTGTCCAACTACGGCTTAGTTTAATCTATCAGTTACTAAGTTAAGTTTAACAATAGTGTCGATTCTGTTGCGCACTTTGAGAGGGCGAAACTAAACTAAGGGCGTTTGTCTCTTTCTGTTTCAATAGAAATACAAAGTGTTAGATGCGTTTAGTCTAGTACAGCCTTAACCTAACCGTCAAAAACACCAGACTCCAACTAGAAAAAGAGCTGTAACTTTTGAACGGCTGAACAGATTTTTATAAAACATAGCTAAGATGATACCCGATTAAACTAGCTTTTAATTTTAAAACCTACATTGAAATCGGTTTATGCGTTCTGGAGCTACGATGCAACAGACAGATACACAGATACACATTACAAACTTATAAACCCCCTCTTTTTTGTCGGGGGTTAAAAATTGCGCACCAGAATCGACGCCATTATGTGTGAAAGAGAATTACTTATATATTATGTTAAATAATTTAAGTTATTAATTTTAAATGTAAGACCACCTCTATACATTTTATATGCATATATTACATTATCTAGTTATTAACAATGTCAACACACAGTGGCGCGTGCTATTGCATTGTACAAACACACATTAGTTGTTTGAATAATTAATTAATTTTAGATGAAAATAATGAAGGTTTGAAGTTGCTATATTTTGAAATAGAATAGAATAGATCTTTATTTCATGTAAACCAGATACAGGCACTTATGAAATGTCGAGACTCTAGGTGCACGGTTCCAAATAGAAATGAAAGAAACACGACTATATTTTAAAATTGACAAAAAGAATCATTGCTTGACAATGACAGAATTTAAACAATAATAAATACTTATTTACAATTATTATAAGTATTCTAAATAAAGTATAATATCGGTACTTAATTTATTTTATTATAGAAAAACAAATCGTTTGGATTTAATATACCTACTTAGTACAGGCGTGTGCGCCGTCGGTCGGCGGCATTTATACTTTTTACTAATCGATAATTTGCTATGAAATCTACTCATAGTATTTATAACTATATTATATAACTATAATTACATTCTTACTCGTGTTCAACAATAATAAGGAATACAATTATTATAAAATAAATTAAAATTCATTATTTAAATACTTAATTATCAGAACTTCGTCATTCATCGGTTCTTGAAAATGATTCTACACGCAAAAACTTTTGATTTCTAACAAATACATTTTTATATTCAATTTATTGTATAAATAAATCCAAAAATAACAGATTTTTCTTCCTGTTAAACAAAAAGGCTTTCTATTTTAACATATAAACACGTATAAGAGCAATCAAAACGTTGCGATAGTATCGGTCTCGCCGTCCGACGGAGGCGTGAATTCTTTGAACGGAATTTTTACCCACTTTCTACAGAAACAGTCATAAATGTTACGTGAACTGTGTTAATAGTGGTACTTTTTTTTTAAAGTATTTCAATTCATCAACATGATTTATTACGAATTTTTTTAATGTTTCGGTTCATCAATTTTATTGCAAGCATTGAAAGTATGATGAAATAATTTTAATAAATATAAATGTAGCCTCTGCGAGCTCTTTCAACTCATTTTCTTCTCATTCATCAGATTTATTATCAATCAATATAACGTCAAACATAATAGCTTTATAAAGATTAATATAAACTAATAACTCTTATTATAAATTCGGTAACCGGACAAAACGGCACAAAAAATATGCAACACTCCTTATTTCTGCTCTTTTGAACATTAATCATCGAAAACAGATATCATAATGACATTCATGACGTTAATAGGAACCACAATTATCATACTACTTTTTGTCTTAAATATTATTTTACGCAAGGGAATAAAGTGAATAAGTTCAACTATAAATCTTATCAAGGCAATATGAACTATAAAACAACCACTTAGTTCTTTGGGCAGCTGCCGGAAGATGGTATAGCGGTCCCATACCTCTCAAGCCCACACTATTAACGTGGACAGATTTAAAAATAAACTTGCGACTACTTGAGAGTCTTGAGACATGCAGAAATGAGTTAAAGTTAAATGTTATTGAAATGAGAGCAAAATGAATGTGCATTAAAAGTTTGAATCATAAATTATGTTCGTATACCTACCTTTTTGATTTAAGTATCTAATAATTCGAAAAATAAAGAGAAATTATAACTTATATTTAATTAAAAATTGAAACGATTGTAATTGTTAGCAAAAACCTTAATTTAATTAGAGCATTAACCTTGACGGCACTGTTGGCGCAGTGGCTAAGCGATTAGCTTTCCGCGCTACGTGCCGCGGGTTGGATTCCCGCACGGAACAAATATTTGTATGGCCTACAGATAGTTGTTCCGGGTTTGGGTGTGTGTGCATGTGACATGTATGTTTGTAAACTGTACCCTCGATACAGGAGACATCCTAATGAGGGGCCAAGTATTGTAAAAAAAAAGGTAATCATTAATTGAATTCCAGTTCAAGCTTCTAAATCTACAAAATAAAATCGACTAAACTATAATAAAATATAACCGAATAAGCAACGGTATCTGAAGAAAATATTCAATGTAATTGATTCCCCTCTCTTACTTTTAATTACTAGGCAATTTAAAATATGCCCAGTGGTTCAAACGATTGAGCCCTCAGGCGCTAATATTCAACTGGAGCACATAAAATCCTCGTACATTGCCTCAAGCAAAAAAGAAATCGCCACACCTCACTTCATTTGTATTCATCTCTTGTAGTCCATATTACATTACGCTCGAAATCGCGTGCCAGCGTCACTATACCTCTGATAACACTAGCCACTTTAAGAAGACACTTTGTACGAATATTAAAGTTAAAACTTTACTTCGCATGGAAGGGTTAAATTAAATTGGTTTTAAACTTTGATATTTTGACGCCTCGCAAGACGCCAACAAATTAAATAATAAAGCCTGATTCGTATGCAGGACGTGTGCGGCGAATGAAGTCTTCCATTTTGAAGACATGTGTTGCTAAATCCAAATTGCGAGGAAGTTGTATCAAGGAAACGTGCGGTTGACATTGATCTTGATTTTTTTGACTTTTGAAACAATTTTTTTTTCTATTCTGTTTCCTCTTATGGGCAAATGTCTCCGCCATAGTGTTCCATAGTCTTCCCCACATTTAAGTGAAGTTTTTTTTTACTTTATACTCGTATTTCTCCTGTATCGTGGGTATAGTTTACAAATATACATCTCACACTTGTCACATACCCAGACCCGGAGCAATTATCTGAAGGTTAACAAATATATTTTGTTCCGTGCGGAGATCGAACTCACGATACGTAGCGCAGGAAGCCAAGTGCCTAACCATTGCGCCAACGGTGCCGTCAAATTGAACA
This sequence comes from Allophyes oxyacanthae, assembly GCA_932294325.1. NCBI lineage: Eukaryota > Metazoa > Arthropoda > Insecta > Lepidoptera > Noctuidae > Allophyes > Allophyes oxyacanthae. The sequence continues at coordinate 4,720,639 of OW028612.1, forward strand.
ATATCATTTATTTTTATATCATTACTGTTATCCCAAATGTAGTATCCTCCATTATATAAAATTCGTCACAATAGATCTTCGCGGGTTGCAGAGTCTTAAGCCGCTTAGAACCATAGCTATCTCTTTTAGAATAATACACAAAATGAACAGATTAATGTGCGATCATAAACGTAAATTTCCCTACCTTTCCTTTTAGTGCCACACTTCTCTGATTTCTCTGCCAATCGCATCCCGACCGTAATCAACCGTAGTAACCGTAAAGCCAAAAATAATGAAAATACTGTGCGCGCGTTTTCGAAGTTCACTGAAATGCGCTTTTTTTTCGTTGTTTTAATATGTTTTTGGCTTGACGGTAATTACGGTCGAGGTGGAGAAAATCTCGGTATAGGTACAGGTATTTCCCGCAATCCTTTGCAAATCGACTGTTCATTTGCCAGGGGTCTGGAAACATTCCCTCCACTTCTTCTGCTGGTTCTCGGAAACCATTTCGCAAGATTTCTACTGCATGTCTTGTCAAGTGTCATGCCTGACCTTACGAGGCTGGCATAGTCACCAAGGTGTACTGACGCATCGACAAAAATATATATAAAAAAAAAATGTGTGCTGGGCTGGGAGACATAGTAGAAGTGAAACGTCAACGGACAAGCGATATATCGTCTAACCTCTCCACGCGGTCATAACGCTTTTTCGTGACATAAAAATCCTACCGTCTATATAGAAGTTTCATTTCAAAAATCGATTTCAGATCCGCCATACATTTTCATAAAACTTGAACTTTCGTCGCATACTACATTGGCTTCGAAGTTTATAGGCTTATTTCTATTTGACCCATGGTAAGAATTAACCATAATTAAGAGTGGTTTTGCTCTAATTGGAGTATGTATATCGTATCTACAAATACATAATCCATCCAAACAAGTGTTTTCTCTTTAACAAGCAGAAAATTCATCCAAATTTTCTAAAACCATTTCTATCATCAAAATACTACAAAACGGCACAGGAACACTCTTAATTACTCAAACAAGGAGACACAAGCCTCCAAAAGACAATATTTTGACACATTCACACAGACTTTATCGTTGGGCAAACATTACGTTTGTTCGTGAAAGCCATTCAGAATTTTTTTCCCCGAGGACTTTGTGTTGTACCACTATTTGATTTTCTACCAACGTGGCAAGTGCAAAGGACCTTATATTATGGATGGGCAAATATGGTTATCCTTCGTTTTTGTTTTAAAGCGCTCGTGGGTGTCAAATATGGCTCCAATTTATTGCACCTACATACGGATTTATCTCACTCACGATTGCTAGTGCATACCCACTTTGAATTGGATTGATTTATGTCCTGAACAATCTAAATTCAATTCACCTGTCCGGTTTTTTAACTTATTACGGCTAATAAATGTTGGCTACACACTGTGACAAAATCCATTAAAGTTTCTTAAATCAAAAACGAAAAATATATATCTCAGTTTATACTATTATAAAATATTATGTGTCTCTTTGACAAATGTCTAAATGAAGTAGTTTATCTCTTATGTCTTATTGGCTGTTAATAGTCACGTCAATATCCATTTATTTCAATAAATATGAAGAAAACTGGATTAACGGTAATAAAACTTGGCCCGATGGTCGTTTGATAATTAAATTAAATTAGCTTGCTAATAAGAAGTGTAATAATGTGCCGTATCGACGCCTAAATCTTTGCTTTATATAGACATCGCAAGTGTTAATATGTTTCTATAATTTTATGTGACATATTTTGTCACGCACATGATGTGGCTAGACAAAATTCTCCCACGCTTATGTGAAAATAGAGACGTCATCATAGCTACACTCAAGCTGCGTAAACTATCATTCCTATATCCGTTTCATCTCTTTGTCTATTATTTTAAAAAGTAGAACAAAATTTTTAAAGCCATCACATCGTCTCCATGAATTCTCGAAGGAAACGAGAATTTCCGACGAACACGTTCATATTTACGTAACACTTGACTACAAAGAAAAGCAAATAGAAAAGTAATACGATTTCCAGAGTTCCAAACGCGACGCACCGCGCGCGAGAGTGCACCGAGGCCTTTTTTTATTGTAGGCCGAATATGTTCGTCAAGCGAGGCCGAGTCAACAGGCCGTGATCTCGATCGCTCTCAGGCCGTGTTTACCCGCTCGGCCCTCAAGGATTAATGCGCGACGCAAATATTTATCTAAACGTCTGCGGATTGACAGTTCGGTCGTCAATTGTTTGTTGTCTTTACCTTTTCAAATGAGCATTTCATTTCGAGTTGCACCCATTGCCTTAAGTGGCGTTCGGGTTGTGTTTGTTTTAGTTTTTTTCTTTATTAACTTTTTCGAACGCCAGGCATTGTCTTTCACAGTGACAAAAGTCAATCTTATCGCTTTTGGACAATGACGTATGTTTTTTGTGCGTGCTTAATTTGCAATTCTTTAAGATAAATTTGTAACAAATCCTATTTTGTTGTAGGGGTATAGCCAAAGCGGGGGAGCCAAATAATCTGTCACCGATTTCACCAGGGGTTCTGTACATGGACCCGGCAGTTCACGCCACCCTTAGGAGGAAACAAAGAAGACTAGCCAGGGAAAACCCTGGAGTCTTATCAGCAGTCGCCAAAGGCGCCAGCATGGCTGTCGCAGAATGCCAACACCAATTCAAATACAGAAGATGGAACTGCTCAACAAGAAACTTCCTCAGAGGGAAGAACTTATTTGGCAAAATCGTGGACAGAGGTAAGCTGTTATAAGATTAATTAAATCCAAACAACTGACAAAGGTTGACTTAATACTCGAATCACGTTTTTATTGTCGCCTTCACGAACAAAAACTGAACAATAAACGCAAGAACGTTTTTGGGTACACGCGTCATTCATTTGTCTCAATTTTGATATCGCGAAACAAAACGAACAAAACATTAAAAAGAACTTAAAAAGATAAGCCCTAAATACCCTTCTAAAATACTAAGGAAACAGATTACAGAGCATTGAGACGTTTAAGAGGTTAATCTTTAAAAAACTCAATCGAAAATCTCGACTCGTATACAGCATTACATATTTTAACCCTGCAAAGACCAACGGTGGACAAAAAGATGTGTTTTGTATAAATCCCCAATCCCAGTTACAAAGAGAGGCTACAAATTAAGTGATATCTTTAGTTGGCAACCCTTTTAAAAGATTTTATCTGTATTCAACGGGAGGGTAGCGAGTCGGGGGCACATATAAAGGACTCATCAAGATAAAACATCCTGGATCAATTACATGAGGTCGAGTGACGTTTGAGTTCCCGTTTGTCCATGACTCTTTTTTACGTTTTTCAATTCCGTTTTGAGAACATGAAATGTATTAATATTTTACGATAGTTTAAAATATAATTTTACTTTTTTATCAATGAGATCATAATCCGATTTTAATTCCGCATCGATTCTTTAATAGTGAATAGAAAAACAAAAATGTTTTTATATCCCATAAACACCGGTCCACAATTGCGCGAGCGTCGAATCCATTTAGTTGATTTGAATGGATGTAGATTATTATCAATAGATATAAATCAGCAAATAGATATCCATTAGCCTCACAATACTGGTTACACATCTGAATTCAATAGGTTAGGGAGATTACACTCGCAATAATTCCTTTTAGAAGCTTTATACATGGCATTAACAGTATAAAGACTTAGTTTTCAATTTAAAATAATAACCTACATTTATAAAGGTACACTTCGAAATTAAAATGTTTTAAAACGCATTGCCTTATTTAGTTTTGTTGACATAAAAAAATTTCAGTAACTTTAACTCAAAGTAAATAAAGTCGAAATTTGTTTGACAATCAAGTTTACAAACGGTAAGACGTTATTTTGTCGTCAGATCGGGGCTGCCCCATCTCCGGTGTCCGATTTCGATGCTTTGTACGCGATACGCCTTATTATGAGTCTGCGAACATCTGTTCGGCACAACAAGAATTATTCGCTATAATAGCAAAAAAAGGCAGTTTTGTGATTCAATTCTGTCGTTTGCATTTTTTTTTTTGCGTTTGTTAATAAGTTTTTGCAACAAATCTTTTTATCCTGAGTGCAAACATAGTATAAATCAGAAAATTAATATTTTTTTTTAGTAAATATGAGTTTTGAATTAAATCTGTCAATAAAAATGAGTAATACGAAAAAGCTTTTGGTGGATCAGAGATCGGGGCAAGCATTAGGGGGGTTATCTTCAAAATTAAGAGCTCTGGCTGCCGTATCTCGAGCTAATTCGATCTCATTTGGGATTCGGCAAGATATATCGGTTGTATGTCTTGTGTGCTCCGGTTATTGACCCGCGTTTTAAAAAACGTTAATGAATAGACCAAACTGTTTCGGTAAATGTCTCTATAGATAGGTACTGCCGGAGTCGACGTGGTTATAACTGTTTTGTTAATAGGTTCCTTGTACCCCTTAATAACAAAGGAAGTAAACCTGATTCTCCTCACCTAGTTATTTTATTGAATTTTGAGTCAAAAGACATTCAATCACAATTTCTTTAGAAGGTTCTCGAATTTATTGCTTAATTTACAGTATTACCTAAATCATACAATATAAGATACTTAACTTACCCAACTTGTAGATGTCAACTTATAATAACTTATGTGGTTATGTTAGCTTATAATTTATGAAAAATGTATTTATTTCAAACTTACACATATTGCACCAAACACGTTTATAATTTTAAACTAATAAGAAATAGGTCCTTTTATTTATGTACACACAAGGAAATATCTTAAAAAATTTACAAATTTACGACCAAAATATTATCTAAATATTAAAACTATAGAAACTTAAATCTATTACTAAAAAAATATAATAATAATAATATATATATAAATATTAGGTATAATCTGGTATAATGTGTATAATGTTTTATTATAATTATTAAAAGAAGGAAAGTGTAAAAGAACAAATAATATAGAATTTATTATTAATCAATAGGCCTATTAATGGTTCATTCCATTAATTGATGATCAAGGCTAATGGTTCAAAGGCCAAACCCATAACAATGCTAATGTCCCTGAATTTTAATTTGTTTAGCTCTCTGTTGATTGTAGCTTCAAAGCTGTTAGGCTATTCCAATTTTAATACAATTTTTTTAGTAAAATTTTGTCACAGTAAAGTGTCTTATTTTAAAACTTAAGTATCAATTAATCAAACGTGAAACGATCAAAACTACTTAATAAAACAAATCTATTGTTGATTTAAATGGCATTTTCTCATTATAAAACAAGATGTCATAAACCATAAGCTTATAAAATATTCATGAAAACCAAAATTGGTAACAAATCGCAATTAGGTATATGTTTACACAACACTAATGTTGGTCGTAAAGAAAAAAGTGAGGTTGGGTCGTTTTAGCCTCAGGCATTTGTACCAAATGCGGGACAAACAGTCACACGAAGAAATATGTTACACTATTTATGTTGTAAAACCAATTAAAGTTATTCATGATATCTTTGCCGATTTTGGGCATTTAATAAATGCCATCAGATATGTAAGCCCACGCTCGTAAGAGAAAGTTACTGAAAGTGCATTTAGTGAAACTGTAGACAAGTCAGACACATCATTTACTAGTCAGCTTAGACTACAATGGATATCCGTTAATAACTCAGCTAGACACAAAGCCAGTCTTATTAATTTAAAACATTAAATCATTAAATTCTAGTACTTGCAACCAAATGATATATCGTTCTTACGCACACAGTAAAATATTAACCATCGACAGTCGTAAAACTAAACGCCTATAGCAAAAAATAAACATTGATATTGTATGCGAGCATACAAACTATAAAAGCAAAGTACCATTTTTCTAAATTAAAAGCCAGATATAGCACGGGCTTCGGACCACCGTCGTAATAATTTCACATGATAAAAAGAGCAAGCAGATTACAAAATTTATGTTATATGCGTGTGCATTTAGAGCATATTACTTTATTAAGGCCAAGCAAGGCGAAACGCACAGCGCGCATATTACAGCCCGACGCAAATACACACGATAAAAATATTAATACATTGCAATTACGATCATTTTGAGAAGCATAAAAACGGAATCGACCCCGCGGGTGCCCGTCACAACGCTACTTGATAATCAAAAAACGTAAACTCGCAAATGTGATGCGCCAAACTCATCAGGCCCCTAACGGATAGCTCTGTTCAGCATAATCACGATGCGAGCACACAAAGGCCCCCCGGACGCGACACCAATAATTACTAATTTACACGTTGTCACACCATTGACACTCGGACGCGACAACTTCATCTCTTTGTGGTGTAAACCTCAAGGATCGTATTAACACAAATGATGACAACGACACAATAGTAAGGCCTTTATTCGTCGTGTCATTGTCGAGCCGAGAATAGAAAATATATGGTCCGAGTTCCCGCAGCGAGCCCCCTGTGGTGTAGTTTAGCGATTCTACTGCACTCGTACAAGCCCCACGGAAGCCACGTTTACACCTAACGCAGCTCCTAATGGCAGGTAACTCGGCCAATAAAACCCGACCTTTTTTCAAATATTTCCTGTTTTGGTGTGTATCGTACGCGCACCCGAGATTCCGACGTCGTGGGTGGATAAAACGTATAAAACGATCAACACCGAAAATAAAGCCGATATAAAATGCCCTCGACGAAATATTTAATGCTCAATTAGATAAGCGTTTTAGGTTTTGTGGCGTTTGAATTGTTTTCGAGATAACGCGCGTTTGCGACGACGCGGTCGGACCGGGAACGACCGAGATCATATTTATCGACGGATTCCCAGTTTCGAACACTCCGATCGCCCTTTTATTGTTTATGGACAGCTCACTTAAACCAAATTATTTTCGGTGCTTTTTCTGGAGTTTGAAAACAAATGTCTTTGTCCATTGTCTGAATGGGTGTCGTGGTGCTGCTGGCTGGTAGCTAGTGGTAGCTGGCAGCGCTTTGTGCCACTCACAATGAGTGATATACGACCGACGTTATTTTGAATTGTCGCACCGGAGTCTCGGGCCGCGGACTCAATGTGAAATTATCACCCATACATGGCATAACGAAAATGAATTATTGCTTTTTATTGCCCGTCTTCCAAGTGCCTTTACGGCGAAATTGCCTTCTTTGCCTCTATTTTACCCTACTATGCATCGAATTCCATTCTTATTTCATTAACGGAAGAATCCCGTGTTTTATAATCTCTACGATCCGTCTTTCAGTAGATAAAATGTTATTATATACTCGTAAAAGACATGTTTAGATACAAATAACACGTCAATGACTTCATCGTAGTCCGATAAAGCGGTACGAGCCGGAACGATTTCTAAACCGGCCAAACATCGCATTATAAAGCGAGTGATTTATGGATGTTTTGAGTAATTACGTCTCATCAAATTTGAATAATGCAAGTCGTCATAAAATAAGGCACGAGAGGCGAGACGCGCGAAACCTCTATAAGTCAATCTTTCAAATTAATCTTATGGAAACACTCCAGCGTGATGACTCAATGCGGACAGGAACATATTTAATTAGTACATTAATTTTGAATTATTTAATGGTGGTGGCCGCGGGGCCAGGTGTTCGTCAAATGTCAACAGTGATTAAGTTTTATTTTAACAGTGCGATGCGGCGGACGCGCGCTCCGATTTACGAGTTTTTGACTTTTATAAATTCTCAACGCCTCGCCTTAACTGCCAATCCGTCGGAACGGAATTATCGCTCGGTGCTCGCGCTGTAAACCCACCACGGGACCATTTATTATCTGCACAGATAATCCATGGACAGCACTTTATTATCAGTTATAATAATAATTTACTTTTATAGATCCACATTACTCATGTTTGTTCTTATTTGACTGCAATTTGATGGGGCGAAATTGCCTCAATAAAATAATAGTGCACCTTAATTATGAATATTTTATAGCATATAGGCCTACTACTCGTATATGAGCGGGTAACTAATGGCTATTTGTATTAGAAGTTATACAGTGCCGGTGTCGGATTAGCGTTGTTTGGCCATTTAATTAGGCTCGTGTCGGGATTTACATTTTATTTAATGCCGTGACTAATGCGCTCACGCAGATGGAGCCTCTTTCCATCTGTCATAATTTTTCTACGTCGCGATTTATTCGCAAAACGCGACAATCGGCTTTGTTGGTCGTCGCATCGACCACGATGAAATATTGGAACAATTTATTTGTAGCTATAAATGGTACTTAAGTTTCATGCAGAACAAAGAATCACTACTGAACGATGTCAAACGGGTTGGGGCACAGCCGTGAATCATCTACAGACGAGCCTTAAAATTCTCACAGACCAATTAAAAATTATTTCCATTATTTCGTCGTTTATGTCTAATTGGTCGAGTAGCCGCGTACCGTTAGTAATGGTAGCGATAAAGTAAAAGTAGCGATGTTAAAATCACAGCGGGCAGTGATTCACATCTGTGATAGCCAGATGTGACGACGTTAATCTACGGGTTGTGAAGCTGTGGACGCAGCACGTGGTGCAAGCACCTGGCGGCCGGTGGCACCCCGCCGCACGACCTCCGACTTCGCTCACTCGAAACGCACTAAAACAGATATCCGTGAAGCCTCCGATTTATAACCCGACTATAAAACACAAACATTAACTTGTAATGTAACTTCAGTGATCGTCTATAAACTCAGAATGATCATCCCCCACATTACACCTCAGTGTTAAACCCGATTAGCTGAAAGCTATTATTTCAGGAACGTTATTTACGTGTGCCATATTTAATTGGCCCTCACCTATACGTTATAGTTAATGCGACCGAACGTTTCCAAGTCATTACAGAAGATAAATGCACGACTCCGCGACTGCTCGTACTTACCTATACCATCTACCTTGAATTAATTTCGTCCGAGCATTGAATGATGGCGAAATTGACATTAAAATTCCCGGTCGAACGTCTCAAGTAATTGCTGTATAAAATACTTTTGTATAACATCCCAAAGGGAAGCACAAAAAGCGAATCCGAGAGCGGTCCGCGGCAGAGTGTGCGCACCGTAATTTATATCGGTGCACGATGACAACTCAATAAAAAAATGATTTCATTTGCTTATTGAGTCCTTAATAAAGCTGGCGCGGGCTGCTCCGGGCCTGTTCCACATATTATTATTATAAATAACAACAAATACGCGTTCCTTATTATTTTTACATCCATACGGGGTCGGTGAGTTTTTTCTGAAGGGATTTTATAGTGGCGCGTCGGTGGCCGGAAGCCCACCTAAGGAGCGCGCGAGCCTCACTATATTACTAAATGAATGGCATTAGCCGGCGAGGTGACACGCGATTACACTTGTGTTAGAACGGCGTTAATTGTCAGTTTTATTTTCATTCGGTATTTAGCGACAGAAATCGAGCCTTAATAGCTTTTGAGGAATTCCATCATAACCTTGGATCAGATCCAGGCGAGAGCTTTTAATGAGAGGCCGAACAACAGCTCTGCGTTAATGCGTATTATGCCGTAAAATTACAATGTCTACCAGATAAAGTCTGAACACCACATTCGATATTACGACGACCTCCAATGTCGTTTACCGGCCGTTATGATGAATTAAAAAGCAATTTTTAATCGAATATTTTAATTATGTCGTATGGTGTTCGGGTTACGTCACTGGTCTGTTCGGTTAATAATATCGTCTCATTGTGGAGCCGAGCTGGCGTAGACAAAGGCTTGGGTTGGTATTAATCGTTAAAAGTACAAGGGCTATTAAATCGATATTAAGAGAGAGAATTCGATGCGCGCGCCGTACCACTTGTAATGATCAAATTTATAATCTCTCGGGTAGGTAAGAGGCAATTCTTTTATTTTCAATCTCGGAGATATTCTCTCTCTTTTCATTGTATTTTATGAGTATTTGATTCTAATGCCGGGCCATTAATTATTTATAGTATTCGATACGGGATGCGAGCATCGATTTATGTATTCGTCCGCTCGGGATGAATGAACGCCATGCAATCATTGCTCAGGTCTTTATTGTGTGAATATAAACTTAATGATCTTGTTGCTTTCAAATGATTATTACCTTACTTGATACCTCAAAACACATTGATTATCTGGAATATTCAGTATACATTAATTACTTCTCTCACTGTTTCAGAATCAATCCTTTAGAATTAAAAAGTTTGACCCACGCACATAATTTGTAAAGAATACAATCAGGCGGACAGGTCGATATTTGATATAGTATTTTACGAAGGAAATTAAAAATACTAATGTGCCCATTGCTCTCGAAAAGGATTATAATACTGTCAACAAATTAAAAATGTCAATAAAATAATAAGATTGAAAAGAGTAAAGCCAATTCAATCCCTCGGATAGCAGTTACTTGATGAGCCCAAATGTTTTGCGTGTTTAAATTATAATACCTAAAATATTTTAAAACGTCGACATTTTTTATCCCTATACCCGGAGCAATAATAAAATTTGATTAAAATATGGACCCCTCTGTTGTTGGGATGAATTAATTATACGAATACCAAACATGCCAGAGTGAAATATGTGTAGGTACCTAACTTAATATAACAGCAATGCTATTTATAATCAACGGGTTCAATCTAAACGATTATGTTGATAGCCTTTGTGCCACTGACTTCTTCCGTCCCAGATCGATTAAAACCTTTTTTTAGAAGAATGCTGTAAAACCACTTTTCCTTTTTTATACATTAGCATAAATTAATCAGATAACATTTCTATTGTCACCAGGTTGCCGCGAAACCGCGTTCATCTACGCAATCACAAGCGCGGGAGTGACGCATGCGGTAGCGCGCGCGTGCGCAGAGGGAGCCATAGAATCGTGCACGTGCGACTATTCGCACATCGACCGCGTGCCGCACAGAACCCGCGCCGCAGCCGCAGCCAACGTGCGCGTCTGGAAGTGGGGCGGTTGCAGCGACAACATCGGCTTCGGATTCCGATTCAGCCGCGAATTCGTTGACACCGGCGAAAGAGGCAAAACCCTGAGAGAAAAAATGAACCTACACAACAACGAGGCTGGCCGAGCGGTAAGTGTTGAATACTCCTGTCAATAAGCTTATCCAATCGCCACTCGACAGTAGCACCTTATAAACATCCATAAAACAATCAGTTATCGCCAATGACGGCCATTGTCATCGCGGCGTGTTTACATTACCATTATGGATGACGATCGATCGTCCGCCACTTGACATGTCGCGTTGTGTAATATTAATTATGCGTCGGGCGGCGCGGCCCAGCTCGCGACGACTGCGCAACAGGCACTCATTCGTTGCGCTCGCACATCTCCCTCCCACCGCACACCCACATTTGCATATCCACTGTCCGCTCCTTCCCAAAATTCATCAAAAAGGGACGTCGGGCGCCCCAAGCCACCCAGACGCGTCATTAACCGAAGCGCTTAATTCCTGTCACGACAGACGCACTGGGTGTCCACCTGATGAATATTCACAGCATTCCATCGATTGTTTAACACATATTTGGACACTAGACTGTATAACATACCCGGCCATCTACATGTCAATGAATAAATACCGTCGTCGACGTTCTACGAAGCGCCTGCGCTCCGAGATAGGAAAATATTGACTGTCTCCCATCCTCGCGTCATTTATCTACCTTCTAAGAATGATGAATGTCCCTAGAGTATGATTTATGATCAGTCCACGCGCGGTGACGACCGGCCCACCTCTTCACGATTTGTAACAATTTGCTCGATCGTGAGATGCGATCGATGGAGTGCGCTTAAAAGATCATCGATCACACTGTATCGAAGCTTATCGGTGGAATTTAAAGATATTTGGACATCATTATAGACCTCCCTACGATAGAATAAATTAAACTACGAGATTTTGATTGTGTTGTTTTGTTCGCAGCATGTGCAAACAGAGATGAGGCAAGAATGTAAGTGTCACGGCATGTCGGGCTCGTGCACAGTCAAGACCTGCTGGATGAGGCTGCCGAACTTTCGCTCTGTGGGTGACTCGTTGAAGGACCGCTTCGACGGCGCATCGCGGGTCATGATGCCAAATACTGACCTGGAAGCGCCTGCGCAGCGGAACGACGCGGCGCCTCACAGAGTGCCACGGAGAGACCGATACAGATTCCAACTGCGGCCTCACAATCCAGACCACAAATCGCCGGGGGCGAAGGACTTGGTTTACCTAGAGTCATCACCGGGTTTCTGCGAGAAGAACCCAAGACTAGGTATCCCTGGCACACACGGCCGCGCCTGCAATGACACGAGCATCGGTGTCGACGGCTGCGACCTCATGTGCTGCGGCCGAGGGTACCGGACGGAGACCATGTTCGTGGTGGAGCGATGCAACTGCACCTTCCACTGGTGCTGCGAGGTCAAGTGCAAACTATGTCGCACGGAAAAAGTGGTGCACACGTGTTTATAGACTCGCGGACGTCGATGACGAAGTGATCAATGAGAGAAACTTAAGTGTCGGACAGATGTGATTGTGACTTAGACTCGAGAGTGGACCTGTTTTTTTATTCGGAGGCAGATAACGGACCTTGTATATAATCACTTCACTTTTTCAACTATCCAAGTCGTCGAAATCGTATATCATGTTGACTTATGTAAATAGTTTCTCTATCAATGTTTATTTCTTCTTTTATACATGATAATTGATCCGGCGTAAAATTAAAGTAAGCTACTCGTTCGGTTAATTTATTTGACTATTAAGTGCGAACATGTGATCTAGTAACTTTATTTTTTTAGACACTGTCGTTCGGAAATTAATGAGACCAGTTTACAGACGATTTATTTCTATCATCAACTCATTTTGTATTTATTCTAAATTGGACTTATTGGTTTCCTTACGCGGTCTGCTTGTAATTTATTATTAGGAGGTATCGTACATACTCGACTGAACATCCCAAGGAGACACATAAGCAAAATGAAATGTACGAGACTTTATATGATATTTCTTAATATCATTCCAAAGTTAATAGTCAGGTTTTTCGATGAAGTTATTTGCAATTATTAAAACAGCGGCAATAATCATTTGAGTTTTATAAATACTTTCTATTTTATGGACGTCCGCGTTGGGTGCATGCTCGCATAACTGTTTTGAGATTCAACAGCGAAATTATCTTGTAATTATAATTTCATATTATAATTAAGCCGGCTAATGGAATTTGTGGCTTAATGGCATTTGCATAAAGTGTCTTCTTGGGTGTTCAGCGGCGGAGGCAGCGTTGGGCCCTTATCAGTCAGTAAGTAGCGCCATCGTAAAAGTGTCCCACATTACGAGATAAACGTTCTGGAGAATTTTAATTAAATATTAAACGAATTAAATAATCAGTATTATACGTATAATATTGTATGCGTGTTGCGTCCGATACAGGGAGATAGTGTTGCACGCGAACCCGCCTCACACTCGTTACACATTTTATACATATATGCTCACTGCTCGCCCCCTTCAACCGTTCTTAGTGTAGTTAAATGCATGTGTTACTACAATAGTAACGTCGTATTTCAACGCTTTTATACATATGTTATTGTAATTAGACAGATTGCATCGCAAACTATTCACTTGGCGAGTTTATATTCGAACCCTTGTAACCATTTCGACTCACAACTCACTAACTTCGAATAATTTTTCGAATTAACATTGACTTTAATTGACAAAATCTTTATTTTTTGGCTACATTTCGATGACAAAAGTTTGACATTCCAAATTCAACAGTTTGCCAGTAAATGTGGAAGCTTTATTGATCGTACAAGTATCTAATTACATCAACTTGAATGATATTTCATATGTGATATAAATATAGTATAGCCAGTAAGTAGGTATATATAGGTAGTCTAATCCTACTGAGCTTAATATTATTGTGTATAATAAATGCACTGAACATACTAACTCGTCAAGTATGTTTTTATATAAAAATATTTATTGAGAACTTGTTTTAATTTATTATATTTTACTTTAAAAATTACGTAAAGTTTTAAAGTAAAATAACGTGTTAGTTTTAGTAAAAAAATCCGATGTTAAAACAATCGGTATTATTTAAAACAGGTATTCGAGTACATTGTATTGTTAAAAAAAACGCTTAAAATCGGATCTCTGTACATAGGGTAACTTTAAAAAATGTTTCGGAATTCAATGACAGAGTCTGAGGAACTGATACCGCATCGGATTTAAAAGACTGAAGTTTTTTTTATTTTCGTAGTTATAATATCCATGACTGGATCTACTAAAGCCATTGTTTTGAATTTTAGCATGATAGCTATTGTGATAAAAAAGTATTTTAACGTTATTTAAAACCGAAACCAGTGTTATGAATTTCGAAAATCGAATTGGTGCCATTTTTTTTTTACTTTTTTACACCTGACTGCTTTTGCCGGTTTTAATCAAAATTATAATTCTGCCTAATCAAATTGTCATTGTAAAATTATTTTTTACGTATGTAAATATTCTTTAATGATTATTTTAAGTTATTTATGTGAATGTAGCATTTTAAATTGTTAATATTAGGTAAAAATACAATTGAAATCAGCTGAACATTATCTGAATCTCAAATCTTATTATTTGTTTAATAAAATAATGTACCTTTTTGAAATATATTTCGTCCAGTGACCGCTTTTTGGGGGTTGACACAATTTATTATAATATTGGTTGTACATTAGCAGTATCTATTTATAATTAAAATATTGATTAATTGTTACTAAAAATATTAAATTGATCAAAAAACATGAACCAGCCTTTTTTTATTCAAATTGTATCTGAAGTACACTTACTTATAATTGAAAATAACGTAATTTCAGTCCAAAATGTATTTTTCTGACTACATACTTGGTAAAATTGAATTACAAAAATAGAAAATCTGACATCGTATGTTATAGTTGTGAATAGTAGGTACATACAACTGCATTCAGGTCTTATAATTTTTAATACACAAAAGGAATATCCGTAATTTAAACGGTTTTAATAATTAATTATGGTTTTGAATTATGTAGTATAACTTATAATAAAATAGGTCCATTACGTCCTCAATGCTTACCTTAAAATATTACTCAAACCTCAGAACATACCTGCATAATATGGAGCGCATTATGCAATACAGTTACAAAATGTACAAGACAAGAACATCTCCATTAGACGTTTATTATCAACATTTACGTCGCTTAAATCTATCTTCTGTCTCTTTTCCACTTATTATAAAGTATGTCGATGTTAAATGCATTAATTTTGTTATATAGCATAATACATCCCCAAAGATGTCTCCTCGATAAACGATGTTCTTATTTTGAAATTTATGCGCGCGCATTTATTTATGCAACTGTCACATAGGGCTGTCTATGTTCCTCATTCCTTTGGTACTAATGGAGAGGATTTGTACCAGTAATTCCTTTGCCATACGATTTGATTCATGAGAAAACTATTTCATATGTTTTTATTACACTTGCCATTTGAAAGATATTAGGTAGGTACAAGATAGAGTATTGAGTATAACTTTTATGCAAATATTTCTGATTAGAGTGATGTAAAATCAGTCCATTCAGAAAAAGTAGGTAGGTAACAGCGATGGGCAACAGACTTTTGGTATAATCTACATTAATGAAGTTTTGTCATTAAACAAAATTAATGCCAGCCCTACACCGCCTTCGCCATTTTGTTTTATTGTGAACGCAACCGTTGTAGTTTTGATAGCGTGCAATTTTCTGAAACAGCTTTATTTTCTAGCAAGCCATCTTGCTTCACCCAAATTGCACCTTGCGCTTTTATCATAAAGGTTAATTTTGGCTGGTTTTGGGTTAAGAAAGTGAAAAGTCGTTGAGTGTTGGTGGTCGAGAGCGCCCCGAGGTGAGTTCCCACGAGTATCGGCCCCACTGGAAAATTTATGTTTATGAACTGAGAAATCTGTCATAAGAGATACGGACAGCATGGCTGAATCTGAAATAGCGTGAATAATTTTTCATGCAAAAGGAATTTAGTTGTGTGCATTTTATTTGGATTCTCAGTTTATTCGTCTGTAATAGCATATTTGGAGGTGAACACAAAGCTTTCAATAATGCCACCCATTGGCGCAGCTACATAGGAGATTTACTAGTGGAAGCCGGCCAGCTGATCAGCCACTGCAAGGTTTGTAAGTAATATTAGCATTCCCGGAAACGGCTGTGCTGATGTGTGATTTCTATAGATAATATTTTGGTAAAGGGGGTTAAAGATATATATGCAGATTTTTCTAAGAAATCCATTATTTTCTAATTTAACAATATTTTTTTCCTTTTATTTGTATCAGCTTTGATAGTCTTATACCGTGAATTTAACATTGTTGAATACCGCGTACCTACTTATAAACTTAAAAAAAAAAAAAAGTTGTCGCGTCTGTAGCCGATTGCCAAGGCAATTAATAGACATACGGTTCATTGAACACTATGATCGGAGTTACTCTAAATGATAAAATCCGCAACGAGATTATCCAACAGAGCACCAAGGTAATCGACATAGCCCATAGGATTAGCGGGCTGAAGTGGCAGTGCGTAGGTCACATAAGCCGAAGAACCGATGATCGTTGGGTCTACCCCCGAGTTCTTGATTGGAGACCGCAAGTAGGCAGACGTAGCGTAGGGCGCCCCCCGGCCAGGTGGAGCCACGACTTGCAGAAAGTGGCTGGCAGAAAGTGGATGCAGAGATCCGAAGACCGGGCTCAATGGCACTTACTGGAAGAGGCCTATGTTCAGCTGTGAACGAATATCGGCGGATAATGACACACGGTATTTCCAATAACAATATTACTTATGCGGACAGCAGTGATAGCCTAGTGGTCTAGTGGTCGAATGCTTGCCTTTCATGCAGAAGGGTCTGAATTCGAACCCGGCCCGCACCTCAGAATTTTAGAATTTATATGCGGATCGCAATTTGATTATCGCTTGCGTTAATGGTGAAGGAAAACTTCGTGAGGAAACCTCCATACCTGAGAGGGCCTCATAAAGTCCTCGATGGTGTATGTAGTCCACCAACCCGCACTAGGCCAGCGTGGTTGATTAAAGCCTAACCCTTCTCATTCCGAGAAGTGACCCGTGCCCAGTAGTGGGAAAGTAATGGTCTGGATTTATTTATTTTAGTTACGCGGTATGGGAATATCAACGACGATAATAAGGTAGGGATCCTTAAAAATAGGATACTGATACTAATGCCATCAGAATTACTATAAAGAAGGACGCCTCAAAGCCACAACAAAACGTACGTTAAGACTACTGATGATGATGAAAAATACACTAATTAAATTTAATTAATTTACACTTAAATTATAAATGCGAAAGTAGCTCTGTCTTTCTCTCTGTTTGTCATCTTTCCACGACTAAACGGCGTACTGATATTTATGAAATTTGACAAGGAAGTCTGTATCATGAGGAAGAACATACCTAAACAAATATTTTTTTTCTAAAATCATAGCATCCGATTTCCACGCGGATGGAGACGCAAAGAAAAGAAAAGAAAGAAAATACATTTATTCAGCACGGACAGTGACAACACACGAGAGAGAAATAAAATAAAAAATAAGTTAACCGTTAAACAGTAAAAAATAAAAAATAAAACAGACATTGAGAACAAAAAAAAAATAAAAAAAATAGTCATCCTATTGTATATTGTTGTCAAGCATGCCCATGCCGAAAGGGTAGCCAGCTCAGCAGCTCGCAGGCACAGCAGCTAGTTATAGGTAAATTAATAAGTTCTCTTTCAGTCATTCTTGTCCGCGGCAGTCAGACAAGTTCGTTATAATCTGCTCAGCGCCAAAAACCATTTTTAATAACCTAGGTTGTATTGTAATCCAATTTTCTGAATATAGTTATAATATCATAAGTTACATAAGCCTTTGTACCTATAATATAAGGAAACAACAAATTGCAGGTTTATTCACCAAAAATATATTATTCCTTATCGGATTGCATTATTGAATTCATGCAGTAAAATCAATGGTATGTAGTAAATTTTATTTTTCCACATATAAATATGGTTTTGCATGGGTTAGTAAAATGTTCAAGTATATTTGTTATTATTTTTCTGATGTGCCCGAAACGTGAGTATTTATTTTAAAATATACTAGTTAGATTTTCTCTGCTTACTCATAAAGATAGAAGACTAGAATTTAAGAATTTTTCATTTCTTTCTTAAAAAAAATCTTTCCCTAGTATTCCCTTTTCACTAGTATTCACCGTGTAGGTGTGTTTATAAACATAAATCTTCACATGCACAAATATCCAGACCCAGAACAACCATCCGTGTAACCCATACAAATATTTGTTCCGTGCGGGAATCAAACCCGCAGCAGGTAGCACAGGAATCAAACCGGCAGCAGGTAGCACAGGAAGTCAATCGCTTAACCACTGCGCCATCCGTGTTGTCAAAAAGTATTAGATCTAACAAATGTGTTCGTATAATTTCAATCAAAACCACGAATGTTTATTAGTACTGCAGTAAAATAAAATCTTTACGCTGACGCAATAAGTAGCATAATTATCTAACCGAGCGACTGCTATTAGTTGTACAACGATATAACTTCTTAGTCGTGTCGTACTACCTCCCTCTCAAAAACCACAATCTCAGTATAAATATCTTTCTAGGATCCCGCCTCAGTACTCCTATTGGCAAAAAACAAGAATACTTCCACGCAGTCAGAAAATCACTGAACAATGTCAATGATGCAGAACTTAAATTCATACCTGCTCAGTGGTCCTCAGATATAATTAAACAGAAAGATGATGAGATACTCATGGGAGTTGATGATGAGCCAGGTTTTGATCTGAGTGACGACGAAATCAGAAAGTTCAAGTTATGGCCTAAAGGAATCATACCTTATTATATCGATGCACTTTCTTTCAATGGTATGTATTGTATCTATAATGTTCGATTTGGATTGAACATAATTTCTGTGGTGCCAAGGAAAGGTCGGTTTCGGTTTAAAGATTCATTTATTTCTCAGAAGAATAACATTGTTCACTTATATGAGAAACTTAACTAAATATAAATAAAATCAATTTAATTATAAAGAAGAGTTCGATCTACCATAGTAATTTAAAAATATCAATTATCAATAAGGTACACGTTCAATATCTTTTTAAAAACATTAACAGATACAGTCTTTTATATATTTTGGCAACTTATTATATAGCTGAGCTCCCTCAAATTGTATATTTTTCAATTCAATTCAATTCAGTTTTATTTATCTTTCCGTACAAGGTTCTAATCGGTCGGTAGGTGTAGTCATAAAACTACAGTAGGTACAGAGTAAAAAAGAAACAATCGTTGTTTTATTAGATTAAAGTCATTTAAAATCTAATATGTAAAACTAATTTTAGATGTTTAATTAAAAGACTAATCTAATAAAACAAAGAAATATTTTCTTTTTTTACTTTGTACTGAATAAAATTGTTTTATGACTTAACCCCTTTTCCTTGGCACCACAGATTTCTTACTTGAATGCAAATTGTTTGTTTAAGTCCTGTAAAATTTTGACTGTATTGTGTATTTGACCTTACCTTAACGTTGTCAAACCATACCCGTTGCACTAGACGTGGATACTCCTACCAAAAAATAGATACATATAGAACGTCGGCTCCTAGTCAAAAGGACGTTCTTGGCGCTTTAATTTACTTATAATATTTTCAAATATAGAATTTACACTTTAACTTTTTTTTTTCATCCCATAGACAAAGTTCTTCGCGATCGTATCCGTATGTTCCTCAACGTTGTCAACAGCGTCACCAGGGTTAGTTTCTTGGAGATGCCTAGCCCACCGAAAGACGATAAAACTCGATGGGTGTTCTTCGTCAACCGTCGAGGTCAGCTGGGTTGTGCTGACCATTCTATCAAGAACTTCACCAATGAAGGGGTTCAGGTGAATCTCTTTCCTTTCATTTACGATACCTAGTGTTGACATGCAGTGATCTGGCCCTACAGGCGGCTTGTTGCTGATTGTACGAAAAGCCTATAGGACAGTGCGAGGTCAGCTCATATTGGAAATGTCTGGGCAGTTCAATTTCTGCTCTGCTATAAGACCTAGTAGTAAGGCCATAGAAGGTGTAACATCGAATAGTATTTCCCAGTATTCTACTACTTTCATTCGTAGTACTTCAGAAACTGAATGTTGCTGATTGCTAGTGAATATTTTTATAGAAGAGTACACACAGAATAGAATAGAATAGATCTTTATTTCATGTAAACCAGATACAGGCACTTATGAAATGTCGAGACTCTAGGTGCACGGTTCCAAATACACTTCTCATCAAAAAAATCGAAACACTACCAACATTTTCTTTCTGGCGACAAATAACCAAAAAAGAGGATTAATTCTTTAAAAAAAATTACATCATTTTATAGCTGGCAGTTTGGCCTTTTCAGTGGTGTATGAGAGTTCCAATTTTGAAAGTAAATTTTTGAATTTTCATCCGTTAAATGAAATGGAACATTATTTTGAGGCAACGTGTTTAATCGGAGTACAGTTAATTGGTGTGTAATAAACACAAAATAACGATATATTTTAAAACTTACTTTTGGTAATTTGATTATTAGGCTCTATGACATCTGTTAACAAGATTTTTTGTCACCACACAAGGATACTTCGCCCGCAGAAGCCGCCCAAATCGTGGCGTTGCTGAATTTGGGTCTTAGTCAACGTGTTGTGGCGGCAAGACTACATTTAACCCTCTCGTCTGTTCATAGAGTGTACAAACGCCACCAAGAGACTGGTTTATTCACGTGCGGCTCAGGATCGGGTAGAAATCGGGTCAGTTCTGAGCGAGATGACCGATTTATTTCAACAGTTTCTTTGCGAAATCGACGCCTTAACGCTTTTGAACTGCAGCAACAGCTCCGTGTTGTTCGAAGGGTGACTGTGAGTGACTCTACAATTTAACGAAGATTTAAGGAACGTGGATTGGTACCAGACAAGCCAGCCAATGGGCCTAAATTAACGACAGACCATCGAAGAGCGCGCCTTCAGTTTGCACGTGAGCACTTAAATTGGTCATACCTACAATGGAGTAAGGTTCTCTTTTCTAAAGAGAGTAAAATTATGCTGTATGCTAATGATGGAAGGAAGAAGGTATACAGAAGAGAGGGAGAACGTTATATACACTGCTGCAATGAGGGAAAAGTAAGCTATGGTGGCAGTTCATGGACAGTTTTCAGGGGCATTAGTACCGACGGAAAAACAAAACTCCCTTTGGTATCTGGACCACGCCTGCCTGCAATAAACGGTCGTCGTTACATCAAAGAATGTCTTGAGGCTCATGTGGTTCCCTATGCACATTTCATTGGCAAAGATTGCATATTCATTCATGATAATGACAGGGCCCATGCCGCAGGAATCGTACGAGATTATCTCAGTGAAGTCAGTATCTCCGTTATGGCGTGACCAGCAAGAAGCCCGAATATGAATTTCATAGAGCACCTGTGGGATGAACTAAAGAGACGAGTTCAAGCAAGAGATCTTGCTCCAGAGACTGTTGGCCAGCTCAAAAACGCAATTCAAGAAGAATAGAATAACGTTCCACAACATGAAGTCATGACTCTCAACCAATCCATGATGAAACGTATGGAAGCAGCCCTAAGGGTCCGGGGAGGGAATACAAACTATTGAATAAATTCTAATTAAACTTTTTTTTATTTTCGTGTTTAATTTATTGCATTTCATAAAATCTCCATACGAGTTAGAAGTGACTTGTTAAACAAAACAAGAAGCTTATGAAAATTTAATTTGAATTTGGAACATTAACATATGGAATTCGAAACCTTATACTACCTACTATTAAATGACATTTTCATTTTTTTCCGAATAAAACATTTATTTAAAAATAATCCATTAAAAAGATAAATTTGAGAAGTGTTTCGATTTTTTTGATGAGAAGTGTAGTAGACCCTATGGAGAAGAACCGGCAAGAAACTCCATGGTAACTCTTTTCGAAAAATAGATTATAATCTTTATCAGTACAATGTGGTGGTAAGCCGTAAGAGCGGCGAGAATAATGTGATTTAATGTGAATAAAAATAAGACTAGGATAATAATGATTTGCCTGTGAATAATAACAATATAAGATATATAAAAAAAATGGGGTATCGGTGATATTTTGATATCGTGTCTTATTTGCAGTTTACGCGTTCACTATTCATTTCAATTCACTAACCATATCGGTATCGGTATAGCCGATACTATTCTATAAATATTGGTAACGGTATCGTATCAACATAAGTCCGTATCGATGCATCGCTAATAAAAATATCATAATTATGGGAAAAATTTGTACCTAAGACTAATTTTTAAGAGTAATTTTTTTTCTCATGACATACATTCCATAATATTCTTGCTTTTCCATCTTATCCACCAGCAAGTGATCTTGGGGTATGATTGTATGACAACGGGCGGAGAACTATCTGAAGCTGTGCTATCAATAGCTGGAGTACCACCGCAACACAATTCGCCAGATCGAGATGGATACATAAAGATTTTACAAGAAAATATTGTTCCAGGTTACTTCTTAGATTTTATACTGTTTTTAGAAATAGAAAAAGTAGAAATATTTTCTCTATTCTAAATTAATAATGCCAAACGGCGGTTTGGTTTTCGCAAGCCGTGAAGTTAAACTGTTACTTGTTTCCATTTGTCTTGAAAAAATTCTCCCCGAATAGCCAATCATATGGAAGCACACACCAAAATTCTGGTATTTGAATCTGATAGTCTGGTGATGGTCTTGAATCTGGTGGAGCCGACCTATGATGTAGATATGAGCATACACCATTTTATTGTATTAAAAACTAAACCTTTACCTAAATCTGTTTAACTTCATGGCTCAATACCTACTCTAACTCTTAGTGAATTACAACACCCAAAATAAACTTACAAACTTTTGATGGCAAATGATTAAGAAGCATAAATCTCGATTTCTTACTAAAACTATTGGTACATACGAGTACCTTCTGGGATTTTTTTAATTTATGTTTTTACTACAGGTAAAAATTACTTGTTCGAACAATTGAAACCCGATCAGTGGCTGTTCTTTGACGTCAAGTATGACTTCTCCAGTGCTGGACATTATCACTACCACAAGCATTCAGTTAACGGACGTGCAACCATTGAACCTCAGGTTAAACCAATTTTATCATTAACATTTATCTGAATTATTTCCTATTTTTCGAGTAGTTCATCAATAGAACTAATAAATGATAAACATGAACGAAACTCCAAAAAAATACTGTTAACATTTACCAATATGCTCAAACCTAACAAGTGACATGACTGTGCCCTTTTTAGTGTCTCGAGTTTAAAACTTTCATCTTTACTATGATAAAATTGTTTTTCAGATGCAGTTTACAGGAACGTCCATAGGTGCGACCAATGGTTTTACTTATAGCGATATTAAGAAACTAAGGATGCTCTACAATTACATTGTAAAGAAAAAAGAAGATAAAGTGCCAGAATGTGACAAACTGTTCTGGAAAAAACATAATCCGGACAAACAATATATCACTTTACCAGAGATTAAACCAAGAAAGAAACCCAACCAATACCTTGGTTTACCGGTAGAACATCATTTTGAACATGATATAGATGAAAAAGGAAATGAACATAAGGAAGATAGTGATCATAAGGAAGCAAGTGATCATAAGGAAGAAAGTGATCATAAGGAAGAAAGTGATCATAAAGAAGAAACAGACAAAATAAGCGATGGAGTTGCTGACGAACAGGCTAGTCCTGAGGTGCCAGTAACCAATAAATGGAACCTTAAATCTTACCCGGGCTTTAAAGGAAAACATAGAATGGCTAAAAAATCTCATGACCCACTGACATATTTATCAGATTACCAAACAGGAGACGAGTACAAAAGAAGAAATTTACAGAAAGTCAAAAGGATGTACTAAGATTGAATAAATGAATGCACAAATAAAATTTTAATATTAAACATTTATTATATCGTCTATCACATTATAAGCATGTTTGTATATTTCGTTTGACGTAGCATGTTTCACATATTACTTCGCAACACCATTTGAATTGACAGTTGCAATTCTCAGTGTCTCTGACAGAGGTTTCTTTGTAACCTCTCCGGCAACATAATTGATCACAACTATCGGTCCCCGCTGAGCTGACGTTGCACTGTCGTCCCAAGGTTCCTAGTGAGCCAGTCTTCATGTTAGCCGAGCAGAAATCCGGTGACTCCTCAGAGTAGATGATGTCTTTCTTGCCAGGTTTTTTGATGCTCGGACTTTCTGGCATGAAACTGTCACCATCGTTGTTGGCAATAACCTGTCAACAAAGTTATGAATTTTCAATATTTTTCAAAACCAGTAGATTAATTATGAAAAAACTTATTACTTTATTCTATTGAATTAAGCTCGTATGGTACAAGCCAGTGTTATTTTTCCCCCACTTAAAGACTTTAAAATTCTGTAATGACGATTATAATTAAACGTCTCTGTTGGCTCACCTTAGCAGCACCTTCAAATCTATCTCGCAGTCTATCGCCGACCTCCCTGAAGGTCGGCATTCTCCACCAACAAGTCCTGAGCGTGCACGAGCCCGACAACCCGTGGCACTTGCATTCCATCTTCATGTTGTTCTTGATCGCCTATGGACAAGAAGTTGCTTTGTTTCCAATGCAGAACATAATCGTTAACCCACAAGAATATACTCCGGAAGTAGTTCGTCAACCATAACAAGAGTAGTAGATGTGATTATCAATCCCATCCACTTGTCCTTTATAGAAATTCATTCAAATGGATCGCCTTTCTTCTTTGTAGAAGAAGAGAAGGGATAACTCAATTAATGTATTTAACAGTGTCCCTATCATGTCCAACATACTTCCACAGTCGACTCGGTAAATAATAGGACAATCTGTCTTCCTGTGGAAGTTGTCAAAGGCGACTATAGAATTTATAACAAGGGGATGTGCAGTGGACGTTTATAGGTTGATATATTGATGACAGTGAATTGCAGTGCATCTTGATTCACCCAATTTTTTTTCATTTTTGCACCAGCATGAAACACAATTTATAGTTTTTATTACTAAAGAATATCTACTGAAGATCATCAAGCCGTCTGTGTTTAGTTTACAGCTTCTTGGAGTATATGCTAAGAATTGATTAGAAAAGAAACAGGTGCAGACATTGTTATTTTACACACAGTAATAATAACATCATTGAAATATACTCACAAACGAGATCTTTACTATTTCTTTGATTTCAACATCGTATATTATTTCAAGGTGTTAACATACACCTCTAATTTTCCTTTCCCAAAGAACTATTCTACAATATTACCTGAAAAGGCTTGTAGCAGATCTTATGGCCGTACAAAAAAAGACGAAAAAATTGAACATTTGGCATAGAAAAAAATTTTTTTTTTTTGGTTCAGTATGTTATCATTCTATTTACTGTTTATCTATTGGCACAGTAACCCCAAGCCCACGAGCCGCAACGTTTAAAGCAAATTCGATCTGCACTGCACGTGTCAGCGTCGAGCGTTAAAAACAAATGTATGTGTACTAACTAAGGGTCAAATTCACCGAC
This sequence comes from Allophyes oxyacanthae, assembly GCA_932294325.1. Lineage (NCBI taxonomy): Eukaryota > Metazoa > Arthropoda > Insecta > Lepidoptera > Noctuidae > Allophyes > Allophyes oxyacanthae. Next base: position 4,746,158 of record OW028612.1, read on the forward strand.
AATATAACAGATGTTTAAAATTAAATCGGTCGATTACTCATACAAAAATTCATGTTTAAACGGCTGATTTTGCTCTAATCGTCTGTTATGTTGTCGGTGAACTTGAGCCTAAGAAAGCCACAAAACAGCGCTGCAAATTGTAGCGAAATTTGAGGTTGAACACATAGATACATTTGTTTTTGACACGAGCGAATTCGCTTTGAGCATTGCGGCTCGTGGCCCTCGGGTAAGCGAAGAATATTAATATAATAAAAAACTGAAGGAGTTAATTGTAAAAAAATGGAAAATAAGATGAAAAAATAGACTTCAAAAAACTTAATAAATATTAATATTTTAGTGCAAATTTTTTGAACGGCCTTAATCTTTTTATTAGCTTCTTTAGGCTTATTCTTTAAACTGCCATCAATATTCACTTACAATTACTGAAAAAAAAACAATCGTTTGCCTAGCCTAGTGATTATGGCCATATTCCCTCACTTCTTCATTATTGAGGTAGGTATATAAGAAGGGCAATGTTCAGCAGTGGACCGTTATGAAAATAATGAAAAAGTATATTATATTAATAAATAAATAAATGATAATGGTTAAAAAAGTCTCAAAACACACACAGAATTTGCCATCCAAAAGAAAATTCTTACTAACCAACCTCCCAGCGTTATGATTATGGAGTTTGATGAGGGTTTTGATGTCGCTTCGCTTCCTATACCGGCTATCCATAAATTCCCTGGACTTCTTGAGCCCGAAGCGTACGTTGTCGCTGCATCCACCCCATTGCCACCTCTCTGTTGGCACTTGGGACGGGGGGAGCGCGACTGATTCGCGCCCACGACGAGGTTTTGGTGCTCCCTATAAGAACAGTCTTATTTAGAAAATAGTTTTAATTTGTATTTATGAGGATTAGAATGAAACCTAAAGAGCAAATGAACGATCCTTCTTTCTTCCTCCAGAAGGTCCACCTTAATAAAACGCAGTCCAACCTGAACCAACAAAGCTATAAGAACAGGAGGGTGACTGCAGTTGATGGATGAGGAGAAACAATAATCGCCTTGTCGCCACCTGAATTCTTTGTATGATTGCTGCCATTATATACACAATTTATGCACAAACATCCAGATACGCAACTTAATATATTTCCCGGATAGCTTTTTACCCTTTCACATAAACTAAGTATACAAAATCATCTCCATAGTAAAATGATACTATGATGTGTAGGTAATAAATATACTTTCTCAAAGGAGTATTAGAGGAGTAGGTATGTATAAACGTACCTTTTCACAGGAGCATTCTAGCAGAGACCCCGCCGTGCACGCCCTGGTGATGGAGTAGGTGACTCCGGCCGCCGTGATCGCGTTCACGAAGCCTGTCTCTCTAGTGTCTGTTGACAAAAAATTACTTGTTACATAATTGTTTTAAAATTCATCATAATACTCGCCTTTTTCATAAATACTAAGGTTATTTTTTGTTTACCAAGATTCTGTCAAATTCGTCAATCTTACAGAAAGCTTAGTAGTACAACCAAAAAACCAAGTAGTGCGGATACCAAGCTCATAAATAAGGTAACGTCGCCTAAAAATCTGACAACTTATTCAGATGAGTTGTCTGACTTTCAGGCTATTGACTACCTGTTTTAACTGCCGTAAATCTGTCTAAGGTGTAAGCAGAAAACTATTACTCTTTGCAAAATTATATCTAATGCCGAAGTATTCCCTAACATAACCACTAGAAAGGAGGATGTCAAGTAGTATAACCACACGTCATTGACATATAACAGGCTAAGTACGGTCCCACAGCTTGGACTCAATAATGAAAACAAACACACTATTGTCATAACTAACTTTATCAACATAAACAATGCATATTTAATATGACACACACATTGCGAAACAATACTGGTCATTTTCGCGTTTGCCGACCATTTTATCACCTTTGCATTAGTCTCGGTCATCGTAGGGCATAGAAATAAAATGCTAAGCGACATAAAGGCGAACAAATGATACAAAATGAAGCTGTTGACCCAAAAATCAATATTCACACGAGTCATGTGATAAAAGCCGATGAGCTTCACAAATCGAAGGTCCCATCCATAAAACATTTGGATGTGATACAAGGTGTGATTGTTCAGCTATTTTCGAACCAACATGCTCGATGAAAGCGACTCTTTCCGGTTGGTAACACTGAGCAAAGACTTTTAAATGTTTATCCAACTCTTTTAATATTGTATTGGTAAAACTGCGATGACTACCAGAGCACACTGGAATTCACAAGAGCAAGACAGCTGGGTTGCAGATTATAGTGGAATGATGTCAAATTAAGGGACGAAATTCGTGAAAGCCCTCAGCACCCATCAGATGCCATCACCGAACCACAATATTGCCGATGAATTTATACAAACTGAGCAAGCCTGAAAATTCTGTAAATTAAAACAAAACTGAAACAGGTCGTGAGAAATGCTACATTTCCAAAGATACGAGAATTATAATAACACTGGCAAGTAAAACTGACATTAATGAGTGAAAATTAAGCTACTGAAAATAATATACTTTATAAAATTATTTAAAAAGTAGAGAAAAGAATTAATGAAAAATATATTTATTCCGTGCGAGATACTGATGACACACGATGATTATTTAGATTACATGAATCCAGATGACGTAATAATTAGGGTAATGGATAAAGAAAGAAAAAAAAATAAAAAAAAATGATTCTATAGAAATATATCTCATCTATCAGACGGCTCTCTAAAATCCAAACATCTTGGTGAACTCGTTTGTCAATTTCATCATCTGTGTGTCCCATACTAACAGGCCTGGCTATAACAATTAATGGCAGGTCAACCTATGTTGGATGAATATTCAGACGGCATGAATAATGTGAAAATCGCTGTGGCAGACATCCATTGAATATTCGTAGGATATCAACTGAATGCGCAATGTTTTTGTTCAGGTCGCGAACTTACAATAAGATTATTGAGTCCTTTTGATAGACTTAGTAATGGTTGTGATTTCATTGTAGTTTTTGATGCAATGTACAATGCAATAAATAGACGTTCCAATGTTCTTGCTGTTTAAGTATTGCGTGTTAATGAATTAAACATAGTTTATTAAAGTTAACTCTGATCAACATTTAACTTTGATCGTTAATTCAAAGTAACGGTCATCGTTTTAACGTTATTGACTGACATACTTGATGTTTACCATTTTGTTTTTATATTGTTTTGGAGTTTAGAGCACTTGTTATTCGTTTTTTATTTCAACTTCCAACTTGTTTAGTGATCAATCCTTTTCTTCATCTTTTTCACGAGTGCGAGACAGTGGGATTATAAAAGTTAGACTTACGTGGATCATTATTTTGGTGTGTTAATCAGCGAATAAGAAATAATTAAGTGAAAATTATTTCCTGAAAGCACTCAAGTTATCATCATTACCATTATTGCCTTTAAATGGCTGAAATCAGTTATAAATAGCACCGATCTAACTTCGTCAACCTAACATATCGAATATACACTCAATATCTCATTCCCTACTATTCTATGTATTATTCAAATGCAATTTGCACCACATATCTCCATCTCCAATCACATTTGACTAATCTCATTTCCATCTAACTTATAATTGCATCAGTCATGACAACATGTTAATAATCTAGTTCCAATTGTTACCGCTTCACGGTACGGAGGCCATAATAATTGCAAACCGCATCGCCATACAACGGCTACAGAACGGCTAAAGGCTATTAGCCATTAGCGAACAAAGCGACAGTTTCTATAGCCTATTATGCTGCACATTATTGTCATTTCGCAATCAGTTTGATGAGATGATTTAGAACGAGATGAATAGTTAATTATGGGATGGATAGGATATTGAAGATTTATGTTAGAAATGGGTTTTCGTTTTTGCTAAGCTTGGGATCTGTAGTTGTTGGCGCAAACGAATCGTTGAGCGAAATTGGCAAATAGCGTGTGATGAACTTCAAACTGATTGTACTACGACCTGGAGAAAGTAGACTGGAATTGGAAGATTCATCACCGGGTGTTATTTCACCACTGAGGTCATGCCCAGTAGTGGACATTGACAGTGGTGATTGGGTAAGTTGATTCACAGAAAAAACGATTTTTCAGGATCCATCCCAACCAAATACTCAGTTGTAAATAGCAATAACTTGTTTATTTCTGGCCGTAAAAAAAATTCAGCGTTGATTGATTTAAAAAGTGAGTTGCGGAAGTATAATTTGTTGGTTTGGAATTTAGAGTTTATTTTAATAAACTTAATAAAATTGATGAATTCGTTATTGAAATCAAGAGTACTATTATAGGGACGCTTACTTTCTGATAAGGTGATCATAAAGTATCAAGAATACCCACTTGATCACGGACAAAATCAGATACCTACTAAGCAAAATCTTATTAGTTTTTCTCTATAAACCTTCTGGTTTGATGGTAAGTGCTCCGCTTAAGTGCCTTAGTTTTTAAAACTAAAGCAGGATGGCAAAATGTCGATTTGATGAAGAAGAGATATGTTCATCATTATCATAGACGTCGATTGATGGATATAGACGCACCAAAGAGCTTACATTGACGCAAGGTTCAATCTTGAAGTTTATTTTGCTAATACCTTTTCTTACAAACACAAGTAACTTTCAACAGCGAATACGCACCTGATTTCCCGCTAGGTTTTAGTACGGCGATAGTATTGTGGCATTCATTAAGTTCAGATTAGATAACCGCGGTGCTTGCGCAATGCGGTGCAGTTGACAGGAGATCGGCATCAGCCGCGCCTATCGATCCCATGCTAATTGGGCCCAGTGCGGGACGACGGGACGAGCCGTATCGTCGCCGCATTCCCGTCCCGCCACCCGTCCCCAGAGATACAGCAAAATTTATTGCACCAACAATTTATATAATTGACGTGCGACAAAAAAGCGAGAGTGCACACCCATCCGATGCAGAATTCGAACCGTAATTACGCCCCGTCACTCCCTGTCAGCCCTCGATTTTCATAGGCATTCTCGATTAAATTTCGACGGACCAAGGATGCGTCCTCTGGAATTATGAGAGGAATGTCAATTTCCAGATATTTCGCTAGTCGTTTAGCAGTGGGTAAAAAAGGTGCGTCGCAGCGGTGCGACGCGCGGGGGAGGGTGCATGGCGCGCATGGGAACTGGTCCGCCCCGCGTGGATGCCGTGGACGCCACGGTTTTTCTACAGCGCGCTGCGCTGTCGATAGGGCAGCGGTCGCGACACTCGCTCGTCATTATAAATCCGTGGCGGTGAGCTCAGAGCCGCGCATTCCGCGCGCACTGCCCGCGTTATGCGCTGTAATTATCACAAAACGCGGGCCCGACTCGCAAATATGTCGTTGGGAACGGGGGACATGACATTCTCATCACCAAACGCTGCCTTTTTTCAAGTATCTCCGGCTTCGAAATATGTCCAGCACTGAACCACTCCCACGACGTCCGTCGCCGATTATATTCGGGTGCCTCGCGACGTATGTTTTTGCCTGGTCTGCCACGAGCGGCCGCGGAATCTCGGTATTTGTGTCCACTGAATAATTCAGTGAAATTGTCGATCGATCAATAAAACCGATGGAATCAAATTGATTCACACTTGAAGGTTGTATGGCTTCAATATCTCGAGTGTTTTTGCAACTTCAAAATACTTGGAAGTCGTTCCGCCATTCACATCGAGTCAATCAGTGGCACGTGCGTGAGCGGTCTCATGATAATGCAGCAATGAGTTTTCTGGTACTGGATAATTGGGAACGAATTTTGTATGAGCACAAGTCTACTAAATATACGACTGCGCAACCTGTTCTTGTAGGAAATGTGTAATTAATATGAGTTGGAACTTGTTTTAGTGGCAACATAAGACCTTTTTGCTAGTTAGTGGCCATAGATCACTAATGGCTGTCAGGGCTGTCATCGCGTGTCAACATTTGATGTCTTCACTGAGTAGACAGCTAGGAACAAGCATGTAGACAGAGAATTGCCTTCTCTGTTTACGCTTCACTGACTAAATTTCAATAACATTACAAGAATTAATTACCTACACTGCAATGAATCCATTACGCAGTAATGGATGCAGTGTTGATGCTGCATTACATAACATTTGCGATTGTTTTATACACAACGTTGTATGAAAAGAATGAAGAAGATGACCCGAAAAAATCCAAAACTGTAAGAAGGAAGTAAAAATCGGAAAAAGAATAAACCAATGAAACATATTTACATTCTAAACGAATTAAAACTATATCTGTAAGCATTTACTGTTTTAGTTTAACTTAGTACAGAACCTATAATCAAGATGGTGCACCAAATTAGCATGAACTTTAACATTTTGCTCGCTCACAAATAACAACTTTTTACTACGTTTTGTTTAAATGGATAATTACAAGCCTAACATATAATCTTTTGTATATAATAAATCGCAAATTACAACATTAATCACTGGTAATAACAACATAAATTATGTTGATATAGAACATTGAATGCCTTGGGGTAACGTCAAATTGAGCAGATAACGCGAGGAAAGACGTCTCAAGATGATCTTGGACTCAGCCCATATGTGAAATTGCTGAGAATTTTGCAATTTTAATTTTATTTATAACGAGAGAGTGTAAGTCTTGAGAATATAGCGTTGCAAGGAATAACAACGGTTTAAATGTGGATTATAAAGAAACTAAAATACAGGTTGTTTCCTAAATAGGAATAATTTTGGGATCAAGTCTTAATAAGTCTATCGCAGTAGAATAGGTAGCACCCTTGTATCTTCCGAAAATGAAGCTAATGTCAGTAGACACTACTCTTAACCAGCGGGTTGGTGATGGCAGAGTCAGACTTTTCACTTCAACGGCCTATGGTCACCTCTCAACGTTGGCTTCTCATCCTACCATTGTATTGGTCACCACAGCCTCGTCAGTTATGCATCGCGTGTACCTGAAGTCAACGTTGGATGAGCTGGATATTGTGCACATTGAATTTATAGAAGAAGATGAAAATCTGAAAATTTATTTCGCATTTCTTCTTCTATCGTATCCGGGAGCTCTCACATTGGAATTGCTTACGGAGACGAACCAGTCAGCAATCGCCGTAACAGGAGTCACCCCCAAACGAGCACCGGGGGTCTAGTCATCATCACTTAGTGAAGCTCTTCTTGTATTACAAATTCATCAACCCTCCACCCGCTATCGCCCACTCCCGGTACCGTCGTGCAAATCGGCCGGACGTTCCCGCTAGAAACTGATAAACTGAAACTTGCTCCCCGATATAGATCGCAGTCGCATTCGCTCACAGGCCACTTTAAATTAACCGTTCACGCACTCCCGTTCAGGAATTTTAGATTTGAGATGGATGCAAGCGGAGATCGGGACACTTGTTGCTCGCATCCGAGGGTTAATAAACAGCTGATTATATTACGCGGCAGACGCTATGTGAATAATTTATTTGTGGTTTATTTTGTTATATGTGAGAGGATAATTTTCTATGAAATAGAAGAATGTTTTCTATCTTCGAGATCGGAGGGACAAAGACATTGGTCGTCCGTTCAAGATCGTCTTTGACATTGGAAGTAGTTAGGTAGGTACTGCTAAATAGTTTCTTACCTCTTTTCTATTAATTCATCTTTAAATGTAGCAATTCTTTTTCGCAATCATTTTAGTTCTAGATCGTATGCTCATCTAACTTTATCTACACTTAAATTGTCAGCTATTAAGGTTGGGAAGGCTGTATTTTATGTCTTATTTTCTTCTTTCTCGTTAGATAATACTAAATCTGACATAGGTTCTACGACTGGTAGATCTACGAGGCTTTTTCTTACATTCAGCGTCTTTTCTTTTCAAAACCCTTTGGGTATTGGATCAGAAGCCCAATTCTCGTAATTAATGTATAATATGACTGAAAGTTGACCGAACTGAGATTATATTATGAATGGACAAAAAGTCATGTATTCTACTCCTCTTAAAGTTCAGTCCGATTCCAGTATGATTTGGATTCAATCTTCTTACAAACTCATTTCAATCTCATTTTTGACTTTTGTGTATTGACGAGAGTGTCAATTTTATTATCTGTGTCAGTTCAAAATGTTAGCAGAATACCGATTTGCCCTTTATTCAACTTTCGATCTCATTTCAATATAATGTTACGTTTGACATTGTTTGTGAGGGTAGGAGAATACCATTTGTGACATTCATGACATTGATAGTAGATCGGAATGAGATCCGAACTATATTTTGAACATTTTTAATTACGAGAATTGGGCCTCTGGTCATGTGTATACTATCGACGATGCTCATCGCCTTACACAAATATAATTGCTTCGATAAGTTTGTTTAATAATTTACTATAACTTATACTATCACAGGTACATTTTTCGCAGAATTCCTACACGTAATATCTTCATCCCCATTTCTTACGGGCTCGAGTGAAACATGCGTCGCGCGGTGCGATGTTTCCTTGCCAAGATGTCAAGTATCGTGTGTCGGGCAAACTCTGGTGTCGTAAACATGTATGTCATACTCCCTACCTACGTGCGCCAACCGTTGTCCGCTCGTAAAACGATCATAACAACCTTTATTACCATTTAGTACCTTACAAAGATGGAAAGCACAGATTAATGCTGCAAATTGATTAGACAAGACTCTCCAGTGATTTCACTTTCTATAAATTTACAGACTTGAGCGGACAAAGTAAATCGTCCACATAAAAAGAGCCCGATAGTTTGTTTAAGCGCGGATCAGCTTAATGCGAAGACAATACATCGAGTTGTCACCGCGACCGGATCGGAATGTTTAAACGAACGCGACCATTTTATCTCATCTGATTAATTCAAATATTTAGCGCAATAAATACGGGTTGGCGGGGGTGTGGCGAGGGGTTGCGGGGCGGTCGCTGACGTCCGCGGCTGTCGGCGTGACGGCGGACGGCGCATGCGAGCAATTGCGTCAGTGTCAGCGTGTCACCGGCGGGCCATTGTGGCCGCTGTGGCCGATATACGAGCGTGGCGCGCCCGCTGCGGCCGCGCACCTGATTTATCGACGTCCCGCGCTGGCCCGGCCAGGGACGCGCTGTCGCCGCCGAATAAAGCGCATTCTCACGCTACTGAACGCACGCGAACTCACCCGTCTCGTACCCCGTATTTAAATGGAACGATCGTTTCTCATTCCTTTCCCCCAGATATTTTACGTCGGGTAATACGATACGACACTGTTCGGCTCTTTCTGCAGTTTTCGCGTTCGTTTTTTCCCTCGGCCCGCTATTGTTCACTTGTCAATTTCTTTAGCTAATGCGAGTAAGCGTCTCATTATGCGGTGCGGTGCGTCCGCGACGCGCATTGCGTGTTGTGACAGCAACCACCCACCGGAAGGGGCCGAGCGTCATTCAGCCGCGCACAAAACGCAAATACTTTATTCAACGACGTCCGATGGCTAATTTGAATGGATTGTGCCCGTTTAATGGGAATAATTAGCTCTGTTAATGCGCGCGCCGGTCGGTCCAGCGTGGTGGAATATCTCTGTTAGATCGTGTGTGTACTTCGTGCTGTTAACTTTTGTTTTACCAGTTAACGCTTAATTAACGCAGTGGATGCGCTCTAGCCGGCGTTGCGTCATATTGAAGGAGCATTACTATTGTGGATGATATGCGAGGGCACGCACGGAACGGCCCGCGTCGTGTAATAAGCGCAGGCGGCGACACTTCGCAATCAGTCAACTTGTTACGCGTCATAGCGGGCCGTAAACGCATTTCTTACGTTGACGGGTGGACATCGACGAACCTGAATACCGACGCAACAAACGACTTCCCCTCATTTTCCTCTCATTAAAATCGAGCGAAAAAACACTTTACCACAAAGTTATCTTGGAAACGGTATTATAATTCTTTAAAGGTAAGGTTTTGAAAAAAGTAAGTTATCGCTGTGGTTTCCAGCGCCTATGTCGTAGTTGGGTATTTCGTTAATTTGGCAAGCGACGATGGTGACAAGTGCGACCTGTCACGGTGACGGACAGGTCGCCGTTGTGGAAGGAAAAAATAAAGTGCAGCTCAGCATTCAGTTATGAGAGAGACAGCCGTATCTGTGTATAGTAAAGTTGGAAAGAGAGATTGGAATGTCAAAAGGCTCGATTCCTGTGAGTTCCTTGGTCAGTAGTGATGGGGTTGAGTCTACCGACAATTTCGTGCTTGAGACGTCGATTACTGGTCGGGAGGCGATGTTTGACTTTCAAATAGCTTGGTGAGGCTATTGTTTATTCCACCAAGAGGCAACAGGCTGACATCCGCTGTATCGACCACTTATAAATATGTAGTCGAGCTTTATTTGGAGATCTGCTATCGTTTGTCAGACACGTGGGGGCATCTAATAAAATGGAGAGTTTTAGTTTATAGCCTTTTGAAAGTAAAATTCTTGTAGCCTTATTCGAATTTGTTCTTTGTGATGGATACGACTCATTTTAATGAAGAATGCGTACTTAATATGTGAATTTTAAAACTTAAGGATTATTTGAGTTACTATTTCAATCTTTTAATACTACCTTCTCTTTATACATTTGATTACTTAGATAATAATATTTTTATATTTGTTATTAATTCTTTTACACAAAAAAGGCAAAACATTTTTGTAAATAAGACGGTTTATGATCGCGTAAGTGGTGCGCTTAAACCAATAATCGATATCGATAAAACTAACGACAGCCGCCCGGATCGTATGCGCATAAGAGTACAGATTAGATACGAAATACGTCCCGGATATTACACTATAATTAAGAACATTTACGTGTTAGAGGGCGCCAAATTTATCGCTGCCTTTTTTTTGTCGATATGAAGTCATTCTTGGGTATTTATGTTGGGTTCTCGGGGCATGTGTGAGGTCTTAAGGGTTCAGTAGTCAGGTTATCGTTGTGGTAATCTTTACGAGCCTCCGGGGACTCCTCGCTGGGAGCTGTCGACAGTTAATGGCCCAGCGAGATTAGTACAACCGAATGGTCCCTTCGTCGATATTTAGAGTCTGTTTGTGGCTTTGTTTATAACTTAATTAGGCTATTTTGTTTGAGTGGGAATCAGCTTCGGCCTCGGCCTCGGCGTCGGCTCTAGCGAGATAAGGTGTCGCGGTATTTACGATTTGATATCGTGCTGCCGTTTTATTGTGTACGTTGTTTTGATTAACTTTCTTGTTGTAGTATAAAGGTTGGTTATCTAAATTCTGGGCTTATACGATTAACCACGAAGGAGCTTTTAAAAGCCATTCTGATTTTTGCTTTTTTTTGTTTAATTGATGATGGAGAGTGTGGCCTTTATTCGATTTTCTTCAGTTTCAACTTTAACAAGAACATTAATTCAATATAAATACACGTTGTAGTTGTTATATCACTTGAAACTATAACATAATATGACAAAGAGTAAGACGATGAGTAAGGACTATGCAAGCAACTACCGAGAAATTATTCAACTGACATTGCAATAATTGTTTCACGGAGTTTCTTGCCAGTTCTTCTCCATTAGAAATCAACACTTTGGTACAAGGCAATTAGACTCTGACTTTTCATAAATACCTGAATTGGTTTACAATAATAAAAATATACTTGATTTGATAGCGTGAGTGTGCGCAATAGTTGTCACGCACACGATTATCTTCAAATGTGCTGACAATCACTTGATCACTCGGCGTAAGCACATTTCTATTAAAATGCATATGTTTTTAGTTGCCTCCAGATGCATACCCATCTCCTTTACGTTCTATATCTACCTATAATATTACCATTGCAATGGTACTCAAATATCTATCTATAATAATAATACGTGAAGAGAAAACTTTGTACCCCTTTTTATGCATAAGTATTGCGCGCACGGAGGAGTGTGAGATTTGGCATAGTTAAAGTTTATATGGAGAAGGAGTGCAGATAGCTAACATTTATTTATAATATGTGGTCGAATTTCTGGGCGACCACTAGGTTCTATAATTTAATAATCAACCTCTCAAACTTCACATAGGTATAATAACAGTAAATATAACTTATAATAACGGGTAATATTAACTGGGTAAGTGAAACATTATTAAAACGTTCACCAGTCATCAGACAGCTGATAAAGAAATTTAAATAAGAATGAAATCCTTCTTTCATTGATAAAGATTTGACACAGAAAAAAGAAGTATAGCTGGAATGCAGCGACCACGGACTTACTAATGAAAGGGACCAATTAACGATGATTATTTTTTTCTCATGAGTAGGTAGGTACTGCTGCTTTATACGGGGTGTTTGGAAATATTTTGGACGATATTGTAAATTCCATTAACTTTGGTATTAGTATGATCGCAATTAATTAAAAGTTTTTAGAAAGTATAATGTTTTTAATAAATCCAGTGAAGTAAACTCTTCTTAAATATTGTAACTTTCTGTGTATAAGAAAGAAAGAAAGAAAAATAATTTTATTCGGTAAGGAATAAGCTTTTCATTTAAAAGTTAAGTTTAATGAGATTACTTAAATCATGTTAAATTTGTTTATGTTGAAATAAATGCTCAAAAATGATCTAAATATAAATAAAATATTATAGTTTAAAACAAACTATAGAACACGCTTTAGTCATCCAAACTGAAAGTGTATGCAAAATTTCAGCTCAATCAGAAACCGGGAAGTGGGTCAAATTTAACTTCCAAGATTTTCTTACATAGTTAGTTAGTTACAGGTGAAGCTAATAAAATCGTTTTAAAGAATGTAGGTACATACCTACATAACATAATCATAATCTTGAAATTTCATCATCTCAACTGAGTTGTATCTGCAAATTACTGTTCTAGCTTCTTTAAAAAAGACTGTATTTTCTTGGACTACAAATAAGATTTTTTTGGTCTACAATTTCGATCACATGTCTACAACTTTTATCTTCATCATCCAGAACTCCAATCTACTCACCGCTGAGTATAGGCCTCTCTTTGCTTATGCCAGTTTCCTCAATCATGTGCCAATTGCATCCAAATGAACTCTGCGATCTTCTTTATTGTAATTATCCATCCATCACCTTGCTGGTTGTCCTACGCTCCGTTTTCCAAACCATGGTGTCCACTCTGTCAAAGCTGATAAATACCGATACTGGCCTGATACTTTAGGTATTATTAAACTCTAGAGTTAGATTAAACTCAGCAAGTTAAAAAGCAGTGATAGCCTAGCGGTTGAACGCTCGCCTTCCATGCAGGAGGGTCTGAGTTCAAACCCGGCCTGCACCTCTGACTTTTCGGATTCATGTGCGGATTAGAATTTGATTATCACTTGCGACAACGGTGAAGGAAAACATCGTGAGGAAACCTGCACATCTGAGAGGGCCTCATAAAGTCCTCGATGGTGTGTGTAGTCCGCCAACCCGCACTAGGCCAGCGTGGTGGACTAAGGCCTAACCCTTCTCATTCTGAGGAGAGGCCCGTGCCCAGCAGTGGGACAGTAATGGGCTGAATTTATTTAAGTTAAATAAAATACTTATTCAATCTTGAAACAAACACAAATCTTTTTTGCGTTCATTATTGCGGTCATAGTAGAAATAAATGTGCAATAAGCATTCCAATTTCACAGCTATTATAACTAATTACATATCTCATAGCTATTATTACTAATTATATATTAACACATCAACCTGTATCATTATTTTTTCTTGTCACCAAGTGATAAAAATCCGGGACTAATTCAGCTCTGTAGGCCGCTGCGCCTGCGCCACCCATCGCTGTTCGCATCAATTTATAGGCTTTTAACCTAATTTGTTGACCGTACACCCCTGGCCTCCCCACCCCTCTCGGACCCACCGCCCACGCGACTGCCATCTTTGTTTTACTTTTTCAATAATTAATTTAGTATTGATGATGTTTCCTTCTTATCTTCAAAATGGTTTTTAATCCTGGATTTAGAAGCTCGAGGATTCATTAAATAAGATAACGATGATCTCGTTTTGCTAAAAAAAGATAAACTTTTATGAGAAACAAAAGCACCAAATTAAGCTATCATGCCCGGCTATAAAGTATCTTATTAATGTTTCTTACATTAGCAAAATGGCTGTCGATACCCACCAAAGTCGTAAAAACAAGCGTTGACTTTTAATATCCACGCGTATTTTATATTTTATAGGCATTTTTATGCAATAAACAATTTAGGAGTTTACATTTTTTTGGTTAATCTGCCCAAAAAAGGTGTGGGCACAATCGCAGATAAGTTATTGAAGAATGTTATAAAAGCCTCGGGGTGGTATATTTTATAAATATTTTGTGTGCACCCAAAATTTTGACAAATACCACTTAATTTACGCTAATGAATCCAAAATGAATGCATGTTGACGACGAATGGTCGGACCGTAGTGTTGTCACTCTGTCAATATTATGGTGTAGGTGTGGAATTAATGTTCCCGATAACCTTTCGAGTTCTTTTTACATAATTGCCCGTTAACTAGAATTCATTACTAAATTATGAGTAACTTTAAAAACAAATTAAGAAGGTTCGATTCACTTTTACAACATCCATGAATTTGATAAGGTGAAATAAAATTTCATTACTAACCGATCTAACTTATTCAATGGCTTCTTAAAACTTCTGTGAGTGTTATTAAATTACAATAAAATCAACACTTCTACTTAAAAATAGAGTCGTTATTTTTATACGTGTTTGTCGGTATATAATCTGAAACCAAGCTTCTTATTACAGAACGACGGACGCTCAGCGCAGATCTACTTGAGCAACGATTGAGTGACGTCTTTGTATAAAATAACAAATCGGTAATTAAATTAAATAAATAATAAATAAAACAGAATGAAATATGTGCTCAAGAAGGGATCACCGCTGACCATCGTTCTATATTACAAACCTTAATCAAAATAAATCGAAAGATTGTAAAACTATATCGACACAAATATCGATATCAATTGGACTGTAAAGTGCGGCACTAAAACGTTCGTATAGATAAACGAAGGGTCGCATAAAAATCAACTCTTTGGCCTAATCGAATTAGGCTCTGATATTCATCTGTACGATTTAACACGTTTTGCATTCTTTTGTCCATCGGCTAATAAAGGTAGCAGGTAGCAAACCTCTACCTACACTATGCTATATCTTAAATGTTGATGAACTCAGCGCCATCGATACCGATAATATATCTATCGATGGACGAAGCTTTTGTATCGAGAATTTTGTTTGTTATTGTTTTATGTAATTCGGTTTTGTAATAACGAATAATTGATGTTTAAGGGGAGCATCTACTAACGTGCTATTTATAGTGGGATTTTGAGAAAAAAAATCTCATCGATTTCTTATTAAAATTAGCTCAGAGCAATGGATGGTAATTACCTATGTTCTAAGAGATATATTACGTGTATTGTACGTCCTTAAATTTGAACCCAGGCTAGCGACTACTAGAACAGTGAGGTGGTTTTTAGCTACTAAATAAAAACAAAACAACTTCGTGTATCCTCAAGTCTTTAAAGATTTTTCCCATTAGATCCAAAACCATTGCTGTTTTATTAAAAAACATAGTTAGAAGCAAGTCTTGTAAAAATCAGGTTTTAAGAAAGTGCCGTCTTTTTTTGTTAAATGACGCTAAAAAGGTACGGATATATTAAAAACCTGGATTTTGCTAGACTTGCTTTAATCCATCTTTTGTAATAAGGGGATTGGAGTTTGCGATAGTTTTATATATGTACTAACGGCCCGTCCCGACTTCGTTCGGGTAAAAATTAGCCGGTAGATACTTTTTAATTTTCATCAATACCTGACCTCTTACAAATCGTTCGGCTTCAAAAATACGGACTCTCATATAACTATTTCATCCGCTTAGAGGTTGAATTTCGAAAAACACGAAACCGATTTTGTTTTTAATTTTAACCAAAAGCTTAAATACAAAATTTCACGTTTCTAACTTCAAAAACATTTTTCACTACTTTATCGCCCCTTTGGGGGATGAATTACCAAAAACGCAAAAACACGTGTTTCTTTATTTCTAACCAAAAGCCTAAATCTCAATTTTCACGTCTCTCACTTCAAAAACAATTTTAGCCCCTATTTCGCCCCTTTAGGGGATGAATTTCCAAAAACACGGTAACATGTGTTTCTTTATTTCTAACCAAAACCCTAAATCTCAATTTTCACGTTTCTAACTTCAAAAACAATTTTTACCCCTATTTCGCCCCTTTAGGGGATGAATTTACAAAAACGCGGTAACACGTGTTTCTTTATTTGTAACCAAAAGCCTAAATCTCAATTTTCACTTTTCTCACTTCAAAAACAGTTTTTACCCCTATTTCGCCCCTTTACGATGAATTTCCAAAAACGCGGTATCACGTGTTTCTTTATTTCTAACCAAAAGCCTAAATCTCAATTTTCACGTTTCTCATTTCAAAAACAATTTTTACCCCTATTTCGCCCCTTTAGGGGATGAATTTTCAAAAACGTGGTATCACGTGTTTCTTTATATCTAACCAAAAGCCTAAATCTCAATTTTGACGTTTCTAATTTCAAAAACAATTTTTACCCCTATTTCGCCCCTTTAGGGGATGAATTTCCAATAACGCGGTAACACGTGTTTCTTTATTTCTAACCAAAAGCCGAAATACCAATTCTCACGTTTCTCACTTCAAAAACAATCCCAATATTCACGTTTTACACTTCAAAAACAATTTTCACCCCTATTTCGCCCCTTTAGGGGATGAATTTCCAATAACGCAGAATCACGTGTTTCTTTATTTGTAACCAAAAGCCTAAATCCCAATTTTCATCTTTCTCACTTCAAAAATTAAGGGACTCCCATACAAACTTTCACCCCCTTTTTCCCCCCCTTAGGGGCTGAATTTTCAAAAATCCCTTCTTATTGCTTGCCTACAATACAAAAGCGACCTACTCTCCAAATTTCGTGACTCTATCTTCAGTAGTTTCGGCTGTGCGTTGATGATAAGTCAGTCAGTCAGTCAGTCAGTCAATCAGGACTTCTCTCTTTATAATATTACTATGACTATGATAACCATACAAGAAGCCGATCAAAATTATCTGATGTCATATCTAACGCATGTGTTATGCTAGTGAACAGGTGCCATCTGTCGGGACTGGTCAGCTTGTAACTGCCATGATTATCCTATTCTAATTTTTTATTCACATTAAATTACGTTATTCTCGCAGCTCTTACCACAACATTGTACTAATCAAGATTATAATCTATTATCTTAAAAGAGTCTCCATGGAATTTCTTGCCAGTTTTTCTTCATAGAACCTTCTATTTGGAACCGTGCACCTAGTCTCGACATTTCATAAGTGCCTGTATCTCGTTTAACCCTATTCTTGGCACGGTGGCTAATTTGATACGTTGAACTTTTCGAAAATCTAGGGCCGTTCTGAGACATATTTTCAAAAGTTTTATTATTTAATATGCTAGCAAATATAATCCCAATTCTACCAAAAAATACAATTGTATTACTTGCAACGCCGAAAATGTAGTAGAATGCAAGATTGCGAATCGATCGAAAGCGTCTGCTCGTCGCAAGGTAAAAATAATATTTTTTTTATTATATTTTGGTCAAATTGTTTTTAAAAGTAGTTTAATTCGAATAGGTTACAATATTTGCTAGTAGGAAACGCTATTTTTGTGTATCAAAATGGATTTAAATCGTATGTAATCCAGTGTTTATTTCGAGTGTAACAGATATGCCTCACTGCCAGATAGCTAAAACTCTAGATATTTTTATATATGTATCAAATACGCGACATTGCTTGATTTGTATAGAAGAGTCACAGGTGCTTCATCAGCTTAGTATGCAGCAATGAAGAAGAGGTCGGCAACTATCCGACAGCAGTTCACCGCCTCCATCATTGCCCTCTTCTATAGAATATCTTAATATTTTATTAGATGACGATAATGAGGTATCAAGTGGTTGCTTCAACATCTTTGGTACTACCAGCAATCATCGCAGTCAATCAACCCTTTCTCGCCATAAATTTTATCGGTCAATCCATCTGCAATAAGGCAGGTCTACATTGTGCTGAGGCCAGTCCATTATCTCCAGAACCATCTTTATTATATTAAGTAGGTTCACCTTCTCCACTGGCAACCTCCTCGTAAGTACCTTCACCACCAGCCAGTAACTTAATGTGTCATAACCAGGTGCCGTCTCCATTGTTTGCATCTTGTCCCTCAGCGGCTAGTCGGCTACTCGATCAAAACGACCTAGAGTTATCGCGATAAAGCGAAAAGTAATAAGTACCAGCTAAAATATTAGAACCTACTTGGCGTAGCTCTAAATTCACCGATTCTGCAGAAGTAAAAGATAACTCTTATGAGCTACGTGAAGAGAACAGTGCTATTGAATACTTGAAGCAGTTCTTTTCAGGTGATATCATTATTTCCATAGTGAAACAAATAAATATCTAAGCTAAGTATCGTACACAGACAACTGGCAGCTCAATGAATATTACACAAGATGATGTCAAAAAAACTGGTGATCCTTTTATTTATGGGGGTCCTAAAATGCACGTTTATACAGATTTTTGTTCTTAGAGTATTCTTAGAGTATTATTGTGGTGTATAAGCTGAGATAATGAGCCTGAAGAAGTTCCAGTTACTGAGGCGATATTTACAAGTTCACTTTGTGATGTCTTTCCTAAAATGACAATTTGAAAGACGATGGCGAAAGATATCACAAAGTGAGGCCACTTAATCAAAGAATATGTGAGAATTGTCTACAAGTAGAAGAAGAGACGCGTATTGATGAAATTATGCTTCCACATAAAGGAACCAAAGCAGGCAGCTGTAAACAATAAAGGGTAACTGAAAAAATACCCGAAATCTTTTAATACCACCTTCGTATCATGATCCAGAATAACGTTAGTTCTACGTTATGTCTTAAAATTTATGTTATTTCATATTAGAATGTGATATTTCAGTATTTTGTTTTGTAAAAATCTCATTGAAAGCCTGGCAGTGCGGCTTATATGATACATACATTTTAAAAGGTTGATTGTCAAGGGTCTGGCAATGTGCCTTATGTGATACATTCAATATATCATAAATTAATAAAATTATATTTTTTATTTTATTTTTTCTCCCTTCTATTAACACCTAAGACCACATTTTATATAAAATTTACCAACATTTCTAAGAAAAAAAGTCCTGCCAAGTATAGGGTTAAGCCCATCACACACGTAGCTATAATATATATTATAGCAAGACATATTTACGATATATTTTCCATAGTAATCTTCGAGCGACCTATACGAGCTATAATATATATTTCTATTACGTCATCAAAATATGTTATAGTATAGCTACTACGTCGGGCCTTGCTATGTAATATATAGTACAGTATATTAATATATATTATAGCTACGTGTGTGACGGGCTTTACATGAAATAAAGTTCTATTCTATTCTATTCAAATCTTATTCGTTCGACATGATTGATTGATGTTGATTCTGTCCAGCTAAACTCGATTCCCGCCAATTGATAAGTATGAGGAAACCATTATGCAAACGAATCATGACTTCCAGATTAAGGTATTAATTTTTCGAGACACGAAGACATGTAATTCGTGTATAAACAGTAAGTTAATACAAGATATTTATTGGCAAAACGTGAGGAACAAAATGACATTTTATAGATACTCCTAGCCTTAACCTTTTTGATGTGAAAGTAGTCAGTTAATGCCTTTCGTAACTATTATAATATTACAACTTCAGCATTCACGACGTATCGTTAATAATGGTGTAAAATTGGATATTATTATATTTTTATTTGTGAGCTGTTATAGTGAAATAATGAAAGAAAATAAAATAAATTACTTCGACTTTAATTTAGTAGGTAGTAAGTTTTTATTTTTCGTTTTTATTTTTTATGTTTTCTTGTTTGATATTACGTGTTTTTTTTTTTGATGTGTGTGGTTATCTGCTGTATTTTCTTTCTTGTGTTGGGTACAGAACCATATTGTCTTTAATCTTCTTGTATAATGTATTTCCTTACTCTCTTCTTCTTTGTCGTGGTCGTCATGTAGTACCATTGTCAGGGTCAGATGTGACTCGCCTCACGATTTCTCACCATCGGTTTCTGGTGGTACATATTCTGGTGCACTCATGCAAGGGCCCGCCCACCCAAACACACACAGGATTTGATTTGGCCGGTCCATCGCATAGGTGACCTTCCAAGCGAACTGGTGCCTTCCACCTTGATTTGCACGACAATACGCTCTATCTTTACCATAAAGTTATTATTACTCTAGTAATAATAACTTTATGATCTTTACTACCTACTATGTATTTTCAAAGACAAATAAACATCTTCTATTCTATTCGTTTTCTAAATTCAAATCAAGTATGCCATTACGGTACAACCATTCTTTTTAGTTATATGAGAATCTTAAATCTTTTCCAGGAGCCTCAAGTCATTGATGTGAAGATGTTGAAGTGGATAGTATTGAAACGCAGTTGGACCATACCTATTCCAAATACAATTATCTACCTTGGTGTCTGTGAGATGTACGGTTATGCTTCAGTGCCGCACTGCCGCCTAAACTGATGCGCTAAATTTTAATGCGCAGACTTATCAGACTTTTCAATATAGGTAGATACTATCTTTTTTCGCCAAGCAAGACCTTATGGCTGTCCAAAAGTGTTAAAAGAACCGGACCAGAATCAAGATCGGATTCCCAGGTGAACCGTAGCAAAACTCGGGAATATTATGGTCAGGGAGCAAAAAAAATTCTAATTCCTCTCACCTCTCATAAGTATCTTCCTCATACTCCGCCTCTGTGTGGTGCAGTTCCACCGCCTGTTCCTGAACTGGTGTGCGCACTCAGTCGCACCCAGGGTCACGCCCCTCGTGATCTCCTTCAGCAGCCCCGTCTCGTTCCTGCAGATCTGAGCCAGCCGGCCCCTTGTCCGTCTGTTCTTCTTGCAGATCATGCGAGGATCTAATATCACTGCGCTGCCAGACGCCCTGCGACAAGAGAGATTTTTTATTTTATTATAAATTGGTTTGAATGCTAGTAGTAGTAGTAGTAGTAGTAGTAGTGGTAGCCTAGGGAAATATCATGAGGAAACGGAGATTTCCTAGGAACAAAAATTCGAAGAATTATGATATCCTAATCCGCTCTTGGCCCGCCTGGCGCAAGTCTCAATATTTCATAAGTGCCTGTATTTGTTTTACTTGAAATAAAGATATATTCTATTCTACAAGGCACATTATGATCCGAGAGTTCACTTTACCCAATTTTAATTATTTGTATATATTTTTTAAAATATTTAAATTAATATTATGGACTACATAAACAATACTTATATAATTATGAACGAACGGATATTTATTTATAGTTTTTAATCACGTTGGTCTAACCCAGCCGGCAGTAGTAAGCCAAAAACATGAAAATGCGTATTGATTTTCACCTACTCAAAACGTCCGATTGCGCATTCCTATCAATAGATATCCAAGTCAAAAAGTTACATAATCACAGAAATAGTCATAAAACTCGACTCACTCAATAAGACTAGTGTTGTTCTTCCACTCGGTTCGATTTACGATCTGCCACGTTGAGCGCCGACAGGCGAGCGCCAGGTCGCGCTGACAGATCCATTGTTTACTCGATAAGAGTTCATTGTCAGAGTATCGAGTGCGAAGCTAGTTCGAATAAATTTAGACTTGTCTGCTTCCCGGCATCGAATCCCGTAGAAAGTCGATCCCGTTAACAGCTCGTTACTATTCATCCGTCTAGTTCTGACACTATTCGATCGAACGATATTTGATAACGATCGATCTTCACTATTTCAACGCAGAAATGTTTATGCTGTACATTTTTCAAATTATTTCTTTTGTACGTTTCACGTTAAATAGTATATAAGTTCAATATTTTATAACAATTTTTGGCGTCTCTATTTTATTTTTCATTCAAGTTTCTACGAAAACATATAGCACGTGCTCCTTCTAGAATTAAAAATATAAAAGTGTAGATATATTTTAAACAAAATAATTTATGTTAATTAATTTTTGATGTTCTCGTTTTACTGATATTATGAGATTTTAAATTATACATTTTCTATTAATATCTAGTGAAACACCTGCATTTTAGAATCAGATTACAAAAATGTTTTCATCAACACGTAAAACTTTTTGCTACAAATATTGGTTCGGTCATTCTACGGTGCAAGGCAAGTAGGTATGTATTTAATATTTTGATAAGATAAAAATGTTAATGTTGTTATTGACTGAGAAGAACAGTGGCTTAGATAGTCTTAGATGGTCCCTGTATTTTATATTACATATTATTTGGGGTACCCTTTTTATCTGTTTGCGACGAAGCCCAAAAGGAGAATCATTTGTTTTTTTTTACTATATAAACATAAACACTTGGATAAACAAAATAAGTTGAAAGTATAAGAAACAACTATACATAGCTCTGCAAGTATTATGAAACATTAAAAATAAAGATCCTAGGATCCAAGATAGTCAAATAAATAAACACTTTTCTATTGCTTTTTTTTTCTAAAACTTATTTATTAAAAAATATCTAGTTGAACACGATTTTAATTTCTCAAGTTTTTCTGCTTCTATGGACACTATTGATAAATCTTACAACCGTTCTTGTTCATAGAAGTTTTAACATTTTTTTACGAATTTTTGCTTACACGTCTGGGGCCCTGTGGCTCGGGGGCCCCGTATCATTGATACGGCTGATACGGCGGTAGGTACGCTCCTGGAGAAGAACGTAACATTAGACAACGTAAGCTTTTATTTAATTTACATATCATAATTTTTCACGACCGTCTTTTAACCGTTTTCCTTACAAATGTAATCTTCCGCTAGGTAAAGCCATCAAAATATATACAAAACAAAAAAAAAATGGTTTAAAAAAACTGTAGAATACGCTTTAGTCATCCAAACTGAACGTGTATACAAAATTTCATCTCAATCAGAAACCGGGAAGTGGGTCAAATTTAACTTCCAAGATTTTCTTACATAGTTAATTAGTTAGTTAGTTACAGGTGAAGCTAATAAAAGCGTGTTAAAAAGGCACACCAATCATAATATTCCTGTCCAAAACAAACAAGAAAGGAAAAACAGGGAACATTCCTTTCGTACAGAATATTCCAGGTTTACAGAAATAATTCTGTATTCTAATTCAACTATAGTAGACGGCCTTGTTAGAACTACAGTAAAAATGGAAGTACAACAGTAAAAGTCAAGAGGTGGGTAAATTACGACCACAAAAGCTCGGTGAATTACAAGTTTACAGTTTACAAAATGATTTTATTAACCCCCACGGATTAGTTGTTTACATTGGTGGTACTGGTGTTTCATAATACTTCATACAACGTATTCGTAATGTTAGGAATTCCGAATATGTTCCTGGGTGTTATTCTTTGTGTTTATCAATGATAAAGTAAAAGAGTATCTAAGGTTATAAGCGCACCTCGAGTGGAACGAGTGTGACTGGAGTGGAGTGGACGTTAAAACTGAGCTTACCTGAACTCAGTGTCGTGTCGGCATCGCCCCAAAACAATCGAAAATCCTCCCGATGATAAGACATGCCGTCCTACTTCCACGTGTCATTTACCTACTAGTGTGACATTACAACATTACGTTATGATCTTGGTTATGATACTTAAATATTTATATAGGTACAGTTCGGAAAAATCTGAGTCGAGATGAATCTGCCGACCGCGACGTCTTGTCACGAAAATATTTATTAATGTACTTTTAATTTAAACGAGAGCTTACTGTTAGCCATCTTCATTATGGTTCACATATAGAGACTGTATGGAGACCGACTCTGACATAATTATGCTGATTACAGTTAGCGGAAAATGCTTGAGCGTTGATAAGCGCGCGTTCACAGTGCACATGCTATTGCCTGTAGCCACTATATGCTTATTGCGTACTAATTAGAGATGGAGCAACTATGGATTTTGCCGATCAGTCGACTAGCAGTCTAGCAGACTAAGCCTCATGTTTAACCACAACATAACAATCGATTATAGCAAAATCAGCCGTTTAAACATGAATATTTATATGGGGAATCGGCCGATTTCATTTTAAAAATTTGTTATGTTGGCGGTGAAAATGGCCCTAATTGGTTAAAAAATTGGCAATTAATCGGTCGACTAGTCGGTAATACCGATCATTCGGACTTCGGGCAAGTTCCCCGCATCCTCGGCGAGCCGGGACGATTACAGCCGCACACGTGTTCGACTATTACAGGACAGGTCGAGTATTATTTATGTTTCTAGATTACTTTTATTTCACTTGTTGTTACTACTTTCGCGGTTGGGCATCAATATATAAAACAGATATGTTTTTAATTATTTTTTTTAAACATTGCTCCACACTTAGGTTTGTCCCGTATCATGGGTACAGTTTACAAACATACATGTCACATGCACACACACCCAGACCCGGAACAACTATCTATAGAACATACAAATATTTGTTCCGTGCGGGGATCGAATCCGCTGCACGTTATTTCTTAGAAAAATTAAGATTAAGATAAATCTTGTTGATATTGATTGAATAATTATGTAGTATTCTTTATTGCCATTAATTTTTAGTATTCTTTTTTTTCCAAATTTTGGCCTTTTTTGCCGTCTAGTCGCCGACTACGAAACATATTGTGCCGAATAGTCGGTTTTCTCGTCTAGTCGGTGTGTAGTCGCACCTCTAGGAATATTGCGTAGATTGCGACCGATGAACGTAATCTATGAAAAACGTATTAACAATGTTTTTATTACAGTACTACCAACTACCACTGTAACTTAGGTACATTATTTTTATACGGGTTAAACTAAGTTAAATATTTATGATAGAAAATAATAATTACCGTTGGTTGAAATTTGACCGTAATTTTACCTTTCTACACTCATTTTCCGTATAAACTTTAACTATGCCAAATCTCACACTCCTCCGTGCGCGCTATATGCTTAAAAAGAGGTACAAAGTTTTCTCTTCACTTATTAATATATGGATTACCAAAGGCTTAAGAGGACAATTTCATACATGCATGGCGTTGGAACTTGTCAAGTTCGTTGTCTTACGTGAAAGTCAATACATAAGAAATTAAAATCGATTATAAGATCTAGGTTATCCTGATGGGCAGTAAATAACAAATCGAAGGATCAATACAATATTCTATAATAAAATTGTATCTATGCTATAACAGCCTAGCGGTTGAAAGCTTGCCTTTCGTGTAGGAGGGTCTAAGTTCGAAACCCGACCCGCATCTGACATTTAAAATTCATTAGATTATAATTTTATCATACCTTACTTATAACTTTATTAGTAACTAGCTTCCGCCAGCGGCTCCGCCCGCGTGGTATCTTTATAAATTATAGCCTATGTTACTCAGTAATATAGCAAACTGCTTGTGAATTTTTAAAATCGGTCCTGGTGTTTTTGAATTTATCCATTACAAACAAACGAACACACATACAAATATTCAAATCTTTTCTCTTTCAAATATTAGTTTGGATGTCAAATGTCTATTATGAATAACGCATATTGTTGATGGATAGGTAATTGAAAATGGCTGTTAGTGAAGTATTCGATGAGATATAGTTAAAAATAAAACAGGAACATGAATTGCGTCAGTTGTTTGTAAGTCATTAACAAAGCTTACGTTAGCTGAATTGATTCCCGAAATCTTCCCACGCATGCGGATGCTCTTGACCGTGTCGGTTTTGGGCGACAACTGACAAGATAGCATGTATAGTATAGTACTCGCAAATCTTTATGAGCCCTGAACTGAGCTCTGAAATCTTTCTCTCTCCCTCGAGCACCTATAATAAGCGTACTATTATAGGTGCTAGAGGGAGAGAGGGAGAGAGTTCAGAGGGCTCATAAAGATTTGCGCGTACTATACCTTGGTACAGTTCTAATATACAGGTGACTTTTTTTCTGTCAGGTAAAAAATAGTGTGTGATAAGTAAATGAAGTAGAAGCACATGGCAAAGTTCGGATATAAAACTAAAAAAAAATCACGCTGTGTATGAAATTTTATATCAATACACACTTCTAGAAAAAGTATATTTCCTGTAGAGTAGTTGCAGTTAAGACATATCAAATAGAATAGAATATAAGATTTTTATTTGTCTTTTAAAGTACATATTCGGTAGCAAGGAAATACATTATACAACGTGTATCAGAAATGCATGGTCATATTTAAGAGTGTGGATCAGACGATGTTGGTCTATAGAGAAAGTTGTTCGGTTTGATGGTCATATGACCACGCATTTCAGATGCACGTTGTATAAGAAGGTAAAACACAAAATGGTCTTGGACTCAGCATATTTGACAGCGCGAGGCATCCTCGACATGATACGTACCCACATGCACCCAGACTTGGACGAACTATCTGTAAGCTATATACAAATAGGTATTTGATTCATACGGCAAGCGAACGCGTACGTTCAATCGTATATGAAAGTACTTTAGTAGTAATTTTGTATCAGAAGAAACTACTTATCTTAAATTATCAAAATACTTAACGCATTTCCAGTTAGAAAATCATCATTACGAATGCTTATATTTGCTGAATCAATCGATGCGTACGAGTGGCGTATCAATGCGCAAGCGCTGACACTCGGCGATGTATGTCCTCTGGAGAAACGCGCTTTATGTCTTATGAGATAGGCAGAGTATCAAGTACAGAAGGTAAAATTATGTGGACTTGTAAAAAGAAAAATATTGCAGTGGATCTGTTATCCTGACGAAGGCAAATGGATTTTGAAGAGCGCAGTTTATCATAAAGATGGTGTTGTAATTTTAGGCAAAATTGACTTTTCAAAGTGCTTTTGGTAACTAAAGTACATTTTTTAATTGTTGATAAGCTCGCTTATTGCTTAATCGTTCGTCTTAATTTCTTCAAGTATTACAAAGAACCGGTTAATACGTAGCTCCGTTACGAGACTCGTTAAGTTGAAGTATTGTCAAAAGTAAGTATCTACAGTAAACGAATCAACTAGTATTTTTTTGTCTTTCTGCCGTGAAAGTCTCCCTTCAGGACAAAAGCCTCCCTACCTTCCATCCACTCATCTCTTCATAAAGATAGGGGGAGAGACTATTGCCGTCCACATGACACTTCCAGACTTCCGGCTTCTACTAATAATTTCCGAACCGAAAATTCGTATGTAACTTTTTCTTTTCTTGGCCTGGGAATCGTACCTCACGTATACCTACACGTTACAAATATTAATGAAAATATTGATTATAATTTCCAGATATTTCGCCCAGTATTCGAGCTCACGAGGAAGCAGTGGGCGAATGATCCGTCGCGTCAGTATATCAATAAAGTGTCAAAGTGATTTACAGCCAGTCCAAAACTAATAAAATTAGCGGATCTATGCGATATTGTGGATTGCATATTTATTATATTAATTTTATTTGCTTGTTGACCTATAACTTGAAGTAGGCATCATTTGCTTATTATTTGCAATTCACAATCTAAGAATAGAATAGAATAGATCTTTATTTCATGTAAACCAGATACAGGCACTTATAAAATGTAGAGACTAGGTGCACGGTTCCAAATAGTAGGTCCTTTGGAGAAGAACCAGCAAGAAACTCCATGGAAACTTTTTTGTAAATAATAGATTACAATCTTGATAAGTACAATGTTGAAGTAAGAGCTGCGAGAATAATGTAATTTAATATGAATAAAAGTAAGAATAGGATAATAATGATTTGCCTCTGAATAAGATTGCCATGGCAGTTACAAGCTGATAAGTTCCAACACCAGGGATCTTATTATGAGCTTATTACTAGTTGCCTCCGAAAGACAAAATGAAAAAAAAAATGTTTATTATAATATTTTTGGCCAGTCACGGTGAATTTCTAATAACTCTCTAGTAAAAAATATAGCAGTAGTTATACAAGGTGTTCGGCATTACTGCTGCATAATACGTAAAATGAGGAAAAATATTATGTAAACATGAGTTCATATTTTTTTACATCGTAGGCGTAACAAGTACAAATACTACGGCAAAATTAAAACTCATTCAATATATTTTAGCACGTAGTTACAACATGTTGTCCAATTTTAGTAGTTTCAATATTTACTATATTATTCATATGTCAAACATTGCGACCACAGTACTATTACGAAACGTATCTAACTGAACAGTTTTGAATTTATTTTGGCTACAATTTAGGTGTTCCTAACACCAGGATTTCGATTTCCAAACCCACAAATTTCGAAATCGAAAATCAACTTTAAACCGTTAAGATTAGAATTTATTTTTGATTGGGGTGTTGTTAAATGGAGTTTTGCCAAAATGGCGACACCTCTGTATATCCAGACGAATAAATTAGCTGTGATAAGTTGTATGTCAATTAATTATTCTTCAAAGCCCCATCTGGTCTGTCTGAAGGAGAGGAAGTGGCTAGATATAATGACACCAATGCGATAAGTACGTGTCGCCTAGAATTGGGCTGGAAAATTAATAAACAATCAACGTTGGTCGGGAAGATGTTAATATTTTATGGGTTTAGAAAGCATCAAAGAGAAAATGTTTAGCTGATTGAGATATTACGAGGGAGAGGCGTGTCATGTCAATTTATGGTCTAGACAGACATTTTACAGCTCTTCTCCACCCCCCCCCCCCCCCAAAGCCCCAAAGAGCTTTATTATTTATTAAACACGATGAAATTTTAGTTGTTTCTTGGGCAACGTATCAATTGCGTTGCCCTCATTAAAGTGTCGTCCTTTATATATCTATTTATATATTAAGTGTAATAGAAACCCTAATAAAAATAAATAGAGATACGTTGACGAATGTAATGACTGATAATGAACTATGCACAAGGAAAATCTTTTCTATGTGGATTTTTTTTTTGTGCTTCCCATACATAATGGTACGATCAGCTGGTTGAGTTTGTACGTGAAGTCGGCAAAAATTCTTTATGGCCAAAATATTTTTCTTTTGCAGAGTTGTTTATTACCATGATTACAATCATCCGTTAACGTATCCGAAACAACTAAAATTTCACCGTGTATATGATTGTATCTACTACATGAATTATTTAGTAAGTAGGTACCTATCTAATAAATTATTATTTATGCTATTCGGATCGTTTTTAAACCAATTCCCATGTCTTCTTTTTTCACAGTTTCTACAAACCTGTGATAGTCTAAATTACAAAAAAAAACGACTACTGCGACTACTACCTATGGCAGCACACTGGAGGGTCCGATTCGATATCCATTCAGACAAAGTGTTATTGATTTTTCTGTCAGGAAATTTTCCAATGCCCATTGAGAGGAAACACGCTATGCATTGTGAATCTATGCCTCCCCTATATACATTTGTGATACATCTCGGTTGAAATTACATTATTTTCAACCTTTTGGTTCCCTTTAGTTACGGTTTTCGGTTCATCTATCACTTGTCAAAGAAATTGGATGGTGACGTGCTGACAACACGTCAGATTAACCCTGACCTGTGTCAACAATGAGTTGGCACGCGGTCCCGTCGTGAGCGCGAGATATTTGCAGCTAACGGGCTCGAAGATTTATATGTAATTGTTTACTAGACTAACTCGTTTATAGTTACTAAAGATAGAATAGAATACTCTTATGCTGATAAAATTTTGACACAACTAATGCTTATAAAAGTTTACAAAGGGCGGTCTTATCGTAGTTGGCGATCTCTTCCAGAAAACCTTGGGATGGACAAGAAGAGAAGGTGAAAAGACAAAGGCAGTCTGCGGTGTGGCAATGATTATATTATTATAATAAACATTATTCACTAAATAATATTATATAAAATATAGGTATCTACTTATATGATGTCCTACTTTATTGATAGAGGTCTTTTTAAGGGGTTTCAGTACTCAACTTTGTGAAAAAAAATCATTTCGGCAACAACAAAAAAATCTCGAAAACAATATTTGCTGTTCCATACATTTTCCTACATCATATTTCGTCATTAATGTTACTCTACTTTCTAACAGCATTATCCTAATGAAAAACTGAAAGCCTTTTAAATATCCATCAGGAAGCCTCTATTCAACTAAGATGACAATGAATGACACTGTTTGTGGACACCAGGAGAGGCGCTAACGCGCGACTTCGGCGCGATTAGCGGCTGCATGACGACTTAACTGTAAACATTATTACCATTACTATACACAAATACATTTAGATAATTTTAGACGAGATTTTAGACTTTATGCTGAAGGAAATAAGGTCTATACAGGGTGGACTTTAGAGGCAACTGTCAACAACGCAATCGTCATACTAGATCGTTCTGTCACACTGTATGTTAGCAAACACTTTTAAAAGTTTATGTGGTTATAAGCAATGTTGGTGCAAGGTTTTAGCGGCCGCATCATGGACTCTCATGGTGTCATGGCGGGTATGGCATGTGGCTGTTTGCGTAGTCGTTAAAATTGGGTCTGAGACCGTCCCGTAATTGTTAGGATGGTACGCTTTCGAAAGTGAGACGTTGTGTGCTTTCGATATTTAAGGTTTGAACATCTTACGTTAAATTTTCACTCTTTAATGATTTCTATTTTGATTTGAGATGGAAGTCGATTTCTTTCAATCTTTTAGAATCATTAGATCCGTGTATCTAAAATCTCGACGGTTTAAATGTACCTGTTGCCCAGTTGAAATAAAAACTTTTGACTTTGATATTCAATTCGTATCAAACAGTCATAGCGGTCGAACGGTTGCCTTCTATGTGGGAAGGTTTGAGCTCGAACCCGGCGCGCACCTCTGACTTTTCGAATGTATCAGCGGATCAGAATTTGATTATCACGTGCGTTAACAGTGAAATAAAACATCGTGAGGAAACCTGCACATCTGAGAGGGCCTTAGAAAGTTCTCGATGGTTTTCTCTAGGCAAGCGTGGTGGACTAAGGCCTAATCCTTCTCATTCTGAGAAGATTTAAAAATGGTTTGTAGTGCGTATTTGTGTATCGGTGTATCTTATCTGTGTATCGGTGTACATGTGTATCTGTGGCATCGTAGCTCCAAAACGGATGGACCGATTTCAATGCAGTTTTTTTAATCGAAAGCTAGTTTAATTGGGTGTCATCATAACTATGTTTCATGAAAATCTGTTCAGCCGTTCAAAAGTTACAGCTCTTTTTCTAGTTGGAGTCAGGGGTTTTTGACGGTTAGGTTAGTATACGCTGCAATCAAGGTAACATCGACTATTTCCATAGTCTATCCTCACTGATCTCTAAAGCTGAGCCAATTCGTCATCCATGTGGATTTTAGCGCCACAGTAGTTTGTGTCAATCCATAATGGGATGGGTACGATAATTGGTGAAATACTACGCACAATGACGCACGCAGACCTCTGAATGTTACAGCTGCAAAGACTACGCAATGTGCACAGATGTGATAGTACTCTGCGTCCGAGATAACCTGCACTTTAAGCGAGATATGGTTGAAAATGTTAAATAGAAATTAGGTTCGATTATACAACCGTTATTATATACGTCGGTGCATACACTGATGTATATTTATGACACACTTCTTAGGTATACCCCAGCCAAAGCCAAGTAAAGTTGATTCGTCGTCACCATTGAGGGAAGCGAAAATATTCTAAGTTTATGGTCGTCACCATATCAGCAACTTAAAACGGTACTTAGGACATCAAATGCACCAGTTTTACTACAACGCAGTTCACAGCAACTAAACACTGGAGTTATCACAACTATTAAACCTGTAATTTCAATTACTATTATTTCCAGAATAAATGTTTTCCTTTTATTTCTGTCTATATTCGTTAGTTAAACTTCGAAAACTACACCACACAAGAAACCAGCACCTCGAAGGCCACCTAATCTCATCAGATGAGATTAAATCCCTCCACTCCAGAATTATAGTCAATTTTATTAATGACTTACGGCTAGAGGGAGTGCTGTAATAATACAAGAGGCGTCACAATAGATCTTCGCAGGTCGCAGGGGCTTAGTACCCTACCTCTTGTAGGGTACTAAGCCCATTTATCACTGCAATAAATAAATAAATAAAAATAGTTAAACTTAGTTGCTGATACGGTGGACAAAATCGCTATATCTATTCTACCTACTGCCACATCTGTCCACTTTACGTAAACTACATGAACGGCAGATAGTTAGCGGTGGGCCGCTAAGCGCACTGCAAACTTGTGCGGGTGGCAGTGCGACAGGGCATCGCACTGAGTGCTAAATGAACTAGTTCCACACGCACCGGTATGCCGCTTCGTTTTTTTATGGAGTAGGTAAAATTGGGTGGTGCATTGTCATTTGAATGGATTGACGTATCTTTTTGGGTATATAATGAATTTGTTTTTATTTTAGAAAATCCTTTTCTGCTGATATGAAAAATAAATTGTTCAGTCTATCATTTTTGCCATGACCATCATGCAAGCGGTATTTACGGTGGCGATGGATCAAATCCTCTCGCATATACTCGTAGATACTACTGTCGGGCGATGAGCGCCGCAACATAATTTTGTCGTCGCATTATCACGTGCGGAAACAGATTTTTAGAAGCATTATCTCGTCTTGTCATGACGACAAACTTCTGGCGCGGTGCACATGTTAACCTAGCAGGTCAGTTTTTCTGTCGAGTCGGCACGATTTATGACATGGCAATCGCTCATGTCATAAAGTATAGAAAGATTTGTCAGTCAGCAATACTGGTATCAAGGCTGACTGCCCAGGGTGTGCCAGACGATCTCAGGGTTCCTCACTCATAGAAGCTCTTTCCTTGCGCACCTTTTAATCAGCGCTGGGTATCCCACATCCAGCATATGCTGAGTTGGCAACCTTTTCGGTACGGGCAAGTTTATTTTATTTTATTAGAATTGTTGGTACCTATTTCTCTTTTTGTGTTTTCATTATCCTGTACGGAATAAAATTATATTTATTTCTTTCTTTCTTTCTTCTTCCATGCACTCCGTTGCTAGTCATCACGAGCCTTGAGTGGTTACTCCACTACGAGTATCTGTAGGGCGAAAACGGTGCACCGCCTTTAGGCAATATTTATTGGAGAACGTTTAACGTTTTAAGAGAAGTAAAGCAAAGCAGGATTATCCTGCTTAAAATTGGACCTGCTCGTTTGAGAAAGTATCTCCACCTTGCAGAATATCGTAGCCAAATAACACTGCTCTTTTGCAGTGTTGTGTTTCTAACGGCGAGCAAGATCGCTGACGGTCCTTGGCGTCGTGTTGGCAGTAGGGTCGGCAACGTGCGAGTGATGCCCCTGATGCTGCAAGCGTCC
This sequence comes from Allophyes oxyacanthae, assembly GCA_932294325.1. Lineage (NCBI taxonomy): Eukaryota > Metazoa > Arthropoda > Insecta > Lepidoptera > Noctuidae > Allophyes > Allophyes oxyacanthae. The sequence continues at coordinate 4,779,349 of OW028612.1, forward strand.
TGTTACGGTAACCATACCATCAGGCGGGCCGAATGATTATTGGCCACTTTATTGGAATTAAAAAAAATGTGTACCTAATTACAGTGCGTTCATCATAAATAGTATGTACCTAAATGTAAAACCGATTGATTGATCATAGACAATAAAAATAAACAGAGTGTAATCGTGTTTGATGTCAAGTACCCGCAGATAGATACAACAAGAAAAAACTGAAGGAATTGCGAAAAATATTCATGAGGAAAATAATTGTTCAAAAAGAAATCCCCGCCCAAAATAATGCAGACAAGTCTCTTCGCCATCATCAGTCTAGGTCCCGCAGAGGCGATTGAAAGCTGGATAATAAACACGCCGCCAATTAAAACTAACTTCATACGAGCATGATGAACAAACCTGTTTAATATCACACATTGTTCGCACCATTTGGTATGTTGCGTCAGTAAAATTCTGATGAAATGTAACTATGTACAGGATATAAAATTAAGATTTACGAAAAATATTGTTTTACGATTCTCATGCATTGTACAGTCAGCAAAATCGGTAAATATCATAAACTAGCGACCCGTCCCCGACTTCGCACGGGTGCAATTTCTCTGCTATCCTTACATTAAATATCAAAGTATTATACATATAAACCTTCCGTGAAAAATTATCTAACTGATGGTGAAAACCGTATCAAAATCCGTTGCATGGTTTAGGAGTTAGAATAGAATAGAATAATTTATTTGTGAAACATAGGCATAAGCATATTATTTAGATAATTAGACACACCGACGCGGAAAGCGACTTTATTTTATACTATGTAGAGATGAATTAGCGGAGTTTCCGCTCAAAATTGGAGCTGCCTGATTGGGGAATTATCTTGCAGAATATCGTAACCAAATAACACAGATCTATTGCAGTGTTGTGTTCCTAACGGTGAGCAAGGTAACCAGTGCTCCTTGGGTAAGCTAGTAGTAGGGTCAGCAACGCGCGAGTCATGCCCCTGGTGTTACAAGCGTCCATAGGCTATGGTAACTGCTTACAGGCGGGCTGTATGTTTGTTTGCCATCTTAAGACCACAGCATACTCGATCCTTTTAGCATCAGCATCTAGTGATTTTGCGTTTGCATCAATGCTGCATCGCGTTTTGACGACTCGCTGCGTTCGATCGCGGTATCAATAAGATTTTAGCGATTCTCGATGCTGTATCGGCTGGTGGAGAGGTCAAGCGAGGTAGAGCGGTCGGGGTAGCACGCGCTCACTGCAACTCGCATTCAAATGTGTGCGGAGTGAGCAGCGTTCAGTCGCTGTATCGAGCTTTTGAAAAGCGACTAAATCGCTAGTCGCTGATGGTAAAAGTATCGAGTGTGCTATGGTAGAAGTATAAAAAAAATCGATATATACAATGTGTGACTTAATTAACGCAAGACCTCATACACCCCAATTAAAATATTAAATTAATAGCATAATACAATAATCAAAACTTGAGAATATTAAACCTAACTTTTATTTTTAAGTAAATAGTGTTGAGTTTTGCAGTCTTATTACTTTGAAATAAGATGAATTTTCTTGACTCAATCGATCGTTAATTTGGCAAAATTCATAATTTTTGAAATAAACCCTTATTTAAAAATTACTGAAATCAATTCAATAATCAATTATGAACAAACTAATTTCAGGACTTGCGTTTATGTTACATTTTGTATAGAAGGGAAATGTAACAATTATTTCAAGTCTAAACTAAAACTTTATCATTCTAGTTACGCTAAAAACACATTCACTTAATTGACACTTAATTAATTTATATCTACCGTTTACCCCACCCGGCAGTATAATGACTAATGATCATAAATAAACAATTAAATCGAATTAATACGTTAACCAACAGTTTTGTTATGATTATAGTAACTGTGAACAGTTACTGACAGGTGGTTTTATCCGACATCGCGACTAGATTTATAACGTAATTAATTATTTTACTTCGCATTAAACTAGCTACTATCAAATTTGTTAAGGGGAATATTGGTGATCAACGGCCCTCCGGCTTTGACGCGGAGAATTAGTTTTTGTAGAATAGAATAGAATATGATTCTTTTACATTGCCTATTATTTTACTTTATTCTTTTACATTATTATTTTGCATTATTATTGACTATAAATATAATTAAATGCACGTGTGTAATTTTTAAGTGATTTCGACTCAATGTAAAAATTGTTATGAAATAAATGAAATAATTATTTTACGTTCAAATTTTTTTTTGTGACATATTTTCTTACTGCATTGTTTATTATGTGGATTTGTAAAGTGTTTTTATTTGGCATAAATGCCCTGACATGGACTGTTGTTTTTTGCACTGTAAACGGTAGTTTTGATGGGTTGGAAACCTTTCTTTTTTTTAGAAATAGGCAATAATCTCCAAAACGAAACTCAAGCCAATAATTTGTTGTGGGAAACTATGTCAAACGGTTTCAATCTTTAAAAGTTCCGTCAGGTCCGGTGAGATAGAAACAGTTTGTCAAGTCTAAGAGTAACACGTTCTTAAAGGTAAGTAGGTAAATAGCAATACACATCTTAAACTGTACCTATATAAATTCAGTTGACTGTCAGTAGGTAGTATAGCTGACAAATACTACCGAATGATACTCATAATTATAAAGACCCAACGAAAAATTATGAGGCGAGTGTCCTGAATGCCACACTATAACACAGGCCTCGCAGTACGCATTGTGTGGACTTGCTCTTCCTATACTCACTGCTTCTCCTATGTTCACGAGCATTCGCCGTAAGTAACGTAGCATAATACCTGTTTTCCTCGTAAAGATAGGCAGAGGAGTAAAGTTAGACAGAGGTGAATAGTTTTTTTTTTTGGCTTTTATTGGTTTCGTTTTTATGTTTGTTGTGTCTTACAAGCTATCTATGGGCACCGCGATTAGATACGGTGCCTTACCCAGGTGTACTGTTGTACGCATGCCTACATATCAGGCTATTTATTTTCAGTATAAGCTAACCCCTCATTGTACGAAAACCTTAAATAATGCGAGGTCTGCTTATACTAGAAATGTATAGCTTGATATGTAGCCGTATATACATCTCATTGCGTCGATGCTGTTAACTGCCATTGTCCTATTACAGGGCATTTAACGGAGGTACACCGTCATCACTGTAGAGTGATAGCCTAGCGGTTGAATGCCTGCTTTCCTTGCAGGAGGGTCTGAGTTCAAACCCGGCTCACACCTCTGACTTTTCGGATTCATGTGCGGATTAGAATTGGATTATCACTTGCGATAACGGTGAAGGAAAAACATCGTGACGAAACCTGCACATCTGAGAGGGCCTCATAAAGTCCTCGATGATGTGTGTAGTCCGCCAACCCACCCTAGGCCAGCGTGATGGACTAACGCCTAACCCTTCTCATTCCGAGAGGAGGCCCGTGACCAGCAGTGGGACAGTAATGGGCTGGATTTATTTATACTGTCTACTTACTTACTGTTTACTTATACTTTCTGGAACAGGAAAACTCAAAGCTCAACTTGGGTATTGAACCGAGGACCTCACGCTAGACCAATGTGCCAGAGAAAAGCTGTCAACGATAATGAATAAACGGGAAGACAGGCGATAAACAATAGCATTTTTATTTAAATTTCTATTCAACACCGCAACTTCCTAATAGAATTTTAAGATAGCTTGCCCTTAAGTAAAATAATAAACACGGTAATATCCGCTTTTGTAACCGCGTTGCGGTCAAAACATTCGGATACCGGTTAGGTAACGACAATAAAACTTGATAGATAACCCACTGTTGGATATGAAACGGTCTGTACATGTCTAATTGGGATTTATACTGTACTTGTACACGGGTTAAACTTTAGTAGAGGGAAAACAGAACATAATACCCCTTTATTACCAAAGACGGTTTGAAGGAAGTCTAGTAAAACCCAGGTTTTAAAAATCGGATAAGTATATTTAAAACCTGGGTTTTCAATATACTTACTTAGTTACTTTCTAACATTGTACATTTCATCTCCAACACACACAAATTCACACTCTCATTCTTCATTTCCAACTCTCCTCTTGCAGATCTGCTGGAAGAGATTTCTTTAAAACAAAGTAGTACCTTTGTACTTTACGCTCCTACTTCATATTCCTTATGTATTTCATAAATTGTTAAATAAATTTAATTTATTATATTAATTTAATTTAAATTATTAATTTATTATATTCATAAATTGTTATATTAATTTAAACTTAATTGTTAAATAAATAAATGCTATATTTCAAGTTTATAGTTTTAATAGTTTCTGAGATTTTGTTATTAGTCCGTAAGTAAAATATTTATCATTTGTATACAGCGTGACTGGTTGAACATTGGACATAGTGAAGGAGGGAGGGAGGGACCAAACCTGAAATCGTGAAAAGAAATCAGCTGTTCCATACAGTTAGTCGAGTACTCGTAATATCGAATTATTTCGTTTATTCGTTTAATTAAGTAATCTGGAACATTAAGTATAGTTGAATGGTATAAAGCTGCATATTGTTTAACATAAAACTTAATTGATGTATCTAGATATACAAAAGTATAAAAATAAAAGATGAAAACGTAGGTTTAATTTGATTGAAAAAAAACGGTAAAAATGAGATTTTTGTATAAAAGCTATTTATGTTAAAATTATTGTGAATATTGTCTATATAAATAAGTCAAAATCATTCCAATAAAAAAAATTCGTACTAGACTCACATGAAGACAGTTTGCGATTGTACCTAACCCGTTATGAAGCCATTATGCAAACTAAGCACACACTAAGTAGATGTAATAACACCTATTTTTATCTAACAACACATTTATCAACATTAACACGAACTAAAAATGTAATTAACGATAGTGCCCGATTTGTATCGAAACCGTGGGCGAATGGATTCCGAACACCTACGTCTTACATTTGAGACTAATAGATATCGACTTTTATAGCTAAGTAGTGGATCTAATTTAACGCATCATTAAGTAAATTGTAACGTGTTGTGAAACTAAGATTAGCCCACGACTTCTTTTGACTTCCGGATTTTGGATTAGCGCAAGTTTGAAGACAGATTTGGAGTATAACTAAAACGGTGTTACGCTGGAGGCGTCAGCCTACTAAAGTAACAATGTACAATCACGATACTTCGCGGTGATACATTTCGCAAACAAAATGCTTTGAACGACTGCGGCCCGCTTAGAGTTAGTAACTGTGCGTTTGGACGCCGCACAGTGATCAATTTCAAACATTTAGGGGGACGAAATTATTAAAAACTGAAATCGTGAATTAAAGGTATATTTATAACATTAAATAGTATCGAAATTGCCGACTGAACCTATAGTGATCGAAAAAGAAAACCAAAATAATACCGCTTGACCTGTCTTATGGTAAGAATTTATCTGTTGTGGAACCTCGAAGAATAAATTAATACGAGGAAAATGTAGAAAATTTTCTACTTTCCAATTTCTCAAGCTTTTTTGGTTAGCGGTCTTGTCGAAATTTTTAATAAAGTGATTCTGCACCAAGACACAGATTACTTAATAGTTCCAATAAGTCCACAGAACTGATATGTGCACCAACCAAATAAACAAGTTTTGTACCACTACCACTTCCAACTGTAGAAAAATCAAAGTTTTTTATTTCAACTGGGCCTTTGCAGGCACTTGCAAAACGTCGTGATTCTAGAAAGAAAGAAAGAAAATACATTTATTCAGCACGGACAGTGACAACACACAAGAGTGAAATAAAAAAATAAAAACTTAAACCTTTAAACAGTAACCAATAAAAAATATAACAGACACTGAGAACAAAAAAAAAGTAAAATAGTCATCCTATTGCATTATGTTGTCAAGCATGCCCATGCCGAAAGGGTAGCCAGCTCAGCATTTGCTGGGCGCGAAGAGCCCAGCGCTGATTTTCAGTTGGCACCCCTTCTAGATGCACGGTTCCAATTTGGTCGGTACTGGTGAAGATACCGGCAAGAAACTCCATGGATATTCTTTTTAAATAATATCTGAGGCCGCAGGAGCGGCCCCGGCTAAAATTCGACATAAAACATTATTACAAAAAAAATACAGAGAGAGATTCAGTCAATTTCATTCAATTTGCTTAACACAACCAAGCGACCAGTCACCAACATAAAATAATATACCTCACTCAATTACGATAATTAAGTCAATCCCGTGCATAGTCCATTTATAACTTGAAACTTGAAATAACGCTACCTGCCAATTTATTTGAAAATAATCGATGGCAGCAAAAAATCGTTTATGAAGTCAATATTTTCTCCGTTGTAACATTACCATCAATCCATCAATCTGCCGGGGGACTTTCAAAATGCTAAAATTGAGTCATTCCTCTCAATTATAGCGCGTTCAGTGACCAGTGGGTTTGGACGTCCCATCAGACACCATTGACTTACTGCACACCATAAAGTTTAGTAAAGATGCGTGTAGAGTGCGCGTGAGTTGGAATTTGTCGATAATTTTGAAGGTCTTGTGACGATTAATAGAATCAGCCTATTGTTGTCAACCGTTGCTAGATAAGCCGTTGCTAGTAGGTTATACAGATAATGATCGAATTAAATACATAAATTAGATTATAAAATCACAAATACTAAATGTTTTACAAGACAGTGTATAATTTTTTATTTATGTATACATAATTTTAGAACTACTTATTTCGGTGGCTTATTTAATTTTACAAGCTACATTGCTAATGATCACCTTTAGACTTCATAATTCAAAGATAATCTAGACTCGAACAAAAAATCTTAAAAATCATAAATCAAATTTTTTCACGCCGCCTATGACTTTATTAGTCGTTCAACATATTATTACTGCCAATAAATAAATTATTATTCGCCCATTTATTACCCGAATAATTTTCTCAAATAATAAATATATATTATGCAATTCTGAACATTATGAACACACCGTTGCGTTTGCGCATCCATTTTTGTTGATCGTGCACGAAACTCCTAATTTAAGGCTCGACTTGATTAATTGCAAATTAAAGTCCCCAGCGCGGTGGTGCCTGTCGAATATGACTTTATTGAATTTCATGGCACGTGATTAATGTTGCCAATAACTAAATTATTATTGCGATAAAGGTTTGTTATTTAAGGTTATTGTTGAAAGGAGTTCTGCCGTGTGGTCTTCGGACGAGAATAAGTCTTCATCCTGTGAGTGCAGTCGAAGAGCATAGCAAGCAAAGAAATCTATCAGGGAACTTGCATCTTAATTATATTGAGAAATTATATGTTAAAAAAATCATAAAAGTTGTGAATTCAAAAATTATAACGTTTTACAAATTATCTTTATTATAAATTACGTAAAACGGAACGTTATTTCAACACCATCATCGAGTTTACGACGTCACTCCTTCGTGTTTCCTTGGTGACCATTCATTGGTAAATAATTCACATGCTATGAACGAGCGATGCAATGACGTCATGTCACGTGACTCTGTGTTTTGGCACGAAACATATTTTGAAAGTTATATTTTTATTATTGTATTTTTTTTTAAGCCTTCAAATTCTACGATAAACTAAAAATAAAAATACATGCAAGTTAAGGAACTTGCATGTATTTTTATTTTTAGTTTTTAACTTTATGAATATTATCATGGTAAATAAGGATTTACCATGATAATATTCATAAAGCTAAAAATTCTTTTCACGACACGTTTGGCGCAGTGGCTAAGTGATTAGATTGATTGACTGATAGATGTGTCGACAATTCCGATCTGCAAAATTTTAGACTCGCAAAATCTCGATTCCGAGATGATCTCGCAGGAAACGACAATTGCCCTCCTGAGCACAGACATAGATTAGATCTATATCTGTGGAACTGAAACTGCCCTTATTCTCATCATCATCAGAGTAGGATTAGAATTACGACTAATTATGAAAGCGTCTCATGAAATCGTCGATTTCAAATGCAGGATTGAACGCAATATATTTATGTGAAAATAGGTTAAGTTCCAATGAAAGGGAAACTGCTCAAGAACTTTTTCAGAGCTTTGTTTGAAAGCAAAAGTTTTATCGAGTCAATCTTTTTCCTTTATTATATAAACTACTTCTATGCCATAAATAGCGGTCCATCTCGATTTAAAGGTGAATGGCGAGCTTAAAATATGACTTGATTAACACTTAAACTGTATAAAACTTAACGACATATATATTTTTATATCTTTATATGACCACATTTTATAAATCGACAGCATAGTGATGACTTTTTTGGGCAACCAACCGGCCACAAAGCATTTGAATCTAATAACTGATTTTGAACTGTATTTATTTGTCATTAAGTTACAGTTTTCCAAAGCTATAAGCTAAGGCATTTTAATTAATAATGTCTACCGATCATAACATAAATAATAATAAGTCATATTAACATCGTACAATATTTATTTGACACTGAATTATAAACGTATATAACACGACACAACTAAGAAGTCGCATCGACAAACTTCGGACCGATCAGTTCCGAACTGCGCGCGTCTTCGAGATCACGAATGTTTATTAGTACTGCAGTACAACATGATCTTTACGCTGATGAAGTTGTACAATTGTTTAAACGAGCGACTGCCATTGGTTGTTCGATCAGTTACATCGATGTTAGTTCTTAGTTGTGTCGTACTATACCTGAATTAGACCGTTGAAAATCATCTTTATTGCGCTTCCTAGTTAATAATTTGATAAAGCAATGACTGCATCGTTAATCTCGACTCTGAGAAAAGAGTAATTTTTGTTGACAAAATGGTAATTCGTTTCATGTGTCTTGGGAACTCTTTATCCCAGACTAGATGATGATCTGCAATTTTTTTTAAGAATATGATCTGATTCTCTTCATAATGATCAGGAAACTGCAATTGAATAACTGCATTAGGCCAATCTCAGTCTACTAGAGTACTACTAGAGGTTTTTAAGTGCCGTAGGCAGCTACGGCACTTAAAAGCCTCTCAAAATAAAGGGGCCAAAAAAATATCCTGCCTGTAAGTACTACGGCAAGTGTAGAGCCAGTCTACTCTACGATAGGTAGGTTCTGCCGTACGTCATTAACCTGTAGGTATGTCTAGGGTTACCACTTTTTTTTGGAAGAATTATAGTATTATTTTCAAAAAATTGCATAAGATATAGCTGGGAAATGCAGGAAAAGAAAGTAGGTACCTAGACATTTATTTTTAATGATTATTTATTTTTCCATGTGTATTTGTTATTACTCTTTCCTTTGGCCTACAAGGTTTTTTTTTTAATAATTATAGAAATTTTAGGGCACAAAATAAACAAACACATCAAAAATCAAGCGGCGATCATTGAATAATTGATAGAATTATAAAAAAGCGCAACAGTTGAATTCACAATGAAAATATAGTATTTTTCGTACTGTTGAAACATTGCGAGTCTATTTTTCAATATAGGAAGTACTACAACTTTCCATAAAGCATATAAATGCTGTTTAATGAACATGTATTTATTCTAAATCTTGTACGTAAGTAGGTAATGCTTGAAACGTGAGCTTTGGAGCCGTTAAAAGGCTCGATTATTATTACGACAAATGTTGTTGGTAAGAAAGTTGTCTATAAGCAATCGATGTTTATCATCGTTCAACTAACTCTATATAAAGTCGGAGCACAAGCACAGAAACTGTAAAAGGTAATAACCTAACCGTCAAAAACCCCCGACTCCAACTAGAAAAAGAGCTGTAACTTTTGAACGGCTGAACAGATTTTCATGAAACATAGCTAAGATGATTCCCGATTAAACTAGATTTCAATTAAAAAAAACTGCATTGAAATTGGTCCATCCGTTTTGGAGCTACGATACCACAGACTGACACAGATAAACACTACAAACTGATAACACCCATCTTTTTTGTCGGTGGTTAAAAATAGTGTAATTTTTCATTTTCTCTTACCCCTTTGCTAATAAACGTTGTATAAAGTTATGTGAAGCTTATTCGTCAAAAAATGTATGGTTAAAATGCCGCTAAACAATTTTTTATAGCGCTAATTTGGCACACTCGCATAGGGCCCGCCTACTAAGCGGTTACCGTAGCCTATGGACGCTTGCAACACCAGAGGCATCAACTACGCGTTGCCGACTCTGTATAAATCCTTTCACTCCCTTTTCGAAGCAACCCATGCTATAACTTCTTCGGCAAACGTCGGTGGGGATGCCCCATATAATATTCAAAAAATGGAACTTTACAATAGTCCTGTGTACGGCTGGGAAGGAAGAAGTCGCAGTCATCAGTCAACAGTCACTATCAAGCAGACTTTGAAGCATCCCTTGAAATTTCTTAATTTGTCGACCAAAGGTGACAAGATGGATCGGACCTGGCCTTTGCTATGCTCATGATGGACTCAAGTATACAATAGAAATTGCTAGAAAAATAATAAAGGAAAGGCATTCAATTTTTTTTTTTTTGATTCTTAAACTTTTTGGGTCCAAGGACAGTCGGCTACAAAAGTAACAACAACTATTATTAACTCATTTAATAAATTGCAAGATTTGTTAAATGCTAAACTATTAATAAATCAAGTTTTTGTAAATGTACATGGATGGTATTGCTACACATACATAATTCATACACATTAGTATACCTTGATATGTAATTGAGTAACAGGTAGTCGTTAGGTATTCTATGAATATGTTCATATGCTCATAGAATACTTAACTTAATATTAAAAACCGTCTTGCATAATTTTAAAATAAAAAAGATCTTCATTACAATTCCATAATCAAAATGGCTTATATGTTTAAAAAAATAAAAGGAAAAGTCTCAAAACTTAGGATAATAAATACACTATTAAAGCTTTGAAAAAGTTCAAGTAAAATCTAGACATTTTTGTTCTTAATTTAAAATGTCTTGATATAATTTTAAACCTCTATATTACCTGTATTTATCGAAGAATAAAGTAAAAGTATAAAAACATTACTTACAGAAAATGTACGTACCTACTTACAAATACAGTTCTTTGTTCATTAGTACTTGACAGTTGTTGATAAATTTTTAATTTAGTTATTAGTAATCGGTTAACCCGTTATGTTCTACTTAAAAACAAATCGTGGTTATTATTGAAATGAATTTCCATCAATAAAGCGAGGTTAAGCCAAGTAAACACGAAGTTTTCTTGAACAAAAACCCCGCGACGGCAAGAAAGAGGTTCGTAAGAATCGAATCAAGAATCGACAAAAACATCTAATAAACACAAATCAGCTGTTTAGGCTCACGATTCTTGTTAGATTTTGTTGATCTGTCAGTTTAACCAACAGATTTTTTTTATGTATGAATTCGTTTTTTATGGAGCTTTTCAGGTACTCACCACCAAGAATCGGTGATGGGCGCGAGCAGCAGCAAGCAGGCGGCGATGACAACAGGCCGCATCTCTCGACGGACATCACTGCCCCAACACCTTGGCTGTAACCATGTCCCGACAACCGAAAATCACCCAAAAAAACCCTCTACTTCGAAACTCGCTCCATTTCTATTCTCTAAACGACTCGATTTGTTTTTATGTTACTTTTTGTGTAGAGAACGAAATGCGTTCGATTTTTCTAAACAGTTCCGAAATTTCGCGGCGTGGCGTGCGTGGATCCCTGTCGGTGGGAGATCGCGGCGCGGACTGACGCTCACCTGAGCCCACCCCGCCGCACGCGCACCGCCAAACGATTTTCGCGCTATTTTGGCTAAGATTTTAGCAGATTAGGCTTCGCGTGATTAGTGATATGAAGGTGGGGATATGAATTTGTTACATTAACGATGCGTGTGGGCGGTCCACTAAATTATATCTTTTGGTGCATTAATTAAATTATGAACCTCTTAATATTCCAGTTTTACAGCTATTTATGCAGTCAATGTCGGCTTAATGGCTCTATTAATAGATTTTACAGTTGCATTAATAGATGAATGAATAAATTGAAAAAGATGTGCATATTTTTTCACAGCGGTGCACAGCTGTTAATCTGTCCATAGGGCAGCACTAATACGAACCAGACATTGCCTGATTTCGAGTGATGGACAGTGAGAAGCGTTCGAAACACAGTCTATTATTAGAATACACGTGCGAAACTCTAATTGTGTTAAACAAACAATCTCGTGTACCTACACCTGGCGTTTCTGTGCGTCTTCGTGATATGACATTAATAAAATTTAACTAATTTTACTGTGACACACATTTTGTGTAACACGGAAAATATATAGTAGCCTTGCATCATAAAGCATTTTATTATGATAATGTGACATTATGCCCTTATTTAGATAAAATATTCGTTTATATTCAGTACAAGCTTAAAATTTTTCTTATTGTAGATACGTAATTGAAGTATGACGTCATTTGTAGTAGATCATCGAGAAGTTTACTCTAGAAAAACAATCGTAGCGTAATTTGCGCCTTTTATTACGGCATTAAAGTAAGAAGCGCACCTAATTATAAACAATTGTATATTTATTACGGTACTCACATTTCACATCGCGTTTTATAAGAGTAGCGTAATTTTTTTTAAATGCGCATTTTCTTACGCTGCGGTAAATCGTGAGACGCATCGATACTTTATGAGTAAACGTACTACTGTTCCCAAGTGTACATTCTTGAAGATAGTGTTCGGTTTCATATCGCCTATTTCTTTTATCTGTAAAATGAATACCATTTCCCTAAAATATCATTTCGTTTTGATTTATATTTTCTTATACGAATGGCCAAGAAGTGGTATTCTCTGCCAGCGTCTGTGTTCCCCGATTCACATGATTTGGTAAACTTCAAGGTGAGAATGAATAGGCATTATTCGTGCTTGCGTGATCCATCTTCGGTAGCATCGTCACTTACCATCAGGTAAGGTGCTGCCGCCAAGCGCCAAATTTATAATAAATAAATCATAAACTTAATCGGTTCCAGAACCGGCTGCTGATCTTCATCTTAAAAAACTAAACAAAGTCAATATCAAAGCGGACTGCGGTAGAAACGAAAATGTTACATGGCAACACCAAAATATCCTTTGGTAATGGTGTCAAAAATTCGATTGTTTGTGGTTATTACACTTTGAAGTTTGGAAGATACACCAATGCTTTGGAATAATTCTTTTGAAGCGAAATTTCAAAGTAAACACTTCTCGTTTCTAATAGACTTTGTTTAGATAGCGAACTAGCTAATTGCATACAATAATCGCTCCCATTTTTCTCCATTGTTGGAATCCGTTACCCAACTTTTCAGAAGTTTGTTTGTTGATAAGGAAAACTCTCTCGAAGGTGTGAGATGAAAAACAGCTGAGCTCTTTGAACATCGTGTTAAAGTCAGAACTGCCGATTTACCGCGTAACTAAAATGGCAATGAACATCGACACTGGTAATAAATATCAAATCGATTGTAACTAAACTAGAGACTAAACTTTGACCTACCTCGCAAAAAAATTACCGATCATGAAGATAGGAGTCCCAACTTCATTATTAGTATTTTTTTTACAAGTTAGCTCGAAGTTTACTCTCTCACCATCGTATTGAAATTTATTACCACTGTCGATGTTCATTACCATTTTAGTTACGCGATAGACCCGCTAGATAGTTCTGATTTTATAATAAATGTATTTCATCAAATGTAAATGTATACCCAATTGTAGTTTTTCAATGCGAATTCAAATACAATATGTTTTGTAAAGTCCTTAATGAACTAAATACTTCTGGCTTAAAATATTAAGTGCTTTAGCAGTAATTGACACTGCTAGAGCCACCACGGATCATATTCTGCGAGATATTTTCATTTGCCAATTACACAAACAAGGGAGGAAAATCTCGTCAAATTAACAGTAAAACTTAACGAATGTGTGAAACCTGGTGTATTGTTACCATAACATTTGAAAATATTTTATGAATATTGAGTGCTTAGTTTTATATTCTACCGGGCTGGTAATACTTGTAATATCTCCCTTAGGTAAAAAGATAATGATACAGTCTCTACATATTTTTCCTTATAGGCGGACCAGAGGTCAAAGTACCACTGAACTCGGCATTGGCACCTGAGGAAAAATTTATACAGGTTGATCCAACGGTAGACGTCACATTTTATTTAAATGTAGCGTCTTACTGTCTGTCAAAATAAATTCAGAATGAAGTAACTTCCCCATCTAAATATATTTAGTTATATTTTATCCATAAGTACACTCGAGGTATTTAATAGGTCGAATTTGGCATCTGTCATTTTGCATGCCGTGATAACTTTGTATGAACTTCTAAACAAAAAATCGAAAAATCAATCGTATAATGACAAATAATAATTATGTTATCCATACACTATAACAATTTTATTAATATACACCAGGTTTTCACTTTATATTACCTACAGAGTATTTTCACACCTGTGAAATCCGATCTATTAGATTTTCACGAGCTTAGACGATCATCTGACAATACATTCGAGCTAAAATTATTATCAGAGACCCAAAAGAAAATGTAAAGCTCTACAAGGAGCTGAAATCAAAACAGTTTTCTCGAACTCGAATCGAAGAGAAAATAAGTCACGTTTATAAAAGTTACGTTTACAGCTGGGCAACCCTGTATGAATCAAATGAACGGACAAGGCATGATCCTCGACTAAGAACAGGCGATCTGAAAGATGCCTGCAGGCGTCGCAAGAGGCCAGTAACAGATATATTATCAACATTAAGCAGTCAATCTCACGTCGGCCTATAAACGACCACTACAAACAAACACAACTACAAAGACCTCTTATTCCTAATACTACTAAAATTAACGGTCAAGAGTTATTCTAGCCATTCTCACCTGTGAGGCTTCCTCTCTCTTACTGTGGGTATATACAAAATAACGGATCAAATTATACAACTTGTATCAGAAATGCGTGGTCATATTTAAGGGTGTGGATCAGACCATCAAAGTGAACCACTTTATCTATGGTATAAATAAGGGTACCTATACATTTGTATTGTGTTTGTAATAAGGGGAACTAGTTTAATTTAAAGTTGATGGTAACACACACGGCAACTGTAGCATGACCATTTCTATTTTCTATTCTGCCAAGAATAGACAAAACTCTATCCACCTCGACATCTAAACTCGCGTTTCTATGTAGGAAAAGACAAAATATTCTTTCCATAGAATCGAGTAAGTATAGCTATCGCAAAACTTTATGAGCTCTCGGAAGTTGAACGCGAGTGACTGCGCAGTACGCTTATTATATATAGGTGCTAGAGGGAGAGAGAGGGCTCATATAGATTTGCGCCTACTATAACTACATCTTTATCTATATTTCTGCAATCTGTCATTTTTTCTATTCTCCAGTAGACATTCCCGTTTGTATAGTGGTCATACAACGCCTGGTGGACCGCATAACTTAAATATTACAAGACAGAGCTGTCATATTCGTCGAGCAACTTAATACCTGCGCCCACGACTACAAATACGCCAATTATGTAAATAGTGTGGTCAATTATCAGACCTATACTGGTAGCCAACGGTAGGCGTATGCCCCCTATATGTGTCTCAAACTTTCAGTGACACCTTTTTGCTGTATAAATATTTGCTGTGTTGAGCAGGTCAAAGTGAAGTAGCGTTGTTTAGCGTTATTTCATGCATTATGAAGCTAATTTGAACTGATTGTTATTCTTATTTATTTATTTATACTCTTTATTGTACACCAGGTAATAAAAACAGTTTTTTTTTTTCATACAAAAATATGAAAATACTCTGTAGTTTGCATATTGTAGCTGAGACTGAAACGAGACGGAAAATAGAATAAAATTGAAGAGTTGATCCTTTGGTCATTCTGTACGTTAGTAGCTATTGCTGCTGGGATTACCTATTTACGTAAATTTTATACATGAAAAACAGTTTTTTTAACTAACCAGTTTAGTTTTGGTCAAACTCGTAGAACAAAACTTGTTCAGGATACGAAGTTAGTAATAAGAAGTTTCTAGTATTTTTTCAGTTATCCTGTATATTCAGCACTTTAGTCAATACACAGTATGGTAAAGTTTAAGCTCTTACAACCATCAACTATTTATCAGTCATGTCCGAGCACTAAACTGCTCTACAATGTATAAAGTGATACATTGCGCGTGCGCCGTCAAGGAAATATACCGACCGTTCTCATACTTTCTCTTTTTACATCTTTCACCGCTAACATGTTGAGCACCGCTGTTATACAGCTTATAGCGTTAATAGCTACAGTAATTATACAGTTGTTAGAAGCGTTTCGCTAATTCGCGTCATATTTTAACATCAACAAGCTTGGCTGGAGCAAAAAAGTCAGCTATTTACAATCTTGATTTAATTTTGCACTGGTTCCGCAGATATATAAGGAAAGGAAAAAACCTGAATGCGTGAAGAAAAATCTGCTGTTCCATACATGTAGTCGAGGAATATTGATATATTTGTATAGAACAGCAGTTTTCGGGATTTTAGGGTTGGTCTCATAGTAAAAGTTGTTCATAATAATAAGTACAATAACTAGGAAGATAGGACCTTGTATTTGAAGGCAATAAAACATTCGTTTCCGGTTTGGTTTCATGTATGATTATAATACGAAATCGAAAGTGTGTAATTTGATTTTTTAACAAAAATGTAGATAGCCAAGTTTGTTTTTACATAAGTTTTTTCCAAGGAGTCAATGAACACGTTTTGCTATGTTAGTTAAAAATCGGCAGAAAAATCCAATAAGAGTGGACATAATTGTACCAACGCCGTCCCTGCACTGTCAATCGTAAGAGCCTTTAAAAGTTGGTGTTGCAACTTGCGACCCGCTTTCGAATAATTACTCTGGCTGCATAGCAGAATAATGCTAGAAGCGTAAAGTGATTCGTATATAGGTATATAATATCCAGGTATACCGCCCTCTGTAACAAGCCCCGGGATCTAGCTGCCAACGGGAGCCTCTTATATTGGTCGAGGCTCTTGACTATTAAAATATGGTTGTCGACAACCCGACATGTCGACATCCTCGTGTGCTAAGTCAAGATACTTGATTTCTTTATCTTTCTCAGCTTTCACGTTCTCCTCATGCAGAACAGTGATATCAACAATCATTGTGCGACACTCTGATAGATCTATCACCACTATATCAGGCTGTTATTATTATTATTCTGATTATGAAACCATGTAGGTATCAATATTATTTCACTGTTGCAAGTCCGTGCATGTTCATTACAGTATTAAACTTAATGGCTTAGCTAATTAGCAAAACAACTTGTCGTTACTAGTGTAATATTATAAACTTACGTGTAGTTACAACAAGTGATAACGTCTAGGGTTGAACCGTAGTGTACAAAAGAAAAGAAAACTGAATCTCAAAAGAAAGTGGTTAAAGCTGCTGATGTAACCAGAAGATATATCTTTCCCAAACCTGATGGACTCCGGACATACTTATAAATAATTAGCGACCCGTCCTCGGCATCTCATAGATACAATTTCTCTACTATCCTTACATTAAATATCAAAGTATTATACATAATATAAACCTTCCGTGAAAAATTATATTTAACTGATGGTGAAAACCGCATCAAAATCCGTTGCGTGATTTAGGAGGAGTTAGCGGATATACAGACAGACGCGGAAAGCGACTTTATTTTATACTATGTAGAGATACTAAAAATATACACGGCGACACGTTACACTCGACACTCCGTGTTGACACTGAGCGTCGTACCATCAAGTTTCGCATAAAGGACATAAAAATTGCCATCGCTAAGAGATGGGATAGAGATACATATTTGTCATACAATTGTTTTAAAATACAGAGATTTTTTTTCTTACAAAACTACTTACGGGCCCCTAAAAACCGGAACACAAGTAGGCCCCACAATTAGCTGCTAAATGCAGTGGTTTTTGTATTCGAGTGTACTTTTCAGTTGCGTGCAAAATTACATTTTTATACATCGACAAGAGAGAGTTGACATTAATTTGTTATAGATTGTATCTTTACTTGATGTTGGCGTTTGATATTATCAAGTTTAATTTAAAATGTTTTCACAAGCTTGAACTTGAGGAACTACATAAAAAATTCATAATTTTACACTTATCACGATCAATCTTTAGGCAAAGTTTGTAAAGTCACCAACTTATTCTAACCAAAATTTTTATTTTATTTATTTTCAAAAACATCTACCATTACAGGTCGGTAAACCTAATGCGATAGTGCTCTAAAATCTAGACATAACTTATGAAATACCTAATAATAATCAATTAAATTACTAAATAACATTTACACAAATTAACAAGTCAAACAAAATAAATGACTTAAGTACTATAACAAATAACATATAAAAGAACCCTTGCGAATTCACTCAAGTTACAACTAAAAATATCAATTTTGTTGTGAAGCTCGTTAATGGTCCAGATTGCGCGGCGATTATTAGATATTTATTTATTTATTTATAATATTTGTGTATCCATAAGTAATAGTACAAGCAGGTGATAGGCTTAAGTTTATGGTAACAATTATGGACCCTGTCGGGCACAGCACAGTTAAGTAGGAGAGAGGAAGAATGTCTAATTATTATATGATAATTGTTATTGGATTATTTTATTAAATGTGTAAGTATTGTTTTATTATTATTATTTACCTGTGTAGAAGAGATAAATGTGACATAAATTTCTACTTCGATGTTCTTTCACCTAGTTGAATGATAGCAGAGTGAAATATGGTGCAAAAATAAATTACGTAAATATCGCAGCTTTTTGTGCACTTCTTCAGAACATGGTACCAAATATGTGGTTTCATTTAATTATATCACTTTTAAATTATACGAGTATAATTTAAAAGTGTATACCGATCGCCTTATCCTAAAGGTTCAAATACACGAGCGTACTCCAAGGTATTTCACACAACAGGCCCCACTCGTCACGGCAACTAGCCCTCTCAAAACACAAACACTTCAATGTGCACTTGACTTAAAACGATTCCGATGTCCCAACGTCGGTAGACTAACTAGACGTATAATTTGTCGGAGTTTGAAGAATTAGACTAAGCCCTTATATTTAGTGAAGATAGATTTTCTCACGGTACTTACTATAAATAGGTTTATTTCTATGTAAAGTCTTTTTCTTCGTCGGTTTCTTTATTAGGTCGAGTATATCTTAAAAACCTTCGTGACATCAGCCACTAGGTGATTCCATTTCACTCGGTATTCGGCTTTTCTTAGAGGGTTTGTCGTGGTCAAATCATCGGGTAGGTGCTCTCGAGGTCGTTTCCCTTCAATCTAGTGCACAACAACGAGGTTATCCAGGTTGTCAAGGCTTCTGCGAACTATGTGGCCGAAGTAGCTACAGTATATAAGAATACCAGCGCTGTGACATTTTCTAAATGTCATGTCTGAGTTAGGGCCATTTTTGGTCCCGTCCAGGTTGATTACTTATTGTTTTTCTTTTGTTTATTTATTTATTTTGTTTATTGTTTACTTTCATTTGTTATTTACTGGCGAATCCAGAATTTTCTTTAGGTATGGGCTGGTAACAGATGTTTAACAGTCGGGTCTGTATGCCATGTTGGTCGAGGATTAATTTTATTTGGCCTTTTTGGCATCCATGTATAGCGTGGACTGCCACTGGTCTAGTGGTCATAAGCGCGACTACTGAGCGTGAGGTCCTGGATTCGATTCCTGGGGCAGGCAAAGTGTTAATTATTTAATATTGAAACTGTGCCCCGCGCACGGATTTCTCCTGTATCGTGGTTACAGTTTACTAACATACATGTCACATGCACACACACAGACCCAGAACAACTAAAGTTATCTAAGTTGTAATGTAATTGTATTGTACGCTTGACTTTCTCACTCAATATCCTCATTTCTCTAAAGAATAAGAATAGAATAGAACTAAGTATCTGTAGGCCATACAAACATTTGTTCCGTGCGGGGATCGAACCGACATCGGCTAAGCGATTAGCTTTCTGCGCTACGTGCCGCGGGTTCGTTCCCCACAAGGAACAAATATTTGTATGGACTACTGATAGTTGTTCCGGGTCCATGTGACATGTATCTTTGTAAACTGTGGCCACGATACCAGGAGAAAGAAAACATTTTTTTAAAAGCCAACAGAAAGAGATAGCGCCTTCTTTTCTTAGTTCGGCACCACACAGCTTATTTAAACTTGAATTCCATAAAATGGTTAATTTATCAAAAAATAATAATAATAAAAGACGCGCCCCGTTATAGCAAAATGCTGCTGTAATTGCGAAGTTTAATTACCTACTTAGTTTAAAAGTTAATTGACATAACTACGTAATAAAATACTAGTACAATATCAATAAAGTTTCTATTTGTGGTAGTCGTTGAATATAGTTACAAATTACCACTACACCTCCCTATTTTTAAATTTGTATAAACTGCTGGATAAAATCATTAAACAATACCGTCAGCGATTGTACCAAGATAATTTTTTTCTTAATTTTGAAAATAATTTGTCAATCAATCAATCATTTATTTGCTGAACACAAGTTTACAATGGTGTTAATGATTAAGTAGTGTCCTATGATGTTCTATATGTGTTGTAAAGTAGAAAATATTTTTTCTTATTTATCTATTACACTAGTCGATAAAAATCTATAGTAATGAATGTTTACCTTTGCATAAATAAGTTACTCTGTGGTCGTTCGAAATGCGTGTTTTTTAAGGCGCGGTGCGGCGTCGGGTTTATCTGCCGTGACGGGGTGAAGAGTGCAAAACTATTTTGATTTCGTGATATGAAAGAGGTATGTTGTTCCTCCATTGGAAAGGGAGGACCCTCCGACCAGGCGAGGAGATATTGCCTGGAAAACCGAAGCCCGACGCGTTGATGTCGGACAGTTGTTTGCTATTTGCTGTGAACCTTTTTCATAATGCGATGTAAGATCTGAGTTGCCGCTATATTCCGATAGGTGACGCTGGCGTAGTCTATTGCCATACTGTTATTTATTTCATGTAGCACTAGATGTCGCTACATATGAACAAAACTTATAAAAGTTTGTACATTGAGTAGCTACTTTTGTCGCTGGCTGTACTTAAGTGTTGATGGAATAAACAAAGTTATCATTACTTCGGACTTTATCCGGTAGGTTTAATTGGTTTGCTCTTCAAGTTTAATTTCCAGAAGTGCTCCCTCCAGTCAAATAACTACCATTTTATTATCTTATTTAAAATTCCATTAAAAAATGTTCAGGAGGACAACAAAAACAACAAAAGGATAAAACATTAAAAAAAATCCGTGTTTCTTTTTACAAAATACTTTCTATTGGTCCCAAACTAGGCTAGGCCTATATCTTGGGCACCTTTCACAAGGCATGAAGAATTGAATACGCAGGTGGAGACACGCAAATTAATCCAATCACAACTTTTATATAACTACTTATTTTTACTAACGATTAATATTCAGTATTAATTCGGCCGACGGGTCAGGTCATGTTTTTTTTAACAAATTGAAATCAATTTAGGTGGTCTCGCCACAGCCAAAAGAACGATATAATGTTTTAGAATCTCAATTAAATACGGCTCACTCAACGAGAGATATCTAACAAATCAATTAAGTAATGCAAAGAATTCATTCACCTTTAGTGCTGTAGCTAGTTTAATAGTATTTAGTTTATCGATGTCGATATCGATATCATACTGATATGTCAGATTATACTAATCAAGGATCCGCTGGCCAAAAATGGTCAATGACTTAGAATAATGGCGATCACCATCGCCCTTAGAAAGGCTGAAAGCATTGCATTACACATCTAGAAACGACCAACTGTAGGTAAAAAGACACGTGATCAGGATATGGAGAGTTAGGGAGACAGGACAGGACTTTGTAGATAGTATTTTGTCGCTACTTACCATTGTTAAATAATTATAATATAATAATAAGTGTCTTTATAATCATATAGGCTGCAAGACACGCTGAGCATAAAAAAATCAAAACTGACCAATGATCATTTACATCAAAACATTAAAATGTATGACAACAAATGTTATACTTGCACATAATCCAGCTATAAAACCAATAACTTAGTAAAAATGGCATGACCAATACGCTTATTAGCAATCGAAATTATAAGCATTAAATCACAACTCTCAGGACCCTCATGAAATATTAATAACTAATACATCATTCACTAACAAAATTAAATAACCATCGATAACAAAAACCGATACAAAAACAGGACAAGCGCATCACTAATGTTATCGCGTCATCGATTAAAACATTTTGATTAGCTTTCAACTTACGACCAATGTCATAAGATACGATCTAAACGAAACGTCTTAAACGCCATTACGAACATTCTACAAACTGTCTTTACAGTATTGGATGAGTTTTAGAAATTAAATTCCATACATTAGACGCTTAATATGGTACTAGTAACACAAAGCGACGGAGCCACCCCAGTCAAGTGACTGTGCAGGAATGTCGATAGCGATCGGAGATTATAATGTCGATATGTCTCGCAATAGCAGTCACTCGACATCCCTATTGAAGTCAGTTTGACGATAATTTTAATGAATTGTGACTTATAATGACGCATGTGGAAAGGATGTTGTGTTGATAGAGTAAAAGGATAGAGTGTGGATAAGAAATATCGGTTTATATCTGATAAGTCTAAGAAATGTGCAAGAAATAAAGCGAATAGTACGCAGTTGTGTCGGCCTCTAAACGACATCTTATTACGAAAACTTGGGGAACTATTCTGTATGATTTCGATTCGAATTGCACTCGATGTCGATTGATATTTTGACGAATTGCCATACGATAACATAATAATGGAGCTGTGAACATGCTCTAGACATGTTCACAGCTTTTTATTATCGTATAACAATTCGCCAAATATCAACCGACAATAAGAGTCAGATTCCAATCGAGATGAGAGATGTTCATACAGAATAGCTATGCTGGTTTTCCTAGAGGTTCTATAGATTGGACCGAATTAGACGCGTGGTACTAAGATTTTGTCACTATTATTATGGTTGGTAATGCAGTTGATGTTCAACCAGGGCCCCAAGTCTGCTAATTTCTGGGGGTCTAAAAAGGCCGCTTTAAATGAATCATAACATGATTCATATTACAACTGTCAAAATGTCCACCTTAATATCATTCGCGTAAGGTTCATATTCAGCAATCATCTGTTTTACAGTTATTATGGAGATTCGTAGGTGAATTGCTAAATCTGGCCTTTTTAGGCCCCCTACCCTACTATGTTAATCGTGTCAGAATAGTCTCGTAATTGTTGGATTTTGCATTATCGTTCAACCTATTTTGACTTCCATTGCGTAGGTAATAGAAGTCAAAGTCGATTATTAATTGTCATTCTATAGATTTTAACTACTATTTCGTACGCAATAAAAGTCAAAATTGGTTCAACGACGTTGTAAAAACCAACAATTACAAAACCATTCTGACACGATTGAGATGACAGAAATTAGCAGACTTGGGGCCCAGACATGTTGAACAAAGTCAACCATGTCAATTCTTTGGAAAACTAGAATATAATTCTTCGTTAACAAGTATAGGCAACAAATTATACTTTTAACAACGTGTCAATAAACTCAAAAGTATTCGTCAAAAATCGTGTGAAAGCTTAAACACCAACATTTATTATGAACCAAAACGCACACATAACCAAAATCATAAAAACCCCTTTATAATAAAATAAGAAGTAACTTTTTCACCCTAATGACCATTAACGTATCGATGGTAAGCTTTTAAAGTGAAAAACTTGAGTCAAATCAATTGTTTGCTGCGTTTCTTACCAGTCCGATTGTGGAAATAATTAGTGCCCCTTGAAAAATAGTCATTTACAACGCGTGATAAATATTTACGAGTTATTGTTCTTTGATGGCGAGAAAGAATTATGTTGACCTGCTTGAATAATTAATATACTTCGGAAGAATATGGAAACAGTTCTTTAAAAAAAGTGGTCAATTTTCTTAAGATGTTAATGTGTTAATTGTTATAAAAGTTCTTTAAATTATGATATATTAATTATCTATATTACACTTGATCAGGGCCCCAAGTCTGCTAATTTCTGCTATTTCAATCGTGCCAGAATGGCCTCATAATTGTTCGTTTTTGCAGTATCGTTCAACCTATTTTGACTTCTATTGCGTAGGTAATAGAAGTAAAAGTTGGTCTTTCTATAGAATTCCTACACAATAGAAGTCAAAATCAGTTAAACGACGTTGTAAAAACCAACAGTTACTAGACCATTCTGACAATAGACGACACGGTTGGCGCAGTGGCTAAGCGATTAGCCTTCTGCGCTACGTGCCGCGGGTTCGATCCCCGCTGGGAACAAATATTTGTATGATCTACAGATAGTTGTTTCGGGTCTGGTTGTGTGTGCATGTGATATGTATGTTTGTAAACTGTACCATCGATACAGGAGAAATCCTAGTAAGGGGCAATGTAAAAAAAAAATTAATGAAATAGCAGACTTGGGTACCAGTAGATAGTAGTATAGTAGATAAATATATTTTCTTTCTTTCTTCTTTTCTTTCTAGATCAGTGATTATAACATCAGTAACAAGATGGATGTCACAATACATCAGATGAACTTACAATATAATGTCTTGTCTGAAAGATGTCAGACAAGACGTCATATTGTAAGTTCACCAACAATAAAAAAGGTGATACAAAGACAGAATCCGAATGACCGATGATGATCGTCTGCCACACACTGGGTAGTCAGCATCGCTACCACCATTGATACCTGGCTAAACTGTCCACTGTGGTAGATATGAATGATTTCCGTGTGGTAGAAAGTGGCGACACGACAAAAAAACCGTCAATATAACAAAATCTAAATCTACATCTGCTGTTTAACGTGAACTTTTATATGGAGAAATGGCCGTTATCACTTTGAGACTTCGGTTATATTCACACATATATGTTATTGGGTCGATGAACATGGCCATAAGACAGTGTAACTTAGCTTACGTAAGAAAACCGATGGATCTATCTCTTTTTTACCATTAGAGTCACAGAACTCAAGAACAGTCTATGTTCTATGTTCTGTCTATGTTCTGTGATTAGAGTTATCAGCCTCTTAATAAGTGGTATTCAAAATACATCCAAATCAAATTCACAGACAGTCTTATTTAATTATCTTAGAAGACCAACAGCGTTTACAATAAAATGAAAATAAAATATAAGTTACATATACCTAGCCAATTACAGGTCCTCGTAATTAAACTATAGCATAATACTATTTAATGAATGTGGACGAGAAAGTAAGCAAATGCATAATTAAAAAATAGTGCAAGATGACTTAGGTCCAAAGTCCAAATTCACCGACAACATAACAGACGATTAGGGCAAAATCACCCGTTTAAAGATGAATTTTTGTATGGGTATAGTCGGCCGATTTCATTTTAAACATCTGTTATATTGTTGGTGAACATGGCCCTTAGTAATACTAAAAATAACCTAACCGACAAAAACCCCCGACTCCAGCTAGAAAAAGAGCTGTAACTTCTGAACGGCTAAACAGATTTTCATGAAACATAGCTAAGATGATACCAGATTAAACTAGCTTTCAATGAACAAACCTGCATTGAAATCAGTCCATCTATTTTGGAGCTACGATGCCACAGACAGATACACAGATAGTCACTACAAACTTATAACCCTCTTTTTTGTCGGGGGTTGAAAACCAAAAATATTTATTATTTTACGAAAAATTCGCGGCTTATCAACCGTCTCACCGATGTTATGTTAGTAAAGTTAGTTAAGTCTTGTCCATACAACTCCAACAATGGTCACAACACACGTTTAATAGCGGAATAACAAACGTTAACAGTAATTTCTTAATAACATAATATTTTATTAGCCCCAGTTCGCGGTGTAATGAGTTAGTTAATTAGTTGTATTTACAAGCTTTTATTTAAATTTAAACAATAGTGGTGACCCCATCAACTGTGTTGAGAATTATTGAAGTTGCTGTACTTAGAGCCTAAGTTAGATATAATGTAGATTGCTGCCGTACTTAACCGTTATGCCTGTAATTTCTTACAGGTTAAGCAGGAGTGTCTACTGGACAGTCAGAAAGATTTGATATGATAGGTCCTAGAGCCGAGCGATTGAGCCTATTTTCACACCGTCTGGGATATTAGAAAAAACATGCTGAGAGGTATTGCTAATTTAACTTTGCCTAAACCAAGAATCGGAACTATCCAAGGCGTCACTATTGGTAGCAGAGATTAAACTACTAAGAAACGACTACTACTAAGATTGTGCATTCTTTACATGGACTCCAAAGTCAAAGATTTTTATTTCAACTGAGACTTCAAAGGCACTTTTAAAACGTCGAGATTTTAGATACGATCCGTATCTAATGATTCTAGAAGATTGATTGAAGATATTAGATAGATTCTAGAAGAATCACGACGTTTTTAAAATGCCTGTGCCTTTGCATAACGTCACATCAATGTGTTCAAAATTTCGAGATTCTAGGTGCACGGTCCCAAGTAGGTTGGTCCTGGAGAAGATACCGGCACGAAACTCCATGGATACTCTTTACATAAAAGAAATTTACAATA
This sequence comes from Allophyes oxyacanthae, assembly GCA_932294325.1. Taxonomy (NCBI): domain Eukaryota; kingdom Metazoa; phylum Arthropoda; class Insecta; order Lepidoptera; family Noctuidae; genus Allophyes; species Allophyes oxyacanthae. Next base: position 4,805,840 of record OW028612.1, read on the forward strand.
ATATCTGGGGCCGCAAGAGCGGATTCCTAGAGATTACTTGCTTTGGTTCTGATTCACTGTCCAATAAATTACTCATAGCACAGTTTTTGCTGGACCGTGGTTCTTTGGACCCAAAAACAGAAAATTAACATTAACTCCGTACGCTCTTTGGACCCCAAATCAGACATTAACATTTACCTGTTCCAGGGTTTTCCCGCGGCATCGCCTATTCATTACTTATGATTCACTTAATAATGAGCTAACAATTACTGTCTGAATCATTTCCTTCCCCTAATAGTTTATTGAGGAGACTAACGGAGATTCACAGAAACAAGGATTTTTTTAGTTTCTGAAGAAATTTGGATGGCCTTAGGTATTTTCCAAGTGATTAGAATTCGTTCTGGTCCTAAAATCGTTTATTAAATATCATGATTCATGATTATGGTGCTGATTTTTAGCATAATTATGACTAAACCGATTTATAATGCCAAAGTACCTAGATACAAGTTCACACTAACGCTGCCAGATTTTTAATTTTGTATGAAAATGCAATGAATGCTGACGTGTGAATGATGATACAAAATATGAAAAATCTACAAATACTATCTCCAGTATGTAAAGGTCCTAAGTCAGAAGTAGACAATGCTATCATCACTGACAAAGTGGTATAAGAAACTATAGATTTTATTTTAATAACACTGCAAATTATTCACACCTACACAGACAAACAAAAAAGAAGTTCCAAGAATATCAATCTGGAGCACAAATCGAGATGCTGTCAATCATTTTGAGTCATTTTATTCTAGTGATTTCATTAATGACTCAGAAATACCATGACGAAATATCATGGAGGGTATACTTAATTCGATTCATTCCCATGAGATGCTTACAGGCATATTTTTGCATGGGAATTTTAGCGCTTACGGTACGAAGCGATTCCCATGTCAACCTACCGCATCTGACTGGCGTGGAATGATCGGAATTTTAGTATTTTATTAATAAATAAAAGTTGGACGCGATGTTTTTAGGACGTGCCGCAAATATTTTTGAAATATTTTTAAATGATTATAAAGTAAATTCACGGTACTTTTTAATATTTTTTATGTAATTAAAAATCATAACTTTACTTAATTACAAATACAGGATCCTAATAAATACGGTTGTAATAAGCGACTGTAAAATCTATATAATTATCTAAGGAATTTTAAACTAAAAAAACAAAATTCAAAAAGTGACTGCACTGCCCGGGAATCGAACCCGGGTCGCAAGAATGGGAATCTTGCATGATACCACTACACCAGCAGTGCTCGACCTTGAACAGCGAAATAATCGATTGGACGTTGCGCAACTGGTAGGTATCATGTATGCGCGCGGATTTGCGCTTATTAGTTTCAGTTTGCTTATAAACGTCAATGCGTATCTTGAATCAAGAATATTATACTTGTGTAAAGTAAAAAGAAATTACGAACCAAATAACTTGCGATACCTAACTATTATTCTATAGAAAAGATCTCTTAGGTCCAACAATGAAAAGGGAAAAATATAACACTTGGGTTCGTACCACCTTTTCTCACACTGTCGTCGCCTGCATGCCGAATTCGTCTCGCCCTGAGACTCCCTCGTGTTTGTTCAATATTTTACCGGCATTAACATTTTAATTTATCTGCCTGCCCCTCATGTAGCTTTATAGGATTAAAGGACAGGTTACCAGTGATAAATTTGTAACTTTATTTAGTTTTTAATTTTTTCTGTCCTTTTGTTGTTCGTTTAATGGTTTCATTATGCTTGGTTTAAGGATTTTGGCCCACCGTGTGCGTAAATAAGAACGGTTTGAATTTTCAATATAATTTCCCAAAATCAAATTTTAATTAAAATGCCGTCCCCATTTTAACGAAAAATTCAAACATCAATTTTTCACACGTTAATTAACGTCTTCGTCTCTATTTAATATTCGAAAAATTTATAGATAATTGAAAAAAGTGGTTTTACCTTAATATTCGGAGCATGCCACTTACTGCCGAACGCCGAAAGCGAACCGGACGCGGACTTGTAAACACTTGGATCAGCGCGAGCGCAATAAAAACGCTGTAAAATTTTGATGTTTCTATTCAAGATCACCCGTCTCATTCATACGCGTGAAAATCTCTATTTCTATCTCTGTCAGCGCCTGAGAATGGCTCAGATTATTATCAATGCACTTTACACAAAGCAGAAGACCCGAGCAGTCTGACATTAATGTGATTTTGAAAGTAAATTGTGTAGGTTTAGTGGCCGATAAGTAGCACGTGAATAAGGTGTCAAGTGATTAAATTAATAAATGTATCTAGATCTTATCGTTACTAAGACGGCTGTGAAATTATGTATAACACATCTCTTCAATGATAAAACGAGACAACAGATAGATTCGTGATTATATTGAAGTACTTTGATCTTCCTGATTCTGAATGAACAGAATTAGACTGAGTGTGTACAAATAAACTTACGTTTTTATTTCTTGAAACTAGTTCGGTGCTGGCCATTCATTTAAAACATCACTAAAGCATTGATGAAACATTGATGAAGTGTAACTTCAATTTCACTCACAATGCATTCATTTCACCCCTCAGAGCTGTGTTTTCTTCGATATTTAAATCTTTTTTATTCCTTACTCTTCCCTTAACTCTTTAATCTTAACCTCTCCTTCAGCCTCACGGCTAAATGTAAGTCTCCTGTCTCTCATTCTTTTGAGAATGTATTCAGGTCATCTTCTACCGTGTATAATATAGATATATGTATATAATCGGTGCAATTTATGCCCCAACAGGATTGTTCCGTGTAATAGTGTCTCGAATCCTTTTAACATTGTTAATAGTTCGTTTTGATGTTTATGCTTTAATAACGTTCCTTTTAACTTGTCTAGTAGAGTCAAAGTAACTGTATTTACTTATTTTGATTTGACTGTTTTTATTGTGTTCTATTCTATGCATACTGGTTAGAATATCAGCAGTTGAGCTTGCCTTGCGCTGCCAACTATTATGCTCAGTCCAAGATCATCTTGTCTATAACCTTCTTGTTGTCTATTTCATATATATCATATATTGTCTATATTATATATGCTACCTACTGCTACCTACTATATAATTTAAAAGACAAATAAACATCTTCTATTCTATTCTAATAGAGAAAATGACATCATATACATAACCTAATTTCTCTTGAAAGTTTCAGTTAATTTCTACTCTCTTTTACTTTGTAAGAGAGTAGCGTGGACGCTGCGCGAGCGCATTGAGGTGCACCCGATACAGAATGATGTTAAATTAATTAATTTTGGGTGCAAATTACTCGCAGCGGCCTTTAATCAAGCGGGCCGCGTCATTTTCTGACTTCACTTTTACTGGAATTAAGGAAAATTTTGATATGTTAGTTTTAGTTCAAGAGCTTTTAAGTTCTTTTTTGGTCTGTTTCATAATTTTATCTAAAAATGGTGCCATATTGACTTACACTACTGCAATTTTCTTTATTTGTGCCAATTTTGATTGTCATTTTGTCTCCAAATGGAGCATGGATGCAGAAACTCTTTACATCCATGGTTATTTTTAGATAAGTTATAGTTATCTGAAATGCTATATTTAGTAAAAAAAAAAACTACATACTTGGTAGGTACGTTTCAATTGGTGTGTGCATTCATACTTTTTCATTCATGATAACAACATTCAATAAAATAAATGCAATAAAAGTTTATCAGGGCTATGTTGCGTTTATTAATTTATTAGGATCGGTAAAAACATCTAAACGATCATTGCTCGAACTCAACTCCATCATTGTATCTACCAGAACAAACAAAAGAGACCCAACTTAATAACCCAATAAAAAATTCACATCTCTTACCACAAATATTTCACATCTAGAGTCCCAAGTGCCTCATCCACGGAACAAAAGCCTCATTGTCATCACTTCGTAATAAACCCCAGATTCTTATCTGATCACCAATTTCATCGGAATTCGATCGCACCAACATCGATACAGTTCCCACCCTAATGGAGCTATATTAGCGAACCTATACTTATCTGAGCCTAAAATAACGCCGTTTTTAGCGAAAATTAAGTGATATTCGGTTTTGGAACATAAATATTTTTTTAAAGAATTAATGGTTATGCCTGATAGAATTGGCAGTTAAGATGGCGCCATCGCTAGGGGGCTACACACAAACACTATATTGTGACGTCATCTTTGTCTCTTGAGGACAAAACGCAAAATTGGAAGAGAATACGGTAAAGAAATGGTTTTGTCACCGAGTTTATTCTACTAAAATTTTAAAATATTGTTTAGCATTTTATTTTTCATTTTTCTGACTCTAAGGCTTACATTCAGAGACGACCGAAACGAGTCTAAGCGTGAACTTACGCTTCCGTATGTCAATTTTACGAACAAATTTTGACAGATGGAAGCGTAAGTTCACGCTTAGACTCGTTTCTGTCGTCTCTGAATGTAAGCCTTAAACTCTTATCACAAACGATGACATCTAAATATGTTTTATGTTTCTTGTTTTCTTTTGTTTAATGTTTAGTTTAACTTGTAACAATTTTCTCGTTTGGTTGTCGCAACCTTAGCTGTTAACACTATGGCAACTACCACCTAATGGTGCCCAAGATACAAGCCTATCCTAGTTTGGGACTAAGATTGTAAAAAGAAATTTCATAGAAATAAATGATAAACGATCTCTCCCCTTTTCGCCGTGGTAGGTGGTAGGGTGGTGCATTTACTATCAATCAACTCAACATCATATTTGCAATATCGCAGTGCATTATTCGACAATAGACATAGTGTCCTTTTCAAGTTATATTACAATACCCGTTTCATTGGCTATCACATCTAGTCCTCTCCAGCCACCTTCGTCAGTTTATGGTTCAATACATTTACTAACCAAATATCAAATATAATCATTGTCATCTATACCATCACTACGGTCTCCGATGACTCAGAATAAAACAAAAATCAAAAGCGTCATTTTATCGGCTCGACTGTGCTCTACACTTTGGGTGTGAAATCGCATTATTAGTCATTCCATCCGTGATATTACCCACTGCGTAAACGATTAGTCATTACGATGATTTTCATAAAATTAATGCTACATTTTTTTCAGTTGCATAAATAAACAAATCATCTCATTATTTCACGCCTTAAAGAGCGGAACTACGGGAATAAAAGTCGTCGGCAGTACATAAAGTTTCATTGCCGCCCGATTCCTATGATTCACCGACCGTCATTGGTCTAAAACTGTCGAATATCTTAACGATATTGAAGCATAGTCTCGTTAACGTTATTTAGCAGGAAAGTACCTTAGCATGGTACCTACCATCCGTAAACTGAAGATAGTATCCTAAGGTAAAATTGAAAATCTTTTAATTTGAAGGTAAAATTGAATGCCTTTACGTATTTGTTGTTTTTTTTTTTCGTTTTTTTTTTAACAGTGGTCTGTACACGAATATTTTTACGTATCGTAATAATCCCTTAGTTTGCCTTCTATTATAGTCATGGGAAGAAATTGCATTGTTTATATTTTAACACTTTTCTCTTTACCATACCATAAACAAATCATGCTTCTTTTAACCATTCTATTTATCCTCATCTCCTGTATAATTAAATTAATTTTAATTTTACTCAGAGAGCCAGCTGTCGGAACTTTGCTTCCCTAGAAATATGATTCTATATTGCAATTTTGTTGTAGGTCCTCCTCACAGCTACATATCAAGCTACAAATTTTCAGTATAAACTGACCTCTCATTGTACGGAAAGCCTATACAATGTGAGGTCAGCTTATACTGAAAATGTATAGCTTGATAAGTGTAGCCGTGTGTACTGATAACCATAGGTACAACTAAGTAGCCTCACACGAAATTCCCATTCTACGAGTACATCTACAGTAATATTATAAACAGATAAGATTTTTAGAGATAATAATAGATAGAAATATATTAAAGAAAGATAATATTTTTGTTCGTAATGAATAAACTCAGAAACTACAAGACCGATTAAAAAAATTCTTTCACCAGTAGAATGCTATATTATCACTGAAAAACATAGGCTATATTTTATTTTCAATAAAATTAGGGATCCCTACAAAAACTCCAATAATGTAACCCAAGGTGTAAAAATTACTTATAAAATTCCTTACATCGCGTGCACTGCGAAAACGATTGATGATAGAACAAAATAATGTACTACAGTTTTAGGAACACATTAATGTCTAAAAAATATTTGCGATATGTCCAACTATTATAGTTATGTACTACAGTATTTAATATAAATAAATTTCCCCCCCGTGCAAAGCCGGGACGGGCAACTAGTATGAAATAAACATAGAAATACAGTGGCCTCTAAGCCGGCAGAGCTAAAATACTAGGTATTAAAAAGGCCAAGTGGCTCTATAGCTAAAATATACAGCAGGAACTTGTTCCATGGAAACATGTCATCAATTACTCATTCTTGAGGTTACTTGGAACTTTAATTGAAGTATAAAAACTACATCAAATTAACACACAATTGGTATAATCAACACATAATCCATTAAACAAATCACATAAAATTATTGCAAATACATAATAACACGACATTGATAAAAAGGCTCATATAACAAACATTAAAATAAAACGATTACAAGAACGAATGACTCAGCTATCTCCCACAATAATATAAAAATTACAGAAGAGCTAATTATACAATATACCGATATTACCCAATAATCGTAATGTCCATCGTCAAAATTATTGGTTACCCCTCTAGGTTTAAAATATTTCTCACGGAGAACGGATTGACACGATTATTAATAACGACTCAGAAGGAGGAGCGATTGACACGTTAATATACCGTATACAAACTTAAGAAGAAAGTTGGGAAGGGTAAAAATGATTTCTATTGCGTTCGGGTAAGGGTCAAAGTGAACGCAAGGGGTAAGTTTGCGTGTAAGCAAAGCGATGGTTATCAGTAGACCACTCCATAAGATATCTTCGTCGTCTTATAACATTGACGTTTGAGACAAAGTGATTTTGACGCGCCGCATCACAGGGTAATTATTTGCGTATCATTGTCTATAATTTTCAATTTTAGGGTTCGGTTCGATAAAAAATTAAATGGGTCTGATGTGTTGATTAATTTTGACGTAGTGCGTCAATAATAATTATGTGGTGGGTAATTTTGAAGCAATTTAGTTCACTAATAGCCAATAGCTTTGAAGAATTTATAATGTCAAGTGGTTGGCTGTAATAACTCAACTAAGTAATTATCTATAATAATAAATAATATAGTTTACTTAGCTTCGTAAAGATTTGACAGCACTTTCTTCATACCTACATTTACATATTTTATTCTTACACATAAGTGTCCAGTATTTGGCCACAAATTTATGAAACATAGAGTCAATTGATTTTCAGATATTTTCATAATAGATACCTACTACAATCTTGGTTTCAGTCACGCAACTTGATGTTGCATTGCAAATCGTGCCAAAGTATGTCATCCAATACCCTAATATCCTGTTTTATTTAGCATGCGTGAAAATAAATGATAGGTATTATCACGACCGAGCAATATAGCACCTATGCGTCAGCCGGCTAGGGACGGCAACGCCCCCGCCACGCCCACCGCCCCCCGCACCCCGCACCCACGCATTTCCAGCTTTTTCAATTTCGAATTCCATAGTTTCAAATTTGAAATTTCTCGCCGCGAAACAATTCGCCGAGCGGAACCCGACTTCGAAACAATTCGACTCCATGAATTTGTTATTTCATTCTGTAGAATTTTGTTTTTTTTATAAGTAAAATGTTTCATTCATCCGTGCAATTTTTATTACAGAAATTATTCATGAATTCAGTAAGTACCTGCCTGTAACATTGTTTTTACCGATTCTTCAATTCTCAAACCGCGAGGTACCTACTTTGAAATATCAATGAACATGAAAAACGAGCAGTCTGCTAAGCTACGAAATAAAAAAAATACTTATTAAATACCAACTGATAAAAGCATTTGCATATTTTATTTCTATTAATACAAAACAAAACAAAACAGTAAACCGTATATACTGCACCTACTTAGAACTCTACGATTACTCACGACTCGAACTGATTAGTCATAAAGACCATTAAGCCTGTGTACCGATTCAATTCAAGTGCCAGCTGTTCACTCCCCGTTATCTTCGTAAGTATTCAAATTCTAAATGAGTCTACTGAGAAATGGATTTTAATATACCTTTCAATCAGGAGGGCCTGAGATCGAACCCGGCCCGCACCTCTGACTTTTCGAATGTATGCGCGGATCGCAATTTGATTATCACTTGGGTTAACGGTGAAGGAAAACATCGTGAGGAAACCTGCACATCTGAGAGGCCCTCATAAGTTTCTCGAAGGTGTGTGTAGTCTGCCAACCCGCAATAGGCCAGCGTGGTGGACTAAGGCCTAACCCTTCCCATTCTGAGAAGAGGCCTTGTCCCGCAGTGGGACAGTAACGAGCTGGATTTTTTTTATACCCTCCTACTTTATTAGATTGGCGAGGGAGATATCCTATTAGAGCAGATAATATATTTTTTTTCTCTGCTGTAAAACTTAACCAATCATGTAAATTACCAACATGATGTCAAAGACATGATAAATGAAGTACAGAAATATCAGTCCAAATTTTTTGTAATTGTGTAGACAAAAAAACCGGTCAAGTGCGAGTCGGACTCCCGCACGAAGTTCCGTACCATTATCTATAAAAGCGGGGAAAGAATCACGTTTGTTGTATGGGAGCCCCCTTAAATATTTATTCTGTTTTTAGTAGGTGTTTGTTGTTATAGCGGCAACAGAAATACATCATCTGTGAAAATTTCAACTGTCTAACAGATCACGAGATACAGCCTGGTGACAAACGGAAAGACAGACAGACGGACGGACGGACAGCGGAGTCTTAGTAATAGGGTCCCGTTTTACTCTTTGGGTACAGAACCCTAATTAGGTCCCTTCCGCTAACATGATCAATTATTGGTCGCCTTAATTAACCCATTTTTTATTTATTTAAAATGCTTCAAGTACAATGTACAAAGGATGTCTGATTACCGTAGGCATTCTCTTCCAGACAACCTTAGGATGATTTAGAGACAATGAACGAAGATGCACCATTTTTTTTTGTTACGAACTTGTCCAAGAAGCTAATCTTCTCCATGGCAAGAACACCTCGACTTCTGCGAACACGATGTACGAAGGTTATCTAGATGTTGTAATAACTCTCCCTCTGCTTGTTCCACGATTTATTGCAGATCATTTCCATTAACTCCTTCTATCTTATTAAGATGATTTAAACTAAGTCTTGTAAAACCCAGGTTTTGAGATAGCCCCGTCTCTTTTTGTTAGATGATGTTGGAAAATGACAGATATATTTAAAGTCTCGGTTTTACTAAACTTGGTTTAAACCATCTTTTTAACACACGACAAAAAAAAAGAGGGTTATAAGTTTATAGTGTGTGTCTGTGTATCTGTCTATGGCATCGTAGCTCCAAAATGGATGGACCGAATTTAATGCAGTTTTTTTAATTGAAAGCTAGTTTAATCGGGTATCATCTTAGCTATGTTTCATGAAAATCGGTTTTGGCGTTCAAAAGTTTACAGTCTTTTTCTAGTTCGAGTCGGGGGTTTTTGACGGTTAGGTTCAAATTATTATGTAATATGGGGGCTTGCGTTTTTCTTTTGTAGAGCTACTAGCTATACTTCTTAGACATTCGCAAATCCGTCTTCCAAGGTCAGCTCACACGTGTCATTCACCCAAACTAATGAACTAACCATTAGTACAAGGCTGTTCAAACAATAACTAAAGCCTGCAATAGATGCACACAATAGACCAATGAATTTGGTCCTGACCACAATGGGTGGTAATTAAACCACAATCCAAATATTCTCATGTCTACGCAGAACGAACGCTGGTGGTCGCAATAGTAAAATATTAACAAAGATTACATTGATCTGGTAACGGTTTTTACCTACAACGGAATAGCCTCCTGGAGGCGTTAAAGTATTTCAATTTTCCTTTGCAACTGAATATCAGTATTTTACACAGATAAACTTAACCCAATTACTGGGAGACACTGATACCCTAAGGTTAGACCGGTTGTCAGGTTTTTGGACTGGTGACTCCCGTAACGACTGTCATAAAGTAAGTAAGTATTCGTATGTCAACCGAGACCAAGTGCTTAACGTATTTTAAGAGGCACGGAGGGGCCTCGATGTTCGAAGAAACAGTCACCCATCCAAGGACTGACAGCGGCAAGCACTGCTTAACCTCATTGATCGATTGATCTGCGCGGTAGCTATGTAGTTGTGAGCCTCTCGGAGCTAATTATAATTAACTATCGCAAACATCAAAATTATATCTCACTACCTAATGTCATCTAAGGTACCTACAAAGCAAAAATTCTAGAAATATAATAAAATTCCCGCCCCGGGTATAATTATACTCTTTCACCAGTGAGCTTAAAGTTCTACACACAATAGTCATTAATAAATCACTACGTGTCAACAATTTGTCGTGCAATTACTTATAAATCACTGCATTCATTTGTCCTATCTACAGCTCTAACCACTATTCTATGGCATGACTGGCATAGCCCTGGCGTTCCCACAACGACCGCCATCGCTCACCGGGCGAACTGATGAAATTAGATCGATTAACATGATAAATCTATCGATCGAAGAGCCGATATAATCGATATGCGACTGACAAATTACGCTCTGTCTCGTCTACACTCGGATGTTGTTCAAGTTCATCAGTTCGATTAGGTACAGATGTTTTGTTGATAATTTTAATGTAAGTTATTCAAAAAATGTCTATTCTAAAGCGTAAGTTCATCAAGTATTTAACAGACGATTAAAAATATCTGCCGTTTATCATGGAGTTTTATATTAAGCACCAGTGGTTTTGCTGTGGCCACCACCAGTAGCCTAGTGTATGGCAGCTCTATCTTGCGCATATTGCATCAAAACAGTATTTGCTATCATTATATACAATACTATTACGTAATTAAATTGAAGTATGAGTTTACTCATCATTCTACTGCCTTTATTTTATTTGGGGTCGGCGCAATATGTCTTCTTCTTCCATTCATCTCGATTAGACGTCATCTCAAAGTTTACGTTCTTATAAGACATGTCTAAACACACAATCTATCCATCTTTTCTTGGGTCTGCCTCTTCTCTTACATCCATCCACATACATACTTAAAAGTCTTCTTGTTGCATGATTTTCATCCCTCCTTATCACATGCTCATACCACGACAAACGGTTACCTACTTCTCAACTTTTCTGTCATGTGTGAGTTTAGACTAATCTTTACAAAAAATTAAAAGGCATGAATATCAGTATCGTTGCCTCGTAGAATGAAAGCTTTTGTTTTTAAAGAGCAGTTGTTGCTATTTTTCCTCTGCTATAAATGTAAAACCAGTCATGTAAAGCAATTACTAAAATTATGTCAAAGATATCCTATACATAAATACCGGTTTTGTATGTCTTTTAACTGCTGAAAGAAATTGAAATCCCTAGCGCCAACATGTTCAATTTCTTACAATAAACTTAGTACCTACTACGATTTATAATATTTTTGTTTTAATATTTATTTTTAAACACATAGAAACACACAATAACAATAACAAATTACCACAGTTTTTTAACAAAACCAAAAGACACTTATACAGAATATAATATAATCACGGTGGCACGCAAGCTATGTCAGCAGAGGTAATGAATCACAGCGAGGCATTCGCTGAGCACTGACGAATAACTATCTAATTGACTCCAAGAACCCTTACATTTGATTATTTTTTACTTCATTTAATTTTAAATAAATCACATTTTTAATGTCGCTAACGAATGTCCAGAGTATGAATGGAAAATTGTTCTCTAGAATTGTGTGGGAACGGGCAAGGAATGCCTTATAAGGTGAAACTAAAGAATTTGCTGAGACGCGTAGAAGTTGTGTGGCTTATTATAAATATTTGCTTTTCTGAATAAAAGTATAATTAAATTGTAGTCGGGTGCCTACTTTGTCCATAATTTCTTTTAGTAAAATAACATAAACAGTAAAAAAAAAATTAAGAACATCTGAATGTTTCACTTTTTTTTTGTATAATTTACGAAGCGAATAATAACAAGTATTTTTTTTTAAACCAAAAAAACTTATAATTTGCTTCCTAAAATAGGACTGAACACCGGACAACATCTTTATATCAAGCATAACTGTATTTCTTAGACTTAATTGGCAATCATTTGAAGAACCTGTAGAATCACATCTTACAAATAAGTAAATAAAACTACCGTATTTCTAAATAAATAACGGACTAAAACATACATAAAACGGGCAATAAATAGACAATCATACAATAAACTATACATTACAACAAACTTATCTGAATTTATCGCTGCAATTAACTAAGATAATTGAATGCAAATACTATTCAAACTTCATATATTTTACAACCATTAATTTATTCTAAAACGTTTATAAATAAAGGTATAATCAGCTAGAGACAGAGTAATAAAAACATCTGAATACCTATTTGTTAAATACCTGAAAACAAAGAGTAGTTAGCAAATAGATTCGTCATCCTGTAATAGACGTTCCACTGCCGACACCGCTTCCTGAACGACCAATAAAATGAATGGTCTTGATGAGTCCCATGTTTTCGAATTTCCGAAATCACTATAATTGACGAATGGATTGGTGATCGCAGCAGGCATAGCGTTTTTAACTCACTGGAAAATGCTAATGTCCGTCATCTTGGTTATCCTTTAGTTTTAGTTCTTTGCCAGTGAACTTTTATTCGTACACACACATTCTGCCTTATTTTTGAGATATACGATGGGAAAGAAACTTCCCTTTTTAAGATTACCACTAGTGTCGCATCATTAAAATCTGCGACTGTCACGACAATACACGCAGGCAAATTGTACAGATATCAATCGAGTAACTTCACTTTCAAATTATCACTTTATTTGCTTACTACTCTATGCTTGAGAATGTTTAGTGCCGTGTTTCAATTATCATTCAAGTTTGCTAGGGAGAGTGTTTTGAATGCTAATGGAAGGAAATCGATGGTAGAGATACTGGATGCCAGAGATTACTTTGCAAACAGATGTCCAAATAGGCAAATAATGGTGAATTTATTGTATAAGGTATCATTCTAATTTTGTAGAAAAATAAGAAGGCAAACATTATAAAGAATAAATTACTGTAAAATAAGAATAAATTGATGTAAATAAAAAGATTTACGTAGGTATATTCGTGCAGCAGCGTTAATGTTTTAACATCAATTTAAAATGCGTAAATAGCATCAAAAGGTCAAATAATTGAGTCTTTTTTCAACAAGTCATTCACACATTCAAAACGAAAACGTCCACGCAATTAATACAAAAACAATCAAGATAGTGTTGCTTCCCACTATTTTTGTTTAACCTTTCACAGTACCTTTATTTGTTGCAACGACGCGTCTGCGCAAATTACCAGCAGTATAATCTACACGATCGCGATGCGTGTAGCAGCCGGGGCTGTTTATCAAGATGGCTAAATGCTCGCAATTAGTTCATGTGAAATGTCGCATACGCATGCTAACGAGATCCCGCCTCGAGCCGTACGCGCTGGCCGGCTTAGCCCGGACGCACGCCCCGTACCGATTGCCCGGCTATCTGCGATAGGCTGGCTATGATTTTGCGACTAATGAATTCTGCATATAAGTCGTTATTTTGGTGAGCAATGTTTTCCGTTTCTGGTAGACATGATTCTCTTTGGTTGACCGAGTTGATAATTTTTATGCCGACACAAAAAAATTGAAAACCTGTTAAACATCTGGAGAATCGTTAAAACTGTGTAATCTACTTCATTAAGTTTACTTGCTCAAAGATAGAACTTCTGAAACTATATGTGATAATACCTGAGATGATCTCGCGTACCCAGGGCAGTCCGCCTCGAACCATTACCAAGCATTGCGAACTGAATAATATTTTCTCTACGGCATGAACTCCATGAGATTCCCATGAGATAGCTTGCGTTTACTGCCACAGTTTACAGTACAAATCTGAGTCTATAATTACTTACTTAATAAACAGCAAAAAGTAGTACAGTTTATAAATGCAGATAAGCGGAGAAGTTAAATCAATTTTAAAATGTAAAAATCTGCGTTTTTCTAGTCGCAACAACCCTTACCGTATGCAAACAGCCTAAAATATCGCGTTCGACCCTCTGCTGATTTATAGCCCTTTTATATAGCCCCTAAAGTTATCTAATTGTGTCTGTGTGAGCTTCTCAACAATCTTTAGTTCAAGTAATTAGCGTTGTTTACAACAATATTCTATTGATGAATACATGTGTAAGATTTAAAAGTATTACGTGTTTATTTTTATTATTCTGGCTATGGAGGAAGGCGTAGAGTGGTCTTCCTGTTGTAAAACTTGAAAGCGTTCGGGTTATCTCTAACCGGAAAAAGCATTAAGAACGCCTAGATAATTATATTATAAAATCTAGTTTTTTTTTACATTAGTATGTAATTTATTTCCAAAATTTTGTGGCATTAGCTTTCATAACTTAATATTGGTATCGAACTTAGTATGACCTCTTATGTACCTAACATTGCTTACTTCGCTTTCTTTATTTATGCCCATGTAAAAAAAACACTCACAAAACCGCAAATAAAAAGCAATTTCGCTCGTGAAGTTGGTAATTTCAAAATGCGTCTGGCAACACCACACGCCGCAAACATTTCCCAGCCAATATTGTGGTGTCGCGATCTGTTCGCTAGTAATTGATAATGACAGAAAATGATGCATGACAGTAGCTGCAAGCGATGTGTTGTATGTAACACTTAATCGCTCGTAAGTGCTGTTTGTTGCCAGATTCAAAAAGATTACCCACATTGCAGGTTGAATATTCAAAAAAGTACATCATCAAAACATCATCATCGTCATTTTTATTACCATGTTTCCTTGTGTGTATCTACATAAATAAATAAAATAAATAAATAATAATGAATAAAGTATGAGCCAACAGAGGTTATGCTGTAAGCTACAGGTATTTAAACATGTTTTGGTAGAACAAGAGTAATGGATTCCCACTAATTTAAAACATTTGCAGTATATTTGTTTGTCAATCACAAAATATTGTCATCCTTCTAATAATGGGCCTTCTAAACGCTCTTAGATAAATTATTGCGTATTTATCTATGCCAGCCATAATAGTCAAAATGTGGCCATGTGTCAACTGAAGAACCAATAGAAAAAAAATTGTCTATTGCAAATTTTAAGATGATTTATTTCCCTTACTGCTAAATTTTTTTCTATCCTAGCAACCCACATTATACGCGGTAAGCTATCCACTACGTAATCTCTGGATATTTATTTAAATATGAGTGTTTAAGTTCTAATGACGGCCTAGAGCTAGCAATTGCCGACAATGAGGCGTGCCACCTCATACATTATTAGATACACCTACGCATGTGGAAATAACTGCGTTATACTGCGTAGGGTACACGTGCTAGTTATGTGCTCGACGGTTTGATGTCAAAATTAGGTGCTTTAGTAGGTGTAAACACTATGCAAGATGGAATGTTCTGAATTTGCAATGGCGTATATTTAGTAGAGATTTCCTTGGGTTTACTGTAGATTTAAGCGTTAGATAAAAATAGCGACCCGTCCCCGGCTTCGCACGGCGGAGCATTTTCTCTAAGAAGAAATAAAGAAAGAAAAATATTTTATTTCTGCAGCAAAAACGACACACATACCTACAATACAAAATAGCAGCATCTACGGTCATCTCGGTCATCTCTACGATCCTTACATTAAATATATCATTATTATACATATAAACCTACCGTGAAAAATTATCTAAGTAATTGTTGGTGAAAACTGCATCAAAATCCGTTGCATGATTTAGGAGGAATTAGCAGATATACAGACAGACAGACAGTGGCGGAAAGCGACTTTTTTATACTATGTAGAGATTGAGAAGAGATGTAGGTACAGTCTAGATACGTTGCGGTGATACACTTCACAAACAAAAGGCTTTGAACGACTGCGTCCTGCTTAGAGTAAGTAACACTGCGTTTTGATGCCGAATTTATTATTCATTTTATTGAACGATTTTAACCTTAAGGATGGTCAACTAGAAATATTTCCGATTGTACAATCAGCAACAAACAGTTGAGTTGCTAATATAAATATTAAAAAAAATGATTATTGCCTAATTAATTCAGATTTAGGGGTGTGTATGAAAGAGCCAGGCTTTGAAAGAGCCGTTGCAATTTTCTCTCATTTTCCAAAATCAATTCAAATTTAATGTTATCTTTATATGACAACACTGAATAGCTGTGACCCACAGACATTCAGTGTTGTCGTATAAAGAGTAGAATTAAATTTGAATTGATTGGCTCTTTCAAAGCCTGGCTCTTTCATACACACTCTCCCCTATTGATAGATATGATAAAGCTGCGCTTTGACTCTTTAACAATCACCGAACAAATCAATATTTTTATTTCATGTAATAAAATATAAAGCTCTCCATGTTGCTGACAATACAAAAGCAAATTAATTTTATATGTCCTTAAACAGAATTTTCTCAAGTTTATCTATCTTTTATTTGATCTTCCGAAAGATTCTGACCATTCATCATGATTGTCTAACATGAAGACGTAAATAAGTCATGTTTTTCTTCAATTCCCGAAACAAAATGCAATTTTATAAACTGCCAGTTTATATCTGAATGAAAAAATAATTAAACAATAACAGTCTAGCTTCTGTTAATAAAACCTGACTCATCTCAGTTTGTAATTGTTAGACTAGATTGTTATTCTGAATTGAATTAAAACTAACAAATAATCTAGATAGATTTACGTCATTGGTTTGTGTAGCTTTTTTTACACTAGATTTACACATGGCTTTGCTCCGTCAAGTGTCGCATAATAGATTTCTATAAAAAAAGAAAAAGTGTTAAGTTATTATAATATTATTTTTAATCGATGCCCCTCACTGGGATTTCTGTGATGTGCAGCTTTCCTCACGATGTTTTCCTTCACCGTTATCGCAAGTGATAACCAAATTCTAATCCGCACATGAATCCGAAATGTCAAGAGGTGCGGGCCGGGTTAGAACTCAGACCCTCCTGCATGGTAGGTTTCTTTCTTTCTTTAACAAACATACTAACATCTTTACAAACTTTCAGAATTATAACATTAGTGTGATCCAGCCAGTAAATTTTCGTCTCGTTTAAAATTTCAATTTTTATTTATTTATTTATGCTTTATGCACTATGTACAGAGGCGGACTTAATGCCTAAGGCATTTTTTACAAATAAACCTAAGAGGTGATTTATTTATTTTTTATTTATTTATTAAGGACCTCCAACAAAGGATATACACTTAAAATCACAAATAGTATTACATCTGTGTACTTATTCAATTATAGGAGGCCACAGCATCCAACAATATTCGACTAGCCTAAATATAATATAAATATTAATATACTTAACTAAATTAAAAAAGAAACAAATTTAAAAAAGTAGAGAAATATGGATGGTAGGTGCACGGACAAGAAAATTAAACTGAAATAACCATAGTTTTTTTTATGTAGGTACTCTACATAATTATATTTAAATATCATTCCATATTAGTACATAATTACATGAATATAGACATACTCGTAAATATACTTTATGTAGGTAATAGGAAAGCGGAGATGATTCTGCAAATTTGGTGCGAAGGTTTTCACGCACTTTTATGTGTAAAGGAATAGCGAGAGCGACTGGAGTTATAACACTCCTATTCATAATCACTGTCTGATCTAAAAGAAACCGGCAATATTACTATTGTTTGGACTAAAGTGTAGGCTAGAGTGGCGACGCGTGGCTAGGAGATCAAAGCTAACATTTGCATAGCCTGACTGCGCATAAAATAACGTAAAAATAGCTATGCAGTGCTAGCAGATGTGTTTGGTCGTTGATACATCAAAAACGAGGTAGGTTTTGTAGATAATTATGCAATTTTTGTACATGTGAACCGAGGGCTGGTTTATTCTTTGGTGAAAGAATAAGCATTGCCATTCAACGTGGCAATGCTGCCAGTCTTCTGGGCATGCTACCAATTGACAGTGATGAGGAGTACTTTGACCTCTCAGTGCTCAGTTTTGTATTTGTATTTTTATTTTATGTTTTAAATAATTAAGCAGTGTAAATATTTAAATTGTTGGTAAATAAAATATACCGATGTTTTTTGTAAGATTTTCGGGATGAGACGTGTTTAGACTGCGGTTATTTTGATGTTAATAATGAAGAATATCGTATAAATTTATTTTCTTCGATTCACAATCTTTATTCGATACTTATGAAAAATGATAATAGAGAGAACCTCTACCCCGGAGTAGAATATAATAGCAAAAAGAAACAGGCAGGATACACAATTGGTTTTAAACTTATTTTTCTCGACATCCCTATCTTTTCTCAAGTATGTTGTGGTCGTTTTTCAGTCTAACCGGCAGCAGATGCTGTACGCATCTGAATTTCAGTACCTATACTTCCTTGTACTTTAAACAAATATCTAGTTGCATAGCAGTCCACTGCTCTCAATAAAAAATGATTGCATATAATTTGTGTCACCCTCCAAATAAATAAAATATGTATTTTGAACTATAATCAAATATTTTGTATTCATGATACCCTAAAAAACTAATAATAAAATCCCTTCATGTCAGCACTGATATAGAGAAGTCTATTAAAAGCCATCAAGACTATGTTTTATTATCCATAAAACATTCATACCTATTGAATTACTTTCAATACCCCAGTATGTCAACTAACTTGTGTGTATTTTTTTATTCTGTGGCACTTTAAATTAAACCGAAAATTATTTTTTATAACTTGATAAGATGGGATTCAGATCTTTACGATATTGAAATAAGGTTGATAATGCATGTAAATATAATGTTGCTGGTAATTGATTGTTATTGCGCACGCGACAAAACCGCCCCTAACCAAGGGGTTACCATCGCCCTCCAGTTAAGGGTTATTGTGACGTACGATTAACGCAACCCTCTCGATTATCGAACAATTTGTCATTCATGCTAGTTCGGACGCTGGTCTCGTTGACATGTCAATTTTACTGATTTAGAATAGACTTTTAAAACATACTAGTGGTCGCCCTGTGGTTGAAAATCGACCGTAATTTTAGCTCTCTGCACTAATTCTCCATATAAACTATAGGTAACTATGCCAAATCTCAGACTCCTCCGTACCTGCAATATGCTTAAAAAGTGGCACAAATTTTTCTCTTCAGATCTCTGACGAGATAAGTAGAGTTCATAATTGATATAAGTGCAATAACATAATTAACATGTTAAGTATTCTTGAGGTGAATTAAAAGTTTGAACCTAATAACACTGTGACGGATTGTCGATCTATAACCAATAATTTTGAAAGTTACCAATTTAATGGATATAGATTAATTGTAAAACTTTAAAATTATGTACAATTATTGTACCTACTTGAACTAAAATCACTTGTAATAAAATCTCATAAAAGTATAGCTATATAATGATATATTGGTACTTAATATTGTTAAGCTGCCCGAGACAAAAATTTCAGTCAATAAGAATCAAGAATCACGCTTTCGCAATAAAAAATCAATCTCAAAAACCAATAGCAACGGGATATTGTTTCCCACAGTCTGGTTATGCGTGGGGCGGCATTTTATACGCAGGGATTGCGTCGACTGGGCCACTGTCAAACGAGACCTCACTGTGTTCACACGGCCGTCCATAGCACATAAAAATCATCTGTTCCGTGCCGAAATATAGGAAATAATCGCGTAAACGAGGATAATGACGCGAGTAGGTGGGGCCGTTCCGAAGACGCCCCTCTAGCTTTTTTTTCTCGACGTCTGGGCGGCGCGAAGAGAACGCCTCACGTCCCACGCGCCCGAACGCACCGACATGCGCGACCGAACACGCTCTCTATACAAACCGACGGCAACGCGCCGACGGTACACCGACTAAAAACGTAAACAAACAATAAAATGCGAATAAAAAACACGGGCCAAATACACATGAAATACAAGAAACGGCGCGGAAACCGCTAGTTGAAACAAAGTTTAAACATAACCGAAATAAATTTTAATTGTTCTTGAACTCACGTTTGAAATTCTGTTTCGAACCGAACAATAACCTTTGGACCTGTTCCCGAAGATACTTTGACGTTCAGTGACAGAAACCAGTGCGTTGTGTCAATTTTCGCGGCAAAAGTGACAAGTTAAAACAATGAGCCCGCGAAAAGAGGACCTAGTGTTGCCAACATGAAAAAACTGCGTGCTGATATAGGAAATAACAGAATGCACAGGACATTTCATGCAGCAATACTTTTCTTATTGGTATTATTGTTGAATATAGCGAGGTAAGTTCTTAACTCAAACTTAATATTTTTAACTTTCCAGGAGATATGATCGTGAAGATACATAACAATAAAATATATGTTGTAACAAAATGTAATGATAATGATATTATTGAAGTACAACTACATTCAGCGGACGAGCATGATAGCTCATTAAAAATACTCGTGGGGCAATAAAACTGCACAATAGCCACACACATGCACAAAGAAAATAAGCCAACAAGCTTCAAACAAATAGGGGCGCAATGAATACGAAACGAAAACATCACGACACCTAATCATGCAAAACGGTCCTAAGTAGACAACACGGCCGACTAATGAATAATGATCCGCGGCGCGTAATGTATGGTAATGAATGCAAATTTAAAAGGTGACAATCATTTTGTCGGGCCACCCAATAGCGCTGAGATTTACGTAGTATGCAAATGCGTCGATATGCCACTGCACGCGGTCGCATAATCTTAGGGCTGGTTGCTTGTGATTGATATTCAGGCTCGAAGAATTAGTTGGGACTGGAAGTGCTCCTTTTATTGGCTTAAACTGGTTTGGTATCAGTATAGAAATAAACGGCCACGAAGTTGTTTAAAATTTCTTTTGCAATGATATTACTCCATCAGAAGATTATGTTGCATTAATGAATGAAACCGTATTTTCTTGACCCCACAAAGCTTGCTCGCTCATTAGCAATCGCACGACCAATAATCATTAACTATACAGTCATAATGTACCGTAATACTAACCAAGATTTCTCTAAATTTTGCAAATTCAAATTCTTTATAAAACCATCTCTTCATAATGCGAACTCTCCTTGTAATGACATCTGATGGATTTTCTTAAACATTAAAAAAAGACACAGATTACAAACACCTGGACTTACTCGAGTTTCGTATTGGATTTAAAGGTCAACAACCAATTATGTGCAATTAGTCTCAGGCTATGAAACCGCAAACAGGTGATCCACACAGTTCTGTTTCATTACCAGCATTGAAAATTTTATGGCTGCACGCCCGTTTAATGTTCCAACTATATTCATTCTAGTTCAATCAGATTTTATTCACAGAAAATCTTTTCACACACTCAAACTTGCTAATTTAGAAGAGTCTTCGTCAAAATGTGTTTTATTATCCGGTATAAAAGGTGCGAAAATCTTAGTAGCATGCAATTAGTACACTTTTATCTGTTCAAATATCATAAATAGAGAAATATATTTGAGTTTCAAATGGTTGAACCTATTTCGAATGTTCTTCCGTTTACATGGTTTGTTTTGAATTTCATGGTGATCGGGCTGAGTGCGGAGTAGTGATCTTTAAAACTAAAGAAATTACCGTGTCAGAGTGTTTTATGTTGGCATGGTTTTTAGATTTCTTCGCCACATGATCCCATACAAGTATTTCAAACGTTTTTCAAATGTTAAACTTCGGAATAATTTCAATAATGGTCGAGAATCAAAATTTATTGGGTTTATTGACGTCAATGCCATTTATTCATAGTAAGAAAGTAAAGTCAGTTCATTTACGATTGTTCATAAGTCAAAATATTGCGGTTAAGCTTTGGCTTCGTTTATAAAATAATCCGATCTAAAGATTCGGAATTTAATAACTAGCCATATCAATAAATATAAAATAACAGTTAACATTTGAGATGTTAATAGTTTTCTCAAATATTATTTCTATATTTATTGGATGTCATAAATCAGTCGTATTTTTAAGCTTGGTGCAAACTTTTTATAATGTGAGCCACTCTCTAAAAGGTTTTTTATTTCGAAGTTTTTGTGTCTACGTAAACTAGAGACACATTATAATAAAAAAAATATTAAAAAGTAATGTATAAAATGAATTGACTTGAATTTTCTTGTAGTCTACCAGAGCTAAATTCAACTAACTGTGACTCAATTCAACTATCTTAGTATAATAATAACCTACGTGTTGTTAGGTACAATAACCATAGATAAGAAGGTGAATTTCTAATTTATGTAAATGGATTACTAATGAACAAAATTAACGCTGCCATACTTGCATTTCTCCTGTATCGTGGGTATAGTTTACAAATATACATCTCACATACACATACACCCAGACCCGGAATAAATATATATAAATCTATATATAAGTCACACAAATATTAATTCCGTGCGGTGATCGAACCCGTAACACGTAGCACAGAAAGCCAATCACTTAGCCACTGTGCTAAACGTGTCGTCAAAATTTACACACTGTAGAATTTTCGATGAATGTTGAAATGTAGAAAATGGAGCTTATTACGTTCAGGCGTATTACAAAATCATATATAAAAACCTTGTGATAACTACAAGGAAAATGGAAAATTAAAAGTTATCATTGCTAAAACTGGTCTTCTTATATTTAGCGAATAAGCAAACTATAAATATAAAAAGAAAATCTATTTTGTTTGGAGCTAAAATATGAACAGACATACGCTCTCATACACAACAGTGCTGCCATCTAGTATCTTGATACAATAACAAAATTATCTACACATCTAGAAAATATTCTTATCCATGTACAAATTACTATTCAAAATCGAAGTAATCGTTATGAGTATCTATTGGCGGCGAAGCGTCTACGAATAAATTATATACAATTTTGTACAAAGGAATTAGTATAGGCTTTATTAAGTTCTATGAAAAGCGGCTTTTTATCATCGTACCCATAAACAGTTATTACTCTTACATTTACTAAGTACTAGCTGAAAATAAAGGCTAGGACTAATTAATCATTTATTTTATTGGATATTTATAACTTCCTTTTCTTTTTTGGGTAGGAAACGTTTAATGTTTATTCCGCACTAATGTGCATAACTTAACTACACTTAAATGGATAATATAGTATTAGAAACGTTAAGGAAGAAGAGGAGGAGTTATTTTGGGTATTTTGTTTCGCTAAATAGTGACCATAGATGTTATTCTCACGCAGTGTTGCAGCATCGACAATTTTCAGAACGTGTTTGTAAAATCGTTTGTTCTGACTGTTGCAACGGCAGAAAGCTTTATTTATTTGTTTGTTTCTTTTTTTTCGTGTCTTTACAATAAAATACCCCAGACTCTAAGAGACTTACTCATAAGATTTTTTTTTGTAAGCCTGCATTGACTTTTTTTTTCCGCCCAGCGATATTTATAAAGTAAAACTGCAAGAACTATTTTAAAAAATAATAATATTTATAATACTAAGCAAGAATATCTTTTATAATGAAATTAACTGAAAATGGGGCCTTAATGGGGACATTAGAGATTTTTTTAATAAAAAGATAGAAAATCAATCTTATTTGTTCTCGGCTGAGCGTCATTCTAAAATGGGTCTTAGAAAGCTCTAGGCCCTAAGCTCTTTCAAAGAAAAATAATTTTACGAATTCAATGCGTGCGAAATCGCTGGTGGGCTGCATTTATAAGTGACATTTTATTCGAAAACGGAAATTACACTACTTTCTAAAGATACGACGGAATTAAAATACATAAAATACATTTTATCATTTCACCACGCAAAGGGCAGGACAAATTATTGCATTTTAAATGACAATAAATAGCACTGATTTGTCGATACAACTCCCAACGTTGAAGTCTCAAAGCCTCAAGATAAGGCAATGTTATCCGATTTATGCACATATTAACACTTATCGGACTAATTCCTTCTGTTCCAACATTTTTAAACGTACCACAAATTAAGTGTATCTCATAGAAGAATAAAAATCCAACTGGTATAGAGTATACATAGTTAATACACGGAATTTCAATCAGACTGGCACAGCTTGAGGGTAAAAAGACGTATCTCCGAATTAAGGGCAAGCAATTTTGTTGCTTACGAATCTATACCTTAGAGTAGGTTTTTGAATGAGTGTTCTAAATGTGAGGCATTTTAAATCTCAGTGTTAGAGAAGATAAAAGTATTTGCAGAATTGTCGGCACGCAGAGAGAAGCAATGCAAGTAGCTGTAATTTGTATTGAAATAACCTTTCTGAATGGGTATCGTAGCATTTCATCAGGCCGACAACGGCAACGGATTTATTATTTTTTACCATCGACGGTATTAAAGTACGAAATTATTGTTTTTATCTCGTCATGTGGAATTTTTAAAGCAATTATTAAGTATCGCGCCCTGTTTTAATTGGATCAGTCGGGTTTAACGACTTTGTAAGAGCTGTTAGGCGTTTTGCTAAATCTTTTTCCGATGTGTGGCAGGTTTTTGATGGTCAAAACCTATTTTACAAACATTTACCTTAATTGGTTGTAAACATTACAATTTAATTTGCTTTTATTACGCGCGTTTGGTATTTGACGTAATTGCATTTATTATTGGATTTTGATGTTAAAAAAAAGTGTGGAAATTGTTGCGTTCTTGTGACTGTATAAATACAATATTGATTTAAAAGTTTATTTTTTAAAGAAATTACTGTAGCTGAACAACATTAGAATGGTTTTGCTCTTTTAAATCTTTCGTTAAGAGATTCAAATTCAAATTTATTTATTTGTGAAACATAGGTGTTATGTACAGAGTCAGACATGGTGTAAATTTATAATATAGCTAATTTGGTATCACTATGTTTTTGCCTTGATAGGCGTACAAATATATTAACATAAAATATTCAAAAGAATAAAAGGTCTGTTATGTATCATCTTGTGCATCAGACAATTTAAAGTTGATGCGGTCTTGTAGTGGCTCAAAGTTAATAAAACTTAAAATAATTTATTTGGCATTGCAGACTTAATCATTAATATTTACAACCTACGTAATATTTACTCCATCTGTAATATACGCTTTTAGACCCACCCTGTACACGTAATGATACGCCATACAGCGTGGGAAGGGACGAGATAACTCAACAGTTATGCAAAGACGGAAAACTGTGTTTAACTTAAGTTACGATTGTTTTTAGTGTTCCTTATTGAAATGAGAAATTAACTGAGCCTTAATGACTGATTTAATGCTTTTAATTTAAAAAAGGGAAATGAGTTGGTGGTTATAAACTGTCGCAAATTATGAATAATAGTGATTTTTAAACGTAATAACATTTGTTCGTTTTCTTGTGTTGGATATTTTTTTTGTCTTTAATAAAGACGGTCTTTTTCAAGCGAGACAATTTGAAGAAGATCACGTTTTAGGGCACGGCAGACGGCAGACTGATTACAGACACAACAGTTTAATCGCACTGACAAGCTTTGGAATGTATATGAAAATGTGCACACAACACCAACTTAATATCCCAAAGTTTTAAATTTTTTATACCACTAGTTTTCCAATCAAGATCGTTGATTCTGGGCGGTATTAGGACGAAATCCTGGCAATGTCCTTTACACTAAAAATTCCTAATTCAAGCACAAGAGATTCTAACGAATAGGTTCGACAATGCATACTTATAGTAGGTACGCTGAGCAAGCACAAAATCTGTTCTTGTATCAAAAACTCAAGATCAGTTCATGTATGTATCAAAAATACAATATTCCTAGATCCATTAGCGATTAGGCTATTATCAAATATATTTTGTGCAGTCTATCGAAAAATTATCATCTAGCACCAACGAGAAGAAAACATACAGAGCATCAGTTTTCTACGTCTATTCACACTTGACTGTTCTAAGTTATGAAATGGCTTTGTGATAAGAAGTGTTTGTACACAGTTAAATAGACGTGTTTTGCCTCGCCCTTAGGCTGTTTAGGGACCAAACAAACGAACTTCAACTAAGTACAAGTCTAGAACAATTTTTTAATCAATTATTACCAAATCGAATGTGGTAAACGATTTGTTGTATTTTATAAATCTATATATTAATACGTGAAGAGAAAACTTTGTACCCCTTTATAAGCATATTGCGCGCACGGAGGAGTGTGAGATTTGGCATAGTTAAAGTTTATATGGAGAAGGAGTACAGAAAGCTAAAATTACGGTCGAATTTCGAAAACTGGACGACCACTAGTTATTATTTAATTAATGAGTTGTGTGAAGATTGTTTACTAAATAAGGCAAGTAAAAATAAAATATTATAGTTCAATAAAAATATAGAACACGCTTTAGTCATCCAAACTAAACGTGTATGCAAAATTTCAGCTCAATCGGAAACCGGGAAGTGGGTCTTTAACATTCAAGATTTTCTTACATAGTTAGTTAGTTAGTTAGTTACAGGTGAAGCTAATAAAAGCGTGTTAAAAAAGTAGTACCTACCTCTATAGGTACACAACAAAATTCAACAAATCTCGTCCTTGACTACTACATCGTCAAATAACTTCTGCGACAGATCTCTATTAAACGATCGGAGCAATCGATAATTAGTTTTAAAAGTATATCCATGATTATTCTTTACAGAAACTAACAAAAACAATTGAATATTCAGAACAGGAATGTCATTGGCAAAAAAATTATACATGTTCCATTTTTAAATATCAATCTATTCAAAGATAAAAAAATACCTCACAGCCGGGTAAATCCGAAACATTAACACATTAACACACGAGCATTGGTTATCAGTGTTGATCGGGCTACAGTCGCGTAGATCTGATGTACCACAAGTACCTACGTGCTGCCATACTTTTATTTAATCTGTGACACTTCCTGTCATGTCCTATCTAGTTCTATGATATATTTTATTTTTACAACTAGATTTTTGTGGTTTTGGTCACGATTTTTGTAAAGGTCTTTAACGATATGACTCTATGAAGACTAGGCAGTGGGGGTTTCATATTTGTTAGATTTTAAAGGATTACTTTACTTTTTAACCCAATAACTTTTACTTTTTTATTGGATGCTGCTTTTAAGTGGTAAAATTATAATATGTTTTTAATAAATAAGTATACAACTTTATATTTGTAGGTATACAGATACCTACAAATATAAAGTTGTATATTGTGTAACCTCTTAGATTAGTTTTTTTACACCTTATAATATTAGTGCAAGCGGTGCTTACCTGTAATAGATTGTAACTTTTGACATAGATATAAGCTCGATTTTAAATAAAAAAATATATATTTGTAATTTTTCTGGTGTTAAAAATGAATAGTGAGCCTATAACATAATTGACTCACATGTACCTAATCCTTTTCAAAAGCTTTCAGTTGCAACAAAATAAAACATAATAAGTAAAAGTAAACAATTATTTTAAGTCAAAACAACGCCAGTAGATTTTGTTATACAAACTCGAAAAGTACATATCTGTCCACAATTTAATTTCATATTAAATTTTAAAGCTCTGTCAAATTCCTTTGGCCTCGGATTTCCAACGAAAACAATTCACAGGCATCCACGAACCGTGCTCATAACTTTTCCATCGAGAGTTAATTATTAAATCGCTCGAAACATTTTCACATGCCTTCGAAATATTAGCTACCGGACTATAGAACAAATTGTTTAATTCCCAAGCTATTCGAACAACGCGATAGCATCAGAAATTCGGATTCACAAATAAATTAATTATGGTGACTTTAATTATGAGAATAGCCCAATTAGTGCGATATAGTGGTGTGACGTAATATTATTATTTGTTTTTATGTCGGATTGGTTATTAATTATTGTTATTGTCGCCATTAAAGAGGTAGCGGTGGGTATTAATAAATTAGATGCTTATTATTCAGTATTGATGCACGCTGTGAAATTATATTATTAATAAGGTGGTACGTACATGATGGAGACATCCAACCAAGGTGGTCTTTGAGTAGCTATATGTAGCATAATTTGATGGATATTTGAACTCTTACAACCAAAAACTTAACCTACTAATGTTATAAATGTGAAAGTTAAATGATGTTTGTGAATTTGGATGTTTGTTAATCAATCACAACATAACGGCTAAACGGATATAGGCACACTACTTTTTAGGATAAGTAGGTAGTTATTATTATTATTATAAGCCCGTAATGTCCCACTGCAGGGCAAAGGCCCCCTCCCCTCTTTCCATTTCTCCCGGTCCATTGCGATCTGGGGCCAATCCTTTAAATAAATGTCCAGCTCATCCCGCCATCTCCTTTTGGGCCTAGGTAGGTAGTTACTTATCCTAAAAAGTAGTGTGCCTATTAAAATAACCTAACCGTCAAAAACCCATCGGGGGTTTGCAACTAGAAAAAGAGCTGTAGCTTTTGAAAGGCTCAACAGATTTTCATGAAACATAGCTAAGGTGATACAGGATTCAACTAACTTTCGATTAAAAAAAAATACATTGAAATGGATCCATCCATTTTGGAGCTACGATGCCACAGACCAGTGGCGTGCAGACATTTCTTACCGAGTAGGCAAAAACATCTTAGTGTTGTATTGTCAAGTTAAGTGATCTTTGTGATTGGCGACCTCACCCTAAGACTTAAATTAACTGATATTACAGACATATTAACGTTTATATTACTTCATAATTAGGGTAGGTACCAGTGGCGAAGAGTCCATACAACCCGATTCCCATCGGCTTCCCTTTAGGAATTGGTTAGTGCATAAACCAACGTAATATTATATTATTTACTCATCCAACTGATAAAAAAAGGCTTGTTATTCAGTTAGGTCGAGCTCTTCCAGACTACTCATAGATTACAAGACACTGATGAAGATTGATTTTTGTCTTGCAGCATTAATTGCAGCAATTTTAAGAGGGCAATTTTAGGACGACTTCCCCTTTTAAAACTGTCACCCTTCGCCACTGGTAGGCACTGTCTTTTTGTTTCTATGGAGTGCACGCCACTGCCACAGACAGATACACAATCACACATATTATATACACAGATACACACTACAATCATAAAACATCCCCCTTTTTATCGGGGGTTAAAAATTACCATATAATATGGCGATAGAGCTCTATCACATAAGGTCACAAACCTTTGCCTTCTTCTAACATTAAACTTCTCATTCCAGTTCTCGAGACAACATGCTGCCGAACCACGTGAAGCTCAGTTCCTCCCTCACCTGCCGCCTCGTCGGTGGACTGACCAGGGAACAGAGAGCCGTCTGCAACGACGCCTCCGATACTGTCGCCATAGCATTCGAAGGTCTACAACTAGCGGTCAAGGAGTGCCAACACCAGTTCCGCTGGCACCGGTGGAATTGTTCTAGTCTGCTAGTGAAAAGCAGTAATCCACATACTAGTTCTATTATGAAAAGAGGTGAGTTTTGTCCAAATCCAAGGATATATTATTTATACAGTATATTTTTTTATGTAGTGCGCATAATTTGTAGCTGTTCCTAAATGCAGCCGCAGTATTGGGATACACTGTAGAACAAAACGAAAATTCGACTTAGTATGGGGAACACGCATAATTTACTAGCACAAGCCATACAATATCAATTTTTTATTTTGTTTTAGGGTAAATTTTAGTACTGGAGGTGCATTTGGGAACGGACACTGAATCACTCTGCATAAAAAATTATCCCGTATACAATGTCCTACCTTTCTAGTCGTGATCCCTTTA
Source organism: Allophyes oxyacanthae (assembly GCA_932294325.1). Classification (NCBI taxonomy): domain Eukaryota; kingdom Metazoa; phylum Arthropoda; class Insecta; order Lepidoptera; family Noctuidae; genus Allophyes; species Allophyes oxyacanthae. The sequence continues at coordinate 4,835,623 of OW028612.1, forward strand.
AAGGGTTTAAGAACAACTTTTACTATGGGACAAACCATAAAATCCCAAAAAAAATTACAGCTGTTGCATCTAAATAATTAAAAATTAGGTATTCGACTAAATGTATGGAGTTACTGGTTTATTTTGCGATTTCAAGGTTCGGTTAGTGGAGGGGGAACTTAGCAAAAAAGGACCAAAAGATAATGACACAAAAGGCACGCACTGAAAATGCGTAAACAATAAAACAATTATTCTAAACAATGTCGTAGAAATAAAGTTCTTTTGAATATTTTACGAGAGACTTTTGGACAGCACTAGATTAACTTGTCAAAGCAACAGCACTTGAACGCGACTGTCCTTAAAACTATACAAACTCAAATAAAACCTTCGAAAAGATAATAAACATATTTATTTATTCAGCTTTTGTCGTAACAGAGGGCCAATAACATCTTGAGATTATTTCGTAAACGTAGGTGGTAGCAATCATTGTCGATTAATGCCAAAACCAGTCCCATATGGACGCAACGTAATTCCATAATACATTTTTTATATATTGAAATAAACGCAACTAAAATTTCAAACCAATCGCGATCAACCATTACAATCCGAATTTATTACGACGAAAAATTATTCACGCACATTAAGAGGCCTCCGGTGAACGGACCATCTCAACGTATTATGTTCTTAATATACGTATTTACTGAGTCGTCCGTCTTTATGTCTATCTTCGGGTGTGAAAAGGCTTTGTCGACCTCGTTTTTTCCACAATCATCGCACACGTTGACGTGGAAATTTACGAGCATGGAGGATGGGAGACAACAAATAATAAGCTGGTGGTGGCCAGGTGGGGCCCGCACCCGCGCCCCGCGATTTCACGCTACGTGTGGGTCCCGCCGGACCCCCCTCCCACCTCCACCCCTGCCCCGTCCCTCTATCCGCTCAACCAATTAATATCTTAACTGGAATTGCCTGGACTCGAGTACCAAAGAAGTTACTCAATTTTCTCCACGCCCTTTTATTGCTGCGCGCATTTTAATAACGGTTTGAAATTCTTCATTAAACCTCATAAACGCAGATTGGATCATACACGTTTTTAAAATAGACACACATAGAAAATGTAATTGAACATTTAAGTAGTGAGAGATCAACCTTAAGAATGTTATGCGGTCCATTGTGTCTTGGACAGTATTAGTATTGGTAATGCCCGTAACGACACCTTCCGGCCCTTCAGCGACACGACTGTGTTTAAATTGAAATATTGTGAAAAAAGCAGCGTAACTAAACACTTAAACATCTTTCTTAACGTGCTCATTGTTGGGTCCCGAATTGAAACGCCGACGGGAGAGTCAACGAAAAAAAAGCGAAGAACAAATCGAGATGCTTTTAAATAGGATAATAGCGATCGATGATCGAAGAAGAAAGATAATAATGATTCCGGATCGTTGTTTTTTTTTGTCCGAACGTGTAGGATCGATGAAAGAGCGCTGTGGACAGATGGCATTCTGGATAGATCACGGGATTTGTTCCGCTTCCCCGAGATCCTCCACACGTTGTTAGCGCTTTTGTACGTGACGCTTATACAATACTGTCCAAGATGTAATGACTTTTGTGAGTTAATGAGACTATTGTCGGAAAAGTTTTTCGCCTCGGGCGTTAATAGTTCGATGGTAGGCGAGATTAGCGTGAGATGTGTGGGTCGGCGCGTCGGATAGCGGCGGTGTCGCGTGAGAGAATGGCGCGCGTCGGGGCACACAGGGTGGCAAACATGCGTCGATACAAATCTGACGGCGCAAGCGCACGTGACGTGAATTCACGACGCGAATGTGTCATAAAAAAGTGACATTTATTGGAGTTTTATATCAACAACATGTCGTCAGGTGACGGAGTGCCGACGACAATGTTATGATGTTGCAAAAACATGATGCGTTGTTACGTCTTATCTGACGGTCTGTCGTGGGAACTTGGCGGCGAAAACGAGATGACTTTATTATAAGCGAGAATCTGACCAATTTTTTATACCCCTTATGTCATGTTAATAATTTTTAAGACGAAATAATATCATACTTTAAGTGAGACGTCAAAATGTTGCTGCTATAATTTGCGGTTGCGCCGAGACGGGTAAAATGTCAAAACGTATACCGATAAAGCGCCATCATTGACCTAAAATAACAACTTTTAAAAGGATTCAAACAAAAACTTGGACGTGTCGAAATGTCTCAATGCGATGTAGCTCAACCCTCTAATGGTCGCGATAACATCTTCCTCGGTGCGTTACCGAATCGTGCTCCTTCAGATGCCTCTCAACTGTGAGAAAAAACACACAAAAGGTCCCATAAAAACATGAATTTGTCCAAAGTTCCCAGTTTTAGACGTGACATCGAGTGGCTTTTTTGTTTGGTCTTTTTGTTCCCTGTCGGATTATGAGGCCGCTTTTAAGGGTTAATTAAGTCAAGAAGTGTATTAGTGATCTTGCGGAAATTTAAAGATGATATTAATGGAATCATGATGATTCACCCAAAAGGTTACATATTTATCAGCCTTAATTTATTTTAAATCGATTGGAAATCTGATTGAAGCTCAGTTCTGTGGTTTGTATTCTTTTTTTTAACAATATTTTGATTTCATCGAGTCCATTAAGAGGTTATACGCAGGGATTTTATGAATACCATATGAATTAATTTGATTAAACGATTATTTAAAAGATTGGCCCCTAACAGCAGCAGACAGGGAAAAGTGGAAAGATATTATGCCCTGCAGTGGGACACCGTAGGCAATTTTTTTTTCTTTTTTATTTTATACTGTTGGACACTATTGACCTGTAAAAATTTAATCGATTCCGATACCAAGCGTATACCACGATTACTCTGTTCTCCAGTTTGTTTTTTTTCACTCTTTAACCCCCGAAAAAAAAGAGGAGTGTTAAGTATAAGTTTGTGGTGTGTACCTGTGTTTCTGTCTGTGGAATCGTAGCTCCAAAACGGATGTACAGATTTCAAAACAGTTTATTTTAATTGAAAGCAAGTTTAATTGGAAATCATCTTAGCTATGTTTCATGAAAATCTGTTCAGCCGTTCAAAAGTTACAGCTCTTTTTCTAGTTGTAGTCGGAGGTTTTTGAAGGTTCCTCAAAAACCCATTTGATTTTAAAACGCTTTTATTAGCTTCACCTGTAACTAACTAACTTACTACGTAACAAAATATTGGAAGTTAAATTTGACCCACTTCCCGGTTTCCGATTGAGCTGAAATTTTGCATACACGTTTAGTTTGGATGACAAAAGCGTTTTCTTTAGTTTTTTTTAAACTATAATATTTATTTAAATGATCAAGCCAATACTGACGTCACAATGTCCCAATTTCGTTATAAACCAAATCTAATTGCAGCACGTGCGAGCCCTACGGATCGTAAATTAGTCTTACTGACGTCACAACCAAGTTATCGGCTGGTTTCGGTAATTAGCGATTCGCAACACAGGCCGACGGTACCCGAGGAGCTTAATTGGTACAAAACCCTTCGAGCACCGTACTTATATCTGTAGGGTATTATTTTGGTAATATCAGTTTTGCAAATTATTACCCGATTGCGGCAAAGCCCAAAAAAGGGTAATGTTTTTGGTTGGTATGTATGTCTGCTATGGGATCCTAGAGGCTCAACGAGTGAACCAGTTTAAATATGTGGGTGTTCTTAGATTCGTTTTAAAGGTATTAGTGACACTGGCGATATGGATTTAGAAAAAAGCCAACATATCGAATTTTAGCGGCCGTTGTATTTCTTTTTTTTTCATAAAATTTTCATATTTTAGCGTAGCATGAAAATTTTATTACCATCGTATTGCAGGTTTCTTAATTTAGTCAAAGAAACACTAAAAGAACATAACCAACAGTCAATTGTTAAAAGAAACTGAGGAGTATCAAAATCCATTCAATTTTATCCAGAGCTGTAGATCGTAGAGCGATTTACACATTCCTTCGTCACAAATAGTTGCTTAACTATGTGAAAATGGAAATACAGTCCCATATAAATAGATCTCATTTACATAATGGCATCCTTTAAAATCTTTAAATAATGCAAACCAACAATAAAAGTTTAATTATTTCCATAAAAGTATACTGTATACTAAACACTTTGCAGTAAAAAGAAAGCTCTACGGTACTAAGTTTCAAATATATTTAAATTGCAGAGCATAGCACAATTATTATGTGAAATTTTAATTCATTAGCATTTTATCTATTTTTACATGTACCTCTCACAATGCGACCACCCCGTTATCCATTTAAAGATGACGACAAAAACTATAATCATTACCAGTAATTGTATGAATATATACGAAGTATTTCCAATAATTGACAAGCGAAAAACTCAATGGAGTTCATTCATTTTGGCGCCAGATTTATAAGCTATCCAGTTGGAAGCGAGAACCTCCACTAAAAACTGTTTTAAAAATCACAAAGTGCACAATCGTAAATCACGCATGATGCGCGAGCATGCGCGTCGGCCGCGCAGCGCGCGCGCCTCAAAAACAATGTTACATAACACGGAAAAAGACGACCACCACCGACGTTGCTCGGAAAAACCGATCATTATGCGCATTCGATTAAATCAAACGTCCGCGTTCGAATACGCTTAAGAATCGGAAATGAAATAAAATGTTAAATGATGAAATTGAAATTTGTATTTACTTAGGCCGTTGATTTTTTGTTAGTCGGCGCCGCATCGCCGTATATGGGACGAATGTAGATTTACCAATTTAATCCTCGGTTCGAGGAATCGAGGTGGCGCTGCGGTCGCGGCCCGACGACGTGAGCTGTCCAACTGTCCCACTGATGGACAGGTATAAGTAATTAGGTCCAGAAGCGTTACTTGTTTTTGCTACGTTGAGCAACCGACTTTAAATCGCAAATGTGAATAAAACTGCTTCGATTTCAACATTGTATACCTACTTATGGTTAACGCGAACGCTATTGGACAGATAAATTAATATTTAAATTGCAAATATCGGTCTCATATTAATTATACAGCAACAAATTATATGAGGACAGAACTCGTTGTAGATCGAGTGTCGTAAATCGCCGAACGTTTTTTTATAAGTCAGTTCGTAACGAAAATAATTACATATCATGCATTATTAAAACAAACACGTACAAAAAGCTATGGTACAAGTGTAAGGGAAGAATTTAAAATCTGTCACCCGTTCGAAATTCAGAGCATTTCGTTGGAAAAAGTCGAAAAGGAATAATCGGAATTCATTAAAGTCGATTAAAGAATTCGGCACGGGTATCGGTCCGGACGATATACGACCTTAAGGCCGACTAATTGGCGCAAATTGACACTAAAACGTGGGATGGTGGTAATTATAATACAACCGTGGTATAATGCGGCTCAGTTAACTCCGTATATAGATATGTTCCTGTTTGGTTTTTAAACAACTCTTCTCAAATAATTGTTTGTGTCTACTTAGAATTCAATAAAACAAATTTTCGAGTCATGCTTAATTATTTGGTTGAGTCTGAGAACATTTGTGTGGACAATACAGATCCTATTAATTAACTTGAGCCTCAAGCTGTCTAGAATTGTTTTAATTTTATTGTAATACATATAAGGTGTCCAGACTACTGAATAAAAGCAAAACTTGAAATATATTATATCTAAATTTAACTCGTCATACGAATGCCGCCGATTCAAATAAGGCTTTAAACATCTATTTACAAAACAAAATAAAATAACAGAAAGAGGAACGTAAAATATACAATTAAATGAATTAACCAATTGCTTATCGCTTTCAATTAATTCTTCAATCGAGTTCACGAGATTCTTATGCACAGTTTAATTCAATTCATTACTAAAAGAGACTCAAAAACTTATTCCGTCTGTAGAACCGCTTTTCTTAACCCGTTACATAAAAAGATTAACACAAGACCTCATTCTCATTTCAAGACAAACAGACTTTGGCAAGCATACAATAATTCGTCGATAACAGTACACCCAATCCGATACATAACTCGGATTCATCGAAATCGATCAATCGAGCGTACTATAAATCGCGACGTATCGATTCTATCGCGTCTCGGTCGATCGACAAATATAAATTTGTCACTGACCAATCGGAAAAAGCTCGTCCTGGATGTAGAGTTTATAAATAAATAAACAATAACATCGCCTTATTTGGATGGGACACCGTAACATACATCAGGAGTTTATACTCGATCCCAAGTGATAACCATAGTAAGGAAATGCTTTTAGAGGACACGATTTTGTTGTATACTTTGTTTGTTTGTGTGATCACGTGACGATGTTTACTATAGCCATAAGTATAGTTACCTATATGTAGGAGAGCTAGAATAGAACAACCAATAAAATAAAATAAAGTAAAACAATCCAAATCAAACTTTATAGCTTCATTCGGATTATTCTTCAGTTTTGCCTAACAAGGGCAAATCTCATTCATTCGTCTTTTTTAAAACGCTTTTATTAGCTTCACCTGTAACTAACTAACTAACTATGTAAAAAAATCTTGGAAGTTAAATTTGACCCACTATAATACCCGGTTTCCGATTGAGCTGAAATTTTGCATACACGTTTAGTTTGGATGACAAAAGCGTTTTCTTTCGTTTTTTTTTTTAAACTATAATATTATTCAGTTATAAGCTAAGGGCGCCCCATAGTGAGGTCAGACCTGGGCTAGGGCAAATAAGAAAGGAGCAAGAGAGAACTTGCTGGATCTGGTTCGAATTACTTGGGGACGTGTAATACTACTAGCTCAGCGAGGGCTGGCACGTTCAAGGGTCGGAGAGGTTTCATTCGTCTATGATACGTCCGCCATTTTACTCAGCGTATAACTGCTGCCCATTTCACCCAATGACTCTTTCGTTGCTATAACGACAGTGATGAAAAGAGTTTGAATAAGAGACCGATAGCTGCAGCTGCTCTTTCGTCAGCCAAAAGCTAGGACTAAAATAAAAATATCAATATTCAAAGAGTCGTACATTATAAAAGTCCAAAATACAGTATTAATTCATCGAGCGGACGATCACTTAAAGAAGATAATGGCTGATTTATAATGATTATCATCATATTAAACGTGATTCAACCTAAATCATGTCTGGCAGTTTTTGCGACGGTCCGGCTGTAGCTAGAACTTTAAATAAATATTGCGTAGTATTACTGTGTTGGTTTTGCTTTATGTTCAAAAGTTAGTTATAGGAAGATTTAAGAAAGTTAACTAAACCGGTAATGAACATCAACACTGGTAGATAATAAATTTCAATACGATCATGAGAGACTAAACTTTGAACTATCTTGTAATTTTTTTACCGATCATGAAGATAGGAGAAACTTCACACTTATGGATTTCTGACCGAAATAAATGTTTTTATTTTTTAATAAAACAGTGTAGATTAGGTATTGGTTTTTGTAAATGTCTGAAATAAAGGCTTTTACTTAATGATAAAAAAAAAAACTATAGAACACGCTTTAGTCATCCGAACTGAACGTGTATGCAAAATTTCAGCTCAATCGAAAACGGGGAAGTGGGTCAAATTTAACTTCCAAGATTTTCTTACATAGTTAGTTTGTTACAGGTGAAGCTAATAAAGCGTGTTAAAAAAGCTCTGTCAATTATAATTTTAACCTACTTCACGACTAATCATTCCCATAAAGCCAAATAAAAGCAGGACATTAAAAATACCATATTAAATCACATGTAATAACACTATGATCCCATAGATACGTACAGCAATAGCTTTAAATACCCCAAAAATAAAAACGCCATTATATTAATAAACCATATCTCTGAATGTCAATTAGCCTCACTCTATAGAGGGAGCCACTAATCCGTAGAGATAACTGGGATCCTCGAATTAATCACTCGATACAATCGATTTAATTTATTCGATTCATTCGGATCAAATTTATCGAGATAAAGATTCGGGTGCACTCGTGGGAGCGGGTAAAATAACGATTAAATAAAAAAACGTACGTACTAATTATGGGGACACTTAATTAGTTATTATGAACCGATTCTTTTTAAGTGATCGGACTAAAAGATACCTGCTATGGTTTATTATTCAGGTTTGGACTTAGTTCCCGTTAAATTTTCGGAAATAAAAAAACTGACCGATCGACTCGGTGTCATTATTTTTGCCTCGTACATAAACATAAAACGCACGGCAATAGAGAAAAAATTAAATTTGCATATCCTTAAGAAACTAGTGAAAATACTGACTAAACAGTTGAGAGTCACTAATAATACTCGTCGAGGAAAAGCTTTAATAGTCCATAATAATATCTAACGATAAAATTATGAACAAGTCTAACGCAACCAAGATGAGCCCATGTCACATCCAATCAAATCGAAATTAAAATAATTATAAAGCAAAACTTAATAATTTGACACATTGAATCCGCAATAAAGTGCACGCACATACAAATCACCCGATAATAAACCCGAGATACAGGATACAAGAAACAAAAGCAGGTGGCATAGCTCCATAATTGCTCATTAAAGATGGCACTTAAAATCTAAAGGCCTATTCAAGTTAACACAATGAAATAGCAAGAATAGCACAATAATAACCACAAACACATAAGTAAGTACAACGAATACAATTAATTTAAAGACAGACCGAAGTCAAATGCAAATCGGTCATCATACTATTTATGGTAAAAAGATTACATTGTGCGAGTCCAATAGCTTATCTGGACATCACGCGAATGGATTCACTATTTAATTTATTGCAATAAAACAGATAAATGGTAGTTGTTGCGTTCCGCGTTCCTATAAATCTATGGGGGCCAGGCGGTCGAGTTCTAGCGAGACAGTCTTTATCTAGGTCTTAGGATTCAGGGGATTCAAGTTTAAGGTTAAATGATCGTAATACTGGCCGATCTATCCGTCAAGTGACCAATGAAGAAATACTAAGAAGGGTAAAATAGAAAAGACGAATATTGAAATACATAGATAAAAGAAGAGAAAGCATGATTGGACACTTGATTGGACACGATAAGTTAGTTACCAACATTATAGAAGGAAAAATAGAGGCAAAAAGAAAAAGAGGAAGACAAGAAGAAACTATATTAATTAACTGAAAGAAAAGCAAATGTAGAAACATATAAAGAATTAAAAGATTTAGCATTGGATATGACTGGATGGAAATTGCTACACCGACAAGGGCTTAAACTTAAATTTTGGATGGATAGATTGACCGATCAGATCCGTAGATATCACTAAAGCTTTTACATAAATGTCACGATCAATGTTACGCCAGGAAGATGATAGAAAAAAAAATTAAAATGTGAGGATTTTCTGTATAATTGTATATCTTTATTGTTTCCCATTGAAAATAACATACCATCATCAATTATTTATATATGGAATTGGATTAGAGCCTCATGACTTATTTCTGGACTTGACATAATACCAACAGTTGAGAATGCTCCGCGCTGCCAACTATGTGCAGTTCAAAAGCATTTTGTCTTCAATTCGATACTCTTAATATACTTCGAATTTATCATTTATAAATAATACAACGGGGCATTATGAATATCGCACTTCATCAGGGTCCAGCGAACGGAGTTGGTCGAATCTAATCAGATGCGGTTAAATATCAATGTTTTACACAGCACGACTGTCCGGTCTCCACAATCCATTTCCAATATAATTTCATAACATATCTACTAGTTGTGTCCGGGATGCCTTTCAATGCCTCTTTTTATATGAGAAACCTTCCCAGGTGCGCGCACAGCAATTCACCAAAATTTCATCGTAATCGGATGAATTGTATAGAAACGCATAGAAAACGTTTTTTTATCAGAAACCTTCCCGGGCGCGCGCACAGCAACTCACCAGTTTCATGGTAATCGGATGAATTGTATAGAAACGCTTAGAAGTTGGTTTTTTAACAGAAACCTTCCCGGGTGCTCGCACGACAATCACCAAAGTTTCATCGTAATCGAATAAAGAAAAATAAAATGTTTTTTATACAAGAGATGTTATTAGGAAAATCTCCGTCAATTTTTTTCTGAAAGTCCTTTAAATTCTAAATATTCTGGTCACGTTGCACAAGTCGAATGTGGACTGGAAGACTGGAAGCCTCCATTCCACTAGTTTATGTATGATAAGTACCGTATCGCGATATCATCGGAATGCGGCTATACTCTTGTAGCATTAAATTTATTGGAAACACGGTAGCTATCTGCTGAAGTGGTAATGGAAAGTATTTTCAATCCTTTCGAGGAAAAATAATTAAGCGGATGCTGCTGAGATGATCTCGTTGCAACTAATTCTAGACGTATGTACACCTATACAGAGTTTTTCTTGACCGTAGTTACCGTAAATGTATGAAAAAAAATTGCGCGCGTTTTCGATCTATAGAAATTCAATAAAATGCGCGCGCACGATGTTTTCATACATTTTTGGCTTGACTGTAACTACGGTCGAGGTCGAGAGAAACTCGGTATAGGGGTAGGGGTAGGGGTAGCATACCATGGTATTGTAAACTCAGTCATAAGATTTGGTGTAATTTTCTGGGGGAACTCTACGAACAGAGACATAATTTTCAAGATGCAAAAAAGATGCATCAGAGCAATGTTTAAATTACAATACACAGATTCATGTATGCCATACTTTATTAAGTACAAAATACTGACTTTACCTTCTCTTTATATATTTGAAGTTGCTATATTTGTAAGAACAAATCCAAAACTATTTAAGCGACTCAATGATGTAAGTAATAGAGAAAGACGGGACAAAGATAGACTATGTGTCAGAATGTCTAGCACGGCTCTATTACACAAAAGTGTCTTCTGTATGGCACCAATAATATATAATAAAATACCCAAATCCATTAAAGACCTAAACATTAATCTTTTCAAAAAGAAACTCAAAGATTACTTAGCAGACAAATGCTATTACTCTATATCAGAGTTTCTGTCTGATAAGAATACTGTTATAACTCGCAATAATAATTATTTAACGGTGGCCGTGGTGTGATGTAGAATGAATAATACCAGTTTTCCAGTCCTTTAAAGTATATTTGATTGTAATTGTTGTGTTTTAAGATATTTTTATATTTTGTTTAATTTTTTGTATTTTATATTATTGTACACCCAATGGGTATGTTATAGTGACACTTGCTATTTACTATTAAGATCTTTTTTGTATTTACCTATGACAAACAATAAATAACTATTCTATTCTATTCTATAGTTGCAACGTAGGTTTGCATAAAAAAAGAGACAATGCCTGAAGTCACCACGCTGCGCAAGAGTTTGTGAGTGCAGAACACTAATTTGATTACATAAAAAGCTTTCAATACTTTTGACACACGATTGAAACAACTGAACAACCATCTTCAATTATCACTAGGTACCTCAGTGGTGTATGATCACTGAACTGTTAGGTGTTTTATAACACCGAGGTTGATGTCTACTCGGAGTTTTATGTGCTCAACTAGTGTAATAATAATACATAACTCGTGAAAGTGTTAATACTTATCACAATTTTTCACAACTGGATTAATATAATTTTCTACTTTCTTAACTAGAAAATGCTTGTCTGAGCGTGTTATCTGAATTCTTAGCAATATAGGATAAATGCGCATAGATTTAAAGCGCGCAAGGAAGTATATATTGTGAAGGAATGCTGTGTAAGCCTTCCGCGTCAGACGATCCGACCACACACCGAATAAGGGAAATAAAGAACCAGATATATCTGCGAACTGGGAAATAGACTGACTGGATGAGGCTTAAATACAAGTTCTTGTTGAACTTATGATTTTTTAAAGAACTTCCATTTGTTATTCTAGGTGTGATCATTCGTTCTGTGTCTTATGATCAGAAATCGGAATAAGCAAAGCATAAACCTAAACTTTAAGATAAGATAAGATAAGATAAGTCTTTATTTGCCTTAAACATGGTATAAAGGTGTTACAGTCTGGTTTTAATTTAAGGAAAACACAATGTGAATAATACCTCCCGCTGAAATCCCGGAATGATAATCATGACGTTTTCATCGCGGGATTTAAGAAATTACGAGTTATTTATTGCACTTTAAATACATTCGTAAAAAAATATTATTTCGCGGAATCATATTACGTTTTTAGGTTTCGGTACTAAAATTGTGTTAAATTAAACAGCTTTTCTTACATAATAGGAAAACAAAACGATGTTGGTTGCTAAGAAAATTAAAGTTTATCATTCCGGGATTTCAGAGAGAGGTATTATCAATTCTGTGTATTTCTTGAGGTTTTTTTTTTTTTTTTTTGCGTGGTAAATTCATCAAGTGAGTCCTCCCACCCCGGGCAGGGCGGGAGGGACTGTCAGACTTGTACTGACTAAAATCCACGGTGTTCCTTCAATAGCCCTTTACGTTCCGGGGTCACGGTAATGAGATAAGTCCTGCGACCCGTGTATTTCTTGAGGTTATGGTAAATATACTCTGCCTATTCCGATATCTGATAATGATAAATAGGTAGGTAGCTTACATAAGTATTTTTTTCTACTTTAGCTGTTTTCAGATTCCCAGTAGCCTTTACGTAAAAATATCCTAAACGTATGTTTAACAAGTTTTAAACTATTCTGTAGTAAGATCTTTGCCGTGTTAGTGAAGTGAAAAATCCTCATTTGATTGTAGATAGGCGATAAACTGGCTTTTTGATATCACATAGTGATAGCGAGATTCTTTGACAATAATAGCGTATCATTCAGCTCAATGATCTCACGGAGAATCTTATTTTAAAATAGCGCTTTTGCACAATTGCGTTTTTGGAGGCTAAATGACGGAATAGCAACACAATAAAATGTGTGTGTTTATATATTTCAATGTATATGTGTATTGAATTAATTTAAGGTTCTACCTAACTCACCAAATAATAATAATGACTAGTGCATCTATCACGTTTTTGTCTCCGTATCACTCTAAGGTTATCTGGTAGAGAATGCCTTAAGTATTAAGACCGCCTTTGTACACATTTGTATGAAAAACATTAAATAAATACATGAAACAGAAGCCACCTAAAAGTACTTTCAAAATTACTCTTTCTAGCCTCTTTACAGCTATGGTTTTTATTTTTAACCCAGCAAACGCGAACACATAACTTTTATACTGTATAAACTAGTGCTGTTCAATATTCAAATATTTATTCATTTTCTTGCTTAACATGAGCACCAAGTATAACGCTTTGCTTAACAGGATTAGATAACTTTAGCTTGAGATATAAATGAGAGCAATCGGGTCTTAACTTGGGTGGGCCTTTTATAAGCACTACTTTATTAGTTTTGAGTTTCTATGCAAAGATTCCAGTTTTCGGTACAGTTTCTTCACTTAGGTAAGTAAACATGTACACAGGTGTCCATAATACTACAACGACCTATAACGAGCTCCAATATCAATTCGGGAAGTCTGATTTTTCTTTGAACTATCGTGAGTGAAAAATAGATATGTAGTCTATTGCAGTTTCGGGTTCTCAAAAATTTCACTAATATTATTAAATTTTTCTCCTTCACAGGTTATCGCGAAACATCGTTCCTTTACGCTTTAACAGCGGCAGGAGTGGCCCACTCCGTGTCCCGCGCATGCGCACAGGGCCGCTTACTTTCCTGTGGCTGCGACCCCCTCGGCTACAGGGCCTCTCACGACCCCCGCGGCAGAGCGAGGGTTAACAAATGGGAGTGGAGTGGCTGTTCACATAACCTGGCTTACGGCATCGAGTTCTCGAAGAAGTTCCTCGATGTCAGAGAGAAGGTAGACGATCTGCAATCGAAGATCAATGTCCACAATAACAATGCTGGAAGATCGGTGAGTTTTTTATTGATAAGAAAATAATTTTAATTGCACTGCTAATTATTTGCCTATGTCGAAATTGTTGATAGCTTAGAATTGCTATAGATACATACGGCATACCCAATAGTACCTTGGTACTATAAACCGAACCCGTCGAATCAGTAGAACTCGGCCACTGACAGGAATAACAGTAACATTTTATCTCGAATAAGCTGCGTTGGCAGAAGACACGTACAACACAATATACCAGCAAAAGTCGAAATTGCATTTAAAGTTTTTTTTTTTTTTTTTTTTAATAATCTAAAATTAAATGAAATCGAAACACACGCATGGAACAAAAACGAATCATTCCAATTTACTTTGATGTAATATTCAAAAGCAAGATGCGAAGATACAAAAGACACCGCTGGTGCACGATGATGCTTCAATCTTCAATTTACTTCGTTAGGCAACCCTGAAGCTTGGTGCAAGGGTGAATTACAAATTAGACTTAAATAAATGCACTCATCTAAGTCTGATTTGTAATTCAAAGAAATAACAATGATTTTAATACTGTCATCAAAATAAGTGGAATAAATTTAGCGAATGATTTAGAAGTGTATTGTACAAAATTCTGAATTCTTGGTGACAAAGATAAATTTGTAATGGCTCGAGCAAAAGTCGTGACAAGTAATGATAAGTTTTACGGCCAGAATATCAGCTGGAAACCATCCACTGCTAAAGATAGGCCTTACCATTAACCAACCTAGATAATACTGTAAATGTCATAAAGTTAAATGATGATGATGATGTTAAGTTGTGTGGTAAATGTATTATTTTAAACGAGTATCGATGGAGTTTTTTGCAGGTATCTTCTCCATGGGACCAAACCACTTGGAACCGTACACTTAGAATCACAATGTTACATTATTAAATTACATTACATTATTAATTAAATTACATTATTCTCGCAGCTCTTACCACAACATTGTACTAATCAAGATCATAATCTATTATTTTAAAAAAGGTTTCCATAAAATCTTTTGCCTATTCTTCTCCATAGGACCTACTATTTGGAACCGCACACCTAGTCTCGACATTTCTTAAGTGCCTATATTTGGTTTACATGAAATAAAGATCTATTCTATTCTAATGGTAGTTTCGAGGCTGACTGCATAGGGTGTGCTATCCATCCAATCTTATGTTTCGTCACTCTTGGAGCCCTTTTCCCAATGATTGCAATTATCATTAAGTTTTTCCAATAGGTATTAAAGCCTGGTTAAATTTAAACTAAACTAATCTCAAAAGATTAATAAAACTAAATGTCTCAATTATTGAAGTAAAACTGGCTGTAATCATACCAAAGAATGTAACGTATAATTTACTAACGTGACACCCTAAAATTTGCCTCCGAAGCAACCTTCAATTTTCGATTCGATTTGAATAGGAATACCGATGAAGTCATTACTCGAATAATCGATTATTTCAACTTACAGATTGCTCTGTCGCGGTGTATTACCTACGACAAATTAGCTTAATCAAATATTGTCTATGGCCTAGATAAATTTTGATTTGATTGTTGATAAAATAGATTTCTGTATTTTTATCTGTCGGGACTTTGTACTTTTATACAATTTATTGAATGATCCACAAACGGGTTCAGTTGAAAATCAGACATATTTGTTATATCTTTATTCGCATCTCCGCTGCACACATGCAACCCGAGGCGCATATGTAGATATTATGTATATCACTAGAGAAGGTTACACCCTAAAAATCTTCATTTAACTGTCTAGTCCATACGTCATTGGCACCCCTGCGGGTAAATTACGTAGGTGTACAAATTATTACGTAAAGACGTGAAAATAACACCCAATTTATTTATGTCAAATTGTGGTCTGAATGGGTGAGGCTTTAATAACATAATGACCCGCGTGTGTGGTCCCTTCGTCATGAACACTTGAAGGCCTACGTTTATTAGTCGAATAAGACTATGTCAGTATTGCTGGCATTTAAGCGATTTTGCAATAAATGAGTCATTTGAAATCCAATAATCAACTGATTTGTTAATAATATAAATTTTGCGTTTGAAAGAAAAGAAAGAAAGAGAGAAAATACGTTTATTAGACATCACAAAGTAACCGACACCGAAACAATAAAATAAAACATAAAAATATTAAGAAAAATAAAAAATTATAAACATATAAAACAAAAAACAACAATTAAAATTAAAATTTGCTTGTATTTAAGCACTATACAGGATATTTTTTTATGTAGTGCGCAAAATTTGCCGCGTGATTCAGTGTCTGTTCCCAAATGCAACCGCAGTAGATACTAAAATTCACTCTAAAACAAAATAAACACTTGATTTTGTATGGCTTGCGCTAGTAAATTATGCGTCCCCCCCATACTAAGTCGAATTTTCGTTTTGTTTTAAAGTGTATCCCAATACTGCGGTTGCATTTAGGAACAGATACTGAATCACAATACAAATAATGCGGACTACATAAAAAAAAAGTATCCTGTATAATGTCATTGATGTTTCAAATCTGGAATTGTGCAAATCAAGATTAGTAAAACGAGTTAAAGGATTTGCCATCAAAGGATAGTTGATATTTGCAACAAAAAACTGTCAGCAAATCATACCTATGATGGTCATATAAGGGACAACAAAACAAAATTAGTCGATTAAAAAAAACTGACTAATGGACTACACACATCCCTTCACAAAATCGAATAGAAACCGATCACAATCCAAATTCAAAATAATGTAGGTGTCTAAATTTGTAAGTAGAGGTGCCAAGGTAACACCAGTTATTTCTTCAAAATTGAAGAGCGGTGAATGGGCGTGGCTTTTTTAAATCGCCTATATGGGTGGTCTCCTGTTACGGCGATATGGCGATACATGCCTATAAAATATGGTATTATATTGCATTGGCCGATCGTTTTGTGTGATCACACCCCGTTTTATGTGCCATAAACTCTGTCTTATATGGCATTATGTTCGATCGATTATGTTGATACGTACCATGACATGTTGTCGTGTCATTTTCTGTTTTTAATTTTGTAGTCAACGTTGTATTGATAAATGAAAATAATATCTTACTTACAGTCATAACGGAGTGTTAATTTATCAAAGGAATAGTTTTCTTGATGATGTAAAAAGCAAAATAATAGGTAGTGTGTTTCTTTTTTAAATTCAGTTTCCTGGTACCTCTTAAAATTCTATATAAGAACTTTTAGATGCCTCCTAAAAAAGATGACAACGCAGCCCTCCATCGCCTTTAACTAAAAAGTCTTTATTACGGATGTCTTACAGAAAAGAAGGAAAGAAAGAAATAAGGTTTATAGGTCAAATCAATTTATGATATAACATTAAATTAGGCTATCATTGTGCCTTGACCAAAAGGCCTCAACTCAACATATATGCTGCAGTAAAGCTGTTGGCATGCATACAAATTTTGAAGTAGGTTAACACGAGAAATAACCAGTTTTCAATTTCTTCCTCAGTGTTTTAATTTTCCCATTCGTGGGACTCCAACCTCCTCTCTGAGGTCCTAATTGAATTACCCTAATTGATGTCCACAAACGAGACTTGACCATCAATACTCAAAACGCCAGACAAATTCATCTTTAGAAGAGGTAACATTTGTTTGTTGGTATGTATGCAGAGGAACGATTGAACCAATTAAAAAAAAAACACTAATAGTAAGCTAAACTATCCCTGAGTGATAAAGTTTATATTTTATTTTGGACAAAATAAAACGCGCTGGTGAGACCGCGGGCAAGAACTAATTTTCTTCTTTACATAGTATAAAATAAAGTCGCTTTCCGCGCCTGTCTACATCCGCTATCTCCTCCTAAACCACGCAACGGATTTTGATGCGGTTTTCACCATAGTTTTAAGCATTTCATCCGGAAGGTTTATATATGTATAATAATTTCATATTTAATGTAAGGATGGTAGAGAAATTGCATCCGTGAGAAGCCGAGAACGGGTCGCTAGTGAACTATAAAAAATGACAATCTGACATCCAATTTTACCATTCTAACTGATCTACAATTTTACAATCCTCAACTTATTTTCTCCAATTTTTTAACATCCGCAAATGCCAAGCCCGAATCGCATCTAGCGTTCCAATTCCTCGAATCTCCTTAAAGAGTATCATTATAATTTCCTCACTGACATTAAACATGCCGTAAGCTCTGATTTGTGGCCACCAACTAATACTACAAGCATTCTGACACGAGCACCCGACAGTTGAACCAAAATACCAGGACCTACTGTGCAGGATTACTACAAATAATTTAATAGGCCTCTTCCGTCTAATAATAAACATGTCAAACCAAAGTTAAATACTGACCGACCAACTAACAAATGCAGATATGACGTCTTTCACTGTCACGAATTTGCATCTTAAGTTTCAGTAAATAAGATTGGTATTAGATTCTTTTCGATCGTAAAATTAAGTTGGTTAATAATATTATATTAATGTCCGTAACCAAATCTGACATGAGACCGGCATACCAAGTCCCGTGCTTACTTATTAAGGGGATTTACGATTTAATACAATTTACGTTTGTACATTCGTTTTTTTAATACAAACACGACGCTTAGGTACAAATTATTTAATTTGTAATACGTTTATAGTTGTTAATTATAGTGGGAGACGGCCATTTAATTTATTTCGGCCCACCGAAGTCTAGTGACATTTATAGCGAGATAATAAGGCTGTATCTACACTGTTTTTAATTTATGCCCGCGGAGGCACAAAGGAGTTATAGTATTGTTAATCAGATGTGATCTTTATTGACGATGAAACGGAAAACGGCTGTCACCTATTATGGAAGTTGTCCCTTACATTTAATATAAGACACCTATGTGTCGTAATGGAGAGATATATTAACTGGATCCAAAACAAATCAATATTTTTTGTTAATAAATGTCATAAGGATAGTCTCAAACTAGCGGAGAAACTTTGTAAGGTTTCAAACAATACTCATTTCTACTTGAGTAAATTAGAAATGAGACGTTATTGAGTTATAGACGTTAAGCAACGCGGTGAGAATGTTGCCCAAGTCAGAGTTTGAATAGGTGGTGTTTATATACTAGGTTTTCTTAAACAGAACGTTATTATTGGCTGCCAAGCAAATATCTGATAATAATCCAAGGTCCTGAAAGTCCATATCGCGCGAGCAATCCTAATAAAACCTTGTCCTGGAGTACCTTCCTCTACGCCCCTCGGCTAGCCCTCTGCAGTGCTAGTACGGCCGCCAGTGGACCATCGTAATCTCAAATTATCTCCACCTTTGTCTCCTTGCCAGAAGACAAAACGAAAATTCGAGAGATAACGGTAAAAATATGGTTTTGTCCCCGGTTTTCTCTCTCCCCTTTTTTACCGTGCTAGTCCTGCTGGTGGGAGGACTTATGGAAACAACGTTGAAAGCTATAGTAAAAGTTGTAGTAGGTAGGTACTGATAAAACCATAAACGTAGAAGTAATAATAACTTTATGGAAAAACACAACCCACGGGGAAAACGGATTTATTTGGTAACAAGAATATAACTTCACTGAGACATGATTTAATAAAACTGGATAGAAAACATATTAGTAATAGGTAATAATGATTTTACAGATAATGTTACCTCATTATAAATTTATAATAACTTGTTAACTGAAGAATTATGACAACAGCTGTGTCTACCAAGAAATTCGGATAAGGAATGACGAAAAATGAAATGAAAAATGATGATCTAGCGCAAGGTTCTAAATTCGAATTAAGATTTTGAAAGCATGAAGTGGCCAGTGATGATTCTGATTGACAGTATTAGTGATGGCGGACTTCGTACGTATAATTTCCAGAGACGATAACTAGGATAGATATCGTCTATTTCTTTCAAAAGTCTTTCCTTTCAAGTTTATTTATTTCAAAAAAGATTTACCAAAGATATACAGGTCCTTTCTACAACCCAGGCTTTGTATGGAAATATCAGGGACATTCCTCCTCCAGCCATTGAAATATCGGTTATTTTAGAAAACATAAATATGAACAGGTTAGTAGTAGTCTAGGCAAATAGCTACAACTACTATTTCGTAATTAAAAATAATTAGTAATAAAATACTACATAGTTTCATTTGACATTAACGATCGGACGATGAGATGATCTTTAAATGAAACGACTAGTAACAATGTTGCCATTACTAAAACCTACTACGAGTTATCGTAAAAATATTAAATACTGCAGAATTATACTTTATAGACGCTATACCTCTTCGTAACCTTAATATTTACTAGTAAAATTAATACGGCTTCATGGTCGTAATTATTTATTAATTTATAGCAATCTGTGTGGTCCTTGACTTCACGCCAAACAATCTCAACCGAACTAGATCAACAGGCAGCCTCTACTTTCAACGCGGAAAAAATTGGTCAAGAAAAAGCTGCTTGCAAGAGAAAGTATACAGTCCGTTCACTGTAAAAAGTCCTTTCGTTCAGGAAATGTTGAGTCTCAAATTGTATTTTATTATCACATCTGTCACTTTCTTTTTCAGTTGAAACAGAAAGAGACAATCACCCTTAATTTAGTTTAGTCCTGTCAAAGTGTGCAACAGGATCGACCCCATTACAATACAATTTCAGGCCTAACAACTCCTAAATGAAAGGACTTTTTATAGTCAGTGGAAATACCCTTACAACGAGCTCTTACAGCTAACAGCAGGGCTGAAATTAAACTGCCCAGGAATTTCCAGAATAAGCTGACCTTCCATAGTACGAAAAGTCTATTCAGTGCGAGGTCAGCTCATACTGGAAATCTCGGAGCAGTTCAATTTCGGCCCTACTATAAGAGTTCATAGTAAGCCTGTTCTTCAAACAGCCTACCACAAGTTTACCGAACGGGCTACCCTAGTCATTGCTGGACGTAATTCTCTTAAATATTTTTGGTGAAAAGTAAGATAATGTCTCTATTCATACTGGTCAATCGGATTGGTAAAGGAACCGTTGACGGAATTTTCGCTTTCTACGCGCCTATTTACTTGGACGTGAAAGAAAATTTTACCACAGATGTTGAAACTACACATCCCAATATTGAAAACGTCCCTTTTGAATTCCATTTACGCTTTAAAAACAAGTTATATTTAACCCAGATCGTGGTTGCGTGGAATCAAGCTTTGCTTCTTATCTTAGTAACTTGCGACCTTAGAAATATTTCTACACTTACTTACATTAGGAAATAATGAAATTATATCTTATTCATTAATTTTCTCAAAAACACCTGATCCAACGAAATCCAAAGAAAATCCCATCAATGGCAACCATCTCAGCCTCACTCGCTTTTTGTCCATATACATCAAATATTTAATATTACATATTACGCATCAAGCCGTGAAGGTAAATTGACCCATTAATGTGAGAGCGAACACGGTGGTCCAGACCACACTTGACCATTGTTCCGGAGGGATCCGGCATTTTGTTTTGTGGCCACATAATTAACAGCCTCCCAGAGAGATCTGTTAGACACGCTCGCTTATAATAACCCCCGCGATGATATTTTTATTAATGTCAAAATAAAGTCGGAGGTCCTCACACCGTTTCGAAACAGGTGTTTGGAGCAAGCTGTGTGGACCCACCTGTAGCTATTAAATGAAAAGAGTAAATCATAAGAATTCGTTGAAATGTGCTGGAACTACTCTCTACGTCTTAAATAGAATTTCTTACGTCTCCGTAAGACGAAGCTAATTTTGAAAGTGTAAATAAATGAAATATTTTTTAACCATGCACCTCAGAATTCTTGACGTTTTAAAAGCGTCGGCGTCGGTTGAAATAAAAATAGTTTGAAGTGAAAGGAAATATAAATTCAATTAACTATTCTAACAGAAATTTTCATAATTTGTAGGTACGTACCAGTTGATCTTTGCAACTTTGTATCGATACAGATTGTCCTAAACAGGTAACGTTTTCTGGTTATTTGGATCTGTTTGATTGAGAACTGCAAGAAAACCGACTCTAAGCTACATCCGAACCAAGTACTCGGTTGTAAATAGCAATAACTTGTTACTTCTAGCCGTTACGCTTTTTGAGTGTGAGGGAAACCGATCTATGTATGTATTGTGACAAACAGGATTCAGAATTTGAAATATCAAGGTCTGTTTGCCTACAATAGTTGGAGAGGCATGAGAGTAAGGAGGTTGGCGTTACATCATCACAGTAGACTAAGATTTGTGTCTGCTATTGGAAGCTCGTGGTGTTTATCGAGTTTCTCCTGTCAATATTTTCCCGAACACCGACGCCTATCTCACCGAGCATCTTACGCTTAGCATAGATACATCACGGTGTAACAGGCAGCCAGTAGACCCCTCAGCGGGATCTATAAAAGATCTCGCGTCGACCCACACAGAAATTAGGTACCACATTAGAGAGCCGAGGTGATAATTACGATATAAAAAATCTATGCGATGAGTTAATATTTCGTTGTCTCGATGGCTCGGATATCGATTTAAATACAGTTTTGTTCGTACATTTTTTATTGCATCAAATGAATTATTGGTATTGACGCGAGTTATGTAATCATTGTTTGAATTTGTTTTTAGTTGCTTAATAAATTATGCTGTGGATATACCATTTCTAAAAATAATTATTTACTTTCAGCGTCGCATTTATGCCTTACGTAGGTTACTTTCTCTAAACTTCTGTATCAAATAGAATAAGGATCGGATCGTTCTCGAAGAACTCAATTCCTATGTAATAGGAATAGCTACGAGTATGTATACCTACCTAATAGCAATCTTCTAGCCTTGATCGTCAACATACAGCCCCCGAACAACTCACGGCACGGCAACGACAACTCACGGCACAGCAACGACAACTCACGGCACAGCAACGACAACTCACGGCAACTTGATGGCACGGTTGACGCAGTGGCTAAGCTTCCAGGGCTACGTGCCGCGGGTTCGGTCCCCGCACAGAACAAATATTTGTAAAGCCTACAGATAGTTATTTGGGGTCTGGGTGTGTGTGCAATTATGACATATAAGTATGTTTGTAAACTCCCACGATACAGGAGAAATTCTAGTGTGGGACAAAGATTTTAAACAAAAATAAATGAATTTTACATTTCGCTATCATTGACCAAATAAAGAAACATAGGCAAAATACCACAACATCAAATTGGGAGCAATATTAATTCGTTTACCCCAGACAACAGAACTGTATATCCAAATAAATATAGGTAGTCTCGGCTTGGAACAAGTTTACGTCATTCCGTAACAAAATTCCAACTTTACAGTTAGGGTTGTCAGACTGATCGTTGATAAGGTTTCCCTTTCGGATATTTAACATTTTCTTTTACAAAATTAACTGAAAAATCATACGATGCTATGGAAAAGCCAATTTATTTTACCAGCATGATGCAACTTGGTAATTTCTCAAGACCTACGCAACCCTCATGGAAGACGACCAGTCGCGTTAACATGAGCGCCGCAACATAATTTTATCGTCACATTATCTCGTGATTATCTCATCTTGTCATGACGACAAAATTTTGTCGCGGCGCGCATTTTAGCCTACCAGTATTTCGCGGTACAGCTCCAATTTACGAATAGATGCTTCCTCTTATTCCGAGTAGGTATATTACGTTTAATAACAAAAATGCTTAATTAAAATAAAATCCCCTCGCTAGTCAAAATATAGCCCGTCCTTAACTAGGGACGCGGAGTAAAAAATACGACAGTAAAATGAAACAGATTAAATTCATGAGTTTGCGCAAAATTATCTCAAATCAAAGTCAAAGTTTTTTATTTCAACTGGGCCTTTGCAGGCACTTTCAAAACGTCGTGATTCTAGGTGCAAAGTTCCAAGTAGGTTGGTCCTGGAGAAGATACCGGCAAGAAACTCCAACCCAATTCAAATCTAGTCTTCTTCCTCGGCAACCCTATAACCGTTAGAAGCTGCGCCTTCTCCGTGTGCGGTTTAACTAATGGTTAATTTGCCCGTCAGATTAACCACGGTCATCTTAAACCTATTAGCGTTAGTCGTGTTAATCGTCAGTAAGATTATGTTGTGATTCACATTTCACAACGCTAACTATATGTTGTATATATTTGTTTATCTCCACGCTTCTTTACTTGCTGGGTAAGTTGAGGTCTAAGTTATATTCAGGGTAGATGTCTTACACGGAGAAAAATATTGTGATAACAAGACTAACAGAACGCTTAATTAGTTGCATCAACTAAAAGTTAATATAATGAATACTCAATTTATAAATACACACTTTGCGTTAACTTTACACAAAAAAATATTATTAATTATAACAACAAGGTAAAGTTTACTAAATGCTTCTTGTTTATAGCACGCGAATCTTTGTAATTACGACGAGATTTTTTCACTCGAAAATGGTGGCCGCTTGCCTAGCAATAATCTATTCACTTGCACCTTGAAGACTTCCAGGTTATAACTGCTGGCAAGGAATTCCACTCTTTAGCAGTAGGTACGCATGACATAAGAATTAGCAAACCACTTCACCACCTATGGGTGGGATGTCCACCGCATAGCAATCGCGCATCGCCGTACGTCTGGTCGTACGATGGTATTATAGGTTTGGGGGAATTAAGATACTTAATTAATTATTTAATTTAACCAAATTAATTAATTATGTGAATTATTAATTGTATGTTAACTAATTTAATTAATTAAGTATTAACATACAATTAATTAATTTTGTATGTTTGAAATCCTGAATATGATGACTGAATATAAACAACTATACATCTAGACATATAAATAGGTGTAGACCTATTTCTTCTCAGGAATACTTCAATTCCTAGATAAATTATTCGTATCTTTTACATGCTGTGTCTACAGTGTGTGTTGAAAGAGATTTATTTAGAAATGAGCAGTACCTTTGTAATTTACGCTCCTACTTTATATTTCTCATGAATTTTATTCGTGTGCATTAATTGTTAATTAAATAAATCAAAATAAACCTTAATAAGCTATTCGTTTCTCTCAACATAAGCAGCATATAAATAAACTATAATATTTTACCAGCACTTTAATGATAACGTGTTTAGTCTGCACTTAAGGGCTCTACAGACGTCATTAAGTAAATAAATCAACTATAGTGCTTAAAGGTAATTTAGACTGATGATAGGTACGCGATGATTGAGTCCTCCGAAGCTCCTGGTGTTCAATTAACAACGTTAAAGTTCTCAGAAGTGCTATGTTTATTTTTAACACTTAAATTAAATGATTGATAGTGTTATTAACGGACTTAAGTGGGTAAAATACATGTATTAAACTACGATTTAATTTCTCACGGGTTTATCAGAGATATAATTATAGGAAAAGCACTAGATTGAACCAGGTTTGGCTATTTACTTATTTACTCTACTTAATAACTATCTTAACAGGTGTTAAACCTAATGCGATAGTGTGGCTATCAACAAAATGTTACCGTTATAGTAGGTACCTAATATTCCCTTAATTAAAGTAAAATAAAAATTATAATTCAGTAGATAAATAAAATTCGCAAATTCTAACTGCTTTATTTAAAAATTAGCTACCGCCAGAGGCTTTGCCCGCGTGATGTTTAAAAAATATGCCTATTGTTACTCACTGATAATATAGCATTCGGCTGGTGAAAGAATTTTTTCGATCTAGTAGTTTTTGAGTTTATCCATTACAAACAAACAAACATACAAAAAAAAACAAATATTCACAGCGTTGATTATGGTCTGAAATATGCATTTAGAGGCAATATCATATTAAAATTCTTGCAAGATGATATCTGTATTAGGCTACAAAGAACAGGTTCCTAAGCAACGGATCGCGCGATCCGATGGGAATAACCCCTTTCAAACATTAAGCTTCCCGATCACGTATCAAGCCGTGATCAAGTGCTATAAAAGTGAACAGAGCAGCACATAACGTCACAATTAGGAACTATTGGTAGTGGCGGAGGCCGAAAGAGGCCTGGGGCTCCGTATTAGCCGGCCGTATTTCACGACCCCGCCGCCCCGTCGAGGTGAGAACATAATAAGCGGTTCGGAACCATTTTTAATATTCCGGCTTCATTACAACGTATTACGAACGTCTTGGGTGGCGAATTCTATCGCGAACGCTCTTAATGCTACGCTATTAAGGTCCGCGGCTCGAAGGGGCGTGGAGGATGCCGATTTATTTGAATTTTTGCTCCAACTCAATTTGGGAAATTGTGCGGCCGGCGGCTCTGGCGAAATTAAGACGTCAGTTTGATTGCACCAAGGCGTTTAATTATGTAAATGGTAAGCTAGTGGTGGGTGGCACAATCAGCGGCGTCGATGCGGTCACGTAGGGAGACAACGGATTTACGATTCGACGCGTTGCGCGTTGCGAGAGCGGTTTTGTATCATAATGCGTGATATCATATTATGTTTGTTGTATTTTTTGCGTTCGGTTGTAAAAGGGTTTGTCGATTTGAGCTTGAGTAAGGGTAATTTCGTTCATGATATGTAGAGATTGGGATCATTTTCTTTGACGTAGGATTTCATTCATATGAAACATGATGTTATCAGCGCAACGAAACTTAATTTCTGTGAGGCATTCCCAATTGCTTTAAGAAAAAGTATATAAATTATTGAGATTACCTAACCGTTCTTTTGGTGCCATATTTTTTATATGTCTCCGTTACTTCCAGATACTATCATCCCACATGGAAGTACGATGCAAATGCCACGGGTTATCAGGCAGCTGTCAGCTCAGGACGTGCTGGAGAGCCACGCCAGACTTCAGGGTAGTCGCGTCTACCATCAAACGACAATATAGAAAGGTAATTATAAAACACAGTATACAGTAATGAGAGAGAAGATTGAACCCATCATACTAAGACGTCTTCCAATTTTTCTTGACGATACTGCGCGAAGTCTTATAACTACTTATACGCGTAGAATTCTAAATCTAGAAAATCAAATGGCAGTGTATGGTCAGGTCAGTGATTCCTAAGTACTCTGTGTTGAAATCAAAGACAAGAATTTTCAACTCCACCATGCATAAGGGCTGAAACACAATACCGCGATCCGAATTCGCGACACGGCTAACCGATAGGTAAATACGTCGAGTGAGCTCGCAGATTTTGGCAATGCGACGACGCATCGCAGTTTTGTTTTGGTCATAGGAACTTACTATGAAATTGTGCCTATTAGTACCACCTACACATGTTTCTATTTCTGCAGGCACTGATGGTGGCTCAGGAGGAGCTAAATAATAGTCCCTCTGTACTAAAAGGTCGGCCCAGGGGCAGAAGGCGAGGGAAAGCGCGTCCAGCTCCCAAGACTAGTCTGCTGTTTTTTGAAAGGTAAGACGCAGTTAAGATCCTTCATTGAATAAGTAGAAGCTATTGTATTCAAAGATTAATTTGGTTACGATATTATAGCCATAATAAGCAAGCTACAGTACAAGTGCATTGGTCTACAATTTTGATGGTTGTTGGAGTATGGTCCAGTTAATCCAGACAAATTGAACAACATAAAAAAGTCATTTAAAATCCTTGAACGAAACTGAAAAGAAAATGGCTTTAATAAAAAAATTATCAGTATTTTTTTCCTGACCGTGGTCAGGTATATTCAATTTACAAACAAATTTTCCAGATCGCCGAGTTTCTGCGAAATAGACCCACGAACTGACTCAGCAGGCACATCAGGACGGGTCTGTCGCATCGGTCGGACCTCCAGGAGCGGCTCCTGCGACCTGCTCTGCTGCGGCCGAGGACATGCCCTCATCAGGAAGTCTAGCATCAAGCCATGCAACTGTACCTTTCATTGGTGCTGCAGAGTCGACTGCGAGAGGTGCCGTGATGATAAATGGATCGCTATATGTAAGTAACGGTTGTAACTTATAGATTTTAATTTGTGGAAACACTGACTATAATATATCTACATTATACATATTTAAAATTGTGTATCATGGAAATTCTGCACACTTAAGCCGAATTAACATTAGGTATTTGGAGTTTAAACTACAGCTGTATAAGGTTTTTTTAATTTTTCTCTTGTGACCGCGAATTTTGTTATAGGTGAAAACACAGCTGGACTTTTAAGCTCCAAGTACGATTATAATGATGGTCAAGTTATTGATCCGCGCAGTTTCGCGACAATAGTTTCGTAATGTAATTCGGCTTTAACAGGACTCCACAAAGTCCTCAATTGTGTGTTCTCCGTCAACCCGCACCAGACCAGGATGGTGGACTAACCGTCCCGGTCTGAGAAAAGGCCCGTGCCTAGTAATAGGTTGGTGCCTTGGTGGACTGGATTATTATTATGGTTATTTAAAGTGAAAACTTGCAAATAAAAAATGTATGGAAAAATGTAGGTAACATTTCCGAGGCATATTTTAATAACATTCCAATGGACATTCCGTTATTAAAATAATTATATGTGTAGATTTGTCTACTATAGCAAATATGAATTACCAAATAATGATATTATTTTTGCTTAGTATTATTTTGTTTTATGCGAACTAAATAATTTTGGCTATTAGATTCTTGGTCAAAATGTAAAATCAGGAATGAGTATTAATTAGAGGAAGTATGAAAGTGGCACCAGTTACAGAAAAACTGAAAAGTAAAGTTGTCGTGGTATGGACATGTAATGCAGAGGGATGAGAATCATGTTATAAGAAGAGATTTAAGTATGAATGTTGATGGTTATAAGAGAAAAGGCAGACCAAAGAAAAGATGGATGGACTGTGTGAAACATGACATGAATGTACCTGAAGGAAGTGTATCCAGAAATGACGTCTAATAGAGATGATTGGAAGAAAAATACATATTGCTCCAACCACAAATAAAACAGGATATGGGCAGGAAAATGATGATGATGAGTTGACCATGTTGTGTCCATTTTTGAAAATGGACACAACATAGATAGAATAGTTTTACCGATAATTCCAATAGGTTAAGTTTATAATCTTCCTGTATATTTATAATAACGTCAAACAAGGTATTTCCCACTTTAAATCTTAGGATAAGTTGTTAATAGGATCAGTATTAACTTAACTATAATATTGTAGTTATATATTTCCTAGAACATTCCATTTTGTAAATATCAATATACGTAATGAAATAATGATCTTGTGTACTTAAACATTCCTGTTTCAGTGATATTTATTGAATTAACTATTTATTGTAGCTCTAAGACTTTGTACTGACGGTTTTTATTTATGAAAATAAAAATTATGAGGGATGCTCCGTTCGTATTTATATTCTTCCTGTACTCACACCATGACATTTATTTAGGCATCAGCAAGTTACGCGTTACTCTATGGCAAACGTACTGAAATGGTGAGGTCAATTTTATTAGCTCAGCAGGACTAGCACAGCGGCTGGACAAACCTGTTTTCCCCACTCTTTGTCTCCTTGACAGAAGATTGTAGAGGAACGTGGTATGGTGTTCCTCCATTGAAAAGGGAGGATCCTCCGACCAGGCGAAGTGATTGCCTAGCGGGCCGAAGCCCGACGTTGATAATATGTCTTATTCAAATTCAGACATCAAATGCTTACAAAAAAAACTCCAAAACTCAAGTAGGTACTCGAACAGAAGCGTCATCTCAAGTAGGCCCACAATTATCTCGTTACTTTCGGCTAATTTAATCCTCAGCTGAAGGGCCCTTCTGCTTCGTCGCTTTGTTGATAGGTATCATGACTAACATAAGAGGGTCTTTTGAAAAGATACAATTGAAATGAAAAAATAAAGATGTTTTTATGCAAAAGTTTTCTTTATATTTGGAAGGGTCAAGTAGCTAATAGGGCCTTTTGTGAGAATTTACTTTGCTCCTTAGTACTTTGAAGGTTGATAACGTTGCTATTACATTTCTATTCAGGTAATTCATTCAAACTACCCGTGCATTGAGGCAAAATAGCAAGCACTCTATAGGCCAATAGAATCATCGATATTTTTAAAAAATTGCATGTCTTTTCTACGCCACTTCATATATTGAAACGACAGACCCTAAAAAGCACTATTCGAAATTACTTCCATTTCCTTTCATGTCCCCTAATAAATACAAAATCCTTATTCATACATTTTCTTCTAACTGTATATTGACAGGGCTGATTGAAGAGTGAACTTTTGATAGCTTAACGGTACCTATCTCAATTTTGCAATAATATTTTATATTATATTCATTGATGTTCCAGTTTTGGTATTAAGTGCAATTGATCGAAGACATGTTGGCTTGATGGATCGATTTTTTTTTTAAGAAGATGATATATCATTTACAGAGTAGGTGTTGCGAATTAATTCTAGTGATGGTTGGACAAGGATTTCACACTTTTCATTTGTGAAGCCAATTTTTTTATTGTAAGGTTTTTAGCACTCCAAAATTTATAGATACTGTTTCATTTGTAGTAAAATAATCTGTCATAAGTAGTTATTTGTATCATTCACGTGTTATATCTTCATTTCATTATTTCCACCAAATTGTTTTTTGTTGGTAAACAAATTAGCCTATGTATCAATTTGCACAAGGACACCAGTCTACAAGAATTAGCTTGGTATTAGAATCCCAACACAAACAATCAGTTTCTACGCTTATATTAGCTATAATTAAACGCGTCCCCAATTAAACTGTACCCAAGGCATGCAGGAAGGCCGTCGGGCATTATGACCTAATACTATTATGGGGATTAGCAGTGTTCTTAATACGAGAAGCCCTGGCACTTGTGAGCTGTCGGCGCTGGACGAGCCACTCGGCCCCGCGCCGTTGTCAACGACGAGTCGTTGCAACACACTTGAGACACACGGTGAGTGAATTGTTGAAATATAAATAATAAGTAATTGTTAGCAATAGTTAATTATAAAAAAGGGTTTTTTTTTTAAATGATGGAAATGCAACAAGAAATTTAGATAATGGACCTAAATATAATGGAATTTTGAATTTTGTTGTGAAATAAACAGTTAATTTGATGAAGCTAATTAAGTTAGCTAATTATGACGCCGGATAAGTTTTAAGAATCATCGTAAAACTGTTTTCAATCATCATGTACCCATGGCAGACAACAATAGTATCTATTTGTCAGAATATTTACATTCTACATTGCTAATATTATATTTTGCTAACACCGCAAAGGAACGTTGCGACCTTAATTGGAAGTAGAACAGCACATAATTTGACAATACTTTCAACAGGATTTCTCTACTAGTTATATAATCCTTCCACCATGAAGGACGGTTTGAACGTATCCTCTCTGTCGAACCCCCTCGACCGTTACAAGCTCGAGGGTAAGCTGGGCTCTGGTATCTTCGGTGAAGTCCACCGCGCGTCTGACTCCCAAGCAGCTGGTAAATACGTCGCCGTCAAGATCCAGACGTATACAGACGAAAAAGAAGACCACATACAAGAAGAGTACAAGATTCTCAGAGATTTCTCTAAGCATCCCAATTTGATCGATTTCTATGGAGTGTTCTGTGAAAAGTCGGAAACCGTAAAGAAAATTTGGTTTGTGATCGAGGTAAGTACTTGTATGGCTATTGGCTATTCATTATTCAAGAAAACTTAAGATCTGTGATTAGGGGCAAAACCAGACGATTTGGTATCTTTCAAGTAAGGGCTAATGCAATGTCAAGAGAGTGGGTAACAACCTCCTGTGTGATAATAATGCGTGGTGATTAAAGCAATATACTCCACACGAACGTTCATTGACGCGACCTTAGAGGCCCGTACCCAGCAGTGGTCGTGGACGGAGTCAATAGAATCTCATCAGTGATCCAAAGAAAGCAACTTAGTAATAAGAAATAAACGTCTACAGACTAGATATTTAATTCATAGCAGTTTCTTTGCAAAACCTTCGTCATGATTCAAATTATACAATGAATCATCTATTTCCCAGTTGTGCGAATGTGGATCTGTCATCGATATTGTCACAAAACTGAAAGCAGCGGACAGAAAAATGTCGGAGGAACACATGGCTTACATCCTCAAATAT
This sequence comes from Allophyes oxyacanthae, assembly GCA_932294325.1. Taxonomy (NCBI): domain Eukaryota; kingdom Metazoa; phylum Arthropoda; class Insecta; order Lepidoptera; family Noctuidae; genus Allophyes; species Allophyes oxyacanthae. Next base: position 4,867,312 of record OW028612.1, read on the forward strand.
ACGATCAAGGTAAGACCATATTCGACTGACTATAAACATGTCGATCGTCACATACGAGTCGAGATGGCTGTTTATAAAACAAAGGGCCTGCCAGTCCACCTTTCAACGGCTGAATCAATTGGTAGGTACTTTGAATGCAAACTCAATTGTTCTCGGATCTGTGTCCCGGCTATTTCTGTTGCTCGCGTGACGTCGAATAAAATATTGCCAGGCGAATGTCCACGTACGTTGAAATACAATCTAGAGCCATTACTTAAAATGCACGCCGCTTTATTTGATGTGATTCGCGACGGAACAGTCGAACTTGTCGATGCGAATGTCGGTGCGCGCCCGACAACACCATGATGGCCCCCCATCGCGGCGCATCGCTCAATTATCGTAAATAATGCTCGCGCACACAAGATATACGGATCTCAGGCGCAGTAGCCGATGATCTCTCTAACGCGGGTCTGCCAATCAAAAACCTTTCTTATACCCCTTCTTTAAGGTCCACAAGAAGCGATGTAAGTTCGTCCTTGGAGCTCTCAACTTATCGGAGAGGGTTAAATGCGTATTATCTTTATGCAAGCCACTTGGTTCACAATACCGGTGCTCTGTCCTCTCTGTAAGGCAGATCTTCCACGCATATCTATCGATGTTGCATCTCGTAAAGTCGATCAAAGACAAACTTGTGATGTCATCTTTATCGATATTATGATTTTATAAAATATCGATTAATTTAATACAGTTAGGAACATTGAAAGGACTCTGTATACGAGGTTGTGTTGATGATACTACTCGTTATCATATTGGTGGAGACTGCAGTCTACTACGCAATTAAAGACAGTGAAAACAGTTTGCCTAAAAATGAAATAAATTCAATAATAACGACAGTGATGGAGTTCAGCATCTAAGATACTAGTAATAAACTAGGCCTCTAAAATTAAATCATCGTTAATTCATTAACTTAAGAACATCCGTTGTTTTAAAAAGTATTAATTTGGACTGCTACTGAGCATTTAAAGAACAACCAAAACCCAACATTAAAAACTTCATCTCATAAAACTATCGATGTACTTTCCCTACATCACTAAGAACTAAACGATCGTAATGAACGCATTAAACAAGCTGATATATCAGACAGCAGAGAGCGAGGACAGCCCGCCTGCGACAGCACTGAAGCCCCGATACGTATGCAAATAGGCCCCAATGAATCTCCTGGGCGTGGGGACTTGATTGACGTTGACGTTAGTATCGCCCAGCCGTCTTAACAATCCACGAGTCCTCCGCGTTAGGGGCGGTCACTCCATCACTCCCTGTCAAACTCCCGTGTTGACTGCCGCGATTGGTGCAATCAATTCTACCTCACTCATTTGTATTCTAGGCACTCGTTTACTTGCACGAGAACAAAGTGATACACCGCAATATAAGATGCAGCAACATTTTGATTACGAAAGACGGCGAAGTGAAATTGTCCGATTTCGGATTGTCATGCAAATTGGATGGAACTTTGGATACTAGTACGACGAATATCGGGTCGCCGAGCTGGATGGCTCCTGAAGTGGTGACTTGTGGTGAAGAAGGATACGGAAATAGAGTAGATGTTTGGGCTTTAGGTATAACGACCATAGAAATGGCTGATGGGAAAGGGCCGTTCCAAGACATGCATCCAACCAGAGCGCTTTTTCAAATTGTTAGAAACCCACCACCCGCGATGGTGAAGCCTGCGATGTGGTCTAATGACATTAATGATTTTATCACGGAGTAAGTATTTTAAATTTCGTTTGTTATTTAATTAACTTTCTCATATTCAATCAGATTTGAAGATAACCTAATGATTTCAGATGTCTTGAGAAAAATCCTGAACACCGACCTTATATGATGGAATTAGAAGAACATCCTTTCATACAATCTGTTCCCGAAAACGATTTTCACGTAAGTGCAATTTGAACTACCTACCTAACGTAGAATTTATGACAAATTCTATTTTTATACATGAATTAATCATGTTTATTTTACAGCTTACTACAGAATTAAAAGTATTAGCGGCAGAGATGAAAGGTACAGCTGAAGCTAGTAAAATACCAGAAAGGATTATCAAGCATGGACTCCTAACAACACAAGGTGTTCACGAACCAGAAACCATGCAAGTGGAAGATCTAGCTGCATTGGAAAAACTATCAGAAGACAGTATACTAACTGAGTTGCAAACCAAATTAGCTAAAGGTTCCTTTACATCATTTATTGGCGACGTCCTTCTCATTCTCAATCCCAATGAAAGCGATGATATTTACAATGAAAATGTGAGTATAACCATGAACTTAGTAAAATTATGCCTGTTGACAATGATGAATAAAAAATAAGCGATGCCTATTATTTTCTATTCCAGTACCACAAAAAATATGAATGTAAATCAAGGTCTGATAATGAACCCCATATATTTGCGGTAGCAGATAGTGCATACCAAGATGCTCTTCATCACAATGAACCGCAGCATGTCGTATTTTCTGGTGAATGTAAATCAGGAAAAACGACAAACATGATGCATGCACTGTCTCACCTCACCTTTTTAGGCGCAATGAAGAATAATACTGCTGAGAGAATACTGAAAGCTACAAAGGTTATTCAAGCCGCAATAACTGGAGCAACGCCTTCAAATGGCCATTCTACGAGGGGAATCTTCCAAATTCAAGTCACTTACGGAAGTTCTGGAAAATTAAGCGGCGCAATATTTTGGCTTTATCAACTAGAAAAATGGCGTGTATCATCTACTGACATGTAAGTAGACTATTATGAAAACTACTAATTTTTTACCGATAGAAATAATAGTTTAATAAGTGTTGCAGGTCTCATGCCAACTTCAATCTCCTTTACTACTTCTACGACGCTATGGAAGCTGCAAATCGCACGGAAGAACTTTGTTTGCAAAAGAATAGAAAACATCGATATTTGAGAATATTAGATGAACCAACTAAAGGAGTGAAAGGGGTAAGAGAAAATTCCGAAAATAACGTAGCACAATACAATGAATTCATCGAAAGTTTAAAAGCTCTCGATTGGGAAGAAGAAGACATTACATTTTTAGAAACAATCTTAGCATCTATACTTGTTCTTGGAAACGTCAGATTTAAAGATGGGAAAAGTGGGACGGCAGAAATTGAAAATCCTGATGAAGCATGTAAAGTTTCTAAACTACTGGATCTTGAAGAAGTAAAATTTCTTTGGGCCTTGCTCAACTATTGTTTAATTGAAAGCGGAACTGCTGTGAAAAGAAGACATTCTACTGATGATGCGAGGGATGCAAGAGATACGTTAGCAAGTGCACTATATAAGAGGCTAATAGACTGGATGATCAATTTAATAAACTCCAAGCTCTCATTCATGAGATCAGTTTTGTACGTATACTAAACCTTAAATTTTTTAACTAAGTTAATTCAATCAATATTTTAATGTAAGAAATCCTTTTACAGCGGTGATAAATACTCAGTGAGCTTGCTAGATATGTTTGGTTTTGAATGTTATCACAGAAATCGTTTGGAACAACTCATTGTTAATACAACGAACGAACAGATACAGTTTCTGTACAATCAGAGGATGTTTGCTTGGGAAATGCAAGAGACGGCAGAAGAGGAGGTTCCAGTGGTATCCTTGCATTTTTATGATAACAAGAATTCAGTTGACCAACTGATGGGCAGACCACTTGGACTGTTCTATATTTTAGATGAGGCGAGTCGGACTGGAAGTGGTCAAGAATTTATTATGAGTAAGAAAACTTCCGCATATTATTTAACTTTCAAAAGATATTAAAAAATAATGTTGAAATCCTCAATTTAATTTCAGGCACAATACGGACAACATGCAAAGGGCCCTACATTAAACTATCAGGCAGCCACGAATTTAGTGTGGCTCACTACACGGGAAAAGTTAACTATGACTGCAGAGAAATGGCAGATAAAAATAAAGATTTCCTCCCTCCCGAAATGATAGAGACAATGCGAGCTTCGATTAATGTAACGGTTCAACAACTGTTTAGAAATAAATTGACCAAAACTGGAAATTTGACGGTGTCGTCAAGTCAGCCTAAAGTCACTATTATAAGATCAAAATCAGAAAAGGAAATGGAAAACCTGAAAGCTAGAGTAAGTTCACAAAATAGCCATGTATTTACATACTTAAATCTAACCTAGAAAATTTTATTATTAGATCCAATAGCATATTAGGATTTCTAACTATAGAAAGAACATCATCCTTTCGTAATGTCATTAAAATTATATTTCCAGAAATACAACACAGTATCCAAAGGCCAATATTCCCAAGTACACCGAATGAGGACAGCTGCTGCAACTTACCGAGCTACCAGCTTGGAGATTCTGAAGCAGCTGTCCATAGGTCCCGGTAGTGGAGGCACCAATTACGTCCGATGCATCAGGGCTGATTTGAACGATAATCCCAAAGGGTTCCAAACTGAAGTCGTGAGGCAACAACTAAGAGCCTTAGCAATATTGGACACAGCGAAAGCACGGCAAAGCGGTTTTTCATCACGTATACCATTTGCCGAATTCATACGAAGGTGAGTTTGGTTTCTGATTCTTCGAGAAACAGCATACCATTACCTACGTAGAATGAGTGAGATAGAACAGTGTCTAGATATAAAAACTATTGCCTCTAGGTTCTCTGCTAAGTTCACAAGGGACTAACCGTGAAATTACCGTCTCTTATCAATATAAACATGTATAAAACGACAGAAACTAATGATAATATAAAATCTATCAAAACAGGTATCGATTTCTGGCATTTGATTTCGATGAAAATGTAGACGTGACGAAGGAAAACTGCAGGTTGCTGATGATCCGGCTGAAGATGGAAGGTTGGGTTCTCGGCAAAACAAAAGTATTCCTGAAGTATTACAACGAGGAATTCTTATCAAGGTAAAATTTTTAAAAAATCCGGTCTATCACGTGGTATTCAGAGAATATTTTACAGTAAACTGAATCTTTCATCTTGGCTTTAGGCTTTACGAAACACAAGTGAAGAAAATAATAAAAGTCCAATGCATGATGAGGGCTTTCTTGGCGAGAAGAAAAGCTAAAAAGGACAAATCAAAAATGCTGCACAGTAAGTGGATGTTTTAGATGATAATATTGTTCATTTGAAACAATTATCTAAAGATTCTAATCCTATTTTCAGTAAGGGAACTTAAGAAACAACAATCTATGAACGTAACGGAGGACGAGGCTGCATTGTTAATACAAAAAGGTAAATAAATGATTACTTACCCCTCACGCCACTCTTTCTAGACCAATTCTGCCCAAACTCTTGTATTGTCGGACTTTGGCCACAAGCGTAGGTACATTGATGATTTTGGACATCTTGTACTCGATACGACCAAGGCAAGTGTTTGTGTTTTCAACTTCTGACATTGTGTAGGGTAGTAATGTTGCTATGGCGTTTCCTGCAGGCACTCCTGAAATTTTGAGTTAAATCCATAAAGTTATTATACGTTTATGGTTAAATCAGTAAAATATTCTTAAGGCCGTTTCCTGATTATGACGTTGCAGTTTTCTTGGGTTCAATTCTTAAACGTTGCGAGCACCTGCAACAGGCTGATTGACATGTAGACTCTCAATATCGGTACGGCACTTTATACCTACAAAGGCCGGCCCCGACCCAGTGAGGAAACGATCGTAATATCCGAAATTCACAAGCATAATTAGCTTACTTGGAGGACTTGTACCCCACATAGCTAATAATCGTAAAAAAAATGAATGTAAACTGGCTATTTACTCACTGAATTACATTGTGGTTCCAGCTTACCGCGGCTACATAGTTCGTAAAGCATACGGACCGCTCATCAACAAGAGCACAGGTGCAATTGACGAAGAAACGGCTTCATTCCTCAAGAGATTTGCCATGAGGTGGAAAAGCCGGTCCATGTTCCAAGTTCTGTTGCAGTATCGAGCAGTCCGCTATCAGGATCTAGTGCATTTTTCTCAGCAGGTATGGCTATAACAACTTTCCCTCATCCCCCCGGCATGGAAGATTTCTCTTTTTATATACTTACTTAACCACTAACCTTTCTCCTGTATTGTGGATGCACAAACAGCAAGGCTTGGAATAAATATGTAGACTTGAATCCGCGAGACACGACCCTTAACACAGCTGCGCTACATGCTTTAAAGCAGTCTTCTATCGAAAATTTGATAAGTACCAGTATAAATCAAAGGCATCGTCTGCTCGAAAAGGGAGATTGGGGTACCAGTTACATTTCGTCAAATTGATGAAGTTTTAGTTCCTCGGCAAGGACAGAGTCATTTTTTTTTTGTTGCATTGCTACCAAAGAGGGGGGATGGGGACAGTTGTAACGATTTCATAGTTACAGTGTTACATTTCTTCGTAACTTTTTAGATACCTAGACAGTACCTGAGAAAGATAATCAGAAATCAAAATGACATCTCACAATACGAAGAATTAAATAGTGATAGTTCTATGATAAGACCAGGAGATAGGTGTGGAGCCAACTACATTTTTTCTAGACTGTCGTCGCTGGGCTCACGTAAAATACACAGGTTGTATTTGAATCTATCCTTCACCATCATGTCATATCTGATTATAATCTCAGAACATTTTGTCGCACCATGAGCGCGGCCGCCCGCGCCGCCCATCTTTGGCGCTACCGGATGAGCGTAAAATAGCAAACAGGTTACAGTACCTATGTGTCCATCCCATGGTACCTATAGTACTAGTAAGGTGTAACAGAGGCAAAACTTCGCTAAGTATAACGTTACTAAAGCAACGATGCAATTAATTAGCCATCCACGCAAAATTGTATGACCTGCAGATACCCAAACTACCTTATTTCTCATTGCAAGCGGCCAAATGAGGCGTTGAACAATACTAATGTCTGCATTTCGAGTTGAATAATATATTTAGATTCCTAGTACTTATTACTCTGAAGAGAATTTATCAGCAACAGCAGCAGAGTGTAAAAAGCTAAATTTCCTTATTCACCATGTTCATCAATTCTTCATTCCATGGAATACCGTCAAATTACCCTTCTGCCTACCCTGATTTCAGGTGCATATCTACAACCAAGCAGTTCTGGAAGCGCTGCTAAGCACGAGCACTTCAGTACTCCTCGATCGAGTGGACCCTCAAGCTAAAGAAGCGGATTTCCTTGGCTCCGGACCCCCTACTGTGTGGAAACTACCCTTCAGGATCGATCAGCTGCAGTACTACGATACCTCTTATATGTGCGACCCTTCTACTAAAAGCAAGTAAGTATCTACTACAATCAAGTGTCCATATATTGAGGCTATAAATTTTAAGATGTTGCAGTAAATGGACTTTAAAGATCATTTTATTTTAAAAATTCAGACCGAAGAAAGATTTAGTGAAATTTATATTCACCGATTCCTTTCTCAAGATGAAATTCAAGGTACTTAAATAACGTCTCCAATTTCTTCTTGTAGCGACACGTTCGCCAGTCAATACGACTCCGACAACGAGCAGTGGGACGAACCGTTAAAACGTCGATTTAATGCAGCACAAACTGACAACAGTAAAGCGTCGGCGAGCACACAGACGCTGATCACAGTCCCGTTCTGCAGGGATCCCACGCAACCAGTACCGGTCCTACCACCCGACGAGCCCGACAATCCACCCGCTCCAAAACCAGCACGCAAAGACGGATCCGCCAGCAGACCCGCTGTATACAAGAAGAAACCTGGTCAGGCACCGCAAAATTACTACCAACCTCCAGAACCTTGGACAGGAGTGAGGGATGACACAGATATCCTAGAAGACACCGCACCGACACTTCGCAAGGCAAACTACACTAGGAGCATGCACGCTATTGACACAGAGGCGCAAGATCCCATAATGGAACTGCAAGCGATGGCCAAATCAACCAGCGATATGAACGAGGATGATCCTCCGTTCAATTTCCAGGCTATGTTGAAGAAAACTCCGCGGAACAGAGCATCGATGAAGAGGTCGAACGAATTGGGGAATGATTTGGTGGAGAAGCAGACAGTCGCAAAACATATCATCTCCCCGAGTAAGGCCAAGCCACCGGTTGCGCCTAAACTGCCTCCAGCGACTCCACCGCCAAATAAACCACCTCCTACTCCTCCGGCGCCAAGTAAACCGCCTCCTACTCCTCCTTCGACTAAACCCCCTGCGCCAACTCCTCCGCCAAGTAGAGTTACTCCTTCTCCACAGCGGTCTTCGAGCAGAGAATTCATAAGACAAAATTCAAAGGACCTTATTATCGCTGCATTGAAAAAGAGAGATTCACAAAATGATCTCATTTGTTCAGTAGACAATAAAATGGAAACATGTTCAGCAGATGACACAATGAAAAACGAGAAGGTTGAACTAGCTCCAGGATTCACAGTCGAGGGTACCGTCACAGATTTATAAAAGACACATTGAATTTTGTAAAAAATATATTTAATCTCCATTGCATTGGAAGTCCGCATACATTATTTATATTATGGCGTTACAATATATAATTTTTTTGACAACTAAGTTTTTAAAGCCATAGTTTTATGTTTTAAGTCATAAGGTTTTTGTTACGTTCTTAATTTATATATAATTTATATCTCAATAGAGTTAAGTATATTAAATACAAAAGTTATCTTAAAGCGAATTATGGCGAAACAGTGTGTTAAATAACACGTTTTTAAGGTTTCTCACATCGTAAAAAAATATATCAAACATTATGTTAAATCTTAAAGTACCTTAACCGAAATTGCTTTGGTAACTTATTATAATTGCTTATAAACTATTACTAGAGCGTTGTAATGGTTAATTTTACCACAGAAACAATATTGTATGGTCCATATAAGTTTTATAGCATTTATAATCTGTGAGCGATACATAGGTTACGAAATATACACGATTTCTTTTTTATGTAGTACAAATAAATTCGCCATGTTATTCAATATCTGTTCTTAAATGCAACCGCGGTATGTAGTAACAATATGACAAAACATGTTCCCCCTGTAGCAGTTTGAATCTTAAAAATTGTTTTTATTAGGGTAAGTTTTTTTAGATAAGTATGGGCAAATGGCAAAGATCTATTCTATATCTATAGCTAAACTGTATCGCTCACATCACACTAATATGTACTTACAAGTTGAATAGAAAAAGTAGGTAGCTTATTATATTACTCTGTTATTATTTCAAAAAAGCTCGATCGAATAATTTGTACAGTTTGATATGTTTATTATAACAATGATTTTGTTAGAAAGTTTATAGTTGTGGCTAAGTTTAAATCAGCCCATTAACTGGCCAAAATCATACCGTCGTTAATAGTCCCATACCGCGTAAGGGCTCAATTATGGAGAGGCGTAAAGTCGCGCGGCGCGCGATGCGGCGTGTCGCTCTCTCGCTCGCTCTCCATGGACGGAGATAGGCAGCTATCTCGGCGTTGCGCGCCGCTTTGCACTCCGCGCGAATGCCCGCCTCTCCATAATTGAGGCCTAACTAAAATTGTTAAATACCGCGTATGTAATAAAAAAATCAAAATTGAATTTTCGCGTCTATTGTTTGTCATTCACAATCCTACAGACGCGAATCCGAAATTCAGATTATTTTTGTACATACGCGGTAATTAGCATTGTTAGTTACGCGGTATGCGACTATCGATGACGATATTATGAAACAGAATAATTCTTGAATATTACATGTTTACATCAATTCTCTGGTCTTCCATGCCTGTTGTTTCGGGTGGAAATGAAGCTTAGATGTTCTTCAGGATATTAACTTCAAAATCCGAATTACCAGTCAATACGTTCCGCGCGATATCAAAATGTGATAACCTTTAGCGCATTACCCGACCAGTAGCGTCAGCAAATTCGAATCGTGCGAGGTTCACTATCTAAGCTTTGTTTATTCCCAAAACAACGGGTTCTAAGAGAGTAGACTCATTGTCCCTTATTGTAACAATATGACATGAGGAAATATTTCAAGATTCACGCCCACAAACTTGCAACTACCTTACATATTAAATCACTTGGAAAAATATAGTTTAATATACAATAAAGTACCAAAATATACGTTTACTTTATTTTTAATCTCATTTTCATATATATATTTTTAGGCCAAGCATCAATACTTACCGAATAGATATTTTATATATCCGAATTTCAATTTTATATATATCTAGAAATCACATCCTAAAGTTATTGCCAAATATTAATTGACTTAAAACTAAATATAAAATTAGAAAAATACATCAATAGGGTTATAAAAATATCAAGTATTTATTACATTTTATATTAACCTTAAGCTCTATGAATTCAGTCAATTCGTTAAAGGGTTATTTGATATTAATTCATACAAAAAAAATTGCCTGAATTTAAGAATTAGTATCAATACCGCTCCGCTCCCTATACATCGTTCATATGAGGAGAAGCCGGCCTTTAGAAAGGCTTAGATGGGTCCAACACGCAAAGGTTCTTTGGAATACACTAACCTAGATCTAAGGCTGCCATATTGAAATTATGGTCATGGATCGTTACCATCATTTAGGGTTCTATTTTATTAATGGAGGTCCTTTGAAGGCGTTATAATACCTACTCATCATTATGAATAACATTAACTATGAGACCAATCCTAAAATACCTTAAAAAAAATCTGCCATTCCATACAAACAATTTTGATTAACATTACTCGCCTAAGGGCTGATTTTTCACTCGCCAGATAATGTTTTATCCTATGAATAAATTTGACACTTGACAGATTTTGTATAGAAAAGATGTCAAAAATTCAAATTTATTCCCTCGGATAAAGTTATCTAGCGATTGGAAAATCAGCCCTAAATATATGAATAGCAGATTTTGTTCCAAATCTCACGCTTGAACCCAAGAAAACATCAAAATATTAAGTATACATTTGTATTGACAACACTACATAAAAAAAATACACTCCTCTACCACGATAAATCGCAGGGATAAGCTAGCCATGTTATATGTGCCCATTTATCTAGTATTTTTATTACAAGTATTAAAGCTATGAAGTTGTAGTTTCTATTCAACGCACCACACCACAGCCCTGCATACATACAACGACAAGATTCGTACAAGTAGAACCTTAATAAGTTATAGAAGTTGAACCAATAGGCAATTTGGTCTAATAAGATAGTAGATGAAGATTAAGGTGTTATATGGATTGGCAACTTAAATAATATAAACTCAAACAACAGCGAGACCTCTCTGAATAGTAACCGATACAGACGACAGAGAGCGCCACTAGTGACAGCGGCTAGGGGTGTCAATGAATGCGACAATGGGTGTGTTCAGTTATTACGGCGGACGACGCTCGTAGACGCATTATCGTCTGGGTGATCACACTAAACCGTTCAGTTATTTAAGCGAGCGTCGTCGGGCGATCGCTCCGGTCACTCCGTGAAATAGTAGGATGAAAGTCGTACTCGGTCGCACTGATATCAACCGACCAATGACTGTAGTCATAGGATACAGCAGATAATTTGAGGTCGTTCGATTGGTCACTCGCGTAACGCAGTTGTGGATTGCTCGAAGCCGTTCAATTATTCCCGATGAGCGAGCGACATTCGCACGAGTGACTTTCAACCGAAAAATTAATTACTGAACGTAGCCAATGTCGCATTCGCGCGTCACGAACACAAAGTCTTTGAATAAAAAGATAGTACCTATATTATTCGAGAAGAATCGTAGCGGTATCGCCTGAAAAACATGTATGATCGAGAACTTATAGATAGCAGAGCAGTATCGGTACATACTGGTGTAAATTGATATTTAAACCTTGTAAATACGACTACATATCAAGCTAAATATTTCCAGGATAAGCTGACCCCGCATTGTATAGGCTTTCCGTACAATGAGAAGTCAGCTTGTACTGAAAATGAATAACTTAATATGTAGCCGTGCGTTCCATTAACGGGAGTTTCTAACATTCCTTTCCTAATTGTCATGACAGAATAAAGAAAATGAAAAAGATACATAAATTTGTTTAAAAATCGTACTGCCATAAATTATATAATTACTGCCGATGTTAATTGATCCCAAAATTGATTGTTATGAAAATGCTCCACCAAGAATAAAATTAATTCTATGGTTTTATCAATGACTATTATAGATTTATATAAAAAGCAAGAAGATTATTAAAAACAAAAGTATATTTTACTTGGTATAATTCCTTTTAAAGCTTACTTAATATATATTATAGAATTTTTATTATTAATTAAATTAAATTAATGAAATCGATTAGGGTCGCCCCAAAAAGAGTGGTTTGTTTTTTAATGTCAAGTATTTCCGTTTAGTTAGCACATTTTTTGGTGCAAGTAGTGACTTAGAGTATGAAATGGTAGGTAGAGACGTTTAGTTTATTAATAATTAATATTTAGAAGCAATAATTATGGCGCTTATGTTACTAAAAACCGTGACTTCATAACTTTGAGATCATCAGATACCTATAAATTATAATGTACAGAATAAATATAATGAATAAACAAAATAACCTTACATTTTAGTGAAGTTAATCCTAAATAATATTATCCCAAAATATTAAAGATCATTAATGTTTAATTCGATTTTTCAAATGCTGGGAACAGACTGTGCCATCAAAAACAATGTAGCCGAAATGCCGAATATCGAATCTCGGCCTTCCGAAATTTTCGATAGTGTTCCCTACATTACGTAGGTCGGGCCAACGGCAGTTGTACCCTTCGTTGGCTTTCGTTTGAACATTCTATACCTCACTTTATAAACATGTCATGATTTAAAAATCATTCTTATAGAAGAAAGGTACACACTTCAATCATTTTAACTTTAATGATTTTACACACATCGACTTTCCCTTTACGTAAGTAAACGTTAAAGTGGAAAATACAAAAAAAAAACGCACGCATAATTTTAGGGACTATCATGCAACTTAATGTACACACGGCTACATATGAAGCTATACATTTCCAGTATAAGCTGACCTCACATTATATAGCCTTTCTTTACAATGATAGGTCAGCTACTGAAAATGTATAACTTGATATGCATGCAACAGTGCATTCCTACACAGATTTCCCAGACCTTAAAATAAGTGCAAATTTAAAACAAGTGTACTACTGACCATTTTGTTGTCAAATAATGCCTGAACTGGCCATAATTATGGTTAGGTACTAGCTAACATTATGCCCTATTTATACCGAAACGTACAAGACCAGAAGTTATCTCACTGTGCAATAAAAAGTAAAACTTATGCTACTGTTACTAAAGTTACGCTTGGCTCTGCATATGGATAGTTTTTGCATCGAAATTGTGTCTTATTAGCCAAATAGGTTTCAGAGTATCACATGATTCATACATTAAAATAAACAAATAATAAGAATCACCAAGGAAACTACTCGAGTGCATAAGTTTGGGAGTTTCATACGAAAGATCCAAAAAAAAGAACTCAAATAATTGTGTACGAATACATGGGCGTTATTAGAGTAGATATTGACCTATTATTTAGGTAATTTGTGATTTAGACATTATGCATTAGTTAAAAAAGTTCATTTTGCAACAGATTTTGTTGTCTACACATTGAACAATCTCTGTACACGTCACTGTATGCAGAACCTATCCTAGTGCATAGAACCTTGTAGAATGACACCGAAATAAGTCGAAGTACTTATATTTAAAAATAACAACACACAAAACCTCCTAAGAAGACAATCTTTCACTACGCAAAACATGATCAGCGGAATAATTACCATTCATTAACATAACTGTTTATAAAATAAAAATCTGTTCATTAAAACAAGAGCAATTAAACTGAATCTTAGTACATTCATAAATTCTTGTCTGGAGGAGAATTGGGAGAGCTCAACTTACCCACCACTTCCCTGTACAAAGAATTTTATAAGAATTAAACAAAAAACTTACCAAGGTTGACAAATATGATAAGAGAGAGCGAGAGACCGGAATAGGACCTTTGCCTCTTCCGCAAGTAAAATCCAGCACTGTCCAATACTGTAATGTTGCACTTACTACAATGCTAGTTAGGTATTTGCGTTCCTTTATCAAGCAAATCCAACTGACTGATGAACGGTTCGTTAGTACTCGAATAGTAAATTACGGACATCAGAAGTCACAAATAATGTCAAAAGAATGAGACAAAAACTGTTTAGTTGCAGTATCACAAAAAGAGACAGAGAGCCGAGTTGCTTCATACCTTAACCACACTCCCACGTTGATGAATACTATAATAATTTCTGACTGCATTGCTTCTTAGGTATATCCATTCTGTTCTTGACTTGTTCACAACTATCTTCCTCAGACGAGCAGCTGAGTGCCGTTAGGTTCGTTGAGGGTCAGTACAGCATGAGCCTCCACCATAACAACGAGAGAGTTGCGCGCCTCTTCGTGCGGCACACCATGCGTACGCGTCGCATGAGTATACCACGCGCCTGTAGATGGCAGCACTGATACGCACCATTTGCAGGATAGCCTAAAATTATGATAATGCAAATTCATTACCAGAGCAATTGAATTGTCTTGAATCAAAGAATTGGCTATATATTTTCATATCTAAAATTAAAATTACCTGTTGGTGACATGTCTAGATTTGACATGTCTTCGCCTATACCCCCAGCTGTTGTAAACGCGAGGACAAAACGGACATGGAAATGACGGATCTGTAATTAAAATTAGGTATGGTTATGTTTCTTAGTATATTTTTGTAGAGCAACAGATCATTATTTTAAAGTGAGTAAATTTTTTTCTATCAAATAGGCCTTGTGTCCATGGTATTTGTATAGGCAATAAAGAGTTTGACATAAATTTCAAAACTGGCAACACTACAGCATCATCCTATTAAGGAACAAGAACAATTAAAAATAGAAAATATTGTGTACCTTTACAATTCTGTGCATCACTGGAAACTAAATTAAGATTTTCAGTTTTTATGCTCAATGACTCAATCCTCGTTCCGCTCTGCAATACGGTTTCCACTTCCTTGTCTATTTCAATAATTTCATCAGATGCATCGGTCCCATTAATCTTTTCATTCAAACAAGGCTGTGTACTGCTGACTTCGATCTTATCAATTCGGTCACTCAACATAAAAGACTTTTTATTAGAACAATTATCTGTACTTTGTGTGTGTTTCTTGTCTGATGAGTCTTCGAGTAATGCTATGTCTGTATCATTAGTATTGTCTCCAGAATAGTCGGTAAGAGGTGATTCAATAGGCTCAATTTTGAGGACAACACACTGTGGGATGAAAAATTATTTTGGTAAACTTAGAATGAACATTATGAATAACATAGCATAGATGTTTCTTTTTTAAAATTACCTACATGTGAATTTTTTATTTTGATTAAATCTTAATTTTTGTAGTAATGTAGTTAAACCATGTTCTATTGTCAAAGCAGAATGAAAGGATACAAAAAAAAACCATAATGCGACACTTACAGACTGTTTCCCACCATCAGAGTTAATTCTGTGTACTGTTTCAGCATCAATGGTTGAAATACACCTTTTGCACTTATTGTTGCTAACATGTTCAGCTCTCTTCCGCTTCTTTGACTGAGCTCCTGTTGAATTCTGAAATTAATCAGACATACCTAATGAGCTTTGGAAGATATTACAATATAGCTGTAAGGAGTAAATGTTTGGTAATTTTTCTGTAAAAAATAATTATTTTTGCTACTCTCATGGCGCATCCACACATGCCGCCGGCTTATGCCGCCGGGTTCACTCAGATGACTGACAGACTCGTGTATATATAATTTTTTCGTCACCGATCGGTCATCTGAGTGAACCCGGCGGCATAAGCCGGCGGCATGTGTGGATGCGCCATCATGGTAACAATACTAGATTAATGGGTACCCATTTAATAATATTAAACAAATAACTTAACCGTCATAAACCCCCGACTCCAACTAGAAAAAGGACTGTAACTCTTGAACAGCTGAACAGATTTTCATGAAACATAGCTAAGATGATTCCCGATTAAACTAGATTTCAATTAAATAAAAACTGCATTGAAATTGATTGCTCCATTTTGGAGCTATGATGCCACAGACAGATACACAGATACACACTTTTAACACCCCTCTTTTTTGTCAGGGGTTAAAAATTGCATTGCATGCTCTATTAGTAATGTGGGCCAGTTTCCACAATTCTAAGTTGATGCACATTATGTTGCATACTAACATGCTTGGTCTATTGCCACTTCTACTCTGTCTATTACTATATAGTATAAAAAATAGCTCTTACATTATGCTTCTTGTCTCCGAAGTCCTCAACTAGAGCTATATCAGTGTCATTTGTGTTATCACCAGAATGGTCGGTCAGCGGTGATTCTACTGGTTCTATTTTTGGCACTACATTCTGAAATAGGTAATTGAAATAAAAGTTTATTTTAATTCGTAAAATAGCAACCGGTCACCGATGCCCACAAGCAACAGATTTTCATTGTCTAGTATAAATAATGGGTTAAAATTTCACATAATATTCATAAACTCTCGCAATAAATCTCGCTCAGTATTACTTCATAAATCTTATGTGGAGATACAAATAAAATTAATTTGAGATTGCGTAAACTAAACATGCATCATTTTACAACTAAAGAATAAAAATAAAACCTACATTTTGAGCTGCATCATGCCTGCCTTGTGACATGCATTTTTTGCATTTGTTACTGCTATCCTCATGTTCACTCTTTTTACGCTTTTTTGGCACTGTGTTCCCTGTAGTTTTCTGTAACATTCAAGAAACTAAGGTGTAATGTTACAGAGATACAAATATTGCGTTGGCTATTGATTTTTACAATAGGAACTTAAAATATTACAAGATCCAAATAGTATAAATAAAAATAGTTTCTACAATGGCAATAGTAATGTGTGATGTTATCCATGAAATTGTTAACTTCAAATCGTGAACTACAATCATATAAATAATAATAATATTGAAACTAACATCTTCTTCGCGTGAAATCTCGCTGCCTGTAGACAAGCCACATATTCTCAATGTCTCAGCTGTCTTCAACAGTACTGGCAAGAATTCTTCAGTCACATTCACCTCCCCGTTGTACATGAACGTTAGAAGCGTCCGTAGAGAGGCCGTACTGATGTCATGAAGCACTATAATTGGATCCTTGTGGGGGTTTTGCTATGAAAAAAACAAGTGGGCGTTAGACTTAAACAACGCACACGGAAGCCATATAAAGGCAATATGTAATACTGTTACTAAATTACCTGAAATATCGTCCTGAAAACTGAACTATTCGCTGATAATATCACCTTGTGAGCCTTAAAACTGTGGCCCTCAGAAACCAAAGTCACATCCGACAAGCCTTCGTCTTTGAACAATTCTTTTACGTTAAACAGTATGTTACTCTGATATCCGTTCCATTTTAAACTTATTTCCTGGTTCGCCATGTTAAGCCGTTAAGTAAACATCAGAAAATTAATTAATTTGCTGTTCTACCGAACCAAAATTAAATAATAGAAAAATTATATCCTACGAACGAAACGACGCAAAATTGCTTTGAAAGAAAACAATGGCACAGATTATAAAAAAATATTAATGTTACCAGTAGCAGTAGGTACGTAAAAATAGTGTTTCTACCATAGAAATATGATAAACCTAGAAGAGTAACTATTAATTGAACTTTTCAAATGTAGTGGTACTATTTTATCAAATACACGCGCTTATAAGATTGAAAGAGTCAGCTAGCTGTAATCGACTTGTCATTCAAGTCCATAGAGATAATATATAGTACCTATGCTTAAATATTAAGTCTATGGAACGAGCAATGCAATGACGTCATGTCACGTGACTCTGTGTTTTGGCGCGAACATTTGAATTTGAAAGTACTTTTTTTTTTTTAATTTTGTGGTGCTTACTCTTTTTATATTTACGAAAAAATAAAAAGTCCTTTGTTGTGTTACGTGATGTACTTATTAATTCTATGTACAAGTATGCACAGGTTGTGCGCATAGAATTAATAAGTACCTACTTCTCGTACAAGTGTCTATGCCTACTGCCTACACATTATCTAACCTTGATCCTCAGTTATTTGTAACTGCATTTCGAAATATTTAATCGTACGAAGGTACCTAAATCACTTTATCTAATCTTTATAATAGGTACCTACATTTAAACAGCCGATTTATATGAGGTATATTTTCGTATCAATAGGATTAGGATAAATCCAAATTAGGTAATAAAAAATCTGGTTTGTTTTTGGTTTAGCTTGACCAAAGAATATTGACCCTGAAGCCCCTGAAGCTGATGTTGCTAGTATTGGTATAGGTACCTACTTTGACATTTCATACTAATTATTAGTTGCGATAAAATCCGCAATAGGTACCTACCTATGGCAAAGAATACTAACTATTACTACCCTATAATAATATTAATAATTCATTTAATTCAGACTATTAAAATCCATACATTTAGGTAACTCAATCATCATCATCATATTTACACAGTCACACTATGGTTAGGTTTCTTAATTTTCTCGTCAGGCTTTACTTGAGTATGTTCGGAGATGGTTCGGAGCCTATTCGATGACTTGTGACCTTTTAGTACCTATCTAGAACTGTGACACCCACGTACCCACATTATGGGACGCGTGGAATATAACGGGCCAGCCTTTTTTTTTCAGTGAGGATGTCTGACAGGGTTAATGAAAAAATACCCGAAACCTCTAACTTCGTATTATATCCTGAACGTTTATTCTACGATTTTGACCTAAACTAAACAGAGTCAGTCAAAAAAAAGTGTAGAGTTAGTTTGTATGAAGTTTGTTTGAATGAAGAAAAAAAATGTTTCGAATATTATGAAAAGTCGTAGAACAAATCGATATTCAGGGTAACAGTGCTAACAGGTTTCGAGTATTTTTTCATTATCCTGTTTAAAAAGGCTAATGATCAAATGATGTTGCAACTTCAAATGATATTACAAGTAAAAAATTTAATAGTACATTCATTTAACTATTAGAATAAACAATTTAATGATCTCTAAACAAAACTAATAATTAACGAACTACCTAGCTCATCCTCTAGTACCTAGTAGTTCTAAGCGAAGGTACCACCTTCTATAATATTCTTCTTCTTGGTAGAAGGCACTCATCATCATTGGAGGTTGGCAGTCACCTCTTTGCAACGCTCTCTATCCATGGAAATCCTGAATCCTCCGCGGTTTTATTACCAGTCCATTCCTTGATGTTGTACAACCATGACATTTTTCTCCATCTTCTGCCTCCATCTTGCCCATCGTTATGGTGTGTAACAGCTGATATCGTTTGTGTCCCAAAACATGGCATGTTTTTTTTGTTTTTTTTTTTTTTGTTTTTTATTTCATGTAAACCAGATACAGGCACTTATGAAATGTCGAGACTCTAGGTGCACGGTTCCAAATAGTAGATCCTATGGAGAAGAACCGGCAAGAAACTCCATGGAAACTCTTTTCAAATAAATAATAGATCTTGACAATCTTTATCAGTACAATGTTGTGGTAAGATCTGCGAGAATAATGCAATTCAATGCGAATACAAATAATAAAATGTGTAGGTAATCTTACGCTGCTTGATGATGCTCACACGTTCTACCTTCTCAAGCATTCGTCTGAGAACTTCGATGTTAGTGACTTTATCAGTCCAGCTAATCCGAAGCATGCGTCGGTAACACCACTATTCAAATGCGGAGTCACTTCTTGAGATCTTCCTACATGGTCCATGACTCGCCCCCCTAAATAAAGACGGGCCATATCGTCGTTAATAATCCCATACCGCGTAACTAACATACCGCGTAATTATGTACACTATCGCTAATTTTACAGGAGGGCCAAAAACGAATTGTTAATCACAATCAGTTACTTGCGAAAACTCAATTTTGATTTTTTTTAACACTGCATTGTTTAAAATTGGTAGTTACGCGGTGTGGAACTATCAACGACGATATGTAACAGTGAAGAAACATAATGCGGAAGATTCTTTTTTTTAAATTATGAAACACATTTTTGAATTGAATTGAAAGTCTCACTGCGAGACATTAAAGATATTTTCATTTTTACCGGTCTTTTTCAGGCTGTGGCTAGTAGTCTTATAAGTGAGAATTCAGGTCATTCGGGTACCTACTTCTGGGCTTGCTGCATTGGTTCTTTCTTATATTTTTACTATAGCTCCTTCTACATGCTGCAGTGTGACTTCAATCAACTCAGTGAACAGTTTGACGCAATCTTCTGCTGGAAATAAGCCGCACATAGATTAAAATGTAAATTAAGAACTAAGATTAAGAAGTATGAATTTCTTAGTTACCAAAAATACTCTCATAAATTGATAAAGCTAAAAAATGCATTTTCTTAAAGTTACACGGTTGCAGAAATTACAAAGTTGTTGATATAATTTGTTCAGTAATATTGCTACATTATTTTTTAATTTACTCCATTGTTTCAATTTCAGAAACGTGTATTAACCTCTGTTAAGCTGTCTACTCCAAAATACACATGTTCATAAAATCTTAACTCTGGTAGCAACCCAACAAAATTTCAAATTTGTATTATTTCTTATAAAAAATACTATCGTTCAGTGGAGTTGCAAACAGTAGGAGGTAAACATAAAATAAACAAAACTAATTCAATATTAGTACAATCGATTAAATATAGCTGTAATGACCACTTCAGAGTAATAATATAAGTAGGTCACGAAGCAATACCCGAGCATTGCCCAGAAAATGGGCTTATCTTAGCTAATCAAATAATCTGGCCCTTATGAAACTATTGTCTTAACTCTAGTCAACAGTCTATCAATAACAATTCGTGGCTCTTCACCTGCCATAAATATCATTGATAGAGCTGTTAATTCACTACAAAGAATATTTTCATACCAAAATGTGTTCAAGAAAATTGATCACAATTTTGATAGCCGTGTTCGTTTCTCAAAATGCTCATGCATATGATTATTATACATTCTCAGAAGTTTCTAGTGAAGAAGCAGTAGAAGACGCCCGCTTAGATACAGTAAGTACCTCATCATCATCATTTCATATCCTTTTATATTTGAAACGCTTCTGTAGTCTCCGCATCACACTGTTCCAGACAGCGTTAAGTTATCATCTGACCACCGAAGTCCTGATTTACCCAAGTACCTACCTACCTGTATTATATTTATTACTTTCGTCATCATAATATTAGCAAGTAAATATCTAACTACTGACGAAAGACCAGAGTAACCGATACAATGAACGGTCATAGAAATAATTGCCGTAACCACCCGCTTGGCCAGGGGTTACAAAGGAGGAGGTAGTTGCCCATTCGGTTGACACAATCCCTGAGTCGCCTTTTAAGATACCCATGGGTAGGGAGAGAATGACCTCCTTGCCGGGAATCACACCCTCAACGTAGGATCTCAATTAAAGAAATTAAAGCTTTTGTACATTTGGCTGTACACAGGCGTATTTTTTAACTTTCCGAAGGGTACTGATTAATGCCATTAGAATTAATATTAAGTTGGCTTGTAAGTCACAAACCGTATTTGGGAAGCGAGTATACTATAAAAATAAATGTAAACTCCCCCAGCAATTTGGCAACAGAGCTTCACAAATATTGTCTTCCATAAATGACTCACCAGCAAATACTTGTTTTATCGCAGTTTGTGAACGTGACTCACCATTTTCTTCACAGTTTTCATTGATAAGAAAATATGGGTATCCTTGCGAAATACACCGAGTGTACACTGAAGATAAGTATATATTGGAGATGCACCGGATACCCAGTAGATTCAAATCGCCCACGGCTCCGGTGGTGCTCTTACAGCACGGACTGCTGTCGTCTTCTGCGGAGTGGGTCCTCATGACACCTAGCAGGGGACTAGGTACGTTATCTACGTTAGGGTTTAGGTTTTTCTGTTATGTTTTCATAAAGCCGCATACAGACTGGGCAGTATCAGCGACGTCACATATAAAAACTAGTCTGTTATACACGAGATTTTTTTATGTAGTGCGCATAATTTGTAGAGTGATTCAGTCTTTGTTCCTAAATGCAACCGCAGTATTGGGATACACTTTCAAACAAAACGAAAATTCGGCTTAGTATGGGGAACACGGTTAATTTACTAGCGGAAGCCATACAAAATCAAAATTTTATTTTGTTTTGGTATGGAACTCAATCTGTCTGCGCCTTTATTAGTACCTATGACTAGAGCTCATAGTTTCATAGAAATACAAATTCCTAAAATTATGTAGCTGTGGAGGAATGAGGTATGATGTTCCTCCAGTGAAAAGGGAGTATCCTCCGACCAGGCGAGGTGATATTGCCAGGCAGGCCGAAGCCCGACGGTTGATGTCGGACAGTTGTATATGTGTTAGATGCGATATTCTTTTTCCTTGTGTGATGCAGGCTTCGTCATCTGATTGGTCGAATTCATATTTTTCGCGCCACTGTAGTTAGCATTATTGCCTTGCCTTGCTAAGTAGTTATTCTATGTGGCGATAGATGTCGCTATATAGCCACCATTAAACTGAATTTTGTATGTAGGTATACTAAGATGGTACCGTTGAACCGGCCCCAATCACAATCAAAGCATTTATCAGCATCGATTCGCATTTTATCTATTGAAAATGGCTATTTTGTATGAAGATGCGTACGTAAAAATGAGAATTGATGCGTACGCAATTACGCATCTTCATATAAAATATCTATTTTTAAAAGATAGAATTCGAATAGTTGCTGATGAATGTGATTCAAGTCTACAGATCTTAACATAATACTCAGCTTCAGTAAAATCCATTAACACGAAATTTCCATGCACAAAACCATTGATGTACCAACATGTCTAGACAAGATTACCTACAACTGTATACGTATAAAAAATCACGCAATTATTTCAACATAGACTTTCGTTCCAGCATACCTCTTATCAGATGCTGGCTACGACGTATGGATGGGCAATGCACGAGGGAACACCTATTCCCACAGACACGTGTCCTTAAAGCCGTCATCATCCGCCTTCTGGAAATTCAGCTGGCACGAGATTGGGTACTATGATCTCCCTGCTATGATCGATTACGTTATCAAAGATACTGGAGTCCCCAAGATACAGTACATCGGTTTCTCTCAAGGGACCACAGTGTTCTGGGTCCTGATGTCTACAAGACCGGAGTACAATGACAAAGTTGTTGCCATGCAAGCTTTAGCACCTATTGCTTACGTGGGGAATATAAGAAGTCCTCTTATTAAAGCCATTGCACCTTTCACCAACTCTCTCGAAGTACGTACCTTTGAAGTTTTGATTTTCTTGAATATTTGGAAAGATTTTAATTTTAACTCTTAGATTATTGATTGGTCTCCGCTGATCTAAGTTTTAACCTTTCTAATTGAATTTCAGATAATATTCAAATTGTTGGGGACTAACGAAATTCTGCCGAACGGCAAATTAAATGAACTTGCAGGACAGAAGCTGTGTTTAGAAGAAGCTATCACCCAAGTTCTTTGCACCAACCTTTTGTTCCTGATTTGTGGATTCAACGATGACCAACTGAACGCAGTAAGCACTTACATTTAATTTTTAAATTAAATGTGGTTAGTATTATACAAACAAAGCAAAAAAATGTTCAGAAGGCATAATTGTAATAAAGTTTTAGGTAGTGCTATGGGAATTATTGGTACAGATCTTCGTTTCATCACGAAGTTTATAATTTTCGCACTTGCATGGTCCAGAATGCACCAAAGCGGAGATGGGCGGAGGGATTTCGTTATTTACACATGTCTTTTCCGCTTAGCTTCAGTGGACGCGGTTCAAGCGGGGAGGATAGGAGGCGTCTCACAAATAGGCGACACCGCAGCGGAGACGAGGGGAGATATAAAACGACTTTCGACGAATGTCAAGGCGAGCCGCCGCGCCGATAGTCCCACCCCGTTTAGCTCTCATCTAGCCAGCACATATCTCCGCTCAGCTTCGGTGAATACACCTCACCTGCAAAGCCACTCTACTCCTCTCCTCTCCGCCCATCTCCGCTTTGGTAGATACCGGGCCTTAGTACGGTTATATCGAAAGTCTTGATAAATAAGTAAGTTTCATTTTTTCAGACGATGCTACCGGTTGTCCTGGGTCATACACCAGCAGGGGCTTCTACAAGACAACTCATCCATTTCGGACAATTATACAAATCGGGAAAATTCGTACAATTTGATCATGGCTGGTTTACGAACATGCGTAAATACGGAAGCGTAAATCCACCGGCATATAACCTAAGAGAAATAAGAACGCCTGTATTCCTCCATTACGCTGATAATGATTGGTTATCAACACCAACTGATGTAATGAAACTAGCTGAAGAAATTCCATCAGCAATTGGAATTTACAGAGTACCTTTACCAAAGTTCAATCATTTAGATTTCGTTTTTGCTATAAATGCGACAGAATTAATTTACAACCGACTCTTGAATATAATGGCACAATTTATAGACAGAGTAAACATAAATAATTAAAGGACATTTTATTTTACGCAACTTATTACAAACAAACGAATACAATTTTTTTATCAAATTGGTCTACTCTTTCATTTGCACCTTATTGTCCAAACCTGCGGAATAAATACAGATCATTATATTCACTATTATAATTCTCTATCGTTTATTAGAAATTTATCATTATTATAGGTAATAGGTATCTACTTACTTGCAGTCGACTTATGAAGTTATGACTCGCGTGTCAGACGAAAATCCTACAATATAAAAAAGAAACATTAATACAGTTACTTATATTACCTACATTAGAAGTGTAATCCAATCCAATGGATATGCATTAAAACCGACTAAAGGATTTTTTTTTCAAACCTTGCCCCTCACTTGGATTTATCCTGTATCGTGGGTACAGTGACTACTCTCATTATAATTTATATGCAAGTTTCCTATTATGACAATGATCGCAACTATTTCATTATCATCACGACTGCTAGTGTTGGTGATCGTAGTATGTCGGAAACTTGAGTTTAGCACACACAGAATGACTCTGGTCTTCTTGCTCATAGGTACTCTTGAGAGCATCTTCCTTTTGACAGCATGGTTGTCGCAGTGGCTTAGTGATTGGCTTCCTACGCTATGTGCTGCGGGCGCGATCCCCGCACGGAACAAATATGGCCTACAGATAGTTGTTTCGGGTCTGGGTGACTTTATTCAGTAGAGTGGTTTATTTGCAATAAACAGAAACTTACGCAATGTGAATCAGAGCTATCCAATGTTATCGTAGAACATGATGGTGCAGATCTGCTAGCATTCACTTTATGAAATGTAGCATCAATCTCTGATTGCTTTGCTCGATGTTTTTTGTCATTTGCTATACCCATTTCTCGTTTCACGATCGCACCAAAAGTGTTTTGTACTGTAAATAATGGTACATAAATTTATACTCGTCGAAATTCGACCAGATATTATATATAAATAGCTTTCTGCACTCCTTCTCTATATCAAATCTCACACTCCTCCGTGCGCGCAATATGGTTAAGAAGGGGTACAAAGTTTTCTCTTCACGTATTAATAATTATATAGATTTGTCTGAATATCTAATAGAACTATATATATTACTAGCAGCTGTTTACCTTTCGTCAATAGTACCATAGGATCTTCCCTTCTATTACAACATGGACTATCCATATCGAAATCATTTAAGATTGGATCATTTGTTTTATGAAGAACTTGTAACAAAGAAATGTGCCTATAAGTCTGAAAATATAATCGCTTATTAAAAGAATTAAGTTGATATAAGGATATTAACACATTATTTGGTTGAATGAAATTAATTACCTCATTTTTACAATTTTTCATTGTAATGATCATTTCTGAGTCAAGACCTTTGACTTGATTGCAGATGTCTACATTTTCTTCACCGCAACATTCGAATGGTTTAGGCAGAAGAGCAACAGTATCATTGTTGCTTGTACATGTTGTAGGAGTATAAAATGATGATTTCCATGAGGAGTTTTTGTATACATTATGCAATTCGATTCGTAAAGAACTGTTTTCTCTCTTCAATTTTTCTATTTCTTTCTTTTGACAAATGCATTTGTCTTGTAAATACTCCAAATTAATTTTGTATGTTGTAATTTCATCATTTATTTCATTGCAAGAATCGCATCCCATATCGACCGTTCTGACTCTCGCCGAACATTGTCTATTTTGCTTTCGCATATGTGACGAACATGGTCTACCAGATTTAGTTACTGTAGGACACGATATACAATCCGTATCTGTTGATTTAATTTTATATGTTTTCAATGTGTAGCTGCATTTTCTCTTAATATCTTTTGTGCACTCGCAGTCACCTGGATAAACACAGGGCTTGAGATTACAAGGTACAGCTTCTTTCTTCACTGTCTTCGAGCTTTTCCAAAGACAAGTGTTTGGAAAACGAGGTGATCGGCTTAAGAATGGCGTGATATTTTTAACGAATAAAGCTTGTTGAACCATTTCATTCTGCCATATTTTAGCCACGGACCGTACACTGTAAGTGCGACAACATTCGGTTGGTTCTAAATCCTCATTTTTGGTGTAATTTACGTTAAATATTTTTTCAATAATGATTTTCCAAAACATCTTAACACTTTTTAAGGCTTCCAAGCATCGTTCACAAGGCCAATGACTGGTTTCGAATTCCTCCTAAAAAGAAAATTATCACATGAAAGGAAATTTAGCTCATAGATTGGGGGACCATTATTATTATTTGTTTTTTACGCAAATATATATTATTTTATTCTTTTCTATTAAAATTTGACTTACATCATCAAAATACTTTTCGAAATTCTCTTCATTTTTAAAACATTCTTTCATTGCATGACATGAAGTGCAAATGCTATCCAGGACGACTTTTGATTTGCAATCTGGGTGGCAACGGGGTGTAGCCTAGAAAAAATAATTATAAGGATAATTATTATAATTCATAACAAATAATATGACGGTTCCAAGCCACTCCAGGCTGATAAAAATTTAGTTTTTCCAATAGTTTTTCCAAAAGTATTTGGTTGTTTATAGGGCTCCTCGACAAACAACACCATAATGTGACTGTTATCTATACTGTCCATGTCTACCCACTATTGCGTATAGGCCTCCTCTTTTTACGCCACTTGTATGGGTCCTGAGTAATTCTCATCAACTGTCGCCCCGCAATTTTCATGTCGTCCGGCCATACGTATTGGGGGCCTTCCTGGCAGTCTCCGTCCTTCCCTTGGCCAGTGATGATAATAATATACATAAATTCATTATCACTTTACTTACCCTGCATCGGCTTCTACACGTCATGCTCCTCATAAAACTGGCTAAAGCGCTAGTAGGTAAAACGCAGATAGGCATGTCGCACTTTATCCATTCCCTGAGGTAACGATCGCGCGTCGCCACGTCATGACTCCATGCCCTGACGTCACGGCAAGACTCATACGATTTGATCTTACCCTCGTTGCGTGAGCAAAGTCGTAAGTTACTATGACCTATGTGATTCATTGAATTCATACACTTGCCAAACTATTTTTTGATCGTGCCTCCATGTTGACATAAAATTTTGAGATCCAAATTGATGACGCCGCGCCAGTTGTTTGTCACATTGGAGCGAGCGTCATGTGAATAGACATGATGTCAGAACGTGTCAGAATGTGTCAGAATCTTTAGTCATTGGTCAGAATATAAGAAGTTTAAGCTTTGGTCAAAATAGGTCAAAATAGTAGCAAAGCAAAATAAGTAGTAAAAAATTCCATATTTTTCATTTAATGTATATTATCTAACAGTAGCATCTTTATTACGAACATATTTTATTCCCGTTTAATTTAAATACAGCCTGAGAAAGACAAAAAATTCATGTTAAACACTGGCATTTAAAACATAAAGAAAAAAAAATTTAAAATTTGACATTCTATTTCAAGTCATCATTCCGCCTCGATTTCTTTTGACAGTTCAAAATATTTGATAATTTTCGTTATACACATTTTGCCGTAAGTTTATTGCAAAACAAAACATTTCAAATCGTATCGTTATGCGTAAAATGGATGGCGGAGAAAAGTAGCATATATTTATATACATGTATATGTTTAGAAAGATCATACATTATCCTAAGTAGACTAAACAGTTGGCATCGCGATGTCTTTCATAACGAAAAGGGAACGAGTGTTCAACGAATACGACCTGTTCGACTTGCCGGCGAGGAACGAAGGGAAGTTGAAGGCGTACGCGTCATGCACGGACGCGAGGGCCTGGTCCCACTTCTGTTCGGATAAAAGCGAGCACTTGGTGGAGATAATAAAGAGGAACAACGAGACAGTCCGCCCCAAGTATTTGCCGACGAACGTGATCGTTGACACGCTGATGGTAGTGAAGAATGCGGAGATCGCACGCTTGCAGCGCAAGATTGAAGAGTTCGAGCAAATGTTGGCTGCGTACGATCAGCTCGAGCTCTCATGCGATCAGAAGTGCGAAATCGCTACCGCTGTAAGTACTGCTTTATGCAAAAATGGGCTTACCCAACAGACGGTCACTACGAGTGCTCATGTCGAGAATATTTTCCATCCTATTTACCACTCTACCTATACAATTTACACAGCCAATTAAATAGAAACCGGTCGAGAGATATCTAACATCACGTTTTTGTTGATATCCGGACTAAAGGTACAGAGGGTCCTCGAGAGTACCTACCTATATTCCATGCATCCTTATTTTTACCCGACTATGGAGAGGGTTATTTGTTTTTGACATCGTTCGACATGATGACGTCATACTCAGCTACTATAGGTTATTACCAATCCAGTCGTCGAGGAATTGGACGTCTGTGTTTATACATCATCACACAGCGCACTGATAATATGTTATCTTTATTTAGGAAGTATGATTATCTAGATTCTAGAATATCAATCGCATAACATTATATTTCAGCATGCATCAATAAGAGCGGCCAACAAAGAGCTGGATGAACTGGTAAGAATCTATATATTAATACGTGAAGAGAAAACTTTGTACCCCTTTTTAAGCAGGAGGAGGAGTGTGATATTTGGCATAGTTAAAGTTTATATCCATGGAGAAGGAGTGCAGAAAACTTAAATTACGGTCGAATTTCGACCACTGGGCGACCACTAGTAAATATAATTTAGTACCTATAAATTTTCTGCCTGCCACTTCATGCTACACATCATATTGATCCAAGGAAAAATCCTCCATGAGTGACGAACCCTGAAATCGCCTGGCATACCCTGGGCAATCAGCCTCGATACCACCATTGCTGATTGGGATATTTATAATTTCCCATAAATCCCATGTGTTAGTGCGGCACTCGATGGCACAAGAAAACTGCAAAAACGGTCTGTGATACAATTTTGACAATTAAATACAGTTAAATCATCAATATTTTAACTACAGACCGAGGCCGTGTCCACCGACGATATGACAGATCGGCCGATTACTCGTACAAAAAATCATGTCTATACGGCTGATTTTGCACTAATCGTCTGTTATGTTGTCGGTGAACTTGGGCCTTAGAAGGTTTATTTTGTATCACAACACCATTTAGCTCCACAATCGCCAATTAATCATTTCGTAAGCTTTTTGATTACGAGAATTATACGGCCATAGCTTACTGAATATGTGCTCAAAACGCAGCCAATGACGAAAAACTCAATCATAATAAACATAACTACATCCATAAAAGGTAATTTAATGCAAGCATACGATTATCATTTGGACCATAATAAAAAAAAACTAATTTTGGACCATAAATAATAATCTTTGTGGGAAAACCATAACCTACTACGGTTTTTAACTTTTTACCCATAATTCGATTGTCATAAGTTTTGAATTAATAATTACCTACACAAAGTACCTACATTGCTGTATAACTGTTAAAAATATCCTCTACATATTTATGCATCAAAACATTATCAATATTATATAATAGATAATAATAATATAATATAATATAGTTTTCCTGTTTATTTCAGTGCCTAAATTTGGATTTATCCAATTTCACTGAGGTAAGTACAAAACTTTGATTCATCATCAGCCTGTAGCAGTCCACTAAAAAACATAGACCTCTCCAATCGCACGCCATCGATAAAAACTTTGAAAGAAAGAAAGAAAGAAAATAAATTTATTTTTGCACAAAGGACACAAGGCGAGACAAATTGAAATACCGGTAAAACATCCCAACTTTGCCTAGTGCAATACCGGCAAATGTGCGCGCCTGAGTTAGGAGTCATTATGCCTTGTACTTACCTACAATATTTCTGGACTAACTGATGCCATTATTAAATCATAAATCAATTTATTGGTAATTTCCATTACACGTCAAAACCGCTGATCATTCATACAATTCAAAATGACGATGATTATGACGAGTACTTAAGTAATTCAAGGCTTTCTATCCCAGGCAATGTTAAGAGTCTAGGCAAAGTTGGCAGCTTTAGGTACATAAAAAAAATAATTATTGAGACATCAAAAAAAGTCTATTGAAATCTTTGTTATCTGAAAGTCCGATTGCCGTTGGAGCAGAGTAGCTGGGACAGACTGGATGCGGAAGCCGGGTAACCAGGTGATATGGCGCAACTTGGGGGAGGCCTATGTCCAGTCGATTTAACATGAGCGCCACGACAAAGCTTTGTCGTCGCATTATCTCGCGTGGAAACAGATTTTAGTGGCATTATCTTGTCTTGTCATGACGACAAACTTTTGTCGCAGCGCTCATGTTAGCCTAGCTGGAGTGCGATAGACTATGTTAACCGATTGATTGAGCGTGAAAGTATAACATCTAATAAAATTAATAATTTTAAATACTTATTTTCAGGGCATTGATTCAGAAGGTTTCGAGGTAATTATAATAATTTATATCTGCATATTTTTCATTTATTAAAGCGTGTATTTATTAAATATAATAACAATAAAAATAAATTCGTTTCAGACCGGAAAATCGAGAGGCGATGAGGTATTTTTCCTATAAATAAATATAACAATGTATTAATTTATTATCATACTTATCCTTGTATACAGGTATTTTATTTTTATTGCGCAATCTTTGCAGATTGATTCAGTGTCCGTTCCCGAATGCAACAACAGTACAAAAATTCACTCCAAAACAAAATAAAAAAATTGATTTTGTATGGCTTACGCTAGTAAATTATGCGTATCGCCCATACTAAGCCGAATTTTCATTTTGTTTTAAAGTGTAACCCAATACTACGGTTGCATTTAGGAACAGAGACTGAATGACTGTACAAATTATGCGCACTACATAAAAAAATATCCTGTATTTTGGTAGACATTCATACTGCTACAATACCCTAAAGCGCAAATTCCACTGCGAACGAAGCTAAGCTAGGAGTAACTTAGTTTACCTTAGCTCACGTCGCGACGAGTCATTTTCATACTTTCGTTTCCACCGAGCTAAGTTAGAGCACACCAAGGTCAGCTAAGAGAATAACTTAGCTTAGTTGCCTTGGTTTCGTAGTTTGGTTCATGGTGGATCCTGCGCTTAAAGGTTTGGTAGTCTACGGGACAACGGCGCATACAGCGTGCTATTGTTTATAATATGAAAATGTTCCCCTGTAATGCCGGTTTCACACAAGAGCTGGAACCTTACTACGAGCTCTTAAATCAGGGCAGATATTGAACTGCCCAGACATTTCCAATATAAACTGACCTTTCATTGTACGAAAAGCCTGTAGGCTAATTCACGTAACTAAAGTAGTGCAGTTGCCGCGCAGTTGTAATAAAATATTGATCAAAATAACACATTTAGTAATCTTCTGCTTCTTCTTTCGTTATGGCAATTGAGCCGATGTCGACTATTCTGCCATTTGGTAACCTCTGAGCTTCAGTGAGATACGCTCGCGTCAAGTTCCAGCGTCACTGCAATACGATCGGCGCGTCTTAAAATTACGTGAATTAGCCCTCTGTACAGTGTGAGGACAGCTCATACTGGAAATGTCCGGGCAGTCCAATTTCTGCCCTGCTATAAGAGTTCGTTCTAAGCCCCCAGGACAGCGAGTCACAGTATTGGAGCAAAAAGTACTGCCACAGCTGCTGGTTCGAGGGATATTACCTCATTATCGTTGTGATAAATTTATATTCGGCTTGGAAAAGATAATTAACCAATTAATTTTTAGAAATTATTATTTATTTCGAATATAACTATTTTTTATAGTATAAATTAATAGAATTTATTATTTCTGAAATTTTCAAAACAAATGCTTATTTACAAGCTATTTGAACGAGCGTGACAGTACTGTTCTGTTGCAGCATGCGCGTTCATATAGTAACAGTACCTACTATTCTCGTCCCAATAGATCTTCGCAGGTCGCAGTGACCAAGGGGTTTAGTACCCTACCTCTACCTACTATTCTCTACTCAGCTTCGCTGCCCTGCCCTCGTGTAAAACCAACTAGAATGTATACCCCTACCTAACCCCCTAACTACCTCTAACTAGCACAGTAGCACTAAAACCTTGTAATTTTTAATCACTGATTAAATTAGACCAGTTTTTGTCATTTGTATGCCAATGAGTAGAGATAGCAAGTTATATTACGTTTAATCAATGTTTATTCGTAAGGGGGCGCAAAATTTTAAAATTTTGATACCCTTTCTGTTATAGTTAGATAGTCCTGTTCTTAGAAAACTTTCGGTTAATTTTAGAGATATTATAAGCCTCATTATACTGTCAGTGAGAAAATTTACATTTCTAAAAAAACTTTCTAAGTAAGTATAACAATAAGGGTGGCCATCCATATAGCGCTAACATTTTCCGCCAGTTTGTAAATTCCATCTGTAAGCTAACTATAAAATTCAGGGTGGATGCAGTCGGCTCAACTTCGTCATATTGGGTTTGTAGTTTGTATTTACTGGGAACTTCCGCAGATGCGCAAAGCCGGAACGAGCTGAATATGCGCAATCTGCAGACTTTAGCCGTAATTCGAAGGTTCTCGATTCTATGTTAATATTGTAATTGTTGTTATTTCAGGCGACACCAAAAACAAACGATGAGGTAAGGAAAATTCTAGGTACAATAATAAGGAAGTTACATTATTTTTAGTTTATCGTAAATAATATTGAAGGCTTAATTAAACATAGTACCTACTTAATAACATAAAATATTGCATGAATTATTTATCACAATTAATAAAATGACTTTCAAATGTTTGCGCCACAACACAGAGTCACCTGACATGACGTCTTTGCGTCGCTTGTACACATAACGTGTGAATATGGTTACCAAGAAAACACGAAGGTGTGACGTCATAAACTCGATGATGGTGTTTAAAATAACGTTCCGTTTTACGTAATTTATAATAAAGATAATTTGTAAAAAAGGTATAATCTATATAAATTAAAAAAAAAACCGTTCGTTGGTAAGCGCACCACATGAGAATGAATCACAATAACATGACAACCAGCTGAAGTTAGTGCCATATAATGTACTAACTACTTTAATAAATCCTTTAATAAACAGGAGACCTCACCAAAGAAGGACTCAAAAGGCGTTCAAAATGAAATGCCGGGGACTTTTGACGTTGCTACATGTAAGACAAAAATACCTAAATGTAAAATAGTATATGTATATTAATAATCGAATGTAGAATACGAATTAGAATGCCTAAGTACTATATGTTATAGATTCTCTAATTGTTACTTAATTTTCATTTCAAACCAGATACTATTTCGTATTTCAGCTGTCACCGATTCGAGGATCGACGAAATGCAAGATACAATAATAGTAAAAGACGCAAAATTAAACGCTATGAAAAATACCATAGCTGTAAGTAAAAGTGTCGCTTTTTGACATATTATTAACACGCTTTTATTAGCTTCACCTGTAACGTAACTAACTAACGAACTATGTAAGAAAATCTTGGAGTTTTTGACCCACTTCCCGGTTTCCGTTTGAGCTGAAATTTTGCATACACGTTCAGTTTGGATGACTAAAGCGTGTTCTATAGTTTTTTTTAAACTATAATATTTTATACATACTAGGTATGAATATAACTTTCTGACGACAAACATCTTACATCAATATACGACACCATCGAGTGTAGACTTACATGGAGTTTGGAATTCGCACCATCGCGAAATATGAACGTGTTTTATTTGTATTATTATATTTTTAAACATCTGTCATTACGATTTTCTTATGCCACAGGTCATGGAAAACGATGTTTGCGAGCCTTACTGCATCTATGCCCATATATACACGGCACTGGAAAAAATATTTGGTATTCTTTGCCAAAATGACAAGTACAGGCAGTATTTGAAATTATTGGTCGGTTAAATACTACTACTAAATCTATAAAGCAACATAATGTGACTTTTTATCTTACATCATTTCTCTATTTTAGACTGCCGGTAAAGACACTCGTTGCATTGATATAAAAGGTAAAATACTTTTTAAGCTAAAGGTCTTGGAAAAATTTTGCTGTGCATTAATAGCTCCTTGTACCCAAGAATTCGTGTCACGTGTGCCACAACGTGATAGTGATGATTGTGCGTGCTATCGTGTTGATGTAGTATCTCGAATGGAAACAACCTATGCACTAACATCAGCGGAAGCAAAACAACCAAGTCTAGATAACAAAAGAGCGCAACTTGTTGCTGATATTATGAGTAATAATGAGATGAAAGAAATTCTCAGTAAAGAAAGTTCTACAGTTAAGCAAGATGAAGATCTGGCTGATGACGTTTTCATTATAGAGAGTTACAATATAGATACAGAGAATTTAAAACGGTTGAAAAGTTTACAAGAGAACTACGATGATTTGATGACGTGTTATGAATCTTTAAAACATGAAAAAGATAATTTAGAAATACGTTGTCTTAAATATGAAGATATGGAGAAAGATTATGCAAACTTAAAAGTGCAAATGAGAGAATATAATTCACTATGGAATGAAAAAGAACATTATCGAAAGCGCTCTACTGATCTTGACACATTGAAAGAACAATACCTTATACTAACCGACGAGACTTCCAATTTAGAGACAGAATTAAAAGCTGAAACAGAAATTAATCACATCAAATGTAAAGCGCTCGATGGTTTGCGGAACGAAAATATTATGTTAGAGAAAAAGTTAAACGAAGCTTCAATTGCTTTTGAAAAGGACAAAAGTGCTTTGTTGTGCAAGTTGAAGGAAGCAGAGTGCAGAGTTATGTGCCAAGGCCAACAAATCAAAAGTTTGTCACTACAAATTGATAAGCTACTAGAGCAAGACCAAGAAAAAGTTAGTATTTTTTAAACAGTTTTACGCCGTTTAATTGAGCCTCGTATAAAAAACAGCTCTTCAGATCAAATTTAATTGTCCCAGGTTTCGGGACATCACATAAGTACATTAATAATTCCTGTTAGGTATTTTATTAATACACTTAGCGAATTGAATTGAATTCAGGTTTTTATTTCCCAAAATTGACAAAAATTCAGGAGACCCGTATTTTCTGGTTT
The DNA here is from genome assembly GCA_932294325.1 of Allophyes oxyacanthae. Taxonomy (NCBI): domain Eukaryota; kingdom Metazoa; phylum Arthropoda; class Insecta; order Lepidoptera; family Noctuidae; genus Allophyes; species Allophyes oxyacanthae. The sequence continues at coordinate 4,902,712 of OW028612.1, forward strand.
AAAAAAAATAGAAGACTTTCTCGTTGTTTTAGATTTCTAATTCTATTCGTTTTTATTATCTTAGGATGTAGAAAATCTGATTAATAATTAGCAATGGTGGCAAACGTGAATGATGTCTACTTAATTTTCTTAACAAAAACCTGAATTGAATTCATTTACTGTATTAATTGCATTAATTATTAATGTACTTAAGTGATGTCGCGAAACCTGGGACAATTTTCGTCCCAGAAAAAATATTGTCGTAAGGAAGTCTCCACTTTTTGTCTCTGTGCCTCGAAGTTTAGGTACATTAGCACCACTTATTCGGATCACTCTGGTGATAAGTCACTATCATATTTAATTTTTTTTGACCTCACATAAAACTGAAATAACCTTGTAAAATAAAACATCTGAAAAGTGTTTGACTGGCTTATAAAACTAGTTTTTACTCATGCTATTCTTATTTCAGACTCATACGCGTGAATCAGAAACTCATTCAATAGCATTGATTGATGAAATTGAATCATCAAAAGAACAGATTAAGAATTTAAGGGATGCTCTATTTTGTAACGAAGAAGAAAAGCAAGACATACAAAAACAATACCAAGATCACCTTGCACTTATCAATGACCTGAGGCTGGAAATAGAAGATTGGAAAAGTAAAAATAACTGTTTTCGTGATTTTATAATACCGTTTGGTAACCGGCAAATATTGAGTTATAGGGCGGGTGTCAAAAGAGATATGCTAATTCATCGTAGCTGTCTATTAGATGGCCCATAGTAAAAAACAAGGCGACCAATTTTTTTTTAAAGACTTCGTCTTTATTTTCCGTTCTGGTATACAGTCGCGACTAAGTGTATGGAAAAGCTAATTTTATTTCGCGATTTCAGTACTGGTCCTATAAATAAAAGTCATTCATAATTATGAGTTCAATAACCCCTTATAGCAGATGTTCTGTGTAAATATACAGGTGTACATTTTCTTTACATTTTAGGTACATATGAAAAAACGTTACAACGTAATGATTATTTGGAAAAGTATACAGAAAGTTTAATAGAAGAAACTAGACTTTTGTCTCAAGATGTAGATGATAAATCAACAGCAGTTGAAAATTTGTTAAACGTTATTAATAATAAATCGCAAGAAATAAATAAATTAATGCAGGAAATTGAAAAACGAAAAGATGAAAATAGGGATTTATTTAAAAAACTCAATGAATTGCGAGATAGTTTCGACAACAGCCTAGTGTCTTTAGAAAATGAAAAGTTGCAAGCAATGAAGTCTTTGCATGTAGCCAGACAAGAAAGTCAAGAATTATTAGAGAAAGTTAAAGATTATGATCATGTTGTCCATAAAAAAGCAGATGTAACAAAATCTTTAGAGCAACAGTTAGAAGATAATAAAGAACTTCAAAATGTATTAATGAAATCGATAGAGGAAAATAGAAATCTAAAATTGGACATAGCTACCCGTGAAAACAATAACTCTATTCTGCTACAACAGATTCAAAGGTTACGTGATGTTAATGATTTCGCTGTTATTAGCCTCAACAGTTTACAAGATGAAAGAGAACAATATAAAATATCTTTAGAATTAACTCAAAAAGAAAGTGGTGATCTGAAAGATAAATTGTTACATTATGATAATTTAACAGCCCAATTGCAAAATTTGCAAGAATCGCATGATAGACTGATCGAAGAGAAAAGAAGACTTGAAAGTGAATTACATGACAAATCTGATGAACTCGAAATCGCAATGCATTCTATTCAGTTAAGTAAAAGAGAAAGTGATGAATTAATCGGCAGATTACAGCGATCTGAAGGCTCAAAAGATAACGAATTGTCTAGAATTAGTGAAGCTTATCAGAAGCTATCTAATGAAAAACATGCTGCCCAAAAAGATCTTATAGAAAAGAAAAGAGATATAGATAACTTGCTACAATCTTTAAATAATTTGAAGCTACAAAATGAACAATTGTTACAAAAATGCAGCCAAGCTGATGTTCTCGGGCAAGAGTTAGCAGGATTAAAAAAAGCTTTTACCGAATTATCATTCGAAAAAAATATGTTGCAAAATGATTTTGATAATAAAACAGAAGAAATTAACAATTTGTATAATACATTAGAAAATAAGATTGAAGAAAATAGAGAGCTACTTGAACAAATTAAATCTTTGGAGAGAAATCAAGCTATGGTTACAAGTAATATACAAGATTTGCAAGACGAGAAATTGACAACTCAAGCTAGACTGAATGTAATAAAAAAAGAAAGTGCCGAATTAAATGATAAAATGAAACATTATGAAAGATTAGAAACAGAATTCGATAAACTAAAGCGAGCACATGATCAAATTAAAGTTGAAAAAGAAAAATTACAGGATGAACTTACTATGCAATTGGCTGATCTGAAAAGAATGGAGCAAGAAAATCGTGACTTGCATAGTCACAGTCAGAACTTATTAACACATAGTGAAGACTTGGAACATGCTTTAATAGGTGCAAGGACCGAGGTGATGCAAAAATAAACATAATACACGTACTATATTCTATAATTTACATTGATTGCCATCTGCTTGAACTATTTAATACATTATGTTCCAGCTTATTAAAAAGTCTAGCTACTCGGATGATCCCTATGAAGACATCGTGATGGAAATCGAAGAAATGAAAAAAGAAAAACTTCTCACCCAGAAAAAAATCAGGGATCTTCTTGATAAATTAGACGAATCTGTACGTAACTCGTATACTATTAAATACAAAAAGTTTGTAAATGAATTTTTTTTTGCGAAAATCACTTTGAGTTACTACAAATGATCAAAAATGATAATAAATATTTATCATTTTTTAAATTTTGTTGGTCTGGTAGTAGACCTGCAGAGACTAGGTATATTCAGAGTTCAAATCCCGACAAGGGGCCATAACTTATGACCGCTTCGCTTTTGTACTGACTTTTACATCATTTATGATAGGTAAACTAAAACATAAATTAAATGTTTTCATTATGATGATCAGAATTTTACTAAAAATAATTTACTTCTTTTAGGAAAATGTTATTTCTAATCTAAGTGAAGAAGTTTTGGCTCGGGATGATAAAATAGCAACTTTACAAAACCACAATAATGCATTGGAAGAAGAAGTAAGGAAACTTCACAGCAGCTTGGCTGAAGTGATTGATACCGGTGAACAAATTAAAGATTTTAGCTATCAAAGAATTGATTCCTTAAAAAATATGGAAGCCCATCGTAAGTAAAACTATTATTTTATTTTATCCCGTCTCCATAAATCTACTTTACTCATCCTTGTTTCAATATATTTCTTTCATGTAATATGTTCAGACTCAAGAGCAACGCATAACATGAAGATGGAGTTGGCGAAACTTCAGCATGAAAACTCCATGCTATCGGATCAGTTATCAGTAACAAAAGTAAAATCAGAAGAGTCATCACGTGATAAGCATAAATATGTATCTCAAATAATACAATTACAAAATGAGAGAGAAATAATTGTAACTGATATTAAACAGCTAGAATTAAAAAGTGTCGGTGACAGTGCCTTGACACCAAATAACTGCGATGTTGATGAGATCATAATGTCACTTGATAGGATAAGCAAAACCTTAGATGCAAGAACCTCTAAGAGTTCGTCATTGGAACAAACATTATTGAAAGTACAGACATCTTCTCAGTTACTTTTGAGCAAAGCTGATGAAGCGAAGAGATTGGTAGAAAGGGAGAAACAAAAAATTATAAGTGAAAAAGAAGACGCAATCATAGATAGACAAATTATGGAAAAACAGCTATTAGACCTTAAAGAAAAGCTTGAAAAGCAGATTGCTAATGACAAAATCGTAATTAAAGATTTAGAAGCGACAATATTAAACCAAAAGCTGATAATTGACAAAATAAATCAATCAACACAAGTGTATATTTCTAAATTAAAAGAAGAACTGCAGATTCTTCAAGATCTATACCAAAATTCTGTAGAAAAAATAGGCGAATTACAAGAGAAACTGCAAAATATGGCTGAAGATAAAAGTAAGCTTTTAGATATGACAGAGAAAATAAAAACAGATTTGGAAGAGAAATCTAAGGAAGTCGCTGAGTTGCAAACGGAGTTCGAGGCTTTAAAGAATAAACCTCATCGCAATATGGGTGCTCAGGCTCAAAAAACAGACATTTATCGAAACACGGGAAGTCAAACAGATAAAGAACTATTGTATAAAGAAATAGAAAAAAAGAATAACATAGAATCAAATGCAACGATCAATGAAACAAAAGACAAAATAGTCGAACATTTGGATAGTATAAACTTGATGCAAATGAACAAACCACCTTTAGATAAAAAACACACTGAACTAGAAGTAAAGCAACAACCACACTTATTTAATGAAGTACAAATATTAACAGCAAATGTAGAACCAACATTTGACGTCGTCAAAAGTAGTTACGTAGATTATAAGATGAAACGCTTGAGCCCAGGAAGATTAGAGCAATATTCTATTTCTTGCTTAATTGATACTGAAAACCTAAATGATAAAACTGCAACCACCAGTAAGCAGATAGTCGATCATCCTCGTCATAAAAAGTCTCATAAAACGGGTAAAAGATACGCTAATGTGAAAACTCAAAGCAATAATTTAATTGATATTTACAATAGACAATCAATGCAAACCAATTCTTCAAAAGGAAATGATGAGTCTGATAATATAATTAGGGGTAAGATGGCATCTCAAAGTCAAGGCAAATCAACTGGCTACGCCACACGTGAAAGTTATGACACAGATAGTAATATAATCGGTAAATACAAAGACAGTAAGACGTACGGTGAATCTACATCAGATAAATCGACAGATAAGGATCTATTTGTTATTTACAAAGATAGTGAAAGTAGCTATAATAATAATAATAATAATAAAGGAAAAGGAAAAGGGACGTGGTCAGGCAAGGGACAGTCAGAGATAGTAGTCGAATCAGTTATAGTACATCCCACGAATAAAGGAAAAAGCATCGATATAAATCGCCCTAAAACACATGTTGAAAATGATTCCTTTATGTATCATGAAAACGAAGAAAATCTCGAAGATGACAGTGTAAAACAGAAGCTGAAAATTAATTTGCCTAGAGTTGGAATAGAAAGTCCTTCTGTAGTAACTACTTCAGATGGTGATAAGAAATCATTAGATTCATATACTCTTGCAATTTATTCATCACCTAAACGTCTTTCTGACTCAGAGACTAAACTTAACGATGACATAGATAGCAAAACCATTAAGCATGGAACTCCTTCCTTGCCAACGATATCTAATGAAGACAACCAGTATTTAGGATCATATAATTCTCTAGGGGTCGGCTCCGACGAAGATGCAATAAGACCTGGAATTATGAAGACAAAAGCTATTGAAACTGACAGTGGAACATCCAAACAAAAACATTCACAAGCTTCAAGAAAAAAAGCTAAAGTTTCGTCACCGTTTGATAGTGAATCTCATCATAAACTATCTAGAGTAGGAGCCGATGTGCTTTTACTAAAAGCTGAACAAGACGATAAAACCCCTACAATTAGTATGAGACAAAACTTTGGACTCGAATATATTTTGGATACCGTGCAAGGTGAAGTTGATCCCGATATTGCGAAATATTATGCAACGAAAGAGGTACGAAAGACTAGAAGCGACGAGAGATTTAATTTGGTAAAAATAAGAGAGAAAACTGATTCTAGTCCATCACGGCTCAGTGAATTTAAAATATCGTCCACTGAGTATAAAACGATTTCGACTAATAGTAAATCTAGTGACAAAAGTCAACCGAAATCCTATACTGAACGGAGCATTATGGCCAAATTGGATGTAAATGGTGATTATGAAAATAAGATAAACTCTCTTACAAAGGCTTTGGAAAATATAGAAAAAGATTATAAGAAAAAAATTGATGCCATAAAAGTACAGTACGATAGCAACATAAAAAGCATTATTAATGAACACAATCAAGGTGTGAAAAGCATACAAAGTCTGCACGAAGAAACTTTGCAAGACATTATTAAACTACATGAGAACGAAGTTGAAAATTTAAGGACGATGAGTATTGAAGCAATGAGAAAAGCTGATAAATTAGAAAAAGAGAACCGAGTTTTGAAAACTAAAGTTCAAGATTGTGGCACTGTATGTTTGGATGAGGTACTATCATCATCTTTTAAGTAATAAAGTTATGTACCATTTGATACATGATATTTTAACTTGTCGAGCATCATTAGGTACTCAGGCAAAAGATGAGATATGTTTCCTGATATAGTATAATCAGTAAGAAACTGGTCATTTTGTTTAGAATTCATAAGAGCTTTTTATTGATTAAATTTCTGTTTATCAAGGAACCGATAAAAATAACAACGCCTGACACTAAAAAGCGGAGAAAATGCCGAGGTGAGACCAAAATGTTAACAAAGACGACTGTGGAAGCTTTCAACGTGAAACCGAAGTCCCGGTCAAACGGCCCTTGCACTTGCTCCTTAGACGTCAATGTATCAGATACTATACGCAATATATTCGAACAAGTCGATGTCGAACAGCGAAAAATGGCTGAGCACACTTATATGAAATACATCGCCAATAAGATACTGAATGGAAATATTGACGTAAGAGCAACTTAATATTTTTCTGATTGTAAGCTTTGGATTAGTGTAATTTTGGTTTTACTTAGCTTTTTCACTTTATGAATTTTATTTTTTACGACCAATTATTTACTCCTTTATCCTTGCTAGAGACGCACATGGAAACTATACTCCAGTGGGCGAACAAAAAAGTTCGCCGGCTACATGTAATTTTCATATTTCGGTTACGGGCAAAGTCCTTAGGTGTGCAATATCTACTCTGCCCAAACGGTACTTAAGTAAAAGTATAGACATTGCCGACTGCAAATCCTGTAGACTTTGCCAGTGACATATAGTTATACGCCATCGATAGTATAGATACGCTCTGTCATACAAATGGAAGCTAAAAAAATGAGACGTATTTTTTGAAGACGTCAAATTCTAAATTCAACAATGTTCGAATTATATTTAAATAGAACAGCGTTACATGCACTAATGGAATATCTACTGTTATTATCTATTTTTTATTCAATACACAAATTAATAATTATGTTTGTAAACGGCATTTGACTAGTGATCAACTACTCCATTTTTCTGAAAATGGAGTACCTGACACGTCTCACTTTTTGAGTTCACTAAGCATATCTATAGACATCGATGTTATACGCACGCATAAGCGCTACAAAATTAACCGAATAAAAATTTGTTGCGAGTCTAATTTTCTGTTGATTTTTTACTCGTTATCTTCTGATGAAAACACGTTCCATGCATAATCGATTCCTCAATTGATCCATAGAATAATCATTCGTGCCTGTCCTTAAAAATTGAGTGACATTATATTTAGGGACCTTTTAAGCTTGACGGTCTTCAGGCCTTGGACGCCCAAGAGCTGTCATTTCTCCACCTAAAAGTATGTCGCACGTGGAAGACAAAATTGACCAAAGAGGAGGCACTCCAGAAGAGGATAGACTCTTTGGAAAACGAATTGATGAGTAAGCAACGGAACGCACAACAACACAGTGAGTTGATCTTTGACATTGGTTTTCCTTCCTGTGTTGATAGAAATATAAAAAAAGTATTTTATTTTTTCGAATGAAATAAAAAATATTATTTTCTGAGTATTCAGATTTTATACATTTTACCCCTTGATAATAAAGACTTGTAATTTTTAAACGCTGACTAAATATATAAACAAAGGATATTACATACTAATAATTAATTTTAATAATGAACAGTAGCAGAACTAGACCGCAAAGTAGCGGAGGAACGGCGTCGCCTACAAGAGGTGCGTGAGGCGGTTTGTCGGAGTACTCCAACAGGCTCCAGAGCCTGTAGCCCTGATCCAGAAACGCGCTACCCACCGCCTCCTTGTGCTGAGAAAGACGCGTATGTAGGACCATAGCCTTTTTCTCCTAACAGTGTTCAACCGACCCCAGTTCGTGTCAATGGTGTTAATTATGCAACGGTTTGAATCAAATAATGCTGGATTACATAGTACAATGGATATGTATAGAAATAAACTATGATAACATGGTGCGCCCCTCCAAAATTTAAAACGTTTGAAGGCATTTGTGAAAGTATTTATATAGCGCCACCAAGACTCACAACACAACGTATGTGCGCGTACTGAGACGACCGTCAAACAAAATTAAATCCAAGGATTTGTTGCTCGGTAAGGAGATTTAACTAGAAACATTGAAGCAGTAAGTTGGAGGGGCGCGCCATGTTATCGTAGTTTATCTCTACATATCGATTTTTGCATGCTATCATGCGGGAATTACAGCTTGAGTCTTCGTGGAACACCTATAAAATCATACTATAGGTAATACTTTTTTCTTTCTTTCTTTCTTTCTTACATCGTCTTTGTAATCATATTACGTAGTTGCTGGTTCCATAATCTTTTTATAGTAATTTGGTGGCACCACACTCTAGTTGCGGTTGCAACACCGAGAGCTGCAACATCGAAGTGGGCAGCAGACGGTCTGCGGGGGACCTCGCCCCGGAGCTGTCCAACATCGGCCTACGTGCCCGGCGCACGCGCACCGATGGCAACAGGGTATGAATATTTTAACTTAATACTTATGTGTTATGTGCAAAATCAAATTTATCATATTTGTCGTATTTTCGATTGTCCCAGTTTTATTCTAGAGACGAATATCATGATGGTTGCTTTCACCGATATAATTCCCTTCCCTTAGTCACCACGAATGTACTAATGAGTTTTTATCGTCATCATGCCGTCATCCTTCCAAAATCTAGTATGTTTGCAATAACTTAGTTTATCTATCAGTCACATCAACCATGACAATTGAAACATTGATGCTTTAATACTGTTTGTGAAACTAGCTCGTCATCTACTATCAAACTCCTTCATTCGTATTCGTCTAGTAGTCACAAGCCAAGCCTAAGTTAAGTTAAAATTCTTGGGTCATATCGTAGGTCAACCGACCGACCAACTGCTCCAGTAGCAGCACGTGGTATGCAATGTTCCTATATAATAGCACTTACCTATTATATGGGTCTTAATAAGTATTCAGTGTTGCCTTAAGCGACACATCGATGGACCATTCCACTCTGCCTAACCCTTCCGGTACACGTCAAATCTATAGGTTCTCGTACCGACCTCATTTTACTTTATGGAGATAATATTTAGCAACTAAACCGTTTCAACTATGACTCAGGCGGTCCTTGCAAGACTGGACGTGGAAGAACGTCGGGAGCGGAGAATATACAACGATGAACCCCCGACTCGGCTGCGTCGGTCGCACGATCGTCAACCGCTTCGGTCTACTAAAAAGTAAAACAAACTTACTAAGGGAATTAGACATTCTGCACAGAACCTGCAACAGTACAGAATGTCAAATTCAGAACAAAATCAAGGACTTGACGAAAGACCGGAGTTACTTCTTTTCCTTCAGAAGGATCCGTCGCGATATATTGAGAGGACACTGAAACTACTACTGGTACGACGAGAGGATAATAATCTTCATCTAGAATGTTCTATTGAACAACGAAATTTTATTTATTTCACATACACGGCGTCGGTGTGCTGCTGTGAATGTTTTGTAACAAAATTTGTAAAGATTTTTTAACTTATTTTTTGATATATTTTTATTTATATAATTTATTGCATATTTATTTCAACCTACGCGGGGGATACGGTACAAATTTTAGTAATAAAAGATAAAATTTATCATGGCTTTTATTATGATTTAGCCTGTAATAAACACTTATTGTTGGGTTATTCCCAGTCTCCTTAAAATTAGTTCTAAAATCAAAATATCCTCCTCATTATTAGACGACCAGGATTGAAACACCACAGATTACAGTGGATATTGTCCTGTTTATTTTCCTCAAAAACTATTTAAAGGCATTACCACCTATTTGACATTCCATTGTATTTTTTTCCTTATGTATTGTGTATCGTTAATTAGGTACATTCATTGTACACTGGGTTTGAAAAATTCATAGCGGGTGCTTGATATAAAGGATTCAAAGAGACATCGTAGCCAGCGGCGGCAGCTTCAGCAGAGAACTTCTTGTATTCTCTATTGTCATGCAAGTCTACCAGGAATTTCCAAATGAGTACTGTTAGAAGTCCAATTAACAGGACTAATCCTATTGCCCAGCAAGCAGCAACTGCAACGAAGAAAACGAGCAAATTATTGTGAATACCACTTTTAAAAAATACATTTGCGTAATGACCCTATTAATTTTTTTAATTCCTAGGACTGGTGTTTTTTACAAACTCAATCTTAAAACATCGTTATGCTTAACAACTTATTAATTATAATTTTTTAAATTATGATTTTAACATAGGCTAAAGAGATGCTACTGCGACGAAACAGCTGAGGTAGATATCCAAGTATATAGAGCGAAACAATTATCATATAGGTACTCATTTCAACACAGGACGGGGACAGTGAACGGGTGCCGTCTTCGGAACTGGTCAGCTTGTGAACTGCCATGGTAATCTTATTCAGAGGCAAATAATTAATATCCTATTCTTATTTTTTATTCACATTAAATTACATTATTCTCGCAGCTCTTAGGGTAAGTGCTCCAGTGAATGAACACACCCCAGTGAATGGACAAATCGCAGTTTTTTCCAAAAAATAAGAAATTAGGATATTTCTACCCAACGCAGTATTTTTTTTCGTATTTGCAGTTCATTTTCCTATTATAGTGGCATGAACCAATTCTTATACCACTATTTGTTTTTAAATAGCGAGCGTCTAAAGTTGTCAGTGTAGGATAACTGTGTATTTGTTCGGGTAAGAGTTTACGACGCGGGTAAGACGCAACATTTTTGATATCACATTGTAGCCGTAATTGATGTATTTGCTAAAAGTTATTTAATAATTCGAATAAAGGATAGATAAACTTAATGTCTTAAATCGATTTCGTTGCCATTTTAGCCTGTTTTAATTAAAATATTAGGTGTCCCAGCATTGGAACTAAAAATCGTTAAAAATCCAGTGAATGAACGACCGTTCATTCACTGGATAAACGTCAATTTCATATTTTTATAAAAAAAATATATTTACGTTTATGCCATAAGATTCATGTTTTGGGAGTAATTTTAAAAATAGATTTCTGATCTTTAGGCCAGTATTGGGACAGGTGAATGTTCATTTATTGGTTCATAAAATCTAGTAAGAATCTAGTGAATGAACTAACATTTTCATCATGTTCAAATATTAGCTTTCGCCATGAAGATAACCAATAAATGAACACAACGTTTTGAGCTAGATTTCATCCTTTTAAGACCTGGATTTTAGTATTATATTACCCCTTTATATTACCATGAATTCCAATAAAAGTAAATACGAACGGTTTCGATATACCCAAGAAATATTGGAGGGAGTCTAGTTCCTTTAGATAGTTCATAACTGACACAAACGGAGAGCAAGAAAGTATTGAATCCGAATGTAATTCCAACATAGTTAAAGAGAATGCAGATAATCGAAATAATGATGTAGTACATAATACTCAAGATTTTGATTTAACAGTTCCTACTGCAACTAATTTTAATAATTTATAATATATTAATACGTGAAGAGAAAACTTTGTACCCCTTTTTAAGCATAATATTGCGTGCGAGATTTGGCATAGATTATTTTCGTTTATTTAGTTGATTGTTGGACTGCATTTAGTATAATAATAAGCGTTTTTCTGTATTATTAATTAAACAGAAATTGTGTTCATTCACTGGTTTTATTCCGTTCATTTACTAGAAAATTTCGTTCATTCACTGGTGTTTTGGGGTATTTTTCAATATATTGCTAAATATCTAAGAAAGTATACATTATTTATATGTCGTCGTATGGACATGTAATGCGGAGAGATGAAAATCATGTTATAAGAAGAGTTGTAAGTATGAATGTGGATGGCTATCAGAGTAGGGGCAGACCAAAGAAAAGATGGATGGACTGTGTGAAACATGACATCTGGAAATGACGTCTGATAGAGATGAATGGAAGAAAAAGACATATTGCGCCGACCCCAAATAAAATGGGATAAGGGCAGGAGAATGATGATGATCTAAGAAAGTATACAGGTTATGTCGTAAAAAGATCTTAAAAACTATTTTTGAATATAATCTTAATACCAAAATATAGCTTTGGAGCGTATACCTTAGAGGCAACATATTGTAATAATTTTTTGAAGTTCGAAGATCGCTTAAGTGTTCATTCACTGGAGCACTTACCCTACTCCAACATTGTACTGATCAAGATTGTAATCAATTACTTTAAAATAGTTTCCGTGGAGTTTCGTGCCGTTTTTTCTCCATAGGACCTACTATTTTCCAAATTTATCAATATAATACATGTATTTTAATCCGTAAAATTATTTCCAAAGACATACATACTTAAATCACGTTCACAAAAAACATACAGGTCCATAAACGTATTCTAAGACGAGCATATAACCTACATCTACCTAAACCTAGAACTAACTATGGAAAGAAAAATATAAAATATGAGGGAGCGCAACTTTATAACTCACTACCGAAGGATATAAAAGATACAGAGTCATTATTGATGTTCAAAAGATCGTTAAAATGCCACATCTTAAAAGGCCACAAGAAAAAAAGTTAAAAAAACTTAAAATAATCAAAATACTAACTACTATGAACGAGTCTTTACATTGAACAGCACAACAAAGCGCACATCGAGTCACCGCATCGCCGCACCGCACGGCCGCGGCGTCATAATAACTTGAAAACTTTTGATAACTACCTTCCTAATTTCTTATCAACAGAGATCGATAAAATACGTTTTTTCTTTTCGACTCTCTCGACAGCAAATTGTATAAATTCGTATAGAATGTTTAGTATTTATTTCTGTTTAAGTGATTTGTAATCTTTAAGAAATAAATTAATTCAAACCGTATTTGGAACCGTGCACCTAGAGTCTCGACATTTCTTAAAGTGCCTGCATCTGGTTTACATGAAATAAAGATCTATTCTACAGTCCCGTGATACTACTATCCATCACCATCATCAGACCACGTTCTTGACACGTTGACTGCCACCGCAGCAGACACAATAGAAAACCGTTGTAGGTCAAGGATGATCTACATGGCGTTCAAATGCTTAATGTTATTGATCTGTTCTCATATTATTATAATGATTTTCCAATTGATACTATTTATAATGCTGCCTATCTACCTGATTCCTTACAGCTAACCCCAATAAGTGCCATTAGCTACTTTCTGCAGCAGAATAGCGCGTTTTCGCCTTTGTTTTTCACTTTTTGTAAAAGGCAGCCAACGAACGCCAAAACCGGCGATTCTATTTATTATTATTTATTTATACAAGATACACACACAACACACTCACAGCTTACAGTAAATAACAAGTAATTGAGGGTCTAGACATTACGCCAAAAACGAAGTATCTACTCATTAAATCCATACATAGCATAAATTGTTACGAGTCTTGTTGGGCCTGACCATTAGTAGCGAAAATATCCTAAATCTATGGGTAACTATGGGTATGGGTATCTATGGGTATGGGTGGTTCTGCTGTAAAAAGCTAGTGAACTATGGCTCTAACCTACCTACCGACGGTTGGCTCGAATAATCATTAGTTGCCTTTTACGATCTACATACAAGAAGAGATGGGGAACTAAATCTTAAACCTGGAAAAAATATTAAAGTCGGAAGTCTACTTACCCCAAGGATTAGCTTTGGGTGGCAATTCAGATTCCTTTTGAATCACGATATTCAAATCATGGTCCTGATATTGGTACTTGAAGACGATGAAGGTGCCATTTTCGAACTCTTTCTTGCACCACGTAGCCATGTACCAGTCGGGGCCGTTGATTTCAGTTTTATTCACAAAGAAGACACCAATTTCTGTGGTTGTTCCATTGTTTTGTTGGTCGCAGAACGCCTTGTCATCCATATGCTCGTAATTACAAGCAGCGTAACCTTCAAGATCTCGGCATCGCTTCTCAGCACAGTCTTTGCAAATGTCACAATATGCACCGGAGTACGTGTCGTTTTTTCCCTCCAAATGGTTACATACACACACGCCGCAGGCACAATGGCCGTTTCCTGAACAGACCTAAAAACAATGTCAATTTTCTTTCATTAAACAAGGTCCTACCTTTCTAGTACTGATCGCTTTAAGGAGTCATTGTGCTCATTATTTTAAATAACTTTTAGTAGTACGTAGTTAGATCATGGTTAGTAAATGAGCTTGAGGTTCGGCTTCCAGTTCAACTAGATATGGCAGAATATTAGTATTATATTTAGATATCCTGACTTCCGTTACCTAATTGGTACTTAACATACTTCAAGCATAACTGTTTGTCAGAATTTCCGGCTTCTGTCTGCTCGCCCATAACTATTGTCCTATCCATTGTGTTTATATGAAAACCAGAAAACCGATACCTTAACCTTTTTTTATACCACTAATGTGGCAAACAATCATACGGCCCACCTGATGGTAAGCGGTCACCGTAACCTATGGGCGCTTGCAACACCAGGGGCATCACTGGCGCATTGCCGACCCTACTTCCAGCGTCGTCGTAACATGTTTCCTCAAGAAGCACTGGCGACTAGCTACCGTTACGAACACAACGCTGCAAAAGAGCAGTGTTATTTGGTTACGATATTCTGCATGATGGAAGTACTTCCCCAGTCAGTCCCGCTATGTCTTACCTCTCTCGCTGCGTGCTTTGCAATGCATGAAAGATTTGATCGATTGAGAATTTTAGCCACGTTTCTGATCTAACTTGACATAGCTTGTACTTACCTCCTTTGAGTATGGTGCGATACACTTCTTGCTATCGAGGGAGCAACTACAGTCATCGCCGGTCCATTGATCGTGACATTCGCATCGCCCTCGTCGGCAATCACCCTTCCCAAAGCAAAGCAGGTTGCTCGATCTTGGGCATGAGTTATCATCAAATTCGCAAAAGTCACCAGAAAATCCAGGAATGCATTGTTCGCATTGTCCACATCTAAATCAAAAATAGAAGCTTGTTTACTAAGGGATCAAAATAGTGTATGATCCAGAGAATTAAGAGCGCAGCGAAAGATTCTTACGGGTAAAAAACGTTTAACGATGCCGAGAGACTCTTGCCATCATCACGAAAGTTTTTTTACTGGGCCCTACCTTGGTACAGGCTGGTTATAAAGATATTGGAGGTTTGGAGGTCAACAAAAAGAAAAAAAACAAACAAATACAATTAGTGGTACATAAGTATATTAGTTTTTTCGTAAAATCCTAACTCGGTAAAATCAAAATCTAGACCATTTCAGCAAATTAATATTAATCAAAAAAAAAAAACTATCAAATTAACGTTCTTCGATGAACGGTGTTTCGATCCTAAGATGTTCGAACTTTGGATTCGATAAATCGTTCATTCGAACATCTGTCATTCGAAATAAAATCTCGGACCCCACTTAGGTATGCTGAGAACATAATAAATATTTTATTTTACCTGCATATTCCTCGTCCACTACACGGTTTACTGTCTTCTCCAAATATGCATTTTTCCTCATCTTTCTGGTCTGTTGATGTACCGTTGCAGCGACAGTCAACGCCATAACTTCAATAAAAAATATTATAAGTGAGTACTAATAGTAATAGAACCTTGCTAACAATACGAAAAAAAAGGTTGGATGAATCAAAATTTTTAAACAACTGATTTGGAAAGTTAATTTTCAAGTTTTGCTTTTTAATTAAACTGTTGTTTCATAGAAATCTGTACAAATAAATGAAATTGAAGTGTCTGTTTGTAATGTCAAAATAACAGCTTTTTACTGAATGCATAATATGAAAGCATATACCGTATACAAAAAAAAACTGCTAGTAATAAACCAAACGAGCAACTTGAAGAATAAATTCGTTACATTGGAGAATAAAATCTGAACAGCATCAGCATGTGATGACTTTTTAATCTCTATCTCTACCCACGTGAAGTCGTGTGTCGATATTTTAACCCCCGACAAAAAGAGGGGCGTTATAAGTTTATAGTGTGTGTCTGTGTGTCTGTCTGCGGCATCGTAGCTCCAAAGTGGATGAACCGATTTTAGTGCGGTTTTTTTAAATTGAAAACTAGTTTAACCTAAAATAATTTTAGCTATGTTTCATGAAAATCTGTTCAGCCGTTCAAAAGTTACAGCTCTTTTTATAGTTGATGTCGGGGGATTTTAACGGTTAGATCATTATTAGCAAACTCAAGTAACTATCTTGTCTCAATTCAGTAAATATTTGAACTATACAGCATGAACTAGTTATCTACAATCAAATGTTAGAATTACCTTCCCGGGTTACATTTACAAATTCCGCATTGAATAAAACCTGCTTTATTGCACTGAGCACTTGTTAGACCATCGTCTTTCTCACAATCACATTTACACTCGACCTCCAACTCAATGGTAAGTTTTTCTTCCAATCCAAAGGACTTGACCTCATGTCTTGATGTGCGGTTAGTTGGACACCGGTTTACTGTTAGTGTTGCGGGAATCGTTACTATTGGTTCAGTGTGTGTACTTTCACAGTTTTTCGTTGGTTTCGAGTAACAATTCTGGTCTACAGTCAACTGGATATAGTCCGGCATTTTATAATCTATATGTACTGTTCTCGCAGATTCCTAAAAATATTTTAAAAATATATACGAAAGCGAGAGAGCCCATTATAATTTATATTCTTGTTGGTAGTTCATATACCTTATCATAATACTCAAAAATATTTCTCACCTCATAAGCTTTTCTGATGATCATTATAACGCTGGTTTCATCTTCCAATTTAGCATACTTTGCTCCTAATATCTGCTGGACCAGCATCTTGTATGCAGAATCAGTATCAGAAGCGCCCTGCATTTAATGTAACAATGTCTTATCATTAAAATGGATGTTGATAAACATAGGTAAGCCATAATGAACGTAAAGGGGCTGACAAACCTACAGCCCAGTAAAATTGTACATTTAACGGCGTTAAAAAACAATTTGTATGAAAGCATAGACATAGAATACAATGGACTGCGGATCAGCGCTCAAAAATGTCCGAGCCGAATGTCGACTAAGGCCCAAACTCACCAACAACATGACAGGCGATTAGAGCAAAGTCAGCCGTTTTGGGTGAGCCTGAGGGGCGAGCGAGCAACTACACGTCAATGTGACGTCAACAATGCCGTTCTGTGTGATATCGTGTAAAAACTACATAAATACATAAATAAAGTGAAAAAATATGATATATATTATGGTAAGCTGGTAAGTACATTATTGTTTTAGCATGTGAAAGTATTATTTTCAGCAATGTTTAAATTAAAAACTGTATTTTACTTAATTTAATGTACCATTCTGTATAATTAGGTATAGGTACTCACCTTAGTTTGTTGTGCAATAGCAAATATAATTCTAAAGTTTCCTTCCGTTGCTACTTTATTTATCTGGCTTACTGATGGGTAGTCCAACGTCAAAGCCATGGTATATGAATTATTTTCCAAATGGCATTGCATATCATTGGGTTTAACGGCGCCTACAAATTTGCCGTCTCCGGCACTGTGATATATGGAATCGGTACACAATACAATGATGCGCCTTGCACCCTTTCTCCAGCCTATCTCATTTTCACACTTCATCGCTTGCATTAGCGCGTCTAGTCCAGCCTCGGGGTCGTCGTAATTAGATCCGAAATCAATTTTTGATATTTTCGATGTGAACTGCGCCATGTTGTCAGTTAACGATACGAGATTTTTAAAAGCATGACTTTTATGGCTGAAATCAGAGACAGGATTAGAAAATATGTATATAATAATTAATAACAAAAAAAGCTAGGAGAAGGAGGTTTAAGTAGCAGTGATAGCCTAGCGATTGATATAGCCTTCCATGCAGGAGGGTCTGAGTTCGAACCTAGACTACACCACTGACATTTCAAATTCATGTGCGGATCAGAATTTGAGTGTCACTTGTATAAACGATGATGGAAAACATCGTGAAAAAACCAGCGCACTTGACAGGACTCCATGAAGTTCTCGATAGTGAGAATGTGTAGTCCGGATACTCAAAGGCTGGCCTGCACCAAGCTAGCGTGGTGGACTAAGGCCTAACCATTCTCATTCTGAGAAGAGGCCCGTGCCCAGCAGTGGGACAATAATGGAATGTTTTTTTTATAAGGTTTTAATATTACACTAAGAATTTCTTGAAGTCGCACGGTAAGTATAGAACAACAATATTTTTTTTGATTGATTTAATTTTAAATGTTTAACCAATTTTTCAAGAAAATTAGAATCAGCAAATGGGGCTATCTTACAACCTGAATTTTACAAGACTTGGTTTAAACCATCTTTTGTAATAAGAAATGTTTGTCAACCTTCTGATTAACCTCCTCCATTTCTACACGTTTACACATGCACATATCGGCCTGTACAGTGTACAGGTACACGTCCATTCATTTCAACATGAAGTTCGTAAATATGACTCTCATATAATAATACCGAAGTATTTTCAAACTGGGAGTAAACATGCAGAGGAACAGACTGCCCGGATCAGTCTGCAGTGGTCCTACACGAATATTTTTGAAATACGTTACTATACTGCGTTAACGTAGGTACCCAAATTTTCAAATCCGAAATACACGTTTAATAACCGAAGCGGATGATTTTTTTAAATGAAAATTATGGCGGGGGTCTTAATAATGAATATAATAAATAAACAATAATAACAAAATCAAAAATATGGTGAAAATAAAAATAATAAAAGGTAAATTAATAATTGTAAATGACGTAATGGGCCGCGTGGCCTATATGAAACAAAAAATGCGATAGAATTATTGTATTTTTTATTCAAATTTTGTTTATGCTAACTTTACGATACGTCAAAAACATTCGTGCTAGGCCCCCCTAAGCAGAGCCACAAACCCGTTTTCTCCGCCCTTTGTCACCTTGACAGAAGACAAAACGAAAAATCGAGAGAGAAAACAATAAAGAGATGGTTTTGTCCCCGATTTTTCGCTCTCCATTTTGCCGTACTTGCCCTGCAGGTGCGAAACGCCGTACGCAATTTAAGAATCATTACGAAAATCCCGACGACTACCCGTCAAAGCAAGACAAAGCAAGCATTTTTCTTGCACATGAGGGACACACACTTCCATGCTTTGTTTTTCATTGTTTTATTATAAGTAATTTTCTGGTTTCTTTTTATGTTTGTTATGTGTGCATGCTCGGTGTCCTGTGTGCAAAAAATAAATTGATTTTCTTTCTTTCTTTTCAGGGCCCTATTGAATGTTAACGCCTAACTTTAAGCTCTTATTATAATGGATTAGTCACAAATTATTATTTTTTATAAATAATTATTATTATTTTTAGATAATAAATACATTGTTGGATGAACGAAAGGGAAGCCAGGTTTCTCGACAAAACTTCCAATTCCCAGTCTGACGTTGTCAGTGTAGCTTGTCAAGTTTTTATATATATTTATGGCTTGATTCTCCAGATCTTTCAGCTTCGACTTCATTGTAAATGAAGTGTCCATGAGGTAATAAACATCTAAGGGGAAATGTTTTGCAGGTTTGTAAGACATATTGAATGCCATGGGCACGCCTAGACGCGCCTTCATTTTGATTTGTTGGGGCCTAAATTGAATTACGGTGCCTTTAGTTTCGTTAAAACTCTTGTCCTGTGTCACATTCATTTTGGGCTGAGGATTGTATATGGGTCCCTTCTTGCACCATGACTCCTTTGTATTCAAAGGGCTATGGCACCTGCGGTCAGTGGGTACATCCTAAAACAATTACATAAAAATTAATTAAAGCAACAAAATATGTAAGCATTCAAGTAAGTTTTAACCATCGATGTCGTTTTAACGAGGCGCTTGGCTAAATTTCTGTTGTTTTGCTGACAAAACAACAGAAATTTACACGTTCCAAGCCCTGTCCTAGACTATTGTTCAAAGTTATCCTCGAATAAATAAGCAACTTGTTCAATACAAATTATGCAAAAATTGAGCTGTCTCAATAATTTTGTCGCGGTTTCGATTCCCACATGGAGCAAATATTTGTATAGCCTATAAAAAGATTTAAACTAAAATATATACCCATGATCTCCCCCAGGATCCAACAGAATACTCAATGTGGGAAAATCAGGCGTTTTTTTAAGATTTTATATATACAATACATCGCCTCATTTATGCTGGTTTAGATCTTATACCGCTTTAAAAACCACTTGGCAACGCATATAGCATCTCAATTTTAGACTGCTTTAGTTCTCATGTTGTCTCTAACAGGTGGACTATTATATAGCGACAGAATGACATATTTATGAGCGTCTTGAAATTGAATAGCCTTTGTGTCAACTCCCACCGACGAAGAGTCGAAACGAAGGATCGCGAGGGGGTATACTTAATTCTCTCTCTATTAACTAACGTACTTTGTACCTATAAAGAAAATATAAAAACACGCGGCGTCACACGATATTTTCTTTATACTTTGTTAAAGTGTAAGTATTGATGTCGCGACGCTTCGTTTCGACTTTGTGCCAGTGGGAGTTGAGCCTTTGGGTATTCGGGCGATAGAGTATCAGTGATGGCACTGACAGTATATTTATAATTACTTACTTGGGCACACCAAACGCAGGTATCATGGGCATAACTAATGCATTCACCGCAAGTATTAAAATTGCAGTTATCCACACAGCTAACATAATTAAAACAAACTATAAACGTGATAAATACTAAAAACTTCATTATTAAATTGTTCATCGTGAAACTTGATCACATCGAGCACCTATGTTCCATATAATAATATTCAATGATTATTATAATAACGATATAGAACACACGAACATTGTACCGTTATTAACTTGTACTAGTAACTAATTATTGTTGAAGGATCGGGAAAACGTTGAATAAGGTATGTCAGTAAACCACAAAAGAGGAAATTCATTTTTAAAGCTTTGTCTACAACAGTTTGTTCTAAATGAAGTCATAGACGCTACAGGTCTACCACACCTGTGTCTTTGGCAATATTCGTAAACGAAAGATGTACCGATCTTGTTCTTGTAGATGTGGTTCGAACCCAGATGGCATAATGGGTCAGATTTGTCATCAACAGTAACGAAAACGTCGTGAGGATACCATGCATGTCCTGAAAAAAGGAGAAAGCTTGTGACATTCACCAATCGGCAAGGAGCCTAGGGAGCCTGAGACACGTTCAATAAAACTTACAATGCGACATATTTGTCAAAAATTGACATAATTGTCGCATGTCACGATAGGTGCTGTTTAATAAAGCAGACAAATATGTCGAACAGTGATCGGTAAAAAATTGCTATTAAATTGTCGCATATTGACCTACTCGACAATAAGCCTAAGTATCATGTCGAATTTCTTTGACAATTCTACAAATTTGTCCACCTGTAATGACAATTTTGTGTATAAACAGAGTGTTTATTAAAGCAAATCGGACAAGTTTTTGACCTGTCAGACACTTTGAATAACTAGAACGCAATCATCTCAATTATCCTTTTTGCCTATATACATTTACCTACTGCTTGTATATTTAATGGCTTGTGTTTAAAAACGCTAACCAGAAATTTACCTATTTTACTACCAAAAAATGGCTGCCAAAACGGATAAATGCTCACCAAAATACGTTGAACAAATATCTTTATCTATAACTTTCTTTTGTGTGTATTACATGTTCAACCCTCCTAAACCTACTGTGAAAGAGTTCGTGTTTGTGCGTGTGTGTGTGTAATTCTTTTAGTTTTTTTATCTGCTTTTTTTAACGTTATTAATCAAACAATATTTGGTGAGCATATAATTCGTTTTGGTAAACATTAATTATACGTTTTGGCGCAATTTTTGGTGGTGGAATAAATTTTTGGTAAGCGTTTAAATTGTAGCCATATTTTATCGGCTTGTCATATATCTCACTATTCAATTATAGACGATATACTCGTAGTTACTGTTTAAAAAAAAGTTAAGTTGAATTATTCCTATTGTATTTGTAGCCAGTTCATAACTATTGTAGACCAGGCTTTATGACGCTTAATTATCCTTAACGACACAATATTTTATTAATATATCTTATTCATGTGTGTATTATAGAGTGTAGTGATGGACTGCTGGAATCATGTTTGTTGAAAACATTATATTATTTTGCGTTGCCTTTAGTTTACAATATCACTTTATTTCTGCGTTGGATTCTTGTGAGACGAAGAGTACATGTCAAGAATGCATCAGCGACCCCAGTGTTTGCGTATGGTGTGCAATGGTAAGTACTATTACATGTAAAATTAATTTTAAGTAGCGTTCGTAAAATATCTGCTATTATGGCAAAATATCACAATTTGTTGGTTAACTTTTCCTATGTACTTACCTATTGAGATGTGTTAAGCTTCAAACAGCATTAGCAAACTGCCACACTTTATACATTCAATATCTTCGATCTTCTTCCTTTTTCCTTTTATAATTTTTTGTTTTAATAGATACACAAAAAATATATAAGTAAATAAGTTTTATTTCTTGTATATTTTTTTAAAGTGTACAATAAAGAGGATTTATGTTATGTTATATCGATTTTTTATTTTTTATTTCTTAAATAAAAAAGCTTATTAATACTTCCAGAACGACTTCAATGGCATCAGATGCAAGCCCCAGAGTTACAACGCCAGTTGGTGTCCGGAATCTTTACAAAATCCAAGTAATTTTGTTAACGCATCAGTGATCCAAGAATTTAACTCTAATTCAGACCGCATCATCCAGATCAAACCACAAAGATACAAATTAAAACTCCGACCAGGAAAATCTGAAAGATTTAATTTTTCCTTCCAAGGCGCTAAAGATTTCCCCGTAGATTTATATTTTCTCCTAGACGCATCTAACACAATGAAAAGTATTAGGGATATGACTGCAACACAAAGCGAAAATATATATTTCGCTATTAAAAATATGACCAGTAACGTTCACTTAGGCTTGGGCACATTTGTCGACAAACGAGCTTTACCGTTTACCTTGTAAGTAACTATCTACCTACTTAATTTTTTCGGGAAAGATCATTATTAATTTATTTATATCAATCTATAGAAACAAAGTAAGTTGGAAAGCTGGTATGTAAACCCGGAAAGAGGTAGTTGTAGGTATCATCATTATGAACAACTTTTACTGAGACCGTAAAATCTCAAAAAAGATACCAGCTGTTCCATACAAACAACTTAATATTAACTCGACGAAATAATTATATGAACCACTATGTTAGGGGGACACTATCCCCGAATCCCCGAAAAGATAAGCCGAGTGTCTGTCAAAAATTTACAAGTTTTGCAATTACGGAAAATTTCGATGGATACTCGTGCTTATAAGAAATATAAATTAAGTACCAATTGCGTATTCTCGCTTATACTTATATACAGTAATCAATGTCCAATATAACTTTGTTCATTGTCTTTTGACCTCTCTGGCTAAATCATCAATTTATTTTTTCAGAACTTTCGACAGCCAACAAACCTACTCATTTCGGAATCGTCTGAAGCTAGTTGATGACTTCAAAAAATTTAAAGATATGATATCTTTAACTCCTCCTGGAACAAACCGTGATGCGCAGGAGGGGGGTCTAGACGCTCTAGCTCAAGTGTTGGCCTGCAAAGACATTATAGGCTGGAGAAACGAATCCAGGAAAATTGTGGTATTTTTAACTGACGGGCCATACCATGCTGCCGGCGATGGAAAATCTGCAGGATTGTTCCAACCTTACGATGGCAAATGCTATACTAAAAATAATTCATATACCAAAGAACTTGAGATGGACTATCCATCCGTTGGCATGATAAACAAACTAGCGGCTGAACGCGATATTATTATCATTTTCCTTGTCGAATATAAAGTTGAGTATATCTACAATGCTTTAAGCGGTGTAGTGAGTGGTTCCAAGTTCACGAGCTATAAGAGGAAACAGCTAACGAATAGTGATGTCATATTGAACATTTTAAAAGATATTTACGAGGTAAGTGAAACCAACAATTTGAAACACCAACTCAAACATTAATACAACGGGTAATAATGCGTGGTCATATTTATGGGTGTGGATCAGATCATCAAACTGAAGTAGGTAGGTATTAAAATTTTGTATGGGACGGCTAATTATTTTTTTCGCGATTACGATGTTGGTCCCATAGAGTTGTTCACTTTGATGGTCTGATTCACAGCCTTAAATATGACCACACGTTTCTGATACACGTTGCATAAGCATACCTAAGTATTTACTTAAAATGAGGTAATTAATGTCGTATTCAACTTGTCGCTACTAGTCAACGTGCTGAGGGTATTGTGTTGGCAAGTTGGATACCTAGTACCCCGCAAACAATGCATGATTTTCAACTGTTTACTTCTTTACGACCATTTTCATGGATGGTAGAGATACATGACTCTTTCAGACTGTGAAAGCATTTAATTCATTAAACAACACCACCATAATTATCGTTCTGCCTTTTTTTCTGTAGGTAATACATGGGCAAAATATACTAGTATTATGATTACGTACTTTATACAAGATTTAATTCCAGAAAATTGCGAAGAAGATCAAGTTGAAGGTTAATGTAAAGAAAGGGCGTAAGAAAAATTTTAAGATATCTTTCAATCCTGATTGCACCAGCGACCACAGCAGCAGTGCCTGTGACGTAGAAGTAGGAAAAGCACAAGAGTTAGTTGGAACTGTGACACTCTTGGAATACGATGGATCAGACAACGCTGTTATAGATATAGTTGTTGAAGGCATCGGGGAGAAACTCACGCTTGATATTGACGTTATTAAAAGCTGTGAGTGCGAAAAACATGCACAGGAAAATTCTGAATTCTGCCATGGGGAGAAACGGTTGTGTGGAATATGTAGCTGCAGTGATGAGAGGTATCGTGTTCTGTTTTATTTATACCGGTGTCACCAGTTCCGTTGCATGTAGCATACAAAAAATATACGAACGATATAAAACTGCGGTAACTTGCATAATCTCTTTTTTGATGATAAACTGGACGTATTCTACTGGGAATAAAAAACCTTTAGGTATTTATTTTGAAATTTTTAAAATCTTTAATACGAATCAATGTAAGTAACACAACATTTTGTTTGGTTCGCTGTCAAAACAGAAAGATGAAATACAAACGCTCATATTACTTTAATTATTAAATATAGTTAAGTTTCGGGGAGCATCGGAGGTATTTTTTAAAAGAAAACGAAAGGAATAAAAGGATACTAGTATCAACGATGCAGGTTTAATGTAGACTCACTTAATTCTATCACAAATGAAACTACTTGATAAGTTCTTAACGCTAACAAAAGACTTATTCTAAGTTATGACCTGATGAATGACAAGGGTTCTTAGCAGCTCACGCATACTGATAGAGTGCACTTAGATATGTGCCGGATTCTAAATGTAATAAATTAAAGAACAGCATTCATAACTATCCATACTAATAATATAAAGAGGTATTTGTTTGTTTGTATGTAGGGGGTAATGTCTGGAACTACTGAACTGTTCTAAAAATTCTCACAAATATAAAGCTTCACTATACCTGTGTGATATAGGCTATATATTTTATGTGAGGGACTTGAGTGATAGTGGTAAGTAGCGGAACCGAACGCACAAAACGAAACAGAAAGGGGAAGATCGTTTTGTCTGCTTATAAAAACCCACCCACAAACAGTTTTAGTTTATCCGTGACCATGGCGTTGGCAACAATACCTATCGATTTATCAGAAGCTTACAAAAAAGTTAATATCCCGACTTTATTTCTAAGTATTAGTGACCATCCAGGCTATCATGAACACCGCGACATAATTTTTGTCATTGCATTATCTCGTGCAGAAACACGGTTTTCAAGACATTATCTCGTCTTGTTGACGACAAAACTCTGCCGCGGCGAGCATGTTAGCCTACCAGCCGGGCTAACATGAACGCCGCGACAATACATAATTTTGTCGGCATTATCTCGTGCAGAAACAGGTTTATAAAGGCATTATCACGTCTTATTACGACGACAAAACTCTGTCGCGGTGCACATTTCAGCTTAACAGGACAGTTTTAAAACTTATATGATCGATAGGTACCATAAAGTTATTATTAGGTACTACTAGTAATAATAACTTTATGATAGGTACTGTCTTGAATCAACATCAACTTATTGCAATCCACTGGTGGATAAACCTAATATATCTAAAAACTATGGTTCATAGTTGCGTCGCTCAGTAAGCTTTTTTCATCATTTATTTATTGCTACTCGTATTCTTGGTCCTTTTCGTAGGTATGGTGACAGATGCGTTTGCGTGAAGAGTGCCAAAAACACTTTTAACGACAATTCTACTTGTATAGCTGAAGGGAGCACGGACATTTGCAGCGGACATGGCTCCTGTATTTGTGGCACTTGTCTATGTATGGATGGGTAAGACTAAACACATACGGCCCTATGAACAGCTGATTCTCGCTAACCCGGACTTATAAGTAAACAGCAGCATTATACAGGCGATCTTCAACATATTGAAGAAAGTATAATACCCCCCAATAAGAACAACTGTTAGGTATTATGGGACTGGTTTTTTTTTTTACTATGTTTTACCCCCGACAAGAAAGAGGGGTTATATAAGCTTGTAGTGTGTATCTGAGTATCTGCTTATCTGTGTATCTGTAGAGAAAAAAAAAAGGGTGGATCGATTTCAATGTAGTTTTTTTAATTGAAAGCTAGTTTTATCGGGTGTCATCTAAGCTATGTTTCATGAAAATCTGTTCAGCCGTTCAAAAGTTACAGCTCTTTTTCTAGTTGAAATCGAGTGTTTTTGACGGTTAGGTTATAATAAAATGTATTTCATAGGTACAGTAGTACATTTTGCGAATGCAACGACGCAAGCTGTCCTCTAGATGCCACAGGGTTGCTTTGCGGCGGCGACGGCCACGGTACATGTGAATGTGGGAATTGTAAATGTTCCCATGGCTGGTCTGGCCAGGCCTGCGACTGTTTCACCGCAGTTACCGATTGTCAAGGAGACGGAGGCAGCGTAAGTAGAATATTCTTTATGAATCCACACGGGACATATCACGCAGTGAGATATAAATACTACCGAGCACTGAGGCTTATATTCAGAGACGACAGAAACGAGTCTAAGCGTGAACTTCGCTTCCATCTGTCAAACTTACGAACAAATTTTGACAGATGGAAGCGTAAGTTCACGCTTAGACTCGTTTCTGTCGTCTCTGAATGTAAGCCTTAGAGAATGGGAATAAAAATGGCGTCGCCTCTATTCACCACTCGCTGGCACACTGACGCTGTCTATACTCACACACGCTGGTAGCGTCCACAAAAAGGAAACGTTATTCACGCGTTGTGATAACAGTTTTTTGAGTTATAACTTCAGTCATACGTAGTATCTTAAGTAGTCTCAAGTCTGTGCGCTAATCTGTGAGATAAATGCATTCTGAGGTTCTCAGAGCTTTCCACATTATTGATTGGTTTGTTAATGTTGATAAGTGCAATTACGCTCAGTGCGGTCTTATCTTTATGGGGTCTATTATCTAAAATAATGATGCAATAAGAATAATCATTTCATCTATCTAGGAGACTTTTTCCCATCCACCTTCCCGCAATAAGTTATCAATTACAAATCGAAATGAAAAAACATTATTTCCGCAGATTTGCAACAACCGTGGCAAATGCGTGTGCGGCTCTTGCGAGTGCGAGCCAACAGCTGTATGGGACGCCCGAAATGAACAGAACAGGAACTGCAAAGTTTACGACTGCCCCGACTGTCACAAACTGCAGTGCAGAAAGTTGGAAGACTGTGCCAAATGTCAGCGAAATAAGGAAGAAGATTGTATTTCCTGCGACGAACGTATAAGAATGGAGGTGGTGGACGCCCTGACGGAAGAATATAAGAACATCAGTGTATGGAATCTGTGCAGTAATATAAAGGTGGAAGTCGGGTGCTATACGAGCTTCGTTTATCGGTACAACAATACAGATTATAGCTTGGAGTTAGTTGTGGCACTTGAGAAGAATTGCGCTGAAAATTATTATTGTGAGTATACAAAAGCCTTTAAAAAAAATACTTGTAACGTTTTATTTAGTAGCTACTTTTCTATGGTTACTAAATCATGAGGATGCGACTTTACCGGGTTAATTTTTGAAGTGAAACTTCTATATAGACCCGTATTAGGATTTTTCTGTCACGAAAAAGCCAAGCGTTACGGCCGCGTGGAGGGAATAGACGATGTATCGTTGGTCCGTTGAAATTTCACTTCTACTATATTGTGTCCCAGCACACATTTCCTTTTTGTTTTAAAGCGATGTGATCCTTTTCACATGTTGACTGGTTGAATGCTGGACATATTGAATTAGGGCATTATAAACAACTTTTACTAAGAGACCTACCCAGAAATCGCGATAAAAAATCTTCTGTTCCATACATATAATTCAATATTACTCGATGAAATGTATGAAAGGCAAAGATTTTTTTCGCGATTTTAGGGTTTATCCCATATTAAATCCGTAATCGAGCTACTATACCACGGTCAGACGCACAGATACACAGATATACACTACAAACTTATAACACCATGGCATGCTTGACAGCATATCTATACACATATTTTAAAAATATTTTATTTCTTAATGAAGTGTGTTATTTTTTTTATCTTTAATCTTCTCTCTCTTATTTTGTCAATATGTCTGTGCTGAATAAATGTTATTCCTTTCTTTCTTTCTTTCACCCCTCTTTTTATCGGGGGTTAAAAAGGCAAACTCACGTAGCGCAGGAAGCCAGGAGCCACTGCGTCAATCATGTCTCTAGATCTTATTGCATTATTTTTCCAGTGTTCGGTGGTCTATTTCTCCTGACGCTGCTTTTGGTGGGCGTGGGGACACTGGTCGCCTGGAAGATGTTGACGGACGCCCGGGATCGGCAGGAGTACTTGCGATTCATGCAACAGAACAACCAGGATTGTTCCGGACCAAACAAAAATCCATTGTACGAACCACCCTCAACTACGTTCAACAACCCGGCATTCAGGAAAAAATCTGTCTATTGATCTTTTTTTTTAAATTAGTTTGTTTAATATAAAATTAGTGATGAAAAAAGAGTATATTATAACTAGGAGGCAACACCTTCTTCTCTTAAATTGTTTTTTTTTTTGTTATTTTGGCTAACGAAATTAGATACCGAAATTAGCTCACGACATTCAACAGACAAGAGTAGATCTCTCAACTTTCTGTAGTAAACATAATCACAAGTACAAGTACATCTTATACTTTGATTTCTAAAATAATGAGAAACGGATATGTACTAAATAATGTATAGTAATATTTAGTACTGAATGTAAGAAGTGCTGTCGTTTTTTTCCGTCTCAACTTTCGTTAGTCAAGCTCTAAGCCAAAACTTCCGTTTATTGCAACAAAATTGCACAGAATAATAAATAAAAAGTCAAGCGACGCTAAATAGGATAGAAAAGCTCATGACTCCCTTAAACATATACAGTACGATTTGTCTTCACTATATTCTGTCGTACCAGACTGATCGAAACGATGAATTGATAATACCTACATAAAGCATTAAATAAATAAATAAACAGTCATATAAGTGTAGTAATTCTTGTTTAAAATATAATCAAATACGTGCTCCAGTCATGGTCTGAAAATATGTGTAACAAAATAAATTACAAAAGCGCCTTTAAAAATAGTTAAGCAATAATTTGCAGGAACAGAACTCTAATTTCATATCACTTTAATTTAAATTTTGAAAATGCACCGGGGACTGGATATTTATAAAATCCATTTCAAAATTGCTATTCGTAAAAATAAATATAATATATTGGATGTAAATCATTACTTTTATTATCCATCATCGTCGGTTTCTTCATTACTAAAAATCGTGTCAAACTTGAAAAACTATCGTGACGATCATTACTATTAAAGTATATTCGATGGTAATCTAGTCTTCAATGATACCAAAAAGTGACACATTTTTAACAATAGATACTAAATACGAAATTGTTCTTTTAATTTTGTGTGTGAAGTGGTTAAATAGATGTTGCTTTAAAAAATAAACAGGCGTTGCAATTCAGTATGTTATCACCTGTTAGGAATAATAAATAGTTGGTTCTAGTTATTATGCAAATATCAACTTACAATAAATATTAATTAAGTATCTATATAAATACAACTTCAAGAATTGTCTCAATCAAATATAGAATAGATGATTTTTATTTGTCTAGGTACGAGTAGGTACCTACCTGGTGCTGTTTCTGAAGAATAACTGCGCCACTGCAGCTGATATTGTCCTGGTCTTGGGTTCGAATCTCGGGAAGTGTTTTTGGTGTTCTCAACTTGGAGTTTGGACTTGTGTCCGGTAGATGGCAATACGCTCGCCCTGATTACATGGGACATAACGACATCGGCAAAATATGAGTATACCTACATTACCTACCTACACCTCTGCCTAACCCTTCGGGAAATACAGTTGTGATGCTATAAAACAAAAATTAAATTCATTTTTCAGATTGATCCGATATCGAACGCGTTTTTTATGAAAATATTTAAATGAACTAAATTAAAAAGCGAATAAATAAAACCACATAAAATTAAATCATAGTCAAATTAAAAGTAACATAATTATTTTGAATAATTTGTTTGAATTACAATCACAATCAAATGATGTAACAATTAAAGTTGTCAATTATTATGTTATGTTTTGTAAAACACATTATTGTTTTACCTACATACTACGCACTTATCAGTATCCATTTCTCCATACATACCTACGTATAAAACACGTTTTACCCATAAACATTATGTTTATGGTTTACGATTCATATTTTTTATATCTTTCACTGTCTTTATTAATTACACGTATTCGATTAACTTAATTATAAACGTATTACATAATTTTATTTTAATACTTGCATACAAAATACCAAATTAATATTCTTGCGTAAACTGTTTACGACAACAATAAAATGACGACCAATTCTATTTTTAAATACACAAACTAGTGTCCTTATTCGATACAAGATGGCGCTACTGTGGCAAGGAAACCTTAAGTTGTTATTGCTGCCCTTCTCGCTCCTGAAGTGTTTACATAATTCTGTCGCATCCAACTTATATAAATTTGCTTATTTCTCCCAAATACATCAATTTTTGTGTTCAATAACATCGAATATTAAAAATTCTGTTGCAACTATATATAATTCAGTAGCAATATTCTACTTATATTGCAAAAATTCTGAATCACGATATCAAAGTTTTTGTCTCGCGTAGCATATATACACTGGTTTCGTCCCTAATGTGGGGAGTCCGTTTCTACGCAGTGAAGTAGTACCTGGGGTGGAGCTACCCTAAATCCACCCCACCTTGAGCACAATACGCTAAGCTGGGGGGCTATTGTGGTATCGCAGTTCGCAGGTCTTCAAATAAGCCTGGAACTATCGCAAGACGCAGACGAAACATTCTGTGCACTAAAAGACGTAGACGAAACATTCTACGCACTAGATGTGTCGACACAACGTCGAGGCTACTCTACGCATGAGGCCTCACGTCATGTTACAAGCCGTCATAGTAGTACGCACGCAAGCTGCAAACTATCTATCGATTCTGAGAATCAACAGAGGGCCTAATTCCCTCAACACCACTGATGTAGAAAATTTGACTCTCTTTTTGCACATCACAAAAAGTGGCTTAATTATTAATTTAGTTATATAATATTACACTGTTGCAGACTTTAGTATTATAATTATTTGTTCTCGCGACCGGTTTAAAAATCTGTCCTATATTTTACATAAAATGCCAGGGGCTAGGAGGATATTAATGATGTACTTATTTGGTGTATCTACCTACTTACAATTCAGTATCTATTAAAATTTGTATTTATTCAGTCCACGGAATGAGTAGCGATTCTGTCGCAATTTAGGAGACGTTAATGTCCAGCATTCATTGCGATAGGCCGAGCTGATATAGGATATAGACAATATGGGGCGTTATTAAGGTCCAACCTTTCCATTCCCTATCCCGCGGTTATTGTACTCATCATTATGAACAACTTTTAATATGGGACCAACATAACAAACTGCGAAAAAAAATCTAACTCGACTTGAAACTCCAATTTAAAGTTCCAATTTCATGATGAAATAATATAAACTAGGTAACTAAAAAGCAGTATTTTTTCGGTTTTTTTAATAAATGTACCCCGTTTTTATAATGGACAAAAATATATAAAATAATTATTCTTATGAAAACACTTGCAAGATAAACTAATAACGTGGGGCACATGCAATAGATAAGGAGTATATGAGTAGCTGTCGGTCGTTGAGAAAACTCACAAAACAATTCCATATGCCACAGCATTTTACTGAGATAGGGCCATTTTTGGTCTCGTCCAGGTTGCTTAATTTATTTTTTATACTTTTGTTCTTTTATTTTTTCCTGGTGAGTCCAGAATAAAACTATTTTCTTTCTTTCTTTCGTATTTTACAAGTATTTTTATAAGAGAAATTATTTTATACTTTTTAGTCCGCTTCAATCCGCAGTAGGTACTTTTTTTTTTTTTAGCGTGGTAAAATCATCAAATGAGTCCTCCCACCCCGGGCAGGGCGGGAGGGACTGTCAGGCTTGTACTGACTAAAATCCACGGTGTACCTTCGATAGCCCTTTACGTTCCGGGGTCACGGTAATGGGATAAGTCCCGCGACCCCGGCAGGCTTCGGCCCTCTACAGGGGGGCCCCGTCATCTTGCTGACGTTCTTTGAGGCGCGCGTGGAACACAACGCGCCGTCGACCCGGGCATGGTCCATGGTCGGACAGCGAATTGCCCTTTACTCGCTGTCCGCATGCCCCGCAGTAGGTACTTACATAAATTTATTCAATTACTTACCAATTTAGTTTTTTTTTCTTACCAGATCTTTGCCTCACCCTAGGATTTCTCCTGTATCGTGAGTGCTTTTACAGACACAAATCTCACAACCCAGAATCGATCTGTTGAAATATTTTTTCCGTGTGGAAATCGAATCACTACCCGTAGCGCAGAAAGTCAATAACAAAGCCACAGCGCCAACCGTGCCAAATCATCTAACTTACATGTCAAATTCTAACTTAAGAATACCTAGAGAAAAAAACGATCTCATATGCCTCCATGCCTACCTGCTGGCTAAAACACTTCATTACACCTGATACAAAAAAATAGGTACTTACAGTCTTATAAATCTGTCGTAATGAATGATAAGAATTTAGACCAATTCAATGTATTACGTTTACGCCGTCTTGATGTGACGTAAAGAGTAATTTCCGCGAATTTTCTTAGCACGCCCGCGACTTTGCGATGATTCATCTCGAGACGCGCGGGTTGAACACACTGACAATAGTTCGTACACTGAACAGTGTTCGCCCAATCGTTCGGTCGAGCGCGCGCATTTTGGATTTCGAACGCAACATCGCGTATTTTAGTTCGAGCAGAAAAAAACAAAAGAAATAAACGCGCGATTTTTTAAGTATTCGATATTTAAAATTAGTGATAATTTTTTTGTAGTTACCTCCTCTTAAAATAATTATGAGAACAATGGCTAGTGTGTGGTTTTCGGTGATAGTGCTCGTTTCAATACAGAAAGCATTGGGAGAAGACGTATGCATGAAGGATAATCACGACTATAGTTGTAATGAATGCATCAGGTGCGGCGGCGACTGGTGTAACGAACGAGCGGTAAGTGTGATATTTTTATTTTATGAATATAAATTAGGCCCAAGACATCGATGGGCCCAAACCGGTCACACGCCGGTATCCCTCTGATTTTTATTTTACGCACTTATCGAGTATCCTGTTTGTAAATAGCTTGAATATTTGTATTTATTTTGTTCACAAAGGATAATGCTTAATTTCGACATGTTGTGGAGGGTATTTTTTTGGTCTTTAAGTACGCATCATGGCGGATTTTAAAGTTTTACTTATGTCTAGAATGCAGCCCTAATTTTTTTGTTCTTTATATGAAATCAAACGCCAGAGAAACATACGTTAAAATCATACATTTACTCAATTACCTACTTACAACAATTGCCAATTAAGTCAATAGTAAAATTTAATCTGTGACCAAAATTGAGTTTTTTTTTAAACCAGTCAATCACAATCTATTTGAATTGTAGGTCCATAAAAAATATCCGTAGCTACCTGAGAGCACCTCGATTGCCAATCATCGTCAATGAAGGTTCTCATTAGAAATTCTGGACTGTCACTTGCTTATAATTAGCTCCTTTATCATTCAATGAACAATAACTTGCATAATTTAGCTAACAGCTGCAATTATTATTTACGCTAATTACTTCTTGACTTACATAATAACTTCAATAAAATTCGTTAAAGCTAAATGAAACGCACCAAAAACAAAACCTATCATCGACCGGTTTTAAAATCCAATATATTTTTATAGGAAGAGCTTATTAAGTCTCGAATATTGTCATAGTTGTAATATTAATAAATATCAAATTCAATAATACGACCATATAGTTATTCCATAACTACTTTGACACATTTTGAAGAAAGCTATTAACTTTAATGAAATGTCATTAAGTAGTCGATTATGGGAAAAATACTTAATAAGCAATAAATTGCATCATAAGTAGGGCTGCCATACGTCCGGATTTTCCCGGATTTGTCCTAGTTTGGGAGGGCGATCGGGGGGGACTCTCAAAAAGAGTCCGGGAGAAACACAGATGCCCGTCACTTAGGCAATTTCGTTCGTTAACTATTATAGCACAGCACAAACACGTAAGTATATGACTGAGGTGAAAAAGAAAAGAGTTCTTAAAATCTTAACTTTATTATTTTTGCCACTTACCTACCTACCTAATTTCTTCATTAGAGTAGGTACCTACGTACGATATAATTTGTGATGTTCGAGTTGCATAGTGTTAATTTATGTGACTTCTAAGACAAAGTAATATGTAGACAAATAAATTATAATATTTTGTCTCTATTACTTAAAATTTCATATTTTTCATATCCGGGGAAAAATCCCGGCTTCGGCCAAATGTCCGGGGATTTTGAGATCTTTGTCCGGTGTCGACAATTAAGATGATGGCAGCCCTAATCATAAGAGTAGGTATTTATGACGGCAGAAGTCGTTATCCCTAAAAAAAAAAACTTAAAATCATTTGTACACAAAGACCAAACGGGCATTTTTAAATGACACGACATGATGCGACATTGAAGAGAGCAATAAATTGTTCAAAGGAAAAAACGAAGAAGTCAGAAGTCAGGCTGAGCGGAAGGAAACAATTGATTCAATGACCGCATGTATCAGATGAGCGACCTACAAGATCTATATTTGATCATCTACTGCATCATACATTCGTACGTCTGTACCATGCCACATACAGCGCTTGGTAAACAAAGCCCTTAATGATCAAATGATAATCAATTCTAATTAGTTCCCGTAAAGCTAACATTCCTTTGAACCTGATAAGAAGATACTGTGTGTACCTACCTACTCTTATCACAGCTTGTAGCCGCGCACTCACCAATCCGTCTGCCAACCTTTCCGGTAATCCCAAAACTAAACCACAGACAGCTGTTTTGATGCTAGAAGTCTACAAGGTCTTCGCTATTAAACTAGATATTATATTATGAGAATTTCTTCCGGAAGGTTTATATGTGTAATACTTTCATATTTAATGTAAGGATAGTAGAGAAATTGCACCCGTGCGAAGCCGGGGACGAATCGCTAGTTTAGCATAAATTATATAAATATTTAACGTTGCAGCATAAAATGTATAGTCCCGATCCTTTCTAACTAATAATTACATCTGGGATTATTCACAGACTCATAACCATAAGATCCAGTGATGATGCATTCAAGTGCAAATATATGCAGTAGTTCTCGAACTTATACATAAAGGATAGATGTTATGTAAATAGGTTCGTACTAATACGTAAATATTTACGTATTTAGTACCTTCAGAGAAGTTAGGTTTATTTTGAAAATACCGATACTACGAAATATGTGTAGATTACAGAATTTAAACAAGTTGAAATTCAGTTACTGAGAGATCGATCAAAAATAATATTATATTTAACTTCCAGTCAATAAAGGTTATACAGGGTGGCGGCGACATTAAATGCAGCCACGTATTTGGTATCACGTTCTGAAGCCGTACACAAAATCAACGATTTTCAGGTATGTTATTTTTGCATAATATTTCACTCTACTCTCATTCGTATAGGTGAAGGATATCAAAGTACAAACTTGTGTCATCTTTATCTATAATTCTATACGTATAAATAAAGATTATTTGGTAAGAACAGGTTAGACTTTTTATATTTCTCCTAGAGATCATGATAATTGTGTAAAAATTAAATTTGAATTAGTTCCTATGGCTAAACTACTGATTCAATTTGATTGATTTTTTGTGTACGGTCACAAAGCGTGATACCAAATTCATGGTTTTATTTAATGTCCTAATGTCGTCACCATCCTGTAGATACTTTTTACATAAAACCTTTTTAATCAAATCCTGTTCCTATGTACATTATGGTGGACATAATAATAGTTATTGCATCGAGGTGTGGAGCATCGATCGTACATTTTAATAACGCACTTAATCGATCAGTGTTTGCACTTTGCAGCTCTAGACATAAACAATATAACGGTAGTTCAAATGTTTAAGGAAAAGGAAGTCTTTGTTAGGGAAAACATCATAAAATCTAGTGCAGCATTGTACAAATGAACGCGTAGAACCGTAGGGAAGGAACCTTTTTTTCTTTCTTTAGAGAAGCTGACTTTGACCTTGCTAATAATTATGTCCATGTACAGTTCTTCTGTCTTCAGATTTTCCAATTTTTCACTACCGGGAACAACAACTGCTATCTTTTCTGGAAAGCTTAATATTTAGCAGGATCCGTAGCAACATATACAAGATCCTACCTTTCTGGTCCTGATTCCTTTATCGTGTTATTGTCCTCATCATTTAGAACAACATTTACTATAGGACCAACACTGAAATCACGGAAAGAAAATCAGCTAATCCATAAGTTTTTTTTTTTTTTTTGTTAAGGAAAATAAACAGTTACACATTACAGGTCATATAAAAATAATGTTATAAAATATGAATAAATGTGCAACCAACGACATTTTCCACAAATTAAGTACAATTTAGTAGAGTAATATTGAATTATTTGTATGAAACAGCTGTTTTTATCGCGATTTCCGGGATAGTCCCACAGTAAAAGTGGTTGTTGTTATGTTGTTGTTGTTGTTATTTTCTTTCCATTTATCCTTAAATACAGATTTATTCTATACATTTTAAAAACTAGATCTGTTTCTAAAAACAAATAATCCTATCACTAACGCATAGAGTAGCTGCCATAGAGATCCGTGTTTAAAAACTCACCCTGTAAATGGAAGTAGCCTCCATATACTGGTATGAGTATGAAGGTACTAGATTCAGTACGGTATAGGTATCTTATTGGAGCGGAAGTATTGTCGTTACTGCGACCATGAATAGATCACTTCCTTTGGGTTTAGTGTCGCAAGTGGGTGACTACTCGGAAGGAGGGTTGCACTGCACCTAACTGTAATAATAGCATCATATTTAAATCACAAATCCGACCACCAAGAGTTGATCAAAATATTAGACCAGCTAGTCTACCGCGTAGGTAACTAAAATGGGAATGAACATCGACCCTGGTAATAAACTTCAATACGATCGTGAGAGAGTAAAATTCTAGCTAACTTGTAAAAAAAATATCAATCATAATGTTGGGTCTCGTATTTTCATGATCGGTAACAATTTTACTAGGTAGATCAAAGTTTAGTCTCTCCATGACTGTAGTGAAGTTTATTACTCGGGTCTACTATTAGGGTCGATTGTCAATGTCATTACCATTTTAGTAACGCGGTAGACCTGCAGGATTGTCACTCTTGTTAAGAAACTTTCATTTTCATCAATACATAGCTTAATTAATATTGATTTCATTTATTTACGTAAAGAAAAAAAGTACATATTAAAACTAGCTGACGCACTCCAATTAGAAGTTGAAAGTTGGAAAATCTTTTCTTAGTGAAATATCCTCGAATTATCCTTACATTATAAGAGATCTGTATAAATATTATCCATTAAATTTTACATCCTCATCCTGATGTTGGGTTTTAAAAACTAGTTGTTAAAATAATGTTGGTCGATGATCAATTTGACCTTTTCCCGTCTCTACTTCCGGTTCGCATTTTTTATTAAATTATCTTCGCTGATTCATCTGTGCATAACTGTAAAGCATGACGAAATCTCTATAGTAGCTCTATACATATAATTTACTAAAAACCATTGAAATAAAGATCTTCGTTTTAAACATCATTTTCAAAGAGCCCTGACCGGCAAACTAATTTGTCTCTGTAGTAATTAAGCTAATTGTACTTGTAACTTGTAAGTCCAACTTGTACAGAATATCGACAAGCCATGTTCCTAAAAATACGTGTAACATGTGGGTTCATGTTTAAATAAAAAACAAAATGTCTTTGTCAAATCACATAGTTTGATCATGAATTCTGAGAAGTTTACTTAAATCTTAAATACTCACATTCACAACTGTGAGACACATTGACAGTCCGCAAAGCAAAAGCTTCAGGGCTGATTTTTCAATTGACACTTGACAGATTTTGTATAGGAAAGCTGTCGAAAATTCAAATTTATTCTTCTTTTTTACCCGACTACGGCGAGTCGAGGAATATGTTTTTGACAGGCATGTATGTATGTTCATCTGTTCCCTCATAACTGTATGCTATATTCATGCAAACACTTGTTTCCACAAATAAAGAATTCCTTTGCATCTTATCTTGAGGTAATCCAATCAAGAAAAGAGTTTTTAAAGCACTTGTGTGCCTAATAACAACGTCATTGTGCTTATCTGAAGAATTCTAGTGTTGTTGTGTAGCATAAAGTGTTTACCCTTCGTTATATCAATCGTTAAACAAGCAAGCAACAAAAACAGGTGTTAAACACTTGATAACCCTGAACCTCTGCTCCACTTAAAAATGACTGTTTATTTTCGAGACCCTCTCGTTCTATGCTTAGTCAGCGCCCAAGCATTCATTTATCGCCCAAACTATTTTACGAACACCACAATACATCATTTGTCGATAACAAAAAAGATAATGTTACACAAAAAATATAATTTAAAGCCGATTGAGAAAATCCTGCAAAGTAACATGAGGAAACAATAAATTCAAAATAATAGGTATAAAAAACAAACAAGAGAAAGTGTTGGTAAAAACCATACCAGAATCTAAAAATAAACTTAAATATCGACGGTTGAAAGTCATTTGTACTAAACGACATTTTTTAATGTTACAGGATAAATATTAGGTTTAATGAATTTGTTTTAGGTTTAATGAATTTATTACTCATAAAGACCATAGTTCACTTAAAACGAGCTTAAATTACTAATTATAACTAATGATAGCTTACCTACTTACTTAGATACTTAAATCGAACGGTTTCTAAAAGATGTTATTACTCGTATTATTATTATTTTCCCTCAATCGAGTCTAAACACATTAATTGTTTGACTATCCTTAATAATTAATGTATAAAGTCTCATTATATAAAGAAATACGTGTTTAAGTGTTTTGGGAAATTCAACCCTTACAAATAAATATTTAAAAGAATTCTTTTAGTACAAAGCTCGTTCCCCAAGAGTATATACTCCTACAATGAATATACCTACCTAACCTAAGTATAAAATCTTCATTACGCTGACAATACACAATCAAGTGGAGTGGTAGTGAATGACGATCGATACACAAATTTCCTGTGTAACCCCATTTTCCAATATCCGCTCCTCAGAACAAACTACTTGCTATGGAAAAACTAACAGCTAATAACATTAAGGTACAATGTTTCGTGTAATATCGTTAAATTTAAACCTCTTTGAGTAAACAGGACTTTGGGTACGGTGTACAAGAAAGTATTAAGAAAGAAAGAATTTAAAAGAATGCACAAAAAATTGTTAAAGAAGAAGATAAAAAATTTTTTGTATCTTTCAGTTGAAAGCCCATCCTGTAAACAGGAATTAATATACAGTGAGCAAAAAACGTCTTAAGAAAGAATGACTAGAAAGTTTAAAGAATGATTAAGTTTCGCAACAACAACTAACAAGAACTTGCTACATCAAATTGAGTAGAGTAATAAATTAGTTACTGCAAATCCGTCGCCACCCAGACTGAGAACCGAAGACAATGACGTCACAAAGATGCAAACTGCAAGTCTAGCTACCATTAAGGCTGAGATCTAATAGTGCACACTTTGCCTTAGCTCAGACTTTACTTAAACTTTGTTAAGCTTGTTATCTTATACTTTGATTTTCAATTTATAGTCATAACACGCTGAAATTGTGCTGAGCACACGCTAAGATCGGTCTTAGCGTGTGCTCAGCACAATTACTTATTATTATAATAATATATATAATTATTATAATTGACTTTTACACTTTCGTTATTGACTTCGTCGGCGAAGTAAACAAAGTATAAAAAAATAAACAAAGTGTAAAAGTCAATGAAGAAAGTAGGTACCTAATTCAAAGTCAAAGGGGTTTATTATACTTGTCAAATATATTTTTTATTATAGGACCAAACTAAAAAACGCGAAAAAAGTCAGCAGATTTTTTTTAAATAAAAAATTTAAAATAGATAAAACATTTAGTCGAGAAACATTGAATTACTTGTATGGAACAGCAGTTTTTTTTCGTGGCTTCTGGGTTTGTCCCATTGTAAAAGTTGTTCTTAAAGATAAGTACAATAACCCTATAAAGGGATCGGGACTAGAAACGTAGGATCTTGTATAGATCTCAGCCTAAAAGTATCAATTACTGTATAGTCTTCTTGGCAATCAGTAAAGTAAAAGCCACAAAACAGTCATTTGAATGCACTACCACAGTGAATCACGTTTTCATATTCAATCATTGTTATTTTTGCCATAAATACTTAACCATTTGGCTCCATGCCATTCATATCCTTTTGTAGGGGGTAGATGCCAGATAATATTAGTAACGGAACATAATAAGATGGGGTGCAGTCTCGATGCAGTACGCAAAGGCGTTTTAGTGCAATCAAGATAATCTGCGAAATGGATGGCTTTTGTTGATATCAATGTGTGTTTTGTTGTTTGGTTTTGTAAGAATTTATGGTCGTTTAAGGAAGGACATGAGCAATTCCTAAAACGTATTGGCTAGTTTCTGCTTGAACTCTAATCTACGATGTTTTTTGCTCCTCCATGTTTCAGTGGGTATATTGCATCTTCTCTTAAAAATAAATCAAAGGTAAATCTAATAACTATTAAAAATTTAATCAGTTTTCCTTAAGATCCAATAAAAACAAATATCTCAAACAGGAACGCGGCAAGTTTTCTTGCGGCTGAGCACGTAGGCACAAGACACGAATTAAAATGGCTTCCCAATCACCAACAGTTTATTGCGACTAGTCATTAACATTTTTATTTTTTCAATTAATGAGGCCATTATTAACGGCCAAAGTTCAGGTAAAATTTGTCCAAAAAAGCTAATTTTCAGATGTCTTTACTGAATTTGTTTCTCAAAAAATTATTATTTGCCTTACATAGAAACCTAGATATAGATCACAAGATCCCTATGTATTCAAAATATCTAGCGGAAAAACTGTAATCACCTAGGGGCGTTTGTATGGGAATTATGCCGGGTTGGCCGTTCTTAAGATCCTTATTGCACCCAATTTTATAGTCTTATGCACACCCACTGAAATATATTTGAACTTATTATATTTTTTTCCTCTATACGTTGAAATTATTAAATAGTACCGATCTTAAGATCGATAAAAGTTCCAAGACTTCTTATAGTTCTGCGTAAATTTTGTTATGTAAACAAATCTATATTATCGAACAGTACAATGTAATTCATCTTGAGCAAACTTCCAGTTAACTGGTACCTACACATCGGGTGCAATGAAGTGCACACAACCACAAAACATCCGCGCAATCACACCATTCCGAGAAATTATAAATACAACCCGTTGACCTATATCTGGGCATGTTTTATACATTAAAATGTTACACAATTTTCATGCACGTCAATGTAATCGAGGGAATCGTTAAACCATGCTTGATGAAACACACGCCACTGTCATCAATCATTGCTATAAGTAATAAGTTGTGCATACATACGCAATCCGCAATTACATTTTGCCACTTTTAAAATATATTTTTACAATTATTTGCATGAACTTTACATGCTTTCGACATTATCATTGAATCCAAGTTACCCTTTTGTTACTTACACTGTAAATTGAGGATAATCATAACCTCTGTGTGATTGATGGATGGGGTTACTGATCGTTGGGCAATGTTGGTATTCTGAATGGGCTTGAACCACGACACCTGACATTTGGAGTCACTCACCTCACATATGGCCCACAAGAATGACACAGATCATATAAAAAGGTCGTCTGAGTCAAATTTCCAGGCGTCCCGTGTGTTAAGATATATCGCAACGATTTATTTGGAACTTTCGCTCGTATCTCAGTTCATATTTAAGTAAGTTGACAGTTCGTTATCTATTTCTCAATTTATTGACACCATATTTATATGGAACACGTCCCAGTTCTTTACCGATGTTGTCTTTTTTATTATTTGTATAAAACTATACTGTAGTCTGGGGTATGCATGAAGACATGCTATTTAAAATAGACATATAACCCACAGACAAAAGAAGAAGGTTATAACCCTTCATTTCCATGGCTACCATATCCCAATGACAATTTGAGAATTTAGATCAATAGCATGCATCGTTATAAAAGCATTTCGTGAATTTCAGTACGATAAAATAATTCATAGGTATCTCTTGTTTAGGCTTAATGAAATCATATTTTTCTAATTTTCTTTTTTTAGTTATCTTAAAAGTGGTTCTAATAAGCACCTCCCTCTTGCTAGAGTTGTACCTAAGTCCGTGACTCGACATATCTCTCGTACCGAGTCAATGCAATGAGAAAATTGATGGTCACCATCAACAGTTTTCTCATAGCACTGATCATAACTTGAGCTCGTCTTACAGTCTTATTAGAAGCATTTTTATACTTCTTATGAAATTCCGAAGTATT
The DNA here is from genome assembly GCA_932294325.1 of Allophyes oxyacanthae. Taxonomy (NCBI): domain Eukaryota; kingdom Metazoa; phylum Arthropoda; class Insecta; order Lepidoptera; family Noctuidae; genus Allophyes; species Allophyes oxyacanthae. Next base: position 4,945,859 of record OW028612.1, read on the forward strand.
TAAAAATTCTGAATTTTATCTCTACCTAACAACTAGTATTAGGAAACCAACTCTGATCGATCACCAAGAAAACAAAGCTGGGTTTGTAGTAATCTGACACTTTTATTTGGTTGGCTTCGGGCTTTTACCCGGCATTATACCCATAATGTGTTTAACGATATAAGCCCTTCGTTATTGATACCTACAGCGCCCTCACTCTACTTTATGCTCTATAAACGTTAGTTTAGTCAAAAAAAGTTAAAAGTCCTATGACCAATAACATCGAATATTGGTCCGAATGCAAAAAAGCCATTAGTTTCGCTAACAGCTGTATAATCGATTTAAAACTGCATCGAAGTAAACTTTTTAAGCGATAGAGTTGTGAAGGACTGGCCCACTAACCATAGTGACCATGACATGAAATGCACAAACTAATTGCGAAACATTTTTACTCAACTAAGATTCTTGCATTTGCACACGACCATTAAATTAACACTACTGTTTAGACTTAAAGACTGTAGTTTTTAAATTGATACTAATGCTAAACCATTTCTATCGTTTGATTTTTTTAGCCAGTACGGAAACAAAAAATTTGCCTCGGAAACCATAAGAGAATTTTGTAGATACAACTTGTAAGGTCAAACAACAATGAGTATACCGCAAAGTTAGATAGAGTATGTTATTTCGTCGCCTCCGGCAACGATCCAGCAATAACTGGTTTCCTAAGTCTTACAACTCACTTATCGACATACAATATCATTTTGGAGTTTCCTGCGGGTTCTTTCCCATAGGACCTATTATTTGGAACCGCGCACTAAGAGTCTCGACATTTCATAAGTGCCAGTATCTGATTTAAATGAAATAAAGATAGCTATTCCATTCTATGGAGGTAGGTGCAATCGGCAAATTTTCCGGTCGACCATCCTTAAGGCTAAAATCATTTGCACCCGGCGTCCAAACGCAGAGTTACTAACTCTAAGCGGGCCGCAGTCGTTCAAAGCATTTTGTTTGTAAAATGTATCACCGGAACGTATCGTGAAAGTACCTTAGTAAAATTATTATGCTTAAATAAAACTTTGATTTCTTTCTTTCCCAAGTTGACAAATGACATACCACCTCACAGCTGTGCAAAAGCAAATAAGTCCCGATACAAATCGATGACTCGACCAAATGTTAATTACAGAAGATAAGAGTAAAAACCCGAACCAACCATGAATGGAGATGTGTGAAAAATAAAAGATCCCGTTGCACATCAATCAATGCAATTAACAGTCGCTCCATTTACCTATTAACATGTTTTAACACCGAACGCGTAAAACATCTCAGTTATTCATGTTAACATAAATTGCGTAACGATTACCTTTAAAAATTGGAATTACAAAGGGCATGTTATTTCGTGCAGAGTTGTTCGACGAGTTAATAAGATAACGCAATCAAGTGCAGCTGTCTAGGTATAATTGAGTGTTTGGCAACAGTAGTTTATTAGTGTCGGTGAATCTCTCGTCAACACCGCAGTTGTAATGAAATTTTAATGAAGTTGCGTCTCCATAGTCCAAGCTGTGTATCTAGGACTGTGATTTGATCACGCCCTTAAATGTGTTACTAAAGATGGTAGAGTACTTGCGATTCATTAATGTGAAGAGCAACGTTGTCTATCTACATCTGGTTATTCGCTTATAATGCAATAGTGGGCCCCTGAAGCAATTTGCTCCCGGGCCCTAATAACACAGTATCCACGGAAGTGAAATCACGGGGGGCCGTATTTGCCACTCAACGAATACCTCATGGTGTTTTCCGCGAAAGTTTTATGGGAAATCCGCTATGCCTATACCACAGATAGTATACACAATCTAGGTACATTGCCATAATCACCAAAATTGGAACTTTACATACTTAATTATTATTGAATATACAAAATTAATTTTATTACACTATCACACAGACTTAGAATCAGATTTTCTGATTTTTTCTTTCATAGAATTTGATTATCACTTGCGTTAACGGTGAAGGAAAACATCGTGAGGAAACCTGCAGATCTGAGAGGGCCTCATAAAGTTCTCGATGGTGTGTGTAGTGGAGGTGGACTAAAACCTAACCCTTCTCATTCTAAGAAGAGACCCGTGCCCAGCAGTGGGACAGTAATGGGCTGGATTTATTTTATTTATCACACAACCGTATGATTAATGAGGAAGTAGTTATCTTCTCAGGATTTATTACGATGACGTAACATATTAAGTGTTACGTATTGCGTATCGAATTTAAAATAGATTTTTTTATGATAGAAGTGACGCATAGTGGAACAAACTTCCCACTTTCTATTAGACAAAATCCAAAAACGTTTATTTGTCTTTTCTAAAGGAATTGTAGATAAAATTAATGATACAGCAGGCGTATAAAATAAAGGTTACAATGCATCCCGTGACAGGCGCGTTTGTGTTATCTATCATATCACCAAGAAATAACTTTCGTTCTTGGTTCGTCCAATATACTGCTCTCTCCTAATGATCGAGTGATTTGAAATGAATATTATTTTATCTCAATGAACTTGGGGGCTTATAATGCATAATTAAAAACACCGCCTATAACTTATCTTTATTCCCACAAGCGTAAAAAGTTGAAGTCTCGAGATCCCGTGTTGAGTGTTATAATTTATAAGTCATAGCAGTCTCATTAATTAATTACTTAAATATGTAAATAATGAATGAATTAATGTTGTTTAATAAAACAAAAAATATGTAATTACATTTTTTTTGTTTTGTTAACAACATTTAGAATTATTTACTTTCATGCTTAAGTAGGTACTCAGAGTCTCAGACTCATACAAAACCACCAAGGCCTGTTTATATTGGTACCTACAAGAGATTATTAAAAAATAGGTACCTAGCCTACTATACTCCTCGAGATCTAAGAAGTCCCTTTTGACAGATTTAAAGAACGATAGAATGTAACTTGACAATGTTACTATAGGCTGTGAATAAAAACCATTTTGAATATACACTTGATAATAATTATGAAATTATTTTAAATTTTTGAGATACGTATAAATTAGCATGGTATATAATTTCTTATGTATTGTTTTAGCATCGAAATATTTTTAAAATGCATGTTTATGTACTGCCGAAATATCATAAAAATGGTTACGTTCTCAATCAATTATTTTTTAAATAAAGAGATGTGATCACTAGAATCGTTAAAATCGTTTGAAATATCAGTATAAAATTACATAGGTATTAAAAACTTTTTAAAGGCTGTATGACACGTACATTATATTATTATAATTAATTTAATTTCTCTATGATCACAATTTGCTTGACACCGGCAGTAATGACAATGACATCTATGCAGTTTTTCGCGATTTTTCCGATTAATTGTTCGTTCTATCTATTTCTCGGATACCTCTGTTTTTGTGATCTAGCTTTGATTTTGGACTGTTCCCGCTTTTAAATTGTCTTGGCTTGTTATGCCTACTTGGATTTTAATACTGTGATTTCGGCTGTCCGTTACAATTTTTTTTTTCAAATTGTCTATTCGATTTTGTACTGTGAATAGTAATTCGCGCAACTTGGTTTGGAAACTCCGTGAGTACTTCGAACGTGAATTAATAACTGGTGGACCATTATTACCGGTACAACAAGTGGATAAATAATTTTGGCATGAAATTATGAATAGTTCTTATTATTCTATGAAGATACCTACAGAAATGCGATTTCATATTAAATCCGGTGCCTACTAAATTAATAAATTCCTTATCAGATGAATTTCTCGATTTTTTTTTTCATAGTTTTAAACAATTATATACTCTTAGAATTTTAAATCGATTTATTATAAAAATCGATATATTTGGTTACCGATTTATGCGCTTCGCGTCCCAAATTAACTCAAATGATATATGTCAAAAGTGGCTTTTTAGATCTCGAGGACTATACGTTACGCATTAACCTAACCGTCAAAAACCCCCGACTCCAACTAGAAAAAGAGCTGTAACTTTTGAACGGCTGAACAGGTTTTCATGAAACATAGCTAAGATGATACCCGACTAAACAAGCTTTCGATTTAAAAAAAAACTGCTTTTAAATCGGTCCATCCGTTGTGGACCTACAATGCCATAGACAGATACACAGATACACACTACAAACTAATAACACCCCTCTTTTTTTTGTCGGGGTTTAAAAACGAAGCAAGCAAAGCATTTTGGTAAATACTTGTATCATTCTAAAATAAATCTTCTAATTTTAACTTACAAATCTCTAGCACTAATTGCGGTGTCAAAGTCAAATATTTGTTTATCCATGTTACCACTGACATGTATACTATTTATACTTATTCGAGACTCTACCAATGCTATTTGGAGAGTTGTTCCAAAGTTGTAAAACCGACAAGAGTATAAACAGTAGTAAACAAATCAAGAACTTTTGCTTTCTTTTATAACGTGTCTCTCATTTGAACATCGCTCAAAAAAATTCATCTCATACTTTTATTGCTTATATCCGGAAAATTAATCCGAAAAAGGTGACAGAGCAATATACTTTTAGAAGTTGCCAGTTTGGCACCGGCTTCATACGACTGCAAGCATTTTACTTTAATAAAAGTCTTGGCTCAAGATATCTTGATGATACTTAATACCTGCATCTATAGTTTCTATAGTCTTTTTGGGATGTCTGCAAAGCGACAACGGTTTACTCTTAAAGATTTTGTTTTATTGTCATTCATGAATATAACTTCTGACAAAAGTTTCTTCATGTTGTCTCGACTTTTGTTTTCAGATTGATTTATTTGCATTATATTGTAAGTACATAGTAAGTTTGAGATTATTGTTTTAAACCAGTTTTCTTTCGCAATTAAGTCGACGAAATTTAACTCCTGTGACAAAAAATTATAGTATCAATGTATGAAACTTTTCAGATAAAACAAGATATGATTCAGAAAGACATAGAATCCCTTGATCAGCAGACTAGTTTTCGCAATAAAAACAGGAAAACTTATCAACTACATTGTTGTTTTTGTTTTCACACACGTCATTTCCCACATTGCCTCTCAAAGTTTGTTAAAACCAGGAAAACACGAAATAGAGATTTCCAACTATTTGGATTTAAGCCAGCAACTCATTGATTTTTCTTCAAACTTGTTTACAAGTCTGGGACAATTTCGCGATTCTCTTGTATTTTGCTCAAAGTGCGACGACCTCAGTGTCATATTGTAGGTAGAATGTTCATCAAATGTTTTATTTTTAATAACGAATGTGTGTCGCCGTGTTTTGTTTTTACTTTTGGGCGAACTACGTGAGAATATGTGTCGTGACTGTCGTGTCAAAATGTTTCAATCAGCAAATTATACATTTTTAATAAGGACAGTAATACTAATGCGGTATTCCTCAGAAACACAATTCTGTGATTTTAACACTGTCCAGTAGGTGAATGACTAATGTGATTTCCAAAGAATGAAGGTAGGTAGGTACGTACACTTTAAACCTGCTTCCGTTTTATGTACTTAATTTAATTTATATGTTACATGAAAATCATTTAAAATAATCCAATTCTACAGTCTGCGGTTATTAACTGAAAAACAACGCGGAAAATACTTAAATGGGACGCACTAAAATACATTCTATGAATATAATTTAATATCGTCGCTGAAATGACTCGGTGTGGAATTACCAAGAAAACATGATGCGGGTGATCTCATTATTTCGGAAAAACAATAACTTTTGTCTTCTTATAATAAGGGTTAAGGGGAACTATTGTTTTTGGCCGATCAATAACATTACTTTTGTGTGTATATGTACCAACCTATTTTTTAGTAAATATATTTCAACAGTTTTATTTATCAAAGAGTGTTTGAAATCAATGACTAAATAATGAAATACACCTAGATGTATAGGTAGGTAACAGATGAACTCAGAAACAAGATGTTACACTTAGCGCATTTTAGGAAAAGTTATTGAAAATTTATAATTTTACCATTACTATTCTTTTGTGTCCGCGGTACTGTGTATTCAACATTTCAATAATTAGTTTTTCAAAAATTCAGTTTTCTATTTCGGTACTTATGTTGTTTCTGGCTGTAGGTACCTATTTTTCATTATTATATGAATGATGTGCCAGAGCTTATATTAAATCTTTTTTTTTTCATAACAAGAAACAATTTAAGTATTTGAAGTACCATCTCAATCAAGCGCTCATTGTCCATATTTTAATTCTCTATTGACCACGAAGCGAAGCCGAAACTCTACGACAACATAATCAGATTCCACACTTCTAGGTTTATTATTTTTATTTACATTATAACTGGTTGGGCGGCGGTGAGGCAGAGATGTCGCAACAGGGAGACAACCTTTCTATACGCAGTCATATCGCCTACCACCCACACACGATAGCTAGAGGTGTGCCAAATACTAGTCGAATAAAACAAGAATTAGTAACTAGTCGATTTCGTTTTGAACCACAGTACAATTACATGTGATTTGAGAGATAGAATAGAATAAATCTTTATTTCATGTAAACCAGATACAGGCACTTATGAAATATCGAGACTAGTACACGGTTCCAAATAGTAGATCCTATGGAGAAGAACCGGCAAGAAACTCCATATAAACTCTTTTAAAACAATAGATTACATTCAATGTTGTGGTAAAAGCTGCGAGAATAATGTAATTTAATGTGAATAAAAATAAGACTAGGATAATAATGATTTATCTCTGAATAAGTTCGCCAGATAGGATTTTTAATGAGCTTAACTTAATTTGTAAATTTCTAATGATCTAATAATGGTGTCGATTCTGTTGCGCACCAACAGGACTAAACTAAAGGCACTTCTCTCTTTTTGTTTCAATAGAAAAAGAATGTGACAGATGTAGTTAGTCTAGTTTAATACTGTCAAAATGCGCAAAAAAATCGCCACCAATGTGAAATTTTGTCTCAAAAACTTTATAACAGAACTAAGGCTTAGTGTTAGTAGTGATTCTTGCGCTCGCCTAATTGATGTAATAAACAAGCATATTCCCTGATAGTCTATTTCCGTAGTGTTCGTCAACAGAGGCCCAACGCAAGCCACAACGATAAGACCAAGTCAATAATTTTATCACGGTCCCTAAAGCCATTAACATTAATTTATTTCCTAATTATTGTACCAATAAATAACCAATCAGTCATGAATCATTTTGTCGCCATTTTATGAAAATTTAGTAGATAATTTGATAGGGACTTAGTCGATTTTTACGTACAAATAGTCACCATGATTAGTTTAGTTAGAACAGCTCTAATTGAAACCTACTTCAGTAATCTTATAGTAAAACATATCGCTGTCTCACTCACACGTACAGGAGAACTATATGGAGTATCAGTACGATCAGCATAGGTCGAGAGCAATCGTCATGATCTGTGCTATTACCATGACACCCACTTGCACTGTTTTGTTTGAACTAAAGACTATTAAAGGGTTTATTGCCTTTACTATAATAATGAGCTCCAATGCTTATACGTGACCAACGAGAAGAAAGATTACTTTTTAAATTTTTGGTCTAATTTCTAAATGCATTGACCGACAGCTTAATTCCTCGATCGATCGCCGGCGACCGCATAGGTACAATAGATTTTTATTGTCTCTAACTTTGCATCGACTGATGGATTAAATATGGCTCTATCATGAGCTAGACCGATTATGCCCATATTTGTGTCTCCAAGCACTTAACAATTTAACTAGGTTTCAAGCTCCTTTTGAACAGGTTTCCTTCGATTACTATAAAGCGTGTTTTAAACTAAAGATAGACTTACAGCGGCCATTAATTTCATATGCCTTTTGCAAGTAGTAAGTAATTATATCGATCAATTTATCAAATGATAGACGAATCTGAATCATGGATGCTTATATCAATAATATGAACAATTAAAACGTTTTATTTTACACATAAAAAACTAAACTAAACTAAAACTAAAAAGTAAGTATTATGTAAAACTAAATTACGAATAAAAGTTTTCGTTTTAACGATGATGGATAAAATTTATTCTTACCTATACCTACGTGAATATAAAACCTCACCTTAAAAGGCTTTATATTATAATAAATAATGTTTTACTCCGATCCTGTTGTTGAACTGCATTCCTTTAGCTTATTTTTTGCGTAGGCGTCGATCCCCACCCATAGTTTCTTGCATTATAATTATCTGGGATAAACACGGATTATGGTGTGTTCGATTGTTACTATCATAAATTAGCTTTACTTTAATTTATAATTAGCCGTAGGCAACAAAGGGTGATTGCATTTACATAATCATTAAGCATTTTGTAGTAGAAACGGGCGTTTTTAGAATAACGATGACAGGCATCGATGCCTATTATAGATGCCGATGTCGGATACCGTGTCAAGTTGAAAATGGATACCGGTGACATCTAGTTTTTTAGTAGATATCGTTAGTTTAGGTTGGATGCGGTGTCATCAATATCAGCATCGTATCGCAGTTGACGGTACGAATATTGTTATAGTAGGCATCGATGCCAATAACAACGATGCTGATATCGGATGCCGCATCTTTGATATCGATGCGCATCGATGACAAAAATATCCAAAAACGCCCATGTCTATTTTATAGATTGCAGCTTTTAAGCTTCGGTGATTTACTATTTCCGATGATATTTCCACAAGTCATAAGTGTAAATAATGTTAACAGTAGATATATCAATGACTGCGAGTTTTACTAACAAATACCTCACCAAGAAACTTCCTCTTTATAATATTGCTTCGTATTATTGTGAGCATCGATAAACTGACCCGACAACAAAGTGACGTGCGCAAGAGCTACCGGTTTAAAATCGATCCATTGAGATCGAGAGTCTCTCACCGCGATGGCGGCTGATATTAAAACGTCTTTACACGCCCCGCAGCTACATACCATCGCAAATCGTTACATAATCGGTAAATGCCGTACGCAAATCGAATATCAAAACATAACAAGCAAACATAACAAGCAAACATAATCGATTATTATCTCGCCTGCAAAACCAGGTAGTAGTATCAAGTATCTGCTTACATAAATACCTGACTATAGTTAGTTACTTATTGCTTTTCCATCGAATTATTCATACGTCCTTGTGAACACCATCGCTATTCAACAATGCGCTTAATGAAGCCAGGTAACGTTGACGTGGTTAAGTTAAGCAAACTGCCAACTTGGTCATTACTTGGTCAAGTCGAACGTCGGCGCCAGACATCGCATTGTACATGGATATTACGTTGTGTAGATATGTCTTTTGATTCATTTTGCTACTGCCTCTACTGACAACATTTTGTGTTCTAATATCAAATATTGACCACAATAAGTTTTTCAACCAATTAAATGAACTACATATTTACATTGTTATAAAGGAATTATTTCAGATAGAACACGGACATCGGAAGCTACCTAATAATTATTATACTAATCCTTTGGGGAATACGAGGGTAATGCTATTCGGCCCTCAGCCAAAATCCGCTTTGTCAAGCTCAGGCTACGCTTCACAGAAATAATAAGTAGGTATTCCCAAAATTCACATTATTTTATATTTTTAAATTACTTCTCTTTAAGACCAAAGATATAGTTTTGAAATATAAAATTATATCGTTTGTCGCAATAGTGTATAGGTATTCTAAATTTATGATGCATGCTGCCAGAATGGCTTATAACATAGAACACAGAAATCCTTTATCTGTGTTCTGTGGCTAATAACATAATTTAGAATCAGTCTTCCAAATGTGGTAATGTCGACAAACGCATAATATCGAAATCCCTTAATATTTTTTTTTTTAAAGCAACTCTAGTAAAACCCAGGTTTTTAATATATCTATCCGTCACTTTCTAACGTCATATAACAAAAAGAGACGGGGCTATCTTAAAACCTGGGTTTTACTAGGCTTGCTGATAAAATATCTTTTGTATAAGACAGACTATCTATAGGAATTATTATACTGAGAAAACCAATGTAAATGTTCAACAATTACACGTTCAAATTAATATGGTCTTTTATAGCCTACTAGCGTCAACGGCTATCAACCTAAATGTGTGCCTCGTTTATATTCGGGTGGCGAGTTAATGTCATTAACGACAATCATTGGCCGTGGGCCAACATTCGTTTAGACCTGTTTTACACGCCTGATAATAAGACTCCAAGATTTAATTACTTTAAAAGTCAACACATTGTCACGAAGGCAAAATGATATTTTTAGACAACTCTACATAAGAATAAGTACTGGCACGACTGCGGCCCGCTTAGAGTTAGTAACTGTACGTTTGGATGCAGGGCGGAAACGATTTCAGCCGGATGGTCGACCGGAAAATTTCCGACGTACCTACGTTTAATATACTTTAGACCTATATCATCAAAAAATTTACGCATCTCTGAACTAACATGAGATAGTTAGGTTGTTATTTTAAAAAGAACTACATATGGTACAGTACATAAACAATAGTTACAAATCGACTACTATAGATTCACATAAAAAGAAGACACGAAAACATCCCATTACAGTACGACACAACTAAGAAGTCACATCGGCAAACTTCGTTAAACCGATCACTTCCGAACTGAGTGCGACATCCAGACCACGATTGTTTATTAGAACTGCAGTGGAAAATGATCTTTACGCTGACGCAATAAGTTGTAAAATTATATAAGCGAGCGACTGCCATTGGTTATTCAATCAGCACCATTGAAGTACAGCATACCAAATACTTCAAGGGCAGTTATAGTTCAGTGGAAAGTCAGTGGAAAACCACTGGTTTTATTTAACTAGCAGAATACCAAATGTCAAAAACTATTCCATCACTCACTATCGACACTCCATTGAAGCGTTCGTAAATTAGCAGACTTGGGGCCCAGGTACATCGATGTAACTTCTTAGTTGCGTCGAACTGTACCTTTTTGCGTTAATTCCAAGGATTCAAACGTTAGTCTTACAGAGTACGCCTTACTTCGAACAAATTTCACACCCTTGTCATATCTAGTTAACGTGTTGCCTTTGTTTGTCAGTTCAACCAGTTTCGATCTGAACCGCATCATTTAACATTGCAATTTGTATAATTATAAGTCTAGGAACAAGCTACTGTCCTTATATAGAAGAATTATATGTACTTATCACAGTTGCAGTACATTCCTTAGTTCATAATATATGGGTATAATTAACTGGTAAGATTTTAGATTTATATGTTGTTTGAAGCGATATATTAATAGGCAGTGAAGACTTATATGGTGCCAAAGTGACATGAGATTTTGCGTAAACAAAGGATAATTAATAACTATTCGAAAAGGTCATATTATTATCAAGTTTCCTAAGAACTTTCAACATTATAACTCTACATAAATTAATAATCTTATGGCTTGATTGACTTGCCTATTGATTAAAATTAATTAGTAGTTTTTTTTATGAATGCTTACGGACTAATAACGTTCTATAATTACATAATAAATACCCAAGTTGCTAATTACAAGCCCCCATAAATAAATATACAAAAACGAACCACCATACCAGAAACCACCATTTACCATTTCCATACCGTAACCATTTTTTTACCTTATCTAATCAAACTGTTACTGTTTTATTACAAGAGATAGTTTAAATAAAGCAAGTCTTTTAAAACCCAGGTTTATATTTAAAACCTGTGTTTTACTAGGCTTGTTTTAAACCATCTTTTATAATAAGGGGGTTAATGTTTAAAGATTCGTAGCTTAACTGTAACCTTCAGGAATACTCAGAGATTAATGCTTTATGTTGCCAAAATTGGCTCATAAAAGGCACTGTGCCAATATCCGCCAACTGTTCCTTAAACCGATTGCATACTTTCAAACACCTGCCTCTTACATTATACATTGTAGAAAACGGGACAAGAAACGGCAAAACGGCTATACTTTCAATTAATGTATCCTTACTTGACACATTCAATTGACTCTATTTCATTCAGTTATCGTAACCCAGACAAGTTTACGTGTTAGTAAAGTACCTACTTATCTGTATAATTGCTCTACAAACAAAAGCTTTCTTCTACTTTAGATGAGCGTCCACAATGCACCAGTTCCAACGGAGTCTTCTAAAATTTTCAAATCAAAGGAGACTGGGCGAAAGTGTTCTATGGATCAATGCACCAGTTCACAATGTTCCCGGTTCCAACGGAGTCTTCTAAAATTTTCAAATCAAAGGAGACTGGGCGAAATTCTATAGACCAATAGCGACACGGTTATGGTAGTTGTGTTGGGACACCTCAACTATACCCTTATATGCAAAGGGGTATCAAAATCGGCCCCGGTAGTTTTGAGAAAAATTATACTTTTAGAATAACTATTACGTTTTTTTTTTTTTTTTTAATTATTACTTGGACAACACTAGTTTTCTGCGGGGTCCCTCTATTAGCACCAAAATATCCTTTACTCATCAATTTTTTCTTTCCAGGAGGATGAATCGCACTGCGTGTTCTCTTTAGAAGACGGTTGGTGTCCCGACCACCAGGAGTTTCTCAAAGAGATTGACGAACAGAATGTTCCTGGAGTAACTGTGAAGCCCCACTATGCCGAGAGAACGTTGTACATCGGGAAGGAAAATCGACTCGACATTCAGTATATTAAATCTATCAAAGTTAAACCGAGGGTAAGGCGAAACTTTAAAAAAATTGTATTAGAGTTCAAAACGGGGTATTTACCATGTTTATATCTTGTATTGAGTTCCCGATATTTCGGCACTGTTGCAAGCGCCACGGTCACGGATAAAATGAAATGGAAAAAAAAAAAAGACAACAGTAGATTTTACGACTTTTAAAATATACTGAGTTTGGGTTAACAGGAAAATGTCAAGAATAGGCTTAATTAGAATATTCTTCTATAGATATAATTATGTTTATTAGAAAATAGCTAGTTACGTAATAACACGGTTTTGCCGATAATAACATATAAACTGTGGCATTCATAGCACGGAAGTAAATTTCAAACAAACAATAAAACTGCTTGCACCTTTGAAAAATGCATGACAATACCTAAAAATAAGTTGTGTCCATGAATCATTTTCATAAGTTATGACCAACGAAAGCCAACAATTAACCTAAATTGTTTCTTGCTCACAAATATGATATGGTTGTTAAACCTAACGCCGATTTCACACCGCATTATCGTAAGGGCACAGATGTCGGCGCAACTAAAACTGTATAATTCGTACGTGAGGGCACGCCACATTTTTCCGAAGATGGTACAAATTTTTGCAGGTGTTTGTGGTCAGAGAAATACATCCTTCGATAAAGCATGTAATTAAAATTTTAATTATATAACTGGGTGCTTTGTTTATATTTAATTTTTATCCTGATTTAAACGTGGAAGTAGAATTGAAAGAAAAGTTATAAAGTATAAAGTCATTTATTGTGCGTTCATATAAGTAATATTACAGACAGTGAAAATGACATGAAGGTATTTAAAATCTCTAACGTCGTCTAAAATGAAACGTATGTACTCGTCTACTTCTGTGTGTGAGTGTATAAATACAACAGGAAAAGTTACGTCAACTTTTATTATGACAAATTCTGGTTACGGTTTTCTCTTTTCTACAAACATTATTTGGAAAATCTACCTACATTATGGAAAATACAATATGCAATCTCGAAATATACATTTTCACCCTTCCTTCCTTCCTCAAAGAAGTTCAAAACATACACGAGGAAACAAATGAGGAGTCAACATTCTAACTGGAAGTCACAACAATTTAAGTATTAGCGTCCGCATTTCAAACATACTTCACCGTTCGCGACATTAAAATAATTATAATTACTACAATTATAATAATCACGACAGACATGTTTTTATAACGATACTATAATTATAATTACGCTATAATAGGCGTGGAGTCCACTAGAGAGGTTTATATTACGGCCTAAAAATACCAACGCAAGTTACGAATTACGATAAACTGTTCTCAGGCGCTGATTCGTTTGAATGTATACCATGGTACCTTACAGGTTTACACTTTTGCCAACATGCTACTGTAGGGCTCACGGCGGGGACATAAACCCGTTTTCTCCAAATTTTGTCTCCTAGACAGAATACAAAAAGAAAAATCGAGAGAGGAAACGGTTAAGAAATGATATTTTTCTCTACCATTTTTTACCATGCTAGCCATGCAGTTGTCAAAATGTACTAGTATTACTCACAACAAGTTTCCATCCAAAATTTAAGTGCTGACTTGTCGGTGTAGCAATTTCCATCCAGTCCTATCCAATGCCAAATCTTTTAAATCTTTATATGTTTCTATATGCGCTTTTTCTTTCAGCTTATCAATGTAGCTTCTTCTTAGTCTTCCTCTTTTTCTTTTTGCCTCTATTTTCCTTTCTATAATGTTGGTAAAGAACTTATCGGGCCTAATCAAGTGACCAATCATGCTTCCTCTTCTTTTTTCTATGTGTTTCAAAATTTGTCCTTTTCTCTTTTACTCTTCTTCCTAACTTATTTATTACCTTTTGCAGGCAAAAATGATCATCTTTAATTCGACGCAGACCTTTAACATCGACATTGTTCAGTATGGTGACACGAAATGTGATGGTGTGAATTGTACCACGACCATCGAAGCCAAGCCTAGTACGGATTTCTGTTTAGCAACAGGCAGCAATATGGAGTTCGTATATGTGAAGATTAACGTGATGGGAATAGATGAAGAAGTGATGATTAAGTACCATGTGTCGTGCGAGTGTGAGTGCAGTCGGAAGGTGGAGAAGAATTCGAAGTCCTGTGCAAGTAATGGAGATTTCTCTTGCGGCGTTTGCTCTTGTTATACCGGATGGTATGTACTATTTAAATACCCACCTATGTCTTAATTTTAATTGTATATGTGAGGAAACATCGCGAGGAAACCTAAACACGTGAGAGGGCCTCATAAAGTTCTCGATGATGTGTGTAGTCTGCCAACTTGCAGCAGGCAACCGTGGTAGACTAAGGCCTAACCCTTCTCATTCTGAGGAGAGGCCCCTGCCCAGCAGTGGGACAGTAATGGGCTGGGTTTATTATTATTTTACTATGCGAGTTAGTATTAAATTACACTAATTGCTCGCCCAGATACCAGTAGTGTAGTGCACCTAAACCGAAGATGGTATGATGGAAAAAATTCCAAACCAATTGTCAATGTTGCATTATTTTAAAAGAAAGAAAGAAAGAAAACTTAAAACTCTAGTACACGTCTTAAAATTAAAATTATGTAGTATGGCAATAGGAGTGGGCTCAGCGGATGTTGATCCGTGTGCAGCATGGCTACAGCACGGATCAACGCTGGTTTTCAGCCCGCCCCTTAGTCTCTACTTAACTTATTATCTATGGGTGCGGGTGTTCAACAACATCTGGATGAAATAAAGTAGACTTATGGATAAAACAAAAAAAAACAAAAAAAAAAGCATTAAAACCCCAAAACAACAATAAAAAAAATTTAAAAAACTCCACACTTGAGAGTGCTCGTGTGCTTGTGAGTGTATTTTCAATATAATTAATTAATTAACAGCTCTGAAATGACAATTATAATGTCATCAATATAATCACACTCAAACGTGCAAGAAATACCTTATTCAGCAAAACTCGGATATTTAACACTTGAAAAACGACATTGTAGTAACATTTACGTTGGCAAGGAAAAAAAATACCTACATGATCTTACGAATATCCGAGAATTAATAAACTACACAGCATTTGCCTACGGTATCTTATCTCTCTTAGTAAGCGTAGAACCGTATCTACTATAAAAAATCCCATGTATAAATCCAAACTTTTTCAATGATTAAACTGTAAACGAAACAGACGTTTGAAACTTTGTTTTATAACAGTGTTGTAAAATATGCCTATTTTATGTGCACGTAAGGAAAGTTAGAGAAACCTTATGAAACCTAGTCTTTAGTCACACTCACAGTGTAACAAATACGTCTAATAATCACGTAAACACGCAGTTCGCCAACATATTAAAATTATTTAGCTGTTAATGTCGTACGCCACAAACCGAGCATACATTACTACCTACATTGATATCGTTACTGATAGAAAATTACGGACAACTAAAAACAATCTTTGACACAACGATACAAACTTAGTTTACATAATTAAATTCAACGCTATAGGTAAACGTAATTCATCGAAATGTTGACACAATGAAGCATAACATGACTTAATTAATCAAGCAACGGAGTGTCGTAACACCATGGCATAAGGTTGTATTTCGCAAATTTATCGCTAGTAAATATTTAGGTCCAGCTCAACAAAAACATCTTTGTTCATGCATCGATGTCGGGTTAATTGTGGTACAAGAGTCCCGCTTTCCTCATAATGGCGGGGCTATTAAAAATGCTCCATGTCCATGATGCAATCCATTTTGTAAGAACAGCTGCATGTCAAAATATAATTATCCTAATGCAAATTGTAGGGTAATGTTGGTATAACAATTATATCCACATTTCGTTCAACAAATAAACTACGCATATCTGCTATAAATAAATATAAATTGACCATTCTAAGTAATATAATATATAAGTTCTTTTTAACTTTTTTGAACAGATTAACAAGACGATAACAGAAAACTCTAAATGAGCTAACGAGATAAACATGGACAAAATTCAAGACAAAGATCCATTAGTTTTTACACTTTGTTTAACAAAATAAATTCCAATGACATAAACTGTGGATAAGTTAAATGTACGAAATTAGAATCCTTGCAAAATTATTTATCGATCTACTAACGAGTACTTAAACCATGGATCATAACGGATATTAAGCTATAACCACGTTCATAGTCAACGCTCCAGGATGTTCGTCAGCATTGGACCGATTAGCCTGATCACTATCTATTATAGCCCCGTTTACCGTTAAAGAATGCCTAGCATAGCGGACTAGATCTAGGCAAACATTATCGAGTGTCGATTTTTTTTACTGTCATTGTATATTGTTACTAAAGTCATTAACATTAGCTTTCAAAATTCTATGAATGAAAATACTTGAATTCTCAATGGCGTTAATTTGCTACAATTCGTATTTTATCTAGATTTATTTAATGAGGATTGTATGCATAGAACTGTATATACTGAAATTAATTTGAACAAAAACAGTCAAGGATAAAATAAATTGTCTAAACTGTAATACCAAGCAAAGTGCAACCAAAACTACCTTTCTAAAATACTTGGAGCAAAAAAAACAGTAAACGAGCATCTGACTAGTAACTGTAATATCATTTTGATGACCCAATAGTATTACAATAACATTACTAAATGTAATTTTCTTATACAGGACGGGTGAATTTTGCGACAAGATAATTTGCCCTGAGAAACGCGGTGATGTGACGGAGTGCTCAATTCAGCCTAGAAACGATGTAAGTATTACTCGTACATCATACCCTATACCTAAAGGGCTAAAAAATGTTAAGCCTTAGAACTTTTAAATTCTTTATTTCTATATCACTAATAATTTCATTATCTCTACATATAGTCCTTGAGTAGTTTTTGACTTCGCTTAACTTCTCTCAATTGATATGGCAAAATCATATTTGCATACCTCGTACTCTCATCACCTGTCCAGCCTTTTCATTGGCTCTCAGTCTAACCAGAAGCGGTACAATACATTTTTTTTTGGGTACCTCGTGGTCTCATGATCAATAATTTCCAGGCGCAATGTTCCAACAACGGCTACTGCGGTCCATGCGAAACATGCATCTGCTACAAAGATCGGGAGGGATCCCAGTACTTCGACCTCCAGAACAAATGCACCGACCTTTGTATGGTCACCGAAGTATGCGAAGACTGCCTCCTGAACAACACTATCGGCGAATGCGACAGTTGTGTTTCTACATTTGAAAAATACAACGATACTTTGATAAATTCCAGGGATGAACTCAACAGGAAAATTTGGGTTTCCTGCAATGAAACGATTAAAGACTGTTATATAGAGTACTACGCTAAAAAGTCTGACTATGGAGAAATTTTTGTGATGGTGAAACACCACTGCAATGATGCTTACGCTGAGAGTCGCGTCGCAGGACCTGGTAAGCATTTTGAAGTTTAGTATAACGTTTTTAACACCCGAAAAAAAAGGGCTGTATGGTATCGTAGCTCCAAAACGGATAAACCGATTACAATGCAGTTTTTAATTGAAAGCTAGTTTAATTGGGAATCATCTTAGCTATGTTTCATGAAAATCTGTTCAGCCGTTCAAAAGTTATAGCTCTTTTTCTAGTTGGAGTTGGGGGTTTTTGACAGTTAGATTAGCTAGAAATAAAAGTATATGCGTCCCGTCACCAGATAAACTCAAACTCAAACTCTTTATTGCTTTCATGTGTACACATGTGTGTGTGTGTTACAGGTGTTATATTTTTATAGGTTTCAAGATGAAACCCCGTAAGGGTACAGCAACTTATAACTATGTACTTAGCTATTATAAAATATATAGCTATATTATATATATATATATATATTATAAAATATTACCTAATATAAAAATGTCACTTAAAATTTTAAGACCTCTTGCTAAAAATACTAGAAATAGAGCAGAGACCGTGATTCTATAAGTAATACTTATTTTTAACTTTGCCCCACACCTCAAACTGAATTTGGTAGATAGTTCACTAATTACATTTGTCAATAGATACGTAGATATTAATATAATTAACTCAGTCACTGCATAGGCGGTAAAATTGAAAGTTATTAAGTTTAACAAAGTTATGAAATTGCGACACTTGGAATTCCGGACCGTGCCACATCGTATCTTATTTATGTCACATTGAACAATATAGGTCTTATGAATGAATGAAAAAGTAATTTTTAATTCTTATTAACATTAAACTCCTCAAACGAAAATGCACTTTAATGTAAAAGAAATAGCGTCTTATCTTTATAAACTTGTATAAACATTTTAATTTACACAGATGGGTTCAATAATTGCAGTCTTTTGACGAGACAGAACAAATATATGCTTAGTGCCACCAGCTGGGGCGTATCAGCCGCTTTCTTAGAACATAATTATGTTTATCACATGGCCTTATAACTATCATTGTTATGAAAACAATCATGTTCACTTGTATCGCTTATTAATTATACTTGTATCGTCAAACTGTCCAATACGGCAGGGAATTCCATAATGTTCTTTGAAAATTTGTGATTTCTAACTTTCGGCTCGTAATAGTCGTAATACATTTATAATTTGTTTGGATTTACCTGTCTTATTTGTAATGTGGTTTTACCCGTTCATGTTGATTTGTATATTTAATAAATATAGTTATAAATCAAGTACACTGTCGTTCAACATTTTAATGGGATTTAAGATCCGACCGCAGTGGATCTTGGTTCGAAAATAGGTCTTGTCAAAAATAGAGATACCATAGGGATATATGAAACAATAACCCACAAAGCCTTTCAAATATGTAGAGTCGAATATAAATTTAAGTTCATATCTAATATTTGTTGGTGACCTAGAACGTTATATCATTATAATATTTACTCACGTAGTCATTCGACAATAACATGGCGACAGAAGACAGTCATTGTAAACAGCCAATGACTTACTAGATTTTTCCACGACCCCTTTCGTGAGTCCCTTTGAGAAGATTTTGAATAGCAAAAACAAATAATATCGTTTCGGTCTTCTTCCAAATGTACAACAAGCTGGATAAACAACCTTTTTCGTCATGTTATTGTCTTCGATAGCAATAGACATAGAAAGAATGATTATAAATAAAATATTTTCGTAATTCATAATTTAAGCAAGATTCAAATAAATCTAAATTGCCACCTTACATAGACGACTGTCTCTCAATCTATCAGATGCATTCGGTAAATCAAGATTATGATCTTAGAAATTCGAATCCTCGACAGTTAGCAGAAATCCATAAATCGTCTTCATATTCTATAAATGTCGTTTCTTTTTTAGGAGTACTAACCAAACTAACGCCATCATCTCTGTTTATAATCTTATCTATTGGCTCAAAGATTACCTTTTCTTCTTGACTTTAATTATTGTGTGGGACTAAAATAGCTAAATATTATTGTTTTCTCACTCCATCACCATCAGTGTGAGAAATATTTACACAGACTATTCGATAACGTTATGGTCTTACCTAAACCATTTCCTACTTCAACAGGTCCAACCAATAGGCTTCTTACTTAAATAAGAAGTAGATAAGCCATATTTACCTCTGCGTTTACTTTAAAACATATAATGTATGTAGCTACGTGACATTTTGCACTTTATTCGTTCTTATTTGATGCCGGCCCCGCCCACACTTACATACATTGTTTTTGCCGTTCGAAAGGAAAAATGTGTAGGCAGAACTCGACTACTACAATGAAATGGATTTACATTTCATTATACGCTGTTGTACACAATAAAGAAAGTTCTTGTTTTGCTTATATATAAACTGACGTAGGCTAATATGTTAAAGATTTATTGGTAGGAACACATTTTTCTCGTCTTTTGCTAAGATTTTGTGCGCTCATTCAGCTTTTCACAATAAGCGTACAAGCATTTTTATCAATTTTAGCGTTTCGCAACATTATTAAGATAGAATAGAATAGAAGTACTTTCCCCCTCTCTCTCTCTCGTTTTCTCTTTTTTCTTTTTTTCTTTCTCTTTCTTATCTTTCTAAGTTCTTAGTAAAGCTAAGCATGTAGCCAGACCAAAATAATGTTTCTAATTAGGGATAATTCAATCAAAACCATAGAGCCCCATACTCTATCTCTCTTCAAGCATACCTTCTCACTTTCGTAGGCGTCCAACAAGAGATCTTACCATTGCAATGTTTCCCTCAGTGCCAATAGTTATGGGCGTGCTGGGCATCATAGCGGTGTTGGCGGCAGTTGGTGGAATCATGCTGTGGAAACACATGAACACCGTGCCGCCTGTCCCGCTCAACGACCCTCAGTACCAGAACATTGACGCCGAGGACTGCACGGGAGAGAACCCGCTCTACAAACCGCCGACCTCGTCCTTCAAGAACCCTACGTATGGCAAGTGGTAGTTACGGTGAGTTTCTATTTTATTAGTCTTTATTTTATTTAGTTATTTGAATAACTTTCGATATAATGTCAATCAACCATCTCAATTGTATTTGTCGTTTATCTCATTTTCGTGTACAATAAAGAATTAAGAATTATGTTTCTGAAAATCAAATAAAGTTACAACAGTAGGTACAGAGTCTGTACCTCAAAAGTTCGAGTCTGTACAGCCCATAAAGTTATCTAGTAATAATAACTTTATGGTACAGCCACTGTCTGTACAGTGTGGCAGTATAGACTCGAACTTTAGACTCATTTACAATGCTTGTTCTGTTGTAAATTAATTATAAAATTTAATAACTTTTATCATTTGAATTTATAGGTATGTGCCTTTATGAACCGTACAATTTTATATAGGTAGTATTTATTTGGTCTGGCGTGATTACAAGCCGTTTTGTCATTATTAAATACGAGTGTTAATTAGGACACATTGATATGTAGCAGAATACACTTTGATTTTATTTAATAGTTAATTTTGATGAGGTCATATAAACTACGAAACATTACAAAGTTATTAATAATTCAACAATTGTGTTTTACGGGGTTGAAGTACTCGTCAATATGAACAACTTTTACTATGGGACCAACCCTGAAATCTCGAAAAAATCTGCTGATCCATACAAATAACTTGATATTATTCTGCTAAATGTATGGAAAAGCTGGTTTTTTTTCGCAATTTAAGTACTTGTCCCATAGTAATAGATGTTCATAATGATGAGTAGGTATAATAACCTCTTTCGGCATAATATTACCTTTCCGACCAACGCATATATATTCTGCGTTTCTTGCTAACAATACTAGTATTGTTAGCATTGTTAGTTAGTATTGTTATTAGAACAACAGAAAATAGAAATGAAAGAGAGCTTGAATTATAAATACATTATTTTATCAAAGTATTACAAATTCTAGTATTCGGTGCCTTATATAGATTTCTATTGAATCTATGAAACCTGTAATCACGAACCACCTGGCGCTATTATTTACTCTCTTTGCAACAACCTTGATGTTTGAACTGTTACAGAAAACCATTCACTTTGTGTACAATTCGCAAACTATATCTAGCAACTTGTTTTGTAAAAACTTCTTGCCCTATTTGACCAGGAAATTGTACAAGTACATACAGCCCTATCTTACGCAGGCCACACACCAACAATCTTGTCTTGAAGTCGTGACAATTTCGAAATCAATTACAATGTACAGTGCCACAAACGTATCTGACCCGGTGACCAAAATTGGAACTAACGTCGCTACAGGACAAACATGACTTCAAAATGTATTTTTTGTACAAAGATAACATTGGTAAAAGCGACGGCAGCGACGCCATCACCGAGTCAGATAAGTTTGTGGCACTGTACTAGTATGATTACTACTATTTATTTGCACGTAGTTTGGATGAATTTATCAACTTGACCCGAACACATTTGGGGGCTGATTATGTGAGGCAAAGATGATGATGAGGCATAGGCATGATTCCACCAACTGCCGCCAACACGCTATTCTTTTTATTTTATTTGTAAGAACATATATCTCGCATCTCACTCTCGTTGTCGGTTTAAACAAATTGACATACGATAATAAACACGTAACTTAATAACAGGAGCCGTGAACATGACTAGAACATGTTCACAGCTCAGTTATTAAGTTATTGTATGTCAATTCGTCATAATTATATCAACCGACAATAGGGTGAGATTCGAATCGAGATACGATATGTTCTTACAGAATAGCCCTCCTGTTGGCTAATTCACGTAATTTTAAGACGCGCCGATCGTATTGCAGTGAGGCTCGAACTTGAAGCGAGCGTATCTCACTGAAGCTCAGAGGATACCAAATGGTAGAATAGTCGACATCGGCTCAATTGCCATAACGGAAGAAGAAGAAGAAGATTACCAAATGTGTTGTTTCGATCAATATTTTATTGCAACTGCACGGCAAGTGCACTTCTTTAGTTACATGAATTAGCCTACTGGTCCATTTCACATTGTAAGCGATACATTGGAATGTAATGTTTACAGTCGTAAGGCGCAGTAATGGTCATAATTTCCTCTATTGCCATTTTAGTTGAGTAATATAAGTGTAATGTGGGATTTATGTTCTAACGTTTCAACATTTACAATAGACTTTATAACCTTCCTTTCTATCCTTACAAATATTGCAAGAGTTTGTTCAAAACGCAGGTATAGCCCTGATTATATGAACAACCATCCTATCTCTTCGTGGGTATCTTATGGTGAAGTAATTGACGATAAATCGTATATGTCTGAACTAGCTGTTTTTCCCGGTTTCACTAGCATCCTAGGAAACTACTTAATCTTCTTCATGAACATGTATTTCAAATTTCATCCAAATCCGTTCAGCCGTTAAGACGTGATTGATTAGCAAACATCCAAATTCACAAACTTACAAATCCCATACTTATCCAAAAAAAAATTTCCAACTAAGATAAATAAACATGGTACCTCTTTTAGGTAACCATTTTAATACCGGTAACCTAAAAATGACCGGCGATATACACATACTTACATACATAGGAGCTGCCCGCCCTATGATTTTATGCCAACCGATGATACGTGTAAGATAGAGGTAATTTTTATTTCGGTAACCGGTATTAATTCTGATTGCATTCAATTTGATGGAACTACCTTAAAAATTAAGGGTACCTTTAAAAATACTGAGAAATACCGGTATGGAGCATACCGGTTTCGGTCCTTGGGTACCTAAAGCCTTTCATACTAAAAATCTTTTGTCGGGTCGTTTGACACTCATTGCAGAATATAGGCGGCACATGCGAGCGGCAAATCAATTTAATGTCCCATCAATAAAACTAGCAGTTAAATCAAATTAAAAGTGTAGTTAAAGAACTATAAAAAATATACAGCTATCTTTGGCCTCCAGTCTTCTAAACAAGTTTTGTACTTCGATGTTATCTCCGTCAAACATATCTTATCTGAGATATCAAGATCCAATCGTTGTTATTACGGGATTCATCTCGATTGTAGCAGAGCGCAGAATTTGTCATAAGGTATAGCTGCATTCTTGTGTATTTTCTCCATCATCCAAAATTTAAGTGCTATAAGCAGTAGGCACTTATCGGTGTAGGAATTTCCATCCAGTCCTCTCCAATGCCTAATCTTTTAAATCTTTATTTATGTTTCATATTTGCTTTTTCTTTCAGCTGATCAATGTAGTTTCTTCTTGGTCTTCCTCTTTTTATTTTTGCCTCAATTTTCCCTTCTATATACTCGTAATGTTGGTAACGAACTCATCGAGTCTAATCAAGTGACCTGATGCTTCCTCTCCTCTTTTCTATGTGTTTCAATATTTGTATTTTCTCATACGGTTTTAATTTTTTAAAGTAAAATATAAACGTAATTCCGATATGGATATTCTTCTAAATTGTTTCTAATTATGTATATTGTACGTATACTACATTTATTATAACAAAACAATGGACAAACATACCTGCCTACCAAAAGACGAATATCTTTTGAACCATTGACAACCTCCTCTTTAAGAGAGGCCTACATCCAAGTGTCGATGTAAGACTCGATTGATATAGGTATATTAGGTACTGCACGTACCTTCTCCGAAGAATGATTTATTGGGATTTCACGTTCAACTAATGTTTTAAACACAGGCAGACATGAAAATAACTGTATTTGTTTGAGTATAAAGGAAAGGATAATTTTGAAAAAATACCCTATCTTACCTCATACCTCATAGCACTAAGTTTGTATTATGACCCTGAACAACGTTTGTTCTACGACTTTTCATAATTCGAAACATTTTTTACGTACAAAAATAAAAAAAATACTCTGTAATTTTCATTTATTTCTGTATTTTTTCGTTGTTCAGGATCATGATAAGTTATTAGTAGTAGTAGTTAGGTTTAGGATATTTTTTCAATTACTCTCCCTATAATACAGGGATGATTGAAATGGTCCTACGAGCCGGATAGCTGAAATACGAGTTTTATTCTAATTATTCATTATGAATTCAATACTCGCAATTAGGACACAATGTATTCTATATTCCTAACCTAAAACTAAGATAGTATTCTATTGAACTGCATTCGCGGTATAAGCAATATAAAGCAGTGACATTAAAAGCTTATCAGCAAAGCGAGGCCACGCTATGCATTAATAGATTTATAATATGCAGTAAATTATACCGATAGCATGCACCAATTTATATGTAGTTAGTTATTACTTGTCTTTTTATGACGCCCGTCATGCGATCGGTGACCTAACTTCCTCGAAATATCAGTAGGTAGCGTATTGAGTCCTTCTTTTCCTTTTGACAAAAATGATGCAAACTTCAACGCACCTTGATCGGTACCTCTATCCGAGTTTTTCTTGACCTCGACCTCAGTTACCGTCAAGCAAAAAATATGTCGACACGGGATAAGGGTAAACTATACAAGAACACATTTTAAAGTTTTTTTTAAAATATCTCTATAATAATAAATTAAAATATAATAATAAGTTTACTTATTACTTCGATTTCTGTGGTCTAACCGATAATTAACTAAAGTCTATTGCCATCTCTGTTCATTTAAAAATTACAAGTTTTTATTAGTAAGGAAAGTTTACCCGCTTTCTGAGGATACAGGTGTAATGCTATGTAGCCAAAGTTTGTAAAGATATTATTGATTAATAACGATCGCAATATTGTAAATACCAAACAATTCAGACATCGGAGATAAGAAAAGTCTAATGATTATTATAAGAAAATACAAAAAAAACTGCTTAGGTATTGTTTGCTTTACGGCTGCGCAAAATTTGCGTCTTTGATTCCAATTTCTAGCACTTTTATTTGCGCTATCTAGAGTTTTTACAGCTAGACAAAGTTAATTATGTTCGAAATAATAACAGGAAAATCCGTTAAGACAGATTTTAATAAAAACTTTACGAATGAACACAAAAAGCAGGTTCGTAATTGTGCAAACATTCCTACATAAAACATAAGTGCTCTTTAATTCATATTCACAGAAAAATTGTCGAATGTACACACAAGCGCAAACTGCCGTAAGTCAAATTCAAGTCTCTTATTTGGTTTATTAATGTGAAAGGTAAAGTCGGTTATGTGTTATATGACCTTCTGTAGAGTTCAGTGAACGCAGACAGTTGAAACTTTGACCCTCACACTCCGGCGCGTCGAGTTGGCACCCCTGTCGAGAGCGTACGAACTCATATAAGGACATTTCGCCAAGTTAATGCACTATAGAAAATGCAGTGAAATATGTACGAACATTAAATATTGTCTTTGTTCTCTTCCGAATACAGTTAAGGGGAACATAGTCTACATATTAAATTGTATTTAATAAGTAAGTGTCAGTAAAATCGTGTTTTTATTTTAATTACACGTCTGTTTACTTGATACAATTATATTTTACCTTATTTTTATCTACTGAATAGGTACCTCTACCTACGCAAGGAAAAATTCTAAATAAACAATGAATATAACAGAGTATAGGAATATTTTTCATTACATTACTTACGCATTAAATAAATATTTTGTACCTATATTAATAGTCATAGGTCTTATTTTAAACTTAGAATCACTGTTGTTGTGTTATAGATACTATATACCTATAAGTTTAGAATTTCCTACAGTGAATCAGTAACCTACAAATTATTATTTATTTTATACAAAGTATTATTATTATTATCAATCTAGATAGCTATAATATAACCTTAGTAAATATTATTTGTTCTTTATTATTTTAAAACTAAATAATATAACGTCCGCCTGTGTTATAACTTTATAAGTTATAACTGATAATTATAGGTTTATGTTGATTTTATTGACCAGTGGCCAACAAGGGTATAATATTATACGCGAAAATTATCATAACTGTTACTTTATACTGGCTAAACAATGGAAATGCTTACTCATGGGCCTTGTCAAATCCATAGACACTAACACTAACTAATAAGCGACACTAATTAATAAGGAAAATCCAATATATGATGAGTAAAAACCTACTTGTCACATGTATGACTTTTCATTAAATATTTCCAATCGGGAAAAACTTCGTGATTCACAGAATTTTGTTAGGTTACAAGAAAATTCAAGAGGGATCTAATATTTTCATAAATAAAGCTTCAAAAATTCCAAACAATAACTTATTGAGTAAATGCACACTAATTTGTGTTATTCACACTAATATCTTAACTCATTATAAATGCGAAAGTAACTTTGCTTGTCTGTCTGTTTGTTAACTTTCCATGACTAAACGGCTTTACCGATCTTAATCAAATTTGACAAAGAAGTATGTAGTATGCATCATGAAGAAGGATATAGGCTTTTTTTTTTCTTCAAGAATCGCAGCTTCTTATGTCTACGTTGATAAAGTAGCGCGCACAGCTAGTAACGCATAATGTCGCAATAAATGGACTTTGTAACCAATTTACCCAATCCATTTACATTAGTCCATTTTATTTAAGATTTTATTTTATTTGGAAATCTTAAAATCGTTTTTGTGCTGTGTCTAATAAATACTTTATTTTCTCTTCTTTCGTTCTAGTGACTCTTTCATGTTCTACCATAACAAATTTTATGTTCCTACCTAATATTTATAGAATTCAGATTTACCACCATAGTCAATGTTCTCTTTAAAAAAAAACTTAATTTAAAAAATCAAAAAACCCGACTGCCTATAAAGTGAACTTCAAATAAAAACTAAAAAGACAAAAAACAAGTCCAGTGACCCATTATTGGGAAGATTTGAGTCGGTCTCGATTTTTATTTCACACTTTTTAGTTAGCATTTCTCATTCCAAATTACATTAAATATACTATAAGTTATATATGAATATTTTTGTAAGCTACTTATAAATCCCGTTATTTTTACCCTCCTTGTGGCGCAGTCGGGTAAAAATCGAACAGTTTACTGCACTTTCAATCTTCATCGTTCAAGAAGCACTTGAATCTATAAGGAGATATTAAAAGCTAGGAAACAGAAGGTCAACGACTTGCAAGTCTAGCGTGTAAGCAGACTAATAAAAAACATACATTACCATTAGCCTAACCCGTGTCAAGACGAGACGTTATCGCTTTAGATATGCAAGTTAATCTATTAAGTGCTGTCTTGACAAATGGTATTTGCAAAAACATTAAGGCGCGCTAAAAGATGCATAAAAAATTTGATATGTTAGACTTCCGTGCCCTCTTGTGAACTTAATCTAGTAAAGTTGAATTCTATAGAACTTAGCAACAATATAAACAATGTAATATTGTACTGGCGATAATCGAATACACTTGTTTAGCATTGTTAATTATCTTTTTTTTACTTTCACATTTAAGGAAAATGACCAATACAATTTTAACGATAATTTTCACAGTCTTATTAAAGGGCCCAGAGCACATTAACTACTGTTTGCAGCAGAATCGCGCGTTTACACGTTCGTTGGCTGCCTTTTGCTTACAAAAAGTTAATATTTAGCTAGTGTACTATGGCCAATGAAATTTTACAAATAGACGCGTTGCCCGCGCTCTATATTGGCAAGATAAATGCAAGGTAAATGTCCTGCACCGACTGAGAGAATGAGCATGCAGCAGCTAATACCACGTAACTAAACGTCTAGAATTCACCTTTTTCTAACAACCGACATGGCGTATGGTGGCTTTCATTTTCTTTCCCTTTCTTCGCGCACTGTATAATTATATGTACTGCTATGTAGCTATAGTAAAGTTTACGCCATTTTGTAGTGTATTATTGATGGTGTATGGCCTGTCTATTTGTAAAATTTCATTGACTATGGCCCTTAGTTTTTGCTTTGTTTACATTGTTGGGAAATTCTGCTGAATCCATCTCTGAGCAATTAAACAGTGCAACACAGTTGTACTCGTAGATCCTCATTGAATGAATTAGTAGCGCAATAAGTACGTAGATATTCTCTGTAGAGATTAGGTGTCAAATAAATCCTAATCTTCATTAGCCTTCAAACGTTATTGCGATGAATGGACCTTCCCTACAAATAGATAGATACATTATATATAAGGAGGTCCTTTTAAGGGGTTATAATACACATCATTATGAACAACTTTTACTATGGAAACAACCGTGAAATCGCGAAAAAAATATCGGCTTTTCCATACAAATAATTAAATATTACTCAATTAAATGTATGGTACGACTGATATTTTTTTGCGGTTTCTGGTTTCGTTCCATGGTAAAAGTTGTTAATTAGATGAGTACTACCTCTTAAAAGTTATTAATGTTTAATATACCGGCCACACAATAGACTTTACTCATAGCATAGTACCTACACTACGACTGAGGGAAAACCATGTTTTTCTGACATTGACTTCTACCGCAAAGTGGAACAATTACAATGAAAAATAATTTAATAGTACCTACTTACCCTCATTTACCATTGTGCTTTCTCTATCACTCAAAGGTTTGCTGGTAGAAAACTCAAATTTGGGTTAAGTTCGCCTGTGTACATACCATCTCAATTGTATTTGTCTTTTATCTCAATTTCGTGTACAATAAAGAATTAAAGAATTACTTAATTTACTTAAACTTAAATTATTTTATGTATCTCAATTCACATTGCACTATATCATTATTCAGATTGTCAAAGTAAGCTTTCTCATTTTCTAGATAACGAATAATCAAGACCTCTGCATGGTCACCCAGCTTATGAAATATCTGTTTTTCGATTCAATGGTAGGTATAATATTCCAGAAATAACATAAAAAACTACTATGTGTGTGTACATATCCTAACTTTTAATGTATTTCCTATAACTTGATTCCTGGATTGCCAAATTTTACCTCAGTGAGGACTTGTTATTATATCCTCTTTCAGATAAGTCTACTTTGATTCGATTAACACCTGGCTCCATGAATGTATGGAGTAATTTCTTTCTCCTTTAAATATGTCGTTCCTATCTTCGAGTGTAGCGAATGTAAGGCGAGGTGTACACTGTACACGTGCTAAACGCCGCGAATGAGAAGCCGAGGTCACAGTCAACTAATATGTACGACGTACGTGGGTGTCAGTCGCGTATGACGCGACTAATTTACTCACTATTTCACTAATAGACACTTCCGTAGATAATTATGCATTTTTTAAATAGAAATGTTGTCAGTTCAAAGCCCTTTGGAACAGGATAATGGACAATTGCTGTTTCTAAATGTTGTTGCACAGTATTCCCATTACTTATTTATAAGTCGGTAATATAATTAAGTATTCAGTGTCATTTTATAACCCAGGCTTTTAACCCAGGGGACAAAAATCTATCAAAATCACTTTTCCAACTTAAATAATTGTTATTGAATATTGTTAAGTACCTACGTAATTTCAAAACTAAGTAATTATCCTAATTTTAATGATAAATAAACTCAATCTTATTGATCCAATGACCGTATTGATCGCTGCTATCATATTTTTGGTATCTATACCTTGACACGATTGTACCGTGCCAGTTTACAAGTATACGCATAGTACTCTACTTCAGTTCATTAAGTACAGTTACTTAAGGTTAACTCAGATTCTATTCGTCTTAGTATAAAGTCGCTTAGTATGTATTTTAAACAACGTAATAATATTGTTAAATCACGTATTATTGTTGCAGTTAAGCAACACACAGCAACACTATTTTTGAGTGACAGTGTCCCAACACTATACGCTTTTACTTCCATTGAGCAATGCCCGGTAGAAATAGCGTGAAGTTTTATAGCTTTTAGCCTAACAAGAATAAGCTTTCAAGCAGTTAAAGTCACATTAAAATCGCGCAAAACTGACAGAAAAATAGACAGGCAATAGGAGGTAAAAGTAAGAACCATTGCAAATAACCTAACGGTGTATGGTCAATCGTGACTACTCAATGAGTCACTGGACTCATAAGTTAGCCTTCACTTTGATTTAATGTCTCTAGATATTGATTACTCACCATTTTCACGGAAAAAATTGGTTTCAAACCTGATTTTTATCGTTCATTCACTACTACCTAGCTGAGACTTATTTATTCCGCTTAGATTATCGGGTAGTATCCATTTAAGATCATTTATCTTCTGCCATTAGGAGATACACCGCCGCAATGCCCGCAATCTCTCATTTGGTTGGCACTAGAAAATTAAAATTAAAATTGCAGGATTTATTCTGCAAGTAAGCTCTTGATTTTATACCTATAGAGTATGGTATGAAGTTATGTCATATAATTTATAAAAATGATGGACAGAAAACTTAGTTTTTTTACAAAACAATGATACAATGATCTTTTCGCTTCGTCTGAATGGGTGTTATTCAATGATATGACTATCTTAATTTATCTATAAGCTATTCGATAATCAAGGCTCTGAAGAGATATCAAACAATTACTATTGAAAATCACGTTTGATGTCAATTCAATATAAGTAAATATAATGTACTTAAGTATCTATTTAATTAAACAAGTATGGCGCGTGCCATATTAAAAATAGTTTGCGTCTGATTGAAATAAAATACTGTTATGTTACCGTTTTCTGATTTATAGCTACTTCATACTTTTAATATAATAAATATTGTTTCAACTTATCGAATTGGAGTAATAGGTACGCAAGTATAAGGAAATCGCCGCGAACAAATAACAAGACGTCATGCGTTAATAAAATGAATAGTCCTTATGAAGCTTACGTATGAGAGATAATGTTCACCGCAACATCCTTTGTGATTTAACCCTTTTAAGGATAATAACGTCAGTGTTGATGACATATCCCTATATAGCCCTATTATAGACAGAAACCAATGTCAATGTTTTCTGATAAAAGGCATCTAATTACCTACACTTCAATTAGTAAGTAAGTAAGTATGCCTATTGATATCGTACTTGCACTATCAAGCGCTTTCCTCTAGGTTTTTGTTTGGTTCCATGATAACCACGTTATTATTGAACTTAACACTGTCATATTATCATACTTCCGGAGTACTTGATATAGATACAATGTAGAGCCGTAGGTATAGGGTACTGCAAAAAACATGACTATTTTATCGGTATTAAAATATGCAGTTTAATATCGTCGTTGATAGTCTCATACCGCGAAACAAACATAGTTAAATACCGCTCGTATATATACAAAAAAATCTAAATTGAGTCTTCACGTCTGTAGGTAGCCGATGGCGAATGGCAATTAATAAACGCGAAAACTCAATTTATTTTTTTGTACATTCTCGGTTTTTTTCAATGTTAGTTTCGCGATATGGGACTACAACGACAATATTCATATTGTGTGCAAAAAGTACATTATTATGCCGTATTACACCTAACACCGTATCAACCGCAAAACCAGTTAGTCGAGGAAATTAAATTTAGCGTGAAAATATAATGGAGGTTCATAGAAATTGGCGTTCGTCGTTCAAGATATTAATTTAGCAATAGCAGTAAGTGCCCGTGGTTGTGCAACTATCGTAAGTCGCCTCCCACGTAACTACGACTTGTTGAGATAACTTATCTACCACTTATTTAATAGCTATAGCTAATTTACATTTACACAAAGTAGGCGAGGAGGGAAAGGAATGAAAGGAGTGAATTGAGTATGGTCAAAGGGGTACAGTCTCTCCTCAACAAATAATTGTTGCTCGTTTGTCGAGGAGCCGTTTATACAACCAAATACTTCTAACTATTGGAAAAACTAGATTTTCATCAGCCTGGGATGACTAGGTACAGTCATATGATGGTGACATTGCTCCATCACAACAATTTTTTGTTGAATCTTGTATATCTGCCCGACTGGGGAAGTACCTCCACCTTGCAGAATATTGTAGCCAAATAACACTGCTCTTTTGCAGAGTTGTGTTCCTAACGGTGAGCAAGGTCGCCAGTGCTCCTTGGGAAAGCGTCTAGTAGTTGGATTACTGCCAACACGACCCTAGTATTGGGATTGGCAACGCGCGAGTGATGCCCCTGGTGTTGCAGGCGTCCATATAGGCGGAAACCGCTTACCATCAGCCGGGCCGTAAGCTTCGTTGCCACCATATAGTTGTATAAACAAAAATCTTCAATAATCATTGATCCGTGCCATGACTAACTAAAGCGAATGTGTCACTAAAACGAAAACCACATCAACATTCGATTTTGTAGTGGTCTAAGCCGGATTTTGGACTGCAATATTTTCCTAAGTTTGAAGGCAACCAAAATTGGTTTGAACAGAATAAAACAATATAGTTACGTTACCCCTAATCTGTCCCTTTAATAAATTCGATTCGTTATTCAAATTAAATTATACAGTATGTTATTTACCTAACACTTCGCACTGAGCTACCTGCAGTGAATCATCAATCAAAGTGGATTCACACGTACTCCTCTAATGTACTACGAAAGCTATTTGCAATACGTGATTTATTACTTCAATACCAATCAGTGCACACTGCACATGGATTTATAAGTATTTTGTTTTCGCGGAAAATACAACAACCTGTAGTTTATTTTGTTTTGCAACGTTTTTCTTTCTAAATGAAGATTTTCTAGTACATTTTGAGTTTCCACAACCACATTGTACTTATAAGGTAATTATTTAAAGTTACTGTAGGCAATGACAGACATCATTGCCTACAGTAACTTTAAATAACTACCTTATAATTACTTTATTTTACCTTCTGTAGTAGACACTACAGAAAGTAAAATAAGGTATGAACGCATCGCTACCATCTGCTAATTATTTTATTATGTTTCCTGCTCGATTCTAAAAAGTGTTTTATAATAATTAAATTTTACCTCATTCAGGAACGTAACCATTTGACTATGCTATATGTCTATTAATATTATTATACTACATTACTAATATATTAATGAAAGTCTGTGAAGAAGTTTGGATGTTTGGCTCAACACATTTGGATGAAATTTAGCACACAGATGGATCATATTTTGGATTAACAAATACCTAGCGCAACGCGCAACAGCTAATAATTAATAAAATGAAGTTTCAAACATGTTTCAATACAACTCTTCCATTTATTTTTAATGTCGGCTCTACATTCGCCTGAGGTCAAATTATCTTGACAAGCCGTTTGCTAATCTCTCATCTCATCAGTCCTTGTTATAGTCAATTGATCGGAAATAAGTTCATTGTCGTTTGACCGACAAAAAAATTACTAACAAATATTGACAGTTACTGAAATTAACTGAACCTACTTACAGTTACAAATTAGTTTAGACTATACGTGCATCAGTTTTCTATGAAAACAAATATAATTATTATTGCGGGGTAGGTTTCCAGAAAGTGGACAATTATTAGTAGGTACCTATAATAGAATTAGAATGAGGTCAAGATTTTAGGATTTTCTTTAGGAACACTGAAACCTGAAGTGACATTAAAATAAGTAAAATTTCTTTGTAGATAACAAATTTATAAAAAAAAGTAAGTTCAAAGACTAAAATCCGACTACTAAATTATTTTTTGTATTTTAATTCATGGCTTTATGTCCTCTAGAGGGCGCCATACTAAATTTAATGTGACGTCATATAGCCTATATCCAGCGGACAATCAAGATTCAAGACGCTTCCAACGATACCTCTTTTATCGAATTATGTTAACTAGTTTAGCAGATATGAGGGAACAGATGAACATACATAAAGACATACAGGTCAAACACCCTCTCCATGGTCGGGTAAAAATAATATAAAAATTCATATACTCCAAATAATTAAGAAAGCTAATGAATGTAAGTTAATTAAGTTGCCGTAGCACTGCGCTAAGATAATCATCATATTAGTACCGATATAGAACGTCTGACATGGTCTGACGAAATCAAGACGTTCTCTGTTTTAGGTGGCTTAAGGGAACGTTCCGCCAAAGCGACTATGCAAGTACGCTATGTGGTCAATATTGAAATTAATGCTAACCACGACATAACTTTCTCCAAATATCTGCTAGAATTTTCAATAACATTAAAATAATATTCATGCAACAACATCATTAACATTGCAAAAACTCACAATTTGTAGAAGAGCTTTCAAAATAACTATGTAGGTAAGAAAGCAGACTGCGACTGGTATCTCAAGTCGCACTCCAGACAGTCGCGACGATCGGAACCGTACCTTCGGCATGAATGCCGGTCATTTTATGCGTCCTCTGCTCACTGGCCACTTGATACACGAGGCCGATAAAAGGTCAAGACCCATACGCAGGATGCCTGCTCTAATAAGGGACATGTTTGTATCCACCAACTATATTACGGACAAAGTAATAAGCTGAACAGCGATCCTTTTATGAACTTAATAATTTTTATGAAGCGTTTATACGTATCGGTGGTCATTCTAGCAGTTTTATTATTATAGCATTTCTGGGCTTAATAAACGGGCAGTTAAATGTGAACTGGATTAGGATAAGGTAAATAAACACTAAAAGAACGATTGTGTAATAGTCTGTAGAAGTATGAAAGTGGCACCAGTTACAGAAAAGCATCGATGTCTATAGATATGCTTAGTGAACTCAAAAAGTGAGACGTGTCAGGTACTCCATTTTCAGAAAAATGGAGTGGTTGATCACTAGTCAAATGCCGTTTACAAACATAATTATTAATTTATGTATTGAATAAAAAATATATAATAACAGTAGCTATTCCATTAGTGCATGTATCGCTGTTCTATTTAAATACAAGTAATTCGAACATAGTTGAATTTAAAATTTGACTTCTTCAAAAAATACGTCTCATTTTTTTAGCTTCCCTTTGTATGACAGAGCGTATCTATAGACATCGATGCAGAAAAGCTGCAAAGTAACCGATTGTCGTGGTATGGACATGTAATGCGGAGAGATGAAAATCGTGTTAAAAGAAGAGTTGTAAGTGGAATGTGGATGGCTATCAGAGTAGGGGCAGACCAAAGAAAAGATGGATGGACTGTGTGAAACATGACATGAATGTGAAGGAAGTAAATCTGGAAATGACGTCTGATAGAGATGAATGGAAGAAAAGAAATATTGCGCCGACCCCAAATAAAATGGGATAAGGGCAGGAGAATGATGGTGATGTGTAGTAGTCTGATTGGAAATATAGGTATTCTAACAGAACGTTATCGACGTATGTATTTCAGTAGATAGTTATTTATGAAAAGTCCGTTCTTAGTCATACATTAATATGACGATATATTATAATCTTATGAATGAATATAAAACATGGGTAACATTATTATGCACCTAGCCACACTATTATTCATGTTAGGTGCATTATTAGAATTGCACATAAGAAACTATTTGTCATAGGTACTTAGTTATTGTTTTTAATAAAGCTTGCATAATATCCTGGACAAGTTTTCTTGTGGCAAACACGATTATAGTTTTTGTAGTGTATTAAATCAATGCGGTGTTATTGTCTAATAGTCAGTAACTGTATACAACAGTTATGGGCCTGAGAACCTCGACGGTATGTTGTTCATTTACCTCCTGTCACAAAGGAAGCAGTGGCATGCGTCTACGTTTACTCGATAAACAAAAAGTTTTTCACACGATATTCAAATATCATAGGTACGCAAGGCTACATATCAAGCTATACATTTTCAGTATACGCTGATCTCTCAGTGTAAGGTAAGCCTATACTATGCAAGGTCAGTTTATACTGGAAATGTATAGCGTTATATGCCGTGTTTACTGCATAGGAAAATTTATGTTTTCAGGCACTGAAGGCCTACTCATTTTGTAAATGACCCAGTGCTTTACAAAACGAAACGGAATTCTAATAGTGAAGAATCACATTTTAATGTTAACAATTAGTATTGTCTACGTCAATGGAAGTTTACAGGAATTTCAATTATTTTGGACAAATACAGTTATAAAAGTTCCTTGAAAGATTATGGTACTCCTGAATTACGCATGACACCGTTTTTTTGCTAACATATCCCACACCTTGATTTCCCATAACGCCATAGATTCGTCATAAAGGCACATACTTACGAATAGCGTCCATTATAATGTGGCTAACAAGATTGAGTCACTCCGCGCGTCATTTCACCTCTGAGTCACAGAGGCACGCACTCCTCTGTCATATATACTTATATTAAAATGTTTTTTTTCCATAGGTGTTACCTGCTGGCTTAATCATCGAGGACCGAAGATCAGAGTCAAACGGACCTGGGGGTTGTGCAAATAACTCTACACAGAATTGTGAAAGTAACCCTTTTGCAATGTAGAGCTAAAATATATTAGACATTGCACTAATTGCGAGTGCTACGTTTGCATTCGAATGTGTCCGCTTGCGCCCCTCCAGTCCAATATTCCATTCCAACACTGCCTGTGATCAACACCAGCGCGATGAAGAAATTACATTCGTCCGGTGTTCGCGTCGCAAATTGTAACTAGAATACATTTTATACCGTAGTTGTAAGTATTAAGGTCGGTTCACACATCATCGCGCCGCGCCCGCCCGACGCGTCCTGACAGGAACGGGATTAAAATATCGTCGCATACGTTTTGCATATGATCCGCCGCCTCGCCCATTAGTGGCTATCGCACT
This sequence comes from Allophyes oxyacanthae, assembly GCA_932294325.1. Lineage (NCBI taxonomy): Eukaryota > Metazoa > Arthropoda > Insecta > Lepidoptera > Noctuidae > Allophyes > Allophyes oxyacanthae. The sequence goes on from OW028612.1 coordinate 4,983,279, forward strand.
GGATATTTTCTCTTCACTGTCAGACACTGAACGCTTATATCTGACGTCACATTGTAGAAAACAACTGCGAGAGTGCGAGTCAACGCGTATAATTTTGATACAGCTATTTTCTACATGAGACGTTCCCAAGTTATCCCGTGAAAGGGCATGTATTAGCTACAGCACGGTGATCTGTGTACCGACATTTGAATTATGTAATTAATACCTCTGTGATATTTAAGATGATTAAATAAGAGATGTTGGATGAGTCACCGCGTGCGCACTGTTTGATTTGTAATCTAACAGTAAACACAGGCCGTATTGAACTGCTGTTGACGCATAATATAACGACGTATTCATGATACGAGTTAAATCTTTTAGTATTGTATCTTACACAAGGTTAAATCTAAATAGTAAACAACCGGTGACTCACAATTTACACGAAAAAGTTTTGCCGTTGCTTAGATTAATATCGACAGGTGTAATTTTTCTGTATCTACTGCATAATTACGAATCCTGTAGTCTGTTAATTTTAATTATGTACGTTTGTCTAATAGAATTACATCAAGTATTCTATTGTAATGTCGTCTCGACTGAATAACGCCTATTAGTTACTGGAGCACAAGAATACGTAGACAGACAGACAGTTTCGCACTTCTAAAACATTAGTGGTGACCTAATGGATGATTTGTTAAGGAGAAAGCAACGCGAAAGTAGGATGCTATAGTGATTTTTTTGTGTAGGTGTATTACAATACTTAGTGGGCAGACTCATTCTGCGATCGGATGGACCACTTTTGGTGACTAACGGGTTTTAACCTGAATCAAACTATAGTCGACGCGTATTGGCTGCATTCCTGAAGTGATCATAACTATTAATGACATTATTGTGTTATTCATTAGAAATATGACTTTACATCTATTTATGTCTAAATAAGTCCCGTAACGATTGCTAAGTAGGTACCTTATGCCTATGTAAGTTGTAAATAAGTTCCTACGAAAGATTGATTTATTTAGGAAATATAATTTGAATAATGGTTTAAATTATTGGATAGCATTATTATGTTTGGCACGATTCAACCAAAGTTATTAAAAAGCAGTATTTTTATGATTGTATTGGAAAATTAAAACAAGGCATATCTATTGCTACATTGACAAAACGTAACAGCTAGAAATAAACAAGTTATTGCTATTTAGGTACAACCGAGTACTTGGTTCAGATGGAGCCTGCAAAGTTAACATTATTATTATCTACACTGAAAAAATGTAACGGCTAGAAATAAACAAGTTTTTAGTATTTACAACCGAATTACTTGGTTCGGGTGGAGCTTGCAAAAATAGACGTTCTTTCCGTGTACACTTCAAATTATATAGGTATCTATTGCATAATGAATACCTTTATTGATAAATCTGACAATAATTAAGTATATACCTGAATTTAAATTTGTTCTGTACAATTTATTAGGTTGGCAAATTATAAACATTGAATCTCAATTTATTATCTGAATCTCATAAAGCCATCAAGTCTGGTAAACATTTATATTGTTCAGTTCATTCTGTATGCTGTAGTTGTAGGCTATCACGTTATCAAAGTGCATTGTACTTCCGTTAGATATAGGTATCTATGTAAATACTATAGTTCAATGTAAACTAAGCGAATTGTAACAAATAGATTAAACATCTGTAAATAACAATTATAACCTTCCATACATACGTAGTTAATAGCTTGTAGAATTAAATTATTAACATCACATATGAAGTAGATTATTTTTAGTTATTCTCATTATGTTAAGTGTTATTGTATGATCTGCGCTGAATCTCGCTGGATGTCTGCATATTACCATGATTATATTAAATTAGCGCATTTTGTATTTTTGTACATTTGTATAACTTGTTAAGCTAGTCAGTAAAATATCTAAACAAATTTCTGTCTATCATTTATTTACATTCAACCTAGGTTGAAAGCATATTTTTCCCAAGTAAATAGGTAGACTGGTGCGGTAAATAGGTAGGCCCTGATGCAGGTAGGTTATTCCAGTTTTTTTATTTTTTTATTCGGGTAGAGTGCATAATCAAGTAGATACGACCCATTTCACAAAGAGCAACTGCAGAGCATTCTAATTTCTAAGACAGACGACAGAGACGTCAGACCAACTTTTCGCAGGGCCAGCCCTAGGCTATGGCACAGTTAATTATAACGAATGCAAAATGTTGGAAATGTTTCGTTTGATCAAGGGGTTACCGAAAAATAAATCTAGCTACGATGTCTCATTGCAGGTATACTTGAAATTAGAGCTGTTAGTGATTATATTGGGAAAACTGCCCGATCTGAGAATTTACCGACGATCTTACGCTCGATGACCGCGATCTATTAGAGGCTGTGCAAACGCCTTACTCCTCCTATAAAGCAGTACGCGGCAAATTTTTTGCTTAGGCAGTTTCATCACGAACCCTTCAGTTGCGAAACTTTTAGCCACGTGTAAACACATAAATTAGGGTAGATTGAATAATAAATGAAACCAACACTTCCAAAATTAAATAACTTCTTTTATTTCAGAGTCAAATTTGTTTCCTACATAAACGTGTTAGAATGATGACGCTGTAACATTAATTGACCATTACACTAATGGTACGCGCCGTTAGCTGTTAACTTGGTGCACGAGTGGAGGGCCGTGAGTTGATTCCATTATTACGCGTTAGTTCGCGCGTCACGTTTCGAGGAACACATCTGCACATACTGCACATGCTACTCCATCTGCAAACTTCGCCTCTCTTATTCCTTTAATTAGCCACAAATATGACTGGACGAGTATTTATATCCCGCCAGAACGGCACCAATACGTTTTACAACTGAATGATGAAAAACCACTTCCTCGCGTGGCGCGCGCAATAACACTACTACACAGATAACTACTATCGGTTTCAATACAGACTTTTATATTATAATAATATAGATTTTTATTTTTTTTATTAAATAACTATGCAATTATGATCACAAATACCCATGAACCAAACGACGCGATCCCGAAACATTTCTGCAACATCCGAAGATAACAATAACTACACTCCACTACTGAGTCAGGCATCCGCGTAGGGGAGGCCCACACCGACGCACACGTGCCCACGTGACGTCACGCCGCACCGCCGCTACACGTCCGCTAACCCACAACGATGTCAACGCGTCTCAACTACTATCCAATGCCACAAACACCTAATTTTAATCAATAATCAACAATTATCGCCCATCTCTAACACTACACGCTTTATTTATACGATCAAGTGGAAAAATAATTTTTGATCCTCCATCGAAATCAAAGTAACATCTCCCATGATATTTTCACATGGCAAAACAAAAATTCAAGGCAAAATACAACACAGGCCGAGAGCGCCGCCCACCGGGACTTACAAACTACGCGTCAGAGGCAATTAATATTCCTTCCTACCTTAGGGATAGCAAGGTATCTGGACTACAAACTAGACTTTATAAACAACGTGGGCCGCACTCTCGTCTGCGCTCAGATAGGTAAATTGGAAAGACAATAACTACTCTCCATATGCTTATAAGAACACTTCATAAAACAGCTTTATATTATACTACATAATTTACATTTATATTAGGTTTACATTTTTACACAGCAATAATAATGTTTGTAGTTTTCATTATAATATACTCTATATATTCCCAATTGCTAAATATTGTCGCATATTAAGCAAGTTTTTATTTATATCGACACCGCATGGTCATTGGTGTCAGCATCATTTTACATTAACAAAATACTTTAATCCTTTCTCGAATCACTCTACCTTTACCTCACCTAGATACGAACAAAACTATTAAACTGATCGGACTATTATTCTTTTAGAATCTGTATTAGTCACAAATTTTATTCCAAATCGGTAAGTATCCGAATACACAACTAAGACTAAGCTTCAAATAACTAAACTACAGAAATTTATAACAATTTTCATAAACGGACACAGTTCACAGATGTTGCAACTTCACAAAAATCAACTCAAATTATTTCAAACAAATAATCTATAAATGCTGACAATATTGTCTTTTGTTTGGAATGACACTTAACACTTTCTATATAAAGTTTCAAACATCGATTTCTAAAGCATATAAATATGTTAGAATTTAGACACTGATCACAATACTAATCAGACTTCTCTATACAAAACGATTGTGTTAGTAAAAAATAATTTTAGAAAAACATAATTATGGCAAAATATTGGCGAAGTATAGCGAATGAGCTCTCCACGAATATTTAAGTTAAAAAGATCGAATACCATTGTAAAACAAACCCAAGCACTCAACAAACAGCCGCGGGAAAATTATACTAAAACAATTCACAGTGAAAACTTAAACATGCGGTCACACGACCGTAAGTAATGTACACACACACGTGGTGATCAAACTTTATAAATTAATAAGAGTTACTTATACGCAACTCCGAACAAATAAACGATACAATCGATATAATTATTTTAACTACAGTATCAAGCCACTGTAATATTACAAAGTTAGCACAACATAGTTATCGCGGGCGTAGTGACATGAGAACTAAATTGATATTTACACAAATAATGCACATAATATAAAATATTATAAGACATAACCATCTTAAGTATTCATTACGTTATATTTTTTATTTATTACACTATGGCATTGCAACTTTGTGACTCGGTTGCGGCTACACGTCGACGCTCGTTACAATAACATAATTTTGTTAGCGGAACAGAAAAAGGCATAGATATTTAAATGCCTTGTCAATATCGGGATATGGATAAGAACATTTTCGACAGGTTTCAGTTCACAGCATAATATAAATATATTTATAATCACAGATTGATAATAAAGTCTGTTTCGACAATAATAACCTTCGAATGAAGCAGTAAGGGCCATGTTCGTCGACGAAATAACAGATGTTTAAAATGTAATCAGCCCTTTAATAAAAGCTGTTTACGAAAATTCACCGATTTTGTCTTAATCGTCTGTTATCTTGTCGGTTAAAATGGCCTTAATCATTCAGAAATAATTTCAAATGATAGCGTTCAGTGACTTGATAAGAACGCAGTAACTCAATGTCGAGAGAGATAACTAAAATCTTATACATACAAACTTTTCTATAAAACGAGAACTGTTACTGCGTACCGTCGAAATATTTCCTCGCATACTCAGAAATGAGGATTAAACGTAGATTAACATACTCAATACAGAATTAACTATTAGATACGTGTTTTAGTTTAAATTATACAATATACGTGATTTTAGATGTGACATAAAACGTTTTATAAATTGGCAATTGATGTGATAGGTGTTGATTTGGCTATAGTGCCACAAACTTATCTGACCCGGTGACCAAAATTGGAACTAACGTCGCTACAGAAGAAAAATTACTCCCAAATGTCATTTTTGTAGGGAGATGACGTTGGTAAAAGCGACGGCAGCGACACCATGACCGGGTCAGATAAGTTTGTGGCACTATAAATTCAAATGACAAGCGTTTAACTTGCGTTTTGCTGACACGCTGGAACGAATCGGTTATTGCGACATCGTTAACGAGCGTTAAGCAAGACTCGCATCATTCGCTTGTCATGTATTGGTATGTCAGATGTGCAGTCTCATTCCCCAGTGCGCGCCCAGTCTGCGGAGTGTCGGGAGGCAGCTGCTCGGTGCGGTGCGGCGAAGTCCGGCCGCTACCGCACTTGCGCTACGGCTATTATAGGTCCCTGTGCACATAGAAATTACATTTTGAAAACCATATAGAGGAACGAGGTATGGTGTTCCTCCATTGAAAAGGGAGGATCCTCCGACCAGGCGAGGTGATATTGCCTGGCGGGCCGAAGCCCGACGGTTAATGTCGGACAGTTGTATATAAGATACAATATTCTTTTTTCCTTGCGCGATGCAGGCTTCGTTATTTGATTGGTCGAATTCATATTTTCGCGCCACTATTGTTGTCAGCTTGTTGCCTTTCAAGTAGTTATTCTATGTGGCGATAGATGTCGCTACAACCACAATAATTCTTAGTTAACACTATTCTGTAAGCGGTGAGGTGGAAAGTAATATCTAATTTTAAAATGTTGACGTTCAGAGGTTAGCAATAATACTACCTCTAATCAACAACTTTTGCTAGCTGACGAAGCTTTGACGACCGACAGATCATGACAAGATCGGTCTGACTGCAGACCAGCGTTGGGCAGTAGTGTCACTAATGCGAAAGACTAACTCTGCGGTCATTAACCCTCTACTATTGTGACAAAGGGCGTTACCCCTTTATGGCAGAAGACCTATAGTACGTCCGGAGCTAGCTTCATTCTCCTATCAGCTTTACAAATCAGTTTTCTTCTCAAAAAACAAGCTTCAAAGTGCACAAAACCTTTGACTGATGTGATTTTTGAAAATGTTTATAGCATACAAAAACGAATTCTTCTTCTGCAAATTTAAGGAACTTGCTCTTGTGGGTGTAGCTGATACAGTTCTCGCCATTTTTCTCTCTCCAATACAATCTCCTTAACCTGCCATGCAACATGACAGCAACCTTTTCTTAACTTATCTGTGGACTTCCTCCACCTCTCACTCAATTATGTTTTAAATAAAACTATCATGCAATAATATGGAGTATTTAATTTTCAAAACAAGTTATGGTTACCACCACCTCTATCACTTTTATTATTTTAAAAGTAAACTAAAAATATAACTCACCAAAGATCGATGTAATATTAATTACAAAGCGTTTAGTTACATGCGCATTTATAATTTATTTTAATAGGACTCATTAAGATACCCAACACCGTTGTGCAATCAGTTTCCTTCTACCGTGGTGCAATATTGGGTATAATGATGTTTGATATTACCGACCTACCTCATCCACTGCTGCGAGGGCGGGTTGTGGGAGGGCGTCGACGGCTGGTGCGACTGTGTTGCAACCCTTTGCACCACCTGTAAGTTACGATTTTCTTTTTAGTTTTGTGATATTCATTATATTCCATCATTACCTGTTGTGTGTAATTTTATAAGTGGAAATTCGGAAAAATTTTGCCTCTACTAAAGTCAACTTTACCAGTAAGTGTTGAACTCTAGTGCTCACCAGCGAGGCTCTAGCGACCAGAAAATGGCGTGGAAAGGTGATCAACACTGAGGCTATAAATTATTATAAAACATAATTCTGGTGATGATAGCGAGTAGTGTTGCAGCCCTGAAAGAGCATTTGAGACCCACCTGCTTTCAGGAGCTCCGTGGGTCTTCCGTCATCACCAGAAACCTTGTGTATTGTTTTTTCGATGTATATGGCGGCCGCGCTGCCCGAGCCGTGCTTGTACAACTGTATGACTATAGTGTGTGTACTACCTGCTGCACGAAGGCGCGCGTGAGGTGCGGCGCGGCGCGCTCGGCGTGCTCGAAGGCGCGGCGCAGCTCCTCGATGGCGGCCGCGCTGCCCGAGCCGTGCTTGCGGGACAACTGTATACAAACGCTCACATTAGCAAAGCTAAGCTACATAAGCGCAGATTTCATCTATAACGATGTCTGTGCCCAACATATCGAAAAATATCCTAAATGTCTTGTATTTTAGGTATCACGATAACAACACAATATTCGCCCGATACTGTCCAGTCCGTATCCACCAATTCACATTGAGCCCGTGTGGTTGACAGCCCATTCGTTCTCTCATAGAAGAGGACAAAGTCCCAATTGTGGGCACATGACTGAAGACAAAAATAGCACATGCATAGAAATATACAATATTGTAGTATACCTCGTCTTATTTGTGGAAACAAACATATTTGATTTCTTAGACTTACCTCATTGAGTAGTGGATAAATAAGTTGTTGCAGATACGGATGTCTCCTCACTTTGTTCTCCTCACTGTTTGTTCCTCTATGGTCCAGCGGCGAAGCCTGCAATTATAAAATGTACACTTAGAAATTTCATCTCAGTCCGTTGTCATTGCAACGGTATGGTATTTGACTAGCTATAGCTACAAGAAGCTATTAATAATAATTTGACAGAACGATTAGCACAGAAACATAGGCTGAGGTCTAAAGAGTGTACTCAGACTTTGCTCAGACTTGGCTAGCAATAAATCTGGATTCGACCTTCGAAACCAATCGGCTACCATCTATCAGCCACTTCATCTGTTTTTAGGTCACTGTTACGTTCATAACGCCCTAACTTATTTGTTTTTACTAACGTTTTTGTTATAGACTACGCTATCCCTGTTGGAGGGCTGGTGGTCAGACCGCTCCTTGCGTTCATCGCGGTCGCCTCGGTCACGTTCGCGTTCCTTGGTGCTCCTCTGTTCTGTGTTCACTTGCACATTGGACGACTGCCGAGTCTGTAAGGTTCAATCAGATGATTTTAGATGACATTCATGTATGGATTTTTAATTTTTACGATTTGAAAATAGTCGATGGGTGATCTTGGTTTTCTTTGTTATTGTGACCATCAGGGTTCTGAGGAATGAGAACACGCGGGACAAGTATCTGAGTACTTACGGAGTGCTTGTCGGCGGTGTTGTTGTTGATGACGTGCGCGTGCGCGTGCGGCGGGTGCGCGTGCGCGTGCGCGTGCGGAGGGTGCGCGTGCGGCGGCGGCGCGGCGGGCAGCGCGGGCGGGCTGTCGGCCACGGGCGACGAACTTCGTCCGCTGAGTGCACCGTTCTGTTTGCCGCCTGACGCTACGCTTACGGGCTCCCTCTCTCGCTCTCGCTCACGTTCTCGCTCCCGCTGGAGCTCACGCTCTCGCTCGCGCTCACGCTCACGTTCTCGTTCGCGCTCTCGCTCCCGCTCTCTCGTCACTGCAACGATTATAATTTTATTGTAACATTAAATAAGTACACCATACTCAATCTAAGTGAATCCAAAAGGTCCGAAAACCATACAAGTACTACAGAATCTGCCTGTAATTAGGAAGCAAATGTTAAATAACTAACGAGTATCGCGGAATCTCCCAGTAATTAAGATGCAGTTGTTAAATAAATGAAGGGAGGCATTAAAACTGCGAAATATTAGTATTCAGCCGCATCTAGTTAGATGACTGGAAAGCGACCCCACATAGTTGGGAAAAGGCTAGGCAGATGATGATAGCTAAATGTAACATTATTCTAGACTTAAAAAGGTCTCGAAGTGTCAACTCGAGTATTTGCAGTAAATAATACGATGAACTGACAGACAATTAATAGACAAGCTGGGTTGTTTATTTTTACCATTGTCGTCGTGGTGGTTGCGCCGCTTATTATCTCGCTCGGCGGCCGTCTGCAGCGCTCCGCCGCGGACCGTCATGATCCACGGCTCGTCCGCCTCGCTGTCGCCACTCCGACATTCCTCTCTGGAAATTTTAAGGAAACAGATATAATAAATATTAAAACAGGTATGCATTGTAACACATTGCCAGCAAAATATAATTCTTGTCGTAATAGCGTGTGGTTAAAAGTAGACAAATATTTTATGCTTTAACGTAGGCAGTTAAAGAACACCATAGTTGATCGAAAATAATTAAAACGAAAATTTTAAATATTTAAAAATGTTTTACCCGACTGCGCAATGCATAGGAGCGTAATGTGTTTATTACGCTATTGCTTAAGTTTTTTTTTACAAAGCTTCAGTTTACCTAATAAAAAATAAAAATCTAATACTCTATTTCGCGTACCGCTACCACGCCATTCGATGCAATTTATCCAAAGTCCATCCTGGACTTGTGGAGTGTTCTTCTCCATCCTGTGGAGGTCTGTCCCGTAGAGGAAACATTTAGAACTGATGATGAGCGTCTTAGGTGTCCTCATATGCAACTACTTTTATTTGATTTAATACTACTATAATCTTTAATCGTCCATCGTAGTACGCGAGAAGACGGAGAACGATTCTTTTTCGTCTCGCTTGGTGCTCACCTGGGAGGATGTGTTGTGTGACCTTTACTTATTTTTAAGTGCTTCAAATACCGCCAAATACTCAAGCATATCTCAATTTTAAGTTGTCATTAAATCTCATGATTTCACTGTCACTTTAAGGTAGACTATAGCGACAGAATGACTTTTTAGCGCATATTAGAATTTAGTCGTTTGAGTATTCGACGGTAACACTTGAAACGTATACAGGATATTTTTTTATGTAATGCGCATATATTGCAGAGTGATTCAGTGTCCGTTCACATATGCAACGGAATCACTAAAATTCACTGAAATAAATTCGATTATGTAGGCTTGCGCTAAAAAATATGCATGTATCCTAATACTGCGGTTGCATTTAGGAACAGAGACTGAATCACACTACAAATTATACGCACTACATAAAAAGTATCCTGTATGTCGCCATCACGTATCGTTACTGAAAACACTTCAAGGGGACAATGTCCATCCAGACGTGGCTTCTACAATAAAAGTAGAATAGAATAGAAATACTCTTTATTGTACACCAGTTTTGTAGGAGTCATAAATATAATACATTAATTACTAAAATGATACAATGGGCGGTCTTATCGTTATCGGCGATTTCTTACAGACAACCTTTGGATGGACAGTATCTGCACATAGTATAAAATAAAGTAACTTTCCGGTTTCCGCGTCTGTCAGTCTGTTTGTATATCCGCTAACTCCTCTTAAACCACGCAACGGATTTTGATGCGGTTTTCACCACAGGTTAGATAATGTTTCACGGAAGGTTTATTATGTACAATACTTTCATATTTAATGAAAGGATAGTAGAGAAAGTGTACTTGTGGGAAGCCGGGAGCGGGTAGCTAGTTGCATGTAAAAACGAGGGTAGTCTGCGGTGTATATAATATAATAAATGGCGCCAAAAACATATTTTAATTCGGTATAGAACTTATCTTGGAAATCCTGTCCCCGGTTTATAAAGGAAATAAGTGTTAGCGTCAGACAGTAAATTCGATACATCATAGACCAAACATGTTGGTAATTTGTAACTACAAAGAATGTACATAAACTATACTTACGAATCCGAATTCTCCGACTCGGTTTCGCTCTCCTCGCTCCGCTGCGCCTTCCACTTCTTATACCTATCTATAAGATCCATTAGATACGAATTCTTCTTCGCCTTCCGAATAAACTGGAACTTTAGTAACTCCTTAGCAGTTGGCCTCTGAAAAACAAAGCGAACAATGTTACAGAACATTGTTTGGGCTACGAAAGTTCTATAGAATTCTACAAGGCATTCAACTTCGATGGAGTTTTAAATGAATTTTGATACGCCTACTCAAGCGAATTGCGCAGAGAATATCTAAAACAATCTATTTAGTACAACGAACTACACATTCATAGCTCCCGAGATTAAGGGATCAAACCGTAATCCAAAACACTCGGGAAGGTTCTAACAAAAACACTACACTAAAGCCGACGTCGGGGAAACTAATCCGTATGTAACTCACATTTTCAGGGTCCTTATTCAAGCACGCCTCGACGAACTCTTTGAAGGGTTTCGAGTAACTGCCGGTCAGCTGCGGGGGGTTGTTCTTGGGTATGAGGAAGAGTACCCTCATGGGGTGTAGTTCGGAGTTGGGAGGCTCTCCTTTAGCCAGTTCTATGGCCGTGATGCCGAGCGACCAGATGTCTGCTTTGCTGTCGTAGCACGACTGTTTGATGACTTCAGGCGCCATCCAGAACGGTGTGCCGACGAATGTGTTGCGTTTGCTTGTTGTGTTCGTTAGTTGACCCGCGACACCTGGAATGATTTACAATTTATTTGAGTTAAATTGTGTTTCATTTAGTTTTACCTTTATTGTTCCTCTGATTCAATTTTCACTGTTTTGCTGTCTTGTACTGATATGCAAGCGAAGGGTAGGTACTTTGTCTTTACTTTCTGACGACGTAATTGGGTGTTATGATGTTGTTTCTTTTCCAATATCAAAACAAGATTACAAATACAAGTAAACAACAAGATAAACATTAAACACATCAATAACAGAATGAATTATTTTTTTGGTTTATCATTGGGAAATTCCTATTAAAGTCAAACTATACTTGAAAGACGAACATTTATAACATTGTATTGACGTCAAGCAAGTTATACAATCCTAATAAGGTTTTAAAGGAAATCATACATCTTCGTCATGAACCATTGCATGACCATTTGTCTAATTACACTCAAATATTATTATCTTATGAACATATCGTTGGGTGAACCTTGTATATGGTCAAGTTTAGGTACAGATCGTTAAACGACGGGTGATTATTGACTGAACCAAGTAAAGTGTCAGTTATCTTCATTAAAATTGATGAATAGGGAACCTTCGTATTTAAACCACATTATTAATCATTGGTCATCACATGCATGTCAAGGAAAACCGCATACAGAGGTAAGAATGACTTCTTTTTTAAAAATTATATTGCTATTATTTACCCAAATATGGTTAAGTAATATCACAACATCAAAACGCGGATTAATAAAATATAAAAAGAAGATCCAGTTATAGTTGTCAGTTACTAAAAGTACAATTACTGAATGTTTCACGCTTAAATGAAGACCGCTAACAATCTTGTGCAACTATCTGTACATCTTAGGGGCTTAGGGGGGAGTAAGTCAGGAATTTACTTAGATATAGGCAGCTAAATGTATAGGAGGCTGGCCAGCTCCAAGAGGGGCAGCAGCCTCGCCCTACCCTGCCCCCCACCCCCTCCGGGTAAGCCCATACATAGGCAGAAATTGAACCCGCTAACCACACACACATGAAGCCCAAGCCAACCGCTTAGTCACTGCTCAAATCGAGCTGTCAATAATATATACGCACATCCACAATATACCATTGCATTTTGTTAATTTTGAATTGATAATAATGTTTTAAAAGATATCCATTTTAAACAAACAACTCTAACGACTTATCAAAAGGTCGCGGTCGGTAGTCATACGGCTTTTGATGACTCACTCTGTTTATAATATATTCGTTTTTTCCCGACAACGGTAAAATTTCTTACAATTAATAGATATTTTTCTAATTTTCCTTCTCAAATTATCAAAACAAACATACCTTTTTAGGCACATACGTCAGTTTTAACTAACATTATTTCTACGTTACGAAATAATAAATATTTCATGATCATGTAAATAAACACAATTGTAACGACTTATCAAAAGGTCGCGGTCGGTAGTCATACGGGCTTTTTGTGACTCACTCTGCTTATACTCCTTTTCCCCTAACGGTTAAATTTATCAGAATTAATTAATATTATTGTAATTTTCCTTCTACCGATAACTAGGTAAAATTATATTATAAACATGCCTATTTAATTCGGCACATACGTCAATTAACAGATATTTTCCGCCCTGGGGTCCTCGCGATATCGAAATGGATTACTTTTTAGTAACTCTAAATCCTACCCAAGTGTTGTATAAGCAAACACAGATGCATCCAGTAAACATTGGGTGTTTGAAGAGCCTGAAAGTCTTTACGCCGCTCTTGTCGATGCAAAAGGGCGTTCACTTTACTTTGGCACGGCTCACAGTTTGCCTCGCAAACGGTTCAAACATTGGCCTCCAGCCAAAATGCTGGCCATAATGCGCGCTTAACTTATAATGCAAGCTCCCCATTGTAGTTTTGACATCATGTTTAAGAATTGTACATATTCACCAAAAATTTCGACACACTTCTGTGAGGATTTTCTTTACTTGAGAATCGAGTAAGCATACAAATCAGAAAGATATTTTAGAGTGAACGACAGCTAAACATCGAAACATTTAATTAAAAATCACAAGAAGAACTAATACCTTTAAGTTGGGGTTTTAGAAGACGAGGAAACAAACTGAAGTACCTTTGGGCACCTAATGCAAGGTCTTAAGAGGGCAAGGTATTCTTCCATCCTCATTGAGCGGTAGCTTTTAGTGATGCAATTTAAAATAAATTGCAGGTTTCTTATTTATTATAGATATCAGTTTTAATTATTTGTTTATGATTAACTCCATCATAAGAAGCTACCGCACCGTAGGGTAGGGGGTAGAGAAATACTTCAAAAGGCAGCATCATTGGCTGTCTTTCTAGCTGGACTAACTTGTCTTGCACTTCTTAAAAGTTTCAGCGTAATTTCATCTCGATTTAATTTTCAAAAGATACAATCTTCGTCTTGTCTAAAATCTTAAAACTTGTTCTCGCTCGCCCTTACAATATTCTCGGGTGACACTTTACGAACTTATTAAGAGATAAAGCCCTTGATAAATAGCTCCTTAGTGATTTTACCAAAATTTTCTTATTACTACTTTAATGGGAGACTTTAATTAAATAAAGTTGAAATCGCTAGATTAATATACAAACTTTAACACCGAATTATACCAATTAAACGCAGACGGAGTCTATTAGCGTTTGGGCAGTGACATTAATTGATAAATTCATACAATTATATTTAACAATCACAAGAAAGTAGGTCAACAGAGTTTACGAATTACGACACTATTCATCAACACAACGAATACATAGCTACGTATGGTTATTAAATTATCGTCAATTATGTATAGTCAGTGTTAACAGTCAAGTCGTAAACTATACTCTTGGGTGTCGTAAAAAGGAGACTCCATTAAGTCGAAAGGACGGGCAAGCAGCATCTTCCTCTTTAACAATATATGATGATATAAGTAACATAATAACTACCTACCTACATATATACGATTATGAAAACATAGGTACCGTGTTCATTGTACTGTTTTGTACATAAAAAAGGTCTAATCTATGTACGATATGTACATGTACGTATAATACATGAGGAGAAAACTTTGTACCCCTTTTTAAGGATTTTGCACGCACAGAGTGTGAGATTTGGCACAGTCAAAAGTTTATATGGAGGAGTGCAGGAAGCTAAAATTGGGCCACTGGACCACTGGGCGACCACTAGTATGTTATAAGTACAATAAAACCCATCCATTTATAAATTATGGTGACCACAATCAGTATTTGAAATAAAATAAAATAAATCCATACTATCAAACGACACATAGTTAGAAAGGATATAAATAAATGTAGTTCCAACACCATTTATAACAATCGATGTTACAACGTATACACGCCTCTTATATACAATTGGTCTAAATTCTTCAACATCACCGATACATTTCTAAGATAAGCGTTCACTGTGAATGGTTTTCGTGTTCAAACTGCACGCATCGTTCGTTTTATGTGCGCAGGAGCAGCCGTCCATCCGTCACGATTATATTCGAAACTCGTATCACTGTTGCATAGCGTCTGAATCACGGTAATGCGAGAAAAACCTTGACAGATACGTATAAGAATAACTGAAGGAAAGTTACTATTTATGCACGTATTCACATAGGTGACAGGCCCTAGAATGCTGAATATGAATTAGCTCTAAACACCACTATTTTCTAATTACCAGAATTGTATTAAGGATGTACTCTTAATAATGAATAACTTTTATTATGGGACAAAAGCTGAAATCACGAAAAAAATATCGGCTGTTCCATACAAATAATTCAATATTACTCGACTGAATGTATGGGACAGCGGATATTTTTATTTTTGGGATTTCTACTTTATTCCCGTATTAAAAGTTATTCTTAATGATAAGCAGAGAACGACATAAAAAGATCTGGTAATTAAAAATTTGAGGTGTAGATCTCAACAAATACCTACTTACTTAAGGAGATCCTAATGCCATACTCATAATCACCCTAGGTATTTTAATGTTACATGGGTACACCTACACACCCCATATAGAAACTGCTACTACTAACTACTACTACTGCTGCCTATAAAAATGTAGGTAAACCTAATAGATGTTACGACAACTAGCCTATTCAAATTAGTATACCCTACGTGTAAGTTCAAGACTTGTGCAATAGCAGTTATTGACGTAAAATCTATAAAATCTTTCTCACAGCTTACAATCACCGTTTCATTTCCCATCTTTCTTTGTGAATATTCCTCCGTCAGGGGCGACTTATCGTTGGACAAAATGCGGTCAAGGACTGAAGTAAAAATACAAGCGGCGCCTTTTCTTATCTACGAAATTTTACCCTTTTAAAATGTAGGTGAAACAGCCACCCCAAAATCATTATAGAACCCTTATTTTTGCTGTCAGACTTTTGACTTGAGTAAAATTTACTTAAGAAAAACGTAAAGGAGAATTGCTGCAGATGTATTTTACATGTTTTTATGTTTTATCAAATGAATGCACTGGAATATTTAGATGAGTATTTTGGAAAGCAACAGTGAACTAAAAGAGATATTAATCTCTAACGAGTTCGTTTGTGTTACCCGGTGGAGAAGGTTTCATATCAAGGCGATAAGGCTTTGAAGCTAAAGAAATTGTAAGATAGGTCCATAAATTACAAACTATTGTCCAAACAATCAAATATTGTCTCTAAATCGGTACAAAGAATAGTCACATTCAGCCACGCCTGGTTATTTTTGAAGTCGTGCCCAAGAATTAACATAGTAGAGATTGCACTATTGCTGAATATGATACTAACCAAAGTCAGCCAGTTTGACATCACCCATCTCGCTGAGCAGCACGTTGGCAGCCTTGATGTCTCTGTGCAGCTTCCTCTCCGAGTGCAGGTAGTCGAGACCCCGCAGCACCTCTCGGAGGATCACCGCTATGTGCATCTCCTCGAAGCTGCCCGCCTTCATCAGGTCCAGCGCCGACCCGCCGCCCAGGTATTCCATTATTATCCATAGTTTTGTTCCCTGGAAAGGAGAAGTAAATGAATTGAGTACATAACCAACACGGCTGCCATATCCTTAAAGTCTGACAGAAGTTGCGAAGGTAAATATACAGCTCGATAATTAAAAAAAAAATACGTAGATTTATCCAACATCTATAAAAAAAAAATCTTTTAGAAATTCATTAAGAATATGTAGTATTATTTGAACTTGTAACAAAAGCTTTTAGTGTTCTCTAAAAGCTTTTCTAACAAATTGGATATTTTTGAGCAATTCATAACATAATATTTAAGTCTATATTGCCTAAAGGCCTAGAATCTGTTGGTTGGATGGATCCAAAAGCTTTATTGTATACATTTAAGTAACAGTTAAAACCTCATTAATAAACATTATTCAGTTTGGAAAATGTATTAGCTTATTTTTAGCATATACGTAGTCTGCTTTTGATCGGGTAAACTATGTATTTGTATGAGTAGTTATATTATTATAAATTGTTATAGTGTACCAGAGCCCGGGCTATGGTGTCATGTCAAGGTCTCCTTTCAGTTTTCGAAATATCGCAGGATAATTATTAATAAGGAGTGTAGGTTGAACCACCCACCTGTTCTTACTAAAATAACATCCCTCTGTGAATACTGCCATTCCCAGGACTAACGGATATCAAACGGTAATAACTCGGATCAAAGCCGAAAGAAGAAAGTCGCACAAACTACCACAATTTAAAATAATGGCAAATCCTGTCGAAAACTGCCGTCATAACATTCTACCAGTTTAAAAAAATTGATGACGCAACATCAAAAACGAAATGTCCATCTCTAAAATGGATATATAAGTTAGTAACTTTAAAACCAAATAAATATTTTATGTAGATTCTGAATTCTGATCGTTCATACCATTGTAATTGTTTCTTTTTCCGTAACAGAATATTAACATAAGAGAGAGAAATATGAGAATTTCCATACCCATTTCTCTCAGTTACCTCTTACGATGCGATGACAGATAAGTAACTTGTTTGTTTGTTTTTCGCATATTATTATGAAAATATTTTCATGAAGAGGATGGAAATCAATGGAGTACACAAAGCATACCTTAAAGTCCGTGGTTGTATATTTTCAAATCATTCACAAATCACAATAAAGCGTAATTGCAGGAATTTTATTGTTACTAGCCGTGACGTCACCAGCTGAAAATACTCTTTCCAACATACATATATGCAGCCAGCAGTAGGTAACCTACTGTAACTTTAGAAGGACGAATATAAGGTGTAAGCGACGTCATAACGAAAACTGATACCATGGATTCGGTACATGATTCTGGAACCTAAAGGGATCTACTATTTGGAACCGTGCACCTAGAGTCTCGACATTTCATAAGTGCCTGTATCTGGTTTACATGAAATAAAGATCTATTCTATTCAATTCTAAAGAAATATGGGTCGGCCTTATCAAAAAAATTATGATTATGTTTGCAGTTTTTATTGAAATAACTAAAAATACTACAAAAAAATCGTGAAATTTTTAAAAAGACCGACCTAGTTTTTTTTTTCTTTTTGGTCCAAAATCATGTACTGAATTTTTCGTATCAGTTTTTGTCACGAATGTCAATTACACCCAGTAATACTGAGAAAATCAATTTCCCCTAGTACCCCCAATATTATAGTGAAAGCAGTTGCTCCACCTATGACCTAAGACCAGAATCTCGCAATATTAACGGCAAAACAAAGCTCAAAAAGGTACAAAGCTTTTATATAAAACGCACTACCAGTTTCTATAGATAGGCGGAGCCTTGTAAGACCGACTAACGCTATGGTGAAGCTGAAAGAGAAGAATCTGTAGCATCTGAACAATAAGACCAAATACGTATACAAACTCCTTCAAAACATTTTATAAAGGAACAAAATATAATTTATTGTCAAAGTTTTAACCAATGTATAGCTAACTATTGTAAGGGACGTTGTTAAAATTGATGAAGTACTTATTTGAGTTTTGACATTTATTGATTGAGCGAAATGCGAAAGCTCCGACTTGATACATGTGTAAGTAAGTATTCATTTTCTTTTGTGTTGTTGTGACTGTGTATAATAATGTAAGACAGAGGGAATGATAAGCTTCTTAATAATACAAGAGGCGGTAGAGAGTATATATCTGTATATACATTCAGAACGTACCTACACGTTTTTATGCGTATATAGATTACTGATACAATAAAATATTTCGTGTTGTAGGTTCATAAAATTCTACTCGATAAGACGACGGTATTAATAAAAATGCCTACAACATAAATAAAAGGAAAACTTGCTCAAAAAATAGAGTAAAATTTGTGTTATCAGTTCATTTGTATGTAAAATTTACTTCACAAAGCTATGCGCCTAAACGTAACGAGTTTCCTCAAATTAATCAACTTCACCCATGTAGGTGTAAGTGATAACGGGTATCAAATTACACAGGCGGGAAGTAGAGAGAAAACCCGCTTACTAATTCATCACATTATGGAAAGACCCAACATTCACAGTATCCCTAAGCTATGGAAGCAAAAATTTGTATAAATTTTGACGGTAACCCGTCCAAGAACTATACGACTTGGCTCAGCTTAAGTTCCAATGATTATCTCATATCAAACTGGTTCGATGTAAGAGGATTTTTACGAGGTGATAAAACGCCCCAGAGAATTGTTAAAAGTTCTTTTAGTTTTCTCTCAAAGGGTTCGATCAACTTGCGCATTCAACAATCTGATTTTAAATAGAGTACAACTTTACATTCAAGGCAATGGACCGAACGGTTGTTACGGGCCATCAGTCGAAGTCAACGTTATTAAATTCAGTTCCTGTTCGGAACATGACGTTCGCCTTCACTGTTCCGAGTAATTAATGTACGGATAGTGCATATGATGACGTATGTACACGTAAAAGCCGACAGTGCTGTACCACCGTATGCAGTAATGCAACGCGGAAGACGACAATGGGCTCACCGGAGCACGGATCCGGCACGACCCATTCACGCTCCATCAGCTAGCAGGCCGACATACACGTGGTCAGGGTTACACTCCTAATACATACACGTATATGTAAATATATCCCCACATAAAAACAAACAACGGTTAAACCCAGAATAAATAATATAGATTGTTTTGACTGGCGCAAAGCCACGAAATAAATGGAAAAGGCTAGTCTACAATGATGTGGGATTTGAGAAGATTGAATCAAACATATTCTCATTTATTTCGGCTTTACATCTTTATTATATTTTAGCGAAATTTTTAGATGAGAAAAGATTTATTATTGCTCGTTCGTTTGTAAAATAAATTTGTAAAAATGTTAAAAAATATCATTAGAATGACTGCCTAACTTGTGATAATTTTTCAACCGGCGTCAAGCATGAAAATAACAGAGTGGACGACTATAAAAGACATGATTTCGACAAAACATGAAACAAAAGAGGAAAAAATGGAAAAAAAAACAACTGTCTGAAATTCCCAGTGCAGGTAAACAAAAGGATAAAATAGTGAACGTCTGTACAAAACCTGTAGGCTAATTCACGTAACTAAAGAAGTGCAGTTGCCGCGCAGTTGCAATAAAATATTGATCAAAACAACACATTTGGTAATCTTTTTCTTCTTCTTTCGTTATGGCAATTGAGACGATGTCGCCTATTCTACCATTTGGTATCCTCTGAGCTTCAGTGAGATACGCTCGCGTCAAGTTCCAGCGACACTGCAATACGATCGGCGCGTCTTAAAATTACGTGAATTAGCCCTCTGATGTATCATCGGATATTTTTCAAGTAAAGGGGCAATTCTTCCGAGATTCCGAACTCGCTATTGACAGCCCTAACAAAATTTGCTACATATAGGAAGCCATAACTGGTAACAAGCGATAATACAGACACCGCTCGCACAATATAATACAAGATGAACGCGAGTTACATTGGAAATGGTAAGATAATTCCATTCCGAGTTATTTGTGCCTTAGCCGTAGATCCGGCGAATTGGGTATATCTCGGAGAATAATATTATGTAAAACGGGAGAAGCTTACTTTGCCAACAATAACAAGTAGATAGTCTTACAAACTATGATTTATTATTCGTATTATCCTACAATTTATTTGGCGGTGGCGTTGGATGTATGTCTTACTTAACGTTTTTGTTTCAAATTCAGTAGTAGATCCATATCTACGGTATTCAAAATGTTTCATAACGTCCTAAAATATTGATCAACTCGGAAACACTAATTTCTTTTTAACATTAAAATCTTCTTTATCAATATAAAGCTTTCCAAGACTACGCGCACACAGGGGTGTAACGTAACCATTTTCATGCAATATATTTTTAACGAGAAACTAGAAGTCAAAGGGCTGTAATCATAATAAGCTTTTTCATGGCAGGAACCAAAGGCTCGTTGCATGTAGCCATCATGTAGGTATCCGTTGCCATAGCAACCCGATGGCGTCGGTCATAGACCTCGTCGTCGCGACATCCACTAAAGTAAAACAAGAAAGCGCACTATTAATCCTAGGAAAGTTTAAACAGGGGTAGTATAAGTATAACTAGGGTTATGTAAAGGTGCTTCCACACTGCCAATTGCAAGCGTCACGAACGTTTACTTTATTCCTTTGTCAATGACATAAATATATATATTTACAACACGCCAGTTCAATATCTCAATACCAGCACGTGGAGTACATCGTGACTCGTTAAATTAAATCACGCTGATAACTTTTACAAAGTGTAATCAACGATGAAATTACAGCTGTTTTCATTGTTCAAAAGGGCCATATCGTAACTTCAATTGATATGGGATAATTTATTATATCAGCGAATAACTTTTAATATGGAAGCACCTTTGGTAGAAGAAATTTGTAATTGGTAACGGATTTTTAACAAAGAAGGACCAAAAAGTCGTTTAATTACAAAAGTTAGCACAGCTATAACTTGTTAATTCATTATAACTTGGTTCGTTATGATGTAGCTTTATTTTAGAGTTGAGTGAACTTAAAATCGTTTAATGAGTTTTAAAACTCGCGTGTACGGGTATTGTTAATATAATTTCACTGAAGGAAAATTGCAAGCTTTTGACGAAGAAGAATGCTAGGTTACACTGCACGCGAATTCACGCATGCGATTTCATGAAATAAGAAACAAAACCATATTCACCGTTCTCCTAATAAACAGCTATTTTACATTACATATTTGGACTTACTAGTAACGACTAAGATTTCAAACTACTTATTTTTCCAATATGCAATTATATTACTATAAATTTATCTATAAAACACATCAAAATTACGGATATTGCTACTGTAATTTAAAATCAGAATAAGTAAAAGAAGCGCCAATAAAAACTGGTGCACGAATATCCAATTAAAGTTTGAGAAAATTTGATGAGATCTACTCATGTAAAATTCAAACTTTCACGAAACTAAACTATTCGTTATACGCATGTAACGAATTACTTTTGATACGATTTTTTTTTTAACTTTTATAGTATAGGTAGTATTAAATACATACGATGAATCGTGCAAGTTTAGACGAAGTAACTATAAATAGTATTTTCCCTTTTATTAAGTTAACAAGTGATTTTTTTATTTTATTTTTATTTAATGTCATGTGATCCATATTTCGTTTTGCATTTTTTGAAATAATTGATAACTTTTTACTAGTACTGAAATATTAAGGGTTTTTGTTTTCATACATAAAAAATTTGTAAAGACAAAATATTTAATAATAGTGTGCAATACAGTAAATCTTCAATGGCGTAACAAGCCATTCACAGCCAATAACCGTGCTTTAACGTAGCCATTACAAGCACACAGACATTTAGTCTTCTGTGACATAAACTTTATTATGGTATCTATCTAGAAATAAACGCTAGTGCAGACTGGCACGCCAACAATAGTAAACGAGCAAGGGAGGAGTTCATCATTCGTTTAACTAATTCAAGGCTCCAGCGTTACCATGGCAACGCGTCGAGGGCGGGCGCCGCCCAACTTCCGCCCGCCTTAATAATTTCCCGGACGATTGGATGCCGCTAGTTGCCTGTAAACAACGGCTATGCGGCCAATTTAAGTTCGAAGGAGAAACTCTTAAATGTTATTTAAGTTTTTGTTCCACAGTAGAGATAGCTGGATCCGACGCCTGATGAGCGGGTCGCGTTGAATGCACAGAGTCGACAAACAAAAAGTATTAGCATTGTTATGCATGTTTTAATTTAGCAGCAACTATGCAGGTATTGTATTACTTTTGTAAATTAAAATTAAAAAAACCGGCCAAGTGCGAGTCTGGCTTGCGCACGAAGGGTTCCGTACCATTATCTATAAAAACGGCAAAAAAATCATGTTTGTTGTATCGGAGCCCACTTAAATATTTATTTTATTCTGTATTTTAGTATTTGTTAGTATAGCGGCAACAGAAATACATCATCTGTGAAAATTTCAACTGTCTAACTATCACGGTTCATGAGATACAGCCTGGTGACAGACGGACAGACAGACGGACAGACAGACGGACGGACGGACGGACAGCGGAGTCTTAGTAATAGGGTCCCGTTTTACCCTTTGGGTACGGAACCCTAAAAAGAAATAGTATCGTGAACTCTATTCTATTTAAATTCTTTAACCGTACCTACCTACTAAATTCGTACGCCACTCGAATATGGCCATATCATAAATTTATGCAAATGTCGACTACTTCACAATTTCAAATTCGCCCTCAAACTCTGAGAACTTTTCAATCAGCGATGGAATTAATTCAGTGCACTTCAATTTACACGTCGCTGCGGAATCAATTTCATTTCAAAACGAGAGCGCGGGAGAATAGCGGACGGATCAGGAAGAATAGAAGAGATAACGCCCGTAGGACAGATCCCCAACGCGGTCCGCAGGGAAGGCTTCTAAAAGCCGGTATTAGTAGAAATCACATTCCCACTCCTCCCTTTATCAGAAAAGTGATAAAGAATTCCCGTATTGCTTGGGACAGTAACATGCTGTCGGATTTTATTACCGCAGGGATATAAGATTTTGTGGTTATTCGGACGATTCGTATAATTTCGAAGATTGTTTACGGTTACGAATATATTGGCTTATAGAAGAACCTTTTATAGTTCTGCGAAAATTACAAAAAAATACACATTTATCCGTTTGGATTTTGGAGCAACATATACAGGTGGGTGTTAAGTATATGTAGCCATATACGGAGTAATTTATACTTACTTCGGAAAGTTTTGACGGGTCCCTAAAAGTTTACGCGTATTACGAAAAGTAAAGACCGTCGACATTTTCCCATTTGTCATAAGCTGCAGCGCGACTGAGACGTCAAGTAATCCCCATATTACGGGGAATTATCCCAAAGGACCAAACGTCTCGAAGTAACTTCACGAGATGATACGTAACGATGGTTCAAGAAGTCAGACGTCTCCCAAGACGTTGAATAAAATATTTCACTGTTGCATTAGTGTAGAGTTACAAAATTATTAAAAGCTCCTAGCGAGTTCTGCAGGATGTTCTCTCGTTGCCAAAAGATAAGGGCCATTGAAGCGATATCCGGCTGTATGCCAGCAAACATTCTACGCAGCGCGGCCGTCTAGCCGCCAGCAACGCCGAAGGGCTCCGAGATACAGCCTATTTCTTCTCGTTGAAACAAGGGAATAAAAGAACAAAGAGGCGCGATAATAACTAAATAAATTATTCATACAACATCTACGCACATCGACATCGTGTCGAAAGATTTGATAACCGAGAATAGATTTCGTGAGGTGAGAGACTGCAACATTTCCTTATGTAGTATCGATTTATACCGAAGTTTTATTTCATTAGCAATAAGAAAAACAGAAAGGTGTATAAAACGCTAGATGGAGGGAATGTTCGCGCAATAACATTTGAAGAACCCTTAGTCGACATCGTCCTACCAGTCATAAAACCTTCAGTGCCTCCACCTCATAAAATTTCCCCTTGTAGATTCTTCAAGGTGTCGGGCAGTAAGGTGAAAAGACAAACAACACAAACACTGAAATTGGTATAAAATTTGTAATTTCAGTGCCGTGCAAACACTTTGAAATTCAAGTAAAACGATCAGTGGACGATTGCTGGGAAGATCCCGGATTTACGAGAAAGCGACCCAAATAAAATTAGCCATAAAGATTGTGGATTCACAAATACTGACGATAAAAACTTTCGACCGAAGCCAGGCGCTTAGATAAGGAATAGTCTTACAACTTTATGTAATTGTGCGGGCGGTTTAGATACTACGTAACAGTGGCGAAGAGTCCATACAACCCGATTCCCATCGGCTTCCCTTTAGGAATTGGTTAGTGCATAGACCAACGCCTAATATATTATTTACCCATCCAACTGGCAAAAAAAAGGCTTGTTATTTAGTTAGGTTGAGCTCTTCCAGACATGACTAATTTATAGATTAAAAGAGACGGTATGGATTTTTGTTCTGCAGCAATTTTTACAGAGCATTTTTGGGACGGCTTCCCCTTTTGAAACTGTCACCCTTCGCCACTGCTACGTAATGAAAATATCCTTGCATAAAGACCCTCCAGAGTCTCTATTTAGTCAGTTATTGATGTTTCAGGACCTGCATGCAGTAACTATATACAAGCTAGTTATATACAAGACGCTAATTTGCGAGTCATTTAACAACGTTTGTGATATCGTAATACTAATGTCAATAATATATAATTTTCAAACAATGATCTAATCTTTGATCAAGCACTATTAATTGTTTGTTGCATGACCTAATGACATGACGCAACAAAAACTCAGCTAGTTGTAAAACTAGTTTAATGGAAGTGTTAGCGTTGATGAATTGGTATTGTAACTACTGTCATTTGCCTAGCAAATTACTTCGGCTTTGGTCACATATACACAGGATATTTTTTTATGGAGATCGCATAATTTGTATATTTATTCAGTCTCTGTTCCTAAAAATGCAACCGCAGTATTAGGATACACTTTAAAGCAAAACGAAAATTCGACTAAGTATGGGGGACACGCATAATTTTCTAGCGCAAGCCTACAATTATTTTTTTTTTGTTTTGGAGTGAATTTTAGTAGTGCTGTTGCATTTGGGAACGGACACTAAATCACACTACAAATTTTGTGCACTACACTAAAATATATCCTGTATACTAAACATATTTTACACGCTAAGTGCTTGCACTACTGATTCAAATCTTAATACGTCTAAACTAAACGTATTGTAACAATTAACAGCTTCAAATGCACACACCTTTAATCGTGTATCATCGCAGCAGCGAAAGTATATTATTATATTATAATAATAATATGTGACATAATATCGCCTAACTGTGAGATGAGTGACCGCATATCATTATGGGTGACGTGACAATGGCTTCTATATTGTGTCGCAAATTCGCAACCCACTCGTCTTAGCCTCACGATCGATATGTATTCTAAATCTAATCGATACTGCTTTCTGGATTGTCATAATTAGAATCAGGCTCTAGGCTTTTCTGCAACTTTATTTATTTATTAAACTTGATGCCATTATAAAATGAACATTGGCGGACTTAATGCCTTAGGCATTCTCTACCAGTCTACCATTGGGTGGTGCAAAGATGCTAAAGGCAAGTGCAATAAAGTAAGACAAGCAAAGGATGATCGCAGCAATATACAATAATATAAACATAAAGAAATACATAAAATATACAACAAAAATAATAGAAATGAGTCGAGGGGTTTATTTTTAACCGACTGAAAAACCGGAAACCTACTTACTATTTAAAAACCAGTAAATCGGTCACCCTTGGCGTTGACCAAATAATAGTCACGCGAATCCAGGTCCAAGTTACACTAAATCCATTTAACGTTATTATATAATTTGACGTCCAAATTCCTCACAGAAAACACAGAAAGATTTGTAATAAATACTAGCATTTGCCCCTGTAAGTAATACGCCCGAGTTTTTACACATTTCATTTTGGGCTCGATAAGAGCCATAAATCAAATCTAATTTTTACCGGACTCGTAACGTATTAAATAACCCATTAAATTGAAGCAAAAATTACATGGAGAATCAAATTTTTTATCGTCAAGGCGTTCCACCCCCGACTATAACTCCCGTTTTATAGCTCCGGTAATAACACCGAATTTATCGAGTCATCATT